>JAUMJJ010000069.1:14100000-19100000 GCA_033556795.1 Tapera naevia | reverse complement strand
CTGTTAAATACTATTGCTAACCCACCCTCTATCATCTTTGAAAAACTGGGGAGTGGAGAAAAGCCAACACAGGCCAGTCAACCTTACTTCCACACCTGGAAACATGATGGAACACTCATTCTGGTTGTCATCTCTAAGTATCTGAAGGAAAAGAAGGTTATCAGGAATGCTCAACGTGGATTCACCAAGGGGAAATCACACTTGACCAGTCTGATAGCCTTTTACGATTGCCTAACAGCTGAGTAGATGGGGGGAGAGCAGTGGATGCTGTTTACCACAACTTTAGCAAGACTTTTGAGATTCCCATAACATCCTCATAGACAGTTTTAGGATTAGAGATTAAGCCAGGATAACGCATAATCTTTAAAATAGCACAACATAAGAATGAATTGTGTCAAGTGTCATTCTGCAAGTGTATGATACATACTTATAGATGTTTTCTTGGCTATGATACAAAAGCTAAAACCACACTGGTGACCTGAGGCAGCCCTGAAGTTTATAAACTAGATTCCTATATTCTTACTGCAACTGACTGGGACAAGAATCTAAATTAATTATGAACTGATGTTCCCGGTCCAGCTTGAACATTTTTTTTTTTTTTTTTTCTTATTTATATTTAGTCTTGATCTATGGTCATATTTATAAGAAAAATACTCTAACAGTAGTTCAGTAAAGACAGGGAAAAGATGCCTATTGGTTTTCTGTAACAAGTGAACATCTGATATTTAAGTAAATTGGCTGGACATTTGATGTCCTGTTCTACATATCTCTTCCAACTGTCACTGACTATAAAGAACTCTTTATAAAGAAGCAGAGGAACAAAAAATTCATATGAGAAGTCAGGCTAATTCAGTCTCCACCTAGAAAGGTAACAATCTATGTGATACACCTTATGCGTGCTTCTCGTTTTGAAGTATGTTTCAGGAGTAAATAAAATATGAAAAATTAAAGGGAGACTATTTAGGGGAAAGCAAAGTGGGTAAGATCCAAACAAAAAGTCATCCCTCTGCTCCCTTCCTCCATCCCCTGCCACTAATGAAGGCAGAGACAAGGTAGCAAGAAACTGGACTTCTGACTCTGCTCCTTTTGAAGTTAGTGACAAAATTCCCATTAATTTCTACAGAAATAGGCTCAGATTTTTAATTTGCAGTGTCTATTTCAAAGTGGAATACACATATTGTTTCAACAGCACACCTTTGTTCTGCCAAAATCCATTGAGATTCTTTGAACTATCACTTAACAGAATGAGATAGCCTCATTTAAGCTTTATTAACTCTTAGCTAAACATACAGAGTAGCTGCTTTTCGAACACTAAATTTTAAGGCTTTCCCTCTATTCTCCTTCTACTCTAGTAAAATGTATCATCTTCTCTGGGCATTCCTGGCAAAAAAACAAGATCTTTAAGCTTATCCTGTATATTGATTGAATCATCAAATAATCAGAGGGAATGCCATTCACTTTTCCGTCTTTGCAGAAGTCGAGATGTCATCTATACAGTACAGTCATATAAGTTTAAGTGACTCAGGCCTAGATCAATCATGTAAAACTGGTGCAAACCATCTCATTAAGTGTGTTTGAAAATGTTTAAATGTCCATTAAACTGATATAGCTTTTGGCCCTTTGTAAACTAGGCCAAGCAATTAAAATAAGACAAAATGGCTCAAGTACATCGTGTTAAACTGGTACAACTTTTCTTGTACAGGTAACACTTAAGAACAGAAATTCCAGACACAAACTAGAACTTCCTTGAGAGACTGCAACTTGTCAGAAATCCCTAATTAATTTTCCACCTATGCATGCTGAGGTATCTCAACTTTATTGTTGGAAAAGCAGCGTACAGCAGTGAACGGACTTGAACTGATACTCAAAGTTTGGTGAAAAGGTCAACAGACTATGCTCAACATCTTCTTTATCCTAAATCCATTTCAAAAAGGAAGAACTATCATAGAATCATGGAACCATTGAGGTTGGAAAAGACCTCTAAGATCATCAAGTCCAACAACCAGCCCAACATCACCCTGCCTAATAAACCATGGCTCAGACTGCTCTTTGATCAAAGACTCCAAAGACAGATGAGCTTTCAGTTAAGACACTTCTCTGGGGTGTATTTTTATTCTTTTACTAGGAATGTCATTTAGGTCCAGTTGGAGAGTAGGTGCTTTAGGTATTTAATTCTTCTTGGTCCCAGTAATTTGATCCACAGAGCTTCCCGGAGTCCCTGAAAGTCCAGGTGCTATGAGATGAGCTCTTGGGATCCAGCTGGGGAGAACTGGTTCAGTTTCTGGCCATCCCCCAGCAAATTAAGACCTTGAATCAAAGCTGTTTTTGGGGTGCCACTGTCTACATTGGATTCATAGTACAGTCTAGCTAAAAATTCCGTATGTCTTGGGGAAAAAAAACAAAGGGAAAGTCTTCTAGCTTCTGCCCAGGATGCCTATGCTAAAAACATTTACAACAAGGAAAGAGTGCACTTGCTTTTGGCCCTGCTCTGAAGAGTGGCATTTATAGTCATAGGATAATGAAAAAAATAAACAGAAAATACAGAGTACAAGGACTGAAATGCATATTTGCCCCTCTGAGCTGAAATCAGCCAATGTTCAAAACCCGATTCATTCAGGATTAAGAGGTGAATTTTGAGTCCTGTCTTTTATATGAAAATGGGTCTGCAAAGCATAGGAGAGCCAAAGGTCAAAGATACCATGGGATTTATGAAGAAGAGGAACAGAAATGAAGCATAGGAAGCTGAGGTGAAGTACAAAATTTTTGTATCGGGTACAATTCCAGATAAATTTCACATAACTGCATATCACTGAGAGCCATTGAGACCCTTTGCAAGCAAGTTTTCTGCACCCTCAAGCAGCTGCTTGGACCAGCACTGGAAAACATATCTCAATTTACTCGGATAGAGAACATTTTCCCTCAGTCATAAATGTCTCAATAATCCTTTGTGAATGGCTGAAATTATTGAGACCTCCTGCACTGCAGTAATATATTCCTTCCTCTAACAGACAGACTTGTTTTCTGAAGGTTTATTGAAAAATGAAAGTCCCATATAAAATGTATTTCAGATCATTTAACTTTTCTATGTCCGTTTATAATCCAGTGAATTTTATTTGTTTTAGTAATCTCCTTGTGAGCCAAAGCACTGTGTGACTGAGATTGAAATATGGTGCATATGAATCCAGGTTTATAAAAAAAATTCTCTTTTTGCTTATAAAGTTGCAGTCACTTGATTCAGCTGATACAGCTGAGAAATGGGTTGAGAGTAAACTGCCTGTTAACTGATTTTTATTATTCTGTGTCTACACAAATCAAGTTCAGATGCTTCCGCTACTATCTAAATTAGGATTGATAAAGCTGACACATCTCTGCAGGGAATTCTTTCTTAAGATATTAAACCTGCAGCCCATATGAGTATTTTTGTAGCACTATCAGCCAATGTGATCAGTGACAAAAGATTAGCAGGGAGCAGATGTCTGTGGCAATTTTTCCTCGCTCTGTTTCAGGAGAGGTGGGTGCAGCAGTTTAAGTACAGATATGATTGATTGCAAATGTAAAGCCCTTGGCTGGCAGCAAAAAATGAAACCCTCAGGTAAAGTACTCATACTCTGATAACTCCACAAAAGTCAGTCTAACTGTCGCTCAATATAGCGAAAATTCCTGTGTACTTATTGGTTTTCAGGAGCAGCCGAGAGAGCCAAACAACTGAGAACTGCTTTGTTTATCACCCTGTAACTTAGAGGAAAGTTATCAAACTTAGCTTCTAATAAAGAATACATTTCTGTGAAACTGAATATGATTGATGGTTTCTCACAATTTGAAATAATCCCCTGTAATCATTTATTCCAATTTTTAAAATGCTTTTGTTTTAAGACAGCTATTCCTGACAGCTAGTTTAATTCTGAAAAATGAAGAAAAATCTAGCAGTTAAAACAGAGAGTGAAGAACCCCTCTATGCTAGTGCCAAAGTCCTCCTCACAAGAATCTACACTCAGACAGGCAAGAATATAAGGTGAAGGCACCTTCTGAGATCAGTACATTTGGAGAGATGATCGAAAGGGGACAGAAGCACAGATTCACCCACATCCTTATTTTTTTTGTTGTGCTTTCAGAAAAAGTTTAAATATTCAGGTGAAAATGGGCTTATATGAAGGCAATGCTACTCTGTTGCTCTCAGCAATCTCCAATACCCTAATTCTAATGGGGATAGATCCAAAATCTTGGTGGGTAAGAGAAGTATTCAAGTACAGAATGAGAAGAGCCCTCCCATTTTGTTATGAGGTTCTAGCACAAATTAGAAATCCAAGCACAAATACCTCAAGCTCTAAGAATACTACAAATCTCAAAACAATGGCTGATTGCATTTATGAGCCATTTCGTGTTGCTAGTAATGAAAGGCATCATAAACACCTCGGTAACTGTTTAATTCAGTAGCCAAAGCACAGAAATGTGGTATATCCTAATGTCATCTATTTACATGTACATTAAGTTACATATGTGGCAAACAAAGATAAAGCCAAAACTAAATTAACACTTTAGAATTTTTTTCCTTCAGATTTGAGGACCAGCATCTGAGATGATATAGAATTGTAAGCAAATACCATAGTACACTTTTAAGTATGTCTTCAGGTAAAAATAAAAAATAGAAGAAAAAAATGTGTTTTCACTCATTATCTTTTTTAATTTTTCTAAAAAATCTTGTATTCTGGTAGATCTTTTGGTGTTTACACCATCTTGAAGTGTCCTTACAACCCAGACAATGGCAAAATGCTGAAGATATGACGTATAAAGGCACAAAGCAATGAAGAGCAGTAAAATCTGTGCATCTGCTTGGTGGTTAAATAAAGCAAAATCTTTCCAGACACATGGATATGGACAGACATATTAAACCTAGCCATACACAAGACAGAACTTGCCTGAATTTCCCATTAAATGTATTTGGTGGTGTTGTAATTTTGGCACCATGTTGGTGTAAAAATACAATAACTAAAAATACAGTATACTTCTTACATTCATAAGGCAACTAATTCTCCTCATGAAACAGGAAGAAGAAAGAACTCTCAATCTAGTTCCTTCTCCTGCTGTATCTTGATAACACGGTCAATATGAACTCAGTGCTTTGCAGTAAGACAGAACATCACTTACTGATTTTGTAGACCAGTAGGAAATCCTTTATGTAGCAAAAAAGTAAAGGAATTGACTCAGATTTGTAAGATGTTGGACATGTTGCACTACTGCTAAACAGGGACATTTTTTTTCCCTGACCCAAAGCTGTTTCTCAAAGACCAATTTCCTCATGTCCTGTTGTATACATATTTGGTCTTGTGGACGTCTCTTACTCTTGGGACCTTCTAAAGGTGGCTGTTATGATATTCATTCCTATGGATACAGGAATCAATAACTATAAAATGTTTGAACATTTAACGTTGTAAAGCAGAAAGGAAAACAGGGAGAACTTTGTAGCATTAAATGAAGAGAAACATTGCCTGGATTATCACAAATCACAGTATGATAAAATCATGCAAATGAAAATATACTTGGCTAGCATTACCTCATTCAACAATATTTACCTGCCATTGTCAAATTTCCATGATAATTCATATGTGTGAATTGAACTATTCAGTACAGAGTTTCTGCATGTCTTTCTGTGGAGAACCTTTCCTAGACTTCATTTGCTTTAGGACATAATTGAAATATTCATTAGCGTGTAATGTAGACTTGTGGGACTTCTAACAAAATGAAAAATAGATACAGATTCAGGATGGTATAATTACAGTTTTCCATTATCCATGGTGAGCAAAGCAAGTTCAAGAGTAGTTTTGCTGCTGTATTATACCATTTGAAAGAAAAAGTCAGACACATCATGCTAAAATAAGATGACATTCTTCCTACACAAGCACAGAGAGTGCACTAATGAGATGACTCTTCTGTCAAATTTGGAACATGCAGGAGCTGACCAGAGAGCATGTTAAGGAAACTGCTGTAGTACATATTTTTACTAGTAAATAACAGGAAAAATTCGTCAATTAGTGCTTATCAATCTCTCAAACCAGCGCATTTTCATCGAGAATTATTGCCTAAATGGCCTGAAAAAAGTTCTACTAGAATTTGGAACTTGCAAATTAGTAAAACATGATCAAAAATTCTTTGCCAGGATATTAGATATGTTGGACAAAAACCCTGAAAAATACTCAGTTCATGAGAGAGAAACTTTTCAGATTGAAAACAATAATAGGGTCAAAATCAAGAGTCAGGAATATATTAAAAGAGGTGAATAACCACCACTCATTTTTCCATCAATAAATCTAATGTATAATGTGCAAAACCTGATGGTTTACCATTCATCCTCTAACGCCTTTATACTGACTAGATCATATATTTACCAGGTAGGTGGCTGTCTCACAACAGTGGTGACAATGACAAATATTGGACTCCATTCTTAACTTCAATATAATCTAATGATGATCAGACTTAGAGTTGCCAATGAAGCGCTGGGACTAGAACTGTCGACATGAAATGCCCATTGCACTTCCTGATTAAGCTAGATTTATTGTCTTCGCTCCAGGTGTGAAAAAAAAGAGATGGGGGATATCACAGTATCACAGTATCACAGTATCACAAGGTTGGAAAGGACCTCTGAGATCATCAAGTCCAACCTATAACCTAACACTAACACCAACACTAACACCAACCATCATCTAAACCATGGCACTCAGTGCCTCATCCAGTCTCCCTTTAAACACCTCCAGGGTCGGCGACTCCACCACCTCCCTGGGCAGCCCATTCCAATGGCCAATCACCCTTTCAGTGAAGAATTTTTTCCTCATATCAAGTCTAAACTTTCCCTGACGAAGCTTAAGTCCATGCCCTCTGGTTCTGCCACTGGTCACCTGAGAGAAGAGACCAACCCCTGCCCGACTACAACCTCCTTTTAGGTAGTTATAGAGAGCAATGAGGTCTCCCCTGAGCCTCCTCTTCTCCAGACTGAACAGCCCCAATTCCCTCAGTCGCTCCTCATAGGGCTTGTGCTCCAGCCCCTTCACCATCTTCGTTGCCCTCCTCTGAACACATTCCAGTATCCTAACATCTTTCCCAAATTGGGGGGCCCAGAACTGGACACAGTATTCAAGGTGAGGCCTGACCAGGCCTGACATATTTTCATGTCTGTTGTCTTTGGGGTTTACATCACAGAGGAAACAGGGTCCTTTGTCCATAATGCTCAAAATTAAGTCTCTGCAATGGCTGTAACCTTTTCTTATGCTGTCCAGATCAGAGCATAGCTATAGTAATAAGAACTCCTTTTAAGCAAAGAGAATATTTAGTAAAACTTTGTGTGTCAAATAATTGGGACCACCAACTGTGAAGTTAGGTCAGGATGAATGAAATATGTGAGGACCTTACCTCCCCTATAAAGCAAGTAATTCCTGTTATTGTAATGGTACTTCTAGAATTTTAACCAGAGACAAGTCACAAATTCAGGATGCCAAATACAATGCGGCTGAGTGACTTGGTCTTCATTTTCTTTTGGATGGGAAAAAAATAAAAGAAACCATACACATTGCAATTTATAGAGAAGTAAATGGGCTCAATAGCAGAATAAACATCAGTAGAGAATATAAAGATGTCATGAAATATTTACATCAAAATGGTTGAAGTCTTGTTTCCCTGACAAATCCACTAAGAGACATTTTCATTCCTCTTTATTTTTATAAAACTAAGGATAGACTGAACAAAGGGAAAAGAGATCATTAAGAGATTAAAAACAAAAGAAGTTTTAACTTCACACATTACATGTCTTTCAGCGATGCTATTAGGGAAATTAATGAAACCCATTTTCTTTACTCTGGGGCTCTGGAAAAGTCATTAGATTGGAATGAATATATAACACTACATCAATCTAATTTCAAGAGAGGGAATCAGCAATCCAATGAGCAGATGCAGCTTCAAAAAATTCACCTTAATGGCAGTAATGTAAGTTTCATGAGTTACAGTAGAAAACAAGTTAAAGACAACACAAAGAGACAATGATTCAATGGAGCACAAACACAACAATTAAGTGTCTCTGTCTGTTCAGAATCATCTTGATAATTAACAATGCCACTTTACTAATCTCAGGATTTGGCTCATTCTATTTATCTTAATGATACCTTCCCAGTGTGCCCTTCCTCAGATACTGATTGGAAGCATGTTCTATTGAATATCCATGCAGTTGGTGATTTTGAAATTTCACTAAAGAGACAATTTTGAAGAATATTCATTTAAGAGAGGGGAAAAAGGGTTTTCTTGTAGGGTGTTAAAATGTAATTGCTTTAAAATTTACCTATTTTTGAACATTTATTTGAAAGTCTATTGTACACTGTTCCTCTTTTTAAGTGATGCATTTTTGTTCTTTTAATTAATTTCTATACCTAGTATTCGTTTCATCTTTAGTGAGTCTGAAACCAACTTAAAAGCAAAACTGATGTGTTAATGCAAAAAAAAAGAAACAAATTATACAGATCTCTGTGGAACCATGAAAATGAGAGATACTGAGAGCACAGAACATGCCCAGAAGATTGGAGTATTAACAAGTAAATCTGCTTTTTTTTCTGTGGTTTCACAAAGATTGTTGCTGATTTTTAGAGGCTTTACACACCCCTGTCTGCACTAACATTTGACAGAAGCTCAGATTCTTCCTAGAGGTGTTGCCCATGGAATAATATTGCATGCTGAAGAAAATGCTCTGGAATTCCCATGCACACCAGTGGGACCCAGTGCTCACCGGCTACAATGGGTGTGTAATACACTTTGCATAGCCTTCTTGCTTAGCATTTGGGGCTGGCTTTTTACTAGGTGGTCAAGTAGCACAAAGATAAAGCTGCGTTCCCCTTGTGCAACCACAGCCTTTCAGATAAGGTTTTCATACCAAGAGCTAGTGCAGCATCTTTCCCCACCAACCCCTGCTTCTGTTGGAAGAAAGAAATTAACTGAACTCCAGTTTGTTTAAGTCAGATTCTGCCATTTGATTCAAAAATCTTACTGAGATGAACTCATAAACTCTACAGCTAAAAATCCTTAGTGTCCTTGTCAGGAGTCAAATATGTAATTCCCATATGAGAGATGGATAATGGATAATACTTATGTTGAATTCTGTCTGCGTATATCTGCGCAGAAGTAGAAATATTCTTGATTTCTTTCTTGTTCTATTTATCACAATTCATCTCATATTACTTCTCTTTGTAATTTATAATGGTCCATCTTCTAATGAGGAGTCAAATGCAGTATGTCTGAAGCAACCAAGCACTCACTATGAATATCAAACACCAAGTGAATAGCTCACTGGAATATGCTGCTTGGAAATCTTCCCTTTCAGAAAACGGCTTTTGCTGCTAGTGAGCAGCAAGGAATAACATCCAGTGAAAAAGATATAAACAAACTGGTGATGTCACATCAGCAGTAAGAGGCAATAAGACCACCCAGCAGCTGGTTAACACTAGGCAGTATACTTGAATCTTCACTATATGTGTAAAGGAGCACAGAGCTTGCATACTGGCCAAAATAATGACTGGTGCAGGGACTGTAACTGATACTGTCTAACAAGCACCCTTGTTGAAAAATCAAAGACTGTGTGACCCAGCACCTTTCTGACAAAGGTGATATTCTCAACAATTCTAATCAATCTCCACTTAAGATTTAGTGTGACAACTGACGGACTTGTCACAAGAAACAGGCTTGGAAACAGTGTGTATCGCATCTTCCCTTGAAAAAACAGTATTTTGCAGTGGTAACTGTCATTCCACTAAATTTAATGATCATCAAGTATACAGAGGAGATTTACAAGTCTATTGCTTCATTGCTACTCCAACAATGTTTTCATAATCAACAAAGCCACTATACTGTAAATTATTTTATACTTTTGCTGGCAGAAAGTTTTATAACATTTTATAAATGCCAAGAAAGGTGGGGGGGGGGGGGGGGGGAGTGAGGTGGGGCACAAATCCGGAGGAAGACCAATCTATTTATCTATTTTTATTTTTTGATAGTTGCATTCAAGAGACCAGAATGGTATTTGTGAATAAATGGCATGGCCTCAGAAACTAATAAATTGCTCCTAAAGGAAGAATTGAAAATGCTTGAGCAATTTGGTGCTAAAAAGAGGAGCTATTGTAATTGTGAAACAAAAATCCAGCTTCTGGGTTGTGCTTTAACACATGGACTGGGGAGTTAAAAAGTTTAAATTTTTAATAAGGTCTTTCTGAAGTAACTTTGGTGTGTGTTTGAAGCAGATTCCTATTCAAACATTGGTTCTCACTCTTTCTTCAGTAGAAGTTTGCCTGGAAGGACAGTGGTAGTCACTGTCACCAGTGAAATGAAGAAAGTGCAGAGTTGTGGTAGTAATTCTTTCTATAAAAGGCACTGACAAAGACTCCCTGCTAGCAGCAAGCAGGGTGCACTGACTCACTGAAGTACCTTTGCCATGGTTCCACAGTCATTGGTACTGAATGCCTCAGATCCACTAGTATAGCATCTGAAATATGATTCAGGCATACGTGTGTTACTGCCCTTCTGCTGAGTTTAGGGAGGGGTTCCACATTACAGTTTCACTGATCCTGCTGTAGGTTGTTGCCAGAATAGGCTTTACTACTTTGTAACCCACTTCTGTCCATCCCCCTCCTCCACCCCGGCCTCTTCTTTCATAGAATCATAGAATTATAGTTTAGTTGGAAGGGACCTTAAAGATCACCCAGTGCCAACCACCCCTACCATGGGCAGGGATACCTTCCACTAGATCAGGTTGCTCAAACCCTCATCCAACCTGGACTTGCACACCTTCAGGGAGGAGGGCATCCATGACTTCTCTGGGAAACCTGGGCAACCTCACCGCATTCACGACAAAAAATTTCTTCCTAATATCTAATCTATATCTACTCTCTTTCAGCTTAAAACTAATATCCCTTGCCCTATCACTATACTCCCTGATAAAGAGCTCCTCCCCAGCTTTCCTGTAGGCCTCCTTTAAGTACTGGAAGGCTGCTCTAAGGTTTCCCCAGAGCCTCCTCTTCTCTAGGTTAAATGATCCCAAATCTCTCAGCCTGTCCTCAGATGCGAGGTGCTCCAGTGTCTCTCTGGACTCGCTCTAACAGATCCGTTTCTTTCCTTTACTGAGGACTCCAGGACTGAATGTAGTATTCCAGGTGAGATCCCATGAGAGCGGGGTAGAAGGGGAGAATCATCTCCCTTGACCTATTAATCACAGGATACTGTTGGATTTCTGGACTACAGACACACATTGCCAACTCACGTTGAGCTTCTCATCACCATCACCCCCAAGTACTTCTCCTCAGGGCTACTCTCAATCTATTCTCCTCCCAGCCTTGGTTGTGCTTGCGATTGCCTCAACCCAGATGAAGGACTATGCACTTGGCCTTGTTGAACTTCATGAGGTTTGCATGAGCTCAGTTCTCAAGCCTGTCCAGGTCCCTCTGGATTGCATCCCTTCCCTCCAGCATGTCAATTGTGCCACACTACTTGCTGTCATTGTGAAACTTGCTGAGAGTGCACTCAATCCCACTGTCCATATCTCAAACAAAGATGTTAACACTGGTCCCAAAATGGACCCCTGCAGAACACCACTCATCACTGGTCTCCACATGGACATTGAACCACTGATCACACCTCTTTGAGTCTGATAATCTGGCCAATTCCTTATCCACTAAGTGATCCATCAATCAAATCCATCTATCTCCAATTTAGTGAGGAGTTTGTATTGGAAATAGCGGTCCTACACTGATGTCATACTTGGCAGTGTGAGTGAGCTGCTAACAGGAGATGGAGGAGCAGAACTCTTCTTTTAGCGGCAGCTTTTTGGTACTATGAGGTCACCGTAATGTGAAACTGGATCCTTAGTAAAAATACTTGCCTTTTGGATTATGCTACTGCTCTAGCAATTAGAGAGCTGTGGACAGGCAGAATCTGATGCAGTGCTATGCCTGATGTAACAAGTTCACCCGTTTGAGTATTTTTAAACAGATTTGAACTAGCAGTGTGGCTGATACCAGTTTGCATAGCTGTGACATTTTTGAAGTTATGTTAGGAGATCGAAAACTGAATTTACTGTCTTATCAAACCACAACCTCAGGCAAGATGCCTCTTGAGACTGCTTATCAGCTGGTGGACCTTATGCACATCCTGTTGCCCAAGGCCAGGCCTCAAATCCTCTGGATTATTAAAAGAGAAAGAAATAATGTAAGCAAAAATGTTTCACTGTTAGATAGCAGAAAGCTTTCTGAAACAATCACTGCTTTGAGTATTAATCTATTCTTAGCATTAGTCTCCACGTATTAGCTACTGGTGGACATATCTGCAGCTATAAACAGCTACACTAATGCAGCTCTGAGATATCAAAATAACTAATTAACACCTTTAATCTGCCCTTTTATAACAGAGGTATTATTGTTTTTGCTCAGGCCTAAAAGAGACTCAATTTCTAGAAAAGTATGTCATTCTAATGTACTTAAGTATCACTTTGTTTCAGCTTCTAAAATTAGAGTTATTTTTCTTTTACAGTACAGTCAATTCATCTTTTTATTTTTCTTAATCTGACAAAACACCTGTTTTATTATTACTTCAGTTTATGTTCAGATTTAAAGATGGGCTCCCGATTGTGATACACACTCATATTCCTTACCTTTCCTTTATCTTTTGATCTGCTTTATTTCAGCTGGAGCTTATCACAACATTGTTAATATTTCTGTATGAAAGGTTGAAGAGTTTTTCTTGAGCAAGTTTGTCATAAATTTGCTACTTACCTAAGCCAATTTAAAGCCAACAAGAAGTATGCATCCACTAAGAAAGCTGTAGAGTTTCTTTGATGCTTTGGAAGTTTATATGACTCAGACATATGAGCTAGGCAGGACTTAGCTCAAGTTTCTTTCATTGTGGACCAATTTTCTCTGGATTAGCTACTCTTAAGAAGTTCACACACTGGCAGCTGCCACAGAACAGGTGGAAACTTCCTATGTAATCACTTCACTTCTACTTTTTTTGATGGATATGTGACTCTAATCCATTTTTCTGACCAACATCCACTTATTCATTGATTTATCTATCACTGCCCATGATCACAAGCACATATCTTACCAAAGCACTGGGTATAACATGCTTAAGAAGCCCTTCTACTCCTCTTACTGTTCTGTATTTTCATGGTATAAATAGCAGGGGATCTGAGCAAATACCTTTATGAACATCTACTCTTCTCTAATCACTTCAGAAATACCTTGGAAGGAAATGCTATACAAATGAAGAGAAATTCAAGACCTAAAATTTTGGTCTTTATGGTCTGGACCATAGATTGTGTTTTTGGTAAGGAACATTATCCCAAATTTTGATATGGCCTTTAGAAATGAGATGGAATGTTGGGCTATTTCTTCAGCTATGTATTTTCTTTACTGACCCTTATCCATCATCTTGGGATTTCTGGGAAAAAGCAACAAACTGTTGATAACTAGTAAATAAAGTCACTAAATTTGGACATTTAAACACACGACAGAAGGAAACTTAAATGGTTTCGCTTTGTTAGCTTGCAATTTCATGCTAAGGGTAGGGTGGCCTGTGTTTGTAGAAAAATATATCTTGCAGCTCCAAAGCTAAATTCTGCTGTGGTTTTTTTTTTCACCTGAATGTGATCTTGTTCAGCACTGTGGTGAAAAGCCTTCCTGATACTGAGAATGAAGCCTAGCAGTGGAGAGGCAATATAACTTTCTCCTTGCTTTACATTCTTCCGGCAACCCTCTGAACTATAAAACCTTTCTATGGCTGTTCATCAAAAGCTGGTTTGCATTTTCCACATGTTACCATATAGAGAACTCTCAGCCACACGAAGTCATGTTAGCAAACCTGTGAGAAAAAACAGGGAAAAAAAGTGAGTAAAGTTTCTGTAATTAAAAGAGAAGTGCTGTTATTATCTCTTTAGGCCAAAATAACAATGTTAATACCTGAGATCCCAAGAGTAAGCTACCTGAGCTGAAAGTGCCAGCCTTGTTCACATGTTCAGTCACACACAGCCTTTTCTTTACTTCTGGAGTAGGTAGTAGTCAGTATGCAGAAGCATGAAGCAGCATAACACAGCATGAATAGACATGGGCTTAGACTCTGCTGTTTGCACTTGTGATGATTAATATGGTGCTAGAGCTGCATGAAAAATGGATTTCTTTGTTTGTCAGCCAACAAAGTAAACAAATGGGAAAAAAAATTGGGACTGAATAAATATTCAATGCTAGGCATTTAATTTTTTTGGTCTCCATTTTACTTATTTTTTTAAAAGAAATTTTTTTCTGAAGACACAAAAAGGAACATATCAAAGTATTATTGGTGGAAAAAGACAAGAGGAAAAGGCTTTCTTCCTCCGTGAACCCACTTTCTAAGGTAGTCTATTTGCTGAAATTGGTTTTAATTCATGACTACACTGCAGTCATCCTGTGATTTTTGGTGCCTCACTGTTCCCCAGCCTTGGCAATTCTAGGAGCCTTGTCTCCACACTCGTGGAGCCTGCCTTTCCCAGAGTCTTTCTCTGGGCAGCACTGCCCTGGAATGCTCTCCTGTTGCTGCCTACAGGGCTGGGGCTTGGCAGATGCCCCTTGCTCTCCCCAGGTCTGAGTTTTGGCCACCCTTGAGCAGCCAGTGGGCACCTGCCCTGGGAGCCACATATTACAACGGGAGCTGAGTGCATCACCAGCCCCTCCTGGTTTTATTTTTCCTTAAAAATGATTCTCACTGTTACAGGCAAGGTCCCATTAGTAACTGTCTCAGCACCCTTTCTGCTACACTGTGTTCCTGAAATCTTGTGATCTACCCATTGTGGCAGGCTAAAGTGCCTTTTATCCAGAGTCTAAGTGCTTCTGTGTGTGATGAGGGTGTGCATGGAGATATCTACTTCAAAGGTAGCATTAACTACTTGTTGAAAAAACAAAGAAATTAACAAAGAACTTCTCATCTCCAGCCCATGTAACTTTAATTTTTGGGCTCAGAGAGTAAGGTTTAAAACTATTTTACAAGCTTCCTTAAAAACATCTTATCTAATTTTGGAACATACTAAATAATAAACCATAAAGAAAGACTGAAAATTGCATCAAAGATTTGGGGCATAAAAAAAATGCTGTCCTGACAACAATGGCAACGAATATAGATCAGTAAGTCTTGGACCACGATTATCCTCCCTCCTTGCTTTACTTCATAGCTCAGTACGCTACGTCTTCTCATCTTACCCAAGTGAGATGGCCATTAAAGGGTCAGTTCAAACATGCAGTTTGAATATGCAGTTCTGAAAATGTCACAATTAACAGAACACCTGCTCTAAACGACTGTACTGATTTGAAAGACACATCCAAGGAGCACCTATGTAATCCTTAACAGCTCGTGTGTTTTTAGCTGGCAGTATGCAGTCTGTTGCTAGTGTATTTGTCTTTGCTGGACAACATAAGAGACAAGGAGCTGTTGTTTACCTTGAAAGCAATCTGCTTAAAACTTCTGCCATCACCATGGTCAATGGGCTACCTGAGATTTGAGTGTGCATTTTAGGCTGGACAGATGAATCATCTTTAGCTTAGGAAAAAACATTTGTATTTTGACTGGTTGATTGCAAAACATAATCGGTACCACTTGGTACACTAAGATCATTCAACAAGCAGTGTTTTCCACTGAGAGAAGATACTGGATCCTGAAGGATTTTGACATATGAAAGGCACTTCAAGAACCAGCAATGAAATAAATAACCAGAAACGTCAAGTGGAGTCTTTGTGGAGAGCTATTACCTTGTCTAGCACACTGCTTCTAATCTTCTGCAGGATTTGACCCAGTTTACACAACCATGTAAGGCATAAGGCACATCCTGTAACTTCTCCAGTGCTGTTTTTTTGTAGCTTTCTTAGAGCAAATGGAAGAGAACAGGAGGTATGGTTTTCTATGCATGAGATATTCTGCACTGTGCTGATAAGCACTTCGCACTTTTTCACTTCCTGTCTCATAATTTTGTATCTCCTGGCATTAACAGAACAGCATTGACCTACTCTTGTTTATCTATTTTGTTACATGCAGGCTTGCTTTATCTGTGTCACCCCTCTGAACTGAAACACTGAGTTGGTGTTCCTTGTTACCTCAGATAAAATCTTCATTATTGCAAATGAATTTCATTCTGCAGTCTTAAAAATTCATAGCTGTCTTCATGCATAAGCATATAAACACCAGACACCACTCCTGCTGCTCCTTCATAAGGCTTTATTGCACTGACGAGCAAACATAGACACAGCTGATGACACAGACTCACAGGGCTCTCTTAGGATTTTCTCCAGCCACCTGCTTCTTGACACAAAATATCTTCTCTTTCCTTCCAAACACCCCAGGGCACAGAGTTATTGGCAAACAGCTCTGCATTTGGCACGTTCAACATTGAAATGTTTTGTTCTCACTGTTCTTTACCCTCCTCTGCTTCCCGAATCTGCTTTGCAATGCAACATCATTAATTCTTGCTAATCTACAGGGCATGGAAGTAACAGTTCAAAGTTGGTGATTACTTGAGATCTCCTCTAAGGGCTGATCTTTAGCTGGTCTGGTCGGCCTCCGCACATTTACCTTCGTTCATGTGACAGGGCACTACCCAGTGTGCCAGCTGCAAAAAGGTTGCACAACCTGACAGATTTGGTCACTTCAGCAGGTGATACTAAGAAAAGAGGAAAGATGAAACACTACGTTTTTGAAAAGCCACTCCCTCATTTAATATAGAGGGTAAAGGATGCTGAGATTCCTTCTGTGGAAGGCTGGCTCCAACGACTTGCAGTTCATATCTTATTGCTATTCCCCTGTCCAAGAGGGCAACACAACGGAAGGTGTTGCAAGATCTTCCTCATTGCCTTGGCACCTGTTGAGCGTGATGGTTGCTGTTGTCAAGGAGTGTCTTAGTTTAGCCCTTAGCCAGCAGTTAAAAAGTATGCAACTGCTCTGGAGGATGGGGAGGGAATCAGAGAAGAAAAGGGAATCTAATGGGCTGAGATGAAGACAGTTTTAATACAACAACAAAAGATGAGAGAATAATAATAATGATTAATAATAATAATAATGTTCATACTGAGCATGATGTTATGGTATGAAATATTCTGTTGGCCAGAATATTTCTGCTGTCCTGCCTCTGAACCTGTACACTACCAAAACATGGGAAACTGAAAAATCCTTGATTTCTTGGCAGCAGTTAAAAAAAGGTGTTATTTTACACCTTCTTCTCACACTAAAACTAAAAAATAGTGGCTATGCAAAAAAACCTCTGTCCCAGCCAAATCCAGGACAAGGAAGGATGAGGACGGTGTATGCTTGCAGGTGCGCTTAGCTTTGCTGTAACTGTCAAGGTGAAGAAGGCATGGAGGACTGATTACATCAGATGGTAATACAAGCATACACCCAAAGCCACCTGCACACTCATCGAGCTTGCACTGGAATCTAGACCACCTAGGATCTTAACCATGCTCATTTCTTGATCTCAAAGCCAATTACTGACTCTTCCTGCTCATTGAATTCATGGAGGCTTCCCTCATGAGAAAAGCCAAATTGTTGGAAGGGCTGTGTTATATTCATGTTATAATTATGCTACTGAGATTTCAAGGTTTCAGTGAGCATAAAACTCAAGTATTTCTATCCCAAATGCACAGGCTCCCACCAGCTGAACTAAAGAGCTATTCTGGGAGATTTCAGTCCTCTAGGACTTCATAGGCCACACTGGAAGAGTAACAATTTCATTTAGGAGAGGGTACCAAAACTCACACAAACTGTTCTATTTCTTCACAGTTCTCACTAGACCATTTCTCCCATGGCTTCTTCATTCCATGGCATTTGCTGTATGTGTTCTGCCCCACTCAATTAAAATACTCCTGGATATCTGCCTCTTCGTCCACCAGGCAGAAGGATTTACCCAATATATTTTCCCTGAAAGAGATTGCTTTTTTTTACCTTTTGAGAAGTCAGCAAAATCACTGAATTTCTACACCACAGAATACATTCTTCCAAAACTTTGCACCTTGCTGATGGGATAGTTGATCTCTCCATCTCATTCTTCTCCTAGTGCAGAGTCTTCCCAGTCTGCTTATCCTTGCAGAACAGATTTGACAAAAAATTACAGCCTGCATCATCAATCAATTGAAAGCAAAGTGCTATGGTCTCAAGTGTGTGAGAGATATTTCCATTCTAAATAGAAAAGCTGTGCAATTTTAATATGGGGATTATATACTGAACTTGCAACACCCCTCCTTTATTAAAAAAATAAAACACATACAGCTAATGTTGGTAATAATGGAAAGTTGTCTTCTACAACAATCAGGTTTAATTGTTCATTCTGACATGCTCCAGCAGTCTATTAAACACAGATTACTCAGGACTGAATAAATGAATACAAAGTAAGCTAGTCCACTGCTCTGCACACATCAGTGGAAATAATGAATTACATCATTTCATGAAAATGCATAAAGGGTCAGGGAAGGTCAAGAGCTTGTTATAATTTCACATTGACCATTTCTGCTCCAATTTTCCAGAATAGAATATGTTCTGGAAATGCCTTATTTCTTGCATGAGGGGTCATTCTGTTTTGTTTGGTACTGGATATTTTTTTCTGAATGAGAATTTTTTATGACTCAGGTGTTACGATACTTGCTTTTAAGCATTTTAAAATTCTACAGTCCATATTCTTATTTGCTCAGATGCACTTACAAAGAATTTTTTTTTGTTGCTCCTTGGTGTGGTGTTTGATTTTGCTAGTGAACACACAGCAGAAGACACTAGAAGAACACACATAGCCACTAGAAGAGGGAGAAGACTTGGATTGCAAAACATTTGTGGTGGTTTTGTGGATTTTTAATTTTTTTTTTTGTTTTTTATTATTCTTGTAACACCTTGACATCCCTACTAGTAGAAACATCCTGTTTTGCTAGATGCTGCAGCATGCAGTGATGGCAAGATACAGTCCTTGCAGTACTGATTTTACAATTTACATACATTCGAAAACTTAACAAAGCTTTCTGAGTTTGTGCGTGAAGAGATTTGGTTAGTTTGTGTGAGAAAGGATAATGAAACAAAACCATCAACAAATAAGGATACTGTACACGTTACTGCCTTACGTACTAATAAACCCTGTGCAGCAATTACATGGGTAATGTTCTGTAAAAGCATACAATATACAAATGATTCAAATGAATAGTGTTCGGTTTACCAATCCCATCAACCTTCTTGTTCAGTCCAAGGGACAAACTCATGTTTCCTGTGATATCTCAAGCCTGTAATTGAATAGATATAATGTCCTTTTCTCTTTGCTCATGTTCTGACATTTTCAGAAGTTTATGCATTTGAAGGTTATTAAATTCCTGGAAAGTGGAAAAGCAAAAGCTGCTGCTAATGGCACTAATGCTCCCCAAAGATATATTTACCCTTTAACGCATTTAGGGAAAGTATTGAGAGCTCTAGGACACACTATGCAAAATTTTCATCAGGCTGAAAGCAGGTCATTCAGATATAACCAGTTACAAACGTCTGTCAAATAAAATCAAGAGCTCAAACTGTTGTTTTGCACAGGAATGTGACTGCAAATTGTGACTCAAAGGGCTCTTCAAGGTAGCGTACATAGGAGCTGATCCAAGGCCTATGGAAATCACCAAGCCCATTACTATTAATGGAGGTGCCAATGCAAACCCCCTGCTTACCTGGGAAAATCCCAGTTTTTTTCTGTATTATTTTTACCACTTATATATCAACAACATGCCAAGGCCCTACAATCCCTTACTCAGCTTCCCGACACACACCCACACATGGCACCCAAGAACTGGGCACACGTTGGATTGACTCTTTGAATCTTTGAGTGATAAAATATTCTCTCAGTTTCCACAGGAGAATTTCCAGTAGTATTTGCCAGCATGAGGAAGGATGTTCACTCTGCCCTGCATGAGGAAGGATGTTCACTCTGCCCTACAGAGAGGTCATCTCTTCCCCAAAGGAAACACAAGGTTATACATTTTTGATAGCTCTTAAAAATGTGGCCACATGCATTTCAAGGTCCATGGCTCTCCAGAATGGACAAGGCAGCATCATGGACCAATGGATAGAGCACAAGCTCACCAAAGTTGTGAGAAAATGTGTTTGGATAAAAGGGACTATCACATAGCTATTGTGGGTAATTCTCAGGTTTCTCAGGCCTCAATCACTTCCTACCACTAGGATCTAGGAGAAGGCTTGAAGGAAGATCATGTATCATCTGCCTAAGCCAGGAGGTCTCTGAAACATTCTTCTGAAACATCTGGCTGCTGATAGACCATGTAGTACACGGATTTGTGTTCTATTGATAGTTCCAATGTTTTGAGGGGAAGCTGAGGTCAGATGTGCAGCTGAAATTCACTCAGTCCAGGTTTCCAAACACTGGACTATTAAAAACCCATATATCTTTTACTTTCTCTGCTAAAGCTTGACTCATGCCTCCCAGAATGTCAGTTAAGTACATGAAGGCTTTCGTCAGGAAGCTATGGCAAAGTTCTGGATGCAAACTGATGATAATTTTAGTTGTCTGTATAAGTTGCTTCTCTTGACCTGCCATCTGCCATATGAGCACCCCAATAACTGCTGGTAATTGTTGGATCTGCTGGTTATCCAAGAACTTTGGTTTTGTGATATAAACCCCACTATTCTGAATTTTTTCTATAATACTATCTTTTCTAGAAAATTGTTTCTTTCAGCCTGGATCAGAACAAAACTTGACTCAACTCAAAACTGGATTAACCACACAGACAACAAATACAATGTCGCACAATAACAAAAAAACACCTACAAGTGATCAGAAATCACTCCTACATTCTGGTGTCCTGGATCCAAAAGATCCAAGTTAAGTCTCCCCTCCTTCATATTTTATACCATGAATTATTTTATTCGTTATGATCTCCTATTGCGTAATTATAAAATGATTAATTACTTCATCCATACACAGTGGGTACACAAGCTCCTATCATTAGCAACACCATGTGTTCAGTTCATGCTACAAGTCTTTAAATAGCATTTTGGTCTGTACACAATGCCACTGTCTTCTGTAGTATCTTGTTCAGACATTTGGTAGTCCTTTGATGGAAGACAGGCATCCTGCTCATTAATTTTCTAGCTGTTTACCAGTCATACTGTCAGTTTCCCATTATTTCAATTGCATGACTACTATAATTAGTGCCTTTAGACCTCCTTAGCCTTGCTGCAGGCTACAGTGTTGACCACTGCTGGGTTTAAAGTTTATACCAAACTTTAACATGTTTTGCCTTCTCCTAGGTGTTGTATTTTTAACCCTTAATGGGGGTTTTCTGCCCCCATGCGTCTCAAAGGCACCAGAAAGCTAAATAGGAACTCTCAGATTATTTTATTCAGATTCATTAGCTGTATGGCCTGGTGGCCATGAAGCAAATCACAGGATGCCTGGATGAGTAGAATGTCAATTTGCTGAAGATGCTTGTCTGACACTCAGAATGTATCTCTTTGTTTTTCACAATGTCTTGCTAATGCTCACAAACTGAACACGTCTGTTAAAAAAGTCATCTGACCCTACGAAACGCACACCAAGACACTGACGACAAACCGAGAAGATTACATCAGGTTGAATATATGTTCATTACAAACTCCAGCCATTACCTGTGCACATTAATTGTCAAGTTCAACATCATCATAACCTGAACTCTACAAACATCAGGCTTTGACCTTGGAAAACATGGAGAATATTACAGCAGACTGAATTGTAGAATGGTGTAGGTTGGAAAGGACCTTTAAAGGCCATCTAAACCAAGCCCCCTGCAGTGAATGGAGACATCTGAGAGAAGTGAAAAGGGCAACAAAGCTGTTGAAGAGACTGGTGCACAAGTCTGGGATTGTTTGACTTGGAGAACAGAAGGCTGAGGGGAGACAACCAACTGAAAGAAGGTTGTAGCAAGGAAAGTGTTGTCTCTTCTCCCAAGTAAGAAGTGGTAGGATGAGAGGAAATGGCCTCAGGCTGTGCCAGGGGAGGTTTAGATTGGATATTAGGAAGTACTTATTCACTGAAAAGGTTGTCAAGCATTGGTATTAGGCTACCCAGGGAAGAGGTTGAGTCAGGTGCTTAGGCACATGGATTAGTGGTGGCTTGGCAATGTTTATGTTTGTAATGGATGTTTTTCAAAGTCTTTTGCAACCTCAGCAATTCACTCATGCTATTCTTCGATTTTCAACTAGATCAGGTTGCTCAGATCTCTGTCCAACCAAAATTCACATTTTGGATATTTTCACAGGAGTATCTCCCTTGTGTGAACAGCAGGATCAGGAAATTACTTAACCTCCTCCACGCTTGCACCCAAGCAGCAAAGTCCTTCCCAATAGCAGAGGTCTCAACCTCCCCTGCTCAGATCTCTGCCTTCTCAAGCCATCAACTGCATCCTTCAGTCTCCCAGAACTTCCACAGCCAAGACAGCAACACCTCCCTGAGGCTGGTGTAACACAATGCAGTGTAAGCTAGCAATGTGGGTGTGACCTCATGGTGATGACAATATGGACAATAGATTCAGAGAGCAACCATTAATAGCTATTTCTATTAAAGGCTGGAAAGCAGTTACAGAGAGACATAAGGCTGGACTTGATCTCAAAGGTCTTTTCCAAACAAATGATTCTATTATTCTGTGATGTCTTCAGGTGCTGTGCATTTGCTGTCAGTCAGAGTAAAGGACCCAGTGGATAAACACAGGCCTGAGAAGCTCCCTGGGAGCACAGAGTCACAGGGACACCATGGGATCCCCTGCTCTACACCTTGCATCCCACTTGCTCTTCCCCATTGCCCTCGCACTGGGAGCCCTCTTGGGTACCCTCAGGTTCCTCTTCCTGCCCCTCTGCATGTATGCTGATACCACAAGTTCCCAGAATCAAGGCTCCTTCTGGTGTCTAAATGAACATTTGATTATCTATGCTCATATTCAGAGGAAAAGTCCTACCAAAGTGCCCTTTCACCACCTAGGCTCCCTTCGGTTCCTTTCTCTGTCTGCCCCACTTGGCTGTCCCTGCAGTCGCTGCATATTCTGCTCAGCCCCTCTGCACCTCTTTGGCGAGGTGATAGGGCCAGTGTGGTTTCTGCCTGCTGCTCTGCCCCTCAAGGAGCTTAAACCCCTGCCAGCTGGTGCTTTGGTGGGCGAGGGGCAGGTTCCACCACTTGGAACTAACCATGAGATGGCTGCAGTGGTTCAGGTCTTGTCTAGAGCTGGATAAGGGCATTTGTGAGATTAAGTTTCTCATCTCTTCTGCAGAACTACATAAGTTCACTCCTGCCTAAGTTTTTAATAAAATTTATGACATTTAATTTCAGGTGGGTGATTTTTGTAAATCTCCTTTTTTTTTGTCATACTAAAAAAACATTTAAAGTAAATACTAGCTAGGAAAGCAAACCTACTTTTGGCCATTAATATTATCTCCTGCTCAGCAGCGGGTCAGCAAGGTGTGTTTCAGAACCGTTGAGGCTTAAAAAAAACCCCAAACTACAAACAATAGAACAAAATCTAGAACCACTAGCCTTTCAGGATTTTGAATCCTTGAGACATGTCTCCTGACTGTAGATTGCAAGGCAGAAAATATCTAAAGGGTTTGACAGCTGCTTTAACTGTCATGTGTCTTTTGTGGTGCAAATGAAAACACATGGGGAGAGTCCTTTCCTTGGTTTCTTCACCTTAAGTTTCTGACTGGACCCTGTTAGTCCCAAACAAATAGAACAATTTCTATATAAAAATTGTGCCAAATAAATTTCTTGGAGTTAGGTTCTCTCGTGAACATCAAAATTTTCCTTATGTAAATATGCAGTGGTAGAAGAACAAGGGTGATGACTTGTATCTAAGACGATTCATCACTATCTTCGATGTGCCCTAAATGCAGCACACGAGGAGGTAAAGTAGGGTAAAACTGAGTATCTTATTAATTCTGGCCTGGAAGTAGACTCTTTCAAACCTCTTTATGAATGTACTCTCTATAAACGATGAATTTTGGTGATTAAAGTTATGATTGCTCCTCTCAGATTTGTATTTATCCACAAATACAAGAACTCTGCTTATTTACATATAGATTCATTTTGCAACCTAATTATGCTGTGAGAGAGACAACATACTAAAATTCTACGTAATAAGTGCACTATTTGATTGCATGTTCTTTAACCCTAGTTAACTAGGTTTTGTCTAATTGTATAATTGGATTATTTATGTAAAGTTTTGAAATCTAAATGGCATTCATCATATAATTGTTTGGTACACATAAGTTGTTGGAGCACTGGTAGCAGTTTGTTCTTGAAAAAATGCAAGAAACCTTTTAGTGTCTGCAGCAAAACCAAAATGTATTTGAAATGTATGAATATATTTGTGAGTGGTAATTGATCAGCATATTGAAAAAAATATGCAATATTAATTTAGTTTTTTTCACTGTAGCTGAGTAATGCTTCATGAAACTAGCAGAACTGTTCAATGGATAGAAATCTATGCAGGAACTGTGAGATACAGTAATCCTAAAGTGAAGCTAGGAAACTCTGTCAAAGGTTAAGTAGGGATGAAAGCAAGCTATATAAGTACAATCTAGATAACAAAATAGTTGAGAAAGCATTCACAGTTAACTCCTTTATGCAAAAGCAAGGGCAGTATTTGTGTCCTATTGAAAAGCATATGGACATGACAGGCAAAGAACTAGCAGAAGTAAGGACAATAAAAGAAGTGCTACTTCATTTGTCATTATAACACAGAAGGCCTATTTTACCCAGGGGATATCACCCAGTCCCTGACTTTGTTGAAATTAAAAGTAAAGTTAGTATTAATATTTATAATACAGGGCAGCAGTCTAGTGAACATAAAAGCCAGTGCTCTACACATGCTTTTCAAAGCTGTAGGTTCAAATTGGAATCCTTTCTTCATATTCTTCCTGGCTTTTGAAATACAGCAGTGTGAAAACCCAGATGAAAACTTCTCTGAATTCTGTGAGTGCAAGATACAGAAATCAAATTATTGGCCACAGAAAATACAGCAAAAAAGCGGAGGTTTCAGCCCTACAAACAGTTATTGTGATTTGACTAAAATAGATTCCAGAGCTGAGATGGGCCTATTTAAAGCTATGCTTTGCAAAATCTATCTCTCAACGAATACTTTGCTAGAGAAAACAATGTTTAGGGTTTATACAGTAACTGTTTTTCTTGACTTAGCACTGGAGGAAAAAACACCTGGAATTCTCCTGTTATGTATTCTGTATCATGTCAGTTCTTACGGCATGGAAACATGCAGAACATTCAGGAGAAAATATAAAGAAGGGCAACAAAAATGGGGCACAGATAAGAAAATGAGATATATGAGCTAACAGGCAGGGAGTTAAACTAATATACGACAGGGAGAAGAACGTTCTCAGGGGGACATGATCAAAGTCTATAAATACCTTCTACACTCTATAAACACCTTCAAGGTAACCATAAAAATAAAGGATAGAATTATAAAGCCTTAGAAGATGGCAAGACAAGGATCAATGAGGCAAAGCTAGAGAGCAAAAAAGTTTAAGGTAAAACATTGGGCAATAGATGAACCCCAAACAGACCTAGTAATTAGATGCTGTCCCTACTGATATTCCAGAGCAGCGTTGAAGTCATTACCATTAATCTTTTATTATAAATGCACCTCTGAATTTCAGGATGACTGAAAACAGAATGGGCTTTTTGTCTAGACAAAGAGTTAAAAATACGGGCTTATTTTTAAGTACAAGATTAATATGTTGCTTTTGAACACGTATATCCATTATGGAGTGCATGAAGTAACATAACAGAAACAAGTGTACAACTGAAAGTTATTTCTAAGAACCTCTCAAGATAAGAAGCATATTACTTGCCTTCCTGTACAGATGTATCTGAGGGGCAGTATCATATTTGTTCTTATCTCTTCTTGTTTGTACTTTGGGTTTTGGTGGAAAGATTGAATCCCTGACTTGTAAAGATAAAAGTTATAAAGAATCTGAGGGAAGTCCTGATCCTATTAAAGTCTGTAGCAAAACTTGGTTACAGTAGGTAAAGGTTTTGATCTCACCGTTTGTATTTCTGTAAAGGTACTTATTAATTTTGCTATAACTTTTGCCTTTTAGGGCATAAGTCTCCGGTAAGAGAGCTGCTTCACTGCCATACTAAGGTCACAGACAGCAAACAAGTGCAGCCTTACCTGAAAGTCAGTGGCAAAGGATGAAGTGCCTGGCTATATCCTAAGTAAGAGTAAGTGAAATGCAGACAAGAAACTTATTTTTGTTCCCTATCTTTCCTCAAGACATGGATACATGAACCAAGTCTATGATACTAAAAATAAGTATATATATATTATATGTAATAAAAGTCCTTCTACTTTTCTTTCTATTTGCTGAGGTCCAGTATTTGACAGAGATATAGAATCCCAAGCACTAGAATGTAGGTGAACTTCAGGTTCACCTGCTTCCTCCTGATGAAGAGAACGATAGCTGCAAAATTGCAGCTGAAAGTGAGTTGGGAGGGAATTTAAGGAGAAGTAGCAGCCTCCAGTGTTGAAAACAAACTTTGTGAATAGTAGAAATGAGACTAAGATCAAAGTTGAAAGAAAAATAAGAAAGGAAGAAACAAAGTCAGGAGTGAAAGCTGACAAAATATATCAATTATTTAGCAACAGAGATGAAGCCATTTTAAATTCTTCACTGTGATAAAAAGAATTGTTCTGTTTTGACTAAACCTTTTTGTTTTTCTCAAATTAATTGTCAGAATGCAAATATTTATGTCTGCATCAATCTTGTAGTCTTCAACATTATTTTTAGGACAAATATCCCATTCTGAAAATAAAGGTTAATAATAGTCCTTTGTGATTCTGAAAGAAAAACTGTGTCTTAGACAATCTAAGAACATCAGAAATTTCTTCATAACTGGAGCTTCTCCCCAGTAAAAGATAAAGAAACACTGTATTGTTCATGCCTGATTGTATTGTGTTTGTGTGACAGGGGATTTGGTAGCAGGAGGTCTACTGGGAGAGTTTCTGGTAGAAGCTGCTGAAGCTTGCTGAAGGCTTTTAGAAGTCAGGGCTTGTTGGCTCTGGGAAAGACCTGCCTCTGGCCAAGGCCAAGCCAATCAGAGACAGTGGTAACACCTCTGAGAAAACATACTTAAGAAGGAGGAAAAAATGGTCAGGGAGCAGCAACAGTGGAGAAAGGGGAGAGGCATGGTAGAGGTGGGGGGACAACGCACGCTGTCTTTCCCCCCCATGCTGGTGGCAGGGCCACCAGAGCTCATTGTGTCACTTCCTCTGGTCTGGCCTCGTGCATCAGTGGAGAGAAGAGAGATATGAAAGAAACAGCCCTGCAGACAACAGATGCAAGAGAAAAAATTATGTAAACATTAAATGTGAAGAAAATAGAATTGAAGTGAACTGCAGAGAACACGAAGATCAGTAAAATGAAGGGAGAGGAGGTACTCCAGACACCCAAATAGAGATTCCCCTGCAGTCTGTTGAGGAGGCTGTGGTTGAGCAGGCTGTCCCCCTCCAGCCCATGAGGTGTTCTGATGGATGTCCACTTCCATGCCATGGAAAACCCCATGCTGGAGCAGCTGAAGGTGCCTGAAGGAGACTATGACCCTGTGGAAACGTGCACTGGAGGAGTTCATGGAGGACTGCAGCATGCGGGAAGGAGAAGTTCGTAGAAGACTGTATCCACGGGAGTGTCCCTACACTGGAGCAGGGGAATAGGGTGAGGAGTCCTTCCTCTGAGGAGGAAAGGACAGCAGAGACAATGTGTGATCAACTGACCCTAACCCCCATTCCCTGTCCCTCTTTGCCACTACAGGGGAAGAGGTAGAGAAAATTTGGAGTAAAAGTTAAGCATGGGAAGAAGGAAGGAGGGGAGGAAGGGGTTCTTTTGTGGGGTTTGTTTTTGTTTCTCAGCATCTTGCTCTAGTTTAATTGGTAATAAATTAGATGATTGATTTTCTTCCCAAGTTGAGTCTACTATGCCCGTGATGATAATTAGTGAATGATCCTTCTATGTCCTTGTCTTGAACTGCAAGTTTTGGCTTTGTTTTTTTCGATTCTCCTCCTCTGAAGAGGAAGGGGTGAGTCAGAGACTATGTAGCTCTTTGCTGTCAGCTGTGGGGCTCAAAACCACCACACTGATCAAGGTCAGTGGTCATCTACTCTGAAATTTAGTTTCCAGTAGCCATCAGTTGCAAAGGATTCAGGAGAGAACAGATTGTCCAAACACGATCAAAATAATTGTAATTTTTTTTCTGCTGGGATTTGGTTCTTCTCAGTTTAATAACAATTCTTTAATTTCTGTTTTGCTGTTAAAGCACTAACATAGCAATTGATACAGTAACATAGCAGGCATAATTTACCAGTGAATTAGGAAAACCTGTTTTTTCTGAGAGTGGTTCTGTCTGTTCCTCAGACTAGAGACTTGTGGAAGTCACCTATTCCATATCAGTTTTATAGGCTTCTTCCCAATTAGACCAAAAGGATGTAATTGAGAAGTGAACATACCAACATAATGAGAGGAAAATTGCTTAACCTAGCTAATATGATACTTTTAATTCTGCCAATGATTTAGATGTGTACTTCAGTGTAGAGAACTCTTAAACTGTCTAGATTAACAGTGCTAAATGATGAATTGTAAGGGCATTCCATTCTCAAAAGCACAATGAGAAGGAAAGGTGATACTACTTCAAGTAACAGCTCGATGTTAAATGCACTTCCCCAGCAGGCGGTAATCTTGATGTTTTCTGAAGATTAGAAACAAGTAAAATAGGTCCATGCTAAAGAGCAGCAGAAACTTCAGATTTCACTTCCAAGTACTGGTGACGTACAGGAAATTGGAAATGCATATTAAAGGATGTGAATTAACAAAGTGTGACTCCCCAGAGAAGTATGTTTATGTGGCAAACTTGGCCTGGGTTTAGATATTGGTGTATATTAAGGCCACAAGCCCACACAATTTATTTCTTGAAGGTATTCTTTACCTGCAGGTTTCCTGCTTCGCCTTTTGTCAAAAAATGGTAGGACTATTGGGCAACAAGTAAAAAAGCACAACAATATGACTCGAGTAATGGTATGAGGGTAAATTCTTTAAATTGAGTGATCAAATGAAGCGGTATTGTTCTCTCAAACCATATATTTTTAACATATTTACATGTGAAATCATTGAGTAACTCTGTCTCATATGAAAAGTTCATGAATCTATGTAAGGTATAATCTTGTGATGAAATCAGAAACCAGAATCAGTTGCAATGGTTTCCAGTGTTACAGCAATATTTCAATAGAGCCGAAGAGATAAAACAATTGAATATAGAAATTTAAATTATTTTCTTAGCAATGACACCTGTAAAAAAAGTTGCAGTAGGTATAAACATGGGGAAAGTCTCTTGTTAAAATCTTTAAAATTGTTTCTGTCATGGGTTTCAAAGAGTCACGCTTTAATGTCAGTATTTCTGTATGTTTTGCATCAGGAAACTTAAAAACCTCTATTGATATTACATGTCAAAAACATAAGAAAATTTTTGGTCATGCTCACAACCTTCTTAAATGCAAAAACATAATTAAATTGTTGAGTGTAACCTTTTGAACAATGGACTCTTTTTGTTGAAAATTCTCCTGATTTCCTGAAAAAACCCAAATGAAATGTATTTCTGATCAGTTACTCTTTTTTCCAAAAATCCATTCTGGGTCTGATTACATTGCATTTTAGAGCCACTACTAAGTGGAACATAGAGCCTGTTCTTCTCTGTAAGCCAGAATCCAATTTCAGAATGTTTCAGAAATGAGGAGTTGTTATTTTTTTGTTTGTTTGTTTGATTTTTTGGGGTTTTTTTTCAATTTCATTGCCCTTTTTCAAGCTTCTTTCTTAGAGGATTGAACATAAGCAGATTGCCAGTGACATCAGCTTTACAGAGCCAGGTTCCCTGATTGATCTAAGATTAGTATCCCAGAGAAACTTTTTTTTGTTTAGTGTTTCCGAGATGCCCTTTCACTTCTGTCTAATCTAGCTAATATCGTGGTAGATAGAAAATACACCTCAAGACTATGTAAAGCAGCCTATCAGAGAGATATATAAAACTAACATCCTCAGAACTATATAGCAGGCTCCTCTGGCCAAGTCCGCAGGCCTTAGGAAAGTTAATATTTATGACAATACACCTATGCAGCTATTCTGCAATAAAATAAAACAAAAACCATTGCTGTGCAGTCTTTCAAAGCATTTCAATAACCTTGTCTCTCAAGGTGGTTTGATCATTTCAAAACTACTACTTACATAATTTCTATTCCAAATTTCTCTGTTTTATAGCCGTGATTATTACATTTTTAGAACTTCTGGTGATGGATGCAAAGATTCAGCATCTTTGCAAGTGAATAGATTCTTGCAAAGATGCTGCATCAATGCAAAGTACAATCCCAATACAGATCTGTACTTCCAATAAAGATTAGCACAATTACATATGCTGTGTTCCTTCATGAAGCTGATAAATTAAAATATGCTGAAAGCCACCCCAGTGGTTTATACTTAAGTAAGAATGCGATCTGACTTGTAACTGTTTTTTACACTTCTGTAATTGGTACTGAGATAAAAACAAAGTGCTCAGAGAGAAACACGATTATCTTGAACATGTCATACCTTTTTTGCACTCAGTCTGTGGAAGCAAGTCCAGAGAAAAAGTGCAGTGGTTTATTATCTCTGATTCAGCCCAGGAGAATACTTCGGGTCAAAACAAATCTCAACTGATGTCAAGAACTGATAAAACAAGAAGGAAGTGGTGAAGAAAATTGAGAAGAAAGAAGAGAGATTATACTGGCTCTTTAAACAGAAATGCCAAACTTGTGAAATAAAAACCCAAACCAAACCAAAACACAAAAGCACAAAACTAAAAAGATAACTAAATCAGGGACAAAGTACAAATTTGAAAACTATGATGTTCAGGAGCAAAATATTTTAAAAATAATTTTTGCAAGTTATTCTCTGTCCTGCATAGAGTCCTAATTCCGCAACAGGCTTAGAGTCAGCTATAAAAGTCAATAACGGGGGAAGCGTGGCAGCTAAGGTGGCATGGAGATTTCCCTGTCTCCAGTGCTAATCAGCTCATGCAGATTTTGTCTGGAGTTCCAAAGAGTCAAAGAAGCCTAGTACCTCTCAAGCCCACAACTGGATTGTCAAGAATCCTTCGGGAATATGTAGTGGCTAAGGCCACCTACACATCACTGGGATCTAAAAGTATAGGTAAATGGACAGCCTGGGGACATGGGGATGCAAGCAAGAATCCTCAAGACCCCATGAGATAAATGAATATCTTAGCTTTTGACCCTGTCAGAACTGGTTTTTCCAGCACAATATTATTCTGTGAGCCAGCTCCTGAGACAGATTTGTGTGGAGCAAAGTATAGCAGCAAAGCAGATCAGAGATCCCTGAGGTAGCTCCAAATAAGCTGGGATATCTTGGATGATACAACACCATGCAGAGATATTAATTTGGGTTCCTGAAGCAATAGAGACATATCAACATGGCACTGTGTGTAGGCTAAATAGCCCACCTCTGAAGAGCTTAATCGTTGCACCCTAGTGAGTGACTTTCTTTTTCACTTTCAAGCCAGATTTACCTCAAAGTTGGACTTGTCTACGCTGAGAGTAAGTATTTTAAGAATTTTTTTCCTTGGCTTTGTTGATTTCAAATGTGGGGTTAAATTTGTGTTAAAATGAAGCTGCCTTTTTTTGGTAGCTGGCTTCCTAATGAAATCGCACAAGACCCAGTGTCAATTTCCACAAGATGTGATGTCTGGATTTTCTTAGCAATTTGTATGTGACTTTGTTTTACTGACAAACCTTTACGATTCCTGCAGTATATTTGTAAACTGAGATAGAGGGTTTTTTTCCACTTCACAGTGAAAGCACAAGGTCTTTTCACCTGTATTGCTGTAACTAGCTTCATGCCAAATGTGTTTACTGCTGGTAAAGAGAGGTGGGAGAAGAGAGGAAAGACAAAACAGCACTTTGCATATTGGGATATTTTCTGCTCCCAATAATGTTATGCTTATTCCTTAAATACAGAAATGCGGAGATCCTTCATTAAGAAGCAGCTTCCATTATGAAGTCATTAATGTGTGTAACAAGTATTGTTTTCAAACAAAGATTGAAATTTTAAAAACCTTAACCTCTGCAGGAATAGCTCATAAAACAACAAAAAAGAGATGTACAATGGGAAATATGCACTGTGTTGGTGGGTTGAACATTTGAAAATAATCTTTTTTATTTCTGAAACATGTAGAATTTATTTTTAAATTCAAAACCTGCAAATCTTCTGAACATATGACAAAATATTATTTTGAGTCAGAAAGTCATTTAGACTTCTTGGAAAGTCTTTTTTTTTTTTTCAGAAAAATATTTTATTTTTTGTTCATCCTGTCTAAACCTAAGAATTTTTCTGTTAGCATTCTATGCTTCCTGGAATTGACACTACTTTAGCCACTATTTTGACTCTGTGGCACCTTATTAAGTGCCACTATTAGGCCACTGTTAGTCCTCCTTCACCATTTGTACTGAATGGACTGTTTTGAGAATCTGTCTCCAGGTTAATAGTGGCACTGGTACTGTTAAATGTATTTATTTTATATTTGCTTTACCCTGTACACTAATTAAGATAGTAGATACCTAAGTGTATAATTAGACCTTCCAAGTTCTGCTTGCACTGACAGGAAGTATAAGATTGGTCTAAATAAGAATAATTCAAGGACTAAAAATTCAAGCATGATTAACATGATGGTAGAACTTAAGGGAGGCAACCTATATATTGTGTGGGAAAAAACCAACATTTTACATGTTGTCATCAGGTCTGGAAGTTGAGGCTCCATTTCACGTGAGCAAAACAGGACTGTTCTGTCTGGGAGGAATACATTCCTGCGTTTCTATACTGTAGCTCTGAGTTACTTCTCTAATTTCTGTTGTGAATTTCGCACATTCAAATGATTTCTTGATCTTTTCATAATTAGATTGGTAGGAGGAGAAAGGATCTTTATTGCGATGCACTTCTCGTTACCAACATTGCAATTAACGAGAGAGATTTTCTGCCTTCTAAGCTTCCTCATTAGTTGTTAGGGAGAGCAGGGAGCATAGTACAACAAATCTTTCTTATCCCGTTTCTGGCAATAAAGCCCAGGGTTGTTTCTTTTTGTGATTTGTCATCAAAAAAAGCACGTGCTACTCCTCCCAAAATTATATATATTGTCATCATTCCTTCCACAAGAGGTGCATACGCAGTGGAAGTTAATAGAACGGCATCAATATGGAAACAATGCAGGAAGATTTAATGGAATTGTATTATAGCTAACCATACATTTATCATCCTAACAAGTTTTATTTCTCTAAAACCATTTTCAACGCTGATAGTGATAGGAATTTTATACAATAACACATTTTATGATCAACTATTAGGGTCTACCTGCTAAGGTTTGAGAAGGTACCAAGTCTCTAGCAAAATTATCTTTTGCAAACAGGAGTCATTAATGTCTTGGTAAAAGGATTTTCTCCTTCTGTGTGTGCATGTGTGCGTATTTATGGATATAAATTTACTATGAATAAAATACAAAGTGAAACCCCAGCTGTAAAAAACTAATTGCATCATTTAGAATACTGAAGAACTAAGAGAAGAAGAAAAACCCAGAAACACAAACAAACCAACAACATTTCAGCTGCAGCTTATAAATAACAAGAATGACTACAATTCAGCAAAATGCCAGCTGGTTATTTACTCTAAATAGAATGCAGAAGTATATGCATTTAACTCCCCTGAAAATACCCAATTCAGCCCATCAGCCCATGTAGGATCTTTTATTGGGTAATCATACATAATCTTAATAATATTTCACCTTTCCTTTCTTCTCACTTCAGACCATCTCATTGCTTACTCATGATGTTTTACTGAATATTTGTTTATAAGGACATTGTAAGGAGGTGCCATGTATCTTCTGCCTATTTTGAGATGTACATCGTTAGATATTGAAAATAGTAAAAGCTATTAGCTAGGACAATTTTCCTAAACGTCCCTTAGAGGAGCTGCCGTGTCTGGCAGTACCAGCTTTTACACTGGTTCCTCTATGTCATGAATCTATTTTACGTAAGATTTTATCTTTAGTTTATCTAAGACACTGCTTTGTATGTTGCTAAAGTTTTAGAAAAGGTAATGAGAACGTGGTTATGCTATACTCAAAGTCCAACTATTCACTCAATTGTTTTTTCTCTGCTTTTGTAGTTTGACCTCCATCACAATGCTTTAGGAAAAAAAATACCACTCCTAATATTATATGGTAGGTTCATGCGGCTTTTTGAATGCAATCTGCTTTCCAAATCCAGAACAATGAGCAAACTCTGCTGTGAAAATGATCAGCTTTTGAGCAAGAACAACTATGATATATCAATCTTTGTTGTCCTTTCTGTTCCAAGGACCTCAGTCTATTGCATTGGTATCACCAAGGAGTATCTGCTAAACTTCATAGCTCGAACCACAAGTAGTGGTTCCCCAAAAGTAAAAGCTAATGATGTGAGCCAGTGATCGTTACTCTTTTTTGTTTTGACACGGTAGTTTTGTGGCAGAACTGGAGGATACAATTTCAGCATTTTTCAAGTTAAAAAAAGCCATAGCTCCCTGACCAATTATTTCAAGAGGGAGCAAAAAAGATGTGTAAGAATCAGGCCAGTTGTATCTCCATTTGCCTTATAGTTTTAAAAGGAAAAACTGTGGCTAGACAATCCGATGAGCCTTTCAGCATTGAGACATTTCAAAAGAGTATTACATTTGCAAGAGGGAAAAATAGCATAGGGTTATAGAATTCTGGCTGCAGAAGTCTTGATGGACAAATCACAAAATTGGATTGTCTGTTGTCTTCTATCCAGAAAGAAAAATAGTATTATTCCAGATATTTATTCATATCTTTATCAGGCTCTATATTATGACTGTTTACACAATAGTTTCCCTCAGCAACTCAATAAATTTGGCTTCATTGGAACAAAAATTATACTCTTTCCCTGAGAAAGTTAATTTGAAATGTATATTTTAATATGTATCTTCTTTTTACTAGGCTCCCTCTTTTTCATTTGTTTACTTTGCTTTGCTTCTTTAGTTCATGGTCCAGGTAGCATTTCTAACATTTCATTATTGATTTTTATCCAGTGAAATTTCAGATTGTAGAATTACTATAGAATCCTTTCTCATGCCATTCAGTTGCAATCTCCTGTGTCTTTTCAACAGCTGAAGAAAATAATTTCTTCAAAGCCATTATTTTCTGCCTAGAAACTTCGAAAGAAATACCATTTCTATGCAAGCAGTTGCAATTAAACTATCATCTCTTGTCTAAAGCTGTGCTGCAGAAGAGGGAAGAGTCAATGAATAAACCACAGGCAATGTATTTCATCACATTTTCATAACGAAGACCAGAAAGGACATGGACTAATTGACAGAAAGAAGCAAAATAAAACCCGCTTCTTATGGGTAGAATTTAGACCAACTCACATTAACCCTCGTGCCATAGATTATTCTCTTATGAACTTAGGAGTCTGAGGCTCACACATTTGCCCTCATGGGTGCTTTGTGCAGGCAACTGAAACAGGTAGTCTCAAAAACCAGTTTGGATCAGGTTGCACCATGAAGGTACCCAATTCCCTGTGTTTATGAGGATAGCTTGCTAAGGTGAAGACTTCCTCACTTAGGTGGCTAATGTTAATTTTTGGACATCATAGGATCATGCACATGCAAGCTGAGATTCTATAAATCCATGAAACATACCCTTTTCGAAGACTTTATCCTGGAAAGGAATCTAAACACTGAAAGAAGCAAGGCATGAGTTTGGCAAAAAGCCTTATTAGGAGGAAAAGCCAAAGGTATATTTCATGTGGACAGGATAAAAACATTAATGAGAGTGGGAGAATGGAATTTTTGACCTTCAAGCCATTATCCTAACTATGCAACAGCAGCAACTGACACATCAGGATGAATTAATAAAAAATATACATCCTCTTTTTGGGAAACTTAGGTTGGTCGTCTTAGTTTGTAACCTTCTGGGCTGATTCTATCCTATTTTTCAACAGTCTTTGAATGAAACAGTTTACAATGCTCTGTTGTTAATAGTGAGTTGATCTCTCAAATTCTTTTCACCTTCTATTCACATGTAGGACAAGATGTTTTATTTTGCTTACACTCTAGCTCTGTTACTGTTCTTTGGAGAAATAGGTGGAAAACAAACGAAGGAGGAAGAAAAATTCTCTTTATACATAATTAATTTATGGCAGATGTATCTACATGTCCTCTTTTCTTCTGATCTGTGTGAAAATTAAGCATTTGAAATTATCATATTCAAGCCATTGAAATGGGTTTTCCAATAATAGTGGTGAACTCAAAAATGTGCATGAGTTTTCCAGCCTGCTTGTTGAGAGTTAGGGTTAGAAGGTAAAATCAGATGGGATCTGATAGGATGGGAGCAGGACTACTACTCCTTTAACTCAAAATGGCTGACTTCATAATTTCAGACAGAATATGAGTTCTGTTCAGAGGCTACACACTGTGGAGCACTCTGCTCTCTGTCTGGGTACTCACAGAGCCTTCACTTTCTCCTGTCTTTTTTTGTTCCTGGCAGTGTTCTTGTGCCTTTGAAAGCTAATGGGGAGACTTCTGGGCTTGAACAGGTTTTGGATCAGAAATTTTGGAGACAGAAGTTGTGTAATATTGTAGAGAGTACTTCTGGCTGTGTGCAGACAGCACTAGAGCTTGGCAAACAGATGTTGATGATGGGCTGTTTTTAGAGTTTACTTTTATTGTGTTCAAAAGTATTTTAGTGCTTTAGTCTAGAGCAGTTCCTTCTACACAAGTGACTCTTTAATGGTTTCAAAAGAGGACTGCTTTCCTCTTTCAATATAATCAAGGTGTTATTCTTCTTCAAGGTAAGGGCCTTTTCTTTCTGCACAGAAATATTCTGCCAGATTTTTCCATGAAGTAGTTATAAACAGATGACGTATTTAGGTCTGGGCTGCCTTATTGCATTGATTGTTGAAGTTGTGCATAACTGTGACAATTTTTTCTAACAGGATGAGAATATCTTAGTCATACTGATCATTTTTTTTCCAGTAACATTTTGTTGCTCTGTTTCTTCCATTTCCTTGATCAAGTAGGCAATATTCAGAGTACTTTTGAGTCACATCTGTTATGAAGAGAACTACTTGGTCAATCACAATCTTCGGCACACTTCTAAGAAAAATGTATCAGAATTCCTTTTTCCCCAATACTGAAAAAATGCAAGTGGTAGGAAATGTTATGTTCATTTAGTTTTAAGTTCTGAACCAAGTCTTTGGCCTGACTACACACAGAGTGTGTGCGGAAGACCATCCTCCTATTCCTGTATCATCTGCTAACACAATGAGTGTATCTCATACCCTCTGGACAAACGGCCTCCTCTCAAACCACATTTGCAGCACGTGCAGAGAAGGGCAGGTTCTGCTTCTTGCTTTAAGACCCATGCAAGTAGGTATCTATCAGGGAAATTCAGGACAGAAAGGTACCTCCTTGGTAATGGGACTCTTTCTGACAGAATGTCAGAGAAATTTTGAAAGAATCCCTGAGAGGACAGAGAGGTCAGCAATACAGCAGAACAATATTACACTTTAAAACTGTTTAGCATCTCTGCGCAAGTGATCTGTAAGAGATTTTGAGAGTGTTACATTAGGTAAGGGTTGAGAAGACTTATGTTTCATGATATATTAAGGATTCACAAAAAAAATCATGTCTATTCATATCTAGTATTATCCCTGCCATGCACTTTTACTTGTGTTTCATAATGAGGCAAAGAAGAAGTCCTTGAAGGTTTTCATTGTTAAAACATAAGAGTCTAAATCAACTCTGTCTTGTGCCATATCTCTCTGGAAGCTGTACAAATCCAGAAAGGGTTATAAAATATTTTAGAAAATGAGAGATAGATGACTGATTGGCTACTGACTAACAGGTTCTATTAGAGTAAAGAAACACAAATCATGATTTTCCCTGTCAGAATGGTACTGCTTTATGGAAAGCGGAAGCGAATGTTCAAGAAAACTCTAGCACTGAATTTGGAAAAAAAAACCCTGAATGTTAGGTGTACTGTCAAGGAACTGTAGCAATAGTATAACAACTTAAAAAAACACCCTCCAGGAATTTTCACTCACAGAGAACCTGGCCTTTTCACACAGAAAGATGATTTCCCCCCCTCTTGATCTGAGAAGATCTGAAAACTGCTTCTGTCAGTCTATGTGGAATTTAACTGCTCAAATTAGTCATATCCTGTAGATCAGATTAATTGTTCCCAAAGAGTCCTGTCTATCAGTCGGTTAGAAAGGGAGCCCAAGCTGATGAGATCAGACATAACTACATTCCTGCAATGTCTAAATTTTCTTAAGGTAAATTATATCCTTATTGCCTATTTGGTTAAATTATAATGTAGAATAAACAGTAGATGCAAATGAAAAATGATGATTCACTGATTAACTTTGCTTTATGTAAACTCTGTAGCCTTAATTGACTTAACCTTTAGAATGTCTTTCATAAAGAACAGAATACTACAAATCCATTGGTAGCACAAATTAGGATGATTTAAAGATAGCTGTAGATTGAAAGCCAGTAAGGTATTGAAAAATTTGGTCAAAGAATTTAATGATGAGGATTCTAGACCTTTAATTTATTTATTGTTATTATGGCTATTTGCTGGGCAAAGGAAAAACTGGGGAAAGGATTAGTTACAAGTTTTAAAAAAAAAAAACCCAAATACAGGATTATGGCAATTATATGTGTTAAATCTAATTTACATTCCTGCATAATGATAGTGTATATATAGAAAGAAAGGATTCACTGTGCATTTTAAGAACAACTATGTCACGAGCAATGAAAAAATATTGACAGGCAAAAATGTCAGTGCTTTTTTAAAAGCAGAATTTCAGTCTTATAGGATGATGGGAAATTTAGCAGATGCACTGTTAGTGACTAGAACATTTGATACTGTGACATGAGCTTCTACTTGAAAGATTAATTCCAAATTGGCTTTGATGGGAACACTTGTGCAGACTGATACTCTGTTAAAAAGTCCAAATAGTCGAAAAAAGAAAGTACATGAAAATGGTAATATATAAAACTTCAAAGACCTGTATATGAAATAGTATGGCTGTTAATGGGAGAATTGTTCTGATCTGGAACACAAAGGAATCTACCGCTTTGCAGGATCATGCCTTAAAAAAATGAGACTTAATTTTGAGGTAGCAAGAATGCAGATACAAGTCCAGGAGTGCCACATATGTTGCAGTAGTAAATAAGTTTGTGTGTTTTATTCAAGAACAGTGCTACACTTTGTCTTCTCTCATAAAAAAAACTTAGTGAAGCATTATGCAGAAAAGCACTTACACTGAGGGAGCGTGAATCTGAAGAGTTGTCTTGTTCCTAAGCCTTCTCTTGTCCCTGATATAGGTTAGGCAGCTGTCCCTACTCAAGATGGAGAAAGTGAGGCAAAAATAATCTGTAAAACAGTGCATTACTAAAGCTGCATTCAGCCATAACCCAGAACAGAACTCCAATTTCTTCCCTTAACACATTAAGGCTTTCTTATCTTCTTATCAAAATTATCAATGTTTACTTTTCTACAGAAGTAGAAAATCTGAAACTTTTGCTCTACAGTATTCTTCAGCAGCTGGTAAAGTTTTATAACCGAACTTTTTTTTCATACAAGTAAATTCCTTCAGTCGTGCAAATTATTAATGTTTATAAGAGCAATCATGTTCAGAAGGCTTTATCTGAGGATTTGAGAGCAACAAAACAATGAACTAATCCTGACTTTTATTGGGTTTTTTAGAGGCTCTGTCAAATGAAGGATGAGGAAATTCAGTAATTTGAGCAAAGTTACAAAATCAATATGGAATGCCAGGAACATAATTCATTAGTCTTGACTGTGAATTCACTGTTACACTGTCTAAGAACACACTCTGCCTTGATCTGATACTCAGAAAGCCTAATTTAACTGTGCTTTTGGTTATTCTCCTCTACTTTACTTTACGTTGTATTTCTTTGCTGCTTCTTTATTCTCTTATAACTCTGATGCATTGTGTGCCTCAAGAAATCCATAGAGAGAGGTGCGCACTTGTCTCTGATGGTATATGACATCACAGCCTCTCAAACTTGAGGCTGTTATAGAAAACATATATTTCTGCAAATGTAAACAAACAGTTTTATGGCTACCATTTTTGTTTCTGACTTGTTCAGTGCTACCATCTTTGTTGATTGTGTGTATGTGCATTTCTGTGACTATGAGTTATTTTCTCCAGATGGGTGCAGATAAACTCCTTTAAAGTAACTTCTGTAACAGTTGGCAGGTGTATGCTGCTGCAAACCTTCCTTGCCTAGCAAAGTCTGGCAAGCTAAATCCTAAGTCAGACATGCTTTACATTCACGGATTTCTACTAGTGGGTGTTTAATCATCCTTCTCTTTCGCTTGGCTTTACGTTACTTGGTGATAAAAGCAGCAAAGCATGGAAAAAAGATATTTCAGCTCTCAGTCTGACTAAAGAGCTTCACAGTTCCTCCCTTTATAGAAAGAGCAACCTCTGCACTCATTTGAAACAAGTCTCAGCTGCTGATTCTGTTTTCTTGGTTTTGTGTAAGTGAGCAATTCTAGTTAAGACTGTAGCACCCAATTATGATTAATACTCTCGCATACTTCTGTCTACTCTAAGGCAGAATTGTGTAAGAAGGCATTGGAACAAATATGATGTAAGCAGGTGGAATTTTGTCAGTATATTGATGCATGTGAGAACAAACTCAGACCCTTAGATCTTTCAATTACAAAGGAAAAGTGAAGCGAGTATCAGGATATGACTCATTGGTGAACACCTTGGAAAACTCTTCAGTGAATCAAGGCAGAAATTCAACTAGATCTGTATTCCATTGCAAATACTTTCTAAGTCCACAGATGCTTGACATTTTTAGCAGATAAGGGCCATTCTGGGAAAGGTCTATGGTCTACCTGAATTATACAGTTTAGAGCATTCACAGAAATACCTTTTGTTTTTTCCTGGTAAACACTAGAAATCTCTTTCATACTCCTTGGAAAACTCCATGCCTCGTTCCTTAATGGTGTTTAGAGAGTCTGAGTCTGATAACTAGTTACAGAAAGGTACCTGAAAGACTGCCCATAGGCAGAGATGGGCAAACCTGCCTTCTAAAAAAAATTTAATGCAGCTGTTCACTATTTGTTCAAAATGCATTTTTTTTTTTCCTGCAAGAAAAAGAAACTCTCTGAATATTCTTGTTCCTTGAAGAAGCCACAAAATTAATGAAGCTTATTAGCTGCTAACGTACTTGGAGGTTTTTTGTGGTGGGTGTTGGGTGGGATGTGAACAGAGGATGATATACAGAGCAGAGTCCAGTAAAGTTGAAAACTTAGTAAACTGCTGAAAGGATAGAACTTTGACCTCTATTACACCAATATTTACTTGTTAAGTTGCAGATCCCAGTTCCTTCACTCTTGCCTCAGAAATCTGACATTCCGCATGTATCCCAGACAGGTACTTGCAGTAGAGCCTACAATATCCTTCAAGCAGTGTTCAGCTAGCAGAGCAATGCTATAATTTGTGCTTGATTCACCCATCCCTGAAGAATGACCTTGTTCATTTTAATTGCTACTGCATCAAGCATAAAAAAATCATCTGTTTCTCTGTTTTTTATTGCTGTTCTTACCTTACAATAGGGGTAGCTTGGATGCAGATTTTTTTGAGTAAAAATTTCTTACACCCTCAGCTAATAGTTGGGACGTTAATATTAACATGAATGCAAAGGAGAAGGTAAGAAAAACTGTAGCTGAGGAAAATAAATTAGTGTTTAGATTGACAACAAAGGTATTTGATGAGGGTAAAAGTGAAGTGTGCACTGTATTCAGTGACAAGAACAATAGTGGAATAGGATGTAACAGAAATACCAATTGCAGCTGTGCACATTGACAATCAATGGGGACAAGCAGAGATTTATTTAAAAGTTATCTCCTGGCAAAGACAAATGTGTTTTATTTATTTAAACATTACTCTCTGGCATAGTGTTAGTATATACATAACTCATTTCCCAGTGGACCCTGAGTGGGATGTGGAAGGGGAGTTGGTGAACCCGTTTCATGATATTCAAGTTATATCCTTTAGAAGGAAAATGTGTTGTGTTACTGCAGAAATTTCAGAAATTTTATGTGGGTCCTTTGGGAAAATTTAAACCAGCGTTACCAAACTGCTTTGACAACACAGAGATACCTTAGAACAAGAACACTAACTTTACCATAGACTTCTTTTCTGGAGAAGCTCGGTTCCATCACACAGGGAGCACTTGAAACAGTTGGAGGTGAAGCACCGTCCCCACAGATAATTAATTCTGCAGCATCTCTTCTCAGACTATCAATATCAGACTGTCCAATTAGATACAGCTGCACAGACATTTTGACACGTGCCTGCAGGCAAGTAGATTAGCACCACACCATCATTTTGCTCAGGCAGCAGCCATGAGTGAACTGTTTTTAGCTATGAGTGAGCCAGTTTATGTCATGCAGATCCCCTGAGGCTAAAACCATCCACAGAGATTTTAGTTGTCCTGGCCTCAGGTTTTCAAAAAGAAGTTGTTGTTGGATTCCTGCATGGGGAAGAAACAATGAGCTATTTTTGTCACCAGAGTGACAACCAGTGCAGTACAGTTTAGACTAGCTATTAAGAAATGGGGAAGGTGGGATAATATCCCTGTTCCCAAGACTGTCCCTGAACTTAATGCAAACCTGGGTCAAACAGAGCAGTAGGGATCCTGGGATGGAAACCCTGTTATGAACAGAAGCCTAATCTGATTTTTCGTTTGTTCCAGGTCATGAATAATTCATTTTTGTACCACTTTCAGTGCTACTTCTGAACTGATGTGTTCAATTCTGTTAAATATTGATTACTTGGGTGAGTATGGAAATTTCAGGAACCAGAGGATGCTCCACTTTTAGATACAGGACAAGAATCATCTCAACTACCTGTGCCCATCTGGAAGATAATCATTAACTAAGGTAGTCCTCTACTCTTTCTCAGCCAAAAGAGAGATATTTTGCCACACCAGAACACAAGTTCATCCCTTTCTAATATAGTCATGAGATTAATTGCTCCTTGGGAGTGATAATTAGCAAATAACTAGCACATAAAATATACTTTTATAAGGCTGGAGTTTGATGTGATTGTGATCATCCCTAAATTCAGATGAAATCTGACTCTGGGTGCCTGAGTTCTTTGTAAAGGTGGTCCTCAGTTCACAATGAAGCATTTGTGGTCAATTACTGCTGCTGTATACAAGCATGGTAAAAATAGTGGGAGGGAACAAGAGCAAGAGAGACAAATCAGGCAATATAGAGAATGAAATTCTGAATCCCTGGTGAAATGTTCATTCTTTTGTGTTTCACAGGTGAGACCATCTGTTCAGTGGTCTGAATTCATTGTCTCTTAACTCTTATCAGAAACATAACTAAAATTTCAGAAACAAATGTCCATCCCCATATGTTTGGGTTTTTTTTTCACTATGTGATAAAAATAAAGAACACTCACTTTGGGTTATGAGTTTCACAGAGACTGTGGTTTGATAATAACAGAGTGTAACCAATTGCACAAGCTAAAGATTCAATGACCAGCATGGCAGTTGAAAATAGGGTGCACGTATATGAGCTATGATGATTAAGCACTAAGGTAAAATACTAAGGGGCTCTAACAAGTTACATCGTTGTATAGAAGATACTGGAAAGGACGTAAAACATACACTGAGTTCATAAATGGAAACCTTTGAGTTATACAGCATACAAGCACATGGTGAAAACATCCCACTGAAAAATAAAACCAGGGACTAGAATAAAGAATAGAGTAGGGGTGGTAGTAGAAAAATGGTGAATACTGACTGTCCTAATCACTCAAACATGTCTGTACATCTAGATTTCTTGGGGAGAGTTTACAAAAAACACATAAATTATTGTGGGTACCTGTCCCACCAAAATGTGTTCTTTCATGCATAATAAAAGCTTTCTGAGTTATTTTGGACAGTATTCCTCTCTGTAAGTATGACTCAGCAAATACTAGTCCAGTTTAAATCTGCATAGTTGTCCTGGAAATGGAAAAACAAATTGTGGGTTTTTCTGACTAATTACCACAACCATTTTACCAAAGATATCCAAATTAATCAACTGATCGTTCTGCTGGGATGTGGCAACCAGTGAATGACAAAGTAGATTTTTTTTCTGTGAATTTCAAAGTAGGAAAACATTTTGTAATTGTCAAAACCAATAAATGTTTTCTCAAATTAACTCAGAGAGCATATCCACTGCGAAATAAGGTGTCACAGTTTACCAAGTGTTGTGTCTGGTTTTACAAACTTTGGGGTTTGTTGGCTGTAACCACTTTGAAAAACATCCCTAGATAGTTTCCACTACAATATAACTTGACCTTTTCTTAAAAGCCCTTTTCTGTCTTGTGACAGACAGTTGTGGTCCTTGGGGTGGACACTGAGGGAACGTCTCTTGATTTGTTTTTAGTGAGAAGGTCTGAGAAACTGTTAAGTAACTCAAACACAAAACAGAATGCTAGTCAAAGCAGAAAATTTTCTCAAAGTTATTCACAGTTAAGCATTGTTTATTCTAGAATAGTATGTGGATACCTTATTAACAACAAGGTTATGGATAATGTGGACATCATACAGCTAATGTGAGTATCACTTCTGCCACTGTTAGACTCTCCTAGTACTTTGGCTTAGATTGTTTCTGCTGGAAAACCTTACTGTTTTTTAAAAAAGAAAAAGAATAAATACTATTGTTAGCCATATCTTTGTGAAGAGCTAATTCAAATTTTTCCATTCGAGTTAGTCTTTCAAGGCTGGTATTATTCTCACTTTAGAAAGAGTTGAAGTTTCAATAGGACATATCTGTCTGCAGATATGTACCTAAAGCATCCCATCGTTACAGTATTTGGGTAGGGCTGCACAGGAAGTAGAGTGCATCAGTCATCTTGCTGAAATAATGGGCTTTCTTTCACCTGTTCTGAGAAGCTTCTTATTTCACCTAGTTCTCCTTTTTCTTCCTTGTTCTGATGCTACACATTTCCAAACCAGAGCTTTGTGTGCTTATTCAGTGGCTCTGTTTCACATTTGAACCAGTGCTGAACAACATTTTCCTTCTCCACATTGCTTCTTACTTGATTACATATCTTTCAAATATTGATTAACCTCACTAAAGACAGAATAGCTCTTCTTTCTCTTTTTTTTTCTAGTTTATAGCTTTCTGTTCTGTGCTTGAACATGTTCTCTTCATTATAATGTGTTTCTGTTTGCCTCTATTCTTCTTTGTCGCCTCCTTTCTCAATGAAGAAATGGACATTTTTGACGGTGAAAATGGAATTTTTGCAAGACGTATTTCAAATTTTTATCTTTGATTGCAATAGAGACACCAAAATGGTCCTAAAAGATGTCTTCTAATTTATCGGAACCAACAGATGCATAGGCTAGCATGGTGTTTTCGTCATTCTCTGTTATCAAGGACAACTTTATTGGTCTACTGAGCCTGGGATGTTTAGTACCTAGTGAGATGGGATACAAAAATTCCTTAGTAGTTAAAGACTGCATTCTGCATAATAAATAGGACTGACCTTTCAAAAAATGTGGCACTCAGAAGAACTGTCTCCTAGGGAAGCTGGCAGCCCGTGGCTTAGATGGGAGCACTCTGTGCTGGGTTAGGAATTGGCTGGATGGCTGAGCCCAGAGAGTGGTGGTCAATGGTGTCAATGGCGGCCGGTCACCAGTGGTGTCCCCCAGGGATCGGTATTGGGTCCTGTCCTGTGTAATATCTTTATTGATGATCTGGATGAGGGGATTGAGTCCATCATCAGCAAGTTTGCAGATGATACCAAGCTGGGAGGAAGGGTTGATCTGATAGAGGGTAGGATGGCCCTACAGAGGGACCTGGACAGATTGGAGAGATGGGCTGATTCTAATGGGATGATGTTTAATAAGTCCAAATATCGAGTACTTCATTTTGGACACAACAATCCCATGCAGAGCTATAGACTTGGGACAGAGTGGCTGGAGAGTAGTCAGGTAGAAAGGGACCTGGGAGTGCTGGTTGACAGGAAGCTCAATATGAGCCAGCAGTGTGCCCAGGTGGCCAAGAAGACCAATGGCATTCTGGCCTGCATCAGGAATAGTGTAGTGAGCAGGACCAGAGAAGTTATCGTCCCCCTGTACTCGGCGCTGGTCAGGCCTCATCTTGAATCTTGTGTCCAGTTCTGGGCCCCCCAGTTTGGGAAAGGTGTTAGGATACTGGAATGTGTTCAGAGGAGGGCAACAAAGATGGTGAAGGGGCTGGAGCATAAGCCCTATGAGGAGCGACTGAGGGAGTTTGGGCTGTTTAGTCTAGAGAAGAGGAGGCTCAGGGGAGACCTCATTGCTCTCTACAACTACCTAAAAGGAGGTTGTAGTCGGGCAGGGGTTGGTCTCTTCTCTCAGGTGACCAGTGACAGAACTGGAGGGCATGGACTCAGATTTCGTCAGGGAAAGTTTAGACTTGATGTTAGGAAAAAGTTCTTCACTGAAAGGGTGATTGGCCATTGGAATGGGCTGCCCAGGGAGGTGGTGGAGTCGCCGACCCTGGAGGTGTTTAAGGGGAGACTGGATGAGGCACTGAGTGCCATGGTTTAGATGATGGTTGGTGTTAGTGTGGGTGTGGGTGTTAGTGTTGGGTTATAGGTTGGACTTGATGATCTCAGAGGTCCTTTCCAACCTTATGATACTGTGATACTGTGATACTGTGAAAATAATTCTATATTAAATTTGTGCTCTCAGTATATGACATTTGGGAATATTCAAGTACCCCTCAGATTAGGTCATAAAAAAAAATAGTTGGACTCAAGAGTTCATATGGTTCTTTTCTATTAAAAACTTGTCTTGTTTCTTCCTGTATTTCCATTTCTACACCACTTATTTTCCTTATGGATGTATTTTCCATATTTTACATATTAGTGAAAGCATGTAATTGTTTTTGTCCAGTTAATCAATAGAGGTGACATCATATTGAAAGACCAAATCCTAGAACTAACACGTTATCTAAACAAATCATGAGCTAATGACTGTTCCAGTAGTTCAGATACACTCCACACACTATAAGATAGCATTATTTACACTGAAAAATATACAGTGTCACTGAGAATTACGGCATTGATTTGTCGCCTAAGTGACTGCCTGAGTATTTAGAACTTGCATTTCCTGCTCCTTGTTGGCTACTTGGCATTCTGATGATTTTTCATTTTGTGCTTATTTTAGCATGGCTTGATGGGGATACAGAATTAGAAACACCTAGCCAAGATACTCTGGCAAAAATTAGGCAGAATGATCAGAGAAGATGATAATTCATCCCATCAAAAAGAGGAAAAAAAGTAAGCTATGCAATAACTGAAACTACCTCTTCAAAATTAAAGCCTATCTATACTTATATGTACCTGTAGCATGTGCTGCTTTCAGCCTTCTTTATTTCCTCCTTTTGATTTTTTTCCATAGCAAAATTATTCCAACTGAAAGACTGCTACTGCCTAGAAGTATTTATTTGTAAACACCTACGTATTATTATACTCTCTTGCTTAGCACTTCTGGATCCACTCTTCTTGAAAGCCAGTAGATTAGCAGAGTATCCTTGTCGTCTGTGTTCTGCTTATTGCAATACTATCCAGACACAAAACAAAGGAACATAAGTAATTTCATGTCATCATAAGAGTTCCCTCAGGGGACAGTAAGGAAAAAGGTAGAAAAATCTAGAGTAGTTTTCTGAATGTTTAGAGAATTTTGATTCATTTTTGATGTAGTGTTAGAAAAAAGGATAGGCGATGGTGGGTAGGAAGAGTTGTAGAATAATTTTGTTGTATTAAAAGCAAACTGTAGGAAGTGGTTCTGGTGAGTTTGTTTGTTTGGGGTTTTTTTGTAGTTAAGTCAGCTTCAAGGCTTGAATTTACAGATTTATTTTCTCCATATTCATGTTTATTTTGGTAGACTATAGGCCCTTATTACTTGTAAATCCTTCTATAGAAGACAAGGGAAAAACTTCAGTTTAGATCTTTGGTCTTCAAGTTGAGTGTGTAGATTTAAGACTCTACTTTCAGTGTGTTGGGTTTTGAAGTTCAGTTACAGCAAACAACTATTACTAAAGTACAGTGACCTGAGGGGAGTCTATTAATGGGATGTTTCTGCTGAAAAAATTTCGTTAGGGTTTGGCTTCTTCCTGCATATGGCTTCAGAAAGGGAGAGAGGCACAGAAGAATCTGTGCAGTTAGGCTCAAATACTTTCTTTAAGTGTATGGGAGAGAGGAAAACATTATAATCAGCACTATAAAATCAAAGTGCTCTCACTTGGAGGAAAAGTGTCTCTGAATGAGAACTGACTGGCTCTTTATGAGCTTTGATCTAAAGTTATTTTTTTATTAGGTCGGGTGAGTCTAAATTATTCTTTATATTGTGGGAGAGCCTAGCATATGTAGACTCATAATAACTTTAATTTAAAGCTATACAGACAGCTTAAAGAGGTAGTGTTGTAGCTCTATCATATGCATTTACTGTAACTGCCCCTATTACTTTCTCTGAATAGTCACAGTCAGTGGGATCCCATTATGAAGAAGGAAGCACAAGTCATAGGTCTGTTTTTAAATATATTTTACTGGTTTCTTAAATATTTAGCCTATACTTTTTTATCTATCACACATTCTTTTTTTCTGAGGGAAAATTTTGTTCTGATACTAAATGTGCCTTCACACACTCTGTGTCCCATCTGCTACACATGTTAATCTGGTTATTTCTTGCTTTGTATGTGCATTTGTGATATTGTTATTACTTTCTGTACAGATCTTTAAGTTAGAATGGCTACAAACACCTTGCTTTTTAGTTGCTTGGCTACGTATTTCAGTTTTATAGCTCTACTAGTCAAGTAGCATTAGAGGTTACTGAAAATACACAGGTCACAAAAAGTGAAGATCTTCAAGAAATTATATAACAGAGATTAAGTCTTTTGATGGGACATGAGTAAATCACTGAACAATTCACAGTTAAAGCTATGGTTTTATTTGGAATGCAAGACTTTTGTACGAGAGGTCCATGGGCAGAAATGAGATCAAGATTTTGATGAGAGTCACTTGAGGAAACAGCTTTTTGGAGGGATATTTTACATTTTTAGTACTTGAATTAAAAACAAAATAAAAATCAAAGGACAGGAAGGGGTTCTTTTTCCTTCCAGAGTGTTTGTGTTAGTAGGAATGTTGTAAAAATATTTAGGAGTTAAAGTGGCTCTTTCTATTCTTTTGGAAAGAACAAAACCATTAACACACAAGCTATATTTCACACCTGTTGCGAAGAGACTTAGAAACATGATAATATTTGCCAGTCTGTGCTATATACCAGCTGGCTATGAAAAGGCTATGAAAACTCTCTTAAAAATACTTATTCAGGGAAACAGTCAGATTTTGACTGCAGATATTACAAATGAAAAAAAAGAAAAGATATTAATCATCTGCAACATGGCTGATTCACAAACAGCTTATTTTTCATTCTTCCCACCATTAACCAAATTCCACAATAAGAGACACAGTTGTCAAGCAATCTCAACTTCTCAACTACTTTGTTTGTGAATCAGGATTGGGTGGGAATAGAAGCAAAATGAATAGAAGTGGTGTAGCTGATTTCTATTCAATCTTTTCACTATAAAGAGGCCTGGAAGGCTTTCATGATTTTTGGTGCCAAACCTCTCAACCTGTTTGTGAACACTATAAAAATGGGATCCTCTCTAGATCCTCTCCTGTAAGAATTTTTTCTTTTGTTTAATAAGCTTGCATGTTTTCTGGTCAAGATTGGACCAAGAACAAATACTATGAAATTATTTGGAACAGCAGCAAAAAGCTTTGCAGAAGTAATAACTATGCAAAATATTCTTTAAGGTTATGTAGTTGAACCTTTTATGTTTCCACATACTCAGTCATAAAACTCTCTCAATCTCTTTTTAGTTGGGCTTGTCATGATTCCTTTTGTTATTTTTCTTACAGCTTTGTTATTTTATTTAAATATAATCTGCAACACTTAGTCATGTTTAAACTTCAGTGGAGTTTGACAGGCACAGTTTACTCTCCACAACTTTGATTTGATCCTTAAATACAAGACAATTTATTATTGTGTTTGAGGACGTAACTGAAGAGCACATGTTATGGAGATCAGACGCTTTCATATTTTTTTCTGGAGCATGTAGCCCGTTTCACTAGGACAATTCTGATTCCCAGATAACTGAAAGAGTGGTCAACCCCCTTATTGATTACCATACCTCTAAACGGAATATCTCCATTAACTTCTTTAACTGGTGTCAGTGAAAATTGTTAATATAAGCTTCTGTGTTCTTACTAGTTATTTCCTACGTATGTTCTAAATGTCCTTTTGTTATGATTTGTGTCAGCATTTACAAAGTTTGTTTCTCTCTTAGTAAAATGCAGTGTATAGTATGAATAACATAGCGTTTTCAGGGATTGACTTCTGCTTCTTTAAGACAATTTTCACTCTGCTTTTTCTTTGTTGTTTGAAATATTTTTGTGTCTTGCAAGCATGTAAATAAAATGGGCATAGCTGGACATTGACACCTAAGCATGTACTTGACCACAGAATCATAGAATGTTCTGATTTGGGGGGACTCACAAGTATCATTGAGTCCAGCCCCTGTTGCTGCACAGGACAACCTCAACACTCACACCATGTGCCTGAGGGTGTTGTCCAAATGCTTCCTGAATATTGTAAGGCCTGGCGTTGTGACTGCTTCTCTGCAGAGCCTGTTCCAGTGCTCCATCACTGTCTGAAAGTCAGGCATTTTCACACCCTGTTTTATTTACAGGTTCATACATTTGACAATCGCAGTAGTGTTTTATAAACCTGTAAAAAAAGTTTGTAGAAGACTTACTGAATCCTCCTCAAGCCAAAAGTAACCACCTGTGAAAGACATGTCTAATCTGCTTTACACAGTTCTAATGATGGACGTCTCAATCTAAAGCAATGTATTCCAGTTTCAGATATTCTTCCAGTTGAAGCCTATTTCCTAGTATTCATCTGTCAGATATTACAACATTTATGTGAAGATGACAATACTTTGAAGTACTGTTTTAAAGTTATCCATGCAGCTGGCACACTATGGGCAATAGAGATACACATTTACTGTACGACAAATAATGTGATCTAGCAAAGGCTGTGAAGGGAGTTATTTTCTGTATTTTAGTCTGGTGATCCATGCTGCAATTAGCCAAGAATGATTGATGACTTGAGCAAAGTTGTTATGAAAAATCAAGCCATGGTCCTCTCAGTCAAGCTGAATTGTCTGGGGATTTGGTTCTTACTGCACTTTTCAAGAAGTCTTGAACTAAGGCCTGTTCATGCCATATCTGTCTCTGAATACAATCACGTTGACCTGCTACTTTAGCTTTGCATAGCAGTCAAGTCTATGTTCTGCATTATGCATTCTGGTTACTATTTAACTTTTAAAGAAGTGTGTATAGACCTATAAGGCACAAATGGCTATGTGAAATTCACTTAGAGACATGAGTCTCACTTCCCTGACAAATGTTATGCTACATAGATAGGCAAGAGGCACAGAATAGTGCGCAGGAAGCTTAAGTTTAATCCCCACAGATGTGATGCTTACATATTTTCCTTAATTTGAGACCTGCTTTTCCTTATCTTACAATGAGTCTTGGAACACACTTCAATAGAATAATATTCTGTTTTTCATATGGAAGACGGTAAGATGGAGTATATTGAGGGATTTTCTCCACTTTGTTTCATAGATGCTTTGCTAGTTTTGGTACCTCAAAACAACCATGTGAATCCAGAGTCTATCCTTCCAAGCACTGAAAGCTAAGTTCCCTTTTGAGATGCCAAGGAACTGAGCTGGGTTGGCTGCACGCTTCCCGCAAAGTTCACATCCTTCAAGTGATGATAACATTTTATAAATGAAGTGATTTACATTAAGCTGAATACATAAGCCTGAAAAAAAAAGAAAGTCAAAAGGCCTGGTTTGGAATATGTAAATGATGTAATATGTTGTAGAAGCTCTGTTTCCTTCCTGAAATCTGAATACATTTTGGTTGCTTCATCAAATATTTGCATTTCAGCACTCAGAAGGACAAAGACATCTAGTTGTGTGTTTTTTTCTGAACCTGGACTAATCAAGCATGTTTCAAAGTCCTGGTTAGTGAAAATAAATGTTAGTTAATTAAAATAATAAGAAATATGATCATGGCATGTGTAAGCACCTTTGCAAGCTGTCAAATCTCTGAAATCTGAGCCTGTGCTGTTGCAGAAAAACTCTTCACTATAGGCATGATGTGTTATTATGTCTCTTCGTCAAAACAGAAGATGTTAATTCTTTTCCTATTCTACAAGATCATCTGAAAGCAACAAATTTCACTGCAGAATGGAATACATTAAAAAGAATGAGTATGTATTTGATTACGCAGATATTTAAAGTAATTACACAGCACATAAGTATTATTATCTTTGCTAGAGGCTCAGTGTGTTTATTCAGAATTTTTCCACATCTCTGATAAAACATTATCTTCTCTAATTAGAAAAGAACATATTTACATATCATGTTTTATGGGATTATAAATTAATCTATATTAGTAATAAGATGCAATCTTATTACAGCTAGACTGTGCCCATGTGTATCCCAGGCAAGCAGAACAGCCTAAGGAACCTCTCTTACTCCTTTCTCAGCCCATGTACTCCTTGGACACTGGTGAACAGTCTCATGCACTTCCATTTTTTGTAGTATGGGTAAATGACACATCAAAGACACATTGTAATTCTTAATGAAGATGTGTGAGTTGTCAGTATCAATAAATGAAAAAAGTCAACAGCTATCTGGAGAAGAAAATAGGGGAATTATATGATTTGCTCCGTAACCTAAGTGAAGCTGTTCTAAAGCAATCTAATATTTGAAATCATTGCCTTAAATGTGAGTGAAGTTCCAAGTGATTTATTTACCCTTACTGTCAGAACTATCAGCAACATCTTGAATGCATATGAAGTTTACACCCTTTTCCATGTGACGCCTGCTGCAGATGGTAAGGCTGAAGAGCAGCAGGGACTTCTTCCATTTTTACATGAAGGTTAGTGGAGATTGCTGCACCTTCAGTAATCCAGGATGAAAAGAGTTTGGGGGCTACTGCGTACCAGAAGTGCTCTTTTATTCACTGAACAGAATGGCCTTCATAACTGGAACAGATAAACTTTGAGCTGACTGAGAACTTGTATTTTGTTTTAAATCCATATAACTTAAGAAAGGCACAAGACTACTGAATAGACTCAAGCTTACCAAATTAGCTTTCTTTTTTGTAACTACATGAGAAGCCTTGCTTGTCTTCATGAAGAGAATTAAGAACACTCCTTCTGTGGCAGCAAAAGAAATGATAGTTGAGAGAGGCTTGATAGTGTACAATTTATTTATTAAGTAGTCTGTAATGAGAGATAAGCAACATTTCTGGATCCACTTCAAGACTGGGTAACAACAGGGTTATCCATGGAGACAACTTCATTTCTTCCACCTTGTATTATAATAATGACGTTCACAACATTCAGTAGCACAATCATATACTTCTCAAGTAACATTAATAAAAACAACAGCATTTCTAGAGATTGCTTGGGTTGGTTTTATTCAGTTGGAAGAACGTGTAAGAACAGCCACATCTAGTCAAATCAGGGGTCCAGCTAACACGGTGTCACGTGACAGTGGTGCACAGTAGATGGTCGTGGGAATTTAGAACAGCATAGAAATTGTATGCATGTCATAAACTTTCATATACTTCTTCATGTCATACACTGTCCTACAATCACAGTACATCATGGGCAAGACTGTGCGCATTTCAGTGGTGTGTGCCTTCCAAACCTTCTATGATTAATGGAAGACACCGCATTACTGCTATGCAGTTTTTCAGACTTGAATGGGACTTCATTACTATGGTGCTGCCTTAGCCCTAAATTCATATACGTGTAGGAGAGCTTCCTATTTACAATAATTGGAGAAGTGTTTTCCTATCTTCATTACCAGCCCCCAACTTAACTGATGCCAGAGGCAGTTCTAGCCTTTCTAAGGAAGAAGATTGGAATATGATGCTGACAAGACAAAACCGAGAAGCCAAAAGAGGGAAAAGAAAGAAATAAGGAAATTGAAAAGCCCAAGTAGCACAGGGCTGTTTATAAGAGAAATTTGTTCATATGCAGGGAATGATCATATCATCAAGTAATAAGATTTCCAGGCAAGGTCATTTGTACAAAAAAATAGAATAGTGAGTGTTTTAAAAAAAATCTATGAAATTATTCTATTAGATCTCTGGTACTCTGGGCAAATGTACTTTAAATGGACATCTCTTAAAAAATATGAAGTTTGTAATTACTTTTAGGAATTTGTTTCAAATTACACAGTCATCCTTTACGGTACAGTCACTTGTGAAATTTATGAACAACAACTTGCATGCTTGTTTTTAACATGTTTTGATTTCTACTGTTAAAAGACAAATTAGCCTCTACCAGGCCAAACCTGTTTGAATATTTAGATTAATTTGGTTTTCCATCTTTTATGAAATAATAGTATTTAGCAAATCCACCAGCTGGCCAGCAAGATTGGAATGAACATGCATTTTGCTATATGCTGTGAACAGCAGTATAATGAGGAGGACTGAGAATAACATGATTGGTTAACTTTATTTGACTTCTCGAAATTCACTGGATAATGAGAGCAGCAATTTAAAAGACATTTGCTAAAATCTCATTTTAGGACCAATGAGAAAATATAAAATCTAGAATTTACCGTCTTATATAGTAATAGTCTAGAGATCTGCATAGTTAACAAGATAGATCTATTAAAATGAAAGGATAATTTGCTGCCACTTTAAGTGGACACTGGGTTAGGCCCAAGAAAGCACTATTTTTATATGGTATCAAGAATGCAAAATACAGTTACTCACAAAAGAACATCTGACCTATTGCAGGCTACAAACCCGTCAAACAAGCAAGATCCCATACATACCTGCACACATACATACATACTACATATATATATATCCATACACGTATTGCATTTTACTGAGATTCTGATTGCCTACAACAGTAAGTTCAACACGTTCCAGTTCTGATGGTCATTTGGCCAGAGGCTCACAGCTGATAAATCTCTGTTGCTGACAGCAGGAAGCTGAACATTAGTGCTGACAGCTGCAACCTCAACTGTGACAGCAGGGAAGGGAGTAATTTCTGGATGAAGAAGTGCCATGTTCCTTAGGGATTTGGACTGCAGCTCAGCAGAACACTTGAGTATGTTCTTTATTTTAAGGAACTAGAAAAAGCTTCACGTTTTTAACACTAATAAACATATGCTTAAATTCTTGGAAGGAGGAAGGATTTGAAGAAGATCTGACACGTGTAGCAGAAGATGATACCAGACTGCTCAGAAATTGGGTTATGTTTACTTAACTAGTGCCACTTTATTAGAGAGAAATCACTGTTGGCGTAAAGTCTGGTTATGGTTCAGGGTGTAGCCTATGCCAAGGACTGTAGGAATGAAATCATCCTGTGGGTACAGAGAGGAAAGAGAGTAATCATATAAAATCTGCCTTTGTCATGAGTTTGCCCTCATGGTCAGAGGGTTGTGCCCTAGCTCACTTCATTTATTGTTATAGATATAGCCAACAGAGTTTTCCAGTGCTCTGCAGAGAGATGTTCTATATTATATTTTTTTGTTCTAGATTAATCAAATCCTTTTTGCCTCTTGTTGACTTCTGAATTTTTCACAGTAATGGACATAAAGTGATAAACTAGACCTCAGGTTCTTTAGAGAACTCCGGCTATGACTGTATATTATGTAGGAGAAGACTGGAGAGATGATACTGACTGTCTCATTCAGTTGACTTTAATCTACTTCCCTTCAGAGAAGAGGTACAGGAGTAGCAGAGGAGCCCAAATGAGTGTCAGAGAGTGCACTCACAGTGAAGCAGCCAAGAGATTAAATGTTGAACCTGGTCTGTGGCCCTATTTTTTTCTGTAGTAGTATAGAAATTTTTTGAGAAAGTACTTAGCCGTAGTTGGAATCATTTGGAGTGTTGGCTGGTAAGCCTTGCTACCAGAAGCATAGAGGACACATGGATGACTAAACTAACAGAAAAAGGCTGCTTTCTGACCATAACTTTTTTTTTTCCCCACAGAAATTTCATTAAAATAAAGGTTTGAAATCTTTGAAACAATGCTGTTTTCTGGGAACATTTAAAAATTACAAAGGTATTTCATAAGATTATTTTCAGCTAACTTTTGAACTGTGGTTGTTCAGCAGCATACAAAGTTACAGGATGTGTTTCTTAAGGTATTGCATCACACCAGTATCTGATGTGTTCTGTAAATACATCTCACAGCTGTATTCTATGTGGTCTTTTTTTTCAGTCCATGTAAAATTAACCAGTGTAATTTAATTTCATCCAAACTATGGGAAAGCCTAGTATACAGGTTGATTTTTTACTTCTGGGTTCAGACTGTTTTTTGCCTTTCCTCAGTTGTGATCTGGCAGGTGTCTCTGAGAAGATGTAGTACCCGTGCACTCAGAAAGAATTTATGATAGTTTTGCACTTTTTCTTTCTTGTTGCAGTCCACATATAGAATGATCTTGTTAAGCCATAGTGGGGAACATAAACAAGAAAACAGTGGTTTTGTAAATCCTAGAAGATAACGCTGAAGCGCTCTCTATTTATCAGTCTTCGAGGAAACAGGCAAACACAAATATACTGCACTTAAACAAAATTAAGAAGTAAGGATTTTTTCTTTTTTTCTGGCTTAGGAGATAGAATTGGCAGAGAGAAGCTGAGGTTTTTGTGTTCAGAGTCAGAAGACCCACATGAAGTTGAGCTTCCAGCATTGATTGCTTTGGCAGTCACAGAAACAAGAAAAGAATAAAATAAGGGGAAAAAAAGGGAAAAAAATCAGAATAAATGTAAACACATAACAACTAATTCACTGCATGGAATTAGTCCTAGTTTTGTTCTCATTATTATTTGGAACGTGTCTGAATTTTTTCATGTTTTCCTTCCCTGCTGGAAGAGAATAATCTGTCCTGTATCTCATATATAATCATATCTAATGGTCTTCTTTTGGTGAGCTGGAAATAACGAAGAAGTTACAGAAAATAGTTTGGAGGTTCTTCTGAATGATGTAGAGGATGGACAGGTGCAATTTTTCTGTAAGCAAGATTATAAACTCTAGGAGAGAGAAAATTGTTTGCCACAAAGTGGAAAAGTTGAGGTGTATACTGCATGATGAGTGCTTAACTAGGCAAACAGTCTTTTTTCTGTCTGAAGAGGCATACAAAATATACCGGAAACGTGGTACAGAATAGATAATATACATGCAATATGTATCCATAAACCCTTAAAATTACGTCATTGTAGCCATGTATTTCTACTGCCTTACAATGATTACCTTTGCCTGGTTTTATACAATAATATAGTTGTTTTATTTACTTGTTTAATTTTACCTGTACATATCACTGTCCTCGATAAAATTGGGTTAACAAGAAATAGCTTTGTAGCCAGATGTTGGCAATCAATAGCCTTTTTCCAAGACACAGAAAAGAATAAAAGGTGTTTATTGTACTCATTCATTTGTCTGATCAATAATACTACTTTTTATTTTCATTTTTTAATCAATATTTTGACTAAAAAATTTTACTGACATAGACTTAAGTGAGCTAATAATTGGAAGACCTGGATTCCTCTCTGGTATAAGCAAGTAATGTGTTTTGTGTTAAATCACTTTATCCTGATCTCATTGTGTGCAGATATTTACTATAATATAGAGAGTATACCTGGTTTTAAGTTTATTTGAAACTTGCTGATTTATATTTATTTTAATAAGTGATTTATTTTACTGGTGAGAATTATAGTGTAATCTTCGCTGGATGATTCTACTGGTTTTTAAACTTGTTAGGTTTCTAGCATCCAGATTTCTTACAGCTGCATTGTTGGGAATAGTTCAGAGGCTGCTGTCTCATTTTGCTAGAGACTAAACGATGCAAAACAAAATCACTGTACATAAAACATGGAGTATAGATACAGAGTAAGTGTGTTGTTAATTACATTCCTCTCGTAGAGTCTACCTTAAGTGCGGAGGAAGTCAAAACAGGGAAAGAAGCTACTCACTCATCTTTCAGTGGAAGATACATGTTAACAAAAATGTTAATTTTCAAAGTGTTGTATCATCATGTAAGTCCTACTATAATGAGATACAAGTTTTACGCATGATTCAGATTTTCACATATTAAAATCATTACCTTTACTGATTTTGTCTTGAGACAAGGGTTTAAAGAGTCAAACATAACATAGCTGAATTCAGAACTGCAATTGGATATGGAATGAAATTTCTATTTATCTGACTATATTGAAGTCAAGAGAAGATTTGCAGTTTAATCCAATTGATCTGACTTACAAGAATCGGGGAGATTTTCGTTTTGTTTCATGATAACTATAAAAGAGAAAAGGGAGAGAATTTCTATTTTACAAAGTATGTTTTCATTGAAAATTTAGCAACAAGTACAAAATGAGATTTTTTTTTATGGAAAATATTAGGTTTTAGTTTCTTCCACCAACTGGTAATAGTAAAAAGTCATTTTAGATTTGGATAATGTAGGATAGATAAGCAGGTTAGTGGTAAGAGTGGGAGAAGAAGAAAAATAATAATTGCTCTATGTCATGGTAGAGAGCAAGGCCCGTGCTTCCGTGTGAAATGCCATACTGCTCAGTAACTGGTTGTAATTCTAAATACTGCTAAAACCACTCCTGTGGCCTTGTTCCAAGTACATTAATTTAGCTTAAAAGTCACCAGTGCTTCTGGGAATGTGACTTCATTTCAGTCTAATGGGATTATTCTAAGGAAAAATGGGAACAACATGAGAAATTACTTATAATTTTCCACGTAAAATTATGAGATCTCTGATACCATAGTCAAGCATTAAAAATTTTTAGTGTCTTTCCCTTAGTAAGAAATATTTCTGAGTCCCAGTATGCATATTGTGTACGTGCATAATACCTAAGGAGCGCAGGGAAGATGAGTCTCATTTTCCTCTTACTTATGTGCACTTCCTTTCATATGTCCTTACGTATGCGCACTTCGTGATTGCCAGACCCAGGATTGAAGAATGAAGTCTGAACTGATCAAATTAAGACAGTGATACCTTTGCTGTGCTTTATCATTTCTATTTTTCCACTGAGGATATGAAGGGAGCGACAGTCAGTGATGGGTTCATTGTCCTGTGAGAAGTAATGAAGAAAGAAATAGAATTCAGAACACACCTTGAAACTCAGAACTGCCTATCAAGTCAGGTAACCATACTCCAGCCAGCTACTTTAAGTGTGCATTTAACTTGCAAACAGAAAGAAGGTCCGTTTGGTTCCTTAAACTTACAGCTTTCTAACTGTGATATTCAACTAAATGTTTAGCGTTCCTTTAAAGAAGAGGGAGAGGAGATTTTATTAAAACATGTTTACTCTCTTACTGTAGTACATCAAAATCCATTTTCTAGCAAAGTCTAACAAGGCCAGTTATATAAATATAACTCCTCTATCAAACCATTTAATGATATATGTGATTATTCTTTGAGGTATCAAGCCCCTCTCTGTTAGAGGTAACATGTCAACTTAGTTCGATTTCCATTCATGTTCATTTTGGCAATTACTGTACTTTCTTATTTGTGCACATATATTTCTTTTCATTTAAGTTATAAGTAACTATGTATATTTTAAAATAAATGGACAAAAATTACTTACTTTACAAAACGTATGTTCTGTGTAGAGCTCAGCTTGACAAATCGAACAATTACACTTTTGTCCAGATAGCTTTCTTTTTCTGTCTCTAATGCGATAGCAAAACACTGGGACACATTTGTGTTGCAGTCCCTGTGATCATATCTTGAATTCAAATAAAAATCTACTTCAATTAAAACCAGATTTTATACAATCACTAGAAAACAGTATTAATCTACATGGAATGTTACCATTGGTACTCAGAGAAAAATGGTGAACTGTATATTAGAAACTCTGATTTGAAAAATATTAATCTGCCCATACCCTGAAATTCTGATTGCCCACATGGCCCAGGTGAAAAGAAAAGAATAAAGTCATGTAGGTTACCTTAATGCATACTATTAATAAAGTTGTTCTTTGCTGTTGTATCAATCAAGCAACTGTTAATGCATGTCAGTAAAACAAATAAGAACACCTGGTAAACCTAATTTATTGTTAAAATGAGTTCATTTCAGTCACTGTTGAACTGATTGATATGCTTTTTCCCACCAAAATACCCTTTCCCATTGGTGCCATTCCCATGATGTATTAAACCAGGAACTATCTAGAGATCCTTCTCTCTCTCTTCAGGGAAAATAACAGACCTAACAAGGAACTCAGATTGCCATAAAAAAAAACCCTAAGGACCCGTAATGAATTGAATGAGGCACATTAGAATACTATATTTACCTATTGTATTTAACTTTTAATTTCTTATTTATCACTTCAAAATCAGACTATTGCATGAAAAAACTGAATTGATTTACTAAATCAGGTTACTACTTATTGCACTGTTTTCAAGCACAATGTATTTTTTTCTAACAAAGCCATTGAGAATGAAGGGTTGCAACTTTCATCAAAACAAGAAAATAGCAGACAGACACAAGTAACATTCTTGAAAGCTTGAAGAATGCAGGTGCTAATTATGCTTTACTTAATGCATACGAAAGAGCCTAAAAATCCATTAACAGACAGAGAACTTCATTTTCACATACAATCTTCTCTGAAAGGAAACTATGAGCAAAGAGAGCTGCTAAGAGGTCTCCTGGGATCAAATCTTTGATGGTTTATTGATCTCATTCGATGCTTTTAGAATCATTAAAAGTCACCTTTCTTTTGTCATTCAGTCCTAGGGAGTAAATTGAACATTATGTTCATGTAGGTCATTGAGTACTTTTTACAGTAGTTTATTCAAGCAAATGGAACAACGTGCTTCTCCTAACAGACTGGCAAGATTAGGGTATCAGAGGAGAAGAAAGATTGTTAAAGAGAAACAAAGCACCAATTTGCTTTATAATAGGCTGCTCTTGAGGAGCAAAAGATTCAATTACTTAAGAAAGTGCAGTGTTTAAAGGGGCTGTGGATTTTGTATTTGTGTCTCCATGAAATTTCTTGTCTAAAATAATTCCTTCTAGTCAACATCACCTTTTTTTTTTCCTATGTTATGAGATCAGAAAGCAAAAGAGAGAACAAAGCAAAAGAGAAATGTTTCTTCTATTTTATTTGTTTTTCTATTACAAGATATATAATTTCTAGGGATTTAAAAATATATAGGTACACATTTATCACGTCTATTTTCAAATCATTTAAAATTTTAAATTATTTTATGAAAAGATAATGTAGGCATGTAAGGATAATAATGGATTTCTATACAGAATTGTTGGTTAGAATGTACCTCTGGAGGTCTGTAAACCAGAATCTTCCTTGAAGTGGAATTATTGTGAAGATCAGCTCAGATATGGATTTGTGTGGTTATTCTGGAAACCTCCAGTGAATCACTTGGCACAGCTTCTCTCTGTGACTAGTGGTGCACCACCTTCTTCACAAAGACATCAGATGATAGATCCACTTTAATCAGTATCCTGTCTCCAACAGATGCCGTTGTTAGATGCCTAATAAATAGTAAAAGGATGAGGCAAACATATTTGATCAAAATACTATTCCAGCCTCAAACAGCAAAATACTTTGTAATGTGCTTTATAAATGTTTTTGATGGTTTTTGTTATTTCTTTCTTGATATTTTTTGGAAGGGGAATAATTTTTTGCCTGCTGATATTAAATATATTTATAAGCATAATTCAAATATTCGCTTCATTTGATAAGGTCGCTGGCTTTCATACTCTGTAAACAGAAGAGGAATAACTATTTCAATACAATTTAAATGAAAAATATAAGAATTGACTAGTGTAGATATTTTTTCTTGATTTTTTTTTTTATAGCTAGTAATGGGAGAGAAAGCAAATAGCCATTCTGTCATCCAAGACTTTTTTGCTTTCCATTCACTATCTGAAATCTTTCTACTGAAGAATGTTGTTCTTGCTTCCAGAATCCTGCGTTGAATATACAGCACTGTAAGCCAAATCTCTTATTGGTTCTGTTTTCCACTTCCACTTATGAGAAGAAAGATTATTATTCAGGCTCTTTTCTTGCCCTGCATGGATTGGCCTTATCTGTAGTTCTACACATGAGTCATCCAAATATGGGAGTTTAGCATTGACTCAAAATCAGTTCATTTACCAGTAATCGAAGATCTCCTGTAAATTCTCCAGAATACTTTGTCACATTGAACCAAATAGCCCCAAATCGGCTCTTGGAATTTACATTGTGATTAATGTCTTCGTTTGCTCAATTCAAGTGACCAGTGATTTAAGCATGTCACTCTACAAAATTAAGTCATGGTGTTATATGAAACTGGTGTGCCAGGGTTTTTATAAATGTTCTAGCACATTGAACAAGTTCCAAGTACTTTTTAACACCAGATCTCACTGCTGGGAACATCAGCAAGGACTAACAGGGCAGCAAAACATTCTTCTTTGATGGCAGGACTTACTATCTTTATCTTCTTATATATTTTTTTTTTTTTAATAAATATCAATAATGGAAATTTTAAGTAGACAATCTAGAAAGAGATTAAACCCCACATGTTTGTAATCTCTTAATCTTTGCCAGAAGATTCAGGGTCATAGAAAGTGAATTGCTCAAACAACAAAAAATGTATGCTACTGGTCAAAACAGTGGTCATTTTGTCTATTTTAATCAAAAATTCCACATCATGAAATGAAGTTTCAAAGTCTGTTCTTGTCCTCTGTCATTCTGACACCCACTGCCCTGCAGTTTTAAGTAGAGGAGCTAGCAGATGACATGCCACTTACTGCAAGTTTCATCATCTTATGGTACAAAGGTCCTGTCAGCTGCGAGTGCCACTGGGAATTTGCTACCAGCTTGATGGAGATTATTTTTGTTTTACTTCTTTTTATGGTCCAGGTTCTATTCTTCCTATTTCCTCTTTTTCCTTAAGGGGATCATGGTGGAGAAATAGTTGGTGTGATAAATCGATCAGCAGGGTGCCGTAGCAGCATTAAGCTATCCATCCATCAGCACTGCAGTGCATTCGAGCAAGTTGGTGCTGGTTGGCTGATATCTCAGAACGGTTTCCAAGTGATGGAGAGGCTTTTCCCTCTGAATTCCAGCCTCTGCCATATTAGAAATCTTTGTAACTTTAAATTGCTTCAGTATACTTAGAAGTAGTGAATAATAAAATAAAAGATTTTTTCTCTGGGGGACATTTTTATGAAGCACAAAAAACTCCTTTTATATTGACTGTTATAAATGTTTCATCCTTTTTTTTTATTGTAGAGAGGACACTGACAACGAAGAGTAACGGGTGAAAAGATCTGTTCTAGTTATATGTCAATTCAGTTTCTTTGTCTGTCAAGTGCAGAATGGATTAAAATTCTTAAGTACTGCATGAATTGCTTTATCACCTCACTGTTCTGTATGCATTGCCTAATGACACACTGCCAAGGACAGATATTGACTTGCAACTATAGCTATAATAATTGTATGAATATTATAGGAGATATGTCTGAAACTGTGGGCCTTTACCTGGACATTGGTTGTTGTTTGTGTCCCCTGAGAACAGCAGCTGCCGAGGAGGGGTTTATATGTATGTAGATCTTACACACCTGTGCTATCTTAACGATTTCACTGCTGCTCCCTAAACACTTAGAAGTGTGATTTTTGGATGCTGATTTCTTGAGACCTCTGTGCTGTAGAGTCATTTAGAAAGAGAAGTCCTATTCCAGTTGTTAGACTCCAGTTTGTGTTGCAGATTTTGCAGGACTTTAGCCCTAAGGACACTGTTTGGTATAATGGGCTTGATAGTGTAAAACTTAAAAAAAAGAAGATAAAGATTTCAGTCCTTTTTTCCTCTGTCAAGGAAGAAAATCAAACTGAAAATCAAAAGACGCTGTATGATAAAGATGAGATTTCTAGTGGCAGACCAGAAAATTAATGAAAAATTTCTCCCCTAAATATTAGTAAAATAAAAATTTTGACCGTGCTAACCTGCAAAGTGTCTCATACTTCCAACAAAGGAGGTGAATACAGGTCTATTCTGAGCTCATCAGAGCAAATGCTACCAGAAATTGTCCTATTGCAGGTGGTGTCTGAAAAATTGAAAGTGCACTAATAACAGCAGGCAACTGATGATCCGAAGAAGTTGTGCCAGTTGACCTTACCCTGAGTGGTAAGGGCAGGTTTTCCAACAAGGAAATTGGGCTTAAGAAAGCATCATTACATTCCTCCCTAATCTCCTCTTGAGAATTATATAATTCAGTCATATAACTACTACTGACTGCTGCAGTAACCAGGTTAAGCATTTATTAGATACGTAGGCAAGTGTTCTTTCCTGTTTTAAGTTTTTAATGTAGCTTGCCTGTTACAACTTTGTATCTGTTGCTTCTCGGGTATAATGAGGTAGGACTGTGGATGAGAAATAGGGTAAGATCTTTGTTAGTGTAAAATTTAATCTTGAAAACTCCTGTAGTAGAATTCTTTGGGTTTTTTTGGGGGGGAGGGGAAGTTGCGGGTCTTTTTTCATTGAGGAACTGATCTGCAATATATGACTCACAGAGGAGGAGATCAATCAATTCTATGGCCACATGAAAGTTTTCATAATGAGAAGTGCCTTACACTTATTGAGGATATAGATCTAATTGTGCCCACTTTATAAACATGCAAAATTATTAATTGTAACACAAGGAAATGAGACTAAAATAATTAATTGAAGATTTTTTTTGCCAGAGGTCAATAAACAGTCAGAGTACAGAAAAACTCTTGTATCACAAATGAGCCAACTTGTAGTATAAGGTGTTATTTTAGAAAGAGATTAATCTGAAATGTATGTGAGGTAAAAGAGAAAGTACATGTACCTTTCAGTGAAGTCTATTTTCCTTAGGGAAAAAAATGCCATAATGACCTAACATTTAAGACCCTCAATCAAAATTAAATGTTTTCTTTTTTTCTCCTACCATAATGTAATATTCAGTGTTAGGTGATATTGCATCTTCACTTTAACACTGCAAAATATTCTGTATTTGGTATCACAGTAAAGCCTTCATTCCGAAGTATGGACTTAGAACTAATACCCTTTCATTTGCGGAGAGTTTAATTTCAAGCAAGTGATGTATCAAGTAGAACAAACTGAACAAAACTTAAGAGTTACTGTGCGGCTGAAGTCTAATTCATTAACAGAAACTCTCAGGCATGTTGTTAATGAATAAAAAGACAAAGAATATTAGAAAAGGCTACAGGATAAATAAAATTCTGTTAATCTTATTGTATGATTGTGATCTGGTTTACTGTGCACGAGGCATATGTTTAATCCCTTGCAATTGAGACTATCCATTCTATCTTCTTCAGTTTAGGATGCAACAAGTTTATTTCTGGTGCAAAGTTCCTTTTCTAGTCAGGTTTACCTTGGAAGAGTAAAGGGGAAATTAATCTAATAATAAGTACAATGTGTAATTAAGATGACACTAACAAAATACAGAAAATGGCACAAAAAGCCAAGGCACTGGATACTGGAAAAAGACCAGTAACTTGGAAAAACTGGATATGAAACACCTTGCCAGAATGCTGCTCTTAATGTTAAATAAGCCTTAAGAAATTGTATTGGCTTAGTTTGCACCTACCTCATTACCATCTGAGCTAAAATTCAGGTTCCAAGTAAAGTTACTTTGCATCACTAGGTTAGCACAAAAATGTCCTAACAGATGTTCAAAGAAATCTGATACCATTATTGAGAATTTAAGAATTGGTAGGAATTCTGTAGTGGATACAGAAGCAGTAATACTCAAAACCATATTTGTAGTAATGAAAATCCACTCCAGGGTCAGGAAATATCAGCCTTGAAATATCAAGGAATCATGAAGTTACTTCTTATACTACTAGGGCTAATTCCACCTTTGCAGAACAAAATTTGATTCTGTTTTCCTTCTCACATTTGGTCAAGAAGGAAAAAATGTGACTGAAAGGAAGGTTGTCATATCCATGACCATAACAAAAGGTGAACTGTAAATGCCTGTGCATTTTCTGAGGAGTAACAAGGATCATTAAGGATTTTGTGCACAGACTGGGTTCCATGCATGGCTTAAATTAATATCTGTAATGAAAAAAAGACAAATTTATTGGATGAACACCACAGTGGTATGATATCCAAATCAATTAACAATAAACTACTAAAAACAACCATCATTCCCCAGAGTTTAAAAAAATAACAACAAAAAAGCAAAAATATAAGGAAAAAAAAGAATTTGATGAAAACATTTTTAATACACACTACTTCCTGTGTGCTCATTTTCATTAACAGAATTCCCAGGTGCTTTCTGAAAGCTTATAACTGCTACTGGTTCTTTCTGTGCCCACTCTTCAGAGCTCTGAAATATTAGCTGGTACTTCAGATGGGCATTGACATTACCAGCTTTATCAAGCATGACATCTCCTTGGAGTGTCTAATATTCCTTACAGATGATGAGTCTCAACATGAATAACTTTGTCAAACATGACACTTGCTCACAAGGTTGCTGAGGTGGATTAGAGTCTCTGTCCTGTCTGTGAGGTCTGCTACACTCATATGGCTCAAACCCTTCACACCGGTTTTGCATGTTCACAAGAGTTACTATTCTTTGTCTTTCTAATCTGATAACTCTTTTCCTCATTTGCTGATCTGCCTTTCAATGCCACCAGAAGATTTCAGTAGTGATTTTAAAAAACAAAACCTCCCACTTGCAATGATTTTCTACTTCAAAAGTCTGTTTCTGATCTAGTTTTACAAATCGTAGCTGAGCAGACTTTGTCAAATTTTTAGCTATGGTGACATTATCTTATGATATTACAATGCCTTTTCTCTCCTTTAAAGAGGAATACCTTCCATTGGGAGATTTTGAGTGTCCTTGTGATCATGTGATCATGCAACAGTCAGAAATTTTGGATGTTTCTTCCTATCTCCAAAAAAAGGAAACATAATCATATTCACTAAAACTATTCTGCCTTCCTCAGCGTATAACCTTAACTCACAAATATCTGTCTTACATCTCTCATGTTACCTTTTACAAATTTAAGAGAAGTGTTAAAATCCCATGTTTTTACTAATCAAAGACCTTTGTTTTCTTTCTCTTTTCTCAAACTTAATGTAATCATGTCACTGTACTGTATCACGGGACAAAATCTTGCAGACCAGCTTGTACTCCAGGTAAGCCTTTCTAGAAAATGGGAGACTGTCGGAAATCGTTGTTTCACAGTTCTTTGATCTTTCTGTTGTTTGCAGTTCAAAAGCTTATAAAACCTTTTGAGAGACTTTGTATGTACAGGGCTTACTAGTCCAATGGATCCTCATCTAAAATTCTTACGCTGAAAATATGTGACGATACAGGTAGTTTCACTGAAACAGGAAAACAAATAGCCTGAGTATTGGCTTTCACTAAGCACAGGACAAGTGATGAAGTTCTTCTAGGGCTAGATAGTTTCCTGTACCTTCAATAAGTGTAATACCTATGTTTCGAGTTTACAGACTCCTAGACTGTAGGTGTCTATGTAACACTTTAAAAGCAGTATGAAATGCCTTGTAAAGATTTATGCGTCGGTGAAGTCAAACATACCAAGCTTAGAAACCTCATCCTTATCTCACTGTTCTGACATTGCAGCATCATTACTGAGTTCAGCTGAATGTTTGCTAGTTACAGACGTAACTAAGCTTAGAAAAACATTGTTTCAAAATTAATTTTCTAGAGTCAGGACTATAAATTTTCACAGATACTGTGAGAGCAAGTGAAACTTGGGACATCCAGACTTCCAGTCTTGGGTTAAAATTTTTGATAACAGCCTGGAAAAGTTAGATTTTGTATAGTGAAAAAATTGTTGCAATCTTTGACAGTTCAGTTGTAGGTACATCTAGTGACTTTGACCTGAAAATTCACATCCTGAAGATAAGTAAATACTATACATATTTGTTGGAAAAAACCTGCAACAATGATTTTATTCTCTGATTTATTTCAAGAATAACCTCAATACATGTTTCTACATATCATCTAACAGGTTCATATCCTTTTTCTGGATTGCTGATGGAATAATCATGTGAAACTGTCAAACATTTTATTGAAGGAAGAATTTCTTACTGCTTACTTATGCATAAATCCTATTATTTGCCAAGACACAGTCCAGATTTTCTTCGGGATTTTTCTGTTCTTGTTCTGAGTGGGTCCATATCCGCTCTTGCTATTTTTCTAGGACGGCCAAGCTAATTCTCTTTCTCAGCCTTTATCCACTCTTACAGATATGTATCATGTTTTCTGGTCTTCCACACCTCACTCCTTCTCTATGAGTTCCAGAGAATTGCTACTGGCTCTGAAATAGCCTTGTGAACCTAGTAAGAGTTTTATCTATATTATTAAACATACTTCCTGGGCAGTCTCCAGGAAGGACCTGCTATTACCTTCCCTGCAGCATTGCATCCTGTGGGAAACAATGGAGTAAAAGGACACTGCAAAAAAACTGGCTGTGTCCTATAGCTTTGCTTTTTTGTGTTTTTGATACATACCATTTATAATTTTAAACTATTTTAAACTTGCAGTGTCGCAGCTTGGCGCTGGCATGCATTCAGAAAAATTAGGCCACTGGCAAAATATTCTGCATGAATGATGATAGGGAAGGAGCTGTCTTCTGCTGGCAAAAAGCTCATCCGTGTCTGTCACCTACATTTTGGTAGGGCAAGGGCAGAAAATGTCTGGTTGAAGTTATGTTTCATACTTATCATCAGGCTTGAAGAGAAAGACTGATGTCATGTCAAAGCTGTTAGTTATGATTAGCAGAATGCAATGGACAGAGGCAAAGCAATATGTAGGTGTTAGTGGCTGACAGCCAGAATGCTAGAGTTTTTCAGAAATTTTGAAAAGTGTATTAAGGGCATAATGCACAAAATCCTTTTGACTTTTAATGGAAAAGTGGCTACTGTACTTCCCTAAGTCTACAACTGTACACTATAAAGTACTCCTCAAGGCAGTTAGCAGGTTCAGAGAACAGCAAAAAGCCTTTTTGTCTCTCCTACTCAAATGGTAATTTTCTTGATTACAAAATTAACTACATGTATCTGAACCTTTGTATTTCTTAAACAACATTAATGGTTGAGTAGCCATTTAAGATCAGGGTCACCCTACCACAAATGGAGTGAAAGGTAAGTTGTCACAGCGCATAACAAAAAAATGGATTAGGGCACCCAGACTGCTACCTGAGAGAGAAAAGGCACTTAACCAATTCTGTGTATATTTGCCAATAAAGTTTGGTAGCTAAAAGGAAATATCTGTGTTATTGATCGCTTTTACTGTGCAAGTTGGTGTTTTCCATCTGTTGCTTGCACCATGCATTCACACAAACGTAGATGATTTTGTGTACTTCCAAGGCAAAATAATTCATGTGGAGTAGCAGCGAAACTTGTTTCCCAGTTGTGACCACAGCTCTTAGGAATCTATTTAAAGATTTGTGAGTCCTTGTACAATGATGTTTGGACATTGTAGCTGCTCTTGGGCACCTTTCCTGATGATTTTGAGTGGCTTTTCAGATTTTTTTATTTGGCTTACAAGAGTATTTCACCCTCGTGTGACTGGTAGTTATTCAACGATCAGGTTGATAGTATGCAGATGGAGTTTTGGCTTCAGTCTCACCTGTACAAGCCAGCAGAGCTGGACCAGTTATGACAGAAGGAAAGACATGGAAATGTCTTGTTATGAGGACAAAGCAGAAAAATTATGTCAATTAAATGAAGGCTTGTATTTCTGGGAAGCAGAGATGACTGTCTGCATGACACATTCTTGCACTTATTTGTATTCCAAATTTCAAAATTAGTGCATGCTCACTAAAGAGAGTATGCACATCCATTTTCTATGGGGATTTTTTTAGAAGTGAGCTAGACTTGTGTTACTCATTGCAGGAAAGCTGGAACAGAATTACCTTGCTGCCAAGTCTTCAGGGCTAATAAGCCCCATAAATGTGACTTCATGGTGCTCCAGCTCTGTCACTTTCTGTGCAGTTTATTACTTTACCCTTTAAAATACCAGCCACAGGCTGGCAACAAGCAGACTTTCCCCTCATTTTGGTGACAGAGGTTTTCTTTATTAAACTGTTGCTCTGATTAAACTTGAGAAGTATTGTTCCTTCTCCCACAGCTGCTGGATTGTTTGTGTATTCTTCTTAGGTTCTCTTATTACTTTATCCCTATATTTAGAGAAAATTATGTCCACAGTATACATGTAGTCCCTGCTGCTTCTTGCTTCAAATATAATTTAAAACATTCTCATTTCAGTCAGAAAGGCTCTCCATCTCTAAATGACCATCCCCCAGGCTATGAGGGAAAAAATCAGTCAATCAGATATATCCAGGACCTGGCTTTGCAGCAATACCTCATTTACACTGAGATTCTAAACAGACTGTTCTTTCAGCCATACCCATTCAAACATGACCTTATTTGAAACCATATTCATCACAAATGTACCGTTGAGTCTTCCCTGGTCACTGGCGTACAGTGGGGCTTTGTTTTGACTTCCTCTAGATGAATATCTCAAAATATGTTACGGTGGGGACTATGCCCTGAAAAGCCAGGCACAGGTCTGAGGTTTTTTGAGTTAATTTCTAGGAAGGGCTGAAGATGTGGATCAAGGAAAATGCAACCTTTTAGGAGTTACTTGCATATATTTAAGCCCAGCTAGTCTTACCTTAAAAAAAGAACAGACTTCTGGAGGTTTTTCTTACATGGAACAGGACAAGAAACTGGATTAAACAGGGTGGCTGTGTCCCCACAGTAATGTTTTCTGAAGGGAAAAAATAGATTTCTTGTGAGGTTTGTACTTAGTTCCCTGCTGTGAAGGTTTATAAGTGCTAATGTGCAATTAGAGACATTTGCAAACTGATCTCCAGTTTCACTTGAAACACCACCTGGTCTCACTTTTTTATGGTTAGGGTGTGCTTCTCCATGTTTTATTAGAATGTTAGGGTGGGAGAAAAAAGAGACTTGTCAGAAAAAAAAAATATGGAGTTTTCAGTAAATTTGAAAATTTTTAAAATATTTTGAATATCCCAGTGAAATTTCCTTCTATGTGAAGCTGCATGAATACCACTGTAGTTTACATAAAACCAGAACTTTTTGTCATACTTTTCATCAATAGGAACAAAGAAATAAGTGGTATCAAAAGTGGTTCTAACTTCCTTTACTTTTTTTCCTCTTTTATCAACGAGAAATGTTCAACTGTCTGAAATGTGTTTGTGAGAATTTTTTAAGGCTAAAATTACATTTCCTATGAAGAAGCTGTGGATTTAAGAATATCAGCAGCCCACCTTTTTTGTTAGATTTCATATAGTTCAAGTATCTGTGCTGAAATTACAAACAAGTAAATGCATTTTCTTAAAAGACAGTGCCATCATATGAAAGCTTCTGAGAATATGAGTTATAAAAATTACAAGCTATTAAGTACCTATTGACATATTTAATATTTTGCTGTTAATACTAAAACTATGCTGAAACTCATGACAAAATTGTTCTTGTTGTTAATGATTTCTCTCCATGTCAAACCTGCAATTATTGCTGTTAGTTTCACCCTAACAGAAAACAATGGTTTTAGATTATAACTACTCATTTCCTTCAATAATTCCTCCCTTCCTTTAGCCACCTGATAAGCCAGCATTTAAGTATCTTAGCATCAGACTACGTGGTGTGTTCTTCACTTCCCAAGGTAGCAGCAGAATATTTTGATCCTCTCATGGGTACCAGAAGGTAATCTACTCTTCTCAGCAATACTTTCTCTCTTTCATGTTACCAAGACTAACCACATGTATTTTATCAATAATGGAATCAGACAGAACTCAAAGCACAAAAGGAGATTTTCTGGTTTTATTCTGAGATTTGAAGTTGAATTTTCCAAAGGAATCCAGGAGTTTAAATATTTTTGCTGTTAAAAATATATTTTTTAAATTCTCTATTGGTTCCTTAAAATCTTCTCAGGGAGTGAATAAAATCTAACCAATGACACACACAACTAATAAACCAAAATACTAAAATGTAGGCTTTCTACTGTATGACACATTAAATTCAGTGGAATTTGACAGACTTCAGTAGAAATTGCATTGATGAAATATTTATAGAAGTACTGACTTGATAAGTAACTGTATTCATATGCATTAATCGTTTCCTGCCCTCTTTTATTCCTTGTTTACATTTAAGGCCTTTGAAGACAAGATAACATTTTCTATCATCTTTCATGACATCTTCTCCGATTACGCAGAAAGACATAGTAATACTTTAAAAGTGGCTGAGAAAATAGGCAGTTTTAGTAAAAATGAATAAATAAATCTGGTCAGTTGAAGAAAAAAATTAAGTTTATAATGTTCACTTAACTCTAATAATAAATAAGCAATTACAAATGAACCTATTTTAACTGTCTTGCATGTCTATTGTTGTTTATTTCTTGTGCTGTTTTACTTGCTGGTTTAGATGTTATTTTGGAAAAGCAAACAACCCTTCTAAATCCTGATTTGTTGTTGTTGGGGTTTTTTTGTATGTTTGTTTCTTTTTAAGATATATAATATGCCTATATGTATGTATATATATTCAGGCATTTACTTGACAGTTACATAGTTTCAAACATGCTGATTCAAACTCCAGTGAGATCAGAAAGATGACTGACCTGAATTTATAGTGTGATATACTTTTGTACTGGAATATGTTATTCTAGATGTTGAATTAGCCATGTGTGTTATGATGGCATCATGTGACTAGTGACAAAAAAGCCCAAAGCATAGTCCTCCTGGCAGGATAAGATATTCATGAGAGGACAGAGAGACCTGGTCACTTCAATCTGCGCTGTGATGACCTGTGCAATTAAGTAAATAATTGGTTCTATTACATTTTATACAGTTCTAGAGGATAACAGAGAGACAGGGTGATTTGTTTTAATAAGAAGCAGTTAAGATTAAAATGGAAAGTTTAACACCTACATAAATCTCTTTTCTTTCTTTTGTTTTCTCAGTTCACAGTGCTAAGAACCCATGGGTTGGTGTCTGGCATGGTTTAACCCTGGTAGGCAAATCAGCCTCACACAGACACTCCCTCCCTCCTCAAGTGGGATTGGAAAGAGAATTAGAAGGGTGTAAGTGAGAAAACTTGTGTGTTGATACAAAGACAGTTTAATAGATAAAGCAAAACCATGTGCACAAATAAAGTAAAACAAGGAATTGATTCACTACTTCCCATCAGCAGGCAGGTGTTGAGAACCACCTCCAGGAAAGCAGGGCACCATCATGCATAATGGTTACTTGGGAAGGCAAATGTAATAACTGCAAATGTCCTCCCTTCATCCTTCCACACAGCTTTTATTGCTGAGGATGATGTCACATGGTATGGGTCATCTCTGTGGTGAGTTTGGGTCAATTGTCCTTTCCAACTTCTTCTGCACCCCCGACCTCCTTGCTAATGGGGAAGTATGAAAAGCAGTAACTGAAACATTAGTGGATAATCAACACTGTTTTCACCACAAGTCCAAAACATACAAGCTACTCTGAAGTAAATTAACTCTATCCCATCCAAAACAAGTAAAATGTATCCTAATTTAAATGTCAAGAGCAGAAAAGAAAGGCAGGAAGAGTCTTCTTGTTTTTAATTACTGCAACTTTAAGCTGTCTCTTCTATCTGGTACATTGCACAGTGCCTCAGACATGTCCTGTCTGCTGTCAATGGGACTGCACATACCTGTGCCAGTGAATGGCAAAGATGTGCTTTGCTGGGTAAAATCAGTATTCATGGTGCCCTAAGTGCCATAATCATTAGTGTATTGTGGTATTTCTGACAGAAAGGCTTCCTGCTGAATTTGCTGCCCAAGTTGCAGCTTTTACTTTTAATCTTGAATTAAATGCAATGGTGTGGACTCTAAATATGGATAAAATTATTTTCATCTAAGCCAACACTGATTTACCCCACATGTGGATTTGGCCTGTCATTAATTTTGATTTTTTTTTTTTTTCTGCTAACAACATGGAAAACTGTTTTCTTTCTTCTCATTTCATAAGGAACAAGACACAGTCTGCATTACAGTCCTCAAAACAGATGTTCTGCCTTTAGCTTCAGGGGAAACTCAACCTTGAAAAAATCTTTTTTTTTTTTCCTTAAAATTAAGTGTCCTGGAATATTATCTCATCCCTTTAACTGTTCAGAAAGCTTTTCCTGCAGCTAATGCTGCTTTCAATTTTCATCCTAAACTTGTAGTTCAGATGTAAAAAGAAAATGAAACACATTTTTTTTCCTGTGATCTTCTCTATATTTACACGACAGAGATGTGAAAAATTCTTTCATTTTTTTCACTCATATCAAAAAGTTTACATGGTGGTGTTGGCATCCTGAAAAAAAAAAAAGGACGGTCAAATTCTGCAGTTCTTAGAGAAATCTTTCTCTAAGGAAATATTAAGCTCACTGGGACTTTGATTAAATTAATTACATTTAGCTAATTAATTAAGAGTGTATATTTAAAACAATTTTTTGCCCCATCTCTTTATTCTGGCTCACATTGCAAAATTTCTAGATTACTTGTTTTATACAGCATCTACAAGAGTAAGAACATAAAAATATCTATACCATAAGTTTATCTAACCCTGCAACCTGTTTCTAAAAATTACCAAATGCTGTTTGCAGAACACAGGAATATAGTAACCACGTAATATTCCCATTGCTGGAGCTTATAGTAATTGATGTCTGCAAACTACGTGAAAGAAGTCCTTCCTTCTTCTGGGACCAGTATGCACAGACTCACTGTACCATTGTTTGGGATTTTTTTGTCCTGTGTTGTACCAAGGACTTAGTTTAGAAGATTAGCATACTGGGAGAAAGTGGAGAAGCCACGGCACATGCTTCAAGTGCTCACAGTTTCTTAAGCTGCATTTGGTATAAGTTATATTATTTCATTCACACATACCAATTCTGTATAGATCAGTCCTAGGCTATGAGTTAGACTCCCTGCTGAACCACTTCATAGCTCTCGATTAGTTATAGATATTACAATAATTGAGTCTGTTAATACGTACCTTTCCAGAGAGGTGTTAGCTAAACCTTTTCATTAAAATAATGACCACAGATGAAAAGAGAGAGAATGTAAAAATATGCATAGTGTTTCAAGACCTTGGAATTATAATTCCTTTTAACACTTTGTTCAGAAACCCACCAAGAATACTACAACAGCTGCTACTTGGCAATTAACTTATACTATTAATTGGGTTCAAAAAATATATCTTTATGGCAAATGAAAGGACAGAATCAAGTGTTTTTGTGCAACGCTATGTATTTCTATTACCCATACTCACTCAAGCAACAACTTTACTTGGAAAACATTAATGTTCTGATGCCAATTGACACAAGCACAGGGACTCATTAAATCAGAAATATTGTGACATCCTATAGAATCCTGTGTTTTTGCTCCAGGGAGCTAATCCAGCAAAGCGTTTAAGAAACTGCTTAATTTTAAGCATAGAAGGACTCCCCAGAGAAGATATAAAAGAGATGCTAAAATGTTTTCCTGGCTGAAGCACACACTTGGTCAAAATTTGCTCTTGTGTGGTGTATTTTTTGTTTTTCTTTGGTTTATTGGAAAATGTTAAGATTAAATCAAGTCCTCTGGAAGTTCATTATGCATGCTAAGTATTCATAGCATTTTGTGAAACATCACCATGTGTAATATAAATATGAGTATTTCAGTATTACTTAGAGATCTAATAAAAAAAATACTGTGCTATATATGATGTTCACATAAAGCAAACTACATCACTAGTTTCTGAAAATATATGGCCTTATTTTGTATTTCTGGGAAGCTGCTAAATCCATTTGATCAAATTGCATGGACTTTTTTCCGCCTGGAGCCCTCTGGCTTCAGGGAAGCTTTATGTAATGCAGCAAGCTGTCTGAAGACTGTGCAAATCAGGAAAATGTCCACGAATAAGGTGAGGGACATCAGTCTGTGTGACAGAAGTCCTAAACCTCAAAGTTACACTAGCCTCAAGAATTCAATAGCTATGCCATATGAGATGCAGATGGAAACATTGTAAGCATTTCTATTCATATAGGTGTTCAGACATTCTGTTTCCCTCCACAGTCCTGTATTTGTTGGTCTGTGCAATCTCCAACTAGTTAGAAAGATTGGTTAGTGAAAATGAGCAGTTTTATTCTACTTGTAATTGATAATTGCGCCTTTTGAATAAAACATGCCCTGTTTTTCCAAGCCTATGCTCAAATGCTTGTCCTTAACCATAATTCTTGTACTAGCATCAGTAGCCAGTTTTCACTGTAACTTTTCCTACCCTTTTTTGGTTATTCTTTATCTCTCTGACTGCAGAAGCAAGGACACGAGAACTCACTTTCACAAACTCCCATTTTTCCTCTTGTTCAAAAGTTTCTATACCAATTCTGCTTTGTCTCAACCATATTTTCACCACCACATCAAAGTAATATCATAGAAATACCTTCTTATGCCCCATATTTTTGTTCAAATAAGAGGATGACACAGTGGCATTATTTGGCACCTGACTATATTTGAAGAGAGAAAAGTAATAATGCATCTGGCTCTGTGTTGAATATTCTTCCTGTGCTGTTTCCAATGAATACTAATCTGTCTTTTATTGATCATTAAGAAATCGTAGTGAAGCTGTTCAAAATAACTGCAGAAAAAATTAAAGCAAGGTGATTGATTGCACAGTACTTCTCTGCTCCTGCCACAGAAACCCTCTTGACCAGCGTTCAGAGAATTGAATTTGGAGAATTTAAATATGCAGTTATCATACCTGAACAAGAGAATCAATATCTACACAGCGCAATGCAAAGCGAAGCAGTGATCCTCGCTTGTCCAGGCCTAGGACAAGGAATTACTGTGCACAAGTACATCTTTGAAGTGGTGTAACTGTTCAGTGATTTGCATGATGAGACGTTATGATCCTTAAAGTTCTAGAGGTGACTTGTTGGAGTCATTGCTAACGTTTCTTCTCATATTCTCAAGGTTCTGTACCTGAGGCCTGTAACTCTTCCTACCATGAGTAAATTGCAATAGAGGCACTCGCAGGACTCTGTAGCTAGAGAATTACACAGCAGGAGAAGCTGTGTGATAACTCCAGCCACAAGTCAAAGTCTACTGAGGGTGAATCTGTGCTGTTGTCAATCTTCACTGTACTTTAACTGTTTTCTGCTTTCCAGAGCTCCTGTGAAGCATCTGTACGGCCCTCAAATGACTATGATTTAAAATTGTGGTTGGCAAAGGAAAGGGCATATTTCTGTGATGCATTAAATTTGGCACAGCTTTTTAACCTGTTTTTTTTCTCCCTCAAGTAGAGGAAAAGAAATATTTAACATGCCAAAATTTCTAGTCTGTAGTTCCCTAGAACTTTTCTCTTGTTGACAGATTCTGATGGCTTGTTCCAAGCAAGAAGCTTGATGATTCTTGTTCTTTTAAACATGGCATTTTATGAGTGTTTCTCATTTTCTTTCTGTTGTTTGCCCTCCAGAATTGTTGGGAATACATGTAAGCACCTAGCATTTTCTAAGACTCAGCGCTACTGAGATGTGATCTTTTGCCTCCTTCTGAAGCAAAATGATTGGCAGTAAATTCAGAAATGCATACTGTCACTGAACCTCAAGATCTGGAGGCCTTTCTTCAGGTAGTCAACAGTGCCCATTCCTGCTTAATTTGGTCTTGAATAATCTGCCATCAAACGAAACACAGTATGCCTCTGCATGAGACATCAAAGCCCCATCATTCCTGTAGTTGAGGAGATCAGCTGAGCTTGCGTTCTACCAAACTGTTTTGGACAAAACACAAATAAAGCACTCAAAAATATTCTGGAATTTCTGGATCTTGTAATGTCAGCTTTATTCTGCCCCAGTTTCTGAATTTCTTTTAAGCACAGACTGATGGTGGGGTGGAAATATGGAGTTTGCCAGGAAAAAAATGTTACACACAACAATCTCTATCATACACAAAATCCTAGGACCATAAAACAGTGCAGTTGAAATGGACATTTAAAGGTCACCTAGTCCAACCTGTCTGCATGAATTCATTAAACCATATTGGCCCTGCAGAACCCTGCTAGTGACTGGGCACCATTCTGATGTAACCTCATTTACTATGACCTTTTGAGCCAGCTGGTCACCTGTTGCACCATGTGTTTATCCAGCTGTACAATGGACATTTTGTTTAGGAGGATATTGTGAGAGACAGTATCAAAGGCTTTACTGAAATCCAGAAAGATCATATAAGCTGGCTTCATCCATAAAGATTCCTCAGTGCTTTGTGACACAATTAACAAAGAAATGGCTAGTTTATGGTTCCTTCAGACTCTGTGATAAAGAGGCGAGGTAACTGAAAACTGGCAGTTATAACCAAAAGAAGTCTGACCAGCGTTCTACTACACTAGTCTGGTTCTTCTGGATTGGGTCTTGAAATAAAAAATTGTTTCTTCTGTGAAAGGGTGGAGTAAACTGGTTAGTGAAAACACAATATGAAGACAGATGTTTCAGGGAAAGAAGAATAGCATTTTAAGGGTATCATTTAAGAACTAAGTTTAACTAACAACCTTCGTCATGGAATCATAGAATAGTTTGGTTTGGAAGGGTCCCTCAAAGGTCATTTCATCCAACCCCCTCAGTAATAAGCAGGGAGGTCTTCAACAATACTGGGTTACTCAGAGCCCTGTCCAACCTGACCCTGAATGTTTCCACGGATGAGGTACCTACCATTTCTGTAAAAAATTTCTTCCTTATAGCCAGTCCAAATCTACCCTCTTTTAGTTTAAAACCATTACCCCTTGTCCTATCATAACAGAACATGCTAAAATATTTGTTCCCATCTTTCTCATCAGCTCCCTTTAAGAACTGGAAGGCTGGAACAAGGTCTCTCCAGAGCCTTCTTTTCTCCAGCCTGAACAACCACAACTCTCTCAGGCTTTCTTCATAGATTCATAAATCATAAAATCATAAAATCATAAAGCTGGAAAAGACCTCTGAGATCATCAAGTCCAACTGTACCTGTCCCCTTCCTAAACCGTATCCCTAAGAAACTCATCTACTCACCTTATAAACACCTCCAGGGATGGCGACTCAACCACCTCCCTGGGCAGCTGTTCCAGTGTCTGACCACCCTTTCAGTGAAAAAAATTTTACCTGACGTCCAGTCTAAACCTCCTCTGGCACAATTTACGGCCTTTTCCTCTCATCCTATCGCTTGTCACTTGAGAGAAAAGACCAGCATCCACCTCGCCACAACCTCCTTTTAGGTATTTGTAGACAGTATCACAGTATCACAGTATTACAAGGTTGGAAAGGACCTCTGAGATCATCAAGTCCAACCTATAACCCTACACTAACACCAACACTAACACCAACCATCATCTAAACCATGGCACTCAGTGCCTCATCCAGTCTCCCCTTAAACACCTCCAGGGTCGGCAACCCCACCACCTCCCTGGGGAGCCCATTCCAATGGCCGATCACCCTTTCAGTGAAGAACTTTTTCCTAACATCAAGCCTAAACTTTCCCTGACGAAGCTTGAGTCCATGCCCTCTAGTTCTGCCACTGGCCACCTGAGAGAAGAGACCAACCCCTGCCCGACTACAACCTCCTTTTAGGTAGTTGTAGAGAGCAATGAGGTCTCCCCTGAGCCTCCTCTTCTCTAGACTAAACAGCCCAAACTCCCTCAGTCGCTCCTCATAGGGCTTGTGCTCCAGCCCCCTCACCATCTTCATTGCCCTCCTCTGAACACATTCCAGTATCCTAACACCTTTCCCAAACTGTGGGGCCCAGAACTGGACACAAGATTCAAGATGAGGCCTGACCAGTGCCGAGTACAGGGGTACAATAACGTCTCTGGTCCTGCTCACTACACTATTCCTGATGCAGGCCAGAATGCCATTGGCCTTCTTGGCCACCTGGGCACACTGCTGGCTCATGTTGAGCTTCCTGTCAACCAGCACTCCCAGGTCCTTTTCTGCCTGACTACTCTTCAGCCACTCTGTCCCAAGTCTATAGCCCTGCATGGGATTGTTGTGTCCAAAATGAAGTACTCGACATTTGGACTTATTAAACATCATCCCATTAGAATCAGCCCATCTCTCCAATCTGTCCAGGTCCCTCTGTAGGGCCATCCTACCCTCTAACAGATCAACCCTTCCTCCCAGCTTGGTGTCATCTGCAAACTTGCTGATGATGGACTCAATCCCCTCATCCAGATCATCAATAAAGATATTAAACAGGACGGGACCCAACACCGATCCCTGGGGGACACCACTGGTGACCGGCCGCCAACTGGATGAGACACCAATCACCACCACTCTCTGGGCTCAGCCATCCAGCCAATTCCTAACCCAGCACAGAGTGCTCCCATCTAAGCCACGGGCTGCCAGCTTCCCTAGGAGTCTACTGTGGGAGACAGTGTCAAAGGCCTTGCTAAAATCCAGGTATACCACATCCACAGCCTTCCTCTCATCCACTCTCATAGGAGTGATGTTCCGTTCCTCTGATAATTTTTGGCCTTTTTTTTCTGGACGTGCTCCAACAGTTCCATGTCTTTCCTGTGCTGAGGGCTCCAGAGCCGGATGCAGTACACCAGGTGGGATCTCACCAGAGCAGAATAGAGGGATAGAATCCCTTGTTTTGACCACACTTCTTCTGATGCAGCCCAGGATATTGTTGGTATTCTGAGCTGTAAGAACAGTGTCAGCTCATGGCCAATTTTTCCTTCACCACTACAGCCAAGTCCTTCTCAGCAGGGCTACTCTCCGTCCCACCGTCCCCCAGCCTGTATTGATACAAGACATTGTTCCAACCCAGGTGCAGGGCTTCGTGCGTTGAACCTCATGAGGCTCACATGGGCCCACTTCTCAAGCTTGTCCAGATCTCTCTGAATGGCATCCTGTCTCTTAGGTGAGTCAATCACATCAGTCAGGGGAATGTCAAAGTAACATTTTTGAGGGTGCACTTGATCCCACTGTTTGTGTCACTGATGAAGATATTAAGCAGTGCTCATCCCAATATGCACCCCAAGGGACATCATTCATCACTGATCTCCATTGAGTCATTGAGCCATTGATCATTACTCTCTGAATGCAACCATCCAACCAATTCCTTATCCACTGAACAGTCCATCCATCAAATTGGTATCTCTCCAATTTAGAGAGAAGGATGTTGGGGGACCATGTCAGAGGACTTACAGAAATCCAGATAGATGATAGCCATAGCTCTTCTCGTGACCATTAATGCAGTTGCTCTATCACAGATCACTACGTTGGTCAGGCAGGATTTGCCTTTGGTAAAGTCATGCTGGCTGTCTCAAATCAGCCCCTTGTCCTCCATGTCCTTTAGCATGACTTCCAGGAGGAACTGTACCATGATTTTCCCCAGCACAGAGGTGAGGCTGACAGGTCAGTAGTTCCCAGGGTCTTCCTTTTTACCTTCTTCATAAAAATGGGTGCAAAGTTTCCCTTTTTCCAGTCATCAGGGACTTTACCTGATATCCGTGACTTTTCATATATCCTTTAGAATGACTTGACAACTACATTGGCCAATTCACTCAGGATTCTGGCATGTGGATTGCTCTCTGGGATATCAGCACCTCTAGGGAAACAAAACAGCCATCCTCCTATTTGTTTGCATGTCAGGTCAGTTGGTAACCTGATACTATTTCTTCTCCAAGCAGAAGATGTAATAGATGGGGAGCTTTGAGACTCCTTTTGGGACCAGCATGGAAATTCACGCTTTCCAGTAACCCAACTATTAAAATCTGGAGGATTAATTCTTTGTTTCCCACCTGACTTTTTTTTCCACACACCTCCTACAAACAGAAATAACATCAGAAGCACCTATCTTCTTAAGATGTATATTCATCCTTTTACTTGTACAACTCTGAGATTTCAGATTCGAATCTGACAGCATAAGACCTGTATTTTTAATAATTTCATGACTTTTCTACGCCCAACTTTCTCTCTTTTCCTTCCAATTAGGGTGAGCATATAACTTTTCACAATATGACTAAGGATACTTCGGAAAAAAAACAAAACCAAAAACGATCGCTACATCACAGTGATACGGACTTGTTTGTGTTAATTCTCCAGAATGTCTCAAGCTGTTTTTCTGTCACAGAATCCAGATTGTAGGAAAACTTCAGCCAAGTACTTAGGGAAAAGTAGTTTGCACCTAAAACTGTTAGACAGCTGAAGCCAAATTGTGAAGGAGCTCTTGAAAATCGCCATGCAGAGATAAGCAGAAAGTCTGGCTTTGGATTTTAATCTCCTCCCTAAGGAAAAAGACCCTAGGAGTATCTAAATTGTTCTGAAATTGTTAACAGCACTAAACATCTAGGACTTGGTTTCTGTTGCATGGAATGTGTAGAGGCTGTTCAGCAATATGAACAGAAAAAAAATATTCGCTTAATGGAAAGTATAATTTCACAATTCAGCATCAAATTTTGAATTGTTTCACGTTAATACTGAAAATAAACATTTTTGATTCTGTACATTTTTCAGTCATCACAAAAGATGGTATAAGACTGCAGAATTCTCAGGTATGTGCACACGCATGCATGTACTCTCTTGTTCAGCAAGATGGAATATTCAACTCATTTCACTCTTATTATTGACTGTAGTTGGTGTAGTGTAATCTAGAATGACGAAATAGTATACAGAGATCTATTGATCATACAGTGATCAATACCTCATGTCTGTCTTTTTTTTCCACTCAGGTACAGTGATGAAGGGTAGCCTGAAAATAAGATGGCAACTCTTTAACTTCCTGAGTGTTATTGCTTCCAGAGAGATATTAACTGCCGTGCAACTACTTCAAATAGGCAAATAGTATTAAGTAAGACACTTTACTAACACTAGTATCCTCCTTTTACTACTTCTGCAGAAACGTTCTCTCTAAGGATCTGGGTCTGCCCAAGCCACATTACTAAAGGAGGTCAGAAGAGACTCTGCTGTTACGCTCCTCAGATGCTTTCCCAGTTTATTTTAGGCTTTTCCCAGCTTGTTTTAAGAGTAAACTGTGATATTTTCTTAAGATGTTGAAAGTGATTCTTAAGTGTCTTTTAAAAGAGTATCTCAATATTTTTTTCCATTTACAGTCCATTCTGCTAATTCTATTAACCATAAAATCATAGAATCATTGAGGTTGGAACAGACCTCTAAGATCATTGAGTTCAACCATCATCCCAACATCACCAATGCTGACTAAACCAAGTCCTGAAGTGCCGTTTCTACATACTTTTTGAACGCCTCCAGATATGATGACTTCACAAGTTCCCTAGGTAGCCTGTTCCTATGATTCACCACTCTTTGGGTAAAGAATTTTTTTCTAATATCCAATCTAAACTTCCCCTGGAACAACTTGAAGGCCATTTCCTCAAATCAAATGTTTCTTTAAGGGTCTCTATGCTTCTCCAGCATTTCCAAAACAACCCCTGTATCATGAAACACAACTATGTATTAGACATAAGAACTAACCACACATGTTGAACTTTAGCACTATTTAGAAAGACTTAGATTAGCACAGCTAGACGGATATGAGAAATTTTTGACAGGATCTAGTAGATAGGGTGGTTTTCAGTTTTTAAGAAAAGAAATGAAAAGGAGATGTTTATCTTGGTAAGCATCCTGTAAGCCAAAAGATAATGTGCTGAGATGTTCCCATTTATGTTAAAATGCAATGCCTTAGATTCATAAGATAAACTGGTTTGCATATTCAGCTGTTGGAACTGTAAGCAAACTAATTGGAAGTAATGATCACTCAACTTTTGTTTGTTTTCTTCATGGAACAGAGGCACGATTGTCTATTTGAACATGAGAATAAAATTACGGGTTCCATGGAAGCCTGCTCAGTTTTCTGCATGCTCTATTTATCAAACAAGCATACAGCACATTTTTAAGACAAGCATACACTTGTGATGTGTAAATAGGAAGACGAGCTCTACAGAGTAGTCACTGAACAGAGATTAACTTGCGGAGTGTTTGGATGCCATATAGTTCTGAGTCAGCCACTTCACTTATTTACCCCATCACAAAGATAAACATTGTGATCATGTCCGCTAGTACTCCATAAAGAAAAAACAACATTTTAAGAAATATCTACTTTGCCTAAATATTGAGTCCACTGCAACTGTAATTATAAATATATATTTCTACTATTTGTCTTTTTATCTATCTATTATATATATATCAATTTGTTTCTCAGAAGAATTATTAGCAGTGATTTGACTAAGGAATACCATGGTTACTCCCACTGCAACTGCTGCTCATTTTGATTTTTGATCTAGCCTTCAAACAACAAAGTTTTTCTTTCATATTTGTGATGTAAACCTCAAGCTGTTTGGTTTGGTTTATTGTGACAAATAGGTCATATATGACTCATTCCCCGCTACCTGACTAGATTACTGTTAGGTTAATTATATGATCAGGCACTAAAGGAAAGTTTTTAAATCCCAAAATAAGTCAACACTGTAGATGCAAATAGAATGTATGTCAGCATCGGAAGCTTCAGAAATTATTTCACCCATGGACATTTCTCAAAGAAATATTTTAATCACAATTTGCTAGACTTAAATTAAAGGTTATGGGATGAAGGAGGAGGCCAGATAGTGTAATGAACTTGGTTTTTTCTGGATTTGGAAATAATTTTACACTGAACAACTACTTTTTTGCTACTCGTACTAGATAGTATGTAAATTACATATGTCATTGTTCCAGACTGGAAGTAAAAATAATGGTGTTACAGTGAATTTCATGACAATTTTTTTAGCAGCTGTTCCAAGGAAGAAGGAGGACTTGACAGGTCCTCTGTAGGTACTGCTGTGGGAAAGTAGAAGATTGCTGGAGAGTTACGTTCCCTGCTTCTGCTGCAAGGATAGGAGAGAGACAGTGGAGGAGGATCTTATGTTTTTGCAGTTATACAGTGAGGTTTGTATGTCAGCCAAGGTAATACACTCAATGGTTAATGATAACCCATGTTTTAAACCCACATATAACTAGAACTATCAAACAGCTTTTGCAAGAAGTAATGAAATCAAGCTCAAACAATCGTACTTTAAATGCATTTACGTCTCTGAACAGTTGCCATACCAGAACAGCATTGCAGACACTTCAGTAAAAGAAATCTTTGAGAGTAACTGGTTAGGAAATAACAAAAGTAATCCTTAAATAACTTGCTGCTTACATTTTATACTGAAGAAAAGAGAGACAGGTACTCTAGGAAACTACCCTAAGAAAATTATCATTTGTCCATAAGTATGAACTCTCCTGAATGTAGTCTAATCAGTGAAGAATGGCTAGAGAAGTGTAAAATTTTGAAATAGATGGAGTGATCTAGCTTCCAAAAAGAGAAGTTCCCAGAGGAACCCAAGCAAAGAGTTTTGTGATTATATCTACTTTAAAATAATTTTTTTTTCAGAAATAACACGCATTCACATATAAAATCTTGCAATCCTGAACCATTCATTGTCTAAAGCTAATGGAGTTTCAAAGTTCAAAGAAAGAGGATTTTGGCCATCATCAAACTTATGTATTTAAATAACCTGAAGGTTAGTAAAACACATTCAGAATTTTAATTTCTTTTAAGAAAATCAGTGCCAGCTGTGTTCTGTGGAGGGCATGGGGCACTGTGCCAACAAGCAGCGAGGGCTGGGAGCTGAGGGGCATCTTTAGATGGCAGGGCAAGGTACCTTACCAGCCAGGACTTGGTCCCACCACCTCCACCAAAGGAACAAGGTAAGCTAGGGAGGGGGAAGATGGGGATGCAGCCAGGGACAGTGTACAGTCTTGAGCCCAGGCTATCAGGCTCCTACCTGGTGCTAAGTCAAGGCAGGGCTGTAAAGTAAGCCCATAGGTCAGGGTCAGGATAAGTCCAAACGAGGGTAACCAAGGCCAGAAAAAATCCCAAGATACCTGGGTAAGTCCATAGTGTTAGGACCAGTCTGAGGTCAGTAATCTGACTCTTTTGTCGGACAACACAAATCTAGAACTGTTATGTGTTGTGGAAAGTATTGTCCCCTCTTCCCATCACTTCTCCCTATTCATAGAAGACCCATTTCCCTTTTATGTCAAGGAGGGGGTATAGGTTGGCTATATATTTTAGTCCAGGAGCTGTAACATGAGTTCTTACTAATGGCAATTTGCAGTTGATGGATTATGAGTACCACTGCTAGGGAGGGTTTAAACTGACAGCAACTGTTGAAGCTGGAATTTTCCTTCCTGTAAATATCAGTATTTTGCTAAGAAATACTTTGCTTGCTAGGTGATCACGTACAAGACAGATTGGGAAATGGCAGTCATTCTCCTGGGTAGTCATTGATGTGTAGAAAGCATTTAGCAGGTGTGAGGAGAAAGAGCCTCAATGACAGGCTCTGCTGTTCATATTTTTCTTTCCCTTCTTTTGAAAACGAAACTTCAACATAATGAGTATATCGGTGAGTTGGTAAAAAACCAGCATCCATTAGCATCCTTTTTTTCCTGAGGATAATCTCTTCCAGTCAGCACTGTTTTTGCAGAATTTCAGTTGGTTTTATACTCCAGAAAATAGGTGGGTTTAGACGAGCAAGACTGGTGTCAGAATAGGATGTAGCTTACTTTTAAAAGCAAAAGCTGTAAAACTGTGTAAAAGGCTGTGGTAAGTCCTTGGGTTCAGCTTTATAAGTAGGGAACTGTCAAAATTTACAGCTTATGGGGCAATACTGGAAAGTCAGACTTCCCACCTTTACTTTATTATAGCTAAATTTATGAGTATTTAGCACATCTTAGTTCTGTGTGAGGCTTCGATTGCTGATTCTGTTGTATTAGGTCACTGAAAGGATTTGTATTTTGAGATTACACTGTTTAGTATTTGTAGTACCAAACATGCAGACTTATTTTCATCCTAATTTTCACCCACACACAATACCAGACCCTAAATCTACTGAATTTGTCTGTATACTCAATTAAACCTATGCTTGCACTTGCTTTTAGCATAATAAATTCACTGACTTTTGGCTCTTATAGTCGCAAGACTGTAGCACTGCTGCCACAAGAAGATATTGGAACTGAAGAATGTAAGGGTTAGGCAGATTTGCACTGTAACTCTTTAAAGCAGAGTTACACTTCCAGCTTTCAGTGGCAAGATAAGTTAAGCTACGATTTATTAGTATTTAATATGAAGATACCCTGAATGTTCATACACAATTTGGACAAAAATTAATTTCCACCCTTGTTTATGATGCATTTCAACAGTGTTACTTGTTCTGCGATACAGAACACCAATCCACAAGATAGAAGCATATTCTCTCAGTACAGTATCAAGTTCTGGTACTTGCACTGGTGGCAGACCTGTGGAAAAGTTCACTGAAAAGAATTCAGGGAAGGAGAAGGAAATTTAGTCTGGAAAATATATTCAGGTTGACAGAAAGACAGATGAGAGGCAATTTTGATTATTTGGTATAGATATTCAAACTACAGGAAGACATCTGATAGCAGAAGGTGAAGAAGGAATTTCAATCTTAATCACAAGGATTAACCAGACGCATTTATGGAAAGTTGAAGCTATGCAAAGTCAACTTTCAAACAAGAAGTTTTCTCAGAGTAAGTTGTAAATTAGGAGGTTATTGGACAAGTTTTGAGGCTTACAGTCACCCATGCCTTTAAAACAAGAAGAGATTTTTTATATGCTTTTCATGTCAGGTAGCGAGAGTAATATTGTGTCATCTATCTGAACACAATCTTGTGGTGAGGAAATATTCTTGTATGGACACGGTGATCCTTTCTGGCCTTAGACATAATGAATGCATTTCATTTTACCCCTTTATGGGCTGTGACAATAGCTGGTGGGGTGGAGGACAGCGTGGTAAAGTCCAGAATTACATTCTTTTCCCTCAGTACAGTTATCAGTATTATGAATTTTAATATGGCTTCTCCTCCAGAGAGGACAAGAAAGTTTTTCCCTCCCAGATTTTTTGGTAATAAGAAAGACATTCTGCCATTAGTGTTGATTTTTGATTTCCATGTTCTCTGAAGCAAGGAGCATATCTCAACTGGGAATAGTTCCATGCTATTTGCAAAATGAATCTGTTCTGTGTGGATGGCACACAAATTTTAGTTACATCAAAGTCTTAGAAATTAAAGCTAGGGGACTCAGTACTGGGGCATCTGCGTAAAATGACCTCTGAAGTCTCCTGAGCACTTAGTCCTACTTTCTAAGTGACTATGATGAGGTAGTCTTTTCTGGTCTAGGTGTGCAAAAAAAAGAGTATTTTGTTTAATTTGCATTTTAAAGGCTCACTTGTTGATTATACCATGTTTTTGAGGCAGCATGGAATATGGAGTTTGTAACAGTGAGCAACTGACTGGCAACTTGATATCATTCTGCTATTTTCACATCGCTTAAAAGATTCAGAACTTCAAAATCACTTTAAGGTGTGAAGTTTTAAAAATTGATGTTGTGATGTTTCAAACTAAAGAGAAGAAAACACTGCTTTTTAACTAGAATCTTCAATATGCTCAAAGATGGATTTATCTGTATTCTGTCTCATGACTTGCACACAATATAGTTATGTAGATGGATGAGGTGGGAAGGTGGAAGACCAAAGGTTTATAGCAATTGAGACAGGATGAAAGCTGGATTAGATTTTCAGCAACTGTGGCTGCAGAGATAATAAAAGAATACATACTCTCCTTGAAACACAGGCAAAGAAAGCAGAAAACCAAAACAGCTGGAAAAGGGACAGAAAAGGAGTAGTTTACATCAGGAAACATGTAGCCATGTCTTTGTCTTTTCCCAGTTAAAGGTAAAATTATCAATTATAGTGTGTCAACATTGGAGAAATTTAAAATCTGTATTTAAAGCAGATTTTAGTAGCAAAAAAGATTAGTTTTTTTTTTTTTATGATAGATACTTACAACACATAAAAAGTTTTACTTCAGAGTGAGTTCTGGGATTATTAATTTCTCTCTTACAAGAAAACCTATTTGCCAAAATTTTTTTACTCTTATGTTGTGTTTTTTTCTGAGACACATTATTGCTTTTTGTTTAGACATAAGTATTTCTCTGAGACTCTAACTAAAAAGAGATCTTCCTTGCCTTTAGTGCCATACAAATACAGTAACAGAAAATCCAGATCCAAAGAAATAATATTAAAATAGCTGTCGATTTTAAACAAATATAAGTCCAAAATACGGGCAGCTTTCTTTTGACAAAATAAAAATAAAAAAAATTAAAAATATTTGCTTAGTAGATGAATTAGAAAAGATGGACTATTCCTTTTTACACTAAAGATCAACCCACCTATCATCCTCTCTTCTGTTCATCTAAGCCCCAAATCAATGTGAAGGTCAATTAACCACCTTGGCTGAATTAAAGACCCCCCAACTATCTTTTCTGCACATAACTTCCTTCTAAAGCCTCAAAGATGCTAAAGTATCCTCTGAGAGATTTCAATATTACATATTTTAACTAGCTTGCATGCCTGATTTCACAGAGTATGTAATAACATGAACAGTTCATGCTTGTGAATAACCCTACATTTTGTCTGCAGAACTAATTGAAAATGTGTAGACGTTCCAGTCAGATACAAACTGAATGAATCCCCAACTGTTCATCTACGTCTTTATATCTCCTTTAGCTTTCAATTCTCCAAGCAAGCTCTCTGTAAATTACTCAGATGAAATAACTCAGAAATACAAGGAGAGGTAGAGGAATATAGGAATGTACAGAAGGCACACTTGTACAGAATGTATGAATGTACAGGAAGCAGAGAAACATGCAGGCATTGGTATTTCTGTGAGGTGAAGGATTTTGTTTGTACTTAGTCTCCTTTGAGACTTTGCCTTATTAGCAGACTCCCTTCACCATCAGAAGTCATATCTGACATTCTTCTCTGCAGTCTAAAAGACATGGGAAACTCTATAAAAAAAGAAAAACAGGCTCCATGAAACCTTGAAATTCTTTCCGACAGCTTCCTGCTGAATCACAACAGCTTGGATTATCTTCCCCCCTGAGGCCGTGTCCAAAGATGATTACAAGTATACCTTGTAATATTTGACAAAAGTTTTGCTTTTAATGCAGGAAATGTCTCAGCAGATTTCTGGGTCTGATGTATAGGATGAAGCAGCCATAGACCAGCAGGGGTGTATGCTTTATTCCTGACAGTTGCAGTCCTCTAGGTTGGCATGTCTATGATACAACTCATTATCCACCTAGTTGTAGAGTCTGGAAGGTTTGTGTATAAAAGAACTCTGTAATGCCCCAAGGATTAATCTATCAGGGCATAATGAAATTTTGTGGCACAGTAGGAAAGTGGTACAGGGAAGCTGGGATCCCTTTGATATGTGATAAGGACTCGATGTGATAGGAAATAAGACAGAAGAACTATGATCATGGATATCCCATGATTATTAAAAATACCCCGCTTTTCACCATGGGTAGTAAAATTGTTCTGGTCAAATTCCAGTTTCAGTAACCTCAGTGAATTCTGGTTTAATTCCTTTTGCAGTATCAGATGATTCATTAGTCATTTTCACTCCTGTAGTGATGACGGAGAGACAGGTAATATTTTTACAACAGAGAAATTGTCCTACATTATCCTTCTTCTGTGCTTCAGTACTTATCTCGTAACATGGGTTTTGGAGAGACACTGCTAGGGAAGAGTGTCCTCCTGTGACCTCTAATATGAGCCAGATAGGATCTAATGACCACCGGTGGAAAATTCTTCCTTGCAAGCATAATATCTCAGACAAAACATTTTTTCATATAGAGTTTAAGCTGTAAGTGAGTATAATGCAATGAAATCCAGGATATTTATCATCTGTCAAATATTTTGCATCATTTTATTGTGTAGAATCTTGATCTGTTCCCTCTGACATAAATTGTGGTAACTCTGTTGAAGTGGAGGTTTAGTTTTTTTGCTGTGAGAGAAGTAGGCCTTGACTGGACCTTGTTCAGAGCAGTGGAGATGCTCTGGGGGCCCTTGGCTGAATGGGTGCATTTGATCCAGGCTATTTTGTAATGTCTTATTGACAAAAAATTTCAATCTTTATGTGGTTAGATGTGTGTTTTAGCGACCCAGTGCCATGTGCAATAATGAAACGTAAATATCTATCAAAATATGTTACATTGCTTGTGCTCTGCCAGATACATATATTCTTTCATCTCCTTGTGATGAGTTTTGCTGGGATTATGGCTTTGAGATATCATTCCCTGGAGCTGAGTTTCTGATCATGTCATCTAGTCCAGTTTTTAAATTCCCACACTTATTTCTTTTAGGGGGTAGGAATCTGGTAATGTAAAGAGTGATAGATGAAAATATCCATTTTCTTTCTGTTCTGAATATAAGACAGCAATCCTATTCAAATGGAGACAATCTAGAAGACTAGTATCTGCTGCTTCTTAAAAATGTATCTTTATGACAACTTAATACTCTTTAATCTTAGAAGACAAAAGATGTCAGCTATTCCAAACAGCTATTTACAGAAGGATGTCCAGGTCAGATCTGAGTATTGCTCCCAGTTCCCAAGTGCCTATTTCCTACTTCTTATTGTCTCTAAACAATACATTATACCTCTTTAAAATCTCAAAGCTTTTCTGATTCTGACCTATTTTTATTCCCATCTATCATTTTCACAGCATCTTGTAATGAAAAATTCACTTTTTAATTAAAAAAGAAAGAAATAGAGAAAAAAAAATAACTCTTTGTTAGTGGAAGATGAACATTTCCCTTTTCATTTAATTGATAATCCTGAAGGAACTGAATTGAATCAATAGCAATTCAGTTACTTTACATTTTCTAGAGCTATTCTGATTTGCACCAGAAGACTATCCTGAATAATTTAATACTTATATTTTAACAGCAAAACCAAAGATATACCAAGCAGTATACTAAAGAAGAAATATTAAAGAAGTTCTTGCAGATTGTACACTATAGTCTGCACAAATTTGTTTTGAGAGACTGAAGTTCTCCATTCTGTGAGGATTTCTGTGATCTATTTTACGTATGGGAACCTGGCAATATGTTAATAGGAGAGGGATTATTGTATTTTATACAGCATAATGTAAACATACTCAACAGTGAACAGCTGAAGAGAAGCATTCCACGCCCTTACTGCTTCCTCTAACTCTACTGCAGTATGAGCCATAGTGAGCAGTGGTGTACAATGCTGCAGCCATGTTTGGCTAAACTGATAGTACAGTTTTCCACAAATAAGCATCAAAACACTCTCGTTATCACTAAGGATACTATTCATTGGCTTGCATTCTCTTGTGCTTTATGATGATTTTAATTAATTTCTCTTGTGTCTCTGTATTTGTCATATGCTCCTCAGAAATAATGTACCCAATGTTATTATTTTTTACATCTGATTTTCCACAGAGTTCCTCCTTCTTACCTAGGAAATACATTCCTGTGCCTGGTGTTTTGACTGTCTATTTAAACAAAACTATTTTGGGTTGCAGTCAGGAATAGGGCACTGGGTGAAGTAACGTATCCCGTGAGTCCTGTTTTGTGTCTGGTGTTGCCTGTAGCTTTGAATACTTTTCCAAAACCGTGCAAGTTGCAGACTTTCCTTGCACTATCGGGAAAGAATGCAATGGTATTTAACTAGAAGTCTGAAGGAATGCACGGGTAGGAAGGGTTACTCATGTCAGCACAAGTACCTAGGACTGCTTCTGAGGACTTGAATTTTCAGTGGTATTTTGTGGCATTTAGTGATTTAATTAGCAAATATTCAGGTTGAGAATTCTATTTTTTTTCCTTTAGTCTGTAAGTGGAAAGAACTGCATGCTTCCTCTCTCTTATTAGAACACATGCAATTCGTTCTCGTTTCATGAATTGATCAAGGGGTTTTACCTCTGGCCAATCTCGGAAAAGCATGCACATCCTTGAGCAACCAGCAACCAGCTGTTCTTGTGGGTATAACAGTTTGCTTCCAGAATTAATCCATCTCTTTCTGTCTCTTTTGGCAGCATGGCACAACCTAATTTCATCTCTCTCTACAAAATAATTTGCTGTTCCATTATTCTGTTACTTACAGCAGATATGTAACTCCATTCACAAACACCTTGTGAAGAGATTTCTAAATTATATTGTCATTGTCTCTGTTGTTATTGGAATGATTTGGGGGATGCCAGAAAACTGTCAAATCTTACGGAATCAGACTTGCCAAAAAAAATAAGGAGCAGAACCTGCTTATGAATGATTAAGTACAGTTGATCAGCAACACTAGCCAAGGAAAAGAAATAGTATCAGATCTCCTTGCTGCCTCAGCCATTCACGAACACAAGAAAAATATAATTATTTCCAGGAAGTGAGATGACGATACTTCTGCCAATGGGAAAGTCCCCTCCTGTCTCTTGGAAATGCAGTGCTTTACTCACGAAATTGTACCAGGCTTTGTGAAAAATACATAGCAAACTGCAGACAAGATAACCAAGTACAACTGGGTACATATCAAGTCATTTTGGCCTCCAAGGTATTTCCAATTCCTTGACTTCGTTGAGGCTCTCCTCCTAACCAGTCACAAAATTTTATGATGTTTCTCTAGGTGGTGGCAGCTGCTGGAATTAACCTTCCTGTATTTGCTTCCAGTTTTTACTTCCTTCTAAGAAGTGCTAGGAATGAGTGCTTCCTAGGATTAATGTATCCTCCTTTCAAGCCCATCTCTACAAAATTAAAAAAAATGTGTAGATGTGTGTATGGGTTTCTGTGTGTGTATGGAGCCGTGGAATTTAAGAATTTTACATACCAAATATAAATATATCAAAAGGGACGTATTTATTGACAGAACAAGTTGGTTTTGGCTGGGAAAGAGAAACAAACAAAACAACCCCCAAATCCACCACAACCAGTTTCTTGTATTGCATGGCACTAAATTTGTCCTGAATAAATGAATGTGACTTATTCTTCCCTCCAAAACTCATGTGCATCATAGGACTAGAAAGGCAGCGCCTTGCTAACTACTGGAATATGCTACTTTTACCTGACTTGCTTAGTCCAAAGACAGGTTTTGTAACTGGCTATTCATTTGGAAGTTCCTTACTACGCCTAACACAGACTACTCAACTTAGTCAGCGGAGTTGATTCTGAGGCCAACCTCACTCTACAGGTGTTGGAGAAAAAGAGGAGGTTTTTGAACGCATACAACAAAGTTCCCACTCTGAGTCATTCTCTGAACTGATTCTGTGACTGAGTCACTCCTTATTTGAGTGGCCTGTATTTAATACACTCTGTAGCTGGTGTATTGAAAATTTGAGACAGTAAAAGTAAAAGCATCTCCTATGTATATTAGACATGAAGGTTTTACTTATCTCTGGCATAGTCTCATGTCAGCAAAGGCAAAGATTTTTCCAAATCCAGTTTTAATGGAAAAGTAGGCTCTTGTTCAGTGTAAATTGCTCTAGACCTATACATTTTGTAAGAAACCTGATGGCAGCCTGGAACCTAAACTTATATCAAAGTGTTGGGCATTTAAGTCCTTCTCTCTTAGATTTAAGACCACATGCTTGTTAGGAGTTGAAAAACTGTTGAAAAATTAATAATAATGACAATATTAATAACAATTAGAAAATGAGTATTATTTATGAATATATTCTTCAAGGCCATTGAACCATACATGGGTACTTTTATCCATTGGTCTATTATGAATGTGTGTAATCTTTACGAAATTCCTTGGAAGAGGAAGAATAAACAGGACAAAGTGGTTTCTGTTTGCAAACAAGTATAAAAATAGCAACAAGAAGATCTGAAAAAAATAACCCAGGATGCAAAAGTTATTCATAACTGTGTACACACTGAAATTACAGTGAACAGTGTCACACCTTGTGTTTCAGGAAATACCTCACAGTCAGAATTATTGCACTTATTTTTGTATTTATACTTATTTGAAAATATGTCAATAACATCACATGTTATTGCACCACACTTAATCTTTTAAGCAACTGACACCAAGTGTAGGCAGCAGTTATTATTACAACTGCTGCCAGATCATTATCTGTTTTCTTCAATAAGGAAATCCTATAAGATAATGCCATGGTCAGATGTCAGTGTCTTGATCTCCAGAGCCAGCCTTTTCTCATTGGCTTCCTTCAATGAATATTGTGGTTGTAACTGTTATGTCTGTAACAAGAGAATAGTTTTCATTAACAAATGTAATGTCAGATTTATTTAATTCATTTTCTGTTGCTATCAGGGGGAAGCTCATTGTATCCTGTACATCCTAATTTCCTTACTAAATCAGATGTAGATTACATTCCTTTTGTTATGTTGAGCGTAGGTCATCCTGGCTGGAGAATCAAGTCTTATAACATTGGTAGTTTATCCCAACCTCTTTTTTTCTGTGCTCCAGAAGAAAACTACCAGGAAATTTGTTCTTAGTTATGACAGTCAGAAAATTATGTCCCAGATGCTAACGTGGCTCATTATCTTCTCACTTACTGGCATTATGGAAACCTTTTCCACTCATGTAGAGTATGTTGTTCACCAGAAAAGATAATAAGTCCTTGATTAGAATAGGATCAATTATCCTTGAAAAATCATTGACCTACAGCTGGAGAAGAAACATTTGGAGATTCTGTAGTCTTTTTTTCACACCACAAAACAGTGCTATTCTTGATTTTTTTTAGAAATAGTTGTGCTGTATATTTGTTCAACTGGTACTGAAAAGAGAAAATTTACGAGCTGTACCTTCCAAAACACAGCTGCCACAACCTACAAGGCACAATTAGTTACTTTCAAATTTCCAGTGTCTGCAGTTCTATAATCTTTTAATGTCAATGTTTGAAGGAATCAGTCACTAGCCCTGCTTTAAGCCTTTCAATCACAGAGACTAATTTCACATTAAAATGTTTGATAGCCTTGTTATCTTGTTGTACTCATCTGGGTTTCAAATGTTGGGAATGTATTGTTATTAATAATCAAACATCCCATTGACCTGGAGTGGTCTGAGATTTTTGTTCAAGTTTGGCAATGGAGGTGAAATGTTGGGTTGCAAAATAGAAATAATCTTTATGTTTTCTCACAGTTTACTATGTCCATGGAGCAATCAAAGTGGAAAAAGTTCTTGTGAATTTCTTAACAGTCTTTTACTTACCATGTAACTATGTGCATTTGATTTAAAGGGATTCGATCTGAGGGAAATACACGAAACAAAATGCTTCAGAGAAAATGCAGAAGCATCTGTATACAAATATATAACTATGCTTTCTATGGATAACAAGGAATTTTTATATTTGACAAAACTGCAAAAAATATCAAAATAACCCAGAGTTACCATCTAGTTTCAAGGAATAAAAGTATAAATAAATTCTAGGTTCTGCCTGCAGAGTAGTCAAAATTGGGACCCATGAGAAGCAAGACCTTACATCTGCCTAGCTCTTCCCCAGAAACTCAACTTTCAGGCTTACTGCTAAATGGAAGTGCGTAACCTTTGTAACTCATGCAATGTCTGTATCTGAATCTTCTGAGATCCTTGTGATTTCAGATTGTCTACACAATGTCTGACTTTGTCACTATTGTGTCATATTTTGTGGGACATAGACAGATATCATTCAAGCACACGTCTGCTCTGTTTTGTAGAAGGGGAAAAGTGGAGAATAAGAGATGCTTACCTTAAAAATAATAAGGAAAGATGTGTGGAAGTAGAGAAAAGACAAAAGATGTTGATTAAGTAGTGAATATGTCTTTCAAGAGGGTTAGAACATGGTAAGAAGATACATGATTGTCACATCATAAAAGAAACAGATGAAAGCAGAAAATGGAATTGTTTGAAATACAGAGAATCTGTAGTTTGACTTGATGAGTTGCACATTGAAGACCTCAGAGAAACATTAAGCACTGAGCATTTTGCTTTCTTTAAAAATTGATACGCTTTGCTTCAGCTTATTATTCAGACTTAGGAAACCTGCTAGTCCCTGGTCTAATGCAATAAGCAGTGTTTTAACAAAAAAAGAGATTTTTTAATCAAAACCAAGGAGACAAGGCTTCCGTGTTTGTTTTTTCCAAGGTTATCCAAGGAAGGAAGCAGGTCAGGTGTCTCATCAGCCTCAGACAAAGAAGGGAATTTTGGCAACACTACTCTGTTGTCTCATCTGGAGCTCGGGAAGATGGATCTCATCCCAGAGAGGACTCTAGGCCTTAGTACTTTCCCTGCAAGATATCTTAAAAGAGGCTTATTTAATTCAGAGACCACTTCTGCATTAAATCTGAAAGTTCCTGAATTAAAAATGATTGCAATATCCTGGAGAATTCATATACATGCCTCATATACATGCAGTTATTGTACTCCAACTGATGCATAAGAGCCATTGCTAGGTTTCTATAACAGTGTAATCTAAGGCAATCCCTTAAAGGCATACCTTTAATAATAATTACACTGAAGGCCCAGATGACTCCATTCCTTGGATGGAATCTCTGAATTTCTCAGAATTTTATGTATTGAAAGGGCACTTAAACTTCTGGTACTGCCTGCTGCTCTAATCTCTATGAACAAGAATGCTTTTCATCTTTCTAAAAAGAAAAAAAAGGAAATAATTTTTCTTGTGGGCTGTCAGTAATATGAGTGCTTCTTCACGCTTTCTATGATTTAGTAAATTGCCGTTCTGGCCTCAAGTTGTTAATGAGCATTTGAACTTCCTTTTTAAAGGCAGAAAGCAGAAAAATGATTAATACTAGCTAGATATGCAGGGCTCAAAATAAATTATGAAATCAAAATATAATAAAAAAGTGTATATATTTTTTTCCTTTTCCAATGTGCATGTGGAAAACAATTCCAAGTCCCAATAATTCCATGATGACTAGATATTGTAGATTGTGTGCATGGTTTCTGGCTTTACAAGCGACTTTATCATTGTACAGAGTGGGTTGTAAAGGAGTGTCTTTATTCTTTTAACTTGTCTTTCTTAGTTTTACATATGAGCATAACAGTGAAAATTATCCTGTTAAGTTTCTGACTTAAAAGCTAGTTTTTACATCCCTAAAGATTGGTCCCACAGATGGACCATTAAATAAGCCTTAGCGGGCTTTTTATCTTTTCTTGTCTAAGCTGGTGACCTATCAGTAAAAGGTGCTCTTCCTCATTACTGAAAAGACTGAGATAGCCAATCTCAACCTATCCTGCCCTGGGGGGCTGAAAGTTAGCCTACATTTGTACAAGCAGTCCTTTCAGATTCTGTGATTTGGAATGACTAGTAGGCAAGTCAGGAGAGGACTTTAGAAAATCACCTATTACAGCCCTCTGTTTCTGTGTGGGATAAATATTAATCATATGAATCAAGGAAATTGAGTATATGCAAAATAATCCTGAAGGGTTTTCATTACAATGATACTACAATTTTTTTCCAAGCTTGATAGGGCCTTTATTTCCTTTTTGGCTTTCTTTCTTTTTCCTTTTTTTATTTTTGCTTTTGAGGCCTGTGGAGAAGGAGCTTTACCAGAGCTAGAGCTTCTTAACTGTTTTGTCTGATAGTCACAGAACCATATCTACTGCACTTCTTCAGAATGGTTGTGCTGTGGAGAGGAGAAATTATAGCTCATCATTTTCTGACAGACTGGAGGAATCTATTGCACAGGTAAACAGAAGTAAGAAACTTTAAGGGCCAGAGATTCACTCAGCTTTTGCTGTAAGAACTGCTTAACTTTCTCTTCTTCCATCTAATATAATCTTAGAAACTGAAAAGAAATAGGTAGCATGGCTTGATATACCAAAAGAAAAGATAAGATTTTCATAATATATTTCTAATTAACCATGACAAAGATAATAATGCTATTGATGGTAGCATAGCTTTCAAATACCAACAGAAACTGTTTCAAAAGATATAATTTTCCACCAGTTGTCAACTACCTCATAGTGAAGATGTAGAACTATTTCAGAACATGCACTCAAACCTTCTGTTTCAAACCTGGCAGTCAATTTCTTTTGTCCCTGAAAACCTTTCTGGCATACATATCTGTTGATCTTAAGACCTGTCTGCATGTCTCAGAAAATTTATATTTTCACTGGAGTAGTTAATTTCTAGTTAATTTTGAAAGTAACTTGAAAAAACTTAAAAACCTTACTGAATTTTAGAAGGATTCTAGCAAGACTTCATGTTGTTTAGTAAGTAGCAATTTAATCAGAATGTAATATTCCACTCTAAAAATGTCTTTATGGGGGTTTAATTGGCATAAATACCTTTCTGCAGACAATCTCTGAAACGTGTGAATCATAGCACCCATGATATCTAAGCACTGTACAGTTCCTCTGTGATACGGTGAAGTGCTGTCATTATAATTTTCAGATATGGTAACAAGGCACAGAGGATGCTATTTACAAAGACATTGGTGCATTCAGTGAGGACAAATGGGTGTTGTTAAAACTCTTTACAAAACAGTATTTTCTGCCTAAATTTTTTAAATGTTTGTCTTATCCCCACTCAGTTCTGACTCTCATGCTGTGCTAGGACACTGCTTTCACTTTCAGTATGATTATATGTAAACCTAGTGCTGAGATTTCTCTACACTATTCCCACCAAAAGCAAATCTGTACCTGCTCTTAAGACCAAAATTGCTCACTGTTCAAAGAGTAAAAGAGCTGAGCCTGTGCTCTGAGGCTATCTCAGCCCATGCTCTGGAAGTAACTGGAAACCCTGAGACTTTTAGTGACTTAATATGAATAAAGGATTTGTTCAAGCCATCTGAATGAACCAACACGGAGATAAGTATGTATACTATGGTTTTGTCCACCACCAAACATTCTGATATCAACTCTTTCAAGTCTGTTGGTTTAGCTGTGGTCTATGTTAACATTACCTATGGCCTCTTAGTCACACATTTGGATATAAAGAACTAATTGTTGTTTATTTCATGACTATATCCAGTCTTCATCTCATTCTAATCAATTCATGCAAGAAGTATCTGTTTGAGGGATTTCAGTGTTCTGTAGGTTGTCCTGACATCAAGCTAGGGCTTCAACCACCAAAATATTTTTTCACTTTAGAACCGGATTTTTCATCTAGTAGATAATTGAAAATATTTTTGGGTATTGAGGCAATAGTAAAAACTAAGAAGAAAGCAATGGAAGTGGATAATGCCCAAATTCTTTTTCCCTTTTAAAAAAACCCTTTTATTCTCAAAGCTGATCATGGTTCAGTGCACAGAAATAGGAAAAATCTAAAACCACTAGCCTAAAAATATTAATCTGAGAGTATTTTTATTTTTTTCTGAAAACTATGAATGTGGCAATTGTGACAGGTACATTGTTGTTGGACTTACTGTTTACTCTCTTCATGTGAAACTGATGATTGAAAAAAATATGGCTTCTATTTGGCTTCAGAAAAATAATACATTCTTTATGTAAAGGATTCACAACTAAAAAGAAGTACATAAACTTCATGGCATTAGAATCTAGAGTTCATTTGATTTCTGTTTATTGTATCTTTCCAAATATTATTTTTCCACATCAGAAAAGATCAGGTTCTGCTTTCTCTTCAGGGCTTGGCAGTTTCAGCTCTCCATATCAAAGGCAGAAACCAAACTGCCCTATTAACAACACAGGCCATCAGTTAGAACTATAAATGGCAGAACATAATTAACAGGAGACGGTGTAGCAAAATTCATTTCAGACAAGTCTAAGCAGTGACATTTGAAACTGGTAGACATTAAGATAAAATCAACTGCATGTATTAGCTAAAGAATTAGTCATTAACATTTAAATGTATCCAGGAGGCAGCAATGAGAAGATGTCCTGCTGGCAAGAGCCACAGGACATACATAGGAGTAATCTTCAAGAGTGAAAGCCATTAACTGACAGGGAAGGAAGGCAGACTAAGGGGACTGGGAGATGGAATTCATCCCCAGCTGGTGTTCATATGCAGATCTACCAGGCAGTTCTTTGCAGTAGGGTAACATCTGCCTTAGTGGTTTGGCTAAATGTTTGTGTAGACAAACATTTGTGCATACTGTGTTTGGGCTGTTGGTGTCACCTAGATGGCATGAAAGCGGGGAACACTTCATTTGGAAATTACACAGGGAAACAAGAAGTAATGCATATGTGCCTTCACCTTCTGTACTTTCATCTCCTTATTTTTTCTTGTCTAGTCATACTTTGGGTATATTTACTTCCCCATGCTACTGCTGTCATGAAAAGGTCATGTAATCTCCCACATTCCTATTCTACAAGCATCCAAATAGTTGTGGAAGAGCTGCAGAACATACTATGGCAAGAAGCATTCAGTTTAACACAAATCAGTTAATTTAAGAAAAACAAGGAGCCACTAGATCCTCTGACTTCTTAGTATAGTTTTGTTTGTAGGCTGACAGTTTACACCCCTTTGGTGTATAAAGGCAGGTATATGTTAATAAGGTGCAATAAGATCTTTGAAGGAGAAATGCTGCAATTTCAAACAGCAGATTGCCACAGAGAAAAGGCCATGTGCCTGAAACTGTAAGGAGTCTGCTTTTGGCAAACTTTTCCAAAGCGTGAGACACACATTAATTCTATTTTCTGTCAAGAGATGTTTGTCCAGATTAGAAACTAGTGTCTGGGGCTTATTCTGATTTCAGTTAATTCAAAATTTAATTACTTTGTTAAATTTTTAGACAGAAGGATAATACAGCCATGAAATTATACTGACGTGTAATTTTGTGATGATAAATTTATCACAGAATCAGAAGCCAAAAATTACTTTTTATGTTTTGCTAAATCTGATGTATACAATAGTTTTATCACACTAAGAGAATAGAGTAATTGGAACTGAACAGGTGAAATGTAAATGAAGTGCTTCATTTAAAACACCTTAATATTTACTTTGTAGATCTATAGAGAAAAATGACACTCGTCTGAAATAGCATTTCCCTTTTACCTGATAGATCTGAACTCATTCTTTCTCTTTTGTTTTTTCTTGTCACACCTTCCATATCTATTCTGAGGTTTACCAGAGTAAGTCGACATAAACGTTCATCTGATAACTGGTTATCAAAGTAAATATGAAAGCAGAGTAAGCTGGTTTGCAGATACGCTTTTATGAATAACAGAATGAATATAATTGTAGAACGGTAAACAGTAATAACCTAGCCTCTGAGCAAAATCTGTCCCTGCCAGGAAAGAAAGAGCGTTACCATTTGCTAATACTAAAACTCATTATTTTGGTCTTGAAAAGCTAAATGATCATTCTTTAAATCTTCTCAGTTTCCTAGAATTAGGAGGTAGAGGGCTTTGCGGGGCTCTTTTTACTTAAGCTTCAGTATGTGTTTGTGCATATATATATGTAGTAGATTTTAATTATTTTCCTTCACAAAATAGACTACTTTTTTGGCTAAAGATCCCAGAATATGCAGTGAAAATTTATTTGATTAGATCTTTCTTCAAAGATTTTAATTAGAACTAGGTTTGGATAGCTGGATATGTTTTTCTGTTTCCCTCCCTACTCAGCCTCGCATCCAGTGCATGGCATAAACAAAAGCCTGAAACATCTGCTCTTGTGATTCTTTTTTTTTTCCTTAAGACAAGAATTTTTATGTATTCCCTTTATAGTCCTGAATTGGAGCTAACAGGGGCCATTTGTTCTGCCTGCCACGAGTCAGCAATGTAACTCTACATTTCTAAGTAAGGTCATAAAGGAAAAAAACCACTGTGAGTTCTTTAAATATTTTGTGAAACACTTGCTAATAGACATAATTTTTGATTTCTTTGAAATATTTTTTTGTGCAATCAACATAAATTAGTGGTGTTTATTTGAGCTATGTTTTTGTAATACTCTTTTTCACAATCTTTGTCCAATTCAGTAGCTTACCAGTATTGCTTATATTTTCAAACCAGTAAGGATGTACAAAGAAGTCAAGTGGCTTGCCTGAGATAAGAAAATAAATGTATAGGATGGCTGGGAGTAGACTTCATGTCTCCTTATTCCTATTTCTGTATTCTTCCCTGAAGATAATTGCTGTATGCATGAAATAAATTGGAAAAATAAGGCTGTTTTCCTGTAGCCTTTTTCTTGAGGTACGTGTAGTAAATCCTGAGTCTGTTAGAATTACACAGATAATACAAAGAAACTTTGAATAAATGAATACAATATACAGAAAGCTAGACTAATTATGGTACGTTCTCTGGAAAAGCCTGAGCAGAGGAAAAGAATGTATACAAGCTTTTTTTTTTTGTTTAATAAAAAGGAGGCATCTTTATTAGTTTAGAGAGCAGCATTAAATAAACACTAGTCAAAAATAATTCTTTATGAGACACTGTTTCAATATGTCTATAGCCATCTTCCAAGATAGTTTACAAAAAGCTAACATCTAACTCAGTGCTGCCATAAGGATCTCTTGTGCTTAAGTGGGCTCCCACCGCAGAAATGACAAGGAAAAAACTTTAGAAAATGCGTGCTTGCACACTCCAACTGAGATGGGCAACCAGGTCAGTATACACTCTGAGCACTCTACACACAGTGTCCCTTCCCATAAAATATACTGGAGATATAAAGATCTAGATCTTAAATAATAAATCAGCTCTTGAGACCAGAAGGTAATGGATCATTGTGTATTTGTCGTTCTAGACTCTAGTTTTAATCATGTTTTACAGTATATCATCTCTGTTATCCTGACAAGGCACATCTTTTTTGACATTGTTCAGGAGTTGAAGTGGTAGTTTAGAAATGTTAAGCGCAGCAAGGTCTTCAGAGTGGCAGAAGAGGTCACATATGGATTGTACTGGGATTCAGATACAAATGACTACAGGGAATAAATGACATCTTGATAAAATGATGGGATTTGGGTATGTCATTCCTGTGAAAAAAATATTTGTTTAGAAAAAAGTAAATTAAAAGTGTTCTAAATACACCAAACAATTTAGAAAAATCTCTTTGTTAGAACTGGGTTTTGCCCTCCTTTAAGACTTGTCTGTCAGTGTTGGTAGAGAGAAAGTAATTACCTCAACACTTGAGACAGATAATTTTCTTCTTTCTGTTGTCTCTTACCAGCCAGCTGGCCTTACCATTCAAAACAGAAAGCAAGCAAAAAAATCTTACTTGTAGTACTGTATTTTCTTTCTTAGTCTGTTTCTACAGATAAATCAACAAAGACTCAATCCTGAGCTACATTACATTGCAGATGCTTTCAGACTTGGAGAGTGTCAGTCAACACTTTAAGTTGACTATATCAGAAGCAGATAATAAAAACTGGTGTACATTATATTTTCTAAAGTAGCGAAGCATCCGAATTCTTATCTGCAAGAGATTTCCTGGTTCTTAAAATTTTAATTTGTGTCTTAGCACCAAGACAAATGGAGAACAAATGGGAAATAAACCTGATTTTTCATTAGAAAAACAGAGAACATTGGAAAAAGTCCTTTTCAAAGTACCTTGTTATAGAAATCACAAAATGCATGCTATTGTTCTTTTTATTAGTGTCTCTACTTTAAATATTTTGATCAGAAATTCCATAGAAATGTTTTGTGAACATGTATTAAAACACTGGCAGAAAAAGCTATTATTAACATTCCCCAATGGAAAAGAGCTCCACTGGAAAATGTCCAAGTATGTCTACTATTTTGTTTCACTTTTCTGCTTTCTGAATTGAGTAGTTCAAATATCACAGATATTTGACAGTCAGACAAAGTAATTATAAAGGCTGTGATCTATCTATATGAAAAAGATCTCATATTGTCTTTCACATTATGTTTTGAAAGTAAGTTATTATTACATATACTTTTCAGTTAAGTAACTCTTCAAACATTCTTCAGCCATGGACTAGGATAAAAATATTATTTCTAAACTTATGTGATGCAAGACCCTTAGGGAATGAGAGGAGGGGTTATGTTGCATGAGTGGTCTTATATAGTATCCTATTAATAATTTAAGCCAATTCAGTCTTATTTAGTATTACATAATTTTCTTAATGATATTTTTATAAGGTACACAAAAAATATATTTTGTGAAGGATATACTTTATAAAAACTCTATTTCCCAATGAAGTTTAAAAATATACTAAAGACCGATCAGGCCCTAGAAGAGAGTCTGGGTGTTCTTTGCTGAGTAGGCTTAAACTCCTTAGCATGGGTACAGAAGACTGTAAGAAAATATCTACACTTTTACAGGCAACAACTTCAGCTGCAATGTCTTGATTAGTGATGGAAAATCAAAATGCTTAAAATGCCTCACAAATCTTTTGCAAGAATATTGTGATGATGGACTTCAGGCACTTGGCATATACTGCAGAAGGCTAAGCACCAGTATCAATTTTGAAAATGATCCTTGGGAACAAAAGACATTATGATTTAAATTATACTTTTTTTATTGCATAAATCCTGAAAATGTATTTTTCGTTCCATTTCAGGACAATAAGATATTTAATCAGTTCAGTTTGGAGACTTTTTTATTTATTAAGTTATTATTACTCTGATGGGACTCTGTAAATGCTTAATTTTTTAGAAAACGTGTAGCTATCAGATTTAATGTATCTCAGTCTTTTACGACTCTTGGAATTCTGTATAGTTCTTAGTTTTGCTTGCCTTTATTAATATTTCTTGACTCTGAATACTTACTGGAAACGAGCTACTTCCATAGTTGAAATCAGGCAAAATATCAATGTAAGAAATCTGATTGGAACATTTTAAAATTTTATTTTAAAATATATATGTAGTTCTTAAAAAAATTCCACGGCGTGACTTTGAAGCCAGAAACATAGGAATAAATGGGGAGTTTAAACAGAACTAATTTATGTCCAGATTGAGATTTTCAAGAGTGGAGGGTATTTAGGTGCCAGATGACACAGGATTTCCAAGCAATCTTTCATAATTATAGCCAAAAGAAAAAATAAAATAAAATAAAAAAAAAAAAGAAAAGAGGAAAAGAGGACACTTGGACAAAACTTCTGTCAAGTTTTGTTCAAATATGCTTCCATACTGAAGGTGAAACTTCTGATCTAACTCACTGAAGCTGTGAAGGTTCCTTTGATTCAAATCTTCTGTATTTTCCCAACCTGTCTGCACTCTGTTATCATATACTAAAATGTGCTGTTGTTTTTCAGTGCCCAGGCAGAAGCTCAGTGTTTCCAAGTCTGGGCACTGTGAGACCAAATGGCTTCCAGCAAGGCACAAGGAAATAATGCCAGGGGAAAGAAAAAATAAAAGGGAATAAATTTTCTAGTTAGTCTTGTTTGGTGTGTGTGAGTGGGTGTTTGTGTGTTCTGCGACTTCAAAATTTTGTTTTATTAAAAATGCTTTGGCAAGATCTGTTACCCTGCACTGCTGTTTCAGCAGCCAGCTTAGACCATGACGAGGTCAAGATCTGGGTTTCCCAAAGCCCTGTGCTGGTCATGGACTTGGACATGTTGGTTTCTTACCATAATGTCTGTTGGGCAGAATATTCTTGTAGCTGAACTGCTTTGTCTGTGCAATGCATAACACAATGGCGATATGTACCTGGTTCAGGTTATCCTAATACAGTAGTACTCGTAACTACTTCACAACCTTTCTATTTTAAAGGGAGCAGAGATCCTTAAACATAAGATAGTTTGGATATTGACACACCTAAATGCCTTTGAAGTTCAGAGTCTTCAAAGCTTTTCACTGAAAGTCCAAGTGGCTTAAGTTGTTAATCTCTAAGATAACTTTGAGAATGTAACTTAAGCTTTGTCATCACAAGTGGAGAATTTCACAACTCCTTATTAAAACTGGGGTCTAGTGTTATGGCTTTGGTCAAAAACTGAGTTTATAAAGGTCCCAAGAGAATTTTGGAAATTCTCTTCTTTTGTGATTTATGAAAATTGGTTTAAGCTTCCATACCAGGCGGACACTTTGGAAAATATCATTAATATCTTATTTAACAAATTTATAACAGACTGACCACCTATGTCTCTACTTCTAACATTCCTCTATAATGGATTATCTTATAAAAAAGCAAAAAATTGAGGTGTTATTATTTGAATACCATGACATGACAAGCAGTTCAGATGAAGCTTAAATATTACAGCTCATCTAATAAAATGTGTTTTGAGGGAAAAGTACAGTTCCAAAACACAGAAATCACAGCAGTTCTAGCATATTTCTTTCAGCTCACAGGCATTCTCATTGGCACCTTGTTTTCAATAGAAGTTAAGCTTCCATGCTGTTCTATTTCCAATTTTAACTAATTTTCATTGTTCAGATAGTTAAACCTTCAAAGCTTCAGCAGAGCTACAACTAACAGGTATCTTGGGATTCTATGAATCCAAATGTTGACATTTTGGAGCAAAGCTTGTTAGAGCATTTGCCAGAAAACTAAATTCTGTAGCATTTTAAACTAGCTGACTGCTCTTAAACACCTTTGGCAGTTACATTATTCCTTGCAAACATTTTCGGAATTGGATGGGGATCATACTGCAGTGGCCAGACAATCTGTCCACCAAACAGTCTTGTTTTGAAGACGCTGGATAGCTGTTTTCACTCTCCATTTACTAATAGTCGAGTACATGGGTGAATGAGTAGATTTCTTCCTGCCAATTAGAGCGACTGAAAGTCACACAGCTAGAAATTAATAAAATAATCTGAATGACACTATGGCAGAATTTCTCACTTCCTTGGCATTTTTCATTTCTGAACTTTAAAATAATTGATAGGTTAACCAGAGGTAATTTCCAAGAGCATACTGTTAGTACCTTGAACAGGCAGGAATACGTTTTTATTCCTATTATACTAATATTCTCACCTAATATGGTCCCTATCACAGCTGGAGCTCTGCAAACCATGAAAAAAGTCACAGTCCAAGTGTGCTAGCAATTAATATATTTGATAAAGGCAAGCACACGCATTTAGGATAAGAACACATTTTAATTACTATCTATCAGCTCAAACTGATCAGAAAATAATTTGCATCTCAGGGGAACACTGAATATCTTGATACAAGTTTTCATGCAAAGTAAATATTTTTTTTTTAATATAGATTATTTTTTATTATAAAAATTTTGTGAAAGACACTGAAAACTGAAACACATTTCTATTTTTTGACACAAAAAATGTGTCTTTTTTTCCCTAGAAGTCCCAGCTAGTGGTCAAGAATTTTATTTGAATTGATGTATTATAATAAAAGATTTCTATTAATGAACTACTTCATTTTGAAATGTAATTTTGAGGTTTTTAATGTTGTTTTGAAAAATCCTGATTTCAGCATCTAAGACTTTATGACATATATTTCACAAGGAAAAACCTCAGAGAAATTCCAAATAGAATATTTAGAAAAAATGGAATAATGTTCCTTAAAAAGAAGCAGGCGGTCGTTACTACTGTGGAAGGACCAAAGATATTAAGCAATGAACCAGACACAGGATATAAATCTTGGGTTTTTTGGCAGGGTCCTGAATTCCTCACTATTTTGATATACCTGAAGGAAACTGTAGATAGTGTGTGACAGTCAGACATACAGGAAGGCAACTGGTGAAATCAAGATTGTACTGAACAATTACAAATAGTAATCATAACCCAATAGCAGCTGCCTTAATTTTTGAATTTAAAACTGCAGCTATTTTATGCAGCGGTTTTTCCAAGCTATCATTTTCTCCTTTTCTTTTTCCAGTTTCAACACAAGCATTAAAAACTGATGGGTCCATGATTCTCCTGTTATGTTTTATTTCTGTGGTGGATGCCCTTTTAGACTTTTAACCCATTATGAAAAACATGATATTTATTGTCAAATTCATTGTGTTCATTGCTCCTTTCTCCAGACATGACCTCTGTAGCACTCTTTTTTATAAGTAAACCTTCTTAGCACTCAACTTGTGTACTCAAAGATGGAGGTTTCCAAGAACTGCTTTTGTAATCTTTAATTCAACATCTTTTGGGTGGTTTAGGTAAATTAATATTAAAGAAGAAAGCAGAAGACAAATATAGAATGCAAGAAAACTTTTAAAATAAAAATATAGAGAGACAAAGAAATCAAAGTGACTGATCTGAAGGTAACTTTCTTCTATCTGGTTTTGGTTTTGGTTTTGGTTTTTCCAAAACAACAGACACTTTTTATCCACTCTAGAGTGTCTGGGTGATAAGAAAAATGTAGTTAAAGAAACCATTACATTCTTATTGTGGAGTTAATGGAAGTCCATAGAGATTCTGAGTGCTAAAATGCTCATTTATTAATGTCTTGTAGTACAAATTTCTTTTCCTGGCTATATAGCACAGATTTACGTGCTGATTACTCATAAAATCTTTTCTCTCTGCCGATAGTTTCTAATCAAAATTGGGATTATGTTGTTCATTGGTCTAAAATCACATAAAGTCTGGAGTGGATCATTTTGTTCATTGGGCTGGAGTTACCTAGACTGTAAAGTGGGTTATGTAGTTCGGTGGACTGGAAGAACTGCATAGAGTCGCTGAATCCTATTAGTCTCTGAGCTCTAGGCAGGTCCCTGGAATTTCTGTCAGAAGAATTCACTCTTCTTTGTTCAGTAAATTCAACCTTTAGTTGAATTTAGTTGAATCTAAGCAGTTGAGAGAAGTACTGTTTAATCTGGACAGGAGTAGTTACACCTATCTGTCAGTAAATATTCTCTGGTAAAAGTGGGAAGTGCACTGGAGTTTTCTAATAAATTTAAGTGAGGTGAAAAATCCAATCAGTTATTCAGAGGCTGGAGTTCTCCAATTAAGTCTTCCTTTCAACTGACTGTGTACCTGGTTAGATTAAACATGTCTGTGACATTTAAACACCCAAAGTATGTGGTGATTATTTGCACACCAGTAGAACCTAAAGGACCTATTGTGCCAGACTTTACACAAAAGGGGACTGATTTGCAAACCCCTAGAAAACACATGCATTTGATAACTGAGAAGATATGACAGGGAAAGAATTGACTATATTTACTTTGAGTAATTGAGGCACTTCCAGATGAATACTGTGAATAATTTGGCCCAATAGTTCGGTTGTAAACTACAGTAACAAATTGAAGAGTAATCACCAACTGAGGTGAGAAGAAAAGGAAAAAACTTTTAACTTTCAGCTACAGATAGTGACAAGAAAGTATTACAGAGAGAGTGCTGGGAAGCTGATCTTAAAAGAGTGATCATTGATATAAAAGGGATGAATAATTCTGTGAAAGTCGCTGGCACACCGCCAGGAATTGTTTTACAAAATACAAGGATTTATGTCTAATGAATGTATGGCTTCATTCTTACTCAAATGTTATTGCGCAGACATCACTTGGTTATCATGAAGAGCTTTAGAATTCATTAAACAGACTCTGTTTATTTATTGAATTATACTTCAGAAGCACACCATAATAGTCCAGAGCAATTTCTGGAGAGAGAATTTAAATACCCATATGACAGGTTTATCTATTCCTTCATAAAAAAAATAACGTAATTTGAACAAAAAAAATCTTGCACTGATTTCAATCTCTCAGCATATCCAAAGAGGTGGAGGAATCTATGAATCAGCTTAGTTCTCCTTTTACAGGGTCTGCTGTAACTAAGGGTGAACAACATATGTAAATGCTAATGTTTTGTAGACAGACAGATAGTTGGATTCTTTCAAGTGAATGGATCCCGATAAAATTTACCCTGAAGTACTAAAGGAATTAGAAACAATCTCTGAAATGTTACAGAGAATTAATGAAGGATGATGGGAGGCCCAGAGACCCAGAACTAGGAAAATACCTGAAGAAAAAGAAAAAGGAACAACAATATTAAAAAGAGAAATATGCTTAATAAAATTACAAAAGCTTTTGAACAGAGCACATAGTATCATGGGACTGTACAGTGCATTCTGGGATGTATAAGCATGCAGTTTTCTGCAATTCAAAGCAAGGAAAGCAGATGCAGCCATGCACTGTTTGGAATAAGTTGATGAGTCTCATGGTGGCCATAAGATTTGGAGCAAGTTTGTAAGCAACGGGGTGTTGTAAATCTGCTTGTTTGTGACATCTTTGTGAATATTTTTTTGGCTGCAAAACCGGTATTCTGCTAGCCATACACATAGAAAATGCTGTTGTCTATCTACCACCACACAGGAAATAATTCACGTGTTTAATAGGCACCTATTTTAGAAATTCTGAGACGTTCACTTGGAGGTGATTGATAGGACCTAGGACCTAGAAGGCACTAGTACTTTTCCACAGTGGTAAATGGAATATTGACAGGATAAGTGGCAGTGCTTATTTTAGGCATTCGCGTTACTCCCATAAATCCTGCTTATATACCTTATAGAGATGAAACACTTGTTCAAGAACTATATCACCCTTGGCTAAATACAATAAAATATATTGTATGTGAAACTTGCAATAGACATAAGAGAGAAAACGTGGAAACTGTGTGTTCAGGTTACAACAGCTGGAAGGTTTGTTGGGGAGATGTGATACAACCTTACAAAGAGGACACTTACTGGGGCTATTGTTAGGCCCAGTAAGAAACCCCCCTGAACACTGAGGTTTCTTTTGCCATCTGCCAATGAACTTCAGGACAAAGTCTCTGTAAGGGAGCCTGAATGTAAGGTGGTGCTTCCTTCTCTTCCTACTCTCAGCCCAGAGCCCAGATTTCCTCGTCTAAAACATTGGTCACTCAAGGCTGAAGCCAAAATGATAATGAGGATGATGATTGAATAGAGAGCCAAAGACCATGAGTTTAGCTACATTACCTCAGATTTAGAGTCTGAATCCTAAGGTACTTGATATTCCTTTTAATTATGATGACTAGATGCTTCTTCAATATTATCCTAATGAGAATTCTCATAATTTATCTTTTAGGAAATTAAAAAATATATGTAAGTTTTGCCAAGGAAAGGTGAACCAGCTGGAATACAATTTGCATGAACAATTTCCCATTGTTGAATCAGCCTGTTAACATATCCCACAATGACTCAAGTGACAGATGATAGCTTTTCATTCTGTTTAGTTGCTTAGGGAACAAGAAAAATGTAAAACCATGCTCAGTATCTGCAGTGTAATAGATTTTTCCAGTTATACATATAGAATACCAGGACTTTTTCCTCCTACCACCAGTTATAAATACTACAAATGCAAAAAATTCAGTTATTAACCTTTCATTTTAAATTAAATGGATAAAGAACATAGGGCAAATAAAGGCCATAAAAGTATGGAGCATGCAAAAGACTTGCACCTTCATGTGTTGCCTCACAGTACACTGTTAAGCGTGTATTATGGTTTCATTGCTTTTCTTTGGGCCTTTTTCCTTTCTGATTGCTTATTTCTGGTTTTGGAGCTGAAATTTTCTTTTCCTCATTTACATAAACTTGAGTGCTGCTGAAAAGGACTTGTCAAGTGAAAAAAGTTACATTTAGCAGAAAATATTGAAGATTTTGGAGAAAAAGGTGTAAATGAGACAAATAGACAACTTCCAATTTTCTAAGAGTAAAAATCCTGATAAATAAGAGTTTGGGAAGAGTGAAATAATTTTCCTGAGGTAGCAGAAAAATGCCTGCTACCAGGAAGGTGATCTGGACACGTCCTTCACTTCAAATTAGAGTTTTCTTGAAGGCACTACCGGGTGCAATGTCTTGTCTCTCTCTGTCTTCTTGGTGCTCATACTTTTCTTGCCTAGCTATTTATATTTTACAGAAAACTTCTAACTGCAGCCTAACAAATGCATTTGGGTACGTGTAGTTGCCACAGTGCCCCCTGGCCACCAAATTCCCATGAAGGGACTCCTTTTTAACTTCTTAACTGATAGTAATGGGTGGAAAAGGAAAATATTTTATGAATAGAAAATTTGATTTTGAAGCTTTTTGTAGCTAATAAAAAAATGTCATTAGTTCCTACAAACTATAGATGAATTTTAACCTAATAAAATAAAAATCAAATAATAAATAATTTTTTATAAAGATGATTTTATCACCACATTCAAAGTTAGTGGTTTCTTTGGGAGTGCTGTTGATATATTACATTAAATTTAGGGGGGAAATGACATTATCAACTAGTATTACATGTATGTGCACTGTTAGTACTTCAGAAAGTTTGATCTCTGAAAGAGAGTTGGGAGGAATCAAGAGGAAAACAGGAGGCACAACAGAAATCTTGATGGCCAAAAAGCTGTGATTCTGCAGTCTGGAAAGAAGACAACTAACTGCAAACCCATCACTGTTCAATATTAAAGGCAGAAATTACAAACAAAACACATCAGAGAGCAAAATAAAAGAGAGGAAGAATCTATTAATATAATTTTTTTAACTTAAAAAGCATAGAATTGTTAAAGGAAGATAAAAGATGTCAGGGAAATATTAATATCTAATAGACTTGAGTACAAACAGAAAAAAAATTATTGAGAATAAAAGAAATTGTGGATCTTTAAAACTTGTTAACAATGCAGAAAAATAAGATATGTTTATTACCCGTACTTATATAGTACTTGTATGAGTACCAACCAGCGTGATATGATTATTATTTTATTTTTTCCAAGTATGATATTAACAACAGCTATTGATAAACATCCCCAATTTAAAATCTCTAGTCCCTAATAATTTGAAATCTAGAGTATTAAATGACCATGTTCAGATCTGAAATTTATTTTCTATTATAGTGTGTATGAAAAACTGAATGTTGTAAGCCAATATTTTGGCACTTCTTAAACTGACAGGTACACAGACACAAATAAGCATTGGAAAATTAATTCAGCATTGATTGCAGTCAAAAAAGAGTGGATTAGTTACTAGACCATTAACGGGATTTTGTGGAAAACTTGTCTTGTAAAAATAACTTTCAGAAAAATTATTGTGTGCCTTGAAGATACATAAACTCATATGTCCTCAAGAAAAATCTTAAATCCTCCCCTTGTGAGACCAGAAAGTAAACCAAATCATGTCAGAACAAGCTCTTTCTATCATGTGCGTGTTAATGGAACCTTTAGGAAGATTCTCTACCTTAATTTTTCATGAACTTTATTAGTACCAAAATTTCTATTGCAAGCATATTGAAACCTAGTCACTAGATTTACTTACGGAATGATCTTGCCTCTAGCCATCATTCTTAAAATAAATCAGTAACAGTCAAATTCCAAATGCAAGCAAGAAGGCTTTCTTTCTCATTTATATCCTAAAACATGATACTGCATAGCAACTCACAGCAGGAAAGTCAGTAAAAATTATATAAAGCACATTAATGCAAATTGTCAGAGCATACCTTATCACAAAAGTTACTGCACAAAGGGAAACAAGTCCTCTAATTAAATCTAAAACCTTTAAAGCCATGAAACTATAACTTTTATCTATACTAGCAGTAGCTGTAAAATTTAATCTAAATTGAAGTATTAGGTTTTTCTCACCCTCCTACATGAAGATTTACATGAAATTAAAACATGCCTTTTAACTTCTTCCACACGAGTATTGCCTCTAAGACATAAGTGTGCTCTTCCCAGTAGAAATTCTTATTAGGTTTTTTGCTCATTAAATAGTCTCTTTTGTCCTCCTTTTTCTTTGCAAATTGTTTGATTTTTGGTGAGAGAGAACACAATTTGGTTTTGCTTTTGTAACAATAAACAACGGGGTCTGAGTGGTCTGTGCTGACCAGCTCTAATTCTCCACTCAGGTTGAAACCAGTTCTTAGCTAGGATAACCAGTCACAGTTCCTTGTGCCATTTGTATCACCAGAAGATCCCTATAAATGGGCTGCACCTCTGGACTTACGTTTGAAGTCTCATAAGAAAGACTTCTGTCAGTTCAGATAAAAGTATTCAGCAATTTCAGTGGATAGGTATATCTTTCTTAAAATAAAAAAGGTCTAAGAAAGCCTAAGAGAAAGGAATAATTTTCACAACCTAAAGTTCTTCTTGTGATACATCTATAGCATTAGCTGCCTTGGATTTACAACACTAAACCACACGGGACAGAGAGTCCAGTGGGCTGGTTCCGAGGGCAGGACAGACTCTTAGACACTGTTGCCTTGGCTTAGGACTTCTGTGTCAAAAGCATAAGGGAATCAGTGCACAGTAGGATAACTTGCCAGCATTACTCCACAATTCTAGCCTAGTTAACATGTCACTGAATTTCCCTTAAGCAGGCTCATAAGGCATTTTTTCCAGTATCTTGTTTCTTACAGATATATTACTGTGTAATAACCTGGTAGGGTTTTTTTTTTGTGTTTTGTTATGCTTTGTTTTTCTTTTTTTAAGTCCTGCTCTCTTAGAGAATCACTTATCTACGAGTGAGAACTATGAGAAAGAATTCACAAAGACTTGCAGCATTCATATTGAGGCTTGATTAATCCAAAATCAGATACATTTCATATTTATGGTGATAAGGAGGAGTAATATATTTAGAATTAACACAGTTACTCCCAACAGGAAATCAAGTCTTTTTTTTTCTGTAAGACTGTAAAGAAGAGCTGGGGCTGGATTTTTATTATGCTTATGTGCAGTACTTACAAATCTTAATAGCCAAGCCTAAGTGAAAGGTACAAGGACTATGAATAATAATCAAACCATAGCAGCAGGAGGTACCTAATGAACAGAATTAATGTAACTCTTGTTCTAATTTACTAAGATTAGTAAACTTGTTATACTCCTAGTGATAAATACCTAGTACGGACGTCTTCACTCTTGGAGTATCTTTTGATTGCTTCTTTTAAAAGCTATTTTTTTCCCCAAAGGAGTTGCTAGACATTAGTAGCTATGCCCAAAATAAGGTTCTTGTGTGCCATTTTTGACTGATCTGTCATGAAATTATCCTGGCTGCTTCACAAGTATTTTCATTTGATGGTCATCAGTATTAACACTTGAAAGAGTACAACAAATAAGTGTTTCTGTCACAGTAAATCAAGACAATGTTAGTCTCCATTAGAGGCACTTATTCAGGCTGTGTGTCCCTGTAGGCAGAGATGAAGTGATTTGTTTTGATGGTAAAGGACAATAACAATATTTTTAAAAAAAAAACCACTGTTTTTAAGTCACAGAACGTAAACTGTTCTTTTTCATAAGTCACGTGCTAAGTTTTATTTTCCACTGTTTCTGAAGAACAGGAGTGAGTGTAAAGGGGATATTTATCTATCCAGACATTTAATAGTACACTAAAGAGTAAGACATACTGCTAAAAGTTCCATTTTTCTCTGTCATGTTTTTTCTTTGTGTGACCTGAATTAAGTCACTTAACTTTTTATTTCCAGAGTTTTCCTATTCACAAATAAAAATGTTTCTTCTGTGTTTTAGATACTGCACCAAGAATGTTCCAAATCACAGTATAATTTTTCAGCTATAAAGATGACACTGTGAGTATATATGTGAACAGTATTAGACAGATGGCACAAATTATAACTTTGCAATTTTTTTTCTACTTTCAGCTGTGCACCTTGACACTTTTTTTTTTGAATACTGTGCAGTCTGAGCACCTCAGAAACATTTAATTTGTCAGGTCTTACTGTAACTAAAAGTCATGATTTTTAGTGTAGTGAGGTCATAGAGCCACTAAGATGCTATAAGGGCCCCAATATACACAGGGGGAAACAACTGGATATTAACATGGAGAAGAGGAAGCTAACACTGAGGGGAATCTACTTGCAGTTTTCTACTACCTAAAGAGAGTAACAGAGAAGACAGAGCAAGACTCTTGGAGGTGTAAAATGAAAGGACAAGAGACAATGGAAGGGAAATCCTGATAAGTTAACAGGAAAAATAAATCATCATGTGGACAGTCAAGCATGGAACAAAGGCTTAGAGAAGTGTGGAATTTCCACCCTTGGAGATTTCAGAAACTTGTTTGGAAAAGCCTACACAACACAGTCTTCCTTCTCGGTTAACTCTGTTTTGAACAGGGCATTGGACCAGACAAGCTCCAGAGCTCCTTCCTGCTCACGTTGGTCTATGACTGCAAACAGGGAGGTCTGGAGACAGATGATCTGTGTTTGCTTGGTATAAGGTATTGCATATAACATTACATTAAAAATACAGAATGCGTAAGTAAGATTGACAACTGTAAGATGAAATTCTGTTTTCCTCAAAGGTCTGAACTTATTACAGTTTTTTTTATATTTATTTGTTATTGGTTTATTCCTTACCCTTAAGGACTTCTCTGCATATGGATGTCGTTGTGCAGAATGCACAGGCAGGAGTTTATAGTGTGTTGTTGTTTTGCCCTAGCTTCCTCCACATACATACCTCAGGCTCTGATTCATGAAGGACAGTTCATACTGGCAGATCTGATGAGTTTGTTCCGCTTAACTGTTTGACCTTCTGCTTCAGCAGTCAGGTAAGATACTCAAGAAAAAATTCCTGCTCTCCAGCAGCATCCAGTCTGGTGCTTTAAGGCCAAGCTGCATGCCTTAGGCCAACAAACTGGGCAGCTACAGGATTCATGAACTAGTCCACATGCTGCTTGGCTGTCGTTGAGATGGGGCTGGGGTAGGATTACTTTACCTTAAATTAGTAAATTCTATAGAACTGCAGAAGCATTTTGTGCATTGCAAGACTTATTTTACTACATTACAGCATTTCTATGGGGATCAAGGCTAATGTTTCCTACTTTCAAAAGAAAAAAATTAAAGCTATGTGTATACATCAGTGTTTGTTTATATGGGATGCTGCATTATTAATTACACAAAGAAAAAAGAATTAGCTATTTTACCACTACAGCCACTCTGAATTCACCTGTAAATAGCTATCGAATTAATCTTTACAAAACCATCAGCTCATCAGAATTTCATAATGGAGTACTACTTTCAAGTACTTATCTTGACTTAGTTGTATCTCTCAATAAACTCTATCCTGAAATCTACTAGTAAGCATAAGATTCCTGATGGGAATTCTCTACCTGGCTTTTGTCGCAGGTTTCCAAGATAAAGGAGAAAAATAATGAACAAAAATGTTAACCAGTTTTTCATACTTTCATCAGAAAAATAAATATTAAGATTTATAAGTTTTCCTAGAACCTATGAAGACTATATTTAGAAACAAGAACAAAACCCATTTCAAACAGTTCTAGAAGTATTTTACGTATATCAACGAATTGGAAAAAGCTTGTAATGGCTGTTCACAAAAGAATAAAGGATGTCAGTACAAATAGTTTTAGGCTTTTTCTTTTAGTTCCACTGACTGGATCCTGTATCTTGATTAATTCAGGACCTGAGATTTTGTTCATGGTTTCTCACAAGTTTTTATGGTTTCTGTGACAATTGCATTTCCACCTTGTCCCAGAGGGAAGATTTGTGATCAGAAGAGGGGTTTAAAACATGTATAATTGATTCAATAGGACTTGGGAAAAAGTGAAAAAGCATTTCTTAGGTTTTTTTTCATTAGATGGAAAGCACTATATAGTGACTGAGGCTTCTTATTCAAGATCTAAATAATTATTGTATTAATGTACCTACATTGACATAAAGCATTTCCAGAAGCAATGGGTATAATAAACTCAACGTTGTGCTCTTTCTGGACCGGGTGCTGTGTATTTTGGGCTAGTGGCAGCAATGACTACAATAAAAATAAAAATATCAGCACAGTTAAATCTTTGGAAAGGTCTCTGCCTCTTTTAGCAACTTTCTTGTTTGTGACAGGATATCAGATCAGATACACCACGGAAAATGGGTTTCACTCCTGCCATTAGTTGAAGAAATTGTAGAAGCCTAGCTCAGAAAACAGTGAGTCTTGTTTCACTGGCAGAAATAGGAAAGGTGGCAGTTCTGACAGAGGCTTCAGAAACTACAGAAGAATACCCAGAGTGACAGGTCTTACAGCATGCTATATCACATTGAGCTTTCAGAAATAAAGTAGAGAATGTGGCTTCAAGGGATCAAATTGTTCTATACACACACATGAATAGTTTAACTGGAGTTATTTAGTTTATTTTCAAACATGTATGGGAGAATATTAGTAATTGCACTGGAGGTGGAATGATTTTTCTACAGAAGACTATTCACTCACATCAGCAAAGATTTGTTTCACAAACCTAGATGCAGTGAAATATCAGTGCCTGTTGATGAAATATTTGCTGTGGAGTCTGTGGGCTTAGTTGGATATTCTTCTGATTTAAAAAAAAGAATTGATGAAAGACGCTAGAGAACAAATTAATGTTTTTTTACACTTGATTAACTGCTTAATATTCGTAATGTGCTCAAGGTACTGGAAACACTTGGAGGGTAAACACAGAGACAACTCAGGGCCTGAAAATGAAAGGCAGTGAGGCCAGATTTTAATTAAATTTAAATTAAAAAGAGAGAGGAAATTAAAGTATCTATCACATTAAAAAAAAAAAAATCAAAGCAGGCCCCACTTGTAAAGAGAAATAAAACCTCCACTGAAAACTGAAAATCTAGCTTTAAGGAATCTGTAGAGAATTTATTTTTACAGTGAAGGAATTTTCATGATCATCTGGGGCCAAAAATCTTCTGGTTCTTGTGCTGTTAAAGTAACCAGTAATCATATAAATATGTAGTTTAAATATGAAAGGATTTAAAAAGTTACATTCTTCTGACATTCTGTGACTTCACCCAAGAAAATTACCAATATAATCAGGCCAGAAACATGACGTAAAAGTGCTTTTACCAAGTTTGAAATCCAACTATTTTTAATGGTACCATATTGCATGTTATTTGGGTAGGGGGCACTATGATAAATATTTTTGTAATCAATGGATCTGCTAGCTACAGTTGTGGATGCTGGAAACTAATTTAGGTGTCTGGCAAAGAGGAAAGAAAAACAGCTGCAAAAAGACAATCAGATTTTTCCTTCAGCATAGAGAATCAATATAAGTGTTATGTGCCATTTCAGTTACAAATAGGTCTTACTTTAAATACCATTTTTAACATAGAGTGTTTTCAATCTTTTCAGTTAACTGAAGTACTTCAGAAATTTATGCTCTGGGATGAGGTTTCTCACATTTGTTTTTTACCCAGAGGTGATGTCCTTTTTTTTTGAAAGCTTCATAAAATCCCAATTAATCATTTTATTAACCAAACATTTGAACTATTCAACAAAACAGAAAAGTATAGTTGCAAAGCCCTCATTTTGCAATTTACTGGAAATGAGGACCAGAATGTATTGTAAGAATGAATGTTAGACAAGGAACAATTTACCCAGAAAGTCGAATGTAAAACAAAACATCCAAACTTCAGTTGCCACAAGGCACAAAAGATGTATTTCTTGCAAAAATAGTCAGGTTTGAGGGGAAAAAATAATTTTATTGAAATTATCAGGAGAAATATGCTCCTTTTCTGCCGTGATCAAATCAAATTTACTTGAAAAATGTACTCATGTTTCTACGTTGGGTAACTTGACATTTCCATTGATAAAAAAAACCCAAACAAACAAACAAAAAGCCACATGGATGTATACCTTAACACTGGTTTATATATATCTGTACTCGAGAATTCCTACTGCCCCACCCCACAGAATTCAATGTTTATAGAGGTGTGACTTGCAAGCTATACCACTGTATAGAGTACTTAAAAATGGCTTTGCACTTTAGGTTAATTGAGGAAATTACCTGACATTTACAGGGGTAATGCTGGGCTGTATCTTAGATGTGTGTGTCTTTCTCTTGTGTTTCTAGAACAGCGAGATGTTCAACATGACTTTTCTACTTAAAAACAGACCACAAGAAGGAAATTGAATTTTCACTTTATGCTGATTGCAACATTATCCTTTAGGGGGAAAACAGTGGATTTTGATTATGGGGGAAGTTACTTCATAGACTTCACACAAATCACAAAAATGAAGTTGGGTATTCAAGGAAGGAACTCTAGCTGGATGAAACCTAAATCTTTGCAACATTCTTAGGCTGACTGTTTCTCTTTCAACTTAGGTTTAATATAATGTAAGAACATCACCTTGTGAACCAGACTAAACCTATAACTGGCTACTCACTCACTGTGGTGCAGGCATGTAAGTATAGAAAATACCAATGTATTTATTCTTTATTGTGGGAAGGACATGTGAGCAGCTGGAAAAAGAGAACAGAGGAAGAGTAGGTTAGAGATCATATCAAACACTTTTGAGCCAGAATTTCAACCAGTGAAAATCAGACTTTTGTGGGTTGGGTTGAACCCTGCTGTTTTTAAAGCACGGGAGGTTCTTCCCCTTATCATCTATCTGAAATTCAAGAAGCCAAAATAAGGTATACTTCTGCTGGTTGTGTAGGGCTTAAGTTCTACAACTCCTGTTACAGATAAGATTTTTCTTATGGCTAAGGAAGTATAGAAACACTCTGAAAACATACAAAAAGATTAAGATTTGTAGGAAAACCTGTTGTATGGCACACCATCCTGCTGAAGAGTAAATGAGAGCTTGAACTGTGGAACTCTGCCAGTAACTCAGTTGGATGGCATCCTACAGGTGTCTTATTAGTCTTTTCTCTAAGTTGAAGAACTTTCTGGTTAGCCTAGCAAAGCTACGACTGCACTCACCTGTCAAAGATCCTCATTAGTGGCATTTTTTTTGGTCTTCTAAATCTAATCTTTAGTACACCTAGACATTTATGATCAGGTTGTTTCAGTGGAGCAGTTGTATTACAGAAAAAGATGAAGATATGGCTTAGATTTACTATCTGTTTGCCAATGGCAAATAAGAATACAGAGTTCTTAAGAAGTCAACTTTGATTCATTTTTAGAGGAAAAAACTCAAATCCTTGTAATCTTTTTAATCCTTGGTAAAGGGAAGGCTGTAGAGAAAATATTGGTTAATTGAGTATCTTTTTCTCAAAATATCTTTTATTCTCCCCTTAGGCAAAAGTATAATCTTATTACTACAAGCACAGGATGAGAAACATTGTTAGAAAATGTTCACTTGTACAATTTTCATACATTTTCTGTAGTTCTCATTTCGTAAGAGTGGCTTCTTTTGGAGAGTGTTGTGTGGCCATTTAGAGACAGCTCAGGCCACTCTGGGAAAAGTACTGGTGAAATGAACTCCAGCCCAAAATAATGCTGAGCCAAACTGATGGTCTGTGTTTATATCAAGATAACAAAATGCCTCAAAGGGTCTTCTCTGTTTCTGGTTACTCAGCACATAGTAAACCCAAGGGAAAAAAAAATGTAAGAAGAGATGATCACAAAAAATGCAAATTCTGTAGTCTTCTGCTAAACAATTAGGTTTGTATCCCTAAGAACCTTCTAAACTGAAAAGGAGTGTGCAGATGAATGGCACGTAGCAGTACTTCAAAATCAACTTATCAGCGTCATTACACATAACAGAAGAGAAGCTGCTGTCATCAGTGAATACTCTTCAGCGTAAGAAAGGTAGTAAAATGTATTTCTTTGCTGCCCACAGACACTTTACAAACTACTGTTACTTAAGTAGTTCTCTATAAATCAAGCAAGGAAGCATTTTCTTTGATAAAAGAACAATTCAAGCACCACCGAAGGCCAACTGGATGATCTCATTGACAGTATTGAGCTTGGATTCAACTACTAAGGTACTATGTCAGGTGTTTCAAGGGACTTGGCTGTGTTAGGTTTACTGTTGGACAAGATGATCCTAAAGGTCCTTTCCAACCTAAATGATTCTCTTATTCTGTGATTTATGTTGGGTAATTATAACAAACCTTACACTGCTCCCATCTCTGCTGTCCCTGTTGAAAGCCATAGCGGATCAAAACTTAAAGATTTCAAAGAATCCCTTTCCTGGCTTGCTTTTTCAGTTCACTGTTTTGCCTGACTTACCATTATTGAAAATTTCTCTCCAGTCTCCATTCACATTGATCTGGAGTGCTGCTTGAGGCATTGACTGACAAGCTTGGAATAACAGATCACAAAACCCAGAAGAAAGACAGTAAGTCAGCATGAAAACTTTTGGAGGCCAGCACTACTGAGGAACAGGCTGATGAGGTGGAGCATAGAAAAGATGTCAGATGTGCAGTGGGTGTTAATGTGGGACATAATCCCAGTTTCTTTTAAGCACAATATCTGTAGAGGAGAATGGAAATATGAGGGATCTGGTTATGCGTACACTAAAGCAAAAGTTCCTCCTGCTAAATTAGAACAACTTCTACAAGTTCTGAGGCATTTAAGATCCTTTACTCTTCCGAATATTTGCTGCATTTCACTTATGCAGGATTCAATGAAGTAACTCCTAGATGGCTTGAACGAATCTATAGCTCCCTCTATACAAAACCCACCACTACAGAACAGCTAAAATAAATGGCTCTTGAAGGTGGTCTCCTTCTGCAGAATCCAATCAACAGAACAACATTCCTTTTTGTTCTTAGGGTTATGATCTCCTTTTCTTAAATACAGCTGAGCTGATGTGCATAACATTAAATTCTTCAAAGCAAATCTCTTTGTCCCCAGAGACCCTTTCTAACTACTTTAAAAGTTTCCAGACTCACAAGTGATTCCCTGTAATGGTTATAAGCAGTTGTAAGTTGCAGTCCTGTAAGTAAATCCTGGTACATTTTAAAGAAAGTAAAATTATCAATATCTGTATTTCTGGTAGAAACACAGAAAAATATATATACACATTCAAGAGATAAGTATATTTAAAAACATGCTTCTTAAGGTGAAATTTTATCTAATTTAATGATTTCTTTGTAGCTATGTGAAATAAAGCTATAAATCAAAATATATTTTATATTATAGTTCCTTGTCATAGTCTGCTATTACTAGGACCAAAACCAATTCATAAAGAGCAATTAAACTTAATGAAAAATGGTAATGCTGTCTCAAAATATTGGGCAAGAATAAGAATGATATTAAAACTCAAAAATGCTGTTAACACTTGATCAAAAGTTCTGTCTGAGCCTCATAAAAGGTATTGTCATTTCATTTCCCTGTATTCTTCCTAATACAAGTGAGAGCCTGAGGCAGAACTATCAGTGGCATTTCTGTAGAAATCAGCAATGTCTGCTTTAATTGCATTATATGCTTGCAATCATAAGAGCTTAACTAGATAGACTGTTAACAAGGGTCAGTTGTATTATCTGTAGAACTTATGCTGAGCTTTCGTGGATAAAGGAAAATGCAATTGTTGTAGTCAACTAGTGTTCTATGTCAAATAAATGTGTACACCCACATGAAAATATGTCCACACATAAAAAAAGATGGTTTGTAAAACAAGCTAATGTGTAAAAGAAATCACATTTCAATTTTTTGAGGTTTTGAGTTTTTTTTTCCTGAATACTTTATTATAATTACTGTCTCAGTGTTTAGTGCAGAAAGTCAAGATTTTATATTTCCCTCTCAGTACTGATAATTTGTTAAAATGACATTGACAAAAAAAAAACCCAACAAAATAAGAAACCACTGTGTTGCCATCAATGCTCAGAGATTTATCAAAATTAGCATTATTTTCTAATAGTTGTACTCAGAACTTTATGTACCAAAGATTTGAAATTCGGTATAGAGGAAAATACTAACGTGATTATACTGTATCTTGGCTTTCTTTGGGCTTACTCATAAAGCAATCAGGGTAGAGGTTTGGGAGAGCTCCTTCTGACTGAAATCTTCAAGTCCTTATGGAGATCATCTCTTTATCAAAGGAATAAAAGAGAAGGGAAAGGAATAAGGTAAGGGACTAAGTTTTCTGTGAAGGAACATCAGATTCTTCCCTAACAATTGAAATAGAGGTATGTCTCATCAGAACTGTAAAATATGCCTTAAAAGAAAATCCTTTTTCCTTGTTGTAGGGAGAAAAGCATGTATTTAAATCTGAACAAGGAAGAGTAGGCAAAGCCTTAATAAAACTGATTTCTCGTGTAAACAGTGCTTTAAAATTTGAGGTCGTTTCATTGAGAAATATTTCACAGCATATATTTATTACTTCTAAGGAAGATTTCTATTTTGAAGGTAAATATCTTGTTGCTGTTTGAATGTGTAGCTTGTATAATCATTTACAAAAAAAGTGTTCACTCATAAAGCATTCGCTACCTACTGGAAAATTTCTACATCAAAATTTGCCAGAAATCTTTTTATCAGCAATTGCCTGATATTGTGAATACAGAAATTGTAGGTAAAATATAGCAAATTTATGGACAATTCTTAATTCTTTTCTGAAATAACGAGCTATTTGAAGGTTAAAAAAGTAGAGATGAGACAGAAAATTATTAATTATCTGGCAACGCTTAGGCAAAATCTTACTAAAATGATAAGGACAGTCCTTACTTCACCACTGGTTGATAAGAAAAAAAATGACACTTGTTTCTTTGAAGTCTTCTTTTTTTTTCCACTAGTTTAAACACTTTAAGAGATATGTCAGACTATTTATAGAGTAAAGGACTTTAATAAAATTGGAGCATGAGATATTTTGAAATGTTATTTCACATTCTATTTTTAACCCTCATTGATCTAAAAGAATGTCACAGGAAATGACACCAAAACGAAGAACTGAAACACAAGAATTTTCTCTTAATAAGGTCCAAGCCAGTGATAAATTTGCTGTATTGACATCTACTTACTCACAACCTGGTGATGTAGATAACATTTTAACTGTGATGAGCCAACTAGAAAATTGCAGTACTGATAACTAAATCCAACAACCTCCACAGAGACATGCTTAAGGTCATAGAGAGAACTTGTGACTAATGGTCCCTCTAAAAGCAGGATCTTTAAGTGGCTCCAAAGTATGAAAGCATTTGTGTATTTTGTATCACCTGTCTCGGTAACGACATAATAAACTCAGTATAATGAAATAACACATATCTATTTGAGGATAATTCAAGATGACAATGGTATTTAGGGTGAAGATTTTCCTTCTTCTTCTCATCACATCACAACAACCTAAAAGAAACAGAGTCTGTTGCCTGCATCTGCAGAGTTTTATTAGCTACGATATGTAAGCATACAGGTGTTAGCATGTGACGAGTTTTAATAACATTTGGTTTTGAAATTGGCTACATGAAAACTAATAAAAGGGAGAAATATTGATCTAATATTTTTGTTGTTTTATGGATTAAGTCAAATGGTGCACAGAACATTTTTATTCTTGCTAGCAAAGTATATCTAGTTATGTAATGGCCATACTATTGCAATGGGAATGCTAATGATAGTAAACAGAGAGGGTACTCTATTCCAAATCAAATAGGCTCAGAGATTATTCATTTTATTTTAGAATAACAAATTGACTTGTCAAGAATAAACAGAAGGAAACCATAAAAATTAAACACCTGCTCTTTCTTTTCACAGATGTGGCTGCATATGGGCAAAGATATTTAAATATAAAATACTTGAATTATTATCCAGAAAATCAATCGTTCTGTGGTCTCAAAACATCCAACAGAACAAATAAGAAAAATAAGAAAGCTCCAAAGTCTGTACACACTAGAACAGTTTCAATGAATCTTCTATCACTAGTACCCACATTACTCTCTTCCTATGGATTTTTAGAAAACAGTCTTTAAGTGTCAAATTGCTATATGAATTCGCAAGTCATCAACATTGATTGCTCAGTTTCAGTAAACAACAAAAACATTAGATGTCTGTTTAATTACAAATAATATATTATCTCTGAAAGAATTTAGAACATGGCTTCTCTTAGTTTTTGACATTGTTTAAGATATTAGAATTTTAGCTTTTCTTTTGAACCTAGCACTAGCCAGATCTAGATAAACTGTGATGATGTTTATTGATTCGTCAGTTCTCTTGAAGAATATGTGAGTTGTATTTAGCTCATAATGAACCAGTCACATATATCGGCAATCTGTAGATAAAATGGTAATTAATGAAATAGTCCAAAATTTAAGGGCTCTGAATTGATCTCTCATTTCTGCTGTTATATGGTATGTGGCTTTTGACACTTATACATCCACAGATGAATTCCGGTTCTACAGAACTGTAGTGGAATTTTGTCTATAGTGTAAATGAGATTTCACCATCTAGCTCATTTGTCATTAACAAAATAGAGGTATAAATACTTCCACTTCCTATGTCACATTTGTTTTTATTTTTTTCATTGATGAATATAGAGTACCTAGGAGAAGAAGTCACAGTGATTCTGGATTCTGCTAGGGCAAATCAATAAAATAATCTCAAAAAGATCCTTCTTAGTGGCTAGAAAAATATACTTCCTCATAAAATATTTAACCTTTTGTATAAAAGACTTTTATAATTGTTGTTATAAGAAATCCTGAAGGATTACAGAGGGATATCATAAAATTATTTCATGCAGTTTATGTTAATTAATAAATATTCACCTACAAGGTATATTTCACATATAGTTTGGAAGGCGTCAATTATATACTATATCAAAGTTGTAATTTTCCCATTTTCTGAACTTAAGGGATGTAGCTAGTTCCAAATGTATTACAACATTCAGGGAACAGTGAGTGAGATATTCTCTGAAGGCTAAAAGAGCTAAGGAACCAAAGAGCAAGAGGGAGAAGGAAACAGTGAAAGTCATCAAAATTATAAGAAGACAAACTGTTACTGGACAGAAGTAAATAAATCACGGCATAATGGAGAGTGGTTGTTCTTGATGTGTTTAGGAAGCTTTATCAGGAATTCTTCACGCAATTTCCTGGTCCTATATTCTTAGTCTCTATAGTTCATGCAAAATGGAGCTGAGTGTGGAAATTTGGGGTTATTTGCTTCCCTGCCAGCTTTTCTCTCTGTTTTCTTCCCTCAGCTCCTGTGCCTTTCCGTGTCATCCTTCATGAGATGGAAGTGAGACTGTAGCAAGAGGCTGGGAGAGTGTAGTGCATAATGTAGTGAAAAAGTGCTGTCCAGTTAAAAAAGTGAGTTGATTGACCTGATTCCCCTGGTGGTTACCCTGCACTGAGGCTGTTCTTGGAGATAAGAGGTTATTCGCTGAATGTACATTCTGCTGATTTTTTTTTGACATGGAAAATTACCCTATGCTTTCAGAGCTGTCTGACAGAGATTAGTCTTTTCTCTCAATGTGTCTCATCTCCTATATATTTTATTATATAAATGGCTTCAGTTGTACTTAAAAACAAGGTCTCTCTGCAGAAGTGCTTGTGATAACTAAGATGAAGAGTGAGAATGGGTAAAAAACATAGAAGGGTGGGTGCATGTCTTAAACTTTGAGTGCTTTGGGGCAAATGATTAATTGTGACTAAACATGGTTATAGACATAAATAAAATTTTGATCAGATAAATCAGGGTTTCAGAGACTGAGGAAGCTTTGGGTGTCTTGTGTGGCTCTTGAACTGGTTGTTTACTTCTCCTTAACTACTTAACTACGTGTGTTGATATAATTTTACATAGATACTTTACCTATGGTATTTCGCCTACAGCTTATGATGGCTGTGAGCTAATTGGGAGCAGAAACAGAGAACTATGTTAGCTCGCTTAGAAAAGGCATTTGGTTGCCTGCTGGAATTCTTCTGCCTTTGAATAATTCAATAAGTAAGTGGACGATTTGGCTGCAAATAAAGAATACTGACATCTCAATATCAGAACAACTGCTAGATGTCAGTTTGAAAGGGCATTGCTAAAGTAATATGGCATAAAATTCTCCAAGTCATGGGCAAGGTGGTTTAGAGACCATTTGAACTAAATAATGTGGGAAGTTGTCAGAATGCTTAGGGCATTAACAGGCCTTAATGGCTCTGATCAGCCTCACAGGAGGCCTCCAGCCACAACCATGAGTTTAAGAACTCTGTTTAAGCTTGATCCTATTTAAGCTTGGCCTAGGATTATAAGTCTGGTCTCTATGTCTGAATATGGGTCTTGCTGATCATTACTTCCCCACACACAGGCTGACATCAGGGCACCACCTGCCAACATAAAGCTGTGTCTGACCCTTGTTACCCTCACTGGATCTCATCTAGACAACCAACCCACAAGGTGACTTTTTACATGCCTGAGTTCAAAGCTTTTGAGTGGTGTTGACATGATACTTCTTGAAACTTTCACGTTATACCGTTAAGATGCAGAAGTCAGAGACAAGAACAACACTAAAAATTAACATAAAAGACTATTCAGCACAAGGAGAAGTGAATTCTATTCAAATAGTGTATGAAGTACAGATTCCTTCAAACTCGTGGGAGTACCAGTAGCACAGCAGTGTGAACAGACATTACTGGTACTTAATGAGTTTGGACAGATGCAGAACTGGATACATTTCTTTACTGCAATTTTACATTATCCATACTTTGGGAAAATGTTTTGTTCGATTCCTGCTTTGTGTCTGGGAATCTCCTAAATAATTGTATTTCAGAGTTAAACCCTCAAAAATTAATAATAATTATGCTTAAAATTATCACTATGAGTTTGTTTTTCGATCAGGCACACTTAGTTCAGTGGAGTTTGAAACCAGAAATGTCAGCTTAGCATTCAGCTGAGAAACTGCATGAGACAATAGGAATAAGGAGAACAAACGTACGTAATCTGGGACCTGAGCCCAAACCAGTAAAAATCAATCAAAACATGATTTTGTTTTGTAGTCAGTGCTACCTCGGGTGTTAAAATGTTAAATCATCACATGTTATAACCTGGATATCTCTAAAGATCAGTGCTAAGTTCTGGTGCCAGGGGAGGCTGTTTACCCTCTGTTATTTTTAGGTGTTGTAAGTATAGGTTGTTAGTGTTTTATAGTGTCTAAAGCTGAGGGTATAGCATAAGCTAAAGGACAATGAAATAGCATACTTTACCAGCTCCTTACTGAAGCATACAACTTATACGGATGAGGCTAAAAAGGTTAAAAAAATGGGCTTCCTTGCTTTTATTGGTTCCTTGCTAACCATTACTTTGTTGGGTACTCTGAACATATGTTGCTTTTACACATGGGGTGTTCTCCATCTCAGACTCCCCCAGATAGTGTACAAGCCTTACATATCCATGTGTTTTGTAGTCTCAGTAAGCCCAGCAATTCTAAAGAGAGTCAACAGTATATGTCCTTAGTATCAGGCTCCTCACATGAAATGTCATCACTGTTTCTGGATGTAAAGCAGACTTTTTCTGTTCACTCATGCAGAAGTTAGAGGTGAGATTTATTAGGACTGAGTACTAATCCTTTTGACTGCTCTCTTGAGCTATACAACATAATCTTCATTCTTGTCTAGGCATAAGTTCTTTGAATCTCTTTACATAAATCCAAGATTTGATACAGTATGAACAGGCAGATTCATGTGAGTTAGTACAGGTAATAGCAGCAGTAAGTAGACTGTTAAGGAGTAAGTTAATAAGTTGAAGACTGAGCTAAGGCACCTCATAGATTTGTCCAGTGCAGTCTGAACTCTAAATGATAGCTGTGCTACTCCAGTTATACTTGGCTGTAAAAACCTACTTTAAGTGTATTACAGGCACATGATGAGGCATCCGTACAGAAAGCTATTCTTGTGCTTTAAATAAATTGGAAGTATATCCTTGTGTGGCATACTTGGTTCTTTGTAAAAAACTTTTGGCATAGAGAGCTTACTTTCCTTCTGTCCATATTTTTCGTTTCTGTTCCTAAACCCAACTCTTTTCAGCAATTTAATTCTCCATGTCCATCTCCTCCCAGACTTGGTCAACAGTAGTGCCAACCAATCAAGTAAAAAATATAGGGCATAAAATTTGGTTTAGAAACCCTGGAGCTTGGAATATTTCATAAGCAATGTTTTCTCTAGAGCCAAAGTACACCCTTCTGAAAAGAACCTGCACGAGGCCTCATAATTAAGTCTTGCGAAAGAGGGGATTTGTCTCTTAAAGAAATCAAAATATAATAAATATTAAGGTAAGACTAGAAGCAAGATAAAAATTATAAACTAAGACATCACCACCACTGTTCTTCCTCCTATCTGTATGTAGCTCTTCTTTGCCACATCAATTGGACCAAGAGCTTCACTCTTAATTTTCCTAGACCTTCATTCAGCATGCTGCACGTTCAGAAGTTTGGAGTAGCATCTAAGTAGGCACTGTTCAGATTGGAGTTGTCTTTAAGTGGGATGCCTGGAGTAACTTCGCAATTTATTCTTTTTTTTTCCAAATTAGTGTTTCACTCTCGCAGCCTGGAAGGACCTGGCTTTGCTTCTTCCTGTGGTTGTTGCACGAAGCTATAAGATTGTTTTACAAAAATTTCTGAAATTTTTGCAAGGAATGAGGAATATTAGCATAAAGATCTTTCTTTGGACCTGTGACATTGAGATGTAACTATTGCTCTGCAAGCTCTTTATATTTTTATAAAAAAGTTTCCATACCAAATGGAAAATATTTGTTATAATTTCTTATTATTTTTAGAAGATTCAGAACAAATGTTCATGAATGTCTTGAGAGTGTATCAGATCCAGAATCTTTCTGGCAGATAATTTGATACCTGATGGAACTAACAAATATTTTATTAGTCTTCTGATGAAACCAGGGATGAAAATTCAATGTGGGTGAAACATGATAACTTTAATTTGTGGAGTGCCTTGAAATGTAAGATACTGTACACCAGAACAATTTAAAAGGACATTTTTCTTCCCAATTTGGTAATGGAAGAACATGTAGCTTAGAGTTAATGTAGGAGTCAAGGCAGCAAGCATTTTTCTTTGCTACTCTGTGTAGCAAGAAGCAAATTAAACTAAAGAGAAGCGAAAATGTTCTAATAGAAAATTGAACAACAAATTAAATATCTGTTTAAAAAAAGCAGGACCACAATTTCCATTAGTAACACATAAAGTAACATTTGCATTTAATCATCACTATTATATTCATTTGACTGTCTTCTGTAGTTGAAAGCACAAAATGACTCCAAAAGACACTGGAAAAAATACTAAATGTTGCAATGTATTTAAAGTAAAAATCCAGCTTCTTCTACTGTCCCCACATTGTCTGCTTTTAAGACAAGGAAACAGATGGCAGCATCAGTTTTATGGTTATCAGTGTAAGAAACTGGTCTTCAACGGAAGATTTATTTGGTTCCTGTCACAAAATTCAAATGCAGCAATGGAAAACTGCTGGTACCAGTGGTGGGTAGACAAATCCTTTAACACCATACTTAGGGCTCATTATGTTTGCTTAGAATAGAAGATATGGGAGTTTACTTCATGCCTTTGTCATTCCAAGTAAGTTCTTTTGTCTTTCAAGACCTACTCACATGAAGTAGATCAGAAGGCAGTTTCATTGTGAGAATAACAAAGACTTTTGACAGAATATATCTGAGCTATTACCCAGCAATAGTACCTAGTATGTAGCAGCTAGAACAAGTAAGACCAAAACAAGATAAAAATATACAAATGAAAGCCTCTAAAACATGTATAGATGTTTCTTCTATTGGAGTCACAACGATAGCCTTTAGTGAGCACAAGACAATACCCAAACCTAATGAATTTCCTTCCTTGCATCTTAGAAGTGCTACTTCATGCTTTTAATTCAATGGAGAATATAATTCTTGTTTATGTTCACAAAGGTCATTTGCCCTTGATAGAGTTATTTCAGCTTTATACCAGTACAAGAACAATGTCAGACCTCTGAACCAGTGTTTGCTCAATTAGAGCCTAGGAAATCTCCATGCAGTCACAAATCAAATACTCAAGTTCTTCCCTGCTCTGTTAATGGTCATATAGTGCTGCTTGCACACATATAAATCCTTGAGATCCCAGGTGGGAGTTACTCATTCATGACAGTACGTAAGCACATGTATGTGCAAATACTTGTATATATGTCAACATGTGTATTCTTATATAAAACCTTTCTATTACACAACATTTTTTCAACTATTCCAAAACACAAGAACCATTTTGAAGAAAACATTTATGTCAGGAAGACTTAGACACCACTGCTGTGTTTTCCTAGCTTTCTTTTGTGGAACCTGAAACCACATATAAGTATCTCTAATTTTATGTGTAAGTAGCTCTGCATAGCTGGTTACTTGGTCTGCAGGTGTAGTCACTAGGCCTAGGTGAACTGGTAAAGCAATTCAGTTGTTCTATGAATAGGCTATTGTGTAGTTGCAGCAATCACATGTACCACGTGGTGATGATATATACCAAGTATGACCATAATTCTGTGAATTCAAGTTTGCAATTGGATGGATATCTCTGAAGATATTGCTAGTCTTCATTTTGCTTTCTCAAAAAATCTACTGTTGTAAATATTGGGCAAACACAACTCATTGAATTTTGGTTATTCATTCAATTAAAAATGATACCATTTTGTTTGACTTGCAATTTAGAAAGTTTTAATAATTAATTTTCTGTTAACAAATCACAGGCTAGCTTCTGGGAGTAGTGTTTCAAAGTGAGTAGTAGGTGATAACCCCATTTTTAATGTATGGAAGTCTCAGAAAATCCAGCTATTATTGTGACTGCCTGGACTATTCTCATTTTGAGCTACAGTTTTCTTAAATGTTTTCTAGCCGGCAACTGCTTATTACACTTTTGTTTTTTTCTCTAAAAACAATACATAGAACACCTCCAAAACACATACCAAAATGTCAGGTCCCCAAAGAGGATCTAATAAAATTATAGAATGGCCTGTTACAGTGAGAATAATAGCTATTAGTTCAACTCTGAATATCAGGAGACATTTTGTCAAGTATACATGCTGGTTGTTGAATTTGGTTTGACATAGACCCATTTTTCTACAGATTGACAGTTAAAAACTAGGTTCTCTACAGTCTGTAAACTATGATTTTATATCCAGCACTGATTTGAAAAACTAATGCTAATGCAGATTTATAATAATGAGCTCTTTGAGTGAATATCCCTATTAGCTGCTCTATTTTCAAGACCTCTCTAATAATATCAAAAGTTGTCCTTTTTTTTTCATTTAACATTAATTTTTTTCCCTTTTGCCTTTTTACCATTACTGTTTTCAACAGAAAAACTCCTAATTATCCTGGCTTCTCTGTCCCTTCTACTTATAATGGTTTCTTTATCCATCATTATAGTGTGATCACACTAATGATAGTTTCTCATACCTCTGTGGTGTAATTAATGTAATATTGTAGGCTAAAAAACATCATTTTCAAAAAGCCTTTTAACATTCATATGTTCATTTGCAGCTATCAAATAATGTGCATACACTTTGGAACAGAGGAGCTGTCATAGAAAACACAGTAGTGGTCTATCTACTGTGATAGGCCATCTCAGACCATAGCCAATCATATATTCCAAAAGAAAACATAATTTCCCCATTGGTCATAATAGTGAAAATAATTGAATAGCACTGCCTTACACATGAGGGAATTTTGTTCCGATTGTGTTTAACTATGGTAGTATATCACCCACATCACTCACTTCCAGTAAACAGCCTTGCAAAATGCACTGATGTCTGGGGCAGTTCAGAGATCAAGGGAGGTGAAGAAAAAGGATTAATATATCTCATGAAAATGATTGTATGCCTCAGCAGTCTGTCTGAATGTAACATCCAGAGCAGTGTCTGAACTTGCCCTCTTCTGTCTTTCTTTGCTTTGAATTATTTTGATTTTACAGGGTAATCCCTTCTGTCTGGTCTGCTCAAGTACTCTCACGTAGTAGAAGTCTGAGCTGTCCATATCCCATGATGTCCTGCACATTTTTCACTATATTCCCCAGTTATGCTGTGACCTCTCCATTGTGTTTCATTTTCTGGCCTGCTCTTTTTCTCTACGTGATTTAGGGTGTGCAATGACAAGGTTTACCTTGCTGTGGCTAACCAGGTGTTTGTGATTGTTTCTAAAGGCCAATCTGTTAATTGGAAAGGGGGAAGGACAGCAGACCTAGTGAGTGAAGTGTGCCTGTGTCTCCAATTCTTCATCTCCAAGGAATACAGAAGCCTTATCTACAGGAGTTAGGAAATTCCCACTTTAGAGATGCTTCACAGTATGGAACCCTCTCTGGCATAAACTTCACTTCATTTTCAAAAACATTTTGCTGATAGTTCATTGGATAATATTCACCTTACTGGTATTCCTTCCAGGCTATAAAGATCAAAATACAGACTACCAGCCTTGGATGGTCAGCCCAGAGATTAAAGCACAAAATACATTTCAGGCTTTCAAGCCTTAATATTGTTACTGTCTAATGCTAGCGTAGACTTTCACAATCCCTTCCCACCACAAATCTTCTAAATGCCTGTAAAATTTTCCCACAAGTTCCCAGCTGAATTACCAGAACTCCTAATTTCTCTGTTGATATTAATGTGGCTCTAATTTTGTGGCAGCTGGTGGGACATTTAAGCCATTGCAGTATGATCTTAAACCTAAAGCGTGTCTGTGGAGTGACATTTGCCAAATAAGTGCCATATAGCCAGCACACTAAGAATTTTATTAAAAGCATTCCTAGGCTCACACCATCTGTTTGGAAGGAAGTCAAAATTCGTTGAGCAAAGTGAACCAATCAAACAAACTCATGTGCAGAATATTATAGGAAAACAAAGCAAAGCAAATACAGAATGACAAATTCTGGGTTGTATTATTTTCCTCTGTTTTGGTGTGTACTCCACCTTTTATTTTTGAATGATGGGATAAGGATTCAAAGGTGGAGGCAAGTCATTTGGATCACAATGCTCAGCCCGGAGGAGGTTTGCCTTTATTACTCATTTGGGTCTGATTTAGCATGGATCTGCTCTGAAAAAAATGTTGGCACTGTTGGTCATTCCTCAGGAGACAGGCAGTCTAATCTTACCTTTGCTGCTGTCTTATTGGCATCTTTGGATTAGTTGCTTTTTCCAACATATGTGTAATTTTATCTGTTTACTCTGGTCTGTACAAGAAGCATGTAGGAAAAGGGTGATCCTGGTCAGCATTAAGAGCTTGGTGGGTACTGCAATATTTGAGGATATATTCTTCACACCTAGTCAAAAATTCAGAATCATTTCCTACTAGAAGAGGCAAGAAAACTCACCAAATAACCTTTCATTTATAGCAGTCAGAAAATTGCTCATACAGTATCTTCACATGGAAATGTTTTAGATGTAAAATACTGTACTCTGTCCTGTGTCTGAAAACCCAGTCTGTACTGTACATCAGCAAGCCCTATAGTATTTAGAAGATTTAGCTCACCGCCTGCATATGGGGCAGGGGAGCATAACCTTCCCTTTATAGACAGAAAAGTCTTAGGGAAGGTAGCACATTTGCCAGAAATCACACAGGAGATGTCACAGCAGAGGGCATATTTGAAAAACTCAGGTTGTCTACAGCTAGAATTTGGTCCTGGGAATTTGATCAATTCTTCTTTCATCACATTTAATTTCCATAGAAACAAAGGTAGAATTAGTCTGAAAATCAGATATCAGCAAAACAAATCAAGCATTTGGACTTTCCGTTTGATGATTTCAAGTTGGGAAATCCCCTTTGCTTAATACTTGGGACCTTCCTCAGTGAAGATTCTAGTCTTGGAAACCAAGTATGAGATAGGAACTATCTTTTAAAATAATACAAATAATAGAACCCTTCTTCCTTCCCCATTCCCCAAATCTTTGCCTAAGGACAGGACCAGAGGAAGAAAGCTCCTGCTCAAATATGTAGAGACACTTGCCTCCTGTAACTGGAGCTGACTTTGTCTGGATTGTCTTAATTTCTGATAAATGATGGCTTGGAAGAAGAAAGGTGTTTGTGACTTCTGCAAACAAGGACAAAACCGACAGCAGCAATGATCAGGAAGGAGAGAGGGGAGGAAAATACTTCCAAAGTACTACTGCTTCTGGTACTGTAAATGTGGAGCATGATATATGTGGTAATTTGTGCTTTGTTTTCCCAGCTATTTCATTACACGTTTACAGTTTTCAGACATACGCAGGAGCCAAGCACTATAGAACATTTTAAAATGAGAAGTGATGCACTCTCGTTTCCCAGCTCACTCAACTGAAAAGACTAAATTCCTTGACTGTGTAAGGGCAAAATGATAGATGTGATGGAATGCACTCAATTCAAGATGTGAACAGTGAAGCAAAACACCTGCTCAGAAATGCATCTCTAGAATGAACTTCTGCAGAAATTAGCTCTGTTTCAGGTGTGGGCAGCTATTCACATGCATTTACTGAATTTGGCAAAGAAACATTTTCTATTGCTTTAACATGTGAATTTCAGAAATAGATTTTCTAAATGAAAGATTTCCACCACTAAATTCTTTTAAGTGTGTCCAGGTTCCCAGAAGACAGCTTGGAAATTGCTCCCAGGCAACAGACACTTATTTCAAACTGTAATATTCAGTGAACCTTCCAAAATATCCTTAATAATAAAACCCCTGTGTATGGACATCAGGCTAATATAGGTGATTTATTGATTACATTTCCTCTGAAATATGAACCTGACTGGTTAACTCAGTGCCCCTACAAAATCTGAGAAATGTAAACTATAGAGGGGTGATTAAAGAAGATGAACAGAAACACCTGCCTCAGCAAATTAACAGGTGTTTGAATCCTGTTCTGTAAGCAAATCACTGAGGTAATTATTTAAATCTCTGGCCAGTTTGCTCTTCTGCTACACAAGTGGAGAACAGCTACAGTTTTGGTAGTAAGAAAGCAGTTATCCTAATCAAAAGTGGATGGTTTATGATTCATTTATGCCACAGATCTGTATTATACACTTATGACCATAGCTCACCTCTCCAGTATGAACTCATACGGATCATTCTTTGGATTTTAATAGGGTTACTGGAAGCGAACCTCAGTGTGTGGGGTATGAGCTAGTCTGTTGCCTTTGCATCCTTTTTATCCCAAAACAGGAAATGAAACAAAAAATTGTATATTGGCTCCGAGATGGATCTTGGGGAAAAAAGTAAGGCATAAGTAAGTTAAAATCATTCTCACAACAGTGAAAGGGAGTGTATGTTTGTCTGAGCACTGTTAAATTGTTTTTTTCTGGAAAATTCTAAACATTAAAATTCTTAACTTGCAGTGGACAGACTATTTTGAGAGTAGTGACTATAATGTGTTATTTTCTATGATTTTAAGTTGTAATCATTAAGTGGACTTCTATCTTGCTGTTGATTAGAGATCATAGAAAGAATATAGTTGTACTTGTGGAAATTATGCCACCTTTAAATGGAAGTCAGTGGACTTGGGATGTAGTCTTGAGTAACTAAAGGAAACGGAGAAAGGTTTGCTATCCAGTTTGAATTCAGTGAGATGAATAGGAACAAGTGGCAGAGATACAACTCTGTGCTGAAGAAAAATCTCCTGTAGCCTGACTGAGCATTTATGATTGTAGCTAAACAAAACAGAAGACTCCAACGTGTTGTTCTCCTCTATATGTTAGCATGAAGTAAACAAAAGATTTCCAAAACAATCCTCCACGAAAATGACACAAACCATCGGAAGACAGATGATTTGCATGTTAACATTTTGTAAGGTGGTTTCTTGAAGGTGATCTTGGTTCTGTGCAGAACATGCTTTGAGGTTCGTGCACGGCGGCATTTTTCCTAGTTAGAGGACCACATGATCAACTACCTTGAGTGTGTCCATAATTTGCACACCTAAATTCTAAACTTGATATTCATTCTGAGTTTTTGGGCACCTGATGGACTGTTCTGGACTGCCTTTCCCTCATCTACACAACTTAAGACATTTCAAAAAGCTATTTGAGGTACTAGTCAGGAAATGCACAACCTTTCATCTCAGTACTGCGATGTAATGATTTCATCCAAAATTTACAAATACACAGCTACATTACAAACTTATCACCACCATTTTGATACATAAATGAATGTTACAGAGCTTGGAAATAAAGAGTAAACCTACCTTTATTATAACACTCTGCAATGAAAAATAGGTTAGATGTATCTTCATTGTCTCTGTATTTCCTCCATATGGAATTTTTTTGGCAAATCCTGCTGTAGTCATGAAAGTTTACCATCCTGTGTGCATCCACCCCTGTTATATTTGAAAGTGCAGTGACAATGGGGAGCAAATTGTATTGACGGTCCCTTCTTGAACATAATTACTCCAAAAAAGCCATCAATTAATCAATTAATAGTGTAACTCGACTTTAATTTTGAGGCACTTCAATATTCAGAAAATATTCAGCCAAATGTTATGCAGCCTACCAGATGAGCTGCCCCTTGCCATAAGGGAGTTATTTATATCACATTAACATCAAGAGAATAGGTTTAAATGGGAACAGTGGTCTCAATAAAAAGGCCAAGTTTAAACCTTATGCACCAAGATAGTTCCTGTTTCCAGCAGTGTCCAAGAGAAAAAGTTATATCCAGATGCCTTCATATTTTAAACTTAATTAATCAGGTATCCATTCACAACCATGTCTATTGGGAGTAAAAACTTCAGAAAGAAAGCAGTAACGATTCCCTCTGTCCTTTCTCATTGCCTTGTGGCAGGTGGAAGACAGAGCCTCTTTTAATATCCAAACCATGAAGAACCTCATTGCTATGAAATCTTCTCTAGAAAAAAGTAAAAAGCAGGTAATGGGAACATTTCTTTTTTTCCCCCCTTTTAAAGAGACCTTTCTCGCATTCCCTCAAGACAATCGTAATGTATGATGATATAATGTGACAAAGTTGACCATGCTAACATATCGTGCAAAGCTATGTAGTTGATAAGGAGCTGTATGTCTTCTCCAGGTAAATAATATTCATCCCTAAGGCGGTGACAGAGGATACTTTCCATAATCTTATTTTTCCCAATGCCTTTCCACAGTTTTTGCTTCAAAATTTAGGTTTAGCAAATGAATGTAATGTTAGCAGTTCCTTGAAATAGCTTGTTGTCTTGAGAACATATAAATAATATGGCACACTACATGAAACCAGAAAAATACTTTGGATTTTTTTTCAAGAATGAGTGATACTTTTTCATATATCTCCTGGTTATTCATTTTTAACCTGACCCTCAGGTCAAGACTTCTGTGATTTCATTTTGTTTTGAATATTTCAGCTAACGTGTATCTAGAAAGCCTTCATGAGATGTTCATTATGTAACTGCTCTTGGTTATAAATGATCGTTTCCATCACTGAAATCCTGAAAGCTTATAAGGCTGTGACTTGTCACAGCTGTTTTTCCAGCACAGGGTAATAATATGTCTTTCTGAAACAAGGAATTTTTGACTAACAGCTAATACATATTGCTAGATATTGCTGGATATTAAAATGCATACTATGAGTTTTAGGTAACAAGAAATATATTAAAAGAAAATAATTAATGATTCTTAGCCATGATTTCAAGCAGCCTGTAAAACGGTGGTCCTCTGTAATATCTTGTTGCATAAAATGTCTGCTGACCACACTTTCTCATTTTGATGGGTATAGCCACTGCATCACCCCATTATAATGTATAACTCAGCCCAGTCTTTGGAAAATTATCTGAGGTTCACAGCATTACACTTTACACAGCATTTTCCCTTTACATAATGGATTATGAATATCTTACCAAAATAAGTACTGAAAAGCTTCCTTACAGTTCATTATGGTATTACCATTTTTTCTTTAATCAATACAGTATAACAGTGTATATACACACTTACATATTAAGTTCTGCAAAATATTTAAATTCATGCTGGAGTCACTTTGAAGTAAATAGTAATTTTTAATCTCCTTTTGTAATCCTGTCCTATAAAGTAATAGCATACGAGTAGATTTCCTTGCCCCATTTACTAGATGACTATGATAGCTGGAGTCTAGTCATTTTGGGTGCAAGACTTAAATGAGATTCTTAGGATTGCTCATATGTATTAAAACATCTGCTGTGTCTGAAGAGAGAGATTTATTCTCTAATTAAAATCAAAATGAGTTTTTTTTCATTGACTTCTACTGTGGCAAGACAAAATCTTGTGATTATATCTATGCGATACAGTAGAAGACAGTCTTATTCATAAATGTTTCCAAACCCAGTAGTCAATAGGATGATACAGTAAGCAGGTAATTTTTTTAAAAATAGACAGTATTTTTCCTTTTTTTTTTTCCCCTTCAACCACCATGAACACCAAGCTGTGGTGCCTAGTATCTACAAGAGAAAAAGTAGATTTTATTAAAACTAGCTAAAATTTGGAAAATCATGCAGAAAGATAGTCACTGCCTTTTATTGTTGGTTTCAGGCTAGCCTGAGTTTCCCAAGGTTTTGAAAAAAATAAATTTGTTTCACAAAATATCCAATAAACTTTTATTATAAAGCTGTATACTTTTATCTTTCTCCCCTTAAAAAATAATAATACACAAAACAAACAAAAAAAGATTTTTATTTTTTTTTGTTTTATACAAACACTTTCATTTTATGGCTAAATGGAAATGCAGAACTGACTAGGGATCAGCTTTTCTACAAAATTCTCAACCTATAAATGAAACAAAGACTCAACAAAAATGTCTTTTCCAAAAATTGATTTTTTATTCTCACCCTCTTCTTTTACTATTGTAGTCCTAAATTAGCTCCTGACCAAACAAGTTTAGAAGGTTTTTACTTCGCATAGCACCCTACAGGAATAAGAAATATGTAAGAACATCTCTCTTCATGTTTAACTTTTGCATATCTGCTGAAATCTACTTGACCAAAGATTAAAACCATGAAGAAATGTTTCCAGTATTGGAACAACATAAGAAGGACTTCATATAATAGTGCTTAACTCTGTAAGCAGAATTTTCACACAAATCATTACAACTAGGAAAAAATATACTTAAAAGAAAACCAAGATCCGTCTTAATAATATGTGCCAGAAGATATACTTAAATGCCTCTATTGCTTTTTTCCCCGTTTAGTATTGATCAAGAAATAAAAAAAAAATGCTTCAAAATTATTTGTGATATTATCAGGCACAGTAACGCACAACATATCATTCTTTGCTATACAGTTAACAGTGAGAAAAAAGTTTTTCACAGATGTCAAACTAAGCTGGGAGAGGGGATGGGCAAAATGCAACTTCAACTCCTAATAAAACCCCCACTTACTGAGACACTAGCAGTGTCAAAAAGAGACTGCAGAAAATGCCAGGTATGTTTTCCTTTCACTTGAGCTTTTTTCCTCTCCAGTCGTTTTCTCACCTTTGCCCTTTGTCTGCTTTTTAGTTTTTTTGAAACAGAAACTGAAAATCAATTGGAAGGCTCCTCTCTGTAGAAGAGCATTCCCATCTTGCTGCAGAGCAGTCCAGTATAATGAGAAGCTGAAAGACTGTTTCTTTCCTTTTGCTTCTGATGGCACAAATCCCATGTAAATATATGATGCTATCATACCGTCAAATGATTTTTGTTCCAATTGCATCTGGTTTATTTTCCCACATGTGATTTTTTTTTTTCCAAAGGAGACTTCTTAATTGTTCTTTCCTCCTCATTTTCCTTTAATCTTTGGTTTCTTTCTGTTTCTGTTACACTTTCTATTTGGGAAAGATTACTGTTTCCTGTCCACCATGCATCCCAACTCATTTCATGTCATTCAGGTATGAAATAACCTACTGCTCCTTCAGATCTATACAGCCTTGTTTGATGTCAATGACCACAGAGTCTTTGCATCTCATTAGTCAATTGTTTTGTAGTTAGCAATGCAGAATTAGAGGTATCCAGCTAATGAAGCATTAACTGTCCCTATTTTGTAACAAGTAGCCTCATTAGTGAATGAAGACACATGCCTGTGCAGTTGGATTTATTGTGCGTCATGGGAGTGTTAATCCTAAACAAAAAACTGATGACCTACATGGTCATCATCAGTTCACCTGTTAAGTCCTGCCAGCATTTTAACAAGCAAGGCATGCAGCTTTTAAGGACTCTTAACTAGAACCATCAACTTTAACAGAATCAAAAGGAAGAAACTGTTATGTCCCAGAACATGAGTACTCACAAAAATACGGGGAATACTAAATGCTTATTTAAGTTTCACGTTAAACCTAAATAAAGGTCCAGGAATCCAAGGAGTTTCTTTAGCTGGAAAGGTAAATGTGTGTGGGTCAGATTATTATCATGAAACCCAGGGGAAAAAAAAAAAAATAGAAGAAAAAAATGTAAATTTCTAGGCACAGCATATTCTGAAGCCATAGAAAGACTATCACAGGTAGGAGGTGAGTAAAGGCAGTTCTCTGGGAAAGATAATTCAGTAGGGGGAAGTGAGATCTGAGATTCAGGAGTGGCACATGTCTGGTCCATGAAGTCCTACAGAGCCTTAAGGAAAACCTGCTGAAAATCTTAAACATTTCCCTTCTTGTTCTTACATTCCTTAGTCCTTTACTGATTCTTGCTCAAATATCCTTACTCCTTCCTCATTACCCTTCCAAGAGTGCTCCCTTTCTTCCTGCTTTCACTTGCGTTTTCTTCCCCATCACACCTCATCTATGAAAGGCAGGGTTGATTCAACAAACACTGTGAACTGCAGTGGTTTGTAATCAGTGAACCTCTTCAAAGGGTCAGTTAATTTGGATTTCAATATCTCATATTTCAATATCTCTTATGGAACTTACTGTAAGGCACTTTAAGCAAAGTCGTGACTTTCTCATTCTGAAACATGTGTTAATTTTCTATTGATTTTCTTTTATTACTTTTTTTAGAAATCAATGTAAGAATTTTAAAATAAATAAAAGAGAACGGTATTATTGTCATTTGGTTTAGTGTTGCGCATTAGAAGGCAAAGGGAGATGGATTTCAGAGCAAGTTTAAAATGAAGAGAAAAATGAGGGAATAATATCACAATTATGGCTATGATTTTTTGTCAGCAAGTGTTTTTTTAATTAATGCAATAATAATTTTACACTATGCAAAAGAACAACAATTCCTTTTAATATTGTTTTCTAGAGACAGCAAGTTAAGCTCTACACCAAAGCAAAGGCTGCCTTACTCTGTCCCTTATTCCCTCATCCTCAAACGAAGTATTATACTCTCAGTTGAATTCAATGCCCACTCTCAGCGTGGGGTTTTTGGTAGCTTACATTTTCTGTGACTGAGCTCTTCATCCACGTTACATAAAACCTCACCCCTTCTAGGTTTTCTAGAATTCATAAGCCTCTAGTAACAGAAAATGAGGCAAAGTTTCATTTAATTTCTCAGTACCATACCTAGCATCCTTTAATTTCCTCTTCTGAGAAGAGCAATAATATGCAGGACATTGCTTTGCTTTTTCTTTACAACAAAGCCTGTAAGGAGTCCATAGATAAATAAAATCTAAATAGCCTTCGTCACTCCTGGGCCTTGAATTTTTAATATATCTCATGTGTGCTCTAGTGTCCCTACATTTTCAAAAACTCCCTTGCTCTTCCTAACTTTCAAGAACAAAAGCTTCAAAACTAAAAAGCAGCCACCACAAAAGAACTAGCTAAATAAAAATATTCTCCTTCCCCACACACTTTTTTCCCCCTAGATGTTAACACGAATATCTTCTATTTTGAGATGGAACTTATATAAGTGACATAACAGCCGTGAAAGAAATTAGAAGAAAATTAAAGCATTTGAATAGCCATCATCTTTTCAGAATTTTGTATGATGGAAGACCTCAAACCTATATCTAGCAAAAATTGAATTTGGGGCCCAATCTTTCAGTAGAAGCAGGAGACCCTGGTCTGGGGCTGTAACTGGGTAGAAGTTTGCCATAATAGAGAAGGGAATTCCAAAAATGCGGGGAACAGAGGCAGAGCTTTCTTTTCACCGGTCTCTTCTTTTGTGGGCTGGGAATCTAAGCTGCCAATGGTTGTCACAGAAAACTACTTTATACACATAGGAGTATCTATTTAACATAGAAGAAATTCAATGAAATTTTGTTAACATGGATAGAGAAGAGCCAAGTTAGAATAGCAGGAAAACTGCCTTGAGGTTAATATTTGTACTACCACAGGAATAATAAAGAAAGTAGGAGGGAAGAGCTGGTGAAAAAAAGCAAGCCATATGGGTTGATAGTTTGCCATACATTTATAGACATGTCAGTCTCATTAGTCACATGTTCTTTTGAACATGCCAGAAGAAAAATGTAATTTAACATTTAACTTTCAGTTATTCTTGAGTAAGTCCAAATCCTTCTCAGTTATCCAATGGAGTTACTGCAAATTTACTTCCAGCCAGATGGCAGCAGAATTTGCTTCTTTTGTTCATAAAGAGATATACAATCACCTGTCACCCCTTGCTTTTCTCTTGCAACCTCAGCAACAGAGGAAAGTGCTGGCACTGGATAATGGAGAAAGGTTCAGAATAAGCCTCTTTCATTACTGACTACCAGGAAAACATTCTTAAATTATTCACTAAGTCTAAAGGGATAGAACAATTGTGAAAGACTATTTTTATCCCCCTGGAGAAAAGCAGTTTTCTCTGGGAAAACAAAAATAAAATAAACCCACAGTAATAATCATATTTCCCCAACTATGACCTGTAAAAAGCACTGTGAAATTGAGTGGAGGAGTGCACACTGTGAAACGTCAGGCCTGAGCTTTCCTGAAACAGGTAGACAGGAAGGCAATGCAGTTTTCCTTCTGGAAAGGTGTAGATCACAATATCACAGAATTGCTGAAGTGGGAACTGACTTCTGTAATTGATTGTGTCCAGTCCCCTGCTACTGGATTATCTGGAACTGGTTGCTCAGACATTTTTTAATTTTGTCAAAGATGGAGAGTTTGCAGCCTCTCTGGGAAACCTGTGTTGATGCTCAGTCACTCTCACAGTACAAAAGTGTTTCCTTGTAAGATATGTGATTCAGGAATTGCACTAGTTGAGGGATGCTTGCACATTAACAAGGAAAGCAAAACATCCTGGGCAGGGATTCAAGAGCTTGGTGTCAATTCTTTCTTTGGGACAGTTCCTAGGATCCTGAACAGGTCACTTGCATTCTCCATCTTGGATCTAGTTTGGGATAATAATTCCTTTCATTTATCCTTTGTTCATTTTCAGTGAGCTACTGAGTGCAAGATGACAGGTGCCAGGGTGTGGATGCATAAAGCACAGTGGATCACCAAGCTCTGGTTACAGGTACTGAGGCCAAAGGATCATGATGATAGACATTCCTTTTTCCTACACTGTATAGATGCCTCCTCTCATATTCTAGGCACTGTCTAATCACCAAGACTCACAGCCAAACAGGCTCATTATCCTCTCTGTTCCCCTCAGAAACATTTCAAATATGAAACTGCAAAGGGTATTGTATGATGAGGTAAATCTGACACACAGGGACTAAGAGAAATGACGGTTTTAGATTGGAACTTGGGTGGTGAAAACACAGTGCGGAAATGCTGGAGTGTTTGCTAGCTAAACCAGAAGATTTATTAGGATTTGAAAAACAGATGATATCAACTCTGAAGCTGGGTTTTAATAAAGGAATGTAGACCTGACTCTGCCAAGAACAAAGGCAATGTGCTTTGGTGAGAGTAATCTTAAAGAAAATTGCCAGCACAGGGGCAAAAGATAGGGGGAGAGGCAAAGGAAATAAATTGTGACTGCCTCATTTAGTAGTTGGTTGTTTGCATCTCACAATTGTCTGGACACTTATGACTGTAACTGGATGTATGTAGTTAACAGATGAACTCTGGAACCTCTAATCACCTTTTCCTCTCCTTAGCTCTTCTCCTCATCTACTAGTCATAGCACTCAGTTATGACTATGTACTGACTATACTGATATGTAAATTATTTTTTCAAGGCAGCATGAAGGAATTGAAAAACAAACTGGGTAATTAGTTTAAAAATTTCATTTTAATTAAGTTACTCTTATCTTGAAATCCCATACACCCCGTTTACCTGTGCAAATTTTAATGCATTCTCTAAATGTAAGCTTTCTCCTCCTCACTAGTATTAAAAATGGTAACTAGTTTCATGATCCTTAACACATAATTAGCAAAAAAGTATCAGAGTCCTGCTGACTCATCAGTTTATGCAATGTTTTTATTATGGCATTAAAAATAGTTTTAAGCATTTACCAAATATCTACAAATAGTACTTGTCAATGATACCTGTTTGTGGAGGCAAACATACTGTTACTCCTGAAAACACTTGTAAAGAATGTTTTCCTCATTAGCAACAGCAACTGGTGAAAGTTGGCACTTTTGATCTTCAACAGTTCACAGGAAGCTCTCCTTGGTCTTGTTTCCCAGAGAAATGAAGCTCACTCTTTTGCTGTCTGTTTAATCAAATGAATGGAAAGGAGTGTCTATTTGTATCCTATGTGAGTGGGAAACTACACTGTGATTTCAAGCAGCTTTAAACACTAGGGCATCTGCATGGAATGTGGATTATCTGTGCAAAGCTTTTTCTGTGGCTTGGAGCCTGGACCTTCAAAGACTGAATTTCTGCTACAGGGAAAGTGGGCCATTTGTGAGCTCTGTTCTACCTGCCACTTGCATAACTTGAGGAATATTTCTGAAAGTTTAAGAGCTTCCTTCCAGGAGGGACAGCTGTGTGTAACCCCTCATGTCACAGCTTTGGAAAAGGTCAAGATAACCATATAGGGTGGGATATGGGACTGGGATATCAAGATTGCAGAAGACCAAGACTGCAGGATGTGCTATAAAGTAAGCCAGTCCTTCCATTCTGTGAGAGCATTGATGCCAGATAGTCAACAAGCCACAAACCCTATGTCAAATCACTCTTTAGTAGTTCCAGTGTTCACATACTACTTTTTTCCTTCTTATCCTGCTTTAGCAAAATGAACAAGTGGTCACAAGAGTTATTCTGTTCACTATTCCATGTAAGCCTGCAGGCACCTACACCTTTACCTGTTTAGTAACTGAGAGTTTACGTATCTTCTGCTGAGGGGTAAAATATCCTAAACAAACAGAGACAAAATGAATACATAGACAATAACCAGGAGGTAACAAATGCATATTTCATGGCCATACTTCTACTCAGGGGGTGTTTGTATACCCATGGTCTCACATTGATGAGTTTGGCTCCCAAATACCCACCAAAGAGCAAGGATTAGAGTTTCTTTGAAATCTGAATGTGAAGATTAAAGATTCTTATGCAACACACTCCAAAAACTTGTTGCAGTCTTATAGTTCCCGGACTTGCTGACTTCCATTTCATTTCATGACCATTTCAGATCCCCAAGTTCACTGTCTTTGGTATTAGGCCTTCTACTTTTTCTGTATTTGAGGGCTGAGTATTGCTTGAGATTATTGTATACCTGTATACTTAATAGCTTTCCCTTTCAGAATTTAGAATAAATTGTACCAAGAGAATGACTAGCCTTCTCAAAACAACTTGTATGTTTAGTTTTGCAGAAGAAATAGAACTTTTGAAAAACACATCAGTGGGATTTTAAACATCTATAGGTAGCTTTACCTTACAGCTTGCCATACAGAGAATATACCATAACAGATACGAACATCTTCGAACCCTTTGACAAGGTCACAACCTGGATCTTTCAAGAAACAATATTGAGGTAGCGGGGCTTTTTAAATTATTCCTTTCATCTCAGTTGAAAGCTTTTTCCTGTCATTTTCTCTTATCAATCTTCAATAAAGGGCTGCATATCGCCTGTCATTTTTTTTTCCCTTCTCATTTATTTTTCTGGATCACTCCCCAGTCTATTATCTACGCTATAAGAATTTCAGGCAAAACTTCTCTGTCCAGAGAAAGGGAGAGGCCACTAAGCCCTTTGTCTTCCTGATGTCAGAAGTATACAGCAAAATCTGTGCTTTGTTTCAGCCTGCCTAACCTGACCCTTGTCCTAGGCTTTATCACCCCAAGCTTCCTCTGTAGTCATTTGGAGAGAGGGAAATGGTCTCATCCACTCCCTGCACCTGAAAGATCCCTTACAAGTTGTCCCAGCATTTTAGTGCTGACCATAGAGTTCTTTTCACAGTGACCCATAACTTCTCCTCTTACTTTAGTATCTTTACCACAAGGCTTTATATTGACTCACTGTCACGTATTTTCTTTTTTGAGCATCTCAGCCTCATTGTCAGATCTCAGGCTCTCTCAGTACGGCTTTAGAGGCTTCAGGTTGTTTATTGATGTATAGGTTGAGGTTTTCTTCCCTCCTGCCTAGTATCTGATCAAAGCAATCAATAAATGAGTGCAGTTATTATATTTTCAAACTCTTTGAGGATCTGTTACAGAGAAGGCATTGCCTGCTTAATTGATGACAGCAAAGCTAAAAAGAGCCTCTTTGGTAACACATATAGACACTTGAGAAGTAAAAATGGGAAGAAACTTATCCCCTCTTCCTCATGACCTTAAGTATGACTTCAGAGGCTTCAGTTTTGTCACTCTCTACGTTTTGTCTTGGAGACCTCTGACTTATCTACATCCGCAGCTGTCCAAACTGGCAGGTTAAGAGAAGTATAATATCCTCTCAGTATCCTCAGCATTGTTTTTTCTTCAATACTCTTTCATTGGCCAGCAAAAGTTTGAGATTATTTGCCTAGTTACCAGATTCAGTGAAAAGAGCTGAAATTCTTGCAAAATCCTCACAATTAAATAGCCACATACAGCTAAATTATTGCTTTATAGGAATTAGGAGTTCAAAAGTACTTGATTTGCATAATTTATAATTGCAACAGCCAGCTTATAATATTTTTTCTTGTATCATGCTTGACTTCTTAGGCTTTCAGAAGACCTTGATCACTCTGAAAATAATCCCACCAAAGCTTTTTTCTTTATAAGCCTATGGGTTTAGATCAACTCTGTAGTGTAATTAACTTGGGGAAAAGCCCACTGACCTGATTGACGGTTCTTAGCTAGTACAGCATAAACTTGTTATGTGTGTCTTCTGATTCCTTTGTTGTATCTGTGGCATTACTTGGACTCAGTGCTGGACTCAGTTCTCGCTCATTCAGCTTTGATTTCCCATCTTAAGCTTGGCAATTGCATTTCAAAATGCACTGTTAAGACATTTTGTAGGTACGAGCATGGGGTAAATCCATCCTAACCTAATTTTACTTACTCCAATGCATTTACCTGTGATGTGAAACTGCCTCAGAGTAGAAAGAGTTGGGTGAGGGGATTTCATCACTATATCATGATGACGTGTATTGCCCAGATCTACCTTCTCAATATTTTTTTAAAGATTGAACTTACTGTGACAGTGACCTCCCAGGAATGCTAAACTTTAAGCCTGTGACAATTGAAATCTATAGGGCTGCTCATAGGCATAAGTGTTTCTGCGGGATCATGGCCTCTTGGGGAGTGTTGGCAGGGGTACTTGATGGAGATTAATAGCAAGGAGCCCTGGAGGTCAAATTAATTTTCCTCATGGAGTACAGGAGGCAACATTGTAGCTTATATATTACCGTATGAAATGCTACTGAATAAAACAATTTGTCCTGCCAAAGCTCCAAATGGCTGTCAGAAAGAGTAGCATTGTATTTATTTTTAGCCTGTTTTCCTAAGGATATATGGCTTCTTTTATCATGCTGTATGCATGAGTGGATGTGAAACAATATGTCTATAACTGCTTAAATGTCTGATTTTGTCTCTCTCCCACCACTACGTTGAGCTGACTGGGCAATTTCAACCACATTTCTGACAGGAGGACAGAGGTCTCAAGGAACTTATTTTCTACAGTGTGAAAATAGAAAGGCAGGTAAAAACAAGAGACCCATTTAATTTCCTCCCATGAGAGAGAGGCTGTAGCATGAGTTCATTGCTTATTAGACATCCAAGAGTGAATATTGTTCAAACTGATGGCATAAATCCACATGAAGGCAAGTTTCTTTCTTTCTGTGGGTCACAAATGTACTGGTTTTATTTGCTGATGTCGTTCTCTCCCTCTTCCAAAAAACATATGATTTTCTGAAATCTTTTCTTACACTATTTTAACAAATCACACTTCCACTTCAATAGCAGTTTGCATCTGGGATGTGGAAGGACCCTAGATAGGACATTAAAATGAGAATTATCAGATTTGATGTGGCCATGAACCTGCTGACAGATGATAAGTAAAGGACTTCTCTCTTTATACCTGTTTCCCCTTCACAGTATTGTGTTAAGAATATCATAGGATCGTAGAACAGTTTGGGTTGGAAAGGACCTCAAAGATCGTCTGGCTAGTCCAGGTCCCTCTGGATGACATTCCACCCTTCTAGCATGACAATTGCACCACTCAACTTGATGTCATCTGCAAACTTGCTAAGGGCGCACTTGATCTCACTGTCTGTATCATCAATGAAAATACTGAATGGCTCTCGTGCCAGTGCAGACCCCTGAGGGACATCTCTTGCCATGGATCTCCATGTGGACATTGAGCCATTGACCACTACACTCTGAATGCAACCATCCAACCAATTCCTTATCCTCTGAACAGTCCACTCATCTAATTCATATCATTTCAACTTAGAGAAAGAAGGATGTTGTGGGGAAACTGTGTCAAAGGCTTTACAGAAATCCAGATAGATTACAGCCATTTTTTTCACGATGTCCGCTGATGTGGTCACCCCACCACAGAAAGCCGCTAGGTTGCTCAGGCAGGACTTGCCCTTGAAAAGTCATGCTGGCTGCCTTGAATCACCTCCCTGCCTCCACATTCTTTAGCATAGTTTCTAGGAAGATCTGTTCCATGATCTTCCAAGGCACAGAGATGAGGATGACAGGTCGATAGTTCCCAGGAGAATTGTGATGACCTGAGGACATCTTTCTATGTGGCTAAGGGATCCTGTTTTTCTTTTAAATTTGGAAGTGTAGTTTGTAGTTTACACCTGTTGCCATTCCTGTGCTCTGTACAGCTGGAAAAGTTTACTTTTCAAGTATGTGAATTTTAGACAGAAGTGGACCTTTATTTTGCACTGAAGCAGTTTGCTCCTCAGCTCAGTGTAACTACTAGTGCTAAATGGTACAGTTAAAATTAAAACGTGCCTCCAGCAAGTTCCAGTAGGATATAAACTTATCAAAATATGTACTGCGAAAGGCACAAGAGCACACAGCTTAAAGACCTTTTTTAGGATTCTCAGTGATATTTGAACGCTTGAGATCTGAGTGCTCTTCTTCACTGCGTTTTCCTGGTAGAATACCCCCAAGAGTGGTCTTTACAAAGCTAAACTTATCAGCCTCTGCACACAGTAGTGAGCCCTCCCAGCAAGAGTGGATACCTTTTGCCTTCAAATGTAGCCACGTAAAGCAGAATTTATGGAAGGAAACAGACTGAACATCTTAAATCTGAACTGCTACATGTGAATTGAGAATACAAAATAGAAGCAGTGTCCCCTGAACGATTCTGTGTTCTAACATACATTGTTTTTCTTCAGAGGCTGAATGGGGAAAGGTAAAAACAGAGATGCTTCAAATGAGAAAATGAGATGTCACTCGATACGAAAGCTAATATAAAATGGAATTGTTGCCTCACAAGAGATTGATATTTTAACACTCAATCCTGAGTCCGGAAAAAATAAAAATGAAATAGCAAAAATTTTCATGGGGTTAAAATGTTATATGAAAAAAGTGGACCTTGGAAATGTTAAAATGGTTTGCTTCATTTCATGCTGATAATAATATTCTCACCATACTGTGCTGCTCTAGTCTATAGGAATGGTAGTTCTTCATCATTCACACAGGCTTTCCTAAAGGCTTACTTCTTGCTTATCTCAAGTTCCTCTGTGAGGAACTTCGGTCTTTCATTTGGCTAAAACACTATGGGACGTGGTATGCCCAGCTGTGTCTGATCAATGACTCAGATGTTAATATTCTCTTGATTTCCTGACCCCTGGGGGAAAAAAATAATTCTTCCAAAATATTTTTTCTTGGGGAAAATGCTCAGCCAGATATTAGGGAAGACATAGAATAAACAGAACTTCCTTAACCAATCTCATTTAGCTTGTGCAAATATTGTGATGTGTAGTGTGCTGGAAAACACAGACCCTGTACCTTTTTTTTGAACTAGTATGTTGTTTTTCTTCATTTTGATTTGCAGTCCTCTGCAAGCACTTCCTTTAAACACCTACATCACTGATCTTCCTTAGTAAAAAAAAAAAAGCTACGAAAATAAATAATGTAAATCAATTAAGTAAAACAATGAATTTACCTCAGATAGCCAGAGATGCTGATAAAAAACAAAATTTCTGTTTGAGTCCACCTATATTACACACAGGAGATTACCACATGTTGCTTATATCAGCAACTGAGTTTTCAGACCTCAGGCTGCTTCATGGCCTTTACAAATGGCCAGCACTGTATGAAGTATCAGACTTATTGTTTATGCATTAGTGTGTTCTCTGGAAACAAATGTGGGAGGAGTTTTCCTAGACAAACTCCAAAGAACCCTGACACTGTCAAAATGATAATTTTATTCAGTACTCAGAAGACAACAATTTATCCTACAATGTGGGTGAAAAATATTGCTTCCATTTAGGAGACTGATGAAATTTGATGAGAATGGGTGCTCTTAAAAATATATATAAAGAAAGTGGTTCTATTTAACATCACTAACACAGAAAAAGGCTAATTTTCAGAAGTAAAATATTTATCTGATCTGCTTTTCGTGACCACTGTGTAAGCTGCTCAACTGGTTAACTTGAATAAAATTTGCTTTGCAGTACAGTCTGGTCAAATGTGCAGAAATAAGAATTTTCTTACTTTGGGTAAAAGGCATCATATATTACTGCTTTATGCAACACCCTGTCTTAAGTGTGTGATATTAAGGAACAAGTTCTCTATAGATCCCAAGGAGACATGGATTAGCATACTTTAGGATTAAGGAGACATGGATAAGCATACTTTAGGTTTAAGTTCTTAATCAATATCCTATGACAGTTTATTATTAGAAATGTACAGAAATGCAATGATACGATAGTTTGGGCACTTCAAATTGTTGAAAGTAATTTTGAACATCTGGCCTTGATCTTTCTCAACCAAAAATTAATTTATTTAGAAGTAGAACTGTCATGATATTTTTATTTTATTTTAAAGTAATTTGGCAGTAATAATTTGTACCTGTTGATCTACAAAGGCTGTAAGAATCAGAACAGATATAGACGCTGTTTGTTAAAATGTTGGTGCAATATCTTGGGCCAAGAGATTGATCTAAACCTTGGTTTATATATTTCTCAAAAAACATCCTGAAAACTTGCTTGAGAACAAGAGCAAAGTCATAGGGGGCACTGAATATCCCCACCCACATGTAGAACATTCGGATGACTGCAGATACAGAAAACAAGCCCAGAGGCTGCTGGCTTGACAGGTTTCTTAGAAAGGTCAGGGACAGTGTATGCTTCTCATATCTTAACCTGGTTGGTGCAATGTCTCTTGTTAACTTATTTACTAGGGCTCATTTTTAATGCAATATAGAGCACTTCACCTTCCTCGAAAGTAAATAACAAATCACTGACTATGGCAGGTTTGTAATTCCACCTGTCCTCCTGCCTTGTGTTTTCATAGGTATGTCTGTGCTGCTTCTTTTGATCCTTTGGAGAGAACCATTTCAGATTTTGTTTCCAATTAACATGTTGGTGTTACTTAATTCATTCAGTCGCGGGTCATTTCTCTATATTACATTACCTGATTGAGCTTACTGATCAGTTTCCAGGCTTCTTTCTCTCAAAAACAATCTTCTTATGTAATTTTGATTGAAATCCTGAGGAAAACCAAACCAAACTAACCTACCTGTTCCATAGGGAAATTAAAAATCCATGCTTTGATTGGGGTCATTAGCTCATTTAGGCTCTTTGTTTTCTGTGGAGATGGGTAAAATTTTCGTTTATTAATATTAAAATCTCTGCAAACAAAGTTTTAAAGTTTTTGCTGCCTTCCTGTCTTGCCCTCAATAAGGGGAAGTATGCTTTTCTTACAATCTGTACCAGATGGTAAACAAGACATCGTAAGCAATTGAACTCTTTTCAGATTTTTAAGGGCCACCTTCAATGGGACTGCACCATGTTTTCATGGGGAGGTGTGTCCTAACTGCCATCCTTCTGAGCCAAAAATTACGACTGAAAGCAAGTCAGTGTTTCCGAGAATGTATCCAAGTTCATGCAGTCCAGGAAGAGACTGAAAACTGCCAAACTATGAAGTACTGATGTTTCTTTGAACACCACTAGGTAGGTATTATTGCTTTCAGCCTTCAGTGCACACATTCAGCAGAGCAGGACAAGTTTGTGTGGCAGATTCATGACTGGTCTAAGTGCACATCATATTTCTGGTGGCAGTTAAATCCTTCTTGCCACATAAGCAAAATCATTATAATTTCCTACTTGTAGGATGGAGAATATGAACAATATATATACATCTCACCATGAATTTATAAGTCCTGATCCATAAGTCATTGCAGCGCTGAAGATACCTCTTTTGTTAATCCTACCTTTCTATCTTAATTTGGCAAGTCTTGAAGAGAGAGAAGTAGGTGTTACAAAGGGTTATGTTGCCAGCTGTTCTTGTGCCCCTTTATAGGAACAGTACTTATTTCTGTTTGGCTTTTGTCTTCACAAGGTTTCAGTCTTTTGTACCTAAGTTAATTTCTTACATATGATATTTTTCATTCTTTCTAAAAGATTATTTTGTAAGCAGGAAGAGTGTTTCTAATCTGAGAACAAGTGCTGTTTTATCTCTATTTTCAAAACCTTCTGACAAACTAAACCAGAAATTATAATATTTATGAAAGGTGGATTTGTTACTCTGATCATCCTTACACTAGCTTAATTAATCCCAGTAATAATACCTTAAGAGATTTTGATAGAACAAAGAGTTAGAGTTAAGCTAATGATTCCTGATCTGTTAACATTCAGGTCTAATTTACATTTAGTAATTGCATTAATATATTAAAAAAAAACAGGCAAACAAACAGGACGACCCAGACAGGAGCACCTGAGATATGTACCAGCTGTGCTACAGGAAAAATAATTCTGTCTGTGCCTTGAAAGTTGCCATAATTTTGCATCCTGCAATCTGACTTGTGTCCCTGCTTGTTCAAAGCTGAACTGAGGTCGCGGGACATGGCAATTGTTCACACTAAGCTAAAAGCTCTCCAGCAATAGACTTTCACCTGTAGGTGGATGATTTAAGTCCAATTATTCTTTTGCGAAATCTTTAGAAAGATGCCACCAGCTGGTCAGAGGACTCATTGCAGACTAGAGGACACTTGATTGAAATCCCTGCTCTGTGAAACTCGGAACATGATTTACATGCAGTTAGACCTAGGGAAGCTGAGTCCTCTTCTCCTGCCACCACCCGTGAAAAAACGTGCAACTGCTGGGCATATTTTGAATGAGTATAATGAGGACACTTTCCTTACAGAGTTGAGAGATTGGTCACTTCTCTTACAACGATAGTGAAGTACTGTTTCAAAATAAAAAGGATATTGAGTTTTTAGCCAAAATTTGTTTCTCACTAAAAAAACACAAGCTGAAATTTTTTTTATCAATTCTAAATCTGGCTTTTAAATTCCTGTTCATTTGATGACAAATCTTCAATGACAAATGGAACAAATCCAAGGTCTGCTCATTCTATTACTATTTTCCTATTTAATAACAGTTATTACTATTTTAGCCAGCTCACCTCCTCTACCTGGCAATGCCCTGGTGTTGTGTACTTTCCATGGAGAATAAGGATACACTTGCAGCCATTCTGTTCTAGCTAACTAGAGCATAAGGAGACTCCATTGTGTTTGCTTCGAGGAAGCTTTAGAGGTCACAATGTCAGCCCTGGATGTCGGTGACAAAATACTTAACATTTCACTGATGCCATTCATTCAGACAAAGGCTTTCTACTAGATTTAATTAATTTATACTCCTTGCAATTAGTCATTGTTTATCTTCTCTCTTAATGCGTTAGCAACCGTTTTAAGGAGCAAAATCTTGCTAAATTATTACAATTTTAAAATTATTTTAGTTGGGAAAAGGAGACTGTATTTTAGTATAAACAATTTTTCTCTTTTCTGTTAAGCAAAATGGACATTTCTCGAAGTATCAAGACAGACATGCAGGACAGAGAGACTTGCAGAGGATCACTGCATTATCTACCTTCAAACTCCTGCTTAGAATCATCTTTCATGATAGAGTCACAGTAGTTTGGCTGCTGGTCTGCTACTTTCTAGCCAGAGAACTTGAGACTAGCTGTAGATGTCTGTTTTGGTTTCTTTTACCTGGATTGTAAGCCCATTGATATAGGAAAAATCTTGTAATGTGTGGGTGGTTTTTTTTTTTGTAGTTTGCAGCATCACAGGCTTTGATCCAAGCCTAAGAACAAAGAAATTTTTTGGCTTTGCCTACGCTACAGAACCTAGGACTGCTTCCCAACGCTCCTGGGACCAGATGAATACTTTGATACATCCAGTCTCTGCTTTTTGCCAACATTTGAGGAATGCATCATCTCTATTGGGAGTGAAAACCAATTAGTCTGTAATGACATGTTCTGATCTAGATGATCAGAGGATTGGGATGCTGGATGTGTCGGAGGGTGTATCTACTTAGAATATCTTATGCAAAGGTCATCATTAAATTATAATGATACCATTGGAATTAAATATTATTAAACATTGAATGGAACGTATCTTTTCAATAAAACAAACATCATTATAGAATGATGAAACGTAAACAAAGTCAACAATCATTTTTTTAGTTATATTATTTGATATCATAAGAATTGCTTATATGAGAAATAAACATTTTGAGTCTTAGAATCTTCTTAGCACTAATTTATCTATATATTAGACAGTACTGTGTTGAATAAACAGCATTTTAAAAGGATATAGCACAAAAATAACATTACAGCAATAGGCTTCAAAATTGCATGCATTGACTACATCTGAAAACACAAGTCATCACTTTCAGCTGTATAGATTTAATTCAAAACCCTCTGGAGTGAATGGTAAGACTGCCATTGACTTTACTGAGTTCTGGGTCAGGTTTTGTGACTTGATATCCTAGACCATTGATTTCAATTATAAATGTGTGTCTTTTCTACTTCATAGATTCTTCAACAGGGAAAAAAATACAATCAGCCAACCAGAGGGAAAAATGTGTATTTGTTTTAAACTTGATCGTGTTAATTCCCCCTGAGTATTTCTTGAAATAATAATTTTCTCTTTGTGTGTTTGTGTCAAGCCTGCTGCTTTCATAGACAGAAGCCAGAAGAACGTTAGGCAGTTTACAGAACATGTAGGAGGAAAAGCACATCCTTTCTATTATCTACGCACCTCTTGTTTTATAGTTTTAAAATGAACACAGTGAATGCATCTTCCAAGTGAAAGAGAATGAATAGAACACATGCCTCTTGTTTTAGTATGCTAGACCACCTCGTGCAGAGTGTGTAACTGTTGTCTGAACCACAGATTCCTAGCATCTGAACCAGCCTCAAAAGAAATCATCAAGGGGGATATCTCCCCACCTTTTCCTCTCTCTCTGTGTGACAGAGCCACATACCTTCTCTGCCTTAACTGGGGAGCCTGTTGTGCTGCAGGAACTGGAGACACCTTCCTAAATCTCCTGAGTGCTCTGGCAATTTATTCTCTCTTTGGAGTGCTTGATACAATGCCTGTGGGGAATTTTCCTGAGCTTTGAGCTGCAGTGAGCAGTAAAGCTACTTTGATAAGGTCTCAGACTTCTCTGCTGAAAATGCCAGAGCAGGACCCTGATCTTTCCCTGCAGCTTGGCTAAGGAAGGAAGGAGATGGGAAGGAGTTGGGGCAATTTCCCGGCTCACCCAGCTGCCTGCTTGTCCAACACCAAGCTGCAAAACCCTGGTTGAGCTGGAGTGCTTTTAGATAAGTGCAGAAGCAGGATTTAACCACCTGAAGGAAATGACTGAGGTACTCAGACCAGTAAGTGGGGTTTCTTGGGGGAAAGGTAGGTCTTAAGTTTTTGGGGTGGCTATTATAAAACAAAATGGGGAAGAGGGAGGAGAAGGGTTACAACCCATCTAGCTGATTTCTGCTTGGGTATGCAGAAAGTGCAAGTATTTTCGGCAGCCACAAGATTCATCTGAGAAAAAGCTTTTCATGTGGATTTGTCTTAGCTTTTGAAAAGGAACAACTGGATACTTCTACTTTACAATGAGAACTAAAGAAAGGCTTTTGCTGTGCCTCTCTTTTTCCTGTTGCACTTGCATGCGTAGTTGCAGATCATTTTTTGTTTTTATTTCTTATCAGATTTCCCATTTAGACACTAGCTGTGCACTGTTTTCACATTTCCAGCAGCGCTGGCAGTAAGGCAGAGGGGCATTAATAGCATGCCTTACAATAACCTTACAGACTGTGTGTGGGATTTGAATTGCAGTGGCTACAACGTGGTGTTGGTGGGCTAGGGACTGTATTAGTCCTTTCCTTCCTCCTGTAACAGCTCCTACATCCCTCGAGGTGGTGAGCAAATCACAATTTTAGGAATTGCTTTCCTATTGCTCTCGAATTGTTCCCTGAGCTTTGTACCATGTTGTGAACTCTTAACAGAATTCAGAGGAGCAGAGGAAAGGAGTTAACCTTGAACCTCTCCTAAATGTGTTGTTCATTCTCTAAGTGTACAATTTTCTGCTTCTCTTCCCAAAGGTTCTTCGTTTACAATTACATAATTGATAGCTTAACCCTCTGTCCCCTTAGACCATTTTAAAATCCAATATAAATAACACCTCAGAAACAACCTCCTGTGGCCTTTTACTCTTGGCAGCAGAAACTGGGTGTGGGCTGCTTTTGCTTTACTTACTATGTGAAAAAGGTTCTTTTGTTTTATAAATCGTTCTTAAAGTGTCTGGCCATCCATTTATGTGTAGCTTCCAGTTCCCTAGACTAGGGGTTCCTTTCAGCACATCATGTTCTCTTTAAGATTTTTCCATGAGGGGCATAGTGAGTAATCTTGCAAGGGGAAAATTACATTGAAAATTTTCAAGGTTTTTTCTTGCTTGTAGCTTGGTTGCCTGATTTGCTTTTAAAAGTGTCTTACTGGAGGGGAGGATAAGGATGAAATGTTGGAACGAAAGAAAGTTAAAAAAGCTCCATAGGAGTTCAGTTACTGTGGCTTATAACTGATTTTTTTTTTTTTTTTTTTTTTTTGTATTTTACATCACCTGGGACTGTACTAGAACACCACAAAGAAAGCACACTTGCTAAAATATAACATCACACAGACACTACAAAACAACAAATACTTTTAATAAAAGAAAGCAATGTCATATATGGAATAAGTTTATTTGTAATCTATGAAAGGGCTTGCAGATTTGTGAAAGGTCCTTGTCTCTGGAAGTTGCTGTGGAAAGAAATGTAGGCAGTTCAGGAGGATCTCCAAAACCCTGTTCAAGATAGATGCATTAAGAGATATTTCACCATAGGAGTCTGAGGGACTGCAAAAGGCCTTGAAAGAGAACAGAGCAAGCTGTTTAACACAGGGAGACAGCTGCAGAAGAGTGAATGCTTCTGAAGAATGGCTTAGGAATGGAAGGTATCCATCTCATTTACTCTTTTTCACTTGCTTCAGTTTTCTGGAGTTTGATGCCCCTTTCCTCCCTGACCCACAGTGTTCTGCAAATCTTATATGTGGTGTTGCTTTGACTTCAGCAAAAACCCTATTCTCACTGTTTCGAAGGTTTCACAGTTTGAGTCATTTCCTCCCACTGCTGCTGTCTCCTCCCTCTCTGTGCAGGGTAGTACATGGGTAGGTGAAAATATTGATGAATTGTAGCAGAAGGTCAGGATATAACTATCAGGAGTTTGTAACCTCTTAAGCAGCATTTGATTGAACACTCCATATATGCTTATCCTGGATGTAATCAGAGAATTTTTAAAGCTTTCGTGCAGGCCTCTTCACACAACAATCATGGTGTGTATACATGGATTGCTGGTAACCCCTTGAAGTTAGTAGCAAATAAATTCATTAAGGTCCCATAGGTGGGTGGAGAAAGCATGGATTTATGTATCGTCAATGAAGCCCTTTTAATATCACAACACAAGCTGTCTGAGACATTATCAAATTAGACACACTGCGAAGCTCTGAGTCAGAACCTCAACTTCAGCTTTGTAATATGCCATGGTATGTCAGCTTGGAAAGATGCTTTCAATTTCTTTTGGTGTGTTTTTCTATATTCAAGTCTGTCTTCACTTTTAAAGTCAGATTTTCCCTTTCTTGTTCCCTGTTTCTATGAGTCATTTTGGATACGTGTGAATCTGTTGTATAGGCTCCACAGTTCCAAGAGTTATATCTAGTAGCTTAACCTTTCAAAGCCATTCTACAAGCTTTGCTAACTGGGAAATATAGAATTTGGCATAAAATATTGCTTTCAAACCATGTTAAAAATCAGTCTTATTTATCAGTGTGCAGATAGTAACATGTTTTCAGCCTGCATAAATGTGGAAAAGCAAGGGTAAAACTCCTAGAGCCATCAGTTCCAAATTGTCATTTTGGGGAAGAGGAGAACAGAGAAAAGATTGCTCTAACTTGATATATGTTGCAATTGGGCTAAATTTACTATCTGTTGCACACTACACATATTTCACATAAGGATATTAAAAAGCATTATATACAAGTTTTTTGATCTGCCATATTGCACAAGGATTCCTACCATATTGTATGTCCCAAAGGAAAAAGAGAAATTCACTGAAGAACCAGAAATAGAAAACACCAAAAAGGAAAATACGAAAGATGGGACTATGTGTGTTTTTTGTACTGTGTTTATTCTTAAGATTTCAATGATAAATATTCTCTATCTTTTACAACGCATTCAGAGAAGAAATTCTGGAATTAAATATTCATTACTGCTTTTAAAGATTAATATGGGAATTTTAGGGAAAAAAATCTATTTTTTTTTCATGAAATCCATATTCTGAATTATCTATAATGGATGTTCAGATAATGAATTTTCTGTGAGTGTACCTTAGACCAAGGAAAGCAATAGACTTGGTTTGGTGTAGGCCTCTGATGAAGTTGGGATTCTGACAATGTGCAGCTTAAAAATTCCTGTAAGTACATGAGACTCTATACCTGACAGACCGCCAAACTCCATCGTGAAAGCAGATCTCACTGAGCTTCTCTGCTGTCTGTTGCAAGGCACAGTGCACAGGCACTGGCACCAGACAGTTTTGTATCTGGCATGAGGTTGGCTGCAGACGATTGTTAAAATCTGTTTAGCATCCATTTAGATGCAACACCACTGAATAAAGATCAGTTGGTTGCCAAAGTCAGGAGGCAGATTCCCTCTTTATTTTTTCCATTCCCTTTTTTCTTTTTTTTTATTTTGGTGAGCAAAGGTTTCAATGTTTTTATTCCGAGATTGAGTCCTAAGAGACTGGCATGTCTGTATCCTATGGAGAAGATGTGGAAAAGGAGCACATGAAGCTCCTGGAAGTTCTCTGCTGGAAGACCAAAGAATCCTTAGGAGAAGTAGGGATATTTTAGAATTATTCTTTGCAAGTCAGTTAATTTTTTCACTTGTTAAAGTTTAGAGATAATGTTTTCCGAAGCTCTTACTAAAATCTTCAAGTGTCCTGCACACTAAAGGCAGCAAACTGTTAATTCATTATTCTTCATGGCCTTTTCCTGCCTTCCCTCCATGTGATTGCCGAATTGGAATTCTGAAGACCTCCACACTTGCCTTAGATTTGATGGTCCGTATCCAAGAAGAGGCAAGTGGCAAAGACGCTTGGCCAAGAAAATATAGTGAGAAAAACCTAGGGAAGTCAGGCAAACTGCAGAAACTGTAATGGTAAAAATCTAGCATGGGGAGAGATAAGAAGAGTCCATGCTTAGGAAAACCTTGTTATTCTGGATTCTTGTAAAATGATATACATAATATTATTTGAAGGCATTGTTTTTAGTAACTACAGGGTGTTACTTAGGAAAAAAGCTTTAGAGTAACCAAAGGACTTGTATATTAACTTCCTAGGTGTTGAATACTATTTAGGATGCCAGCTCTAAACACATTTGTCATGGCTTAACCTAGGTTGGCAACTAAGTGCAGCACAGCTGCTAACTTACTCCCCCTGAGTGGGATGGGAGAGACAATCAGAAGGGCAAAAGTGTAAGAACTCAAGGGTTGAGATAAAGGCAGTTTAATAGGTAAAGAAAAAGCTCTGCACACAAGCAAAACAAATCAAGGAATCCATTCACTACTTCCCACCAGAAGGCAAGCATTCAACCATCACCAGGAAAGCAGGACTCCATCGTGCATCACAGTTACTTGGGAAGACAAATGTCATCACTCTGAACTTGCCCCCCTCCCTTCTTCTTCACCTTGACTTTCTTACTGAGCATGACATGACATGGTATGGAATATTCCTTTGGTCATCTGTGTCCCCTCTCAACTTTTTCTGCATCCCAGCCTACTGGAGTGAGGTGAGAAGCAGAAAGGACCTTGGTTCTTGTGTGAGCGCTGCTCAGCAGTAACGAGGACATCCCTGTATTACCAACTGTGTTTCCAGCACAAATCCAAAATACAGCCTGGTACCAGCTACTCTGAAGAAAATTAACTCCACCCCAGACAAAACCAGCAAAACACTTTAAGATACAGAAATAACCGTGGATCAGAAAGGCAAATAATCCATCTATAGCCATACCAGTAGACTCTATTTTGTATCAGAGGTAGAAAACTAACCCTCGTGTCAGAACCAAACTGTATTAGTAAAAGTAGTTTTACCATTGTATCTTTGCCAACTAAACTGGTCTTGGTCAATATTGTATCTATTAGGCCAGTTAACTAAAAATCTTGGTTTATGAACATCTACCATCTCTCCCTAATTTTGGAAAGACTCAATGAGTATCAAGGGGTGTTTTGAGAATGCAAACTAAGGAAAAAGCTGATAAGTTAATATAAGCTTTCCACAGGGTTATGGAGATCTTCCTGCTGGCTTTGAAACTTACAGTGGATTTTGATTTAGGTCAATGAAATTAGGATACTCTGCTTCCAAAGAATATCAGGCCTCACGTTTTCCTTGCTCACACCGTAAGGATTCAAGGGTTAACATTAAGCCATTATTTTGATGGACTAGTAGTAGTTCTAAGCAACTGAGGTGAGAATAAAGTTCTGCTAAAAACATCCATCCCTCCCCAACAGTGGTTAAAATCCGCAAACCACAGAAAGACCTGAAGATGTGCTGTGCACTTTTGACAAGTTTCCCTCTGACTAATGTTCCCGGGAGCTGCTGGCATGCAATCTTGTAGAACAAGTTGGTGATTACCGGTAATTAACCACTTTCACTTCCATGAGTGATATAATTAATATAATTCTGTAGAATAAGGCATGGCAAGTGGAAAATGTTCTCTTTTAAGTCTTACTAAGTATACAGTTTGTGTTCTTTAATGAGGCATCTTTGGGAGTCCGAGGGGTTGTAATGCTGTGCCAATGCCTTGCTATTTTAGCAGCTCTGTGTATGAAGACAGACATAATGCTGCACTGCATAGTGAGCCCTGTTAGACAAATGTAAATCCTGACTGATTCTATTGAATTCATGACATAGTGATTTGAATGTTGTTATTTACTCTACTCCAGATTTACACCAAATAAAAAAAAAAAAATCTTCTTTTAAGGACTAAAGATAATATTTCATCTGAAGTAGAAACTATGCAAGCTTTTGATTTATTTATTTTGCCATATGGAATTCTTAAAAAAAAAAAAATAAGGGCCTTTCACTGTTTTACCCAAGAGATTAATTTTTAAATTCACTCTACAGTAAGATGTTAGGAACTGTGATTCCTCTTTCAAAGACTCAGACTTTGCACCAGAGTAATCCAAACATTTCAACTGAAGTTACTTCAAATTTGTCATATTGGAAAAGCAGTAAAAGAATTGGGTCTAGACACCTACTATTTAAAACCAAAGAAAAAATAGATGCTTTGTGGCTTTTACAGTACTTTTACATTGATAGAATATTTTTTCTCAAGGCTAAAAGTAGTGTATGCAGAGGCAATAGGAGATTTTAAAATTTTAAATGGAACACATTTTAGGGCTTTCCGCTACATAACTTCATACAGTTGGTGTGGTGGTATATGTAGTCACAGGTTGTAGGTTCAAAAGGAATGAAAAGAAAAAAATCTGTTAAAATAACTTTAAAGGTGAGACTGAATGCTTCCAAGAAACTAAATACACTGCAATGCAGGCCTTATTTAACCTTCATGCTGTCGAATAACTCCACGATGAGCGATCAGCTACCTTAGAGGAAATTGGGGGGGGGGGCGAAAAAAAGAAAACAAAATAAAAAAAAAAAAAAAAAAAACAAACAAAAAAAAAAACCAAAAAAAAACCAAACAAACAAACAAAAAACACCAGGAAGGAGGAAAAGAGATTTCATTTCAGTAAAAATATATAAATAAGTAAAAAAATGTTTTATTAAAAAAAGTCTATCATTCTCTAAGGGTATTTTTTTTTAAAAAAAAATCACTCTTAAATAAAATTTTAAATTATTTTTTCAGAGCACTGAGGATTTCTTATTAAAAATTTTCTTGTGAAAAAAACCTCTATTTTTCTACTTAAATGTTAAAGGAAAATAAAACATTAAGTCAAGACTCAAACCAATTATAAATAAATTCCTATCTGAAACAAAAATAGGATTAATTTTCCAACTAGCTCTAATCCCAAAGCGGATAGCAGATGTACTTCTTTCAGTTTTGCTGAATGATCTTTTAGATTCCAGTTTATAGTTAGTCTTTTACAGACCAGTCTGTATCACTATCATTTTGACTTCAGAAAAACACGTTTCTGCGACTGGCTAAAAAGAAGCATGGGAAAGACATGAGTAGGTGATATTAAATGTCACAGTTTGGGTCTCTATCCCACCCCTGACTGTGCTCATGATTTGAGTTTGTCTGGATATAAACCTAGTTTTTCAGAGAACTGAAGTCTGTGTAGGAGAAAAGTGTTGTCGTAGTGAGCCGGGTGTAGGTCTCCTCCCAAACAACAAGCGATAGGAAGAAATGGCCTCAAGTTTTGCCAGAAGAGATTTAGACTGGATATCAGGAAAAATTACTTCACGGAAATGTTAAGAATTGGAACAGGCTACCCAGGGAAGTAGTTGAGTCATTGTCCCTGGGAGTATTTAAAACATATGTAGAAGTGGTTCTTGGGAACATGGTTTAGTGGTAGACTTGGCAGTCTTAGGTTAAGGGTTAGACTCTGCTGTCTTAAAGGTCTTTTTCCAACCTACACAATTCTATGATTCTGTGATTCTTTAATTCACGCTGTTCTTAGAAAAGCAGAGTGCTTCTGAAAAAGGAGTCAGCTACTTATAAAAGAAAAGTGATATGTTGTTGACTTGTTCCTTTTGGCTCCTCTGCTAAAACTCACAGAGCCTATCTTCCTACCCATTTTTCTTCTATCTAGGAAGTATGCTAAAGCATTATTATTAGGTATCAATAAAACTTGCTTAAAGCTTCTACCAAAGCTAAAAGTCTTGGGTGACTGGCAAGCTCACTTGCTTGTAAGAATTACTTCTTCACCTACTTAAGTAAAAATTATCTAAATTTTCTACAGCACATTTAGTAGCAGGTCCTTGCTAACCCTGGTTATTTTTGCCTGACAAAAGTGATTCAGCAGGCAGAGAGGTAAGGAGAGCAAAAAACAGTGCTGCGTGCCCGGAGGAAGGTGCGGTAAGTAACTTGTTCAGCTGGTAGAAAGACAGTGGGAAAAGATGTGTGAGCAGACCTGCAACGCGCAGAAGAAGACAGGTGGAAGGCTGGATATGAAGTGGTTTGAGATTGTGAGTATCATTGCTGGCAGCTGCTGTTAGAAAAGCACTAGGGTGTGCTGACACCAGTGTAGCTGCATCCACTCCGGTGGCACCTCTTTTGGGAATGGACTTTGATTTTTGCTGCGAAGGGGATTGAAGAGCCCTGCTCCACCAGTCCTGAATAGACATTCCTGTAATCTTCTCCCACGTGATTCTCCAAGTAAAGGGAGGCAGGTTTCACTTGAAGAAGGAAAGAGCCAGTTTGTGTGCGCCTTTGAGACTATGTTTTATTTTTGGTTTTTTGGTTTCTCAGTTTTGACCCTTCCTTCTGAAGCTGCTACTGCCCAGTTGACCCTGAACCACCTCTGCTTTCTCCACAGTTCTGCTCTGTGGTTTGTTGAGGACGCTGCAGTGTAACCTATCAAACATCTATGTTTCAAAACTTTTGTAGAAATATTACCTTTTTTCTTCATACATATCTGAGGACATTGGAGAAGCGCTCGTAATACACTAGGTTTCATGATTTTAACCACTAGATATTGAAGGCAGAAACTTAAGAACAGTTACATATGTTTTTTGTGATGTGAGAGGCAGAAAAGTCTGATTCTAGGTGTTTACCAACAGCATGTTTATTGATATGTTTGTAAGGTCTTGTTTAATCAGGGTTACTTAATCTCAAATTAAAACAATCAAGAAAATCTTAAATTGCTTAAGGTTTATCTTCCGACCTCCTTCATTTACATGAAACTAGCAGAGTAATGTTTAGTTGTTATGCAGTATCTGGTCTGAAGGAAGGAGATTTCAATAGGTTCTGTGCCTCATGTAAATTCAGGCTTATTAATGTTTAGCCTACTTAGGGCACATTATTATGGAGTCATAAGATAACTCTCTCCTGTTAAAAAATTAATCAAGCACTAAATATGCCTTAATGAAGGACCCACAGGGAATATGCGTGAGAACTTCCTAGGGGCATGAGGACCATTTTGCTGCACGTCTGTCTGGTGTACCATGAGTGAGTAACACCCAGGGAAATGGGTGAGCAGCATGCCCTACATACTGGGAGAGGGGGAAATGAATGAGTAGAGTCAAGGCACTGGTGGAAACTAAGGCTCCATTCAAAAGGTAGCGGAGCTTCCTGGACTGGAAGACAAAATAAGAAGAAACAGGGAATGGATTAGCAGAGATGACTTCTTTGTTTTGTAGGACACAAAGTGAGATTAAAGTATGACTGAATTTCAGTTTGTTTCATTGTGCATTCCAGAAATGGTTAAAAGTGATTGGGGCAAATTCAAAGACAATATCGTCTAAAATTGCTAAGGATCTTGAGTAGGAATCTTAAAAAATCAAGCATATAGCGTATGTTTAAAAAGATCAGTTCTTCATACATGTTAATATTTTTACTCCAGGGTATCCATGTGTCAGGAATATGAAAGTAATTACTTCATTGTCTTTTGGATGTTCTAGCCTCAGAGTTATTTATTTTGTGTATCATCTAAACTATTCTTTGAAAAGTCTTTCACACACCTCACCCTGACGTGACTGAGCATACCAACGCAGAAAAAGACACAATATAGATGTTTGAGTAGTGTTAACAAATTAGAAGCACTTACGTTTTCCTGATGTTTTGAGGCTACTTCAAGTTGAAGTTCTACTGGGATTAGTACAGTGAAAGAAGAATGGAAACAATATCTCAAGAGAATGTATGTATGAACTCTTACCATCTTTTTTCCTTAAGCCCACAGACTGGTATCAAAATGTTGACGTGGACTTTTTTGTGCACAATACAACTCAAATCATAAAAGATATGAAACTAATTTCAACAAAATCAAAGTGAAACACAGGTTATACAACTCACTGCTCTGAATCAGAAATCTAAAGTAAATTTGAATTGCTTCAGTCAAATTATGAATTATTGTTTATTTTCTATTGAATAATTGCTAAAAAGAAATTCACTATCATTCACCAATTGTGTAAATGAACTAGTAGTATGTCCTGTTTAATTAACATTTAAGAAATAGTGAAAGACTGATATATAAAAAAGCAGCTAAGGAGGATATGGATTAATATCAGCAGTTAACAGACCTGTCTATGTATACGTGACTGTTAATGCATATGTAGATTAATGACATATTCCATCTATCATAAATACAAGATCTATTGACTCAAAATTAAAGTTAGAAAAATTTAAATTAAGAAGAGTCTTCTTTATAAGTAATGAAAGTGATTAACTTCAGGATAATGGCAAAAATTCATCAGAAACAATTTCCAAAAATCAAGATCAGTTATCTCAGGTTTCATGACAGAATATAATTCAAATGATAATTAATTCTGGGTGGTATTGTGACTGCGGTTTTGGGAAAATCAGCATGTATGACCACAGTAGTTTCTTCTGGCCTTAGATTTTATAAGTAGCATTCGCTGAATGATGAAGAGTCACAGAACTTCCTCAGCTTTTTATCTGAATTTTAGGCAGACTTTCATTGCTTGCACAGACACACACACACACAGAGTAATCATTTGCCAATTACTGAGACATGGCACATAGAGCACTATGATTGAGTTTCACGGCAGCCAGCAGCCAAAGATGCCTTTTACTCTGTAGCAGAATGTGGTAACAAATAAGCAGTGTTTATAAGAGGGAGTGTTATAACTTCCTATGCTATTAACTATAGCTCATTCATACATAGACTATTGTCAAAAATCAATGATACTAGTACCACACGGAAGCTGTATATTGATATTTACTTTCCTCTGGAATATGACTATATTTTATATCCCTTTCATCTTAGGAAACCAGCTCCTTGGCTTGTGCAACTCAATACAGTTCAGCAAACCTAGAGTGAAAGATATATACCTGTGCATACATACACACAGAGGAACAGATACACATTAATTTTTTTTTTAACTTGAACTAGATTTTATCCTCTAAAACTTTTGTAAATTACTGCTACATACAGTATAGTAGAATGTCTGAAAGGATAATTTGTATTGTTAATTGTTCCTGGTCATACTGTGTTTTGCAGTTACTACTGTTCCTCTGAGCAAGATCTCCAGCAATTTAAATATTTTTTTTTTTCAGGGATGTTTGTTTCCTGAGATGAAAATTTTGCACCCAATTGGCTTTTTAGGAATAAGAGTTGATTAAAAAGAAGTCTGTTAAAATGTCAGTGTGCTCTTCCTAAACTTTACATCATTCACCTTTTTCTTTTTTTTTATTGCCTTTTCACTTCTCACTTCTCTTTTCCCAATTCACAGATCTTTGTTTTTCTCTTGATAACTGGGGTTTTCTAGCCAACACCCAATCCACTTAACAGATGGCTGGCAGGCAGAAACCAGATGTGTAGTGAATCCTTGTCCAAAATTATGACTTTGGCTCAGGTGCATCCATGGCTTTTCTAGGCAAGGGTCCCAGATTTCAAGAACCTTGCCTTCATCCTCTCTTGGCTTCAAGTATGCTGTACCAGAGGGACTGACACAGAAAACAGGTTAATGGTAACTGATTCAGCCTATGCAGAAAGACTTCAAATTCAGAAAAGGGCAGTCTCTGACACGCTCATCTCAAGCAGCGTCAGGGTTCTTTTTAAACACCCTCAGTCCATGTTAGATCTAAAGTTTCAGAAGCAATCACAACATTCCGGAGTGTCCAAGCTAGTGAACCACACAGCCCTCACTAAACTTTTGTTGGAACACATCCATGACCTTGAATGCATGCTATATAATTTATAGTAAAGGATGTTCACTTATTGTCAGATTTTTTTTTTTTTCTCAAAGCTGATGTGGAAAAAGCCCTCCCTGTGGTTACGTGCTCTGTCTGGTGATTGTAAGTGAACAGGAAAATGGACACAGCTGTTAGTATCTAAAAGCAAGTTCTTGTAATCTAGGGCAGTTTTCCCTTCTTGTGGTCCAGGGGAATATTATTTTACTTTAATTTGTTTTTTCTTTTGGAAATGATCCCAACTAGTGTAAGTGCCTTCGGCAGATAATACAGATGATTAGGAACCAGTGCTTTGTGGAAACTAAGTGCAAACAGATTAAATGAAGTTGTTCTGGAGTGCTTGGTATGATGAAACAACAATCCCAAAAGACTTGAAACTGAAGGTTTTCTTGAGTGTGAAAGTTAATTATCATATTCACAATCATGGCTGTCATGACCATATAGATAATTTATTGCAAATAAATTATGTATTGCAAATATCTTTAACACGTCTTAGATGGTTATTTAGGAACTGTGTTCCTAGGAACTGCCTAATTTTGCATCAATATATTTTCCTGGTCTTTGTCTTTTTTTACAAAGTGTCCTCCAGAGAACGGGATTTAATTAATCTTCATTCATGTCTAAGTGCATCATAGTTCTCATATCACTGTGAAAGGTGAACCTATCTGTTGCCTTTGGTCATAACTGAATAATGAAGTCTCTGACAACTTAAGGATGTAAACCTTGGAAATCTAAGTCTGAATTTGGCAAAGCAAGACCTGAAACCTGTCAACTACTATAGTGGTCATGGCAAGCTAGTTAGTAGCTAATGTCATAAAGGGCAACAGTGAACTGTTGCACTAAATCAAACGCAAAAGGAAGTGGAGAGAAAAAGTTATTTGTTTCATGGAATAAATCACAGCAGCCTCATTCTCTTTATTAAAGCAATATCAACCTAAAGGAAGTAGAACCACTCCAGTGAATGGAAAAATCTGCAATGTGTTCCTGGCTTCTGAACAGTCCTTTCCCAGGCTGGTAACTTACTGACTTGCAGGCAGATCTGTCATGCTTACCTAGCAGAGTGAGAAGGGCCCTAATAAGACAAGTTGAAACTGGAAGATATCATAAACTGGTTTGTCAATGCACAGATGGTTCGCTACAATAAAATATCTACTTCACATCTGCTGTAATGATTTGAAAATATTATCTCTTCTCCTCTGTGACTGGAGGGGCTGGTCATGGTGTACCGTGCTTTTCTCTTCTGCCCAGTCTTCCATTTCAACATATCCTAATAACAGCTTGCTGTTTGATTTTATCACCATTCTTAAGAGTTTCTAGCCTCCTCCCACAAGCAGGATACTCGCCACTGGCTTCTAAATGCTATCCTGTTGAGTATGTGATGTGACATGAAACATCTCCTTTAGTAATACAGGACTTAAGCACAGATCAGAGCAGTTGACAGGTTAGGACCCAACTAGCCTATAGTCTAGCAGAATTCAATGGATATACAAAAGAGGACTATGCATTTTTTCAGCTTTCAGGATTCAAAACCTGCTCATCAGCAGTTAAACCTTTTTGACAGAGCAGAACATGATGCCTTCCTATGAATCTTAATGGTTTGCATTTGCTTTACAGCAGTGTTTATGGTGAGCATGATTTTATACATGATTTGTTAATTAAGCAAATTACTGTTAACAGCTTTCTCAAAACCCCATTACCTTTATATCAATTGACTTTCTACAAATTAACATGATTAATTTTAAAAGCGTGAAAAATGAGAAACAAGCTAAGAATATAAGGATGAAACGTGAGGTCACTCTTTCTGGATATGGAAATGGTTTCTTATATGAAATTTTTACTAATTTTATACAACAAAAGAAAAAATACTGAGAGAAAAAATATTGTTGCTTGTGTCAACTTACAGTCAGATTTCAGTTAGTTTTAAAAGCACCTCAGAAAATTTGTCAAAAAGCCAAACCTGCCTGAAGGATAAGATTTAAGAACTCTGTCTAAAAATTGAAAAAACAAGCCACCAAACCCCCCAAAATTATTGCCACCATCACCACAACAACAAAAGAAAAAAATCAACACAGAAACAAAGATTATCTACTCTATTGAGAAATTCAAAAGTTGACTGGATGGAACATAGAGCAGCCTGATCTGATTTTGAATCTGGCCCTGCTTGGAGTAGGTGGACGAGATTATTTCCAGAAGGTCCCTTCTGGCCCTGAACTATGAGTTTGAGCATCTATGTTCTCAGTGCTGAAGATTAAGCTTGGGAAGACACATATTAAGGAAATGGGGCTCTCTTCCATTTCTTTAGTTTGGTAAGGGAGGATTGACTCGTCAGGCACAGATCAATAGGCTGGAAAAGGGGAGCTAGCCAAATTTCTGTGATTTCAGCTGGAAAAAGTAATGGAAAGAATGGAGAGGTTTTACCCAATAGCATTACATTTATAGACCAGCAACTAAAGATGTCTCTGTGTCAGCTGTTGCGTACATTTATAGTGAGAAAGTCTCTGCCTCGAAGAATTTACAGCTTAAGTAGATAAACCAGAAGGGAAGGGAACAATGTCTGTATTATTCAGATACATAAAGTGAATTAAGTTTAGGTTAACTAAAAAGTCAAGAGAACAGAGTGTAGTTGTCAGAAACCATGTCCCTAATTTGAAATACGAGGCCATCTTTCCACTTCAAGATTCATCAATCAAGTCTATAATAATACTGCAAAAATCATAGTTCTGTACTTTTTCAATACATTTCATTTTTTCCATTTGATCTTGGGTTCATTCAGTTCTCCACATCCTTTTGTATAATTATCCAGACAGCATCTTGTTGTTAGTGTGGGCATATCAGGCAGAAATACAGGAAAGTAAAAACATATATAACAGAAGAGATGCTTGCTAAAAATTGGCTTGGGGACTCTGGAACAAGTACCGATCCTGAAACTGGTTTTAACTTTGATTTTTCACTGAAAATGTTTCTCTATGCATATGTAGGAAGAACTGCAAAAACCAGTCTGCTCTGTGTGTTTATTTCTCATTTTATTTTTACAGTGCATTAAAGAACAGTTACGGTAATAAATTGCTGTAGATCCGTATGTATTCATAGACCCACTTTTCCTTATCATAGAAATGACTGACAGCTAAAGCTTCTCTATACTTTTAAAAAGTCAACAGTTAATGTCTTTGGTTGGATATTGTATATATTCTGAACACCGATAGGGCTTTTGGATTCCAAAGGCAAGTATTAAACTTTTAATAGCATGTCAGTCCCATTTGTCCCTTTGGACTTTAGATATATCCCCAGATTATTATTGGCAAAGAATATAATGCGATGAGGTTAACATGTAGCCTGGTCTTCTTTGAGTCAACTGAAATAATTACAATAGAGTATTAAGCAAATGAATAAATGAAATGCAGGTGTTTCTGACTTTGCAAATCTCAACTGCAGATGGCTTAAATTTCCCTTCATATTTCTATATGCCTTCATTATGGCAGTATTCATGATTATGTTCTTTTCTGCATCACAAAAAGATATTATCAGATAGAATAAAGCCTCTCAGTTACATTTGTGCTCGTATTCCTATTGTAACTATTGTCTTTCCTTCTGTCAGAAACCATTAGCAGTTTGCACTCATAATTCCTGCAAAGGTCGTGGTACCTGTAGTCTTGTAATGTAGAAGTCTCATTGCCCCAGTGAGAATTCTTACATGATTCATCTCATGAGTATATGGTCAAGATTTTGTCCTTTATCTTAGAGTACATATTCTCTTGTATAATGACTATGGATTGTGCCCACAATGAGGTCCAAAATTTCAGTATTAATCAAAATAGTATACAAGCACTTAGAAGTGACCCTGGGAGCAGAATCTCATTAATTTTTGTGGTTGGTTGCATCTCTTCAAATCAGTGAAAATTCAGCTCTTAACAAATGAGCTGAAGCAGGGACTCTGTTATTGTTCTGTGGTTATGAATTCTTGACACCAACTGCAGTGTGCAATGAAACGATCATTCATATCAATACTCATACAGCTATATGAAGAAAAAATTTCATCATATACAAGGAAAGGCTATTTTAACAGAGAGCTGACACTGTGATCTGAGATGTATTGTCATTGTCATATTATAATGTAGAGAAGAGAAAATGACCCCCAAAGTATTTCAAGTACTTCTTTATTTTTTAAAAGGTGAGTAGTCTACCAGAGCAGGGTGTATTAGGTTAAAAAGAGGGTATTTTGCCTTTGAATAACAGTGGAAGTGGAATAACTAAGGTTGGATATTAATTTTATTTTATTTTTTCATTTTTTAATTTAGAAGGCTTCAGTATACATTCAATCACCTATTTAAATCTCTATCTCACTTTATAAAATCCGAATGAAGCACCTATTGGGAAGTATCAGGGCTATGGCAGCTTCTACTGAGATACTACTCACAGTTATGGTGCTAGTAAAGCAGAGCTGTATAAATGCAGTAAATTTTCATTTACGTGTCTGTGGGTCAAAGCTTTTAAAGGTGTGCACAAGGAGAATAATCAAGCTGATGTCTAAGGTAAGACTGAAGGAAGAGACTGAGTACAGCGTTCAGCCCCCCTGCAGTTCATTGTGCATATCCCTGTTTGCAGTGCAACTAGAAGGGCTTTGAATTTCCTGTGAAGCAATTCTTTAAAAACAAAGCATCAGGACTGATACAATCTTATTCAAACAGGAGTATAAAATAAAAGAAAAAGGGTCATAATACAGACCAAACATAACCTTTGGTTGTTCTGATTTCTTTACTGTCATGAAAAATGCCAGTTAATTTATTGCCTTCCTAAGTGTTCTTGTGGTGTAGGTCTAATTATAATTTTATGATGGGAACTTGCTCTTTTAAAAAATGTCTTTGACGAGGACCCGTTGCTATTTTTGTTTGATAATATTGGTGAAATGCACCGTTTCTCTTCCTCCTTGCCATTCTCAGACCAGATGAGGGTTTCTGTGTTTTGTTTGTTTAGCTTTAATCCCTCTGTATCCTCAAGCAGTAGAGAGAATTATCTCATATTGAGCATTGTGCCACTGCAAGGCAACTGAGTCTCAGGACCTAGCCTGGTTCATTTAAAGCAACCTCAAGTGTATTCACACAACACTGCAGACTGCAGTGTAGGCATGTCCTGAGTAAAGTACCAGGAAAGATTTAAAGAGTTTCTTCATATCTTGTGTCTTGGGAGTTATAAAATCAAAAGAAAAAGGGAGGATCCAGGAGTAAGATGTGTTTCTGGGAATTGCAGCCAGCCGTTTGTCAGGGAAGTTTTATTTTGTTACTCATGTCTCTTTGTTTCAAATAGTAAATCATACTCTCAGGCAATGGGCCTTTAAAGGACTTGGCCATGCTGCTTACTTCTTTTCCATACACGGATGCAGCAGCCTCTCCAGTTTAAATACTATCTCCTGATCATGCAAATCCAGGAAGATCAAAGGACAGCAGAACTGAAATATATACTGATGCCTCCAGCCAGATTTTCATGGCACTCACTCTAGGGAAAAGTTCTTTCAGAAAATTCATCATTACAGGTTACTACAGCAGTTACCCCAGTTTCCATCACTGCAGCTAAAAGTAGTTTGTCTTGCTAAGGGTATCATCCATATGGGCCAAAATCCTCATCATTTAGGTGTCTCATAGATTTAATAGGTCCCAAAATGGATTTTTTTTTTCCAATTGCCCAGTTAGTTTTGCAGGGAGCATGGTCCACGAGAATCCTACTGGGTGCTTGGGTCCATTTCTAGATATCTAAACACTTTAAAAAATGCCATTCTCAGTTTGATAGGGGCTTTTTAGAATTTTATTTACTTTTTTTCCCCTTCATCTTGCATCTGAAAGCCTCAAGGATTTAAGGTAGGAAGTCCTTCTCCGCAGGTTATTATTGGTTTTGTTGTTAATGATTGCCACAGAAGTGGCCCAGGAATTCCACAGGCCTTCAAGAACCAGTATCGGGAGAACCAAAGGAAGGAGGATTTCTCTGTCCCGCAGGAGAAAAAAAATACATGTCTGTTCCAAGACTATGTTTTGGTCTTCAGTTTCACATTGAAGAAAATGCGTAGTGGTATTGGCATATAGATCTTAATGGCATGGCTGAGCCCAGAGTCTCGTTTCTGAGACTAGCTTTCAGGGAAAGAAAGAGACAAAGCACAAAATCCACTTGTACACTACAAATTACTACAAGGAAAAGGGAAATGAAAACAAAACTAACTCTTGTTCCAATTACTAGCTTTTAAGTCAGCACTTCCCTTTCAGCTCACTTTGTTGCTGATCAACAGAGTCATGGAAGTAATGTAGGACTCCAATGACATCTGATTCTACCTGAACAGGATATTCTCATTACAGGAGATTTTCATTACAGTACATATACTGAAGTTCTGTATTGAACTGCCTAAAAAGGGAGAGATATGATAGACATCATGCACCTGGAATTCTTTTTCTTGCCATGCAGGGGGAAAAGGGTTTGAACATTGCTATTTAATCCATATAATTATTTTTATGTGGAATAAGGAAATGAATGACAGGATAATACACAGCTCCTTGGTTTTTAAAAGCAGTAATAATGAGAGCAATTTACATCACATCAAATGCAAACACTCCATGAATATTCTGGTTTGTGGATTCTTCTGCCTTACTGTTTTTAGTGATTCTGTCTTCTGACAAAGAAATATTTGTCGTACTCGACATTTCAAAGAGAGTGAGGAAAGAAGAAGAAATACTGTAACTGACTTTTATTGTCAATGTCAGTGGAGAAAACAAGTGTCATTATAAAGACATCAAACATTTTTGGGAAAAAAAATTCCAACAGCTGTCTGCTGTCAGTAATACATCAATACTAACAGCGTCTTACTTCAGAGCGTGCCTTGACTGACTGCAGGGAAGTTAATATTTTAAAAGACTTCAGATTTGCAATACTTCAAAACATGAAGTTTGGCAGCATACTTAGGAAGAAAACCAATGTAGTGCATTTTTTTTGACTGATGAAAGCATATTATAATTTATTGTGATGCAGGACCCCAGAAAACATACCCCGGCAGACCTTTGCTGGCCTAGGGTAAGCAATTCTGTAAAGAGATTTTGAAACTGAATATATTTGCGTGCTAATTTCAAACATAGAGTGTAAAATTTTTAAATTCAGTAATACCCTGCTGATGAGACCAGAAAGGAAAAGATCTTAAGATAGGGAGTGCTAGGTGATCATAGATCATCAAATAGCAAATCTGTAACAATACAAGCAAAATTAAACTTGAAGTTATTTTTAAAAGTTTCCCATTCATAGATACAGGAACCATTTTTTTCCCTGTTAATAATTTCATTCACTTGATACACAGGATAATCCCTCCCCCCATTGCTCTTCAGTGGCCCCAGTGTTAGTGCATGATCATCTCCAGAGGAAACACAGATGAAAGAAGGAAATGAACAATAATACCATTTCAGAAATAGCAATGAGGTACTAGCTGTAAACCACCACAGATGATTACACCTTCACACTCTGGAATGGAATTTACACTTACACTGATATTTCCTGATCTGGAAATGAATTAACTTTTAGCTTCTCTTGTTTTTACACCTCTTTGTGGTTCAATTTCCTATACAGTCAAGACGTTAATGTAATATTTTCAGTCTCTGGTCCTAGGTAATTTTCTTATCCATTTTTAATGGGGTTAGTCTAGAGTATGTCATGTCTTACTTTGAGCTATGAGATTTTAACTGCTTGTTGAGTTGTGTTAACAGGAACTCAGCCAGCACACAGATTGATCCCCTCTACTCAGTGCTTGTGAGATCACATCTGGAACGCTATCTCCAGTTAGAAAAGATGTTGACTAACTGGAGGGATTTCAGAGGAAAATCATCAAGATGGTTGAGGGACTGGATGTACTAGGAAAGGCGTTTGTTGAGCCCGGAAAGAAGAAGACCAAGGGGAGTACCTTCTGTCCTTATCCTTTCTATTGCCACCTATCAGGAAATTAAATCAAACTACTTGGTGTTTTCAAACACCAAAAGAAAGAGAGGTTTACAGGTTTTACATGACTAGATGAGGGATGAAAAAGGAAATGAAACCCGCAACAATATTTTCAGCAAAGGTTATGAGAAAAAAAAGCAGTTCAAATTTATTCTAGAATTTTAATAAGGTTTGTGTTTTTCCTTGTCTCTAATAACAATGCTGAATCCTAGTATATCAGCTGAAATGTCTCCTAATACCTTTTTGCCCCAAACTTAAAACACTAAATTTTCATGCTACGTATAGTTGACATCTAGACCAGAGTTTAAATTTTTTGTTCTTTGCAAGAAAGGAATGGAATAACAGATGGTTCCAATTAAAAAACAGCAGGAGGACTTTTTTTTTTTGACTGAGCAATCTGGGTCATGAGCAAATACTGTTTTTTTGCTCCTGCTTCATTTGAAAATGCAATGAATTCTAAAAAAAAAAAATCATAACTAGAGATCCATGAGATAAGAAATGTAATTAAACCTAGTAAGAGTCAGGCTGCTCTGTAACACCTTTAAACAGATGGAAGGATAGAAATAGACCTAAGGCAATATCAGATAACCTTTGAAAAACTGAGGAATTATATTCGTTCCTCATTGACCACTGTATTTTACTGTTATTCAAAATGCAACTGTCCTACAATATGTCCATATAATTTGTCCATTATGAAGACCTGGGGGAATTACTGGTTTTGTATTACTATGTAAAACACAAATGGTGTTATAAGAATCATCAGAGCACCTCACAAAATGCAAACACATCAAAATAAAGTAAGAATCACTTTCCCAGTTGCCAGACCACTCACAGAAATAATCCAATGATTATTCTATTACTCATTGTAACATTCTGTCAAAGGAGTGTTGTCATGGCCAAGGGCTGGTTGTACAGGGGACAAAGGATTCCTGGTGCTGCTGGGGAAGTCCTCCTAGTTCTGAAGGGGGGCAGAAATCTGTGGCAAGAGACCTGGATTCAAATCTGATCTTTGATGCAATTCATTGTAGTAGCTATTCAACATCCAGGAGATGTTGGATAATCAGTACCTGTTTCTTCAATCAAGGGGCAGTATTGGTTTGCATAGATAACAGAAACTAATTTCTGCTGTCACACAAGAGAGTAGTTTTTTAGCTCCAAAGGGCTGAGATCTGTGTCTTGATATCTAAAACTCCAGGTTTGCAGTTGGGATCAAGACAGAATGGCTATCAATTCTATATAGAAAGCATTTGCTGTGTTCTTCTCTTAATGAGGAGTCACCCACTTAACACTGGAAAATAAATAAAAAGATAAAAGTAGTTATTTAATTATGAACATCACCAGCAATTTTAAAAATGGTGCTTTAAGTAATTAATATTTAGCAACTAATAAAATTTTTAATAGTAATTAAACACTAATTAAATAATTTCCTCAGGAATGTATTTACTAATGGTGTTTCTGGATATTCCTTTTCCTTTTAAATGTGTCATAAATGTTGTTGAGTAATTAGTATCTACTAATTAATTTTGAAGAGTTCTGACCCTTTTAGCAGTCTAGGAATGGAATTTCCTTAGTTGGTGTGTGTTCATTTAAAGCAATTCATAGTGAGACCAAAAATCAGTATGGCTTGTAAGTGACAAATTACCAGAGTCTTAGACTCCTGAAAACTATTGTTCTCAGTGAGGTTTGAGCTTCTAGAGTCAAATCTGCAATCGTTCACACAGCTGAAGTGTCTTGATGAGGAGCTGCTACTCCTGTTTGACATCCATGCAGATATCTTTAAATGGTTGCAGTTCCCAGATTAAATTAATTAACTGAAATATTATAGTGTTTCTGTGTTGAATTTTTTAATTTTTCCCCAAGTTGGAGGGAAGCCCTTTACTCTTTCTCTCCTCTCTGGACTCTGGCCTAGTGGGAGTTTTCATAAATCTCAGGGACTTGTCAGTCCAAAGGAACATTCATGGTGCTTGCAGCTACAGACAGATCCTGAAGAAAAGGTAAGGCCTCTGCAGTCAGCCTTGGAGGAATGATGCACAGATATTGAAGTGCCCAGTAGAAAGTACATTTAAAAGGTGTCTCTGCTTTGCAAGACAGAATGGGTGGGCATTCAGTGTATGTGGTGCCACCAGCCTCACTTTGTGAAGACCCCAGCAAGATCCTCTTAGTCACTGCTTTAGGATTTGGTAAAACCAAGCTGTTTCAAATTATTTCACGTGTAAAGTATTTTTAAAACTTGCATTCTTTGATGGTTTCTGAGAATTTCTTTCTCATCAGGGACAATTCCTCTGTGAGCTACAGATTCTAATGGTATCTCTGGCCAGATTTTTGGCAGTAGGATTAAATATGGACATTTTAGTTTTTAAAGCACAGGCTGAAGCTCAAATTTCACAGTCACATCTCATTCCCATTAAAAATGGCTGTAGAAGGGTCAAAAATCTCTGCCGCAGTCCATCAATATCACGAGTGGCACAATTAATGAGTTATAGCTGCTTGAATGCACATGACCTGCTCTCAGTGGTAATTGACTTCAGAGTGAAAATCTGTGGGTATTAAGTCAGAGCATGTTCTTAGCCCATGGAAGTTCTTAGTGGCAGAGCATTCTCTTTAAGTCATATTTTTCAATCCACGTATATCTGGAGCGATCAGCAGCTAATGAACTACTGAAGCTATCCAAGGTCTTGGAGAAATATTAGGAAAATATAAAATAATGATTCCTTCCTACCACTGAATAGAAAAGCATGGATTTGGTTTGTTATGACCCCATGATAATCACAGGCAAAATAAGGAAAGGGAATAATTTGAACCTGGTTAGAAAGGCAGGCCCAATTCTGCTTTTATTCATGTTGTGGTAAATCTGGACCCACTCATGTACAACCTCAGGGTGGTCTTTATTCTCAATTGATGCATTTTAGTGCTATTTATTTAGTACGAAAAGGGAAAGAGTCAACCTGGGAAGCAGAGGTGGTGTTATCTGCAAGCTAATACCAAACACGTCTTTGTAAGAGTAAAGAAAATACTAATGACTTAGTTGGAGAAATAATTAAAGGATATTAGTGACATTTTTGTCAATGGAAAACATATATTTTACTTGCTTTCAGTTTATGAAACAATGACTAATTTTGCCAATTAATTGTTCTGATGGAGAACTGTGTATTTTAAGTTGACATAGCCTTTAATTTTACATTACACTTCATCAACCTAGTAATTTTAAATGAGTATCATTTAATTCTAAGGACAATGAATGAAATAAAGGAGACCTGGGAAGTTATGATACAATACAGAGGAGTTTCTTTCACTGCAATCAAACCTATATTATTATTTTTCTCATGGTGTTTTTATAATATCTTTTTCCTCAAAAGTCACCATGAAGTCATTTCTACAAAAGCCTACAAAATCCTCAAATTACTGGTTGGGAAGTGCAGCTCTGCTTACTAATTCCACCTCAGCTTTGAGTCATCTGTGGATAACTGCAGCAAGCTATGAATGTTACCCATGTAACTGCAGTGGGAATCATAGAAAGATTTGGGTTGGAGGGGACATTTAGAGCTCATCCAGTCCAACACTCCTGCAATGAGGGACATCTTCAATTAGATGAGGCTACTCAGAGCACCGTCCAACCTGACCTTGAATGTTTCCAGGGACAGGTCATCTACCATCTCTCTGGGCAACCAACACTTCATCACTCGCACTACAAAAAATTTCTTCCTTATATCTAGTATGAATTTACTCTCTTTTAGTTTAAAGCCATTATGCCTTGCCCTATCCCAACAGGCCCTGCTAAAATGTCCCCAACTTTCTTATCAGCCCCTTTAAGTATTCAAAGGTCTCCACAAAGCCTTCTCTTCTCTGGGATGAACAACCCCAACCTTCTCAGCCTTTCTTCATTAGAGATATGTGATTATTTTTCTGGCCCGCCTCTGCACCTACTCCAAAAGGTCCATATCTTTCCTGCATTGGGGGTTCCAGAGCCAGGTGCAATACTCCAGATGAGGAAGATTCAGATTTGTCAGTACCATTTCTTCTCCCTGAAGACCTCTCTGGCATTCCCAGTGTGAGACAGGTAAGTTCTCTGTCTTACACAGGAGGAACAGTGTGCACAAATAACTAAGTGTAAAATAAATAAGGTCACAGCAGCACAAGCAGACAGTAACAGGACCAGGTGGTTCACTGTGACACTACCACTGGCAAACTGAACAGCAAAGACTTATCAGATGAGACAGGCAGGGGGTACCTAGAGAAACTGAAATGAAGTGATAGATCAAGTTGCAGCAAAGGGTAATGACACGTAATGGATTAAAAATACAGGTTTCCTGAGTGTCAGGTGAATCTGTTACAGGATTATCTGCTCATATACCCTCATTTATTTTGACCTCAGTGGGATGAAAACAGCAGTTGTTGCTCAGAAAAGTGCTTAACATTCCTTGTGCCATTTATGCAAGTTTGTGTGAGCAGCACTGAAAATCTCATGGCAGGTTTGCCCAGGAAATTGACCCAAATGACATATTTATTGAAAATGTGGGTATTTTTCAAGTAACTTCCCCTTTTGAAAATCCAGAAATAAATATAAATTTCAAAATGCATGAAAGTCATGTCAGAATGCTGTAACTGGTGAAGGCGAAGGGCTTTTATACTTTCAAATGAAGAACACAACATACTGCTGAGATCTTGCTGCTTAATGCTGGAGTTGGGCTGTCAAAGCAACTGAGGGCAAAGTGTATGCACTTAAGGTTTCTCTGCTTTCCAGTTGCGTTCATTTACTTCTTCAAGTGTTTTATGTGCAAATGAGATCTTAAGTAATGAAGAGTGACTGAGTGTGTCTGCAAAGTGTTGTACAAACCATGTTGTTGGCATTGGCAAGGAAATTGTTTATCCTATGTAAGATTCATTGTCACAGATGCCTTTGAGGAAGCGTCAGAGAGTAAGTGCTTTCTAGAAAGCCTGAGCAGTGTAGGGGACTTTCAGTAACAACAACAAAACCATCAACAAAAATAATAATAACAACAATAACAGGTAGTAGTGAAATGAGATGACACATGAGCAAAATTAACTTCCTATTCTTCCCAAAGTATTTTATTTTTATCATATTTACCTTTAAAAAAAAAGTCTCCATCTGCTTCATGGATACATAAGATGAGATCAGTCAACTGACAGAAGGTCAGTTGTCAAGGCAGTTATCCAGCCAAGCAGTATGAAACTTGATAAGCCAAAAATAATTTGACACTATTATATAAAAAAAAAGGCTTGAATTCTGTGCATCAATTAAATACCATGAAGGCTTAGCTGAGCAGGGAGAGAAGCACTTCTTTGCTCTCCCTGCATCATGATTAAAGTGCAGGTGGCATCTTGTATCATATTCCCATTGCTCTTTAAAGTTTGAATGAACTCTAATTCATGAGACTACGGAGGCTGTTCAAGCTGATGACCAAATTCACCCTTCACATATTGCTTTGGAGAAAGAAAGCATAGACTTGGGAGTAAAGTGGAAGTTTATGACACCAAGGAAATTGTCTTTAATCTGTTATTGGATTTCTTTGCTGGATTTCTTTTCCACTTAGTTGATTTATGTCTCAATTTCTCCACTTATCTGAAATAAGATACAGGTAGCACTTCCAAGTTTTTTGAAGGGCTGTATGAGCTCTCTTTGAATTTTAGCATGGCCTGCTGTTAATGCTTCTTACTGCCTGATGCTTTCTTCAGGGCTTCTCCAGTTCTGTATGTGGATGCATTGTCCTGGTAGAGAATGAGGAATATGAACCCATTTTGCTGCGGTCAGAACTGCTCTGGTCCCAGCATTCTCTTCTTCCAAATGGAGTTAATGAACATCTTGATATTTATATTTTGGAAATAAACTGTACAATGAAGACGGAGTTAATGAGAACAGATTGTGATCAGAGATGAAAACATACTACAACTATGTGTTTAAGGTTCCTGAGGTGATCTGGGCACCTAGTTCATACTATGTCAGAAAGAAGACAATCCTGCTCAAGCTCAGCAGTAGAACTCTAAGTACCCAAGTGATCTAAATTTGACCTCGGAGACACCAGGGAGGACTGGAAGCTGAAATCAGGGTTTGAGGGCTGTGATTCTGGGGTTGGAAGCTTCTGTTCCAATGCACTAAACAGATCCAGCCATCAGACTTTTACTGTGGTAGTGTGTCAAAGCAAAATCATTTGGGAGGTATCCATACCTTCTCAAGTCATTTGAGTGCATTAGTACTGGTTTCAGGAGAGTGATCTTCCTATAAACTGTCAAACTTGCTGGGAATATTCAATTTGATTGAAATCAAAGGCCATTGTTGAGTAATTGGACCTTACAGAGTGCTTGCTAATTATATGAGGGATGAATGAATCCTAACAGAGTGATAAATGAACGTCTGTCAGGGATACTCTACTCCAGCACATATCAACTTGAAATTCCTTCAGATTCCTCACTTATTGTGTTCCCTGGGCAATGTTGTATTACTTTCCCCTTAGGTTCAGATGTTGTACATGCATTGGAGTTTGACAGTGTCACTGTAGTGTCTTTGTGATTTAAATCTGGCTTTAGGTTTAAAAGAAGAAATGTCAGTACAAGTCTTTGCAGCTTGGTAGGCAGCTTTGGATTCACCTCACCAGTTAGTTTTACCTAATGCACACTGCTCTGGAAAAGGAAAGTATCTTCTCATGGGCAAACTAGACTGAGCCTTATGATTGTTACTTCATGTGAGATTTCTACATTGCCGTGTCTCCTGAGTCATACTGATAATAGAGTACCACCTGACATGAAGCACAATGGGCTTTATGCAACTTTAGATTTCCATTTGGTATGAGTAATATAACATTAGGTGTGCCTTGCAGTAATCACAGAGGATGTATTTAAAAAAAAAATAAAAGAAATTTCTAATTTTACGAAGTTGAAGTTTATCATTAAACGAACACTAAAAGTCACTAGGGTTTCTGTTCCATGCAGCTCAAGTTTATTTATTCCCTACATGGCCATTTTTTAACTAGTGAAATTTTAACAGGTTCTCTTGAGGTCCCAAAGTACATGTACAATTCAGCTATTCCCTGGTGTTCAACTCAAGAATCCCTAGAATAATGCTGTTTGGTAAGAAATACAGTGATTCTCATTCCCTAATTGCCCCTGTTCCCCTTTCATCTGTCTCGAGTGAGGACTAATCCTTGATGAGTGATAAATTTCCTTTCATGGAGTTTTACTACACTGTTTAAGGTCCCTCTCAGAGAGCTGGTTAATTATAAATCGCATGAAATTTCTGGCAAAGCTTAAGGATCTTGAGTTAATGACAACTTCTTGAATTTTTTAAGTCAATAAAAAAGTTGGTATGAAAACATTTTGCAAGAAGGAATCAGCTGTGTTATTGATATCCTGTGAAGCCTAATACTAAGTTGTTAGCTGTCCTTTTCTGAGATGAGAGAGCTTTTAGGTTGCAGGTTATCTATGGTCTCAGACAGTCAGGATCAGGCATGCCGTGATTTTCAGTCTTTAAAATAGCTATGATGTTCTGACATTTCCACAGTTCATATACCCTTTATGAAACAAATAAAGCAATTTCACATTTATCAATCCAAAAGACATAGGAAGAGATTCCTCTTCCCAGAAAATCATCTTCCTCTGAGGAAATAAAAAAGCAGCAAGAGAATTCTTATCTTTTCATAAAGAGACATAAATGTTCCTGTTCCAGTTAATTATGAGAAATTCATTAAGGATGAAACTGTCATAGCTTTGAAAGAATGTTTGGCTTGACACCTGTGTATAAGAAAGGAAGGAGTGCACTTCTAGATTCAGAGGCATCTCAGTAAATAAAAGGTCTTTGCTTAAGAGTGCTTGCATATGGAGGTAATCTGTAAGTAAATAATGACTAAAATATTTGACAAACAAGTATTTCTAAACAACACTGTTCTTTGGAGAGAAGGTTCTCATGATATAGAAATATGGGAGCTGACAGTGTGATTTTTAATGCAGCGTAATCATGGTGTTATTTTGTTTATTTAAAGTTATAGGAAAGTTTTTTAAGTGCAAGGATTATGATAGCAGACATACACAGATTCAATATATGTAGAATATATCTCAAAAACTTAAAGTTTTTATAATAATTGAAAAATATATTTTTTTTTCAGACTGTAAACCCAACACCAATGATTCAGAAAAAGAAAAGATTCGTGTCTGTTTAGGGAAGTGGAATCAGCAGCCTTCTTGAAACAATTATTAAAATCCCATACACTTGAAGAAACAGAGTAAACATTCTCATCTTATCTGCCTCTTACAGCACAAATCATCAGAGATTTGAAAAATTCATAAAACGTTTCTCTTTTTTTCAAACTTTTTTTGACAAGGTCTGCCTTTTACCAAAAGTTGTGAATGTAGTAGTTCAGGTAATAAAATACAAAATAATTTTCATTTCCAATTTTACTCTATTGTTTCATGAGTGACTGGAGAGAACATTTTAAAAGCTAAAGGATGAGCTTCGGCCAGCCTGCAGACTTACAGCTACTCCTCATAACTCTGATCTCTTGACCAATTTGTTCCTCCCCTTCTCTTCTTGGTGAGAGTTCAGATTCATTCAAAGAGAATAATTTCAAAATGATTGAACTCAGTTTCCAGTGCTGCGGGTAGACTTTCACCTTTTTCTGCTTGGTTAAATAACATTACCTTGGAGCAACTGGCTAGAGAATAAGCTTGTACATCCACTTTTCTACAAGAGGTATTTTACTGATGAGAGTAACCCCATGGCTGGAAGAAGGAATATTCTAGTTGTTGATCTAAGGGGACCATAACGGGTTTTGATGAGCTGTGTACCTTTAGCTATTTTTCACCACTTAACATTAGTCTCTTCAGGACAGTTTTACTAGCCAAGTTACACTAATACATGCTGGATAGGAGCCAGTTGCTGAAACAGAGCTGTGGGTTTTAACATGTGAAACGCTGAGGAAGTGGGGAAAGTTTGAAGCTGGAGGTCTAAATAATGGGTTTGAGATTGGCCACTTAAAGTGAAATTTTCATTTTACTGAGAGTTTTTTTTCAATAAACGTTAATCTACATCTACTCTGTTGCATGATTTGAAAAATACTACATTTTCCAAACTAATGTGCTTTTAGGGACTCTTATATCATGTCCAAGAAAATTATGTTATTTTGTTTCGTTCCTGTCAAACTTTTGTTTTATTTCAGATCTGTTCACAGTTTTCCATTCCTCACATTTCCCACATTTAAACAGCTATGTTATCAGCAATGAGTGGGAAGAAGGGATTTCATCCAGTCTGTGGAGTTTTTTCAGTCTTGCTGACGAGTCCCATATAACTCATCCCCTGGGCTTTCAGAGGACATCTCAGTTGATATTTTTCCCTCACATCGACTAGTTTCCAACTGCTAAGTTTTTTGTAAGATTTCCTAATTTGCCTTATCTTGGCACATACCTGCCCTACAGCATATAATGTTCCTTTTATGTGGGATCCAGCTGAAAATTGCCCTGACACATGGGAATTCTCTCCTAGTGTCTCATTAGGGTCGATACAGCAATACCAGCAAAATTCGCTAACCTCAGGTACAGGGATATATTTGGGTTATATCAGCATTCAAGGCAGGCTGTACCTAACTACGAGGCCTTGAGTTCCTTCATGGAGGAATTATTTCTTTGAGATTGCCACAGACAGAATTATTTGGGAATGTGAGCCTGCTAAAGCACAGCACCCATTGACAGGGCCATTCGCCAGTTTTCAACAGCATAAATCAAACTGAGAGCATGGTTCTCGTGGGAGTCAGCTATCAGATTTGGAGCTTGTTCAGAAAATAGCTTACCTTGGAGAGGAAAGGCTTTTTTCCTCTCCTGAATTACAACATATCTTTCTGTTTACAGGACATCACATACTGCAGAGATCTATACATTAAAAATTAACGTATGCTGAGTTAAAATTACCAAAATAATGCTTCATATTCATAAATGCTAATTTTCTATAGGAATATATTATTTGTATATATACTCTCTTCCAGGTTAGGGAATGTGGATACTTCTAAACTTTTGCCTCATGGGCTTTGGTGGTTTTAAGTTTTTCCTACCTTCTTCTCTCCTACACATAACTATTTCCTTTTTTTAATTAAAATCATGCTTTATGGGTTTAAAGCAGAGGTGTCAAACTCAGGGCTCCCACCATTCTCCTGCTCCCATGCATTGCACAAGCAGCAAGTGTGACCAGCTCTGACAGGAGCATAGGGGCAAGGAGCTCAGCATTTCTGCTGGGTAGAAACGAGGTGCCAGGCCAGATAAAACAAGGTGGAAGGCTGGGTTCAGCCTGTAGGCTGTGAGTTTGTCACCCCTAGTGTAAAGATAGGGCTCATGGACAACCTTGTGTGACCCATGGGAACAAGGATACAGAGACAGCTTGAAAGAAAGAACCAGAGCTGAAAGGTAAGAATCAAACAGCGGGTGAATCAGCAATTATGGACTAGAGTGAATGAGAGCCATGGAGGCAAAGAACCAGTCAAACTGACTGATACTAAAAAGCCTACTTTTTCTAATGACTAATTGTGCAAATGACCAGATTCCTTTTCCAGTTGCGAGGAGAGTGCATTGAGTGCGAACTCGTAAACTTGTTTATTTTTTAATAATTTGAGATCTGAATTTAACTAAGTTATTGATCTAGTAGGATAGAGAACTGGAGCATGTAATAAGTATCCCAATAGCCAAACACCAGAGCTATCTGCTGCCCTTCTCCAGTGTCTGTGCATTGGTGCTTTCTATGAGTCCCCCTTTATATACACTCATCTCTAGTGTACGACTCCTTCCCATGCTTCAAAGGGCTTGGGTGTAAATTGCTTGCTCTGGACATCTTATCCCTGGTCAGATAATGATCTTTGTGAATCCTCCTCCCAAGCAATGTGGAAGAATGTCTGTCAGGATGTAATCGGTGGCTTATTCTGTCATTGTTCTACCCTGCTGTAGTCCATGGCCTTGAAACAAAAGGATGTAACGTAGATTACTGTAGTCAAGGTAACACCATGCCTTTAAATGGTTCCCACTGTGCCTCTTAGGAGAAGGAATAAAGAAACAGCTTATGCTCAGCGGACTAGGAGCTCACTCAAGAAATAAATCTTTTTCACACTTCCCTGAAATCCTTTTTTTAGGTCTGAGAATACTGATGCTACAGTTCAAATAGCTAAAAAAAGCTGCTTAATTTTCTTCTGTTGGTGTCTGCATTGTTAGTGCCCCTTTTGTGTATCCAGTAGAAGTAGTTTTGTTAGAATAATGCATCGTTTATCTTTGCAGTGCTGGCTGATCAGTGCTGTGCATAACACAACTAGTAAATACTCAGGGTATTTGAAAAAAAAATAAAGTTTTTTTCTGCTTATTTTACCAATTCTCTTATTGAATGACAGGTTTCTTTTCTCTGTTATGCTTCTGGGAAGAGGGCTTAGATTTGTATTTTTCAGCTTTCAGAATTAAAAAAATGCATCCAGCACCGGCTAAGAAAAAAAATTTAGCTAAATTTTGCTTTGAGATTTGTGGAATCTTGCTACTTTACAAATGACACAAATTGTAATTGTTTCTGGAAGTTTAAAGAATGGTGTTGAATGTGTTTTTCAGGCTTGTGCGTTACAATTTTGTGGCACATAGGTAAAAATCTATAATAAAGTTGAGAGTTTTCCCATACGTATGCATGTCAGTCACAGTGTTACTCAGCTCCTGAGTGCTGACCACAAGGGGTAAGCATAGATCTCTTCCAATTGTGTTTGGTCTCTAGGATGAACTGGAGCAATTCAAACACTGGCCTGAATTAAGCAGTTGTCAGCAACTCTATATATTGTGATGGCATCTGAGAGGTGGCAGCAGATGACAGCAGTTGTCCCCTGAATGTTGAAAAAAAGAACCTATTCTGTACCCACTAACTCCAAAGCTGCTGACTGGTCCTAGATCCTGTTTTATAATCAAAGACACCAGTTATGAATCAGTTGTTGAGAAAGCTGTCCTAATCCATAGACTTGAAACACTAAATGAACTTGCATTACAGGATCTAAAATATATTTTAGGCATCGATTAAGTGTATCAATGCTGAAGGGAAATAAAAATGAGATTTAACTTCCAAAGACAAAAATACCTGTTCCCAGTTTTTCTTTTCTGCTGCCCAGAAAGTTGATAGGCTTAATTCTGAAGGCCCGTAAGTCAAATGTTGGCTATTAAAACATAATAATCTTTTTTAAAAAAAGAACCAAAACACAAACCTGATATTTATTCCTCTAAAATTTTCTTAGATGTTTTCCTGGGGGTTTTTGTCCTCTTTTCCATGTAGTATGAATGGAGACATGGATATATATAGTACAAAGTACAAATATGTATTTTCATATATAAGAGAATTTAAAACATCTAAACCAAATTTAGTTTTTCAACTCTCATTCTGATATTTTTGTGCTTGAACTACAATCTGCTTCTGGAGTGAAAGTGGCAGTCATGGAAGAGAAAAGGAAAGCTTATCTCAAAAAAACCTTCTGTGGTATTAGCGTATTTGTCTTCTAACAGAGCAAAGTCCAAGATAAATGTTTATAATAGACTTGCAAAAGTGCTATTTAACTCTACAGGTCACAACACACAACAACTATCTGGGGGGAAATTCTTGAGAAGAGTATTGACAGTCACATGAGGTCCAGTAATATGCAGTTTTGTAGCATGAAAAAGCAAAAGGGTTTCCTGGATTGAAACTTAATCTGTGTAAATTTACCTTCTAAACTAGCCAGGAGGTTTTCCCACATTCTCAGTTTGAAAAGATATTCATATTCAGAGCAGTGATTTAAGCCAAAATATCTGGAACAGATAATGTGATTGGTGGTGTTAAAGACAATGACCTTTATCTGACTTTTTATTACCATGGTATGACACAACTCCTTCTTTGGCAGAGACTGTGTTTAAAAGGTCTATAATTTAATGTGCCTAAAGCTGATGCTGAGCTGTAGAAAATGCAAAGTAAATACCATTCAGATCTTTACTTTGCAACTGGCTGCCTCCTGTGTTGCTCGTGTGATTCTTAAATGTGTGCTTTATTCACTCTTTGGAAGATCTGCCACAGGAAAATCTTATGTTTAGAACCCTATAAATGTGCAATACACGATTTTATCTCCTCAAAGAGGGACAAACCCCTAGAATTTGAAAAGTTTTTAAAAAGACATAACATAGAAAAGAGATAATGCAGAAGATTGAGATGATGTAACCTAAATAAAGCTATGAATAAATACATGGGGAGGTGTTTTTTTTCAAATACGATCAATTGTATTGTTTCCCATTAGACAGCTGTCTTTGGTGGCTACTCAGGATTTATAAAGATGTCTGTCTATTGATATGAGTATTGCTTAGGCTGCACTTTTCATCACTAGAGCTATTAATGAAATACTGGATGCTAATCACTCCAACCCACATTTGCAGCTTCAAATTTGTTTTCATAGCTCACAGTAAATGAAAAAAATCTGGACTTTTTTCCACAAGTCTGGGTTTTTTTCAGATTAAAACCTGAATTTTTAACTTGCAGACAACATGAAGGCTTGAGAGAGATTGTGATATGGAATGCATGGTTCTAGGAGAACAAAATTAAATTCTAGTTCAATTGATTCAAAACACCACTTTTGAACTCCAATTCAGTCTGAGGGAAAAGCGTAATCCCTGCTCATGTTGTTGCCTCAGCCACAAGCTACATTCCTTCTATAGTCATTGCCAGAACATTCTGGGTCTCTGCAGTTTATTTAATTTTTTGGTAAACAAAAGTGCTATTTGGCTGTAAAGTACTTCTGCTGATGTGAAACTTCACGAATTGGAAACCGCTTTGTACATCTCTGCTGTTACAGCTGTAGGGTCAGTCATGTCAATTTTGAGAATACCATGTAAAGGACTTCTCACCAGCACTTGGTATTTCCCAGGTGCCATGCTGTTGCACAGCTGGAAGCTGGCAAATGCATTGTGTTTCTAACAGGTACCTCATCTCTTTCATGGCTACAGTGTGAATTACTAAATTCAGAGAGCCACAGAACTGTCCGGCTGGCTGACCAGTAAATTTGTCTTTAGGAGCAGTGAATGTGGATAATTCATGCAATTGCACAAAGTTTAAACATTTTCTTATTTTCCATAGTGCAAATCATACAAATCCCATTGGTTTGGTGCCTGCTCAGTCTTATTCAACTTCATGCAGCAAGAACTACAGCGACTTTTATTTCTTGACTTTATGTCTGAAGTACATGTAGGTTTTCTGCGTCTTAATCTTTTATATCTTTTTTGATTAGACATATTTCCCAAAGTGCTGTAAGTGAAATCTGCTTTGGCTTAAATTACATGTACAGTCATTAAAGGAATAAGCATAAAACATAGGCTTAATATACAACATCAAACCTTTTAATTGTATGGCATTGAGTCATGTTGATTTACAATATTACTGCTCTTATTTCCAAGTCAACACAATCCTGAGAGGAGTCATCTTGGAGAGAACAGATTAACCAGCTGTAAAGGCTGCACCAAAGGTTGTTTGCTGCTGTTTCTTTTACCTCATGAAAAGGTTTTTCAAATTGAGGAGGCCTCCGAAATCTCACAAGAAAAGCAGAAATGACGATGTATCCCAGCTTTCTGCTATGTTTCTACAACACTTGGATTGGCCAGTGGATCATGAATTAATGCTTCCACTTGACTGCAGGGAGAAGAGCTCATGCTTTCTGAGATTTTGATTTTTCCAGCTTCCAGCGTCTGTATGAGAAACGGAAGTTACCTATAGGATTTCTAGGAGGAAGGCTGACCACGGGGAAATAGGTGGACTGAAAGGAAAAAGTAAAATAGAGATTGGCTGTCTAATGACATGCCTTGAAGTGAAAGATAAAAGCCTATCAGTGACTGCCAGACTAAAAAAGCAGAAGAAAAGGGAAAGAGCACTGTCTTCCAAGCAGGCTGTGACAGGGAAGGAGGCAGGTGACCTTTTCATTTAAATGGCTGTTTTCATTGCAAATGGCTGTTGCTGTGGCTGTTTCATACACTTTTAAAATATTAATTGACTACAGAACAGACTGAAAAATGCTGTGGTTTTCAACTGTAGAAAACTAAGGAGAAAAAAAAATAACAAAACATATTTCACATTTGTTATTTTTATGTTTAATCTTATGGTAAAAGCTAATACGTCCCAAATAACTCTCATGGGTGATACTGCAGATTGTGAGCAAAGTGAATAGAGTTGGTTTGTTATGGAGTTGATGGCTGTGCTGATGGCCCAGAAATGCCTTTTTGGCTGGCAGAGACTCACCACATCATAGTGGTGGAAAGAGTAATCACTTTATCTTCCTTACAGAGATGATGGCGCATCTCCCTTGCGGGTTAAAAGCAGGGGAAAAAAAATAAACACTGGCTTTGAGACTGTCCATTTTTTTAAATAAATCAGCCTGTGTTGGTGTTGCAGAGAATGCACTCCATTCAGCTGGTGTGGAAACGCATCCTAATCGCCTGTGAAAAAGGAAACTGCAGTGCCTGACCTTCATCTAAAGAAAGCAAACTCAAAAGTTCATGCCTAGATCTATGCTGGTTAATATTTTTGCATCAGTGCACCAGGTTGCAGTGTGTTGATGTATCCACAAAGCATTCAGCTTGACTCCAGGAGTCCTAGAGGAGTAGTTAAACACCTGGAGAAGTTTTAAGAAAACAGGAGATTTCTGTGTGCAATGCTGAGATTGACTGGTTGAGGTTTTGGAGTGTGCTTATCTGCCATATAGGCTGAGATACTTTTTTGAGATTGTCTGCTGCTTTCAAAAATGCACAGGTAATGTGGCAGCAGAGAGAACATGTAAATAGCTCCTTGATGAGGCAGTCTTCTAATGAAGCAAACACTGTGGCAGTCCAGTTAGCTACCTTCTACAACAGTCCCCTCTAAATACTGGGAGAAAACAGGCTGTATGGAGGAAGGAAGTGGGAAAGAGCATCTTGAAAAAGTAAAGGACACAAGGCGAGAAATGAAAGATGGGGCTTTTGAGGAAGAAGTCTGATAGTTACATCAGCAAGAAGCTTTCCTAGCATGTGAAGCTAAGGCAGAATATTGTTCACTGGAGGATTAATCAGGGGGAAAAGTGATTCTGGTTCAATCATCAAAATTATATAACTGCTAGAAAATCCCCTGTTGTTATTCAGTTGACAAACAACAACTTTATTTGTTGTGAGCAATGCCATATGTCTTTATGCTTTGAAAAAGGACTCTTTTAGTCAAGCGGTTAGCCTACCTATCTTAAAAATACAACTGTGATTCACTTTGGCAAGTAGTCTTCTGTTTTCATATAGGTATCGGCCATGCTATCTTCCTGTTGCATAACTCACCCTTTAGACAACAAAATAAAGGTTTGCTTTGCATTTTTTGATGTATTAGTTTTATTCTACCAGTTTAATATGGAGAAAATCTGAATTTCCCCTGCTAGGTATCATATGAGGCTTGTACTCAGCAAGGATTGATTACAGGCACCTTGGAGCAGAGCAGATTGTTCTGTTTTGCTTTATACTTTGCATTGACCATGGAGTTTGCCAAAACAACTGGCACTTCTTCATTACAGTCTTCTGTAAGCAAGCTTATTTCCACAGTATCTACTATACATCCATCCAGACCTGGCACTTTTTGTTACAAATCTGGCCTCTGTAACTCTATGTGAAGTATAAGTACGGGTTGTACTTGCATTCTTTTGTGCTCTTGATGGATCTGGCTGTGCTTCACAGGTGTGACTTTGCTTTGGGGAACTCATAGAAAGACCGAGCAAATTATCCTCCCTTTGATAAATGTCTTACATGAATCTGAGTAAATAATTCCAAAAGCAAGGTACTGTTTTGATTTCTATGCAGCAATAACAAATACATTGCAGGAATGAAAGCTTTGTAAATCTGTGAGTGGGTGGATATATTCTAAACACAGGTATATCCAGATGCTATCCTTAATTTTAAGTGTATAGTTCTTTAGGTTTAAAGACCTACTTACTCTGGAAAAATCCTGGGGTCTTCTTTCTCTGAACAGACGAGGAAGCTCAAAAAAGCATCTGTGTGTTGCAACCTGTTTGACCAGCAGTCTTGCAAGATAATCTAATAGGGGCACTGTCATGTTTACCGTCTGCTTTCTGGAGCTCTTGTAACTATTCTGAGTGATTCAGTGGGTCATGCAGGAAAAGAGAATCAAAGCGCTAAGTGATGCCTCTTGGGGTAAGAAGAGGAGGTGGAAATCACTGACAAGAGTATGAACTAGTTATTTCGATGGTCTTGTGAAAAAGCAGAAGCATTTTGGAACAGTCTTTTGCTGTTTTTAGTCACTGGTTTGTACTTCTGGAACATTTAACATGTTCTTATGTGCAGGATAACTCCTAGGTGTTCTGGGCACCACCATGTATATGGAAGAATACAATAAACATTGCTGATACTATACAGCATATGCAATAATAAATAAAGAGCAATAAAACCTAATACATTGTTATCACACTATGCAGGCAAGATCAATTTATCATGTAAATGGTGTCTTACTCCTGAAACACAGCCACCTCTAGGAAGGAACACCGCAAGTTTTCTCACAGTGCAGAAGAATTTGAGACAGGAAAGGTAAAAATACTATCTACAACTGCCTCAGTGCATAAATTTATACAGTGGTAATAAATTTATCCACTAGATTTTCTTGCTTAGAAAATTCAGGACAATATCTGATTAAAAAATGTCAAATCAGTGCACGATTATCCCTCTTTTCTCAACCAATACAATCACCCCAGCAGGATAGCTTATTCATAAGCACTCATCATATCTGCTTTGTTTGTGGAAAGACTCTTATCACCTCTCTGTAATTTTATAGTGGTGAGTATTTTTCTAATGGTCCTTCCATTTCAGGCACTGAGCCGTAGATCAGGGTCACATATGTGGCCCGAGAAAAACAAGCATAATCTACTATATGTTTGGGAAACTGAAAACTTTGAAAGCTATTTTGCTCAAGGCCTACAGTAATAAATTGAGACTTCCTAATAAATTACAGGCCTATGTTTGCAAGCTGGGGTGCATAACAGATCCTTAGCATGTTGACTTTCACTGGGGTAACTCATTTCTGCTTTCTTCAAAACATCCCATTTACATATCTCTCACTCTAAAGACTGTATTTCTCCTTTTATGCTGCCAGGGGACATCTTCTTCTTTGTTCTTTTATTCTTTTAGGGGCTCTTTGTGTGGCCCACTTTCTTACTTAGCTAAAATATGTCCTCTAGCAGAGCAGTATAATACATGTATATGGTTACTTAAACACATATCCAGTCCTACTGCCAAAATCAGATTTGCCATCTGCCTACATTGTTGCGTTTCAATCCTTGCTAAAATACTTCCTTCTGGACTCTTTGTCATTTTTGCATAGTTCAAGTTCAGACATAGTTGGTGCTTTAGTAAGAGTCTTCTCTTTATGTTGCACATAGGCAGTTACCTGCAGCTTCTTCCTACTAAAACCTAATGTGAACCCAAAAATATGGACTATCAGTGTGGTGAGACTACTTTTCATCTCTCATTCTGCAGGCATTCCCACTCTTCCTTATCTGATAATATATCACTAAAAAGTGATTCTGCCCCTTTACTCTGCTCTGGTGAGGCCACACCTGGAGTACTGCATCCAGTTCTGGAACCCTCAGAACAGGAAATCACAGTATCACAGTATCACAGTATCACAAGGTTGGAAAGGACCTCTGAGATCATCAAGTCCAACCTATAACCTAACACTAACACCAACACTAACACCAACCATCATCTAAACCATGGCACTCAGTGCCTCATCCAGTCTCCCCTTAAACACCTCCAGGGTCGGTGACTCCACCACCTCCCTGGGCAGCCCATTCCAATGGCCGATCACCCTTTCAGTGAAGAATTTTTTCCTCATATCAAGTCTAAACTTTCCCTGACGAATCTTAAGTCCATGCCCTCTGGTTCTGCCACCGGTCACCTGAGAGAAGAGACCAACCCCTGCCCGACTACAACCTCCTTTTAGGTAGTTGTAGAGAGCAATGAGGTCTCCCCTGAGCCTCCTCTTCTCCAGACTAAACAGCCCCAACTCCCTCAGTCGCTCCTCATAGGGCCTGTGCTCCAGCCCCTTCACCATCTTCGTTGCCCTCCTCTGAACACATTCCAGTATCCTAACATCCTTCCCAAATTGGGGGGCCCAGAACTGGACACAATATTCAAGGTGAGGCCTGACCAGTGCCGAGTACAGGGGGACGATAACTTCTCTGGTCCTACTTACTACACTATTCCTGATGCAGGCCAGGATGCCATTGGCCTTCTTGGCCACCTGGGCACACTGCTGGCTCATGTTGAGCTTCCTGTCAACCAGCACTCCTAGGTCCTTTTCTGCCTGACTACTCTCCAGCCACTCTGTCCCCAGTCTGTAGCTCTGCATGGGATTGTTGTGTCCAAAATGAAGTACTCGACATTTGGACTTATTAAACATCATCCCATTAGAATCAGCCCATCTCTCCAATCTGTCCAGGTCCCTCTGTAGGGCCATCCTACCCTCTAACAGATCAACCCTTCCTCCCAGCTTGGTATCATCTGCAAATTTGCTGATGATGGACTCAATCCCCTCATCCAAATCGTCAATAAAGATATTAAACAGGACGGGACCCAACACTGATCCCTGGGGGACACCACTGGTGACCGGCCGCCAACTGGATGAAACACCATTTACCATCACTCTTTGGGCTCGGCCATCCAGCCAGTTCCTAACACAGCACAGAGTGCTCCCATCTAGGCCACGAGCTGCCAGCTTCTCTAGGAGTCTACTGTGGGAGACAGTGTCAAAGGCCTTACTGAAGTCCAGGTATACCACATCCACAGCCTTCCTCTCATCCACCAGGCGAGTCACATGGTCATAAAAGGAGATCAGGTTGGTCAGGCAGGACCTACCCCTCCTAAATCCATGCTGGTTGGGCCTGATTTCTTGACCGTTCTGCAGGTGGTGCATGATTTAACCCAGGATTATCTTCTCCATGATTTTACCTGGGACCGAGGTCAGGCTGACAGGTCTGTAATTACCTGGATCATCCTTACGGCCCTTCTTATGGATGGGCGTCACATTGGCCAACTTCCAATCTTCCGGGACCTCTCCAGTGAGCCAGGACTGCTGAAAGATGATGGAGAGCGGCTTAGCAAGCTCATCCACCAGCTCTCTCAGCACCCTAGGATGGATCCCATCCGGCCCCATAGACTTATGAGGGTCCAAGCGGCTCAGCAGGTCTCTAACTTCCTCCTCATGGATTGCAGGAGGGCCATATTTCACCCTGCCCCCATCAACCACTTCAGAGGGCCAACTGTCAAGCGAGCTGACATCCTTGCTGTTAAGAACTGAGGCAAAGAAGACATTAAGTACCTCAGCCTTCTCTGCATCTCTGGTTACTATATTTCCCTCCACATCCAACAAGGAGTGGAGGTCGCTGCCTCCCTTCTTTCTGCCATTGATGTATTTCTAAAAACTCTTCTTATTGTCCTTAACAGAAGTGGCCAATTTGAGCTCCAGCTGGGCTTTTGCTTCCCTGATTTTCCTCCTACACGACTTAACAACATCCTTGAACATGACCTGACTTACAACCCCTTCTTTCCAACGATGATACATCCTCTTTTTCTTACTTAGTTCCTTCAGAAGTTCCCTACTCATCCAGGCCGGCCGTCTGCCCCTACGACTCTTCTTACAACACACAGGGACAGCCCGCTCCTGTGCCTGCAAAATTTCATTCTTGAAGTGTATCCAAGCTTCCTGGACCCCCTTGCCACTAAGAGCTATTTCCCAGGGTACTTTCCTGACCAGTTCCTTAAATAATCCAAAATCTGCCCGCCGAAAGTCCAGCATTGATGTTCTGTTCCTGGCTTTTCTTATTACATTGTTCAGAGAGAACTCAATTATCTCATGATCACTACACCCCAGACATCCTCCGACAACAACATCACTCACCAGCCCTTCTTTGTTTGTAAACAGCAAGTCAAGCAGAGCCTCACCCCTGGTGGGCTCACTCACCAGCTGTGACAAAAAGCAGTCCTCAATACACTCTAAGAACCTCCTGGACTGCCTCCTCTCAGCAGTGTTAAGTTTCCAGCAGATATCTGGAAGGTTAAAGTCTCCTAAAAGAACAAGGGCAGCCGATCTAGAGGCAGCCTCCAGCTGTTTAAACAACATGGACCTGTTGCAGCAGGTCCAGAGGAGGGCCACAAAAGTGATTAAAGGCCTGGAACACCTCCCTTGTGAAGAAAGACTGAGAGAGTTGGGGTTGTTCTGCTTAGAGAAGACTCTGAGGAGACCTTAGTGTGGTTTTTCAATATTTAAAGAGGTCTTATATGAAAGATGGAGAAAATCTTTTTATCAGGGCCTGTAGCAACTGGATAAGGGGTAATGGTTTTAAACCAAAAGAGGAGAAGTTTAGACTAGACATTAGGAAGAAATTTTTTATATTGAGGATAGTGAAATACTGGAATATGTTGCCCGGAGAGGTGTTAGATGCTCCATGCCAGCTCATCACTCCACAATCCTGTGATCCTACCCTGTGGTTGTAGGATCCAATGTGTCTGCACCAGCCACTGTTTGCTTTACCACTGCAATATTCTCACTTCAGGGTAGAGGAACTTAAAGAATGTACGGTACATATTTTTGGCCTAGGGTAGGTGCATTGTAAAGCCTGGGATATTCACACTTTGATAGTATGGCCCCTAAAAGTCTTGCAAGGACTTTGAAGAGGGGAAAGAAACAATGCAGTTGGACTGTTATGGTATTTTTATCTTAGACTCATAGAATCTTCCAGTTGAAAAAGGCCTTTGAGATCATCCAGTCCAACCCTACTTATCCTCTGCTAAACCATGTCCTTCAAAAACTCATCTACCCATTTTTTAAACACCTCCAGGGATGGTGACTCAACCACCTCCCTGGGCAGCTGTTCCAGTGACTGATCACCCTTTCAGTAAGGAAATTCTTCCTAATATCTAGTCTGAACCTCTCCTGGCACAACTTATGGCCATTTCCTCTTGTTCTATCACCTGTCACTTGAGAGAAGAGATCAACACTCACTCTGCTACTGCCTTCTTTCAGGTAGTTGTAGACAGTGATGAAGTCTCCCCTCAGCCTCCTCTTTTCCAAGCTAAACAACCCCGGTTTCCTCAGCTGCTCCTCGTAGGACTTGTTCTCCAGCCCCTTCACCAGCCTCCTCACCCTTCTCTGGACACGCTCCAGCACCTACGCGTCCTTCTTGTAGTGAGGGGCCGAGAACTGAACACAGTACTCAAGGTGCAGCCTCACCAGTGCCGAGTACAGGGGCACAAACACTTCCTTGGTCCTGCTGGCCATGCTGTTTCTGATACAGGCCAAGATGCCATTGGCCTTCTTAGCCACTTGGGCCACTGCTGGCTCATTTTCAGCTGGTTATCAAGCAACATCCCAGGTCCTTCTCCTCCAGGCAGCTCTCCAGCCACTCTTCCCCAAGCCTGTAATGTTGCATGGGGCTGTTGTGTCCCAAGTGCATTTGGTCTTGAAAAACCTCATCCCGTTGGTCTCAGCCCATCGATCCAGCCTGTCCAGATCTCTTTGCAGCACCTCCCTTCCTTCAAGCAGATTGACATTTCCACCCAGCTTGGTGTCATCTGCAAATTTGCTAAGGGTGGACTCGATCCCTTGTCCAGGTCATTAAAAAGATATTCAACAGGACTGGACACACCACTGAACCTTGGGGAACACCACTTATGACCGGCCTCCAACTGGATTTAACTCCATTTACCACTACCCTCTGGGCCCAGCCATCTAGCCAGTTTTTCATCCAGCAGAGGCTGGGCCCGTCCAGGCCAATGGCAGCCAGTTTCTCAATCAGGATACTGTGAGAAACGGTGACAAAGGCTTTACAAAATCCAGGTACATCACATCCACAGCCTTCCCCTCATCTATTGACAGGGTAATCTTGTCATAGAAGGAGATCAGGTTGGTCTGGCAGGACCTGCCTTTCATAAACCCATATTGGCAGGGTCTGATCACCTGGCTGTCCTGCATGTGCTGTGTGATAGCACTCAGTATGATCTGCTCCATGACCTGCTCCGGTACAGAGGTCAAGCTGACAGGCCTGTAGTTCCCCAGATCCTCTCTCTGACCCTTCTTGTAAATGAGATTTAAGTTTGCCAGTCTCCAATCAAGTGGCACTTCCCCAGTCAGCCAGGACTGTTGATAGATGAGGGAAAGGGGTTTGGCAAGGACCTCTGCCAGCTCCCTTAATACCCTTGGATGTATCCCATCCGTCCCCATAGACTTGTAGACGTCTAATAGACCAAGTAGGTCTCTAACCAAGTCTTCTTGGAACATTGAGGGTTCAGCTTCACAGCCTTCTGCCTCAGGAGGCTTGGAGCTCAGAGAACACCTTACCTTCCTATTAAAGACTGAGGGAAAAAAGTACCTCTGCCTTGTCCTCATCCTTTGTTGCTACCATTCCCCTTGCATCCAGTAAAGGAGGGAGATTCTCCTCGATCGTCCTGTTATTGTTAATATACTTGAAAAAACATTTCTTATTTTCTTTCACCGAACTGGCCAGTTGAAGTTCTAGTTGGGTTTTAGCCCTTCTTGCTACACTTTGTGCCATCTTACTTGGTTCTTCACACTTGAAAGCAGATCTGTAAGAAATCATTAGATAACTACAAGTCATCTGAGTGACACAGCCAGCATTCTCACCTAAGACCAGCCTTAGAGAAATGACAAACTCACATTTAGTCCAGACTGTCTTGTGTCTCAATTTCCTTATTATTCTCTTAACTCACTAGTTAATTCACTTAACTAACTACCTAATTTCATTAGCTCAAGGTCTTACAATTCTAGGATGTTCTGAAGGAATGTGGTGACCAGATCATCTTAAGGTAGCCTAATTGTGCTTTGATAATTTTGAAATAAGACCCATGAATGCTCAAAAATATTTATTAGAAAGGCAAGTATTTTGTTTCCTTGCTTTTTCTGTGGCACATATTTTATGGTCGAATTCTGTTGAAAATTCCTTTTTTTAATGTAATCAAATAGCTCAAAAATATTCTCTGTGGTTGCTTCTGGGCTAATTCTACTGAAGTTATTTGAAAATGATGCTTCACCATATTTCATTTTTTAATTTGCCTGTGGCTGTCTCTAGAGTGAACTGAAAATAATAGCTACTTTACCTCTAGAGGGCGTTTCAGCCAACATGAGATCTTAATCCAAGCAAGTGAAATCAGATTGAGTACCATTCTAATCATACCATTTATTACCTTCTCTGATAAAAACAATTCAACACCACAGATACTGACTAACTAATTAGGGAGGGCAAAGAATTATAAGATGTGATGGGGAAAAAAAAGGGTTTAAAAAATAGTTCCATAAAGCATCTTTTTTTTATATACACTCAACATTGAATGGGCATTTATCAAGAGTTAAAATTCTCTTTTTCATATATTCATTTTAATGAACATAGGGTTAAAATTAATTGTCAGTAGAACAGCAGTGCAGTTCTACCTATGCAGTTTGTGGTCTGGACAAACTGTCATTTTAAATGGTACATTTTCTGTCAGAGTGGCAGATAGATACCTTAGCAATAGCATGGAAGTACACCAAGAATAATAATGACTATTTGTTTCTTACTATGAATTTAATATTGTTGAAATGCTCAGCTGACAAGTACATTTCCAACTCCACATGAAGTGAAATCCATTTTAATCAGCCTCTGCTTTGGGACATCTATGCACCGTAATACCATCTATTAGAATCTATGTGCTGTATCATTGCACATTATGGATAAACTTACAGATTTTCACCTAATGTTTGGGGGGTCGTAAAGAAGGAATAGAAATACAGAAAATGCTATAATCTCTTTAGCTCCTTTACGCACTTCATTTAAAAAAAATCATAAAATGGATAGTAAAATATTTACTAGTACTTTGCAGTTCTCAAATGGTAAAAATTGAATTGTATAGTGCATCACTTCTGCAGAAAGACAGCTTGAGTCCTGAGAAGGCAGCCACTGAAAGAAATGTACTTTTTAACCACTGTACTGTGAAGACTAATACAAATCTCATACCTGTCCCTGCATCACTAGGATTGGGACTGTTAGTATTTATTGTAACTCTGGGAAATTTAAACAAATGTGTATGGAGGGTTTATGTCAACTCTGGTGAGAGATTAAGTGTATGCTTTGATAGCTGTAAATTATCTAATTAAAATGATATAAGAAAAAGTAAACAACAGAAATTTCAGCTAAGCTATTTGATTTTATATTGTAGCAGACACCTCACCTATAGTTACACACTTATTACAGCTCAGTTGAGGAATAGTAGCCTTTTAACTCTGTGTAAGTGTATATCAAAGTATGTGTTTTACTAGGAAAGACTTTGAGTCAGTAAAACTCTTGAACCTTATCAGAGAGAGGTGAGGTATACATTTCACATTCCAGACCAGAAATGTCTTCTAACCTTGTAGTTCTTTAAAAAAAAAAAGAATCTAATGGATTTTGGATCATAATATAGTGTGACATGCTGGAAACATAACGTTGCAGTCATCAGTCTGAAAAACACTCTTTCACGGACCTTAGAGTTTCTGTCTTTCAGATCAGCCTTTTTCTAATTTCACCTCTACCTTACATGAACCAATCTGTCCAGTCTAAGCTCTTTTCATTTCAGCTGGTTGAAAAGCATCTCCTGCCTTGATTGTACCATACACAATAGCAATGCAGGGATAATCCTCTTTCCAGTGCAAATCATAATCTGAACACAGTTAACTCACGCAATCTGTGTGGATTTTACGGATTTTTTCATCCATTTGATGATACTTCGAGATGACTCAATAGAGACTTAAGCACATGCTATTGTTCTACCATTTCACAAATTGTTTTCTAGATCTCTAGGCAGAAAATTGTTTCCATTGTTTTTTCAGAGGACTTAAAATTTCTGTGCATTTCATACTATCATCTTTCACATGTCTTATATTTTCTCTATTAACTTTTTTTGCCACTAGGTAATATATTCTTTAGGAAGTGTAAATGTATACATCCTGACATTTCTTACTTCGGATAATAGCAGAGCATTCTCATTCTGGAATCCAACTCCTTAGTCAAAAAATGTAGAAAACCACAAATAGACATTAAGTTGAAATGCAAATGTACAACTTGGACTTGCCTGCAGAATACAAAGTAGAGAAAGTTTTCATTAATTTAATCTTTAATAATACTTTATCTGGCAAACAAGTTTGTCTTTGTTCACTGAAGGGGAAAAACCTTCATTAACTGAACCTCCTTCTCATTGTGGATTGGGCTAATTTTTGAATAACTATTACCAGTCTAGTTAGTTAACCTGAGTACTTAGTCTTAAGGAATGAATGTCTCCATGTTAGAAAAGAGAAGCAATATTCCTTTTTATTAATAGAGGCTTCTTAACCCTTAACACTGCTACACTGCCCATTCAAGGCACTTCCATTTCCAGTGTTTCACTGATGGATCCCTGAAATCCAGCTGTAATTCCCAAGCTCTTGGTGAGTGAGGTGGCAATTTTGTCACAATAGGAGAGTTGGGGACTATGGCATAGTCTGAACACAGCATGATGGTTTGATTCGTTCTGATTGGGAAGTCACTTCTGCTAGCCAAGTAAATGCTTGGTAAGGGTGGAGCGTATTAAATCCTGTTTCCTTTGTGGAATTAGGAACTTTTAAATCAAGTGGGGACATATGGATCACACACACACACACACACACACAACCCCCCGGAGTTGCACAGTTAAACACTTCCTTTAAAAATCTGCATTCACAGGAAAGAACCTAAACACTTGAGTGCAATCCAGTCTAAAGGAGATGCCTTTTCTGTTCCTCGTGTTCAGACTGTGACACTGTGCAAAGAAGGAAATCAAGCATTACTGAGCCAAAGGAGAGGCTGTGAGAGGGATGCTGACTTCAGAGAGAGGGATTTCGTTCTAGTTTTGGCTCACCACACGAAGCATAAAACATACTTTTCTCATTTAAGAGCCAGGACCCTCGCCTGGCCTCTTCTTACCTACTGCCAGCCAGGAAGCCAGCAGTGCTTGAACTATGATCTCTAAAGTCATAGTCTTGGTGCAGTTCATTTTTGAGTTTTCAACTCCCCTGGACATAGTCAGGTTTTAGTCATCTCTCTGAAATATATGTATTTACTTACATAACATCTAAATCTCCTCTGACTTTCTCACATTGCCAAGCTGTTTGGGGATTTTTTGACAGACACTTCGAGGTCAATTATAATTTTTACATATATAGTTATAAATAAATATTTGTCCATAAAGAAAATTACAATCCCTGTAAGAAATTAGTATGAAACTGCTTAGAGTGTAATCAGCAAAGATTAACTTTCTTTTTAGTATTACTTTTGCAGTTCTGAAATCATAACGTGATCTCATAGAAAAAAATGCTATTCTGTAATTACATATAATAAAACCATATTGTAGGTGGTGATGAGCTTGCTAAGCTGCTCTCCATCATTTTTCAACAGTCCTGGCTCACTGGAGAGGTCCCGGAAGACTGGAAGTTGGCCAATGTGATGCCCATCCACAAGAAGGGCCGTAAGGATGATCCAGGTAATTACAGATCTGTCAGCCTGACCTTAGTCCCAGGTAAAATTATGGAGCAGATAATACTGGGTGAAATCATGCACCACCTGCAGAACGGCCAAGAGATCAGGCCCAGCCAGCATGGGTTTAGGAGAGGTAGGTCCTGCCTGGCCAACCTGATCTCCTTTTATGACCATGTGACTCGCCTGCTGGATGAGAGGAAGGCTGTGGATTGGTATACCTGGACTTTAGTAAGGCCTTTGACACTGTCTCCCACAGTAGACTCCTAGAGAAGCTGGCTGCCCGTGGCCTAGACGGGAGTTGGAATTGGTGACCAGTGACAGAACTAGAGGGCATGGACTCAAGTTTCGTCAGGGAAAGTTTAGACTTGATGTTAGGAAAAAGTTCTTCACTGTAAGGGTGATTGGCCATTGGAATGTGCTGCCCAGGGAGGTGGTGGAGTCGCCGACCCTGGAGGTGTTTAATGGGAGACTGGATGAGGCACTGAGTGCCATGGTTTAGATGACGGTGTTAGTGTTGGTGTTAGCATTGGGTTATAGGTTGGATTCGATGATCTCAGAGGTCCTTTCCAACTTTATGATACTGTGATACTGTGATACTGTAGGTAGCAACTGGGGAGTGCTCACAGTAGAGTTACCAAAATGACACACAGGAGCTTATTACTCTTTTATGAATTAGAATGTGGAAAGCAAAATAAGTTGAAGAGATTTCATAGCTGCTCTGGTTAGTTATTAGGAACTCTGTTCGAGTTCTTTCAGTTCATGGTATCATGTCAAATAAATATATATAACCACCTGCACAAGAACAGATATCTCAACATGGAGACATTAACTGCGGTTATTCTCCTTCCACACCCTGACAGTTCTCGATAAAAATCAAGAATTCAAAAGAAGTATAAAGACTTAGTATTGGTTGCAATTTACGTGGCAAAGGCAAGTTTTACAGTTTTTGCATTTACTACATATTTTAATTCCACTAATCTAAGAAGAAGGCTTTCTGTTGGTTCCACTGGAACTGTAGCTTTTACCTATGTTTTGTGAAATATGTTGAATATTGCCATGTCTAGACAATGGATTTAGGCAGATGATTTACTTCAAAAGGGCGCATGAACTAAGACGGCAGAGTTTGCACTGAAGCAGATGAAAAGTGCTTATAAGATCTGTTCTGCTATTTCAGCTTTGCATTGTGTGTTTCGATTTGAGAGTTGGTAATTGACAGTAGCAAGAGGACAAGGATTGAAGGGTAACACCTGTGTTGCTGCAGACATCTTGTCTGACCTTCTCCCAGAGCGCGTTGCAGGAGCAATTAGCAAACCAGCAAAACCAAAGCTGAGACCCTCCTTCTGCATTTGCCTGCTGGTGATTTGTCTGGGTCTTTCATTTTCTCAAGGTGTTCAGCAATATCTAACATGGCAGAAACTCTGGCTAAAATGAGCATAGAAATATACCTAGATTGACTTTGTGTTGATGCAGATGAGAGATTAAGTTCAAACAACTATAAAAGTACATGCTTTTTTGGAAACAATGTCAGTCATGCTTTGTGTTGCCCTCCTAATGGAAACAGGATATTTACTTCTGAATGACTTTCCTGTTATCAACCTGTTATGATATCCAAAATTTATGAATAATATAGCAAAAAGGACGATTGCTTGAACTCGTTACCAAAATAACAAGCCAAAACTCTTATTTATCATTTATCTCCTTCTCTCATCTGTCAATCTAATTTTCCTGCCTCCACTGATCATATTTTTGTTCTCTATTCTCTAACAGATTTTGTTTTGATTGCTTCTGTTCAGATTCTGTCTGTCATTTCAGAGTCTAAGCCGGCCATATGTTAGCTTGACCCTCTACCAAAAAAACTTTAGTCTGAGTTCACTTGAGAAGTTACTCTTGTTATTGTTTGAAGATTTATTAATTTGTCAATGGCATCTGGTGCTTTACAACCTGCCTGAAATCTGCTCTTGTTTTTTCACTGCTTGGAAAAATATAATAATAATTTTTGCCTTCAAATATATTAAGAAATAACAACTCTTCCAGCCTTTCTTCCTGCCATAAGGTGTACAATAACAAGACAGCAAGTTTTTGCTACTAAAATGCTTTCTATCTGAGATACACAATGGGGAAATACTGCTATTACCATTTTGTTGTTTCAGAAATTGAGGCACAGGTAAACAGTGTAATTTAGCTGATGTTAGCCAAAAGGATGGTGGTAAAATGGAGACTGCTTCCAAGCTTATCATTGATGTTGGAGGAAGAATTGAACTTTCTACTTAGTCTTCGGGACTGCAGAAGGCAATCAGAGAGAAAGCATAGCCAGTCTTCAAACCCTGCCCTCTCTGACACTCTATGAGTTCACAGAACTCATACCTCTTTTGCCTCTCCTGCAAAACCAAGAGAAGAGATGCTGAGAAAGGTCTGTAGACTCTGCCACTGGCTCTTTTGCTTATCTGTCCCTAGTATCGGCCTCGAGTGGAGTGATACGCTGCCTCCTGACTTTCCAGCTCATGGCATAATGACAGGACTGTTCACTATTGCTGAACAGAAGAGAAACCCAGGAAGGAGTCTGTAAACAACAGGGTGCAACTTCCTTTCTGATGCTTTGGCAATGCCCCAAACTATGCATTTTTAATCATTCAGAATTCTCACAATAACTCCCTCCAAGCTTACATCTGAGCCTTGCCTTTGTGCATGAAAATGAGACCTCTACAGCTTATGCCCAAAGCTACTTTCTTTGTAATAAATTGTCCATCTTCCCTCTTTCATTCTGGGCTGAAACTCTGCTAAATATTGTGTTTCATTGAGTTTAGCCCTTCAAAGCAAAGTGATATACAACAGTCATAAATGCTGGAAGATACCCATAAGAACACACTGAAGATATCCCTGAGGAGGCAGAAGGAGAATGCTGTGCCAAAATTTTTAGTATTATTTAGTTATTATTTGAATAATGCAGACAAATAATCTGAAAATTCATTCTCTCTGTGGTATTGACCTGGAGATAAGTCAGGCCATATATCTCACTCTTCATCAGAGTTCAATACTCATTCCTGTATTTTAACTTGACTTTACAATTCCTATCTTTTTCCTTCAACTAGCCAAACAGTAAGCAGTGCATTTGCTAAACAGTTGTGTTTTTGTGTTATCTCTCCACTCGCTCAGAACTATAACAGGATGTTTATCTACTGAAGGAAAACCTGCCTCTCATTTACTCTGCAAAGCACTCCACTGCCTTCACAGTAACTGTAGCTGCAATTATCGTTGTTGGCATCCAGAGACAGTGATTTTTCTATTTACACTTCATGCCTAGCCCTTGTGAAGTTTAATAAATGAAGTCAGCCATTACATTACCATTTGATAGACTCATCACCTGATAGTAGCTGCTGAAATATGCAATAAATAAAGGTCCTAGAGGGAAGAAAAGGGGTTAGAAAAAAGCCATTATATGTTTTTTCAAAGAGAATTGCATTTTTTTTTCTTTTAGCCTATGTGGAGAAATTTAATTACAGGTTTTCTGTTTTGTTTACTATTTACTTTCTTTTGTTTTTATAAGAAGTCACCTTCAGGAATTCATTAATGTCAGTGAAATTTAACACAAGATGCGGGACACAAAGCAAAAAAACCTGGTATTTTACTGAGATCTTCACTGGCAGTAGGTGGGTAGGGCTTGTGATAGAGACACATGAATTCAATACATGCCTCCAGCAGCCTCTACAGGTAGGGCTATTGTGATGATCTTTTGGTGGGCCTTTAAACTTTCCACTCTGCACAGCCAGAAACATCCTAATCAATATGAGATAGAAAAGGTTCAACCTTAGTAGCAAACCCAACCAGATCCTCTGGAGGCTACTAAGTCTTGGATGTGGAGGACTCCTTTCTGTTGTGAAATTAATCGCAAAAATCCCATTTTAGCACAAAGCTGAAGACAGTTGAAATTTACCAGTTGCACCAAGGATCTGCCTTAGTGGGTCTCTTCGAGTCAAACAGCAAAGATTAGCATGACTAGTAGCGTTTGCCTAGTAATAAGTGCTGAGCATACACTCAGACTATTCACCACTAAGCAAATAGTAATACCCACCTACACACTTGTGTGTTTATCCTGGTACTCTCTTCTCATCACATTTTTCAAGTAGACAAGTGACAAAGTCATTGAGAGAGTTTAGATAGCTGGTTGACTTGTAGGCTCTCAGAGCAGAGGAAATCCAGAAAATACAAGTTCTAGTCACTGCAGAATCTTAATAAGAAATACACATAAGCTAGATGAAAGTTGATGAAAAAAAGCATTGATCTGTTTCACTATAAGCAACTGGGATGGCCGCTGTGAAGATGCACACAGATTTGTAAGTAGTACAATGCGTAGGCATCACTGTTATTAAAGCCACTAATAATAAGCAAGTATCTAAAATGGCTGTGCAGTTTAGTTCTGGATAGTCTCCTTCTCAGGGCTGTTTGATCTTTATGCTCTGTAACATATTCTATCTCCTGGAGGTTCCTGGTTTATTTGATGAGGTTTTTGCAAAGCTTTTATTGAGGGAGAAACATGGATGGGTGCATGTTGTTCCTCTCAGTCCACCACCCCAAACACAAAGAAAAATGATTCAGGTGTATGTGTATTTAGAGTTAATGTGATTTCTGTTCCTTTCCTTTTGAGAATTCATGTTTTCCTTCATCATAGTGTTAAGCTTATTAAGTTAAGTTTCTGCCTGCTTCAAAGACATAATGATGACCCAATATATTGCTTTTTCTTTCCTCAGTCACAGGCAGCAGCAGCCTCGGCCAGGGAACAAGCATGTTTTGTTTTGAACTCAGGATATCTGCTGCTGGAGGTGCTTCTGCTAGAGAAGTTTCACTTCTTCAATACTCTGAGGATAAGAACTGCAACTGTGGGCTGAAGTAAAAAGAATGTATTCTAAAAGCTGAATGTTTGCTAGTTCAAAACGGCTCAATGGAAAGGCCTCGAACTAATAAATCCTATGAAAAGAAAGGCCATCTTTGCAGTTGGGGCTCATAATAATTAAAGCAGTCCTTACCTGACTCCTAGTTTGTTCCAATTCTTTAAAATATTTAGGAAGCTGCTTTTTCTGGAGATTTCTAATTCTCAGTCAACTAGTTAGCCTTGCTTGTCAGTCAGACCTTCCTGAGTGCTTACTTCAATAAAGCAATACATTAGATGACAGTGACTATAAATACAGTCTATAAATATATACAAAATATAGATATTTGTAGATAAGAGGCGTATGAATATATAAAAATATTAAATAATAGCAAATATAAAAATGGTCCTGCCAGCATGGGTTTATCACACAGGTGTTTCCAAACTGCAAACTACCTTTGCTTTAATTTTACTCTTCAAGGAAATGGAAAAAAGATGGAAGAACTCATAAAATAAATAAACAAAGACATGCAAAGCAATGCCAAATCACCCAAAGTTTTGTGTGACCCATTTAAAAAAAATCAGTCTTTGTAAGTTTAGACAACCAGAATTCAAAATACACTTAAATAATAATAATTTTTAAAAGCGGCTAAGCGAAAATGTCCCCAGCCTAACTTGAGTGAAAAGGTACTATACTTCCAATTTCCCTAAAAAAATGTGGGTTTTGCATATGTTTCTTAACCAATGATCCCTACAAAGGATTCCTCATTAATTAGTCTGCTAGTCTCAGATGAGCTGGGAGCAGGCATGAACTCAGAGCTGAAAGCAGAGAGCATGTGAAACAATATATGCAGAATTTATTATTTTCTAGTTCAATAATTTTTAATATTCCGTATAATCTGCTGGACAGAGCAAATAATAATTGAAAAGATCATAATTGAAATTAGATCTTTTTTTTACTACTATGAAATCATGCTACAATATCATGTGATCACTAAATGTGTTTCTCTGTAGAATGAAGCAGACTTGTGTATTTTACTAAAGAGTCCTGACCTGTTAGGAAGCAACACCATAATTCTAAACAGAAGTTATACTGAATATTGTCAAAGTCATGAAAAGTCTGCAAGACTTTGTTGCTTTTCTTACGAGTCTATTCTTGTTCTTCTGTGAGTTTTGCCTCAAGTCCATTATGAAATATTGTCTCCTGACACCTCTCTATTCCACAGAGAAACGGGCTTGCTGATTAAAGAGTCATTTTCTGTCTCTGAACTGAAACTTATACATTATGGATAATCTGATTGAAATTTTTAACACAAAATCCTAGTCACTTTTATATCAATACTAAAGCTGCCATAAAACTCAATAGGGTTAAAATTTCTATCTGGATCCTCCAGGGAACTTTGGATCAAATTAGAAATTTAACTCTAGCCCATTCCCAAAACAGAGGGAAAAGACTGAGAACACATATAGAAAATTCAAAGTTAACATAACTTTGATGCTCAACTCACCTTGGGAACCTTTATTTTTAGAAACAAGCAAGGTAAGGAAAAGATGGTGCCTGTTGAGCCTTAATAGGTTTTGTCATTTTGAATTGCAAAGTCACTTAGATCTTAGGATTTATATTATCTGTGAATATCAGTTCCAGGTTTGCAATTCTAAATACTATAGAGCAGGAAAAGCTGCTGAAATACCGCCTGTCTTTATGGTGCTGAAACATGCAAGTGTGTTTCTGAGGTGTCAAAAGCAACGCAAACAATACACCAAATCCTAATCAACAGAAGTCATCATAGTTATTTTTTTATTGCTTTCTACATCAGCTTGTTTTCATAACACAGACATTTTACTTTGTGCAGGAACAGATGTATTTGTGACTATTTGCACTGAAATACCCAAACATTACAGTAAAGCAGCAATTTACAGTTGGCTGACTGTGTCTCATCTTTAGTATACAATTAGTGAACAATGAAAAAGTCATTATCTTCTTATTTCATTACAGGCAGGGAAGCAAACAATTAAATTTGGTGGTTTTAAAAAGATACAAACAAACAAAAATCATCTTGACATCCCAGAAAAACGAAAGTGCAAGTTTTTCCATCGACAGCATTTGAGTCAAATTCACCAAAGGTGTATGTTCTTAAATAGAGTCTGTCCTAATTGCTTTCTTTCAACTTTCAGGTCAAGATAGAGAATGATAGAGAACAGAATTATACATTCACCTAGTCAAGATACTTATTCATACATTATAGGGTGGTATATGTGTGACATCCACAGGAATCTAAGCATCTCCAAACTGGTTTAAAATATCATTCTTTTCTTCTTTCCTTTCAGACTTGGTTAGTGCTTGCTTGACATGCCATGAAGCATGGATTTTTGTTTGTCTCAGCATCTGTAACTGCAATTCTTTCATTGACCAAATACATGACCTAATATTGCCTGAATCTTGAAAAACTCATATATACAGAAGTTTTTATGTTGCAGAAATACATGAAGCTTAATTTTAGCATGGAAGATTAACCCAATTTTAACAGATTTAAAATATGCTGTTTCTCATATTTACTGGTTTTCCACTTGTGCTTATGTTACTGAGAAGAAAGAAAAAAACAAAGCCAGTTCAGTGAAATCAGAGCGAACCACCTACTGGTACATAGAGGTCTATTCTGTCTTTTCCTGTTTTATTTAGCTTTCCAGTAGTCGTTTTGTCCATCTTTCCTCTAATATAAGTCAAACAACTAGGATTCTTCACTATCAGAATCTAGACAGTCGTATTTTGCTTGTGAGGTACAGAAACCAAGAGGATTCCAGATTAAGAGGTCAATCCACACTGCTTCTTTATCAATGACAGGACTCTGTTCTTCACACGTTCTCATGTTATAGCTACTGTAGCTTGAATGCAGAATCTGTGTGCTAGACAAGGATTGATCCTTCTTGTGCAGGCTTATCAAGCTATCAAGCTTCAATGCTCTGGAATGTGTTCACTTTTTTTCCTTTCTTCTGCCTCATCTGAAAAAAGGGTTGATTAATTCATGGCTTTCCTACAGTCCAAACTCTTCTATAGTATACTAAACAATACATGTTCTAAAGTCTTGATTTGTTAAAGGTTGTTTGATCTCACTGGAGCTACTTACACATTTAACATTGAACAGAGCCAAGGGGTACAAAGCTGCTGTGGTATGCAACGCTGTGATAGATCTTTTCCTCTGTGGCACAGGATGGTAGAGAAAAGGATGTTCAAAAGCAGGATAAGTTGTCGATTCACTTACTTCATGTTGATGTTCACAAAGAATCAAGAAAGCTGTAGGGATCTCTCTTTTATGAATTCAGGCTTACTTCCCCTTTTCACATCCTATGTCATTCTTCAGTTATTGTTTCATCACTTAATATTGACCGATCCTGCTCACTTCTTGCCCTTTAGCTTTCATGAGCATTCTCTTTTAAAGCATTACTTCTGTTTGAGGAGACTGCTTGTGGATGGACATCTTGCTAACATCTTCTCACGCAAAATATGATGCAAGGTATTTTAATTCCATTGTCTCCTTCTCCCTCAATTGTCCCCTATTCTGATAATATCAGTAGCAAAAGGCTGAATGTTAAATTTCATGATGCCATTTCTATTAAATATTTGGCCTGACTAGCTGTAAAAAAAATTAATATCTTATGCCCTGTTAGGGATTATGAAGCACTAAGAAATTCTCAGGTGAAAGGAGACACAGAAAGGTAAAAGTAGCTAATACTGAAGTATACAGTAAAAGTCACGTTATTCTTCAGTACATAAAATCAGCATGTCTGGGTGAAGGTCTAATTGAGAATTAATCTCAAGATAAACATCTAAACTCATCTACTTTTCCCATGATATTCAGAGGAGAAAACTGAACACTGAGAACACTGACTCCTTCTGTGTGTTCTGTAATGGATAAATCTCTCTGTCAGTGCCTATTGATATTGAGGGAAGATAGACAGCCTTTTCTCTGCTGTGATTCTTGACAGAGAATGGCTGATAAGTTTCAGCTGGATGCCTGACTTTCAGATAGCAACAGATTAGGCGAGGTGAATCCTTCTTTGGTGATGAAAGAGCAAGTATAAATTTAGGATGGTACACCATGACTCTTCCCAGTCTGGGAAAAAGAAGATTGTTGCAAAGAATAATTTAGGATAATAAAACACATATATCGGGTTTCCATGATGTGAGGAGTACAGATCAGATTAACTAATGAGGTCCCTTCCTTATCTCCTGATTCCATGCTTTATTTTCTGAATGACAGAAAACCAACAGCAATTGTTTGAAGACAGATACAAACATCAGAACAAAAGCTACTGAAAATCACACTGATTAGAGCTATTAAAAATCCCTCTCCCAAGAGAAATATTTATATTTTGACATATGCTATCTCCCCAAAATGGGCTGAGAAAAGTTTAAATATCAGCAATTTTCATGGTAATATTTATTCAAAAATGCTGAAAGGAAGAAAAAAATATTTTACTTTGAAATAGCTATACTTTCAATATTTCAAAACATCATTTGAAAGGTTACATTTTGGTCTCAGGTTTTCATAGTTAATGTACATATATTTATGTGTGTGTATATATATGTATATCTGCATGTGTATGTATATTTGATGTTGATAGTGATTTCAAAAATTCCCACATTTTTCCAAGAAAATTCTTTGGTCACTATATTTGGTCAGTCATAGTAATGGTACACCAGCCCCTTTCCTAAAGGGATTCTGGATCGTTGAGTCAGTCACCATGCCAGAAAGAGAGCTGCCTAACACAGAATTCTGCCAGGAACAACTCAAATTTTTGTTGTGAAATCCTTTGTCTTAGTGATTACATATCACTATCTTTCATTTCACTGACCTAGCAATGGGCAGGGAATAATATAATCAATAACTCGCATGAAAACATACTAAAAGAAATTATCACGATAGCCAAAGAAATGCAAATAGCAATTTTACTCATACTCTCCTAGCACTTTTATGGTGCTTTACACTAAAAAAAACTTAGCCTGTTATTTCAAGGTAGAGGTAAATATGTATGTTATCTGTGTGGTGCACACTAAAAGTGCTTTTAACTCTTAAATACACTCTAATGTCTAAAAAACCTAGTGTAAATGAATAAAAATCATTATTACGGCAATACCAATCTTTTAAAAATAGTTTTAAATTAAGAAGTCTTTCAAGTGTTACTTATGAGAGGAGGAAATTTTACAGCTTTCTCTGACAACATTTGGTACAAGTTAAGGCTGAAAGACCTCAAATAAATGCATAAGTATTTTATAAATTCATGATATCTTTCTTGAATCAATTTGTCATCTGTGCTCTGAACATAAGACCCATATTTTGTTTTACCAGTGACGCAGTAACTTTTTGAAACTATCAAGGATGTTGTCTTTAGCTCTCTGTTTGCAGCTACTATCTGAAGCTAAATTCTGGTGTGATTTTTTTACAAATCTACTAAATTAAAACTTTGAAAAAGCATTTAAGACTTTAATAGAAGTTAAGGATCCACTTTCCTCCTAAGTGTTTTCAGGGTCTGAAAAACATTGAGTCACTGTTATGTGTCAATCGCTTGAGGTTAAAGAAACCAGAAGACACTCTTTAAGCTTCCTGGCTTTATGACTGCCTTATTTATTTCGAGCCTCAGTATTTTAGCATATGCTGTTCCCATGGCTCAGCTTAACATCTAGGACACCAATGACCCTTATGGCTCGGGCTACTGGCTGAACTCACAGAAGATGTCATTAAAAGTACAGCAGGAAATCACTTTGGTGACTTTATATTGGTTCATAATTGTCATTTTTGCCTCTAGCTGTGGATTACACTACAATGTCTTTGAACAAAAGGAAGTCCTGTGAAACCCAAATTGTAACTGACCTAAAGCCCATGAGTGGCAATAAAAAAATTACTATTTTCATTGAGATTTCATTTCATTCCACATCTCCATGCCTCAACCTATGTAACTACATTAACGTGAGATTTCTTTTTTTTTGAGTTGCAAAAGAGAAATACTCTGGGTCAAAAATGTTAATTTGAAACAAATGGACAACAAAAGTTTAGTATTGTAAGTTCTACACAGCAATATATGAATGTTTTAAATTAATACAATGGGATGCCATTTTATTTGTTACAAAACCCTTGATATGGCACACTGTCATTGCAATTTCCTGTACTTGAAGTCAATTAACCTGCATTGTGACAATGTAACGAAGACACCACAAAGTAATACCACGTATGCTTTTCCAGATATTTTTATTTCAGAGAAAATACGTGTATAAAATGGGAATGGACTCTCTGGATACGTTTCATCCATCATGTCATTTGAACATGCAGCTCTTACCGGAAAACTAAGTTGGCACAGGAGTAGCAGACATCTCATCGTTTTCAGACATAGCTAGATAGTTGTGCTGTGACTCTTAGTGACTCAAAGATTCAAAGCAGTCTTTCAAAACAAACAAACAAACAAAAAGTGACAGCAGACTTAATCACAGCATTTGTCTTACTCATGGAAGTAAGTTTTGTCAGGGACCTCTGCCTAAGAAAATTCGGATGCTTTACAAATATTAGGGCTCCAATGAATGGAACATTACCAAAATAAATAGGCATTGTCTTGCTTTATCAGCCCTACAGAGAATAAGAATAATCAAAGCACAAAAAATAATCACCTGCATTATTTCCATGGCATTGATTTCTAAGAATTGAATAAAACCATGTGATACCTCTAAGATAAGTAATTTTGTCACAGGAAATGTACTTTCATATGAAGAACATAAAGACACTGCGGAAAATTCCTACAGGAACTGCTAGGAGTTTAGGAGAAAACAGAGGTTTCCATTTTTAAGGGTTGTGAAAAGTGTTCTGATACGGCCATGCAGTAGAGCTGGTAGCCAAAGTAAGGAATGGAGTCACAGATCCAGGAACTGCCTGTCATGTCCTATTCTACAGCAAATGAGCCATGAGTGCTCTTCCAGCACTCACATTGATTATATGCAAAATGAAAACTATTTTTCTTCTGTCTACACCATTCATCCAAAGTAGTGTAGCACCCTACCTGCAGCTAAGCTTGATCAAATCAAGGGCCAGATTCTTCTCACCCATCTACAGTGAAGTAATCCGTGGCATAACCTGTGCTTTCTTAAAATCAAAGGAAATTTTTTTTCTGAGATGGATACACAATATGTCAAGGAAAATCTCTTGAACTGGAGAGTAATTGTGTGATTTGTTGCGAGGATGTTGAGTCTTAGTTTGTTTTGCTCAAAGAAAAATTACCCCTTAATAAGAACAGTAACAAGGAAGGCTAATTATAGACGTGTATACACGAACAATGTTAGAAATCAATCTGTAATACTCTAGGCTGAAACCTCTTTGTTCTGTAGCCATTACACATGTAGTGAAACAGGTGTCTGAAGTGCTATCATCAAGGGCTATCCTATATTATCGCAATTTTACCACTGCACAAAAATGAGGTTTTAAATTATAGAATATTCTTTACACAAACTCTCTTCGCTGTTCACCTTTCAGATCAAAGCCTATTCCACAATAGAGGATATACCTCCCACAGACTATGCTAATAAAATTCTTCCTATCCTACTAGGCCAACCATCTCAGGAGCAGAAGGATGTCTTTGCTTGTAGAAGTAATTTTTCAGTCTGCATGACTTGCCCCAGAGTCAGCCTCTACACAGGAACAAGGGCTTAGTTCATTTGCTGTGCTGTGGCTTTGCTCTGAGACCCATGTTGAAAATCTCTGCTTAGTACTGCTATGTACAGGTGGTGGAAGAGTAAAGAAACAAAAGACTGTAGAAAAAAAATTAGGTAAGGCATCTTAATTAACATCAAAGAGTAAAAAAACTAAGCCACAAAAATTATTTTCCTTTTATTGCTGAATGTATAAAGATTCTATCTCCAAATCACTGTATGTAGGCATGCCAAGGATATTTGCATATTTAGGAAATACGTGTGTGCCTTTGGTTATGTTTATATATAAGCATGAAATTTCAGGTTAGATTTTATATGTTTACTGCTTTTTTCTCATTTTTAAACATTCTTTTTCTCATGAAAATAAAAAGAAAATGGAACTAAAGGAGATAAATCAACACAGATTAGCAGCAAGAATTATATTTTTCTTTGTGACAAATTCTGGTTTTGTCTGTAGCACTTTAGTTCTCATGTGTAAGTGGATATTACTAATCATCACTGCAATCTGAATTGTGGTCTGTGAGTGCAAGCAAAGCTGAAGAAATAATAAGAAACCCACAATCCAACACCAAGCAAACAAGGACTACAGATGTAGTTCTGTTACCCATCAAATGTGCAACTGTGCAAGCTCATATACAGAGAAACACTGTCACTGTCTTAGCTATAAGTCCAGGGTTTCTACGATACAATCCTTATCTGTAACGATTGTCTTTTCCCTTTCCTATATACACCGGCTATTGCAGCTTATCCTGTCCTGGGTTGCTGACAGTGGTGGATGAACTGGTTTGGATGAAATTAGAACTTACCTAAATTTTCACCTCAGGCCTGAAATGCATTATTTTCCATGGCTGAAAAACTTATGATATTTTTTTCTTTCTTTCTATATTTCCAAATGGTTCAGAAAAAAAAAAAGTAGTAAATACTGAAAACATCAGAAGGAAACAAGCAAGCAAAAAATTCCAGATTTGCAAGATGTCACATGTTTAATCTGCATAGCCATACACAAAAGCATTCACAATAAAGTTCACCTATCTGTGTTTGGAGAGATAAAATTGTTTTGAAATGAATGAATTTGCAAACATTAAAAAATTGACAGTTGTTTTTCAAGTAGCTGATGAGTTTTGGTTTAGGTGTTTCTAGAAATTCAAAGACTGACTCTACTAACGAGAAGAGTGAGCATCCAGCTGTTTCAATATAGGGTTTGAAAGCAATAATGCTTATTGTCAGCTGCGTTGCAAATATTTTTAGAAAAGCACATCACTACCAAAGGTTCTCATTCCCAACATTCCCCTGCCTGAGGATATGCTTGTTCCACTCTCCCAAGGTATGTTTGCCGTTCGTGTAGTTATATTTGCTTTGGATCTAATTTAGCAAATGCAGGTAGCAACAAAAATGTAAGAACTGTAAAGACTCTGAAAGTCATCAGTGGGATTCTTGGTGCTTTCTTGGCTTGCTACCACACCACAGCCTGTGGTGCAGTATTGTCATAGCTACCGTGACAAACTAAACAACAGAACCTTACTTCTCCTGTAACTGCAATGCTAAACTGCAGTATCGGTAGACACCTGCTTCTGTCTCTCCTTGGCAGACCCTATGAATGATAGCATTCACCCATTTCAACAAGAACCAGAGATTTAGGATTGTGGATGTACTGAATAACCAAGAAACCCACTCAAAATATATTCTTTCATAGTATTTTGACCCACTAACATGAGCCACTAGGCATCATAATATCTAACCAGTGGCTGAAATGTGAAAAGCTAGTGTTTCTTTCTGAATGACTTGCTGTGATGGACAGATGTCATCATAGCTTTTCTCTCTAGCTATAGTTTTAAAAGATAGTTTCTCAAAGTCACACAAGGACCAGAGATCTTGCCTAAGAATGATATGAAAGAGAGATTGATTTTTGAGTTTCTGTCCCTACTAATAGCTGCAGGGAGCACCAGCAAGAGAAGAGCTTGAGGGGAAAGGGGGATTTCACATTTGTTCTTCTTCCTCCTGTTTTTTCTCCTCTTCTGTGAAGTGCATATCCTTCCCTGAAGTTGGTGCTTTGAAGCTTATTTTGGACACTTCGCTGCTTTTAATAGGAAGAGTTGAGAGCCCATTACTGTCAGGAAGGGTTTCCTCCCACACACTATTAACAAATGTTGCTTCCTGTCTTTCCACTTTAAAAGGATGCACACTATGACCACGGAGCTCATGTTCCAGTTCAGCACTTATATTATACCACAGTACTGCTAAAAACTCTGTAAGGGGCCACTAGAAATAGATCTCACTGCCATATTTCTCCCTTTACATTCCCAGGACACAATGAGTAAGCAGGTCAGGATTTTCCTGAAGGCCAGGACACCTTTCCTCTGAAAGCAACTGCATGACCCAAAGCTAATGGCTCATTATTCTTGTTTATGCTTCATGGCTCAGCCTTGTTAATTTAGACTGCAACATTTCAAAAACATTTGTTATCTCTCCGTTATATCTCATTCCTGGGGCAGAACCACAACACGTGGTTATTTAGGACCTGAAAGCACTACTTCAATTAACACTCCAGCTGCGCAGAAAGGTACTTCCATGGGGATGGAGGGAGTCAGATAGCTTTTGTGGAAAGCAATGTGATGTGTTCTTCAGCGGTAAAAGCTTGCATTAAAGTCCTTTTAAAATAAAATGTCTGCCTCTCTCCAGATTCCTTCCTCTTTTCATGCACTGCCAGGTGCTCTTCTGTGCTTCAGTGCTGAATCGTGCAGCCTCTGCCTACTCCAGAGTGCCAAGTGACACCATCTAAGAAAATGACACATCACAGTTGGACTGAAGATGTCTCTGGTTCTTCTGAGAAACAAAAGAGATGGGATTTTTATAGCCCATTCTCGTATTTATAATTCTAACATGCTATTCAATCCTAGGAATTGAAAATGTCTGCCACTAAAACTCTGCCTTTCTTGAGGTGTTGCTGGAAATGAGACCACGGCTGCACAGGATGTTCTCTGTGTTTGTCACTAGTTTGGGAAATCTGCATTGTATTCTTGCCTGGGAAAAGGTCCCCAGTGTTACCATGGGCAGATCATTCAGCCTCTTAGTGGGTTTACTCCATGTCTGTGAAATGGCTTCCCAAACATGCCCTTGCCTTTTTTCCTGTTTTTAGTATTAACACTGACAGCCCCACAGTGAGAAGCCCGGCTATGGCTCAAAGTTAGCACAGCACCTAGCCCAGCTGAGCTTTATTTCTTGCTTCCAGCTAGTACTGCAGTATAAAGCAATAATTATATGCACAAGCAAAAACTGTATTAAAATGATGGCTTAAAAAATGAGGACTTAAAGTGCTCCTTAAGGATTTAATGCATGTCCCTTTGTAGACATGCATTAAGATGCTGCATTTAGAGTATCTTTTATTCCTAGAAGACTGCTGGTTTGCTCACACAGAGAATGAAATGAGCTTAGAAATGACCCAACTGATCAATATTTTTTCCATCCATTGAATCAGTGGATGTTGATTTTGTCTTTTATTTGCTTTTCCCCCTCTGAAGCCTACCAAGAGCTTGCAAAGAACGCATGATTGATCTCTTCATACAATTATGAAGTTCTAGGGAGCTTTTCAGCAAAACATTAAAATCCTCCAAAAACATGAATTAAATCATGTAAGCATTATACTCCTTAGTACCAACAGAGGGGGGAAAATTAATTTTCCATGTAAGAGACAGAGCTTACGACATGATGAGAGCTACATAGCAAGTCCTTCTGCAGTAGGGCAATAAAGTATGAATAGATGCTCTTTTGTGTGACACAGAAGCTGGCTGCATAAGAGTCTATGGAAATCAAATATCCTGCTTAAGAGTATGAAACCTAAGTTGTTTTTCCTTTAGCTACAGCATGGTTTCTTGGGAGCTCTCACATCCTGCTTTACAGGCCACTTTTACTCTAACATGTCATATTTTGCATCATCTTCTTCCTATTCTGAACCTTTAGAAGGGAAGACACCAATTTTAATTATATGCTCCTATCTCTCCTTCCATCCCTACTTTGATGAAGAAAGGATTAGTAGATGCTAGAACTGATTTCTGAAATCTTCCATTTAGTTGAATAGGATTTTCTTTTCTCTTCAAGGGATGGCATCATGCTTTCTGCAAAGTAACCTGGAGTGTAGTTACCCTCACTTGACACTTTGCAGATTGTTGAACTCGTAGCAGTGTTGCTTGTGGTTATTTAGTTTCTTTGCGTTTTCTAATGAAGATTGGAAATAATTATCAAAGTCATAGCTTGATCTATTTTATTTCTCTCATTTCCTTGCCCTCTTTGGTCCTTTCTTCAAGGCTTTGCACATTGGAGTGTGCAAAAATTAAAATATTCAGAACTGGCTTTGAAAATCTTTGTTAATATGTATTTGAAAGTATTCACACTTTTTTTTCCTCCCTTCTGACTTTATGTAATACCTGTTGCTTAAAATATATCCCTTAATCCAGGTAATAAATCAAGGAATTATTCTACCCCTAACAGCCAAAGATATTTATTGTTTCCCTGAAAGATAAATGAGGAAATATATAAATGAACAATGCCATCAAATTTCCATTTGGAGGGAATCCAAAACATGGATTTAAAAATGAGGAAGGAGAAAAGTCTGTGAACCTGCAAACAACTTCTAAATATCATCACTAAAGATTGTGCAACTTTTAAAAGGATGAAAAAAAAATGCAGATGAACAAGCAGCCTGGGATCCAATCAGAGGGAGAAGCTATTTCAGATATCATTGCAGAAAAGTTGAGGTGGGAGATCTGAAAGTGAGATTAAAATCTGGTTTCGAGGGCAGGAGCTGTGGAGTAGATTGTTGTCTCCGCTGTAACACTGTGTGCAGGAACAATGAGAGTGAGCAGATGAGGGAAAAAGAAAAGGCTTAACAGATTGTTGAGGTGAGGGCAGGAGAGCTATGCATAGAACAATTCACATACCGTGGCTGAAATACTCTGAGATGTATGTGTGATGCTAGGGAGAGGCTGAGCCAAAACCCATGTAAACTGTTTGTTGGACTTGGGACTAACGGGATGCAGAGCAGCAGAATGTCTGCCACTCTACCACAGCCATTTGGTTTGACCTTGGCAGACATATTATGGAATCTGCACTGTACAGCCAGCTCTTAAAGATTGTATTTAGTTTAATTCATCATTTTTTATGAATACACATGATGTTCAATCTCACACTTGCTTGTTTATCTCAGTAGTGTCCTCTCTGATTCTGGATGGTGTTCAGCTCAGGTGACTTCTGTCACGTATCTAAGTTATAATCTCTGCTACAGTTTTTTTTCTGTGCCACTTCTGACTTGATAGGAGAATTCAGATACCATTTACCTAAGTTTCCATTAAATAAGTAAAAGTTTTGATCCCCTTTCACTTTGATTCCTACCAATATTGCCTACTCTTTGTCTACCAATGCCCTTTTCTGTAATGTTTGCCAGATCTTCATAACGCAGCAGTATTAGTTTCTAACAAAAAAGTAGAATAATTTCTACTGTTTCTTTGGGCCCTAATTTTTTTTTTTTGTATCTCTTAACACATCTAGAAGTTGTTTGTTTTTTTGTTTGTTTGTTTGTTTGTCTTTCTCAGTATTTTAATTTCTCCTAAAGGACTTAGATGGGGTTTTTATTATTTATTTTTATTTTTTTGTTCTTAACACAGACAGATTTGATTCCTAAAGTGAAAAAGAAAAACAAAACACATTTCATTAATACTGACATCAAATTGCTTACAGAAATGCCTTTCATATCAGTTTCTGCTCAGGTTCTGGTCCTCCAAACTCAGGTAACTTTCCTTTGGACACCATCAACAGTATTAAAGCAAAATACTGTAGCAATAATAATCTGGCAGCAAACACTGGGCTTATTCCAGTCACTTGACACCATTCTTTTAGCTCAGATCAATGTTTTTCTCCTCCTCCTCTTCCCACTTTCCTTTCCCCTTTCCATACTGACCGTGCATATGTAATAATTAGCATGTTCCCAGCATCTTCTGATAATCTTAGTGAGTAGAAGTCCTGAACATTTATAATCATCTTCTCCTTCCTCTACATCTGTTATATTTCTCCTTGCATGTGCTTCTTCTTTACATTTCATTACTCTTTTCAATACATAGGTCATCCATTTGCCTCTTCCCCCTCCATTCTAAACACATTTATTGCTAGGTAGCTCACTATCCTTCGGGTATACATTAATTTACCTAGGAACACTTTCCATTTCTCCTCTGTGTCCTTTACCTCTGTTGCCTCATTCCACTGATTTCAGTGAACACTTTTTACGTCTGCACAAATTATCTCTGCTGAAATTCAGTGTCTTAGTCATTACTATTTTTTACTCTATTTCTGGCCCCTAGTACTTATACCGTACATTCTCCTTAAATCTGTCATAAATTTTTGTTATAGTAAGCTAATCATGAATTACCTCTCTCTTCCAATTCTTTTTGATCATTTACACGCTGCACTGTATTTAGAAAAAAAATCATCAAGAAAACGCCTACCAACTACTATTTGGTTTTAAAAAGTTTTTTCAATTTTTTTTAAGGGGAAGTAGTTTTTAAAAAAATTGTGATGTGTTTTCAGAATACACATACTTCACTTAGGAAGCCTTTGTTTTCTCTTCAAAAAGATTCTTTGGGGATAGCTTATGCAAAAAACCTCCCAGTATGCTATGGGAAATGTAAACCACTAATTTCAACATTATAAGAAAAACAAATTAATTTTCTGACCAATACACTCTCCTCAAACATAACTTGCCTTTTCCTGAAGACACCAAAACACCCTTGCTGAGAATGCTTTTGGTGACATTTTTTATGTTTATGTAACATAAAAATATTTACCAAGGTAGATCCTCACCTGGTGTGAATCTGTTTTATTAAATAAGTGGAGTTTTTTGATCAAGGAGGATCTGGCTTGTGGCAATCCTGACTATGAATCTTATAATTTTAGGCTAGACTGATTTTGATATTCTGTCTCCTGTGATATATGTGTTAACTGTTGGCTGTAGGGTAGAAAAGAACTAACCATGATGGCTAAATATGAAATGCTTAATCGAAGCTTTCAGTTTGTTTGTGAAATTCCACATGTTATTAGAACTGTTTCTTCAAATCTAGACAAACTGTCAAGTGATGAGAAAAATTTCTCTTCATGAATTCTGTTACCCAGCCTGGTCTCTGGCTATTGACAGGCAGCAGATAATTTATCGTCAGCAAAGACTGGTGAGACGTGATGTTTCTAATGAACTCAATTGATTTCATGCTTATGGAGTTTTACCTTATGTAGTGGTCTAGCTCCCTGACTGTTCTGCTCACTAAAATGGTGTAACTCTGTGCTATTGCTCTGGATCATAACTCTGGGCTTGTATTATATGTTCCATTTTTATTTTGTTGTTTTATCCAGTGTAATCAGAACATTGCAGGCTCACAATAATTCAATGCCCTGTTGCAGACCCAAGGTGAGGGGGTTAGCTCTTGATTCAAAAGATGGGGAGAAGCACACAGATCTGAAGCGACGGGCTTACAGCAACTTCACATAAGTAGAAACAGGTAACACTCTCTCTCTCTTGTCTTCTTGAATAAATTAGTCACCTCATTCATGCCTCTCCTATGACCCTTTCCAGTTTATTTTTGTTTCTTCCACTGTTTATCCTTGAGAACATCTTGGTTGCATTTTCTCTGCCTCCCAGCTACAGAGAAAATTGTTCACTTTAGTTGTAATTTCTGTCTGCCAGCCAATGTAGATCTTCACTGTAGCTGATTGCAGCTTTATTTTTTTTCTTCTCTCTCACTCTTCGCTTATTCATGGACTCTCCTAAGGATACTATATATTCATTATGAGCTAGAGTTACCCATACTGTAGTTCTCAATTCTCCAAAGCCCAAATGTATGACTGAGGCTTCTGAAATAAGTGAGAGACCTAGGGCAAAGTACATAGCAAAAATAGCAGTGGGAATGATGTGAGATTATTAGATACATATATTTTTTTAATTAGAGATGGTCCCAAACCAAATCAGTCATTCCCAATGCACTGAAGCACTGGGTGAATTTGATATAATATCTGAGTATGAATTTGGCAGCTCAGCCTCACCTCTAATTTTAATATTTATACAGTTTTCTATAAACTCACCTCTGAAGGTCAAAACTGATAGCCAGTTATCTAAGCAGTGTAGGTTTTTAGAGCCAGCTTTTCTGGAGGACCAAAGAGCTATATGGTAAAAATGATTGCTATGTTTTATCTAACTCACTAAACCAATGAAAGTTTTTAATATGAGCCTTTTATTGGGCTAGACAGGAACAGTATGAGAGGCCCTGATGAAGAGGCACTGCCGAATGCCCCTGGAGTTGCAGGAATCAGCACATACAGTTGTGACTTAGAAAGAGTCATAAGAATACCTCTATTTTCTTACTTGTTCTGTCTGTGCTAGCAGCGAAAAGTGGAGTCGTATGTGAGGGGGAAGGGTATCTGCTCAATATGAAATATAAATAAGCATAGAAGGGTAATCTGGCTTTAGGCTATTCAGGCCAAAATAGATCTGGGTAGAATATTGTATCACTTCACTGTCCTCAATTACAAAGATAGTATACAGCACCTGGAATAGCTAGAATTTGTGCACTGCTTTCAGCCAAGCAGGCTGCAATAAAAAATGAATCAAGTAGCAGTGTTCACTTATGCTATACTTTCACCATGCCATAATATCAATCAGTGCCTGCCAAGGCTGTCCATCTTCAGTTACTCATTTCTTGAGTACATTAGGATGTATCCAGGCTCTGTTGGAATGCGTAAAATGGAAGGTCTTTCTAGGAACTTATTTGCAAATGTGTTGTTTGTCCTTCAGGGGTTGACTGCATTTAGGGACAGCTAGAGCAGTCCAGTGCTCTGGAAATCAGAAAGGTATTATGGGATTGTTCACCCCAAATTGCCGTAGGCAGAATTGCTTTGCTTAGAAGTTTGAAGCATGACGTTAAGTTTGAAAAATGAGAGCACGGTGGGAAAGAAAACTTCATCCCCAGAAGCTCAACTGAATTGATTTTATTAGGAGATACTGCTTACACGCTTTAGTGGCTTGTAGGTGACCTGAAACTTGACTCAGGTAATCAATTTAATCCTGGTTGTAGCCTCTGCTGCTTCTTTTATTTCTATGTGGTGAACCTGCACCCCTTTCTGTCAGAAGTCACAGAGGAGATCAACATACTGAAGATTTTTAGATATTCAGTTTTCTTATCCAAAAATGTGGTAGAAATACTTTCAAAAGATACTCTGACCTTCTCTATGCCCTTCTATCATGATTCTCAAACTACTTTGCAAGTGTCAGTATTACGTAGTTGTCATGAAACCCTGATATTCTTACTTATTTAAAACTCCTTTGGCAGGGTGGGCCTTCAGAACATGGGCCAATAGCTTTGTATAATACCTCTGACATTTTATGGCTTGGTGCTGGGGGTTGAGTTTGCTTTCATTTTGCATGTGCATGTGTATTTATACTTGTGAAGTTTTTGTATGTAGTGCTGTGTGTCTGTGCACACACACAAGTTCACAGATCCGTATGCACACATTTTCACAGCTGCTCCAGAAGATCGCATTCAGTAGATTAAACAAAATACAGCACTTCAAGCATCATTTCTCATCACTTAATGTAATTTCAATATTTTCAATTCCCATTTTTTAGATATCCTTTTTCCTTTGCTTGTATTTCTTAATGTCCCTTTCCAATTAATACTTTCTTTATATACTGTATGAATGTTTTAACACGTCCACCTTGTGGTGTATTCCCAGACACTTGTTTGTGGTTTATAGCAGAGATTACTGTTCGTTCTGTATTATTTAAGGACTCTGAGGTCTGTTCAACAGGAGAGAATGCATTTCTCCTAAGAAGTACATGGTGATGTCAGCTGAAATCACCACCCTTTTAGAAAGAGAATGAACAGAAGACAAATAGAACTAATTGGCAGAACAGAGAAGTCATTTTTTCCCCTAATCTGTTCAGTAAGTAAGAAGGTTCTTGATAAAGGAAGTGATACCAGAAAACGACTTTATTCTGAAGACTCTTCGGCTCAATATTGTAATGGTGTAATGGTTTTGCTAAGTGAAGTCTGGTGGGACAGTGGATGTACAATATGTTCTCTGAAATTTAGAAATAAAATTAGTTTTAAAAGTTCAGATTCAGTGCTAAATGAGTATTTATCTTGCTGCAAACAAAGATTCCTATTATCCTCTTTTTTGTATATAATGTATGCCTGAATACATGTGTTCATACTGCTTATTGATGTTTTGTCTTCTGCATAGGTCAGTCAAATTTCTGCATGCCAGGTTATACGTATTTGAAACCTAGCTAGGGCTATAAACCTGGACCTTTGTTTTAAACACCTGATTTGACATTGAAACTAAATGAGTTACCTGTAATGCCATAAATCTATAACTTACAGGACTTCATGGGCTTTTACAGTCAAGGAATGTGTAAGTTCACTGTACACAATGGCATTAGTGACATCATAGAAGTAATATTTATGACTATTAAATATAAATAAAAATGGTTTGATTGCTATGTTGAAGTTCTGTAGATAACATAAGAGAATGCATTTTTGATGTTAAATGTTGAAAACAAACCACTAGGCTTCTAGTGTGTTGCTTTTTTTAGTAGAAATCAAGAATTCTTGAGCAAGCTCTGAGATGAAGTGAGGTGTACCACTATCATGCCAGCATAAGAAATGGATGACTCCTGTAGTTGTGAAAAAGACAGTTCTGAACAGATATATGCGAAGAATCCAGAGAAATCTGCAACTAATAACTATCTCTTTAACAGTCTGACTGAGGTGAGAACATCTTAGCAACCCTAGGCTCAAACCTTGGTATTCTCACCTGTGGTTTGCTCAAGAATTTTTCCCAAATGAAAATAGATTGAAGGATTAAACATTCAAGTCACAATGATTCAATCAGAATAATTTATTTATGAGTCATTTTGCAAAACACTGAGTGTATATTTTCCCATCTCTTTCCTTGCATGCAGTTTGAGCCTTCTGGTATTGTAAACACTGCATGTATTATCATTTAGTGCACAGGAATTTGCAGTGGCTTAATAAGGAAATTGGGAGCATCTTTCATTTTACCCCTCTAAAAAACTTCACAGTGTTTAAGATGCTTGTTAATTATATGTGAACCAAATCAAAATGTGTTTAGACAGTGAGATTGTACGGCCATTCCAAGATGTCTGAATTTATCTAGACTACCCCTCTCTTCGCGTTTATTTTAAGTTTGTTGCTAAGAATATCCATATTAGGCCCCTCTAAACATCATCTGTCTTTTTGCCTGTCAAACACCTCTCCTGATTGTCTGCCAATCTTTCCCTTAATGTCCTTGGGTGACAAGAACAAATAATGGTATGAAAAAGCTTTTCTCTGATGCGTGAGCTAATTCTGCCTTCTCCAGGCCGAACCCTAGCAGGCACCATAAATCCTTTGGGGTAAGCATTCCTACTTTGCCTGCTCTGTGGATCACCTGCCTTCCATGGATGATGAGTGGGTTCTCTCCATGACTCTGTCAACTGATTTACTTCCAGTGCAACCACATTCACATCCTCAATTCCTGATGTGTTGTAAACCTAAAAAGTCAGATTTGGGCCTGACCTTGAACCTCTCAGTCAGTTACAAGTCTACCCCAATCACTCTGTTCTGGTTCAGAACCAGCCTTCAGAAACAGGGAACAGAAGGGGCAGTAACTGTGAAAACATAAAGGAAGAGATATTATTATATTGCAATAGGACAGTTTCCTTCTACTTCTCACCAGTGAATGGAATGATGAGGTACATTTTGTTTGAATTATATGTGCGCTTGGTACACATCATACACAGAAACACAGTTCTCCAGATGATTTAGTGTTTTACCTATGCAAAAATGCCTAGTCCCCAAACCAAAGCAGAATCTTGCAATTCAAAGAAGTACAAGGGGACGATACGTGAATGTGCTATTCACTACAACTAAGGTCTTCATTACGGACGCTCATACTGGTTTTGAGTATAGCATATACCTGTATCAGACGAAGAGAAGTAGAGCTAAGTCGAGGATTGCAGTCTTGTGCTTTCTTATTTAAAATGTTATCAGGGACTTCTGGCTTAGATTCTTTTGAATGTTTGCTTGCCTGCCTTCACCTAGCTCTCATTTAGATCTGCAGCTGATAGATATGTAGCAAGGAGAAATGATTTTACAGTAAGCGACTTACTGCTTAAGTTGCTAATGACTACATTGATCACAGCAACTGAATAACATGTTCACAGCTCTTCAGACATTGATATTTCCTTGCCTTTGTATTAAACAAAGGTGTTTATGGACAGGTAAGTTTTGAGCTATTGAAGCTTGATTCAGATCTCGTTTCCCACCAACACTAAACTGGCATACCCCTGTTGGTTGCAACCGAGTTTTGTCCCTGTGTGTAAGGGACCAAAACAACCTTTGTGAGTTTTACTGCCACCATACATTGATGCGTTCTGTATCTAGCTTGTCATTTTCTTTATCATTCTTTGCTCTCTGAGTTTATGAGTTAGATCTCTGCATAAAATATCATATAACATTGTGCTTTAAAAAGCCTATTACTTATTAAAAGTGAGAATTTATGCTGCTGGGGACATTTTATTTTCCCACCAGGAAAACAGAAATGTTATTGAGATCTAACCAGATCCCTGAGCATTTCAGACAGAAGAAAATTGTTTTTAGGATTCCCTGCAGGACCTGGTAGCCTTTGTGCACATAACGTTCATCTGAAACACCATCTTCCTCTCACTTATCCCCCTGTCTCTTCCTAAAGTCGTGATGACCTGATATTACACATTAAGGTTACCAGTTCCTTTGTATTACTTTGGTTGTTGAAAGATGTGACACTGGAGCTTTGTAATTATCCTGGTAGGAGACATCACTATATTTTGTAGCTGCTGCTCTAAGAGCTGGATTGCAAGCTCAGGAGCAGTCGTGAGCAGGGATCATGTCTAAAAAGTTTTCATTTCCTGTCCTTTTCTTAGTGTAACTAAAAGACACAGTGTTGAAACAGGTCAGAGTGTTCCTATTTTGTCCCATTTAGAACACATCTGGTCTCCGCAGCCAACTGTGTTGAGATTCAGACGCCCTCCAGGACTCCAGCAATGACTATATTTCATTCTGTGTAACCCTGCAAGTGGACGTTAAGATTGGATTCACCTACTGTCCACAAATCTAACCTTCAAGCCTCTGCTCTTAGGCCACCTTCTTCCAAGTTCAGCACTCATCTGAGAATGAGGGAGCATTTGACACTTTGCCACTGAGCTTCCATTATATATATATATATCATCTGGAGGCAGAGGATGGCCAGAAAGGTGACTGTCAGGTCTACTATATGATGCTCTGAACTTGACCACCCTTGCTCCAGCTGAAATGAAAAGAAAAGGTAAAGGTAAGGCTTCTGAAAGCCTTAGTGAAAGTTGTGAAGCTTGCAATGGCTAAAAGATGGAGTTCTTTGGTACCTTCAAGCTTGGGTTGGAAGAACTGGCTTTCAGAGGAGAGCACCTGAATTAATTAAGCTTTTTCTGTTGCTGCCCCTGAGAGACTTACAGCAGTGATAGATCTCTTGGCCGCACAAGGATGCATGGAGTTGTAAGCCAAAGAGGGAGAAGTGCTGCTGTAATCTTGGCCAATCACTCAGCAGTATTTAAAACCCTTTCAAAAATTATAATGAAGGAGTAATCCAGAATTACTGTACCTGCACTGCGGCTTCCTCATTGCTTAAAATGAAGTGTAGTCAGTGCACACTATAATTCATTTGGTCCCCTCCACAATTGAGTGGTTCCTCTGAGAACCTCTACTACAACTGCTACCAGCATTTCATTTTCTAGAGACTAGATCATGGGAACAGAGAATTGACTCGTAGGCATCCTACTTTTCACTGAATTTGACTTTACTAAGAACCCATCCCATACTGGATGTTAATTTCAAAGTAAAAAAAAGATGGAAATTACCCGAGCTAGTAGGATTTCTGGATTGAATACTTTTTTTACTATAAAAATACATTTTTATACAGTTAAATATGCATAGAAATGTTTTATTCTTCTTTGTATTTCCTGATTTTATTCAATGGATTTTCTATACATGCATAGTAAATTTTTTCTTTGCTTATTTTTTTGAGTTTGTTGAAACTGAAAAAGTTCTGCATCACGCTTAAAAATGGTTTAAAGAATGGTCCTCCTTATGTTTCCCACAGAAATTCATGCTAATTCTGAGTAATTCTCATCTGCATGCTTTGCACATTACATATACTTTTACCAGCAATTGTATTTTTTTAAATAATACTTTTCCTTAGGATTGAAGTGAATCTAAATTGAAGCTTAAATTGAAGTTCCTAGTCTCATTCATGGCAGCAGTTAATGAGATGTTTTCTAGTAAAAGTAAAAATGCAAGAATTTATTATCTTTGCTTTTCAAGTGTCTTACCAATCCTGAGGCAGGTTTCCTGTGAAACAGCTTGAAATCCAAGAACACAGTGCATCTTGGAGCAAACAGACAGGCATAGGCCTGTGGGAACTTGCATATGAAGTCAGGATCCAGGAAACCCTGGAAATCTAGGTCAAACCAGAACTACAAACCACTAGACTGAGCAGCTGCAGATCTTGCAAACATATATGCTTGTTTCCTGAATAAGTATTTTCAAATTTATTTATCTTTGTTCAAAACTAAGTTAAATAATTATTATAAGAATAGTAACAAAACCCTCAAAAATTCAGTGCTTTCCAAGAGTAATTTAGTGTTATACCATAGCTTACATCATTCAAATACATTGAAAATTTGGAGCAACAAAATGAAGACTCAAATTTTCTTTTCTTTCTGATTCATTAGCTGATGCAATGAGCATTAATATTGATGTAATAATACTGTGTTTCCTATTATTTTCAGGTTTAAACAAAGATAGACTTTAGAGGACAGTCGATTGTTTGTGATACAGAAAAAGTGTGCCAGATCATTTACAATAAGAAGTAGTAGCGTAGGTTTTCCAAACATTGCACCTTAAACATAATTTGCCAAAAGGACTTGATGTGACCTTGCAATATACTGTTGCTCCTTTGGTTGCTTTCTTTTTTTCTGCATATGTATTCAGGTAAATTTGATTCAACACAAGCATTTCACAGAAGTCCACATAATATAAACAGTTTTTTACAACCTGCAGTCACAGAGTTTGTTCTAGATTTAAGTAAACAGATTTGGGATCCAACATCAAAAGAAAATGTATCAGAGTATATTATCCTAAAACCCAATGAAAATAGCCTACTTTGTAAACTATGTGAAAATAAAAACCTTTCGTATCTGCTATAGCTGAAGACAAAATTCCCAGAGAAAATTACAAAGAGATGGGTAATATAGCTTAAGTAGCTGGCAGAATGTAGAATTAGTCATCACTAATCAAAAGAGTATTTGGAAGCTTTCTGTATGAAGTGTTCCCAGCTTTCAACAATGCTGAACAAATAACGTAGAGTGATGGTACTGGATTGTGCTCTTGCTGTTGGCTTCAGTTGCAGGTTTCAAAATTCTTATAAGTGAGTAATAGTGAGGAATCCTCACTGGCAGTTTGTTATCTGTGAATGCCAAATCAGAGACCACTACTGAAAGGAATTAAAAGATCGTATGAAAGCTTTTTTGGATGCATCTCAAAACAAATGTGAAGAATGTATCTAGTCAATAAAAAGAGATTAAAGCAATGTTTGGAACATGGGAGGTGAACTATGAGCATCTGAAGGAGCATCTTGAAGGAGAAATCCATTCCAGGCAGAGAGAAATAAACTCATGCAAAATATACAGAGTTTTGTGGGCTTATACTCAGGAACTATTCAAAACTATCTGGAACAAAAACTAAAGCATCAAATAATTTGACTTCTGCAAAGAACTGAATTCTTGGAATTTAAAGCTACAAGTCTTGCCCAATGTGACACAAGAGGAGAAGGCAGGAAGATGAGAAAAATAATTTGACCAAGAAACTCCTGAAAATTTACAGACCATCTGTGAGATTTACAGCTTGGAAGTATAACAGCAAAATGTTAGAGAATATGACATGGAAATTTTACATGATATGCCATATTCAGGAGGAAAGTCTGATATTAATTAAACATATTCTGCTTAATTTATTTACTGTATTCAGGTTTCTATCCTATGTTCAATCAGGCATATTTTTTTAGTAAGGATCTGGCAAAGCTAGGGTAGTTTTGTCCATTTTCCAGCCTTATCAGTTCCAGCTGGTGTCTGGTACTCTCCATACTGAGGCCTATCGCAACATCCGCGTGGTTCTATTGCCTTCTTCATTAGTTATTAGGACCGTGGCAGATTTTGCTCCTGTAAATACTATTAAATAATGTGATAATTTTAAAAGGAAATATTATCTAGAAGATACTTCTAATTTCATGTTAACTTCATATCCCAAATAAAATATTAGGTAGATGAACAATGAGAGGTGTTTCAGTAGCAGATAAACTCAGAAAGGAGTCTCAGCTAACCATGTAAAGGAACATTTTAATATAACTCAAAGAAGATAAGGAAGAGGCAATTATCTCCTTTAACTAGCAAGGTAATTAAAGGCATTGATAGAAAGATTCCAGAAAAGTAGTTTTGAGCTAGTTGAACTAGATACAAAAAGATGATTTTTTAGAATATTGGGGAAAAATACTAAACCTTGAGGAAAGCTATTGCACTAATAAATTAATAAATAGTAATGTAGTTATTATCAATACATTGAAAGGAAAAGTCTTCAATAAATACTTGTGTTTGGTGCCTGGGAAGGAGGAGGATGTATGAAAACAATAAAACAACACCTAGTCCACTGAGAATTAAGAGCTTTAAAATAAAAAAAAAATTTTTGTACAAGGAAAATATATTTTAAAAGAGCAAGCCCAGATAAATTCACTCAGGAATCTTATATAGTTTTTTTGAGAAAATCTTTGGCTAGCCATTAATTTTGAAACCTGGAGAAAAGTCAAAAGCCTAGAAGGAAATGTAAGTGATGTAAATAGATGTGGACCGTTAGTCTATCATCAATCTTATATAAAAATAATGGAAAAATGGTACAGTATTCAATTAAAAAAACAATTAAGGCTTAGGAATGTAATTAATACCAGAGTTATTTTAAGGAAAACAAATATTTTCAAACAATTTATTTTCTCTGATGACTTTAGATGTTTGAGAAGTAATAGAAAACATGAATTTCTATCAAACTTTCCTGAGATATTTGATGAAATACTGTAAAAAAAAAATAGCACTATTTAATGTTAAAAAACCCCACATGCTGAATTGATTAAGAATTGGCTAATTTGAGTTGTCTCACTGCTGGAGGTAGCAATAGGCCTGTTGTTATTTAGTAATTTTGTCAGTAAGCTGTGTATAACAATACTGCTGCTAAAACAGCAATCTGAGATGAAGGGTGGTACAATTATAAGTGATGGCAGAGATGAAGTAAGTAAAATATATTTTAATAAACACAAACTCAGAGTTTCATACCTTGTTACCGTAACTGGAAGCCATTTTATAAAGTGTGTGGAAAATTACACAAAATCTTACAGCGAAAGAACTTTGTGGACCTCAAGTTAGCATCTGATTCAGAGTACAGACTTTCTACAAAACTTGCCCAGCATCAATGGGAATGAGTGGACAGAGAGGGACAGAGTGCTAATTGAAAGATGTAAAGAGAAATGTACTTTAGGTTTTGTGACTGGAGACATAAACTTGCTTTTCTTAATATTAACTCTGTAAAAACTTGAAATCCAAGCCCATGCTGTTTCTCTAGGTTCCTCCCAATAGACAATGGGAAGATGTAGGCATTTTCCAAAGATGATTCATCCACATATCTCATGGAACATTTTAGGTTAGACTTGCATCATGCTTTTTGTGTACTCCATGCAATGTGGGTAGCAAAGAGTCTGGGTAGATAGATATTTATGTTTTTATATTTATGTTTCTTATATTTATGAAGGCTAAAATTAAATAGACAAAATTTCACCTGTAGTTTTTCTCTTGAATACAAGAAAGCACAAACCCAAAGCCTATTATCTATGCTGGATTTATGCCAAAACTGGTTGAGGAATCATGAATCTGTATTAGTTCCACATGCATTTGTAACCCTGGCTGAGAGCCTGGGCATGTTGTCTAAATAAAAAGATGCCTTTCACATGGTTGCACAGCTTTTTAACAGGTTAATGTCCAGATGTTTCTGTTTTGGAGATGAGGGAACTTTCTGTATGTGTCCATGCGGCTATATACTTATATGTGTCCGTGCAACTCACATTCGTCATTCATATTCTTCAAACAAACATCCAGGCAAATTTTTGCAGGTCTCAAATACTAGGAAATAAACTATGATGCTATAAAATGGCTTTGCCATCTGTGAGTGAATAAGTCACACTGAAGTTTACTTCCCCAAAATGTGCCTGCTGGTTACTTTTGTACAGTAGCAATACATGCTGAAATTATGCCAGTTTATTTTAATTACTCCAGCTTGTTATTCAGGCCTCTCTCTGAAGGAAGGCAATTATCTGTAGACAGAAATGCAATACTCTAGTATATGAGCCTTCTGTGATTAGAACAGTAAGAACAATATTAATGATATTATGAGATATTACAGTTTCTACTTCCTTGGATCAGGAGGAAAAAGAGAGACACAATTAAATTTATTGCTGTATAAATATGTCATGTTTATTCAGCCTCTAGATAGGAAATCTCTCATTTTTTAATCATCCTGGATTAAAATGCATTATTTTTTTCCTGAAGCGTAATTTTTCTTTTTCTTCTTCTTAATATCAATCAGAAGTTCTTTGGAGCCAGTTTCCTGGCAAATATCAGAGCAACTTCATTTGGAGCTACCTCAACCTCTGTTCCTGTGTTGTGAGAGTTGAACGGACCTTTTCTTCTGAGAAAAGGAAAATAATTGTTTGCTTATGAGGGATATTTCTACACCTATATAATAAAACAATACAATCTACTGTTATTGAAGAATCTATTCTGTTGAGACAGGAACAAATCCTCCCTTTTCAGAAAAAACAGTTTGGACCACCTCTGAAACCATACGGATGAAAAGAGTGTGAAGCTAATCTTTTGAGTGAATGCTTCAGATCTGTAGACTTCAAGAATATTTATTGATGACTCAGTGGGCTAGAGAGAATTTCTGGAAAAGAGAGAGACAAAATTAAATTTGAGACTTAAAGAAACTTCCTTGGGTCTGTGGGTACAGATGTATTGTTTAATAGATAGTTCCAGTAGGAACAAGATCGTGATTTCACCAGTTCATAAGTCCAAACATGAAAATTGTGCATTAAAAACTTATAGCACTTATTATTACTTCCTTATGAGCATAATTATTACTTTCCCCACCCCTAGGGGAAAAGGCATCACATATTATCCTCTGTTTTTCCAGACTAAGAGGAAATCAACTCTACATGCCAAGGGGTCTTATTATCCCTCTTGCTGAAGTGCATCTTATATGTAGCACAATACAGAAATAAATATAGAATTAGACACAAAAATACAAAAGCAAATCTTCTTTTTACATCTTTGAACAAAGGAAAAAGGTTTCTTTATATTATTACACTTAAACTTTTCATCCATCTTGGGTGATGTTACTGATACAGCTAAGCTTAGAAGAGTGTTCCAGAAGTCCTGTTAGAAAATATACTGATTTGTGTCTAATTATAAAAAAGGAAAAGAGTTGTAACTTAGTACAATTTGGGAATTTTGCTTTCTCTATTTATTCAGTTTTGAGTGCACATTGGTTCTGTGAACTCAGGCTGGTCTCTAAGTGTATGAGAATGTATGCAGTTACGCAGTTGAGGATTTTCATTGAAGATTAATGGTTGGAAAGGCCCAAGAAGCTGATGGTGTTTGGCAAATAAAAAATATGGATTGGATTCCAAGATAAGTCATTAACTTCTCACTACATGCTAACTAGTCATGTAGTTTGAACCAGTTGTCTAGGATACTTCTTCAATCAGTCAATAGAGAGGCACAAAGCAGACACATATTCTCAAATCAGTTATGTGTTAGATGAGTTGAATCCATTGGTTGAGTACACATAATGGTGTTAAACTCTAGAAGGAACGTGTAATTTTGTGAGACAGGTCCCAACAAGTGCTCCAAGACGAGCATTTCTTATTTAAATATCATTAACTACTAGGAATAGAGAAAAATCTGTTTTTATGCAAGTTTTGATGTCACAAAGTTTTGATGTTACATATAATGTATATTTCATCTTTGTTTTCATCCTTTTTATTTGGCTGAATCTTACTTTTACTATTTTACTGATGTTGCTGCAAAGTAACATTTTATTTCTTTTGTTAATGTGCTCAGGTAATTAGGGGGTTACATTAGACTACTGTGAGTTCTTGTAGTCTTCTGTGGTTATGATCAACCCTAGCAAAATGAAAATTGTGCCTGCAGATGAAACATCTAACAGAAGCCAACAAAAACGAGAGGGAAAGTAATTTAACTGACTAATTAAGAGCCCAATCTGTGTGAAAATGGGACAATGCTTAGCTCAGAACAACTCAGCCTTTCTGTTTTTGTCCACTTAAGAGTCCATTATACCATATTCAACATAAAATTATATACTCCAGGGAATTTACTTGGCTGAAGTATCCATATTTCATATATCTTCAATGTACATGGCCCTCATTATACACGTAGAGTATGTAATTATCTTGTAAGAGCTACACACCTTGGTGCATTTTATAATCTCCTTAAAATGTTATATTTATTCTTTTCTTCTAAAGCCCCAGGCAGACAAAACGTTGGTAACAGAATGATTAAGTTATCTTGTTACAAACCTAGAGATTTGAGTTTCAACCCACTTGAACTTACGTGGACAGCTTCCTCCAGTTAGCAATGTTTTAAATGAGAACCTGATCCTCTATCTCAGGGAGGTGATTAATATTGAGTCTAATGGGGTGATCTGACCTCTTGCTTAGGGTCAACCCACAAAAGAAATTGGCTTGCTTCTACCATAATAGCCCATCAGACGACTTGAGCTCCTGGGAGACCTTTAACCTGTTATTATTCAGAGCAGAAGTCAAAAACAAATGCATTATCCAAATCTATCTGATCCCATGATTGTTAAAAATAATGAAGGTGTTTTCTATTATCTTGGGGGGAGGTGGGTTAATCAAGTACTTACAGGTTTTGCTTGCTTTCACATATTAAAAAGAACATGTGCCATTCTCAATTTCGTTTTTTATTTTTCCTGAGAGAGTTTTAGTTGAAACCCCTATAAAAAGATGTCTTCAAACATTTTTTATCAAAATTTTAATCTGTGTGTAATCTCCTTTTCATCCATATCTTCCTGAATAAAAACTCAGAAGATCCTGTTCCTGTGGCTTAAATTATTGTGTGCTTAAAGGCTTTACTGGGCAATGATAAGGAAGTTCTGTCATACATTAAATAAAGAAAATTCCGACATGCCACAAAACCAGAAAAAAAGCAAGTAATTTCCATCATTCAGCTTTGCTCTATGTGTAAACTCATTTTTATATGACCTTAGAACATAAGAAGAGAATTGTTTGCTGAGACAAAAGATCCATCTATGATTGGTAAAAGTGAAATCTATGAAAATAATAAAATACCAGTGTAAACATTTCTAAGAATATTCTCCTGCTCCCCAAGAATGTTCAGTTTAGCTGTGCTGGATACTCCTCAATAGATTTCTGATCCATGAAAGTGTTCAGTCACCCCCTAAAGTCCTGTAAAAACTGTTCATCATCCAAAATATCATGTGCAAGAAGAATTACAGTTTATCTGTGCACTGAACAAGAGAACAACCTGGGATTCGTATAATTTGAACCCAAAACTCCAACTTCATTGGACATTCTTTGGTTCTTTATTGGCAGAAACTACAAAATTGTATTCATATTTAGCCTCTTCAGTTGTAATTTTGTAGCGCTCTATCACTTCTCTCCTTAATTAGCTCTTTTTTTTTCAGATAACAGGTGGACATATCTGTTCCTTATTTGGTGGCTATTCCAGTTTTGCCGCATCATCTTTCTATGTCTTTATAGTGCTGCGATAGTCTTTAAGAGAGGGCAGACCAAACCTTCCTGTTGTAAACGTGATCATTAAAATACCATTATGATATTACTTCCCGTTCTTTATTCTTTCACCAACATTAGCTTTTTCATCAATACTGAGCTCTGAGGTAATATTTTCATTGTTATCTCTTACAAGACCAAGATCTCAATTCTGAATAACAATGGTTAGGTCTTTCTATATGTAAAGGTAAGATTTATGCTCCTAAATATGCTGCTTTACATTTATCTGCATTGCATTACGTCTGCCATTTTATTTCTTAATCATCCAGTCTCATTAGATCCTTCTCAATTTTTCACCATCAGCTCTTATCTTTCCTATCTTGAAAATTTCTGAATGGTCAGCAATTTTCATCACACCACACATCTCTCTCTTTCCCAAATCATTGATGGATATATTTAAGGGAACAGATCTCTGCAAAATGCTACCAGTGACATTCTTTCTTTTATACACAGAAAGACTTTATCAATCACAAGATCTCAGGCAGATCATTGCTTCCTGGCAAGGAAGGTAAAACACAACAATGCTGTACTTCTTTTTTAAATTTACCTTTGGATTTTTTTGTTGGTTTTGCATCATTTTCAAAGCTAATTCTCATTTCCTGCAGCTGTAAATCTGTCATGACTTTCATTGAAATGAACACAGCTATTTTCTGGGCTCAGCTGAAAAAGTGGAAAACTTTAGCCTTTCATAGCAGAGTTTTATAAATTCAGCTCTTGCACTACTGTAAATACAGCAGTTTTGCGGTGATTAGTGTGGAGCTATTGCAGTTTTACATCAGGAAGGCACAGAAAAAACGTGATTCAGTCTCCCATAAGTGGCTCTTCATGCCACTTGGAGTTACTCGCTCCTAAACAGAAGTATCTAACACAAATCAACTTTATATATATTCATGTGTGGCTCTAACCAGTACATTCACATTCATTCACAATAGGTTTTTGTTGTTAAACTAGTTGCTAATTGTGATTCGTGAAAGTAAAGATGTTCACATGTAATGATAGCAAATAAAATCCTTCTGGTTTTATTCAGTGTTTTTAACACATTTTTAAGCAATTCTTGTTCTCATTTTTTTTTTTCCCTGCCTTCTGTATGTACTGATTTTGTGTTGTATGTTGATTAGCAAATATACCCATCTGATAGGCTTTTTAAAATGAGAAGCTAATAACATCTAGATATATCAATCAGTCCTAAAAACTATAGAAAGAAGAAACCAGTTAGATCACTTATTTTGCTGTTGTAATGTCTCCAACTAAAGAGCGATTACTCCTTCATGTATTTCTCTTTATTTGTTGAGATATTTTTAAATGACCAATGCAATGGAAGTTCCTTCCACTCCCTGCAGAATGGCAACTGCACTCCAGTCTAATGGATCTGCCGCCTATGACTTTTTCTTGTTACCCATCTTAAAAGTCCCTTTTCTGTATCTAATTCCATTATTTCCATTCCTAACTTTAATGTGAATTGCATAGACACCACAGTGAATATAATTTCAGCTTTATTATCTAGGATGTATTCTGGCTTTCAGTAGTGCCAAATAACAAACTTATCATTCTTGAACAACATAGATATTTTCTGACTTGCCAAAGGTTCTGGTCTACTAATTCAGCTGTAGATGTGCATCACATCTGCGGCTTATTTAAGTTCATTCATGCTATTTTCACAGTGTGGGATCAAGGATCTCCATCCCTGTTATGTGGTAGGTACTTAACATGTCACATCGCTAATCAAGATGACAGAGATTGCAGAGCATGTCATAGAACAGCTTTAACTCAATGCCTACACAAAATTTTTCACTTGGTGTAAAATGGTATAACTGAAGGAAATAAAAGTAGACCTACGAATATTTACTTCAGCTAATCTATCCTAGAGAAAGAAATAAGTTGAGCCTGCAGTGAACATGAAAAAGGGAGTGCAGGCCTATAGGAAAGGCCTGGTGTGGTTTTAGTGGTAGATCAGCTAAGGGGTTCATTAAAATTGTTTCCACAGTTCCACAGATTTTGCACTGCTCATATGCAAATTTTAGTTCTTGGATATTCAGTGTTTTAACCTCATGTGGCCTCAGCTCTGAGCTGGATCTCTGAACTGTATGAGTTTCTCAAGTAAAAGTTAATCAAAAACTTAGAGGGATTGACTAGAAAAGTCAAAATTACAATAGTTACTTACATGCTTTGGGGCTCTAATGTCTTCTGTACTTTGCAATTAACTCCTTTTAATTATTGCAAGACCTTGGAATTTTTGCATTTCTAAATCTTCACGGGTTTTGTAGGTATTTCCTCTTTGCAGTAAGAGGCGAGGAATTAGTCTGATTTCTGTTTGATTGGCATGAAGGCTGTATGTCTATCAGACACTCATAGGAACTGCTAATCACAATGATAAGCCAATCAAGATGATATGTTATCTAAGGGAATGTGCTGTACCTATTGCACACTGATGTGGGATTAAAAATAGGCACTGACAGCTCTATGATTTAACCTCTTTTAAAAATGACAACTAGGGTCTAATTTTGTATTTTCCCACAGAGAACTTTTTTGTTGTTTACTCAATATATCTCTAGCATCTGAAAATAGGATTATTTCAGAATTTTATCCAGTGTGTTACTTAGGTCTGTCATGTGAAGCCCTTGTTCATATAAACCAAACAATTGTGAATCCAAGCCAGAACTTTTCCCTCTATAGTTGTGGGTAAGGTTGGATGTGTTCCTGAGTCAAGGCCTTACTGCCACATCTTTTTACAGCTTATTTGTTGTTTTGTTTCCTATTGCCCTATTGCAATATATTTTTGTTGCTACTTCACTTTATCTATCATGTCTATGTTGATATTTTCTTTCTGGGAATTTCCATCCACTGAATATGTAGGTGTAAACTTGCTTTCCCTCATCTCATTACCTGCACTTCGTCAAGGTGAAGACAATGCTGTTCCCCTAACTACTTTTCTAACCTGTCTCTTTCCCTTTTTATGATTTTGCTTTTCTCAATGGTGTTTGCAAAATATCTCAATTCAGTTGGATCCACACACTTTAATTAATATCCTGTTTGTTTCTTCTTCAAGACTATTAATAATGCTGTTAAGTAAAACAAGGCCTAACACCAGCCCCTTTCTTCCTGCTGAATACTACATCTCTTCTTAACGCATGATAACCTCTTGTTTATGAACCCTTAGCCAGTGCTCAGTCAACATGATATCATTCTTTTTTGAGCCATGGTATGAATGATTATGATTCAAATTTAAAACAATTCCTGGAAGAAAATAAAACAAAGGCTAATAAAAATATCCATAAACATTGTTACTGCTTGTTTTATTGCAGGTTTGTGTAAGTCTTATGAAAGAAGTTTATTATCTGTTTTGTTAAGTAGTCTTCTCTATTGAAGTCCCATCTCTAGAATTGCTGCACTGGATTCGTGCCCAGGTAATGAAAGCAATGGTGAAGCTGGTACAAATAAACAGAACGGTTTCTGTCAAATGCAAAGCAAACCTGAGTTGAGCCAAATGCACAGCTGGTATTTTTTGTTATATTTCTACTGAAATTAATAATTTGAAGTCATTATTTTTATTTCAGGAAAAATAAGCATTGGAATAACCCAGTATGGCATTTGAAGAATTTTATTTGTGTATATTTTCATCAGAACTGGGCATCTTATTTGAATATATTTTATTAACATGTAGCTCAGTCAAAAACTATGGGTCTAGTTGCAATATATAAGTGCCTTACACACCTCAAGATTAACACTTATAATTTCTTTTCACCTTGAAAACTGATGAGTTTATGTTTGATACCAGTTAATATCCTTATGTGAAATCTTCTTCGAAAATAGAATATATGCCTACAATTGAAATAAAATTTTCCATTATATTTCAGCATTGCTTTTCCTAGATTATTTAGATCTACAGCAGTATAAGATGTAAACCCATGTGGGGAATAATATGAAACAGTCCTTTCCTTACTAGCTTCACTCAGTTCTGGAGAATCAAATTTCAAAACATGGCTTCAGTCATTGCATGTTTATTGAAGCAGAACAATATTAGGTTACCATTTGAGATGTGTTTACAACTGCAAGCACAAGAGAATCATTCTCTGTCCCTGGGGCACAACAATGGAGAAGATGAATAGAACTGTTCTCCCAAGAAAACCTGACATCAAAAGGAAAGAATATGGCTTCCTGGACAAAAGCCAAAGTGGAACATAATTTAGAGAGACTTATCATAGAAGAGTGTATAAGTCAGTTCATATGAATTGACCTGCTGCACCTGACCTAATTAGCCCTGAGTGATATAGTTGTTCGGTATGTGGATTTGAATGGACACTCCCTACATTTTACGTTGCAGGATTAGAAAAGTAGAGCTTACTTTTTACCTATCCCCATTTACCAGCACAACTCTACCAACGGGACCCTTATGGAGGACTGAATAGAATAAAGTAGCTTTCATACTGGGATCTAGGAAAATCTGCCTTGGAAGAAGCTCCAATTAACTGAGACTACCACAATTGTGGGAATACCTCACACCTTGGACAATGTATACTGCAGGTCACTGTTAGGGCCAAGAGGAATCTCTGCTCTAGTTTCCAAGAGAACAGCTGGGCACAGCAAGATTACGGTTGCGACTGTCTCCATTGATGCCAGCACAGATTTGTTTGTCCTCAATTTTTGATAGCCTGGGATTATTTGTAAATTTAATTATAACTATAGGTCTGTGTTCAGAGCATGACAAGGACTGCTTTGAAACAGTCAAGTTTTTCCTCTACAGCTTTGCAGCATCCAGTGATACGGGGGTGGGGTTCTTTTTCACTTGTTTTCTTGCAAAGTAGGATGAAAATGAAAGAGGTAATTTGCCAGCCTTTATGCAACTGGCAGATGGTTTATATTAATATCATAAGAACATATTGTTCCCAGTGACTGCTTAAAAGGAGAAATGCTATATCAGGCCTGGATTCAGCGAAATGCCAAGGCATGTGCCTGTATTTATTCCTTTTCTGCAAGGTAGTTATGTACACACTTGATTTAATTGAAATGGACATTTTAACTGGTTTTCCTCTGAGCTGAGGCATAAGCAGCACATGACAAAGTTGATTTTCTTTTTCCAGTGTTTTACTTGTTTTTGTTTAATAACATTCTCTGACCCAGTATGACCAAGTGCTATACGCAGATTTCCCAGGATAAGTAAAACAACACTGTGTTGCTATTTGGGTAAGTGAGAGATTATAAGTAAGAGCCAGGACTTGTCAGGATGTGCAAGACAATTTCAGTGGCTGAACTGTGATCTAAAGTGTTTGTAAGACATCCAATAAGACTGGGTATCTCATATACTGTGAACATGATCGGAGTTCTGTTGATTACACAATAGACACTGTACAGATGCCATCTACGCATACTATCCCTTCACACTTCACATCAAGGAGAGGGTAGTTGTTGAAATCTTAAATTCAGAATAGTCATTTGAGTACACAGTTAATGAACTTACTGACATATCAGTAACTTTCTCATAACTACTATCCTATTTAGGTACCTCTGATATTTTCTACAGGTATTTTTGCACTCATCTATATATGTTAACAGCTCTAAGATACCTATAACGTGCCTTCATAGTTTATTGCTACTGCATACCCTCACCTCTATTGCTTAGAGGGGCTTAGAAGTCTGCAAATGATAAAACTGTTCCTTATTCTCTTGATAGGGATCTGCAGAACATTCCTCCTTCTCTTCAATGGCCTTGCTCCAAACTGAGTAAGCGAGAGTTCTTTTATTTAAAAATCACAGTGCTAACTAAGGAAGTACAAAAGAGGGTATTTCTGACTAGACTGTAGCAAAAGCATTTCTAAGCTTTGAACAAGCTGCAATAAAATGAAAACTGATTTATTTAAAATCCTGTTACCTTTCAGCAGCTCTGGCGAGGACACAGAGAGATCATAAGGGACTGGGGGCAGGTAGGTGAAGATCCTTCTTACCTCCTACGAATGTCCTGGATAGAAAATATTACTTGAATTGCAAGGTGATAATTAAACAACAATAAATTAACAAAAACATAAACTCAAGAGTCATTCTCTCATTCTCTTTCTCTACTTTTCTGAAGAGAGGATTTAACAGACCACTTCTAGAGGATTGACAACCTGTACCTTTAGCCAATCTGTCTGTTCACAGGCTCTCTGCGTTCTGTTCAGCTATGTAATTCTGGCTTGCAACACAGATTGAAATAAGGAAAAAAGAAAACTGTTATTGCTCTTAGGCTTCAGCTTGTTCTCCATGAGACATTTTATTATCTTTATTTGTTTATATATTTTTGCACAGCATTAAAGCAAAGAAAGATTTTGGCTACTTTATGTCAGGCACTATATTGACATATAACAAAAAAAAGCAGTGCTTGAAAACTTTAGGATCCAGTCAAAGACCACTTATCATTACCTTATAACTACAGTGCTCAAATACAGAGGTAAATGCTGAATTTAGGAAATTTTAGGATCCTTTTCCTCCAAATGAAACAGTTTTAGCTGAAACAACAAAGCAGGAAGCTGAATGCTGTGATTTCAGTGCCATCTGCCTTTAGGAGACATCTAACCCTTCAGAGGCATGGACTGTGGAGAATATATTCATCAGGGAGGGGAAGAACAGTGATGGATTTACTAGTATCTTCTTTTTATTTTATTACCAAAACATACAGCTGTCTTTTTGACATATAATTCCATAAGTTGGCTTGTGGAAGTTGTAAGGTGAAACATTGTCAGGACTGAAATATAATGGTCTTTGACTTCATCAGGGCCAAGGTTTCAATGTAACATGGGTTTCAGTCAGTGTTCTAGCTTCAGTATTCAAAGGCTATGTTCTCTAGTTATAGGATTTTGGTGTGGTTTTGGGTTTTGACATTTATTTTTGTAATGAATCATAATCGTCATTAGCTTTCAAATTTATTGATGAATGTCAATCAAATATGTCAGGCAGGAATATCTTTCTCCTACAAATTCTCAGAAGATGTTATCTGCCTAGAGAACAAGTATTTACATACTGCTCCTAATTTCAGAAAACCCGTTCTGTCCCTTATCCATTTCAAGAGGAAGAAGCCAATAAGCAAATATGTGTTAGACGCTGTGTACAGCTATATACAGGCTTGAATGTGTATGATATAGGACCAAATGTAAATCAGATCAGATACAGCACCCCTGGCATTTGTTTAGCCAAATATTTAAAGAATGTTGGTGGACTTCAAAGGATATTAAGGGGTAATACAAATACCTAAGGTGCCAAATCGGTTCTAGTTCTCGCTGACCTTGTTATAAACGACTATTAATTACATATAGCACTTGTTTTCTTTCACACACTTTTTTTTTCTACTGAGATGTTGTTTGGAAGAATTTAAGATTTTTCCTTCAAATTAAGAGACATTTGAGGAAAGCTACGTATTTTCATATCTAAAAGTTGTGATGGTCCCTTTTGTATTTCACACTATTGAATTGGTAACAGGATCCTCACAGAAAAGCTGGTCTTGCATCTTACTTGCCTGTTGCTCCTGCCCCTCTCTTGACACATGTAAAACTTTCACAGGAGTTTAAGATGGGATTTTCAAACCAGGTCAAGTCTACAGTAAGGAGAATAACTTACTACCAAGTAAACATAATTACAGGTAAATCCACAATTGCTGAGGGGCTGCACCCTTATAGGCTTGGTTAGTTAATAGAATACAGAGTCCTAATCAACATTACCTGTGAATTTGTGGGAGGAGTCTCTCTCCTAAGGGACATTTCTGTCAGTACATGCACTGGGTGCAGGGAAGCATCAAAAGTAGTGAAGAGAAGATATCAAGGAGGGAATATCCTGAGAAACAGCTCCCATGTGCCTTATTCTGACCTGTGAGGAGACAGATACATTCAAAAAGGAAACAAGTCTGTGATTCATTTCTTGTACTGACACACTTGTACCCACCCTGGCTTTTAAAATATGTTTGAAAGAGCTGCAGTGATTGGCCCTGGAAGGCTGGGTAGTACAGCTACCCAGAGTGTATTAGTGAAAGCTGAAATCCTTTTTATGCTGGAGGAAATGTTATTACATGTATCCTCACTTTCCTAATTTAACTTTTAGAACAACTTTTGAGGTACAGGTTATGGTAACTGTCTTAGTAGTAGCTGATAATGCAGTTTACATCCTTTCAGAGAGAGAACTGGAGTGACTGGAGGTCTCTATCTTGCCTAGGTGACCCTTAACTACATAACTGGAAGACAAAAGGAAACATGGATGTGTCCTTCTGAAACACTTTGTGCAGTGATGTCCAGATTACTAAATAGGTGTGAAAAATGTGTCTTAGTCTGACTTGCTGCTGAAAGGAGTGCCTCGCACTGAAAAATGTGCACGGCTTCAGTACAGCCAAGTTTTATTTTGTATGGCCTTGGCACTAAGTTGCTAACAATTACTAATCTAAAAATTTGGGATCTGTGCACATTAAGTATGTAATACTGGTTGAGGGATGCACTTTCTCCGGTAAATCTGATCTGTGGCCTTCCTTCCTTCCAGATTGCATATTGCTGGAGGGGAGCAAATCTTTGTGCAGCTTAAGTATTTATTCACTTCCTTGGCTGTGGTAGGACACTAAATACTTGTATTGTGAAAAGATTAACACTTGCTAAGACACAAGGCAGAAAAAAACCCTGTTGGTCTTTAAAGGTTCTGTAGCAGCTGCCAGGAATCTGGAAAAGTTCCTCCAGGTAAAAATCACAACCCAATTATCTTATTTCCGGGTTTCCTCAGCCAGCTGGGACTAATTAAGGTAACTGGGCTATAAAATGACAGTGGCAAGCATTTCCTGGCTCTTCTGGGTGGCTGGTTTGTTGGAGTGGGTTTTGATGCATTGTGAATGGTGAGAGAAATGGAGCATGTTGATATCACTGGCCAGGGAGACGGGAAGTTGTGGAATTCAGTGCTTTGCTAGAAACTTGCCCTTTTAATGAGGTGATTGTAAAATGCCAATTCCACAAAGCCAGCATGTATTTTTGTGTATTGCCTTTATTTTTATCTTAGCCAGGGATATCTATTTTTCCACTTTCTCTGACAGAAGGCTGACCAAATACTACTCAAAGGAGTATTGTGGCTGGTCTATGCTTTCCTCTTTCCTTTGGTGGTACAGTTCTAAATTAGCTTTTAAGTTATGTTATAGATCTACTAACAGTTGTGCAGTTAAATCATTAATTACCTTCTCCATCAGCTGGGAACTCAATTTCACTTTGGTTTGCAGTTTAGACTCCACAGTAGATTACTTAACTAATCCATAAACATCTTCAGACAGTATAATTTAAAGAAGTTAATGATGAGGAAGCTAGGACAATTTTATCACAAAATAATTCTTAGTTAGATGTGTGAAATAAAGACTGTTTATGATGAGAGCTTTTCAGTTATGCAAATATGAGACCACTCATGTAAGCAAATGGAATGAAAGATCACGTGAGGCTGTGGGGAATTTTTGCCCAATGAGTAGGAAGACTGTTATTATTTTTCTATGTCTAAAAAATTATGGGAGAAATAAGGATTCAGCCGAAAAAATGGACTGAGAGCCAAAACATCTGAGATTGTTTCTAACTATTTTCCCATCCTGTGTTCTAAGCGAGACTCTGCGCTTCTGAGCTCTGGTTTATATTTTCACCCTTCTATTTAAATTAGAAATTCCTAAGCACAGTCTGTTTCTGTTGCCCATATATTTACTGCTGCCACAGTCCAGTTCTGACTTCATTTTGCATGCTAAGGAAATACTATGTTGCTGCTAATAAATCTACATGTGTATGCAGTGAAGTTCCTAGGTATGTTGTGGGTTCTGTCTTGGGGTGGGGGTGGAGGCAAAGATTTCTACTGCAAGATTTTCAAAGGGTGTTGATTTCCTAATTAATCTAATTCCTCTAGTGGGTTTCAAGGATGACTCAATCCAAACATTACTTGCTTCAGTGTGTGGAGGCCTGGCCTTGTTTCTCCAGGCAGGAGAGCAAAGCTATCTAGAGAGTCTGTTATCACTCTGTCTAAATCATAACTGTGGAGAGAAACAGGGATTTTTAATAGTGCTTAACGGTCATTTAGAAGGGGGCAGGAATTCCAAGAGAAAAATTTGGAGGATGGCATTACAGGCTGTTTTCTAATATAAATTTTAAAAAGAAACATCCACTGGATAATTGTTTTCTGAGAACCACCAAAGCACAGCTACTAGAGGTGTAAAGCATTTAAAATTAGATCTGTCACTTTGCCACATGCTCTCGGTTGGGGGTGGTCCTGACTTTCTCTCCCAAACAGACTAAAAACCAAACTGTGAACAGGCCTCTAGCCCATTTTGCTGTATGAGTAATGAAAATGTTGCCATGGAGCAATTATTTTTCTCAGACGTCTGAAACTGGAGAGGAGATAGGAGTCGAGAAACTGGTGTGCGAAAATGGGAGTTTAATTTCCAGTGAATGGAAATGTTCTCTCTCATCCAAGAGATGATAGGTGAAACTGTTGCAGCCTCAGCCCCTCTAATCAACAAGGGAAATGGAAGATTTATACCTGGATGAAAACAATGGGAAAAAGAAAGAACCATGTAGAATTGCAGACAAGTTGACAGGGTTTCTGACTATTTCCTCTATGGATCTGAGGCTTAATCAGACAAAGCTTGAATACTTAGCAACATAATATTTCAAAGAAAATATGGTATAGAAAACTAAATGAAAACACAGAAGCTATACAGACAACTTCGGCCCCTCTGATGCATTGCTATTTGGTTTTGCATTTGACTCCCGCTGTTCGCTGGAATAGGTCAGCATGCAAAAAGTTCTTTATATTCCTTCATTAATAATTTGCTTTCACTATGTCAAGTTGTCTTGTTCCTTTGGTACTGTGAGGGGGTGAAATAGCTCTATTTTGTTATTATAATAATTTTACTATTATGCTAAAAAGAAAATGTTTTCTTAGAAATACATAATTTTCTCAGTCTTTTGTAGTCCAGTTTTAGGCACAACTCTAGACAGTTGACTGACTTATTAATAATGGGCTAATAGATATGATTGAAGAGAGCAGCAATACATTTCACAAACAATAAGAAAATGCATATTATTTTACATAATTTTCCATCTTTTATTACATTTCAAAAGCTGACATTTCAGACATTATAGTACTGAAAAATGAAAAGGAGAACATAAAATATTACTATTCTGAGGTTTAATCTTTTTTCTCTGAAAATGCAACTTCACAAAAACTATGTCAATCTCAATTTCTTAATGTAAACTCGTTCAGCAATGTATGGGATAGTGCCTGATTATTTTTTCCCTATTTACAGATGCTTTTTTCACTTCTCCTGCTTTTAAGAATGGATTTATTATTTTAAAATATTTGCAAAGTAGCCTGCATTCTGGCTGGCCATGAAAATAAAGGCGTATCTTCAGCTCTTTTCCTAAAGGTTAAAGGGAGTTGATGCACATCAAAATAATACCCCAAATATGTTTACTCCTCAGCCAAAATGCAGACATGTGACAGGCATCCCTCTGACTGCAGTAATGGTTGTACTTCTTGCAAGGATCTGTTGCAAACCCTTTCATCTTACTAAAAGTCACATGAGGGGCACCGTCTCATATTCTGTCACATTTTTTACCATAGATTTTGGCATTTAAGTGTCTTACAGTAGGCCCTGTGACATATTCCACAATGTATTATGCTAACAGAATTGGCCTGCATGGTGTTTGTGAGTTGTTTGGATCCTTGATATGTGAGGAGGGTTCACATGAGCACATCTTCGCCTGTTTCTACCTCCTCAGCAAGGAGAGGAAAGCACACATTTTGCATAAAAGAATTTGCATTTGTTCTCAGAAACTTGCAGAGAACTGTACACAGCTTCCTGAAGCCTTTATAAAAGATTTGGCTCAGCACAATAAACTTAGTACAAAGGCAACTTTATGTTCCATATGGCAAAAATATTAAAGCTACTGCCTTTGCTTTCCTTTTTTTTTTTATTTTCCTGGGGTTTGGTTACAGAAATTTAGCTTTAAAAGAAAAAAGAAGGTAAATTCACTCTGTACTGGATCTCAAACAAGCCAACCCTTCCCTAGGAGGGTTTTCTATCTGAATTGTTCCCTCTTGTTGATGAAGAGTATCTGTAGAATTTTGCTCTCCTACAAGTACAACCATGAATAATGCATAGTGACTAGAAAAGAACGGACAGCAAATATCAACACGAAACAAATACCACACTTTGCAGGACAAATTTCCAGGTGTACAATAATTCCTTCTAAAATCTGTAAACCTCATGGGATTCTCATATATTTTCATGAACACCTGCAAGCAATAAATATCCTGACACTGCATATTGCAGCTGAATTTGCTGCCTTCATTTCTTGGGGGGAGAAATCATATTCTTATAACTCATCTATCTCCAGTGTCAAGCTTCTCTGCTCTGCTTTGCAGTTCTGCAATTCAATGTAAATAGCAGGATAGTTTGCAGCTGCCACACACACTGAATAGCCTCTTGTGGGGATCGTGTTTTGCAGATAGGTAGACTATACTCACAGGACCTGATTGAATTTGTAGCAGGTAATGGGCATGCTGTTGATAGGGTTGGGCTAAGGGACTGATCCCATTCAGGCATCCCACATCCAAATAGTATAAGAAAGGGTGATATGGGCGGGGGGGAGTTGTGTTTTCCCCACGGTGAGGATTTATTCCACGAGCCACTGTAATTTCTCAGTCTTTGCCACTGCTATAAAGTTTTATATTGAGGTAATGTTGTTAAGGCCAGGACAGCAGTGCCTCTAGGGATTCAGATAAAGAGTATGTGCATTTGTGGGAAGGATCTCAGCATAGAAAAAACATATTTAGGAAACAACACAGGCCTTCTCTATGAAGAACTGAAGTAATTTGTGATATAGAACTTTAGTTAATGCATTTGCAACAAATGCTGTGAATTTTTTTTCAGTTGGAAACAGCTTTGAACTAAAAACAAATAAATACAGAAATTACCAAAAACCTGTAAACTTGCAGAGAAGTGCTGTGTTAACAGTAGAATCTGATGGGAAAGTCGGAGAAACAACTTTCAGGATATCTGAAGTTAGTAACTGAGGGAAAAGAACCAGGGTCATCAGATCAGTGAGTTGCAATCCAACTCAGACAATGTTATTTGACTGATACAAAATCATTTCTGCCAGTGCTTTCTCATTTCATACTTTTGTGATTGTATATTCAATTTAATCAAAGAGAGTACAGTCCTTTACTCAGCTCAAGTTCTGCAATAGCAGCAAAGTAAGAGAAAAGTCTACTGCTTTTACTTTAAGCTTGTTGAAATAGACTCACAAGAACCTCAAACTCATAGGCAATGTGTACCTGAAAACACAGGATTCAAAAAAATCTCCAAAGGACAGGATAAGCACATGAATCCCAGGAGGTTCCAATCTTTCCAAGGGCTAGTCAAAGTCTATGCACCCCATATTAGCACCAGAAAGAAAAAAAAAAGCCTTTCTGCTTTGTACTTTTCAGTGACCATGTGTTACAACAGAAGAGGACATATATTTGCAGAATTTCAAAGTCTTGAGGAACAGCACAGTACATATTTAAAATTCCTTCTCTACTCATCTTATTCTGCCCAGTCTTTCCAGAAAAGAAAAAAAAAAAAAAATAAGGCAAGCAATCTTCACTTGATCATCCTGCTGGAATTCCCATTCATCTCACCCCAAGGTAGAGCAATGTCCTAACTGATTACAGTAACAAACAATTCCCACAAGTATTTCTGGTCTTATTCATTTACTTTTGTGCCAACAGGTATTTTAATGAGAAAGTATGTGGGACAAAATGTCTTTTGTGACAGTTCCAAATATATCAAGTTGGTATTTTTTCCTATTAAACTTTTCAATAAGAATGTACACATTTGGACAATGTTGTGGCTTTATTATCTGTAAATGGAAAACCTGGAGTTCATTAATCAGGCTGCAAATGAGAAGGTGAGACTCAGCCTATGGCTGTATATGTTAGAACTGTAATTTCTTGTTAAAATAATTGGTGTATTTTGCATATTTTACTAGTTAAGAAAGAACTATGTAAACGGTATCAGACTGAGGAGTAGTACACAACTTCTCTTTACTTTACAGTACTATTGCAAGAAAGGGAAAAATATCCAGATGTGAAACAGGAAATTACTTGATAGCCAATGAGTTATTTCTTGATACACCTAGATTTCTAACTATGCACTTTTTCAATCCTAAACTTGTTGTTTCATGTGAAAAGTCTTACCTCTACAGACTAATCTCAAATTTTAGATGTGGGGGATGAGAGGAAAGGGTTGTATCTTCTTGCTGTCTGTTCTCTGTGGTTATCAGTTGCACATATTGGTCACGAGGACTTCCTATTACTTGAAGACCTTACTGCAGCTTGTCAATATATAAAGAGAGCTTATGAAAAAGATGGAGAAAGACTTTTCACCGTGGTCTGCAGTGACAGGACTCGATATAAGGAAGAATTGTTTTTTATGATAAGGGTGGTGGAACACTGGAACAGATTGCCCAAAGAAGTTGTGGATGCGATATCACTGGAATTGCTTAAAGTCAGGTTGGATGGAGCTTTGAGCAACCTGATCAAGTGGAAGATGTCCTGGCCCATGGCAGAGGGGTTGGACTAGTTGATCTTTAAAGGTCCATTCTAACCCAAATCATTCCATACTTCTACAATTCACCTGCTATGCAGAACGTCCAGATGCTGTATTGAGGGGAAATAACCTTTGCACAAAGAAGAAACATCTTCCTGGGGGTACCCGAGAAGGAAGATGGCAGCTTGTTCTTATATCTTTGAAGCTATTCAGAGACATACTGTCTCTGTCCCTCAGTATCGTAGGATGCCATCTGTTCTGTAGTTTGTGACTGCTTCTGTCTTAGAGGGTTTGCTCTTAAAAGGCAGGGAACAGTATTGAGAACAAAGAACACAGAGGTGGGGAAGGGGAGACACTTGACAGTGAAGACAGCAATGCAGAGTAGCTGAAGACATATTTCATAGCAAAGTAGTGATGGTGATGCAATGATTTTAAAATATTATGTTCCTTTCTGGTTTGGTAAAGGTAAGACAGCAGTTAAGCAAGATGAGATGGATTTTCTACAAAGAAAAGAATCACCACTGGTGAAGTGGTCAGCAGAGTGAGAGGTCATAAAGATAAGAAGTTGTCTTTGCAGAGAGGATAGTCACAGTTTGGGGACATCATTCTGGCTCTAGACTTCTGATTAGATTAGGTTGCAGTAAACCGAGAGGCAGTTCAATACACAGAGAATCAGTTTAAAATTGGTTCCTGAGAAGGGTGAATACCGTGCCTACTTCCTAGATGGGTGCCTGTCTCACCATGGTGAAGTAGCAACAAAAATTGGAAGAAGGAGGACAGGTGAGTAGTGAGCAAGGCCAGGAAAGGCTGGCTCTTTCCTTTCAAGTGAAACTGGTTGAGAAAGCCATAATGATTCACAGCTGCAGCCCTGGGTCTAAGCTGGTGGATGCTCAGGGCAATGGGCCTCTGATTCATTAAGAGTCATGTCAAGCTCTTAAGGAAGGTCATACTGCATGCATGAGACCCAAGGGAAAGCTAAGGTCAAAAAGAATGCCATAGCATGGATAAGGGATGAAGGCTGAGAGAGGATAGCCACAGAGAAGGAACAAATGTGCTTTTTACGCAGAAAAGATGAACACATTAGGCTTCTAAAATAATATGTTTAGCTTCTCACTCTATTTTGGTCAACAGCAAAGGTCACAATAGAACACTAACACTGCACCATGTATCAGTGTTTGCTGACAGCTGCAGTGAAAATGTACTGAGCTGCTTGCAGGCTAGTGAAACAAATAAAGGAAAAAAAAATTAAGAGTTTGTAAACATGACTGCCCCATAATTCATGGATGATTTCCTCAAAGTTTATATTCTTCTAATGAGCCTCCTTTAAATGCAGTGATTGTAATTTTTGGTAAGCATTTTCCTTTTGAGAAAGCAATAAAAAGTAAGTGATAACATCCAAAAAATACTTATTTCAGTTGCAGTGCACAGTATTTCTGACTATAAGTTAATGGTTTACATATTAATTTTCTCATCTCTCTGATGGGCAGAAAATTACTTTAATATAAATGCAGTTAAATTTGTCATTTTATATCTACACCGCCTAGGTTTAGAAATTTATTACAAAGAGTATCAAATTGTTCCATAGCAATTTAGCAGCTTTTGTGGAAGAAAAATATGTCAAGTTGGAGGTTCAGGTAAAATTATTCTCACATTATAATTAATGTTCATTTTATGTTTATTGTCTAATCAATTATTTTAAAGGAAGCTTGAGGAGTGTAATAAATGTGTTTGACTGATTCTTGAAAAAGTTAGACTGAGTTTCTGAGTATGCAGAGATATTTTTTCTTACCATCCAAATAAAAAGATTTAAAATTCACTTTTTAGAAGTAAAAGTAAACATGGCAACAACTTTCGTTCAAAAATTCTCCCACTGTTCCAACAGGTGAGAGAATAACAAGGGAAATAATTTATCTATTTTACCAACCTAGATTTTCTTTTGAAAACCGTACTTCTGTTTACTAATACTGTCAGCAACTCACTCAGCAAAGTAATAAAGCTTGCTTTTATGCTGGAGGATTACAACATCAACTTCACTGAGGCTGTTCTAAACCAATCCAGTGAAGGGACAAAGTCCAATCTTAATGTTAAGTAGTACTTTGAGTTCATCTCTCATCCAGCAGTAATCGATCCTGAAAGGTTTTTGTAACTTAAATCTTTATATGATATCCAAAGTTACTTTGGGTGTACTCACTCTTAAGCAGCATTTCAAGGACATTTTTGACATGGGATTTGGATTCTCCCATCACGTCTGCAATCAAGCCCATCCAATAATTAATTATAATTGTAATTATTACTATTATTGTAATTATTATTATTATTACTATTACTACTATTACTACTATTTTGCACCAAAAGCCATCCCTAGGCAATGCACTGCAAAGGACTGTTGTTTAATCTCAAGCCTGAGAAAAGGTTATTATGGCACTGTTCCGTACTGGGAAAAGGGTCTCTAGAGGAAAATGTGGCGCTCATTCTCTCTTCTCCCCATCCTCTTTTTGGAAATTGTTCACACATTTTCACTAGCTCTATTCTCTGTAACATCCACTATAACTAAGCACACCAGTCAAACTGATTTTTATTCTGCCTGTGTGATTCATGGCCTGCCAATGCAGTTGTTTTAATTGAGTTCCAGAATGAGAATAAGCAAGAAAAAGATGAAGCGATAACTTCCAAAAAGCTAGAGCTTAATGAGAAGCTCTTTAGTCCTGAAAGGGCAGTGAATGCATGTGTCTGGGAAAGCTAGGTCTGTGTAAGAAGAGGGAGAAGGTAAATAGTTTTTACTATGTACATGCCCAGTGTAAAACTGTAGAGTTAGGTAAAATTTGGGGGAAAAAATTACTTTTCTTCCCTTTCTCTTCCCTTCTGGCTCACTTCCCATTTCGCAATATCATCTCCACTACTTTTCTTTTTCACTGTTTTTGTCTCTGCTGCAGGGTATCAGGTACTTATCATAACAGAGTGAAAAAATGTAACAGAGATTTAAAAGAGTAGACTTGGTTTCTAAACGCCAATATCCATTTCATAAAACATATTTAGTGACATACTGAGTTTATTTCACCTTAGCATTGGCAAGCTACCTAGATTTAACTCTTCTTTTAGGATAATGTAACTTTCAAAGGTAAAAAAAACAGCCTGGACTTTAGAAACACCAGTGATGGTGAATCCATTGCAAATCTTCTCACTCTGCTCTTAAATATACTGAGCTCTCTGCATCTTTGACTGTAAGACTTCTCTTCCAGTGAACTCATTCTTCAATTTTTCAGTAGTCTCCTTGAAATTCAGCTCCAAATTTGTCATGGGATTTCAATTACAGCATAGTGTGGATACTCTTTCTTAATTCAAGTTTTGTCTTTAGCTTTAGGTTTTGCTATACCTTTCACTGATACCTCATGTTTATTTCATTGCCTCTGAAAACTCAAATCCTGTCCCAGAAGCTATTTTCTGAGACAAAGGTTGTAATCCCATGCACAGGAACACCTTTGTTCCCAGATGTGTAGTTTCAGGTCTGGCCATTATGAAACATAAACTTTGTTGCACTCCTTTTCTAAACTTCAGTCATCAGTGTCCACTGAATTATTCACAATTCCTCCAACCTTTGCATTATCTGCACTGCATCAGTGATAGATTTATGTTTTCTCATAAGTCACTGTTCAAAATATTATTAGTACTGATCCAAAAATGAGTCCTACAGAGCCATGCAGCACAGGAGGATCTAGGCTGTTGGCTCCTGACCACTGTTGGCAAGATCATGCCAGGCTCTATGGACTGCTCAGCTGATCAAGGGTTTCTAATCTTTTCCTATGTTATCTAAAGTATTTAATGATGACTACTTATAATCATTCAGAAATAGAAATTAGTGCATTGTATATCCACTGAAAACATATTGTGTGGATTGTACATTGTTCTTAACTAAGTTATTGCATGCCTTACCCAAATCTCCTACATTTATTAACCAAACTCATAGTATCATAGAAGGGTATCACATCTATTTTTCATAAAACTCTTCATTGGTATTAATTATTTCAACTTTTGTTAATTCTTTATTGAATTATTTGTTCTAGTATGTTGCCCAGGATTAACAGACCTCAGAGCAAGATTTGCAATGATTTTTTTCTAAGCAACTGATATTGCTCAAAATATAATAGTGATGAAATGATATTTTAAGAATTTATTATGTAGGGTGATTTAGGTTCCTTAACGAATGTGTTAGCGTTTGCAGGTACAACAAAAGTCCTAGGGGAACTGTGCTCAGGAGTAGTGAGGGCTGGATTCAAGGAATAGCTGCTTTAGTTATTGTGCAACAGCGCTGAATTTGGACACTATGGAGGTGAACTGCCAGAAATGTGTGTTAGTGAAGGCTAGAAAGCTACAGGGTTAAAAGATCCTCAGGCAGGGATGGTCATGGGGCTTTTATCTTGAAAGAGTTGGGTGCAAAGGGTTGGAAGAGTGAGGAAGCAGGTACCTTGGTCACCAAATATCTCTTTGTATCTCAGTTATGAATACATCTTGACTGAAATTAAGGCAGCTATTATCTCATCATATAAGTAAGAAAACAATTACACCTGTCATCTCCTTTCCATGGGAAAGGAACTAGCATTTGTTTTCAATTTATCATTCTGTAGAAAACGAAAACTGAAATACTCAGCTGCTTTTCTGACCCAGACATAATACCGTGAGCTATTTCCTGGACAAAACAAAGCCTTTATGCAACCAGGTGATGGACTGTGGGGGTAGGAAGACCTGAGCTCCAAGTTTCTTTACAAACTTTCTGTTGACATTGGATAAACAATTTCACTTCTCTATGCCTGGTTTGCTAGGTAGCATTTGGTAAAGGGAAGAGAAAGACCCAATAAAGCTTTCAGAAGATGCACAGATTGAACCAATATCTTTCTTGTAAATGCCCCTGTAAATCTAGTGAAGTCAATACACCAATTTATATTTAAAAGTGAATGGCCCAACATTTTTGTCTCTTTGGAGTTTTAGATTTCCTTTTTTTTCTTATTTTCCCTTAAATTTACTTTTCGGTCACAGAATTTTATAGGATGTACATGCATTTCTTTTGCTAATTAATGAAAATACAGACAATTTTGGCTTAAACTGGTTAGGAACAACATTAAGCTGGAAATGAGAAAAACTGTTGAAGAGTCAAGATTTGTACTGTAAGCCACAGTCACTCAATCAGTAGTAAACATTTGTTTTCATTGTGAGGGTAACTTGAATGCTTGGCAGCACATCTGATCAGTTGAGTTAGTTTAGCAGTCAGTTAAGCAAAGCCTGGTCTATGCTGGTATTTTCTGGGGATTTCATTAACAAATCTTTCTTGCAGTCTATGATTTTCACTGGTATTCCACTCTTACACTTATACCTAGGGGAATATCTCCCAGAATAACTGGTTTCTTTCTCCTAGAGTATTCTGTGACTTTTTCTAGCAGTAGTATAAACTAAAAGAGCTTTTATCTGTCCTCAAAAGAGAGGTAACACAGAATCCTAAATGAATTAATTTTTTAACTCTTTATACTCCTGATTCCTTGGAAGTTTTTCTAGGAGTGTGCTGGTACAAATTATGATGGATTATTACGATAAGAACCTGGACTACCTGTGCTGACAGGACATATCCCATTAGAGATATTACAGGGCTCAGTTTTAACTCTGCTGATATAACTGCCTGATGTTGGGTCTTAAAAGACTCTGGAGTCATGATGACAGTTGGGATAAGAATAAAGAATGTGACCATATGGTACTTTTCTGTTACAGGATGCAACTGTGAAACTTGGCATAGCTCACTTTGTAAATCAAGAAAGTGGAGACAGATATATCATTGGGAGCTAAGAAATCTTGCATATCCAATGCAAGACTGAAACTCGCATCTCAGCTAAAACTGTTTTGATCTTATCTACATACTTATCCCCATGCTATGCTACAGAGCTGTCAGCTATCAGTGGCATATCTGCAGAACAGCTGAAGTTTTAGATTTTAGACCATCACAAAGCAGATTTTTCCCCTGCTGAGCTGAGTGACAGGTGACTTATTTGGTTCTTTATACCCCGTTTGTGCTTATGACCTCCTGTAGCACAGACAGCTGCCTATCTTTTAAAATTACCAGCCTCTCCAATTTATTTTGTGTGCCTCTGTGTAAAATAAGATTAGATGAGGAGGAAATGCAATGTATTGTTTTGGAGAGACTATTTTCAGCATTTAGCTTGTAAGCAGAGCCAGTCATATTTCTTGCTTAACAAATCATTTCATTCAGACTGATAGAAGTGAACCAACCTCTGTGGGTTAAAAAAAAAGAAACAGGAAAGTACTTAAAATTCAAGCTTTTGAAACAGCCTCTTCATAGTCACAGAAGAACCAGGATCCTGAACTAGAATCAGTGAACTGACTTGTTCAACGTATTAGCCACATGCAACAGAAAGGCATCAAAATGACTTTCTGATAAATCATTCATACCTTATAAACGCATTTGCATCACTTTATGCTAATACATAAATGCACGAGCACTTAATTTAGTCTGATGTCACTCTCCAGCCTTAGTTCTGGTCTCACATGTTCCTACAGCTACTGTGAGACAGGGCAAATACCATCGACCGGGGAAGAATAAGTGACACAGCATATTTCTAGAGCAGATATAATTACCATTTTGTGTGCCAATTAATATTAGATTAAAAAAAAAAAAAGAAAAAGACAGATCCTCCAAAGGAACCTATTTATTATTTAAAAGCACCCCAGGGTATCTTCTGACATGGATTGGTGCTATAGCAAAGCCAAAGCATGAAAGCAGCTGAAAGCAGACAAACTGTTAAGCAGCATTTAATCCTTTATGCATGTTTTATACATAAACAAATTGGAATGTGTAGATCAATGTCCTCCAGCTGTTTTTCAAACACCATTCTGCCTTCATTAAAGATTTAGGGAGGAAGTTTCCAAACACAGATATGATATCAGGAAAAACAGGATAGACTCTTTTTTATTTTTTTTCCCTGAGCAGTTTTCTTAAAACCACCACTACTTCTTGCTAAAGCAGCAGTACATTGTAAAGTGTTCCTTTGACACTGCAGCCTGTACATTAAATCCTTTATATAGTCATGTCTTTTAGTGCTGAGTCCTGTTAATTAGACAGAAGATATAACTCCCTGATAAAGTGTCCTCAGAGAGAGCCAATTTGGCCACATCATATTCACATGAGAGTCGTAAAATACCAGGCTCAAATCAATTCCATGTAAACTCGGCCTATTTTCAATGACGTAGTGCTCTATGGCTCCTTGAACATTTGTTTTAACAGCCACAGTGAGAATTCATTGATTTAATCAGGAGGAAGGGTTTTTCAATTTACTCCTCCCTGTCATTAGAGGTCTTTGCTAAAAGGGAAAAATTTGGTCTCAAGGCTGAGGTCGAACAGAGTGGGATATAAATGAGGATGTTGTTGGCCTGTTCAGCATTTAAGAGATTGGCTTTACAGGGTTACTGCCTATGCAGTCACATCTCTATTCTTTCCCACAGGTCTTTCCTTTATCAAGGCCTGCACTCCTCTCCCAGTCTGGTGGGTTTCTCGGGTTCAGAGCATGAGTTTTCATAGCCAGGTCTCTATTACAGATACCAGAAGGTTTTCAGGAATAACTAACTCTTCTGTATCCTTGACTGTACTGGTGTTGTCTTTACCAGCCACATGCTGATTGGAAGACCCTAAAGCTGAATCCTCTCCCATCTTACTACATAAATATAAAAGGACAAACACAGGGACATGCTGAGACCTCCTGGCAAGACATATAGTCCTTTTTCTTGGCTCCTTTGTCCATTGGAACATACCTTTGCCTTCACTACATCTTTTTAACAGAAACTTGAGTTTTCTGGTTTTACTTCCTAGATTTGTGCACGCTGAGGACACTAAATGCTATCTTGAAACCACTGTTGGGAAATACAGAGATCTAAGCTCTGTGTGATGTCACAGAGAGAAGAGTCTCTGCCGCACTTTGAACCTGGCATGAATTTCAGAGTCAGATCCCTTACCTGGCTACTGCCTGCAGCGAGTTAAACGGGCTGCCACAATGCCAGATGGGTTTGTTTCTTGCTTTGGTAGTACTTGGCTCCCTCAAACATAGAGAAGAGAAAAACACTGCTTCCACACCAAAAGATGAGCTGGGATTTCCACTCTGTGTGCCTTGAATTTAGATTCCTGGGACCTGATTATTTTAGAGGTGTTTTAGCAGCACTATAAAGTCAAACAAGCTTTGCAGGTGTTCAAAAACTGCAAAGATCACACAGAAACACACAGACACACTCACCTCGAGAGCTGCCAGTTTAAAGCCTTCTAGTAGTTACTGTTAGATACAGCTCTCATTTACCCTTTACTCCAATACTGTTATTATTATTTAGAATTAATATACAGCTACTCTACCACAGACCTGCAAGGGACAGTTTTGAATGGGTGGATCCTCTACACAGAACACTTGCAGCGCACTGTAAAGTGAATGGCTCCATATAATTGTAATAGATTATTAGAGCATGCAGCCTGTATTATGCTTTCCTAGTGCATAAGCACTGCAGCCTTCCTAGCTGGAGAAATTAAAATGTAAACACAAGATGCTGCTTTGCTATATTCACATCTGGTGTTGTGGCTGGTGTTTTCCTGTGAATATTTTCAAAACAGCCAGACTGTTCAGAACAAAATTGCAAATACCACATCTGCTCCCTGAGGCCTCTGAGAGCCTTGCACCCGGATGAAGACAAATAAAAGGAAAGTCAGCAACACTTGATAATATATCAGGAAATCTATAAAAATACAGCCATAAGCACTTTGACTGATTTTAAATTAGGAAGACAGTTGCTTTCTGATGACACAAGTTGTATACTCGAAACCTCCAAAGCATGAGTTTTCATGACTTTTATTGTAGGTGGACCTGCGTTTGAATAATATCACTTACAGTTACCTTACTCCATTTGAGGTGTGGAAGTGAGGAGAAATATTAGCCAGCAATTCTGAGCACCCTGGTTTTTGGTACAAATTGCTTCAGAACATGTCTATGGAGCAGAGGAAAAGTACATTTATTTGTGTGTATGTATAGATATAGATATAAGAAATTATCACTGAAGCGTTTTTCCAGTCAGAGGTTCCTGCTGACTGAGACAGTGACAATAAACGAGGAATTTACCAGCGAAGAAGAGGTTTGTCACTTGTCTTGCATAGTTTCCTGCTGACATGAAGTCAACAAGTTGATCTGTCTTCCAAATCATCCACAAGATTGGAATTCCTTCTTTCCTTCTCTTCATGTTCTTCCAGGATGCAAGGACTCTACCCTAAACACAGATAATTTATAGATGTCATTTTCCATTTTTTTCTCAGGTCTCTTTGCAATAAACTAAAGATCCAAGAATGAAAATGTAATTTCTAACAGGACTCCTAGCAGGATTTTTTTAAAAAATAGCTGCCTGTAATTTACCTCCGCACTGTGTGAAGTCTTCACCCATATTTACTAGTGATATAACTGGGCAGTGCTGCTTGCTTGCAGATCTATTAATAGAAGTTGGCTTTAGTTGAACCTAAGTGAGAAAAGTGATAATAGAAAAAACTGCATGTCTGCTCAGTACAGTCTGTGACTGTAAAGATACTTATAAACCCATGCGTGAGGGCTTGAATTCTCAGCATCCTCTCAGTGCCAGCTAGTGCTAAAATGGTCGACATTGTACCAGCTGCAATTGAACCCGACAGACCAATGTTGAAATTAGAACAACCATGCTAATGCGGAGTCCTAAATAAAAGCCATACAGTGCAGCCAGCACTATGCCTTGGATTGATTCGGTGTCACTAGAGGACCCACCAAACTGACCCTAAGGTATGATGAATTTAGACACTCTTCTCATGACTGTCAGTTTGGACCTAGATGTCAATTCAAGACCACTTTGGATACAGCAGGCTAAATTTAGTAGAAAGACCCAGAATTTCAGTCCATTTCATAACAGATTTTTAAATAGAGACTTTCTTCAAGTGGAATAACTGCAAATCTGCCCCTTGTCATGTCTTCATGACTCAGTTTTTAATAGAACAAATTTTCTGGAGTTCTCATACACTTGAACAAAAAAGATAAAGTTAGAAGGGCCAGGACTGAGAGTCTCCATTCTTATTAACTAGCTAATGTTCTTCTTTTAAACCAAACACTTGTTCACAGCTGTGGCGTTGCGCATTTCTGTGACTGATAACTTTCATTATTAAATTTATTCCCAGTGTCATGATAAATATTTTGACAAATATGTCTGATTCTTTGTGGGATTGGATGTATTTTATTGCATGCAGAGGTAGAGTACAGATAGTTCAGTTCTCTATTTAACAGGTGTTGGTTTGGTTGCACAGGCTTTAAGCCGTCAATTTGGCTTTACAAAGAAACAATGCAGAAAATGAGTACAAGGTATGTTCTCAGGTAGGTTTTATTTGATGTATGTAAATGCAAAATTGTGCAAATATATATATAAATTCACCCAACTTTTAAGCCTATCAATAATCCTCCCCCATCTTCACCCAAAATCAATCAGACAAGCAAAGAAAAACAGTTTCTGTACTAACTGCTGCAGCACTCTACTTCTATGTTACAGGGTAAGATGATAAATTTTCTAGTGGTATTAGAGTGTCTCTTGTGGCAATTTCAGGTAATCATGATTTAGTATGAACAAACCTGGAAAATGCATGAAGAAATGACCACAAACTTTAAAAATCATTATTGAGAGCAAATGTCATAGGAAGGTAGACAGACAGATTGTCTATTCCTTTGTCTCACCTTCTATCTTATTCAGGGTGAAAGAATACAATTGTGAGGTGCTTCTTCACACAATTTGCAGGCCTTTTCCTTGGGCATCATCTGAGGGAACAACCTGCAAGAATCTAGGAGTGGATGGATAGCTTTGAATTTCAGCCACCAAATACTTACAGGGCCTTTTTGAAGTGGAACAGGAATAAATGTTTTGGGAGGTGGCAGCATGCAATATGCAGATGTATATGCAGATACAGCCATCCAGAAAATAAAACCAATCATGGCTCTACTGGATGAGGAATTTTCCTCTGAAGTAATCTGCTGAAGCAATAGTGACACAGAACAAAACATGAGACAATGACTCTGGCAGTCATGACAAGAAATTAATCTACCTCTTTGTGAGAGTACCTATCTAGCCCAGACATGCAAACGTTCCTTCTGTGAAGAGCATCTGAAATTCTATAAGATAAACTTCAAACTTAAAAACTTTAGTTATTAAACCAAATTTGATTCTTTACTATAGACATAAAAAAAAAGCTGTTTGCAGGCCTGGGGACTGAAAGGGTTATTAAGCCATCATCTGAACTTCAATCATATTGCAATTGGTCACAGAAAGCAAAGCTCTTTTGGCCACAAGACGCGTATTTTTATCTCTGGTGTCTGTCCTGATTCTACAATTTCTTTCTCCTTTTTCCTCTGCTAATTCTAGTCTTTACTCTGAGGTAACTGTTGCTGCACTGTGCTAAGTGACAGGCAGGAATGAAATGAAAATAGAAGTTATATAAACTTCATAAAAGTGAGAATATACCTGAACACCTGGTATTATCACATCTCATTTCAGCTCCACTTTTTCTGTCAACAATCCATTAAGCTACATGTAGTCTGAATAGCAGATTTGGGTATAAGACCCCTTTAAAGTGCATTGTCTGGCAACAGACCCAGAAATCTGTGTTTTCTGGATTGTTGGAAGGATTACAATTCTACAGTAAAAGGTAAAACTTAAAAAAACAGAATTTAAGAGTCAAGCCTTGTCAGAAATATATAAGCATATTTATTCAGTAAACTCAAAGGTAATCTACCTGTTGAATAACTGCTTTCAGACACAGAAATGAAGTAATTTAAATGTAACTGAACAGACCTCAGGTGTTGAAAGAGAATATACAAAAGCAAAAAGGAGAGAGATAAGATCTGCTAATAAAACTAACTTTTATAACTGCTGTAAGGTAACTATTTCAGAGAATCAATATTAAGACCTGGTATTTATGACAAGAACATTTTAAGATCAATGCACTGTGCATCCAGTAACATATTTGAAACAGGGAAAGCAGGAAAACACTTATTTTTGTGAATTTTAGAGTTTATAGTTAGAGATACTGAGTGTAATTGAAGTGATTTGCCCAAAACCAAAGAAAAAAAAATCTGGGGAAGAATGGGGTCTAAGAACCAGGACTGCATGATTTCTTTTGTATTCTTTCTTACAGACCTCTACTTATCTTTTAATAGAAAAGCTATTATAAAATATTGAAGTAGATAGTACTCTAGTTATCCTTTCAAATGATTCAACTCTACATATTCTGTGGAGAGCAAACAGTTTAATTTGAATGCTGGCCTCAGGGAATACCCAGAAAAGAGAAGAAATAATCTGCCTCTATATTATCAGTCTTGGTGCTTAACAGATAAAGATTGGTCTCACAAGTTTTCATAGCAGCAGTTTTTCTTACTCAGGTTTCTAAGTAGCATCACTTAAACGCCTCTAAGGATAACCAGCATGCTATTTTATTTACCTCTAGTATCAGCTTGTTTCACCCAGAAGTCACTTGTTACTAGACACCAAAAAGGTTTGTGATTGTACCTCATGCTGATAGACTTACAAAGTAGCCTGTATTTGTTCTTCTGGAGCTTCCTTGAGATGGCAGCAAAAGCAATCTCTCTTCTGCATCAATCCTTGTGGAGACACCAACCAAGTCCAGGAGGGTATGACTTTCCCTCCTGAAAATCACTATGAAGCCACTGAAGGCAAGGAGGGATGCAAAGTAGCACAGGGAATTTTTGGCTTTACATAACCAGTGCATGAACATCAAATCATTGCAATGTGATAATAGCTGGACTCATCCTTTCCTCAGTTGTCTTCATCTGGCTTCATCTCACAGCAAGCTTTCCCTAGCAGATGCAAGTGTCAGCAGGAACAACTAAAGGAGAAATAAAGTGAAGTCTGGCTACAACTGGACATAATGAATAACATCCAGACTGACCCAAAGAGTGGGAGGATTCATTTTGTCTGCCTGAAAAACGTCCAGTCTGAGTCTGATAAACAGGCTCCTGTTGTAGTCAATAGAAGGAGAAACGCATAACAGAGAATGAACCATCACGTCTTAAACTAGATGTCTACCATCAGTGAAAAGACTAAAAGATTCTCCCATCACTTCTCACCTCAGTCTCTAGACGATCAGCAGAAAGTACCTTCCTGTTAAGCAATTCCTTTTAGATGGGGTTAATTCCTACTTAAACATTTTCCATACCACAAAAAGCTTCAGAATTTGCAAAACAGTAACCAAGAAAACATGTTAAACTGATTCTGCCCTTTGGAGATGTCTATATCATAAAGCAGATCCACACCGTTCAACAGCCAAAAGAAAGCTGTGATTCTTGACTTTCTCTGTAGCCTTTAAAAAGTACAATTCAGATCTAACTTTCTTATATTAATACATACTTAAGATCATATTCACTTTCTCACTTTCTGCCTAATACCTTGTGCAGCAGCCAAGGTGCCTTCATAGTTCCTAGGTGCAAAGAAACCAGTAGCCTGGTTCACTGCTTCCTTTTGAAAACATTTCAGAAAATTTTTCCTCCAAGCTTCAGTAACAATTAAGTACCTACTGGAAGGGAATGTAAGAGCTGTATGTTTCAAAGAATAGACTTGTACTGTCCACCTTGATTTGATCCACCTAATTTCTGGAGGAAGTCTGGCACCAGCAAAGAAAGCTGGTTTAAAATCATAAATAAATAAGCCTTGACTTTGCTTGAATTGCTGAATGATTGTTCTTGGGTTTTTTTCTACATCTTTAGTGTTATTACCAAACAGGCACAAATCGTGCTATGAAATCATCTTGTTCACTCAATAGTCTCATCAGTTTAAGCTTTTTCCATAAGTAAATTTCTTAAACCTACAGACTACATTTTTTTTTCCTTTCCGTCCCTGGTTTCTTCAGCTGGTCTGAAGGATAAACAGGTTTTAAAATTGAATATATTTTCAAGGCAGAGTTATGAATTTGCATGTTTATTGGGTTTGTTGTTTTTTTTCCTATGGTATTATCCTCTTCTTCATTACAAATAAATAAGTTGCTTTTTGAGGCAAGCATGATTTTTTTTGCCTGTCTAACCTGTCTTTTGCCTTCACAGTAGAAGAATTTTCAATCTCAGGAGTCTTTTTCTCTTGCTTTGGTCTTTGGCTTTATAGCCTGTTGTATATGGAGATTTTAGAAGTGTTGCTCAGCATGGTTAAGAGATTTTTCTTTCATCAAAATACTGAGACCGAGTTAGTATACTTCCCCTTTTAAACTAGTGATCATTTATATTTGATGGAAAAAGGTGGTAGGGAAAATATTTCATGTTTCACATAGAAATGCTGGCAATGAATTAAAAAACAAAAAAAAAACACAACAGAAAGAACAAGGGAAAAGAGTAGCATGTAATTCTACTTTTGTCCATATTTACTTATTGCTTATTAAGGGGAGAAGAGAAAATGACCGTGGTAACAATGCTAGCTAGAAAAGTTACAGAGAATACTTGTTCCTGAAGGATAGGAATACTTTGGGAATGAGGTTTTCTTTCTGTTATAGATTCATAATATTACCAGTGCGTCATGACTGTGATCATTCCTTCTGGCCCAGCAGTTAAGAAACATTGATATGCTTAGCTCAGGGAACACACCTTAAAACACCGCTCTAAGGAAAGACAGGAGCTCAAAATCTTTACCTTCTGATCAATGAAAACTTGATAAGTGGAATGCATAACTGTCCTCAGTCTCATTACTTATGATCAGTATCCTGAGATCTGACATCTCTGAACCCAGGGATCAGCTATACTTGGGATCTTTACTCATCGCTGCAAGGCGCACATTGGTGCAAGTTATTTCCACAGGCTGTTGGCTTTTGTCTTAATGAACAACTGGTGTTGTCTGAATGGACTATCTCAAAAGGCACAAATAGGATCATATACCTTAGTCTCTGTGGTAAGTAACAATGAGAAGAGGCAATAAAAGAAGAAGCATAAGGAAATAAACAAATATTAAACTCTTTGGTATAGTATTAACTTAAAGACTGAGTGTCACAGCCTCCTTTCTTGCACTGCAGTCAAATAAGTCATGTGGGAAGCTGCACTGTCCAATGATTATAAATTGGTTTAGACTTAAAGTGACTTTTATTTCCAGCTTTTATTGTGATTTTCTACATAAACTTAGACAAGTGACTCATGTCATTATCTTGTTTGGACCACAAGTTAATCAAATCTGGAAATGTCTCTCTTGATTGTATTCTTGGCTGAGATCTCACCTGAAGCCTCTGTTTCCAACATGCTGAAAAAGGTAGGGAGATGAAAGAAACAAGAATGTTAGATCCCTAAATTATGCTAAGATTTGTACTGGATCTTTGTCCACAAAAGAATCTCTGATGTTTGAACCCACAATTGAGTATGTTGAAAAGATGTCAGCTTGCTTGACAGTTGGCCCTCTGAAGTGGTTGATGGGGGCAGGGTGAAATATGGCCCTGCTGCAATCCATGAGGAGGAAGTTAGAGACCTGCTGAGCCAGTTGGACCCTCATAAGTCCATGGGGCCGGATGGGATCCATCCTAGGGTGATGAGAGCTGGCGGATGAGCTTGCTAAGCTGCTCTCCATCATCTTTCAGCAGTCCTGGCTCACTGGAGAGGTCCCGGAAGACTGGAAGTTGGCCAATGTGACGCCCATCCATAAGAAGGGCCGTAAGGATGATCCAGGTAATTACAGACCTGTCAGCCTGACCTCGGTCCCAGGTAAAATCATGGAGAAGATAATCCTGGGTGCAATCATGCGGCACCTGCAGAACGGCCAAGAGATCAGGCCCAGCCAGCATGGATTTAGGAGGGGTAGTTCTTGCCTGATCAACCTGATCTCCTTTTATGACCATGTGACTCTCCTGCTGGATGAGAGGAAGGCTGTGGATGTGGTATACCTGGACTTCAGCAAGGCCTTTGACACTGTCTCCCACAGTAGACTCCTAGAGAAGCTGGCAGCCCGTGGCCTAGATGAGAGCACTTTTTGCTGGGTTAGGAATTGGCTGGATGGCCGAGCCCAAAGAGTGATGGTGATTGGTGTCTCATCCAGTTGGCGGCCGGTCACCAGTGGTGTCCCTCAGGGATCGGTATTGGGTCCCGTCCTGTTTAATATCTTTATTGATGATCTGGATGAGGGGATTGAGTCCATCATCAGCAAGTTTGCAGATGATACCAAGCTGGGAGGAAGGGTTGATCTGCTAGAGGGTAGGATGGCCCTGCAGAGGGACGTGGACAGATTGGAGAGATGGGCTGATTCTAATGGGATGATGTTTAATAAGTCCAAATGTTGGGTACTTCATTTTGGACACAACAATCCCATGCAGAGCTACAGACTGGGGACAGAGTGGCTGGAGAATAGTCAGGCAGAAAGGGACCTGGGAGTGCTGGTTGACAGGAAGCTCAACATGAGCCAGCAGTGTGCCCAGGTGGCTAAGAAAGCCAATGGCATTCTGGCCTGCATCAGGAATAGTGTAGTAAGCAGGACCAGAGAAGTTATCGTCCCCCTGTACTCGGCACTGGTCAGGCCTCATCTTGAATATTGTGTCCAGTTATGGGCCCCCCCAGTTTGGGAATTTGTTAGGATACTGGAACATGTTCAGAGGAGGGCAACGAAGATGGTGAAGGCGCTGGAGCACAAGCCCTACGAGGAGTGACTGAGGGAGTTTGGGCTGTTTAGTCTGAAGAAGAGGAGGCTCAGGGGAGACCTCATTGCTCTCTACAACTACCTAAAAGGAGGCTGTAGTCTGGCAGGTGTTGGTCTCTTCTCTCAGGTGATCAGTGACAGAACTAGAGGGCATGGACTCAAGCTTCGTCAGGGAAAGTTTAGTCTTGATGTTAGGAAAAAGTTCTTCACTGAAAGGGTGATTGGCCATTGGAATGGGCTGCCCAGGGAGGTGGTGGAGTCGCAGACCCTGTAAGTGTTTAAGCGGAGACTGGATGAGGCAGGGAGTGCCATAGTTTAGATGATGGGCTGGTGTTAGTGTTGGTGTTGGTGTTAGTGTTGGGTTATAGGTTGGACTTGATGATCTCAGAGGTCCTTTCCAGCCTTATGATACTGTGATACTGTGGTCTTACTCATCGCACACTGCACTGTGGCATTTTTAAATTACTACTGTAGCTTTTTCTCCATTTGTAAACCTTTTTATTCAATGGTCAAACAAGTCATATACTTTAAAAATTCCTACCTCTCCTGAGCTGAAAGGATTTTTTTTCACTAAATACTGAAAAAATGTGTGCAGCTCATAAAGAGTTAAATTTCTCATGAGTGATGGTAGCAAGGAAATAAAAGGTTTCACTGCTGGATTATCTACACAAAAGTTTTTTTTAAAATAAACACCCATGACCTTTTAACTTCAACTTGAAATACCACCCATTTAAAAGAACATATCCACATTACATGATTGTATATGGACAGTGAGTGGAGAAAAGCATTTTAAATTCAAAGTGCAAGGGAAATCAGGTAGGTAGAACATTACTGACTGGATTAGAATTTGGTCCTGTTATCAGTTATTAGCTTCAAATACCACAAGTTTTATACGCTCGCACAAACACACCCACCCATGCACGTATGGAATTATGTGTACTGCATTATGAGCCATTTCCTTCATTATTCAGTAACAAAATAATGTCTTTGTTCCAAATTCTGTCTACAGAAACAGCCACAAGGCTTCATCAATACTCCCATTCCCATCCAGAAAGTTTGACTAATTCTACAGGTAAACCATACATTGTGAAAGTATTAAAAGTTTGATCATAGCTGCTGAGAAATTAATAGAGGGGAAAGAAAGGAATAGATTTGCTTTTTAACAGAGCCAAGAACGAACAAACGGAATAAGCACAGTTACTGTTGTTTGTAGGCTGACTTAAAATGCAACCAATTCAGCCCTGACAAATGTGCAAAAGCCTGAAAAAAGTAATGTTTAAAAAGACATTAGAGTAAAATATTTAACAGATCATTTCAGTCTCGCTGTAGGAAATCTTTATATGCACCTCTTGTCTCATATTGCCAGCGATATTATGTCTTTGTTTGTATATGATATATTTTTTAAGTTTTGGTGTAATTTTTTTATTCGTATTTGGGAATTTATGATATATTTGTTAGAGTAGTGCTATTCTGAGTTCTTTTGCTCATTATTTATGAAAGACTCCTGGAAAAGCAGTATATCTCTTGTTTAGTATTATGCTTAAAAAAGTAAATTATGACAGTTATTGAGTTATTAAAATCATGACATTTTAAGAAACTTAATCTGATTTTCTCCAACATTAGGAAATTTTGCCCAGGACTCTCAAAGGAATTTAGGTTTCCAACTTCCAATTTCACTGGTAGTACTGGTTAGATAGGTTTATCTAGCTCAGTTTATTAGAGTAATAGTGGATATAGCTTTAGTGTTTTAAATTCCTCTTTATAAAGACAGCTTCAGCCACAGTCGTTTGTTGTTATGGACTATATGGATGAAATCCTAAATGCAAATGTTGCTAACCTTGAGTCACTGCAGTAAGTTATTTCTGCCCACGAAAACAAAAAAAACCTGGAGAAGTCAGAAAAGGACAAACACTTCTCTTCATAATTTTTAAAACTTTGCCCTTTTTTTCAAATCTGTCTAATGTTTTCTAATTGAAATGGTTTTCTTTCTCTGAAATGACATCATATTTAAAAATTCCTGTAACTGTATTTTTTAAATAGAAGGATGTTCAGAATAGGAAAGTTTTCCTAAAGATCAAGCTGAGTGCTTCAGTCTACCCAAAATGTGCATGTGGGAGGAAGAATTTGTTGGCTGGAGGTATTAATCGGGTTTCAGAACTATTTCTGAGAACTATCACAAATCTCTGCTCACTAATGCTGCTTCTGAGAAACATAGAACTGTTTGTTAAGTTGCTTTTGAGATGATAGTTTTTCACATGTTAGCATGATATTAACAACAGTGTAGCTGGAAGAGTGTGGTGTGTCAAAAGTACCAAGGATCTTGGGTAAATATATAGACTTCTAGTCAATGCTTATTTCCACAGACTGTATTTCTTTGCTTCTATTTTTAAGTACAATTTGTTCAAGACTTATATGTCTACACGAGCTTCTCTCTGATGTTTGCATTACAAGGTTGATTTACATGGGTACAAAAAATGGACTTGGGGATCTAAGTTTTACATCTCATTACAGGAAATCTTTAATGTCTCTTTCCAGCTCACGTTTTGAGGAAATGCAGTGGTATAAAATAAAATATTGGTTCCTGCAACAATTGAAAAATTTGGTATGTTTGCATTAAGGTCAAGCAGCATTAACCTGTAGTTGACAAAATAACTGTACATCAGTTGTCTTCAACAGTGTTTAAGGTGTTAAGTGCCTCAGTGTTCCCTAGTATATCTCACATGCCTGCTACTTTACAGCTATTTTCTGTTCTAACTTTCTCTTCCTCCGTCTGTCATTGACGTTAAAGAATTAGGTACTTACCCAGGCTGGCTTTCCAAGTTTGGTAAAGGTTATTCAACCCGTGAAAGAAACAATATCACTTGTCTGTAGCAATATAAGGTACTGCAGATTCATTGCATTGCACATAATAATGAGTGCTGCTGAATACTTACCCACAACCAACTGCTCTCTGTCAAATACAACTGCTCTTCCAGCGTGTGCAAATTATTAGTGAGCACACATGTGTTTCTAATTGTATTATCCACAAAGAAAGGACGAAAAATGAATTTTTGCATTAAAAAACAAAGCCCAGATTTTTTACAAAGACCAAGAGAGGTTTTCCCTCTTGGTTAAGACTATGGCTCAAGTACTGCAGTATGCAACGTTGTCAAGGGAAGGACTTTTCTCTGCAGTTGCCAAGTTTTCTTTCTCACCACATAATTTTTTTTTCATGGGACTTTCTTCCTTTTCCACAACAACGTTTAACATGATAAAATAGGTTCCTGTTGAATTGTTATCATATTAGAACAAATAATTTCAAACAGCAATGAAGTAGGGAAAAAACCCCTCTTCCCTATCAGAAAAAAAGGAACTTTTGAAAATAACTTTTCCAGAATTAAAGACAAAGTCTACAATATCCATTGCTTTATGCTACATATTCAGAAAACAGAAAAAAATCACCACAGAAGTGATTCCATAAAATACTTTCTCAATGTTAGAAGCGAATACCGTGATTCCTGTCTTTTCTTTGCCCCTACACTTCAAATAAATTAATTCATTTACTGCTTCTTCCACTCCTTGTATGGACAGCAAAAGCTAAAGTTTTGTTTATGCCAATAAAAGCAAAATCATATTCATATTTATAAGCTGAAGGATTCATAGATCTTTTACAGTATTTGCACCAAACCTTCATCTACAATGGAACTTTCAGAAGTAGAAATATAACTCACTTTCAACAGTCATTCAGTGGCCTTTAGTCTTGGTCTATGTCTTAAAATATGACTTTCATGACAGTAACATTCCTAACCCCTTCTTAATGATGAACTCATACAAAGCTGTTAGCAAAAACAATAAAATTATCTTCATTTATTGTAAGAGGCCAGAAAGAACTACCAGGAAAGGAGGACAGACCATTACACTGAATAGATGTGATTTCATAAATGTAAGGCAAAGGTCTTGGAAAATTGAGCTGTTTGTTTATCCTGACCACAATGTTTATTTCTGGACTTTACATCATGCCAATAAAGTGTAATTCTGATCTGGAATTTTGTAGTGAATCCTGCTTTTCAGAATTTGTGAATGTTTGTGATTTCAACGATTTAGAATTTGCAAACATGGTAGGATTACCTTGAAAGGAAGGAATGCCACAGAGATGTTCCTTGTTACAGCTTAATATATTCACAAGTAGGTACTAAATTTTCAAAGATGAACCATGAATTTTTATGGTGCTTCTACAAAGTCGCTTGTCAGAAGTATTGCTCTTGGAAACTCCCTTTGTTTATCTGTCATTCTATTGCACTATTTGCTCTCCACATTTGGAAACAAATTGGCACTGAAGAACTCTGAATGTCTAATAAATGTTAAGTGTAGGTAAAAGAGCCTGTGATCTAGTGAAACTGGAAGTAGAGGAAACAGAGAAAGAGCAGGGAAGTAGCACTTGTCATTCATGTTCAAGAGCACAAAATGTTTAACTCTCAGAGGAGGAAAGTTGGTGAAAAATGGTTATAAATTAATTAATGCTTCATTGAATTAAATAGTCATGGAATGAAATGCATAAACAGTACTTTTAGAGAAGCTAGAGACCCACATTTCTCTATTTCCGAGTGACTGCCTATCACGAGAACATGGAGTCAGGCTCTACTGCACTCTATTCCATTCCCTCCAGTCTTTTAGTGCAATGTGGAATAGGTTTTTATAGGAGAAATTGAAAATGCCAGCTCACATTAGCTAGTTGATTAGTAGTTATTGCACTCTCAAGAAGAGTGGATTTGCATCTCTAAAAGAAGACTTAAATCCAGGTCCTCTCCTTTTCAGCTGCATAGTGTAACTGAAGAATACTTTAGGTGGGTGCTTATTGTATATACTGCTGTGTGGTAGATGTGCCCCAACAATATTTCCTGGGTGTATCTGTGTCATACTTGGAGAAATCCCTAATGGATAGACCACAATGGTCTGAGGAACTAGAGAAACCTTGCGTGAGACAGACCAGAAGCATTTTTTAGCTTAGCGTATGGAGAAAGAGAACTTGGGGGAACCAGAGCACTTCACCTCGAAATACTGGTGCCAGCTAAATGAAAGGTTTTAATATTGTGCACCCATGTACTTTAAATACTACAAAGAGCTCACTTCAATTTTTAAATATCCATTGTGTTCAGAGGCATGATACTCCAAACTGTGTGTGGTAGTATCATAGATACGATGCAGGAGAATGGTAGGTAGGCTGGGTGTAGGAAGGGCTCATGCTGATTGTCAGAGCTGGACTTTAATAACTACTTTCCACAGCTTTATAAACTGCCTGCAATATACCCAAATTACACACACAAACAAAACAACAACAATAGAAAAAAAAATCAGGGGGAAAACCACCCATAATGTGCAGCAGCTTAAATATTGTTAACAGCATCTTTTACAGTAACTGTGTAGTGGCCCTGATTAATTGGTTCCATCATATCAAACTGCATACAATGGGGAGAGGAGGGGCAGGTCCTGATTAGTAAAGTAAAAATAAAATCGAGAGACCAAGAGGAAAATGTCTTAGTACAAGTCCCAGCAGCTATGGGACAAGAACAAGGAATGAGCTGAGGTTTTCTGAATCCCAGGATAGGACAACACACTTCATTTGTGTGTGGAAATACATGTCGCAGGTTGGGCCATCAAAATGTCAAATTGTTATTAACTTTTCAGAAATGACTGTCGGGAAATCAGCTTCAATAATGATGACTTTCCACAGCCTTCACTGTTGCCAGCTGTAGCCATTGATAGAAGGTATATCATTGCTTTGAGAGAGGTAACCTGATCTCTCTCAGCCAGCTATCGTTTTTTAACCCAAAGAAAGAGCCATTTTTGTAGAGTAACACATAATTTGTTTAGCATTACCCATAACGTTTTGTGATTGCTTTCATAAAACTCCCATATTTTGGCAGCTTTCCTTACCCAATAAAATGTGTGAGGGAAGGAAACAAAGCCAAGAATAGTTGTTCTAGTCATCACCAGGGCACTTGGGATGGAGGAAATTCTTTAAATATGGAGGACCAGCTCAGAAGTGGGTGGAAGATAATATGTGCAAATTTGTCTTTAACAACTTTATTTACCCAGGTTTATTTAAATCTACTTTTATTTTATTTCCCTATCTCTGAAGACGTGTGTCTCAGCCTATTTTTTTCCTCTCTATTCTTTTTGTAGTTTTAAGCTACAGTGGGAGTCAAAAATAGAAGAAAAAAATTACTGACAGGTGTCCTCTGACAAATCTTTCCAGGGAGGCTTAAAATGTTATTTTTCCTAAGCTTGCCCTTGTCTCTCCTCCCCCACATCATGTAGAAGGCTTGACATAATCCAGAAGGAGCCTACATGTCACATTCTTTGACTGACAGCCTGACCCATAAGCTTAACCCCATTTTATCAGCTGTTCAGCATAGGAAGTAAGGCTGGATACTGAAGCTGATAAATGTCCCCTTTACCTTCTGATTCCACACTGGTGGTGATCCTATCGGGCAGGAGAGGAAGTGCAGTAGCATGTTAAATCACTCCAGGAATCAGACAAAGAGTGACTGTCTAAGATCTCAGATTCCTCTACCCAGATCCCTGCCTCACAGCAACTTCCTGGTATTTTAGAATTTTCTTGTTTCTTCCACATTCCTCAGGAAGGCTAATTTCATGGTTCAATGCATCTCCACTATCTAGATTACTGGTTTTCCCTTCGGGATACTCAAGTCTGAATTTTCCTCTTACACTAACCTCATCAGTCACTTGCATGATTAAACTAAGTGGGTGAGCCTGACAGAATGTGAGGTTCTTGAAAACCCTCCAGTTATGGAGGGTGTGGGATTGCAATCTGCATGTGATTTGGAGGATATTCTTCTCATTAAATGCTCTGCTATCATGGTAATGAATCATTAGAATTAAAAACTATTGAAACCTATATATAAAAGCACCTAGTAATGCAAAAAGAAATCATGTACAGCTCATAGTGGAAGTGAAATGGCTGTGAATTGTGGATCCCTCGAAAAAATGCCTTCATATTATAGGCCATCTTCTGGCATTTCAGTGATGGTTCAAAGGATTTGAAAAACTTTTAGTTTACTTTATTTTAGTATTATTGTAGTCCCTACTTAGACTGTCAGGGCAAGAAGAATTTAAGACAGAAAAATCTACTATTTTCTGTACTCTGCTGTTGGAAGCACCCAACACGCTTTTCATTGTAATACTTCTGTCTTCCTCAATTATTCACAGTCCTATCATCTACCGTTTAATTGGATGAAGGGAAAACCAAAGAAACCTAAAACCTTCTACTAAACTCTGCAAAATAAGATTGAATTTTCCTATACCTATCACTAGGTACTTCATGAGAAAAAGAATTAAAACAAATAAATAAACCATGAAGTTACGTCCATGTTTCTTATATTAAAAAGAAGTCGTCCTGTAGTAAGAGACTAATAAGGCAGGATTCTGGATGGTGCTCAGAAAGTGGGGGTTGCTTGGGGTGCAATGTGGTTTAGACACAGATAGCCATCTTTCTCACAGGAGCTATTCATTAATAATCCCCTTCATGTTCACTCTTTCTCACAAATCTTTTAAGAATTCAGTATGAGAATAGCAACATATCATGTAAGCAGTGGATCTAATCAAGGTTAATAAGCTCAGTTCTATAAATGAGCGCACTTTTTAGGGCATCAATAATTTTTTCTGAATTTAGCCATCTCATTTAAAAAACTGCCAGCACAATGGTTTTAAATATTACAAATTAAAATTACTACCTAAGTGAAGATCATTGATATCACAGAGAAGTGGGAATAATTTAGACTCTAATTGGACCTCTAAAGGTAATTAATTTTCCAGTGATGTTTGTTATAAATATTCTTTCCTTAATTTATTGAAGTAGAAATCTGAGATATTCATGCATCGAAGTATACTCCATTTATAAATAGAAAAGTTAGGAATGTCCTATACCATTTTTGTTCTTTTTTTCTATTGTGTCAGCAGACTGTGGTATGAAAGTGGTACAAATTCAGCAGTTATGCCTTAAAGGATTTAATAGCTGAGGTCTTAATCCATAACCACATACCAGTACATTCTGACATTTAACATAAAGAGTTATATTTGAAACCAAAGTCATTGAGTATGTTTATTTAATGTGACATAGCATATTTATTTAGTGGAACCTAAGCCATTTACAGAACTAAAACCTAAATGAGTTTGGAATCAAAGCCATGAGGGAAGTGGGTCAGTGTTTCTCCAGGTAATATATGCAAGTGGTCTGTAGCTAGGAAAGGCCAGTAGGCTTGCCAGGAGGCTTACATTTGCTGTACAGGAGCCTGCAGTTCCACTGCAAAATTAGAGATCTGCAAATGAAAAAGGCTTAACACTGTGAGCTATTAATTATGAAGTTTCCATAGAAACTTCCTGATTCCCTCTTCTTGATAAATGAGCTAACTTCGTGTATTGTGAAAAGAAGAATATAATTATTGAGAGCTAGCTGTAAATTTCTTGTATATGTTTTTATAAAATTAAATAACGAAAGAAGTACAATAGAATAGTGCATATATCTTTTTCCTTTCCAGTTTTTTTTTTGCATGGGATCATTGTTCTTTTTAATGCTTCTATTAAAGTGAAGCCCATTGGCCTCTTTTTAAAGAGGCATGACTTTCAGAGAATTGACAAATACCAAGGTGGAAAAAACCTCCAGACAGCTCAGGTGTAGGATTTGCAGCATAGAATTTAAGAATAAAAGATTATTGAGAAAAAGAAATCTACATTCTGTGGTGGAATCTAAGGCTCCATAATGGATCTAAGGGTTGCATCAATCAGGGAATACATCCACTGGTTGTGGTCACTGGTTAGGAAGGGCCTCAATTTCAACATTTCTCCATAATTTTATATTTTAAAACTCTTCTCCAGATTTGAAATATCATATGCTTCAGTCTGTAAATCAATATAATTTTTCCATTTTTGGCTCTTCTATTACATTGTTCTGATCTGCTCCTCTTCCTTGTCTTGGTACTAATACCGGACTGACTTCCCTGACTCCAGGGGCTACCCAGCTCCTCTAGCCCTCATAAGGTATGTGGCCAGTTCACAGTTGGATAAAGGGCCAGTTTAGCCAATTTAAATCTGAGCTGATGCTTTTTGCCTTTCCTGCTTGCCTTAGCAACAGAATATTTTCCAGGAGCTGATCTGGTCACAGATTGACGTGGGCAAAAAAATTGATTTGTTGCTTTAGTAAGCAGTGACCTGCAGAGCAATGGTGTGGGGTCATCTGGGAGGTGGGGGGATGTGGTATTACCCAGAGATACTTCTGACTGTGGGTGCCTTGAATTTTATGAATAGCTGTAAAAAATAAAGTGTTTTTTGATAATGAGTCAAAGCAACTCATCATTTTTCCCCAAAATTGACATATTCAAAAATGCTTTATGAAAATGTGCTAGTTCTAATTTCATTTAAATGTCCTCTGAGAAGAGGATGAGAGGAGCATTTCCCAAAATCTCTACTCAAGATTTTTTTATGCCTATTTTCCTTCAGGTTTCCACTAACTGAATAATAAATGTGTTTTACTTAAAAATTACATGCCTACAAGTGAACTTCTTTCCTTGTAAGCTATGTAAGAAACCATTTCTCCTATTGTACCTGCATGAATAATATTGAACATTACACAAAAACTCATTAAATGTTTCTTTTCAAGACAAAACCTAAGCTGTAGAATGTAATATAAGGATTTGACTTAATAAGACACTATACACTTCCTTTAGGCTTCATTTTTTACATGCTTTAAAAATAATAAAATGAGATGTACAAAGTAAAAATGTTTAAGAATGATAAAATGGACAAGGACTAATTCTTCAAAAGCCTGAAGCAGGCATAGTTTCCTCCTGATATCAGTATTTTATATTGGCATTACTTTAAATCCTTACTTTATTAATAAAATATAGCAATTTGGAGTTGTTTGTCAAGCATTAGGCTATCAGCCTTACTTCTATTAGGAATTAAATTAAATCAGACAATGAAATATACTAAACATCAATCAAAAATTAAAAAAAAAAAATCCCAAAACAAGACCTAAACCCGAAAAAGGAAATCTCGGTAAAGAATGCAGAAGTCTAGAGATAAAAATATCATGTCATTTGCATTTAAATAAGCCAAAGAATATTGTATTCTGATTGGGCAGATGTTGTTATAGGATGCATTTTGGCTACATCAGGAAAAATAGCATAAACATTCAGATTCCATTTATCTTCTCCACCATCTGAAACCCATTGTGTCACTGAGTCCATGATAGCAAACGAATCAACCACGTAAACCATGAGGTATAAAAAATGATTTACTGTCTTTGGGTATAACTACATGTCATCCGTAGAGGCACAGAACAGGCTTCTTGGAGAAGGGAAAGGGAAGGCTGGACAGTAGCCTGAGCTCTCAGGGCAGGAGAGCCCTTGCATACAGCTCAGACAGTGCTGAGGGTCTGTGTAAGCCACATTGTCCTGTTCCCAGACAGGGGAGTGGACAGGGGAGGCCTCCACTTCAAAACATTCTCACTTACTGCCATGCTCTCCTGTATGTTCATCCTCTAAGTACTGACAAGGTAGTTTTCAGAGAAAATAGTTCCTTGCCAAGATTTCCAAATTTTCTCCGACATGCAAATGAGCATTTCTGAAGCCACTTCATGCCATGCGGGGCCGTATCGGGGTTACAGCACGAGGCAGGGTCACCTTCACTCTTCCTCATTTTCACAGAAAGCCAAAGTTGTATCTCCTTCCCTCACCATCTGACAGCTTCATTTAAAATCTTGGCTTTGTTGCAAGTCCATGGCAAGATTCCCACTGGAGACTGAGAGAATATGTTGTCACTACTGACTGCAAAATCATTAGATGGTGGAGAGAGTTGGTTCCAACCTAACCTGAAGCAATGCCAGTAATGGTCACTGGAGTTATGAATAGGCTGGGAACCGTTTCCTCTTTGTGGGAATAATTGTCACATGTGAACTTTCACATTGGAGCATGCCACATGTCAGAGGAAGTTCCAGTTCTTCAGAACTATTACGGTGAAAAACAAGCGTCCTAGGACTCTGGACCAAGGTGGAGAATTGCCTTAGTGTTAACCTGTTGCACACTTTGAACAGCCAGTTTACCAGCTTCAGGCACAATATATATGGGCATTTTTGCTCTTCATTTGCAACAGAGCAAATTTGCTAATTCACTGGTGTCTGAGCAATAGAAAACAGATTTCAGATGTCTATAAAAGTAAATGTCAATTATTGATAGCTCATCCCCCTCTGAAGAGGGGACAGGCTGTGTAAGCTGCTCAACCTTTTCATGTAGCTGAAAAGTTTGTCTCACTGACAACTGTAGAACTGACACAACTGCTGAGTTTCTTCCTGACTTTTTTAAAAAAAGAACTAGAGCAAGCCTAAATATTCAAAAGAGTACTAACTTTTCTCAGCGCTCATCCCACTGTCATGCAAAACTTCTTCAGTTGCAAGGAGGTAATCCTCTTAGGATCAGCATATAAGTTTCTTTCTCATAAACTTGCAGCTATCCTCACTTGTCACCATAGCTGGGAAGTTCCTTCTGTTAATCCAGTCTAATGATCACAAGGATCAGGGGAAAAAAACCCAAGACAACTTCAACTCTGGCACAAGCACGGTCAGGTATATTTGATTTCAAGTATTATTACAAGGACACTCTCAGACTGGAAACTGTCCATTTAAATTTTGCTGTTTTCTCAGGGAAAGAACAGATTCTTAATTCAGCAGAGCTTTACGTAGATTGGAAAACTCTTTTCAAATTACTTCAGTGGGGAACAAGGACTACAGCTACTTCTGTCTGTCTTATGCTGCAAAACTAGCCTTTAGATTTCCTTAAACAAAAAGAAATTACATGACCCTTACTGAAACAGAAACTTAGATCTCTAGTCTGCCAATTTACCTCTCTTGTGCAATCTAATTGTCCCTTGAGACTCTTTTAATTTCATTCAACAAATCCAGACACAACTGTGCAAATGACAACGAAAACTGCAGCTTGGTAAATCGATATAAATTACTGCAGCAACCATAGAAAATATAATCGGTTGAATTATTAAAAATAATAGATATTATTTGAAATCAAAATAAATTTTAATGTGTTAAATGTTGCATATGCTGAACAGTGGCATTTACAACTCTCTATGGAGGCTGATGCTTTGCTGATAATGCTATTTGTTCTGTATTATCAAAACAAGTTAATTAAGAGTTGCAAGTCTAGTCCTTAGCATGATCTGTGGATCCACTATATATTTAGCTCTAGGGCTCAGCACTTTGGGTCTAGAAGTACCCACAAAGTGAAGCTCAGGACAGTTTCAACTGAGAATACTATTAACTTGAACATCATTCAGGTTCTCAACTGCTCGTCTACCTGGAAAAGGATTTGCTTATCTTGCTTCAAACCTAACAGAGACTTCTACTTGATTTTCCTCTTTCATGATTTTTCTGCCCTTACTCAGCTCATATAGAAATGTAGGTAGAAATCCACAGGGCAGAGCCTCAGCTGGCACAAGGCTGACAATGGTTCTTGGGTTTCCTGCAACTGGAGACAGGATTCTCTTTTTTCTTATGGATTTACTGGGACTAAGGTTATCCATCCAAAATATAGGCAGAGATTTCCTGCTCAACTCAGTTATTTTTCAAAGACACAGGGAGGATTATATTTGATTCTTGGTGGACTGTAGTCAAATGACAATGTCATCCCCATAACAGCAATAAGTAAAGAACTTATTGGTTGCTTCACTAGAGACTCTGTACCTAATCTAAAGAAGCTGCCAAGATACTGGAAAGTACTGAGCATTGTTTCAGGATGATTTATTTGTTGTCAGTCCAGTTGAAAAGCAAGCCCTAAGAACGTTCAATAGAGAAATAATGATCTTTGAAATTAAACTTTGGTGTCTCATTTTATTTCTGCAGCTGATTTTAACATCTTTGAACGTTGAGATTACATAAAATGTCTTCATTTCAATTTTGTACAGAGTAGCTCAAAAATTATGATGATAGAGGAAGTCTTATTTTACATTAGGCCATTTCCAATATTAGTATTTTACTTGGAGTATGCAGAGAGTATAAATGGTTGCATTTCATGATGTTAGTTTGGTTTTGATGCAAATCAAGTAGACATTGTTTAAATTGGGGAAATGGTTGTGAATTTAAATTGCCAACATTGAGATAGCTGTGAGTTTCAAACACAGACCAATACTACTTCAAATCCGTGGATTTAGCTAGAGGTTAGGTCTCTGTAGACAGCTTCTGTTCACACAGAAGATTGCATGGCAAGGTCTGAATGCCACTCATTTCAAGAAGCCTGGGACCAACATGCTATGCTAGACCAATTCAACCGTGTATCTTCCAGTGTTAAGCATTTAAATTAAGGGGTTTGATTAGGATTGAGCTAATTTATACAAGAAATTGAGAAACCTCTAGTTGTTTGAACAACTGAAATCTCTGTTATTCAGCTAAGATGTACAAACATTTCGTTTAGGTATCGAAACTACATGTAAGTTTATAGATCTGTCTGTATAAAAATACTATGCTCCAGCAGAAGTAGTCATGGGCTTCAGTTTGAGCTCTTTCGATCCAGGTTTCTTTTTTAGGCATGAGCTAGAAAATGTCCATAACCTTCCAAGGAGCTTTACATTTCCATTTGTTTGCTGAAGAAAAGAGGATCTTTGAAAAGCACCTTTGAATATTTGTTTATACAAAAGTTGCTGCAAAGTGCTAGTTATTAAATGCTTGCTGGGCTTAGTAAAACGCAGATCTCTCAGAATTAAGTAGATATGCCACTAGCAAAAAGACATACTGAATAATAAAATACTCAGTATGCCTAACATTGTTTTCTGTAACTCTAAATTTATTTATAGATTCTGACTTCATAATAGGCTTCAGTGTACCTCTACTTTATGGTTTGCCAATGCACCCAGAGGGAAGGTTCATTCTAATCAAATTTAGTATCACAAAAATAAGAAAGGAACAAACCAACAAACCCTTGGCATAGTAAACATAAAAAGACAGATGATTATGCTGCTAATTTTTTTTCTACCTTGAAACTAATTCTCCACGGTTCAGCTGTTGCTTCCCTAACTGTGTAGTGTTTCTGTCTCTTGCTGCAGTGCTCTCCTTCAAGGCAGATAGATATTGTGTATGGGTAGGAAATAAGGCAACCTGAGACAGCTCTGTGTTACGTTTGTGTCTGGATTCCCTCATTCCGAGTCAGGCCAGTGAAACCTCTCACATTATTGAGAAATGGCTGAGAGGAGGTTCTGAAAAAAAACCCCACTCCTTCATTTTTGTCCACCAAAACCTGATGAGAGGAATCCTTTTATAAATAAGGATGGGGATATGGTATTTGTGACTGACTTTAACGGTATGTTTGAAAGATCTCTGCTTCCTCTGGGAAAGACCATTTAATCCTCTTCAGGCTTTCCTAAGGTATGACAGCATTACAAATTGTTATTTTGAAGTCTAGTTTCTCATATTTAGCAATATCACTAAGTGACTGAGATGCATGATTTGTCCGCCTTCGCCCCAAAAAAGGGAGCTCATCATGCTGCTGGGTTAAACACACCTTGGGATTTTGTTAAAAATCTTGTTGACTAAGTATTTTTAAAATTCCAGAAGGTGACTGCATTTGGGATATGTGAGCAACAGGAATCTGTGTGAAGGAAGTCTAGATCAATCCTTAATTACACTTACTTGAAAATTATCTTCTCTTTTACATATATTAATATTTATATTATATATAAAAATTGTGTTTATATATGATTTACAAAACATTAATTACATATTTCTTTTAGAAATACAATTCTCCAGAGTAGAAAAAAAGCCTTCCAGAGTGGTTGGCTCTCTCAAAAAAACCTAAGAAATACAAAAAGCAAATACTATCTACAAAAATTAGTTTTAATCAAAACCCATTATCTCTTCAAAATTTTCAACAGAAAATGTTTACCAGGAATCATAATGAGTTTTCAGTGTTTTCTCATCTACCTTACCCTGTTTTTTTTATACTCTCTGGACCATGTTCTCTCATTTGAGTGTCAAATTTTAATAAATACTGTGGGAGTGTGACTGCTCCCTGTCTAACCAGCCAAGAAAATGAAACCTGATAATTTTAAGAGGCCATTTCCAACCTAAATGATTTTGTGATTTTGCTACCTTTTCTGAGGAGAAAGCTTCAGTCCGTTCTGACAATTTCCCAACTATTCTGTGTGAATGGTTTTGCAGTAACAGGGTGAGAAATGAAAAGAGCCTGACAGATGAGCAGTGCTTGATCCAGACAAATCTGACTTTTTTTCTTTTATTCATCACTCTGAGGCCCCCTTTTTTTCTGTGTTCTTGGCTGATCTGACACACCTGTACACCAAGAACTTCCAAGTAGCTATGTACATTTAAAACAAATTAGGTCATGATTTGTACCAGAGGATTTTGCTGTACTTGGTCTTTGGCTTCATGCATTACTGTGTAATGATGATCTCTTGTGCTCTTATTAATTAATATTACATTTAAATAACACAGAGAACATAAGCATACAGACAGGGTTTAGTTACCTACAACTTAATAACCAGATAATTCTAAAGGAACAGAATTTATTTGTTTTTAAAAGGTGGCAATTTAATTTCCAGCTAAGGAAGCACATGGAGTTACTGACAGTGGACCAAATTAATTTCCTTGTAACATTTTGACATCTCATTTACTTGGGTCTGAAAATTTCCCAGCTGAGAATCTGGCCAGACATATTGCAACAAAGAAGAGAGTTGATCTGTTAAGGATAAAATCAAAACTGAATGTGTTGTTGGAAACATTTAGCTTTTTTTTTCCTTCACAAAATAGAAAATCTGCATCATGATGTAACTCCTTTGAGGCCACTTGACATTTAGCCATCAGGACGACCTGCAGCAACTCTCCTTAGATGCATTTAGTGAATTTAGTATTTCACTTTTGTGGCCACAAAGGTGTCACTGGTGTGAGGAATAGCACAAAACACATAAACTATAGACAGGGTGAATTTGATTCTGTCATCTTTATGACTATGATCTCTAAGCCTTAAAAAGTTGCAGCTGGCTCTATTTCACCCTATGCTCAATATTGATGAAGCCATAAAACATCAAAGAACCAATATTCAAATAATTGTTTATGTGTGGGAGAAAGCTTGCTTGCAGTCAAAAGTACATAAATTTGAAAACAGCATACAAACCCATGGCTCATCTATGGAGAGCTGTCAGAAAGAACAGGTTAAAAAAATATCATATCGTGTAAATGATCACAAAATATTAGTCTTTCCCATGATTTATCTAGTATTAGAATTGTGTTCACTAATTTCCAGACAGTTCTGAACATACAACAAGAAATCAAAGGGTGAAGTGTTTAATAATGCAGACATCACCATCTAAGTAAACTCAATGGGAATACATTTTGCTTCTCCTTTGCTTTTGAGTTTGGGTTATGACTCTCACAAGCCTCTGAAGGGGCACCTAACTTTGCAAGAAGGCTATAAGCAATTGTGTGGTAACAGATTCGTGTTAAAACTGACAATTTTTGTCTGCTGGGCTAGGCAAGGAAGGTGCCTTTGCACTCATATGTGCCTGTGAACTAGAGCAGATGAAATGTGGGCACATATTATTCCTTTCTGCTGCCTTTGCAGTGAACCAGGGAGCCAAACATCTTCCATATCCCAAGTTATCACCCTGCCACCAGGGAATACTTCACTGAATGCCATTGCATAATGGGTGGCAAAGCAAGTATTTGCTTTCTTCTGCTTTGCAGGTTTGTCCAAAGCATGCAAAGACTGTGTCTTACAACATTTCTATAGAAATGTAATTTCCCTGCATATGTATATCGGTGCCAAAATTACAGGCATTGACTCTACAAAATTTAGCCTGGGATTACTGAAAATTCCTGGAAGCAGGCATTATATAGATTTCCATAATTTCTCAGCAACCCAGACTGCCTAGAGAAAATCTAGGAACTGGGATTATTCCATCATTATAAATCAAAGCAACGCAGAGCAGATACATCTCAGAAAGCATCCTGCCATGAAAGGGTAATAGGCTGAATGTGGCAGTAAGGTTTCCTCTCTGATTCCATAAGAAGAATGAAAGCATAGATTCAGAGTCCTGGGATTTCAAAATTATTTCCTTGGGACTACTGTTTGTCAGGGACATTTCAGCTACTTATAAGAGTACTGTTCATTTCACACTCTAGATTACACATGCGGCAAGGTCCGCATCACAGCACATCATTCCTCGAGCTAGAATGAAACATTATAGACTGTAGATAAATGTTAACTTATAGGGGTGTCCTATAATTCACAGAAAGATTCAGATGTTGTGTCTAAGAGGGTCAATTCCTCAGGTCTACAGCCTCATTTACAATAGCAATTCTAGATTGGATATGGATGCTTAATCTTTTTTTCATTATTATTATTCTTTTTGAACAATAGTAATTTCTAGTTTGAGGATACACCACAGTAAACCCTACTTTTCTCAAAGGCCTCATAAATTATTAAGACTGTATCTTGCTTTGTAGGAGCCACTATAGCTAATACTTTACTGTTAAAAAAAAAAAATTAATCTTTTTTTAGCTTAGCTTTAGTGCTCTATGAAATGGCATCAGGAGAAAAAAAATGATATACAAATAAATTCCTGTTACATATCCGACTGCCGGAGAATGACAAAAAGAAAAAAATGCCTACTTGACAAAATCTGACCACAAATATGGTCAGAACTTATTTTGATCGTTATAAAAATGTTATTTATGGTCTTGATTTCAAAGGCCATGGGCAGCTGAATAGGCTAATCTGGGACACGTCAAGTTATTCCAGTTTGAAAGAACTGCAGACATGTCTTGATATCCCTAAATAATGGTGTAATCTTACCAAAAGAGTAGAAAAAAATACATTAAGATTACTTAAGATCGATTTTGTCTCTCTTTGGATTCAAAAATGTTCCAAGCACACAGTCCTTTTATCAGTAAAAGTGAATTTAACCATGCAAAACAGGAAAGGGAAGGAAGAGAGAGAAGAATCTCATAGGCCTAAGTATGCTATGACGTTGTCTCCATTTCTTCTCTTTCATCTCATTTTAGATGCGCGTCTTATCCTCATCCCTGATTCAATGAGTGCAATGTTGTAGATATACTATACTACTAAGTGTAATGTGCCACAGCCTCCCCATACCTGGCTGGATGGACCTACACTGAACACTGTAGATGGGAGATGGGCACAATAAATGTGCTAAAATTATTCTCTTTTTTTTTTGCCATCTCTTTGTTGAATCTTTCCAAAGGTGAGCGCAAAATACCTGGAGACAGACTAAGTCTGATACTTGTGTTTACATCAAGCTGTCAGCAGCTGTGACTTTTTCTGGGTCAAAGCTATGTACAAATGAATGTAAAAATCCCTTTGAAATGCAAGAGTCTCAGCAGATTGTGAAGGAGCAATAGGACTTTAAAGAAGAGAAATGTATCTGAAAGTGCCAAGGTTCAATGTGTTCAACAGTCCCAGTATAAGCACAAGAGGGCTTCTTAATTAAAGAGAGGGGAGACAGGCAGCATGTGGGGTCTGGAAGTACTCTGAATATGGCACTTTACTATCACAGAATGCTCATTTTGATAAAGATGCCTGCTTGCCTGGTTTTAAAAGGTGATTACCAGCTGGCAGAGGATCACATCAGCAAAACAACTGAATGTGACTCTCAGCTGAAGCCTGTCCAGTTCCCAGAGGGAGGGCGTAATGGTAAGTGTATTAAAATGAGATTGCTCTTGTAGTTTTGGTGAAACAGTTCCCTGACATCGCATTTTGGATCACAGCTTACACAAGAGCAATTAACTTCTAAAATTGCCAATATGAGAAAGGAACTTAGAGGGCGTACAACTTAGGGTATAAATAAGATTCGTTGCACCATAACTGGCAAGCAGTAACAATGAGGATACCAGCCTGCCTTTTGAGCCTTGCAAGGCTGCTTTGTGTACATGTAACAGCACGGCATTTGGCATGCATTTTAAACACCTTTGATAGTTTTTGACTGTTGAAAGAGCAAGGTAATTATAGAGAGACATTGGGAAATTAATAATTTAATGAAAAAAAAGAGCCCTGTGTGGGGAAAACCAGTTGTCCCAGCCCCTCTGGAAAGCTTTTCTTGGTTAAACTGATTTCTAAAGTGATTTCTTTCTCTTTGAGTTTTGTCTGGTTTTCCACCTTGGAAGCTGAAGAAAAGATTTTGAAAAGTCAAGTCATGGACAACATATTTGTGCTACTAAGGAATACCTTTGCAGGGCATATTAAGCAATCTCTCTCCTAAGGATTGCTATTATTCCCTCTTTGTGATCTCCCTTCACAACACAGATTTCCCATTGCAGCAGTCTGTCCTTGCACATCTGGGAAAACTGTCCTCAGTGGTCAGTTTGGTAGAAATACCAGGAGACAGACAGACAGATGTGCCACTGGGCTCACTTTCAAAAATTAGATTGAAAGACAAATTATAAGATTTTTATGTTACGATCAGTACAGCAGTCCTGACAAGATTGATGATTATGAAAATCAGGAGCCAAACAGAAGTTTCCATGTTTTTAGGACTCACTACAGAAAAGAAGTATGAGTCAGAGATGTATGGAGGGAAGTACATTAGTGTGAGTATCTGAATATTCACACAGCAGACCAGTTGAATCCCAAAGTCTTGGATCAGCTGGAGAGTGGTACTTTTTTTTTGGAGCAGTATTTTCTATTCTGTAATTTTTTTATGCTCTTTAGAACATTCCACTATGAAGCTATTGTGGCTCAGGTTTGGGCTCCTCCCTGAAATTTTCATGAGGCCTGAAATCACTTTAGAGATGAAAGATACTGCTATTCTCTTCTCTGATACCAAGGTATCTGTAGCTCAAGGATGCTATGACCGTATTCTTCCTTCTCTGTGAAAAGATGGGGATTCTATATCAGAAATATCCTGAGATCAGTACCATGACTCAGATAGCAATCTAAATGGGAAATTAGGAAGTTTTTACTAAACACCCTAATGTAAAAAGTGCTTCAAAGGAGAGCATTGCATTGAAAAGGAGGGTAATACACAAAGATACAGAGATATGGACATATAGAAAATACTTTATACAACTCTTTAGACACATCAAGGTATGGGCAGATTGTGTTAAATCTGTCAAAACATATTTTTCCTATTTCTGATTAGCTTTATTCTTAAAGAAGTTTTTGATGAAATATGGAATCGTTGCAAGGTTCATGTGTAAATAAAACATGAAAACAGATGTTTAGACTATAAGAAATTTGGATTAGTAGAACAAGTCACCTGTTTTATATTGAGTACTTAAATGGATGGATAGAGTGGGGTACCTTGCTCTCCAAAGAACAGAACTGTTAAATTTCTTTGTTAATCAGTGTTATCTCATTCATTACAGTTTTAATGAGCATCGTAACCACCAAATCCTCTCTTTCTTATCTCTGTCAAAGCATATGGTCCTAGAAAAGGAACTGATATGACAGTAGCAGAATGCAGATATTCTCTAAATTCACAAGGAACTAATCTATCCAACCATCCCTCTATGACCTGTGGGTAAGCGGAACACTCTTTTAAGGCAAGTGATTCCTGTTCCTCGCTAACAGGTTTGTTCCAAAACCCACAACCTATAACAAGGGATAGAACTTGTCAGAAATCTTCCAATTAAATGTTTTTCATTGGAAAATGCCAGTTAGTAAGAAGTAGAACTTTTCATGAGTTTCTGCTCCCCTTGGTGCAACTTGTTTTAAAACAAGAAAATCAAGATTTTTCAAATTAAGCATCTCAATATTAACCCATTTCCAGATGAAGCAACTTATTGTTTTAAAATATCAGGTAAAATACAGCTCAGAAAGATAAAAATGATAAGCTTAGTTCATTCACCTATGATTATTATTATTTTACTTTCTTTCTTTTCTTTTTTTTGGCATATTGAAGGCTGGGCCTGAATATGAGATTAACAAATGTTTAAAATTCTCAAAAATTTTGGATGGATGAAGAATATTATTCTTTTAGGAGAAAAAAAAACCCACACTTTTTATCAGTGGCATCCTGGTATACAGATCCTGAAAATAAGTAGATATCTTTCTCTTGTTCATTTCATTGACATATTAAATATTTTTCTTTTGCTTGGACATAGCATCTTCCTCCATAATAGTTTTATGTGGACCTAAGACTCTAAATTCTTAATTTAAAGTTCCCTTGGTCCTCGTACTTTGAGCATTGTTAGTTGTGATGCTATTTATCAAACATACAGTTTTTGAAGTTCCTACTGAAACTGCTTCCCAAGAGAAGTCTTTTCTTCTTCAGATACGACAGTATCATAAATTATTTTAAGATGTTATAACCTTCTATATTTACTAGTGAGTTATACTGCTAGTTAAAAAAGGCTCTATGTTTCTGAAGAGTCTCCTATCTGATTGTTTGCAGGGAGCAACACTGTGGAGAGAAAACCCAGCTATTGGTCTTGAGCTCTGATATCATCTCATAACAAATGGTCTCAATTAAAGGCAATTCAGTGAAGTCTATGGAAATATAGTCATTTATCAAATCCTGAGAAAGAAATGCTTTGAGAACACAATTTTGCTTCATTTTACAAGGTATAAAAAAATATGCAATACAAATAGAGAAGAAAAATAAAGTCTTACCAGGCAGAAAACAGCAGAATATAATACATAGAAGATTTGTTTTTCTTGCACTTGAAATTTCTTTCCCATCTTCATTAACAATTTGCAAACTTCTTACATATGTAAGTACTTGAATGAATGTTCATTAAGGTCTATCTAGTCTGTTTTGTTTCTCTAAAATCTATATGAAAGGCCACCTGAGTAAGAAGCTACCAGCAAGGTGCTTCCTCCCCAGGCTGCCTGGCATGGCTTTGGCTGCTGCAAGCTAATAAATAACAAAAGTAACAATTATAATAAATAGTAAATATTTAATATCATACAAACAACATTGCTGAGTACAGAGCATTTTGAGTGACAGATGTGCATTTGTTAGTGATATTAACTAAATAGAGAGTGCCTTGCAGTTTCCTTAATAGTCACAGAATTAATCACACAGATTAATAATGCTGCCACTCACAGAGGGAAAATGATTTCTCCTCAGCACTACCTTTCTTCTTGCTAAGAATATTTTCAGCCAAAATACGTGGTAACACATGAACAAATACCCCAGTTTCTTAAAACTTATTTTTAAATCTTTTACACATTCACTTCAGAGACTCAGTTTTTCCATTCAAATAGGATGTAGACCTTATGCTAGGAAGCCAAAAACTGTTACTCGTCCCCCTGCATGGCACCGTGGGGATTTGTCCTCTGGTGTTGTACAATGGGAGTGGGAGTTTCTCCACCCAAACATGTCCTGGGGTATGTGTATGTGAAAAAAAGGACTAAATATTTTTCTCTTGCTCTGGAGAAACACCTCTTGAAAAAGAAGGCAGTTCAGACTTGAGAAGAACAGCATAGAAATGCCTTAGCTAATTCTTGAGGTAGTAGACAGAAAGATTAGTACAGCAGTTTGGCAAGGCTAATGTAATGTGTCCTTGTGAAGGAGCAGTGCCCACTGTCCTTTTCCCTGGCCATGAAAAGGAGACAAACTGACCTGTACTGAGAAAAAGCCAAGGGCAGTTATTTTGTTGAATAAGCTTTTACAGTTTCTGTGCGATCCCTGCTATTGCTGTTGGTTTCCACACAAAGCTGATACTCATTGAATGGATGACTTGGTATCCGGTCAGATTCCAAACAGTAATGGGTTTAGCAGGAAGACACTATTTTGAAAAGTCATTTTGTGTGTTCAAATATCTGTATTTGATGCAGCATTTTCTGGGCCACATAAAGGCCAGTTGAAACTGTATCCAGTAACAATATTGTACCTTGCAGGATCAAAGTACCATGTTACATCAAGTACTAAATAAATTACGGTTAGACTGCTGGGAGAGAAAGCAAGGTCACTATCACTAGCCTTCTATTAGAAAGATTTACTTTAGAGTTAATAGTCTCCAGTAGCTTGAAATGAGGGATGCAACAAGCTAAATTGAAGCTAGTCTTTCATGCATACATTAGGTGCCAGGAGAGTTTTACATACACTCAGAGAACCTTGCATTACCTTTTCTAATGAGAAATAGTAGATTTCCTTTGAAAACTAGAGTTTTTTAAAAAAAACCCTCTTGTGGTACAGGTATGATATGAAGCAGTTCTTTGCAGATAACAACCATGTTGAATAGCAAGTCACACATCATGCAGCATTATATCAAAGTCAAATTCCCAAATTCAGTATAATTCAGCTAGCAAGGGCTGATCCATTTCAAGACGGGATATGATCATTGATGAAAGACTGTATTATTGCTTTCAGGGAGTCCTATAATAAACCTTGTTTAATAATGAATAAAAAATGAAAGAATGAATAGTAGCATTTTGTTTGTATTATTTTAATTGAAAAATGATTTCCACTTAAAAGCTACTTCTTATGAAGTATTTTCAAACATAATAAAATTGGATTTTTGCTACATGCAAATATGCCTTTTTATTGTCTTTGTTTCTCTTCACCAAAACCTGTGTATAAAATCTTCTGGAAATCTGAATGTTTCCTAAAAGAATTTGAGGATCTAAGGAGGGAAAGAAAATTTACAATATTTTTATTAAAATGAAAAGGATAGATTCAATGGATTCAGTATCATTCACTACTCAGACAAAAAGGAAATAATCTATCTTTCAATTTTAAATTCAGATTATTTATCTGAATAGTTGACCAGCAGGAAGAGAGGAATCTTATGTTGCTTCCAGGTCTCCGGAGCACCTTTTAAGCTTAAGGAATTTCTAAAATATCCCTTGATTACCATAATTGACTTCTATAAACAACTCCATTAAGGTTTTGTCTACTTTGTTGGCCATGGGCAAAAATACAGTGATTCATTGGTAGCACTGACCCTAACATCCTTTCAGTCCTCCTCACCATTAATTTTCCAGTATCTATTATTCTCTAATCTCAATTAAGGGTAGCACTGAGCCCCATTAAATAATGATGTTCTGTGGTTAACTAGCAGTAGAAAAGTAGATAAACTAAAAGCCTGACCAAAGCTCATTGCAGTAAATCAGATTTCTTTTATACCAAAGACTGGCTGAAGCCTCTCTGTTGCCTCCTACATTCCATATTCCCTGATATACATGGGCTGTCACCATGGTACATCAGTACTGCCTGTTCAAGGTGTGAACCTGCCTTTGAATCTAAAGGCTTTGGAAACAGCTGCAACACTGGGTTTTCTCATGTCTTTTTAAAGAGCAGGGTTAAAAATAGTTAGGCAGTTGAGTACTACAGCTCTAGGAAGGTATTTTATTCCTTTATGTAATCATGGAAAAGCCTAAGAAAATAAATCAAAATATTGTTATTGTGGTGAAGAGAACCAGCAATTTTTCCTCTGTTCACAGAAAGAATGAATCTTAGATTGCACAAATCAGACACTTGGATTGTCTAAATGTAATATATACATATTAATTATTATCTTTGAGAAACAAAACCTATCCCATTGAAAATCTAAAAGTTGTGATAAGCACTTTCAATTTGGATCCACCACATAATTAGTCTTTCATATTACTGAAGGAAAATGGGAAGAGTGAACAAAGAAGCAGGATGGAGGAGCTGACTCTTTTCCCAACAGACCATCAGAGGCGATTTGAAGGATGCAGTACTCTTAAGGAGTAGATGCATCTTAAGTTCTGTAGTGCTTCATCATCTTGTCTACGCTCCCTCTGTAGCCAATGAAAAGCATGGACTAATCATTCAGTGTTTGTTCTGTCCAGAGACTGGTACATGTGCTGAACATAAAGAAGCTACAGCAAAGCATTCTGAACTGATTTCTTCTTCCCATAGAATATAGGGCAAGACTAGAAAACTACCTTGGCCTGGACACCTCTGCTTTTGATGGTAAATGTCAAGTGAGATGGAACCAGCTCTTGCAATATTAAGTTTTTCTTTGGTAAAATGATCCCTGTCGCAAAGAGCGAATGGCTAGCCACCATATTTTCAGAAGCCTGTAACTGGGGTGAGAGACTGGCTGTGTTTGTACCAAATAGACAATGTGGAGGGAGTACTCCAGGAAGATACAGATAATGCACTAAATCAGAAAATTTGACCAAATTTCCTCTAAGACTGTATCTAGACAGGAAAGCTCCCAGTCATTCACTGCTGTGGAAGGGATGATTTCTTTAAGTGACAGGTATTTGATGCAAAGCTAATATTTGGAATGTTTCTCTCAGCGCATGTGGGAACGCAAAAAGTGTCATCAAGGTCTCACATGCTGACTGGAAAGAGAAACTAAAGTTGTAGAAGAACAAGTGATTTTCTAGGGAACCTGCTCAAAATCATGTTCTGGGGTCAGCAGCATCCCAAGTTACCAACAGGACTTCAGCTCTACTTTTTTCCTTGCTAAGGCTCCTTTAATTTCACCTTTTTAAACAGACAGTGAATCCTGTTGTCCTTATATAAAGACATCCCTGAACATATTCCCTGAACAGAAGATACAAGTGAAAAATTAACTGCTTAGCACCCTTCCTCTAATGGACAACATTGATCTACTAAGGTGACAAAGCCAGAACAGCAACCTGTGGAGAATACAACAGAATCAGAACTTGACCAGATCCAAAGATACAGGCATTTGCCTCCATGGTTAAATGCTCTGTTAGCAAAACAATAAAAAAAACTGTGGTGCAGTGTGAATCTACCACTAGGTCTTCTTTTGTCAGTTCTTTACCATGTTCTTTCTTGTCTTAGCCAGCCTGCTCTTGAGAAAGCAGTTATCATTATTATGATCAGCAGAGTTCTGCATGGATTCACGACCTCTCCCACAAGTCCCTAAGCAAAAAAATTAAGCAGCTGCAGAATTTCCCTAGCTGTATGAAGAGGAAAATGCCATTGACCTTTTCCATTTGTTTGAGAACAGCCATACAATGTTTGGTTGGCATGTGCTCTTTCTGCTTCCTGGCAAACACAATGAGCCCTTTCCCTTTAATGCATCTTCCCAGATTACGCAGGAGTTGTAGGTTCCAAGTCCTAGTCCACGTATATCCACTGAAACAAATGGATATGTGAAAGTTTGTATGAAGAGATCTTCTTAACCCATGGAGGTTTCTCTTCTCCATCCTGCCTTATCTCAGTGGAATTAACCATGTCTTCTTTTACAGATATTTCATGATGAGGCAGCTCAATTCCAAATTTAAAATTCATGGTCTTTTCAAAGGAGGCTTTACTGGCTCACATAAATTAAAGAAATAACAGATTCCTATGAATTGCTTGTTGTAGAAAGGGTTGTTTAAGTTAAGTAGTGTGGTATCTTCTCTTTCCAGGTGTGAATACTTGACAAAAAGTAAAAGAAACAGAAAATCTGAAGTTATTTATTCCTCCCTTGCCTCTATTCTTCCAGCCTTCATCAATCAATATTTCAAAGATATTTTAGCAACAGGTTGCATTCAGAGCATTGTGTTTAACAGCAGCTGATGAGCTCAGTCTCCATATGCCTGTTTAATACCTGTTTTTAACTTCAGCTTTGACCAAAAAACCCCATCAAACCTGCAAAATGAGCACAAGAAAATCATAGACATTGAGGCTGATCCCTAGTATATCATCATGCAAGCATCTCACACTTGATCTGCTTTGCTATGTGGCAGCTCCTTTCAGAGGCTTCCCTGCCTTTAATTAAGCAATGGCTTCAGCAGAGATCTTTTGGAAGCAGGATCAATTGCACAAAAGTGGTTTGATGAGACTGCTGAGGGTTTGCATGTTCACTACTTAAGAAACTTTGAAGTGAAGGAAAGTAATTCCAGATCGGGGCATACTCATTGTACAAAGCCCCCTGACAGAGTGGGTTCAGAATATTCTGGATACAATCCTATAATCTGATACTGGCACAGGTTCTTTGATTTACTCCTATACCTGAGACGTTATTTTGGTATTCTCATTACTCTTTTTTTTTTATATATATATATATATTTTGGGGGGCTTTTATACTCATTCTGGTGTATCTGACTGGGGGACTCCACTCTTCTTCATACATATGCAAACTTGTCACATTTTAAATGGAATTACTACACTCTTACATTCAAGGAAGTAGTCTGGCATGTTTTCTAAACAAAATTTAAAAAAAAAAAAACCCTGAAATTTTGTCCTAGATATTTAAATTCTTAATTTCTGACAATGTATCCAATTCATGCTCTAGTTTTCCCTGAAATTACAGTGGGGAAGGAGGGGACATTTGAAAACCCTTTTTGTTGACTTTTTTTCCCTGAGGATCGTGACAAAAATTGCATCACAAAATATCACTGCATTTTCATGAGCATTGTCATTAGAAAGTGAGATAGCAGCTTACAGTTCCTGCATTCAGGCTCTGTATGCTCAACATTGTGCAAATAAATCCCCTAAGAAAGAACTTAGCTGCACAGATAGATGACAGGACAAGAAAACACAGATAGACAAAGTCAATAAGTGCGTATAACAGAAATAAGAGAACCAGGTACAGGGTACAGAAATCATGTTTTATACTCTGCCTCAGATGATACAGTAGATTCTCCTAAATACTCATTTAAGCCTAGACAAAGAGATATGATTTTTGAGAGAAGTATCCTCCCAGATTTTGAAAACGTCTTTCAAATCCATGAAATTATCTTTACTTCTAGTTCTAACGCGGCTGATGCTGCTTTGGTGTATGTTACTTCCAGCTCTGTTTCTTATGATTATGTAACATATGTAAAACATGAAAATATACAATTAAATGTCTGAATGTTCCCTTGATTTTAATAGGATCAAGATTAAATGACAGCAATAAGTAGCCCCTCCTGCACAACTCTTTCAGAAGAGCTGCAAAAGTGACACTAAAAAGCCCTCTCTCTAAAACTGTAGCTTCAAAGGTGGGAGGCTCATTGTCGTTTCATCGTCTTCCAAATGCTCTATTAACTCCATTAAGCTTAAAACCTCTAACCATTCACTTCTTCTGTGATCTGACCAGCAAAAACGTTCCTTGTTCTTCTGGCTGGGGGGGAGATGGCAACAATTTTTTGTCTATTTCTACAGTTTTTAATTCCATTTAATCAACACAGTTCAGCATAAAGGAACAGAAACTGAGTCTTCATCTGTTTTGTTCATCCTCAGCAAAATTGTCAGCCAGTTCCCAAAGCCCTTCTGTTTAAACTAGTTCATTAAAACAAAAAGAACTACGTAGGGTATTTGCTGCAGTCATATTTGTTGTGGAGTTGCTGCAGGGGCTCCTGCGGGGATATTGTCCTGACAGCTTTGATACAGAAATACTATAACATAGAGATTATAAAGTTAATATCACAGAACATCAGGTTCTCCTCTAGTGATTATAAAATACACAGTTTACCACAGCACAGGGAACTCCAGAACTCCCCAGTGCTCTTCATGGTAGACTGTAAAAATAAATAATCCAGGCTGACACAAAAAAAAAAGAAAGAAAAATAAAACTGTGAAAGATTTAATTAAAGAAGTGGTATTTCATTAGAGGAAAACATGGAAATCTGTTTAGGTTTCACTTCCTTCTGTACCTCACTGTGCCTGATATTCATGTCTGACTGTTTGTGTCTCCACTATTTGAACTGATAATTTCAGTTATTAAAAACATATGATGTAATTGGTTCAGAATTATTTTAAATCATTTTTGTGGTTTGATTTCTCAGCAGATAAAATAACTTTTTTTTAGTGAAATAGTATATATATTCCAATGGAAAAAACATTTAAGCACTTTTATTATTAATAATTAATATGATTTGGTATATTTTTTCCTTTTCCCTTTCAATCATAAGACGCAAAACATTGTCCAGCTATACGTCAATTAAAAATTTCAGCTAGTGCTACGACCTATAGGTAGTTGAGTTCAGCCCACTCTACCCTTCCTTTACTTTTATCATGCTTTTTTCCCCATGCTAATCAGACTCTGCCATCTTCTACATGCAGTTTGCTTAGTGAATTCACTTCTTTCTTTCCAGTCTCTTCTGCATAATCATTTATCTATGCTACCTTCTCTCTGTAGCTGTCTCCATCAGTACTATCTGCTCCTACTCCTTCCCTAAATCAGTTGAGAGTTAGTGTAAAACAAACGTTACGTGATCAGCTTTCTGTAAAAAACAATGAACTCTTCTCATATTTATTCTCACCTCTCTTAGCTCTGAAGGTCCATTATGGATTATGATAGAAGAAATTGAAATATCTTAATATTATTTAGAGAGGAGCAGAGTTAGAAAAATCACAATATAGAGAGACATGACCTGAGGAAGGTAAATCTGACATTCTTATTTACTCTCCCAGAACAAAGAAATTATTCCATCCAGATGTAAAATGCAGAGAATGAATTACTGCTCCACAGAGCACGCTCTGGGGCTCAGCGGCACAAGATATTGAGGGCAAGATAAAACTGCTGCTTAGAGAATTAATCAGAGCCAGTGCAAGCAGAAGATCTCCCTTATTATAAGCCACTCTGGTTCTGGCAGTTCTGCTTACCCATTCTGGACTCATGTAACCACGACCAGCCAATATTAACCCTAGGCAGTTCTAATTGCCTAAACTAAGGTTAAAGTGAGCTGCAATTTATTGTCCTTGGGATCATTAATTCCCCAAAGAGGTGCAGGTGACTATTTGGTGAGCGGTCCCAACAACCAAACCCATCTTTTTATTTTCCTAAGCCTCTGACCACATTTTAAGGAACGGGGACATAAGAAGTAGGAAAGGCAGAGATCTCTGGATCCATATTGCTGAAACCACCATCAAGTTTAGCACGCACAGATCAAGAAGCCTAAGAAGACACATGGAGCAGTTCACCTACTTACATTCCAAAAGTGCTTCACCAGGCGAGAGGCAGTGGGCAGTGACAAAGCACAGAAGCATTTCTGTGTCTTCCTAACAAATACAGGAGATTACTCTGAAAACTGATCAGTCCCATGTGTCTCATGACCATTAAAACAACTACAGAAGAAAAAGACTTTGAGAAGGAAATCCACAACTCACTTCCCTTTCTTAGGATCTGATTTGAAGGAATTGGATCATGATATTGTTAATATTTAAGATAAGACTTGAAGATAAAAAGGAGATAGACAGCCTTAGATTCCTCCTAGGCTGCACTCAGCAGAGAGATCTGTGACTTTACCTTTACTGCAACAAGTCAGTTTATAAACAGCTACAACCAGTGGAAGTGCCATCTTTTATTTTGCATTAGTCCATAAACTACTTGTAAAACACCTATGAAATTTCTGCCCTTGGTCTGCATATTCAGTGTGTCAATCCTACTTTGTAGAAGAAAAAACCCCAAACCTCTGAGTTTCAGAGAATTAAAAAAATCAGATAGTCTGTGAGGAAATGAGAGCACAAATTAATATGGAATGCTTGCATAGGTAACATTAATTTACATTGGAACCTAATGATATTTCTCATTTACAGGGTTACTACAAATCTTATTCAAGTTTCAACATTTCATCTTTTTCAGAATCAAGAAACCACAATATTTTACAAGTTTTGATAGCAAAATAAGAGCCAGAACCAATAATGTATGTTGGTGAAACTTAAGGTATCCATCAGGCACTGCATTCAATGATTTTCTTGATCTTCTTGACGATGTAGGTGGGATATCATCTCAGCATTCAAAATGAAAAAGGAACAAATATATATATTTTTCTCTGATAATCTCATATTTTTTGAACCATTCTCCAAAGAAACGGAAGACAACAAGAGATTGTTGTCTTCTCCTTCTTCAAAGATCCCTCAGAACACGTCAGCAGTTGTGTGCCCAGACTCAGCTTCTGCTTAAACCCCTAAGTATCGAGTACTGTAGGCAAGCTTGAGATATGCATCCTTTACCATTAAAACCATAGTCAGGCTATTAAAAAACCCTGTCACAGTTATTACAGAGTGCTTTTACTGCAACCCTTTGCTTTCCAAGTACATACATTTGCACTGAAACTCAGACTTATCATTATTCATATGCCACTTCCTAACATACGACTGCTCCAGTACCTAAAGGATGAAGTCTCTGCAGAGACTGCACAGATATTGAAAAAGAACAACAGTGTGCTCACCCGCAGCTATGCAAATGACAAAGGCAATGTATCACTTAACTGACTTGAGTTTGGACAGTCTGGAGAGTTTGGAGAAAAGTGTGCTGGTTTTCCTTCTTTCTCCTCTTTTATCTTTTGTCACATTGACATTAACCATTTTAATTCAGTCAGTATCCATTAGCACAGTAATTATCTGAAAGTTTAGAGCTCAGATTAGCAAACAGCAATTACTTTTTAACCGCCTTCTCTGGGTGCTCAGAAATGATTAACAACATCCACAAAGGTTTTCTAGGCCTGCAGTTTCTCCCAAGTCAGACACTTCAAGCTCCATTTTCAAGTCTGACTACAAAATGCCTGTCATCTAGCTTTAGGTCGACTCTCAGAGCACATAGAACCTGAAAAACCTGGCACTTCAATGCTTTTTATTTTTTATTTCCATCTTTTCTTACATAGGCCATATCCCTGCATTAGTTGCAGGTATTAAAATCTAGAGCGCCATTATGTAGTCAGTAGAATAATTAAAGATCAGTATCACCATAACCAAAAGCACAATATGATTCGTTATTTTCTACTGACATAAGAAGCCCTATGAATATTTACAAAACTGAATAAGTACATTGCACTTAGATAGTGCTACCTTGTATTTCTAAAGTGCACTACATATATAAATGTGCTCAGCATAATAGTCATAAAGAGCAGCATTCAATTGTAATGCAGAACACCTCAATATATCAGACTGTTCGGAAAACTGCATGAAAAATGGAAATATTATTGGAGAATTCTGGTTTATTAATCGATTTGCTGGACTTGTATAAGCAAATGCACGTAGCCAGAACATTTCCAAAATGAAACCTCTCATGGATTAGTCCAAATTCTTTAATGAACCAAGCAATTTCATAGCTGAATTCTCAGACTGTTACATTCTCTTTTTTTAGTTTTATTCTGGGTGCTGATTTCTTTCATTTTATGCAAATAAAAATTATTATAAATACAGATACATACACTTGCACAAAGATGCTTAATAAAAGATGGCGAGTAAAAGCTTTTATGCAGGTCTGTGTGTACAATTTATAGCAATATGCCAAATGAGAAACAAAAAAATCTGGCAGGCATCTCTTCCTTCATTTGTTTGACAAGAACAAAGGAGATAGCAGAAGATTAAACACAAAGAAGAGTTTAAACGCAGAGTGCAATCTCTAAAACAAATCTTAAAATAACACCTAACTTGACAAAGGAGACAATTCAAACCCGACTTGGATAATCAGGTGCTCATTTTAAAGAGGGAGATGGTTATCCTCATCTTTCTCCCCTTAAGTACATTATCTGACCTCTGTGAAGGATTATCCTTGGGTTTCTCTACCAAGCTCAACAAGTCATTTATAAATTTGTTTTCTGTATTACGTGCTGTTAAATGATTTGGCTCCTGTGACACGAAATGTAGGTCTGACAATACCAACCATATTACAGCAGAAATCAGGTATTTTTTCATGCAAAGTCACTTTTTTACAGACTCCCATGTGAAACTTCTGAGAAAATGTGCAAAATAGTAAATTGGCTTTTCTCTTGTTCTTTGCAATGGAAACAGAAGTAAAACTGAATATTTCATGGCCCCACACCAGCCAAGGCACATCCAGGTCATCATCCTTCTCATCACAAGCACCTACACATTATGTGACAATGGCAAAAAATATAGGCAACTCCTTCCTTGCCCACAATGGAGGATAAAAGAAAAAAAAGAAAACAAAGACAAAGACATAAGCACTGTTAAGCTAGAGGGGGATGTCTGTAAAGCACAAGGACAGAACTAGTGGGTGGGTAGCCAGAGGGTACCTCTCCTGAGCCATCTGCTCCATCTCAGCTTAGCTCTACTGCAGTTCCACTATTGCAGCTGGGAGGGATGAGCTCTTTGAGCCCACTGAAACCTCTGAGAGATTTGAATACTGGAATGACACGAGTATAGCCCAAGCCTGGCTTTTTTTTAAAAAATAAAATGTTTTTTAAATGCCAGAACCAAGAGCTAACAGAGTTGGTGGGTGATGAAGCACATTCTTCATTCCTCCTTGTCTTTCCAGCTCTACTCAGCCCAGCCCCAGAGGGCAAATCCTTCTCATGGCTCTTTCTCTCCTGAGCAGAAGGGTAGTGTAGAGCTCTCAGTTCCCTCAGTCTGGGAACACAACTTCATTTTCAAATTTCTAAAGCTGCCTAAGAATGGGCCAGAGGCTCAAAGGATGAACCTTAGTTTGTCCCAAGACACATAAGAGCATTAGGAGATGCTGTTCAGTGACACACTGAGATCATCTGGGGAGGGAAAAAGTTGCTGCAGCTTACTCGTTCCTTTGCTTTGCTTTGCTTTGCTTTGCTGAGTGGGAAGAGTGTTGGTTGTTGGAATAAATGACCTTTAAAGCTCCCTTCCAAACTAAACCAATTTATGATTCTAACATGTTTTGCTTGACTGTATTAAAATGTTTCCAGTTGTAATGGTTATGATAGAGATTCTAATGGTGAAGCTTGAAAACAGACCTGAGTTTAACTGATAACTTTGTGGAAGATAGTGAGAGCCTGAAACAGAAACTGGTCTTACTATAAAACTGTTCAGAACTAAAGGGTTTTCTCAATGCTTAGTGAAATTCTGTCTAGCAGAGGACATGCTGTCCACATCGCTCCCAGCACTGGTAGAAGACTCCCAAGACATGCAGTTCAAGTAGTCAGGGCTGAGATTTTCATCCTCTTGCGTGGTCTTCTCCCTCCTTACGGAAAGAGATCAAGACCACAGAAACCTGTCTACAGTGTGTGCCATGCAGGCTATGCCAGGTACTCAAGTGCCTTAATAGGTCTTGTTGTAAGACATATTACTAGCTATAGGGCTAGGTAAAAGCTTAAATCACTTGTTTGAACAATGGATATGTCAGGCTCAAGGGTTTTTTTTATTTTAATGCAGTCATAAATAAACATGATCTTCCAGATTTTATAGTGATATTGGAAGGCTTAGTAACCCCAAACCTGTAGGGAGTGGATTAGCATTGCCTAATCCACTTCAGATGAAATGAATGGGGTAAACTCAATCCACTTTACTTAATGGTTTAATGAGTCTGTTTGAAGCAGATTAACGAGAGGTCATGCAACCTCAGTCTCTCACAGAGGGACAGTAAGAAACATTTAATAGCGATTTGAGAATGAGCATCTATTTAACCACTGTGGTGATCTGTGACTTCTTTCAATGAAGAAGAATCAGGATTGAAGGCATTTTCATATTTACAGTTTTATGAGTTTAGTTCAAACTTCAAATTGTGAGATATTTGTTCCTCTTGTCAAGCCCTTTCCAGTCTGCCCTCCATGTCATATCTCTTACCTGCTGAGGAGAGGCCAACTCATTGTTCCCTATATATCCTGGTCCCAAATTCATTCACTTGTTAAATTTTCAAACAGGCACTTAAGAGTTTTCCTGTCATTCTCTCCAGTTCTCTGGAAGAAGTTTCCCAAGGAACCCACAAAGTCATTTCATTGTCCTCTGTCAATTCATCTGTTAAAATGTTTTTCAGACACAAAAAATAATGACATCAGGTAAATTGTGATATCATGACTTATGCTACTGTGAATTATTCTGTTGGATTGTTTTGCTATTCATCTGTTTTCTCTTCTTTTATGTTTTCATGAAATTGGAACAACTGCCTCCCTTTGGTTCCATATTTTTGTATTGTTTTCGCAAAAAAAAATAAAATCCTGCCTCAAGTCTAAAATTTATAAAGGCTGTGATAATACTATATAATGATCAGGAGAGCATGAAATACTCCATACCATTTATCCTCCATGCATCTAGTATCTTGCCTGGGAATATCAGAAGAACAGTGTATGCCTTTCATGTAGTGGTTCTATTTGATATTCCAGTATTTTTTTGTGAGAGCTGGACTGTTCAGAAAACATTTCTGGCAGACAATGCTAAAATATTCACCAGTCTCTTGATCTAATTCAAATTCACATTTGCAAATTGCTTTCTTCCTTCTTAATTCTAAACGTCAGAGAGCAAATAATAGGTGTACACCACCTTAATATTTGCTGCATTACTTCTCTTAAAACACTGGAATTGCAATGTATGTGCTTTTTTAAGAACACTCCAATTATCTGCAGTTAAATCCGGAATTTCTATCATGTTAAAATACCGGCCTGTTGACATATAAAAAATCACTTCTTGCAAATATTTTATTTGCAGAGCTGTTGATATAATTGAAGTCTTTTCTGAAACATGAGAAACTGGAATTTTCCTTGTCTTAGGCCTATATTACACTGTATAGCTCTCTGAAAAGGATGCCAATTAGACTTCTGGAGAGGGACTACTTAAGATGAAGTTTTGTGGCAGCCCAGAAATATACTCTTGCTACGTGATTTCTTGTTCAATGCTTGTCTGGGATCTTTGTAAGTCTCATAAGCAGTTTGGTATCATTGTTTTTCAGTCAATAAAACCCGGGAAGCAGTCATGGCACTCAGTCTGCCAGCATTCAAGAAGCATTTGAACAATACTCTCAGTCACATGGAGTGAATGTTGGGAGTGTCCTATGTAGGGATAAGAGTTGGACTTGATGATCCTTTTGGGTCCCTTCCAACTCAGGGAATTCTATTTTTCTATGATTTATATCAAAGAAACTCTCCAAAAGCAGACTTTATGATCTTACTGAGGCTGGCACAAGCAGTGAAGACGACATATTTTATTGATGATCTCTTGATCTCTGTCATAATTACAAAAGAATATTAATGAACCAAGAAGCTGTTTTGCAAGACAACATCATCTTCTGTTGCTTAGATCCTTGTTTTGTTTTTTTATCTTTTCAATACACTTAAGGAAATGAAAGGAAAATATGATATCTGAAAGGTTTATTCAAAGAGTGAATGGAGTTTTAGCTGAATATCTGGGAAGATGCATAAATATAAACTCATAAGTAGTCCTGTTGAGTTACATTCCTGAAATTATCATGGTTAAGTACATATTCTTAAACTGGGGTCAGAAGGAAGTTTATAAGGCAGCCAAGCCCCTGAGGAACTAGACTAGGATTCAAAAGTTTATCATCCAGTTTCTCCTGTGAACAGAGGCTGCTACTGCAAACCTGTTCTTGCTTGTTGCATCCTGATCTTATTCTTACAGAAGTCAAAGTGGGATTTATTTAGATGAATCCTTTGTGAGCTGAATCAGGACCATTTTATCAATATGCCTCAATTTCCTGCAGGTAAAACCAGAGACAGTGATGCTCTCTAGTCAACTGTGAAGGATGGGTGCAGAAGCCGACAAAGACATATTCAGTTAAACCTTTTTTAAGAGACTTGTGACTCCTTAAATTTCCAAATTCTCATTCCTGCTTTGTTCCTCTGTCACATGAGTCAGTGGGCACATAAATAAACAGATACATAAACCTCTGAAGCACTTAATAAGATCTAAATTGATAAAATAGATTATTTAAATAAAGATGAAATTTTGGACATTAATCACTGAGAGATTAGTGAGTGATTGCAGTTTCTAATTATAAAATGGAGGAATAATTTTACTGAAAAATCCCTAAAGACTAAAGAGTTATTGGCATTCCTCCTCTGTAATAAGGAATCTTAGCTGTTTGGTACATATCAGAAAGCTATAGTTTATCAATTGGGACACACTCTGATTTCCCAGTGAAGAGCTTGCTGCGTCGGCTAATTGATTTGTTGATCCGATAACTCAGGGCAGACCAGCATTGTCTTGGTCACGTCATGCTTTCAAACTCTAGACCAAACTACTTACATGTTAGTCTTGACTCCATCCTTTTTGACAGCCGGTGACGTACTGTGTGAGTTCCCACAGTACCCTGTTGTTGGTCCTACAAATTGTATGGGGCGGTTCTGCTATGCTTGACATGAAGAGATTTGATGGCGGTTATCTTTAGACCAACGAATAATTTGGTGTACCCTAATTAAGAATGTGGCCTATCATCTGTGGGGGGTCAGGAACCACATCCAGTTTACACGCTTCTTGCAACATCCAAAGTTGCTTTCCTCTATTAAAGCATATCAGCATCTGTTGATTCTTGCAGGGTTTTGTATTCAGTGATGTCAGACAGTAGGCTGAGACACAACAAGTGCCATAAAAACAATAGCAATTTTGCTGGTGCCTGCCTTCTCCATGTGAAAGGAATAAATTCACTTCTTGTACTACAACATTCCTGACAAACTGTATTCAGAAATATGGCCATCTTGTGGCCACAGCAGAATATGCTGCTATTGTAACAGATGTTGCCTTTCTAAAACCAGTATCATTTAAAAATTTCTCATTAGGAGTACGTATCTGCCACAAGAATGTGGTTCAACAGAATTACTCGCCCTAACTTGTTTTAAAACAAAGTTTATCACTGGGTTCCGCTGGGACATAGAGACCGAGATCCTTGCTTGATATAAATCAGTGTAGCACTCTTTAAATCAATAGAGCTACATCAATATACACCAGCTCTGGGAGCCATTAGACTTACATCAGGACAAGATCTGCTCTGAACTGCTACATTTTTTCTGCACATAGGCAAGATGAAACTTAAAGAAGATCACAGAAGTTTTTCAAGACTTTAGAAATCCAGATTCCTTTACTGATGATTGGTTATTCTAAAGTTATTTTAATGTGAAATTTCCACATAGACTTTTATATAGTATTTACAGTATTTACAGACCTGATAGAGAAAAGGAGAAGAGATGTGCAAAAATTACAACAAGTAATCCCCGCTCTGCTGCTTTCCTCTTTTCCTGGGAAAATATTGAATGCCAAAAGTGCCCTAAAAATGATCAAATGTACAGAATGGTTTACTCTTGAGGAGTGACAAAAATGACAAGAGGTCAGGTCTCAAAAAGAGGCACTAGATGCAAAATCACAGGTAGATCAGGGAAGATCACTGAAGAGTGATTGTTCACTGCTTTTCAAAACACAAAACTTGAAGAATCCAATTAAATGCACAAGAGACGGGTTCCAAACAGAAAAAAGAACACATAGTATTTTGTGGATGTGTTTGCAAAGCTCATGCTGCAGAAGGCTGTGCATTCCACTGATTTTGACAAATATACAAACAAAAAACTGTACAAAGGCTGCCAAACAACAAGACATTATCTCTGACTCAGAAAGTTTCTAAGCTGTAGATTAGGTAAAATCTGGGAAGACATACTGAGAAAGCATTATCCTCTTCTTGATTATATCCTTTATCCTTTGTTTTACGCTGTCAAGTATCTGCTACCTGCCCTGCTTGCACGCTGGATGCTGAGGTAAATGGACTACAGTCTGACTGGAAGTGATTGTGCAGATGTTCATGGTGTTTATTATCTCATGTAGCTGATATGCATTTGAGATCGCATTGATTCAGTGCATCATATATTTCAAAGCTTACAGAATTTACCTCTCTGACAGTCGCATAACACCTAGAGCACTGTGTCTGGAGGATGTTATGCAGCCTGTGAACATGGGCAGACTCAGATCACTCACAATGGCCAATCTATAGAGAGTAAGAAAGACTCCCTCCTTCTAAAAACAGTTTAAAAAAATTGCCACACTTGAGGTGACAGTAAAGGTGTAGCTCAATAGGCAGAAAGAATCTGAATCCTCAGCACCATAAAAAGGAAACATTTCATAAAATAACTCAGATTAAGAACAGAAGTGAGCTATAAAAATAAAGCATTAATGTTTCATGAGTGAGGGACACTGCTAACAAGTACTAAATGTAGGAAAGTCAGAAAACATAAATAAAAATTTCTACATTAATATTTAATCAGAAAATTCATCTTTAGCCATTATTTTTTTCCCATATTTTGACTCAGTTCTGTTGGTTGAATATCTATCTTGCTGTAGTAGTGTCTTATTCATAGGTAATCTCATAATGAACAGTGACTTGAAGGGCAAGTGGGGTTAATTTTCACTTAGCACAATGGCTTTTAAGGTGGAAGCAAGAAGAAAGACAATATTTGCAGCACTGACAGTTTTTCTAGGGCCACATATTTCATAGTCTCTTATTGTCTCTCTCATTTCGCTTAGGAACCCAGTAGCAACCATTAAATAGTTGTGGGTTGCTTTTTTTGTTTGGCTTTTGGTTTTGTTTTTTTTTTCTTTTGCTGCTATGATAACACAGCTATTTGACTTCTCACTTGTCAGCATCACAGGTTTTATTTGCTTTGTGTTGGAGACATTATCAGGAAGAACTTTGAAGCATTGTGAAAATAGAGAAGGTCAAAGAGTTAACAATTCCAAAAGTATTGCAGCAATTAGGGGACTTAAATTCCTTGAGCCTTTAATAAGAGCCTTGATTTTATCCTCAGAGTTTTGCCAAGATTAAGCAAGAATTTGTGGTAGAGCCAAGACAAACCAGATCACCTGAATGCATCTGTGTCTCATGGGGCTCATGCTAAGTCTTTGGGTCCTCCAAAGAATTAGAATTTCCATTACTGGAAACATACCAAAAATCCACTCCTGGGCAAAAACTCTTTTAAGTTGGATTGTGTTTTGAACCAAACTTTACAGCAATTTCTGTTCTATCATAAGGAATATCTTTCATTCCCTCAAATTAGCCCTTCTGCTCCAGATCTATAAACAAACACAACCATGTTCAGTTGTACGTGCTTTATGCTAACCATGTGAGTACTAAAACTCCTTGGCATTTCAGCTTTACAATATCACAACTGAGCTCTGATTTTGCAGGTCTAATTTCCCTGTCCTGGTGACAGTTTGGGGGATTCCCAGAGACCCTCAAAATAGAGTGGCAGGACAGGACACGAGGGATCCTGTAAGGGAATAGAGGAATGCATAGAGTTATAAAAAAAGAAAAAAAATTTGAAATGTGATTCTTCTTTCCTAGTAATAAGCAGAGAAGCAGACAGACCTTGAAGTGGGACTCTTCCAGAGAGGTTTTCCTCACTAGGGTTTTTTAATGTTAGGTAGACACATTGCTGGAAAGGAAATGAAATGTAGTTAAGCCAAGTAGCTGTAGTTTTTCACATAATTCATAAACCTTCCACATCCAAAGTCATTCTTCATTCCTCAGGCTTTCATGAGGCTATGCTGTTGGTGACTGGACTGACTGCTGATATTCACAGAATGATGACGGTGATAATAAAATGAAAGAAATCACACATTTTTTTGAAGAAGGCGAATTTATAAGAAAGTGTACTAGAATAAAAATAACATAAAGAACGCCTTTTTCTTTGCCTTCCTTGATGTCTTTGTTATATGCTAGTTTCAAAAGTGGTGAGTTGCCTGAAATGCAAACCCAAGCAAACGCTAATTTTGCTGACTACAGCACATATATTCTAATAAATTATGGTCTTTGCAACCAACAGCTGCTTCTACGGTTCCCAAATTGTGTTACTTTTTAAACATTAAAGTCCCTAGCTTTTTTCCCCCAATTTTCTTTTCTTCTGCTTTTGCAGAATAACAAAGAGAGAAAAAAATGTTCCAGAGAAATTTGACAAGAGGCTGCAAAAGGGAAACGCAGAAAAATAAATAAAGGCAGGTAGAAAGATAGCTGACAGCTCACTGCTCCTGTAGGGAAACTTGACTTTTTATTAGGAAATGCATTTGTGTGCTTTATGGTGACTTGAGCTGAGTGCAGAATTAGTATCTGAACAGGACAAAAAAGTTATGCATTACAATATAGTCTGTTATTTTGTTATGAGTGATAGCAAAATATTCTCAAGCATTTTTCATGAGTATTTCACTGGGAGTGAGGCAACAGTTGACCCATGAGTCTTGGCATTTCTAGTTGGCAATATTAACACAGTAACTTAGGCCTGCTGTAGGGAGGAGTACTAATAATACATCAAACATTCCAAATTTAGGTCAGTTGGTGAGAAAGTATTACAAAATCACTGCTTAGTCAGCTTTGCCATTTGATTAAAAATTAAATTCCTAGGTAAAACAAGATTGGAAAAATTAAAGGTGTTTTTAGCCAAGAGGTGCATATTCGGACATTATAATTGACACAATATGTATTATTATGTACTGAGAAACCTGCAGCACTGATGCACCAGAGAACTAGAGTGCTTAAAAATCAGAACTGAAAGGGAACAATAAGAAATGAGAAGTTCACACTATAATTCTGATGACCCTGATCAGCTTGCTGAAAGCTGCCTGTGTTGACTGCTGTCAGGGAATGCACAGGCATTCCTTCCTAACAGAGTGAGAGAGCTCACGGTCTGAGTTTCCTGACCAGAATTGTTCCGCCTTATTACCTGAATCCTCATGAAAAATGCTGCAAGGCACAAAACCAGCTGGAGACTGGGCGATGATCATGGAGCCTGTGGCTGCTGCCTCTTCCCACCTCCCTTCCCTACATGCGGCTGAATGCTGCCTCCAGACCGCTTCTCCAAGCAAATCTGGGAGCTGACTGCTCCAGGGAGGGTACCAAGGAAGAAGCTGCTCATGGCGAAGACCAGACATTCGGCCTGCCCGGCCTCAGAGGTGTAATCAGTGCTCTCATCACTCCCCAGCACTCCCACCGCTTTGGGATGGTGGATGTCCCGGAGTGCAGCAGCAGAGTTGTCCGAGCATTTCAAAAGTCCGACAGCTGTGATCGTTGCTAGAAGGGAATTAGAAGGGGAGTGGGAAATGAATCCTCAAAACTGGTGCTTGCCCGCATCTCTGCTAGCGACAGGCACTAAAGAGAGACACAGCAGCGGCCTAAACAATGGGATGGTAGGAGTGTTAGAACAACTACAATGTCCACTGCAGGCAGACAATGGGAATTTTAATGCTCTTAGTCATCCTGGTTAAATCTGCATCTACATTAGAAAACATATAGATCATCATGAGCAATTACAAACAATAGTAGCCCCATCAAGCCAGAACAAAGTCAGTCTAGCCCGTTGTAAAGACTAGAGCTGTGACCGAAGTGAAGGGCGTGAGGAAACAGCAAGCATGAAGAAGTAGTATAATCCACATAGTGCCCCCGGTAGGTGATACCACAAACCAAAAAAAGAACAGGGACAAGAGATAAGTCCTAAAAATGAGAGGAAAAGAGCTGCATGACAATGTAGAAAGAGTATTACCACTCTGCAAATATCAGAAACTATTCACATGAAATCATGGAGGATGGCAAAGAAGATAATAGCAGTTAACTCAACAACTATCTGATAAGTGATCCCTAATAGGATGTTATTGGATTTCCCTGACACACTGTGAATTATACACTGATAAAGGAGGCTGTTCCAAATGTTTAATTGTGCAATTTACATTTTGCTTTTAAATAGCTATGAACAACAAAGTACAACCAAAACTCAAATTATCAGTATAAAAAGGAAAGGTTAACTTCTTTTTCTTCTGGCTTTGTAGCATTAAACTAGTCTCCTGGCTTTTAAATCAGAATCTCCATCTATTTTAAATGACCTTTGAAAAAAAATGTTTTAAAATGGTAGTAAAACAGTAAGAGTATTTTCCTACTTCTATAATAACTTTCAGAAAAAAACCCCACAAAATCCTTAAAAATTATTTTCACCTCCTGTCTACTACCTGTCCCTGTGCACCAGGCAAGTAATCATTAGATCTGCTGTATAAATGGTTGAACTTCTTATGAGAAAAGCTTTAAGACTGGCCTCAAACAAGAGAGAGCAATTTCTCCTGTTGCTGAATATCTGCAGTTACATCGACTGGAAGTGGCACGAGAAGTGTTCAGGTTTTTTGAAAACTGGACCTGTCAGGAGCTGAGGATAAAAAGCTACAGAGTGCTTTGAGTTTTCCTCTGGCTTTTCCCCTGCTGCTGACTCCTCCCCTGAAGAACAGCACCATAGGGCACATGACCCTAAACAGGATTAGCTTGCACCATCCTCTCTTTACCAGATACTGCCCCCACTCACACTACCTCTTCAGTGTCTGCAGTAGATCTTAAAAAGCTTTTATTGACTTGTCAGAGCATTTCCTATCAAAAAAAATACTGTTTCTTCCTTCATACTTGAAAAGAGCATTCTAAAATTTCATAGAATTAGTTCAAGGGAAACAAAATTGTTTTGAAATAACTAACTCTTCTGTGTGAAAACATCCTCAAAAAAGTTCATATAAACATCATCAATTTAAAATTTTCCACTCTCTGTAGAGATGAAAAATAGCAGTTTTAATTTTCCTTTTTATTGCAAATGGAAAACAATAAAAATCATGATATTTTTTTGCAGGAAGAACGTTCTACAGAACAATTCCTATGTGCAGCTTAAACAGAAATCTAGAACAGCAAAGACTGTTTTGAATCTTAACTGAAAAAGAAGTAGACCAAACATTAAAAGTTGTTTAGAAACCCCAGGACAACTTTGTGTTCACAGTAAAGGTGGGCTTGTATCTTGCTGTCCCAGACTTACGCTTTCTGTACAATTACTCACAGAAGTATTTTGTTTGTTTCCTTGCTTCTTTTTTTTTTAAAGTATTTTACGAAGGATTTCTTTGAGAATAAATCCTCTTAACTTTCTGGGAAGAAGTAGGTTCTCTAGTAGTGTTTAGCCTTTAAATAAGAGTAAAGAGGCGCTCTGAAGAAAGAGGATAGTCTAGGTAAGACCTGGTCCAAGCAGGGCTGCACCAGCTGTTGCTGTCCTCCCTGATGGGAAAGCTTGCACCTATATATATATACACACACACAAGTACATGCAGAGAGGTATTATTCAGGCCAGAAAGAATTGTGATTCTTAATGGAAGTCAGTAGAGGACAAGAAGTCCTCATGAAGCAGCTTTTCACTTTTTTTATGCTTGGTCAAAATCAGAGAGTCAAAAGCACTCACACATGCTGTTTTGAGGGCTTGGTTTCCTCTCCTCCCAGAATCATTTCTGCTCCTGGAAAAAATATCACAGCTTCCTACCCTGACTACCATCACTTTTATGTACTGAATCCCATCATCTGATGGTGCAGGGACTGGTTCTTCCATTGACTGCTCCACCAAAATAATAGCATAGGCTTTCAGAGGACCAAAAGACATTAGGATCTTCATTTCCAGCTCTGCCTCACAAATAGATGAATGCTATTGATGGGCTCTGATTTACTGTAAAGTAATTACTGGTTACACACATTAAAGGCAGAAAATATAATCTTCTAAGATCCTTTGCATAATACAAGCCACAGATTTTTGTGAAGTGACTCTTAAGCCATACTAATAACTTCTGGGGGCACTGAACCCCTTCTATTAGAAAGACATCAAGTACAATCAGAGAACTCCAAGTACAAGTCTCCATGTACTCTGTTCAGTGACTTATTCTAAACTATAATGAAATCTTCTGTTTCTGAGAATTATTTCTGTTTTACAACTTCTAAAAAAGAGCTCTAGGGAAGGCATGAAATGGCCTTGCTTTATGGCTCTCTGTAAGCCTTGAAAGCTGTCCATCTAGACCCATTAAAAAGCTTTAATGAACAGAAGTGAATATGAGATGCATAGTTCTGTTGTGTTTCAAAAGAAATAAAAGCATGGTTTCCTCATCACACTATTAAGAAAAGTCTTCTTACATATTAAACATCTAGTCTTTTAGTCAGACTTTGCTTTGTATATTTATATTTATTTTCATTTTTTATTCACGCTTATTTTCAGCAGTATGACAACTGGCAGCATACACAGAGACAAAGCTTTGAAATAATTAGAGCTCCATACACAAAAGGTTTGAGCAACATGAGATTTGGTACATAAAATGCTGACTCCTTCCCTTTAGCTTCCTTCATCCTAACAGAAACCCATCCCAGGCCCAGCAATTTGAAACAGCATAGGTATAACTCATGGACACATGTTGAACCTGGAGTTAATTTTGTGGGAATGAAACATAGTTTATATAGAGCCAGGTCATGGAATCTGAAACTCATTAGGCTTTGTGTCATAAATGATGAAAGTTAAGCTAAGGTGGGGGAAGATAGGCCACAGCATAGACTCAGTTGCCCTGAAGTCTACATTAGTTTTTAGGTCTCTGAAGTTAGGAAAGCTAGAGATATGTTTAGCTCTGGGATTCTGTAATTTCTATGCACACTGAGAGTTGCAGCCCTCCTGTAAAGTGCACTTCCCAGTGCTGTGCTAGTGCAGTGCTGGGTACATGATGCTGGACTGAGTTTTGTACTTTGCCTGCTTTATCTATATCACATGAAGGAGAGCTTTGGGAGGCACTGAGTATCCTCAGGGTCCTCTTCACCAAGAGCTTAGCTTGAGTCCATCCATGAGAAATTGTGAGTCTGGAGGGAGGCAGGAGGCTTCTCACCCTAACAGCCAGGTTAAGGGAGATGGTGAAATAACCATTGCAGCTGTTCTCCACTAGCCAATAAAACCTGTAGATGATTTTTCACTTTGGTTGTGTCAGGCTACTTTGTGCTATTCGGACTCCAACACAGCTGGGGATCTGCCTTTGCCTCTTCAAAGCACTGTGCAAGCATTATATAATTAATTGTCACAAAACTCTTATGAGTGATGGATTATATAAGAACCGTTTCATACCAATCATAAAACAGACACTGCTTTAAAGAACTAATGTCTTGTACCTATTGATCTTTCTACGTGAAACCTTTATTACCATTGTAGTATCTGTACCCCTGCATTGCCAAAAAGCTCCAGCTGAGATCCATGTCCTGTTGTGCTAAGCACAGCCTTTTGTGGTAGATTTTTGTCAGCTTTCCCCAAAAGAGCTTTTAGCTTAGAAAGAAAGGAGAGGTGAGGAGACAATCAGAGATAGAAAGCAAAGAAGTTGATATGTCCTAAGTTACATAGCTGGCTACCATGAGGGCTGTGGACCGCAGGAAGTGCTTTATATCAGACCATGAGCCTCTTCCAGAGCTAGTTACTGTCTAACTTATCATTGCTGATAAAATATAACAAGGACATCAAGAGCAACCCCAACTTGCACCCTGAAACAGATAGACTTTTCCTCCAATATTACTATGGTACCTTGAGATATATCCTGACAGCTTAAAACAGTAGTAGAATTGAGTTGCGTGTCATACTTTAAAACAGAAAAATAAAGTCTAAAAATGCATTTCAGATATTAGAAAGCAAAATATTTTTAAAAAACAGAAAATGATGAGGGAAAAAATGCTTTGGGGTGTTGTTTTTTTCAAGATTTCAAATACTTGTTTTATGTAAAGTCATATAATTTCAATGGCGAACAGTCTATTGTCTTAATCTTTAATAATCCCTCAGAGGATCCCTGTTCAAGCTCCATTTAGTGTTTTTGGTTTTGCATTATTGGTTCATCCTACATACTATCACAGTACATATCATGCCTGCAATTTCAAGCCTTATTAAAATAATCATTTTTATCCAGAACAGAGAGCTGTTACTTGCTACTGGAAATATATTATTAGCTCATCCTAACTAAATCACTCATTCCTTCCTAGTAGCAGTTTGATGCCTGTCAACTTTTCAATATTACCTCTAAAATTTTGAGACTCTCTGTAATTATGGAGAATTTTGTTGGTGGTTTGTTTTTAAGAAATAATAGGTGAAAAAATCTGCCTTGTCTTTCCTATGTGGGATATGAAGTCCATAAAAGAAGGGGGAAATAAGTGCCAAGAGGAGATACGTTTCATGTTCTAATTCATCCATCAGAATTTTTTTTTTATGAGACAGAAATATGGGTGTTGTCCTTATATTAAACAATTCAGTGGAATTAAAATGTGTCTCAGATCTTTGAAACAGTTGCTGCAAAATGCCATTTGCCCCTCTAGTAAAAAAATAAATATATGTCAGTCTTAATTTAATACCCACAGAGATACTAGTCCAAAACAGACTACAACATGATTAAGGAAAAACATTTTAAATAAGGAAATAAAAAAGGGTTTCCAGTAGAAGATTATGCACACGATCCACCATGGTTAGTAGGCATTGCTCAAGATGAGGGTTAAGTTAACAGCAGTCTTAGAAAATGATGTGGCAGTGGTAGTCCAGTCAGACCTCTACAATGGCTGAATTTAGTGTGGCTTTCTGATAGTGTTTTAGCTTTATTTTTGTTTCTATTTCTTTTCTATTTACCTCTTTTATTATGTCTGACTTTACATTTTCACTCAGCGGTATTTGTATTAGGAAAGTATTGCTCTTTAGTATGGGTTTGTTTTTCTTTTTGCTATAATTTGTGGTTTTTGCACAAGTGTGAATCCTATGACTTCCGGAAAACTGCCAGAGGAAGCTTGAGATGCAAGATAAGAGACATGCTGTGTTGTTCAGTCACAGTCATTTAATACAGAGGTGCCATAGGGTATGTGCACCAGGGTAACGTGTACTGCAGCAGCACGAGACATCTGCATGGAGCACGTGACCTGTGTACGCCTTGTACTCTTCTGGAGAGTAGTTGGCCAAAGAGGAAACCATATGTTTAAAATAACTCTATATGCCCATGTTTAGGCAGCTGAGACCCATCCAGAGAGCCTTTACCAGGTGGAAAGAACCCCACTTCATTAAATACAAAAGAGTGATCACAAATACACACAGGAAATAGCAAATACATTTCAACATATAGGCCGATGAAATATGAAAGCACTAGGTCAGATGAATCTAAACTGTAGGTTCTTCACTGTCATGAAACAGCCATAGATCACAAAGATGCGGTCCTGGGGAAAACATGCACAGAAAAGTTTAGAGCGTTTTAGCCATTGGCTTTAAGACCTGCAGCTTTCTATCAGCAATATTTCCTTCATGAACCAAGATATACATCCTCCCCATTTTTTAAATCGAGGCAGACAGTGACAGGTGAATATAGGTTTGTAAAGAGAATAATAACAAAACAATGTGTAAAACAATGAAAAAGAGTGAGTAGGAATATTACCCATAGTGGGATAGAAGTGTTTCTCCCAAAATGGAGAACAGGAAGGAAAACGAAAAGCAGCAGAGCTCTCACTGGAGTTCTCTAAGCCTGGAGGAGCACTAATGGAGTGCTTTCGCACTCAGAAAGCAGAGACAGAAACAATGCAAAAAGTACAATAGACTTCCAGGGACAAAAGAGGCAGTTAAAAGGACTATAAATTAGAAATAAAAACCTAAATAACAGAAAACACAAACCCAAGCAACATCATAGATGATTTGAGGAACGATATGAGAGTCAAAGAGATTGTGAGGAAGGGTGTAACGTGATGGCGCTTGACCTGACTTGTGCATTAACTACTGAGGATGGAAAAGAGTGTTGATAGAATGGTGAGAAGAAAGTGAATGAGACAGAGAGTGATGAAAGGGATTTACGCAGGAAAGAATGGGAAGAAACGGTGTAACACAAAACAGAAGTTCAGCCATTTTCTGTCTAGACAAAGGGAGAGCAATAACTTGCAGCAAGATAGAACACTTCCCTGGGACGTAATTTCTGTGACTGCATAACTTCACAATTACATTCTCAGTTGTGATTTCTTTACAAGTAGGAAAATGGCATGCAAGTGAGGCTCTTTACTGCTTGGGGCTTCCTGTGCACCTTGGAAAAAAGCATCATACTGACATCAGCAAAGTAACATTCAGAGTATATAATAAACATGACTATAACCTACCACTGGGATGCCTGCCTACCTCACCACCCACATGCATGTACGTGCCATTTGAAATTAAATTCCCCTGATAATTGCAGCTTCTCTTCCAACAGACAAAGAATATATCTGTTTGCTGATTAAAAGACTTTAAAAAATCTCAACAAAGACTTTGTTTGTTTTAAATGTGTGCACATTGGGGTCTCTAAGGACCAAAAATACTCCCACCTCCCTGAAAAAAGAACTAGCACAGCATGGCACGGTGACAGAAATGAGAGAACAGCAAAGTGTCGTGTCAGGGAGATGGAAGTTTTCAAAAGGAAAAATATAAAGGTTCCTCCAGGTTTATACAAGTCTATTTTTTTCTTTGAGAATTGTAATTACTCAACAGTACAAAATTTCTTCTTGAATATCTCTCTGTAGGGGGGGATTTATTTTTTTTTCCATCCCCTTCTTGGCAGAGCACCTCCCAGTGACATCAGACCGACAGTCTTTACACCTTCCTAGTAACTTCAATGAAAAAACTAGATATATTTTCACATTGTACAGCTCATCTGGACTTGAACAGAGAAATCTGCAGCCAGCAGAAAGCTCAAGGACTTCACAATGATTATGCAATCTTCTATTCCATTAAAGTAACTGTTTATCTTCAGAAACATATATAGTGGAGAAGGAAAACATATAATTTCCTCATTCAGCAGACAAAAAGTCAAATAGTAGAAAACTTGTGGTCAGATGCTGATCTTTCTTGCATTCAGCATATTCTGGAATTGGGACACGTTTGTTTCCTGTCATGCTAGTGTAGGAAAACTGGGCTCCATGCTTAGATGAGAAAGAAGCTCACTAAACAAGCCATCAGAAAAAACTACTAAAATCAAAGTAATGATTTTTAATATCTTTGGTGGGGTTTATCTGATATACAGATCCCTTGTTTAATGCTTACTGAGAATGCTACCCTAACTCTCTTGATATCAAAAAGGCCACAAAGGCTAAACTTTTAATTTTTAAGTGTCTTTCTCACCTCTGCTTTATGGTTTATTGGTTTATACTTTACAATTTGACATCACAGATACAGATTATGGAGTGTAATAAAGGTGAGATCTTTAAGAAAAATAGGGCTAGGAATTACTTTTTGATTTCAAATGTTGGTGTCCTTATCGAATGAGATAGATAGATGTGTATATACAGCACTAACTGCCTAACAGGATTATCCCCAGTAAATAGCCTATCATCTGCACTTTAAGAAGAGCTTATGAACAACAAAGAAAAAGGAAATAATACCTGTGAAGATTAGAACAAAATTAAACAAACCTGTTGGCTCCATGTCCTCTTCACTTGATGTTATCTTCTTTTGTATCAGTGTGAGACAAGCTAGCACAAGATCCCCAGAGCTAAGCACTCCTGATTTCTCCAGGTAGTTTAAGATGATACAATACCTTTAGAATTTGGCTTCAGCATTTTATTTTCATGCCATATGACATTCAGCTGATGTAAGTCAGCATTGAAATTAGGTAGAGCTATGTACTGTTCCATCGGGGGATGTTCTAGCCCAGAAAGTTTGAAAAGTAGTTTTCAAAATAGCAGTTCTCAAGGGTGACATGATGTATTCAGCAGGTTTGGGAATTGAATAATTCTCAGAGCAGAGCTCCTCTGGAAATCTTAGGTACCAGAGGCACTAACTACAGTTACGGCATATCACCTAACAAGCACAACAGCACAGATTTCACCTTGACCTTTCCTTCTGTTGCCGCTGAGTTGATAAAAAAGAGAAGGGATTCACCAAGGTATCAAAAGATCAGATATCTGATCTTCTGTTAAGCACCACTTTTTATTCCTGACATTAACCAATAATTTAATTCTTAAGGAACACATTTTCTAATTCAGGACTAAAATATTGTTAAATGGTCCATTCATTAATTTAAAAAGATTTAAAATCTTCAAAGCTGAAAAAAGTAGGTTGTAGTTTTGCTAAGTTCGCTGGTGTGAGTTTATATCATTTTTTGTGAATGTGTCAGCAAACAGTATATCCATTTAATGAAATGGATGTATCAGTAATGTTAATCCACAGAATGCATCTCCAGTCTTTGTGATAAAGGAATTAACCTTCCATACTCCTAAGCTCTGTGATTGATATTTCCTTTTCTTTTTGTGTTTTTTATACACTGATGTGCTCGCAGACTGCTATAATTGTCTCCATAATAACTCCACTATGGCAATATTGTGCAAGCATCTACAACCTTCATAGTGGGGTCAGGACTACAGCATACATACATATAGAGGGGGAAGAAGCTGACTGTTTCTCAAAGGCTTATGGTCTAAATGGACACAAAAGTAGATGCAGAAAGAATGAAAGTGAAAGATAATGATTATAGAAGGTTGCAGCCACTGTTCAGCCTTTATCAAGGAGAACCTGCTGGACAGAATAGATCATATTCCTCCCTGGTATAGCTTCACTAGTTTTACAATGTTAAGGGTATTTCAACTGTGGAATAATTTCAATTGTATCAGTTACACTTAATATATCCTTGTTTGACAGCCTTTCAAAGCTTTATTAATCAATGTTTCATGCAAACAGTTAAAAGCAGTGAGGCTGGAATTATGTGATCATTGTCATAAACTGAACAGTACATCACATCTTGTTTATCCATCTGCTATAATTGCACTATGGGAATTCAGTCGCTTATAATAAATGCAAGGACATAAGTGGTACTAAAACATGTAGAGGGTACGTGTCAACATATACTGCTAATTTCCACATTTGCTTCTTCATATTAGACAATGCTAAAGGTTTCCATGTGGCATATCTGAGTGCATGTGGCCTTATCACTGCAGAGGTTCTCTGCTGCCTGGATATGCCTTCAGTGAGCATCGTGAATTCTAAGATGGAGTTTATGCCCTGCTACTTTGCTGCCTATTTGATTTTGAAAATATTTCAATCATATGCTGTTGTCCCAGATGATTATCATCTTCTTGAAACTGATTTACATACTGAAGAAGAAGTGATAAGAGGACATAGGTTCAAGTTAAGAAAGCAAAGACAACTGGGACTAACCTCCTGACTCCGCTATATTCTTTCTCTATGAGTTAATCTTGTCTTTTGATCCTGGATACATCTCTGTGACCTTTGAAAGTGAGCCTGAATCCAGTCTCAAGGTTAAACTCACTTCATGTTCAGACTGTGTGGAAGACGTGTTAAAGCCTGGGGTTTCGGTGAGCTTCAGGACATTGTTTGTTGCACTTCACCCCTCTCCCTTCAGCTTTGCACACAGGCAAGAAGGCTTCCTTTCATGAGAGCTCAATGAAATCTCTGTGGCACTCTTTCACACTTTCTTCCTGAACTTCAACTGATTCAGATTTAGATATAATTTTGATATAAATATAAATATAAAAGCACCTATCACCATATTGATAAACATTCTTTGGAACCACTCTGATGGCAGAACTAAGGACAGGGTTCAGCCTGAGGACCTCAGCACTCTTGTTTCTAACCAATTTTTTTTTTTTTTTTAAAGCCACAAGACTTTGCAGCCAGTGCCTCAACATACTTTTAAGAAGTGAACTGAAAGTTGGACCAGTTGAACCCATCCTCCCCCCCTCACTACCGTCCCCCTAAGTCTCCTTCATGGGAACCTAGAAAGACTTACTTGCTCCAGTTTAAATACCAAGCATTACTTTTTTTCTTACCGTGGAATTCATAACATCATCCAAGTATAGATAATTATCCTTTGAACAAACAAAAACAGCCCCTGAGATTCAGTTAAAAAAAAAAGTGCATCAAGTAGGATTTTGTATTTTGGCTTAGTTTTGATAGTAGTTGCTTAAAATCATTAATGATTTTTTTTAACTAATGTAAAATACATTGATTGCAAAAGAACTTCTGAATATCCACCCCTCTATATAGCTGCATTATGTTAATATTCTCATGTTGTCAGCAGCTCTTTACCAAGTAGGAGGGATTCATTAACTCCACTGTAATCTGCAATCCAGACTGGCAGAAAGCAGAGCCTTCCTATACCTCAAGCTGTCTCAAGTCATAAGTAAGATGAGTGTGCCTGACTCAGGCCTACACATTATGGCATAATCAGCTATCCCTCATGGAGTTAAAATCACTTTACTTTGAAAAGACAGTGGTAGGTCTACATGTAATTGTTTCATTCTGATGCAAATGCTTCCACTTCCTAGAGGAAATAAACATTTTTAGTCAGTAAGTATGAAATAAATGGATGTCCTAGTGAGGGGTGAGTTTACCTTGTTTCATTTCCTGTTTTACATGTATTTCTGTGTGTAAAAATCTGCCTGCATATCCATATGCACATATATATATGTATATTCACTTGTGCATATATAGCTATGTACACGATGCAATATATATATGGAGAGTTTTGTAGTTTAGTCCAGACTAACTTCCAGCCCAGCCCTCAGCAAGGGTTTTGTCCAGAAGAAGCTCAGAGACACTGTGATTAAGGAAACTATTAATCTCAGTTTCTGTTCTATATCCTTCAATGCCTGCATGAAAAAATATAACAGCATCAGCCTTAGGAAGGCAGGCTGGTGTAAAACTGTGGGCCCAAGCCTCTGACTCTCCTGTGCCTACACTGAGAACTAAGCAACACAGAAATGCTCTGGAGCTGCATATTCCTGCAGGATCAAACCTAGAAATACTGATGGCTTGTGAGAAAAGGTATATTAATTTCTTCCTCTTTTTCAGGGGAGTCTAAATTACAGTCTCGCCTTCCATTATTTTCAGTTGGCTCCTTCTGTATGATAATTGCAGCAAGGTTAAAAATGACCTAATTATTGCATCAGTTTCCACACAACTTCTTTCTTTTCACTCCTCTCCAACCTCTACCAATAACAGAGATTAGTGAAGGACAGGCAGAAAAGTAAAAAGAATGCCTGAATATTGGTTGTCATACCCAGTCCAGCTATTGCTAATAATAATTTTCTGAGTGCTGGCATTGGATGAGCCATTTGTCACAAATGATTTATTTGATGAAATTAACTCTATTTTTTCACTCCTTGCAAACTTTCTCTGCAAAATGATGGAGACATTCAAAGTTCTTCATTATGTATATAGGCCCAGGTGATTGTTTCTCTCCTCAAGCACGAGACTATGGATTAGTGGTGTGCTGAGGTGCAAATTTTCAACAAAGACAAATAATTTTGGATATCTCTCCTTCTAACTGTCTGCTTGGACAGACAGATCAGGGCACTGATATTCAGCAGGTAAAGGCCCAAATCATTCTGAAAAATATTCCCTTAAGGGAAACCTTGGTTGTTCATGCAAAATCACTAATTGCTTCTGAAAATCTATCCATTATTAGTCTATTCATTATATGTCATCACTCACATCAGTTACATGGCAGATATTACAATTACATGACTGAATGTCTGAATTTCTGCAAAATGGAGACCTGCTACCCTCTAATGAATAACAAATAAAGCTGCTTTCTTTATGTATGGAAATAGCCATTCATACAGATAACATTGTCTCCTTTCCAACTTTGTGGTCTGAACTAGAAAGTCTATAGAGTACAGATTTTTGATGAAACACTTCCTCATCTTCTGTCATTATTTTTTTCTCTAGTTTGCCTTGGACTTTCTAAATACTGTAAGGCAGACTCTGGGCTTTGACCTCAGCTGGGACTCACAGTTCTTGTTATGGCTTATTCCCATTAGTTAGCCTTAGTTCTCTAAGGATTGCATCCATCCTGTGACACCTAACTGTCCAGGGATCTTTTAGGGCTTTCTTCATTTTAATTTGTATGGCTTCAAAACAGGGGGGAAAAAATCTTCATTAATTAGTTTGTGTAGGAGTTCTTTCTTCAGGCTGATTGTGATTGATCAGATCTCAGGAATGAGTTTTGTATTTATGCCAACACCTCATGAAGTCCATCTTTCCATTGAACACTGGTGGAACTATTGTTCTAGGACAATACATGAGCCAGGATGGCACTGCAGTTTACTAAAAATATGGTATCACTTGAGGAAAACTGTGCCTGGCCAGCTGGATTTGAGCACTGTATTTGGTGGGGAAACAACACAGAGAGCAGACCGTGGATGGTGTCCTGTGTAACATTTGTGACTCTGTCCTGAACTGCAGCATACAATGTCACTGAAATTATATCAATTATACACACAGGAGTATGTCCCGTATAAGGCCTATTGAAGTCTCCAGGTCATTTGTAGCCATAGCCATTTGTACTGTTACTTAGTAAGGTTATAGATCTTCTGAGTCCAGTAGCTGTATCTGGACACAACTGTCTTCACAGGCAGACAGGACAATGTAATGAAAGCCATAATACCAGCAGACAGCGATAAAATAAGGTAGAGCAAGGCGAGGGGGAGGAATAAGTGATTTTAGTTCTTTGTCTTCCAATAATCAGTGCACAGCTTGACATCTGATTTCTTTTACCCTAATCGCAGCATGCATCTCAAAAATGCTACTGGCCATCAGATTATCCCAGCAGATCATTAAATTTTCTTATCCTCCAGACTTACGTATGCTGTGGAACTATCCAAGGATAATGAGCAGCCTGCTGTTGCACTCACCTGGTTAGGGTTGATGTGTTTTATGAAAGCTCACCACATATTCTCTCTAATAAATGAATATTTTCTTTTTGTAGGAGATAACAAAGGAAAAAAAAAAACTTGTAGGGTTTTTTGACATGACCTTCTGTTTTTTGGTCATAAACATGATATTGTTTAGACAAATACTTAGTTATCAACAGGAAACAGCAATAGGTGATCCAAAAGCCATGTACAATAAAGTTTGTGGTAATATGTGCTCTTGAAAATTCATATACATAATGCTATTCTCCTTCCCTGGATGCTATATGATTGGGGTCAGCCATAAAGTTTCCAGCTGCAATTACCCAGATAGCTGGATTGATTGAATTCATGGGCTAAACTGTTATTGCTTCTAGTGGCAAACTCAACATGGGTTATCACAATACTAATATTGTTTACTGACTGTAGGAAAGAAGTGTACCTGATCACAGATAAACTTAGCTCCTCAGATAAACATTTAAATAAAAAAGCTTTCTCTTTAAAAACAAATAAATGCATACCCTTATTTCCCTTTTCTGGCAGCCAGCTTTTCCTGCTCTTCCTTGTGTTTTCATGTGCTTCTGCTGCTCTCCTATTCATATACTCTCATTTAATTCCCACAAATGGTTCCTTCTGCTCAAATAGCGAGGCTCCATAGTGGCAGAACAAACTTGGTATGACACTGGGGCTGAAAACTTAGATGTTGAATTTCAGAGATTTGTTGCTTGGACTGTAAAACCAGTAAGATAGGAACAGGTACTGGTCTAATGCTGCTCATGTTCCTCTTCCCATCATGCAGGTCATACACTGTTTCTGTCCTGTGCAGTATTGTTAATATAGCCATTTAGCCACTGTTGGGGAGGAGGATAATTGGTTGCTCATGCTAGGCTTTCTCACCCAGAACTGATGTAGTGCTTTTGATACAGTCCCAGATGACCTAATCATGATCTACATTGCCTCCAAAATTATAAGGGTGTTCATATGATCAGGACTGCAGACTGAACATATGCCAGACATGAGGATATTCGCTTTTGTCAAGGAAGAGAAAACGTATGCCACGGTGAAGGGGAGAGTTAGAAAAGAGGTATAACTGAGAAAGAAAGAAAGCCTTCATTCATTGCCAATTCTGCTATGCCTTCAGTGGCAACCATCACAGTAATTTTGAACAAAGACCGGATACACTAAAACTAAATAAATAACTGAGTTTTCCCAAAACCCAGAGTACCCAGATCTGTAGCAGTGGATGAGCCACACTTTTTTTTTCTGAACAGCTTTAATAGCGATTAATAAATTTACTCTAATAAAAATCTTGCTGGCAAAAAACCCTTAAACATGACATTATTTACATAATTTCTTGCAAAGAACAGCTGCATAGCCCTCCACTCTGGTCATAACTTCTCAGTTGTAGTGCTCCTGCACCCAACCATTCACAAATCTTAAGGCCTGGCATTTATGATACAAAGGAGATTATTGTAGAGGTGTGCCTCTGGGAAATAAACACCTCACAAGGGTAACTTGAAAACCAATGATGTTAACATAGGTCAGGATCCTGTAGTCAGATCCATAATGGTGACCACTAGGATGCATTGCAGGATTGGCCTCATATTTATTGATAGCTTTTAATTAGTCTACCTAGCTCATGTCCACATCTGCTTCCCTATAAAAAAGCCACTAATTAGTTCATTGAGTCAGTTAAGTGTACCAGATAGTTTAAAGAGAAACTGAAAATATTTGAAAGACAGTGCATTTAATTTCAGTCATTTTTAAAAGAGAAGCATGAAAAAAATCCCACATATTTAGTCTCCTTCTGAATTCCTCTGCTAATTTCAGAATACATAGCTGCAAAGTTGCGACTGTGTCAAATACTTGTGTGTCTCCAGAGCAAATCCACTCTGGATTTAAGCTTTATTGCTTAGCTTTACTCAAGTGATAACTCTGGAAGCACTGCTAGCACTTCTAAAGCTTGATAACTCACCTGAAAAAGTCAAGTTAATAACAATTTTCTCAGTACTCCAGCCTCAATACTCCTAATGCAGCAAAGCAATATGGTTCTTAGTTTCTGGGCCAGAGTCAGCATATGACCTGTACAACTGGGAGAGGATGAGATGTTTCTGACTGGAATCAGAAGACATGAAGATGAGACCCTTTCTCTCCCTACCCACTGAGGGCAATGAGCAGAGCTCACACTCCCTTCCTTTCAAAACTGGCCTGCTCAGGGAAGATGGTGTCTGTGCCCTTACACAAACATCTGGGTGATTAGTTCATTCAGGGCCCTTGGAAGGAACAGTAAACACCTCTAGCAGATGCATTAGCCTTAGACTGCCTCCCATCCCTAGTTTCCGAAATCTCACTGGGCACAAATACAAGTGAAGCATAGAACAAGTGGGTCAAGTCTTTGCATGAGCTAAGATGAAACCTTGATGTGTGCAGCTGTATTTAAAGCCAAAAATGAAGGACCTGGAGAACTCATTAGGCTTTTAAGTTCCGCCAAAGTCTTGGTTTTGTCTGACTAAATCCTTTATTGACTTTGACTGAAAGCGTCAGTGCCGGGCAGCTATCCTCCCTGTTTAACCTTGTGTGACTTGTGTGACTTGTAACAACAGAAGATGAAGTAATGAAGTCTTTTTTCTAAACTTGGACTACCATTTTCCAAGCTGATTACTCCTTTAAAGCTAAGATGTCCCCTTGACACCTGTCTTTGACATAGCACCTGGTAGCTATTCATAATGTTTTTCCTCCACCCTCCTTTAATATGAGGCTTACAGCATGCCAGCAGCCTAAACCTCCACCCTTCATTGGCAAGTCAGGATGGCTTTGGTGAACAGTCTATTTCTTCTGACTGTTCCTCACCATTGTGAGGGATTATGGCTGAGGGCCAGCGACTTTCCTCCCACAAACACTTTAATGGTCCAAACATACTATCTTTGCAGATTACAGTGGAAATACTAATGCAGTTTTGACCTGACTTTGATGCAGTGCTCTACTGATGCGGGGTGACGCCGCAGCAAAGCAACAAGATTAGATCTCAGCAGTGAGTAAACTGGAAGTCCTGAAAGGATGTTCACCACCCGTGTGTGTGCAAGGGGGCAGCTGGACACGGCACAAGGTGCCAGCTCAGACCGCGAGGGGAAGGTAAGATGCTTTTAAAACTCTGCTTTCTCATAACCCCCTCTCTAGAAGACAATACTGGCCTGTCCAGCTGCTGATCAATTAATCAATCAATCATGAAATCCGTTTCTGCCAAGCATCACCCTCACCAGCCGGGAGGCGGTCGCAGCCTTCGAGTGCGGATTTGGTCCGTTTCGCAGCCCCGGGAGGCGCAGGGGGGCACTAACGGGAGCCCCCCGGGGCCGCCTCCCAGGATGGTCATGCTGGGAGCCTCTAGACCAGCCGCGACAAGGAGAGTGAATCGAGCACCAGCCGCGTCTGAGGCTCCATCCCGCTCTCCAGGGTTGATGCTGGGCTCCAGCAGCAGGGCTGTGGCGGCACTGTATTGTGCCGGGACATACATGTGTATTTTACGCATGTGTCTATAACATATATATGTTGTAAGCAAACAAACAACTGAGCTGGGGGACTCTTTAAAAAAATGTTGCAGCCACAGCGGTAGCCAAAGGAAGAGGAAAGGGGGGGGGGGGGGGGGGGGGGGAGGAGAAAAAAAAGAGGAAGGTTTTATTTTTTGTTTCCCCAGGCTTCTGATTTACTCCGTGACTCTGATGCTTATCAACAACGCGTGAAGATTGCAATAAGGATCCTCCCTGGAAGGCGAGGAGGAGTGACTTCCAGGGGGCTGGGAGGAGGTGGAGTGCAGCGCGGCTCTCGCCTATAAGGAGGTGCCCAGCGCCCAGCTGCTACTTCTCCGCCGCAGCTCGCAAGGTGAATTTCTGTGGCAGCAGCCGGGGGAGCGGGTTCGGCTCGGGCTCTGCCGCTGGCGTTCGGAGCAGCTTCTCCAAAGGCCTCGGAGGAGGGTCCTTCGGCCGCTCCCGGCTCCGGCTCCCCCTTCGTCCGGGGTACCTGGATGCTGCATGGAGTAAATGAGCGGAGGAAAAGGGAGCGCGCAGAGGCTGAGAGGCGCTCGGAAACCGGGACCCGGGGAGACAGGCGGGCGGGTGGCATCCCCCGCCGGGGCTGAACATGGATTCCCAAGCCCTCGGGGGCTTCACTCTGCTGCTCTTCAGTTTTTGGCACCTGGGATTAACTGCCACAAATTGTGAGTAGCGGGAGCTCAAGGAGTTGCCTGGGGTTGGGGCGGGGGCGGAGAGAGGGAGGTAGAGATGGGGTGAAAAACTCCCTGAAAAGGGGGCTAAGGCAACACGACCTCCAAGAAAGTTATCCCGGCTCCGTTCTGCTAATTGAGCTTGGAAATGCAAAGTTGCGGCCAGATGGAGGGATTGGTCGCCACAGTCTTGCCGGTGTGGACGTGGGAGTGAATGGGAAACGCTAGAGCCTGCAAGGAGCCGCTCGCCCGTTTTTCCCCCCACGGTTTTCCATCCTTCCCCTGGATAGAAGGATGCTCGCCCCGCTTCAGCTGCCCGCGGCCGGAGCTGTGCGCATCTGCCTCCCGGCTGGAAGGGGTCAGTGCTTCCCGTATGAGTCAGGGTGCTGGGATTGTGCTGGTTGTGCCTGGCGGAGCAACCCTGATGGCACTGAGCCTCTTATCCCCGCCGTCAGTTCCCACGGACGAGGGTACCATCGGTTGGCACGGGCGCGGCTGGGTCCCGGGGTGCGCTCGCAGCATCCCCCGCGCCCATAGCAACATCCCGGGTGCGAAACTGCCATTCGCTCCCTCATCTTCTAGAACCCCCCTCGCAAGTTTCCCCACGTATTGGGAAGTGACCCTGCGAGGTCTGTCCCCGCAGGCAGGAGCCTCCCCCGCCGCTGGGCTTTGCAGTGCCGAGGCGGGCAGGCACCGGCGGCGGCTCTGTCGAGCGCGGTACAGCCGGGAACCTTCGGTGCCGGTGGGACCTGGAGCGAGGTGGGGGGGGCACGGAGGAGATGGCAAAGCGCGGGGACGGGAGAGGACGGCCGGTCCCGCGGGGACAGCGGGGCTCGTCGGGCGGAGAGGGGCGGGTGGGGACCCCGGCGGGGCGCGGCGAGCGCTAGAGGGCGCTGTTGCCCCGCCGGCGGCGCGGGGCACCCACCCCATCCATTCCTCCGCCCGCCCCATCCCGGCCCCGCGGCCGGCGGTGCCTTCCGCTGCTTCCCGCTCGCTAACAGCGTCCGAATGAGCTGCTGCGGTAACGGCAGTGAACTCTCTTCCTTCTTGTTTTTTTTTTTTTTGTGTGTGTCTTCTTTTTTAATTTCCAGTCAATTAAATTACGGTTAATACGTTTTAATAATGCTCACGAATACTAAATGGCAGACGATTTAAGGCTGAGGCTTGCCATTACTGATGCAGTCATAAACTTAATTCCTAACACTTAAAAAGAAACTCTGAATTAATGAGTTTTACTATTTCACGGGTGACAGTTTAATTTCCCGATGCCAATAAACATTTCCGTTGAGTACACACTGCTTCCTAAATATTTAGGAGTCAATCTTTTTAAAGCATAATGATCAATGGTTTTATTATACTGTACAGATTTTACTTATTCATTGAGCAATGAATTAGCATGGAATCAGCTGTAAGTGCTTTCCCAGGAGCTGAGTGAAGAAGCCTGTGAATCTGTAATAGCTACAAGTTCCCTAGAAACCTCGTTAGATTCGCATGTGAAGATATCTGTGTGTGTGCACGGACCTCAGTAATTGCATCCAGTATGAAAATTCATCAACTTCTTAAATAAATAATCTCCTTATGTTGGTGCTCAGGGAAGCTGTGTTTCCTTGCATGGTTTTGGACTAAGAAAGCTTAAATATGGGCCAAAATATTGAACGTTACATGCCTATAAGTAGTGCCTGAAGTATATTTAAAAAGCTACATTAAAAGTGCCATTGCTTTTTAAGTATTACTGAGCTCGCAGATAGCCAGAAAAAATTCCAAAGGAGAAGTCACCAAATTCCACAAATGGGAACCTTCAGCATAGGTCGCTATCAGGAGCTGAGGTCCTTCTATTTGAAGCCAAAGTGCAAATGGAAAAGTACTTGCTTCTATTCCTTCTCTAAGTTGAACACTTTGGCCAAAGGAATTGTGGTCTAATGCTTGCATTGGTAGATTTACAATGGCTTTAACAGGCTTGTTTCTGACAGGTTTTGCAAATAAGAACAGAACTGGGGACAGTACTTACAGTGGAAAAGAGCTATGCTTCTGAGTGGAAGAATGCAGTTTATTTAGTGTATTTCCTAGCATCTAACATGACGTTAATGTAATGTGTTTTTTTTTCCTTCTAAATTAGGAAACAATTTATTTTCCTCTCATTTACTTAGTTTCTGTAAAGATCCTGAATAAGTAAAATTCTTGTGTACCACTGAGATATTTTATTCTAATTTCCTCTTTGGTAATAATTTTTAATTAGAAAATGAATTGCTGAAGAAACAGCTTTGAAGCACAGCTACAGGCTAGGGGTCAGTAGACATCATTAGAAAGATCAAAAATTACCCAATGCTAATAAAAAGTAAGAAATTCTTCCCGTTTTGCTTTTTGCAATAATTGATTACATTAGGTAACTGGAGTGACAATAGGATTTCTCCCCAGGATACCAATTACTAGAAAATGAGTAAATAGCTATGTACATAACATTGAAAATGAGCTGCAGATGGTATCTGGGGGAACAGAAACTTCTACATTCATCAGGTAGACAAGGAGACACAAAGTCTTGCCTTCTGTATAACAAATTAGCTGCCCTTTAACAGCATATTCTGTGATCTGGAAACCTTAGTATCTTTGGTAAGTCTAGATTTCCAGTTGTTGAATGCAAATTTCTTCTTTCATTTTTAAAGTTGGAGGTAGGGGGAAGTAGTGAAAATATGAAAAGAGAAATGAATTTATGTTTTTCCCAACCACTTTGACTTAGCTGTTCAGGACTAGTCTGCAGGTATGGAAAAGATTTGTAGGAACACTTCCACCTGGTTTGGTGTTGTGCATCTTAGAAGTGTTTCCTATTATTATTTTACACCTTATGTGTACCTCTTCCCCTCCCCCCAAATATCTTTCTTGAGTGACTTTTCTCACATGGCCAGAAAGATGGAGCAGATTAAAACATCTCTTGGAGAAGTGGCACTTTTTAACTCCCGTTGCAAAAGTTATTTTCAGAAATACTTACATGTTTCTGTTCTTCAACACAGCCTCCTCTTCCTCCCACAGAGTATTTATTTTCCCAGTTCACTAGCACTTTTTACCTGATCATGAGACTTTAAAATCTTTTGTTTAAACCTGATCATAACTGCCAGTCGAAGCTGCAGAAATTCGGTGTGTGGTAGAATCAGATCTCCTATTGAATTTCTTATTGAAATATACAGACAATGTACGGTTTGCTACTCTGCAGCAGATGTAGATGTGGCCTTACAGGAGACTGACTTTGGTAACTATTTAATTAAAAGGCAGGTAGTGAGTATATATTTCTATTTTATATAGAAATATATGCATTTTCTTGGACAATTAGACTTTTTTTTGGCAACAGTATGTTCACTGTGATTTTAGCCTTCCTTTTCAGGGATCTAAATTGATGGCAACTGTGTAGCAGTCAGACAACTGTAAGTGAAAACTTATGGGAGAAAATTTGATTCTGGATACTTGAGGCCATCAAGATCAGTAGGTATACTTGGGACTTGTAACAGCACGAATGAGATCTGTTGGGTCAAGAATGGTAAAGGCTAGAGGTCTGTTAAACAGTGACCTTTCTACTCGTGTGGTCAGAAATGCTAATTTTTCAAGAGATCTGCTGAAATAGGTAGAATATTGATTATCTGATCTCAGTCTGTGGCTCACTTGCTTTCAGGCTGAGTAAAATAGATTAGATGCACATCTCTGGCTTTTCCTCTGTCTCCAGCATTTAAATATTCTTTACAAGAGACTAGTAGTCAGACATGCTTTCCTCCTCTTAGCTCTATATAGGGAAAAAAACATATCCAGATGTTATCTTTATCATGCCTTCAGATGCAACAATAAAGAAATTATAAAGAATAATGAGATTTCCTGAGAGAAAGACAGTGAATGAAATTCCTGCCACAGCAAAGTCCTAGGGACCCCGTGCTGATCAGTGCCTCTCTTACATGTCTGTCACTACCTAACATTCAGTCAATTTTACTCCACTAGCACTCCTTGGCTTTGAATCAGGCTTAAAGACGATCTATTCTTGGACTACGGTGGTCTTTGGATTCTTCATCCACTAGGCAGATGGCATTGTCAGCCCACAGGAATCTATCTAGGGTTATTGTCATCTCAGCATCACATATATTGTCTGCTTGGGCAGTATTTCTTTTTTTTTGTTCTTAATGTCATGCAAATGCTGCAGTATTTTCCGTATAAATTAACAGCAAGAACAAATTGTTTTCAAATGTGCTGGTACATTTGTAAAAAGTATACATGTCAAGTGGGAAATATGGTGATTCTGGGTAGAACAACAAACTTGCAAAACTCTCTTGACACATGGCAAGCACAGGCTTCTGCCAGCACCCCAGTGAGTGTAGGACTAGTGAATGTTTTTTAATCACTATAATCATTCTTTTACTAATAGGAAACTGAGGCTGTGTATCATAAGCAAGATTGGAGATAGATTCTCACATTGATTATACATTTAAGTATTTAAAATAAGTCCTTTGGGGTCACTTGAGTTGACCCTATATGGTTCAACCATGTCCTGTACTCTGTTGTTAAATCATATTCATATTTGCCCTGCTATATATAATAATTTCAAAATCCATGGATTACTCCCTACTTCCTCTTTCCCTCCCTTCTCTTTATCTGCTGCTATTTGAAGCAAGTGGAGTTTGGAATGCTGAGTACTGAAATGAATAAGAATCTGAAGGCAGTGGAAGCGTGGGATGGCATTTATTTATTTTTAGCCCCCAAAATGCATTTTGTATAGATGTGATGGGTTTCGTCTTGCTTGGAAAAGTTAAATTACTGTTTTACCCCTTCCTGCTCTGGGAGAGATGAGAATGGGAGAAAAGCAGAACTGCAGGTGTATCTGCCAGCATTATACATGACGGAGGCTCTCCATACGTGTCTGCTTTCCCTTAGCCTGCCAGCCTCCAAAGTTCTACCAAGTGCTCACAGGAATGAGCTGTCTATACAGGACACTGAGTAACCTGCTGTGCTGTGTTTTTTTTTCTTTTTTTTTTTTTTTTTAGATAAAGAAGTGCTGTTTTTTTTTTTTTCCACCCCTAGAAGAGGAAAGATATTCTGGCCGTGTGATATTCACTTTTTCGGACAGCTGCTGACTTACTGATACAAGGGCCGCATTTGCATCATGTCTGTAGGATGTGATTCTCACTAGACATATCTGTTTTGTGTCTAAGCAGAAAGGAAGGTGCAAGAGACAAAAGAAGAGATAGGTCTGCATGAACCTTTTCTTTCTGCTGTCACTGAAGTGTCTTTAAGAGAAATGAACTGTTTCTTTTTTAGCTGTAACTAAACTCCTTCTACTCAAGCCAAGAAAGAGGGGAGAGATTAGTACAAACCTGATGCAATAAAGGTTTAAAATTACAGGCAGTTTTTGGAGGCTTTTGATGTATCACTTGGTGAAGCAGGAAGCATCAGTAGACCTGTTACCATGTCTCTGTAGAGTCAGAGGAAAACAAGAATATTTTTTGTACGCAGTGCTGGACTGATATTATTGATAATTAATTTCCTTGTATTAAATTTGTCTCTGAATTTTCTGATTGCCCGGTGCAGATTCCTGTGGGCTGATAATTCCATCTGTTCACTGGATCAGTGCAACTGATGATGTTTTAAATGGTGAAAACAATACAGTATAGAATCTAGAGGAAAAAAGGGGGTGCCAAAACATTGATTTATTTATTTTTAATTATCTGTTCTGTTACACAGTTAAAATGGTAGTTCATAATGTGATGATCAAACTGCCCTTCTGAATAGTTGCATAGAAAATATTTCATATTTTAGCTGGTATTTACTGCAAAAATAAAGTAAATTAGTAAAAGAGAGAGCATGAAGCCATTTATAAATGTCATGAAGGATCTTGCCTGATCTGTATTCCAGGAGAGGAAACCCCATTTTTCTGGCTATGTTTTGCCTCTGCATGATATTACTCTTTCTCTACATTCTTACTAACATATGTTGGAACTCAAGATAACTTGATCCATTTCCTGCAGAAGTTTGTGCTCAGAGATTATCAAAACAGGTGCTGAATGAAGTACCCTACTTACAATACTAAATGTCTATTAGAGTACTGTTTGGTTCAATTATTATTGTGTTTTGTAACCTGTGAATTAAAAGCCTTCAGAATTGTTTTCTTTGAATGTACAATTGTAGTACTGTAACTTAAAATAACATACAAAACCCAGACAAAATGGTCTTCTAAGTAATAGTAGCTTTGATTTTGACTAGTGTTTCTCTACTCTAATAAAGACCTTACCAGTGCTCAACCTCTCAGTTTCTAGTGCAACTGCAGAGGTTTCGGCCTATATAGGAACTGAATAACCCTGAACACCAAGAATGCGCTACACAAGGCAACAGGATGCGATGAGTTTGTGGACATCTGTGATAAAAAGTTCTTTCATGAAAGAAGTTGTCGGGAAATAATTTTGTAAGAGAGATGCTTGTTCTGTCCTTTTTTTCAGACACTGTATATGTATTTGGAGACTGTTTCCTGGTTGAGAAGAAGACTTTAGTGTTAGAAAGAAATGTCAAGAAATGATGCACATGCCAAAAATGGCACTAGTGCCTTAGTCTCCTTATGTATCTGTGGCAGCCTATTGACATAACTTCTGTCCTCAGCCTATGCCTGTGCCAAATTGGAGGGAGTAGTCAGGCTTGGAATCAGACCCCTGCATAGTGGTGTGTTGCGAATGGGAGAAAGTTTCTAGTGAACCAGGGTGCAAATGTTTTTTTTAAGTGAACTAGTAGATTTTCCATCTGTTTGAGTCTAGTGGAAACTGGCTTTGGATAACAGCAGTTCAACAATTTTTGTTTGGTCATGAGTGGTGATTACTTAACCAATTAAATTTAAAGTAACATTCTTCAACATCACTGTGATTCAAGACATGGAGGTTGTTTCAGCTCCAAGATTGTGTTAGTGTGCTGCTACTGGGCCGGGGAAGTCTAGATGCCTGACTATAGAGACTGGCTTATTGATGAGGTGCTGGAAGTTTGCTGGGAAGAGTCTCTGTGATTCCCTCCTGTCCTAATCAACATCAGACATGTTACACCAGTGATTATCTTATCACATGCTAACACTATTTTCATGCTGGACAATACAACTTCAAATTTTAGGTCGAAGAGATTTCTTGATAGGCATAACTGCTACATAGATTCATTAGGATAATAACCAGAAGAAGCTAGCTCTATAATTGCTCATTCAATGCCATTGTAGACTATAAAAGTTTTTAGTGGCTGATGTTAATACATTATTTTCCATACTGTTAATTGCATGGGATCTGTGTAATCTTTATGGGATAAAAGAGCATAGAGTTGCAGTGGGACACACTGCACTCCTTTTAACCCGGTACCCAGAAATATTCAAAAGATATTCAGCAACACCCACAGCAGTGGGAACTGGAAAGAATAACTATGGTATCATTCTGGGAAATGCTTTGATTTTGACATTGGTAATTAGAGTTTAGCATAGAGCTCCAATGCATGAAGCAGAATGGTATTCAATACTAACCATTGTGGCACAGTAGGAATTGTACTGAAAGGGAAATAAATGCATTTTCATTCTCTGTTTTATTGTGCGTATTGAGAAGGATTGAGTGTTGGCCCTTAGGAATTCTGGAACATATTTTTTTTTTCTAAAACTATTCAGTGCGCTGTGTTGCCAATACAGTAGTAAATAATAATAATTTTCAAATGGGTAGAATCCTCTCCTTGTTCCCAGCTGAGCAATGAGTATTTGATAAATGCTGTACTGCCTGGATCAGAACTGGCAAGTTCCATTTACTTCTGCTCTAAATAGTGAGGCATTGTTCCTCAATGACAATGGTTCTTCACTGATGACAGCTTGTCAGTAGTCCAGGAACAGAGACAAATATCTTGTGATCTGTGTCACCAGTGACATAGCTGTAGTCCCTCCCTTCTTAGTATAGGGATGCCTCTATATGTTTGGGCCTATATTGCACCCACTTCTAATGTAGGTGTTGTGAGCCATTGCTCTCTTTTCTCCTTCCAGGTCATAAAAACAATATGCTGAGCATTAATAAGGCCATTTTCTTCCTTCCCTCCATGCAGATTTATTACTGAAACAGGAGGCGCAATGGCATTTTTTACTGGAGAATGTCTGGTGTGTCTGTAAAATTATGCATAAGGAAAGAAGCAGGAGATGGAGTCTGTTCTTTGTAAGGAAAGAGGGGAGGTCACAAAGGATCTTTTCTCAGTTTCCCATTACTAGTGGCAGCTTCCTAATGCACACAGTGAGAAGGTCTGAATTAATGGTCCAAGTGAGTTATCAGTGAACCGTTAGGAGTAACGCATTCATTTGTAGTAATCAGGACTGATTTATGAATAGGACAAAAGGGACTAAATATGCTATGAAAATGCATGTTGTAGATTTTTTTTCCTTGATGAATAATTCATCCACTTCTAGTAGCCATGAAAACAAAAACACCATGCACATAAGAACCCATTAAAAAAGTTAATCCCACAAATGGCTGAACACTGAGAAAATCAGCTTTTGTTTTAAAAGGTAGATTTACTCAAATCTTCTTTAATTTGATTTGTCAGTGGGGTATAATTTAAGTCAAACAAGTTAGCAGCATTACTTGCTATATGAAGGTCTAAATATTTAATAGATTATGAGAAATGCCTGCCCCACAGGATAACGAGCTAAGGAACACTCATTCTCTGCAGTGCAGAGGGTAAGCTAAACTCAACAGAAATAGCAAGCAAAATGGAGAAGGACCTTCTGTTCACAGGATATGGTCCTCTAAAGCTGATCTTGGAAGTACTTGTATTGCACCTACTAATCTAAATGATGCTGGGCAACCTCTATTAGTTAGGATAGTGGATTTTTAGTAGCTGTAAGGGTTCACGGTTTTCCCATGGTTTCTACGTTTCTGTGAAGATGCCCACAGTGAACCTCTCCTAGCCAGAGCATGTGCTTGGGCACATGCAGAATGCTCCATACTCAGAAAATAATGGTGGACATCTGCCTGTCTGCTTTAGGATAGTCATTTTAGTAGGAGAGGGAGTATCAATGCCTCTACAGAGGCTGGTGCTTCAGTGGAGCTAAAATATTCTGTATAAAGCTACCTAGGAAGTCTTTGAAAAGGTAGAATAGGAACCTGGATGTATTGGATTTTGGGTGGGCACTTTATGCTGCTGTACCCTTGGTGCAGCTACTTAAGAGGACAGTAAACAGAGAAGCAGAGAGAAGGGAGAAGAGCAGGCTTGCACGGAACAACAGTGCTGCTGCATTGCTTCTTACCTGCCCTGAAAAATTCAGAGGAGCTGGTTTGTGTTTTATTATTTTTTAATTTTGTATAGAAATAATTTACATTTTAATTTTAGTGGAAGAATCTCCTTCAACAGCCCCTAGCAAGATTAAACAGCTATGGCATTTTTCACAGACTGTTTGTTTGGAGAAGAAAATGAAAATTTGATGAATTTCAATCAGATGTAGCTTACAGCATTCAAATATTTATAGATTATCAAATTCCCTTTTCCCAGCTCTGCTTCTTAAGTGCAGAGCTCATCTTATATGTAATATTAATTCTCATTACTCTTGGACAGTTACTCACTGATTTATTGTGCAGACTCAGTTCATTTACGACCTGGTCTAAACTTCCTAAAATGAAGAGAATGATACATACTTGAATTTCAGATCACCTTTTGCTCTGAAGTTAGTTCAGCCAGTGTGCAAATCCTTGTTATTTTTTTCCTGTGAAGTTTGTTCTCCTGAAAACCTGTCTGGCGATGCACGCCATGCAAGATGTGTTTGCACCGATCATTATGAAGAACTGTTTATTTTCCTAATAGTTGCTGTTATTTTTGAATACATCATATGAGAAGACTGTATTGGTGTGCTCTTTTATCATATTTTATGCCAACATTCTATCCAACTTATTGACAATATATTAAGTTAAAAGTCTGTACCCTATTGCATTCTTCACATTCTTTTACCAGCAGTTGTTCTGTTTACTGGCTCCTCCTGTTCATTTGAATTGAAGTGAATCTAAGGCACTATACCACATAGAATTACATTGTCATAATTTTTACAAGCATTACAGAAAACATTTTAAGTGCTCTGAAGGCCTGTCAGTCTATGGGTGTTCATGTTTATCTGTCTTCCCGGCAAGTATGAGATCATATTGCTGGTGCTCTTGGGTGGGCAGATGAAAGCTTCTTTTCCAGACTGGAAAATGTATGGCTAGTTTTTTGTTAGTAACATTAGGTACACGAGGTTACTCATGAAAGTGTACAAAAGTCCACACAGATATATTTAAAAAAAACTTCCACAATTTTCCTCATCCTCATCTCTCTGCTCTGAAGAGAAGCATTGAGTCACTTCCTTTGTTTTCTGGCCCACTTTCCTGGAGGAGAGCTACTTTATGGCTTCTATGCTCTAGGAAATCCACCAAAGAATTTAAGAGTTTGGCTCTGCCATTCATGTGAACCTTATAGGCTGGAACCAGGTATTATGGGAAGGAACAGATGAGCTGTATCAGGCTGAACACTAGTTTGTCAGTCATTGCTGAGTTCCAAATTTCCCTAAAATGAATAACATTAGACATTTTAACTATAATATATATTATGATTTGTTTGCAAATTATAAACTTTTCTCTTTTGAAACCTGCATCTAGTAGCTGGTACTGTTCCCTGGAGCCGAAGTAGTCTATTTACTGCATCATTTTGAGTTTGGTTTACAATCTCCTTTACGCACCCACATTCATCAGGGATTGTTTGCAAAAGCCTAAACTGTTTTTCAGATAAGCAATGGAGATGTGTTTTTCATCTGTACTTTTGCTCAGGAGCTGTTGTTGGCTTCTTGGACTAGGTCAACCAATATGAAAGAGATGGCCTACTTTCTTGAGATCTCAGCAGAATAGATAGAAACAAAGATCTGCTTACTACGTCGTAAGTTATTTCCCACTTTAGCTTGTGGAAGGAGGTATCAACCTCCATGACTCATCTCATGTCACATGAAATGCATATTATTTCATTTGCTCTGAAAGGCTTGATCCAAATTCCACCAATTCTGTCATTGAGTCTGGACATCAATGACTTGTGTGAATTGAATAAGGATGTCCTGATTTAACAATGTTTCTCTGATTATAAGCAGACAGTGAGTCAGAGCTATAACAGCACAGATTTTCCTCTAACCTCTCCCCCTCCCTCTCCTTAGTGCCTTTTTTTTTTGCAACTTCATCTAATTAGCACAGGCACTAAGGTCAATATTCTAACACCTGACAGACTTTACATGGGAACACCACAATTACAAGTGCAATTATCTGTTTTTCTGCTGCACTGAAAAATGTAGCATATGAAAATTAACATAAAACCCCTAAGTGTTAGGATGAAAGTGTTGGCATTAGCGGAGAGGCACTATCTTCAAATTTGAAAGGCCTGGGTTTGATGCTTGACTTCTTGAAAGTTTTCCTGGGCATCATTAGGTGATGTGTTTAATTGCTTTGAGTTTGGTTTTAGCTGGTTTATCTCATTAGGGCTAAATGGTCCTCTCTCCTAGTGTATACAGACTTACACTTAACAGAAATTGAAGAAAGATGTTTTTGTGCTGGGCAGTAACTTAATATAAGCAATAATGCTGTTAACACATTTCTTTTAGAAGTACTGACTGCATCAACAAATAATGGAGTCTTTAAAACCTTGTGATTGTGCTAGTTCTCCCTGGGGACTTCCATAGGGAACTGTATGCAGCAAATTTAGGATCCTTGTGTAAATCTAGAGTTATACAGTCTTCAATATAAGCACTATGGGCTGGTTGGCTGTAAGCCAGGAAAACAAAATATTTTTTGAGCACTAAGCTGTTCCAGTCATTTCTATGCGGCACGTGGGTAGAGCTAACTGGCATCTCCCTGCAAGAGAATGTAAGTTGCCTGCACTGGTGCTAAACTAAAACTTTGTGATGGAAATCATGCATTCATGTTAAGTGAAAGAATAATAACCAGTTAAATATGACTATAAAGTACAATCCTGAGATAGCCAAAAGAACTGCACAAGAGAAAGGTTATTCCCTTTTATTTCTTTCATTAAGGAAAACTATAATCTTAGCTTAGAGAAAATTTAGAGCAAATCTATAAAGTCACGTTCAAGCTAAGCTTTGTAAATTCCAAGACAGGCACTTAATTCAGTGTTCAGGCAGGGAGAAAAATAGTTCACAGCTGGAAATGCCTGTTCTTCTCTTCCACAAGATGCACAGAGAAGAATAATTGATTTAGACTCCTCAGGATAGGAATGGGTTTTCTGTGTTAGTAAGTGTGAAGCAGAAAGTCTTCGTCTTAGTAAGATGATCACTTCATGTCAGTGATGATAACAGTGGAGCCTCTGTTTTGAGGACTACATAGGATTGCATCTTCTGCTTCTTCAGCCAGTTTGTAAGTTCATCACTGGCTGGTGATATTTTTACGTCTTTCAGGAAATAACTAGTTTGATGACAACAGCCAGACTGTTCTAGTCTGCAACTACTAGTAAACCAATCTTTCAGCCCTAAAGAATGAAAATCTTTTCTTGGAATAGCCCTAAGTAAAAAATAGGAAACTCGCTAAGCTGATATTGAAGGCAGCAAAGTTTAGTTCTTCTTAGATATTGGTAATCTATGCATAGCTGTAGATTTTTGTCAACTAGGAAATAATAATAATGGAAAAGTCTCCTCCTTCTCATGTCCATAATCTACTTTTGAGAATAAATACTTGAAAGATTGTGGGATTCATTCTTGATACTCCAAAGCACTGCATTAATGAATAAGTACATTTATTTCACGGAGGATCTTCTTGTACAAAGCAGAGTACCAAAGAGAAAATCTGAGGCTAGTATTAGTATGTTTAAAGCCAAATGCAACCATATGATTATCCCACTCCATGGCAGCTTTGTCAGAGTGATTAAAAACTGCTTTCTATAATATTCTTACATACACAAACAAATCTTATGCTCATACTTGCTGTAAGTATTATGAAGAAACAGCACATAACACAGCCTCATTTCATTCACTGAAATGACCAAGATGATCAAACCAAAGCGAAACAGTCATGAACTATGCAAATGAACAAGGCTTAGAGTGAATATGCTTATGTTAAGTCAGTAATTTGATGGGCTGTCTTTTGATTAATTTTCTCTGGAGGAAAGGAAATAGTTAACTCGTATTTTACCTCTGCCAGAGCCTTGGAAAATTGGCAGCTGCTGTTAGATCAGGTTGAGGTACTACAAACAAGAAAGAAATACGACTGTCTCCTTCATGAGATTAGACTTTCTCATGTGCACTAACTACTGTTTTCAGACTTCCTCCTACTGACAGCAACAGAGTCAGCAATTGCTGCTTTTTCCTGGTGCTCTTCCCATGCTTTGTCCTTTGTTTTTTTTTTTTTTTTTTTTTCTGGGTAGAACAATTTCAATTGCACCAACTTCTCAAAGACCAGAAATCTGGCAGACCGCAATATCAAACTACTTGGGTGTTGTGGTATCATTTCAGCTAGATTAAAAACCGAGTCTCTCAAATATTGAAACGCTAGTAAAATCAACTGTCAAATAAAGAAAAGACCTTTCTGAATACAGAAAAACACTGGTATTTTACAGGTCAGTGAAGTATTTGTCTCAGATGGATACCTTCTAGATATGGCTGAATAGTTTCAGAGACTGTTGATGAGTTTTGATAAGTGAACAAGTGAGAAAGCACCTCTAGTGCTGTTTCTTAGAATCTTTAGGGAAATTATATTCATTTTTCAGGTCGCATTATATTTCTGTGCCTGGCACTCTGTTTATTTAACATTTAAATACCTGCCTTTGTAGTTTGAAACATAAATGGCTACAGAATCTCATTAGGATTGTTGAGGTGAAGTTCTACAGTATGAGCATGTTTCAGATGAGTCCAGAGGATTTAATTCTTAGCATACTGTTTAGAAAAGCAATAGCATTCTTAAGCAATGATAAACTGAAATGAATACTCTGTATGCTCACTGAAGTCAAACATTCCAGTAAACAGTATCAGAACCCAGAATGGTTCAACTGGAAGAAAAGTATTTATACTTCCTAATAGACTCTGAATATTGAAAAGTATTTAGAGGTAATGTAAATAAATTCTCCCTCGTCACCTTCTTTTAGTGAAATGTAACTTTTTTTTTATGATTCTATCATCTAAATGTTGGTTCCTCCACTTTGAAATCAAATAATGTTTAGCACTGTTGATGAGACATCAAATCCTCAAAATATGCTGCTTCTAAATTCTGGTTACTGTTCAGTTCACAGTTGCCTACTGTAAATGGAACACTTGAAATTTGATCTTGAGTAGGTATGGCCAGACTTTTCTACAGACTATTTGTGTATTTATCTTTATATGATATTTAACAGAAAATTGTATATGTGTATGCAGATCTCTATACAGAGCAGAATAATATTTTAGATGTTGCTGCTTTTCTTGAAACCCATTTCTTTGCAATTGCTAAAGTAAAACAAAATGAGGTGGTGGAATGAAACCATTTCGTGATGAAATCCATTCATTTCCATTTTTATATTTCATTATTGCCTTCATTATACTCTTTTCATTTTGGGAGAGAATAATTTTCTAAGATTGAGTAGATTCAATATTCTGCTTAATCAGACACTTATAATTTTTTGAAGATGAGTCATTAAGAATTTGACTCTTTCATGGAATTCTTTCCAAGAATTTCTGTAAGTTGACTTTCTATCATTTGGTATTTAATGCTGGCTACTGAGCCCTGATGCTCCTCAGTGCCCCGAAAAGGACCCTGTGATGTGTTATAAGAATGTGCTACTATTAAACTCTCTGTGCCTCTGTGAAATTCATGCACAGACACTCTTTCTGTGGTGTGAAGGGTAGACTCTTTGTACTGCTTATGTCCCATTTTAAGAATACAAAAGAAGTCGCCTAGAAAGGACTATTATTAATTACCCTTACACCTTCTGAACCCTCTGCTCAGGAGCCTGCTGCTCCTTCTAGTAAGAAGAAAGATTGCACCCAGAAGGACTTTCATGCAGGCTGTATTCTCTGTCTCCAGTATTTAGTTGGTTTTCTCAGTAGTTTTCAGATTGTCTTCAGTCATACCACAAGTACTGACCTCTTTATTTTTTTTTCTCTTTTCCTCTTGCTTATTCTGTTCAGCCCTCTGATTCAATGACTAATCTGTGTCTCAAAGTCAAAGAAACTAAATTGGTGAGCTGCTTTTCCTCTCATGATCTCTCTAATTCTGATTACTTTTAAGTGCAGCGTCACTGTCCTCTGTGTCCTTCAGGTTTGCCATTGTAGACTTCCCTGGCTTTCCGCAGTCCAACCTGTGTCCAGATCTTGTTACTGCTTCAAGATTAAATGCAGGTTTTAACCACTCTGTCATACTGATAAATACAATTTTGCCTCTCTTCTATTAGCAGTTGATAAGATGGGAAGTGTTGGGTTATGGTGAAAATCTGCATAAAGCAGATAGAAAAGGGAAACTCAGTCTTTTGATATAATAATAGTATTAATAATAATAACAAAGAAAACCATCAGTAATACTTCTGATTTCAGGAAAATCTCATTCCAAACAAAGAGATGCAGCCCCTGTTGGAATAAGTAGCGTATATGATGTTATCTGAAAATGCAGATCAGGTTTCCTTACACTTATGTTGAACAAGCAGCTCAGAGATGCAGCAGAGTCTGCTTTTTTTTTTGCATTAGTCTAGCACCTTTTCCTATATATCTTTTGCTTATTTGGCTCTGAAAAGTCCCTTCTTCCAAGCCATGAGGTTTAAAACCTTGTAAAAGCCAGCATTCATAGTTAATTTACATTTCTTTTGAATACTTTTATGTTTGCACAGAGGTATAATTGTGTGTATGTATATAAACATACACAGGTGATTATCTACACTTCATGTATATGTATGTATATGCCTATATAAATAGATACCTACAAACAAGCAATTATATGTATAGGTTATGTGGCAGCTTTCAGATGTTCATGCTCAAAAAATATTCAAAATATGTACAGAGCTAATAGAATGTAATGTGCTACACTGGGGATGGGAGAGTTTCTTTACATCTCTTTGCTTCATAAAGAGACAGCAGAAGCCTGAGCCTTTCTCTGGAACTTGTTGCATTTAGCATCTCATCTAAAATAAAGTCCAGATACTAAATTTTGTATTCATGGGGTTAGAATGTTTCAAAAGATTTTGCAGTTAAATCTAAGGCATAAATATGCTGCCTACACACTTGTCCTCTTTGTGAAAACTACATAGTTGTCTTATGTGGTAACGAGGATTTTAAATTACTGCAGCTAGTAAGCTGGCTGGACCATGACATCATTAAGAAGAAAAGAGAGATTTCTTGTGTGGACTTGAGCAAATTACCAATTTGCTCTATGCCCCAGCTTCTGCTGGATCTTCCTGTGTACTTTTTCAAAGTAGGGACAGTGGCTTGGTAGTGCTTTAATTGCATTTTTCCTCCTCAAAAATGCTGGCTCAGTCACACCACAGGAGACTTATCAAGGGACGTTTTGACATATCATTGAAGATACTCAGTTTATTGAACTAGTATTTTTATTTTTCCTTTTACCTTCCAATGATTTGTGTCAAATTATATTTTTCAGAGTGTTCAATTTATGTTCCATTTTATCTAGATCAGACTTCTTATAATGAAGCATGGTTACAAATACACAATTGCAATTAAGATTAGCTATTAAGGAAATAAACAGATACAAATGTTTCAACCATCATGTTCAAATATCCACATAATCCACATAAGTTATTACAACAGAACGGTGAAAATACAATACAAAACAAGCAGATTCACATGAATATTCATAAGCATATACGTGCCTACACCAACACATTGGCACACTGTACAGCAAAGAACAAGCAAGAGCCCTGAAACCCTGCTTTGGAGGCACTGTGGCAAAGCCCTTTTGTGTGCTATATCCACATATATATTTGTTGCAAATATCCTATGGCTTACTCTGCTCATTCGTGTTGGCAAAAATAGGGCTTAAGTGAAATGATCCACGGCTACCCTCAGGTGTCTCACATGCTTACTTCTCTGGGTTTATATATACAGTGTCTTATTTTTCATCCCTCTTCTCATTACCTTGTATTCTCTACAGGGAGCTGCACTAGACTCTTATCTGCCAGTAAGACAAATCCACTTGCGTTATTTTGATTTTGATTGTAGCATCTCCTCCAGTGGTTTGTGTGTATTCATGCCATCAAGAAAAATACTGGCACATGATTCACTAGGAAATACTTCTCAATTGCTATTTGAAGCTGCTGCCATAAATCTTTTCTATTAAAGAATTTTGTTTCAAACAGGGCTTTTTGTAGCATTTCTAGTATGACCTTACCTCTTCTCAGCTCCTATCCCATATCATATATCTTAGCAGATTGACCATGCCAGGGATGACATGGAAATGTAATATTTGGTCACTGATGGCTGGGTTTTTTTTCATCATTTCTTGAAAGGCAAAAACAGCGTGGTGGCTTGTTCTGTAAGTCAGTTGGCCAAACAGCCATCACAGAGCAGCTCAGCTGTTTGCCATCTGATTGATAGAAAGCAATCAATATGAAACCTGGGATGTTTTTTCCCTGTATACTATTTAACCTCTGTTTTCAGAACAAAACTCAAACTAAGACTTTGGTATATCTTGAAGGCTGGGAGATGGAAGTTAGTGAACATAGGTAGGAAGTGTGTGGAGCTCTAAGTGCGGGGGATGTTACTCTAGACATGTGTCTTGGTTTCAGAGTCCATGACTGGAACTGAAGATAACGACAGCACAATGGGTTCCAGAGCAATATTTTCCCAGCAGAAAACTCAGAAGGATGAAGTTGACATGTAAATGTTAAATTTTACTTGAAAACAAAACATGGATTTGTGTGACTCCTTGCTGAGAACTATCTCAGAGGTAACTGGAGATATGAAGGAGGTGGAGACTGTTTTGAGTCTCCTTTGACCGATCCATAAGGACATGGATTCCAAAAGCCATTAAAAGAGGGAATGTATTCAGAGAAAATGCTGCAGAGAAATAATTATTTCTGCAGTGCACAGAGTCCCACTGGAGAAATAGGCTAAGCAGATCTCAAAGTGTTTTATATGCAAAAGTTTGATAGTTTGAATGAAAAGTTTCATTACTGAGAAATGGGTTTGATTTGTTAATAAAAAGGAGGCTTCTCATTTAGTTTTATTATTAGTTCAAAGAGCCAAACAGTTAGGCTTCTTCTACCCTCTTTATTTCCTTACTTTCTCTCCCTTCTCTCTTTCATTTCTTATCTTTGCAATTTTCTCAGAGCTGAAGTATTTCAAAAAGAAAATTAGTCTCTCCCTTTGGAGGGAGAGAAATAGAGAAGCAGGAAGGAAAGATTTGATCATTGTTTTTTCATTTCAAAACATGTTTGCTTTTTTTTTTGCATATAAATGAAAACTTCAATTCTGATGGAAATGTACCATTCAAAAACTTGGGGAAATGAGGCAGATTTTTTCCTCTTCTCTTCTTTAACATTTATTTTACTGTCTCTATAATGCATATCATCATGCATAGGATTCTCTGCCATTTAGCCTCCTAATAGCAGTGGACTCAATCCTCTTTTTTTCAGATAGTAGATTCAGTCTCATATCACCAAAATGGCTGGAGATTTTCATTTTAGCATGCTGGCTTGATCAGGTGATGCCTTAGAGATTCCTATTGCTGCTCTACATTATCTTTCATGTCTTGCAATTTGTGCTATTCATACAAATTGCTCCCAATGATGATATTCAAAGCCAAATTTAAACATACCACTAAACCATGGGAACATAACGTGTAACAAGCTACAATGAAATCCAAGAAGCATTGGATCATATGATCACCTTTGGCTCAGCAGCATCTAATGAATGGTAAATGCAGTTCAGTTCAGCTAAATGTTGTGTAATGAGCTCAGAAACAATGATGAAAGAAAGCTGATCTGATGAAACGGTGGCAGCACAGTAAGTGCGAAATAAATGTGGGAGTTATTAAAGGCATGTCTCTTGAAACTTTGGAACAACAATTTAGGCTTGCTGCAAAGGAACAGCTTAGGCAAAAAAAGAAAATAATGCAGCCAGAGGAAAGCAAGCCATGGGGTGGAAGGCGTATTTACTTGGACTTCTGCAGTAGTGAACCAAGAAAAGGCTTCACAGACTAAAAAAAATGCTCAAGTATAAGGCACAGTTTAATCTCATATTTTACCTTGCAGATTTTATCTAGATCAATAGGGCAACGGGGAGCTGTGAGTCAGATTAATGAAGAGTTGTAACACTTTCCTGGAGAGGTAGTGTAGAATCATTATTAGTCATGGGCTAAGAGGTCTCAAGGTGGCTCATAACCCCCCAGTTAGTACCACATATGTGCATTGCTTCGTATGGAAGAGAGTGGGTCACTGCCCAGTCCTTTCACCCTTGTTCCCAGCCCAACTTTGGTATGACTCCAGCTATGCCCTTTTTTTCCAACTAAATGGTGCAGGTGTAGTTGCAGAAATCTACATGTTTTCCATCTTTGGTGCCTGGCCTTCTTCTACTGAGTGAGCTTCCTTTTCTGCCACCTGGAGCCTCTCAGTTTCCTCCAGACACCAAAAACCAGAGACGTGTATTCAGGTGGAAGACGCTTCTAGGTATGAAAGCTGAAGCACATTTCTCCCTTCCAGCATACAGAAAACCTCCAACGAAGCAGGGACCAGTCTCTCACTGGTCATATGGCAAGCTAGGAAAGCTGAGGCAGAAGGGTAAGGATCTTCCCCACATGATGACAAGGAGGGGGCGGGGGAAATTACTCTGGGCAGGTATTCACCCTGAGATGGCTTAATTTATGCATCTGGTTCAGCCTCAGCCAGGTGATCTGGACCCAATATATGCCATGATACTTTGTTCTCTGAATAAGAATTACAGTTCTCTGCCCATTTTTTGTTTCCTCCTTTCTCTTCTTTTCTCCTCACAAGGGGAGAAAAAGAAATCTTTAATCAGTGGAAAGTTTCGGTATTTCCATTTGGGAGGAGATGTAGCACCCAGGTTTTTAAAATATTTTGTTATTCAAATAAGAGAGTTTTTTATTCCTTTAGGAATTTTTAAGTAATATTTGGCCAAAATTAATATTTCTGTGAAAGGCTTTTGACCAGTTATAGATACTTTCATTACAGCTTTCTTCAGTGAATCATTTTCGGTTAGAAAAAAGTCTTTTTAGTTGTAAAAGTCAGACATTCAAATACAACCAAATGCGCTCTGCTCTGCTGAACACTGTATAGCCCAGATCAACTCAGCAGATGCAAAACACTAACACAATACCCTTGCCATTCATTTATTTTTCTGGTGCCTGCACAGGAGACCTGGTACAATTCTGTGAGCAAGTGTGTTGTTTCTCATTTTCCTGCTCGTTCTCAAGAAAACAGCAGTGGAGAAGAAAAATAAAGGCTGGAAATCACAGGCACTGGGTGTTGATGGGGCAGTCTAAATAATATTGGAAATGGTAGTAAGGAGGGCAGAAGTAAAAAATGGAGCATAGTTGGGGAAAAAAGGTAACATAAGAATCTCTCTTTGCTCTTTCTCCTTCCTTACACTCAGGTTCAGCAGTAGTAGTTCTCTGAGAGACTTCTTTATGTAAACCCACATTTACTGTATGGTCCGATTAATGCTATTTCAACACTTGCTTTCTCTGAGAAACTTGAGCATCTCCATTCAGTCTGTTAGAGGCTTCAACATATACCTTAAGTGAAGTAACCTACTCTTGGCAAGGGTTAAAACAAACACCGGCAGAGAAACACTCAGTTTGTCAGCCTTAAGGTGCTCTATAATCAGTTGCTTTAGAAGCTTTGAACTGACAAAACACAGCTCTATATCGATGATCCTTTCCTTCCCTTTCTTTCACTGCAGTATCTTGTTCCTTTTGTAAGTGAATGAACTGCGAGCAAAAATGCTGTCCACCTAAAATAAAATTTGTTCTGCATCATGCTGAGTGAATAATTTATTGAGCTAACTGTTTGAGTACAGCATGTCTAAGGACTTGATCAGATATCTTGATTACTTGAATGGGTGACAAGGAAAGCCGAATGAACTTGTTTCCATCAACTTTTGTGATGTTATAAGCTTGAAAGCAGTGAAGCTGTTGTATCTCCTCTGAGCCAGGACACAGAGAAAATGAGTGTTTGGCAAATAATTTATTCAGTCAGTCTTCTGGTAACTTTATCCTAATCCCCTTTTTTTTTATATCTGATATGCTTACCACAGTTCTCAGCATGTGGGATTGCAGGTAGTTATGAAATACATTTTTTAAATGTTGTGTGGAAACTTCTGACATTATTTGTTGTGTTATATTTATCTGTGCAGGGGCAGTGTTTGTGTCAGTGATGCTGTGTATGCTAAAATGCATGGCACACAAAAATTATTGATCCTTTCAAGAAGCCCAAATGATTTTTAGTTTTGCCTCAGGCTCTATTAGCAATGTGGAAAATTGAAAAGGGCTCTCAAGAAAAAACTAGTGTAAGATTGAAGCTGCAACCGAAGAGCTGTCAAGTGGAGAAGTACTTATGAATTATAATGAACATGATCTAAAGATGACATTATTCTTCAGGAGTTTGTTTAAATCTTCCCTCCTAGTATATGACTCACAAAGGTCCCTTAGAACAAACAAAATCAAAATAAGAGCAGTTTCAGGAAAAGTATTTAGTGGTGGTACACATCAAATAGAGAAGCAGCAAAGCACGGGTTGGAAGAATGCCTTGGTGCCTTGTGCGGCAAGGACAGGGTTGGAAGAGTGCCAAAGGAAAGCTCTGAATTATGAAGCTGGCACAGGTGTTCCAGGTGCCTTCAACAGAAGTTCTCCTGTATGGCTTCTAAAGGATTACTATTTTTTTTCCCCTCACACTTGTTTTCTATGTATGTTGGAGATTGCCTACAAAACATCTCAAGACTTTGCACATTATGATTCTCCAAATGTTTACATCCATGTAGACATTTACATCTGATTCTTTTTTTGTTGGAGGGAGGGATCATTTCTGACACTGTCTGGCTTTAATAGTGTATTGAGTTCTGTGATGCAATTCGTATGCGGTGAAACGAAGCCTATTACTTTCTGAAGGTTTCTCAAATAGCTTTCACAGGGCAACACATTAAAAGATATGTTAGCATTCAATTGGTAATGTTATAATATGAAGGAAAATAGTATTACTGTGAACTGTATGACTGGAGTAGATATCCAGAGTTGGTCCACAGGCCAGTGCTTCCTGGAACTGGCCATAAATACCACTCAGCAGTATCTCAGATGGGGGAATATTTTTTCCTTCAGGCTGCAGATATTTTTCCATGTGTTCAACTCTTTCATGTAACATTTACTTTCTCCAGAAAAATCCAAAACCAACCCTAAACCCTGACAGAAGGTGTAGAAAGAAGATTTTTGTTTACCAAGATTTTTGTTTACCTTGATACATAGAAAGAATGCACTCACATTTGGCAAAAGAAGTAGACTTTCTTTTTAATTGCTCCCCTGTTGACAGAGCGGATCAGAAATGCAGTGAACAGCAGGTCCAAAAGCATTTCTAGGATCAGAAGAACAATTCCATCAGAGCTGTACTTTGGTGCTCCTAATATCAGTTTCCTGGATACCCGCCAGGTTATATCTGTTTAGGTTTGCTGCCAAAGGGAGCTATTTGGTTTTACTGTTGTCAGCACTGTGGAGACTCTGGATTCTGAAAGCACACCGGATTTTTCTCAGCTTCCATGCATTTCAGAATATGTATATGCAGGAAAATACCTGGCAGTGAGCTTTATGAAGCAAAAGGGGTCTAGCCCTTTCCAGGTTCAAAATCAGTATGTGAGCAGCCAGTTAGAAAAAAACTTAACTTGCGACTTATCATGCAGTCCACTGAGGAAAAATAAATCCAGAAAAAGGAGCAGCCTTTACAACCACCTCTCTGAATACATCTCAAGTACTTTACCAGCCTTCAAACAGCTTAGGTTTTCTTGGTGATGCTTCCTCCTCCCATACAAACATACACTTCATTCATGACTAATACATGAACTTTTGGAACACCCGTGTATAGACAGCTATAAATGTAATTAATTGAAATCTGATTGATAAAAACTTGCCTAGAGAGATGATATTAATTAAACTGTGATGCATTAGAAGTGTTGTAAATCAGTTTCATTGTACACCGTTAAATATGCCAGTCATAATGTCCAGTAGTGACTCATTAGAGCTGAGATTCCTTTATGATCTCCATTGGTTTTGATTTTACATGGAAGAAGGTTGGGGTGTTCACCTGGGAGGGACACTTGGGAGGATTTGGTGTTTGGGTTTTTTCCCTGTGCAGTGTTATTAGGCAATTATTTGCCACATGGGGAGCAGCAGGTGTATTGAGGAGGCTCTAGAGCAGCCTAGTGTGGCTGTTGTCAGGCTCCCTGCCTTGCCCCTTCTCTTGAGGGGACTGAACCTCAAGTCTCAGAGCAGCCTTACGGTGCTCTCTGTGTCGTTATGAAAATAAATACTCGGGTCTGAATTTTAGAATCGATATCCCAGTAAATGTGAAGAATATGAATTGTGTTGTTTGGAGAGGTCTTCAGGAAAAGATCATGTATTTGCAGTTTTCTTGTTAGATATCTGGCTAGCAGTATTCACTCTGGGAAGTTACAGTACTGAAGTGTACTTGAGAACTGGCATTTTATCTAATTACCAAAACTTAGATAGAAGTCTTTCTTAAGGAACATTTTTAGATGTCTGAGAGCATCTGAATGCAGCTTTTTTTATTTTTTTTAAATTTTAATTATTGTAACTATATTTAAAGTAAAGGCAAGGTTCCCACAGACTTGATTACGATGTATGTGAGACAAAACTTTTCATTTTGTTAAATACCTTTAAAATACTGCCTGCTTTCAGCACACTGTTTTTCCCCTCGCATTACTCTTCCCCTTGATACAGAGTAAATACCATTGTTCTAAAATACACCATCTTCTTTTCAGAGGGCAACAGGACACCAAACCCCTATTCAGAAAGCTCAATGAAGCACCTTCTTTAGACATTAAATTTCACTTTAGGACATAATCTCAAGCTAAGGGAAAAACGAGGTCTTATTTCCAAATTGCATCTTACTGCTTTGGGAAGCTTTTATCAGTGTAAATGGATAGTGTGGTAATTACATTTCCTAAACCTTTCCCCAACAGAAAATTATTTTTCTCTGATTAAAACCTATTTCTCCTGATGTAGACTTGCTGCTTGGAAATAATTTTGAAACAGCTGCCAGCAGTTGTATCATTTCATCTTTTATTTTTGAGACTACTTTAAATCATGTTCACTGTTAAGCAATGCAGTATGATTTGAAAAAGTCCTAAAAACAATGAACTTCCAGATCTTGAAGGAGCAATATGTGGATGATTTTCTCATGATCTGTAAATTTTGGCTTGACAGTAGTGTGGAAGGCTATTTGTTATCCTGACTCAGCACCTAGGAAGAGGAAAGAGAGGGGATGGCTCTTCCCTGAAGCACAGCTGACCTGACTGGAGCAAAGGGAAGGAGAGGGATAAGCAGGTGGAGAACCTACTGGGCAAGCACAGCTTTAAATATTTAACTTTTAGCTTTAAGATATTTACATCTGTAAATATCATGGGCCAGCAGAAGAGCAATTATCAGACATAGAGCTGTGTCGTAATGGGAATACAGGCTTTTTCTAGGGACCTAGAGAAGAGAGTGAAAGAATATTTGTAGCACAGAGGTTGCTAAAATTTAAATTACATGCTGGACTGACCACAGGCCCAAGGAAATAGCGTGTTTATTTAGAACACTGTGGAAACATAAGGAGATTTGTTAGCCTCTATCTCTAATTTTTCATTAGTTGAGAAAGTTTTTTGTTCTAATTTTTATGCAAACAAAAATCTTTCAGGTTAGAAGCCCATATAGGATTGCAGAGATATTTCAGAGAGAAGAGCCAGGTAAGCTGGCAGGTTCACCTCTGGTCTTACCACAGTGGAATCCTGTTAGAGTAGATTTACCAAGGGCTATGCATGGAGACTTTGACCTTGTGTGGATTTACAAGCCTCATGAGCATAAGTCTTTGCAGGTGTTTGTTGTAGTCCTCCTTTGTATTTCTGCCTTTTGTTTTCCTGCTGCTGCTGTATCTTTTCAGTAGTCAAGACTGAACTTCTGAAGTAGAGCCCTGCCCTTCTCTGTAGAGACCAGCACAGAGGGAATAGAAATGCAAAGGAAGGGCTAAGGGCACAGAGGCCTGGCTGGGCTGGTGGCTGTCATGTTTCTCCCTGGTAATTTCCTTGTGGAAGAGTTCATGCATCGTGAAAATCAGCATCATCCATGCACCAAGGAAACTCTTGTCAGTTTGTCTTCTCTGCCAAGGTGAAGCTTGTTCTTCCTAGATGCAGAAATTATTTCAAGATAAAAACTTTCTTTTTTTTTTTTGGCTTGTAATGGATGTTGAACATGCACACACCAGGGAATGATCAGAGAAGAACAAATGGCTTCCTCCTGTTGGAATATGTGCTGGCTTTTATTTTCAGGTACATTCTCCATGTCTTTAGATTAGTATTAAAGTTTTCCTTAGTGATTCAAATTTTCACTAATACTATCAGAATTCAAAAGAAGTTTTACGTTAGAGTTTGGGCTTTATGTAGGAGACAAAGGCATTGCAAGTGTTGTGATTCAGTGAATTTCACCCAACAAAGTATATGGAGGAAACACTGGGTTGTTTAAGATTTTAAAGGTCATGTAAGACAAACTCTTACTTCAAGGTCACTTCAATGGTTGATCTTTCCAGTGGCTTGCTTTTAAGGTCAATTAAGAAATTCTGCACCTGATATCCCCTGTTGCGTTGTGGTTAGCTTGACAGACATCAAATCACACAAATAAAATTCTGCAGATTTCCAGTGTGAGTTAAAGGTTCTGCCCCAACATGAACTACTAACACTGACAAAGGTCCTCATTAAGAAAAACCCAGCATGTCCTGCTCTTAGCCTTTGCTTTTGTGGCTATATGAGGAAGTTTATCTTTAAGAATAAATAAAAAAACTGCATTAAGGATCTTCTTGCCATAGCATAGTCTTAACTTAATGGTATTTAAAATCTTTGATCCAGTAGTCTTAAAACATGAAGGGAAAAAAAGAGACACTGGAGGACACTGATGATAACGGATGCTATGTCTTGGTGCAGTTGCTCTTGGGACTGTTTTTTCCCATTTTCTCAACGTCCTGAATTTAAAAATGTAGTGGGAAAATGAAGGGTGAAAAATTTTCATGTTGAATTTTTGCTAATTTGTAAAGGCCAAAGCCTAACTAGTGTATATTTCTCACTACAATGCCTCAGCAAGTTCACAGGGCTGTTCATTCGGAAGACTCATTAGGAACCTAATCCATCTCTCATGCTGCTGTTGTAATGAAAGTAAGAATTACAAGGACAATGAGATTTTCTTCATTTAGGGGAAAGAGGTGCAGCACTATTAAAACTCTCACCATGCTAATTAAGTTGTGCAGAAGATATGGATAGAATCTTCATGGCATTTACATTAATTGCACTCAGGCTGTGGCTGGTAATAATGGATTCGTTAATGCAAAAGTAGTTTTGGAAGAATAGATAAGAAACTTCCAGTGGATGGAGGGCTACTGCACTGTATTTATTTATTTATTACCTGATTAGCCATAAAATGAATCCTATAATGGGAACAGGTAGACAAATGTTGACTTTACGCAAGTTCAATGATATTTTACACAATACAGAATCTGAGTTGAATTTCTCCCTTTTTTTTTTTTTGTGTGTGTGCAGAGAAAACTCACTTTTGACATGCAGGAGGACAAAACTATCTTCAATATGATAAAGTTCATGACTATAACCCTAAAAATGATAGGTTATTTTATTCCTTCCTCTCAAATTGCATTATGATGGCAGTAAATTTAATGAAAATCTAAAATTCCTGCTTGAATGTATCAAGTTTTGCTTCAGTGTCTGCATTTGGGTCTTTGTGTGTCTGCCAGTAAGGGCTTGTCGAGAATCCATCTGCGTTACTCTGGACAAATGGTAGTGATTTATGAAGGAAGCTTTAAAATGTTAAATACGTATTTCATACATTACATGTGGGTGTGAGCTGCCTCTTGATGGAGGTGGGAAGCATACTTAGTCTTTATTGCCCATTTGACATATTCACATTACCACACAGATGTTAACTAATCATTTCCGTAACTCTAAGGTAAATTAATAAATGTTGTTAATCTCATTTTTGTACAGGAGGAAATGGATGAATTGCCTTGACCCTAGAGAAAAAGGAGGGGCAGAGCCAGGAACAAAATCTCAGTTATTACTCACACATAACCTCATATCACTTTTTTCAGTTCATCATTACCGTCTAAGCATTAAACAGACATTCAAAAGGTGAACAGCTCAGTCTGGTGAAGACACTGATACCTTTTTTTTTTTCTTAGCCCCTGTGCTGGATGCTGCCTTTCTCACAGCTGTGCTGCTGGAAGGATTTAGGAGTTTGAATTCAGCTCATTTTTGAGGAACTTGCACATTCAAATTGTTGGGTGATAAGTGTAACTCTTCTAATGAGTTCTTAAAAACTACATATCACCTGTAATTAACAAACCTATTAACAGATAGTGTTGTTCCAACACTCAGTCTATTAAGTGTGAAAAGTAGGAATGCACTGAGCACCTTTTTTAATTTCTCTTCCTAGGTTTGTAGTGACACAACCTGCCCATTTGCTCTGGTACCAGCTTGTTTATTTTTAACTGTATTAATGCAAGTTACTGTTCCCAGGAAGAACAGATGGTATATTTTTAAGACAGACTCATGACAGTTCAGTAGATGTGAGTTTTGGGAAGATATCGAGATTAACTTCTGCTCCAGTTATGTCCAGATTTAATTTCAGAGCAAGCTCACTTATCTGACAAGTCATGATGATATTCACTACGTTTAGTTTGTAAGTTTTGCAATCCCGTATGAAGATAGTAAAAGTCATCCGCACCTGACAGCATGAGACTTCCGAGTGGCTTTCAGATTAGACTAGATATGTAGTGATGGCATTGAGAAAATGACTGTGTAAATAAACAGTAAATTAATGGCCTGCTTAGAAAATGGTGGGATAGGATCTATTCTGCTGTCCTCTAGAGAAGTCGCTCCTTAGACAAGCTTTAGATCTACTGATATGGAAGGCCTTTGAAGGGTTTTACCACCTGTTAGTAATAATCTCCTGAATTTTGCTTTTGTTGTATCATCAAAGGCAATGAGAGAGACCAAACAATGCCAAACATCTCTTGTCTGTTATTCAGGTCTTTTATATCTCTAATTACCTCTCTCCAGTAACTTTGGTGTTACGGAGTAGGTGTCTGAAACAGCTACGGTTACACCTGGACTTGATAGCAAATTGTTCATTGAAGAACATCCATGCAAGATGTCCCAAATCTGTTCTCTCATACTCATCTAAGTGTAAATAGACAAGTGCATTCAGGGCTTCTGTATTTACTTTTTGATTTCAAATGTAGATGTGGAGCTGCTAACCTACTTCTACAGAGCACTGAACTATTTGCTTTCTGCTGCGTTTCTTCCTTTTTATTGTCTTAGCTACCTCTTGGTACTCCTCTGCAGCTTATATAATTTTGTGACCTAAATATAGCAAAAGACAACAAATTGATCTACCAATACTATCAATAAGGAAGTAAACCAGTCAGAAAATGGAAGGAAGTATATTAAGAAACAAGTATATCCTCTTCACTAACACAATTACCTATTCGATGCCTCTGTTTTTGAGTCCCCAAAATTCCTGCTTCATGCTACCTAGTTTAGAGCTAGTTCAGCTCTCAAGGGAGGCTGTGCTGTTGGGATATCCCAGGACACTGATGGCTTGAGCAATCCAGGGCAGACTCACTTCAGAGTAATTCTCAGTTTTGACCCGCTATACTGGAATCACATAATGAATGCATCCTATGCATCACTGCAGTTTGTTTTGTGTCACATTTCGGGCAATTGTACACGTAAATTTCAGATAGACAAAAGACTGGTAACAAGTGCCTTTAGTATGGGAGCTTTCTTTCTTCCCTAATCTCACTTCCTCTTTCTTCAATGCAGTTATTCAAGCTGCATGGTAAGGATTAAAGTTATAGTTTTGATATTTTCGTGTCCTACAGCAACTTAATTAAGATGGTATTGCTGCATTCATGTTTTTTTCAGTGGAAAATCCAGCTGATCTTGAACAGTATGTTATGTGTGGGTTGACTTCATTCAGGGAATTTAAATTGGATCTATTTCACATAACTGCATATGGCAAATAATTCAATGTAAAAATAAACATCTTGTCCATGTAAATACCACTCATTTCGACTGACTCTTATTTTCATGTTTCTTTAGAGCAATTACTGCCTGTCAAGTTGTTGTATATATATTTCATGCTGTCTTGGAAGAAAAACCAGTATATTTCTTAGCTTGAAATTCCATTGCACTTTTAGCAGGGAAGAGTCTGTCTATTTTATAGTTATAGATAAGGACTAGCAATGAAATGAAAATAGATTTTGTAATTGACGTTTATCAATAAAGTCAGATTAATTAGCTATATGTAGAGCTTATTTGAAAAACTACACAGTTTTGAACTTAATAGGGAGTTATTAGTGTCAAAAATCAAGACAGTGCCATTTCTGAACAAAGCACAGTGGAACAAACATCTGAAATTGCCACTTCTTATAGAAGTTTTACAACTGCCTAACTACTAGTGAACTTCCTGGGTTATAAACACAGGAATTCCTTTCTGATCAATGAAACAGAAGCACAGATGATCCAGCAAAGCCTCATTTGTAATTCCAGCTCAGCTCTTACAGCACGTCAATAGGATATTCAATTCCTCCCTGCCCCAAGTTATTTCTTTTTTTCTTAGTGGATATAACAACTGAGAATTAATTCATCATAGCTACATTTCTTCAGTATCTTTGATGGAAAGGTCTCTCTGTGCATTAAGAAAAAGTATCTTTTTGAATGAAATAACTAACTTAAAGATCTTTCTTTCTTACTCTGTGTGACTACTGAAGTAAGTGTAAACCTGCTTAATTCCACTTGCAATCAGACTTGTCAGTTAGTGTCCAAAAAATCATGATTTTTTATACATTTCAGTAATTTTTGTATTCTTGTAGTCTTATTAAACATGAATATGTAGAATACTATGTCAGATCAAAGATGTAGCTTTTGAAAGAGACTGATCAGCAGAAAGTAGACACAACCTTGTAGCTCTTTGAACTTACGGAGAAATCTATGAGTAGAGCTATCTTTGACCTTCCTAGCTATTGTATATAAAATCATTTTGAGACACTGTAATAAGTATAGAGGAAAGGAAACAGGTCTAGAATAAGGAGATCCATGAAATGCAAAATTACGTAGTGAAGGAGAAATGACCAGGAAGATTTTCTGTGCTATTAAGAAAGTAATTTACAAGAGTTAAAGGCCATATGATAATTTCTGATATCTCTAGATGATTAGGTACGCATTCTAACGTGTTATGAAAGCATCTACCATGTCACCAACATATTCTTACAGTAAAATTTATAGCTAGTCATGCAGTGACTTCAGTGGAGCTGAAGGAACACAGTGATGTTTGGAATATGATCGTTTTGCTCTATAAATAATCAAATACCATGTTTCACAGCAAGAGTGTGAAGATGTCTTGCCCCCATATATGTTAACGCATATGTGTTGCAGGAGCACATGTGTTACTCAAATAGATGGAACAAGTTATGGAACTACAAGAATCATTACCTCAACAAAGTACAGCTGAGCAATATATGAGGTGCAACACAAAAAAACCCCAAGACTAACCCTATAGCTCAGGAACCAAGAGTGGGAGGGGACAGACAAAGAGATTATAGAACGTGTTCTAACTTATCACAGTGAGACAAGGCTCAACTCAATTACTTCACTCAGTATGAGTGGACGTGTGTTCCAATACAGATGTTCGGATGTTCCTTGTTTGGAAAATGTTGATGTGCAAGAGTGAACAGGAAGTTAATGTCAAGTTTCTTGCAAAACTGAAGAAATTCGTAACAGAAATTTTTAAAATATTGACTGAGGCTTATGTTGCGCAAAGATCAAGTTGGTGCTCAAAGGAACAGTTTTTTAGTCAGTAGAAGATGTGAAAGCAAAGAGATCCTCAATAGCCCTTCAGAAAATAGTCTGCAGAATTGCTATGCGTCATATGCAGCTGTATATCAACTCAGAAGGGAACTATGTTGAAGGTGACCATAGTTGATTCTCTTAATTTCTTAAATTAAAAGAGTTACAGGCACAGTTTGGTTTTTTTCATGTCAGACCTCATGTTTCTACAGAAGTATCTGCTAACTGAGGATGACTTAATTCACATGCAGACCTCAAACTACGTGGTTGCTTATATTAGGAAAGGAATGCAAGGAAAGCAAGACGGAAAGAATAAGTGTAAGTGAAGGAAGAATAAAGTTCTAACCTTTAAATAATTCTGAACATTTTCAGCCAACAGCAGTCTCCTCAAAAAGGTCTCAGTTATAGGGAAGAGAGTAAGTATTCAGTGCCTTAGGAAACAGAGGGGAAAGTAACCTACAGAATAATAGGACATACAGTCAATAATTACAGATGGATATCTTCCTTCTGAAAAACGATGATTTTGGCCATATGAAGCCGCAACTGTCCCTTTTGCTTCCATTCTGTGTATCTCATCAATATCAGGTACAATATTTAGGACCCAAGAAAGCTAAGAAGTACATGTATGAGCATGTACACATACATGGGATTAATTACCATAACATATATGAATTAGGTAAAAATAACCTGGAAAAAATCTTGTTGTACATGTCTAATAGAAGCTGGGAACAACCAAATATACTTCAAATGAAATACATTCAGGCTGTACTTACCATAGTGTGTTGATAATAGCACTTAGTATCTCATCCTTTGTGATTCTTCTAAGTGGATTCATTTTTTTCACCTTATCCTCATTATTATAATAGATTTTTTAAATAGATGTTTTTAATACTCTATACATTAAAAATATTTTCAGACTGAAATATCCTTGTCTGAGATTTCTTCAATGGAAATAAAAATTCCCAGAAGCTCATCTTTGTAATTTTCTTTCTGCAGGAATACTAAGTGAAGCATTTTGTTCAAAATGCCTTGCATTGTATTAAATACTCATATAGGACATGCTTTGGTGCATTGCAAAATTGGATTTTTCAGGTTATTAATGTGCTTATTCTCTTACTTGGGTCAGGGTTTCTGGCTCAGTTATGTCCCTCGTGATGTAGTACTGTCTCCCTCCTTTCTGATGCCACTGAAGAGTATCGTGAAAAACGAACCTTGAACAGGGAGTTCGGCTCTGAGAAGAATGGAGACATAAAAAGAATCTCACAACAACTCAAAGTGGTATAGTTTGATGTAGAGAAGAGTAAATAAGCCAGCATCTCTGCGCATCTCTGCACATCTCTAAGTTTCATGTTTCCTGTTCTGTTAAAAAGCTTGGTCTTTTCATGTCATATTTATTTGGAATGGAATAACAAAATTTTGGAATTTCCAGAAGCAATTAATTTTTCATTTTGCTTTAAAGTTTCATAAAATAGGTAGAAAAAGACAGGACTTTGCTGGACAACTGACATTCTGAAAAATTAGGTTTATGCTATATTTCGTTGACTGCAATTGGATCGCTTGTGTCCTTCATATTTCAAGTATACTTAAGTGTGTTTTTTTGATCGAATCCAGGGGTAAATGCTTTTTCTCAAAGCTTATAAGTGATATGTAGAAATAAGGAAAGTCTAATAAAATGGATTATGTCTGGATGGGGAAAAATGATAGCAAGACCATTGTTTTGAAATCTCACTGAGTGTACAGAGACGAAGGTTGAATGGTCACTAGAAGATTTAATGTTATTGCATGACCCAGATTTCGATGTTCTCTTCTTGTGGTGAAGTAGCTTCTTCAGGTGTTTAGTGTTTGATGTTCAAGGTTTAAGTTTACTGTTGAGATGTTGGCTAGCAGATAGGGCACTGCAAAGTGGATACAATCTGCTGCTCTGTAGTGCTGCATTGTAGTTCAAAGCACAGGAGTTTGTTTCCAAATAACGCCTGCTGAAATCAGATGGGACATAAGAGAAATGAGTCTTGTTAATACTGTCATTGCCCAATACTTTAGGAAGATACACTGCTAACAAGTTTTCTTCTCATAGTTCCTCAGGTGTCAGATTTTCAAGGACTCCCCAGGCTGTGTCCAAGAGCTCATATTTCCACTCCACCCATTCCTGTGATAGTGGTGTCGTTTGTAGTGTAGTCCTTGGCTCATAACTTGAAGGCTAGGTAAAACTTTGTGTGAGGAAACGCATCCAAGTATACTCTGAACAATAAATCAGCATGGAGTTAAATTATTTGTTGCTTCCTTATACTGTTCATAAAGCCTGTAGCAGTTTTTGAAGGAAAAGAGAAATGGAAGCGCTTATAAAACACCAGGGGAAAACTTGGAAATCTTGCTTCATAACAATGGAAATTCTCTACGCCTTTGTGGTCTGACCCATCCTGACTGGACCGCAAGAGTTACCCCTTCTCAGCTGTTACCAAGTGGCCATTTACACCTGGATATACACCCAGGCCTGCAAAGGGGTTTCACCTGCTGGGGTCGGGTAGGCTTCAGGTGAGTTTTGCTTGAAGCAGTGAGACAGTAACACAATCTGCTATTGTAAAATTTCAGGAGGAGGCCTGAACCTGTAATAAGGGCAGTATTGTGCTTCTTTTCTGCTTAGTAGGGCGACATGGTGGGAAAGGTGGTGTTTTTCAGAAGTAAAGACTCGGGTGATAGCAACAGTTGGCTGTGAAGTGTTATATGTCTCTTAATGCAGTCTTGTGATAACCTGTGCCATCTTTGAAATGCCCTGTTGTCCAAGGATGATTTAGCCCTGAAGTCTGATAGCTCTAAGATGACACAAGTGGCAGATATTTAGGTCAAAGACTGTTGTGGGGTGGTGTTTGAGGTGTCCTTCAGTAGCTGGTTGCTTAGTCAAAGTCTCTAATGATCCTGGAAAGTTAGCTCTGACCTACTTAAATCTGACTTGAGTGTGGAGACACATTACTAAGTGTGCGTAGCTGCTGCAATAATAACATACAGTAACAGTGTTGGTCTAGAAGTGATCTGTCAGGGAAATAAAACTCATCTATCTATGGGTATCTTATTAAGCATATCCTGCATGAATGCTTAGTACTGTAACTTTTAATTGGATCTGTGTGAAAACCAATCAGGATAAGCATATAAAGTCTAGAGATAAAGCCATTCTGGTGCTCAGAAAGCAATGGAGAAAGCTGTTAACTTCCATACTCTTGTCTTTAGCAACAAATAGGTTACCAGCCTTAATCTGCAAAAGAATAACGGGTCAGAACATCTCTAGAGCTTTAAAAGCCTTTTTCAGGAGGAGGAAGGGAAAGCTGACACTACTTCTATGGAGTGTAAGAGAAAGTACTTTTGAAATTAAGTAATTTGGAAACTATGGCTCTTAATAAACCATAGGTATGAGGCTGAGCTGACCCTGCAAAGATCTGCTGACAGAGACAGTCCCGCTTAAATGTGGGAAGATAAAGCAGAGCTAAACTTGTGACTGACCGAAATTTGGCCTGCTTGTATGGCTTACAGCTGTAGGTAAAAGCGTGAACACAGTGTAGCAGTGAGCTTAGACAACAAAAATGTGATAGTGTTTGGTGTTTACTCTTTTTTCACTGTAAATGTAAGTCAAAGCATGAGGGAATCATTTTTATCTCTGCCTACTTTTGGCTGTGCTGTTCTGGATAAAGGTGTTAGCATTTTGAGAACAGTGCCAACCATATCAGCTCTCAAGGAGTCAGGCACAATCTCAGTAATGTACATGTTTCAAAGCACAAATGAATCTGTCCTAGTGCTGTAACTTTGTCCGCTCACTAAAAGATGATGTTCTTTAATCATAAATCGCCAGTTGGAGTTTGTGTGCATATCCATCTCCAGCAGAATGGGAGCGTTTATATGCTTATCTGGGTACGTTCTGTCCTCCATTTTTTCTCATCTCTTATCTCAAAAAAAAAAAAAAACAAACAACAAAACCAAAACCAACCAAAATGATACAAAACAAAACAAAACAAATAGCCGAAACCAAGCAGAAAAAAATCCAAACAGCCAAAACAAAATCACTCTTTCCTCCAGAGCTACTACATTACCAACATGGTCTCTCAAGGCAATACGTACCGATGCCTAGCTGAGGATGTTGAGGTAAGGATGAGGCACTTGCCTAGTTTGAAGAATAATGAAAATTTACTAGCTGATCTCTGGGTTTGGACTGAATAGTACCTCTATAAACACTGGCAGTGAATTTGCGATGGCTACAAAAGCAGGGAGTTCACAAGCTGTGACCAAAGCTTTGTTCCAGAACCCTATGCTTAAGGTTAACATGAGACAATTTCCCTCTTTGTTCTGCAGGGTTTGTAAAGTTATATTGTACCAAGTACAGGAAAATCCTATTTCTTTTTGACGGCATACTATGCATTCGACTGTTTGACTGTACCTTAATTTTGTCTACTGCAGAGAGACTGTGTTCCTCTTATGAAATATTTAAATAATAAAATGCATTTTAAATATTTAAATTGTTCAAGCTGTCTTCCTTAATTACTTGGGTGCTAGGGGCTTTTTGAATGTTTGCACCAAGTTGGGCAAACAGCAGGTATTTCATTGCTCGTGTACCTGCTTTTTCTTTTGATTTTTTTTCTAATTTCAGAGATTGAAGTGCAAGTACCACAGCCCAAAGAGGCCTCAAATGTATAGTGCTGCAAACAAAAGCAGCAGGAGCATGGATTTGCAGAGTTTATGCGACTGAATAAGACGGATGTCAAAAATAATGAGGCAAACTAAGAAGATATGCTCTTTGCTCCCCCAAGAAAAATGGGGAATTGTGCCTATTATTAGCAAAAGAAACTGGGAGTGGAAATGAAGTGAATTATGGAAGCCTCAGCTGTAATAAAAGTTAGTAAGGCAGTAAGTGAACTGCATCAGGAGAGGGATAAGTAGCACACAATTTTGAAAGTATTTATTAGTAAAAGGGAAGTTGCAAAGGTTAAAAGACAAATTACTGGTTTAGGGAGGAAGGAGCATCTGAGTTTGTTTCAGTAGAAACTCATTGAACAATGAAAAAGATGATGTTTATGAAATAAGTTATTTCTGATTTTGCTTTTTTTTTTCTTTTTCCTCTAATTCTTTCAGTTGATACATCAGAGTAGAATTAAGTTATTTTTTTTTCTGAGAAGTCAGAGTAAGGACTGATTTATGTAGTTGTTCCTGCACTTGGAACATAAACTGCATGCCTGTTAGAATGGTCCTTACTAGCTAATTTGCCAGTTGAAGATAGTCGCGTTGTGATAGAAATGTAGAAAAATATCTCCCTGGATTCTAAATCTGTTTAGTTATGTAAATGGAAAATCAAGTAGCTACTTGATTTCCTGTCTTTTTCACCTAAATAATTCTTATGCTAGCTGTAATTCTTTTAAGTTCAGTATGATTGGTCATTGCCTGGTGTTTTTTTATTGGTGCCCCAACATAAGATGTTTCTGTTAGGAGGAGGAGGTATGTGTAGACCCAGTTACATGGATCTGTGCCTGGGTCATAGGTGTGCCACCACTCGGTAGTTTTATGCATGTTTTTGACCTCTTGCAGCTGCAGTTTTGTCTTAAAGTGTGCAGACAAGCTAATCGATGGAAAGTTGTATGTGATGGCCTTGAATCATGTTTTATTAAAGCACTGGATGAAAGAAATCCAGACTACAAAGTCAGACCAAGAACTCCCACCTTTAGTGAGAAAGTTTAAAGAACCAATTTTATTTCTCTATAGAAGGTGGAAAGGGAAATACGAGGAAATGTCTCTAAAGGAGTAGATCTACAGTGTTTCCCATGCCCAACAAAACGGCTCACTTAAGTGTTCATTGCTTTTTGAACCTTTTGCTTTAAGCAATTCGTAGCCCTTTTAATGCTTGCCTGTAGAGAGAGAGCAGTCCTCACTGTGTCTATCTGTTGTGATAGAGTGGAGTGCCTGTTGTAGGCAATAAGCCTGTTTCCTCACCCAAATTCATCCAGGCTACATGGGGCAAGAAAATCACCAGCTGATCTTCCAAAGTGAAACATAAATAGCGTGTGGTGCAGTACCTTCTTTGTGCTACAACGGAGGGCATGTGCTTTTTTTTTTTAGATGTGGTTCATGGGATACCTTACATTTATTACTTCCAGATTGTGTTATAACAGCGAACCAGACCCTTAACACAGTGAATTGTTGAGTAAATCCTATTGGTGTTTGACATATTTAATTTCCTTCAATCTCAAAGCCTGTTGATGGGACAAGATGTATTGTATTGCTCCATCTGTGACTTACTTAGAATATCCTATTCCAAGAAAACTTAAGGATGATCATCAAAAGATCTATAGAGAATATAATCAGGTGCTTCATTGTCTGAGAAAAGGTAGGGTGGGATGAAAACTCATCTCGTTGATACGGAATTATCAACTTGGAAAAATGAAAGAAGATGTAAAGAAGAACATCACTTGCAAATTCCTCAAAGCACAATACTCTCTAATTCTAAACTTTTGTAGTTAGTGTCTTGATGCTGTAATGTAAGACATTCTGGAAACAATGAAGGTGCATCACAGGACTTGCAAAAAATATTAAGTGAATTTTATTGTTGCTCATTTTTAAGGATTTTAAATCATAATAGCTGACTCTCAATAGATTTTTTACATTCCTTAAATTGTACTCAGTGGGTCTTTATTCCAAAGCACTTGAACATTTTTCCTTTTTGTAATGCCTCTCTTCCTTGATGAAGCATAGTTATATTATCAATGTACCTTTGTATTATGCGGTTGCCCGTATTGTAACAGGACAATGCCTTGAGCAAATGCAAAATGTTAATATGCTTAAAAAGTAGCTGCTATGTGACTCTGCTATGGAGGAGAAATCACTGGTTTTTAGTGTTTTCAACTGTCTGGGCCGTCTCAGCAGCTGTGATGTGTTTTATCTTGTTGTGTGTCGTTTAAAGTTCTTATTTTTAAAGTGTTTTTTAGAAACAGTTTGAGTTTTTGGATATTATTGACAGTCTCCACAGTTAAGACTTAAAGTTTTGGGTTGTGGTTTTATTAATCGATCTATTTGTTTATATATTTATTTATTTGTCTAGACCAAGAATCTACATAAAATATTTTCTTTTTATGTTTATTTTTATAAATGAACAGCATTATATTTATTAGGGAATTTTCAGTTTGGTTTCAACTTCTGCCAGTGTTACACAAGTGGGTTGCATTTGGTATAAAATGAAATGAAACCTTCTAGAAAAACCTTCTTGCATGTCCTATAGCAGTATGGAGAAACCAACTTCTGCCAAACTTAAAAGATTCTGGTATCCTGTTTGTGATTAAGTCTTCTATGTTGTTGTGCGTGTGTTTCAACCAGCTAAGCTGTTAAAATGGATGTTTCATTAGGGAACTGCCTATGCATTTCCTTCACCTTCTAGTCCTGGATAATGTCTCTTTGAAGTGTCTTTCCCAAAGGCTAGGTGCTTGTGGAGAGGATCAGTCTTGAGCTTTAGGACTGGAAGGATAAAGCAAAGATGGTTCTTGTTTTACTTGATTCTTATTGTCGTGTCCTTGTCAAAGGAATTCACGTGCTCCAGAAGCTGAAAATCAAGCTTAGTTTATTAGTGTTGCTGGTTACTTGTGGTATATTTGAGTGCATGGAATTATTGAGAGTGAAAAGTGTCTTCAAGGGGAAACCACAATGACTGATTCTATTGAATTCTATTTTCTGTTCATATATTTTTAACAGAAAACACATGTTCTCTGAATTATGCAGTAGGAAGTCTGCTATGTTGGATGCTTATGTTCTTACGTTGACTGTATCAGAAGTGGTTGTGCTTCTGTAATGCAGTTGCTCAGTATTTGCACAAGAAGTCAAGCATTTTTCAAGGAGCTTAGCTTTTCCCTTCCATAGTAACCAGCTGCTAATGCAAATAATAAGCATTCATGCAGCCTCCCTTTTTTAATTCTGACAGCTTTAGGCATCCACCTTCTGCTTTGTTCATTCCTGGTACGTTTAACTACATTACAACCTGGTCACTCAATCCTAAATCATTCAAAACAGCCATTACATTCATTCAGAAGTCTACTTGAGTGCAATACAACGTGCCTAGGGAAGCTGAGGAGGGTCTACAAGATAAGTCAACTAAAGAACATCTCTCCGGATGTCTCTGAACACCAGGAAGAACCTTGAGTGGAGGTAGGACTCTGCGAACAGAAGAAGGCTATCTTGCACCATGCCCACCGTCCACAACTCAGATGCATCTGGGAGTTTTTAGGAGTTTTTAGTGGAAGGTTGCCTAGCTGGGTTGAGGCTACGGGCTCAGCAGTTTTGTGGTCCCAAGATGGGTAAACTAGTGCTTTATATTCCCAGTGCAGCTTCCCTGTAGAAACCTCTCTTTAGCCTGGCTTATTGTTTGCTCTCCCACACTGCAGGCTGAAAAGGGTGTAGATGTTGCACATCCTGTGTCAATTGATGGCCTCTTTGAATAACAGAGAAGGGGAGGGATTTTGTAGAGGGAGGCGATAGAAGGAGAGAAGGCACATTTTACTGGTAGCAATTCAGAAGCTGCTGCTTAGGTATGGAAACTATCAGTTAAGATTTAAGGCTTTTTCTCTTTGGAGTCAGAGCTTTCTGGAAAAAAACCCTCTTTTTTAAAAATTTAAACAAACAAAAAACATCAACAAAGCTTGATGCACCAAAATCAAGTCTTTGAAACTTAATGATATTTTTTTCACCAGCTTCATTATTGATTTTTCAAAATTACTCATGTAAATGAATTTCTCACTTTAAATTCTCTCTCTTGCAAATTCATATTCCTTTACTTGAAACCTTAGTCTTAACAAATGCCCTCTGCAGCTTCAGATTTCCTTTCCAAAAAAAACCAAAACAACCCTTTATACTGGTCTGGGAAAAACTTGAAATGAACCTGCTGGGTTTCAGTAGCATATCTGTGCATACCACTCTGAAAAACTCTAGATTCCTGGGGAAGGAAAGGCTGTACTGTTGACAAACCTCTCTTGTATTTACCTATGTTGAATTCTGATGAAGTGTTTTTTCCTTTTACTACTTCTAGATGTGTTAGAGCTCTAGAAATGAAAGGATATAGAGAAGTAATTGTCCATGTAAAAAATGTTTCGCTTTTTTTGAATATTTTTTAAAAAAAACTTTTAGATTTGCATGTTTCATAATATGATTAAGCTGGGAGGGAAATATCAGTCATTCCTCCTATGTATTTTCAGCGTGATCGGCGGCAGGAACCGTAAGTACTGCAGCTGGGTGCTCAATCTGGGCGGGTGGAGAGTTCCTGGGAGAGGCAAAAGCTCAGGAGAGGACCCCGGCAGGGCGACTCTCTCTGAACTTCAGAAGCGGCAACTGTCACGTGGGCCGACCGCGTGGTAGGGGGCGGTCCCGGAAGAAGCCGCGGGGTATTTAAGCATTGCCCTGGGAGCAAGGGGGTCCAGGAAGCTTGGATGCACTTCAAAAATGAAATTTTGCAGGCGCAGGAGCAGGCTGTCCCTGTGTGTTGTAAGAAGAGTCGTAGGGGCAGACGGCCGGCCTGGATGAGTAGGGAACTTCTGAAGGAACTAAGTAAGAAAAAGAGGATGTATCATCGTTGGAAAGAAGGGGATGTAGGCCAGGTCATGTTCAAGGATGTTGTTAAGTCGTGTAGGAGAAAAATCAGGGAAGCAAAAGCCCAGCTGGAGCTCAAATTGGCCACTTCTGTTAAGGACAATAAGAAGAGTTTTTATAAATACATCAATGGCAGAAAGAAGGGCGGCAGCGACCTCCACTCCTTGTTGGATGTGGAGGGAAATATAGTAACCAGAGATGCAGAGAAGGCTGAGGTACTTAATGCCTTTTTTGCCTCAGTTTTTAACAGCAAGGATGTCAGCTCGCTTGACAGTTGGCCCTCTGAAGTGGTTGATGGGGGCAGGGTGAAATATGGCCCTCCTGCAATCCATGAGGAGGAGGTTAGAGACCTGCTGAGCCGCTTGGACCCTCATAAGTCTATGGGGCCGGATGGGATCCATCCTAGGGTGCTGAGAGAGCTGGCGGATGAGCTTGCTAAGCCGCTCTCCATCATCTTTCAGCAGTCCTGGCTCACTGGAGAGGTCCCGGAAGACTGGAAGTTGGCCAATGTGACGCCCATCCATAAGAAGGGCCGTAAGGATGATCCAGGTAATTACAGACCTGTCAGCCTGACCTCGGTCCCAGGTAAAATCATGGAGAAGATAATCCTGGGTGAAATCATGCGCCACCTGCTGGTGGACAGGAAGCTCAACATGAGCCAGCAGTGTGCCCAGGTGGCCAAGAAGGCCAATGGCATCCTGGCCTGCATCAGGAATAGTGTAGTAAGCAGGACCAGAGAAGTTATCGATCCCCTGTACTCGGCACTGGTCAGGCCTCACCTTGAATACTGTGTCCAGTTCTGGGCCCCCCGATTTGGGAAGGATGTTAGGATACTGGAATGTGTTCAGAGGAGGGCAACGAAGATGGTGAAGGGGCTGGAGCACAAGCCCTATTAGGAGCGACTGAGGGAGTTGGGGCTGTTTAGTCTGGAGAAGAGGAGGCTCAGGGGAGACTCCATTGCTCTCTACAACTACCTAAAAGGAGGTTGTAGTCGGGCAGGGATTGGTCTCTTCTCTCAGGTGACCAGTGGCAGAACCAGAGGGCATGGACTTAAGCTTCGTCAGGGAAAGTTTAGACTTGATATGAGGAAAAAATTCTTCACTGAAAGGGTGATTGGTCATTGGAATGGGCTGCCCAGGGAGGTGGTGGAGTCACCGACCCTGGAGGTGTTTAAGGGGAGACTGGATGAGGCACTGAGTGCCATGGTTTAGATGATGGTTGGTGTTAGTGTTAAGTTATAGGTTGGACTTGATGATCTCAGAGGTCCTTTCCAACCTTGTGATACTGTGATACTGTGTGATTTGTGAGGGTAGGCATTTTTATTTTGTCCTTCTTAATGATATTTTTTATTCAGATGAAACAGAATGTCATAAGCCCTACTAAAATAAGCTCTTAGCATGAAATGAGGTTTTGTTTTACATTATCCTGCTGCTTGTCATGTAATCATCTGAAAATGCAGAGGGGAGGCATGGATTTTGAGAACTCAGCTATTTATCCTTCCTGTGATGAAACAGGCACTAATTTACTTCTAAATGCCAGTGAGAGGTGTGCATGTGGGGTTTCTGGGGGCTTTTTTTGTTAATAAAATAATATGTCCAGTTGATTGTTGATGCCATTTTCAAGTGAGGAGCTTGCTGAAAGAGATGCCAGGTTCAAGCTTGAACACATGGGTTACAGATAAGGGAAGCATCAACAGTGTCAAGGTTTGCAGCTCTGTTTGTATTTTCACAATGGCCAGGACCCTACAGAGCAAGGTTTAGCTCTAGCTGAGGACACTTTGAGTGACCCTTTGGCGAGGAAAATACTGTGTTTTCTATGGCTGTTCCAGGAGCTCTTGTGAAGGTTTAGCTTTTTGTTGTTGTTGGGTTTTTTTGTGTGTTGCTGTTTTGTCAGGGGTGGTTTTGTTTGGGTTTTTTTTGTTTGTTTGTTTTCCTGAAATCAAAGATTGTCTTTGAATATAACTCCTTCTTTATCTGTACCTCCAACATCCAGGTTTTCCTAGAAAACCTGGCAGTTTTGGCCAGCACCTCAGGAGAGCCTGTCTTAATTTTGGCTCGTTTGAATCTGTAGGAATCAGTGAACTGATTGTGCCAGCTTGGTCTTTTCAGTGATACCATGTTTTAGTGAGAACAAAATGCTACTCCTTGAGAAGTAGCATTTTATTATGTTTCATGCTTAGACTTCACTCTGTAGAGCTCTGTACTTTGCAGGAACTGTTTGCTGGGGGATGATATTAGCAATGGGATTTAAAACTGTACCTGGATCATGTGAAACAATTGGCTTGCTTTATCATTTTGAACCATCACCTATTAAATGACTGTAAGGAATGAGTTTCAGACTTGTATAGTACTGCAGAAGAATAACAATTTTCCTGGAACTTTACAAGTTGGATGAAAAGAAGACTTTGGTTTAGAAATAGCCAAAGCTTATCGTAAAGAACAGTCAAAATAGTCCATGTTGATGAGTGGTTGATTTATGCACTCCCAAGTTAAAACAGATGCAGGAAGGAGCTCTAGGACTGTAAACGTAATCCTCATTGTAGAAGAATGCAAGATTCAAGAAAATAGTTGAATGGGGCTATCATGACTTAATTTCACTCTTTAGACAAGTAGATTACACCATAAATGGGTGTACCAAGCAGCTCTGTAATTGGCTCATTATTTATCTGTTAGGCTAAAGTATGAACCAATCCTACAGGATAGCAGCTGTTGAACTGTATGCAGGGCATGGATTGCATTACATGCCCTATTGTTCAGTTTAAAATTAACATGCCATAATCCTCATTAAAACATCATATATGATATTTCATTGTGGTTATTATACAGTTCTCATTAAGGCAAATTTTATTACTGAGTTACATTTAATAATGCAGTTCACTATAACAGTTGCATACATTTCAATTAGAAATAAGATTGTGCCTGTAGGACAACTTAGTATTTTGTTTCACTCTACAAGAAGTTAAAGTAAAATTTCATATGGACAAGTCTTTTGTGGCTTTTTTGTTTATTTCATTTTAATAGTTGTGAATTAGCTGATGTTTTTATTCCTTTTCCTGCATCTTTGTCACCGCATTTCAGGTTTGAGTCTCAACATCTGGGTGAAGGTGGAAACAACCTCAGCAGGACAAGCTCTGAGAGGGGAAAATTAGTCCTGCTCTGACTACCTTTTATCTTTTTCGCTAAGTATACAGAGAAATTCATTTTCGCTGCAGCCAATCTCACTCCTCCTTCCAGCTTTAAATTAACCATAGAAATTAAAATTTAGTGGGCCACATTCTTATCTCAGTCAGAGGAACCGTGGGCTTCTTTTTGCTGAGGAAGTGGTTTGATAATGTAGTTGTCGTCATCTCCCCTTCTGAGTATCACCTGGGATTTGATTAGGAACAATTTTCCTCAGTGCTGCTGTCATCAAATGTTGCTGATGTAAAATAGCAGACAGGTTCAGTTCTGGTCTTCCTGCTGTTTTCAGTGTTCATCCTCAGCCTGACACTGCTGCGCATTTCAATGTGAATCTTCCACAAAACCCTGTATGTGAATTGTCTATGGAATTTGTACATCAGCATGTTATACATGAACAATTAACAGCTGCATAAAATAGAACGCAGGTACATTCTTATGAGTTCAGGTCCTTTTGTTTTTTTCCTACTGTTATGGAAATGCCTTTGTTCTACATAATAACATAATAAAAGCTGAATTTAATTCTAGCTATGGAGACTGGAACAAAGTGTGTGTGAGCTTGTATTAGAGTTGAGAAGCAAGTGAATGGTAGTTTCTTGTAAATATGTATTCTTACTACAAATAGGTTTGCAGTCCTGCTAGCATTCAAATTAAAGACCTGTGAGATAGGTGTTCAATGCTCTAAGTGAATTGAAGTTGTATTCATATATCTCTTGTATAATAAGTAACATTTGGTGATAAATACAAGAATGAAAAAGTGTAACTATCATCTGCTTTATGCCCATATAATTTTTTTGCAGCTGTCTGTGTATAATGAATAGATTTTTACCCAAGAACTATTTGCGGTGGGGTCAAGTCCTCCATTTTTGCCTGGTGTTGGCTACTGTAATACAAGAAAGATTTAGTTACCTTTGTATCAAGGCATACGTAATTATTTCACTGAATATTTTCTGTACCAAGGCATACATAATTATTTCACTGAATATTTTCTGCTTCTAGTATGTTGAGAATATTATGTTCTTTAGGATGATCTATAACTCTCGTGGGGCTATAACGTTCTAATGGACAATGTCACCCTCTCCATATAGAAGGACATACTTGTGCTCAGTTACACAAAAGCCCAGGGGCAATTTTGAAAAATGCCAGCTGAAATATCTGACTAGGTACTTCTGCTGTGTTTAATAAGAAGTGTATTTACAGGGGAAAATTAACCAGCTTATCTGGAAAGAAGGGCTGTTGATATAATCTCAAAACCTATAATTGTAAACTTGGTCACATCCTTTAGTCCTTACTTATTCAACTTACACAGAAATAATTAGGTGTAAACTGGGTAGAAAGTAAGGATGAGTTCTGAATTTAGTCTGATGAATAAGAAAAGAAAGACAAAAGAATTTTCTTGAGTTTCAATGATACAGTCAGATTTCACTTTGATTTTCAACCAGAGAAAACATACCGCATGGAAGACAGATTCTGTAGAAACTGGTTTTGATAAGGAGGAAATTGTGACAGAAATGTAGAATGATTATCTGAATTTCCATTTACTAGTATTACATCTTAAGGGAATGAGATACAAAGGAGGAAATGAAATGATAACTTTGGTATTCAATCAACTTGAAGTGTGCTGAAGTTAATGATGTATTTTCAGTATCCGCTACTATCTCGTTTTTAGTTCAGGACTTGTCTTTCTTTGCTTGCTGAGCATTAAATAAAAATTAATCCCTCCTAAATACATCATGTCAATCTTTGGGCTGAAGTAATCAGCAAGAGGATGGAAATATGTCAAGCTGGGTTCGTAGAGACACACCTTGTCTTCGAAGGAGGTGTGGAAATATATTGATACTTAATATGTGGTCCACACTGTTATTAGAAACAAGAGCATCATTACTTAAAATGAGTTAAATACATATTCAGAAGAAATAACTATACACTTTGTGTATACTTTTGCTTATTTCTATCTTCATCCAGCTTCAGTGATTCAAGGTCTGGATTGAAATGGGAAATAAAATACAATACAATTCAATTCTTGTACAGCAGCATGACAGAATGCCTTCCTTCTATAGTGTGAGCTGACACTAGAAGCTGCAGATGTCTAATTTGTTTACTTCTACATAATTTATTGTTTAACAGAAGAAATTAAAAGCCTCAAGTCATATTTTCACTGCAGAGGTGAATTGCAGTCTGGAAGAAAATGCAGCTATGTTTCTGATGATGAATGCCATACATATTTATTAATCCTCACTTAAAAGATTACTTTAAATCAGTATCATGCTTTTAAGCTTAGCATAGAATTTTACAAATATAAAATCAGTTGACTTTCAGGTGTGCTTGTGCTTATAGTACTTGCTTAAATGATAAAAAGTATTTTGAAACACAACATTCTGCAGAACTTGGAAGTGAGTGATGATAGAAGTTAAGTACCACTTTGAATCTGAAAATGGAAGACCAGCTAAGCAGAGGAAAATATTTTCTGTCCTGATTTGTCTTAAGTCAGGAATGCTCCAATTTCCTTTCACTAAAACCCTCCTAAGAAATTTACGGCTTTTGAAGAATTAGCAGAACTTTAGTGCATCTTTGATAAATTTGGTTTTTGGGACTCAGAAACTGGTACTTTACTTAAAACTGACTTTGCTCATCTTTCCTCCCTGCAGTCATGCATACTATAGACTATTCATTTTGAGATATTCATCCAGGTCAGATAGATCTTGGTAGAGAAACAAAAATGTAATCATCATGTAAACCTACCGTGATTTTTAGAGAACGCTTAGATTGAGCTGTTTTGATGAAAAAGTTTCTGCATCAACTATAGAATCACAGAACTGTTTAGATTGGAAAAGACCTTGAAGATCTTGAAGTCCAACCGTAAACGTAGTACTGCCAAGTCCACCACTAAAGTGTGTCCCTAAACACTACATCTACATCTTTTAAATATCTCCAGGGATGGTGACTGAACAACTCCCTTGGGCAGCCTGTTCCAATGCTTAACAATGGTTTTGGTGAAGTAATATTTCCTAATATCCAGTCTAAATCTCCCCTGGTACAACTTGTGGCTGTTTCCTTTCATCCTATCACTTGTCACTTGGGAGGAGAGACCAACAAGCATGTCACTACAACCTCTTTTCAGGTAGTTGTAGAGACTGATGAGGTCCCCTCAGCCTCCTTCTTACCAGACTAAACAACCCCAGTTCTCTCAGCTGCTTCTCATAAGGCTTGTGCTCTAGATCTTTCCCCAGCTTCATTGCTCTTCTTTGCACAAGCTCCAGCAAGTTGGAAAGGATGACGTACAAAAAGAGGAAATTATATCACATATCCAAAGCTATCCTTAAAACCAAAACCAATTAATAATATCCTTATTCTTTCTCTCATCCAATCTGTGCCTTTAAACCAATAAATAACTTGCTGCCTTGCACACAGGAGACTGAAAATAAGAATAAATCAGATCTAGCACTGGTCTGTATCGCACTTTTACTTGGGAAGTCCCTGTCCCTAAGTAGTTAATTAAGCCATCTCTGTGGTTACTTTGCCCAACAGCTGGATGAGGCGACCTCCAGGGTGGTGAAGACACTTCAAAATGTTTTCAGGACTGAGCCCTTAAAGCCTGGATCTTGCTGGAACTGGCACAGATACTCACAAATAAAGGTTAATATAATATGAAGTTTTTTAAGATTTGTTCTGTGAGGCGGCGACAGCACCAGAGGCTATTCAGTGAAGGGGGCAACAGCAGAAACAACCTTTGTGAGCTCTGAATTAAGAAAACCCCTTGGTGACCTGCAGATACATGAAGATCAGCCTTCTCAAACCCCTGTTCTTGCTCATCTTGGTGCTAAGCCTCTCTCTGCAGACAGCAGGCAAATTTGCATGAGCTTCAACCCTTCCACATAGAGATACCAGTTAGAAACTGTCTTGCTGATTTTTCAGCCAACTACAAGACCTCCTGAGCAAAGGCCTTTCTCTTCTCTTTTCTACTGCACTCACTACATCTTTTCCAACATGAGGAAAAAGGAATGTTCCTGTAGAAAAACTCCTGAAGGTGACGACACTTTGTATCATTCACCCTACAGACTTTGCTTTGATTTTTGTTTTGTGTGCTGAGTGATCTAGGAGCCTCACTGTAGCCAGTGATCCTGGGGCTGTGTCATGAAAGACTTCAGGTTCGAGAGAATCCAACCAGTATTTCACAAACATCATTCTTTCTGGCATTTCTGGGACTTCGGGGCCTTTTATTTATTTTTAAGAAATGCAGTAGCTGTTGATTATAGCATCTTTAAATAGCTCTAAATGTGTTCCCAAATTTACTTACTTCTCTATAGCAATGAATCGCTTGGAAGTACTCTCCGGTGAAATAGCTCACTGCTTGTAGTTCATGTGTGCTTTGATTGCTATCATTATCTGTGTGAAGCTCCACTTCGCCACTCAGTGTTCACTATGGAAATGTTCACTGCTGTGTTGACAGTGATTACATTTAATTCCAGCTTGGACCTAAGAGGGTTTTTGTTTTGTGCAATGAAACTCTCTTTAAAAGATATGAGATAAGGTAACTACTCCAGTGTGCAAATCTAAATCAACTGCCGTGTTTCTTCCTTCTTTTTTTTTTTCCTTCTTTTTTTCATTTCCTTGGTTTTTTTTAGTCCTCTTTGATTGTCTTAACCTGAAATAAGCTTTAAAATAAATGAGATCCCTGTTACGTTTTCGCAGAAATATCTGTGATGGCAAATACCTTTTAAGCTAGCTGGAGTTACAGAGAGGACACGACTTCCTGCATGCACTATAACTTTCAGTACTACCAAGAGACAGCTTTTTTTTTTCTAGGTATAGGTAATACCTGCTGGGCAGATGTAAGTCAACAGTCAAAGGCAGTCATCATTATGACAAGCCAATCACCAGGGTATGCAGGTGAATTTGATGAAGGTGAAGGGTTCTTCACTTCACAGTGAAGAAGTTTCTTTTAGAGAGGAGATAGAGTTTTCTGTTCTCCTACTTAATACTTGAATAAATTAACCATTTTGCACAAGCAAAGGCCACGCTGCAGTTTACTCCAGAGATATATTGGGACCAACACTCTCTTTACTGAAAGAAGAGAAATTAAAAAAAAATAAGTTGTGCACGATCCTGTACAAGTTTTCTGACATAAATATAGTCTGTTCAGTATTTGACTATTGTAAAAGTGCTGCTTCTGAGATTAGCATACAGTCATATGATTTCAAAAATACTTTCAGAAAAATATTGACGAGGGTAACTGCCCTTTGAAATATCCCTGTTTCTAAAAGTGTGTAAAAAATAGTAATGAAAGGATTAAGACATTGTACCGTATGCCCTTAAGAGGGTGTTTTTTCTCTTCTCCCACCTTCTTAGATTATGGCCTAGACTGGAATTTTTTGTATTGCATTTCAACCCAAAATTAAATAGTCCCAAGGTGATAAGATGACCTACCAGTGAAAGAAAACTTAATATAAGGTGTAGCTTTTGATAGGCTTAGTGGTAGGCCAGTGAAGGGCTCACTTTTGAGACCTCTTTATGAAAGCAAGTGAGAAAGGTACCACAGGATATAGGAGTCTGATCATAACCAGTAAAGCTTGTAGTCAAAGTTCACCTTGTTATGGTGAGCTCAATGGTAAGACTTAAGATAAAAAGACAAGTTTTGCTGAGTGACCAAGTTAGTATGTGCTAGTTACTGACTTTTCCTTAGCATTTTATCTGCTGAGCTTGTCCTTGCACATGAATCATATCCTTACCGAGACGTGTTCACTTAGCCTCAAGGAACTGAAAGAGGCTAGAATGCTGGAAAAAAGAAAAAGTGTATTTTTCTCTCAAGAGCTGCATTCATTGGGACTTCAACACCTTCGTGATTTCCTATCAGTAGCAGTGCATAGTTTCCATTTCCAGCATTGCTTGAAACGCTCTTGGGATGATCATGAATGATCTGTGTTTTGTTACCATTCTCTGAGACATCGTTTTCACTGGGCCTATCTAAATGTAAATATCAATAAAACCAGGCCTGACAATTATTACCATTTTTTTGCATCATACTGCTGAAGTATGATGTGCTCTGTGTAGGCAGGGCTGTGCTATGTTTTACTATGTGCTATGCATCATCACTGCATGAATTGATAATCACAATGAAGTATCAATTAGGAAAGCCTGGTTTTGAGCCATTACCACAAAGCACGTGAAAATGGATCTTATTTGCCTCCAGCTGAGACTTATTATAGTAACAGGACTGATTTGTGCATGGGGAAAACCTCTTCTTTACTCAGCTGGTATCTGTTCTTAATGTATGGGCTACCCATGTGCCTCTGCTCCAGGAAGATACAGCACCTTGAGACTCTCCTGTCTCTTCCCCTAAGAGCTAATTGCTCTCCCTAGCACTTAGGAAGAGGTCTTTTTCAATAGGTCTTTTTCAGCACTAATGTGTAGAGGAAGTAGTACACTAAAAATCAAGGTGTGATTTTATGAAAGGAGACAGTGATATTTATTTACAAAATGTTTATACTATTTGATTTTAATTGTTTGTACTCTGTTCTCATAGATTACATTCTCTCGCATCTGTGTACTTGCAAGCACTAAGATGAGCACATCCAGGTGAACTGGCTGAAGAGAATAAGGGACACCAGCTGACAACTCATCCTCATGTCTGAGAAGTACTTCTTATTAATGGTGGCAAACCCGTTTCTGGAGGGGTCCTTTGTAATATTTGTAGGTCTTCAGCCCTTGCAGAATGGTCCTTTGATTCAGGACCTTGCTGACTACAGCTTCCATAAATCTTCATTTAAGTTTCTGTCTATTGTTTGACGTTTCCCCCCGTATTTTGGGGGAGGAGGTGGTCTGGCATTTAGGTTAACAAGGAAGGGATGGGTATACATGATATGATGCAACCTTCTTGCCATCCTCCTACTGGGAAAATCCAGAGCTTTCTGCTGATGAGCCTTCCTGCTGTAGTCTCATCAGAGTGCAAGCTTTGTGACTGTGTCATAAGGAAGAGGTTCCTTCATGTTCCTGCTAGAACCAATGTCCTGGGAATGGAGTTGTTCATTATCAAAGTAGAATTTTTTTCTCTTCCTTTATGCTGTTTTTGATGCTTTATACACTTTTACATTCATACTTCTGTTGCACTGATGGCTAAATAATAGTTCTTTCAAAAAACTGTTTGGTCATGGGGTAAAATACTTGGTACAGTTGTACCCTTTGCTTGAGTTATAGGTACATAGTTAACCTACTGCAAACTACTTTTTGAAAACAGTGTTATTTTTATTTTCTTCTAAGCACACAGAATGCTTATTAATATCTGAAAACTTAGAAGAAACCCAAACAAATAAAAATAAATCCATACACACTTTGGCTGAGCATGCAGTAAGTTATTGTTTCTGCAAATTCATTTTGGATTTTTATAGCTTCCTATTGGTAGCATAAAAATCTTCGAATTCAATGTGCAACATTAAAATACAAACTGAGAGAGCAAACCCAGTTATGTTCTTCCCTGTGTTAAGCTGTGTTAAACTATGTTGGCTGCTATAAAATTACCCTTGAGGCTCTATTGCTAGTAGAACAGTAATGCACAGAATTGTGGCTGTAGCTGTATGGGCAAGAATCCTCTCCTTTAAAGACAGGGACATATCTTCTGTCTTAATTTACCCCACGTAAGAACTTAAACACTGTATTGGTTTTTAGTTTTTTTTTCAGGAATAATTTTTGCAGTATTTCATGTTGAAGCCTCTGTGTGTCTGTTGTCTTTCAGACCCAGTAGTTGAAATATCAGAACAATTAAAAATAAAAGGAAGATTCTTTGTGGGGGAAGATGGTGGTGGAAATAGGTGCTCTGATGTTATTAAACCTCTTTAAATTGTTTTCATTTAAAATCAGAGGTAGAAAAATGTGTGGCTTCTTTAGGCAGTTTTACAGAACTTGCATAACACTTGGGGTTATTTGCAATTTGCTGGGAGTGATCGATGATTGATTTTGTGCTAAGAGCAAGTGGATGGTTGCACTTGTATGTGTTTGAGTTAAAAAAATCCAAAAGTTAGGTACATGGACAGAAAATATTATGATAAAGAGTTTCATTTTGGAGAATACAAAATAAAGTGGAAGATGTGTCTAATTAGTAGTTAGTTCCTCAGCTGTGGTATTTTTTACCTTTTTCAAAAACTCATTTCAGTTCTCTATGAAAGGTACAAAAATTAAAAATTGGCTACTTTCTCCTATATCTTGTTGTTTCAGTGTGAAGAAACATCACATGTCTATTTGAAATAGTCAGAAGAAAGAAATAGGAAAGATTAACAGTATTTATTGATTATGTTCGTAGTCTGGTTCTGTCAGGTGAGTAGATGCTTGCAAGTTTATGATACTGAATCAAAGGGCAAACCACACTTTTCAGTTGTTTGAAATATTCTAAAATGTGGGTTTCTTCCTTGTTTCATTTGGTGTCTAAATTTGTTTCTTTTTAATTGCTTACAGTCTTTAATTCTTGAAAGAGTAAGGTTTTAGTCTTTTCCTAAATTGCTTTCTTAGATTCCTTTCTCAGTCATATTCCCCACAAAAAAAGAGAGGTGAGGAGTTGACTACTCAAGAAAAACAAATGATCTATGATCCTTTTTTTTTTTAAGTGGGAAAATAATGCAGACACTGTTGCACTTCTAGTGCAATTATCTGACCATTTCGCTGACCATAAAATTCTGCATATTGCTGTTCTACCCATGGAATGCTGAGGGACCACTGGTTAATGTCCCCTCACTGTTGGACTCCACATCTGCAGTACTCTGATCTGTTATGTGCCCCTTGGAATTGTTTCTGAAGGAAGCAGTTTGCTTTGTAAACCGTTGTTCCCCTGTCTAACCAATTCTTTACTCCTTCTTTTCTGGTCTATGAGACTTGGAGAGAACTGATGCTCTGTGGGTTACTAATGTGATAATACTCGAAGAAGTACTATCCTGGTGTGTTGTGGTCAGAGTAGAGAGTCTTAGGTCTCAAGTGAGGTCATTCATCTTTTAAAAAACAACGTTCAACTAGATCCCATTTTTTTATTATGTTTCCTTCTTTTCTTGTCTTTCTATTGATGATGGCAGGTAACACCACTCTCCATGCTTGGTTCTAAGACCCCTTCCTCCCAGAGTTGCCTGATACTCAGGAACAAACTTTACTGGCTTTGGTAGGACAAAGCAGATATGGCTTACTAAGGGTTTTAACTTTGTGTGGCATCAGTACCATGGGGTTTAGTGTTTGATTTTTTTTTTTGCTCCCTTCCTAAGTTAGCAACCAAATTAATATATCAGCTTAATTTTAATATTAAAAATCTTTAACTTAATCTATCTATTCACGTCCCCTTTTCCTATTTTTTTTACCAATGGTAATTCAGAGTCTGTGTGTCGTTGTTGGGAGATCTTGACTGATGTGGGTTGTATCAAGGAGGTGTAATGAGGTTGACAGGGATGTGCATTTGCTCTTCCCATGAAAAATGTGAAGGGCTGAACCAGGCATAGAAGCCTGTGTTGCGGTGTGTTGTTTCCACCCCCCCCACACCATCTTATCAGCACAGCTTTACTTTTGCTCATTTACATAGCAATGCCATTGAGCAGCTTGGAGGGATCTTTAAATAACACCTTTGTTAGGATTCATATGCAGGAAGAGTGCAGGAAGGACCATTTTCAGAACTGCCTTTGGGGAGCTGGATTTAGTCAGTGCTGACCTGGCAAATATTCAGAGATGAAAATAATGGCTGTATTACAGTAATTTACAGTGTAGGAAGGAAGCACAAGATTGCACATAAAAAAAACCAAATGCAAAACAAGCCCAAACACAAACAATAAAACCCCATCCCCAACACGTTCCCCATGTATTTAAAGTGAAATACTCTAGATTTTTCTTTTCTTTTTTTAAAATTTGTTTTTCTTTAAAAAACAAACAAAATATACTCTTTTTTTTAAGAAAAAAGACCAAAAGAGACCTCAACCCCACAAAAACATTCAAACCTTGAATAAGTTTTCCAGCGCTTTAGCTGACAACAGTCTATTACGTTTGCTGTAATAATGACTGCAGAATTTTAGAGCCTGAGTTATGCTAGAGATTAAACACTAGACTCTGTGAGATGCGTTACTAAGACTTACTTTTTATACTACCCACAACTAGGAGTCTGCTGGGACTAGTCTCAAGTATAAATGAATGATCTGGGATTTATATTTGTGTCTTCTGAATTGGTAATGAAATCAGTCCTGCAATGAAATGCCTTGGTGAAAAAAGTCAGTAACAGCATTTGGTGTATCCAGTTCAGCGAATCAGAGACCTGTGATTGTCTTTCTTTGCATATTGATGAAATCATTGGCAAAATAACGAAGAGGTAACTTAAATGAAAACTTACTTGAGATGTTATATGGTTGTCCATTTTCTAGCAAATCTAGCAAAAAACGAGTGAAACAGTAGCAGAGTAGAAGATAAAGTAAATGAACAGTGGCTTGGAGCATGACATGAAGGGAGAGGTCTGTCACTATACTACAGTATCATATTGTAAAGGGCACCTGGAGGTGCCAAAGGGGGTAATATGTCATGGGTTTTGCTGTCAGGGATAGCTGATTCCCAGTGGCAGCAAAGGTGGGCAGCAAAAGTACCTTGCTCTACAGCACTGTGCAAAGCACTTCTATTTTCCGAAAGGAAAAGAGGGGTAAGCCAGAAGCAGTAGTGGCAGGGCTTTCTCCAGGCTTTGGAAGGCTTCAGCTTGTCTGAGAAGCTTTTACTGTGATGACAGATTTCCCTGGCAGTTTGGGAAGAAAGAAGGAAGGAGCACTTGGGTAGGATCTACTCTGCAGGCTGTCATCTCTCACCAGAGAGCATGCTGAGGTGTGGCAGAAGTATCAAGAATTTCAGGACAACATGATGTAAATGATCTTTAGTTTAATAGAATAGAAAGGCATGAAGGTTGTTGACTATAAATGTTAATAGCCATCAAGAGTAGGAACAAGCATATTGAAGTAAAAAAGATAAGAAGTAATATGAAATCACTAAGAGTTAAACATGGCCTAGTTCTGGAGAACTTGTAAGAAGAATGCAGATAAAGTTCCTTGGTAAGTTTCACAAAAAGGAAAATGTGTCATGTTTAAAAATCAAACTTTGTTTTTGTAAAAGGCCAAGTTGTTCGAGGTTTGAACTACATGTAGCTTCCGGTCCCTAGTTTGTTTGAGTCAGATGATGAAATGAGAAATGTAACCTTTAGTTGCATTAAACTCGTAAACAGCAGGTCCATTAGAGCTGTGTGAAAACAATTCAGGTTTCCAATGTAAGTCCTTAAAATGAGAAATTTAAAAAAAAAATATTATATGGAAATATTTGTTTCAAATATGTTTTTTTCTAGGATAGCCGTGTGATTTAAATACACAAATATTTAGGTCTGTTCCCCAGGAGGGGAATGTAGATTTTTTGAAGTATGTTAGAACAAATGTTGGATAGTTCTAGTTTATTGCAATACTTTTCCATCTTAGTTATTGGTTAGAGTTTTCTCCATACTCAGTCTGTTGAATTATAGAGATAAGTAGAGTTTATTTCACATGCTAAGTTTATAGCAAAGAGTAACAATATTGGAGTTTTTTTTAACTAAGTGTTACTGAGGTTGCATGAAAAAAAATAGGGAGTGTGTTGAGAGAGAATGACTGATTTTCAAGATTGGAAATGAACCAGTTTTCAAAATAAAAACTGTTCTAAAATTATAAAACTTTTTCACTTGTTCAAGCTACCTATATTTTTATGTTGTATTTTTTGAGCTATGGAATGCTACTTGGTAAAGGAAGAAGTTAAAACCAAAGCTGTTAACCAGTGGTTAAAAAATAATATAAAATATCAGAGCAGGACTCTCAGACCTAGTCCCTCCTTGTATGATCAAAAGGCACTTTTCTTTACTGAGGTCTCTGCTATTAAGAGAAATGCTGTGATAGTAGATGTTGCCACGAATCAGTTTGGACTGCATAAGATGTGAAAAGTCTAATTATGAATGAGCAAGCACGCTTTGGTTGGCGTGGAAATATAGAAGCTAATTTTGCACCTGTCCTATTTTCACGCTGCAGTTGCTTGGCTTATTAGCTGTTACTTTTGCACTAGCTCCAAAATCCAACCTCCTCCCACTCTGCTTCCAAAACTAATAAAGTTGTGCTTTCACTAAGGGACACTGAACAAATTGCTTCCTCATGGAAAGTGGGGGTGTTTGCAAGATTTTGACTTGTTTCTGAAAACGTACCTTGTTTGAACAGAGGTAACTCACTTTTTGACTTCTGTCCTTGGCTCGTTGAAAATGAAGATTTCCAGATGACATAATTCAGAGGGCTGGAAAGTAAACAAAAGTCCCAAAGTACACTATATTTATTTTTATACCAAATTATCTGAATTGTTGACACTCCTCCAAATCTAGTTCACGAGTCCTGGCTTGTATGATTTTTTTAGAGAAATTGTTTTTGAGAGCAGACTTGAGACTGATCTGGATGGTCCTGTGCAGAGCCAGTGGCTTGGGCATGTGGAGTACACAGCGGAATCTGAGTCATAAATAAATCTGGCCATAGACTGGAGCTGTACGTCTCCACTGGGTCTATAAGGCAAAGTTGGGTACAAGCTTGCAGAAGGAAAGACTTGATGCCTTTTCCAATAGGAAGAAATGTAAGTATTTGGACATGAACTCTCAAGTAGACAGTGTTCTTAAGACATATCTAACCATTTGTAATTTTAATAGGTAGAATTAATCCAGTTAATGTCTGAGAAGCTGCTGGAGTTCACAAAAGATTTTATTTTCAGGGCATCATGGCTGCCTTGTTTTACTACACTAACAGTATGAGTCAAGTTTCTAAAGGCTGCCAGTAACGTGAATTACTATAAGGATGAGAGAGATCGTGTGCAGTGACAATATCTATTAAAAAATTGCAGTTTCCAAGAAATGAAAATGAAGTACCTTTGACTCATATGGAAATGTCGTGAATTTATGGATATCTTGAAACAAGGAAACTTAATGAGTGGCTTTGTTTTTTTAAAAAATGTAAACACAATTCAAAGTATGGAAGTTGTCCCATCTTGTATATCTGTTCTGTAGCAATTAAACTTTCCAGATAAAGTCTTATTCAGCTTGAACTTCTGGGACTAGAGACTAGATTTCTATTAATATTTACTGAATTTGATATTAGAGGAGGGGACAAGGAGCTGGCAGATAGGACAAGCGGTAGGGGACTTGCCAATAAATAACAAGATTCTATTGAATGACTTGCATATGGCTTAGTGCATCTCCACAAGGTCTTATTCAAGTCAGAAAAACTATATGATAGCACAAATTGGGTATTGTGATTATTCTTACAGGATTAATGTTGCAGCTCTGATTCAAAGTGCTTTGCAGCTACCCATATGTGCCTTGTACGTACTGCTTGGTGGGCACATCTAGTGACGGGGAAAGGCAGTGCTATTTAACACATTTTCCCCCTGTGAATTTTCTTGATTCTACAATCTGTTAATAAAATTAAAAAGAGTATTTTCAAGCTAATTGTCATTAAATCTTTCAAATTTCAGAGAGGAGGCTCTGAGTCTTCAGCAGATGGTTGGAAATGAAATGCACATTGGGGGGAACAGAGACGCTGCCAAATCTGGGCCTTGAACAGAACTAGACAAATAAACAGAAGTGAGACACAGCAGGGATGGTTTGGAATAGGTTTTATTATGGCCAGAAAGCTTCAGGCTATGAATGACCTAATCAACCTAAGCTCCAGACATGTACCTAGATTAGCTTCTACTCTACCATTCTCATAGCACTCCCATTTTGCTTCAGTCAAACACCATACTAAGAGATCTGAGCTCTTTTAAAAGTGGAAGGTTGTAACTCTTCTGGCTTGTCCTCTTCTCATTGTATTTGTCCTATTCAACTCTCTTAATGCCTATATTCTTAATTTTCTCCTTTAGTTTCCCCCTTCTTTTCCCAGACTCAGTTCTAACACTTCACATGCATTTGATGAGTTTCAAAGGACTTCTTTTTGTGATTCTACGAGAACAAGAAAAAGGAGCAGTGGGATCAGAGCTGCTCAGTGTTGCGGGGCTCTGGAGAGCAGTTCAGTTCCCACTTATCCCAAACAATTTCTGTTTGATCTTGTCACCTGTCTCATTTCCATATTTGCAAGGTTATGATAAAGTGACGTGCCTTCCAGAGAAAGGAAAGGCATGCTTTATGTTATATAAAGCACCCTTCCACAACGGTCTCTTGCAGTATGTGTTTCCTGCCCTACATGGTTCCCTTTTCACGTAGGACTGCTGTATGTTGCTTGAATAACAAACAAGCTTGGACTTGCTTCATTTCGTTTAACCAAGCTTGGCATGAGTTCATATGGGCTGCCCACAGACATTACTGTGTGTAGTCTTGCTAGGACAACTGTCTGCAGACAGTATCTGTGGATGTCATAGGGACGTGGACTTGTTCTGAAAACACTTGTACAGAGAAGAAACAAAAAAGAAATAACGTGGTCATATTTAGGCATTGTCCCATGACAAAATGCTATGGGCATCCTCCAGTTGATAACTAAATAACTGCTAAGTAGCTTCATTTTGGCAAATAATGCTTAAAGAATGGTTCAATGTGAAATTCTGTATGACAAAATTCTGTCTGTCAATTTGCTGTGAATTTGGTTAGCAAGCTGGCCTAGCTTTATTTATATATGGACATATAAACTTTCTCACTTAATAATTTTTATTCATAAATGGTATAGTATCATGGCCTTGAATCAGTCTCTGCTTTGTACTAATAGACATGAATGTTAAATTATTTTTTTTTTTTTGAAAAGTGGATTACCTTTAAGAATGAGGGACACTTATTTGGGAGTTTGATGTGAGTATGTAAAAAGTTACTCGGATTTATGAAGAATTATTACTGTAGAACTCAAGGGAACAGAAATTAATCTGATATACTAAGTGTTGGTTTGGATTGCCTGAGGTGGCATTCCTAAATTCTGGAACAACATTATCATGGTTTTGGCATGAATTTAGTAGTTCACACAGTGACATGCAAAGAGTTATATAATTTTTCTTTGTCATTCTGGTTTTAAATATCCATAGCTGGAATGATTTACTGGTATTCTTATTCATTCTACAATTAGTAGGCATGCTTGAGCCCACCAGATTTTATTCAGAGCCCATTGAAGCTAATGGAAAGGAAAAAAAAAATCCCTTTGAACTCATTTGGCATTGGCTCAAGCTTTTTGTGGCTGAAGATGATGGCTTCATCAAAATCCACTTAACCTTCCAGGGATGAGTGTGTGACAGGGACTTCTCAGGTCATTCTGGAACTTCCTGGGTTTGCTGGGAGGGGCTTGACCATGTTACCTCATTATTGTCTTTATTACCAATTTAGATGAAAAGTAGGATAAAACAGGGTGATATCTTGTATGATCTCTAATAATATATGGTCCAACACCAGCATCTTTTGGGTAATAAAGGATTCATAAGTTAAAAATGAGTGTAACAAAGAAATATTCTTTAGAAATAACTTTTTTTTTTTTTCACAATTTTGAAAGTCCCTGAAGTTAAAAAAGAAATCATGACACCAGCCCTACCCCTTGCCCCATTTTTCAGGCAGATTCATAAACCTTTCCATGTTTTAGATATATCTCCATTAGACAAATATCCTCAAATAAACATATAAATATAAGCAATTATATAGAATGATCGTTTGGAACTTTTTATTTCAAGAAAATTGGGAACAAATAGATGAGGAGAAGAAAATTATCTGCTGTCTTTAACCCTTCCCCAAAGACATGTGACAAATTTCAAATAATCGTCTCTTTAGTCTAATGCTCTGCATTATCATATAAACAAAAATTTTGAGATAGTATTAGCATATTTTTTTTTCTGTCCTGGAGAATTAATTTATCTGAAGGTCTCCCAACTGTATTCAGCTTAGGAGGACACAGAATGTAGATTTACATAGAGTTTTTCCAGGCTACAGTTCATCAGGACACTGGAAGAGCTTCTTCATTCCTGGACATCATGTTCTATCTTAAGATAAGTTAGATTTAAGGAACCTACAAAGCGGACCTTTCTTCTCTGCCCACATGGGTTAGCCAAAAGCACCAACGTGAGTCTGGATGTGGTCCTGGGCAGTCTGCCATAGGGGACCCTGCTTGGGCACAGAGACTGGACAAGATGACTTCTGTGGATCCCTCCCAACCTCAACCATTTATGCAGTTCAGAGTTTCATGAGTAATTCTGCTTAATGGCAAAAAAGGGAGTAAGAGCTGGCTGTTGACTCCTCCAGTGTAAAGCTGAAGGGAACAGATATCTCACATCTTGTCATTGGGCTGATATACTGGGTTAGTATGCTACAAATAACTGCTTGTGAGACAAATGGGCTTTGCATTTCTTAGGGTGAAGGCCTTGGCCGTGGATCTTCTGCAGAGATATTCCTGGTTCCTTTGATTAACACTAGTAGCTAGAAAGCTACTTCCACTGTTGAAGTGTATGTTTTCAAAGCAATGTTGAAGGCTTTAGTGTGTGACACCATTAAATGTTAACGTGCATTTTCCAACAAGGAGCCTCAAGGTTAGAGGTAACATTGATCTTTAAAAAGTTTGCCACATAGGGAAGAGAGTTTGAATGTCTACTTATGTGTGGGAACACTTGCAGGTAATTAGATTATAGTTCCAGGGCTGCAGGACTTTGCAGAATGATTCAGATTTCAAAAGACTCAAAATAAACATCAATTCCTATTTATCTCAAGGGATTTAGAGGGGCATAAAATAAAGCTTTAATGGCTTGAGCCACACTTTATTAATTGCTTTGTTGGAGAGATAAAACCTGTGGGAATCTGTGTGTATTAAAATGGGACGTGAACCAGCAGAAATCTAAGCAGGATATGAATTTGATTTAAAGAGAATAAGAAAATACACAGCTGAGCTTTCCTCTGCATTTAAAAGATTATTAACCTAATATATAACAGTTCTTTGTTTTTAAGGAAGCATTGGATTGAGCCATAGTTATATGTGAAAGCATTTGAGATAGTCATTCAATGTTGACGGAGTAGGATCTGTCTAAACAAAGTGAAAAGCAATTACGGAGACTGGGGAAGTTGTCTGTCATATCTGAAAATAAAGTTATTAAATTATTATCCAAATGATTCCACATTTGGAGTTATATCTACAAAGGATCCTTAGAGTAACTTTGCAATGATTGCTCTGTTTTGCATACTTTTTTTGACAGGGAACACTGGGGCGTAGTTTTTTTTTTTGGGGGGGTTGTTTTTTTAATTGAGAATTTGGGATTTCCCATAGGCAAAATTCATCATAAAGAGGACTATTGATAGGTGAACCTTTTTCCTTGTTGGGTTACAAATAACCTCTTTAGACAAAATGAAGGGTAGCTGACTGCTACAGTTTTGTTAGCTTTTAAACCGATACATTAATCAATACCTTAAATAGAAATTGCATCTTGTTGAATTTCCTATTTTTTGGTGTTTTAGTTGCTTGAATTTTCACTGTGTGTTTTAAAATGAAGAATGCCTGGTTTTATTTAATCCCATGTGAAAGAAATGCCGCACTGCAATCCTTTGTGTATTTCACCTCTTAATTCTGTTATTAGTGTTTGTGAGTTTATTGCAGAGCAAATTTTGCATGAATAGTCCTGCTATGTTCTAGTTATGTCCTTTTCCCTTCTTTTTTCTATTATACTGTACTGGCATAGGTTATAAGAGTTTTAGCCCTCATCCTCTAGTCCTCCTGTATTCTCTGCTAAATCCAGGAAAGCCACTGGTGATATGTCTCTTTGAAAATCTTTGTTGCAGGAAACACTAGATGGGTTCAAATTATCGTGATAATTAGCAGAGGTGTTTGAATCAAGTCTTTAATTTTGCATATAGACCTTCTAGTTGATTTTGAACAGTACTGGGAAGTGAGCCACTAGCCAGGTGTGACGTGTGGTCTTGACACCCCCAGTCTAGTTTGCTTCTAAGATTTCCACTAACAAAAAATCTCTTGTTCTTTGGGATTGTCAAAGGCATTCCTGGGTTCATAGAGGTTTTCCTGGATACTGAAATAACCAGCATCCTCAATGTGGAAGAAGGAAACGTATGCTGAGTCCATTATTCATAGATAATATAAATAATAGACATTCATAACGGATATGTTGGGGCATATCTATTCTCTAAAGCATCTTCACTATTGACTGAGAAGGATACTGCTTGTGCATACAAATATAGTTCAGTTTTTGGGAATCCCTGTGGGTCCTGAGTAGCTCTGCATTTTACCTGCAGACCTCAACTTGTCCCTCTGTATCCTTGAGCTGCACCACGACTCTTACCCTTGCTTTCTAGGTGAGTGAGAAACAGCTCTTCCTCAAACTGTTGCTGTTCTAACTAATGAGGGCAGGAAATAATAAATTTGAAAACCTGACGTCAGCAAGGCTCAAATTCTGAAGGGGTCTGTGACTGAACTGGTAATTAAAAATATCTTTGCCATTTCAATATGTGGACCACAAGGTCATCCTTCCTAACAGCTCTAGGACTTTATTTGGGGGTGATGGATAGGGCATCACTGGGAAAATGATGCTGCCATTACCTGTGTGGTGTGCCCTTGTCTACTGACTGCTTGTTGGAGAATCCTCTGTCCTCACACTCGCTAACATCTTCTGATATATTTTCTTAATGTCATTTATTGGTGAAAGTTTCTCAGAGGGTCAAGAAATACCTTCCACTTTTAAGAAAATTCAATCACAGAGATGCTGAAGTGGTTCTGAATTCATGGGCCAGAACTGTATCAATGTGAATGCTGAGGGCATTTAGTGCCATGGATCTTTTTGAAACTGTAGGATTGGAGCCTAATGTAGTGTAAGATTGTAGCAAAAACTATGGCATAAGAGTCTTAATACTGATTCCCAAAATAATTATGTTAGTTAGAGAGAAAAATCAAAATTTTTTTATAAACACTTGCTTATTTGACATTTTTGATCTAACAGATCTATAGTTTTCTTTCCTCCTGTGGCACTAAAAATGCCAGTGTGGCTGATGAAGAGAGAGCTTGCTGCCCTAAGAAATGGCTGGCAGAAATTTTCATCTTTAAACTGACATCAAAGCTGCATTCACCTTGCTTAAGAATGGGAATGTTTAACCTTTTTTCATTCCAGTCCCTTATCTAAACCATTAACTTGCACAGAAGAGTCTTAAAAATTGGTGTTTTGGAGCTAAATAAGGCGTTTTTGTTGGAGGTTACTGAGACATGAAATGATTACTTATCATCCCTTGAAATGACATTACATTTAAATGCAATGGTACATGGGCACTTACTGCTACCTTCATCTCTGTTAATCCCTTCTCACAGCCTGCAAATTGAACATTCTCTCAGCCTTATGGGATGTACTGAAATTCTCAGAGCTATAATTGCTTTCCAGTGTGCCATCCTGCATGTTACAGGATTTGAAGATTTTCTCTTCCAAACAGAAACTATTTAGTGAACTCCATGCTGTGTAATTTATTTTTTGCTATAATCAGTGTTATCCATAAGTTCACCAAAGATTCGAAGCAAAAATAAAAATTGAATTCACTTGACCATGATTGATTTGAAAATTCAGGGTATGACCTCTTGGTTATTGGATGGCTTTTAAATTGTTGTGCATTTATTACCTGGGCATGCCTGTGAAGTTCATCAGCATTCCACACCTTTCTAGCAGCTTCTGTTGTTTGCTTAGAGATAGCAGTTGTAAATTTAGATTGTGTGCAAAGTAACCTTGCCGGACAAAGTTATATCATTGTCTGGAAGCCTTTGGAATGTCCACCTGTATAAAAGAGCCCTTTCCCATAGAGGTCCATAGGAAAACCAGAGCAGAGAATTGTTTGAGAATGAGAAACTTGGTACCTATTAAAGTTTTTCATGTGATGGAAGTTGCCCAACTACATTGTCCTTCTGAAGTGGTGGCTGAGTTAAAGAGAGAAAATTCACATTGATGCAGGTATTCATGGGTCTTTGTTTAGGATGGGGGAAAACTGTAGCACTGCAAAGAAACAGACTATGTGATCCATGGTACTGTGTTGGAAAGCAGAAGGAGACAAGAACTTTTAATTTTCCCGTATCTTTCCTTTTTGCATTCATCCTTGAATTTGTATAAAACAGGGTCAAGTGTGAACCCTCAAAAGGAAAACCACCGTGGGAAGACAATTCTTGTGTTTTCTCACTAAGGTATCCCTATTAACACACTGCATCTTTGTGAAGGCAGAGTAAGGTAATAATAAGAGTCCTAGGTTAAGGGTCTGAGCTCATGTGTCTGTAGTCACAGGTGTGATGGTGATAAACAGTTGGTGCTGAGATGCTCCAGTGAAGTCTACAGTATTGCTGCTGCAAACATGCTAAATTTGAAGGTCACTAAAGACGTGTGGAATAGCATAGACGTCAGTCTGCATGAAAGACTGATCCAATTTGGAGAAGCAGTCAGAACTATATTTCTGTCTCATTGAGTTGCATGTCACATGGTAGAAGGCAGCAATAGCCCTACTTAGATTGCTTAAACTATTCGTTTTCCTAATTCATCTAGGAAAAAGAGATTTATTTCTCCCTCTATGGTGTTAGTAACCTCAGATTGTCAACTCCCCTCATCTCTGCAACGAAAACACACTGTTTCCTGAATTGGTTTTCATGTTCTAGTCAGCATGCTAACCTATTTGCTGTTGTGCAGAAAGCTTTTCTGTTCTTGTCGCCCCCTGCCAATAAACCTTATTCTCATTGAAACAAGTATTTAAATTCTCATTTAAAAAATTGTGTTTAGACAACCTGGAAAAACTGTTTTGCCTATAAATTCCTGAAAAATTTTAACACTGAGTTTGATCATCAGAAAAATCTGCCTTACCCCCTCTGTATTTTAATTTTATGTTGGTGAATGTCCGTACTGAACTCACTCCAGCTGCCTCTGATCATTCTTGTGCTTTCTTTCTAATAATAAACCTAGAAGCCTTGCTGATGAGTGCATATACATTAACATATCTTTTGTGCAAATTCAGTATTGTTTAAATTTTAAGTATTAGGATATTTTAAGACAAATGTTCTATTTTTTTTGAATCCATGCTTTAACTGATGGAGTTGTGGCCTCCTTCAGTGATGGGCTCTGGTGGATAGGGCGTGCTTGTAGCAAGGTCTGATACTTTTGAAGGACATCAACTTTATATTTTTGTGCATGCTGCTAAAACTTCTGAAACTTTAAATGACAGTTTTGGTCTTTGGAACATATCAACTACTTTGTTTGAAATGTACAAGTAATTGGTCTTATACTAAGATAAAAAGGATAATTGTAATGAAGTATGGCTATAGCCAAGAGTCTCTGTGTTCTTGGACTGTATTTTTCATAATGTGCTGACAAGATCACTCACCTGTGTTTTCCTGTACAGAAAGGCAATCTCTGGATATATTACCCTGCCATGGGTTGAAGGCATTTTTTACTATCTGCCCACTAAAGTTTGTTACATGTCAAAAGGGGAAATTTCAAGCATAAAACCTGTTCTGCCTGCTGGGTCAGTTGCATAGCCTTCTAATCTCTGGTCAAAAGATCACACCACTCTTAAATTAGCAGGATCTCGAAAATGTGGAGGGAAAGGACAAATAAACAGAAGAAGCATTATATTCTGAGTAGAAAGTAGTGAGGACACCTGAGAGCAGCTGTTACACCTGCTGCGAATAAGTCACAGCTTTGGACAATGATATGCTTTGCAGGTTTGTTCATTGCAGTATAAGTGTTGACAAGCTGAGTCACTACACCCTTTTTATGTGTACTTTTGTTTTTTGTATAGAAGTAACAATGATTTCAGTAATCTCTGAGATCTCAAACTATCTTCTTATTCAATGGATTTGCCGTTCATTGGCAAAAGCTCTTTCCTGTCCTGAGAGAAAGAGAGAGAGAGAAAAAAAAAGCTGTGATCTAATGAAAAGCATAGAGTATAAGATAAAGTGAAGCATACCTGGGTACCTTCATTTTGAAGATGCAGACATTTGTTCCTTAAACATAAGGCCATTTTTCTTTAACTAATATTTTTTGGTAATTGGCTTTGTCAGAGGTTCTTTTGACCTTCTTGAAACAAGTATTGTTTCTGTACATTAGTTTACTAGAGTGGTGTTGATGTTTGCTTGAAATTCACATTTTGGCTTCGTAAGCCGCAGTGTAATGTGATTGATCTGTTCCTCAAATTGACTCCTACTTCATTATTTTGAGTACGAGTTACAGAGGAGACATGCTTTTTTCAGTAAAAAAATAAGACTTAATATTGAACTGGAGTTTTTTGAGAGCACTTTAAAACATTCAAGCTCAGACTTGATCACTTTTTGTGAGATAAGCTACATGTGCAGACTGTATCATAAAAGAATGCTCTATAAATGCTTTGATTGAGTAATACTTTTATGTCAAGGTTTACAGGCATATGAAAGAACACTTAGGTAATTTACAGTCATTTAAGAAGAGTTCATGATTAGTGAAACTATCGATGTTTACTTGTGGTACAGCAAGTAAAGAAAAAGGAATGTTGTTGTGTTAAGTGCTTTCTCTAGTGTCTTATATCTCGAAAAATATGCCATGCCTTTCAGCTAACAGATGGAGTTCACAGCTGTGCATGTGAGTATAGCCAGTCTCTAGGCAAAAAAAAACAACAAAAAAAAGGAAAAAAAGAAGGAATTTCTCCTTACAGAAAAAATGTTCTTTTTGTCTCTATCTTCCCAAGAATCATTTACTAAGCTTCTCATTGTAGTAGAACGTAGTAACATGGTAGTTCTGGTGAGATGCTTAGTGTACAGGCTCTTGATATGGAAATTGTCTCTCAATTTCTTCATCTGTAGCAATACTCTGTGTTACTGCATTTCCTGTTTCTTTTTCGTATATTTTTTCCCCTCACAGAAGCTCCTCCTTATCCCATACTCGTACACTTCATTGGAAAGCAAAGGTGGAAGGTTAATTTCCACAGTAAATGCAAATATTTTTTTCTCATCGTTACAAAGGAGAGTTATAGCTACAGAAGACAGGAAAAAATCAGATGAAGTGAAAGGCATCAGTTGTCACTCCTGAGCACTGTTAGAGGCCTGGTACAAAATGCATGGTTTACGTCTTTGGAACAAAGTATGCCATTAAGTGGATAATGTTAAGAGGAATTTTATCTAGCCTATAAATACCAGTGAATCTTTTCAACTTCAAATCCCAATACAGAGACAATTTACAGTTGCAATCAAAAATCATGCACACAATTTAACTTCAGCACCATGTGTAACTCTGCTGGTATGTTAATAATGAATAAAATTATATCTTGGCAACAAAAGTCCCTTTTAAATAAAATACCTTTAAGTTTCAACCAAGACCTCCAAGAGGAAACTGCAAGGCTGCTGGTTTACCCTGAAATATCTTTCGTGTTTACTGTACAACATTCATATCTACATTTAAATAGAAAACTATGGACAAAAGGTCTGTGGGATTATGTGAAGCCCTTGTTAAACTTCCTTTGACTCTCAGAGACTGTGATTTGGGAAGGGTTTGCAGAGCAGGTACTCCTGCTCATTGCACAAGTTATATTTGGTCAAGTGGTATAAGGGAGGTCTAAATCCAGGAGCTCTTTGTTGACATGCCAGGCCCTGTGTACTTGAAGAAAAGCACATGCATGAAGTGGTTACCTTCTGCTAAAACTTCTTTTATTGCCATGGGATGATTCAGGAGGCATGTTACATCTTCTTCTGAGTTCCTCTTTTGGACTACATTGTAAGGCCTACGCACATCAGTTTCTGGGTTATAATTTTCTTTTTCGTCTTCTCCAGTTTGTATGTTTTGCAAAGAGGAGGCAATTTTTGCTCTGGTAACAGTTTGCATGCTGGTTCCTGTTCCCTACCCTTCCTTCAGTTGCATTGTTGAATCATACTAGTTCCATGTTAGTACTGTGGGTACTGCTGTCTTGTGGTATTTATGACTATTTCATGATGATTATGGTCACTAATAGAGTAGCTGCAGCATAGACCACAACCTTACTGGGACTTGTCAAATACATACTATTTATGGTGATATGAGGTTGTTCATGTAAGTGTAGTACTATGTTTCAGACCTGTAAAAGGTCCTGATCAAAAATACTACCAGATAGAAATAATGTGAGCTTCATAGTCAAAGATTTTCTGCACATTTGTTTCAGTGATGGTACAGGGCTACTAAAAGCAGTTCAACTGTGACGTATGGGAAATCTGTGGAACCCAGAGATTGCTGATCTTTCACTGATCATGCCTTCTTCAACAAAACTTTCGTGGAAAGGAAATGTTTGTGATCTTTCCGGATGGTCTTCACAAATGGAAAACAACGTGTTTTTTCTCACTGATCTCCAAGTGGACAAGGGAAATAGGAACTGGAGAGGTTTGTTGACACATCTCAGTTATGGCTAGCAATGATCCTGCCTGCATTCCAGGGATTGATCCTTTTCAAAGGATAGGGTGAAAGAAATATTAGTGTGATCATGATGGGTTTTTGACCTTCTGAATATCTTCACTGTCTTCTAATCAGAAATCTTCTAAATTTGTATTGGCTGCTGCCACTGATGTTATCTCAGGCTTGAAGAAAGTTATAAATAGGATCATGCTATGCTTACTGACACTGATGTAAACTGTACTAGAAGAATTATTAAAGTTGGGCTGAATCTCTGATTTCTGTGCAAACTCAATTTTGGTAATATTAGCTGTGTTTCAGAAGCATTTGAAATCCTGTCTCTCTAGGACTTGGATACATTTTTCTTAGTTAATTTTTCATACTTGTCACAGGTGTTGAAAGCCTTTTCGAAATATAGAGCTTGATTAAATATTTGGGCAAAAGGACTTTTCTGAAGTTCACCATTTTATGAACTATTAACTAAAGCTGGTATTATATGATATGTTTCAAAGGAGCCCAAAATTTTTAGTGTCTAAATTTCACTTGGATGCTTTTGAACTGATGATATTTATATTTTTGTTTTTAAAGAAATGGTTTGGACAAAATTACAATACATGAGGGAAGGGGGAGAGAAAATTTCCATGCTTTTTTACTTGAAGGACAATCAAAAGCTACAAGAAAGGAAGCAAAATCAGTTAACCAAACACTTCTTAATGGGTTGATGAGTTTCTAATATTTTTTTTAACTTGTCATTATTTTCTAGAAATAAAAAGTGAATAAAAATCAGAAAAATTGAATTGATAAGAGTAAATATTTTTATTCATTTCAGAAGCAAGATTTTTGATGACAGTTTCACTAACACACATGATGTTGTAAATGCTATCCATAATTGCATGTTTCTTGGAACTCAGCATAGTCAAGGTCAGCACCTCATTCTGAAATGCAAGTCAACCTGTGTATTGCTGTATGATTTGCATGAAAAGTTGGCTTATCAGTACAATTTTTCATTTTTGTAATTATCTGGTTGGCAAAGAAACGTAGGAGAAAACAACTGAATAGTAAATGCTTTTCTTTGTCAGTGTCCAGTTGCTTTAAATGATTCTGTAGTTTGGAATTTTGTTAAAACAATTTTTTAATAGATATGTAATGCAAAGAAGCAAAGTGATTATTCTGACAGGCAAATTGCCAAGGCAAAAGGAGTGGTATCAAAACTAGAAACCTGGCAGTAGATTTACCTGGAGTAAAGGTCTGTTTCTGTCACAGCAAGCAAGGTAGTGAAGTCTCTTGAAATGCATGTGCTGGGATTGTGTGATGGGAATCAGGATAATACCTTGGCTTTGCTTTTAGTTTTACCGTTGGTCTTCTCTTAACCTTATATAAACACAAAATGTTTTATTATTTCTCTCTTGTCTGCACCTGACAGAAAAAAAAAGGAAATATGACAATAAAATCCTTTCTTAGAGAGTTTTGAAACCTTGGGAGGCGTGTGTGTCAGGTTTTGCTTGGTTTTTTTTTTTTTTTTCAGTTCTGCCCTCTCATGGAAGCAGAGCCTGTGGGGTGATCCATACTTTATATGCACATCCTACGTTTTTGAACCCCACGTTCTATTTCAGCGAAGTTTTACAAAGAAATATCAATCTCAAATCTGTTCAGTTTGTATGTGTACTGTCTCTGACAAAGGATGTATCAGAGCTACTCTGCATGTGGTCTGGATTGTTGTGCATGTACAAGTTGACTGATGCATCCTAAGCATTTAATTATACTGTACTTTCAAGTTTCATTTGGTGTGAAAAAAGTCATACCATATCCTGCATTGTAAGTCTGTGCATGTAAAACTGTCAGGTGCAACCTCCAATGTTGCAAGGTGAATTTTGACTGAGGGAAAGACAAAAGAGTGACTTTACATTTTGTTGGTGTATCAAGAATCAGCTTCACTTGGAGAAAATTCCTGCCAGAACTCTCAAGTCAATCAGTCATTACTCTCTTATCTATCGGAAGTGGGACTATATTGATCCTGGTGCTCTTAGAACTATCTCAAAATTGTTAATGATGTCCTAAATCCTGAAGCCTTAAAATGACATGTTTTTATATTTAGAAATTAATTCAGGGAAGATTCAGGGAAGGATCCCTGGCTGTAACAGGTTTTTGTTAAGGAAACCAAATAAGTGAGTTTGGTGCCTCAGTGTACTTACCATTTGAGAGGTTTGTTTAAATCACTTCTTAGATCACAAGATACAATGAATTTAAGAGCCTTATTTTAATATTCAGGTTTTAAGTCCAAACAGAACAATTATGGCCTGATCTCAGGTGTATTAGGGAGCACAGCACTTCACAGACATTTCTGCATTGCAGTCATAAGGTCTTTTTGAGGCTCAAAGACAGTAACTGATTGAGAATGTGCTCAAGATCTTGGTAACTTTTGTTGGCTAGTTATTCTCATGATCAAAACATCTGTGGCATACTTGTCCTTGATTTGTCTAACTTACAGATCTTGTTATGCCTTTTTGCTAATGTTTACCCAAGAAATAGGAAGGATTTTTTTGCTTTTTGAGGTCCTTCAGTCAATACACTATGATTTTTTTTGATCACACTGATTTTTCATATAGAGATGGATTTTGATTAGAATACCATTGGAGAAGGAGTTGAGAGGTGTTTTAATGTAATCTGGCTCATTACGGGAAAAGTATCACCCAGTTTTACATCAGTCTGAGTTTTCTATCATAACTATAATTTTTATAGCAATTTTTCCATTTATTCATTATTTTTTGTAGCCCTGGAATATCATCAGTGCATTTTTCCTTATCTGCCTTACCCCATCCTTGCAAAATGTGTATTTACTCTGTGACTATGATAACATTGTGGTGCTTGATATCCTACTAACCTGTAGGACTTTTCCAGTCATTAGGTCTATGTTTGCTCCATGGGCGATTCAATTAACGATGAGAAGGTTTCATTATTTTTATTATTCCCTATTGAAACCCGTCACTATGTTTTTGATTCTGTGTGTGACAGCACTGTAATGAGCAATCTTACCTTACCTAATTCCATCCTTATTCAAACATTATGGGCTCAAAAATTTAACTTGAGTGTTAACCTTCTGTCCTCAAATGAGGATGTGAAAGTAAGAGGAGAAAGACATAGTAGACTACTTATTTGAGCAAACAAAACTAATTTGTATATATGCATGAGCTTGGGGAAGAAATGAAGGAAAGAGGATCGATCATCAAATTGCATTGTCCGAAAGGAAAATATTTTCAGGCTTTTCAAGTATTTGATGTCTTAACAACAGCTTCCATCCAGTTATTATCCTGCCAGAATGTCACTCTGGGGGTAAATTTGTCTGCCACAAGAATTCAAGTACAAGTGTTATTTTTCTCCAGTCTCTTTCTACTAAGCAGAAAAATCCACCACCTAGAGATAGCATAAGTTGACATATTTGTTGCTGATATGATGACCTCTATATATTTTGTTCCTTTTCTTTTTTTTTTTTTTTTTTTTTTTTTTTAGATAATTGTGATGAAGCGTTGGTATCACCCTTACCTTCAACAGCTCTTACTGGTTCCTCTGAGCTCTTCAGTACTCACAGTCCCAGCTTTGCAAAACTCAACAGGCGAGATGGTAAGGTTGCAGTATGAAATACCTAATCTATTCTTTTTAATCACATTTATAAAGAATATTTTTTATACGGTTTGTATTGAGTGCATTCGGAGTCAAGTTGAGTAGAGCTGTTAGTTTATGCTTCTGTGAGAGCTTTATTTAGAAGCAACTCCTTCCTTTATTATAGAAAAAATCTGTTGAATTTGAAGCTCTCCATTTTCCTTGTAGAACCATCCTGGAGGATGCTTTTGAAGAGAGTTCTCATGATCTTTAGAATTTGAAGGTCATTAGGCTTGAAGACTCTATTCTAAAAAGTAGGTGTTAAAGGTAGTAGCAATTAGAGTTTCAGTGGGATTCAGTGATTACACAACTTCGCAGAAATAGTGAATTTGAATGAAAAAAACTTTGCAGGCATTTGCAGTGAGGAATGTTTGAGGCCCAGATAATGAGTTCACACACAAGATCAAAACTGGTATCAGAAAAGAGAAGTTGGCAGTATCTAGGACTGCATTGCAAATTTGGGTTGTGGGCTCCCGTTTTACTACCAAGTTAGAACCTCAAAAAATGGAAAGCTCTGTATTTTCACATTATGTACTGTTTTCATTGTAAGAAACACTGGAAAGTATACCACCAGAAAATAAATGAGAATTTCCCTATGTCTGTTTTAATCAAACACCGATAAATCTACAGAAAGACAGTAAAGCGCACTCTGTTAGTTACCTGGCATCAATGATAAGGTGTTGCTAAGTCATCAGAGAAGTGTTAGATGGGAGTTACTATATCACATTTAAACTCCTGAACCAGAGTTCCTCAGCAAAGTAAAAGGTGATATGGTAGCTGCTCAACACACAGAAAGTTGTAAACATTGAGCATGATATTTGAGTTTACCCAGCCTTTGTCTCCAGCTACTAGCTGGACCGGTGAGTAGATGTTTGTATGTATTTTTGCAAATGGCTCTAATGACTTGTTTTATCTGCAGAGAAGGGGAGGAGATTCGGAATCATACCATATCGCAGCAGTAAGGTCTACGCTGTCTTTTTGCATAGATCATAGGAACAGGAAGACAGAGAATTTAAACTGAGTACTAAGCAAGGAAGTTGTTTCAGTAACTTTTGTTTTACATTTTGAAGGCTTATGTCATGGGTATCAAACTCACAGCCCATGGGCCGAATCTGGACCTCCACCATGTTTAATCTGTCCTGGTGCCTTGTTTCTCCCTGGTGGCAGTGCTGAGCTCCTTGTCCCTGCGCTCCTGCCAGCTCTGGGCACGTGTGCAGGGTGTGATGCGCGTTACGCTGCGGGAGCAGGAGAACGGCAGGAGCTGTGAGTTTGACACCTCTGGTTTATGTGATAAATGGGGAGCTAAGCCCAACACCAGGACCTAGAAGCTAAATTCTATCTTGCTTAATTATTTGTTTCACAGACTTTGTCAAGTGCACAGATGTAGTACCAGCAGAATTTATATGGTTCCTTTATTTGGGATTGGAGAAGCAAGCTGTGGCAAATGCTGGCCGAAGGAACTTTCTCTGGCTGGCACTTAAATGCAAACAGTAGATATCTTTACAAGAATCACAGAGTCGTAGAGTCATAGAATGATTTGGGTTGGAGAGGACGTCAGATTCAGACCTCAGTTCTGCTCCCCCTGACATGGGTAGTGCCACCTTCCAATAGATCAGGCTGCTCAAAGCATTATTCAACCTGGCCTTGGGCACCTCCAGAGATGAGGCTTCCACGACTTCTTTGGGAAACCTGTGCCAGTGCCTCATCGTCACAGTAAAAAATTTCTTCCTGGTATCTAATCTAAATCTACCTTCTTTCAGCTTAAAACGGTTATTTCTCATCCTATCACTACACTACTTGATAGAAGAAATAATATTCACTAACAAGTATTGTGCCAATGGCTTTCTGATAATGTTGAAGTGTTTTGATGAGTGGCTTTAGCTTTGTTTGTGATTGATAAGACAATGCTGCAAGTACCAGTGCCTCAAGATAGAAAGCTGGATAAATATATTTGTTAATGTAAATATAAATGCAACAGGTGAAGATGCATTTATAAAGCAATCCAGACCTCCATCAATAGAAAGTTCTAATTCATCAAGTTGATTCCGTAATAGATAACAAAAGCTAAAAGGCTGTTGCTTAAAGAAAGACCTGTGGCAGTGAAATGTGCCATTAAAATAAACACTACAAACTGCCCATGAGTAAAACTTTGTATGAACTACTGAAAGCTTTCAATTAAAAGGCTGATAAAAGCTGTGCAGATAATAGTATTAAGCAGCTAGGATAATACTGATAAATATGATTCTGAGGTATGAAATATATTACTTACCCATGAGAGGGATTAATCAGATTTTTTGTTTACAGTAAATAAATAATAAAAAAGAATAAGAAAATAGCTACAATATGGCTGTATAAAACGAGTTTTTGAGTTTTCTATTAGCTCTCAGTCTGAGTAGTCAGTATAGGCAATTATGTATGGGAATATAAAGCATATATAATGCCAAAAGAAATTTGTTTCATGGCCAGGAAGTATTTGATCTGGGCATTAAAGTAGAATTCTGCAGCAGGGAAGCACTTATTTGCAGCAGGAAGTCCAAGAGTTTGTGGCACAATATAAAGCCAGCTGAGCTGTTTGTAAGGCACCGTAGGGTGGAAACAAGCATTCTCTTTTCTTTATATTAATAAACTGCAAATAAGTATGGGCACCCTGAGCAGCCCTGTGGAATATCAAGGAGTATTTACTGCATAACACTGGGCTTAAGTACAATTTTTTGAATAATTATGGCAAAATGTACAAATGGTTTGAAAAAGAAAAAGAAGTATCAGATCATATTTCTTGGAGTCATGTGTTTCTCCAACTGAGAAACCATGTGATCTTTGTTCTTCTCATATTTCTAGCCTTGTGACTTGTTGCCATGGAGAATATGACCAATGTATCTGATTCCTGTGGTACTGTTCCTCCACTAGGACATTTTCTCTATACCACGTTGAACCTCTCCCCTGAAATGATCCACAGAAAATGTGAAATATGTGAACTGTGAGGAATGATGCTATAGCCTTTTCAAAATGTGCAGAGTTCTGTTCTGCTAATGGGAATCTGATGGGCAAAATGGAGAAATTACATCATCATGTCTGAGAGGCATATAAAGTGCTAAGCATGTATTGACGTTGACCATCCTCTCTCTCCTGTTTTCATGTGAGAGGTACAATGTGGTATCGTCACTTGTTAGGACTTTCCAGACAAATGTACGGATCTAGTAGGTGTAATCAGAGACAGATTTTTGTCTGGTTTATATTTATGACACGTTAATTAATTAATAAAAGAATTACAATCCTCTTCACTTTCCTTGTGTCCAGCTGCAGGAAAAAATATAAAGGTTATTCTTTTATCTGTTCAAAGGAGGTCATGTCCTGTAATTATCGTGTCTTCAGCAGTCCTTGATGTTGCCTCTTAGAGCCTTTGCATCCTCTGTTCTTGTCTCTTGTCCTGGGCCTGCCCTGGCAAATGTTCCTCAATGTGAAGATCTCTGGTGGGTAGAGGAAAAGATGGCTATAAAAGAGTCGCTATACTTTGGATGCAGATTTTTGCTACTTAGAGGAAAAAAAAGTATGCGGTTGGGTGTGACACAGTCTAAGCAAAGATATGCATAAAAGAAATGTGCAGGCATAGATTGTGCTGGAAAAAGATGCCAGTATGCCTTGTGAAACTGGCTCTGTATAACAGAGCAAATATGGATGAAAAAGGACATTTATTGATTTTTGGCACTCCCAGCAGCATTTGGTGAGGATTTGTGATACCCACAAAAGTAAGCAGAGGGTATGTGTTTGCCTAATCCTTTACTAGCAGGAATGAGAGAAGCCCAATGGGAAAAGCTTTAGGTCTGCCCTAGCTTGCACAGTCAATGCATCTTCGCTGTTACAGGGATTTTAACTGCCATTCTTACAAGTCAGTAGAATTACTGTCCACCTGTGGAAATGGCAATGTGGAAGGCTGGGAAGAGGGAAATACAGTGTTTTTTTTTTTTCCCATGGGAAGGTGTATGAAGCAGCTGCTGTTCTGTAAAGATTTGGTCTGTAACTGATAACAACTGTCTTGCAAGCCCAGCTTCCTAAGAGGTGATGCTATGAGCAGGCGTCACTGCTGTCTTGTGCAGGGCTTACATCTAGACTGACATATCCAACAGACAAATGTGCTCATGTGAAGAGATTTGCAGTTCAGAGATGCTTTTAATCTGTGATTTCAGGGCTCAGGCTCACCACAGATCTCCCAAAACATAAGGATTTTTAGTGGGAAGTCTTATGATTTTATCTAAGCTGTATGGAATCAAACCAGAAATATGAATTGATCAGAGAAGAACTGAGTGTTGAAATTCCTAATATTCTTATTAATATTCTATTTAATTAGTATTATATTTAAAGCAGGTAAAACAATCACAGTGATGATGAAGACTTCTCTTGTGACTGAAAAAAGTAAAAAATAAAGCATGGCACTAGCAAGAAATATACATCAGTTTGGCTATAAATTATTTTCACTAGAGAGTTCAGGTAGAGAAGAGTAATCCAAGGGAGCAGGGATGATACTCAATTTTAGCTATTGAATAAACGCAATTCTGTTTCAGGAGTTGGGACTAAATCCTATCTTAATGAACTGTAAATGATCAAAACTGTAACATCTATTCTTAGACAAAGGAATTTCAAATGTGATATAGCAAATCTAATATGGTCCATGAAAATCACAAATTTTTTTTCAAGGGCATTATCTTCTTTGATATAAGCCACATCTGTTGATCTTTCAAGCCAGTTCACTTCAATAAACTATTCATGGAGCAATTTTGGGACAGATCACTTAACAAGGTTAAAATATTAAGGTAAACCCAGCTACTTATAACCAAAATTTAGTGATGCTTTTTCTTTGGAAACTCATATTTGGAATCATTTGTGTAGTTTAATTGAAGAATTGTTAGTGCAACAAAGTTAAAAGAAATTAAACGTAGACCATAATTTAAGGGTGTAAAAGAAAGGAGACTGGAAGGATTTGCTTTTTCAACCGTAAACTCACATTTTTTGTACTGAGTGAAGTGATGAAATTCAAGCAATGGTTTCAGTTCTGTGTTTCCTTGGCTTGGTTTACCATGAGCCTGTTTAACATCTAAAAAAAAAATATAGGGGTATTGCCTATCTCTACTTCTAAAGGACAAACATTAGTTATAAGCTATCAGCCTCCATTAGATCACAACTTCTGAAGTCCTCATTCCTGAATGGAGAAATGGATCATGGAAGTTGCTAACTTGCAATTTGCATTTGTCCTTATGAAGATCTGTTTGTTCTTATGTTTAAGATAAAATGCATGTTCACTTGACAAGCATCTTGTGTGAGGAAAAAGCTGCTTTCCAATGTGAAGGCAGTCCTTCTATTTGTTCAATCAAGTAGTCTGTAGCTTTACAATGAATTATCTGAAGTGCATTTAAAATCTGTAATTAAACTATTCTGTCAAATGCTTCATGGGGTGCAAATCAAGATGACTATTATAACATTTTTGCATCTCTTTCAAAATATAACAAAAAGAGAATGTCAAAGCAAATTAGAAATTAGAAATCAGCGTTCCCAGATTTGCAGAAGCAAGCAAGGAAGGAATACACGTGATCTCGATGCTTATGACTGAGAATGTGCCAACCTTACTGACGTTTGTCCTGCTGGTAAAGCGTAGACTTCCTTAAAATTTCTTAGAAATTAAAAAATGTTTTTTAACTTTAGGATAATTAAAAAAAAATTAAGCGATCACATCCCATGGAGAATATTAACTTACACTAAAACTTGAACAAACAACTGTATGTGCAAACAACTTGAAGTAGAAGTCTCTTTGATGACCAGGAATAATAATATGGTTCTTTCTAAAGTTTGATTTCTTGTGTTGTCATTGTCATCTAAATTATCTTTATCCAATCTCTTTCAGGAGCTGGTGGCTGGTCCCCGCTGGACTCAAATGAGCAGCAGTGGCTCCAGGTTGATCTAGGAGACAGAGTGGAGATTGTTGCAGTCGCTACCCAGGGCAGGTATGGGAGCTCAGACTGGGTAACCAGCTACATGCTGATGTTCAGCGACACCGGCCGAAACTGGAAACAGTACAGACAAGATGACACCATCTGGGTAGGTTGAACTGTGGATGCCTTTGGCCCCAGACCTTTCTGGTTCAGGAATGTTTTGACATTTGGAGAAATGGCTTTGGTTTCAGATCGCAGGAGTGCTGTAGTGGTGAGAGAGCAGACCTCAATGAGTCTACAGGGTGTTTTGATCTAAATGGGTTATGTCACTGACTGTCTGTGTAATACAAGTTTAGGCCCTCAGGACTACATTGTTTTTCAGACTCTGAGAATGCTCTGGGCACTCAAAATGACCTGCATCCTTCTGTGTCTGGCTGGCTTTGATTCAGGCACGCCAGGGAAGTGTGGCTAATCACCTACCTACTTTCTCCAGGAATTAAGGAAATTAGCTCTGTGTCTTATGCATACATTCTGGTCAGAACAACAGAGCTCATGCTGGGGGAGGTGGGTGGTAAATTGCTCCTTGGTTGGAGAAGGCTGGAGCTGCAGCATGAGTTGTGGGATGATTAGTGGATACACTAAAATTGCTCAAGGCTTTTCCTAAAATTTTAATGCAGGCTTAGTGCTTGCTGTGTCACAAGTTCAATGTGTGGCCATGCCAGGTGCTCTTGGCAGGGCTGCAGGGACCTCAGGTGTGGATGAAGGAAGTTATAAGTCTTCTTTTCATATGGAAAATGTGACTTGTTAATGAATTGTAGCATTCTCTCTGTGCTGTATTCTCTGGTTCTGAGGATTAGTAGCCTTGGTGGCATGACGATATGTAGTGGCAAATGAAACATATTCTCCATGAAAATAAAAGGGAATGTTTTAAGAGCAATCAAGTAGACTTCTATTTTTGTGTTAAATATTCCTTTGGTTAACATCTTCGTTAAATGCTGTGTCAAAAGCAGATTTTGTCTGCAGAACGTAATGATTATGAATAAGCAGAGCTGTGGTACAGAAGGAAGGAGAGGAGAAGGGCTACTTTAATTTTTCCTGAGCATGTTCCAGGCAGTAGGGGTGTGTGTACAGGGGGGATTAATTCTGTGGTTTTAAAATCCATTACGTTGCCACTGTGTTTTTTCTTACCGTGGTTTGATTTAGGGAAGGCAAATGAAATCCTCCTTCCTTTAGAAAGGCAGCTTTGGACCTGAGATCGTCGTGGAGTTGTTAAGTGTGGCTCTGCTTCACCTGTCACTTCTGAAGTTATATTAGGGTAACATCCCTTTTTTTTTTTAATGTTTATGAACAGTGTAATTTCATTCTGGACGGAATATAATGAGCAGTTAATCTAGCTCTTGACTTCCAGCCTTGGGACCCAGAAATACAGAACTGAGATGCTTTTGCAGACTTGGTGTCATTAAGTGTTTCTTTCCCTGAAAATTTTATGTACATTGTTAAAATTTTACATTAAGACAAATTAATTTTTTATTACATGTCTAACTTTTCACTCCTTTTCTTTTTGGAAACCCTTGACCTTTTATTTTCTTTCTTAAATTTTTCTTTTTGAAGGGGAACTTGAAAAGACAACATGTAGAATTTAACATAGAAAATCTTCATCCCCTAAGGAAACAATTTTGTGAGTTTCTGATCTGGTACTTAATATTGCATACGAGAATAGGCACAATCTTAGCAGGCATATGACAGTAAATTAGGATTTATTAAGAACCTGAACTCTCTTGTTTTACTAAGTGATCAGGCATGAGGGTGATTCAGAGCAGGCTTTGACACAAGTTCTAAAGCTTTAGTAGATCCTGTAATCTGCATTCTGTAGGGCTAATTTCTATGTGCTTTTTAATGTAAACCATAGGCTACAGAGGAGAATTTTGTATATAACAGAGGAAAAATTAAATAAAATTTGAATGTGGAAAAGGATTTGTATATTCTTTCCGTCTCATTAATTTCTACAAGTCACACTGACCATGCAAGCTAGTAACGTAATTCCAGTCCGGAAGAGCAATTTGCTCCTGTTGGAAGAACCCGATAGTGCAAATCCAAAGTGGGCTCATTTGACATTTCTTTAGACTCTACAGTCCACCTGAACTGGCAAGTCTCATTAACATCTAGGAGCTTGTAATCTTGCCCATGGAATTAATAAAGATCAAGAAATACAATTTTTATTCTAACTAAAGAGAAAGTTGATTCTTTTTTTCCTGGCACTTTTGGATTTATTTCCTTGAATTAAATTAGATCTTGAGAGCCATTCAGAGCACAGAGAGAAAAGCCAAAGAGGCTTTCAGAAGCATGTATAGAATTATAATTTAAAATTTTGCAGTGTTTCTGTTTTATTGGCAGTAATCCTTTTCTGAAGGCTTTTTCTAACTAAAAGAAAAATAGAAATGCATTGTTCAGCCACATGTGGAAGGTTTTCTCTATAAAATACAGACCCTTGGATGAAATGAGGACAAGCACACATGCTGCTTGCTGTGAGCACCTGGCTGCTAAATTTCTATAAGGAAAGTTCTGCTTTGAACACCTCTAGGAAAGAACCATCCCCCTTGACTTAAGGGAAGGCAGTGGAGTGGATCATTTCACAGGGACAGCAAAGCAGCACACCAGGGTAGCCTCCACTGTCACGATATGTGACAGTGTGCAGTGTGCCAATCTGTCACAAGACTTGTAGTTTCAACCTTACAAATCTGTATTCCATTCTTTGTTCTGGGGGAGGGAGTGAGGTGGTCTGTCAAAGCAGGATTCAAGGTATGAGTCTCCTACATAAGGGCAAGTTGACAAGTTACCTCTTACCCAGAGGGAGTGGAGGCGTTAAAAACTAGTTTATTGTGGAAAATACACTACTTCAGCAATCTCAGAAACACATTTCCCCTCGCATACTTTTACTGGGAAGCTTTTTTTGCTCTGTGCTTAGGACAGGATTTTAGTACTCTGTGTCCCTCAAGCCTTCGAGCTTTTTAAGACTTCTGTTGAAATGTTTTGTGTGTACCTAAAAGGGCTAAAAATGTACCTACTTTATTGTTTTTTGTTCCAGAAAGCTGTGCTGTTCCTAACTTAAGAGGTGGTCAACACTGACTCGTAGCTCAGATGGGGCTGTAAAATCTGAATTATTACCTGGAGATCATTAGATGATATCTTCTGAACCAATATAAAATATTGATATGCACTGGACCTGTCAGGTTCACTGACACAACTTCTACTTTAGTAAAACTAGCTGGAAGTTTGTGCTTTGATCTATGGACATTACTGAACATCTCACACCAATTGCTTGTTGGTGACAACTTACCATTTACAGCTGTTGAGCTGTAATTTGATAGAATAATGATTACTGAATTGCTGCAAAGTAGGGTGTAAGAAGTACCTGGATTTCAAGGCTAAAATTTGATTTCAAGTCAAATTTTGAGGTTTCAGTTTGTTTTAATTTGTTTGCATACCAGCAGAGGAAAATGAGGTCTTATAAAATATTCTCCAATATGTCTGTTAAACTAAAACTGGCAGAAACCCTTAATCTGCACTCAACCCCAGTCATATTTAAACTGCAATTTCTCCCAGCTAATCTGTGTGACCCAGAGACAAAGTTACAGGTATTCTCTGCTGGTTGTACTGCAGTCCTCTCTTGGAGGAGGAGGTACCAGCAGAGCCCTTCTCTGGTGCGTGCCATGGGCTATCAGCCACATTTGATGGAGAGAGCAGCCAGGCAGTAGCTCCTTTCATGATTTCTGTGCAAGTAATTTTCTACATAAAACTTTTCTTAATCATGTCTTCACAAATAACTGATGCTCCATATTGCAAATAGTGCTCCTGAGGAATTGTTTCCAGCCATCTGGGTTTAGGTTTTGTCCACCCATATGGCATATGTGTCCTTCAGTGCATCTGAGAACTGGGCATATAATTTCTTTATTGGGCTGCTGACAAAACAGACGTTTGCACACCAGTATATATGACATATGACTAGTAAAAATCCCTTTCTCTTTATAGAGATTACAAGGCTTATTGCACTCTTCTCACGGCATGCATACAGCTCCCATCAACTTCACCGTTAATGAGCGTTGTATAGACAGATCGCGAGGAGAATCAGAAAACCTCTTACATTTTCACTCAGCCTGTGTTTATGATGTTAGTAAATTCTGCAGCTGGAGTTGAAGACAAGACAGATTAGCCATTTAAAACCAATTTTCCAACCCCATTTGTATTTAAATAATCTTGTTACAAAAGGACTCTGTGGTTCAGAGCAAACTAGACTTATAATTATATTTTCAATATGGATAAATCAGCTGTGTGTGGACACACTAGCTATTGATTGGGAGACATAAAACATAAATCTTATTGCTTGTAACAGGTAAATAATTTTTCAGTGTTTTAAAGTGTTGAATAATTCAGAATTTACCTGCATATGCGCCACAGCTTGAGTCAGTCTAAGTTGTGTGCAGTATTGGGACAGAAGTGCGGGCTGTGATACAATGCTGCTTCATTTTAGATAGCAATTTTTATGCTATCTATATTGAAAAATGCTTTACAAAGCTGAAAAACACAATTATTCAGGAAGAGACAAAGGAAAGGGGAGGGAGCAGTCATAGATGTATGCAGCAAAAGGAGAAAAGAGGTGCTCTTTAAAGTTTTGAAAGGAGAAGGGGAGTTTGTGGAACTGGAGATAAAGGCAGACTGCTCTGGCAATGGCAGAGAAGGCTCTTATTTTAGAACAATGAACCTGCGTGGAAAGGAAATGAAGGGGAAAAATGGCAGAGATAGCAAGGAGATACTTCATATTGTGCCAACACATGCACATACCTGCATGTATGGAGCTGACTGTTGGTTGTTGAACCTTCTTACACATCTGTTGTCAACTGCACATGGAAGGGAGAAGATGCCTTCAGATGCAAGGGGACTGTGAGCTCTAACTCCAAAGCTGGATCACAAAATAGGAAGTGCATTTCTGGTATTGGGCCAATGCACCTGGATTGTGCAAGGTACAGAGCAGAGCTTCCCCCATGGAGAAGTGCCAGTGTCAGTCCTGCTTCCCGCAGCTGCAAGGGTGCCATGAGAGGACTGGAGGATGAGGATTCATTAGGAATATGTAATTCACAGGGGAGCAGGAAAAGTGTTTAATAGAGGTGATAAAGATCCCCTGCAACCTCTTTACTCAGGAAAACCTTTGCTTGCATGTGTGAGCTTTTGCTGAACCAGAGGCTTTTCTAATGAAATCTAGAGGCGGGTCACTCTTAATTGGCTTATAAATCTACAGGAGTGCTGTAAACTTTCCCATTTCCACTCTAGCTGGATAATGATTGCGGAAATGTTTTGGCGAGTTAATTATCATGAACGTAGTTAGAATATTAATCTTCTTGTCAGATTTATAGTTGTATTAATTTATTCTAAAACACCTTTTAGCTCCTAGTCCTAATGCCCTCCAAGCAAGGCCAGAGCAAAAGTCTACCTGTAGTGATGAGAAGTCCTGCATTGTTTGCTTGGATTAAAGAATGAGTTTCTGCTTTCCATGTTATAATGCTTCCTGCTCTACTAGTATTCAGATATATTTAATCTCCTCTATGCACAGTAATTATTGCCAGGCAAATAGGTGTTAAACAGTAAGTGTTTATGTATTATTTGATTTTCCATCACCTTTGCTCTAAGAAGCAAAGAAGAAAAAGAAACCCAATTGCTACTTTCAAATAGGAATGAAGGAACAAATTCAGTCTTGCTGCAGAGAAGCAAGGCTTCTCAGAGGTTTTCATCTCTTTTCCTGTAAGAGCTATGTTATTACAGGTTTTGAAGAAGCAACCATTTATTCATTTGTTATATTTAGGGCTGTTCTGATTTAAATGGCCTAATTCTGAGATGCTGTTTGGATGTAACTAATTTGCTTCTAATTCTGGTTTAGTTTACTGAGCTGTCTGCAAACCAGGCCTCTTGAGCATAGTCTTAGGAAATCTATTTTCTTGAATACTGCCAGGGCAGTTCTCCCATTGGGAAGATAATTTGAAGTGTCAGTATATCTGTTTTTGTTAAGTGCACTCTATATGGATTTATGCCTGAATAAAATGGATGTACTTAGATTGCAAATTGCCCTTTAGTGTTGAGATACTTGAGTTAGCCTTAAGTTAACTCAATTTTGCACAAATTCTGTGACCTTACAATGTGCTTTTATAGTTGGTTAACTATAAAGTAATATGAAGGTAGAGTTTAGAGAATTTAATACTGATATTAACATGACATCCATCACTAATGTCTTAAGTAATTCTCTGTGCTTGGCCTTTGGCAGTAGTTCACCCTGACACAGGAAGCTGCAGGAAATGTGATTGTTTGCACTCTATACCATTGTCACTGACCTCCTAGTCTTATTCCTTTGCAAGTTGCCTGAAATTTATCTTTTCTGTAACCATTTAGCACAGGAAGGCTATGAAATGTTCCTTGATTTCTCATTCCTACATCCAAAATCTTCTGTATGATCTTTTCTCTCCACTATAGGGTGTGACTGAGTAGTGTTGAGACTAATGGACTGGGGTGAAGAGTGATTGGCGTCATTCAAGTTGGTGCAGTCTGGCCCTAAAGTAGAGGTGCAAAACTCATTGCTTCCTCCGTTCTCTTGCTCCTGCAGCGTAACGTGTGTCACACACTGCACACGTGACCAGCACTGGCAGGAGCATAGGGGCAAGGAGTTTGGCATTGCTGCCAGGTAGATGCAAGGTGCCAGGACGGATACAACACGGGCCGGATTCAGCCTACAGGCCATGAGTTTGACACCCCTGCTCTAAAACATACATGTTATCCAGCTGGCTCCAGCAGAATTGTCTGCCACAGCCAGCAAGCTATTGTTTACTCTTCCAGGCATCAACTAAGAAGGTAAACATTATTGGCAGCATGCTAAGATGATTAATGTAGAAAATAGTGGACATTTCCTCTCAAGTGGGTTTTTTTGCCAGAAACAGCATTATACCAGTAGACTGAGTTTCATTATTCTTGTTTGCAAATCGTGTTCTATGGTATGTGAAGGTATAAATAGGTGCATTTCCAATTTATAAATAAATATGGAACAAATAGTGCTTGAATCCATTTGTAGTTTCACCTCTGGTGAGCAAATGGCCATTTGCAAATGGACTAAAATAAGAAAGCAGTGTAGTGCAAAGAACAAATGGTAAAGCTGTTTTGCTAAAGGAAAACGCATCATTAATTTGTTCGTAGCAAACAATTTACAAAGATTAGCCAAATAAAAATGTCCCAGGGATAAGCACTAAAACTGATCCGCCCACAGCTGAAAACCATTCCGAAACAATAATAGTTGGATTGACTGTGTGCTACAGATTTACCTGACTCCTCAAATTTCTTCCACAGCTATAGATACTCAATTATGAAAGAGCATTTACAGCATACAATACACAAATATTTTTCTTCTACAATTTTCCAGTGAAGCCTATGCTAATTTCCATAGTCCTTCAGGGTCATATTCATCAGGATTGAGTGGCTTATGCGGTTAGTAAAAAGATCTGGACTTTGTATCATCTTATAAACCCTATTCAAATTAAATGATTCTAATACAAAGAGCTCATTTTTGTTGTGTGTTTCTGAGCATCCTGGTAGCAGCCAGATCAATGGCTAAATGCACAAGGAGGAACACTCGACATCCTTGGGAGTAGTTTGTGCTGGATCCTTACTGGGAAGGTGATGGGAGCTTTTGGGTCCTTTGCTTATGACGCACGTGTAGAACCATTGAATTATAGATAGGAAGATGGGAGAAAAAAAAAACAAAAACCACAAAACACTGCTAGTCAGCACTGGGTATGCTTCCAGAGCTCAGGTCTTAGTATTTTTGTGGTTATTCTGTGCATTTTGGAACAACTTATAATGAGTCTAGTTGTCTTGCTATCCAATTCTTTTGAAGAATTGGCTAACGAGTATACTCTTTTTGTACTATCATGTACTATAAAATAAGACCAGCTGTTCTACTGCTGAAAAGAGAGTCCCTTCTACTAATTCACTTTCAGATTAGACTAATCCAAATAAATAAGTAGGTTATCAATTCTGCTGGTTTGACTTGGAACATTCAGGTCTTCACTAACTGCTATAAAATTGTGCCTATTTTACTCTGAGCCCTTTCTAAACTTCAGATTATTCCTGTAGTGAAAATCTTATCAATAGAGAAGTGGAAACATGTTACTTATGGCTACTGGAAATGGCATGTAAGAAGAGGCAAGCTGTAAACCACTGCAAACCACTCTGAGACTGGGATTTTAAGACAATAAACATTGATAGACTGTTGTCTAACGAAAGGAGTGTGATGCAAGGTAGAAAACAGGTTTAATTATAATCAAAGATAAAATCAAATGTGAGCAAAAGAAGAGAGAGTAAGTCCTGGAATAATATTACTTGAAGAACATTCATCCTTCAGGGAATTCATGAGCTGGAGATAGAAATGCAGTCTTGGAAACTTCATGAACGGTTCCATGTGTGTACCTTCACAGCTTGGAGGAGAGATGAGATTCGTCTCAAATGAGAACTACTCAAGCTGTTGTACTGAGGGGACACTTAATGCAAGTCACGTATTTTTATTTTGAATATGCAGGCTCCTACATCAGTAACAAGAATAGACAAATCTTCTTTGGAGGAGATTCTTACTTTCCTGAGATAAGGTTTTGTAGACGTTGGAGAACTCATGTGGAAAGAATGTCTTTCTTGGAGTATTTTATGTTTAGGTTCAGTTCTCAAAAATAATGATTTCATTTACAAGAGCTTTCCATTTGGAAATTAGACCTATGAGTTTAACATATATGTTGTGGTTTCCTCAGGAGGGTCTATGTCTTGATAGAATGTCAAGAAAGCACCCAGATTTGTGCCAGTTAATTTAAGAAAGATGATCCAAAAGTACTTTACACCGTTTACTTGGGAACTGTTTTGAAGACTAAAGCAATTTTGACAATGCCTGGCAATTCTGTATAATCTCCTTCAAGAAATCCACACAAATCCAAGAGGTGCAGTTCCTTTCCAGAGGCATTGGGATGATAGCTGATTCTGGCTGATGCTTTCAAATATTTTCTTTGGGTCATGTCAGGGGAGAGTTGAGATCCTTGAAATTGTGTGTCTGGAGTTTTATAGTAGTATCAAAAGAAACACTGCAATCTGAGTCCAGATTTTCTAATTCTATTTTACATTTTGTTGTCATTGTTTTATAAAAATCTAAAGTATGTCCTACACTCTCTGTGTCAGATCCAAAGCTGTGTTTTCCTAGTAGTCTCACAGGTGCTCACACTGTGCTACAGAACTGGTCCACAGTTACTCAGCTCTCCTTGTCAAGTCCTTGAGACTGAGAGCGTTTGTATGCCAGTCGTAATATACATGTGCCTGGTGAACAGAATCTTTCCACTAGCAGTATCCCTAAGTGGTAATACTTGCAAGCTGCATACGCTCAGCAGATGCTTCTTTGGTGCTTTCGCATTTGGACTTCAGTTAAAAAAAAAATAGGAGAAGCAAAATTACTGAAAAAATGTCTTTTGAAAAGACTTCTTTAGTCTATTGCTCAGTAAATAAATACAGATAAAATTTAGTCAAGAGAGCAGATACCAAGATTCATCCTCTTTGAAGGATATGTTTCAGATATTGCCTTCTTGCATTAGCTGGTGCCTCAGAGAAAAGATTGCTCTCCGAGGAACAGAGCACACTTACATATTTTTCCTATGAAGTAGTCTCTGAAATACCCCTGTTCTTTAGATATTTACGAAAAATATCCACCATATGACTCCTAATTTGATGTACGGTGGAATCATTGTTCAAGGATGTATCACTGTGCTCAATACATATCTTTATAATAGGTAGTTTTCCTTGCTTTTAATTTGTGTCCTCGATACATGTATTCAGGCTTTTATGTGCATCCACTATGTGGTCCTTTACAAACCATCTCTAATCTCTTTAAACTTCTTAATTTCAGTTTGTTTCTTGTTACAAGGTCACAAGCACACAAATAAAAACATAAACAAATTAAGCTAAAAAATTTGAAACTAGTGTACTGGTAGATGTAGTCCTTTCTTGGTTTTGTTTTCTCTGTAAGGAAAATCAAAACTTCATTGCTTTTGATGTTGAGAACAGTTCTGTAATGTTTGAGCAGAGTTAGATCCTTTCCAAAGTTTCTTAAGTCCTCTACATCAGTGCAGACAGCTGAAGTGTGCAGTTGACTTCTGTAGAGAGCACATTGTGTTACAAATCACACCCAACAAACCATAACAAAGTTCAGTCATCCAAAGCAAAAGCTATCCCAGTAGAATTATTTTGAAATTTTCTGGTAATTGTGATTTGTATAGCAGTGACATCGTTCATGATTGACACATTTACAGGCAGCAACTTCTTGTTGGCAGTAAATCTCAAGATTAGCTGCTGTAGTAAGGAGAAAGCATTCAGATGTGTTCTCTCATCCTACTATCTGCAGAAACTGTTAGACTCCTATAAATACACAAAAAAAAAAGGGAAAGATAGTCATGCTTAGAGAAACTGGTGCTTTGAAATCTGGAGGTCATGTCTAGGAGCTTCTGGGTGTGCTGATGAAGTTAGTCATAGGAGGAGGGAAGTTTGTGTACTGCAGGAATACAAAAGCCATCTTCCCAACTTCTACTCATGCTGCTTCCCTTTTTTTGTTTTTCCTTCTTTCTCTTTTACTTTTTCCCTTAACAGCTCATCTATCCCATTAGACAGGACCACATTAGACAAATAGGATACTTTTGTTTTGGTTGCTTTTCCAACTTTGAGTACATATTATAGTGAAGAGGATAGCAAAGATGAAAACCTAGATAGCCTTTGCTTTGCTGTGGACTTCAGAGGGATGTTTAATTTCGCTGTGAAGTTATCAAGTGGAAAAGGATCTAAAGACAGTTATTGAGGTTTTGGAAGTTCTTGGTATTTCCTTTTTAACAGGGCCGCTTTCTGTTACCTCCACTTAAAAAAAGTAGTATCTGACTTTGAACAATGCTTACTAAAATACATGAGGTTATTTGGGTACAAGTAACTACCCATCTGAATGAGCATTGTAGCCCATGATCTGGCAAATATATGGCCACTTAACTCATGCATTTTGATTTTCAGAATGAACCATGAAGCCTAACAATTTAGAAATGAGAAAATCTGAAATGTTGATTCCAAATAACTCTATAATGAAATTTCCAGTGGTGCCAGGATTTAATCCCACACCTGTAATTAGGTACTGAACATAACACATTGTAGAGTAGGGCCTATACAATTATATACTTGCTGAACTTGAAGACTAATTACTTAGTTTTCTCATTTGCTGTGAAGTTTACTTCCTTTTTTTTATTATTTTTTTCCATGGGAAACTGTTTCTCTGCCTATTTCTTCATCTTTAGGGGCTTTATTCTTGCCTATATTTTGTGGCTGGCCAGAGTCACTGGAAGCAAATGCATATCTACAGACTGATTTTTAAAATAAGCTGCAGCAGTGCATTGCCATAAAATAAGACCTTGACTTCTCACTATCTTTCTTCTGACTTTTTCTTCTTTTCCCCCACTAAGCTGAGGGCAGGTTTTAGTGCTTAGCCTTAGTATTTTAAGGCTTATAATGGTACCTATGTTTATAATACATGGACATTATTTGCTTATAGCCTTGTAAAAGATGTATGCTATTTTAGCCTGAGAAATATGTACATATAACACATACATCATTATAAAGGTTAATAGAAATGGTGATCTGTGAGGAATAATCATATGAAATTAAAGATTCACAGAAATTTAAGGCAGGTTTAGAGTCATTGGCAAACTTACAACGCAGTTGTTTGTGTGTGTGTGTAAAAATAAATTAAATTCATAGGACAGTAGAAAAGCAAATCTGAGATGCAGAGGAAAGGCAGAGTTTCAGGTGGCATTCATCCAGCCATATCTGCAAGAATGCAACGATAATGATTTATAATTACTGTGATGAAAATAACGATGATTCTGCTGCCACGTTTTTACCGTAGCTGAGGGAGTATAAGTAATTATGTGATGAACAGTTGATTCTACATATTCACAAATTTAGCTATTTATCATAATTGGTTTAGTCCCTTGGACTTAGTCCAGGCTCTTATTTCATACAGTTGGTTATAAAAGGGAAATGGAAGGAAACAAATTTCCTCTAGCTGCATACACCAAATCAAAGTTGATTCTGCACTAAGATAATCCTTACTATCAATTGCAATGGTTGTTTTTTTCTTCCAACTTTAAAAGCAAAAAAACAAACGAAAAACAAGAACAAAACTCTCTCATACAGAAGATACCTACATCTCGTCTTTGGAGGTGCATTCGGTGTGTATCTAAAAAGGAACCTATTATCACTTCAGAGCATTCCTTTTCTGCATTTTACATGCATAAAAGCTGGATGTTCAGTAGCCAAATCAAATTGATTTTGAGGGCTCTAGGTTTCATGTTTGGTTCCATGCCCACCACAGACTTTCCTTGGTGGTCCCCATCCAGATATTTTCTTTCAAGGAAAACTCTTGCTCATTTCATGGCCTCCAAAGCCCTTGTTACTTACAAAGACATTTCGTCCCAGACTAGGTTTCTGGTAGCTGCCAGAAGATATTTTGTCCCAATCCCTCCGACCTTCCTAAAAAGACCTTACCACAACTAAAAATTTATTGGTTTTGAGGTATGAAAAGAAAGAGGCATCTCAAAGGGTAACTGGTGAATGTTCAGCTATATAGCTAAATACTCAGGTATTACCACACAATTGTACATTAAGCTGTGCACCGATTTTCCTGTTGTTTTGTAGCATTACAAAGTAAGTAGAACTCTCTTTCTGTCTTCTAGGGACCCTTATGCATTCAGGCATAAAACTTAATGTGGCATAATATGGTCCCAGAGGGTCTTTGTCTGGGCAGCTGCAGGCATAGTGAATACCACAAAATACCACAACGTCACTTTGATGAAGTAGCAGTGCAGTCGATACTAGATGTCTAGCAGCCCTAGACAGTAAGCCATGGCCTGTCTTTTATTAATTTGTTTTAAATTCCCCTATTAGACGTATTTCTTTACCACTCGTTAATCACTACCTTCCTGGCCCCATTACACCAGCTAGCTTTCAAGCACATGGTTATATAATTGGGTTTTCCCATGGTAAGGTGAGTGGCTTTGGCCACGAGCTGCATTCAGGTTCCCTGTTGTTCTCTGATTTTCTAGCCCAGTGAGCCAGAATGAAACTCTTTTAGGAGCATTGGCAAACAGCAGGATAAATTATGGCTCCGTGCTGAGGCTTCTTTCAGATGAGACATGGAGCCTAATTCAGGTCCACTTCCAAATGAGCACAGGTGTTTAATTCCCAAGGTACTTGTTTCTTGTGCATCATGTTCTTTTCTTCTAGCCACTTCTGTTTGTAACCCAAAGGACACTGCTAGCATTGGAGGATACTGACTGTTTAGTAAGTCCAGCTTCAGTAGGCCAACATTAGGCAGCAGCAAAACATCTGATTCCTTAGATTTGCAGGTCTGGGTATCCAAAGAAACAGAGCTGTAGGAAATTGGGGAACCTTCATGTTAAACGGTCAAAGAATTTAGGAATCTCCTAGATCATGCAGATGCTTTGCTGAGAGGTTTAGATTCACAGTTTTGAACTTCAGAGGCTTAAATCTGCTCAAGTCCTTTCGTGAATCTTTAGATGAATTTAGTTTTATGGCTATATAAATTTTGGGGCAGTGGTAGAAAGGACCCTTCCATTGTGAAAGAATTGTAATGAAAAGGCAGTAGACTTAGGCAAATCAATATTACTCTTCTATATAATTCTTAAAAACTAAAATTGCAGCAGAAAACCCAGTTATTGCAGTGCTACTTAATTAATTTAGTAATAAAGTGCATTGATTGATATTGTCATGAACAAATGGCTTTATCTGTGCCTCCTAACCACCCTATCACATTATGCATAAAGGCCAACACAAAAAAATAGCTAAAGCCCTTCTGAGCCAAAGGCTAACAAGCCATATTGATTGTGCTTGTCATGGGTGATGTCTAGCTAAAAGATAGCAACTTATAGGATTTGTATGCAACCATTGTTGGCCAAGTTTAAACCCACCATATTTCCTATGTGGGTAATGCCTATAGAAGCTGTGTCGACATCTAAGCAGCTGATGTGTTTTACTGGAAACCAAGTGCAAACAGAAGACATGCTCTGAACAGTAATTGGCAAAATCAATCTTAATTAGGCTGCAGATATTCAAAGCCACTCCTAAACCTGAGCCTTTTCTTGATCCCATTTAATTATGTATTCAGATCAAAATGACATCCTGAGTTATTATGCTTCTTGTTAAACCCACTCAGTCACTTGTTGTCTGAGCAAATGCATTGACGTTTTACTAAGCGGCATAAATGGTTTCCTCTGTTAGCCTCCTCACTGTGTGAGCTACAGCTGTGTCCTTCGGTGTCTTAGTTTCCAGACCTCACTGCAAAACTTCAGAGTTAGTTTGTGCAAGCTGCTTGTGTATCCAAGAGCATTTAGATCTGTCGTTTGACATTTTTCTCTGCTGGGTTCTAGAAGTACCTTGTTTCTGGATAGGAGATCAGAGCACTTTAAAACTGTGTCTAAGGAAATAAAACCAGTTTGTTTTATTTGCTTGTTTGGATTTATCTCAAATATGACCTGTCAGTAATGCAACTATTCATTCCTTTGCACTTCCCAGGAAGAGGAAGAAAAGAGCCATATTAGAGGGAGGGAGCTTAGTTACTTGAATTTACTAATTAGCAGGGCTGACATTCAGGAGCAAGGGAACAGCAGTCTGCTTAATCAGTGTGCATCTCAGGGCTAAATCAGTGTTGTACACATGAAATTTTCTTTAAAAATCTGTTGCAACCACTGATTTCTTGAGCCTCTGTGGCATACTGAGGTGTGACATTGTCACTGACACTGAGAAAAAAAAACCTGATCTAGCATAAAGTCTCCTAAACTTGCATACGTAAGGGTGAGATAGCAGGTGGAATGAGAAGGTAACAAATCTGTTAAAACCATGTTTCTAAGATATTGATTTCTCTTTTTTTTTTAAAAAAAAAAAGGGGATAAGCAGAATATTGTGAGGCAGGGCAGCATGCTGCTGGGGCTGCTCATTTGTCAAAAAGCTAAACTATACATAAAAATGAAAGCTAGGAAAATTGCGAGTGTTAAAATAGGTGCTATTGGGGGAGCACAGTGGAAGTTCTGCCAATGAAGATGTTTGCTTCACATGGAGATTAGACCATTTTAGTGTTTATTTGGACTAATGAGTCATCTTCCCTGCTTCCACAGACTGGCAGAGCTCCTTCTGTAGAACCTCTTCCTTTTTTTCACTTTTCGTTTCTAATTTCTTTTTTTTTTATTAAATTATCTGCACAATAGCTTTGCTTCTTTTATTATTTAGCCTTTCTTGCAAAGTTTTGGTGGATGTAATTTTCATATGTGCCATTTGTTGTAGTGTGTTCATTAACTTTTATAGCACTTGTTTCATTGGAACTTAGCTACTAAATAATAATATAGCCTAGACAAAAATATACTGTGCTACTTACTCTGATAAGTGTCAAAAGAAATACTTGTTTTCTAGTCCTGTAAGAAACTATATGAACTTCAGTTTTCAGGAATAAAAAACAAGGGGAAAAGATCAGTTTAATCCAGTTTAGTTCTCTGAAAATCACTATATCCTAACTTTGCTAGAGGACATAGTCACGTATCTAGAGAGGAGGTTTTTATTTTTCCTTTGGTGTTGGAATACAACTGAAAATTCTGGTCCACTACTGTGCTCGCAAAGAAAGCTGGAAGTAAAACTTCTCTCTTATAGTGGACCTAGGGCTTTATTCTGTGATCCCAAGGGTTGTTTCTAGGGTTCATTAGTCCTTGTGTGCTGCAATTTTCTAGTAACGTTTCAGGTTCTTGTGGACCTGCTAGAAAAACTTTAGGGAATGCTGGATGTGCATACAAAATAATGCTATTCATATGCTAATATGCTGTAGTTTAGTCTGAATTTGCTTTTTTCAAGCTTTTGTTGCAGCTCAGTTTTCAGTTGCTCCAGAGTTAGTTCTGACCCCTGGTAACTTCATCATTGTTATACACTTGCACAGATGTTGCCCAATTTTTAAGCTGCAATTATAAAAACCATTTGTACAGGAGTGAGACATCCCTCAAATTTCCTTCAGGAAGGTACTGACAAGGTGTCAGTCCAAAAGTGTCAAAAGCAGACCCAAAGAGGAAGAAAGGAACAATATTGTGTCAGCTGATGAGAATACAGGGCCACAAAGAATCCTACTGTGTGCTTGTAAGATCTTTAGAAGTCTATTATCTATTGGTATTAACTTTTACTCTGTTTCATCTTTTGATTAGAGATAAATGCTTTATTTATTTTTTAAATTGATTATATGATTTTTTAGTAAGCTTTATGCTTTTATACTGCAAACAATGGAGATGAGGGTTTTTTTCTCTTTTTTTTTAAATTAAAATTAAAGAGAGAAGAAAAAGGGTTGTTGAGCTGACAGAATTTTAGGGATGCCTAATAGGGAGGATTGTAAATTATGAGCTGCCTCTTAAATTCATGAGTATATTGATGAATATACGTTATCATCATTTCTCAAAACGAAAACCTGAAGTGCTATTAGTAAATTATGAATGCAGTATTCCATATAATTCCTTTTTACTCATTTTAGAAAATAAGCATTGCAGGCTTCACTAGTAGTACAAAAATCTCCTTATCTTTGTCTGTCTTTTATTTGTCATCCTTTATACTTTTTTTATTTAAATTTTGACATGTCCTAGAGTTTAATGAAGAGAGAGAGGCTTTTTAATTATCTTTTTTGTTATTTTTATTTTTATTTTTTGCTTTCTGGGCAAAATCGTGACCTTCATCTTTCCTGCATTACTACTGGCTGATCACCTACTCTCAAATTAATATTCTTCTGTGTAAGTGATTACTGCAGCAGGACTTCACAAAGTTTACTTGAATTTTAGCCCAGATTCATGTAGGTCTATATTTATAATGCATTATCAAGTGTCCAAGTGGGATGTTGCCTCTTCCTGAGGTGCTCAGATACCCTCAGAAGTAACATGCACATTAGCTTTAATGTTTTTCTTAGTTTTCATGGTCCAAGTGGTTTGAAAACATTAAGAAACATGTAATGATGCTTGGGATCAGGGTTAGATCTGATCTTTTAGAACTCAAGATAAAACAGAAGGTAAACAAATCACTTCAGAAAGGAAGTTAGCATTAATTTCACTCCACATCAGCGTTCTTAAAAATGGATTAGACCTCTATGATGAATGAAACTGATATATTTGATTCTTTTTTGACAGGCACATGAACTAAGTGATTTCTCAAGGTTCTCCAGTCACCCTAGATGCAAGAGTGTGGACAAAGTGTAAAGCACACCCATGCATGCAACCAGACCTTTTCTGACCCAAGTAGCAGCATGAGCCATGTTATTCTCCTCCCTGCCATCTTTCCTGGCATACTTGTTATCAGTGGAAATCTGGCAACACTGTTTTGGAGGAGCACATGGTAACTTTCAAAAAAGTGTCCCCAGAAGGCACAAATAGAGGGCCGGGAGGCTCGTATCTTCTGCAGTTCAGACAGAGCATCTGTACTTGCATTTTCAGACTCCAGTAGAGATTTCTGTAAAAAAGATTCTGTTACCAATCATGACCGGTAACTTTGGAAATACCTTTTCCTTCTTGCAGACTGACGTGTGTGTGTGTCAAACTATAAAGTTATGTGTAACATTTACAATGGTGAAATACGCTGCTGACATAGAAGATTTTGGATTGCTCCAGGAACTAAGTGACTCATCAGCATTTTATGTAAATAGGATGATTTGTTTTCTCCAACAGAAGGAAGAAATAGAATGCAGTTAATGTTCCTGATAAAAAATATTTTTTTAAAAAAATCCACAAATTTGCTCTTTTTTTTTCCCTGAGGAGAGCAATTAGAGATGACATAACAAAAAGAAGGTGCAAGAAAATTGTCTCATGAATCCTGAGTTTTCTACCTGTTACTACCTTGAGTTTAACCTAGCCAGGACAAACAGTAATGGTAATCCTGTATTCCTGAGGTGGATGTGTAATTCAAATGCATAAAAGTGCTGACCAAAATCAGCGTGTTAGCAATGCGTATGGTACCAGAATAAATAAAATATTGCATCAGGTGCCCTGCCTAAGCACAGCCTGGGTGTGCAGCTCTTCCGCTTTCTCTTCTGGTAGCTACTCCTGAGAAATGTACAGCTTTGGCTTTTTCTCTCTCCCACAAAATTCTCCACTCATCAGAATTTTTTTTGTCAGGAAGCATTTGCAGGTTTGAATTGCTTGACACATGGTTGGAAATTTTACGTTCATATTTGGTCAATGTGAGCTATGAGCTTGCCCAGGACTAGAGCATCTTCAGAGAAAGTGTAGACTGGCATTTTCCCTATTGAAATGACAGTGGGCAAATCGCTGGCATTGGCACTGCTCTAAGTAATTCTGCAGTTGGATTATTATGAAGGGCCTTCTCTGTTTTCTCACGTTGAGTTATCGTGGCCTTTCTGTTCCTCACTCCATTCTCTGCCATGTTGCAGAGAAGTCTCAGATCCCTGTGAGAAAGTCTCCTGAGAGTGTGAAAGTAGTTTGATATCTAGATCAGTGAAACAGTGTTTCATCCTTTATTATATGTGTGAAAAGCTCCCTATGGATTTCAGTCTTGTTTCTGTTCAGACTCTATATATAGTTCAGGACTATACTGTTAATTTTGTTATTAATGGGTGATAAATTTGCTTACTGAAATAGGGAACACTCAGCTATGCATATCACAAACTGACAAATCTAATAATAATTATTCAGTATACAACTATGAACAAATATAAATAGTCGGACTACAAAGTAAAGCAGAAAGTTAGGAAATAGCAGAACCAGATTCCTGGACAATGTTAGTCTAGTTCCTTTAATTTCGACCTAGGACTTCAGAGCCAGATTCTTTATTATATTTTTTCCCTAGAGGTAGTAAAAAAAAATAACTACAAGTTTGCTTACTCTTGTATGAAGTGTGAGATAAAACAAGGGGCTCTCGCAGAACTCCTATAATAACCTTTATCTTTATTGCATAGATGGAAAGAAAGGTCAGGATCTGTTCAACTACTATCTTTGTGTGACAAACTTAGTGTTAGCTCCATGCTTTATATACATAATGTGTCCTCAGAGACTGCAAGGAAAGCAAACAGACCTCATCAATTTCTCTAATGATTCCTCTGAAAGATACTTTTTTTTTTTCTTGGTTTGTATTTTTAGCTCACTTTAGCAACACCTCTATTACCAGGCTGTCTGAGACCTCATACAGAGAATTTATGTTGGCTTTCATAAAGAAAAATTAGATGCTATCTCAAGGACAGTCTCTACTTTAATGTCATTAAAACTAAATGAGTTATTGTTGATATTCACTGAGGAACACCAAATAGAATTAGATGGAGAAAAATCTTAGTGATAAGATGTGGTGGCTTAAAGTGTCCACTTCGGAGAAGAGTAATTTATAAGCATTGCTTTCTTTAATGTGTACGTAACCTGTACTTTACACTGTGGCAGTTGATTCTATTAATCCTATGGGAGGGAAGGAGGTTATGGAGAAGAGGCTTGGATATTAGTTATAATACTTAGTATTTTTCCAGTAGCAGTGCACGGCTGGGCAATTTGGCCCTGGCCGTCCTCATCACTTCTGAATGCAGCAGACAAGAAGGCAGGGTGTCTAAGGCCCGCTGGTTGTTGGTATGTGTTCCCTGACAGAGCATCTGGAAGAATGCAGAGTTCCTGGAAAGAAGGAAGATTTTAAGTATGATGGAGAAAGATGGGGGTCATCAGCACAAGATTAAGTGATACCTCTGTTTTGAGGTCTGTATCCTCATGTTTCTTGGGGCATAACTGAATGTAACTGAATGCTTTTCAAGTCTTAGTAAATAAAAATTAATCTCTTTATTGGAAACAAGCAGCAGAGCAGCAGAGTTGCTGCAGGAGCATTTCACGCAATACAGGATTCCCACTTCACACAATTTATATTTAAATTCATGCTTTTTACTATAAACTGTCTGAAAAGAGGAAGGAGAGAAGCAAAGTGGGGTTACAGATTTCTCTGTTTTTACCTGGCTTGCCCAGACTCATAGGAAAAGCAGAGTGCTCTGTAGAGAAGAAAGATTTTTATAAAAGTCTGTAAAATTACTGTTTTCTATGATAGTCCCACTTATCTGTAGATCTGTGGTACAGACATCATCAACTTCGTTTCTTGTGTCACTGAGAGTTCTTTAGGTGTTACCTCCAAAGCTGGAGTGAAGCTGAGTGTGGAGATCCCATAACATATTCTAAGGGCTCAAGGTGTCCAAGAAAAAGTGAGGTACTGAATTTCCTAGCAGGCAAGAAAATGTTCCATATTTCATTTTTTGTCTGTAGTATAAAGACTGAAAAAGTCTTTAAAATAAACAGATCAAAAGCAGATACAGTTATATGTAACACCTTAATGTATAAAAGTTTTGTTGGCACATTGTAGAAAACTATTACAAGTGAAGAAAAAATGTTAAAGTACATTATTAAGCAGTAAAATCAGAAATCTGAAGGCTAGAAAATGTCATCGCAAACTTAATTAGATCCCCTAATGTGTATGCAGTAGGAAGGGCTTTAATTACCTGATCACAAAATACTTTTTGCACAGCATACTCCATTACTTTCAACATAGAAACCAGATAGTCTTTATTTAACGAACAACTATTCACTGTTTTCAGCTCAATATGTGGCCTTAAGTTTTATTTGCAGTATACTCTTCAAACCTAGATCCAAACCCATAATTATCCGTGTTTTGCGGGGAAATTCTGAAGTACATGTCACAAGAAAATTTATTTCACAAGTATTTATTTTTACACGAACTAAAAAGGATGATGGGTTATTGTGATTTTTCAGAGAGTGAATTGTGTCACAATGAAAAATTATATATTAATTTGGAAGCTTAGGTTAAGACAAATGAAAACATCTTTTAGCAGTTTATGTGCATTTGAAGAAAAACTGCAGTTTACTTCAGTTCCATATACTACCTGATGAAGCAAATCAGATCACAGCATTTTAAATAGATTTTTATTCCCTCCTCCCAGCATAGGCTGAAAACAAGGCTTTGACCTGTTTAAAGATTAAAACAAGTGAGCATAACAATGTGCCTCTTGTGAGAGAGTGCTGTTGCCTCCCTAGCTATGTCATTAAGGCCTCTTTGAGATGGGAGAGAGATGCATTTAAAATTGTTGCTGTGAATCAGAAAGACCAACTCTGTTGACAGTGAGAAGTAGCTATCAAAATAAACATACCTTTTCTATTCCAGGAATGGATACTTGCTCTGCATTTAAAAATTGTGGGTGGTATATAAGTGTGTTCCTGGCACCTGGGGCCTGAACCTATTCCTGATGAGGAGAGGGTCGTGCTTGTTCCTTCTTATTGGCATTTCTATCTGCATGGTTTTCTCGCAATTATACTCTTTCTACAAGGTGGACTTACGTGAAGAACTTATGGCATAGTCCTGTAAGTAGTTATCTGACAGGTAGGAGAAATGACCTGTCACTGGGAACACTGAGGTAGTGTCTTTTGCTTCCAGATGAATCACTTAATAACAGGTTTAGTGTTTAAAGCAAGGAGATGGAGGCACCAGCACTAAATGAAGTGAGTCAACTCTCTATCCCTTAAGGCACAATTTAAAACAGGGTTCCAAATGGTCCTTCCATTTCTATTTATATGCCCACATTCCAGGTGTTAATAAGGGTCAGTAAGGATTTGAGCCTAAAATTCCCAAATTGTGACTGAAAGCCCTGATATATCAGTTATTCTGACTTGCTCTTGTACTAGAGTCTAGGAACTCTTCCCATGAATAAGCATTTGTTGATGAAGTGTAAACACTATTTTCGGACAAAACTCTTCATAGTCTTTTACCTATAGTTCATCTCCATAAGACTGAATTCTCATAATTGGCAGTTCCTTCTGTCTCTGAGGTGCAGGTGGGATTAAAGTGTATTTCTCCAAGCCCTATGAATGAAACTTATTTTTTCTGGCTTCCTCTCCTCTTGCTCATTTACTGCTGACTCCTCAGGTTCTGTAAGGATGAAGGTGTGAGAGGCAACAACTGCTTTACAGAGGAATTCTGTCTAACAATAGAGCTTTCTAGGAACATTCTCCACTGCTGGTTGAAACCAGAGTCCTGCAGAAATAATGATTATGTAACACAGAAGAGGGAAGGAAGCCGCAGTAATCTCTATAGCATCAAATGCCAACATTTCATAGTTTTTGAAGTATCTGCTTGGCAGTCTTAATTTTTTGGACAAAGACTGGTGGATGGGTGGATATGCATTTGTTGGTGTGCAAGCATGTAGATATCTGTATGTCCATGCTTTAAAAAATACTAAAAAACAAAGTAGAATACATAAGCCTGGTTTGTAGTGCCATTGAGTCTTGCATGGCTCAAAACCAGTATGAGAAACCCGTATCTGCTGCTTTTAAGCATCTGCAATAAGGAGGAACACCTTCTTTTCCTCTTTTGGACCATTGGTAAAAGGTTCTGAAAAACTAGATCAGAGGCTTTTCAGAAAGACCAGAGAAGCAAGGTGATAATTTTGAAATGAGAACAGCCACGGTAAAGTGACATTGTTTCATTTGGTTACCTTGTATGAACTCTGCAATCTTTTGGATTGGATAAACCATTTGAATAATCTCTTTGTCTATGGGCCAGGTCTAGAAGAACAGATCCACAGGGGAATGTAATCCACAGAGATGCTTTCGCTTATCCTCCCTAGAATGCTTTCTTACAAAAGTAAATTCTGTCCAATGGGGAAGGAAAGGATTAATCTGTGAAGAATTTAGCATGCTAATTACTAACAATTCTGCCTTCAATCAAAAGTGCACAAACCAGCTACAGGGAAGAATAATAATGGTCTCTGGATTACACTTAAATCCACTGAAATGTGGCACTCCAACTTGTGTGAGTGGTTTTAACTTCTAGCCAGGTAAACAGCAGATTTATCTTGCCAAAGAAATAACAGTTACTTCAGGTTTAAACAAGCATATGTCATCTGAAGACAGCATATTTATTTTATTTAGCCCTACAGAAAACAGTCTAATTCTTTCTTTTAAAATACGTAAACAGTCGCTACCTCGTAGATGATATGCTGGAATCTGAGTCTGTTTGTTTAATTCTTGTAACCCTTGATGTGATAGGAATTAACATAGCAATGCTGCAGTATCATGGGTTATCAATGTTGATTCACTTTAATATTATGCAACATCAAAACAGGTTAAAAGTAGATATTTTTCTTTATTAAAATCTTTTGGCGGGGGGCTGGGATGGTAGTGTAACAAAATCTGTTCAGTCCATTAATTTCCTTTTACAAGCTGTTTATATTCTTAAAGCTTAGTATCCTCACAACTCCTCTATCCATTATGTCCTCCACTTTTTAGCTATTAAAGTTTCTGTATACCTTGGAAACAAATTGTGAATTTAATTATGGAATATTGCTTCAATTTTTAGCACTATTTAGTGATGTCAAGTTTCTTGTCACCTACAATTAGTGGTAATTGCTTGGTGGACTGCAGATAATGATCTTCTAGCAAGAAAGAGAGATATAATATGTTTTTACAATGCTGTTGCTTTATAGTATTTTTACAGAAGTATATAAAGAATTCTCAGCTCAGCAGAGCTGTGTGCTGCTATGCACCACAAACATCCATCATGTGAGATGATTTCTACTTAAGAGAAGCTGTAAGTAGGTGAAAAACACTGGCAAGATATTATTATCCCTATTTGACAGGTGCGGAGCCAGAACCCAGGGACTGTCTGGATTAAGTGGCAAAAAAATAATATGTAGCTCTTTGCATCCTGTTGTTCTGTGTTGTTCAATCCAGGAACCTTGATCTGAAGCATGCTAGAAATTTCTTATGGTTTGTGCGGTAATTTTCTTTGTCATGGAAAGCACAATGCAGAAACAGGGGAAAGATGGGTAAGCGGTCAGTAGAGCATTTTGAGATAAGGCCAAGGTATTCATATGAAACAAGGATCTTGGTAAGTGTGCTTCAGATGTCATCAGAGAGGTTATGCCCCACCTGTGAGCAGCCCAGATAGGTTAAACTACAGTCTGATGAACTTCCCTACTAGTGTTTAATCTGCTAAATACATGTAATGGCTGGTTCTGAAATATTTCAGTCTGGTTGTATAATGTATCTTAAATGGGAAGTGCCAAAGTTATTCATATATACAATCTATTATAAAATGCTTTTTCTCACTTTCAGTGGAAATAATCTGTTTTTCATTATAATTTTAGAAAAAAAGAGAGAAAACACAATGCTATTTTATAGGAATAACATGATTTTTTGGGAGATGCACAGCCGAATTTCTTCAATTGAGTAAACACTGGAGGTTCATTTGCTCACTTCAGCAAGAAAACAATGACTTGAACTTGCCTAGAGATGCAATAGCCAAACTTGTCACCTTGTGGCATTCATTTGGAAGGATACTTATATAGGAATTCTGAATTAGCCCTCCTCCTGTGTGACCTTTGATGGGCTGGAGTTGAGTGATTACAGTATCAAAATAAGAAGTAGTTCAATAGCGTATAAGGGATATAATATCTCTGGGTACCTCAGGAATTGTACATCACAGACTGGTCTGTTAGTGGAGATGACCTGTGAGAGAAAATGATTTCCCAACTGTCTGTAATAATATTAAATTGAATTCACATTTTCCTTTTCATTGCTGAGCATTATGCAGACTTGGCAAGTGATTGAGAACTAAACAGAGTTACTTTAAGATACACTGAACACTGAAACACAAGAAACTGAGACTCTAGATTTAAAAATGTAGGTGCTAGGGTCGTAAGTAGGACATGTGTTGGATAGGTGAAATGAACACAATGCTATCTTGGAAATTTTGGTGTAGACTGAGAGAGTCTTTCTATTTTAGCTGCTGTTCAGTGTTAAGTGTCATATTACTGCAATATATTAGATACATTTTCTTGTGCCCTATTTCAAGGGACAATGGAAGATAAAACAATTGTGGAAAAAGTCATACTAGCTGTCTGCCTTTCTGCACATTATGGAGTTTAAGCTGTCCCATTTTTTAAAAATGTTTGGTGTCCATCTCCCCTGCCTACCTGAGAACATTTTAATACATCTATTCACCACTAAAGGCAATTTCAGCAGCGTTGCTGGTTTTCTAAAAGTAGACTTCAAGAACCTCTTTATTATCTGCGGTGTGAATTGTTTGTTTTAATAGGGAGCTGCTTTGCTACAGTACCGTTTCTTAAATTGCATGTTACTGTGACAATCACGTCCACCCAAAACATAGTGATTGTGAACGAACAAATACAGTTCTAAATCATAAAGTGGAAGGCACAAGAGTTTAGGGTGAGTGAAACCATTTTTCATTTTGCATATATACACATACACACAAAACATCAAGGATAGGGGTTACAAAATAGTGTCTTCTGTTTGTAGCGATACCAAACCAAACTTCAAGTACTTACCAATTAAAATATGTCCCAGTGAAATGAGCAGAAATCTAGTGATGAAAAAATGTACCACCGAGAATTATTTTAATGATATTCTTTAATTATGTTTTCAGAAGATGATATGGTGTACATATTCTGCAATTTTGGCATGCCTTCTGATTGTTGTCATCCAGAGCAGCACAAACCTTGAGAGACGAGCCAGCTTTGTTCATTCACAGCAGTGGTGTTAGGCGCTGCTTGCTGCTGAATAGAGTCTCTTACTCCTTCTCACATCCCATCTTGCCTTGCAAATCCAAATTGGTTGCAGTAGCCTCCTACAGTGAACAGTCTGAAGGCCAAGGACTGGCAGAGTGTTCATGAGGGACTGGTGGAGAACATTGAGTCAACATGATCAAGACAAGTCAGTGGTATAGCATATGCATAAACAGCCTTGCCAGTGGTTGTTGCAAGCACCTATTAAACGGCTTTCATACCTTCAGCATTTGGTAATGATAGTGAGCCATCAGTGGAGTCTGATGGGCAAAATTTTCAGTGACCTAAAATAAATTGCAGATAGTCAGTAGGAAAGACTTTTACTCCTTAATACAGGGTTTTTCACAGCCAGGAATTTTTGAGCTTTAATGCTCCCTTTACCACCCCCCAACCCTCCACCCTCCAAAAAAAAAAAAAAAAGAAAAAAAGAGAAAAAGAAAATAAAGCAGAAACTTTTTTTTTTAACTTCCTTGTATTTTTCTTTTGAGAATCAGCGTCAGTACCTTGATTTGTATAGTCTGGGTCATGTTTCAAGCCCTATTAAATCCATATCCCTCCAAGAAACCATTCAGAAAGTTATTTATGAGAGTGAGATCAGGGGCAAGCTGCAGATCTTTTACAATGTTATGCTGTCATTCCTATTGAGGAGAATACAGTGCAGTTTGTCATACAAAAAAATCACTGTCCCTTTAGGAGCTCTTGAAATAGATAAGAGACTCCTATTCTCCTTACATATCCAGGCCATGCAGCAAAGCATAGAAAGGAATTAAAAGATATTTGCAATACCCTAACAAGTACAATAAACTCATAGTTCCAAGTTGACATTAATTATGTTCTAATAAGTTCATAGTGGGGCAATTACAGTTGCACATTTAACAAACAAGATATTATCACTGTGATATTTTTGGCTGGAAGTAGTTATGATAGCTGCTGACTGAGGCTTTGTGCTAAAGTTCATGCAATTTCTGTTTTCTTCTTAAAACCATAGAATATCAATTTCAATTTCTGGCATTGTGTTACTTCAAATCCCAAAGTGCTGGTGAGACTCTAAGCTACGTAGATACAGAGGATGTCTCTACACCGTATATTAAGATGTATTTCAGTATTCACCTTCTGGTTTCAGTACAGTTGCAAAACTCCTACAATCATTTGCAAATACTCTCATCAGGACCTTCAGCAAAAATGGGTTGTGTACCATTGTTCTGGAAACAATTGCTACTAATGATACAGTAAATGCACAGGTAAGTAGCAGATACAGGGAGAAGTGGAGACTAAATATTTTTTTCCCCCTAAACTTTCATCTTCCTCTAATCCCGTGTTCAAATTCTAAGTTAATTAAAATTTACTGGCATCTCTACTGGCATGCTACCAGTTAGATTTCACTGTGGTTGGTGTTTGAGGCAGACTGCGGGTCCTTACTCCACTGTCCAATCCTTCCTGCTTTTGGAGGTGAGGAACCTGATCAGAGATATCAAGACTCCCACAGGTCCCAAACTGTATAGTTCTGAATTTTGTTCCTGTCAAGGAGATGTTTGGAAATATGTTCTGATTTTGATTTTTATTTAAATAAGTAGGTTGTGATAGGATTGATTTTTAGATTCTGTTACAGGCTTCTGTACTCTACTTGGGCAAGTTTCTCTGTGGTTCAGTGACCCATTAAAAAAATAAGATAATTGTCTGTAGTCAAGCTGTTGTCTTGTCAGTGTGAACTAGGAACATTTTGTGGGGAAGGATCATCCTTTGAAATTCCTGGCAGAATGCAATCCGACTTCCTGTATTCTAGTGAAATACTTAACTGTGTACTGTCATACTATCTCGGATAAGTGGTTGAATAACTAGAAGCTTGGTATTCTTTTTTTACAACATCAATATTTCCTTATTTCATGTTTTCTTGTTTAATTTGTTTCCTTCATCTAATATTTAAAGCTAACAAGCACAAGCAGACACTGAAGAAACTTGAAAGGCTAAAAATCAAACACTTGAAAAAACCTTCCCATTTATATAATTCAATTAAACACATTCTTCCCACGTTGCATTGAGGAAATATATTATTTCAGACACAGATCACTTTGTAGTGTTGTATTATTAACTTCTTCTGGGACCAGATGATTTTTCTGGCAGATTAGAAGAATGAGCAATAGAATGTAATGTCAATTACCCTAATTGTTAAGGGTCTTTCAGCACTAGGGCTTATGTGAGTTCCCAGAAAGGGGCTGCAAAGATGTGTGTATTTGAACATGCTGCTACAGGCCACGTTCCTGTGTGGGGGCTTGCCCCAAAACAGCCTGGAATTTGAGCATTCAAAACGTTAGATGATTGTACCAAGGAGACATGGGAAGAACCAGGAAGCAGAGGGAAGAGTTTCATAGTGTGAAGTCCCAAGAATTACTCCCGTGAATGAGAAGGGCAAACATTCGAACACATATTGGTAGCAAATAGGGATTTTATCGACATAACATTGCTAGGATAGATAAAATTCTGCAGGAATTATCTGGAAGTTGTTTTGCTTTGCTAATTCAGATATGTGTAGATTTCATTAAACTGCCTTGTAAAATGTCATAGTAGGAAAAAAAATGATGTGGGAAGAATTAGATGATCAAAGCAGTTTCAACCCATTGGGCGCAGGCAGGAGAAAGAGATGGGTACTGCCAGTGCTGCCTAGCTGTTAGGAGTGTTTTCAGAGATGTCTGGCTTGAGAACAGAAACAGTATATCACACTTTGAGCAATCGGTCATATAAAGAAGCCATTTTTTTTAGTGCATATCCCTTTATTCTGAAACCTTCTCTTCCCCAGTATTCTTTACTAGTGATTCATGAGAGTTATTTAAAATGTCTTAAACTATAGGATTTCAAGGTCTATGAAAGGACTTTAAAATGCCCTGGACATCTCTCTGGTGATAGCTTTGCATGCATCTGCTTGAATATGAAAACTTGACTGGTTTTATTTTATTGGATAGTGGAAAGCAAGAGATTTCTCACATCACTCCGATGGCAGATTCAAGATTTCATGTATCTCAAAAAAGCACCATCTGGATTTGTATGTATTACTGTTTGTGTTCTGCAGAAGTCCAGGTGGCTATCTGAAAACCAGTATAACATTAATCTAGCATTACCAGTAGGCCATGCTACAGCCTTTCCAGTTTCTTGGATCGATGTGGAGTATTCTTTGCTTACACAAGTGCTGGATTAGTATGTTACTCTTAAGTTGTGGAAATGAAGACAATTGAGTATTTGTTTGTCTAGAAAGCCAGCAATCTCTTATATTTATGGTAGTTTAGGAGAGGAATGGTTTGACAAACTCACAGAACTTGTAGCAGATAAATTAATACATAATGAATAGCTTCTCTAGGGCACAGGTCAGGTTAGTCTCCAACAACCAAAGTTTGTAACATTTGATAATCAATGAGACCCAAAATCTTTTCAGCACCATTTCTTTTTGATATGTCAGAGTGCATGAGCAGGTCTCCTGGTCCCATGCTCTCATTTGCTTTGTTTAGGCTAGGGCATGTATCAGCTCACATGTTATCCTAAGCATAAGGTGTGGAATTTGCCGTATGCAACATGTGAAGATGCTTGAAGAACTTTTTATTCTGTGTGATCTGATTGGGCCTTAGTTGGTTATGGTAAGGAAGTACCTAATTCTGGGTGAATTTGAGGCAGAAATGTACATTTGAAGTAATGAATATTTTCAGAGAAATTAGGATGTCATTAAAATAAACTTTTTAATAAAGTAGCGTGAATGCCTACACAACTACTCATGTTTCGTATGACATACTTTGCAAATAATGGTCAGCTAGGAGTGACTGGAAGGAAATGAATGGGCTTGTGGTGTAAAGTCTCTATTTGATTTCCAGATAACTGCAGTTATGATCCCAGGTTCTGGATAGTCAATTTACAGATAAATTTTTCTTTTGAAAAATGACCCGTGTCAGTACTGTTTTTTTGTTCAAGGGAATAGAACATTTTCAGTGACATTTTTCAAAGAGAAGCTTTGAAACATTTTTTATCTTTTTTAGGTTTCTCCTGTTCAATATTGCAGTTGGAAAATAAGCCAGTGAATAAATAGTCCAGAAATAAAATTAATTCATTTTAATGCAGAATTTCCTATGAAATGTCACTCCAAATAAGGTATTTCTTAAATCTTTTTCACTGTGGGAAAAGAAGTAGAGATTTTCCATTTTTTTTTTTAATCTTTAAATGCTCTGAGATCATCAATAATTATGAATCTCAATATGCCTATCTTTATCTAAGAGCTTACATGTTCTATTAGTTGTTTAGTTTCTGGGTTTTTTTATTTTTTTTTTTCTTGAGATGGTTGGTGAAGAGATCAGCAAAATTTTGCAGTAGTTTTGACATTTCGTATAAAGGGACCTAAAAATCTGAGTAGAAAATACGTGTCCAGGAGCCTCCAGCAGAGTGAAAGCTGCTGGGTCCACACACTGTCTGAAAATGCTGTGAGTTGTTAAGCTTTCATGTGCTAGTAAACAGGAATAATACTTTCCCAAACTCTTGCTAAGTCTATTATTCATTATTTTATAGCCGTGTGTTGTATTTGACATCAGACTTTTTATTTTCACTCTGAAAAATAAGGTTCTGCTTGATCTTTTCACATACTAAAGATGTTTTATATCAGTGGCCTACCTTCTTGCTATTTTCTGTATTTTTCCCATTTCAACTATATTTTTGTCAGATGGAAAGACAAAAGTCTCACAGTTTTCAAGTTGCAGTCACATAGCTCTTTAATATATAATGTCATATTGATGCTTTCTGGCTGGCGTTCTCTACTTTTTCTAGTAATTCCAAACGTCCTCTAGGTTTTTGGCCATGTTTGCATCCAACAGTTTACAGGGCTTCAATATTTCTGAATGACAGTTGCAGAGGCAAGAGCAAGGTTCTGCATCTGCGTCAGGGCAATCCCAATCACAGAGAATGAGTTTAGAGTAGCCCTGAAGAGAAGGTCTTGGGGTTGCTGGTGGATGAGAAGCTCAATATGAGCCCATTGTGTATGTTGGCAGCTGAGCCAACCGAATCCTGAACGGCATCAAAAGAAGAGTGACCAGCAGGTCTCGTGAGACCTCACCTGGAGTATTGCTTTCAGCTTTAGGGCCCCCAGCATAAATGACGTGGACCTATTGGAGCAAGTCCAGAGGAAGGCCACAAAGATGATCAGAGGGCTGGAGCACCTCCCATATGAGGACAGGCTGAGCGAGTTGGGCTTTTTCAATCTAGAGAAGAGAAGCCTCCAGGGAGACCTTATAGCAACCTTCCAGTACTTAAAGGGGGCCTACAGGAAAGATGGGAGGGGTTCTTTATCAGGGATTGTAGTGACAGGATGAGGCATGACGGTTTTAAGCTGAAAGAGGGGACATTTAGATTAGATATTAGGAACAATTTTTTGACTGTGACGGTAGTGAGGCCCTGGCACAGGTTGCCCAGAGAAGTCATGGAAGCCCCATCCCTGGAGGTGTTCAAGGGCGGGTTGGACAAGGCTTTGAGCAACCTAATCTAGTGGAAGGTGTCCCTGTCCATAGCAGGGGGAGCTTGAACTGGATGATCTTTAAATTCCTTTCCAACTCAATTCTATGCTTCGCAACTTATTTTGGGGGTGGGTTGTGGTGAGAATGACTTCGTGTGCCATCGTATTTCACATTTGTTGACACTTTTCCATTTTACTGTCTGATCATTTGGTATCATCAGATCCTTCTGCAGATTTCACATTCACTATTCATTTTTACAACACAAAAAATTTCATATTATCGTAAAGTTGTGTCCATTTCCTATATTCCATGTTTTCTTCAGTGTTACATATATGAATTAAAGAAATAACATAGATCAGACTAGATCCCCTTAGTATCCACTGAAAATTTTCTTTGCAATATTTCTTTCCTATTCTTTACTAAATTAATAACACATAAAGGCACATTCCATTTTGTCATGTGTCAGCATGGTTTGTTTGCTTTTTGTCTTTCAGTGATTTTCAAAAAAATGATGAAAGTTGCCAGAGCATAGTATACCATCTTTATTAATACATAAATTGATTTCTATGAAGACTACTAATAAATTAGTTACGTCTGTCTTCCCTGTGAAAAAAACAAAATGTCTTTTAGTCATTATATAATGATTTGCTTTTGTGTGTATTTTAAATTTTAAAATGATTTCTAATAATTTATGGATTTAATTGTATGTAGGTTCCCAGGCCTATCTTAATGCCCTTTGAAAAAGTGGTGCTGCATTTGCCATCTTCTGTTTCTCTGTTAATGAAGTTAGTTTCCATGATAGGATAGACACCTCAGCAAACAGCTGAACAATTTAGTATTGAATTTCCTTGTGGAAGAATATTAATTGAGTTTAGTGGATTACTTCTGTTCATTTTATATGTTAATTCAGGACTTCAATTTGAAAACCATTCCCCTAAAAAATAAAGAGATTCGAGCTGGAAATACCATGAACTATATCCTATTCAGCTCTGATGCAAAGAATTAATTTAACATCTTGGCCATCCTTGCCTTCTTCAAGCCTGACTTGCAGACTTTTCCTCAGGTTTTTTTTTTTCCTATCACATGTCCAAAAAAAGGTATTTATTGATAGTTTTAACTCCTTGTAATAAATGACTTAGTACTTTTTTTTTTTAGGTTCTACATTATACTGGTATTCTATATTTGCAGAGCTGATCCTAATTTCTATTTTCATCATTTCATCACGACTCTTTCTTTTGAAGGAAGTTTTCCTAGTTCAATTAACTTCTTTTAATCTTCATTTCACCAAATAGTCTTTATTTATTTGCTTTCAAATAAATTTGTTTTAAGAATTAGTGGCATGTATTTATTTTGAATATCATGACTTCAAAATACTTTTATGCTGGTCAAAATAATTTATCCTGTTGTTACTTTCAATTCCTATCTAACAAATCCTAATTTTTATGTATTTCCTCTTTTTAAATTAAGCTTTGCTTTAAAAAGATATTTTTCTTTGTATATGTGTGTAGCTCTGAACTTGAGTACGTAGACTTTCGGTGTAGTATGATCAGTGTTGCAGAGTAGCTCCTCAATAGCAGTGTTTTCATTCCCAGTGCTGCTTAAGGCTAGAACAAGCATTGTGTCTATGTGTTAGGTACCCTGCCTACCAACACCAGCAATTGTGCAATTCTATTTTCTGAAATTCAGAGTTTAAGTCACTGTGATGGTTACTATCCCTATTCAAAGGTGACAAAGGTGCTCTCCCCTTCCTCTAGTCATGAAACGTTTTTTTTACTGCTTTCTTTACCCTTCTATGAAAAGATAGCATCATGTCCTTGACAAGCCAAATCTAACACTCTGATGTGGGAAAATTTCAATCCATGTAAATATTAGGATGGTAGATTGTAACTCATTGTCTCTAATGGGTTCTTACCTTTCTCAAAAGCGTAGCACATTTCTTTTACCAGTGCGTTTCACTCCATCTTTATGTAATTTATGGAGACCTGTGTTAACATACTCTGCTTAAATGGGACTTGGCTTCCTTAGACGATACTTTACTTGTTAAAATGTGTGCACTTTGTCCTGTAATCAAGGATAAAAAATTCTCTGTTCATTCCTCAATGTCACATATGAACATGGATATAGGGGGAAACCAGTACATCTGAGAATACTAATCTGAGACTCTCCTAGGATGTCATATAATAAAAGATCTAGAAGCCTGCACAGTTGCTGCATATTCTTTTAGTCATAATGTGTTGATTTAGTGGTGTTTAAATAACTGTTGCCTTAATACTGTGTTTTCTCAGCATGAGTGCTGGTTCAGCTGTTCATTAATGCTATACTGCAGAAACCTGAGGAGTTCAAATGTACATGACACTATTGTATTGATGCAGATGCAGTTGAGGGCATTTCAGTATCCTGTTTATTAGAAGTTAAATTTTTACACTCCTCTAATGTTCTGCAGAAAATCATCTCATCTTTGCTGAAGACTAAACAGTGAACATACATCCTAGCACAGCTTATTATGAAGACCTCGCAGTATACAGAAATTTTAGAAGGAAATCCTGTAATAGGTTAATTTTCCTCTCTGTGGGTTGTATTGTCTAAAACACTTATTTCTTTCTTGCTTTCTTTATTACTTTTCAAGGTTCTTTCAGGAAATGCTTTCAGCAAAAAAAAAAAAAAAAAAGGTAAACAGTGTCTTCATCTTAATATTTTCAAAATATTTTAGGCATTTTTATTTCTTATTCTAAAGGCAAGTTCTTCCATGAATTCAACTGATAGGTCCTTTCTTTTGCCTATGATCCAGAAATAAAAAAAAAAATAAAAGATTAAAAAAATAATAGAATATTAACATGCTAGATTTCATACCTCAGGAGAAAGGCATTTTAAGCAGCTATTGATTCCTCTCCCTGCCCCATCTCATTTTCCATCTTTAAATGTGAAAGATGGGTACCAGTGGAGAGAATCCTAAGGTTTCTAGGTTTTAAGTGTTTGCCTGGCTATGATTGAGGGAAAAACTGTGTGGAAGTCAAAGGAGAAAAGGCAGCTTACAAGAATAACATTTTGGGAAAGCAAAATATCCAATTAGTATTAAGAAGAATGTTATTGAAATTATTGGCATGGTATTTTAAAATATAATTCTTTTTTTCCCTTCACTTAAGCCATAGCTCTGATTTGATATCTTTAAAAGTATCCATTAAGGTAAATCTTGGGCTACAGGTGCATACAGAAAGAAACTAATTTTCTTGATATTGTTGTATCTCTAAAATAGCATGTGAGTCTCCTGAACATTTTGCCACAGAGCATAAGGTGATATGTTTGTGTATATAAGCGTCACATTTCTTGCTATTGTAGGATGGGACAACACAGTTTCTCTAAGATGCTTCTCACTGGTGAAAGGGCAAGAATGCAGATCTTGCTGAAGGTCCTAGGGACAGTACAGCATAAATGCAACCTATTGTTGCAAGAAACAATTTCCATCTTCCTTCCCTTATGTTCAGCAACACAGAGATCATGCTGATTTTGAAATACGTTTTTTATAAGTCCTGAAATTTTCAACTTGCTGAGCAGCTCCCATCCTCTTTCATTTCCAAAATAAAAGTTATGAAGCATTTTTTATTTATGGCTTACTGTGATCTTGGACCCGATGAATGTATTGCAACTTGTTTTAATATCCTACCATAACAACAGCTACAAGGCTTTTACATATGCAGGCAAAATTTACACTTCAGAGGCAGAATGCCAGGCCACCTCCTTCTTGGATCACTAACAGAAGGTTACATTTTCTCATGCTGTACTTTAGAGAATGTAATGATTTTCAGAGCCTACTGCTGAGGATTTTTTGGTGTGTTTGACAGAACAAAATGTCTGGTTTACACTTAATGGGCAGACATGCATTTGGAAGACATTGCACGTATATCTGCAAAGATGTTGCAAAACCTCATCTTACTCTATTCCAGGAGGAAGAGAAGTGGTTTCTTTAAGTTGCTTTAGGGTCCTGAATATTAATTTAATGTGGTTCAGTGATGGACCCCACTGTGAAAGTGGAATGACAAGACTCAAATGTCGGATGCTGCAAGCATTACGGTGATGATTTTGTAGGAGGAATGTATATCATTAGATTTAACCCTCCTGTGGTAAGAGAGAAGTCTACACAACACACTAGGCCAAGACAATGTCTGATGTGTGTGAGCGTGGTTTCACTAATCTGAAGGATAATGATTTATACCAATACAGGGTGTAACTCATGGTGAATTGACGCAGGAGAATTAGCTGTTCAATAAGGAATGACTGCAAATGTCAAGAGAAATACATGGGCAAAAAGATGTATTTTTTCTCTAATTTGCAATTACATGATATTTTTATAAGCAAAGCATAACAAACTTCAGAAAATAATCACTATTGTTATTGTTTGTAACTGTACTTTTTGATGATGATACTCCTGAGAAGGTCTCGAGTAAGGTAAACAGCACAATGGGATCAAATCTATAGTGCCCTGTTGTGATGTTGAAGGTTTTTATCTTGGATTGGACATGAACTTTCTCCTTTTCAAAGGAGAAAAAAGAAATACTGAAGGCAGTGTATAGAAAAAAAAAGTGTGTATTCATGTACATTTCAGTGCATTATGAAACACTGGAGAAAATCAAGCCTACCTATTTATCCTCTTCCACAGGATATTACTTTACTGTTCCAAATGAAAATGCCATCAAACTTCATAACGGAGAAATAATGGAACATAATGAAGCACAATATTAATCTGAGGTCACTGTTGCATGGAATAAGTAACACCTCTCTGGTGTCATCTTGCTGGATCCATCTGGCAAATTATAACCAGAGAGATACCAAGTTTGCAGTGCTAGATATTTAAACACACTTTGATGAAAACTAAATACAGGGAAGGTTCCCAGAGTTTCCCCAGCACTGCCAGACACAAACACGTTTGCTGCATTGTTAATCCCACTAATTTAATGTGAAGCATGAAGGTTTTCATGAGATTTATGCAGAAGAACAGCTGAGATCTGTTATTAATGTTGGCAGTGGAAAAAGCACTTTGTTGGCTAAGGTTAATCTAGTCAAGGTACTAGGGAAATATTTATCCTTTGCCATGATATAGCTTAAAATACTATCTATATGTAGGATTGCTTTTAAGATAAAGTGCAGGGGTCTAAGCAGAAACAGGAATTAGCTGCCGACTTTTAGCTTAGACTTGTAATATATGGGTTTAATTTTACTGCTTCTTGCTTCCATTATTATTAATTTATGTAGCAGTGATAATAACAGTGATAACAGCTTCACCTCCAAATGCTTCAAAGTTAGAGGTGATTCTAAAAACTAAAGTTGGGGATTAATTCTCCATCACTTAAATGCAGCTGTATGTGAGATGCAACATCATGTTTGTATGCAAAGGGTGTCTCAGTAGGGCAGGAAAATTTCATTTAGTCCATTGCTGGGAAGAAGGGCAGCTCGTCCTAGTAACGGTTCAATAACAGACTTGGTCAACATTTTTTGAGTAACCAGAAGAGGACAGGGACCATTTTCTAGTCCTGAGGTTGAATGTTGTAGCTCATATATTATCAGTCTGGAAAATTTTCTTTTCTTCAAAAGAGCTCACTGTACCCAAGATGCCTGTTTGGAATGGTCTCTGGTGGATACGTTATCTCAGACTTTGCCAAGATACAGTCTAACAGACTCTGGAAACAGGTTGACACTAACTAATTCAAAGTGTTTGAAGTCCAGACTGTCCATTACGGTATAGAAATACTGCATTTTTACAGGTGCTGCTGACTAAGACAGGAAAAGAAATTAGGGTTTTCTAGGGGTAAATCAGAACAGCAGAAAAAGAAAAGAAAAAAAAGCACAAATAATTCCAAAGTTCTGTAATGTTCTGTTTTGTTTTCTTTGGCCTAAAGAGAAATATTTAATTGTCCTGCAGGGACCCAAGAAGCTTCATGTTTTTAACCTCACCATCTTTAAACTGAACTTTTCTGGAGTGATACAGACCTATCTAAAAGAAAGTATTGCATAGATTAAGATTGTCTTAATGGATAGTTTTTAAAAATAATGTTGAAACGTCTTTTCGTGTGAAATATTTTAATGGTGTAAAAATGGAGTACTGAAGGAACCAGCAGAAATGTTCACTAAGCCACTTTTCATCATTTATCAGCAGTTCCGACTAACTGACCAGAGATTAGCAAATTTGATGCCCAGGGAACAACAGGCCTGTCAAATTGACCTCGGTGCCAGGAAAGGTTATGAAGCAGATCACCTTGAGTGTCATCACGTGGGATGTACAGGATAACCAGGTGATCAGACTCGGCCAGCATGGGTTTATGAAAATCGGGTCCTGCTTAACTAACCTGATGTCATTCCATGACAAGATGACCTATTTTAAAGGGTGAGGAAAAGCCTATGGATGTGATCTACCTAGACTTTAGTAGACTTTGACGCAATTTCCCACAGTATTCTCTAGGGAAAACTGGCTGCTTATGGCTTGGATGAATGTAATCTTTGCAGAGTAAAATACTGGCTGTATGACCAGTCTCAGAGATCTGTGGTGAATGGATTTAAATCGAGTTGGTGGCCTGTCACAAGTGGTGGCCCCCATGGCTTGGTGTTGGGGTCAGTTCTGTTTAATGTCTCTATCCATGATCTGGATGAGGGAATCAAGTGCTCCCTCGGTAAATTTGCAGATGACGCCAAGCTGTGAGGGAATGTTGATCTGCTTGAGGGAAGGAAGGCTCTTCAGAGGGATCTATGTACTGGCTGGATCAATTGGCCAAGGTCAGCTATATGGGGTTCAACAAAGTTGGGTGTTGGGTCCTGCACTTAGACCACAACAACTCCATGCAACTCAACAGGCTTGGGGAAACATGACTGAAAAGCTGCTTGGTGGAATGGATCCTAGGAATGTTGTTTGGCAGCTGGCTGGATGTGAACCAGCAGTGTGACATGGTAGCCAAGCAGGTCAATATCATCTTAGTTTGTATTAGAAATGGTGTGGCCAGCAGGACCAGGGAAGTGATTGTATCTGTGTACCTGATGCTGATGAGACTACACCTCAAATACTGTGTTCAGTTTTGTGCCCCTCACTGCAAGAAAGACATTGAGGTGCTGTGGCCTTTCCAGAGAAGGGCAATGAAGCTGATGAAGGGTCTGGAGCCAGGTTTTATGAGGAACAGCTGAGGGAACACAGACTGTTTAGTCTGGAGAAAAGGAGGCTGAGGGGAGATCTTATTGCTCTTTACAGCTACTTGCAAGGAGGTTGTAGCAAGGTGAAAGCTGGTCTCTTCTCCCAAGTGACAAGAGATAGGACGAGAGGAAATGGCCTCAGGTTACAGCAGGGGAGTTTTGGATTGTGTATTAGGAAATATTACTTCACCAAAAGGGTTGTTAAGCTTTGGAACAGGCTGGCTGAAGGAGTGGTTGAGTCACCATTCCTGGAGGTATTTAAAAGACGTGTAGATGTGGTGTTTAGGGACGTGGTTTAGTGGTGGACATGGTAGTATGTACCACTGTAGTGGTTGGACTCTTATCATCTTAGAGGTCTTTTCCAAGCTAAATAATTCTGTTATTCTCTGAAATCTGTATTTTATTGGAAAATATGTGAATAGTTCTACACACTGTTAACACAAGGATAATGAACAACAGCCTTAATATAAATGCGCATTATGTTGGGCAGTCATCTATCTGATGTTAATGATGTTGTCAGCAGTATCTGCTCCTGTATTTGTAGACTAACTAACCAGAGAGAAGGGTACGCATTCAGCGATCAGAGGCAAATAACCTTTCCACTTGAGCAGCTTATTCAAGGCAATAATGAAGTAGTAAAGACTCTGCCACGGTTATTGTATCTTCTCTCCCCGGGACTACTCATCTATGTACAGAAACTACCAGTAGCTCAGAGGTTACAAACTAATGTTTAGGAACCCAGGTGGACATTGCACTGCTGAAACACAGCAGTCGGCCCTTAATAAGTAACAAATGTAAGGTGTATTTCCCAGTAGCACCCATGCTTGATAACCCATACTGCAGCTGTTTCTTTTAATTCATTGGAAGCTGTCACTTCCTCCGATAATACACTATGGGAGGATAATTTTGACAGATGCCTCTTGTATTTCCTCTCCCCTATCCCTGCTCCTCCCTAATAGCAGCTCTGGCACTGTGCCAGGGGGTATTGGTTTTGAGGGTCTTGTTAAGGATGAGTGTTTCAAAGAGGAAAATAGCTGATGTTTGGAAGGAAGAAAAGAAATGGAAGCATAATGGAGGCTTCTGTTTCTGAAGGCATGATATTTTTAGACTAGCTTGTCATGTTGTTCCACCTGAAAGGGAAAACCTTATCCTGGAATCAGGCAACTCTGCTCAGAAGTTTGTTTACCAGAAACAACTGGTTACCTTTTGTCATGAAGACCATGGTACACTAACATGAAAGACAGACACGAAGTAGGAATAGACACTCAGAGGTGAGTGATGTGCTAAGGGAACAGCCCCTGGTCCAGGCTGACTGCCTTTTCCTCTTGGGCTCAGACTGAAACCTGCTTAAATTGTTGGGAAAGGTTCCTATTGCTTTTCCAAAGCAGGCGATTTTCTTTTACTTAAAGTAAAAAATGTACTTCATTTTTACAGATTGGTTGAAGGAAAACTGGGAGAATATTTAACTTTCCTCTTGAGAAGGAGAAGTAAAAAACCACAGTGCACAGGTTGGCTGCCCATGTGCTGAATGTTACTGTGCAGTAGATGAAAACAAAGATCCAAACCACACGTCTTTAAGGAGCTGAGCACTCCTTCTCGTTGTCCTTTCCTTTTCCCCATGGTCTAACCCTCTCTAACAGCAAAAGGATTTTAAGGCTATATGCTGAAAGAGGGCAAGTCCCTGGGGCCAGGTCCTGCCATGAACCCCTGTGCTGGAGAGCTGCTCTTAACACACCATCCAAGTGAGGTAGAGATTTTAGCAGCTCCCAGTCTGGATGTGGGGCAGTTGAGAGGACAGGAAAACCATTTTCCTGTGTTTCTTCGTGACAAGATATTAACAGTTCTGGCTTGATATGTTAGACAGGACTTTTTGCATTACATAAGCATTTTTTACTGCTGACATGAACAGTATGTAGGAAAGGTGAAATGTAAAAAGAACGTTTAGACTTTGAAGTTGTATTTTTCCTCTACATTTTTATCATTTTTTTTGTTCTTCTAACTTCTCTTTGTGTCTTAGAACTGAGTTGATGCAAAGGAGAGAGTTTTGGAGCAGAAACTAAATGGATTTTTAATTTTCGGTGTTAGAAAAAAGTTATCACAAACCTGTTCAGGCCTAAGGTATTGATAGCAGGCACTGATGTGGTATAATTGTTCTGTGAAAAATAAACCCTGTAGCATCCCATTAAAATCAAGGCTGCTGAGTTTTCATATGGTGTGTTTGTGGCTGTATTATGTCCTTGTCATGGTCACATTCAGTCTCTTCCCACACGTACAAGCAGAGAAGCAGGAGCCCTACCATAACTTGATTTCAATCACTTGACTTCCCCAAAACCTGGATTTAATACCAGCACTCAATATCCCCACTGAGTTGCATTCCAGGTGCAAACATGAGCAGAACTGAAATCTTATTGCCTCTGGAGAAGATAAAAGCTATCCTTGACTCCGTTTATTTCAACCTAGAAAATGTGAAAAGCTAGGCAATGTTTTCTCCTTTGGGTTTCAGATTTTCATGTTGTTTCTTAGTTGGAAATTCATGTTTTCTTTAAAGTACATGTGCACTCAAATACCTGAGGAGATTCTGGGAGGCATACACCAGGAAGTATGTTCTGTATCACCGTGCTAACTCCTAGCTCCTGATCTTTCTCATCCTATTACGGAAGTTCAAAAGGGAGAATGAAAATGTTTTACTCAAGTATTGCAGTTTTGGGATTTATGACAGGCTTAGCTGCTTTTATTTCACTTTGGTTCCTGCTGCATAGCTTGAATTAGGTGTGCTCCTGTCCTTATTCCTTTAGGCATGGAGGCGGCATACTGACATGTCATGGGTGAGATTTGAAGATGGAGCACTCTTTTCTGTTCTTGTATTTCTTCCACTGAAAGTCGAAATGTTGTAAATTGTTAACATCTGTATTATGTGCCCTCTGCACATTCATAATCTTTTTTTCTTTTTTTTCCTCAGCTCAGTCCATCAGAGTGACTTTGGCAGAAATGAGAGTATTAAATATATCTTAAAATATCTCCTCTAGAAAGTAGTTAACCTTTGGTCTGCCTGCTCACCATTCAGGGCTGATTGTGCCTATGTTGCTGTTTGCATACTCATTTTGAACCCATCCCATTACCTGCCTAACAAAGTGCGAGAGCAAAATATGTTCAGCAGAGTCATTATGGGAACCACCTTCTGCAGCTCTGTAAATAAGTTGCCATTTGCTGTGCAGAGTGTGCATGTGTAGGAAATGGAGATAAAGTCCTGCATCTGAGACTATTTTTGAATTGATTAGGCTTCCATGAGCAGACTGTTTTCTTGCACAAAATTTCCACTTCTCTGTCTAAAGGTGGAGACCAGTCTAAGATTTTGGCCAAAGGGCGATGTAAATTTCAGCACATCAGATCTCACTGGTATGGTCTGGCACAGATGTGAATTAATACATTAAGTAGAGAAACAAGTGCGTGTCTGCAGGGTTATTAAACAACTGTCATATTTCACCACAGCTGCATGACATTTTCCTGAACTGCCCTTGAAGAGCTTTTGGGATTCCTCTGAGTGGGAGATTTGTATAAACAGCCCATTCATATGAATTGTTATTTTTCCTGAGAGAGTTATACAACTGAATTCCAGGTACTGATAGCTGATTTGAGATTTAAACTTCTTTTGAAAGTTTTCTTTTTCACCTAAACTGGAATTCTATTTTCTTTCACTTAAGTATAATCCATGAACCAGGTGGGCTGAGCACTGGGGAAAGTGAGGTATATGCCTATCTCCTCCTTATTCTTCCCTTTGTGCTGGCAGCTGCTCCCAAAGTGGCAACACTGGGCTGGTCAGGCCCTGCCCCAAACCACTGCAGCTGTTCTTACCTCTTTTTGCCAGTGGTACCTGCCTTCGCTGACTTATAAAAAAAGGCTCATAAAATATTACTGAGGTGCCACAGTGTGTGTCACAGAGGGGTGCCATGCAGCCAGACATCGCAAAACAGTCTTGGCCCATGAGTCAGCCCTGCCTGTGGCAAGCTGTTAACCTTAACAGCCGCTAGTGGCATTATTTGGAGCTAATGGAGCTTTTTGATTTATAAGCCCCATAGAATGCCAAAAGTAGTATTTCCCAGGTAAATCATCAGTCTGTTGTGTTTACAGGGCTTCTAAGAAATCACATATTCCAGTATTATGCTTCTTCCCCCAGTAACTGTATTGTATAGGAAACAAAGTGTGAGTGCTTTGTTTTCTTTGCTAGTTTGCTGTTTTGTTAATATGAATTAATTCATATCAACAACAGCTTGTAATAGAAGCCGTTTCTCAAGAGGAAATATTTCTGCCATTCTTGCCAATAAGTTTACTGTTAATCGATATTTGATCCTCCAGGGCTATGGACTCTGGTATTGCATCCTTGTTTCATCTGCTTTAATGGATGGATTATTTCTGTGTCAGATGTGGATCTAAGTTTTCAAGTGACCATCTGTGGCAATTGGTGTTATTCGATCAATGGTCTACAGCCCACAGGTGGTCCATAAAACATCGGAAGGTAATCTGTATAGCAGTGGGAGTTGGAAGCTAAAATCAAAGCAATCCTAAAGGCATACACAGTGATGCCCTGCAGAGCAGTGATGTGTCGTCTGCATGTAAAACCATCTTGTAAGCACAGGCTGATGGCTGCAGCATTGTCTGTGATTTTTTTCCCCAAAAAAAGTTTTTTTGGCTCAAAAGACACTTGAAAAAGACTGCTGTAAGGGATGTATTGAATATTTGAAGGGTTTAGTTTTACTGATATGTCTGTTTCAATATGAGAAGGGCATTTTTGTAGTTGCACGTTGGGTTTGGAGTCAGCTCATTTGGAGGCTGGAAGTTGGTAATTTTGGCTCTTCCTTGAGGTGTTGTGAAAAAAACTATCTAGCGTAGACACCTGCAGTTGGGCACCTGAGTCTGCTTGTGGATAGCAGGGTACAGCTGTCTCTGTTTTACTTCGCAAACCCACAAAGCTCCTTTGATTGGACAGGCGGTCTCTGGAGCATGCTGTACACCCCATCTGCTTGGAGGCAGAGGGCCGCCTCTAAGTGTGCAAGCAGCAGTGATGATTGGGTGTGCAGTTTGCACAAGCCTTGCAAAAATGTCTTTACAAGTTTGCCCTGCAAGAAGGGTGTCAAAACTGCCCTTAGCAACAGTTACAGACAGCTATGAAGTGCTTCTGTGATTTTCCGGTGGCCACAAGAGCCCAGTGTGTGCCAGGCATGAGCTGTATTCGTTTCTACCTGCTTTCCAGGAATGTGTGCACTGTTCAGCACACAGTCATATTCACAAATCTCGTAGCTCCCGTTACTTTGTAATTACAAGAGATATTTCTAAAGGTGCTGTGCTTTTCAACTTGGTCATTCTCCCAGAATGTTTTCTTTTTTATATAAACCAAAAAATCATTACTTTGTGGGCCTGTGATGCAATGTGCGGTGTTGATAACCTTGTGTATGAGAGGATTATGAGGCTAAAACCCACAACACAGACTTCTGTTTCACTGTATTGCTAAATGAAGGTGTACTTCTTTTGTCTCTTACTTTTCAACTTTTCCTTGCATTCTAGTCACTACATTTTAAGCTTTTCTTCACAATTCGAAGGACCGGACAATCTTTGCTCCCCCTCTGCTCTTTTTCTTCTTTCTTCCTTCGTTCTTTTTTTCTTATCAAATGTGAGATTTTTATATAATCACAAGATTCCAAGACGAAGAGCTTTCTAAGCAGACAAACAGAAAAACAACCCTTGCCTTTGTCCATCTTATATACCTGTGAGTTTCTTAATGAAAATGTGAGTGCTGCCACAGCTGACTGTGAGACTTAACTCTCTGCTGACAGTTTCATTACTGAGAACAGGATTTTTCACTTGAAATATAAGGAAAAACCTCTGAAATACTCCCTGCTGGAAAGCAGTATGAGTAGGTCCAGGACATCTTGAAGTGCTACTTGTGTCTCTACTCAAAACATATGTGATGGACAAGGCTGGTGAACTTTTGTGCATGGTTAACAAGAATCCACCTAAAAAAATAAATATATATGTATGATATAGCTGAATTTGCGAGAGGTTTGCTAACCCTACCAGTCCTTGTAGAAAACAAGATCTTGTGCATGAAAAGTTTAGAATAAAAGATGCAAGATACACAAAACTTACTCTGCAGCAGAATTATATACCTTTTTCAGCTGGTTAAGCTCTTAAGAAAAATAATTTTACATACCACATGAAGAGTGCTTTCTCACCTCACTGAGGTAACTGGGGTTATGAGAGATCATTTCAGTGAAATTATTCATCTTCAGAGTCAAGCAATACGAGTAATGAAATGCACTTGCAAAGCATGTTTTGGAAATTGAGATATATGCTCTCTTGTGCATTCGTGACTGGGTGGAAAATAAAGCTTATAGCGTATAAAAGAATTTTCCCAGATCAGAATTTTTAAGGTGAAATGAAAAAAAAACATGGTTTGGTTTAAAAGTATTGTGCCTTAGAACTGTTCAAGGATATTTTTTTACTGAATATAGTTCTAATAAAAAGATAGTACACTGGGCTTAGTAAAACATGAGAACATTGAATTTGAAGTTTTCTACTATTTTTAACATTTGGGAAAATTTGAAATGCTTGCATTTAAGTAAAAATTTAAACAACCGCTTATTAGCCCTTTTTATCAGCTAGAAGATGAAATCAATAATCTCTTTAACTCTTCCTTTGGCCGTCAGGAGTGAATTGTAGGTGCTCTTTACTGAGTTTATTCTAATTTGTGCTTGCAGTTGCATTGCATAAGTGAATGATGCCAGCTTTTGAACTGCAGAAGAGTTTAAAACTAGAACAACTTTTTGTGGTGAAATTTTATGCCTGCAGAGAAGGACCTCTAATAAATATGGCATTCCTATGAGATTATATTTTTTTGTGAGTTCTTTGGTTTTAATTTTTTACGAAGATTAACTTCCAATTTAAATCCTAGCTGACTTACTCAAATGTTCTGAAGATTGCAGGAAGTCTGTGATATTCCTAGCTCAATTTTACAGACTAAGGGTATAAAGAGGAATTGAAAAAGCTTCAAAGAGAATCAGAGCTTGGATGCTTGGATGCTTGTCTTAAGGTTCATCTTTGAAATTCTGCAGTCATTCTTCAACCATGAGAGAATTTGCTCTTGTTGAGTGATAATTCTGAGTAGGGCCATTAATTTTGGCTTGCAGTTGCAGGCAATTAATCAAATAGGCAAGAAAAAAGTTAAATTATTTTTGTTTGTAAGCTTTAACTCTCTTGAGTGCAGAAAGCAGTCAAAATGCTGACTCTTGTGCACTGACTCAGGCTTTCATCTCTTCCTGTGACTTGCTTGAGTTTTCAGTGGCATATCTAAATATATACTCTCCTGTTTGTCTTCCCAGGCTCTAGCCAACCTCAGCACCTTGTGTCCATCTTTTTCTACTCCCCTGAATGCACCAAAGGCTAAACTGGACCCCATCCTTCACTGCACTGAAGGAATGATGGAATTGTTAGGGGCCAATGGAGTATTGTGGTGCACAGGAATATCCTGAGTTTGGAGAGATTACACAGCATCTTCTTTAATATCTACAACCTGATTTTGTAACTCCCTGTGTACATCCCCTGATTCCTCTGAGTTGCTGCTGTCTCCCTCCATAAGAGACACAGCACTTTTAGAAGAAAACTTGACAAGCAAATGAAATAATTTTGAGTAATTTATACAACTGAGAATCAGAAAGAGGGGTGGCATTTCACAGCCTTCATTCAGAGTGCTGCATTCGCCTCTCAGTGCTACATGTCTCACCAAGGTTTTCTATCCTTCCAGGTTTTCACAGGGAACAGCAATGCTGACAGTGTGGTTCACCACAAATTTCTGCACTCCGTGAAAGCCCGCTTCTTGCGCTTTGTCCCTCTGAAGTGGAATGTTGGTGGGCGGATAGGACTGAGAGTTGAGGTCTTCGGCTGCTCCTATAGTAAGTCAAAACATCATAACTCCTATTTTGTCAAAGAGCTTTTTGGTGCTGTCAGTGCTGTGGGAGGGGTTTAGTACAAGTTTTATGAACTGAAACATAACATGAAATACATAACCATCATTTATTTTTTCAGTAGTTGTTCTTACACTTCTGCTTGGGGTCGTGCTGGCCCACCTACCTCAGGTGTTGAAGCTCTCTCAGAGCAATTTTCTGCTTCTTAAAAGTGCAAGGCAGTCACAGATGCTACAAAAATCTCCTGCATCTCTGGAGAGCACAGAGCTCTTGGGACATTTTGTAGGGCATTATTTAGGGAAGGACAATATTCTTAAATAGTTTTTTGTTTCTAAATTTTTGTTTTTCAGGCACTTAATTAGCTTTTGGGGAAAGTGCCATGGATTATGCAGCTAGCATTTTTATTAGAGGGTGATGACTTTATAGCTCCAGAGAGCAGAGAACTTATCTGTTGCCTTATCTGCTTTTGCATAGATGCTTTTTTTTTTGACACTCTTCGTAACAGTTGGTGATGATCCTCTAAGCACAGTCTGTGGCACTTTGTCACGTGGGCTTTTGGAACAGCCTATAAGCATTGTTGTCTTGAGGCATTTCAACCAGGTGCTTATCGTGGTGTACTGCTGGAGGTGTATGACCTTTCACTGTGGAATCATGTCAATGTAGAGAAAAATGGCCAGCGTTGCTCCCAGGCACAAAAAAAACCAAGTCCACAAATGAGGAAGCACAAATACAGTATTTGGTTCTCAGGTGGTTTTGTGTTTATTTCTGTCTCAAGTGTGACTTGGGACTCTGCTAGAGAGAGGTGAGATTTTGCTGGGAGAGTTCAGCAGATTAACAGCATTTTACCAGTAAGTTCAATGTGATATGGCAGAAGTCACCATCATGCAACAGTGCTATACTTGTACCTCTCTGCATTTAGATTATTTCCTAATCTGCTCCTTCTGGGTGCAGAAAAAGGGTTGTAGAATAAAAAGTGGGAAACTGCGTATTTGGAAGACTTCTTAAATTCATCTGAGCAGAATCAGAGAGCAAAGTGTCTAAAACCTTTTTACTCACACAGTCTTGTTGAACAGAGACACAGCTCCAAGACTCTCAGTGGCCTCATAACTACCCTAGGTCTTAGGACAGACTCACATGATTTCACAGGTAGATCAGTTTTTATGGTCTGCATGCAGATCTGTGTGTAGATCTAGAAACTCCAATCAGCTTTTTATAAATGCTGCTTCTCCGTCTACTTTGATGCATGGACACTATGGACTACCATTCATTTCAGTACAGACCTGCAACAACCTAGTCATGGACAGTCACAAGGGCAAGAGACCCTTTCCAGATCGATCGATCGATCTATCTATCTATCTATCGATCTATCGATCTATCTATCGATCTATCGATCTATCGATCTGTCTGTCTGTCTCATCTGTTTCCACAAAGCTTTCTTCCATTAATGATGGCCAAACCTCTGTTGTGAAGATTGTAGTCCATAAAGATGTGCAACAAATAGAACTGGAACAGAGTGGAAACTTGTGGACCGAGTTTTGTTCAGTTGATCTCATCTAAGTCCTGTACCCTGCAGTTATGGGAAATCAAAATGATGGTGCAGAATTAAAGTATGAAATATAAGCAAGCCAGGAAATAAAGTCATTCATAAGTACTTTTACAGAGCGTTGAAATATTCATTCTGTTTATATAAATGTGCCATTCAGATTTCTCTCTGGCAACTTGTATATGCCAAGCAATACCTGTCTACAAGTTTTGCTTATATAGTTTTGGTGTCTTGGCTGCTCCTAACCCAGACACACCAGTACTGCATGAAAGATGTGTGATCATTTATAAAACGTCATCTTTACTGCTTACTGGCAGAATATCTGCAGCAGATCTTGAGCTGATGTACAACTACGTAACTGCGTTTTGTAGTGTTTGACAACATAAAGACTGATCCACCATGTTCAATTCTGACACAAGAAGAATATTAATAATTAGAAAACAGTTTAAAAATGTGACAACATTGCTTGTTGGGTAAGCTAGGAAGGAAACTGAACTAGAAGAACAATGAATGTCCCAAATGTGCACCATCTCTAAGAGGTGGCCCTTCATGCATGTGTCCGTGTATATGGAAGAAGAGATGTGAAGTTATAATCACCTACCTGTACCAAAGACTTCAGCTGATATAAAGGAATCTGCAAGAACCTAATTTTCAGTTATACCAAATCCTTTTTACTCTGTTGTAAAGATTTAAAGGCTGTTTGAATGATTTAAAAGCTACAAGTAAATAAACCCAGCATATTTGATCTTCAGTCCACTGAAGTTGAAGAAAGGATTTCCATCAGCATTTTGGGTTTGGATCCAGTCTTGAAGTAGAAAATGAAAAGAGAACATGTGCATGGGGAACACAGATAAATCAAATCCCGTACAAACACACGTGTCATGTGCCATTTCTACATATTGGTTTACTTGTAAAAGCAGATTGAAATTCAGATGAAGCTGGACTGCTGGCCACCATATCCACCTTTCAGGAAAATACTGCCCTCAAAGGATGGCACCTGCTTTATATTGATATCCAGGGCAGAAGACTGTGGAATTAAATGTTCCATTTACAGGCAAGCTGGAGGTGCTGGGGTTTGTGAGCAGCAGCACTCATTTGTTGGCTGAAACAAAAGTCTAGGGACATGCAGCTTAGCCCATCTGAGTTTCATGTGCTGCTGCACATCTGTTAAAACCCTGGGACTACTGCCAAACATACAGCTGAACATCTCGCCGTGATACACCACCGCGTGCAAAATAGCCTGTGTTCCTTGGATGGTCTCTGCTCACATCAGCTCATTTTTAACCTTGAATATTTGAGCAGAGGATGACAGCTGTAGGAGAAGTTTGTGGCTTCAGTGCTGCTTAAGCACTTTTGTGATGGCAGAGGTAGGTGAACGTGACGCTCTTATGCCAGTGCAAGACATTTTTGGAGTATTACAGTCCTGTGCAGGATGCACTGATGAAGAGGTCTCTGGAACACAATCTTGTGCAGATTTTTGATAACTGCAGCTTTCAATTATGACTCTTTAGTAGGAAGTGTGTGGAAGGCATTGGGTCTTGTAGGTCAACGAACACTCTGCCAGGACACAGCAACAAAAAAGTACTGAGGAATTGTATTAGAGATTAACTGCTATGTGCAGTGGATGCCAAAGTCGCTTACTTAACATGTGATTCCTCTGTGCTGCTGAATGGCACTCACTTGTTTATTACTCCTGCTAGAAGTAATTTACTGTTACGAGTTTATACCAAAAACTTCTCTGTCAGAGGAGACAGCTTTCTTCTTTCTCCTCCTCCTTTTCTTTTCACCCTGTAATTGGCAGTCAGCTAATATTATTTCTTTGGAAAGTGAAAATATATTTTTAACAGAAACTGTTTCAGACCGGTGTGTGTGTGCTTGACCCTGTCCCATACAGATCAAAGTTCCCATGCAACAAAGCACTCCAAGGCCGTCAGATCAGCTGGAATTCACAAATGACGTGTGCTCATTATTATTTACTTTCTTACACAAGAAGTATGTATTTAAATGAAAAGTAATTACCTTTATTTGAAATTGCTGTAAAGGTTCCATCCTTGTTCTCTTGCTGCAGGAGGATTATGGATATACATGGACTGAATAAACATAAGCAAACAGGCAGGTTTTCTGCAGTGACTGTATTAGAATTGTGCTGTAACTTTGAGTTTTTAACAGGAAGCCAATGATTTGTTGTCATGCAAAATGCCACTAATGACTTTTGACATATTCCCATTTTATTCTGGGCTATTTATTGGCTGGTGTACTCTCAACCAGTAGCTAGTGAAGCAGAACTTTTCAGACACAGGTTTGCTTTTGTGTTATACTCTGCAAATGGCAGTGGCAGAGCTCTTCCAGAATTTCTGTAGTTATGCTGTGGCTTAGTGGAGAGTTAAGAACAAGGACTGAAGTGTGAATTCAGACTGATTGATAGACTGATTGAAGGCTTGGATCTCAAGAAGGATATTACAGTAACACTGAATCAGTGCTCTCTTAAAGTATAGAATCTTTGGTTTTGAGAGCTAGGAGGAAAATCAACTTTAACTGCAAAATGCAATGGAAATCAAAGACTGTGACTTATTTGTAAGATATTTCCTAATTCCCGCCTCCCGCCTCTGTCAAAATTAAACCATTTTTATGAGACACTAGCAATTTACTTTAAATAAATTGAAGTACTTCATGTAGATAGGGGAAATTCATAAGAACTTCTGAGAACATATGAATTTAGTTCTTATTATAGAAAATGACAGTCAAGGTGGCAATAGAGAGAAACCAGCAATTCTAAAGGGTTTTTTTAACACCTAGTTCAGAAGTAAAAAACAGTAAACGCAGACGGCAGAAATACTTCTGTATTCAGGATACTTCCTAAACTAGCAACTGTTCCACATGTAATGCTAAATGACATGTTAAAATTCTGACATCATAGATAAGAGATTGGTCTTGGTTTATTCTGGAGTGATTTTTTCCCAGGGATGAATTTCTTTGTAGGTTTACTCTCGTAAGAAATAATCAGTTGCCTTCTGATTCTGAATGTCATCACTTTTGGAGTGATACAGTTTTGCATGAATTTTGAATTTTGACCTCCCTGAAAGTTTTTAAGTGTGCCATCAAACTTCTGCACAAACTCTCCTACCGACCTGCAAAAGATATTGATGTTAGTTTCCATGTAATAAATCATTAACAGGTATTTTATTTTCTGATCTTACGATATTTTTGAATTGCAAACCACTTTAAATCTTGGAGGCGTGTGAGGAGAAAAGAAAAACCAACCTCTATTATTTCTGTTTTTAAAGAGGAGCAAATGAAACTACCATTAACACTCAAAAGGATGGAGGAAATCTTAGGTGACTTAAATCAATGACTTTAATCATAATGTAGATGCTGACCCTAAAGTCTTGAGTATTTTGCAGATAGACCTTTCAGTTATTTTACAAAAGAACATGGAAAACTGGTAGCTTTGGATTATCATTAAAACACGTGGTTTGCAAGCAAATATAGTCCATGCTCTTTCTTCGTGGTTGTTATGAAGTTATGCTTTGTCTTTATGCACGTATCCTAGTAGTTACATAGCTTAGCAAGCCCTTGTTCGGATTCTTCATCATCTGGTCGTCTTAATTTTTATTTTTTTCTTAACCACAGGATTAACAATTGACACATTTATTACTTACAAGTAGATATTTTATCCACAATTTTGCCAAAAGATATTTGTATAGAAATTGGAATTGAATTTTCACATCAGTACAATGTATTAGATAAATTTTTTAAAGCTACCTGAAATGTCCTGGTTACATATGTATTTTTTTTTAAAAAAAAAGTTTATTAAAAATACATTTTACTTAAAATACTACTTTATGATGCAAAGAGAGTACTGCAGGCTGGTACTGCCAAACAACTGAATTATGGAAAGCTTGTTTTCCATCATAATGATTGGGTTTTAGAAGCTGACTGATGGGGAAAATATGTTTCTAATATGATTTTCAAAAGTTATATAATCAATTTAGATACCCTGTTCCCATGAAATCCCTTCAAAAGCTTTTCAAATTGATATTTGACTATTCCTGCCAGCATAGTCAATTTGTATGCAGGAACATGGTTGATAAATACCCGTCACAAACAAGCAGCCAGCCCCCAGAGGATAATATGATGTTTATTTGGATGCAAAGGTGGATGCAGACATGGCCAACGCACAGGAACAGCTCAACAGATGCTTGTGAAGCTACAAAAACTGCAGTGAGAACTGAAGTGTTCAAAGTAATGAATAACACCCTGAGTGTGTTTATAAGAAAAACAGTAAATGTAGCAAGGGATGCTCTGGACATAATACAATGAAGGGCACCTGTTCTGTTCTGTTCTGTTTTAAAAAGTTGAGTGAGAAAACAGTCTTGCCTAAGAGAGGAGAAGTTCATAGGAGTTCTGCTTTTATCCTTCCTATTGTTCCATTGCCCCAGGCAGAGGGAGAGGTTTGGAAATGGGTGAAATGTGGGTGCCTGAATGCCTCGTATGTCCTGTGGCTCTACACATCCTAGAAAATCTGACTCTAAGTGATATTCAAAAAGATCCTGAAAAACTGCAGTCACTCTCCTGATGTCACTCTGCCCCTCCTCTTCATTTTGCCCTCTTCTTTCTCCCAGAGTCAGATATTGCAGACTTCGATGGCAGAAGTTCACTCCTGTACAGGTTCAATCAGAAGCTTATGAGCACATTCAAAGATGTGGTTTCCTTGAAGTTCAAAAGCATGCAGGGGGATGGAGTTTTATTCCATGGAGAAGGACAGCGTGGAGACTACATTACCTTGGAACTGCAGAAAGGGAAGCTTTCCTTGCACATCAGCCTGGGTAAGGGTGATTAGGATTACTAGTTCACCAACTGGCTGTAACAAGGATGGTCTTGGTTTGCTTTTATAAATATATTAAAACAGAATTTATAGATAATTCCTCCTGCATTTTTTCCCTGCATGCTTAACTGTTTTTATTTTAAATGTCAGTAACAATTTTCCACATCTCTTGGATTTAAATTTTACGTAAGCTTATTAATTTTTAGTCTCCAGCTAATATTGTCTTTCCTTCCTTCCTTCCTTCCTTCCTTGAGTAGAAATTATAATGTAGCATTTTTCTGATTTGTTGTTTTTGGACATTACTTAGACCAAGTAGCTACATCCTGAGCCTCCGAATGCAGGATTCTGTGACACAACTGATTTGTCCTCCTTTTCTAAATATTTCATACTAGCATAAGAATATAGCATAGTTAAATTTATGTTACTTCTGCGACAGGAGATGCTGCTGTGAATGCATAGTCTGAGATAAGAAGGTTTTGTCTTTCAGCACTAGCCCCAAGTATATGGGTTCAGGCCACTTCAAATCCTCTGTGTACATTTGTATGTCATGGGCAATGGTTTTGATATCTGCTCTTGAATTTGCTCGCATGTTACCTGACAGTTTTGAAGCATGTGTTTTCTTCGTTCTGGGATTTAAAAAAGGGCACACGCTCCCTTTCAGTGAGAGGTTCTGAAGTGTTCAGACGTGTAGTCATCTGGAAAACAAAAGTGTTTGAAATCACCGGTGTTAGGGTCTAAATATTTTTATGGCTTGTGATCTAAACGATGGGAGATCGAGGCCAAATTTAAGGATCTATTTGAGCTGAAGGAAACACATGTTCCTGTTGCTTCATTGACCTGTGATTGTTTGTTTTTTTTTTCTTTGAAAATGGACAGGTGCAATTTTCTTGTTTAAATACAAAAACACATAGCTGAAACTGAAATGTTAGGAGTGGTCTATTAATGTGAATAGATAGGAATTTTTGGTGCAACCCAAAGACACCAGGGCCTTGAATGCTCAGCAGAACAGGCACAGGCAGAGTGCAATTCCCTGTGTGCTGTAGTGTGTGTGGGCAGCATCGGAAAAATCACCTGTTTTATTGCAAGGATTTGGAGAGGGGGAACAATTGTGTGTGTGCATATACATACATTCATAAATAAGAGACCCAAAGAATTTAAGGCAAGTTTTGTCAAGGATCTGTTTCTGATGGGCACTTAAGGGCCTGGAGTTAACTCTGGTGTCTTCTGCCTGTTTCTGCTCCTCCAGGGGACTCCAACCTGCACTTCAGTAATAGCCACACATCCATCACCCTGGGCAGCCTCCTGGATGACCAACACTGGCACTCAGTTCTCATAGAGCGCTTCAACAAACAAGTGAACTTCACGGTGGACAAGCACACCCAGCATTTCCGAACAAAGGGGGATTCAGATCACTTGGATATTGATTATGAGGTGTGTGAAGTCCTATAAGTTGTAGGCTATATGGGGAATGAGGATAAATTTGTATAAAATTAACGTGATGGAAAACAATGACCTTATAAACTGTTTCTTTCCACAAAGATCTTTTCTTTATTTAATATTTCCTTCCCAGAGAGCTCCCTTCATTGCTAGCAAACATGGACTATATCAGTGCAACTCTGTATGTGGCAGTCTCAGAAAATGGACAGTCTCTGGGAAAACATGCATTGAATTATGCTTACACTTCAATGTAGGACAGACTTTGAGCTAAACTGAAAGGTATAGCCTGGGTTCTAGTCAAATCATCAGTGAACAACCAAGTTATCTGTAGGGAGATGCTGTGTCGTCATTTTCAGTATGTTTTTAATGGGATCATTGCACACCCTCCCCTGCATCTGATTGATGTGGCTAGGGGGATAGCAGCTCCAAGTTGTGCCTCTGTCTAGCTATGACTTGCTCAGGTTACAGCTCTCCATGAAGGGATAAAGGTAAAGATTGCTGTCTTCCTACCAGGAATGAAAGAACCTCAGCACAATTATCAGGACAACTAACTCTTATCCAGGTACATTCACATCTGACTTCGTGATGGTTGTGTTGGCATCCTGGTCTAGGGAGCCAGAACAGCTCAGCTCAGCCAAGAAAGGACTGAGCAGAGGAGACGTCTTGCTTGTCCCTAAAACCTGAGTCTGTTGTGCTCCGCTGTGATGAGACCAAGGTGTGGCAGAGTACAGCTTATATTATACCAGGCAGTTCAGTGTTTATGGCTGGCAGTTGGTAAAAAAATACCTTAAAATCTTCCATATCATTGTATCTATACGCAAGGCAGTTTCTCATTTGTTCCTCTCATCAATGCACACCTGTGTGCAAATTACCCACATTCATTTTTATCCCCACGTACCTGTCTACTGAGTCTTGTTAGCCCACAAGGCACAAGGTCATGCTTGCACAGAAGGACCCGTCATCCTGTCTGGATGTGTTGAGCTGGCATAGTTCATTGCTTAAGAAACTACAAGTTTCCCCTTTGTACTTTCGATTCAGTTTTCTGGAAGGGATCGATTCCCAGCACATCCAAGGAAAAAAGCAGGCAGCTTGGCTGTGGCAGGTGCTTGCTCTCTGCTCCTCTCATGTTCCAGCTGAAATGTCCTTCTTTACATTTCACAAAGAAAAAGCGGTACTCATCCCCTGGCAGTGCTGCACCAAATCATGAGCACATTTAGTAAGGGCAGTACATTTGAGCTGTGAGATTCTGGAACAGCTTCAGACTCAACTAGCAAGGGCCAAAGCTGTAACTACTTATAAGATGGAGTTGAGTAAAGTCAAACAACTGAGTCATCAACTTTTCTAACTTGAAAGTAATAAAATTCCTTGCTTCCTGCTACAAGGTTGATGCCAATTAGGGAAAACTTGGGCTTCAGTGCAATTTGAAGAATATTTGCTCCAAATATTGGTAGAGAAGATCTTCAGCTGGTATAAATCAGCATCACCACTGACACTCAGTCAGTGGCACTCAGTCCTGGCCCCTGGTGCTTAGTTTTTCACACAATGTTTTTTCTTTCCATATACATTGAGATAATATTCAGTCAAACGTTACAGCAGTACAGTCTGCTGAAAGTTTATCTCAGCACACTTTAGGGATTAAAGGCGTTACTGAGAGTAATAAAACCATTAGTTTTGTAATTAAAATTATTACCAAACACAAAGGAAACTGTTTTCCTAATAATACAGTGGGATAATTGATATTGATTTTTCTTCTGGTTTTGAAACCCAGTACAGAGTCCCTAAGCAGAAGACTCAGAGAACAGAACAAGAAAGAAGGAAAGTCTAGTCTTTTAAGGAAGAACTAATGATTCTCACTGGAAAACAACATTGTTGTCATATAAGCCCTCATGCCAGTAGCAAATCTGCAAGTGATGTAAAGTAGCAGTTTGTTCATTCTTTTATTTCTCTGAAGTGATCAATTAACACAACTACGGTTCAAGTTCATTAAGGGCTTGTTTTCAAAGAAGTGCTTTCAAGGTGATCCAGGGAGGTTTCATTTACTTATGTATCCCAGCTTTTTATGTGGAGTGGGAGGAAAAATAACCTCCAAATTTTCCTTTATTTTGGTAATAATGAGCTGAAATAAGCCATTTGGACTCATGACAGAGGAATAAGGCTGACTGGGTTCCAGCAGCTGCCACTGTGTCAGCAGTGCTGCACAACAGTGTGTGCCCTTGCTGCAGTGGATGCAGCAGATTGCAGTACAGTTCCTGATGTGCTGGAAGCACTGTGAAGTGTGGCGACTGCAGAATCCCCATGTGCCTTATATGACTCATAATGCTGCAGGCTGGGATGGGAAAAATTGATAACAAACAGTGGTACCACGACTAAGACTTTGCCAAAGAGACCAGTGAAGCTAACTCAAAATGAACTTTCTCATCAGAAAAATGAAAATAGGGTTGTCAGAAGTTTTTTTGGGTTGTGGGGCTTGACTTTTGTTTGGTTGGGGTTTTTTTTGTTTGCTTTTTTTCCCTTAGGAATCTAAAGTAATTGTGCTCCAAGGACTTTGGAAACTTTATTTTCTTAGGCTGTTTGTCTTCCCAGGCTTTCAGCCCTCCAGATAAATGATGAGGTGTAAGCTGCACAATACTAACATCTTTCAGTATTTAGACAACAGCACAACAGAAGTTTGGTTTCAATGTGTAACCTGTAGAACTTCTCTACTACACCACCTGGTCCCAAATTCCACTTTCAGAGACATGCTTGATGGGAAGAAGTGACTGGCTCACAGGCAAACAAAGTGCTCTGTGGGCAGGAATAGTTGGTTCCCCCATTGCTTGGTGATTCCTGCCCACCATGGTCGACTGCTGGGCAGCAGCCTCCAGACCAATAGGAGCTGTGGGCTGGTGACCATTTGCACATCACCTTATGCATTGGGTGTTCCTGGATGGTGGGCTGGTGGTTCTAGGTTGGTGAAGTGCTGTGTCAAGGCACTTAAAAAAAATGTTTCCAAATTAGGGAGCTGTTTGCAGCAGTAGTGTTTCACCAACAGCTATAATGCAACAGCTATAATGCTGTGTAGCCTGCAATTCCCCTGTTGGGCAGCCAGGCCCTGCTTCATGCTCTGAGATGATGCTGTTAACATCACTTGGTTCTTAGGTAATATCCTGGCTGACTGCATGGAGTGTGGCTCTGCCCTCTTGTTTTCAAGGTGACAACTAAATACTGTTGTTTTTCTTTCCAAAAGCTCAGTTTTGGAGGGATTCCTGTCCCAGGAAAACCAGGAACCTTTCAAAGGAAAAATTTCCATGGGTGCATTGAGAACCTTTATTACAACGGAGTCAATATAATTGACCTGGCAAAAAGACGCAAACCTCAGATCTATACAGTGGTAAGAGACAGTAATATAGTCATTCCTTCTTTATTTCCATACTGTTGTTGCTGCTGGATGTACTGAATGAATGGAATTCAGATTTAGATAGCTATGGGCGTAATTTGATTGTTAAAATGATATTGCTGAGGCTAGTACCAGCAAGTGCTGACTGCTGTGGTGAGAGGTACTTAAAGACATATGTGGAAATTAATATGTTTGTCTGACTTTACAGGTGTATTAGAATTTGTTTGAAGAAACTTTTAAACTTGTTTTCCAACATAAAAATATGTCTTTTTGATGACATTGTAAGATAGAAGTCATAGAGGCTTTATTTTTTCTGGTTGATTCAGATAAAATCTTGTTTTCTGAACCATTCCCCATCACTGTTCTGGAGTACAGTAGTAGCAAAATTTTATTTTGCTCTTTGAGTTGGTATTATAGAGAAGAGTAAATATTTATTTTATTATTGGAAATATTTTCCTTTGTGCTGCCCCTTAAATTCAGTGTATTGGCAGTTCTAAGAACCATTGACCCGGTAGTAGTGTCTCTAATGTGGGATGGTAGAGGTGAAGCAAAAGGAGCTATGGTTTATCCAGCCTGGTAATATATAACATAAATATAACTTCACACTTTATTATAAAGTCCAAAATTACAGACTTATTTGTATATCATGAACAAAATAAGGAATATTTTATTTTGTAAGAAAAGGGAACACTGTGCTCCTGTGCAGCCTTGACAAACAGTAAATAATTCAGATCTTTCTTTAGCTTGTTACTTAGTCCTGCACCATGCTTTGATATCTGCCTTTTGGCTAGTACAGTGCCTTTGAAGAATGTGGAGGTGAAACTGCTTCTGGCTCTCATGGCATCTTCTAGTTTATATTAATGTGTATAAACAGACAAGCTACAACAAAGTAAACCAGAAGACCGTGAGAAGTCCATCCTTTTCTTACTTTCCCTGCCTACGGCATGGCTGAATACACAGGGAAATGGAAAATGGAAAGGTGATGGTGAGAAGTCTTGCATTGTGTTGCTGGCAGTGAAGACTGCCTCCAGGATGCTCCCCTAACTTGGGACTGAGAGACTTTGCTTTAATAAACTCAAATTTGATTGCTCTGACTCGGGCACAAACCTTATCAACCCTGTTAAATTGCTCTTCCACTAGGCTTACTTTTTAAGTAGAGGGAAGACCTCCTCCTCTTAGGTCATTAAACTGCTTTTTTTTTTTTGGATAATAGGAAGGCCTTCCTAAAAGGGAAACAAAAAACTTTGTAGTGCACTTTTTCTCTGAAGGGTGTTGTGTGGGTATAACATGGCCTCAGGCAGTGAAACTGTTATCATAACACTTGATTCAGCCAATGCTGGATTGAAGGTCTAGTAATGCTACTCCTTTCATCAGTTTAAGGTAGAGAGGACGTGCCCCCATCTTTCAATCTCCCTCACAGAAGTGGTGATTTTAAAGCAATAGTTTGCAAAGACTGGCTGCTGTACTGCATTTTGCAAGATTTATGAGCTGCTATGAGCTGTGTCTGTGACAATTGTGTATGCAAAGAGCATGGAAAGGTTTTCACATAATCCTAGATTAACATCCTTCTATATAGCAAACAGCCCCCATAAGTCTGTTATTTTCCAAAATCCTTTCTATCACAGCTATTTATCTCCTCTAACAACTCTCAGGTATTTCCAGCTTTCACAGACTGATCTTCCTCTCCCATCTTCCTGCTCTTCCCTCCTCAGCAATTTACTTACTCAAAATAAGTTGTTCTTACTAAATGTAGTCTTTTGCCTGCCAGACTTCCTCTGTGCTAAATGCTTTTATTCAAAGTTCATTGAGGTTTTCAAGAAACAATCTCTATCCCCAGGGAGCTGCAAGCTTCTCTGCTTCATGTCTTTGTAGTTGCTAAGATTGTCTGGAGTGGAAGTGCAATGAAAGAAACAACACAGAAGAATAATTAAATATAACAGGGACTTTGAATCACACTTCTTCCAACAATGTGTTGTGTACTTTTATTCTCTCCTCACAAGCTGGAGATGACCAGAGATGGTTCTGTGTTTTCTGTCCCTGGAGTACCTTTGTCTCCTAACAAAAGATATTCCAGGACAAACTGGCCCATTTGGGATTAGAAAGTCATTAATACTCAGAGACATTAGGTTTTGACTCCAAAACAGAGGCAGACTTCAACACTCAGTCTCTTCTTCATTCTCTGTGCCTGAGTGTTGACGCAGGCAGCAAGTCAAACTTGAGGGTTTTCATACGCATCACCTTTGGGTTTTTTTACTGTTGACATCTTTCACACAAGCAGGAGAAAAATACATTAGCTCTGGAGGTATAGATTTCCTCTTATGAAGTAGTTACCCATCCATATAAATAATGGTCCCAAATCAGCAGCATTTAAAGTCAGAGGAGGAAACTACAGGTTGTCAATAAAAGAGCACTGTACTATGTATCATACTCTTGGGTGGTAGCTGAGATTATCGTTCCGTCTGTTCTTTTCTGTAAGTCTTTTGCAGTTGTCAGACATGCAATAAATCCCCTTGAGAACACATCTCAAGATAACGAGGCAGCCTGTCTCTTTGAACTGGAACTTGCCTTCAGAATTTCATTTTTGTATTGCCTGATACTTAACCTCTCTACGTGGTAGCCCTATCTATTTGGACAGGTTATCTGTCTTCTCTCTGGGGTTTCTTCTGTCCCTGATGGTATGTTGTGTTTTTTTTATTGTGTATTTTTTTTTGTTTTTGTTTCTCCTAGGTCGTAGAGTGTGGTGACATGATAGGGGAACTTTCATTTGCTCTCTGAAACAATTAGTGGTTTTATTTGCAAGGGTTTATGAGAAGTTGAATTTCTGTAATTACCACTGTCATGGTTGTAGGGCTAGACCTTTGGGAAACTTCTGCAAATAATAACCTAAAGATCTACTTTATTTATTAGCTGTCTTCTCAGCATGAAAGAATTGTAGACTGCCCATTATGAGAAATTGTATAGCAATTACTTGCACTTCCTGTGCAAGTATTTAGAGGCAGGAAAATACATTAGTAGTAGCCATTTGCAAGAAGCAGAAGGGGAATTTTCCTTCACAGAATAATATTTGATGTGTAAGTCCTCGTAGACGGATTTTGTTCTAGTAAAATATTTATGTAGATGCAGAAGCAGACGGGACAAGTAATCCATTGAGAATTCCTAAATACATCTGGCTGAAAGAGTAATTAAGAGAAAAATAGCTATAACATTCTGAAAATAGTTACAGCATTCTGGCCACCAGTCTTTACCTACTGCTAGATTCAGGTTGCACCTTTAGAAACTGCTCTAATGTGACCTGTGGCCAGGGTCTTAAGTCTTTTTGTGTGTCACTGATTTGTGATGCCAAAATAAGAAGCAGTCTAACTGAAGAAAAGAAGTGAAGAGGTCATTACAAGATGCAGTGTTTGATCATCTCAGTGCTCCACTCTATGAACTCATTGAAATCAAGGAAACCCATATCCCCCTTTCCCTTCCATTACAATTGGAGTTGTATTGCTTTTTTTTTAAGAGCAAGCCTTGCACTGACTTGAGAGGGATGCAGGATATTTGTAAAGCAGAAGCTGTCAGCCCTCAGATATGCTTAATTTTTTTATGTTGGCCTGCCATGTTGAATCTCAGAGTGACAATTGAGCACTGCAAGGAATGTGGTGACATGTAAATGCATCACTGTAGTGCCTCAGGGAAATAACCAATTGCCAGCATCAAAGAGCAAGGAAAGATAACTAGTGACAGGAGAATGTAAACTAATAATTCATTCTCTTTATAGAGAATCCAAACATGCTATTTTATTTAGCTGATTTGAGATACCTTCATCTTGAGAAGAATTTACTTGTCCACACAAGTCTCATTCTACCAAAGTGGTATTGCAAGCGTTGATATATCTATGGATATAAAGCAGTGTTGTGCGAAAGCCCCTACTAGGGTTCAGAGAACCAGGAATTAGATGTATCTTCCACCACCCCCTTCACCACCATTACTTTTTTCACTTCATTCAGACTAAATTGATTTTATTAAAAGAAAAAAGATCCAATTATTTATTGAAACTGTGAGTCAGACATGCACATTAAAAAGATAACTGAATTTGCTGTTCTTTGGATAAGGCAAGTGAACTTAGTTTTAAGAAATATTTGGTTCCTGAAAAAATTACTTTTTATGGTTTCTTCTATTAATATCGTCTGTCTGCTCTCTGTTTTTTCAGATTACTCTCTTTCACATCCTATTTTCAGTGTGAAATAGTAAGGAAGTCCATATAAATAGTATTCAATTTAAGGTCTCATTTAGTTGTTGATGAATGGTATAACAGGTTTATTTGAAAGAAAGTGTGTCACCACAATCAAGGTTTCCAATAAAGTCCTTTTAAAGGACAGTTTTCTCATTGAATTTAATTGGCTTTGTCTATAAGTCTAAATATTATAAGTCTGTAAATATTTAATTCTCCATGTAACTGTGATAATAAACTTCTTTTCTTGATATAAAGTTTCTATATGCTAGGTTTTTGATAGTTGTTATGACCATGAGTTAAGCAAATCTTGCAGGGAGAGACCATATTTTTTTATAAGACCAGTTGACATATGCAGAAAAAAATGGAACTTTTTGAGCAAATAAGGCCTTTTTGAGAGTCATCAGCCTCCAGCAAATTACAGGTTAGAAACAGTTGTTCAGAGTTTGATTTATTACATTATCTGGGTAGTCAAGTTGAGTGAATAGGGCAGTTAGTACCTGCTGAGCAGAGGAGGATGTTTCAAGGCAGGAGGTGATAAGGCTGTTAGACTCCGTAGGAGAGCAAGAGAGATGGCTAATTATTGTCATAGGAGTTAGCAGGGAATAAGGAAAATGGGGGAGAATGTAATTTATTGTAAAGCCAAGGCTTAAATGTCTTTTTTTAAGGTCTTATTCCAATTGCTAAGGCCTGGGGAACTGCTTAGTACTTGGCTGCCCAGCATAACTGAAAGGTCAAGCTGACCACTTCGCAGTCAAGAACCAGGAGTGTGCACATTTCATACCAACAATTTAGGTTGGGTGATTGGAATTTAAAAGAGGAAAGTCTAGTGAAGAACACTAATAAACAATAAAAAGTAAGGATTGCTTTCTTTGTACTTTTCTATTTGAGGGTATATGTGGGTCTGTTTTAATAATAATAAAAATAAAATCTCTTTGCTGCTGTGTTTTGTTCCAGGTAATAAAACGTAATAAGCTGTAGATCAGTTTACCCTGAACTGGAACAAAAATTGGGCTTGGATTGTACTAATTTGTCAGTTTGATCTGACACATCTAACTTATTCACTTCTGGCAAGGTGAATTTGAAAGGCTGGTTTCATTCCTGCTTGTTATTGAAAGGAGAGAAAGTATTAAGTGGTCTGTATTTTGTTTGCTTCCTCCTGTGCTCTTCTTTTCTTTTACTGCCTCTCTTAGGGAAATGATGTATGATTTTTATCCAGATTAGCTCTATAATTGCTTCCGTCTTCTGCCAGAAACTATTAGCCATTTTACCATAAAATGAAATAATACTCTACAGTTATTATGGGCATAAACAGATAAAATCCTTTGTTCTACGTCTGTCCAGTGACATAACCATCTTAGAAGTGTGAAGTAAGGAACATGCAGAAATGTTTGCCAAGTATCTCATGCCTGATTCTGTCACTGTTGTGATGTTTCAGGTTTTTGGAAGGTTTTTTTTTGTTAGATAGTAGTTTTCCCACATAGGAACTTTATCTTAATGTAAACAACTTAAGCCAGTGTGATAAATAATTAGTCTTTTATTGACATATGTGATACCTGGAGTGAGCAATGATAGGGTATTTTTCTATCATGGGAGTGATTATTACAAGTGTCAATGAAACTTGAATCAGAAAAGCTTTCAGATTTTCATCATGAAATTTTGCTCAGAGAAACTCACCTCAGTACAGAAACTCCTCTTAAAGTATAAGCCCTACTCTTGGGATGGACTAGTTACTCAGTGGACTAGTCCTCACTTAGTAACACTGTGTGTTTTGGTGCTCCCACATCCTGTTTGAAGACGGTTTGCACCAATATGTCAGTAGGCTGGAGCTGGTCTCTCAGTTTGATTTGCTCTTCATTCAGTGCTTAGCAGTGTCTTAATTTGAGGAGCACTTGAAATCTATGTGGGTCTCCTAACATCTTTTCTGCTTGAAATAGTCAATTTTAAACCAGGATTTAAAGGAATCTCCCCCATTCTTAAAACCAGTTGCTCAGAGTTGAATGACAATCTTTCATCCTATCCTTTTCAAACTGCATCAGAGGTTACCTTTTTCCTTGGTACTCTGTTTGCAGATTTGTCTGCAACTTCATTCTCTTCGAAGCTGAAAACAGTCCTCCAATTTCAGAGCTGGAGATACTTTTGCCAGTTTACCTACAATCATATCTTTGTCAGGCCTGGGATTTTAGTCCCCTTACTTGTCATATGAAGTCTTCCTTTCCAATCTTCTGCAGAAGAAAATATAGCCTTTTTATTGGATATTATCCATAGAGTGATTGATGATGAAAGTAAGTGCCCATTTGATACTCTAATCCACAGGTGGAATGAGAGCTCAGAAATACCCATTTATTTCTCTTCTTATTCAAGCTGTGACCTTGGCCTCTGTCCCTTGATAGGCTAAATGTTGAGGATTTCAGCTCAGCTGCCAATTTGAATAATTTGCTGACTATGTACAAGTTTTGATTAGTAATCTGTGAGAGGGAGTGGGTTGTATAAGAAATTTGTCATCTATTTCCCTGTGATGTTCTAGCAGTCTTCTATCTTCATTCAACAGTACATAATACTACATAAAGAAAAGCCAGAAAAGACTGAAATTGGTCGTTAAAGTTACATAGATTTTACTGAAGTCCCACAGAAGTCACTGGAAAAGCGCCAGTCAGTTTTGGATCAGGCTTATGGCTCAGAGGATCTTCTGTGTAATCCGCTTTTATCCTCAACACTTAGCAACTGTGTTCTTCCATTCCTTTTTATTAGGAAAGGCTCTAATTCTTCCTTAAAATGCTGTAATATACTGTCATCTGTTCATTTAATATCTTGGCCAAGAGTCACCTTTGCAGTCATACTCCGCTTGCAGAAAACTGGGTGCTTGCACTCCTGTCTTGAGAGAAGTGTCACAGAAGCCAGTGAACAAATTGCAATTATCTCCATTGCATTTCTAGGTTCAGATGGTTGCTCTTTTAAGAACAATTAGAACTCTTTGGAAAGATTTCACTGCTTATTAGAGGAGTCATTAATCAGTCTGGAGACAACAGACTTGATGGAATTTCTCAAATGCCAGATGATAGCTGGAGTTTCCAGCAGCTGAGTAGAGCTGTGTATCTCTTTTATTTTCTCTAGGGATTAGGCTCTACTTATCCCATTTCTTAGCCAGTGAGATTTTACTTTTCATTTAAACTGGTTCAATTATAAAATCAAGTGTCTGCCAGAAGTCTTGCATGTACCCTGGAGAGTTCCAGAACTGCTGCCAATTAAAGTGAAAGTCTTCTGATCAGATGCAGGTTTAGTGGGAGCTATTTACTTCTGTGACTTAGACCTGCTGGAATAATTTATTAAGAAGAACATTCAGGGCAAATTTAACAGATTTTGTAATGGGAACCCATCCCACGTCAGCGGATGAACTCTTTTCAAAGTAACAATTCTTTATTTCTTTTTAAATCTTCACACTGTTTTCTCTAGGAAGGTAGGCAGCATTGGTCAGTGTAAGGATGTCAACAGCTATTGTACATCATCTGGTTTCGCTCTCAAATCTGCTTTAAGGTGCTTTTAAGTTCCCATGGCATCATTTGGTTTATTTAACATTTTTTCCCAAATGTCCTGGCTAGTTTTAAGTTCTAATTAAAAGTAGTTACCACCCCATACATCATTTCAATTCTTGAATAAGATTAACAAAAGTACCTTTTTAAAAGATCCCCCCAAAAGGCAAATGCACCTCTTTTCTATCGTCCAAACATACCTTTAGTTCCACGTACACAGAATATTGCAGCACTGCCTTTGTGCTTTCCCACCTGCTTGTTCTTGTTGCAGGTAGGATCATATCTTGTCTGCTTCACTGTAGTCAATGGAGAAGCTACATTGCCTGAATTCTCACCTGATTAAGCATGCAAAGAGAAGCTTGAGTCCTGCCCATGTGTCCCAGCATTGGCCATGGCAAACTGCACTCTTTGCTGTCCCTGTCCTGGTAGTGGACTTCTGTGCGGTTCCTGTAGGGCGTGAATTACTAGCTAGTGTGAACGACCAAAGTGATGCTGAGTTTTTAAGGGGTCCAGCAATCCACGAGTTTCAAACTTGTCGCACATGCTGAGAACTATCAAAAAGCAGGGAGAAATTTGACCTTATATTTAAGCCCATGCGTGTGAATCAGGGATACTTTACTATGGAGCAATTGCAAACAGCAGAAAGCATATTGACTATATGGGGTCTTTACTGGCTTGTTCTAAGATCATCTGAAAGTCTGTTGTGCATTGCAAACATGTTTTTCATCTTAGCGTTCACCTTCTCTTGCCCAATTAACTCAGAGTAGTCATAGCTTCTTCTGCAAAGAGCTTTGAGAGAAAAATCCTCTCCGAGTGTTGCAAATCCTCCCCTCTACAGTCTTGCATTTTGTTACAGCCTCCCACTGTCAGTGAAGCAAATTAGATACTTGTGTGCAGACTCAGATAACATTTGAACTTTCCTCCAGGCTCTGATGTTATGTATGCATAAGAGGTGTAAATGTCTTACTGCTTTCCATGGAGTTACTTGAATCACTGTAAATGTCTAAAATTCCAAAGAAAATTTGTCATCAGCATTTTAAATGTCTAAACCTTTAAAAAGCTCTAGAGAAAGTTAACCATACTTGTTTATACCCGTGCAATTGACTGTCTTTGTTTCGTGCAATTTGTCATTAATTCGATTGAAAATGGAAGTGGAAACAAAACAACAACAGTGGCAAAAAAAAGACTGTGGTATCTCTTAGGCAGGCAAAACCCAGCAAGCAGTAGGAACTCTGAAAAGGCTGAAAACAAATTTCTATTCTACTTCCCACCTGACTAATGTTCAGGTGAGTTTGGATGAACTTTGGATTATATCTCAAAACTCTAGCATTATATTCCCATGAATACCTTTCACCATTCCTAAATCTGGTATGTAGCATTCTGGACCTAACAGGGCAGAGAATATGTAAATAGCTTGAAACAGGCATATATCTACCATGGGTTGTTTTGTCTAGTAATAACTCAGCCTCTTTTTTGACACTTTTTTATTTTCCATTTTAAAATAAATACTAGGAAGATATTTAAAAGTGATAAGGAACAGTTCCATTAGCTGTCTGAGACTTCAGTGAGGAATTCCCCAACACTGTGCAACTTCTTACTCACACAGCAAGTGTTGTTCGTCATAATTATCCCGTTAGAGTGAGGTATCAGCTCTGATGAGAAGCAGCACCATGGAGAAAGCTTTTTACTCCAGTGTTTTTATCAGATTCCAGCTGATGTTTTACAAAGCAGCTTAGTTCAAAGCAAGCTGGCTGCAACGATCTCCTGGAGCGCATTTGAAAAATGTGGCTCCTTAAATGAGTCCTGGCTTTGTATATTGTTAAGGTTTTATTACATGACTTCAGTGACTGAACAAAATGGTGGAGTTGGTTCTTCTACAGACTATAGTGATACATGCTGGTATATATTCTACTGAGAGCTTTGACTAAACGTGCTGCTTTTCTAGGCAAGTAGCACCATTGATTTCAGGGCTGGATGGCTGAGGTAATCAGCTAAGTTTGGCATTGAAATGGTGTTGGATTTCACCATACTTGCTGTGTATGTAATGTTTTATTGATTCCTCAAAATGCCTCATGGAATCCATGAGTCCTAGAGCTGGCCAGGAAATCTCCCTGTTGCTTCATTCCACCATAAGTACTGTATTCAAGGCACTTTTTCTTATGAATTTTGAAATAATTAGAAACTATTATTTTTATTATTTTTAGTATTAAGTGGATTTTTTATTATTTGGAGTACCACAGTGCTGTGTCATTCTGAGTAAAAGAAAGCATAACCAGTAGTGCTACTGCAAGTTATGTATTGAATATTCGAAATAAACCCAAGTAACTTACCTCCTGTTTCACTCCATGTAGTAGATTAAAGCAGAAGGGTCTTACTTTTAAGGTTATGAACAATTGGTATAAATGTGCAAAAAAGTACTATCATTAATGACTAGATTTTGACTTTTATTTAAAATTAAATTAGTCTGTTTAGTTGGATCCCTGTGCATTGGAGGATGCATTGTTTTTTGACTTGCAGCTTGCCTTGTTCACACCCCTGTAGTCTCATCAGTGCAGAGCCAACACAGAACATTTGTGATGCCCATAGCACATGAAAGTTCAAACCGATTTGCTGGTTCCTCAGTGTCAGTTCCTGAAGTCAACATAGATCTAAATGAGTTTGATTTTATTGACATAAAGGTAAACTTGAGCTTGAAATGAGAGGTGCTGGGAAACACAAAGCAGATGTGGCCATGTGGAGATGGTCTGTCTGGGCTACCAAATGAGTCCTTCTGCACGTAGGCACAGTCTTGGTATGGGCCATTTGAACATATTTCGATCCTCCTAAGAAGGATGAGTTTGAGTTTTGATCCCTCCATCTCCATTTGGTTTTAAGGTAAAATTTTGAAGTCAGATGTAATTTCCCAGAATGAACAGATACATTTCCTAATAAACTCTGTAGATCTGTGTCTGAATAACAATACCTATTTCAGACTTGATAGCCATTAGAAACCAATGAGTTTATTTAACTGTCGGTGTTTTGGCATGACCAAAAAGAAAATTGTCATGTTGATTGTTTGATTTTTATTATTTGCAGGGCAACGTAACATTTTCCTGCTCAGAACCACAAGTTGTTCCTATCACCTTTCTCAGTGCCAATCGAAGCTTCTTGCTGCTGCCTGGTACTCCTCAAATTGATGGTTTGTCAGTCAGTTTCCAGTTTCGAACATGGAATAAAGATGGGTTACTTCTGTTCACCGAACTGTCTGAAAATTCGGGACCTCTCTTGGTTTACCTTCATAATGGGAGATTGACACTACTTATTCAGAAAGAGACAGAGAAACCAGTGGAAATCAGTGAAGGTATTTTAGTTGTTTATACTCTTATCTGTCCCTCTTTAAAATACAAATCTCCAACCCCACAGAATGAAAAGATGATGAAATAAAGAAGCACCTAATGTCACTTAGGCCTCTCCGACCTAAATCAGACCGCAATCTTCGGCCTCTCTGACCTAAAATTCAGGGTGAATTGCTTGTAAAAACTTACCAGAACAACTATACATTCACTCCCAGGGACAAAAGGAAAACAATTTCAGACTGTACAGCAGAGGCAGGATGAGACTGGCTCAGCTGCAGCCTCAGTTGTGACCTATATAAACCATGTTGGCACCCCAAATAGGAAGTCTTAGCCTTAGGCCTCTACACACCCCTTGGTGCTATGCAGCCACGCTGGCTGGGAGGCTGGGAGATTCATTTTCTGTGTAGGCTGAATACCCAGTTTCCAAAGGTGGATGTGTAATAGGCTGATGGAACTTAGATGGAACTAAATAATAATAATAGTATTTTATAAAAGAGCAACTGTTTAGAAATATGTAATATTAAAATATTCCTGGTGCAGACTAAAAGAGCACAGATGTGTCTATTAAAAGAAGCAGAGTTAAAACCTGACAGACTTGTCAAAGAAGGGCTGTTCCGTGTGTGTGTTTCATTCCTCTTTATGACGGAAACTGAGGCTTCCCTGCGTTTATCCTTATACACATAGATTGCTACAGCCTTAGCTTGCTGCAAATGAATGCTGAAAACTGTTTCCAGCCTTTATTGCAGTCCAGATTAAAATGTTGACAAAGCTGACACAATGCAGATATTTGGTTGGATGTACTTTTTTATGTAGTTCTGAAATCATGAATCTGAGCCTAGCCTTTGGTGCTATCCAAAATATTGCTAAACTGCCTACTTACAAATAGAGAATTTGCAGAAATTGCAAGTGCCATGTTCTGCAGATGTCAAGTACTCACAGTAAACTCATGCTTACTGAAGAATGGACCTATTTTTGCCCCAAATGGGACCTATTTTCTTTAGACATCTTTTCCAACTTCAACAACATATTTTGCTTTGAAATGGACTTGTTCTAGATAGAAAATCATCCATTTTGGCTGAGAAGCCAGCCCGTTATTCTATGAAAATTGTGCCTGTGTTAACAGTCATTTCAGTGGTAATTGACTCATTTTCAAATTCATAATGAAATGGGTTTTCATACACGTAACACCACATTTTTTTATTTTGTTTTGAACTGTTCTCACACCTTTTTATGTAACTGAATACTCACTTGTTTTTTCTGAAAGCTACGTTAATAAAAAACATTCCATTAGGGAGGGGAGTAAATACTAGCTTTCTGTGCCTGGTCTCTGTGACACCAGCCTGATGCTGGCATATTTGAGCTGTAATGAGGTTACTTTTGACGTGCACCACTGTGTGTGAGCTCAGAAGCTTGCCCACTGATTTTCACAGCTGTCAGAATAGAGTATGTGGAGTTTCTTTGTAGCAGTATGGTGCTATTTCAAGAGCCATGCTATATAACACAGATTTTTCCAAATAAGTAAACAGAGAGGTTATTTCCCACTTTGCACAAGCGTCTAGAAGATAAAAAGGCTGCCTAGAACAATAATCTCTCATGTGCCTTCTTATATTCCTGGTCAGAGCAAGAATTCCAGCTCTCACAAGACCCACGTCAAAATCCAATATAGAAAGTCTTTGGTACATCCATTAATAAGACTGTATGCTAACTTAGTGCTGAAAGGTTGTAAGAAGCACAAATCCTACTGGTATCTGTTGGAAATTGTCAGGTTTCATAATGGAGCCTGAGACAGGGTATAACCATCTCACTGAATCTAATCCTCTGCAAGTCTCAGGCAGGGGTCTGGTACCAGAAGCTCAACAGAGTTGTATGCTCCTGTGAGTTATAAGCATTTTCCAACAGACTGAAAATAAGACATCCAAAAAATGGCAATAATGTGCTACCACAAAGGCGAAGGGTCTTCCTAGCTTGCTGATTGCCTGCAGTACCAGACATAGATAAAAATGTGACATGATCTACTTAAATACCCTTCAAAGTTTTCTCTTTGTTGGGCCTTTTCTTCTACGCCAGTTTGTTTCCAGTGGTGCTGAGTTCTTTTCAGCTGCCAGTTCTCCCTGTCTTGGGTTCAACTGCACATTCATGGTCACAAGTTGGAAGCAAAAATAGTTTTGAAGAACACAGTTATCTTCTGCACCTCTTTTTTCCACTCTTCGTATTTGTTTCTTTGCCAGGCACCAATCTCCATGATGGGCTTTGGCATTCTGTTAACATCAATGCCAGAAGACATCGCATTACCCTGACACTGGATAACAATGCTGCCACTGCCAGCCACGCAACCACCTTTGCAAGGATCTACTCTGGAAACAGCTACTATTTCGGAGGTGGGTTGGATCAGACAGATGCAGGACAGGTTTTCATGATGCAGATCCTCAGGTGCCCACCATGGAAGTCTACTCAGGCATACTGTTTGCAGCTAAAAGAAAATGCTGTAATCCCCTATTGAGTTGCAGTGCATACAGCAACCGTAGGAAGAATGAAGGGTCTTGGTAAATCCTTACAGAGAGAGAACGAGCAGAACTGCTAACGTAGCTGTAAAAGTGGACTACTGGTAGTGGTTTGCTTGTAACTGTTACTTTAAAGAAGATGGAAAAGCCCCATGTTTTTATTTAGCTTAGAATATGTGAAAACCATGTACTCTGATGTTTCCAGTGGCTGCACTCCTTTTTTTTTTCTCATCTTTTTTTTCAAAATAAACACAATATCATATTTTTTTTCTTACTGAAAGATTTATAACACAGAAGGTTGTGTAGCACAAGGAATGAAAACACTTGGTATAATGAGCCTCTAAGTTCTTGTATGAGGAAATCTCAGCAGAAATAGGTGAACATTCCAATATTCTTCTCTGCCTCTTCTCTTTTTTCCCACAGGGTGTCCAGACAATTTCACTGTTTCCCAATGTTTAAATTCCATTAATGCTTTTCAAGGCTGTATGAGGCTCATCTTTATTGATAACCAGCCCAAGGACCTCATTTTAGTTCAGCAAGGCTCCCTGGGGAATTTTAGTGATTTACACATTGATCTGTGTGGCATCAAGGACAGGTAATTATTGTTTCCTCTTTCTTGTATTTGTTCTTTTTTTTTTGGCCTAGTGGTTTATAAATACAGGTTGCATTAAGTGCAAATTTTAATCTGCCAACATTATGGATATTAGGCATAATAGAGCTGCTAATAGAAAATATTACAGCAAAGATAGGAGGACTGGAGGGGAAATGGTTTCAATTACATGAGGCTCTCTTCACAATGACTTGTAGGAAATAGAGTATGAAAATTCAATCAAACTACAGATTGATGAAAGGATTAAATTTTATGCATAAACAAAGTTTGATTGTTTTGAAGTTTTAGAGGGGAATGAAAGAGAAGAAAAAATTATTTGATTCATCAGAACATGTCATTCCCTTATTATATTATACTAGCTGGTTTTGCTTAAGTAGATCATTAACAATTTTTTTTTTTGTTAGCCATTACAACACAGCATGTTTATAGTGAAGATATGGTAAACATCATGCAACATATTTTCTATGCAGTAGGACAATATAATGATGAAATATCTGTATCTACCAGAGACACATGTCAGTTTAAATATTGATATGAATCTGAAAAGCTGAATGCTCGTAGGAAACCCAGCTTTTATCATAAAAAATAAGGAGGAAATAATCAACCTTTTCTTTCTTTTTTTTTTTTAAAGTATTTCATAATTTCTCCTTTGCTTCCATGGATTTTTAGTGTCTAAATATTTCTAAATTATATCCGCAAATGTGTACTTTGCAGTTGGTATGTCGAATAATAGGATCTGATTTGTTGTTTTTTTTGTTTGTTTTTTTTTTTTAAATCTAGCTGAGTCCTGAAAAATGGAAATATAACTTCTGGAAATTCCATGTGCTTTAAATAGTTAAGGGAGCATTAAGGATGTTTTGGAAATATGTTAGGAGCTTAAGCATTTAACATATTTTTTCAGACATGTTGTTTAGAGAGGTGGAGCTGAAGGCCAATTCCTATTATTGCTCACTGTAGGAGAGATCAGCCTCCTAGAGCTGTACTTGTTTGAAAAGTGTCAACAAGTCCAGTCCAGGCTACAATGTAAATCTGTGGTACTACCCCAAGTGTCTTCCTCATCTTCAGTATCCTAAGAATGATAAGCATCAGCTTGTGATCATAAAATGCAATTATTTAGGGCAAGAATGGTGGTTCTTTACATAATCATTGTCTTGAAGATATCACACATAAACAGAAGTTACATGTGATTTAGTGAAGATTAGAACACTCTCTTCCAATTCAATTCACTGGACAGAATTAAATTTCTATGTCTGTTCTATATGATCTAAGTAGAACTGTAGTAGATATGATCTATAGTAGTTATGGTCACATAGTAGATGTGATCTACCACAAAACCTCGCTAGATTTTAAAAAGTATTTGATTTACAACTTGCAAAAGTAATTCTCTTATGGCTGAATTCATGTATCTGTGAAGATACTTTTTTGTTGAGTGAAACACTCAGTTCTCTCTCCTAGCCTGGCAACTCCCATGACTGTACTGAAGCTGCTTTGCAGGGAAAAAATTTGGATTTTTTTTTTCCATATTATATTACTCATTTTACATATCTGGGATACAATCTCGAGAGAGATTGAATTTATAGAATTGATTTCAAGATGTTACAAAAGTTGTTCAAATATTCACAGGGTGGAGCACTGCTACTGCAGTACTAGAGTCAAAAGTAGTCATAGTAACAGGGACAATTAGAAAAAGTGATGGAATTCAAAGAAAATAAATAAAGAAAAATACAGGCAAGAGGCAAATCCTCTCCTTTATTTTGACCACACAATTGATCCTAAGTGAGTAGATGAACTAGGAAAAGACTGAACAAGGAAGTATTTGTGGAGTGTGTTCCTCCTAGCTTTTTTTGAAAATTTTAGGTTCTACAAACCTGTATTATGGCATAATTGGTTACAACAAACTATAGACAGAAAGGCTTTGGAGAACAGGAGGTTTGAATTCAAATCTAAAGACTGTATCACCGTGTAGTCTGCATGGTGTACCCTTGAGTATGTTTTGGAATCTTGTTGAAATTGATTCATTGCACAAAATGTCTGACACTTGCAGTCACCGTAATCGAACTGGTCACCATAGTTCTACTCGTGCTCTGAATCACAGCAGCTCAGGAGAATAGGAGAGCTGGGATCTGGCTCCAGGCATGCAATATCCAGCTGCTCATTCTCTCTATATGAGGATTGTTAAAACTCTGTAAATCATCTTCTCTGAGAAATGTTATCTCCCCTCTCTTAATTATAAGATTTATTGCTGTGTGCAGTGTAAAGCATGTTTTTTTGTAATTTTAACGCATGTGGGAATTGTGTAGCTTAATTAACATGTAAATGAGATATTTGTCTTGGTTATCTAAGCAAAAAAGAAACTCTTTTGAGGAATATGCCTCTGTTTAGAAAGCAGTATTTGTTAAGGACTTGTAGGCCAAGCTTGTTCAGACCTGGGCCCTGAAAGCAGTGGTTAGGCAGCACACTACATGTGTGCTGGCCTTAAAAAGAGAATTAATGATTTTATTTTGGAACATGATAAACTATGGCTACTATCAATGCCTGCAGTATGTTTTTAAGAGAGAATATAGTTGTGTAAGCATATTTTACATGTACACACACATATGCACACTCCTCTGTATGAAAGTGATGAGCCTCCATTAATTTCATTGGAGCCATCTGAGGGACTAAGACTTAACATGTCATCTCTCATCTTTAGTATCTGAACTACATGTATGCTCAAATGAACTTGGTGTGAATGCGCTACGTTTGTTATTTCCATCCTTCAGTAACTATTTCTCAGGAAATAATAGCCTGTCACTTGCTGAGCTATCACAGAGTACACACAAAAAAAAAATGAGGATGACCATAGGAATATATCATGTTTTGCCTTGGTTCCATTTGGTGGCTGAGAAGACAGCGTCAAATGAAGATGCTTTTGGAGACACAAGTGAGCTTGACCCTGTTGCTGATCCTGCTTTGAGCATGGGACTTTTTTCTAGAGACCTCCAGAGGCTTCTTACAGCCTCAGAGATCCCATGAGCAGTGCCCCCCCATAGCTGTTCTGGTCCTGGCTGAGTGGACAGTTCAGGATGTATCTGCAAGAGCTGGAATTAGCAGATAACACACAGAAATCTCATATATTCTGGACATTAAGAGGTACAGTCTGGAGTTGAACAGAGGAATACAAGACTGTATTGAAGATGGAAGGAGCTTGTCAGCACCATATGCTATTAAGAGACTGCTCCCAGCTGCAGTACCAGCATCGCTCATGTTCTTACTGCTGCTTATCAAGTCTTTGCTGATTTGCCATCCCTTGTACAGTACCCACGTATCAGAGTTATGCCTGCTCCACAAGCCCTGCAAAGCAGTACCATATTTTATTCTTCAACTTCTTCAAGACAAAGCTGTTCCTGCAAACTGTTCCAAATGTCTTGTGGAACAGGAAAGTAGTGTAGGAGAAAGAATATTTTCTTGTACCAAAGCATGTGTAGAACTCTTGGTGTTATCCCCACTGTCTGCCTACTCTTAATCCAGCTATTTTTTTCTTTTTTTTTGGTAGTATGTATATTTGCTGTGGTTGTTCAAAAACACAGATTGCTCAGTGTTTTCTGAGGATGTTGCAAAATGTGGTGCTTACACTGCTGCTGTTACGAAGTGTTAGAAGTCATAGCTGCTTGCAATACATTTATCTACCTTCCAAAGAGAGGTAAATAAAAAATGAAACAATAGGCTGCTAAGCCATAAAGGTCTACTCCATACTGAAAAGGAGCTGGACTTACTTTTATCCTTCTTTGTTGCTGGCTTTCCAGAATTTGTGCTTGCTTAAGAGTGCAGGTACACAACAGGAGTTGTTATGTTTTACACTGAACTAATAAGTCAGAAAATACAGTTTCTTACAACATGCTGGAGTTTTTCTACTATGGCATAGTAGTGAGCAGAAAGTAACAAGGCAGAGGTTTCTGGAAGTGAAGATGCCATGAAGTCCTTGAATTCAGAGACTTTTTGCTGTCATGTGGAGGAAAAAACGTATCTGTGCAATTTTTTATAGCAGTACATGTACTACTTTGACCATCTCTGACCAAAAGCCATCTGGCATAGGCCCAATCAAATAAATGCAGATTCTTCTTGAATTAATTTTCAGTTCAGAGTGGTACAGATTAAGTTCATGGTAATAGGGACTGTACAGCCCTCACTACTGTGTGCTTTTCTGGGAAAGCGAGCATCTTCTTGAGGTGAGATATTAAACCTAAGATCTTCCAGGGGAAAACCTGAAAAGTAAGAAATTCTAATGAAAGAAGAATAATACTTTCCATCTTCGACCTGTAATCTGTAGGGAGGACATCAGTGTCAAGGGATGGGGAAGTGGCAAGCAGCATGAAAAATGCGTTTGCTTCTCATAGATGCTGTAAGTCAAAAGGGATTCACTCCCTTTTCTTGAGCTTCAGATTTCTTGAGACTGTCAAACAGCCTTCTGGAAACAGGTTAGGGATGCAGTTACAAAATCTTCTCACTCAGCAGGGTAAAAAATCACAGCTGCATCTAGTGCAGCAGCCAGCTGGGCAGTGTGGCTGGCAAAGAGCTCTTCTTTCAGTCTTTTTAACACTGATCAAAGACATGAGGCTGCTGTCCCCAGGGATGCCAGTGCTTCCCTTCCTTGGTTAGCATCAGCATGTAGCAGAAAAGAAGGCTGAATCTTCTTATGCCTTCTCAAACAAACAAACACTAAACTGTTTCTTCAAGTGAGTCATAGCTAAAGTATTGGTTTCTCTAGCGCTAATAATGATTCTCTAACCTGAGGTTTATTCAATGCTGTGATGGGCCATAAGCACAGGTCAGTTGTTCTTTTCTTCATGCAATGTTTTCTCCTTTTGGCTTAGAAGGAAAACATGCTTGCTGCAATTTCCCTGATCTAAGCAGGACCCGTGCACCATAGCATTGATACCAAAACACCAAGCTCTATCTACAGAGTTCATTTTCAAATTTGGGGTAACTTGCAACTCTACAAATCTTGAAATACAAAACAGAGCTAGTGAACAAAATGGGGGGGCAAATGTATCCAAGAGCGGAGTAACAGGGGGATGAGCAAATCCTGTGAAGTGAAAACTAGCCAGCGTTGCTACTTGGTGTTTAGCTGTCCTATGTTCTTGAGCAGTCATACTTCTAAATTTCTATTCCCTAGAAATATAATCAAAGCCCAAAATGTTTCCTGAATGGCCCTGTCTATATGAAAAGACAGAAAATAGGTCTAGAGAACGTCCCCTGCAAAGAAAGATTGATTAAGTTCTCATTCTTTAACCAGAAGAGATTTCTGAGGGGAGGCAGTGTAATGCTAAAAGGCTGCTGCAGCACGGAAGGGAATACTAATCTTTTCTGACCAGGATGTATAGAGAACAGCCATGGCATAGACTTCCTGAGGAGGCTGTCAAGTCTCTGTCACTGAAAGGCAGTGAGAGTTGAGTCCATGAGAAATAAAAAACACAGGTATAGGTGATCCTGTCTTGGGGTGTGAACATAGACTAAGTGATCTTCTGAGTTCCCTCCAACTCTGTGCAGTTCTTTTGTATTTGTTCAGGCTTCTCCTCCAGCTGGAACAACTGTATCTCATTCTTTCTTAGGGGTTCTGAAAAGTCAACAACAACAACACAGCCTAAGAAACAAACAAACAAACAAAACCAAACCCAAAACATGTGGGAAATATCTTTCAGGAATTCATCTCAGGATTTCTCACACCTATGAGAAAGATGATTTGGTAGATGTATCTCTCAGATGCTCTAAGGCAGTGCTATGGTAGGGTGTAGGGATCATGTAGCCTGTAGATACAGTTTGTTGGCTTTTTTTGTGTTTAACCTGAGATTTATATGTTAAGTTTGGAGTGTAAGGAAATGCAGGAGAAGGAGTAATGCTTTCTACTCATTTGTCACTTCCTGGATTTCCTTTTTGCTTCTAAATATGCATGTTTCATTCTCACAACTGCAGGATGATTTTCTGTGATTGCAGAATTTATTGCTGTGCTCTTTCTTGGGATTTCTTCTTTGCAGATTCCATGATATCTAGAATGATGGTTCAGGGCTGTATATTTTTCTTTGATGAATAGTAACTTGATTCCCTACTACGTGACCCTCTGTTTTCAGGAGGTCCTGTGACTTCTTGGAGTTGAGGTATCTTTTCTTCTTTCAAATGTGGTCAAAATGAGGGTGAGAACTTTGTAAGCTGTTAGGAGGAGGTAGGGATTGAGGCAGTGGATACCTATAGAAACATATTCTCCTTACCAAATCAAGCTAACAGTTTTGTGTTGGTCCTTTCACAACCTCTATTTAAGTGACTAAAAGATGAAACACGAATCCAGTTGGATATATTCGCTGATCTCAACCTTGACCTGAACAGCCCTTTCCAAGCAGTACATCCTCTCTGTGCTATTCAGAGTTGGTGCTGTGTGTAGCTCTGACTATAAGACTCTGTAATTCAGGCCTCATGGCCATTTCTAAATCAGATACTCCATTCTCTTGTGTGCCACAAACCATTCTACTGTTCTCTACGAGGAGAGATTAAATAGGCTGAGACTCATCAGCCTGGAGAATAGCGAGATAGGCAGTGTTTGTGATGACGAGCAGCATGAAAGAGGTGAATAATAAACAAGAATTTGCTGTTTCTTACAAATTCAGATCTTACGTAGCATCAAATTGGATGTTGTTAGATGCTGTAGAGGTCAAATATAAAGGAAAAAGCCAGTAAGGCATACATGAATCCATAAGGCATAGATTGCTGGAAGTTCGAAAATTGTTCAGTGGGATGCTCTTAAATTTATTTCATCAGTTTGTTTGCTTTGACACTGAAAGAGTAAGAAAATTGGAGGAGAGGTACTGTTGATCATAAACAAAGTCCAGAAAGAGGTGGTAACTGTAGGAAGTCCAAGTTACTTACAGTTTTAAAAACATCCTTTTCATTGTGGGCAGCTTTTTTGTACTTCTGTTGTTTTAAACCAAGTTATATTTTGTCATAGCTGTGCTAAACTCAAAATACATTGGAATCTGACTGAGTTTTGCTAAGTACTAATAATTTCTGCACTGTGCTTTCCTACATGGCAGTAGAATAGTGAGAAGGTGGGTCTGTCTATGTGTGGGCAAACAAAGGAAGGCATAACCTCTGGGAAATTCAGGCAGCCTCTCATTTAATAATAAATGAAATGAGTAGGAAAACAAATATGCAGATGCTGAGATTCTGGCCACATTGTTGGGAAGGTTTGGGATTTCCTGTTCAGCAATTGGCTGGAATACCAGATTTTGTGGCTAGAAATACTAGCTTCAGTCCTGAAGCTGAGTTGGTTGTTTGCTGTGGTTGGCATCCTGTTCAGAGAATAGATACAGGAATGTGGGCTCAAGAGATACTGCAGCTCGAGAGTTGCCATGGATATTAGGAAAATGTGCCAGAAAAACATTAAATCTCAGTCCAGAAACACTGTAGATTTCCAGCCTTTCATCATACGGCACAGATGCTCCCTTTGGGCTGAGCAAGGCTGTCTGCTTCTACAGCAGATGGACCCCTTGGAATGCAGCAGCAATGGCTGTGGTGTTCCCTGCAGCCTGAAGGCATGAGTTGGTAAATCTTTCCCACTTCTTGCATGCGGTGGGACAAAGTCCTTTGCACTGTGAGTCATAGAGAAGAAAATTCCATGGAGTGCAAGAACTCCTGGAAATGTATATACAAAGAGGTAAAACCTGGTGTGGTTTCCCCTATTAGCTTCTCCAAACTCTGCAAAGAGCAGTGCTTATGAGGCAGAGCAGTTGCGATAGCTTGTGCCAAACAGCTGTCGTAAGGGCAAAACGGGCCTTGTTTTCCTCTGATTTGACATCTCTTATGGAAAGTCTGTTTTGCTCCTCAAGGTTGTGCTAGCAAAATAGTTTTTTCCACCAAGCTTTTGAGGCACATTCTTAGTTAGATGTGTCACATCCTCTTGAGACATATCCCTAACAGTGATGTTGGTTACATTAATGCTTTTGAACTCCTTAATCCCCATCACAAAAGATTTAAGTTGGCCAGTGACAGAGAGAACTCTAAGGAGTCTGATGTTTCATATGATTCTGCTATACCTGCCAGGGCTGAAATAGCTTGAAACCATTTACTTTTTGGTAGTAAAGTAAGGGAGATGCAGAAGCACGGTGTTGTAAACGCATTGTTATGTTGTCATAAATTCTAAACATCATTTGTTCTTGAGTATATGAGACTAGATTGTTTTGGGATTAAAGGCCATTTACGTGTTGAACCTGTCATTATTCATAAATGAACTATGAGCGTAGTAAGGCCCTGCATTCCTTTAGGCTCAGATTCACATGAATGCATAGATAAATGCATGCATTGCTCTCCCTCTCTTCAACTGCTAGGGTACTTTAATCTGATTGCTGCAGTTCATGTTGATTTTGCGCTGATGAAGCTTTGACTGGGTTGTCCTATTTTTACTTGGCTGGCACCATGCCCTCACTATAGCAAATACTGACAATACTTGTCAAGGACAACCCTGGGAGCTTCAGTTCCCTTAAGTGACCTGGGGGAGGGGAAGGAAGAAAAAAAACATATTTATGTTAAATTCACATTGGCAGATGGATGGATGGCGCATCTTGCAGGACATCCTGGGAATTCCAGAGTGCACACGTGACCTCAGATATTTTCTTATGAAATCTGGCAGTATTTCATCTTTGTAGCATCAGCTGTCAGACAAAAGCAAACACTAATATTGCTGTCCTTATTAAACCAAGATTCACCTGCATATTGCAATTCTCCTAACAAATACAAATGGAGAGAGCGTCATGTGGTACACATAAAAATAATCACTGCAATGGGATTGGCGTTAAAAGCTTACCTCATTAGGGAGGAGCTTACTGAGTTGGTTCATGAGTTTGCTACCCTATACTACTGGTGTTACAGAACACAACATCCTTAGTCTCTTTTATCCTTACCCATGTCTTACATGTGGAAATTCTTCGTAACATTTTCTAAGTAAATTAACTTAAATTGTTCTTTTTTTTGCTAAATGGAGCTGACCTTTTAAATCCTACTTTATGCCTATTTCTTTTGTAGATTCCATTATATTTTAGTATCAATTTTTACTTGTAAGAAACAATAATAATTTTTGACTTTTTCCTCCTTTTCTTTTAGTACTGAACTTAACATATCTTCACATGTTGTACTGTAAAAATGGGCCTTTGGGAAATTGATTACTATTGCAGGTGAAGGGTGTTACAATAAATCTGATGAAAACACAGTCTCTTTTTGCATTTCCCAGATCTCCTCTAAGATTTAATGTATGCCCTGCAGCAGAAGAACTTTATATGCCTTTTTTCACTGAAGTTGGCCATGCAAACATGAAAATATCCTGGCTAATTATGCCCAGTGAGTTTTAATTTTATTTATTATAGTCCCAGGCTGGGATTGAAAAAGCAAACACAATATTTCCCCCTATGTACTCCTGCAATGCATTGCAGAAAGAATAAATAATAAAAAAATTTGGCATCCATTCTTTCTGCTCTTCCTATGTCACTATTTAGTGTTTTCTCTACAGAAATTACAATTATTGTACAGTCCAGATTATTGTCTCTCTATGGAAAATCCTCTTACTTTTCCCTTTCAGTTTTATAGCAATTAGTCAGATGGTTTTAGGTCACTCTCCTTGAGTTTGATGATGATCAGAGCTGGGACAAGTTGAAAGCATAATAGGAGATGTCATTTGTTATTGATTTTTTGTTTGTTTGTTTGTTTAAATTATGATTTTGGGTAAATCCCAAAGTAGATTTGAATATTGTTCACCCGTATCTTCATCATTAGCCAAAGCATTTAAACATCACATCTTCAGGTATTGGAATACCTGGATTTTTTTTTCTAGAGTTGTTCTATTAAATGCTACGTACAGGAAAGGCAGTCCTGCCTAAGTGTAAGGATCTGATGGTCCAGTTTATAGTTCTGATCTTTTGTGTCAACTTAAAAAGATCCTTTCAGACCTCTGAGTGACTATTTTCCCCCCTCAACTTTTGTCTCTTGTGCCTGTTTCAAATGTAGACTCCAGTGGATATGTTTACAAATAGCTCAGGGCACACTAAGGGTTCATATCTCCTTTCAGTTTCTATTTTAATTAAGGAAATTGTGGACTGGTTTTCAAAAAATTTTCTTTTCTCATGCTTGTGTTGGTACTTTGTAATACACTGACAACTTGGTTTCTGTTTGTGCAGCAAAAATTACAATATTGTTAAAAATTCTTTTTTTTTTCATCAATTTGTCCTTAGACAATTTTTCCTTTTCCTCTTTCTCTCTACTAAACCCAAAGAAAGCGCCTGAAATAATGTTGTGAAATTGAAAGGGGTAAAATATCTGAAATCCAAACTTTGGTACGTGGTAGGGAAGTGAAAGGTGAAAAACTTATGGTAATGACTTAATCCCTTGTAAAAAAAGTGGGAAAAAATAGTATTAGAACTAGAGGAATACATGACATTCAGTGAGAACTGAAGAAACCCTAGGGTCCTTCCAAAAAGTATGCTCCTACATCACAAATCAGACACAACAGCTAATGTAACTATAACATTGTAGGTAACTCATTTTGGAGTATGAGTCTTGGAACCCCCCTCAACACCATCCTAGTTTTAGGGTGGAAAGGCAGGATGCAGAAAAACTAAGCAAGATTCAAAAAATCCTAACCCACAAGCACCTAAACTTGGGTGTTGGATTTCAAATTCCTGCAGTTCTGAAGTCTGTCCCTCCATCTTCTCATATGTATTCTAATGTTTAAATTTAGCTGGGTAATGCAGGTAATGACAGAGCTTCTCTCTCTGATAGCTTACGAGCTGACTGACAATGATGTGTAATAAAATCATGTAGAAGAATTTTCAGGTCTTTGACGGGTGCCTGTGCACTGTCAAATGAGCTCTGTCTCTGGTAGTTATAAAACAACAATATATTTGTACAAATAATAAAACAATATATTTGTGTCCATAAAAATAGGCAGTCACAGCAGAAGATACTGTCTCCGAAGAGGGGAGAGTTTTCTGTCCTTTGTGTTTCTTTAATGTGAGTGAAAGAGAATGCTCAGATTATTTGGACAATGCTATAAGTTTGTTTTGCCTTAATTTTTAAGCTTTTTGATTTCTCTTACTTTATTTCATACATGCAAGATCAGCTGCAGAAAAGAATGAATCAGTCCCATGAAGGGTGCACTGGTCCATAGAAATACTGTGTTTTAGAGCAAAATAAACACACATTCTTCAGATTCATCTGCTGCACTCACATCACTGCATCTGAATTGGAGACAGATTGTGTTTTAATTTAGTCTTGTTCTTTTCCAGATAACTCTGTTTGTTTTTGTCTTTTCAAGTGAAACAAGAAAATATTGCTGAATACAAACCTCACTTACCTGATGCCACTGCAGAGTACCCAAAATCAGTGCTGATTCCCTCCTTTAAAGTGTATTTAGTAAATGCTGTAAGAGGGAACTACAGGACTGGTTTGAGCAAAGTGAACACATTCCTATAACTGAAGTGATTTGTACACATGGGAATATTCTGGACTTGGAGATAGTTAGCTTTTGTCTTTGATGCAGAGTGGAGGGACTTCCCACTTGCCCTGAATTCCCTCTTCCCACTTGCCCTGAATTAGACCCCTGTGAAGAAAGAAGGCACTTTGAAGACTGGTAGGGGACTACTTAAGTGGTTTTGGAATCCAACTTGGAACTGAGTTTCCGGGGGGACCTGAATAGATTTCACCTCCATTGCTATACCTATAGAGTCAAAATTCATGGGATCTAGACCCCATGGCAAGTTAAAGCTTACTGTGGGGATGTTGGTAGAATATAATGTCCTGTCGTCATTCATTTGTTTGATTTTTGCAGATGGCTTTTCTGCTTTTGCTTTGTAAAATGATGAATTCTAAATGGAACAGCTGTCTGTACAGGATGGTTTATTTGTTTCCCTTTTTTCATTTTCCTATTTATTTATATGCTGATGCCAAGCTGAACTGTCAGCACATTTATCTCTATCAAAAATGTAGGCGTTCTAACAACACAACAATCAAACCTTAAAAAAAAAAGCTTTTTGTCTAAAGCATAGATAACAGGTTCTTTTCCCCTCACTCGTGCCAATCCCAGCAGAACCTGCTCCCAAGATTCTCCCAGCCACATGCCTGAGGGCAGCTGGCATCCATGTTCAGACGTTCTAAATGTTTGTATCTCAGTGGTATGTAAGTGCAGAGTCTGAGAACCAAGGTGACCTACAACAGCAATAATGATAGATTTTAAATGTTCAGTCATCAAGTTTTGAAAATCAGAAAGAAGAAAAACCTACTTTTGTAACAAATTATTATAATGGCAAAAAAGCCCTTTTTTCTCCTTAGATTTTTTTTACATGTGTTCAGCACAGTAGAGGACATAATTTTCAGCACGGAAAAGAAAAATTGTCTTTGTTCACGTTGGTCTTATTCTGTTTGTATTCCATGACTTCCCATAGCATAATAAATTTAAGGAAGAAAGTGTAGATGGCTTAATAAAGAAAAGACTTAAGTATGCCACAACACTGTTTAAAAAATTGTTCAGTTTTCTGAAGTCAGAAAAGGAGAGAGAAATTGGGAAGTTCAGTGATGAGAAGGGAATATATGCTGAGGAAAACCAAAGAACCAGAGAGTTAAAAGCTTGTCTTAATATTGGGTTTACATTCTTTCTCCCTTCCTCCCTCTGGTTCTGGTAGTCATTCTTTCTTCCTTTAGTTATTAACTAAACACCTAACCCATTATTTTGACACAAATGAACGTCCAGGGGAAAATGAGAGTGGGATGTGCTTCTGTGGTCCTTTCTTTTCTAATACTCTCTGATGTTCATTCATTTTCCCCTTGGTAAATCCTGAAGTTGTTACACTGTTGTCTGTGTAGTAACACTTCTCTTGGAAACCTTGTCTGGTCTCCTCTTGAACCCATTTCTTGTATTCAAAATAACCTTTGGCAAGGAATTTCACAAATCTATGGCTCAGCAGGGCAGGACCAAAATCCATGCTTTTGCAATTGGCCTTGATCTGTTTAGTTTTATGGAAAGACACCATTTTACCATATCAAAATATCGTCTGTTACAGTAACACTGTGAGTTTTATCATACATGCATACCTACTATATGAAGTCATAGCTGTTTACTATTCATGAAATAACTGCAGTTGATACATAGGAAAACAGGCTGAAATAAAATTAATTTTAGGTAATATTTAGGCAAATTCTTTCTTCATGTAAAAACTAAATTTCATGTTTTCTTGTTATGACATTGTTGCGTTTTGGGACTTAGTGGTTTTCTCAAAATTACGTATATTAAAACGGTGTTAGTATTGAGGATGTGTGGTCCTTTTTTCTTTCTCTCCCTCTTAGTTCTCTTTTTTTCTTCTCTATATAGGAGGAATAGAGTGTGGTGCAGGCTGAATGCAGTGTGCTGACTATAACAAAATCTGAGATATGCTTATTGAAAGTAGTGGGTTTATTTCCAGTCAAGTGTAACATCAAACATGTAGAACTCCTTCAGCCTTCCCACTCAAGTAATTTTGTCATTGTTATTTCTTCATCATTCTTATCAAAGGGCCAATTTTTGCCCTTTAATGTCTATGCAGTTTGTCCTTTGAATTCAAAGGAAGCACACACAGAGTTTTGGAGGTGAATGTTTCATCTAAGGACAGTCAATGCTTTTGTGCAGGCTCTGCATTTTGCTTACTTAGATGACTAAGGTGTGTGTTTTCCAGCTTGGCTGAAGGAAGGAAAATTTTATTTGCTTCATTTATTTTTTTATAAGATTCATTCAACATGATATATCCTATGAATTAATCTGGAATCCAGAAGATTGCAGTCCCTGGTTTGCAACAACTTGTCTTAGGTACATCATTAAATTTCAACGTGTCCCTTTTATGATACTCACAAAAATTGAGTTGATTTGTTTGCTCATTTCAATTGCAAATAGGTCAGAGGTTGCCTGCTGCAAATTTTTGTCTATGAAATCCTTTGTGATACCACTGTATTTTTGTTAAAATTACTTCATTCTACTAGAATGCAAATATTAATTTATATTTTAAATTATACGTACTTAAATCCTTCAACATGAGGATCCAAGGCAGTTAGCAAATGGAACAACCTTTGATTTATTCATGACTTGATTAATTTTAATCATAGTGATTTCTTAATTTTGAGTTCTTTGACAATTAAGATAAATTTTGCTTCTAATGAAGACACAACTGCTCAGCTAGAATGGGATTATGGTAATTATTAAAGTTGCAAAAAAAATTTGTTTCATAAGCTCTTAGAAGGCTTAGTTATCTGATCAAAAACAAGATCCATGTGGTTGATGCTAATTAAAGCAAATAGAGTAAGGAATTAAAAAAAGGTTTATTTCTGAATTTATGAATATCATTAAAAGCTTACATGGGTAGTTCAATTTGGTTTTTTTGTGCAGTGTTGGGGGAAGAAAAATGTCTGTATTTGTAAGACAAATAGAAATGAGGCATGACCTTCAACTTTGTAAAGCCTTTAAAAGGAAACTCTTTTAAGAGAATGAATGTGGCTAAGCCTCTGATACAGGCCTTTGGCATACCACAAACGGCTGGTAATTAGCTATAGTGCATTGGGTTAATTAATAACAGGTAGCTTAAAATAGGCAAAAAGCATTTTTTTTTATTACACTGTTGTAAATTATGACTACATAGTACTGTTTTTTTAGCTATCCAAACAGCTTTATTAGTATATTTCTTGTCACCAGCACCTTTGTGATGTGAATATAATTACTGCTGATGTAGAGATGACATAAATTAATGTTTATCACCAAATAGTAGGATAAAAGCAAGGCAATATGTTGGAGACAAGGACAGGAAAGACCAAAGCACAAATTGGAGCACATGTGCTTGCAGGTAAAATTCATATACCAACACAGCTCTGTTGAGTCACATACTTCTCCTGCAGCATCGAGGAAGAAGCTGTTGGTGAGCTGCTGATTTGAGGGAGCTGGCAGAGTCTTTCAGAGCACAGCTGGGTGCAGATTATTCACCAACCAGTCTTGGTATTGTCATTCTGTAGGTTGCTCTTGCTTTCTTCAGTATCAGGCCAAAGCCTCTAAATCTCTCTACGCCATTGCCAAGAGTAGATGTAAAGGCAGAAGGGCTGTCAGTGTACCAGCTCTGTTACACAATTTCACAGGATACCATTAAAAGCAAAAATTTCATCCCTTCTGAGACTTGTAGGGATGGGGCAAAACCAACAGTTTTGGCATCCCTGTCATTTCTTTTCTGTTTTATAAACAGTGTTCTCCATACTAAAAAAAGCTCCCTGGTGAGCCGGAACACAAGGCATGCATTTCCCATTTTCATTTCATGTTTGAGCCCAATGATTAATAGAAACCATAACAATGCCTTTATAAGACCAATATATCTTATAATTGTTTTAACAGATATTACAGATATAAATAACATACTTTCTTCTTTGATTCCTTATGCCTCTAATATTTGAATAATAAATAATAACGGTAATCATTGAGTAAGAATTAATAAAAATGAATTAATCTTTTATATTATTTTATATGCTTTTTACAATTTTTTACATACAATTTATCGTATAAACAGTGATCTGAATTCTAGAACAAATCTCAGACTCACATTTATATAGAGGAGTGCATGTATGTAAGCACATATGTACATACAGCATATTGAGGATGAGAGGTTAGCCTGATAGACCTCTGTGCACATAAACAAGTTTCCTTGGTTTATCAGTGTTTGGCATCTCTAAAAAGCCTTGCACTCAAGTAAAGCTGATGAATGCTTCAGCATTCACCAGTTCTCCTTGAGACTGAATTTGTCTCCCACAGCTTTTGTTTTTGTTCACTTCCCAAGCTGCATGCTATTTTGCCTCTGTTCTTCTTTTAATAAATTGCTTCACAATAATACTTTAGAGGCATAACAACTAAAATAAGGGAAAAAAGAGAGAGAGAATAGAACTCATAATTGAAGCATGTTTTTTCTCTCACTTCTGAGATTTTCATGCTGTTTGCGTTACCACACATAACTCAGCCTAATTTTGACAACAATGATGCCTGTTTAATCACAGAGCAGGGGATTCTTCTTTGAAATAAGATTTCAATAGCATTTTCGCCTGTTACTTGTCCTTCTCTGGTTTATGATGCTTTAATTGTTAACAAGTAGAGGACAACTGGAATGTTTTTATTGAGAGTGATCTTTACATACTTGCTACTTATGTCCCTGCCCATGGCCAGGGGATTGGAACTAGATGAACTTTATGTTCCCTTCCAACCCAAACCATTCTATGATTCTATGATTCAATATTGTTTTCTGTGCTTGTATTTGAAGTGAATCACAGATCAGATGAAGAAGTAATTACTTTGGGTATTACACAAGTGATTCAACCCTAGAAACTCTTCCCTGAATGAGAAGTTGAGACAGTTTTATTTTTCCAGCAAATCATTTTTACAGAAATGTTTATAATTAATTGTATTTTTCAAAACTGTCTCTGATTAGATGTTTACCCAACTACTGTGAACATGGAGGAAAATGCTCTCAGTCCTGGACCACCTTTTACTGTGATTGTAATGATACAGGCTACATGGGAGCTACCTGTCATAACTGTAAGTAAACCCTCTCATACAATGTTTCTACTACAGCTGGTATTGCAGGGTGTACCTAAACTAGAGAGGAACTTTGTGAAAGGTAATATATTATCTGACATAGCATGTCCTGTCATGTTTCCAACAGATCAAGAACTGGGCTGGGAATGTAGAGGAATACATTTGCAAATATGCCTGTTTCTTGACAAATATTTCGGAGAAAACAAAACCAGATTATTTTATCTGATTTTCCACATTTTTTCTCACATTATACATTGATTAGGAGAACCTTTAATTCATTTATGTTATACACTCATTGGGGACACATTGGCCATTAGACAATTAGTTGAATATAGCTGTCCTGAGCTGGAAGATTTTAATCTATGATTGGGGCTGTTTATCAATTTTGGCCCCATGGGCTTTGTTTTAAGATTATTTGAAAGTTTATGTTGCAAGAACTCAGTTTTCAACAGTTTATAATTTTTGAATTTTGCTGGACTATTATTTAGGCTGCTGCTATTAGCAAGGATACAGTATCTGAAACAGTGACAGAACATGAAGCGATAAGGTACTGAAATTCACAATAAAAGGAATATGAAGGTATTTTAAAGGGCTTTTTTAAAAAAAAAATATCAAAAAGTAGAGCATGCTGGGAATTGTAATAAAAATTAGAGAGAGAAGGGGAAAGCCAAAATAAAGCCCATTCTTACAGCTGACAAAAAAAGAGAAAAAAGTTCTACAATGAAGACAAATTTCCTGTTCTATCACGGGAAATAAAGAGAAAAAACAAGAGTGAGTAAGAATAACAATTCCAGGAATACAACTATGACCAGTCCAGGTGTTTGATGAGCACTCAGACCACAGACAGGATGAGACTGGTAGAGATGCATTTTTTTTCCCTGCTAAGCTAAAAAGCAGAAGACAAGAAAAGGTACTTAGTGGTTTGAAGCTGAGAATATTGGCAACTGTACTGTAATTCTGGAGACTTTAATGGTTTACTAATTAACAGTGAAATAGTTTGTGGTGTGGGGTCTGCAGCTGACAGAAGAGGTTGCTGAGAGGTCTATTTTAGATTCGTTATCTGAACTCTGCATCGTAAGCAGAAAGGAAGCAGAAGGAGGGTTTGGTGCAGAAATCGTGCTAAGCCAGATGACAGATGAGAAGAAAAATGCTGAATGTATTCTTTTGAAAAGAGGGTTTACTTTTTGTACAATGTTTTTGTTGTTTCAAAAGGCATCACGCCTCATCAAAACCTCCAAACCCAACCTAGACTACATGCGGTGACTGAGGCCATTGCAGAGTATTTATACCAGCTTGTGGTTAGTACAAAACTAGATGGCCAAATCGGTTGGTGATGAGAGGCTCAGAAGAGGGAGAGGGGTCAGAAGAAGCCTGTCACTGTTGACCATCAATAGCAATTAGGGACACTAACCTCTAGGCTACATCTGCACTGTCATATTAGCTTGGGGCCTGAGAATCCCTATGTCTGTGCCAGCTCAGTTTGGCTCATGTCCAAATGAGACCATCTCATTACTGCAGAGGACTGATTCATTATCAGTTTTCCCCAGAGATCTTTGCAAGGAGCTAGTGAAGCCTCCCATTTCTGTGAACTTGTGTCTGTGCTCTCAAAGGAACATGCATAGCTGCAGATATTTAAAGTTCACTGATATAATAACTACTCTGAAAAGTTTTTCAGGAAGATCGTGTTAAGATTTCCCAGCAGACCCTGCTGTGCACACTTCATATACAGCTACTCAGCTGCTCAACTTATTTCCAACCATATTATCAACGGCTAACTTGATCCTAGTTAGATTGTAGAGCCAGCTGGTAAACAGCAACATTAGTCTGGAAAAATGTATTTGTATGTTTGAAATGTGCAATGAAACCATTTCCAAGCCAGTGGAGAAATGCTGACCGTTGATCAGAACAAGAGACATTATTGCTTTCAACTGATTGTGGTTGACATCCAGGAGTACCTTGTAGCAGGTGAGTGAAAGCCACAGATCTGATCTCAACATAATTCCAGGATATCCTCAATGTATAGTCACTCTTCCAATCATGTAATTTGGTGTAGTTCTATAAAAAGAAAAACATCTAATTTCTTAAGGTCTGAAACATTACAGATCACGACTTTTTATTAGAACACTGAAGCTGACAGGCCTGAAATTGAACTTGTACCACTTTTGAGAGAGGCTCTTTCTTTTATTAAACTGCCGTTTAGACCCAAGTCCACATGGCAACAGTGGAAAGATTTAACTGGCAATCTGCTGCAAGTCAAATGTATTGTGAATAATTTCATTATCAGATGGATTTATTTTATGTCTGAGTTGCATCGGTATGGGTTTTTGCTTCTTTTTGGTGTTTTGGTAGTGAAAGACGGGTGCCACTGGTTGAACAACATGAAAAGACCCATCCTTGTCTTGCTTTCAGGAAGAACTGCATGACGTGAATCTGCAGACAAGAATTAATTTATTTATGTTTTGTTAGTTCAGTCTGGGAGACTTGATCATTTTAAGAACAGAGATCTGAAGATATGTTGTCCATAACTTACTGTCATTGTCTGTAAACTGTTGAAATACTTTTTGTGGTTGATACATAAGCAGTCTTACTGTTCTTCCAAATATTTATGGGCCATACCAGACCCCACAGTGTGGAACACCTGACAATACAGACTCTCCCTGCTCCAAAGATTCTGCATTTCAGTTTCTGAGGTGAAAAAAACATGCTAGCACAGGTGATAAAATGCCAGAAAGTCTTCATCAGCTTCATAGGTGGCAATTTCAGTCTACTAGGTATATAATTGTTGTTAGGCTTTCTTGCAGGCAAAAAGTCATAAGACAGAGATTAAAGACAGAAAGAAATTGAATGCTTGCAGGCGTGAAGAGGTGACATGGGAGAAAGCAATAATGTTCTTGTTTGAAAAAATATAAGGCTATGACCAGAGGAGTTCGACATTTTTGACGGGGCAAACGCCAGAGTAATGACAAGTAGATATGTTTGAAATATGCCATGAAAAGCAAAAAAAATAAATGGTTTACATTTGGTGCAACAGAAGGAAGTAGACAGTGGCAGAGCAGAACAATAAGTTAATAGAAGACACAGCTGGGACATTGTTTGCACGAACCATGTCATATATTTGGGATCAGATTGTTTCTGACATGACTGAAAATGGGTATAGTTGAAATTCAAGATGTGTGGATGAAGCCAAAGTGTGCATCTCCAAATACATATAAAGAACTTATTGGCTCTAAATATAATCTTCCTAGAGGCAGTTAATTTTCTGCAAACCTCAGCTATCCTTCTGCTTACTCAAAAATCTCTTCTGATCCTGAAACCTCCTAAACTGTCACAGGAAGTGTGGCAATCTGACTAGTCCAGATGAGGGTCCACCACTGAAAGAGGGTAGGGTAGCATTCCGTTAAACAGCTATTCTGTGGTAGACAAGTTTCACTCTAAAGTTTCATCTGGTCCTGCTTCTGTTCTCCTTTTCTCTGAATTTAGCTATACATACAAGTAAAATTGTGCTAAAACCCATTTGTGTTTTCTGGGTTTCAGTAACATATGGGAGGAGTTTAAATGTTTTCTAAACAGATTGTTTCTTTCTTGCAAGGCTTGTTGCCTGATGCATGAGTCCATTACTCTGTTTAGTAACTGTTAATCCTCCTTCAGGAGCTACCATATGTGGAATATTATCAATACCTTCCAAGGTTTTTTGGTGTTTTATTTTTGTCTGGGTTTTTTTGTTGTTGTTTGCCTGTTTTGTTTTGCTGATATTTTTTTTCCCTTCTAATGGGAAAAGGATTTGTATTTAGCTCTCATCATTCCAACTTCCAGTGCAATCCACTTATTTTTGCTGGCTAGTCACAGCACTGGTTGGCATTTGTGTTTTCATCTCTATACTGTCTGTAGCTGTGAAAGTACAAAGCATGTGTTAGCGCCTCTACGTGTGGACGTGGAATTTGATGGGAAACAGAACTTCTGCTGACTTGTCCCTGGCTACCCATTTCACTACCTGCAGTTTTGGGAAACTAGGAGTCATGAAATAACCCTGTAGGATATTAAGCTGATGGTTGGTGAGTTACATTTGCTCATGTAGGAGTTTTGTTGTGCCTTAGTTTCTCCACCTCCGTTGGGAGTAACAGATATTTTAGAAGGTATGTAGTCTATATCATCTAGTGAAATGATATAGATTCTTTCCTTTGAAACTACCATTTGCTAACTGCTTCTTGAGCTGATCTGTAGCTAAGGCAGTGCTTTGAGGATACAATTTTATTTCCAGTCTGTAAAATACATGGATTTGCTTTTTGGTTTATCTTTTAAATGTATTTCACATGGCTTGCATTTAAATAGGCTGGAAGAATAGTTCAGCTGTAGCCTTTTAAATGATACTTTCCTCACTTCTACAGTGTGCCAGGTAGCCTGATCCATCAGGTATTGGAGTATTCTGATAGAACCCCAATAGTTAGGAAGGTATCCTTTATGTAATCACATGTGAAACATAACAAAATAGGTAATATGTAATGTTTGTTTTCTGTTTTCCGTTTTTCAGATAGAAACACTGATGTTAGTACGCAGCTTGAGAAAAAGGCCTGGGTGGGATTCAGCTCATCTATTCTTTGCTGTCTGATACTGTGACATCTAATCTTTTATAGTGGTCTGCTCTCTATATAGCAGTGTGAGCTCTTTTCAGACTCTGACTTATCTTACCATGAGAGAGGGTACCATGGTAAATTCATGGACCGTCTCTGAAACACGTCTGTTGTCCACAGAGAGAGGCTGTCTTATTTTAGGCATACAGTAGGCAACTGAAGCTTGATCAGAATTACAGATGTATAGAGAAACAGAGGGAGAGGAATTAGAAGTTTAAATACATATATATATACATACAAAATATTTTTAATGGAAAGGTCATAGTTAAAAACCTGCATAGCCATCTCTCTCATAATTGTTCTTGTAATTATCATGTGACAGTAAAAGCAGTAGACCAGTGTAAAATGGCCCTGAGATACAGAATGTTATAACTTTATTGCAGGGTAATGATTAGTAATCTCCTCTTTCTATGAGTTATGTTAGTCCCTTAGAAATCCTCATCTTCTCCTTCTGTATTTCTATTATATTTATATATGATAGTTTTCAGATGGCCTTTAGTCTTGGGTGTATTTTTTTATTGCAACGACTACTGAACATTGATATAAAAGATGATGAGAAATATAAAATAATGATTTTATTCTTCATGTTCTGGGAATGTCAACATGTCCCAAAGCTTTGCAAGGTGATAATTAACAGAATGTAATTTAATTCGGGATATTTTCTTTGGTGTGTGATGTATCTTGCACATACAGGCATGTGTCTTATTTGCCTAGATAATTACTGGAGGAAAGACCTATCCGATAATGGAAATGTCGTATAGTCATTGATATGACATAAACTTAACATAACTCCAGGCTTCGAAAATGTATTTTTTAATTTTAATATACTTACTGCATGTACCATTTCTGTTCTGAAAAGCTAAATATAGTTTCAACTGGATTGTTAGCAGTACTGAAGCTGCATCTTAAAGCCCATCCATGGATTTGTGTTCCAAGACAGGGAGATGCATACACAGTTTGCTGGCTGGACAAATGAGCTTCAGAGAGTTTCAGTCTGCCAGATTTCTGACTGTGAGTCTGGTCATATAACTGACATGTCCTGAGAAGCAAAATTTCCTGCCTGAGATTCTTGGAATAGGTTTTTTTCCATGTGTATTTAAACACATTTGTTCTTTGACTAACCAAAATATGTTTAATATTCATATCAGGCCTACAGTACTGTACTTGGTGTTCCTGCATATTTTTGTTCACATCATGCTTCTGGCACATGAATTTTCATTGTTTATTTGTAAAAAGTTATTGTCTTATTAATGCTTTCCCCTCAGTTTTTCTATCTGTAAATTGTACATCTACATTTCTAAGTGGTGTTCATTTTAAAAAAGTTTTTCCCTTTGCCTGACATTTCCTTATAAATAAAACAGGATATTCCACTTTGGGACTTTACTGTAGAACAGAGTTTGTGTGAGACTCGCTCAGTCCCTTTTGAAACCCCCCTTGCCAGGTGTGACTGGAACACCAGTACTTCAAAGAGAAAGGCTGAAATCCTATGCTTTGCATAGTGTCCTTCAAGTCTTTTATTTCTCCTTTCCCTCCAAAACCACTCATAAAACGGTGCAGATCTCCCTGACTGCTCTCTTGCAGTAGGATTTGCAGGTCACCCTGCACCAGCACCAGTCAGGGGCCGCAGGGGTACGTGACTGACACCGCTGCCTTTCAAACCTCAACGGGGGAGCGACAGGGGAGGATGGGCTGACATGACCTTTTCTACCTTGGCCAGGGGGAGCCGTGGCCTGGATGGTAAGAAACTGTCTAATCCCCAAGTGTAATCAAAGTATTGCTCCTGAACATCCATTCAGGCGACATTGTGGTGAAAGTAATTTTAAAGCTATCTATGGAAATAACACATTCTTTATCAGATGAGTGAATACATATTTTAAATAGGAAAAATAAACCACCTGTCATCCAGGAACATCATAGCAGAGACTGCATTAGTCTGTCAACAGCAGAACTGTCAAAATCAAGTTTTCTAGAGTACAGATTTCATTTTCTGGCATTTAGTAGGGCAATTGTATTAGGAGGGTGAGAATGATGATCATTCTCAGAGTTCATTGCCCGTACTAATCCCTCTGCTCCTGAATGAGAAAGAAGTAACCTCCTGTTGCACATTGCCACATTTGTTGTTTAGAAAAATCTTCATTGAACACTCATTACTCTGAGTCTATGAGAACAAATGTATTGGGCCTGAGGTATACAAACAAAAGGTGAAATAGCCATCTCCAACCTGCCTCCAGGTGCTCTGAGCATTTTGGTGAGAATGCTTAATTTGGTCTGTATCAGCATTTGTGTGCATTATTTTGTCCAAAGTCAGTCCAGGGCTGTTTGCAGATCCTGACAGAATCCCCAGGTCTTACTGTCCTTTCCAGTCTAACCATTATATAAGTTTCCGTGTCAGAATACAGCAATAATAATTATTATAGATGTTATTATTACTTTTTGCACTTAGGGAGCAAAGAATTACAAATCAATGAAATGAGTCCCAGATGACCTGGCAGTAAGTATTCTTTTTACAATTTTTCATAACTGTGAAATTATTAGAGGAGGTAAAAGCATCACACATCTTTGCTATCTTTTACCTGGGAAGTGGACAGTGTCAGTACTTCCCAAGGAAATCAAGAATTAAAGTTGTTTAAGTCTGTTAATGCATTTTATTTATTGTATCACCATAAAATATTATCTCCTTCTGAGAAACTGAACATTCTCAGCTACTTTTATTAGATTATGAGAATACAATCTAGAAACAGCAGTACTACAAGATTAATTTTGGTGATAACTAGTACAGCTCAAATTCTGAATCTCCAGCTCAAAGTATTGGCAATGAAATGTTTGTGATCAATTTCTAAAGTAATTGTAAATACAGTGAGAAAGTAATATTGGGAATTTTAAGGTTTACATTGAATTAATTTTGGTTTTTTGAGGAAACTTATCTTGGTGTCCAGTGAATTAGGAGAAGACAGAGTCTTTTGACAAAACAAACAAAAAAGCAAACAAATAACAAACCAAAAAATTTGCTTTTGATTTGGAGTTTACACTCTTGGTTGTATCTATGCCAGTAATGTACTGCAGAGTGGAGAGGAAAAATGTTTAACTTGTGTGGTCTTCCAGTAGTAAAATGGAAATCTGGGTATCACTGTAACCTTTGCACTGAGTCCAATAGTCAGCACTATTTTAAATATGGGTAAGAGATGCATCTTACTAAGCGAGTAACAAGTTCATTCATCCATTGAAGAGGGGGGCTTTAAACAGATTGCTTCCTGAGGATTATCTGCAGAAGTTCAAGTCTATGCACAAAGAATAGGGTTTTTTGTTGTTGTTTTTTATTTATTATTTTTAGGCAAAATAAGGTGGTCTGAGAGAAAGGAGAGGTTTTACAACTTAGGAATATGGAAAGAAAGGAAGCCGAGCTGCTAACTACTCGGTAAAACTGAGGCCTGCTAAAGGCTTATTTGCCAGGGAGCTCCACAATGAAACAGTAAGCATGTGTTTAGTGAAGGCCATTGTGGCAACTGCAGGTGAACTGGTTAGGGCAAAAGTAAGATTGGAAGCCAAAAGTCAGTATAGTAACAGGTAGACTGAAAAACTGAGTAAAAAGATGTTTTATTGGAAGTGATTGGAGTTTGACCTTGCAAATATTTGTGCTCAGCCATATGCTGTTAAAGATTTCAGCTATGGCAGGGATACAGTCTTTTCTGGTTTAAGGACTGTAATTATAACAGTTGGATTAACAGGTTCAAGGTAATTTAAAGAGCTGAACAGTGATGAAATTGCTTATATTTAAAATTTTTCAGGCTCGTGCAGCATACTGAATCAAGGCTGAAATTTTAATTACAGCGCCAAGCTAACAGGGACCCCAGCCCTGTTGGGGTACAGAGAGCTACTGAGTGCACTCTGGCTGACTCAGGCCTTGATTCGGTAATTAGAAAATGAAATTCTTTAGTTGGTTTCACATAAAAGGCCAAAGTAGGTTATTATAATGACATTAAAGCCCTTTAACACATTGAAGTCTGGATCATGGGTTTATAACCTGAATCTTGATCAATCAAATTTCATATTTATAGCTTTGCAAGGATACTTCTGTAGGGATATAGTGTGTGTGGCTTGAAAAATATGGGATATGTATTTTTTGGATCTATAATTTTGATTTTTACTCTTATGAGTCTTTACATCCCAGGAGATATAAAAGAAATGTAGGGTTTGGTGATGTTAATCTGACTGCGAATAAAGCGATTATTTTAGAAATGGTGATCAAATTTGACAAAACCATTTCTTAAGCCCCTGGAAAGATGAGAACTGAAAACTAAAGGAAAAGATGGCCATTATGATCAGTGAGTAAAGCAGCGTTCAAAATGAATGCTCCGATGGAATGAGTTGTTGATCTGAAAAACTGGTTTAATTTGAGATACCGAAGCTGAAAGAGATACCTGAGGGAGAAATTGGGTATATGAGTTTCACAGAGGATTGTAAGGAGTTGGGAGATAGATATCTTGAACTCTGTCAGTATTGTGCATGCCTGAACACTGTCAGCATGGCTCATCCTAGTGTGTAGGCAAGAGCACATAGAGTACTTGGGGAAGCAGCCCTTGGTGTGAAGAATTGGGCTCTCAGGCTGCATCAGTTTCAGTAGCTATCTCTGGGAGGATTTTAAATTTCTCTGTGAAACACAGCAACAGCCTGTAGAAAAATTCCTTAAAGAGCACTGCAAAAATATCAGAACAGGATCCAATGTTATAGCTTATAAGCGATTCTGGGAAGGAAAAAAGAAAAAAGGCAATAAATACATCCAGTTTCTCTGTGACCAAGTAAAACAGATATTTCTGATGTTTAGTTTCCCTTACTAAATCTTGGACCTTGAAGTCAAGCTGTTCTTATTTTATCTTCCTGGAATAGCTACTGTTACCAAAAACAGCCCAATAGCCAAACTCTTTCCCTCTAATACCTTTTGCACTAGTTTACTCTAATGCCGTTACCTGTCATATCTGAATGTGAGGCCCAAGCCAAACTTGCAGGGGGGTAGCGTAGGTTCATGTGTGCTACTGACATCTCTTTCCATCGAGCATTAGCATAATGCAACTCTGTGAAGCAAATAGCTTCATCCTGACTGCCTATGGGAACTCAGGGGCAGGAACTGCAGTGCTATTGCTGCATGGTAGTGCAGCTCATTCCCAAAAGGCCCTGAGGAAAAGCAGTAAGGGCTTAAAGTCTTAAATGGTGATTTTTCAGTGATCCTGGCTCAGTGAAAAAAAAGTTTCTGGAAACTAACTTTTTATCTTTAGTGGCTAGTACAAGTCAAAATCAGTCCAAAAAAAACCCTCGAAGGTTTCATTTTTTAAATTAAAAATGTGCTTGATTACGCATTTTAATGAGAAAACAGCCTATAACAGACATTATTTTTGTTGTTATGGTCCCATTTTGGTGAACATTTTAAAATTTGTAAACAAACCTGAAGGAGTGGAAGCATAAAGGCTATTAAAATACTTCACAGAAAGGAATAAAATCACTGGGTTTTGTTTGTGTCTTTTTTTAAATTTAAAAATAATGCCTGAAGATTGTTGATGCTTTCTACTCTGAATGACCTGACGAATAATTACCACAAACATTGTTTGGCATTAAAATTAACACATTTGCCAAGAGTTCAATAATTACATTTTGTGCTTACTTTGTGAAGCTGAGGCCCTATTATGTGCATAAATGGTTAGTGACCCTTTAATGGCAGCTGCAATAATGGTTTCTCACTGTTACCAAAATGACCACATTTCCATCTACATCAGAGAAATCTGGCACAAAATGGAATATAAATATCAAGGCAGTTTTCCAAGTTAGGGCTCTATAGGGTCTTAACAGTCACACCTGACTGTTTAGTTTTCACTTTTTGATATTTCTGATATCTTAAAGTGAAGAATGACTGCAAAGAGATCTTGTCTTTCATTGAACCATAAAGAAAGCTTCAAGTTCTTGTCACTGGAGTAACAGAGCCTTTTTTAGCAAATTGAATTGTATAATTGGATTGGATTGGATGGTGCACTCTAAGTGTCTGTGGGGGCATCTGCCAGTACCTGAAAACAATTGTATTTTCTTCTGTATGCATTATACTGTGTAAAATATCAAAAAGAGAACCAAAAGCAATGGCCCATCCAGTGTAGAAGTAAGCAGTTCCAAATGCTTACGATACAGATGTGAAACTTTCAGCATTCAGCTGCAAAATAAACTATCCACGAAGACGACTTTTCTCTAAGAGTTGATAGTTAGAATATGTTTTATGTGCTAGAGCTCAAGGCTTATAGCCTTTTCCCACTTTTGCTACTCCCTCATATTTACTGCTGGAATTCTCATATAATCAAAAGGTAAACATACCAGGATGGATTTTCTTCTGGCAGACATAACTGTAGTTTCACTGAAGCTTGTGCATCTTTTCAGATTTATACCAGCTGAGTGCCCCTAGCCTGACAGTTCTAGCTCTTTATAGCCTTTTTTTCCCCAAAGTCACAGTGACAAAAGGGCTATCTAAAGGTGAGTGGATCACCTCTGTTTGCATCTGTCCACATTATTAATGGCTGAATCTTCACATCTTTCCTCATTAATTTGAAATATATATATATATATCTCTATGCTCCAGCTAAAATGACAGTCAAGTAATAGTAAGAATAATTTGTGATGAAGAGTTTCTAGCTGGGCCGGTTCAGTGGCAACACTTTAGTTTTATGTCTCTGCCCCTTGAACCATCCTTTGTCTTCACAAATACTCAGCAAACAATTCAAGGGAAGCAACTGGCATATTCCCTAATGAGACAAGATAAAGTGTCCTGGACTGATGATGACAGCAAATTCACTAAGTGAATTGCAGTTTGAGAACTTTGCAAATTGATCAAACCATGAGTCTTTGATTGCTTACTTAATCGCCTGTTACGGTCTCTTTCCTGACCCGCCATATCCCAGTTGCTTTTGTCAGCACTTCAGCGACTGAGGGACTCTGATAGCCCCTCAGGTTGTGAGTAGTGAAAGAATGGATTCTGGTTTGGGGATTTTATTTTTATTTGCATGTAATAAGTACTCTTGACCAGCTATCAGAGGGGGAATTTAGAGATCTTCTGGACTCCTATGGTGCTTTTTACTAAACGCTAATGACTGTCAGGAAGAACCCTTCTTAATTCTGTTTATTATAGGACTTATTAAAGCACTGTCTCATCAGGTGCTGGATACTTTAAGCAGCTTCTTAACTCTGGGAAGGGTAATGCTGTGTGTATTTAGCACTTAGTGATATTCTGCCTGCTAAAGATATCTGGTCAGGAAAGAAATGTACAAGGGTAAAGCATATTTCAGTGAGTGGTACAAGTGACTGACTGGTGAGACTCTTAATTCATAGGCAGTTTGGGATCAGAGCCCTTAGAACTGTGATGTTGTTTCGTTGGCATAAGTTAAGAAAAGTCGAAATTTCATTAAAATCTAAGTGATGAACTATCTTATAGCATTCTTCAGAATTATAGTCAGACAAGGCTACTTTAGGCTGAGCATTTAAGCCTTTCTCAAATTTGTTTCATTAGAGAAAATGCTTGTAGGGAATGAGGGGAAAGGAGGCATGCAAGTCTGTGAGCACAGGAGTGGGAATGAGGAATTATTTCTGCTGGTGCAGAGCAATTACTGCCTTCTGCAGGGAGAGGCTGGGACTGCATTTCTGAACCAGTGAAGAAGTGCTCTCCCTGCACTCAGTCTGCAATGTCCTTGAGTTCCTTCCAGATCAAAGGTGCTGGGAACTTTGCAGTTGTATTTACAACCTTGGCACAGCTGATGCCATGCCATATCAAGTTTAGCTGTACTCCTTTGCTGCCTGAAGAGCTGAGGGGGCTTTGATAAAAGATTTGCTGTGGTTAACAAATGGGTTATTCATAAGTTTGCCTTGATATCTTCCAATCTGTGCAAGCCCTGTGTTTGCCGGATAACACTGTACAGTAGCTAAATGTGCTCTTAAAATTAAAGGGCAATAAAAAGATAGATTTGACCTCACAGCTACCAAAGATGGTGTCCAAATATATTTCTATGTGCTTTGCTACTGGTAGCAATCAAAATCTTACTTAGAGATTGGGGTAGTTCTGTTTGCTTACAATTCTGTTGCCACATAACACTGTCTCATAGGAAGAAAAAAAAGGAAGTCTTGACCAACCTGCTAAGTCGTACTGTTGTTATTATTGTATTTGCTGACAATGAGTTGAATAATCATAAGCCATTACAGAGAATAATAATCTTGTCAGTATAATCAGGATTTAAGGTCACTGTTTCTCAAGATCCAGGATCTCACACATTTCCTGATACCTCATAAGTGCCTCTTCCGGAGTGTTTTTCTCTTTACCCCATCTAAAGTGACAGTTACGATACATTGCCTGAAATCATGCCTCAAATACAAGGAATTGCACTGACCCATGGTAGTTTTTCCTCCTGTTCTTGGTCTTGGTGACCTACTGTGCTTGTTTTATTAGCCACTTGGATTTTTGTAGGCATTTATTTTCCAAAAGAAGAGTATCAATAAGCAGAGAGGAGGAGCTGATTTTATAAAAATAGGTCTAAAGCATAAAGATGTCACTCAGGATGGAGATCATAACTGAGCTTGAGATTCTCAGCTAGAGGACAATGACTTGTTTTCATTTGGGTAGTAAGTGTGTATAGATACCTGTTAACGATATCCTTCAGGGAAGATGAAGACTGGCAGAAGTACCTGTCTTCTGTATTGACAACATTTCAGTGCATGCCTACATAGTAAATCACGTACATATATGTATGTTTTTGAAATATCATGATGTGGATGCATATGTGTAGCACTCCATAACTAGATGGTAGTTCATTTGAAAGTTCATATCCATTTACTTAAGTATTTATTTACTTTAATCCAAAATAAGGCCAATACTCGTTTCTTAAAAGCCAGAATATAAGTTCAAGGAGGTAGTTAAATACAAGCCTAATTTTGAGCATAGACTCAGGTTCAAATGTACAAAACTCTTTCACACGCTAATCAACAGTGAACCAACAGTTTACATTATAATAATAATCAGTGCTTATATATAAAATGTGTCTGTTTTCTCCTTGTTTATGTCTTACAATCTCTTTCTCTCTTTTTAAGCTATCTACGAACAATCTTGCGAGGCTTATCGACACCAAGGGAAGACATCAGGTTTCTTCTACATCGATTCTGATGGAAGTGGACCGCTTGGACCACTCCGCGTTTTTTGCAATATAACAGGTAATGGACTAACCTTGTCTTTGGTGCTTTATGTTGCCTCTAATATTATTGGTGCGTTTATCATTGTACTGCTAAGAAGACACCACAATCACGAGTGTCTCAGAAGTGGGAAAAAGAAGAGAATGGTAGTAACTGAGGTGCCACTCGGAGATATTTCCTTAAAGAAGATCCATATAGAAGTGATTTTTAAATTTTGAGTTTGAAGAACTCACCTTATACTGTTGCTAAGTGGTATTTACAGTGGTATTTGCACTTTTTAAAGGGCATTACTGATTTTTTTTGTAATATCATAACATTTAATGAGATGTTTATATTTTTTACCAAAGATGTAGAAACTTAAAATTCAAACCTTCTTTTGTAATTGTAAATGGTTTCTCTGCTTTACTAGAACACTAGTTTTGGGAATGATTATTAAATTACTTGCACTGAGCAAGATGCAAACCCTTCCAGTCTGACTTAAGGAAATATCACCCCTTGTACAAGTGTGCTGCCTTATATGTCCCAGAGCATAGAAATCCTGATTGTCCTGGGTGTCTGTATGGAGGAGATGGCATGACGTTCTTAGGAGGAGTGACACCAAAGTGACAGGCAGGGGAGCAAAAGCCTGGCAAAAAGGCCTGTTAATTGAAACTTCTCAACCTCGCAGTTCTGTAGTTATTTTAAAAATAGTGTTTCAAATGAGTGTAGGCTGTCTGACAAATTCTGCCCTTAAGTGGGTCCCATTTTGTATATAGGACTGTCATGCAAGGATAAGAGAAAAGATTACATAGCCCATATTGTGGATTGAGGTAGATGGTAGAGTATCCTTTTTGCTTTTTATTTTTGACATGGATAGGAAATCTCCTATACTATCTCCTGTTTGGCATTTTCTGCTTTCTGTGGCTGGGTGAGGAAGAAAGAATATTTTATCACCCCTTCTAAATTGTTAATTCTGTTTGAGCTACTTTGCCACATACAACTTCCACACTGAGTCTTGAAAACTAAAAACTCAGGATATTCCTATTTTATTCTTCATCTCCTTGTACTTAAAGTGTCTCAAATTAAATTTTCATTTTGATTTAATGGGCAATCATTATGTTAATTAAATGCACACCAGTTAATTATTAAGTATGTTTTTATTCAACTGTAACAAATATTTAATAAGATGTTTCCGCTTCGCTGTTGTTGAATCTCCTAAGAATTGAAACAGTGTTTCACCTTTCTGTCTGAATATCCTTCCTTGATCTTCAGTATGGGAAATGTGCTCATTTTTATTATTTATCACATAAATATGTGTGATCAAAACATTGTCAGTGCTTTTTATCTCTGCTGAAGAAGTAGGATTTTTGACAAACTCCTTGCAGAAAGCATCTGCTTTCCTCAAATAAAACTTATGTAGTAGAAATAAAGAAGGCATATACCTGATATTCTCTCTATCTGTAATGAACTTGCTGACATTCTTGTTTTATTTCGGTTATAAGGAAAGTCAAAGTGGAGAAAACTAACAGAACCTCCTAGCTTGGAAATTTTTTCTTTTTTTTTGTATTTCTTTTCCCCTAGATATCTGATTTGAGGTGAGGGGAAGTTAGTCTCCAGTATCTCTGTTATTCCTATTGCATAAAAGAGGACTGAGGCATAGAAAGAAATTAAGTGTTTTACAGTTGACCAGAGAGTCTGAGTTACAATTAGGTTATGATTCTGTATCTTCTAAGTGTGGTTTGGGTGCCTTAATCACAAGAGCTTCTTTTCTGTCAGGGAGCATATCTTATAATGACAATAATTCTTTTCAGTAATAAATTAAGTTCAAAGTATTGAAAAAAATAACTCAACTTTATGTTTTGTTACTCTTCAGGTAATGCTTCTGCATTGTTTTCTGAAAGCATGAATATTTCGGGAAAGTCAAAAAATGAGATTCTATGTTGTTCAGAACATACAAAGAACAGAGACAAAAAGTCAACATTATTGTTCAGTGACATAAATCCATATCACAGCTCCTGTGAATGGAAAAATGTAGATGGTTGGAAATGTGAATAGCTTCCACGTATGGGGAAATGAAACAAATGAGAAAGATGGTGGAGGGAAGTGTTACAGGAAAGTATGGAACTCATATGTGGCATAGAGAAAACAAATAGGGATTAATTCTTTTCATCATATTGGTGCCAAGGGACAGTTAATTTTTTAGATAATGTGGTCTGGGGGGAGGAGATTGTTTGTTTTCTTTTTCCTGATGAAATGAATAAATTGAGTTTGAAACTTATTACCACAGGACATCAAGGAGGCTGATGTATCAACAGAGGGGAAAAAGCCCCAGTCTTGTCTGATAGATTCAGAAGGTGCAATTAAAAAATGAGGTTTAGTTGCAGCTCCAGCTCAGGCAGCTGTGAGGCAACAATCAATGGGAAATGGCAATGAGTTTCAGGAAAATATTTTGCCTTCCCTCATTTCCCTTGGTATCATAGAATCATAGAATCTTCCGGTTGGAAAAGACCTTTGAGATCATCGAGTCCTCATTGAGTTTGAGGTCACCGAGTATCCGTTCACCCTCAAAGGCAGAGGCGGGCTCCTGGGTTAAATGACTCTTTGCTTTTACTCTGGCTCACGGTTCTCCTTTTTTTATACAGTTCAAGACGAGGTAACCTCTTTAAACCTAAAATGTTTTCAGGCTTAAGAATTTGGAGGTGGAATTGAAAATCCAGGGAAATGACTCACTTAGTCCTTTTAAAAGTAGGAGTCCAGTGAGCTAATGACTTCTGTGAGTTAAAGTCACTTGAATCTGTAGAGGATGAATTTAAAGAAGGAATCAGATCATCAGAAATGAGCATCATCACTGAATTTAGAGAACAGTGGTGTTCCTTAATGTTCACTTCCATTTGTTTAAAATTCTTTCTAATTTTTACCAGATTAATTGAACAGATAGGGATCTTGTCTGTAGCCAGTTATTAACCAAGGCAGATTAACAATAGCTTTCTCATATATTGGCATCTGGACATAGGCATCCAATACGTGATGTGATTATGGGAAGTATCAACATTAGAAGTTAATTTATTGTGTCTGTGGTCCCAGTCATTTCTTTTCAGCCTGTCAACTTTAACAGCTGACTGCTGAATATCAATTTGGAAGAAAGCAGAAAATTGCAACTGTGTATGTTGAGAGGGAAAGACAAAGGCAAAGAGGGAGAGAGGAATAAGAGAAGAGAAACTCTGCAGGAAAAAAAAAGGGAAAAATGTATTAAAAAATAGAAAGCCAATTTTCAGCATGGCAAAATAGTAGAGTGTCACAGGATCTGATGATACAAAAGTGGATAAAGGTAAATTTATTCATTGTCTGCAGAAGTGGCTGAAAAAGCAAGGTGACAAAAATTGTAGATGACATACAATTATTTAAGTTAGTCAAGAAGAGGAAAGAGTACGTGAAGAACTTTAGAAGGCTCTTATGTTGAAGACTGTTTCTTTCTAGTAGAAGTGAAATATGTCATTGAAATAGGAGGTCATCAGAAACAGTACTGTACCTAATTAAAGGCACAGAAAGATATCTGCACAAAGAGAGGTTAAAAGTAAGTAATCTAAGGCTAGTTAGATTGAGAAGACCCAAAGTGAACAGGCCTCTTTGACAGAAACTATGTTCATTTGCATTTTGTTACAGTAGGAATAAAAAGACAGCTCAATGACACGGAAAGACAACAAATCTTAAAGTAAATTTTTAAAAAAAGACAGCATCTTATTAACATAATATTTTCTTCACCTTTTATAACCATTATGCACCCAAAACAAAGTCATTTTCCCAAGGAAATTAATCAACTCTAGGAAGCAATGAGGAATTCACACCAAATATGTGCGTGTGTGAGAGAGAAGTGAACAGGTGTGTGTGTCCAAGCCATGATTGTATGGAAGTGGAAGCTATGTGAGACACAGTATCACAGTGTCATAAGGTTGGAAAGGACCTCTGAGATCATCAAGTCCAACCTATAACCCAACACTAACACCAACACCCACAGTAACACCAATCATCATCTAAACCATGGCACTCAGTGCCTCATCCAGTCTCCCCTTAAACACCTCCAGGGTCGGTGACTCCACCACCTCCCTGGGCAGCCCATTCCAATGGCCAATCACCCTTTCAGTGAAGAACTTTTTCCTCACACCAAGCCTAAACTTTCCCTGACGAAGCTTGAGTCCATGCCCTCTAGTGCTGTCACTGGTCACCTGAGAGAAGAGACCAACCCCTGCCTGACTACAACCTCCTTTTAGGTAGTTGTAGAGAGCAATGAGGTCTCCCCTGAGCCTCCTCTTCTTTAGACTAAACAGCCCCAACTCCCTCAGTCGCTCCTCGTAGGGCTTGTGCTCCAGCCCCTTCACCATCTTCGTTGCCCTCCTCTGAACACATTTCAGTATCCTAACATCTTTCCCAAACTGGGGGGCCCAGAACTGGACACAATATTCAAGATGAGGCCTGACCAGTGCCGAGTACAGGGGGACGATAACTTCTCTGATCCTGCTCACTACACTATTCCTGATGCAGGCCAGGATGCCATTGGCCTTCTTGGCCACCAGGGCACACTGCTGGCTCATGTTGAGCTTCTTGTCAACCAGCACTCCTAGGTCCTTTTCTGCCTGACTACTCTCCAGCCACTCTGTCCCCAGTCTGTAGCTCTGCATGGGATTGTTGTGTCCAAAATGAAGTACCTGACATTTGGACTTATTAAACATCATCCCATTAGAATCAGCCTATCTCTCCAGTCTGTCCAGGTCCCTCTGCAGGGCCATCCTACCCTCTAACAGATCAACCCTTCCTCCCAGCTTGGTATCATCTGCAAACTTGCTGATGATGGACTCAATCCCCTCATCCAAATCATCAATAAAGATATTAAACAGGACTGGACCCAACACCGACCCCTGGGGGACACCACTGGTGACCGGCCGCCATTGACACCATTGACCACCACTCTCTGGGCTCGGCCATCCAGCCAATTCCTAACCCAGCAAAAAGTGCTCCCATCTAAGTCACGGGCTGCCAACTTCCCTAGGAGTCTACTGTGGGAGACAGTGTCAAAGGCCTTGCTAAAGTCCAGGTATACCACATCCACAGCCTTCCTCTCATCCAGCAGGCGAGTCACATGGTCATAAAAGGAGATCAGGTTGGTCAGGCAGGACCTACCCCTCCTAAACCCATGCTGGCTATGCCTGATCTCCATCACCATTTGTATGGTTCCATGCAGGAATTATTAATTTGAGATGCTTGCATTCAGCACCTTGGCAGCCTGTTTTTCCAGGGCAGTTTGCATGGGAATGTGAACTAGCTCTGCTTCCTTTACCTGGATTCTCCCATCATCCGTGATGTTCTACATTTTTTTCCATTAAGTACAGAGAGAATATATCCTGTAATTTTTTTGAGTAATGAACAGCCACCAGTGCTGTGAAAGAAATATTCCCATAGGGTGATTGTTTGGTAGTTGTCCCGCTTGAACTAACCTTTGCTTCCCACTGAAGTGGCTGATAATAGTCAATACAGAAAATGGCTAATGAACCATCTGAACTTCTGGTCTGGCAGTCTTTCTATAATTGTGAGGCTTATACTTTTTCTTTTGATGCTTAGATATCTATTGATCTGTCTTGAGTACTACTTTCTATCTCAGAAAACTGTATAGGTACTTTGTTTAAATCTCAAAGTATGAGACTAAAAAGATGTGAAGGTGATTATCAAAGTTATACTTGCAATTTTTTGTAAATTGCCTCTAGCTTATTTTTTTATTTCATTTAGGTAACAATAATACACACTTTATTCTTCTATATAGTACATATTCCATGCTGTATACAGAGAGCTGAATTCAGAAGGACACAAGTTGTGTCTGTAGCTGAAGTGTCTAAATACTTTAAATGTCTGAAACGTCCCACTTACAGTATGATATTTGGTCAGCTATTTAAAGAAAATACCGTAGTAGTTTAGCTCAATTTTATTGTTAACAAGCAACAGAGTGGAGTAACAAAAGGTGCGGTTGGACTCAATGATCTCAGAGGTCTTTTCCAACCAGATGATTCTATGATTCTATGAAGAGATGGACAACTGCAAAGCAGAGCTGGCTAGACCTCAATACTTGTGGTAGGAATTCCCATTGTTGCTCCCTACGTATTCATGGAACTGGTGGTATTGCATCCACCTTTCCTTTTGTTTCCACACAAAAATCTCAGTTCATCTTCTTATATAATGTGTTAATACATCTGTCCATTAGAAATTACCTCCTTTTACTTTGTATAGCAATTGCAATGATAGAGAAGTCACTTTGTGATTCAACCCATTAAGTTTCCTGTGGACTTGTCAGACTCTCACATGGAAAGGAGAGCTGCCACCAGTTAGGCTGAGGCAGTAACAGAGCGGAGAACAAGGCAGAGGAGGTCATACTTTTAATTCTGGTTTTATTACCTGCAACTACATAATTGTGGTACAAGAACTTAAGTGAAATTCCCTGTAATTCTCAGAACGGACTAGATAAAATTTTACAGCTTTGAACTTCTTAAAGAAATTCTTAGAGTGCCTTTTGTTTGTTTGTGGTTTGGTTTTGTGTGTGGGTGTTTGTTTTTTTAGTTGTTTTTTAACGAGCATACCTTGCAGCTTACTGTCTGTAATTGTGTTTGACTTTATCACTGGAGAAAACAATGAATGGGAATCCTTTACAAATTATTTACTACTTTTTAGATTAAAGACAGTCCTTAAAAATTTACTGTTTATCCCCTCCAACAATGTAGGTCTTCTAGCACACTGACAATTTATACACTTCTGGTTTGCATTTTCATTAATTATTGCAGAACTTTATAAAATGATAAACCTTTTTGTGAAAGGCATTGTGCTGTTTACAGCTGCCTTGCTGTTTTCAGCAAAATCTGTGCTGTGAAATTATCATCTTTCTGATGAATGTGACAGCAGAAGTCCTGCAGGTTTCCTTCACTGTCACACTTGCAAGAGGCCCTCAAGGAAGTTTTAGTACAGAAGAACACAGCAATAGATGTTTTCCTTTAGTCCTTACCTTTTACCAAGGGTTACTTCAACTCAATCACTCCTCTGCTACATTTGTAGTGCTCTCCAACAGTTACTCCAGCTGTCTCAGTTACAAGCAGTGGATCTATTTGCCCCAGACACAGCTGTTTAGTGTCATGTTGGAAACCTTCAGATGTCCTGCCCAGTCCCCCGGTGCTGCATGAGAAGAGTGACGGTCTCGTGTGGGCTCTGCTTCTTGTCTGTTAGGCTCATGCAGATGTCTGAGCCATCACAAGGCATAAGAAACAGCAGAAAAGTGATTGATTATGTCATTCAATATCGCCTTTGATTAAGGAAACTGAGGACCGCATTGCTATCACTAGTGCAGCAAGCATTAGCACAGTGGAGAAGTGTCCATTTTGCAGTAAGAAGTGGTTCAGTAACTACCTCTTCAGTTTTTGGAGAGGAGTATCTCTCACTGCTTATTGCAGATGTGCCGTGTTAGAAGAAATACTGAAATAGAGGATCATCAAGAAGTAGTCTGGCAGGATAAAGGTTTGCCATCTCTGAGCTTCAGCACAATATGAGGGGGAATGAGGCTGCAAGGGGTGGCAGAAAAAGTGTCTCACATCCATCAGAGCTGCATGGCGTGGTCAGTCTGCTGACAGAGACACCTTGAAATGTGGGCTCAGAGTGAGGAAACTTCATGCCTGGAAAGTAAGAGAGCTAGGAACCCTTACCCTTCCCTCTCTGCCAGGGCTGGGGCAGCATGTCTCTGGAGCCAGGGGTGTGGCACCCTTCTGGTGCCAGGAAGGAATTACAGATGGGGAAGAGTTTCAGACACTGGCATTCCTGAGGAGTGCACACTGACAGATGCTGTTTGCCAGTACCATTGGAAAGTGGCCTGCGTGTAGGACTGGGTGGATCGGAACCTCCCCCGAACTGTTTCCATGGAAATACATTTTGGTGCTTCTGCACTGACTGGGAGTGGTTGAATTGGAAACTAGGAGAAGGCTGATGAGCACAAAACAAGCTGCAAAATCATGTATTGCTGGGCCAGCCAGCACTAAAAGATATAGTAGATAGAAAAAAACAAAACAAGATGAGCTTCGTAGGAGACTCAGAAAACACCTCCTTAGAGTAGTTCAGTAAATTAAAGCTGTTTTCCTTCATATTCTTTGAGGAATGTATGTTAGAGCAGCTGGGTTAAACTGACATTGCAGCTTAAAACAGTACAGTGTTGAAGGAGGAGAGTCTGTCTTTTGTGTGGTTAATCCTACAGTTTTAGGTATAGCTTTCAGGACAGTATTTGGCATTCAATATAGAGCATCACGAAACAAATGCTTCACATGAGCTCTCAGAGCAATTTTTCTTTCTCCATTGTAGCATTTACCGTATGTTTGGCTTGTTGGCAATTTAATCAGTCTGCATAATCTTGTTTTGTGACAAACCTCCTAAATCACAAAGGAGTGATGCAGTTTGTATGGGTGAAATGTGCTACACAGAGATATTTCAAGTTGAAGAATAAAAATAAGAATTAGACAATAGAGAACTCATCAAAAGCCAGTTCTCCAGCTGCTCTAATTTCCCACAATTTAATTTGTGTGCCGTCAAAAGCAATTTGGAGGCTTCCAGCAAGATGATAGAACTATGGGCGAGGCTAAACAGAGGGTCTAAAATGTGCTGAATGCATTGCAGTCCCGTACTGTAAAAACATCTCCTAGGACCAAATACAGGCACCATAATATCCTAGTAAATTGGACCATTAAATAAAACTGCAAAGTCATAAAGCTGTAGCATTACCCTGAAATTAAAGCATTGTCACCTTTGAATTATGGAACAATTTAACAAGCGTTTAGGAAATCGGCTTTTCAAGGTTCCATTTAACTATTCCAAGTTATACAGTAGAAGATGTGGCTGCCCTCTCCTACTGGGTTTTGAATGACTTTCAGTTTGTGTGTGGTTTGAAATTTTACCTATCTAAGAAAATAATAAAATAATCAAATAATCAAATGGAGTAATAGAAAGTAAAAATAAACAGTGACCTTTACCTAGAGAGCAGCTTTTTCATTCTCATTGCAAATTCAAAAGTTTAGGGAGAGCTCATTAAACAGAGTTAATAGGAAAAAACTGTATAGTATGGACAGACCTGAAAAGATAAATGATAACTGATTTGTTTAAGTAAAGGAAAATAGAGCCTTATCTGCTTAGTTTAACAGTTTCTAGGTGTGGAAATGGCTAGAAGGAACTAGTGGCACTCAGCTTGGTTTGCACCTCTGATTACAATATCACTACCTAAATATATCATGTAAACAAATCCAAAAAGAATAAAGATTTTTTTAAAAACTCCTCCTATTGAGAAGTGAGAACAGCATTTGAAGCTCCACTTTCAAAAGCCATAGGCATAATCCATGCAGAGATACACCTCTGAAAAGGCGTGTGGAAGTCATGGAGCTAAGTTGCTGACAGCTGTTGCACTGCTTCCTAGGTGTAGTGATTTTTGTGCATATGTAGATTGAAGCTATGTTTCTTACGTAACTCCTGAAGTATGCCTGATATACAAGGTCCCTGATTGTTCTCCATAGGCTTCAGAGTACAAGCTGATTGGCCTGTAAGGGTATAATTCCTTCACCTCATTCTTAAGCAGCTGTATTCTGACAGCAGCCCTGGCTAAACTTGTGTATGTGAATTTGAGAAAACAGTATGGTATTTTCTAAATGATGCCAGGTTTGAGGTGGAGAAAATAGTGGCTGAAGAAAGCCCAAGGGTTGATCTGAATGCTGAGGACCTTCAGAACAGAAGTTGGGATTAATTTTGTGTAGTTTTCTGATGTATGGAAGCAGGTGCACATGGTTTTGCTACTGTCTTGGAATGGTTCAAGAATTTACTACTCTCCATCGCTTAGATACTTCTCCCACCGTCAGCTGGGATGCAGAAGGTTCTCCCACGCTGTCCAAAGCAAACTAATGTTTAAATCATTTTCAGGCTCATCTGGTGCATGTAAAGCAAGGGATGTCCTTTTGAAAAAATGAACTTTCTGGGGTGTGAATGCAATCCTTTCTTCTAGGAAGTTGTGTGTGACTTTGTACACATTACTAAGCCCATCAATGCCTCATGTCCCTCTTTCTAAAAGGTAAGTAATTATCCCTTCCCTGGGAAACAGGAAGAAGCATGGCTGATATGGTTGAGTACATCAGTCTCCCCTTTCCTCCTCTAATAATGTTGTCACCAGTTTTGCATCTGTGGTGTATCAGGCTGCCCTTCTAATCTGAAGACTTCCTTTCGGACTCCAAGTTTTTAAAGGCTCTTTCATTATTGGAGGTTTTTTTTTTGTTAAAAAAAAAATGTAGCAGAGAATATATTTCTTTGTAGAGAGCTTGGAAAGCGCAATAGTGTTAACCACTCCGAAATAATAGTGTTCGTCTGTTGTATTTCCTGAGCAGCACTGTAGCCACTATTGTGAGCACTCATTTTATTGCAGTTTCTCAAAATTATGTAAATAACTCTCAGTGGGGAGGAACTTATGACTGCCCATCTGGAATTTCGGCAACGAGTTCACTCCATCATCTCTTGGGTTTATGTCTCGGGTTTTACATCTCGCTTACAGCATCAGCAACTTGAGGTTTGTCTTTTTAGTAGATTTTTTTTCAGTGAAGTCGTCAGTTAAACTTGTACCAACTTCAGTGAGAGGAAAGTTAGCTCACCCTCAAATGCTTCTGAAAAATCCACTCTGTTCATGTCAAACCTTGTGAGAACAAAAGGAAAAACAGAGACTCTGGCTGATAAGAATCACTACTTTCAGATGTACGAGACGTGTGTTATGAAGTCATTAAATTGTATTGTGTTGGAAGCGATATTATGGGCAGGACTGTGCAGGGCTGGCTGTGATTGCAACTGCTGAGTCAAGTTTTACAAGCAGTAAGTTTGTAAAATTTCTTGTGATTTTAATTTAACTTTTGTGTTTCACACATTGTGGCAGTGTTTCATTGAGCTCCAACTCAAAGGATCCAAAAGCAGTATCATGAACTCAGTAAAAACCACAGAATTATGGATCTATGAGCAAACTCTTCCTACCCACTATCACAGAAATTATGAGTGTTATGAGTGAATGTATGTTTTGCTGAGTATAAAATGTCCTTATACTTAGTACCATGCATTACTGAGTGAGTAATTGCTCCCTCACTTGCAGCCAGGTCTTGGAACAAACCTCTTTGAATAGTCTCCAGATGGTTGTTGTTACTTGCCTGTCATCTGAACGCCTCCATAATGAGAATTCATTAAATCATCTGAGTGTCTTTGCACAGATAGTCCATTTAGGGTTTTCATACACCTATTCGAGTTCTGTTGAAGTAATCTGTGGGATAGTTGTAGCTCAAGGAAGAATACTTCAACTACAATGTATTGCAGTGGCCACAAAACTACATGACTTATCGTGCCAGTGCATCAGGGAGTAACTAGAAAGCTCATGCTCTGCAAGAACTCAGACCAGGCAATCTGGTAAAACCATCAGAACACTTAAATGCACAGTTTTTAAGATCAGTTTATAAAAGATCTGTGTCAGTGTTATCCAGGGTTTCTCTATTGAGGCATGCATAAAAAAAATCCAGAACTCTCCTGTCTAGATCTTGCGTCTTCCTACATAACTGTCTATAGCTTTCTGCAAGTGAGATTGCAATCTCCTCTCATCAAATGATACTTCCTGAAGTTTTTTGCCCTGTCAGTATCTTATATTCTCCCTGGGAAAGCAAGGTCTTTTATAAAGAGGAAATTTACTGGGTGTGACTCAAAAGTATCGTGGAGCACCTGCAGGGCTCAGTCCTTTGAATCCTCATTAAAGCGTTTGCCTTGTTCATAGGGTCAGTTTGGCAGAGTGGCAGTTCAGACTGTCCTTGTTATCTTGCCCATTGCTAGCCACCAGAACCAGCCCAGGAACAGCCTCCCCGCTAAGTTTTTCAGGGAAAGTTTAGGCTTGATGTGAGGAAAAAGTTCTTCACTGAAAGGGTGATCGGCCATTGGAATGGGCTGCCCAGGTAGGGGGTGGAGTCGCCGATCCTGGAGGTGTTTAAGGGGAGACTGGATGAGGCACTGAGTGCCATGGTTTAGATGATGGGTTGGTGTTAGTGTTGGTGTTAGTGTAGGGTTATAGGTTGGACTTGATGATTTCAGAGGTCCTTTCCAACCTTGTAATACTGTAATACTGTGATACTGTGTAATTGCTTCTAATTCTGATGTTCTCCTTAGCATGCCGAATCCAGTGCTGGTCATGAGCTGGGTTGTGATGGTGCAGGTTGTGCTTAAGCCTAGATTCTGCTTTCTGTCACTTATAAAATCCTTTGCTCTGTCAGTAAATGCAATGAAGGAGATGAAAATGGTCTACCCAGGATGGAAAAGCATCAGTGTTTATAGTGAACTACAGATGCCAAGTCATATGTTATTTCATACTATCATTGAAGCAGGGCATCACTAAACTTAAATAGAAAAATCTGCGAACTGAGTAAAATGAGTGGATCTGACTTCCAACTGGGTGGTAAGAACATACTCAGTTTTAGCATTCTGGCAAGAGTTTGTGTTTTCTGTTTGTGGTAAATTTGTACAAGCCACAGTTCTCCTCTAGTGTTTGTTGTTATAACAGCATGGGCTGTGCTCTCAGGTACAGCTATGTTTGCAAAAGACAAATGTTACCCCCATGAGCCATATTATTATATCTTTTCACTCAGGGCCAAAGCCAGCTGAAAAGAATCTCATTTTCAGCAGATACCTGGAAGATGCTGAAAATCTCCTGTGGTTCCCAGGAAGCTTGTAGTTTCTCTCTTGCTCAGCAGGCTCTGTACTGTTTGCCTAAACTGGTTCATGGAGGAACAGCCCTGTGGACTACACTGACCTGTAACAGGTCTTTATCACAGAGTGACCATTTTGGAGTCCAGGGTACTGCTGATACTCTCTCCAATGCAATAAATAATTCCATTTCAGTTGTGGGGTTTTTTTCCCCTGCTTGTTGCAAGTTTTTTGCTGTTAACTTTCCATTCAATCCCTTTTTCATTTAACAGAGGATAAGATCTGGACTGCAGTGCAGCACAACAACACAGGGCTAACCAGAGTCCAAGGAGCTGATCCAGAGAAGCCGTACACCATGTCCTTTAACTACAACAGCAGTGCAGAGCAGCTTGAAGCCGTGATAAACAGTGCAGAGTACTGTGAACAGGAGGCAGCCTACCACTGCAAAAAGTCACGTCTCCTGAACACCCCGAGTAAGTGCCACAATCCTAAACCTTATTGATTACATAGTAGATACAGGCTGTGCTGTGACTGAGGAAGCAAAAAAAAAACAGTAGCATTACAGAATAGAAAGAAAAGCCTTCTACATTTTTGGATACCACCCTGCAGTGCTTCTCCTCTGATGCAAGAGGGTCAGAGCTCTGCAGGGGACTTTCTACACTGTAAGTTGATGTGTACAAAGGCTCTGAAAGGTTCTAAAAGGGAAAGTACTACTTAGAAACCACAAAAGCTCTATGTAGCTGATGGTAAATGGATGTGTTTATTCATTACGGTTTTAAACTGTATATTAATGATGGAAAGTATCCAGGTTGCTCCAGAATCTTATGATATTTCTGGAGAGGAGGGTTGTAACCTCTTCCGAGTCCCACAGTCCAGAATATGATGTTTAAGGTGCTTAATAGTACCATTCTTGGAGCAAAACTAATTTTCTCCTCATCATAGAAGGAACAAGTTTTTGGCACTGGTTTAATTTAGCAGCAACAAGAAAGCAGAGGGTCTCATCAGCTTGTGCCTCTGCAGTAAGAAATCTCCAGCCGCTGCTCAGGACTTCTTTCCACTCAACTGTCTCCTGGGCTAAAGATTTTACATTTGCTTATACCAGAGAGATGAAGGAACTTAAGGGCAGGGTTCTGAATGTCTTCAAAGTCTCATCTTGTTACTTGAGTTGTCTGTATGGTCCTGGTGATTCTTTCTTTATTAACAACTCTTAAATTTGTTATCAAGTTAAAAAAAAATCCAACAAAATGCCATAAGGAGAGCTTGCAATGGGAGTTCCTACCGTGCTACAAATGCATTGCCTGATGAGATATATCAAAAACGCTCCTGGTTCCAGCAATGTTACTATAACACTGAAGGCCTGTTTATTTTTAAAACCTGTGAATTATGTCTTTTGTTATCATCAAAATTTAGCAGCCAAGAAGCGCTTGCATTGCTAATCATTAATACATAGTATCAGCATCTAGGGTAGAGCACAAAGGGAAAACATTATGTAGGTGTAACTGTTCATAGAGAAAGGGAACTAATGTCTTACAAATACTTTCAGTGTTGCTGGCTTCTATATGCCACTCCACACTAGGCATGTTATAAAAATAGAGTCACACAGTGACTATTTCTGAAATATTATTTTTAAAGATGAAGCCCACAATGTTAGAGCAGGTCTGCATGTGAGATACTTGGTATGCATATGCAGAAATGTACACTAGGAGCGCATTTTGAGATATCTTTTGCATGTGATGCCTCTGGGAAGCTAAGGACACTTCCCATTTCTCCTTAAAAAACCAAACCAAAATAAAGTAATGATAATTTTATTTAAATTGGAAGTATATAAACTATCCTATTTCAGGGCTAAAGCTGTCTACCAACTGGTAGACGGACTAAGATGATTCTTGACAGGCAGCTCTTTCTTTCCTTCTCCAGGACCAAAGTTGTGGCTCTGACTCCTCAAGGAAGAGGACACAGGGATGGTGTCCGTCAGGCTGGCTTGCACTCTTGTAGCTGCTGCAGTGCCACTGTGGTCCTGACAGTTGACCAAACAAGAACTGCATGACTCATGACTCTTTGATACAGCTCCAGTTAATAAATCAGAAGAAAAATTGCAAGGCAGCGCAGTCCATGTGGCAGACACCATCATTATTTCCTCTTTTTATTCATTTTGTATGCTTTTTAATTAGACTTTCACTTTTCCAAACTCAACTTCCTGAATAGCCTGCAACTATAAGTCTGGGAGATATAGAACATACTAAAAGATAAATCAATTGAGTTCTTCAAATTACAAGGTATTCATAGCAATTTGTTCTTAGCTGCGTATTAAGTGTTCTTAAATGATAGAAAGACGTTTTTCCCCCAAAGCCTTAAATAGTTCCGTTACTTGATATTCATTTTGAGGTGAACTGCTGCTGTATTTTAGAAGACCTTCGAGACACAGTGGTGCTAAAAGCTGTCTTGAAGAATTCTCAGATTTGGAGAATTTCATTCCTGAACTTGAAGATGAGCTACAAGTGTAAATAAACCTAGGACATTTATTAAACTCACTGCAGAAGGTTCTCACCTGTGGTGTTTAGGCCCAGGAGTGACGGGGAAGTTTAGTTTGGGGTCAGAGCAACAAAATGGAAATCAAAACTCTTGGTTTTTGTGTCTTGATTCAGCCTACCTTTTGGATGACTCAAGCACTATATCCTCTCTGTGTTGCCAGAGTATCAAAATGTGTAATTACATTTAAAGAACCACACTTCAGATCCTCCTTCAGAAGCCGGTGTACAGTGCATGTTTATTGATAACAACAATGCATTTGCAGGCCAGCAGGAAAAGTTATGTGACTTAATCCAGCCAACTGAATATCACCACTTATGAATATCTCTAGACTGAGTCCAGCAGTGAATGTTTGATTGGAAGGGCGTCTCCCAGAGGTATATCTGATCTTTACAAATCTATTTAAGTTCCCTTTCCTGCAAGGAATCTAATATTTCTGAGCTGCCTCTCATTTTGGGCTTTGTTGGGGTTTTTTGGTTGGTTCATTGGTTGGTTTTTTGGGTTATTTTTATATGAGGAGATGGAATGCATGATTAGGATATCCTAGCTGATAGCATCAAAACCCCAAATCCTTGTCTTCAAGATATAAACACTGTCAGGTTTCACAGAGAAGCAATAAGAAAATTATTTTAAATTTTTCATTCATAAAATTCCAAAGATGCAAAGATGCATATTGTTACATAGCAATTGAATTGAGGGAAATAAAAAAAACATGTGCCTGAGCAAAGGCACAAGCATGGTGCTCTGGGCAGCCTCAGAGAGGCTTTCGTAAACTTGTTCCATCAAGAAATTTTTCTTTCCTCTCTTCCTGATGCCTCCTTGCACTGAAGACAGACACATGCCCAGTGGGTGTGATTCAGTGTAGTCTTCCCATTGAGTTACTTGGATTTACATCTGCAGTGTGTCAGACATACAATCTGGCAGTTGGCAAAAGAGTTTACTCATCTCCACCTCCTGCTGTCTGGAACAGCCTTATCAGTTCTCACTGTCATGCTAGAGCTTAGCTGCAAGCGTGTATTTGAAACTAAAATTAAATTGCCCTGAACTGCACTTTTGTACATCTCTGCCATCAGATGAGTTTTCAGGAGTTTTGTGAACATCAGAATAGATGTCTGTTCATCAAAGGAATAGCTGGCTTTCTCATGATGCTGGCAAATGAAACATAATTTATGACCAGTAATTGCAAGTCTTTAGTGACTTCTCTATACCTGTTGGAGAGACACCCACATAACTGGAGCAAATCTGATAGTTGGCATTAATTAGGAAAGTCATTCACACTCTTTGCAGAATTTTGATTGTAGACTTTACCACCACCTCATCCTTAGAAGCACAGACCAAAGCAAACTAGAAGGAGAGGAGAGGGGGGAGCAGGAAGCCTGGGCTGCTTCTAAACGTATGGTCTGTATTCTCGGAATCTGAAAAGAAGTTTAGGCCCCTGGGGCTCTGATTTCCTTTCTTTGAGGAGTGTCTCAGGTAATACCTAGAAGAAGGGTATGTGTACAAGAATAAATGCATGTGTGCACATGCATGTTTGATTAAACAGCTAACATACAAGATATTTGAAGGTATGAAAGCACTTTGTTAACTGAACAAACTCCCAGCTCTGACTGAATTTGCTCACTTTTCTAGAAGCAGTGGGTCTACTTAAAAGCTTAACATTTGGGAAGCTGCCTCTCATCCACCATATCAAGGACTTAACACAGTGACGGCTGTATCAGTGACAGGATAGCTTGCTTTACAATGCTTGTCTGACAGTCTGTCAAGTTCATAGCACATTTGTGTAGGCAGGGACTGAGAAAAGATCAGTCCTAGAGCAAAATCAAAGAAATAGGAATGTCTTTAGGTGGTGTTTTCTTCCTACTTTCTTCCTTATTTTTCTCTTTCAAGTAGAATTCCCACACCATGGCACCTCAAGGTTTGATTTCATCCGTCCTAAATTATGTACCTCTTCCCTGAACTTTCTGAGTGTACGTCTTAAGATCTGTCAAGTCTCAGTATTATAGGACTTGCATCCAGGTTTCCACCTCCTCTTCTATCCTCTTCCTCCCAACTAGACCTATACCTTAGTGCCAGGCTGCACCCTGTGCTGTCTCCAGTTCTGTGACTCCTTATTTCAAACAACTGTTTGCCCTCACATGTGAACCACTGCATTTGCATTTTATACCAACTTTACTGGAAGGAAAGATGTAGTCCTACCTCACAGCAGGGAGTGTGTCCTAATTTCTGGGTTTAGACTTTAGCTTGGACTTAATTCTGCTTCTGAGACAATTCAGTCATGGTTTATCTCTACCCTGTAAGAGCTTTTCATTTGTGCAGGGTCCCTTCTTAGTACCAGATAAGATCTCCAGTGATGTGAGAGCATAGGATGGTAAAGTGTCCTGCAGAGTCCTGCTTCCAATAGTGGCTGTTGGAGAGGTGCAGCTTAGGGTGAGTACACAAGTCTGGATATTTTCAGCACATTCCTCAATCTGTTCCCATTGCCCACAGTTGCTCTATTAAGGGCATAAGACTTTATGCCATTTGCAATCCCTTTTATTATCCACTATGTATCTGGTGTTCATAAATTTGTCTAATCACTTTTTGAACTTCATTATAGTGTCGGCCTCTGCAGGCTCCTAGGAAAACAAGTTCCAGGAGTTCCCTACTGGCTGTGTTCAGAACTACTTTTTTTTTATTATGTTTTAAAATAATATTTTACTCTGTGTACTGAGTTCTGGTATTGAAGGATATGATGAATCACAGTTTTGCACTCATTCAGTGCTTTGATAGTCCTTCTAGTTCTGCATCTTGTACCTTCACTAGCTCTCGTATTTTTCTCACAAGTGACCCATAGTATTTTGAGGCATGGTTTGCGCCATGGTTTCTCATAATGCGGACACCACTTTTTTGAGCAGTTTAAATCTTTATGAAGAAAAGAGTGTGAAACCCGGGTTCTAATAAAGTTTTTTTTACATAGATATGCTATGAGGTGATATAAAATGGCCCATAATAAGCAGCCATTTAGCACTGAGGTTTTGCTCACTATTATTTTATGCCTTTCAGATACTATCATTTTATCATTCCAGGTACTTTAAATTGTTACTGCATTACCAGGAGACTAGTTATCTTTGCACAAAATAAGGTAGGAGACGGCAATGTGCCCTCAAAAAGTGGTTCATACTGAAGGGAGTGGTGAGTAGGAAGCAGGTGTAAATTGTATGTTGTAATTATTCTTGAGTAATTAGGATCCCCTTCCTGAGAATGAATGGCTTGCCCTATGCATTTCTACCACCATACCTTGTCTATCCTCTCCCAAGTGGCACTGCTGACAGCTTCTTACAAGCATAGTTTTAAATAACTTGTGCTATACTTAGAGACTTTTGAAGAGAGTTCTCCTTAGTAATGCAACATGCCCCCTTATTTGTAGGGACAGATTTAGAGGCCCTTTTTAAAGAAGCTATAGTGTTAGTAGTGTGCAGCTGATTAAAATGCAGGTGGCCTTTGCGAAAATGCTGGTGGTCTAAGCAGAATTTAAAAAAAAATGATTTGCAGGGGAGGTAACCTGACATCTGGCGTGCATGCACCTGTGAGTAATGGAATATCTTTATCCCACTTTCTGACCCTTTACTTCCCTCCCCATAAACAATCCCTCCTGAGTGACAATGAGGTAAGGTGTGCTATCGTTGCCAAAAAAGGAATGTCTTCTCCTTACATTATTTCTCCTGTAGTCTTGCTGTGCTTCTTTGAAATTGCAATGCAGCCAAGCAATGGGTAAGACATGGGAAGATATCCCTGCTCAGTCATACACTCTTTGGTTTCTAACCAAGGGGGAGGAAAGCATGTCCCCTCCTTGAACCCCACTGCAGAGGAGGACAGGCTTAATGCTACCTCTGGTACTTCTGGAATGACACCAGAAGGGCTTGAGTCTCTTGGGTCTACTTCAGTGAACACTGAAGCACCATTATCTCTGCTTTAGACGCAGTGTGTCAGGTGAATTTAAAACCAATTCTGGAGGTGGGGACTGATACAGTAGCGAGGAAGGAGCTTCTATAGATAACTGCTGTTTGCTCTGTGGAATATGTCCTTGTACTATTGCTATCATTGGATATTTCTTTTTTTTTCTTTGATTTTTTTTTTCCTCTCTAATATTTTGTTGGGTTTTTTTTTATTCTAAGGAGCAATTCTGGAATTACACTTTTATTTTTCTTTTTTGAGATACCTTTTACAGTTTACCTAGAAAACAAAATTTGTCAGTCCAAACTGAATAGATCTACTGCCTTTGACTGACATGTAAAGTACCTCTACCAATATACAGGAAGCAAGGGTTGTTAATGAAGACACATACCACAGGTAAATTAAATGTAAACCTGAACAACAGATTTGGACCCTGGAAGCTGGAAGTCGATGCGTGAGCTGTTCTTGGTGGTTCTGTAGGGAAGTCCAGTGCTGTGACTGATGCTGCTAGATGTTTGCTTAACCTTTGTAATCTGTTAGATTGGGACTATTGTTCCTAAAAAAAAAAAAGTGCTTTGGAGTAAAGTTGATGATAGCTTTTGCTCAACGTGTTAAATCTATGGGATGGTATTAGTGCTTGTGGCTCAATAATGATGAAATTTTGAGTTCAGGGAATTTTGCAGTCCAAATGGATAATTTTATGAGACGTATGTGCCAGAACCAAACATGTCCTAATAATACCTCTGATTTGAGACACCCAGTCGTGTAAGTTATTCACACACACAATTATTTGAAGAAGGGAGTAATTCAGGCTATCCCAGCCAACATTCCCTTAATCACAAGGAATAATATTCTTTTTTTAATTTGCGGCATTCAGCATATTGTTAACAATAAATAAATAATGACAGTTAGAAACAAGCAGCTAATGCTTGGCTTGTTGTTTTAATGGATCATTAACTATGACAGCAACCTGTCCACCATTCAAGAAAGAAAGCAGTACTGCTGCTTGAGCAGAAAGTGTGCCTTCTCCCTTATTAAAACCACAGCAGGGAGTGTGCTTTCATCACACTTCAGTTTGTCTGCTTCATTTGGTTGTCCTACTTTGGGCTTCTTGGGCTCCATTAGACTCAAACTGTCTTACTGACGTTAAACTAATTTCTCCATCAAATTGGGCCAGTGCAGAGAGTAATGTTTTCTGATTCTGGAGAATAGATGATGTAAATCAGAGTGGTGGAAGAGTTCTCAGCTGACTGTTTCTACTAAGTTGCTGCATGAGTGAAGCAATAATAATTTACCTTTCTATTCACATTATCTTTGAGGGTAGGAAAGCATTTGGGGCTGTAATCTCTGTTTCATGTGTGCTTTGAGTTCATTTAACTCCAGTTTTAGATCTGAGGAAAAAAGTATGTGCAAAGCAAGGCACTTCCTGCAAATCAGATGGGATGGAGCAAGTGAATACGACAGAGCTCATAGGCTTTGATTTTGCTTTAGTTGGTCTGACCTGTCAGAAAACAGAGGTCTTAGGAAACTATACATGAAATGGGCAATGGCATAATTTAATTATATAGTGTAATTAGGACAAAATAAAACATAAGCCTATGGAAAAAGAAGTCAAGTTTTTATTTTGCATAGATGAGGTTAAACTGAGAGTCATTGTTTGTAAATCATAAGACCAGGAACTTTACCCCCTTTATAGTGTGAAGATTAGCCTATGGGAAATGTATTTTCTATTTTTGAAAGTGCAAAGGCAGAGATGGAGAAAAGAAACAACGAGTATTAGCTGAAGGCTGTGTTTTCAGATTAATTTGTGCTTTGTGTTCAAACAGCAACAGAAGAGCCTTCCCTAAGAGTATTTATTTCAAAGTTTTGCTTACTTGAACCATCTGATGTTAAGGGAAGCATAAAAGTAGCTCTTCTAAGTGTCTGTTACTCTTTCGTAAAAAAAAAAACCAAAAAAAAAACCAACCCAAAATATAGGGAATAAGCAAGCGAGCTCAGAAAAAACGTCTCCATACCTTTTGGGAAAAAGCTGCGTACTTCTTCCCCTCCCAAGAAGCATCTAAAAGCAATTGAAAATTATTTACCTCCCACCAACACAGACTGATTTGGGAAGGATCAGATCAGACTGAGACTTGACAAGTAGCTAGAAAGATGTGGAGACCTGAAAGAAAACAACCCTTTTAAAACTTTCTTTAGAGAAGCTTTTTTTCATATCTGCTAGACCAGAAAGATTGAGAACAAAATGAAAAAGCTTTTGAGCCTGAATTTCTTCCAAGCCCCTTTGATAGGAGGCTGTAATAGGGTTTACCTGAGCTGTCCAGGACTCACAACAACATCAAGAGCCTTCTTCTTTTGTTCTCAAAAGCAGAATTCCAAAGTCCCAGAAACATTTATTTTTTTTTTTTAATTATAATTTAGAAAGTTCAAGCAATTAATCCATGTGGTCCTTCTCTAAAGGTAGTTGTATTACCTACCTCATTTAGCAGACAAGAATATTGAGGCATCAGGTTGCTACTGATGACAATTTTGCATGAAACCAATATGGGCTATTAGATCTATTTGGAAGTAACTACCCTAAAACCAATGGCCAAGTTTGTGCAATCATCAAAAAAAACCAAAACCAAACATAAGAGGAGTGTTTCCTCCTGGATGAACACCTCTGAAGACTTTCACTCAAAGACTAATATTTGTATAGGTACCTGTTGTGCTTTGCCCTTGTGCTGTTAGTGGAAGAATGAACAAGTCAACCCTTAGAGGTTTTTTTTTTTTTTTCTAGCACCCTTATTAACCCATTTAAGGTGATTTAGCAAGAAATGTATGATTCTGTGAATTTTTATGGACCTACCAAATTACAAGGACAATAATGGTATATTTAGGTGAGGCATAATGGAATGTTTGGAATATTCAGCCAAGGAAGGAAAGAAAGCTGTGATTCTGCACAGTAGTCTTGAAAAAGTATCACCAGTCTCAAGCAGAAATAAAGCAACCAGATACCTTCCTCTTCCATTTCCCATATATTGTTTGGATTTTATTTTGTTCAAGTGGTTGATTGTAAAGGGAGAGTTGTGAGAATCTAAGTCTACTTTCTTCATTAGACACTCAGATGCCATATTGACAGCTCTGTATTTCTCGTTCATAGATGTTTTGAGGAAAGATAAGTTCACTATGAGCACAATGCATTCAGGAAGTGTTAGCTTATCCATGATGGTTTGAATCTAAGTATTGGTCTGAACACAGCCAGGTGCAGCAGGCAAGGATTCATGATATGGTCTTCAGAGTTTGTCTCCAGTAATGCCAATTCAATGCTAGAATTTATCCCACCATTGACAGATGGCTGTTCTTACCCTCACTAATTATACAGAGACAATTGCAACTATTCTACATGTGTCTGGTTGTACCTGTGACTGTAGTGCATGGTGTAGCTGTCTTATAACGATGTTGTCTTCCTTTGTATAGGGCAAGAAGGGACTCCAAATAATTAAGAAACAGTGCCCTTGATTTAGGATATGATCCCTGCATAGCTAGCATGGGATCCATGTAGTATTAGCTTAGCTCTCTTAAGGTTATGCGTTCAGCCCAAGGGAGATGCCCAAATTCTTCCAGGCAGAGAGATATGCAATTGAAGGCGATAATTCCAACTTATTTTTGGTATCTTTCTGAACAGAATGTGATTAAAGTAATTAAACTTTGTATGTTCTCATGATTCTGCCTAGCAAAAGGTATCTCTCCTAACTCCCAAATCAATCTGTGCTAATGATTTTTTGGCAGTTTATAACATTGTTTCTCTGCTTATTTTTTCTAAAAGAATAGTTCAATAGATGGTGGAATAATAAATGACGCTTTTTTTTTCCTGCTGTGGTTTTGTGCTTTAGTGTTGATCTTCTATGTGGATTGTCTGATATCTGCTGGGGACTGAAAATGCATTGCAACTTTTTCTTGGGCTGGGTACTGGAAGGATCTTTCTTTTTTCTGCTTAGGCAGTACATGAAACCTGTAGGAACGTATCAGTCACATGTGTTTGGAACTGGCCAGTAGGTTCATGAGTTTTTTGAACAATGTACACACCAATGCACAAACTTTCATGTAACAAGTTCCAGTATGACTCGCTTGTCCAGAAAACCAGGTGCAGATTAATAACTAAAGCCCACTGGAATCTATAGCAATTAGCAGAAACTGTATAGTACTCTTTAATTCCAAGTGTCCCAGTACTAGAAGGAAAGCTTTATTTGGGCTAAAATGAGATGCACGTGCATGTATTTTCTCACCGTGCCAGATACACAAGTATCTGTCTCCTCCTCAGCGTAGGAGCAAAAACTTAAAGCAAATGGGCATCCTAAACTCAACTGAACTTCATCAGTACCCATCAGCCTTTCACAGATCTTTGGCCCATGCTGCTATGCTAGATTCAGTGCCTGTCTGCTTCATATGCTGGCTATTTCTTTATCCAGGATGCCAGATTCCATGTCTCCCTTTCATTATATCTTTGATTTACCAAAAAAGTTTAAAATCACTTGTCTAATTCACAATATGTAGTGATTCCAATACATTAACACTAACAATGAATGAAAAGTGCTCTGAGTACCTTAGTCTACAATAAGTAGTCATTTTCTATTCTTCTTTTTAACCAAGCTATCTTCTTCAATGCAATCAAAATGATGTTAGTGGCACTTGTTGGTAGGAAAGAAAAAATTATAACAGTTCCTGGCTGTTCTTTTTTCTCACTGTTTTATTACTGAACTTAATTCAGGTCTGAATAGTTTGTTTTACTGATGAGTCCAAGCCTACCTGAAAAGTGGTTCTGAAGAAAAAGTAACATCAATTATTTATATATTTATTTTAAATACTAATTTTTAGTTACTGATTCAAAGGGTCAGTACAGCCCATAAAATTATCTATTTATATAGATAGAGTGTTCTCTTTTTGGGATAGGATGAGCTTGCATATTTATGTAGGTATGTGCAGGTAGGTTAGAAGGTCAAGAAAAGTGAAGGTTGTCTCTAATTAACTTCCTGGGATAAATGGATCTTTGTCAGGCCTGGTACAAGACCAGTTAATGTTGGTTACTCTTTTCCCCATTGAGGTAAATGTTTTCTGTATATTAGAATTTATCTACCTCCCGTTGTCACTGTGATTTCAAGCTCTCAGGTTTTATCCAGGTGAAACTCTCTTGGTGTGTGGCAGAAGTTTAGTAGCTGTTCCTAAGAGAAAGGTTTTCATGACTGAATCCTAACATATCAGAGGGTGGGATTCTAGGACAAGTTGTATTCTATTGAAGTGGGCTCTGATTCAACTCTCTTTGGCTTTTTCTCTGGCTATGAAAACTCAGTTTGGTCCATTTGTTTTGCCCTGTTAATATCTATCACTGAACTGAGGAGGGTTCTCCTGGAAATGAGCATTCTTCGGGTTCTGTTTTGGGGTCTTGTTTCTCAGAGCCTCCAGGTACAAAGCTTTCTAGGTCACTTCCTTCTCAATGCATGTTTGTGTTCTGGGTTCAAGCAAAGAGAATGTGTTGCATTTTGTTTACTGCCTCTGTGAGATAGGCTAAGGCCACCAGTCAATCTGCAGAACATTAGAATTACCTATTTAATAGAGGCAGAATTTTATTGAGTGAATAATTACATCCTACTACTGCTGAAGTAATCACCTTAGATACAACCAATGCTCCAGAGGGAGGTATGTTCTTTCCAAAATGCCACCCTGGACAATTCATTTTACTTCCACACAAATCTCCAGAATCTGTCTGACCATATTGTACTACAGGTTGTCATGTTTTCAGAGGATGAAATTTATGTTCCATGAAATATACCATTGCCAAAATTAATAGGTAAATGAACAAAGTGAAACAGACCATTAGAGCCATTTTAATATTGTAGTTGCTGGGCTGTGGCACAAGAGCAGAAACTAATGGGTAAACATAATTGTATTATAGTGACAGAAGCTATCAATGTACAGTACACAACTGTGGTTACACCATAGAAGGCAGTCAACCATTGTGAAATATGATTTAGCAGACAAGCCAGTTGCAGGTAATCTTACTTTCCCTGGCTAGTTCGTTTTAGCTGATGGAAAGTGATGAATAGCAGCTATTTCTTTCCTGCCCTACTGTGACTTCAGTTCAATTTCACTTTGATAATTTTCATAATCCTTTTTTTTATATTGTTCTGGACAACAATGCTGAGATTTTTGTGTTTACAGAAATTTTCCTGAGGCATGAAAAGAGTGTTACTGAATATTCATGCAAATATGAATTCAGTCAAAGAGTCTTCAGAGTAAGTGTTCACTCTAACACCCTGAAGTCTTTTTGATGCCCTTGTCTTTATTTCTGCTAATCAATGCTTCATAATTCTAAGTGAACACTAACAATATTTAATCAAGATAAACAATTCATAGGCTGAACTGTGTTTGTATAATGTCATTAAAAAGCTTTGAATAACTAGCATGATCATAACTTTCTGTTAATGTACAGCTTGAGAGAAGCTACAATATCAAATGATTCAACTAAAAAAATACAAAGCTTAAAAATATGCATGATCAATTCTGTTCTATTGAAGGCAAGTAATATAGTATATGAGTTCCTTGGTTACTACACCTTTTATCAAATTCCATTTTAGTGTAAAACAAATTACACAATATGGAAACATTGTAAAAATTCAGATATGTAGAGAAACTAACAAGTTCATCTATAGCTTGTTAATGCTGTATTTGTATATAAGCGTTTGCACTCAGAGCCTAAACACTTTAACACTGATAGATCGAAAATGCTGATACTATATTCCTATGATAGAATAGACAGATATACCCTGCACAGTAGAGGGGTATGAAGAAGCATCTCTAAGCTTGGTTACTGGAGTAGTGCAATATAAATTAGAATACCATCTCTGGTGACTTTTCAGAGCTGGAGACAGGGATTGATACAGGAGCTTCTTCAGATCACTGTGGCACTCAAGAGTTTACCTATGCAGGAAGACTGTATCAGTGAGTGACTAAAGTAGATTTAATGCTGCTTCATTCTGCTAAGGTGGTTCAATGTGGTTGGAGAGCTGGGGAGAGTCGGGTGCTCAACTGTTTAGCTTTTACTCTCAGGAATTTTCACTCTATGCATATGTTAAAAAAAAAGAATTGGTTACTTTGATCTTCACTGAGCAACATCTTTTAAGGAAATATGTAGTGGGGAATTGTGTTCTAGTAATCTGCTACAGGGAAGGCTGGAATGGTTCAAAACTAGCCTAGGCAAAGCCAGCATTGCTAATTGAATTCTTGAATGCCAGACCAACCAAGGGTTTCTCTACGCAGCAAAATTAAACTCTGTAGAAATTACTGAGACAGTTTAGATCATGGAATTCAATACATGTGTTTTAGCATAGCTTTCAACAGCATATAACTGTTTCCACTGAACAGTATGTGAGTTTTGTATCACTACTGCCACTTGGTATATTGGTTTTACCTGACCTTTGACCTGACACTAGTTTTTACTGAATAGACACACTTTATTGCTGTCACTCACAGAAAAAGAAAACAACCACAGTCAACTGAGGTTGCAAATACAGAGGTAAAACTTGAAATTTTAGTCCTCAAAGTCCTGCTCCCATTTATCAAGAGAATGCTGTCTTACTGTTACACCATGCTACTTAGCGTGAGATATTGCTATGATCAGTGTAACCCATGACAAAGCAGTGAAAACTTGAATGTGCTAAATGGAGAATTAGGTGACTAGTTGAGTGATAATATATTGCCTAACCTAATGAAAAGACATTACATTTAAATAATGGACCACATCGTAGATTTAATTATCCCAAGGCAAGGTAGTAGGTGCTTCATGCAGACAAGGTCAATTACCTTATACAGAAGAGCTTGTTTGAAGTGTATTATGAATAATTCACAGACATAGAAATTAGCTTTGAAAAAGTGTCCCAGCTATAAAGCGGTGAAAGCATTCAATTTCTTCTTTAATATATTTAAGATAACACCCAAAGGACAATTATGGTTGCTTAACAGTAAGACAACTTAAATGGCAAGAAATGACAATTGTGTGGTCAAATTCACAGTAATGTATTATGCAGAGGGAAGCAGCAGCAGCAGCATCATGGCATAATCATATCAGGCCACAAGAAACTGGTTTCAGACCTCATTTTGTAGTTTTAAATGCTAAATTAAATTTGATCAAATATTGATTAATTTATTAACCTTTCTCAATAAAGAAGATAGTTATTGCTGTACTAGCTTTGTTTATTTTGTTTATTCAGGGCATTTAGTTCTATGGCTTTCTGTTGTGAAAACTGGGGTCCACAGTTATTGAATAACTTGTATGATTTTGGCAAGTCTGACAAAAAAAAAAGGTGGAACCAGAACATTTAATTTTCCATCTTTATTCAGAAGACCAGTCTTCTGCTATAAGTACTAAATTTTACTGGTTCTAAGACACTATTGTTCCAGCCTGGGACTATTTAGCATTAGAGTTAAAATGATGACAGTAGCCATGGCAGCAGAATGCATACTCACTTGACATATGGTGACCTTAGGTGTGAATTGGAAATGCAATAAACTTGTAAGTCTGGGGAATAACATGTTCTCTCAGCATATTTTGATTCCACAGGCAAAACAATAACCTTAGCTTTCTCTCTTTGACTTTGCAATAAGTGGTAACGGCCAGGGGAAATCCCTTAGGGGCTGCAGTTTTCTAAGATGCCTGGCAAGAAGATGGCTAATTCATCAGGTACCTCAGTTTAAATATCTAAATGCAATAGTGACATTGCATGGCCTTTGAGTTTACCTGCTTTATTTGCTTGAAAGGGAGAGTTCAGCAGAATTTTAGAGGGTGCTATAGAATTGTGCATCTAATGAGGCATGAAGCCAGCCTAGTCCTGTTTTGATTCACGTCAATGTCAAGAATCCCATTTAGTTCAGCAGGAGCAGTCCTAGAATCCCTGGCACTTCCAAAAGATGATTTGAATAGAGGGAATAAAAATTTGCCACAATGTACATTTATATAACAAGCCGCTAAAATATGTGACGATATAGGAAACTGCCACAAAGAAAGAGGAAAGAAAACTTCATTAAAGCAAACATACTGAAAAATAGAAAGCATGGGAGTTGCGTTTGCTGGTATTCTCCATCATCCATCTTTTCTCCAAAGATCAATTCTCAAAAAAAATCTTAAGAATTCCCTTTCCTCCCTCTTCACACAGTTGCTGGCCACCACCCCAGTGGTTTCTGGGAGGCCTTGATAAAAACTAATCTGAGCCTAAGAGACTTGCTAGCTGATGTACTTATTTGCATGCATGAATGTGAACAGATGTTTACATAGTAGTGTTAAGTAGGCCAGCTGCTTGGGAGTCATTTATGTATTTTATTTAAAAGTAAAGCCGTGCGGCTGAAAGCTTTACTCACAGTGTGGAAGACAAAAGAAACCCAAACTCAGACAAATACATTTCTTCCTGTATTAGAGAGTTGCTTCTTTTATGGGCACCGTTTTTCAGTTTGTCTGAATTTACAGCTTAATACGGCCACATTTTACCTGAATCTCTGAGCATCTGCACATTATCTTGACCAGCTGTATGTGAGTGGAAGAAAATATCTAGCACAGTGTCAACTTTACCAAATGTCATTTGTCTGAGGAGAGAGGAGTTAAAAAAGAAAACCAAACAAAATTGAGATGGGGGGAAGTTGCCACTTTCCTTTGCAAGAGGATGCATACTGATGGTTGTTTGTGCATGTTGTAATGAAGCTTACATCAGGGTAATGTCTGCCTTTGCATTTGTTCTGCTTTTCAGATGTGAGAAAAAGCATAATCCTTGAGAGTGTATTACAGCTGTAAATTTGTAACTAATTTTTATTAATTCCTTGACATAAATTTGACCAGAAAAGCTTCCTTTATGGAGGTGTACATATGTATGCAGAAATGTGTAGAGGGAAGAGGCTGGAGGGAGAGACTCTTGTATATTTTTCTTTTTGTTTTATTTTGTCCCTTAATGATTCCTATTTGCAGTTGAATGGGACTAACAGTAAAATGTGAGTCTTGGGTCTATGTTCTCCATGACTTTATTTCCTCTGACCTCTGGCCATGTGGGGATCCTTGTCTTCAAAAGAAGGCAAACAAATGCTGTAGAAAGTTAGAAGGAAGTGATTGAGCCCAGTTACTTTTTGCATAGCTGTTGGAGAATTCTAATGATATATTAATATATAACTTGTTAAAATCCTACACAGATCTTGGAAAGGGAAGACTTATCTGCTTCAGTGGTATTGTTTCCACTCAAGCATCACTGTGTGTGGGAGACACCTACATCTCTCCAAACCAATACTAGACAGGATTTGTACTGCATTATACTTGTGTTGGGGATGGTACATTCAATTAAGGAGCCTTACTGTTGGAAGGTAGGATGGTGATGTGTGTGAAGATCTATGTGACTGGCATTCACAGCCTTGATACAACCCCCAAAGGTTTGTCTTATATCAGCCATGGATAAAGTCCTATGGTAGAAAGTTATGTTTTAATTAAAGATCTTGATTCTTATTTCATAAATCTCATAGGTTTTGCTAAATAGCTCTGATGGTGGTTCTTTCTCTCACCATTACTTACAGAAGGCACATAGATGTAGCTATCTCAGTTTAGTCCTGAAAATTAGATTAAATGAACACAAGAATAGTCACTATTAAAATAAGGGCTGTAATGCTGTTAACTGTATGGGAAGAAAGAAAATTTTAAAAGTATTTGAAGTACTCATTGCAGCCTATGTGATCCTCACAAGTAATGCGGCAGCTGGATTTCTCTCAACAGTTAAGGGCTGCGCTCCTGTACTGTCAAGAAACCAGTGACTGAAACCAGGTCATCTTCTGATGAATTGGGATAAGATGCCCTGATCTTGCCCAGAAAGCAGAAAGTGCTTTCTCTCAAGACTCTTAAGCTTTGTGTCTGACTCTCCGATACTGGGCATATGCTAATAAATTTCCTTGAACTGCTGAATGCCCAGCCTCACTCTGCAGTATGTGTCTATGTGGTGGGGAAGAAGTTCTGTTCAGCATTTGGAAAAAGAGGAAAGACTGATAGCTTCATGTGGTTGCATGGTTGTTGTTCTTCTGCAGCCTCTACCCATTCCAGTCTTCACTGCAGCGGTAGTACTACAGCCAAGTTCTTCTTTCTGCTCCAGGAGCAGAAAATCGTCTCTTGAGCTGAATAATAATCACTGGTAGTGACAGTAGTGCTTCAGAGCACAGCTGAGCAGTTCATATTCTGTCCTATACAGTCTGTGCATGAAAGTATGTGCACTCCATGTCCCAGTTTATATCCTTCTGTTTGCTGTAGTTGTACAGAGAGATACACAGGAACATGAGACCAGTTAAACAGCAAAAACTAAATAGAAAATCTATTTGAAAGAAGTAAACTCATTGCCAACAGTGTGAAGAAAATAAGAGCTGCAAATTGATTAAGCTGTTCGACGGAGAAGACAGATTGTTGTTATCCTGACCTTTCAAGGTGGTCAGGATATATCAATAGGAGCATCTTCTGAGTATGGTATTCTATTTTTTTTTTTTCACTTATATTCTGTTGGTTTTCTCCTTACATGCTGGCTTGGAGCCAGTTCATTTCATGGTCTTGCCTATACATATGTTCTGCTACAGCTGCATTTTTCCAAAATGCCCAATTTCGTAGCACTCCAGCCTTTCTTAGGATGACAAATGATGCCCCCGCTGCTCTGATCAACAGAACTGTAATTGCAGTCTGAGATGGGGACAACTGAACCAATGCCATCCTGCAGTTTGGGTATATCCTTCGGTTGAAACTTGACTGTATTTATTTATTGTAGTTGAGTTTCCGATTCCACCACTTAAGGCATTAACTGCTGCCATTAATTGTGACATTGAGGAAAGCAGAATTGCTTAGCAGTTGAAAGTAGTGTCGAATCAGCAGTTATTTATTTACCATTGCTCTGTAATGTGTTGTAACACATCACACTATAAAGAAGTTTAATGAGCTGCAGTAATGCGTGTTGCCTCTTGGAGATATGGGGATGCAGTTCAATGAGGTTTTTTGATAAAACACTTAAAACTGGACTTTCTCTACTGCTGTGCTGATCACCCAGATTTGTGCTCTTATAATCATAGTAAGTACAACTGAGTGTTGTCTTTTGCCACCTAACACATTTTGGGGCCACAAAATAAACAGTCCAGTTCAACTTAACCCGTGAGATTTCAGTTCAGCAGGGATGTGACAGAAGAGTAGGAGGAAAGGTAAGAACATAGTTATTATTCTGTTTGTCCAAGTTGCCTTGTGGACTTATAATTAGTATAAGACTCAGAAATGTGCCTGATTATTCTCTAAACTCTTTTCCATGTGTTGGTTTCAGTTTTTTGGTTCTTTGCAATGCTTATGCTCTAGAGCACAACAAATATATCTCATGCACTGCACAGGGACTGTTTCAGCTGTTTAGCATAAATTTAAATATATTGCTCTTTTGCTTTTTTTAAAAAAAGCAAAACAACTCTGCTTTTTATATGAAGCTGCATAGGAAATGATACTGGATATCCATCTTACAGAAGATGTTCATTTGCCCGATTAATTTTACAAGGCACTCGAAATGCTCACATCTTATTTTCTGAAGGATTCTTTCCAAAACAGAAGCACTATCCCAAAAATATCTGTGAGTGCTGTTATCAATTTTAAGAAAATCCTCTCATTTATGTAATTAGGGACTGCAGCATCAAAATTGTTAGTAATATGTTATTACTACTTGTAATTTATCTTCTATTAAGACTGGTTTTTTGTTTTATGCCGATTCAGAAATATTTAATGATGATATTTTCTGATTTATTTAAGATCGATCTAAGCCATGAAAGTCAGTAGTTATCAGCCACTTACAGGAACCAGTTAGTGATTCTTCTTCAAAAAAGCACTCTGTGGAAATGACGTTGTGCCAATGACTTTCTGGTCAGATTCACTGTGTAAATAGATGTTATTCTGTAACTATCAGCTATGATGTACTAACCTGAAAGACAAGGTGTGTTCTCATTGCTTCATGAATCAATATTACTGATAAAGATTCTCTATACCCAAATCTAGTGTTTTTTATTCCTAGAAGCTGTTAGCACAAGTACGAAGGGAACAAAATTAATCTGTCTTTTGTGGAAGGTTTCAAATCAGAAGGCAGTCCATTTCAGTCACCAGTGACTGTGCTGGTGCAATGTGAGAAGAAGGGAAAAAAGTAATAATAAGGATACGTTTCTTATTATTCATGCTGATAGTTAAAACTGCATTTACAGGAAACTGTTCTGTCGAGTAAGGTAATTCCACTTTTGCTCAAACATTTTTCAAAATAAAGGGAGGGGGGAAAGAAGAACTATTAGTGTGTGTAGTTTCTCTCAAAGGACCAAGCAAAGTCTGCTTTCCACAGCATGTTTTTCTGTAACTTATCCAGTCTGCTATTAAATATCCCAAATATCCCCATTTTATCTATTTTATTTTTCTAATCTATGAAATTACATTTTTCTGTGAGTATGATCCAGAAAACCTTCCATGGGTTTCCTGGAAGTGTTGGATTAAACCTTGTATTAATTCCACCCAATTTTACTCTGGCTGATATTTGTCCGTAAACTTGAGCAACTTTCTCTGAATTATGCTCTGGCTTCCAGACTATAATTATGACAGGCTGTAGACCTGAGGTTTTGTGGACTTCCTTGAAGAAGGGCTCAGCCTAGTAGACAGGGGAGAGTGCATGAGGCTCAGAGCTGAGCAGATCTGGGGGCTTTGCCGTACAGGTCCACCATGGCACCACATTGAGTACATGAGGTGCAAAGTACTGCAGGTAGAGTCCCTCCGTTACTCTTCATCTGAGCCCTGTTCCAAGAGGTTGAGCTGTCATGATGGATCTTTCGAGAATAAATGGATTATCTATTTGAGTCATTTTCCTTTTTTAGCCTCTTTTAAAAAGATACTTCAGACCTTTCAGTCACAGCATACCAGCAGATAGTGTTTTTACCTGTCCCAGTGACAGCCACAGAGTTTGTCTGAGGAATTCTTATAACCTGACTCTGTTTCAGAACAGCTTGAAGCAGGGGTCTGAACAAGATGGTCTTCAGATGTGCCTTCCAGCTTCAATAATTCTGTCCTCCTGTGAGCACCCTGATGCTCAATGACAGCAAATTAACAAAACTCCTCTGATTTCACTGGAGCTACAGGATTTATACTAGTTACTGCATCTGACCTTTTTTATGGCTGGAAATTAATAGCAGATGAATGAGCTGCAAAGTGTTTTATCCTGGCAGTCTTTCCTGAGACTGTTGCTAGTAGTTTAATTTTTACAGTTCTTGAAAAGTTCTTGTCTCACTTCAACATTCCCATGAATAATAGTTGAATACTAAGTTTTCTGGTGGTGAAGGGATCAGTTTACAGTTTGGTGCACCATTCATAGTCTGATGCGTCTATGATGTTATTTCTGGGCTCTGAAATTGCTTTCTTCTATGAGAACTTAAATAGCATTTAAGAACAAAAACTACTTATCTCACCTTGCAGTATTTTATAAGGTGCATTAGTTCAGTAGTCTCTCCTTACCATGCAGCCCTTTCACATCCCTTAAAAAACACTTTAAAAACAAAGCTCTGAAGAAGATCTGTCTAAACTTAAAAACTCACTCCTGTCTTCCATGCTTTCCTCAAGTGCATGTGGAATATGGCGATCTAAAACCAGGCCACCTCAATCAGTGAGCTGAAACTAATCGAGTTAAGACTTCAGTAGCATATTGAGAGACTGGGCTGTATTACTAGATGCACAGAGAGTGTGCATCCTGTTACTCCTGTTGTCCTCCTCAAGTCCTGGAGAGATACTGAGGAGCATTGGTCTGGTGCAAATACAGAGAACCTCAAGTCTTAATCATGTGAGATTTTTCAGTACCCTATTGGTTCTTTACAAGAACTGGAATGACATGATCTCATTTACCTTCTCTTTATTAATCCATTAATTCATCACTTGCTACTATTTACTCTCACTCACTATTTTTATACTTCTGCAGAAGAACTGATTAAGAATGTCCTGGGCACTGCATTGATCCACCACAGGAGATGGCCTTCTGGTAGAAGTGAGTGAGATAGCACTGGTGAAAGAGGATGAGCATGAACAAATATGAGCTGAACGAGAAGTCTGAGGGCAGCAAATGATAACATCACATTAGGACTATACCTATAACATAGGCAAAAAAGTCCAGGCATCTCCTGAGCAGGACCCGCTCCTCCCATGGCCAGGGTCATGCTGGAGCCCACTGAGACTGCTCCATCATCTTTGTTCACTTGCAATAGAATCCAGGCCACTGATGGTTTTCTGGTCCCAGCACAGAGTAAGGATGTGGCAGGATAGTCAATGTCATAGGCCTATCTGTCATAGGTCTATATGTTAATGCAATGCAGGGCTTGTTTATCTGAATTTACCTGGAGGAATTAAGCTACACAGAGAAAAAAATGGGAAAGGAAGAGAAGAATGAGGTAGAGGAAAGAGTATAAAGCACGAACGACAGGTTTGAATGAAGTTTTGCTGGAATGAAAGACATAAAGGAAATAAGGTAAAGTGTTTTGTTTCAACAGGGTAGGTTATCCAGTCTATCTTCAGCAAAACTCCTGAGGATTCAAAGCTGATATATTCTCTGTTTTGTCATTTGTCTCTAAAAGCTGCAATCTTCTCTGCATTTTTTTGGTTTTGGCTTGATTTTTTTTGTGTTCTTTTTCTTTTTTTCATTTTTGCGGTTCCTTTTTCCTGCTAACCTGCATGCTTTTTAGCTTGTCCCATAGTTTCTGTTGCTGGTTGGAGTCCGACTCACATGTATCAGGAAACTTGTCATTTGGCCAGAAATTTGTTGAAGAAACAACTCAGCCTGAGCTGACAGAGGTGAAAGCAAGTACTCATAATATTTTCAATTGTCTTTGGCCTTCAACAGAGACATTCACGAGGCATAATATTTTATTTTGGATGTAGATTGTATGTTCCTCAGCACATAAAAGTGTTCAAATCTGAGATCCTTATACCCATTCTCAAATCCGTCTCTCAAAGAGTTGATGATTATTTTGCTTTCACTGAAGCACTGTTAGTGTGTGATGGCACAACTCTGTCATTGCAGCTCAGCAGTTCTGCTCATTAGCCTCCTGTTCAATCTAGAAGAAGCAAAGGTCCATGTTTATTTACCTTCTTTCTGCCCATTCTCATCTGTGAGAATATCTTAAGAGCACCAAGAAGCACAGAGCACACTGTGATAACAGCTGCTCCACAGGGAGATGGAATTTTACTGCTTAAGAGAGACATATGCAGATAAATGCTGCAAGGGGAGTTTGTTGTTATTTTGGGGGGTTTCTTGTTTGTTTTTTGTTTGTTTTTTAAGCAATTACTTCATCCTGGGACTCTGTATGAAAGCTGAATAACAAGAAAGGCAGTACTTTGCTGATATTTTCTTTCTTTCCCTTCTTCCTAGCCCAGTTAACAAGATAATTTTGAAACAAGGGACAGACTTTGTGATTAAGTAACATTTGCCCAGGGAGTGGGTCCACTGGCATTAGCAAGACTATTTCACTTCTGGATAGCTGCTCAGAATAAGGGGTTACAGGATCTGACCAGAAAATGGAACTGAAATCAAATTCAGTGTGAATCTTAATAACATGGGCTCAGTTGCTACTTGGTACAGAATGGTGTCTTACCTTGTGTGGTGGTTGACCAGCCACAATTTCCAACACATTCGTGTTTGTCGTCTCTGGAAATTGCAGCAGCAGTATGTGGGTTACAGTTTTAAGAAAGAAAAAGGACGATAAAACACCATTGCCACACCATTGCCACAGAGAAGGGTTTGGGTAAAAGGGAGGAAGTATTAAATGGGCATTGTGACTGTAGTGAAGATAAAAGATCTAGACATAAAGCAGGTATGTGTCCACAGGGAAGCAGAGTAGTACAGTACAAAACCAACTGGATGATTTGGTGACTCACTCAAGTGAATAATGTTCAAAGGAACCATGCCATTGGACATTCTTATATTTTCTCTGTTCCATATTGCATATATTCCTTTTTATTTTTTCCCCAAGGTAATCTGATTTTGAGTTAAAAGCAGGGTATACTTTGAGAGTTGCAGAGACCCTGCCACCTCAGAGGGTAGATGTTTCTCCCCCCTGGCAGGGACAGAGCCATGAGACCCTCACTAGTGGCTGAGAATCAGAGCAACTTTTTTCACTGTTAAATCTCAGCATTGACTTCAAAGAATGGATAGCACATACTGGTTAATGCAACACAGATTGAGTTCACCCTGCTTTGTGTTATTAGTGTATTCTCCCAGAGGTATGAGCTGTCATTTAAACCAACACAGATTTCAAGCCAGGTTAGGTGTATGACTGGGTCAGAATTTGGGTTTGTACAGCACAGGGGCTTAACATGGGATCCAGTTTATCTTGTTATATTTCTGTCATTAGATTTTTGTTTCTTGCACTAACGTCATCATAAGTATGCCTGGCTGTCATAAGTGGCTGGGGGATGCCCTCTCATTGAGTCACAAGGTTCAGGATGGACCTCCTTGCTTTCTAAGCTCCTTCTCAGAGGGGAAGCCTCAGTGTGGCTCGATCCATTCCTAGTCCCAGCCATCGTCAGCATCGTCAGTGGAGTTAGCCACCAGGTCAGGGTTAGTGTTACCTGTGAGATTACTGTCATCCATAGGATTAATACTTGCTACCAGAGAGCTAAATGGCCTGTCCCTGCACAAAGAGTTTCACAATGGCTATCAGAGCCCTCCCAAGGACTCTCTCTGAGACAATGTCAAAATGCTGACACAATAGGTAATTTATTTAAAGTGACAGATAAGTTCAGAATTGCCATTGATAAATTCACTTGCTGCATTAGCACTAGATGATTACAACTAATTAACAATTAACAAATATATATAATAATATATATATATTTATAAAAATATGTAAAAATTGAAAATTGTAGTTATTTTCCTGAGTAAAATCCAACAAAGCTAGATGTGTGACTCTTACCAAAAAGGGGTCCTCTCTTGAGGGGGAAAAGATGTCCAGGTCCATTGACTTATCCGTCAGGTAAGGTGGTCCTCCAACAGAAAAAGGGGTTTCAGGTGTCCATTTTACACTTTTGAAAACTCTTTAGCACCTCTTGATGAGGTGGGACTAAGTCCAAATTATGTGTTGATTTGATCTTGGTGAGGGCTGTTATGTCATCAGAAGCAGGACTCGGCAGTAGTGGTGGGGAGGTCAGTATGTGCTTTTGGGGGTCTTTCTGCTCTTAACTGAAGTAACATCAACCTGTGCCTCACTCCAGATGTCATTCAACTGATTTCAGCATTAGACCACCACCTGATCCACCATCTGTCTTACAAGATAAATTTATTCAAATTGACGGTGTTTGCCCCCTCATGCAAGACCAGCCTTGACAAGCTCAGGCAAGTCCTTGTACTACGAGTAGCATGAATTGACATCCAAAAGCAGCTTTCTTGCTGTGTCTTGCAGGATGGAGGAAAACTTAATTGTTGCTGGTGTGTTTTGGTACTGCATATGCCAGGGGTTTTTAAGTTTTATTTGGGCCATCCAGATGATATAGCTGTCGAATAGACCAGTAGACCACAAAGAACCAGCCTATGGAGACAGGGAGAGGGAAACGTCAAGATGGCCAACTCAAGACGAAACCTCTTACTCATTACTTTCAGAAGACCTATGCCAACCTTGCTTTCTGCAGCCTGGGCTTGGCAGTGTGAAAGAGTACCAGTACTTGGTTTAATACAAGTTCTATCTACCTGTTCATTCTTTTATTGAGTACAATAATAAATTACGGTAAAAACAGTGATGCAGATAACAGCTGTTTGTAAAAGCGTCCAGACAAGCATAATCACAGAAAGAATTACTGTCTTCTGCAAGAAATAAAAAAACAAAAACCTTTTTTGAGGATTTTGCTAAAATTAAAACCTTCCATGGACAATCTGACCAATAGACGGAGAAATAAAATCGGACTCTAGTTCTTTTACTGTGAGTTCAGTCACCTGGGGCTTGTTTGCTTTGCTTGGGTTGGGACTTTTTTCACATGTGTTCTCCTTCAGAACCATAGTATGATGTTCAAAGACAACTTTAACAAATCTATTATAGTGGATATTTTTCAGTTCTAAATAGACGAAAGTGCATGGAATAATAATATTTTTATTTATGCATTAGGCTTTTGACTAACTTTTTTGACTAAATAATATGTTGCTAGATACAACGTGGGCACAGAATGACAATTAAGTGGACTTTTTAGCTTCAATCTTTTGAAGAGGAATTCTACTTTTCTATGCAACAATTAGTTTATGGGGCTATGTTAAACTCTTGATTAACGTCATTGACTTGGTCTATGGTTTTACCATAGAAAGGAAATGAATTCATTTTGAGGTGGTAGAGAATTGTAATGCTTTGAAAAAAAACATTACCATGATTACAGAAGTGAAGATATTACAACAAGTCTACAGGTTTAGAAGAAAGAATCTGAATCAATACCTAATGGCCAAACTCAATCTCAAAGGAAGGCATCCTCCTGCTCTGTTAAGCTACAAGGGTGTAAACTTCCTGGAAAGAACTCAGGGATAGATTGGATGGCATTTCCAGTGAAATATTGCATTCCTTCAACATTACAGCCATACATGACGTACAATATATGTTTCAGTAATTTCTAAACACTTCGAACCTTGCTAAAGTACCTTAGATTTAAGAGCTTTGCTGAATAGCTCTGTGATTTCTCATGTGTTAGAAATTAAGCATGTGGAAAAGAGTTTTAAAGAATTAGGGCATCACTTTCCTTAATACTACAATTGATTTCTAAGGGACTAGTTAGGGAGAAAAAATTACTCATCTTGAGTAAAGGGTGGCAGAAATGTGCCTAATAAATAGAATTTTTGAAAACACACTATTTTTTATAGTCCATTCCCTTGACAATCTAAGGTTGTTCCTTATGATGTTGAATGCTCTATTTTAAGTGCTGTATTTAATTTAGTTGTAAATGACTCGAGCTGTGGTGCTTCTACCACTACCCCAGTCTGTATCATAAATCTGAATCCATATGTTTTTCTTGATTCTGCTTGATAAAGCAAATAACAACAGATCAGAAAAAGACACCTGAAAACTACTGATTCTTAATTCCTGTGAATGATTGTTTATTTCATTGTCATGTTTAAGTATAATGATTTCTACACAGGTTGAATTTGATTAATGAATACCATTATTTGCTTATGGCTTGAATGATTTATAGAAATATTTTTTTCTAGAATGGACACTTTTTAAATTAGATTAAGCACTTCTGTATTATATCTATTTCAAATTGTAGAAAAATTATCTTTTTATTCAATTAACATTACTATTCCAAGCTTTATCAAGTAATTTCTCAATAATATAGACCTGGTTTACTGGCTGCAGAAATCAACTTGTGCAAGAAAATCAGCTGAAAAAAATAAAACATAAATGTGTTGACAATAATATTAGACCTAAAATATGTCCACACTTTTGTGATATGAATCCTTAGTTGTTCTTGAATTTTGTTTTCCTAATGAGTATCGCTGGGTATTGGTCAAAATTTTCATGTCTTAATTGTTGGTATCATGAGAATGGAGTTGCACTCCCTATTTTTATTTTCCTTTTTTCATACATTTATAGTTCAGCCGTCTAAGCTTAGAAGGAAAACAAATACAAATTAATTTTGCCAAGTAACTTTAAAACTCATTTTTAATTAGACTCTTACACTCTACAGTTAGCCTTGATTGCATTTCATATTTTAGACTTTCTTGCTTAGTATGATGAGGAATGCTCCCTACTAATGATGTTTGTAAAGCAGAATAATAAATTGATATATTTTTCTATATTAGCAGTGTAGTTTCCAAGCTTCTTTGATCAAAAAGGCTTGATATGTCAATTTTGCTAAATTTTGCCATCTACCTGTATGTGTAACTGATTCCATGTCTTGATTTAAGGATTAAGAAGTCAATGAGAATTTATCTGAACTAGAAGACAAAGTTAATCTTAGGAAAATGTTAATCCATGGATTTCATTACATCTTATTCTGCTTACTGTATCTGACTATTAATATTTAATGCTTGATGTAAAACAGATTATAAAATTAAAAAAAAAACATAGTTTATGTAAATACATAGATCTTAGAGCTCCTGTAGATAGAAAATAACTTTGTAGAGACAAATTAACTCCCGTGTAGGGAAAACTTTTTCCCCAATTATGTTCTACGTGAATCTTTACACTAGAATGTTTTAATAATTTATGGAGCTTTGTATTTACAAATTCCACCCTTGGAAAGCCCATTAAAATCCCTCGTCCTGATGCTTTAGAAACCAGTACAAATTTTGCTCTTAGTTTTGAGGGGAAATGTATTAAGCCCATAGTAACCGATCAGTTTATGTGTTACTTCAGAAGTTTTTTTGCTCTATATATGAGTCTTAAGATGAAAAATCCCAATCGTAAGAGCTAGAGTCTCTTTCATAACAGGTAGACTCTGCAATGGGTTGTAGGTCAATACTGGGTGCTGGAGACTTGTGCAGCGTTATTGATGGCAGGAAAACTGTTGTCAAATTACATCAATGATCAGATTTCCCCTCTAGCATCCAACGAAAACGCTGGACACAGCGGGTGCTGACAGTGGTGTTGGGTTCACAGGTTAAAAGTCTTTGCAGCTGAAATGTGTCAAGGTTCTCATAGGTGATTGGCACATGAGCCTGTGGGGAAAACATCTGCTCATCATCAGGATTACCATAGCGCTGTTTGCTTTCTCAACATGTATTCCATAAAATGGAACTTGGGCAAAGTATGTGGTTTGTTCCTGCTTCTGTAGATTGCATCTTTTCTTTCAGTATTATTTAACATGTCCACCTCCATTCTCTTTTTCATTCTCAGGAGACTCCAATTTGCTTATCAAGTTCTCTTTCTCTCTCTTTCTCTTTTTTCTTTCCCCCCTCCCCCTCTTTTTCCCTTTCATCCAGATGGAATGCCATTTGCTTGGTGGGTTGGCCGTGCCAATGAAAAGCACCTTTACTGGGGAGGATCTCTTCCGGGCATTCAGCAGTGTGCATGTGGACTGGAAGAAAGTTGTCTGGATATGAGATACTTTTGCAACTGTGACGCAGATAGAGAAGAATGGTAATAATTTTAACATGTATAGTAGTGTCTGTGTGAGAGCTGGAGATAGGAAGTAGGGTAAGAAGGCTTTAATCGTTTCCTGATTCACAACTCGGGAAGATTGAATGGCTTGAGTATAATCAAATAGGAATGAAAGTCAAACTAGAATTTGGACTACATTTCTTGTTTGAACCAAAGACAGAGTACCTGGCTGAAGCAGATTGCTGGGATGGATTGTTTTTGAAAAATCTTCATTGTTGAATGCCAGTTTTGTTTTTGTTTTGTTTTGTTTTAAATTTCTTTGATTGAATTGGAGCATTGCATGAATAAAGGCTCTAGGAAGTTGGTGCATGGATATACTTCAGAGCAGAAAATTCAGGTATACATAGAAAAATTCAGATACTGACAACTGAAGAACAAGAAAACTGTACCATCAAAAAGACTTGTATTATTATTATGAGACAGTGTATCTGCATGTGCTTTTACTTTCTTTTACATTGGGTCCCAAGCGTTTTTAAAGTCAATGAGAAGACTTCCTTTGACTTCTGTAGATTTTGGTTCAGTCTCCATAGGAAGTGTTAGATTTGCAACACAAACATTCAAAGCCTTCCTCAAGTTCGGAACTTTGTTGTGCCCTGATGTCACATGAATTTCTGAAGGCCACCTGATAACCTTCTCCCATTCTCTGTGCCTTCAGAGACTCTCCAGTAGCTGAGAGCTAGTTAGTGAACTTTCTGATTAATTCCATACTTGTGTTGGACGGGACAGAGATGCCACATGAGTGTTGTTTAAAGCATAATACATGTTGAAACAGTATGAAAATACGTGTAAAAACTTTGCTTTGCCCTCTCTCCCTTCTGGAGTTTCTTCCCTTTCTCTTAAAAAAAAAAAAAAAGATATTTTAACCTTGAGTGGTTCAAAAATTATGAATAATAAAATAATTGTAATAGGCTACTGTGTTTGAAAAAGTATCTTGCTGTAATAGGCTACTGTGTTTGAAAAAGTATCTGATTTATCCCTGTGAAGCCTTCACTTAAAAGAGAATGAGTAGAAAGGAGCAGTAGTGGGTCTTGAAACAAACAAACAAACAAAAAATCAGAAATGTCTTGTCACTGTAAGAGTTGGGCTTTTTCTGGTTGCTTGACTTCCAGACAGTGTGATTATTCACTTACATCCTTTATATCGCTTTATATGGGGTCAGTGTTCACTTTCAAAATTCATAACTGTACAGGGATTTCTGTGGGAAGGTCTTTATGTAAATGTTGGTTTATGAATGTGATTTGTATGGAAGGGCCTGGCTGTGCATGTTAATCTATATTTTCTTTAATGTTTCGTTATCAGTATCAGATGCCCTTTTGAGTTTTGCACATCAGCATCAAAAGCATCTGGTTTTACTGTTGCTTGGCTCTTTTCATAATGCACGTTTTGCTACTCAGTGACCTACTACTCAAGCAGAACAGGGTTTGTTACACTGGCAGACAATTGGGGTTGTAGTCTGAGGCTGCAGAACAATGCACCACTAGATTGTACAAACCAATGCAAAGTGAACGCTTAAATGTAGTTTTACATTTCAGCTGAGTCTCCTAGGGAAATGAGACCTGAGTGAGTTATGCTGTGGGTGTTTATCTCTATTTTTCCCCACACACCCAATGATTTTGAACAAGCAGACACATTTCAAACATCTTTAGCAGCGGATAAGAAGTCTCAAAAGTATTAGAAATTACACATTCTTTGAAAATTTATGCCACGCTGAGGGGAAAAAGCCAATTAAAACCCACAAGAAGGAAGTTAAAGAAGCGTACACTTTTATTAGATTCTGGAAAACCCTCATGGGAGAGAGATGCTGGAAATCATGCTTCATTAGCTTGGCAGCTCATAGAGCTACTTGTTTCTCCTAATTTCATGATAATAACAGGATATGCACAGAAGTTTCCTCAGCTAAACTGCCTGCTGTTTGTTGGTTTAGGGCTTCAGGTGTTTTGCTTGTGCTTTTAATACATTTGAAATTTGGACTTTGGTATTCTAAATTGCAGGTTGCCTTTTTAAAAGCTAAAAAAACCCTGACCTTTAAAAAGAGTTTCTAAACATAAGAAATTTTATGCCTCTTGAAGATTGCTTTTGTATTTCTCTGCTAGAACACTGACCTCCTGATACATAATGAGCATTTGAATCTGAAACCTGCTGAGATCTGAACTGTAACTTTAACCTGCTACACATTGTAGAAGGAGCAAGACAGTAGTAGATGCATTTATTTGCCTTAGTGTGAAATCAAATGGGTGCTGCAGACTGGAAAATCAGAAAATTATTTTTGCTTCTTTTAGATAAATCAGGCTGTTCACTGCAGCTCCAAGACAGGAACTCACCAGAATAGCTGTAACTATTATTCTCTTCTGAAGAGACAGGCTTAGGATTTTGCTTTGATTTGGTTTCCCTAGACTAAGAAGAAGCTAATAATTCCTCAGTGCAGCAAAAGAAATAGAAAACAATAGAAAACAGACCTGAAAAAAAGTCCTGAGCCAGGTGTTTGGCAGAATACAATATACACTTCTAGGCATGCTGACTTTTAAATGATATCTAAACAGACAACTAAGCCAGCTGCTATCTCTGGGCTCTTACTTGTCATGACACCAACTTAGTCTCCCTAGAGTTGTGCTGGCTGGATGAACAGAAATATAATTGGTTGTTTGCTACATGGGGAAGACTTTTCTATTTTTCACCTTTCTTTTTATTAAAGTATTCTAGTGAAAAGTGTGCTTATCCATCCAGCTCCTCAAAATAGTTCCAAACCCTGCAGTATAATGATAGCTAATTTTGTCACTGCGGAATAAAGGTGCACCTTCATGATATTTGCAGAACATAAGAAAACCTCCGCTTGGGAAGCAGAGGCAGAAGTTGTCACCCTGACCCAAACAAGGGATCCGTAAAGGTGTTAAACATGACTCTAATTTAGGCATGCCTCCAAAACAGGAAGATTCCTGACTGCAGTTGATGGGAACATTCATAGAGATCCAATAACTGCAAGCTGAATCTAAATCTAGTCCAAAATATCCTGGGGTTTTTTTTGGTCTCTTCCTCTTAATTGTGTTGGGACAAGTTATGTATGGATGAGACAAATTTGCCATAGCTTCAAGCACTTACCTTCAAAGTGATTTTTTTTCCTAAAATATATGCCCTATTTCAAACAAAAGGTGTGTTCTTGATGCAAGATTTATTGGGGAAAGGTGTTAAACTGATGTAAATAATAAAGCACTGAAGTGCAGACATGGTTGTATTGTCTTCAGTCCATTCCAGAGATGGTTAGGATCTTTAAATACCTCTCCCGAGTTGTCTTTCATCTAAAGCAAAATTCTCTTGCCTTGGCAATGAAAGTCTTGCTGCTCACTAAACATTTCACTTAAATGGGAGGAAACTCTTTCAGGCCTTGGTGTTGCATTTGCTACTTCAGCCTCTCCGTCTGGAATTCATTTTCCACTTCAATTGCAGCCACTTAATTGAAGCCAGTCATCAAACCAAACCTATTTCTTACTGACTATATTCACCTGGAAACTTTGTGAATTTGAGGAATTTTACAGCTTTTATTTTGTACGGAAAGAACAGCATCTCTGGAAGTAATTTTGTATGGGAAACTGAAGCATCTCAGCAGAATGTTTATTCCAACCAGCAGCCAATTGCCCATCTATTATTTCTACTCTCCAGTCTTATTATTCAAATTATAGGAGTATCCTGTTCTTTTATCTTCCAGAACAGCTGCCTTCACTGTGAAGCTAAGACTTTGAGTCTTCTTATTTCCAAAGTAACACACATTCACCTCTTTACTGTGTCTTTGGGGTACTGTAAGCAACAAAGAAAACAGGGCATGAAAAGAGATGGGGAGGGGGGATATTACTATTGTCAAACTGACTTTGGCTTCCAGAGCTGTATTGAGCATATCCAGCATTTTCGAGGAGTAGCAAAGCCCTCCGGAAGCAAATGAAACCTTTGAATGAACTATATTTGTGCAAGTTGTACCAGAGCCAGGGTGATAAAACTGGAAACGCTGAGGAGAGCAGGGCAAAGAAACCCAGACACTGACAAGCCCAGATTTGACAGGTTTTGTTTGCCTAGCCACTATCCCGCACTGAATCTGCTGCCCCAGAAGCAGTGCAGGCAACTCCGTAGAGCTTGTGAGCTCATAAATAAACCCTGCTGGAGGTGACCTGACCTGGCCTGTATAGAGCTGTCTTGGATATCTGCCTTCATGACTGCATTTGTCAGCAAACTAGAAAAGCTGCCTGCAGAAAGCTGACTGTATCAGGCCCCTGACGTTTCAGGACTCAGTTCATTACTATCATTACCAAACTCTTTCTCTCTACCCCTTCTCTAATTCAGCAAAATATAGCTGCTGCATATTGTCTTCAACTATTAGGTATTTCCCCTTGTGCTGCTGGTTTTTTTTCTTTATTGTGACTCTACTTTTTTGTACCCAGTAAAGCATCTGGTAGGTAAGATAGCAATTTAAATGTATTCCTTTGGATTATTAATGACATGTCCTGCACAAGGCTCAAAACTTTTTCTGGTGGAACCCTGTTTCACTGCTCCATTCCTCATGCAGTTCGCTGATATCTGATAATGATAGTATTCTTTTCTCCAAATATACTGTATCTGTACCAAATATCTGAGTTACTAAGGCTCAGACCCCACCAGAGTTTTCATTAATGTATAGGAAGAAAAGGTACCAATAGAGAATAGAGAAGGAATTATGTTTAATAACACCATCTGCTAAAAAAAGTATGGAAGCAGCTACCTAGAGATTACCAATTTATGATGACTTACACTGTTAAGATACCATAGAGTAAGATTTTTTGAGCATACTTTTATTAGTAGCCAGGAAAAAGAAAAATAGACTCATAGTGCTACCATCAAAATACTTATTTTTCATTTACAGTTAAGACTATCCGTGCTAGATCTTAAAACATCCAGTTGCTGCACTACCACCTTTAATATCATTACTACACTACTAGTAGTGATTTTTTTTTCCTTTTTTTCCCTTTGCCCCTTCCCCCCATGCACAGAACATTTGCTTGATGCATAACACACCTCATAGCTTGTTGAGGAAGTCCTTTGGGCAGGTACAAATATTAATCTTCAGACATGGATAAATAAATGACATTCAACTTTATTTAATAGCCATAATTAAAAATATTTCAGGGATTTAATTTAAAGGGCATTATTGGATTTGTTTTGGTTTAGTTTTGCTTGTGGGAATACAAATTGATACTACCCTTTATGCAAAGAGCTCAGAGAAATATTTGCTTGTTGAGGGTGCATTCGGCCTTCTGAAAAACATTCAGATTTTTATCTGAATTTTTACCAAATTGAGTACCAAATGAGGTAGGTCTTCTTCCCTTCAAAAGGTCTATTTTCCAGGTCTATTAATGTATTTGCATCATTTTCTTCACTTACAGGACTCCTCTCAGGAAAGGGATAAAAACTGCTTTAATTTTTGTAAAATCAGTACTAAACTTACATTCCTGGTTAAAGAAAGTCACCCCCTAGGACTCTCCTGCAGGCAAGATGCACTTGTAGTTCTCAGTTCTGAGAAGTGTAGCGAAGCGTCGTACAAAAGACATGCTTGGTCGAAATGGTAATCAAGTGCTATGTGAAACCTACTAAGAGAAATAAAGTAGTGGCTTTGATTAACCTGAGAAACAGCTGTGGAAAACCAAATACAATCTGGTTATATGTGAACTGCTAAATTAAAATATATGTAAGTAAAAACTAACTCCGGGAGCAAATACAAAAATAACGAATCTAACAAGGTTTTGTTTTTGTTTAAAAGACAAAATCATGGATGTGCACATCATAGTGCAGATGCTTTCTACCAGAAAACAGCACTTTTCATTAAAAGGGATCCCTGAACCTCCTTCAGGCATAATACCAATTGTTTTGTCCAAACCCTGGTGTATTTGTATTTTGTATTGCCACAGCAGTGCCTCCAGGATATTATTGTACAGGTACATGAAGCTTTCTTGTCCTCTCTGGGGCACAGTACTCTATATTTGAGAGGTTACCTTGGTGCACCACTTAAAAAGAAGAGGAATTGTGGTCCTTTATAATAAATGGAGTCTGAAATAAGTTCAACTTAAAGAATACCAGGAATTCAATGCACTTAGACCTTAGCTTCCATGAGGGCCTGCACAGTGTCTTCCAATCTCTTTTCATCTTTTCTTAGCTGAAATATCTGAAATGTTAACTTTTACCAAATACTTGATTTCCCACCAATGAATAATAATAAACTGCAACAATAGATATGTTATTTCTGTCAATAAGACATTCTCTGAAGGCTAGAATATTTTTCCGAAAGGTTTTATTTCAGTATCTTCTTCTATTATAGCACATCCTTACACAATCCTTTTTTTCTGTGTGTGAGAGAATAAAATACATAAAATGTGCTGCTTGAGTGTCAAGAGAAACTTGATTGAGTTTTCAAAGCATTAACATAAAAATGAAGATTTTTATTAGTTCTAGAATATTTTTCTTTCTCACAGCTGAACTATGATACTGAAGTTCTCTGTGACACTGGTATATAACTAGTAAAACCTCGGAGTCGTAAACTTTCATCTAAAAGAACTTCATGCACTATAACAGAATATCTAATAAGCAATGTAGTTTTTAGAGATGTGGAATAGATATCTTTAAAATGTCACCGTTTCATTTTTTTTTAGATATCTTCAATGCTGGTTGTAGGAAGTTACTGATTTTATTTTAATGCTGATCATAGCTAGTCAAAAAAGTGCACTATCTTTCAAATGAAAGTAAATTTGCAGGAAACCTGCCTAAATATTTTGTGATTTTTTTTTATTTTTTAAAAAGTGAGTGCCAGCTTAGTTATTCATGTGTATATTTCACATTTTATGTCCTCTTTCAGTGCATCTTTCTGCTTTTCTTTCATTCTGACTACTCTTCTTCCTCCCACCCACTGAAACTCCTTATTTAATTATCTTCCTAAGAAATACTCAAGTAGTTCTGCTTTCCTTACGACTGTTTTGTAGTCTCTTGAGAGCATTTACACTGTTTCAAAAACCAGTGCAATAGGCTATATGAGTATGCTGCTGAGAGACCTCTGTGAAGAGATTTAGAGACCATATACTTTTGATTCATACATGATATTTTTCCTTCTGAGTTTGTAAAGGCATCTCTCTGCCTTGTGCCTGGGAATTTCATCTTGCTGCATTTCGTCTGCAATTATCTACATGTCAGACATCCACTGAAGCAAGAAAAAAAATGTTAGGGTCGAAGCAGGTACCTCTCCTTTTTCCCTTGGAATTATGAGATAATTAACTATGCTGCCTACAATTAGAAACAATGAAAACCAAATGGTATGGATGCAGCCTTCATCAAAAATATCAAAATACTCCTTCTACTTTTTCTAACGTTAATCAGAGTAGAGAACTTATCCAAGCAAACATCCAAGGCTGTGGGTCAGAGCACAACTGCAGTGTTCACCCTGATTATTATTTGTGTGCGTAAGTCCCATGTCCAATCACGCAGCTAGAATTATGATGAGAGGTACATATGTGGAAGGTGGTATTACAAGCAGCATATAGATAGTCGGGAATACTGCCTGGGATGCCAGGCTCTCTGGCAGTGGAATTGCTCAAGAAGTGATACCTGTTTCTTGAAGCTTTGTATCATATCTGCCTGAAACACTAGTGGGTGTAAATTTGCAATTATTGGCATTTTAGATCCGGTCATTATTCACATCCCCATGTTCACATTCCTGCATCAGGAATGGTGTGATCAGCAGGACTAGAGAAGTTACCATCCCCTTATACTCGGCACTGGTCAGGCCGCACCTTGAGTACTGTGTCCAGTTCTGGGCCCCTCAGTTTAAGGGAGATGTTGAGATGCTGGAGTGTGTCCAGAGGAGAGCAAAGAAGATGATGAAGGGGCTGGAGCACAAGCCCTGTGAAAAGCAACTGAGGGAGCTGAGGTTGTTTACCCTGGAGAAGAGGAAGCTCAGGGGAGACCTTATTGCTCTCTATAACTACCTACAAGGAGGTTGTAGGCAGGCAGGGGTTGGTCTCTTCTCTCAGGCGACCAGTGACAGAACAAGAGGACATGATCTCAAGCTTCGTCAGGAGAGGTTTAGACTTGATATTTGGAAAAAAATTTTCACTGAAAGGGTGATTGGCCATTGGAATGAGCTGCCCAGGGAGGTGATGGAGTCATTGTCCCTGGAGGTGTTTAAAAACAGATTGGATGAGGCACTTAGTGCCATGGTTTAGACGACAAGTGAGTGTTGGTGTTGGGTCATATGTTGGACTGGATGATCTCAAAGGTCTTTTCCAACCTTGTGATACTGTGCAGTGTGCGGTCTTTTACCTCTGAGCCAATGGGCAGGTTAACTCCTGACCCTGCATGAAGATTGCAGAGCCATGCAGGGTTAGAGAACTTTTTCTCCAAAACTATTGAGATTCATCCTCATGGAGGATGCTGTGCCAGACTTAGGTGCCCAGATACACAGCAGACCTCAACCCTGACAAAAACAGCTAGGAGAAGAAAAAATGTGTCGCTGCTGAGATAAGATATAATAGCACTTGTCTCTCTATAGTCAATTGTTAGAGAAATATCTCAAGAGGGCAGTTTGGCTTTGATAAGGTCAGGGTTGCATACCTGAAGGACTCAGTTCGTGAAGTACAGTGGGATGAATGCACATCAGTATACTCTCCCAGAGTTGCCTTAGGGACTAGAGGGCTGCCATGAAATGCTGTCTTGCATTTTGGTGAAATCAATTTGCCCATTGCAGTCAGAGTAGAAACAAAGAAATTATACTTTAGGAATCTTCTTTTTTTCCTTTCCTTTCTAGCGGCCATATGTAAGTTAGTCACAGTTGAAGAATAAGCCTAACTCACACAAACAAGTGACTGTAGTTCAACAATGCAGTTAAATCAGCCTTCAGTATTTCAGTTGCTGAAACAATATTTTCACAGACACATGGTGTGAAGGGCTGATTTAGTCCAAACTCACTCTACCAGTTCAACCACCTTCGCAGTGTGCTGAGTCAGTTGTGTACCGGCCATCTTGAAGCTGGATCAGGTATTGTCTGGCTACCCCATGCTAAGAACACGCTGAATCGGGTATCGTGTGTCCTCTTCCTGCTTGGATAAAGCATAAAGCCAGCATAAATGCCATTATCTGTCTCCAGCTAACTTAACAGAAATGCGTACTTGGACTTCACCTGATCCACATCAAACCCATCCTGCTACGGAAATCCGGTAGAGCCCAGTTTACATTAATGCCCATCAAGCAGAATGGCAGCACTCTGCCTCCCCTTTACAATCATTCTGAAACATGGTTACAGTCTATACCAGTCAGCATCTTGTATCCAAACACACTGTTTTCAGTGGTCAGTACTATATATGAGCTCAGAATATATATGTGCATGTATGTGTCTTAAACAGTGTGTACCAGTCACAATTCTAGGTAATTCTGCAAAAGACCTTTCATCTTTAACTAAGGATCTTTCAAATATTGCCTTGCATAAGGAATACTGGGGATTTCTTCTGTGGTTAATTTGTCTCTTTCTGTTTTTTTATTATAATCCAGGACAAATGATACCGGCCTCCTTACTTTCAAAGATCATTTGCCTGTATCTCAGATAGTGGTCACTGACACAAACAGATCAAATTCCGAGGCTGCTTGGAAAATCGGCCCTTTGCGTTGCTATGGAGACAGTGAGTACTAGCTCTTATCAATTTCCATAGGTACAGAATGTTCCTTTTTCTTTTTGTTGGAATTTTTTGGTTTTGGGTTTTTTTTTAACTATATTTATATGATGAAAGGTGCCTTTCCATATGCAGCTGGCAGCTGCTGTCCGAAGCTAATTAACTATAGAGAAGGGGGTTGTGTTTGCAGGGCAGTTCTGGAACGCCGCTTCCTTCAACACTGAGGCCTCCTACCTGCACTTCCCCACCTTCCATGCCGAGGTCAGCGCAGACATCTCCTTCTTCTTCAAAACTACTGCTGTCTCTGGGGTATTCTTGGAAAACCTTGGGATTAAAGACTTCATACGAGTTGAAATAAGCTGTAAGTTTTACCACTGAGATATCTTGGTGTATTTGCCCAGTTTAACAGGTGTAGAGAAGCAGGAAGGGCGTATTTTCTTCTGTCTTAAGACATTTGGAGATGAAGAGGATAAGAGGGAGACATAAGGACTCACTAATCTGGGCATATCTACCTCTCCTGACAGTTTCCCTATATAGCCTTGGTCATTACACTTAACCGTGCTAGGTTTGTCTTTCTTAAACAAACAGATGACTGAATTTTCTTTTTGAACAGTAATATTAATCTTTTCTCTTTATAGAAAAAGCTACTGTTTAGATGTAGCTTTAGACTACTTGTAGACTGTAATTTTAGTTGAAAGGTGAAAAATTTAATACAACCACTCTGATGATTACTTTTATTTCTGTATCAGCAACATACCCAGTCTGATGTAGCTCTAGCATTTCAGAGGAACTCAGTGTGTGTGGTAAAGCTATGATGTGAGAGTCTGTGAAGAACTGGATGCTGATGCAAGATAAGTTAATCACAGTTGTCATATGCCTTAAATACTTCAAAATCTAGTGACAGCAGTATAACTGCTACTCAGTATATAAAGGAGAGTAGCAGTGAACTTAATTAGTGAGGTTTTGCCTCACTCTTGTTCTGATGACTTCAAATATTTATTAGTGACAAAAGAATACTGTGGCTTTGACATGAAATATGACTTCTGTATTCCAGATTCTGTCAGGCTTAGGAAAAACAAACTGAGTGCTATTCATTGTATAAAATGCTTATAATAAACCCAACATAAAATTTAATATAAAAGGGCCCCAAGGCCTTTCAATTCATTAAACCAATGGTAAATGTCATGGTGCATTATCACAAGGTATGGTTTACTGTTAATTGCACATCAAACTCCAATTTGGTTGTGCTTCAGTGTACTGCATTTCATTCTCAGGGATATTGAAGTAAAAACGACATTTTGATATCAAATATAACAAATACTGTAAACTACTAAGAGAATTGTTTAGTGTATACTTTTGTATGTGTGTTAAATCCATACTCCTAGAGAAATGAGTTATTTAAAGTTTGGGGAGAGTCTTAGTTTTTAAACTTAGGCTTCTCATCAGTAGTTTGGTGTTGCATTTCTTGCTGCCAGCTGGAATTTGCAGCCTATAGGCCTTGTATGAAGGAAGCTCTGCAGACCAGCTGCTTCAAGGGAGAATGGCCTTTTAGCAGATACAAGGGCTCAGAAAATATCTTTACTTATCCCTGTGGAGGGTTTCCTATCTTAACTATCTAAGAAACAGCTTCCAAAACCAGATCTACCTAATTTTTGAGCTTTAAATAACATTTTTTTAATGAATTTTCAAGCCACAATCTTCTGGTTGTCTGGTCTGTGGACCTGGTCAGTTCTTGGTCTTTCTGGTGTAATTATCACTTTACGAAGAGGAAAAATAATCAGTAGCAAGGATGTCAAACAGTTCTGACCCCCTTCAGTCTTCCAGAAAAGCATGATGGACTCCATATGGTCATTATTTTTCAATTATCATCCTGTTTCTAGGAGCCTTACTATCTCTGGACATGTATTACATATGTATCTCTAGTTTAGGATCAAGAATGAACTAGTTTTGCTCCTCTGTTGTTCCTTGCTTCTTCAGTCAGGCTTATTCAGGTAAATCAATGCTTGTAGGATTCTCTCCTACCATATAAGGCCAAGTTCTGTAATTGTTAAGTATATGTTTTTTGAAAGATTTAGTCTGAAAGAGCTCTTTCATCCTTTCTTCCATCTTAGCATTATTTGTCCAGAATATTTTGCTACTATTGTAATACTGTCGTACAGCATTTGGTACTTTTAATTAAAAAAAATAAAACTGCTATTTCTAGAGCACTGTAATTGTTATAGCAAAAAAAGATGGGTACCCACAACCAAGCATAATCACAGCAGAGATCAAACAGTGAGGCTGTAGGCTTAGATTTATGTATGAGCTGCTGTGTAGAAAATGGGAGGTAAATTTTGCTGTACTATTTGCTGACATAAAAGTTAATGGACCCTATATTTATGTAAGATTTCTTGATGTCAAACCCATGATTTAATTCAGACCTTCACTTCCTCTTCACCTCTGTTTATGTGTTCCAGCCCCCAAGGAGGTTACATTCTCCATAGATGTTGGGAATGGCCCCACAGAAGCCACCGTGCAGTCTCCCACACCCTTGAATGACAACCAGTGGCACTATGTCCGAGCAGAGAGGAACCTCAAGCAAACCTCTCTCCAGGTGGACAACCTCCCCAAGAAAATCCTGGAGGCACCTGCTGAGGGGCACTTCCGCTTGCAGCTCAACAGCCAATTATTTGTAGGTAGGGACCATTTAAGGGTTTCTGTAAATATGTACAATATTGCTATGTCCATACATTGGTAACGTTACTGTTTCAGCCTTACGCTTGGATGTGGTGATCTAATTCTGTTTTCTCTTCTTCCACTCCTGCATAGGCAACATAAAGTAAAAGCAAAACTACTGCCTTTGTGCTCAGAGTACGAGCTGTGGTTTAACCATACTATACTACATAGTGTTTTTTGGGTCTAAGATTACTTGAAACATATTTATTGTCAAAGAATTCATAATAGTTCTTCTTGTGCAGCACTGGCTTTGTGATTTGCTGTAGGAAATATGATCTCTCTTTTTTAATGCAGTGTTATAGGCACAAATTTTTCCTCTAAGTTTCTGGGACAAAACCTCATGACAATATGGTATTAAAATATGTTCCTTCAAGCATGCCTGTTTAAACCCTTATTTGGACATAAGCTGCATGTGTGAGAGAACTGTGAACACAGTCAGAGCAAATGCAGCTATTTTAACTGAAGGTGATCTTTCAAAACAAATATAAAGCAAGAGGGATAATAATCTTTGTTTGCGTATAGTGTGTTTCCCTGTCTCCCCTGAACATGAAACCTAGATTGGGCCCATCATAATATAATCATGGATTACAAAGGCGCTTCTTCCTTTTCTATATTCAAACACTGTCTTTCTGTGTAATCCCCTTGGTGATGGAGTGGGTTGTAACCTTCTTATTCAGGGCCACTCAGGTAACTGCTGAATCTTTCCTTAAAATGGGTTCTCTACTTTGCTAAAATGTAATAACAAATTTCAATCTGTCAGTTCATTTTAATAAGGGTTACCTGTGTATCCACACCCTTTGATTTAAGAAGATTTTGGTGTATTTATTTGAGCTTTTTATGGTGCCTGTGTGTGGTACTAATCTGGCTTTGAATGTAAGGAATGAATATGTTTATATATGCTTAGAGCTGCATCAATGGCCAGGTTTTATTTGTACTTAAAATGATCTCCGATAGGCAAAGGAAATACACTGAAGAACTTGTGGAAGTCTTAAGACTGTCATAGTGCAAGGTTTCTGTTTTCTGATACGAAGCAGGCTCCTAATCACTTGTTTCCAAAATGCTAAAATGATCTTAAGAACATGTTCTATGGGAGGCCAGGCCTGAAGGCAGTAGGGTTGGGCTGATAGACATCTTAGGAACATCAAAGAAATCTAGCCAAGGTACCGTTTCCAGGGAGAAAACTTAGAGAATATAATGAGAGGTAAGACTTCTGCAAGTTTTTGGTTGTGTATTTTCAAACAAGTAAAAATGAAAGTTTTAACATGTCAGCTATCAGATATATCAAATATATCAGCTGCTCACCATCTCACATCTGAAGAACAGTATTTGACTATAAGCTTGCTTCTCTACCTCAGCAATGTAAACAGGTTACCGAAATGAACTTCACAGTGGTTTTAAAGTGATGTAATCAACAAATTGCATCATGGAAATCCATGGTAGTTAAGGTCCTCAATAAAAAAATGTGACAGCAGGAGTCCTTGTTAGCAAAGACAAATGAACCTGTGACAACAGCATCATGGGTACAAGCTGAGGATTGCACGGTTGAGTAGCAGCTTTGCAGAAAAGATTCTGTTGGTCTTGGTGAAGTACATCTGTACCATTTCTGCCTATGAATTTAGCCATGCTTTGAGGAACAGATTGGTCCAGTTGATATCCAGCAATGACTTCTAACTGACTTTTTTTGTGATTGTACTTAAACTCTGGGGCATAGATACATTATTTCATCCAAGAGGTGAAAAGTTCTCACTGTACAGTAAATAGATTGAATTCCTTTGTTCGTCCACACTTTTCCTAAACCCTGAACAAAAGGGACAGAAAACTTAATTTTTTCTTCATTAGGAATAATTTTTGACCCTTAGCTTTACCATACTGAATGCCAAAGCTGCCTGAGTTATCATAAGAGCATTCAGAAGAGATAGAAACCTGGGCAACCTCCTGATTCTGACACTGTTTGTCCCCAGGTTCTCCAGGGAAAAGAGCCAGAAGTCCAATACACAGATATGGCAGTTTGTCACTACTGAAGGTCTTATTCTGATCTCTAATGGGAAACAACTCATTTAATAGCTCAGCCATGCAGAGTAAGTTTTATCCCATCTGAAAAAAAAATGCATAAACAACATAGTAGAAAGGAAAGAAGCAGCAGCACATAATATTACTCCCTACTCCCCCTATAATCTACAACGTATTTGTTTCTGCAACATTCTGCATACTGACAGTGATTAAGAGGTTTCCACAATTAGTATGTACATTCTTAATTAATTATAGAACTGACATGATATACTATTTGAAAAATGTTCCAAATATTTTTTTTATTGTCTCCGTGTTTCATCCCTATTAAACATGGAATTTTGTTTCCACATGGAGGTGTGGAAACAAAAGATATAAAGCCAGAAAGATATAAACTCCTTCTTTTTTTCTTAATTCTTCCTCAGAATCAATTCAAATATTTTTTAAAACTCATAAATAAGGCTCAATGTCAAAATCTAATTTATTTTATTTACCTTTTAGAAGGATTTATTGATCCTTTATGATGAAGAAACTATATTAGTCTCATGTAGTATTATGATGATGATCGAATGGAGATCTACTGTAGCTTTCAAACTACAATTATTTTCCTGTTGCTTGAAAGACTTCAGCCTGTATACAGTACATGTGAGGCACTTTTGTTTCTTTTCCTTTTAGGGAATTATATACAGTAGATAGATAACACAAGTAAAATAAATTTAAACGTTTGTAAAATTGACAACAGGGGAAGTTGGCATATAACGTAATTTTAAAGGAATTATTCTAATTTGGACCAATTCATTCTTTGTCGGCTGTTTCAGTCTGTTGTGCAAATGAGATATTTACTTTAGTTTTGGTCAGATTTTTCATTCTAAACCCAAGAACCAGATATGTTTGGGGCTGTAAGTAACAGAAGAATTTAGCTCTCTAGGTTTTATGTTGGTTTGTTGGGATTTTTTAAAAGATGGCCAGTCAAACAGACTTTTTACTTTCTATGATTTATAGTAAAGAAAGTTGAACAGAAACCTTCTCCAGCAATGTTAACATGTCAGTTGTAGGCAGACATGGAGCTGTGCTTCATTTACTTCTGACGATACTGACATGTTATGAGGAAGTTAATCTGACTTTAAATACTGTGCAAGGATGGGAATTAAGAAATCCTGGCTTTCCTTGGAAGTTTATCTTCAGATTGAGTGACTCTAGGTATTTTAGGAGATTTAGGCTTTTACTGGATATTTTCCAATGACTAAGCACAGAGAAGGATTTCTCTTTTATGTGTGTAGGTTCTTTTATGTCCACTAAGGGATAAATTCATAGTTCAGTCTTCCTGAGTGGAGACCTTGATGCTCTTTCTCTCTTATTTACCTTGCTACCAGTTTTCTTGAAATATGAGAGAACATAATAGTCTCTCTCTTAAATTTGGGCAAGGAATTTAAAAAGACTGGATTCAGAGATAAAAATAAACTGTATATGTGAGGAAATACTCTTTTCCATAAGAAAACAAAGCAAAAAACCCTCAAATCACAGCAACTGTCCTTTTAGATGGATAAAACCCTGCTGGTGAGCTAATGCAAAGCTGTGTCCTGAAGACTCTGAAAAACGTGAACTTGAGTTGTCTCAGAAGGATACTAACTGATATATAATAACAGTGAATTTAGTGTTTAGATGTCATGGTTGCTTATTCCAGTAGAGAAATCCATATGTTCAGAGACTGCAGCAGAATCTGAGAGTCTCAGCATGATTTACATTGTCCCTGTGCTAATTTTGAGTTATGTTCTTAGGCCTGTCTGGGTCATTGCTAGGGTACAAATTTTGAACTTGCTTAATATACTAAGATGTAACCATGGGTGTTTTTAATGTTCCTAAACTGCATTTCTATGGAGTATCTCTGAATGTTGGGAATGTCTTAGTGGGCTTGAACTCATGTTACGTTACTTGGATTAACAGTGCTATCTGCTAGACAGCTTCTTCATTCACTTCTAGCCTTGATAAGCATAAAGTAGCTGTAATTCATTAGCTGCACACTAATGTACCAACAAACTGTTCTGTAGCTGGTCCAACATAATAGATAGAGAGGTTCACGTAAGTTTTGCATATCCTGGAAAGGTGCACTCACACAGTGATTTCTATTTACCCTAAAGTCTCTTCTCTACATTGCTACTGTATAAAAGGAATTGGTAGAGCTGAGAATCAGATCCTTCTTCTCGTATGCTCATACTATTCATTATATTCATACAAATGCTGGTGTCATTTCTTTTCATACCACCTGTTCTCCATTCAGTTCTGGCCTGCCACCTTTCATTGCCCTGTATTGTGTTTGATTCAATGATCTTGGCTGTTCTTGCATCTTGCTGACATGTTGTCTGCTCTGCACATTGGTTTTTGTTGAATGCTCCCCTTAGGAGAGCAGAAGCTAAGCATTTGATCTAGCCAGCACACCACATGGCACATGCAAGAAATTGTCATTGACTGGTGTAACCATAATTCCACTGCAGTAATGATTTCTTATACATGTCATTCAAATTAAACCCCCAAAATTGTCTACCTTCTTATTTATCTGCCTGAAGACAGAATCCAGAAGGGGAGTCGAAATGATGGTGTTCAAATCTAACCCCTCTCCTTTTATCTGCTCATCCAAGAAAATGCAATGTGACAGAACTGAAATTTGCAATTCTTGTTTTATTCCATCGCTTCCTATTAATATCTAAATGTATTCAGTTATGGTTCCTCTCTGTTACAGAGAAACAAGCAGTCAGTAAGACACAAAAGTGTAGATTAAATAGTGTTTGTATGATTAGGTGTTTTGTTTAATATGTCATTGACTCACATGGCACTTGAGTATTTAGCTATGTAGTACCAGAAAGAGTGGTTTCTCTGGCCATACTTGTTTCAGTAACTTAGAATAAAGATAGAAAGTCTGCTTAAGGCCAGCATTGGCACACAAGGAGTATGTGGCAGGCTTTCTATGCATGCAAAGTGGAAAAGAGAAATGACGTTTCATTGCCAGTACACTCAACTCAGACAAACTTGGATTTTAAAGCAGCATAAAGGAGTTAGAAAATAATTTCACACTTTTTAGAGGATTTGGGTATCTATCTATGCTGTTCTCAATCACAGCATGGATATCATTGCACCTGGCTATGTTTCTTCTGTTAAATTAGAAAAAATTACAGTAGAAGGAGCAAACCCCAAACAAATGTACAGGCAAAATAATATCAACTGCAGCAAACTGCCCAGCAAAAAGCTAGTTTGGCATGTTTATTTGCTCTGAACGAACAGGCAAAAAATTATTCCTTTCACTGGACATTTGCTTTCTGTATTTAACGTGAGTGACACCCTTTTGGATAATGCAGCTGTCTCCTAGTATATCCTCATGGTCCTTGAGGAGGTATGCCATCGTTTCCTCTCCTGTTGTAGTCTGAGATGGAATTCTGTCTCATCTAGTGGAGAAGGCATGACCATAACACCCCAGTAAATGGTGGGGAAAGACAGTTCTCGTAGAGCTCTGAGAATAGGATTTGCACTCATACTTGTAACATTAGAGAGGCAAAATACAAATCCTGAGAAGTTTTTTGATATATAAAGCCTTGATTAGATGTTTTTATGCTATTCATTTTGTAAGTTAAGGAGACTAGCAAAGTGCTTGAATTCCTGGTTTTGTCTTGGGAGCAAGGGAGTGAGGAGTCCTTGGATGAATCTTCTCTGTCTCTTTTAGACAGTCCAAACACAACATACCCCAGAGAGAGTCAACATTGGGAGACAGAGAAAAAGGAGAGAAAAAGAAGGGACACACTTTGTTTACTGTTACTGATTTTTAAAGGAACGTATAGATAATTCGAGATATTTTGTAGGCCAGGAGGAGGAACTGATGCTTAATTCTTTATGTATCCTGATTACTTCATACAGCTTTTAGTTTGAGACTAACAAGTATGACTGGTATGTTTTCTGAAGACTATCAAAGCATATACTCCTACTCTTGAGTAACAATAATTATCATTCTTATACTCCCATGCCCTTTCCTTTTTTTTTTTTTTTGCTTCAGTTACATAAAGCAAGAAAGCTCCTAATAATTATTCACACTGTTTCAGTCTCCTTAATCTAGTTCTAACTGACAAAAAAATCCTACACTTTTTAAAGCAAATTTTCAACTCACTGATAGAATGTTAATAATTTAGCTGATTGTGTCACTAAGCCACGCTATCAGTGCTCAGTTGTGAGCTTTTTGCCCGCTCCTCTCAGGCTCTCTTCCTTGTCCCAAAGCTTCCCAGTAAAATTCAGCTTCATAAGTAGCTTGCTGAAAGCAGCATGGCTCATTTGACTGTCACCTCCACTCAGTAAAGAACACCCTTAACCTTGTCTGGCCCTGGGGCTTATCGTAAAATCTGATTTCCTGAACAAAACATTTAGATCTCATCCATGAAATTGTCCATTTCAATAGGCCCATTAAAGCACGAAGAATCTGCAAAGCTTAAATCAGGAAAGAGTTTTGTTTTCAGGGCTGTTTTTGCTTCCCAGAAGTGTATTTCAAGATTTAAGTCTAGTCAATTGTAGAAAGCTGCCCAAATGGGCAAATAATAAACAGATTTGATCAATCAATACTGTGCGGATCTAGGATCATATAGATGTTCTCCGTTAAGCTCTATACTTTCCAGATGTTAGGAGAGGAGAAAAGTGAGAAACTTACTTTACATGGCCTTGCAAAAGTGCCTTAGAGAGCAGTAAGAATAGGGGTACTACAATGAACGTGACATCTATGGGATAGTTATCCATAGTTCATACTCAGTCTTTAAATATTACAGCTGTGATATGTACGTGCGTTGAGGCAAACTGTCATTTATCCTTGTAATATTTGTGGTTACTACTCATGGAAAAGAAAATAAATGAGCTGACATTTCCTCACCTGAAGAGTAGCTGGCTAAAGAGGAATTTGAAAAAAAGAATATATATACATATGCTATTCACTCCTGAACCTGAATTAGATTTCTTAGCAGCAATCAGAATTGCAGAATATTCAAAAGCAAAATATTGGCAACTAAGAAACAAAACCTACCATAAGAAAAATGGTGGTATTTTCACGAAGTCCTCTACCATCATTATTATCATTCTCAGAGACCACCTCTTACAGGAAAAGTGCCTTCATTATAGCATTGTTAGAAATTTCATTTGGCTGATAAGAAGCTATTTAGTTTGTAGAGACTCCTCCGTAGACCCACATAGCTCTGGTCTTCAGGAAGAAAGGCTTTAACAATTAACAATTGTAATAAATGCCACAACTGTGACCTGAACTCATGTTTCTTGCCTACACCAAACATTCATATGCAACATCAGGCTGGGCAGTCATGCATAAATTCTGACTCAAGTCATTTCCCTTCAGCCAACAGGCCTGGTACTCAACATGATTCATCCTTGCTATCTGAACTCATCAGCATGTATAACTCACCTGCTGTTGGGATTAGGGTGTTATTTATACTCCCTACTATGGCAACAAATAAAAAAAAATTAGGTTTGGGTTTCTCATGTATTAGGTGATATGCAAGCATATGATAAAGCTGCTAATCTTTCTCCCAAATGAATTTGCAGTTTAAATGCCAGACAGGGCAGTAGATAAGGCAGAAAAGAGAAGAATGGCAACAAGAAAGTGTCACACACAGCTTTTTAGTCCTTTCATAAAGATAAATGGAAACCTTTAGTTTCCAGGGTTGTCCATCTGTCATCTTTTGCCACTGTATGCACTAATATATAATAGATATTTTTTTTTTTAAATTCAGGGATTTGTTTTTGTACCCCTAAATTGGACTTCAGTGCTTTGATTACTATGCAGACTGAGGAATGAATGCCTGTCCTTTTTTACTCTCTTTTTCAGGGGGAACAGCTTCTAGACAAAAGGGCTTTTCGGGATGCATTCGATCTCTGCATTTAAATGGACAGAAACTTGACCTTGAAGAGAGAGCTAAAATGACACCTGGTGTTAAACCTGGATGTCTCGGACATTGCAGCAGTTATGGTAACCTATGCCATAATGGAGGAAAGTGTGTGGAGAAGTATAATGGTTACTCCTGTGATTGTACCAACTCAGCCTATGAAGGACCTTTTTGCAAGGAAGGTATGCAGCGAGCTTCAATCCTAACTCCTAACAGGACAGTTTCTCCCATGTCAGCTTTGTGTCCCCCATGTTACAAGAAGGCATTCTAATATCAACTTTCCCTTAAGCATTACTGTTAGTCTTAAGTAGACTACAACACCTCCTTTTGTAGACTTCAGCAACGGTTTCAAAAATTAAAATGGTGCTAGTTGTATTGCTATTAAAGTTACCAACTCTATACTAGTAGGAGTCCTGTATTGGATTGTGTAAAACTTTGTGCAGACATTAACAAAAAGGGCTGAAGTTTTTCATGACAGTTGTCTGCCCATATCTGAATGTTTGCTTAGTTCTAAACCTCATTCAGATTTGTCCACCTTAACAAAATCTTGAGGTTTTCTCTACAGAGTTCTGGAGTAAAGGTGTGACAAAAAAAGGGTAGTCTTTTTATAACTTGATTTTTGTTTTCATCCTTGTGACAACCCATCCAATTGTTAAGAGATGTTCAAAGTAAGCATGAAGCATTCAGGAGAAAATTAATTTGCATGGTTGAGTATCTGGTGAATGTGTCCTTGCTGTATGTTTCTGGTGGTTCCTCGGAGATGTTGCCAACACCTGAAAAAAGGAGAAGAGCAAATACAGAATATTCAATTTAGATAGCATGCTCTGCAGGAGAGGAAGGAAATTTCAAAATTCCTGCTTAATAACAGCAAGGTGCACTGAGAGTGTTCTAATTTCCACAACTGCCCATCATCTTACAAACCCAGCAGGTTTACTAAGTGAGCCACATCATCTACTGGTGTAAATCGGCTTAGTTGTACTGCAGTCCACGGAACTTTGCCCACTTACATGAGCTGAGGATTTGACATCAATGCCATGAGAGGCAAATCAAATAACCACATAGGGTCGTGTTAGGAGATGCTGCTGTAGAGGTGAAGCCGCTTTATTGGACAATGCACTTACAATCAGTCTGTAGCTGAATATACCACCATCCTGACTTTATTGTGCCACACATTAGAAAAAACTACTGTTATTACATTTGTGTATTTCACGGCCAGACTATGTGGTGTTTATTGAAAACACAAGCGTGAGTTCTCAGGACACGAGCATGCACAGGTAGATGTTTCTCTTATTTTGGAGCTACCAAGGACTGCTTCCCTTATAGCCTGTCTTTGGGCCAATGTGTTACTTCAATGATGACTTTGTTTAAAAAAGGAGACTGGAGAGGACAAGTAATATTGTCTTTGCTGTGAAGGAATGACAAGAGAATATTGCCTTACATGTCGACAGTCCGAAGATGGTGAACTGAGTATTTATTTATCTGACAGACATTTTGGCTTGTTCCATCCGTGGAGCTCTGATCCCAGCACTCAATTAGTTGAATTTAGAGACCTGTCTCCATACACTGTCCTTCTCTGTGTCAGATAGACAGACTGTAAGAAAGGACACACTACTTGTCAAAATTAAGGAATGGTGATGTCAGCTAGGTTAGGAGCATTTTGCAGCATTCTGCTTCTGAGGCAGTCAGCTCATGTCCATTCCTGTCTGGGAGATCTGAAATGCAATGGCTGAAATTATTCTCTTGGTTTATATATGCTTTCAGAGGTTTCTGCATTATTTGAAGCTGGCACTTCCATTACCTATATTTTCCAAGAGCCTTATCCTGTCACAAAAAATGCAAGCACTTCAAGCTCTGCCATTTATGCGGATGCTGTCATGTCCAAGGAAAATATTGCATTTAGCTTTCTCACGGCACATACTCCAAGCCTTCTGCTGTACATCAACACCTACTTTCATGAATATTTGGCTGTGATTCTCTCCAAGAATGGTAAGTACTCTTGATTTGCTGCTAAAGGGAGACCAATGTAACTGTCTTAAGTTTCTTTTGTGAGACTAGTATAGAATTCTGCACTTATCTCTGTGTCTGCAACTTCATCAACTTCATAGCATTCACTTCATGCAAATGGCCATCACTCTTATTTATGTCCCTTTATTTGGCATTCAGTGTTACACTTGCCTATTCAGTCTTTGAATAATCATGTCATTGGGGCTTAAAATGTGCTTTGACTTTCATTTGGCAAGGCTGTACAATACTAATTCCTTACTATTTATTCCACACTGAGATCCATTAGCCCTTTAGGATAAGAGAATGAGAAATACCATGAATGTAGAAGAATGCTTGGTGCAGAAATATCATTTTCTCTTTTGTATTTTGTCTTGGCACATGTATTACTCTTCACTGGGTTGCTTCAATGGAATATGGCAAATATATCTAAGTGTTAAAGCCAGAAAATGTCAGTTTTCTATGTCCGCTGACCAAAACATGAGCTTTAAATCCATCTTCTGTCAAAAGGTACATGGTTTTGGGACTTCTTAGAAACGTGTAAGGATTTGAGGGGAATGGGCTCTGCATCTTCTCAGCAAGACTGACTCCTGAGTCCTTGCAGTGCTTTCAGAAAATCCACTCCAGGCAAACATCATAGACAAATGGAGGTGTTTGAATTATTCAAGAGTTATCAGGCATTGGAGCACTGGAAGTAATGAATAAGCATATTGGTGAGTCAGAAGCCTGTGGCTGAACAGTGGAAAGTTAATGCTACGTGGTTGAATATGTGCATTTGGCCAATGCCCCAGACCACTCTGAAGCCTTGCAAATTCCAAAATAGCTAAGCTTGCAATTACCATCAAATGAAACCATCAAGGAAAAAAAAAAAAAAAGGTTTCATTAGGTTTTATTCTGTACATGTGTTTTGCAGCAGCTTTTCCCCTGGTTATATCACGTGCCTAGCATTCAGGCTGTCATGGGATGAGTATCAACCTGGACCGACCTCCACGAAGTGAAGTTAGAGCAGGACAGTGGTACTACTGAGGAAACCCTCTCTCCTCTCACATCCAGTCCCAGATGTTCATCTCTGGTTTGCTCTTGGAAGCAAGTATTTATGACTTTCAGATATATGAATATCCCTGTGTGTAGCTCCAGGGTGGCAGAGGTTAGCCCCTGCTGAGGTGAAACCTTGGAATCTGCTTCTCAGTTACATTTGAGTCTCTTGATGCCACTCAGTGAATCAAAAATAGCCCTAAAGTAAATGAAAATGTAATATCCATTTAAATCATCTTTACTGCTGCCAGAGTAGTGTAAAATGACCTTAGAAACATGCGTCGGTTGACTTTTATTGATAAAATATAACTACAAGCAAGATATAATTGTGAAGTTCTGGAAGGGAGGGGACTAATGATGGTTGAGGTAGGGGATGGGATCAAGACACTGAGATCTCTTGTGGGAGCTCAGCAAAAGCAGAGATAAGCTTTGCATTTTGGCAGCTGCACCATCTGCAGATCTCTGCTTAGGTTCAGACAGATTGGGATTCTTAGTACTTCTGGAAACTAGGTGGAGCAGCTCTCAGCATACTCAGGCAATTCAACCAACAGTGCTGTTCTCAGATTTGTACCTCTATTTACTCATTTGTAAAATGAAGATCGTAGCAGTTTACGGGATTGGTAAGATGTTAGACGCCAAGACTCTGGTCTGTAAAATGTAGTACCATATGCAAATTATTAAGATAACTCGCTGACCTTGATGAACGCCTGAAAGTTTCTTTCAGGGTTACTCTCTGCATGCTTCTGTGCCATTCTTTCAAGAGAGCCATTTCAGTCATATATATTCTCTGCCTTTTGTCCCAAATGTAATCATTTTTTTAAATCTTATATCCTCCTATTTTTTAGTCCAGTTGGAATTGAAATTATTCCAATAAAAATAATGTTAAGATATGTTACTCTTTCTTCCTCCAAGAAGTTTATACTTACCATAAAATTACTGGACTATGAATAATAATGTCCTTTGTAGCATTAAAAGTGAGCGTGATTCCTTCACTCTTGTTGGCTCATTTTCAAGGAATCTTGCTGAGTCTGTCAGTATATAGCAGGACCTAAGCAGGTCCCTGCTGGATAACTGATTGGTTAAATAAATGTAAGGCTCCTAGTGAAATGGGATATTCTTTGATATAGACCCTTTCCACTTTTTAAGAAACTCTATTTGAATACTCTTAAGTGAACTTTAATACTTCACCTTTTGCAAGTATTTTTCAAGCTGCTACTCATGTATCCTGTTATTCCTTTTTTCTATTATCCACAAAATAACTAAGTAAATTATTATTTAATAAAAGTGAGAATGAGAAGAATGTTTCTGGTAATGCAGACTTCCTGTGCTAAATATTTAACAGAAAAGAAGTGAAATTTTTAGGAAGGCTTATTCATAGTTAGACTATATTAAAAGGGGCATATATGAAAGTAAACTTAGATAGGTAGGTACAGTCTAATCCATCCAAGTTGAAATATTTCTTGGAAAATCAGTTGGTTTTGGTAAACGTAATAAATAATGACATTTAACCCCAACACATTTTGCACTGTCAGTCTGTAAAGAGGGTCATATAATTAGAAGGTACTGTACATATTTATTGAGAAACTGGAATTGGGGTACTGAAATAATTAATTTAGTGTTACCCAGCAGGCCAGTGCCAGTTCTGGGAAAGGAAATAAAATCTCGTCATGCCCTTTAATGGCTTCACCTATGCACATCAATGCTTCCCAGACAGAAAGCCGGGGAGCCTTAGAGGGTAGATGGTTTGTGAAGGAGGTACAGTTATGACAGATGTTGGGTGCCACCATATGTCGATATAGAAGCTACAATTCTTAACATATACATATGACCTCCTTCTATAAAATTAGATGGTCAATAGTGTTGGCACCTAATATTTCTAGAAGCAGTTCCCACGCCAAAGAACATATCTATATCACATGGTTATTGCCTTTGATCAATTGGCTCATGTCCTGGTACCTTATGAGTAACATTTCAGCAGCAGAGGTTTTTAAAGATGGCTTAAGAGATTTTTTTTTCCACTATTAGTTGATACCTATGCTTCTAAATCACATATGTGCTTTTGAAAATTGTGTGCAATATCTTAGCATTGCCCTCCCCTCCCAAACCTTACATGTTATATCCACAGATTTTTAAATCACACGTATATATAAATGTGCATACATTGTATGTAGATGGGTACGTATATGTGTGTATAGATGGGTAAGTATGTAAGGCTCACAAATTCCCACGGTTCCCACATCCAAAAGATTAGCAGCACTGCAATAATTGGCAGTCCATTTTTAATATCAGTGCTGTAGAAATTTCAAGTTATTGTGCTCATTACTAAGCTACAGAAAATAGGTAAACATTTCTAATTAGCCTTTTATGTGTGTCTGTCCACAGAAGTGGATGCTACTGCCAAGAATATAGTAGTTTTTTTCTTACTGAGGCTAAATTTTCATTGTATGTTTTTGCTAATTTATATGAATTCACTGTTACCAGTACCTTGGTATTATAATCTTTGTCTTCATTCCTAGAGACGTTAATTGATAAAGGAGAAAAATATTAAGAAACTGTTGTCCATTCTTCCTTCCCCCCTGCCAGTAATCAAATGTGATTTGAATATGGTGAAGTATATTGTCTAGAAAATATTTTCACAACTCTATGATTCTCAGCTTAGTGTTGCTTTCTTTCTCCTTAGAAACAAGATGATTCCTAATCTAGAAAACCGGCAGATGATAGCAGCATCAAAGAAAATAGATAGAATCTCAAACTATCATAGAGTGATTGAAAATTTCTTTGTGTTTGCTATCTGATCTCCTAAGAAACTAAACAATTTCAGTCCTTTTTTCTCTTTATTTCTATCCAGTACCTACTGCCATCACAATGAGCTCTGTTCTCAATTTCTTCTCTAAAATGTCTCTGAAATTTTATAGGAAAGATTAAAGACAAGGGGAAAAGCATAGTTAAAAATAAATGTACAAATGAAAATAACTTGATTAATTCTTCTGTTAGGTCTCTGATACTCAGAATATGGTAGCAGGACTTGGATCAACTTCACTGTCCTGTCCTATAAGTTCTTGAAATCAACTGATATTTGAAATTAATAGTAAAAGAAACAAAACACGTAATAGAGGTGAGCTGAATTAACTCTCTGCAAAAGGAAGAAAATGTAATTAGTGAGAAGCTACTGAGTTTTTTCTTTTTAATGAATAGAAATCTGCTGTAATCTCCTACTGCCTCTAAGTCAGAAGCCTTTCTGTAAAAGGCATGTAAATTCTACTTATTGTTTTTGCTTTGCAGCTCTGTTGAACTGCATATCCAACAACTTTTCTCAAGAAAAAAACAAAGCTTTTGTCACTCAGTAGTAAAGAAAGTCAAAAAAACCTAGTTCAGTCTTTGAGGCAAAGAATTCTTTGATTCTGTTCACACTGTGCATGCTGGAGTTCAGTCGGGCAAAGCTGAAATAATTAGGGAGAACAGGACTTACTGAAACACTGGGGTGGGTTTTGGGTGTAGTTTTCAAGTTTTCACTGGTTATTTTTCTTTACCACCTTACAGATTTTAGTTCTTGGATGTGGACACCACAGAATAGAACTAACTGCTGCAGAAAGACCCTCTGGGATATGCTATTGCTAGTGTAATAGTATCTTTTGAGAACACCTTGTGGCTTACAGACTCAACACCTATTGAACAACTCGCACAATTTATGTGTCTGAAGTGGAAAATGGTGTCAAGGTTTAGGTATAGTTATTTTTAACAGATCAGGAGCAGGAAAGTGAGATGTGTTGTAAAGTGTGGGAAACAGCTTTTTTTGGGGAGACTGGTTTTCAAGCAACTGTGAATGACTGAGATGTTCCTGGTCTATATCTGGTTCAGAACCATTAAATGATTTCATATGGAAGATAGGACTGTATATCTTTACCTTCTAAATATTTCAAACAATTGTTTCTTAGCCCTGAAGTCTTATATTATTTACTGGATGAAGAGGCAGTGAGAGTTCGATTAGAAATAGTGAACATAAATTTTCCCCAGGTTGTCTGTAAATGGGAGGTTGCCCTGTCCCCATGAGTTGAGATGGCAGGAGATCTCCCAGTCAGTTTCTTCGTGTAAATAGAGAAACTCCTGTGGTTAGACACATCTCTGTGTATGATTTTCTGCAATTAGTACACTTTGTAGAAAATGGGAATGCTGATTAGAGTTTTCAGTTCATATCCAGTACTAAGAAGTCTTTGAGGGAAGAGGTGAATTTGGCACCCAAACCCATTTTTTTTTTGTTGCTGTTTTAGCATATGGCACTCTAAATCTCTAAGTGTGCAAGACTTAGTTGAAAGAAGAAGCAGTCACAGCATTCAGCCAAGGACTATTGCAGATTTCTTTTTCTGTTTTCCAGGAGGAGAGAACTAAAAGATCTGTCTTATTAGCTGAATTCATGGACGTGTTCATACTCATGAAGATAATTTTGCTGTACTGAAGGGTCAAGAGATGTTCTGGAGACCCACAAGGGAAAAACAAGTGAACTGTAATTGGATTATATTGAGCAGGAAAGGCTGAGCATGCAGTTAATAATTGATCTGTGCTCTGCATATATACAGACTGACTTTGAACTTACTGCTATCTGCAGATAATCAGTTAGGAAGGAAACATTCATTCACATTTGCTTGGAGGTGTTTATCTCCCAAAACACGTAAGTTCCTAGCTCACATTCTGCTGTTGAACAGTGATTTTTTATTATTGGATTTCTGTGGAGATGTCCTGAAAGGGGTGAGGAGGAAGGACAGACAGTCAAAGAACCTATATTTAAATGGGTGCTGCATATCTATAGATAATGTTCAGTAATTCTGAAATTAGAGTCTTTTCAGAACAAATTTTACCAAAACCTTTAGCCCTGAGGCTTGATAGTAGTCATTTTTCATTTAGTTGTGAATTATCTCTGTTGTGGACTTAGAAAGCTGTCTAATGAGAGATGTAGTTGAGCAAAACCTTTGTCTCAAGTGCTGCCTCAGGGCAGTGTAGCTGTTTCCACACAACAAAGAGTCCAAGCACTTGGAAGAGCAGCCTAGGTCCAAGGAAAACTTCTCTATCTTCCTTGTAGTATCTCTATTAGCATGTTACTTTTTCTCATGAGAAATCAGTTATGCTGGCTGGATAATGAAAAGATGGCTTTATCCTTCTTACCTGATGACATTGGGTTTTTATACCTTAATCTTTACTAGCAAGACTGACCTTAAGGAATCCTAGGTTGAGAACAGGGGAAAAGTCTGGAGAAAGCGTGTGCACTTGGTGGAAGAGGATTAGGTCGGGAAACGCTTAAGCAAACAGGATATACATAAGCCCATGGGCCCTGATAAGATGCACCTAGAAGTGCTGAGGAAGCTGGCAGATGTCATTGCAAGACCATTTTAGAGGCAATGAGAAAAAAATGAAACACAGGTGTTTTCATCTGAACACCAGAATACACTTTTTACTGTGAGGGTGACTGAGCACTGGCACATCTTGCCCAGAGAATCATGGAGTCTTCATCCTTTAAGAGATTCAAAAGCCACCCGGGCATGTCTCTAGGCAACCGTCTGTAAGTGAGCATGGACTTAAACAACATGACCTCCAGTGGTCCCTTCCAACCTCATCCATTCTATGATTCTGTGAAAGATGACAGAAGTATGCATTTGAAGGTAAAGTAGTGAAATTATACACGTATAGGCATGTATTTAGCTACAGAAAAGTCATCACAGTCCTACCAATGTGATGACTTGTGCTAGGATTGTTACTAAGCATATGTTTAATCCTTCCTCTAATTTTCTACATAAGTTGACTTAAAAACATGAGCCAGTTCTTTGCATGCCAGTGGCTTGACTTGTTATGAAACTCAAATCTCAGGAGCTTGCTATAGTCAGGAGAAGATCACTAATTAAAGGATCCAACTTCTCCAGTCACAGAGGCAGGCATAATCTGTGAAACAGGCAGTGCTTAGATACACTCTTACCAGTCAGAGGATCAGAACATTTCCCAGAGATTCGTGGCCAGCCAGGCGATGCTATAGAGCTCAACAATCGAGGTTCGTTACCTACGAAAGCCATTAATGCACAAAGTTCTGTGCTGTCCTTATTATGAATTAAGAATGAAAAGGAGGTCTGAGAAAAAAAGGCATGTAGTTATTTCTCTAGCTTTATTTAAAAGATTATTGCTAACTCTCCTGCTCCGCAGACATCATGAAGTGCTCAAATTGTTTCACTTTTTCTCTTCAGATCATCTTTTTCAACATTCTCGTTTCTGAGCATTAGTTATTTGTTAGGCCAGTGTGAAATAAATCCTTGCTTGAACAAGTATCTGTTCTGGCAAAACTGAAACAGGAATGGTTGAAAGATGCTGGGAAAAGAATGGAAACCACGTGTCACGATCTTGATGAGGCAGTTTGGTGAGAATTCCTCTGGATATTACAGCAGAGGATCTCAGACTTTTTTTTTCCTGAGAGCTGTTTGCTTAGTGTTAGTCGTCATGCACTACTTGTAAAGCCAGGCTGAACTTCTGGAATAAAATTCATAGGATGATACTTTTTATTCCAATCACTGTGTAAAGTATAAAAGCTATTCCTGCCATGCTAGTCATAAATGAAAAGTACAGTGTGAGATGAAAGTCTGGCAAGATTTTTCTGAGGTGTAGGGGTGAGTAAACTGTAAGGTCTACTTGAATACCTGACCATGAGAAGATAAATGGCACCCAGAGTGTTGAAAGATGGAGAAAAGATTGCAGTATCAGATCCAATAGTAACATACCGATAAGTTTAGTTAATGAAGGGTCTTAAAATGACTTTTAAAATTCTAAAGAGTGTGTAGAAAAGGTATAGGTTAAAATTTACCTGAATAAATTTCGCCATCGAAAAGCAGGTAATTTCAGGGAGATGTAACTACATCTGATGCGCTTAGCTCTTTCCTTCATATTTATATTCAGCCATCTTCAGGGAAAAAAAAGAGAATTAACACAATATCACCACATAAAATAAACAGCAACCAGTTTCTTCACCAAAAATAATTATCTAGGAATGGGAAGATAATGATAAAGACTCATAGTATTTTTTTAAATTGCTTCTCACCCAGAGATTTCATGTCATTTTCCAAAGGCTGTTAACATTCATCTGTTTCACCAATGGATAAACTGTGACACAGAGAAGACTGTCTGTGGTCATCAAGCTAGTAGATCCTGAATTGTGGCGGTGTTCTGTCCATCAGCTCCAGGGTACATATAGACACATCTGTGTATGCTTAATCATGAGTTAAAATGGAGAGATAGTGCTTAGTGTTATCTCATATCCATGGGTTAGTGGTGTTCCTATTTCAGACCCAGTCACATCAGCATGGATATGGGCTCTTTTATTTAGATGCACATTCCCCTTAAAGTCACTGGAATAAGCTCTGTGTTTAGGCCATGTGCATGGTGAGCTCTATCGCTGTGGTCCTCTGGGTCATCTTTTAGACTTGCAGTATTTTCTTGCTTTGGAAAAAGAAGCGTCTGCAAGTTCCTTTTTAATTGCTGGTCAGCCTGTGTTAAGCCCACTGGCAGTTAGTGGGAATGAGATGTCTACGAAGGTTAAACACATTTGTCAGTCACATAAGGGAACCAGCTACATTTGTTGGTGTTTAAGTGACATTCTCAATCTGGCTCCAGCTACGAGGTTAGCTTGGGTAATGGGCTTCCAGATAGGCTTCTTTGATGGCTTTTAGGGGAGTGGCTTTTTCTAAGTCAAGGAAGTGCAACATGAAAATGTTGGTTGATTTTTATAGGTATTTGTTTTGTTCTGCTTTGTTTTTTTGGCCTGAATATGAGCCTTAAGTCCTGAATGTCTCAAGTACTGAGTGGGAGGCATTCAAATAAGCATTTATTTCTTTCACTAACCTTAGAGATTACAAAAAATTGGAGGGTGGATTTTTTTTAAGCCCCTATTAAAAATTGTCGTCTAAGCAAATGGAGTAGCTGAGTAATCGTATCAGCAAACATGTTCAACAGTTTCTCCTCTTTGTTTTCTCCATGCAAAACAAATAGCAGGAGTCACCTCCTAAAACGTTCTTAGTTAAATGCCACTGGACGCTGAAGAGATGGGCCCTGTTCTTTCAAATCACCAACAGCACTTCCACTGAAGAGTAAATTTACTGAGTAAATATCCCTGGGGAGAAGCTGCTAATTAAGGAGCAGGTTTCTTAGCCAGCTGCTTCTAACTGAGAAAGTGGTAATTCATTTTTAAATATCTAGGCTATGAAAAGGGACACAGTCACGCTGAGGCTGTGCAAGTTGCCAGAGAGATATTTTGTTGCAGAGAAGACTAAAAACTGTCATACGCTGTTCTGCAATCAGGAATGAACAAATATTTCCACCTTACAAGCTGCAAATGGCTTTCTTTGTTAAATACTTTAATATGATTATTTATTTTTCATAGTAATAACATCAATACCTTCACTAATATATTCTGCCCTTTGTTTAATTGTTGCTTTCCTTAATTTTATTCTCTTTTAGCTATAGCTCAGGTGAGTGTTGAGGGGTGTGTGTGATGTAATTAACATCTTCCAGTCTAAGGAGGCTGACTGCTGGTTTTAGACAGCTGTAAGAGGTTCTGTTGGTCCTTAACGCCTGTGTTTCTGGATGCCTCTGAGGCAATGGGACACACAGGGGTAGTCCAAGGCCCTTTTCCTAATGCAGTGTTTCATTATTTTACACTTACATGTTTCTTCCAAATCAAGTGTTGTAAGCTGCCCTGATTTAAAGCACTTTTCCTGACATTACCTAATGGTGATAAAATTGTGTTTTATGTATACCACCTACTTTTGCTCCTGAACTAACCTCAGCTTCTCCATGTGGTGCAAGATGTCTTGCCAGCTGCTCCAGCCAGTTTGTGTCATTAAAAAGTGTTATTGAAGTTGATAGAGATGTTGGGTTAAATCTGGACTCATTTAAAACCCGTTTCTGTAAATGAAGGTCCTGCAGAGAAGTCTCAGACTCAAAGGGCATGTCATTCCCTTCCTTGCTGTGGGGTCTTCAAGACTAAATGATACAAGACCTGTGGTCCTGATGACATATGTGACAAGAACCTTGACTATGAGCCATGGATTTATAGACCAAATTCCTGTTATCTATTATTTTGTTTTCTGCAGAGCTGCTTTAAGCTCACTATGTGAGATCTTTCAAGCCAGGAAGTGTTTTCCTAAGTTAGAATGTTCTCTGTAACATTTTCCCATGCTCCCTTTTGCAGCTGATGATATTACTATTTGATTTTCAGCACAAGATTTGGCGGTCCAGAATGCATGTAAAGTTAGTGGGCATAGGCGACAAAGCCACCAGATATTTCTGTCATTCCACTCAGATGCTGCTGTAGACACAGGCAAAGGAAGAACAACTCTACTGTTGACATGTTAAATCAGAAAAGGCTTTGGACATAGAATGTATAATATTATGGCTAAGGTATTTCTTCACACTCTACAGTTATTTTTCGTCTTCTTCAGGCTGAACAATTTGAAATCTCTATCCAGTTTAACCTCCTTATTACCACTAGACAAAAGAGCTGCTGCTACATCTTTCTCGTCCTCAGCAAAAGCGTAGAAGCAATTTGAAGGCACCATGTTATTCCTGTAGCTGCCTGAAGACTGGTTATGCTGACAGTGATCATTCGTGTACTAACCCTGGCCTCCATCACCACTGAAAGAGTATCCTGGGAGTGTTTTGTTTCAGAGAAGTCATCCTAAACCTAGTCACTAGGATGACATAAGTACTGCCCTTTGGTCTTTGTTTCCCAGAACTTAACCTCTGCACAAGGCAACACAAGGCGTCCTATTAAAATAGCTCTGTGGCTCTTTAATATCAACAGAAAGATGTCATTCAGCCCTGCAGTCATGGATTATACTACTGCAGATTACAGATGGAAGACCAGTCATGTGTAGCGAGCCAGCTTTGATACTGGTGGTGGTCTTATGGCAGCAGTGTGGCAGTCCACGTGGACTCATTTCTTCCAGAGGTGATGAAAAGAGACCACACTGCACTCTGTAACACTGGCTAAACTATACCTGCTCCCTTCTTGGGCTGTTCTGGAGGTAGCACAACATATCTCCATGTTGTCCTGCAGCATGCAGAATTTGAAACTGGAAGGGATGACTATAATAATCAAGTGTGAAAATAATCAAGTGTGAATATAGTCTTACATAATGCTGCTGGGGTGGCATTCCCAGAAAACTATTGCAGCCCAAGGCCAAGAACATGATACCTCTCTCTTTCTTTCCCTCCATCTTTTATGATTTGATAGAAATTGCCTCCAGCAATTCCACATACATTAGAGAAGGAAGAAAACACAACAGGCAGTGCGTTGCTTGAGCATTATGGCACTCCAGGTGTTCATGTTCAGACACAGGGAGCTGAAAAAAGGATGACAGGCATGACTGCAACAAGACTACCAGAAATTACGCTGCTCATGATTAGTGTGAATCCCTATTGTGAGGCAAAAAAAAGATGTAAATAGAGAGAGAATAGAGAATAATGAGAATAGAGCTGGTTTATGCACAGGTTTTTATTTGCAGTTAGTGACACCAAGCTCATGTGATGGAGAAAGTCAGCAGACCAGATAATCAAAATTCAGAGGACAAAAATATTCTTAATAATCTTAATTAATAAACCATTAATTTTGCCTGTGAAGTAGCAAAATGGCAATGTACTCTGCCAGACAAATTATTCTGTAGTCAGAAAACAGAAAAAAAATTGGTGTTGAATGCAAGCCAACATCAGCTCTCAGCTCATCAGCTCTAACCTCACACCGGTGTAAATTCCAAAATGCCTCTTCTAGAGAGATGAGCCCATGTACTTCTGGTTTATATTAAAGCAAATTTGACCCCAGACAAAATGCCAACTTGAATTCAATGGTTTTGAAGAGCAGGCATCCAAAAGAAATTGTCATTGGAATTCAAAGCAGTTTGATAAAATGAGATGCTATTCACCAATTTCTACATGATTTAAGGTAAAATTGTACCACTGTAGAAAATAAGATACGTTCTTAATGGATTTCAAGAGCCTACTCCATTGTACCCCAACAAATGGAACAGATGGCTTCTTATTCAGAATCAGGGCTTCTTTGATGAAATCAACAGGTAAATCCTTGTTTGCAGAAGCTGAGAGCCTTGATGGATTGCATGTCTTGTTGCTCTCTTTGAACAAAAATGTGCTGGTTGCTATGTTGATCAGCTGGATATAGTAGTACTATTTACACTTTATACTGGTATGTTCATAGCACTTGAAAAAGCAGAGAAGTTGTTTCACATTTCCAAACTAAGCAACCAGTGCAAGGTCACAGACCAGATCTAGGCCTGGTTCTGTGTTTTGCACTACACCATTTTCAAAGGTTCCAGGTAAGAGGTAACCTCCAAATAACTTCTTCTGGGACATGATTTTTGGTTTGGAGCAACCTGTTACACTGTCACACTGTCACATCTTAATTCCAGCTTGTTCTGTGTGGTATCTCAGCTGTTGTGTGCACGGTCTGACAACCTTTCCATTTTTCATCAGTTCTCCCACTGCCCTAATAAGCAAGCTTGAAGAAGGTTCCTTAATTTGCTTGCACTTGGGCTCTTGTTCTCGGGTCTTTCCAAAGTGAAGTGACTGTAGGATGTTTAGGCTGTTATTCTGTGTTGATGTGTCTTTCATTCAGAACTAGAAAATGGGATTGTGATTTAAGTTTGGACCTTTAAATGCAACATTAATGGTGATAGACAGTAGCTCCTTGTTCTGGTTATGCAATGAGGTGATGGAAGCTTTGCAGAATGGTTCAGGGCAGATGAATCGGGATCTATAATATCACACTTAATAATTTAGCAGTTGTTACTGACCTTAATCTGTTCACAAATCCCCCTCTAACATCCATGAATACATGTGAAAAAGTAAATGCCTTTTATTACCTTTCTTTTTTAATTTTCAGTTTGAAAGGTCACCTGATCCAACAGCCTTCTCAATCAACAAAAAAGCTTTCCTCTCATTAGTTCATTCAGTTTCCCTCTCATTTTTGGAAGCTTTGTTTCTGTCTTTCAAAGCTCAGAGACTGGCAGTGCTCATCTGAGATATACTCAGTGTTATAGAAAGTGCAGTTTTTAGGAGCCTGAGCAGCCAGACATCCTGGTGAGGGAGAGGGAGGAGGGATGATCGTAACCGGACTCTGGGTCCAATCTGGAAGGAATACCAACATCACTGTGAGTTATGTAAAGGTAGCAAAAGTCTCCTTCTGCGGGAAACTTATGCACTGTTTTAAGCTCTTTATAAAGTGGGTTTACAGTAGTTTGTAGGACAATAGGGCTGACCTTAGTGAGAGAGGACTTGTAAGGCTAAATGGAGCAGGTACTTCTATATTATGAAGTGAACTAGGACTGCCCCATATCCTCTGTCACTAACTCTAGACCTACAAGCAGTCTTGCAGCATTAATACAGCTGATACAGGAGCCAAGCAGGGCTGCCTGTTCATTTCCTTAAACAGTCACACTGCTTCTGAGGTCAGAGCTCCCTCTGAATAACATTGCAGTGCACCACTCGTGCAACAGCTCGTGCAGGTGTACCGTGGGCTTCTCTGGCACAGCGCTGCATCATGACATGCGCGCAAGATTTGCCTCTGCAAACCCCTGAAAAAGATCTTAGAGCTAAAATGGCATGAACACATCCTTCAGTAAACATCAGTCGGTTGGTCGCTGTCATTCAGGATAGGTAAGTTTTATCTGTAGCCTTGTGCAAAATCTAGTGATGCTTTGGATAGTGTGGACTTGTGCTAACATAAGTGCTGAAGTGGAAGGAGATAGAAGGAGGTTTGTGATGATTTTCAGAACAGGGAATAAATGAAGGACCCTTCACTCAGGATTCTGGTGCTGTCAGTGTTCATTTTCTCCTTGGAGGCATTAACAAAGTAGCCCAGAAAAGCTTTTTAACTCTATGGCACCAGTGTCCCACATATTTTGGTTGTTGATACATGAAAAACAGCTCTGAAAATTCATAGATCTTTTTTCTCCCTCCTGCTTAATTCCCAGAAAAGTAAGCTTGAAAGGATTTTATCAGAACAGGGTTTTTTTCCTTTTAAATTATAAGTACATATACATATATATCATTTGTGGAAGAATTAAAATGCATATTGGATCCCTTGTGTGTTTTGATTTGTTATGATACTGTTATTATCAGAACTCACAATGTTTTTTGTGATACGAAGACTGAAAGAGATTTTTGGCATTCATTTTTTTATGAACTATATTTATGTCTTCAAATTCATTATAACGCCGAATATTTTTTGTGTTACAGAAAATATTTTTTTCTGTATAATCATTTACAATGTATTTTTTCTTGTATTGCTTATAAATCATAAAATGTCTGGGCCTTTAAATGTCTAAAACTAAGTTATAATTCTCACAGTTTTCACTGTCTTCTGTGTTGTCTGTTACATCTTGATGAAAAGAAAATGTAAAATCCAACAATATTAGTTTAACAGAACCAGGCAGGACCTGCATGCCCTCTGGTGGAAGTGATCCTTAACAGACTAAAGTAGGTCAGCTTTTGTGATAGTGTTAAAAGTGTGACCTGCAGACAGACACACTCTCCTTTGATGTACTTAGTTGCTCAATTAAGTTACGTTTCTCCATAGTAGAGTTTGTTAGTTAGTAGGAAGGAAAACTCTTCTAGTGCATTTTTTTCACACCTTTCATTACAGTTTGAACTCTTTCATTTCTCTTCAACCTCTTTCTTGATTTTTTAACCTTGTTATTCCACTCTAATAAAAAGAAAATTAGTTATATGTTGTGTAAAGGTATTAAAGAGTATCTTGTTATTGACTCAGGTTCTATACCTAGAATTTTGTTCTACTTTTAAGGAAGTTTACAGGTTCGATACAAGCTGAGTAAGGATGGGCTCCTTATTTTCACCATTGACTCTGGAAATTTTGCCAACCGACAGCTGCACCATGTGAAGATTAACAGAGAAGGCAGAGAGCTCATCGTTCAGGTATACCATGGCTCATGTTGAATTTTAAATAATGCCTCATGCCACAGACCCATTGGTTTTAATGTCTGATCACCAGCAGGTGACAAAGGTTTCACAGAATCATAGAATCATCAATCCAGCAGCAGAACACCTGGTTAGACCAAAGCTCCATTCAGACATTGCTTCACAGAGTCCCCAACTGTGGTGCTTTCAGTAAAGTAATCCTTCCATTTTCTCTGACAATCTATGAATTGGGAAACACCTTTGTTCAGAACCTCATGTGGGCCATCTGAGTCATGCTGGGGCTTAAAGATATCTGTGTGACCTGTAGTCCTAGAGGAAGCACACAGAATAGATTATTAGAAAGTTGCCAAAGGGAGAAAAATAGCTGAAGAATGAGCATGTGGCAATGTAATTTCATTTGGGGTATGTTCCCCAAGAAAGAATGTGGCCCCAGATGCCTTATCCTCTTCCAGAAGAGGAAAGGCTCAGGGAATGCAGGATGCAACCACCATGTGTATGGTAATAACTTGTCCCTTTGCCTGAAGGAAGCCACACTGACTGTGACAACCTCTTGACAGACGAGAATTCTCCTCTGCCCTATATTATCTGCATTGCCTGTTTTTCTGAGGCAAGGAGAAAAGGACCATCTTACTGTTCTTTCTGCTTTCCTCTGAGGCTAATTATAGCAGTTCGTATTACAGAACAAATTTGCTACATATGGACAGCAGTCATTTAACTGGGAAGGGTGGCAGTGTCTAAAGAGAAGCTGTGTGTTAAGGAATAAAATCAGAATAAGACAGAAATATGGGGAGCATCACAGTTTTTCTTTCCTCTGCAATTTCCCTTTCTGGGAAGTAAAATGATAACACAGCGCACAACTAGTGTAGGTAGCCCTGATTATCAAGAAAGGAGGCTTATGCCTTGAGGGTTTTCCTCAAGTGCCAGTTGTCTATTGTCTGCTGAATTGTGGCTTTCTTCTATGTAGATCTAATTCTTCACAAGGTATTTCTAGAGAGGCCTCCTTTCAGTGTATTCTGAAGTGGCTAGACATGGATTTTGGGAAGCAGAGAGATTTCAGTGTCAAATATTTAAGATTTTCTCCAGAGAGGAAGTTTTTTTCAAAGCCCTTTATATGACTATTCTGGTGTACCTTTCAGCTTCTCACGATAAAATCAAGGCACTTTGCTGTCTTTAGAGTAGCTTGGGGGCGGAATTAACTAATTTGCAGCTGAGAGCATTCCCAGAAGTTTGCAGTACAGAGAGACCTAGGGGTGTCTACATGCTGTTGTAATGAACTAATTTTATTGACCTCTTACAGGTTGATCAAGTTCTTAAACTAAAACACAACTTTTCTGAGATTGATTTTAAGGCCATCAAATCACTCACCTTGGGCAAGGTCACAGGTAGGTTCTACTAAAAATATTCCTAATTCATCAGTTGTTTTAGTGTTGGAGTTAACCTATACTGTGTGTTGTGCTTTAATAGAATTTGGGTTTTGTTTGACTAATTTAGCTGGAGGGGTTGGCCTGAGCGTTCCAGTACTCCTATTTGTTTATCTCATCAGTGAAAAAATGTGGCAGCTTTACTTTTTGTACTGATAGCAATATTAACTTCTGTTGTTCCTTCCAATAAAGTGATTCATACTGCCTATGTGGCTGCACAGGGTGGCATCTTAGCCTAATACAATTTTGCTGACTACAGTTTTCTCCTCTCAAGCCATCTCTTTTTCCTAACAATAAGAACAGCAGCACTGTGAGCTTTCATCTTCTCTACTATTTTTTGTATTCCTAATCCTTTTCCACTTAAATTCTGCAAGAAATATTTGCATTACGTATAGCTCTTACACAACAGTTCTGCATGCTCTGTGCATGGACTTTCTTCATCTTTACCTTTCCATATTATAAAGCCTTTACAAGACCAAGAAAAATCTACCAATAATTTGGAAAGTAGAACTCATCTATTTTTTTGTCAAGTATGTTATATTGCTTTGTATAAGACTCTTATTCATTCCCAGTAAGATTCTAAAAGCTTCTTTGGTTATAAACATTTTAGTTCTGTGTCAGAATTGGACCTCCATATCAAGCCTGACATCTATTTCACTAGTACAATTTTATATGTTTTATTAATAGCACCCAAGGCCTGTGGGATTGGTAGCTAGACAGCAGTAATAGACATCCTCTAGTGTCTACTTGCACAATATAATTGTATATAATGACATCAGTGCATTCTGCATCTTCTTTACTAATTAGATTAAAGACAGGAACTGATTTTCCCCTTAATCATAACTAATGTTTGTTCAGAATGCAACAATCTTCCAAGCTGTTGTGGACAGGTTTGTGGATATTTTTCAGCCCAAGTCAGTGTTAAGCTAAAAATCTCAATTTGTCAACGGTCAGCTGTAGTGCTGAGATTCCAAAAGAACATTGCTCATCATGACCTCTACCTAAAGCTCCAGCTATAGATATCAAATCAATAAACCAAGGCTTTTCTAACAAGCAAGATGGAACATAACAAAAAGACCTTCAAATGCATAGCCAGCAAGCTGACAAGGTACAGATCAGCAGCATGGAAAGAAACTAGATTTAGTCACCAAACTGTGATTAAGATTACAAGTACAAGGTTGTTGCAAAGCCAAAAAGCCCAGAGGTCTCTGCAGAGGCCAGGGATTCAGTTCCAATGAACACCACAGACTGATCTCCAGACAAAGTTTAATGGATCTATCCTTTTGTTATTTCATTCTTGCCCTAAATTTTACTGGGATTTTATTTTAGTAATGGTAATAATAATAGCAATAGTTCATTTTCTTTAATAACACTAAAGCCAAAAACTTGGCCATCTAGATGGTGGAAGATCTTACCACTGTGCTAGGAATCACACAATGCATCCCAGTAAGTCACTTTAATTGCAGCCTACTCCTAATTCTGGTTGTTTCTTCATATATTAAGTAAATTTCTGCAAACATTTTCTTCTATATGTCAAGATTTAATTTTATGGGGTTTATCCCACAGCTGTAGCTGTGCTAGGTAGAGCACATCCCTACTGTGAGCCTTTGCCCTCACAGAATCACAACTTCCCCTGAGTTTTATTCTCTCCAGGATGAACAGTCACAGCTCTCTCAAGCCTCTCCTCACACGAAAGATAGTCCAGTCTATTAATCGTTTTTGTAGTCCTTTACTGGGCTCACTCCAATCAGTCTGTTTGTGTCTTCCACTGTGAAGCCCAGAACGGATGAAGCACTCCAGTAGTGTTATACTCGTAAAGAGTATGGGGGAAGGATCACCTACTTCTGTCTGCTGGCAACGCTTTTTCAAAGGCAAACCTGCATGCCAGGTTGTGGATGGCTGCCTTTGCTGCCAGAGTACATTTCTGGATCATGGTCAACTTGTTGTCTCCCAGGACAATTTCTTTCTGCAAAGCTGCCAGCTGATCAGCCCCAGCCAGTGTTGCTGGCTGGGGTTATTCCTAATGCAGCTGCAAATCTTTACATTTCCTTTGTTGAATTTCGTGAGCTTCTCATTTTCCCATTTCTCCAGCTTGTCAATGTCCATCTGTGTGGTGACACAAACATCTGGTCTACCAGCTACTCCTCTCAAATTTATGCCATCTACAAACTTACTCAGGTTGCAACTGTCCCATGCTGGAAAAAAAAATTATCTTACTGCTACAAAGTCAAGGGTATTGCCTTAGTATTAAGAAGGGAGATGGACTGTCATCCTTGTCATTTTAGGAATGTAAAACTTACATAAATATGTCCGGTCATCATTTAGGCAATTATAGCTTCTTTTAATGATTTAATGATGAATAGTGGTGACCTAAACTAATATCCTCCAGTTTCTTCCTTGTCATTGTCATCCCCTCAGCAAAGCATAAACTTCCAGAGGCATGTGATTCTTTGAAGTAGATCTCACTTTCTTGTAGCATTGGGCTTGCATGCCACTAGGATTTAAGTACATAAAGGCATTCATCAGGAACATTTCAGTGTCCACTGGCAAAAAGCATATAGGAAAACTCTGTTCTACATGTATGACAGATCCATGCTGTACTCTTCTGAAAATTTGTCTTTCTACTTCTTTCCTGTCACACAGCTGCTCATTTGCCTGCTCCGACAGCCTGATCCTGGCTGCTTAACCAGATGATTATATCACCTTCTTTCTCAATGCCACCATTAATTTCCCAATGGCTGAGAAATCTCAAAGAGATCTTCCAGCAAGATATCATATAAGACTGAAACCTCTTCCTCACCAGATTTTCTTATGATAACCATTTTAGCACAGCTGGGACTCTTGATAAAAGTGCACTTTTATACAGCGACCATTTTTTAAATAATAGTGCTTTCCACATTCCAGCCCCTCTTACATTTCCTTTAGTCATAAACTACTTAAACTCTGATATTTTTTCTACTTTTCAAATCTGCTGTATTTTCCAAGGGCTACCCTACATACAGTTTGAATTCTAGAGAAAAGCCTTTGTTTAACGCAGAGGGGGCTCACCTGGAATTCAAAACATAGGGACACTAACTCTACCACAGACTGCTTGGGCAACCCATTTATATGACAATATAAAGGTAAGCAGGCATTTTATTCCCTCTGGAGCCAATCTGAGCTTTACTATCTCAGTTCTCTATCAGGAAAGTATGGATAATAGAACATCCCTAAATCAGAGGGGTGCTAGGATAAAAGTATTACAGACTGTGAGCTGTTCAGATCCACAATAATGTGACCATATAGCTACCTTAGAAAGATCAATCTAAATATAGGTGTGGCTTTCAAGACAAGGGAGTAAAAAGAAGCAGTGTTGAAGTACCAGCAGATGTTTGTTGAATTTGTCCTCACAGTATCCAGCAGCAATAGAGAAATATTATTATCTTGCAGTCTGTTGTCATTTTTACTTCACAGATATAGAGGTTATACAGAAAAGAACCTATCCAAAACTCATCAGTATCAGTGGGAGTTTTTTCCATGGACTTCAGTGTGTACTGGTTTCAGGCCCCAAGGGGGTCATACAGTTTATGGTAAAGCCTCAGTGAAATCTTAACCAGAGTCCCAGTTCATTTACTTTAAGTACTCCTTGCAGAGATTATACTGCTATATTTAACCACATGAGCTCTATTGGCAATCTGGCCTACCTGTGAAGCTTGGCTCTGCTTTGAGCAAGGGATTGAACTGCATGACCTTCAGTGTTGTCTTTCAACTTTAATTACTCTGTAACTCTCTGATCTCAGAGACACATCTGCATATGTTTAGGTCTTGTCTAGAAAAAGTTGCTATCCTAGTGGAGAATATAGTTTATTTGTTTTTGGAGTTAACCTTAATAGCTGTTTGAAAACTTCTTGTTTTGCCCTAGTATGTCTGAATACTTTGCCATCGTTGTCTGTGGAAAAATAATTACCGATACATAGAAGTGGATCTCATTGTCTGCATACTTGCTTCTGAGCAATATACTAGCTGTGTAGTGATACCGGAGTAAAAGATGAGCGTTGAAAGAGATTCAAGGGTATTCTGAAGTAAAAAGTTGCCAAGATTTCCTTAGCACCTATTAATGTTGACCTAATTTACTTGTGTCTTCAAAGTGATGAATTAGCAGACCTTCCCACACTGGCACTGTAAAGAACTGTGTAGTCTAGCACATGATCGTGGTATCTTTTATCTCTAAAAGCCTGAACTAAAAACACACTTAAGTTGTAGGAGTCTTTCTACTGAACCCTTCAGCTTTGATATAAAGTGTAGATGGTATAAAGTTTATCTGGAAAGTAATTTTATTATAATCATTAGGTAGGTGAAGTACAATTCTTATGATTTATACAATAGCTTTTCTTATTAAAAGTTCACAAGAAGAAAATGGAAACTAGGTACTGAAGAGATCACAGTGCAATTCATCCTATAGTGATATTATACTGGGGGAGGTGATAACAGGGTAATTAAATCAGAAGGGGTAAGTTGTTGTTAATTCTTGAGATAAAAAAGCTTCCCTAAAGAAGCATCTCCTTTTAGAGAGAAGTTTTTTTTTTTTCAGTTGAAGGTCATTCTCTTTTTTAAGGTTTAAGGATTACAATTTACTTGAGAAAGTTAAAGTTACAGTCTTGAAATATTAAGTTCTAACATTTTAAACAATACTGCATGAAGTATTGGCTTGACTCTTCTGGTCACTGTAAAGCTCTTTTCTCTACTGCAGACTCTTCTTGCCCTAAATAGCTATTTTTTAGAAGGAACATACCCAGAAGAATATCTCTGGTCTGCATTATAGGCCTGAAATTGTTTTTCCTCCTTGTAGTCTGGTAAAGCATTAAAGAAAATGGACATGACTCCTTAGGAAAAAAAAAAAAAAAAAGGAGAGGCATTTAGAAACAAGATGGCAGCAGTTAAAATAAGCAAAATTTGGCTACCCCAGGCACTTCCAGCTATCCAGTGTCTAAGCAAATAGTACCATCATGGCTTTATCAAAAAAAGACCAAATCTATTCAGACCTTTTCCCTGGCAATATCATTTACTATATGATTACACAATTATTAAATCCCCTGTTTCTTAGTGATAATGCTGCCTAAATAAGTGTCCATGTCTGCTTCAATCCAGAACTTTTATTTTCAGTCTGATTTCTGGCTACTTGACTTGATTTTACCTGTCTACTTCTGAGAAAAGCATGTATTCTTTTGTACATCATCTCTCCATCTTCTTGAGTATTTTCTTCTTTTTATGAATTATATTTTGAGCCTATTCAAAATCACATAAAACCAGCTGTGCTGTGACAGATTAGGATTCAAATGTCAAAAATGGTGACATGTAACAAATTTCACATTGCGTCTCAAACTAAGGCTTCATTTTAAATTGCAAACTATCTCTAAGAAAATATACTAAATGCGTATTTGAAATCATATCTACTAAACCTAATGAAATAAAAATTCTCAGAAGTTCCACTTGGCATGAAATGTTCAATTTTTGGCAAGCAAATCCTGATGCATTCTGCTCATTCCTGGGAAGACTTGTGAGAAAAATACCTTTAGTTTGCTGTTGCTGTCCCTTGGTTTTCAGAAGTATCTTGGAGGTGCATTAAATGCCAGAAGCCTGTCTCCTGTTAAAGCGCATTCTTTTCTTAAGCAAGACCCAAACTTGTTGAGCCGAATGGTTCTAAGCAGGAGAAAAATCTCTATTGTTCAATGCATTGTCTTTGTGACAGGCTCACACCAGGAAATCAGATTATTGTAAAAATGCCTTTTTTGTGGGTCCCAGTCTAATCCAAGATACACTTTCTGCCTTTTCTAAATTAGTATTATCAATGTTTACTGAGGTTGCTGAAGGACACATAGCAGCATATTTTTTGAGATAACTACATAGTACCTGCTAGTCAACTCTTTTCTGAGACAGGTGCAGTGTGGACACTACAAGAATCTTTTATTTCAAGGTCATGGTCTCAAATCTAGCAGCAGTGTCCAAGAAGTAATCTTGCCAGTGCTGTTCAGCACCTTGGCAAAATGAGATAATGGACACACTTCAACACCCACAAAAATCATCTCATTTCTCAGACTCAAAAAAGGACAACCAGTGCTTCAGCATATAAAGTAGTTCACCCTCTGCACTTCTACCAGCAATTTACTTTACTTAATTAATTAATTAGGGTACAAATATTTAAAACAGACTGTTTCTGCTCTCACTGATGTTAAAAATAAATTTTGATTAAGGAAATCTGTGATGGACCTTTTGAATGTAAGTGAGCATGCAAGTAAAACTTTGGGTTCACATTTAACTTTGTAAGTGTTGTGAAATCAATATTTAGAAAGAAAGAATAAAAAGATATTTGATAATGTTTATGGTCCCATTTTTCACGGTGATATCTTTAGAAAGAAGATCTTTTGAGCCAAACTCCTTTCATGGAAATAGCACTTTTGATTTCTCTTTTATTCTAGTTAACTCTCATATTTGTTATCATTTACTATAACAATTTGCTGATACATTGGTGAGCAGCTTAATGCTTGGTCCTAGAGAATTCCAGCAGAATTCTATTTATGATGAAAATTAATTCTCCGTTACTGAAATATGAAGACAAAATCACTTTATTTAAATTTTAAGGTCTTAAAAATATTTTTAAAAGGGTAGATTGACACTAGATATAAGGAAGACATTTTTTGAATGGGAATGATGACACTGGAACAGGTTTCCCAGAGAGGTGGTAGATGCCCCGTCCCTGGAAACATTCAAGGTCAGTTTGGAAGGGGCTCTGAGCAGCCTGACTTAGTTGAAAATGTGCCTGCTCATTGCAGAGAGGTTGGACTAGATGACCTTTAAAGGTCCCTTCTGACTCAAACTATTCTATGATAAGTGTGTTGTATGTGACAGAGGTGCATGAAGAAACAGTAGTAGAAGAGTGAATAGTAATGAATCAGCAGATAAATTAGGTTCATACAGTCAATACAGTTTTAAAAATACACTACATGTAAGCCTCAGTCTTCATTATCACTGAAAGCCACTTCAAATACATGGAAAACAGGAAAACAAAACCAACATGAAACCTACTGACCTGTAATATTGCAGGCAGATTCCAGGGAGCATCTGGAGGATCCAGCAACTTATGCACAACTCAGGAGACAGCTTAAAAATCACTTGCTAAAAATTTGGGTAAACTTAAGTTCTGAGGAATGAACAGTGAAATTATTCAAAAGCTGAAAAAGATTGCTTTCTCCCCCTCCATGTAGGAATTGTCCAAAGTAACTCAGTCTCAAATATCAAGAACAGAAACACAATGTTAAATGTCAGAAGATCAAACCAAGCCATCAACAAAAATTCAGTGTGATTTTCCAGTCCAGTCAAATGCATGGGAAGATTCACAGCATTACCGGATCACAGGGAGGCCACTGACGTCTCATATGACCTTGCTTCAACACAGACCTTGGAACTTCACCGAGCTGCTTCTCCTACTGAACACCATGTTGTATAATGAAAATATCTTTTTGAAAAATATTTTGTCGTGATTTAACTTCTTCAAGTGTCAGAGCGGCCTTTAATAAGCCTCTCACAAAGGTAACCGTGTAATAATCACGGATTTACGTTATCCACTCAAGAATTCAAAGGGCAGCATTAGTCCTTCACAGCCAAGTTGTTCACATCTCTTGTTGAGAACAGTGAAAGCTTAACTTTCTAAAGGACAGAAAGCATGCACCTAAAGCCATATAACAAAGCAAACTTTATTTGTGCACATGGACTTTTCACCAAGGGACTTTGCAGTTGATTTTAGTTTGTTCTTTTATTTCTTTTATTTTTTCAAATTTCAAAGTCTTTCACCCACAGATCTCCTACTTCTCATTAATCAAAGTTTACTTTAACAAAAGACTCCTGGAACTGGCCCTTGATTTGACTTTTTACAAAAAGCCTTCCAAAAAGCTCTCTTAGGCTTTTTGAACTACTGTACCATGAAAAAGAAATTCATTATTTCTTAGGCTTTACCTTTTGCACATTGGGACAGAACAGAGAATTTAGATTGCCTGATGTCTAAAAGATACCAACAAATCCATCTTTTGTGTCAAAGCTAAGAAAACAGGAAAGGCTGAGAGTAGGAATGTTTACAAAAGGTTTTATAAATTCTACAAAGCTGGCAAATACTGTAAATCAGTCTTTTAGTTTTATATAAGTCTTCTTGCAGAAACTTGGAAATGATTCTTTGTCTGTTTTATAACACCTCTGCCAAAATCTCATTAAAAAACTGAATGCAGCCAATTCCTGCACATTTTGAGAAGAAAAAATGTGAATCTCTGTAAGGCTACAGTTTTTTTCAGTGGCAAAGCCTCACTGTTTCCATCTCTCTTTCTGCATGACAGATCTGCAGACCGAACAACTTTCCTGTAAGGCCCCTTGGAGAGCAAGTTCAGACTGTACCTTACTTTAGAGAGAAACAGCCAAACTCTTCCACACTATACTTCCATGAAAATATTAAAATATAATTAGAAATGTTTCTTGGCTAATTTCCTCTGACTATATGACATAAAAGTCACAGACATTGAGTGCCAAAATAATGTGTGATGTGGACTAGTTTTGAGATTTCTCTGTATTTTCTTAAACATAAAAGAATTTTGTGTAATTCAGGTAGCAGTATTGGTTATAACAGTCCTTTTGTCTGAAATCTTGTAAAATTATTGTAACTGAAGTATAGTGGGAAAACCAGACATTATTTTAAATTTTATTATCTTACTCTTTCAAGCTTTGAAAACAAATATTAAAAGCTGGGAATCCTTGTTTTCTAATGTAATTGGAAGTACTTCTAAAACTTTTAATGCTAACAGTTTTTTTCATTAACAGGTAATTTTAAGACTTCTGATATCATGTATGTGTGCATTTGTGTTTGGTTTTTTTTCTTTGTTTGATTGACCTAGATATAAGGCACATCATGTTACAGACCTCTAGGCGGTATGAATTTCAGTTTCTGGGAAAGAAATAAGTGAGAGCTTGGAGGAAGGGAAGATGGCTTTATTGTCCTTCACTGACTTTCCCGAACAATCTCTGATATTAAAACACTTGGAACTAAATAAGAAAACAAAACACTTACCTTTGAACTGGCTTTCTCTTTGTGCAATTTAAATGAACACAGACCAACAGATAAATTAATTGTGCTATCTAATCTTCAGGCTGGAAAAGAGTGTGGAGATATTGGATTTGGGTTTGATTTAGATAAAAAGAAGTATAGTTTTGCTTTTTATTTTATTAGAGGAATAGGTCTAGCAGAATAAGAGGCTCGCTTATAACTAGGAACCTTGTTTATAAAAATGTAGTAACATGATTAGATGATTCAAAAAAGTAAATTGAAAAGTAAACTTTTAAAGAAAAGGTGGAGGCCTATATCAGCAAGCCATTAAATATTAGGTCAACTAATATTATGTCCAAGCCAACTTGATTCAAGTAGCATTGTAGGAGAAGGACTGGGGATGGGAACCTCATGGATCAGACCAGGGAGAACTTGTAGCCTGTTGAAGGAGAACCTGAACAGTTGAGATTGAATGAAAAGAAGTAAAATGAGTCGATAAGGTAAAAAAAAGGGATTAATTTTTTATATACTTTCCTGAAACAGACAATTCCCAGATTGTTTTTTTTGTTGTACTGCAGACAGTTTGTCGCTGGACCCTGAAGTCTCAAAGGCAAATGCCTATGGTTTCACTGGATGTCTGTCTTCTGTTCAGTACAACCACATTGCTCCTTTGAAAGCTGCCTTACGCCATCCCAGTGTTGCGCCAGTGACTGTCAAAGGCTCCTTGTCTGAATCCAGTTGTGCATCCATAATGGAAGCTGATGTGAACACAGTAACCACAATATATTCCTCATCAGGTATGTCTATCCAAATGGGAATGGGAATTTAAAGGATACTGTGGAGTGAGTTTTCTTTCCTTTTGTGAAGTTCCTTTTTCCCTCAGAATTCGGAATGTTGAAGATGGTCATTAGGATCAGCCAAGGCCCCTTTCAAAGTCATCATATAAAACAAAGTTTTCAGACTAAGTTCCTGGACTGCCTAAAACGTGCCTAGAACAAACAAGAAAAAGTCCCAAAGATATTACGCAAACAGCATTAGAAATATGGTTATACACATGATTTGCCATTCCCATCCACTCTACATAAGCTCCAGTGCTACAAATTCCAAAGGAAGATATAAATGTTACACAGATTCTGTATCCCAATGGTGATCAGCAATAAGAGTCATACAACAAACAAGTAGAATTTGTTCCCACCCTAGCAGAAATAAACAAAAACTTGTGCAAACTCCTTGACACCTCTGCATGACTTCCATTGAATGCTTTTACTTTATTCTCTCAGGCTAAAGAGAAAGAGAACTACTTAACTGGTACCAGTGAGATGATCCCAATAGTTCGTTTATCTTTTGCAATCCTGAAGCTGTCCTCTGGGAATCTTACGTATTTTGCATATGTGAATTTGTATGCAGACAAGGAAACTCAGAGCAGCTGGAAGTGTTGTCACAAGGAGCAGAGGCAATCAAGTTGCGTCTTTAGTCATCAGTGGATGTGACAGAATTCTTAAAAACCAGAAAGGGTTCCACGTTAAGGGCTACTTTTTACCCCTTGACCTATGAAGCCACTTTCTCTTTTCTAATAACTAATACAATTCTGGTTTAGATCATAATATGATTCCTCTGACATTTGTACTTTCTTCAAATCTCCATTTCCTGCAGCTTCTGCCTAAAATATTCAGCAGAAAACAAATGATACTATTAGCATTCTGCATAGGGGAAAAGGCTGCTGATTAGTCTGTGAAGAGCAGCTGCCAGTGTGTATCTGTCTCTCCCCACCCTCTAACTTTCTTCTCACCACCCAGAATTGTCTAAGGTGTCTGCACTGATGCACGGAAGAAATGTTTCTTGTAAATACCAAATGAGCAAATGATACTGGAAACATGAACTCATTGCTTTGTGATCTGTCACCTTGATAATCTAATTTTTCTAAAGAATTTAGAAAGTAGTAAAATATCAGACTCAGAACTGCAGGACAGAACACAGAGTGGAGTGTATAGCATCTTTGGACTTAAATATTCAAAACTTATCAGTTGCACTCTATTGTCAAGGTTAAGCACTGTTACATCAGAAATGCAGAATTATTAGAAAAGCTCATCACTGTCTTTGCCACTCTGTGCTTTAAAATATGATTTTCTCTCAATGTGGTGAATTAACTGACACTACTGCCTCAATGTTCATGCTGGATTCGATTAAACCCTGAATAACATCTTTAGAACAAGTAAGTTCTGAAGACTTCATATCTTTTTGTGCTATAGTATGAGCACTAGGCAGTAGATTCTTGTTTAAAAAATCCAATTTGTAGCAAATTGTACTTTGTACAGACATACTTGAGAATTATATTTATACATGGGAAGGACACATTTTAAGAAATAAAAAGAAGACAGAGTTAAGGATTAACTTTCAAATTTGCTGCTCATATCTCAATTCATCAGTTCCCAATTTCTCATTATTGAGTGTCTGAGAAGAAAAATAGAACTTCAAAGTTGACTGTGCATGTCTGTGCTGATTTTCTAATGTACAGATACAACAAAAAAAGCCCTCTAGGAAATCTCCCATTAAATGCGTGAAAAAAGCTTTCTGTATTTATAACTTGAAAACAACTGAATCTCTTTCTTTTCTAGAGGAATAATTGTTGTCTCCTAGCAGACAGATATGGAATAAAATCCATTCACTCACATCTCAGTTATCCATACACGCTCTTTCTCATGGGGAATCACAATATGAAAGATGACTTACTGTCGTTTTGATATTTAACAAAGATCTGCAAATCACCTTCTTCCTTGCTGAGGCATATGTAGAGGTTTTTGTCTTCTGGACTTTACACTTATGACATAGAGATAATGAACTTTTACTGTGCTTTTTTTTAAAATATATTAAAATACTGTAAATGCCAGAGCAGACTCTGCTGTGTGAATGGTGGAGTCTTGAGCCTTCTCTCTGCCCCAGCTGAAGACCAGGACTTCATGCATTTGAAGTAAAAAATGCCAAAGACTTTCATACGTCAGAAACTACACAGAAAATCTTGCTTCTGAAAGGCATCTTAAACAGTGCAAATCCGTGTTCACTGTGCTACTTGTGCTGTACCTAATATTTCAAAACAAGTAGAAACTGGCTAGGGGTGTGCCAGGAGAGCCTTGGCTGTAGCCACTATGAGATGATGGAGTTCAGGATCCTGAGAGGAAGAAAAAGACTTCAGGAGAACAACCTTTAACCTTGTCATAGACCTGCTTGGAAGAATTCCATGGGATACAGCCCTGGTGAGAAGAGGGGTCCGGAAGAGCTGGTTCAAGGATTACGTCCTTGAAGATCAAAAGTGGTCCATACCAATGAGCAGGAAATCTAGTTAAGGTGGCAGGAGGCCCAGAGAGGTTATGAATTCTTCATTCTTGGATGCAGAAGTCACTTTTGTGCCTGTAGCTCAGTCTGCGGATATAAGGAACCTTGACATTCTCAGTATGAATGTTTGATGAGAAATCCTACCATCGCTAAAACTAGCAGTAGAGTTGCACCTTTTAAAACATGAGAGAATCTTTGAGGCTGATTTTTTTTTGCACATCTTTGGGGCTGTTATCAGTGAGTAGAGAATAAGGAAAAAGGTGCATCTTTAAGGACCTAAGCAACCAAAAGCCACCATCATTACAAAGTCAGTACCTCCTGATACACAAATAAGAAATTGTTGCTTGTTTCAATAAAAATCATCTTCTTGGACAATGGGATACCAAGATGTGGCTGAGTGAGCTACTAAGGCAAAAATGTTCAATTACAGTAAACCTTGCATCACTGGATTTCTCAGTAAAGCTTCCACATCTTTCATCAGATGGCAAAGTACTTTAATACATAGCAGAGGCAGCCATTTGCAACTACCACCTATATCCTTTCTATGATAGTGTAGAGCAATGTAAAGGACAGAAACACAGATAAGAATCTCATCATAGGCGAGTGAGCTGAAAGAAAAATAACACATACTTGAAAGTGCAAAAAAAGTGAATTCAGCTAGTAGTAGAGAACACAGCATTTTCTGAAACATGTAGGTCTAAAGTAGGTACACTGCCGCTGACTTCAGGTAGGGCTTGACCTCTCACGTTCGGATCTGAATTTGAAATTGCCAGCATTTAGGCTGTTTGGCACCCTAGTTATACATGAATACTGTATAAAACTGAGCCAAAGAGCTCCAACATCAAAGAGCCTTTAATATAGGAATTAATTTCTGATCCTTCTCTGTTTTGAATCCAATTTGGCCACTATATTTATGCAATGGAAAGAAAAACATCCCTTCCAAGAATCTGTCCTAAGCAGAGACGGCTTCTCTTTATGTAATTGAATTGGACTTGTGTATCTGTACCTGCAAATATAGGTCACATCTAAATTTGCCTAGTCTACCTTTCTTTTTGCTTCTTTAGGATATTGTTTCTTAGGTATCAAAAAAACCTAACCCAACTCACAAATCCCCAAAGTTCTGACCGAGAACATTCCCAATGGGCTGTTTAGTTCTGATGTCTCTATGATTCCTTTACCAATAGACTAAGACAACACTTTCAGATGTTAGTGTAAGCCTTTCTGTTTCCTTTTAAATATACCCTTAACAGAATTTGCTCCTGAAGATGTAGAAGAAAATTGTCCTGCAAGCTCACTCTGTTCTTCAGAGAGCTTTCTGGTTCAATTCTCCAGTCCCCTAAATCACAGATTAGAACTCATGGTGGTAAGAGGACGCTTCTGTCTAAGCCAGAGAAAATGAATATAGTTGATACAGAAATAAGTCCTGTTTTGTTTAACCAACTGCAGATCCTTTTGGGAAGACAGATGAAAGGGAGCCTCTCAGCAATGCAGTCAGAAGCGATTCAGCTGTAATTGGAGGTAACTTAATTTTTAAAGACTACAATTGAAAAATAATGTTGTTAAGGCAAGCATCTAAGGTACTTTAAATCTTGGCCCCATAAAATCCAGTTCAAGTTTTTTGTAATCTAACGTAGATCTAGTATTTTCTGTATTTATTAGCACATATCTGTATAAAGCTACCTAGATAGGCACCTGCATTAAGGATGAAGCCAGTATGAGCGTGTGATGTTGAATGTCACCAAAAAAAAGGTATTATGGATGATCAAGAACCTGAGTCTTCTAAAATATGACCAAAGTTCATCTATCTGCCTGAATGAGTAAGAAAATTGGACAAGATCACCTCTAGAGGTCACTTCCAACCTCAACCATTCTCCGATTCCATGTGATTTTGTGATCTAAGACCCAGCTAGCTAGTAATTGTTTTACCCATCACTCTGACGAGAGCCTCAACACAGTATTCACGTAACCTGTATTTCTTGAGTGCTCTCTCTGCAAGCTGATGATGTAGAGGAACTAGCTAGGTCATATAGAAGCATTTATGTGCTAAAGAAGGTTGTCCTTAGAGCTTCATGTATGGTTTTCATTTTCCTTTAACAACCTGGAAGGCAATTTATCTTTGTTTATTTTACAGGATACCCTGTAGGGAGCTGCCTTTGATGATATCTAGAAGCAGTAAACAAAAGTGTATAAGACTCATGCAAGGTTTCCAGAGATAACAGAGCAGGAATTTGTATGAGCATACAGATCTAGTTTTTTAAAAACAAACTCATCCTACTTCTAGTGAATCCAGAATTTGACTGAAATTAGAAGGTCAATTACATCATTACTTGTTGCTTTAATTCTTACTTAAGGTGACAAAAATGGAAATAAAAACTATCAGGGAGAGTATGGTAGAGGCATATGATTGTATACAGACTGAGATGAACTGATCTACCATATCCACTGCCTGTTGTGCATTGGTAATGTTTTTTTGAGGTAATTGGGTGTTTTGTTGGTTTTGTTTTTTACTCTTTCTATCCTTCATTTTTACCTCTTTTCAGGTGTCATAGCAGTTGTGATATTCATCATCTTTTGCATCATTGCCATCATGAGCAGATTCCTCTATCAGCACAAACAAGCGCATCGAAGTAGCCAGACAAAGGAGAAGGAATACCCAGAAAACCTTGAAAGCTCCTTTAAAGCTGACATTGACTTGCAGAACACAGTGAGCGAGTGCAAACGGGAATATTTCATCTGATGGACAATGCAACTTCTTCTTACTCTTACTCTCCTAACCTTTCTTCCTTCCTTTCTTCCTTCCTATTTGTTTTTTGTAATTTTTTTTAAACATTCATCTTTTTGCTAATTTCTTTTTCATTTCGAAAAGACCGCCCTTCACAGGAAACAAATGACAAAAATCACAGTGCCTCATTCTCTGCACAAGAACCTGGCAGTCACAGTTTATTTCTGCAGTTCAAGAGACCTGTTATCCCACCCTACACAAAATAAGATCCACATGTACACCTGGTGTCTGCTGTGACTTCCTGGATGTTACAAAAGTCCCTACCTTTATTTGTGTTTTTCTCTGGAGCCTTTAATTCATCACTTTTACACTAGAGCTGAACTATGTAAAGTATAGGTAAAGTAGCTGAATACGTAGCTCTACAGATACTGGGACAGGATAGAGGGAAAGAATGACACCAAAAATCTTTATTTATTTTACAGGCTCATTTATAACAATCATAAAAACCGGCCAGATTCTCAAATAGTATGAATTGATATGTATCTATTGATTTCAATGGTTTTACATTAATTTATACCAGTTGAGAAGCTGGTATGAGATAAGGAAAAATAAAATTGTCCTCATTAAGCTCCTTCCCCCAACCTCCTGTCCTTTTACTGTAACTTTTAGGCTTACGAGTACTTCTCCAACAATATAAGTATGAACAATAAATGTCTTTTAATTGCATCCCTTTCACACCCGTCTCATAAGGCTGGCTATTGTAGATCCAATACTCTAGCATAACTCTAGCTGAAGCATGGAAAACAGTAGCTTGAATCTCCAAGGGTTTTAGGAAGCTGCTAGGACTTAGGTACTCTGTATTTGTCTGAAATGTTAGAAATTCAGCATATACCTGTTCATGCCATATGGAGGTTTATCGCGCATTGAAGTTAAACACTGTTGCTTCTGTGGCAAAGAAAAATCAAAAATAGGCAAGAATAAGTAAAAATAGTTCAATCTTAAATATGACAGACCTTCTGCCAGTTCTTCTAGAAAAGAAAAAAAATCCAACTACTCACATACAACCCTCAAAACTGCATGAAAAATTGATCGGTATTTCTTGTTTGTAGAAATTGGAATATCTTCTCCAAAGCTAAATGGAGAGGTGTCTAATGTCATATCTAAAAAGTTTAATATTTAATCAACCCTATTCACAAGGAAGAATATGAAGAAACAAGTTAAAAAAAATCCCAAATACTCTACCTTAAGTGAATCTTCTTTTTTTTCTAAAGTCTTCTGTCCTTTCCTGGTTGGGAACAATTGTGAAAATAGTGAAAATTCAAATCCTGCCCATTTTACTTGTGCTGCGTGGTTTCAGTGTGAGGCTGAAAAATCTTCTTTCCATCATCAGATATCCTAAGGGTAAGAAATGGAGAAGTTCTTCACACCCTGGTTTTGTCTGTGTGACTTCTGTCAAGTGTGTAGAATTTGCTGTCAGACATGATGGTGTCTGACAGGAGTTGAATCAATCCAACAGCTAAGAATAAAAAATATTTACTGCAGTATTCTTGGTAAGAATTAATTCAAGACAAGTGGAATATTTCTTTGACCCCTATACCCTTCTGTGATCATCCTGGGGTTTCCACATAGTGGTTCTTTTTACACAGATTAAAATCAAAGAATCATAGTATGATCTAATAACCCACATCAAACTAGAGATGAGGTTACGCATGCGGCAGGTGCTATTTTTCAAGGCAGTGCATTGCAAAGTTATGTAGATGGTTATTTTGTTGATAGGAGGAGGGGCAGACAAGGAAGAATAAATAAATGACAGTTTGGATATCGTGATTCTTCACCAGTTCTTTTGGAAGACTTTGCAAGAAGTAGCATCCAGTGAAGACAAAGCAAGCTTGAAATGATATTGCTCTCACTTGAAGAGGAGTATGTGAGGCCAGCACCATATCCAGAACTCTAACCGAGCAATTTTATAAAGACATTTATAATGAAATAATCATTATTTGTGCCATTTTCTCTCCACCACAGTTGACAACAGCTGTTTTGTCTCCTGCTGGCTGTTTGCATGACACGTGATTTACCTGAGAGTGGTTTTGCATGATGAAACATGTAATGAGTCATTAGCTATGTTCCCTTTACATTGCTTTATCTTTTGCAGTGACATCCTGGCAAAGCACCTCTCTTTTCTCCTTCCCTCTCCCCAGCCACCCTCCAAAAGCTGCTCTGTTTAGTAGCGAGCAAAAAGCAAGTGCTTGGGCTCCTCTGCCCATGTTTGAATCATCTCAAATGGCCTCTGTATGAGACATCTCTCAAGTCGTAAGGTACTTAATTGACAATGAAGAATGGAATAGGAAGGACAGGAAAGCCCATAGTTGTATATTTTTCTCCTGCCAGACTAAAAGATACAAAACATCCTCTGCTTTCCTACCTGTTAATTTAGAGGAATGAAAATTCTACAAATGTAACAGTAAAGTGCAAAGCAGCTCCAGCAGTAGAGTAACTGGAAAAGAGGGACTTAGCAATGAAGCAGAGTCCTCTCATTTCTCAAGTGACTAAATTATTTTAGCCACATTAGGGCCTAATTCTTCAAGTTGCTGGGATTTCTGAAGGAGGATAGAGTTCCCATCAACAAATATAGATAGTAGTGCGGCTGCAAATATTTCACATACAGCTCAGTCATGGGCCTGGGAGCAGGTCTGAGTGGAATGCTGTGTGCCAGCCTGGACCTGGCAAAACAGTGTAAGCAAGTGGTTTATTTGTCCATTTCTCCATATCCTAATTTACTATAGCCTAGGCTATTAAAACATGAATATTTGGCTACATTAGTGTGCATCTATAAGGAAAGATCTGCACATACATAGATGCATGCATGAGTCTACAGAACAGAAACACATGCATCTATACCTACAGATGTGATGACATGAGATGAGATGATACAGGGCTGGACAAATGAACACATTTGTGTGGACCTGGGATTTAAAATCCTATCTTCTAAATCAGGATGTTAATATTCTTCTTATTAAAAAAGTAGCTAAAAGATACTATGTGAAGTACCCAAATATTAAATAGGTTTTTTCCTCTTTTTTTTTGTTTTGTTATAATGCCTTCTTTAGTGAGGGCATCAGCTGATTTAGTTCAGTATCAGTTAAAGGCAATTAAAAATAAATTTTGAAAAAAGAGGAGACATGCAATTTTGTAGAAATCCACCCGTACTAAAATTACTTTCATTTTCCACAGTTCAAATTAGACCTATTACAAACCATTTTTGCAATTTTTGTTAAAATTACTCTTTAAACGGGGGAAGGGTCTTTCTTTTTTTCTTTTAGCTATCATTCTAGATAATATTTTTCAATCAATGTGAAAGATAATGCTTTAATATATAAATGTCAGGATTTATTTTAATAGAAAACCTGAGAGTATCAAGGAATTTTTTGGAGGTATTTGGTTGTTTTAATTTTCTTCCTTCTCCCAAGACAAGTTTCATAACCGAGCCCTTTTTTTTAATCCTCTCCTGGTGATATGGCATGTAACTTCTGAAAATTATTATTGCTAGGCAGGGATTTTAAGGTTATGATATTTACATTTAGATATGGATTTAGTCTCCTGAGAATATGGATTAATGCTTAAATGACTAAACAAGATGAGCACTTGACTCAATTTCAGCTGGATTTCTTCTTCTGCCTTCCTGTGAAGTGTTTTAAAATACTACAAGACATTTAGAAACCTTTGAAAATTGAGTCCCATTTCTCTTTTAGAAATAAAATGTTGGTCATCAATAAGTCACGTATGTAATTTGTAGAAAGTATTTAATCTGTCCTTATTCACTTACTAGAGACAGGACAGAGTGCTTTGAGTACGTTTTAGCATGTACATTTTTTTCTCTTATTCTTGCCCTAGCACAGCACATAGGGTGGGTCTGCAGTGAAACAAAGCCAAAAAAAAAAACAGTCTTTTAACTCACATTAATTAAAACAGCATTCTTATCTGGCTGAAATAAGTGTGAAAATAAGCTACTTAGGACTGTACTCTTTATCAGATTGTGTTCAGTCATGAGATTTCTCTGACATTTAAGTTAAAAATGATGGCCAAAATTCAAACCTGAAATGCTCTCTCTCTGCTTCATTTTAACCTAATCCAGCCAGACTTCATCCTATTGCAGTTACTCAGTTTTTACAGTGTAAGCCAAACTCGTATTTTAATGAGATGTTTGCTATATTAGCATTTACCTGGTCACATATTTCACATACTGGGTGAGGAGCAATCAATATATCATATAGTTTCACCATAGTAAAGAGGTATGAATCTCGTCTTAATGAAATCAATTCTCAATGTAGCCGAGCACAAGATTGAGTCCTAGCCCTACGGAAGCACCCGAAGCTTGCTTTTATCCAAATCTTTTGGGTTTGTTTCATCTTATATTTGGTTTTGCGGGCAACCTCTTTTAAACTTGTCATCCATTCCTGTCCTGCGCTCAGTGAGCACAGAGCAAATGTCTCAGACATCCTTTAAGCCCATCCTTAAGGCACCCATCTCTAGGGGTGCCTCTTTCTGTTGATTGTAGAGACAAGTCAGGCAATAGGTTAGCTACTTCTAGCACAATTTGCCTACATATACGAGTCTTGTATCTCCTGTAGACACATCTGCACAGGTTTCAAAATAAACTTATTTTTTTATTGAGATGCCAGCTGGGATCAAGGAAGGGCACCTCCTTGAATCTAAAATTCCACTAGACATCTCTGCTTAGGAAAGGCATGCATCTGCTTATAGCTGAGTACATGAAAATCAGGTGTCAAAACACCCATTTGAGTTGATGGCGATCCGATCAGTAATCCATGAGACTTTGTAGAGGACAGCTCTTCTTCCAGCCTATTCTAGATCCAAGATCCATTAATTGCTTTGTGGGGGAGCTTTGACAGATAGCATGCATGTAGACAGATCTACACAGATTTCGTAATCTAACACAGATCTCTAAGATGCCTTTCTAGCTTTGTATGTCTACTTCTGTCTGCTAGAGTATCTCCGCAGATCCAGTAAGTTCAAAAGTCTCCTGTCATGTCTCATATCCTCTAGCTCCAAGCAGATAAGTCTGATATCTGCAGGCTTTTCGAATTACGGTAAGTGCCCATCGAGAACCCCTAAGTTCTCAACAAGATGAAACCCTGAAAAAAAAATCTTCAGAACAAAATTCACCTTCCTTTTCATTAGTATAAGACAATGAGTTGAAATGTGTCCTTCCCCCCAGAGTAATAAGAGCAGAACAGGAAGCAGGATTTAACCCCTTTGTGCTCCACCATCTCTTGCTATTGTTGTCATCACCTATGCTAAACTTAAATTGAAGAAGACCTGTTTCAAGTATTGTTCTGCACTGCCAGCTTTTCACAGAAACAAGGGGGTTTTATTTATTTTTGTTTATTTATTTTTCAGAAAGCAACACTTTGCAAAATACAAGCAAAAGCTGAGACCTTGTGAGGCTCTTTCTAAGACAAGTGCTATTTCAAAGCTTTCATGTAACTCCTACTTATCAAACAAGCCAAGTGAGTGATAGAGTCATATCCCAGGCAAACCAAAGGCCTTAATCTGTGTCTTTTGAGGTTGGTGGGAGGCCTCTTGGTTGACTACAGTTAAAGTTACACCCTGCTCTTGGGAAGTTTGAGAGTTTTCTTCACAAATTACTTTCTCCACAGCTTCAAAGCATGATTTGTTTCTTTTGGTTCTGCACTTTTCCTGAACTTTCTTCGCCAATGAAAATTTCTCTACATCCCCTTTTGGTGTGGGCGGCCCCCTCCTCCATGCTCTTTTTGTACATGAAAATTTTAAGCACAGACTCTTCTTTTGGGTCTGAAATAGCTTTTTTCTTTTGTTATTTATTTTGAGTCATGCATATAGGAGTTAGGATATTTCTATGTATTGGTATTTCTTTTTGTGACCTTTTGCACTAAGTTACTCTGACAAAAACTGGGAAAAAAAAAGCACACTTTCTGGTGAACTATTGTAATTTGTAAGCTCGTTGTTTGTTGTTTGTAATGTACCGAGTCTACAAGCCGAGCTAAGGAAGGATTAAGGCAACAGTTTGTGTTGACAGTGTCACTCCATATCTAGTTTGCCTGTTTCTTTTTTCTCTCCTTTTTTTCTTTAACATGTGGATCTATCAAATTGGTGGTAGGAGACAGAGGAACTTCTGTTATGATTCTAACTAAGATTATGGTTTTTCTCCTGGAAGTCACAGAAACTAGAAATTTGAAGAAATAACATGATTCTCAAATGTCAGCCAGGTGTTCAGCCAGAAGGGAGACCTGTAAGGGGGAATGGGGACATTAACTCTCCAAATTAAAACTGTGATGGGGCAGTGCAGGAAGCAAAAGGTCTCAGAAAGGTTATGCTGTTGGAAACCGTGCATGGGAACCATCAGTTGGATATAAGGGTTTCAGGTCTTTTCCCATGATTCATTTTTGCCATGGAATGGATCACTAGTGAGCCTGCCAACACATAGCCTTAATATTCCTTATGATCTCTCTGCAAAGTATCATAAAAAGTGTGCTTCAAAAATGGGACAGCATTGCAGACCTCTGGCTGGTACTAACGTGAGTCTCTCCAGTTAGGTCACTGGAGCTGTCCCTGATACCCCAAAGAAGAATTGGGGATGATTTCCTCAAATAATCATAACGTTTAATGAAATGTTGGGTAGGTACAACAGGTGATCGAAAGAATGGTGTTTGCTTACAGACTCTCCTCAGTCCCTTCCTCACTTAGGATGCTTGTGGCAGCCTTTTTTCTAAAATAGTGACTGCTCCTTTATAGGGCAGTTATTACTCTGTTCATGGATTTCAATTCCACAACCCTAAAGAGAATCCATCTAATACGATTTCTACACGGAAAGTTATTTACTCGCTTTTGCATGCCATAGCCCTTTACAATTCCTCCTCGCATCATTTAAACAAACTATTTTCTCATGTGTTTTACCATTGCTGCCAATGTTGAACACGCATACCATCAAGAAAGAAAATTGATTGCTTCTGAGGTAAAGTTCAGATACAGCCAGTTGCAGCCTCACTTCCCACTCGTAACACACAGGAGTATTCTGACACTCAAGCCCGCTACCTGAAATTTCAGATAGAGGCTTGGACAGCAAGCAGGTGTTTCTTCAGGCATCCAGCCATACCTACTCTGTGAGTTTTGCAAATGAAATATTTAACATAGACCATTATATCTAAACAATAGCAAGAGACTAAACATTGTACTACCTGACCTGCTTTGAAACTCAGTTTGTGAAAGAAACCGAGCCAGCTTCAGACCTCGTCATAATCCTGTTGAGGTCAATGTAGATAGATCATAGATTAATTTAGCCTCAGATTGCTCTAGACAAGTGCAGTGATGATCTCCTGCAAACTGAGGTTGACAGATACAAATTCAAGTCAGGACCTTGTATTTGTCATCCCCTACTGCTGTCAACTGTAGCTGCATTCACTGCAATTATGTGTGTTTTCTAGCAAAACTGTGGATAAAACTTGGGATAAAACAATGAACTTCAGCTCCACTTAAACCCATGAACAGCTTAAGTCACCTTCAGGAGTTTCTGGAAATGCGTGTAGGGCGAGGGGTGGTCTGTGGATGGTGTGCTGCCAACTAACTTTGGAGATCACCTGCAGACTTTGAAAGGATTTTATGGAATTTTAGTGGAGTCCTGGGTGGAATGCAGTGAACTAGATCCTGCTTGAAAAATGAAGGCACCTTAAAAAACAAACAAAAAAAAAAAGGCAAAAAGAACAGCTTCACAGCTGCTCTGAAAACTAGCTGAGATTAAATACTTCCTATAACAAAGAATTGGCTCTTTCTATAGATGAGCCCTCCATCATTCATTTTAATTTGTTGTACTCAAATTATATTCAATAAATCTCTCAGAACACTGCTCATTTCAAAAGCAAAGAAAAAAACACATTTTCTTTTAATGGTCAGTCCAAGGGTAATACAAGAGTCTCTCAGTTACAGTAAAAAGCAAATCGGAGATTTAGATTATTCCTCTTTAACTATCTGGTTTTCTAAAGAAAATGCCACAGGACGTTGCCTCAGTCCGAGTCAGTTTTGTAGACAATGTAACATGTCTTAATACACTATTTGGGGACTGAAAAAATTTAGCCTTAGCTTCTTTTGTTTTCTATGGTTACTGTTGTACAGAAGAAAGAGTTAAACTGTAAATAATGTATATTTAATAAAAAGAGACTTTTTGTATGATTTTGTGTGGAAGACAAATGCCTCCCTCTGTGTTTTTATTTTATCTTATAGCTGAATGAACACTGAAAGTTGCTGATTATGGGAAAACTAATTTTCAGGCATTGTTAACATTAAGCCAACAGATCTCACTGGATAGTATTATAATAGATGCTGAAGTGCCCACAACCTGGATTTAGCAATTTCAGTTATTGCTATTTCAGCTATTGCTAAAAGTTGTTTCAGAGGATATCACCCACATTCCTGACATAACCGACTAATACCAATTTGCAGCACTCACCCTGGGCTGCATAAGGGCACAGATGCCTAAGGGGTTAAAAGTCATGTCTGGTAATGTGCTTTAGTTCTGGTTACAAAACATGCATAGTCATAGCCCTATAGCTTTCCAGATACCCATGCACACACCTGCGTGCATACCTATGCCCTCTCCCCAGTCTGCCATGCATGAACAAGCATGTGCTGCTATGTCCATGTGTTCCCTTGTGCAACAACCACACTCCTGTCTGTCACCGGGATCTCACACACACACTGCCACTTTCAGACACATCCCGCAAGTGAGAAACTGGAAGTAGTTCAGTCTAGGTGATTATGCCTTAGCTTTATGATTTCAGTCTCACTGATTATTCCCCTTCCCCATGGAACCAGCAGTTTTCAAAACTCCTTTGAAAGTCACAGTCTTTGATACTATCAACCAAGAGCTAGCAAATAAATATCAAATAGAAAAGAGCTAATCCTAATTAAGTGCAAAGAGGAGGATTCTTTCAAGAGTGCCTCGTGCTTGGATTTGGAACAACTTTCAGATTTTATGTATTTTGTGTTTCAATCAGCCAAACACTATTATATTAGCAGGGAGCTGTGGATCTCATTATCGTTGGAATTCATGGATTTTATTTTTGCCCCTTCATTTCTGGATGAGCTGCCATTCAGAAGGCAGGGTTAACAAGTGTCTGTGATCCTGAGTGGATGTGCACTATTCTGGCAGGTCAATTTTTCATTATCTACATTGGAGTTCTGCAGCCAAACAGGACTGGTCCATCTTACTACAGGTGTCCCAGTCCACAACCAGCCACGAAGCATGCAGACACAGAAGTCATCTTACCCAACAGCACCCTCCAGGTATACCCCTTGTTCCTGGGGAGGGTGGGAGAAAGGAGTTAGTTGCCACTTGATTTAGCAGAAACTTCAAGTACCAATGAATCCCACATCAAGTTGCTTTCCTTAGAACAAAATAAGCAAGAGCAATATCCATATAACTCTTCCAACCTTCCTTCTTCATAGCTAATATAGTAGGAACAATGTCCTTACAAAGCCTTGTAAGGACTGTACTGACTCCTACATTTTAAGTCTTATCCAGCCTTTGGGAATTAAGTTTGTATGGCTTACAGTCTGAAAATGTCACTATGACTTGTCTTCTGTCTTCCTGAGTGGAAAGAGATACTTTATTTTTCCTCTTTAACTCCTTAGGTGGCTGCTTTAGCATCTCTCATTATTTTGTTTTTTTTAAAATTCATTATACTTCTTTCTTCCTGAACTCCCATGTGATAAGTTAAAGACATTATTCAAAAGGTTGTTTTAAATAATTGCACCACTGTAATAGAAATATTTGGCGGCCTGGCAAAATATGATAAAATGCAGTTTATGGCTAGTTAGCAATGTATGGAAGAGGAGACAAGCTATCATGGCAGGATGTCATCAAATCTCCCTCCTACACAACACCTGCTGTCCTTCCCTACCAGGCAGAATAAGAAAAAAAAAAAAACAAAACACCTCTTTTGCAGCATCCACATGCGTAGCAACTGTCTTATGTTAAAGCTTTGTTCCTTGAACCAAAGGCCCATTGGCAAATGCATACAGGCAAACACCATTAAGTGAGCACTGCTGCGAAAGAAATGCAGGAGTGCCCTACTATAGTTAGTTTTGGTATTTGTTTGCTTTTTTTCCCACAGCATGAGTATTAGGCTGCTGTAGTCAGTGCTTATTTTTCTACCTATTAGCCTAGGAAGAAATCATAAAAAGCAGCCATAAAAGGACATATTGTTCCCTCAACCCCCCATGCTGGTGATGTCCATATTTAACTTTTCTTAGCTGTAGACCATTGTTCTTTCTTTCTCAGAGCCTAAGGTCTTTGCCTCGATTTAAGCCCATTACAGCTCATCCTATTCCCAAGGAAATGGAAAGAACAGCTCAACCCCTTCCTGTCATGCAGCTCCCATTTTTCTCTGTTTAACAGCTATCTTAGCCCTTGAGCTCTCCACACTCCTCAGCCTTGCTCGTTTTCAGGCGAAACAGTCCCACTTCCTTTACATTTTTTTTGCATTTTTTTTAACAGAAAAATATATACAATAGTAAAATATAGTATACATTCACACAAAGCAGCCTGATATCTGTTGGGGTATCAGAATTCATTAGCATAATTAACTACAGAAGACATTTTTTCCCTTCTCTGAACTCATTTCTCTAAATCCTACTCCATGCATTCTTTTCTAACAAAAAAAATCATCAGACTCTGCAGTGATGAGGGCCAAGCCATGCTACAAAGCTGAAACACTGATGGGCACTAATGCATTTAGAGTCTACCACCAGAAGTTCACACACAGAAACTATTATTGTGGCAAGAAATCCCCTATGTGATATGCTACAGTCCTTCTGCTCTGTTAGGAGGTACAAAGGGGAAAGCAGTTGTTCACAAGACCAGTTCTTAGGCCATTGCAAGGTGTTGGGCACTAAGAAACTAGGAACTGACGTCTGGCAGAAGATTTCTGCTTTATCCTTCGCTTAATAAGACCATGTCTAAGTATAAGATGGGTACTGGGTCTTTGCCATTGCTATGCTACTACTACAGGGTAAGAAATCGTGTGGAAGGGAAGCAGATATTTTCTGTGTTACAAGCTTCACTGTAAAATAATGTGTAATAAACAGGACAGAGCAGGAAATGAACAGGATAGTGAGAACATGGTGATGATCAATGTATGAAAGGCAACAAGCTGCTACATCAAGTGAAGGATTTGGCATGAAATAGTTATGCTTCAATAACCTAAGTTAGCAGTCTGCTAGCAAATTCATATGGATAAAATTAAGTATTTTTTCCTGAATGAAAGATTGTGCACTTAAGCAGAGTATTGGCCTTGAGGCAGGAATATAAGCGATAACAAAACAAGTGAAACACGCAATTGAGTTTTTAATTCCATATGGAAATCTGTGTTAGGCAGTGGTCCTATGAGCTGATGCCTAAAATATCAGTTTCTCTGACAGCGCAACTCCTGGAGATGGAGTAATTTATTTATTTTTTTTTTTTTTTAAATTTTAGAAGCCACATTAAGTCTCGTTTCAGACCTTCTATTCTTTAAGGTCAACTCTCACCTGAATTTGGGTGAGAAGTGAGAAAAAACGGAACAGTTTCTTTAATGGTTTCAGTCATATAAGCCCCGGTAAAGAGTCACACGGGCAGGACTGCAGGGCTTCTATGCTCTAGGATACATCTGAACGTATGTATGTGTGCTGTGTTCCACAGGTAGGATGTGGCTGATATTTATGCAAAAGGCTAAGATCCACAGTTAAGGGCTGTTTTTAGGACACGCACCCCAGAATTCCCTGATCACACCAAGAGTAGGCTGTGCATTTCAGGCTATTCCTCTATTCATGCAGCAGAAAGCAACTGCCTTGCACAGACATCAGCTTTGTTTTCTACTACATCTGGTGCCCAGGATGGAGAAGTACCTCAACCCCATACGGTTAAGCAAAAATCTCTCTATTTTTGTCCTCCTAATAGTCTGAAAGCTGACGTGAAAACAGATAGGTGCCTGCTTCCCACTGGGAGGAGTCCATTTAAAAAAAAAGATAGGGAAAAGATGATATTGTGGCTCTATCTCCCCCACCAGCATTGCCAGAAGTTCAATACACAGCGAGAAAGTTACTGCAGAAGAAAAGAATTCTTGTTGTCATTTTCCAAAGCAGACTGCTGTACAGGACCCATATAATCTGATCGAGAGGCTCCTCAGCGTTAACAAGTTAAAAAAACTCTGTAAACAAAAAGGATAATCTATTAAACCAACTCCACCTATCAAATAATGCAGGAGATATTCCTGGGATATGAAACCTAGAACTTTCCTTTGAGACACTACTGTTAGAAAGAACCAGTTGCTACTCAAGATCAATATTGGTCTATTATATACATATACTTACACACAGACAAAATACATACATCTGTGTGTATTCATATGTATACAGAGGGGATGGGTGTGTGTCTTTACATATATATTTGAACACATGTATTTATCTGTATAAACCCCCTTCTGGTACAAGTTTCCACTTTCCAGACAGTGAAAAGCCCCCAGTCCCTATTTCCATAAAGACTTCTCCCGTCACAGTAGGAGGACCTGGGTTTGCTGAGGCAAAAGAAGTGACCTTCTGCTTCTTGCCTATTTTCCCATGCAGTATTTAAAAGCCTAAATCCCATTTGCTGCCTGACACTTAAATACCCACGAGGCTCATGCATTTGAGACCACAGTTGACGTGCTGGGCTGCTGACTCCAAGTACAAAGAGGTGAAGGGAAACACTACTGTGATCGTAAAAATACCATTTCTGAAGTGGGACTGCAGCTCAGAAGAGTGAACCATGGCCTTAAACTGTCAAGTATGTATTTCCTAGAATGACAATGATATTCCGTTGCTTCTGCCTCAGCCTAGATTATTTATGTGGCACTTGTCAATATTAAGCGATACTTGGCTGCTTTATATTTAAGTGATACCTGGGATCAGTACGGTGGGTACCTAAAGACATTGAAAAACATCCTTATGATGACAATAATGAGGATAATTAGTGAATGCATTATGATCCACTAAAATAGACAGCAGATAAAAAGCCACAAATCGGCCAGCACACATATATGGTGTTTTTTTTTTAAAAGTTCCTTTATATTTACTTCAGCTTCTATCTTCCTTGTGGCTGTTGTGACTCTAGCATGGTTGCTGTCTACTGGTGATATTGCGTGATAATGCAATTAAAATAAATAATAAAAGACAATAATTATTAACAATATTTCTTTCCATTATGAAAGATTACTATTAAAAAAAACCTAAAACCCACCCAATCAATAATATTTGAGGGAAAGGTTGAACAGCTCAAGGAAAAGAAGAATCAAATCATAATTTTATTACAAAACTGTTTATGTTGATGGGGATGTTTTTTAGTGCTTCACAAAGATAGATTCCTGCTGCCATTGGAGCCAACAGCAACACAATCCTTTGCAGATAAGGGAACTCCTTTAAAGAGAGTCTAACTGGAGGACAGCTGGATGCTCCTGAGCATGGGCATGTTGCAATTTCTGAGGGGCAATGAGTGTCTCCAGCTCTGTGGGCACTGCTGTTCCACTCCAGGAATAGCAGAATTGGGTTTTGGGGAACACCTGCAGAAAGTATTTCCTAGCATGGAAAGTGGGAAACATTCACAGTAGCTCTAGGTATATGTACCAAGGAAGAATTTTCTGGATCTGGAGCCATATTTAAAGCACATTTTCTGGGTAAGGACTATTTTTCATGTCCATTTTATCAATGTATTCATGTAAACTAAAATATAGAAGGGTTTACTACCCTGGTAGGGAAATTATTGAATTTGAATTTACATTAGATTTGACAGTGGTCTCGTAAAATGCTATAATTTTGTTAAAAGGCTGGCGATAGACTATATATTTTTGAGACTTTATGCAGTTGAGGCACAGATCTCCATGATGTTGTCTCATCTATTGACATCTGCCATCTTGTGCCAAAAATCTGTCAGTGTTTGCTTGTCTCAGACTAGAGCTTCTGTCTGTTGGGTCATTTCATAGAGTCTCATACAAGAAAAAGTCTCTGGAGAAATATTACGAAGTGCTAACTTGTGGGCTGTCAAAATACACATATTAGAGGCTTGTCCTTGGCTCCAAACATAAACAATGTTGCATCCAATATTGAAAGGGGTGCAGAATCAGGACCAAAAAAAAAATGTGGAGGCACAAGGATTTAGATCAGAGTGATTTCCAGAAATGCTCAGAATTTAAGTTTGGATTCTAAAAATCGCACTAATTTAATAATTTTGGGCATGATTGGTGGGCAGGATCCCATTTGATTCTATGGGCTTTTGGGTGCTCGGCACTGCAAAAGATCCTGATGCTGAATATGAAAAAAACACTAGTGTCATTATCAATGTTAATTCACAGGTTCAATACTATGTATAGTAGGGAAAAAAATTGGCTTTCACATATAGGAAATATATCACATGTATTTTGAAGCCTAATTCATATATTCATGCACTCTGCTACTTTCTTGCAAGATGCATCAGAATATCCAGCTGAAAGTCTAAACACAAACCTACAGCATTTGTAGGCACATAAGGATGGGAAGCACATCCAGGACTAGAAAGGACTCATGTCTGTTGAGAAGATACCAGACAGAGTGCAAATGCCTACTGAGCATAGATAAAAAGGCCAGAGTCTTTCTAACGATTAAACATGAAGTAATGGCTTTCTAAGGTGAGACGCTGTCCTCCTCTACTTGGCAAGTTAAAGATCTGAATGTAAGGTTGATTTCTAGACTGATTTTTTGACAAGGATGGGACTCAGCTTCAGTTTGAGGTACTGTAAGAGTCGATACGAAGAACAACATTTTTCTCAGCATCGCCATAAGAGATTTGGAGAGATACCACGAACCTTACAGCCTGAGAGAAAGAACTGCTGGTACAGGGACTACTGTGCTGTTCTACCTGGGATTGCTGCATAGCTGCTGTCCTGAAGATGGATTTCTCATGCCAAGCTTGCCCCACCTCCTCCCTGTTTCTAAGGCCAACAAAGAGGTGCATGCTCAGAGGTTTGCAGAGGGTCTTGAGGTCACCCAGTGGACACAAGAGGAAGATGATGCGAGGAAGTAAGACCCCCAAACACAAGGTGGTGCAGATAGGGTTTGGCAAGTTCAGCTTTAAGGACAAAATAATAAAGTTGCACTGTTGGATTGAAGTATCACCCCTTGGCATTTTGGTTGCCTTAATTTTTGCGGTTCAAGATCATGGTAAACCCAGAGGTTGAAATCACTCTCCTGAAGCACAGTTCTAGTGCTATTTGCAATACCCAACACAAACATATGGCTGGCAAACATGACAGACGCCATCTTACAAGAGATCGGAATATCAGATAGAGAAGTAGTATTTCCAAAAATGTCGACAATGGCACCAGATGCCAGTATTTAGGCAATCAAATTTCACCCTTAAGTCACTTGTCAATACATGAATGTAAGTGCCCTGTTGTGTCAGCAGAATTCCCCCCAACGCACTGTCAAGCTGCAACAACATGCTCATGGACCCACATGGCACAGAGCACACACACTGCAAACTGAAATACAACACAGCTTTGCATACTTTCAAAACACAATATCCTGCAGTGTGCAGAGCTTTGCAGTGCAAGTGCCCATTTTAATCAAATCTATACATTTTCACACACAGGCAGAAAACACAGTGAAGTCTCAAATCTACCAGATAACCCTCTGACTTATTGAACAGCATGAAATCTGGATGAAGTTTCCTCTTCTATTCTCAGTGGAAAAGGCTGAGAGCGAAGGAAAACAGACTTGCTGCTTAGCATCTGTACCTTAGGGGCAAAAAAACAAATTTCAAAGGGGAACTGCCAGAAGGCAGATTTCTCAGAGGTAAGGTAGGTTTGAAGAGGCATTGGACTAAAAATAATCAGCATAGTTAAAAAATACTGAAGAGCCAATGTTCGCCACATACAGGGTGTAGCCATGGACATTCAGGTGAAACTGTGAAGCTGATTGCTTTTCAAATGACTAGCATCTGAGCTGTCAGGACACACTGACATCTAAGCTCAAAATTATGCCCTGCCTTCCTTCTGGCCCCACCCTGTTGCTGCTCATGTGCTTCAGGAGCCTTTAAGTTTTTCATCATTACCAGAGTCAAAATCCCTAGAAAATCAGCAGGAATTTTTCTACTGCCTCAACAAGTCAAAACTATCTTCTAAGTGAGTCAGAGAGGAGTTCTACTTTTTCTATTCCCATTATTCCGGTGGCTTTTGTATCACTAGCCAAAATCATCAAACAGTCCAACTCCTCTCTTTCAGCATCTTCACTTTTTCACAGCTTACTCCCATTAGAAATACTTGAAAACTGCTTTTCTGGAGACACTACGTTTGAATTTTTATTTTTTAATGTTATTTATATTATTTATGGCTTTGAGTTTTTTTGATTTGGTTTTGATTGGTCTGTTTACTTTTTATGCACATATAGCCTCTGCTGCTAAAGTGGTATCTTAACTTTCTCCACTGAACCAAAAGATCTTTCCACTAGTTTGCACTACAGACCAAGCTATTCAGAACAAATTATACCATAAAATTCCTACATAGTTCAGAGGAATTATGCTAGCGAAGAATTACCTACTTGCCCTTCACCTCATTAACATCTTTATAGTACAGTTAACTAATGCAATGTCTGGGCCAAACTCACTAGTTATTATTAAGGACTGGATCACCTTGAGAGCTCTCTATTTATATTGTTATAAATCCAGAGAAATTTAATGCTACTCAGAAAGGAATTAAACTCAACATTTCTACTGATTAAAGCTGAGTTGTGCTTTGCAGCTCTCTGACAAACTTCTGGCTGAAAGAAAACAACATAAAATAATAAATGATTTTCTACATTCTGCATTTGCTTATCCCTAGGGACCCGGGAGAAATCTGTTTTGGGTTTTTTTGTTGTGTGTTTTTTTTCTACCCCCTAAGTCCCTAAAGCATTAATTAACTGCTTGTATTTTTTTCCACCAAATAATAGATAGTGAGCCAGTTTGTTAACCCAACTAGAGCATTTATCCCAGAACAAGCATCCACTGCTATTAAAACATAGCTTCCTTGGGATTACAGTTACTGTTTTACCTTTCAAACCATTACCACAATATGTCATCAGGAATTTCCCCAGACAATTTCTTAGCTTACCCACAGATTTGTTTTTTTGAAGGGTTATCAATTTTTCAGCTTTGTATAGCCTTGTGGTTCTGCTGAATGGTAATCAGAGGTCCTCTGAAGGCTGAGAACTGTCTTGCATCGTGAAACACATGAATTCTTGTCCTCATCCTCCAGAGAGACATCCAGTTCTTTCTGTTTGCTTACTCCTGCAGTTATGCATTTCTGCTTCTGCAGTTATTAATTCTTCTCCTTCATCTTTTCAATTTGTGTTCAAGGGTCAACTAGACCTAAACAAAAACTCTCTTCCTTTCTCTCCTCTACCCCTCTACCATCTCACCATCTACCTTTCACCTCTCTGCAAGGCAAAGGCTCTAAATATTTTTGAATATCTTAGGGGTTGCTTGCTGTGGGAGGTTAAATTAGGTGATCTAATCTCTCTTCAGGATTTAAATCATATGAACGTAGGAAGAAGTGACATCATGGCATTACCTCTGAAATCTGTTCCACTAACGGACTCACTGTGTGACTTGGGCAAAATATTTAGTATCTGTTCCAACAGAAGCTGAAGAGAGTAGGAACTCAAGGAGCAGAAGACCAGTTCCTTCACCCTTAAGTGTCTCTCTAGGAGCTTGATTCATGGAAAGATTCTCACTGATATAATCGTGTTTGAACCAATACTCTAAGGCATTATAAAAAGGAAATCCAGGTTTGAGTCACCAAGATTAGCTGCAAGGTTTCACAAAGTCGTATTTCCAAAATCACCTTATTGGAACAGGTCTACAGAAAACAAATGTAAATCTGGGTAGTAATAAGAATTCTGGGAGGCAGTTTTAATGCAAAAATATTGATTTCTTTGCATATAAACAATTTGTAGAAATGTGAAGTTTTGTCAACATTTTCATGAGTAATTTATTCAAAATCTTCTACACAGTATGAAATATGTCATTAATAAGGTTAGAAAAGGGCGTTCAGATCTATTATATCATGCAGCAATGAAGTAAAGGTGAAATTGTTTGTAACTATATGAAAGAAAAACCTCCTCAAAACCAGTGCATTTGTTTCATGATAAATTGTTAAAAATATTGTTCAGGTGCTCAGGCGGGATGAAAAGGCCCTTTGCAATGCCAACATTTCCAGGGGACACAAGTGCGTAATTTTGCCCATTAGCCTGGCAAAATGCTGGCAGAATTTCTTTCACACTTTAAGGCACACTGTTTGCCTCCATCTACAGCTCTGATGTCCCTTGTGGCAGAGTTGCTATGAAAATCATAAGTCATAGCTATGAAAAATTGCTTAAATTCTGTACACACGTACCTGATATTTTTCTCTTGCTTTGTTTTCCTTTGGTTTGGAGTTTGTCGGTTTTTTTTTGTTTTCAATCACAATAAATGTCTTGCCTGGCCTTTGTTGTATAAAGGAATAACTGACTATGGAACATTTAACTTGCTACACTTCTGTAGCGCAGAAATAGTGCCAACAAAATGAAAATCTAAGCAAGCTAACTTAAAAGCCTTACAGCACTGGTGGCAGAGCTTTGAAGAAAGTGTAGAGAATGAGTCAACAAGGGCAGCAGAGCTTTTTGCTACCCTTCCCTTAAAACAAGCAGCTCAGAGCAGTAAACTAGAGCATTGCCTCTCCCTGTAGCCGGCACTTCCCCAGCAGCCGCTGTAGCGTTGCCCCACGTGTTTTGCTGCAGGATACCCGTGATCTTTTCAAATGGCAGCATGAAGCACGTGGAGGAGATGAACTGCTTCAACATTGATTCCCCACCACCATCAATAGTCTTAATTTAATGCTCTTTTGCTGTCATCACTCTCTAAAGATGATCTTCTACTCGTTTTGCCCTTCTTGTTCTGCTGAAGCTGGTCGAGATGTCTTGAACAGAAGGGGTGGAAACACCATTGCAAAGAGGGGGAGCTTCAAGGGGGGGTCATGCTATCCAGATTTATCTTCCCCTAAAGTTTCTGAGCCCCAAAGCCAAACGTTGCCAATCTTTCAAGAGTCATAAGGGGATCTCTGCATTGGAAGGGAAATATGAAGAATCAAATCTTTCCAGGGTCTATTTAAAAAGGCTCTGTTTCTTTCCCTCTGCTGTAAGAAATCGTAGGTCATCACATTACTGTGATTTTAGTTTAAGAAAGTCATGTCCAAGCTGTTATCATTGACCAGCTGGTGATGGAAATCAATCATTTTTCCTTCAAACGAATATTGATGTTCTTTTGCTGGGTGAGTGACAGGAAGTCCCAACACAGAGAAGGAAGGGCTCATGACATTGCAGTGGCTCCACGGCTTTATACACGGGTGGCACAGGCTCATGTATCATTTGGGGTCATACAGCTTAGCTTTCTTCCCACTTGCCAGGTGTGTGCCTGCCCATTTTGCAGAGCACAGCTGTGCTTCCTCATTCTGAGCAGCTCACCTTTTAGTATTGAGAGGAAAACACAATACCTGTAAGCAAAACCAGTGCCTCCTAACAGGACCACCGGGTTCTCATCCAGCCGAGCTGCGGGCGACTCTGAACTGGACAGCACAGCTGCCTCCAGAGGCCAGGGGATTCCTGTGAGTCAGCTCCTGTTGGGAATGTTCTAAAAAGATCTACCGACACAATACCGTCACGGTGCACAAGAGGATTCGTTACACAGCCCAGAACAGCACTGCGTATTCTCGAGCGCCATCTACTGGTATGTTACCTGCGAACCACTTACACCTGTACAAACATCTTTTATTTTGGCGTTTGGCAGAGTGTACGTTTAACAATTTGTAATCCTATGAGTTTCAAGAAAACATATAGCCATGTACAAGACAGGAAAATAAATAGCCATCTCCACCACGTGGGGAAAGGCAGCTGTTAGAACCGTCTCTAGGGAAAGCTTCAGCTAATTTTCATTAGATGAGAACAGATAATTCAAACAGAACATACAATGTCACACAAAAAAGGACTTGATTCGTTCTTCTGCTTGTGGAACTGCTTGCTTCAATTTCTTCACCCATGTAAGGAAACGTGTTAAAACACTAAAAACATATTCAATAAACCAGGACCTCTTAGCTCATATAACTCAATTCCCAGAACCTGCAAGATTATTTTCAGCAAAAGGTCTCAAATGTTGTATTTCTGTGAACAGACGGTGGAGTAAAACACCTTTATTGGCTGACTCAGTCATTCTCTATCATTTTCATAAGCAAAACTAATTAAAAGAATGTATAGTATTCAGTTCTACTCGAAATTGTTTCTTTGTCTCTTTTTTTTTTTTCTTTCCTCCATTTTTTGTTAGCTAGTTAGATCTTTTCTTCTTTCCATCAAAACTTTGTGGAATTTCAAGCACATTTGCTATTTTTTTTTTTTTTTATATTTAAGCAAAGGATAATTAATTACTAGGAAAGGAACAGACTTAAACATATCTTCAAGATACCTTTGGATATTCTCAGTTCTGAAGAAGTGCTTTGAGGATACCTACTCAGAGCATGGACTGAAGTGTCCAGAGAAGGTGTCTCAGAAGTCATGATGATGATGCATTCCTAATCTCTGAAGATGAACTACTTCCTGGCAGAAATCATCTTACATGTTATTATTGACCCATATGTAACATGTTAGTGATGTTGACTACCATTAGCAATTAATAAAGGCCCTTAGTAGAGGGGCAACTTTCAGTATGCTTCTTCACCCACAGCTCCCACACATTGATCAGGAGACTGATTTCTTCTGAGGACCAAAACTATTACACACTTTCTTCTCCCATCAGTATTAATAGACATGAAAGTAGTTTAAAATAAAAAAGCATAGCCCCTGCACAGTAGTCAAAATGTCTGCAAGAACTGTCTGCGAAACATGGTTTGAAGCATTGCTTTGATATTCTCACACAGTAAATCACATCCTTATCAAAAGGATGAGGTGGTTTTCAAATCATGTTAAAGAAATTAGGATTTGAAGTAAACCTTGGTAGTGAGTGTCACCAGATTCTTCGTTACAAGCTTACAAAATCTGGTGAGCTTTCTATGCAGAAACCTTCCCGTACCCAAGAATTCAAATATCTGCAAAACAGTCTCCAGAGACCTAAAAAGATGATTTTTGCACCAGTAAGGGTCCTGATTCATAGCAAATTGATGTAATTTCCATGACAGAAAAGAATAAAACATAAAGTGGGAAAAGGTGTCCTGAATAACAGACTCAGGAACCAGTCTTCCCATCACAAGGATGAACTTTATGCAAGCCACAGCCAAAGGTTCAGCAGCAGACCTGTGCAGTACCCTGCACAAAGCAAAGCTGTTACGTGCTTTGTCACTCTTGAACGTTTCAGCTGTTAGCAGGAAAAAAAAAAAAAACATTTAGTGATGTGGCCCTTTAGCTCTTGCCTCTTGAAATTAATGCTAACTCTCCATTTTATCATGAGCCCTGTAGGCAGAGGAGGGTTTGGCTGCAGTAAATGAACTTTCCAGTTTAGGATTCAAGATAGGCTGTGTGATGGCCCAGGCTTATCAGAGGTGAGACATCTTTCTGCAAATAAATTAGGCTTTCTAGTTATTGGTCTGGCCTTTCTAAAGCAATGGTTGGCTGTCCCATCTTGATACAGCTCTTTGGGGCAGAAGATTGGTTTTACATCATGCAGAGATGGTGCCACTTGTAGAGGTCCTAATCTTATATTGCAATTCAATATAAAAAATAATTATTTCAAAGGAACTTCCTATAATATTGTTCTGCTGCCTAACTGTCTGCTCTCTGTTCCCTTGACCCCAAGCAAAACTATTTGCTACAGCATTCCTCAGTACTCCAATTATGTCCCCATTCATTAATTATACTGAAAATGACATTTTAATATTGATAATCTGCATCTTTGTTCAACTGCATTTCTCTTCTTGTTGGAGGTTAGTGAGATGCACATAAAAGAGCTGGATGAAGGTTAACTTGCTTCTCCTGCTTACTGCCTAACCCCAAAATCCAGGACACTGGAAGAAGGAAAGAACAATTTCAGAAGCAATCGTTTTGCTGAGAACTCAGAGGATTATTTTTTTTTATAATAATTATTAATGCTTTCCTTCAGTGGAATTGTAGTGCAGAGAAGATTTTATCACCAATGTAGAATGGCAACAGCACATCTGTGCACCAAAGGTCAGATAAGATTAAAAAAGCTAGTCCTATTGGTGGGTTTTTTTTAAATACATGATTCCGGGTCCCAGGGAAGCCAGAATGAAACTGTTGAGACTCAGAGACCTCTTACTTCGGCTTAGCTAAAAATACCCAGGATAAGCCAGGACCTTTGGAAGTCATCAGGGATTCCTTTCTTTTCTCAGCTGATCACTATAACAAACTTCGTTTAGAATAATCAATGTGTTATATGCTTAGCAGAATTTGTAGCGGGAAATGGTCAAATACGCTTAAAGAATGGTCAACACCTGAGGTAAATATCTCATGGTTCCTCTAATATCTGAGAGATCAAGTCTTTAATATAGGTAGTTTAGTACTTTTATGAAAAGCAAGTACATCCCTTTGTGCAAAACCAGCCAAGCCCCTTCTCATAGAGGTTCTTAAAATCACCAACCTCTCCTCAGGGAGGATGCCAATATCAAACACCTTTTTCAAAGCCTAATTCAACACTGAGCACTGTACATGAGGGCTGCAATAATTTCTGATTATGTCTTCTATTTAATACACGTTCATTTTTGATGTTGTTAGATCTCATTTGGCTTTCTTTTGCTTATTCTGTTTGCCTTTTTCACCTATACTTCTACCTAGATTTGTTTGTCCTGTTCCCAGACACCCTCATATTACCACTTGTCATCCTAATTTGGGAGAATTGAAATTAAATTTATTGCCTGCCTCCTGCCAAAGCAAGCATCTTCTGCTGCCTTACAGAAATAGTGGCCATCTTACTGTAGAATACATATTCTTCTGCATAATTCAGTCACAGCCTCTGTGTAGCTGAACCAAATGTATGAAACATTTATTAATTTGTGGGCAGTTATATATAGTTGGGTCTGTTTGATACAATAAGGAAAAGGGTTTGGTTTTGTTGGATTCTGTTTGGTTTATGGTTTTAGGTTTTTAGGGGGATTGTTTTTTTTTATTTTAAATAACCTGACTTGGAGATTATTTTGGACATTCAGAGAGATATTTGGTTCTGCTGTATCATACCACAGTGTGATACAGAGCACAAGCTCAGCAGTCAGTTAGCTAAAACACTGCATGCTTTTTGCCTATATATATGTATATATGCTGCATGCACTGTGCTAGCCCAAATGTGGCCATGTCTCGTGTATGTATGATGCACCATTAAAGCAGCAACAAAATTCAATGTATTGCAGGAATTCCTATCTGCACACAACACTGAGCTCTCCCAAAAGCTTTCTCTTACAGGGCTGCTTGGCAACAGTCCTATGACTTTTCCAACAGGCACAAATGATTATGATTAACTACGCTGCTGGCTGGGGTGTCCTTGGCTTCCATACAAAAGCTTTCTCTCCATCAAGTTTCACAGCTCTCAGCCATTGCACCACGCAGTTAACATCATCCGTTCATCTTCTGTCACTGGAAAATTTACTGGATGTTTTCACAACATACTGGTCATTCCATAAAAGTAACTGTGGAGTAGCTGATGTCTGTAAAGCCTTGCCCTCACTTGTGATATTTTGTTCATGTCCCCATAGACCTTGTTAGATCCAGTCTCTCCGTTAAATCTCATGCCCATGATCCCTTCTTTTACAATTCTCAGCAATGCTCAACTGATGTTCCTTCTCATTAACCCCTGTAAGTCTTAATGAGCTTAACTTCTATTTGTCCTTGTTCATTTAATCCATGCTATCATCAGTTTTCACAACAGTCTGGATATTTGTTAGTTTTTTAAATTAGCAGCAGTTAATTAAAAGGACAGTTGCTGGGGAAAAAAAGGGAAGTGGTTGTGGAAATAAATGCATGGGACTGCTGTATTGTACCAGGTTAGTCGAAATGCAAGGAGATATAATGGCACAGTAAGAAAGCAGCACTTTCACAAACTGTGTAAATAAACCTGCATGTATAGATCCATACTTACATGAGATAACATCATTCAGTCACCTTCATCCCAGCTGCCCACAAGCATTTTGTCAACACAAATGTTACATGGGAGTTATGTCAGCCACCACAGAGCCATCTCTGGGGCAGAAGAACACAACTGCTCAGTAGTACATAGCAAATATTTAAAGGGGTAAGAAAGGAACAACAAAACCAAAAGCAGAGTGCAGTATCTTAAAGAAAGATATGGGAAGACAGGACAAGTAGGTGCTCTGTAATGGGATCAGGATAAGGAACCTAACCTAGTCATCTGCATGGAAAAAAGTGTGGTGCTAAGGTCTGTGGCTAACCAGCATGTGATGGCATTCACTGAGTCCCCAGGAGAAAGTATACAGCTAATGAAAAATTTCTTTGTTTTTAAGAAGTGACCTTCTTAAAAAGGACTGTGGCTCAGTCCCATTTCCGCTCAGATACAACAATTCAAATACTTCCAGATTTGAGGGACTGCCTTAGCTAAATTGACAGAGATAAGTTTCAGTTAATAATGAAAACTACTTTGTACTTATAATTCGAATATTATTTTACTTAATTGCTGTAAATGACATTGTAGTTAAGAGACTATATTCAGATTCTCAAAATTATTTAAAAGTCTAATGCCAATTTAGGTCCCTAATCCACACCGATTTCACTGGGAATTAGAGAGTAAAATACCTTTAAGAAGCTGTGCTCAAGTTCTTATAAGAAAATTAGCATATACCCTCAAGAAAGATTAATGAATGATTTGATATGAGATATTCCTAAGTCAATGGCTTTACAATGCTTTACAATGTGTTTATAAGTGCCTGATTTGTTTCAACAACTTCAAAACTTTTAAAGTGAGACGTTTCTGAAAATGTTATCTAATTATTTCTTAGCCAGTTCCAGAGGAGGTTATATACATACACACAGAGATACATTTATATGCATATACCCATATGCAAATATGTATGTATAGGATGTTGACACTGTTTTATATTTTAAGAGAACTTCAAAAAATTATACATCCAATTCAACAGACCAGGGGTGTCAAACTCACGACCCGAGGACTGAATCTGGACCTCCACCATGTTTTATCCATCCTGGTACCTTGTTTCTCCCCAGCAGGTCCGAGCTCCTTGTCCCTGCGCTCCTGCCAGCGCTGGGCACGTGTGCAGGGCATGACGCGCGTTACGCTGCGGGAGCAGGAGAACGGTGGGAGCCGTGGGTTTGACACCCCTGACACAGACCAAGTCTACAACACTCAACTGTATACTTCACTAGCTGTTACATTTTATTTAATATTATCTCTGGTAAATGATATGCTTAATATTAACTCCAGACCCTGTAAAACATTCCTGCAGGTCAGACTAACTCTGATCACATTGAATACATTCAAAATTACATCTGCTGATTTTAAGCAGGGGAACAAAACCTGTCAATTCAACAAGATCACAGAAAAAAATGAATCCTCTAGGACCACTAAAATAGGCCAAAAAAGGGCTTTTTTTTCCTCAATTTTTTTGTTCAAAAAAATTCAGTTTTTTGTAAAGTGGATGTTCTTTAAATTTTTGATAGAAAAAGAAAGAAAATAACATAAACCCGAAAGTTTGGCATGTGTCAAAAGTGAGTAGCAACGTGATTGAGGACTTTTTGTGCACAGAATAACTTAGTGTTTCAATTACAGATATCCTTGAGTTTTAAAAGCATCTAAGTATCTACTTCTAACTGCTGGAAAATAAAAGTTTGGTGTGAAGCATGAGTGGAAAAATTGCCTGTACTTTGTCAATTCAAGTAAAAGGGAACAGACTCCCAAAGGAAGAGTCACAGTTCCTCTTGCTGGAATTTAAAGGCAAACTGGTTAGAAAAATGTAGGGTATTGAGTTATTCCTCTCTGTGATCAGATCAGCAGTTTTGTCCTGATTGATTCTCTGCTATGAAGTCCAGAAGTCTGAAGGAACAGAAGTTTCATAGGCAAACCACAGAAATTTGAAGTTTGTGTCTCAGCTTCCAAGCTTTGTGACATTCTCTGCCCTTTGCTGCCTTTTGTAGGGATCATGTAATAAATCAATTTAAAAAAAAAATCAAAATCACTGCTTATGATCTTTGAAAACAGACTCTAACCAGGCTGCTAAACCTTACTGAAAGAGTAAGCTAATGGAGAGCACTGAAGTCACCATTTGTGTCATGGGGTGTTGTAGAATATTTTGAAGTATTTTGTTCCCCTTTTTCTTCCCCAGTTGACTCATATTCCCTCCCTTAGTTTTCCTAAGGATAACTTTGCGATACTTTCAGCAGTGAAACTGATTTGCTCAGCACTTTGTCTTCTCTTTTCCTGAAGAAGTCCATGGTGTTCTCCAGTTCAGCAGCCTTTGGGATTAGTCCATCAGCAGATTACAGAGCCACAGCATCACCCTTTCTGTCTGCAAACCACCAAAGGACTGAAGCTGTGCCACAGCATGTGGAAAGAAATTGTCTCTAAAGTCATCTCTAACTGGCTAGCCCCTCCCTTGAAGATACTGACTAGTAGAGGAATAGCTGAGTAAGAGGTCAAGTTCATAAAAATCCTCATACTTTTCATTCAGGGAAAAATCTCTGCTGTGCACAATTCAAGTTCTGAAGTGAGCTGTGGTGAATCACCCTACGCCTTCACCTCGCCCACAAGACTTTCAGGGTTCTATCCTTTTTGTCTGGGCTGAGTACTAAATGATTATCGTCTTTATGAAAGCTAGCAATTTGATGACTTTCATTGAACAATGAGAAATGCCTTGTTCTTCAGAGTAGTTGTCATTTAGCATTCATTACATAGATCTTCTAGAAATGATTCTCCACATCTTTTTCCTTGCTAAGTGAACTTTAGGGCATTAAGTTTGGTGAAAATTAGGCAAAAGATAAGAATTGTTACATGTATGTTCAGAACACTAAAGACTATTTGTTCTGAAAAAAAAATTACACCTTTCAAAACTTTGCTAGAAGGTTATGAAATGGCCTTAATCTCCATTTAGAAAAATCTCTGTATTTTTTTTATCTGAACAATTACAACTTTCCATTTACTGAAATACAGTTTTAATTAAAGCTTAGTATTTCAAGACTCAAAATTCATTTTGTTCTGTCAGTATTTATATGACATATCTCTTTATCTTGAAATCATGCTTTTCAAACAGAGACTATATTCTTTTCACTGAATAATACATGTTTCATTAGGTTCCAGTGAAGAGCACTACCCATCTGGTCCTTTCTTCCTTCAAAGAAGTAATCTAGGTGGTCAAATGCTTAGGCTGATCCAGCAAATGCATTACTGAACAATTGTGTTAATCATGGCGTATATACTTCACTTTGTCAGGGAGGAGAAAATATATATGTTTTTTTCCCACAAACTGTGGATGAGGCACATATTCTGTAGTTCAGTAATGATGATTCACAATGTGGTATCAAGTATTAATGTGATTTAGGACATCTGGAAAATACTGACTGGAAAATTAAGATGACATTAATGTTCCTTCTGATGTTTTTATCCTCTTCATGCCTCATCATCATGTCCATTGTACCATGAGATCAACAAGATTAGATATCTTTGAAACCTGCCTACCAGCAGAATGTGATATTCAGGCTTAGGTAAGAAGCTATAACAACTGACCTGCAAGATTAAGGTGATAAATTAGGCGTCCAGTGGGACATCTTTGTTCTAAATAAGTGAGGTAAGAATCTATGATACATCGATGTGTTCTATTCTCCTCAGCTGAACTGTAATTCATAAAAGCTGCTGACCTATGCTTTGTTGCTGATTGCTCATAGTTCAAATGGTAATGAATAACGTTGGTCAACACAAAAAGCAAGGGGAAATTAAAAGAGAACTTCAAGTAAATAAATTTAAAATTAAAAAATACATCTTTTATATGTAAATTATAAAATACTTATCAATATATTAAATTATAAAATACTTATCAATATGTTATGTAGAAAGAGTATAAAATAAAGAAATAATTTATGATATATATAATAAATAACATTTAATGTAATATTAATTATATGTTTGTGCATATATGTGTATGTATATAAAATATAGTATATTATACATATACAAACCCCATATTATTAGTAAAATGCACATATGTGTGTAAAAATCAAATAATCCATTGGCTATGTTCCTATAGAAGTAGCTCAAGAAGTAATAGGCTCAAAATGCAGCTCCATAGTTTAGATATTGAGAAAATGATAACATATACCCTTGTAGATCATATGGAACATCCTAGTTTACTTTGTTGAAAATAAGTATGAAGGGGCTAAATAAATATCTGCTAGTCATGATACAGCCACATTTAGTCCATAAGACTTTTAAACTCTGAACATCAGCAATGCATTTAACCAGACTGGTGCGGCATTGACAAGACAAATTCCATCTTTGGATATATGCATTATCAAAAGAAAAGTCTATTTAATGAAGTGTATGCTTCTCTGTCCAACAGAAAACAAGAGTCATTGCAGAATGTATCAAGATGACACAGAAGAAAACAAAACCTTAAGGGATAGTGCATTATGTAAGTGGATTCATTTGAAAGTGGTCACCCCTTCTGAGACAGGAGGAAAAAACAAAAGAAAAAAAAGAAATGCCAACCAACCAGGTGCGTTTGTGGTAGTAATTAAATGTTTCACACAATGTAAGTTTCAATACGACAATGAGAAACAACTAAGAAATGTTCCCCTTCCTGACAATACTGGCTATATATTGCACAGAATTTTTGAGTTATGCAAGCACCTAAAAGGTAATGAACACCTCTTGTTTATGGTAATCTCCGAGCTCCATGCAGCAATATTGAAATGCTTTCAGGATCAGACAAAACGGAAGCTGTTTGGAAAGGGCACCACTAAATAAATACATTCTAAAATAAATATTGAGTAATTCAATCACCAGAATATATGAACAGAGTAAACTCCAAAGCGAAACACAGTGACCAAAGAAATTAATGAATCCAAGTTGCTAAGCAAAGATAAATAGGCGTCTAATTGGTTTTATACATCTCAATTGAGGTACTTATTCATGTGCAAAAAACTCACAGCATTAAAAATAATTTGATTTAGAAATTGTTTTCATGGAAAGCATGCGATATGAAGTTCCTGTATCAATGTAATATAGTGACAACAGAAGAGAAGATATTTCCAATTAAACACTTGAAAGCTTCATATTCATAAATTAGTTGGTAGGCAATAGAGTTCATATGAACTGTGACTCAGTATTGCAAAATATGTTCTCAGAAAAATCAGGCAACTGAATGGTATAAACATCAAATACTGATAGGTCAATCGTTATGTTTGTAGTTAAATGCAAATTATGCTTTTTAATATTTTTAACTACTGTCTTCTACTAATGGATAACAAAGTAGCTTCAAATATTTGAGTGCCCATATGACTCAGGGAAGCAATAAAAGTTTGTATATCTCTTGTCAACTATACCTTTAGTATTATTTTGTATCAGTCAAAATGAGTTTGGGATATTGTTAACCAGAACTTTCCACATCATATAAATAAACTAAATTAACTAGGAGCTAGATTACGCAGTATCATGATCTAGTTTGTGACTCCTGTTTCTTTCTTACCTTGTTCTTTCTGCTCAGTGAGAGAAGAAGGGTGAGAACAACATATTTAATAGCTCACATATTCTGGCTTGTGAAGGATGAGAGTTTCAAACCTGTTTACTTGAGATCAAATTAAATCTTAATGTCTTACTGAATGAGTTTAATTGCTGAAGTTCACAAGGTTTTGTGAGGACTCTCAGCTGTTTTATGTGTGGAAGATGTCCTCTGACTCAACCTGCTCCTTCAAAAAATTGGAAGGACCTAGAGGCTCAGTTTTGCCTCATCCTCTTCTTCTTTCCTTATTGTTATATGTCATGCTGTTGCACTTCTGTCGCTTCATAAACCGAGACTTCATTGTCTTAAGTGTCCTGGCTGTGATCACTTTCTCTTTCACCAACACAGAAGTCACCATACTCTGTTCAAAAACTGTTTACAGCTCAAGCTATACTTTAACAGGAATGAAAAACAAACGCTTAGACCTCAGCAGTGGGGAACCTGACATTACAACTACAGCTCCTGAGTGTATCTATGTGGGCCACATTTCTGATGGAGGGATGTGCCCAAATGGAGACCGTTAGGTAGTTAGAGTTCAGTACAGGTCTCCTAGTGAGTTCAAGCTGAGGCTTGTGGCTATATGCTTCCAACCTTGTTGATTTTATTTCATGTAACAAACTCTGTGAGCCTCAAAACTCTGTATTTATTGTGACTTTGAGAACAAAAGTATTTAACAAATAAGTGAAAGTTTAGCCAGAACATTTAGAAGAAATGAGCTTGCTGGAAGAGCTCATGTGGCATAGGTCTCCCCTCCTTTAAGTCCAAACCTTGCAGTACTACCATCTCTCAATAATTTATTGTGATTCTTGAAGTATTGGTAGCATGTCAGTTCACAGAAATGCTCATCTTTTGTTTCTGAAATAAAATTGATGTCTCCACATTGAGGCTGCTCTATTTATTTAATGTTATTATGTTCATTTATTTAATGTTAATATTATGAAAGGAGAAAACCAGAAAAAAAAAGGAGGAAAGAGTGCCTTTTTCTTCTTTTTCTTCTCTTTTTTATTTTTTTTTAAAGAACTCGCATAGTCCCATAGATTCCTTAGATCTTGAATTCCAATGCCTAAGTCAGTTTTTCTATGTGTTTGGCTAGCATGACACGCTTGAATATGCTTTTACGTTGGGCACTGCTCGTGTCTCCACATTCACTTCAAAAGGCTGTGAACCACTTATAGAACTGAAAAATATTACTCAGGGGCACACACAGCACTACAGACAGAGAAACTTGAGTCTTATGTGCCTCTTAAGTGCATTTCAACACCTCTTGTTATGCAAAATAGGATCTCATATAATTTGGGGTTTTTCTGTTCTCCTGTGAGTAAAAGCTTTAAAAAAAAAATCAAGTTCTCTTTGTTTTTCTCCTATTTACTCTCTCTTTTAACATAGTGTATGATCTTTTAATGTTGACATATCTTGGTTATATGGATCTTAACAATAATCACTATCAAAATTAATAGAAAATTACCTGATATCTTTAGACCTGTTTCTTGGTTAATTTCCTACAGAAATTTCTACGGAATTTTATTTCAGGAGAAAATTTTTTAGTTATGTTACTGGCTCTCAGGTGACCAGTGGCAGAACCAGAGGGCATGGACTTAAGCTTCGTCAGGGAAAGTTTAGACTTGATGTGAGGAAAAAATTCTTCACTGAAAGGGTGATTGGCCATTGGAATGGGCTGCCCAGGAAGGTGGTGGAGTCACCTACCCTGGAGGTGTTTAAAGGGAGACTGGATGAGGCACTGAGTGCCATGGTCTAGATGATGGTTGGTGTTAGTGTTAGGTTATAGGTTGGACTTGATGATCTCAGAGGTCCTTTCCAACCTTGTGATACTGTGATACTGTGATACTGTGGTTAACATCAATAAAAGCAAATATTACTGCTTTTGACCAAGATCCATGAAAATTCCCACAAGAAAATATTCTGTTTGTTTCCAATCTCCAATTTGAGCTGTTAAGCTCTATTAAGAAACAGAGCCATTTTTGGAAATTCGGGCACACAATGCCTCACAGACTTAATGCTAGAACTCGTTGTGAATGCCACCTGGGATAAAAATATTCCACCATTGCACAAAGAAACTGAAACATATTAAATCATCCCAAAACACACATCCTGGAATTATTGCACAGTTAAACTTGTGCTTTTTTTTGACTGGCAAATTCTGATTAGCCATTCACAAAAAGGAAACACAAATACTGGTTTTGGAAAATGTTAGAAAGAAAGAGAATAATAAACCTAAGGACAGTTTAATTGACTATATTTCTACCTGAAGAACACTTCTAGCAATGTGTTAATTATTTATATCACAGCGCTGTTAAGTAAGATCAAGGCAGATTCTGCTGTCCTTGACAGTTGAATTATCAGGAGAGTTTACCATGAGTCTACCTTTTTTTCCATGGAGTTTGCGCCTATTTTATCTCATCTTACATTTAAGTAATTTGGTGTCTTAAGAGCACTTTTTCTGTTTGTATAGCATGCAATACAAGAGGGTCTAGATAAATTCTCTGGATTCTTGTTTCTCTTTCTGCGGATTCTATTTGTCAATTCCTCTCTGGTGTATTAAATACTAAGATTAGAAAGTACTCTGCTACTTAGTGTATGTATTAATAATAATTGTGAAAACAGTAGAAATCATACACTGAGATTGAAAAGTCTTTGGACAAAGACCTGTTCTTTAGTAGATAAACACAACAGTCTGAAAAGGATTCTGGATCATGGCAAGAGGCACTTAATTCTGTAGCAAAAATAATACTTCTAGGTATATCTGGATTTAAGAAAGCTGTAAATTAAAACCAACCCACTTTTTATGGACTTCTAGATGTCATCTTTTAAGGGAGAACTATATGTGTGCTAAGTTAAAATGTACGTTTCCAAAATGTATACTATGTGTACTAAATTAAATGGAAATGAACCAAAGCAGTTCATCTGCATTTGAAGCCAGAAAAATGCATTATTACAGTATTTTTGTTGTGGTTCTGTAGTAAGGAAAATGTATCTTGGAGCCATGCAGAAAATGGCAAATTTACTATAACTGCCACAGACAAGTGGGCATGAAAAATGATCAGTTCCTAAAAGCTTTTAAAGCAGCGATGTTTTTCCTTCTCAGCTTTATGAAGATCATAAGTCTCTCTGGTATGATCTACGAAACACTGTAACAACGTTCACTTAAATGCAGCTGTGTCCTGAGTCTGTGCTCAGAGAGACCAAATTCCTTTACAGAAACAGCCATTCAACGTTTATCTGCAGGAGACAATATTCTGCAATGGACTCGGTCAGAGATGCTGCCAACTGAAGACTACAGTCTAGAGACAGAATGATATATAGGAAAGCACTGTCCAAAACTAACATCATCATCATTTGCTATTTACTTGGCTTAGACATCTCCTTACTGTGGCTTCACTAGCTGTACACAATGTGACCACAGATAAATGCACACACAAATATGCACTCACGTTTTTATATATACATACATGTTATATATACATGCATACAGACACACACACTATTTTATATATATATATATATATACACAACATTCATTATCGATTTTACATATTACCTAGAACCCCCTACAATCTTTCTCAAGAGAGGGAGTAGGAAACGTTGTGCATATCTTAACACAAAAGAATGAACAAGTTAAAATTTGCTATTACTTCAGGGAACCCAGCTGCAGCTGGTCTTTCCCTGCCATAGCTATGTCCTGTGTCAGTGGCGACTTAGCTGTGCTGGACACAGCATGAGGGAAAGGAACCACTGAGGCTCCATCCAGACCCAGTTACCTGGCTTGGGGAATTCTATGTGCCCACCTATTCTTGCTGTACATCACTGTACATTCAGAGACATACAACTAGTCTTATGTGTATCTATAGTGTCGTTAGTACCCTGGAATAAAAACCTACTTAATAAATCATGGGATAGTGATATGAGCTCATCCTTTCACAATAATATCAAAAACATCTCTTTTTATCACCCTTAAGATTTATGCTAATACTTAAGTCAAGTTATGGAGTTGTGAAGTACATTATATAGTCCAAAACTAAAGTTTGACAATTAACCTTTCAAAAAAGCTCTCTAACAGGATGCCTCAGAGAAATGTAATGATGTGTGCAATTTATTATGAGTTCGTCAATCTGGATAACCTGGGATACAAAAAAAAAAAATCCAGGTTAACTCATCAATGCCAAGGCACCATCTACTCTTTCATGTTTTGCCTTTGCTTTAAAGGCATAGTGATTCCTTATCATCACACGCTCGCTGCAAGAAGGAATGGATTCATAATAATACATCATTTTTACTGCGCAATATTAAAAAAATCATCATCGTGCTGTCTCTTAGAAGATAGATTATTTCAATTTTAGACTGAGGGAAACTGGGAAAACAGAATTTCTGACTTCTTATGTCCCACAACCATACTTAGAGATCTGAGTTGAGGTTAGGACTTCCAGCTAGAATACAGTGTATAAGCATCTTATTCAATGACAATGAAGTTAAATTGCAAGGTCTTCCTAAAGTGCCATATCTTATCATTCCCCATTCTGAAACCCTTAGTTTCCCTCCATAACAGCTCATCACCCCAAATGCTGGTACTTTTTTTCAGTTAGATATCTGAAGGAGAGATGTCTGAGGGAGAGATGTCTGAGCTTAAATTTTCCTGCAATGTTTTTCGTACTTATAGAGGAATGGAGGCATCAAGCAGAGGAAGTCTGATGGAAACAATCCCCAAATTCCTGTTCCTGAGTTCCACCTCCCCCTCCTTCCTCTTTGTTTCCTGTTAAGTTAAAATGGATGTCGTGGTGCAGTGAACCAAGGGCACATTCCAGCATGCAGATCATACTCATGAAATGAAGTGAAAAAATTGCAATTGGGTTAAAACACATAACTTAAGAAGAAAACATATGTCTTATATACTACTAGGCTGGAAAACCACTTAAATGAAAAAGAAAAGATCCATAGACACTATAACCCAGATTTTTCCCTCCTCATTTTTTTTCTTTTCATTTTTTTAAGTTCACACTCTATATGAAAGGTGTAAAGTCTCAGTTGGAACCTGAAACCAAATCCAAAACACAGTAACAGTCATAGTTAGCCTGGGGGAAGTATCAGAAGCAAGAACAAAATAACAATTTCTGGTGAGTATGGATTCACAAATGAGTGGAGACAGGAAAGAAACCAGGACCAGGCTCTCTCTGGAAATCTGTGTTGTGGTTTGACAACAGGGAGACTGGCTCATCATTTAGCCATTCCTCCAGCTACAGTAAATTTTGAAAGACTGCAGAATCACTGCCTATGTGAAATGCCACTGCTGCTACATTTCAAAAAAAACCCAAAAAACAACCCTACAAAACTTTCTATTTCCTAAATCCAGGCAGCTCTGAATAAAGAAGTACAGGGTTTTCCTCAGCACAATAGACACTTACAAAAACATCAGCTTGAAAAACAGCTTTAGAGAGCTGAACAACATAGAACGACAGCTGAGTTCTGAAGAAAGTCGGAAAAAATATACATAGTTCCACTGTTGGCCCCTCAATACCACTTCTAAGGATGCTTGCAAGAAAGGTCACAACCCTTGGTTCCAGTGAGTCCTTTGTTGACCAAAGTAAGCTATTAGGTGCAGACTTAATGAGGAAAGACCACACCTTTACCCATAAAGTCATTCTAGAATGCCTATCCTCGTCTGTTGATAAAAATACCTTTTGCCACTGAATGCAGAGCTTTGCCAGAGTTTATAATGCATCTCATCCTGCGAACAAGAAGCAGAATTGGCAAAGCAGCTCTTCTTCTGCCTCAGCAGAGCAAAACAAATCAAATTTGCAGATGTGAATAAACTTCATAGTTTCTATGTAGCTATCCTTAGCTATAATGAAAGCAGTGCAATTCAGGCTGTTGGCAGACTTGCCTGTACAGAGAGAAAGAATATGTGTTTCTTTGACTTTCTAAATATACTCCTAATATTAGTGCATAGAGTGACCTAGCAGCAAGGCACCCACCCTTCTATAAACATGGAGTAATCCCAAGATACTTGAATGATACTTGGTTGAATGGGTTGAGGTCAGCTATATGGAGTTCTACAAGGCTAAGCGTCAAGTCCTGCACTTGGGTCACAACACTAAAGGCATGGGGAAGAGTGGATGGAAAGATGCCCAGCAGAAATGGACCTGGGGTGTTGTTGAATAGCAGGCTAAATATGAGCCAGCAGTGTGCCCAGGTGACCAAGAAGGCCAATAGAATCCTGTCTTGAATCAAAAATAATGTGGCCAACAAGACCATGGAAGTGATTGTCCCCCTGTACTCGGCACTGGTGAAACCACACCTTGAATATTGTGCTTAATTTTGGGCCCATCAGTACAAGAAGGACATTGACGGGAGACCTTATCACTCTTTAAAACTTCCTGACAGGAGGCTGTAGTGAGGTGGATGTCAGTCTCTTCTCCCAAGTAACAAGTGATAGGATGAGAGGAAAAGGCCTCAAGTTGCATCAGGGGATGTTTAGATTGGATGTTAGGAAAAAATTTTTTACCAAAAGAGTGTTGAAGCATTGGAACAGGCTGCAGCTGCCCAGGGAAGTGGTGGAGTTACCACCTCTGGAGGTGTTCATGTGTAGACATGACACTTCAGGAGATGGTTTAGTAGGCATGGTGGTGTTGGGCTGACAGTTGGATTCGATGGTCTTAGAGGTCTTTTCTAACCTTAGTGATTCTGTGATTGCATGATTCTATAAATGAATATGTGCCTCGTTTATACTAGTCATAAACCAATGGGCATTCACTTTTGCATACTTGTACACAAACACATAGACTAACTGACTATTGCTTAAATGCTAGGAAGATAATGAAAAAAAAGTAAAATAACTAGTTTCTTTCCACATGGTTTCCCCTTTCCTGTTGTTGGGATAAACAAGAGATACTGCCACAGTTCAGATTTTGTAGCTCTTTGCAGTGAGCTCTGAAGTAGTTGCTTCCAGGCAAAAGAGCCTATTGTGCAATTCTATCAAGAATTATCTTGCTATGTGAATGAAGAGAAACACTGACACAAGAAAAATATGCATTAGTTTGTTTTAGAGCTCACATAGCAGTTTACAGAAGCATAAGGCCAAATGCTTACAATTCAAGGCACCAACACTGTGCCTGATGAGATGAAAATTTCATGTCAGATAAAGTGCGCAAGTGAGACAACTTGGTTTTATTTCTACTTTCTAGAGCATGCAGTGAGAGATGACTGGTACCCCCTATGCAAGCTGCCACCAAAAATCAGCACATTAGGGAAAATTTATCCTGGCATTTGAGCTATTTCCTCAGATTTAAATAGGAAATATGAAATCCTGCTAGAATAGTTGCAATGGAAACCACTGTGGAGATGATGAGTAGGCTGGATTGTAATTGTAGTGCATCTTGGAAATATATCACTTTATAAGTATTAAGAATATTTGCTGTTCTTTTTCTGTTGAAACTACTTTGGTCTTTTTTCCCCCCCCCTTGGGGCAGTTTGATACACACCTGAAGACACAGCTTTACTGACTGAGAAAGGAATATCCCTGACTTCCAGCAGAAATCCCTGAAACCAAGTGTTAGCACTTTGTGTTTGTTAGGAAGATATTAGGTTTACAAATTTCAAAAGAATTTTGACTCACAGAATACCCACAAGCTGTTAAAATCTGCGTCCCAAAAAGATTTAGAGTATATCAAAGCTATCTGCTTAGGGGTTTCATATATATACATGAATGTGGGGAGACAGTTAACCCTCACGCTTGTTTCAGTTGATCAGGAAATCTCTTTCATCTCTTAGACATATTCTAAATGCTTTTATCATTAACAAATGATTGGAGTAGACGCTTTGGTGAAAGCCTGTCACCTGCTCTTTACCACACCTGTTTGCTTTGATGATAAATATAATTTAGCACGCAAACGCATGCAAAGCTATATTAACGATTTTGACATTTCAGATACCGTGGCTCATTTTACCTCTGTGAATCCACTATTCAAGTGCGAAAAAAGAAAAATGTTTCTGCCTCCTTCACTATGCTCTGGCTCATCTACATTATAGAACATATTGCTGGAATCTGGCTAATTTGAAAGGATACAGTAGGATAAATTCCAGAATGGCCTGAAGACAAGACATTCTACATCCTACATGCTGAGCTATTGGCAGTGTTCACAGCCGAACCCCTCTGGCTACCTAGTATTTAGCATCCCATAGTCATTCATTCATTTTTCTTTCAGTGTTCCCTGTGAGTTAAGTCATGTTCCCCAGTTAAAAAAAGAAATTACTAAGCTATTCAGACAGAGCACATTTGGAAAGCAATCGATATTCTCTTAAAAAAAAAATCAGGTCTTTTAAACCCTGTCCAGATATTTGGAAGAAGTTCTAGATCTTCATCCCTCTGAAGGTCAGAACCCATCATCCAATTTCTATTGTAAATATATCCATAGCTATCTTATGCCCATTTTAAATACTATTAGCATTGCCTCATTTTCTGCTGCCTTTGTGTCTTCTGGGCACTTTTTTTTTTTTTAAAAATAAATTAAACATGATTGGTTTCTACTAGGAAGTAGGTGTCTCCTCTTCTTCATGTCTCTACTGTCACGGAACTGAACATTTTATCTATGTTGCTTTTGGTATCAATTTTTGAATTTGCAGAGCCAATGCATGGAGCCAGCTGTACCCAAACTGCTGGTTGAGATGAAGCCAGCAGGCCGACTGTTCATCTCACTGTTGGGATGCTCCAGACTAGAGCCACGGTGTGTGCAGGGTGGCTAACAGAGGATTGAGTGTGAGACACATCATCTGAACTAACAAGTTCATACAGACCTTATCTGGAAGAGGAACTGAATAATCAGCCTGAGGTACTGGTAGAAACCCATGGCAAAACAAACCAGCATCCTTCCTGCAACAACAGGTCCTAACTACACAGGTAAATTTCTATGTTTTATAACCGTTTTAGCAGACCAGAAATGCTAATTGTTCATAACTGAACTTCAAAGTCTTTTTTTTTTTTTTTTTTTGCGTGAAGGTGTGACTGGGGATTGCCTCTATATGATAACATAACCTCTAGCTGTAGTTGTGTCCAGCAGCAGCATTACAAGAATAAAGAACCCGATGAGATACAGGACAGTCTAAAAGACCCTACTTTACATGTATCCAGATTAAGCTGTTCTTTGTAAAGCAGTAGCGTCAAATTTAGTGCACTCCTATTCAGACATTAACTCTGCAAATGGTATGTGCATGACCTTGGGTAAGTCATCCACATGTAAAACTTCACATGCATTAAAGTGCCTGATTTCCAAGAAAGCCAATAAGCTTTGGGCACTTAACTATCTGTGAGGATATGAGAATAAATTAAAAGATATATAAATCCTCCTAATCTTAGTAGTGTAAACAGATTTCCTTCTAACATTTCTTGTTGCTTTCCTATCTTCTTACATCCTAACATATGTAGGACCAGGACTTTCTGCTGCTGTACCTGGGTGAAGTCTCACATGAGTGACAAACTTGTTCTCTGTACAGTTTCAAACAAGTTTAGTAATGAGGTAAATAAGTGAGATAAAAAAAAATAGTTCTACCTTCTCTCTGGAACTAATTTATCTTTACCATGAACATCGCCTCTATCACGTATCAAGAATCTCAAACACAGACCAGATTCCTCATCCTAGGCAAGAAACCTCATTATGATAGATACGCCACAAATACCTAAGTATCAGTCACAGGCACTTTGCAGTATAAATGAAACCAATCACATCATCATGATAACAGAATGTCTCAATTTACTGTTTTTAGTTAGAAGCAGAACTTGCAGGTCCTACTGTATATGAGCAAACTGAGTGAAACAAACATAAAAATTCTATGAAGAGGGTTGGAAAACAAAACAAAACAAAACAAAATAAAATAATGTCATTAAGTTCAGGGGATTTGAAACAAAAGAAAACCAAAATAAGCTAGGTGAGAAAACTGTTTATCTGAGGCAGTCAGATCTTGCAAGAAAGGAAAGTTCCAAAAGGCATTAATTCCTCCTCTGTGTTATTATCCCCAAAATACATCACTGCAATTTGGACATATAAAATGTCTTCAACAAGCTTGGAGAGTAATGTGTTGACAGAGAAATATGTGCTATTAGTTTGAGCTGTTAGGTCACCCGCGGGACAGCAGTACAAACAACCTGGCTAATATAGCCAGAAAATCAGCAAGTTCTTTGGACTGACGGCAGAGTAGGAGGGGAAAAAAAAGAATCAGTAATGTAATGAAGAAGGACACAAAATGAATACCAGGCTGAGAAGAAAACATGTTTGTAGAATAGGTGTGTCAAGAGAGATAGCTGCGTAGTTCATCTAAATGGCAATATGAATGTTCTCTCCTCAGGCTTTGTTTCTTTCTCTGTCTTGTATATTTATTTTTTTTTCCTGTTGTTCTTGCTTACAGCAAGTTGCTGGAAGGAAAACAGTGCGAACGAATGATTACTATCTCACTAGTCTTTTAAGACTTCAGAATTCTTCCCTCTCCAGAGGCAGCCTAGAAAGAAAGAAATAATCAGTTTAGGGAATGTGGTAGCATGGTAAAGAAAAAAAATGCCGCACAGGGATGAATGTTTGTCATTTTCATTCAACCTTTGTTAATAGATAGTTTAAAAAGGTGAAAGGTGTTATCTATGTGGTTGCGGTTAAATTTTATGCTTCAGCTATTCCCAGTTGAATACTGTTTTTTGCTATTTCTCAATGACATGCCAACTATCTGAGGAATCATATGTATCATATTTCAGCTCCATCAAACTCTACTCTGATGGGGTTTTTTAGTTCAAACTGTGACAACGGGGAGTGCAACTGAGGGGAAAAACTGTTGGAAAACATTCAGTGTTTCCATTCAGAGAAATGGATGCAGATATATGGAAATATTGGGATCCACCTGTGAGGTGGTAAAACCTCCCAGAATTGAATGGAGCCTGGAAAACATGCCAGGAAAGAAAAGCTGTGCCTCAAATATTAAAATATCTTGACAGTGCTCTGTCCCTAGCAGTTTCAGAAGTCAGTACCTGGAACAGTCCTCTGTTGGTTTTAAAACTACAGATCTACAATTATTTCAGTGAAATATTACAGGAGCTGAGGACATGGTTGAAGAGACTCTCACTTCCAGAATCAGTCATAGGGAAATCTGTGCTGGAAGAGACTCCTGGAGGTCTCTGTTTCAGACTCCTACCCCCAGAAAGTTGTCATCACAATTATGGCTGCTACAACTGGCTCAGGCTGAGTGTTTTGCTCCAGTAGAAAAACTACGTGCCTCAGAGTTTGGCAGGTCTAGAGACACTATGATGTGCATTTGATTTCAGACCTGTGTTACACATGATGACACCTGGATACAGCATATGCTGATGGTTCCCATCTCTTTTTTAAAGAAAGTCAAGTGAGTCTCTGTAAGGTTTTGTTTCTTTTGCAAAGGTTGATAAAGTTCTTTTCTACCCTTCCGGTGACAGAGTACTAAGCTTAACAAAGTCAGAGATCAACAACAGTAGCACAGATTACGAAATTTTCTTCTTCTGAAAGTCAGTGACACAAGGATCCTTGCGAAGATGAGACAGTTGACCCTAGAAAAGGTTTAGCAGTAACCCAAGATGCTGTAAAAACATGGCATTCTTTGATTGGATTTCAAATACTACAACCCATACTTTAATATTTGCAGTCTGGAACCTGCAAACAAATTTAATTTTGGGGAAAAGTGCCTTTCATTTGCAAGGCAATTTTTTTTTAATATAGAACAATAGATTCAGGTTATAGAACTGGAGACAAATTCTGGGACATTCAAAATGTGCTGAATGCTGACTGAACCCTATTACCACTTAAACAGAAAGAACAGATTGACTGCACTTGAAATCTCATCCCCAAAGCAGACCAGAGTGTTTAATCTACCCCTCAAGTCCAATACAAGTTCATGTTCCAATGGATGTATTGTACTGTTCGATTTTTAATGACCCATAGCATAAAATTCAATATTCGTCCATAGTTTTATCAACTTTCTCCTAAGAAACATTTTTCTCACCTTCAGCTCACTTCTAACTACTCTCTCCCCACTTCTATTTTTTGGTGTCTGGGAACGAAAACCGTTTGAAAACCCTCAACCAGAATTTCTATAAGACATTAAGTGTTATCACAAAAAACAAGTTGCCCATTGTACTGAGAAAAGTAGAGATCAAAACAAACACTTTCCTTTCAACGTGATGCAATGAAACAGGTAAAATGTTGAGAGAGAATGACAATATATAATTATAAAATTGTCTGCATTTGGAAGTTCCATTTCTTTACATCCTCTCTTGCCAGTTAGAAGTAGTTTGTGGAAATTTTTCCAGTAACTTGAGAAGGTAAAATGAAGATTTACAAATATTTCTCCTAGGTTCTTGATTGATTTCAGCTTATTATTCCCAGATTTTCTCTTTTTTTTCTGGTGCCTTTCCCTTTCTCCTGAAATAAGAAAAAAATCCAAGGTTCGATTTGATTTACAATGTCTGCACTACATGCCTACTGGGAAATAGTAACCATACACTGGCAAGATTATATTTACAACCTGGAAGAAAACAAAAGCAGCTCAATGCGACAATTCAGTTTAGGCATATTGGGAAAGGGAAAAAAGGAAAATGCTTTGAAACTGAAATTGCGAGCTTACTTGCTGCTGCCTATTAGCTTACAGCTGCACAACTGCAGCAGCAGGAGCACCATGCTGCAAGCCTCTGTTCACAGCTCAGGCACAACTGAAATGGTAAAGCCTACGCAAACTTAATGCCTGTGGTGATGACTCTTCAAGACAAGAGTAGACAGACAGACCAACAAAACAAATACATCAAACCACAAATACAGGAGGTGCCAAATTGCATTAGACTTCTAGCCCAACATCCCTTCATTGACAGTGACAACTGAAATTACCTCCAAAGCTGGTTAGGGGACACCAAGGGAAGAATCACCAGGACAGCTGAGAGTTTGTGGCCTGCTTGATCTCCCAGGAAAGGCAGGACAAACTCAACAGATACGCTGTGAGCTGCAATGCCGCTGAAGAGACCATGGACTGTGGAAGAGGGAAGACAACTAATTTCAGATGGCCCTAAGAAAAGTAGACAATGTTATAGACCTAGGAACATGGGACATGCAGCAAGACATACCTTTTTTCTATGTATTTCTAAGGGCATACTGGAACTGGGAAAGGTTCAGAGAAGGGCAGCAATGCTTAGCAAATGTATAGACAGTCCTGTAGATAAGGAAAGACCTTTTAAACAGGAGAAGCATGGAGAGTATGGAAGGCAGCTGATTGTTCATCTCTTCATGAGTACAAGAACTAGGGTATGTTATGTGAAACTTGTGGTTGCCAAGTTCAAAACAAACAGAAAAGAAAGGGGCTATTTACCCCATAGGATGTTGAAGAATTTTAGAGTATGTAGTAAGAGGATGTTATAGATGTTAATGGTTTATATGCGTTCAATAGTAGAGAAATCAGGGACATAACAGAGACTCCACTGATGGTTATTATTGGTATAGCATTTTGGAGCACATTGGGGTAAGAGTCATGTATGCTCGTGCTGTTTTCAATCTGCTCCACACATTTGCTCATGACCACAGTTAGAAAGTGGGCTGGAAGGATTTTTTTTCTTTTTTTAATCTGAGTCACTGCATCTTTTCTTATATTCAAGGAGGGAAGCCATAAACATAGACCATAACCTTCAACACACAGGGATTCAGCTTTTCTGGGAAAAAATGCCAGCAGGGCTGTATTGACCAGTACAAACCACTGCACTGGAAAAGTCTCACAAATACTGAGATGAAATCCCTTTCCTCTACCCTAGTAAGCTCAACCTAGAACAAATGTAGCAGGATTTCTTCAACACCAGCAAAGCAAATTCAGATATGTCTTGCTGTCAGCCTTTCAAGTTGGTAATCTTTATGCTCTCTTTCAAATTACTTTTTAAAACATTGTTTCAGACCCAGCCACTTGGCAAAACAGAACACCAGAGCTGGAGTGCAAAGCTGCAAATGGAATAGGAAGCATGGCTCTTACTGAGATTTCTGGAGAAGGCTTTATCTCTTCGGGATTTTTTTTTCAGGTTGTTGACAGCAAACTGTGTGTATAATAATTCTGTGCCTTATTTGATTGTCAAACTGTTAGAAACCTGGTACAAGCATAGCAGGTTTTGTCAGTGCTGTGGGATTTTTCGTCAGAGAGGCTAAATTAACTCTGTCTTTTCTTCCACACTATCCTGAACAACACTGAAAAATACGGAGATAAAGCAAACAAAACCAAAAAGAACAGACCCCAAAGTCTGACCACGCAGAAGAAGATGAACAATTAGATTTTCACTTCAGACTTACCACTGGGATTAGAAATCCTTAGACTGAGACGCAATCTGAGACACCTGAAACAGAGGTGAGACTCCCTGGGTTGTTTTTCGCTGAACTGTTCATTATCTGACACTCACAAAGAATTCATCTGGAACGTAAAGTACTAAATCATCACTCGTCATAAAACATTGCTTAGAGGAAGTCAAATAAATATCTAAACCCAGGCACATTCAGTTCTGCTTCTGCTGAGACACAAGTGGCAAAATCCAGAACCTTATAGTTAGCTATGCCTCAGTAGCATAAAAAAGTGATGAACTCATAAGCATTACTCAAATAGATATACTGTACCTTTGAATAACAGAGCAAACAGAAGATATTTCACAAATGATGTCAGACACGCAGCACAGGAGGGCAAGCATCCTGGGAAATCCTGCCTTTGGCTGAACATTTCAGAACATCTCAGTCAGGGCAGAGCTCTGCTCAGAGCTTGCTAAGCACCAAATGCTGCTGTAAATGTGCTGTGGTTACCACTACATAAATATTGCCTTTCTGATATGGTTAAAGACAAACTGAAATGAAAGTGCTTCAGCGTTTAGTTACAACAGCAGTCTATAATAGATAACAAGCAACATGTTTAATCAAGCCTTGGAGGTATTATGTACAAGGAGAAATAAAAATAATAGCAGGATCCCGAGACTGAAGAGACCTGGCTTCAGATCCTGATGCTTTCACAGAACTTTTGCCTGACCATAGACAAGAGGCCTTGTCACCATTTGGTTTTCCTTGAGGCTGGATGACCCAAGCCCTGGGGAGACTCAGGTCAGCTTTCAGGAGCCCAGGCATGGCCAGGGTGTGCTAGCATGTGCTCACTTCACCTTTCCATGAGTCAGTTTACCACCTTACAAAAGGACTGAGAGTTGTTTCCACTTAGCTAAGTGGCCTGCAGATCACCTTGAGGACATATAACAATACAAATTCAAATGCAGCCAAACACATCAGACAAAAGCAACATGCATTTCTGAAAATTCAGCGCAGCTATGAGTGTGTAAGCAGAGTAAGTGACTAATTGCATTTATCTGCACTGGACTAGAAAGATAAAAACACCAGGAATCCACGTCCTTAACATACACACTGTTACACACCAAAAAAAGGAAAAAAACTTAATGTGACAATTACTATAAAATTAGATTTCTAAGAAAAGTCTGATTTCTCCCCATTTAATTGATTTTGCTTTCACTTTATTTTTCACTTTCTCTCTTTGAATGAAGTACTGGAGGCAGTAGCATAGGTACTTTAACACAAAAGTTACCCTGAAAAGTAAGTTTAATAAGACATCTCAAGGTTTTCAGAAAAGATGTGTAAAGTATGGAATGTTTGGCATCTGCAAGCAAAAAATGTCTTGAGTTGAAATCGAGTAAATGTTTTTTGAGTACTTTCTCGCTTATTTTTGTAATTTTGTTGCACTTTTTAGGTGGAGTGTCCTTCCTATGTTATGACTCTCTTTGCACGTCAGTATAAACATCCCACAAACGAGTTTAAGGACAGCGTAGTGCTGCAGTTTCAACCTCAGTCACAAGGCAATGCTGAGGAGTGGGGTGATGAGATGATCCACGAGTGATGCCAAGTTTTGCCCTGCTCTCCCCAGAGTTCATTTGTTCCCACATACAGTGAATGAGACCCCCCTCAGTACAGAACAGAAACCTTGACTGACAGCACGACAAGCATGCACACTGCTGAGCCTCATTTCAATGCCTCCTTTAGTCCCACACTTCTGAGACCTTGAACATTTGTGTTTAAGACAGATACGACAGAGAGGCAGCTCAGCTGTCCCGTCACATTCCAAAAAGCACTCGAGGACTGATTTGATGAAAAAAATAAAAATAAAAGCGTATCACCTGATAAAAACCTAACTCAGAGATTTGATAAGAGCCAGGAAAGAGCATTTGCAGAGTGTTGATTGCAAAGTGATAGACAGAGGTTCTATTTCACGCATTGTGATTCTAATCTTACAGCCCCAGTTCCACAATGTCAGGACAGATCCCTCACACAAAGAGGAATTAAAAAAGAGCAAAAGAGGAGAAATAACTACACAGTGAAACACAGGAAGGGTAGGGGATATTTGTGTAAGTGTTCAGCAAATTGCAGCACAGAGAATTTCCATTCATAAATTGATGTTCCTGATGGTGAAGGCAAAAAGGTAAGATAAAAACAGAAAGTTATTTTTTGGCATAGTTGGAGGAAAAGTTCCATCTGCAGGTATAATTGAGACAGTTTAAATTCCAAGAGTATGAATGCCAAGAAACTCACAAGACTGACAGACTGATGATCCTCTTATGACTCACTTGAATCCTCTGAGATTGTTGCCTTGTAAAGAGCTGGGGCCCTTCAGTGAAGAGGATGATGACATAACGAAGGCCTTCATAGCTCTTCTTTTAGGAGCCTTCATAAGAGTGCATAGAATAAGAAAATTTCAATTTTATTCTCTCCATAGAAGCACTATGAATATTGACAATAACGCGAGAGTTGAAATCCTCCAAAGAGATCATTGAGAGCCTCATCCTGAATGGAAATAAATCTATTGAAGGAGCAGGTGCCACAGAGAGCTGTTGGTGAGTGAAAAATAAAATCAATGATAAGGAAAGGCCTGGATCTCTGATTTTCCACAGAAGAAACAGAGAATACAACAAGAGGTAGGGAGGTATGTAATGCTGAGCCAGCAGAAGTAGGAAGAAAATTTACACTCAAAATTCAAGATCTGTCCCAATGCATTCATCTAACTATTTGCAAAAAAGTGAAAAATACAGAACACATCATGAAGAGGTTAAAAGGAAAGATAGTGATGCAGATATCAAAAAAGATGTGACATGGAAGAGAAAGAATAGATGTCAGGACAGTGGGCAGAGTAAAGAGTAAATGAAATCACCTTTCATTTGTGTTCTGATTTCTGTGTTTTATCTCCAGCAGGAAGACACAACATTCACATATGCCTTATTTCTTAAAAGCACCCCAGACATTTCATTATTATAGTCTTGAAAAATGCATCTTTAGACTGTCGATAATTCAAAAAATTTGTCAAGCTTTATTTCATTTCAAGACATCAACTGAACTGGAACAGAAAACCTTCATTTTCTTAGCAAAACTTTGCACTTCATAAAGGTTTTATCTGTTGCTATGGCAAAGGCTTTACCCAAAGGAGTTACATGTAGAACACCACAAGAAGAGGGAGTTTCTCCGTTCCTTTCACATGCACATTTTCATAACGCAGACATTTTAATTTAATCATATTTTTCCTTCATTTTTCAGAGAGTTTCTTTGATTTATGAATAACCTGCATGTCTACACTAGCAGTGTGGAGGATCCATTCTTATCATCTTCCCCACTGTAAATCAAAATCTACTTTTAATTATAAAATACCAGTTATTTCTCTTTGATGACATTCAAGTGCTTATTCCAAATTGAAAGAGCAATATAGCAACTGCCATGGTATTTTCATATGTAGAGCAATGACCTTTTTAATATGATTTAATGGAAACAATGGAGTTACATCCATCAGGTTGTGTAGAAGCTTGCTGCTTCTTTTCTCAGACTTTCCACTTTCAATTCAAAATGACATTTGATAGGAAACAAAAAAATGTCAGTAGATCAGGGTTTTTTCAGCCACCTCATCTGACAAGAATTCATCCTCTCTATTTCTTTTTTCAGTGTTATGTTGTTCATTCATTTGGGCCTACTTCAATTTACTTATTAAATATGTAAGATCTTCATTATGCAGCCAGGAGCTGAATCATGTAAGATTAACACAAAGCCCTCGTGAGAAGATTTTTTTAACACTATTAATATTAATAGTATGTGCAGCTCACATATTTTTGTACTTTCCAAACCCAAATGTCAACACAGTGGATAAATTGTACTTTCCTTTCTTGTCTTCTTTGTCTTCTTCAAAGAAAGGATGACATTCAACTTAACTAAAAGCAAAACTTCAGTCATTTCTAGCTAAGTTCCACTTTTGCATCCAAAAGAGTCATGGTTATAATGGGCTGTCTTGCCTGGCCATTGACACAAGACAAAAGGGTAACTTGAGGAAACAGGTAAGAAGCATAAAAAAAATTATTCTTTGTGTTGACTTATGTAACATCATAAATCATGCGGGTCTTAATCAAGTAAGGGATTTCACTAACGACCTAATGAAATGTGCTATAATAGCTAACTAGTAGGAACCTGGATTTGAACCTTAGCACAGCACTGAAGGCAAATTCAGATGCTCAAATGGGATCCAAAGCAGACAGAAAGTCAAGGAGGAACATCTTAGACCTAACAAGTAGGCAATATAAGGGAAGAAAAATCCATTTTTAATCCCTTTTCATATCGCACTGAAATGTGAAACATGCTCCTAAAATGTTGGCTTACAGGATCTTTTTCTTAAAGAAACTTAGTATCATGTAATTGCCTTGGATATAGAGACTTAGAAGATGTAGGTTCACTCCAGAAATGGCTTCAGTTCTCTGCTGTGTCTGAAATGGCTCGATTTGACATCTCTGAGAAATTCTACAGTGAAACATTTTTACAATTATTTTGTTGTTATCTCATCATTTTATTATCACTACTTCTGACCTTTTGGTGTTGCATTTACCTCCTGCTTGCACAAACTAGAGCAGAACTGCTGCATCTCTTACTGGAAGGCAATGTCAGAGAACAATGAGACTTGGCTGCACTTCACCAACCCTTGGACTCTATCCCTCCACAGGAGAATGTCCTAAGGATCACATTATTCAATTACATTATTGTCAATGTACTTACAACCCAGCTGCCCCTTTTAAAAAGGATCCTTCTATTCCCTTCTCCAGCATTACTGTTTCTTTTACCACCAGCTAAAATACAGAAAAAATAGTTAAAGAACCTTCTAAAAGCAGACATCCATTCTCACAAAAGGAGAAAGGTTTGGTAATTCTCAGGAAAACCTTTCTCTCTCACCTCATGTTTCATGATCAAGTAATATAAATATTTTCCTCTACACAGAAACAGCTTTAAAAGAGGAATACCAGCTTATGTGACATGTAACACTCTAGGTAAAGAAGAAATAGGTAAAAGTAACAGGTAGAGACTGAAAGAATCCGAGTCTTCTGTTTATTTCACATTTTCTGTAAAAGAGATAAAAATCATCTTTACCACCTCCTTCTTCAGCTACATTTTAAAATAAAGCATCAGTATTATTCTAATCTCTGGAGCATTCACTCCAGGTTTACAAGCTGTTCTGTGCAACTGCTAATAAAATACATGAACATTCAAATTTATATTTTAAGACTACGGTCCAGCAAGAGAGAATGAAAGTTCACTATGATCATGTTGGATGTACCACTCTGAAGCTGTAAAATAATAAAAATACTTTACAGTGTTATAGAGCTAATCTTAAACCTGTCAGATAGGTCACAATGAGAAGGTTTTCTTCATTCATACTGATACCAAGTGTCAGCTAGTGTGTAGCTTCTACACTCAGAAGAAATAAACAAAAAAAAGAAAAAATATTTCAAGTCTAGAAAAAAAAAGACAACTGGAAGCCAGACACATCGGAGTTGTAAGGAAGGAGCTTGTTCAGCCTCACTCCTCAAACTGAGAACACTGACAAAATTCTGAGGCATTGATCTAAAGTTAAACAGATTAAAAATTTGATTTCTCCTAACAATACACAGTGAAATGGGCCGTGGAAGATGTAACCCATTGGGACACCATTTGAGGTTGTTGTGACTTAAACTTGGAGTCAGTAAACAATGAGCAGCTCTCTCTTCTGTGGTGACTATAAAATCTTACGTTTGCGTATACAAGTAAATTAATCTGTGTTCTGGGAATGACTCAAGAAAATTAAATCAATCACATTTATAAGCAGTTTGTGACCTTTACCCACTTCTCTGGAAGAGAAATAGAATGAAGACAATTGTACCTTAGTTTCCACTGTGTTGTCTGGGTGTTTGATAGGAATCTGACTGGGAAATGATACCGACAGTGAGATAACAAGAAAACCCATTTATCACTGTGACAGGTGCTTGGTTTTATATGAGTTTAAATTACCAGTGATGGAGTAGGGTTGTCTTTCTCTCATCTCAACCTCATAACCAATGTTTAGACTCAACTAAAGTTTCCATTTCATAGTAATCAAGTTACATGGAGTCAAATTGTTATTCATGAATTCAAAGAGGTTAAGACTTGAGATTCATTAATGCATTGTTGTCAGCCACAGTGAGCAGGTCCATGGCTTAGAACAATGCAGTAATTGGTAAATCTGAATGCTGGGTGGTTAATGGCTGTTTATTATTTTCTAATACATTCTGTGTTATTTAGTCTTACAAGATCTGACACTAGATATTTCTACTGAGTCACAACACCCTGACGGTTCACCTTTCATCGGTGGACGTGTGCCAGAGCTTAACCGTGCTATTGAAGAAAAGAAATACAAATCACCACTTCTTTTACTTGCTGCCATGCAGTGTGATTTTCCCCATTTCAACACTTGGGTATTTAAGAAGTGGTTCTGAAACCTGGGGCATCATTTACAGATGAGATAGCATCAGCTGTCTCATTTCTGTGTGTCTGTTGAGTAACCTGAATTTCATTTGGCCTAAATCAGAACTAGGTCTTTATTCCATTCTTAGGAAAACTCTACATATTTGACTGTTTTTTTCTAAGGAAGAATCAAACTCAAAAGAAGCAAAAACATTCTTATGATTTCTCTTGAATTTATAGTTTCCTCCATAGAGAAGAATCTCTTCTGTTTACTGCTGAAACACAAAATTTTACAAGGCATCAATCTGTAGTAGAAATATCTCTTTCCATATCTCATTTGGATGGTAGGGTAGACTGCTACTATGGAAGTTCACAAGAAAAAGCCATATTCACAGAATGACACTCAGCTAGGAAGAGAGGCACGTGTAAGGCTATACAAGATTTAGATGAGCCATCAAGTCCATCACAGGCCAGCAAAGTCCTGCCAACAGTTGTAACCTCATGTAACTCCTTCCATTAATGCTGCTGTGTGCTTATCCGTGCTTACATAGACATGCTTCTTCTCGTTCAGTATAGGACACCCTAACATACCTCTGAAAATGAGGTGGTTTTTTTTTTCTAATTTCCTACCTAAATTAATTTATACACATTTTATCCTTCGTCCACCTTGCCCTTTATGTCATATCCATCCTGCAGGTTCACTCGCCTAAGGAGTTTAGAGAGAGCAGCCATAGCCTTGAGTTTACTAGGTCAAAAAAAAAAAAAAAACAAACAAAACCTTTCATCTTTCATTCTCGTATATGATGTCTCCAGTTCCTTGTTTGTTTTCTGCAGCTGTTTCAGTTCGAATTAATTCTCTAACAGACGTGAGTAGAAAATTATATAGGGAATAAAAACGAGAACTACACAGGGTTTACACAGGGTTGTTAATACTTTGCTATTTCTGTTGCAAACACTTTGCCTGAGACGTGGTTGAGAAAGATTTGCCTTTTTCCATAGTTGTTACATAGTCATATTGTGATTGACCAAAACACCCAGGCTTATTTTCCTTCCTTCTTAGCACTAAATACTGACAGTGTCCAATATTTTGTGTAAGTTCTGGCATGTATGACCTTTTGTTTCCATTTCTCTAGGACCTCAAGGTCACTCAGTAAACACTGTCTTGTACCCGGATCCTTTTTCTTTATTGGAATAATTTCTACCTTTGAAATACTAACATGTTTCAAAAGCATTTTTTATCGTGCTATTCATGACTAGCATGATGGACAGCATTAAACAAGATGGAAGTTTGAGAATCTCAAGTACAAACCTCCCTTCAGCCTTACATTTTCCTTTGTTGTATTTCAATTTCTGATGCAATTTACAGACCTTCTACTAGTTCTGTTCCTTTTCATCTTAATCAATCATTTCCCTTATAGTAAAATATGACAAGCTTTACAGAAGTCTTACTAGGTTACATCTATGGAAGTTAGATTGACAGTGAGTTTTTCATGATATAATTCTATTGAGATGCTTTTCATCAAAATTCATAGGGACATTTAAAATGAAACCTAAACCAGTAAGAAACCCTCTAGCTTTTATGCTTCATCCCATATACTGGATTCCTCTTAGTTTCCCAAAAGGGTGCAAGTATGCCTTAGGGCCAAGTTTCTGGCAAAATTCATAACCCTGAAAGACTTTGAGAAAAAAGAACCAAACCTAGACAGGAAATTTAATTTTCCTTTCACATAGAGTAAAGGTTGTTCAGATGTAAACCCAAGTCACATCTCTGTGGGTGCATGTCCTGAGCCAATGTTAATTGAAGGTCTTTGAAGGAAAATATAGTGTCTATCTTGTACAAAGTTCAAAAGCCTAAGTAAGAGAAAATTAGTTTCCATGTATATTATAAACGCAACTGCTCTTTATGAAGTGTATGTAACGAAGGTATTATGCATATAGATTAATATTTCAAACCCACGATCACATCTCAGAAATATGAACTGAGATTGAGTCTATGAAAAGACACCGAGATCTTACTGAGAGGGGGCGGTTTTGCTCTTGAATTACATACCATCAAAAGAACAACAACGACAATCAAATAAACAATCCAGCCTTGATAGGTTTCATATTGTGATGCAGTGCCATGCATATTAATCACCATAATGAGACTTATCCCAAACAATTCACATGCTGCATAAACAGCTTTGTAAAGTGGTGCATTTCAATTTTTGGCAAGAACTTAGCATTCAAATCTGTGACAATTATAGTAAAAACTGTGTCTGTATACCATATTCTTCGGACTCAGTAGTTTTCTTCTATTCAAATAATAGGTTCAATGGTATCTAAAGATGAAACCTTAAGAAACAGTATGGAAATCCTTCTTTTAATCTCAGCAAGTAGTGGACTTGGAGAAGAGTGCCAGGCCATGGCAAACCCCCCCACACACCTGATGGGTTAAGCCTCCCACACATAGTGAGGTTGTTGAGTTCTTCCAAAATTATCGCAGCAGCATCGATTCAGCCATGTATGCTGGTGGTATAGACAATGACAGTTGCTTTCATTATTAACTTCATTGCATGTTCTGAAACATTATTAGCAGTAAGACTGCAAGTACAGAAGGCAAGCCGGTAATGTAATCAGCATAAAACAAACACTGCAAAAATGTGATTAATATGCTACTTGCATAAAAATAACCTCTTATTAAAATCACAGCCAGGGCATAGTTCAAAGGTAAACACAGAAGATTTTCAATAGAAGCCACAATAAATTATAAAAAATTTGGAATAAGAAAGGTGTTTTTCAGAGGTCATTTTGGTAGTATGTGATCCTAATTAATAAGACTCATTAGTATTATTGTTATCATTCATATTGTAATTACTTCAAACAACCACAATCAAGTACCAGAATCCTGCTGAGGTAAACTCTTTACCCAGATGTAAACCACTGTGTTTGCTCCAAAGAGATGATGAACTAAATTCAGTGGGACAAATGTTATATTGTTTGCTGAATGGCAATTGATTTTACTCTGTGCTTAAAGTCAGTGTTTTCCAGTCTTTGTCTTCCTCTTTCTCTTTCTGTTCTCTTAAGCGGCTTCTACCTCTCCTACACCCTCCCCTAAGCTTTCTTTTGGGCTATAAATGCTTCTGGAAATTATCACTTCTTATTAAATTATAGATGATACTTAGAAAAATGAATCTTCAAAGAAAGATGTCTATAAATTCAGGTCTTTACATTTGGTCTTCAACCACTTAATTCCTCTGGATCACAAGAAGGGGATGAAAACATTGACTTTCAGCAAAGGTTTCATTATGTGTGACAGCTTAGTCTGTCCTTCTAAAACCTAAACTTGAAGGATGACAAATCTTGAGACTAAGGAAAACTCAGCTATTCTTCTCTGCCTTTCTCGTGGTCGTTCCAGACCTCATTGGTCCATGGCCACCTCTGTTCCAGGAGGAAAGAGAGAGCTGTGTTCATTTAATTGTCAAGAGAAACTCTTATGCCCAGACTTACCTTGACCCCATTTGAGTGTAATAAGTCCTCGTGGTTCCATCAACACAACAACATAGTCCCTGAGATCTTCCGACAAATAGTTATTCCATAGCCCATTTTGCACAAGAGTTGATGCTTGCCAAGCAAAAAGCCACCATTGGCAAACAGCTATGAAATTGTTCAGACCTTGAACCTCTTAGAGACAGACCTAAATAAATCTGTTCCCTTCCTACTATAATTTGCTGCAGCCTCCGGGTATCTGCAGTGTCTCTAAACTAGTGGTTTTAATCACAGTATAAACTCCATCTCAGTAAAGATAAATACTAAAAAAGGGTATATGTCTAATTCTGCCTACATCATCATAAGTAGCTAAGTTAGGTTAGTTAGCTGCAGTCAGGGGTGGGTGAATTTTAATGAGAAATCTCAAGCAATGGAGGCTTCTGTAATTCGCTGTAGCACTTGTTCCTCAAGGGAACTGATTCTGAACTAAACTTCAAAAAATTTGTCACAGAAATATTACCATAAAACAGGATAACACAACACACATAAATCCCTCTTCAAAAAAATAAATAAAACATCAGGTTTTATCACTCTCCTCTAATTAACACAGCAACCTTTCTGTTCCTTCCTGAAACCTCCAGGGCAAATAATGTCAGGTGGTGACACAATGCAAACACCCTGGTGATAAAGAGAAGCAGTGGGTGTGTGTTGGAAGAGGGAGCTGTTTCCCAGTAATGTAGACTCCTCTGGAACTCATCTCACACCTTTTGCAAATAAATAACTTACATATGCTGACAATATGTCACCTTTGGAAAAATTACGGTATGTATAGTATGCAAATTTTATACAGTGACTGTGCATTTTGATTTCTCTCCATTTGTAGAAATAAAAAAGATATACAAGAACATAAAGAGAAACACAGAGGACTGGGTAGCCACAGGCAGAGAAAACCTTAATTAGGAAGTAAAGTCCTCATGTGACAGAGGAAGACACCCATATCTATTGTTTTGATAATATGGTTATAGAGGTGAGAATGAGTTACACTCCTCTTATCCCAGATCCACATCCGTGCAGCTTATGATATAGTTGTCACGATAAACACATGGATGGCTTTATCACCTGCATTATAAGAAAGATTAGGTAGTGGGATCAAAACAACTTCTTTGGGCCTTAAAATCTATGAGAACTTATTCCACATTGGAATGTGATAGAGACTATCACACAGTCTGAACTGACCAGATAACATGGGTCTTTCCAACCACTTTCTGACTAAATAGCTGAAGTCTATCCACAGACCTCTTCCCTAAAGCAAATTAAACAGCCTATATTTTTTGCCCACTGAACAAAATTTACAGAGGATAGCCACATAAGTGATCCTCAATATATTTTGCCAACAGAAAAGTTTTGGTGATTAATTCTTCTTCTCAGTTTAGGCAGGATCCATAGGATTCTTTGCCTTGAATTCAGGTGTGTTCAGATCACAGGAATTATCCTAAACTACTCTTGACTTCTTTACCAAGTCAGTGGTATATAGCAAACAGTCCAGTGTCCATGGTCCACATCTTCTGGTAAGATTTCTCTGAAGCTTTCAGATCCTACCAAAGCAGGAACATTTGTAGATTGCAAACCCTGATGTAGTTATATGCATCAGTGATAACGACAATTGTGTAGTATTTCCACACTGATAACAATATTTTCAGGGGAAGGATGGCTGGCGACAAAAGTCAGAATGCAGCTGAGGGGTCCAGAGCATTCACCACACAGGGCTGGTCAAAGGAGATCAAAGTGCTGAATATAACGGTCCTTCTTTGTTTTCCCAGGCATTTTGTCATTGGACTGGCTGCTATAGGGCTGTGTCAGCATGAGGATGCACTAACAAATGAGGGTTAGTACAAACACATTGCTGCCAACACATTCAGAAGAAGCAAACACTAAGGATGGACTGAGACCAGATCTGGTTGTGGAGGTAAGTCCTACCAACCAGCCTGTGGCAATTTGTGTAGATGAATAATAATGAATGTGTAAAATCACTATCGCTTTCTAGCTTATGGTCTTGTTTGTTTGGGAACCATTACAAGAGACAAGAGATTACAACTAGTAGACAACAGATAATGATGACAGTGGTAAGGAAAAGGTAACTGCTTTCTGGATATTATAAATGCCAAAACGCAACTTGCTGTGCAAACAACTAAGAAGCAAGCAATGAGTTGATAAAATTTTCTCCCATTTTAGTCATTGGTGACCACAGAAAACGTCTGCCTTTAAAAAAGAAATCCAAAGAGAAAAGGAAATTATACTTGAAAGCGCAGCTGGATTAAGGAATGACTGCAGCTGTACTGGGGGAAGTCTTTAGTATGTGCAAAAGATAAAATGAACCACCACCACACCAATTCTGTGCTGAGATCTAGCCTGAAAGCACATAGTGGAAATTGGTGATTCGTTGTGCGTTTTTGCAAAAGGCCAGAAAGTTGCAACAGTGCCACAAATTGCACAAATGATTTCAGGCACTGATAACACCGAAGAACAAAAGCAAAAACCTACAGTGCAAATAATTGACGATTCATGACTGAATCCAATACAAATTTACTAAATGAAGGTCTTTGAGATGACATGCAAGTCCATTTATTCTATTACAAAGGCAATTCCAGAAAATTTCATTTCATCCATTTGCTATCATGCAGTACCTTAGTATAGCATCTAGGCAAATGTTTAGTTTCAAATACAGTACTTCAGAGTATGCTATGATTTGTTGTAGAGATTAAAGAGACATAGTTTAAAATGGAACTCAATACAGTATATGGGCTTTCTTCTGATTTCATCAGACTTCTCAGCCTGCATGAAAGGGTGCTTTTCAGAAAAAAACAAGAGCAGCAGCAAACAGCAAGTCATATTCACATGCTGACTTTGATAGACTGTTTAAGGAGCATATGTTCCTGATTGCCAACATGTTTGTTTTAAATGACCTCAAGTATTCTATGTGAATTCAGCTACATGGTACAGACGGTAGAAGGGTGAATACTCTTTTTTTTTTGTCTTCAAAGAAAGCAGCTCTGGAACAGATTGTAAGTGACATTGGAACTTAATTCACATCTAAAGAGTTCTAGTTTACTGAAAGATATAACATCATACATGTCATATCAGTTCCTTGCCATTCTGCCACAGTGCAGATTACTGGCTGAACTGATGCAGAATTAGTAAGCCAGTTGTGCTATCAATCTAATAAACAGCAGTTTATAGCTACAACTAGCTGCAAATTCCCCGGTTGCAGAAAGGATAACCACAAAATCCCAGTCTTTTGAGTACTAAACGGTGAACTGTGAACAACCTCTCTTATCCTTTCACCCTAAAAATGTGAGTCCTAAGGATTTTTTTGTTATTTAGATCCAGAAGCAGCTATTCAGAGCAATCGTTCTTCAAGCTTTTCCTGCAACGTCAGTAATGTGTAGTCCCTTCACATGTTTGTATCCAAAATGAGGAGTGTATCCTATGTGCAAAATATTTGGTTTTGTGACTATTACAAGCAGGCCATTGTATTAAGAATGGAATTTTCAGGGTACATTTAACAATATGGACATGATTACTTTGAAGATTTATCTACAATGGATTTTTAAATGAAACAAGTCAAATGAGAAAGCAGTTTTTTTCTTCATCTAACCAAGATGAAAATAAATGGGGGGGGTACCTTTTGTTACAAAATTAATGTGGTATTCCATGCCAGCTGGATCTATTAAATATGCCATATCTATAAATATGCCCTTAAATAGATAAACTGTCTATTCAGCCAGTCCCCCTTTTACTATGGATGACCTTTGATGGCAGGAAGATATCACTAATACAGTAAGAGGAAAAAGTCTCAGCGCTTTCCAGTTCCCATGTGAAGCCTTGGAGACATTTTGCAAAGTTTGAAATTTTGATAACTTTTATACACCATTTTACTCTGAAGAAAGGGAACATGCACTGTACACAATAGAGAGATTTTTTTTCAATAGTTTTTAGTTGCTTTGTCTTCTGTTACAGGTAATGTTTTGTCACCATTTTCTTGATGTTAATAAGAACAAAGAGTAATAAGAAATAAAATGTGAAGACTTCAACTTTGAGACCACATTAGATTCCAAAAAATAGAAAGAAGAATGTAGAAAACAGTCTGAATATTTTTGCTTTCTCATTGCTCTAAAACTAGAAAGAAATGCCCTTGTCTTTTTTTGTTTGTTTGTTTAGCATCATTTTGCAATTTAAGAATAATTCTGGAATTTCCTAGTAAGAGTACTTTGTCAACTACACCAGAGACCTGGAGACTAAAAGTCCATTAGATTCACTACACATTTACACCCAGGGATTGTAACTTAACAAATAACCATCTTAGTGGTTCCAACAGCATCAGAAAACTGCAACATCATTGCAAAAGCAACAAAGAACATCCTGGCATAAACCAACAATAACTGAAAATAAGAGATCAATAGGTTTTTAAAAGAATGATAGAAGAGCCAACAAAAGAATTTGGGCAGAATAATATAAGACACATTAAAATAGCCTATTGATGCATGTCTAGGTGCCAATACTGTCATTTGAGGTGTACCTGGCTTTAAGCTTTCTGATCAATATGTTCTCCTTTCTGCAAAAGAGATTAAACTTTAGTGATATATGACTACTTTTTATCCATGTTCAATATAATTGCTGATCCACCATCTTCAATCAGTGTTTCCAAGGACGTGCAAGAGGTCCCTGTTTAATCATTCGTCAGACTCAGAAAGGCCAAAAGAGACAGTCAATAAATACTTGCCAATAAACACTCCAGAGGCTGAAGTTATCTTTAATTTCCCACTGACAGAACTGATTGTCCATGCCTATGCCTTGTCCTGGAAGGACAGTGAACACTGTAGACTCTCCAGATGTTTGTATATAAATCATAGAATCATAGAATTATCAAGTCCAACCCTTAATTGAAGACTACCATGATTACCAGTCTTATTTTAAAAACCTCCAGGGATGGTGAATCCACCACCTCTCTGGGCAGGCCATTCCAATGTCTGATTGCTCGCTCTGTGAAGAACTTTTTTCTGATATCCAGGCTAAACCTTCCCTGGAAGAGTCTAAGCTCGTGCCCTCTTGTTCTCTTGCTGGTTGCCTGGGAGATGAGACCGACTTCCATCTGTCTACAGTCTCCTTTCAGATAGTTGTAGAGAGCAATGAGGTCACCCCTGAGCTTCCTCTTCTCCAGGCTAAACAACCCCAGTTCCCTCAGCCTCTCTTCATAGGACTTGTTCTCAAGTCCCTTCACCAGTTTTGTTGCTCTTCTCTGGACCCACTCCAGCACCTCAATATCTTTCTTGAACTGAGGGGCCCAGAACTGAACACAATACTCAAGTAATGCAGACTGTATGTAGAAAATGTCTTCAGAGCACCAGGAAACAGCCCTACAAAAACCCATTGTTAAACTCCCTCCTGGAATGAAGGATGGATTCTCTGAACCTGGCAACTATTGGCTGCAACCAATAAAATGTTCGCAGATCTCAGCTCATGGATTTGCCATCATATGAGGGCTAAATAAAACCATCTGGTTTTCAAAGACAAGAAGCCTTTGTATTAAAGAAAGAGAGCTACACACCCCAACTGATTGCTTGCTGTATGAACTTGTACTTCTCTTCATTGCTCATCACAGCGGTTTCTAAGGTTCTTCAGTCTATGCAAACATATTCGTGGACTCCTCAGGCTATTTGTGCCTGCATAACTAAAAAAACCCTGCTGCTATCACACAGAACAGCAATCATGCTTGTTAAGTTCCTCATCCCTGAAAATATCTGGTGGACCAAGCGTGCCTTATACAAAATCAAGGCAGAACTACTGCTTGTGTTGTTATTTCAATATTATCAAGAACCATGTGTATGTCTGTTGTCGGTAGAAAACTTAAAGGTACAACGAAAACAAGGTCCTTGGCACAGGGCATGTATGCTGTCAGTACATGTGGTTCTGTGTGACGGTGGATAGCAATTGCACTGCTCAGTATCTCTCTAATGCTTTATATGGCACTCAGACACTGAATGCAATGAGCCTTCCAGTGCTACCAGTTCTCAAGAAGCTCTAGAAAAATTCGTAGAGAAAACATCGTCTCAAATTAGCATTTTATTTACTGAATTCTTTATGTTACTAAATTTCATTGTTGGTATGAAATAGTGAATGGGTACGTCGAGCAGTTAAGTATGCTGGAGCAGATATGCATGTCAGTGTGCTCAGATGGTCCTTTCCAAGTGTAAATTTGCCTCACATTTATACTAGAAGGCACAGGGTACTGTCTCAAGGGCTCCACAGTGTGCTCAGGTAGCTTCCCTGTTGGCCAAAGCCATATGTCGTGTTGGCATCAAGAGAACACCGCTTGTGAGATAGGTGCACCATCACCTGTTGGGCTCACAGGCTGTGTGGTCAAAATCAGCAACCTGCATGAACCTCTCTGCTAGCACAGGTGATACGAGCATCCATTTAAGAGCTCTACAATGGATTATCAAATCAAATAAAACCCCAATCTTTCTTTTTTTTTTTGTGCTGCACTGGTTGGTAATACATACAAACCTGAGCATCCTACCTTTCATGTGCTAATAATAACAGGCAAGGCTCATGGCCATTTACATATCACATGTTAAACAATCTTGAGTAGTTTACTTATAGATGTTGAATTTGTGCTTTTGATGATCTGAGACAACTGTTGTCTGTATTTCTATATCAAGATTATGATTCTGATTTGATGTAGTTTTCAAAAGGTTTCCAGTCTCTGATTTCCAGGGATCAACATATCTCTAGATTAATTTCTCCAACAATTAAACTACCTTGTGTTTGAAATAGCTTTCAGCTTCCTTACATTAAGTACTACTTCTCATATGAAACAACAGTCTACTTTCAGAAAGAAATCTTTTCACTTTGTCAGTTTTGAACTTATTCAAATCATAACCTAATCCCTTCCAAGTCTAAAACCTCAAAACACCTGCACTCTCCTGATTGTCCTATTTTTGTAGTTAACTTTTTTAACCTTTCCAGCATTACTGGAACTCCCCTTGCCCCCAAAAGTCCCATCCCTCCTCAACAAAAATGAAACATGCACCAAAACCTTTTTAGTCAGCGCAGACCCTCTCGGACTTTGAAACTACAAATGCATTGGTTATTTATCAGATAACACCCACACAGAAAGTTTGTTTCCTAACGGTCAGAATTACCTTTCTGAACCCGTACTTGGTGATATGTATACTGCCCTCTGAAGAGCTGTAACATCAATAAGCTGAATGGAAAACGGCTGCTTCATCTTTGTCCCTTTGGTATTTCTTTTTAAATTTTTTTTAATGAAAAACACATGCTCCTATTCACATTATGTTTAGTAAATTCTTTGACCCTTGTTCTGAATTAAGACCTAGTAGCAGATATCTAAACATAATCCTATTTCCAATCACAGTTTATAAGACTTCAATCACCAGTGAACTGGGACTGGGGACTCTGAGATCAGACTCCTCATTTTCAAGGTGGCATCACGTGGTGATCTCAGCCGAGATCCTGTGAATCCTCTGGGAATTACCTTCTATGAGGAAAAAAATAATTTTCAATCAAAAGAGGACAGATAAGTTGTGAATTTTTCTCCATCCCTTTAATTTGATGACAATTAAAAGTACACGTGAAAAAGAAGCAATAAAAACAAAAGAAAAAATACAAACAAAACGGTGTCTGAAACATAGGAATTCATGATTTAAGATTAAATATTTACTGTCAGAGTAGTCTTGTTCATTAGCAAGGCTTAATTAACCTACTTACAGAAGCACTAAATGACATGCTTGAAGACTCATTACCTACATTTATGCTTAACTTTAAATTTTTGCCAAAAGTTAAGATGAAATGATTTGCTGCAAAAGGATAAGTTTAAACACATGCTTAACTGACTTGTCAATTGGGGTATAACTTCAGGTCAACAAAGATTTTAAATTTACATAATTTATTATTGGTTTTGAGTTTGGGCTTTGGAGGATCTGAGACAACTGTTGTCCACATTAAGCACTAAAAACATGAATTCTGAATAAATGTTATGCATGATAGATTTAAACTATCTAGCAATAAGGTACTGAAAAACAAAGGATTAATTTTTGTTACTTATCTTGTTAATTTTTGTTAATTATCTTGTTACTGTAATAATTTTATGCATTAACCACGCCCCATTCTTGTCAGGAAACATTAGATACTGTAATATTTAGTTTGCATAATGCAAGGGTTACAGAAAAACATGCACGTTGGCTGATAACAACTTCAAGAGCATACTGTTTCGGCTTTTTTTTTTTTTTACTTAAAGAAGATTAATCTTACTTAGTCTGGTGCTTAGTAACCAAAGACAATAATGTGTATGAAATTAAACGGGAGTTACTTTAGAATTTTAAAAGAAAAATTGTTTTGGGAACAAAGTTATAAAAATAAGGTCAACTGCCTACACTGAACAGCAATAAAACTAAATCCAGAACGAACAAGTGAGCTCAGTATGACAAGGACCATGAAACTACTTTCACGAAATTACTGCTTTTCCAAATTTGCAGGGTGAATACTTAATAAAAAGATTTAAGATTTGTGCATGGATTAATACCAAAAGCAAAACAGGTAAAGTTTGTGTTAAGTTAACAAGGATTCAGATCATCTGTAATACACAGGCAGTCATGGAACTGTCTTTAGTAGATGAATATGAGAATAATAAACGAAAGAAGTTTAAAATTCAGGGTCTTGGTAGGAGGTATTAATGCTCAAAAGAACGCTATGTTGCCAGTCAACAGATATAACCAGTTTCATTTTGAGGATAAGAGAGGTAACGTAAAAGAAGGACTAGCTCTACCCAAAACTCCCCTGACAGAAGTTTGTCTAAATTTTTTGGATCCTATGTACCCTTTGGCAAGCCCTCACTGCTTCCCAATTCCTATTACTGGAAAGCTTTTCTGAATGTGTAGGCTGCATGTAGTTTAATCCAGTACAAGTCCACGGCTTTCCAACCTGTCGTCAGAAATTAGTTTGTTCTCTATGCCTTTTCAGTGACCTTTTTCATATTGGAGAAACACCACCGCAACTTCCTAAGCATTTTCTTTCTCTGAACTGAAAATCTCAATTTTCTTTTACTCTTCCTTGTTTTATGGCCTTGTCCTCTCTTGCTCTCTTCTGAACTCTCCTCACCACAATTCTATTTATAGATGGATGGCTTGGATAAAGAAAAAAAATCATCCCTATTATTGTTGCACTGAGATATTAAATGCTTTGCTTCTAAGAGTTTCAAGGTGGAAACAAGGCAAATTTGAAGCACTTCTAGAGTATAAGTCCTGGTTTAGGACTTTCCTAAGCAGGTTTAAGTTTTACAGAGAATTCACCATTCCCCCTTCAGTACTCGCTCCAGCTGATTCAACATCCACTGATGTCGAATTAAAATCTTTTTTTTATTAAAATTTTTTATTAAAATCTTTTAATTGATTTTTGAGGGGCTTTCAGAATACTTCCTCCACCCACTCACCCAGTAGGCAGATGATGGTTACTGTGAGTGATTAGGGATGAAGTACTAATGAAACTTTTCTATTTCTAGATTCCTTTCGTTCTAGGTGAAAGAATGTCATTGAACTTTCAAAAGATGAAGGCTTTTTGAGATATATTGGCCACTTATACAAACTCCTCTTCCCATTTTAATCACCTCAAACTACACTATTTATCCTGTCTACATTATCCTTTCATGTATTATATTCACTGCAAAACTGTAAGAAAACTCTTTGACTTCTATCAGTGAAGAAAATACATGGACCTATTGGAACAGGTCCAGAGGAGGGCCACAGAATGACCAGAAGGGTGGAACATCTCTCCTAAAAGGCTGAGAGAGTTGTTCAGCCTGGAGAAGGCTCCATGCAGACAATATTGTGGTCTTTCAGTACTTAAAGAGGCCTTATAAGAAAGATGGGGACAGACTTTTTAGCAGGGTGTGTTGCAAAAGGACAAGGGATAATGCTTTTAAACTAAAAGAGGGTCAATTTAGAGTAGATATAAGAAAGGAAAATTCACGTTAAGGATGGTGAAATGCTAAAGTAGGTTGCTCAGAGAGGTATTAGATGTCCTTTCTCTGGACATGTTAAAGGTCAGATTGTATGGTGCTCTGGGCAACCTGATTGAATTGAAGATACCCTTGCTTATTATAGCAGAGGTGGACTAGATGACTTTTAAAGGTTCCTTCCAACCCAAACCATTCTATGATGCTAAATATAAATACAGGGTAATGTATCTTGCTAAATAACATAGTGATATGTAGCACGCATATCCAGAACTGGTTCATATTTGGCTATTCATGATAACTACAGACCACACACAGGATGTGAAAAGTAGAAAAAAGAAAGCTCCAGAAGTTCAATCACCATTTTTCAGGGAGAAAATTCCAGAGGCATCTTTTCTTTCATAAAAGTATGAGTAGAAATGGCCTGTTTTCACATACAACTTTTTTTCAACGGTCCAATCCAATTTATAATGATATTAGTGCTGTTTTTCCTACTTAATTCTGTGAGACTTGAACTTTCATCTCACCATTAATCACCATGAACATATACAGCATAATTTCTACATATAAGGTAAGCTCTTTAGTTCTTATAAATATGACACCAAACCAAATTTTGGGTCTGACAGGGGCCTCCTAGAAGTCGTAGTAAAAGTAATTACTGGAGGATGCAGTTCTTTATTTGTGAAGAGAGTGTCAGACAGCTGGTAATCTGTATTTGACCTGCCTTGATGGAAGAAAATGCAACATCAAATAGTATCTGGAATAAGCATTATATCACTCGCATATTCTGCCATTAGACACACAGGATTCCAGAGAGAGATAATAAGGATAAGCTAAAAGTAAATCTTTTTTATTTCACTTCAAGCGTAAAGTCATTTGATTTACGGTTTTATGTGGGTTTTTTTGTTGTTTTTGTTTGGGTTTTGTGGAGGTCTTTTTGGTGTGGTTTGGGTTTTCTGTTTGTTTTTGTTTTTTAAGTTAGTCATTCCCATGACACTGTTGATAAAAGGAGTAATTGAGTAATTGATTTTGGTCATCTTTAGAAACTTTTTCTGCTTTTGTAACCCATGTCAATATAATAACCCACAAATCAACAAAAGATCGATATTCTGTGCAGGGAAGACTTTTCCCTCTCTGCTTCATACCAAGTTTCCAGCTGAACAGTGATCAAATATAAGCGTGTACACTAGATACTGCAATGGGAAGAAAAAGAAAAATCTGTAGGTGAAGGGTAGGTAATGTGATGGTCAAATGTGAGTAGGAGAGATGTTTTCTGAGCTGAAACAAATGATTTAAAAACAATGAAAAGTAACATTAATTTTATTTCTGCCATTTGTAACAAAGAAGGACAAATTATCCTGCTTTTGGAAGATTCAGTTTCAAGAAAATACACAATTCTGTCACAGTGTTCTCCAACCCATAGTTTTCTAAGTCTTTAAGCCTCAGTATTAGCAGTATTTGCAAAGAGGGAGAAAAAACATGCTATGTTTGGGTAGCTAGATAAACTGAGGTACGCAGTAACACGCTGTTTGGCTTCAGGTACTGGGATGTTCATTCATTTTGTTCTGGCGTATTTTACTCTACTGCCCCCCCAAATTGCACATACATTATTGTTCTTATGACACAGGAATATTCTTTTCAGCTGAATTATAGAAGCATGATAAAATGATCACCTTTTCTCACAGACAAGCAAACTCAGAAATCTCAGAAATCTATAATCTTTTTGTTGGAAAGCTAGTGAGACGTTGAATAAAAAAATCAAACCCAAAAATCAAAATGAAAACCAAAACTGAACCACCTTTTTGTTTGAAATTTCCTCTACCTAAATGCTAGTTTTGCAGATGGATGGTTACTCAGACATACAAACAGAAACAATTTATCCAGCACAAAATCGACCCAAAATAATAGGAGGGAGGCCAGGGTAATAGTCGCAAACAAACTCAGTTCTCTTATAGCATTTTTTCTCTCTAAAGCACAAACAACTCAACAAAAAAAAAGAATCATTCTTTTCATTTTGCAGAGTTACAATTCAAATGAATCAAAAAGAACTAAACGCAACTCTGTACCTAGAAGCATATATACCTGCATTTACCACTATATTGGCTTTATAACTATGGAAAGCTCTGAAACTATTGTCATACCAAAGAAAAAGCATCAGATGCACTGAGGTAAGTCTAGCATTAGGTGTGTGAGAGGTCAGACTGGGTGACGGAGAGCCTTAAATAAAAACAGTAATGGCATAGATTTGCTGCTGTGGAGGTGTCTCTCTGATTCCTGTGTTAATGCTGACTCCAGTCTAATGTGAGAACATACTCTGGATAACAGGGCACATGGTCAGCTATGGAGATCTCACTGGATAAATAGATAAAGGCTGTGGAAGGTTTTGGAAGGGGACAAAATATTGCATAGCTCACAGGAAGAGACAGGACTGACAAAATACACTGCTGACTTGGTTGATGGGTTTCCAATTTGCGTGGGTTGACGTACTGCTATTTTAATGTAATCTCTTTCAATTAGGAAAAATGCTTATACCACACCATGTAATTCAAATTGCACCACATCATCGGAGCCCAACATTTGTTATTATATTAGTGTGACAGTGGTTGTGTACAATAAACAATAGCATTTTTTGTACATATCACTGTAAAGATTATGTGGATTGGATGTAACAGCCCACAAATCTCAAGTCCAAGCACATCAAATTACCTGGCTCTGATTTCTTTGATGCAGATCTGGACTAGAATGAGTCAGTTGTTAGACTTTAAAGAGTACCACAGACTTGTAGAGATCAGGTTCTTCTGAGCTCTCTTGAAATTTACTCCAAATGTGAGATTTAAATCTGTTATACAATAAAGCCTTGAACTTAGACAGTTTAAAAAGTAAAAGGTTTATAGAGACTGCAAGGGCTTCTTTTCTTCTTCTTTTTTTTTAAATAAATCAATGATCTGAATTCAACCTCTTTTACAGAGATATAAATGCAAAGGATTAACTAAGGGTGTATCTTCTTGACAGATTTTCAGTTTAAAGACTCATGAAGTTGAAAACACTTTTATTATATTTAATCACAGCTTTTTTGATCAATACTTTTATTATTTTTTATTTCACTTGTAGAATCCTTTGTTACTTTATCTGTTATTTCTAACACCTTTGGAGTCTCTACTTACATGATTAAAAGACCTTTAATGGAAAAAACTTTGCTCAACTACCATTTGATACCTGCCATAGATACCTTGAAGAAAGCAGAATTCAACCAGCAAGCTCACTTCTCCTTGGTTTATGAAGAGCTGTAGCTCCCATGGCATAGACACCCTCCAAACACTTTTTAATAAGAAATTTTACAGCAAAAAGTAGCAGTAATTTGGGAGGCAAATGGCATGGAATATTCAGCTAGTGAAGGAATATAGCCTCCTCCTCTTTACTTTTCCCCTTTTAACACTCTTCTCCCTGAAGGTTGTTACTGTAACATGAGTCATCGAGAAATTATTGCAAGTGATAGAAAATTTTTATGAACATGGAATAATTTTCACTGACTGTGCAGAGCAAATAAGACCTACCAGGTTTGTCAGAAGTTTAGATAAAAATTACATGAAGCTGATCGATTGTTTGGCTAGTTTCTGCCATTACGTCAGCTTCCTTCCTATGCTAACTTTCTTCTTAGGATGCGAGCTTTCTTTCCAAAGAGCGAACGTTTCCTACACTGGGGAGATCTACTGTCAAAGAGGTAAAAATATATAAATGACATTCTGGAAGGAAGCAAAATGGAAACAAATCTCAATTTTGTCTTTCAGAGTGGAATTTTTCATGGGACTCATATATGATGAGTACATGTTTTTAAAAATGTTACTCAAATTTCATATTTTTTCTCTGTTCTCTCTGCTAAAAAAAACTAACATTCTTGATGCATTTTTTATTTCTCAGCTCTTCTATAACTATAGAAATTAATTTGAACTTTACTTATGTGAGAGGAACAACTGTATAGTTAAAACTCTCTAGATTTAACTGTATTTGGAAGATGAGTCAGAAATATAGTGATTATGACCACAGGACCTATTTCCCAAACAAATAACAGTAGATGTGTCTCAGGTATTATCTTTTTATATTGACTTTTTCTTATCAGCTTATTTATTTCCCTTAAAACAAATACATGCAATCATATGCTATTCCAGTCATAAAATCACCCCCCATCACCTACGAGTAGTATACTATTTAACATCAGGGCATAATGCAGCAGTTACACAGCTACCCAACTCGGGGAATAGGGCAGAATCCAGCCTTTCTGTAACAAGTGAATCCCAATAAGGCAGTAGAACCGCTGTTTCACGTAAAACTGCTTCATGTTGAAAATAGAGAGTAGATCAAATCTTAAAGCTAGTGGCAGTTATGGATTCTTCCAACATGTAAAGTCGTCCCTCTATCCACAGTACTTTCATTTTTATCAGTGCTGTCTCACCCCTGAAATGACTTTCAGAATAGAATTGGAGTTCCATATTATTTCTGTTTGTTCACGCCTGTAATAGTCCTAAGAGCCTATCAGGGTATCGATAAATAAAGTTTCCACTTTAGAGTTAAAATTTCCATACATATTAAATGCTCTTTCCCTCTTTTTAGTAGCTAAATACAGAAGTCAAGATATGTGCCTTTTTATTACCATTCGCATCCTACATTTTCTATGTTTATTTATATCTTGGAGTCCTGGAGAAGACATACAGCAACCTGAACCTCACAGGCTTTTTTGATCCAGTTGTATGAGCTATAAATCATAAAGCATGTACTGAAGATTGACTGCTTGTCAGGAGCACTGACTTAGAAACAAAGGCAGAAGCAAACAAAACCAAAATGAAATGTATAGAAAGAGTTTTGAAGTCTAAAATGATGTGCCTTTTTGTTACAAAAGATAGAGATGAGTTCATCAGAACAAAATACAAAAACTGCAACAAGATGAAGGCTGAAATCAGAATATATTTTTTTTTGCCATATCTTAATTTTCCCCTGGTATTTATAAATGGTTATTTGGAAAACTGAACAATTTTTAAGATTCTCTAAGATTAAACATAATTATATAATCAAAACTGTATATATACGAAAAAACAAATTTATCCAATAAAAACAAATTAGTAATCATATCCAACTGGAATAATAATGCTTAATTGATAGTCATTATTTCTTTTCCTAATGAATACTTTTTTTAATAAAATGTGATATATCTATCATTTAATGGGGTTTCTTTGTTTTCTTCCAAACAGAGGGACTAGCATAGAATTTCTGGCTTTCAGAAGTCATACTTCAAAATATTTGATGTTTTAAGCCAAACAACATTTAAACAATTGACACTTCTGCCTTTGTTTTCCTTTTCTTGCCTTTTCTCTCTTTTTAAGTAGATTTTATTCCTCGTGATTTCAGAGAAAATACAGAAAATCTGACTTGCGTACAAATTGAATACTTTGAAATGATAAAAAAATCTATAAAAATCAAACTAGGCTTTTATTGCTATTAAAGAAACACACATCTCTCTAATTTCTCATAATATCTTGGAATCTGAGAACTTCTACAACATTCTGAGGTAGACACTATAGCTAGTCCTTAATACAATTTTTTTTGAAGAAGCCTCATATGTAGTAGCACACAGCTGAAATCTAGTATAATATAATATCAATATCTTGAATAATATTTTTCTTAGTGGAGTTTTCAGTCAGCAGAATAACTGCAATATCAAGGGAATAAGAAAGAGCTGTCATTTACATGTGACTGCACTAAATAAAGTTCCCTGTCCACACAGTAGGCAGTTTGAAACCGTTCTGCCAGCGACGGGAGGCTATGCAAGCTGCTGATACAAAATAAAGCATTAGAATTGCCCACCAAGGCCGCTTTGGAGGGCCAGGGGAAGCTGACCATCCATTGCTGTCACAGTTCACTCAGACAGTCTTTCTGTCTGAGAGGCACCCAGTGCAAACCATACATCAAGTGCTGGACTCAACTTTTTGTCTCAAGTGCTTTTGCAGGGGTTCTTTCCAAGCTGTTTGTGGAAAGAAGGTGCAGGAGCTGGGCCTCCACCAGTGTTTTTGCACATGGTGGGTAGAGATCAGTACCCTTTGCCAAGAGTAGGGCAAAAAAATCTCCTCTCTGAACCTCAGGACAAGGATAAATCCTGGATTGGGGAAAGGGCACTCAGGGGTCGTATGCAACACCTAAACCAGAGATGGCCTTCTCTGGGGTCAATCTGTCTTTCTGCCTATCCACTGAGAAATGGCCACAGGCTGGTATCTTATTCTCTTCATTCTTTTAAAGGTGAATACTTTTATTTGGAACCACCACCCCCGCCCCGCTTAGTCTTAACCAACTACTTTATCTTTTTTAATATATACATTTTTGTTCCTTAAACTACTGATTTTTTATGCTTTTTAAAACATTATTTACTAGCATACAGATGAAACAACTTAATGCATAAACCCCTACAGATTATTAAGACTTCGAAGTAGGATTGGAATACACTTGAGTGATACACTGATACACACTACTCTTTGATACCTGTCAGATTACTAAGGATCTTCCCACCTACTCCTCTTAACAAGTCCTTCAGAACCTGGAATTATTGTGACATGCTTCTATCATATTTTCATTTAATTCCCTTAGATTCAACTCTTACAGCTCTTTTTCACAAAAACTTCGTGGTTTAGCCCTTGAAATCACTGAGTTCATCGCACACTGCCAAAGAAAGGTAAGGTGGGAAGGAATTGAATCTCATTACTGTGCAAAATATTGAATGGCAAAATATTTTTTAAAAACCCATGCTTAATGTGATCACAAATTTACTCAGAATCACTTGAAACTGATTTGAGAGATGTCACAAGCTGAAATGCCATTTGTCACAAGTTAATGCCATGCTATTTCTGGAGAAACAAATCTAATAAACAGCTTGATTAAAAGGATTTATCAGAAAGCAAATAAGTGAAGTCAAAGAAATCAGTTATGTTTTATATACGACCAGAGAGAGGGCAAGAAGAAAGAGTATCATCAGCCACAGGAAGAGCAGAAATGGGGCAGAGTGATTATGTCATTGCCAGCCCTGTTTCCAAGCTGGTTCCCAAGCCAAGAGATTGAATAGAAGCATCATAATAAGCGGAAGTCACGAATTACACCATGTTTAATGCCAGCCAACACAAAACATCTACTATTTTCAGCCTTTTCAAGGGGAGCTTCCTCCAAAGCAAAGAAAGAGTAAGAGGTACACCAGAACAGTATAATTTATTCTTTAGATCTACTGTTTTCAGAACAAATCTATACTTCAGATATCTGCAGAATTGGCCAGCAACTCTCATGGGAACCATATTAGCGACATCCCAAGTGGAAAGGGCGAACAAGGGAGTTCCAGAGGCTGCTTTCCCTTGCAGCCAAGTAAGTTAAAATGAAATTCTCTCTCTGAGAATCAGGTTGTTTGAGGAGAAATAGTCTTTTGAATATTTTGGCTTCTACAGAACTTTTTTTTTTTTTAATAGAGAGACCCACTTTCACAGAACACTTTTCATTTTCTAAGATTTCTTTAAAGAAAAATGATGAAAAAATTACAGAAATGTCAATGAAAAATAAATTCTTATTTTCCTCTGCTTCTCTCAAGTGAATAAAAAATAATCACCTAGTTTTAACTGCAGGCTGGAATACTTTTATTTCTGTTCTGAAGAACCCAAGGTGCTTGTGGCTGTGGTAAAAATTACCATCAAAGGGACTGATCAAGTGCTTGCAGTAGCAAGCAGCAAAATTTCACCAACTCCAGCTGGTATAAAATGGGAAAGTTTTGATGATACTGGAATTAGCAACTTTAAATTATTTCTACAGAAGCTGCTATGTGGATCCATACCAGAAAGGTATCTGCCTGCATCACTTCCACAGAACAGAATTCAGTGAATTGCCAGTACTGCATCTGATAAATTTAACCTTTTATTTTTGCTCATCTCTGGGGAGGGTAGAGTTCCTCAAACATATTCATTATTCAGAATTCTATACTGATTTATTTACTTCAAATATTAAGCCTATGGATTGTTATGAACTATTTGATCTATCATTTTTTCAAGGGAGGGCGCTCTTTCCACAGTCACTTTCAAGAAATGCTAAATAAAATGCTATTTCCATCACTATATGCATGGCTTTGAAATTCCCTTTCTATGAGCATTCATAGACACTTGATTGGTGTGACATTAATAGAAGATTAAGCTCTCATTGATTGTAGCAGGATGCTGCATTGTTTTAGTCCTTAAGTACTTAAGGCAGATTTTTTTTGTGGAAGGAAGGTACACGGTCCATTTCTTAAAGGGCGGAGAATCATGAAATCATATTTTGTCCTATGCTGAGCTCACATTACTGTGGGACAACAGGCTTGCCTAACTCATCAAGGTTGATCTTGCAAGAGGGGGTTGTTCTGATTCAGGATAAAGCAGAACATATTCTGTGACTTTTCAGCTAAGTTTCTTTCAAAATTTCAGCTGCTAAACCTTACCAACATAGTTTTCAAAGACTGGTAGCCTCTAGAATTGACAAGCCTGATAGATAGTTACCACCAAGGTAAGGGCCATTGGTGTGCAGAGAGCAAAGGGGGGGTGTTGCACCTGCTGGGAGAAATGGACAAGACAGGTGACCCAAACTTGACAAATTAAGTATTCCATGCCACCCCCAAGGAAGCTATATACAGCCAGTGAATCATCCTTCCTCTTCCACTTTCCTCTTAAACTTCGTGCTTCAAGGTCTTTGACTGTTCTCATACTGAATAACAGTGATCTGTTCACTAGCAGTCTACAAACAGAATGGGAAAAAAATTTCATTGTGAAAAAAGAAGTGTTATACTTTGTACCCAACTCTGCAAGATAGTCAATACTAATTGCAGCAGATAGAATTCAAGCTTTTGTGGAACAATAAGGAAAACCAGTGAAAACTATATTTAGCCATATTTATATTCACAGCTTCCTAAAAAGTGGGAGAAATAATCACGTAAGATCAAGAGAGAAGGTACTGATGTCATAGCCTTTTATTATCTTGCTCCAGGCAGAATAAACAGGGGGCACTGAACACAGCTTAGGCAGACATAAATTTAGAGCTGCAGACAATGAACTACAACCTAATCTTAAACAAGTTTCTGTGAACCCCAGCAATACTGCTGTGCTGGGGAGCAGGTATTCAAAGTGTTTGCAACAGCTTTCTGTCCATACACTTCACACACAGTTCCCATACTTCTACATTAGCCCATGATTAATTGTAAATGGCTAGAAGTCTCCCATAAATCTGCAATATCTCAAATTTTCTAAATGGGCTGTTGGGCATGTGTGGGATTGTATTAATATTTTAAACTACACAGGAAAGTGTAAAGTAGACTTGTAACGTATGTCCTTTAAAATTGAGGACTTCTGGGATAGAGAGATCGTTCTTGCGAGAGGCAGCAGTGTCTACACTACTGATTTTGCAGCTGTTCTTCTTTAAAAGGATTTTGGAGCTTAAAAATAGCATCATCTTCCCCTTCTTTTTACTCAGCAGCTCTTTGACTGGAAACAAGTTCTATATAATTTCTGCATCTGATGCCCTGGTTTTGGGAAGAGGTTCTGCTTGCTGTATGGCCTCAGTGAGATAGTCTCTATCGCTAAGAGATTTTTTTTATTATTTTTATTTTTTCTTTAAATGTCAGTACACTTGCCAAAAGGCATTACTTGTTGTAGGAAAACTCATCTCTAATATCTGCATCTTATTTCGAAAACAGTTTAGCTTTTTATTGCCACTGTTTATAGAAAGCCTACAGTAATATAAACGGCTTTCATAAAAGTTGCCAGGTTTTTAGCAGCATGCTGTGCTTCCACAGCAGTTACAACAATTCTGCTGCTAGAAAATAGTATCCAATTGCAGTATCTACTGGCAGAAGCACAAATTGCTCTCTTAGGCCGGGCATTGCTGAAATAAGATCACATTTGCTAACACCTTTTTTGTTGTTGTTTTTGTTTTTTTGGCAGAATGAAATGTTTCTTTTTCTTTTGCCACATAAAAAGGAAGGAACAGGGAATTGTTTGGTTTGTGCCCTGTTAAGAGAATGATTTTGTTCTTTATATGATACGGGGCTTAATTATACTTCCCTGCTTGATTCTTGTATTAGAAATTCAGCCACAACTGTATTTCTCCATGGAAGGCATGCACTGTGTCTAGAGAAATCTGAACTTCTCTTGCTACATGATACCAAGACTTCATACTAAGCCACTCAAACACTCAAAGGGGCTGCCTATAAATCAGGATTAAGCCTCTTTCCTCCATAAACCAAACCTTATCCAAAGCAGCAACCATGCTGTGAAAGCTACATGGTAGAAAAACACTGTCCCAGGAGCATGTATATAGACTAGAAAAGAACATTAGCTTTGACCTGCAGAATATATTTTACTGTATAATTAGATAGCTATGAAACTAGAGTCAGACATCCAAAAACTGAAAACCTCCCTTTGACAGTGCTGAATAAAGATGACCTCCCTGGACTATCTCATGTCCATTACTCATTTATTTCATAGCAGTAAATAATGGTCCCTCACACATACATTCAGGAGATAACACAACATGACTCAAAGGTAATCCCTTGTCAGTCTTCTCTGGGCCTTACCACAAAGCTTTTGAAAACTTTGTTAGTGAATTAGAGCTTTTGTGCATTTCTGACCTCTGTCCCTCTTTCAAGAAAAAGAACCACTTCCTAAAGCTTACCAAACCACAGCTATGTCCCCTGCAAGTAGCCAGCTTCATTTATGGTTCAGCATTGCATGCTGAACTGAGCTTTCCCTTCAGGATTGAGATTATGGTTGGCTGGAAAAAGATCTCAGTAATTTAAAAGGATGTGTGTTTTTCTCAGGTGCACACACTTTTTATGATGGCCTGGCTGGCATCTGGCTGTAGCTTAGAATTTCAAATTTGTTTTTCCTCCAGGGAGCCAAAGTACTAATCTACAGTAATACAAGCTGTAGGAATCTAATCATTGTACCATGACCCCAAATGATCTTGTTATGCATTCAGCTTCTGCCCACTCTATCTCGTGGATTGACAAAAGTTTCTGCAGTCTGGAGATAAGGAATGTGGTCGCATCTGTTTATTCTTACTTTACTAGCCTGGAGACAGCAATATATTCTAGCCATTCAGATGAGAGGCTTGCTGATGAGCGTGTGGGAATAAATAGGAACCAGTGAATTGTGTGCAAAACCACAATGTGGCTATGGTGAAGGGTAAAGCATACCTCCACAGAAACATACTACTGAGTAATTATGTGGGCAAAAAGGAAGCTGCTCACCCTGACATCATTGCCTTCCCTAAAATCATGGAGTGAATCATCAGCGCATTCATACAGATACTTACACCTCACTGGCACCTCTATCCCAGGCTGAGGAAGTCCCTTATACTAAAGCTTTTATGGACACAGCAGTATAAGAGGCCTGAACAAGGCAAAAATCTGCCTCTATCTCCTTGCTTAGCACTTCTTCAATTGTTTTGTTCAGGTGATGTTACTGAAGATTCAGGATATAACATAGACTCATTGCCTAAAATTCAGTGAGGACTGAGGGACTGTTTGAGAAGTTAAACATGTTAAATGCCTAGAATATCAGTCTACCCTTGATTTGAGAGGACTTTGCCCTATTGCTCTCTCCAGCTCCAAGAGCCAAGCATGTCAGCTAGCGGGCTCTGCAACTAAGCTACTCTATGCTCAGCTCATAAAAGTGACAGCATGTGATATCACTCATTTAATGCTAACTGGATGTATGTCTCTCAAGCACCACATCAAGTCTTTTCCTACCTGCACAACAATGTTTGTAACTGAAAAATCCGTTAACATAATTTCCAAAGCAACAGCAGCTGGCCATGGTTTTCTTTTCCACTTCCCAGTGCATTTTTGTGTTCCTTCCCCAGTGACTCAGCAAGTTTCTCACAAAAGCAAATCACCTGCTCTGCCCCATATATCCGCTATCCTTATCCTATCTGCTCACAGATCTGCTAGGATACAGCACAAACAAGTAAGCGAAGCAGCCTTCAGCTTCTCTAAGTTACTCCAGGTAGTCAAACATATCTTCAGGAGATAAGTCTAATGCAGTATGAACTGAGTTACTTTAGTGATTCTGGCTTGGTGCATTGCCAGTGAAATAATTATCATCTAAAGGTTAATTAAAGAATCTGCAGGTTGTGAGGAAGGCACTTAACAGCAGGAACTGAGCTCAGGAATTGTCAGGTTGTGTGCATAATACATAATGTTACAGGCACTAAAAAGCGTACATCTTCCTGCCTCACTCTGATCCTGCCTGCAGTAGAGCAAATGCCATCCATCTCTGGATTTGGTGCTGCTGTTCCAAATTTACATGTTATACAGTACAGTAGACCCAGGAAATGAAAATGCTTTGAAGAAATCAATTCCATGAGGTCTTTTTATCTGAAGCTACACACACAACATGTTCCTGATGTACAAAGAATTGCACTTTTCAGGTTTTCCAAACTTACCAGTCACTCGGCACTAAAAAATGCAGAATAATGGGATTTATCCAGTTGCTACTGCAAAGAGTAAAGTTAGTTACCCAGCCACAGCCATCATCTGCCCCGGTCAGTACCTTCAGCCTTCAATGCCATGGTGAAACTGTTCTGCCTGCCCAGAGTATTTAATTTTATTCTTCCACTAACAGACATAATTGTTGTTGCAGCTCTTCTGAGTGCTTGTCTACATTACTGCAATAAGGATAGCACATTTCAAAGGATTTTTTGCTTGGACTCAATACAGCACCTACATGACCTAAGCCCCAAGTTCACGCGTAGCCCAGTGCTTCACTCCATCGTCATTACATAGATGCATCTTAAACATTTCACCTCTCTTGTTTTCATCTGTCATGTTTTATCAGAACAATAAACTATCCATAATGATTGTGGCTATTTTAGCTCATTCTCTACCAAAAGTAATTTGCCTTGCTGCCTCTCTATTCAATTTTTTTCTTACAAGATATTGGTTTCATGAAAGAAGATATAATGATGACAGCAGGATCCATCATTTTTTCCTTATTTCCATCAAGGTTAAAGTTACATCACTTCAGGATGCATACGTGTCTCACATCAAGAGCACAGTACAAGTTACCAAAAAATGCAGAACATGGCAAACCTGTAAGATGTGGAGAGATTCAGCAGATGACTTGAGAGCTGCCTTGCCTAAGTAGTCAGCATCTGTTTTCACCCCTAACAATGTCATCCTCTAGCATGCTTTTCCACCAGCTATTTCCAGTGCATTTCTTGGGCAGACACACACAGGGCAAAGTGTCTTTCAAAGCTCATGGCAGCCAGGTTTTGAACTGAAGATGTGAGCTGATATGCAGGTGCCACCGTTTTCAGAAATTTAGCATCAGATAGCAGCATCACAACTCCCAGTGATGGTGGTTTGCAAATAGGAAATAATTAGCTGAAAATGCTGTGAAACAGGACAAGACTGGTAATCTCAACATGCAGCCTGGATGTGAAAAGGAGAGCTGGCAAGAAAGCAGAGCTGTTAAGGGATGAGGCAAGGGAAATGGTGTCAATTAAGAGAAGAACAAATTAGAAGAAGGGAGTCCCAAGAGTCAATATGAAACTAGGGAAGAAGGGAGAAAAAACAGCAGGTAAAGAAGGGTCTCAAAACAAATTGAAAATGCAGAGGTAACATTTATGAGACCCACATCTCTAGCTCAGTGTTTTTCCCTGATTAACTTCCACTCTTGTCCTTCAGTTTGGTTTTTTTTGCACAAATTTCATTTGATCTCCAGCAGGCCGAAGGTGAGAATTTAAAAAAAAAAATGCTGTTGCCAATTTTGAAACAAACCAGCAACTCTAATGAGCTATCTAAGATATATTTTTACAAAGTCAAACCTCAAAAGGTTTTATTTATATGATGAAGAGCAGACAGAACAGCTGTGAAATAGGAACAACGATAAACAACTTTAACAAAACCAAAACCATTCAGATGGAGCCACATATTAAAAAAATACATGATATAATTGTATCTTTCTGATAAATAGATATTGTCTATGGGGAAAGACTTTCCTGTAACAGCTACCTACTGCTTTCTTAATCTCATTTTCCTTTTGGGAACTAACATCAAGGATGTGATACCTTCACATACAGCAAACATTTAACCAGTAATGCTTTAATCATTTAAGAAAAAGCATCATAAATAAAATGCTTTGTGAATGAGAATCGTCAGGGAGTAATTAGAACTCTTAGTGCCTACAGAATAAGGATGACAGTTTCCTCTTTCAGAATCACTAACTCTCCCACAGAGCAGAAATACACAGGAAGAAATTAAGGAAGAAAAAGAAAGAAAGAAAAGAAAAGGTACACAGAGAGGAAACACTTCTGAAATTTAGTCAATAAATTTTATTCTATGTTGGAATTCTGAGACCGCATAGTGAGCAACAAAACTTTTAATATAATTGATTTTTTTCAGGTAAATTATTCTACATGGACACCTTTTGGAAATAAGCAGATTCAGCTTTGGATTGTCAAAGATATGTCAGCTGGTGTAAGAAAAGAAAAGGAAAAAAAAAAAAAAAGAAGGAAAAGGAAAAAGGAATACGACACTGAAGGGAAAAGTTTTCCAACATGTCCATAAGATTTTTTTTTTTGTTTACTGCCATGAGGGTCTCAGTGTGCGATCAACTTAGTTCTCACCAGAAGCCATTGGAGGAAACTCCAAGCAGAGAAAAGATGTGCCTGGGACTTTAACACTGAGAAAACTGTGTCAATCCAGTGTCATTCTTTATGAGCAGTAATGTAATTTCTTGTCTCTTGTTGATTTTTAAAGAGAATTTGACAAGATCTTATGGGATCTTCAATAAAAACAAACCTATCCACATTTCATCTGAAAAGAGGCACCAAAGTGTCTGGGTAATTTTCCAAAATTGTTCTCTTTTATTTCATAAAATATAACTGGAACGCCAAACTTCATAGATAGCATCATTTTTAAAAGTCATTGTCAGCATCCCCCTAGGATTTTTTAAAGTCATTTTGGGCAAAGCTGGAGACTATTCTTACATAGACCACAGAATGAAATGACCTTCTTGGACAGATCCAGTACATTTCAGATCTTGCTAGTGTGACAAAGCAGTATTTCATACACAACAAAACCTATGCAGCATTACAACAGACCATGTGGGAGTTATGCAAACAGATTACAGCCTGTTACTATACATTTCTTTCTTCACAAATAATTGAACTAGTGAATGCTTTGAAGTTGCAGACAGGATATCAAAATACATCATATAAAAATTATAGCATTTGTCAGTCCACACATTACATTTTTGTAATATTTAAGTTAAAATATAGACATAAAAGGCTGCCCAAGTGTAAATATATTCTCTTTATAGATGGAAATGAATGGACAACCCAAGCTTTTGCTTGAAAAATGAGTATCATGAGATGCTTCTAAAGAGATCCACAGAATAACTCCTAGTCTTTTTTTGCAAGAATTAAGTATGAAAGCTTGGAAAATTCTTCCTCTTTACTCAAGCTAGGAGAAATGAAGTTGTCTCACCCCTATAAACAAAGCCATCTGATTCAGAAGAATCTCAGTCTATTTCTTTTCTATGAAGGAAATGGGACATATTTGACCTCCGCAATCTTGTATGGGATTAGCTTGTAAAAAAAGGAGAATGCAGAAAAGTAGTGGTGAGGAGTTTTCTGCCTGTTGTAACCAGAGCCACATCACTTCACCTCTTTGTGCCTCAGTTTCTCAGTGGCACAAGACTGCTGTGACTAAAACCCTTAAAAACTTGAACTCCTGCTTGTTTCTTAGAGCAGATCTCCATATTCTTCCAGCGAGTTTAGCAAACCCTTTGACATTTTTTAGGGGAAGAACAGGAAACAAGACTACACAAACATTTTGATTGTTCTTTTCTATCCTGTAGCCTGAGAAGATTTGTTTGATCCTCCCGATACAGACCTTCAATTTGATGTGACCGCCCGTTGTTTGTATTGGTGAAATCAAAAGGAGTTTCAAAGGAAAAAGGAGAAACCAAATAGAATGAAGTCTTGCCAATCACCCTTCCTGCTTTGCAGGAGTCCAATTTGTGACTAAACCTGGTAAAATCACCACTAAAGAATATACAAAGTGATGCCTTCTTCTTTTATCTCTGGTGAGACAGAATGTGGTCCCTGGCTGTATCAGGCAGGTTATTTTTTTCAAGTAATCCAGGTTAAGTTCTCCCTTCACATAGCTTCAACAGCTTGCAGTGACACAGAGCTTGCGTTTTGCCCTCTCTGATTAAGCAGAGACCGAGCCAAGCTAATGTGTAGGGCTCTGTACAGATGTTAATTTTCAGATCTGGGCTAAGAACGAAAAAAATGGAGGATTCATTAACTAACCACCGCTATGCTTTAATATAATTTAATGCAGAAAATTGAAAGGAACTATCTGGATTGTTCAATGTAATAATCAACATTGCAGAAGAAGGAAAAAAAAACATGTTATTTAAATTCACAGATGATTTAAACTTAGGGGATGTTGCAAACACCACTAAAGACACAAATAACAAAGGACTGTGAAAAGACTGTGAAGAAGAGCAAAAGGAAATCCAAAGAGAAAGAGACAGAAATAACTTCACAGGCTGATAATACACAGAGGAAAGTTATCAAGCAGGTAAACAGATAGACGGACAGAACTGCAGTAAGAGTTTTCAACATTACAAACAGATGACAAAAGAAATGCCAGTTGTACCTTTGGTACAGAAGCAAGGGATAAAAAACTAATTAATTTCATTAACAGTGCCATTCAGCTGACCCTGCAGCCCTATATTGATACTGTGTCAGGGTCTGGGGTAACCTTACTTTACAGGGCATTGTATTATACAATCCCCTCCACAAAGACCGGCATCATCTTCCACTTAATCAGCTGCCCCATCTCTCTATGCTTTTTCCTTTTCTTTATTCCTGTGCTATTTATTTCTTTTCTCTATTTCATCCTTACAGCCTCACACCTGATTCTGTTATATCTACTGAGAACAGGCTGGCAACAAGACAGCTTATAAACCTGCAGACCCAGCTGGTGACCCACTAAAACATTTGGTTCCTGGGAAACTGTATGTACTTTAAGTCAATAAACCACAATCATACAAGAAAGAAGGTTAAGACACACACAAACACACAAAGAATAGTTTACAGATATTTTTCTTTTTAAGGGGAAGGACTTTGATATGAAAGGATTGGGAGAAGACGTATAAACTCTTTCAATATTTTTTTATCATATTTTCCACATTTTAAACTCCAATGCTACTATTGCAAACTGCTTTAAACATCCTCATCTCACATACTAACCCAAATATCTTCTTTCTTTGAAAGGAAATAAATGGAGAAAATTAATTTTGCAGGCTGGTGGTTTGATCCCAGCCCCATCCCTCAGTCGCTGTTTTGACATGCTGCTCCAAAGTCTCCTGATGGTTAAGAGAACCAGGAACCAGAACCTGTTACTCAGGTCTGTTTCTCAAGGAGTTGTTGCCAATACTGTCTATGCATGTGATTGTGCTTCTCTAATATTTTTTTTAGCTCTTTGGCAACTATCAATCAGATTTGACAGCAGGAGATTAGGCTTAATGATATTAAGTTCTCTCATGAAAATAAACAGTAACCAGCTAGAAAAAAAAGAAATCTCATTATCTCACAAGAAAAAAAACCTAAAAAATACCCCTATCCCAAAGCCTAGAAACTGCACTATAAATTCAAGCATTATTCGATGGCAACAAATCCACAGGACAGAGGAAAAGGGATGTAGCAAATAACATACGTGCTGAAAAGTGTTTAATTAGAGCTCAAGGTTTAGTAGGGGCTGGAGATGTTGGACAAAACATAACAAAACCCATGGAAACCTGCCTTTATTAGTGCTGCCCCTTGCTTGGTATACTTGGTAGTTTTGAGATCTGCATTCAGACAGATCTTGTTAGTGGCCATCGGCTCTGCTAGAGAAGCACAAAAGTCACTGATAAAGTTTCGTCTGTTGAAAAGCTCATTGCTTCCCATTAAAAATAGATACACAGCATTTTGTTTCACATGCTCTCAAGAAAAACAGCACCTCAAGCAGTTGTTTTTAAGAATATTTCTACTGTACTGTAAAATGCAGACAAGCATGCAGCTCAGGTCCAACAGTAGGAGACTTAGCATTAAGTAGCTCGGAAGAAGTCTTTACATATTACTGCTACAGCTATTTTTTACATGAAGCCCACAGATCTTCTGTAGACATTAATTTTTCAGTAACCCCTTACTGATCAAGCGGAATATTTTCCTAATGAGCACGTGAACTTCTTTGAGCTATACTGTTATTTCTTGGCCTTGTAATGCAAGCTGTACTCTACTGAGAATATTTCTCTCATCTTCTCTTTATGAGTGCTGATGATACGTCCAATATTGAAGGAAAAAGCGGACATGGGAGAGGATGCATCACACCTGCTGATTAGGACATTTACCATTTCACTGGTTGAGCTGGTAGTTCCTCCTCCATTTCAATCACAAGGTTTTTCACATAGTTAACTCACCAGCTCAACGTTTTGTAGTGATATATTTCTTGGTCAAAAAATGACACAGAAAAGATAGTAATATTGCACTGTTATATATAAAAAATATATATATATATATGAGCCAAATTAATTTCCAAATATGAGTTGTAATTTTCTTGTCCCACTACGCTTTGAATTTTCAGTATCCTTTCAAGAAGTTATTTTCCAAATGAGGCTTTTACGAATGGTGTGACTCTGGAAGCACAACCATCAATATTACTTTTCATTAGATAGACATCAGAGTACAGGTGCAATGTTTTTTCAATTTACTCCAATTTGAAGGTCACATTACGACACCATCTTTCTGAAATTAAATATCTCAATGTACTTTCAGAGGGTGGGCTATCTTCAGATATAAGAAGCATGTAGCCTTTGATAGGCATAGGTGAAAAATATGAAAGATAATCACATCCTTATAAATAAGCCGTGCTTTGTTAGGATAAATAGGTTAGCTTCAGCACAGGGTTATTCTAGATTTGTGTGCGTGGTTTTCTTCTCTTTTTTTAAGGTAACATGTACAAAAATACAAAATCTTCTGAGTAGCACTTAGTAAGAGACATAAAAAGAGAAAACATCTCTTAGCAAGAGGATTATACTGGAGCAAATCCCACAGAGTATAATCATTCTTGAGATCCTTGGTTACCCGGCACTACAAATTAGAGTTTGGAACCTCTGAAACTCTTTAACCCCAGACAGATTTGGGGAGGGGAGCTGCTATATAAATTTTGAATAGAAGAATTTAAGACACAGTCAACTACACTGTGACATTCGTTGAATGATTTCTATGCTTGTTTAGCTTACTGTGCCAGTGTATAATTTGGAGAAAATAGCTTTCACTTGATTTACTCCACAAAATTTCACAAAGGTTAGAAACTACAAACAGTCTTCTCTTGATTCGAAAACAGAAAGCACTGTCTAATTGCTACGGGACATATCCAGCACAATATTGATTTTCTTATAAATTTTAACCCAAGATGAAAACAGAAACCTGAATTGTGTATTCTGCTGGGCATAAGTTGTCCAAGCACCCATCTGAAGTTATGCCTTCAAGTATACTGCTTTCCTCAACTCTATTTAATGTTAATTTTGTAACACAGAGTAAGAGACAAAGAGAGGAGGGTGGTCAGTTAAGGCTGGTGTTCTCCATCTATAATATATTGCTTCATTATCTCATTAGACCAAATGAATTTTGCTTGAAAAATGAATTTTTTTAAGTAATTCAAAATGGTGAAGCTGCCACCACCATCTCTCAGAGATTTCATACCAAAGTGAGTCTGACAGGCCTCAATGCAATGAAGAGTAATTTGATGTAGCAACACAAAGCGTAACTTCCATTACCTGAAATCTATTCCTTCCACAAACCATTACAAGTTGACGTTTTTTCTAGTTGTACATACAAAATAAAGACCACATCATTTGCTCTAAACCTTTCAGAGGTCTGATCCAAATCCACAGGTTTAGCATGGTTTTTGAACAGTCTGCCTCCAAATTTCATGATACAATGAGGAAAACTGGATACAGAACAGATTCTGGACTGCATCAAAAGATTTGGCAATGCTGCCAAAATACACAAGCCAGGTGAACTTTCTAACTCTTAAACATTCTTTTACAGGCCTCAAAGGATTGGAAAATACACTTGAGTAAATAATACCCCAAAGCCATCACAGTAAGCAAACGTCTTAAGTTCAAAACACAAGCCCAGGATATGATTCCTAGAAGCGATGAACTTTTCTTCACCTGCCCTATCACCAGCAAACTTGGAAATAGAGTAATTTTTATAGCACAAGAAATAGTTGCCTTTCTAAGGCAAAAATACCTGCGGAAGGCATTCATGGCACTCCAGGTATGTCTTGAACTTTACCTCCCTGGTTTTGGACCCATAGTAAAGTGATATCAAGGTACAAAACAACAGAAAACTATCAAACTCTGGAAAAAGAAACCAACATCTTGGAACTTTGGGTCAAATCAAATCACTGGTCTCTTTTCCCCAGGGTAGAAAAGATTAAATTTTTCCATTTGAACATGTCTGGCTGCCAAAAGGTTTAAAAACTGTGAAGATAGTAAGTAGAGAGGGCATTAACTGCTCAATAAAAGCTTCAGCATCCCTTCCTTCATATCTCAAATAAACATCCTATTTCCGTACAATATTTAATGTGCTGTTGTTTTCTTGAACAGCTGAATTTGCTATCATTTTCTTCTTTATTCAAAGTGACTTTTAGTGCTAGTAAACCACCCAGCTTGGCAATTCTGCCACGGCTATTTGTAGTGCCTAGAGATCTTTAGACTCAGAACGCTGCAATAGGAGATGCAAAGAAGAGCTGGAGGCAGCATTACACCACTCACCTCTTCAGTTCCACTCAGGATGCATTATTGCTTGATGCCCTGGCGGAATGGATCTAACAATCCAGGGGACCTTTCAGGTCTTCAGTTTCCTTACAAATTATTCTGGTGGCAATAAATTGTGAGAGTTGTCAGTCATTCTCCCTGTGGCAGAGAGTGAACAAAGAGCAGGGAGGCTGTCCCCATGATACCTCCCTCATGTACAAATTTTGGTATATGATTTCTTTTCAGTCACTTTGCAGGCTACTGCAGTAGTAACAAGATTCCCTGGCATGTTTTCTTTTTTAGGTAAGCTGACAATAATGATGCATTATCCATCAGGGATACAGTCTCTCCCAAGAGAGTGCTCAGCCATACCATCCACATCTACCAAGTAATGGGACAGGATATAGCTCCCTGTAGCAGATGGTACTTCAGACATCTTCCCAGACTGCAACATCATAAGCAAAATTGAATACACCAGTGTAAAATAGCCATGCTGGGGACTGCCCTCTCCTCATTTTGAGGCACATAACTATGAGCTAATTACTATGGTCTGGAATGTTGCACTAACCATTGTTTAGTAATGGAGGAAGAGGTTTGTTTTTTTTTTTTCCTGAATTATCGTAGTGTTTTGTGCTGTTGCTACCCTGGACTTACAAAGTCAGAGCTAAAATTCTAACATCCTTTTGGGAAAGAAGACCCAAAAGGATGTTGCAGAGAGCACAAAAAACCTCCCTTGGTTTTAATTTGTACTTTTCGGAATGAAAACTGAAAGCCGGAGCTAAAAACGCCATGACCAAAATAAGAAACAGAATCTGAATTTCCCTCCTTCTTAATTATGATAATTGATCTTCAACTCCAATATAGACTGTTTTTTATAAAAGTAATTTAGCAAGCCTTTCATATCCCCAGCACAGTTATTGAAGAAACAGAGTATCTTCCCCCTTTATTCAATCCTTGCTATAAAATACGTTTACCTTATTATTGACTTCCATTTGTTTGCTTCAAAACTACCAACCTGCCATGAGACATTGCATTCTCTAAGAATCAACAGGGCTGCAGGTATTTTTTCATTTCCGGTTTCTGCAGTTGTGCTTCTTCTCCATAGAGCAAGGCTAAATACTCCTGAAAACTTCACCTGATTATACAGGCCTATCTGCACAGATCACAGGAGCATTCTATGGCTGGAAAGCTTTGTTGTTAAACTGGGTGACGTCTCTTGTGCATTCTGAATCTCTAAAGTCAGAGAAGATGTCTGAGAATATGCAAACCAGTTATTTCACCCAAATCAAGATTTAACAAGGTAATCTGGGAATCCACCCCACTTATTTCATTGGCAGAGCTGGTAGCTGGGTTTCAAATCAGTCTGTAGCAGGCACTTACACTCATCAGCTTTAAGCTCTTACAAACCACCCACAAAGAAAAAGCAAAGAAGGCCATTATTTTTTTACAAATGTGCTCTATTATGCAGCTTTTGTACAGGAGAGAAGAATTTCAATGTAAATTGATTTGATGTAGCTGCTTGGAAGGCAAAAGAAAGGCATCTCCAACTTAGCTGTTTCCCATCATTTTCCCCAGTTCTTTACGCACTTTAATCCCCTGCTGCAAAGAGTTTTAACAGCGATGGGGTTGCAGTGCCAATACTGATACCTGTGTAGTGCTGTGCCTATTTGTCAGTTTAATGATTATGTACATGAGAAAAATTGTTGCCTTCTTTCACAAGCAGATGAGCTCTTCAACATGCAATTACCAGAATAAATGTGAAAAGTAAAGTAAGAATTTTCAGTGGAAGGAGTAATTAAACAACCTCACTACTGAATTTTAATTAGTGATACCAGGACTATTTCATTGCTCAGCTCTAAATATGCTTTCTGATGAGGGCATAATACCTAAATAGATCTTGTGTAATGTACCTTCTGGAAGACAGGGGAAGAGCTCAGGTTTGAAGCTAGACTATTCCTTTTTTAGAAATCTGTTTAAAGGGAGTGATGTGGTTAGCTCTGGCTTGGTGAAGGCTTCAAGGCCATAAAAGCTGGATATCCTGAATAATTTAAAAGAAATGTCAAGTCTAGGTGAGGATTTTGATATGCGCTTCTGGATTCTTAGCAAGCTGTGCAAAAAGAAATACTTCTGAGGAGTGCCAGGAACTTCCAAGAGTTTTGGGTAGTAGCAGTTTCCAGGAGACGTTACAGATATTTAAAAAGCAGACAGAAGAAAGTTCAACTAAAAAATGCAGGATAGTAGCTAGGAAAAATTCAGAAAATTCTAAGATGCAGACTTTTAAATCCTGGCTGTTATTAATGGGACAATTTAAATAGTGATCAATTAACTGACCATCATTTAAATTTTAAAAATTATATCTAGATTGGTTTCCAAAAAGACTGAAGAGAAACTATGGGTTTACTAGAGGAAAATTATAGAAGGGCTGCTGTTGGTATAATACAGATAATGGGGGTGAGACTATAAATTATAAAATAGTCCTTCGTTACCCTAGAAGTCTTAGAAATTCAGAGCACAGAAAATAGTCTTAGATTAAGCCTTCTATAACAAGAAGACAAAGATGCAGTTTATGCCAAAATTCAAACTCCCCTGAAGGCTGGACAGCCTAAATATTTTCTTAATTATTGTCATCAACAGAAAGCAAGGCAGTCTGTCAGACTGGTTGTTATAATTCTAGTAGTTTACAAATTTTTGTCCTACGAATTATTGTCAATTTTTAAATTTCTCACAAAGCACCTTGTCTATATTTTTAGATCACTGTTTTATTTAACATACCCTCACATCAATATTGTATATATAAGGTGTACTTTTACCATGACTCAAAGGTCACTGATGCCTGTGCACCATGTCTAGCAACCAGCACTACTGTTGTCTTCTCTTATATGTTGTTGTACATGTATTCTACTGTTTTACAACAGCCTTACATGTTTTCTTACGTGGAGAACATTTTGAATGAATGATAATCTTAGTTAAAACATTTGCTTAAAGAAATTGGAAAAGCTCTTTCATAGCCTTTCATTCATCTGATCAATATTTCTGTGTAATCATCTGTTTACATGTTTTTATACACATATGTGAGTGCAAATCTGTGATATTACACATTAGTAATGAATGTAAGACCACAGGCTGCAGCATTAATATGCAAAAGCCATTAAGTTTCTGAACACACTGCTATGATGAAACCCTTAATAGGATGTAGACTGCTGAATTAATAACATCCATCGTGATTATAGTGAGGTGCCAAGACTAATTGGAGAAGGTATTTGATCATAAAAATAACTATCAGGTATTTTTTTCCTATTTTTTTTCCATAATGAATTTAAATGTGCAATGAATAGAGAGGGAAAGCAAAAGCTTTTAAAAAACTGTCTGGTATTGTGTGTGTTAGAAATACAAGTCAAATTAATTGCATATTTATTTCAACAATCTTCCATATTTTTTCAAATTTCTGCTTTTAAAGCCTCAATTTAGATCAATCTTTGTGTAAGAACAATGCTCTTAATAGAGTTAAGTACATAACCAAACCTATTCAGAAGTGCATCACCTCTGTGGTTCATATGCACATAGGGAAAAAACAGGCAATTAGACTTTACCTTAAAATAAAATCTCTGTTCTCTCAACTTCTTACTAGTTTGCAGCTTACCTGCTTCTCAAATGCATGCCTTTGGAAGCAAATGCCATAGATTTTCTTGTTTAAAGAACTGGGAATATGAAACAACTTGTGATTTCACTCATGTGATGACCAACAGTGTCAAAAATAATTAGAAACAAAAAAGACCACAGTAAGAATAGCAATGCTGGGCTGTTCTTAGTGTAATTGTTTAATACTTTAACTCATTGTTAATTTGTGCTAAACATTAGAAGCTGAATTAATTTCCACATTTTTCCCCTTTTTTTTTTTTTAATTGTCCTTTCCTAAAGAACAATTTCAGGAAGAAGTTTTGGAACTAAATGGGGGTGGAGTGGAGAAATCCTTGTGGACATTGCTACTTATGATACACGAACAGAACCTGCAGTTGAGACCAACAGTCTTCCTCATGTGGTAGCCAGGTTTGAGTATTTCTGTAGATGCTTCTGTAAAAAATACCCCTATGGAGTAAACAAAACAATCTTCCTAACCTGAACTAACTAGAAGATTAGTCCTGAAGGCTAAAACTTTGATCATTTTGGGAAAGATTTGTGTGAAATGAAAGTGGTTCAAATGTTTCAGAGAAAAGCTTCCTCTCTTTCTTCTTCTCATCCTTCAGGATGCCATTCCATAGATTTGTTATACAATGCTTTATATAATAAAACCAAACAGAAGATACACATTTCCTTTAGTCTGTTTTAATATGTTTCATTATTCCTTTGTTATGCAATACAAGAAAATAGAAACATAAAGCAATGGGCAAGCTTCCTGCAGAAATCTACAATTCCCCCTCAGTTCCTCTTTTCATCTTCACTTTTTTTTTCCCCCCTCACACCTTTGGGAGAAGAAATTGTTTCATTCACTGTAGTTGTGTTTGTACCATCCTGTGTATAAGCATATGTTTTGGTTCTTGTAACATATATATAATTAAAGCCAACTTAAAGTCTGATTTAATTCTGCATAGGAAGAGAAACTTCCCTTTGGAGCATTCATTTACCTCAGACACTGGTGTTAAGGTGAGGAAAGGGATTTCTCTTACCTAGGAGTAGTAAGAGAAGCAAACCTGGCTACTCTAACATTCTTCAAATATATAAGAATAGATTTTTTGCTAAACAATGCAAACATATCGAAGGAATTTTACAAGGCACATGAAATTATGAAAATTTAATCCATGCTGTACTGCCTTTGGAGCCATGCTGTAATATAAAATGCTGAAACCATAACAAAAAGTAAGTAGGTACAGGGATTTTTTTTTTTAATGTTTAACTTCAAAAAGAGAGAGAGAGAAAAATGCTTTGTGAACTATTTTTATTCTGGCAGAGTTTTCACTGCTTGTTTAATTTGGTTTCCGGACTATGTCCCCTTTTAATTCCCTTGTCATCTAGAATCTATTACGGGGAGCTAATGCCCTCACGGCACCATCTGGCATTATTTAATATGTAACACCATCTTATAAATCAAATTATAATTTATAATTAATCAATTTGTATTTTTAATAATCAAAATCTTTATTAGAAAAAACTTGAATATATTAATATCGTAAAAACATTTACAATGTGTGTTTTTTCTTTTTCTCTCACTGCTTGAAGACAAAGCGTTTAATTTCAAAAGCAGATATTAATTAAAATGTATCTTAAAATACATTACAAGGAATTTTTTCCAAAGTCTTGCAGAAATACGCTGTCCCAAATGATGGATGTTTTAGAAAATTCCAGAAAGCAGTATAAACAGACAGTTGAACTGGAAAAGCATTTCCACTATACTAACTGCCTATATCAGTTATTATAGACCCTATGCTGTGTTCTGCATCATTGGGATCACCAGCAGGAATTTTGCCCCTCAGTTTTATGCAGATTGGCATGGTGATAAGGAAAAAATATGATATGAGTGTTTTATTACAAAATAGAGTAAAATCTCCTCTCTTTTTTTTTAAATATAAATTACTGGATAGATATTGCAGTAATGATTGTTTTCAGTCTGGGATAATTCAGTTGAGTTTTAACAAGAGAGCTAGAGAAAATAAAGGCAAGGATGAATAATTAGTAATATCTGTGTCATTCTGTTCCACATTACACTCTGATTTCTGGGTACCACAGTATCGAGGGCACTACTGGTGCACTAATATACATAAATGAAATAGTTAAAGATATTTGTGGCCTCAGCACTCCACTGCTATAAAACTTGTTTCTAAGACAGTAAATTTCAGTTCAGGGGATTCCTGTTTCCACTCTCCATGAACTGCTGTCAATGGCTGCAAGACAAAACAGGGCTTTCACAAAATTAATGAGAAATTACAGAAATGGTACTAGGAGAAGCACACATCTTGCAAGGAATTCTGATAATCTGTCTGTATTCAAAATGCCCAGGGCCGAGGGGAACAAGAAGAAAGCACGGCTGGGAACAAGAAGAAAGCACGGCTGGGGACAAGCTGTAGCTCCCTTCAACAGTGCAAACTGGAGTAGACATCTGAAGATTCTCACCTGCACCTGTGTCACAATCTATGGCCTGAACCCTGCAGGGAGCCACCTGAGCTGAGTTTAACGCTGAATGCCTTTTGACAGGCATGACTGGGAGAGAAACGTTGAAAAGGAGCAAAAATGCGAGGAAGTGCTCTGAGTCTGGCCAATGTCCCCACCTACTCCAGGTCATTTACTGCCTGAACCCAGTAACAGGGAAGGAAGTAAACCCCACCAGACAGCATATCCAGGTCAGTTTGGCTGACCACAAGAAAACAGGCAGTAAAAAAAACTAATAGATTTTTCACCCACTTTCTCATTCTAGCCTCAAACGCATGCTTTTTACCTAAAACTTCCTTCAAAGTTCCAACTCTGTTTCAGTGAAACATTCCTGACTAGATTTTCAAAGTGGTAATATTCATCCATGTAATGGTATCTTCTGGTAACAACAAGACTTCACAGAGCATTCCAACAGTGCTTTGTAAGTAATAACTTACATAAATCTTAGAAATTCTAATTTTTTACCCTTCCATGGATTTTTATTACTAAAATACACAAGAAAGATGGCAAATAATGAGATGACTGATAATAGTCGACACGGATTCATTAAATGCAAATAATTCCCCACAAATGTGGTTGTTTTTTACAATGGTGTCACAGTGTTGGTTTGGTCTCTTCTCTCAGGTGACCAGTGGCAGAACCAGAGGGCATGGACTTAAGCTTCGTCAGGGAAAGTTTAGACTTGATGTGAGGAAAAAATTCTTCACTGAAAGGGTGATTGGCCATTGGAATGGGCTGCCCAGGAAGGTGGTGGAGTCACCTACCCTGGAGGTGTTTAAAGGGAGACTGGATGAGGCACTGAGTGCCATGGTCTAGATGATGGTTGGTGTTAGTGTTAGGTTATAGGTTGGACTTGATGATCTCAGAGGTCCTTTCCAACCTTATGATACTGTGATACTGTAATAAGGAAAGAGAAACTGACATCATCTACATGAACTATGGCTTCAAACTGAAACAGGGTAGAGTTTGTCTAGATATAAGGAAGAAATAAGGAAGATAAGATATAAGGAAGGTTTTGGATGCCCCATCCCTGAAAAGGCCAGGCTGAATGAGGCTTTAAGTAATCTGGTGTAGTGGAAAATATGGCAGGGCAGTTGGAACTAGGTCATCTTTTAAAGACCCTTCCAAGCCAAAACGTTTTATGATTCAATGAAAGAGGAACTTCAAGAAGTTTAAAGTGCATGTTATTCTGCTACCTCTTTGTTATATGCAAGCATATTCCTCTGCTTGTAATGTCGCAGTTGGTACTTGCACAAAGGAAACATTAATTTGTCAGAAACAGAGGATTACACATCTAACAGAGGCGTATAAGTATAAACAAGACATACCTCTGGGAAGGGACATCCATTGGCATGCAGATCTAAACCACTGGCTCCTCTTTCAGTAAGATACGTGAGTTAAGATAACCAATGAAAATTAAAAAAAAAATAAAAAACAGATAATATTAAGCATTCCTGTATCTTTCAGCTTTAAAAGCATAAATTGAGGTTACTATGGAGAAAAAATAAGTGATTTGGTAAAGTAGGATCTCTGAGCTAATGCAGACCTGAGCTACTGTGTCCTCACTTAGTAGTAACACACTAATATGGTTTTTAACTTTCCTGTCCCTCAACATCATTAGCTCTTGCTAAGGAACAACATCACACCATTCTTTAGTTGCATATATGGAGAAAAATCCCACTGGTCAGCCACACAAAGGAGTAAAGGAGGTGAGAACCATGGGACCCCGAGAGAAATGTCCGAGAAAGACATTTCTCACATGTAAAGGGACTGGCAGCCTCTGGTAAGTACGACACAGCCTTGAGGAGAAAAGATGTGGCACCTGACTTCTTTGAGAGCCAAAACGTTTCTTTTCCTTCTTCACACACTCTGGGAAAGCCTATCTCAGATCAAATTATGGAGGCTGGGGAATAAATCACTGTAGAAAATGGATTTCTGCACAAATAGAACAGTTTCCTTCCATGCTCTGCTAATGTAACCAGGATTTTCGAAGAGTAGTGCATGTGAGTTATTTACCTTCAAATCAGTGTGTATTTTTCTCCCTTGGTTTCTGGCTTTTATTTACTGCCTAATGAGTCAACTAAGGGGCTATAATAATACCCATATCTCATCTTTTGCAAAGCTTTTACAAACTCTGGTCAGACACAGAAGAGTCCCTTGCCTACTGTAGCACACATATAGTCCTCAGTTGTCAAAATATCTACAACAGCAACTCTAAATGCAAGCAACACAATGATAAGGTCTCTTCTGCTCACTTAATCCCCTTGTGGTTTTGGGTTTCCTTTGTAAATTTTAATGTATTAGGTGGGATATTTTGTAAATGGACTCATGTTTACAGAGATAAATCCTTGTAACATATTCTGTCCCATATAATTCTTGATGTACAACAAATTTTGGACTTCTGAGTGTTGATAAGGTTTGAGTTCAGTCAGACTAAAGTCTCATTATAGCATGTCAGAGAGCAAAAGTTGCAGCATTCAAGCCAATTGGCTACACCAGTTTATACCAGATGGACATGTAGCTGTGACCACAGAAAGAAGCTTGAGAGTGAATGAATGAGTTACAGCAGGAATCTGTGCACTGCAGAAATGTTTAAAGTAAAATGCTAGCAATTCCTCTAGCCTCAGCTACAGGTGTGTGTTGGCTCTTTTGTACTTAAGCAGTGAGTGTGGAACAAGGGAGAAAGGTAACTCACTGGCAGCACCGTTAGCTGAAACGTAGGCACTGACAGCTGTCTTTGGCCCCACGGGTCAATGGAAAATGCTACTGAAGGATTTCAGATGTCCTTGAACTCTGAATGCGAAATGCAGCCTGTCCTAAATTAAAACCTGTGCTTGAATTTGCAACAAATAAGATCCTAACATATAATAAATAGGCACTTGTGTACTAAACTGAAGCTATTCTGCTCTTTCAATTTGGGAACCTATAAGAGACATGGCCTTTTGAGACACCAGACTTCCCAGGGAAGCTTCACTGTGCAGTTCAAGTATATTTAAAGCCCCTTCCAGTCTGGAAAACAGGAACACTTCACTGTTCAAATCATGTGCATAAGTCTTTCTTGAATTGGGATCTATAGGAATATGTATATCACTACTAACAATGACATGCTGTATATTATTGCAGGAAGAGAATGCCTACAAACCTGCACGTTAGCCTGCCCCTAATTTATTGCTGCTGGCATCACTTTCTACCTTAAATATTATACAAATTTAGTTTTCAAATACTCTTTCAGGAAAGATATGTCTAAAGGGTAAAATTTTATCAGACAGACATTTCAATGAAATATTTTTTTTCTAAGGTAGGACAAATGGAAAGTAGCTAAAGAAATATGCTAATAATAAAATACACAGTCAAGGAAAGTACCTTCATAGAAGCAGCCACTGCATGAATGACTTGCAAAAAAGAATAAATTGTGTTTATAAGTAAGCACACAAGGATAGTGTTAATATATGTGTTTAATTGAAACCCGTAAAACCAGTGACTTTTTTTATCTCCTATACTTTAGCATATTTTTTTTGATCCTGTGAAAAAGATGGGAGAGAAGGTGAGGGAGAATATATGCAGTTCACATGGTATTGAATAAAAGATATAAAACCAGCCTGCTTCATATTTACCTATTCCTGCTCTCAAGAAAGGCACATGATTTTTTTGCACAAGCAAGGGCAGGATCCCATTGTTTTGGTCACAGGATGTGAACCTTACGGAGAGCAGCAGCTCACAGGGTGATGAAAACAGGATGTTGCATAGGAAAGGCGGTGAGTTGGGGGTGGATCTGAGCCCACCAGAGAATAGTTTTGTTACCCCCTGTTCTACCATCAGGCAAGAAAATTCATTCTAAACCCACAATCACGTGCTGGGTTTTCTGTATTTAATTTGATGTGGGCTTTTGCCCAGTATATCTGGGAGAGTAAATGGTACCATGTCTGTTCACTGATCACTGGATCCAGTACAGGTTGGCTTTTATTCGTTTTTCCACTTTTATTCATTTCTCCACTTACTCTAATTAGCAGTTTCTGTGCCAATTCCAGGAACAATCTCAACCTCTAGGCATCTCCTGGGACCTCTGTCAGACCCTTTGGCGTGTGTTCCTCCTTCCTAGACTGCAGCGCACACATCACCAAATATCCCTCCCACAGGGAAAATGAACCCCAGTTGTTCAACTCCCCAGAGTGACAGCAGTGAGGAGCAGAGGTGACTTGGCTGGGAAGCAAGATTGAGAATGAAGGGAGAGGTGAGAGATAGGCAAAGAACCTAACTTCTTCTAGTTCTCATCAGTTCCTGTAATGGTGTAAAAGAATTATGAAGAAAAACTAGACGACAGAGTTTAAATAGTCTGCACAGTTAAACTTTACATTAGCTTCTCTTATGTGCTTTGCTTGTCTTGGGATTTTGACTTTGCTTTTTCATTTTATTGTACTTGCAATGGTTTCTCTAGTGATAATTGCAACATCTCTGTTTTTCATGCCTTTTTATAAAAAAAAATTAAGAATGCTTGATATACCCTTAACATTTATTTGATCTAACATTTCTATGCTAGGTGAAAAATAATACCAAAGTCTTCATCTGCAGCTGCCTGAAATCTAGAGCAGTGCTGTGTTTAATGGATATGCAGTTTGCATGTGCCCAGCTTGTGCTGTAAATAAAATCTGCTTAATCACCCCAAGGAAATGATTCCCTCTGTTCTCTTATATTTCCCATAAACCTCTATCACCCTTATACTGTGACACAATGTCTGAAAGTGTTATATGCCTTAACTCCTCCAGTGCTACTTCGTAAATATATCTGAACCTAGCAGAAAAAATGTTTCATCAGATGGTCAGCTTGGTAAAATATTTCAGTTCTAAGAGGGGATGAACAGCAGGCATTGAAAGAAATAGAGCTATAATAAAAGACACAGGCAGTGAAAAGGCTGTGGTAAAATCAGCATAAATGTCACCCCCTAACCAGAATAAATTTTCTTTATAAATAAATACTGTGAGAATAACATTAATATCTTTAGCTGAGAGTGGGAAAGTGTAAGAGCAGTAAAAACTGCTCTTGTATAAGCATACTTTTCTCTTCTAGTGTGGGAGATACTGGAGAATATTTGTGCTGCTTGTTTAATTCCAGCTTGTTCCATGACGGGTTTTTCAAATGAGGCCAAGGATGGTCACTGTCTTGCCCCAGTTGCATGACAGTGCCAAACATCAACTGCTAGTTAGCTGGTTTGGTAGTTAGTAGGCTTCATTGTGGTATTTCCCGACTACTGACCTTTTCATACCCTTCTTTGCCTCCTGACGCTGTCTTATTTGTTGAGAGTGTTTGACATTTAGGACCTTTATTTAATGTATGTGCAGCATTTCACTGACCAAACACTTCCAAGAGTTTTTATACCACAAACCAAAGTGAAAATTATTTGCAATCTGCATTACAATTGGTGGTGAAACTGCATATGAGATAATTGAGGAAGATTATCAGCCCTGTGCCTCTTTCTCACACTCCCCATTTTTTTAAGTACTTTTTTAAAAAAAAAACTTTTAAACTCTTTAAAACTAATGAGCACACCATTAGCAGAGTAGAACAGGAATGTGATTAAGTGGGAAAGAGAATGAATATAAATAAGCCTGATAAGATAGAAAATACAGCAGAAAAGCAAGCATCAGGCAATGCATATCTCTACTAGCAAACAGAAATTAAAACCTCTTTTCTAATTAGAATAGTGATGGCCTTAGATAGAAAGATATTTGTAGGACACTGCTGATGCAAGAAGAATCTAGTTCTGGCTGGCACTAAAAGATAAGGAGAGAGAAGAAAGAATAAAAATGCAAAAGGTAGACCAAGTAACATGCAGATACTTTCTTTTTTCAGCCTGGTTGCTCTGTTGGTTTCTTTGTGGAATAGGGAAGGGGTATTTTTTAAAATCAGGAAGACCTGCATTCAGTTCTCTGATGTAGTCCAAACCCCTCCCACTGCTCTGGAAAGAATGACTGGGCTCAGATCTTTAAAGATACCTCATATTTCCAAATGGCACTTATTTCAAGACTATCTTGATTTGAAGATCTGATAAAATTAAAATAAAATTAAAGTTGCTGAAGCAAATAGAGTGGAATAACAACCAAATTAGAATGAACAAGTGCAAACACAAAAGGAACTTCAGGCAGTTTTGCTTGTGATTTATTAAAAAAAAAAAACACAGGGGGAGAATTATTATTTTACAAGAATAATACGAGGACTCTTTATATGCTTTTCCAAAGTTTTTTTTGACTCCTGATTATTTGCATTCTAGACGGTCTTGCTCATTTTGTTTTACTTCAAATTTGCTTCATCACCAGTACTGCAGCATCAAACAGAGAACCCCATACCAGGATCTCATGAGACCTGGCTGTGCTAGTCCTGTGGCAAGGTTGTTTGTCTTAGATTCAATGAAACTTTATTTAGATAATGCATTCCATCCATCCACAATAACTTATAACTTTGTACGAACATAACCTCTTCCCTCAGGTTTAGGAGACACACAGCTGCACCCACAGTAAAATGCCCACACTTTGAGTCTTAATCTTTACAATATTCTCCAGCTTTTACTCACTTTACCCAGACTGCTGAGAAATGCCCATCAACACAATAACATTTGAACAGAACACTAAAAACACCCTGAGCTTCCTGTTCGAAACCACAAACTCTGTTAGTCACTCAAGCCAAGAATGACTGCACAGACAGAGCAGTCCTTCCTTCAGTTTCCCTTTTTAATCAGAAATATGGAAGAATGAACCTTTTTCCCTCTTGACTAAAGGCTTCCTCAACGAATAATACAGGAACATCTGCTGTAGTGATACTGGGAACAATAAGGTAAACAGCATGAGGACTGTCAAAGTGTTTGTCTGGGTCTGCAGAGTCCTGCCCTTTCTTCTGAAATTGTTATTCTTCTCAGCACAGGAGAAAGGGAAGGAGAAAGAGGACGGAAGGCATTGCAATGGCAAGATACACATGGGAGAGCCTAAGATTAAAGAGAGATTTGGGAGCTTCTTTTCAGGGAGAAATTCCTTGTGTAGCATGCATAATGTAGCATGCCCTGCATTCCTTATGTAGCATGCTCTGCTCCCCTCTCTTGCCGCTCCCACCGCCACCACCCCCACCATCTTTTATTCACACAATGCGTCTCACACCCACAATGACAAAATAATCCTTCCCATGAGAAAACTGATTAAAAACTGCATCCACCAAAACACGTTTGGCCTGATAATTCTGTAGAAGTTTTGTAACTGCCCTTGAATTTGTGACTTCCCATCGGCATTTTGGATTTTACCTGCCTCTGTATGACCAGAAAAGCAAGAAATCTTAGGAGAAACAACTCCGAGGCTCATGGCTTTCAGCTACTTCTTTTGTCAGGCATGCATGCAGCCCTGACATGTGATATAACAGTTTGTACTGGGAAGCAAACATCTCTGATCTGCCCTATACATTTCTTCTGATCTTTTTGTCATGTTGATTCAGTATTGTCATCCTCTCAAACATCCAGAAAGGTCAAGCTCTCTAGGTTTACTGCATGGCAAAAGTCCTGCTCAATGTCTGCAGACCTAGTCAGCATTGAATACCTTGTACGTGCAAACTTTTGAAGATTTGTAGCCCTTTTTTTTTTTAAAAGAAATTATTTACAAGTAGTGCTTTTAAAATCATTATAGCTCGGTCTAGGTTTCAGTATTTTTCTACTTAAAAACAGAGACTAATCACATGATGCTGTCATTCTGCAGAATTTCGTGAGGGTAAATTTATGCAGAAGACTGGTCTTGCTACCTTCCTCAACATGATGAGGAGAATTTTGGTTTCTCATTTTAAGAAAAATCCCCATCTCTTTATGCATACTAATGGTTATACTTCTCCCTCCTCATCCCCCCTGAAACTTTAACAATTGAGCCTAAGGCAGACATCATTTGGCATGGGAAAGTCATGTTTTATAGAGTAGATGAGGAGAGCAGGATCATATATGAGAAAGTCTTTAGCAAATATCACTGTTGAGACATTTAGACAAACTCCACAAGCAAAAGAGAGGCATATGTCCTGATGGGACACACAAAGCAGTCTTTCACAAGGAACAACCAGCTTGCAGGACAGAAGCAAACGGGTGACCTCAAATTGTTACAGAGATATATCATAGAAAGTTCACAGTGTGTCAACCACAGCACTAATATCTGTCACAATACATGTTTTAATGACTGAAAGTATTCTCAGCATATAGTCTTCCCCTTCTTCTGGTATTATGTTTACATATCTATAATTTTGCATATGCTTTATCTGTAAAGGAACCTGTCTTCATTTCCCTTTGTCCTCAATTCATATGAGAACACGCTCCAACTTCAGTTCTCCAGATCACGTTTATGTCTTCTCTGGTTCTGACGGCCAGTTCAGTCATCAATCTTACCCTGGTTGCTACACTCAAAGGCAAAGGACATGGCGAGAGTTACTAATCCAGGAACATAGAGTTCATTTAAACCATAGGCCTGTCTCTGCCTGGGGCCAAATGCTAGACATATTTTTTTACGTAGTATTGTTTGAAAAAGTCAATAACTTTGGAATATGATTCTTTCTGAATGATTGTCTTTTAAAAAAATACTTTCATATTTGGTAAACTTAAAATATGAAAAGCAGCCTGTTTTCCAAATCAATACCATTGTTTGCAAAAAAGCCAGTTATGTATAGAAGAACCAGATCACAAGATATGCAATAGCCACCTGGATCATCTTTACCACGTTTTTTCAGATAAGTGATCAATATGAATTAATGTTATTTTATGCATACTCACTATTTTTCAGGGATGCACAGTTTGCTCACCCCTTCACTATATCTCTGGTACGCTCCATTTTCATTACTTTCTGCTAGATCAGAGCTGCTTGTCTGGCTTTGCTCAAGATGTTACACACCTAAATGATGTCAGATTAGATGGTACGACCAAATAACTCAGGTGGTTCATTTCAAAACATCCCAAGGAAAGCCATAGCAATGCCAGTTTGTACCAGTCTTTCTTAGAGCAGTGGATTTTTCCCGCCTTGTCTTCTCAAGCTGTTAATCTAAGGGCAAACTCATTCCTGTTATAGTTGCAGGAGAGGAGCAGACTGGAAACACACTGACTTGTCTGCCAAATCCAGTGGCCTATACAGAGACAACATTCCCCACCTGATGACCCCTGGAGAACTATCCCTTCCAACACTCTCCACGGGGAACAGATCATCAAACTAACATGCTCACTCCTGTTCTGAGGACCTTTACGATTCCAGTTAGGCATTGCTTCTGTGTCCTTTGCCCATGCAGATGGACTGAGACAACACATTGTACAGACTTAGGTGGTCATGCCATCTGAGGTGCCACTCGCCTCTCTTGCTGTACCTCACCAATACAGTTTTATTGGGTGATTGCTGCTGTAAGCTGCCTACAAAGCCAATATACATCATTTGTTAACCATATCATGCTTATAGCTATTGTGTCAAATTAGACCCCAGTGTAAATACACGAAACTCTCAGCCATCACTGGCTGTCATCCATTGTGCCTAGAAAGAAATATTTATTATACTGCCAGTGATATTTTTATACTGTTACCTTAATAAAAACTACAGTTTTTGTAAGTCAGCATGTTTTCATTGCCATCAGTGAATCTACACTGATATAAGTATTTTTCTTCTTTATTTCCTATCACATTTTTGAGTTTGCTTCTACATTTCCTGCTTAATTACGTTGTTCCTATGCATGTCAGGCTCTTTATATCAAAACTAGATTATTTCTTATAAAGGTTTTACATGTATGGTGGACATAAACACTGCACTCAGGTGCAGCTGAGCCCATCGAGTTCAGACTCCCAGCTTCAGCAGAGGTCTAGAGCTAATTCAGGAATATGATAATAAGGACATATTGAGAGTAATATTTTTTCCTTGGTACAGTTTCCTGATTTATTGCAATTTATTGCTATTTATTGCAATTATTAAAGACATCTGGAGTTGGAAGTAATGACCAGGCTACTATTAAGAGATATGAATTTGCCTAATTCTTTGGTGAACCCATTTGTACTTTTGACAAAAAAAAAAAATGTAGTGCTTTGGTAGTGTTTCCCAGTAAGACGTGCAGAAACCTTGAACAAAGTAGTCATGGTTCTAGTGTTTCTCTACTTGTCCCAAAATTAGTCTATCTGAAGTTCCCTTTTACAAAGCTGAACTCCAAGAGACTGAAAATAGTCCTACTGCTTTGAAAGGAATTCCAGGAAGGAGAAAATAAAAAATGTGTAATTAATAAGGTCTGGTTCTTTCCCCATGCTTTTGCATTTAATTTATTAGTGGTAAATGGAAGTTGTTGAGGCATAGGAGTATGTAGTGCAGAACTGACAAGAATGTAATTTCCCCTTCACGAAATTTGAAACGCTGTACTTGAGGTCCCTGCCCATAAGAGTGCTTTTTAAGAATTCTCTTTGTCCACCTGAAAAGATGAATCAAAACCAAGCTCAAACTTGAACACAGCTTTTAGGTGTTGTACTACTTCTGTTTCATCAACAACAAGTGATTTGGCAAGGACACAGAGTAATAAGAAATTATAAGCCAGAAGGGACTATCTGTGAAACAAAGCTTCATTAAACCTGGTGAAAGGATTACTGCATACCAAGTGTCTACTGTTTTTCTAGCAGCAGCTGGCTCCAGGTGCATTCTCAAATGTTACACATTAATCCAGGTCCTTTCTGAACCTCAGCTTCTTTCTCTTGCCCTACTGATCATACCATGAGTTTTAGATCAGAGTTTGCTCCTTGACCTGCACAGAAAAGTCTTTGGAAAATGACACCCCTCAAAATGGTATGATCTCGCCAAGTAATGTATTCTACCCCTGTAATTTATTTTTTCTGGTGTGTGTTCATTAAATTGGCTTCCTGTGAAGTAGATCTTTGGCCTCCTTTGATATTCAAATGTTTACAGAACATTCACTCCCAGTAGCTTGGTTGGAAAGATGAACTATTTCTCGGTCCTTTCAGGTCATCTTTACAAGGCCTTCTGGTGGCTCCCACAAACATGCTTGCAAATCCCTTGGTGATCAGACTTTATTTTGTTCCTTTTTCACATGAAGCCTACCTTTGAAAAAAATTTCCAAGGGCTATTCTGAATAGCAGAATCCCAGTTGGAGATTTTTAAGGTCGCGACATAAGATTTATCTTTAACACACATTCTGATTTTCTTTGCTTTGCCTTTTCTTTGATAAGATTATTTTTCCTCTGGTGTTTTGCTTTGTATATCATTGTGCTTTTTGTGACCACACACCATTTCCAATGTCTTGCAAGTAAATTACTTTACTGTAAGCAGTGCCTTACTATTATACAAATTTGTTCATTGGTGAGGGAGGATGTATACCAGCTGATAAAAATGAGAAAAAAATGACAGATCACCACCTAACCTTCCTCATGGTGGAATAGGGTGTAGGTTTTTCTGCAAAACTCTAAATGTTCACCAACACTGGGTGCATGTGAATGTGGTGAGCAGATGCTTCATAAGAAAAAACAACCAAAGGGTTTTTAGCTGGGGTTATGAGGACTGATAGGACCTTGTTGTTTTGTTGCTAGGGAATTCCTTCTTTTAGCAGCCCTTCAGAAGAGGGTTTGGGTGGTTTATCGTAATACATGGAATTGTTTGGGGTTTTACCTGGTATCATTCACATCAGTAGAGATTTTGTCAGTGAGTCAGTAAACTGATAGCCAGACCATTAAATATTATAAATTATACACATTCAGGGGTATAGGGAGAGTGGCAAAGGATAAAATGGACACTATCAATTAGCAATTATCAAGACAGAAACAGTATGATACCACCTCAAGTGTCTGAGCAAAAAAGCTGATCTTAGCAACCCATACATCCAGTGGTGAGAAGGGCTGATCTACACATTTATTCAAAACATTTTTGCTAATACAGCCACTCAGATGAAAATATAATCCTGGAATGATTTTTTATCACTTTTATGCTTTTTCCATTTTTGATAGCATTTTATATGGAGAGGAGATTTTTCATCCTCACTCAAGCCACCAAGGACATGAGAACCTCCTCAGCCTTGCACAAACCAATGACCCCGATGAGCAATAGAGACTTACAGCTGTTGATGCAGAGTTACACTTGTCTGTGATTTTGCCTCATAACTAATTAGTAAAGGTCAGACAGATTATCTTGAACTTATATAAATCAATCACAAAGCAAAGAACACAATTTCTTGTAGAGCCCAACACGCATTGTCTGGACATTTACTTTGCATTGGCAGGCCATGGTCAGCCACTTATTTAAAGAATAGCCTATTCACCTAGCAATACAGCTCACAACTTTTACCTCAAAACAGAAAAAAAGAATGCTTAATATTCATAAGTTTGGCACTGCCATGGAATCAGGTCCACGTAAATCTGAGTGATAACAGAGTATTGTTAAGGCCACCATGAATATAATATTAACTACATATGAGGTGCAATCAACTGAAATATCATCCAGAAAAAAAATTGAACTTACTTTTTAAAAGCCCCCACTCTATCTTTAAATATATTGACCATGTCCCCATCTGATAAAAACTGATACAGTTCTGCCGACTTCAGCAGAACTCTTCTAATGAACATTAGTAAAACATGGCAGCCTTTAACTACTGACTTACCCTGCTGTGTTAGGGACCATGTCTTTGATATCTAGTGGATTGAAAAAAGTTCCCGTTCCAATCATGTCAAACCCAAAAAATAACTTTTCAAAGAGACTTACCAAAAGGGGAAGGACTAGTACAAACTCTAGAACAGACATGGAACAGGAAGCCAGAAAGTATCACCAGAGACATGCAGATTATCTATCCATATGCTAATGAAATAACAAATAGATAATTTTTTAAAAAATAGAATATGAGTGTGTGTTTGCCCATATATTGTCTTTGTGAAATATCATGGGGAAAAGCAATTATCTGTAGAAGGAAAATAACCTTGTGAGACCACTCTGCCTATGAACAGATTTCATCTGCTTTCATAAAATTATGACATATAAGCATCATGAGTTAGCTCAGTCTGGAGTCCATCTTTCTCTGGGAGAGAATCAGCTAATTAGGGTCAGCACAACCTGCTCACTGCCCTTAGCAATAGGATAAAAAAAATAAAAGCAACCAAAAAACCTCACCAAGCCAACAAACAGGAAAATAAAGCAGAAATAGACAAACAAATAAAAAAAAAACCAACAACCTAGCAAAAATCTCTGAGACATTGATAGAGAGAGAATGTAGAAATTTTTACTGCTGTAGTATAACACTTTACCGGCTCCAGGTACAAACTTCATCTTTTTCACGGAGGTTACCCTCCATGGACCAGGCACAACAAAAGAGAATGGGTACTGACATCTCAGCTGTTACAGTTCAGATTGGCATTTTATGTCTAAGGGCTAGGGAGGGCAGGTTTGCATTGTGACAATGAATTGTGACAGCTGAGTGATCCCGTTTCTCCTTTTCTACTCCTAGTATAGATGGTAACCTCCCAGTAAAACAGGCAAGACAAGCGTATGACTTGTAATGTTGGAGGCTGGGATGGTTTTCCACTTGATGTGCCTCAATAACAGCACAACAGAAGTATTTTGATGCTAATTTTACATTCATAAGCAGAGATAAACCATGTTTGAATGTTTTCACTTCCCATCACATGATGCTGGATGCACCACAGCTCTTACAAGGCAGTTCATACTTTTCAGAATCAGAACCTATACACTCATACATCAGCCCACCCAACACAGCCAACTAAAACTTCATTCACAAAGCAACTCACAGACACATGGTCAAAGTCTAAGACAGGAGAAGATGACAGTGCAAAATTGGTATGCTATATTTGGGGATTTACCCTATGTTGCAGCTCTTCTATCTTCTGATTTGTTGGTAAGATGCTACATTCTCATTTACTTCAGAACATCTGAACAAAATATTTCAGTTGCTAGTTAGAAGTTAGTGCATATTAGAAAAGTAAAATCTACTTTATGCTAGGAATTACTACACCTTGGTTCTTTTTTTCCCCAATATATTTTACACTCAAAGAGAAAAGAAATTTAAGCCAGTCAGGTCTCGGTAGAGAGTACAACACGGTTCTTAATTTCTCATTAACAATGTGTCAGAGGAACTGATTTATCATGGAATCTGTCTTGCTGCAAGCAGCATTACAAGAACATTTGTACTTCTCTTTCTAATTGATTTAGCAATGGAACTCTGCCTTGGTCCATCTCCAACAAGAAAAAAGAAAGAAGAACCTATGATTGCATTAAAATACCTATTAAAATGTTGTGGCATCCTCAGAGGAAGCATAAGGAAGGAACAGGGGAAGGCTGGTTTGTTGGTGTCTTTTGCAAGATGCCTATGATTTTTGTGATCTATGAAACAATGAAATTCAGACCTGGTGTCTGCAATACCTGCCTGTATTTCAGTTCACTTGCTCACATATGAATTTAATGGTTAATTCCTTGAAAAAAGGACAGTTGCCAAATGCCTGTAGTATTTTGTTGAATTCTGTGTGACTATTAAGGATATATTAACATCACAAATGCTTAAATATTGCAAATAAGAGAAATGTGGTTATCCTGCAGAGCAAGGTTTGTCCTAGCTCACAGATCCGCCATTACCAGGACCTGGCTGAATTTTAGTGCAAGCTTTCAGATGCACTTCATTTATGAAGATCACATCTTCTTTCCTACAAAAGCAGAGTCACTCAGAAGTATTGTGCACTTCCAAACATCAGATGAGATTTTGATGTTCTATACCCATCTCTGAGAGCTTATTTCTCATTTTGGGGGGGGGGCGGGGGGAGTGATGTCTCAAAGGCTACATTTAGCCCTTCAGGGAGTATTTGTGGGATAATTTGAAAAAGCTTGACCTAGGAGTGGGATGCAGGTATGACAAGTGAACATGAAAAACTAAGCAGACAGTCAGGTTTGGGACCAATTCTTGACTCTGCCACCAATCTGTAGCTGGACCAAGAGCAATACATTTGTTGTCCCTTCCTCTGTTCCCTCACAAAGAAGTAAAGAATATTATTCTCTGTTCATCCATCCTTTTCTAGCTCTCTAAGAAGGAAATTGAAACCAACTGGCAGGAATTCAGACAACCAGTTAAGCCAATAGATGTTTAACCTCTAGGTGAGTCATGACACCAACCGGCTCGCGACAGTAACACCTTCAGCTGCTGGGACAGTCAAAAAAGGATGTATAAATGCAGCCATCCAGTACAGGAAGTGTTCTCACACCCTGGAAACTACTTAAATACAAATACTTTCTGTACATCCCATTTTTCCATTGCAATTCTACTGGGTTTTTGTTTTCACATGAAAATTTTGCTCCCTAGAACTCCCTCCTCTTTTAAGATTATATTATTTTAGAGGGAAGTACTATGAGAGTAGGTTCCTCTTGAGGATGCATAGGGTGGAAATTAGTCATTAATCGACTGAATTCACACAGAATCACTAACCTAATGCAGTAAAATGAATGATGGAAGGAAAAATAAATGCTTCTGAATTAAGTAAAGCAGAAATATTATATCAACCAAAACACAACACACACAGGCTGTTCTTGTAAGGGAGGGGGTTGAGTACTCCTTTGTAGATTTATTATTTGGATTATTGGTACTGATGGGTTAGGGAGAAGCAGTGAGGAAATAAGTCTTCCATCCTGTGGTGCAGAAACCGAATATCACACAGTTAGAAATACAAGTGTTTAGAGTAAAGCTGCAGCAAAGAGCAACATTTTGTTTTTTTCGCCCTACTTTTCTTATATAAAGAGAAATCTGTGTATAAGTTCCCTGATGCAAAAAGACATTGTACACCTTTGGAAAGTGGAAGATGGCTCCTTCTAAAGAGAAATATATCCTACCACTTCAGTGTGTAAAAACTAACCTGCTCTTTCAAGATAGAAGAAGGATAGAAAGAAATATTCTCTTTGGTGAAGTGGTTCTGTATCTTTCTCACTGATAAAGGTTTTACTTTAATGAAACTGTTCTCAAACAGGTCAAAAGGATTGGATGTAACATAGCAGTTCCCAGAGTGGAGACATCTCTACACTTAAAGTTGTGAGAAAATCAGATTTCACTCTTGGAAAATGAGAACTGGTATATGAAGCTTGGTGTGCCCTGCCTCTAGGGTACAACAACATTGCTCAGAACCCAAAGCCCTGGTCCATTGCACCTGGTGCAGCAACAGCAGCTATAGGCTGGCAAAACCTCTCTGCTTCCCCACAGTCCTGTTCCGTTGGGAACATCGCATCCTCAGTCCATTATGAAAAGAAATAACTTCTAGTGGTATGAGGGTAGGAAAGGGAACTGAGGACTGAACTACCTCAGGCCTTCAGTCAGGCCCCACTTGCGCTCTTTACGATTTATAGATTTTGGTTAGGACCAGGAAAATTAGCCTCAAATTAAAGTGGGCTGTTATGAGCTTCATTAGCTGTAAACAATCCATGTTTCATTAAGGGATGAGAGACCAAGCACACTAACAGCTCTCCCAGGAAGAAGCTATACTAAACTAACAACTGGATATTAAAGGTATAAAGCAGGTAGTAACACAGTACTGGAGAGAGAAATCACAGCTGCAGAGAAGAAAATTTCAGCCACTTATGAGAGAACAGATTACGATTTCAAAAAGCATTTAAAAGCAGTCCAGTTGGGATCAAATACTATTTCTGACTGGATTTGCACTTGGCCTTTCGGCTCTAACTGCATGGCAAGGAAAGGATCATTTAAGCATCCTTACATGCACGTTTTCTCTTAAGAAAATGTTCTTGTAAGTTGTTTATTCTGGTTGTGTCTAAGATTTCATATACACTCCCTTCTCCATACAAAGAATTGAGTTTACACCTTCCTGACAGAGGTAAAAAGTCTGCCCCAGGAACAAGCTGACGTGCAAGAGAATAAGATTCAGACCAAAGAAATAAGCTATTATAAAGGGCAACCCCTGAGCCAAAATTTTCCCAACAGGGAAAATTGGCTCTAAGGTCTTGCTGATGATTTATCGAAATAAGCTGGTTACTCTGCACAGAACTACCCTCTGGTTTGTACAGTGTAGGGCAAACTCACAGCCCTGCGTACACGAGCTTGGATAATCAAAAGCAGCAAGCATGCCAGAAATCCATTTACCCTATGCAAACAGGGTTACCTTGTATTGATTTCCTTGGCACATGTTAACATAAATCTGACATTAACACTAGCTTACCCACCACTGCTTTTACTGACACCACACTGATTTACAAGCCATGTAAACATAGGATGTTTTCACACTAACAGGTCCTGATCACAGTGATGAGACATCATCTGCCATTACTGGTTGTTTTTGGTTTTGTTTTTTTTTGAGACTATACTACGTTACTGGTCTGTTTTTCTTGGCTCTGCTTGGAAGGACAGGAACTCAAAGAATTCCCCTCACCACCACCTCCAGGATGCCAATAGGGGTGACTGCAAGGAATTATTCAGGAGACAGGCTGTCACTCTTAATTTATTAGATGTCATATAACCACTCAACACTCATTTAGGTACTTTAAAACCAACTTGTCTCTGCCTCCCCATATCAAAAAATCACCAAGCTTATTCACAGTTCATTTGACATGCTTCTTCTCAAGTAAACCAGGTCACTCTCTTCTATTCTATTTGATGGCTTCAAACATTTGTAAAAATAATTTAACTGTTTTGCATTGGATTATATGTTTTTAACAAGACCTCTCCTTTGAATCTTTCCTTTCAGGTACAAACATACATCAACATTACTAATAGGTTTTGTGCCATGTTTCAAGGTTCCAAAAACAATCTAGCACTAATCCCATTGTAAGGTTATAGGTGTTTTACATTTCTATTTTGACAAAGAAAACTAACACAAACATGACAACTCATTCCTTAACCAGCCTGTTAAAATGTTGTCGTATTAAATTATTTGCGTTCTTTAGCTTTGGCCTACTCAAGCCAATCCCTGACCACCAGTAGCAGTCAGACACACGATTTGTCAAAATGATAACAGTTGGAAAACTCCTTGAAGCACACTTCCATCTGAAACACATGGAGCACTCTACATCCCACATTGTCAATCTACCCCATATCTTGCCTCCACATTGTGGCTTTGTACCTAAAATAAGAATACATGTACTTTGACAGCAGATGTGCTTCCATAGAACCTGTTGATGGCTTCCTTTTTAATGTCATTTTTGGTACATACCAGCCATTCTTTGCCTATAAATGCTTGCCCCGACTTTTTTCCTTCCATTTATAAAAACAGGAAGTGACTAAGTACATAGTTAAAAATAATGTTAATAGTTTTCTGAATATAACAGCCAATTAACAGCCGTGAGAACATTGAAAGGAACAGAAGCAGAGGCAAGCACTATTAGAAAAATAAGCAACAAATTCAAAACCTGGAGAGTCATGGCTGATCATAACAAGCTGCCTTTTTGAAACCTATTATAACAAACAGATTCCCAGTATTTATTGGAGAATTAGCTATTAGATACAAGAAAAGTGAAGGGAAAGAAAGAGAGAAGGAGATATTCTAGAAAATATTGAAATCACAGAGTTGCTTGTCTCTATTAGGTCAAATGCTACAATTTATGTTTTACAATTTAATGCTCTCTGTGTCAGCCCACAAAGTTGCACTGAGAGAAGTTTTAAAAAAAAAAAAAAGAAGTTGGTTATTTCCCCCAAGCTCTGTCTGTAATAGCTAATAACCATTCTCAAAACCAAAAAATCCCTCTGCTCAGAAGCCAGTGGTTTGCAGAAATGCGTAGTTGTGTTATTGGCTTCCACAAGGTGGCCTCTTCCAGTAACTTTACCTAGCAGAGACATCTGCACAAGCTGTGTGTGTTGTAGGTGCAGCCTTACCACTGCTTTTCTCTTCATCCCTTTTCCTTCCCCTAAAGGGCTGGGTAGCAGATGTGAAAGACTGTAAGACCATGAAAAAAGGTGCCCCTCCAACAACTGTGATGGCTTAGCCCACAGATCAAGAAGCCAATACCCAAATTATCTGAAAGATCTCAGCCCCCACTGGTGGTAGTAATAGCAGTAATAACAATAATCCAGACCTTCAATTTAGATGAGCCCACCTTGATCAGTTAATTTCTCTGAACATCTGCAACATCCCATGCTCACCAGACTGATTCTCCAGAATTGGCATAATGTCAGTCAATTTCTACCATAGACAGATGAATACGGAAAATGTATAGAAACACCCCAATTTGTGTTGGTAAATATCTCCCTAAGCTATTCACATTGAAAAGACAAGACACCTCCCTTGGCTCAAGTAGCAGTGCAGGCAACCTCTGATCATATTAATCAGTTGGAGCTCTATCATTACAATAAATTTTTACTCAGATCATTTCTATTATAAATTCAGTGAAAGTGAGTTGATGACCTTTTTTCACAGACCACGGATGTGCCTTCACAGAAACAGTTCACTGCCTCTTTTTGTAAAAAAAAAAACAAAACCCTCAAACAAAAACAAAACAAAACCAAAAAACCCCAAAATCAAACCAAACCAAACCAAAAACCCCTACTAAAGTCTCTTCATCTTATGTGAAGCCAGTGTGGCCTTATCAAACCTGAAATGATGAAGTCAAGTGTCAGGTGTTAACACAAATGTCAAGTAACTGCGAACTTCTGAATGAAGAGATATTTTAGTGATTGCAATACCGGCTTTGGATTCAGAAAGCATGGTTAAATCTCATCTCTGGTGCACGGATGCTGAGTGACCTTGAACAAGCTCTGAACTTCAGGTTCTCAGCACTTACAAAGGGACTGATTTCCCTTTACTCCTCCTTTTCATCTATTCATCTGTTTGGCCTACTTGCTTCCTCAGCACAGAAAGTATAGCTTATTGTGCGTTTGTACCGAGTCACAGTGTGGTTCTGTTTCAGTAGCAATATTCAGTTCAACTATAATAGAATAAACGAAAGAAAGAGGGAACCCATACAAAGAATAATACTTCTAATTTAAGCTCAAGTTCTTTACCTAAAAGAAGTAGTTCAAAGAATAAGGTCATGAGTAGCTCATGTCCAGAGACATAAAAGTTGTCTTGTCTTTGCTATCTGCTGGAGAAAACCCCCAGATTCTTTTATTGGCAATTCGCAAGTTTTACAAGGAAAAGAGATAGATACTTGACCTCCCCAGTCAAAGAGAAAAGCCTGTCCTTAAAAGCTGGACTCTTCAAATTTCTATGTGTTCAGTTTCCACAATAACTTAATAAATGGTTGGTATCAGATTAAAATAGCGCCCTTTGTGCAAAGCTGTAAGTTTTATTCGAGGCACAAAATATCTTCGAGACAAAAACATGTTCTACTGGAATAAACAAGCACAGATCACAGAAAGACAAACTTAAAAGAACCCTCTGGGTTTCAGTAGATTGCAGCTTACAAGTGACCATGTATTTTATCTCCCATGCACTCTCCTTTCGGGCATCAATTGCTGTGTTTTCTTCTTTTAAATTCATTCCTCAAAAGCTGCAAATCTACTGGAGTATTTTTATACACGAACACTGAGGACTACTTATGAACTACCTATCTGCACCTAAATTAATCCCTAGCATTTCTGGATGAATTTGGAGGCATTGATTTTCCCTGCAGGTGGCTGTTGTGTGGCAGTACAGAAGAGGGACAGCAGCTGGTAACAGATTATAAATTGGGGGTGCCAGAGCTACAGTGAGCTTGAAGGACTGCCTAAATGTACAAAATATTGCCCCAGCCTTTATGTTGTGAGAAGGAAAAGCCAGAAGTTAGAGAGATGAACTATCCTGCAGGACTGGACACGTATAGAAATGTGATTCTGCATTTTTCCAGTAGAAAAAGGTACATCATATGCCATCAGCACGCATGAGGACAGTAGAAATGAGACAGAAGGCATGAAGATAAAGCAGAGCACACCTGTCATCTGCTGACAAGATTGTTTGAAGAAAGATGTTTAAAGTTTTATCAAAAACAGAAAGCAAATGTGTTAAGTCATAATTTTCATCTCACACAGTCAACTTGAGAGGAAGGCAAAGAGGTAGGTTAGGATTGGTTTCGCATGGACTCCAGTTTTGTAGACACCTTTCTTAGGATGATGGAAGAAGTTGTTTTCAGGAGGTGGTTCTCCTCTCTCAGAAGAATCCTGGATAATTACTTTGTTAATCTCATCCTGGCAAGATTAATCCTTTGTCAAGCAACTGTAGAGATCCTGCTATTGCAGACCCCCTAGCGTACCTCAGATGAGACTACCAGGTATGGCACAAGGCCTATAGAATAACTGCCCCTCTTCAGCATTGTTGGCTGGAGCCTGGTTATGCCACTATCTCTGTATTTATGCAGTGGCAATGGAATCATTGTCTAATTACCAAGTTTGCATGGAGAAGAGCAAAGACAAAATGTTGTCTGACATAGCCAAAAGTCTCAAAAAATCTGACGTGATATTTTAAAAGGAAAAAAAAGCGTCTACAATTTTAAAGCTAATTTCTAAATCTTGCTGAAAAGTTATCCTGGAACCGTTAGGGATTTCTATGACTGAAAAACCACATTAACCTCATCTCTTACCTCTGTTTACATCCCTCACAGGAACAATGAGAAGCCTACAATTCTTAATACAAACCCATGCCATCACTTTGCTGGAAATAGGACTGGAGTCCTTTCCTCTATCAGCTCCATTTATTGTTGCTTTCTGAATAGGAAATCACACTAAAAAAAAAAAAAAAAAAAAAAAGGGAAATTGCCAGCAAGGCAAAACAAAACAAAAAAAGGGAAACAAAAGAAAAAAGAAAACCAACCTTATAAACTCTATGCCTTGAAGAAAAATGAGTGCTTTTAGAGCAAATCCTTACCTGAAGCTTTCATTGAAGTACTGGTACAGGCAGTGAAGATTTATCCCATGATTATACTGAACTTCGAGTTAGATTATAGATGTCAAAACACTTTATGAAAAGATACATAACCAGAAAGGCAGTTTTGTGGGATAATTCACTAAAATAACACAGGTGTTTTCAGAACTGTCCAGAAAAAAAAAACAAACATGAGAATACTTGCCACCTACTTAAACTCCCAGGCCACACTAATTTGCAAAGACTCAGAGAAAATTTAAATAAAAATCATGATGTTAACTCCAGCAGAAATCACTAGTTGAAGGAGACACTAACCTTAACATCCACTAGCGTGAGAGAAATTTTGAAGTCTTTGCTCTTTGAAAAGGAAAAGTGCATGACGAAAACTTATATTATCTTAGCCTGCAAAGTTGTTCAAGTGGAAGTATGAACTATAATAGCATTGGGATGCACTTTTTATTACACGAATTTATTGCCCATAAACTTTGGAAATGTTTTATTATTATATAGAAGTGCCGAGCATCAATCACTTCCTCATGAAACAGCAAGAAGAGAAGATTGAGCTCTCTAGCACTTATGAAACGGTTCAGTATACATTTGCATGTTTCCCTGAATCCTGCACCCACAAAATGATCCAGAAAGAGGGGAAGCTGTTCTCTAGAGTCTGGCCTGATTTTTAGGTCTTTATTGGTGGATTTGCTAAAATGGAACAAATTCTGGATGTCTTTTTAACAAGCATTAACAAGTTAATTTGATAACCCTTGTTGAATTTATGACTGGGAGTGATCTGACCCCCCAGAATGTGGGCCACTCCTTGAGCTCATTCACAACAAAACAGGGCACTGATAGCTCTGTAGGTGGTCTGGCCACTTACTGGAGTTCAAGATTTGTTTAGTCTTCCAGATCTGCTTCTTGAAGGGTAAGGTTTTCCAGGCGTGACAGATAAGTTACACATTCCTCTCGGATGGCATTTAAGGGAAGGTGGACAGGGGTGGCTACATGCTGTCTCTTTGAAAGACCCCCTTCTCTGGCTATGTAGGAAGGGCCTGGAGCTCTGCAGAGGCATTTGGATTTCAGCATCTGTTCTCCACAGCTGGGAATTATGTCTGTGCTTCCTCCTGTGCTTCCCAAGTATTCAAAAGAGATCAGGTTCTGCCTTAGTATTCAAGCACAGTATAAATTACAGGTTGGAAGGAAAGGTCTTCCACATGAAATTGCTTAGAATCTCAAACCAGGACAACCCCAATTTATTTTTCCCCAACAGACAGCACAGCCCATAATCTTTTCTCTATTTTTGTGCTGTGTTTTTGCTTGAATGCAAGTCTATGACTACTCACAGATGAGCAGCATTGGTTATTTTAGGGTGGTGACTGGAAAGATGAATTAACAGAAATCATTTTATTTTTGTCATTTCTTTTTTTGTTCGAATACCTTATAAAGCAAAACAAACACACCTTCTCACCCCACCCCTAAAATGCCAAAACACACAATGTATTTTTGTTCCTGATCACAGGATGAAAAACATATGCTCATTTTAAACCCTAGAAATGTCTACTAACACCTCAATTTTTTCCAATCTATGTATTAGAGTTCCTTGCACAGAAAAATTTCCAAGTATTTTCAGACATCCCTTCCCTGAAAAGCAAAGACACTTATAGAGACACATAAAAAAGACTCCCCATTTCAAAATTCAGGGCATACTGAAAACACAATTGAATTGCGTAGAGAAGCAGCTAGCCCTATTGTCACAGTATGTTTTAGCAGTCAACTGACAATAGAACAGTTTTTTTTCTCTCCATCACCAGAAGAAATATTGCTTAAGCCTCTACATGCATGACACCTTTTGTGTTACTTCTTTTCTTAAGCTACTCTTGTTTGCTCAGTGCATATTTAGCAGACATTTATCTCACTCTATCAGCAAAGATTAAAGACTCATACTACCTAGTAATCCAATTACCCTACATGAGAAAAGAAAATGTATCTTTGGTCAGTACCCACAGAGCTCCAGGAATCCATCACAACAGAAAATGAAATCTAATTAATTGTGTACTTCGGTTTAGCTTCATCCACATCATTATTTCATTCATTTTTAATGGAGATGTTAACAGAGATTTAATAGTTTAAACGCACAGAATCACTGGGTCAGCTTACCCTAAGGTGAGAGTTTGAGTGTTTGGATAATTGTTTTTTTAAAGATTCTTAACTGAAAAAAGTTACTTTTGGAGGGAGGCTCAAAATAGAGAAAAGGAGTTACAGAACCTCGGGATAATGTAGTATAATAGAAGTATTTCACCAATTCCACTATCCTCATTTAACTTCTAAGGAGAAGGGGACTCTCATCACAATTTTTTCACTTCTTCAAACATGTATTTTCACATGACCTTGTTAAAGCACCCTGGGTGAACACCGAAATAACACAACACTTCTTTCAGAATCCCAGGGGCAACTACTTACCTGAGTAAGGTTTGGTAAAAAACAAAAAACAACAACCCACAGCATGATGCTTTAGGTAAACGGGCTGGCATGATATCATGAGAAGTACATGGGGGAGCAGAAGAAGGGCCTGTGTTCCTGCCTAGGGCTATTGTAAAACTGTGCTGGTTCTCAAGGCTGGAACAAAATTGCAGAAGAGCTGAGAGAGCTATTAGAGGACAAGCCGACACTTACGTGAAGTAGCAGAAACAAAGAGAGCCTCTCCGTATCATTCATCAAATATAGTGTTATAGAGCAACTTGCCTAAAACTGAAAGGTCAAGTTTTTAAGATAATGAGAGGCAATGGCTGGAAACTTAAGACAGATAAAAAAAAAAATCATTATCTGTGACTTTTGAATCAAGACTGCTTAAAATACATGACATAACTCAAATAGAATTTATAGGGTAAAAATACACAGGATGAACCAAATCAGAGCTCAAAATAGGCAGCAATAAAATTTGCCCTCCAATCTTAAAAGTAATTTAAAACATTATTTTCTGAACTTATTAATTCTAGACAAGTCCTTAGAAGTATTTTATTGGCTCTGAATATTTTGTCTTTAGGAAAAGAACACTTTTTAGTCTTTAAGTGGTTAATATCTTGTTAAATCAGTGCTTCCCCTCAGTGATATACCAGAGCTCTAAGAAAGGAATTAGAAAGAACAGCAAGATCTGTCTCATCAAATAAACAATCTAGAGATATCAATATCCACATTTTCCCAAAGCATATATGAAAATTACCTGCACAATTCCATTTCTTTTCGAAAGGCAAAATCACACCCATGATGCCCACAGGTTTTCAATAACTGAATGCACTGTGTGTTCTTGTACTGCCCTTAGTCTTTTGCTCGTTTTCTTGCAGCATAAGTTGCTAGAATATAAAACAAGCTTCCCTCAGCTTTCATCTATAGTGAACATGCCAGTGTACAGTAACATGTTTTCTTCTGCACAAACCTTACTCATGGGCCTGATTGCCCCAGGTGAATCAACACGTAGGCACAGTTCCACTGCAGAGATGATGCTGACTTCCACAGATTTTACAAGTCCAACCCCAAAGTCGTCCTCCAGAGAAATGTGACTAAATACTTGACATGGCAAAACTCCCTACTTTTACACAGCTCCTGAGCCAACAGCCTATTACCTCCATGTACTCCATATAGGGAAACTGTTATATCCCTATGGTAACTATCAGAACAGCATAATTGTCACGAAAACTCATAACGTGTTTGTGTGTGTGCATGTATATATGCTGTATTTTGAACATGAAGAGGTGACATATGCTTCCAGCTTTCAGTCTGGGGTTCAAAGCTACATAAAGACAGAAGAAAGAAATCAGACTGCAGTCCACTAACAGCAGCAGCTCTAGTAGTGTCATGTCTATCACCATTGTAATACAATACCCAGAGCAAGTATCTTCTGCAGGATAGGCTCAGGTCACAATAGAAGGAGGATGTTAAACCATCTACTAAACACCGACTTCTTTTCTCAGAGGGTGGTAGAGCACTGGAACAGGACCCCTGAAGAAGTAGTCATGGTGCCAAGCCTCACAATATTCAAGAAGCATTTGGACGATGCCATCAGACTCATGAGGTGAATGTTGGGAGTTGTCCTATGCAGGGACAGGAGTTGAACTTAATGAACCTTATGGGCCCCTTTCAAGTCAGGACATTCTATGATTCTAAGACTGTTTTATTTCTTTTGAGAGCTATGTTCCTAGCCCTTAATACTATTTAAAAAAGGCATATTTGCCTTGACAACCTGCCATCCAAACAGACATATAGCGCACAATTTCAGGCACATCTGGGCAGAAGAATCACACAAAAAATTAAAGAAAATACACTTATTTTTTTCCTTTGCTGTTCTATAAGAAAGTATCCCTAATTTGGCACTGGGCTTTTCTCTGTGTTGATTAAGTGCCAAATATAAAAGAAATTCTGTGTTCACACTGTAAGTTATACACAGGTCATTTTAACTCAAAGTAGAATAATATGAAAAGTGTCAGACAGAAAAGAGAATCAAGGACAAAAAGAAAAATAAAGGAACACATAAAGAAATCACAAAGGAGACGAGGACATGATGACAGTTCAAAGAAATATAACATGAAGATCATTCCAACTGTTTGAAGCTCATGCGTGGGTACTGAAGGATCCTACTTTATGAGGCTGGTCTTAAAGACAGATACAAAGGGAAAGGTAATCAAAAGATCAATTCTATTCTCTGAGTTCGCAGCAGATCCAGAGTATGCATCGATAAAATAACTGATGCGGTATTCTTTATTCTCTGCAGTGTGGCCTTAAAACTATTGGAATAAAGCATAACAAGAAATCACATGAAGACTCATGCAGAGCCATTGTAAAATCGAAATTCTTTGGAGAACTTCATGAAGGAAGCTGAAAAATGACTCACACAGTTCTCCTTTGTTCCACAGGAGAAGTCCAGAAAAGCATCCCATACAGGTATCACACAGACAGGACTTCTGAGTGAATGAAAAGTCCCACAGAAAGGCTTGCAAAATGACCAGAGGCACAAACATCTGTGTTTTCAGCATTCATATCATCCCAAAAGATTGAAATATGGCTAAAACAACATGGGATTTAATTAAAGTACAGATGAATGAGATCTAAAGCAGTCATAATCAATCAACTGGTCAACATATCTATACATAAAGCAATTATGGAAGAACCAAGTAGCCTCTTCCTCAGTAAATAAAATATTTTAATGAATAGGATCAAGAAGCCTGTAGAGTCATTTTCCCTACTTGTTCTTAGAGAAAGAGCCAATCACAGCAGACAGACTGCAAAACATTGCAAATACATAACACACCAAGGCAAATAGAGATAGAAAAGATTAGTGAGATATTATGAGGGTACATACAGCCTGCCTTTCACTGGGTTCCTCAAGACCATCATGAAACTCCATCTTGAGGGAAGGTGATTTTTATTTTTTTTTGTCATAAACTCATTATCTTGATTTAGTGCCTATTTGCAAATCTCATGCATATGGTCTAAATTTAAGACCCAGGTTTTCAGAGTCTACAATTGACAACAGTGTCCTGTTGGTATCAGGCATGGCAGTTTAATTCCTTTCAGTGACGCTGCTTTTGTTCAGAATCCTTTAATAAAAAGTGTTTGTTAGTCTTTCTGTCAGGCTCTTAAGACTTGGCAAAAATGCTACTGAGGCAACAATACTGAAAATTCTATGAATCAAAAGAACCACAAAGCTTACATAGACTTAGGATACTAATCAGAACAGTCACTGATATGCAACAGTTAATTAGTGTCACTTTAATGCCAGTAAAGGAATGGAGCTTGATTTTCTACAACATATAACCCAGCTACCATTGCACAGTAGTTGTGACTTTTAATTGCTTTGTTATTACTCACTGTAGTCAAGGCCTTCAAGCAGCTGAGCTACAGCTTGGCAGCTGCATCTTCCACCAACTTCAGTGGGATTTGCAGGTGCTCAGTAATTGCCTGGATATGGGCCCTTGACGTTTTTACAGCTATGCTATGCACATCATTCTTACATAATAGAATAACACATTGGAAAAAAACAAATTACGTAGGATTAAAACCATTGTTATTCAGGTCTGCTTTTCTGTTTCTTCTGGATAAAGATATGTTGGAAATGAGAATTTGTTTTCATATCTGGTTTTGTGTAATTTCTTTATGTGTTGTGCTGGTCTTCCTTAGTTAATCCTTATGTAATTCTAGGCAAATACGGTCCACTTGGAGCTCTTCTGTGACATCTTAGAAGTGATTTACATTTTTCACCAAAGCATGCATGTACATGCAATGCTACAGTCTTGGACACTGTCAGAAATCTATAGGCCTGGGATGGGTCTCACAAAGAAGTTCAAAGCACTATTTGTAAAGAAATTGAGTCTCACAAAGCAACGCTGGGTGAACCTACTGTATCTGTGAACAAGACTAGGCCAGTGACGATTCAAAAGACTGCAGGTGTCATTCTGAAACTGTTGCACCAGTTGTAATTTGCTCACATGTCCTTGATGCTCAGAAACGTCAAAGAAACCTAAAGATAATATGGTATATAGGGGTCCCGAGGCTCTCTCTGCCTGCAAAGACATTGGCATCACTCAAAGAAGAATGCCAGCACAAGAGAAAGAGGTATAAAATCAAGCTCCTTGCATGTTTCATGCCAGCATTAGAAACATCATTCTTTGACCAGGCTAGTGTACCCTTCTCAAGTGGTAGTGCTAAGAGTGAGCTTTGAGCAATGGAGCTGACACAGGTTAGGAGTCATTCAATGAACCTGAGTCATGAGAATTTGTCAGCACTTTTCATCAGTATGCATCATATTGCTTAGATAATGGAGCTTGGCAAGGATCTACTATTTTTCAATATTTTTCCCATTATTGTAAATAGATGAGATTCTGCTCCAGGCCACGTATGAAAGATGAATAATTAGGAGGAAGAGACATAAATAAGTGCAGAAAATGTGAAGAAAAAATGCAATTGCTCTTATTTCTCTGCCTCAGCAATGCATATTCTCCCCTTGTCAAAACTACAATTTTCTGGGAGAAGATGCCAGATGATGTTACCTGGTGATCAAGAAGGAAAACGCATTCAAAAGAAGAAATACTCGCAGTGAAAAACTCTAAGATTTTTTTTACTACCTTCAAAATTTTATCAGCATTCTTTTTTTTTCCTAAACCAAAATGCCTGCAGTATTATAAGAAATTCATGTGACTTCTAAAGACAAAAAAATTTCCCAAGAGCAGAAAACAACACCGTATTTTCAAGGTGTTTGTGATTCTAAATGTCTTTCTAAAAAAAGAAAATCATAAGTGATGTCACAGTTGTGAAAATAAAGTTTAAAAGAAAACATGAAGTTTTTAAAGAGTTTACTCACATTTTACTAAAGCAGCTTATATAGCTGAAAACATGTTTTTCTCCCTGCCCCCCCAAAAAACACCTAAATAAAATGTCTAGATGTCTGAAAAACAAATTCTGTGACTGCTAAAGCATGAACAAAGAACACATTCTCAAAGGCTCTATTTTTAATAAAATTTTAATCTAAATTTTAGCAACTTATCCCTGTTCTTTTAAAACTGTTACTGAAATTTTGTCACTATTTAAACCTCTGTAAATACAACATAAAAATTATAGCAGCACTTGAGAAGGGAGAATCTTAACACAGAGGCAGTCTTAGATGTTTTGTAATGAGTTTCTTTTCAAATTAGTTCCACCTCTTCCTCGGATAGAAAGGGATTTCAGCTTTTAATGTTCCTCAGGTGATGTGCATTACGTATATATTATACACGTGTATGGCCTTGTAATGAAGGCCAAAACAAAACTAAGAACAGATGAACTCACTTCACTTTCCAGACCAGACATGAAATACTGTGAGAAATTTTAAGTACCATTGCTCTGGATAATTACCTTGAACGTTTAAATCAAAGAAGTGTATTGGAAAACCTACCTCCATAATATTTCTGCAAATAAAATCTGGATTCCCTCTCTCCCCCTCTTTTTTTTTTCAGTTAGACTAAGCTGGTTAGATAGGTGTTTGAACAAAAAATCTGCACGAGAGAAATTATAACCTTGTTACTACCAGAGTCCTTGATATTGGACTGAATCCTCAGGGCACCATTTAATATTTAGATGCATACAAAAAAAAAACCCTTTAAATAATGTTAGGGTTGGGGTTTGCTACAAACAAACAGATTCTGGGCAATTCAATGTTAAAGATGACACTTTGTCATCACAATTCTTAACAAGGAGAAGGAAAAGTATTTAAATAAAGGATATAATTTCAGCTTTTAAATGAATTCTTCAGTGTTTATAGTTTTTTTTATAATGGCAATGGTATTTTAAGCACAGTTTTCTGTACATTAAATACCAAAATCTTCTCTGTATTCAGGCAAAAAAAGGTTTAGGAAACTGAAAGAAAAGCAAGTGATAAAATTGAAGAATCAGATTGCCAGTGAACTGCTAAATAAATCACTGTAAAAATCCTACCATATTTGTGGGAAGGGAGTGGGAAGAAGAGTGTGATGGTGTGAACATCTGACATCATGCCTAATGCAAACAAAAAAATGTAATGCTTGACAAAAAGTGAAAAAGAATGACATTGAAATATTACCCACACAGGGAATATAAAACATTGTGGAATTGATTCATCTGGCATAGATGGTTCTTTCCAAACTTTCATTTTATAATTCTTTATTTGTAATGTAAATACACGCTAACAGCACTAAGAGTCAGAAAACATTAAACTTCCATGAACAGAGTTAGTTCTGAGACAACAATGACTCCTGGCGGTATTTATTTTAAGAATATAGAATTGAAGAAACAGTTATTTTCTCACTTAGAGATTTGTTGCATGCCTGAAAATCATTAGATACAATATAAGTGATACTTAAAACAAGAAGGTCAGTGCCCAAGGTAAAGCGGTGTGAAGTACATCTCCAGTATGAGGTTACCACTGGAGATACTTGTGTTGTGATCAATTCTTTGTTTTTTGGAATTCATTGAGGGAACATAATTTTTTTAACTTCTGAGAAGCCCACAATATCCTCCCGAATATTTTTATAAGAAAGAAAAGCGAAGTCACATCCCAGTCATATAAAAACTTAAAAAACCTACAAGGGAAGCAAAAAGAGACTTGAACAATCAGAAGCATGAATTTTTGTGAATATGAAGTAAAGAAAGAGACAAGAAGTGGAAAAAGAAAGAAAAGATCTAGTTGAGGAAAGACCTAAGGGGTAGTATCATGAACATACGATTACATAGTATAAAAAAAAAAATCTCCAAAACATCTGAAGATTAAAAATTCAAAGGAAGTCTTTAAGATCTTATACATTCATATAAAAAAACTACCTAAGTGGCACAGGTATGTCTAAAAACATGTCAACATTGTCAAGACAGACAATTCAACAGTGTTTTCGTAGGACTCTTTCACAAGTTCAACATGCATTTTCCTGAATCTATGCTCTTTATTTCAGTGCATTGTTTAAACAAACTATACTATACAAGATATTTAAGTACTAATTGCCTTGAAGGTTTAAAAGAAAAAGTATTTTCACTCTAAACGAGAGATTTAGAATTCTTATATAAACTAGCATATTTACACAGTTGCTCATTTCACAACAATCTCAGTCAGATATGCATATATTCCAGGACAGCATTAAACACAGAAACACCATCAAGAAAAAAAAAAAAATCATAAAATAAATTAGAATACTCACTAGGCAGAGGCAAGCAAAGAATAACAGGACCCTGTAATGCAGCTACACCCCCACCTCCACAAAAAAAAAACCAAACCAAAAATATAACAAAAACCCCACATCAAACAAACATCTAAATCACATCTGTAACTGTTTAACAATTTAGAGTCAGATTCACCCCAGAATGCAACAGGGAGAAGAAGACGACAAATGTATGTATATGATCTTTCCAGAAAAGGCAATATTCCTACCTACCCCAGAAATAATGTGTAACATAAAACACATAAAGTTGTTAGCAGTGGCAAATTTTATTCAAGCTCTAATGAAGAAAAATTTGCTTTGGAAAGAAGTGTACCCTTTTTTAGTTTCACTGAATTGTTCTAATAAAATAATTTGAATCAGCAAGTGATAAGGATGAGTGAAGACAGCCAGGACTTCCTTGATTCTAAAGGATGTGAACATTACGCTGTCTAAAGTTAGCATACGAAATAGCTACCTGATAAGCCACGGAGGAAATTATTCATTAAACAGTCCAGACTCAATCATTCCAAAATCTCTCTAAAAGAAATATGCTTATGACGTACCAATATTGTGTTATGTTAAATCCCATGAGATAAAAGTAGGTTTTGATTTTCCTTTTTTTCCTTTTCTTTTTTAAAATATATTCTCCTCAAGATATTTCCCTCCACCACTTCCAGCTTCCAAATTCTGCTTTATGGTTGAATCTAATAGCTGAGTTTTTTCCTCTCTTATCTGTATTTTATTTTCTTCAGGTTTACAACATTTGAAATCAATAAATTTACACTCAGACAAAGCTAATGTAAAAATATATATTCAAAAAAATCAAGAGGCATCATAACAACCTTGGCAAAAAAAGAGAAAGCACTTTGCCTTAGCTTTAAAAATTTAAGGCAGCTGAATAAATACATAAGTGCAGGAAACAGAAAATAGCTCAATATTACAGGTATCACTCTGTTTTGCTCTACAGCACAAATTGTGAGAGGTGTGCAAAATGTTAAATAAGTTAATTTTTATTTATAATCAAAGAAAGAAGAAAAAAACATAAAGAAAACCCATACTTCCTAATGGAAAATGTTTGTGTGTATTTACTTAGTCTTATCTCCAAATTGATTGCAGAAAGATAAACAGCACTGAAAATATTATTCCAACTGTTTCTTACACCCAAGAGAACCCAAATGTTTCTTTTCTTCCTAAGGGGCATAGACTCCTTTGGCAGAATTTCAGAACTTGCAGTTAAATTGGAGGGGAACACCGGCAGTCCTCAGAGTGAGCCCATATGAGACAGAGTGTGTTAATTCCAGCTGCTTCCTTTTCACCAGACAGGAATCAGCAGGACTTGCCCTTTGGGCAAAGGGAAGATTTGCAGTCACCTCTCACAAAGACAACATACAGCCCAAGAGATGCTTCTAGCCTGGCAGCACTTCTTCAGTCTCCCTGATATCCTGAAGTTGATGCAGAGAGTGTTTTCTCTCCCTGAAGCAATTTACTGACACATTTGTGGCGACTGCTGTGGGTTTTGTTTTGTTTTGTTTATCATCTTGCTAATGAAGTGTTTGTCTGTGCAAGCACTCAACAGAAGGAACCTCCAATTCATCATGTTTGTGTTAATATTACTTCATCTGCAGCCTAAACACAAGAAGAGACTGCACAGAAACCTCAATGATGGCTAAATATTTGATAGCTAGCAGAGCAATAAGAGCTAGCAAAAAAAAAGTATGTTTCAGGTGACATGAAACTCTCCAAATCACTAGCTGATTAGGACAGTTGCATGACAGAGCAATGTTCTTAGTCCTGTAGCTTGATGAAGAGTATAAAGATAAAATATTAGATATTATATAAATATTATATTAATATTATATTAAATATTAGATAAATATTAAATATACCAATAACTTGGATAAATCTGTATACTTCCCTGAAGAAGTCTCTGCTGTGCTTCTCTTGTATACAATCTCTCATACTCCAGAATACACAGGTTCAGAGTCATCCCTATGATACCTTGGCACTTTTCAACTTCCATTAGAATTCAATCAGGGACAAAGCAGACTTTTAAAATGGTTGTCAAGCCTCTTACACCTAAGACACAGTCCTTTCCATGGTACTTGTAGAATGTCCACAAACTGCAGTGCTGAGCAGGCCGCTGTGAATTTGTTTACTTGTGCAGGCTACCAGCAGAAAGAAAAAACAACAACTCACAACAAAAGAGCTTTTTACACCAAGAAGTGGAGCCCTGAGGTTCTGGTATCCTGAATTCTCCAGGAGGGTTGAATTTCAGGGAAAAGTGGCCTGGAGGAAGTCATTTGTCAAAGGGAAAAATAAAGTAACTTTTCCCTCTCCGTCAGGACTCAAAGAGATGCTCTAGCAGAAAGAAAGACCACTGCTTTTGGAAATGTCCTCTAAATCACCCTAAGCATACTGACCAAAAGCGACCAGTTTATTTCCAGTGCTGGTTTTTATGAAATTGCACTATCGGGGTCATGCCTTAGTTAGCAACTCCTTCAACCCTTTATCCCTCACCTATGCTTTGAATTTGGAGAACATGGCGTCCAGGAGAAGCAGACTGGAAAAGATCCAGGTACGAATCTTGTCTGCCATGACCATTGACATCGATGACAAGAACTGCTTCTTGTTTGTGAAGGAGCATGAGGATGAATGGTGCAACACCTCTTCATTAACGTGCCCGAGCTGATGGGCTCTCCAGGAGTGTGCTGTTCCTTCCACTCAACCTTGAGAGATTAGCAGCATCCTATTATCTCATTTGCTGCTCCTCATACCAGATATCTACTTTTTGTTGGCCACATCCTGTTCTTCAGCACAGAAGCAAAGTGGGATGGATGCAATAGGGCACTATCTCATGCCTCTGCAACAGCTGCTGCCTTCCCCGGGGCTGCTCTCTGTTAGTCCCCTCCACGCCTCTGTCCTTCCAGCAAATGGGGAATCACTGCAGCAGAGACTTCGCCAAGAGGTGGCCCACCCTCCTACCACCCTACTAGTTCTCACAAGTACTGGCCTTTTACATTTCTTTGCCTAGAAAGTATTTTTTTATACTAAAAAGCCTCCTATTTTACAGCTAGTAGTGCAGGTAAACAAAAGCAGATTTGATGCACAGTAAAGAAGCCCAAGCAACAAGAAAGAAGATTTGAGCTTACTGCAGCTCAGGATCTTTCTCCATCTCCTCCCATCCCCATCCTCTAAATCTGTAGTCATTGAGTTAAGTGCCTTGGGATTTGGGGTTGGAAGGTGCTAGGAAGATCATTAGTATAATTATCAGACTTAGACATTATGCATTATTTATTCCAAATATTTATTCGTTATTATGTCCCAGATTAATATAAGCTACTTGAGGCAAATCTGTTTCTTATGGAATAATATTATATTAAGAATTCTGAAGTTGAAACAAACAAACAAACAAACAAGGAAGATCCTTCAAGGAAGATCCTTCAAGGAATGAGAGAGATGAAAAAGAGACAGAAGAAAGTTTTAATAAGATGATTGATCCTAAAGCTGTCAGGTTGTGTTATTGCCAGTAAGCAAGCCTCTTCTGGGAGCACAGATGTTGATCTAATACATTTGGTCCACGATCTAATTTAATATGCTAGATCTAGATGGTAGACAGTAAGTTTTCTTCCAATTCTTTGGGGAAAAATATGAGAAAAAAAATCATAGTTGTAAAAGACGTGTGCTCCAGATTTTTAAGTGAGTAAGCTTACACATTATGTAATGTAAACTGGTGCAGATTTGTTGGAACCAACAGCATTATTTTGATTTCTTGTCTGTCAAAATCCAGTTTTGTATCAGTAGCCCAGGAAGTTATATTTTGGTTTACAAAAACTCCATCTTACTTTTGCTAACAGTTATCCTTAATATGATTTATTATTTTTATTATTAACATTACAATGACAACAAAGGATTGGGACACAGTCATTCTATATGCTGCACAGACATGTAGCATATACTAGAATTATCTAGAACAGACTATTAGTACAAGCTGAAATAGAGGCAAAAGAAGCTAAATTATTTTCTCAGCCTCATGGGCTCATCAATAGTGGAGCCAGCTGATCGCTCTGAGGTTTTGTGAGCTGATACGTGATTTTTCATTATAAAAAACAATCTTGAAAATTACTTTTCTCTGTGTGTATATTTTTATATAAAACTGCTTTGCAAAAGAACAAATAAATAAAAAATACCAGGGTATGTAAATGTAGCTACCACAAGTTACTGAACCCAATACTCAAATCTACCATGCTTTTCCTCTGTATTTTCCCTATTACTGCATTTGTCTATAATGTCTTTTCTTATATTCACTTTGGAGCTGGTAGGAAAAGAGACAACCTTTTGTTCTCTTTGACTTCACCTGGACCCAGGAAACAATGTAACAATGGAAACTTTAGTTTATTTTAATGCATTTTCTTGTTGATCTGTCCTGAGTCTTTACACATTTAAAAGCTCGGAAGGGATGAGAAGCAGTGGAACAAGAAAGATGAATGCGTGTGTCCAAATGATTCCTCTACAGAAAGACCAGCCTTAATCTGTTTTGCGCTCTTCAAGCTACCTTTCTGCAGTCTTGATATTTGAACTAAAAAGAGAATGTATGTCCATATCTGGCAGTCCTTCAACATCACTGGGTAGAAAAATGGGATTTTGATCCTGCAGAACCATTTACTTGGCATCTCACCACTATGTACCACCTCTATTAGAAATCAAAACTCGCATGGGCCCAGTCCTGCTTCCAGCCACTGCCAGGAGATGCAGCCACTCACATAAAGCAAAATCAGTGTGATTCTGTCCTTCCAGTGAAAGCTCCTCTAGTCCACCAAAACAGTTCAGCAGCCGGGCATTGTTAACCTAATGGTGTGTCTACCGCAGTACCCTCCCCCAGCAGCAGACATCAGGGACAAATAAAGAATTAGCACAAACCTATTGTGATATTTCCTTGGATTACTCCCCTGATTTCTGCTGATCTGTAAACCAGATATTTTTTAAAACAAGAGTGAACTCAACAACTGAGTACCACCAGGAATCTGTTTGTATCTTGATTTGTGACAAGGAAGAATGTAAACAAGTTATTTTGTCATGACATAAATATAAAAAGTTTCCTTCTGAGAGTCCATAAAGGAGAAAGTGATCTGTGTGACAGGAGATCTTGTTTTTTATATTCTCTCTCTGCTTCTCTGCCTCTTTAACATTTTCAGCCTTTGCTGTTAGCTTTACACCACCATAATTTAAGTAATACGTATTTATCTTCTTGCTGGCATAGTTCACATCATGGTTAAAGACAAGTAATCAGTAATCTGCCTGCCAGCTAGAGGCAGAAGGGGCACTGAGAGCACAGAATTTCTGTTTTACAGCAAATGAAGCTTAGAAATTTCTTCAAAGGATTTTAAACAAGATCCAGACCAGTGCTTGCAGGTAAATGACCATTGTGTTTATCATAGCAGGAGACTCTGGATTTGAGCACAACAGCCCACCACAAATGGGTCCCAGGGACACTGCTTGAAGCTTTCTTCTGCCCGAAGACAGTACAAAGCAGAAAAGTTCTGCCTGACCTCTTTTAACCCAGGTCATTTAAACGAATAAGTGATGAGGAAAGAGCTTTTGATTGAAAGAAGTAAAGAAGAGCTGATCACAGCTTCTTGCTGGATTTTATACTTCTGAAGACTGAGACATAGAGAGGATAAATAACAGCCTGATACTGCCCTGGCCAATGTTGAAAATCAGCTCTTGCAGCACAGTCCTATTTTCTGCATTTATCCCCTCACAGTCTGTCTGGAACCACTGCTCACAGAGGTTGAGTTTTTCCACTTGAACCTAAGTTTTAACTCCAGGAGGCAGAAATAAAGAGCTAGTTCAAGTTCTCCTTTGTTTATCTGAAAGAGGGCAATTAAAAAAACACTTTCTGTTAGTACTATTAATTTCAATACAAAAATATAATGTTGATGAGGAAGAGAATGCCCTAAAGTGAAGCCCTAAAACAATTGCAATGATGATATGAGCTCTCTGTGTTGTACACACTCAATGGAAATTGCTACACATACAACTGAGAGGGAATAGGGAACCCAGGAGCTCAGTAACTGCAAAGAACTGAGAAGTTTACGCAATGATGAGCAATGCTTTTAGCTAACTCATAGGTTTTCTTTTGATTCAAGATTGTTTCTTTTTTTTGAAAAGCGCAGTTTTTGTAAGGAAAACATGAGGAAGAAAAATGTAGATTAAACATTTAAAATTTTAATATTTTTTTTAAATAAACTTTAATAAACTTTTCAACATAATTTGGATTTAAATTCAAAACAATATTTCAGGTATTCATCCTATGTTATGAAGAGTAAATTTTCCTCTGAATAAAAAGTCTTACCAGGCTCAGGGTTAAACACAACTTAAGTTGATTCAGGTCTACAAGATGAGTGTAACCCACACTGTTTAATCAAGCTATGGACAGTGATAGATTCTGGCCACAGTAACATTCCTGGAGCACAGGAAATCACCATCACCATTAATATTGGTCAACTGAGGCTTCATTATGTAAAATTGCTTTCCCAGTCCTGCAAAAATTTTGTGATTAATCGTGGAACGAGAGAATCATAGAATCATTTAGGTTGCAAAAGAGCCTTAAGATCATCAAGTTCAGCAATAAACCTAACTCTGCCAAGTTCACCAGTAAATCATGTCCCTAAGCATCTCAGAGATGGTGATTCAACTACTTCTCTGGACAGCCTGTTCCAGTGCCTGGAAATTGAAGTCACATCTCCCGAAGCTTAATTCAGAAACAAAGACTTCATCTCCTATGTGTTTAGGGAGCAGCTGATGGAGGATTATACCTAATCCTACCACCTTTGGACAGAGGACACTCAAAGCCATGAGGCTAGATCTGAGTCTCTGAGACTCTGATGTCATAAATCCTTGGCTTGTTTCAGACCAGAACACATATTTAACAGTTGTTATAACCATACTATGGAAAACTCTACTTTTTAAAAACTCCTACAAGGGCTTGCACAGCAGAGAGAAAAAACAGAGCAGACAAGACTAAAGAAAGAGACAAGGAAAGAAGAAACAACTTCCCCAGAGTTGCACAACATCAGTTTCTGAAGCAGGTAAAGGATCTCTTCTCCAAATTCTTTAATGTTGAATATTCCGACCTGTTTTCATTCCATCTCCTTTAAGGAAAAATCTCTGGCTGATCTGAATATGTTCAATACAAGTCCCATCTTTTAACTTCTATCTTTTCACTCAAGCTTGAATAGTTCAACTCTCTCACCCCTTCTTATTCTTTTCTCTATGTTACACTTCAGTTTCAATTTTGAAATATTCCTTGTGATTTTCCCATGCTTGTAGAACTATTTAAATGTCTTGTCATAGGTCAAGCTAACATTGGAGAGTCGAGAATGGAAATGGGGGGTGAGGGGGGGAAACAAACAAACAAACAAAAATAAACCCCACAAACCCTAAGCCACTTGACTGGTTATGAAATGTTTCTTTGAGATGGAAGTGTTATTGTATGGCAGAAAGCACAACCATGCAGAACAAAACCAACAGTCTTTTGGCACTGACAAGGGGCAGGAAATTCTGAAGACAAAGCTGAGGAATACAGACTGATTGCTGGTGGAAAGCTGGTATAGAGTTCTGCTGAAAAACTACAAGAAGTAACTAACAGGGACTAGCTTACTGTGTCTACTAAGTTCTTAAATTATGTTGCCCATTTCTGAGCACCATTAGCTGCCTCGTTATTTACATATCCATAGGCAGAGCAGGGTATTAGCAGTTTAGCGCAATGTCATAGGAAATTTGCATTAGTTCAGGATCCAATTCTTAAAATAATATCATAAGATTTGACCAAGCTCCAGATTAAAAAACATGATGATCTATGACCATTATCTGCAATTTAAAGTCATCACTAGGAAGACTCAATAAAAAGGTATAAAAGTGGTGTAAATCCCAGACCAATTTCAGTAGATATTCAATGGTATAAAAGACATCTTTCTAATTAAGACAGAAGTGTATCTTGAGTCTTATGTCATGAAAATGAATCTTGCTCCAAGACATTCAGACACATGTTGGATCTTTCTATATCCACGTGTCTTTGTTTATTGAAGCTGCTAAATCAGCAAAAATATAATATTTCGTTTGCTACGTTTGAATTCTACTTAAAACCCCATTCGGTTCTTTAAGATTTTGAGATTCTCCTACTTGAATCTGTCAGCACTGAAAAGCATTTTCTATTCAAAAGGAAAACACAGCATGTCTCTGACAAATATCAGAAAAGGCGCTTTCTGACAGTGATGCACTTGCTTTATTTATTTATTTTATAACATGAATTCATTCAAAAGCCTCCACATTATAAAACAAAGCATCACAACAATATATGGTCCCTAGCTGGGCCATTCTTTCCACTGCTTGGATCCAATGCCCTGTAAGCTGTCATTTTCAAATGTCCACATCAGTTCATTCCTCAAAAATTCAAGCCCTTTCAATATATAACATCTGCCCACATGACTCCACGCTCCTCATCTTTCTGAAATTTAGATTTCAGCTGTCAGTTGAACGGCAAACTTCTCATTGAAATATCATTTCACGCACTGCTAGGCTTCCTGTCCTCCCCTGCCCTCTCCTTTTCACTAACAGAGCTGTTTTAAATGTAGATAGTCCTGATCTATATGACAAAAGGGTAACAAGACTTAACTATAGCGTGCATTCCATCAGCTGCAGTAGGGACTTTCAGGTAGACAAATGCTGGATGGTATATGATGCCCAGATTGTTTCTCTGAGCACAATGGGGGGGGACACTGCTTCTACTTTCACACATTTTCAAAGGTAGACATAGCTTCACTGGCTAGAAATGAGTCGCTCACAAGCTCGGACCCATCCACAAGCTTGGACTCATCCAGACCTACTTTCAGGAAACAATTGTCACAAAGGTAAAATACAACCAATGCTATCAAGTTCTGCTCCTGATACTGGGTGCCCCCCAACCTGCACAGTCACAGAGGGAGGGTCTTTAGGTGTTTGCATGGCAAATTGGAGACTGACAAAACTCTCAGGGTAAGTTCAAAACAGGGTTTATTTTGGGCACAGGCAAAATAACAAATCAGGTACTTCTGTGCAGCTTCCCAAAGCTGCAAAAACAGACCTCAATCTGTTCAGATCACAGTCTGATACCCTCAAGGCAGCTAGACAAAACAACACAACTCAGATTTGATCTGATAAACTGTAGCGCCATGGAAAAGAGATCTAGTAAGAAATGAGAGACAGAAAAATAAGAGTAGTGGTGGGGAGGTTGGGGGGAAGAGAAAAATAGTCACCACTCCATAGGCCTCTGGAAAACATGGTCTTCAGGAGCACATGGTCCTGTAGTTCTTCTGTAGCACGTGTCCAGGCAGGTTCCATGGGATGGTGGGCATGGGCACCTCCCTTCTTGACAGGCTCTATTTAAAGAGCAAGTCCATTCCCTATTAGCATACGAGGAGCGGTCTTGCTGTGAAAGTTCTCGAACCAGGTCATGTACAGGAGTTCCTTCGGGAAGGCTGTGGAATTGAGTCTGGGGGCTCCATGGTCACTTGCAGTTCAACAGACCCTTGCCAGAATAACCTCTGTGTGAACTCTTTGGGTCTACATGTGCAGTCAGGTGTGCAACTGCTGCTGCACGTCCTCCCCCTCCTCTGCAGCAGCACAGTCAACACATCCCTTAATGAGGAGCCACAGCAATCAAGTCGATGTTTAAGACAACAATACAAGTAGAATCAGATGATGTTTAGGACAATACAAGTAGTATGAGTAGAGTTATTCTTTACAAATGCAGATTAAAATAAGCATGTAGGAATAAAGTCCCTGCCTAATAATTAGCTAGATGGCAAACCCTGGAATAATCCCATGTAGAAATCTGCTAGATCTTAGATAAACTCCTGGATATATCTTCCTTTTTCACTGAATAACCCGGGCTCAAATACCTAAATTTAGGGTGGATTAGTTTGTGCTTAAGGAGCCTAGCTTTCTGAAGCAGATGCTTTAATGGATCACTGAGGTTTGTGAAATATAGTTCTTGATCGAACCCAAGTAGATTTAGGAGTTTTAATTCCATTAGCGGTGCTGTGATTGAAATATCCATACACTGGAGTCTAGTGCCCTTTCTAATGCCCTTGGGGGCCTGACACTTCCAAACAACACTGCTGGCTGTGCTGCACAAACAGAAACACTCTTTTAAAACAGTAGTTTCAAACCTGGTGGGATCCCCCAGATGCTTATGTTTAAGCGTGTTAATCTGCTCAGACTGCGCAGAGAATCAGACTGTCGCAATACTGTTTATCTGATCGTGTTGCAGAATCTCTGATGTGAGTGAGCCTTTGCAGGAGTCTTTCTCACACAGGCTAAATGACAGCCACATGCTGGACTTGGCCAGACACTGAAAGCCTGGTCTGAGAGTCAACGTTATTGGTCCACATACATGGCTTCCAGACCTGCCACTGGTTCAGCACAGCTCCACTTGGACTTATCATTCAGGCTGCATAAAAATAAATTGCCTCAACTGAGACCTGTGCCTGAGACAATAATCAGCATATTCAATTAAACTGCACTGGGATCTGGACTCTCTCACATCCAACTAGCTCAGATACTTCCATATTGCTGAAGTAGATGTAATTGTGTATCAGAAATTAAATCTTGTTTCCTCTGTTGTATTCTTTATGTAATGGTACTATAGAGGGAAAATAAATATGTAAACTCCAGGCTTTCATCTTCCTCAAGAACACCACAGTTTCCTTTCTATGTATAGTAATTAACCAGGGGAATGATTATCGAGAGCTGCATTGTTACTGGGCATGTTAAAGTTAAGAGAAGTTTACATGATTTTTACTTAAAGACATGGCTAAGCTTGAAGAGAAATTCAGTCAAGGAAATCCTACAGGAGCAAGAAACATTAACTGATCAACACAGTCTCTCTGCAGATTTACAAACCTGTGAAATTCCCTGGCTTTGAACCATTCTCAACTGACTTGCCAAAGGCCACATAGGGGACACGTAATGGACAAGGAACATCCCCCACCCTTTGCATAGTCCCAGTTCTTCTCAGGTGCTGATCCCAGGTTGCTTCAAGAGCAGCTTCTGTCTGTCTTGATGGAAAGACTTATTATGGCAGATACCAAAAAATTGTTTCCATGAATGCATCTCCTACAGGGGGATATGACACATACATATTATGAATATTCCTCAGGAACTCTTTTCCAGCTATTGATATCATATTTTTTAAAAATGAAATAATTAAAAAATGCTCTGTATTAATATTATAAAACTTATAACCAAACCTCTTCCTGAAGTAACTGAAATAGATGAAAGAGAAAAATAAAATATCTTCCTTGATAAATGTTTTCTTATTTACTACAAAGAAGAAAAATCTAGGAATAGATTTTTTTCCCTGATGTGTTGGCAAGACTACTGAATGTTCCATAAAACAACATTGCAGGTTAAAGACTGAGGTTATTTGTGTCAAAAATTCTCTGACTTTGTGCTGCTTCTACACTGAAAGCCAAAATAACTTTTAAACAAGGACCTTTTCCCTGTGGAGATTTGATTTGTTTCTTGATATGTCAGGTCAGGGAGCAAAGGCAGTAGGAGGTCAAAAAACTCGAACCAAACAAAACTAGGGGGAGGGGAAAAAAGGAAAGAACACACGCAATGTTAGTGTCTTGGTGCCCTCTAACCCGTGTTTATCATGCGTTCAAAAAACACAGCAAATACTTAGAAGAAAATTATAATTTGTAAACAGAGATAAGGTGTCCAGAGGACTGTTTACAAGCAGAATATGTAAATTCTTATTGCCATCAAAAAAAAGATAGGAAGCTGTCTTTTAGAATATATATAATTGTATTGCAAAATGCTCTATTTGACGGTTTTTTCATACTGGTTTTTATGGTCCTGCTGCTTGGCTTCATCTACTCATTCTACAGGTTATTTATGGAGAACATGGACTAGCATCACCCATAATGTGCCAGAATCTTTAATACCAAGTACCTAGACTTTGCAACATGAAGCCGTCCAATCCCATATCTACATTCAATATCACCTTCCCAACCAGAACAGAATAACAACCCTTCCTCATTTCTTATTGAAATGTTATCACTTTTGAGCAGGATAATTGAAAAGGATAGGAGTTGAGCTGGTTTGGTCTAGTTTCCCTAAGCTCTCTAACAGTTGACATCCTTTTCCCAAAGCTTCCCCCTTTTTAAAGAAAAAAACTATAGAAAAAACAAAATCGCACTAAATATATATATATATTTCCTAAGTATAAACAACTACTTACAGCAAGGATATCACGCAAACACTCCCAATAAAGGGAAGAGGGGAAGGGAAAATGGGAAAAAAGACAAAAAGGAACTAAAACAAAACAGGTATGCACACTTGTAAGACCCAGTAACTAACAAAGTAAAGAACTAGCAAAACCACACCAATTCCCTTGAGGAAAGCAGAACAGCTAAATCCCACCCAGCACTCTCCCCTCACACGTGGGCAGACAACAGCAACCACCGCAGGCCTCAGCTCCAGACAGGACCAGCAGCAACGGAGCTCCTGCTCTCCAGCCTCCCGGAAGAAGAAGAGAGCGTGCTCTCTTGTCTACATCTTATTCATATGTTGTGTTACGTTAAAGGAAGATATGGAATACTTCTGTGGATCCTGACCTCTGTAGTTAAGGGAGAACTGTAAAGGCCATTTTTAAGGAAGATCTGAAAAAAAATCTAAAAGCCAACCCTCTACAGGAGTGTAGAATGAGTATAATTACAGTTACATCTGGCCAGTATAGGGGTCCAGGAGTACAGTATGAAGGAAAGATGTGCCACTGGGACAACTTTAATAAGAATCAAATAGTTAAAGTTTGCTGCTGAAAGTAGATGGTTTAAAGCTTGGAAACAGCATTGATTAACATTCTGAGTAGTGCCTGCTGCCAAACAGAAAGACAGATAATCTCCCCTTGAGTCTCTGATTATTGTTGCTTTCCTGATTATTTTTCCACAAGGTCAGAAAGAAGTGGTAATATTGCAGTGTTGTAAGAAGATTTTCAGTCCAATTAAAAAGCAAATCAGCAGCTATGTATTTCTTTAACCTTGACAATTACAATCAAACATAATACATTTATATGCTGTGTAAGCATGAGAATCCATAATCAAAAGAATCCATTCATTATAGTTTGTTATGTAATAGATTTATTATATGTATTTATTACAAGCGAATATCTATTTTGTCCTAACATATCAATCTGCTACTTGAGGAAATGACAGAGGAGCAAGAATCATAATCCAATTTCTTACTCCTGCTCCCAAGATGTGTGTACAAGAAATGAAGATAAGTGTGAGTATTTGTCGTACTACCTGACATCTTGCATCATGCATCATGGAATGATGGCTTTGCCCATTTCTTATTCAGCTGTACAGAAAAGAAGGCCTCAGTCTACCAAACAAAATGAATTAGGAAATCAGTAATCTAAAAAATAGCTAACTAATCCATGTTAGCCACATCAGTTTCCACTAGAGCCAACAAAGATTATCTTCTGAGATGATTAATCCCAGTCTGAGGGACGTGTCTGAAAGTGGAAGGGTTTATCACCATCTCCACCATGTGCAGAAAGAGCTTGGACAAGGGGGTGAGATTAGACATATCTTGCAGATAGTCAAGGTCAGGGAGATGAATGCTCGCCTACTCACTCTTTATAGATGTAAGCTCTTATTAGATGCAGCCATTACACTTAGAGTAGTGGAGGTCTGTCTCTGCTGCTGCACAGACAGCAAACATCAGTAATACTGATCAGAAATATTCCTAGTTTGTTATCTCAGACGTGTATCAGAGAAACTGTGACATACAAACAGCAGTATAACCGGCACCATTTCATCTCTCTCAGAAACACAAGGACTTTTGCAGAGAAACACTGCACCAATTTAACTGTGCACGGGAACTGCTGGTGAAAACGTAGCAAGGTAGAAGTTTTCGTTTGCCTGCAGCTGAATTGGAAAGAGGTGGGAGTAAAACAACACCTGAAGAAGATGGTGGTTCAAACTTAAAACTCACTTTGAAAGCCCTCTGAATAACTTCCTTTGTTTAGAGAAAAATGGTTGGGAAGGAGATTTGTCACTGGGATGACAGCAGATAAAGCAGAAAGGTAATTACGCGGTCATCATCTATTATACAGCTGTTGGACATTCCACACAAAACAAGCAAAGGCTGAGAAGTTTATAAAGCATTTTTATTCCATTAATTCCAGGTGCTACTCCTGACAAAGACAGTGCTTACATTTATGTCTGCTTTCTCCACATAAGAACTGATGGACTACTGGTGAGGGCAAAAGAGACAGACCAAAACCAGAAAAGCCAAGCGAAGACCTAGAAATCCCTCAGGTTTATAGCACTATGCACCTTAACTCCTTCAGGAAGTAAAAAATTGTTCATGACACCACAACAGAGTTGGTGTCATGCTCCTGAATGGAGCCCATGAGCACAGCCAAAATGCAAAGAATATTGAGCATAAGCTAAAAGCAGATCATGTGTATCATCACCACTTCAGACTCTAAGGATCTGTTTCATACCCCTTTTTTACCCCAGACACTGTCACACAGCATTTCACAGAAGACCAGCTAGGGAACATGAGCTGCATCTGTTCAGTTTGGCAACATCCAAAAGATCAACACTGCTTATGCAAGGCTGAGATACCTGGAATCCAGCTTATCTGGCAGTGGGACCTCTAAATGTTGAATATAAAAAAAAAAAAAAATGTCTGAAACCATGAGTGTATATAAGATCTGGGAAATGCTGCAAAGATGATCACAAAGGTGATCAAAGGCACTTTCTCCAACCACTGGCCAGGGCAAATTTGAGCTTTGTCATTTTCAAAATCTGTTTTTTTTCTGGGGACATATTCTAGTAGCTCCTAGACTGGCTGTGAAAGTTTCCAACAAAAGCAGAATATTTCCAGTAAAGTATGCTGGTATTAAACAAATACTGTTTTGGGTGAAACATGCCAAAGCCTCTGCTGAGTCTTCCTCAGGAGCGGGTTTTCACTGGAAGTGAAGACAACCTGAAAGCCGTATGGATATAGTAACCACCTCCTGCATGCATAGTGAACTTGAAATCCCTGTCAATTCTTTCCCTGGCTTAATAAGGAAGCAAGAATATAAATGTCTTCAGCTATTCACATGATCTGGGTACTCCTGGTATACAAGAAATACCTTGAGAACATAAGTACTGATCTATTATCTATTACAAGAAGTAAGCAACACACCAAACAAAAAAAACTCCCAAAGAACCAAAGTGCACTGAGTGGTTTGCAGTTATCTCTACTGCTGATATCGGGTTATGGCCTTTAGTAACATTCTGCATTTCAGAGAGCTTCTAATGTGCACATCCATTGTCCTACAACAAGTTAAGTTTCTTGCCTACCTGCTTGTTACATCTGTCAATCATGAGTGAAAACCGATACCGGAAAGTAATCTGAAGATGCTGTTATATTTAATAGCAGTGATAAGGATGAACTTTATGGCTCAAAGGACTTTGGTGGGAGCAAACCATCCACAGCTTAGATCTGAGCATTTCTTTTCAGGCTCATTTTGCTAAGTCTTCACTAACAAAAGAAAGGGAGACAATCCAAACAAAACAAAAAAAAAATATCAAAGCATGAATTTCTAACAAGAGCTAAAGCAAGTCTCTGCTGGCACACAGAATTTTTTCCTAATATTGTAGGGAGAGAGGAATGTAGAGAAATTTAAAGAAAGCAAGTAATTGTCCCTTTTTTATACTCTCTTGACTACAGTTTATGTTCCTAGAAAAATAAGCTGGTTTTGTACCTACATGAAGAGTTTTGAATCCAGAGGTCTGAGCCAGGCAAGTGTCTTTTTAAATCTCCTGTCACACTGGGAAAACTGCACTTGAGCAAGAAGACCTCTTTAGAAAAACTCTTTCACCACACCAAGGTACTTAATAACTTTACCTAGGCCCTTCTCTGCCTTCGTTTATACCTGAGCCATTAAGAACAACTTCACAAGAGGCAAATAAGTGATAAAGAGGTAAATGTTCTTTACCCATTCAGCTATTAACATAGTGCATATATCAGCCTGGTCATCTCAACAAATGGATGACAGCTTCAGCTGAAAAAGAATTAAAACACTTCATTAAGATCAGTGAAATCATTTCTGGTTCAAACCTGTGAAAAATAGTTCCCAAAAAAATTCTCTCCCTACTTTGTAAGGAAGGAAGAGTAATGTTGTAGTAGTAGTAAGAACATAGGAGAGTTGGTGAGTTGGGGAAGAGAACCCAAGATTCCCAGAGACACTGACCTCTAGGCTGAGGTGATGAGCGCTCACACTTCAGTCTGCTCCACAGAAAATCTGTCCATGTTGGAGGCCAGGGCTGCAGTTGTGATCAGGCAAGCAAGATGCCAAGCGGGATGTGCCAACCTACTGCCAGCTGGGTTGGCCTTGTTGCTTTAGAGCCTCCAAATACAGAGTAACACATCCTTCTAGTAATCAGATTTTATACATATTTCCCCCCACTTCCACCCCAAAGAACAGATCAAAATAACAACTAGAAATTGTTTCAGATACAGATCGCTGTAGATTTTGACAAAAGTTTCAGCACCAGCAACTGGGTTTTTTTAACTAATTGGTTATCATATTGTCATCATGCATCTGTTTTCTAAGTTTTCTATCTGGAACAGAAAAAAATTGTAGGTGAAAATATCTAATGTGAAAAAAAAATCTTAAATAATGGGTTCGTGGGCACTGACACAACACACTTAGATTTTAATTAGTATCGGATATATGTCCTGAGAATACTTGCGAGAGACATTTTAAATACATACATATAAATAAGTAAAATTTTTCTTGCCTAAGGACAAAACTCTCATTTACCTAAATCAATGCCTATTGACTTATGGATTATGTTTGTGTCTTTATGTATTACATCAGCTTGGATGGATCCCTTGGCTTTTCTTACTAGGTTCACTAGTTTGCCTTAGAAGACAATACACTTTGTTCAAGTATGTGCTGAAGGCAACAGCAAAGCTACTCAAACATGCACCAACATTCCTTTTTCCCACTCAGGATTTAAAAGAATACCTCTGGTTTAGATCCTTGGATAAATTAAATCAGAAGCACACACAAATTCAGAAATACTGGTCTGGACAGAAGGACAGGCCACATGGCAAATGCAAGCACATTTGCAACCTAGACAAAAGTTTGGCCTTGGATTTCAAGGAAAGGTTAGCAAAATGTCAGCCTGTCACATCTTATTAACAGTAATAATAACAAGTCACACTTTTGAACACAAATACCATCTGTATATCCTAAAGCTCTCAGCAAACATTACCACACCAACCCTAGAAATATAATGATTTCCTTTATAGAAAGGGAGAAACCAAGGCAGGAGGAGCAGAAAAAAAAAATGGAAAAGGACTCTAAAGAGTGCTCAGAGATGCATAAGAGGTGACAGCAGAAAAGGGAGACCTTACAGAAGAAGAGGCTGGAGTACCCAAGGCAGCATCAAGCGCTATTAAAGAAGGCTGTCATGTTATTTTGATGCAGGTTATTTTAAAATCAGATCTAGATCTAATGTAAACCAGTGTTAAATTCAATGGTACCACAGAGGTATAAACAATCCAGCCCAGTTGTCTGGTAAATATCATCAAAGATTCGTAATAGATGATAGAGTGGGCTTTTTGATCTGCTTCATGCTTTCCAAATGCTTCAGAAGTCCTTTGCTTAAAAAAAAAAAAAAAAAACAGAAGTGAAACCAAAATAAAATCCAGAAATAACTTTCACTAACTCGACTCTAATTGAACTGTCTTGTGTGTAACCATTCTAGAGAAATGGTGATTCCTGCAATCAACTGAAAAGAAAGAGGCTGCAGGAAAACTAAGCAGGAGACACAGATAAGAAGATTTTATTCGGCTTCATTTGACAAGTTTTATTACACAGAGAAAACATAATATATCTAATCTCTTTGCAGCTGTTGCAGCCCTTCAGCCTTTATTACTTAAATCCTATTAGATATAAAATTGTTTCTATTTGTCAATGGCATGATATCTTCTTTTATTATTATTATCATCATTAGAGTCTTGCAAGTGTGGCCATGAACATAATTTCTGGCCCATCTTCTTACCAATAGTTAAGGTTACCCTGTGATGTTTGCCTGCTTAAATGTCCTACTTTTGAAAAAGTGCTGGAGAGCTGTATGTGTTGTTAGCATACACACAGTGGCACTAAATAAAGCTCAGCAAGTAATGAAAACCTCTGCAAGCAAACCAGTATACCTAATTATTTCTATTGTGGGTGCTGAAATTCCAGTCATATTGGGCTCCAGTGCATCCTTACACACATGAAGATCTTGAAGCAATGGTTTTCATCACTGTTACATAGGTTTTTCAATTTGTCTCTTTTAAAACTTTAATTACCTATTTTTCTCAGAAGGATGGAGGACATTATTTCCCAACAGGAATTCCCATTATTGCAAATAAATTACGCTGCTCCACTGCCTCTTTCTCTCCTTGTCCTTAGTATAATCACTCCTATGATTCATCAGACCCACACTTAGTGGGATGCAAAGGGCATCCCCCCCCAGGATATCCCCTTGGAAGTGAAGTCTGGTAGCTCATTGACAGCACACCAGTTCGCTGCCCTCCCCATGAGATACGGATGTCTCATTTCCACATTAACATCATTTCATTTTGGAGGCAAAAATCTTACTTTGGGATAGTGATTTTTTTAGCCTCACTGTAAGTGAAAAATGTAACATGGCAACACCAAAATTCTGTTACAGTTGGTTTCAACAGATGGGTTTTGATCAGATGTTCTTGCAGCATCAGCGGGTTAGGGCAGAAAAGGGGCAGGGGCAACAATAAGGCAGAAGACTTGTTGACAAACGTACAGCAGAGCAGACTATAATATTAGTACCCCCACAGATGCCTGCTCTTGCCTGCACTGGGAGCTTCATGTTCATCCCATTAAAAAGAGCACTTTCATCCTAAAGATAATTGGTATTTGAGGTCCCCAGTGCCATAAAAGCTTAACAAATTAGTAAAGTACTGATTCTGGAAGCATAGCAATAGAAAGAGGGAGTTGTTTTCTCTTTTGCCTATTGTTTTTTATTGTTATTGTAATCCTCTTTCTCTCTTTTTATTAGTTTAATTTTCTTTTGTGTAATTTTGTTTTTATGGAACAGATTCATCCCTGCTGTACCTCTAGTAGAATTTCAGGAGAGACAAAGACATCCCTCTGTGTCTTCAAGAGATAAAGAAAACATTTATACCTCTCTCAAAGCTTTCATATTTAGATACTATGGGCAATTTTTCTGTAGCTTCTCTTTATTGACTATAATAGTCATGGCCAATAAGTGGCTCTTGAGGAGTTCATGATTTGCTTGCTTATCAAATGTTCCGATTTTGTAACTGCATACTGTAGCATGCTGAAATGTGAAAGGCATTAATTTTGAACAACAGTACATATGGCAATGAAGTGAAAATTCTGAAGCTGGGAGTTACGTCTCAAGCAGGAACAAGGTACTCTGTGGCAGTTGATCTCTGGTAACTCACTCCCATAGGAGGCAAAAGCTTTTGTCTCTTACAGCTCTCCTACTATGTGATGTGCAGAATCTTGCAAAGGAGCTCTGTTGAACCAGTGACTGGCAGATCAGAAATCCAGGCAGCCCTCCAAGGTGAGCAGCAGAGTATTGGAAAGCTGTGTGAGATTGTAGACATAAGACTGAATACATTAAGAAAAAATCATATCTTCCAAGAGGATAAAAAAGAGGGGCAACAGTATGTAAGGATATGTCTTGGAGAGGTGAAGGTGTAACGCAGAAGAGTGAAAAAAGGTGTGAAAAATGAAGTGATAGTCCTGGTGTGGAAAGATGCAGGTACATAGTAGGGAAGTTAAAAGTCTGGAGTGCTGGTTTTCCAGGATGTAGGACATGAAAGTGAAGTATGGGATAAGTCTCAGCCAAGCAGAGATTTCCCTCTTTGGTACGTGATGAAATCTGCCCTCCAGGAAAATGAGACTCTTTATTCCAAACTATCTAGGAAAATGCATGACACTTATGTCCCGCATCTTAACACTTGTGCTTCAAGCATGTCCAAGTGACCTATTGGACCAACGTTTGCAGGCTGTATTTCTGACAGTCAACTGTGATTTAGTTTTGGAAATAAAAAATCCAATGACTGGCTACAGAAAGTCATGATAATGCATACAAAAAAAGCAGAACTGAACTACTGAAGGAGGTAGATCTCTCCACAGCTCATAGACCAGGTCCAATAAAAAATCTTGGGCATCTGAAACTGAACTTCAATGATTTCTTCATTCCTAAGTTTTACACTAATTAGCAAGTTAGTTTAGCAGCATCTGATATCACTAGGCATTTGTAATTTTGATCTAAATCTTCCCAGGGCAGGATTTAACAAGCTATCACCATATAGGCTGTTTGAGTTCTGTCCGTTCTGTGTGCAAGAAAAGCAAAAGGAACATGTGCAAGTCAAGAAAGTCAAATTCAAGAAAGATATTGAGGTGCTGGAGTGGGTCCAGGGAAGAGCAACAAAACTGGTGAAGGACTTGAGCACAAGTCCTATGAAGAGAGGCTGAGGGAGCTGGGGTTATTTAGCCTGGAGAAAAGGAAGCTCAGGGGTGACCTCATTGCTCTCTACAACTATCTGGAAGGAGGCTGTAGACAGGTGGGGGTCGGTCTCTTCTCCCAGGCAACCAGCAACAGAGCAAGAGGGCATAAGCTTAGACTCTGCCAGGGAAGTTTTAGGCTGGATATCAGAAAAAAAGTTCTTCACAGAGCAAGTAATCAGGCATTGGAATGGCCTGCCCAGAGCGGTGGTGGATTCACCATCCCTGGAGGTTTTTAAAATAAGACTGGATGTGGCACTTAGTGCCATGATCTAGTAATCATGATAGTGTTGGATTAAGGGTTGGGCTTGATGATCTTGGAGGTCTCTCCCAACCCAGATAATTCTATGATGATTCTATAATGATTCTATGATATCTCTTTCATGAATCTGCCAAAACTTAGCATGGAATACACTCACAATATCTAGACCACCGAGTCACACTCTGCTTTGCTCTCCACCCACTGACAACTAGGCTATTTGACGTTTGGCTGGTGCTTATTCTGCTTAGAGATCCCAGAGAACAAAGTCAGGTAAAAGTAACCCATTCAAAATGACGGTGCTCATTATGAGTGGTTGATACAAGCAGAGACTGAGGAGTGCTGAGGCCTGAAGCCTTCCAGTCATTATAAAAAGAAGTCAGATTTTCTTCTACAAGAAGCTTCAGTGACTCAGTTTTGCTGGTTTTCGTGCTTGGGTGCACATACTAAAATATAGTTCCCAATTAATAATGAATGAGTTTTATTAGACTCCTCAACACTGCAATTGCGGGTTTGAGCACAAATTAAATTTGATCTTGTAAATAGCTCTATCCTCGAAAACTGAATTTTGCTATAGCACAATCTAGGCCACTGGAAGAAGAAAGAACATTCAAGAGTCTTCTTGAGATTACTAAGAGGTATAGCAGAATTTTTTTTGTCCATTTTGTGTAAAATGATAGAAACTTATTGTGTATTAGAAGCAAAAATAATAAATAAACCCACATTCTTTGAAATATTATTCTCAGTTCTCACTGAGATTTTCAGTCTTGAAAAAAGAATAAAATAGGTAAGCAACACACCAAGGATGCAACACAGTGTCAACTGCCTGTAGCTGGGACATTAAACAATTATATGGCACTTAACACAGACAAAATGAAGTCCAAGCGTTCACCAACAACTCTTCATAACTCTCCTCTGAGACAGAAACTATGGCATATAGTTTCTTTTTTACTTTGCAGATAGAAAAATAAAAAGGAAGGCAAGATCTTTATTGTTCTAACAACTATAGCCAAATGATTATATTCTAAATCATTCATTCCAGTTTGCTTACACAAAGCATAACACAAGGATTAGAAATTGTTTATGCTAAAAATATAAACAAACTACAGACTAAAAAAAAAATCACTCCTGAACAAATAGCTGCTTTTCTTCCTGGCTCTGGATTTAGGATACAAAAATCTGCATAAAAGGAACGTATGTTATCAAAGATATTATTATACCCTCAGAATGACGATGTGACTTTACAGTAACTGGAGTGCTGCTTATGAAATGAACCAAATTTAGTTCATCAAAATAACCTAATATTAATGTAGTAAGATTTAATAGAAAATAATTTTTCTCATCTTTGGGGGATTTGCAAAATTGACAGGTGAAATTTAATTATATGGACGAAGATTTTCAGGGAAGGATCAGTGCTATCTCCAGCTTAGGCAAATTACTCTGTTCATAAAGGATTTCTCAGTACTGGTTCCCATTAAATCTATATCTAGCACTCAGAGCCTTTATATTGAGACTTCCAAAGTGAGAAATTTCTGTAGCAAAATGAGTTTTGGAAACAGAAGGACTCTTCAAAATTATGCTCTGTGTAGAAGAGAATACTACATCTTTCCTGTTTACAATATGAGTATATTTGAGACTGGCATAAACCTGTGCTACACACTGCGTATTTTTACAGTAAACAATAGCATTGTTTAAAACAACTGTGAAGCCTAACCTAAATCAGCAGAGCTGCTGAACAAGACCATCTCACAGCACCCAGTTGTGCGTGTTTGACCTTTCCTTGGTCCAGCCCTTGATATGCCAGGCATCAGGACACTCTGGAGAGTACAGAGTTTTATTTAAAGTTAGTTTTGAGCCAGAGCAGCTTCCTGATCTGACTCATTAGAGACCTACAACAGCATTAGGTATGGCAAGAAGAGGATAGGAGAACAAACTGGATGGAAGGAGAAGTAGCAACATCCTTTTCAAGAACAGCTTGAGTTTAAACTGTGTTCAATCCAATGCAAAACTGCAGCTATTGTATCTGCCCACCAAATAAACAAAGAAAATGATACAAGTAAAGGAAGCAGGAAAACAAAAATGGTCAACAGTAAAATATCAGCTCAATGATAGCTCCAAAAAGAAAACTATCTCTCTCAGCTCTATAATTCAGTCCTAATGAGCAGTAGCAATCTGTCTGAAACAATTGGATCTTAGATTACTCTAAGATATGATTAGAGTAATCATATAAATATGATTACTCATCAATTAATCAAAAATATGGGCAGTTTAACTAATTTTTCAGCCAAAAGGGGTTGTGGAGCTGTGTACTTTTTCTGGTTATACACACAAAAACACACAGGGTAATGTTATGTGCTGATTCAGAAAAAAAGATCTCAGTGAACTCAGTAGGGAAAGGATTTGGCTAAGTCTCAATGCTAATATTTTGTGGTTTAGAAGTTTGCCAGGCAAGAGAGAACTTCCTGGAAAACCAGTGTGCTGTTCAATCTTTAGTATTTAAGCAAAAGCCAAAGGATTTGCCATCACTCAATCTGAATAATCACACCACTCCAATTTTGTTCCTATGTATACACATACATATGTGTGTACATATAGGCACCTATGCATACCCACACGTGGAAAATATATACTTAACTCATCCTTTTTTACTTTTTTTTCATTTTCTAATCAGTTTTTCTCATTATTTTTTTAATGTCGCTTACACAAAGCCTGTTTTTCTATATTGGCCAGACCTCTGATTTGCAGTGGGTTGTGGCTGAATTTAGCCACCTTCATAAACTGCTGTGTACTGAATTAGACTCTCCAGCTGAGCAGAGTTTCATCAACAAGTCAGCAAGGGATTTCAACACTGGAACAGTTGAATAAATTACTGATGTTTTAACTAACTTGTATATTTTTGTACAGTAGCTGTAGAAGGACAACCAGAAAAAATACAGCAGAACATCCTACTGGTTTTCAATGCTGAGAAGCAAACTGGCTTCCATTTCATCTATACATTCTGGTTCTTTTTACATCTGTGATCCTTGACATGGCATACTGTGGAAGCCACTAGACATTTATCTTCCTAACTCCTTTTACAGGTGGAAGACAGGCTCAGAGAGAATAAGGCTTTTGAAATCCAGCTTGGGAGTGTAAGGTGTTAGCTCTTTTTGTCACCAATTATCACCCCAGCTACTAGACACTGTATAGGAATGTATGCTTGCAGGTTGGACTGCATTCAGGAGACAGCATATTAGCTTAAGCCATTTTTGAAGCTGGGCTTATATTAGCATTCCAAAATGAAGCTTTCAAAAGTTGTTTGGCCCATGTTCATTCCTGCTGCCTCCACCAATGAAGATGTGGACTTTGGGTGGGCATTGAGCACAGAAAGGTTGGTGTTGCACTGGTTTGCTTCAGTGCACAGAAGCAAGAGCTGCAAGGGTCACATTTTTGATGAGCCAGATGGTCCAACTTTATGCAAAGACCCACATATGTTTTTAAGTCTATTTAAGTCTATTAAGTCCTATTCCAACAGCATATGTAACTACCTCGACTTGTTTTTCAAGCACACTGGGACTGTGTAAAAATTTTGTGCATTTTGTTATATTCACTGCGAATACTCTCTCCAGGTGTTAATAATTTCTCATCCAATGCACTACTGGATTTTCCTCTTACACAGAAGCAATGTTTTCTTTAGCACTCTCCCACAAAGTCTTGCTTTTTTCTTAGAGAAAAATCTAGTTTTTATGACACGATGTTGATTTCTGTCTGAAGACAGCTTTTCAACTCTGCAACATGAACAGAATAACAAAATTCCAACCACATTTCTCCAAGTATTCCTTTCTGAGGGAATTTTCACTAGCATATTTTATTCGTGCAAGATGATATGAAGTAGTAAACGCAAGCAACAGAAATATGTTGCTGCTTAATAAACTGTCGCCAAACTGCAACACAAACCAAGTTAATTTGCTTTATTTTTTTCATATTAGCCCAAGTAAGAGATGAATTGCAAGCAACTGAGTTTGTGCGGCTAGAGGGATGAAGAGCTGTCAAGCTGAACTCTGCATCCCTTCTACACACACACAAACGCATGCATTTAGAAAACCTTTCCTTGTAAAAAGAAACAGATGATGAACTAAGAAGTGGACATACCAACAGCTGGAAGAGAAAATACATCCATGCCATGAGCCATGTGATGAACGCACAGCAGCAGAGAGTAAAAAAAAATGTTTCTTTCAATGTGAGAAGAAATTACAGAGGGAGAATGGAAACTGGTAGGGTGCTGACTGACCTTCGCTTGTGGTAAATACGAGGCTGGCAGCAATGTTTCCATCTGAGACAGCCAGTTCAATAAAGTGGTAAAGTGGGGAAAGATTTTTAATTTCCACTGCAGCATCTGTCTGTACTTGGATCCCAGGAGCAAATATTCAAACTAGAAACAGAGTCTTCTGGATATAACATATTAAAAAGCCCATCAGATTTGCAGAAACGTCACTGACAAAAGAGTACACCACTCAGCAGAAAGTATCTGCTTCTTCCCTTGCACAATACAACATTTTAAGAGCAAATCTATTACCAGTTTAGGCTCCATAAGGAAAAAAAGCATTATTATACACTTAACATATCAGGAGGAACTGGTGTAATCAGATGGTGACTGCTCAGATTTCAGCTTTCCCTCTCCTGAAGTTTTCAAAATAGCAACAATTCAGCAATCTCCAAATGACTGTCTCTCTCAGAAAGCATAAACCAGAATGTTGATAAGGCCTCCAGTAAGTCCTTTCCTGCAAGGGTATGTCACTTGCACAAGATATACTTTGCCATTTTCTGTCCCAGCTATTTGATCTCTAGATATATTTGGGTATGATTTTAACTCAGACCCTGCAGCAGATGTCAAGCAAATAATATTGACTGTGAATAGTTCCTTTATGCTCACCGCTCCCAACATTAACATTTAAATAATCTGATCCCGTCACTGGGTTTGATGGGATCTTTCTGACTAATAACCAAAGAGAAGTCTTAAAGATTTCCCATTTGGTGGCGCAAGTCACAATTACAAATACGTCATTGAATACCCTCGTATGTAGGTAAGCCCATTGCCTAAGGAAGAAGTTCTGTAAAAAAGAGTAGATTAGCAGCACCCATCGCCCAGTGACATTGGTACAGCCCCATCCTGAGGGCTAGTGAATTTGTCTCAGAGATTTCCTTAGTCAAACTCATCCCAGTTCTGACCCTGCTTAGTTTGCAAAGTCTGAGATCATTATTCAAGTAGCATCACTTCAGGCTTGTTGTAACTCCAAAATATCTGCAGGGAGGAGGTGAATTAGAATAAGGTCATTCACTGAACATCTTCTTTAGATTGTCCTCAAGATAAATTTATAAAATTCTTTGAATTTTGATCTTAATATTCAACACGCTGATGAGTGTTAAGAAGTTTGGGTAATGTAAAGATGAAAATTCATCCAGTTGGCAACTTTTACATTCTTTTTCCCCTCATAATAGTTGACCTTCAGGGGCTGGTAAATGAAGACTACTTAGAGCATCACGTCTCAAGCTGTGTTTTGTTTCTAAAATACAGTATTTGCAGAAATGAAAGAGATAAAAATAATTTTCAAGAATTTGTCTAGCATTCACCAAATCCAGATAAATGAATTATTTCCACAATATCCTTCATCAAACATTTTCACAACTTAACTACGCCTTGCGTGAAGAATCACACCTTGTTTGCTTTGAAATTGGCCTTCACTGTTTTTTAGTGCTTATTGCTCCTTTTATTCCCTGTGATTGTACCTCAAGGATATCAGTCTCTGATGCGAGACGCAGCTAAGCAAGAGAGGGGTGAATTTGGGGATTTGGTAGAACAAAGAGACATCAAGATCTGTACATGGGAAATATGCTTTCTCCACCCTTTCAAGTTACTTGAAGCCTGAAATTTAAGCTTCATGGAGTAGGATGTGTGGTACTCATGCAGAAGACATGCATGCCCAAAGCAATGATGATGGTGATACCTACATTTGTGACTGGTTTGAGAGCCAGAGAGATGCTGTTGTGTAGTGGGCAATTCTAGGATATAGGCTGAGGTGCAGAGAAGTAGAAGGCAGGAGCCAAAAACATGCAGGCGTCCATTTCAGCAGAGGAGTAACTGTAGGACTGCATATTTAGCAAGAAAAAAAATCAGACAGGAAAGAAGCATCTGCTTCTGAAAAACAGTACAGAAGAGAGAAGTGTCAGGTACTGCCAGAAGCCTTTATATGGATACAGGCTGATGTCCAGGTCTTTCACCTTGCTGGGCATAAAACACTCTCTTTGCCAGCATGGAGTACCAGACACTCCTTGCGGCTCTAGGGACACTTCAGATAACAAATCCTCATATGTCTTTCCCTGGGAGCCTGTCATTCTCCTTTTCTTCCCAGATAGAGACCAGGATGAGCTGCACATTTCTCGTGTCAACGTGAATCACTGTAACTCACTGTGTGGCCCCAGTTAGTTCAAAGGCATGGTCTCTCTTCCATATTTTAGGAGGTTTGCTATCAGCTCATTCCCTACCTCCTTTCACAGTTCAAGACCATGGCACTATTCAGCAAATCAATGAAAGGATCCGATCTCAAGTGATTCAATTACATTTGAGAGCAGCCAAGGATTCTGGGCTCCTTTGGGATGAAATTAATGGGGTAGCCTGGCAGAGTGTTCAAGTGTTGGATATCCAGGCAGAGGGTTCCAGGCACAGCAAAACCCAGAAAGAGAAAAGGAGACAGAGCTTGTTCTCTATCACGAAATATTGCAAAGTGTTCTTCAGGTGGTAAAGTCTTTTATTTTTAGGAATATTATTAAATTCCGGCTTAGGATGACCATCTCTCCCTTTTCTTCCTCCCAGATCTCATTTTAACTAGGAAGAAAAATGAAACCACAAGGCAGCATTGCTGTCAAAATTTTCGTTGATGACATCTAGTGACTTCCATTATAGAGATTGGCCAGATACAAAAATAAAATGAATGCAAATGCGGCATAAGATTCTGTTGTAAATTAAGTGAACCAATTACATGAGAAGAATGGTTTCTCCTCACTCACAACAATTTCTCACCACTCACAATGTTTTTGCAAGTGCTGGATTGCCAACCTGATCCAGCTAAGGTGAGTACAGCACTGCCCTCTCCTGGATACTGTCTGCTCCTCAGAGCCTTACAACGGCGGATTAACCAGAAGAGTATCGGGAAAAAAAAAATATGCTCCACACAAACATGAGCTAACTTTCTCAAAAGGTGCTTTGTCCCAGCATGGGCTGCACAAACTCATCCAACTCCTTCTCGATGACCCTGCTCAATATCAGTCCCATAAGTCCTTCAGGAGTTAGGGTAAGGACAAATTCTGTAGGTTCTGTGCTTCTAGAAGTGCCTCTTGGCTGCTTTTACACGTCCTTCCCTGGGCTGAATTACCTCATGACCCGTGCATGCCCCTAAGAGAGCTTTTCCTCACTTTAATGTGCAAGAGATGTAGAGGCTATCAGAAATTTTCCCAGAAAACCAAACAACATCCTTCTGCAAACATCCACCTTACCCAGCCAGTCACCCTTAGCACTGCAAGCATTTGTTAAATTAATGACCAAGTCATCACCCCAAACCAAATGAATTACCCAAGAAAAGCATGATTTCAAACAACAGCTGAATGTACTAACTTTAGTATTCCCCACAGATTCCCGGTAAATGGCCTTGTTGTTGGACAGGGTCTTCTGTACCTTTGGAATGCATTCTCTCATCACCACCCTGCTTCAATCTCGATCTTCAGATTTCTGGGAAATACCTTTAAGAAAAGCAAGATATTTTCAGTAACAATTTGCTGCCTTCTGTACTGGTCTGCTATCACATTTTTCTGTTTTAATACCTTGAGTTCAGAAAACAGAAGTTGAAGAAAGAAGGATAAGAGACTTTTGAGATGGTCTGAAAAACAACCACGCAGCTGTTAAGCCAATGTGCACTGTATACAAATGTTGGGGTTTATTCCTATTTTCTTCTAAAGCCTTAGTTTTCAACCAGTTTTACTGTCAAATGACAAACAGCAAGGAACAGCCACAACACACCACCTCCAGCTGTGATAATTAATAACGTGTCAAGACAGGGATCCTGCTGAATGTCTGGCTAGAGGTGGTGAAAAATAGTGAGAAGCCAGAAAGAGGGGAAAAAATGCATGATTAAGAAGATATGCTCGATGGAGGAAGAGAAAAACCTTCTTATATAAAACAACCTTTCTCTGTATTTATGTGTATTTAAGCACAGTTAAAGCTTGTTCAAGGGGTCTATTTTCAAAGTAGAATGAAATCCCTAGGAGCAGAGTTCTCTATAGATGCAAACTGTTAGCATGATTTCCTCTTCACTTGTAAAGACTGCTCAGATGTTCTTATCCCTGCAAAATTAATTCTTTTAACTTATAACCAAAGCTTATTGAAGTTTATGAAAAGTCTTCCATAGATTTTGGCAGGCATCGGATTTTGAATGGAACAGATTCCTTTCACTTACAGATTGAATATTCATTTCAAAAAAAGGTAAATTGAGTTAATTCTGAAGTGCCTCTTCAATTATACTTGAAGAGTAGATCTGTCCTTCCAGTGTTAAGGGAATCCTATGGTCAAGTCACACTGATGACCTCTACACATGGATAACCACAGATGCTCAAATAGTCTACTTGACAAATATCAAACTAACAAAAAAATGTGATTTCGTCTGAACAAACACAGCTTTGCCCTTTATCCCATGTTTTCAAACCCAGAGGTCTCTGTTTTAATCAGGTCCAGAGGAAGGCCAGTCAGAGGGTTGGAGCACCTCTGCTATGAGGACAGGCTGAGAGAATTGGGATTGTTCAGCCTGGAGAACAGAAGGCTCCAGAGGGACCTCATAGCAGCCTTCCAGTACCTGAAGGGGGTACAGGAAAGCTGTGGGAGGGACTTTTTACAAGTGCAGGAAGTGATAGGATAAGGGGGAATGGCTTTAAATTGGAAGAGGGAGGATTTAGATTAGACATAATTTAGATTAGACACTAAGAAAAAATTCTTCACGATGAGGGAAGTGAGACACTGGCACAGGTTGCCCAGGGAAGCTGTGGATGACCCTTCCCTGCAAGTGTTCAAGGTCAGGTTGGATGGGGCCCTGAGCAGTCTGGTCTGGTGGGAGGTGTCCCTGACATGGCAGGGGTCTTGGAACTGGAAGGGCTTTAAGGTCCCTTCCAAACTAAACCATTCTGTGATTCTATGATCATCATCCCATCAAAAGAAACTGGTTCTAAAGTTTTCTTGCCATGGAAGCTTAATACTACATCATCATTATCAAAACATAAAAAATCAGCCTGGGTGGTGAGCTGAATAAGCCGGTAAGGCCATTAGTTGTTCAACCAAAAAGCTAGAAAATACACAACCAGATCTTTCAGCAAAAAAAATGACAAATTTTCATCCAGGGATACTCCATGAGAAAAGCAAAAGAGTTATTTTACCCACAGAGAGACTCAGTTTGTAGGCATCCTTTAAAGAAAAACATGTATGTTCATACATATATACCTATACAGAGAGACAGATAAAGTGAAAAGCCTTTCTTGCACATAAAATTGAAGTTGAAATAGATCTGTTATTTGAAATTTGTGTCACTTGAGAGTTGAAGGCAGGCATACATGAGGAGAAGCAGCTTTCAATTTTATATTACAAAGCACCCAGCCCTCTAAGGAAATATGAGGAAAACACAGCAACTGATTGAAAGTACCAGGCATCTTTGACTAAGTAGGATGTGATTAGCAAACTGGAACTTAGCCAGAGCATCCTGGTTCAACATTTTGACTCCTCTCTGCCTGCATCTTCTCAAAGTGGCTGACAATAATTTAGCTCTACTCAGCTATAATATTTAACTCAGCTTTTCATTCTATTGAAATTAATTACATATGGAGAACACCTGTTAATTGAATGCGCTAACTTAAAAGGAAAAAAATCCAATTTAACTTAGCAACATGTTCCCATTAAGATGATATTACAAGTTTTAATTAATATCCGGATTAGGTACTATTATTTATAGTTTTATTCCAGTCATTGAGATCAGATCTTCATTGGGATATTGCTGTTTTGAGACAGAAATGTGACTTGTTAGGTATGGTACTTCTCTTACTAAGATAGATTTCATAGTTCAACTAATTGAAACTGCTGGCATGAATAAACTGGTGGGGATGGCTGTCTTTGTTTGCAGTTTGGCAGGTTGCAAATTTATCTTGATGACAACTGCAAATAACGTGTCCAAGAGAGATTAACACACAGAACTAAATGCAAACAATTAATAGCATTATTTACTCAGGCAGTGATACTTGTTGTAGGAACCTCACCCAATAGTAAGTCATCTGCAGCATTTGGCTTATAAACAACTAGATGAAATATCAACTTTAATTAGAGCAATCCTTTTGACCATAAAATACATTTTTATGATAGAGGTGTTACTCCTGATTTCAGCACAGCTACAGACAAACAGAGTCAAGGGTCCTTTTCCTCCCAAACGCCTTACACAAATAGTATCCTTGATTTCCAAAGAATCCCCTCAAAAGTCAGTTATGTAAGTAAGTACTGCAGACTCCTGTTCTTAAACGCTAACCCTACTGTTCTCATGTACGGGAATACCCCACACCTTGTTCCACAAAGCCTGGAGTCTCACTAGTGTTTTCTGCTTTGCCAAACTCAATGTTGGGCCAGGGTACAAATTAATGAATGGTGCCAGAGGCTGCCCTAGGAGAGCCCATGCATCCCTGGTTCCATATGAGTGGTTATAAACTCTGAAAAGCATCAAAACAATCAGAACTGGTCAGTAAGGTAGGGAAAGGCTACCTGAGATGCCCTCTTCAAGGTAAAAAGCAAACAGAGTTGCCCTGAACCCGCTGCAGCATCTGTGCATGGGATGCTTGTGAGGCAGCTGCCTTACCATGCTTCATTTCCCAGTGTGGGACTGCACACAGACCACTGCCATGCAGGTATTAAACAAGCAGAAAAGACTCAATTTCCTTCTGTCAGGGTTTTCCATTCTGCTGACAAACAGTAGTCGACTGACATTTAAGTGGGAAAAGCTTGGCTTTGAAGCCTCAGAGGATCCGTGCCCTATTGCTTCTCGCTCACTGGCTTTGTTCACATAAAGCAGGCTGAAATGTGCTGTCAGTCATAACAGAGGGTGAAAAATCCTCTGCAGCATTAAGCCAGCTGGAGACACTTATCCTGACCTGCTCTCTGAGGACACAGAAGCACTGGATCCATCCCTGTGGAAAAGGAAAGGATGTTGACTCCTGGTTTTGTTCTAGTGATTTCAAGAGGCTTAAAGATAGGCATTAGAAGGTAAAAAAGGCTTTTTTTAGGTAAAGCATTTGTAAATGTAGTATTACTAGTTAGACATAGGGGGGGAGGGGGGAGAAAAAAAATCACTTGTTGAAAACTGTTCTCAGTCACTATGTCAACTTTATAATTAAGCACACTAAACAATTTACCTGGTTTCACTATTCTATACCTTTCTTCTAAAAAAGAACAAAAAAATGAGGAATAAGTGGAAGAAATGCCCAGTTTACTCAGGCCAGTCCTAAAATGGATGGAAAGAACAGTGGGAATTGAAAAATGGCAGGAGTCAGCATCCAAAAACATGCAAGGGAAACTTTCCTTGATTTTGTACTGGAGATCTCGAGGTGGGTCCAAAAGGGGAGTAATTTGCACACAGAGTTCTCCAAGTGAAAGTAAAAATGCAGAGCACTCCTCATCTTGGAGGAATTTAATCCTCTTGTGGTTGCTGTTTGTGACCTCCCTTGGTCACAAAAGTTGCCCCTTTGGGTAAATCTTCTCCCTTGGAATGCAATGGACACTTGCAGATTTTACAGATCATGGCAGAGTAGTCCCAAATGACTGAGGTGATCCAGAATTTCCTCAGATTAAATCCCCCTGGATTTCATTCACGTAGATAGAGGCATGCTCTGCTCTGATCCCAGCATAGTAAGTTTAATGCATATTGGAAGGAGGTCCTCATGAAACGTAACGTGAGAATTTGAAAAGGGTCAGCTAGACCTCAAAAGATACAAAATATACTTAACATTCTTCTTATATCCCCCTCCTGGTTTATGCACCATTAGGATTCATGTTTTCTAGCATATCTTCACAAGCACAATTCTCACAAGTTATCGTTTTTTAAACGACAGCAGAGGTTCAGGGTACAAGTATAATTTCACAACTAAAGCTATGTAAAAGCAGTCTTGAATTTGAACAAGGACTTTTTTGTGGGTGTTTAAGGCAGATCCAATAGGACATAGGACGAATTTGCAGGTTTGTTCTTTTTTTCCTCAGAATGAACTTGCTATAGTCATAGTTTTCTCTAACAGAAAAATTGCAGTTCCCTGATCAGCTCTTACTCATATACAAGGAAATATACAAATCAACTCTGGCTAAGAGTGATTGCCATCATGCAGCCTTCAAATGGAAATGAAGGATGTAATGGAAGTGTTTGTATACAGGATGTCTGACACTGATCTCAGCATTCCTCTTCCCTGCAACACTCAAAATTAGGTTGAAAAAAAGCATTTACCACACCTCATGAAAGGGATTGTGTTGGGTTTTTCAAGACTTAAGAAAACCTTTACCCATCATTATAGCTTTCTTTTGCTAAATAATTGTTTTGTCTGAGCCCTTTAAATCACTTCAGCCTGTCAACTCTTCACAAAATGTCGGCAGTCCAAATAATAGCTGCTTTCTTCTTTGGGAGCATCCTGGTAATATGAATGTTCAGTTGTCATCAATAATTTTTTGTGTTGGTTTTTTTTTTAACTCTATTCAAACTTCCGTGCATGGTCAATTTTTCTCTCTCTTTTCTTCCTTATTACATTCAGCCAACTGGCTTATATTGTGTTAGGTTTTATTTCCCCTTGGATTAGACTTTAAGATGTCCCAAGGTTTCATTTCATTAAGCCTATATCTTAGAACAGAAAGTGGATCATTTATGCAATTAACCCTCTTGTAAAAACAAATAGGATTTTTTCCCCTAGAAAAAGAATGGTGAAGAAGTATGTTAGAAGAACAGTCAGCATTCCAGACATGAAAGATTCTCCTAATTGTTTGATGTCTCCATTCCTTGTTGGACTTTCTTGGAAGAAATATTAGAGGTTCTCATTATCATGTGGAGATGTAAGCTCTAAGAAAAAGTCTCTTAGGCTTTATAAAAAAATACCGAGTGTCTAAACAGAGTGATTGGTCCATGAAAGCACCCCAGGGTCGGTTTTGCAGTGATGCTCACAGTGCATAGGAAGAGTTAGGAATCTAGAAAAGGGACCTGAGTAATTTCCCCCAGAGTAAGTTCTCCAGAGACCTTTGCTTGATGTTCAAAGCCTTCATACCTCCTTCCATCTGTGATCAATAAGCATGGATCATCCCTGAGCCCTTAAAAAAACAGGATCTGAGAACAAAATTATTCCTTTCTTCCTGAACTGAACAAGTGGAGGAGAAGAAGGAATAGCATTAGGATAATCACTTTTTAAGACAATATTTTTGGTGTTGGAGCACCTGGGAACAGGATTACCACATTTCATTCCCTCCCAGACACTGATGAAGTGTTGAGGTTGTGCTATGAAGCTGGTCAGATTGGGCAATATCCATCAGTTATGGTTCTTTCCTTGCTTCAGAAGTCTGATACTTTCTCATTACAGATGAAGTAACTGAACTAAAACCATCAGCCTTTCTACATTTAGAAAGAAATTATTTATGTCAAATTCAGAGAGTTAGAAAAACACTAAGAAAAGCTGAAAGACAAATTGTATCAGCCTTCTATTTGTTAAGCAGTTGCAGTCTTGGGAAAGGAAAGGGCTTTCCTTATCAAAAACTCAGGATTTTTTTCTCAAAATATTTCCAATTTTACTGTATTTCATCGTAATTATATCTTTTCTACTGCTATCACTTTCCATTAAGTATTTGCAGAAATATTTAAGGAAAAATTCAATTTGCTATTCTTACAAATATACCCATCCCTACAGTGTATTCTTTCATACATCTATGGTTTTCCTGTCTTTCATTCTCCATTTTCCTCTGTCCTCTCTCCATATTCTACTTTCTTTTTACATTTATTACCACTGTATAATGAGGATAGCAAGCACAAATTTATGACAGCGAATGATTCAAATCCCCATACATAAGAATCAAAAGTGACTGCATAAGGCAGAGAAATTTGTATTGCAAAAACATTTTTGTGTAAACTCTGTATGTGTGGAGTCTATCTGTGATATTTCCTCACAGCTTTAAAGTGGCATGGAAAGCAAAGATGTAACGTAGATGATATTTGAAGGATTATTTTGCTGTTGCACAGAGAACTAGGACACAACTTCTTTTACACAGAATAAGCTGGAATGCAGAGCTAATATAAAAATAAATAATAAACGAAATGTTATTTCTCTCTCCCTAGTGAAAATATATTATGACTTTGAATATGCATATGAATCTATTCTGTTAAGTAATAAGGTGTCTTATTTCCCAGCAATAATTTTCAAATTAATAATCTCAGTTTGAATACTCAACTAGCAAATATTGATTATATTAACATTTATGCTTATTCAACAAAAAAAGATTATTTAAACTTTTGTCCTTGAAATAATTTTTCTCCTCTGCTAAGATATGATCAGAGAGCAACGTGAATCAAAATAAGAAAATAGAAGTTTTGTTCCTTAATAAAGGAACAGGTTTTTTTTTTGCTGCAAGATGCCTCAAAATTCCAGATATTTTCTGAGCAAACTCAAGAATGCACAAAGTAATCTTGAAATAATTTACTGGAAATAATTTTTATGATTCTGCATGGATATTGGCAAAAAAATATTGTCCTGTCAAGAGTGAAAGTTAAATTCTTTTACATAATTTATCGATACAAACAATTCATTCAATAAGTATGATTTTTGAGTATTTTAAGGAGTGTTTTTCCATTCTATTTAATGCACCACTTAGAACTAACACAATTGTTAATACTACTACCTCGACTGTTGATGTAGATTTATATTATTAGTGCCATTATTCACCATTGAACGTGTTTTGGTACACAGAAAGATACAAATAATCTGCCCTTCTATTATCAGAAAGCTGTGGATAGGAGAAAATATTTTAGGTTAGACATACACTATGTCTACAATATAGACTCTTGGAAGTATTTGTCTCTTATACTAATGTCTATATTTGCCAAGAAACAGAAACTAAATCTGAGGTGATTTCTTCACTAGAAATTTTTCTGCTGAGTGCAGAAAAATAAAACATAGAAACAGAAAAATCTTTAACCGTTTACATTTTTTTTTCAGTATTATTTTCATCTTCTATTTGAAGCAGGTTGACCAGGCAATCTCCATTTGGGGGAATTAGATAACTGGGAAGGTTTCTCAGCTATGTACAGGAATATTTCTTGCACAGCTCAATCAAGAACCTTTGTAACAAAATAACATTAACATGCAGATTAGACATTCCCTTCTGAAAGATACCACGTTATCTCAGGGGAGTTATAAGGCAAAACTGGAGCACATCTGTTTGTGGAAGGGTCTCAGAAGTACTAAGAACCAATTCCTCGCCTTTTCTTTAGTCCAAATACCTGCCAGAGTTTTGAGTACTTCCACTGAATATAAAGCTAGAGTGTTTGGCGTAGTTACACAGGTGTGTTGGAACAGATGCCCCTTCCAACCTCATCCATTCGGTGGTACTTCAGAACTATATTAGCCTCTGAGAACAAACCATGTCCTCTGATTCTCTCCAAGCAGCAGTAATCTAACAGAAGATGAAGAGGGTTCATAGCTACACATCTTCTGCAGGAACATGGAGGACACCACATACCCTGGGTCACACAGTATCCTGAGGAGCTCTGTCCAAGGATGGTCTTGACTATTAGTCATCAAAAACCAAAATCATATTTACAAATGTAAGAAGATTTCCAGTGTTTGGTGGTAAGTATATTTTGAGAACGTTGGGCCTGAAGTGTGTTTTCTTCGTAGTTAAGGAAAAGATGGAAGATATATATTTGTGCACTGGCTGAGAAGGTTTTATGGACCATCTTTTATCTGCAACAGTTACGTATAAAGAAATGCATCAAAAGACTACACAGCCTTCTGAGCTTTATGTCTGGTATTCAAACTTAATAGTAATTTGCATTCCTGTAGTGCCTAAAAAGTCAACTTATTTTGGAGACATGATTAAATATAGGTTTACAATTTATTCTGAACCCGAGACATTAACTGAAACAAATATGTGAGAGCATTCACTATGGCTAAAATCCCTTTGCATTGTATGACTGCATAAATTACTGATAGTTAGTGCAGGTCTGGGTTTTATTCCTTTCTTTATTCAAAAACATATTGGTGATTTTGGTGGCATCCTCAGTGTTGCAAGTACCTTGATTACAATTTCACACTGGTGAATGGCACTATCTTGGAACAACTTAAGTCTCTTTCAATATGTGGGGAGAATGGAAAAGAGAGAGAAAGAATTCTGCTACATTTCTAATTGTTAATATTTTGGTAAAAAAAAGGATGTAATGAAATAATTCACAGCCAGGAAACAAGACTTACATTACCAAATCACAGAATTATAGAAACATCTGGTCAGAAAAGACCTCTGAGATCATCAGGTCCAACAGTACCCGCTCCCTTACTAAAGCATGTCCCTAGGAAACTTGTCTATCTGCCTTTTAAACACTGCCAGGGATGATGACTCAACCACCTCCCTGGGCAAACGTTCCAGTGCCTGACCACCCTTTCAGTGAAGAAGTTTTTCCTGATGTCTAGTCTGAAGCCCCCCCAAATGCAGCTTACAGCCATTTCCTCTCATCCTATCACTTGTCACTGGTGAGAAGAGACCAGAACCCACCTCACCACAGCCTCCTTTCAGGCAGTTGTAGACAGTGATGAGGTCTCCCCTCAGCCTCCTCTTCTTTTGGCTAAACAACACCAGTTCCCTCAGCCTTTCCTGATAGGACTTGTTCTCCAGTCCCTTCACCAGCCTTGTCACCTTTGTCTGGACATGCTCCAGCACCTCAATGTCCTTCTTATACTGAGGGGCCCAGAACTGAACACAGTACTCAAGGTGCTGCCTCACCAGTGCCAAGCACAGGGGCACAATCACCTCCCTTGTCCTGCTGGTCACGCTGTTTCTGATACAGGTCAAGATGCCATTGGCCCTCTTGGCCACCTGGGCCATTGCTGACTCATACTCAGTCATCTGACAACCAACACCCCCAGGTCCTTCTCCTCCAGGCAGTTCTCCAGCCAGTCTTCCCCAAGCCTGTAACACTGAATGGGCTTGTTTTGTCCCAAGTACAGGACTCGACACTCAGTCTTGTTAAACCTCATCCCGTTGGTCTCAGCCCATCGATCCACCCTGTCCAGATTCCTCTGCAGAGCCTACCTTCCTTCAAGCAGATTGACACTGCCACCCAGCTTAGTGTCATCCACAAATTTACTAAGGGTATACTCAATCCCTACGTCCAGATTATTGATAAAGACATCGAACAGGACTGGACCCAGCACTGACCCCTGGGGAACACCATTCGTGACTGGTTTCTAACTGGATTTAACTCCATTTACTACAACTCTTTGGGCCCAGTCATCCAGCCAGTTTTTTACCCAGCAGAGGGTGTGCCTGTCCAGGCCAATGTCAGGCTTCAACTGGAAAAAAAAAACAGAAGAGGTATATCAAAGGTTTCAAACTCACAGCCCGCAAGTCGAATGCAACCCTCCACCTTGTTTTTTGTGGCCTGGCACCTTGTTTCTACCCAATAGCAGCATCAAGGCTCCTTGCCTCTATGTTCCTGCCAGCTCTGGTCACGTGTGCAGCATATGTGATGCACATTACACAGCAGGAAAACAGCAAGAGCTATGAGTTTGATACCCCGAGCTACAAGATTACTTCCTCTCCCTTTGAACACCATGTTTCATACCACTTAATCACTAATAGATGCTTAAGATAAGGTCCACACTGATTTGATACGAATAGACACTCCCTGACCTGAAGGATTAAAATTAATGTTAAAACCACAGGAGATTTTGCAGGTTCCACTTCAGCAACATGAACCACACACATATTTTTTGGGAAAAAAGATATGTGGTTTCACCACCACAGAGAGATTACAGAGTATCTTTCAGTGCCAGCCTACTTCAGCTTTGTTGCAAAGGTATAATTATTACAAAGAAGGTATCATATACTGATGCAGAAAAGGCTGCAGGGAATCAAATCAAAGCCCTCATATTTCAGTGCATCGTATGTGCTTTCAGTCAGGCAAAAGCCTTCATGTTCCACAAACACTAAATTGACTGAATCCTGGCAACACTATTATGCAATATAAGGTTGTTATTCCTGTTTTACAATCACAAGCAAGTACTACGTAAGTCACAAAGAACATCAGAACCAGAGTTACACTACGCATTAGATACCTTGTTGTTTGTTGTTGTTCAAATTAATGGAGACTGGAATCGAATTCAATTTTTCTGAGTCTCAGTCCACTGCCTATCTAATACATAATTTTTAATGTATCTTCTATTTTCTCTCAGACACACAAACTTCGCATATATATGGCTCCTCCAGGACTACATAACTGACACTAAAAGAAAAGCCACTGATGTATATTGTTACAGACATGCCATTTCAGATTAAGTTTCTGATGTCCTGAAAACAAATCACTATCATGAGGAACTTTTCCTCTCACAAGGGAACAGTCTCATCTCCCATTTTTATATGAATGATGAAATGAACACAAGTGATGCAGGCTGTATTTGGAGACTTGGATACCTTTATGTCACTTCCTTCTCCTTGCTGTCTCTATGATGCTATTGCTAACTATTCTCTCTCCTTTTTTTTCCTATTTCTAATCAGAGGGCAGAACAGATAGTTCTTTAAAGTGGCTTACTTTAAAGTGATGTCTTTATAAAAACACTTCTCAGTGTGCTGCACAATCATGCACAACAGCAAAGAAATTACTCTCATTATGAGCAAATTTCAGAAGGTTTTGAGCTTCATTGTAGAGAGACATGAACAACTCAGAAATTTTGTGAGACTAGCACAAAATTCCAGAAGTCACCAACTGGATTGAATGGTGTGTCAAGAACAACAATTCTTGGTGAGGTCTTTGGCAACACTTTATTGCCAACCGAGTGCCTATAAAAAACAGGGTTTGGAGTTCTTCCTCCAAAGTTTCTTTTTTCCAAATTTAGTAATGGTTTAAGACTTACAGCTCTGAGCAGGGGCAAAATGAGAGTCTTATTTACTGTTTGGTATTTGAAGCTTTAGGGAATAACTACCTAAAAACTATACCATATCTGCCCACCCTTGTAAAGGAATAGAATCCACTCTTAAATCCCTAGTGACGCGTGCTATGCACTGATTTCTTGGTTTCTTTCTTTTCTATTACAGTTCCTTGCAGCACATTACCTTCCTTGACACTCAACATTCTTTTTCATGTACACCTTTTGCCTAACACACTGCCAGTTTCCCTCTTCAGTCCCCCATCTCCCTGACCACACTGAAGCACCAGCTTTAACTTCCAGTCTCTCTCCTTGTCCTCAAGTCTCCACAACTCTGAGCCTCATGGTAGTGATAATTTTTTTTGAGTAAATAGATTTTATTTCTGAAAACTAGGTGAGAGTAATTTTATTTAACGTTGGCCTAATTTTTCTATGCAGATAAAGAGTAAGGGAACAAGAATCACTTTGATGTCTATGCACTTTCACACTAGTGGCAAAAGGCAATTATTTTACACAGGTGAATGACAATCCAAAATCACCCAAACAACTACTCCTTCCATACGGTCATACTTGCAATAACATTTCTAAGAAAATTCATACCATGCATTATAAGAATCCGTAGAGACTTCTGTTTGAACATATACCCAGATATCCCACACACAGCATGTGCCCTCTTGTCCAGAGGCAGGCTAGAGATTAAGGAGGTCAGGTACCTCTAAAGTAGGTTGACAGCCAGCCAAATCATCCACCCCCATGAAGACTACAGTCATAATGGAATCAGAAATTTAATTATGATGCATAATGTGCTCAGAAGAGACTCAAAGTTTAGAAATTTCTCTCATTGTGTAATATTAAAATGCAAGGACAGAGCACAGACAGGGGTGAAAAATAGTTCAACTGAGAGAGAGTTCCTCCCTAGCCCAGGCTACCCTGTCCAGTTTAATTGGGTGGCACCTTTAAAATACTTCTTCAACAAGTTGATCAGAGCCTTCTCCCAGTACCTTTACTTCAATTTTATTCCACTTGAAAAGTGTTGACCTTCTGATACTGCCCTTTAAGGAGAGAAACTAATTACTGACATCCTTATATAAAAAGTCCGTGATTTACTACATAGAGGCTCCAGCTGTTAATGGTGCTGAAAACCACGCTGCAGGGATGTCTTGGAGTATGTAGCACACAACATTCATTATCTTTAAAAACAGTAGGCAACACTGTGAACATCAGAAAAAGCATAGAAGTCTGAGGTCTTTTCATGCTAAAGTAAAAGAATGAATTCTCCAGATATTCTCATCTTCAAAACAGGCTTATAGGGTTATCCATATCCAGATTGCTTTTTGCTTTCCATACCTGCTACACTCTCTCTACCTTAAATCAGACCTATGAAAAATACAGCATTTCGAGGACTAATTCAGTAGTATACTGAGATTATATTTTGTGGAAATTCTGATAATAACTGGGTGATCAGTACTCACTGATGTATTAATTCTAGCTACTGACCACTAGATATTTTCGTTTCTCAGCATACTTGGATTCTGCTCTGGCAAATTTTCTTGTTTATTTTCAGAGCTCAGATTAACCACCTAAATCAGCTAATGACAGTCAGTATCATAAACAGAAGAGGCATTTATCAAACCCGTTAAACATATTTATCGATTAAAAAAAATGACAGAATTTACATATGGAGATTGATTGTATCTTTCTTCTATGCTTCACACTTATTTCTGTAGCTAGAAAATTGTACTATAAGACCACAAAAACCAAGGATAAAATATCACCACCTATTTGTTCAGAATAAGAACATAAACTTTAAGAAAATATTTTAATAAAACATATCCTAAGAGTTTGCTTTAACTTCAGTATTTTATTCCAAAGACTTCTGTTATCTTTATCCTCTCCCAAATAAGCCTTATTTTAATAAATGAAAATTATAAGAGATACTGTGAAAACTCATTTTCAAGACTTTTAAATAAAATCTTGCCTTATTATTTCAATTTGCTGTTTCTCTGCGATCGATCAAATTGTCTTTTGTTCCCTTCTCACTCTCATTTTTTTTTATTCTACTAAGCATTCTTTTGTTTTCTGTTATCTATTATTAGCTCGTGAGTCAAGATTCACATTAATAACACACAGCTTGTAAATGAATTAGAGCTGATGTACACAAGAGAAGAAAGCGAGTAGCTGCTAATAAGGATGTAGTCTAACAAACTGAAGAGAATGTGTGTCAAAAAACAACGACCACAAACACTACATAGATATTTAAGTGCTTTCTTGGATGAGGGTCAAATGACTCTCCACATGGAAGGAGGATGCACAATGGAAACCTAAATCAGTAACTACGGAGGATGCGAAAGTGAATAGCTTTAAAACCTCTGCCATAGTGTTATGTAAATATCTCCTAGGATTTGTTTTTTTCCTTGAGTATGCAGTGAGTAAGCAGGAATATTTTTCTACTACCTTTTCTTTTTTTAGCTTCACAGCAGAGGCAATCCATAAGTATACTAATTATGTTATTATAGTGTGAACTCAGTAAATCAATACAAACTCCTCCATTTATCATTGTGGATATAATCAATTTTAAGGTGGTATCTAGTTAGACTGGTCTGCAGAAAGAGCGAGTTGGGACAGGAAAATAAGTAGCCTCCCTGCTCCTCAGAAAGGCTTAAACATGAAGAAACAACTTCTATTGATCAGGCTGTTTTTTTCTTCTGCCTCTACTCTGCTTTCTTGCATACTGTAGCATGAGAAACACGAATTGCTCACATTAACTGAAGGGCATGATTCTAACTGTTCAGCTCTATGAAAGGCATCATCTGTATTCTCTAATAGGAAATCGTAAGAATGTTCTCTACCCAAACAGTAACCAGCAACCTGCAGTGATATTGAGAATTATTGCTTTGGATTCTAAAATAATTCAGGATAAATATAAAATAACAACTAATCAGAGAGAATTAGATTGTCAGAATAGATTAGTGATATTGTTCAGCCAAGAAATTTCACTAAATCCATTTATTAGGGGAAGATTATTTTACACTGAGGCTTGGGAGGACAGTACACCTTTATCCTGGAAACTGAAGTTTAATCACCATATGACAAGACTACAATCATGTCCGGTATTTAATCAGACAGGCTTCCGGTTAAGTGGCAGAAGAGGGATGGAAAGACTTGCAGGAAGTAGGTGCCAGGAAGGATATCTGGATAAATTGTTGTCTCAGCCTAGGGGTTTTCCGCATATCCGCCAGAAATAGAAATCCCCCTTAAGGAACTAGCAAAATCAGACACGTGTATGTAAACGTAGCCACTAGTAATACTTGTCATTCCCCAATTTATTACGAAACAGCAAAGCTTCAAGCCACAAAGTCTATGTTGTGACTGAGGAGACAGCAGCAGAGATCACTGTCATCATCCCAGGGCCTTGTATGAGACCTTATTAACAAAGAACATCTCCTGAGCTGTTTTCCTCAGCTGTCCATAGTCCAGCAGATACAGAACTTCACTTGGTGACCCCAGCCACTCACATCTTCCCTTTTTTGTTGGCAATTACAAAAGTAACCCTATGCCAAATAAGTCTGGGTCTAAACACAGGCTCTCAGAAAAAAAAGGGTATTCTTCCCTTTGTTCAAGTAGGAGCTTAAGGAAGGGAGAAAATCAAGGAATTCATGCAATGTCATATCACTAATTCTTAGTAAAGCTGGAAAGTAAACCCCACTCTCCTGACATTTAGTACAGAAACACTCATCTTCAGTTAAATGGTTTTGTAGCAATCTGCCCAGGCTAGTTTTTGAAGACTAAACAAGATTTGACTGTTATCCCATGGCTCCAGTCAATAGTCCACTAAGCTTTTTGTTAAAGTTTTATGATGTCTTTATTTCATTGTGCATGTTTTAGCTCTAATTGCATTTGTAAATTGCTTTATGCATCCCAAAGCATTTAGAAGAGCGGAGATACCAATAAAACATAGGAGAATAAGAAAGGAGAAATAATTACTAAAATATAGGATCCAATAACTTGGAAAATCAATGTAGAGAAACTGTTGAAGTGGCAGATGCATCCTTTTTACCTATTTAGGATGAATCTGTAGAGGAGGAGTAAATTTGAAGAACTGAATAGAAACTTTGGGTTTCATTCATCTTCCTAGAAATAATATCACAGGAGTTCTAGGGTCTTTACTGCAACATAGGCACATGTTTAAATACAAAAAACTTCAAATTGTGGATTACATATTTGCCTGACTAAACTGCATAAAATGGTGGGATATCTCCACACAAACCAAGCTGAAAGCTGCTGCGAACCATTGGATGAGGAAAGAGAGAAAAATATAAACCAAAAAGGGACTAGAAGAAAGTGCCACAAAGGGAGGCAGAAAGGATTCATTTGGTCTTACATATAATGAAGACTGACCTGACATTTAAGATAATAAAAAATGACAGTGTGAGGGACTACACATATTCATTTTTCAGCCTATAACATTATCCTCATGACTTTTACCATATTATGTTTACTCAGTAAGGTCAAACTTTTCTGAATCTATGGAGGAGACATAACCTGGGAACATAAGGTTGTGCTGACAGTGGGAGTTGTCTGTAGAGTTTTCCCCTCCACAGCAGTGGTCCTGTTGGAGAAGGTGGACTTCCAATTGCAGACAAAAGGAGAAATCTGGGTCTTTAAACCTCCAGTATTTATTCTGTGGCCAGCTTTTCCTCTTGCATGGATGCACATAATCAACCAAAACAAATGAAGGCTACCCAATAAAAGTTGTCCCCCTCTTATTCTGAAAGCCTGGAGTCCTTCTCCATCTCCAGTTGCTCCAAATACATGTTACACCTGCCTGACATTCCACTGAAGATCAATATTTTAGGTGAAACTGTGAGATATTAGTTTATAGCAAAGCTACAAGAACCTATTCCATCCTTAAACATAAACAAACCAGTTTCAGGACGGGGCATGGAGGAGCAGAGGGGAGCAGCAAGACCTAAAGAAAATATTCATACAAATATCTGACAGAGGAGAAACTGCTGCTGCTGAACCACCTCTTTAGACATAACAAGTGAAATATTAATTTTAGTTCGAAGAAGGAAATGTGAATAAAGAATTTGTCATTCAAAAGGTGAGACTAGATTTTCTCAGTCTTTATTAGATGGTAGACTTAAATTACGATATATAAAAATAAAACTCAAGTGAGTGTACTGTTCTATTATACAGACATCCCTGAAACCAACTGTCATGATTCTTTATATGCATAAAGTAAAAAACTCAAGAGCTTTCTTTTAAAGTTAACAAGGATGACTCATTATAATAAGAGCAATCTGAGTGGTAATTTTGTAAAGATTTCACCCTGGAAGATGCTTAGCACCTTTAATTCTTACTAGTATCAAAGAGAAAACTCACATATTCCAAATTAACTGTCTTAAAAGATTGCTCTGAAAATTGCAAAAATGCTTTCTGATAAGCCTAAACCATGGCACAATATACTCTGTTTTAGAGTGATCTCTATTTCATCTTGCATCTGCTTACTACAAATCTCAAACTTGAGACTTGAGAGGGAATTTGCATTGACATTACAAGGATGATTAGAAACCTTCAGGACAGAGAAACAACGTAATGAAATAAAAGGCAGATCCTTTATCAGAGAAAGCAGATGCCTTAGAGTTGGGCTTCTTAGAAGAAAGATTATAGGTCTTCAAATGGAAATGGAAGATATTTTCAGGTCAAGAGGTCACCAACAACTCCTCAGAGAAGAATTTTTGAAAAAGAGACATTTTTCAAGATGAACACAGGAACTCCTCAGTCCATGCCTCCCTTGAGAAGCTTGCACTGCTCAAATGCTGTAGATGCATCTATGCTACAAGGCTAGGGAAAATCGGAGGATTTTTATTAAATGCAGTTTTTCATGCCTCTTAAAGGCATGTACAAAATGCCTTTCTGCCCTGAAGCACTGCATAACCATATTTGCACAAGTGATAAAAATTACAGGAGGTAAAATGCCAGGTGCATACCAAAGGTCCCCATCTCCCCACAAACACGTTTCCTAGGGTCACCCAAGATCAAACACGACAGCTAGAGACAAAGCATTTCTGGCCAGAACCACAGCAAAATTGTGGCAAAAGCCGAGTTACCTTCAGTCATTCTGTTGAGGGTCAAACTGATGCCTGATAAATACACTCCAAGCCAGCCAGCTGAGAGGCAGCTATCACTGCATCTAGCTCTCAGGAACATGAACTAAAGCTCTGGTAAAGCAGCATGAAACAGACCCAGGAAGAGTAGCTGGAAAGAATCCAAAGAGAGGAAAGTACGGAGTGTCAGCCTACCAAAACCACCAAATTGACTGTTTCTGTCTCTGGCTGCTTCAAAAAAAGGCCTTTGTTTTGACTGGAAGGAATAAAACTGTAAGAACAATGCATTTGCTACATATAGAAATTCCTCCTCTGAGGCCATACTTAAGCATTTAAGTTTAGGAAGGAAGAAAAGAAACCTCCATATAAATTCTTTTACAGATCCTTCTGTTTCATTCATGGAAAAAAAGAGAAGAAAAAGTTAAGTTGATCCAGTCTGATTAAATCACCAGTAGTGATCCTGATGCTAGGGTCCGCTGTAATAATGTAATAAGCTATCTGCAAGTGCTTTGTCCGGGCTCACATTGGCACCCCAGCTTTGTAAGTCTGCCTGTATGAAACTGAAAAGTTTATTCAATTTTCCTCATGCATTAGAAATATTTCTTAATAAAATAAAAAGTCAAATTAGCACTTAATCCACGTTAATGACATTATTTTAAAGTTGTTGTAGATACCACCTGATAGACTTGTGGTCAGAACAGAAACAGACCTTAAAGAATATTGCAGTTCTGACAAATATATTGTGAACTTTCAAGTTCGGTTGTGTCTAGAGCTTTCCGGAACTTACTGTCTTGAAGCAAAACAGTAAATCTCACTCTGATGGAAATTTTCGAGCTTTGCTAGACACTGATGCTTATTTTGGATCTGAATTTGAAACAAGTGTTTTTCAATTCCTTTAAATAACATCTGGCTGATTACAAGCCTAGAACTTTACCTCTGTTATTTATGGAGACAATGCTCTCCAAACAACAGAGCAGAATTGCAAAGGTTAGTTACATAAATAACAAACTTTCTCTTGGAATATCTTTACATTTCAAGTTAGAATCATTGTGCTATGAACATCTAACAGATAAAGCTGGTGCTAATATGTTGGCTGGGAAAGGGCCAACAGCCTTGAGTTTATAACAGCTAAAACCATGCATCTAAAGATTACAGTGATGGCTGGTCTTATCTGATTTTTGAAATTTTCAGAGGTAGGCACTAGCACCGATAAGTACAATGATCCTGGAGACATCAACTAACATCATTGGAAAAGAAAATAAGGTTAGGCTGGCCAAATGTGTCTATTTGTTAACTTGGTTACATACCATGCCTTGCAATCCTGTAAATCATTCAAATGACAAAGAAGAGTTAAAAGGAGAAAAATAAGCAGACAGGTTTCAAAGAATATCTCTGTAAGGGTTCTAGATCTCTTTTTGACCACTAATTTTTTTATATTTTTCTTATTTAGATAAAAAGTAAGTGCTTGATGTGAGAAGTGGCATAAATAAATAATGAAATAAACCAACAAACAAGCAAATAAATAAATAAATTGATAAGTAGATAAATAAATGAATAAAAACCCCAGAAAAAAAAATCCCTGAACAAACCTGTGTATCATTCCCTAGTCTGAAAGACATGAAAGAAAGGAGGCTATAGAAGTATCCCAGTGCCTTTGGGAAATAATAGATTGATTACACCTATGTGAAACAATGGGAGAGTTCACGTGAAGACAATCTCCCACGTCTTCATGAATTGCCAGACTTAGACACAACTCATTTGCATGTGCTTGGAGAAGTGTCAACATACAACAGAAGTATTGGAGGCAAATGATGCATTGCTCAGTATCCAGGCACTTTAGACATATGGAAATCTAAATCTTGGCTGAAGGTCCAAAGCGGAAAACACAGAATGATGATAATGAATCTTAGGCATCCCTTTTTCAAACCCATGCTGCAAACTTCAAATCCTGGTCTCATCACTTTCTTACTCTGCACCAAAATCCTCCTGCCTGTTCCCTCACCACTGCACTACAGAGTGCTTGAGAGACTGTGCACTTTGTTCACGAAATCCAGCGCATGCCCACTATGGTTTTCTGCAACACTTGCACTGCTTGAACTGAAACATGGTGCCTTGATGGGCTATATTTGTTAAAAGCCTAGGGAATCATGAAGCATACATGAACCAATTTCACACAGAGTGCTAAAAGCATATCCCTGGTTTTGCTCCAAAGCAGAGGCATATCAGTGTATTTTCAGCGGCAGAATGCAATTTTTTCTTTTAACACGGGTCAGCATATTTTGTCTTCAAGTCCTTCTCTGGATCAATTAATTCCACACAATTTAATGCCGAAAAATTATACTGCTTTCACCATTTTGTCCTGCAATGACTCCTTTTCTTGATCCTCGAAAGAAAATCAGTCACAGGTGTGCACCTACTGTAGTTTACCTGGAGAGAAGAAAAACTCCTCATACCTGTAGCTATTCTCCCATCTTTTAATGCACTTAGCCACAATTGTGCTGTCAAGATAGTACAAAGGCTCTGGTAAATGGAAAAAAAAAATAATTTACAGGTGTGTAAAGCAGTCTCTGGAGCACGCACAAAACAGATGGGTTGATAAAATCCTTCAGATGTAAACTCCTGGACTTCATCTTAGTCTTGTAGCTGCTTCTACAATTAGGCCTATGTTTTGGGTTTTCCTCCATTAGTAAAATGCCAATGTAAGATTTATTAGTTAACCATTTCTGTCTATATGATTGAAAGGCATTTGGAAAAGCAATAAATTCTTAGGTCGTATAGAAAAACCAAATAACCCTTATTGAAATACCAGAGGTTACGAAGAGATATTAAGCATATACACATTCAGCAGGAGATGACCAGAGTTGTTATTATGGACTGATATATCAAAACTCCTTAGGCACAGCAAAGTAATAAACATCCCACAGAGTAAATGGTAATATTTCAGAGAAGAGAAAGAAAAAATAAATATACCAAAAGTCATTCTCATTTTGAATTCCAGAAAACTTTTCAATCATGGTGATCTTTATTTCCTAACCAAATGGGTTTTTAGGGATTTAAAGATTCATAGACAAAATGGAATTGGTTTACATCTCCCAATGTCATAGAGAGCTTTGGTATCACTGCAAAGAGCTGAAGGCACAAGGAGCAATCACAGTCTTGTCTTTCATCTTCTGCTGTTATCAGAGGTAAGTCTAGCACGTGGTCAGTAATTTACCATGGCTAAGGTCAGATCTAGGAAAGCCAAAGGACTCCTGGGCTCCTAGAGTTTCATCATCTTCTGAATAATTTCTTTTGCTATTGAGAGATTGAAGATGGTATGATAATTGACAAGATTGTCTCTGACACGTTACTTTCTCAACAAAGCTGATCTCTGACAATCCAGTTCCTTGAGCTGGAAGACAGGAATGGGAAGCAGAATGGAGACCCCATAATCCAAGACAAACTGGTTATACACACACAAGGCTATGGGGCCAAGTAAGATCCACCTGACAATACTGAACTAACCAACAGAAATTCTCACCAAAAAACTCTCCATCATTATCAGTCCTAGATAACTGGGGAGGTCTCGGTTGACTGGAGGTTAGCAAATGTGACACACATCTACAAGAAAGGCTAGAAGGAGAATCTGGGGAATTCCAGACCTGTCAGCCTGCCCTCAGTACCAGGGAATGCTACAGAGCAGATCATCTTGAGTGCCATCACGTGGCATGTATGGGATAACCAGATCAGGTAAGGTCAGCATAGATTTATGAAAGGCAGGGCCTGCTTGACTAACCAGATCTCCTTTTATGACAAGGTGATGCACTTAGCAACTGACGGAAGTCCTATGGATGTTAGCTAGTCTTCAGTAAAGCCTTCGACAGTGCTTCCCATAGCATTCTCCTGGAAAAATGGCTGCTGGTGGCTTGGCTGGGTGTATTCTTCACTGAATAAAAAATGGCTGGATTACCAGGCCAAATGAGTTGTGGTGAATGGAGTTCAATGCAGCTGGCGGCAGGTCACAGGTGGTGTTCCCCTTGGCTCAGTGTTGGGGCAAGTCCTGTCTAATGTCCTTATCAATGATCTAGATAAAGGGACCAAGCGCACCCTCAGTAACTTTGCAGATGACACCAAGCTCTGCAGGAGAGTTGATCTGCTTAGGGGATAAGAAGGTTTTACAGAGAGTTCTGAACAGGTAGGAAGAATGGGCTGAAGCCAGTTGTATGGGTTTCAATAAGGCTAAGTGTCAGGTCCTGCACTTGGGTCATAACAACCCATGCAACAATACAGGCATAGAGAAGAATGGCTAGAAAACTACCCAGTGGAAAAGGGCATGGGAATGTCAGACAATAGCCAGTTAAACATGAGCCAGCAGTGTGCTGAGGTGGCCAAGAAGACCAAGAGCACACTGGCCAACAAGATGAGGGAAATGATTATCCCCGCATACTCGGTGCTGGTGAGGCCACACACCAAATCCTGTGATCAGTTTTGGGCACCTAACTACAAGAAGGACATTGAGTTGTTGGAAATTGCTCAGAGAAGAGTAACAAAGCTGGTGAATGGTCTGGAGCACAAGTCTTATGAGGAGCAGCTGAGAGAACTGGGGCTGTTTAGTCTGAAGAAAGGAGGCAGAGGGAAGACACTAGCACTCTTTACAACTACCTGAAAGGAGGTTGTAGTGAGGTGCTTAACAAGTAATGGGATGAGAGGAAATGGCCTCAAGTTATACCAGGAAAGGTTTAAACTGGATATTAGAAAATATTACTTCACTGAAAGGGTTATCGAGCGTTGGAACAGGCTGCCCAGGGAAGTAGTGGAATCACCACCCATGGAGGTATTTAAGGGACAGGTAGAAGTGGTATTTCAGGACATGGTTTAGGGTGGGGTTGGCAATGTTAGGTTTATTGTTGGACTTGATAGTAATAAAGTTCTTTTCCAACCTAAATAATTCTGTGATTCGGTAAAAATGTTGTTACTCATAATAGCTCAGAAACTCCACAGGACAGGAAAGCTCTTGATACTCACGTTTTCATCTTAGCCAGGAGCGCACGTAAATGTTTGCTGGCAGGAAGATAAAATTTGAGCCTTCTTGAATAAGCAATAAACAGAGGGACGTTTGCTTGCTTACAGTCGACACTAAATAAATATGGCAAATATTGCAGTCTTTAATGATGGGTAACTGATGCTCTAGTATTATGTTATTCATGCTTTACAGTTTGCTCAGAGAGCAACTCCTGTTACTAAGCGAATGCTGATTTCAACTGGTGAATGCTAATTTCAGCAGGAAGGTAATAGAATAGGTTACCATACAAAAGAAATCCTCAAGTTTCAGACATAGATTTTCCAGGGTTATAAGCCAATATTGTCCCACTAAACTATACCAATTTCCACAAAGTGGACATTTGATTCATACAAAGTACCAACTGAACTTTCAGAAAGTGCAATTTCTTAAATAAGAAACATTTGTTTGTGTTATCTTCATTGATCTTTCATTAGATCCATAGTGGTGATACAGACTATTCAATAACATTGCAAAACTAATTCTGTCTGGTTTTGCACATATTCACTCACCTGTTTCTTCAGGTTACAAAAATCATCTCCTCTTCTGAAACCATCTGTCTTCTATCAGCACCGGCTGACTGCCTTACCATCTTTAATTTCTGGTCTTTCTCTACTGTTGCAAATCATTAATCAGTTACTTCCATGACTGTAACCATTGGCAACCCTATCTATAATCATTTTCTAAAACTCTTTGAGAGCTTGCTATCCACCAGTGTCAGTGCCTCTTAGGTTATAAAAATGTGCCAACTTAAATGCCATGCATGCATTAATCACTCAACAAGCTTCTGCTGTTACAGTTTCCTGAATTGTAGTTGCAGCTATGCATCTTTTATGCAGATCAATATTAATTGTAATTAAAGACACTGCTCCAGAAAAGCTGGGATAAGGGAAATCATAAAATAATTAAGATTGCAGTTCTGTATCACTTTTTCCTCAGTAGTCTGAACACAATGAAAATTCCCCTTGCTATTCTTACTGTGCAAGAGACAAGGCAGACAAACAAACATTTAATCTTGATAAGTCAAGCCGGTAACAGATTCATAGATTTGAGGCTAGGAGGGATCATTAGTTCATCAAGTTTTCCTTACCGTCTAACATGCCAGAGAATGTTAATCTTTACTGCTACACTGAGCTGAAAAGGAAATAAGGACTCTAATTTAACTAAAACTCGTATTTTACAAAGAGGCATCCACAGTCTTTACTTGAAGGGTTGCTAGCTTTGCGAAAACAACCCACAGCAATTAAAATAAAATTTTGACACATGCCACACAACACTGCAGGTCTCCTGCATCATTACCAGGCTCGATTTCCCTGCTTAGTTTCTGCAGTTACACATGGCACTGACTCTTCGCCCTGAACAGCTTCTGTCCTGCAGACAGTCCAGCCTATCACTCCTCTCCTCCACCCCTCTCTATCCCTGTCCTGCACCTCCCCTCATCCACCACCACCCATTTACTTTTCTATTCAAGAAATTTATGGGCAGAGGCCAGGGTATGACAGTACCTGAACTTTTAATGAAGGGGCTGAAAAAACAACAACACTATTGTTTGCTGCCTGGGTGTCTGTGACTGAACCTAATAGATTCCTTTCCTAAACTTTCTGCTTTCAGAACAACGTGACATTCAATTACTTTAAGACAATAAAGGTTTATAGAACAGATAATCAAAAACCTTGTTAACAAACCTTGTCTGCAGACTCCAAATCTGCAAAATCTGTAATTTCTTTGGGTAGTTTCTTCCAACAGATAAATCTCTGACACTGTGACTTATTTCTTTCTCCATTTTTATTTGAATTGGACTGGAATTAATTCCCTGTTTTTTTCTATTAGTTTGTAGGCTTTTCTCTTCTATAATAAATATCAATAGCCAATGCTATTAGTTTTTTTTTTAGCTTTTAAGAACTTGTCATCGGAAAAGAAGGAGGATTCCCTTCACCCCTCATATTCTAAATATCTTCTTCCTCCTCCTGATTTTTCCTGAGGAAAAAAATTGGGGAAGGAAGCCTGAGGGGAAATTAAAAAAAAAAAAAAAAAATGGGACAAGAAAGCTTGAGTTATTCATGTTTCAGATCAACTTCAAATTTCCAGAAGAAAATATATGGGTTTTAAACATACATATATATACACCAAACACTCTTGAAAAATGGACTATGGACTAAAAGAAGTTTAAGAATCTGTTGGCTTTACCTCTGAAAACCTGTGAAATTTTTACTGCCATTTCAGTGGTGGTGGTGATGCAGCTATATATCCCTCAGGACTCCTACCACTGAAACTCCTCTGCTGCCCTCAATATGCAACTCCCCAGCTCTTTTTCCTGGCCAGTAAAAAGCTGGTTTGCTTCTTACCATTCTCTGTCCCTTATTCATCCCTCTTACAGCAGACTCAGACCCCACTTGCCATTTTCCCCCATTACATACATTTTGTTCCCATCTCCGTTTACGTATGGAGCACCTTCATTTATCTACTCTGTCGGTGTTCAACCTGTTTCTAGAGCAGGAAGCTCGAAGTTTCAGGAAAGTTGTTTCATTGATTTATTAAGTGAATAAGAGGGACTACCTAAATTCACTGCTTTCACAATTTATGGGAACAGTTAGGTATACAGTTGTCATCCAAGCACACAGCAAAGAAAAGCTTTGCAGTCTTGGTGGGAAGGTCACCTCCTTCCATATATTTTCCACAGTTAGCACCCCAGTAGAAGGTACTATCACAACAATGTGGACAGAGAACTCCATCCTGGGAACAGCAGACGAGGAAGACAACAGAGGATTCCATGTTCTAACACTGGCGGGACAGGTTGCTTCACCTCTGCGTTTGGCTTTCTACTTGCTTGCCCATTTAAAATTAGAGTGTGTGTCTAATCAGGCATTGTCATTGAAGACCTGGTCTTTACTAGTCCATGCAGATTAAAAAACATCCAAATTAAACTGAATTTAATTCCATTGATTTCTGAAGTGAACTATGTCAAACCAACTTGAAATGGTTTTAATCATTTTTGATAGTATTATTCAGTCTTAAATCAGGTTAATAAATCACTTTAAAATCAACAAGTTTACTTGATTTCAAAGACCCGTCCTCACTGGTCCTTCACCAACAAGTCCTTCCTATTTTACAGGTAGTATTAATCCAGTGAAACATGGATAGTGACACAGGTGATAAGTTTCTGAACACATTTTTTTTCAGATTTAGTCAGAATCAGTTTTCCTGATTAAACTAACACAAGTACTATGTAAGTGTATTTCAAATACTTATGCATCTTAAATATGATGCCACGTTCACAAATCTTTTAAGGACAACTCAGTCTGACAGATGAGGAAAAAAGATGATGTTGCTATCACAAAAAATATTATGGGAAAATATTTTGTTACTATTGATTATTAAAATGTATTTCAGGACTTTGAGAAACATGTTTATTAACTATCACTACTATTTATCTTCATACTGCTGTGAAGGTATGCAGCATAAAAATAACGTCAGGTCTGCACTATCAAGGTTTAAATACAATTGCTGCTGGAGTCCTAGCTTGTTTGACCGAATGGTTATGGGCTTTGAATCAGAATGTGACCAGCTGACACTAGTAAGATGACAAAGATTAAAGTACTTTGAATTACTAAATACCTGGACCAACATTTAACATTAGATAGTTGTTGAGTTACATGTTCATTTGCCTATGTTTCAGGAAAATATTAAAGGCTGTTTTCTTTTCCTTCTGAGTCAGATGTCCAAATCTTAGACTCAATTAGCAGAGATCAGGCTGGTGCCTGTGATCATCCAGCAGGAGGAGGACCCTGAGAAAACCTGAGCTCAGGAGGACCTGAAAAGATCCACTTATTCATCGCCTGTGTAAGCTGCACAAGGCCAACTGCTATGTTATTGATCTTTTTTTGAACATAAAATTAATTAAGAGCATTCTCACAAGAAACAGAACCCATCCTACTACCTATACACAAGGTTTAAATAGTATCAAATGCTTCACTTGATCCTTACATGATTTTTTTCACATTGACCACCAAATTGGTTTCTTGAGATTATACAGCTTTGCAAAAATAATCAGATGATTAAAAAACAAAACAAGACCCCCCCCTCCACATGCACACACCACCTTCTGACTATCTCACTGTTTCAAAGTTTTGTTTTGATGTCAAATTGGCAAGAAAGAAAACATCTGGGGAAAAATATGATTTGGTAAAAGCTGTCTGCTAAAATGTGACATTTAAAAAATTTAAAATACCTCTTATGTAGAATTACTTTTACCTTTATTTCATAGTTTATATATTTCTGACACAGTTTCAAGACATGATGAAACAATAGATGTTTAATGACTACACTAGTCAGAGCCCTCTATTATTTATATAAAACTACTAAAGAAGCTGCTGCATAGAGCAGAATATCTGTTTCTAATTTATAGATCAAAATCAGTAACTTTGTGGAAATGAAATATACTATTTTTCTGGAAAAAAGTCATGATAATTGAGATGCACCTTGCAAAGTCCTTTGACAAAATAAAGATTTTGAATGAAAATTCTTAAACTAATTTTAGGAAGTGTTAATGGAAATTATCATATATCAACTTGCCTTTATAAAGATAAAAATATAATTTCTCCTTGGGCTCTATTTACATCATCACAAGATTTAATCTTATGCAATATCCTAAAAGAACATATACCACCTCGTATCGGTTGACTATCTGGAGCTCAAGGTCATATTTAATTGGCATAGAAAAACACGTTTTATTAACTCTGTTACTGTTTGTGTTTACGCCAAAGTGAAGTTTGCTCTCTGGAAGTTATTAGAGGATTAAGTCATTGATATAAGAGTATTCATCATCTTAGAGGAACTGAAAGATATTAAATTTAGAGTAGACTTTATGGTGATTCATTAAGTGATAGAATAACTTGCATGTCTACTTATTTTGAATAATTGCATAAAATATCACTCTAATTAATGGAATAAATTAGTCCTATGTTGTCTCTACAACCTTTATGTTTCGATTAACATTTTGTCTTATAGTTTTATATGCTTAATCATATTGCTGAGAATTATAAACCTCAAAGTATGCTAAAGGAGAAGAGGAACTGTCAAGTCTGAATGATAATACAAGGAAGGCATTTGTTTAGATGCAGTGTAGTTCTATATCTTTAGAATAAAACATAATGTGCTTTAAAAGTACTACCTCCCAGGTGCTACATGGATCTTAGGTAAGAGAAGATGGGGGTTTCTTTTAGATGGGAAAAACCTCAGCCATTAAGACCTTCAAATCATATCCCAGAATATTTTCTCCTTAATCTAAAAAAAATATCAAAATCCAGGCTGCTTCACAGGAAAGATGAAAATACTCAATTTTCAGTGAAATAAATCCTTTCCTTGTGAAAGGTGGGGATGCAACAACTTGGCAGAGATCTGTGACTGCATCATGAATTACAGCCATAGACTAAAGGCATAATATATGAAATCTTTAATGAAACATTCACTAATTTTAAAACAAAATAAAACAAACAAAAATACCCCAAGACCGCAAACATACACCAGCCATTATGCTTCCTTGTCTATTACACATCGTCTGTATGGCTACTATTGTTGTTCCAAAGAAGGCTGAACTTTTCCTGAGACAGAGAAAATCCCTCATGTTTAGCAAAAAAAGGACCAAAATTTTGCGAAACGCTGCTTTTGTCCAAACAGCTCTTACTTTTCCAACTCAGAATAATTATCTTGTTCCTTTGCCTCTGTGCTCAAGGACTTTGAATAGCCTCGACAGCTTGTAAGATAGAACTTGTCAACTTTACCGAGATCAGAATCAAAAGCTACAGAAAAGTGCATTAAAACGGTGCTGATGCGGGTTTCTGTTATCTTTAAAGAAGTCCTGTAGTGAACAACACTGGCCTTTGTAGGTATAAATATCATTTAAGTAAACAGAGCTCCTTTTTTTTTTTTTTCCATGTGTGGTTTCTCTCTCTGTCCTAGACTTGAGAGAGTTTGCTACTTGATTTGTGTACTTCATAATTGGTTTGGGGTTTTTTTTTAATGATTTTAAATCTGTTTTCCCTTTTTCTATTTTAAGGGGTTTTTTTTTATTATGACAAAAACTTGAAAATTAAGTTAATTACATTCTCAAATTATTGGCACATTGATAATATCTTCCATCTCAAAACCAAAGAATGAATCATTCAAACTCACAGTACCTCTAATTTTTTTATTTCAGAGTAAACAGTATTTTAAAATAATAACAATTGGCTATCATATACTCTTCAAACCATAAGTACAATGTAATATTTACCTGCTTAATTGTGATTGAAACTAATGAAAAAGTAAAACATTTTCAAGAGGAAGCTAATTACTGGAATATTATAAACTTAAATATATCAGCCTAAGAACTGATATTTGACATTATAGCAAGAATCAGAATGGAGTGACATCTTTAGATTAATCTGAGATGTACAAATCCGCCTTTTTTCAAAGCTTGTCAGGCTTGTTATATTACTTATTCTAGTCATCTTTTGACAGTGAGCCAAACAAGGTCATAGCAAATGCCAAGCAGAAAACATGCTTAAATTGTCCCTAACAATAACTTGCCACTTACAGTTGAGTTTGATTTACATAGGCAGTAGAATTAGACCTGAAAATGGTGACTTTATATCACATAGACTGAATGTAAAAAAAATGCTCTTAAAATATCCAAACATATTGGGCTATGCTGATGGTTTAACTGTATCTGAGATTCCCATCTTAAGCAGTATCTGCAGTAAAGATTTCAATACACAAACAGCTCAAAGGACAAAACTCCCTTTCCCTGGTTTTCTCTTCCAGGGACACTGCACGAAAGCAGTTCCAGATACTTACACGGTAGCTGAGCACTGGCTGGAGTTTCTCATAAAAAAACAAAGTGCAAAAATGTTCCTTTTTTGGTAACATAGAACCATCACACATCCTATCTTCAGATAGTACCAAGACCTGCTTCAGCAGCTGGATTTCTGAAGGTCTCCCCTGTCCTTCCATCAACAATTTTTTAAGAAGTAGCCAGCATAGGGAGAATTTAAGGAGCTATGTTAAAAATCAGTAAAATCTTCCAAACCAGCTTAAACATTACAGAAGTTATTTTACAGGTTCAAAGCCATGCATAATATTTATATTTCAACACCTGCTTCTCTGAGTCATATTGCTCTGCAGAATGACTGAAACTCTTCACAAACGGAGGAGAACCCGAAGTATCTGACCTACAGGTCGCAGGAATAAAAACAAACATAAAACCCTAACTATGTGATAGAAGCAGAAAGAACAGAAGTTCCTGGATTGCTAACATCAAAGCGCTTTTGATTAGTATTTATGGTAGAGAATTACAGATCATGGAGGTCCTTTTGTTGATAATCAGATTCTGTCTCGAGAGCACTGGGTCGTCAATGGCATGATGAAGCTGCATTCAACACAGCCCTCCAGACTGGGATTCTCAGCAAGCAAAAACTGACACTGCCTGCTGACTCCAAAGGGCAGCTGACTTGGTGCTGTGCCCAAACACAGCAGCCTGAGATCTGGCTCTATGAACTCAGCATTTCTGGGACATTCACTTCTTTCTGAACATGCCTCTGACATCTGCAGCAGAAGGTTACAACCAGTCTCCCTGCAAGTTCAGTTTTATCACTCCAAGGTAAAGATTTTGTTAGATAGTATACAGATACTGCACATGGTCTTAGTTAGAAAGCCATGCAATTAATGGTGAGTTGGTTAATTAATGGTGAATGGTGCAGCAGGTGGCAGTTCTCCTCCAGCTGGTCCAGCCACCTGCTAATAGCTCCATGTTAGCCTGGTTGCCCTGTAGCTAGCGCCTGGAGAGCATTATTTCAAACTGCAATTAAAAGAGATGTCCTTTAACTCCCTTTAGGGGAGAAAAGGGGAGAAGTGCCAGTCCAAATTCCAAACCACTTCTTTTTACAAAAACACTTTATAAATTTTACATTAGCACTTCAATGGAGGAAAAGAATACCTTCCATCAACAAAAGTGTAATTGGCATATACTAATGTCCTTTTATAGAATTGCATATATGTATTAATGCAATAGTACCTATAACTGGGATAAAGAGAAATGAAAAAAAAATCCTTGTGAGAAAAAATAAAAGAAATTCCTTGTCTTCCCAGGGTAACAACACATTAAGTAGTACAGCCTGTGTAGAAGGTTTATGTCCACAGTGCTAGAATCTCTATCTGATAGATAAGTTCACCTCTAGAAAATTTATTAAGAACAAGACATCACTGATATGTGGACGCGCTTCTTATAGAAAGCAATCTCCGAATTTACCATGAAAACTCCTGCCTGAAGAGCCAAGACCTTCCCTCTTTCCAGGGGCTCTGGATCAGAAACAATGCGAAGCCATTGTGATTAGAAAGACATGACTAGATTTCTAGACACAAAAGGAGGAGAGACAAACTTAGTTAACTAAACTAATTAATTGAAATAATTCTTAAAAAAAACTACGTTCAACTAGAACAAGATTGTGTGAGATAGTAAAAAAAAAAAACAGTAAAATATGATCCATAAAATCAATTCTATCTCCTCATTACCCTTGATTCCAAAAAAAACTATTGCAACAAAAACCTTGAACTAGTGATCCAGAAGGTTGTCTCCATCATTCATCAAAAGTTGTTTGACTATTTACTGATCACCTTTCTTTTGACCTGCTGTAGATGCAAATGAACATTTATCAATCCTCTTTGAAGTTTCTGAACTAAACACTTAAGAGTTCAGTCAGCCACCCACCATACGGAAAAATTAGTTTGAACGGGTTCACCATAAAAAGAATAATTCAAACAATTAAAGACTAGGTTTATTCTCGGTGAAAGAGATCTTTAAGAGTCCTGTATTTCTATCCCATGAGCCAAAAAAAAAAGAAGAAGAAAAGAGTCAAAGAGATAGTATAAAAAAATAAAAAAATATCAAGGCATATTTGATTACAGGTATGGTGTCATCCCCCCTACTCTTCATTTTGGCCAAAAGTGAAAGTTGTGAGGACCAGAAGAACGTATATTCATCACCACAGAAATGCGAAAACGACAGTTATGATCCCTTTTAATTTGTTCACTACTGAAGCAAACATTTGAAACATATTTTTAGGAAGCCACCCATTTTTATATATTAAGATTCCAGATAACATAGATCCCTCTGCATTTTTAAATATGCTTTTCCTACAGACAGCTATCTCTCATTGTGAAAACTGCACACCCTGTTTCTAATAAGGCTGTCTCTGCCTTCTCTTCCAGCTATTGGTTTTCATTATATCTTTTTTTCTGATAAATTGAAAATTATTCTGTCACCATTATTTCATTTGTCATTGCTGAGGAATTCTTTTCTATCTCACATACACTTTAACTGGAAAGTATCAGTTAAATGGGAGGGAGAAAACTGCAATAACTACTCACCACACTGCCTGGCAGCTCATACTGGCCACATTTAAATGGCCAGCTACTAGAAAAGCACATTACTTAAAAAAAAAAAAAAGACCTTTAAAGGGCAGCCATTTCAGTAATGATATTGTAACTATTAAGATAAGCACTTGCAGGAAGGAAGTAGTATCCAAATTTTTCAGATTCCCCTACTTTTCAAAGTTAGAGCATCCTACTTGAAATTACTATAGACTAACGAGATTATTTCTTGATGTGTGTGTATATATATATTTATAGAAATTTGTTACTTTTTATTATCTCTCAAAAGCACGAAACACATACACCATTAAATCTCTATTAGTTGTTTTAGTGCTTATTTTATAATGCGATCATCTCAAAGGTGTGGACAAAATTGTTAACAAATTGAGGGGGAAAAAAGGTTTTCTTAGATTAACTCTTTGCTGGATCGTTACAATTCAGTATCATCAAATGTCTCTCCAGAAAGATCAAACAAAAACTTTTTTAAAATTTTAATTGCAGTGTCAGAGTATTGCAATTATATAAGTGCCTCAGCAACTGTAAAATGCTATGAAATGCATTTCACAGCAAATAAAATAGATGGATTGTTCTAATAGTAAGTTTAAAATGGGATGGCTAGAAGTCTACACAGTTCTTTGTTGGCAGGCTGAAGTTGGAAGAAAATGGCAGTACAATGCCAACAATTATTCAGCATGACAAGTTGAAAATTGTTTTCTTATTTGACATCACTCGGTAGTCTTAAAAGTTCAAGGCTTAAGTCAGTTATTAAGACACTTATCCACATTATTGCCGTAGAGCTGTCAAATATGGCTGCCTGAAAAACTTTCTTCTGAAGCCAGCTACACTGCATACAGAATTTCAATTGGAAAATACTGCTTATCAAGACCCAAAAGTTCAGCTGCACTCTCTCCAAGGAAGCAAAACAGTTTTGAAGAGTTACTGAAACTGTAGGCCACCAAAAGGTGAAATTCTCTACTGAAGTAGAGAAGAATGATAGTTTTAGTAATAAGCAGTTATTAATTGTTTAATTGCTGTCACGCATGTGACATGAGGGTCAAGAGAAGAGACTTCAGATGCCATGGGGACACTGCAATCTTGTGATAGCAGGAGAAATGCAAGGTCTGCTGACATCCTCAGACTCAAAAGCCTTGACACTTCTGGACCAAATCCTTCTTTCCTGATCACAATCTCCTCTCTACAGTGAGCAGGTGTGCTCTTACTCATGCATTCAGAGTGGGAAACATCACTCCCTTCAGTCTTTGCCATCACTTCAAAGTCCTCAAACCCTTCCCATGCGGTGTCTTCTAGACTTTGTCCATACAATTCCTAAGTTAGAAGATCCTGAGGACAGTGATGGCAGCAGATGATTTGCACAAACATTGTCTCCTAAGCCAGCACAGTTAATGTGTTGTGATAGCTGTCAATTTATCTGGCTTTAATAATTTATCATTCTCATGGCAAACATCAACCAAACTTCACACAAAAGTAGAATTAACCAAGATAATTTTCTAGATTTCTTCTAGATAGTTAGATGATTTAATAAGACAATCACTCAAATCCGTTATTCTAGTTGGCAAAAAGAGACAAAACTCATTCCTTACATATTTAAAAGCCATAAGCTAGCTGTTCTACCTGGGCATGTGTGATGGCTTGCCAATCTGTACATATTTAGTTCAATATGTTCTGGTTTAACTCATGTATGTAAGAGACATGGGAGAACATAGGAAGTACTTTAATGATGGAGATTGCAGAACATGGGAGGCTGGAAAGATTCTGGTGTGGAGAGACAAGACATATGAAATAAATACATAAGAAACAAGATTTCATATGTTCAGATGCCCACTGCTGTGGTTTGGAGTCTTAGCACGGAAACAGAGGCTCAGTATATTTTAGAGTTTCACAAAGTTTAATGTCAGTAGAATGTATTCCTAAATATTACTGGGCATTGGAAGTCACCCAGGCACTTAGTGATGAATTTAATAACTTGGATATTACTAAAGTATCACATGGTTAAGACTTTTTATCATTTCAAAATGAACCTTGCTAAATCTGTGACCTATTAACTGCGTAATTTAGATCACCTTTCAAAATGGTCTTTCCTTCTATTTTCTTGCTAATCTGTCAGTCATAGCATTGTCCTTTACCATTTATCAGAGGATTAAAAAAGTAGGATGAAGAGGAAAGAAAACAGAAATACTATATCTGAAAAGAGAAGAAAAAGGAGCCAGTTCACTATTCTCAAGAATCTCAGGGGAAAGTCAAGTGTATCTTCTGATTTTGAAGAAAATACAGGAAAGGAATCTGAACAGGTTTAGTTGATGGGAAGGAAACGTCTCATGTTGTACAGAGCTAATCAAAAGCCCTAACTTGTGTGATCTGCAGACTCTGTGGTTTGTTATAAACTGATAAAAATCAGCTATCTGACAATTGCAAGAAAAGTGGTTTGCTTAGGCAATACATAGCTGACCCACACATTTTTCTGATAGAAGTATTTGACTTTTCTGGATAAGATATATCTATTCTTCTGTCCTCTACATTAAATCCACTGATCCATTTTTTCTGCCTAGATTTTGATGAGACGTTTTAACTGATACAATATGTACCTAGTTAGGTGGAGAAGAAGAAGATTTATAACACAGAACCATAGAAAGGTTTGGGTTGCAAGGGACCTTAGAGATCATCCAGTTCCAAGCCGCATGCCATGGGCAGAGACATCTCCCACCAGACCAAGCTTCTCAGGCCCCATCCAACCTGACCTTGAACACTTCCAGGGAGGGGGCATCCACAAATTCCCTGGGCAACCTGTGCAAATGTCTCACCACCATCACTATGAAGAATTTCTTCCTAATGTCTGATCTAAATCTTCTCCCTTCCAGTTTAAAATATTTCCCCTTCATCCTATCACTACTTGCCACTGTAAAAAGTCCCTCCCCAGCTTTCCTGTAGCCCCTTCAGGTACTAGAAGGCTGGTATGAGGTCTCCCAGGAGCCTTCTCCTCTCCAGGCTGAACAAGCCCAACTCTCTCAGTCTGTCATCATAGCAGAGGTGCTCCAGTCTTTTGGTCATCTTCATAGCCCTTCAACGGTTCCATATCCTTCTTATGCTGGGAGATAGAACTTGTTATAGGAAAAAAAACTTCTCATAAACGGGGGAGTTATTCAAAGCAAGCAGGAATGCAAGGAATGCAAACACAAACTTAGTCAGGCTAGGGGAGTGGGAGTGGGTACAGGCAGGGATTTCGTAGCCACATGGCCAATCTGCATCACATGATGTGAAAGCACACATAGCATAAGATGATACTACTGGAGATGCAGGCTACAGACACATTTCCTCCCTCATCTCCAGTAAACCTGGGCCTGAATATGCTAAATAAATATTATGATCTGAAGCTGAGTGGTATTAATAAGCCCTATGTAGACTGTACTACCATAAAGCACAAGGTCATACTCACAGTAATTAATAACAGGACTATCTGATCTCATCAATTGTTAAAAAATAGAGGGGAAAGATCCTACGTGTGTTGTCAATCACAAGAGGATGATAAGCAATTTTTTAATCTAGTACGACCATGAAAAGGCAAATCCACTCCTAGCATCTCATAGATAAGATACCTCCAGAAGTGATACAGGATTACTAACAATATAGTACACGGCTTCATCCAGAATATTGCAGCTAATTCTGAGAAACTGTATTCAAGAGAAATGTGTTCAAATGTTAACAGGTGAAGAGGTTGGATACTAGGATAACCTAGAGAACTGAGAAGCCACTGTAGAAGACTAAAAGATCTCACCTTAAGTAGCCAGGAAAGCAGAGGCAGGCAATACAACTCTCTTCAGATACACCAAGGGACTGAAAGGCAAAGAAATTTTGAAAGCTCAAGGATGCTGCTGGCAAGGAAATAAAGCAACTCCACTTGGCTCTGATGAAAAGTAGAGAGAAAATTAAAAGAAATCCTATAAGCATGAAAGGTTCCTCAACAGCATGCTTGAAAACGCACGAAGGGAAAAATTTACTCATTACAAGGTGGAAAACAATCACTTAGTGAGAGGAATCCCATGAAATGTGAAACCTTGATAACGTAGGTCTGTACAAATCCTACATTACCACAAATCTTTATACACTTCTGACTTCCACTTATCAAAAAACACAGGGATAGTTGACCAATTGCTACAAAAATCACTGGAGAGTGGGCAGACTAAAAGGAAGCCTTTTTTCTTCAGCGTAGCATATTAAAAGCCATTCATGTGACTGAAAAATCTTCCGCAGAACTCAGTAAGGAATTGAGAAAAGCTAACAGAAAGAAAGCAACTTGCCCAGAGGATGGAGAAAACTGGTAAACAGAATGGCTGCTTCTAGTTTGTTATCTTAGGGGAGTCCCTGTCCAGGGACAGGGGGTTGGAACTAGATGGTCTTTAACGACCCTTCCAACCAAAACAATTCTAGGATTTTATGATTCTATGCTCTTATCACTGTGTTAGATACAATTAAAGAAATAATTTCTTTTATAAATTCAATGCCTGTTTATAAATTAACATCAGACAATATCATTCAATCCTAGTAAAACTGATGACAAAGAGTAACATTTAGAAGCTAGGATGCATTTTATAAAATTATACGGAACACAGAATGGGTCTTTTCATCATTTCCATCATATTTTCACGTTTTTTTTCCTTTTCCTTGGAAAGCTAAAAATTAGAATTAATTGTGAAAAATGAGATAAATTTATAATTTCAGAGTCATGATAATTAAGCTGTGCTTCACTTTGTTAATTTTATTATTGAATACACAATAGATTACTATATGGTTTTAAAATGCATTGTTCTAGGGGAGTAAAGGATTTTTATACTTTTACCTTTCTGATACCACTTAAAAACTAAATGGATTGTATTAACGGTGTAGCTGCCTAAAACAGCAAATGCATTGAACTCAGTGACCCTGAAGGTATCTTCCAGATTCATATACCATGAAGTGTGTGTGCGCCAACATGGATTTTGTGTTGTAACTTTAAACCCTTGGAATGAAAAGTGCTGTCTGCTATAATGTAAGTGACAATGAGTGCAATGAGCCCATTTTTAATGAATCATTTCCAAAAAGCATAGGGGAATTATTTGATGTATGTTTACTCTTTTTTTTTTTCAAAGAACTTTTTAATTTCACATTTTAGGGACATTATCCTCATGTCCTCAGTGGATTTTCTGTTTACCTAAAGATGACAAAGCAATAGTTTTTTTCTTAAGCCCATCCAACCGTGACACTTTGCCTAAAGAGAGTTTTTCATTGTTACCAAATTGAGTTTGAATGGTAAATAGTTTCTAAAGGTTCTTAAAAAAAAGAGAGATACATAACCTTTTAGCAAAGTTTTTTGTATCTATTGTACACTGTACATTATCTTCGCATAAGTAAAACTATACTTCTTTTAATCAAAACAGGACAAAGGGAGAACATCCAAATCGATATATGGAAAATGCAATCCTACAAGCTGTCAGAATCACAAATAGAGAGGATGAATTTTAAAGACAGGAAAGCAAACAGACCCAATGTGAGAAAGGTTACTGCTGAAAGGACTAATCAAACTTTTTAGAAGAGCATGGAGAATATATTACATGTTGACCTTAGAGCGTGTCACTGGTTGTTCTTTAGAAAAAATGTACTAAGTCCTAACACTCTTTATGCTTTGCAGCAACAAAGCTCTTCTCAAAACACCTAGACTGTCATATCTGCAACTTTTGCCCTTTACATACAATGCTTCTAGGTGAATATGCTTATTGCTACAGATTTCCTTGCTGCTTTTGGCTAAGAAGTCAACAACAAATTCATGTTACCTTAGCATGTCTTTTTCTCTGTGAGGACAATAAGACCTATTTTATTTCACCCCACAGGACTCCACTTGTTTCATGTTAATCAAGAAATTTTTGCACCTGCAAAATCAGATAAACAGTAGATTTTTGTTTTGATTAATACTTAGTCTGAAAGCCTATAAATGAAATAGATCTGCTTTATCAATATCAGGTAAAACCAAAAGTTACTCTTAAGTTCCAGTATATCTGGAATTACATCTCATCTTCAAATAGTAAGCCTACAAAGAAAAAATAATATGAATAAAGAGCATTCCAGACAGCTTGTTTTCCAGCTGTGTTGTCTTTATTTACCAGGCGCCATACCTAGTTTTAAACTTGTATAACATCCTGAGAGAACCACAGACGGAATAATGAAAAGCATGTGTTTTTATCTTTGTACCTAGTCTTAAAATAGAGTTATAATTCTACAGATACAAATAATTTCTGCCAGAAGAGAGTTGTTAAATTGTAGTCTTTTGACTCTAGAAAGAAGAGACTGGGTGACTTGCAATTTAGTTCTAGTTTGTCTAAGCATTTTATCTAATGTTAATTGAAAGAGTAGATATTATTAGATAACACTGCAGGAAATCTGGCTGGATTCCAGGCAAAGGAAGAGAAGATGATAGAGCTGTTTATCGTGCATGAGATACTCTGACGAAGTATGTAGCTTATTCCTTATGAATTTTTCACTCAGACTGAATGATAATCCGAAGTTTATGTGAACTATCGAAACAACTTGAACTTGCAAGATGGACTGAAGACCATGAAGGGAAAGCCATTTTGCTGTTCCGTTGTTAGTATCTGTACTTTTCTTTGATGGAAATTAGTTAAGAGACATTTTGGATTCCCATAGAAGACAGAGGCAGCAACTGACTGAGAAATGATCAGACTCAAACATCCCCAGACCATATCTACAACAAAGCCCCCATATACACAAGGCAAAAGAAGACTTTTACAGATAAAATGAACTCGGAATAGCAAAGTTCTGGATCAAGGAAGAGACTGTGAGATTACTTTTTCATTGTGAGAGGAAACAAAAAATCTTGTCTTTAGTTCTTTTATTTCGCATTTCAGGTCACAAGGCTTTCCAGTTACAGCAACAGATACTAGACATCAGGGAGTGATGGGTCTTATATGTCTCCTATTGGCTGGCACCCTCAAGTCTCCCTGCCTCACAAAACATAAATCCCAGTTTGTCCAAGCAGATCATTGAATTATCCAAGAATAAAACTCCCAGCCTATACTTTAACCATGCCATTCATCTATCATCACAGGCGAGAACGCTGGTCGGCAGGAGATAATGGGGGAAGAAATCTATGACCTCTCTTAAATAGAATAAATGAGAGGAACAGCTTTAGTTCAATAGCAGGACTGTTGCTTCAGTAATGATTTTCCCTGGTAATTAATTGGCTGCTGTTGCTGGTAAGGCACCCATGGATACATATTACCTTAAACTATTAAAATTTGGTCATTGGAAGAAAACCTTCACAGATGCAATAGCCCACACAGCATGCAGCATTCGCTGATTGATGCAGTTTCTATACCTACAAAAAAACAACAATTAAAAAAAAGAGAGAGAAAAGAGAGAGACGACCTTGAAATTCTTCAGCTGGGACCAGAGGACGTGTCAAAGACTGCAGTAGGTCCAAATGAGCATGCAGGGAAACTGACACCCTGCCAGCAATGCAGAACAAAGACACCCCAAGAGAAAGACCTACAAACCACTAAGCTAACATGACTGGAAGCTACATTCCTTAAAAATAGTGCTTCCCTGTCCTTTTGTGCTTGAAATTATTGTTACAGGTAAGAAAATCTGAGGAGAAGGATGATAGGACTACATCAGGTCACTAAGATTACATGGTGAAAGAATCTTTTTTATTTATATTTTTAAGTTTTTATACAGTGCTGAGAAAAGCATGGAAGTAGCTATTACCTATCACTCCCTCTTAACCACTTCAACAGCCCTCAGTAATTTGCTATCCAAACACTTTCAATGCTTCAACAAATTTACCCTTGTAACATTCATGCAGATTAAACAAGAGTTATTAGCAGTCTTGATGCAAGGAAAGCAGATGTAAAACCAGCAAGTTCAATACCAAATAAGCAGTCTGTGTTTAGGTCAGGTAGGAAACATAATTTTCTTTAGCCAAAGACATTATCTTCACCTCTGAGTAGGTGGAAAATTCAAAAGATTGTCTTGCCTTTATCAGAGATGCCACATCAAAACCAACCCCAGATCTTAGGGTACTTCGCAGACATCAGAGATTAACTGTTCTGGAATATACTGAAAAATGTTACGTTTAGAATATGTTAACAAGTGGGGGGAAGGGGGGAACAAAATAAAATATCAGCAAATGCATCTATTTTCAGTTTAGAAAAAAATACTAAAAAAACCCAAAACTATTTTGCGACCACAATATTTCTGAGATGATCAGGATGAAGACTTTAGATATTTTGTTCAGCAAATAGCCTTGGACAGAACCAACCAGACACATTTTGAAAGAAAATACAATATTGTAATCAGATATTGAAAAGACTGAAAAACAGATGACCATGAAAGGAAAAAAAAAAATCTAGCCTTTTTTTTCCCCTTATACAAAACCAAGAAATATATTAAGGCAATATATTTATTAAGCAGAATAATTATGGCAATGCTCAATACTAATTTGATAAATTCATGGGAGAATAAAAACTCAAGTAATATTGTATTTTGCTCACAATAACATCTAGAAGACTAAAAGACGTGAGAAAAAGCAACTGTATTAGAAAACCTGTATTCATATGCTAAGATGACGTCAAAGCATCTTCTACTGTCCATTTTAGAAAACTTGAATTAGAAGAACCTTAAGTATTATCAGGTACAAAATTCTTAGCACAAAGTGCTTACCAAGCTCATGATATTGCTTGCTTCTACTTTGAAAAAGACTGAGTGAATTTCAGGGCCACACACCCACATGTTAAGTACAACTAGTTTCAGCAGAGCTGAGGGACCGAGTTATCGAAAAGCTCTTTAGAAGGACACACATTGAACTGTAACGGTTATAAAAGGACACATCCAAACTTGTTTACAGTTGCTTTCATGAGAAATTTCTAGTGAAAGAGTCAGTAAAGAGCTTGACTTCTCCCCCACTTCAAATTGCCACAGAATTGTGCAGTACAATGCCTGAATTATGGGAAGTATTAACAATGAAAAGCTAGAGAAAGTTCATGAAAATCATAGAAGCAGCAAGGTTAATGTTACATTTGTGGCAAGAGAAGGTCAAACAAGGAATATGGGAAGAATAACACTACATATGTACTAACACACCGTATGTTGTACGTATTCACATACATATATGCAGACACACATATATGCATGCATGAATGTTTTATTCTTATAACATGCTTCCTAATATATTGGGAAACAAGATCAGTAACCCATGGACTTAAAAACAGAAAGCCCATACATGGGTAGCCCAGTATCTTAATCCCACTGGTGTGCAATTGTTCGTGTTGATGTAAAAGAGAAGGAACATAGCGTAGGATGAAGCCTTAGATTACTTCTTTGTTTCACATAGATGACTACAGCTCATCCTCTTCCTGCAAGCTAGGCAGCAAGAAGTTCAAGCCTTCTGAAGTGCAAGTATTTAACTTTCTTTAGTTTACCTACCCATACAAAGAACAAACATGTTTAATCTTTTCTTCTTTTAACAGTTTGTCTCAGACCTCTAATAGAGGAAAAGCAGCAATAAAGCTCAATTTAATTTAGACTGTGACATAAAAGAACGATCCATTGTGAGTATGAGTCTGTAATATTTTGTGACCAGGGAAAATCAGGTTAATGAAAGCCTTTTTAAAGTAACTTCATCTCAAGTTTAGTGTGGAAGGGTGGGGATTTGGAGCACTTAGAGCGGGTAAGAAGGTATTTGAAATCATTTCAGTAGCTTATAGTTTAACACCAAATACAAAAAAAGGCTTTTCATTTGGGAATCACATCATATGATGTGGAAAGATATCACATGGTTAGGAATAATTGAAAAAATAAAAAAAACCCAAATATTAGAGACTCGCTTTTCCTAGTTGCCTTGACTACACTAAACCAAATTAAGCATCCTCAGGTCATGTGAAATGAAATCATAGGTCTCATCTGGTCCACAAGTTCCCAACCCCAGAAACAGATAACAACCAATCTTCACCATCCTTAAATTAATTTCTACACTTTATAGTATTAGTCTCTGACTGATTTGTCTGGCAAGTGTACAGATGCATCGAAACCAAATCAAACCAGAGACGCGCTGTGGCTGACTTGCAAAGCAGGGTTAGACACTTCACTGATATTATCACCGGGAACTGCACAGTGTTATCTTCTAATAGAGCTGCATTAACCAAGGCTATCAGAAAATTTAAGCCCTTTCAGTTTTCCTTCCTGGCAAGATTGTGGTGTTTTTGGTGGCCAGTGAGCAGAACTACAAAATACAAGAACTTGTTACTATGTTCTTGTAGTCAGCACAAAAAAAAATAAAAGAGGAGATCTCAGCCTAGACAGTGGTAAGTCAAAGGCTCTTTAATGAAGTTGTATATTGTAACAGAAGACATACTTCCCAGGAAGGTTTCAGGGGAGATAGGAGGACCTGTATACTCTGTTTATGTGTTCTATTATTTGAACAATTTAACAATACTCTATATTGACCTTTCTCCTCTCTATCTGGTCCTAGGAATCCTGGTACTCCAGGCATTCACAGCAACTTGACTCAGTCTCAGCACCCTAGGCTGGGAAGTCACCTGATGGCTCTAGAAGCTGTTTATAACTTTTCTCTTGTATATCTCTCCCACGAACAACCTTCACTCAATATTTTGGTATGCTGAATTTATTATGCACAGTTTTCTCTACACAGGCAAGCATATAGGAAGCTTAACATTGCATGGGTATGACCAAAAAGCCCATAGCGGGCATTCAATGTTCCAGTACCCTGAATCCACACCTAACCTCGTTTCCTAAACACATCGATTCAAGCCTTTCTGCAGCATTAGATGTCCTGACATCCTCTGTTGTTCCACTAGCCCTCATTTCAAACAGGTCAATGGCTTTATGTGTAGCTTTTCACACTTTCAAATACATCTTTAAAATCACTGTGTGATCTGTTCATGCCATGTACCTGTATTTGCTAGATTTGTGCACTGCCTTCCTGCGCACAGATTTCCATCCCTTTCAGATTACAAACATTTTGCTGTTGATTCTATTATCTCATTTGCTCATCAGCCACAATCTGATCCTCCTTTTTGATTCAAGAGCACAGCAACAGTAATGAGTCGATAAAGGTTTGCTCATGTTTTCTGAGACATCTTAGCTTTACATTAAGGGTTGTATTTGTCTAAAAAGTATTCTTAGAAGAAAGTCCAATGTTTTTTGCATTGTGCTTACCTATTTTTTTGTAGTCTGGGATGGTAACTTGGACTGTCTTCACTGTACATCTAGGGCACAGGTTGTTCTGTTGCCTTCCAGGTTCTTCAGTTGGATCTATGATAGATGACAACACATTTCCAAAGTTCATGCATGAAACAGAGAACAATATTCCCAGAAGTGTGATCACCGATTTATTAAATTTCACTCACTTAGTGATGCCTTATCTTTACAGTTATGAACTAGACCATTCTTTTATATCGTGGTCTAAAGACAATTTACCTTTTCCACTTTTTTCTCTATTATTTTCATTTTGAGAACATCAGCCAAAGCATTCTTATTCATCACCATAGTAGGGCAACAACATCACAAAAAATATAGGCCTTTTCACTCAAAATACCAATGTTCAATCTGAATGTTTCACTGAGCTGTTGTCTCTCTGCAGCTTTCTAAGGGTCAGCTTTAGGCTGCATATACAATAAAAAAGATTTGATGTTAAGTCAACATAACTGAACAAATATTTTTTTTTAGTGGGTGAATGATTCAACTTGAAAATAATCTTGGTTTTTAAATTTGAAACACAATTATCAAGGGCAAATACTACAGTTAAGTCTGAACAAATAATTTCCTGATTAATATTGCTTCTTTTTCCTTTCCCGAACACTTCTGTTTTCTTATCATTAATTTTGTATCCAAAAATGAACTGACAGATTTATCCTTGCTCTTCTTAATATTTACCGACAGCTGCCTTACTGTACTATCCCACAGACTGGAAAATACATTATTGGCTAGGTAAAAGATTAGCCTATTTTGTAGAAATACACTGTTTGATAGGTATGTGATAATTCCTACATTAATAACCCATGACCGCAGCCTGCTGGTAATACTAATGATAGAAAACCTGGAGTCTAGGAAGATTTTTCAAAACCAAAGCTGTAAGTGGCAACTTCTAATAATAATCAGACATTTAGGAAGTTCTGCTTCTGCAAACATATATAGTATTCAACTTCGACAACCAATTCCTGCAAATAATTGTTCCAGAACCACACCGAGATACCTTGCATAAATACCTGCAGAAAGGACATGGAAGACAAGTAAGATCTTCCTTCTGCAAAAACATTTCATACTAAGATCTTGCTCATCTGCACAGGAAGAGAGTTGTGGCACCACCTTTATCAGAGCACTAGGAACAGAGCTTCTCTCCAGGTGACAGAAGTCCGTAAAAACATCAACCCAATGAATGAGGTATATCACCTCAGAAAATATTTTTACAGCATTTGTCATGTTTTATTATTTGAATAAATGATGTAAAAAAGCCAATCTCTGCACACGTAATTTTCATCTGTCCTACTAGAATAGCTACAACTATTAAGCAATCTTCGGCTATAGATATAAGACCATACCAGCTGTAGATAAGCTATATGGAAAACTAAAGTAACTGTTTCGTTACCTAAAACACATATAACTTAAGGAATGGGACATACTAGTCCTACAGGTAGTCACAGTGTAGGCTGTAATTATGAAACACAGTCCTGAGTACTCAAAACACCTATGAAGACAACCATCCACAAGGTCCTGAGGTCACTAGGCACTTAGGCATTTCCCACTCCTAAATCCTGTTCAGCATCATGTGTTGCAATGTATTTCCTAAAAATTACAGGTTCTTCTTTTGTAAACAAGGTACCCCAAAATAAGGGAGGGTTCAGGTGTTAAAAATAACACATTCTAATAGAAATAGTTCATATCAAAACCTGTACTAAGGACAAGAAGAAAAACCCTACTAATTACTTACTTCCAGTTGGTTGAATTAATTACTATTCCAAAACACATACGCTTAGGGGAAAAAAAAAAAATTGTCAGCTTTTTGACAGTTTGATCTAATACCCTAATACAATATGCACCAGTGCCACATGATGAATGGAAAACTAAACCAAAATTGAAAATACATGAGAGAGAGATTGAAAAGATAAATTATTTTCTTATTTGGACATCTCCTGTTAAAAAATGATACCTAAAGTCACTTCCTAAAGTCAGTTGAATTCTTTGTATACGGGCACATGCGACGCAATACATAAAGCATCCAGTAAGTTTTTCTCTATACAAAGCCTGAAGCATTTTTTTTCTTGCAATAACTGCATGTTGACAGCATAAACAAATACAAAAAAAAAAAAGAAAGAAAAAAAAAGGACTCCTAAAGCTGTTTTAAATGTTTAATTTTCACCCTGGACAGAGTAAATTGTCTCTCCAAGTTTACATAACATGGATTTTAAATAAACCTTGAAGTAAAAACACAAAAGCATTGAGACAGCCACATAAATACCTTCTTTAAAGTCATATCCAAGCTTTGGGACTGAAGTAATAAGGGAAAAGGAGGAATAAATTTCTCTCCAGTTCTGAGTAAGTGGAAATGTGACTCTTTCAGCCTAGAAGTCTTGTAACTTGCCATTGAAGAAGTGCCCTCCTAAAAGGGGTATGAAAGGCTTAGATTTTTGTCTAAGATGTACATATTTCATAAGGGAGAGATACAACTCCTCATAAGAAATCAGGCTTGTCATTAACACAAAACAGTGTATTTTCTATGTTTGAGGTTTCTCCAACCACTATTTAGCAGCTGCTTTTTCCATTGTCTTCAGATATACCTCCTCCTCCCTGATAGCTCAGTATAAGTTTTCCTTAGCACAATTTAATGACCTCTCATTGTATGTGTTCTGCCTCTCATACTTCTTTTGCTTTTATCTTAGTTTGGCATGTGACACACAGCAGATACTGAACCAACTGACATGAGCACAGCTGCACTTCTGTATACATCAATAGCCGGGCCTTTTTCCACACATTGTTATCACACTACATTGCCCTGAATTCTGGAGATCTCATATGAAACTGGATATTAGGAAGAATTTCTTTATCAAAAGGGTGCTCAGGCACTGGAACAGGCTGTCCATTCACAATCCCTGGAGGTGTCAATAAAAGGATATATGAGGTTTTCAGGGACATGGTTTAGCGGATAATGGGAGCGGTTGGACTCGATAGTCTCAAAGGTCTTTTCCAACCAGAAGATTCTATGATTCTATGAGCTTCCTATGTTACTTCTAGCAACTCTTAACCTAAAAGCATTTTATAAGACCTGGAGAGGATAAACTATGTTTCAGCATTGAAAGAAACACCATCATTCCCCACCCTCTGATACTTCCTACCTACGTACTTCAGCTGAAAAGACGAGTGAGACTATTCTCACATAACTGTAAATTTCTAACTCTGAGCTAGTTTCCCAGGTTCATTTTGCAATCAGTAGGAGGAAGGGGACGTATCCAAGATATAGTTCACTGAATGTGTCTCCCAAACATCAGACAAATCTTTTGGAGGTCTGCCTTAAAGCAAGATTAATTGTATCCTACAACCACATATCTTTATCAAACAAAAAGTAAGCCTACACGTGTACGTTTATGTAGGGTTTTCCACAGTTCCTATACTTCTGGAGAACACTTTTATGTGAAGAACACTCCAGAAAGTACAATTAGAGGAAACAATATTAACCTCAGTGATTTGCAGCTTGAGCTAATCCCTATCATAAAATAGAGAGAAAGACTTATGTCTGCCATCCACAGTTCTCTCTCCTTATTCTGAAGCACATGTCACTGGTCGACTTTGAAAACAAAATATTGGCCAGTGCAGAACTTGGGTGTGATCCATCCTGCTGATTCTTGCACTAAATTCAAACAAAAATAATGAAAAGAGAATAAACAATTCACTCTAAGATACTTTCCAAGGAGGAAAAGCTAGATAAATAAGTCTCAGAAAAGCTGATTCAGTCTCATTGAATCTCATTCGGAATTTATCACTTGTTCCAGCATTACACTATGCAAATTTCTGCAAGAGCTGAACGTGCGTTTGATTCATTAGCACATAGTTTTGCATTCACCTTCCATGGGTAGGTTTGGGCTGAGTATGCAGAAATCAAATGCTTGCAGACTGCCAATTAGAAGGATTTATTGTGTGCCTTTCAGGAAGAATCTAGACATAGCTATTCCCAGGGAAACACTCAGAAAGCAAGTATTCTTCTTAGAGGTAGATGCCAATGGGTGGTAACAGGATGCTAAGGCTATTTGTTAGCACACAACAGCAGATTAAAAAGCTTTTTATTGATTTCTTGGGTGAAAATCTGTGACTGTCTTTGTTGCTACTAGTATTATGCACTAACAGCAAGGTATCAGACTGCGGATAAAAAAATGTTTTCCTTTTAAACTATGGCAGTAGGTGGTTCCAGTAGGTTTGCTTGGAAACTAGTTTCATCTCATGAGGAAGCTTTAATTTTTTTCTATGTTTATTTTTAATAGATCTTGAGCAAGCTGAAAATATGGGGTTTTTTAAACAGAACAAAGACACAAAAAAAAAACAAACCTCAAACCTGCCACAAATACTAAGAGCTCAGCTGTGTGCTTAGCTGTAACTGCGTACAGAATTACATCCTTGGTTAAAAGCAGTTGAGTGGACAAACAATTCCTACAGCATATGCACTCACTGTTACTTTTGATATATTCCATCCTGTGCTTCAGAAATCTTACTAAAAATTTCATAGAATTCAGCATGCCATAACAAAACTTACTCAAGCTAACAAAAGTATAGATTACAGCCTATTGCTTTGTTTTTCTTGGGTGAACTTCCAGCATTTCTTTAAAACTTGATTTGTTGTACTAGGGATTCAAATCTTTAGCCAAATATAATTTTTATCAGATGGGAGCAGCCAAAAAAAGGGAAAGACGGACAGAGGAGAGATGAAACCAAAGGAAGATACAGAACCACATAAAGAAATTGGCACATAGATAGAAAAATACAGGGAGAAGCAAATAAAGCAAATGGGTTATAAAGAGAGCAACTGAAGAACAGACCACTTCAGAGAGGGCCATTCATCATGACATTTTTTTGGATGGATTGAAAATTGGCTAAATTATAATGACAATTATCCTGTCCTTGTTTCAGTTGGTGCTGATATCCAAAGCCACGTTTCTCCTTTCTTCCAGATACACAGTAACAATCTGAAATTATAGCTCTTTCAAATATGTTAGAAGAGAAAAGCTTTGGCATCTATTGTTTTCATTTTCAGCACATCTCTAGCAAATTTGAAAACGTCACAGCATTTCATAAGCAGTCTCTCATTATTTCAGTCCTAGCATTGGTGGTCACATCAACTTACAATATTGTTTCTGAAATTTAATAACATGCACAGACGCTTCAAACTAAGGGAGTTTACAATGGAAATATTACAGATAGAAATCTTAATTAAAAACTTGCCCTATCGTAAGTCACTGAACATCAGAAAGCATTTAAAAATTTGAATAATTGTCATAAAAACACATTCATATGAATTCTATACAAAATCTCTCATTTTCTGTGCCTCTAAGTTTTCTGTATTTTTTTTTATTATTGTTTTCTCATGCTGCCTATAATTGTCCACTGAAAAACAATTTGGAAATAAGAGTAATGTGATTCACATTTACCCATATGAGTTAAGCCTTAGAACTTGAAGTAAAAAATATAAGAACTGATAAACCAGAAATATCATTCTGGTCACAGAGAAGCTGTTATTTTCCTAAGCCTTTGTGTTTTCCATTCACTAACCTGTCGTCCTCAAGTTCTTCTGCACACTACAGTGTCCTCATCACAGATGACAACACCCCAGATTCCGTAACATGTCCAGACCCCACTCTCTTAGTATTTTCAGCTCTCCTTTACATCCTTAAGCTGAGAAACAAACCCAGTTTGCTGTGGTTTATCTTGGGATTTTGCGTTTTAACTGGTGCATTGGCCATTTCCACTGAGAAAATTAGGCAATAATCACTAAGAGTTGACTTTTCTGTACTGTTCTCTCTGTAGGTATCCCTTGTCTTCTAAGCACTTAATTTTCAAGAAACTTGTATGAAGTTACTGTCTTTTAGACCTCTGCTTTATTTGTTGAAATAAGCTAATAAATTTGAAAGTTATTAAAGGGATCAGGAAACTGTTAGCCCTAAGATAACAACCTTCCCCATTCCAAGCACATTCAGAAATACATAAAACTACTCCGATTAATCTACCACATTTAGCTTGTGTTTGTACAAAAGGGAAAAGAAAACATGCTACTTTATCAGAATTAAATATTAAATCTCTCTCAGCTTCCATCAGTAAACTCTAGTGTAGTAATAGCCATGATTGTCTCTTTGAACAAGGAGAGGTCTTCCCTTACACAGAGAGATAATGGAGACTGGTACAGCATTCAGGCAGTTGCAGTCTTTCATGCTAACATTACGGAGATTGAGGAAGAAGTCAGTTTCTACTGGAAGTTTTCACATGAAAACAAAATGTCAAGTTAAACTGGAAGGAATGAAAACCTGTCCACCATCAAATACAGGTGGATGTCTACCACCAATACAAGCCACATGGATGGCCCATGCTATGTATTACCAACTTGCATATTTGTCTGTAGTTCCCAATATCACCTACAATCCTCCTATCCAGTCTATTGCAAGTTGATTGGGGTGCTCTTCCTCTATAATAGTTTACTCCTATGAAGCTGGGAAAGGAGTCCAGGCTGTTCTCTGCTAAGTGTTTAATCTTGCAGTACACCCTCAGATAAATTCTGGACTTAATACCTTATGGACAAACATCCCCCTCTATTCTTTTTGTGACAGTATGAAGAATAACAATAGGAGGACACTCAGAATATGGCCAATGAATCAAGAAAAGGTGAAGGGTTAACCAGAAAGAGAAGAAAAATACGAGAAAACCTTCACTTTATAACGAAACAAAACTGATCTAAAGATGAATGTCTGAAGAAGTTAGAGAGAAAAGACATAAACATGGAGATGGCCCCCTTTTTCTCCCTCTGGTTTTTCTTCTTTCAATATTTTCAGTTTATCTACTATATTATAATCTAATACTTCCAGGCTGGGTTTCAGAGATCTCATTAATCGAGACGCAGGAACTTAACAATGAAGAGAGCAAATAGACTTTGATTCATAGATGTTTAAAGCTGCAAGAAACAGTTCAGACTATTTATTTTGATGGCTCACATAACAGAATCACTCATCTGGATTCCAGACAGTAATTCCAATAATAAAGGAAAAAGAAAAATCTTATGCATAAATAAAGATTTCTGATATTCCTTATTTGTGCGTGCGTGTGTCCCCCCCATACATAAACTCAGAAATTAGTTAGACAAAATATTTAAAATAATTCAAACATCCAGAAAGCAGAAAAATAATCAAAGAATTGCCAGAAAATGCTGCCAGTTTTCCCTTCATGCCTCCAATGTCTTGAGCCCAGAGCTAGGGGAGGGATGTTTCTAGTGAAAGTGACCTTATTACCTACAGATATGAATGCTTCTCACACTCTGTGTCTTCAAGGAGCTCTGTCTGTTCACAGTGAATGTTTATTTAAGAAATCTAACACTAACAATGACAAAACTTTGAGAGAATGCCCTACTTTGATTTCTGATAATTCCTTCCTTCTTTTTCTTCTCATAATTCCAGCTCCCACATGGATGCCTTCCCATGCAAATCTAGGATGTTTTTTACTTGGTTTTAGTAGGGACTGAAAAGTTATCCCACTGTCAAAAAGGAAGAATAGCAGAAAAATACTGAAGTTTATCTCTAAACGTACATCAAACATGGACACTTGGTATCTCCTATACACATTGATAAAGAAAACAATAGTTGTTACAACAAAAATAAAGGCTGCATTCAAGACAGAAATAAAAGTGTCACACCCAAATATTTCTTCCAAGTGTTTATTATAATACATTATTTAAATACAACTGGAAACAGAATCATAAGGCCATTTGGAAAGAAGAACTTGCTTACAAGAACAGAAGAGACCAAAGAGGATCTGGACACCCAGCCCAAGTACCAAAATTCTTCAGCTACTGGAACCTTCTCTCTGCCACATGGGTTATGTTGTCGCTCATCTTTGAGACTCCCACAGGACTCTACTCCTCCTGGGAAGAGTTTAAAATAAATTTAGACATCTTTTTACATCTCAAAAAGAAGGTAGGTCAATTCCAGACACATAAATCCTTTTGGGAGATAACTAGGTAATGCTGCCCATACCACAGCTGAATTTGGCCTGAGGGTCTGATTTACAAAGGAGATTTTATTTTTGATCTCCTTCCTTCCCTTTGAGTAAACCACTTCTACGTGTCTTGTCTTGCACAGAGAAGGAGGCGTTGTTTTCTGTGAACTCTGCTGCTGAAGCTGAGTTCATAAATATCAAAGAAGAAAGAAATGCAGATGAATGGCAGCAACTGTGAAAATGCTGGAGCAAGGAAGAGAAATAGTATAGCAGAAAGAAATGCTTGGGAGGATCATTTAAAAGCTGTAAAATAATTTGTTTTGCAGCAAGGGAAACACTTGAAATGAGAAAACAATTTGCAGGCTATTTGGTCTCAAAATTCTGCCATGACTGAACACACATTTTTAAAGAAGAAAAAAAGATTATGATCTTTTCATGCTGTTAACTCTCTTTTCCTGGTGTCCCACCTCACTGCAGAATCAGATATGAGGAACTCACGTTATTATATTTTCCTGCAAGTATTTAAATGGCAGCCCCAAAATAGGCTACTGCTCCATCTGAAACTCAAGGATCATATTGCTTGCACTTATCCAGCACTCCTGAAGATTGAGAATTAAAGCTATGAAACAAATCAGCTCTCCTCACCCTCCTTCACATATTGCTTTGGTTTCACATCTTCCTTCCTCACTACTTTCCTTTCCCTCGTTTTCAACATCCATTATTGCTTACAGTACAAGAAAAAACCCAGGCCATCACTTCATTGGAAAAGGTCTTCACTCTCAAAGCAGAGACCTGAATACATTGTGGTCAGGAGATAGTGCATTTATTTCACAGGTGAACATCAGGATACAGACATCAAGTAAGGACCCGATATTAAGCTTACTGGAAAGACTCTGGCAGAATTACCCACAGCCCTCTTGTAATTGTTGCAGATTGTTGAACACCAGAGCATTGTCAGAACTAAGTAAAGCTTGGCTAATTTGGCTTTAAGTTTCAGCACTGAAAACAATTCCTTTTTCCTGAATATTGTCATGAAACAATGAAGGTATCTTATATATCGCTTCATGATTTCCCTCAATGTAACTGAAGTTTTACCAGTAGTTGCCACTCCTTTCACTGCTGACAACTATCAACAGTTGAGAGTGATTCCATAGTCTTTTTATGAGGCCTTAGGGGTGTGAGTTTTTTTTGTTTGTTTGGTTCATTTGAGTGGGTTGCGGCTTTTTTCGCACAAACTATTGCACAGCTATATTTCAGAAACTAGTCATAACTCTTCTTCACCATCATTACCCACACACCAATTACAAGGCCTCCTGTTTTGCAGCCTTAGAGTCATCTGAAGTTCCACAACTGTATTTCAGCTCTTCAGAACTTCTTTGACCTTACCCTAGCAGATATGCATACTGTGAAACAATCTGAATTTTAAGTAATTTGTGATGATACCAGAGGATGATGTGTTCCAGGTGAAACAAGCTGGTTCCTATTCCTTCAGCTTCATGTATTTCCAAATCTGATTTAGTATACGATTTCTGAACTTCAGTTGTGTAATGGTATTGTCAAAGTGTCTTTGATGACAGTATACCATAGCCCTACAGATATAGTAGGATCACGTATTGTGAGAGGATGATAAGATGTCTTAAAGATGATTTTCAAATGGATAGCAGTTTTGGAAGAATTAAAGGTTTCAGGTTTTCTTAAAATGGGGAAGTTCTTTAAGCACTTTTATCGATGTGACCAAAGCGCATAGAGTATAGAATTAAACCTGGCAAAGGATGTCAAGGAGAATAAGAAGGTCTTCTTCAACTACGTCAGTAGCAAAATGAAGACTAGGAAAAATGTGAGTATGCTGCAGAATGAGGTGAGTGCCCTATTGAAGGAGGGTACAGGCAACGCTACTGAATGCCTTTTTTTGCTTCAGTCTTTACTGCTAAAGTGGGCCCTCAGGAATCCCAGACCCCAGAAGAAAGAACAAAAGTCTGGGGAAAGGAAGACTCTCCCTTGGTTGAGGAAGATTTGGTTGGAGGTCATTGAAGCAAACTCGACTCCTGCAGATCCATGGGATGCACCTATGAGTGCTGAAAGAGCTGGTAAATCATTGAATCATAGAATCACCCAAGCTGGAAGGGACCCAAAACAGTCATCGAGTCCAACTCTTATCACTACACGGGACACTGTCAACATCCACACCATGTTAACACAGATTCACAAAATAACACAGATGTTATTGCTAGGCAACTCTCCATCATCTCTCAAAGGTCATAGAGAACAGAAGTGGTGCCTGATGACTGAAGGAGGGGCCAATGTCACTCCAGTCTTCAAAAAGGGCAAGAAGGAGGACCTGTGAAACTATAGGACAGTTAGCCTCACCTTCACCCCTGTAAAGGTGATGGAACACCTAGTCCCGGCTGTCATCTCTAAGCATATGGAGGAAAAGAAGATTATCAGAAGTGGTCACAAGTATTGAACAAGGGGAAATCATTCTAGGCCAGTCTGATAGCCTTCTCTGGTTGCTTAATGGATTAAGTAGATGAGGAAAAAGCAGTGGATGTTGTCTACCTTGACTTCAGCAAGGCTTTTGACGCTTTCTCCCATAACATCCTCATAGATAGGCTTGGGAAATGTGGTTTACATGAGTGGACAATGAGGCAGATCGAGAACTGGCTAGATGGCACACTTCAGAGGGTTGTGACTGGAGGTGTAGCATCTAATTGGAAGCCTGTGGCCAGTCGTATTCCCTAGGGGTCACTACTGGGCCTATCTCATTCACCATCATCATCAATTACTTAAATGAAGGGACAAGGTATACCCTTAGCAAGTTTGCTGATGACACAAAACTGGGAAGAGTGACTGACACACCAGAAGGCTGTGCTGCCATTCAGTGAGATCTGGACAGGCTAGAGAGCTGGATGGAGAGGAACTAAATGACGTTCAACAAAGGCAACTGTACAGTTCCACACCTCTGCAGGAATAAGCCCTTGCATCAATGCAGGATGAGGCTGAGCTGCTGGAAAGCAGCTCTGCAGAGAAGGACCTGGGAGTCCTGGAGAACAAGTTAACCACGAGCAAGCAATGTGCCCTTGTTGCCAAGAAGGCCAATGGTATCCTGGAATGTATCAAGAAGAGTGTGGCAAACAGGTCCCACTTACCCTCACTAGGATGAGGCGATTTCTGGAGTACTGTGTCCAGTTCTGGGCTTTCCAGCTCAAGAAAGACACAGAACTACTGGAGAGAGCCCAGCAGAGGCCCATAAAGATGATGAGGGGTCTGAAATAATTCTCTTATGAGGAAAGGTTGAGAGATCTGGGTCTGTTCAGCCTGGAGAATCATAGAACCATAGAATTATCTGGGTTGGAAGAGACCTCCAAGATCATCAAGTCCAACCCTTAATCCAACACAGTGCCATGATCTAGTAATCATGATAAAGTGCCGCATCCAGTCTTATTTTAAAAACCTCCAGGGATGGTGAATCCACCACCTCTCTGGGCAGGCCATTCCAATGCCTGATTACTTGGCTCTGTGAAGAACTTTTTTTTCTGAAATCCAGGCTAAATCTTCCCTGGCAGAGTCTAAGCTTGTGCCTTCTTGTTCCGTTGCTGGTTGCCTGGGAGAAGAGACCAACCCCCACCTGTCTACAGCCTCCTTTCAGATAGTTGTAGAGGGCGATGAGGTCACCCCTAAGCCTCCTCTTCTCCAGGCTAAACAACTCCAGCTCCCTCAGCCTCTCCTCATAGGACTTGTGCTCAAGTCCCTTCACCAGTTTTGCTGCTCTTCTCTGGACCCACTCCAGCACCTCAATATCTTTCTTGAACTGAGGGGCCCAGAACTGAACACAATACTCAGGGTGTGGCCTCACCAACGCCAAGTACAGGGGAAGGATCACTTCCCTCGTCCTGCTGGTCACACTAGTCTTGCCACTGGCATTCTTGGCCACCTGGGCACACTGCTGGCTCACATTTAACCTCCTGTCAATCAGTACCCCCAGGTCCCTTTCCACCTGACTGCTCTCAAGACACTCTGTCCCCAGCCTGTAGCGCTGCATCGGGTTGTTGTGGCCAAAGTGCAGGTCGCGGCACTTGGCCTTGTTGGACTTCATCCTGTTGGACTCAGTCCATCTCAGCCCTATCAATGTCCCTCTGCAGAGCCCTCCTGCCTTCCGGCAGATCGACACTCCCTCCCAACTTGGTGTCATCCGCAAATTTACTTATGACAGACTCAATCCCCTCATCTAAATCATCGATGAAGGTGTTAAACAGAACTGGACCCAAAACTGATACCTGGGGGACACCACTGGTGACTGGTCGCCAGCTGGACACAGCCGCATTCACCAGCACTCTCTGGGCCCGGCCATCCAGCCAGTTCTTAACCCAGCTGAGAGTGCACCTGTCTAAGCCATGGGCTACCAGTTAATCCAGGAGTATGCCATGGGTGACAGTGTCAAAGGCTTTGCCCAGGTCTAGATAGACTACATCCACAGGCTTCCCTTCATCCACCAGGTGGGCTACCTGATCATAAAAGGAAATCAGGTTGGTCAGGCAGGACCTGCCGTGATGGCTGGGTCGGATCCCATGTCCATCCTGAAGGTGCTGTGTGATTGCACTCAGGATGAAGAGAGGACTGAGAGGGGACTTTATCAATACTTATAAACATCTAATTTTTCAGTGGTGACCAGCAGCAGGACAAGGGACAATGGGCACAAACAGGAGCACAAAAATTTCCATCAGAAAATGAGGAAAAAATTGTATGCTATGAGGGTGACAGAGCACTGATACAGGCTAACCAGAGAGCTTGTCGATTGTCCTTCTCTAGAGATATTCAAAACCAACCTAGACACATTTTTGAGTGATTTGCTCTACGTGAAACTGCTTTTTTAGAAAGAGTGTTAGACTGGATGATCTCCAGAAGTCCCTTCCAACCCCTACCACTGTGTGATGCTGTGTATTGTGCTGATACGCTACTAAAGAAGAAGTAGTTTACTCTAATAAAGCCTAGAATAAAAGGATGAAAAAGCTGGAAAAAAACCCACAAGTATTAAGCTCAAAATTCTATGCCAAGCTGCAGCAACACACACTTTATATCATTTTATCAGGACATCAGGCGTACGCAAGTCAATCAAATGCAAAACAATTTCACTTTAATAGACATAATTGTTGCATTAAATAAAGTATATGCAGATGCATATTTAATGCCATATTAAAAAATATTCTGAAAGTAGTATTAAGTAAAAAAGATTTATATTGCAACTGGTTACATGCATCATTGTATCTTATTACAAGACTTTTTTTTTTTATCTGTATTGTTACCACAAATCATTGTTGAAAAATAAAGGCAAACTTCCGGCTTTTTTTTTTTTTTTTTAGAAAATAATAGAGAAGCTGTTTTGTCATATTTTAACAAAAAAAAAAAATCACAGAAATATACTGTTACTAGCTCCTGCTTACAGTTGTTACATACAAGATAGCAAAGGACAAAAAATACTATTTGAGTAATGGTACAGTGCTTTGCATAAGGAGAAGAAAATTCTTTTTGGCCATTTGGTGATCAGTTAATGCCCTGAGGCATGAACATAGACTAACCCAGTCTAGCAGGTAAGCTAAAAATTTTATGGATGATCATAAAGTTGGCTGGATCTTTTTAAAAGTGCAGCTACACTGTTTGATTCTGACCTCCAGCATAATCTAAGTGCTTTGTGAAGAACTATTTCATTTCATTCACTTGGAATTTACCCATGATTAGCTTCATATGACCTCACGTCCTTTAATTATGAAAGAGCGTAAAAAGTCTAGGACTGGTCAGGTATTTTATGTACCCTTTGTATCACCAGTATTTCAATTAAAGCTATGCCAGACTATTTCTAATGTTTTTTTAAAATGTCAGGATGCACTTTACTTGCCATACATCAAAATGGCACATTTTCCAAAATCCTGCTTGTTTACATGGTGGGAATTAGTACTAGACTTCAATATCATGTGAACACTTACTTGTATTTTAAAGTGTTCTTCATCTTTGGAGGCATTGTTTGAATTAGACTCCCCCTGATTTCAACAAGAGTTTGGTATTACTTTATGTGATGATAAAGGTCTGCAAAAAGCTCATTTTGGGAGAAGAATAAGATATTGGAAAGCAGAAAATCAGAAATCACCTGAGCCCCAGAGGAACGATGCTCATGGAAAGTAATTTATTGCAATAGAAACTGGGCTTCCAGATTCCCTGAACTTGAATATGTCTGGCTTTGCTGAACTCTGGGAAACAAATCCATGGCAAGTTTTGATGGCATCCCAACACCCAATTCCAAGCATGCTAGCCTTAGAAGACCCTTTCTACAGTCTTGATAAATTTTATCCTACCAAAAGGAAACAAAATTGAAACCTTTCTTTTTGACTGTATATTTCATGTTCTGCATTGGAAAAAGTGTATTATCTTCAAGACAAATGAGATTTTGTACCTTATTTAGGGTTGGCATAGTCCCATGTACTACAAGAAATTGGCCAGTGGCTTTCACTAATCAAAATTTTACTCTAGCATTTAATACACCTAAATCAAACTGGCAGCAAATCAAAGTCAATACCCACAAAAAAAAAAACCACAACACACATTTCTGGAGAGAAAACAAAACCCCACAAAGAAACAGCTCTACTGTTACATATCAATCAAAAACAGACAGAAAAGTATTTCAGTGTAGAGTCTGATAAGTAAAATTTAACGCCAGAAGTACCACCACAGCACTCCATCCCTTCCAATTGTTGCATTATAATTACCTGCTCTATTGTAGCTAACTATCCTTATGACTATATATCAGGTTGGAGTACTACAGTGTCAGATCAGGCAAGAGGTGCATGACTGAAGGAATACACTTCAGAAATAACATCTTAATAATTTCTTGAAGGGTCTCAATTTTCAGTGTTTTCAAATAGAGTGCTAGAAGGAGTTGGGGAAAAAATAAAAAGACAAAGAACACAGGGGCAGAGAAATCAGTACATCAAATTGTGCTTCCCCTGGGTAGGGAATAATATGTATCAAGTCTGATCACCTAAAATTTTTAAAGCAGCCCAGAGGTTGTTTTGAATTACACTGGTTGACAATGAGACAATAACGCCATATAGGAGACAAAGAGATACATTTCTTAGTGACTGTCAATTTCCTGATATCCATTTAGAGGATGCTTTGGGTATGCCAAAGATATCATGTGTGTATGAATGTAAAGAATATACACAAAAGCCACACCTTGGAGATTTACAATAACGTTACAAAGCCACAGCTATTTTGATAAGGAAGGATCTGAGTCAGACTCAAGTTTTTGTTGCCTTGTGAAATTTGGTTAGGTATCTTAAACATCCAGTAATTTCTGGATACCTGTGGACAGAAAAAGGAGCCACGTTGACAGGGACTCACATTTAATTCACTACAATCTAGAAGTGTTAAAGATATGCTTGGGTTTTTTTCAGAAAACTGTTGACAACTAAAATTTTACTTGAGATTCTCTAGGAACATATTGAAAAACTCTTATTCATATTGTCCAGTGAAGAATAAACACAAAACCTTGATTATCTGCCAACAGATTACTTGAACCTGGAGGTGTTTGAGGACAACAACAAAATCACCTGGTCAGCCTATCACCATAATCATTGTAAGCTGCTTATTAAATATCTGCCATTTAATAACATCAAGTCTATTATTTCAGAGGCAAACACACTTCTACTACATTTTTTTAAAATGCAGGTTTAAGGATTGCTCCTGAACCACTTGACAGAGGAAAGCATAAAGCCTATTGAATTTCCTCTATTGCCATGGCCTATATTGTCCAAGGGGCAGGGTTTTGCAGGGAACATACCTAAACCCTAGGTGAGATTCGGTGGTCTTAAGGTGTTGCAGGTAGAAATCTGGTTTCATCTCCTCTCATTTTAAAAAACAACCTGTTTAACCTCAAAGATTCCTTACATATTCCAGAAAAACACCTGCCTGCGTCTAAATTTTCTGATGACCCTGACCTACAGAGTCAGGTCCAAGCCCAACTTCTGTAATTTGCGCCCATCACTTGAAATGTCTACACAGATAGAGTAATGAAAGCAAGAAAAAGAAACAGTATCTTAAACTGAGGAAGAAACAGAAACATTTTTCTAGAATCCTATGACAGTCCTACATTTTTTTGAATTTTAAAGACGCACTAAGAAATAATTTTGGGAACATTTCTAAAGGACCAAACCAGAGAGGAGACATGTTTTAACAAAATCTATTAGTGGACAATAATTCACGTTATCTATCATACTGTAGGTTCATTCATGCACCATCTAACAAGATGACGTTTAATATAAAATAAGAATGATGAAGGTCTGAGGAATTTGTGCAATTTATTATTGGTGTCAAGCCAGATTAGTTTAGCGAATGCTTGACTAAAATTTGCCTACGATGACTGTCTGAGTAAAAGGTTATTATGCAGCGGATACTTTCCTCTCACGTTCAGTCTTACACTGAGAACTGAACTAACTGTAGGTAGTTCTCTGAATCTCATAGGAAAAGGGTTTTTCTGGTCCTGTGTCAAGAATCTACCTCTGTTTTCACTTACTCTTTACCACCTCTACAGTAACTCTCCTCAACAGTCCATTCTAAGGATTATTAAGAGATGCAGATGCAGTACTATTCTGTTGGGAAACTCTGCCAGAGAAACATCCTTGGGAGATTAAGACCTCCATTTAGGAGTAAAAAAACAGATGATATGCACAAGCAATGCCTTTTTCCAGAGTGCATTTGAGAGTTGGCCTGAATAATAACATGCAGGAATGAACAGCCCCTTTGAACCTGAATCAAAAAGGATTCTACTTCATTATTAACCCATCAGATAGTTCTGAGACCTGCTGTCAAAGAGGCCAAACCACATTAGATCTTTGGTCAAGACAAATATGGTAACATGGACAGTGGGATTGAGTGCACCCTCAGCGAGTTTGCCGACACCACCAAGCTGGGTGGCACAGTCAGCACACCAGAGGGAAGGGATGGCATTCAGAGGGACCCTGACAGACTTGAGAAGTGAATCTGTGTGAACATCACAAGAGTCAACAAGGCCAAGTGCAAGGTCCTACACCTGGGTAGGGCCAGCTCACAGAATCAGTACAGGCAGGGGGATGAAGGGATTCAGAGGAGTCCTGCCAAAAAGGGCTTTGGGGATAATGGTGGATGAAAAGCTGGACATGAGCCAACAACTTGTGCTCGAAGCCCAAAAGACCAACTGTATCCTGTGTTGCATTAAAAAAGTGTGGCCAGCAGAGGCAATTGTCCCCCTCTGCACCACTGTCGTAAGACACAACCTGGACTACCACACCCAGCTCTGGAGCCCTCAGCACAGGAAATACATGGATCTGTTGAAGCAGGTCCAGAAGGTGGTCACAAACACAGTCAGAGGAATGGAATACCTCTCCTATGAAGAGAGGCTGAGAGACCTGAAGTTGTTGAGCCTGGAGAAGTTTCTGAAGACCACCTTGTAGAAGACTCACCCTACTTAAAGGGGCCTGAAAGAAAGATGGAGAGGGAATATTCACAAGAGCACGTAGTGATACAAGGAGTAATGGCTTTAAACTGAAAGAAGGTAGATTTAGATTAGATTCAAGAAAAATATTCTTTACTATGAAGGTTGTGAGGCACTGGAACAAGTTGCTCAGAGAAGTGACAGACGACTCACCCCTGGAAGCATTCAAGGTCAGGTTGGATTGGGATTTCAGCAATCTGGTCTAGTGGAAGGCATCATTCCCATGGCAAAGGAGTTTGAACTGAATGATCTTTGAGGAACTTTCAAACCCAAACCATTCTATGAAGTTGTAATAAATCCCAGTCTCAGCTGAAGTCTGATCCACAGCAATTACTCACACAGGTCTAAATGCAGTTATTCACCCATTTTCAGAAATCTAGTCAAAGTTTATTTCTTCTAAGATTCTTGCCAGGTATTGTGTTGAGGTTTTTTGAAAAAAAAATCTCTTTTCAAAATACCACATTTGTGCTCCTGTGAATGATTCTGGCACAGCCTTCATCCACCTTTAATGAAGTTGTCAGAGTTATATCAGGGTTAATTAAACCCAAGAGGCACAAAACTACAGTATGGCATGAAGAGGATGTTGCATAAGCCTTGGATAGGAGGATGAATAATATTCAAACCTGACAAGCATCTTTCATTCTCCTAGTATTCCTTCATGCATTGGTTATTCTAGTTCCATACCCCCATTATATAAAAAAACTTGTTCGGTTACTTGACATCAATTCTTTCTTCATTCAGAATCGTATAAATATCATTTATATCATCTCATGTTTATCGCAGGGTTAAGCTATACCTCTGGGTAACAAACAAATCTAGACTGAGTTTCCATGGATTTGTCATGAACAAAGTTACAAGTAATGTCTTTGAAGAGGGAGGGGAAAAAAAGCACCCTTCAGTCTGAGCAATTTTAATTCCTAATGTGACATTCTTGCCCATGAAAGTTAATGTTGTGAGAGCCCAAGAGGGAAACTTGCAAAAAGGAAAAGTCATCTATCACAGCAGCGGTAGGTGGGAAGAGTTTTTCCACTGAAATTTTTTTTTTGATCACAAGAAAATAGCTTAACTACTTTTTTTTTTTTTTACATTTTCAGCTAAATCAATCCTCTGATCTAGCCAGTTAATCATATCAATGTTCAATTCAAAATCAAGAGCACAAAAGAAAGTGACCAGGGCATCTTTGGTGACACTTTGTTCTGGCTCAGGAGTTTCTGTACTGTTATACAAGGAATGCTTCCCAAAAGGAGAACACCAACACGAAACAAAAACTTCCATAAAGCTGCTTATGAACAACAGACTTAGTTTTTTAAAGGCTATTTCAATATGTTCAAAATTCCTCATAAGTAATAGGTTTCAATAGAGTGTCTGGAGTGTCAGCCTCATATTTGAGGAATAGCACATACAGATTGCAAGAAATTCTCCTTGCTCAATTGTACAAAACTTCAGAAAACCTTTTAAAAGTCACTATATGTTAATGTTAATGGCATTTAAAATCTTCCATTAATGATCATACAAAGCAAGGTACAGTGCAAAAAAAATATGCTTTCAATGCAGTGGTCAAAGATCTGCTGCGTGAAAGATTCTACTTTATGATTTAATTGCAACATGAGCAAATCCCATGTAATTTTTAAACTTCTGAATTTTTACTTTTTTTATCAGTATTCCTATTATCAGAAGTGACAGCAGAACCTAATACCAGGCTTTGACCAATACATCAAAGCAAACGTAGATTGCTTCTAACTTTACCAAGCTTATGCTCTTGGACTGAAATCTCCTAGTCTTCACCTCAAACTCAGGCAAAATATATTGAAAAATTTCAGTGAGACATTTATTAATTTACAAGAACAAACATACAATACAAGAAAAGATAAGGTTTTATTGAAGTGATATGCTTTAATAAAAGTTATACAAAACTACTGGTATTGGTGCTTCAAGAAACTTCAGTGCCTCCATGCTTTAGAGAGGGAACTTGGTGCCTGGCAATTGCCTGGAGTTTACCTTCGCTGTCCACAGCTTCAATAGAGAGACAGCTCAGGTGCTTGGCTGCCCTAAGAAACAGTAGGTTTAAGAAGATAAGGGAATTAATCAGACATGGACTTGCAACAGACACGGACTTGCAACAGACACGGACTTGCAACAGACACGGAGCAGAGATGTGCAGTTCAAATTTCCCAACATAGTGCCTACAGCTGCCTGTTCTGTGTCATAATGTGACATATCTCTGGTGCCACAGGGAAGTTACAAAGCTGTTGAGGAAGTGCAGTGGGAGTCAGTGATGCAACAGGGAACGGAGACACAGGCTGATGGTACAGAAGGCGTGGATCCCATGGCCCAGACAAGCTGCCACAGCCTCAGAAACAGCCTTTTCTAATCTGTTTCTGAACAGAATCCTACCGCTGAGGCACTCCCTCATATCCTGCTCACAGTTGTCATTACCTTATGGATTAAAATTATTATTCAGAGCACCTTAAGAACCAGTTTCTCCTACAGAGAAGATTTTTGCCCAGATGTGATTTATGGAGTTCCTTCCCCCTGCTCCTCTTCACAGGGGAAGAAATCGGGGATGTCATCCCTGAATATCATTTCATGTATTTCCTCTCTTCCCTTCTCTCCCTCAGTTATGCAACTGAAATGCCCACTATAACTAGAATCAAACTTGCAAGAGAATCTATCGAAGTATTAATACAAGACCCTCACTATAGCATTCCATTTGTACTACTAACTAAACCAACCTGACTGACAAAAGCCTAACACTGCAAATTACCTCTACCCTTTTCTCAACACCTTTACTCTATCTTTCACTCACTACAAAAGTGGGATATCTTTAAAACAGGATGTGACATGAAAACATGCCTGAGAGAAATCTTAGTCAGAAAAGATAATTTGCTGCTATGAGTTTGAAAGATCTCTAGCAAATTCTGAATCCTGTTGTGAATCTTCTTATGCAAATAATCTGATTTCAATTTCTAAGGTGTTTAACAGCCTTTTTCCTTTACCTCTTTTCCCTAACTTCACCTGTTACTTTTAAATTGTTTCTGCAACAATGTTTTTCAATCGAAACATCCCCCTTGGTAAGGATAAAGAGGGAGTTGTTCTACAGCAAGATTCTGTTACCCTATTCATGCTGTGTAATAGTCTGAGCCTAAATTACAAGCTTGCTTTTATGGAAGTCCTGGGCTGGTATTTCTATGCCCTGCCTTTTACCTGTGTCTGGGAGCAAAGTCACAGTCTTGTCTAAAGGAAGAGAGAACTGCATAGCTGAAAAAGGTCATCAGTGATGGGTTTCAAATATTAGGTAAAATCAAATATTGAATCCCTTTCCTTAATGTACCAGAATCGTACATAAAAAGCTTCTTTTCATGTAGTTCATTCGCACTCAGGAATCCCTGTTTTGCAATGGAAAGAAACATCATCTCTGAATATTAAGATTTACGGGTGATGAGCAGGAAGAAAGATGTGAATGAGAACTGCATGCGAACTAAAAATCTCAATTCTCTTCGAGAATGAATTACCAGGCTGGCTATACCTGACCTCATAAATCTCAGCAGAAATCACACCTTATCTGGGAAATAATCAGAACAATGGGATAATTTGGGAGCTTTACCTTCCTTAGAACAAAACAAGTAAGACAAAGTGTTAATAAACAGAACATCAAGCTTTCAAATGCAGTTATTTTTCATTACTGTATTGGAAATGAATGAAGTTCATTTTCATGGATAAGAGGATTTTTGAGGCATATACCTGTAACTGTACTTGAATTTGTACTTCCACTACCTTTGGAGATTTTCATTACTTTTATAATGTTCTAGCTGCCATTCAAATCTTAAACAAATAATGAATAATGTAAAATCAACTGCCTAGAAATAGGTTTACTTATAAAAATCCATTGGGTTGGGAGAAGCTGGCTCAATTTTTTTTCCTCATTCGAATTGTTCAGAAACTTTTTTAATCCTCAGGCTTCCAGGTAATTTATAACCAGCAACAAACTTACAGACTCCATTTGATCAAACAGACTGATCTGAATGATAAATTTTTCAGATTGCTGTAACACCCAATCCTGACAGGTTTGAGATCCTTTGAATTGTTTCAGGAGCCTCTCTTAGGGCAATATTGCTTTTTACATCTACTTTGCTATGAAAAACTATACTCAAAGCACTCTGAAGTATAATACTTAGGTCATGGATAAATTTGGATAATGGTCTCTAATAGCAGGCCAGCCATTTTATCAGTGCCACAACAGCTCTGTTGATTATGGGTGCCGATTTTTGTATTTAAATGCAGTAGTATAATTTTATTTACAATTTTGAGCACCTAAAATTATGTAGAAGCTATACTATACATTCCAGGAACATCAGGAATGTAGCTGCTCACAAACAACAAGAATAAAACAGTATTTATTTTAACATAAGAGTAAACTTTTTCAAATACATTATACCTTGGAATTTTGTTATCATGCATTTCTAAACAGAAGGACTTCTGCCTGTCTTCGGTACTTTTCAGAACAGAGAACAGAACAAAGTTGCAAGCTGCACTTCCATTTAAGAACATGTTCTCAGCTCTTTGGCATAAGCACCTTGCAATGCAAGTCTTTCCCAATATAAAGTGCACAGTTACAAATTGACACTGTTGCATTTTTTTTTGTTAATACATAAGATGTAACAATGTACCAAGATCTCAATTCTTCCAAAGACTACTGATTAGTTTCACTGTGAATCAAAACCATAGTCACTTCTCAAATATCCCTTGTGTCTTTTTCATCATTGCGTAAGTCAGACAGCATGAACCCTTCACCTACATGCATTGAGAAAAAAATTTTGAGCCTGAAAGCTGGTAGATTTGGAAAAAGTGCAATGCTACTAACTTCAAAGCAGCAGACTTTTCTGAGTCCAGGGGAGGACCAGGAAGATGATCAGAGGGCTAGCACACCTCATGCATGAGGACAAGTCAAGAGAGTTGGGCTCATTCAACCTAAAGAAAAGAAGGTACTGGGGAGACCTTAGAACAGCCTTCCAAGGGCACCTACAAGAAAGGTGGAGAGAGGCTCCTTATCAGGGAGTGCAGTGACAGGACAAGGGGTAACTGTTTTAAACTGAAAGAGAGATGATGTTAGATTAGACATTAGGAAGAAATTTTTTACTGTTAGGGTGGTGAAGCACTGTAATACGTTGCCCAGATAAGTCATGGATGCCTCATCCCTGGAAGCATTCAAGGCAAGGTTGGATGGGGTTTGAGCAACTTGGTCTAGTGGAAGGTGTTTATTTCCATGGCAGGTGAGCTGGAACTGGATGATCTTTGACATCCCTTCCAACTCAAACCATTCTATAATCCTAAGCCTTTGAAGCCTGTCAAGCAAAGAGAAACTGTAAAACTTAAAAAGAGCTGTAGACATGTTGGCAAAATACCCTAGAAATATCAGCAGAATCATGCCTCTTACAATTAGTTTTGATAACAATTAATAGCCATGCATGAGAAACTTGTTGGAAAAGTCTGGGGCAATGCATTTTTAAGCTTTTCCTGACTCACTAACAATCCTGTGCATCTATGGAATTCATGCATGTACACCTAGACCTCCACTCTAAACCAGACCACAGTAAAATCCTCTCACAGTATAACCGTGTTTATTATAGAACACTAAAAATACAAGAGAGAAGTAGTTTGCACCTGAACTTGCATGGCGCTAGGGAAACAGTATTTGTGCTCTTTTCTTACAGCATACCCTGGTTCTGGCCTCCTTAGGGACCAGAGAGGCAGGATTGTTGCAAGACCCAGGTGAAGGCAGCAGATTTCACTACAGAGAGCATAAGGCTGTAGGTTATGACTGGTTAACCTAGAATCCTGGCTCTATGTTGCCTAATTCCCCTTCCCAAAAACAAACAAAACCCCCAAAACAACAACAACAAAAAGGATTGAAATAGTTTATCCTCCCTACAGTTTTTCTTCTGGCATAACAATCCTTTCTGTCATAGCAATTCCAGAACCCACCTAAACTACAACACCAGGAAGACCATGAGCTTGCTGCATCTCTAGTACCCTGACAGTTCTCATATATGACCCAAAGAAGCATGTCTCAAACCCTTACTTTCCAAGTGACAGTGTATTGAGTCATCTTGAATACAATTCCCAACAGCAAAGCCTACTGCTGTATCCAGGTAAGACAGCCTGATGCCAGTTCACAACTGACAGCTTTCTCCTTTCTGCAAGTAAAAATATAAGAATGTATATATTCAGTAAGAGAATTGCATGCAGGGTTACCCTGGACCAATCATCCTTACTTTGTATGTGAGTATTAAAGCCTGGACATGTGATACAGGATGATAAGTAAAATGGTAGTGTGGGGTAAAAATAATCTTTTATATGGTGGACAATCCTTTCCCCCATGGAAGCCAGATTTATTTAATACAACAGGTTAAGTTAAAACCCCCAATGTTCTTTTGGAAAATATCTAATAAACTGAAATATATGGGGCGGTTTTGACCAGTCTTAATAAAGCTTACTGATTATTTAAGGCCCCTAAAAAAACCAAAACACCACAAATGCTGAACCAGCACAAAAATCTGTCCTTCTCCTGTAGCCTGATTGCTCAGAATCATGGAGAAATCCCCATTTCCTTTAAATAATCCAAGGAGAAGCCTAATTAGAGGCTTCAGAGCATTTGAAGTCTGAGTGCCCATGCTTGAGATACTAAATAATACAGTGTAAGAGCACAGCAAGGTAAAAAAAGGAAAGATACTTCGAGCTGAAGGAGGCAATTAAGTTAGGACTGAAAGGGGACCCTTAAGGGTGGTTTTTGAATGTTTTCTGCGAAGCTGCCTCTCTGACTTTGCAGTGACTAAATGCATCAGTGACTAAATGCTTTCTGCCTACTGTTGATGCCTCCTAGAGAGCAGCAAGCAGGTGCAGATAAAGGCTAAGTAAAGCACACTTTGGAAAAGTGTGTCCTACTGCAACTAAGGTGTCAGACACGCCTCTACGGTTTGCAGCCTCTAAGGTGAGTAGGAAAAGCACAGGTGCACAGTAATACAACTCACCAGTCAGCCACAGAGTGCAATGCTTTGGCTCAGAGCTGATACAATGCTAAGGCACTGGCAAATACAAGTCCACGAGGGCATGAGGAGCAGAAACATGACAGGTAGAAAAAAGGCTAACAGCTGAAATATTCTTGATTTGACGTATTTCCTTTCTGAAGTAATAATATTCAGAGCCCTGGCTTGGTGGAAATCTTTCTGTATTGATGTTAAGTCAAAAACTATAAGGCTATTTAGCTTCCTCCCTTAATGTGGTTTTTCATCCGACTGTGCTGTCATGGTACATCTTCCATGGATTACTTATGTAGAATCAGTCCTCACATGTTGGGATTTCTTACAACTTCCTATTAAAGATGCCCACTGGAAATGCTAATGCATCAGAAAATGTGACATTCTGAATGAGTTCTTATTTTCAGTGTAAGACCATTTGTGCAGCATTGCCTAAATCACTAATTAAAAAGGGAAATACAGTAATGAGACCAAGACACTCTTCTCAGTCAGAATAAATTCATTACCTCCTGGATTTTCACATGGACTCAGGAGAGCAGGACTCCAGTTTAAGATCATTATTTCTGATAGAATCATTGTTTATGAAGAGGTGGGCTGAGGTATAACTGGGCTGTAGGACCCAATTTGCATCCTGATTATCTTGAGTCACAATTATGAGTCCATGCCCCAAACAGATAGAGACAAGGATTCAGGTTACATTTCCGTGTCAGAGCAGCAAAGGAGGAACACTCAGCTTGCAAGGCAGTACAGCAATGCCCCAAAACCCATTATTTAAGTCATCAAGGAGAGCCTTCTCAGCCTGCTCGTCTTGTTTCTTTGTCAGCTTGAACACAGATTTGAAGAAATTCCTTAAGCTGTGCACCTCAAGCTATCCCCAAGGTAACAATTTACACTAACGATATATTACACCAAGGAGGTGGAGAGCTGAGGGTGTTGGAAGTGGTCACATGTTTTCTCCTAAGTACAGCAAATTGTTCCCAAGCAATTTTACAGTTTTGATTAAAATATCAGTCTCTGAAACACACAAGTGCACACTGTGAAATGTGTGTTACCTGGTACTTTACTAAGAAAAGCAGCTTTTGCTGCTGAGAAGTAAACAGCTCAAGTCCAGCTTGACTTTGTCTAACCATTTGAGTACAAGGAAAGAATGCAGGTTGCATTTCCTTTGTAGTGGTGGATTTCAACCTGTGCTTTTATAAGGCAAGGGAGAGAGTTGCTTGCAATATGTTTGAAACCAATCAAGAAAAACAAAGCTATTGTCCATAGAAAGGTTATTAACAACGTGTCATCTGTGCTACTTGCTAAAAATATTTAAGGATTCTACACATTAAATTAAAAACAAAACCAAAAACAATAAAACCAACCACTAAAATATCACACACACTTCCCCAACAAATTAGGGAAAAGCAAAAACAATTGCTCCACTACGGTATAGTCGATGAAGACAGACATGAATTTCCTCAGGTGGCCTCAGACCTTAGGTATCTTCTGACTCACATTCTTGCACTGGTATTGTGTTTCTACGGATTAATGAAGTCCTTAAACAGTTAAACATCAGGTTGATGGCATGAATCTCAGACCTCATCAACAAAAGCTCAGAGAGGACAGTAGGTTGCATGATTTGTAGACATCTTGACCTAAGGAATTCAGTTCATGAGACTGAAGTTGGAGAAATTGGAAAACAGGTTATTTTGCATATTGGGGGTTTATCATACTTGTACACCATGATTCCACAGGTATTGAACCCTCACTCTCAACAGTAGTTTATGCTGGGCACTAAGAGAAAGACCAGAAACAGGCTCTCCTAAAAAGATCCATTGAGCCAAACCACAAGGTCTGTATGTCAACCTTGGTTCACCATCTCCTCCATAGCTCCCACGCATTCCTTTGTCTGCATGTTCTATTAAATGCCGGACAGTTCATACTCCTTTTAATTACATGCCTTTATTTTCAAGTCTTTGTGAAAATAGGAGTACCACTTAAGAAGCAAATTTGTATAGATAGAAATAAAGCTCAAAACTTCACATTGGAGAGACTACCGAGGAGTCAACATTTTCTCAAACCTAGTGTTCTCAAATCAGGGAGTAAATATGGAGAGAACAGAGACACCTTGTCCAGCAGCATTCAGATGGCAAAAAGATTAATATAATTCCCTAATTTACACCAGTTAAAGATCTATTCACATGAAAGAAAAGCTAACAATTGGGGCAAGAAACTGTAAAACACAAATGGAGATGTGTTTGAAATATTTATGGAGGAAGGGGATCCCAGATTGTTCTCTTGTGTTTAAAGAAAAACAAGATTCTTGTAAAAGTGGCTTTATGCTAGTGTGAGAGCATTCCTATAGCTAAGTCATTAACTAAAGCCGTGTCAAGACAGTATGACTTCAAAACCTGAAGCATAACCACACCCTGGACAACCACAGGAGAGATGCCAATATCCCACAGGTTGTTTAACTGATCCTGTTCCAAATATGTGTCTTACGAACATTGTGAGAAGTGATCCTTTGAGATTTTGTTCATAGTTTCTGACTTCTATTTTGCTTGGCTCAGGGCTGGTATTTAATAATGTGGAGAACAAACACAGGTGGGCTGCCAAGCTCCCTCTCAACAGCTTCTGCTGACAAAGAGGAAACTGAAGACAGCAGACTGATGCTGACTTGGCAAAGCTTGGCTTTTTTTTCTTCCTCTTTAATTTGAAAGATGGGCTTGAGTTTCCTCTGGGAAGCAACCGTCTTGAGACGGTCTCAGGACTCTGGGCAGAACTAGCACTGGTCTCCTGCCTGCAAAGTGCTTCTCTGTTTTTCTTAACGATGGTGATTTTTTCCCTTTCCCTGTACTCATTGATCACTATTTTTTGACAATAACGTTACAAACAGCTAAAAGGAATTTTATTCCCTGCCTATTCTATGTAAAAAAAAAAAAACCTCTTTCTGCTCCCAGAGAGCTTCTCAAAAGTTCAAGGCTACTCTCAAATTTGCTACTCCTTTTTCTTGTCTTTGAGATTTCACACTGCATTATTGAAGCTGCTACTAACTTCAATAGAATCAAGTTTCAGAAATTTCTCTCCAAAGTGTCCTGCTTCTCATCTTGAGGCATTTGTTTATAAATATTTTTGTAATCTCTGCTTCTGTCATACATCTTTCCATGTTGAGGTAGAGCTAATACTACCATCGCATCTAGTGTTTTCCAGATCCATTCAGAGCACCATTTTTCCTGACATAGTCAGTCTTTCTTAAAACTTAGGCACTTCTAGGTGAAAAGCATGATCCAAATAACAACTAGTAAAAGAATACAGGGATTTTTTTACCCCTTCCTTATGTCTCTAGCATTTCCACAAAGTATAAAGCATTGATTTCACCTTAAGGTGTTTTTTTATGCAAATCTATATGGCTATGTTCTGAACGGACTTCTCAGCAGTCTTTCTGTTTGGTTTCAAAACCAGAACAGTACACTTATGAGCAGGTCAAGCAATTAATTTGGAAAATATTGAACTTAAAATTGAAGCACTTTGAAGAAAATCATTTGAAATTACCTAAGCTTTGCCATTCATTCAGAATCTGTGTTTTATTCTCAGGTAAAAAGAGCAAAAGTAAATTGTAAAAGTTTTTGCTCAGCTACATTAGTACCATCCATAAACTCTGCAGACAACTAGTCCATGAGTCATTGATTAAGAGAATTGACAATAAATTGTCATAGAGTTGAAGCCACCACTGATCTAGTATTCTCTCCAAACTGAAGATCCCACAACCACTGGGATCTTTCAATGATTCACATCTAACACAAAACACAGCTGTGCAACTATTAGCACCAGGTGGAGTTCCTAGTACCCAAGATGAGATCCCTGACTAAGCACTACTGTCCTTAATTGAGTGTGGTAGTCAACATGGAATTGGAGAGTTCATAGTAAGACACGTCCCCAGCATACTTCGAATCAAAATTAAGAACTCCATGTTAAGTACAGTCATTACTATGTATCGAGACAGAACCCAAATAATTGGCCAATACATGTCTTCAAAACTGCATTAAGGTTTAGAACTACCGTACCTCAAGTAGTTACAAGCAATCACATATGAGAAGAAAAACATCCCTACCTGGTAATCAATAGTACCAACAAAAAAAACACTAAAAAACCCAGCAAGCTGAGTAGAAAAATGGTTAGAAATTAGAAATAAAATTGTAACAGGAAAAGATTTATGAAAAAAGCAAACAAGGTAGGAATGATACTTCTTGTTCTCCATCTGTAGCAATTACAGAGGTGAAGAAAAAAGAAGCTGCAATTCAAAAGTTTGCCTAAACACTAGCATAAAAAGAGATATTGTATTCCAAATGTTGTCCTAGAAGCCTAGCACTGAAGCCTAAAAAATAGAATTTAATGCACATAGTGCATAATGGAAGTTAATATTTAACTGTAACTGCAAGGTAAAGAGCAAGTAATGAAGACAACAGACATTAAAAGGATTAATGAAGTGTAATAGATTATTTCTCCCCAGGTGTATTGTAAAAGCAAGAAAATGGGAGAGTAAAGTTCTTGGCTGACCACAAATCCTGTCTAAGTTATGTTACACAATAAGCAAAATAATTTAAAGTTACTGTACCAAATTCAGTTCTAGAGTTCTGGATCATTATTTATAGGAAAGTATTTAGGAAAAAAAAATGAGGGCAGGGTATTCTAGTCACTGTCGGATAAGAATTATTACGAACTTGAGTTTATTTACTGTTTCAAAAGACATATCATTAAATGTCTAAAAGTGGTAAGCAAAAAAATATATAATGTTATCAGCAGCATTGTTATTTCCTTCACAGGTTCTTGTTTATGACAGTTCCCTTAGAGTAAGGTACATTCATTCTCCATATTTCTTTTAAGTAAACACATCTGTGATTATGACTCTTCCCATCAATATGACATGATAGTAATGCAGGGCAGGGATGATAAAGAGTTAAGACTCACCAAATTATATATAATAAATAATACAAGCAACAGTCTTGCTTACAGCTAGTAAGTATACAAATTTGATGCTCTTATTGTGCTGTGTGGCATTAGGGTCAAGCATGTGAAATAGAGAATTATATAGCTCAGTTAGAAAACATACACATTCCTTTTAATGCAGCATTAATAGGATTCTAACAGAGCCTGGAATACAATGTTATCATGGTGAGTTGTTCTATTCATAATGGTGTATTTTCATTTTTAATAGGAATAGGACTAAACCCTAAGAAACTTATTTTCATACCAACATTTTTTTCCCCCAGTCTGCCTGTCTACGATTGGTTTTTCTGTGTCTGGGTTATTCCTATCCCATTCTCCTAGATTTTCAAATTGTTGGTCAGAGCACCTGCAAAAAATAATTAATAAAGTTGAACCTCATCTATAAAAATATGTTCCTACATAAAGCCTACAACTTTGGATTGAAAAATATCTTTGGGTTTTAAAAAGTCCATCTCCCCTCCAACCCTCAGTCTCCCTCTCTAAAGATAAAATTTACATTAAAAAGTATTATTTGAACAAAGAGACCCATACTACAGCTCTTACAGTATTAATTTATGTTCCTAATGTTTAGATACGCAAAATTTCCTTCCCACCAGATTCCCAAAATTTCAGTTTTTGTTTCAGAGACAGGGACATGCAAATGCCAAAATCCATGAACACTACATAAGACTCAGTTTCAAATTACAGATCTAAATCAAAAAAAAAGTTTTGAAAATCTCCCACAAATATTCTGAAGAATGGCATTTTCAGAAAAAAAAAAAGCAACTTTTTGCGAAGCGGAGAAAGTATCCCCTCCAAAGCTTTGATGAACAAGAACATCAGACAAGTATATTTTCACTCCATCAGGCAAACATGTTTCTATAGTTCTGAGGGTTTTTACCTTCAAAAAACGGAATCTTTTTCCAACAAGTCCCTTACCTAACACTGAAGTAAAGATATCCTGAACATTTTGAGTATCAGCATGGCCATGCTGAATCTCTAACCATAATACTTCTGCAAGAATCTGGTACAGATGCACATCTACCAAAAACTTAGTAAATGTGCAAGACAGCAGAAAATTAAGCATCGTAACACATTGCCTTTCCCATCTGTCATCACTACGGCTGCAGGTTTCATTCTCTGTTCACGCTTTAAGGAGCAATGGCTCTGCATATGTAGGAACATAGGTGCTAAACAGTCTTTCATAAAGGTCTTAAGTTTCTCCCAAGTGACTATGATTCAGACAATCTACTACAGTGTTAGAAGTAATTTACAATATCATTATAAATAACTTATAACATCAATAGGCATCTCTAGAAATAAATTTCAATCACACACACAAAAACCCACCCTGTTTTTCTAGAGGAACCTAAAGCTTCACTGTCTGACAAAAATAGCCACACATAGGAACAGACATTTTACCCAAGACTGGACTTGCATTTCTCTGCTTGGCTTTCAAACTCTTCTTTCAGATTTTTCTGCTGTTTGCAGATACTACAAAATTCTTACAATTTCTCCCAAGAGGTGTTAAGAGAATAGTTTAAGAACAAAGATTTGCAGCTGCTGGATTCAAGCACAAGCCTTGCTTCTTAATAAATCATAGAATCGTTACAGTTGAAAAAGACCTCCAAGATCATTAAGTCCAACTGTCAGCTCAACACCTCCATGCCTACTAAATCATGTCCCAAAGCAACACATCTACGGTTTTTTTTAACACCTCCAGGGATGGTGACTCAAAGACTTCTCTGGGCAGCCTGTTCCAGTCCTTGGCAACTTTTCAGTAAAGAAATTTTTCCTAATACCTAGTTTAAATCTTCCCTTGTGCAACTTGAGGCCATTTACTCTCATCCTGATACCTGGGAGAAGAAACCAAGATCTTCCTCACTACAACCTCCTTTAGGTAGCTGTAAACAGTGCTAATGTCTTCCCTCAGCCTCCTTTTCTCTAGACTAAACCGCCCCAGTTTCTTCAGCTGCTCCTCATAAGACTTGTGCTCCAGACCCTTCACCAGCTTTGTTGCCTTTCTTTGCAGGCACCCCAGCAGCTCAATGGCCTTTTGTAGTGAGGAGTCCAAAACTAAACACAGGATTTGAAGTGCAGCCTCACCAGTGCTGAATACAGGGGCATGATAATACCCTTGTCCTGCTGGCCACACCATTTCTGATTCAAGCCAGGATGCTGTTGACCTTTTTGGCCACTTGGGCACGCTGCTGTCTCATGTTCAACTGGATGTCCTCTTCTGCCAGGAGATTTCCAGCCACTTTTCCCCCAAACCTGTAGCATTACATGGATGCAGCACCCAGCACTTGGCCTTGTTAAACCTCATACAAAATGCGTCATTCTGCGTCCTGTGTCATGGACATACCACTGGAAGATGAGCCAAGATACTTGTTTCCACTTAAGAATAAAAATGTAGCCTTTGCAAAATAATAACTATAAAAATTCTGCTGTCCAGTTAATAATCAGTACCAGTACTCCTTCATAGGATTGATATAATAGATAGTGCCATATAGAACTCAATGTGTGTTTTATCTTCACTAATGAATGACTGATCCAGTAATAGAAATTTTGATAGACAACGAGGAAAGAGAGTGCTGTTCAACTGCAGATTGTATTTGTATCCAACACAATGTAGTTTTCGTGATGCATTACAACTCTAGGCACAGTATATCATCTGAACAACATAAATATGATTACAACTCAGAGTCAAAGAATGACTCTATGGACCACCCTTCAAATAGCAGCGTATATTAAACAACCCCATTTCTTTGCATTAGTTGAACTTCTGGATTTTATCAATAGTTGGGTCACAGCCACTGGGCCGGGTTTGCAGATGATATAAATCAACATAGGCATTGGAGCCCCAAAGTACATCAGAAGACTGTTTGCGTCAATCATAGTGAAATAAAACAAGAAAAGTCTCCAGTAACACTCCAGCTGGTCACCAAATTTTCATCCCAAAGGGAAAGGAAAGAGCGAGGTGTAATACGATACAAAAAAAAAAGTCAATATAACACAGACTATAGAAAACCATTGACCAGGGAGGTTAGACTAATGGTCAGTGGGGTTGGACTAACTCACCTATGAAGGTCCCTTCCAACCCAAACTATTCTATAATTGAATTCTCATTAGGAAGTATGCTTCTGAAAACTTATTTCACTCTGGTCTAAAATTTAGGTGTCTACTTAAACTAAGCATCTGGATATCCTTAACTATCAGAGACTCGTAGCAGACCAAAAAAATCAGTTCCTGAGTGGACCAATTTCTCTCCAAAGACTATAGGCAATATTATACACCTGTTTAGGTCAAACATCTAACTCCGAATGGGATAAGCCTTATCCAATTTTTTTTTGCAAGTAACAGAGTTGCATATATGTCGCTACCCCTTCCGTATTATCCATTATAATCAGTTACAGAAGCAATGCAAATTGGATAAAGGACAAATAGTTTATTACACATTTAGAAAATTCATTTTATGGCCAGAAATTTGTGAAAATATTCTCAGTATATGATTTGGAACTGGTAGGAGAAACACTGTAAATTGCAATTGTAACATGAATTGTTCAAAAACAAAGCAAGCATTTAAATTATCTTTACAAATGTGCAGCATAGAAAAACCTTCCTATATTAAAAAGAAATTATTAACACCCAGAAACTTGAGCTGCAGCTATCTGATCCCATTAAAGATTTTTGGCATGAGACCATAAAACAAATTTATCCAAGATATAATTAAATAGCAAATTGGGTCATGAAGTGAGTTCTTGCACAACCAAGATTCTGCACTTGGAAAAGGAGCAAGTCTCCCATACAATCTTTTGCAAGTCCATTCTGATCTCTGTAAACATCGTCTTTACTCTTGAATAATTTAGAACTTTTCTCTACATGAATAATCATCACCCTTTGTTTTTGCACTCAGTTTCATTCCAATATTTGCTCTCTATCAAAGATGCAGCAGGTCACAGTTTCTGCTTAGATTCTTTTATTAACTACAGAGGAGCAACAACTTAGCCAAGAAAGGACAACATCAGAGATGAAGTTTCTCTTCTGATATAAGCACACCTGTACAGGCATGTTTAGGAGGAATGATAGAAAGATTTGTTTAAGTACTAGTAAACAAAATCTAGTTTACCTGCATACTCTACACAGAGAAAGTCAGAAGCCATAAACAAGTCTGGATAAATGAACAAGACACATCAGATCAATGTTCACAAAGATGTTCTCAACGTCTCCTTCCCCATAGGCACTGCTAAATTCAAAGGTTGTTCATTGCAAGTGAAACTTCATGAAATTCATGGAAAAAATTCATAGAAAGCCTTGATTGAATAACTATGGCCCAAACCCTCAAAGGCTTCACTTACCCATATGAATCCCTTATCACTTATGTCAAGGTCAATCACAATACACTGAAAATTATCCTATACTTTTTCTACTCTTTAAGCTTGTGGGGTTTTTAGATCCCATATGAATCAAGAAAGCATAAAAATTGATTCTGCTTTCAGAGACTGGAAATTGTACCCATTTATTTAAAATTTGCTCACATGGCTAGATTTACTTTTACAAAGATCTCTCACAGAACAGGATTATTCCCTACCCTGGCAAACTTCATTACACTCAAACATGTCAAAACACCCCAATCAAAATGCAGATACAATGTTAAACTGTTGCAGGTTTTACTCTATTTTCATGCTGAGAAGATAAGGAGTTAGAAAGCTTCTCAAATTTTAAAACACTTCTCTAAGATTTTTCCCAATTAAAAAAATCCAGCATTTTCCTGAAGAGAAAATTAATAAATAGTATGATCTCCAAGCTGCAAATGTTCGATGTATCCTGTGTGGAATATCAGATATATTTATATTTTGTTAATATCATAACGCAAGATAGGGTGTAAATAGTTCATAAGCCTATTTAAGGTCTTCAAAGGGGTTTTTTCCAATTACATCTATTCAACTTCTCTTTCCTCTCCCACACAAACTCACAAAAGCAACCAACAAAAAAAACCCATCTTCTGCAAAGGGATGAAGGAACAAGGCATATTTGTGTAGTCCTCTTCTTTCAACAGCCAGCAAGGACTAACAATGCCCTGAAGGTCAATTCATCTTTTTCAAGTGAAAATCAGCCATTATACTACTCCAGCTGGAGATTATTTTATTCTCCCTCATCACATGGCTCAATTAACAGTATGTTTCCTCATGTGAGCTTCAACTTTGGATTTATATAGCTAATGGAAAATGCTCCAACAGGCTATGTCCAAATCATCCAGAAAAAAAATTCTCCTGGCAAAGTCCTTCAAGAAATAGAAAGTACAGCCAGTGAAAGGCGACTTTTTGCTTCTCTCCAATATCCAAAAATATAAGTGGATTAGAAATAGAAAGCTCTGTATGGGACATAGTGGAAGAATTATGAGGAGACTAGGAAATGCACATTGTTCAGGCTTTTTGCTCTAACCAGCAACTACAATGTGAACAATATCATGCACCTGGCTTCACTGTTCATCAATCATATGAACACATGAATAGTAGCCAGGTCAATCCACTGTTTGCACAAGCGGATCACACACCAACCAAACACAAGAAAGCTAAGATGTGCCAGACCCTGTGCTCCTCACCACAGGTTAAAGCCTGATGACACCATGGGCATCTCCTGCTTGCTGTGAGCCTCTGCCCCAGTCATGGTTGGGGAGCCCTGGGCAGATTGCAAGGAAATAAAGTCCAATCTTCTGACCTTGTACCGCATTGTCTCTGCGTATTCAGACCTGCCTCTGGGGTGTAAAGCTCCCCATCCTTTACAGTTCCCATAACTTTTTAATTAGAGGCAGAAAGGGTCAAAATTGTTTGACTCTAAGCAGACCAGAGGTTGATAGGGAGTGCAGATTTTATGGCAAGAAACTTCTTGAACAATATTGACTAACTTTTACCATGTTCCTTCCTTCACAGATGTGTCCTGTTTGCAATAAGGCTTGATCGCCTCTTTAACACAAATCCTGAAACCTAAATTTTGGATCTCCAAAAAATGACAGGAAAATCTGTCATTTAGAGGTCTCACCATTTATGTTATCAGCCCAGGATATATTAGCTCTTAATAAAGTTATCGAATGTTGTCTTTTGGGCTTGGAATTCATACAAAAAGGTAGTTTTTTATTAAAGGTAAACAAAAAGGAGGACGGTAGATCATCTTTCTTCATAAGGTCAGATACAACTTTTACCTTATCACTAGAGGCCTGTCTACCTAAACGCACAAAATTGAATGCAAGATTAAAGACTAATCTTCTTTCTCAATGCTAGTCTCGGAACAATACTTGTAAGCCATGATTGATTTTAATCATGAAATCAAGTTCTGGAATTCCCTAATCCCATGGGCAATCATTAACTCTCATCAACAACCTTTTTGCATCCAGTATTTTTTTTCTGCCAACAAAAGAACTACTGCTTTAAGAGCATTTAATCTACTAGAAAACATTGTGCTAATAGTTTGGTAGAACTCATCTCAGACACAAAAATCAAAGGTCTTAATTTCAAGATGTTCAAAAACTAGGACATAAAGTACAAAATACTTTGTAGCCTTTATTTATTTACCCTGTTCTATGTATTCATAGTAGGTCATCAAAACCTTGTTATAAGCAAAGCACACAAAGCAAGACTTCTGTGAAGATGAGCCCATAAGAGCAATCTTTCCTCTTTAAACTGAAGCACCACAGAAATAGCTGGAACCTCAAGGTACCTAAGCAGGATTCAAGCACACGGAAAGGTCTGCCTCAGACTGCCTCATTAACTGTCATACTGCAGCAATAATTTTTGATTTCCTCATCCTAATTATGTGTGTCTACTCAAAAGAGCTTGTAAAGTCCTGAAGATGATGACACCAGTACCCCTGTGTAAAACCCTCAACTGTCTTAAATTTTAAAGGGAACTAGTTTGCAGATAGTCCACCTTTCTGTTATTAAATGGTGCTTCTTTCCCTCAAAGACTGAAATTGAAGATGGTAATCTAACAAGACAAGGGCATTATTTAGTTTTCATGTATGTGTATTTATATAAACAAACCTAGGCATCTTCATTAGTCTTGTGACTATTACCTATGAGAAAATTGGAAACAGCACAAATTAACTGACTTCAGCCACTTCCTCCTCTAATAAAATTTCTGGGTTTCACAGATTATATAAATTCTCTGTAAATGACGAACTCCAACCATGCCTGATGGGCATGCTGAGAAAACAGCAAAAAGATAAGCAATTGGAGTTATGCAAATCTTCTTGGTTTATCTTTTGCTAAGGTTAACAACAATGCAGGTGCACCAAGTTTTATACTATGAAGTATAAAAAGAGAAATGCCTGTGGTAAGCAATCATAATGAAACGGGAAAAAAAGAGAAGCTTTATAACCTTATACATTATGTGCATGAAAGTGTTTAAAAGACTTTATATATCTTTGAAAAAGAGCCTGTGCAATCATAATTTTAAGTTTTCAAACTTAGTTACAAGCAACTGCAATATCTGGTTTCTCCACAGTTTTCTCCCATTCAAAGCAGATATTTAAAAGCTCTTTTCCAGCCTTCAGTATTTCCCTAGCTACTATTAGGCCTATTGACAGCTGAAAGAAACGTGGGATAAAAATCTCAGCTCAATTGAGCTATTGCAAAATTTCTATTGATTTAAATGAAGAAAGCTTCCATTCACAGTCAAAGGAATTTTCATCTTGCTAGAGGCCTTTGTCCCTACCACTACTGAACATCATTTCTAACTTGACTTTCATACTGTGAAAGTGATCTTAGGCTTTCTTTAACAGTATGCATTCCTACAGCCTAGCTTCCATGGTGAACCCAGCCTCATTTCCATACCCACCAACACCATTCCAGGAGGAATAACTGACTCCTGATTTCTTCCACACTAACCCCGATATGTTTTCACAGTTAACCAGTTTCACAGCATACACAATCCACTTTCCAGATGGCTTGGTTATGAACACCTTCTCAAAGACTTCGAGATTCACAGAGCAATTATCAGTGCCAGAAAGCCCATGCTTTGAATCCACAAACCAGAAGTGGCATAGCATGTTCTCTTCAGTGCTTGATCTTTTGTAGTCTGCTCAAATAAACCTCAAAGCATATAGCGAGATTACCTTCCTTCCTGCCTTTGGTACTCTAAGATTGTAACAGTCCCACAAGAATGGGACAGAATCTCCACAGCTTTTCTGGGGTTTATGTTGCAACTTAGTCAAGATATTAACTCTTGATTCTGCGTTTTATCTACTGCCTCCAACAGCTAGTTCCCAAGTATTTTCTAATGAGAACATTATCCAGAAACTTTGCAGATGATCTTTTACACCAAAGTCATTAATCTGCTTCTGCAATTTTTACTGGACCCGATTTGTTAAGCATATTGTCTTACTTTACCACGAAATTTGAGGTGATTCCCACCTCCCACCCTTGAGAAGTTTCTTTCAGCACTCCCAAGGTCTAGCAAGTTCCAGGCCTAATGTCCATCTACAATGTGTTAGATCAGACAAGTAGGAAGGTAAGAAGAGACAGGCTTCAGAGTGCAACAACATAAGAAAACCCTCTATATTAGCAGGCTATACAATGGACTCACTCCAAAACCCTTTACAGGGCTTAAAAGAGCCTTCAAACAAGAAAAGCTAATGCCTGCATCCAGGGGCCCTTCAAGTATTTGGATAGGCACTGGGAAACTGCATGGCCTTCATGGGCAAATAGCAGACTTTTTTTTCCATCATAGGACGGAGGAGGAAGTCACGCTCCAAATGTTATACTACTTTGCCTTTCATACAGAGCGCAACAGTTCAGTAGCTGCCAAAGGCTCACAGACTCCAGTCTGAGGATGTATGAACACATTCATTCTCTTTCATAGCAAAAGCATTTATGGCATCTTGAAGCTGCTGCCACCAATTGAGAAACATGAAATAATTTATTCAGAAGAACACAGCAAGCAACACCTCAGCACACACCAGCAAGATCTCACTTCCATACTGAAGCAGCATCTTCTCCTTCCTGCCATCCCTAGTCTCTTAGGACGGAGACTTACAGGGAGAAAGCAGCAGCCTCAAAACTGTTTTTCAATCATGTTGTTCCCCATCAATATCAACATTGGAACAGTAGTTGGTATACATCAACAGTACTGCCCTAGCTTTGAAATTGCCCTAAATTACAGCGGTGGAAGATCTAGAAACACATGCACTATATTTTCAACTCCTGATAGGATCCAACCAGGAAAGAAAACTTCATTTTCACAGCACACCTGAGAACAAGCACACAAATAGGAAATCTGCTTAAATTAAAGCTACACACTGCATGCAATATTGTTTACCGATTCAAAGATTAACAAAGTTACACTAAATTTGAGCTCTGCAGATAGGAAAGTACATTAAAAAAAGCTCTTTCATTCCACTGGTATTCTCTAAGGTACTTTTGAGACAATAAATCAGGTTTGGATTCACATAGAACATTTAGTAGTCTTATGCATGGTGTACTGAAACAGAAGTAAGATATAATTAAGCAGTGACATGACAGCTAACAAATGCGTTTCTGGGCAGTTACTGCATGCCTCATGTGGCATTATGAGACACCAAAGCCAAAAGCTCAGGGTACATTAACTACAAGAAAGGGGCCATAATTCTCTTCATCTCTGCAACCTGCCATGTTTCCTACCTATTTTGAATTCAAAGACAAAAAAATATGTTAAAAGAAAAAGGAAATAGTGAAACCTGTGTTGTGCATAGATGCATGAAAATCACAACAGCCTACCAGAAAGTTCCCCGAATTCCACAGTTATCCAAGATTAAGCCATATGGCAAACACTAAAGACAGATAACGGGGCTTGGGATCCAGTGTTACTTTCCCTTTTACTCAGAGCTGAACGTAAGCACTAGATTGTAAGTAGCACAGTGCAGTAGCATCACCTATGATAGAGTTTTTAAATTATTATTTAATTATTTTTTTAAAAAACTCAACAGTACAGAACTCAGCAGGCTACTTGGAAGAAGTTCCTCAACTAAGTTTTCCCATGTGCTGAGGCAAATTAACACTTCTTCAGCCTGAATCATAACTCTGCTGGAGAAAAATGCACAGTGAAGCCATAGCTCTGGAAAATTTCATTCCTTGGCAGTGTGTCAGTGTAGCACTAGTCACTTAAATTCAATACTATCAGCTACTTAAATTCAACAGCAACTGCTAATGATTTAGCACTTACTGGCAATTTGTCCCCCCAGCCAGTAAGCAGGGCTACAAAGGTCTACAGTCCCCATCATGCCGATTAGCAGTGATTAACAGTGATTAGCCTGTTTGATCTAGGATTTATATGCAGCAGTGGCTGTGCTAGAAATCAATCTATATATCTGGGATTTAGATCTGAGCTGCTGGGGAAGATGTCCCTGCTCTGCTGGCTGTCAAAAGCAGGCAGCATGCCAGCAAGAGAGAGCATGCATAAACACCCTTTCACTTCCAGCACCAGAGTTCGCCAGCAAGGATACCTCAACATGTCCAAAAGTAGAGCTAAACAGGGAAGTATAAATCAGCAAAACAAGTCTCATTAAGAGCCTTTACAGAGCCTGTTCTTTGAAGAGTGAAATGTGTAAAAACTCATTGCACCTCACCCAAATGCCTCAAAATGAATTTCAGAGGGTATTTTATGAGGTACAACAGAGAAGGTATTATTAGAATATCTTCCCCCCAGAAAAAAAAATTTTTACACCTCTACTGTATCAGGTATTGTGACATGCCCTGCCCAGATGAAAAGTAGGTAAAGTAAGAGTGGATTTTCATGGTAAGAGCAAACAACCTAACTGTCTCAACAAAGATTTTATAGGAAGAGCCAAGAGACATGAAACATTGGTGCAACTATATCAGACACCAGATGGAAAAGTATAATATGAGGAGATGGGACATGGGAAGACTGCAGGAACTTCCACCAAAAGAATAAGTTAATGGGTAGCTACAGAGTATAATTTTTAAATCTTAAATCCATTTAATATCTCCACTAAACTAAATTTTTACCCTAACTCGCCTCTCTCACTTCCACAGAGACTGCCCTGGGACACAGTCTGAATTTGAGGAGTGTGGATTCTCTGGTGTGTAACCCCAGAACTGAGTTCGCTCCCAAGATTTTCTCTCCAACAAGGCATTCATTCCTCTACCACCAGAGTTTTATTCACTGGATGGTCAAAATGTCTCCCTGCCAAAATCCAGAAAAAAATCCCACCAAAACTCCATTCTTGTCATTACGTTGGCTAAAAAAGAGCTGAAATACAAGCACTAGAATTTAGCTTTTCTACTTTCAGCCATAAATCCATTATCGCTGGACTAAAATGTAATAGCAATTTTTATTCAGTTGATTTCTTTCTTATTTTCCTCTGACATAATATTTAGGAGGTCTCCCCTTGCTTTGCCAGTATTATTTTTGTTTCTGGTTTTACACAAGTTTGGGGAGATAGTGTCAAGTAGGAAGGAGAACACTGAGGGAACTAGAAATTGAAAATAAAAATATCTTTTATACACTAAACTCCACTGGAAAAGTTGAACACAAGATAAATTTTAGCTGGATCATAGGCTCCAAAACCCAGATTGTGGAGGGCCTGGCCATACCAAGCATGACAGAAACCCAGTTCCTCTACAGCAGGACTTCTTCCAAGAAGGGAAGCTCAATACCCATTGAGGGTCTGTATCCTGCTTCAGCTTAGCAAAAAAGTTGCTAAGAGGCAGTAGGGAGATATTTGTGTCAAATACTTGTATACAACACACGCAGACCAAGGGAACTAATATATGTCTTTCCATGAAGGATTCAGATCCATGAGAAAGCAGCCTGATGTACAGAAAAACGTACACCAATACCTCACCACAAGCCCAGTAAAGGAGAATGTCGCAGTGTAGAAAACACAAGCAACACACAGGAAAATAAAAGACCTCATTGCCCTGTTTTTCTAGGATTAGCCTTTTAACAAGTATGCAAATACACCTTCAAACAACAAAGGTCCCTACTGCACTTTGTGAGAATACTGGATTTTTTTCCCCCTTTAGCAATGCCACTATTTCTGGCATAACAATTGTCCCCTCACCTGAAACTGAGGTTTTCCTCAGTTTCAGCACTCATCCTGTATATCCCATGGCCTCACAACATTAGCATCGTTTGTACAGAAACCTCAGCTGGCAAAGTAACTTCTGGTAAACATTGCTTTCAAAGAGAAGGAGAGGAAGGGCTAAGGAACACGTCTGCATAAATGCTTGATTGCTCTCCTGGGACCAGGAATCCAGGAACTTTTGCTAATGATTTTTTATTTTTTCAGTTAAGAAAAATAAGGCAATCTGCTGGATGGTCTTAATAACAAAGGAAAATAAATTAGAGAGCACGTGCCACCTTAAATAAGCCCATCATTTATATTACTAGGTGAAAGAGACATGATCAGCCAACTAGAAATAATCCAGCTGGTTGGAATCAAGCAACAAAATGCTCATCTCTCTTCTTCTTCAACCTGCTACATAATAATATGAAAAAAGAGGAAGGAAAATAGAAAGAGGGGGGAGGGCGGCAGTACCTCTTGTTCTAAAGAGTTTTACTGAAATCCTCCAATGCTACTGAAGCTACAGTGGCTCATTTTGGCTTGTAATTGAAGCAAGGATAATCCTTGCCAACAGGTTGGGAACTCAGAACAGAGAAAAACAAAAAAAAAAGTAGATTGAGACTTTAAAACTCTTTCACCCCTCATGCCTATCAAACTTCAGTCTGGCTCCCAACCCTATCACCAGTCTTACTGAACTCAAAACCACACGCAGTCTGATCACCAAAGCTGCTGGTTAGTCACCTGCATCCATACTACACATTTCTCCTGATATACTGAAGTCCTTCTCTGGCCCCTAATGCTCACCTCGTTGTCCAAGTGCTCCTCAAGAAGAAATACTCAGGATCCAAAATTGTCCTACAACTGCAGCAAAGTCCTGAAAGTGCAAAGAATTCTGCTTCTGTTGCTCGTCTTCTAAAATGCTTACTGCTTTCCCATAGTGCTTTGTAAGTACCTGTGCCAGGTGAAGGCACTTTCTCTTTGAAAAAATACAACTGCTTCCTGCTGATTCTTGTTTATAAATAACAACCAGTCTTTCCCATCTGGTTATCAATTAGCACCTCCAGTCAAAAAGAAGAAAAAAAAATGTTGACCAGGTGAATTGTGACACTGGTTAGTGCTCTAACACAACTTCTTATGGCGTAAAGGGTCACATGGAGTGAATATCTTACTGTGTCTGGGGTAAAAACTAGCTACGATTCTAGGAATTCAAACAGCATAATTGCACTGGAAAACAATATTTCTTAGAAGGCAGTAAAAACCAACATTTTGCACTCATTTTTCACTTTTGCTTCCGTTTTGATGAGAACAGAAAATACAATGATATTTTACATGATGTTGTTTTCAGTACTTATATCCAAAAAGATTATATACAATTGAAATATTTAATTTCATTTTGTTCAAATGAAATATTCTTTTTTCTGTGAGATTTTAGAAAAAACACAAGTCAAAAGAAAGAACAAATCACAATATCTTGAGCCGAAACTTCACTGAACTGAATACTCGCCATAAATCAATTTAACACCAGTACATTTAATATATTCCTTGTAATTGATACAATTCTAAGTATTCTTATGCTCAAACATTAACTAATACATAGTACTACCAACTATCTCAAAGGCTATTTTAGAAAGGAAAGAGTAAAACTTCAGTAAAACAACTTCTCATACTTTTGACCTCTGCCATTTGAACAACACGCATTTTTAACTTTCCCTCTCCAGTTTTCAAAACTCCACATATCCAGCCTGAAAACAGACAAAACAACAACCATGTAACATTTGAAAAGCTCAACAACAAAAAAAAAAGTTGTAATAGCTTGCATTTGTTGATGTATGTACTCCTAAAGTATTTCGCAAACAAAAGACATCTGTGACTTTTTATAGTTAGGGAAACAGATTTGGAGATACAACAACTCGTAAAATAATTTGATAAGCAAAGATTGTATGCAATACAGGTCTTCTCAGACTTTGCTGGGGTTTTTTTTTTCTCTTCAGATCAAACTTGTTGCCTGACAATGATAAAGTACTTCATGAAAAAAAAAATTGCTAAAAATTTTTACAGATCTGAGAAACTTCTACCATTATTTCTTGTAGTAATTCAGAGCCTAGAGGTTTTGTAGACATCTCTGCTTTCTCTTAGTAGGCCATGGTGAAAATCCGTAAGTATCATCTCCTTCGTATTATGATCAGTGACTAAAAACTTCCCTCTTTCCACCACTGTCCTGCCATACTTATTTGCTTTGTCATAAGCTGATATCCAGAAGTGAAGCAACTGCAAGGATTGATTTCATGACCACACTAATTATGCCGCCCATTAAAATTTTAAGTTTATTCCAGGAATTAGATTTTTTTCCTGCTATACAAAATGTTTTTTCGGGATCTATTAAACTTATGTGGGAGGTGTTGAACACTTCAGAACACCATGTCCCTATTTTTCAGGATGCTAACTTTAGTTATGACAGAGAGACGATTCCTACAGGAAAAAATAGAAGACATAAATGGATAGAGTATTTATACTCTTGGCTTCATTCAGATCTATCAGAGTCAATGGAAATGTGTCTTTAATCCTAGACAAATTTGCATCTAGCTTTATATAGATTCAAACAGAGATTATTTTCCTTTCTTTAATTATGCTTCTGACATCCTGTCCTTATATTTCCCTACCACTTGTAAGAAAATTTATGACAGATGATGCATTATGGCATACATATGAAAACTAAGCTACAACAGGGTCCACAGCTCATTCCAATAGAGCTTTAGGTCCTCAGAAATAAAATTCATACCTGACAAATTGTTGCAAATTTAGCACAACCAATTACTGTCCACTAAGTTTACATCGTTGACTTGGTGGGGGGACTTTTAAATGAGAAATAAGATGTTACCAGTAAGACTTCTGCAAAATCATTGTGAATCACAGTATAACAAGGTTGGAAAAGACCTCTGAGATCCTCTAGTCCAACACCTACTCATCATTTAAACCATGACACTAAGTGCCTCATCCAATCTGTTTTTAAACACCTCCAGGGATTATGACTCCACCACCTCCCTGGGCAGTGCATTCCATTGGCCAATCACCCTTCCAGTGAAAAATTTTTTCCTAATATCAAGCCTAAACCTCCCCTGACGAAGCTTGAGATCATGGCCTCTTGTTCTGTCACTGATCGCCTGAGAGAAGAGACCAGCCCCTGCCTGCCTACAACCTCCTTGTAGGTAGTTATAGAGGACAACTCCAGCCTTCCTGGACCCCATTGTTTTTAAGGGCTATTTCCCAGGGTACTCCCCTGACTAGTTCCTTAAATAATCTGAAATCTGCCCACTGAGAGTCCAGCGTGGATGTCCCGTTCATGCCCTTCCTAGTTTCATTGCTTATTGAGAATCCTATTACCTCATGGTCACTGTATCCCAGACAGCCTCCGACCACAACATCACCCACCAGCCCTTCTCTAACTGTAAACAGCAGGTCAAGGAGAGCCTCACCCCTGGTAGGCTCACTCACCAGCTGTGACAGAAAACAATCCTCAATACATTCCAAGAACCTTCTGGACTGCCTCCTCTTGGCTATGTTAAGTTCCCAGCGGATATCTGGGAGATTTAAGTCTCCTAAAAGAACAAGGGCAGCCAATCTTGAAGCAACTTCCAGCTGCTTAAACAATAGATCCACCTCTTCCTCCTGATTGGGCAGTCTGTAACATACTCCAACCAGGATGTCAGTCTTGATTGCCCCTCTGACTCTTACCCATAGGCACTCAATCTGGTCATAGCTAATCTCAACTTCTATGGCGTCAAGAGTTTCCTTTATATATAGGGCCACCCCTCCACTCCCACCTGTCTCTCCTGAAGAGTATGTAGCCTTCCATGAGAGCACTCCAGTTACGAGAGTTGTTCCACCATGTTTCCGTGATAACAACTATATCATAGCTCTCCTGCTGGGCCAGGACTTCCAGCTCCTCATGTTTACTGCTCATACTGTGTACATTAGTGTATATGCACTTAAGTTGGGTTACTGACTTCACCCTTGGTGATGATTTACACCCTACAGTCACATTACTGGTGAGCGTGGCTACATCCCCCTTCGGGCCTAGTTTAAAGCCTTCTTAATGAGCCCTGCCAGCTCCCGGGCTAGAATGCTTTTGCCCGTTTTGCTTAGGTGGGACCCATCCGGGTCTAGCAGGCAAGGTGCAGTAAAAGTTTCCCCATGATCATAGAAGCCAAAATTTTTCTTTCGGCACCAGCCTTTAAGCCATTTGTTAACAGTGTGGACTTTCTTGTTCCTTTCAGTATACACCTCTGACACTGGAGGAACTGAGTAGAACACCACCTGCACTCCTGCCCCATCGATTAATCGGCCTAGCTCCTTAAACTCCTTTTAAACCACTCTGGATCATCTCTTTTCAAGTTCATCACTGCCAGCTCGTACAACCAGCAGGGGATAATAATCTGAGGGTTTAATTAAATCTGGGAGCCTTTTAGTGATATCGCGGACCTGGGCTTGCGGAAGGCAGCAGACGTCCCTGTGGGATGGGTCCAGCCTACATACAGGACCCTCTGCTCCTTTTAAAAGGAGTCACCTATTACAATTACCCTCCTTTTCTTTTTAGTCCTTGAGGTTCTGACCTGCCTGACAGATGGAGCAAAATCAAGGGGTTCCCCAGTCAAATTGTCTTCATCAACATCATCAACCCAAGTGTCAGATTCCAGAACCCCAAACTTGTTTTGTAAGGGCAACAGGAAAGGCGATATCTTGAAGGGAGGCAGAGGATGGGAGAAAACTCTATTACTTCCAAGAGAGCAGACCTGCTCTCATTCCTCCTCTAGCAAAAAGGTCCCTCCCCTCATCCTGTCAGTGGGAAACACACAGCTCTTCTGTCTCCTGGGAAGTATTACTGGGGGCAGAAAGGGTGCGACTCCACCAGTCTATCTCCCTTTCGCTATCATGAATACTTCTCAGCCTCCCCAACTGATCCTTAAGATCTGCAACCACAAGCAGCAGATCGCTGAACTGTTCACACCTCACGCAGGTGTTATTTGTGTTGTCCTTGGGTACCACAAGCAGGCTAAGGCATTCCCTGGAGTCCGCAGTTTGGACACTTGCATCCCTCAACGGAGGAACTGTTTGAATACACTCACTCCCGTAGCAATGGTTTTGGTTCACCTGGTCACCAGCGCTGGTCAGGGGAGCAGGAAAAAAAAAACAAAAAAAAAAAAAGAAAAATCCCACCACCAGAGAACCACTCCTACCAGAAGAGCACCTGCTTACCCTGCCTCCGCGAACTGCCTCTCTGTGACCCTGCTTGCCAGCTCCTGTTCGCCACCCCAATAAACTGCGGAGCCGCTCTTCCGTTGAGACGCGCTCCCAAGGGATGGTTTAAATCTCCCGCGGCTGCTGCCGCGACCGCCCCCTGCGCCGGCACCACCCCCGTGACCGCTGCCGGGGTGGTGGAGCCTCTTGAGCCTTCCCTTTCTCGGGGCATTCGCTGCCCACCTCGAAGAAGCACCCGGCTGCAGAACTTACCGTTCCTGCTTCCGATCCTCGCCGAGTTTGCCCAGATCTGTGATATTGTGGTTCAGCTAAATCAGTTGAATTCAGTGTGTCGTTGGACTTTAGTACCAGAAAAGTTGGTTTCCTTTGAGTGTTTGTATAGTGCTCAGGTAGTGAAGCTAACACAAATATCAGTTTCTACATTTTTGTATGCATATTAAAAAGTAACCAGAAAAAAACAACAAAAGGGGAAAACAAACAAACAATCCCCCTATCTTTCCATACAATAAATATTTGCAAAAACCCCAAGGAAATCCATCTACATTCTCATAGGTTTTCAGGGTTTTTAGTTCCCAGCATCCCCTTGTCCACAGAGTGAACAAAACTGTACGTAAGACTCAGGTCTCACTCTGATTCTTATAATGACGATTTAACAGGGATATATAGAAGAGATCATAGAATCACAGAATGACCTGAGTTGGAAGGGATCCACAAGAATCATAGAGTTCAACTCCTATCCCTGCACAAGACAACCCCAACATTCACACGTGTCTGAGGGCATTGTCCAAATGTTTCTTGAATATTGTCAGGCCTGGTACCATGACAGCTTCCCCGGGGAGCTGTTCCAGTGCTCCACCACCCTCTCGGTGAAGAACCTCTTCATAATATTCAATCTAAACCTCCCCTGGCACATCTTCCTGCCATTCCCTTGAGTCCTATCATTGGTCACCAGAGAGAAGAGATCAGTGCCTGCTCCTCCTCCTGTTTCTCTCATGAGGAAACAGTAGACAGCTGTGATGTCCTCCCTCAGACTCGTCTTCTCCAGGCTGAACAGACCAAGTAGCTTCAGCCTCTCCTCATATGATTTCTCCTCTCTACCCTTCACCGGCTTTGTTGCCCTCCTCTGGGCACTCTCCAGTAGTTTGATGTCCTGTTCGTAATGTGGAACCCAAAACTGAATGTAGTGTTTGATGCGGGGCCTCAGCAGTACAGAGCAGAGCCAGACAATCATCTCCCTCAATCAGCTGGCAATGCCGTGCTTGATGCACCCCAGGACACAGTTGGCTCTCTTGGCTGCCAAGGAACACTGTTGGCTCATGTTCAACTTGCCATCGACCAGAACCCCCACATCACTTTCCGATGTCCAGGTCCATATTGTGCCAACTGGAGAGATGAAGTACTATAAGAAATGTTGACTCTTCATTCTGGAAGTGGTAAGGTAAAGCAAAGTGAAAACTCAGCAGTTTCTAGCTTTGGAAATAATTTTGCAAAAGTTAAAGAAGGCCAGAACATTCTTCACAGAGCTGCTGTAACTGCCTTGTGCAGAAAGTTGTCTCATAGAACTAAACACTGACAAAAGCCTAAAACAATACTTGTCCATGGATGAAATCTATTAAGTGTGAAAGAATTACAGGTGAGAGCAAAGCAAGAATCAGTGGTGCAGTGTGATATGTATGAAGAATAGTAGCAAACAAGCACTGTAAAGAAAATATTTACTCAAAAACATTACGGGATTGCTGAAATGATCAAAACAAACAGGTAAAAGAAAAAAAAAAAAGAAAGAAAAACAGCACCACACCACTGGAAGAAGTGAATTTTTTTTTAAAATTCTTGATCATCTTGGTGATGTGCTCTACCAGAAGATAATGTCTCTATATAAATAGAGAAAAATATTTTTCCTTCAAGTTACCCCAGCATAATAATAATAAACATTTAGAAGTACCAACGAAACACAAGTGTAGGAGAAAATAACTCAGTGAAGAGAATTTTCCATCCAATTTCTGCTACTCATTTTAAGAGTTTGGGAAACAAAATTACAAGAGTCATCTAATCTCAGTCTCAGGACTGGGGGTCACTTCTGTTCAGGCTGTTTACATACTTGCTTGACAACGTACACCTCTACTTACCCTCTCTGGCATTGCAAGCAATGGGCTTGCAGCTCAGAATGAAAGTCAGATTTCTAATTCTAGCCAATTAGAATTGGAGGTTGGGGAGGTGTGAGGAACTAATTGAAATGAAACCTGAATGAGCTGGTGACACCTACATAAATTAATCAGAAAGACTGATGTTTAATTTACACTCAATGAAGATTCTGTTGACACTTGTGAAATAGTTGTCCCTTCCTCTTTCAATTGAGACTTACTGATCATTCTGTGTACGTTTTTTTGGATACAGTAAGGTTGATGTTTTCTTCCATGAGACTGAAGATATTTTACTTTCATTGATTAAAAAAAGTAAGATATCAAATGTCTTGAAAATCAAAATTGATATTGTGATTTCTGGTGCGGAAGACTCAAGGGTAAGCCTAACGGTGGTAATATAACCTACCAATACAAACCAGGCCCAGGAACAATGACATTTGATAACAAAGACTCAAACCAAGGATCAACAGCTGCAGGTGCTGATTTATTTGCACAATTTAAATTACCGAGTAATATCAATAACAACTTTCTAATCCAGATACTGTGATGTTCAGGGAAGTACAACTGGCAGAATTGTAGTACAAATTAGTAGTCTACATGTACATACAGAAGACTAACAAAAGCTCACTTCTTGTAAAAGGTTATTATTGAAATCACCATTTTCTTGTGATTCAGCATCTTGCAAATTATCGAATCAGGCAGCCTAGCTTATCCTATCTGGTCTATAAACAAAAGTTTATAGAGTTTTTTTTAATAAGTCCAAATGTCGGGTACTTCATTTTGGACACAACAATCCCATGCAGAGCTATAGTCTGGGGACAGAGTGGCTGGAGAGTAGTCAGGCAGAAAAGGACCTGGGAGTGCTGGTTGACAGGAAGCTCAACATGAACCAGCAGTGTGCCCAGGTGGCCAAGAAGGCCAATGGCATTCTGGCCTGCATCAGGAATAGTGTAGCGAGCAGGACCAGAGAAGTTATTGTCCCCCTGTACTCAGCACTGGTCAGGCCTCATCTTGAATATTGTGTCCAGTTCTGGCCCCCCAGTTTGGGAAAGATGTTAGGATACTGGAATGTGTTCAGAGGAGGGCAACAAAGATGGTGAAGGGGCTGGAGCACAAGCCCTACGAGGAGCGACTGAGGGAGTTGGGGCTGTTTAGCCTGGAGAAGAGGAGGCTCAGGGGAGACCTCATTGCTCTCTACAACTATCTAAAAGGAGGTTGTAGTCGGGCAGGGATTGGTCTCTTCTCTCAGGTGACCAGTGGCAGAACTAGAGGGCATGGACTCAAGCTTTGTCAGGGAAAGTTTAGGCTTGATGTTAGGAAAAAGTTCTTCACTGAAAGGGTGATCGGCCATTGGAATGCGCTGCTCAGGGAGGTGGTGGAGTCGCCGACCCTGGAGGTGTTTAAGGGGAGACTGGATGAGACGCTGAGTGCCATGGTTTAGATGATGGGTTGGTGTTAGTGTTGGTGTTGGTGTTAGTGTTGAGTTATAGGTTGGACTTGATGATCTCAGAGGTCCTTTCCAACCTTGTGATACTGTGATACTGTTGTACTGTAAAAGAGAAGAGAATTTCAGAAGTCTTCCAACTCTCTTGCTGATTATTGGTATACCTTGGATACCTTCCTACAAACACGCATTCTCAACTATGTAGAAACCATTTTTCTTTGCAAAATTACGTAGATTCATTGAATGATTAAGATGCGCCTTGCATAATGACATTAGTGCCAGATACCTGATAATTCTACCAACAAAATGATGTGTTAACAGTAAAACAACAAAATAAATCAAGCTGATGTGTTGCCTTGCTTCTGTGCTGATTTCAAAGTGATGCTGTCACACATCATTGAATACAAAACAATCCAAACAAAAAACAATACACTCCTACATCAGTCAAATATTGTGACACAAACTGGAACAAGTCATAGAATTGAAAGCTAACATATATCACAAGGACTTTCATTCTGGCCACTGTAATCACAAAATAGTTTTTAATCACAATCGTTATTTGTAGAGAGGTTACATATTTTCCCAATATATTATGTGTTGATTGATTACTTGCTTCCCTAAAATAAAAATAGCAGTATATAATAATACGAATACAATATATTATAATATAATGAAATATAATTTGAATACATACATATATAGAGAGCATATATATATATAAAAAAAAATCTCCGCAATTGAACCCGATTTATGGATTTTTTAGAAAAATTTTAGAGCTTATCTGTTCTCTAAAAAAAACTTTTGTTTACTTCTAGTCACTCTTATGATATAACAGTTACTGCACAACAATAAATAAAAGAGATAAAATGAGGACAATTAAAAGGCTGAACTCATACTTTGCATGAAGACTCAAGAGTTTTAAAAAATTCGAGCAGATTTTTTGCCTGAGGATCTATCACACAACTCTGTAAAGGGCTTATCAAGGTTTACCTCAAAATTGGCCTAAAGGCATGACGGCTTTGCCAAATCCATACATTAAACCACCATCTAGTCAGGAAACTCAGTAAACTTAGAATAAAAGATAATAAATGTGCATGCAATTAAAAGATTGTTCTTTAACCTGGGAATTGCCCAGATTCGTCACAGATAGTCATTATATCTAATATTCTGCTAATAATACCAATTTGTAAATTGTGAGATTTAACTAGAAACAAGTGTGAAAAGGAAGCATGAAAACCCAGAGAGATGAGCATTTGTTCACAACTATGCAACAGAGATCGTAACAGAGGGCAACAGTGCTAGGAGGACTTAAATGACAAAAGCAATAAGCATGAAGCTTTACAGAACTATGAACACATTTGTCATGGAAAAAGGCTGGTTTGATTATTAAACAGAAGAGTGAAACGAGAATTCGAGAAAGTGTCGGTGTTTACAGCAGGCTGAATGTAACAGAGGGAAAATGAATCATTCACTTAAAATGAGAACAGTAGGGATCAAGTCAACAGCAAGTTTGATAGATCTATCAGTGGGGCTTTGATCAAATATGAATTGAAAGTCAGCAATAAACAGACAGATTTTGGCATCCCTGTTGGTTAAATAGTACTCTGACATGGGAGTATCTCACTGTAGTCAGTGGCACTACATGTATAATATATATTTATATAACCAGTGTTAAGGGATTTTGTCCTTGAGCACAGTCTAACCCTGCATGCTGCTGCAGTTCCTTTACTGGAGCATCCTGGAAAAGAAGCTACAACAGGCCAATGCAAAGAGAATTAAGACCTCTTTTCCTGGCTCTGATTTCATGCTTCTGTCTCTCTCTTCTCTGGAAAGAAGGCACAGGTCTGTTGGTCAGATAGAACTGGCCTCAGACAGCTGCAACGCTGCATCACTGTCAATGTTTGCTGAGTACTCTGCTGGATCCTTTCTCTTCACTGAGGGAAAATAGAATGTTTTTTCCAAGTCAGCATATATATATACACATATGTTTACTTAGTCTTGGTAGGTTCCTCGTTCATTCCCAGATTAGGAGATAAATTAAGGAGTACTTTTGTGTGTGCATGTACCTAGGGAAAACACTTTTTAATTTGGTGTTACATAAACAGTTTTCTAGCACGAATGTGGATCTACAAGCATCATAGCTACATGCTTTCCCCCCTCATTAACTGTGCTGTATCTTGGCCCCTCTTTCAGTCTAAATCCATATTGGTTTGTAATATGGATCCCACTTCTGAAACCTTATCCATAGCTGCCAGCATAAACTCCCCAGGGCACAGAGAGTCCCCCTTGTCAGCATTCATCTCTGTTCTTACGAGCGGTGTAATCATGACAGGGTGATTCGTGGGCCTTAAAGGATAAGCTTTGATGTGTTAATGCTGCAGTATATATGTGACTGAGTTCAGCAACATGTACCATAGCAAATTCCTGTTAAATCTCCACACTGGCAGAAATAGACCCGGATTATATGCACTTTCATTTCTGCAATGAGCAAGCCTAGCCTCTTCTTAACATTTTTACATTTAAATTTTGTCATTTTTTAACCTTATCACTTCGGAGAATTTTTTTCAATCATAACAAAAATATTCCCTCTCTGCCTGTCAGGAAAACACATTTCCATCCTTCTTTGGGCAAAATATTATTTTTCTTTAAGAACATTAGCAATGAAAAAAAAAGCCAATCCTACAAATCATCCTAGACTTACAGGCTCATCTCACAGACTCTCTGCACTGAAATCATTGAAGGTCATCGCAGGATTAATATGGATGGATTAAAATAGGTAATAGCAATATAAAATGGATGGAGATACTGTATAGCTTGGGCAGAGAGAGGGAGGGAAAGGCTGAAGATTTTAATTATTTTTCAGTTCAAGGAAAAAGGTGTTGGCCATGATGTATGACAATGTTATTTTTAGAAAGGAATGAAAATTGGTTTGTTTTAGGAGTTTAAACTGCATATGAATTTAATATAAGAGTATGTACATTGTACAGACCTTTTAGCCTGGTTTAAGGAAGCGGTGTGCATGTAATTGCACAGGTTTGGGCGTGGGCTAAGAGCAGGGATGGGGTGCCAGCCCTTCCTCATCTCTTCTTTGTGATCTGTTGGATATTTTCCACAAAAATGACAGAAGTTAAAGATCTCACAATAACACCTTTCTGAAAGGGCTGTGAAGACAGCCAAGGCCAGATGGGTTCCCCTGGTGACCTTGCAGAAGGCAATGCCACCATGCAAGGTCACGTATCAAAGAATTCACATTGAAGAGGAGCTGTGAATTTTGAATTCAGACAAACCCCGTCTCCTTCTTGATTCTTCAAGAACCTCTGTTCTTGATTCCAGTTGCTAGAGCCAGGACTCTTCTGGTGAAATAAGTTCACTGGACTAAATCTTAGCAAGACCTATTGCCTTTTAGCCACATAAGTGGACCAGTAAGCACTAGCTCATGTGATGTCACCTGAAAATTGCATCTGATGCCTCTCATGAAGAGAGGGCTTAATGGGTGATGAAGTGAACAGCTGACTGGATTTTTATCCACTCCTGCCTGTTTTTTTATATTAATATTAGGAAACAACTGAAAGATTTTGTATTAATCTCATTTTGCTAAAAAGGTATGTCACATCATTGATTTCTAAAATAAAACCAATGCTCCATTAATCGGAACACTTCTTTTTTGATTACCCCATTATCTGGGAAAATAGCTATTCTTCAAATCTCTTATTTGCAGAGTACATTTTAATTCCTAAAAGATTATCCATGTTTCTTTCTCTGTAACCGTAAAGCAGGCTTGCAATATTACTGCTGCTGTGAGGAGAGGCCCCAGCCAGGATGGGGGTGCTGCTGAATCATAGTGAGAATGGATCTCTGTCATCTCATGGACAGGAGGCAGGTGGAGATAATTGGGATCCTCAGCTATGATCCCATAATGAGAGCAGCCGAATGGAGAACAGAGTCAGTTTCTGCATGACAAGACAAGCCCTCAGCTGGACCTTATTGCCCATGATAAATTCCAGTTTCATGGTTGCTGGTGTCAGAGGGACCAGAAAGTGCACAGAGGAAAACGAGCTTGTTTGGGCAAATGAGAAAGGCACATCAGGACATCAGCTACAGGAAAAGGTTGACGAATATTTCTTTCTGTAGAGAAGACAAGTTCCACGATAAGAAGGATTTGTTTGTTATCAGCATGTCCATTTCTGAGATTTATACCTTTTTTGCCAAAATATAAGTGCTTTAAATTATGACATCTTTGCCAACCTCTCGGCCTCAGACAAGGTCATCCAAAAATAGAATTACTCGGCTATAACTGCCTGCTTTGAGAACATGTCTGTGTTTTTTCTAATCCCCTGCTCCAATTCTCTTAGAAGGGATGACATTATGTTTAGTACTGGACATCCATGAGTCTAAACATACAACATTGCTTTCTTAGCAGAAGCAGTCATCCCAGGCTCCCCCTTAACTGAAGGGTGCACTGTGGTTCAGTGCATGATTTCAGCGATTCTTATTACTCTTATTTTAAAATCCATTTTCCTATTGGTTCCCAGAATGTCATCTGCTTTCCAAGTTGTGGGCTTGCTTGATTGGTTAATTAAGTGTTTCTTTGATTGTGAGACACTAATCTAGATTTGCAAGACTTCTTGGTTGGGTTATTGACGTTTTCCTTTGCTTATCTAGTTTTAGTAATGTAACCAAGCCACATTCAAGCTTTCACTCTTTCCAGATTTTCTTGTTGCCATGTTTTCCCCCATTTTGCATGCATTGTGCAGAATTATATTAAACACTCCATTGATTTTAAAATCCTTACTTTTGTATTTAAAAGTTCATGTGCTTCTTCTTGCTGGGATTCAGCAAAATTATAAGATCATGAATTTTTTTTTTTATGTTTTTCTATCTTCATTTCAATCCAGAGTGTCTCACTGTCAAGTCCAAATCCCTTGGATTTTCATATCTAAGTGTCAGAAGTTAGTTTTCTTTTCAAACAGGTATCCAAATACCTGCACTATCCAACAGTGGAAACTTTAGTGGCTCTGAACCAGATCTCAATAGTTATAAATCACCAGGTTTATTACATTCAAACTGACAGACAAGTTCTTTCACAGACTTTTCCACAAAACAGTAATCTTCACGCATGTACAAGCATGGGACATCACATGCTTTGTGTCCCACAATACACCCAGTCCTTCTCCATGTCTCAGGCACCAAACATGCAGAACAAGTGGGATGCCAGCACTGGCACCAAGGGCCTTTGCTCTGAAAAGATCTTCAAGGCAGCACACTCCTCAGTCACAGCTCTAAATGGCGTTATTCGGCTTTCTGCTATGGCTTTATTCATGTTTCCAGTTTCTTTTCCCCTCTCAGTAGCCAAGGGCAGTGCTTGTGGTTTCACACACTGGTAGAGAACTTTGGACTTCATTCTGAGAACATTCAGCATATACTGTCTGTTGGCTTGGATAGTGCCCCAGGTCTTCAAGGGTAGGACTGCATTGATGATGTGTCCAAAGAAGATTAAAATCAGCTGAGTGATTAGGAAATTGCATGATTATTTTTCTTTTCCTTGCTAGTGCTGATGACCAGTATCACACTGAAGTTATTGCTGTGATGTAAGAAGTAAAATCAATTCCAAGATTAAGTAAGGAAGTATGCATAAATTTTAAATTAATATCAAAAAAGAGAACAATTTGTAATGCAGAAAAAAATACCCTAAATATATCACAACTAAGAAGTAACACTTATAAAAAGACCAATTGTCTCAGGAATCAGAGTGTGAAGGTATTAATAGAGTAAGGAAAAAAAATAACAAAGATATTAAGAGACAGTTTCCATTTCATAAAAAAGGTATATGGACATTTGCTTAAAATCGTTATCGGGTGTGCACAGACAGGAGGCAAAGTATTAGAAGTGTAAAAAATGTGTGTGGAAGAGAGGAGAGGAATGAAAACACGACGAAGCAGTTCTATAAACTTCCAAGTCAGAAGAGATTTCAGTGAAACTCAAAACCCATCAAATTAGAAGCAACATGTAAAGAAGAGACCCAAGAGATACTACATTTCCAAGAGTGAATATACCGCGTAATACTGGACTGTGACCATGAGAAGGGATGAATAATCTCTTAATAAAACAGGAAATTATTAAACCAATTTAAGGCATCTATTAGAGTAATAACTTGGGATCCTCAGCCAGCTCAGGAGTATATTGCAGGATCAAACATGTAAGCATACAGTTCTGAAGAGCTCCTTGTCAAAAAATAAAACATAACAGCTGATAGAATTCAGGCTAACAAAGGAAATTGGCTGTTTTGGCACAAAACATATGTAAATAATCTATTATCAAGCAACCATTACTTACCTAACACAGGTGGATGACTAAAAAGTTATTTTCTCTTTCTGAAAAAAAAAGAAAAAAGAAACAGAGGAGGAAGGGACAAGAAGAGAATAAGAGAGCTAATTGAGAATTAGAATTTTACTTTAATACAAAAATGAAAAGCTCAGTTTTCTTTCTAGATCTCTAAAATGAAAAACAAACAAACAAAAAAAATACAAAAAGTAATAATTGCCCTCATTTAAAAGAGATATAGTCATCAAAATAATTTTGGCACTTCAAAGCAAGTAAAAATGAAATGTTGTATTTGGAAAATGTTCAAAAGAACAACTGCTAAATACCAGGTATGTTATTCAGATCAAAATATTGTTGCCAAAGATGGCATGAATTAATCAATTATTGTTCTAAAATAGATGTTAGAAAGAAAATTTTAGAAAATGGAATATTAGACCCCCAAATTTTGCCCATAACAGAGGACAGCCTGATGTCTATATTTGGGTCTAAATACAAACACTGACTTCAAGCAGCCTGCTGGGCAAGCAACCTAATATGAAACAAATGGTATTTTTCATGTGTTTCAGAGGTAGAGAAGGAAAGGATCCATTCAAACTGAGACATAACCCAGAACTGCTGAAGTTATTGGCAGAGCGATGAAGTTCCCTGTTATCGAGGCATAGGCAACATATAGAAAGGGGGAAAAAAAACCTATAGGTTTTCTAAGTTCTGGCATCTGACTTGCGGGCTATGTATCAGTAAACTGTGAATGAAATTTTTCTAAGAGTCAGTGATTAGAAATGGCGGGTTTAGAAGTTAATTTCATTTCACTAAATAGAATTCCAAACTTAAAAAATCATTTTACCTTAAAAAATCCCTTGTCATAGACAATGGAGTCTAAATGAAAAGGCTTATCTCCTTCGTTATGAAGAAGAGAAGTTCTTCCAATTTACCAAGACTGGAGTGAAAACTCAAAAAAATGGAACACAAAAATCAAAAAGTATATGATTCACCCAGGAGAAGAAGCATTTTTCATTCAACTCTTGAAAGCATGTCAATATTAAAGGAACTATGAAGTTAAGAGTTACAGGTATCATCGTTGACTTAAAAAAAAAAAATCACTAAAAGGCCTTGTTCCTACAGACTGCATTTTCAGGGTAAAGAAGCTGCTGCAAAACTTATTTGTAGCACTATCATGAACATGTTTTGAGTCTGTGAGTGGATCAGTAGCACCCAGATAAGGATTAGGCCAGCTCTGAAGAGCTGGGTGGTTTTGGTTTCTTTTGTGTGTGGTTTTGGTTGTTTGGGTAGTGTATGGGTTTTTTGTTAGGTTCCCTTCTGTTCTTTCTATTATTAATAGAAAATATTTTAATAAAACGGTATTTCAGAAAGACAGATAGATCCTTGCATCGATTTTCCCAAAACATCTGTTTAAGAAACCCTAAGAATCAGTGCAATTCACAAGTATTCTCTGGGTTCCCACCAGAGCTGACCCATGACATCCTGCAGTTTTAATCTAAAAATAGCCTTAAGAACATTATTTCATAAGGTTTGGACACTAAGGAGGGGAATCAGAGCTGAAGAGGGATGCCTCACTTGACAGCCCACCAGTAAATCTTTCATGACTAGTACTAAAATCAGGATAATGTCTTATAAAATAGCAAGAAGGCCACCACTATCACACCAACCAGCACTTCATACACACTCGCCTGCAGAAAAGAAATGATGCTGACATTGGAAAGTACACTAGGATTTCCCCATACAAAAGCCCACAAAGACATTCTTCCCATCTTGTCCCAGAACTATTGCATAATGCTTTAAGATCCCTGTTCAACAAAGTGTAGAAACACACTTCTAAATCAAAGCCCCAGGATAGTTTCTTACAGTGAGTGAGAGAGACTATTGAGCTTTTCCAGCTATCAGCTCTTCACACGTGTATGGTTGAGCACCACTGCATGAAGATTTGGGGTTGTTGGATTTTTTTACCTAGTTTGTTGGAAAGGAAATGTATCTATGAAATGTCTTATTATTAGCTTGTCTCTTCTGCCTCTGATGGTGAAATTATAGGATGGACATGTTCCTCCCTCAAAACTTCAAAATTTCGTAAGTTGTAAATATGCTCAGTAAAAGATCCTGGTACCCAGAATTGCATTCAGTAAATACCCGATGCTCCTGACTGCACAAAGTTCCAAAAGCCATAAGATAGATTTATTAGGGACAGCTTCATTACCAGATTTTTACACCAAATAATTTTACATCTTCAATAGTCGAGAACAATTGAATTTTTTTGTATTTTTTTCGCCCTGATATCTCCAGCACTTCAAAAACCTATGACATGCATTCAAAATCTTATTTATTTATGCATATGGCTTGCATATCTCAAGGCTAGATGCATAAATTTTTAAGAGCTGACATGCTCTTCAGGGAAAAAAGTTCCCCCTCTGAATTATTCTGTTCACTTTGCAGATATTCACTGCTACCCCTTGTTTATCTGCTCATTACTGTGACTGAAAATAAGTTTGTCAGGAGAAATATAATTTAAAGAATGAGAATGTGAACGTAGAGGGGTTTTGATAACACGGCAAATACACAAACTTATTTTTAAATCCAGATATAAGCTTTTTTTCCTAGCATTCGTTTTAAAAACGAACATTTTTTCAAACCTTTTGTGGAAAAAAATCAGAATAATTTTTACATGAATGCTCTGGAAGTCTTTTGCCTTGATATACATGGGCTTTGCTTTCCGCCTATAGAGAAAATGATCATCAGAATAGTTACTTCTGAAGAGGCTTAGTATTTTGTAATTGTAACCTATTCCAACTTTGAAGTGTAGGTCAAATAATCTGTTATTTGGAAGAATGCTTAAGTCCCATCACATATTCTAACAAATAGCAACATTAGCAAATCTCCATTGATCTTAGTATGCATGTGTGTGGTGGGGAAGGGGGAATGAGATAGCAGATCATGCTCTGAACAAATTTTGCTGCCCAAAGAAACAACTTAAAAGATCTTATCATTTTGTGATATAGATTTTCCTCTTCCTATTACAAAATGGCGCAAACAGGCACATAGAGAGCTGGCAGTTGGTTTCATGAGCCTCTCTTTAGGAAACTGATCATGCGCCAAAACGGATGCAAGCGGCTAGTGATGTAAGGAGCTGCTTCTGTGAGAAGTGGAGAGAGATGCCGACATCTAATGATATGTTTTATATAAAGCAGCAAAAGATCTTTCCTCAGCTTGGGTAGTAGCTTGGGTCAAGTTATATTCTCTAGGACACACCAGGGAACAAGAGCTGCACCTTGTGCTGTAGTGGAGCTCTATCTGTTCACCCCAGAAAACAGCTCTGACTCCTTGCCTCTGGTATTCCAATTCCAGGACCAACAACTCAGCAAGAGTTGAAACAAAACAAAAGCAGAGAAGTGCTTTCATGCACTGCGAGAACAAACTAAGCCCTAAATTACATTGAATCACATCCAGAAGCCAGTAGAAGTGTGCTTAATCTCTTCATCTCACCCAGCTTCAGTTAGCAAACACATCATCTTATTTCTCAGCTGAAATTTGCAAGTGGTCTTCAGACAGGATCCAAAATATCACCACTCCTTACTTTGTTGATCATCAAATTAGGAAACAAGACACTTTTTACCTTGCTCTTGACTCACATTACATTTCTGCTTTTATGTGTATTATGGCAGCACTAGTCCCTGTCTAGATTAGATTGTCCCTTTATGAAAACCAGAAGACTCCCATGGAAGGTGCTAAGCAAATACACTGGCTGTCTCTCTTCCAGCTGTTTTACGGTAATTCCTGGATGTTTGCATTTATTCCAACAACTTTCACATTTTGCCATGCAAAATATCTTAGCCTGGTATTAACTACCCTGTGCATGTCAGCAGCATGTGTCGGCTGACACTCTCCTGACACTCGCCTCAGGCTATTCGGCGAGGCAAATGATAGCCTTTCTGACTGGTTTGATACCTTCTCCTAGAGATTTAAGCATATAATGTACACTAGCATCACAAGAGGGAAGGTAAGGATGGATATCATGGAAAAATATACGTGATACAACTTAAAAGTTTGCAGTGACTTGTGTGTCAGAAGTTGTTAGAGTCAAGACCTGTCCTTGGAACAGATAAACCCAAATCTGTCAACTAGAGAGATTCTCACGTCTAAAGAGATTTGCTGAGATGGACTCTTGTCTAAACCTGGCTGCTAATTTCTACTTCTCTTAGTTTATAAATCTAGAGAATAGCTCAAAAAAAGAGGTTGGTGGACTTGACTGTATTAGCCTCAGCTGAATATAAGTGCATGGTCTGTCTGGGGGTTTTTTTTTGGTCTTTGTGTTTGTTTGTATTTCTATATTTCTGAAGCCAATTTCATGCCTGACCAGACAAACCAACAGACATTTTTTGTTGAAAGATAAGACAAGTCAGTAAACAGACAACTGATTAAGAGGAATATACACCCTAAATGACACCTCCTTTTCCTCTGGTATCATTATCCTAGTGCTCCCCATCAGCTCCAAGATCGTGCTGCGACTGCAACTTTGTTCATATCACAAACAGACTCTAATATCCTTTACGTTAGGAACTTCCTTTCCATTGCTATTTAAAAAAGTCAACCCAACCATCAACACTACATAAATACAATAAAATAATGATGATAATCAATGATAGTAATGATTAAAAATTCATATCCCCTCTAGACGTGAGATCAGGAGCTATTCACAGCTTCTCAATTTGACTCGGAAGGGATGAGAAGGTAATGTAGTGATACAGAAAAGCCCGACAGAGTGTCAGGATTGGGAGAAAAGCAACAACAACAACAAAAAGAAAAACAAAGGCAAGTTCAAGAAATCCCTGGAGAACTCCAGCGTTTGAAGTCCCTTGCATACACTCACAGCTAGGAGCCCATGACAGCTGCTGCCGCATGTTTGATACCACTCCAGCTCCTGTTCTGTCATTTACCAAGCTATTCTGTCATCAGCTGGCACAAAAATAGAGCGTGTGTTACCCCAGGTCCCATCTTCATTCCTCAGAAAGTCAAAGTCTATTCGTAGATCAGAGCTGTTTCAAATGAAAGTATGAAGAAACAGACACACTGTCAAAGTAGTATTCTGGGCTTTTTCCCTTGCTTTGCCGATTCTGTAAGGATTGGGCAAACATTTCCAAACAAAAATGTTTTTACTTAAGAAAATGAAAAAAAAACATAAAAAAAATGATCCAAGTGATAATTCTGCAACCTGAAGGTTATAAGTGAATTATTTTGTTTTCACAAAGTTGCTCAGGTTTTCAAAAGGCAAAAAAAAGTCTGTAGAAGTGAAAAAATACACTATAAGAATTTGTAAATACCTTTATGCCTTGTCTGTATTCTCAGACTAAGTGGCTGCTAACAGATACAGAATTATATTTGCACTCTAAACATCTTCTCACGTGCCACTGGTCGGTTTCTGTTTCATGAACGGATGGAGTCAAAACTTTCTGACTTATCATTGCTATTGCCTGTCTATGTCTTCTAGTCCCAATTTTCACCTTTAAAGCTCAAAGAGTGATCCCAATAGGAAGCAAGAGAGACCCTTGAAAAGTGTTTATTTTTGTTTTGTTTTGGGGTTTTCTGTCTATTTTTTTTCCCTCCCAAAATCCAGTATTGTCCTGTAAATCAGAAATGCCTCCTGAAAGGCAGATGCAAGTTCACTTTTCTTGGAGACAGACAGAATGTGTAACTTTTTATCAATGAAATTCTAAGATACTAAGCCACTAACACTGGCACTTTCCTCTAAATGCTTTATTGCTGCATAAATGCTCATTACAGCTGAGATTTTATTTTTATTATTTTCATATCAACCTTATTTCACGTTTAGCAGTCATGCATCTCCAGAAATTTTTAATTTAAGGGAACAACTGCATTTTCAGTGCAATTAGAATACCAAAGTTAGAGATTTGGGAGTTAAAAACAAAATCCAACCAGTCTAATTCTTTCTACAAGTTCTGAAAAATATCCTCTCTAAAACCAAGACATTTTCATTGCATTAAAAATGTTAGCTAAGCTCTAGTATTTTAAGACTTTGGTTTGTAGGTTGTTAAGATATATGGCTGCATATATAAGCAGCCTCAGTAGTATAAATCAAGTTAGTATAATATTAACCAAACTGGGATCTTCATCTCAGCAGTATTTCATTGAATGCACGAAAAAGGACAATTTCCAGGAAAAACAAATAATTTCTTTAAATGTTTTTTTTTCTGTGTATAACTAAGGAATCATGAGATTAATAAAAAAACAGTAGAGTGTCTACAGGGTTTATGTCCCCATAAAAAATTACATTTCAGAGACTCTAATTTCTTTTGTTATGACAAAAGCAGTTGTTATTAAACAATTGCAATTTGATTTTATGCTTTCAAGAGAAGTACTTATGTACAGAGTTAGTGTGTTTCAGTGTTCTTGATAGCTTTACTGAAGTGTGCATGCATAATATATAGTTGCTGGAAGTGAAACAGAACTGCTAAACTAAACAGGTGGAAAAGATCTGGAAAGAGAGAAAGGAGGGAGAAAAAGACTAAAGTGTCTTTAAATGTTGTCAAATTTTTATCAATAGTGTGTACATACATATACTCAAACATGCAATGCCCCTGGCTGTACCAAAGTTTCATATTAATAATGCCGAGTTTGGAAAACCAAACTTTACTGTAAAAAAACCAACTTCATCTCCTCTTAAGAGAAACCAAATTCTGATAATCCACCCTATGCTGCTGTCATTTCTTCAGTATCACAGTATCACAGTGTCATAAGGTTGGAAAGGACCTCTGAGATCATCAAGTCCAACCTATGACCCAACACTAACACCAACACTAACACCAACCATCATCTAAACCATGGCACTCAGTGCCTCATCCAGTCTCCCCTTAAACACCTCCAGGGTCGGCAACTCCACCACCTCCCTGGACAGCCCATTCCAATGACCAATCACCCTTTCAGTGAAGAAATTTTTCCTCACATCAAGCCTAAACTTTCCCTGACGAAGCTTGAGTCCATGCCCTCTGGTTCTGCCACTGGTCACCTGAGAGAAGAGACCAACCCCTGCCTGACTATAACCTCCTTTTAGATAGTTGTAGAGAGCAATGAGGTCTCCCCTGAGCCTCCTCTTCTCCAGACTAAACAGCCCCAACTCCCTCAGTCGCTCCTCGTAGGGCTTGTGCTCCAGCCCCTTCACCATCTTCGTTGCCCTCCTCTGAACACATTCCAGTATCCTAACATCTTTCCCAAACTGGGGGGCCCAGAACTGGACACAATATTCAAGATGAGGCCTGACCAGTGCCGAGTACAGGGGGACGATAACTTCTCTGATCCTGCTCGCTACGCTATTCCTGATGCAGGCCAGAATGCCATTGGCCTTCTTGGCCACCTGGGCACACTGCTGGCTTATGTTGAGCTTCTTGTCAACCAGCACTCCCAGGTCCTTTTCTGCCTGACTACTCTCCAGCCACTCTGTCCCCTTTAATCTTTTGGTGGAAAGCATGAAAAGAACCTGGAAACTGAAATCAGATATGTAGTAGTTAGAAATTTGCTACGTGCATGCTTGACAAAGAGATTGACTAAGAAACTCTTCAGGAAAAGTATAGAGACTTCATCCCCTCTTCAAAGCCATGATTTGATTTCTTTCCTTAACCAAAACTTACTTTATACTCTTAAACTGTCTGTTACAAGAACTGGGTGAAATATAAAGTTCTGTGATATAAAGGCCAGACATATACATGTCAGTCCCATCTAGCCCAGACAAATCTGAGATTCATTTCAAATAGAAGTGAACTAAGCATTGGAAAATACAATTCTGTCCTGTATTATCAATCCTGTAGACTGGGATAGCTGACATTTTGAAGATCAGTTCCAGTGCTCAAAGCCTTGGCATTGCAAGAACATAGCTGAAGAAACAGCAGTTTTACAAATGTATACTATTTTCTGATTCTTGAACCCCCTGCATATAATCAACTAAGATGTCATGTTTCAATTTTTTAAAAATTATTCATGGTGATAACATGATATAACTAGAGCACCCTCCCATGTTCTTAAACGTAAAAATACTTGAAGGTGGTCACATTGTCAAACTGTAAATATAAGACACTAGTGATTTCCACCAGAAAAAAAAAAACAGTTTATGAAAAAATAAGGATAGCATGTCCAGGTAAAAATATAGGTAGAGAGAATGGAGACACAAATAGAAGCAATCTCTTATTAAGCAAGAAGTTGAGAATCTTGTCTTCTTTTTTTCCACAGAATAACTGATATGGAGAAGTATCTAAATTATTTAGACTGTCTCCAGGCTATGTATAGGGAGCACTATTTTAAAAAGCTTGGGTTTGTGCTCTGGGATTTTACTGAAAGGACAAAATAAGATACAGTTCTCTGGCTGGTAGCTCGTTAGCTGCAGTCCAGGATTTGGGCCATTACCTGTGACCTGGTGATTTATTACAGAGTGCAGTGAAAATGTTGGAGAACTGCCATGGGTTAGCAATATAATGTGGAGCCCTCACTACATCCACATCTCTCCCTCTAGGTTCCATCTACCTAAAAACTAATATCAAGATTTGTGGTAAAAAAAATGCTGGGGCTGCTGAGGAAGTAACATGGTGGAGGGCAGCATTCCAGAGGGCCAAATTAATTTCCCTAGGGGTCCCCTGCTTGTAAAGTCCCATAAAGAAAATGTCACTTTTCATTTGCTAAGCCACTTTGATTGCTAACAGCAAACACATGCCTTACTTTGGTATAAAGCTCTGCACCATTAAATTAAGTAATGTTGGGTTGTTGGGGTTTTTTTTCCTAACAATCTGTCTCACACATTCCTTGGCTGCCTTTAAAAGTCACTTGTAAAGTTTCACACTCACATGCTGCGAACAGCAAAGCTGGAAAGCTCAGTGTCTCCAAGGATCAATAAGTTTTGAGTCATTTTGGTTCAAATGGGGTGAAGCAAGTCCAGCAATTGACAACTGCCATCTCATGGTGATTGCAAGGAAATGAAAAGGAAGGTCTCCAGATGATTCCTGATGGTTGAGTGGGAACATTATGTGGAGACTTGAAAAAATTCCACATTGCTTACACTTGAAATTTTCGAAACACATTACAGGTGAAATACTGTGAGGTCACTACTGGTATAGCACAAGACTGGATCCTAATATGTAATGGTATCAGACCATTCCTTAGTGTTAGCACTCAGTTATCTCCAGGAGCGTGTACTAATGCCAGCTGAACAGTGTATCAGGGGGATTTGCAGTAGCAAAGAACGCCAATAGGATGCTGGAGTACATTAAGAATGGCATCACTAGCAGAGATAAAGAAGTCATTATCTCACTCTACTTAGAGCTTGTCAGGCCACACCTGGAGTACTGTGTCCACTTTTGGTACCTACTATACAAAACATGTGGACAGACTGGACAGGGTCCAGAGAAGGGCCACAGATTGTCAGAGGACTAGGAAAGCACGCAAAGTAGGGCTGAGAGAACTGAGTTTGTTCAGTCTTTAGAAGAGGGCTTAGGAGAAATCTTATTACCATGTACCAGTACATAAAGGATGTCTATCAAGAGGATGAAGGACTCTCTTTCTACGAGGAGTCACATGGAAAAGACAAGGGATAATGGGTATAAGTTACTCCTGGGGAAATTCTGATTGGATTCCAGAAGAAAATTTTCCACAATGAAAAGAGTTTAACATTGAAATAATCTCCTGAGGGAAGTGGTAGATTCCTCTACACTGGACATTTTTAAGACTCGGCTTGACAGGATTCTGCATCATCTCTTCTCAACTATATATTACCTAAACGATTGGACCAGGTGATCCCTGAAGTCATTTCCAACCTGGCATTCTATGATTGGGCTGGCAAAGCCCAAATTTGTACTAAATCCCTGGCTTATAAATGGGAAAACACAATGCAGATGTCCTGCCAGAACGAGTTTCTACATCAGGCAACGGATCAAGGAAAATAATTCTCAAAAAAATAAAGAAATATTAGTGTTCCAGGCAGTTAGAAATCAGAATTTTGTGGGAAAAGAAAACAGGTTTGGAAATATTTCCTTAAAGTAAAAGATTTTTTAAAAAAAAATTAATAATTTTAGAAGAAGGCTCAGAATAAAGTGTTTATACTTAGCGAAACATTAATTTCCATATCCTTCTGTGGATATTGCAGGAAACATATTTCTGGGATCTTTAGGTCTTAATTATCTCAGAATATTTTACTCCAAGAAACACAAAATATCCTGGGCTACACTGAGCTCCTCACATGAAGGAAACCAGCCTGGAAACATAACGGTTTCATTTCAAACCAAAATTAGATTTCTTAGCAGTTCTATTAAAATGCTTACCTGATCAGAACTAAAATATGCATTCAGCCTGACATGGGAAATCCTGCACCTCTCCATCAGCTCAGACTATTTCTCTTGTTTCCCTTGAAGGGCAGCAAGTGAGTTAGTCTGTTCTGCACAGTCTGTACCCGAGCAGCTGAGTGCCACCACTTATTTCAGTCCAAACCGAGAACACATCCACTGTGCCACATTAACTACATGGTGTTGCAATTAGCAGTGCTGTCTGCCACGTAAAAGTTATCGGCTGTTACAAATCTGCGGTGTCCAAACATACATACAGTTCACTTCATGTATTTTTAGTACACTTTTTCCCTCCTTCTCAATTAAAAAAAAAAGTGATAATAGAAGTTAAACAGAGGTAGACATTGGCATTATGTGAATGCACATTATATTGAGTGCTGATTCCAATATCTAGTGCTAATTACTCCTATCACCTTATCTAGAAATAATTAGTGAACATCCTCCTGAGAATTGTAGCTCTGCTTCTTCTCTTTCCTACAATAAAATTACTGAGGCTTTACACCAGTGTAACTAAGCAAAAGATTACCACCATTGCCTGCAGTTTTAAACCTCCTCTAGCCTGCTGATTGAGCATAGTTTTTCTATTTTTCTGATTTCCTTGGGAATTACATAGCATAAAACCTGAAGACAGATACACACTTGGCAGTCAATCCAAGATTACATGTTTATACTGATAACAGAGAAGTAATGAAAAGAAGGAAACACTTAGCTTAAACTTCGAGCATATGGAACAAATGTGCATGTGGAGGGGGAATTCAATTATTTAGTGAAATGGCATTTTCAAAATAGCAACCCTTTCCTTATCATGTCCTGATGCTTTTTCCTTGCTACTTGTTTCTTTGTTTCATTTTCAGCCCCTCCCGCCACTGGAGCAGCAGATAAACCTAATCATTAAAGGCTTCAGGATAAGCCTGGCAAGCCAGGAAACCTGGGTCCTACCCCTGTTGCAGCTGTCTGCCTTTGCAGAAAAGTTGTCTTCTCCAATATTGAACACAGGGAGCTGATTTTGCCAGCCTTATTCAACTTTATATTAGAAAAGTGCACTTACCAAGAAAATAGACTCAGATATCTGAAACATCAGCAGAACACTGCGATCTGAAAGGAAGATCAATCAAATCTCTGCCACAGCTGACCCTTTAAACACTTATCTTTGTACATGTCAAACACCTCGGATGCTTTTTGTAACCATTTGTAGCATTGCCAGGGACTGCCCAAGCATTTAACATGAGGGGCTGCAAAGTTAATCTCACATCTGAAACATAAGCTGCCATCCGCACTTCTCACTCAGCTAACTGGTCTTCAGGAGCTGCTGCTGTCTCAGTTCTCAGACGAAAGTCGTGAGTTCTTTCTCCCACTCCATCACACCACATTTCTTAACATTTCAAAATGAGGAGTGGAAAACTTTTTGTCTCAACTTTGTCTTGACATAGTAAATAGTAGAGCCAAAAGACAAACACAAAAGGGTAAAACCAGGATGTTTTAGACAGGTTGCAACAAGTATCTTGCGTGTTTGCTTCAAATTGAACACTTTAAAACTCTGAAGTCATGACAGAAAAATTATTTGAGGACTCAGAGATTTTGAGCTGGGAAGACAATTTCCCTTCCTAGTTCCAGTGAATCAACTGTTCAGAATACAGCATCTATTTTACACTTTTCCATTGCACTCCTCCCACACCTAAACTCAAAGGAGTATAATCAGCTTCAATTTTTTTCTAAACATCAACTCTTTACTACACATCTAACACTGAAAGTATCTGGGAAAGCAATGCATTGACTTTACTTATCAAGGTAGATGAAGAGTATAAAAATGCCATTTGTTGAGGTCCTGCAATTGTCATTATATGCTCGGCTATCAATCACAGTACACTTTGAGACAGACTAAATCCCCTCCTCTTTCCAGTCCCATTATGTTTCTGATGTTGATTCCCCCCGCCTTGTGCCCACCCCAACAAGAGAAGGAAAGGAACAAAATATAAACATATAAGCTGCAAACTAAAAATTCAGCACCTCACCCCAGCAGAAACCAGAACATGAGATTTACTGCTTAACTGGCAGGAGTCCTAATAAGATCTGGTTAAACTTAAGAGACGGAATTTTTTAGCTGGCCTTTCTGCTGACTGACTTTCATTTCTCGGCAAACACCACCAGCACTTTGAGTACTAAACCAAAGCAATTAGCTTTTAGCCTTATCTTTTATAGATAATTGCCCTTAAGGCAACTGTAAGGATTCCCAGGTGTCAGCTTTCTGTGGTGTTTATGCAACTCCCAGAAGAGAGCAAGAAAAGACACTAAAATAGAAAAGTTCTTTGGCACACATATACTGCAAATGGAAGCTTAAAAAGCCAAAAAGGCAAGATGATCATTAATTTTCTATGTCTATCACGTTCACTCACTGAATTATACAACGTGATAGCATTACAAGCAGAAAAATCTTCTTAAATACAAGGATTAAAAAAACTCATCCAAATTATTCAACTCCACAATGACCCCCATCGGCACTTGAAATCCTTTAGCCATCAATTAAACTATATTTTTAAAGCCCTTGGGAGGCTTTTTAAAGCCCTTCTTGTTTTGTTTTTTTTTTCTTTCTCTCTACATTCCTCGAAACCTGTGTGGGGTTTTTTTTGTCTGAAACAGAGGTCATCAAACTTTAGAGGAAACCATTTTCTGATGACTGGAACAATTTTCTGATGACTGGAAGGAGGAAGTCTTCTTTCAAATCACTGTAGATGAATTCATCTATTTATGCCAGTGGGAAATCTGGTCCTCAACTGACATTTCAATATGGTGGTTTGGTTCTTTGATAGCTCCAGCAGTGTTCCAGTGGAGGCTGGTTTTGGGATCTCCATATTTCCCCAAAGGAGAAAGAGCTGAACAACCTGAACTTACACTGTACTGTTGCTGTTACTTGATAACCTCCAGCTGATGCAAAGACACATCCCTGTCAAGACTCCACCAAGCACAAAGCTCATATTTCTCAGTTGTAGGCACTTGAAAATTCTGTAGGTCTAACAGAAGTTGACTAAACCAGCATTTGTTTTTAGAAACTAAGTTGCTCTGGAGAGTTCCAGTATTTCTGCATGAAATGACTTGGAAAACTCTAGTATTGTAGACACAGTTAAATGTGTCAGATTTGCAAACATCTCAAAATTTAGGTCTTACCACCATTTATCCCAGCACCTGCCTTGGAGTTCTCCTCCCTGATTCTGATTACCAAGGCAGACTTCTCTCATACTGTTGTCAGTTTTGAAACAAAACTTTGCAGCTTAATAAAACTATTCAGTTGAAGCCTAGATGGTAGCTGACCTACAGCAAGATGTCTTTGTAGAGAAAATCATTATGCTTGTCAATAGTTTCCATGGTAATTAGCAAAGATGTCCACACAGCACTTCTATGCATGACACGAAAACTTCTTTTTCCGTGGAGGAAAGCTTAAGAGAGGGAAAAGCAACAAAAAATGTTTCAGCATTTGTGACACTTCTAAGGGGAGGTGTTGCATGTGTTCAGTAACTCACTAATCTACTTAGTTGATTAATTAGCAATCTCTGACCAGTCCTGCTTTGCAGGTGGCAAACTGGAATGCATTGTTTTGCTCTGGTGCCCGTATTTCACAGTGCACTGTTAATGCCTTTTTATTTGTATTTATTTTTTTAGCTCTCTTGTTTTGTTTTATAAGTGTTCAGAGTAAAGCACAGCATTATGGTACACTATCATTTTTCAAGCCATTAAATGTTAACTTCATTTTCTTCTGTGAATTATGCTTTGCTCTTTTAGTTTTGTAATGAAAAATAAGTACAGGTTATGCAAACAATAACCCCTGTGTAAGCAGCAGCTATCTTTTTAAACGGTTTATTATGCCACAGTCTGGTACTCCATTAAATATAGATTACAGACTGTTGAATAAATGAATATCAACTAAGCAGCCCCATCCTTCTGTACATATCAATGCAAATAATGAATCGTGGCACCTCATGAAAATGTATAACCCAGAAGAGTGGGTCAAGAAGTAATTACACATTTGTCTTATCTTATGCTTCTTGTTCTCAAACCAGCGAAATACATTTGTGATGGTTAGGGGACACTGAGAAAGCTCTTATGGCCTGTTTTTCCTGGAAGGTGAAAAAGTATCCTTTCTCATAGTTTTATTTAGATGTGTTTAGATATCCAGCTATATTTCTTACAATATCCTTTGAAAAAGCTTCTTTCACAGTTAAGAGTCTAACTGAAAAATGTGGGTTCATGTCTCAGCTCTTCAAAGCACTTCCCGTGTTTCAAATCAGAAAGAAACTGAATGGCTCAATTTTGGAAATGTAGGTAATTGTCATATTAAATGGACCAGAATTTGTTTTTGAGATTCGCTATACTCCATGGTGTACAAAATCTAAGTGTACTGGTTTATGTATTTATAAACACAGAAAATGTAGTTTTTCATCATGACACCAACCAGATAGAAAACATGACTGTTATACTATGTAGAAACAGGCAAGATTAAAACCGATACTGAGTAAAGATAACCAAAACTACAATTTGAAGACTGGGATCCAATTTATGTTGCTTAAAGCTGAATAGACTAACCTGTTACATATGGAAAAGATTAAGAACTGTAATGAATTAATCGTTAGGTTATTAAAATAATACCACTAACGTGAGCTGTGTAACAGGAAAAGTTATCTTTAGCTGCTCAAGAAGAATCATCTGCTGATCTCAGCTTGAATAAATGGACTCAGAGAAGAGACTATGTCAGTGAAGTGAAAAAATAAAGAAAACAATTAACTTGCTTAAATATCTCTTGTCCCTGTTTTCCAAGGCAAGTTTTCATCTGTTGACAGCTACCACGGTTCCCCTGATTTCAGTGTTGACAAGCCAATTCACCATGATTTTGAAAAGCAATTCCATCTGCTTGATAAATGAATTTCATATTCATGATAAAAATCTATCAGTAGTCATGTTCTTCCAGGAATTTCTAATGTTTCTATCAGAAACCAGGGAAAATAAACTTCGGCTTTCTAGTACAGAAACTGAAAGAAACATGATATTTTGCCTTGAAAGTCCTTTCTAATATTTTGTTAAAGGAAAAGGCTTCAAATTTTATTTTTTTAAAAAATATACTATTCATGTAAATAAGCTAGATAATTACCACATATATGTTTCCTATCCTCCTCGTCCCAGGCAGATGTTACAGTCTGTGCTTGAAGTGTGCAACCCTTTAACAGTACAGGTCATATTGTGACCCAGATAAACCCCCACTGAAGGCTTTTCAGAATCTGACTTTCTCTGAGGTAGCACCATGCAGATAAGAACAAAGGGAGAAGAATACTTGTTGAATGAGAGCAGTATTTTTATGTTTCTTTGCCGCACATGGACCCCTATCTTCGTTACTAGTGGTAAAAAAATTTCAACTATTTTTTTTTCTGCTTACATCAAATCAGGCGACCCACAAATTTTCCAGAAATGAAGAAAAAAGCAAAGGATAAAAGAGCCAACTATACGAAAATAAACCATAGGAACAATTCTATAGTCTACCTATTCGCTATTCCATGTTACACTTGGTGGACATATTCCCTTCTAACCCGTACAGATACGTTGTTGTCCTCCTGTGCTGCTCTTAAATATTTTATTGTCACAAATACAGACTGGTAAAAAAAATGAGGTTTCTAAATATTTATGGCTTTAGAGCTGAACCAGAGTTCTTATTCATAAAGAGACTGCAGAGGAAGCTGACTTTATATGTCCTCAAAATTAGCTCCGAGGTGTACTATTTTACCATTTTTTTGCAGGGGTGGGGAGGGGTGGGGGACTCTGTATCTTTCTTGTAGGATCTAGATGCTCCAACCCTGGAGACATTCAAGGTCAGTCTGGACATGGCTCGGAGCAACCTGATCAAGTTGAAGATATCCCTGCTTGCTGTAGGGGGCTTGGACTAGATGACTGTTAAAGGTCCCTTTCAACAAAATCATTCTATGATTGATTCTCAAAATTCACTTAAAATTTGAAGAAAATGCCAGTACTTCTTTTTGAAAAACAAAGAAATTAAGGCACAAAAAAAAAAGACTAAGGTCACACAACTCTCCAACTTCATCATCTGTTTTTTTCACTCTACATCCTTACCATGTGGGAGAACAAACTGTCAAAAAACTAAGCACTCTGTGTGTAGCCATGCACATTCTAGGAGCAAAAATCAACAATACATCACATATAAAGTCCTAGTTATGTTATTTCGGGGAGATTTTATACTGTCTCCAAATTAGCACCTGCACTGACAAATATTAGTATCCTCCATTTATGAGTATAAAAATGGGGTCAGAGTGAAGATAAATTAATAGAGTGAATCTGTAGATCAGAATGAAAAAATGTCAGTCCAGTATTAACTCTTTCTCCATCTTCATGGTAAGCACTTGTTTATTGCATGTATATGGAGATATATATAGTTGCATTTACACGTGTGAAAATATACATATATACATATTTCCTAAAGAAGTGAAGAACCACTTCATTTTCTTCAGAAACTTTACCTAAAATTTATTGGTTTTTCAGTAATTGAAGGTGCTGTTTACATTAAGTTCTTGCAGTTGCCCTTTCTTCGACACTCAGTGTTGTTTGTGGGCTAATGCAGACAAGATACGTTCACTAGTAAAGGGACAACACTGAAATTCAAGGTGTGTGGGAGCGCAGCAGGAGAAATTTGGCTATTTCATCTGTCACAATTGAAGTTACCCTGTTTCTATAGAACTTCTGACACCAGAATTGTACAACATAACCTAGCACATGTTACTGATCAAGCTAAGGTCTTCCACCACATAGACATAAGGTCAGGGAGGTTGTATTTATATATAATGATTCGCTTTTTAATCTATCCAGATGTGATAATATAAAACATAAACCTGAGATTAAAATAAAAGAACCTACCTAAGACACTAGTCTTTCTTGTTTTATCAGCTGAAACACAGAGGTGATTCTGGGAGTATTTAAAATTCAAGAGCGCGATAATTATAAAATGCAGTGAGCAGCAAATCTAATTGTAAAGCAGAAATGTGAAAAGTAATGACTAAGTCAATAATACCTCAGTCTTGGAGTATGTTTAGTGTGCTTTACATGATATATCAATAATTATTTACAGAGTGCAAGATGTCTTTAGTGTTCAAAAGATATGCAGAAGAAAAGATTCACATAATGAATTATATACTCAGTTATATACAAGCAGCTCAGTTCCATTTTTAAAACAAGCTATTGAAAATATCTCCAACAAACTCCACAACGCACCAGTGCTGGCTGCTTTCCAGATCTGCCTGTACTTCCACCTAACCCAGGCACCTTCCTAGCTACTAGGTTCAGACCCACTATATGCATCTCAACCTTACCCCCCAATACATTGTTTCATCCACTCAAGAACAGTTTCCTTTATATTAAGACTTAAACCTTAAGAATTAAGTTGAGATGTTAAAAATGTCAATGGTTCCTCAGCCCTGCAACCAATGTCAAGGTACAAATTTCAAATAGTCAAAACTTTGGCATCTGTTCATGATAAGAAATGCCCCTGTTTCCCTAGGCTCATCGTCGTGGTGTGGATCACACATCTAAGACTGATCACTATTTCAGCAGGTAGACATTATGTGACCCATCTGCTCCAATGCATTCCCTTGATAAAAAGAAAAAGCTGTGGTGATCACTACAGTCTTGTCAATCTGTCCCAATTGCCTTTGGAAATCAATGTGAGGGAAGTGTCTGTGTAACCTTGTAAATCTGAGCCAAAACTGTTATGAGTTTGGCCAGAAATTGCCTGATATTCCCCTGAAGATGGACCATTTCAGTAGTTACAAATCAGGATGATCATAACATATGCAACATAACAAGTATTTCCCATCTAATTTTCAGTTCTGTATTCCAGAACATATTTCAGATGTTCTGTACTTACATGATTGTAGTGCCCAAAGGCACAAATCACCCTTTGGGCTCTATTGTGTTAAGTGTTATTGAAACGCTCAGAGGGCCTTTTCCCACACAGCTTATGAGCCTAGAATACAAGCACTGTGCACAGGCTGGAAAAATACTTTACAGTCACATCATACATAAATTTTATATATTGATACTTCAAGTTTTATATAAATGATAGAAAAGTAAATGTAACTGTCAATAAACTTCATCTGCTATTCATCAAGCTCTTATTTGTTTCCTGACTTTATAGCAGAGGGAACACTAGAGGTTTGCATTAAAAAACCCACATAGTGGCCTTCTGCATCAGCTGAGGAAGCTCTCTGATGCGGTATGTGGGATACATTACGTGTTGCTAAAATAAGAGCATGTAACATGAAATATAAGATATATCCTGTTCAGCTAAGACTGCTAACCAAGTCCTAATTTCTAGCTCTCTTCTACAATATTGGGATATTCTTAAAGGGTTATTTCTGTTCATGTGGTTCCACTAATAAAGCACACTCTCTACATTTGCAGTCTTTCATTCATATGCCTGATTGGTCATAGAGTATTTGAAAAATATAGTCTCATGTTGCAAAAGATGAAAAGGTTGTTGTCTTCTAATAAAGATCTGTGATGCCAGAATAAATAAAGCTACACAAGATGATTTGATAACCCAGGACAAACTAGGATATGGTAGCTATCATGCAAATATATATATGCTTAGTCTAGAAATAATTTAATTTATTTTCACTTATCCTCACTGAAATCTCAAATAAATTTTCTAGATTTTATTTGCCAAATGTAACAACACTTCCAAGAGCGGCTGTTGTGGCTCAGTTGCTGGACTGGCTACCCACAGTAACCTGAGGGACGTCTTCAGCTGTGATCCAGACTCTGAAAATTATTCACTACTTGTAGACACAAACATCATGTGTTAATTAAGGCAGAGGGAAAAACAAGGCCATGACCAGACAGATGAGAGCAGAGTAGTAAGGCAGGAGTACTGCTCCTTTAGCTCTGACAACAGAACAATTTCTGTTAACTCTCAGAGTCTTTTTCACAGCTGCAAGTCCAGAAGCCAGAAGGACTCTTATTAACTATGTGTCTACTTGGACACATATGGACACTTAAATTGATTTCATACAGCTGTCTGAGCAGTTCCAGGGTTCCTAAAGGAAACAATATGGCAGAGATTGGATGACTTAAGGCCAAATATGACACTGATTAGTGCGAAAAATTCTACTATACAGCTGGTAAAAAACCAAAAAAAATCTTCAAAGCGACTTCCATAATGATAGGCTAAAACTACTGAAATAATTTGGCATGGGGGATGGGTGATAAAAATCCAATGGTAAATTTAATGATATTTGAACCAGTGAAGCCAGAAAATATGGTATGAAAGCTGGGAACTTCGAAAAAAATTGTTCTGAGAGTCACATGATTAATTAGAGATAAGACATATTTCAAAATACTTCTTCATTTATTTTTATTGCCAAAGAGTTTATGATCCTAAATTTGTTCTATGAGAAAAGTTTATCCTGGTAAAAAAAAGAAGAATCAAAACCTTTGTACATATAATTTCCTATCTTTCTTTCTACTGGGGTAAGTTTTTGTGCAGAATGCTCTGAGGGTTTTAAGACACGGGAGACAAAGCATATTTAAAGATGAAAGCTATTTTTCTGGTTTATGTGTGATCCATAAAGGCATATTGAGATTCTTTCTTAAAATGTACAAACAGGATTTTTTTTTTCTATGATATCTGTTTCTCTATTGAATTTTATTTTCACACTGGAGTGTTTCTGTAATCTTCCCAAATTTCTAAGATTTTATTTAGATACTATGGAGCAAAATTCTGTTGCTACTCCGGTAACTGCAGTCAATGGGAATGTTTGTATCTAAAGTGTCAACATCTTAATAAATATGCTTGCTTACAATTCATAACTTCTGAGCATTCCTGTAACTAATCTTTTTAAATATTGGATCATTTTAAAATATTCTAATGAATGTTTACTAAGAACTCTGCTCTATTGTGTGCCTAGCCATGGTATTTTCTTATAGTGCATGACAGCTTAGTGCTTTAATATTCCATACAAAGTTAATCCATTTAAAAGAAAAATATAATTACAAATGAACTACTTACATAATTTTAAACTAATTACACCATAACTACTACTAAATGAATCTTTCATTATCATAAAACCCCAAAAATGTAATTCAGCTGTTCAGCTGATATTTTATTATCATAGAATCATAGAACAGTTTGGCTGGAAGAACCTATTAAAGGCCATCTAGTGCAACCATCCTGCAATGACAAGAGATATCTTCAACTATATCAAATGGCTCAGAGCACTGTCAAAACTAACCTTGACAGTTTCCAGGGATGGGGCATCTCCTGCCTCTCTACGCAATCTGTGTCAGTGTTTCACCACCCTCATTGTAAAAAATGTCTTCATCATTGAATCACAGAATGTTTTGGGTTGGAAGGGACCTTAAATATCATCTTGTTCCAACACCACTGCCACAGGCAGGAACACCTGCCTCTAGATTAGGTTGCTCAAAGTCTCATCCAGCCCGGCCTTGAACACCTCCAGGGATGGGGTATCCTCCACTACTTCTTCCCTTCATCTACTCTAATCTGCCCTCTTTTAGTTTAACTGTTATCCCTTATCTTATTGCAACAAGCTCTGCTAAAAAGTTTTTCCCCTTCTTGCTTTATAAACCCCCTTTAAGTATTGAAAGGCTGCAATAAGGTCTGCCCAGAGTCTTCTCTTCTCCAGGCTGAACAATGTCCTTGGGTGTGACTTCATAGGAGAGGTGTTCCATCCCACTGATCATTTTTGTGGCCCTCCTCTGGAACCACTCCAACAGGTCCATGTCTTTCCTTTGCTGAGGACTCCAGTGCTGGACGCTGTACACCAAGCGGGGTCTCACCAGAGCAGAACAGAGGGACAGAATCAAGTCCCTCGACCTTCTGATCATATTTCTTTTGATGCAGCCCAGGATACGATTGGCTTTCAGGGCCATGAGATCACCGTGCCAGCTCATGTGCAGCTTTTTGTCCACCAATACCCTCAACTTCTTTACAGGGCTGCTTTCAATCTCTTCACCCCCCATCCTGTACTGACATCAGTTAGAGGTCCTTGCATTTGGTCTTATTGAACCTCATAAGGTTCACATGGGCCAAATTATCAAGCTTGTCCAGGGGAGGGCATCCCATCCCTCAGCTGGATGTCATCTGCAAACTTGCTGACGGTGCACTCAATCCCACTGTCTGTGTCATTGATGAAGATAAACAGTACTGGTCCCAATACAGACCCCTGAGGAACACCACTTGTCACCAATCTTCATCAGAGCATCGAGCTGTTGACCACTACCCTCTTTATGCAACCAAACAATTCTTGATCCACTAAGCAGTACATCCATCAAATCCATATTTCTTGTGGTTGTTCTTCAGAGACAGCTCTTCACAGTCTATATATTTCTTGATATAAGAAGACAAAGCCTTATTCCCTGCTTCCTTGTTTGTCCATTCTGATCCGCCTGTAGTCGTTGATAGCTGCACTCCAGTCAGGGCATTCATTCCACCAAGTTTCAGTGATGGCAACAAGTTTATAGCTTTCTAGCAGCATGGTAGTGTCCAGGTCATCCTGTTTGTTGCCCATGCTGCATGCATTATTGTCATAAAATACATTGGTTATCATAAAATACATTTGTCAATAGAAAAATCATTGTTAAATCATTGTTGAAAATACTGTGAGAAAGAAAGCCACCAATCTATAATTGAAAGGGAAAGCTAAGTATTTAATGCTGCGCATGTACTGATTGCAAACACAACATTCCTAACTGGCTAGAGACTCTTGCACTGAGGTTTGAAGATTTTGATAGTAGAAATAAGAAACTGTGAGCACTGCAGTTTGACTTGGACATGTACTCTATACTAACATTAGGAGATCATAAGTGAAGAACTGAGATTTTCCAGGGCCTGCTGAGACCTTTCATTAGGAAGTTTTAAATGAGGACAGTACTACTGAACAACAGACCAATGTAGAGTATCTTCTGCTGGATATCTTATGGATGATTCCTTAAAATTTAAGAAAATATTTCATTTCACCTGAGAAGTCTCATTTTAGAAAGACAGGAATCTATAAGATTGCTAAAAATATATCAGAAAGAACTTACACAGTCATAGCAAACTGAAAAAGTTCTTAAAGCTGGTGTTTTGGATTGATAAAAAGTTCCACCTAGTCAAGCAAGCAGCTGTGACTGAGATTAGGAAAGTATTTTATTGCAGGTACCTGGAATTGCCTAGAGAGATGTATGATTGCCAACACCTTTTTTCTTTTTTTTTTCTTTTCTTAGCCCTTTCAGCCATTTTCCAAAAAAAAATCTCCTATTTCCCAGTCTTCCCTGAAAACATGTGAAAGACCGAGAGGCCTTTAATTAGTCTGCAATTTCCTCTACATATCTCCTATCTAGGACAATTTTCAGCGTCCCTCAAAATCTTTTCTTTAAGAGCCATTACCCATGTCTGCAGCAGTGACCTATGAGGAAATGTCCTCCTAAGTTTGCTTTGCCCCATCAGTCTCCACCTGCAGTTTGTCACAGCTTTCCCTTCTCTTGGCTAGTCCTTTCTGAGCCATGCTGAGATAGAGTACAGTGCCAGTCTGCAGGCTCTGACCTCCATTTCCCAAGGTAACAACTCTACAAACCAACAAATCTGCTCTACTCTGCATTGCAAATAGTTACAGACATTATTTTTCACACTGCAAATTGTGGAGGCTGATATGTTAGTTTTATTTCATCAGAAAGGGCAATACATTGGTTTATTTTTGCCACACAGTCAACTTGACCTTGGTTGACTTATTTTTGTCATCTCCTAGATTTAGTCTCTCCCAACAGCTTAGCATGTGGCGTCCCTTTCCCAGAGACCTTGCTGGAGACAGCCAAATAGGATGCAGTTTTTCAAACCACTCGCATGCAGCTTTTCATGTGGAAAAAAAAAAAAAGGAAGCAGAGGAAAGGTAATATTTTGTTCTCTCTTCCAAGAGATGTCTCTTCAGCACACGTCCTCAGAGGCCTGTTCAGGAATCAGTCAAAGAGAAAAAGTCTTGGACAGCTCATATCTTGCCAATATAACTAGTTTGAAGGATTTACTCTTTCATCTCACATTCTTCCTGTACCACTCTTGCCAGCCACATTTTTGGATGCTTTCCAGCATCTCTAGCTGCATGGTATGCACACCTCCTGGTTTAACACCCCAGTTTCAATTAATGAAAAGCACTCTTGCAATTTTTATGGAGCAGAAGGGAAAAGGACAAACAGCAGCTATACTACATTAAACTTTGTTTTCAAAATGAAATGCAAATATGTTCAAAAGGACATAATAAGATATATTAATTGCTTCTTAATATTTGACTAACTCAAAGTGAACAAATTCTGCTTTCTCCTTTGAGTTGAAAACATCCTCCTGTATGAATATATTGTACATAGACAGTAGTCATTTGCCTTTGAACAGAATTAGGCTGTGCTAATTGTAGACCAGAACTAAATCATTCTGATATTTTTAGTAAAATATTTCATTATCTGTATAAACAAATATGGTTTAGATTTTCTTTCTGCCTTAACTATTTTTTATTTTAAAAGGTTTGAAATCAAAATAGGCTGAAGAACCTTCCCACCAATACAAAATTATAACAAATATTTTGGAGGTTGTCAAAGTAAAAGAATAGTGGGTCATGCAACTCTTGTAAAACATGTCCCGGGAACAGAAGGATGGATTTCCTGCAGGCATGTATCAGCAGGGTTCCACCGGCTTCTGCAGAGCTGTTTTTGTTTATATCAATTAAAAAAATGGATCTGAAAGTTCTTGAAGGGATAATAATCTCTGCAAAGATTTTTGTAAATCTCATTTTTGTGAAAGAACCTAATTATCACACTCCACCAGATGTAGCAAGGCAGGCAGATGTGACCCCAAATTTCAGATACATGAAAGATGCATTCAATTATTAAGTATGATTTATGCACCCCTTATCAGTAGTTCACATCGAGGTATATATTTATGCATAAATTTATAAAGAGTTAAGACAGGTTCTAAGTAATCTTTGCATACAAAAGGGTATTTTCCTTATGGCTTCACCTTTGTTTCATGTTAGGTATACCCTTCTGAACTTTCCCTTTACATTCAATATGAAACACAACAAAGCTGGTTTCATTCCTTCACAGCTCTAAAAAACTTCTCTTATTGCAAGTCAAGTGTCTTAATTTGAACTTGAGAGTTTAAAAATTAATTAGATACAATTAAGAAAATAATTTATTTATACATTAAAGCAATGGGTGAACATTTGTCACAGTTGTCAACAGGGAGATTTTTTCTTTTCTTAAATATCCATGACTATGCATATGGGAGCTTGCAAAAATGAGAGGAAACTGAGTGGGTGGAAGATTAGAGATAGGAAGGATTGAATAATCTTTCTTAGCTTTAAAAGAGAAGATGGTACTTTAAAAGGAATGAAGTTAACAGTGGCCAGATCTGAAGAAGAGGACAAAAAATTACTATCTGTAACAGGATGAGATTTTCCTATCTATCTATAACACTACCAGACTCTTGTTAACAAAAGAAAAGCAAAGAAACAAACAAACAAAGCTGCTACCTCTGTGCAGCAGAATGCCATGCAATTCCAGTTTCAATGAATAGACAATGCCTGAAATGAAGTTAAAACACAGATGGCTTGTAGCTACATGATACATTGTGAGTAAAGGCGTCTCTTCCAGCAGAGTAAATGCCAGATGCCAAAACAATAGTATCAGAATATCAAAATTATGCACTCAGAAAAATACGGGAGCTCTGAGGGCTTTTTACTAGAATGTTCCCAGGACATTACAAGTCTGGAATCTTTACTAGAATAGGGAAAAATAAAAGTGATACTTGTCATCCATCTTCCTCAGTTGAGCCTGTAATACTTCTAAGCCTCTTATTTTTTCGCACACAGTGGGGAGAAGAGAGTCAATTTCCCAAAAAAGAAAATTCAGAGAGAGAGAAATTAAACTTACTTAAAGTTATTTAAACATATTAAAGATTAAGCATTTATTTATTCAAATAAGGGATTGGCATCCATGTGCCTTTAAAAAATCTAGCCTAAGTGACTAGCCCTGAGTCGTTCAGAGACTGTAGCGGGACAGAAACTTAAGCCAGGATTCAGTCATCTGTTTTGTCTTCAGAGCATTTCCCACCTTCCATATCCCTGTAAGCTTTCAGCTTCCCAAAGGTCCAATACCAAACAAAGACTAGAAGTATTTTGTTTAAAAGGGATTAGCAATGCCAAAATTTCATGTAAATAACCAGATTCATAATTCCTCGTTGCTGAAGCAAAGAAATTGCTGTAATGCATCAAGGTTTTCTTTTTTAAAATTTTCTTTGTTTTTCATGTGGAGGATGTTATTATTTTACAGAGTAAAGGAGGTTAATTTAGGTCTGAAATGAGTAAAGACTGTTAAGAGGGCTGGCATGACCCACTCCCGTATTTTAAGCTGTCATGTTGTACCACCAAGTGTGGGATCATGTCAGCTTGTGTCAGTCAAACTGTTGCAGTGCATAAAGTAACGTGATAGATTGCCAGCCAGTTGTCCTTAACGCATGACCGTCTGAAAGCCAACAAACTGAAACAACATTAAGGGAAGCCTTAAAGGACAACCACAATAATTAGTGCAAAGGCTTGAGGCAGTTAAATAGCTGTTTACTAATGAGGGACGGAGCATGACTAACTCTCACCCTGGCTGCCTGGCAGAGTCATAGAGAATAAATAGTTCCCAGGCTGGGTTAGCAAGGGGCATCCAAACCTCAGTTCGGGGGCTGAGAAGAGTGCAAGAGGCTGAGGAATAGATGGTTTTCCAGCAGGACCCACAGCCAAAATGGAGACAGCTGGAGTAATGATGGCGTGGGTAGAAAAGGCAATGCTTTGCATGTTGTTCATTCTATTAATGCTGCCTAGATGGGGAACAAAATATCGACTTGTTAAACATAGATTTAATTAGATGACTCACTCAGAAGGAAAGAACACATGAGAGAAGGCAGCACATTAGAAAAAAAACCCTGAAGACAGTCTGGAAACCTGTGCTTTAGCTAGTAAGAAAATAATAAATTATGTTTTGTTTACTTGTTTAATCAGCTAGCAATACCAACTCCAGGTTTCTCTTTATGACTCTCTCAAAAATTCGCTTTCCCTAAAACTTCAGCTTCTGGAATGCTATGACAAGTGTGTAAAGTTTTGGTCTTTCATTTACACAATTCACTCAAGGAGGAATATAAATAGGAATAGATGGATGCCTAGAAATCTCTGGTGCTTTCATATTTGAAGATAGTTTAAATACTTTTAATGCATGTAGTCTTGTAAGCTTCAAATGTCTTTGTGAATAGTTTAGGCATTAGAGTATTAAAGAAAAGCTAGAAGTTTGAACCAAAGAGGAGAGGTTTCAGAATGAAAAGACAACTTAAACATCAATCTCCCTTTTGAAATGTTGGTCTATTCACTCTTTTCAGAATCTCAAGCTGAACGTGTTTATTATATAACTGTTGTATGACTTAAAAACTACCAAACGGGGGGGGGGGAAAGTAGGGCAAGGAAAAGTTGACATTATGTGCAAAAATTTTTTTCTGAAATATGTCTACATCTTTTAATGGAATTACTTACACAACACAGTGATGACTGATGTGTGCTAGAGTAAAGCAGCTGTCCCAGACAGGCTGTCATCAGTCTAGCATTATTTTAAAATCAAGCACCGTATTTATGCAGTGTTGTATCAACGCCTATAGAACAAGTGGACAAATTATTTCAAGGTGACAGACAGATCTGACCGCTCTACACATTCTTCTGCTGTTCAGTCGTGACCCAGCCCCAGTGTGGAGACTTTACATGTTATTGTCAGGTGCCCCCGAGAGGACTTCTGGCTGCCCGTGCTCAAGGTAGGCCAAAAGAGTTAAAGTTATTCAATAGCTGTCAGTAAGAACACGATCAGACAGGATATCTGAGTTTCTTGTAATCCAAACAGACCAGTAGCTCAGTAAAAGACATGAGAAGATAAATGCTGTATAGAGAAATGTCTGGATACACACAAAAAACTGTGTTGGAAAAACCAGCACTGAAAATAGGTCCTCAGTATGCTCATTTTCATCAGCACCACCTTCTAAATCTATTATCACCCCTGAAAATTAATTTGCTTCATGGAGATAGAAATCAAAAAAATCATGAAATCATGCATGACCCCAGTAAAATAAACTCAAGTCACAGCAGAAATTCTCCTGCTTTGTCAGAAACCTTATATAAATTCTACCAATTTGAAACTAAATTAGGCCACAGTTTTTAGAAATGCTTGTGGTAACTTGTATGATTTGATACTCCCTGAGTCTTACCTTTGCTCTACTGGTACCTCATTTGGACTGTCATGAGGAAAAAAAAGAAGTGGTCTAATTTATTTGATCTTATTTGATATTTTTTTTAATCTCCAACTTTCCGTTTCTTCATCATTATCTGCTAGATCAAAGGACACTCTAGTTTCAGAACAGAATTTTCTCATTTAGGAATAAAGCTCATGGAAGACAGAAACCTATCACACTCCTCAGTATCTGTCAGTTCTACTACCTCATAGTTTAATTTTCTCAGGATAATTGTTAAATCATTACTCACCCCACTAAAAAAGCCCTACCTTCCCCTTCGTAGCAGGAGACTGGTGAGAAGCTAAGACAATTTAAGTAGCTAATAAATAACAATCCTTCACCATCTGCACAATTATTTTACTTATAATGTGTTATTTATTTCATCGCTTCACAGAAGTAGCCCTCAAAATGAGTTCCAATTCACCCTCCTCTGAACCTAAACTGACTCTGACTGGAACAGTTTTCCTGCCTGAAATCATTATGCATGGCCTACTTTTCTAATTGAAAATATGAAGGCTTTTTCCTGTCTTATACTTTGCCTAAAATCTTTCAGTATTAACCATGCAATTTCCAGACCCTCAGTCTCATATATTTTAGACACCTTCACTGAAAGGAATGGAGAGCTTGATTAATCTACCACTACTTCCAGGTAAAGCTTTCATTCTCATGAGTGTCAGGGCAAGCACAGAGATGGATTTTAGGTGACATTTATTTCCTGTTGTAGCCATTTTTCTCCTATATGACTTGGCCAAGCACCTTTCTCTTTTCGTGTTTCTATATTTCTTGCCAAAATAGAGATAATGACACGAGCCTACTTTCCAAGGTGACTTGAAATCTACTCATCATTATGTTCTCAAAAAGCATATTATGGGTATTAGTCACTGGTTTTAACTACACTTCACTAGATGTCTGACTTGCTCCCTTTTGTGTGTCTTCCAGATCTCTTGGCCTAATGAGTACTCTCTTCTTCATGTCTTCCATGTTCTACTCTACATTGCAGGACTCCTTGACTACCTTCATACAGAAGTTGCTAATCCTTTCCTGTCTTGCTCCTCTGCGCAATCTCTCTCTATAAAATGACTGGGTTTGTTGTAGCCTCTCAGTCACGGGATGACACATGCTGCAACTACACTTGCCAGTAGTGTAGTCCCATAGTAGCAGAAGTCAAAAGCAATTATAGATATATGGGAAGAGGTGGGAGTTACTGGAGAAGAGGTCTGTTCTTGTTCTGCAGCCTAACGTCTATTAGCAGCTGGATGTTAAATTACTTAGTGCTATCCGATAGAAAGGAATTTATTGTGCTCCAAGATGCCGTGCAAGATAAAGTACAGTAAGCAGGTATGATCAGGATCAGAAGTGCAATGCAGAAATGCTTATGTAGATACAGCCTCAGTTTTCAAATAATGGACACAAGGTGGAATTCTATGATACTGTAACTATATTTTCTTCATTCAGTACCCAACTTAAGACGCTGATGTATTCAAAAAATAATCATAACAGTTTCAGGCTGAGAAACTTGAGGCTGTTCAGCGCGGAGAAGAGAAGGCTCCCAGGAGACCTTATGGAAGCCTTCCAACACCTAAATGGGGGCCTAAAAGAAAGCTGGAGAGGGACATTTTGCAAAGGCATGTAGAAATAGGAAGAGGGGTAATGGCTTTAAGAGAAACAGGATAGATTCAGATTAGCAATAAGGAAGAAATTCTTCACTATAAGGGTGGTGAAGCAACCTGGAACAGGTTGCCCAGAAAAGTTGTGGAAGCCCCATCGAATCTCATTTATTTCCACTAAATTCCACCAGCACTTTTTGTTGCCTGGTCACTAAGTGAGATATATTTACAATATTTCTTGTCACTTCTTCATTACAATGGATTGTTAAGAACAAATTTGTGCTGCTTTTGCTGTATCTTTATTCATCTTTTTACTATATAATTTAAGAAAATTATAAATTCAAGTTTTAGTATGGATCATTGTAGCAACCCATGAGACCACCTATTCAATGTGAAAACTTGCTTTTTTTGTACCCCAATCAATTTGTTTTATTCCTTCTTTATTTCTTTTATTTCACAACAGATTAGTCATGATTTATTAAAACCCTTCACACTCCTTGCAGGTATTACTCATTCATTTGTTTGCTCCTTTTAAAAAACTTCAATGAGTTTTGAACTTTTCAAGGAAGACGCTTCCTCCACAAAAATCCCTATGACTCTTTCCCACTGCATATTAATCCACAGTATTTTTTTTTTATATCTATTTACTATAGTTTCTACCACTTAACACAGAATAAGGGTCACATTTATTAGTTGGTAATTTCTTGGTGCCATTATTAAAGTATAGACACCACTTTCACACAAGTGACAAAAACCTTACCTTTGCAATTGCTAGTGCTCCGCTATTGCAAGACTTTTTCAGATGATAAATCAGTTTAAAAAAAAGTCCTCCAACCTTTTTCTCCTTTAAATAGCGACTTCTATCAAATATTTTGCATAACAGCAATGTCACAAAATCATTCAGCTGCTAAGCTGTAGCCTCATACTTTTAAATGCATCATTTAACCTCTGAAAACTTATTGGATTAGCTTGGGCTCCAGTAAATAATTCTGCTTCTTATGTGTTTGGGAAGGTTTTTTTCATTTCTATGATTTTGGAGTTACACAGTTCTTGAAGTTCTTAAACTTTTTTTGTCAATCTTTTATTAGTTTAATCTTTAATTTAATAGAGCTGAATGTCTCAGGAAAAAATAAACAAACATTCTCTGGGCAATTTTGTGAACCAAATTTAATGGTTATCAGTTAGAAATTGCATCGCACTTACATGGCATTCTCTAATGCTGCTAATGTTAATTTATAAAGTTATGAGAATCCATTCAAAATATCTTAGTTAGAAAACACTACCCGTCACAGCATAGAATGATTTTCTGAATGTGCCTAAGAGTCATAAAACTCTGCACCTACAACTGAAAATAAATACCTGATGGTCAGTTGAATACCACTTTGTCTACCTGAATTGTGCCTGAAAATGCTGTGGATACAATAAGATAAAAACCAGAAAATTGTTGCTCTTGAAGTAATCTCAAATCTTTAGACCGTGAATCTGTTATTAAACAAAAATAACCATAAAACTGAACATGAAAGCAAAAAAAGAGGTAATTTTGGATCTATGGCTGCTTGACACTTGCTTATTTAAAAAAAAATATGAAAGGGATCAGAGTCTAAAAAACAAACATGCAGAAGTTGAGATGACTAGTTTGCTCAATTTTACTGGGCTTTGTGTTATCAATCCTCCTACACTCCCCCATGCAAATAATTTGCACCTTCCATTCAAATGTATTGAAATACTCATAAGGCTTAGGTAACAACTACAAGCCCTGGAAGACTCAAATGATCTGAGAACACTAACGGGGTACAGTCCCATACTTCAAGACCTTCTTTCCTGCAACGAAAAAAATCTTTTTGATCAAGATATACCAGTAAGTATTTCATTCACCCTCTAGAATTCATGGAATCTGTTCATTAAAGTTTCAGAGTAATAAGCTTAAGTAATATTTGTTTACAGTTAAAACACCTTCATTCAACACTAAAGTAGGATGAATCACAGTGGCATTCTGTACATACAAAGAAGAGAATATCTGTGAAAATATCCACCCCAAAAAAGGTGAAAAATACATTGCATCCCATCAGCACTAAATTCATATAAAGTCAATGGAATTATACTGCAGCAAAACCAGCTGTAAATAAAGACTCAACACTGTCATCTGGAAATTGTTTTGAGTAATTTTAAAATATATTGTCACAATTCTCTTTATTTGAAATGACATTTAAGAAAAAAAATAATAGCATCACAGATGGTCTGTATTTTGCATGTGATTGGAATTGTTTCATGGAGTTAATTTCCAGCTTTTAAACACAGAGATTTCGGTTATTTGGTTTTTTGTTAGTTGAGGTTTACTTCTGTCATAAGTAGATTTGTTTGTTAAGTCCCCTTCAGCATAAGGTGCTTTATCAAGTTATAGCAAAAGCAATGCTGGAGAAAAAGCAGAATCTGTTGGAATCATCCTGATGTCAGCACTAAACCCTGTAAATATTCCTCCTGGCACTACCCAGAGAAGGGAATTTAAAAGCAGCACAGAAACTCTCTTACCCTTCTACTGTCTCATATTGTCCTGGGAGCATCCTGTGACCTTCATGTGCCTTTGTGGGAAATCAGCCTTAGTCCTCAGTTAGCCTCAATAAGGAGGAAGAATGAGCAAAAAGTGAGTAAACTACTACTCTAAGGAGAAATCTCTCGATGAAAAGTTATCAACCTATGGATAGTTGTCCAAGGAATAAAAATCATACTGAATATGAGAAAACTTACATGGACTTCTAAGTCAGATATCGAATCTGAATTCCTAAGTTGTTGGCTTGACTTTTAGCTTTGACCCTGTATTCATATATAGCCCATGTGAAGTCCCTGTGGGCTTGACATTCAGCAATAAGGCTCTCACTAATTTCAACAGTTAGAGCCCCATTAGACTGTGTGTGTTTGAAAGAGCCATGATATTCCTCTTTTTTGAGGAATAGTAGGAAAGAGACCCTGTAGAAATTACACAACCCATTTGATCACCTAACACAATTTACTGGGTCATTTGAAAAGCTTCAAAATACATTTGAAGGTTTTGAATGTTTTTTTTTTCCCCAATATATTTAAATGTCTTTTCAGTTAAACATCATTTGAAAATGCAACACCAAACAATCCTATATCCAGAGCTCACCACTGTAGATCTCACAAAGCTACTGAGACATAACTATAACTCTTTACACATGGTATTCCAATTGTATAACATTAGTCTACCTAAGAGTGATTTTATTTAGTCTATATTTCTCTGGTTTGGATATTAGCATATCATATAATATGCTCATAAGCCTTACTACAGACAAAACTGTGACATTTACCACACTCTTGTTTCCACAAGGCCTATTACACAGTACAGTTTTGTTTATCTGACGTGATTTGTTCCTGATAAATCCTTGCTGACTGTTACTCATCTCGTTCTTAAGTTTTATATGATTAAAAATTGTTTGTTTGAATATGTGTTTCATTTTGGAGGATGGTGTTGTTTCTGTGTGGTTTTAACTATTTTTTTTCATGAGGACCGAGATTAAACTGGAGGTCTATAAAATTGTCCTTTTTGTGTCTCTGATTTTAAAGAGAAATACAATATATACCTCATTCTGATCTACTTTTCATCACCTGGCTTCCCTGAACTGTCTGTAGAAACTCATAGTTAAATCGCATATTTCTTCTGAACTAGTCTATATTAAAGATCAAGAGACCAGATCGTTTAAAAACATCCAAACTATGTGATTAATCTGTAGTGTTATCAGAGTGACCTGTAGAATTCGCCACTGGTGTTACCTGTTCTAGCTTTCAGGGCATAACCAACGTTTTCAGAAAAACAAGAAAGGCGTTAGTTTACTTGCTTTCTTGGTTTAACTGGCCAAAAGTTTGTGTACCATTTTCACTTTACAGGGTCTGTCTTCCTACTGCACTACCATATCAGCTATTCTCCACTCTCTGAGGACCACTGATTCCCTAGAAGTTCAAGTGATTCTCAGGTGACCACTGGAAATCCAGCACTTACCTTCCCATTGGCCATTTTTAGTTTTCTAGAGCTTATTTTGAACCTTTCTTTTTGTAGTGTGACACATTCAGCCTTGTCCTGACACACAGCTTTGTGGATCGCTGGATTTGCCATCCCTGTTTCTGTGGTCAGGACTGCAGAGTGCACAGCAAACCCAATATTATAAGGAGGTAATCACACAGAAGTGACAAAGGTCATAACTGTCCATCAGTATAAAAACAAAGGACACAACCTGAGTTTTTTTCTGTATTTCTAGAATAACTTATACAATGTGCCATCCACACTTGCTTATTGTCTTCTACCCCGACTCTTATTGTACATTTTTTGAATCTTTTATCTGTACTCTGACCATGTATGCAAGTCTCAGCCATTATCTGCATTAGACTTTCAGTTCCTTCCGTAATTTTTCAAATGTTGTCATTTCTTCACCTCTATGTTCACCACCTTAAAGTCCAAAAGACCCTTGCACATACTTTCATGAGTTTTTAATTTTCTATAGACATCCCACTAGTTAATTTAGTATTTTGCTCCATTTTGAGCACAGTCAACAGCTTAGTATTACTCCAGTTGCACAGCTAACATAGTCATAATTCCTATTTTCCAGGCCTTCCTGGGACTGCCAACTCACTTCTAGGCAGAATAGCCAAGCCAAGTCATTCTTCGGTGGTCTTATTAGTCCTAATGTTTTCATAGAGTATTTACTTATTTCTGGCTCATTGCCTGTTCTGTTTTAACTGTAAGGTCTTAAGTCAAAGACTCACTAATCTGTAGAAGCATTGTCCAATACAGTAAAGCTATTAACATCACTGTTTATAATATACATTATTAAGTATAATAATACATACCCAAGTCTGTATGACATTTAAAGCAAGATCAGAGACCTGTGGAGCATGCAGATTATAAAAATTGTCCTCTAATGACTGTCCAATAGAAGATCATAAAGTCAATTAAAAATGCATATTTCTTTGCTGGTTTTGACACCATCAGATTACAATTGGTATACCCCAAATAAAGCCAATGGGAATATTTCTACTCGTGATGGTCACTGACTTGACCACAGGAACAAAGAAAACCCCATCACTTTCACACCTAGTATTCTGGGCTGTAATATTTTACAGAACAGATCCAGACTTAAATTATGCATATATGGACACGCACACTAACATGGACAAAGGTATTCCTTGCTTGCAATCTATGCATTCCCAGTGTCCAAACCAAAGTTACATAAAAGTAAGCAAAACGGTTTGCAGAGACAGAGGTGTTCATACTTTGATGTTGTTGTTCTGGTTAGGAACCAGGCTAAGACTCTCAGATGTCTCCAACACTTACAAGACATGGCTTCTACTATGAAGGTGAAAAAAAGATGTGGAGTGATTTTCCTATTTCATCAGAATCATTACCATTTCACATAATATGAAACTTTTCCTGCGAGTTCTGCGGTCCATGTTAACTGACTTCTCAGCTGAACTAAGCACTCCCATAAATCTGTTCATCAACTGAATGAGGGGACTCTCCAGATGACATTTTGGCAGCTTGTCATCCAAGATGCAACAGACATATGAAGACCGTGCAATAAAACTGATGAGTGGTGTATTTCTTTGTCATCTCTTGTTTGACCATGTTTCCAGTTCTTGGAATTGCCCCCTAAAATGACTTGTAGAACAGTGAATTCTAACCTGTTGCCTTTACTCTCCTCTCTCCTCTTCTGCCTATGCAGTACTTTGGAGATCGCTGTGCAAGCCACACCAAACATCTCAAGAATTTTAAAGCATCCCAAGTCCTTATGTCTTAAAAATATCTTGGAAATTTTCACCTTTCCATAAATAGTAATCTAAGGACTTTCTAAAACTCAGTCTTTTCTCAGATTCTTTAACTAAAAGATAAGATATTCCAAATCTCCTACCATTTCCAAGAATGTTGTCCACAAAACTTTTCAAAGGTTGATTTTTCCTAGGGCTGCTGACAGAGCAATACTTTCTTATTATGAGTGCCACATGGTAGGTAATGAAGTACCAAACAGACCTCAAGACACCACTTCTAAATCAGTTCTGATTAAAGGGTCAGTGAAATTCTGGTTCCTCATGACCCTTTAGGCCAAAAATCATAGCCTTAATCACAGTTGGAGGCCAGCCAAGGTCTCTCATCTGATATGCTTCAAGACACAGGGTTTTAATCAAAAATTGCAGCACTGCCTCATGCAAAAAAAAAGAGAGTAAGAGACAGTGGAAGGAAAAATGCCCTTATAACACTGCTAATTGACCTTAATCTAATGTGATGTGCAATATTCTCAGCATGCAACTGTGGCAGAGACACAGCACAAGTGTTAAAAAAAAAACCCTTCTTAAAACTAAATTAAATTTGAAATAGCAGATTAGATTATTTCCAATGTCCTCAAACAAATCTCTGCATGTTGAAATTTATATTGAGATTTCCAAATGCATTAGAGGCTTGCTACATGACAACTGTAAGGTACCTTGAATACACGTCAGGAAAGCTACTTAGACTCAAGCTCACATACTTATTATTAGTGGGACAACACTCTTGGTTGCAAAAGATGAGTATATTCTATCAGATTGATAAAAATATCCTTTTGGTGGGTCTAATATCTCCTGCTACTTACTGAACTGCACTATTTTTTTCTTTTTTTTCTAATTCTTTTAAACAACTATCCTTCATTCTATGAAAAAAAAAACCAAACCAAAATTGCACTTTGAAAAAGGTGGTGTCTGTTACAGTGGACAGAGAACTGAACTAGCAGAAAGTTCAAGACCTGACTCTTGTGCAATTATACTAATGTGATTTAATGGACACTACTTTGGAGGGAGCAGTGAGGAATCTGGGATTCTATTCTTGTCTCATGAAGTCCTTTATGTCCCTGTCTCTCTGAATTCCCTGTTGCCTTTTATCTTCTGTGCCTATTTCAGCTGTAGTTTCTTCTAGCAAAGTTTTTGGTTTTGTAACATGTTCAAAGGATATTTCCCCTGTTCCGTCCTCACTTAAGTCTTCTAATCAGCTGTGTAAAACAGCAGATTGGTAATAAATTATTAGCCTGCCCATGGGTTATGAGCTTGACGAATACGTACTGTGGTTTTTATCGTAAAAGTGATGCTATGTTTTAAACTGTATTGGTAGGAATGGATAAGTAACGATTTCATATACGTTGCAATAAATATCATAGAAAAGACAAGGATTCACATGTGAAGAGAAAGGTTAGAAACAGAGAATGTATTGTGCTGATTACTGTCTACTGGGCGATGTATTTCTGCGTATGGATTTATCCATATTTATTTTTCCAAGAGAAGGCTTTTTCCTTCAAGCATAGTGTAATAAGCAAATGAACCAGTATTTTATCTAAAACATTGTTAACTGCACCAAGGGATACTGGCTAGGTCCAGTAGTTTTTATGTAATATTAAATTTTTATATATGTGAATATGTATTTATATGCTTTTCATTTCTGATCACTTTGAGAGCTCTGCCTTCTCTTGTCCACTGTTTTTCATGATTGGGTGTAGTTCACTAACCAAACAGTTCTGTATTTCAGTAATAATCTTAGCATTTAGTTCAAAGGTCTTTATCGTTGTTTAGCTTTCAATATTAAAATAGAACTTAGTAACTCTGCAAAGCCTTCTTAATGCTCTTACAATGAGCAATAAAGATTTTATTTTTACTACCATATTGTTAGCCATGGTAAATACTGAAATTTTATTTGTATAAATATAAAGAAAACAATAAAAGCCAGTGGGCTGATTTTCAGAACTGCTGAGAAGCTAGGATTGTCACTGAAGTCAGTGTAAGCTGCAGACACTGTGGAAAAAAAACCAGACCACTTAAAAAAAAAAAATTAAAATTCAGGAGAGGAGCTTTCCTTGTATAGGGAAGTTAGGTTGCCCTGTGCTGGTGGCCCAGATATACAATGAAAATACAATTCAGGGAGTCATAAAGATACTAGAGGTGAAATGCAGGTCTTAACTGAAGTAAATTATAATACCACCATGGATTACAGTAAGGACAGGATTCTTCCTCATCATCATTTTTGTTCAGGAAAATAATATTACCTCGATACAAACAAAGATTACAGAAAGATGCCCTTGTGCCTTTATTGAAAGTTGGTCTGAGGCCATCATCACTATACATTAATCACTTCAGAAGATCTGACCATATTCATCCTGATCCATTCATTTTAATCATTTATGCTCTCTTTAAAGCTCACAGAAGATTGTCAAAAAAGTTCTTATACTTATTTCCTAGAGCCTCTTCTTTGCCTCTGTCCTTTCTGTCATCTTGCTTTGTGTGTTTTCTTCCATATAACATACTAAAAGATAGACCTTCCAGCAACTTACCACACTGCACGTGTAAATTAATTTCTTACATTTTGTATTACTCTTACTTTTGGTCCAGACTGCCACTGTACTAAGTACAGAATAGAAAGGCGATTTTTGCCTGACGTAGTTTACAGTATAAGAAAGGCAGAGAAGAAGAAGCAGCAAGTAAACAGCAGAAGAACACAAAGCATTGTAGAAAATTGTTTTAAACCACCTACAACCCTGATGATTAAGTTTTTTCAAGCACTACAGCAGAGGAAATTCCATCTGGAGAAGAACAACAAGATAGCTCTCCCTACCTCACTGTGTGAAGTGAAGCAGCATGGTAGAATGCTCAAGGATTTCTTGGTTTTGTTTTCCAAGAAGTTAATTCTGCTCAACTGAGATAATTTGATGAAGTAATCAAAAGACAAAACAGACATCTCAATAGTGAGCAAAGTAGGATATACTAGGATTAGATTGTAAAAAAGCTTTACAATGTTCTTGATACCTCATATTCTTCCCTGCACTTTACCATCACATTTCTATCAGTGCTGGTAAGTGAAGGACAGAGCCTGGTTTAGCACGACTATTCTTGCTTTGTTTGTGGATGCCTTATCTACTGTGGGTACTAGTTAACTGTTAAAGTTACCATTAACAGTCAAGACTCTCTTTCTAGAAAAGGAATGTGTTTTAAAAGAAAGTATATGCTGCTCTCCTTCATTGACTTCAGCTGGTTGTTTCATAACAGTCTTCTTACTATTCTTTCTCTGCTGATTTACAAATGGATTTTTCCAAACGAAGTCTATACTACCTCATCCTGTAGGGTAGCAGTAGACCTAGACTATTTTTTCCTTTTTTTTTCTCTCCTGGTTGCAGCAACAATTTCTACCCCCAAAGCAATTATGTTTCAATTAGCAGGCAAAATTAATTTTCACACTTCATATGCTAACATGAGAATGACAGAAGTGCTTAACATTTTTAACTCTGTCAGTGGAAAAGAGATAAACATGACACTAAATTGTCAGAAGAGTTTATTGTCTCAAAGCTCTGTTTCCAGTGAAACGATAACGTGACAAATATGATTTTCCTACTGTATTTGGAATTCGTATAGAATGCACTTACGGGTTTACTTTTGGAAGAACTCTTGTGAATGATTCAGGGAGAGTCTTGTCTGGCATCTGATTGTTTTCATGTCAGCTTTCTAACAGTGAAGGAAATAAAGTCTAGATTAGAATTTATGCCCAAGTACAGTCAATAAAGATTGGAAAAAAAACAACATTATGCAGTTCCACGAGGACTGTAATCTAAAGATTTTCTAATAGTACTAGAAACCTAGATTTTGGCTGCCATATGATGGATTTATATACATGTGGATTCCTTGGTATATGTTAATAAAGCTGACAGCAAGGAAGATACTGAGGCATAACATCAGCACTAATAAATATTATCTTTTATTTCCCCAACCCCTTTATTTCATTAAAATAAACAAGAGATTAGTAACTTTGGGCCATATGCATCAACACAAATTGGTAAACAGCTTTCAAAATATTTTGTGGTAGCAAAAGTAAACTAGGAAATATGGAAGACTGAAACAGACAATGGCCTGTCATATTTTTAGGAAGTAAAAATCAAGTTTATCCTTTGCTTCTGATGCAGCATTAACAACTTTATGATATCTCAAAGGCTGAACATTAATATTGTGGGGTTTTTTAAAGTGCTTTTATAAGTACAAAAAAAATAAAATAGCTATTCTTTTCTCCTTTTTTTTGAGATTTATCTCAAAATAAGATAAAACCACTGAATATTTAGCATAAACTTTTAAGAAACTGCTGAAAAACTCAAACGCTGGGAAAGAGAGCACAGTAACAACACAGTTAGAGGCAGCATAATATAGAGGTGTCAAGAATCCAAGCCAGCAAGCACAAAGGGTGCAGTTCAACACTATACTGACTTACTGGCTCTCATCTGGATACAATGCTAGCCCAAGGCTGTTCTAAATCTGCTGCTGGGATTTATTAAGTTAAAGGCAGCTCCATGATCCACAGCAAGATGGCTTATACTCAGCACGTTCAGCTTTCTCCTTTCCTGCCTGCTGGTTGTGAGGACAGCAAGAAAAGAGTAAGAGAAATTTTGTTAACAGAGCCTTATTGGGGAAAAAGAAAAGACGAAAAAGGAGGGAAGAATCATAATTTCAGAAGTCAAGCACTAGTTACAGCTGAAAAACCTAGCAAAATGCTGACATGAGTACTTACAGTTGCCTAAGTGAACCTGTAATATTCATATTTCATAACTATTCCTAGAAGTGTTTTGCTGACAATATAACAGGAATCGGGCTTACAACCACCTCTGACATCTTTGGCTCCCACTGTTTATACATGAAATTACTAGATTTCTAGAGTCTGTGCAACATTTGAGAAATACTTCAATATCTCTGTGAGGTGAAATCTTGGTCCTGCTATTACTGAAGACTCTCCATCTTAGTAGAAAATCATGTCACGCTTATATTGTGTAACAGAAAATGAATATTCTGGTTTTACTCTGATGTTAATTTCCTTCTTCTCCCTAACTAGATGGCAAATGACCTTTACATACTGTTACTGCTAAGTGGAAAAAGAGAATAATAATGTTGTTTTAATTGATTTGTGAATTATTGAACAGGGTTATGAATACTGACCCCTCTCTGACTGGAAGAAGTGGTTATATATTCTGTTTACTGTTTAGCATTTCATACTTTTTGGTCTTGTGCTCCTGTTTGCATACAGTCATTCAAAACTTATAGGAATGTAACATTACCATTTCATCAATTCATGCAAGATGTAAATGTGTGAACACGTTCTCAAGTGAAACTTCCCCAAACTTTATGGTGGGGAACCATGTGAAAAGCATCTAAGAGCAGACTGCCATATGCTTCTGAAAAAGCAATGGATCATACAGCTGTAGAACTGAAAATCACTCCAAGTGCTTATTCGATCCCTTCTGACAAACCAGGGTAAGGCTGCCCTTATACAATTAATTTTTGCCACATTTGTCTACGCAATTCTTAAGGACTTCTAACAATATGCACCACTCCATGCCTTCTCTCTGTAAGCTCTTCTAGTCAAATGTGGTTGACTTGTTTTTTTTTCTCAGGTAGAAGCTACTAAGGAAGTCTTACATACTAAGTAACAGAGGTTAATGGAACTAGGCCTTGCTATTCATTTCCATATTCCCTGCATGGTAAACCCTATGCATTCTCTGTGGTTACTCTCTGTTAGATTATTTTCTTGCCAACATTAGATCCTGAAATCTGCTTTATTTTTCAGCTATTCACAAATACACACATTACCTGATTTCCGTGTTTTGATAGTTCAAAGTAAATGCCCACTATAATAACGTTCTTGGGGTTTCACTTGCTACCCAGTATTCTTCATCAGGTCTACCTTGCACTAGAAAGATGAGTTCGCAGTATTTTCACATCCTTGCTAAACACACACCAATGCACACCCTCCCTCATTCTTCTCGTTTCTAAATAAGCTCTATCCACTTATATTAACTATGCCAGTAACTTCAATTGTTCCAATAAGTCTCAGCTTAATTAACTTAAAATAATTAAACTGAACCACCCCTTGGATTATGTATAAGGAATTCCGAGTCTTCTATTAATTGACCAGCTTACTAGTCTCTTCATTTCTTCCTAATTACAGAAAAGGATTCCTATTTCAATAATTTTGCTTATATAAGTACAAGCAAGCCATTTTCTCTTTCTTGTACTCTTACTTCTGCCTTTCTTATCCATTTGAATACTAGGGGTTTACAGAAGAGAGATTAGCTTTTGCAAACCCAAGGCCGTGGGCTGCCCAACACCAAGTATGACAGCATCCTAACTTCGCTTAGGACTGTGGCAAAGTTTCTTCATAAGAAAGTATCTCTTCCTCACCTCAAACTCTGACTAAAGCTAAAAGTTCCCTGTGGCAAATCTGCAGAAACAGGACCTTACTTGGATCATTTGCACATTGCAGTCTGCTTAACCATTCCTCCCCTGATACTCATAATCTCACTGAAGTTCAACATGAAAGTTTAGGTAATTAAATGCTTTTAAATAACTGTATGCGTGTGTGCTGTCATTTTCTTAGATGTCTGTAACCAAATTTTATCGTTCAGTTGAAGTAACACATCTGTTTTTCAAGGCAATTAAGTTATTAGATACAGATTAATTCAATAAACCCAACAGATGATCCAAGAATTTTGAAGTAAAATCAATAAACCTGGAATGTGACAAATGAAAATTGGATTTGGAAGATTAACAAAGCCTGCCATTGGAAGATTGATTTTTGCATAAGTGGTTGGTTAATCGGAATTCCCAAGGGACTCATGCAAAAGCTAATTAATAATATTGACTAGAAAGAAATAACAAGCAAAAAAAGATAAATATTGAGGAGCAGAGTTCTCAACTTCCTTTCCAAGAATTATCTTATTTCACAGGCTTCAGGAAAATAAAAGCAGCTCTTCCCTTGCATCTGTGTTGCAGCATACTGTGAATTCTTCAAATTTCTTTTAGCCACAGTTCGAAGTAAGTGCTGAAAACACAGCTTTGAAGGAGAAAATAACAGTGCTACTCTACTAAATGCATAGTATCACAACATAAAATAAGACTTAATATTTCTGTGAGACAGAGTTTTTCCCAGCATATCTTTCTGTCTTGCAATCTTATAGCCATTTACAGAGATTATTTCCAGTGCTGGAACAGGACCTGCTCACAGATTTATTATCAGGCTTTCCAGGCCAAAGTTAATCTTCTTTCAATTTGTGGCCCTCTTAGAACTATTTGTGGTGCTAATTCAGGAAACCTAATGAGCCTCTAATGAAGCATTTTTAACTGTACCGTTCTTCTATTACCATATCTTCCGCTGTCATAGCATAAGCTGTTTCTGTAATAAATAATAAATGCAAGCATGATCTGGAAAGCTCCTGGCTGCTGGAATCTGTCTATGATACTGAAGGCTGAGAACATGCCCGTGTGTTTGGGTTGCTGTAACTAACGCGTGCTGCAAGGACTTCCTCAGTGAATTTGAGCAGCTCAAGTTGTTCAGGTCTTTAACAGGTAGTTTGTACGAAAACCCTGGTTTTGGAGACTAACATGCTCTTCAACTAGAGACCTTCAGTGCCCAACTAAAACAGTTTCTTTAGCAGCAGTGTTCTGCAGCTGACAGAGGACCACATTACCCAAGGTTGTGGAGTAGTACTGTTTTATGGTTTGACTTGCACTATGGAGAAAATCCTCTAGTTGGTGAGCAGATTCTCAGGCTATTTCTTTCTCTGTTTTGAAAGAAATTTTTTTCCAGAGTTTTCTCATTCACAATAGATATTTAAGGAAGGAAAACCCTCAACAACCAAAAGCTGCACATTTACCAAGAAAAAGGAATAAAAACTATGGGCCATATTGCTCATTTTGGCATAGATTAAAGAATGTGAAGGATCTTTCCAACAGCCAAACAAATACCTTAACAAATGTATGGTAATCTTCAGGTAAGACTTTGGGAAATGACAGAAAAGTCTATGGTGCAAGTGTAAGAGTTAAAATAGATAAATAGGCTTAAAAGAATATTTCAATTTTTTTGTTTAATCTAAGAAAAAAGAAAGGAGTTTTATTCACCAATAATATAAATAAAGTCTCTGGTAATTTCTTCTAAAAGCAATCATATTTCCTTTATTTGGCTGCCTTTAGTGTCAACAATTGGTGAATTATGCACAGAGGCTGTGATATTGTGATATTCACTTTTAGTGACCTTATTAAAAATGGAGAGCAATCAATATGGATCACAGTACTGAAAAACAACAGCGAGCTTGGTGATTTGAGAAAGCAGCCAAAGACTTGTTAAAAAAAGCCAGTGATACGTTTGATTTTGAAGACTAAATGAGCTCATGCTTCAGAAACATGGGTTTTATTGTTAAAAAATAAACCCAACCCATTGGTCTGTATTAAAAGTTCAATAAAATTCCATTTGAAAACCTATATCTACTTTTGTTCTCTGTTATCACTGCAGTCTCATTAATTTTGCAATTGACCTTAATTCAATTCTACATTTGTCTCTGGTTTGCCCCAACATTGAGGACCAGGAATAAAAATTCAAAATATTATTGGAAGTATTCCCCTACTAGAGGCAAGGCACCTTCTGGGAGTCAACTTTTACTCTGTGTCACAATACTCAAGTGAAAATGCATTCTGAAGATTTTTTTTTTGTTCCATTATTTATTTTTATCTGCTTTTTTAATTTCCACGACTGAATTAGTCTCTTTGGTGAAAAGGTAATCTTTGTTTTCTCAGCCTGGTTACTTTATGATCGTAGCGCTTCCTCGTTATTCTGTTGTAAGAAAGGGAATACTTATTCTTTGTACCTTTTGTTTCATTATGTTTCATTGGTTTCTACCATATTCTCTGTAACTCTTTTCTACTTATTCTACTCAGTGTTTGTTCTGTCTAGGTACATAGGTCATTCCATCTTTTTGGTCTATGTTTTTGCCTTTCGTGGTACTTTTCCTCATGATGTTAAATCCTTTGAGATGAGATGGCCAGTACTGTGTTCAATATTTAAGATATCATAGACTTAGACAATGGCACAACGATGTAGTGTGTTTTGTTATCTAATCCTGTGCTAATAACTTGTAATATTTAATTTGACAACTCATTACCTTTTGAGATCGGAGCTGAAGTTTCCAATTCATTGGTATAATTACATTGTAATTATACACAACAAACCCAAAATATCTAGAAAAAGCTCTGTCTATATTATAACAATATAACACTCAGATCAGATTGTTATAGTTTAGAGATAAAATTCATAACTGCCTGATCAGAATTGCTCAAATATATCAATAGAGGTCAATATGATTATCCATGGAATAATTTTTGAAACTCTAGTACTGAAACAAAAGAAAGAATAAGGTATCTTCATGGATACAGAGAATAAGAAGATGAATTAGTGGTAGAACTGGTAAGAAGAAAAAATATGGTACTATACACCAATTCAGAAGTAAATTACAGGAAAAAAAAAAGCTGAGTTAGTAAAGAGAGTGGGACATAGGAAATGTTAGGGTAAATAGTTAATTAAAATGCAATAGATGACTCTGACAAAGAAACGAGTAGTTTGAGATGGGCATGATACTTGGCCATATTATACATTTGCTATTTATTTAAATAAACCTCTAGTTTCCAAATTACAGCTGTCATTGATACACATCACAGCTGAACTCAAATTACTGTCTGTAGACTTCTTTTCCTCCGAATGGTTCTCTTGCCAAGAGATTCAAAAACATTGCTATTGTAAATTTTCCTGAAAAGTTCTGGCAACAAATCACTAGAGAAATTACATCAGAGTCAGTTACCAAAATGGGTTAAATGTCTAGAGAAAAAAAAGGTATTATTTTGCCCAGTTACAGGCTTTTAGCATTATACCAGAGTCATAATATTGACCTTGTATGCTTTGGTCTCTGTTCAAATCAATACAGTAGCTTGAGTTGAAAATTTCATTCGGACTGCCTTTGTTTTACGAGTTTACCATGCATTCTCCCAACATGAAATAAAGAACTCAAAGTTCTTTTGTCTTAACAAAGAAATATTACATTGATCAAGACTTTGACAGACAAGTAGAAACTCAGTCAACAAGCATTCAAAGAAGAATTTATCTGAAAGTTTTATGAATATTTTAATCACAATGAAAGCCTAAGCTGAAGCCTTGATAAACCAATGGATTTTGTGAAATTTAGTAGTCTTCAAATAAGCACTCAAACATCAACCATAGTTTTAATTAAATGTTACTTCCTTTGGTTATTTATTTTTTTTTCTATCATCTCATGTTCTGGCATAGTCTTTAGAAAAACATGGGAGTAGTTCAACATTTAAGAAGTGTATACCTATCCAACTTAGATTTATCAATCACATGGGGTTTTTTCCTCTCAGAAACAGGCCAATAATCACACAATGAATCAGAAACCTCATTCCCTAACTCACTTTTTACTAGAGTAATGGTTTTGCATTTAGCAAACTATAGCTGTTCTAAGACAATATTATACCTGAAAAGACACCTTTCCTAGGATTAGTATCTATCTGGCTTTTCTCTTGCCCCTTGAACATCATATCTGTGCATCACAGAAGCAACTGGTCAGAGCCTCATGGTGCTTTGATTCCACTCTTGTAGATACGTAAAAGGAAGGTTTTTCTTATTAATAAATCAGATGTTGGAAGCACTACAGAGAAAAATTCTGATTCCAGTGTGAAACAGTTGCATATCCTGCCTCAGGCAAAACTATACGTCTGCACCTCAACTTCCCCAGTTGCCTTAGAAAGCCTCTATTTCAAGGCTATTCTGAAGATTAGCTCATTAATGTTGATAGTTACTACACAAGCAAAAATATTTATTAGAACAGTTCTGATAATTATTCTGGCACTGTTGATACATATTAAGATATAAGAGTATATTCCATAGAGGCTCTGTTGACTGCTAGGAGAATGATCCAAAAATGCCCATTAATTCTATACAAATAGTTTACTTCAATAAAATTTTGGAACTTGAAAGCACCAGTATGAATCAGGATTACCAAATATACCAGGTCTTCGTATACACAATTTGTACCAAAAAATTCATGCAAGCAAGTAAAATATGATATTTTCTTAGGGGGCTTGGGATGTTTTGTTTGGTTTTGCCAAAATACAATTCTATGTAGCCAAACTCAGATATAACTGAAAGGAATGACTTTCAAGTGGCCTTTGTAACTTTGAAGGAAAGGACCAAAGCAATGATTTATCCTCCGAACTTGGTCTTCACTCAGCTAGTAAGGAAAAGGAAATAATGAAGAGGGTCTGCCACAGAGCTAGCAAGGTCTGAGTGTAACAGGTTGAAAAGATAGATGAATGAAGAAGTGATCGGATAATTGCAATTGCTCTAATAACAGTTTGCCACATGAGCAACCACTGGGTGCTCAGCTGTTCTAATGAGTATTTATGATGTATGATAAAAGAGATATATTTCTGTTGTCACCAAATCTCTTTGAAGGTGCAGTCAAGTTAATTTGTCAGTCAAAACAGAAAATAATGGAGAAGATTGTTTTCTCCTTCGATATCATGAAAGCACTGATCCACAAAATGTTTTAATGCACAAGAATAGCACTTACCTTGACATTTGCAAGCATATTAAAGATTGCATGAATAAATAGCAGGAAATAAACATAACTTTAACCACTACAACTGAACTGAAGCATGACATTTTAATTTCCTTAAACCCTGGATCTTCTAGTCATTTGCATCGATGACACATCACAGCCTCCAGGACTCTGTTCTCAAGTTTGACTTTTCATCATTATTTTGTTTCTGTGAACTATGCTCTTTTGTGTTTTTTAGAAGTAAGTCATTTGCAAAATTGAACCCATCTGGGATTTTTCCATCTCTTGCCAAACAGCAGTATGTTATAACACTGCTGCAGAGCGTACTGATTCCCACAGCAATCAGGTTGGGAAAGCATGCTAATGAAGTATGAAAACCTCAGGACTGGGTGCATTTGAAATTAACATAGATGGATGGGTTTGTTTACATATTATATTGTATTTCTACATCTATTTTTCAAGCACAAATACCAGATCAGAATGCAGCCTTACAGAGTCTAGAAAGAGAGAAAATCCCTCTTCCTTCATTCTTCAGTCAGCATGGCCCCTTTAGCTGCTACATTGAACCCTGTGCATTCCCTCAGCTTGTTTTTCTATTATATTTCTTTTTGGATCCTTTGTTCCTTCATGGTTGAAAACACAGTTTTACCTTAGAACAGTTGCATTTTGTGGTTACTTTGAGATGATGAAAAGAGAGTGAGGCAATACACAGGTTCCATGTATTTCTAATCTTCTTAACATATCATGGAGCTATCAGCCCTTGGTAATAATAGCAATTAACAGACTGGTTTTTCATTAAGCAGGCATATACTGCATCAAGAGTTACATACTTCTTCAGGCAATAGAGGAAGGCACATACAGAGTCCATCTTCACGTAACTGATCAAATTTCTTTGTTGCAAATCTTGGGGAAATTTCATAGATGTTAACATATGGTATCATCTTCCCTGTCTGATATGTAGTTTTAATGGGAACTTATTTTCTTTGCTACTAAGAGATCTTATTAGAATATTTGTAGTCTATGATATTTATGGAAAATATGTCCAAATTTCCAATACGATCTTGACAGCTAAGAATTAATTTGTTAGTTTAGGCACAGAGGGACCGAAAATTGGAATTGGTTTCTGTAGGCCCTCCTCATTCAACTTCTCACATGCATTAATGATGACGCTCAGTAGGCTTGATGAGGTTTCATGCAACATGCTCTGAGAAACTGGTTTGAATGCTATTGCAACTTCATCTTTCTGGTCAATGTGCCTCTCCCTTTTGCTGCTGAACACCAATTTTTCTGGTCAGCTACCATTTTTCTTTGAAAAGACAGCTGCACTTCATGCTCTCTTTGCTATAAAACACTTTAAGACAAGCACTATTTAAGCTACAAAGAATTATTGTTATTAAAATACAGCAGTCCTCAGTGCATTTAGACATTGTGAACTTTCTTCAGTGCTGATGCAGGTGTACAAATAATGTCATTCTTTGTTTAAAATGTTGCTTTCAAGGCTACATCCGAAGTGTTCCGTTTGCTGTTTCTATTCTTAAGGCTCTTTTTTGTTTCTCAGGAGATCAGAACCTCTCAACTGAATTTCCTTTTCACAGTGGAAAGCAGACAAACTCTGTTCTTTTGCAACAAAAGCAACCAACTCTTCCTATACTGTATAATATTGAAGCTTCATTCCATAAAGAAAACATTAAATCTATTCAATTTAACATTTCACTCAGTGTTAAAGATGTTAAACAAATTTCCCTCCAATAACTTTTTCATGGACACAGAAGATGCCTAAAATCATCCCAAATAGCTTTTCAGAAGATAGATCGTTGATTATGAATGCCAATGTCTAAAGACCAGTTTCAAAATGATAAATCTGAACATCTCTTCCTCTTTCTACCCTAGTACACTCCATTCCATATTTGCACTGATCAATCATCAAATTCTGGAGACGATAGTGTTAAATCTAATTGATGAACAATTCCTCTGAAAATCCACTGAAATTCAGATCTATTTCTGGTGAAAATTACCAGGCATACTACAGTACTTGACAGAGCTCATTTCAGTACCTCAAGGTATTTTCACTACTGACAATCATATTCAGCCACAGTTTCAGAATGAGGAAAGATAGCAAAATAATCTCCCATTGGAAGGTCTATGGAGTTCCCTCTCTTCTTCACCCTCTCCCCCATTTCATCTAACATTTTTCCCCAACAGTTATTTCATAGTTTTTCTTGCCCTTATAGTCTCTCAGCTACAAAGAAAAAAAAAAGAGGAACTTTCACACATATGAGGAACTTGTGTCTGTAGCCTTTCTGCAACACCACAGTCACATATTTGCTGTATAAGTCACAGCAAAGTGCTTGGCTTTCTACTAAAGCTTCTCATGTATCTTGCTCAGAACTATCCAGATAGAGACTGCAATTTATAGTTGTATTCTCTTTTCTGCAACTTATCTTTTCTGCCTAGAATATCCTTTCCCATGATCCTCCCTCATCCCTTTTAAATGGAACAATTTGCAGGGCCGCAAGACGAAATAAGGACTCTCTTTGGTGCTAGAAATCATTTAACTTTTCTCAAGTTAAGGACAAGGTTAGAGACATAAGTAATCAGCACACTAACTAGTAAAACACACGCAAATCAAGATGAACAAACCCTCTCTACACCACTTTTTTTCTTTTGCTTAATTTGGTTAATTGTTTTTTCTTTGTTGGCTTTAAATCATTTACAGGAGAGCAAAACTGCTTTAGGATCCTCAAGCAATTCAAGACAGCTGCAGCAATTAGAAGTTCTCAGCCATTTTTCCCATGAATCAACAGAGACACATATATAACTAAGCTAGGGTTGTTAGCAGATATGCACTGAAACATGGAACATTATTAGACATCCAGAAGAAAATTATGATCGGTCAGGATAGTCCCAACCCTATTGAGACTTTCAGTAACCATCACCAATGATAAGTGAACACTAACGATTTTCTTCACAATGCTGTTTGAGGACTTTTATTAGAAACCTTTGTAAATACACTCCCTGCCATGTTTTCATTAATTAATTTATTTAAACTAAATTTGCCAGGATTCTTCTCCTCCCTGCTCTGCCTGTGTGTATAGTGCCCAGCACAATAGTGACCCAACAGTTTTGGATATGTGAATGCTGTCATAATACCTCAAGACAAGCAATAGGAAGAGGAACAACATAAAGAAAAGCCTGGAGCTAGCAGGCAGATTTCAGCTGGAAAACACCAATAAGCAGTGCTCAAAACTAATTTTCAAAAGGGTCAAATACTAAAAAAGAACAATGGTATATGTCAGAAAGCTAGTATTTATGCAGAGAAGATATAACAACTTTCTAGAAAACAGTCTCAGTTGTTACATCGCATTTCAGATCTACTTCCATGAAAAAATGCCATTGTAAGCTTATCACGAAGACAATGATCTATTTTCTTCAGAAATTTGTTCCCCACTGTAACGAACGATGTCTGCCTTAGCATCTCTTTTAAAGAAGGGTCAAAACCCATCCTTGTCCAAAGTCTTTGAAGACTGGGGCATTTAATTAGATATTCAAAGCCTGTGTGTCTAACCAAAACAATGTATAACACACATAGATCAGAAGATGAAATTCTACTCTCACAATCTCTAATTTAATTCATTAGAGGACATTTTGAGATGTTTGAGCCTCTGATAGTTGAACATTGATTTCCTGAAAAATGACTGCTTCAAAGAGTAGTCTTTCTTCTAAAGAGTATTGGAAGGTCATTTGTAAGAGGCTTGTGTTTCAAAGACTGTAAATTTTATTCTTCATTGGCTCGATTAATATATTAAGTCATTGTCAGTATTGTGTGTGTAGCCACTAGGACAAATAAGCCAGTTTGTAGCCAGTAAACATGCACAGCCATTTTCAGTGCAATATCAATTGGAATATACATACATTTTGTTTATGCACAATACATCATCAGTTATTTGGATTAATTGTTATTATATAGGGTCACAAAACATGCATAACAGCTAAAACACAACGCTATGTACATATATATTTTAGCCTATATTCCATTAGTTCCATGGAAAGTACACCGCACTTTTTTTATTACATAATGTGATATAGTCAGTCTTATTACTGGGCTGCCAGGCAGGTGCACCTTGAATAAAGAAATAATTGTGCTGAACTTCTTATTGAAGAGGAAAATTTCAGCCTTCCAAGTGAAAAAGAAAAAAAAACAAACAAAAACCCTAAAAAACAAACAAACCAACCCCTAGATAATTAGTGTGATACACCTAGAACATCACGGCTATAGGTAACCACTGCTGACCCAGAATAATGGCTTATATTCCTTCAAGAGTGATAGGTATGCACTTTACCTCACCTAGCATATTAACCCTCAGATACCCACAGTCTGCATGGAAAAGACTCAGAGAGCTGCAACTACTACCTTTCTCAATAAATCCGAATTCTGTGCACTAGATGTGGCTTAGGCTGGGTTTTTTTCCATATTTAAATCATGGAGTTTGTGAAACCTCATGCTGCATATTTCCAAGGGTCATTCATTACCCTCTTTACTGAAAGATTGGAGTATTTCATACGGTCTCTCTCTTAGGGTACAGGGAGAGCTGCATCACTCTCTGCAGCCAGAATACTAATAAGCCATGCCACTGTAGTAACTCACATTTCAATAAGGCTTTCATTCACATCTTCAGAGTAAAAAACCTTAAATAATTTGGGGCTTTTTTTTTCTTATATCTGGTCTGTCATCTTATGAACACCAGCTACAGTCCCATGTTGTTTTTCACCAGGACTAATAGTCCCACAGGACTCATGTAATTTTCTTGCAGGATCTTCTGGTGGGGGGAACAAAACAAAACAAAAAAAAACAACCAAACCACAGAAATTAAAGCGACAAAAAAGCAAAGCAATCCCAATCTCCCATGATTAATTTAAAGTACAAGTGAAACCATCCAAAATAAGAGATAATAGGCTCGTATTGTAGTATGGGGAAATTAAGCTGTTCAGAAATAGAAATTTTTTGAATTAAAGTAGAAGAACACTGGAAACAGTTCCCTGTGAAAGGTGCTGGCAGCTCTGACATTGGATGTTTTTTGTGAAGACAGATATAAGTAGTGTTGGTCCTGCACTGGGACAAGGGAACAGAAATCTCTATAGTCTTATTCTCTATGAATTGGTAAAGGCCTAAAAGAAAATACTAATCAAAATGATCAGCAATCTCTCTGTGAGAGAAAAAAAGATTATCAGACCTTCACCTGGCATTAAAGTGTAGCACAATTGCCTGGTCTCCTTAATAGCCTTAGTCATGATTCTATATTAAGGCAATATGATGGAATGTTCTTGGTTAAAAAAACATAGCTATTTCCTACACAGTGTGTTTATGAGCATTTTCAAAAATTGTACAGGATTTCTTTCCCCACAGGGAAGGCACGCTGTGATTTATGGGATGTAATAGTGAGCATAATTGGGAAGGAGATATCATTGTTGACAGCTTTGTCTTCGCCTGGTAAATAATGGAATAAATCTGCAGGGAGCATTTACTCCCCACTGGGGTTTTGGACAGTGGCATTTGGAGGGCACACACTTCTTAATATATTTGCAGCATAGTTTGCATGCTGAGGCCATTGCCACTGCATCCATGAATATCTCACTCCAGAGACCCATTGGTTTCACCAGTGTGGTTCTCTGTGCTCAACAGGAACTGGATAACAGAGGGTAAAAGTGCTGGACCACAGTATAGATATCTATCTACATTGTGCAATGGAGTGTCACACAAATATCCCCAACACACAAACCCTGAGTCTACTAAAAGTCCAGAGATCTGCAGATTGATCAGATGGGTCTAGAGAAATTTGGCTCAGGGCTAAATAGCTTGAGGCAAGAACTACATGTTTGGGATTTGCCAGAATCTGTATATGAACAGAACCAGAGGCAATTATCTTGGCTGTCTATCAACCATATGCTTTAGTGATTCTAGCTTGGGAGCAGTATTGTTAAATGGGTCCAACTGGTTTGGCATTTGTTATTTATTGAGTGACAAAACATTAATTTAGAAGAAGGCCATTTAAGCTTTCTCTGGAGTGCATTTTCATTCCCATTATCATTTCTGCAAGTGTATTTTCCCCCAACTATCATCAGTTCCAGTCATTCAGGACTGAGTTTACAGACCCAAGGGACTAAAATCAGGTTCATCCATGTTATAAGAATGGTATTCAAATAAATAATGTTTCATTTTTCCTTGTGCAGAGGGGAAGCTCGTTCACACCAGGCTGGCATCTATCATGTTAGGTAAGGTGATGCACAAGACATCCTAAATCAGAATTCACAGCTCATAGGATAGATCCTGCATATTCTTAGGTAAAAAGTAGGATTAGTTGAACTAACAGCCAACTCAAGCATGAAAAACTACATTATTGTTTGTATGACATAAGCCGCGTGCTTCTCGGTACTGGGTCTGCATTGCTCATATTGACATGTGCCACATAAATGGTCTTGGCTGTGGCAGAAGCAATTGAACGTCATTGCCATTGTAGAAAATACGTTCCTGCCATTATAAGGGCATGGTTTACTGTTCTAAGCCGCAGTTCCTCTTCAGAGATAAGATTTTTAAGATCACAACAGGTTTCCTGTGTTGTGCCCCATTTTTTCTTAGCTACTCTTTTCCATTTGCTTGTCCAAGATAATTCAACTTGCACTGTAAAAGATATCAGGCTTCTTAATTTTTACAGGGCAAGTGGAGAAAAGAAGATGTAAATTACAGAAAGAGCTGTAGAGGAGCTCTGCACTCTACAGTCCTCCTATAGCTGCTCTACTCCCCATTCCAGTGTACAAAGGGAACATTAACACTTCCCCAAATTTGGGCTTTCACTAACCAGATGCATGCTTTTCCTTCTTAAGAGAAAACAACAGAAGGAATGCATTTCATATTATTTTATTTTGATTCTAAAAACTCTCTTAGCACTCTTAATCTTCACAGATATACCTGCTTCTGAATGTCACAAACTGCTCACTTTCCTTATGTAATTTTTTTTATAAGATAATGGCAATTTGGTATCATTAACATTGTTAGGCTACCAACTTTTCCTCCTCAGAAGAATGAATTTTTTTCCTCCTAATGTAAGAATGCCTGAAAGAGTTTCTAGCTATTGCCTTTTGTGCTATCCTACCCACCCTCTGAAAAGTGGGCAGACTCCCTTCCACACAATTCAAGATTTCAGACTGAAATTCCTTGCTGTCTGTTAACATGCTAATACATATGAAAAGGCAGCCCAGATTCACTGATTACTCACTTTGGCCTTGAGTTTAATGATCTACTGATATTTTTTCTTCTTTCTTCCAGCAGAGACTACCTAGCTGTTTAAGACATGAGAGCACAGCACAAAAATAAATACTTTTAATTATATTTAAATATTCCCCCCCTACAGTTTCCCAAGGTTACTTCATTCTACAATTATAACAAGACAACAAAACAAAACCCCTTCAAACCCTTCAGGGAGACTAGAAGTAGTTTCTGTGTGCAGATTACTTTCCCATCACAAAAGCCAGGTGTGGCGTTAGCCAGTAGATTTTGACCAGACCAAAGCAGTTTTCAATGGTTTTTAATTTACAGCGTCTGTGCAGGCTATCACATTGCCAATTTAACCTTCCTGGCAATAGGCTTATCTTGGCTTGTTACCTTTCACAGATCCCCAGATCTAGCCATTGGGTCCTAGTTAGAAACCAGTGCCTCTCAACAACATTACCTTTCTCATAATATAATATTTGAGCTTAGATGAAAACACAGGGGTTCAAGAGGCTGTGGAGGGAAACAGGTTAACTCATCTTTCTCCCAGAAAAAACAAAATAGCAGCATTCAGTTGGCCTAAGGTTTGATGCCTGAGCTCAGGTGAAATGGGTCACATATGACACTAATACATAATGAGGTTTGTGTCTACTGGTGACATTTTCTGAAATCATTCTGACCTCACACATCATTAGTTGTGATGGTTGTACCAAATCTCCCACAATTACTCATTCTTTCATGTCACACACAAGCTAGTATCGCACATGAACAGAACCCTTCAAACTCTGAGAACAACTGCAGAGGTCCAAACTATTCAGATTAAAGGTACAGGCAGTTGTTAAACATTCCACAAATCAGTTGAAATCACAATCCCTAATCACGAATGTAAGTCTGCCTAATTTGGCATCCTTCAAAAGTCAGGAAACCCACAAGAACGAACTTGATAATGATATTTCACGTACCTCCTAGGAGTACACAGCCAGAACGAGCTCTTCATGGCATTTCATTCTAGTTTTTCTTAACTGCAGTTTATCCCCTCATACGATCCTTTGACAAACTGAAACTCTGCAAATGGTATTTCTTTTATATTACTTTATTACTTTGACCCTTTCCTTTAGGCAGGAAGCCCTGAAGTTAGCACAAACTTGTAAAGGTACAATATCAAGTGGTATGTTGGATACGATGAAGAATAAGGAATGATTGAATAAATAAATTGTATTGCTTGATCTATTACATCTGTACTGTCCTGTTCACTCCACTCCCAAGTGACCCTGCAGCATTAGAAAGGATTTGAAAAGGAAAAAAACATCATCCTGGGAAGCACACTTACATGAACAGAGATTTTAAGTGTTGAGGGACTTAGAAGTTTGTAAGTCTTCAAATTATTAATGATGAGACAGAAAATCTGGAACACCTAGACTAAAATCAGTCTTTATTTGTCTGGGGACTGAGCCCAATTTTTAATAGGCACATAGGAGAAATATTCATGAAGGTAGTTTATATACTTTCTAAAATTTATTATGCCCATCACTGTTGGATCCAGAATATGGATGCTAGAAACCTTGAGTCTGATTTAGTCTGACAGTACCCGACTATATCCATCCCTATGGAAGGTCCTAGATAGGGCACTGCATGGAATGTGTATATAATAACTAGCAAACCATGACAACACCAAAGGACAAATACATAACCTCATTGGATACAACACAGATAACTAGTGTTAATAAAGACAATCAAATTTTTTAAATGTGAAATCTTTGGAAATCCTTGCATGAAGAATGCTCAGGAAGTGCACATCCTTCCTGATTGTTTAGCAAAGCACCTCTAACCTCCAGGAAATTTTTGAAACCACAATACAGGCATGTAGATTAACTAGTTTGGTGAGTTTAGTGCAACATTTTTCTCCCGTATAAGTGAAAAATAATTATAAAAAACCTCCAATAAAATATAGGAAGGCCAAGGATATTCTATTGCACTTCTGCATCTCAGAGAGTAATCAAACAATTTCCTAGTGAAATTACATTGACACAATGAGGGCTTCAGTGGAATTAACAGATATTTCTTCTCTTTTCCACAGCCCTCTATAACAAGTTGCTGCTAGAAAATATACATCTATTGGAGGGCAAATAGGCAAGGATATTAGCGTTCCTTGTATTCATACTAATAAAAGAAAAGATTATTAGTGCTGATTCAGACCCCATGGCATGTCTTCTAAGAAGACATTTGCTAGCTTGCACACTTACTTACGTACAGATACTCATGTTGTAAAAGGGACGAAAATAATTTATTTGATTAACACCTTCCTTGTATTCACAGAGAACCCTCCTAGACAGAGAGGGTTAGCTCAGCTGTTTCCACTTAATTGCCCTTAATCTTCATTTTAGTAACCTTAACTCCTAGAAAGGTAACTGACAGAAGCCAGTGGCAATATTTCTTTCTTCAGCTTCACAATAGGTAATCTCTTGTGTTATCATTTTAGCAACAGGAGGACAATAAAATGTCATCAAAGAAAAGCACAAAAAGAAGGAAAGAAAGATGCACAAACAGAATTTATTCTGCCTTAGAGCTAAAAAGGGCATGTGGGAATCAAGTCCTCAAGTGTTACTTAAGGTACATTCTCCTCTTTTCTGTGTCCATCAACCCAGAATATAAGAGAGCTATATGGAATTACTTCCCTATTTTAGATCCTGCAGTTTAAAGATCAGTAATGAGTTTGTGTTTTAAAAAATGGAGCATCCATGATGTTTCTAACAAAATATACTAATAGGGAAAAGGAGCATTTCGGAGCATTTCTTTTTCTATTTCAGTGAGATACAAGGCATTCTTTCTGATGTATATCAAAGCACAAAAGTATTAGATGTAACATTTCTCAGATTGTATGCCTATCATCAACGGTCTGTAAAAATCTGGTGTGTCTGATCCACTCTTTGGTTTCTTCCTCAGCTGCTCACCATGTAAAAGTCAACTTCCTGTGGAGTAAGCAATTGCACGTTGCACAGGATATGCACTTCCATGTATCTCCGAGAACTCTGTATGCACAACTTCGGTTCAGTTTGTCAAAGAGATAGAGTTCAGCTTCTTAATACAGTATAGTACATGTATTTGAACCATCTTTTCCAAATACAGAGGTTTTCTTTTTTACAACATATGGATTTGTTTTTCCCATATGGTGTTTAATGGGTTTATAAATTGAAAGCGAAGAGCAATGACTGACATTGCATATCATATAACACAGTTTGTCTCAGCATATCTATACCTATCCCAAAGCTCCCTCTCCTCCATAGCAATTTGAAGTGACAGAGAAAGCATACACTAAGTTTTTCAGTGAAATTTGTAGTTTGAATTGTTCTTTGATTACACTTCTTTGTTTTTTTATGCCTTTATGATGTGGATAGACATCACAATTTCACCACAGTAACCAAATTGTTAGTTCCTTTTAGTTATTCTTTAGTTCTTAAATTGGCAAGTAAGTATTTGTAGATGTTCCCCTAGTTAAAACTGTGCTGTTGAGTACCTTGCTTAAAGGATATTTAGTCTAGATTTTTCAAGAGAGATATTAAGTTCTGTTCAAATACAAACTTGGCTTTGAAAGATCACTCTGTCTATGAGTCAGAGGTCTCAGTGGATTCACTCCAAAGAGCAAAAGAAACAAATGTGATTACAATCTAAAGAATATAAAGAATATTTTAACATTTAAAGGAGGCACTCACATCATCTTACTGACATTCAGACAGAATAGCTATAACTGTGCATACAGATTCCCAGTTAATCAATACACCTTTGTAAAACTGGGATAGATACTGCTCCTGTGTTCCCCCAGTTGGGAGCCTGATGGAGACAGACGCCAGTCATATTCTCGCCCATCCTGTGCCCCTGCCAGTAGAGTAAGCCTAAGCCAGGTCAGAAATCTCCCTTCACCATTTTCCAAATCTATTTCATACCTGTCTGTGTACCTAATACCCCAAGGCCCTCAGCATGTTTCTTATCTGCATTACATCACCTATCCTCCCCTTGCTTTTTCACAGTATCACAAGGTTGGAAAGGACCTCTGAGATCATCAAGTCCAACCTATAACCTAACACTAACACCAACACTAACACCAACCATCACCTAAACCATGGCACTCAGTGCCTCATCCAGTCTCCCTTTAAACACCTCCAGGGTCGGTGACTCCACCACCTCCCTGGGCAGCCCATTCCAATGGCCAATCACCCTTTCAGTGAAGAATTTTTTCCTCATATCAAGTCTAAACTTTCCTTGACGAAGCTTAAGTCCATGCCCTCTGGTTCTGCCACTGGTCACCTGAGATAAGAGACCAACCCCTGCCCGACTACAACCTCCTTTTAGGTAGTTGTAGAGAGCAATGAGGTCTCCCCTGAGCCTCCTCTTCTCCAGGCTAAACAGCCCCAATTCCCTCAGTCGCTCCTCATAGGGCTTGTGCTCCAGCCCCCTCACCATCTTCGTTGCCCTGCTCTGAACACATTCCAGTATCCTAACATCTTTCCCAAACTGGGGGGCCCAGAACTGGACACAATATTCAAGGTGAGGCCTGACCAGTGCTGAGTACAGGGGGACGATAACTTCTCTGGTCCTGCTTACTACACTATTCCTGATGCAGGCCAGGATGCCATTGGCCTTCTTGGCCACCTGGGCACACTGCTGGCTCATGTTGAGCTTCCTGTCCACCAGCACTCCCAGGTCCTTTTCTACCTGACTACTCTCCAGCCACTCTGTCCCCAGTCTGTAGCTCTGCATGGGATTGTTGTGTCCAAAATGAAGTACCCGACATTTGGACTTATTAAACATCATCCCATTAGAATTGGCCCAGCTCTCCAATCTGTCCAGGTCCCTCTGTAGGGCCATCCTACCCTCTAACAGATCAACTCTTCCTCCCAGCTTGGTATCATCTGCAAATTTGCTGATGATGGACTCAATCCCCTCATCCAAATCATCAATAAAGATATTAAACAGGACGGGACCCAATACCGATCCCTGAGGGACACCACTGGTGACCGGCCGCCAACTGGATGAAACACCATTTACCATCACTCTTTGGGCTCGGCCATCCAGCCAATTCCTAACCCAGCACAAAGTGCTCCCATCTAGGCCACGGGCTGCCAGCTTCCCTAGGAGTCTACTGTGGGGGACCGTGTCAAAGGCCTTACTGAAGTCCAGGTATACCACATCCACAGCCTTCCTCTCATCCACCAGGCGAGTCACATGGTCGTAAAAGGAGATTAGGTTGGTCAGGCAGGACCTACCCCTCCTAAATCCATGCTGGCTGGGCCTGATTTCTTGACCGTTCTGCAGGTGGTGACCGTTCTTCTATTCTCTTATCCCCTTCTTCACTCTCCTTCAGATATTCCCCCTTTAGCTTTCCTTACAGTTCCACCTATCCTTATGCTCCTTTCTCTTCAGGTGTCCTGTGTGATACTCCTCATCCCTCCTCCTGCAGCAACTTCCAATTAGGGATCTTCCCTCTTCCCATTGTCCCTGTTGATTTTGTCTAGTCTTTCACACTCAACAAAAATGACCCAACCTTACTTATCAGTAACATATCTCGTCCTCTGTTTGTGTGTTTCCTCCTCTTTACAACTTGTCTGATGTGTATTTCAGGTCTATATATTGTGCAATGTGTTTATTTACACTGTATACACAATCCTAAAAGAGAGAAGACTCCAAAAACCAAGGCAGACCGTTGTCTTAAGACACTAGGACCAGAAAGAACTGCTTACTTCCCAGGGGCTCAGACAAAACATTCTAGATAAGGAGTTTAAGAATGGAAAATAGCATACCTCATGACTTATGATACACCCTACAGTCAGAAATTATTTCACAAAATGAAAACTAATGTGACTAAGTCTTTAACAGTGCTTATGCAGTCAGAAAAATAATCTCTAAAATGTGTGCAATAACTCCACCTGGTGATTCTCAATGTGATATTGTCAGGCTTAAAGCCGTCTCTTATCAGAAACAGGGGAACAGAGATCTTATATGGAGTAAAGACTAATCTGTAACATAAGGATCACAGGGATGCATATAATAAGGCCTATGCTTTGTTGTTAGCCTTTTTTTGGGTTGACCTGTAGATCACATTCAGACTTAAAACATGTATGAATTGAGAAATTAGTACCCATCCTGGCCTCTGAATATATATCAAGGGTTTAGTACAACAGTAGTATGTACATCCCACAGGAGACTGTTGAATACTTATTTTAATAACTTCTAAATTTAAATTATCATATCCGTAGGAATAATATAAAAAGCATCACCACTTCCTTAGTAACTCATTCTTCATTGTCCATTACCAGAGAACAACAGTGCAGCTGGCATTCAAAATGCAAAGCCGAGAAGCAAATAAACCCATCTCCCACCTTTAAAACATTGATTCCAAGGACTACCCAAGCTAGTCCTCTAAAGAAAATCGATTTTTGGTACTAGAACCACAGACTATTGCAGATTGAAAGACAGTGTATTGTTATCTTATATCTGTAACAATAGTATTTCTCTTCCCTTTCAGACAAAAATGAGAAATACTGAACTAGGTTTTCTTGCTTCCAAAATCTGCACAGATCCTCTCAGACAGGCAATTTCAAAAAGACAGATCTGATTCTCTACAGTGTATTGCCAAAGATTTTAGCTTTAATCTGAACCAGCCAAAAATTGCGTGTGCACATCAACATACACATATTAGAGACTTCATCTCCTACAGGCTCTGCTAGTGACATTTTCAGCCTATTGGTGAGTGATACTGTCACACTCTTATTGGCAAGTATAACAAGCCTTGATATAACTTATGAAAAACAGCTTTTATTAATAAGAGGGTGTTTTTCATTAAATTGATAAAGCTACAGAAGGAAATTCTGCCCAAATATATGGCTATGTGAGTGGAAAAATTCAATTGTGTTGCTCTAGATTGACCTTCGTAAATTGGAAGGCCTTGCCCTGAAATAAGGACCAGTGCCTCAGGTAGGTGCTTTTTCATATTGTGTCAACTACAGAGACAAATCACATAACATAAGAGTCAGTTTGAAAGTCCCCCAATACCGTCTGGAAAACAAAGCAACACTTTGCAAACCAGTCTTAAAATAAGAGCTGTGCCAGGTCACTGTTTACTTATGACAGAGCGGCAGAGAGGGGTACTCTGGGGTATCCAATGGGCACAAGCAGGACCTCAGCATAGATACAGGGAGCCTGAACACTAACTGACTAGGGAAGTATAAAGCTGGCTATGTGGAGAGGAAAAAAACAAATATATATAAGGAGGAGGAAGAGATGTTCAGGAAATTCAGGTTTCTGTTCTCTTTGCCAATCATGGTGGTTGATTGAATCTCCACAGGTAGCTGAGCTGAATCAGAAGGTGACAAAGTTCTGTAGAAAACCCTCCTTTCAGGATTAAAAAAAAAAAAACCAACACCCACAACAACAACAAAAAAGAAACAACAACAACAAAGAAAACCCCAAACAAACCAAAAACTCATCTGACTTACTGTCTGATTGTCAAAAATATTTCTAACGTATTGAATTTGCTAGGGAAGTAGAGGTGGTGGGCAAGGGCTGCTTGAGTTTCTTCCTGAAGCACTAAAAAAGTCATAGAATCGCTCAAAGTCATGATCAGATACTGACACAGAGTGATAATGCACACAGTAATCACTCTGCAGGACTCTCACTGGGCACAGCTATGGGTATACAGACCTATAGTTACTCAGTAACTTGTTTAGGAACTGACTTTGGGTTCAGCATTCTGGGTTCAGTAACTCTTCATTCAGAAGTGCTCCACCCCAGCCTGATGTATGGTTTTCCTGCAATAGGATATTTGTAACTGATCCTATTTACTTGTGAATAGCAATGCTCATTTTTTTTCCCCCCTATCAAAGCCACTTGTTAGCACTTCTGCTCCTTCACTAGTGGATTTGTCTCAGTTAAGTTTAGCTGTCTAGAGAAAATGTAGCAATTTAATGGTTCACAATCAATGAAAAGAGGGAGAAGCCTTTTAAGACCGATTCATGTCAGAGACTTAGAATGAACTGTTTCCTTCTCTCCACCAACGGCACATGAAGACTGACCTGACAATTTAGGCTACACAGCTGTTTGTTGGTTTAAGATAGCTATTTCACACAGGTTCCACTAATTTAAAAGTTATCAACTTCAAAAAAAAATATTAACAGATATCCAACTTCAGTACGATTGTTTGGAGCACTCAGCTTCTCGAAGCAAAGGTATTTTCACCAAGAAACTGGCAGTTGCCCATATACTGTCAAATGAATAATATGACCCCACTCAATAACAGTAAATGTGTCCCTTTCATTCACAAGGAACACAGTGATATTTTTCAAGCCTGTATCTGTTGGAGACATTACTGTGAAAATCCCATACACATATATTAAAGAAGATGTAAGCATATTTGTTTTTATTCCTTGCAACAAGTCCAGAATGAGTTAACAAAAATATGGAAATTGCATGCAATGTTATTATACCAAGCATGAAAATTTAACATTTTCTGTAGCTAACAAGTTATTCCAAATGTTTTCCTATTTTTAAAAGTCAGCTGGAAGAACAAAATTCATGATGTCCTTCAGTAGTATCAGCTATAAGAGCCCATGGAGAACATTCAGTGGCAAAGTATGTGTATTGAAGATTTTGATATTCCAGAATAGGGTTAGTAATATGTTATATTGTTAGAGAGAAAAATGTGAACACACAGAACCAATACTTTTACACTTTTCCTTTTCCTGCCCTTCTTTGCTCCGACTCTTCAGTGAGCCCAGCAGGAGGAAACAGGGAATTCCGAGTTCCAAGTGGGCAGTGTCACTCATCAGCACTAGAAACTGTATAGAATCTGGTATTGTTAGCAATTAGTCACTAATAACTCCAAAAATGGCTGTGATTACAGAGGAACTGGCATCTCCCACCTGAGTCTGATCCATGGTCAACATAGTCCTATCCCTTTTCACAGTGACGAGCACTGCAGACTTCACAGTAAGTTGCAAGAAGCCTTTGAAAATATTGTTAAAGGACAGCTTAATGTCTCAAATGGCAAATATCTTTCTACACACAAAAGAACAGAAAGTCCACTACCAGGACTTTCAATTCTATAGGATTTTTCAATCCTATTTAAGAAGCAACCACCTGTTATTTCACTTACTTGGCATTAAGTACTATCACTGGAGCAGCGAGTTCCACTAGTGAACTATGTATATTGTGAGAACACATTTCTCTCAGGTGGTTAGGTGGTTTGCTTTTTTTTTTGACAGGTGAAAGAAGCTTATGGAACAATTATGGTACAACTGTACACAGCTGCACTTGTGCAGTTTTAACACTGCAGAGGACAGATTAAAGCTGAGAGTCACAATCTGGAGTGAGAAAGTATATGCAAATGTATGAAGGTCCACATTCCTGTCCCACTGAGTTATGAAGCCAGAAGGGGCTGGGAACCTTGTCCTCCATAAGAGCCAATGTCTTCCATCTCCTGTTAAGTTTATAAGAACTAATTTAACTCTTAGTTGGAAAAGAAAAAAAACAGTCTGACAGATCAATATAAGAGCTTGGCCATAACTGTATTCTTCTATATCATATTTGAGCTTGAAATTGCACTGTCCTTTTTATTTATACATAATCATAGATGCACTTATCCAAGGAACAAATCAGAATCACAAGGGCTTTTTCTTTAATCTCAGCCATCGAGTTATTTCAAGAGTATTGAATCCTAGGCAGCTTCATTATCAGGACAAGTGACACTAACTGATATTAGCATTTTAATTCTTGCTCCTATTTTATGTTTGATTACTTATAGGCTGACGTAATGTAGAGCCCATGATGGTTTATGGAACTATCAAAAGGAAAAAAAAGCCAAATTCTCACGCTTCATGAAACTTCTCAAAGAAAAAGATATCTCTAGTTGGGAAGCCAAAATTCATCTCAGTGTGTTGAGATTAACACTCTAACACATCCTAAAGTTCTAAAAACCGTATAATTGATTATGCATATCCTTGAGAATTATTGTCTTATACAAGCTTCTGTGTACCTTTTCCAGTTCAAAAAATATGTCCCTGATCTGCAGTTTGCTTTATGAGAGTAAACATATGCATGCCAGTGACTACAATTAACTTAACTAAGGAAATGAAGATTTCTGCTTGAGTGAGAATCCACAGCAGATCCAGCTGAAGGAACAAAAGTGAAAGTCTCCCTTCTCTCCACTTACCTCCTGCTGTGTTTGAAGTTCCAGTATTCTTTGGCCATCCCTACATACAAAGCTCTCCATATCTAACAGTTCAGAGCCAAGATTTTACCGTTTTCTGTAAGAACCATCAATGGACTGGCTCGAGTGTTTTCAGCTGTGATTCTAGGGCCTGGTGCATAACAACAGGATGATTTGCCTCAGTCTATGGAGGCTCAATGTGTTTGTTATGTCTTCAGCCAAGTCCATCATGTTGTTGAATCCCCTGTAAATGCACCAAAAGGCTTCCAAGGACTCTACAGATAGGCTCTGCAAAACTTTTTCCAGGTAGCTTTAAAGGTGACTGACCAAATCATTTGCCTTCTTCCTCAGAGATGAAACAGCATCTCCACAGAGAGGACTGTGCACTGCTACCTCAGCACCGGGTTCCCTGTCCTGTATGTGCATCACATGCAGGGCTCACCGCCTGGGGCTGAGCCACCCTGCCCTCTCCCTGCTTTTTGCTCAGGGAAGGGCAGTCAAAATAGTGACTTGCTAGAAATACTTGAAGCCTCAAAGGCAAACAAATAACTAAGGAAATGGAGTAGGAGGAGATAACACCAATTTGGCATCCAGTATTATTTAACTAGGGCAAGTGTCTTCATCAGTGGCTATTTGGAAGGTGGACAAGAAGGAAACTAAACTGGCTTCTGTCACCCACAGCTGCTAATTTGTGCTGAGACATGGAGGAATATCAACTGCACTGTTAATTTCTAACTATGGAAATTAAACCTCTCATTTGCACAGCAGGAAGCCAAATTATACCATCACATGCACAAATAAATCTGACATTTTGAGAATTTGACATTGCACCGCCGAGAGCTGGTTACAGCAACACCTGCCACCTCACAGAGAGCTTAAAGGTATCTTCTTTGGACAAAGACACTGATAGAAAAGCAGTCAGATCCTCATCTGAATAAATTTGGCAAAGGTCTCCCAGTTTAAAAAGAACAGCTGTGATCTGCCTGGCAGAAATAGAAAGAATAAGGAAAGGTGCATTTATTAGCGGGGGGAGGAAATGTCTTTCTAAATGAGCAAGATACGTTGCCACAGGACCTACTGCACCTTCACATTCCAGCCTCAGTATTGTTCCCTGTTTGCAGGTGCTGCCTGTAGCTACCATAGGGAATTTCTGTCTTAAAAACATAACATCTGAATAGAAAGCACAAAACTAAAATAGGAGAGGTGAAAAAAGTCCATCTGCAGGGGTACAACACTGAGAGTTGTATCCTCCATTGAAGACAAATTGTCTGTCACTTGTCTTGAACGACAACTACAAAATGCCCAAGGAATTAAGCATTTCCAATGGAAAGTATTTCAAGAACTTTTAGTCAGTTTGGTTTTATTTACTTAAACTTATTTTGTTTTCTGTATTTGAGAGTTAAAGGTTGATCACATTTGAGTGTCATATAGATCATAGATTCTCTGAAGTGTAGAATAATCATCAGCCAATTGATTTCCACTCATCCATTTGTCTCTCTTTTCTTGATCCAATACTCTCACACTTTTTTTCATAAGTGTCAAATTAAAATGTTATTTGAAAATCACTCACATTCATTTATTATAAAACAAACAACCATTAGGAAAAAGAGCAATTGTCCTAAGACGTTGATTAGCGAAGGGTGCTGAAAGAAGTCTCTATTTCAACAACTAATATAGTTCAAACTGTTGCTGATAAACAAACCATCAAACATGTGCTGCTTATATCCAAAGAATTCCCATATATTCTATCAAACTCATATAAATCAATTAAGATTGAATTTTCATTTAGGGAATGTAATAAAAAGAAGAAAAAGACCTTTCATAACAGACAGGAACTGCACCTGCCATTTCAAGCCTAGCAAGGTCTACATTCTATACTCAGAAATGAAAAGCGTGCATCCTCACCTGACTCCAGGATCTTGGGCCTTAGGACAACACACACATCTTTTGAAAACAGTAACAACAAGAGTTAGCAACATCACCTGAAATTCCATTAAAAAGAGGTTGCAGAACTCCTCCTCCCTCACGCCCCCTTTTTCTTCCCCCATAGAAGCTTGTTAAGTATAATCTTGTTTGTAGTTTATTCTTTAATGGAGAAACATAATTAAGATCTGATCTGTGACCACGTGTCTTAAATAAAAGGCAGCTGCTCATATGGTCTGCTTGTTAAGTGCTGTATTTCAAATGCATACAAAGATGCCAAAGTAATTAACAAGGAACAAAAGCTGTGGAGAGTTAAAGATGCAATAGGAGCTCAGTTGAGACTTGTCTTTACACTTACAGGATAATAGCTAGAAGTCTATGAATGTAGATTTCATTTTAAAATCTCTTTGCTCTCAGGATGACATTCTAGAATTATTTTCTTTGAAAAGACACAATTTATTTTCTACATTTATGGTTCCTAAAAATTACTTTTAGTGCTTCTAGGTACTATTCCTTCTTCTTTCCCTTAAGCTTCAAGACTTCTTAATAATGTTTCATAGAAGGATTTAAAGATTTTTTGAAGATGTGAAGTTTTACCATGTAACAAGTCGTTTTTACATCAGGTACCACCTCCAAATGTCTATTTAACACCTTCTTCCCAACTATTGAGATTCTTTACTTTTCTACCCTACAGGCTAGCCCTAACTTTTCCAAATTTCTACACCTTTGTGTTTCATGGAACAAAACGCTTTGCGTTGTCATTTCATTTGAACATTGTCTGGGTGACTATGAAGTTAAATAGCTGGGATAACCACCTATTTACCTTTTTCAGTAAACGGCATTTAGAGAAATGAAGAACGTTTTTGTCATTTGGTTGTTTGGTTTTTGCTTGTTTTAGCTCACACAACACAAAAATCTTCTCCAGTAACATTACCCAGAAGCCTATGTTAAGGTATATGATTCACGGGAGGAGAATTTAAAAGCATTAAGAGGAAATAGATTTCTTGCTGCAGATGCAATTTTTTCTCTTTTAAAAGGCAAGAGAACAGGATTTGTTACAGGCCAGTTAATTGGGTACATTTCACAGCTTTCCTAATATCTATTTCTTGTTGTGCCTAAAGCTAAATGCCTAGGGTCCTTCCATCTTCTCAGTAGCAGGTTCATCCTTCCCTATTTTTTTTCCCATGAAAGTCTGAGTTTTCATAATACAGCTGAAGAGTGAGACTGAATACCTGAACAAAAAGCACTAGGGGAGAAAACCCACCAAGTAATAATGGTACTGGCTGGAAAATGTCCTTTCTTTGCTTAACAATACAAAACCAAAAGTAAAATGAAACTAATGTTTGGAACAAAAAAAACTTTTTTTTGGGGGGAGAGGCTGTGCTTTTTCCTGCTTTGCATTGGCAGAAGATTCTGGCTTTCTTCCTTCTGCAAGACTGCAGCACATTAACCAGAGCATTTTCAGGAGTATGGGGTACTAGATTTGAGTATTCCTGGGTTCAAAGAAGGACCTCCAACTGGGTGTGGAGCAAAGATCTGTTGAGTATCTGCCTAAAAACTTAGCACATTTTTATAAGTTTTGACACAGTCTTGACAAGGGAGAGACTCTAAATCTATAACCGACACTCTTGCTAGGATTCAGGAAATATCTGTAGAATCAGCTGTAAATCAAATTAAGACCACACGTGGCTCCTCCACAGTGTAGCAGAGTTCTTTAACTCCATTATGTACCAAGGTTTCTCTCAAATACCACATCCCAAACTAACCATGGGATACCTCTAATTTTATCCGTGTTTGTCTAGGTCTAGGGAAGGCTGTTTGCTGATAAGATGTTCAGCCTAATGCTGGCCAGGATCCTCCCTGCCTGAGCCCTCTCCTCCTGGTGACTGCAAAAGAAGTCCAGCTGGACTTCAGCTCCAACACAGCTGTCACAGTCAGCTTCCTAAAATTATGAGGGATAAAGGTGGACATTGAAATCCTTTTAAAAATCTAGCTGTATCCCCATTGTCCAGGACTAATTATAAACAGAACCCTTTCTCTGGAGTCAGGAATGGGGCATCACGTGGAGATGAAGGAATTTTATAACAGGCCTAAACTACAGGATTTCTTCTTTTTACGTAGGGTGCCTGGTCCTGAACATCTTTCAAACACTGAAACACAGTTCACAGGTGCTGACTTTTCTAAGTTTTCATCTGGTGGAAAGGAGAGAGAAGAAAAATAAAACACCTAACCAGTGTGTCTGCTATGCAGAAAAGTATACTAGATATAGATTGTTCCTTCAAACAAAACAAAGGGGACTGATAAAGAGCAAGTCTTCTTCTTAGCAATATTGTATAAAATTAACAATGATTGTGATGATGATGAATAAATATGGATAAGCATTATTTTAAGAAAGACTGAGAACAAAATATATACCTGAACCTGAAAAATATGAAACATGGGGGAAAATAAAACAAATGGCCATTTCACAAAGTAAAACAGTCATAGGAGATAAGTCATCTGAGTGATCACTGAAGTAGGGAAAAACAATGAATTTAAAAAGCAGATGGATTTCCAAGTCAAGGGTAGAGAGGCCTGAATGAATCAGCAGGTAGAAGCAACAACAGTAAGGAGATGACAATTAAAATGTTTAGTGGCCTTTCTGGAAAGGTGAAAAGCTCAGCTATTTGTGATATTGTTTTCTCAATGCCTGGCCATTGCTTCATTCCACTAATTCACTCAGGCTCTTGCTGTCTTTGTTGTTTCCTTATCTGCCCGGCAGAGCCCAAGCAGCACCTGAGGAGCTGTCAGCAGCTCACAGTGGCTGGATGCAGCCAAGGGCAAAGAGCACAGGTTTGTGCTGTCAGGCAGCGGGATGAAGTGGGATCAGCCATATCCAAAAGCTGTCCCACAAGCTACACATATTTATGCACTAATGCATGTTGGTAGAAGTGGAGATGCAAACCTCCTGGAATGAAAACTCTTTGTCCGGAGTACTTCAGTCAAAAAACACTTTCCTACTTGTGTAATACTCTGAGATGGCTGATAGAAATATCACTGAATTATCCCATTTCAGCCACACCATATTAGTGTTCTTACTCATTACTACGCAGTTTGGTCTTCACCTCAAGGACTCACCCTCTGCATTATATATGAGGAATTTATTCTGTCAATGATAATACTCCCCTGTGTCAATCACCTTTCGTCCTTGGTGGTCTCATAAAATAAAAAATATATACATATTCTCCTTAAACAAGCACAGTAAGAAATGAAAATGTGGGAAAAAAAATATCTGAATAGTTCAAAGCACTCCTCAGGTCTTCATGATCATTTTAATGCATATAACCATGATTTGGTTTAAATCATTTCTTAAAGACGTAGTTGATTTTTATTTTTCTTACAAGAGTTCCTATATAAAACACAGGATTAGACTGCCCAATTTAACTTAATGGATGCCCCAGGGCTTTTTGAATGTTGCTTTCCCAGTCTCCTAAAAGCCTTATCTCCAAGACTGGGAATTCAATTCTGATGCATAGGAGTTTGTTCAGATAGTGCAAGCTGCAAAGTTGGTTTGGACAAAGGGGCATCTCTTTTCTTGTAGATAGGAAATAGACTGAAAATGCTCAAGACGTTTCTCCAAAGCAACTGAATGTTCAGTAACAAATTATTGTCTTTTCCAAGTTACAACAGAATCAATGATCTGGAAGGGGAAAGCTTACATTACTGTTGTTCAGCCCTCCCTCACTCCTTTATTCTTTCATTCCTTTCTTCATTCACCTCCCAGCACACTTCTGAATCTGGTTGACATTTAAGAGCAGAGAAATAAGAAAAAAGTCTTAAAATAAAACTTGATTGCTAAAGAAGTACAATGTTGTGGCTGATAGGAGTCTAAGACATTTCTGCAGCACTGGGTCACCTCCTGCTTTAAGCTACTTTGTCACTTGCAGTGGGTAAAATATGACTAAGCCTTCGTGAGGTTACTACCCCTATAGTAATGACAGTCCTATTTCCTCTTATGGTCCCATGCCTCATCTTTGCATCAGCAGAAAATTTCATTTTTCACTTCTGTATGTCATTCACTTTAGTGAACACACAGATCCCACAGTCTAAATGTGACAGATTTTTGGTCTTTCCCTCAGAATATCCAGTGCTGATGATTTAGGGCTTGGAAACAAGTCTGGGAAACTCTCTGTTAACCTTTTTGGTAGGCTTGAAAAATATCTGTAAGAAGAGACTTGCAAGGATAAATCAAAATGTGAGAGACTTTGCTAAATTAGAACAATTTTTATAACATTTAGATGATACTGCAGCACTGTTAACCAGAGTGTAAATGATTGAACAGGTGATGAATCCCTTAGAGGAAAAAGCCATTAGATGGTTTTAAATCCATAAAAAAACAGTATTATGTGCTATAAAGAGCATCAAAATGTCCTTTTCTTCCCTTTCTAATACAATCCTCATCAGATTACTCCTATACAGTCTTCCCAAGGCATTTTATCAACACATGCCAAACAATACCTGTGTTGAATTTCAATATGATTTATAAATTAGCATTTGAAGTGAAATGCTGCTGATAGGCTCCATTTTCACCCACAGAAGGATCTCATCTTAGTCTACCAAGAGAACGCAGAATGCAGTTATTTTCAAGTGCATTTGACATATCTTTCATTTCCCAAACAACTCTCCAAGTAGATTTTATTTCACAAATCCAGTGAAATCCTATTCTTGCAAGTTATGCCTCCATAAAAAGCAGTGATTAAGATATCCAGTTGCAAATGAGACGCGCTCTTTCCTCAGGCTGCTTAATATGGACAAGAGACTCCAACAAAAGTTTTCCGTCTTTCCAGCAGAGTATTTGAGTCAACAAGCATATTAGATCTCCTCAGCTGTGTCCTCTGGAACTGTCCAACTTTGTTTAACTAATTAAAAAACTACTGGAGCGGTAACCTGGATTTCCTCTCTCATGCTTGACTTCCCTAACCTCCTTCTTGTCCAATGAATGTTTAATTACTGCGGTGAAGTGAAACATATGCGAGAAGAGATGAGGAGAAGTTGCCCACAACATGCATGATAGCCTAGATATTCAGGCAGTCTGACAAGGATGTGATCAAGACTGGTTAAAGCATATGCTTCAAACCTTTTGAAGTGAAACTTTATGAAAATTAGGAAGTAATTCGCAAGAGTGGTCTGGGGCTATGTAAGAGGTACAGTCCAGTTAACCTACACTTTAGAAACTTACTTAAGACTCCATTCTAATACTTTCCATCTTCATCATCACCTTCCACACTTGAGATGTCATAATACAGCCCTTTAGGTGACCATCCAAGATATTTAACTCCAGGTTCCATATATGAACTTTTAGGGTTAGAAGACTGACTTATTTAAACCTCTATGAAAAATGATAAATCTTCTTCTGTGAGAATCTTTTTCATAGCATATTGGACATACAGTCACTAGTACAAAAACGTCTGTCGTCTGCCCTGTCAGTAAATGAAATTATATACTTAGTATAGCAGACACTGAATGAGAGCAAAATCTGTATAGTGCTACAACCTATTGGGAAACCACAGAGACAGTACTTACTAGAAAGAAAAACAGATTTTAGATGAAAAAATGGCCTTATGTGTCTTCTGCATTGAATCTACAGGTGTTAGGGACTACAGTCTTTCACTACAGGGTCTCTCAGTCAGAACAAATCTGGGCCAGGAATCAAAACTCCATGCAAATGAAAGCAGTCAAACCTCGCTCTTGGTCCTTAAATCTGAGACAGACAAAAATATAAGGAGCATTGTGAAACTCTGGGTCAATTGATACTAGACATTTGTGGTTAGTAGCTCTCCATGAGAAGTCAGCTCATCCTAGAACTCAGAACAGCAGAGATCAGAGCACAACAAAGTATACAGTGAAGCAAAAGAGTAGCTTTACTTACATCTGCCATTCCTTGGTTCTAGAAAGCATTATTGTATATTGTGGAGTCCAGGAAATCCTTCACAACATAGAACAGGAATGTGCTGACCTCAACTAGCTCTAACAAAGTCTGGCTTTTGACAAAGTGCAATTAGGATCCCATAAGACTGCAACTTCTTTAACAATCCCTTCCAATAATAATTTCTCCCATATCCATCTAGATTTCTGAAACATCAGTATTGAATTGCCCTCGTCAAAAGAGATTAAATCCCCTGTGGAAATTTTCCTGTGTCTGCTACCTACAACACAGGTGACCCTGGAACAAGCACATTGCCACATCCCTGCTTCAAATTCTGCTTCTCTCCTCCTTTCACAGAAACTGCCTCCTCTCTCTTCTCGGCGAAGTAACCAGCTGTCTGCAATTTAATTGGGGAAGTGAGAACTGCTTTAAGACTTGACTACTTCAAGCAAGCCAGCAAAACCTCCCCACTTAGTACCCTGCTGAGGCTGCCGCTTCTTTGACTTATGGTTTTTGTTTGTTTGTTTTCTTCTCAGCCCACTGCTTCTCAGCAGTTTCTCTCCTGTATGAGTTCTGCTTTTGTGTCCTTTATAGTTTGGGAGATGAGATGAGTTTTCATTTTCTCCTGTCTCAAAAATGTTCTCTAAAATAATGCAAGTTAAGGAAATAGAAGCATACCTATTCTGTAGCTGAATTTGAGAAGCAAAGGCTGCTTTAACCCATCCTGCCTGTCACAAATGGAAGTTGTCACAGATCACTCTAAAGTAAAGGAAAACTGTGTACCAGTTGGATAGTCTCCTTGTCTGTTATCTCAGTTGCCAACCAGAAGGAAAAGGACCTAGCAAAAAGGTGATAGAAAAATAATGATGTTTTTAATCACTTTCTGGATTAGGAACAATCTTTTCTATGGAGAGAGAAATCTATTGTTAATGCTAGTTATTGTAAGGTTTAGAAGCACTGTTATCTTCTCTCCAAAATATCATGAGCCACACTTTATTGCACACTATAATTTTGGGATCCCATTCAGCAAAACAGTGAAATAGAGAGCAGGATTGACTTCACTGATGTCAGCACAATTATTCATGCTCTTACAGGGATGCACATGATTAAGAATTTTGCTGAAAAAGGGTTAAACTGCATTTTCTTATTCTTTAATACTGCTTATAACAATGTGCCCCACAGTTTCCTGCGCTTTCTTCTCTATTTTCTAATTATAACAGTTCATCTCTGAGCTGCCAGTGTGCCCATTATAGAGAAACAGAAGTAATGAATTAATTAACTTGGGTGTTCTTGTCTTTACCTGGTGAAAGAGGTAATAATGCATGCAAATAAATCAAGCTTCCTCTCTCAGTGAAATATTCAGTTTCAGTTTAGTGTATTTTTTACACAATTTGTACACAAGCCATACCACCCACACCAGGCTGGCAGGTGAAATTCCATCACATTCACTTCTTTTCTTTTTACTATGAAATGTCATGCTCACCATAGAAGTAGAGATACTTAAATAACAAACCTAATATAAACCAACCATTTCCAAGAACATGTAAGCAGAATATACTCAGGCCAGAGTAAAAGCTAGTTCCTTCAGTATGTATCTTTCCCCAGGAGCACAAGAAAAGGAAGCTGAAACAAGTCTCTGGCAAAGGATAAGCCAGGAACTAGCTTCAAGTGTGTGCCCACATCCTGAGAATCCCTTGTGAGAATATGCACCAGATGGCACGCACATACCGTAACAGCTCTGACTGAATGTTGCTGCCTACAAAGGGAAGGGTTCATAAGAAATGATGCCTCCAAAACATGAGGCTTCCTCCAAAGCCTTAAAGCCCATAGCATACAGCACGCATGGCCACTTGGTAAGTACACCCTTTCCTGTAGCTTCCATACAGTCCAAACACAGCTCTCATGCACAGGTTAATCACCAGCAGGGGCTGAATAATCAACATCCCTATCTGACTGATGAAGATAGATGTCAAGACCTGAGTCCAAAGGCACTGAAGGGTCCTGAGCTCCATTTCCACACCCACCCCAGCACTTCCCCACAGCAGCTTCAGGGAGTTTCCCTTGTGAACTATCACTGCTCTCGTGTATTATACGTCTTGTGGCTTTCATTTTTCTGAAGATTCTGTCATGCAGCATAGCAAGTCAGGAACTAGGACATGATGTATGGGCAGACCTGGAACAAAGGAAATAATTTGTTTTCGTCCCGTGTCAAATATTGACTCCTTGCTCCTGGACAACAAAACTTGTTCCTTCTAGAAGGCAGATTTCCATCTTTGTTCTCTCAAACACAGCATACTTCCCTTATGTAAGGAAATGGAGTTATTGGTCCCAGCTAGCAAGGATTTAGAAAGGGAAGGTCCTGTCTGTCAAACTTAATTTCCTTCTACGACAGGGTCACCCACCTGGTCAATCAAGGAAAGCCATTTGATGTGGTCTTTCTGGATTTCAGCAAGGCTTTTGATACTCTCTCTCGCAGTATCCTCATAAACACAATGTCTAGCATACAGCTGGATAAACACATAATGCAGTGGGTGAACAATTGGCTGATGAGTTGGACTCAAAGGGTCACAGTGAATGGGGTTACATTGGGCTGGTGACCAGTCACTAATGGGGTTCCACAGGGATCCATCTTAGAGTCAACACTCTTCAATATCTTCATAAATGACCTGGATGCAGGACTTTAGGGTTTACTAAATAAGTTTGACGATGACACAAAACTGGGAGGAGCACTGAACACTATGGAGGGCAGGGAGGCCTTGCAGAGGGATCTGGATAAACTGGGTGATCACCAACCATATGAAGTTTACCAAGGGCAAGTACTGGATTTCACACATGGGCCACGGCAACCCTGGATACACATACAGACTGGGGAGTGAGAGGCTGGAGAGCAGCCCTGCAGAGAGGGACCTGGGGGTTCTGGTTGATGGCAAGTTGAACATGAGTCAACAGTGTGCCCTGGCAGCAAAGAAGGGCAACCATGTTCTGGGGTGCATCAAGCACAGCACTGCCAGCCCATCAAGGGAGGTGATTGTCCGGTTCTGCTCTGCACTGGTGCAGCCCCACCTCAAATATTGTCTTCTGTTTTGGGTACCACAGTATAAAAAGGACATCAAGTTACCGGACAGTGTCCAGAGGACGGCCATGAAGCTGGTGAACAGTCTAAAGGAGACATCATACGAGGAAAGTCTGAAGTCACCTAGTCTGCTCAGTCTGGAGAAGAGGAGACCAAGGCGGGACCTCACAGCTGTCTACTGTTTCCTTACAAGGGAAGGAGGGGGAGCAGATGCTGATCTCTTCTCTCTGGTGACCAGTGATAGGACTCGAGGGAATGGCAGGAAGATGTGTCAGGGGAGGTTTAGGTTGGATATTAGGAAGAGGTTCTTCGCCTAGAGGGGGGTGGAGCACTGGAACAACTTCCCAGGGGAGCAGTCATAGAATCATAGAATTACAGAATCATAGAATTACCCAGATTGGAAGTGACCCAAAAGGATCATCATGTACAACTCCTATCCCTACATCGGACACTCCCAACATTCACACCATGTGACTGTTGGGAGTGTCCAACGTAGGGACACAATGTAGTCGTGGTGCCAGGCCTGACAATATTCAAAAAGCATTTGAAAAATGCTCTCAGACAAACAGTGCAAATGTTGGGACTTTCCTATGCAGGGATAGGAGATGGACTTAATGATTCTTGTGGATCCCTTCCAACTCAGTTAATTTTATGATTCTATGAATCCTTCCTTTTGTTTCGCTATGGCTCTTTCTTTTGATATCCTATACAGCAGTCTTCTTGAAAACCAGAGCACAACAGGAACATTCCAAAATGCTAAAAATATGCATATATTGTGTTCCAAAGGAAAGCCTGTAGGAAACCAACATATCTGCCCTTCTTGATCGTTGCCCAGCAATGTGGTAGGGCAATTGCTTGGAAAAGGAGCACAAGCCAAGATCTGAGGAATGATTTGTGTTAGGGTACTGAGCATTTTTACCCAAAGATTCTGTGATCCTGAGATAAAGCAGTAGGGACAGAAAAGAAAGGGTATTGCCATCTTTTTCAGACATGTCTATATCTGTGTCTATCTGCATGTTACAATCTCTCTAGTGAATAGTATATGGTTATGATGGGTAAAAAGGCTGTATTATCACATAATGAGGAAGAATATCTTCTTCTCATCCAAAAACTTCTGTGTGAACACATCATCTTGTATTACATATGGTTTGGGATAGTATACTCTGGGCTAAAAATCTCCAGAAGTACATATTGAATGCTCATTCTTTCCATAGTTCAATTAGATGAAGACAGATAGTGGATTGTAAGACTACCAAGGAAAAAAAAAGGGAAAAAAAGAGTTTTCCCAGTTGTTCTGGTCACTAAGCTAACGGTACCTGTGTCATTAGGGAGAAATTACTCTCTAATGATGCAAAGACTGATCACTGCTTAAATCAATCACAAACATGGTGTTTATTTTCAGGATCAACAAATTGATTGTGAGTGATCAGGCAATGCAGAGCAGAGTAGTATATATAATCACTATGTGATGCAAGCATCAACACGAGAACCAGCATTTTTAATGGGAAGCAGACTTTTCCACATCTTGTAGGAATTCCAAATCCTTTTTCAGTTTCGCCTAGACTTTCTGATTTTTTTTCTATTGTTTTCCTGCAACTTCAAAACCAGTTTTTTCAATTTGCTTATCTTATCATTAATTTACATGTCACTTTGGGTTTTGTTTTTCTCTGCTCTTTCCAAGTTTAAAATCTTAACTAAAATGAATGTGTTTAATAAACTTGCTGCAATCTAATAATCAATTGGAATAAATCTTCATCAGTTTTTTTCAACATTTTGAAGCTACATCAAGAAACAACACACACAAATGCAAATTAAACTCAGAGGAAAGGAAATTAGAAAATCAGGATAATTTTTCTTGTTGTTTTTTGTCTTTTCATTATTTGCTTTGGGATTATGTTGTTGTTCTTTTTCCAATTCTTTTATCTTTGTTCTGTAGGCAGTTTTATGAAAGTATTAGAAGTGGCCTTTTGACAGCTAAATGGCATAGAAGCAAAATTTCCATTTTATTCAAAACTGCCTTCACAAACCATGCAATTTTCCTTATCCAGCCAGTTTAAATTCAATGCTTCTCTAGTGATATCACACTCAGTCAAATCCGACAGTTTATTTCTATTAAAGTTTGGGGTTGAATAGAGACTAACTAGAATGTCGGTTCTATTGTTAATATTTCATTCCAGTGGCAGAATGCAGTAGCTTGGATAAATTTAAGATGATAAAATTTATAACATTTCTGGAATTGAAAAGCTGTTTGTTTATATAGTTCAATTTGTTCAAATAAATAAATATTTCTTCTGATGCCATTAACAGATATTTTCTCTGTAATTGCCTTTAATTATTTTTGTCGGCATGGCCTTAATAATTTGGCATTGTTCTCATCTGTTCTTTAAAATGTTTCATTGTATTCTTATATCCTAAGCTATATTTTAAATGATCAATGCTGTTAACTTACCATATCCTGTTGTCTTGCTAAAGGAAAACACACTTAACTATTTCAACTCAATGGGCATTTAACATGTCCCTGGCATCAGTTACACTTCAGAACTTGTTTTGTTTGACCTAATGTAGTGGTATCTCATTAATTGCTTTTCTGTTTCTTTCCATTAATTATTTTTTTCTGGCACAATTAGCTTATTACTAGAGGAGGGATGCGAAAATACTAATTATTGTAGGTCTTTGATTTTGCTCTTCATCGATTGATCTGCTCTGAAAAAAAGAAAATAACTGACAACTGAGTGCTCGTGTGATTCAAAGGATTGGGATTTCCTTTTAAAGGAACATATATTTTCTGCAATGAGCATGTAACAATAAAATGTGAAAATGTAACATTATGAAAAGTGATGGAATACAGAGGCGATTTTTATCCAAATACTACTTTAATTCTCATGTATTTTTACTTTTTACCAGCCTGGTAGCTAACTAATCAAACATCATTTAAAGGATTTTATATAATATATACGACATATTTTTGACAAATTGAGTGAATTTTACTAGCATGCGGAGGACAACGTAAATCTCTCATGAGGCTAAAATCATATGTGAGGCTTTTCAGAGACTGTCTTGAGAGGGCAGATCTCAGATTTAGGATGAGATTGAAGCATGAAAACTTTAATCAGACTTATTGTTTCTCCATTGATACCTGTTTATGGATCAATAGCTTCCATCAGTTTCCTAGCTCTAAGATCCTTATTGAGTTACATTCATCCAGCTGTGTGATGTGTTTTGTGATTGGTGATGAGTTATCATTTGTACCAGTCTTCTGTCTAAGGAAATCTAAAAAACACCTTTACAAAGCAGAACACAAAAGATGTATTTGTAAAAATGTAGCCATGCTATGTACACATGAATTTGAACAGCAAAGTTAGTACATGCAAACTCACTGCTCAGATAAGAATATATGTGCTGAACCTGTCAGAGCTAAATGCCCTTTGGAAAGTTTGTGGAGGTTTGACACTAGTCAGGGTGATTTTGACAAGCTAACTCTTAAAGTTCAAGTAGTAGTAATATTTAATTTTGCCTTCTTCCCAAGAAAATAATAAAATGGAAGCTAATACTTCGATCACAGCCAAATGATCATCCAAATAAATATAAATTTTTCTTTGCTTTTTTATAAAATATATTGGCAAACAATTTTCTTCTTTTCTGTATATTTTCACTCCAGACACTATTCTTAGATTTTGGTTGTGTAGTGAATTATGTGTTGCAGTGTGAATTTTAGTATGGGCCTATATCAATTTTCTTAATGCTGACTCCCTCCATTTTTGGCTAATTTTGACATACATACAGCGTATGGCTAGAGAGGGAACTGCAAATGACAAAATGCAACAGACAACCTGGAACTTGTCATCAGGAAATACTCCAGCATTTAAGCTTAGTGTTTGCTATTCATGAGCATTTTTCTCCAGCTATGCTCTGCTTCCCAAGTGTTTCCAGAAAGTAAATGTGGCACCACTTAAACACAGACAACATAAAAAATGACATCATCACCCTATCTTATTAGAATACCGATCCTATTCCAAATTTGAAAATGTATTTATGAATTTAATTTTTGTTCTTATTTAGTTATTACCTTAAAAAAGTTACCAACCATGAAATTAGGTCTATGAACAGCTATCGAGCTCTGAATGCATTAGTTATCCCAGAAAATCTCTAAACCACTCTTCACCAGAACATGAGGGCAGGATAAAACACAGAGGCTACATAACCAGGGAACAAATCGTACTGCACTGTTCAACCTGTACTAGTTATTCCCTAAGCATCCAAAATTACTATTTTGAGGACATTGTATTAGGCTAGCAGAGAACAATTGGTCTGAGAACAGTCATTCTTCTGTTCTCATTTTCTTATAGTTATTCAAGGAATCTAATCACTATCGCTTCTGAAATGGAACTACAGAAAATATACATAATTTTTAACAAAACTACATCTATCTCTAATTTATTTGCTCGAGTCCAGACCAAACTTTGGGAAAAGAGAAGTCTTCTTCAGAGACCAGTTTTGAACAACACCTGTTAAATGCACAGATGGTTTTGGGCATATATAAGCACGAAGTGACTGGAGTTTATGACTTTCTGTTTAGCATATTTCAGCAGAGTAAATGTGTATACTTCCTTCAAAGCTTTTTCAAGACCACTTATGTTTCTCTGTGGTGACTTGAGGAGTCAGAAGCCGTTTCAAATGCGATTCAGCTGAAACCTATGTATTCCCATAGTATGGTTTTAGATACCTTCAGATACCACACACAGGATACACCTGCAACTGCAACAGAACACAGATCTTTCTGGGTTTATATCTGTCTATATTCTGTTTTAATGAAACTCTGAGTAAACACAGTAAGGTAAAACCCAAGACGCACGGGGAATGCTCCACACCTAAGATTTTTAATAACCTTCAGCTACATCCTCATCCATTCATGTTTAGGTCTGATAAATCCAGGTAACATCTGTGAGTCCCTAGAGAATAATTGCAGCAATGACCAGTTTCAGACAGGCAATCCCATCAGTTCCTCTTGTCCTGGAATTTTCTAACCTAATTTCATAGCCCTGGAAGCACAGCAATCTATCTAAGTGTATTATTGACTGGACTGAATTTACACAGGTCATTTGAAAAATAAAGGTCATATATATACCAGGCCTCTGGATCGCATTTATTAACAGCATCTTCCTGACTTTCAACATCATTAGTGTCATCTAGACCAACAGTGGAGTAAATGAAATGTGGCAGAACAAAAGACTGTTTCCAAGAGTGTAAATGTACATAAGTGATACGCAGGGAGGTTCAACCTTATTTGCTCCTGAAAACCCACACAGTTCCATAAAGTCAGTTACCAGTATAGACTTTGCACAGGACACTATCCAGCTTGGTGATTTTATAGCATTTTTAATCAAAGAAGAATAAAAAGGAAATTGCTGATCTGAGATTTATACAGCAATATTTATATAGAAGGCATAAGTTCTTGACAGGGGCATGTTAATTGCTATTTAATATTCACATCTCAGGAGCATACAAAACCCAGGCTGACAGAGAGTCCCTGGTGAGAACTATTGTACATGTGTTCATTATTGTTATTTTTGGAAATAGCTCTGGTTAACTAGTGACTTTCTTATAGTTGCCTGGAATCTGCGTTTCTGACTCAATTGTCAGGGACAGAGCAGCTGCCTGCAGGAAATACATGGCAAACTGCAAATGCTTTCTGATTATAAAATTATTACACTATCTATGGATCTGTATTAAACAGCTCTGAGCATAACCAGTGTTGGCATGGTATTACAGCAATGGTTGCTTTGTAGCTTTTGTCAGGATTTGGTGACAGTTAATAAGGGAGTTTGGCAAAAGTGTACCTGTGCTCATGAGAAAACTTTTTGGGAGTCTTTTTTTTTTTGACAACATTCTTAACATTGCTGATATTCTTGACTTCCAAAACTTCATTCCCAAACTGTTACTTCAAAACTTGAGGGGTTTGTCCATTACCTGCCATGACACTGAAAAATATAGTCAAGGTCTGCCTTTAAGTTGGACAACAAACACCAACCCAATTTGCTGTTTAAGCTGCATTGAAAAATTCCTTGAAGTTGAGCTATCTTCTTTTTCATGCACCAAGAAGATGTGTACGAGCTAGGTCTTAATTTGTTCAGGTGGAGTGTTGCATTGATCCAACACTTCCAGATACATAGCCCTCATGACACCTCCTTCATCCTATAAAATTAAAAGTGCAGCAATGTTTTGTTGCTTTGAGTTCTCATCCTCTTAGTCTTCTCCATGGGTGTATATTTCCCATGATTCACCATCATCTTCTCTTTTGCTGGCTTACCGTATATACCATGGGAATATTTGCATAGCGAAAAAGCACATAATATATGATCCAGGTGGGAAGCCCTGGCTACCTCAATAAAAGGAAAATGCAGGATACTCAAGCATCCACAAATTACTTTAACAATTCTTTAAGACTGAGGTTTTAAAGAAAACAGAGACCTCCAAGGGAAGAGGGGTGGAAGGGGAGGGAGGAGCTAGGGCACGAAGCCTTTAAAGACTATTAAAATTACATTCCAGAGAAAACTTTCCAGCAAAACTTCAGAAAAGAAAATTCTTTCCACTTTTATATTCCAGATACAGAGTGCTGAAGAGAAGACCTCCCAGAGAGAATAAACACATGCCAGTGCAGAAAACCATGCCAAGAAGGATTTTGTTATTGAGTCTTCCTTAGATTGCAGGATTCACAACACCCAGTCAAATACACCTTTTTGCTGAGAGCTTTGTTTAATGTATGCTTCAAAAAGCAGCTTTTAGTGAACTTTTTGAAAATAAGATTCTTTTAGAACTTCATAAAGCTTATCATTTGAGCAACACACCAGTGAAAGTGAAGTGTGAGGTTCAGTTCTCAACCAAAACTGAGAGACTCTTAGGGTCCACCGCAGTCCCCGGGTGTTCGCTATAACTGCACATAACACATTCGGACTGAAGCTCACCTCCAATTCATACATGCAGTGCTAGAAGATGTTATTCACCCAGAGGTGAGACACACCCTTCTGTTTTCATTGTTTGTTATATATCATTTCAATACTATACTGCTGGAATGAGGAGAAAGACACTACAGGGCAAGTGTAAAATGTTTCACCACAGAAAATTTAGAGGAGCAAATTACATTTGGCAGAGTCCTTTAGGAGTTGTCTAGTCCTTCCTCTTGTCTCACGCAGGATGGGCAATCTTAAACCATTCCTGGCAAGGACTGGTTACGTAGATGGAGATTCCGGAGTATCATAGACTAAACAACTCCCATAAGACAGTCTCTTTACACTTACAAAGTTGCTTCCCAGATATCTAACCCAAACCTCTCTTGCTGAAATTTAAACCCAATGACTTTTTCTACAGAAGCCATAGAGACTAAATTAAACCTTCCTCTCTGGCAACTGTTTCTTACATTTTTTAAAACTTCTCTCATGTCTTCCTTTTTCTTCTCCTCTAGTAGATGAGATAATTCACAAATATATTAGCCCTTTCACAATATATTACAACACAGGTTGGTGAAATCCAGGAATCAATTACATAGATTACCAAGGACGTGAATGACAGCATAACAGAAAACGATACCCAATGTTGAGTCTGAACAAACAGCATTATTTAAAATCTATATTTGCCTGCGGTGCATTGTGGATTTATCTAATTAATTACTTTATTAAGTGCTTGATTATTACCAGTGAATATCTTTCTTGCCCACTTTTATCACTTGCTTAAAACTATTCTGTTCAACTGAGATAAACATGCATCTGAGAGCTCATTTTGATCCTAGGTATGAAACAGTGGATTCTCATTCCCGGAGTTTTTTTCAGAATCTGTTATCTGATGATAATAACTACTAAATAAGGCCTCTCAATACCTCGAGCAGATCAGATTATTCAAAAGTCAAATGAGAGGGGGAAAAAAAAAGCAGCCTGAAATATTTATTCATTTCTCTATTTTTAAGATCTTTCTCATCTCTTCCCTATTTGTGCCAAGCCTTCAAGATGTAATTGGAAATGTTAGATGCACTCCTCAAAAAATGTTCTCTGAACAAATTGCCAAGTACCATTCTGTGAAATGAGTGGGTCACAAAGAGCAGCACTTCTTCAAAGGAAAGCAGGCAAGCTGATATTCAAGTATTTGCTCTTTTATTGGTTGTCACTCATTTCCTCAGAACTTTCTTGGAAATTAAATTACTTTATTTCTTGATTGTTTCCCTAGGAAGGTTCTTTATGCAGTTCTCTTGATTTTACTGTCAATTTTAATTGAATATTTTCATTCATTTCTGTGTGAAGTTTCATTTTATAGACATTATCATTCAGGAGAGATCTTGATCTTTGCCAAATGTATTCTCATGTCTGTTGTTCTGTGAACCATTATTGCATTAAGATTTTTGTTCATCAATCATATATGTGTGCCAGCAACAAAGAAATAAAACTTAAAAACTCCGGCACATCTAAAAGACAACCAAGAAAAAACTTGCTTGTCAAAAGTGAGGTACATCATTCACATATTATTTCCCAGTCCCCTTGGTCATGAAGCAACAAGTCAAGTGTGAGCTATGTTACAAAGCATTTATCCATAAACACGGCTGATGGATTCAACAGAGATGTGGGAAAAGTGTTTCATCCTTGTGCACTGAGCCTGTGACCTCTATTATGGTGCACAGCACTGTGTTTTGAGCTACTGGGTTTAGCATGGGCACAAATAAGCTTAGTGACTCAATTTGTTACTATTGTCCTGACAGAGAAGTGAAAATGGCCTTATGAAGCATCCTAGACCTTTACAGCAATGAGGAACTTTATATCCATATACGTTATATTTAACATCTTCGTACATATACTGTGCTAGAATCGGAGGAAGAAAACCTGCAATCCACATGCATCTGAAATTTGGGGTTTCATAGCAGCAGATTATGCTGCATCCACTCAGACCCAGAGAGAATAACCGCAAACTCCCAAAAGAGGTTATGTTTTGGGATACGTCTGATACAGAGGGACTTCAGGAGAATGATGATTGGGTATAAAAGATCTGTTACAGGACTAAAGTGGCAATCAGACTTATAATACTTTCACTACAAAATAGTTTAGTTTGCTATCATTTACCATCTTTATGGGGCACTGTGTAGACATCCTCTCATGCCAGATCTCAAGGAAAGAGCTAAAAGGTGAAGACGTTAAGAGAAGCTGCAAAGAGGTGAAGATAACTCCTGAAGTAGCCAGCTATAAAAAGTCAGGGCAACACTGTCGTTTGGGCTGTGAATCGCTCACAGAGGCACTGGTTTGTTAACCTGAGGCCGGGATAATGTTTCCACCTGAAGGCAACACTCCCTGGATTATAAAGGAATAGGATTGCTCCAGGTATCTCTGCCCACTCGAAATGGCAGAATGTTGACTGACTGATTTAAGCAGAATAAACAGTAGTGTATGAACCCAAAACAGTCTGTGAAAGGCCCATCCTCCTTCTAATGCTGATAATAAAGCACAAAAATTGTGGAGGAAAGACTCTTAGACCTCTTCTATAATGCAGCTAATGTGATACAATTTCTCCTCTCTTAGGAAAGTTTATCTTCAGAAGAAAAAGAAACAAAATCAAAAAATCTGGCACATATTTTACTATTATTTTACAGATTTAAATAAATGGTGGGGCTGAGTATAGAAGACTAATTAAATGCTGTTGTAATTACATTGATTAATACTGGGGTGATGTCTGACATTTGTAATATAAACTGAAAGACAAGTCATAACATGGATATGAGTGGTTATGACATTTCTTAAAGTGCTTTCAGAGATGCAAATCACTGGATAAATGTGAGTCATTACAGTTATCTTTGTGTTTTCTGCTTTTAAGATTCTTATTGCAGTGACTTGAGAAATAAGGGAAAGAGATGATGTTTGGAAGCTTTTATGAAAAGTCTTTTTTTTTGTTTCAAGCTGCTTCAACATCTAAGCAAAGAGCATCTGAAGAGACAAACAAAAACATTCTTGTCTTTTTTGTTCAGAGCAACGCACACAGAAATGGAATATATTCCTCTGCTCATGTGCAAGATGAACACACTGTCATCTTGCAATGTTCAGCCCTGGGGACCAGCTGTCTGTAATTCAAGACCTAGTTTGTGTGTGTGACCTTGCAAAGTCTCACTGAGAAAATTGTTGTGTGTGAGAAAGTATATAAACTGAAGTCAAGGAAGATAAGAAAAGCAAAAACAGAGAAAATTGTCATGGTTGAGACAGTGAAGAGGTTACATTCTTTGTCAAGTTTTGCAGTTCGTAGAAGTTCAGTCACGCACAGGACTGTGCTAGGTTTTGTCCAAGCACAAGACAAGCACTGAAAGATAGCTCCTTCCCAGATAGCATCCAGACAAAATGCTCATCAAGGGAGGATTTGACCCCCTAGACATCTGCACTGTTAACACAGTCCATTGTTATTATTTTCATGTGTTTAAAAAAGCCGTGATACAAACTCACTCCACCAAGGAAGAAGTTCCATTACCAGGATTAACATGAAGAGTAGGCACAGATTTCCACAGACAGGTTCCTTCTATATCTCAAAAAAAGCCACAGAAGATGGCACATCCCTGAGGAGAATCACAGTGGGGATGTGCCTCATCACACAGCACTCATCTTGCAAATAGAACTTTGTACTCTTCCCTTAGCTGCCACTCAAAGGGCAGCCCAGTTTAACAGTGGTGAAGTGTGTCCATTGGTGATGCCTTGGGAAGTATCTGATGGTGGAAGTGGTTTTGACTGTTTGGCTGTTTTCTGCCTAGAGCTCAGTTACAGGAGGTTGAATAAAAGTCCCTGACTTTTAATAGGGGTAAAAGTCAGCATGAATCTTTGCAGGAATTTGAAAATCCTTCTGAAACAGAGTATCCTAAGGAATCCTATGTTTTCCAAATATTGTCTGTAGTAGTAGTCACACTGTGCTTATGATAATCCAAAGATATAACAAACAGAAATTTTGAAGGAAGAGGAACATTTATTCCAACCGTGTAATAATCACAATAACAATATTTGATTTTTATATTGACCAGTTCTGCTTTAGATCTGAAGAAGTGCTTGTATGCTTGAAATCTTGTCTGTTTGTTTTTTTTTCCCCAATTATATAAACATCTAAGAAAATATATTTACCAGCAAATCTTGCTGTGATAATACAAACAGTTCCTTCCCTTTCCTACCTGTTTATAATTCTATGCTCAGGATTAGGAATGAAAGGGGAGACCACCACTAAAGAGGCAGTTGAAAAACTGGTGATACTAAAATTATTAATTTGTATTGTTTTCCCAATGTAAAGACAAAATCAGAAGCAGTTCTGAAATATCTAAAAATTCCGGGTTTCTTTATCCTAGGAATCAAACTCAGAGATTTTCTGGTATTAAAATAGCTTCATTTGTCAAGCCTTTCTGTTTTGCAAAATCACGTGTCTAAAAATAAAAACATAGTTTACTATTTGTGTTCTTTTCAGCTTTTCTATTCCTCCAAGATTCCCCTACACACAAAAAAATTTTATCCACCCAAATCGGTTTCTGGATTTCTGCATTTATTTAGCAGAACTGCAAAAACAATAAACTATCAATTATTCCAACAACTGAAATTTTCCTCCATATGGCCAAGATAATATTCCTGCCTGAAACATTTCTTCTGCATACAGGCCTGCCTCAGATGATCCCCTCTCGAGAACATATCATGAGATATGCACCATTTACTTATGAAAGCACTTCATTGTTTTCATGCTGTCAGACAGCAGTTTTGTTACCCCGTACTTTGTCTCCTAAAAATTTACTTCCTTATGGATTGATGTGCAAATTCTCCTCAAGCTGGACCCTTATCATTTTATATATGTTAGTAAAATGTTTTTCAGGATAAGGGAATAAATCTGTGCATATTTGATCTGGTGAATATCTGTACAGTTCTGTGAAAACACTGGACAGAAGTATGTATTAAATAAACATCTGCTTAGAAAGGAATGTTTTCTTATTTGCTTCGTAGGATAAAGAAGATAGAGTTCCTCATGATAAATATTCCACTTAGCAATTAAAATTTCATATTTGCGAGGTCCACGTAGTAAAAATTCTAAATTAAATAATCTTCATTTGCATATATTTCAATCCAAAGGGCATTGTTAGAGGACACTACCTCCAAGATAATAATGAGCTGTTTTCATTAACCATGCCCTAATGATTACAGCAGGCTTGTACTTCAAACGTCAGGAGATAGTTACCCAGGCAAGACGAAAGAAATTATTGTACATCTTTATCTATCTCCCCTTCCATGTAAGTCACCGACTAAGAAGGCTATTTCTTGCTCCAGAGTCAATGTACTCAGGAACCTCTTGAAAAGGTTTAATTGAACTTGGATATGGTATGGACAAAGGATCAGGAAATGAAGCTATATCTCTGGAAGACTAGAATAATGCAGATGAAGTACAGGATGAAGGAACAAACTTTTGTTTTCTGCCTCTATAGTCCTGAACATAAACAAATTCTCTAACTTGCATGATTCCTCTTGTTTTTGCCAAATACAATTATGTTTAAAATTTCTGAAGGGATTGACAGGCTTTCTCCTGTCCTTGCAATTGTGCATATACATTTTTTAAATACAGTCTTTTGATGTATCTGTCATCATAATGTAAGAAATTTTAACTTCACATTTGGAAAATCTGCTATTTAAATGTGACTAGTCTTCCACGTTATTTGACCTATTTTCACACTTTTCTATCAAAAAATGCTATATGATACTTTTTTCTCTATCAGATCTATCTGATTTATATATGTCAAGTTTATATTATCCCCCATACTCCAAAGAAATTGTCACTGAGTAGTAGAAAACAGATTATAAAGGCCTTCAGTCAATCATTTTGTTCATCTTTTGCCCTCCATAGATCAACTAGATCTTTGTTATTCCAAATGAGTGTTTTTCCAGCTTGCTCTTTAAAAGCTTTAATGATGATAGAGTTTCCACAGCCTCCCCAGGCAATCTATCCCAGTACCTAATTATCCTTACTGTTACAAAGGTGTGTTGGGTTTTTTTAATGTCTAAGTTAAATTTCCCTTGCCACTATTAAAAAGGCCATTACTTTTTGTACTATCCACAGTGGACATAAAGGAAGCATTATTCACTTCTCTTTTTACAACAACTTTTTTATATGTTTGAAGACCACTATGTATCTTATACATATCTTTTTCTTTATGTCTTTCTTTCTTTCTTTCCAATCAAGCAATCCCAGTGAATTCATATTATATTTATAAGCTATGTTCTCAGACCTTTGTTACAGGTCGTGCTTCTAGGCTCTTATACTATTATTGTTGAACTCTAGATAGTCTTCAAATGGTCATTACCTTTGCCAAAGCGCTGTGCTTAAAACTGGGCACAATGCTGCAGCTGGTGTCTTAACATTCATAGGGTCACATAAATAACATTAGCAGTGTTTGAGCAGCTGTAAGAACAAATACACTGAGCCATATCTTTTTTTCTCCATTTATAACCCCTCTGCTTTTATATCAGATTCACATTCTGCCAGTGGTTTGAATCTGCAGCAGACAGGGATGCTTCTCAGCCCTGGTTTATGCCAACACAAGATTTCCTTTACTGGCCTCATTCAGGCCATCCACATGTCTGCTAGATGTTCATCCACCTACTGGCTCTGCTGGTTCAAACAAGGACGTTTCTATTACAAATTGCTGATCATGTGCTGGAGTCAGTTACTGAGGCTCTCGACATGAGAGTTAATGTAAGCCTACTAAAAACTACTAAAATAGTTTCTTTCTATCACATAACCACACCACAGTATTTGCAAACACTATCCAAAATTTGGATCAATCACTAATGTAGCCATGCATGTGTGCTAAGTTTGTTGAAAGAATGTTTACTAACCTATTATTCATGTCATCTCATTCAAGAGGGGCCGTCATGTATCGTTAATGATCTTGATTTCCAGGTTCAACTGTATGAATCATAAATTCCATTAAACCTTCTGTGCAGACATTTTCACTTACTACTTCACAGAAGCATAGAGTGTTTTCTGGGGATGATTTTGGGAGCGCCCCTGGTCTAACCTCTGCCTTGAAGGAGAACTCTCATCAAATGGATCCAGTCAGCCGTGGTTCTGTGTAGACATTATTCTCTTCAGTGGTGTTGAAGTGAGAGTCCAGATTCAATAATCTAATGAAACATACGGTTAATGCCATTCTGCAAACTTTAATAAAACTGTTCATGTACTTAGATTCAATTTCATTATTAAAAACCTAGAAAATGTAATGTGCAAAAAGCCTCAGTTTGTACTGAGTTTGAGACTATGCTGGGAGAATCATCTGCAGAGCAATGAAAAATAAAACAATCCACCCAATGTTTTTTTGGGGAATACTGCAAAAAATGAAATAAGCCAGTTAACATATTCTGAGATGAACTCCTGTGTACAGGAGTCTATCTAGAGCTTTTCTGGCTTATTTAAATTCTTGCACTGAGAGAAATCCCATCTCAAGTTTCCTGGGCAATCACGTTATGTAGAGGAAAGCACCTGCTCCAAGTGTGAGGCATCAGTTCTGCTCTGAATATCACAGTTATTAGCTGCAGAGCCCGAGTACAATCATCAACCTGTCGGAACCTTGGTCCTCATCAACTACCTGTGAAGTGTTCTGTGACAGGCGTTAATTGGTGATTATTGGAAAGACTAGCTGAGGACTGGAAAAAATCCCTGTCTTAGCTAGATATGAATTGTGTTCATTCCTTGTAGAGGCTCACAGTAGTCTGGTCTCACTGCCCTCAAATCTCCTGGGTCCCAGCAGGCCCCTTTACCTACTTCCTGAGGACAGTTGTATTATTAATTCTGGCTGAAAAATGCAAACAATGAAGAACCAAGTACAACCAGTCCTTTCCACCTATCTTAGGAGGTTATCTTTTCTGCCTTCTAGTCCTTGGTGCTTTTCTCTTCTAACCTTTCTGGCCAAGTAAATGAAGTCAGGGCTTGCTTTAATCAAAGCTGACTACAGTTTTCAGATGTTGAGAAGGAATTTGGGGATTTGTGTAGAACTGGACAATCTCAAGGATTTTTAGAAGCAAACCAGATATTAAAAAATATCTCTGTCTAGTGTCTCTTTCTTCAGTGAAGAAGTTTGATTCTAGTCAAATCACAATGCAAAAAAAAAAGAATGAAATGGAGAAAATAGTTCTCAAATATAACCAGTTCTATAGATGTTTCCATAATCCTAACACAGTAATTAGCTTCATAATCAATAATTGCTGCCAACTAGGTAAATTAGAGATTTGTACATCTCCTGTAAAATATAAACAGCTGGAAAGTTGCTTCCACTGTTCCATGTAATGGAATAATTAAAGTACCTGTCTAGTAGCAAATATGTTATATACAAAAAAAAATTATTAAATGCAAAGTCATCTTGGAATAATTAATTTAAATATTATACTTTGAAAACTATCAGAAAGTGAATGCGGAAACTTATTGAAATACCTCATTTCGAATTTATCTTTTCCCATTAATATTTACAATTTTATATCAATTAAAATATTTCTATTACAAAAAAATAAATTTTAAAATTCAAAATTATTTTCAAAGGGTTTTTAACCTCCTTTAATGCCAGCCTTAATTATCTTCAGTTTTGGTTGAGGAATATGAAAGTATCTCTATGTTTGAATAAATATGCACGCATATTTAACTGATTCATATGCTCCTTCAGAACAGCTTTATTCTTTACTCTTCCCCATTTGTTTCAGGGATGAAAGGAATAAGAAGGTACAGTCCATACAATGACTTTAAAAACATGTTTTTTTCTTTCACCTTAGTCTTGTTCTGCATCTGATGTCAATTCTTTAATATAAAGACTTAAAAAAAGTATAAGTACTCCGAGGGATTTTACTTCAGTGCCTGCCATTCTCAGTACTGTGACACATTCCTATTGAGGGCTTTATTTTAACATACTACATGTTAAATAATTCAAATTGGTTTCATTATTTTTTTTCTTGGCGGGGGGAGAACTAGGTACAATCAAACAAAAAATTAGGATTGATCAGGAAATATGGTCCAAACTAACATGAGACATAAGATTGTCTCTAATGTTGTCAAGCAAAAATCTGCTTCTATCCCACAGTGACTTAGTGCTGAAGAAGCATATAATTGGAAGTAGAGCAAATACGAGAGTCATGGAAATATCAGAGTTGTGATACCTACTATATTGATAAGCAGTGATATTTGTCTCAAAGGCCTGAAAGAGAATATGAATAATTTTCATCAGAGGCATTATGGCAAACATGACAGGCAGTTTCATTTTGTAGCATTAATCCTACATGGCCCAGTGTCCATGACAGAGTGGACTGGAGTCTTGGCTGACCCCTTGGATGCTTTTTTGGATCTTAGAAGTGACAAAAGTAGATAAATTAAAAAAAAAACTTATCAGGTCCACTGTGAATATATATTGGTAGAATCATACTAGAACGAGCTGTTTTTGCTTACAGTTGGAGGATTGTACAGATGTATGTATGATGGATGTATGGCAGAATAGACGAAAGGAAAATCAGAGAAAGGATGACATTTTGGCTTTAAAGATGAAAATATGTTAATTCAAAATATTTAATTTTGTCAGTTAAAATTAAGAGAATTCCTTTGGGGAGTTTGATAACAAGCTGTGATTCAGCAAATAGCTGTTTTGCATCACCCACTTGCTTCTTAACTGCCTAGAAGTCTGGAGTGCCAATTATCCATATCATTACTTTATGAAGGGTTGAATAAAACACTTCATCATTCACTGATCATGAGTAGCGCATGGGCTGTAAAGACACCACCTAGAACACATACTCAGTTATGAGGATAAACATGATGTGCTTCACAAAGCAAAAAAATAATAAAGTAAAATATCTGCTACATAAAACCTAAATAAACAAATGTTGTATTATACATTTAATCTGGTACCAAGATAATATCATTGTGGAATCAACTGGTAAACAGGTGTTTAGCCTTAATATTCAGTTCAGTGGCACAGAAATAATTATTTTATTTGTCACATTTTCGTTTCTTTTCAGCAAGTTTACCATTGAGTAATAAAACATTAACTTCACTGGCACTTTGTAGATTACATACAATAAATATTTATCTAAATGATAAAAAAGGGTGTGCAAGAAACATAAGTAAATGAGTGCAAAATCCTGAGAACGGGATTCATGTCGCTGTTATTATTGAATTTTGTGGTGGAATTTTGGTATTTTCTTAAGCTTGGAAGCATTTTCTCTGTCTTCTTTGTTTCTGACTGTTGTGAAGCTAGTTAAAGAAATGATAAACTGAAAATCATATTTCCAGTCCAGAGTTACGCACTGTGGTGGTACATCTCTGATCATTCACACTAAAAACAGCCAAGCAATTTTCTGCCATTAACAAGCTTTAATTAATTCCTCAGTTGATCAAGTTTTCCATACAATATCACTATAATTTATTATATACAGGTACAAGATTACAAGAGCATTGATCTTAAAACCAATCCTAGGAATCCCTGCACCTCTCTTCAGTTTTGGTCTCTGCCAGGCCACGTCCACTGTTGGGCCACACTCACTGCCAGTAGCTTTGTCCAGGAAGACATCATATCGAAGGGGTGCATGATGCATGCTTGTGGTAAGTGGGAAGGAGATGCAGGCTGAAACATCTAATTGATTCAGACTTGGAACTTTCAACAAAATTTCATAAAATGACAAAAAGGCTAAAAAACAACAATAACATTTAATTTGCATTTCATGGCAGAATAAGAACAAATTTGAAATTTTGTCACGAAGTGACCTACCAGGCCCTTGCCAGCTCTGCTCCTTACAGCCTTCTGCTATACGGGTGCTGAAGTGATTCCTCAGTGAAAAGGGAGATGTTGCTAATTCTGTCAAAGATAATTTAGATGATATCCACACTGTCTCAAAAGATAAGAATGAATAAAACAGTCTTTTGCAGTTTTCTACAATTCTTTTTTTTTTATTATTACAGTAGATAATTTCCTAATCTCTCACTGGTTCTGTAAAATAGAAACTACTTTTTGGACAATTACTGTTCAGGCTGACTCTTGCAAAGTACGCAGCACACATTCTTTCAGAGATTAAATCTTCTGAGTGGCTGTCAGAGGTCAGAAGACACATTGCTTTACAGACTTAAACATTAAAGAAGCACTTAATTATCAATTTTACACAAAGACACTTCCTAAATGATTTTTAAAGCCATGGAAAATGAAATGTTTCATAAGACAATTAAAAAATGTACACCTTCAGCATAGCTTACTCCAATGCTTAGACACATTTTAACTCTTAGGTCAATCTAAGGCTGCTCTCTAAGTTTCTAACACAGACTCATGTTATGGAAAGAAAGCTCTAAGATACTTCGCCTTAACTGAACTATGTTGTTTTTAAAAAAGAGTACTTTTCTATTTGGGAAAAAAAAAGATCACTTTTCTACTATATTTTAAAAATTAAAACCAATTCAAAATCCGCTGAATTCTCAACTGTCTTTTTCAGGAACTAAGAACAAAGGTCATTTTTGCCATTTTCTTATATCTCTGTGAGTTCCTTAGAATTTAATCAGGTTGCATTTGTTGGTGGAAAATGGTATTGCCTCTATTTTGCGCTGAAATGAGTTTGACAGGAGCAAACAACACAAGAAAAAGAATGTGTAGATATACTCTCTGCTTCTAGATGTGTCTGTGTTTTGGGAGGTGAGCTGTAAGGACCATCATCTTGCAATTATTACATGGCAAGAAAAGGTTGATTAGATTATGGTTGCTTGAAGCAGTGTCTTGGATATTGGAAATAAATAGACAAGGAAAATAAGAATTTTTGATAGCTTTAATAGGTTCGAATCAGGTTCATTCGTTTGCATTCCCACAGAAGACAATATTTCTTAAGTATCTAGCGTGGCACTGGGGTAAGTGTGTTTCTAGAATAGCTCTTAATAACTTACTTAAGTATGATTGTAAAGTAAATGAAAATATAAAGGTTGTCATAATACAAAAAAAAATCAATAGCAAGTTCTGATAGAAGCACACCAGTTTGAGGACAAAGAGTTCTTTAATAAAGCTGGAGGAAAAAATGCTGCTGAGAAATGCAATACATCTCAGGCATGTAAGGAATCAGTCTATTGTAAAATTTGATGCAACCTGATAAGCCAAAAATAAATTACTTTTCTGCTCTGTTTTTAGCTGGCTGAAAGAGATGTTATAATGACAGAAGAAATCTTTCGGTATCAATGTCTAGATGATAAGGACATCATAAATTCAATACTGGCTATGATTGACCAATTATTTAGATGCAACAGGCTGAGAAACATCCAACAAGCCCCCCATACAGATCCCTTTCCAGAAATTTCAACTTTCACAATGCGGTCCAAAAAGGAGAAAATAAGGCTATATCTACAGCAACTAGTGCTATTACGTTTTAGGCAGGACACCGGTGCCCAAAAAAAAACTAAAGCTTCAATGAGCTAAAGCCTGTCCTTAGTTCTGCCTTTCACTTGTTGTCTAAGGGAAGTCTCCACTTTTCTGCTGTTCCCTTATCAATCACCTTTCAAAACTGTAAACATGCCTTCTGGTGCTTTTCTATCGCAACACATACTATACAAGAACTGTCTTCACCTAATCCTCTCAATATTACTGCACAACAGTCAATTAATTAATAACAAGAATAAACCTATATAAAACAGCATAGATGAAGCCCTATATAGGCAGAAGTATTAGCAAGGCAATAGAGTCAGTAGATTTACAAGGATGGCATGAAGTCTGGAGGAACACATTGAATTCTATGGTGTAAAATGGTTTGTCTTGCTGTCTATAGTATAGTCCAGCCTAGAAATGGCCAAATACAACACAAACATAAAGAATGATCTGATGGATTAATATAAAGTCTGTTCTAGGAAATAAAGACATTCCTTTATTCATTTCCCACTAGTCCGCTCTTGTCAAAGGATATAATACTTCCCTCTAATAGGAGATGGAATTTGCCTGCTGGTTTGTAGGTTATTGAATCGACCTCTGATTTTAAGGGATACATTCAGAAACTTTGCTTCTAAATGGAATTTCTACTAAAAGATATAAGAAATCCCTCCAAGGGTATTTGCAGTGACTGGTTATCTGGTGGTGACATTAATTGTGGTGACATATTTTGCAGAACAGCCTCAAGTGTAACATTAGCTGAACTGTAAGACCCTTCCATATATAAGTTTAGCTTAATATACCTCATAGATGTATCCCTTGCTTTGTGCCTATTACTCAGCTGAAGGAACCTGGGCAATTTTATGCAGATGTCTCTTGGGTTAGGCCCTGAGTGCATTCATAATGATTAATGATGTGGGTTTTTTTGCTGCATATCTGTATACAACATAGGCTTTTTTTATTCATAAATCTTCTCTCAAAAGACAAGAAATAACTTTTCAGCAAATAGGTCTTAAAATCAAAATATCCAACATTCTATAGCAGAGCTCAAAACTTTTCATGTTACAGATTACAGTCTCCACATGGATAGAGCCCTTCTTGTGCTCCTACTCTCAATTATGTACATTTATTATAGTAGCTATATCAATTCTCAAAACTGAGTTAATTACTTAGGGTGGTATCAATCAAAAATACATAGGAAGAATTTGTATGTAAAAATCTTGGTTGCATTTTTCCATTTTTCACAAGTTTAATACCTTCTTTTTACTGTGGTATGGGACTTTTTACCACTCTAGAGAGCTCAGGGCTCTGCCACTATAAAGAGTAATATCAAATCTTGACACAGATAGGAGGTGAATGTAGGATCAGCATGACTGTGTGACAACAATGGAATCATATCACAGTAGGTCATTTCTGCAGTGGATGGTGTGACAGGGTGGTGATGTAGGAGCAGAAGGTGACATCCTGCAAGCTGTAAGCACTGGAGCTTTTCAGTTAGTAGTCAACCAAACTGACCGCTCCTTCTGCAGAACCCCTTTTCCCATGGTTTGTAATGATTTCTTAAATTCTATTAACATGATAACTTGGCAGTTCTGTAGTTTATTGGTGACGCATTACAAATTTATTGAATTATTGGCACTGGCATGTTAACTGAATTGGTTATTGTGAATTTAGGTCAGTAGTTATCATAATCATGGAGTTCCTATGAAATTATGGTACCAATAATTTATTCCTAATGGTTGATTTTAATAACACACACCAAAGGGGAAGAGGAATCCCATTCCTTTAGAAAAATTAAACAAACTTAGACTGCTGAGACTCCAAGTGTACATCAGCTTGTTCTCTAAAAAGCCAAATCAGTCACATTCATATTAGCTATCAGCTCTTATACAGCAGAAAGAAGAGTGGATCAAGAGCAGTGAGAGCAGTAAAGGAAATACACCTTTTAATTTTGTGATTGATTCGGTGCATTGCAACACATGTAATGCATTCACATTCACTGATGTTGCATTGGAGAATGATAAAAAAAATTACCAAGTGATTTTGATATATATAAATCAATCACAAATACATCCCTCATTATCAACAAATAAAAATGCAAAGGTCTGATCCCCACTATCTTTTTTTAGTTAATGCATGTAAAAAAATAAAACTTTTTCTACTTTTTCTTTAGACTAATTTTGCCTAACAGTACATTTATTTGAGGCTTTTTGGTACTCTGAGTCTTAGAAGTGTAATACTGTGAGAGATTTAAGCAGTTTTGGAGCAAATAGCTGGTAGTTACTGTGGGAACTGTATTGGAATCACATTCACTCTGACTAAATCTAGAATTGTTTCTGCTGTTTTCATTAACAGTCCCACCACACTCACAATGTTAAACATATCATATTGGACAGATCAATGGAACTGGTTAATAGAATGATTAAGGTATGGGATAAAAAACAAAAAACAAGAGTAAACCAAATATTCCCCACAACTGTCCAAAACCAGATCCAGATCTTGACTACCATGTATTTACTACTCACGTATGCAGCATGGGTGAGCTGCAGATGGAGACCTTCCTATTGCTGCCAATATTAAGTGCTTCAGTTCTCACTATATTCTACACTACATAGTATTTTTTTTTATCCAACACCAGTTTAAAAGCTCTTGTTAAAGCTATCAAATGGAAGATAGTTCAAGACACAAGACTCTATCAGGAGGCAGATCATTTAAGGAACTAGTCTGAAATCCATAAGATTTCAAAAATTCTTTTTATGTGGTTGTTGGCAGCTACGTTTTCACAAATTAAACTTGGTCAAAAAAATTCATCCAGGAAAATAGGAAATCACTGGAACTCACTGAGAAATTAAGAGTCTGGTAATTTTTTTGCCTGTGTCAAGGTCTGAAACCCTCTGCTTGATGTATGGGCATGCAATGCCCGATGGCTTGTGTGGGGAATGTGGAAAATCACTGTTCTCAGCTGGAAATAGAATCCAAGCTCAATACATGGAACGTTGCAATAATCTTGATGGATAAATTTGGTATCTCTATCTAGCAGTGGATTTAGATGAGGAAGGTAAGCGTCTCCTACAAGCCTAGACACTCTCTAATACAGATAGAGAGACGCAGTCCAGTTACTATGAGCCCATCAGATTCCACTGGATTAGGCATTGTAAGTGTGGCCTGCTCTCCCAAGGTACCTCCCTCTGATGGGCTTTGTGTGAGAGCCCAAACACCAAGCAGTAACTCTGGGTGCTGTCGCAGCAGCTCCAACCCTTGTCACACAGTCTTTTACCCTGGCCTCCAGCGTCTTCAGGCCTCTCAGGACTAATCATTATTCTGGTGAGCACACTTGGTGTTAAAATGTCTTCCATCAACTTTGTGGATCAATCTCAATGACAAGGATTTGAAGGCCTTCATATGTTAAGACTCTCGAATGATTGCAGAAGACTGTCGTGCTTGTTTCAGAGGGAATTCGCAGAGTAATCACGGAGATAAATATGATGAATGGAATGTTTGTAATGAACGGACTGAAAATCTACCATGATCAGCAAAAAATGATTCACCAGCTTAATAGTGGTTTCCCAGTTTCTCATGTTCTTTCCCTAAGATTTCACTACTGGGCCTGAGTGAGATAAACTCATAGTGCTGGTGGTGCCTCGATTTAACACCAAATAAAGCTATTTTCCTCATTTCTTATTAACAGGGAGTAGAGAACAGGACACAACAGGCACCAAATATTCTCTGTTGCATTCTGTCACTTAAAAAAATAAAAGCCAAAGATCACACAAGGGCGCATGATTGTGGCAGGTCATTAATATCATCTACCATGCAGCAAATTGCTTGTCATGCTTCCTTTATACTCATTTATGACTAAAGAGGTCCATTTGAAATGAGAAACAATAAATATTTTTCACACAGCTTCATTTGTTAAAAATTAATTCCCTAAGTTTCTAACAGCACTGAGGAGCTGAATCAAAGAGAAAAAAATATAGAAACAAAAGAAAAGACATTTACACACTTACGATCGTGGAAACTTCATGGACTTTGACACTTAAATTATTAAATAATATTATAAATCTTAAATACCATATTTCCATTCAGAATAGGATGACATCAAAATGGGAAAAAAATCATAATCATCAATACAATTTCCTCTATCAGAGAAAGTACTGTATGTGTAATGAAGACTGGTTTGGAGGTAAGTATTAATATTTTTGCAGCTACAGAAACTTCAGATCATTGCACAAACATTAGTGAATGGTACAACTTCACATCTAGTGCATTATCTTATCTTGTGTTCCCTAGAGCTCAGTACTGGGGCCAGTTCTGTTTAATATCTTTATAAAGATCTGGGTGCGGAGATCAAGTACTCCTTCAGTAATTGTAGAGAAGAAAGCAGGCTGTGTGGGAGTGTTGGTCTGGGAAGGAAGGCTCTAAAGAGGGATCTCGATAGACTGGATTGATAAGCACAGGCTAACTGTATGGGGCTCAACAAGGCTCAATGTCAGGTCCAGCATTTCTTTCTCACCAATCTTTCATTCTCTGTTTCATTCAGACATTTTGATATCACCATCCAAGTACCAGAATATACTACAGTTTGGGTTGGGTTGCATTGATTTCAGTCAGTTTTTCCAAAAAGGATGATCTCTGGGCAGAAAATTAAAATTCAGGAGATTATAGCTGCTAATTCAAACTCTTACTCTGGTCAAGATACTCAGCTTCTAAAAATGTGTTCCCTAGCTGACAGTATCTTCTGCCTCATATAATGTCGGAGATATTTTAAAGCACTTTGAGGATGAAAATACATATACTAGTTAGCTCTAGCCCTCAAAGATTACAGGATCATTTTGTTGCATGAGATTGTGTGCAATGTTCTGGGATATAAATAATTAAGTTCCATGTGGACTGTCATGAGTTCAGTATAGTAACCATTTCAGAGAAGTAATTATGATTACTGCTTAATATGCAACATCATTGAACTTTCCTTCCCCCTTGCTTCTCCTTTTCCCTTTATTTAATCATTTCTTTCTCTGTTTTGTATAAATTATTGTCTTCCCTTTCTACAACAATACTATTCCCACTTTTGTTTCTGGGAGCTTTACCTTTGATGCGCATCTCATGCAGTACCTGGGAGCTTGTTGTGGACTGTTGTAATGTCAGAATGTTTTTGAAGGCATCTTTTGTGGAAAGTCTTAATGGTCAGATCTAAGCTGGAAACATTTCTTTCCTCCTGTCCTTTCTGAAGCTTGCTACCCATCTGTCTAATTACAAAAGATATCAAAACATAGAAGATACGTGGTGATCCATCAAGACCTGCCAGTTCACAGGGTAAGGAGACTATACCTCATTAACAAAATCCCCAGTCTTTGTATTCTCATTCTCTAAAAGTTTCAACCATTTCCAACATATGTAAATCTGAAACACAAAGCCTGATTTGTATCCCTATGAAGCTGAAATCCTCTTTGAATTTGAAGGTAGTATCATGAGTGTGAAAGGTTGCAAAACATCCCAAAAATTGATGTGTCACATACTCTGCTGATGCAAACTGATGTTGTTCAATTGATTTCATTAACACTATTCCAGTGTAGTGCTGAAAAAAAACAAGTATAATCTTTGTTACTTAGGTTAAAATTTCTGAGAGATTGATTGGTTTCTATTGATGGTATTGGAATTGGTGATGAAGAACATCAGTAATCTAACTCAGTGAATAGAGATAAATGATATACTGTTATCCTAGCTCTACCTTTTTGTACTTCTATAAATAATAATTCCCTCCTTAGATATTTTTTTAGAAATGCAACTCAGGATGTTGATGGAAACAAATACGTATGATATTGGCACATGAGTTTCTAAGAGAGATTATGATGAAGAAGTATGGATGCCAGATTAAGTTATAAATTTCTGCTAAGAATGTTTTACGATAATAAGACCATTTTTTCAAAAACAAGTCTCCCTTGACCTTAGTGACCTTGACCTTAAAATAAAATACTTCTTTGCTTCAGGAACAGTTTTAAAAATATAGATCCTGTGACTCTCATAGTCCTCAAGTAGCATATGAATTTAACAATTTAGAATTAGCAGAGAATGTTGGAGATTTTACAGGACTGCCTCCAGCAGTCTCTTCTGTGATTCTGTGATTCTTAGCTTTCCACAACAATCAGCATTACTAGAAACCTCAGGTGATTGCTGTGCTATGTTTCTTCCCATGATGTCTACCATATGCAGTATCTTCTTTTGAGGAGATACATTGTGAAGCATGAACACAGTGGTAGCACAGTTCAAGAAACCATTCACCCTGACATCCACAGAGGATGCATGATTTCATAGTCACTAATTACCTGAGACCATCTCCATGTCTCACTTCAACTCATGTAAGAAGAATATAACCCAGGTTTGGGTGACCTTGGCATGGCCACACACCTTAGTGCTACACTGTACAGGGAAAAAAAATTATTATAGGACTAATTAGCTTACACTGGAGGTAACTCTTCTTAGCAAGTAGAATTCAGACTAGCACTGATTCAACTGTATTTCTTCCAGTCCTTAAATAAATTCATTGAGCTCTGACAAGGCTTTACTGATGTAGATGTTCTCCCAAGGAAAAAAATTTCTACAAGCGTGCATGCACATAGATACTTATATAGACCTATGTGTAAAATAAATGCTATTTTATTCAGACTTTTCTTTAATTGACATTGCACTATTCTTTGAAAGAACAAACTGCTAGCATAAAATATTTAATGATTGGTAATAATTCTTGTGTTTATCATCAGTTGCCTTTTGTCTAGAAGTGTAGTGCTGATACACTTCTGTCAATAAGGTCTTCTGGAAATGAAATCAAAACACTGCAGGAGATATATTTAGCAGCAACTCAGCTCACCACAGAACACTGGTCTGGTTTACTTAGTAGTTGTCTCTGTTTACAGTGAAAATAAGAACACTTCTTGATTTATCTCCTCAAGGACAATTAAATGTGGTGTTTTGAAGAGTGGTGGGGCATTCTGATGACCCTGTAGTTTAGGAAGAAGGGCTATAAGCACTGGTAAGGTTTTACTGATCCTTTTTCTTTTTATATTAAGAACTTTCTATGGAAGTCAAGAGCAAAGGAAAAAAAAAGCTTACACTGAGCATTTCAATTTAAAGCCATAGCTTCTGATGAGATGAAATTTCTACTTCACTAAGATTCTTGTAGAATATCATGACCTGTCACTAGTAGGGTATCATTTGGGCCATTAACTTTTTCCATTTAACAGGGAATACCTATGTCCAAATAATTATTCTAAGAAAATCTAAATGTATATGATCAAATCTTGAGAAATCTTAATTTTTCCGCATTCATCAATAAGCCAAACATCTTACCACTCCCCAAAATATAAAGAATTGATTAAAATAGTAAAAAAAATAAATGTCCCTTTCAATAAAAAATAGATAAAGGAATAAATACAGCTCTAAGATAATTCATTGAGCAATTGTGGAAGCTAAGCTAAGATGATTTTGCTGCCAACGAAATGTGTCCCTGTCCTCCTCATCTTTGCCCTTCATCAAGCAAATAGTGTTTCTCTCCAGATAGAAGTTTGATACATGTTTTACATTCAATCCTGTTTCTTTTAGGATTTATTCTTTGGGTCATTATTCTTCATGCTAGAGACCTATTAAAATAGCACAGTCATACAAGGACACATGTGCACCTAGCACCGAGTAGACAAAGATCTCCTTAAGAATTGAGCCAAAAGGGGCAAACTTTAAAAGTGCAGCAGACGCAAAAAATCCTCTCTTATTCTAGACTTACTGAAATCATCAGTCAAAGTTTTGATGTTTTCCCTTCCTTATTCATTTAATCTACTATTTAATGCTCTACCCTCTCCCCAGAACACAATTTCATACTCCAGAGTTAAGCCCTTAGATCATAATGCTGACAGCTGCTTTCTATCAGTGATTGTGATCTGGTAAAGCAGTCTAGCCGGGGAATATTTCATAAACACTTGTAAGACAAAGGGATAATTGAATGATATAAGGGGGCAGCCAAATCTCAGTTCTAGCTTTAACAAACTCCACAGTATATTCAGAAATTTACAGATTTCAAAATTGAAGGCAGTGAAAGAGAGGAGAGTTTTTATTTGGCAGGTGCTGATTTTGAACAAGAGATGTTGCACAGCAGGATAATAGGTTTTGACTCAATGAAAAGGATAACAATAGAAAACACACTGAGGATATCACTAAATAAAGATCTTACAAGGACAGTTGAAAAAACCTCTTTGGTTTAATTTTATCTCTTCAACTTATTATTTCTTCTACTACTTTATCCACTCCCAACATCATAATTATAGCTTAATTCATCATAATTATAGCTTAATTCACCATCCATTTTTTGTTGCTGAAAAGCCAGATACCTTGTCTCAGTTGATTATCAAGTCTCTGTTTAGGTTAAAACCATGACAGTGGCGTCATTAGGCCATCCTAGCCCAAGACAGATAGGATACCACACAACTAGTTTGGATCACCCTTTAGATTTGCCTCTCTTTATTTTTTCATGAAACAGAGAACCTTTAGACTTGATCTCTCATTCTTACAGGGTTACTCTTATGTCAGGTGTATGATATTCACAATAGTTCTTTTTGAACACTTCTTCTAAATAAAGATGACATAATCCATCCCTCAGGTGAAAAATCTAAAAACCAGAAGTGTTAACCTTCCCAAACAAGGATTAGTGTCACCACTGAATATCACTTTCACATACCAAGTGTGATTCTCATAGGGAGAGCAGCTGTATTATACCCTGCTTTGAAAGAAGAATGCCCCTTGAATATGAAGCTAGTATTTAATAGGAGGCATCATTATAAATCACTTTACAGAATCTGGTGAAAAGCCATTCGTGAAACTGATAAACTACACATACACGCTTCTGAACAATCACAGCAGACAAATATCCTATTTGATATTCACACAGACACCTAGAAGTGACAACCTCCCCCTTCCCTCCCCCATGAGCAGCAGACACAAAACTTTCTCAAATTCAAAACTGGTTTTAACTGTCTGTTGGAAATGCGCAAAGACTGTCTCTCCCATATAATCCAGAGATTGGAAATCATTTTCAGAAACTGCTAGATGTACAACACTTAGTCTAGATTTGTCTTTGGATCGTTAACAGACAGAAAAGGGGAACGAAATTAATTAAATAAATGAATGAGTTAAGGTTTCTAGAATCCTAAAGAAACTTGATTCAGTTACTGCCTACAGCAAGCTCTTATATTATGATGCTTGCTGATCATTGATTTCAGGGTTTTATATATTTGCTAGTTTTATTTGGGGAGATGAATTTCAGAACTGACTGCCCTTGCTTGTGTACATTTGACCAGCCCTAAGAAAGCAAAGGGTTATTCCCGTTCCCTTTAGTAAAAAGATGGAAAATTAGTAAAGCACACTTTCAGACTTCTGCTTAACCCAACTGATGTGATCAGAAGCCATGGTATAGAAGTTGAAAAGAATTTGAACCCAGTCCCAAAATCAGTGTGACTGATTCACTAGGATATCCTGTTCATGAGTTATTCTTTTATACTTCTTGAGCCACCTAGGTGTCTACTACCTTAGGTGACTTCATCAAACTCCACTGTATAACGTCAGCTACTCCACACAGGTTTCCAAAATTTACGCTTTTAGTGAGTGTTAGTCTTTCAGGGTCTATATTAAATTACACAGGATTTTTTGTCCAAAGATAACAATATAGACACTTCAGGTGAATCATTCAAAAGTGTACCAACTCATTTTGAAGATCAGGCTTTTGGGAAAGTTGTGACCACATATATTTAAATATTTATTTGTTACAGTGTACATGAAGCATTTCACATTATACTGGAGGCATCTTCTACTTTTTTTCCAGAAAACTCAGATTGAGTACATTCTAAGTGAAGGAATTCATATTTGGTTTCATATGTATTCTCTTTCTTCAACCACTAGTAGCTACCAGCATAAATAACAAGCTAAGAAAAGACCTAGAGGGTGAGGTATTATAAATAATGAGATTACTACTATGTAATCTATAAAAGTTGTGTTTAAATTTAAAGAAAAAACAAACAACCAAAGAAACAACTTTGTAAAACTGAGCCGTCCATTGAACTTTGTATTTCCACTGCAGACAAATATTACAAAGGTAAGATGCTTAGGGACTCTGGAGACAGAAATCATTCATTAGAATCTGAGGTCACAGCAATAGCTGTGCAAATTAGTCCATGATGCTTTGTCTTTACAGTAACAACCAGAAACAGAGAAAGAATAGATAAAACAATCTGCACAGACCAGAGAAGGTCTAGAGTGCCATTGACAGATAAACAAAAGAGATTTCATAGCTGAGATTATGACTGCCACGTATTTTTGATGGCTGTCGGAAAATAGGGCTGGGGGCACTAAATCCTTCTGAATGAGATGGACACAAGCAATCATTTATCCTATATAAATGTAGGTGGGAGGGATCTTTTGGAGGGGAATATCCATCTCCTCTGACTACAGAAATTGACTGGCTTAAATTAAATGCCTGATTTCAGGAAAGCTAAAACTAGCTGAAATTAAATCAATGTGTCTATGCAACCATCCTTAAGACAGTGTAGGTTATTGTTGATAGTGATGAGATCAAATGAGGAGGAAAGGGGCATGGTACTTCATTAAAAAAAATGTTTCCATGATAGATTTCAGTTTACAAAAGTCCAGTTGATTACAGCTATGTTAAAACGAGCTTTAAGGTAGTGCTGCTGTGACTCCCCACATTGTCCATGTCATTTATATTCTCCACTTGCACTGATCTGCCCAATGGTACCCTTCAAGCACACAAAAAAATGACTGAATCATTATCTTGCCATCAAAAGAAGTATTTCAATGACTTCCCTTCAGGCATGAGCCAGCCTTTGTGAAAGGAGTTGTCAAAAGGCCAAGGCCAAATGGCACAATTTGTAAATAAAGCTGTCAGTCTGTCCACGAGGTCACAAGAGAATTGCTGTGAACAAATTGTTCTCCTTCTGTTCAGCTGTGGTAGCAGTAGTTATCTTAAACCATTTTAAAGACTCAAGCCAGGGTCATGTGCCTTCGGTGAACCCAAGCAACCCAATTTTGTCCTGTCCCACTCTGCCATTCTTCCTTTCACAAATCCAAACACAGTCACCAGCCCAGGATCCTATCTGGTTATGAAGAGTGCTGCTGGACACCATCTGTATCTGTGATATAGCTGCAATAGATCTGAACACAAGATCTCCTCAAAGAGAAGTGTCTACAGGGACAACAGGTTTTCCATAAGTTTCCTCTCTCTCTTTTTTCTCTTCCTCTTTGTAAATATGGAGGCAGATGGGTTTTGTCCAGAAGAAAATCTGGATATTTAAAGCCTATAAAAAAAAAGGAAGCTTTAATTGTTCCTTGTCCTGCAAATAATTTGTGAGAATAAATGCCAGTATCACTTACACACAGCTATTGTAATTCTGTTTACATTCTTCTGTGATTTTATTTTAGGGCTCATCACAAGAATGAACGAATAAGCAGAGCTGGGAATGGGAGAACGTGAGAAACATGTAATCAGTGAAGACGAAGCAGATATTCACTGGTTCGTTGTGGGGGAAAAAAAGGGAGGTAATTGCTTCATTCTCTCCTATTAGGTGTCTCCAGCATTTTGCCTTTTGATTTAACTGCCCTCCCATCTTTCATGCTGGTAGACATTTGTCAGATTTCTTTATGATTAGGAGACATATTGAGCTCTCAGTGAGAGCCCAGCATCCTGACAAGTATCTTGGACAGCTTGTCACTTCTGACAACGGAAATAAAACATAACACCAGATCTCAATTTTCACAACGCGATGGATCCTATCTCCAAATTTGCCTTCAACATCCCCACAGTTATCATTCTTTAATGGCTGGACACATCTGAAGGATTTAAGCTACCCTACAGGAAAGAAACATTAGAAACAGGAACAGAGGTGCAATTTAGATGCTTCAACCTGGACTTCACTGGTTTCCCAGAATGCAACTTTCAATTCAAAGCACAACCTGCTTGACAAATCTCAGTGTGTTCAACAGCACATAGTAATAGGGGCCATTTAAGCATATTCAGGTTGGAATCTCAGTCCTTTTGGTGAGGGGTAAAACTTGTACTTCTAAGATTCCAGGTATTTTATATTTTGAGGTTTGAGATTTCTTCCTCCAACAACTACGTGTTTGGAATGGTCAAAGGTTTACATTAATTAAAATGAAAGACAATTGGAACATTTATAACTTTTTGAAACCTAGAATTCTTTATCTCTATTCTTCTTTCTTCATAAGAAAAAACAGGATTATCTATTGATTTAAGCCAGTATGAAGTTCTTGATTCATGCTAACTTTGAACTGATTTGACAACCTTATGTGACTCAGGAATCCAAGTTTATAAGGCCAAAAATGCATCTCGTTGATTTGACAGTTTCAAAGTCTATTATTGTCTGCTCCCTTCCTCTTGAAAGTTAACTTTGTTTTCTGAGAGAAAGGTGAATAATTCATTAGAAATCCCATTTAGTGCGGGTGCACTCAAAGTGTGGAAGAAAAAGCAGAATTAACAAAAGTCACTATATATAATAAATGGAAATTATTGCTACAGGCAAACGTGTATAAAGCTAAGAGCACGGTACACATAATCTAGTTATAACTATAAATATTACTTTCTTCTTTATAGTTAAAGATGCAATGTTAGTATCAATTCTGAAGCACCTTTCTTATGCTCATAAAAAATATAGCAAGTCTTCAGTAGAATTTAATAAATAATAAACAGATAGCAGTCTAGTGGATGGATGTGATGAATAACCAAAAGGAAGAGACTAAATACAATATTTGTGTATAATTAAAACACTGAGCTACTGCTGGTTGATTTGATTAATGGCACCTTCTTAATTATAAAGTGTCTTTACTTGTAATTTAAGACGACAACAGAATGCCTTTTGCTCATCCAGAAGCAGGAGACAGTGGAGAAATGAAGTATTTTATTATCTGTCTTGAATAAAGATGAGTTCTAATAAAAGGCAATGCCGAAGTGCATAGCAGGTTAAAGAATCTATGGGTTAGAACTCACAACCAGTAGATGGCACTCATTTTATTTAATTCCATTCTACGAAAGATGAGAAAACTTCCTACAATTTTTTAATTGTTTTTGAAGATATAGAGCAACTTTTGCTGAAGGAAAATAAAGTTTGGAGCAAATATTTAAAGATTTGGCCTCACAATGTATATTAAAAAGTGAAAGGAGAGAGGTTCAAAGTTTTTCAGTGTTTCCAACACTAAACTTACAAATTACAAAGCCAGACAAGGAAACAAAACAGGACAATGTTAGAAATGACCTAAAAAATAGTGCAGAATAAATGCTTGTGGTAGACCCACAATGAAATATCACTTCTTTTTTTTCTACAAAATCACTCTTTTAAAATATTTTTAAGTTAATGAAAATCAATTCCCACCTCATTACATTTTCAACCAGCAGATCTATTACAAACTAGTGCCATTGTTTGAACTGCAAAAATGTCACTTCTCAATATAGACTGGAAGCTGTCCACATTGCTCTCCATATAACCTTGTGCAGATAGCCCCAGCCACAAGGAGGGCCCCTTCTTTTGATGGCAGTAAAGCTTCAGTTACTCCGTATCTCAAGTACAACCAAAACCACTGCAAGAGCAGTCCTCATCACTACAACTGTAGAGGGACAATTTCGATTCTGTTTTCTATTCTAGAAGCCAACAACTAGACAAGGAAATTCATAAGGTCATCCATAATCACCTACTTTCATGTTGTACCCTATTGACAATTCTAGAATTACTTGTGCAACCATTCACATTTTTTATAGAGTCCACCACTGGATCAGTGTGTCTTTTTTGCTTGTGCTCAACAGTGCCTTAACAAATGGCTGGTAACAGTGGAACTGTGAGGGCTGATTGCAGAGGATGTGCTACTGCAAGCTAGTATGCCTAAAGGCAGAAGGAGGGGGAGAATAAATTGGTTTTAGGTTTCAGGGTCCCCGGCCTGGTTTCATGTTTCCTGGAAAAGGAGCAAGCTGGTATCATGGCAACTGGACAACATCCAGCAACAATGAGTACAGCCATGAGTGCAGACGACTGAGCTGTCAGCTACTCACATAATTTTTGTACAGCATGGTAAACTTCCTGTAGATTTAATTCAAGTATTAAATAGATCTTAGTTTATTTACTAAATTTCTTGTTCAGGAAAAGGAAAAAGGGTAAAAATAAGGAAGCATAACAGATTTGAAATAACAGCTGCCTTCAGGTCTTAGTAATAAGATCACTCCAGGGTTGGGATGAATGAAATAGCCTGTTCTGCAGCTAAGATATTGGCTAGCATTTCATCTCTTCTGCCTGAAAGGACTGATCAGTGCCTGTTTGGTGGAATTCTAATAGCTAATATCATTTCATGAGACTTTGAAACAAGATTCTTCTTGAAATGCAGAACAAAATGTTGAATTTTTATGGAACGATCACAAATTTACTCAGGATACTTCTGGTAAAAAAGTGGGCACTAATAAAACTGAGTTTCTGTCCCAGCTGTGAAGGCGTAAAGGAGGATGGTATCACTTTTTTTTTTCCCAACTCTAGGAGAGTATGGATTGGATTGAAAATTGAGGGAGTCCCAAAGACTTAACTTTGCAGTATTTGACAGCATTTTCAGTGAATATACGTGTAGGATTTTGAAGTAAAATGCCCAGACAAAACTTAGTTTCTAAGGCAGACAAACTATGGAGATCCAAACTTTTATATCTGGCTATAATATGTATAACGTATTAAAGCAGAATCCAACATTTCTCTTTGTTTAGAGTTACCTCCCAGTCTAGAGAAGCAATGCACAGAGTTGACAAAAAATGCTGAAGTGGACTGTAAAAGGCCATGTCTGGGCTGATGAATGCATGACCTAGGAAAGCGAAGACTCCACCACTCTCTATTTCCATGCTACCTAAACCTAGAGAGTATTGTGATGAGGCACCCCAGAGATTTACCTGGCTGTATCCAGGCACTTTTGTTCATTTACTTATCCACAGCCATGCATGCTGCTTCTACCTGAAATCCACTGAAAGCCCAGAACAAATGACATCTGGAGTGTCACAGGCCTTAGAGAAACAATAGGATAAGACTCTGCGTTTCCTAGAAATACACAAAGGTCTTGAATGAAAGGAAAGAGGTCATGAGTTTGTTCCTGATGTATGCCATCCAACTAGGCATGGACTTATCTATCAGTCCAGGCTTTCCCAGTCTGGAGAGGACTGAGGATTCCAGTTTAATGATATTTTAGGAGGACCCTGTCGCATTAAAGGTTGCACTGCTCTTTATCAAGAGTCAGACTTGACAGTCTGGGAAGTGAACAGTTTAAGAATATTGTCCTAACCCAAAAGTACAAGACTCAGAGTGGTTTGCAGGATCACCTGAAGTGAACAATTCTTAACATTAGCATTAGAAATCAATTGACAATCTTTAACTTCTTAGCCAGCCTCATTTCGGCAACCCAATACCCTCTCCGGTGCAAATGTCAGATGCTGAACTAGAGCAGGATATGATAGGCACTTTGAAAGGAAGTCAGTCACTATGAGATCCCTCTTCTTCTTTATGCTATTCATATCTACATATGTATGATACATCAGCTGAACAGGGATGCTTCATTCTTTACTGCATGGAAAAGTGCAGGCATTTGGGGCTGAAGATGTTTTCATCATTTTCAATGACTGATTTGACTGATAATATTAATATTTAGGTACTTCAGTAAATTAATATTTTGTTCTCTGGTCTTTTGGATTTTTTTTAAAAAAAAACAAACAAACTACAGGAACATTAAATAACCACCAAAGACAGAACTGACTATTTGATCACAGAAGAAGTCTAGGTTTGGAGCAGTGTGTGGAAAACACTTTCACTGCTATTCCTGCCCATCCGTTTTTTATGTTTCGCAGAGGTCTACCTATTTTGGTAAAACTGAGCAACAATTTTGATGCCCCTTTTAAGGAACTGAGTCGGGTCCTTCTGTCTTGCACAGTATGAAACAGTGCCAAGATAGCCAAAGTACTTCTGAAAACCTGTTTACCAGATGATTTGCCCAATGGTACTCTGTGTTATCACTACCAAATTGCCCTAAGCAAGCCAGCTTGGCTATCTTGAAACAACTTCCCTAAATATGGAGTGGAAACTGTCATAAATACTGAGCCTTCATATTCCATGGCTTTTGACAGGTCAGTGCCAAAAAACAGGCAGGGCTTTGCTGTAAAAGCACTAGAAAAGAGTTGTCACAGCAATGGCTGAGGTTATTTTTTGTTGGTGTCACGTGGGCAACAGTTATTGATTACTGAAAGTTTTGTAAACAAGACCACATATTGTCACTGTGGGTGGCATATTAATTATTAAGTAAACAAGAGAAAATAGATGTGTGCAAAGTATTGCTATTACAAGCAGTAGGAACCATTTATCATAGTGCCACATGAATTCAAACTGAACAGAAGTGATAATGAATCCCTTAGTTAATACCATTCCTGTAGCAGAGGATTCCTGGGAAGCATGACTGTTAATTGATGGCCTGGTTAGATTAAAAATACAAAAATAAATATCAGCAGTATTTCACATACTTCAGTTCACATACCAATGAATTTACATCAGGATCAGATTAATCAAATCAGATACTGAGATTTGATTATTATATTTATTATTTTCATAGTGAAAGTTTCTCTTTGTTCTAGACAGTACAAATACGCAGCACAATATGCTCCTACAGATGCTCATCTGTATTGATTTTTATCATGGGATTTGCAACCCACAAAGATTTTTTTCGAGTGCATTTGCAGGAATCATATTGTTATCAGACAACCTCAACTTTTCTTGAAGGGTGAAAATGCATTCTACCCCTCATAACTTTGTCTGCCAGCAAAACATCAACCTGAAACTTTCAGTAGCAAGTAAAAACAAGAAATGAAGTTTTAAGATTTAAATGGTGAAGGTAAATCCTGATTGCTGAACGCTTATGTCAATGTGCTTTTTCTTTCCACTATCATGATGTTGTAAATGAAAGATCATAATGAAAATACAGTAGTAATGTCTCTCTATCTCTTCTAACAAATCAAGGCTCAAAACAATGATGTCATGTATCTAATCTCTCACAGATGTGTCACAGACTGGAAACAAACTCTACTTCTGTCATGAGTCTGCCCTCCTTTTCAGAAGAACATTACCCATCAGTAAGTAACACGAACTAATAGAGTTTCTAACAGGCATTAGGAATGCAGGACCTAACGAAAGGCTCAGGCCACATCTACTCAAACAATACTGCCAATAACTAAAGACAAATACAGAGAGGCAATGGTTGCTGTTCAATAATATCTCAAACTGTTTGCCATTATAGAAATAACATTTCAAGATTGTATTCAGAAAAAATAAAAAATATGACTCAATAACTGCAAACGACATGAAAACTTTTAAAACAGAATTTGTACTTGCAGATACTAGAACAAGATTATTTTAACAGTTCAATGGCCCTCCATCAGCTTAGATGATCATTGAAACAGAAATCTTAATGAGTCAACTAACATGTAATGACAAGCTCTCTCCTTGATAACGTTTAAAAAGGATCCATTTATTCTCCAGCATCTGTGGGAGGATGGGATGTGTTCTATGAAGAAGAAATGGATATAAAGGCCTTGCATCCCAGTTTTAGCTTCATTGTCTGATGAAATTTTAGCCATTTTTTCGGTGTGCATAACTGCAGCTGATCGTAGTTTGTGAGCATGAAACAGGCTTTTTTTTCTTCAAAGGTGCAGGGATAAATAGTAGAGAAAAATTGGTCTTGCAAAGCTCATCAGATTAGGAAACAAAACTAATGTCATGTGACTTTTCAGAGCAACTCTCCAACATTGAAAAAGGAAAGTGGGGCTTTTTTTTTACTGTTTTAAGTATTTCTTCTTGAACCAAGACCTGAGTCACGATGTTGGTTCCCTGTAGGGAACTATATCTTACCCAACTCTGAGTCCCTTGTGAAAGCTGGAATGGTCTTTTCCTTCAGATTCCTGTCTAATTCATTGGACATAATTGTGTTTCGACCAATGTCATATTATCTTCTGTTTCTGCTTCTCAGTAATTCTGTCTTGTAGTTTATTTCTGTTCTTTACTAACCCCAGAAGAACCCTACTTTGAAAAAAATGTAGGAAATCCTACATCTAAAACAGATAAACCCCAAGCAGGTAGACAGATGTCTACTTAATGAGCACCTGTTTCCTCCACTGCTCTTCATGACTCCTTACATTGCATTACTTCCCTTTCTGCCTTACATTATCTGTTCCTTGTTCAAAATACCAGCACAGTTTACCTTCCTGAGACTTTTCTTTCAGAGATCGGCAGATTTATTTGACTCCCTCACATCTCCTCAGTGTACTAATATCTCTTGAGGATCATTTCTTGGTTTTGCACAGAAAAAGATGCCCAAGCCAGCCCTCTTCCTCTTTGGGCTTCTAGACTTTCTTCTTGTTCTAAAATCCTTCATCCTTCATTTATGAGTCACTCTTCCTGTCACTATTTATTATGAATTGCTTCAACTCAAAAACCAGATGTACTAATTATTTACTTGTCCCACTTTTTCAGCTGAAGAAATATATATATTTCAGGGTTACTTGATACAGCTGAAATGCTTAGAAATTACAGGAATTCCACAAACAGAAAAGGAAGATAATTCTCTACATCATCAAAATTATTTAAAAAAAATATTTACTATATGTGGCTGATAAATACCTATAAAGTGGGTACTGTATAAGTATTTATGTGCATAAGAATTTTAAAAATAGTTTAGTAGACTGCAGGTATAACACACCGAGTGCACCCTTGTGGAAATTAGTCATGCAACTCTACTTACAACCTGAAAAGATATCCATATCCATGTTTCCAGGAGAGCTCTGCTTGGACTCAACTTTTTCAGCGGAAATCTCTTGGCTCATAAACCAGTGAAAACAGATAAAAGTTCAGGAAAGCAGGGTAAGATACAAATCTATTTGGGTGAAAAACATTTCAGTGGACTACTACTTGAAAGCTTTGAACCTGGAACTTAGGTTTTGGGGGATAGAATATACTTTGAACAAAGGTAAGTTTGTGTAAACCCAGCCTTACATTTTAGAAAACTACCCTAAGAATATAGTCTGCACTCCCCACTCCAAAGACATTCCTGGCGTAAAAGGGAACTGTTCTAATAATTTGCCTTTTGTTTATCTTTATGCAAAATCTTTGAAAACAAACTCACTGCAAGATTAATTAAGTCTATTTAAGGGACCCAAAGTGGTCATCATTACACTCATTAAAAAAGGTCAGCCAAGTAGTAGGAACTCCTATGTCAAATTTACCCTGTGGCAAATTTAGTACCTTTTTAAAGCTGATCCACAGCCAATGAATTACTGGCAATTAGCCAAAATGAAGTGAAAACTACTCACTTCCTCCATCATTTTAATACTTGCAGTTTATTGCTAGTGTAAATAGGTTTATAACCTTCCGGTATGAAGCAGAGACATCTGCTCAGCTTAGCACTAAACATCTGGTTATTCCAACAAAGCATATAATTATTTTTAATGGATGAGAAGTGTTTGATGGATTACATCCAAGTATCTGAATAAGACAGTTATGCATAAAGACTATTTGCATGAATTAGCTTGACTAGCTAACAGGAAACAATAGAACATTATTTGTCTGATAGTTATATTGATTTTGACTAATGTATTACATTGCAAAGGCTGTGGATAATTATTTTGGCTATAATCACTAATTATTTTTATTTTCTTTAGACAGTCATAAAATGTAGGAATTTTAATTTGCTTGACCATCAAGTCCAGCCTACTAACACTGTGTTGACATTGGGTCATGTTTTTCAAGCCATTTAAATGTTGATACTGATTGCTCTCATAATCTATCGTCATCAGCTAGAAGATGGTTCTGTCAGGAAGTATTCCTTGTGCAGAAAAAATTGGACATTTTTCAGTAAATTGATGTGAGCAAGTGCTTGCCAACGGCAATACAACAGATTGTCTTAAAATGAGAACTATTGTTCTAGAAACAATAGTAATGGAATTCCTCCAGGATTACTTATTTTCATTAAGAATCATGACACAAAAGTGGGAGTGCTCTAATTAAGTTGAAAAGCATCATTAATAAAGGATGATCAGAATACCAGACGGGAAGATTTGGGTGACCTTGAAAACGCTGGCAGAAATGGGATGAAACTTAATTGTGTAAACCGCAAGTTCACATTCTTGGAAGCTACTAGCATGGCTATAGGTCATGAACTCAGAAACTGGAAATGTGTGAGAGAGACAGACATTGGGTGCAGTGGACAACACTCTGAGCTATATCAAAACCTCAGACATAATCCTGGCTGGTATTCAGGCAAACTTTTTCTATTATGAACAGAGAACTATTAATAGCATGGCATGAGGAGTTTGTCTGGAAGATTGTATAATGTTCTGGCCACCTGTATTCAGGAATATAAGATCAAAAATAAGCACTTACAGTGAACATCAATAGGCTTACTGGAGGCATGGAGAGCTTATCATTTGTAGATAGAAAAGTTTGTCCTTTTCACACTAACATAAGACAGTCTGGAAGTTTATAGAATTGATCCCTATAAACACACCATAGAGAGAAAATAAATCTCCAAGGAGAAAGAAGCACTAAAGGAGCTATTAAATTAAGCAATAATTTGGGACTATTAATACATTGACATAAGCTTGCCTTGAATAAATTAAAATTGCTAATTAGCAGACATTTCCTAACCACCACGTTAGTAAGATTGTAGAGCTGGCTTCCAAAAGTATCTGTGGGTAAACATTTTTAAGACAGACACTAATGAATTTCTTAAGGGAATTAGATGACATTGCTGTCTATATTAGCATAGGCTGGGTTCAGTGGCAGAAGATATCTTTGCCAGCCACATCTTGTGTTCCAGTAAAAGCAATAACAAATAGAATTGCATTACTATTTAATCACTACAGTGCTATTACTAACCATAGCTTGTTTATTAACATGGCAGAGGTCAATTGAGTAATCCAATGCAGGTATTTGGCAAACCTTCATTGAAAACTGTATGGCAATTTTTGATAATATATTGCCTTATATATTACATATTTTTTGTACCAGAGGCAAAGAAAAATATTGTGGACACTTTTCTAAAGGGTGGGATAATTTACGTCATATGCCTTGTGTGTCCAATTGAATGACTGACTTGTCACTGTGGAGTGTGTGTCTGGAAATAACTTCAACAAGTGGTGTCAGTCATAACCAGGAAAGGGACAAAGACTTGCTGACATAAATTCTTTCTCATTTCTTCCTCTGAGTTATGGTAGGTACTTTCTGCCCTTTACACAGAACACATTCTCTGGCTACATTAACTCATCTTTTACAGATGAAGGAAGAAACAAAACAAGCTCCCAAACTAGAAACACTCAAGAAATAAATCTTGCATAATGTGTTTTCCTTCAGAAATGTTAATTCAGCCAGATAGATAGAAACATTAGGTGGGAATGTATCCATGTTGATAGGAATTTCTTCCAAAAAAAACAACCACCAAATGAAACAAACCAAACCAAAAACAAGTGAAACCTCTCCCAAAATCTAACATACTGAAAATGTTGTATTGAACTAAAAAAGGATCTGAAAAATTCAGTTGACCCTGATCTATGATTTTCATCCCTGAAAACCTTGAACATCTGAATCTCATTTGGAGTAAAATTTAATTTCTAAATCACATAATTTACTGCCACAGTGAAATTCCAGTTCCCTCATAGCGCCAATTCAAACATAAAACACAGTGTACCTGAAGTTCAGATCTTCATGGAAAATTCCAGATCTGCTAAGATACGCAGTCCTGGCTGTCCAGTACCTATTTAGAAAAAAAATATTTCTTTCTCATCAGGAATTCCACATGATAAATGAAAAGTGATCAATTTCCTCTCAGTAGTTCACAAAAGTAACTTTCTATCATAGCTGATGGTATACAGCTAATTTTTTAATTTTTAGCTATTTTTTTAAATACTAAGTGAAAATCTTCTTAGCTGTTTGTTAGAGCTGACTGCCCTCTCTTGACAATAAAAAGCACAGATCACTTTTAGGATGTCATGATACTCACAGGTCTACCTAATTTTCTCAGTCAAACCACACTATTCAAGATCGTGAAGATGACATCTGCTCACGACTACTGATCTTTGGCAAACAGTATTTTCAGTATTAAATCTAGCTTGAAGAGATGTGATGTGGTATTGAAGAGTTAGAAGTTTAATGTTGGACAAAATTTCTAGTCTAAGTACATGCATAATCACTTGGTTCAATCATTATTGCAAGGCGATTAGCCTGGAAGCAGCTATGTTTCTACAGGCAAATCTATGTTGATCAGAACTTCTTGGCTAATTGTCTTGGCAACTGTTTGTGTCAAAGGTTGAACCATGAGCCTGTGTTTCAAACAAAGGAGTCCTTAAGCAACTTGTACAGCTGGAGGGAAAAATGGCTTTGAAATAAAATGCAGAAAAAGCATTGATCAGACATACAGTGGCATAGAAGAGCTGTTTCTATAACATATTTTGAGCTGAGGAAACCCAAGACTAGTACCATGCCACACTCTGAAAATGGTAAGTTCAAGTCTGACCTTTTTTGCATGTTCAAGAGCTTCATGAAGTAGAGGGATGCCAATGTGAAGAAATGCCAATGTGAAGAAATCTTAACAGTCTGGATTTCTTTCCTGATGCTGTCACCGTTCCTTCTGTCACCCAGAAAATTACATGGTTACTTTGGACTACTGTTCTCCCCTTTGTAAAAGTAGAATAATTGGCAACTCATATTTTCCATCTCTGTAGCAATCTAGAACATAAATTTCTTGAGCCTAGGGTTATCTTTCTCCATCTTCTTGATAAGGCATGTAGTACTCAATGGTTTCCATGCATTTGGTGCCTCTTGGCACTGGAATGATACTGATTATGGTTTTGTCATTTCCCTGGAGTTCTATTTCCTCATTTAGTTCTGAAACAGATGCTTTGGAAAAAAAAGTTTTTCAAAAAATGCTTTAAAATATTTTTAGTCATTTAACCACAGCAAATGGATTCTAAAGAGCTGTCATTGCCAGTGTACTCTTCTTTAGAATAGGAAACAAAGAAATAATAACTCGTGTACTTTTTTCTTTTGATCTGATGATGCCATGAAATATATTTGTAACACACTACATTTAAATGTTTCTGTATTTGCTTGCATTTCATGTGTTTATTGAAAATAACAAAAAATTGCATAAAATCAATCTTACTGTTAAGCTTGCAATCCTCCCAGTGCTCCGTATTTGTACTTGGCTACGTCTCCAAAGTGACAGGACTGGCAGTGCTCATTGTTTTCTCAGCTCACATCCAAGGTTTTCATTTCCTACCAGAGACACCAGCTTCACATGACCTGTTCTCAGTGCTGTTTTGTTTGCAACAGTCAGCTTTGCTATATACTGTTAAAGATACTTGGCCTACTTACACTCTGCACGTAATCATATGCACTATTATTTGTGCACCAGCTACCCAGCTATCTAGGCAACCTTTTCTATCAACTCTTGCACATACACATCTTTTAACTACCGATCTCTCATTGTACCATCTTTCTAACAACTGTGCCAAGACAGCACTGAAGGTAATAGTAACAAATCACACATGAATGTAAGCTGAACAGACAACCTATGCTACAGTCTTGATAGAAATGGAAGTGAAATAATCTGTATGGATGGTATTTAGTAGCTGCTAAGTACAATAATTACACTGAATGAAACCTTTATCAGAGGCAGACAGTCTTTTAAGGGTCTAACAATTCTGGTCATGTAAAAACATTCAACTGTCAAGTGAATTTTAGTGAAGTTATCATATAAGGAACTAGAACTGACTTGGGACAGAGACATTGGACTGAAATTAGGTAAAATTCTGAATTCTGTTCTAATTGTGCTACGCCTTTTGGCAAGTGATCTCAGTCCAGGTAGTTCATTGAATATAGTTGCATCACCACTTCCCAGTTCCACCTGCTTAACAGTTTTCACAGAAGTTTAATAAAAGATCATATTTGGCAGTTGATGAAACCACAGATAAATGCAGAAGGTTTAACATCCTAGATACAACAGTTTAGACCCTAACACACTTTACCATTGCTCATTCATTATTAGTACAAGGTATATAAAGGGAAAGATAAAGCTATCAATTTCTTTATTGGTAGTAGTACAGCCAAAAACATCTACCCAAAGATTTCAGTAGTTAATAAAAGCATAAATCTAACCTAATAACACCATGTGATTATGATGTGAAGATTTTTGTAGACTTGTAGTAGCGAGCAGAGGAAAAGAGACCAGAGGACCCTGGTGAATCAAGAGAGCAACACACCCTCTAGAAAAAAAAACAGAACACACCAGACTCAAAAAACTATCAAGAGGATCTTCATCCCTAAGATGAGACCTTGCCATATAAAAAGACACGAAAGAAGTCTTACAAATTCAGCCCCAGGATGTCTCTAGCCAGAATCCAGCACTGAACTCAAGTGGAGTCCCAGGGGAGAACAAGGACAAGGCAAGAGTATATGATACTTGCTCCCTAATACTCCTCTCAACTTCCAATTATTTTAGCTTAGGGGATTTTCTTAGTCTATGTTGCACATCTGCCTTCCCAAAGCTTATCTCCTCCAAACTCATATTCAGTCTTGACCTCACATAAACTTTTTGCATCTGTAGCACACCTTAACAAGAATATTGGAAGAAATTAATAACTGCTAAGCATAAGATTGGAAAGAAGTCTAAAAAAAAACCAAATAGCATCAATCTGTCCAAGACTTTGAATAACTATCTCAAAATATAACCATTGCCAGAACTGTTCCATCAGAGACATCTCTTATATTGCAATAATGCTCCAGCCTTTCAGAAGTCAACAAGTCTAATGACCAAATTCAAAAATTACCATCACATAGACACAGATATCAGTCCAGGACACTGATACATATTCTAGTAGCAGCAAAGGGAATAGGCTTAAAAGAACACAATGCTTTCTTTGGTGAAATTGAGGTCTTCCTGAGAGTAATTGACCCTTGTAACACTCCACCAATTACTGCGGCAGATTTGCAGTAACTTGCCTTTCCGAAATCAAGGGCTGTTGTTCACCCAAATAGGACTTAACTCCAGGCATTTCAACGATCTGTGTTATAGCAGGGGTCCTACTACACAATGGTGCCTAGACAGGCCCATGACTTTTTCAGATGCAGCCCTTGCATATTCACTGAGAACACAGGAACTCTTTTTTGTAAAACAGAACAGAGTGTTTTTCAATGGCACTGACCTGGCTGAGCAGATGTTAAAGATCCAGTGTTACAAAAGAAGCAATAACTGAAACTATATTGTTTTCAATCAAATGTTTCACTACTTCTGGATAAAATAAATGGTGTAAGGGAAAGCGCACCTCTCCTCTGTGTATAGATCTGTGCTTGTGAAAGAGGTTTCTTTTCAGAATGGTAAATATATCAACATTTGTCTTGTGGAATGAGTAGATATGACGTATTTACTTTTATAACTTCATCAAAAGCTAGCAACAAGCTTGCCTGTGATATTGTGTAGCACATGTATAAGTCTGTGAAACATTCGAGAACTTTGCAAGGAGAATCAGGTAGCGTACATGGCAAAGTGTGTCCTTCACCAAGGCAGACCAAATGACCAGGTCAGCTGCAGGACGGAGTGTTTGGGCAGTGGCAACAGCAATCCTCACTTCCTTTCAGATGCTGAAGGAGCATGCAGTATTCCTCAGTTAAATAAAAGAGAGACTTGAACCCCAGTTCCTGAGCTAAACACTCTGAGCACATGAGAGAGGGTAACCTGTGCTGGAAAGTGTATTCATACTTCAAAAACTGATTTATCACTGCCATCCAGCAAAGTCAGTGCTCAGACACATACTACGCTATGGATCACAGGCCTAAAAGCCTTATGTAATCCTTGATCCAGCTCTGCATATGAGACATAAGGCAGTGCATGCTGGCTGTATGCAAAGCAATTTAAACTCGACATGTCCCATACCTCCCCATTTGTTCTTACGGCATGTTTTATGAAGTTCTGTCTGGAAAGTGCCCCAGCATTGACTGGGCATTGATATAGCTTGATACTGATAATGTTCTCACATTGCAAAAGCAAATGAGCTGCATACTGGTAGGCATAGAACAAAAAGAAAACAAAAAGGTTTTACTTTTGTGTTACGTTCTCGGGTCACTGGTCACTTGCCCTAACATATGCTTAAGCCTGTGTCTGAACGGAGATTTGCACTACACAGTGCATATGTGAGATAAGTTTAGAAAGGCTGGAAGCAGTCAAACACTGTTTACCACACTGCACACTAATGGAGTAGGGAAAAATGTAACCAAGGAGTCACAAGCAAAGTCACATGTCCTGTGAAACAGCACTTCTTACATAAATTTCAAAGTTTGACACCTCCCCTTTTTGCTCTTTTAGGGGGGAAATAAATCTTTAAAGCCAGGGCCTGAATATTTTTCTCTGTCACATTCCAGATGCTCACTCAACTGTCCCACCATTATCTGCTGGAACTACCACAGCAATATCTGCATAGCTGTTCTCATCTCTCCACTGTCTTCTAGTTTGGTTTAATCGAGCCAGTACCTTTCAAAATCATTAGAGCAGTACAAGAACACATCTAAGCTGTGGGACCCTGAAATCAACTGCAGAAGGAAGGAAAGAAACTGTGCGTACATGTGTGTGTGTGGAGGGGGGAACAGAGAGAACTCATCTTAAAGAAAATGAAAATATTTAGAAATGTAACAACCTAGACATAATGTGCCCTATCTGCCCAAGCTGCCCACTTGTCTCAGTGCCACAGCCTCAGTGACCAGCTGTTTTCCCATTATTATAGGAGAGAGATCACCCTAAGGAAAGGAATTCTCTGAAGAAACAGCATGAGCTGAAGTTGCTTGCCACCAATATGTATGGTACACCAAATATTCAGCCATGCTGCAAAGACTTTTTGCAGTGAGCAGATATGGATGTGTTTGCACAGGTGAAGAACAATGCATGAAGATTCATTTTTTTACTTCATTGATTTGCTATCGAATATAACTATTTTATACAGCCTGGTGGACTCTACCAGTTGACCATAAGCTGAATGCTGTTGGAGGCTGCCTCTGCTATTGGATTTCTTTAAATAAGTAGAAAACCAAATTATTTCAGAACAATGATTCTATGATGATTCTAAGTTAAAGCCTTAGCCATTATTATATTAAAGCTGTAAGATCTGCTTTTGGTTATCCCAAGGTCTCTATTCCCAACATCTGAAGAGTATGGAAGAATAAATGTGTCATCATCACTAAAGCAATTTTATATTCTTCCCCAAACAGTATTATCTGGACAATATGAACTGCTTTTCCTGGAAATCAGGCTGACCTGTTCACACTCAAATAAAAGCTTAGAATAAAAAGGACCAAGGCATATGCAGGGAAGACAAAGAAGTCTCAGGACCAGGTTCTCTGGAAGAATATTGTTTTGTTGGGAGATGACTCATAAAAAATTGAGTGAAGCATGCAACTTTTTCAGGAGGAAATCATGCCTAGAAGAAACATGCCTAGGGAAGACACAAGTAGAGATCAAAGAGATAAGGCAGGGGCTGAAGTATAGGGATCTTTGCTATGCGGGACATAGACTTTTAATGTACAGATGAGAGGTGATTTTTCATCCTGAGTTAGAACTTAACTGCACTTGGCAGAGGAGTCATTCTAAGGATGCAAAATAATACCATTTTTGTTTTCTCCTAGGAAAACAAACACCCATGGGGAGAAGTACTTGGAGGATGGAACAAAGCAGCAGAAAGAATAAAAAGATCTAAGAACCAGGCAAGAAATAATAGATAAGAGTCATTAATCCTCTAGCTTTCAGGATATATTAAGTTGGGAAATTTATGATGTGAAAAACATGTTATTCATTGTGGGCCACCGTAATTTCAAAAGCTACTAAACACGGCAGTAAGTATACAATATTATTGAGGGAACAGATAATTTTGCAGTTTAGTAAGACACTTATTGAACTCCAATATAAATTAGTCAAAGGGTAACATTGGGTTCAATAACTTTCTAGGAAAATACATATATTGTGTTATCCAAGTCAGACAAGCAGGGGAGAACTAGTAGGTTAGATAGGGGAGAAATAGAATGTCTGCTACGGGTTCACATAAGTAACTCCTTTAATAAAACCTAAATAAAATTTTAGAAAAACTTGTACTTTGAAATAAATTGAGAAATGACAAAACTATACCATAAAGGAAGTATCAAAGTTTTCTTGTTAAAAGAGAAGAATACATTGTGTGAGGTTCCCTAGGAGTCTCATATAGCCTAAGTTATTAAGAAGTTGGAACAAAGAATGTATGTATTAGATCTGCAGACACTGTCATGCTGGAAGAATCTGGTAGTTTCCCTGGAGTTAAACCCTGAAAGTAGTGTGAGAACCTACTTTTCCTTTAATCCAGCAGCTCGTAACACAGAGAGACATCGATATGATAACTGAGCTATGTTACTGTGTGCATGCATGTTCACATGTTAGTCCTCAGCTTACAAGGAACATACACGATGAGGAGCAAACAGTCTAACATGATGGAAAGGTGAGGAAAGATTTCAAAACCATACGGTGTTATACTCAGGCTACCTTTCAGTAAGTTTGCAAAGCTTACATCAAGAATAGTTTCACTTCAAGGGAGCACTTATGATTGTGGAGCTCCAAAGACTGCAGAAGTATGAACAACATCTTTAGCAAAGAGAGATTTTCTTCCCCCTTGTGTTATTTCCAATATAAAGATTGATATATGAGAAAATACTTATAAAATTTATAAAAATACAAGAATGAGGAGGTGAGAGGCAAACAACAATGACCTGACATGATACACAGGGGGCAAAGAAGTACACAACATAAAGATCCACTCATTTCTACATTTCCAATGAGAACAGGAGCAGGGGATTGTATTTACAGGTGCACTGCTGCTGCCAACAGCAGATGTGTGTCCTCAAAATGAAGAAAGGTTTGAAGTTTACTTGGATAGATATATTGAAGATGTAGAGTAGAATCAGAACATAATGGGAAAGCATGGTACCACTGCTGCCATTCAGAACTTGGCACCCCAGAGGCGTCAAGATATATCCAGGGCAACATGTACAGAAGAAAGCATTGACATGCAGTAGGGAAAAGAGAGTGTTTGGCAGTTTTATGCTTAAGCTCTATTCAGGGTGGAGCAGGATGTGGTCACCTGAAGAGCCACCTGTCTGGGAGGAGAAGTCCAGGCTCAACTACAGGCCTGGTAAATCCTGTACCTCAAGCACTTCCCATGCAAATATCTGCACAGCATGGGGTCACAGCCTCTCTGCTGCCTTGGGATGACCTGAGTGAAGTGTACCTGTTAGAGGGCTGGGTTGCAACATCCACAGCTATGCTCCTTTCTGCCACGCAAAGTTCAGCCAGTGCTGAATCTGTAATTATATAAAACTTGTGAAAGTCTGATCTTAGGAAACAGAAGTGGCTACAGCATCTGCTGAAATCAGAAAACTTCATTTGGCTTTTCTTCTTTCATTTTTTCTAAATTGTAGGAAGACTTAGAAAGAACGGAGGGATGAGGCATAAACTTAATCTCTGATCTGACTAGACAAGAAATCTAACAAACGCTTTTAGATCAATCAAGAGCCTCTAGTTGTAGTATTGCACTGCCAAGTTCAAGAAGACCTCTTTGCTAGGCAGTTTGTTGTACTAACTTCAGTCTTTGCTGCCAAAATATGAGAGGGAATTTGAGCCATCTCATGTCCCATCATGAGTCTGAGAAAAGTGATATCGCTTCACCTCATATTAGATAATTTAGACAAAAGGTAGCCTATGTCAGGAGATACAAATTGCTAGTGGATTTTTCATGTCTCTAGTAATACTATGCTAACTTAGAGACTCAGTGGTTGGGAAATGTTTACTTTTTTTGGTGAGAGAGTAATATTTTAATTGTATTAGCAAGAAGTCAGAATCTTGGTTCTTGAATCAGCAAGGACAATTATTCAAAATATTTGCATATAATAAGAAGCATTTTCAGGTCAAGGGGGAAATAAGACATTATCTTATTTTTTACGTTAATAATGTAATTATTCTTCCCAGACAAAACATTTTCCTCAAAGATATATTACTGATAGATGGAAAAATAACTAAAAATGTTCTGTGTTTCTTTTTCTTCAAAAAAGAATAAAAATTGATGTGAACTCATTGGCTGAAATGAGGTTGGCCATTTATACAACAGTTTTTTATAAGACTAGATTTTCTGTTAAACTTGATTTAAAAAATGAGCCTTCCTTAAGTCATGTTTAAGCATAATTTCCTTCAAATTATTGAGATAATAAGCAACAAATTTCATTGATTCCTTCTAGCCATTACATTTAGGCCTGATGAGTGCAGAGAAAACTTCTACTTGCTTGCACAGGTTTTGCATGAACTCTTAGTTCTGTTCATTTCTTTTTCTGAACATAAAAACCTTTTTATCAGTTTTTCAACTCAGTAGCATAATCTAGGTCCCAGAGTAAGGCCATCTGAGCCACATTACAACCTGCTGTGAGATTTGTGCATTCCTGGTTGCTGGATGCACAGGTTGACCATCTCTCAGCTGTATACAGTGACAAAATATGTGTTTCATTCCCTGGATTCCTCTGGGAGGACCTCCCAACATGGGCACTGAGGGAAACTGGGTTGGCTAACCTGGATGATAAGAAGAGTAGGCCTCCCCATCCTGCAATGCAGATATAGCCGCAGTACCCGCATAACTGCCCTCTCGCTAAGATTATATGAGTCCTAAAACCACTGAAGCATTGCCACGTGGCTCTGAGGAAGAAGGTGGTGTGCATTTACCATCCTGAAACACCTTCTAGTAAAACCTGTTAATACAAACATGATCAAAATATCCATGACCTTGGGAGGAAGTTCCTGTAGGCATAATCCCCTCCCTGTGACTTCATACAGGCCACAGGATCAGGGCTGAAATCTTTGTTTATGTTGCTTAATGTGGAGTCCAAACATTCAGCACTTGCCAGGAATGCTCTCTGAAAACAGCTAGTGAGTCTACACATTGTGATTTTTCTGAACTTGCATCTGTATTTCCTTCATTTTTCTTTGAAGTACAGTTTATATCTCAGACAGCAGTGGGAAGCTGAGAATTCACAGATCCCACAAATTTAATGTTAGTTTGCTTGGGAAAATAATGAAGCAGAAATTGCCTAAAAACTAAATAAGCACTTTCAGATTAATAAATATTAATAGCAAAACTTTGCATTATAGAGCAGCTTCCATCTGGAGGTCTTGCGTGGCTTCATACATATTAACAACCCAGTTCCATCAAAATCTATCAGTGTGTTTCCACTGGGAGTCTATAAAAATGGGTCGTAGTGCTGGGTTTTTCTGATGATTATTGTTTTTCACCCCTTCTTCTGACTCATAGCAATAGTGTTCTCCTCCTATCTTGTCAGGGATTGGAGTATTCGCTCTGAACAGGCCTCCATCTGAACGTTTCTCCTTGATTTATGAGTTTAATTAGCCCTGAATTCATTTTTTTTTCAAGAGGTGGTGACTCCCTATGTGTTTGGTTTTCCTCTCTTCTACAAGATGATGTACCAACTTGAAATGAATGGTAACTGTAAAAAAATTTAGATTTTTTTTTTGTATTTTTGCTTGACTTTGCCGGATGGCAGCCCTTCTGTGAAGAGTCAAAAGCCTGCACTGCAAGTTGGCTTGATATGTGCCTCTGGGAGAGTCACAAGATCCTGAATAGTTCTAAGGCATCACCAGAGGCAGAGCTGCTGCTTCCCATGACACAAGGTGACATTTGAGTTGTGAAGTCAGCAGGAGCCCAGAGCTACCACCTTATATAGAAGCCAAATTTGGTCAGCTGAATAACATTTGTTTTCCCATCAGGGTACTTTTTTGTTTGATCATGCAGGTTATTTGCTTGTTTTACTCTCCCTTGACTTTTTTCTTGCTTCCTCAAATATTAATTCATTGAATAATTTCTCTCAGGGCATCCACAGTGCCAAAAAAGACTAACATAACTCTTTGGAGAGGGAATTTTCTGCAGTCTGGTTTACTGTTGATGAAGGTTTTGCTTTGTTTTCGTTTCATTAATGTAACTACTGCTCTAGACTGGATGCTTTTCTAGTTTTGCTGTTTCCAATGGAAAATACTTTTGACTTTTTTGGTATTAATTATAAACAATTTGGTTTTCTCATGCTTGATTTACTTCATAGAAAAATAAATATTTGTGATTTGATGGCAGCGGGAGAGACTGTTTTTCCTTCTGCCACCTCCCTCATCTCTAAGCGCACAAACACATGGACAAGTGACAAGCTCATAGAATGACCTGGAACAATTAAGAAAGTAGTGTATTTGTTTAAAAAGATAAACAAATCATGAGTCATGCCTCCAGACAGGAATCGAAGATTCAACCTTGATTTTAAAAAAAACAGGGGTAAAACAACATTGTGGAGTAGCCTAATTCATCATGCTTTTAGAACAAAAAATTCAAAGAAATTTAATAACGGTCTTTAAAAAATGAATTCTGCACCACAAAAGCCAGAATGCCAACACTTTTTGCAAGATATCCAAGCCTATAATATGGATTAGAAGCCAATATCCTTGCTAATGGGGAGAGAGGGGGAGGAACAGTTGCCCTGTCATCAGTGCTTTTGTTACCTTTTGTCATGAATAAATTGTTTCACAAGTGAGCTGTTGAAGTAAACTCTCTTTAAATGACATAAAAAAGTAATTTTAAACAACAGAACCTTCTCAGTTTAAGGAGAAATGTTAGATTCAATTCTTTCCTCCTCCTATCTGAAAGCCCTGCATGTTTTGTGAAAAAAACACGCATAGAATATAAATGCTGCAGCATCTTTGTTTGCTTAGAGAGTTTACAGATTGACTCAGTATAAAGTCAATCTATCCTCACCTAATACTACAGTTGAGCCCAGGGGGTGAAATTGTGTGATAATTTTCTACAGTGCCTTCCATGGCTGAGGTTTACCTTTGAATTCTAAGCATTTTACCATCAATTACCTATCAAAAAGTAATTCTTAATTTTAATGAATCAGTAGTTAAATCAAGGCACTCATGGCTACCACAACAGTAACCTAAAGCACAGACTATGTAAAGAGGGGTTAAAGGATCTGTGCTTGTTTAGTCTGGCAAAAAGGAGGTTAAGATGCTTGCTGGTAAAGGCCACTGACTGCTTGCATTATGATACCTGTGCTGTCATTTTTGAACCAGGGGGACAGCAGCACAAACATACTGGGACCAGGAGCCAGTCCCTCAGGTAAGTGTCAGAAATACAGAGTCACGGGTGACACAACTCAGCCAAATTGACCTATCCATTCCATCTGCTGGCTGAAACGGTCAACATTAATCCACACCAGAGAGCAGTCAGAGCAAGGAAGTCTCTGCACACGGACCAACCGTCAGCTGCCAGGCACTAGCAACGCTTGTTTCCTACCTGACCCGACTAGATTTCGAGTTCTCCCTTCACTGCCTCTTCTGTGGGTTAGCCAGTCCTGCTTTACAATCCTGCCCAGAAGTATAAATAGCCTTAAAATAACACATTTTTAAATGCTCAGGATTTGACCTCTGATAGTGATAACATGAGAGGAGAGGCAGCCTTACGTGAAAGTAAACAGCCTGAACCTTCTGAAAAATGAATTCACTGCTGTTAAGTTTGTACCACAAAACCCAGTTTACATACCTTTCTCTGCTGTCAGAAACCACTCTCCTCTCTCTTTCCAGGTAGTCTGATGGTCACTTTTCCTTTTTCCTTTTTTTCCCCCCTTTAAAAAAAAAAGAAAACAAAGAGAACACAAAGCAGCTGAATGGCTTTCAAATTCCAGGACCTCTCCTTTAGTCCTCCACTGGAACATTCATTCTCACATTCCTCCCTGTACTTCATTTTCCTGTACCTCTGCAGACTCATTTTAGCCAAAACCACCTTTCTGTCACAAAACATGGATTTTCAGCCCTTCTGCTGAAGCAGAACTAGCATCAGCCACTGGGACTAAGGACATCCCTGCTTCCCAGCCAAGAGCAAGGGAAAGAGAAAGAGAGGGATCCAGGATCAGATCTTTGCTGGAATGTATTTTCCTTACTGTAATGCAATTGAGTCCAAGGCCTGAACACGTGCAATGGTGTGTGGCATCCTCTTCCTCTACTGTTTTTATGCAAGGCTCACTCAGCCTCATAGATACAAAAATTGAATCTCCCCTCACAAGCCTTAGTTGTGTCTCCCACCTACCTAGAGCTTAGATGTGCATTGCAGGTTACCTGAAAGTCTCCCATGCAATACAGAGGTGAGTTTATTTTTCTGTTTCTGGCCTTTTTCCTGTTGAAACGTATCTTATGCTACAATACAGTGTCAGAGGGATATACTTCTCCCAGAACATTTCTGATTCATGATAGGACAATCTTTATGACAGAAACTGAAGGCTTATGCAATCTCTTTTCCCCTGCTGGTGACCAAAGCTCTTGTTCTTGATGTTGCTTGCAGATATTCATCTTTTGCATGGAATCGTATTTATCTTACTGCCATAAAAGAAACTGTCTGTTATGCATCTGGGAGAGCTGGAGATGAATATATGTTTATCTGAGCCTGCCCTTTCAGGATGCTTAAGCTCAAAGATAGGGAAAGGATGCCAGACCTTTTGTTTTCTCCTGTGAAGAAAAATACAAGCTCTGGGAGGGGCTGAGAGACTTTAAATAAGAAACAAGGAGGCTTGGGAATGTAAAGAGTTCTCACTTTTTTTTCTTGAGAATAAGAGAACAGGAACAGAAAGAAGTGGAACTGGGTAAAAAGAGTAAACAGGTATGATGAGCAATGGAGAAAGGTAATGAAATAAAGTTGGGAGTTAGGAACAGGGAAAAGGAAAGTGCAGATCTAAATTCTGCAAGTCATCTCTTTCTGAACGAAAATAGATTATCTAAAGAGCAAACAAAAAAAAAAAAGGCACTGTGATAACCCTCTTACAGTGTTTTCCAGTGGAAGACTGTATGGGACTGTATCAATAATGAGCCGTTGTCCTGTATTCCTTGGAAGACAGGGTAACTGCTCATCTGATATTCCTGGTGGTTTGACCCTGATATTGGCGAGGGCTCCAGAGCTGCACAGGGAAGAAATTGGCTTAACAAAATAGTCAGGACATTTTTGGCTGAATGTTTAGCTGATTATCCAGGAACTGTAGTCTCCTTCCTCTTGCTTTTCCTGGAAATCAGAACCCAAGCAGTTGCTGCCAAGGATTCCTTCCTGTCTCAACAATGGCAAAGTTCTTCTTACTGCACTAGGAGGAAGCCAGTGTATGTGTTATGGATCCCAGGATGTCATCCTGACGCCTTCCTTTCCTTTCCTTTCCTATAGAGATGATTCCAGCTGTTTTAGCTTCAGGTTCCTTATATTTTGGCCTCACCATGATGAAAGTTCAGGCTTCCAGTTCAAGGACAGAGAAAAGAGAAGGGGCAAATAGTAATAATACTTATACCAGCAACTACAGTAATATTAATAATGATAATAATTTGGAAGATGTTATATGGTGAAGAATGAGTCAGAGATAAGTGAGCAGGAGGTGAAAAAAGAGCAGAAAAATGTGATATATTTTTGAATATTAAGGCCGATGATAATCAGGCTTTTTCCCAGGGATTTTTGTCATCGTTCTGTTTTGGTTGCACTGTGTTTTATTGTCATTGCAAATACAAAACCCAGGGGTCCTGCTGACTTGGAGAGATTCTTCAGAATTAATGCTAATATAATCTTCCTCACCTCCCAGAGACAGACTTTCATTTAGAACACAGTTTGTGATACTTTCCATTTTCACCCTCCCAACCACAGAACAAACTAATGCAAGCTACAGCCTGGAAAGAGAAATGTCCAATTCTAAATGAGGAGTTTAAAATACTATCTACAAATACTTTAAAATACCCGCAGGATTTGTGTTATTGTCACTGTTATTACTTAATGTATATCTGGGGAATCTAATTTAATATGCCATCCTGCCTTGCAATGTGAAAGTCCATCAAACCAAATTAATTACCCAAGTGGAATTAATTAATTCCTTTGATACTACTTGGTTTGAGAACTGAGCGTTTGGGTTTTTTAAAACCTTCGAACTGGCAGCTGGAAGAAATTATTTCTGTTAAACAAATATGCAAATGAAAAAAAATGTTCATGCTGAAAGAGTATTTTTTTCTGTCTCAATCTAAGATTATTTAGGCTACTGCCTCATATTGTAATTTTTCCTATTATTATCTTTTTCTCTCTCTACCATTCTAGATGTTAGATTAGAATATAAACAATATTTCAGGCCCAAATTAAGCCAAGACAATGACATGTTTAGAACAGAACCTAGGTATGGATTTAATAACAGGGTAAGGAGCTCTCTTCTTCTCCATTAACACTGAATGGTGTAATATGGGCTCTCACATCACATAGTATGTTAACCATCAAGTGACTACGTAGTCATTTAGACTGGAACTGCACTTTGTTTCTGTCACTTCTTGTCTTGGCTCTGTTACCATGGAAAACAGCATCTTTACACATGTTTGTGTACTTGTGAACATTTCTCCACTCAAGCACCTTCTCTTTAGGCCAAGGGCCCATCCAAGTTTTTGTCACAAAATTTTATCACAAGTCATATTTACTAGAGCAATGATCATTGACTCATTCTCCCCTGCATTCTCAATTGTTTAAGATACTTTCTGCAGTGTGGTATAGAAAGCTATACTGGCAGTTCATCTAAAGCCATGTTAATGCTCAGTTAACTTTCTATATTTTACAGGTAGTACTCCTGCTTACGTGTTTTCTTCTGCCGTAACATCAGGAAGATGACATGACTTATTCAACTGTTACAGCTCCTCGGCTGCCTGAAGGACTGCTACCTATTCCCTGTGGTCTGTTCGTACACTTGATTTTTCCTTTCACACCTTGGTCTCATATTTTCTGTTTTTGTATGTCATCCCATAATTTTCCCAAGCATGTCTCCAATATACCAGAATTAGTTTCAACTTTTATCTTTTTCTTCAGAGTCTTTGCAAGACCCTCCTAGGTTACACTCTATAGTTTTAATAAACATGTTTTCCATTGCATGAGGCAGCTTCTTAATGAAAAGGCAAACTCTTTGGGCTTCAGGTCTGCATAATTTCCTGCAAAATATTACTCTGTTCGAAGACGGAATCACTGAATCACTACTTTTCCTCTCAGTTGATATCCAGTGTATATTAGTTTCATTGTATCAGCTTCCCTCCCTCGATTTTTTTTGTTGTCTTACAGGATCCCTCTGTATCTCTTCCCTTCTAGCACCTTTTTTCCACAATCGAGGGCAGAAAACGGCAACAGGAAAATGTGCTGTGAGATGTAGCTATTCAGTATTCCTCAATGTCTGCCCACAAATCTGTTGGACCCAATTTCCCACGCTTCTTCACTTCGCTGCTAGACTGATACAAAACACACAAAGCATCATCTCATTTTTCTTGGGGCCTCAAAAAATATACCTTCCTATTAAAGACCATAAATAGCTCCCCAGTATTATCCCACCTATGATGAACCCAGTCATTTCCCTCTTCCTGGATGTACAAAAATTTTTGTCCAGCCATGCCAGATTTCCCCAGTCTTGTTATTGAGATTATGGGGACTGCTTGGGAGGGGAACAGATCAAAACTAAAGTCTACTTCAGACAGATCGATAAAACTGAGTAGTATAAAGAATTGAGATTTAAACTATTCAAAAACACCTAATCCAGTCAAATCCTTTTTTATTGTAGTATGCCACTCTCTCTGGTTTTATTGTACCCGATGTATTTGCATATACATTCCTGTGAATCCTAGCTAACGTTTCCAGACCACGTTTAGACCGCCTACTGCAGGATCTAATATAGATTTAGTCTATATAATTATATCTATTGTCAAAAGGCAATGAGCAATATAGATACAGATGGTGAGATTCAAGTCACAGACGGTGGCATGCATGTCACCTAGCTTGTTAAGTCTTTGCTTAGCGTACATATGTAAAGTAGGTAGTCTAGACTACCTTTATGGAGAATGGACAGAAATAGGAATTTCTTAGTTGCAATTTGTCACAGTCTAAATTACATTTTTGAAAAGGATTAGATCAGTTATGGCCTAGAAACACCTATTTCTTTCTTGTAGTCATAAAATGAATCAACATAATCAGTATATCCACTAATACTGCACATACTCAAATTTGGAAAAGAAGAATCTCAGTGAAAGCTTGGAGATGATATATGCCAGACAATCCACAGACAGAAATAAAAGTAGTGTCCAGGTTATTGTCATGTCTTGTCCTACTTTCCTTTGCTGATCTGGTGGGAATAAACACAGCTCCTGGAAACATTACTATTCCCTGGAACCTGGAGGCTGTATGAAGGACTCAAGCCTCTTCCCTTTGTGCAAAATGGCAGCAGAAGGGTGAGAGCCAGCTCGATAACATGACTATTCCAACTTTCAAAATTGGATCACAAAGGACAAAACATTGATTATACGCTCATATGACTAACTTTTCCCTAAGAAGCAGCCTTCTGAGATGCTAGATTAAGTTGGAGTTACGTGTTACCAGGAAAATGAAGGTATTTATCAGGCCAGGATCTTTAAGTATACATCACTTGAAAATACTATAATGCATGGCTTTGAAGGCATAAGACCACATCCTTGGAAGTGCAGGGGAGTGGGGTTGACTTACACAAATTTCAAGACGATCTTTAATACATTGCTACACATGGGGAGGTGGCAAATGAGATCAGTGAAGGCAGGGAAAAGGACCAGGGGTTTAGTATGCAAAAGTCCAAAGGTGTAACATTTAAGCATTGCAAGTACATATACATCATTGCTAGTAAACACGGGATGAGGATCTAGAAAAAGTAATGGATCTGTTGTTATTTCTCAGGCTTGATTCCGGATCAGTACAATTAATGACAGCTCTTTGGAAAAAATTGGATTGGGTCAATATGCAGGATCAGACTTGCAGGTTGGGGACAAACCTTAAGTGTTCTAGTTGAAATAATTAAAATATCAGATAGTTGTAAATGGTACTCACCAGCTGGGGAAAAGCAAGCTAATGAAGAGACCGATTTCAAGTTTTCAGAAAGTATTCTACAATATATATAAGAACAGAGAAGCCCTCAATTAAGTATAAACAGTTTCTTTTAGAGGAACTAGTGAGGCTCTGAACAAGCAGCATAATAACTACATCCTACTCTATATTTCTGTGTTACATGTATACAGAACCACTAACAGCATCCAACACAGAGCCAGGTCTCAATAACTTATACGCAATTATAGATGGATGGATAGAGGAAGAACAGGCTTATGATCTGAAATGGGGTAAAGCTTCAAAAACCTCAGGAGAATAAACATGTTGACTTCAGGAAGGAAACTGCTAGGTGAATTCTCAGATACCTTAAGGGAAAGCTCAATATGCTTTGTCTCTGGAAATTCCCTTAAATATTGGTCCTTCCTTTCATGGATCATCTCCAAAAAAGTACAGGAAGCAAAAATTTACTCTTTACTCCAACAGGAAAAAACAATTAGATAGTCTGTCATTTCCAAGGACATCCTGAGAGCAGACAGCAAGCACTGAGCTTGCTTCACCAAATGGACAACACACTAGAGAATCCACAAGAAACATAAAAAAAAAAAAGCTTCATCACTCCTTTTGTTTTGGGACATTTCCTTTGTGTATCTTTCTGACCGGATATTTAACATCGTTGCATACCAAAAGGCTGCATATTTTACTGTATTAAAGGGTACTAAGAGCATTCAGCTTTTGTAAATTTTAATGGCTTCTGGTATGGTGCCAAGCTACCACTGTGCAGATGTGTGACTACAGAGGTGACTGATTTGCAACCAGTCAGGTGAGATACGAGCAGGCAGATTCCATGCCAGTCTCTTAGAGGGGTTGAACTGTATAATACATTCTAAGACAAGGGGTGTCAAACTCATGGCTCCAGCCCTTCTCCTGCTCCTGCAGTGCAATGTGCATCACACACACTGCACACGTGGCCAGCGCTGGCAGGAGCGGAGGGACAAGGAGATGGCTGCTGCCACTGGGTAGAAACAAGGTGGTGGGCTGGATAAAACAAGGTGGAGGGCTGGATTTGCCCCTCAGGCCATGAATTTGACACCACTGTTCTAAAACATGCTGGCTGCTCTTCTGGCCTCTAGATTAGGTTACTACAAGAAAGAACAAGTCTCTCAGAAGTGACACTTGATCCCACTGTGAATGCACTGTGTTGGACTTACATATGCAGAAAAGTAGGAGAAACAGTTGGCTCACCGATGTGCCTATACAACTTTTCTTTTGTATGCATAAAGTGTGTAATTACATTCACTTCATTTCCATCATGTATCCTATTTGTCTATTGTATCAACAGCCTCACAGATAAGTTGACAAATTTTTGCCATATTTACAGACATAATCTTGCCCTCAAAGACTTCAGTGATTTGGAGTCTTTTCATTTCTTTTGCCTTCAGATATTTCTGCACAGACAGAAATTACAGGAATTTCTAACTGTTTGGTATAGAAATATAATGACCCAAGACCTTTAAAATTCTGAAAAATATTTATCATAGAAAAAGCAGGAATCAAAGGGATTTCAAAAGGCAAATTATGATTCAAGTTTTTTGCCAAGGCAGTTTTTATTGGTACACTTACATTATCAATGGCATAACTACATATGAAAAACTATAAAACATTCCTCCACATAATGGAATAATAAAATATCTGGCCTGACCTCGACAAAGTAACATTTTTCTAGTGAAGACATCCACCAGCAGCAGTCCAGAGAAGTAATACCAAGATTCATCATTGATATTGCTGGTTTGGAAGACTCTTTTCTGTTAAAATGCTCTCAGCTCATCTGCATGGGTTTCTATCTTTTTCCTCATTGTCTCCCAAGGATATATTCTCCTTCTGGTGAAATGTGTTTATACAACACTGACCTTTGAAGCCTACTGGCAAATCAGCACCTGCATTACATTAGAAAGGGTTTTCTTATTTGGTTTCAGATTCTGCAGCCCCATTCTGGGGCACACAACACCTCTTTGATGTAAGCTCCTTCCAGAAACTTCAGTAGAATTGCATATCATATAGTTCAAACTGAGTGAATTTAGTAACAGGTGTCCTCAGCTTTGAAAACAGATGCCTCATAAATAGGATCCAGACATTAGAAAACCTGAGGACTCATGAGGAGTTCACAAAGTATAGAAGGAAGCAGCATTAATACATGTTTTGGAGGAATCTCATGCCAAAAAAAGAACAGATATTAAAAGCAAACTTCAAAAAGAAATAGCATTTATTTTGCATAGTTGCTACAGTGTTATGCATTGGGGAGGTGTAAAATTTCCTGAGCCATTCTTGTTGCTATCATTTTCCTACATTTTCACTAATACCCAAGCTACAGTAGTAATTTAATTTTACTTTATTGCACTGCTTTTCCAGCCCTTCTAATGAGAAAAACATTTCCGACAGTGTTGAAGGTGACAACAATTTGCAAGACAGACCAGACACAGAATATGAATTGCACAAGTTATAAACAAAAAGGAGGAGGAGAGGCGTTTTTATTTTACGTTCCTTGAAGTCAGATCAGAGAAGGGTCCCAGGTTTCACTGCTGAGAGGTGTTTGAGATAGAGAGGAGTTTTCTCAGCGTGTGACTATCTGTAAAGTTTGGTTTCAAGACAAAACTGGCTTTCTGATTACATTGAACAAGAAAATGACTGTCTTTGTGATTTCTGTAGTTGGACCATGAGCAGGAGGGTGAACATTTTAGGTGACTTTTTACAGGGGATGTCAAAAATCCCTATTTTGGGTGAGGAAGGTGTGCCATGAAAAGCTGATTTATTTAGCAGCACTATGTTTAGAAGCAGTAGAGCTATGGAAGTACATAGCTTTGCCATGCCTGCTTTCCTTCACAAAATATTGGCACACCTGCTCTCCTTCCTGACACCCTGATTGACAGGGACAGAGAGACCATCTCATTAAGAGGTAGCTTGGTTTATTTGTTGCACCCTTACTCTGGGCATAATACTCGTAATCTCTCTCTGTTCCTCCTTTTCCACTCCTTTTCCTGGAGCTTTTCCCCATTTCAGATTTGTTCTGCAATATTAATGAATTTCCTATTGTTTACTACAATAATACATACCACAATACTGCTGCTGCTATAGCTTTTTAGCTTGTTACCTTTTACTAAATCATATGATTACCTTCTACTTCTCACTTTCATGCACAACACTATTCTCAACCCTTTTGTTTGCCATACGTTTTGTCAGCATTGACTTTCTTGGTAATGCTACATCATTTTGAGATCAATTTGGGAAAGTAACAACAAGCAGGTTATTTTTGGTAGAGCACATTCTCTCACACCAGGAAGAAGAGGTCACATCACAAGGATAAATGTGTCATGATTTCCAGGTGACACCAATTTATTTAGAAGCCGTAACTGCAGGTGTGAGAAACCTCGTGACATCACACTGAAGTCTGCAGCAGGATAGCAGAGAAAGCCTGTAGTAAATGACCCTACAGTAAGAAACTTTGATGACTTGGGCTCATGCTGAGAAAATTAGTTGTGCTGAAGTCATGGAATAAAGTAGAAAACAATATACCCTCCTGTTCAATTTTTCTCTCTCAGTATTTTTAAAGTATTCTGAACCCCAGGTCAGAACCTCTTTTATTTCCAACTGAGCTCTATTGTTTTACATCAGCGAAGAATCTGGCCCTCTGTCTTTCACACAAGGAAGGGTTATATTAAATTTAACACCCAATATAATTTTCAGTTACATAGTGTTAAATCTGAAGTTACTCTATCCTTTTGATCCCAAAGTACCAAGGGTAAATCCAATAGGTTTATCCCATTTTCTAAAGTGAGATAAGAGAAAATCAGTTGTGCTTCAGGATATTAGGACCAGAAGTAAAATACAATAAAAGAATAATCTTGGAAATAAATGATTGGGATTGCACAAATACAAGAAATAAAAATCTCCATAGACAACGAGAGAATTGTTAAAACAACCTGCCTGGAATTGCAATCTTTTTTCTTTTCCTGGTAGAAGCTGTCCTGGACCTGATATGCCAGCCTCTGTCTCTGATATACGTCTCCTGCCTCCCCATATGCTTCATGTATATGCTTGAATATTACCGCAGCCAACCAGCAGCTTTAAAATATCACTCTGATACCTTGCTTGGTGAACCCTCCAGTGTTGGTGCTCATGACTTACTTTGTAGATCTCAAGCCTACACATAAAGGCAGAACCAAAGAGATGTTTAACAGTGAATTTCTTCAGCAGCGTTAAAACAGCAAACAATTGAATGAACTAATATGGATGTTTTCATTGACCTGCTGTCAGTAGGGACAGAAGAAACATCACCATCTTGTCGTTGGTTACTCTGTCCTGTATAGGCCATAGATTTTCTTTGGCTGATTGGCAGATTAATACTTCCAAGGCCGCAGAATGATATACAATTAATAACTTTCTGTTTGGCTCATAAATCTTCCAAAAAGGTGTCTGTAAGTTTCCAAGAAATTAACAAATTCATACTTTTTTCTTAGCATTTTTTCCAAATCTTGGTTGTTAAAAAATTGTGGATTTTTTTCTGAAGTGCGTTGTTACAGAATAAATGTATAATTGCTAACTCTCATTAAACTTTACTCCACTAGATTGAAAATCCATTTCAGTACTTGAATTTTCCTTCCCATGGAGATCCTTGTGAGTAATATTTATATTACCTGTTAATCTTCTTTTTGATAAGTTATACAGATGTGTTTCTGCAGCAAGGCCTTGGCATTATATGAATCATAAATCCAATGTACTTAAAAATGTCTATCTTTCATGCTTTCGAAATGGAAAAGTAAATCTACCCCATGCTCCTGTTTCTTGTTTTCCAAAATGTTGACAAGACCACAGAAATTAGCTCAAAGCACCACAGTTTCCAGGAGAGGTAAGGTCAGCCATTGGTTGTTTATCTCAGACTTTTCACAATGATCTGCGGCTGACAAGATTTTTTTCAGACGTGAAAGGACACATTCAGTTTCAAATAGTCAAATGGCCTTTCTGGAGAATTCAGACTGTACGTAAGGACGCAGAAGTCCCTGGACAGTCAATGGGAAAAATTAAATAACTAACACCAAAAGGCTATTTAGCTTGCCTAAAAGAAGCACTCTTCCTTCTCTTCTTCAACAGGTAACTTCCATTTCTCCATGGAATAGTCAGACCCTCTCACACTGAGTGAGTTCCCAGATGGATCTCATCACAGAAATGGTGTGGCACAAAGGAATTCCAAACGCGAACCAAATTAAGTCCTGTATAGCAAACATTCTGCATTCACAATGACAAATGCACAGAAACCTGGAGTGCTCCTAAGGGCTTTTCATCCTGGGAGCATGAAACTAGAGATTTCACTTGTTCACAATGAGCCCTAACCACAGCGCTATGCCATGACCCCAGAGCCGAGAGATAAAAAAAGAGTCAAGAGTTCTCAGTCTGTGGTAAAGGCATCTGTTAAGAGTAAAGTGGACATGCAGTAACTTCTCATTGTGTTTGTGGACTTCTTACAAGGAGAGACTATGCTGATATAATTTTTAGCCCAACAGATTTGTCCGCATCTTTACTTTCAGAATGTAAATTACTTAAGTATTTTACCTGGTTTATGCCAAACTAATGTGACTTCTACATGGAGAAAAGCACTTTATGTCTCAATATTATAGGTGTGCTTCTCTTTCTAGATACTATTTCAATGCAGGATGTTTTTAAACCTTTTTTTCCCCAGTGATCAAAAACATCAACTTTTCCAAACTTTTCTGTCAGTACATTGTAGGTGATTTTGTGTTACTCTAAGCAATCCAAATAATTTCAGCTCTCTGCCAGCAAACTGCAATTATGTGATATCAGTTCACTAAAAAAGTATGGAGAATTGATAAAACATTCGGTCTTCCTTCTGCTATTAGGATAAACCCATGAAAAGAATCACTGTATCTCCTCACACACCTTCCAAAACTTGAAATACACTGACCTAACACTGTTAAAAGGCTGGCTATAAACGTAAATACCCTTTGTGTCTGTGTATTTGTGGAAATAATGTCTAAGTATTAACTATGGTCATACACTTTGCCATTGCTTTTGCTACTAAATCAATGCTGACTTTAGTGAACAGTATAAAAATGCAAACTGATATGATTACAACAGGGTTAGCTTGATCATATTCTAGCACAGCTAATTTGTCGTGAGGTACAGTTAACTGTATGCAGCTGTTAACACACTGACAGCAGTGTAGTCATACTGCATGACCCATGATTTAGAAGAAGTTAGATGGGAAGATTAACTAGCAGTGAAAAAATCAAGAAAGTTATTTGAAGGAGGTGATTCTGATTTTTTTCAGGTGAATTTTATATTTTGAATACCTTAGGAGGACAAAACTTCATAATAACCACTGTAAACCACAACAGCTTTATACGCAGATGATATCTGGGTACTCGATTCAGTGAGATCAAATACCAGCAAGACACTACCATTCTATATTTCATTTTATATTTTAGCTGAGATAGCCTAAGCTAGATCATTTACATGGGAATTGGGCCCAGATCCCCTAGATCCTTTAAGCACTTCTTTCTATGCTTTATTTCTCCATCTACAAAAAGTACACAGCAATATTTGTACAATTATCACATGTGTTTTCTCACAGCCAAAAGATTAAGTGTTTTAGGGTATTAGGAACAGCAAACTCCAGAACTTTGAAGGTACTACAGAAAAAAAATATTATTTAATGGTAGCTGATGAAATTCAATTTTCTAGGGGTTATTCCAAGTTCTAAAATTGATTGAAAAATGTCTTATATCCAACAGAAGATAAACAGCAACGAAGGATGTTGTTTTTTTCTTAGAGAGGAGATAAAATTAGTGGATGTGATGTAGTGCATTGTACCTAATTTTAGTCACAGAATGAATCACCTTCTGGAAACCTCTAACTCCTCCTTTGACTCCAGAAGCAATGCAGAAGACTAGAATAGATTATGTGACTAATATCTCAATCACTGAAGTTACACAAAATGACACTAACCCCTTATCTTTAAAAAACTTCTTAAACAGATTGCTTCAACATAGAGTCTGAGTATAATTAGAAAATTTAATTTGGGTGATGTGGTAAGAGGAATTGTCCATATATGAATATTTATAGGAAGCTTTCAGTAATCACAAAGATCTTTAGGCATGCTTTCAACTAAGAAAGAGACCTGAGCATGTGCTTATAATTAAGAGCATGCTTTGTGTTTTCTTAAATCAAGGTAACCATAAGGACATTCTTTAGTCCTTTCTTAATATGGGTTTGAGCTCCCAGAGATGAATCAGCAGAGTAACACCAGTGTTGCACAAAATTTCTCAAGCCATTATTTCAGATTTTTTAAAAAAACCTGACAAGACCCAGTGTTATTACAGATTTCTGAACTTACACCTTTCCCAAAACTTCCTGATCTAAACTATAATAATTCCATTCCTGAACCCTCCCTGTCAAATCTAGATCTCCTTTCAGCCTGGCTTTGCAAGCCAGAATTTATACTAATTTACTTGATAGAGAAAAGCTATGTTTATATAATTCAGATATTTTTCCTGTGGTTATGTTTATTTTCCTTACTTACAACTTCCTGGGCAGGTCTTTTTTTTTAGTAAGGAATACTATTTCTAAATAAAGCATTGCAGATGTCACAGTGAAGTATTTATAGATTAGCAGACTTTGCTTGCAGTTCATTTCAAGGAAAGGAGTAATCTCTACGTATTATATTTTAGCATTTTACCTTCTACTTGCAGTGTAATGCCTACCATGTCCAACAGGAACACAGGGAGAGTAAAATGTAGGTCTGTGGGAGTATATCAGAATCTACAGCTAAAATTTTTCACCCACATTCATACATACTTAGGAGGTTGTAACAAGGTGGGTGTTGGTTTCTTCTCCCAGTTAACTAGTGACAGGATGAGAGGAAATGGTCTCAATTTGCAATGGGGGAGTTTCAGAATAGATATCAGGAAAAATTTCTTCACATAAAGGGTTAACAAGCACTGGAACAAGCTGCCAATGAAGTGATTGAGTCACCATCCCTGGAGGTACATAAAAGAGGATAGGTGAGATGCTCAAGAATATGGTTTGTAGTGGACAGGTATGGCTGGGCTCAAAGATCTCAAAGGTCTTCTCTAACCTTTTTTTTGACCTCTTTTTTCTGATTCTATGATTCTGTATCATAAATAAGACTCAAGGAAGTCTGTGACTTTTTATCCAGAGTCTGCATTTGGAATCTGCATTAAAACAAAGAAATACTCATTGTATGATTTAGTCAGCAAAAGCATTCATTGTGTGTTTCAGTGCCTGCTTATTTGTGAGTAGGTCTGCTGAGCTGTTGCAGTTGGGCTTGTTGCCATTCCAACATGTGCAGTTTGAGAGCTTTTTACTTTGTTTTGGGTTTTGCAGCTGTATATTAGTCTCACACTGAACGTCAAAAATCTTGAAGTAGTGCCAATCAGATAAAGCTGAATTGCCTTTGCTGCAGTAAAAAGATTATCAGCATGCAATTTATTATTAGAATAGACCATTCTAAATGTTTATTCCCATCACAGCAGACAGCTATATCCATTTTTATATAAAAACTTATTTAGCACAAGTAAAACCAACAAATTAAGACCATATCCTATTTTAGTTTGACTAACTGAGGAGTGGACCTCAAGGATGGCCACATCCAGAGCATTTAGTTGCACTTTGGGAACTCTTTCTCTCCCATTCCCTGTACAAAGCTTGTAAACTAAATTTATTATCAGTGGCTTAGGAACCTCACTTCAGTGAGATGAATATTTTACTGTTTAAGAGAACTAAAAATGATCCATTAAACAGGGGTCAGTGAATTTCCTTTAAAATTAAAAGGAAAAGTAAGGCACCCATTTGTATATTGCTAAAAGACAGTGAGGAATCACATTTCTAATGCTTAGGCTTGGCTTTGAGGGTCCTTCCTGGAGTTCTGGTTTATAATCACTTTCTCATCTGCTTAATTCCTGTGACTAGTCTTTTGAGAGCTGTGGGAGCAACTGTCAGCAAGATGTTAGTAAATGCAGTTGACTACATGGGAAAAACATACATGTTTGTATGGCAGAAGTCAAAAAATGTGGGGTTTTTCCTTAGAATACACAATAAGCAGATAAGGAAAATTTATTTTTTACACTGTAACTGTAAGTTTAGACCAGGATTTCAGCCAGGGCTCCTGTTGATAAAGGAATTACTTAGAATAAAATTTAATATAAAAAAAGAATCAACCAAATAAAAAAGTCCCCTAAAACGCCCAAAACACAACACTGCCAACATAAGAGTTTTCATTTTTTGGGAGCTTCGAAATTTCATATTTGTGGCTCTAGGGGATGCCCTGCAGGATACAGTAACAACATATTACTTTGGGAATGGTCTCATAAGGATTTCCAAACACTACAGCTAGGGACCAGTGGAGAACACACCCTGAGGGAGCTTGGGAGGACCCAGATCTGTGCTAAAAACTTGTAAGGTTTTTTATTCCCACTGCAGTGCTGAGTTATTGATGCAATTCTAACTCTAACCCATTCGGATTGCTGACTACTGTCTTCCAGTTATTTAATTAATCACTTAACAAAGGAAACAAAGGAGTCAGTAAACACAAACATCTTCATGATTGCTCAGACAACTAGCTGAATGATAAAAAAGCTATGTGAGTTTAAGGTTGTTTTCAAAGAAAAACAACTAAAATCACATGACTCATGAGAAAAATTAAGTTCAAACCTCCCTTGGGATAGAAATTCTGTGGAGTTATTTTTAAAGCAGTAACAAGAGCAGCATTCAGCGAGAGAGTCTCAGGGTCATCACACACATCCTCATGGTGCCCTAGTTTCATTCAATGTAACTATGGCTTTATCACTTGACAGTTTTGTGCTCAAATAGTGGGTTGAAGTTTTTACACTGAAGATTCTCTACTTTTATAATTAATCCAAGGCTATGAAAAGTAGTCTAACAAGCAAAGTGACGACTGTTGCAATATTAATATGCAAGGTCTGATACAAAAAAAAAGGGGAGGAGAGGAGAGGAGAGGAGAGGAGAGGAGAGGAGAGGAGAGGAGAGGAGAGGAGAGGAGAGGAGAGGAGAGGAGAGGAGAGGAGAGGAGAGGAGAGGAGAGGAGAGGAGAGGAGAGGAGAGGAGAGGAGAGGAGAGGAGAGGAGAGGAGAGGAGAGGAGAGGAGAGGAGAGGAGAGGAGAGGAGAGGAGAGGAGAGGAGAGGAGAGGAGAGGAGAAAGAGGGAAGGGAAGGGAAGGGAAGGGAAGGGAAGGGAAGGGAAGGGAAGGGAAGGGAAGGGAAGGGAAGGGAAGGGAAGGGAAGGGAAGGGAAGGGAAGGGAAGGGAAGGGAAGGGAAGGGAAGGGAAGAGAAGAGAAGAGAAGAGAAGAGAAGAGAAGAGAAGAGAAGAGAAGAGAAGAGAAGAGAAGAGAAGAGAAGAGAAGAGAAGAGAAGAGAAGAGAAGAGAAGAGAAGAGAAGAGAAGAGAAGAGAAGAGAAGAGAAGAGAAGAGAAGAGAAGAGAAGAGAAGAGAAGAGAAGAGAAGAGAAGAGAAGAGAAGAGAAGTTTTTGATTTGCACTTACAGAAGAAATTAGTCTAAATCTGTTGCCTTTAACAACATGCAATATGCAAGCTAAAAATGAGAGCACATACCTCAGTGTTATTACAGTCCATGAAATATCATCTGCCAGTCTGACTGTGTCTGTCTGGCTTTGTGTTGCTGCAATGTGGGAAACAGTCTCAGGAATGGATTTAAAGCACATATACATAACAACTTTGTTGGATGTACTCTAGCTACTGCTTTAGTCAAAGCATCCACATTGTGATTAGAAAGATCTCAAGTTTGGATGTATCTCATGCAAGCCTGATCCACACAGACTAGAAAAGGCAGAAAAGAATCTGAAGCCCTTACTTAAGTACAAAACAGTTTAGGATCCACCTCCCAGAGAGCTCAGGCTGAGACAAACCCAGAGGTCATATTACACAAGGACAGTCCAGGTGATGGGCAAACAGATTTTGGGAGTATTTTGACCCACACTTAACTAGCAGTAAAAGCATAATTTAACACTTGGGTGACAAAACACACAAGGTTGCACAGGCATCAGGGCTCTCGACTTTTAATTTTATGGCCATTTTGCAGTTATGGAATGACCTAGAGAAAAAAAAAAACAAGTTATTCAAATTCTGCTACAGTTCCAGCAAGAACGATGGTTTTCAGTCAGCCTGAAGGTCTAGCTATATCACATCCCCTAAGGACGATGACTTCCAGTGTTTATTTCTGCTTTGTGGGTTACAGTCTTCCATTTTGTTTGTTTTAAAGTCCAGCATGATTAACTTTATTTATTTATCTTTTAGTCCTTTTGTTACAAAAAATCCACGTGCCAAAGCCTCCTCTCAGATTTCTTGAACTCAGCAAGAGTCAATAGTGTGATTTCCCCCCTCTATGTCTACTCAGCTTATGTTACCACGTTCCAAAACATGCACTACTAATCAGCATGTTGATATCTTGTTGACTGGTCTACGAGTAGGAGCAGATGATATGCTTTTCAGTCATATTGAATGTTAGCTTGGAAAGGAGGCAGTAATCAGTGCCTCTAAGGCATCTTGTCTAATCTTTGGACATGACAACATAATAGATAGTCACAGAGAATCTCCAACTCTTTGTCTATTGAGCTCTTGATCTTGCCCATTTTCCCTCCATGGCATCGTTAAAGGAAATACAGTTCATGTAAAGTCATTCACAGGGCTGTAGAAAAGATGTAGAGCTGCTTATATTTCCATTTCACAGAGTGATGGCATGTTTTGAGAAGCATTTGTATTGTAGTGACACTGGAAGCTCCCCTGAGAACACATACATTTTACAAACACAAACAAAAAAACTTGCCCCAAATAAACAGTCTAAATGGGAATGCCTTAAACACAAACAGACTTTAACTGCAAATAGTTTTGCGATAAGACAAAACAGGGGCTATGCTATATTCCAAAGATAACAATATATATATATCCCAAAGCTCAAGTAGAAGTCAGAGGGGTGGTAAAAATAAAGACATATGCCTGAGATTCAAAGCAAGGAGGAGAGTTGATCTCTTATCTCCAGAATAAATCCTTCTTTTCTGGCCTTATGTGAGCATCAGGAACTCGTTCAGTGACAATTACTGTTATGACCACAGATAGACAATTCCTCCTCTGTGCCCCAAGGATTTCAAAAGGTAGTTGCACTTACAGGCTCTGGCAGCATAGACACCACACAAAACCATGAGGTGTACTAACGTTATAGTCTATTCTGGGTAGTAAGTCTACTTTGATTCCTTTTTCATGGTCACAAAGGTTTCATATTCCATGACATTCTCCAGGCATGAGTTGACCCACACAGGAGATGAGTATTCTGTGGGCAGTAATCACCACCCTCTTACTCAAAAATAAATGGGAAACAGGAAGGAAACAACAAGACTGAAGTCAGAGGGGAGACCTACCAAAAAAGGTAACAAATAATAGACCATTATTACTTCCAGAGATGGAGAGGAAGGTAACGAGTAGAAAATGGTATTTTACCACACTCAAATGCTTTCCTGAATTGTCTCTCATACAAAGTATCCCTCCATCGGGATACAGCCTAACTTCTGCTGCACCAAAGCCATATCTCTCCCTGACCTATAGAAAGTCTTCAAAGTTTAGAACCCATCCCCACCACACATAGTTTACCAGCCTGGCATGTTTAAGCTGACCTGAAGTGTGTAATTAGCAGAGGAGAGAAGTAAACCAACATCATCTCTCATTCCAGCTGACCAGGTGACCATGGCACGCAGACTGGTGGGACACAGCTGACTTATACAAATGTGGCCATCAGTACAGGCATAACTACTCCTAACCAGGTAAGAATCACTTCAGCTGCTACTACACACCCTCCTTAGAGGTCCAGGTGGTGGATCCAAATACACTCTCTGAAGCTGGGAGGCTGCATAAGATGGAAAAAGAAGTATATTACTGAGACCTTTCTGCCCAGCCTCTCTCAGTCTTACCACAGTTTTTGCAGACTGAGATTACAGATTTTTCATTATTTTTTTTGATGAAAATCCAGCAAAGATAGGGATTTCTAGTCCAATGTACTATTGTAGTCAGGCATAACTTCCTGAAGAGAGACTTTTTCTTTGGCTTATTTTTTTATTTTCCTTCGAGGATAGCCTAAATCCTCCCTTCCTGTTGGGAACAACAGCTGCAGCACATAGCATTGGCTTGCCAAGCCTGAATGGCTGCGAACTATCATTTATCTTGCAGCAAGATAGTATCAAAATGAACAACCATGTGGGCCTGACTATGAATTCATTACATAGCTGTGCTTAGGAGGATTAAGGTAAGTTGCAAGATCAGAGGAAAAAGAGGTCCCATTTCTGAGCTAATACTCTTGGATCTGAAAGGATTGTCACATCTACAGTACTGAGCACTACTGAGACAAAAAGCGAATTTTTGTTTCCTTGCTCAGAAAAACACTCTGAGATTTCAAAGGTTGGAGATAGAATAGTATTCACCAGGGCAAATAACTGATACTTCTTCTGTATGGAACATGGTGGCCCCAGAATTAAACTAGCTGGCTAATGAAAACCATACTGTTGAGAGACTTCCCAGCGTACTTGTATTATCTCACAGATGCAGTGGACCCTGTATGAATGCCACAGCCCTTAGATAAAAAAAAACTTCCAGCTTCTTTTGTTATCTTCACCCTTTTGCCTTTTGGAGGGCTTTTATTCCCAGAAGCAACCACTGTATTTAAAGTTTAGGAGATAGTTCAGGCAAGATGAAAATTAATAATTAATCACATATTTTCTCCACCACCACTCCACTCATCTTTTGCTTTGCATTTCATTGTTGCCTCCTGTCCCCCAGGGGCTGAGGGTCAGGGCAAGCAGAGAGTCTCAGGCTCCTCCAAGAGCATGCTGAGATCTGTGGAGCTGTCATGCTCACTTCCTTTTCCAGCCTTGCATATTTCCAACTACTGATGAATGGAAGAGGTCAGGCAGGGTCTCTTTAATGGCCTGACTGAGGGCAATTAACAACCTTGGGAAATGGCTCACTGATTTTCTGGATCTCCTAGCCCATTCAATAAGCAAAGAAAGAAGTCCTAAGAAAAGTGAAGATATTAAGGTGTTAAAGGGGACTTTCTCATGTGGGCTTGGTTCTGTCAGGATCCTCTTATGTAAGGTTGGATTCAACTCTCCCAGGGATTTTGGTGGTAAGAGAGTAGCTTTCAATAAGAACAAAGAAGACAGATGCAGGAAGTCGCACAGATGCAAAGGGGTTAACTGCTAGGAGTAAACTGGGCTCAGTTTATGACAGCCCACTTGGGTGCTGTGTACCCTTTTGAGTAGTCTACCACAAAAATTCTGGGAAGGGTCTAGACCACTGGCACTAACATAATGAAGGCATCAATATCTTCTGTCCTTCAGTTTACCTGTAGCAGCTGAGAAGCCTTTTCCCAACAGCAGTTCTGAAATTTCTCAGGGATGAGGATAATGAAAGATTTAAACATAAAAACTTTGCATGACAACAGTTCTTATGCCCCAGGACAGAAAGTTCCAATTTTACTTTTGCATATTGTGCTTCAGATGCAGAGAAGTAATAGATAACATGCCCAATAGCATCTTCATAGAGAAGTTATGTGACGTAAATCCGTGATGTGCTAGAGAGTTGAAACCAGTGGAGCAGCGTCAGGAGTTTTCATTATTATTTTCCTCTGTTTGTTTTGTGCCTTGCTTTGGTCTTTTTGTCACTGAATGTTCCAGAATTCTCTACCACAAGCCCAGAGTGTGGAAAATGCTTACCAAAGTCATTTACTCTAATGTGCTCACAAACAAGCTGTTATTTGTTGACGGCATGTAAATAAGTTACCGTTCTTTCCATCCTATAGCTGTTAAATAAATACTGTGAACCAAGTTTGCAGCATTGGTTTCATGTAGGAGGTCATTGAGATGATTTTACAGAAATATCCTGCAACAGTTTAGCAAAACAGGATGAGTCTCAGCCTGAATTTCATGATTTTGTTTTTTTCCACTTCCATTCCGATGGTTACTGTGTTTTTGCTGTCACAGACAGGCAGTTAATTCATCCTGACTCACAGAGACTTGGAAAATGGAAACTTTGTCCACTCTTCTTCGTGTCTAAGGCATATGCGTTATAAAGTATGTGTATTTTGGTATGACCCAGAAGTCCTAACCTATGTCAACAGCAAACTGACTGTGTCTGCACATTTACAACTACATATTGCTGATTGCAGTGCAGTGTGCGGATAACCAAACAGATAGCTTTAAATGGTAGCAACATAAAAGAGGGAGCTGGTAGGGGAGTCCAGGCTGAAAAACTTGCTGCAGAGTGGGAGTAAATTAACCCATACAGACAAATAATTCTATATCTTGTTTATAAACAACACCTATCTGCAGATTAAAATAAAACTAGTAAGACCAGGAGGAAATTAGTTGTATCATCTTTATTCTACAGATGGCAAACTGAGGGAGAGATTAAATGCTTTGCCCAAGGTGCCTTAAGTAGCCTGTGTCAGATCCAGGACTGGAGTTACCTGCATCTCAGTCTGTCCCATAGCCACAGGTTCCTCTTTGTTCTTAGCACAGTATAGATTCATGCTATAGGCTAACATAGCTACTCTGACCCAGTAAATGTCCTTCTCAATTTTCACCCATTGAAAGGTTAGAACGAGTTAGACTGTAGTAATGATGCTGCTGGGCAACAAAAATTGAAAGCCCCACTGATGACAGGCATTTTGGGAAGGGAGTCAGTAGCAAGTTTTGCTCTTAAAAGAAATATCAACGCTGGTGGCTAGGGCTTTGGGAAGTGAATCTAGTAGGTGCGTCTAGATTTGGCTAAGAATGAAAAGAGTGCTTTCTTTCCTCTGGTTGCTGGGTAGTAAAAGCAAAACGGTGGAGTACATCCAAGTTGCAAAACTTGAATACAGTTACTGCTATCTGCAAATGGGTGCCCCTCCCCGCTCATGTGAGCTACACAGGCAAAAGAGAATGACACATGTGCTGTTTCCTTTTCCAGTTGTAAAGAGGTCAGGAGCCAGGCAAGGAGAGCCTGAACAAGAGAAGCATTTTTCTGGGCTCTTCCAGCTGTTTTGTTCAGTCCTGTCGTCGGTTCTGAGCAGGGAAGAGAGACTGTCAACACAAATAAGGCATTTTTCAAAGGCGTAAATTATGAGTTACCAAAACAATACGACAACTCAACCACGTGAGTACCCTTATCCCTCCCCCTTACAATAAGAGTGCATTTATCAGTCTGCCGCTTAAGGAAAAGATTGTCTAACCATTTCATATGCAAGAAAAAAAAACAACAAAGATAAAAAAGAATGCCTGAGACTAATCCTGAAGGAAAAAAGTTGTGATGAAACTGTTTTCCTTTTTTATTCTTTGTGTTTGCGTGCGAGCATGTGTGTGAAGAACTGAAACAAACTCTGGCTCCTGAGTAGAACTGAGCAAAGTTAGTAACATTTCCGCTTAAACCTTGGCTTAGAAAAGTTTCATTTGAATGCTTTTCCCTCCCCTTGCCTTCAGGAATGAAAATATAGAGCATTTTAAAAGTGTTCTGACACTTTTCGAAGATATTAATGGTGCTGCCCAACTTGTGTTTAGAGTCTCAAGCTGTCTGTGTGTAACATGAGACGCAAGCCACAAACTGACGGGCTATATTTAAAGCCACAATGTGTTTCTGCTCTTGAAAATTTAGAAACGTGGGCTTAAGGACAAGCAAATCACTTTCTCAGCAAGAGAGGGTAGAGGAGGGCAAGTCCTCTGCTGGTGTAACTGTGCATTTTTCTGGAGATTTGAAAAAAAAGAATTTGGCCCAAACATTCAAGTGAGCACAGAGGCTCGGCTGCAGCACGGGAGCGTTCATTTTGGGACAGTGTTAAAAAGAAAGTGGAAGGGAAGGAGGTGGATTCTGATTTGATAATCTGAGAAAAGTCAATGGGAAAGCACTTGGGTTTTGGTGCAGCAATATCTGCATATCTCTTTTATGGCTTTACTATAATCTTTCCTTTTTAATTCAAGATAGTACTTTCATATTATTTTTAATAAACAAACCACCAATAGCAGAATTGTTCGTCATACTGTGGTATCTATAATGAAGACACAAAACACAGACAACACTACTTGGAGCTGCCTGTGATTCAGGATTTGATCCAGAGACTGCTGTAAGAATATTTGTTCTGTATGAACATTGACACAAATGATGTTTCCAAAGCTTTGAATGAGGCAGGCTGATCCAGCAGAAATGACACAATGAGCAGCACCTCTGGAATCCTGACCAGCAATTTCTATTTACCCTTTAGTCTATTTTGCAAGTTAATCAACAAGAAAGCTTAGATGCTAGCTCTGTATTTTATTTAATTCTGATTTATTTGGCAATTTATAATGTTATACCTTGTTTTCTTTTGTTTCTGTTGTGACTGTTTTCTATAATTGATAGGAAAGAAGTATACAGGCTAATTCAGGATTCTGAGTTTGAGTTTGGAAAAGCTTGAGCAAATTTCTACCGCTGGTGTTCTCCAAGCATGTGCAGGAGGGTAGTTGTAACTCATTGAGGTGTGTTTGGCTCATCGTGCAGTACCAGCAAGGGTCCAGACCCAATCTTATCTCTTTTATGACAGACTTGGCCAGATGACTAGTCAGGGACTAGCTCTATAGTCCTGAATATGTTACAAATCACCCCGCAGAGAGCCCTAGGGTGGATCTGGTTGAGGAGTTAACACCCTGTGGGCCCTTTTGTCTATTCATAATGAAAAAAAGCGCTGATGCATCAGGTTCTCATTTTTTTAACAAAACCTAGGCAAGAATTCTCAGCTTGACTCATTTTAAGATCATATGATTGTCAGTGAAAATAAATGGCTTGCAATCTAGCTAGCAGATGTATTCTGTCTGAAAAAATAGTGGCTATCTCTTCTTTATTTGTCCTTATAATTTTCCTTACTGCTTCAAACAGGACATTCTCATATTTTGTTTCAGTTTGTCTTTGCCTTTGTTTTTAATTACATGGATCGAATTTACAGATTAAGAACAAAATTAAATTATATGGAGGTCTGATAGTACTAAATTCCTGTATAATGCAAGTTTGGTGCATTGTTTTTATGAATTAAGTTTTGGGGTTAGGTCTTTGGGAAAAGGGTTTTATTTCTTAATAAAATTCCAACAATTTTTGCAAGAAACAACATACTGAAAGATAGGTGTATTGACAGGCACTGCACAGCATGAACAGCAGATGCTTGCCAGAGAGACAGAGTAATTGGGAAAACAAATTTGCTCCATAACCATAGTGAAAATGCAACAAGAATCAGCAAAAGCCTTTGACATTACTGAATATATTATTTTTTTTTTCTGAGTACCTGCAGGTGAGACCACAGGGCAGCTGCCTAGTGATGTAAACTGAACAGTGTTAGTTATCTAATTGCTCATGCTCTTTGCCTATCTCCTTGAATTCGCTCACAACTGATAGGAATTTTTATTCATTCTATAAATGCAGCATGATCCTGGCAATCCAGGTGGGACTGGATTGTTGTTTCAGTTTTAAAATATTCAACTCTGTGAATCATGGAAACGTATTCTGCCTCTATATGGGAATACCATACCATCTAACCTTGGGTACTTCCCATGCCCAGCTCAGATATCCCATCACTCTTGAGCGGGCTCCCTGTATACTCAACGGAGAGGCAAGGGAGCTTGTAATTCAGCCTGCTCCTGTCAGGCAGCGCATGTATATTTACTCCATTGTTCATTGTTAATGGGCAGCTGTGTGTGGCTGGAATAAAATGAAATACCTAAGTAAAAAACCTGTTACATAACCAAAAATGGAGTTGGGCTTGAATTTTGTTGGCTCATATTCAATACTATATTGTGTTGTGACTATATCTCCTGATTATTTCTTTTGCCTTATTATTGTTTTTATGATGATGATATAAAAGGGATCTAGCCCTACTGGAATGTGAGCTTCATGATTTTTAAATGCATGACTTTTAAATATATCACCTTCTGGTTATGCATTTTCTTACTCTCACTTCTGCTCAGATGTACAGGGAGCCACTGCCTGACTTATTACAAAATCTGAGGAATACCATTAGTTTAGCAATATCTGTTCAGATTGCAGCTTTTGCCCTCTTCCTTTTAGACCGCAGTGACCCAGTTCCAAGGCAATGGGATAGCTCAAATGAGGTGAAGGACTCACGCAAGTAAAAGTCACCAGGTCAATGGTTCAGTCTGGGGAGGCAGTGATCTATGCAATGCCATCTTGGGGGGTCAAAGGTGTTCATCCCCTTGTAGAAGGTGTTCTGCACCTTACAGGACTTAATCTATATTATATCTATATGTTGCATATGATTTATTTGGGGCCTCTTCAAATGTCAACTGTTAAAGGAATTAGTGGTTAAGGAGAGCAGTTTACAGAGGCTTCTCTTCCTCGTCACCTACCAGTAGGAAAGATATTCCTTCTCTGTGGGTAGGGAAGCAGTGCAGGCCCAAAAGGAAACCAGGAAGCAAGCCATGCCCCAGCTGCAGGGCGTGGAAGAGGTCAGGAAAAGGGCAAAGAAAGCAAGCCTTGTGAGCTGTCTTTCCATCTGCTTTGCCCGGGCACATGCCCTGTCCTTCTCACAGGGAAGCAGACCCTGCTGCTGTCTCTATCCTGCAGGCAGGAAGTCTCAGCTCCATTGCGCCCAGCTTCTCCACCTGCCAAAATGACAACCAGGGTTCCCAGCAAAAAGCTGGGCCGTCCCCTCCAGAGAGGCTGAGAGCTTGGCAAAGGTGGCCCCTGATAAAGGCAAAAGGTCTTACAGCTGTGAATGGCGAGTTCTGAGAACAGCCTTGCCCTATCTTTAACTCTTTATGTGATATAGTTTGAGGCTGCAAACTGGTCCATTAACTGTTCCTGGAGCAATACCACTTCACTTTCACATAGGGCCTTTGAAAAGCCATAAATGATCCCCGTATACTTTTAATCATCTTATTCATCGCCTTCGCAATAGATGTGATTTGATTGCCCTTAATCAACAGAAGCACTTCTCTGTGACAGTAACTAATAAACAAAAATGGAAGCTATTGATTATGAAAATTTTGGTCTTCATTGGGAAACCCATGAACACTTATAGGCAAATAAACCTATAGATTATAACCTCTCATAACTTCTCATTTTTAGCACAGAATTCTCAAAACAAGTCCCACAGTGTAAACTGAATGTCTCTACTTGTATATTTATCTCCCACCACTGTGCATATATGAATTGGAAAATTTGGCTTTATATCCCAGGGCTCTCACTGACACTTTATTACCTGAAATGTTGATGTGAAAGTCTGTAAACTGAAAGGCTCAGAACACACCTGAAATTTCAGTAATTAAAAAGAGAAATGTTGGCAAACTGCTAAATAGGAGTCTGCTTTTAAAAAATATACAGTTCTCAGCGTTTGTGGCCACTACTTTTCAAAAAAAAAAAAAAGAAAAAAAAGAAAGAATAAAAGGCAACGAGTTACACAGTAGATATTAAATACTCAGGTTATGGCTGTTATATGGTTAAGCCTATTAGTAGTGTGCAGTGTCAGCATCTCGTTGCTGACACTGCTTCACCTTTCTTTCTAGGCTCTTGTAGAACATACCCTGTATCCGTCACTGTTCAAATGACCAAGTCCAATCAGCAAAGCCTTTTGTAAAACAGGATTTTGGGGACTGCATTCTCTAATGAAAGTCTGTTTGTGTGTCTGCTCTGTGGAGTGCCTGTCTCTATTGTTGGGGGGGGATTAGTATTCCTATAGCATAGAGAAATTTAAGCCAAAAGAGGGATTCGATTGTGCTACGTGCTGTACACGCAGCCTTTCTTCAAAAGACTACATAGGGAGAGAGGACAGATTACAGGTAGGAGGGAAATGACTGCTTTTTAGAGGCACTGCTGGAGAGGCCACTTTTGGCTATGGGAAAGCGTGTATAGCAGCTAGGAGGCAGGAGTTAGTACTGATTCCAGTAGATCAGCTGGGGCAACGGTTCATTACTTCCCACTCTCCAATTTTGCAATAAATGTTTAGGAAAAAAAAGTAGCTGAGAAGTCATTTAGCAAATGTCCTATTTGTTTCCCACACTAAAATCAGAAAACTTTTAAAGGTGGTGTTTGGCACCAGTAGGATCTTTCATTAAATTTATTTGTTTCACATTCAAGGTGTGATAACAAATGCCTGAAAAACTGGGGGATACCTGCAGGCCACAGTGACAAGAATGCATGAACTTAGCTGGGCAAGTATTTGGACAGCAGACTGCGCTTTACTTACTTCTGAAAGACTTAAGTTCCTAAGTCAAATGAATTTGATGATGTTACCCCAGTAATAAGTTAATGAAAAATTTTCCAGCTGCTAGCAGTCTGAAAAACTACTTGGAGAACGAAGAAAAGCAGCATTTGGAGAAATCAGGTTTTTTTGCTAACAATTTGTGAACGAATGGAGAAAAGGACTGTCTTCTCTGGATAATTTATTTGTGACCCATAACTCAGCTGCATCAAGAAACAGTATTGCAGCATTATAACAACAGTTCTGCAGCTCATGATTTGTAGTGGAAATGAGATTTGTACTCCTCTGTTTCTCCAAAAGACAGCATGTTCTAATTCACACCAGATTCCTATCTCTTCAATGTTAGCATGGAAATCAAATGCCCCATCCGTGCTATGCTGCTCCCTTATTGCAGATGTACCTTGCACGTGTAGTTTCACCAATGAGACATCTGGCTAAGTGCTTTTCTTCTTAATTAATCTTCTCCTCTACAAAGGAGGCCAGTTCTTCTTCTCTTCTGACATATATTCCACCACAGGGTTCTTCCTGATGAAGCAGAAAATGTCGCTGAAAATCTCAATGGCTTAAACTTGTTCTACTGCATTGAAGTATTAAAGTGATTTTTTTTTCCTTCCCTCTCCCTCTCCTTTTCTTCTTGTAAAAAAAAAAAAATATTAGTTATTTCATGAGGGTCTACCTCTTTCTTCTTCAGATAAGCCCTGAAATGGAGTTAAGCTTTTTATCAGTAAGTTCCAAGGGGGCATTTGAACACACCCTGAGACAGCTCCATGTTATCTTGCATGATAAATGCCTATTTTACTGGGGACTGTGTTTTTAAAATGTCTAGTTTTATGAGGAAGTCCACGTTATTAAAAGCCTGTGTGATAATGTCACAGAAGTGCAGATTCAGACATAACTATTTACGTATGTATGTGTTTCGATTTGCAAACAGATTATTTTAGTAACATCAGACCTAGAAAATGGATATGAATTCTTTATATACCTACATATATACACACACAGACTATATATAATATACAGTATATCTGTGTGAATATATGTACACAGACATACATACCTACACACCATCCTTTTCAATACTTGTAGGGCTTTTCACTAGTCAGGGTATAGAGAGTTTTATTTCCCTGATCACACCTATATTCACAGACCCATACTCATAAGATCATGTTTCCCTTTTTGTATCATCATAGAATCATAGAATCGTTTGGGTTGGAAGGACCTGTACTATGGTACAGTACTTGCCTGAATCCATCTGGAAGACTATTACAGGACCCATGTCTATGGAAGAAAAGATCCAGAGAAAAACAATTATAATATGACTTAAGAAACAAGGAGGAAGTAGATGTTCCAAGCACCAAGCTACTTAAAAGCAGGAAAGCCAAACTGGGAAAGGCCAAGTCTGCATTCTTCTTCACACAGTGAATGTTGCAAGTTTAAACCTCAAGCAGGCAGGAGATTTCGTCCAGTTCACCTGTGCTGGAACAATTTGGTAATTACCTCTTCAGGACAGTTTTCTGGAAAACTTGTTTGGTTTAGCATACTCATGCTTCAAAAAGTTATTCTTTAAAGAATATCTGCCCTCCTTTGGAAACAGAATATTTATTCAAGATTCAGTTCAATCATATTGTATAATTCTGTGCCCACTTCAAAGAGTTATGGGAAAAATAATTTATACTGTAATAGCTTTCACAGAATTGTTACCCCAGGTTGACAACCTTTTTATGTAGACAAACTTGTCCTGTGTAAACCAGAAAAATAAGCTTGTTTTCTTTTTAAAAAGAAACATTCTTATTAAGACAAAAGCAAGATGCTTCTCATCTGCTAATTGGAAGTTTCAAAAATTTTGGTCACTTAATAAGGGATGAAAAAGCAGCTCTTGATGACCAATTTTAGCTAAACCAAATAATCCATATGTAAAACAATTAGCCTGCAAATCTCTTAACCACAAGTGATTAAAGAGTTGCCTGTATGAATGAGTAGAGGGAGAACATATTTCTAGTGAGTTGTGAAGAGTAATCATAAAAGTGCCGTCATCCAAGAATTCAGGAAAATTATGTATGTTTTCAAAAATACTGAAGTATGTTTAAAATGTCAGTCTGGAGTCTTATATTTTATTTCTATTTTCTGGAGTTTATATGGGTATATTGTTGATTTTGGTTTTCAAGGTTTTCTTGACATGTATAGTGCTAGAAATTTAACAATTTACTATGAAATTATATTTTCAGTAGACTGTTATTTCTTGAAGCTTTAATAACCAGCACTCATGAGCTAGCAGAGATTGTTCCTCTAACTATTGATGGTTCATTCAAGTGTCAGGAGCAAAGCCCTTGTCCCATCCAATACAGAAAGCAGAGCATTAAATTCTTGAGGTGTCTGTGATGCAAACATGCTCTCAGAGAGCAGACCAGTTTCTTTCATTACCTCTCTCTCATGCCTGCCCTCTCAAATTGTCTAGTTCAGATATCTTCTGCACCTCCTAATTCTTCCCATGTCTCCCTTTTTCAACCCGCAGATAAGTGCTCATATCTCAATATAAGAGAGACACACAGGTCCCAGTTGCTAAATACCATTTCCTCCCTTCTTTCAAGGACCTTCCACAGTCCTGGCAGTGGGAAGGAAGACAAGCATAGGCAAGGAAGACATAAGTCTTCCCCTGTCGTTCTCTGTGATGAGACCTTGTTTCCTCTGGGAGTCACCCCCTCTTCCATCTCCCTTCCTCTTTTCTTCACCATTGGTTTCTCTTAACTCTCTCATCTTTACAGCTTGCTATGAAACAGGAATTTTTATTTACAACCTGGGACACACTTTACATCCTGGATCATTCAACTGGGAGAGTTCATTACTGCCTTCCTCTCTTGAATTTGCATAATTATCCCAGTGGACTGAGACTCTGTTGCATAAAAATCTAATTTTTTCCTCACTGAACTCCTTGGGATATTTTTGTTTTAAAAAAACCCTGTACTACCAGTTACTAATGGCAATTAAGCCCTTGGTGGAAACAGGGGGATATACAGAGGATTAGGCTGCATCTCTACAGAAAAACCTACATAAGGTGCTGATCAGAGCAAACCAGAAAACAGAAGTGCCATTGAGAGCCATGCTTCTGGTATTGCTTCCCTTTCACTTCGGGAAAAGAGGAAGTCATGATTTTCTCACTCCTTTTCAAAACCGCTGAGTATGCTCTGCACGCTCTGTCATTCTTCCTTTTGCTCATCCTATCCCTGATCCAATCATGAAGAGGAGTGGGGTGAATGGCTTCTATGAATATCATCACAGCCAAGGAGCACAGCACCAGGTCAGGGAAGAGGATGGTGCTTTGCAGGTCCTTCTCATGCAGGCTGCGTCCACCTAATGAAAAGGGACCTGTTCTTGTGAAATCTTTTTGATTGCCTTCAGCACTTTCCCATCTCCCACTGAGGGGTGTCTTCTCCTCCATACCTAAAGAAAAAGCAACAGTTTGTGTCAGGATCCTTGATTATCCTTAAAATGAAAAGTCATCTATCATCTCACCTTTGTAGAGCTGGATAGTTCTGGTCCCTTCAAACATCTCCCACGTTGCTCACTTGTTCATTTACCTCACCATATCTCCCCAGTTTATACTCTCCTTCTCAAGTTAACCATCCAATACCATGAGGCAAGCACCCAGTTCTCATTTCTACTTACTTGCTGTACAGGGAACAATTTGAAGTTACTTCAAGTCCAGGTCATTACCACAAAGGCAGTGATGGAGGGTGATTTTGTGTGGTGAAAGATGGAAAAAAATGCTGTGGTACATCCCCAGAAAGAAGCTAATTTAGTCACAGCCTGGTTAGCCGAGTCTTTCCTCTGTTTTCAGCTCTTGGGTTAATGCCTCTTTCCTACTCATGGTTAATAGCAAACTCTTACCATCTTTCCTCTCACAGTCTTCCAATTACTTCTTAACAAAATACAGTCCTCTCCATTCCATAAATGTAACCTTTTTACTTTGTTTATTCTGTAAATTCCCCAGGACAGAAATAATTTTTCCTTCCATCTCCTTTCTAAACAAAAATCACCAAAAAAATTATTTGCCACTTCAGTGCTCGTGATAAGAGGCACTGACCACATCCATCTTCCTGAGTTACCTCATCAAGTTGCTCATTCTGGGCAGAAATTTAGGCTTCCTGAAGCATAAAGATAAAATGCAAAAAAACAACCTTAAGTATGACATCAACTGGCAAGTTGGAAGGACTTTAGGATTTTCTCCTTGAAAATTTTTCCCCTAAACATATTTATTTGTATTCTCTGAGATAGTCTCTAGACTGAGGAGATCAAAGCAAGCTGGAAATCCAGCAGAGTTTTTAAGTGCATTAAAGGTACCATGATTCAAAGGCACATGCCTGAACACTTAAGCACCATGGAAGAAATGAAGTAGCAGGTGGTAGTACATGTAAACATGATTGTTTTAATATTCATACTTTTCAACTTGTCAAATCTTTACTCTGTCACACACCATTTCACAAAGAGCAAAAACAAAGGGTGCTGCACGCACACCCAGACGCACAGAAATGCATAAAAGCCAAGGACACCAGCCAGCTTTGGGTTCTCACTTTCAGCCACATCTCTGATCTTGTAAGTTGTTTACAGCGACGAGGTTGTGGATTTATGAGACTCATGTGGAACCTGGTAAATCTGAGCATGGAGTGAGTGCTTTCTGAGAGATTTGAATACAGGAATGTAGTTATCTGCTGCACAGTTTTTCACCAAAGTAAAGAGTATAAAATGCCCTCCACTACAGACTAGTGGCATTTTGTAAATGTCTGCGTATTGGGAAATCATATAACCAGTCTTTAATGTTCCTCACTTAGCAACTGAAGCATAGTGGAAATACTTTCAGGTGGTTTCAGAGAGTCAAAGTGAGAAAAAATCGGATTATTTTTCTTTTTATTACTCCTAAAGAAATGGAAACATAATAGCAAGAGATGTCCGCCAAATTTAATCCCTTTCCTACCATATCTTTTGGTGCAAGTTTTCTGATCAACTCTAGTAACAAATAGGAAACTACATCACCTGGGATCCTGGCATGTAAACAAATACTTGACCATTTCTGTCTCCTTCTCCTTTCTGCAGAGCTTCTCAGGAAATGTTTTACACACTGCAAGTTATCATTGTGTTGCTGAAGTCAGTGGTGTTAAGATAATTGTATCCTTGAACTTGAAATTGCTCACATCAATTTCTTTGTACTTTGGATCAGAATTTGCTGGTTTCAGATAGTCACTTTTTAATATTACTCTGCTTCAAACATCTTAATTTAGTTCATGGCAGCCTCATATACTATCACCACAGATTTTAATAGAGGCAAAATAATTTATCAGTGGTAACTACTGCTTTTTTAGAAACCACTATTGAAGGCAGAGGGTAGTGGGGAGCAAATAAAGATAAAAAGATTCTATATGCTCCCAAAGAAGGATGCTTCCTACTGATTCAAGATTCTTGCACATTAAGGAAAGATGTCTATGGCTCCTGAGCTCATTCTCCCTGTGGATTAACAATCCATAAGGGACTCTTTGTACTAAGGAGGAGTAAATCATCCGTCCTGCTTTTGGCAGGCAGGAATGTGACTGGAGAGAGAAATGCTTTTGTGTTTCTCTGAACTTTGCTGTTGCTCCTTACTAAAAGATTTCCTCTTCTGGAATCCATTAAAATCCATGAATCTCAAAAATTCTTCTTCTTCCTCTCATGTTTTTTGGGAGGCACTTGATCTCTGCATCCTAGGGACATAACTATTTGTGAGCTGGAAACAGAGGGTTAGCCAAGCCTGCCTCTTCTTGAGGTACCTCCTCTGATTTCATTTGCTTGTGATGAATGAAACCTTTCATTCCAGCAGCATCTGACTTGTGTCAGAAGGTTCATGGCAGACTGGAGTAACAATGGGGTGGCAGACGTGGATTAAACTGTTTAAATGTCATTGCTTAGAAGTAAAGATCAGCTTTAAACACAGGGGGAGAAAACAAGAGGAGGTACGACTCCATGACACTGTTTTTAAGATAAAATATATCCTGGACTTCTTCCCCCTGCTCCTCTCCATGACTTGTCTGTCCTTTAAGGAAAAGGTCATGCTTTCTTTGACAGGCAGCTACAAGCCTTTCCAGGCAGGAAGCATATCCTATGCTTATTTTCTCCAGAGGCCAGTAGAAAATCAGATGGGAGCATGACTTCCATGTTGCTGTTTCCACCGTGGTGCTTTTAAGGGATCTAAGTACCAAATAACTGGGTAAAACTCCCTCCCTTTCAAGTGTGGTGTAGCCCAGCCCCAGGACTTGCGGAGTCTAGCAGCTGCTGGGGGCAGATAGGGACAACAACGGACATGCACACCTACTGGCATTAAAGATTGTGTCTGTGATTCATTCCAGAGGAAAGTGGTATATTTTCTCAGAAAAAAATAGGCTTGGAAACTGGAACACCTAGCACATGTTAGTTTCCAAATAAGTGATTTCCTTCACACTTCACACCTGAGAAGAGGCTCTCAAACCCTAAGGGATCAATCCTCCCTCGTCATGCCCTGCTACCTGCAGCATACAGCGACACCCAGGACTTCTATATGGCTGAGGGAAGACTGAAAGGGAAATACTGATAAATATGGATGTTTAACTTTGCATATAATTTTTGTTTGCCACTATTTGGCACATGAAGGTGGCACGTTACAGCAAGGGTGTCAGACTCAAGCCCATGGGCCAAATCCAGCCTTCCACCTTGTTTTATCCAGTCCAGCACCTTGTTTCTAACCTGGCAGCAGAGCCAAGTTTCTTGCCCCTACATTCCTGCCAGTGCTGTCCATGTGTGCAGCGTATGTGATACCCATTATGCTGCAGGAGCAGGAGAACAGCAGGAGCCATGAGTTTGACACCCTTTCCTCAGAGGATACTTTTCCCACACACTGAACATAATCCTGGGTGAGGGGAGGTGTAGCAAGAAATATAAAACCAGTCTCTTGACAGACACAAAGCCATGGCACACCAGCCATGGCTGAAGTCTGCATCATATCTCCAGAATCCCAGGGCACACATATCACATATCTGTCTTTCCCGCTCCCCATCCTTACTGGAATATTTGCAATCCATCTTTTAGCTAATGGGGTATGGTACTGATTTTTCCCATTCATTTTTTCACTGCCATTGCACAATGAAGTGATGCTGCAGCATTGCTGGAGCTGTGCATGTGTTTCCCTTGAACGTCCCCAGCTGCCTGTTAGGTTACAGTAGTATTAAGAAAAAGAGCCTTTATTTCCCATGGGCACTGCCACCTTTGCTACAGTATCCGTGAGAAGCCATTGCCAAGGTAGATCTGATCCTGATAGTACTGGGTGTTCTTACCTAACCAGAACTTAAATGTTTTTTCAGCTCTGCCCATGAAAGTGCTGTAGTGAGCATGGAACTGATGGTCTGTATTCCCTGATAGAGGCAGTAGCAGATGCCTAATGGAGAGTTAAAGCACAAGGCAACCATCTAGGGATCTGAGAGGAAAGTCTGGAGCCAGAGTTAGTATTTCAGTGTTTAAAGGGTTGCCTTGGGGTATAAAAGCTTTTACATTTACCAGAGTTTCTCCTATGAAAGACTTTAACCTCCTGCTCACATCCACACTCAGCACTTGGCAGGACTGAACCTTACCTCCCCCTCTTCCTTCTTCTTAAATGAGCTCCTTTAACTTGTAGTTGGAGGAATTCAGCCTTGGGATCTCAGCATACTGAAGGAAGGCACAGCCTGTCAGGGGGGAGCAAGGCACTCCTCTGCCTTGTTCCCTAAGTAACCACAGCGCCTCCAGGAGCCACACAGAAATGCATATGGCCAGGACGTTATCTTTTTGTCTGCTTCGTAGCCAGCTGTGCAGCAGGAGCTGGTCCCAGTAACTGTAAAAGCTGTTGCCTGAAGCTATCCATGCAACTCAACACAGCACAAGGGTGCCGACATGCATAGCGCTTTTCTGGGAATGCAAGCAGGTTAGGGAAAGTCTCTGCCACTCCTGCCCTTCTTATTCAGTGGAGCTCCCACTTGCCAGACAAAAATCTTCTGTGGAAGGCTTTAAGGATGTAAATGCAGATTGCTGTGTATGTCCCTTCTTTATAAAGCACGTGCTTAATAGAATACTTCTTGCTTACTGTCTCCTAAAGGCGCTCCTAAGAGCAAAGAGGCTGGAAAGACAAGACTTTGAGCTTCTGCCTTTGTGTTTATCTCTTGCAGAGGCACAGGGAAAGGCTCGTGGAAGAAGGAATTAGATTTGACAGACAGGTCATGTAAAAGTGTGGGTTGTTTTCATCCATCTCTTTCAGTTTTCTTTTCCATGTATGTAGACAGAATCAAAAAAATGCAAAAGGGATGTGGGCTTTTCTCCTCTCTGACTTGTAGTAAATACATACTTGTGTCCAAGCCTTGCCATGACATGAAATATAGTAGAGGTCCCCTGAAATAAACTGCAGCTCACGCATATCTTGGCTCTTAAAGATTAATGTGAGCCTGCTCTGGCTGAACTCTACTTATGACTTCATATTTTCCAGGGCTGTTCTTCTGCTGTTGGTTTGATCTTTTTTCTTTTTTTTTTTTTTGGTTCCTTTATACTAGTGGGTGCTTCAATGGGATAAATTGACCTTTGATACTGTTCCAAAGCATACTTCTCTGTAGGCAATTGCAAATAGTTTGGGTATATTATTAAAGGGCTTTAAGAAATTTTCAGACTCTCTCATGACTGCTTGAGAAGGCAGATTTTTGCAGCCTGTTAGGCAGTACCACCTCATGAATTAAACTGAGAAGCTGGAAAACAGAGAGGGTGGACAGAGGCTATATATGACGATCTTTAAAACGAATCCTTGGCTCTAATATCTGTAAAATACAGTTTTTAAAAGCTTTCACTGTAGGCCTAACTGAGCAGTTGGAATGCATGGGAGATCTGCCACCCACTTCAAAGGGAGAGGAAGCAGTTTAACAGAGAGAGCTTTTGCTAATCCTGTCTTCTATGTGTACCTCTTGATATTTCACTTAGTGTGCTGGAAAAGTGCCCTACTTTGATACAAATGTAAATACGACAGCAGCGACTGCTGCTGCTGCTCAGCTGCAGGGTGTGATTGTTGCTGATCGTGCTATGGATGCACAGTATTCCTCCAGGCAGGGAGGGAGACACAGAGTAATAGCTCTGCCCCAATGTCCCTGTTTTGACAGCTGAAAGAGGGTCCTTACTTCTTAACGCATTCCAATAAATTCTTACACAGGGAATACCAAGCCAAACTTTTTCCATGGCCTTCTAGAGCCGCTATATTTCAAAGGAGTCATTTGACTGTGAAAATCTGGAGCTTTCTATTCCTTTCAGAACACTCTAGGAAAGAAATCTCCAGATTTTACCAGCTGTTTTTCTCCTTGTGCTTCTCTTTTAGGGAATCTGGGGTTTTTTTCTGACTGCAGATCTACAATGTACTTCATCCACCTAAAAGAACATTCCTGCTTTTTGCCTTCTCTGTCTGAACCCAGCAAATCCCTTCCAGTTAACAGCTCAACCTACAGTCAGACCTCGTCGTAACTTGGATCAGTTTGCCAATAAGTAAATACCTTTCCTCTTGGTGGGCTGGTTTTCTGCTGGATTAACTTGAAAAGAAATGGGTTAGGAACAAGAACGCGCTTTTCTGCTGGAATGTAGCAGCCAGTTCAAATCATAGCAATACATTCTCAGCTTTCCTGCATGTGTATTTCACACATTTTAGAAAGGAGCAGCAGAAAGGCTTTACAATAAGTCAAAAATGTTGATCAGAGAAGTGCTGTAGCAAGCATTTGTTGCTATTGAAAAGTGCTAGATCATATTTCTTTGCTTAATGACACACATTAATTCTCCATTGAAATTGCCAGGGCTGTCCAAGCTGAATCTGGCTTTTAAGGTTTAAAATATAGTCCAAACTGTAAAAAATGAAGCATTCTGACCAAAAAAAGGAGCTGAAAAAAAAAATTTAGCAACGTCCCTTTGGTTTTCTGCTTTGTTTTTTAAACCGCTAAGGACATGATCTACAAGCTTTGAAATGGTGGCCAAAAAAAAAAAAAGCATTTTTAAACTGACGACCAAAATATGAATATTATCTAAGAGCCTACTACTACTTTTGTTTTCAGTCCAGTTTCCTAATGAAATTAGTCTTATGTGTTCCTGCTATGTATCTGCTTAATCATCTGTTCACCCATCTGTCGCTTCCCACCAAGAACTTTTGGATCCACTGACCAGTTTCAAACAGATTTCAAAGAGAAGCAAAAGCCTCTGAAATTATTATTATTCTACAAGTTGTGTTAAAATCAACATTTGTCTACAGACAGCTGTTCAAGTGAGCAGTAACACAAAAAGGACTCCTTTTCAGGAGACTAAATTAAATGGAGTCCTTTTCTAGTTAGGAATGTAGTAGCACCATATTTTGGAACAATAAGGTTGCTTGCATAAACAAGACTGCAACTCAGCAGGCAAAAGCAGAATGCTAGACACTATTTAAGCACCTGTAGGAAAGATGTGGTCCTTCTGACCCATGCATGTTGAAAGCTCTGTGAAAAGGCTCCGACTACCTTAGAGAAAGGCTAAGCCCTCAGCATTGGCTTTGGAAAGGGATGGCTAAGTAGTGCTAACAGTAATGACCGGGATTTATTTTCCCTTATTATAGGCTCCAGAAAACTAGGCTTCTAATCTAAGCTAGTCTTCTAGGTTTGCAGCATGGTTAATGGGAAGACGAATTCCCACCTCATCCTTCTGTTAGGTCAGAATAGACTGGACTAGACTAGACTGGACTAGACTAGACTAGATTAGAATAGAATAGTTGGAAGGCACCTAAAAAAAACATCTAGTCTAATTACCAACTAATATCCACTGTGCAGCACCTGTGGAGACAATTAGGCCACATAGACTCCTTTCAGTAGTCAAATGTCTTGCCAGGCTGGTTATCAGCTCTCCATCTACATGGTAATTAGTATTCACGTTTCATTAGGAGAGACAAACATTAGTAATGAGTTGTTTATGAATCTTACAACAATGTAAGTCCCATGCTGAAAAACTTTCAGTATATGGCTTCCATGGGGATTTTCTCATGCTCAGCTCTGTTAATGCATTCAGTATTCTATTTGTCAAATAATGCCAGACAACTGTCCAAAAATAATAAAGTGAGACTTTTTTCTTTCCCCTCCCCTCTTTTTAACAATTATTAAACATTCAGTCTAGAATTGCTCTGATGAATGATAGATGATAAAGATGTTTTCCTAAAAATGTTCAAGTCGATTCAGACGGCTTGGACTGGTATGTAAAGACTTTTCAGATAATAAAACAGGTTTTTCTTTTTAAATGGAACAGATATGCAAAAGAAATATGCATATTCATTGCAGAATCCTTGGAAAATAAGAAATGTTTTTGCCTTGAGTTACTATTTGCCTTGCAAGTTTCTAAGGTGTTTCAATATGTTTTATTTTCATTATTTAATATGTCCAATATTTAAAGAATTTGGAAGATTGTTTCCACTACAGATATCTCCATTAATAATATTAACCTCATCAGTGCTCCAGGAGAGATCTCTGTGTCCCTAAAGAGCATATGCTAAACGTCCTGACATTTCCACTTGCCTTAGGCAAGCACCAGTTGGTGAGCTGAATGTGGCTGAATACAATTCATATCAAATAAGCTAAGGGATGGAGCACAAAGAACTCCTATTTCCAAGTATTGTCACCTGTTGCACTGCTTTGCTACAAAATACTGGTGGTGGGAATAAGACATAAAGTAAGAAACCTACCCTTGCTGGGAAAATTATTATACTCTTCTAAGGCTAGTAGCCTGGCACTAAATTCTTTTAATTGCCAGGACAGTATCTTTGTGCAGAACTGCATGGTTTCACTGAATTCCAAGTGATTTCTAGATGACAACTCCTGTGATTTTTTTCCTATCACCTGTAATTTAAGCAGAAATTCAAGCTTTTTCATATGAAAATGAGAAATAAATATTTATCAGCCTTAATAGAATAATGGCCATGCTTCTTTCATGGTAGTGTTCATTAAAATAAGTATTCTGCCAACAACAGAACCAGCAAAACACTCTTGCTTTTGGATTTATGTCTCTACCCTCTGAATCCCACTCCCAGCATACACTGGCTCTGTTCCACAGCAGCTCCCTAGGGGGAAGGAAAGCACCTTGCTGCAACTGCTCTGAACCCATGTGTGTGATAGCTGTAGAGCACATGGTGACTAGAGAACTAGCTGCTGATAAAGAGGAGTTAAAATTGCTGAGGCCTCACTGCCTTTCATTCACTGATGAACTACTTGAGTCTCCCTTTTCTCTCCAGCCTAGAGTTTTCATGATAATTGAGGCAAAGTGCTTACCTTTGCCTGTTCTTCCTTTAAAAACAGTTAGGATTGATTAATAGAGTCAAAACTTGTGAAGGTTACACAGACAGGCACACAGCAGGAACAGAGAAAATCAGCACAAGAACAGTTTTGAATATATTCAATGGAAATATTTCAACTACTAACAAACAGTTCAGTCTATCTGTCTTTCTCAGGGGGACTAATTTTTACTAATGTTTGTCTTGAACAGTGCCACTCACATGAAGAGTGTATGTTTCAAAAACTAAAAACTAATCTTAGGAAGTTATGAAGATCATAAAATCAAGCACAAAAACACAGAGATCACCTTATCCTCTGATGACACAGTCAAAACTCCTGAGAAACAGGACTGAGGATGGTAGACCTGTTAGGTACAAACTAAAAGCAGGTATTGGTAAATAATTACAAGCAGTTTTGCAGTTAAATTGTCTTACTACATCGTATAACCATTTACAGAAGAGGTTGGGAAGGAATTCTTAGTCCTCCAAGACCTCTTAACCTTTGACTTTCCACTGAAACATTCTGGCTTAAATTTTTATACTTACATTTCTAACATGAAAAGCTTAGGTCAATGAGGTGTGCTTTCATGCACTGTTTCTCCAGACTTATAAGTTAAGAATCTGTTACAGCTTGTCAGATGATCTTTCACTATATCCATAGTCAGCTCCTTTGATTACCTGTGATCATTTGGCATGGTTAAACAATTAAGCCACTGACTACTTTTCATTCAGATTTCATCTCAGTGAGTGTGCAAACAGCTGATTTGTTCCCATTTTGATTCAGAAAAAATGACCAGAGCTCGAAGTTGTCGACTTTGGAGGAAAGTCAGGTAAAAATTATTTGGCAGATTCGCTGGATATTTAATGTTTCTTTCAAAACATTTCCAATTAAAAAAAACCTCAAAATGAGTGCGCTATTGAAATGAAGAGGAGGGAGGTAGGAGGGGGAACTTAAGCAGAAAAAAGTCCTGTTCATGGACTGTACTTTATGGATTGATTCATACCCCATTTGTCACTCCTTCTTTAATGAAGCAATAGCAGGCCAATTTATCTTCCCCAGCCAGATGTTGTACATTTGAAGCATACGCTGACTTTTTGGTTATGGAAGAAAAATGGAAATGATGACCTGGTTACATTAACATATCTCTGTGGAAAAGTAAGGAACTTTTTGCAGTGATATGACTGTAAACAAGGGCAGGCAAAACAGGGCACAACTTTCAAGTTGCCACAAGCAGCATTTTTTGAAAAACATTATACTTCCTTCCAGGACCTCACACTTCATGCACCCTTTGTATGATAAGAAGGCAGCATTTGCTCTGCAGATATCAAGCAGTCCCATAGGAGCACAGCAAAACCCAGTCACTATGCATGACCAGCAAGACTGGGTGGATCTTGGTGGCTTCTGCCATCCCATCTCTAAAGACAAGATTTCTACTGCATCCTTTTGTGAACTTCATTGCCTGCTTGCTAAGGAACTCCATAGCTAGTGGATGCAGCTTGTTTTTCTAACCTTGTCTGCTCTGGGTTTCTTCTGCCTACTCTTCAACCCTTCTCATCCATCCTGATGTTATAAGCAGCAGCCATCCATCTGAATTTCTCTTGTCATATTTTTACTGTATATATACATTAGTGTGAATATATGGGACACATTGAATATCTGTTACTAGAGGGGACATGGGCCTGCAATAAGCTACCACTCAAGTACTGCGCTGTCAGAGTTTTGAGGTTGTAACATTGATAGTACATCTAAGAAGGATTGGCATTTTGATGTTCTTACTGGATGCACTTTACTTAATTGCTATTAGAACCAGTGGTTGGTATTCAGGACCCTGAGCTAAGAAGCTAAAACACTTTAACGTATGTCTCTAGAAAGTGCAAATAATAAAAAAAAAAAACATTTATGGCTTGAAGTGAAAAGGGGAATTTTTTTTCCTTTTCAGGGATAAACAGAATTGCTTGTTTTAACTAAAAAAGAAATCTGAATATTGTTTAGAAGTGTAATCCTTTAAAACAGTTTTCTTCTCTTTTTTAATTTTTTAATTACATTTTTTGTTTCAAAGCACCAAAAATCTGTTCAGTTTTTAAACATCCTTGTTATTTTTCACTTTAAATTAATTTCCAAAATTTTATGAGTATTTTTCCTTCTTCCTATTATCACTAAGAGATAGCATATGATCATTTTTTGACAAGCTGACTTTTATTACATCTGTCCATCTCTGATTTTCCTTAAGACAATTCAATTTCTCAAAAGAAGAAGAAAATGAGTGAATGAAACCATTACTCCCTCACACATTGAAAAACATATTTTATCTTATTTACTTTATAACATTGTATAACAGTATAAAATATTTTGCTGACACTGTATATCAGAATCTAACGTGAACTGCTAAAATTATGTGGCAATCCTAATCTAATTAAAATAATTTGACAATGTCCTTTTATCCTCACTGTATTAGAAAGTGTGAGAAATCTTGAACAAACCTTTGTTTTAATTGAATGGGACTGGATTTTGTCTTTTCGGAATTAATGAGAATGTATAATACTTGCTAGCTAAGATAGCAATAGGATTTGGCCCAGTGCTTTTTAATTTTGTAGATATTTTTAATCTGTGTGATTCACCTTATATTTGGATCACAGTCCATTTACTTACCCAAAAGATTGTGTGGTTGTTGTTGTATGTCACCATTATTGTCCTTATAATAATTTAGTATATAAATGGAAGCCAAATTAGTTTGTGTCCTGTCCAGATTGACAGATGAGAAAATATTCCTTAATTTTGACAGAACAGCCTTCATGTGTTTCATTATCTAATGGGAGATGGTGATGACTTTTTCAGCAGAATGTGTCAAAATGATGGGTTCACACTAATGACCCTTCGGGATAAGAGATGCCAACTCTGGCAGGGTACTGCGCACATACTGGCAAATATTAGAATAGGTAATGACTTTTTTTTTTTTTTAATGCAGAAAGGCCTCAGTGGAACACATCTGATATCGTAACACAGGCCAGAGAGCAGCTTGAACAATTAGCATATTTTTAACACGAACTTTTCAGAAGTTGTTCAGCCCATTTTTACACATGCAGCTGCAGTGAACCACTTCTAACTATAGCTTGTAAATTAAATCGCTACACTAAGGTTAATAGATTAATGATTTTCTCATGAATGCAATGTGTTGGCAAGGCACAAACATAAACCAAAGGGCAAGGAGGACATACCACGGTTGCATAAACAATGGAGATGTTTAGACTTCATTATTTCTTCCATACTAAATGTAAAGTCTTACATTAGTGATGACAATAGAGACACAGCAAGATCTGCTATTACAGTCCAGAGAAATGGTGGCCGCAGAAAAGCATACAAAGAACAAAAACAGCCCCTGGGAAAGGAATATTTATAAAAAATCTTAACATATTTTATATTACAAAAAAAATTGCAAAAATTATATTACAGTAAGGCTTTTTAACAGTTGCAAAAGCTTCCTGGTGGACTCTGTAGGTTTCTCAATACTTTCAGAATTTGGTTATCTTTTACTGAACCCAGTCAAATATCTCACTATTGTCTTCAGTGGAAGCAATTAGATTAGTGATAAGTATTTTTGAAACCCTGCCTAAATTCTTTACGTAAAAAGGTAATCTTGTTTTAAAATTATGACCTTTTTTAAAATAAGGCAAAATTCATATGGTATGTTGTGGTAGGTCAAGTAATACAAACCATAAAATAGACAATAATTTACTAGGCTCGATATTACTGAGTAAACTGTATTTCATTAGTCTCAACTTATGCTTAAAACGCTATTTCAAATGTAGGAATGTAGGAAAGGAAAATCAATGCAGAGGTTAAATCCTTCTCTGGCCTGCATCACAAACTGGATGTTATTCAGTTTGAATATCTGCCTTGTTACTGGAAGGGCACAGACAGATAGTGCCAATATTTAAGAGAAAAACAGTAAACATTTAATGGTTGAAATCTAAACATACTTTTCAGTCTATAGACTCCTTATACACCAATTCCTGCAACATGATGGTCGATATTTGGGGTGGTTCTGCAAAGCACATCCATATACACTTCCGTTTCCTCACCTGGAAAAGTCCCACTAGTCCCACTGCTTTTCATAAGGTTATTAGTTGAGCTGGTTAAAGATGAAATCTTACAGTGCATTTCCTGGTCTGCACACCTAAGAAAGCCCTAAGAAGGAAACGACTGCCCTCATCATTCAGAGGGTTTGAATGAATTTCAAACACTTCTTATGTAATGAACAGGAACATCAAGAGGGAAAATGGGTTGCCCAAGAAAGCACTTAGAGACCTACTGGAGTGTAATTTAGCAGCCCAGGTTTCGTCTGAAATTGTAACCACAAGCAGGCAGCAGTGGAACACTCTGATAAAGGATGGCTTGTGTTCCTAAGAGTCAAAATCACAGGCTTGCAGGTGGGAAAATCCTGAAAGTCAGTAGCACGAGCAGTTGCTGCCTGACTGGTGTTGAGTAGCTTTGAAACCTGTGTTGTAAAAGCTGCTTACCACATACAGATACCTCTGTACGCACTCAATTTGACTCACTGACTCCAAAACAGCAGTATCACCAACAGCTGAAAGGAAATCATGGCATCATGAGCTGCAGTCTTGGTCTTTCTGTATTAAACACCACTTGGCAGACAGCTCTTGTTCAGCTTTAGGCTGGAGTTTTATCTTAGCAAATGAGAGAGAGACTGAGAAGTTTGGGGCAAGGTCTATGTTAGCCCAACATATTGCCCTTGTGGATGACAGAGCAGAGATTTGCTAGTTTCCTCCAGTAGATTAGACCTGTCCTGTAGGATGGTGTGCCAAATGGGAATCTCTTTGCAGGTACAGTTTTTCTTTCATCTTTTCCATGTGTAAATCCATAACAAGTTCTGCAAGTAGCAGGATCTAAAATCTCTGTGTGCTGTCCTGGATGCAAGAAAGTATTTTGAGAATGAGTATGCCCCTTCCCATCACCATGTAAGCTGAATGACTTCTCAGTTTGAATGTCTTGTCATGGTTACACTTCTGAAGTAGCACACTGATAAGTCTTGCATCTTTATCGGGATTCTTATAATGCTTTGAGTTTTCCTTAAAGACCTGTTTCCAGGTGTCACAAAATCATGCAAACATCTCAGCTTTTATCTATAAAGTGCATTTTGTCTTTAGCATTGTAGAGAAGATTTGGAAAGCAAGACTCGAATGAAGCTAAGCTACAAAAGAAAGCGCAAATAAAAGAAAAGTGTATGGCAAGGCACTGGCACAGGTTGCCCAGAGAAGTCATGGATGCCCCATCCCCAGAGGTGTTCAAGGCCAGGTTGGATGAGGTTTTGAGCAACCTGATCCAGTGGAAGGTGTTCCCACCTATAGCGGGGAGGTTGGAACCATTTGTTCTTTAAGGTCCCTTCCAAATCATTCTATGATTCTATGATTCTATTTTAAAGCTGTTGTGATCAATTTTGAACAGGAAGTGACTTATGGCTTTCAGCGGTTCAACTTTGTAATTTAAAGAAAAAAAAACAAACAAACATTGTAACTGTCAGAAGAAGTGAGGAACAAAACAAGGAGAGTCCTGAACCTCCAAAAAACCTGCCTTTTTCAAACAATTGTTCCTCAGCCAAATTGAATGGGATAGGTTTAAAATACGAAAAACTATCAGAATTAATAAAAGTGAAGTGCTACTAAAAATCATACTTAGAAAAGCTAATTTAAAAAAATTACTGAAAAATTTAGTGGGATAAACTCACCACTCACCACATAAACATAAAATCTACTTGTACTAGTTTTTAACCTTTGAAGTCCAAAGCCAGAGATCTTGCAGTATTTAAGTCAGGAGTATTCCTGGGGCTTTCAGAGGCTGTTACCTTCTCAGCATGATTTGACTGATGAGAATGAGACAGGTAGAAATTGTTTTTCTAATGCAAAATTCCTTATCTGCAAATGTATAGGCAAAACTAGAACATGATGAATTTCAGGTCATGGCACAAAAGCATTTCTTTCCCTTCATTCTAGCTTTTAGAAAAGTACTGTCCAAAACCAGGCAATTTGATTTGTGTGTTCTATTCTTGATTTAATCAAGCCATTCTGATGGCCAAAGATTTTATGAAAAAAGTCTTCCCAAAGTCTTTTGGTTTCTACATATCATGGTAACCAATAGCACTAAACAACACCACTGTCTGAATACTTTCAGGATCAAATTGTAGTTACAGACAAGGGCCAGTATAACAGCGAGAGGAAGGTTTGCCAGGACAATTTAGCAGCAGATAACACAAAAGATGTCCTTGAAACAAAGTAAAATAGCCAAGACAAGTGTAACAGTGGTTACTGAAACACAGACCTGAGTGGTCTGCACACAAAAAAGAGCAGAATAAAGAAGGTACAAGAAGACCAAAGCCTACAGCCGTTTCTTAGCTGAAAATTCCACCAGTACATTAGATATCTTTTTTACCTCAGAAAGTGAAGATTCATTTCTACAATAATGCAATGTATTTCTCATATAGACTGAGTTGAAGCTAAACAGAAGTTCACAGCCAAGCATGGATTCCTGTCTGGATAGTGGCTGTTGTCTCACCCTTACTCTAGGAAGATGGCTTCATTTCATGAGCACATGCTTTGCATTTTCCTCAGTCGCTTTTCATGAAGGCTGCTACTGCATGAACCTTGAATTACACTGATAACTTCCTCCACCTAGCAATATTGTAATATTGCCATGAATCATAGAATCATGATATTTTTGGACAAAGTGAAATTTCAGGGACTGTGAGACAGGCATTGAGGGTGTCTCACTCCCCTCTATCATCCTTACTCTGAAAATTATCTGGGTAGAAAACTCTGGAATCTTCTAGTCATTGGTAGCTGCAGTGTCCTGTGTCCTGACACCCTGGATGATGCAGCAAATGGCCAGCTGAGAGGACAGCAAGCACTTCCCATGCTAAAATGTGAACACGGAGAGAAGTCTGGCTCTCGTGCTTCCAGTAAAATGGGAACTGTGGTGAGTGAAGCTACTTCACAGTGTTGGCAGGGTGCTGAATGGCACAGCACCGTCAGCATAACGGATCAGTGCCGGCTGTGTGGTAGCTCAAGATGGGTCCAGCGTTCTGAAAACTTAGGAGGTACAGTACAGAATTGAAGAATTTTCTGCAAAGTGATGATTCTGTAATCCATTATCAAAAAGCACTTTGATGGCAAGTACTAGAGATAAGGCACCTGCTTGTTATCTGAACCTGAGAGGCACCTGGGAATGACAGAAAAGAGCAGAGAATTACTTCCATAGGTTTTTACAATTAAAGGGATAATAATTTGATTTGGAATTAATGTTTGGAAGAAAGCTGTGTGGCTAAGAAAGCACTTTAAAATTCACACCTTCAAGTATTTGATTTCCGTAGAGGAGCCTGTTTTTTGGCTTGCAGCATATATTTGGTATATAAAGAAATACAGAACAGTATGACCTTGAAGCAATTAATCTCTTCTGAGGCACATGGGTTTTGAATGGACCTAGACATAATTAGAGTTTTTAAATTGTACAAGGCATACTCAGTCTTTCCATCACTGTGTAGATGGAAAAAAATGTGGGAAGCAACTATGGGTAAGAGGAAAGGACTCCTGCTTTCCAGAACAAACATGTCCCATGTTTGGGAAGAGGGTGTTCCTTTAAATCTCAGCTCTCCTCTGTTTATTGCAATTTGATATGAGACAGTACATGAGTAAGAAGAAAGTTGCTGATAGTGTCTTGCAACATCTATCACAGATTTAGCATAAGAAGAACCAGATATCAACCATAGTGCCACAGTTGAGTTTATGGAAGGATTTGGAATTAATATTTTTACCTTTTCCAGACAACATTTCTATCCACTGTATTTACCAACAGAAAATTTAAAAGAAAAATAAATGTCTCACATAAACTATTTTCCTTATTCGGAAACCGATATCATTTACAAGTATATAAATAGTACAATAATAAATATAGGAGTGTCCTGTCATAAATCTAGCATGGAAAAACTCCAGGAGTTCATCACCTTCTCAGACATCTGCATAATTCAGGACTAAGTGAGCTGACACCAATGGCATGAAATAAGGAGCAGAAAACAAGATCTAAATTGTGCCCTGATCAACTACAGAGAAGCTAGCAAAGAAATGCTTGTCTATATGAATTTATTTTCACTTAAGATCTATATCAGATAGTAAGGAGAGAAAAATCCTCACTGGTTTGAGGGGGTTGGGTTGTTTTTTTTTTCTCTCACCTTTGAAAAAATTTAGTTATTCATTGTTGTTTTGAATATTTTTAGTAAGTGCTATAATTAATATCAAAAAGTAATTCAAATTCTAACTGCTGTTTCAGTTGCTTATGACTTCTCAGAACAATTTACTTCTTAAAAAGATTTGAATGTATTTCTCTTTTGCATTTCGATTGCAAAAGTATCTTTTTTATAAATTATATTCCAGTAAAGAACGTAATTTGATTTATCAGCACTGAATTCAGACTTATTCTAAGTGACAACTGTGTTTTATATCATGCGCACATCACAGCCTTGCCTTGATTCCAAATGCAGGCTTGAAAGAAAACAAATATTAAGATTAAAAACAGGATATTGCAGATAAATAAATACTAATTGAACTCAATAGAGCCAGATTAATTTGCATCAAGTCAAGATCCAGACCATACTCTGAAGAGCCATAAACAGGAAAATAAATCGGCACTAACATTTTTTCTCTGAAACTGGCTTTCTGAGAGTAATTACAGTACCTTAACACTCTTAATTTAATCATTCACTGGAGGATGTTACAGGTAAGTGCTCATAATAAACAGTAGGTGTTTCCCTGAGGGCCAAGATAGTTTGCATAATGTGCTAGATATTTATTTTCCAGTGTTATGGTGACAGAAAACTGCTTACAGTATCACTATTTCTAATGAGATGTTTCATAAATGTCTTTTGCTAACAAGAGATTGCCTTTAAATTCTGAGTTTCAGAGATTAAAACAATACAGCACCATAAGCACAGTTACATATGAACCAATTCCTTTTTCTTTAATTGATATCTGTATTTTCAAATCTATTTACAGAGGGAGACATTGATGGCCCCACAGCTGGAACAGATGTGGCTGTTATTGGAGGTAAGTAGTGGAATATACTAAGCAGCACCATTAGAATTAAAGCAGCAGGTTGGTTGATGTCTTGCATTTTGCATACCCCCTACTTTGCTGACAAGACAACAGGAGTGGCACAATTAGAGTTGATTAGACCAGTGGGAAATCTGTTCCCAGAAGGGATATTGGTAAGATAATGAGATGAGATAATGAGCATAAACCATATAGTGAGGACTACCACCCCCATCCATTTCCTCATTTTGAGACAAAATACCTAACAGTTCAACAGCAAAGTCAGCCTCTGATATTCTTCTTTATTCATTGGCCAAGGTTGTAATTTAATACAAAAAAAAAAGTGCAGCACCCTTGATTTGAGCTATGCTAGCTCATACCATCTGACCCTTTATTTTTACAGAATATTCCACGTTGCATTTTCTGGTGTTCCATTAAAGGTCTCTCATGCATTTAAGCTAAATACATTTGTCAGAATAAATGAGAAAAGCTATGTTCACAGAGAGAACCTGTCTTTTTATTTTTATTGTGTTTGTTCATTTCCATGCTAACGCTCTAATTTCAGTCATTCACAAGGGGGTATACTAATCATTAGCGCAAATTGGTGAGGTTCTGCTATATTTCCCTCAGGTCCCATCTCCCGTAACTTTAATTTCAGCTTTCTATGAACAAGTAGCAGGTAAATTGATTTGTACTTAGTCCCTTAGGCTTATTAATATTGTGTTACATCCAAAGCCTATTAAAGCCTCTTGCGACAAGGGATACCAGTGAGGTCCTAAAAACTGATGAAGCCCCCACTGCAAATATGATATTATTGTAAGACTAAAGTTCTTTGCATAAGCAATTTCATTTCTACTAACAGTAGCTTCACTTTCCAGAACCAGGCACTGTAAAACCCGTAGGATAACATTACAGGCATATTTTTAAAGATAAAGCTATCATTTTTATTTTATGTTAATATTCTGTCTGTTCCCCTGTTTCCATGACAAATAACATATCCTCACTCAGTTTATTGAAGCTGAAAAATCTAAAGCTTTGAAGACAACCACTCCTTCTACTTATCTTGAATGTAAGGGAGAGAAGAAAGATACTGTCTACATACCCCTCCTTGTCTCTGTAGAATGGCAGGCATTTCCAGGGAACAATTCATATGACCAAATGTAGGAATTCAGTTCTAGAAGAGAAATCACACACCTCATCCACCACCAGCAGTGGATCATAGAATCGTAGAATCATAGAATCATAGAATCATTTTAGAGAATACCATGTGGAAGGAACTGCAAGGATCATCTGGTCCAACCCTCCTTGGCAAAAGCACAGTTTAGACAAGATGGCCCAGCACCCTGTCCTGCTGGATCTTAAAAGTGTCCAATGTTGATGAAAGCTCAAGAGGATAACTAAGATGAAGCCTCCTGAGTTGTAGAAGTCTACAGTGAGTCAGATTAATTCCTACTTATTGCATTCTCACAACAGCCTCACAATACACACATGGAATTTTCCTGGGAATGTTATCTTCTGGTGCTTTTTAGTGTGTATTTCTTTAATTTGTTATTCAATCCTGGAGTCATGTGAATATAGAATCAGTTCAATATCATGTACGTACAGCTAGAGAGTTTATGAGCACATCCCAGCTGTATCTTAAAAAGTATTAAAAAAAATCAGACAAGTTGAATAAACTTCAAAATACTTCATTTATTTTCAAGATTCTTAAATGAACAATTTCACCTGGAGGTGAAGGGATAGAGCTTGTAATTTCTTACCAATGGGCTTGTCAGGAGTGCCTCTATTTTATGGATTTCTACCTTTCATGGTAGAAAAGGAAAAACAGAAAAGGCTCCGGGAAACCTTTCTGTGTTCTCTGCACAGCCATCCCTGGACTTTGGATTTACTTTTCTTCACTCGGAGTCCTTTCATTCACCATTTACTCCTACGCCGATTTGGGCTGCCTGTGGAAATACTTTGTCTAGACAGCACATTGCTAGTAATTAGCCTTAGTCCAGGAGATGGGAAGGATCTACCTAGAATCCCCTCCTCCTCCTGGGTGTCACTTCCACATTTATTACAATCAGAATTTCTTAATTAGAACACAGCATGAAATGGCATCTTGCATATACAGAGCAGAACTGCAGTCATATGACTCCTGCCATTTGCTGAATGTCTCCTAAGAAATACTCAGTGCCCTCATCTCCTGAAATTGAATACAGTCACAAAGGCAGAAATGGATTGCCTCCAAACTCCCCTGGGTATATGGTACCAGAAGGATGAAAGAACCTATTTATTTACTTTTATATTCTCTTATTTCTCCTCATTGTGTTATGAACTTTAAACTCAAATTAGTTCAACCAAATTAAGCCATTGAGTGAGACTTTGACCTGCATTCCTGCAGTATCTATACCCCATCTTTTTTTTTGCAGCTGTGACTCTGGCCACTGCAACATGCAAATGTCTTATGACACATGGACTTTTCACCATCAAGTAATTCAAGTTGTGATGTCTGGCTGTGAGATACTGCTTGCATTTTGTTACTGACAATGCCTTTAACCAGTCTCTTTCCCCTAGGTGTGATTGCAGCTGTGGTGTTTGTCCTCATTTGCCTGCTGGTTGTGATGGTTCGGTACATGTACAGGCATAAGGGCACCTACCACACCCACGAGGCAAAAGGAACTGAGTTTGCCGAAAGTGCAGATGCTGCTTTGAAAAATGACCCCACTCTCCAGGAAGCAGTGGATGAGAGCAAAAAGGAATATTTCATCTGAGAGGCAAGGATTTCTGTGGAGAATCCCCCAAGGGAATCAATCAGAAATGCTACATCAACAGAAGAGCTAAGAGATGGATAGTATTAGGATACAGGCAAGCATCCTAATTGAAAAGTATTTCTTTACTTTTTTTGTCACTGGGTTGTTTCTTTTCCTCTGCCAGTGAAGAACTAAATGCCAAATACTTGTCTGTTGATTTTATTAGCAACACAGCTGGTCACAGTTGAAAGTAATATCAGATAAGAAGAAACAAAATCTCAGTATGAGTGATACACCAAAACCAGATAAAGATAGCAAATGTCAAGCCTTGACATTTGTTGAAAATAACAGATGCCAATGGAAAACATCCTCTTAGAGTTAATGATGCATCCTATGTTGATATGATACAGAGCTACCTGAAATTGAATTTCACATGTTCACAGAAAAAATACTAAACAAGATAAAGCTAATATAGCTGGAACAAAAATAGCTTTGCATCCCAGGTATGTCCCCCTTCCCCCTAAATGTGCAATTTTATTGGCACATGGGGGATTTGGTTGGTTGGTTTGGGGATTTATACTGGGATTTTTTTTTTATTGTTTTAATTCTATATGTATGAAAGTCAAAGACACTTCAAAGAAATGAAACTGTTAAAGAACATGTAAAATGTAAGAATGAAGAATTTATATCTTACTTGCTCTGCATGGCAACTTGAGAACTGTAAATTGTTGGAATTTACATTATAGTCTGCAACAGTCAGTAGACCTACAATATAATTCCAAGTAGCTGGTAGGTTCCCTGCATGTATGCATAAATAGATAGATATTAAAAGGTAAAGGATCTTGGTTTGAATGGGCCTTTTGAAACAACAGAGCTCAACTTCATTTTTTCAAGTAAGATATTTTTGCCTGAGTATTTATTTATTTATTTATTTTGCATTGGAAAATTCTCTTGAATGCCTGCCAACAGGATTTTGGCTTTTTGCAGGGACAGGATTTCAGTGTTGGTGCAGATACTGATAAAACTTTTACAAATGCAGCCATAAGACTGCCACTGTAAAGAAGCTTACTCATCAGCATCCCACTGGCTTGTATTGATGTCTCCCTCTGTGTGGCCTCTGTATAGCCTTTAAGTTGTGCTAGATAAGAGAATTACACCGACCACCAATGCTTTGTTATAAATAAATAAATAGATTAGTCATGGTGGGTCAAATGAAAAGATCTTATTCCTCACCAAAGAATCAACAGTGGTGAGTTTCTTTACCCTAGTAAGCTGGTTTCCTAATTGAAGCCCATAATTAGCTCTAGAAATAGGATAATTTCTCTCTGCACCTGCTCATGCCCAGCTGCAGTGGTGCCCTGGACTGCTGAACACAGAGGAGGAGAAATACACAGTAACAAATGACACCGGTGAGCTCTGCTCAACTGGACATATTTTTCCCTGTGTTTTGATCTATATATTTGTGTACACATATATATACACACGTATATGTATATGTCATCTACAACTGTGCTTTCAAGACATCGTTGCTGATTGCTTGTGCTCACTTCTTGCTATCAAAGCTTGGAAAGCTCCTGGACTCCAATATTTATTATCAACAATGGCCACAAAAATGCTGTGAGAGAAGATAGATCTGAACAAGACTCTGAGTGAAGAAATGGAATATTTTTGTCTTTTTTAATCAAAATCTCAGTCTTTTGTCAGAACCAGAAGGAAATGGACTCTGATTTTTTTTTATAACTCCACTAGCTTTGGTTTTGAATCTTAAATACCAAAGAATATCAAAATCATGCCAAATTTACTAAATGCTAAAGAGATTTTTGTAATATAACATTGCACAACTACATTGTATTCTGTGACCGGTGCAGTATAAAATGCACAAAACCCAGCACTAGAAGAGCTCAAATATTTTGATATTATGCACCTGAGTGTTTCTTTCTAAGATACATCACAATTTAAATACTTTTACTACTTTTGAAAAAGGAATTGGTTTTATTTTTCTAGGACAAACATTGGATAAATTCACTAATCTTAGATGTAAGACTGAATTTGTGAAACTGTGGACCCGAGACCATCCAGTTCAATAAAAATGTAAATACTTCCTCTGAGGAGAGTGTACATGAGGTGGCCTGAGCTCTGCTGCATCTCCCACACAAAGTGTGGGAATACCAAAAAAATTCTCCTCCAGTGTTGACAGGACCTTTTGTCCCCTTTCATATACTCAGAATCATGTAAGTTTGGCTTTTAAAGAGAATTAACTTTAGAGGAAGGTGTGAGAGACATGGGGAATAAATTCTTACTTCCCTGTCCAGTCATGCAATTCCAGATTTTTGCAACTGGATCCTGCTGGTTATAATCAGACAACTGTGTCATACCCAATACACAGGAGAACCTGAATTATTGTCTCTTTTGGGGGGTGTGTGAGTTTTTCAATAATGAGATCAAGTGAGACAGACTAACTGTCCACATTGGAACTGTAAAGGCCAGAAATTCTGGTAGTGCAGCACCTCAGTCAACCTCAGCCAATTCTTACCAGTTCAGTCAACAGTAGATTTTGTGTCATTTCTTCCCCTAAATTTGAAATGAATACAACTACTGGTCTTTGACTAAATCCTTTCTTAGTAGCTTAATTAAATCTCTTTATCCCATTTTTCCCATTTATCCAGGCTGGTAGACCAAGTGTACAACAACAGCTTCCCCGTTGGTAATGAATCCCTTTGAATATTTGCAGAGCAGTGACTCTGGCAAGAGCTACGGTTTCAGTTAGTTTATTTTTTTTTACAGTGTTCTTTTGGTTCCAGGGGTTTGTATATTTAGTAATGACTCAAGCACACTGAACAGAGAGAAGAGAGGCATGTGGAGATTATCTGTTTATTTGTTTTTTTATCAGGACAGATTTTTCTTTGTATTGAAGAAAGCTCATGGCATCTGATGACTGGTAGATGATAACGGCCTGATCCTGCTATGTTGCATTTATGCTGTCCTGAGTCATTTAATTTAGTTGTAAAAAGATTGCATTACAAACTTCCTATAACTTTTAGGACTGATTAGCAAAACATCCTTCTGCAAGCAACATGCTGTGCTGAAACAAACATTATGTACCACACTGAGATGTTTTGGTTGGCAGACATACTTTTTCATCACCAATGGTTATATGATTTTTGCTATTTGCTTCCTGATTATTTTCCCCTACCTACTTGTATTCCAGGTCCCGACACTGCTGTAGTTCTGTAGCTTTCTGGTGCCCCACCTCCCCACTCGTGACTGCCATTCCTGCTTGCAGTCCCCTCTGCTCCCATCTGGATCCCTACAACCTTCTCTATGGCAAAGAATTGGCCAGATACTTAAGTGTTTATTTATTTATTTATTTTTATCAGTGAAGAGACTGTCCCTCTCTGCCAGCCAAGAACCAATTTTCACAAAGGCTTTAGGTTTGGACTTCCAATCCTGTACCAAATTTGATCAAACCTGACAAACTCATGCTAAGACTGTTTTACAGAGTGATCATATAGGCCACATTTTCCCAGAAAACAACACTAAAAATAATACAGCACTCTCTCTAGTTAGTTAAATTTAGTGTTATACATCTCTAGTGTTCATCACACAAGGGAGCAGAATGATGATCTCTCAAGCAACTCAGATTTGTCCTGATGATATAATGCCCTGTGAAATCTTGTTGAATCCCACTTTCCACAGAAAGCCATTAGCTTATGTTTAGAAGTATAAGTCATTTTTCAATGTTGAACAGGAAAGCTGAGCTTTAAAGGGACCAATATTGGAGCTGCAAGAGAGAAGACATATTATCTCGCAGGAACACAAGACATTTTTTATAGATATATGGAAATAAAAATTAAATACAATATTTCTGGTTACATTGGTGAGCTTTAAAACTGGGTCCATGGAGCTTTCAAATTCTCTCACCGAAAAAAGATAATTGTTTGCAAAGAGAAGTGATTTTCCTTTTAAACTATCTCTTCTTGCCAAGCTTTGAAAACAGTCTTCACAGGTTCAATATTCTACCATTCTGCCTTAACATCTGAAACTCAATTTCTTTCTTTTTTTTGGTGCATACTTGTACAGTCCTCCCTTGCACAAAAAAAGACTGCTTGCCACTGTCAGCACCTGTAGCAGCTTTACAGCTCAGCAGATAAATCTGTCCAAAAGTAGTCAGTCCCGAATGTGTACCTGGTCACCCATTACCTGATACACACTTTTTCTAGGACCTGGCCTCTAGTATTCCAGGTTTTCCTGAGGTCCAATGTGCCAATGTATATTAATGCAGTCCTGAGGAGTAGGTAATGAGCCACTAATCAAAGTAACCATTTGTAAATACCTTTTTGCTTTTAGAACAACAGGACCAAATCATTTTTGGACACTTAAAAACAGTACTGTAGGATTTCTCTACATTCAAATCTAGGGATTATAGCAGCAACAACAGGACAGGGGAAGAAAATTTAAAAAAACCTATTCCTGTCAGCAATGAATGCGGATAAGGTGCTGAAACATTTATAGCTGCAGGGTAAATAGGTTAGCACCACAAGCTACAGCCTGTGAGAACTTATCACAGAGTACAGGAAACACTGATGTAATAAATAAAAAGATTCACAGGGAGATAAGGTAATTAGATGCCAATAGAGATGGAAAGTAGTTTTTCATCAAACAAAATAAATATTGCCATTTGGAGAAATCAAAGTGCATTGACTGAAGGTAATGGCTGACAAAAAATTCTTTGAATTATATGAGGTGTTTGAATTCCTCACATGTGCCAGTCCAATCAAAAACTGCCGGTAAATAAACACCAAAAAAGTACTCGTGTTAAATGAATTAGTAGATGTTTCTTGCATTTTCTAAAATCTCTCAGTTCTTCACGTAAGAAAAGTTTGTGTGTTTAGAAAATTCAGAAGCTTCACAGCAGCGGTTCATGTAAGACAGTAATCTAAAAAGGCCTTTACAAGCAATGAACACACATCTGATTTCTGCAAATTCAGAGTTAATAAAAGAAGGTAAAAATATCAAAGAAAAACATATGATGAGTAAAGGTTTCCACGATATTACAAAGAAACTACACTTTCATAGTAGTAGAAGTCCTTTTCTGCTTACTAAGAAGATGATATTGTCAGTGACTGGAAATAAGGAATCCTTACTCTACACTACTGATCCCTGTGTGGTAAGATTCCACTGAATTCAGTGGGATAAGAATTTCACTGACTGTATTTATCCCTCCTGCAAAAAATTGTTTTCCTACCCATGTTGGAAAGAAACACACTAACTTAAAGTAGAAATCTTCATAGGGGCTGATCTTTCAGCATGTGTGATGGAAAGTATCTGCTATGTTGTGTTAAAATATATTTGAATTGCAGCATTGCTATGACAAGACCATAGAGCACAGAGCATTAAAAGCTCACTGCTGATTGTATGTTAAAGCTGACAATAATGTCTGTATTTGCCAAAGCCATTAATACAATGCTGGAGTAAATCTACTATATTTTGGATTTAAAAAAGAAAACAAGCAAAAATATAATGCAATAAATAACTTTAAATTAAAGTTGTCATTTTCAGCATTTAAAAGATTGTTCTCATTTTTTATCCTCTTTTAAAATACGAAGAACCTTAAGAATTGTCGATTATGTTGTTTTCATAAAAGCATGGATCAAAAAGGAATAGTAAGCTGGAAATTTTCTTAATAGACCGTATAAACTCAAAAAAAAAAGACACACTGCTAGTATTGGCATTAAAAAAAGCAAGAGAAGTTTTTGGTAGATCAAAGAAAGAATCAAACTTCAAATAAGAAATCAAAAAATAGTTTTCTCTGAAGAAATCCTGTGGATGCCAATGTGGAACTGTACAATAGCATATTATGTAGCATACAGTATTCTTAAAAGTCCTAAGCAGGCTTATAAACATCTAATGGGTGTTTACTGATTGAAATGACTACCTTGAACCCAACCATACTGAATGTGAATACATCTGTTTTTCTCTTCATGCTTTCCATAAATTTCTTTTTTGTCTTAATATATCTCTAGTTAAAGAATATTCTAGAAGCAACACCTAGTATAATATGTATTGTAATCTTATCTCTGCCATCTCTTTTTTTCAAACATCATTGTTCTCAGTGGAAAAAAAAAAAAAACGAAGAGTAGGTCTTTCAGTGAAACATTATTGGGTTAAAATGTCTCAAACTGGTGAAAATCTGGAGGGTAATAGAAGTACAGTGCATCACCTAAGTTTTAATATCCATAAGTGTATAAGTTGTGTTAAAAACAGCTCTTCCAATGGGCCTTTCATGTGCCATGGGATTTTGATGCGTACTGTTTGGAGGCCAGCACAGCCAAATCGTTCATTAGCAATGCTCTTGCTGGGATGACAAGCAGAGAGGTAAGACTGCTGAAGACTGCACACTGGATCCTCCATTATTAGCAAGCTTCTTCTGGAAGTTTGACTTCATACCACATCTGACAATGGGACTCAGTGTTATTGGAAGTGCTTCCGCATGTAATTACATGGAGGCTGGCCATAAGCTGTTTGACAAGAAATAATAGAAGTGTGTTGGGAACACATTCAACCCTTACAGGTGACCGGTAGTTGATAAGCTTATAGCAGAAACAAGAAGTTAAGTAAAGGAAAAAATACCAAATATAGGAAGATATATGAAAATAAGAGTTTTTAGCAATATGTGTCATCACATAGCAAAGTCTTACGATTTGCTTCACACCTCTTCTATCATCACTGCTGAACCTAAACCTCCAGTACAAGATACTTTGCCTACTAAGAAAGAAAAGGGTCCAGACCTTGCAATAATGATTCTGCTTCCCAGGAAATATTCTGTTTAACATTTCTGTTTCAGCTTAAAGGAAAAGACATGTGTAGCCGCCAAACCTTCTGCAAATAGTCTTGCTGGGGCTACACAAAGAGAGGTTTCCTAACATCTGATGTTTGGTTAGTGACCAAATTGAGCTGTCCCTCAATTTCCAGTATCTTGGAAAGAAAGTATTTACTCTCCCTGAGGGACTGCTAGCGGATTCATTTGAAAGCCCTTCTCAACATGACATGTGGATATGATGATAAAATGTAACTCAACACCACATTCCTGGTTACTGGGAACCATCATCTTTATTCATTCTAACACCTATTGGAGTGATCAACAGTATTTTTAAAAAGCCTACTCTAAGTCATATTTAACTCAAATAAGATTTTGTATTGTATTTCAATTAAATTACACTTTCTGATGTTCTTTGCTGTCAATTTCTGCTTTACTCTCCATTCATAAATTTTTGTTTCACAAATGCATATGTCGCTCTCAGGCCTCTCCATACCTTTATAATGTTCCTGTAATGTTATGCACAGATACAACCTTGTGCTCAGAAATTCTTCTATAGAGCTGAAATATCTTCGTTCCCTTCTATTCAGCAGCAGCACAATTTACCTACCAGAACAGAAGCTGAAGAATCAGAGAGATTATTACAGCTCTAGTTTTCTGGTAAAGGGATAAAGACCATTGTTCCATGAAGGGAGCTTGGGACTCTCTCAGTCCTTCTTGCATGACAAGCAATGCTGCTGACGCTGGGAAACATGAAAGCAGCAGGAAAAATGAACAGCACAACACAGAATCAGGAACAAGTTTGTTCTCACAGTATCACAGTATCACAGTGTCATAAGGTTGGAAAAGACCTGTGAGATCATGAAGTCCAACCTATAACCCAACACTAACACCCACACCCACACTAACACCAACCATTATCTAAACCATGGCACTCAGTCCCTCATCCAGTCTCCCCTTAAACACTTCCAGGGTCAGTGACTCCACCACCTCCCTGGGCAGCGCATTCCAATGACCAATCACCCTTTCAGTGAAGAACTTTTTCCTCACATCAAGTCTAAACTTTCCCTGACGAAGCTTGAGTCTATGTCCTCTAGTTCTGTCACTGGTCACCCAAGGAATAGCAAGGTGTTGAACACTTGCCAAAAATTAAACCACAATAAGTAGTCATTGAGACTTCTGCCAAGCCCTCAAAAAATTATTTTTCTTGGTCTTCTCATTCAATACCTCTCTCCCCTTCTTTCACCCTAAAAAACACATTGGCAGCTGTATTTAAGTTTAACCAAATCTCTCATCTCTGTAGCTTTACTGACTGCAATGAAAAATTAATTACCAGCCCAAGGAGAAGAACAAATAGTTCAGGATCAGATTACTTTAAACCTTAACTGACCTACCAAGTCACCTACCAAGTCAGCTTACTCAATTTCCCCCTCAAAGTTATGTTAAGTGGGTTTTGAAAGCCTGTCTCAATTTTTTCATTCTGCTCCAGCCCTCCAGTCCAGTGTTTGTCCTCTCCTGTTGCAGAATCAGGAAGTTTCTTATTAGATTCTAGCTGACATTTCATAGATCCAGTCTTCAGGACAGGGAGGACATTGTTGTTGGTTTCATTGTAGTTTGGGGGTTTTTTTTCCCCACACATTAAAAAAAAAAACAACTCTACATTTTCAAGGACTTCTGTGCTGTACAGTTAAATTTGATAACATTGCATAAAGGCAAAGCAATATTTTTGTTTCATCTTCCCTCTGCACTAACATTCATCCAATGTGTTTATGTAATTTTATCTAATAATCATTTTTCTTGTACAGCATCTTCCCAGGTCTTGCCCTCTCTCTCTATACGGGCGTTGGGTTAAGGTGGAGCTGGGAAAATATATATAATCATTTATTGCCTAGTGAAGTCCAGGCAGGAGTTCACTCCTTCCAAGGGCTCTGTTTTGTTTTATCGGTATTATTACGGAAAATTAAACCCCTGAGAAAATGCTATACATTTTCTCAAAATTGTATATTTAACATATATTTCTGTAGTCCCCATCCAGACTGTCTCCAAGAATATATACTTTTTTTTTATTTTGTAACAATCTTCCAACATTGACTTCTGCACATTCTTGCTGTGAGTGCGAGTTTAATACGGTATTTTTTCAGCCTTAACTCTCAGCCAATATTCTCTAAACTCTCAGCTCATATTAGTGGCTGCTGTGGCTGCTAAACTAATCTAATCCAAGTAACTTTTCTATCTATAGGCAATACTCGAAAGTAAAAACAGAAAAAACAAAAATATCTCCATACCTTAGGAGATGCCTGTATGTTTCTGCCTGTGTTTTCTACATCTCACAAGTTTACTCTGAAGAACATATCCTGGCTGCACAGCACCTCACAGAAACAGCCTTGCAGAGCATAGAATTTCATATTCCAGCTAACAGGACAAGATAGAAACACAAATTGTATTTCTTAAGCTCTTTTGCTAAGCTTGTATTGAGAAAGCTAAACTTTGCACCACTGTACCCATTGACACCAATGGGAAAAAATCAGGGAATGATTTATAGTCCCAGTTGTGGGTGTCCTAATTTTGGATTGATCATTTTATACAGATACAAGCAAACGCCTCACTTATCTTTGTAAAGAGAAGAAGCATATAGAGTCACTCTGGCCACAAAAGGCTGCGGCTCTATTTCAGAGCAGCTGCTTCATTCCGTTGTCACCACAAGGAGCTCTGATGTCTCATGTCTCTCAGATTTGCATGCAGCCTTGATAACTTGCACTTCAATATCTGCCACCAGCCTGTGAGGTACATCAACTACAGACAAAATGTTTTCCAGGGGGTCTTATCATCTCTCATTGAACCAGTAAAGGTTCAAAAATGTTTCCAATAAATTTAGCAATGGCTGAAAGAGGCTACACATACGAGTCTGTGACTTGCAACAGCAGTTGGGTCAGGTTCTATAAAACCAGAGCAACATGTGGGCTAGAAATACTGTGCTGATGGGCAAACACACAAACACACAGACATGGAAAGGCAGATGAGCTCTGCCATGGTGCCTGGGGAACCACGGGAAGTGCGCTTATGTCACCTGGCACCTGTAAGCTGTAAATACAGCTCTGTACTTGTGATTCGAGAGCAGTCTGGCCACAAAGACAGATTGAATTAACCTAGCACCTATCTGTGGTTTTTCAAACTCAGTTAAAACATAGACTGAGAGAAATCTCTTCTGACAGCTGAATCAGATAGGAGCAGGAATTGATGGCAGTTACTCACTATGAAGATCAAGCTGTGGATCACACAAAAATTTTATTGCCAAATAGAACAGAAAGCCTCTCCTTGAAATTCTCTGCACCTGTGCACTGATAGGCAAAAATCCAGGCAGAAACTCCCTGTTTCCTTGTTTGTATCCAGTGTTTCAGCTCAGCCGACAGGCAACTGGTATAAATTAACACAGATCCCTTTACTTCAATGTAGCTACTTCGAGACTTAAAAAAAAACTAAGCATTTTACATTGGTCAAGGATCTGATACATGAACATGCTGAAACTCCAGGTCTGAATGAAGAATAGTTACAAAACAGCTTGAATCCAATACTTAAGATTGAGTATATGTTTTTGTTAGGTTTCCAACAGCAACTCATATCGCAATAAGTAAACTGGAGAATTAAAAAGACTCAAACACAGCAAACGAACAGCATTTTTGAAAACGGGAGGACCTGATCCTTTCTAAATTAAATTGGTAGAATCTTAATTTTTCAGAACTGATGGCTTTTGTTTTATTTTCTCAGGGCAGTTAACCTGACAATACACTACTATAATTAGAATCCATTATATATACATTCTAGGGAGAGAATTTTTAACAGAAAAAAAAAGAAGAAATACACTATGTGCATTAAAGTCTTCATTAAATAAATTTCTCAGGATTTTGGGAGAGGGCCTGAAATGATGGGCAAGAATTATCTTCTTCAAATGTCTGGGAGCAGAGCACAGCTGGCTCTCTATTGGAGCTTGGCACTCAGTGTGCTCTAAGACATACTTGAGTACATAAGAGAGGCTCTTATGAAGCTGAATCATTTGGGCAATTAACACTCAAAGTAATTTTCACACAAGCCTTTGATATATGAAATTTGAGTTTTCTGTAAGTGACAGGCAGGCGTCTATATGCAGAAAGCTCTTGCCTTATTGTAGCACTTCAAGGTTTATGAGGAGGAAAATGCTTTCAAAGATGGAAGGTGTTTTAAACAAGTTTTTTCTGCTCTTTTAAAAAGGAAGACTTACTGAGAATGTTTTACTGTTATGAGCCTGCCCAAAGTCAGTTACCTCACAGGAATACTCCTATCAAGGGGAAAAGTTCGAAAGTTCTAAATCACAAGTATATAATGCCTTAGAAGACTAAAGAAATTTCTTTTAAATTATTTTCACCTCTTGCAGATGATCTTGTGAGCTGTATTATCTCTCTTAAGAAGGGACACAGTTTTGCTCACATTTTGTGCAGACAGCAATAGCTTAAGAGAACAGCAAGAAATTGAAATAGACAAGAAAAAAATACTGATTTTGTAAGTGTAATTACTTTGGATAAAATTTCCTGGAAAATTATTGATTCTTTAAAAAAATATAAATTAAAAATCCAACAAAATTTAGGTTACTTATTAATGTTAAGAGGCCACATACAATATAGTTCACTGACTCAGAATTCCCAGAGATCTGGGAATTGACTGCTGGATCTATAGTGCTTAGAATGGGTAATCCTGTTCATATGACAGCCAGAAATTATCACAGGCAGGTAAAGTGGTAAAATATAGAATTAGTCACAGACAAGAAGATCAGGAATAAAAACCAGAATTTGTTCTACCACCATCCATAACCCAAGCACTTTGCAAAGTAAAGACATCAAGCTTAAACAAAGTAAAATACACGAAAAAAAAAATTTTCTTCTCCCACTCCTTCATTCTGTGAAATGCAAGTGAAGTGTCAACGTTCACAAAAATATTTTCATTTATTTTTAGTGTATTCCAGTTATTTTCCCTATTTTTTAATAAAGTGTAGTACCGAGTAAAACAGAAAACAGAAGAACGCTTCAAATTTTCTTAGTCCTTTGGTCCTGAAGGGAAGTGACTTCAGATGCTCTTTGAAAAGGAATATTGTGTTTTAGTAGCAGTACAACCAAGGTTATTTAAAAGACGAAGTTGCTCGTGTACTATCCACTGGTTTTTATAAAGCTACTCAATTTCCACAGAGATAAGTGAAAACAGAATATGTCTGCAGAACCCTGGTTTGATTATAGTTTTTAAGTCAGAGTTGAACCCTATCTTCCGAAGCAGCTTTCCCATCAGTAACTGCTTCATAGTTAGAAGTAGAGATACACAGTTGGATCCTTTAGACTCAACAGAAAATTGAACAGAGGTGCCTTCAAGTGGTAGACCTCTGTATTTGATATTTCTTAATGCATTTGTAGCCAAAGATGAAATACGGAGAGAAGTTTGAAGAAGGAAAAACTGCAATGTAAAAATGCAGTAATGTTTAACATAGAACAACTAAAAATTACTCTTCTTGGTGAACAGGATGCTTTGATTTTGAAAAGCAGGTCCATCTTTCTGTATAATTCTATATGGCTGTTCTACATGAGTGTGGTGTGTGTTTCTCAGTCAGATCTCAGCATTGCACCATTCCCATGGAGATACAAGCTACACCCAGCACAGCTCATGCATCCTAATCTGTTGTACGAACAAGTAAGGACAGTGCTGGGCAGCACCTCTCTACCCTGTTTTCCTGTTGCTAGTCCACTAGCAATCTCCTGACTGTGTCCAGTCCTTATTTTCTAGTACAGCAGCTGCTTCCCAACAGTGAATACTAAGTGTGGTTCCCTGTGTATTTAGCATTTCTTTCACCTTGTTTTGTCTCTGGTTGATTCAGGGCAACAAATCTCTCTCACCTTCCTCGTATCGATATCCCAGTAAACTGCAGAAGCAATTAAAGGCTGACCTTGGTATCAGAGGGAATGCGTGTAGTTGTGTAAGAAGGTAAGCATAACATAAAAGAGCTCTACTGGGTCAGAAAAAGGTCCATGTAACCTAGTACCTCATCTCCAATTCTTTGCTAATTGCAAGTATATCAGGGAAGAACAAGAGAATAAAGCCAGCTTACAGTGCAATTATTCTAGAATATACTCTGAACATTTATGACTTTGGGATTTCCTGTATCAGAGGAAGGTCATTGTGTTTTCAGATTGTAGGTATTATTATTCCATTAACTTATAGGGCCGTGTTTTGAATTCATGTAACTTTTGTGTTTCAGAAATCCTGAAACAAGAATCTACAGAGCTCGACAACACTTTTAATAATGTAATACTATTCTTTGTTCTAGCCTGCTCCAGGTGATTTCTCGGCAGACCAATGATAGTCTTTACATCAGAACGGATGACTAATAGCTATTTCCATTTACTTCCTCAGTGGTTCTTATGCCACTTGGAAGCCCTTGGAAGCCATCTTCTAAGTGGCTTCTTATGACAGCCACAGTAACATGACCTGTCCTGTATGACAGAAACCACAGCCATGCTTTCAAATAATGTGAGAGTATATTACCTAAAAAGTTGTATTCTTTAGATATTTTTCTTATTGTTCTTAACTTCTGTTAAACAATCCTTTTAAAGCTTGATGTCTATTCTCTGTATAATACATACAGTAAGACATTGCCTTTCTGGCAGCAGCTTTATTCAAGAAAATAACATTCTGCAATCCATGGCTTCTATACAGCAGACAGCATTTTAATCTTCATGTTATTGTACACCACTAGAGAATTTTCAGGACTGTGTTCATGTGTAGCTTTTTCATATTTATAAAAATAGATGATTGGCTTCCACTTGTGAAAAGTTGTCCTCTTCTCCAGATAATGAACTGTTATGTCAGGACTCATTGGACTGAACTAGGCTAATATGCAAGGCAAAGCCCTGATGGATACCTAACAGATTTTAGCCTGAAGTTTACCTTATCTTGGATGGGCTTACTTATGGAATCCAGATAGATTTGTGGCAGGAGTCTCTGCTAACACAAAGCAGCTGCAGACTGCAGGCAGGATAAATTCTAGTCACAGAAGTGGTATATTTCACACTAGCTGACAGCATAGGAACATTACCAGAATGTTTCACCTACACGTCACTCTCCAGTTTCTTTTCACAATCATAATGCTATTCTTTACCAAGGCTAAACAGAACTTTCTTTGCCTTTTTGTGAAAAGTGAAACACTTCATGAGAAGAATGAAGAGATGTTATCATCCCCTCATACTCGGCACTGGTCAGGCCGCACTTTGAGTACTGTGTGCAGTTCTGGGCCCCTCAGTTTAAGAGAGATGTTGAGATGCTGGAGTGTGTCCAGAGGAGAGCAATGAAGATCAAGGGGCTGAAGCACAAGCCCTATGAAAAGCGACTGAGGGAGCTGGGGTTGTTTATGAAGAGGAGGCTCAAGGGAGACCTTATTGCTCTCTATAACTACCTACAAGGAGGTTGTAGGCAGGCAGGGGTTGGTCTCTTCTCTCAGGCGATCAGTGACAGAACAAGAGGACAAGGTCTTAAGCTTCGTCAGGGGAGGTTTAGGCTTGATATTAGGAAAAAATTTTTCACTGAAAGGGTGATTGGCCGTTGGAATGCACTGCCCAGGGAGGTGGTGGAATCATGGTCTCTGGAGGTGTTTAAAAACAGATTGTATGAGGCACATGGTTTAAACAACAAGTGGGTGATAGTGTTGGGTCATAGGTTGGACTAGATGATCTCAGAGGTCTTTTCCAATGTTGTGATACTGTGATACTGTGAACCATGGAACTACAAACCTGAGCTGAAGAGTTCTTAGTCCACCTTCCAATGGGGTATCCCATAGGTGAGCTGAAACTACGTATAGAATTGTTCCTTGTCAGAGAGAGTGACATGATGAAGGAAAGTCAACAAGGGCAGTTACAGATTTTGATTTGGAAGTTCGGTCCATCAAAACAATTTGACTGCACATGCATATCCAAAGAGTTCACACAGAGGTTATTCTGGCAAGGTTCTGTTGAGTTGTCAGTGACCATGAAGCCCCCAGCCCCAATTCCAGACCTTCTCAAAGGAACTCCTGCACATGCCCTGATTCGAGAACTTTCACATCAAGACCACCCCTCCTGTGCTAATAGGGCATGGACTTGATGTTTAAATAGAGCCTGTCAAGAAGGCAAGGTGCCCATGCCCACCACCCCACAGAGCCTGCCTGGACACGTGCTACAGAAGAACCAAAAGACCATGCACTTCTGAAGACCACGTTCTCCAGAGCCCCATGGAGGGGTGAGGGGTGACTATTTTTACTTCCCTCTGCTACTCTTCTTTTTCTCTCTCTCTCTCTCCTCACCGTTTCTCTTTTCCATGGCACTGCGGTGTATCACGTCAAATCTGAGTTGTGTTGTAGTTTTGTTTCATTGCCTTGGCTGTGTTCAACAATCAGATTGTAATAGGAACAGATTGAGATCTGTTTTTGCTACTTGGAGAAGCTGTAACTCAGAGTGAACCCAAGTATCTGATTTGTTATTTTGGCTGAGCCCAAAATAAACACTGTTTTGAATTTATCCTGGGAGATTTGTCATCTCCAATTTGCTGTGCAGACATGAAAAGACCCTTCCTCTTCAATCGCGTAGGTCAGGGGGACCAAACACTACTGGTGTCAGGAGTAGAACCTAACAGAATGAGTCATATTTATAGCTCATAACAAAGATAAAACTCAACATACTTTGCAAGGGTGATATAATGGGTAAACAAATTCATTCCTGGGGTGCACCAGTAGACAAGCACTGCGACGATTTCAGTTCCTTGTCTAGCATTGCTCACCTGATGCTGGCAGGTTTCCTGCATACTGGAATGTCATGTCCATTTCTGGAGTTAACATTTTAAAAAAGGTGTTAAGAAACTACAGGGTGTGCAGGGAGGAGACACAAACGTATCTCAAGGGATGGAGAAAAATATTTACAGGGAGCAAGTTTGATCTTATCACAAAGACTCGAGACATCCATGATTAGTGCATTAGCAACTTTCCTGAGGAGAAAATAGCACATGCAAAATGGTCCTTTAATCTTGCAGAGAAAGGCATAACAGACAATTTATGGAAATTGAAATTGAACAAATTCCTATTAAACATTTTTTAATGAGTGTGATTAACCACTGAAATACACTGAATCAGAGCGTAACAAGTTCTTGTTCTCTGTTGCTGAGGCCGTATTAGTGCTTAAAAGAAGCCAAAGCTCTCTTCAGAAAACCTAGAGTCTTTCTACCTAGATGTGGGCTAAATGGATCACATTCACAAGTCTACAGGTTCAGGCCAACACTGGCAATGTTTTCTGAAATAGTGTGTAAGCTGAAGCACAGCACATGCTATTGGACTTTGTCCAGCATTAACAGCATGAGACTGACTGGTCAAGTACTTGGACTTTTTCATCCAAGGTTTTAGTTAGCAGATCTACAAATCTAGATAATGTTACTTGTTTGCAAAATGTCTAGAATACTTCTACTTGCTCAAAGCAAGATTGCTTGCAAAAATCATTTACCTGCATGGAGGGCAAGTACTGCATAAGGTAATAAAACCCAGCAGTATAACTGTGCTTCACGCATGAATGAAGCCAGTAGATACTGCCTCCAGAAAATAACAGTGCAGGAGGCCTATCAACTGCTCAGGTACTGTTTAACCTGCAGGCATTGTTGTTTGTTTTGCTTAGCACAAAACCATGTTACAGTGTTATCGCTCACTCCAGCAGATATAGCAGTGCTAATTATCCCATCATGTAGTCACTTTGCAGTGATATAAATAGCCCAGTTACTGTCATTTTACATTATCCAGTAGAGAACCTCCAAAGCCTGGGTAGGGCATTGAAGTTGCTTAAAAAGTAAAGCAGGTCCTATGAAAGATGGATGCTGTAATTTCTCCCCACATGCTTCAGATGCTGCTGTTTGCTTAAATCAAGTCAGTAGAGAAGGGAAATGGGAATGACAAATAACGTCATGAAAGAGATGAATTAGTAAACAGTCCTAAAGCTGAGAACTCACCAAAAGTACAGATGTAGAGGCTGATGCAAATAAAATTTATCTCAGCTTCTCCTAGATACTATACTTCACAGTTTCCCCATCAAAATTAGTTCCTTATCTTGCATCTCTTCTTCTTCCCTGCACATGGTCATGTTTTCTTATTGCCAATAGAATCACTTCTAGTAGAGCCATGCCTTAAAGACCTCTGATACTTGCCTTCAGATTCACCCCACAGCCTAGAAATACTTCCATAACTGAGCTGGACTTCTTATTCAAATGTTCAGCACAGTGGCAGACTATATATGTGATATCATGCTGGATAAACGAGGCTCACAGATTTCAAGATTTTTTCAAGATTTCCAGTCCATAAAAAGATAAAAACATGAGGCAATTTTGAAACACAGGCAGGTTTGGAACATTTCTGCACATGCATACGTCTGGAACACCTAAAAATTCTAGACAAAAGTTTCACATTCTCAGACTCTGCCTAGTTAAGACTTCTGGGCTGCAAATATATCTAAAGTGGAAAAAAAAAATTCAAAAGACTATTATTATTATTCTAAGCATCTGTAAGAAAAGATTAGAAAATCTGGGAAGTGCAGATCTAACTGTTGGAAAGGGAATTGACAGAGAAGGTTATTAAAACCAAGCTGAGCAAAGGAAAATTTAGGTAGTCTTAATGAAAATTTGCTGACAGTGAGAAGGTGTGCTAAGTAGTAGAATCACTAAAAGGAGGCAGTATGAGCCTCATTTCACAGCTGAAGAATGAAGAGAATAATCCCAGCCAGATATTTGGAAAAAGGAGGTGACAGAGGAATCTGAAATTTGTTCCATCTTTTTCCAAGTTCCATAATAATTTTGGGCACTGTAGTCCTTTCGGCTGCTATACATCTTGCTTGTGCTGTCTCTCTAAAATGCAAGCAAGATCTGCTTACTAGGCACCACACAGATTTTCACCATAGCCAGCTTGGCTCCAGGAACAACATTTGACTTTCCTGTGGCTGAAGGCTGGAAGTTCTTCTAGCAGCAGATTGCCATACATAAGCATAGGTAGCACAGTCCACAGAAACAAAGTCTGTGATCTTCTAAGGATACTTCATTCTGACTTGCTCTATTTGTTTTCAGGTAGGTAATTTTGCTTTAAAACATATAAAGAATAAATATTTTCCCAGTGAGTTGTTTGTTTGTTTGTTTATTTGTTTTCCAGGTGAGTAGCCATAGGGGTTGCCACAATGATAATAGTTGATTGACAGGAAGAAAGAAGACAGTCTAGTTCAGAGTGAAACAGAGGGTCGTTCCTCTCCCTCAGGATATGATCCATGCTCTGGAAATCTGAGACTTTTTATCCAACCACAACTATGCCGAAGTAATTAGACAGAATGTTCAAGGGAGACTTGGCAAGGAGGTGGGGAGTAACTAATTAATTGAATTAAGGGAAACTTGAATAAACATCTCTTCAAATATCTTCATGGAAAGGATAGCATCTCCATTGAAATATGTTCTTCCCTCCAGATTGCATTTATTCGTATAGCATGGTCATCTGAAAAATATAAAACCCTAAGAACATGGTCTGGAACACTACAGAAATTATTCTTTGCAAGCAGAGGGCTGTGCGGCCTCTTTAGAAAGAAAAATACAGTTTCTATGCTATTGGACATGAAATTCTTCCCAAAATTTGCTCTGAACACACACATTTTGTATCATAAATTCTTTAAGATGAGGAAGTGTTTTGAAAGCTCCAAAACAGCCTTAGGATATTATTTTCCGAGTAAACACCTCTAAAATGAATGTAGTAAATCTCATTCGTTCCTTGAGATGACACTCAGTCACCTGCATGTCTCAAGGCAGCAACAAAACTTTAAAAAACGTGCATACAGTTGTCCAGGGTATATTTCATGCACATCTCAGGCTCTATTTGCTATGCAAATTGGATAGCAACATGCCCAAATAACTTATATGTCTTCCTGTGCATTTGCAAATTGAACAATGTAAGTTAATAGTCAGCAGTAGACTGGGTGCTCACAGCGAATACATAGATTTATTGTTATAAATCAGCACCTATTTCTGCCTCATAACTCAGTTGCCCATTGAAATTACCTCCCATCTTACATACCTCTAGTAGATTTGTTTTTCTTCTGCCAGTCTTCCTAACAACACTGTTTGTAAGTATGTCACCCCTCTATAGGCCAGCTCCAGGGCCCATTGAAGTCAACAGAAAACCTCTCATTAGCTTCAGAAGCCTTTGGAGAAGGCAAGAATTAAATAGACGTGTTGCATGCATTGTTCTTTATAAGATTTCTTCAAGGCAAATTACTCAAGGTACCATTGTTCTCAATTCAGAAGTGGTTTGATGGAAATGAACATGTGCCCCACAAAATCTAGAGAGCTGGAGCTGAAGCCCAGGAACTCAGAAAGTAGTGTGTACTGTATGGTTTTATTGACATTTCTACATTTTTCCAAGCATTAATTCACAGTACTTCTCAGGGGACTCAGCTTAAGCAGTTGTGGCAGACCAGACAGTATAACCCTTTTATGTGCATTACCTCCACTCTTGCATTTCACCTCTAGCAATACTGCTGTGATGCTCCTCTCCTTAAGCTTTCTGGTGTTTTAAAAACAGCTGGAAATTCTATTAACCAAGCATTTTTCTCTTTCAAAAGAACTGTTGCTTTCTTTGGAAACAAAATTTTAGCAGGAATGAGTCCATGTAGGTGAATGTCCAATATGAAAAGCATTTACATTTAAAAAAGAACAAAATGAAAAATGCTGAAATTATCTTTTTTATGTGCCTGATAAAAAGTCGTGTTTTCCGTTCCTTCAGATTCTATTTGCATATTAGTTTTTAACAAAATAAATAAAACTGAGCTCACTACAAATGCCTTGAAATGTTTGTAGTGACTTCTTTTTTCTCACAAGGAATCATTATCGTAATTGTTTCTATTAATGCATTTCCAGATTTTGCACCTGTCACCTGATCTGTGCTCTGAAAACATAACAAGATTATCCCTTCCTCCCCACCTCCTGTCTGGCTTCCTAGGATTAGCAGAACTGGATTTTCACCCTCCATGTTAACAGCTCATCACTGATACCTTCTGTTATTCTCTTTGTGTCCATGAAAGCTGCTGCATTTTTAAATCCTTTAGCCAAACACCTTTCTCATTGATCCTAGATCAATGTTGATTAGAGGAACACTGCAATCAGTCTCTACCCTTTTCTTCAATTAGGTGCTAACTGCAGCACTGGTATCTCCATTCTAATTTTGCACCATGCCTTGGACACAAAGAACTCTGAGAATTTTGCCACCCTAAATTTAGTATTTGCTGGCCTATGAACCCAGGTCATTGGGCAGTACCTGCCCAAAGCTCAGTCGCGTTTCCTTTGAAAGTGAAGATGAGATTTCTATAACTCCCCGGGGCAGCTGTGCAGGTGCTTTTCTTCTGTCCAAACAGGACATGGACTCTGGGGTGATTTTTGTTGCCACCCTCCCCATCCAGCATAAATAAGTTTCTCGATGTGGGTTTGTGAATATTGGACTGAGTCTGAACAACTGAAGGGTGATAGGAAAGGCATAGGCCGTGTTTTATGGATTTGGAATGACGTGGGATAAAAAGTCTCAAAGGAGGTGATTCTGAAATGTGACCCTGCACCCCCCAACAAGTGGACAGTGGGCAGTGTTACAGGAGGGCAGTGTTACGTGCTCAAGGGCATGTCTCAGCCTGTTACCAGAGCTGCCACCTGACCCAGGTGAGAGGCAGGGAGAGAGAGTTTAAAAAACCATACATACCTCTATAGCCTCGTGGACACCCATCATCTTCTTGGACCCACAAGACAAAGAAAAAATCATGGTACAAGACACAGAGCCTTGAAGGTGTTGACTATCTTTCATCTCTTCCATATCTCTTATAAACTCTCTATTTTATCTCTTTCTCTCCTCATTCTCTTTTCCTTGTTTCCATGTAACAATTGTGGTTGCAGCAGGCTCTAGCAGGCATTTTTGGTTTTGGTTTAGAGTCCAGCAACATCAGGCCTTTTCTATACTTTTCTTTGGTTCTGCTGAGCAGATTGTTGTTCAAGGTTGCCAGTTTTTCTAAATTGTGGATTGATCGCAGTAGCATTGGCCTTTACGGTTTCTTGCTGGTGCTCTATTGCATACAGGTCATTGACTGTTTGTGTCCAGTGTTTCAGGGTATGCACCTTTTTTAGAAAAATATTGCTTACACTCTGATATCATATTGGTGATTCCCAAGAGCTCTTCCCAGTAGCCATTTTAAACTGGATGTAACGTGTGTATATCACCATAATCAGATTTTAGACTTGCAGGCCTCAGGACTGGCTGCATTTGAAGTCATACATAATTGCAAGGGAATTAAATACGAATGTCTGTAGCTGATCACAAGGATTGGTCGACGACAACAGCATTGATTCCATTTATTATGCATAAAGCACTTATGATCATGGAATTCTTGGTGAAATACAATACTTCTCTGCAGTAGGTACTTACGCACAGACAGATTTTGGGAAGGACCAGGAGGTTTCTCTCTCCCCCTGAAAATTCTTACTCCTTCTTTTCAACAGGATTTGGAAAGAAACATAAAAAGAGTGAACTCTCAGCCTAAATCAGCATCTTTCCTATTGCTGCTGAGAGCTCATGTTGTGACAGGTCATTGCAAGATTCGTAAACGCAAAGATGAAAGTAACTGAAAGTCTCAAAGGGAAGGCAGAGAGGATAAAGCAGGAGGTAGCAGCAGGATGCCACAGGGTGGGAGGATAAATCTGGAAAGAAACCTTTAGATTTGCTCTTCCCTGCCTGGCAAGGCTTGCCTCCCCTAAGAAGGTTTGCTGTATCTGTAATGGGTTTTTTATCATTTGAAGGCTCATTATCCTTCCCAGAAAAACAGGCAAAACCAGATATTTTGGGAGAGAATGAAATTCTAATAAAGTGAAACCTAGTAGAAACATATGACAGGTCCTCTCTACATTCTGTCCAAAACCACATATCTGTTGGATATGTGTCCAGTCTAGTGGAGAGTGTCACTGTCCTATCTTTCCCTAGCCTATCACATAAATTACTATCTCTTACCTCTTGGTATCCTCTAAGTAAATAGCTCCCTAAGCTGCTCATAGGTGAGCCCAGAATGAGCTTGCACTGAGCTGGTCATCGGTCTCTTGCTTTCAGACATTGAGCTTCAGTAAAAGTCAAAGAGCACAGGCTCAGGAAATAGGAGACTAATTTTGATCCTTTCACACAGCATACTCGTACAGGGAAAATAGTCAATTAAAAAATCTTTGAAAAATAAAATATTGATGCTGCATAAATATATATTTTTTTTACTTAAATGAAACTATCCCAAATGCCAATGTCTTTTTCCATGAAAAATTTCTTCCATAAAAATTGTAGTGCTGCTGGAGGATAACACTTCACGTGTGTCATGCTCCATGTTCTTATCTAGTGGGAGTGTAATAGCATGACTTCACCCCTGTGATACATATCTCTGCAGGTGCAGGGATTTTGCAGGCTACATTTAGCCTTTGTCATTTGCTCTGCGTTAGAATTGCATAAATCTGGCCGAAACTGAAAAGTTTAGTAATTTGATACTACTTAGCCCCAATAACTACAATATACGGTCACGAATCAGTATAAGGAACTCTAAAAATTTTGCTATTTCTTTAGAGTACTCCCTCAAAAACCATATATAGAGTCTATAAGTCTGGTAGGCAAACTTTGTCAAACACAGGGAGACAATACTCTTACCTCTTGGGTCTATAATATTCATTAGTATCCTACATATACCCAAGAAACTGTTGCTTGGATTTTCATCTGGGTTTAAGTGTGTTTGAGTTCATGGGATGTTTTGATTGTCTCTTCAGTATTTTTACATGCAAACCCTCTACTGTAAAACTGTCATCTGTATCTGAAATATGCACCAAGCATGCTGGGGTTTTCCTCCCTAGAGAGCTTCTGTTCTCCATGAAACACTGAATAAAATTCATATGGGGGTTTCAAAGCCAAATAATAAAGAAAAAAAAAAAAGAAAAAATAGCTTTTGCAGGATTGAGGGAGTTAGATTTAACCATCTTTACTAGCATTATGTCATCCAAGCAATTTTCTTGCCGCAACAATAAAAATATTGTTGCAGTTAGCCATTACAATTCATCCTCAGATGACGCCACAAAATTTAGGAAGCTTATGCTATATGTGAGGCCCTCCAGACCAGAAAGGCATAGAGGAGGATTTGGCTTGTACAACAAAATAGCAACAAACGCTAAACAAAGCTCAAGGGCACAGCTCAATGAGTAATGACAAACATTTTTGGTGGCAGTAATAAACGTCCTTTCATTATCACTGCACCAGCCCTAACATCTGATGCACCAGCGACCAGTACCGTTGCTTTCCTGTCACTTATCTGGTCTGTTCACTGAGGGCACATGAGGACCATCTTAAAGAAGTGAATCACCACTAGTCTGGATGGCAAAACTTTTGATCACAGACTCTGGTAGGGCCAGAATCCGCCCAATGTAGTATGGGACATCCTTAGTTTTCCAGTGTCCTTAACAGGTCAGTTGGACCTAGATCTAGCAGACGACATTGTCAAACCACTGGTAAGACTTTTTTCTTAACCTGGGCAGGCAGTATCACACAAGCAAAGAGGGCAAAGACCATCTATGCTGATTCAGGCCTTTCATTCACAAGTTGGAATGTTTCTATGTGAGATTCCTTCGCTTTCCATGAGTGATTTATATTACAATAATTCTCAGAAGCTTGTCCAGAATCCAGCTGCCATGCTGATGGATGCCACAATAATGACTCATTATGGGATGAACTGGTTGCCATCTTCTGTGAACTCCATTATGAAAGGAACTGGCTCCACTGTGGCTTTCTTTGCCCCTCTGAACTGGAAGTCTGGATAGTTAAGTCTAACTCTGGTCACATGCAGTTTAGGCAATCCCTTCACCCAAGAGCTTTGTACTAGAGAGCAGGAAGCTGCAGTGCTGTGAAGCGACTTGCTTCTTTCTTCTGCTGAGGGATGAAATAAAAGATTCAGGTCTTGCCAAAGAGAGAAATTTCGAGTGCACAATGCTGGCTTCAACAGCTACACTGGAAAGATTTTCTGATGTACTTCTTGGGACCTGCTGTAAAGTGTTACACCAAGCAGCTCATTCACTACTGAAAGCAGCAATAGGCCATATCAGACCTACTGATCTCAGGCATTATGCTCTGTGTGTGCTCGGTCAAAGCCCTTGACACTTATGTGTTAATTAAGAATACAGCTGCTGTTGTCATGACACCGTAGTTACTCAGAGATATCCCAGTTCCCTGCAAAAGAAGAACAAATGCTCCAGTTTTGGAAGATTGCTTAGTTTGTAGCACAAAACAAGAAGATAGACTAGGAAGCACTGTGAAAGAGTTAGTTCTTCATCATAGGTTTTGGCAGAATAAAATCTAGGTAAGGAATTGAATTGCCTGTGGGGAGCAGATACAGGATTTCTTGGAAGGAATCCCTGAGACACATCATTAAAACCATGAATTTCTTGGCTTCATCTGTCCCCAGCCTGGCTCATAATATTAAACCTCATGTAACTTGGATAAAAAAAAAAAATGATGGCCTCTGAGTTATGGAAAGACACTGAGACACAGTTAGGGAAGGAAGCTGGTAGTCCTCATTCTTCACATCCTCTTCTTCCAGCAGCAGGTAACCCATCCAATGTACAATAATGGAAACTGAGAAGTTCTTTCACTTTAAGCCATCTTACAGCTCTGGTGCAGGCTGTTTATTTTTATGGCCTGGTACCTTTGAGGCAATATAAAATCGTTGTTACTGAGAACTGCATCTGTCTCTGGAATCAAGCATTGTGTGCTGTCCTCATGATATCATGGGACAGCTGTAGATTCAGACCTCCCTGGTAGCAGGGGAGTTTCTCCACTGACTTCCATGGGTGCTGGATGAGGCCATTATTCAGCTACTTTACAAATGCTCAGTATTAAATGTTTCTTTTTTTATGGTGTTATTAGTGTACAGGTCTAACGAAAAGAAGACACTGGGAAGCATTTTACTCCCCAATCTCTGTGTGAAGCAATGGGCAGTTTGGCATATTATCGTCCATTATTTTTGACTGAGACTGTAAAATAAAATAAAAAAATAAACACTGTAAAAATGCTGTCCTTGTTAGTTTGCTATTCTGAGTATAGCCATAAACACAGTTACTTGCCAACCAGGACACAAGTAAGGTGATTTCTGATGATCTGATGAATACCTGGTTAATCTCAGGCAGTAGCAGGATGCTTGAGCTGCAGTCACAGTAATTGAAACATCAGACTGACTCAGGAATGGGGCTGTACAGTTCTTTCAGAGGTATACCCGCTCCTTGGCTGTTTACCCACTATATGCCAGTGACTGACATGTGAAAGGATAAAGCAGAGCCCAGCTCACACATTTTACCTAAGGACTAAGCTTTCTATAAAACCTGTTAAAGATTTTAACGTGCATTATAGGCCAATGAGATTCCCTCCAGGGTGGTGAGCATGGAATTTATTGACCCTCATTTACCAATGTTATTTTGGGGAAAGCTGTAGTTTTCTGCCAGTAGCACCACTGGAAGGAGAAATGACAGCCTGCACCTTCTGGCAGATTCGCACCAGCTTTTGAATAGCTCTACTGCATTGTATGTTACAACTTTATTGATTTATAACAAACAAATATGGAAAACTGAAGACAAGAAAATAACACTAGGCAGTCCTGCTATACACAGTTTTGGCTCGTATTTTTTCCTAGTCAGTGATTTTAAAAGTTGACATGGGTTTGAAAAGGAATTTCAATAATTAAAGGAAAAGTAAGAAGAACATAAATGGGTATGTAAAGATGAAGACAGCAGCCTTGGAGGGTGAGAGAGCATCATCTGTGTGTATCTATGGTAGCACCCTATCTTGGAATCTCCTATTGGCACCATTGCTTACAGGATCCCATCCCTGGCTCCCCTCTCCCAGTCATTTATGACAGACAGGTACACATTTTTTTGTGAAAAACTAGAAAAAATATGAAAGTTTCTAGAGACAGGAGATATCAACAATACAGCTAAGCAGTGAAGCTGTGTATAGCTTTTTCTTCCTTTGAAATCAAAGACAATTTCACAACCACCCAGTTTACATGCTTTTGGAAAACTCACCTCTGCAGTGGTACAGATAATAAAGAGCTGTGCTTCTTTATCTCCCAGTTTGAGAACGGCAGGTGTTTATAAGCTTTAGGAGATTTCAGTAGGCTTTTTTAAACAAGGTCAGAAGTGTTGTACCTTGAGCTCTGGATCCAAAACCAGATTTTTCAAAAGTTAGGTTTGCGTGCATCTGGGTAGTGACCCAGGTTCTCTTTCTGTTTTGGTGTGAGAGAGTTAGGCCAAGCAGCAGGGCAATCAGCCACCCCGGAGGGGTCATTGTCACTAATGAGAGTTTTTCATCTGGCTCTTTGCTAAGAGCAGGGAGATGAGGGGGAAGACCAAGTTTCTGCTAGGCTATGGTGCCTGGGCAAAGCTACTTCTCTGAAGTATTGTTACTCAGGATGTTGGGAATTTAATGATCAATAAAATTAAGATGATTGGGAATTATAGCTAATGGATAAAATTAACGAATAATAAGGAAAAATCAATTATTTTCTGGGTATAAATAAAAAGCTTTAATTAAAATAAAGAGTAGCTGATTTTAAGAGTATTATAAGTAATTGGTTAATGATTAACTCCGTAGCTGGGAGCCTTGGAGAGAGAGTTTGGAATATAGAGATGAAACTTCAAGGATGGACTGGTAGAAAAAAAAGAGATCCTGGATCCGGTAATGGTTTCGGGAAAAGTGAAAGCTGAAATATGTCCAAGGACGCTGAACTGACTCCAGTACAGAGAGAGGTGAAAAGGACATGGGGAGGAAGACGTCTTATTTCAACATAAGGGGCTTCTCGACGACCACCAGAGGGGGCTGCGCAAGCGCAGAAAGGACTAATGATGTAATTAATCGATGAAGTAATTGTTTTACATATGTATTAAGTGGATGGGGTAACTGAGGCATGACCTGTTGCATATACATTAGGTTATGTAACTTGTAGGGAATAAATTGCGGTCGCGCTGGACGGTCTTTGGAACCAGATTTGGGTGCGTAACCCTGGTTCCCGGGGCCTCGAAGTAAAGCACCACATATAACCTCTCCGAGTGGTTATGTGTCCGTCTCTCCCCTAACAAGGAGATGAGTAGGACCAGACCACTCCTGATACAGAAAGGGAAAGGGGATGAGGGGACAAAGAGTAGCTGTGGGAAGTGGAAGGGGTGGCTGAAGTAGTGAATTAGCCAACAATGTGTCCCCAGGTGCTCCTTCATCTTTCTCAGAGATAACAATACCAGCAAGGTTCTCCAAAGCCTAGATATGCTCTTCATCTAAGGATTGGTGTTACAGATCCTGGGTGTACAGCAACCTGCAATAACGAGGTTTAACCTAACAGCACTCCTGAAAAAGCTGGCAAGAGCCTTTAAATTCTCAGAAATAATGAATTCTGAGGTGAGGTAAGGGAACAGACTAGACAATCACAAATATATCGTGTCTTATCAGGTCTGCTGAGCCTGTAGGAGCAAGAGGTCACTTTGTCATGGTTTGCATGGGGGATGTTTTGAAGATACTGTATAAGCTTTTTTTTCTTTCCTACATCACCAGACAGCTCTGTTTCAGTTTGGTTTTTTCATGCAGAGTTACTTGTGCTTGCCACTGTGATCAGCTGAAAAAAGCAGATACCTTTAGCAAATTGATTTGAAACACACCAGGGAATAAAAGTAAATCAATTAAGGATAAAATATCCAAAAATTAAAAATCAAAGTCACAGCCATTCTTAATTATTCCTTCCATGATCTGTTTTAATTCAAAAAGAGCTTCTTTTGTTGAGAAGGCTATTACCACCAGCAAATGAAGGAAAGGAAAGGAAAAAGGGAAAGGAAAAAGGGAAAGGAAAAAGGGAAAGGAAAAAGGGAAAGGAAAAAGGGAAAGGAAAAAGGGAAAGGAAAAAAGGGAAAGGAAAAAAGGGGAAAGGAAAGGAAAAAGGGAAAGGGAAAAGGAAAAGGGAAAGGGAAAAGGGAAAGGGAAGGGGAAAAGGGAAAGGGAAGGGGAAGGGGAAGGAAACTTTTAAAGTGCTGAGTGCTAGCAAGTTTAATTTGCCAAGATTAAACACTCATTTATAACAACTACCCAGAAGGGAGAAGGGGGGAAAAAAGAGACATTGTTCTGCCTCTGAGGTCTGTTTTATGTATTGAAATGCAGTAAACTGTGTTATTCAGCACCTGTGTCTCAAAACTTTAGTCCAGAATCCTTTTCCTGGGTCTTTTGCCACTGATTCCCAGTCACAATGTTGCGACATTCTTTTTGGTTATTTTTAACCCCCAAAAGGACAAATTTACCAGTAAATGGAAAGGTATAAAATGTCAGAATGAATTGGTATGTCACAAAAAGCTTGACAATAGAAACAACTGGATGAAAACATAGAGAAGTAACTTCATCCTCATGTTACTACTCTGACTAGATGTTTTCCTCCAGTACACAGGAAATGTGTACAATCCTACTGAGGTGTCTCAAGGCAAGGCATTTCATCTTATATTCACAGTGAACTAAAAGTATATATGTGGCTGATTACTGCTGTTCGGATGGTGGGTGGAAACATGATAATTCCTCATTATTCAGTCATGTCTCATTGCTCTTAAACAGGAGTAGATATCAGCTTCTTCCCAGCTGGCCTCTCTGGGGTAGATGTATCTGGAACAGATTCTGTCCAAGAAATCAAAAATCTTCCTCATTATTCTGATGAAAGCAAAATAAATCAAATAACATCTCTGAGAAAAATCCCTTGACAAATAATATTTCCTGATCTATGTTAAAGGTTCCTTCCCATAGAGTTCTTGTAAACTTAGTTTGCAATCCGTCTGGCAAACTTGAGTTGAGTTCTGCTGTCTCATATTACTCATCTGAAATTTGTGTAAGACTGTGAATTTTGGTCCAAGTGAAGCCAAACTAGAATAATTGAATGGCTTCTTTTAAACCTTCCCTTGAAAATTTGAAATGATATTTTCATTTTCAAGTCTTGCCATGAATGATTTGTTCAAGGGAGTTTGGGGAGGAGAAGTAATTGAGTTCAAGTCTCCATGGCTCCTGCTCAGTGCCTTCATTTCTTTACCATTCTTCCTGGCAGGGGATGAAGCACACAGTAGAATTAAAGGAGACTCACAGAAGGGCAGTGCAATGTGTCGGTCATCAGTAACCACTTCTTTGACTACAAATCTTTTCCAGCTGAATATACTTATAAACCCTCAAAGCTCCAGCTGGAAATGACTGTTGATTCCAGCTGTGTTGCTGTGACTCTGGGAAGGTCCTACAGACAAATAAAAGCAGGAGGAGACTGATGGTCCCTTGATTCTGCATGCATTGACCCCAGCACCTGCCTGTAGTCTACTCCCTTGCTGAGCTGGGACACTGGCTAATGTGTTCCTGATTGCTGCTGCACTTAAGCAAATGAACTAATGGAAAGTTGTTAAATGTAGAGCAAACAATTAATTAAACACTTTAATTTTGTGCTGTTTAAAAAAGGAAAAACAAAAGAAAATGTGAATTTCGTCCCCAGCCACTGTCACCTACCACACATTTTCTTTTTCTCAGTATAACACCCACTCTGTTAATGACTTGTCATAACATAACATAACATAACATAACATAACATAACATAACATAACATAACATAACATAACATAACACATAACATTAGACTTAATGGCTCAATAAACACCACTGCATGGAAAATAGGTTCAGTTACTTTCTCTATCTCACCCCAACCGTTTACCAAACATTTTATTGGCATTTAGGGCTCTGTTTTCTGGAAAAACAAATTCTAGACTTATCATGTCCTAGAAGATACCTCCCTTGTTCATATCAGTAAGGTCAAAAGCTACCCCCAAGCAGAGTTCGCCTAGTGATGGAATTGTTAAGTCTCAGCATTCACTCAAGATAAGCTCTTGTAACCTTTAAACTGTGAGAATCCTTGACAAGGAAATTTTATTCTGGCATTAAAAATTGTGTACCAAGAAATATTCCACAAATAGATAAACCCCCTAGACAGAAATAGGATACCTGTGTGGAAGAAGCTGTACACCTAGAAAAATCCATTCCTGCAGCTTTGAACTAATACTAAATTTAGACTCCTGTCTTCTGCAGATGGTAGCATTTGGGGGCAGTTCTATCAGTCCACTCTGCAAAGGAGCGGTTCAGAAGTGAGACATTGAGGAGCAAGTAGATGGAGGGACCAAATAAAAGAGGCTGAAGAGGTTTTTAAAAGAGTTCCTAACCAAATAAACATCCTTTCTCAGGAATGTGCTCTGCAAATCTCTCTTCATCTATCCTCAGTTTTAAAGAGGTATAAAACTCAGTTGGAATATTGCTTCTGGGTTAAAACTTATATCAATGCTTTTAGTCAGAAAGCAATTTTTGTTGCATATTTGAAAAAAAAAAAAAGGTTATGTGAGTGATTTTGAGCTTACAAAGTTTGAAGCAAATGATAAAAAAAAGGACAAAAACAAATTGAAGTTAGTTTTTTCCTGAAGATGCTCTTTAGTATTTCCATAATGGGTTTGTATTTCTGAAAAGAAAATTTTGCAGACCATTGAACCACAGCACAGTGACTAAGTGAGTTTACTACTAAATCATTCAAAACAAGAGTTATTTAGCTTTTAGAGGAAGCAAAATGTATTGTTGCATAAGGCTCTGAAAGGTCCATTACAGTTCTTGTGCATCATTAAAGCAAAACCCCAAATAATCCCTTAGTACATAGGTCAGGAATCCATAGCCTGTAATGAAGCTATGAATATTTATTATAGAGAACTACAGCAAGTGAGAAGTAGCTTTTCCCTAATAGTCTGTAATGCAGCTAGCTGGATAATCTGAATACTATAAAGTCAAAAATTTACCAAAGCTAAATAACAGAAATCTCCTATGCCAATAAAGCAGTTAGAAATATGGAAAGAAACACCTTCCCACCATATTGGACCAAAAGTGACTACAACACAGTGCTCTGCCTCTATTATGAGTCAGCAGCAAGGGGTGAGGGCCAGCAGCATCTCATGACATTCACAATCCTTTACTATTTCAAACAGGTGTTGTGAAAGGACAGTCCTTGCTGATACCTCTTTCCTGTCCATCCTGAGGTCATATTTCAGCCATGTCCCACTGAACCGCAGGGTTCCAGCACACACTTTTTAACAGACTGACACCGTTCTTGTCTACATATCCAAACTATATCATCCCTATGCTCATGTTGTATTGGAGACATGGGCATAGTCCAGATCTAGAGATGGCATAAGGGGTGCATTCTGCCTTTGTCTTATTATTTTCCTCATAATTTCTGACTGATATTTTGGTTTTCTCTTATTTGACTGACATTTCTGCATTTTGATTCGACTGATATTTTTGACTCTGCCAAGTACAGGGGTAGTGTTTTCAGGGAAATCTGCAATATGTAATTTAGAGCCTATTCTGCTTATTGTGTGAGACTGTGAGTACTGGTCCAAGTGAAGCCAAACTAGAGTAATTGAACAACTTCTTTTAAGCCTTCCTTTGTAAACTTGAAACAATACCTTTATGGTCCTGTTGTGCATTACTTCGCACCTAGAAACACTGAATTTCATTTATCGTTTCATTACTCAGCCCCTTCGTTTATTCCATCTGAAACAATTTATCTGCACCATCAATTTCAGGATTTTCAGATCTAAACAATTTCACTACTCCATGCTTCTCTCAGATCATTCATGAATATTTTCAGAATTATATCTTCCAGAGGGAGTAACCTAGTCAATCTATCTGCATATTTATAACTTAACTGGGCCAGCTCTTCACTCAAGACAAAAGTTCAGATTCATAAAATGTTCTTGACCTTGATGTCTCGGTGACTGAGCATTCATTTAGTCACATAAGGCTATTACTTTCTAGACCACATAAATATTTTGGGGGATTTTTTTCACCTCTCCTCCCATATTCTAGATTTAGTGATAAAAGACCTGTACTGTCAGGAAAATTCAGAAGCCTTAACTTCTGTCGCATAGCATCACTTAACCAATTTGGTAGGTTTTGACTTTTACCTTACACTTGCTATGATGGGTGGTTTTGGCTTTTTTCTTTCTGAGAGGATTGTGAAGTATAAAAGTACAGTTTATGCTGGCACTACAAAAAGCAGGTGCTTATGAGTGACATACAGCTCTGTGCCATGATGTTGTATAGGACTCATCTCAGAGGCAGATGACCCCAAAGGTTGCTCTGATTTAATCAAGCAAGACTACTAGTTGCAATTATGTTGATGAAAAATGTAATGAAGACTTTGAAGGTCTACCCTGCGCCTGTGACCACACTGCTTCCTCCACAGCACAGAACCATTGGTGATGCAGATCTCATTTGTGCTTTTCCCTTCTGAGCCGGGACAGACATTCCCAGGCAGTTTCAGGTAACGTGAAGGTAAAATACAGTAGGCACCAATATATGGCTGCTCAGTTCCTAGTAGATCTCTTTTTTTTTTTTTTTTTTTTTGTGCAGAAATCATATCCTTTCTCAGTGACAGCACGATACAGTTCCTGAATCTGTCTAGGACAAATCGGCATCATTCCTGTAACGTCATATTTTAATTAATGCTGGTTATAAAGAGGGTCTCATTTATACCAGATTATCATCTGCATCTCTCAAATTCAAGTCACTAACTCATCTTCTGAAGTGAACCCACATACACAAACTGATTTTCCCAAACAGTGGGAATCTCATCTTCCTAAAACTGAATTACCTGAACAGTAGTTTTTAAAATCAACAGGACCTTTTAAAACTAATAAAGCAAAATCTTTCCTCTTCTGTTGGAGGATGATAAGGATTTAGGGGTGGATTTTTCTGTTTTTTAAAAAGATGCATATTTAGTTTCAGTTCCCTTAAGACAACACAAACTGTCTTGATCTAAATAATATAACCTTCTCGTTAACATTAATTAATCCTTCATTACAGAAACACATTTTCCTACAGAGCATTTCTCCTTCCCTCTGGAAACACAGTCAACAAAAAAAAAAAAATAGAAAAATCACATCCCTCACATGAATATGTGATGAATATGTGTGAGTGAGCACACACACGTACAAGGGCACCCCACTAGAGTCTCTAAGAGAGCCAGGAGCGTATGGACACCAAAGATCTGCCCCTTTTCTCCTCCAAATGAGAATGTTTGTTACCCATTGAGGATTCTACAAACCTGATTGCAATATATCACATTGAAGTTGAGATCACTCTAGTCAGAAGCATAGATAAAATCAATGGCTTATAGCTACTCACATTTATCTGTGAACTGGTCAAAATATTGAAAAGATGTGTTTGATTTCTCTGTATTTTCCACTTTCAAGGTACTCACCACATCACACATTTTTGAAAAGAAAGTAGCTACTATTCAAATATGGAGTATTTTCTTTTTTTTTTTGTTTCCAAACTATATACTCAGGACTGATAATCTGACCAAATCACAGAAAGCCTTTATTTCATTTCCCATCATAGTTCATTTGGTATTTATCACTGAGAGGTCAAAATTAAAAATTGTGGGTTTGCAGGTAGTAAATCAAGTCACATCATTTAAACTACAATAAATGACTGTAAGTGTTAATATCGATGGAGACAGACCCTCGAGCAGCATTGCCATAGCAGCCTGCAGTGATTTAACCAGCCTCCAGAAAGCTGGCTTACCTCATAGTAGCAAAAAACAAAAAAGGTGAAAAGAGTTCATTATTTTCACCTGGCTTAGCGTGGTGAACTGGCCCAACACAAGTACACAGGAGTGCTGGAATTACCAGGGGGAAGAATGTGAGCCTGGGATGCAGGTAAAGATATGGCAATCACTGTATTGATTGATGAGGGGTACTATGTAACAGCACTCTTAAGAGATGATGCATGTTATTTTCAAAGATTTGAGCCTTCTTCTGCCTTTTGATGTTGATCACAGCTTGGCTAATGTGCTGGAATCTGTCAGACCATGATCATAGAATCATAGAACGACAGAATAGTTTAGGTTGGAATGGACCTTAAAGATCATCTAGTTTTAATCCCCCTGCTGTGGGCAGGGACACCTCCCACCAGACCAGATTGCTCAAAGCCTCACCTAACCTGGCCAAGGATGGGGCAGCCACAAGTTCTCTGGGCAACCTATTCCAGTGTCTCATCACCCTCAGTAAAAAATTTCTTCTTACATCTGATCTGAACTTACTCTCTTTCAGCTTAAAGCTGTTACTCCTTGTCCTATCACTATGTGCCGTCATAAAAAGTCTCTCTCCATCTTTCTTGTAGGCCCCTCTTCAGGTACTGGAAGGCTGCCATAACGTCCCCCCAGGGCCTTCTCTTCTCCAGGCTGAACAACCCCAGCTGCCTCAGTCTCTCTTCGTGGGAGAACTGCTCCAGTCCTCTGATCATCTTTGTGGCCCTCCTCTGGACTTGCTCCAACAGGTTCACGTCCTTCTTTACTTGGGGGCCCAACATAAGCTGGGCTGAATAAAGTACTCCAGGGGAGATATCATGATCAGAGTAGACGGGTAGAAATCATCTCCCTTGACCTGCTGGCCACGCTTCTTTTGATTCAGCCCAGGCATATTTCTGGGCTACGAGTGCACATTTCCAGGTCATGCTAAGCATCTCATTAATCAGCCTGATCTTCCTTCATTGGTGCACTAGGTTTTCAAACAGATCACCCCAAATTACCTGGCATTGTTCTTTTGCCTTAACTAAACTTTTGACAATAGTGAACTACAAGTGGCACACAGGATGAAAAAACTGGCATGAAAAAAAATGCTTTCAAATTCAACAGAACTTGTTCTACAGTCCTGTTTGTCTCAGCAGTTCCCACACCAGGATGTCTAGTGACATGGACAAGTGCATCAACGTCATAGCAAGTTTTGACTTATTTCCACCACCAAAAAAAGATTTGTATCCACAGCAAACCAACTTGCCAAATACTTCTCTAGGACAGATTCATGATTCCCTGGCTATCATCACAGGGGATAATTTGCCTGGTTCACTATATTCTGCCCCTTCCGCCATAGTACTATGTAGCCTTACATGCCAAGCTAACGAAACAGTCCTTCTTCCTTTGAGGAGGCATAAAAACCACACTGAAATCTCAGTGCTGAACGGGGCAAACTCAGGCTCTGGATGGTAAATAACATTGCACAAGATTTATTACTGTTGTGAGCCTCTTTTATCAGAAATCTCTCTAGCAGATCCTGACAGCAATCCCGTTTTCCCATTCTGAGGTAGAAAGGAGCTCTTTGATTTCATCCACATCATCTTCATTTTAATTATTTGGATTTAAAATATTATACAGAGGAAGGTTCATAGCCCAAGGCTGCTGTTTGTTTCGGTGACCCTGATGACTTGCCTACATTTGCCATCTGTTCCTGAAATTATTTTACCTGGAGGCTCTCCTTAGTATTCTCCTACTTAATTTATAGGAACACCATTCCTGAACTCAATATCAAATCTCAGTATTTATAGGAATTATCTCTTGCCCCCCACAAAGTCAGCAATTTGAAACTGAACCTGACCGTGTTTTCCAAGAACTGCTCAGTGGAAGCCAGTGGTCAAAGTGGTTACATGGTACTTTAGATCGTGTAATGACCATGATATTTTTAGTTCAAGGGAAGGATCAATAATTCCATTCAAGGCTGGTCTACTTTTGCTCCCTCTACAGTCAAGGACAAGCATTAGTTGTAATTCCTAAACAAGACATCTATCACATATTCAGCCTAGATTCTCCCTCCATATCAGACAAATAATACCATTTTCCAGGCTTGCACATGAACAGAGGAACAGTTTGAGAGTTGGGAAGACACAGAGATTTTACGCTTCTTTTTCTTCAGTTTTCAGGATGCTGAATTGTTTAATGTATTAACAGCAAGACCTGGACACTAACTATATTTGACTAGCACATTGCTTTAGTAACCATACAAAACATTTCAATCACTTCTGAAATGTGACTCTGTTCCATGGGAGGTGTCAGAAACAGCAGCAATAGCTTGAGACAGTCAGAACACAGCATGTCCAGGTGCTGCTGCCTCTCCCTGCCTCCTCTCCCCTGCTCTAAATATCTCTGAGATGGATACAACACAGATGCATGACTGAAATGAGACTAAAATTAGTATTATGAGGATGCAGAAGACTTAAATCTTTTCTTGAAACCTCTTTGCAATCTGAGGCCAATAATATCCTGAACCTGTCACTCTCTCTTTTCCCCTCTGTACTAGCTGTGGCATCCCATTGTACTATAATTACGGCTCTTCGCCAGCACCGTTTCTTATACTGCATTTTGGAGTTAATCTGGTGCTGAATAACACAGGCTTTTTCTTTAGAAAGGCTATTTCGTGTTTCTGATAAGGCTGTTCTACTCTAATGATGGAGCCATATTACAGGGAGCAAAAAAAAATCCCACCACCTTGACAATATGCAGTAAGAGAAGCTGATATGGTAACCCTTTGGTATTACCTGGGCACATAATGTTGGATCAACAATGTATCCCTATGCCAGAGTGCGTAAAGCAATTCAGTAATCACCATTGATTTTTCTCTTTTACTAGACTATTTAATGTTACAATAAAACAGAAGTCAGACTCCAAAATAGAGCTTGAATTTCAATACAAGGGATCCAAGGAAGAATTTTCCACTGCCAAAAGCCTGGGTGATTCTGCCAAAACCAGCAAGGCAGTGCTGCTACTGTTAGCTCAGGTCTGAGCACCCACTCCACCTTCCAGCAAACACCTGCATCGCATAACTTACAACATGCTAGTGCACAACGACAGCAGTTTCTGAGGCTGTGGGTGCTTGGAGGAGGTCCTTCTGTATGTGACCCTGTCACCCTCGCTACCACTAAACCTGTCACTTCATCAAGGCATTTTCACAGCAACCTGTTCGCCTGCCACCCTTTTCCCTTCCAGCATGTCTTTTAAGTCCTCTCTCAAGTACCTCTTGCACTGCAATCTCAGCCTAGTACTGCTCATGCCTACCATAAGGACTGAAATTACTTCTATATTAACTGACCTTAGCAGCAGATGCTATAAACAGATCCTTTTCTTTCTTGTCCTAAAGAAATACAATATTTATTAAAAACTACTTTATAAGATACTCATCTTCAGCTTTACCTCCTGCCTCCCTTCACACACATGTGCCCTCGCATAAATACAGATACCTTTATAACTTGGCCCTGCCTGCCAGTAACCTCATCTGGTTCCTCTTAAAAAAGAGTTTGAGAAGAGATCTAAGCAAAATTATGAATATTCCACCAAAATATCAGGAGACATTTAACTGCAAGGGTGTAAAAGTTTTCCAAGAATGACAGGCAGAAGGAGAATGTTCCATTTTATCTGGATTTTTAAAAAATTCAATCCTACTCCCAAGTCAAAAATGTTTGACTACGATCAATTAGCTAACAAGCACATTAATAGTAACACTTTGATAGTTGTTCCTTAATAAAAAGGGAAAGAAATTAGGGTGTAACTGAAGGAGCCAGACAACCAGCCCTCTTCAACAGGTGGAAATAACAACCTGTTTCACTGTAACCACAGCAAATAAAGGAATTTTATATCATCACATCACTTTCTGAACAATTACTGTGTCCTAAAGCATTTGGATTTCTCAGTATCCATGGCCTGGTTTTGACCCTGACATATCTGCAACATTGCTATATTTGTGGTTCATTTTCCTGTTTTTCTCATCTCAGCCTGGACACTGGTGATTCTCTCTCTTTGGTTTCTGGACCAACATGCTTTCACGTTTTTGACTTTTGGATTGTCTTCTGCTCTGCACACCAGGTATGTGATCTTATCCATCAGAAGTAGCTGGCTAGCCACTTCACAGAGGTGAAGAAAAGTAAAATGTCACAGAGATTGTAGGACCTTCAGATCCTAATTTAGTATGGAAAGTAGAACTATCACAAGTAGGAATGAAAAGAACCTTGACAAATCCTCTGCTCCATTATCTAAAGCAGAAAACCAGGCAATGCTATTTCTGCCATTCCTTGACTCTCCATCCATCTTGTCTTTCCTTCACCCTCTCATTTTCTCTATTTGCTTCTTTATAGCTATGTAGCTGGCTTCTTAAAACCCTCAATGTAGCTGGGAATACAGTCCAACTGCAAGGTGCTACTACTGGGAATAAAGACGATTGTAATAAATAAGGAAGCAGAAAACTTCTGCAGATGAAATAAAATGCAACGCATGAATCATTAAATATTGAACAAAATTCAGGCTGCAGTTGGTTGGTTTATATAATTTCCAGCATCCTGATGGATGATATGATAACGGGTTTTTTTAGGTTGAGGAAGACAGAGTGAAAAGGGTGTCTTTTACTGTTTTTATTAAAAGACTGACTCCTGTACAGTGCTGAGGACTTGGGATAGCTCAGTACCTTTCTTGTTGAACTCAGATTCTCCATTGTTAATAAAAGCTGTGGTGTTTTGGAGTAGTTTGATTGGGGCAGTTTGCAAAAGGTCCCTAAATGCAAACTTGAGGATTGATTACCCTTGTCTGTTTTTAATGAAAATTAACAACGTGAGTGGGAGTAGAGTTCTGTAATTACCAGGCCACTGAAATTAAAAATAGAGGAGAAATTCCCCAAACCTCTGAGACACCATTTCCCTCTAGCTAGGTTCACCAGCACACTGTGACTGAAGAGAGAGGTGCTATGCTGAAGAACCATTGTTCTGCCGCAAGGGAGAGAAAATAAAAATTAACCTCTGATCTACAAAAGCGCTGGAGCCGCTGGCAATTAAGATGTTATTTAATAAGATGCCATGCTTTGAATCACTAAAATGAAGGGCTGGAAGAATCTCTCTGCCACACTGCTCTTGAGTGCTTTCAGACTCAGACATGGCAGTCATGTGAGGAGGTTAGAGAGCTGTAATTAAATTAATAAAGCATGGCCTGGCTACTAGAGAGAAAGACAGAGAGACAGAGAAAAGAAGTGATTGCAGGTAATTGCTGGACATACTGCTGTTATTTAATTTTTTTTCTTTCTGCACTTGAGACTGGTAATTTTTTTCCTGCTTTTGTGCTTGACAGGCTCTTCAGCTAGAAATCACCAGCCAAGACAAAATTGTTCATCAAAAGTTAAAAAGAGGTTACAATGACAATAAAAGTGCCAGCTTCTCACAAAAATATCTAGATATATTTTTGTGAGATGACTGAAAACATAAAAGATTTTTCTGATATTTTTTCCTGAGAAAAAAATGCCCTTTTCTGAGAAAATTAAGAAGAAAAGATCAAATTTACCAACAGTTTCCACTGTAATCCTTTCCTTTAACAAAATTTAATGTTTCTAAAAAATTTTGATTTCAAATATTCTCTGATGAGTTGTAACATGAGGACAACCTGTCTGTGTTAAGGAAAAGGTTGATTGAGATGCTTCAGTAACAACTGTTGTTCACACCATGTGTGCTATGACTGGTTTCTTGGCAGTTCATTTTAATTCTTCCTTCCTGAAGCTTGCATTCTTCTGTCCAAATCCAGGAAGGTTGTTATTGTCTGCTGCTAAGTCCAGATTTAAAGCCAATGGTGCTTGTGAAACTTCTCTGGGCTGTGGGTCAGTCCTTTGCTCTATGTTTGATGGACTAAGTCAGAAATACGTGTTTGGATCTCAGTTTGGGTATTCTGTAGCTGGAACAACATGTTTTTCACAACTTCTCTCCCCACCAATCTCAAGCCAGTGATGTAAATCCTAGCTTTTTCCAAAGCTTAGCAAGATATCATTCTTACAACTCATGATTTGCTATTTGAACTCAGGGCAATGATCTTCACCTTTTCATATAAGCACGTCCTTTGGTTTACACAGGACACAGTCCCATGTCGATGCAGCACAGACAAGTGCAGTCTTTGTAGATGAGCAGCATATTCCTGTATCTTTGGATGGAGCCCATCTGCCACCATGGAATTCATATCTGCACCAGGCTTAGGGCATTTGAAAGATGCCAGACCTTTAGATGTAGGGATTTGGTTCAGCTTATCAGAAAAAGAAAAGCCACCTGCAAGATTTAGATCTATATCCCCATAACAGCCTTTTGAACTTCCCTGGAAGTGTTTTGATCTGGAGTTTTTTGATTCAGGCTCACCTACATTCACTTATTGGCTCTGGTTTCTTTCCTATTTAGAGCACACATATCACAGCTTGAACTACCTGGCCTTGATTTCAAAAACCACAGGATGAGTTACAACTCCTTCTAAGTAAAAAAATCAAACATTGAATGAGGCTGTTTCTGATTTTGCTAAAAGTTTCCTAGAAAGTGGACCTTCGAATGGCAGTTCTCTCTCTGATCTGGCAAGATGGCTATCAGTTTGGATGTGGAGGAAAATGTTAAGGCGGCCTGCAAAAAATTTGGATTTTACCACCTGATCTGGAGAAATCAGACTTCAGCCATTGGGTCTATGTATGTTATAGCAGCTGTCACATGCATCTGAGAGGAGGGGATTTGTGATCTTCAACTTTAGGTGTTAATCTTAGTTAATGATAACATCAAGCATCACATACTCCACTGCTATGTGCTAAAGCCAAGGAAATCACCGATCAGATAAGGAAATCACTGATCTGTGAAAGAAAACAAAGGATCACAGGGAATAGCCACAATTGTGTTAAATGGACAGTAAGGGGGTACTCTGGTATTGTAAATCATACACAAGGTAGTATGTAATTAGTTCCAGGAATAGGAGGAGAAGAGTTAAATATTTCAGGGAACTGTAGTGAATATGTATGTGTTGAGTAAATACAATAAGGAGACCTACGTGTATTCTTCAGAGGCACTCATGGAGGAATATCCCCAGTGCTTCTCCAGCACCAAAATTAAAGAATACCTGCTTAACAGTATTTCAGGGTGTTGGCCTTTTTTCTTTTTTTCACATCCCAGGTGAGAGGAGCAACCATGTACTGAGTGTTGAAGAGGCAGAGAGAGATGGTTGCTGCTCTAAACAACTCAAATATTTTTTCTTAGTAAGATGGATGGGGAAGCAGGCCTGATGACCCATCAAAGAGGAATCCAGTTTTCCAGATTCACAACCTTGAACACCATACAACTTCATCAGACAATGAAAGAGAAAAAGCAGCAGGCAAAACCTAGCTCAAATTTTTGCCTCAGGGACTGTTGCTATTTTTTGTTCTGAGAGTGCCTTACCCAGAAGCTGGTAAAATGGCAGCAGGCAGCAGGTCATTTCTACCCCTTGCATCTTTTCAGATCTCACGGAGCCAGGTAGCCATACTGAGAAAAGCATGAATTGGGGAAGACTGACTTTAGTGTTTCTTTTTTCAGGTTGGTACTCAGTAACTGGGTTAGTGTGCCCTCTCTATCCATTTCTCTCTCTCCCTGTTTAGCTGAGGGAATACAACCCTCGGGAAGAAAATTCACATGCATATTCATGGGACACCTTGTAACGAATATTATCATCGACTCAGCGCTTTGTGGTTTTGTTAGTGATGGAAACACTACTGTATTTACAAATCCCATGTAAGCTCAAGTTTGGGTTACAAAAAAGTGTTTGACTTTCCCTTGATTTAGTGCAGAAGAGGAGTGCTGCTTACTCCAGCAGTTGCACCAAGACTTTTTCTGCCAGTTGCTCTGAGAAGGAAACTCTTTGAGGGTGTTACACGGTTGACTAAACAAAAGGAACAACTGTGGAAGATCTAGGCTAAAAAGCCCCGAGGCTCAGAGAGAACAAAAGGCAAATGATCTGTTTAAAGTCCATACATTTAAAAGAACTGGTAATAACCTAGGACTGCTAATGTTTTGACTGAAAGTCATTTTCTGAGCACGCTGTGGGTTTCAGACCCATTTCTGTGGTGGTGCAGGGGCTGGTTCCTGCTGGGAGCTTACACCAGGACCTCAGACTGTGGCCTCTCACAAGCCATGTACGGTCCCTCTGCTCTGCAAGGGTAACGAGGTATTTTGTGGCTAGACACAGTGCTGACGTGTTTTCAACATTGTACATTGCATGGATATAAATGTGAGTTCAAGTGCTATATGAGAGGTAAAACCAAAACGTTTGCCAGTATCAAGTGCTTCAGTCACTGCTCAGCCGCAGAGACAGGCCTCGTTTTGACCAGTATGAGAGAAACAGCCAGACGGGTCAGGCTGTCCGGGCAGGGTAAGCAGGGCAGTGACTGATCTGTGGGTATGATTTTGGCTCCCTTCGAGTCTGGACTGGATTGGTGCTGCTCACAACTGCAAGTTACAGGCAGTTGTGCTCATGCCTGGAAGCTGACAAAAAGCCTACCAGTGAAGCTATATCATTCCTGCCCAGGGGAACTGCAGGTGCTTCCAGGGTCATACTCGTTTCTGGAGTGGAGCAGATATTTGTGAGGGCTTTGGTAATTCCCTTGGTCAAAAGAGAAAGAATTGTGACATAGGGGATTCAGTACAGGCTGGAAAGTATAAAACTTTGATATATTTGTCAACTTTATTTTTTCTCCTTCTTCTGTGTTCAGGTTAAAATCTCGGTGGATTTCCCCAGGAAATTTAATTTAATGAGGAAAAGGTGCAGCACTTGCATTTTATGAGGCACAGTCTGTAGCTGCCACCTTTTAGGGGTAGAAAAGAATGCAACCTATTAGGTATGCAATTCCTTCATCAGTCCCAACAAAGGAGCAGAAAGAGTCAAGATGTGACCACTGGCTAGAAATTATGCCCTCGGGTTAACCTAAATATGTTAATCAATTATTAGGTACTTGAAGGGAAAAGGAGGTTGGCACCCAGGAGGAGCACAAATACTCTTAACAAGGGGAAAAAATTACAGGAGCTGAGAAAGAGAGACAAGCAGTTAGCACCTGTAGAATAGATACAGGTTGTGAGAGGGAAAGGTGAGGAGTTTGTCACAAGACGTAAAATTTTTTTGTGTTTCCGTTGCATTCGTCCAGATGGGTATCAGTGCACTTTGACCCTGCCTAAACAACACCCTAGCATGCAAAAACTTCTGCCAAGAGGAGAAGATGCCTTATCCCCACTCTCTCGAGAAGTGTTGAGCCCGTTTCTACATGCCACACACAGAAACACAACATCAACCTGATCTGCACTTCAGTCGAAATTTTGCAGTCATTCCCCAGCTGTTATATTTCAGCCTTAGGGCATCACATTCGGGGTGAATGGCAGCTCTTCATTCTGCTTGCTCTCCTCTGAAGAGGGTATTTGTTTGAGTGCTCACTACATCTGGATTTCTTTTTTGTGCCTTTGGTTTGAATAATTGCCTTAATCTAAATTTCAAGGCTGACATCCCTTCTGACCCTTTTCTGTTCACTTCTGCATTGTGAACAGGCTTCTTACTTTTTGATTTAATAAAAAACTACAGAGGATTAATGAGTTGCTTCTACATCAAATTTATTTCTAAAAAAAAATAAGGATGCATGTTTACGTACCACAGTATTTAACTTGATTTCTAGTGCTCTGTTGCATGCATATACAGTAGAAAGATGCACATGGTGGATATTATGGAAAATAATTAAAGTATATTTTAGCTGAAAGTGTGTTTCCTAAAAGTATTGCAGCTTTTCTCACCAGTGTATTTGGTCATCACTTTTTTTTTTTTTTACTTTTCAGCTGCTACCACTGAGGTAAAATGTCCTGGCCCTGAATAACAGTAATTTGGTATCCAGGTGCACATACACACGTGCAGATGCAGCAGCTTTAATTGCTGTTTGCTTAGCAATTTAAGCCTCTTTAGTTTTCCATTTGTTAAATGAGGAACATGCAACATTTACGTAATTCATTCGCTCAAATAGTTCAGCAATTAACTCACTAGCTTTATATCTATTTCAAAGGCCACCTCATAGTGGCCTCTCTGGCTGCTGCAGCCCTGGAGTATTCCTCCCCTGCAGTGCATCACCACTTTCTCCAACAAGAGTACATTGACCTCCCTGAACTTTCTCTCACACCTACCTGCCTAGCTAGTTTTCAACTGAACTCTCTGATCCTGTAATTTCATTATCCCTTCTTCCATAGCTTACTCATCCTGCCTTCTCAGTTTCCTTGCTGGTATCTTGGTCACCTCCTCCCACATCCATCCATTCTCCCATTACAGCCTTCACTGACCTGCCTACCTGCACCAGCACCACCCCACACTGCTCCAATGATTCCTATGCTGCTAGGCAGGCTGCTGTGCATCTGTCCTCTCTCTCAGGTCCTTTGTTCTCCAATACTATCTTAGGACTATAAGGTCAACTGAATATTTGATGAAAGAGTTATGAAGGTACTTTCATGTATATCTAAGCAAGAGGACATATGTAATGAAAATATCCAGTCAAAGTCTGAATTTTTCATTAAAAAAAAAAAAAAGTTGAATGATTGTAGCGATTGATCAAGACCTGTAAAATATGTTATATCCTTATGTGTTAGATTTGGTTAAGCGGAAAATAGGAATAGAAGGCAACCAACCCCCTTTCTGGTTGTGAATCTCTGAATCATATATTAACAGTCTACATATCAACATATATAACAAGACCTCCAGGACAAACATACTGACTATTCACATGTATCTATCAAGTACTGAGCTTTGTGTGTGACACATCATCTATCATACAGGTACATAAGGATTCATGTCATTATGTCAGGCTTTTGTATCAGTTATTGGTTAAAATGCTTACATAAAAATTCTGTCAATCTGATAAATTTTGAGTGGATTGTTGCAAAAAAACTTTCAGCAGTTTTGAATTTCCTGTATGTTTATTAAAATAAAATATTGCTTTCACATTTGAAGCAATTCTTTTCTCTGTCAGCTAGTTGGTTGGAATTTTTTCTCTTATCAAACCCAAATGAATCATTACTGGTTCTTGTCAGACCTTTATGTTTCATAATGCAATAAGAGGTTTTCCAAGGATGCATTTGCTCGTTTTATCCTTTTTTTTTTTTTTCCTGAAGTCGTCTATTTGTTACCCTTAGGAAAACACTGACATAAAACATAGTTTCCACTATGTAATTTCAGCTCCGGCTTTCCCTGCTTTGTTGACGGAACCCGGCGCTAGCGGTACTTCCAGATACCACACAGAGCCATCTGCCGGTGCAAGACTACGCAGCGGCCAGACCTCACACCACAAACTTCACAGTTTCTAAATAGTTCTTGATCTGGTAAAACTCTAGAATTAAAGCCAACCTTCCTCATTCAGGCTGCTCTAACAGTATTTTAGGCACTTGGGTTTTGCTGCAGGGCTTTTCTCTCATCGATTTTCTTTTTGTACACTCCAGGAAATAGTATTATGGATTCATAAGTCATAAACTCATCGATGCAAGCAGTATGATGATAGAGGGGAAAAAAAAACAAAACCCAAAAAATATTATATGCATGTTCATCATCTCAGTTGATTTACTGTAAGATCCACTTAGTCACTTTACTGCAGTAAATTAAAGCAGAGATATATGAGTTCTCATCATTTAAATTCACCATGGATCACTTGAAAAATAAATAAACCAAATAAAATGCCCTGGGTCCTGAACTGACTGCTTTGTGAAGCCTGGGTGTTCAAAAACCAGCTCTGCTTTATACATCCTTGAACTTTCTTAATATTTTAATTTCAAGCACGGATGTGTGTGGTTCTAGTGATTGATCCTTTCTTCACCATTTTTACAGAAAGAAAAATATACTCACGTTTGTGTTTGTCCCTGTTGTATTCCCTGCTGAGGGGATAGCCTTGTGTTTTCCATTATTTTGTCCTAACTTTGTTGCTAATAGAGATATTTTATAAACTTTGCTGCTAATGAGTCACTGTTGATGGAAGGCTCGATTGTAAGCATGGTAAAAATACTTAATAGTTCCACAGCATTTTGAATTTTCAAAGGGTATTCTGTATACCAATTGTCTCTGTAGCATACCTTGGTTTAAGTGGGGCATAAATACCCTCATTACAGACCCTCTTATTATTTTTAGTGTACTAATCAGGGGATGGCAATGAAACATTGCACGAGAACTGTGAAATCTAAGGACTGGCATCCGTAATGATATACGGCTTCAGGACCTCATGTACCAGAATGCCAAGCTGATTGTATTTGATGCTGTGGATCAACATGCACTTCACGCCCAGCAGAAGCCCAGTCTTATCTCCAGATAGCAGTGTCCCTGCTGCTGTGTCCCAGTTACTTCCAGAAAACAAACAAATAAAACAAGCAAATAATAATAAAAATAAAGAATGAAAAAAAATTAATTTTAGCCTAAATTTGTTCACCCATGAAGTTCAGGAATAGCCACACAAAAGCTAAACAGTGGTGGCATTAGGAGGGCAGAAAGCATAGAGTAGTCTTTATCTTCCCATTGAGTGAGAACAGCAATGCTGGTTTAACCAGAGTGCATCAATGTTCTCTGGTCACATCGCAGGAGAGGAGTTGTACTGCAGCAAAGGAGACAAAGCTGCTTCTGATGTGCAGCTATAATATGCAGATCAAAACAAGCAGATTATTTTCTGCAGTGGGATTTTGAAATCAATAGGTTAAAACATTGCATTACCTATCAATAGATGAAATATTCAGCCACAAAGTATAACAATGAAATATATATAAATCAAAGTCTTCTGTCAGTAATATCACTTTGAGTATAAGATTTTTGACGGGAAAAAATCCTCTAATTTAGGATTTTTGTAAAAAAAAATGGGACTTTTACGTATATGCATATATATTCGAATACAGTAATTGATAAAACATTTCCAAAGAACATTATGATGTTGGTCTTGTCAGAAAGAGGTGGTCTTCAAACAGCTTCATCAACAATCAGATTGACCAAACTTTTATTAGTTCTCAGTGTCTCAAAATTTAAAATCAGCCAAGGTTTATTTTCTTATCCCAGGTGTGGCAAATAGAGTTTTCACTTACGAGGATCCTCTCATGAGACAATGATCAAAATTCCATTGAGGATGTAGAAAAACATTTCCGATTATGTCTGGGAAAGCAACATATGGAGAGAGAGAAGCCAAATGTAATCTTGCCCTGTGATCAACCTGTGCTTGTTTTGATAGTGTGATGCCTTCACGGCTATCCATTTATCTGTTCACGTGTTTTAGAAGGTAGCTTAGCTTTGCAAATGGAATGAGAATAAATTATTCTAATTGCCATTATTTTTTTTTCTATTTAAATATGAACTTCTGCCAACTGTTCCCTGCAACAGTTCATGAATGATACCTAAAAGGGGACATGCAAGCATAGATTTTGTGACTGCACAACTGCGTGCTGTGTGACTCGATGCTGTGTAAAAGTCATAGGAAATTAAACCAAGCAGGAACTTATGTTGTATAGTTTCGCTTTGGTTAAATTAATCACTTCTGGAGAAAAAAATACATTAACATTGTTAGTTATTGTTGCCTTCCTCAGTAACCTCAGGATGCTTGATTCCATTTTGTCCATTTCCACCTATGGTAGTTACTGTCTCTTTTCACTCTCTTTCAAACAGAGTGTGTTTTCTGTTGATAACCAGATATTAGGGAAGACTTTTAAGATGAGAGCTATGGAAGCTACAATGGAGCATCAATATTACAATATAATCTTAGGTCATCTGCCCCTCAGTTTTCTGAAAGATTCTATTATTGAAAACTTGGCCATGTCTGCTGATACCTATTAATTATGCTGACAAATCCTCTGAATTTCTGAAACCTCTGTTGTCCAGGTTTATTCAGCTGTCTTTATGGCATCTGGATAGACAGTGATCTACTCTATTTCATTATTTTTCATAATATATTCTGGTTTTCAGAGTGCAGAAGCAGTGTCTCATTCTCCCCTTTGCAGAGTGCATTAGGTAGCCAAAAAAATGGACCTGGCCAAATGGGAAATGAAAACTCTCTCTGTCTCAAATATTACTTTATACTGATGTATAATGCCAGCACTACAGATTTGGCTGCAGAATACATTCTCAATCTATTCAGCAAGAGCAAGATGGTATTTTTAATTGCATTTACTTCATCAAAAAAATAGAAAAAAAATTCTGATAATCAAGGAAGTCAAAACGATCCTCAAAATTCAAGTCACTATTATTACTGGGTTCTCTGTTCTTACACCAGTCACTGTAACAGTGATTCCACAGTGCTTTTCAGAAAGTTGCCTGTTTATTCTCACAGCCTTTTTCAGGAGGTAAAGAACTTTCCATTCTCCGCACAGGGAGTTGCACACCTGCAGCAAGTAACCACAAAGCACCGTAGAAGTAGCCTAGGGTATAGCTGAAAGTGCAGCTCTGCTTCCCAACACTGAGAGCCAAGACTGTCCCAATATATTGGCAAGAATTACTGCTGTGAAGTTTTGTAATTAACCAGTAAGACTACCTTGAAGTTTCCAAATGTTCTCAATTTGCTTTGAATTAAAACAGAATAACACATGCCCACAAACTGGGGATGCACTGAAGAGTAAACTGTCTCTAAATGATCCACAATTATCTGAATGAAATCAGTGTTACCTATTTCAGGGTCCTATCCCTGCTAGCAACCATGATTTGAAGCCTAAGTATGGATTAAAAGGGCAGGACACCTGGGCTGGTGCTCCCGAAAAATTAAAGGCTCAAAGAACCATCCTAGGCCTCAGGCTGTTTCTTTTTGCATAAAGGTATTTGCAGTTTTTTCTTCCTAAAATTCATCAAATCTCTTCTTGAACTCTTTTGTTTGAATACATCCCCAGTTCAACAGTTTAATTGTGCACACTGTGGGGAATTAAGTGTATATTTTCATTTGCTTTCTGTCCACTGCCTCACAATTACATGGTCTGCCTCCCCATTTCCTACATTGTGCAAAACTACCAGTAATATTTCTTTATTCATATTCTCAGAGCAAGTCAGGATGCCACAGACCTCTGCCAAGGCATCATGGGGTCAAGGCAGATAAGACCAAGTAAAAGCTTCAAATTCAATAGTGGGAAGAGAGTTATGCATGTAGAGTCCACCCCTGTATTCACTGCAGAGTGAAAGGAAAATCAAATATACCAAAACCAGAAATGAATGGAACATAAGTGAATAGGAAAATGAATAGCAAAGAGAAAGGAAGGGTAGTACTGCTTAGACTGATATATAATAATGATCATACTGGACATAAGCAAAGGCCCTCACTGCCCAGTGGTTCACACCAGGCTCCATCAGTGTGTAGTAACAGGGAATGTTATTATAAAAACATATAGTGAGACTCCCCGGTTGTCAGGATGGCAATACAGTGGTTAAAATGACTTGCCTGGCCTCATAAAGACACTAAGGATGTTAATGCAAGGTAACAAAGCAGAAGTCCTATAACTACTGATGCTGAAGCAGATAATGGAATAATATAAATGTAACAAAATAATGAACATAGTTTCATGGTTTTGGAAACAGAAAGAAAGGCAAAGATGGCTGAGTGGCCTTGCTTGATGCAGCTGAATGAATGAGAAGGGGCATAATGGATAAAATAGACTACATTTGTGTCAAATTGCTTACGGGAGGGATAAGAGATTCTATTGAGTAGTGCTCGAAGTCTGTTATAGATGCTCCCCCCTCCAGGTTCTGTGTTGGATATGAATAGCAATTTCTATAATGCTATTAGAGGAAGAGAGAAACTAGTAAGAATTGTGACATTAAGGTAGTCTGGCATCTAGACATGTGTTGAAAAATGAACACAACCAATAATCCTAAGGCTCAGATACTCCTTCACGTGACAGGTAACAAATTGGGCCACTAAGCAGTGAGGACAGACCAGAGATGAAAGATGATCTTGACACGGTTCTGTATACTTAGTTTTGGTTTTCAGTAAGGCCAGTGGTGTCAGCAGTGGGGCCAAACACTGGGTGGGGACAAGAGACCAGAGAAAGCATGACTGTATCTCAGAGAGAAGGAAAATTTGGAACTCAATGCGATAAAGCTGAAGAAGTCAGATTGTCTTCACCTCACCATTTGGAAATCGCAATTCAAAGGATTTTTAATAAATCTGTCAAGTTTTTATGAATGGGATTATATGCTTGGACAGTAACAAATGTACCACCACTATTGAGGAAACAGGTTTAAGAGAAGCAAAAAGGGAACTTGACAATTTCAAGTCTCTGAATCCAACCACAGTAACATGCAACAGTTGTGACCTCTCCAGGAAAACATTTAGGCTGAAAAATTAAAAAAAAAAATTAAAATCTTCCCTGTCCAACGGAACAGTGAAGATAGAAAGAACAGCCAGCCACAGAGAAGGCTAACTTCCTAATTGCAATTAGAAGGAAATATGATTCAGTATATGAAAGAAATGATGTGAAACAGTACCAGGGATTTGGACACAATAACAAGAGCCGTCTCTTCTATTGCTACCAAGATATTTTTTTCTGAGGACTTGATTTTTGAAGATAATTAGGCGTATATACTACCTTCAGATTAAGACTTTATCTACTGAAGCTAAAAGGCAGATTTTCAAAATCTACTTGCTAAATGATAAAGTGGCTCTCTTTAATCTTGACAGTCAAAATCCTTGGATGTTCTTCAAACATCTTGGTCTCAAATCTTTATTGAATATATTTATTTACACAAAGCGAGGCACACAATGTAAAACCACCTTTAAATAGAAGCTTAGTCAGTATTACATTCACATTACCTACCGTTATTCCAGGTACAGCACATCGATACTATGAGTCAGGAGACCTTTCTCACTGTATGCTCACAGAGGAGTTTCTGAAGCATTTTCCAAACCCTTCATTCCCATTGCCACTGTTCCTCAGTTCCTCATTTTACTACAGCCTTGAGATGTCATCTCTCCAACCAGCAGTCACTGAGGCACCAGCGTGATCATAGATTTTAGTGATCATCAGACATAAAGGTACTAACAGTTATTACTGTATGAATCTCCAAAGAGGTGTCAAATGGCTGCTCCTATTTCATGGAATTATATGATGGTTTGGCTTGGAAAAGACCATGGAGGTCACCTAGTCCAGCTACCTTGAAGTGATCAGGGACATTTTCAACTAGATTGGATTGCTCAGAGTCCCATCCAACCCAACCCAACCTTGAATGTTTCCAGGGATGGAGCATCTAACACCTCTCTGGGTCACCTGTTCCAGTGTTTCACCAACCTCTGCGAAACAATTTCTTCCTAATATCTAGTTTAAACTTCTCCTCTTTCAGTTTAAAATCATTACCCCTTGTTCTATTGCTACTGGTCCTGCTAAAAATTTTCCCCCATCTTTCTTAAACACCCCCTTTAAGTACTGGAAGGCCACAATAAGGTCTCCTTGGTGTCTTCTCTTCTCCAAGCTGAACAACCGCTACTCTCTCAGCCTCTCTTTACAGGGCAGGTGTTCCAGACCTTTGATCATTTTTGTGGCCCTCCTCTAGATCTTCTCCAACAGGTCCATGTCTTTCCTGTGCTGAGGGGTCCAGATTTGGGTGCCATATTCTAGTATTCTAGAGCAGAGGCAGAATCACCTCCATCAACCTGCTGGCAACACTTCTTTTGATGCAGCCAAGGACACAGTTGGCCTTCTGAGCTGCAAGCACGCATTGCCAGTTCATATCCAGCTTCTCATCCACCAGGAATTCCAGGTCCTTCTCTGCAAGGCTGCTCTCAGTCTCTGCATTCCCGAGCCTGTATCGATACTGAGGGTTGCCCCGACCCAGATGTAGGGCCTTGCACTTTGCCTTGTTGAATCTCATGAGGTTTTCACAAGCCCTCTTCTCCAGCTTGTCAGGGTCTTTCTGGACGGTACCCCATCCTTCAGAGGTGTCAGCCTTATCACTCAGCTTAGTGTCATCCACAAACTTGCTGAAGGTACATGTGATCCCATGCTTTAAGTTATTAATGAAGAGGTTAAACAACATCTGTCCCAGAACAGACCCCTGAGGGACACCACTTTTCACTGATCTCCATCTGTGACATTATGTACTTCATGTACTTCATTTTCCCAGCACTTTCATTGGGATATGACAATCAAATTATACATTTTGTCCTCAAGAGACTATACGTAATGAAATATGAGGGGTTTTTAAGAGTTTAAATAGTGGCAGTCCTTTGGAAATTAAAAAACAAAACAAAACAAAACAAAACAAAACACCATCAGCCAACCCTCTTACTTCTCACAATCAGAGAGGGAATAACACCCACACCCTTTACACCAGGGGAAAGTTGCTTTCCTTTTTAAGATAACACTTTCTGATAAACCTTGTTAAGAGGCTATGGAGTTTCCATTGTTTGAGAACAGTATCTGCACATATTCAAATAACTGATTAAGAAGATGTCAGCAGATGGATGTCAAGGATACATGGCCTAGTTACTAGGTTTTGTGAGACCAATTAAAACAGGGCGTCATTGTTCTGCATGACAAATGGCTTACTCTGGCTGTTCTTTACCTCAGTTCTTGGCATGTGTTATCTCTAACTACATTTATCTCAAGGGGAGTCTGAAGTACATTTTTTCTGCAAGCGTAGCTTTTTTGTTTCATGTAAAATGAGTCTTTGCTTTATTTCTGAGGACTGCAAGCTGCATATCCCAGAATGTCATAGGCTGTAAAGCTCCTCCCTGCCCTCCTTGCATTTTTTTTTTTTGTAAAATAGAATATATCTGCACACAGCAGTCATGGGACCTAATGCAGATAAAGTGACTAAAGCCCTTCCCCAAAGCCACCTTGTTATGGACAGCAAAGTTCTCCTCTGAGTCTCTTGCTTGAGAGGTCCATCAGTGACACTTCTTACATTCTGTCAAAGTACAGGTTCCTTTCTGGAGTTGTGGCTCTCAGACAAGGCAATAATAGGATTCTATCCCTTTAAATGAGAGAAAACAGTAAAAAAAGGAGTTCAAGAGAACAAAAAGGTTTTTGGAGAAGCCAAATTGCTACAAGAAAACAAAAATCTGGGAAAGGAAGCAAACCCTGAGGTTGCCAGAAGGAGGTATCCGCTTGCAGCTGAGGAGACATTAGAAGGAAGTTAAAGTAAAGGGTTCTGGTGAAAACTAACTTGTCTATAAGTGTTTCAGATTGCAGGGTATTACAGATTGTAAGGAGAAGAGGGAGAAAACAGCAGCGCTTCTGGAACAAGGCAGCAGATTGCCTCACTATTAGGAGAAATGTTAGCTTGCAGTTAAAAGAGCTGCCTACCATGCTGGCACCTTCTTGCTCTGCTTTTGGCACAGATAAAGGTTTGTTAGCTTTGCAGCAGCATTATGCACTCCAGGTTAATTAGGAAAAGGAACTACCTTCCAGGGCAAGGCAGGTAGCAAAGCAGACTTCACCAGGTTGAGGACAATGGTTGTGGAAGCAACTTAAGGTGTTTCCGCTCCCAGTGGAAACAAAGGGGTTAAATTTGCCCCTTGAGGTCCAGAGAAATACCTCCTGGAAGAGAATTCCTTTAAGGCAGTTCTTACTGCAAACTGTCTATATCTCGCCATCAAATGAATGAGGGCTGCAAGGCACATCCCAAGGCTCAATTTACCCAGCACAGGCTATGTTACTTTTCTCATTTCATGGGATATTTGGGCCCCAAGTCTCAGGTATGCAGTAAAGGAAGGGCAAGAAAGGCGGCTCAGCTCATAGCTCCTTAACCACGGTGCTGGTCAAAGGGTCAGCAGCAGTTTTGAGATCTTGAGATACAACAGATTATAAGAATGAGCTGGATAACTATTTTTAATAGCTAAAGAGGGAAAACTATCTCTTTCCCATTAGTTCCTTCAATTTCTAACTACCTTTCCACCTGTGAGGAACTAGAATTGCCCAGGTCATCAGAAAGGCTACCTAATCAAAAAAATGTATAGAAGTGTAAGAAAATCAAACCAAGAAGTCGAACCTAAAAAATAAGGGAGGTCAAAATGAAAAATCAAGGGAAGAACAGTAATGCAAACTAGAAATTACCATGTAGAGATATGCTTAATATTAATATAGAAAAATAGTGGGAAAGAACAAACGAATAGTGTAAAAAAAAAACAAACAGAAGATAATTAAATCTATTATGATATAAGCATAAACCCTGATAACACTTGTTGCTTGGCATCAATAACATTTCTACATACAAGGGAGTTAATATAAAATTCTTTGGGTATGAACATGTGCCTGCACTGAGCACTGGGATTGGGTCAGGTTAGGAAGAAATGTGGGCTCTATGGTTGTCAATTACATGGTATAAAGAAAAGTATGGTCAGAAAAGGAATATTTTTAAGTACAGTGCACAATTACATTTTCAAGCCTAAGCCAAAACAAAGGACAGCAGCTGGATTTATAGTTAAAAGAGATAAATAGAAGAATCAGAAGAGAAATGAAATAAATTACAGGAGAAGATGGCAAAATCCAGATGTTCTAGTTAATTTTTTGTGGGATTTATTATGTTTTGTTTTTCCCAAGAAGAAGCAGATCTCAGATGATGGAAGTGCTTGAGGAATGCATTTTTTATTGTTTAAGTTATAAACCTAAAACCACATAGAAAATAATTATGATTAACAAAAGAAACAATAAAAATTATCATGATATTTTCTAAATGAATCCTTTTCAGCAGCTGATGTTGGGCATTACATCTTGAAACTGATATACCGATTCATTAAGGCATGTAATGACCTGAAACATAAAAAATATTTAAAAAAAAAAATAAACACCATTTTCTGTGACGAACAAACCCTTCTGTTTAGCGTAGAACTAGAAAGGTTTAGGTTTCTTTTGCCTCTTAAATTTCCAGGCACTGAAGATTTCCAGGATGTTTCATTTCCCTTTAAACTGAAAGTAATAATTTATTTACTTTGAATTATCACAACTAGTGGGCTACCAAACGATTATTTACATCGGGGTTCTAAGCAAAATTGGGAAATTTAAGAGTTTTACAGATTGCCTCATTTTGAAGCCAACCTGGAACAGTAACCACATTTTAGAAACTATGCTAAAATGCCTGTGCAGGGAAGGGGATGATATTTTTCACTATATCAGTAGGTGCAACAATATTCAGCCCTAGGCATTTTGGGGCAGAGGTAGCAGAAATGTGATCCAGCAGCCTATAGAAGAGAAAGAGAGAGGGATTCTGTGTGAATGAGTTAGCAAGAAGCAATAAAAAATGGACCAGAAAAGGGGGAAAAAGAAGGAACAGTATGTTCATAAGAAAGAAACCTTCCCTTCTCCTTTCCTACACAGAGTTAGGATAAATGCATCTGCAGTTCTGCTGCTGATAATTATTGCCAATAATTAATAAGGCTTTACACAAATTGTCATGTTTTTAACCTACAGGGATAATTATAAAACAAGGGAAAGTATCTAAATTAGTGGAAATAAATGATTAAAGAAAGAGCGCAAAACATGTTTGTAAAATAAGACGAGTGTTGTGTTTGAATTTTTAATGGTAAATACATATTTGCTGAGACATCTAATGCAAATGTCAACTATTTAAAGAGTGAGAGAAACAGGAAAAATCTATTTTGTTCATTATCCAAAACATAGAAAATGAAGTCTATCCTTCCCAGCGGAGTACAGAATTGGAAATGGTGACATCTTAGTTTGCAGGAGGTCTGTTATATTTGCAGGTGGAAAGGTAGTAGCTTAAATCATGTTCTTGATCCTGTTGACTTCAGAGAGCCGATTGACATGCTGAGACACTTTTATGGCTGAAATCAGCGCTAGATGTATTTCATATCATATATGCTGAAGTCTTACTACAGTGTGGGATAGCCCAAGGTTTGTGCCCTGCTCCAAGTGGGAAGCCTAATGTAGAATTTGAGCTTTAAATCAATTCAATGAGGCTCTGGATCAAAATTTTACTGACTTTTTTGTATATTTAATAGTTCCAGAACTAGAAAGATGTATTATTTCAGATTTATTTCTGGTTTATTCTATTTTAAAAAGTTCCTTGCAATTCATTCACTGATGTCCAGTCCTTTAATTGTGTCTCTCATAGCAAACACTTTGAAAAAAGAAAAGCCTTCAAGGAGAGAAAAGAGGAAAAACACACACAGGCATATAGAGAAACACTGGTAAAGAACCTAATCAGGTTAAGAAACTTATGTTTTTCAGATCTTTTGCTTCCTGACTTATAGATTACACCATTAAAGAGAGCGTGGTTATTTCTACAGGCATCTATCAGAGTCACAGGAAATTCAAACCGAAGGTTAGTATGTAAAAAAACCAGCCCAAACTTCCCAAAAATGTGGCAGCTCTCAGCAAATGCACACACAACTCTGCCAGGAGGATAATTGACTTAGGAGTAGTTGTGTGATAGCTGGGGAGGCATCAGGCAGCAGCACAGCTGGTAAGGTTGCAGGCAAGCTGCGATTTTACCTATTTATTATAAAAACTCACAGTCTTGTCAGTCCCAGCAATAGGGTAATATTTTTAAGGCAATTACCCTAAGGAAAAAGTCCAGAATTTTGTTTTTATTTTTAATAAAAAGAAGGCTTTAAATTATTGAGATGTTAACATATATCTCATACTCTATGATCCAGATCAGTGAAGAGCAACTTGTCAAATGCTCCTTTCATTGGTAGGACAACAAACTCTGTATACTGATTATTGAAATTTATTACCTTCCTAATGAACGTAGTGCACCTCATTAATAACTTCAGATGTAGTTTATAGGACAAGCTGCTTTAGAGACCGGACACAAGGGTACGAAAAATGTTCCCAAAATATCCTGTCCCATCAGCAGTTGCCTTCTTTTAACTTTCTTCTTAATTTCATTCCTAGAATTCACAATTCAAAATGCAGACCCCACACTATTTAGCTTTTGTCAAGCAAACCATTGCTTAACGTGAGCCTTTTCCTTAAGACAGGTTTTTTTCAAGCATGTCTCCTGAAACCAGAAAGAGAAAATGGAACCTTGCAGTGGAAAGATGGCAAGAAATCCACTGTCTTTTTGGAGAAAAGGTACCTATGGTACAGTAGGCATATGTCTTTGTTAACTATGTTTAATGCATTATGAAAGGTTTACAGATGCTCATGGACTGCATACAGTGTCCCTGTGATGCAGAATTAATCCAGATTCAGTTCACTGGATCTGCATTGTCTCAGGAGACAGAAAATGAGGCCACACTAATGGTATGATTTAGAGTGTGTTTTTATTTATTCCTAAATATAATGTGCTTGTGTAGCAAACAATCTTCTGCAGAGAAAAGATGTACAATTGCTTGAAACTAACAGCACATTAAGTTGACTATTACTGGAATCCTGCTGCCTCTTATTGCTGTGTACATAATAACTTGACAAATATATTCAGATCTGGTATAGGTTTAAAACTCATTCCATGTCTGTTCTCTTTCTGCCAGCGTGGTCTAATCCACTTAAGAGAGGATAATGAAAAAAGGCCTGATAAATCCTTACTTAGAATTTGTAATTTGTATGAGGTTTTTGCAGCCCCCAATCTGGTTAGTTTAAAGCTAACTCAGGCATCTTGCCATAGTCTGCAGCCTGCTCTCCACATGGCTCCAGACACTGTGGAGACAGAGTTAACTTTCCATTAAACAAGATGACTTCCACCACAATTTTTCTGCAATGGAGCAATGTCGACGCCACCTCTCCTAGCTATGTCCACCACAGAGATGGAGGTAGCAGGAGGAAAATGCCCAACTTAAATCCAAGGTGGCTGAGCAGTGGCAGGGTAGTGTCAGTTTTCTCAAAAAAAAGCATTTAGTCCTTGAAAATAAGTGTATGCTTGACTCTAGTGGCCATGACCACTGAAATAAGACAGCCCTTGAATATCATTAGGCTTTTCTCGGTAACTATCCTTTATAGTTATCCCTCAATTTTTTTGTTGCATAGATTTTTCTCATAGTGCCAGAAATTAACACAAGCTCTTTATATCCTGTGGACCATGTCTCCAAGTCAACTTCTTAACTCCTGCTCAGCAGTTCTTCTCCAATTTGTCCAGCCTTTTGGTTTAGTATCTGTCCTAATGCCACCAGAGAGGAATACTCTCCCACTTTCCAACCTCAGAAGGGGGGACTTCACATCGGTTTCAACAGCAGAAAGACATTGGTCCCTTTTCCACTGCCCAGCCTCATTCTGCATCCCTCCCACTTGTGCAGACATGTCCCTTGGGGCCTTATTAGCCCATCTTCATTGAAGCCCTGTGCAAGGAGGCTGCTCTACCTAGCTCAGCACAAGCCCTGCAGCCCCTATGCTACAGCTCAAATCACTGCAGGCTACATAATTGGTAGGTGAAAAATATCAGATACCTATCACGAAATAAAGCCGAGATGAAACCCAGTTCTCAAAGAAAGAGGGAGAGCACCTCTTGGCACACAAAGGAAATAAACCAGTCACTAGAAAGTGACCACGAATTACGGTAATATTAAGATGGAGCAGAAGAAAGGTTAATCATCACTGAGCTGCGCAGGATGCTCCATTAGTTACAGTGCTTCCTTTAGCCTTTCTTTTCTCTCCTATCTGCTGTTTTGTCTACTGAGAAATAAACTTCTCCAGACACTGAGTTTTCTCTCAGATTTTGGAGCAGCTGCAAGGTCAAAAGCTCTGTTTTGCCCTTACTAGTGAGTAGATGCTGCAACACTCATGCTGGTGAACAGAAGAGAAGAGGAAACCTCTTTTCCTTTCCTCAGTAAATCATTGTCTGTCTGCCTGTCAGTTTGTACAGCCCAGAGCACAACAGCACCTCCAAAAGGTAGGTCTAGAAAAGAGGTGGGAAACTCTTCTCTTTTGCAGACCATGTGCCAATGGGCTGTGAGCTGTAAGGGAGACTTTGTTCCCACTAGAGTCTTCACCTATCAGTCAAGCCACTAAATGCTTCTTTCCCAAATATAGCAGGAACTCTGCTCACTGATGACGGTTTTGTTCCCTAGAATCTCCAGTGATGCAGACCCAATTTTAAAGCAGAGCCAAATATTAAATGAGACTAATGCTAGCAGGCACTATGTGTCTCATGGGTGTTTTTCCACCATCCACCCATCCCTGATGGCCTTCCTGTGACCCCTTGACATTGTTCTGGGAAGCAGAAAAGGAAGTAATTGGCTCCTTGGAGGCACCAGAGAAGGTCCACACCCACCCCTGCCTGCCCATACCCACACCACCTTCTGAGGAAGGGTCCCCACATTGAACAGTGCTGTTATGTAGGGAAGGTTCTGAAATGGAGCCATCTGAGTAAGACTTCCCAGACCAACATCTCTGTCACAGGAGAAATGTGTTTCTCCTGATTAGCCTTGGAAACTTAAACTTCTATATTGAGAACTTTGGGCTGAACAAATACTCTTGAATCCACTTCCTTTTTCCTGGTGGCTATGCTATGTATGTATATGGGTTTTCCTCCCTTCCCAGCCTATCAAAAAGCCCTGCAGAGAGAAAAAAAGATCCATAAAGAAAATTATTGTTGTGCTCTAGCTCAGTTAACTTGCTGAAGAAAACCTTCTCAACACCATACAGCAGAAAAAAAACGTTTCTACAAGACAACTGGGTGTTGGAGTACAGAGCAACTATGTTATTTAATTCGGTTTGCCACATTTTCTCCATCTTCCCCTGCCCTTCTCACCAAGGTGTTGCTTATCTGGCTTGTGGGGTGCAGGAAGGAAATTTCTTCAGGTCAAGCATCCCCATTCATGCTTTCACTTCAAAGCACTGGACTTCTACAGAGCATTGGGCTACATCTTCTATTGGTGTCAATATATGTGTTATCAAATGCAGACTCTGACAGTTTTCCAGAGTGAAAGGTGCATAGACGGAGAGCTGAGGCATAAGACAGAGTGATGAGGTATAAATCATTCCTCTTAGGGGAAGAGGAAAGGCCAGAAGAGGGCTAAAATTGAGTAGAGTTAGCTGAACTAAGATATGCCAGTGCATCAAAATTTCCTGGGAGAAAGTGCCAGCAGTAGAGGTCTTACTTCGGTTTCCTTTCTCCCTAGAGAGAAGAGCAGACATTGGCAGCAAAGTTTACCTACTGTTTTCCAGTGCTCATTGTCCTTCAGCAGCTCTTAAAGACAGAAGATTCTTCAGCAGCCCTGCTGGGTGAGCCTACCTCTCCGTTTCATCTGTATGGGCCTGTCGCTTCTCTGTGGTGACCAGCAGAAGTGCTCCACAAAGGCAGATTGCTATACACGTTTCAGAGGAAAATGTAACACCAACAGTTCTTAATCAGTCCCAAATTCCATACTGTTGGACAATGACACACAATGCAGGCATAACTTGGTGTTCAAGTAGGAGAGGGAGCAAAATGTGCAGCAGCTGTACCTGCCTGAAAAATTCCAGTAAACTCCCCACTGTCTGCCTGCCCAAAGAGACACTGTTATCTGAGCCTTTCCTTCATCGTGCCATAGTGACTAGGAGCTAAGCTACCTTGCCTGCTATGTGGAGACAAACATCTGATTCCTTCTGAACTCCAGTGGAGATCTAGTGATTTCCTTGTGCATCCAACAGCTCCGAGTTTGCTCTTTGCCTGCTTGGGGTTCAGACAGTGCATAAACTTTTTGAAATATGAACAAAAATCCAGCCCTACAGACTTGGCCAAACCAGGAAAGGTGGACTGTGGGATTTGCTGTCTCTGCTTTCTATAATGGAAGGCTATCCAATGTATCAAGCCCCTCAAAGAAAGATTGCTTTGTAGGTGGGCAGAGGGATTCTTCTGGATCTCTTGCCTATGTTACTAAAGAGCATCAGGAGCAGGGTACAATCAAAGAGCTGCAGGCAGTTTCAGGACCAAGTTTGAGCCTTTTTAATAGATATCTTCACAAGTCTACCAAGAAGAAACAGGCATAATAAACAGGCATTTTCCTGAGCCAGCTGAACCATATAGTGTTCCCCAGCCCCATAGCACACCATCGTTCTCATTTTAAGTTAAGAAAGCAATCTGATACAGGCAGTGTCGCAGCCTTCCTAGTTCTAGACCATAGGTCCACAGCTCAGCAGCTTAAGAGAGTGAAAAAGACAAATCTGTCCTAGTTCTTGTATGAGACTCTAGTAGCCCCTTACAGTACTAGGACACCCCACAATCTTTAGAGAAAAAATCAACAAGGATGTTAAACTGCATGACTGGTGGTCTATCCTTTTCAGGCATCCTCTGGTAAAGACTACAAAAAAACAGGACAACTTCTATCAGCCATCTCAGGTGGCACAGTGGCTGTGTCAATATTAGCAGATTGAGCAAGATTCATGATTGCCCAATCTAGGGGGGGGAAGTGTTTCACCATTTTCTCTAGCGCAGTTTTTGCATGTGCCCACAAGTTTTTTCTGAAGCTCAGGAACAGTCTGGACCAGAATCTGGGTCCGTTAAACACTGTGGACAAGACCAATTTGGGAGGAAGGGAAGACGCTTTTGCATTTTGCCCTTAGCGTCACAGAACTTTCTCATTTTATTTTTTGTACAAATGTAACATGTGAGTCCAGCTGGCTTCACTAGACTCTGGACAATGTCTTCATTCACAGGTATTTGTCCAATTGGAAGAAATGCCTGACCCCAGACACTTCCCAGTGGCCATCCCCAAGAAGGACACAAGCCAGCTGGGTAGCCTGTGCCATCAATCCCTAACCCACTTCAGGTAGAGAGACTCAAGACTGCAAGGACCTGCTGTAGACTCTCATGAAGGTAGTTTCGTTGATTGGTTTGGTTGATCAATACTGAAGCAATTTACAGCCTTCCCCTGAGCAGCTCAGGTGGCAAATCTGAGGGCACACCAGCTTCCAGCCCTTGTGATGGGTAGCTGGATATGGGCTGCAGGCCACATTTTCCAGAAGCCTCTGTACAAAGAGCAACTGTCGATCAACAGCCTTAATTACTAGTAACAAATCTCATCACAGCCTGATGCCTTGAAAATTCCACCTTCTATGTCAGGGAGAGCTGCTATGAGGTAGGCTCAGGGAACAAATAACATATAAAGAACCCTTTTGATGGGCTCAGGATTAACCACCATTACCATCCATTTTTCATGATTCCGATGCAAAGGCAAATAAGGTATTAAAAATTTACATCTGTCTTCCTCCCTACTCCTTAGTATTATCACCTCTCAAGTATAGCTGGTGAACGTGAGCATTTGCTGTTAATTAGTTGTAATGATAATTGCAAAGAAAGTACAAATGCCTTAACTGGGGAGATATGACGTGTCTCTCATTAAACCCAGACTAATAGAAAATTTGTCAGCTTCGTCACTTTTATTCCAGAATCTCTGCTCTCACATTAATTTAAGATTTATTGTAATTGAAGATACAAGGCTAGATATTGGTCTGCTGAACATTTCTGAAAGCTGTGATAATTATGTTTTATGTAGTTTCAGGAACATTTTTATTTTGTAGACATTTTGTTCTTTCAAAAAATAATTAGCTGTAAAAGTGTAATAAAAAATAATCTTTATGTATTATTTATATAAATATATTTTTAAAGTAAATAGTTTTCATCTTCTGTTTGGATTTCCATTCTGTACTTGCTGAAGTTCAGGAAAGTAGTGTCAAACTAGTCCACCTCAGTTTTCGTTTATATGCAGTTTCACTTTCTGGTTATGAGTGGTGTAACGTGCTCTGGCGTAAATAACCCACAGGCTTGTGAATGTCCTGGATCAACTTCCAGTCCACAAAGCCTTGAGTCTGTTAGAGTTCAGACTAAGTTTCTAAACCTTTTTGCTCCAGAAATGCTCAGCTCAGGGAGAGTTATGTTATGCAAAGTGGTAGCAATCACAGCGCTGTTTCTTCTAATACTCATTTTGTTATGAACTGTCACAGTTACTGCATGCCTATACTAGAACTGATGGAAAATTTTCCACAATATTTCTTTCTGTGGAAAAAGCTGGATTAAAGCCAAAAATCTTTATGACATTTTTCTCAGATGATACCAAGAATAGCCAATACATCCATGATAAAGCTGTTCACCTGGGCTGTCTATGACTCAGTGGAGCCCCCCAGGCTACAAAGCTGGTCTTTTTCTGTGGCTCACTGAATATTTCATTATTTATACTAAGTGGAACAGCTTCAGGTTGAGAGATGGAAAACACTTTCCATGGCAGGATGACAAATAGGCCAATAACTCATTCTAGGCTTTGCTAATTTTTTTAAAAAACAATATTCGAGCTTTTATATTTAAATAATTCAACTGTGTCCACATCAGGGTATCTCTGCAGCCAGAACAAAGAGAATAAAATAGACCTTTCAATGTGAACCTGGCTGGCCACTATTACGTACTGCAGTATAAAGGTATTAACAAATTATTTCCTTTTATCCTGTCACATCTAAATCACACATGAACAATGTAAAAGTCGTGAATTCTCAGAGGGCAATTAGAAATAGACTAGACTGAGCATATTTGAAGTTCACAGATGTTGCTAAGAAAGAGCTGGACTTGGACTGCTTCGCATTTGTTCCTTGGAGACAGAAGACCTTAAGGCATTGTGGAGGATCATTCCTTTCTCCTGCTGACCTCGAAACTGCACAGGCAAATTGCAGAAGCTGCCACAGTCAGCTAAAACACAATTTCATTGGGAAAGAGGTAAATCAGCAAAGTAGCAAAGTAGAAAGTAGTAAAAACAGTCATAATTGTCAACAAGAGGAGACAGTCCCTATAACCCAAGAAAATGTACTTGACCTTTGGCTTTTGGCAGGTAACCATCATCCAGAAATCCGAATGCCTTCTTATTATTTTCTTGCTTGTTGCACAAAATGCTGTAGTGAGGCACCCAAATCAATAGGGTCTCACCAAGTGGATTCACCTCCCACTTGAAAGTACTCTATACAGCACTTGCTGCCCATTTGAACAACGTTGGGAGAAAAGCTGAGTGCTTTACCTTTGAGTTAGCATTTACATCACATTCTTCTCTTGGCATGTCCTGATAAGATCCTCTTGTGAAGCTACTGGTTCCTAAACTCTTCATCATGCAGTAGTGTAATATTCAGTGAAGAGTAAGGAGTCGTTTAATTTGTATTAGCCTGGGCAATAAAACTCTGAAATTTCTTTTACCACACATGGAAAACACCAGTGAGCCTATGGGTTTAAACAACTGCCTAAAATCCTAGTTCGTCAAGGTACTTAAGCGCATGGATACTTATGCTGGCCTGAAATCTCAGCTGAAATGGGATGGTGAGTAGATGCAATAACTCATTCCTTTGTCAATGTTTTTTTTTGGAGTCAGTGCTGTCAGGTTAGCATTAGCTTCCAGGAGCAAGGACCCTATTCACACCACATCACCACTTCTCAAAGCACTTTAAAGAGACTCCAGGACTTGCGTTAGTGGAAGTGATGAATGAATCAAGTTTCCCTTTCCTAAGACTTTTAATTCACAGCTCCCACCTGGTGCTGTATCAGCTCCACCTCTCTGGTGCCTGACGTGTTATGACAATATCTCTCTCTTGGCTGCCCTGAGAGCCAGTGTCTGCAACTCAGGTGGTCCAAATAAGTTTTGACTCTAGATTTTAAACACTAGAGTCTGGTATTCATCCTAGGCAAATGCATGGCCTGGGTGTTATAGCAAATGTCATACTTCTCTAACACATATTCATTAGCCGAGGAAGGAAACATGCTGTAAGTCCCACACTGTTTCTGCAGATTCCAGCTTTGCTTCCAGAACAAATAACTGGAAAAAAGAGTGACTACAGCACTCACAAAATGGTATTCAAGTGAGAAAAAAAAATCTTAAAAGTTATTCTGTGTAAATTTTACAGACTTAAACCTCATATTTTCAAAGAATGTATTTTAAATAAAAATTGCTTATTAGAACTAATTAATCTTCATGTTACTTTGTCTATCAGTTTTTTAAAAGTCAAAGACAAGGTTTTTTCCCAAAGCAATTACGTTAACCTCGTCTCCGAGGTATTCCTTTTTCAAAGCAAGCCCGAAGAGTCATCTTGCAATAATATATTACAGAAAACATAGTGGAGAAGAAAACAAAGAAGCAAAAAGGAGACTGTATATTTCTCCAGAGAAAGTAAGTTTATGCTATATAATCATAAACAATACACAATGACGTGAACTCTGCCATAAATATCTAGCATTCTTTAATCATGATGAAAGGGGAAATTGGGGCTTCCTTGGGGGATGATGTGTTCTCATTTGTAATCATATCTGTCTTCCCACTATGAAGCATTTTAAGTTTCAAACAGTTTTCTGATTTTGCAAAGACTTAAAGAAAAGAAAAGGTCACAAAGGTGGTGAAAGGAGAGGAAACTTAGAAATGTATTTGTGAACTCAGTGGTGAAGTGGAAATGCAGAATCCCAGCATGAAACTCTTCCATTGGCAGATATGTCTGCAAAGGATCAGTACCTCTATTTGACATTCTTAGAGATGTCACTGTAGTTATCCAGGCAAATTACAACCACTGATTGCCCTCCAAATACTCATTCATTTCAGCAGAGTTATGTTGTTCTGCCTGGCTGCAGGGCTGCTCTCAATTCTCAGACATAACATAAAACGAGGGAGGCAGTACACAAACAAAAAAGAACCATCTTTCGCCTAAAAATGTTGTGTCGTTTTAAGTGGGAAGTGTGTTGATTTAACTGGAAAACAAATGTGTACCACAAAGAAAACAGTTCTGTTGTAGTGCAGGAAACCAACAAGTAACAGCTTCAAACAGTCCATGAGGGGAAGAGTTAAAACTCCTGGGCAAATTCTGCCTATAGACAATGCTGTTTGACTGTACAAACAATAATTACTACTCTTGATTTTATCCCTCATTAACAGCAATAGCATGTAATACAGTGGAAATCCAAGTTTGCTTCAGCACTGGTTTTCGTAAATATATATAATGTTCTAAAATCTGTCAAATATGTGATACTTTAAATGTGTTGCTGCCTGTTCTTCCACAGCATCCCAAGGGTCTTGCCAAAGTTTGTGTCTATTCCTGTGAGAACTGTCTGCTTCTGTGACATGAAATTTTCTCAGACTGTGTTGAGGAACAGGCATTAATACGCCACCAATATGCAGACAGTTCATAAAAATCCTGAACTCAGCTTGCCATTCAAGAAGCATGGCAAGAAAAATAACTTGGTAGACTATTAGGTACAAGCTTCACTTGGAGCCAGGTGACTCAGGGGTTGGCACGGTGCACGGTGCAGGCACAGCACACCAATTTCTGATACCAATGATATACGCTGATCTGCATCAAATCCAGCACCTTTGATTCCTATTCCTGAACAAGACAGTGTTTATATGGTTCTGCCATGGAGGCAGTACAAGACCAGAGTGAGCTCTGGGGATTTGTAGTGAAAGACTTAAACTGTATTACTACTGTCTCATGGATTTGTTCAACAGCCTTATTTGAAAGCCAAGTCCAAATTACAGCATTCAGGTATGCTGATGAACTGCAGGAAATAAAAGATTGCAATGTGTACAGACATCATACTTGTGGCAAACCTCATCTGTGAAAATGAGGTTACAGTATCAAAATAAACATTTTGAGGGAGATCTGTCTGTCCTTCAAATAGGTAATTTATCTGTAAATGTGAGAGTCCTGTTATCAAAATGAGTCAGGCCTCCACTAGGGGCCACAGTCAACATCACTCTTCCAGTGTAAACTTTGTAGTGCAAACCAGCCTTAAGGGGATCATTAAATAACACTCATAAAAGAATGATGTATTTAAGATTAGCAGAGATCAAGATTAGAATTCAAGGAGATTTTTCTCTGAGGAATTTAGAGGGAAACTCAGTGATCTCAGTATTAAATGTAGGGACTTTGTCCTTGAAATGTCTATACTGATGGCTGAAATCACGTCATCAAATCATGAAACAATGAAAGAAAAATGATACCATTTTTGAAAGACTCATAGACCATGTTCCATGTGTGAGGACTTGTTTAATTTTATACAGGTAAATGATTTTCTTGAAAGCATCAGTCTTTAACCGCAAACTTAACTACTTGCTACATGATACTTCTAAGAAATGGCATCTGCTTCCGTAGTGAAGACTCTTAATGGATAAAAGGAGGATATCTGAATGATATCCAATTGGCCTCATTCCCTCCCATAGAAAGGCCCTCAAGGCATGTGGTATGAAATAGTGTTATTTCCTTCAGAAGAATAGAAAGATGGGTTCTCCTTTCAAGCAGAAGTCAAAGCTCATCTTCCTAGCAGAGCAGAGAAACAGAAGAGTTGTCCTAAGAGTGCAGGTGATATCAAGAGGTCAGTCAGATGAAAGGGGGAGGAAGGAAATAAACTAGCATATGAAAAGAGGAAAAAAACTACAGATCGAGATTCTGAAAGGGATGTGAAAGGGACCAGTTCTTAGATGGGTGTCTAAAAGCCTTTTGATTTCCTCAGAAATGACTCAGGAATAGTTGGAAAGCCTGTGGAAGATCTGGAAGATCTGGCACTGTTTTTTATCATCTCTGGACACAAAAAAAATGGTAAACTCCAGGAAACCTAAAGGAAAGTGAGCACTTAAACAGGAATAATGTTCCAAAATCCTTTCAGAAATCTTGTCCGGTTAGTTTAGCAAGCTCCCAAATAATCTCCAGTGGCTAGTGATAGCCCAGCAGGGATGTGACTTCTTACTTTGCACAAGCAGGCTCTTATGATAAAAGACCAGTTTTATTTTCCTTGTAAAGAAAAGTCAATGTTCATTTGTTTGGGAGACCTCCTTGACAGAAAGCTTTATCAGCCATGAAATTAGCCCTTCATGCTCTCTTAAGCCAATAGGCCAGGACTGAGATGCCTGCTGCACCTGATGCTTGCAGTTAGTTCTGATTAGCAACCCCTCATGGATTTCAAAGAGAAGCCTCCTTAAATGTAGGCTGTAAAACTTCACTGGCTGCACTAAATCAATAGGGAAGCAAGAGACAGGGTTGGAGAGGGGAGAAATAAACAGGCACTAAAGCTACAACATTATTATCTGCTTTGGCAAATAGCCACCAAAATTGCTCAATATACTGTATACACACAAACATGCACTCGCATAAACACAGTCTGCCTGGCAAAGCAAAAAATATATATGTTGGTTCAAATAATATGTTGGTTCTCTTGGGCAAATAAGAAACAAGCAGTTAAATTTAGCAAGGAAATAAAACTGTATTGTAAAGCCCTGGAGACCTATTACGGCAATGCCCTCTGCACTTTCAGTTCTTAGAGTATTCTTATTTACTTGACTGTGAGAGGATTGCTAGAGACTCATAAAGTGTCACTAGGAAGTCTGCAGTCTCTTGGTGACTAGAGGATGTGACCGTTAGCTACCCGAAAATTCACAGTGGTGCTATCACAAGGACACATCCCAGCACCATGGGAACTGTGACACCCAACGATACCTCAGCAATTTATAAACTCAGCAACACCAAGTTAGAAATAGAAAACTGATCTTGAGAATATTCATGGGACCAAACCTTTAATAAGGAGAAAGTCTATACCTAATGTGTATGATGTGTTTTCAGGGAGAAATCCAAAAAACCTCATACAGAGTCCACAGAAGTATTGACACTGGATCAACCCCTGACATTACACAGGAAATTAGCAATGCAATTTAATAGAGCGAGAAAAGGAGAATAAAGATTAGGATTCATCTCATCTAATTTTCAACAGCTGTAATGTAGACAGCTCTGTCTGAACTAGCGTCTCTTTGCTGCCTTATGGTCTCCAGAGGAAAACAGGACTCTTGAAAGTGCAATGAAAATATTTTTGCTCTGAAAATGCCAATTTCTGTCTACTGACCGTAAAAAAAAGGATAGGGCAAACTCTGTTCAGAGTGATAGCAAAATGGGAAAGAAATTGACACAGAGCAAGTGCGTTAACAAAAAGAGGTATTAGAAGATACGTTCTTTTTTTACAGTTTGCTTTAGATAATCCTACAGAATAGGACAGAATTACCTTTTTTCCAATTATATTTTATTAAATAGGCTTTAAAATCCCTGTCTCTCAATCTTATAGGAAGTACTCTTAGAGGGAATTTGTTTTGAATAATTCAATTTCTCTTTCATGCCACAAGTCTTCTCTATAGATCCAGATCAGAACTTCCCAAAAGGAATCTGAACGAATTTTGGTCACACATTGATGAGATTGCATTTAAAAGCACAATTAAGTCACCTGAATGGAATGAAACAAGATGCTCTAGGGACAGTCTGACGTTCAGAAAGACAGAATCACTCTCAGATTAAATGAACACTTCCACATTTGTGGACTGCAACCAAGGCTTATAGCAAGGTCAGCATCTTGAAAACTCAATGGATAGCTCATTATATCTATACATCCAGACCATGAGCTAAAGAATACAGTTGGGACAGACTCTTTGTGAGCATGGGAGCTTGACACTTTATTACTAGCTCAGCATTCCTCTCTGCTGCTGTGCCCCTATGTGAAAAATTAAGATAATAATATAGCTTTCATCCTCCTCACCACAGTGTTGTGACTATTAATTAGTTGGCATGTGCAGAGACCTGGACAAACCCTAAGTTTTAATTAGGTCTTAATGAGTTTGGGGAATGCAGCTGGGTCTGAGTAGAGAGTGGAAGAGTGAGGCGTGCTGATCTCATCTGTCTGGCACAGGATGATGCCAATGGCATTGCTTCGCCACAGTATTCCTCGTCGCACCCCTCCAGGTAGTAGATACAGCTTTCAGTGGAGGGTCGCTGGTTGTTTGGCTGGCTAATTTGCAATACCTCCAGTCTCCCTAGCTGATGTAACTTTCCTCTGGCAAAGGGCTGGTCCGTGCCTCTTCTACTACAGAGTACAGTCTTCACTAATTATTTCTGTGGCACTCACAACATCATTACGTTTCTTGCTGCCAGATGTTCAACGGGTTTTAATGCAGGACTTAGCTCCACCCAGTATTTCAAAAAAATATGATTAAATCTGATGCCTAGTAACTTTTCTATATCAAATAAAGGAATTGAGGGGAATGCCATGAGCAGTATCATGCCAAGGGTTTGTGTCTTTGCATCACAACCTTACTCTCATTCTTTTTGGGCTTCTATTATTATTATGATTCATTGTCATTTGGGGAGGGGGGGAGGGTGCAGGGCAATGAGGATTATTTACTGTTCTGTGGTGATTAGACTTTTATGAACTGAACAAAATGTTTGTACTCCCTACATTTTCTCCAGGGATATTGCTTACTGTATAATGCTGTTACTACCTTGACTAGGTCTGATATTCTGGGATCAATGATGTTGCACAGGACAAAACTCTCTCATGAAGTACAGAACCAAGTTCCACTGGAAGCCAAACACTATATTCAGAGGTGGAAAATTGGAAATATATGTAAAACAAGTTTTTCTGTTGTAGGTGAAATAGAGAACTCAGGAAAAGCAGAAGCATGACCATCTGAATTAATGATGAATCCCAGTACTCAGAGATGTGTCTTTTAAACAACCTTTGATAATTGGCCTCTCGGTAGCATGGAGTGCACATCCTGAAATAATGGAATGGAAATCAGCATCAATCAACACAGCATGAGGCTCCTTCTTCTCCAGCAAACACATATCCTTGCTAAACGCTGGTTACTGTTAGTCCTAAATTTAACACCAATTAGGGCCTGATTCTCAGCTGTGCCTGAAGGGATGAATGTCCTCCACACCTATCCAAGTCCATCAAGAAACATAAAAATATCTCAGCATCTCTTAGAACACATTCTGCAGAATCAGACCCTTAATAGTTTGATAGCCTGAATGCTAGTATTGCCCAGAGCACTTAAACTGATAAACCATCAAAGACATCCCTGTACAACAAAACAAGGCAACAACAACAGAGAGAAAGAATAAAAAAAAAGACATTATTGTTGTGATTTTCTGTTGTATCTCTAAAGCCAGGAAATCAGCAGCAGAGATAAGAGGGGCTACTAAGAGGAAAGAGAAGATGTGGCATCGAATGAGGAAAGCATAAATAATTGGTGTGAAGATTTGCTTTGTGTCAGAAATACACACTGGACCAGTTCTCTATGAACATCCCAGAGAGGAGTCATGTCTCGTTTCTTTTCAGCTATGAAAAAAGATCAGTTTGCCATATTACTTCTTTTCTGGTCTAGAAGGGAAGGAAAGTTTCTCACATTCCCATCAAGCCATTTTGCTAAGATGATAATGCAGGAGAAAGGCTTGGCTTTACAACCAAATGCACCACACTCTGTCCCGGCCTCTGTCCTATGCAGCTGGCAAAATGTTGTCAGGTCTCTGCAGCCACTGGTGAAGTTGTCTATATTCTCTTTATAGCCATGATCTTCAGTATTCAGCCCTTTCTCTTCAATGTGATTGCAAATTACTTTGGTGAAAGTCAACAGTTGTGGTAGGGATAGGCAGCAGCTCTAACTTTGCCCCAACCAATTTCTTCTCAGAGTAACTTACTGCAAAAAAAAAGGAGGTCAATCCACAAGCAGATCCAACTCACAGAGACAAGAAAGAACAAGTCTAGAAGTGCCACATAATAAGTAACACATAAACAGTGAGACTGCCACTGAGATCTTAGGTAAAATCAGCTCCTCTGACTGGAGCAGTAGTTTGTGAAAAGATAGTGTACAGTGATGAAAAGGTCCTCCGTGATGGTGCCATCAGACAGTGAGATGTTGTGGAGATTGTGGATGTACCTGAAAGGTCTTTAATATCACAGAGGATAAGATCCTGCAACAGGCTCTGCTTCTCCTGCTTTAGGAGAAAACGTGAGAAATGGCCATATTCAGCTGTCCATGGGGAGTACAGTGTTCCAGCCCTCTTAGCTGTGACAGACCTGAGCACAGCAAGTCTGAGCTGCTGCTCCTGCAACCGCCAGCAAGTGCCAAGTCTTAGGTGGCTTTTGGAGGTGAAGAGGGCAGTAAATTCATCACCTTAGAGAAGCTGCCAAAGTAAAAACCCACTGAGGTCACAAACAGGGCATTTCTTGTCAAACCAAAGGAATTTGGCTGAAATCCACTTAAGTTAATGAATTACAATTGTTGCCCCAGAGTATCACAAAAAACAGATTATTTCCCTAATTTCTTACACTTTTCTAGGGTTTAGAACATACACAATTCAAATGTTTTAATTTTCCTTAGAAACTAGAAGCAGAATATTCCATGCAAATTGAAGAACTAGGTGAAAACTTTTCCAATAAAACAATAGTCTGCTGGAAAATGCTGATCTGATGAAATACAAAGTTTCATAGTAGTAACTTGATTGGGAAGTTCCACTTAAAAAAAATTGCCTAAGTAAGGTCAAATGTCTAATTTTCCACACAGCTAAAAGTTTCTCACTTGAATTTCTATGTTATAGTGATGTCTGAAATAATACTATTGAAGATAACAGTATAATATTGTAATACTATCCTTGGGCCATGGCCAACTTTTATCTCAATTAAACATTTGGACGAGCTTGAAGCAAAACCTTTCAAGAAAATCATAGAATCATGGAATGGTTTTCAGAGCATAAGAAAAAATATCTATAAAGTCAATAGCAAAGCTTAAACATATATGATAGTAGTAACAAAAGGACAGTAGCAACATTACTTCCACCTTTACAGTTTGCTTCATAATTTCAGATGAACTGGTCTTACCCTCACAGCCATTTATTTTTTCTTACAAAGAATTCCCATGTGATTAACCTATATCTTGTCTCAACCTCAGAGTGATTCTACCTCTTCTGAAGGCTTTCAAAGCCTTCTCAGCATTTGCTCAACAGAAGTCAGACCCTCCCATATTTTCACAATGGGACCAGCTGGACGATCAAACTGGAGACAACATTTGCAGAACTGCCCATTGAGTGATTGCACTAGACAAGTATAGAGGCCATATTTAGGAACCTGGCCAGAGAAACCTATCGAGGTAACAAGAATGAATAATAAAAAGTAGCAAAAGTTAAATAGTAATAAATTCTGTAGTTATGCATTAAATTCACTCCACCCAGTGCCCAAATATCCTAAAAAAAACCAGCTTCAAAGCAGTCAAAAGTAGGTTCCATCTCAGCTGCTCTCATTTATGAGCATAAACAAGTTTTTCAGATAAAACTTGTATTTAAATAAAAGCGCAACTCTATTAATAGAGCTTGACAATAAGGTCATGATATTACTTACAGCATGGAGGAAATATATGATAGAAAATCACGTTGTATGTGTTTGTAGCTAAAGAATTATATGTGCTTATAGGCAAAGAATTGTATGTGAGCACTCAATTTCCTAAACCACTTAGCTAAAATTTCAAAGTTTCATAATGCTTATCCCCAACTCACATTCCCCTATGGGCATCTGGCATGACTTCACTCTGGAGCTCAAATCCGAGGTTTCACCAAGCAGAATCTCAGGAACTGGATGCTTCCATCTAGAGATCCAGTGTTAGTTTGTGCCAAAGTTTGAATCTGAGGTTTCATAAAGCAGATTCTCAGGCATTAGATCATATAAAATAAATAAATTAATAGAGGGATATAGCAACATGGTTGACTTTAGGCATAGGCTGACAGGAACCAAGAAAACCTTGGGTAATTATGCCCTTACATACTACTTACTTTCCCTTCATGTGATGGTTCAGTCCAGTAGTAATATTTGGGTCTGGGTTCTCCTCATTCCTCCTTGGGTTTTTTCACTGCCTTTCAGACAGGTTATCTTGTCTTAGTGCAGCTGGTGTTGATGGTGTGTATCCTCGAAGCCTCCATATTTTCCTGGGTTTTGTTGATTCTGAAGGCTGTGTTTTAACTAAGCAGCTTGTACATGATGGGAAAGTTTTTAACTGGAAATTTCCAGCTTGTGGCCTAGTGCTACAGAAAGTCTTGCTATTCATGCTAAGAAACCTAAGCAAATAGCACACTAAATTGAACAATTTTATAACTCTTCCCAGCATGAGGGAAGATCATCACCATGCAACCACACTGCCTAGCAGGGAGAACTCAAAGAAGGCTCACTTGAGCTGTCATATTTATGGGATAAAAGTGGTTGGCTGGTAGTCAGATTGCATAAAATAGAGATACGCACGAGTGTTCACTGCGTTGCTCTGCTCCACATGGATTTCTCAGTTCTTGGCCTCGTTGTGAGCAGGTCTTTACCTCTTCTGGAGCCTGAGTCAAACAGCTGTTGGTTTTGTTAAAGAAGGGGGATAAAACCCATCTGCCACATGTATAGACAGCCCATGCTTAGCTGTCCTAGCCATGCTTTTTATAATAACTAATTGGACATCTAAGGTCCTTATGTCTAGAGGTGCAATCCAGCCCATCTGAAGTCATGCATCCTTCCTGAAGACTAGCAGAGCAACATCCTTAGTCAGAAACATGGTTTAAAAAAAAAAAAAAAACAAACACAAAAAACCCCACACCACCACATTGTGTTTCTACTTAAACATGTAGCTCAGGCGCTTATAAAATAATAAATCACCTAAAAAATTCAAGGAAGAAAAAAAACAACACAAACAGCTTGAATAGCAATTTACAAAGTTGCTCAGCACAGCAATATTTAAAGCTGTTCTTCACGATATGTCATTTTCAGATAAGTTAATAAAGAAATATAGGAGAGAATCAATTTTTAGCAATCATTACCATGTACAGTAGTGAAACCTCCAGGCTATTCAATTAATTCTAGACCATAATTATGACCCAGGAACAAATTGTATAAATCAGCACTTTTTTATTTAATCATACAAATCAGACTGTGATCTTGAGTGAAAATTAAGAGTTGTATATTTCACAGCTCTTGCCATCCCAGAAAATAGGCTCTCCAAGGATTCAAGCCCCTTGAGGCGTAACTGTGTACACTTCACATTCCACAGGGAACACAGTAATTACAGTAATTTTTAACTCAGTGTGTCACAGTGCCCAAAAGACACTCAGGTTTCTTGGTGAATGCAGAAAAGAAAAGGTGAACTAGCTGGCTAGGTTTGAGGTGGAAAAGCAGATTTAAAAAAAAAAAACAAACCACAAAATCTCAAACTCACTGTTGCAGTCCAGGATCAAGCTCACCTGGAGAAAGTTACAAAAAAGAGAAAAGATGAGTTTCCTACACCTTGTAACGTTTTGTGTTACTAGAGCAGTTATCCTCTGTGGATTTCAAAACATATTCTGACTGCAGGATTACATTTACCGCTTTCGTCTTACAATGTATTTTAGCAGACAGCCCAAGGCTCGGAGGTGAAGCCACTTGCCTAAGAACATGTAGTCAGTGAACTTCAAAAACTATAAAAGTAACTCAGGAGTTCAATAGGTCAACACACACTGTAGATAGGCACACACAGGAAGGGATGCCAGCAATTCACAGCCCCTCCTCACAAAATCCTCTCCAAAAATCAGTGGTAATTTTTTGGGGGTCCCTTATGCCCTTAAGGATTGATACCAGCAATTTGGTCAGCTCACTGCTTCCCTCCAGGGCCTCTGTCATTCCTGTTTTGTATCTGTTAGTTCACTCCTCAGTTTCAATCCATAAGGTGCAAATGTGGTCTTTGGGTGAGTGTTCCCAAAAGCAAGATGAGGATATCACACTTCAGACATCAGTGTCCTTGCATCCCACAGGGTTCAGAGCTGTCATTCCAAAGAGATAAACCAGATGTAAGCAGGTAGATGAACTCACTGTCCAGGAGATGAAGTTACTCTTATTAATCAAAGAAGCAGTATAAAAGCACAGTCCAAACCCCAGGTTTTTTCTTTGCTATCTTGTTTCTGTCTGTAGCTTTGATTTCACCAGTTTCAAGTAAGCAGACTAGACACTCTAGTCTTTTATCTAGTGATAAAAGTGGTCATATTAATTGATCGTTCCCCATCATATTTTTAAATATTGACTTAGTCTAACCTGTTGTTATCATGCTTTGGTTTCTAATTTTTCAGTATAATATATTTATCTTAAAAGTATTAGTTGCTTGAAAGTAAAATGCACATGACTGATGCTACTTACAGGGAGTTTCTGACCTTTTTTATGAATTAATGTTTGGACCTGTGTTGTCTTTAGATACTAATCTTGCAACGACTGATGAAAGAAACAGGCCTCTCTCTTTGTTAATATTCTTCTCGCATTTCAGAAAAAAGTCTGATAGTTTTTCAGTTATTAGGGTTCTGTCTCTGGCATTATTATTTTTTATATACCCTAAAAGGTGAGAGAAAGCAGTCAAGAAGGAGGCATAAGGAACAATACAACTTCTGTTGCCATGTCCTTATACTGCATATACTGTCTGGCCAGAATATGTTTTCAACCACAGCCAGATAGATGCTAGAAACAAACAAAAATTATAAAATCAGTTATACCAGTTTAAAAAAAAATTAAAAAGGTTACATGAGTTGTAACACAGGCACAAAGAGCACTGGAATTTTAAAAACTTCCAAAATTTGGGAGAGTTTCTTTGTTATTCGTTTTTTTTTAAATACAGGGAACACTGTGGCTTCTCTAAAATCTAGGTTATGAAATAATTTTATCTAAAATGAGGTTTAACCACAATGAATCTTCATAATAAATTTTGAGTTAAGCTCTTTATTTTAACCTCCCAAGATATTTCATTACCATGTGTGTAAAATGCAAGAAAGTATACATAGATCTAACAATTTAATCTTTCTTCCCAGAATGCCTTCTTTGCAGACTTCTCTGAAAAAAATAATCACACCAAGTATCCAGCCCAGTTTCTAAACAAAAAGGATCAGCTAAACCTTCAGACTTTAGAAAGCTTATCTAAATTCCCACACAAACAACATTATTAAGATACAGTTAGCTAAGGTTGTAAGTAATGTCAACCTTACACAAAAAAATGTGACAAAGACACAGCAGTTAGAAAAGCTGACACATGAAAAAGAATGGGTAAAGCAGTTTAAGCACTTTACATAAATATTCTATTACCTTTATATTTCATTTATTTTGTTACAGACAATATTGACATATGATACTTTACCTCATACATATACATAATAACTTCAACTTGAAATATATCCATATTTGAAATATATTCACTATACCTTTCTATCCAGATTCATATGCACTTGCATTTTTGACAGTTTAAGTATATAATTTATTTAGATTAATACGTATACTCAGGAAAAAAAGGAAAACCTGCCTATCTATTTTAGACATCTTCAAGATGACTGAAAACTAATAACAAAAAAAAAAAATAGCACTCAGGCTAACCAGTAGAAGTAGATGTCAGTATAGCTCCTTAATATCAAAACAAGTCTATAGAAGTTAATTCTGCTTCTCTTCATTTTCTCTTGATTTTTTCTCACTTATTTTAAAGTGACCTGGTTAAGGCAGTGCTTTAAGGACCAGAATATTCAGACGATTGGGAATCAACAGAAGAACAAATTGTTTATATATACGTACACACAAGGTGTTTTTTTCTTTTGATCTTCTCGACTCTGACACAGCAGCTTGAGAAGAGAGATGAAGGCAAATGTGGCTGGTGACACATGCTGAAGAGTTTTGTTTGTCAGCACTAAGCCCATTTTAGAAAGGTCAATATTCACTTGTTTTTGTTGCATGAATGACTGGGGGAGAGAGGCTACTATCAGCTGAAAGTTGTTGTTTGGTTGATGGAGCTCTCCCCACACCGTGTGCCAAGATGCAGTGGAGTATTAAGGTAGTTAATTTAAAAATAGTCCAGTTCATCACCTGAACTACCTATGCCTAAAAGAAACATCCTTCAGAAACAGAGGTGATTCTAGTTAGATCCAGCAAGAGCGATTTCCCCAAGTCCTAGACTCAGAATGGCTCTGATGCCCTTACTTGATCCATAGACACAAAGGCTCCAGCTGTGCAGCCTGTGGGTTAAGGATGTTTTATACACTGGTGGCTTGCATTTTTATCCAACTATTTGAGGCTCATCAAAGTATCTGACTTTTGTGAGCATGGCTTTCAGGTCAGGGGCACTCAAAAACTCCTTCTTCAAGCCAAGCCAAACTCCTGAGAAGGGGCAATCCCAGAACAGATCTGTGAAATGAAAATATAATTTGTGAATCTCAGACACTAAGGTTCCTGTGGTTATTCTGTGTGGATATTTGTGTATTTCTTCCTCTTCAAAAGGGTGGGTTTAAAATTAATCTACTTTAGACAGAGATAGAATTGAAGTATAATCAAATGTGTTGCTTTGAAGCACTCATTTTTCTTGTTTAAATTTTTATAGATACATACATAATAGCTCAAGCAAGAGATTTTCATGTTTGGCTTTCAAAGTAGGTCAGTCTCAGCACTGCCTGGCTAAAAAGGAGATGACATGAAGCACTGGATGTAGAATTAGGCATCTGTTGGTTGTCATCTGTTGTAGTGAAATTTGTCTGCATTTCCTTTCCCTTCCCCCTCAGCTTCACCTACCACTAATATCCAGATCCCGGTGTTCCCAAAATAAAGCTGCAGCTGTGCCTTGTACTCAGGCACAAAGGGCTGCACAGATGGTAAGGAAAAGCTCCAGTCCAGCCACCACTCTTCCTACTTCCCCTGAGCCACTGAAACTATCCCTGTGTTGCTGTCTCCACTTCTGTCTTTGGGATATGGTATTAGGGTCTGAACACACAGGTAATGGCAAACACAACTTTCCTTCTTGGCGCATCTTGCCTTCTTGCCCCACAATTGATGTTTTAGGACCACACAAACTGGAAAACTCATAAATAGAAATCAAATGTATGTATTTTCATTTATTTTCACTCTCTCCAAGCTACCTAACTTCCCTAGTACAGAACCCTCAGAATGCAGGAGGACTGGGAGGGCCCTTAGTCCAGGCATGTCTTCTCTTCCATTAAGTTTAATAAGTTTTGATTCAAAATTGATCCATTGTACAGTGACTAAAGGAAAGAAAAGCTTTGGTTTGTCGCTGTGTCCTGTTCTCAGCTTTCAGACTAAGGTTGGCAAGAAGATATATTTCAAGGGAATATAGATTTGTCTCTAAAAAATTGCACTCATTAATAAGTTTAAAGTATGGATACACAGTCATTTAATGTTGGGTCCAAACTCAGACTTGGTCTACTCAGTAGGAAAACATTTAAAAGAACTTGCAGAAGCAGACCTGTGTTTCTGCTCTGTGATGGATTAAATATTTTGTAAATATCTTGGTTTCTAAATAGAGTTTGTCACAACATAAGCATAGAGATACAATATTGTTTCTGTAGAGAAACGGCAACTATATGGATTGAAGTTAAATCATGAATAAAAAAGCATAGCAACATTTATCTATAAATCCAATAAGGCAGTGTGTTGAATATATAGCAATCATAGCACAGTTTAAAGTAAAATGAAGATCTGCAGTCATTCTTAGCGTAAATTGGACTTGAATGGTACATTATAAAATTTGATACATTGAATGAGTTAAAATTTTTAAAGAATGTAATACAAAGCTTATTACCCGATTTAAATGTGAACAGCCTCAACCAACCACAAACAACATATATCTCTCAGTCTTTTTGGTTTTTTCACTTTTCCTGCTAATCTCTTCAAAGAGGGTACTGAGAAGATGCAGTGGATAGCAAAAAAAAAATTCTTGGATCTAAATTGGAGGATGATATTCCAAAGGATGGACATTTTAATGGGTTTTGTTGTAATAGTATTCTTGCAACGATGTTGTATGACTTAGTATGAAAAGCCATCTCTCAGTTGCTGTAATTGTCCATTATTCTAATCAGCTCATTTATGGGAAAGTTCAGATTTCCAACCTCTTATCAGATATGTCTATACCAAACATAATGGATCAACTAGAGTTTCAAAGTCCTGAGTCACAAGCCAGATCTAATACATAACCACGTTAAAGCAACATTGAATGCACAGGAATAAATGTGCTTTGGTCTAACACAGCTACCTACCTGGCTATAGTCAAGTGGGAGACTATGTAGAGCTTTCTTGTGTCTGTCTGCAATTTGGTAATACATTTACTGGAAACTGTTCCAGGTTTATTTGCTTTGTGACCAGGTTCAAGAGAGTTTAATCATAACAGATTTGTGCTGCTCTTCTGCCATGACGAGCACATGAGAGTAAATAATGATCTGATCTTCAGTACATTTTTCTCAGAATATGAAAGTGTTGGGACTGTCAGATCAAAACAAAAAAATATTGTACTGTTGTCAACTCTTTGGCTTGATGATGCCGCCCAAAATACAGACCATAGGACACTACCCCAAGATTTAAGGCAAGGGTGAATATTGCAGCATGATGCAGTGTCAAGTTAAGGGCAGCCTGAAATGAGGTTGCTGAGAACCATCTAGTTTAAGATCGTTTACTGTAGCCTGCAGAGCATTATAATTTCTAAATTGCCCTATGGAAAGAAACAATAGCACATACGTCAAGTGGCCAGGTCCATTCTTTCCATGCACAAAAAGGGAAAGGAGAACTCAGGTGCACAGAAATAAATTAGTTCGCACATAATGAATGTTTTAGTGCTCAGTTTTAAGGAATGTCCTCAGCTGAAGAATCCATTACTCTGAATTTTGTCTTTGAACTCTAATCTCTCTGTAGGAAAAGGTTCATGGAAGCAGCATGACATGGCATACCTTGTGTGAGGAGCTCCCCAGCTGCTAAAAGCTTTCCCAGTTTTCTTTACTATCTTGCAGTTCTACTGGCCCAGTGAAAGACTGTCTTCCAGAGCCTTGAAGTTATGTTTCTGTGTACAGAATTGGAAGCTGATCACTTTGGATGCCCATCTATTTATCTCTCAAGCCTTACTGATACAAATGCCAGATCACCTTCAGCTTTGTGCAGCAAGCAGGTACATCATGAAAGGCTCTGGAAAAACATCATCAGTTCTTCCTCCATGCCAACACAGAGAAGAGTAGGGATCAAGGCTGTCAGTCATCTTACCTTCCATAAAGTTAGGAAAATAGTCAGACATACTCTTTAAGAAGGACAGATTTATTGTCTCAATTCTAAGGTCACAGGATAGAGTAAAATAACTGATTTTTACAAGAAAACTTTATCATGAGGATGAGTGAGCTTTACCTTTAGCTTCAGCCTTTGTTAAAAGTGGAATTTCCAGAAGGAAAGTCAGTCTTCTTTCCCATCATTTGCTTGCCTCATAAAATATGCAAGAGAGTGTTGGCAATGAACTCTGCATCAATTCATCAACACACCATTCCTGAAGCTTAAACTTTCATTGTGCAGGAGAAAAGTCACCATCTGATAGTAGGTTAGATCCATACTGATGCTCTCACTGCATTAATAATTAAGCAGGACTTTCAACCACATCATTAAATACGACAAAATGTTTCTTAAGAATTGGGAAATTATCACCCCCCAAAAAAGCATTACCAAGATTATAAAGAACCCATCATGCTCAGTGGCCTGTGTTCAGAGACATAGAGCATTCCTTCCACTTACTTTAACACAGCGGTAGCATTCAATGGCTTCAGGCTGCAATTAACAACACAAAGCTCTCTTACTGGGAGACAGGATAACAATTCAACAAAATATATCTATATTCTGCAGCAGGCTCCTGAGATGTTTGGAGTTTAAATAGCTTTTAAAGCAAAGCTAAAGGAAGTTGCACAAATTACAGTTAGTACAGGTGAAGAGATGCAATACAAGCCAAGCACTAATATAGGAAATTAACGCCTTTAATTAATTCTGCTGGAGCTTGCTAGCTCCAATCAGAAATGCTGCAGTGTAAGTTGTTCTCCATGGCTCTGGGACTTTTGAAACATGTACCAAACAGCTTCTAGAGCAAATGCCATCCCTTCTCTTGAAATAATAGTACAGAATTACCGAAAGAAGTTGGTAGGATGCTCCTGGCTTTAGACCTCATGCAAAGTAGTTTGGGAAGTTTTTCAGTACACGGAGAGAGAAAGAAAGAGAAAAAAAATAAAAAATGAGACAACATTGGACTATTCTGCAAAGGCCAGAAGCTCATCCTTTAACCTGAAAACTTTGTGCAACAGTCAAGGGCAGTTACTCTAGGTTTTAGTCCATTCCTGGAAACTTTTGAGGACAGGGAGATTGAGGTTGAATGAATTGTTCTGTTGGTGGTAGCCTGCTACCAAACATCATTTTTCCTGGGGGCCTAATCTTCCTTGCTTTTGTAAATGGAAAAGGATATGGTGAGATAACAGCTGTGCTGTCACAGATGTTAGTGCCAAAGGACATTTTCACACAATCACCAATATCTGAACCATCCCAAGTCAGCTCAGTTGTAGCAGACTTCTGTTATGAAAATGATCTCAGGTAGTGTCAGTTCATCGCTTCCAATTTTTGTGCCTCTGAGAAAATGTCCTGTTTGCACCAAATAGGTCTGAATTTCTGCTTTTGGTGAACTGTCTGGTGTCTGGAGATCAAGGACTAATTGGTGGACTATTTAAAACCAAATCACCACATTGAAAAAGAGAAGCATCATAAAATAGTTCTGGTCACGAAACTTAAAACATCTTGGACTCTTCTCTTCATGGTAAATGAGCCCTTTTTCATGAAGTGGCACTAATAACCCTATGCAGTTGTTAAGCTGAGATGCCAGGCACTGGTCTGTGTAGAATAACATCCACCTCAGCTGTTTCCAGGTAAGAAAAAGTACACCTTACAGTTGAAACAACTGAGCAGGACAAGCACTCAAAATTGTAGATTCCCCACAAAGTGAGAAAACTATCATCTCAGTCATACTCTGCCTTAGTTTGTGATCCCTAAAATTCAGGATGAAAAAGTCTACTCTGTTTGTCTTGGCTATTTTTACTGCAAACTGACGGGGAAAGGAATTCTCTCTTATCATGTGTATAGTTAGTGACTGTCACAAAAGAATCCTGTTATCTCAGATTTTGGGCATATGCTTTTGATACTACTGCCAATAATAACAGTAAAAATGTCACTTCTCTTGTCAGCAACTAGATCCTCAGCATAGTTTCTGACCCATAGTCTCACTAGATTTCTTTCATCCCTGGGAATTAAAAAGGAAATGAAAGCAACTGCAGCAGCAAGCAGTGGGTAACTACTATCAGTGTAATACCAAAGCTAGAGCATTTCCTCTGTGGCTTTTTTATAAATTTTGCTTTCTTAGTACATAAATATGGATTTTGTTACTAGCTGAGGTGGAAGGAAAACCAACAAGAATATTTCCAAGCTTCTGCAGAAAATATTTTTTTGCCTCCTCCACAGAAAAGGTGAAGGATCAATATTTAAAACAGGGTGGTAGTTGTTTTTTTTTTTTTATAAAATCAATGTTAACTCAAACTACTTGGTACTAATTCAGTTATTATCAGTAAGAAGAAAGATAGCTTGTGATGTCAGCTTTTCTGCAACTATTCAAGATGACAAGAATGTTTTTTGAGAAAGCTATGTGGCCTAAACCAGCCCTTTCTGATTTATTTGTCCTTACCACAGGTGCATTGTCTCCACTCTTTCTCCTAATGAGGAAAAAAACAAGCTCAGAAGCAGCAGCAGAGCTAATACTGTCGTAACATCTCTTCAGATCTCTATGTCTGTGTCTGGGGCCTGCTGCAAGTTCTTTACCTTCCTTCATTTTCAGATGTGGCAAATTCACAGTATCACAGTACCACAAGGTTGGAAAGGACCTCTGAGATCATCGAGTCCAACCTATAACCTAACACTAACACCAACACTAACACCAACCCATCATCTAAACCATGGCACTCAGTGCCTCATCCAGTCTCCTCTTAAACACCTCCAGGGTCGGTGACTCCACCACCTCCCTGGGCAGCCCATTTCAATGGCCAATCACCCTTTCAGTGAAGAACTTTTTCCTCATATCAAGCCTAAACTTTCCCTGACGAAGCTTAAGTCCATGCCCTCTGGTTCTGCCACTGGTCACCTGAGAGAAGAGACCAATCCCTGCCCGACTACAACCTCCTTTTAGGTAGTTGTAGAGAGCAATGAGGTCTCCCCTGAGCCTCCTCTTCTCCAGACTAAACAGCCCCAACTCCCTCAGTCGCTTCTCATAGGGCTTGTGCTCCAGCCCCTTCACCATCTTTGTTGCCCTCCTCTGAACACATTCCAGTATCCTAACATCCTTCCCAAACTGGGGGGCCCAGAACTGTACACAGTATTCAAGGTGAGGCCTGACCAGTGCCGAGTACAGGGGGACGATAACTTCTCTGGTCCTGCTTACTACACTATTCCTGATGCAGGCCAGAATGCCATTGGCCTTCTTGGCCACCTGGGCACACTGCTGGCTCATGTTGAGCTTTCCTGGTAGGAAAAAGTGTCATCTCAAAAGTACAACAAGCATCAAAGCAGCCAGATCAGCATATGCCCTGGGGACTGTTATGAGTCTGATTTACCCTGCATAGTTTCTACAAGGCTGTAGTTTTGCAAGATGTCATCTTCACAGAAGAGTACAGGGCATTTCTATCCCACCCATTCCTCTCTCCTATTTTCTGCTCCCACTGTCCCAGTACAGCACTCTCTCAGTATGCTGACCTAGATGTTTTCCAGATCATGAAGTAAAATGTATCATTAAGCTTAAAAATCAGTGCTTTATTTATTCTTAGGCTAACTTTACCTTTGAATTTCAGGTACTGTAAAACTGAGACTCAAAACATGAAGACAGACAAAAGCAGACCGCTGTAAAATGTACCACTTATTTAGAAAATCCTTCTCTGTCTCTCCACATTAGATGTTTCAACTGGTTTAAATACTTATGCCCCCATTATGGTAGTCAGCAAGAAACAAAGACCTCATCTCAGGGAGATCAGACATCCAATATAAGACCATTCATTAGCATGCATTAATAATTCTGAAGAAGAAAAATAAACAACAGGGGTTTTTTTCTTCATATGATTAAATACTGTTTAAATCAAATCAAAGCAAAGACAATTCAGGGAGTCCTGCACACTCAAAAAGAGATAGGCCTGGTTCATAAAAGTAAGATTCAGTCTAAATAATAAAATACCTATTAAAGAAACAATTGAAGACTAGGATTTCCCTTATCTTCCTGTGCCAGATAAGCGTCTTCTTCACCATATTACACATTTATCCCCAAAATAAAAAGGAAGTAAGAGTTTTGGAAGACTCAGCTTCAAGTTTGCTGAGGCAAATGAATCAAGAAGCTGCAATGGAAGTGTTGTTGGAGAGACATGCCAAGGGTGACAGTAAAGACTTCTTCAGATAAGGCCTAGATGGATTTGTTTGCTGTTAAAGCAGCATAAAACATACTTTAGGAATGGCTCAGAGAATTGTTAACACTTGAACTAACCGTCGTCTCCACTGAGTTAGGTTCAGAAAATGCATGGGTTGAAAAGCTAGGCTTCTAACATTAATATTTAAATCCAGGGTTTGTGTTGAAAATAAGTAAACCTTAGCAATTCATAGCTTGTAAAACCTAAAAATATTAATGTCAAATAAACAAGCGTTAATGTACTAAAGGAAAGTATTAATCACTTCTGTAGAATAAAGATGGACTCCATCCATTTCAAGTGGCCTGGCTGACTAAAGAAAGTACTCTACTAAATGTGTTATCAGGGCACATACTAATGAGAAAGTAATGGACAACAAATATCCTCAAAAAACACACAACAATATGTTGACCACTCCATAGCAGCTACATGAGGGAAAAGTGTTTAATTCAGTCCTGCTCCTATATCATGCTGTGTTTAGCTCATGGTTGTTAGAGGATGTTAATACAAAAGTAGCATAGAGTTTTGGAAAGGATGTGCTGTTTCACTGTTTTATTTCACACAGTATCTTCTCTTTAACATGTCTCTCCTATTCATGCAATAGCCCAGCCCAGATTTCAAAGGATATTCAGGAACTGCAATAAGCCCTGGAGAAAAATGTAATGGGGCAATGAAGTATCTCTACAAAAACTTTATTCTAAAAGTGTTGAAAACATTTTTAATAGAAGGAAATTACTCCCCAAAACAAATTGCACTTTCACTTCTCTTTAAGTCTTTATTATTTCTTATTCTCTAAGCAATAATATAAGCTTATAAGAAGGAAGACAACAATATCAGGCAGGTAGCAGGAAAATCACAGAATATAACCATTAAATGCATGTCACTGACACCATAAGGAGGCAGGGGAAAATGTTGCTCCCCTATCTGTCTCAGAATTCTCTGCCTTAGAGTGCAAAAGTGCACAGAGCACTTGGTGTCAGTTGTAGGTGCCGATGTTGATACTGTTTCTGTCCTCTGACCAGAATAGCAGCCATGACAAGGTTACGGTGACTTGGTTTTGGAGATAACAAATTCAGGCAATCCCTCCTATGGGATAATTAGAATAGAGCAGAGCCATAGTCATAATGAGTCCCCAAGGAAAGCAGAGCTGCTGCCATGTGGTAGGGGCTGGCTTCCCATACAAGAACATCCCGTTTCTGAGTTGGCTGAACTCCATGATTCTCCTCTATTTTGCCACTCCTCACAGCACCTGCCTGGGATGAGCCAAATAAAAACATCTCTCTGGGTCACCCTCTATCAGCTGCAATTTAATTGATTTTTTTATGATGGAGCAACACACCATAAAATTCAGAGCAGGGAGAAAGGACCATTTTAATTTCTCAGCTAGGCAGGAGAAAAATAACACATTTGTTCATGTGAACCCCATCAGTCTTGCAGCTGTGGCCTGCTTTTCCTACCCATGTGTTTGGTCTTTAAAGAATACATTGCTGAGGGTTTGTGTGACTGAAAGCCTGGTGAGAATAGGATATAAAAGGAGTAGATTTAAGATTCATCTTCTACATTACCCTCCTGGTTAGATCTCCGGCTTTCTGGAGACCAAGAAATAAGGACATTCTTTAAGACAGAACACTTCACCTGTCCTTCCATCACTTCTCTATATTTCATGACTAGTTTCCTATCATAAGAACAAGAAGAAACAATCAAGTTATTTTCACAGTTTCTTAAGAATCTGTTTCTTGTTAGCAAAGAATCAGCTTTACCCTTGGCCGTTTAGTCAGCAATTGCATTTACAGAGCATATATATTGCCTTGAAAATGGAAGGAGCCATCAGAAATAATGGTCTATAAACCAAGTTATAATTCTGCTGGCTCATAAAAGCACAAGAGAAGACCTAGACTGGACAATCATTAAGATTACAACAGGTCACAATGGCTGAGTATGTTTATACCAGAACAAGGAGAGCAATGCAACTCCAGGAGCCCCTCTCCGTCCCCTCAAAGTATTTCAGAACAATGTTGTGTATGCTTCCTCTCCAAAGTGAAGAGAGAAAAAGAAGACAGCTCACTGCCTTTGTGACTAAACAGTAAACAAAAAACAATAGAGCAATAATGTTAACATTAATTTAATGACAATGGTTAAACCTTGGTTAAATGGTTAAACATTTATTTCAGACCCTTCTTTTGCTACAGTGCAAAGTAGTGAGAGGGATGTCATTGGATTGACTGTCAATTTATTGCCAAATAGGTATTAGTGAGCTGCAGGATGGATAATGCAATGGTCATGATGGATTAAAAATCTCTCCTGAGTACAGAACCTATTTACAAACATTATGATGTTGGTCAGGTGATCTACTACCTGAGTTTTATTACAGGCAGAGAACTTGAGTGCGACATCAGAAACTCAAGAATCAAAGTATTATTGCAGCCAATGATCTTCTATGGACTTCGCTAGCTTTGCATTTCTTCAGTCAAAAGTGAGAAGGCATTCTGAACGTAACACAATGTCAACACTAGCTTATGGTCCCAGGCATCTGGAATAACCCTAGTGACATCAAAGGGGAGTATTTCTTCGTTAAGAGCAAAATAAATAAACTTGTGAAGACTGGGATGTTACTGATGGCATCGTATCAGAAGAAGTATTAGTTAGCCTGCTGGAGATAATTCAGACTCAGGTCTAAAAATGGGATGAAGTGGACTCTCTGAGTACAGGTAAGTTCACTACACACAATTAGAAGAAGAAGGTGTTAGTGAAGCTGGAGAGCTGCATACAGAAATATTTAATTCTCACTCCTTTTCTGCTTCTTTCCCAATGACTCTTGACCTAGAAGGTCTGTGGAAGAAGGAAAACATTTAGCTATCAGAAGTCATTGCAGCTCCTGTTTCACACAGGTGGTCATTTTTAAACTGTACTCAATTGAATGCAGCACCTTCAGTTGCAGAAATTTCAGATACTCGAAACTATGGGAAAAACAGTTAAAGTCTTCTCTTTTAAATCAGAGAGCACCAAGTGTACTGAACTGCCCAAAAGAGCCTGATGCAATATTATTGACCGAAGTGAACTCAAAATCCTCGTTACTTTATTCTTCCCTTGTTTTTCTCTGATCCTTTTCCGAATGAGTCAGGACTTTACCTTTCTGCTGGATTTGAATACTGAAGGTGTTACAGATCCTATGAGATTTTTTCAGCCTGTTGCTAGATTAAAGCGCTCTCCAGACATCACCCCACCAAATGCTTGTACTGGAGATAACAAATAGCATTCCTAAAATGCAGAGATATAAATGACAGCAAACAGGTTTCTGCCTTCCCCTTATTCCTAGGTGGGTAAAGCTGAACGTGTTATTTCAAGCTGTTCCAATGCAAATGTTGCTTTTGTTCCACTGGTACTTTTTCTCTTTTTTTTTCTTTATTGCTGAGAAGAAAATTTGTACAGAATATTCACAAGGTTGAGAGCTTCAGGATGTGATAGGGAAAGTTCTGTGCTACACACAGAACAAGTTGAGTAACTAACCCCTAGGTGCACCCCTCCAGCAAAGATGCCAGGACTCCAGCAGTCCCAGCTTCAGAGTAATTTCCATACCAACTAAAGAAGGATGCATAGACATTTGTTATTGCCATTAATTTATTAAAGAGGCATAGACAGCAGCAATCGTCAACCGCATTCCAACCCAGACAGAACTTGTTGAAAATCATGCAAGGGCAGGGCCAGAGGAGTTAATTGCCCACACAAACCTCAACTGCAAACTAGAACTCTGAAGAGCCTTAACCTTCTAGTGTTATTTGTGAGGACAGAGACCAAGTATTCCTGCAAGAGCCTGGTTTGAAGGTAAAGAGAAATAGGGCCCAAAGTCCAACTAAGCTGCACAGACTGTACTATTTCAGAAGTGACTCACAGAAAATCTACCTCCGAACAGCTCTGGGCATAAAGAGTTTGGTAAAAGTCTCTTCTCCCTACTCCTTTTGCAAATAGTAGCGTTTCTCTATTTCTTTCTGTGAAATCTTTCCCCAGCCCGTAATATCTCTGGGAAGCCTCCAGACACTTAGGAAGCCCTTTAGATTACTGTCACACATTCCTACTCAACATGCCTACACCGCAGGGAAGTACCTTCCTCAGCTTATGTCCTGTGGACAATTTGGATATTATTCTGAACAAGGACTGTGGGGGTGAAAGGAGCCCAGCTGCCCTGATTGGTGACTGGCACCTGCACTTGGGACCTCAGAGCAAAATCCCCACTCTTAAATGCTCCCATCCTGCTGTGGAGTTTCAGCTTCTTGCAGTAGGCAATCTTCCCCGAGTAAAGGGAAAGGAAAAGAAAGCCTAGGGCAAATTGCACTAGCCACAAGGCAGTCTATTAATGGCACAGATAAATAGTTGCCTCCCTGCACCATTAAATCAGACCTTTTGCACTGATCCACAGCCCACTAGATATTTGACAGAAATGTTTTTCTGGCTTTCAAAGTGTCTTGCGCAGCTTGCCTCGAAATCCACTTGGCACCAAGGTAGACTTGTCTGGAAAAAATTTTCATTAAAATATTTTTTCAGGAAAGCCTGAGGACTGTGGCAAGCCTTGTCCAGAGGAAAAGATGTTTCATTTCTTATTTCAAAATATACATTCATGAGTTGGTTCCATCTCCAAATGCAGCCAAAGATGCAGGGACATCTTCCAGAATATAGGATTTGAAAAACCCAGAAACACCTTAGGGATTCTTTAGAGAAAGCTAAAATCTTCATTTTTCTGGCCCTGAGAGGAATTTCAGTAGAATATGTGGAAGAGCTTCAAGGACTAGTATGGCTGGGAACTGCTAGTGCTGGTGAAATAGAGCAAAGGTGCCTTAGAGCTCAACACGGTTGTAATTGTCTTCAGGGAGAGGTGAGTGTGGCAAGGGGCTGTGGAGCTGAAAGCACATTTCACTCCCTAGCAAAGGGCCAGGGCTACTGAATGTTCCTGCTGTATTTTCAGAAAGCCAAAGGTTTTATAAGCATACTCCATATGCATAGAAAATATACCTAACAGGGAACAATAAAAGAAACCATTCTCTTTGGCCTAATCTTCCATACTTGCTGCTGAGTCTTGAAAGTGATGCTGCTTCTTTTCTGTTACTTTCTCTGTTTCCCTCCCATCATACTAACATCACAGAGCACCTGGGAGGCTTGACTTTGAATCACACACCTCCATTATTCAGCAGTCTTGAAGATTCCTACCCCTGACACCCCAAACTCTTCATCTCCCACAGTCATTCCCTCCACAGCTTGCTTTCCACTAGCACACTATGCCCTCACAGAAGGAAGAATGTTTTATGTATAACTCACATCAGCACTAAGCACTAAGGTGCTGGTGCTGCTTGGCATTAATTTGCTGCCTTAATAAATAATTTAGAGCTTCTTAGCTGGAGGTACACAGCTGAACAAGGCAGCCCTCAATGGAGTGCCACAGGTGGGTTACCCACACAAACAAATCCTGCCCAGCACCATGGGTTTTTTTACCCAGTGCTAGGCACTAGCAACATTAAGCCCGATAGATCTGAAGTCTCACCCTATCTATTATTACCATTTCTAATGTGTCAGTACCTAGAAATCATATCTGTTGACTACTGAAATACCCTGTTTAAAGCAGCAGGAGTGTAACAAAAGGCCAAAAAACATAATGAAAGGGCCTCCTCACCTCCCCATAGCTAGTTTAGAAACAGCAAACAAGCATGGTCTGGTCTGTCTGTCTTTTCCTTTGATCCTTGTCTTCTTCATTTTCTTCCTTGCCCTAGTACACCCAGGCACCTGCATGCAGAAGGCCCTGGGAACTTTGCTGGGAATATTTGTTCAAGTCACCCCTTACCCTCCTACTATTTCTGTCTGAATTGAATTGTCCTCAACATCTCAGAAGCAAGACTTCTCAAGAGGTACATGAGTAGCAGACAGAGAGGGCTACAGTGACATGCAAAGGGGCTGTGAGTTTACGCTGCAGTGTGCAGGGGAAGCGATTATGACCAGAGAATTATGAAGAGGGATGGTAGCACAGAGAAATAGTAGAAGCCTGCTGAAATCAATGGAGAATTTCCCAGGAGCATCATTGCAGCAATCTACCCGGAAAACCCTGCAGTGTTTGAGTGATGGACAATTTTCCCAGCCTCCGTAGGCATCATGCACACTAAAACCAGGTAGATGCTGATGAAGTTCCATCTCCACCTCTGATGCAACCAGCTCCTATGTTCTCTTCCTTATTGATGGATACTCACCTACCTGCATTCTGAAGAAATATCTATCCTCATTTTTTTCCGACTTGAATTTCAATTCTCATTCCTGCCCTTAGTGCTGAAGGTGACCTTAGGGCTTAGTTTTCTCTGCTTAGCTTCAGCCAGTGCTGCAGACTGTTAAAATGAAGAGCTGGTTGTTGTATATACAAGTGTATATACAAATGAATGGAAAAAAAGCATAACCTACCTGCTTCATCCAACAGCATATTAGCATATTGCTGCAGAGAAACAAACTACAGGAAGTGCTCCTCAGGAAAACCAGAAACATCAGCCTTTGCTTCCATCATGGTACACGCGCTGGAGCAATACAAGGGAAGCAAGGGCACCCATAGACAGCAGTCCACATCAGTCCTACCTAGAGACTTTTCCTGCCTGAGCAATCCTGCCAATGACCAAAGGTGCTACCTATGGTTCAGCACAACCCCAGCTCTGCAAACACCCTACCAGTCTCACTTTTCATAAAAGAACCCAATACCGGCTATGGTTCAGCCCAACACCAGCAACATTTCAGCCTCCCACCAAACTAACCTGGATGTCTGAGATGTTTATGCCAGCACTACTTCCTAAGCCAAAATTGCCTACAGCATGTGTTTTGGCATCCTCTGATGGCAGCCAGTAGCAGGGAAGTCTGCCCTGCTCAAGGGTATCTCACTGGCTGTTAATTGCTGGGTGTATTGTGCTTTTGTATCTAGAATATTTAATTTAGCGAAAATGATACTTTGCATTACAGGGAAGGTTACTATGACATATAACAAAATTACCCTAAAACTTCCTAGTCTACTCTGATCAATGGCATTAATTTGGATTTAACTAGTACTTTCCACAGAATCATTGCAGGATTAACAAATGTGGAAACCACAAGAAAGCAGCCGGTCAGTCCAGCTTTTGTACTGGTAAAAAAGTCCATGTCTTTTTCTCAACAGGGCTACAGAGCAAAAGGGCTGGGTCTGTCACTGTAAGACAGTGAATCAGCAATAATCCTCTTGCACTGAAGACTGAAATTGCAAGAGCTGTAAATATCACTGTCCTGATGTGTCAAAGCCACAAAGTCCCTGTGGGGTAATTATGTGTCATCATGTTAAACACAGGTAACAGTGAAGTGTTAATTTCTCACACCCACATACAAACAAACAGTTCGAACTATGGTCTCTTGGTAGAGAACACTGGTTTTCAGCTGGGAAATTTCCCATTTGCACGAAAACGTCCTCTCTAGATAAACAGGATGTTTAACTCAGCAGAGCAGTGCTGGGCTGTCACAGCAGGCTCTCCTGTCTCTGCTAAGCAGCTGTGGGGATCTGACTGGTGCTCTCACAAGAGGTGCTGTTAGTCTGAAAAAGATGGTAGGATGAGCTGAACCTGTGCTTCAGCAGTGCATTAAATGAAACTCAGACACTGCCTGAGATGAGTCTGAGCTGTATGGGAGTTAATTCAAAATAAAAATGGCAAGGATGCAGGGACACCAGGGTAAACAAAACATCTGGCTGTGGGGTTGACTGGAAATACCTAGATGGCAGGTTTGATGAGCTATGTGCAGTATTTGGCCAAGATCCCTTACTCGGGGCAGTGGTGAGGTTACTTTTTAGAGATCTCTACACTAATATTTAGCAATAATAGCATTTTACCCTTAAGTTGCATATCCTGACTAAGGATCAGGATCAGAGGAAATAGCTACTTAATAGCTTTATGAGAAGAAATGTATTTATTAATTATACTATGTTATTGGCAGACAGTAAAATGGGTGTTACATTTGCCTTCAGTTTCAAAAGGCTATTTGTGATCAGGGCTATATTGGACCAGATGTTGTGTGACTATGCAGTAAAGAACCTGTTTAACCTGAACATACATGTTAAATGCCCTCAAATTTTTTAGTCACCTAACTCAACACAGGCACCTAGTAACTGCCTTTGGATTCCACCTCCACAAGCTAGAAGTCCAAATATTTAAATATCTGTCCTTTGCTAAATTAAATAAATAGAAGGTTACCCATGTAAGGATATTACACCAGAGAGCAGATCCCAAGTGAATCCAAGGTGAACTGGGTCATTGATGTGAAGAAAGGATGACAAACTGATCTTAACTGGTGAGAAACTGTGGTGGTCAAAAAGCTAATCTGACCCATCCTAGAAGTCCTGTGCAGCATGGAGGAGCAGGAACAGGCTCCAGGAGTCCCGTGTGGACAGTCTTCCTCACTCAGGCACACAAATATTTTTGAAAATATCCTGAAACCCAGAGTCAGAGGGTACCTTAAGCCTAGTACAGTGTGGGGAAAGCCATCAAAAAGCCTCAGGCCACCAGAGGGGTTTTTACTATCTTTGTTTGGTTTTGACAGGTGTGAGTAATGTGAGCATTGGGGCATCTTCCAACTGCAGGGAAATCATTTAAAAGAAGTACTCAATGGCCATTGTATGACACATTCAGGACAGGCTGTGAGGAGGGAGGGGGGAAGAGACGATCTTCAGCTGTGTAAAGAAAAGACTATTTATCCCTCCCCGTGCTGAACAACAGTTACACCTGTCAAATCTGACTATTTATTGCCTCTTAGGCTGTTCTACAATGATGCTGACGCACCTACTCTGTGGGGTGAATGACAGCAGGGCTGTGAGAAAAGCAGGCAGTTAACGGGTGTAGTAAAGCATATGATACTTGTCAGGACCAATCTGGCTGACAACTGTGTTATGTCAGGTCTTCCCAGGCTGGCTGGAAACTGATAAAGCAGGACTCAATCTCTAGTTTACAGCCAGCTTTTGCTGGGCCAGGGGAAGACCAGGGCAGAGGCAGCTGTTTGCAGCATGGCTTGTGTGGTTTGCCCATGCAAAATCCATCATTTTCCTCTGCCAGCAGTAGGGATCCACCCACGTGCTGCGATTTCTCATCCATGCTGTAGAATTGCAGCATAAGCCTGTGCTCTTTGAAATGCTAAGAGGTAGTCTGGAAGTGGGTTTCCTTTACATAATGCCCAGATATCCCACTTGTATAAAAGCAGCAGTGCACCCAATGCATCTGGAAAGCTAGATGTTCCACTGCTGTAGGTGGGTGCAGCCCCACCAGGAAGATCAGTGCTGCCAAAGTCCCACTTCTGCATATTGGCTGCCCCGGTGAGACTGGTCATGTCAGCCTGGTTGTTACCTGGTGGAGAGGCACCCTTCCCAAGTGGGCTTTCAGTGCCTTGCCCAGAAGACAAGAAGTTTATCCAAGACAGAGAAGGCAGTGCAAAGCCGCCCTCTTGGCTGTCAAGCTTTGCAAAAAAGTACAGAAATATCTGTTCTTCTCTTCCATGTATAGACCAGGCTTCCTTTAAGCTAAATTAGAAATGGTTTTCATTTCAGCTCCTTGGACTTCAGCTTCAGTAAAATTAAGAATCAAGGCTCCCTGAGCCACAGGGCTGGCTTCAAAAGAGAAAGGTGGAGAAGTTTGCTTCATTTGCCCTCTGGATTTTAGATTCTGTGGTCAAGAATTTTTAAACCCTTCTTCAAAACCATGAGCATTCAAAGGTTACTCAAATAAAACAAAAAATAGGTTCTTTTTTTTTAAATCTACATGCTATTTCTATTAAATTAGATCCTAATCAGTGTCCCATCACATCCCAGAGTACATACAAATGGAGACAAAAAAAGTCAGGACAGCAAAAGGAGAGGAGAGGATGTAGTGTGTCTTAAAGTCACTCTGGAGCAGTGGTAGAATAAAGCCTAACTTGCTTCAATACAGACTAAGATGTCAGCCAAAAGCTCATGCAAATTTTTCCACTGTTTATTTAAAATGACATTTTCATTATTCATATAGAATACATTACTTTCAATACCCGCAGACGTATTTTCTAGGTGATACACCTCATCAAAACATTATGTTACTCTGTGCCTTGCACGTGAGATTACAGCTCAACAGTGTGTTAACACCCATGTTTTTCTTTGACTGAAAATGTGTGAAAAAATATGGTTAGGAGTTTGAATTTATACATAGCAAAAGCCAGTTCCTCACTCTCAAGGCAGGTTTGCATTCTCCAGCATTCACAAAAGTGTTTGGGATAAATTCGGTAAGAATTAGGAGAGAAGTAAATATGCTGAGTCTGAGTTTTCATTTAGGATCAGATTCTACCACTAGCAGAGAAGTCAGGTGGGCATGAAAGATTTGACTCTGAGTAGTTAATGCAATAAAAATCCAACCTAAGCAATAGTAAATCTCCTGATTAATAATGGACAAGGAGGCTGAAAGGGGGAAAAAACAGTAAAAGACCTTGACTGTGCAGAGGCTGAGCTCAATTTTTGTGCTGAACCTGGGTGGAGAAATAAAGGATGCTCTTCCCACAGATCTGTAGATATGGTCAAAGGTGTTCCTATTTGTTTTGAAAACATGGCAGGTAGAAAATAAAATTGGGCCACTTCTGGGACAGAGGTGGAGTCATTTTTATGGTCCTGCCATGCTGCCTTTTTATGGTCTTTGGCTGTTTTAATGGCATTGCCTTGTATGCTGCTGCAAGATGAAAAATGATCCACTTCATGCATCAAGAGGGAAAAATACTTACTTTTCTAGAATTAGACTGAAGAGGAAAAAGGAAGGAAAAAAAGTCTAAAGTGATCTGTGATAGCAGGGGCCCACAATAGCCATCAGCTGAGAAAGCCTAGGTTTATGCATTTCTCTACTCTCTCTTCCCCAACTTAAAGACTGCCATTAAACTCCCATTCCTATCCAGAGACCCTGACCTAAAGCTACCTAAGAAAAAAGATAATTTATTTCAGTTTTGAGAGATGAAACCTAGAATTCAGGACCAATTGTAATAGGAGGGGAGAAACAATTTCCATAGATGATGGAGATAAATAGAGCAGTGATTTGAGAGTGGAGGTCAAATAACATGCAGGTCACTAATTTGTCACGCAGGCTGTAAGGCAAGCTTAGTATAGGGGAACTCAATTTTGACTGGGTATTTTCTTCATTTACATTTTGATTCTTAGATAGTTAAGGCAGTACAAGATGTTGTTAATGAAAAAACTGTGTGGCTCAGACCTGTCTTTTCAGCTCCCAGGACACGTAGACAAAGCACTCCTGTCAATTTGCAGAAACCACTTCTAACACCCATGTGAGCTGGAATTCAGGCTGCCATCTCTGTTGCTGCAAACACAGCACTTTCCTATTCTCTTGTGATCCAGTGTGTCCACTTTATTCCCCATGACGAAACCTGATGAGAACAGTCATTCTAGATGAATACTGTCAAAGCACAGTAAGATCCAGCACCATCCACTTGTATTGTTCTAGACGTTTTACTCAACATCAAGAGGACAAAGTGTAAGTTAGAGCAGTGTATAGTGGAATTCTATGGACTGGAGTTTGGTTTTTTACAGAATTTATCAATGTCATAATTTTCATTGGCACACTAAGTAAATAGGTGCTTTGCAAGGTCTCATATATGCCCGAGATATAGAAGACAAGGTTTCACTAATACTGTTTACACTCTTTGGTGTGGGGAGAAAGACAGTGTATTTTTAAACTTTTCTCTACTCTTTGTTTTAAAGTGACTCTTACCAGTAGAAAAGACTGAGAATGATGCCAATTTTGCCTTCTGTATACAATACTTTATTTTATGCCCATCTTGTAACATGTCTTCTCCTGAAGACAGACATCTTTTTTTCAGTTTATGGAGGAAAAAGTACTACATTAAGGCTATTTTAACCCTTTGCTTGTTTTCTTATTATACTCTGGTATATTCCTCTTGTTTTTTTCTTTTTTTTCTATTTGCAATGCAATAAGCAGAATGCAACTACCTAGAGTTCTGAATGCAGATAGAAATCCATGAGCTGTGGAGGCTGCCTAAATTAACTGCAAATGGACACAAGTGTCTCAAAACTCTGACTTCAGCATCAGCATTTCTCATCTAAGTGCCCAAATGCCTTGCAGGCATGGTCATTCATAAATGCAACAGGCATAACTCAAACAGGGAAAAGTAAATGTAAGAGAGGGGAAAAAAATGTGTTTTGCTCGCATCAATAACAAGGTAATAAAAGAAACCACCTGTGAAGAAAGCCATGATTAATGAAAACAAATACAAGGAATTGGAAATGTAAACTATGGCAAAAGGGCTTTAGTTTCAACAATTTCAAAGTTCAGATCCACTAGTAAAACACAATATAAAATCTTGAAATATATAGAACAAACGGGTCCAGGGGATGAAATAAAATGTACCATAAAAGTAAGAAGGCTCTTTAAATAAGATTCACAAGGCATAAATGAATTAGCAAAAGTTGTCTAGATATTAAGGAGAGATCTATGTTACAAACATTTGTCTGAAATAGATTCAATTAACTGCTTCTGTGGTTTTCAACCTAAGCTTCTAAAGGGCTGCATGTCCTTTATTCTGGTCCACGGAAGGGATTGCAGTGTCACTGGGAATGCGCACTTGGATTCAGCACAGGAGGAATAATAGGATGTCCCCATTCAGTAGCACTTGCAGAATGCGTTGCAAGGGACTTGGAGGTTTGGTCAAACCCATATCCCAGTCTTCAGGCTTAATTCTAGTGCAAAGGTTTCACCAGCCTCTGTCTTTCAGGGATGCACGTGAAAAACTTCTAGATTGCAGGCCCCTACTCAAGCCTGATTTCAGGACTCTTAGTTTAGACTCATTTTTAGCCCAGCTGTGTGAATTTCTAGATTAATTCTACGAGGCGCTAAATAGCTCAGCTCCTAGCAGACATCTGCTGAACAGATACCTATTCATTCAGCTTCTGGGATGGGAGTTAATCATGAAGAAAAACAGTTACTATCTTATCTTTGGTTTAGAATATCTGAGCTGCTCTGCCCTAATGGACTTTCTCAGAATAAACACAGCCTGACTGTCAAAAGCTAAACAGACATATACTAAGGGAAAATTTCAAAAAACTGTGGAAAAATATGGTTGATTGTCTTATTTTCTAGATACATACTGCTAAGTCTATCTGGTAAAAACAACAAAGACACTAATTCCAATACCTAAGAATACTTATAGTGGGGAATACTTACAGTGCTCCAATTTTTATTGTAATATTTATGCCATAGTAATGGACCAAAAAGTAAAATCAAGATCCTGTTGTGATAGATTTTACATAAAAACAGAATGAGAACATTGAGTCCTTGCTGTTAAAAATGTATTTATTCTTCACTGAAGACGTGAATTCACTGCATGTGTCTTGTTAATGCAATGGCCAACTAGTTAGTGTAGTAGCATCCTTTAACTAAAATTTATTAATTGACACATCATGGATCCTTGGACAGCCTGAGATAAAAATGGGTGTTCCTTGCTGCCATTGATTGTTGAGCATTTCCTAGTAATAGACAGTACTCCAAGGTTTTATTCTGCAGAGAGAATCCCCAGGGTTGTGGTAATCAGTATTTAAGAGATAGAAACCCTATAGCGTACTATTTTCTTGCAGAGAGAGTGTGAGGGGGAATCCCTTCTCTTTGGGAACTGTACTTCCATCTGGCTGAATTCAGAAGCCATTAGTGGATACATTTGAACTCATTTACAAGAAATTTGCATTTGGCTTTCTCAGCAATATTTCATGGTCACAGAAAAGATCATAATTTTTTTAAAATTTTAGAAAAATCCCTAACTAATTGAGTCAAGTCCAAAAATTCTGTTATAGTGAACTTGAAAACCTTTTCTTTTTCCCAGTCAGTTATTAAGCCATATTATTTCCCACTCACAATATTAAGCCACTTAATATTCTTATGATAAATTCCCAACAAACACCTTGAATTATTCTACCCCCTGGGAAACATGCTTAACAGTGTTCTTTGCACATTCATTTCCCTGCTGATATGATTCTAAAACGTCATTTTACAAGATGATCATTAATTTTTTTGTCTCTGGTTGCTGTTTTAAGTGTGAAAAAAATATGCCAAGATATCACTCCAGATGGTTAGTCCTGATGGCTTGTCAAAAAGACGCACATATGGAGTTTACATGGCCACAAAACATAACCCTATCAGTAAGGAAGTTGTCTGGCTGGAACAAAAGATGGTGATCATACTGAAAAGAGAGAGTTGTTCTTCCACTTCTCACATCAGAAGACAGTTAGAAGGGCTATTAACAGACTGTAACTATTGATTCTTGACATTCCATTGTTTTAGTACTAAAACACCAAAAATCAAAAGAGAGGAAAAAAAGAAAATATATAAAATAAAGCAAAGCAGAAAACCCTGTAGGAGTGGTTCTCTGAATCACATAAGTAGAGGAAAGACTACAGATTCAGTCCAGCTTCCCCAGCTTTGATCACTGGAGTAGCTAGGAGTAGTTTTAGAGTCATGCAGCTCGGTTGGGACTATGTTATATGTCGCAAGGGACAGGCCTGGCCACAAACAACTTGGTGCACAGGGCCTATGTTGTAGGACAGTGATGGACAGTTGAAGGAAAGTGAAACGTAGATTTTGTGACCTACAGCCCTAACAAGCAGAAGGACCCAAAGGCTCTTGGACAAGCCACAGGCTGTATGAAGTCCTACCATAGAAGAAAAATCTGATGTCCTTCAACATAATAACCCTGATTTTACCTCAGGACCCTGACATTTAAGGGAGAGGTCCATGAGCATGCTGTCTACACACATCCCTCTAGCCAAAGGGTAGGAGCATGACAAATGTCAATTCCTAAAACACCAGTGTTAGGAAAAATATGTACTGTTGCAGACACCTGCAGGGCATCTTGGGGTGCTCAAGTGATGGTAGGGGAGGACTGTGATTGGACTCAATGATCTTAAAGGTCTTTTCCAACCTAAACTACTCTATGATTCTGTGAGGATTTATGACTAGAACTCATGGGAAATTTCCTGTAACCTCTTTTGTCTTTGTTGATTCAAGAATCTTATGGAAGAGTCATTCTTACTTACTTCTCTCTTTGGCCCTATTCATTCCTATGAACAATAAATACATATGAATGTTAAAAATACTAGTGTATTTCACATTTATGGAAACTGGGTCATTTCATGTGGTCCCAAAGTTTTTCTTGGATTTAAAAGGCAGCAAAAATGGCTGTCAGTGTCTGTAAAGGGAGTAGAAAAATAATCCTTATTTCATGCCCACTATGATCACTATGACAAATTCACATCTCCTGTTGCCAGCATGTTCAGCAACATAAGTGACACATTTACCCATCACAATGGAAAAAAAAATCAAATAACTTGTTTAGCTGAGCATATAATGTAGGAGTCAGTTGATCAAAAACTACCTCACATCAAAAATTATCCCTAAAGAGGTGTGAAAGAGATACAGATCAAGCAGTCATCTCCCAGACAGTCTGTCTGCTGCAGCAAGGGCTGTCAGACAGACAAGTTTGAAAACATCAGCGGCGATGAATTGTAAAAGGGACTCTGGTGCAACAGAATACTGAGGCAACTTCCACAATCTGGTCACTGTGGTCCTATGAGTTGGGAAGTGGTGTCCTTTGTAAGTGGGGTTTTTTTTGAGGAACAGTAAGAGCCTGAATTTTATTGAGCTGCAAACGTTTAGGACTCCTCAGGATACAAGCACAGGAGTGGAAATGATGGTATTACCACAGCTCATCAAGTTGCCATCTGTCAGTGAAGACGTTGAGGTATCAGGAATGACCTTGTGAATACTCCTAACCTACCTCCATTAGAAAGGAAAACGGAACATAAACCATGGTGGTTTGAGTTAATACATTTCATTTTACAGCTGGAGCAAGCATGAATGTGTGCTCAGTCAGTCATGCTGACTCAGGTGACAGGCAAGGACTTGATATGTTGCAGTATTGCAAATGCTTTCTGTCCTCAGTTTCGGTCCATCTATCATTTATCAAAGTTATCATGCCTTACAGTTGGTAATTTTCAATTCCAAAACAGGTAATATCCAATACCTACGAAACCACCCCCCATCCAGAAGTAGACATCTGTATCACAAAACTTCACCTTGACTAAAGTCTGAGGACCATTAATTCATCATTAACTAAGTTATTAGATAGCTCTGCCTATGCATCTTCCACCACAAGCACTGGAGCAGAAGTCTGCAGGTGACACATTACTGGATCTGCATCTTCACAAGCATAAATAGCAGAGGGCCTTATCTGCATCTACACACAGCTGTCCTCAGAGCACATCTTATATTTCTTTTCAAAGTCTGTCAGAGAAGATCCTATCTCAAGCAAAACCCAAAGGTTAGACAGCTCTTGACTGGTGGAGCCAGCAATATGCCTTTGTGGCCAAGAAGGCCAATGGTATCCTGGAGTGCATCAAGAAGAGTGTGCCAAGCAGGTTGAGGGAAGTTATCCTCCCCCTCTACTCTGCCCTACTGAGGCCACATCTGCAGTTCTGTGTCCAGTGCTGGGCTACCCAGCTCAAGAAAGACAAGGAAATACCGGAGAGAGTGCAGCGGAGGGCCACAAAGATGGTAGGGGACTCAAACGTCTCTCATATAAGGCAAGGCTGAGAGACCTGGGTTTGTTTAGCCTGGAGAAGAGAAGACTGAGAAGGGATCTTATTAGTGCTTATAAATACCTAAAAGGCAGGTGTCAAGAGGATGGGGCCAGACTCTTTTCAGTGGTGCCCAGAGACACGACAAGGGGCAATGGCCACAAACTGACACACAGGAAATTCCACCTGTACATGAGGAAAAAATGTCTCCACTGTGAGGGTCACAAAGCATTGTAACAGACCACCCAGAGAAGTTGTGTAATCTCCTTCTCTGGAGGTATTCAAAACCCACCTGGATATATTCTTGTGTAATCTACTGTAGGTGAACCTGCTTTAGCAGGAATGATGGACTAGATGATCTCCATAGGTCCCTTCCAACACCTGCCATTCTGTGATTCTATGCCCACAGCTCCCACTTACCTGGAAAGTGCTGTAATTCTTCAGCTCAGAGGAGAGGAACGAAGAAGGCTCCTGGATGGAGGAAGACAGTCTTCCAAACTGAATCCTAGGTTGAAAATCTGGAGTTGCTTTTCATGCATAGGCATTTGTTATTCACTGTTCCTTCTCTGCCAATATGTTTTTCTATGAGAAACACTGTCTGTGTTGTTGCAGTCCCAGTCCTGGAGGTATTTTCACTAAATGAGGAACACCTTAACCCAAGCAATACTGTAAAACTTTGTCTATATGCAGTGGGTTGTTACTCCTGAAACAAAGGGCTTTCCATGGTGAGTGGAGGAGGAATGACATTGAATCGACCTGAGCTTTACCCCAAAGGAAAGAGAGCAGAGCTGAACATGTTACTGCTCCAGCTTATGTAAACCTCTTGCAAATGCTCTCCTCCCCTTCCTATCTCCCACTAAGATGCATTTGTTTGCATAAGCATGCTCTCAAAACCTTTGAAAAACTGCAACTTAGCCCATGGCTGACAGTATCTCATTGCTCACTGCGTACAGATACTTTTCTGCCTAAATCAATTACATGGTGTTGTAGCCTGGACTTCTGATTTTGGTGCTGTTGTCTTTTTCCTGATAATGCTTTCCATTCATCTGTTCCATATGCTACCTTGAATTTATGCTGCTGCGGTTTATTAAAGCTCAGATTTTCCTTTGCCATTAAAGGAAAAATAGAGCATTTTAAATGGACTGTGAAATAAGGTAAAGAAAAGTTTAATCGTACTAAAATCAATTCAGTGGAGTAGCTTTATTAATAGTTATTGCATTCTGCATCACATTGCTTATTAAATATTGTGCATTTTGGAAACTGTACTATTTTTTGTTGCATTTACATTATACTTTTGCAAGCAGCCAGTTCCCACTTCATGCAAGACTGAGATTTTTTTGATTTCTTTTTGTTCATTGATAGACTACATCACTGGAGACATAGAAATCATCTTGCTGTAGAAAATTCTGAACCACTTAGTGCAGTATCCTGTCCCTGGCACAAAGTTTGGTACCATATTCTCAGGAGGAAAGTGTAAGAGACTTCATAGTTGACAATTATGCATTACCTTGCCTAACTCCTGCTCACTAAATACTGGCTTACATCAACATTCATAAAGTCTTCTATTTATTCTGCATTTTTATTCATCAATTTATATAATTTTGAACATTCTCATGTACTACATAAAGAACCGGTATGTTTTTTATTTGCTCTGGAAGCTAAGTTGTTATTATATCTTGAAGTGAGTTACATAGCTTATTATGCCCATTGGAAATAAATAGTAATTCTTTTTTTTTCCTCTTTCAAGTGACTATCTTTATTTGTTTGTTAGTTTTTGAGTGACTAGACAGCTCAGCATAGGACAATATCTCATTATAACCAGGCCTATATAAATCAGAATAAAAAGTCTGTGGTGAAGATCATTTTTCTTTTCACTTTCCTGTATCACCTTCCTCACCTTAGCTCTTCCACTTTCTTGTTCTCTGATAGGATTCCTTTATTTTAAGCTATTCTTGTAATGTGTGAATTTTATTCAGGGAGTGGAGGTAGGGAGTGGGTCAGAGCCGTCAGCATGGACTTCACAGTCCTTTGTGAAACTCAGATCAACTAAAATGCAACAAAAGCTTGGTGAGCGATGCCTCATCACATCCTACATGTCCACTCCTTTCATCATCTAAAGGAAGGCCATTTTTAACATGCATTTTATGTCTTAATTTGTGCCTGTTCCTGCTGAATGAACTCTCTGTGAAATATTATTTGAACTCTCTAGTATCTACTTCACCCTAGAGCCAATAGAAAATGTCATTAATTTTTATCATATACAACCGAGGACCATGACTTTCAACTAAGGCAAAGGGAGACTAGTACTGCAGATAGTTTTTACCTCCTGCTCCTTCCAAACACTCACCTGAAAATACTGTCTCTTTTTTGAGCTCTGGCTAATGAATCTATACAGATAGCTTGGGTTCCTGTATAGTGAAGTACTTATTAACCCACAGATGGAAGTGGGGTCTTCTAGGGAAGGATTCACCTGGGAGAGAGACTAAATATGTAACAAATCTAGCTGTAGCTTCAAAGAATGGTGAAGTTTGTGGCTTCTGAAAATGGTGGTAATTCAGAAATTTCTCCCTTTCCCTGTTTCCTTTTAGCCTCTTCCTTATCAGGATAGTTTCCTAAGAAAAGACTTACATGGTTATATTTTCTGGGTGTGGGTGTGTGCAGCTCTACTGATCAATTTCTTGTTTCCAAAAGATCTTTTAACTCCTTAGCCAGTTTAAATGCAATGTGACAAAGGTATTAAGTGTTTCCAGAAGCATACAAAAGGAAGATCATCTCATTCCTTTTTTTTGCTCTTTCTGACTCTTGTCTTCTCATCTCTCTATCCCTCTTCCACCTCCTGTAAGTGACGAGGAAACCCTGACAACAAAGCCTGTCTGTGCTTCCCATCAGTTTTAGGAAAATAAACCAGTCTGCAAAATTAAGTAGGCTGTGAAAGCATTACCTTTTAAAGGAAAATTCTCATATCACTGGATGATAATCCTGGGTGAAATCATGCGCCACCTGCAGAACGGTCAAGAAATCAGGCCCAGCCAGCATGGATTTAGGAGGGGTAGGTCCTGCCTGACCAACCTGATCTCCTTTTACGACCATGTGACTCGCCTGGTGGATGAGAGGAAGGCTGTGGATGTGGTATACCTGGATTTCAGCAATGCCTTTGACACTGTCTCCCACAGTAGACTCCTAGAGAAGCTGGCAGCCCGTGGCTTAGATGGGAGCACTCTGTGCTGGGTTAGGAATTGGCTGGATGGCCGAGCCCAAAGAGTGATGGTGAATGGTGTTTCATCCAGTTGGCGGCCGGTCACCAGTGGTGTCCCCCAGGGATCGGTGTTGGGTCCCGTCCTGTTTAATATCTTTATTGATGATCTGGATGAGGGGATTGAGTCCATCATCAGCAAGTTTGCAGATGATACCAAGCTGGGAGAAAGGGCTGATCTGCTAGAGGGTAGGATGGCCCTACAGAGGGACCTGGACAGATTGGAGAGCTGGGCTGATTCTAATGGGATGATGTTTAATAAGTCCAAATGTCAGGTACTTCATTTTGGACACAACAATCCCATGCAGAGCTACAGACTGGGGACAGAGTGGCTGGAGAGTAGTCAGGCAGAAAAGGACCTGGGAGTGCTGGTGGACAGGAAGCTCAACATGAACCAGCAGTGTGCCCAGGTGGCCAAGAAGGCCAATGGCATCCTGGCCTGCATCAGGAATAGTGCAGTGAGCAGGACCAGAGAAGTTATCGTCCCCCTGTACTCGGCACTGATCAGGCCTCACCTTGAACACTGTGTACAGTTCTGGGCCCCCCAGTTTGGGAAGGATGTTAGGATACTGGAATGTGTTCAGAGGAGGGCAATGAAGATGGTGAAGGGGCTGGAGCATAAGCCCTATGAGAAGCGACTGAGGGAGTTGGGGCTGTTTAGTCTAGAGAAGAGGAGGCTCAGGGGAGACGTCATTGCTCTCTACAACAACCTAAAAGGAGGTTGTAGTTGGGCAGGGATTGGTCTCTTCTCTCAGGTGACCAGTGGCAGAACTAGAGGGCATGGACTTAAGCTTCGTCAGGGAAAGTTTAGGCTTGATGTGAGGAAAAAGTTCTTCACTGAAAGGGTGATTGGCCATTGGAATGGGCTGTCCAGGGAGGTGGTGGAGTTGCCGACCCTGGAGGTGTTTAAGGGGAGACTGGATGAGGCACTGAGTGCCATGGTTTAGATGATGGTTGGTGTTAGTGTTGGTGTTAGTGTAGGGTTATAGGTTGGACTTGATGATCTCAGAGGTCCTTTCCAACCTTGTGATACTGTGATACTGTGATACTGTGAATCCACAACAATTCCTCGTTGAAAATTGTGAGTGAGAATGTTTGGTGAATAACTGTACAGCTAGTTAGACTCAGTTATCACTCATGTCCATTCGAGACTCAGAAATAATCCACCCAACTTACATTGAAATGTAGATTTTATTATGTCTTGATCTTCATAAAACTCTAGTATCTTACACATAAAGTTAATTCATAATCATAAATTGTTTAGTATGTGTAAAATATGTATTCACAATAAATTAAGAATGTTTCACATGTGGTTTGGTTTCTTTATGTCATTACCAGCTTCAAGTCTGTAGTGTATCTGAGATAATTACTCTGTAGCAAGGAGTGTGACAGATACTGCTGTGCAGGTAGAAAGATTTTATCAAAGAATAAAGATTTTCAGGTTTACTAGATTCAGCTCATCCATGCAGTTGGTAAGGTTTTCCTGATCTGAAGTCTCAAACGGCATCTCTAGTTTTTCAGCTTTGCCCTCCAAAGTTTGCACTGCTTTCCTGATTTGGCACCTAAGAAAAAAAAAAGAAAAGGCACTCAAAGAAGTGTAAAGTTCGAAATTGCCTAAACTGCGCAAAGATTGTATTGTTCATTTTATCTCAGTCCCCAGCTACTATCTGTTCTCTTATTTTTGAGACTGAGAGAGGTTTTCCCCATGGACGCTTGCTCACCATATTTATTCATCACCTTGTAAAACAGGATTCCAATGCTGAGGCTAGATTGTGTCAAGCTCAGAATAAAAAATGGACTACAGCTTATGGAACTAACCTGCGTCCTGTGGTTCTCACAGTCTGGTAACTCATGAGTTCTTAATTTCTAGAACTCATGAGTGAAATGCAAGGCTTATTGAGAGAACTGTGTTACATCAAAATGCAGGAAATATTTCCAAAAGCAGAAGAGAGGAAGGCCTTTTATGTGGATATTAGGGAAGCTGTTCAATTTTCCTTAGGAAAGTTGTGAGATTCCTTTCTTTGAGGATTTAAGAAGTTGTATAAATGATGTGAAATGATGACGTGAGTATAGTTTATTCTAATTCCTTGCAGTCATAAGAATGTGGTGACTTCTGAAGGTCACATGAAGTTGTACATGTTTGCAGTGCCACAAAAAGCCAGAAATGCAGTTATAGTCATGTCTCCCAAACTACTGTATAATCCTGTCACTTCTGTATGACCCTAGAAATCAGGAATGCATAAGGACATTACCCCTGTAAAACGCTAACAGTCATCTTTTTGGGCCATAAAGAAAATATTTTTGGCCATTCCCAAACTCTTGCTGATATTTTTCTCCCAAAAGCAAAATTTGGACTCCAAGCAACAAGAAAGTTGGAGACTTCATAAACACACACTTTCTATATTTTTTTGTGGAAATTGCTTATATCCTGCAATGATAGTTGGGTCCCAAACTATGAGATACACAGATAAATAGAAACCAGCAAGAATATTCATGGATTCAGGCTCTATTACATATCGATTCAGAGTCATATTCTGACTCATGATGAGGAATTAATGCTAAAGTGTGAAATTTTTCAGAAAAACTAAAGGATGCTGCTCATACCCAATGTCCCACTGGGTAATCCAGTCTTATTATTAAGTACGTCAAGAGACAGAGAAAAATGTTCCACTTTTAATGAAGAAGAAGAGATAGTGCAAAATAGTTTACTAAATTTCAGCCATGGCATTTAAACCTATTCATGTGATTCAAACTCATTTACTTCCCCTGAAGTTTCCTGACAAGAACATATATTTCCCTGGAAATGTAGCATACTAAAGCCATTGTAAATAAGCAGCATGAAAAATAGTGCTTTTATTTACATTATGATTTACCAGTCTTAGCTCCTTATCAATCTAGGCTCACTGTATGCTTGCTACAAGGCTGAACATGAATCAATGTTTTCTCTGGGTGTCTCTCCAGAACCTTATGAAAATCACTTTCCGATCATGGGGACAGCTGTTAAACTTCATACTTGGTCTGTTATTTCCTGGTAGGTAGCAGTAAGGAAATGAAATGATATTCTAAATAGGTTTTATTGACATGTACATACAATATATAACCACATTGTTCTCTGTCAGCAATATCTGAAAACAACAATTTGCAATCAGGTACAAGTTGAATGACTGTTCACACTGGACTGAAATGGAGATATGACTCATAAACCCATGGTCTCGATGGCTGGTGGTCGTTACAGCTCCTGTGGAGTTATTTTTGCAAGTCTAGGTATGTATATCCAGTGCACTCCTGTACAAATTATCTCAGCAGTTTTCACTGCATAAAGAGTTTTCCTTCATTTCTACCTGCTCATTGGTTGTGTCTTGAAACAGTTGCCCCATTTTGATTTTGATACAGCTACATCTCCATCATTCGTATAAAAGGCTAAAACACTATGTAAAACAAACAGGTCTTATTATTCCCCATGACTTTCTTGGCATGATACAATTGTGGTTTAAAAGAAGCATATTTTAAATGGAGATATACAGATACACAGATATATTTGAAGAGGAAATGTTAAGATGTATTAAATTAATATGAAAGCAATTTGATAGCACTATTTTTTAAGCAGATATATATGTAAAAATCTTGGGAAAGTTCCAAAGGAGTACTTGTGTAAGAAACAAATAAAGGAGAAAACGCATGTCCTAATCAAGGTCAAACTCCCCCTGTGCCCAGCTCTAAGCAGAGAAACAGGAAGATATATAATGCACACAAGGAATTGTTATCTAAATGGGAAAGTCAGAGGAAGTGCTAATATTATCTCCATATCAAGAAAAGAACAAGTAAATTGACCACACCATAGAAGTGAGAGTCAGCTGTGAACTGAACCGAACTCTCCTGACTGCCAGAGTAACACTGAACTGCTCCATGACGGGAAGCTGGCAATAAGCAAGATGAAAAAGAAATTCTGATTTCAGATGGACTCTCTTGTTGTTTTTTAAAGTAACTAGAGTTTGCTGCAAATGTTAGCATGACCCATGCATCTGTACTCCTTTGTTCTACATCCTGTTCTGCACTATGAGAAATATTAGATGGACTTTCAGGACTGCAGGTTTTTTCACATGCTTTACTTTCAGCATTTCTCATACCTACACTAATTGTCTTATCTCGCTCACATGATACAGTTGTCTGGGTCATGGTAGTAGGTAAAACAGATGCCAAAAGGAGAATATACACAAAAATGAGGAGCATTTCCTTTCCCTTGTTTCTTGAAGTCATCTGATTTGTGTCTATCCTGTTCCTGGGTATCATTTGAGTATACCCAGGGTATGCAAACCTTTAACTGTAGAGGCCATCATGAGCAAAATCCTCTATCTTCTGTTTCTTTTTAAGATGATGATATAGAAGATGATTTTGTTTGTTTGATTTGTCAGACCATTTATAAATTCTCTAGATAGCTGGGTTGCGTTTACTTCAGTTCTGTCTTCAATGTGATACACGTGGTTTCACTAGGCACCCCAGGAGAGCATAACAGACAAAACAAGGTGTTTAGCAGGAATTTTATCATTGTGCAGTAATTATATCTGTTTCCCTTATGACTTCCAAACTTTACTGAGTTTAATTTGGATTTTAATAGTCAAAGATAGTAGAGAGATGACTTGAAAAAGAAGGGTGACTATGTCCCCTGATCATGATCAAAGCAGTGGCTCAGAAACATGTCTAAAATACTTTGCCTAGATAATAAGAACCTAAAATCTACCCTTTTTTGTGGAATTTGACTTGTTTGACCAAACAACATAAAGGCGAAGAAAAAAATGGGTGCTCGTTACAGGTTCTTCCAGAAAATTAAGACTGCAGAGAAAAGAGCTAACTAGTTTGGGAAGTGAGTCAGGAAAACATATCATAAGAATCTTTCAGCTGGTTCTTTAACATAGGAAGAGGCTTACAGAAAGAGATTAATTTCAGACATACTTTTTCCAAGCCTCCACATGGGGCATCTTTCCTTGAGCCATTTCAGAAAGAAGTAATTTAATTCAAACAATCTACATTTTAGTGGATGTGCTCTCTTCAAGGATGTGCAGATCCAATGGATGGTGCAGCATTAACCATAGCTTAGGCTAAACTGCATTGTATGCATATTTTTCCCAAAGGAAAAGGGGATTCCACCAAATGCAAATCTGTTAGAACAAGTCCAGAGGAGAGCCACAAAGAGGATCAGAGAGGTGGAACATCTCGTATATGAGGACATGTTAAGAGAGTTTGGCTTTTTCAACCTAAGGAAGAGAACACTCAGGAGAGACCTTATAGCAGCCTTTCAACTTAAAGAGGGCCTACAAGAAAGCTGGGGAGGGGCTCTTTATCAGGGTGACAGGATGAGGGGTAATGGTTTTAAGCTAAAAGAGAAGAGATTTACATTAGATATTAGGAAGACATTTTCTACTGTTAGGGTGGTGAGGCACTGGCACAGTTTGCCCAGAGAAGTCATGGATGCCCCAATCCATGGAGGTTTTCAAGACCAGGTTGGATAAGGCTTTGAGCAACCTAACCTAGTGGAAGGTGTCCCTGCCCATGGCAGGGGGGTTGGAACTGGATGGGTTTTAAGGGTCCTTCCAACCCAAACCGTTCTATCATTCTATGACTCTATGAAATTGCCATCTGGTTCAGAGCAGGGTTCATTAACACCTCTGTTCCCATCTATGAAATGCTCGCAGCTTCAAAGGAAGATTTTTGGAGCCCTACAAATTAAAACTAAAATAATATAGGGGAAAGCCTACATCAATGAGAGGTACTGTGCCTTAAAGCATAAGGACTGATAATCCTAACACTTTCTTCTCCACACTATAGATGTGCAATGCAGATAAGCTGTCAAAGCTTCCCAAATTCTTCTTGTGTATGATGTCTAGTGTCAATGAGTTCAAGTAACAAATTACGTTCCGAGAGGAAAATAAGTACAAAAAAGATTTCCTTTTGCCAGATATAACTTTAAACGCAGCCCACGCTTCAGTTCCCCCACCTGAAAAATTGCTTTTGTTGAGTTGTTAATTAAAACCATCCACCATACATTTATGGGACAAGTAGATTTTAAATCAGCCAGAGAAAACGACTTATTGTTATTAAACCCATAGGTTATAGCATGCCTAAAATGCTCATAGTACTAAGCCCACTGCAATCTCTATATCAACTGATCCTAATAAAAAAAAAACATTTGGATACCATTACAGTTTGTAAATAACACTAATCTGTTTGGTTGTCGCGCGTTGCCTATAGGCCCTTCTCATTTCCATACAACAGTATTGAAATCAATGGTCCCTGTTGCCCAACACTATTTCCATAATTTCTAAGAATTGCTTCGATTGTTTTCTTTAGTCTTTTAAAAATCCGTATGCCAAAACTACACGGACATGTTTGATTTTTTACTTGAAAAATCTCATCCAAATACTACGGAAACAGTAGTTTCTCTAATGAATTAATCAGACACATGAAACTGTCATTATGTTCACAAAAATGGTGATGCTTAGGATATCTTTCTAGACAAAAAGGGAAGAGAGGTTCTTGGCCCTACACAAACAGCCAAGTGGTATGAACGGGGTTTTCATGCTTACATGTATTCCACAGCCATGACCTCAACATTCTATGAATTTTCTTCTCAATTCCTCTCTGAAATACTGTATGGATGATAAAAGCGGTAAGGAACAGGGAAGTGAATAAAGAGATGGATGAAGACAGTGGCAGAGCAGTCTGTGTTGTTCAAAACCGGATTAGTGCCCTAGACATGGATATGTTACCAAGACCCATTTTAAACAAGTAACCCACCACCCTTTGCTTAAGCATTTTGAAAACTCCATGTGCCATGCCCTATTTGGGAGATACAAAGGAACAGGAGAGGAGCCCCTGGAGTGGGTGACAGGAAACATCAGAAGGAGAAGGGAATACACAGCAAAGCATTCAGTGAAATTAAGGGATTGGAAAAGAGGAGAATTGCTTGAATTTCACGTGGAAAAATGCAAATGGTGAGAAGATTTAGCAAAATAATGTGCCAGGCAAAGTGATAGGCACACCAGAGCTTGAGACGTTTAAATTACTTTGGATAAAGCACTGGGGTATGGAGTATAAAGAGCAGTCACAAGCCTGCTGCATGTAACCTAACAGCTCATTTCTGTCCCCTCGGTACCTGGGCTCTCAACGCCCAAGAACAAGCAGGGTCCCTCCGACCCCAAGATACGAGTTTCCAGCACAGTTTACCTGACACAGCGACTGCGCTACAGGCAAATGGGGAGCAACAGGCTTGTCCTGCTGATTCACCTCTGAAGAGTGTCTTCTTAGCTCATGACTGGCTACAGCGTGCACCAGATGGCAACGAGAGCAGTGCTGCTGCTGCAGGACACAGCAGGGGAGAGCCTAGGAGGGCGTTCTTCAAATATGTGATGTCTACTTTTGTCCTTGTATAGGTGACTAAAACACTTCTGATCCCCATCTGGCTCCCTATGACAAGGGCTTCTCTGTGCCCACGCCCCTCTGCTCTGTCCCAGAACACACCTCAGGTTCAGGGGCCACTGACACATTACAGAGGATGCCTTGTGAGTCCCTCCCCTTTGCAGGAGATGTGGCTGATTTACCTTCCCAGCAAGGGCACGAAGGCCTAACCCCAGAGCATGGCAGCTGTCTGCTTGTGAATCATTAGACCAGTAAGAAGAAAATCCATAATAAGAAACCGAGGGCAAGCTCTGGTTATAGCTTGTCCTTGCTGCTAAAGTATTGGATGATTTGTGTTGTGCTTCAGAAATCTATGTCCTCCTTTCTTTATCCCAAAAGCCACCATCACAACAACAGGATGCCATGTCCATTGCTTTCTGTACCTGGAATCTTTAAGACAAATCCCACTGACCATAGAATAGTCAAACTCCTAGTGTCTGCAGTGAAAGATAAGCTTGTTTCTTCACTGCAAAATCTTGTATGCTGGGATGGAAACCTCATGCAGTAAGTGGCATGGGTCATTGTAGCATATTCAGAAAGATCTGTGTAATCTGCAGGTATAATTCTAAGCTACAGAGAGTTAGAGATGCTTTCAGGACTCCATCAAAGCTTTATCCATACCATTTTATTCTCAGCATCAGTCTGATAATAGCCTATTGGAGTTTCTATCCATTACTTCTCACTCTGCAGGAAGATAGTGGTGCATTTTAAAATAAATAAATGGCTTTAAAAAAACTGGTTTCCTACTCTTCACCTGGAAAATAAAAACAGAGTAAGAAACAGAGCACAACCTCCATGGCTGCAGTACATTGGAATTGCTAGTAAATGTTCCAAAAGCAGAAGAGGGTAAATTAAAGTGGTATATGAAATCCATATGCCAGCCCTTTTTTCACTTTAACCTGAATGGACATGAATGCAATTTATCATGTTGGCTATTGCACTGATAAGAAGAAAATGTCTTGTAGTAATACTGCAGCAAAGGGAACCCGAACATGCTTTAGAAGTCTTTACACACCAAGCAGACAGACCTGCTTAATCTGCAAAGTGTGAGGAAACCAGGCCAACATTACAGTAGAAAAGGAACACTCCTGTTCATTTCATGACATAACTTCAAGCCACATTTGCAGGGGCATTTAATACGAGGAATTTCTGTGATTAGATTTTCAGCAATGTGTTCTGGCCCCCACAATGCTCCACAAAGAAGTAACTCATGTCTCCATGGTATTCAACTGATCTTAATATCTCTTAAGTAGAAAGTAATTCTGGCTCTTTCTTCAGCATCTTTGCTGCATTTTCTCAACTGTGTTAGACCTTTGTGTAAAAGGAACTTGAGGGTGAAGCAGGCTCAGTTTAGATTTCCCCAAACCTGAAAGGCAATCCTTTCCCAGACCCTATTTGTACTGATTCTGAGTTGGCCTATTTGAATGACATGCATTATTGCAAGTGTATGGACACCTCAAGGGCTCTCTTTAGCAAGTACAAGAAAACAGAGCTCTTGCTCTGTTTCTATGTTTCTATTAACTTCATTTCCACACATTCCTAGCTATCACAAGGTGTTCCATGAATATTTTTCTGGTTATTAGATTAGATTTATACAAGGGATCAAGAAACTCACTCTATTGTGAGTAAGAGTGTACGACTGTTTTTTCACCTGACTTTCCCTGCTCAAACCTCCTAAGCCATGGATGGTGAGAGAGTATTTTTGATCTCTGATCTCTATAGTCAAGGCATTCCCTGACAAGCCTTAGCAAAAGATTAAAATCTCTCAGTATCTGATTCATTGTTTAGTTTCTTCTGCCTCCCCCAACAGTCTAGACTTGAAAGAGTAGTTGATCTTCAGTTGAGGCACTTTATTGTCAAGCAGGCTTCATTTTAATGGATGACTATCGTCCTTATTGTACTGGTCCTGCACTAGCAAGGTAAAAATGTCTGCTTTCTCTCTAGGTTTGGCTCAACTGAGAGACAAATGAAAACAAAAAAAATCCAGAAGCTCCACATTCCTTTACAGAGTTTTTAAAAGAAAAAGTATCCACATAATGTGTTCCTACTATCAAAGAGAATTCAGAAACTGAGCCCAGAAACATTCTCCAATTTCCACAAAGTGCTTCAAAGCTCATTGCAGCAATTAAAATCCTGATTCGATGTAAGATATTAGACAAATTGTTTTAATACACTCATTCTCAGGAATAGTTCTCTCATTCCCAATACCACTATGGAAACAGGATCTTCTAAACTGTTATTATTCAATAAGGCTTGAACAGGTCCTATCCTTGCAGGTCTTCATTTTTGCAGCAATGATCTCATACTTTCCACAAGAATTAATAAGTTACCTGAGTCTTTAAGTCCTTCAGTCCCTTCCTCATATGGGAGGTCACAAACTACATGTTTGTGAGAAATGACAAGATCACAGAAGGAAGCCTCTTGCTTCCGCAAGGCTGTATAAAATCCCAACATCTGGAATGAAGCTCTGCCTCATTTGGTATCTTGTAGTGCAATGTATTTTATTGCAAAAGACTTAGAAGAAATTACAAGAAGCTTAGACATGCCCAGCTCCAACCAGAGCACTGTGCAGCTGAGACAACTCACATCACTGAGTTTCACATGATGCAGTACAACAAACTGAGATGGAAAACACTAACATTGTCTTTACCAAACTCAGTCTAAGATAGCTGTAACATTTTCAGCTCATCTCTCTGCTCAAAAGAACAGCCACATGTGAAACAAAGATTTTGGCTGCCAAGGGCATGAGCTTTAAATCCCTAATGGTAGGACTCAATGAGAAAACACAGCCTCAAGTCCTCTGCTCACAGCTGTGAATTTAAAGTAAGCCAGCCAACATGTGGTAAGGGACAGTGCACTGACTGCAGTCAGAAAGAGGGAGATTTTCACCTTCTCCATGCAGTCTCTCAGCTATTGAATGCAGAGGGCATTCCTCTTCCTCCTCCATCCTCATCTGCCCCTGAGAGGGGATAATGGGACTCAGTGTCTCATGATCCACACTGAGAGATCACAGACAAACATGCTCCTGCACACACAGCAATCAGCTGTTCAAAAAGGGAGTAAAATTGTTCTCCAGGACAAGGGTCCCAAGGGTGAAGAGAATGGCTTGTGCTCCAGAGAGTCAAGGGATGCCTCGACCATGCTCTGCAAGTCACTTGTAGGGAAAAAAATGACAGTTAGCAAAGGATTCTTTGTTTTGATGAAAAAAAAAAAAAAAACAGAGAGAGGAATTTTTTTTTTAATGCCAAGAACAACCAAACTGTAGTTGTCAACTTCTTTCGAATTCTTTCCCTCTCACTGGCTGCAGATAGAAATCCAATTGCTTTGACTTATTTACAGCTGTTTCACAAGGGACTTAGCAAGAAGTGATTCCTACAGAATCCCACAGACTCATCTCTCAGTTGCTTTTAACCACAAACAAATTCAAACCTGGGTCTGCTGCTCCTGTAGAATAGCGAGAACTAAGCTTGATACAATACATCCGTGAACGGCAACACACAGTGAGATCCAGACATCCAGAAATTCACATGCAATGGATCTAAATCATCCCATTTTCCTATATCCATAATCAGTTCCTTAAACCTTGCATCACTTGTTTTACATATGTTGTCATCTTCTGCTACATGTCTTGCACACATTTTAAAATGAGTAATCAGTTTATTTACTCAAGAAGCACAAGCACACCTCCAGTCAGCAGCAGCAGCAGCTCGTGCCATTTGAACACAGAGTCCTATGAGTTCAATGTTACCTGGTATTCGTGGTCAAATACTGTAATTCCTAGGTGTTTTTTGTAGGATCTCAGCAACACCAAATGACCTTGAAGCCCATCTCTCTACCTGAACACCTCTGAAGAGAAATGCTGTGTGGAGATCAGTGTTGAAGATACCATTTGATTTATTTCAACTCATAATTCTGCTTATAGACTTCACGAGGTTTCTTCTCTCATTTTGGCCACACCAGTTCTCACTCACTGATTAATTTTCTGTTACATGCCATGCCCTGAAGATTGGTTAGTGGCTGTTGAGTGGCAGGTCATTAATCACAGGACAAAGCCAATTGCTCTTTTAAAGGAAATTCATGCATTGTTTTTGGATGCAGAATAAGTCATATTCTTCCAATGGCCATATTTAAATCTGTCATATCATCAATAATGACAGGTTTATGAAATGTCATTCTTTGCAATGGTATTCCCTTGAGGAAGAAAAGCAGGAAAGGAAGTTGACTTAATTCTGGTTTTTCAAAATTATTTTAGTTTTTATTTCTGGCAGGTTTTCTTTCGTCTTTTCCCACAGCATCACTAACACCCTCCTGTTAATTGCTGAAATTATCTATGCTATTTGCTTTATTACAGCTCGGGAAGCTAACACAGGAAGACCTGTCTCTGCAATGTCTGACATTTTGTGTGAAAAGAGAAAATAGAAAGAAAAGCACCAACCTACTGAGTAGTTCATGTTTCAACATGCTCCCTGATCTGTTAGATTCACACTTCTTGTTGGGCTGAGGACTGCAAGCACACATTGACAGCTCAAGTCAAGCTTCTCATCAACCAGCACCCCCAACTCCTTCTCCACAGGGCTGCTCTCAATCACATCATCCCCCATCCTGTATTGAAAACATGGATCACCCCAATTCAGGTGTAGGACCTTGCACTTAGCCTTGTTGAACCTTACGAGGCTCACATAGGCCCACTTCTTCAGTTTGTCCAGGTCCCAGACTGATGTGGGTCTGGGAAACCCTACAGACACCCTAAAGCAGGTTATTCAGACCTTTGAATTACAGCGCTTGGACTGAAATCTCAGGACGCAGTAGGGAATCAGGAAATAGTTTAATAATTATTTTTCTATGTCTTCTCCCTTCTTTTTTTCACTAGTTTCTAAGCTTTGTAGAAGTTATTTAATACCAATGCAAAATAAATTTAGGGGAAAAAGTTTTAGCATTACATTAACTTTTCACTGCATTTTAGCATTTTTAATCCAGCAGACAAAAAAAATCATTATTTTCTTAAATTTAATTAATTTACTAAACTCCTCATGGTTCATTGAATTCAATCCTGTATCTGCGATCTTTCTGGGTCCATTAAGCTCCTGGGGTTCAACTTCATCTCTTCTAACTCATAAAAATCTCATCAAAATGGAAATAAAATGCAATTTTGAACTTGCTAATGAAGGGAAAAAATGTTAACTTTCCAGTGCTGTTGAATTAATGGATTATCTTTGCCAGCCCATTTTAAAGGAGAAAACTTTCACACTGGGGCAAACTTATAAAAGTGGGAATAATTACACAAAGAAGCATTAGCTGTGCCAGTATTTTTCTCTGCGTTACTGTGTCACTACCTAAGATATTACTTCAGTAAGATTTCTTTCCCCTGAGCTTGCCTTATCTTCTATCCAAGCAAGATGGATATTAATGTTCTTACAGTATATCTCATATTGTTGTTAACTGCAGAAACAGTCCTGGGTGTCAAATGCTCATTATGGCTTCAGTTCAGTAAAGCACAGAAGCACCTGCAAAATTTTAATCCTGGGGAGTAATAGTAGTTCATTGGTTTGGAGCAAGGGGTTTTGAGCTGTGGGAAGTGAAAATATGCTTAAATTACTTAAGCAGTGATTAAAGCGTTTGGGGGATGGATGGGGGTGATCTTTGGTTTTGGTGTTTTACCGATTGGGTGTTGTTTTATCACCAAATAACATTTTAGTTTGCCTCCTACATAATCTTGCAGTTTCAGATTGTTTTTTGTAACACCTGATCTTAAATCAGGGCACAGTAACAAACAGTTGGAAACTGCTAAGTTCCACTCCAGCACTATCTGCTTCCCAAAGCGGTAAGAAACAGTTTGGGGTTCCTTTAATCCGTAAGGGTAAAAAGGAAAATTTACTTCTGGAAATTATGGAACTAGTCATATTTTTTGTATATTTTTTTTCTAATTGGCTCTTCTAACACAAGACATTTTTGATCTTATGTTTGATTTTTTACCTTTCCTTGAAAATAATTTGTATACTATGTTTGTATTTTTTTCTTTCCCCATAATATTGTACTGTTTTGCCTCCTTTTGATCATAATATTTTTCAAGATGACTTCCCTTAAGAAATAATTAGGAAAAGAGGAAATTGGAAAACACTGATAAATTTAAAAAAAAAATTAAATCTGCAAAAATAGAAAAAGGATGTGGAAGAACTAAGAAAATTATTGAAAGCAGGGTAAAAATTAAAGTGACTTGCTTATCTCATTGAAATGAAAACTAATTCAGAAATCAAAAAGAAAAAAATGTAATTTCTCAAATATTTCTAACATAGTGCAATATGCATATATGAGTAGATACTTACATTGCTCAAGAAATAAGTGCTCACTATATTATTTTTACTGTTGTTATCATCATTATTGTATGCATAACTGAATCATTCTCATGAACCAAGCCAGACTAGGTTAATGCCTATACAAATCACGCATGAGCAGTGATTGCATCAATGAGTTTTCATATTAATAACACTTAATTACCATCCTCTAAAAACAAAACTTGAATGACAAATGAGCAAGTCTTTAGGAGTAACACTGATTATATTTCAGACAGACAAGGAGTTGGTCTAATGACTCCAGATCCATAGTTTTTTTTCCTCCCTATGTTTCTCTTCCTGGAGAAATAGCACATGGCTGAATGAGAGCTTGGTAGGGTGTGGATGCTCTTCTCTGAATGGGTGCATCTGTATTTAGTTCTCAGACACGGAGATTTTAATCTTCTGCACCTTGGATGCAGGCAGTTATGGCTTTTTTGGGTGATTGTCACAGTTCCCTGCTTTGGAGAAGCAAATTCGAGTGTGCTGAGACTGGCTCACTTTGCTCTGTGCCAACACTGACGAAATGTTCCCAGCGGAGATGTTAACATACCAGACTGCATCTCTATGCTTTTCCAAGCTGGTTGATTTCTGTGCTCTTTTCAACCCACTTGTGACTGTCTGTTAATTAGCTAGCTAATTTTCCCACCTACATTCACGGGCCCTTGATGAAGCTTTGCTATGCTAAGAAGGCTTTGGGAGTTAACCCTGGAATAAACATCCAAGCTGTAGCTCAGCTTTAGATATGCAAAACAGGAACCACAGACTCTGCAGGAAGAAATTACTCCAAAGGTATTCAGAATTTACATTTCTGCTGGATGATTGAACCTCAGAGGCAGAGGAAGGGAGGAAGCCTAAAAGAGCATTGAAGCCTCCTTCAGATGTGTCAGTACTACCCAACTGCCCATCAGACCTATGTGTACTTTTTCAGTTCTCCAAGACTTCAGCAATGAAAAATCATCATCCATCCCATGCAATTGTTCTCAGTGTTTAACTATCTTACTGTTAGAAAGCTTTTCTTACTGTCTAGTACAAAAATCTATTGCTACTATTTAAGCCTATTGCCTCTTGTCCTTTTCACAATGAATAGGGAGAGCTATTTTCTCCCTTGTTGCATACAGTGGACTGTTAAGTACATGCCTGCCTTTGGCTGTCTCTTCCCTAGGCTACTCATATTCGGTTTCTTTAAACTTTCCTGGTAGCAGCTTTCATGTTTTTGATACTTTCTAGGCTCTAAACATCTGCATCACCTGAAATATGGTGACCAGACTTAAGTACTGGCTTCCCAGTGAGGCTTTACTGAGTCCCAAGGATGGTTGTCTCAAACAGACAGCAAGAAACCTTTCAAGTCTGTATCCTGGAATGAGATCTGCATTATTTGCATGGCTTGAAACTGCTTTCTCTGTCATCCTGTTTAGCCCCACTCTTCTTCTCCCTAGAAATACTATCCGGTTGACTTGTTTTTCCTTTATTTTTGCATTGTGGATTACTCCTGTCAGGCAGAGCACTTCACACTCACCAGTCATGTATAGAATTAAATGTTATCTCCTATTCCAAATCAGGTCTCCATCTTTCTTCTTCTGCACAATTGTAGTGTCTCCTCATTCAACATTAACCACAGTTTCAAAGTCGTATTTTTATTCCATTACCCAAAACTGTTAAGAATGTTGAATAACTTCAGGACAGTAAATTGTGGGATCCATCTTAATAGGCAATTCCAGTTCAGCTACAGATAGCTATTTTCTCTGTATGGTTTTCCAGTCTTTTTATATTCACAGTACAATACTTTCACCAAGACCACTCTTTCCCAGCCTGCTTGCCTACACTGTGCTCAAGCTTCTTTGAGCAAGCCAAGGGAATGAAACTCACAGCTTCACATTCTTGTTGCAGTGTCATTACTGTTCACCCATCTCATTTAAGAGTGAGAAATCCAGCTGGCTCAAACTGATCTTCGAATGTTCATTTTTATCACAAAATTGAGATATCTTCCAATACTAGCTTGTTAGATGCTCTAGCTGTTAACGAGTTGCTGGTGCTAATATTATTGCTGTTGTTATCAAAGGTAATGCCAAGAAGAAAAGTTCCACCTGAGAAGTGTGTGATTTAACAGCTACTAGCCAGCAAGCACCTGTGGTTCATTGACTTCCAGCTTTCACAGGTGGATACACACCTCTGCCAAGGGTCTGCTTTGCAAATGGCTGAGGATTTCTGTAAAGAATGTTCTTGTCTGAAATGAGTTGACCTGGCCTGATTTTTAGTATTCTGATTTAAATGTTAAGGCCAATTTTAGATTATTAACATTTTGACTACATTTCACATTTATCTCTCCTACCTAAAATATCGGAAAACAGTCTAATTGGACCCAGTCTTTATAAGTTTCATGGTATAATCTCTTTCTTTCTGTCTCTCTCTTTTTGTATCTTTACACAAGGCAGAGGAAAATGAGCAAATTTTCCAGGAACAGTCCAATTAATGGTGATGGATTCTGCTACCTCCACTCACAAAGAGAAGTCTTTCACATTGCTGAAGTACCTGAGCGCACCTTGAACAAGATCGAGGCTTGTACTAGTCCCAGCACCAAGACAGAGTACCCTAAATAGGTCATTTCAAAAGCTGGTGCTCCTTTTGTCTGCTTTGTCTCTCTGTGTTATCTCTCCTGCTATGTTTGTACAGCATCTTACACGATGAGTCCCAGTTTAGCTTGGGATAGAAGTGCAAAGAATAAACAGTAGGAAAAGGAGATACAGTAGAGCTGACTGTAATTTAGCAAAGGTGGTGCGATAAAACTCCAGATTACTGACAGATATAGAAGTCTTCCCTTCCAAATTGGAGTCGATGGAAAATCCTTTCCTTTTCACGAGATCTAGATCTTCCTGCCTGGGTTCACTCTATGTAACCCAACACTTGACTGAGCATTATAAGCAGTCTAGCCATATTCTGCAATGAGCACAAGGGATAATAGACTCATCCATAGGACTACCACAAGTCTACCACATAGGTTCTCTGTGGTTGTCTGCTTCACTCACTGAGTACAGACACAAGAGTGACCTCATATTCATGTTAAACATTGAAAGAGAAGTTGAATAAATCTAGATAATTTATTTTGTTTGCTGCTGGGAGTGTAACCACTGGAAAGAAAATAAACTGAATACTCTGATAATTTCTTTTGCATAGTAAGTTCAACTTTACCCGGCTGTGTCATTACTTAACATCAGTTAAAACCAAATACAATGGGGACACAGGGAATTAGATGTGACATGGAGAGGTGATTTGGAAGAACATCGCATCCTCACGTGCTCTCTGTTGCAGTTCCTGCAGCTACTGCCAACATGGCAATATGTGCAGGTTACATCCTTAATGCCAGCTCTTAGAGTTCCATAAATATTTGGGATCTCAGCTATTGATTTTTAAAGTAGTGTTCTAGTCTGTATAAATTAATATCTGGCAACTGTGGCATTAAAGCGATTTCAAGAATCAAATCCTAGAAGGAAGAAGAAAAGATTCTCTGAAGTACTCAGTTTTCAGAAATCGTCTTATCTGAAGATGGTACTGAGTGGCAGGGAAAAGCTAATTCATGATTTCAGAATATTTGTTGTCAACACCATCAGTTTGAGGAGTGATTCAGTGCCAAGACTCCCCATCAAGACAATGTGTTGCAATAGCAGCCACCAGAAAAAAAAACCTCCATAAAGCAGGTATACAGATATTTCATTTGCAGTTTCACCCTTGCTTTCATCACACATAAATTCTTTTTGTCCTTATGGAATGCCCACAAATACCAGACATTTTCCTTCTCTATAGATTTGCTCAGAATAACTCAGCAACACCTGGTTGTTTCTATTCCATTCCAATTTTTGTTCTCTCCTTTCTTTTTCTTTTTTTCCAGGATATAGTTTTTCTCAGAATATGAGTATTTTGGGAAATCATTAAGTTGTGCTAATTTACTGCCATTAGTTTGTCAAAACTCTTATTCCCCTCCCCACTCTCACACTCATGCTCCTGTCAAACACTGTAATTATGTTGGGTTTATAGTTTTGGGTTTATAGTTTTGAGTTTATTAATTGAAGAAGTGTATTAAAATTACCTCTACCCCACTGGGGTCCCATTGTTTGCCTCATGGAGATTTTACTCAGCTGCTGAATGATGACAATTAACTTATGCCCTAATTATTAAATGATTCACAGATATAATTATGTGGTTTATGTCGAGCTACTGATAAACTGATAATTAATAATGCTGCTTAGAGACAGATAAATCACTTTTTCCAAAAGAATTGTTTGCTGTATTTGTGGGTTTGGCCATAATTAATATTCCATTGGATTAGGATGCAAGCTGTGAGGACCATTAATTTGAAAACGACTGTGGTTTTGCTGGGGGTTATCACGCTCTTTTCAAAAAGCAGACTTCTCTAGCCTTTAGAGGGTTGCATTTGAACGTCAGCAGCCTCTAAAGGGAACACCCTGCGTGAGCCCCGCTGCCGGGGAAGTTTCCTCTTTAGGGTAGCTCGAGCTGAGCACCCAGCACTGCTAGACAAGAGACTCCTCAGCCTCTTGGCTACTTCCCTGCCGAAATTCAGTCCCTGTGACTCAGAAAGTCAGGAGGTTGGCAGTGGCTTGTGAATGTGCTTCCCAGAGTCCTATAGTCCCCTTTTATGACATTACTGGGGCAATTAGTAGCAGAGGGTAGCTGTCTTCCCTTTGCAGAGCCTCCAAGTCTCAAGTCACCACCTCACTCTGTAACATACCTTGAAACAACCACAGTGGAGCTGGAAAGGTGGATTCTTTCTACCTTCTTCTCCACCTGTACATAGAGAAGCAATGTCCAGCCCAAAATATTTAATGGCCAAAACAGTAACGTGCAAAACTACAAGTCAAGCAAGCTGTCCCTATAGATCCTGGGTCACTTGTACCTTGTACCACTGCATCAGCTATTTATCACAAAAAGCTTTCGGTCAAGTTAATTCAAGATGCATCTTGATGTAATGTCATTTAAAATCAGGACTATAACTACAAGGAAAATCATTCTGGCAAGTGTATAATGCTGTGTTAAAATGCATTACCTTAAATCATATCCTCTTACACACAGCACAGCAAAGTTTGAATACATTAAATTTCCAAAGCCTCAGTTTGTTAGGCTTCACTTCAGAGAGTGAAGATTGCACGTATTTCCCTGCTAATTCTCTTAGCAGGCAATATTTGTGATTCTGGCTCATATCCACATGGGACTTAGAGACACACCTAGCTCCTTAAAATGAGAAACTAAAGCCATAACTCCTGTGCAACAGATCTAAAACCTCAATAGCCAACACAAAAGCCGTGTGTCTCTTTCCTAAAGCAACAAGGAGTAGAGGTCAAAGAATTTGTCCAAAGACAAAAGGAGACTGTGGCAGAACCATAAATGAGCTAAACTCTCCTGGGCAATATGCCTATACTTTCCCCACATGAGAATTGTTGCTGCAAAGGCTTTTAGTCTCTTGTATTTGGGGATTAGTTTTCTTATTGCTCCTGTGAGAGGTCTTATACGAGGGCAAAGAAGAGGTATTGATACTGAAAAGTTTGCCAACTAAGTGAATAATATGGCTTACATTTGATGACTACAGTTAGGCATTTATTCTAACATTTGAATGGCCTCCCCTATCAGATTTATGGCATGGCAAGGCAGACAGACAGAAACACAGGCTGAAGAATGAAGCAGAAATTTAGTGATGCATAGCTTATCACAGCCAAATTTCCAGATGTTTGTTGAAATTTAACATGTAATTTTTATTCCTGGAACACAAAACCATGGTTTCCTGAAAAAAATCCCATCCAAATCTGTTGGAGGCCAAGACTAAAAGCACTTAGAAATGAATAGGGCATCGTGTGCTAGCGGGAGCGAAGAAGTTGTCCTCAGAGATGCACCAGCAGCTGTTTCCTTTTTAAATGAATTTCTGATACAAATTGAAATGTTTGACCTGATTAAGTTCCTTCTGCTGTGCACCTCCCAGATGTACTTGAGCTGAGGACTGTGAAAGATGGATGGTGTTTGCCAAAGTGAACGAAGGCTTTTCTACTTAAGCAGAGACCCTAATCCTATGGGATGATGATTTCTGAGACCTTCAGATGCTGCAACTCTAATCAGACAACTGGGTTACCAACGAGAATTGTAGAATCTGGCCCAGAGCAAGAAATAATACATGTTGGTTGCACGATGTGAATAACTTAATTCTGTTGCAGGAACCTTAACTTTTTGCGTTTCTTGGCTGTTTTTAAATGTTAACTATGCAATCTTAATGGAACTGTAATAAACTGCACTGCTAGATTGCATTTGCAATGCTGTGCTTGTAAATCTTAATTTTGCATGTTATTACAGCCCTTACAGCATGAGGCTGCCCAAAGTCACCAAGCACAAAGTAATATTATTGTTCAGAGAGTGTACGTCAGCAAAAATGGCCTAAATAGTAGGGTTGGTTATGGGTGCCTTACAATGCCTGCCTTAAACCCAAAAAAAATAAAGCAACCCTGCCACATTCTTGTACCTGTTGACATTTCCAAAAGGCTAAGAATTATTAACTGCATTTCCAAGCAAAGTGTGACATTTTTGTTGTCCCCTCTGGCAGGTGCTTCTATCAAACACCATCATGACAGAAGCCCAGTAAGTTTTTGCCTTTCGTGGCCAGATATTGCAGGCAACTCATGGAACCAAACCAACACTTTCCAGGTTCCCCTCTCCATCCACAAGTGTTTCCAGGCCTGAGGACTGTGGTAACACTCTGGATTGTGAAGACAGGAGTGCTAAGGATGACTCCAAACTCAATAGCGTAATAAGAAGACCAACAAGTTTGGACAAATCTTGTCTTCCATTTCTGACTGCATAGTCCTGGCCCCAACTCTATGCTACCTATATGTTCACATATGTGGCTACGTAGTGGAATGGTTAAAGGATTTCATAGAAAACAAAGGAGGAAAATAAAAGTGTTCTGTTTTTGGCTGGTAGCTCTCCAGTCACATGCATATCAATAACAGCTAAAGCAGGAGGAGTCTGGATCACATAAGCAAAGCCAAGGAGATTAGCACTGCAATGACTTTGATATAGACGGACGTCAGCAGCCATGACACTACAACCTTCACAACGGTACCCAGTTTTAGGAGCTTTAAAGGGAGAAAAAAGTGCTTAGAACTTATTACTAAGACTAGACCTCTGGGGAGGTTACTTTAAAACTACTCCTTCACAGTCATGCTGCTTTAGAAAACTCCTACAGGTACCAGTGCTACCATTTCTGCCTGATAATAAGAACTGTCTGCAGGTCAAATTACGCCCCACCAGATCCAGTGGGCATATCAAAGATGCATCAGGTCTGTATTTCCTATGTCAATAATCAGCTTAGGGTACAGATTCTCATACAATTGCACAAGATCTTTTTATGCTCTCATTGTAATATTTCCCCTCTCTCCTCACCAAAAAGGGATGTTACGTATAACATATCCAGACATGAAATACTTGCAATTGGAAATTCTGAGTTTCCAAATGCCTGAGATACCTCAGGGAACCCCACAGAAGGAATCTGGATGGCACTGACACTACACCAGTTAGGACTACTCACATAGAACAACTTAGAAACGTCCAAGGTGGAACGTAAAGCTGCAGAGAATTGAGAGAGGTTGGCATTTCACATTCATTAGCACTGTGTCATAAATATGGTAATTTTTGATCTGCCTCCCTTTTGCTCCTTAGGATAGTTAAGTGTGAATGAACAGCAAATCTTGTGTTCGATTAAAATTTTAAAGAGATACCACTGGGTATTGCTGCTGCAAAAATGAAGTTTCAGTTAAAAAGTGAAAAACATGAAGGAAAAAAAACAAATTAAAAAACTCTCAAAAGGATAGAAATGACTCCTTCATTTAAGTATTTGGAAAAAAGAATTCCACACTGCTGTTATTCTTTTTTAAAGTGAATTTTTTATAAGATGTCGATCCATACACAATGCACTGCAGGTAGAAATAAGTTCTGAAAAATTAAAGCTTTCTTGAAATAGGATTGTTGAATCTGCTGTTGAGGGAAAAGCAGATATTAGGCTAGGCAAGTTCTGTATTTTCAGCGTAGAAGTGTGTCCAAGTAGATTTTCAGTATTTTCTACTTTTTTTTTTTCTGGGATTTTTGTACAACCAGGCAGCACAATAGCTTTAACAGAACTGATTCACATTCATAAAAATCTAAGCAGGCTCATAATATCTTTGCAAATCAGCTGTACCTCAAATCTGTAATAAGTATCACACTGTTGAGAAATGCTGAACAGAAATACTGTATTCATGCTCTCTAGCTATTCAGTTCACACATGGTAAATCCAGCTGAAAGCTCTGGATAGATTGCACATCAGACAAAGTGATAGAAATTGTCCAGTAGTGTCTCCGATTTAGAATTAGAGATTCTAGCGACCCATGGTAAAAGTTATTTGTGATTTTTAGCATTTCCCGTAGAACCCTCATTTCTATCCATGAAGTCACTGCCATTTATCCAAAAGAAAAAGAAATTCGTAAAAAAAAGCTTGAAAAGTAAATTAAAATTACAAAAAAAAAGCCAAAAACGTCCATTTCCTCTTGAAATAAAATCTGATTTTTAAGTCACTAATGATGTTTTACTGCTTTGAGTTAGCAAAGCCCTGCCTCCCTTCCCTCAGTTTGATGGGTTCTTTGTGTTTTACAAGCCAAGTGTTAGCTTTAAAGTCCTTTTAAATCTCCAAAAATCTTGGATTTTAGTGTCTAAGAAAATCTCCGTGGTGATGGATGAGTGGGCCACCCCCAGGTGAAGAGTTCAAAGATTCATGATAATTGCAATTTAGCAACAAAGGACAAAGCAGAGGGACAGGAAACTTTGTGAAATGAGAATAAAGGGAAGCATATAAAGCAGCTAGTTAATATCTAGATTCCTGGGTTTCTAATGAGTCAACTTGGTGCAGAATGATGAATTACCTGCCAGCTTTGACTCTACAGATAGAGAGGCACCACTCTGAACTGATATTCGTCCATGACAGGGAAGACAGAAGGTGTTTCTTCTTAGGAAACAGCTTATTGCCACTGCCAAAAGCAACATTGCTGTGGACATAGACCTGGGCAAGCTGATTTGCATTTCACTATAGCGAAGACAACCCTCTTTTTCGAGTTTTGGAACAGTGACAAAGGAGTGACTTTAAACTGATACATCAAGGAGAAAGATGCAAGACAGTACTAGTTCTGGAAAGAGCCTCAACAGGATGGTACCTTGAGGGGTAGCATTGTATCTCCATTCACTTTAAACAGCTGGTGATGTTCATCAAAGGCAAAAGCTATGATAAGGACACATCTGGGCAGTTACTTGTGAAAATCACACTCTCAGAGACTTGCTTCTAATCACCCATTAAAATCAGTGGCCCAGATATGACTGCAAGCATGTTTCCAGTTGTCCAGCTCCACAAGGCAGTAACAAAACCCATCTATGTATTGCTATTCAAAAATTTCAGTTTTGATATGGCAGAGCCAGAATCTAGTCTTACTTGTACAAGTATCACAAATGCTACTCCACTTTCCAAGTGCTCATAGTCTGGCTCTTCACTCATTTCTCCCTGTATTCCTTAACCTTGTACTATTTTTTTTTCAGCTGAATGCCTTCCGGGTGAATGCATCATCCTCTTCTTTTATTGTTATTTTTTTCTCCAGCATTTCTCTAACAACCTACCCAGAGGAAGAGTAAGAGCTAAAATATTTATGTATGCAGATGAAACTGTTCTTCTAGTTGCTGTTAATGATGTTTGCTTCCATTTCTAATACCTTCTCTCGCAAAATGACATGTATGATCACCAGGCTTAATAATATTCAGCTCTCTCAATCTTAATAAAACTCTACTAGGCTTTCTGTCTGCTAGCACATTTAATCCTTCTAATACCTTTAATGCACCTGACCCTGTCTATTCAACCTGGGTGTGAGCAGATTCTGGTTTTGGACTTATATGTCTTTGATAAATTTACTCTCCAGATACTTAAAAATACTCCCCTCCCTTAGTAAATATGCTGATGATTAGACTGCAAATAGAATTAAGCTGTTCTCATCAACTGTTGTTGAGCAAATGGCAGAGATGTGAATATCTGGGTGGGTTGTCTTCTTATTTTTATTTTTATTTAATCTGGCCATGATCTTACCCACACACTTTAGAAACTAATATCTGTCTCCCACAATTTTTCTCATGCTGATTATGCTCTTAGGATTTGCTAGGCCACTTGGTGTCAAAGGTTCAGAAATTTCCTTTTCTTCCCAACAAAACAACCTGGAGACATGCTGGAATTGTCCAAAGGTTTTACTGGATGCTCGTTCTATGTCTGGAGGAAGTTCAAACTCTCACAAAATAAAATCTTTCTGAATTCATAAAGGCTGAATACTACTTTTCATGATATCCTTCAGAGACATTGAAATGTTCAATCTTAATATACAGTACCTGTGAGCTCTGTTGTACCTGCTTTGTATATAATGGCTAGGAGTCTGTGCATCTGTTTTAGAGGAGGTCATGGCTGGTAGTGGTGGAATACCAGAGAAGGCATTAAGCCTCCACTTTTCTTAACTTTATCCTGTAGACTTGGAAACCAACACAATTAAATATGCTTGACATTGAAGCTCATCCCACTTTGAGCAGAAACTTGGACTAGATCACCTACAGAGGTTCTCTCCAGCCTGAATTATCCTTTAATATTAGAGCCAATCTCATTGCTTTTGGAGGACAGAAGAAAGGGAAAGGGGTTAGCTAAGGACTTCTTTGCACTTAGATTTTGTCAATTCAGGAATACTTCCTTCATTTTTAAATAAGCATTTTTATATTGCATTCATACATTCTGTGGTGAGTTGGCCGTGGCTGGATAACAGATACCCTCCCAAGTCAGCCTTATCACTCCCTCTCCTCAGCTGGACAGGAGAAGGAATACAAAATGAAAAGGTTTGGGGTCAAGTTAAGGACAGGGAGAGTTCACTTACTAATCACAGGCAAAACAGACGCAACTCAGGGAAATTAATTTATTACTAACCAAATCAGAATAGGGTAATGAGAAATAAAAGCAAGTCTTATAACAGCTTTACCTCACCCTTCCGTTCTTCCCTGGCCCAACTTCACTCCCAGATTTCTCTGTCCATTTCCCGCCAAGCAGTGCAAGGGACAGGGAATGGCCATTACAGTCAATTCATCATACATTGCCTATACCACTCCTTCCTTCTCAGCGGGAGGACTCCTCACACACTTCCCTGCTCCAACGTGGGATCCCTCCCATGTATCACAGTATCACAGTATCACAGTATCACAAGGTTGGAAAGGACCTCTGAGATCATCAAGTCCAACCTATAACCCAACGCTAACACCAACACTGACACCAACCATCATCTAAACCATGGCACTCAGTGCCTCATCCAGTCTCCCCTTAAACACCTCCAGGGTCGGTGACTCCACCACCTCCCTGGGCAGCCCATTCCAATGGCCAATCACCCTTTCAGTGAAGAATTTTTTCCTCATATCAAGTCTAAACTTTCCCTGACGAAGCTTAAGTCCATGCCCTCTGGTTCTGCCACTGTGAGACAGTCCCTTAAGAAATTCTCTAATGTGGGTCCTTCCAACGGGATACAGTTCTTCAAGAACTGCTCCAGCATCAATCCCTTCCATGGGATGCAGTCTTTCAGGAACTGCTCCAGTGTGGGTGCCCCATGGGATCACAAGTCCTGCTAGAAAACCCTCTCCAGTTAGGGCTTCTCTCTCCACAGGGTCACAGTTCCTGCCAAGACCCTTCTCCAACATGGGGTGTCCTTCAGACACATTCACAAGCTTTGGTGTGGGATCTTCCATGAGCTGTAGGTGAATATCTGCTCCACTGTTAACCTCTGTGGGCTGCAGAGGAACACCCTCCTTCTCCATGGTCTTTACTACAGATTGTGGAGGAATCTCTGCTCTGGTGCCTGGAGCACTTCCTCCTTCCCACACCCTCCACTTCATCTCCCGGCCTAGATGTCTCCATTATTGTTTCTTTCACACATTCTCAATCCTCCCTTACAGCTGCTGTCACATAGCAGCTTTTTCCCCTTTTTAGATATATAATCACAGAGTTACTACTACCATTGCTGAAAGGCTCAGATTTGCCCAGCAATGGCTCTATCTTGGAGCCAGATGGTATTGGCTCTATCCACCAAGGGAGAAGCTTCTAGCAACTTCTCACAGAAGCCACCCTTGTAGCCCCCTTCTTGCTACCAAAACCTTGCCAGGTAAACTCAATACACATACAAACATATATGCATGATGACTTCTGATCAGTACTGTCATAACAAACAGCTAGAATATAACTTGTCAAGTGCTCAAGCACAATGCCACATGAGAGTTGGAAAAAAAAAGTAAAATTGACACTGTAAAGTGGAAGTTCTGGCAAAGCAATTGGGAGTCTTGCTTTGCAAGTGACAGGTGGGCAAGATTATGGAAGGAGGCTGGAAGAAATTAGCAACAGAAGAAGAGTGAAGCTTGTTTTGTGCCTATCCTTTCTGGAGCGTTATTAGTGACCCAGAATGTTTTTCAATCATAATTATGGTTTCTCTTCCACTAAAAAAAAATCTGCCCCAAACAGATAATCTTTCTCTTTTCTGAGAACAGGAAAGTCTGTCCTGGACAGGCAGTCATGAATTCACAGCTTTTGAATTGAAGCAAAACACGCTACTACCTACTGTGAATTTCTACTTCTCTAGCTTTGTGATCTACACTCAAGTTTGCCAAGTACATTATGGAGGTTTGTACACATTTTGCTCCCTCTGCCTTTTTTAAGACTGATAGAGCATATAAGGTGTGTTTAAGTGCACAATAGCTGCAAGAGCATCTTCATTTTGTATCAGGCATATTTTTCCAGTGCACTGTGAATTGGCTTTGCCCACACCCAGTCCCTTTAGTTACAATAATCACATTGATTTTAGCAGTTGGAATAAAACATAGGTCCTGAGCAGCAAGATACAGACAATACTGAAGCAAGAATGTGCAGTAAATATGGGAGAACAGATAGCCTCTGGAGGGAAGGAGTCAGATATTTTGAGTGGAACCTCTATGTCATAGTAATATGAGCTTAAATTAATTTATTTCTGCAGTTTTGGCATTATTGTTGCCGTAGTACAGATTGAATGGAAACAACAGTATCTCCAGTTTGATTTTTTTTTGCTTTTGGCAATTTATTAAGCTGTAAACTCTGAACATTTTAATAAAAATATAGAAGTACAAAACAACACTCTGTGTGGTTCGTATTTTATTTAACAACACTGTCGAATAAGAGACATCCCCTTTAGGGCAAAAAAATGCCACTTCCATTTCATACTGTACTTATTTGTCTAATGACTCCTAAATGATTATTTGCCAAGAAGCATATTATGGGACCATCATTTTTCCTTCTACCTCCCAGCACAAAGGCTATTTCTGCTTCTCAGCAATGAGATCTGCTGCCTCTTCCTAACAGTCCCTTTTTTCCTTTGTGTGTGTGCACTAACAAATTCAACCTGCATTATAAACAGCAATTCTACATGCCAAGCAAGATGCTTTGCAACCTTAGCATTGTGCTCTTTCAGAACAACATCCCTAGAGGGGTGACTTTATGGGTTATTAGTAACATCCACAGAAATGGCAACAGATACCCTGTCCCATCCTTCCTATGTATTATTCATAAGGCTGTAGATTTGTCATGATAATTTATTGGGTAAATCACAGACTCGTCTCACTGAGGCATAGTCTGTGGACCTTGAGGAGAATAATAGCAAGATGTAGACATTGCTCAATATGTATTAAAATTTTAAGTACCGCCCCAAGGTGCAGGGAATATGTACTGGAATTTCCCTCTTAAAGACGACCCAGGTAAGAATGAGAAGAAACTATGCATGTCAGGAAGAATGTATACTGGTTTTGTGATGCAAATATTCATCTCATGGAAAACAAACTGAAAACCAAGGAGGTGTCAGAGGACTTAGCAGGTAAAAGCTTTTTTCCTTTACTACTAAACTGGACTGTAGCTGAATCATGGTAGGGAAATCCATCAGAGCCCATTTTCAATTCACCAAAAATGGATTTTTTGAAAGACTGAGATTCCTTTGAACTGCACATTTAAATCTCTTGTGCTCTCTTGAACTTCTTTGTATCACAGTATCACAGTATCACAAGGTTGGAAAGGACCTCTGAGATCATCAAGTCCAACCTATAGCCCAACACTAACACCAACCATCATCTAAACCATGGCACTCAGTGCCTCATCCAGTCTCCCCTTAAACACCTCCAGGGTCGGTGACTCCACCACCTCCCTGGGCAGCCCATTCCAATGGCCAATCACCCTTTCAGTGAAGAACTTTTTCCTCACATCAAGCCTAAACTTTCCCTGATGAAGCTTAAGTCCATGCCCGCTAGTTCTGCCACTGGTCACCTGAGAGAAGAGACCAATCTCTGCCCAACTACAACCTCCTTTTAGGAGGTTTAGCCTTTGGCTACATTAAATTGAAATGCAATTTAAAATCTTCAACAGTTCAGAAAGTGCTATTAGATAGTCTACAAAATAAGAAAACAGAAAGAAAATAGTTTGCAAAAAGGAAAGGAAAACATACATATATATGAAACATACATATATATGAAATTGAGTGACATTATGAAATCAAGACGCTTCCAGTGCTTTCAGGTCCTGGGCCCTAACTCAATTATACTTGTTCAGAGCTCTGTGACTTTAAAAACACTAACAATTATGTGAATGCATCAGTTCTCTGCCCATCTCTTGGGTGCCACATGCAATTTGAGTCATCTGTTGGAAGGGGAACAGAGAAGGTATGGAGAGGAAGAGTAGGGATACAGATATTCAGAGGTTTGGAGTAGCTTCTTCAGGAAGCAAAATTATTAATCTGGGACTCTTCAGGCTGAGAAAAGATGACTCAGAAGAGTAGAGCAGAGGTCTCTAAAATCACAAATGGCACAGATGAAGCAAATAACAAATAATGTATTTGGCATTTACCAGCACCTGACAACCAAGGAAACAATTGGACAGTGGCTTCAGAGCAAACAGAAGAGCGAGCTTTCTCAGTCAGTACATATTTGCAATGTGAGTATCTCAGAGGTGAAAATGTAAATAGATTCAAAAAGAAATTAGACAAATTGAGGGAGGAGACGCCAATCAGGAGCTATTGATCTTGATGATCAGCTGCATTCCTCAGCTCAAGAAGTCTTATAGCATACTTTTCTGGATGCTGAATAGATGTATCAGAGCAAGGCATATATGCTCCAGTACAAGAATTACAGATCTTCAACTTAAACTAGGAGGCAAGCTCAAAACAAATGTGTAGTTCTTTAGGAGTGTTGTAAAAGGCTGTGAAATTTAGAGTGCGAGAGATGCAAACAGTTTAATTGGGTTCATGAAGAGACCAGAAAAACTAATGAAAAGCAAGTAGATTGAGGTTTATCATTAAGAAGTCACTTATGTATAAACTTTCAAATAATATTCAGTGTAATTGTCATACAAACTTTCTGTTTCTACTCATTCCTGCTACTACCACTACCCAAGATAGACCCTGTAGGATTCTATCCCACACAGCTGCTCAGATGCCAGGAGTGGCTGAGGGTCTGCAGTGCAGGGGAAGGGAGAAGGGAGGCGAGGGGGTGAGTACTGAAAGGATCTGAGTGGAATTGTATTCAGTTTTAAACCTACCAAATCTATACGCACATCCACCCCGTAGGTCAGTTCTCTCCATACAGGGTGAAACTGAATATTTCTCCTGAGTACCAAGAAACCCTTCAACAAAATGAAGCACAAAGCTGTTGCAGAACCCATTGCAATGAAAATCAAATAACAGATAAAGTATCTTTTAGGAACCAAATACATTGTAAGGGTAAGTAATTAAAAGGATATATTCTCTGTATAGCTTAGGATCAGATCCATAAAGGCCTCCTAACTCTCACTGATCGCAGTAGTTAGTTAGGATCCTAAATACTTCTATACATGACAGCCTGGCAATGCTGGTAAAGAAAAAAAATCAAGACAAAAAAACAGAAGTGTGGGAAGAAAAAACTTATCGAAATAAGTAAGTACACAAACCTGAGCGTTTCCTAATCAGTGGGTTTTTCTTGTGCTATTTATCTAACAGTTATTTTGGCTACGCGTCTGCAGCGGATGATACAGCTCCATCTCTGTAGCATGCTGTGCCCAACCAGGAGGAAAAGAAAGTGGCCAGATAAATGGTAAAAGTAGTAAACATACATGTCTGAGAATGATCAGTTTTGTTTTTTCAGACTTGGGCAGATCCTATTATGTGATGATTTCATTGTGCTGCTCAGCAATGAATATTGCAGGAACAGAAAGCTCAAGATTGACAAATAATGCTTTGAATCTCCTACCCACACCACCTCTCCAATGAGTGAGAGTGAATCATGAAGGAGGGCACTAAATATTTGCAACACTGCTACTGAGAAACAAGAAGAGCAAAAGGAAACAGGGAGAGAGATGTTCTTGTATCTGTGGTCAGGTTTCCATCGGGGGCTTTGCTGGAAAAATGGACCAGAGCAGATCCCTCAGGGCTAGCCTTTACAAATTATGGAGCTGATTGTGGTTTCCTGCATAGTCCTGCTTCACTTGGTTCTACTCCACATTGTGGACATCCTAACTTTTGCCAAATCTTAGCCTGAGCATCCATCAACCCCTCCTGAGCAGATGATTCCACAGATGTTCTTTACTGTCCTAGAACAATGAGATCAGCTTTTGCAGGAACACGATCTTCTTCTCAGATTTTTCACACGGGAGGGATACGGTAGGAGATATTTGGCCCATAGCAGTACAGAGCAAACCCCACACCAGCTTCTCTGTGGAAATAATCTGAATGCATTTCTTGGCTGGGAGGTGGATGTTATCTTTTACATTCACAAGGCCCACAGATTCACCAGGGAGATTGTTGTCCTTAAGTTAAGAAATTATTCAGATCCCAAATACATGAAAAATTAACTACACCACAACAGCAGGAGTAGGTCCATCAACTTACAGCTGGTGTAATAGCCCCACCACCTCTCACTGACAAAAAAACAAAGCATTTCTTTTTTATTGTATCTGTGATCTCAGACACGACTAAGAAAAAAGTGCAGAAGATTATAACCTTACACTGCCACATCATAACCTTAAATATCCCCTCTAAGCTTTAACATTCTTTAACATTTTTCTCATTCTCACATTAAGATGCTCTTGTGAAAATGGAAACATTTTCTGATTTCCCATATAGTCCTGGGCTTGCTTGTGTGTGTTTGCAAGGGAAGTGAGTATATTTTTAAGGCACATAGGACATCTGTAGAAGGGAGAAAGTTAGCTCTGCAGTTCATTAATCCAAACAGCAGTTCTTCTGTGCACAAAAGATTTTGTGGGTTTTTTCCCCCTAGTCAAATTGCCCTGCCCTGTATATATGTTCAGGTGTAAAATCTGCAAAAGGTAATTACTTTCCACGAGTGCTATCAAGACTCAGGCTTTCTCCTTAGCACATAAATATGAGGCAGCAAAGCATCTCTCCAAACCTGAGGAGGCTGTTTAAAGAAATGTAAAAACTCTGAATTTCCCTTTTCTTATTTAAGCACCTGCGATTTCCTCACAGAGGCAGTGAGCTCAGAAGTGCTACATAAATGGTTTGCAATGCAGTTCTGAATCAAGCCCGTAAGGATTATTAAAGTAATCCATCTTAATTATAGTGAAAACCTCTTACCAGCCTTACATAATAATGCTTCGTTTATAATTTCCACTTTGGTCTGCTTCCCTCCCTCTCATGCATCCCTCTCTCCTCTACAGTATTTTCCTTTATCTGCCTTTGAACAGAATTACCTGACGCCTTTGAAAAGTGATAGAATATTCTTAGTGTGGCAGGATAACTCCACAATGAAGGCAGAGGTCTAAGGAAACAACACTTTATGTTTTCCTCCTTGTTGTATCTTCAGACAAGGACCCCTGCTTTATAAGCAATTTCCTGGTCATCCTTGTAGACCCGGCCAATATCAGAGATGAATGAAGTTAAATACTATAAAAGCTCATCTCTGCCCTAGTCTAAATACTTTTCTCTATCTGTCCTGTCATTCTCATTACCTGTGCTATCAGTGTTAATAAACTATGGCTTCCTCAAAGGGAGGATGTATCTAATAAATTCTTGTTAATGCGGTGAGATCCTCAAAAAGAAGAGTAAATTATTGTTCTGCACTAGAAGAATAATCAGAGGGCTAGGACTGTATTTTGATAAAGACTTCTGAAGATATATACCCCAAGTATCTCTGTTGGCATCACATTTTTATTTCTATTCATATTTGTCTGAGGTTTTGCGTTTTGTGTAGAATAACAGAGATGCCACTTTGGATTGTGGTTTTGGGCCTGCCAAAGGTTCCTTGAGTCATGCTATGCCCAATACTTGCACTCCAGCTTCAAAATCTGCGCAAGATTCTTGATGCCATGCACCTTCTCCAGGCAACAAGTCTACGTCGAGAGGCATCCAGCATTTTGTAAACATAGACTAATACCTAAGCACAAACATACACAAATTTTTGCTCAAGCGGTTTTAAATGCAGAAGTCTTTGATGAGTCATACTTCAATTCTCCTATTTATAAAATGATGGGCAAAATAACTCAGTTGTCCCTCAGAGTCTCAGTCATCACCATTACAAGACAGTGAACAGGGTCTCCTAGATTGGTCTGAATCACTTCAGCATTCAACAGTCCCTTTCCTACTCATACCTGTTCCCCACCACTTTTCAAACCTATATGACTGAGGGAATCTTCTTCCCTCTTCTACTGGCTCGACCAGACCACAGCACAATCAAGTGACTTGCTACCCGTCTCCACCTCTGTCATCTCAGAACAGTCTTCTTATCTTTTTATTACCATTACAGATTGAAACTCTTGGAAGGACTTCATAGCTGTTTTTTCTAGATTTTAACCCTCTGTAGCTTCAATAAAAGACTTGTATAGGATCAGTAGTAAAGGATCAGGCACAGTAGAACCTCTCTCAGCTAAAAGGCATTCCTTGTTCAGGGACATCACTGCTGGCAATGCTGAGTGTGCAGTATCCATCACAGCACAAGTTTTGGCCATTTGGCTATGTTGATTTTAGCTGGCCTCTGAGTTGTTCAGTGGACATTTGCTACTTAACTTGAACAATGAAAAAATAATGAAATAAAAATATGCAGACTGTGAGCTCTTTTTTTCAGTGTTACATTTGTCAAATAACAAGCAAGGAATTGTAATGCTCACAGACAGCTTGGCTGACCACAAGGGAATCTTCTTCTTGACAATTCAGGTGGCCTCATAAAACACTCATTTCTTCCAGTCAATTGCAACATTTACATTATTTATATTAAATTCTGTTTTAATTAAAGTTACAGCATCTATTATCCCTTTATCATGTACAGCAGAGACTTGATCCAAAATGCTTTTCATGTAAAGGGATTTTCTTTCCCCATCTCCTTTAGAGTTTTTTTTTTGGGGGGGTTGATGTGCTGTATTTAAAAAAATAAATCTCCATTTTACACACACACGATGCTTGGGAAAACAGGAACACAAAACTAATCCCCTGGGGTTAGCTGAGAATTTTGCTACACATAAATGTCTACCTTGCATAATTTCTGGGCATATTACATTTATTGATAATATGGAGACTTCAAACTTAGATGCCTTGCCTCATCTATGTGGGAGAGGGAAATCTAGTCTGTGGCAAACCCTGCTACAGACCAACATTTCCAAGATTAAAATTTAATTGAGTCAATTATTCTTCTCTTGCTCTTCCATGGAAGAAAAGGTTAAGCTAAATTTAAATAAGCCATGTTGATCTCTACATTATTCATTCAGTTACTGATATATCACTGTCTCGATAATTTATGGGTTCTAAAAACTACCTAGATGTTCACCACCCATCCCGACATCTCAGGGAATCATCAATTAAGATGTCCCTTGGTTCCAAATTCATTTCAACTGCGATGGATATGCAGGAATTTATAAAAAATACTGTTCAGTCATTTTTTCACGTGGAGTTCTCTGATCTTGCCGTATGGTATCAACTTTCCTCTTGTGGTGATGCGGATGTCTCCAGTCTGAAACTTCTCAAATTAAAAAAACACTATTAATTCTAGCAGTCTTTTAATATTACTGCACTTGTAAGTCTACCTTTCTCTGTTAGCTCTACATAATATCTCCTTTCTCTAGGAAGATGTAACATTTTGCCTTTTGTTTTTAAGTACTTTTTATGCATTATTTTCAAATATAAGAAAGGAACACTGAACCTAATTATCATTTTAAAAAATTATAAAAATTGATTTGAAAAAAATCTTTTCAAAAAGTAGATACTGAGATCCATGTTCTGCAATGAATTTTGTCTCACTGAAATCACTAGAGCTGCTTTGGAAACCTTAGCAGTCTAAATGCAAGGATTCACTAAATCTACATCTAAGAGTCAGCATCCTCTGACCACACTACCCAAACTGCCTGTAAGTTCATTGAATGGAAAGTTAAGCTCTCATTAACATCCCACCCACCTTAAGGTGTTGGAAAGGTTGAGAGAGAGAAATTGTCTTCCTGCTGAAACTCACATCTCTCCTTTAGCAGCAAAGGCAACACAGATAAGGCAACTTGAGTTGTCCAGTGTGCAGTGTCTGACAGCAAAAACACAAAAGATAGTTTATGAAGCTGATGCTGTAACCTTCACAGCAATCAACACTGCATTAAATAAAGGATGATATTTTCTCAAACAAATGAAAAAGTATTCTACAAATCACTTCAGTGCAGCCAAATCCTCCCTTCACACAGTCCTTCATCTCTCATTGGTAAAACAGAGAAAAGAAAGAAAGAAAAAAAATTAAGATGTTACAGATCCCCACTTGACACTAGCCAGTCGTAATAACGTGTTTCCTTTATCACACATTCTACAATGAAATGGTAGGATTATTTATAGAGAGGCTGAAAGAAGGAGGAGACAGACAGAGGGAAGTGTTTTTGGAAAAATGTGGGGCAAAACTCCTCTAGTAGGTCTTAATGAGAGGTAAAGAGCTGTAAAAAACCTTCCCTTACTCCTGCTGAGTTTGCCAGCCACCAGCCAATAACAAAGACAACAGCAACCTTTAAAGGCAAAGGAAGAAGAGGCCAAAAGATCTGGATGGAAAGCAGCACTGAAACATCATGAGCTCATTGAGGATACACAAGCATGTCAGTCATTGTCAGACACTCAAGAGATTACAAAGGACACAAAAGCAAAATAAGCACTTAACACTGTAAATCATTTAATGACTTACCAGTCATTTACAATGACTTACTAGTGTAAGACATTCACAACCAGTAAGTGGGAAGCAGTGGGAAGCAGTAATTCTGAGTTCTGTAAATTTACACTGGCTATTAAGCCACAGGACTGCCCAGACTACTACCAACAGAGCTCAGGATCACTATTTCCACTGTTGGTGGGCTGTCAAGCTAAAAATTAGAAAGGCAGTCCTTGAAGGTCCTAAACGGCAAGGAGAGAAAGAGAAGTGTCTGCACCCACCGTATTACTGCTCTCACTGACAGGAGACTTTCTGGAAGAATCAAGAACCACCTTGCCCCGCCCCACCCCACCATGTGATTCAGTTTTGATGCTGTCTGTGAAGTCTGCTTTGGTAGAAAGGGAAGAAACTCTCACGGTGGTAGCTTTTCTCACCAGCAGCCAAAATGGTGCACCTGGTATGGGCCTCAGAGGCCATCACTGCAGGATGGAGGGAGGATGGAAGAAGAATTTGCCCATACTATGTCAGTTATTGAATTGCAAAGGCACGTGTCTTCACTACAAGAGCAAAGAGCCTCTGTTCTGCTCTCTGCCCTGCTTTGCAAAAACTTCAGTCACATACAGGGAGGAAACCCATATTGCAACATGCTCAGCTACTCTACTTTGTTCAAGGTGTTAATGAATAACTGACAGTGGCTCCCAGAACAAACAATGTCACCATGCCCAACACCCCCCCACCCCCCCCCCCCCCCCAAGTAGAAGACATTTGGGAAATTTTTCTTTGTGTTCTTTTTGTGTGTTTGATTCGATTTTCTCTCCTACTTCCTGCTCCAGCTGCCCTAAAGCTATAAGAAAAAGATCTGTCTCATCCAGTATCTGTGACAGGTACAGCTCTGCACGCATGGCTGTGAGGAAGAAAGAGGTCCCCGAGTCTCTTGCATCTGGCTGACTGTGAATTAACTCTACCTCCATTACCAGGCATATCAGATCTGAGAGAGAACTGCTGCTTAGTAGGATACAGGCTGCCTTTTACCCCATCTTCCTTGTTTATTTATGGGCTTTATTTTCATATGTACTCCGTAGGTGGTAGTGGGGGAACGTGAGAGCTGTCTGCCTGGGTCAGCACTGGCATACAAGATCCTGCAGCAATCCAGTACCATTCTACTTCCACTGCAACACCTTGGGAAGTGTTCAGATGCATAAAACCTTATCCTAGATCCCTCCTTCAAATTTTCCTTTGCTTATCTGTTTACAATAGCAAAAGAAATTGTGAGGGTGGGATCAGCTCTAATCAGCACTTTCTGGGAGCATGATTTGACTGGTTTGGTATAAACTGAGGAGTAAGTCAGCTTGTTTGGAAATATCAAAAATACGTTCCAGGTTGTTGTAGCCTGGCACAGCCTAATATTATGAATCACAGACAGATTTTAACCTGTTCTCCATGTTTTCAAGCTCGTGTGGTTGTGTCTGTGCCGTGCATGGCTCCTTGAGCATTACTGCAATGTAAAAAAACACAAACACCAGCACAGTCCAATAGTTGGTGCCTCTGCCACTACCCCATGTGCTGCTCACCTACCTTGTCTTGTCTGTCTCTCAAATTGATGCAGTACATTTCAGGGGAGTTAGGTGCCTCTGGCCAGTGCAACAGTGCTGCTTAAGTCACTAGAAAAGCAGATTATGTTTAGTACTTCACATCACACACTCAGTGCCTCCAAACTGGAGCTATCAGGATGTCTGGAGACCCCTGGAAAAAGCAGCAAAAAGCAAAACTAAAGATGGGTGCAGTCAGGCGTCTGGACTTGATCCCCCAGAGAATTCCCTTCAGCTCAACTTCAATTTCTAAAAGGTTTTCATGGTCTTAAGTGAGACTGTCACTAGGCTGAGCAATGCAGATACCCCTTGACATTTCAGTCTTTCTCTGCAGTGACAGGCACGTGTGTTTGAGGAAAGCTCAGGTACAGATTGGTGGCCAATTGTTCCTGACAGAACTGCACTGTTTTTTTCAATCTCCATTTGCTAATGTAACCTGAGACCAAAAAAGACACAGGTAGTTCTTCATTAAAGTCATTTGCTCTCTCTATCTGTTTATTTCCATTTTTAAAAGGCCACCTTCATAACTCAGAGCAACCTGCCCTCCTTGCTGTTACCGAAGTGAATTTCTAGCAGGTTTAGACTTTATTCTCTTTCCGGACTAATAGATCCTCAATTTCAAAACACTACTCTGCACTCTGCAGGACACAGGCTAAAATTGCAGCAAGGTGATGCTCTATAGGAAGAAAAGATTTGTGCTTTCCAAAAGCAAAAAAATATTCAGCACACGGGCTACAACTTCTGGCTTTAGCCACCTTAGACCAAGATGTTTTATTGCAAATTTATGATTGCATCTTGAGTACCAAGGGTAGCTTCTTGGCCTTTTTTTGTTTTGTTCCCTGCTGGCATATATCTGCCCATATCTTTTGCTTGTGTCTCTGACTGAATGCTGTCTTTGCCAGTCAAATTTAGTACTTGCTCAGGCCAAGATAACTAAAAGGAAGGCCATGTATGGGAGAATAGATTAGAGTTACATTGTGCAGCTTGTCTCTGTAGTACTCTTGCCAAGGATGCAGTGTAGTTATATTGACTGTTTCTTTTGCTGTCTTTTGGAATTTGGAATAAAAGAAGGAATCCACGTAGAGAAAGTTTTAACCTGGCAATTTTGTTTGTTTGTTTGCTCCTTTTCTTCTTAAACATTCCACAGTATGAAATACTGCTTGTTTTAGAAAAAAAATTGCCCTAGACCTAGGCAACAAGAAGACACACTTAGATTAAGAAGTAATGCTCCTGTGTATGCTTGTTAAGCTGTGCTTGGGGACTCTGAGAACTATGTATGTGAGCAGGGAGAATCTGCTCACCCTGCATACACACCTTGTTAGGGAGAAGTTGGCTCACAGGTGAATAATGTGAAAACACTGGGTGAAGCAAACAATCTCTTCCCTGCCATACAGCCCCAGGTTTTGCAGTATGCTCAGCATAAATTTCCTGAGCCAAAGGCTGGATGCTTATTCCTGTGTTAACAGCCTTGGATGGATGAATGGATGAATATGTCCACCTACTTGGAAGTTTTGACCCATAACTAGTTGGCAACCTAGCGGATGCAATTAGTGTTGCACAGCTAAGCTTCATGCTTTTCTCTAGCTTTGTTTTACCCCTGTTTCTTGACTGCTCCACTGTATGTTCTTGTGTCTTGGTGAATTCCCTATTCTCCTTCTTCAGGCTTCTCATGGTGAGAGACCTCTGTCAAAAGTCCAACTCTGCCACCTCAGTTCTGTGGGTTTTTTTTTTCTTTCAATCCCAGACCTGGGAAGGGTCTCACTCTTCCCACATTGGAAATATGCAGAGAATTTCCCATGGGGATGGAATGATTATTGTGAAGAAAGAGGAAGATTCAACCCCAGAGACAAAAGATCACAGTAGACTGGGAGGATATATCAGAAAAATGGGACTTCTCAGATGAGTTAGGACAGGGATGGATGCCCTTCTGGGGGGCCTCCCTCACCATCAGCAGTGCCCTAAAGCTCTCGGGCTCCCCCTGGACAGTAGCGGCACCTGCCGGCTCTGGGTAAAGCCAACTGCAGGACTGCACATTTTTCTCTAGCCCACACAATCTGCTGTCAGCTGCCACTGCCGTGCGACCAGCCAGCACCTCATCACCTTCTCAAGGCACCGGGCACAGTGCTGTGACTCTAACGGCAGCAGGCTATGCCAACAGCAGATGGGGTGCACGGCTCATCCACCTACGGCTTTCTGCCCCATGTCAGAAGAGCTGGGTGCAACCATACTGTTGTAGTGCCTGCGAGAGCAGTTTGTCAGTGGCAGATGCCTCTTTCAGCCAGAACAGCTTTCTCAGGAAGTGCTCTGTTCTTTCTGTAGAAACACTACAAGATAAATTCAGAATGAAGCAGGCAGTTTGTGTGGCCAAAAATATATGTACCTTGAATAATATGTAGTTATGCAAGGTGTTAGGGAATCTAAGTCAGAGAGCAAACTCCTACAGACATCTTCCATTAAAGGACCAAGTACAAATATCATATTATTTTCTTATCATGTTTTTCCTTCCTCTCAGCACTAGCTGTTTCCTTACAATATATCTAGGTATTTTTCACATGTTTGTGGCAGGGTATTTCTGTCCCAGCCCATCTCTTCTAAGTAGATGAGAGAACAACCCTTCAATTTTCTGCTTTACAGTTGCTATAAGGAAGCTCATAATTCAACCTTCACGTACAGCAAAGTTCTGATGAGATTTAATAGAATCATAAGTTCAGTTTATGTTCTTTCTGGGAACCAAGGGCAAGCCTGTGAATTCATTTGCTGAGGGACATTTACAGCCCCTCCCCACAAAATAAAGACAGAATGTTTCATGCTTTTTTGGCAGAAGTCTGATGCTTACTCCAGCCAAAAAAAAATGAATAAATAACATGAGAAATGTAATTTCTTTTAGATCTCTTGCAATGGTTAATGTATATGTTACCTATAATGTATTTTAAAGCATCCTGGTTAAGTTCCTGAGAAAAGTACATGTTTCAGATTCCTAAATTGGGAGGTGTTAACCATAAGGCAAGAGGAAGTTCTTGTTCAACTCTCAGAATCTGTTTCCAGCATGAGGATCACAAAGCTGAAGTGTTTAATCATCCATGACCAGCATGACTAGGGAATGCATTTGTAGTAATCATTTTTGCAGGGTATCCCTCAGTTTCACCCTTTATAAAACCTACCCTCTGTTGAAGAAGTTTGGAGCTTTTAAGGTTTGGGATTCGCTAGAAGAATTTTGGCAATAAAATTAAAATCAATGTAGTCCTTCCCAGTTCATTTCAAGTCATGACGTTGTGCAATGGCACAAAATGCTACATATCTCTGCATTTTTCCCGTGTGTTTATTGGTGTAGAGACAGTTCAAACATTCCACTGATCCTGACTAAATGGCCTGAATCATGAAAAGATCCAAAAAGAAACATTTTGCTCAATGGATAAGGATAGACAAATGCATAAATCTGTGCCAGATCATTACTGGCAGGCTTCCATAAACATAGAGTTATAAACAAATTAACCCTCTTCATCTGGAGGGCCTGGTTTGCTACCATTGCAGTTTTTGAATTTTAGTGTGTACCGAAATCACAACAGCGTAAAACCAGCACAACAGAATGTTATCTCAGACCTGGTTTGCTTTAATGTCTTTCCTATGAAAATACATTAATAAGCTATTTGTCTTATCCCACAAAGTATTCAAAGGCAAAGTATGACATTAGACCAAGAAGGATAATAAATCACCAAAAGATGTTCAAGCCATGTTTGTGAAAATTAAAGAAGATGTTATTTAATGCTATGTACTAACCTCATGATCTATGTTTGGTATGCATTCTTGAATCTTTCCGCAGTATCCTGCTTGAGAAACTGACTGGATGGCCAGACCCAAACAGTGGTGGTAAATGGAGTCAAGTCCAGTTGGAAGCCGATTACAAGTGGCGCTCCCCAGGTTCAGTGCTGGGTCCAGTCCTGTTCAATATCTTTATCAATGATCTGGACAAGGGGATTGAGTGCACCTTTAGCAAGTTTGAAGACGACAGTAAGCTGGGTGGAAGTACTGATCTGCTTGGAGGAAGGGAGGCTCTGCAGAGGGATCTGGACAGAATGGATCGATGGGCTGAGACCAATAGGATGAGGTTCAATAACACAAAGTAACAGATCCTGCACTTGGGACAAAACAACCCCCACACAGCATTACAGACTTCAGGAAGACGGGCTGGAAAATTCCCTGGCTGAGAAGGACCTGGGAGTGTTGGCGGACAGCCAGCTCAATATGAACCATCAGTGGCCCAGGTAGCTAAGAAGGCCAATGGCATCTTGGCCTGTATCAGAAACAGCGTGGCCAGCAGGACCAGGAAAGTGATTGTGCCCCTATCCTCGGCATTGATAAGAGTTTGCTGATGACATGAGTTATCCAAAGTAACAGGGAAGAAAACAGATTATGAAAAATTAAAAAGGGACTTCAGAAAATTAAGTGACTGAATAATAAAATGATAGGTGAAAATCAATGCAAATAAATATAAAACGGAGCATATGGGGAAAACCAATCCTCACCACATAAAACATTATGAACCCAGAGCTGACCATTACCATTCAGGAGCAATGCCTTGAATTTATGACAAATATTCCCATGAAAACATGAGCTCAGTGCTTGGTAGTTGTTGAAAAAAACAAATCAAATGTTAGGCATTGTTAGGACAAGAAAAATAAATGAAGCAGATAATATGTCTCTGCTTCTATAAACCCACAGTTCAACCGCTCCTTACATAGTACATGCAGTTCCAATCTCCACCCATCTGAAAACGTATGCTAGAACTGGAAATGATATTGTCTTTCATACAGAGCATTCAAGACCTGGGGAACTTCTTTCCAAAGGAAGATGAAGCCTCAAGTTCATAGAAATATAAGGAGGAACTGGGCATGTGCTTAAGAGGTATACCCATTGATAGTTACACAACAGTCCAACCACAAGGGGCTCAGGCAGCCCCAAGTTCTGTAAACAAGTGATGGATCCTGCATTTGGTCCACAATAACCCCATGCAATGCTACAGGATTGCAGCTGGAAAGCTGCCTGGCAGAAAAGAACCTGGGGGTGTTGGTTGACAGCTGGCTGAATATAAGCCAGCAGTGTGTCCAGGTGGCCAAGAAGGCCAATGGCATCCTGGCCTGTATCAGAAACAGTGTGGCCAGTAGGACCAGGGAAGTCATCCTTCCTCTGTACTCAGCATTGCAGAGGCCATACCTTTAATACTGTGTTCAGTTTTGGGCTTCTCACTACAACAAGGGCATTGAGGGGCTGGAGCATGTCCAGAGAAGGGCAATGAAGCTGGTGAAGGGGATGGAGAAAAATCTTTATGAGAGGCAGCTGAGGAAACTGAGGTTGTGTAGCCTAGAGTAAAGGAGGCTAAAGGGAGATCTCATTACTGTCTACAACTACCTGAAAAGGGGTACAGGGGTGGGTGCTGGCATCTTCTTCCAAGTATCTAGTGATAGAATGCAAGAAAACAGCCACAAGTTGCGCCAGGGGAGGTTCAGACTAGACATCAGGAAAGATTTCTTCACTGAAAGGGTTGTCAGGCACTGGCAGATCTGCCCAGGGAGGTGGTTGATTCACCACCCCTGGAGGTGTTTAAAGATGGGTAGACCAGTTTCTCAGGGATATGGTTTAGTAGTGGACAAGTACAGAAGAACTCGATGATCTTTAAGGTCTTTTCCAACCAGGCGATTCTACGATTCTATGATTTACTAGGTCACTATCTATAATGGCTTTTTTTAACATTAAACTAATATACCACCCACATTCTGGATTCCTGTTATATTAGAAATTCCATTATAATCATTTCAAGGAAATAAAGTGCAATGAGTTATCACCACTTATTCAAAACTGTTTCAGCGAGAGTAAAATTCAGCAGGAATTTTCTTGAATGTTTCTAAGATGTTCAGCACCAGCTTTTTTCTGACAGGAATATAGTGCTTGAGTGATAGGAGAGCAAAAGGTCTATTTGCTGCATGGTCCAAGTGACAGGTTCTGAGAAGAGGTGGGAGGTGAAGCTGATATTAATGAAGTATATCTGGTGGTAATGTGACCCCAGAGCACATACTCTTGCCTGACATGACAGCTAAGGGAAATCTTCATCTCCATCCTGCTGCTGAAGGGAGGAGTCACAGAGCAACACAGGCTCTCCTGTCACTCTCTTTGGTGGGACCACAGAAATACATCACATCTTCCAGACCAAGTGTCATATCTTGGTGGTCTCCACTTTGAGGAATCCTCAGAGCTTTTGGGACCAGTCTGGTTTTGCCTATACTGAAGACAAGAGGCACAATATGAGATCATCCCAACCTTAGTTCACACCAAGGGGGGACACAACATGGAGCAGAACCCATATAGGAGCTATCACAGCGACAGCACATGCTGTTGAAGGAGCAAGAAGCTAGAACAGCATCACAAGAGAGAGAACACAGTTTAAACAACCTGCCTTGGATGATAATGGAAGAATGTGTGAGAGCAGAGCTCAGATCTCAACTGTTGGGCACTGTCTGAGGACCAATCCTCATGGCATGGTCTGGCCCCACCAGTGGTGGCAAGGACCAGAGTTTGCAACTCCAAAAGACCCTGAACTTCCTAGCATTGTCAAGCTGGAAGGAGTCTTTTTACCCAAGGCTTCTAAAAGGTTTAATGTAGTGTAGCAACTGCCTGTGTTGTACGCTCACTGTTGCTATTTTGCATGGTCATTCAAGGCTGCCAAACCAGCCCCAATTCCAGAGTAGGGAAATCTGCAGAAAAGCAAGGATTTAACATTGCATTAAGAAGATATTTACCAAAACTGTGAGATGCCTGACTGAAATTTGGCATGAAGCAAAACTGACTGCATCTCATTGCCTAAATGCTCAGACTAATAATAGTGTTTATCTGGTGACTACAATGCAAATTTGTAGCACAGGGGACAACACAGGCCTAAAGTACGGGGTATTCTGCAGCGAGCTCAAGCTATTTTCAAGGCTTCAGATTTTGTGAAGCAGTTTGCTTCAATTGCTGGGATATAATAGTCCTTATTAATCAAAGCCTGAAAAAAATCTTCCTCTTTTGCTTAGTCTCAAAACTTTCTGAGAAGCATAAATGAAAATAGTGAGAATGATACAGGGTCATATTTATTGTGATTATTGTTATTACTTCAGTCATCATTACTATTATTATTTCCCTCTACCCAGGATCCAAACTGGAACTAAAGCATCATATTTGAATGTTATCTCCCTCTTCATTATTTTAGAGGTACCCATTAAAGCTGGTTTTGGAAGGATGCTTATCCCACAGTAAAACCGATTTCTAATTGACATCATGCTGCTTTAATATTCCCTCTGGCCTTCTGCCTTCCTGGGATCCCAGTGTGCTGCAAATGATTTTGTGCTTCAGATTTTCTTCAACTCCTGCTGCATTTGTCAGTCTCATTCTGAATCCTACCACACCACACCCTTCCTCCTTTTTCCCATAAAATAGCATGGCTCCTAGTATGTATTACAAGAAAAGCATCTACCAAAAAAATGCATTGTTGTTTCGTAGTCTTGCTTTTTCAACTTTATCTGATGTGTGGTTCTTAAATCTTTCTCAAAATTGAACCATCAGCTCTACTTTTTCATCATTGTGGGAGTTTCAATATGTTGCACGACCTACATGACAGGGAGGTTGGTCACTCATCTGTGTGCTCTTCAAGACCCACATCCAGCCAAGATTACTAAGTAGTCAGTAAAAGAAAACTTCAGAAACTTCAGTGAACTTCAGCCCGTTTTCCAACCCCAGCCCAGATGTCCTTTTCCTCCCAGTTCTACCCCAGCCCATATACCGGGGAGAAATATTGCAGACCTGACCCAAAAGAGAGATCAGTTCACATGTAGTTATGCCTTTGGAAGCTAAGAAAATGCCAAAATGTGTTTTAGCAATACCTCTGCCTTTCTTTATTTGAGTAAACTAAGTAATACTTTCTGGGCAGCTCAGTCAAAAATACGCCTTTCCTGTTTGTTTGAAAATACATTGCTTCTACCTACAAAATAAATGCTGATTGATTTCTTTCATCTAAATTCCTTAATAAAGAGATAAAGGCAACAATAACAAAGAAATAGCAGAAACAGCCCAAAAGTGAGGCATCAGTCAATTAGGCTAAAGTATTTCACATTGCAGACTTCTGACTCATCTGCTTTCCCTTGATATTTTGAATTCAAACACATTTTCTTCCAACTTGCAAGCTTAAATGATCACATACTGCCCAGTGAAATACACCCTAGAGTGGACAATGCTGCAGAGTACTGAGCGCTTAGATAAATAATTTGTGCCTTTCTTCAGGGCAGTATGGACTGTTATTCCCAAAGAACCTAAACAATTTCCTCTACTCCTCATCATCTTTCAAATATTATATTTATAAAATCAAGGGCTGATCAGGATTAGCCTCTTCCAGCCTCAAAATAATTAATAGTTAGATCTAGTCCATGCAATTAGCTAAACTGAGATTTAGGCAATCACACTTTGTAAACCTGAATTTCTCACAGCTCCAGCTATATCCTGTCTTCAATTTCTTCAATCACCTCCTTTGCCTCATTAAATATGAAGGGATAAAAAAGTGCAGAATCCATCAGTACTCTCATTCTTAAAGTAAGAAGTTAAAATGGTGAAATTTTTTTCTGAAGCAAATATTTCAGAAAGAAATATCATTTGCAACGTTTTGACTCAGCTTGACTTTAAGTTATGGCTGTTTGTGCAGCCAGAAGTCTGCAGCCTGCATGACCCATGCACCTACAGCCACCAGGCACACTCCTCCAGCAGCAGAAAGCAGAAATTTGAGGTATTTGACAAAAAAAAATTCACATTGGGGCAGGCAGCTCAGGCAAGCACAAACTGACCTCAGGGAAACCTGAAACAGCATTTCATCCTTATTTTCTGACACTTTTTTCTTTCACCCCTGAAAATAAGTCTATGTTTTCCTCTGGAAAATATCCATTAAAAATACTGTAAATACTTACCAATAAAACATGGGAAAAAGAATTGACATCTGACTGGAGATACATTGATGCAATCCCACGCTCTGCAAATGGTTGATGATCCCTGTAATGAATCAGCTTCCATTTCTTTAAGTGAGTTTTTCTTTTTGTCACCTTCAAACAAAATAGAGTTGGGCATGTATCATTTAAAGAAGGCTTTAAAGCACTTTGGAGGGTAACATAAAAGAACATTATTTCTCCTGGAAAAAAAAACAACTTGATTTTTTAGAATACAGTAGTTACATCAGATTTAAATAAGACAGCTTGTGGGCCTTTAATTTAATATGAGTCTGTGTGAATGCATTTTCTTTGCAGAAGAAGAGATTATATTTTCTGTTATGGAAATTGTATGCTGTGTGAAATATTCTGGGTATGGTGAATCAGAGAGAGATTTTATTTTTCCATGGAAAATGCCATTAAAGAAATCATTGCCATTCTCTCTAAGATATTTTAAAATTTTATTTAAAAAAAAAGGAAAATAAAAATTTTTTGAGTTTTGATTTCTGTCTGGATTCTGTTTTTTATAATGACATTTTCAGATTAGCACAGAAGCTTGGCATATATAACATGAAAAGTGTTTACAATCCAATTTTCTGTCAAAAAATAGTTTAGATAAGATATTTTTCAGTAAGTCTTTGTAAAGAATTTTGACTGTTTATTTTTCAAGTTATACTTAGAGAATACTGCACACTGCATGTAGATTTAGATAACTGTTAAGAAGATAGAACATATCACAGAAGACAAGGGAAAAGAGTCTTATAGTCAAATTTTGTTATATTAAAAATCTAAAGGGACATTTAAAAATGAGCATACAATTAAAGGAACATAGATTAATAATCACAGAAACAGAAAATAAGGAAAATCTACTCTCTTTTGGTATATTTTTTTGTTGCAAAAGAGTATTTTTTTTATATTTTATGCAAAGATTGCTTTATTATTGAGACACCCATGCGTCTGTCTTTATTAAAGATATTGTTTATACAGGTAGAAAATAATTCACTATGTGGGAACATTTGTCACAGAAAATGCAAAAGATTGTTCCATTCACCACTTATGTCCAGAAAAAGTGTAAGAGAAGGCGACACATCTTGTGTCCTGCTTTGCTTTATCTTTTTTGCCCCAGGTACAAACGTAAAGTAACTGTTAGCACAGCTCTGCTGATAAATTCATAACCTGTCCTCTATCTCACACAGCAAAATAAATAAATAAATACAAAACTTGCTTCTGCTTCTATTGAAATGACAAAACTCTCAGTGACTTTGATAGGTACTGATAAGGCACTGAATAAATAAACGTGAGCTAATTCTTGGGATTTCAAACACTAGATTTTCTAGCAGAGTACATGCTTCTAAGGAGGGCTGTTCTCCAAAGAGTACCCGCAGAGGAGTGCAGAATAGAATCTAATTACATATACACACATGAGCCTCACGTGGCTGCCTCCTGCCTTGCCTTGCCACCAGAGCCAATGGTCCCTTCCTGTGGGTACGTTTCTCTTTGTTCACCCCAAGCAGGACAGCAGAGGAGTTCTCCTTTTCCCCACACCCATTGCCATGGCTGAGCCCAGGGAAGCCCGTGCTGGGAGGCTGGAGCCAGCATGCTCAGTGTGGGTAAATATCTCCCCTTGGGTGCCTGTCACATCCTAATTCCCATCTGGCCATCCACAGACAGCTGCAAGCACTCTTGCAAGGTCATGGAGTCTTCACTCCATCTCTTGAAGAGAAGATCTCTAAGCTAACTGCATCCATGCTATACTTACCCCATCCTTCTGTGGGCAAGTGGGAGCCATGGCAGAGCTTTGCTGCTCTCCACCTGTCCCACAGCCATAATCTCCACGAAAGATACTTTTTGTTTTCTAGTCCCCTTCTCCCAACTCTTTCCAAGTTACCTCAGAGCCCCCAAACTTCCTTCACATTTCACCCTACCGTGGTATCCTCTGCTGCAATTGTCTGACAACTGATTTCCCAAACACTCCTTGACATTCAGATGCATTTCTAGATGTAAATGATAGTAATCATCAGCTTTAAATACAGCCTTTGCCCTTGCAGATCATTAGACTATGAAAAAAACCACAGAGTTAGGTACCTGGATTTCTGATCAGCAGCAGGTAAGTTGATGACTTTCATGTGAGGCACAAACTGTACGTGTGACAGGACTCATTATCTATAAATCACTGGTTGGATTGTGGTTAACTTTCTGTGGCAACAAAGATAAAACACACTTTCTCCCTCATTAGCTGAGCATTGACAAAGCACTGCAGGGATCTTTCTGCTGTACAGAAAACATCTGCCTGGATTAAACTTGAGGAGATTGCTCACAAAACCTTTTCATCTGAAGAGTCTCTCCAGGTGGAGTCACAAATGGGACAGCAAGGTCTTTTCCTTGCCCCTGCCCTGGGTCAGCACAGCCATTTTCACATATCCAGTTCACATGGATCCACGAAGTCTCAAACTCCAAAAGCAAAGCTACTCCCTGCAACAAGCCTCCGGAGAATCAGAGGTACCTAACTCACAGCTGCAAAAGTAATACTCAGGTGGGATTTCAAATATGGTTTTACATTCTTCTATGTTTTTACTTATTGAAGAGGTTTTAGTTCACACATGCTCTGGAGAAGCTCAACCCATCTGTGCAGTTTTCTCTCTGGCTCCATCACGATCTCACCTGCTGCACTACATTACTTGTAAATTTCTATAGCATTATCAGACTACATCTTTCTGCCTCTCCATTTTCAGTTTACCTTTGGCGTCTGTCAAATATTAGTCAAAACCACTTGTATGCCCAATATGGCAACCCTTCAGCTTTTTATCAGTGTTGTGTTGTGTTTCCTTTAGCATTTCTGTTACCTGTGACAGGGCAGTATAATCCTTGGAGGAGGGCTACATGTCAGCAATGTGTTTCTGTGGCTCTGGGCTGAATGCAGTGCTGGTCCTTACCTGAAACCCAGGTGCTCTTGCTTTACAGGGTTACCTGTACCCCATTTACATTTATGAGTTCTTACCTTAGACAACCTGCACCCTTCTAAGAGCACATCTCCCTGAAAATATATCTTTAGATAACATCTCAAAAAATCTACACAATATCAAGAGCAAAGGATCTTTTTTTTTTTTTTTTTTTTTGAAAAACAGCAGAGAACCTGAAGGACTAATGAAACAGTTGGAAAAAAGAATACCGTGAGTAAATCTCCCCCCAGTATCATTGTAGTATGCTTATGGTGATGTTGAATCAGGTTTTTTTACAGCTCATATTAGTTATTAAAACATCTGTGAGGATATAACTATTACTAGAAATACAGTGTGCAAAAGAACTTTGTGCAAATAGTGAGTTCAATGCAGCATCCTGTCATGGGGACCCGGGGCACTGGAAGACCAAATGAACTAGTTTTTCTGCTGTTATGCCCTTGTGAGAGGCAGTGACTAGAGGGTAATTCAGAAAATGGAAGGTAAGTACATGCTGGCTTCCAGGTCTGGAAAGTCTCTTTTTCATCTGAGAAAACCAAGAGCAAGAAAGCATATACTGAGACCAGGTACAAGGAAGGAGGAACAGAGAGGTTAAAGGAGACAAATCTCTTCCTGTCTGCTACGACGACGGACGGGAAGGTGACAATTTCTCCAAATAATCTCATAGTGTTTTTACAAGGTATTAGTTTACCTTCACAATGCTCCAGGTGGGCAAATAGCACTCTACATGATTATCATGTGAATGCGCAAGGTGCTGGATGACACAGATTAACTCAGATCTTACAGCAAGTTAGCAAAAAGCACCTTGTTGCTCTGAACTTCCAGTCCTAATTCTCACATCCACTTTCTGAAATGGAAGGATTTACACTTTCATTAACTATTGCTGAATAACAAATGAAAGCTAAGAACCCTCCTATTTGGCTGTGAACACTAGGCTGTTTGATCCTGATCACATTTCTTTCCAGAGCTAGACGTATTGCCCAAGGGTCCTGACTTCCTTGAACTAAGCAGTGAACCAATCTCCTACCTTAGCTGCGACTTCATTCTTCAGCATCTGATGTGTCTCTCTGAGCAGACCACAGACCAGGGAAATCCTCAGCATATGGTGCATGTCCTCTTCAGAAAGGCTCAGTTTGGCGGCATGTTGCCACCTTCGCATTTGCTACCCAGCTTTCCTCAATTTCTACTAATTAAGAGCCTGATCCTGTGGATTGTCTTTGCCAATGTTTACAGCTTCTTTGTCTTTGCTGTACCTTGCTACTGGTCACACCTATGACAATGTTGTATAATAGAACTGGCAATTTTTAAAATGTCTGATAATGTAGAACACAGGCCTAAGGGTGAATGAATGACGAGAGACAAGCCAGCCTATGTGAACTACCAAAGAGGATCCATGCTCGTGTAGAGGAAACCCAATAATAGTTAACTTTTATGGTTTGCAACTGTGCTGATGTTCCTCTCTCCTTCCTTAATCACACACATTTACCTTGTATTGATGCTGGGATGATTTGTATGCCATGGGATTCTGCTGAATTTCAAAAAGAAATATATTAACACAAAATGAATAGCATTGTGTCAGTTGAGGTTGAGTATTTATTTCTGGTGTGTTGCATTTCTTTTCTGCTGTGCTGTCAGATTGTCTGCAGGGCAGCAGCACCCGGCATAGCAGGTGAATCACTGTACTTCATTCCACAGCATGATTTATTCTGTTCCAGTTTCGGTCATGCTGTTTCTGCCTCTTGTATTTATTGCTCTTTTTTTCAGGCATTACACTTAAGACTAGGATCTTGATTCTCTGTGCTCTTACAACTCACAGCATCATTTGTGCCTACCAGTATAGCAAGTCATTGGATTGGAATGGCTGATCTATACCTAATTTGTGCACCAAGGCCTGTTTTGCATAGTGACAAGAGTAGGCAGTTGTCAACAGTGGCAGATAATTGAGGGATATAAGACCAGAGCCTTCAGCCAGCACGAAGGAAGAAGACTATCTGAGACACCCAACAACTATGCAATGGTGGATGGCTTGGGCTTCCTTTTCTTTGAGGGTCTCAGGGCCATTAGACTACTGAGAGCTTATCTCTGGTAGAAGGTAATACAGCCTTACTAATCTTTGCCTCTTACCTCTACCACTTCGCAAGGCACCTGGAAGATTTTGTCTCCCCATAAACTCTTTTCCTCTGGCTGTTAATCCTGCACTGCGTGAAGTGGACCTGGCTGGTGTGCTCAGTACTAATGTGTGTTGGCTGTGAGTAGAAGAAGGTACATGGTGGGGCCAGGCATAGAGCAGAAAGACCTCAGCCGTCTGTTACAGAAGCCAAAGAGGTTTCAGAGTCACATTCTCTTTGCATCTTGAGAAGATTAGATTTTGGGGAAACCTCTCTACTACAGCTTTAAACATTGTACTTATGATGAGAGCAAAAGATATTTCATCATTATCATCTTTGGAGGTTGCACTACACAATTTTGCCTATGCACTGATACACCTTGTTTCTTGTAAATGGCAATGCACACTGCAGCTGATGAGAATCTGCTCCATGCTTGTGCCTTCCAAATGCTTCAAGGATCATCATTATTTGACAAAGAACTTTGCATTGCTAGTGAAATGCAGCCAACAAGACTCTCCTTCATCCACTCCAAAGGCATTAAATCAGAGCAGCTACAGGAACTGATCACAAGAACAAGCTTGAATCCACTTATAAAACACCATCTCTAGCAGCCTGGTTCCTGGCCGAGTGCAGGCAATACGAGGGGCTTTGTATTGCAATACTTGATGATTATTAAATTCTTAAGGTCAAAAAAAATTTATGCAAGTGGAGTGTGCAGGAAAGTCACCTAGAAATTTCTAAACTGCATTATTAATTAACCATATGTAATTTTATTTGCTGGAAAATTGCAATATTGTGCAAACAGGAGAAAACAGAGATATTTGTGGGCTGAGGACTGTCTCTTCTCTTCTGGGTAATTACAGGGCCTTGAAGAATGTGTCTTCTTACTTCAAGATTAACTATAAAGCTATGTTCCTAAGACACTAACAGGAGAAAACACTGTGCAGGAAAAGAAGAATATGCAAAATATTTGCAAAATGGGAAACCTTCAAAACTTTAAACTCTTCAAAGAAGACCATATTTAAGTGCCTTCTCCACTCTCATAACTAAAGGAGCAGGTTTCCCTTATTCTTGGGTCATGCAACCAATCCCATTGAGCAGAAATTCAATGTATTTTGCAAGGCAGGATGGAGATTATACAGTAGCACCTATATACTAGGATCTGTGTACTAACTTGAACTTCCCATTGTCCTAAAATTTTTCTCTGGTGAATATCTGGGAATCTTCTTACATTTCTACTAGTCTTTCCACAATATATTTTTTTTCCTGTGTTCCACTTCAGTGTTTAATAATATGATTCCTGCTGTTACCCAAGCTGGGCTTGATGACCCAAGAGGCCTTAACTAGTGTTATCTTCCAGTGTGTCATGATTTTGACACTTCCAACAGGTTGCCACTGATGCATGAGTAACCACAATTAACATCTTTAGAGATAAGGAAGGAGAAGGCATCAGATCTATATGAAGTGCAAAAGCAGTTAAAACTACTCTGAAACCTTGAAGGGGATAAAAATCACTCTTTTCATGACCTTGAAACCCAAGAAATCCCCAGCACAACGAAAATGGATAAGAGAGGTTTGCTTTTTAGTCATCTAGAAAGTGAAAATCCATTTGACAGGTGTCACAACATCCTGACTGCTGCCTAAACCCCGAGGACCAGAAGTAATACATTTACTTGGCACCTTGCTACTGCAGGTGTCAATCTCAGCCAAAAGGAAATCCCACACCAATGTTCTTACTCAAAGTCCAGTGTGGAGGGCAAAGCAAGGTAACTGAAGGTAGCAGTGTCTCTCAGTTAGCTCTGCAGACAGAAAAACTCATAGGGTCACTCCACGGCTACTAAAGGGTCAAGCCTGGCAAAATACAGCCAGTGTTTCTCTAATAACAGGTTTCCCTCTCCATGAGCTGGTTTTGAGGCATCCATCTGCTAACCTTTTCTGGAGTGTCAGTGAAAAACAAAGAAAATGCCAAGTAATTGTTTTTTCCCGACTTTGAGTGGGAAAAATTACTGAGAATCCAGAATTTTCTCAAAGGTTGGACATTTTAAATTTTATGCAAGTCCATCGGTAACACTTGTATACAACTTCAAAGAGAGTTCTTGGGAAATAATAACAGTCAGTCATATTCATGTCAACGTCTCTATGCTGTCTTGTTCACTGAATGTCCTCTTGCAACTTTTATTCCCTCAGTGGATCCTTCAGTCAACCACTGCCACTGAGTTGCCAAGGTATAAAATTATAAGAAGGCAAACAATGGAAAAAAAATTAAGAGAAATAGCAAGATGTGAGAAAGATCTCTGGAATGAGTCTATGAAAATGAGCCGTGACCCTCGGTATTTTCCTGAAGACTGCCTACCTGCCATGCTTCCTACATGTCTTTATGCTCTTGAACTCTCTTGAAAAGGTGAATATATTTCTAATGAAGACAACATTTTATCTTGCGTCAGCTATGCATATCCTTTTTAATTCCTGGCTCTTGTATATCAATTTGTGACCTTGGCCAGGAACAAAAAATTACATCTCTAGACAGTTTGCTCTCTGAATCAGATTGCCTTGACCAAGAATGTCAAAAGCCACTTCACACAATTTTGGGTGTCCATCTTGAGATTTTTTGCATGTTTTCATTATTCTGATGGAGAAGTCTTTCTAAGATACAGCAAATGAGAACCCAAAAATCCATCCTTCTCTGAAACTCCTAGGGTTTTTTTCCTCATATGCTTTGTGATTCGATTTGTTCTCAGGCTCTGAGGTGATCTGTAAAGAGGTGGTTGTTAGTATTCCAAATACCAGGGATAATAGTTAGAAATATAGACTTTAACTGCTTAAGGACATCAAAGAACTAAATAGATTTCTTGGGTTACTACACTCACTCCCTGCTGCGCATCCCAAAATCATAAATTTGTGCAGTTAGCAGTCTTCAGTTTCCTGTTCGTGCTGCTTCTTTCCTAGAACAGATTTCCGTACTACTGAGAAATCCTCCCACTTTCATTTCTTGCAGTGTTCCCAGCAGACACAGAGAACTCCCTGCTGTGCTTTGTATTTGGTCACCCGTCAGCTCTGTTTCTTCCGGGCACCAGCCACTCTTCTTTCCACATGACTCATTTTTTCAGCCTTTTTGCTGTTTTGCTTGATTTCCCCCTTGTTTGTTACAATTTGACCCTTCTTTTTTTTTTTTTTAAAACACATTTTGCCCCCAGACTGGCTTTATATAGCTTTGCAATGGCAGTGGAATAAATTCCATCGTTGTGCTTGCAATACATGATACTTGTATTAACACAACTTCAATACAACATTTCCCCATTTTTGTGACTCTGTCATTTTCAGTTTATCATCCCCCCTATCAATCCTAGCTCCCCTGTCCTTCTCAGTGGCACTGCTGCCTCTTCAGGATGATTATGAACTCAGTGGTAGACTTCCAACTACTCAAAAGCAGTAAAAGAAATGTGTTGCACTTCGTCTCCAGCTCAGGATATGCTGGGGTGTCTATTCTTATTGGCTTCCTTTCTCCCTTCTCTTTTTTTTCCAGCTTCCAGCAGCCACTTGCAACAATAGCAACAATAACAATGAAGCAGCTGAAAATGTTGCTGTTATTTTGATTTAATGAGCCCTCTGTTCTCTAAAAGAGTCAATACTTCCCCAAAATAACATCAGTGCTTCCTGTAAGACTATGACAGGGAGAGGAAAAGTTTATGAAAGTAGCAGACTCTTTTCTCAGTCACTATTCATCCTTTGGGGACTGATGGAAGAATAAAAGGCGTATGTTGTTTGACATCTGGTAAGCCTAGTGCAGGGAGTAAATGATTTTGATAACTTCTGTGGTAGCAAAACAAGACCTTTTATCTGAAACAGGGTCTCTCTCTATCTCTCACTTAATGATAAAATATTTTCACCATAAAGAGAGTTGAATGATGTCTCTCCCTTTGTGCAGTTACCTAAGCCAAAAATCTCCATGGAAAGAGAGACAGGCCACAGTAAGGATGTGTGTGCCAGGACACATCAGTCAGAGCCCAGGCCATGGGGCAGCCTCCATCTGTGTTTACTGAAGGTCTGTGGGTCATTCAGAGTGGAAATAGCTTGCATAGGAATGACCAGGACTGCAGAGGGATGATAATTTTAGGAGCAGGAACAAGTAGCAGGCTGGTGAACAGTAAAACGTACTACTCTGTGGTTGCCTGAGCTTGCAGGTGTCATTGTAAGCACAAAAAAACACATTCTCACAAAGAGGAAAAGGGGACAGAGTAAAATGCAAAAGGTCAGTCAACGGAAAACCGCATTTTCCTTAGGAGTGGGTAAGTTGATAATTACTGGACTCTTTCATATCACTGTGAAAGACCTGGCTTCTCTAATTGTTCATTCCAAGCTGACTCTGACTCCTCAGTTAACTAGACATATAGCTTTTCACAGTTTGTAGGTTCATTTACATATGGTGAAGATGAAAATCTCTTTCAAAAATATATTCAATCATGTCCAGCACTGAAGAATTCAATGTGGCCTTTGGTGGTTTAGTTTCATGATTACTTTCCCTAACAATTAGTAAAATAATTTATTTCCTGCCTGAATGTTAAAGGGTGAAGCATGCCTTCTGATATCTGATCAGGGAAACTTTCAGGTAAATTTATTATTTGTAATTTTTTTCACGATGGCATGATTTTTTTCATATTCTTGATAACTTAAGATTTATAAAGTAAAACTTTAATGAATGATTTAGAGAACTGCTAGACAAGATAAATAATCTGAAACAGAGTTACTAAATCTAGATGGAAAAAGATGGAAATTATTTATGTGAGAGCAAAGATGTAGGACAAATATAGAAGTCATTACTAAAAAAAATATTATCCTATAAGTTAAGATGTCTCCAGTCACCAAAATCAAGCATTGGTGTCCTGGGCTTAAGAGTCTTTCCACCCTTTTCCTTCTAGATGGAAAAGCTTTCTCTCTACCAAAGTTTCAACATACATGTGTGTCATTATCGTTGTGACTCCTCTCTAAGGAAGACTAAGCAGGCACAGGTCTCACACAGCTCTTGTGCCACCACTGCCTACCCCACAGAGAAATATCAGATATGGTACCATGTCCCTAAGGGCTCCAGGTTTCTGATTTAAGAAGTTGAACTCAGCCCTTGTCTCATATGCAAACACCTACCACTGAACATTTATATCTGGAGCTCTAAACCTGGAGCTGAATCCCACAAAGGATGAACAGCATTGCAATGTGTGGTGCTGTGCAGAATCAGAATACCCACACGACCCACTGTGTGTCCAGGTGATCAGTCCAGTTAAGGCTCAATCAGTTTATTGATCACAATTCCAAACCCATAACCTTTGGTTTTGTCACAGCTGCTGCAGCTAGCTCCAAGCAAAGCCAGATTAATATGCAGAAACCTGTAATAGCATTTATCCTCACTGTTGATTACACTTAACAAACTTTCCATCATGTCACTTAGTTCCCGCCTGACTCCTTCAGAAGCATAAATTAGGATGTCACCTACAAGAACACCCTTCAGAAACTTTCGTTCAGAAGAAGTCAGAAATAGTGTCAGCATTCTTCGAAAAGAAAAGCAGAAGAGAATGAAGAATACAAACCTGAACTATGCTTCCCGTGAAAAGGGATGAAAATCAACACCTGAATGAATCATTTAATAAAATTTTGGTCTGTTGAAATATTTACCTAAGCTCCTAGTCTAACTAGGAGCATTATAGAAGTTCGGTTCATTGCTTGTTCAGACAATACTAACCGTTTATCCTAATAAGCCCAAAAACTAAAATCAAAACATAAGTAACAGATGAGCCACTGGAGCTTTGAACAAGTTAGTTTTGATACTAGAAACAGACTGTTTGTAATCATATGGAGCTTTACATAAGCAAGCTGATTTTTTTCCTCAATGGCTTTTTGATTTGTGTCCTTTCTTTACAGCCATCTCAGGCTCTGTGCTGTGCAGACATTGCTAAGAACGAGCCACCTCAGGTACCATCCCAAGACAGATTCCCTGCGGTATAGCCATTCACATCCTATTGAAGTCAAATGCAAAACTTTCAGTAATGCCTGTGTATTGCTTTTGCTTCCAGGTTTTTCTGTGCTTCTTTATCTGCCACAGAGGGATGGTGTTTTGCCAGCAGATGCTTTCTGAGCTCATCAGTTAGTGCTGCATATTCCCACTTGAATCCCTCGTTGTCACTTTGTCTGGCAATCCGATTTGTGCATTTCTAAGGTGTTCATCTGTAGCAGCATCAGTTACTCTGGAAATGATTAGAAATGGAAAAAATACCCAGGTTTTGTATTCATTTTTGAAAGCAATCCTCCCCTTCACACTGAATGAGGTGATGGTAACCATTAGGCTCAGAGGCATACAAGAGCAGAATTAATCTTTTGTGACATAGAACTATGTAAGATGCCAGTGACCTTTATTGAAGAACAAACATAATGGAAATATGACCTCAGAGGAGGTGTTGAAAGAATTATCATTGTTTAGTCAAGAAGAGAGTAATAAGATGCGAAACAACTGCATTCAAATACATAAAAGTGGGTAATTTGTTCTTAGAAGCCACTTGTGAGATGGCAGGAAGTATCAAGCCTGAAGGGCAATGAGGGAGGTTTAGACCGGGCTACAGGAAAATATTCCTCAATGTAAAGATAGGGAAGCACCAGCAAGATGCAGAAAGCTATTTGTATAAGGTTTCCTGTCCCACCTGTCAAATGAGCATTTCCCAAGAATGGTTTGGGTCAAGCTGCTCCTGTTCAGAGGCAGGAGACGGGACTGAGTGACCAAAGGAAAGGTATTTCAGTAGTCTCTGCTGGATTTCTAGGATGACATGTTGCCAAAAGGGGGAGAAGAGAGTAGCAGATCTGTAATAATTAGTATCCGTGTGAAACCTTTATTCTAGGTGCTCCTATGGAGAAGGTTGAGGCTGTGAACATGCACCTACTTTTTATTGCACCCTCCGGATGAACAAGACATGTGTATCACTGAGAACAGGATCCACAGCCAAACTCCACAGACTTGGACTTTGGTTAATTTTGAAACCCAGTGCCAGATCTTTCTAAGTTAAACATTATATTTGAACATCAGTGACAAAGAAATGGCTGAAGAGCAATTTGACATATATCTTATCAGGGAGGTTATGTGTCCAAGGACAGTATCATCTAGGGTTTTTGTGATATGTTTTATAATCCTCTTGCATTTTACCATGGACCTGGAGGATGTGATCTTAGCCAGGGAACTGTTAAATATTCGCAAATTCATAGCACGAGACAAGCTCTACCTCAGCAAATGTTTCATGTTATCTAGGTTTATCTTTCTCCATGTATCTCCTTTGTAAACAGAGAAGGGTAGAATATAGATTCCCTGTCAGACAGCTGAATTCAGTTCTCGTCACTTTCCAGTTGGACTCCTCCTTGGAAAAACAGGATGCAAACTTTTATTACTGAAATTGCTGATCTCAGACAAAACTAAGCTGCTGCCCTGGTGACATTTGAGTAGCTGTGATTTTTTGTTGTTGTTTTCAAGTATGACTTTGAAGAAGCAAGACTCAGAGCTCCACATCTCTTATTGATTTTGGCTGCTGAATGTTTTATGACAAGGCGTCGCCCTGCATGAATTCTGAACAGGAGATCAATAGGCTGCTTAAGATGTCATGCTGTGTTTAGCTGACTGACGCGCTTCCTTTCCATCACTACTGCCACTCCTGACACTTCTCCCTCAACATCCCGTTGCAACTTTAGGCTTCTTTCCATGTGCATCTCTTTAAAGGTTTCACCTGCAATGTTACTGCCTTTCTGATGTACACCCTAACAGATCAGACATTCGATTGGCCTGCAAAACTTCTTGTTATCAATGTTATTAACAAAAGGGCACAATCTATAGGAAGGAAAAAAAGTGAGTTCACAAAAAGCCTTCTTTCCCTGCATCTTCAAAGTTTCCATCCCATGAGTGAATGCCTAGAAAAAAATTCCTTTTCTTGAGGAGCACATTATGTCTTACTCTGTTTCCAAAGTAATATAGGTTTATGGCTTATCCTTGTTTTAGAGACATTTTTAGGGATTTCACTAGATGAGAGTGGTATAAACAAAATGTTCTTTTGAGTTTGTGGAAATAGCTGTGCTGTTTCTCAAACTTAGTTCCACCAGCCATTCTGGATCTGGGAACAGAAGTGCTGTCACCAAGCTGGAGAATAGCTCCCTCCTCTGAGAATCAGAGATCTAGTTCCTTGTGCCTGTCTCACTGTCTCTGAGCTTAGAAGATAGTGCAATGACAAGAGAGACATGAAAAATTACCAGTGGTGAGGTGGAGAATCTTTCATTGAGAACTGGACTCAGATCAACTTATTTCACAGAAACTAGCACATCACATGGTCAGTACTTGATGCAGCTCACTGCAAGCAACACCCACTCAGCATAACAAAATAGTGCTAGCCCCCCACCTTGCTTGGCTGTGCCACAGCTCTAAGCAGGCAGCAGACAGGGACTGCTGTCCCTCTTGGAGGTCTGGGATGAGCAAAGTATCACCTCGAGCCCTCCCATTCTTGTTTTATCTTTTATGTGCTAAAATCTCCTGTTTCCATACAGTTTGATTTAATGCCTTTTAGTCATCTCTGGTCTCAATAATACACATTTTTATTAGCCATTTCTGGCCCATCAAGGATTAGGTGATTGTACCCTGGAGAAATCCCAGGGGAGATGCGTACAGAGCTTTTCAGCAGAGACTGTAAGAAAGAGATTACTAAAAGCTTTTAGCAGTACATCAAAAACTGAAAAAGTACCTTTTACTTAACTAGTGTGAGGTATTATATCCGACCAAGTCACAGGTCACAAAACAGACCAGTCAGGTGTTTGTCAGAAAAAAAGTGACCTTAAGCAAAGACTGCGTTACTTGCACGTAGCCTAACTTATATTCTGAAAACTGAACAAGGTTGAATCATTGAGGATATCGCAGCATGTAGACGGAAACAAACTTAAGAAATCTTCGGACTGAAGGGAAGCAATATTCTGCACGTGGCTTAGCAGTACCTGTAGGAAGGCTGGGGAAGGGCTTTTTATCAGGGAGTACAATGATAGGATGGTCCAGGGTAACAGTTTTAAGATGAAAGAAGGCGGCTTTAGATTAGACACTAGGAAGAAATTTTTTACTGTGAGGATGGTGAGGCACTGGCACAGGTTGCTCAGAGAAATTGTGGATGCCCCATCCCTGGATGTGTTGAAGGCCAGGTGGGGTGAGGCTTTGAGCAAATTGTCTCTGCCCATGGCAGGGGGATTGGAACTGGGTGGGCTTCAAAGTTCCTTCCAACTCAAACCATTCTATGATTCTATGGGTCTAGAGGAAGTGACTATGGTGGCAGGAGAGCAGAGAAACTGTGAAAGAGGAATGTAAGCCTACAAAATCAAGGAACAGCACAACATCAAGGTACAACAGAAGGACCTGAGAAACAACACAATAATGCTGCTGTGGGTTGACCTTGGCTGGACATCAGATGCCCAGCAAAGCTGCTTTATCACTCCCCCTCTTCACCTGGACAGGGGAGAGAAAATATAATGAAAGACTTGTAGGTCAAGAACAGCCAGAGGTCACTCACCAATTACAGACTTGACTCAGGGAAAATTAATTTGATTTATTACCAATCAAGTCAGAATAGTGTGATGAGAAATAAACACAAGTCTTAAAACACCTTCACCTCACCCTTCACTTCTCCCCAGACTCAACATCACTCCCAATTTTCTCTACCTATTCTCCCTCAAGCAGTGCAGGGCAACAGGGAACTCAGGTTACAGACACTTAATCACACGTTTTCTCTCTCTCTCCTTCCCACACTTTTCATCTTCAGCATGGGGTTCCTTCTCTGTGAGACAGTCCTCCACTAACTTCTCCAGCGTGGATCCTTCCCAAGAGCTACAGTTCTTCATGAACTGCTTCTGCATGCAACTGTTCCATGGGGTGCAGTCCTTCAGGAACAGACTGCTCCACTGAAGGTGTCCCACAGAGTCACAAGCCCTGCTACAAAACCTGCTCCAGTTTGGGCTTCTCTATTCACAGGATCACAGGTCCTGCCAAGACCTGCTTCAACATGGTGTCTCCATGGAGTGATCACCTACTTTGGGCACTACATGCTCTGGTGTGGGATCTTCCATGAGCTGCAGGTGAATATCTGCTCCTCTGTTAACCTCCATGGGCTGCAGAGGAACACTTTGCTCACCAAGGTCTTCATCACAGGCTGCAGAGGAATCTCTGCTCTGGTGCCTGGAGCACCTCCTTTCCCTCCTTCACTGGCCTTGGAATCTCCATAGTTGTTTGTCTAACATATTCTAACTCCTCTCTTATGACTGCTGTTGCACAGCAGCGTTTTTTCCCTTCTTAAATATGCAATCATATGTCCATCTTGGAGCCAGCTGGCATTGGCTTTTGTGCACAGGGGAAGTTTCAAGCAGCTTCTCACAGAAGCCACTCCTATAGCCCCTCTGCTAACAAAACATTTCCATGCAAACCCGATACAAAGCCAGACTCTTCTACAGAGATGCGTTGAATCTAATCAAATCTCACTTAACTGCGGATTGCATATTTGTAGCAGATGTTGACTTTAAATTAAATATCTTCAGTAGATACTGATAGTGAAATCTCACATTTGGAGACTGCTGACATAGTACGTAACTCTAGTTATGCTTTGCTGTGGTTTGCATTGTGTTTGCCATATAATAGGAGTTGCCTTGCCCACCTCATTTACAAATAAAACATTGAGTGAGCAAAGTGTTCCCTCACTTGCCTGGCCCAGTTGGTGAGAAGCAGCAGCCCTTGGCACACAGTAGCCATGACTGCAGGAGAATTGGAGCAACCTCACTCAGTGCACTTTGTCTTCCAAACAATTATGAGAGCATGGCATTGGAGTGAAATCATTGAACTTGAATGCAAATAAACTGATCAGCATAACTTGGTTATGATAGAAAAAAAACAGAGATCACAGAGCCACCAAGTTGCCTTGCACCTTGGTTCTAAAGTGAAATCCAGATGTGTTTCTAAGATAAGAGACTCACCACTTTTCATGAGCATGAAGACCCCTATATAGGACACTCTCAAGGACCAGGTACCTCCTCCAGGACTGGACAGGTGGAAGCAGTTTTTGTGAAGAGAAATCCATGGCATTTTCACCCCGCTTTAATAGGCTTGAGTGTTTTTGGCAGGAAAGCAGGTTAACTGGTCTTAAGGATGGAAGGAGGACCACGCTGGAGGTGCAGAGGTCCTGAGAGCACAGAATTAACTTCCAATAGTGTCAAGTCTGGCTATCCATTTTGTTATTGCAATCATGCTGGTGTCCTGTATGTGCTTTTTAAAACTGCTCATCTCCTCTGAAAAATCTTTCTACTTATTTAAAGTTCTTAATATGGCTCGACTGTTCCTCCAGCATTTCTGTAACGGACACAGCCACATATTTGGTAGACACAACATAAAGTATGAGAGTACCCTTGGGAATCTCCCTTGGATTTTCTGTACTTCAAGTAATTACCTTTTGCTTGCGTGGATGTTTTCAACTCAGTGTAATCCAAGCCAACTGGGACTGGCAGGGAGAGCACAGAAGAGACTCCCAGATGGAGAAGCATAAACTAAGCGTGAATTCCATGCATTTCTCCTTAGATGTTAATTGCTCTCAGTTGTAATTCAATGTTTTCTGAGCTAACTGATTCTCAGATGAAATCTTTTAAAGTTCCCTTTTGGAAAGGAGGTGAACTGTCTCCTGCTGCGTATAATCCAAATGGAGCCTGTGCTCCTCTTCTCTGCTAAGAGGTTTGACCAATCTCCCTTCCAGAGATAGGGATGGTCTGAGACAACAATTCTGCTCTCCCATACCTAGTGCTCAGAGATGTTTTGATATTCTTTGATATTGCTATGAGGCACTAAATCCTCCAGTCTTTTAATCTCTCTTTAGGGCCTTTCTCCAAATCCTCTGAATATAAAGAGCTACTGATATATTCAAGCAAATATCTACAACATCACATTTTACAGCAGGGCTGAGACTTCCCAAACTGTCTCTTGGAGATGAATGACCAGTATCTATGATATTTAATGGAAAAAAAGTCCTCAGTACCCCACAGAGCTTTGCAAATAAACGCTGCAGTCAATTGACTTGTAAGAGTTCCCCACTTTTTCCCTTTCTCTGATTGTTGGTTACCATTGGTCACTGGAACAACCTCCCCAGGGAAAAGGTCATAGCACCAAACTTGTCAGAGTTTAAGAAACACCTGAACAATGTTCTTAGTCATATGATTTTATTTAGATAGTGCTGCGAGGAGCAAAGATTTGGATTTGATGATCCATGTGAGTCTCAACTTGAAATATTCTATGATTCTATGATATAAAGCAAGTTGAAGTCATGGAAAATCTGTATTTCTACCACAAAATAGTTTTGAGATGCTATACAAAATTGCATACATATATCTACTTCAGTGAATTTTCATTGTTTCCTTTCAAAATATTTTTTGTATTTGGAAATATACTTCCTATGATATCAAAAGTAGCCAGCACATCTCCTTTAATCTTGTAAAAAGTAGCAAGAAATTGGGTATAAGGACTAGGGCAATCAGTATGAGACCAGTGCTACATAAACAGAATTTTAAAACGAGATTAACTCCTTAGTTTACAGATTTGGGGAAACTGCTTCCAATTTTCCAGTCCCTTAGAAAATGTATATGAGACTTCTTTGCCGTCTTCATCTCTAGAAATTATTTCAATCAAAGAGACCCTATGACTGTCTACAACTACCTGAAAGGACATTGTAGCAAGGCGGGTGCTGGTCTCTTCTTCCAAGTAACAAGCAATAGGATGCAAGGAAATGGACTTAAGTTGCACCAGAGAAGGTTCAGATAAGACATCAGGAAAAAATTCTTGTCTGGAAGGGTTATCAGGCATTGGCACAGCTGCCCAGGGAAGTGGTTGAATCACCATCCCCAGAGGTATTTAAAAGACAGGTAAACGAGATGCTCAGGGATACTGTTTAGTAGTGGACAGGTACTCTGTTGGACTCTATTATCACAAAGGTCTTTTCTAACAAAATGATTCTATGATTCTATTCCAAATGATGGTAGAATATCTTATAAGTATCATACGTGTCCGTCTTGTGCTTACTCTTTTTTAAGTATCTCCTTATAGCCACTAGTGGAGAGAGGATACTGGGCTAGATGGACTCTCTATGTTCTTTGATGGGCAGCTTTTCAAGTGAGTTTAAAGTCAGCATCATGCTTTGATGGGAGTTGATGGTGGCATTGAAGCAGGTAGACAGTACACAGTGAAACGGAGGAGCTGCAGCACTATAGTGAAACAAAGACAGCCACTTTCTCTGTCTACTCTATTTTAATCCAGTCCCGCTTTCTAATTTACTTCTGAAGTCAATGGGTCTAGTAAATCTTAGCATTTCCCTTGGGAACAATAACAGCATAGATATGTATTATAAGATTTCTTGAACATTTTCCCAAGCTGTTGGTCCCCGTCTTGTGTTAATAAATGGTCTTTCATTGACAGTCTCAATTCTTGTTTCACCAATTGGATGGTTTTTGCTCCGAAAACTCCATGTAGTCAATAAAAGCGGAACATTGAGAAAATCTGTAAAACTCAGCTGGACAGTAAAGGCACAGTTCTTTACAAATTCACAAATTCTAACCAGCCATTTCTTTAATGATTTACATTATTCTTACTTTAGTTTAAAATCATTCAAGGAAGAAATCTTCTAACATAACTGAAGACTACTGAATGTAGATCTTTTGGAAATGCTTCCATTGAAAAATTTACGTTTAAGATCACTGAAGGCTAGTTAGTCCTGCTGTTATTAACCTGGGGCTAGTTCTTCATTTTTCTTATACAATTTTTATTCCAATAGAACTCTGAATGACTTCTGCCTGGGATATAGCTCTGTTCAGCTCCAATTGACATACAGTAAGTAGAGTGCCCAAGTGTGTAACATAATCACTACAGGGAGGCATGAAGAGAGTTCACATGAAACTATTTTTAACACCTAAAGTGACAGCAAATGCCATCAGTGAACCTCAAAAGAAGGTAAAAATCAAGCTGTGATTTAAAGAAATGTCAAAGTGAATATTTTCCAGCCCAGCAGATTTCTTGTTTCAGCGTGCAAACCCAACGTGGTAATAGCTAGTTAATAACATCAGACCAAGTAAGAAGTATGTGGTGTGCGGTAGAGGTAGGAGCTCTCAAGTACAGTCCAGGAATGCTAAGTACAACACCCTCAAAGAGAGGGATGCTAAGAAGCATTAAGTGCAATACTTGATAGAAGAAGGAGCAAATCTGTCCGGGCATGTGTTCATTTTTCAGCTTCAGAATACTGCTGATTTGTTACAGACCTTCTCTGTTGGTCTCTCTGGTAAAGTGAGCAAGCAGGCAAATAAGGTGGGCTGTTGGGGAGCAGCTGCATCACCCAGCAATGAAAAGTTACACTAAGCTATCTGTTTCTCAGATTTTGCTGTGTAATAGCAAGCCCAGACACGAAAGAGGGGCACTAGTCTCAGACAGCAAATGACATTTCTTAGCAACTCTGATGAAAGATCAAACCCATTTCCCACAGTCATGGACTCCAAACTCTGCATTTTTCTCCAGCAGGGATTTGAATCATGCCTTTGTACTTTCAGTCATTAAGACAATTTTTATTTGCGAAGTGAAAGGCTTTAACACAACAAGTTTTGTGACCCACATGATTTTCACCTAATTTCCTGACTGTGACTGGCTTATATACCTCATGTTCAAAGTACATCATTGAATGTAGATGTCCACCTTGTGAATGTCTTCATCTGAACTAAGCACCTAAGGAAAAGCTCTTTATCTCATCCTAACAGAGACCTCTAAAAAAAAAATCCCTCAAAACCTCTATTTCCCTCTGTTGTCTATGAAGAGTAGCTTGTATGGAGGCATCTAAAGTAAGGTAAAACCATCCAAAACCTCATCATCAATGTTTAGGAACAGACAGGACCCAAGCATGGGTTGGGTGAAATAGACTTTATCCATGCCTGATCTGTCATTAGACTATAGACACATGAGACTATAGACAAGCTAATGTGCTAAACTGACCAACACCTTTATGTTCACATCAGGATACGAGTGTGAGGGTTCACTAGTCCTGGGAGCATTGTTAAACTTAAATTTAATAATGTTGCGTAGCCTATATCTTCCTCCATGATCTGATGAGCTACCAGGGGTTCACGACATCCACATAGAAGAACATTCCCTTCCAGAATTTTATCCTTTCAGACTTTCAGCCTTGGTACTACCTGACAGATTACCAGGAATTCTGACCTTATTTGGGAATAGCTCTCTCTGTTATTAGCCTACAATGTACATTACTGAAATGATTTGTACAACCTGACTGACACATGCAGTTAAGAAGAGTCACAAAAAAAAGTCTCCTTAAGTCCTCCAATCACCCAGCTCCTACAGTATTTGGTAACAAGTAATTATTTGGGTAAAATACCTTCATGAAAGTTTTATTCAAAACCGTGTCATCATTTATGAAGAAACAAACTTCTTCCTTAGGATTCAAATATAATTTAGCAGAAGAGCTATTTATCTTTTAATCTAAATTCTTTCCAGCTCTTCCTTAGTTCATTATTCCTTTTATCATGTCTTTTCTGTACTTAAAACTGAAAATTCATAAAGCACAGGAATTCTGTTTTAACTTGCATATCACATTTGCCATTGACAAGCAGACATGATAAGATATTCTGCAAATTTTTAGTTTTGAATGTTGATGAGTCTTCAACATTCAACATGAGAAGGATCTTCCAAACTATCGTGGCTTTTGTTTAATTTTTTTTTGTATATTGTCTCTTTCTTATTTTAAGAAGAGATCAATCACTGCTACCCAAATTATAAAAAAAAAAGTAAAAAACACAACAAAAACTCGCATATAATAAAAGAGAAAGAAAAAAAGAAGTGTAATACAAATAAATAATTGGCTGCAGATAGCTGGGGGAAAATTGCTCTGCTGTCCCAGGAGCATACAATTACATTCTGTCTCCTCGGCCACCTATCTCTACATTCCCTCTGAAACTGGTAGGGTAGTTTAGTTTGTACATTGGTTCATGATGTGGTTGTTTTAATTTTAATTATTTTAATTTAATTCAATTTTTGCACAATGATAAATCTAGAAAAAATGAGCGTTTTTTACACTTATATAACTGAGATCAAATCTTATCTCCCTATAACTATGACCATCTCACACCAGTCTTGCTCCTCAACTCTCCTTGGAGTCTATTTCAAATGGAATTAGAGAATAAAAAATTCCAGACTACTTGTACAAACATGGAATTGCAGTTCTACTCCAGTGGAGCTCTGCACTGCAGTTGCTGGGGGCCTGTATCTCAAGTACAGGGGTGAAAAAGTTCACAGGGCCCCATAGATCAAACTTGCTACAAAGCAGGTGACCGCAGTCTATCCCAACATGAGTGAATAATTTTGGGTTGTCAAGCAAAAGGAAAATGTCATAGTAAGATGTAAGTACGACCATTTTGGCAAATTACATCAGTCCTGCTCAGTACTGACAAGGTGTGGACTAGATAATTGTGTTTACTTGCAAGCACTGCACACCATGAAGGATAATGACCGATGTGAAGGAGCACACAGCAGAGTGATGATGGTGGTCAGTTATCTGAATAAAACAACATGTGGGACAGACTAAATGAACTGCTGCTCCTCATTCTAAAGCATAGATGGCAGAAGAGATAACTACACACAGGAAAATCAGCTCCAAAGAAGGAAAGAATTCTCTCAGTGGCCATTGAGAATAAGACAAGGAGTAACCAGATTAGATTACAACAAGCAGATTACGCTGGGCATAAGAGGAAATAGTCGAACAACACGGACAATGAAAAGTTTGTCTTGATTGCCTGAGGACTGAGGTTTGCAGCATTGGAGGTCTCCTCTAAGACAAGGTGAAACGGTTGGTGAGGAATAAAGTTTAAACAGAAAATTTGTACGTAGAGAGCAGAAGGATTCCTTCTGACTCTCTTGATTCTTTGAAATTCATGACTCATCTTCAGTTTTTATGCTTTATAAACCGTGAGACTATGTACATACTCACAGCCATGCACCACAGTGCCATGAATTTCAAAATATGCAATGCTCCCAAGCTTTATTAAACCAGTCTGTTCTGCACAGGTAAAGGAACACTTTGTGCACCGGTGTGCATTGGATGTATTGGAAACTGTGATAATTTATCAATAATCATGAATCTCCATGACAGAGTCCTGACCCGGAAAATCTCTAGAGCATAATATCAGTAGTTATCTGCCTATATTTTACTTTATGCAATAATATACAAATCTGTCCCATTTCCTTGAATAAAGCTGTGGCTATTAGGAAGCTTGGTCAATCATGAAATAGGGGGAAGTGCACCTGTAAAAGCAATATCTACACAGTGGGTCAGAAGAAAGTAAACAGTCACTAGATATGATAGACAGTTCTGATCTGAAGCTAAACCAGCCAGCAAAAGGCCGTGTCACTTCTCAGGGATTTTTATGCCTCTGTGTTTATTTCCCTATTTACAGGGGAAGTGACTTGGCAGACATTCTAGAAAAGCTCCTGTTGCCCATCTCTGCATACATACTCTGTAACTAAATGAAATATTTTCTGTTGCCATGGCTACTGAGCCCTTTTTGTGTTTTTCTTCTCTTCTTTTGCCTCCACAAGCAACAATACCTGCTAGCTAATTAAATATCAAATAATACAGGGGAAAGTAAAAAGATAAGTGTTCTGCACCTGTCCTCATCTTCAGCTCATTTGAATGCTGAGTGGTTACGAAGAAGAGGACTTTCAAGTTTAGCGGTTTCTATCTGAACTAATGAAAGAAACCACAGAGATTTCAGAGCAGCAGGATGCGTGCAGGGCTTTTGGTGCATTATACCATCTTAAGCAATTAGCAAAGTAGCTGGAGTGGTGTGGCAACTCTGATCAGATTTTAACTCCTGCATTCAGACAGTCACGGATTGTCTTGCTTTCCCCACCTCCCTGGCTCAAACTCATTATGTAATTAAGCTCCCTTCAGTAATACATTTACACTAAAGGATCTCATTGAAAGAGAACACTTCTGAGATGTTTAAGACACATCTAATAGTATCAATGTGTTTTTCAGATTAACACTAAACAAGTGACACATGAGACTGAAGCTGCCATCGCCCAGCACAGAGGCAGCCTTGATCAAAAAGAGATGACAGTACAAACTGCCCAGGTCCTGCAATATTATATTGTGCTTTGGGGCACTAGCAGACCTTCTGTGGCCTAGGAAGGGTAGATATTTGAAGAAGATAGCTTCTTTTGTGCAGCCACATTTTTGAAAACAATATCCATTCTATCTCTTGTCCCATGGAAATGATTTAGAACATTAAAAGTTACGCTCCACAAGATAAGCAAGTCACTTTGTGCTATGGACCAGAAAAATGAAACTTCTTTAATTCCTACGTATGACACATTTATACAGATGCTGTTTATTTTTTTTCTGTGCTTTTTTAATCCTGTCCTGTCCAATTTTTTTGTCTCCTTTTAATATGTCTCCTAATATTTTTACAGAGGAGAAACTGGTTTACTGCTCTTGGACTGTTCCCTGCTCTGACAGCTTTAGTAGTACCCAAAACCCCCCAAAAAGTTCCATCCTCTCTGTAAGTTTACCTCCACTGCTTATATGTGATAGTTTCTAAGCCTTTTCCAAGTTCACTACATATTAATATATACCTCATATCACATATATACTTCGTATACCTCAGAAGGTGTATCTCATGAAGTGTTTGAGAACCATTTTTTAAATGTGTGTGTGTTGTCACTGGATGTAGAGTAAACGGTAGGAGGTGGAGAAAATCAATAAAGAAGGGCAAGTGTTGTGCCTTCCCCATTCTCCACATGCCCCTGATATAGAAGAAAGACTTCCAAAATGCAGAATTCATTACAATATGGTTTTCTTATCTAGCCATTGCTGCAGGGGGAAGTGTGCAAATGCAGCAGCAATACTCATACTCAAGCTTCTCTGGTGAAATGTGTCTTTTTTACTACCACAGTCTCACTGCTGACTCATGCAAGCATAATCAAACCCTAAAGCAATTAAGCTACTTCAGCCTTTGTAAGACAGTTTAAGAGACAGATTTATTTCAGCACAATTCAAACAGCACAAAGAAAAGTTTTTATTATCCTGATTTATTGAGTTTTTCCATTTCTCTTTTATTTAAGTCCAACGTCTGGCATTCAGTTTAATGACAATGATTCTGTAAAGCATTAAAACATCCTATGACTATTAAAGGAACATTTATTGAAGTCTAATAAGAGACAAAGCAAATTTTCATTTAAGTACCTCAAAAATAACACAAGCAATAGATGTTGATTGTGTATTTAATGATACTGTAACCTATACTGTACCAACAGAAAATGCTTTTTCATTTCCAATTTAACACTATTACCCATTGTTATCATTAAGGAAAATGTTTATTATTATTCTAATTGGAAGCATCAAGTTAAAATTCATCTTCATTTAGAAGGAAATAATGCTGTTCAAATGCTTAATATGCATATATAACTCTAGGCATTTTTTTCAAGGAATGCTTATGTTTATTAGAGTGGTCTGTTTCCAAGTATGGATAGAACACAGGACTGGAGGATGCCATTGAAAAGCGTTGCAGGACTAATTTCAAAAAAGGCGGTTCCAGTAGAAAAAACATTATGGTCCAAATTCTGACACCAGGCTTATTTATACTAGCATGTACAGAAGAAAACATGAAAAAATAATTTCTCATGGTAGAATCCAAGTTTTCTCCTTAGTTGACAAAACTACATTTTCAGTGTGTCATTTGTCAATGAAAGTGTTCAGACTGTTTTCTTGTATTTTCATTCATTCTATTGCTCTGCTTTATATATATTTTATTTCTCCATTGTGTAAACTTTGAAAACATTTCCAACATGACAAAATCACAATATTTCTTTTTGTTAATCTTAGAAAATTTGGGAAGATCAAGGAAGACAATCATAGAGACAAACCTTCACAGTGCATTTTTCCTTCACAGTTGTGAAGGAAAAATAATTTGTCAGAATTATACTAATCACTGTCCCTGAAAATTAGGAAAATTAGGAAAATTTTAAGAAGAAGCTAAAGTTTTGAAAGGAAATCTTTTACTTTGCAGCTGAAAAACTGAGGCACAAAGAGATTAAGTAGCTGGCAGCAAAAAGAAGCACTTTTAAATCATATTCTGTTGTTTTGACTTCATTTTGACATGGAGTGATGTCTCTCATTTTAGAGGACATAGGACCATTTCTGTGTATTCTGATTCTAGTTCTGTTTGTTCCTATAGTTTAGGTCCTCAAATCCAATGCCGTGCAATCCCAATAGAAATTTTATCTAGAAGTGTCTTCCAGACATCCCTTGACAAACCATCCCCTGGTACCTCATGATACGCTAGACTTCTAGAAAACAATCAAAAGCCACAATTACAAGCAGTACAGGAAAGGGAGAGAAGTAAAAGCTACCCCACTTTCTCATGAATCAGACCCCAGTGCTAATTGATGTGTACTTCAGTGTAGCTCAGGACACAGATGCATTGCCTAGCGTTAGAGTCCTTCTGTGAAGTAAAACTCCATGGAAGTTTCTCCTGAGGAAGGATTTCCAGACTGGGCCTAAGGAATCTCTAAACATATTAACTCAGTATGAGAGTTGTCCTACATCATCCATTTGCACTTTAGTTAGAAAGATCCTGAAATGAGCAGGCATGGTGATGGCAACCACTCATTGTATTTGGCAGAGATACAACTGCTTATGGTGATTTGCTTTGTGTTATGATGAAGGCAACATATCAGCCCCTCTCTGCTTCTGGCTCACAGTTTCCATATTTTCTTTCTTCACTACTTCCATTTCTAAGAAAGTTCAGATTCAATTTTTTAATAAATCATCTGCAGCTGCCTCTAACGAAGGGTAGACCACCGTGTGTATGAATCACTGGCGAACTTATTTTCTTTCTTAATGTACTGGGTTTGGCTGGGGTATGTTCTGCATTTGTGCTGATAATACAGGGGTGTTTTAGTAATCAATGAGCAGTGCTTACACGGAGTCAAGGCCTTTTCTGCTCCCACACTGCTCTACCAGTGAGTAAGCAGTGACGTGCACAAAAAGTTTGGAGGAAAAACAACCAGGGTAGCGGACCCCAACTGACCATAGGAATATTCCAGCAATAAAACTAGGTGAAAGGTCAGCTGGGGCCACTGCTCAGGGATTGACAATTCATAATCTACCAGTTTTCTCACTTTTGCCCTTCCACCTCTCTTCCTCTCCATCCCATTGGGCAGAAGGGTGGGAAATGAACAAACATCTCTTTGCTCTTTAGTTGCTAGCTGGGATTAAACTACAACACCTAAAAATTGATTTAACTATAAAAGCAAAGGATAAGACAGCTATTGAACCAGTTAAATGACATAAAAATTGGGGACTGAATGTTTGATCCATCCACAAGCATCAGCCCTGAGGTTAAACTTGCAAGAAGGCAAAGACTGCATTTAATTGTTTTTTTAAAAAAGCCCATGAAAAGTTATTTACATTTGAGACAAATATTAAAGGTGCTGTGAAATTTACTGTCCCTGCACTTAACAAGGGAGCGCAGCAGAGTGGAGTCTTGATGTGGATGCTGTCATTCCTGACACCCTGTTAGCTTGCTACTATGAAATACATTCAGACAGTGCAGTAATATTTGTAAAGCTTATTGGGGAGGATATCAAATCATTCTGTTGTTTATTCAATGAAGCTTAAGTACAGCACCACTGAGGTTATTCTGTTACTCGTTTACACATCTTGACTTCCCTATACCCTTTCTTCGCAAACTGTCTCTGTCATAAAAGACTTGCTTTTATAATACTTCTATGTTTAAACCACTTTGCACCATTTCACTGTGCAGTAATATAAATTATTCAATTCCATAAGAGCAGAGATTTGTAGCTTTCTGCAGCCTGTGTATGTTGCAGAAAAGCATATTTAGAGAGTCTGGAGAGAATAAAGAGGCAGTGGGCCACGTGTTTCCTGCTTTCCCAGTGATCACATTTTACTTGCTGTTGACTTCCTATCCTATCCTGTTTCACTTTTGGCATTCATATGTTGTATCCTGTTTGTCAATCAGATTGAAAACTTACAGAGCCAAAAAATGTTTTTTGATCATTTTCTCATAATCAAGTAACTAACAGCATCAACTGGTACATATACATTTGCAGCAGATGAAGAGCATATATGTTATTATCCTTCCCTAAACATCATCTAAATTTTCAACAATTACAGTTCATTTAGAGTGCCCGGTATCTGAGTGCCAATATTAGCCATTTTAAAAGGTCCTGGTCACTAAAGGAAGAGAAGACTGAGCACTCTTAGGGTTAAAAAAAACCCAAACAAACAACAAAAAAAACCCAGAGACTTTTAGATGTCACAAGACAAATGCTTTAATGCTTTGAAAATAATACATCTAAAAGCATGTCTGTTCTAGACAGACATTTCAAGCATGAGCCATACCTTTACTTCACAATAATCTTCTACTCTACACAGAGCATTACAATAAAACTAAAATGCAATCAACAGAAAGAGAGATAACATGTAATGTGAAAGATGGTACATTGTGATATTTGGTACACTAGAGTAAATTTGTATTTTAATTTAAATGTGGATCCCATTAGTGCCTGGTGCAGTCGTGTTTCTGTATTCAGTTATTTATTACATTAATGCTGTCTTGTTTCCCAGAACTTATATATTGTGTACTGAGATGACAGAAACACTATCCCTTGCTTGATTTCAGATAACTGCATCCACTTCTCATAAAACACATAATTAACTAAAGAGGGAATACTTTTAATTAAAGCTGGCTGAAATTAATCAAACATTGGCTTTGCAGGGTGCTCCTGATTTTATTCTAACTTCCTTGCTTGCTCAGAATGAAGTTCAGGAGGTTGTTCAAATATTCCCCTTTGCAGACTTTTAAATGAATTAGAGAAAACGGCTGAGCAGAACTGACTGGAAACGGAAGTCCTACAATCATAGATTCATCTAGGTTGGAAAAGACTGTTAGAGTTATCAGGTCCAATGATAAACTTAATACTGCCAAGTCTACCACTAAACCATGTCATAAAGTGCCATGTCTATATGTTTTTAAATATGTCCAGGGATGGTGACTCTGGGCAGCCTCTTTCAATGCTTGACGGTCCTTTCTGTGAAGAAATTTTTCTTGTTGTCCTGTCTAAACCTCCCCTGGTATAGCTTGCGGCCATTTTCTCAGGTCCTGTCACTTGCTACTTGAGAGCGACAAACACCAACCTCGCTACAACCTCCTTTCAGGTAGTTGTAGAAAGAGATAAGGTCTCCCCTCAGCCTCCTTTTCTCCAGACTCAACAACATCAGTTCCCTCAGCTGTTCCTCATAAGGCTGTGACCCTTCACTAACTTTGTTGCTCTTCTTTGCCCCCCCGCAACAGTCAACACAGTCACTATAGAGTGGCATGAGAAAATCTCAGATATTTTCATTTGTTGAGTTATTCTTCCTACTGGAGAAAGTTTTTGGAGCTGTGCTACAAGTCCTGGACATGGGTGGCCAGTGAGTAACTTGAAACCAATTTGAAAGAGCTGGTGGGTTGGATTTAAAGGATACCATGAGAAAAATTGCCAGAGTTTAGGCTGTCAGAGACTAGCTGCTGTGCCAGAGTCTCCCTTTTCACAGTGTCTGTGAGACGTGGCATCACACTGACGAGATGCCACAAGCAAGTACAGGTGGTTAATGGCAGGGTTTTAAAACTGCACTATACAATCACAGCAAAGAGAGATTTCAAAGTGTCAGATCTGGACAGATGCCATCTCTGCTAACAGCATGAGCATCCAAATCCCAGGGAAATTATATGAAAGACAACAAATCTGGAATATGGAATATCTGAGTCACACAGGAAACAGAAAAGAAACAGAGGGCTTTGGCTTCATTACTAGCACTTAAGGCCAAAATTCCTCAGGATGGTTTCAAAACAATCCTTGTCATTGTCTCTCCAGGCCTCCTTCTTCTCAGTGTAGCCCATCACCAGAGTCACCCATGCAGTGCTGTCATGACACAGAAGTGCTCACCCTCCTGATACAGAGGTGATTTCATTTTAAAGTCCGGGGTGGCTATCCCTCTGAGTTCTTCTCATCAATAATGAGCAAGCAAGGGAGAAATAGGAGTATTCATGATCAATCTTATGTTTTCTGTATTGAAGCTTATTCTGACTCCTTATTTGCTTTCTAAATCCATATGTGAAACAAGCCCAAAGGCTGTTTCTCCAAAAGGAGGAAGATCTGTGCCTGCCTGCTCAGTAGGTATAGATGCTGCCTGAGGAGCCCCATTGCAGGAAGACCTGGGGAGGTCAGTGAAGCTACACATGAGGTTTACCTAGGAAAAGAAGCCCAGGAAATGCTGAAGGGCTGAATTCAGACCACCCTGCAGCACTGGAGTAGGAAAGGAATCGATTCATAAACTACATTTTTTTGCTCTATCAGGACAAGGGCAACTCTCCCTTTACAAAACCCAGATGGCACCTGCACTATTCATGAAGTACAGGGACTGTGGGTAGCTCAGCAGTTGAAAGATGCAGATATGCCATAGCAAAACTATATGACAAGGAGAGAGTGGTTTGTTTGGCCATTCCATGGCTAGAGATTCAGTACCAGCAAATCCACATCCAAGAGCTGTGAAGATGCCCTTGTGAAAATCAAAAAGAAAGATGAAAGGCAGGCTTGAACAAGGAATAACACTCTCTGAAGTTACTACTTTCATTGTTACTTTTGTGCTTCATAGCCTAATACATTACAGGATTTCTTCCATTCCTTTTTTTCTTTTTTTTTTTCTTTTTTTAATTTGTGATGTTCAGCAGTGTGTCTTCTTCTTTTCATCTTATTTGATGGATTTTTTCCCCTAGTTGTCTCAGTCCTTTCATTCCCTGAAACACAGCTTAGGGCTACCTTGTTTTCTCCTGTTAAAGTGGCATCATGAACCTTCCTGCTGTATCATGGCATGATCTCACACTGACAGCTCTTGAGAACAAAGCTCTGTTTTAACTGTGAGTTCAGTCTCCAGGGCTACACACCCACAGAGTTCAGTTAAACTCATGGAGCTCTTGCACTTTTCTGTGGGAGAAGAGGACAGGGTGAGAAGCTGCTGAGTGGGAGGGATGGAGAATACTCCAAGCTGAAATTAGATATGGGTCATATCACTCTTTAATTCCATTTTAAATTCAGCCTTTGAGCTTAGACAGGGTGTGCAATATATTTAGTGCCAGCTAGTACTGGAGGTACTATGTAAGGAATGGAATAGAAAAGAGGTGGCATAAGGAATAGAGCAATAAAGAACAAGACAGAAGATTGTATTCACAGTAAGTAGAGAAAAAAAATAACTTTTTTTTTCTGAGGTAGAGAGAGGATTCCATAAGTTCCAAACAAACTATTTCAGGAGGAGGATGTTGAAAACTTTCACAGGAAAATAGTATTATAAACATACATGTATTTTGTATATATAGAATATTATAAACTCCTTAAGAGGTTGAAGAAGCATTAATTCTGCCCCAGAAATGAGAACTAGACAATGCTAAAACAGATGTGTGGCTTAAGATGGTGATGTTTGCAGTGTAGGGGCCACGCTGTGACATGTGCCCAAGCTCTCCCAGGCTGTAGCAGGGACACGATGCTGCAAACTGCAAATGGCATCTTTCAAGTACAGGCTTCAGGGAGATGAGAGATGGGGACACTGAACCCTCTCTGACAGGAGAGGAACCATAGCCCAACACTACAGCTTTGTGATCTCCATTCCCCTCCAAATCATCCCTGGGCCAGAACCAGTAACAACTAATGTGAGCTTCTGCTGTTATGTCCAGCTCTCTGAGGAACAACTTCTCTTTCAGAGGAGTACTTATGCTGGTCCCAGCTTTCAGCCCATGTGCTCCCATGGATCTACTCTCTCAGAGTAGGGGAGAACGCACCTGGAAACCGCTGCCCGTGCTGCAGACTCCCCTTTAGGAGAGCTACACATGGCTTTTCCCATGCAAAAACAAATTTTACATTTCTCTTGAGGGGAAGGTCATAGCTGTGTTAACCATTGATTCTCCTCTGCTGTAAAAGAGGAACCAATGAGCTTTGGCCAGTGGTGGGTTCCTCTTATGCTATGTGTCTACAGACAGATACTTTTACTCAAAAACAAATACAACATGGCTGTTAGTTCTTCTTTTTGCTTGATGGGCAGAAACACAGGACAGTTAGAGAAATCAGTAGGAAATAGCCCAGCTTGGTCTGTATAATGCACCACTGTGGTTTCTAACCTGTCCAAAGGAGATGAAAACCAGCAGCCCTCTATGAGAGTCAGGACCTTTCCTCTAACAGTCAGTGGCCAGCACTGTCAAAAAGGTATTTCCCTGGAGACCAAATGCCTCCCTTGAGCAGCATCTTTTCAGTCATGCTTCTAACTATTGAGCAGCAAAGCACTGGCTCTGCTTGCCCAGAGAAAAGATGTCCCCACTTTGCCACAGACCCTGCTAGAGATGTCATATATGTTTGATTTCTGTATTAACAGCTCTGGGAGACAAGGACCTTAATCTACGTCTAACACTCGGCACATTTTTGAGTACTCAGTCATGAAATAACGTCCATTCATGAAATGAGTGTGAGTTCACTGAGAGGAAATGTCCATGGTTTGTCAGCTGGGTTTCACACTCTTGCTATTTAATCTTTGTCCATGAATGGGATTCTTCTCTCTCAAGTCAAAGGCTACTTTAATTGAAGATAACACAGAGATCTCCCACATCTGGAATCATCAGGAGGACCTGGGCTTCCATTTCCCAAAAGTTTTGCCTTTTTTAATGTCCTGATCATTTTTTTTAAAAGTCATTTCTACTTTCTAACTGCCAAAAATCCTCCTTATAATTTGCATTAAGGGGAGCTGGTTTTCATCCTCCTCAGTCAGTGCCACTGTCTTGTTTCAAACAGACACAAAGCTTTCCCCAAAGATATCTGTGTTTCAGGGTATGGAGGATCACCATTTCACAAGCTTTATATTTCCAGTATATAAAATTTTGAATGTCAGTACAACTTACAGCAATTGAGCACTGTAAGTGGCACAGCCTTAAAAGGGTGTTGTTTAACTCTATTCTTTTTCCACCAAGGTATTCTTCTTTGGCTTATAAGAAACAGCTGGTGTCCACAAAGATTTACTGTCTCAGCCTCTCATATGTTTTTGTGTCCAGTTTAACAGAAGTCACTGCCCAGCTGATGAATCTTACATAGGCAAGAGCAGGTACAACATTTCACTTTGGAAGTGAAGGATATTTTCTTGACCTGATATAGATGTGAAATTTTAGACTTTTCAGTGTGGAAGAGCCCACTGTGCAGCACGTTTACTGAGGACTCCAGAAAGTTGTGTATAAATGGAAGTGTTTACAAAGAAATACTTCTTGAACTTTTACAGTTCAAGATATGAATAACCTCTGCATCTCAAATTCAGATATTGTGTCTTTCTTCCATTTGTCATTCTCCATGTCCAGCAACTGTCAATGATGACAAAGACACACACACACACCCATCACAGTGACCCCTCTCCTGCTTGAGACTATGAATGGGTCTCAGTTCAATTTCTCATTTGTAGAAAGATGTAGTATAGGCAAATCTCTGCGCTTCTTCTTTCCCTTCTAGGAACAGAAAAGACCCTTAGGTGAAGAAGCCAACCGAGGCCTTTATTGCAAGTGATACATTCAAGATTTCTGCAGGGAGCCAAATTGGTATAATGATTACATTGAAGAGCACCTCAGAGAGAGAAGATGAAGTAATCTAAGAAGAAATGAAGACTGAAAGCAGTAGCTGACACTTAGTCTTGTATTATAGCCAATGGGACAGAAGGCACAAATACAGTAAATTACCTGTAAGATATTCATTCCTGGAATGAATGACTTCTAAGATACTGGCAATACAATGAAATGTATTCTCCCTTTCTGTCTTTAGAGGACTGAGTAATGACTTACATGCTTCCTTGTACAGCAATACTTTAGTCAATATTTATAATGCAACGCAATAAAGCAGCTTCAAATTTGTTCCCTATTTGATAATAAATAAAGATACTATTCAGAAATCTAGTTTCCTTTAAAACTGTCTAATCTTCTATTTTTATGTGATTTCAGCCTGAATAATTTAGCACCAGAAGAAAGCTTGCCCCAGACATATGAGGTCTCAAACCATCCAGAGGGGAAATTTGAGAAGCAAAGAAAATGTTCATCTGTGCATAGTACTTACACATGCCACACCAAGACGTTTTATCCAGACAGAACAAAACTCGGGGACAAATCTTATTTTGTCCCCTGTTGCTGGTTATGGCATGATAAATAGTAAAATGCTAATTACAGTTGATACTATGGCAAAAGTTTCCAGTTGTTCATTCTTTCTAAGTCCTTGCCCTGCCCTGCATTCATCCGTTTCAACAAAATCCATGTGTCTCTTCTGCTTCTCTTCTCAACTTGGACTAAAGCAATTCCTTCAGCCAAAGCACATGGGTTACACTTGGATACGACAGCTATGACTGTGGGAACAGAAGAACGTAGAGTTCCTTTGTTTTCCTTCATTGACAAAACCAGTTTCCTCTTCTTCCATAATGTCATATGCTTGTTACTCCAACTTCATGCTTCTTGATCACTGACAAAATCTGTAATCTTGAGTGCTTTAAACTGCTGGAATAAATTAATTTGTACTGAAGGGTGTCCTTAGCATCATTTGTGATTTAATATACTGTATTGTTTCCTTCATTGTTACAGATTATCTAACATTCACCTTAAGTTCTCTGTCTCTTTTTGTTCTGCCGATGATACCTCAGTGAGTGAACTATAAGAAACCTCACTGAACCTTTCCCCTCTTCAAATCACTTATTATATCACATTGTATTCCTTAGAAGTGGGTGAAGTTATTCATATCCCTACAAAAGGATCTCCTATATTACTATTTTTCTGACAGAAATAGAGAAATTCATTCTATTTCTCTTCTGAAATCTAAATTCCTTTTAATTAAAACTAAAAGAGGTGATCAGATATGAGTGAGGTAGCTGCACCATCAAACGGAAATGACTATGTCATTAAAAGTTAGCAACTGTACTTCGGCAAACTGCAGATCAATTCTGCAGAACTGCCACATGCAGGATGGACCAGGACCAGGACATTGTAGTCCAAATCAATCTTGATTTAGAACAGCTGTGTATCAGACCAGGAGGCATCAGCCCATTGCATCACAACAGCATGATTTTCCACCTCACCAGCTGTGCTGCTGACCTTTAGACTGTGCACGTCACTATGTTAGCTGAGCAACCACATTATCAATCACCACAATAATAATTGAAGTGTAGTAGTCAATAATGCTCTCACTGACTTTATTTAGATTCATTGCCAGGAGATCTATATAACGCAGTGTCTCCTTGCCCAGTGGATGTACCACTGCTATGGTGTTTCTTTGTTCATTCACAAATTTGATTAATGTAGAATTTTTTTCCAAAAAAACTCAAAGAAAAGCCAGAAAATTAAGATTTTTGCCTTGGTATATTTAAGACAGTACCCTCTGGGTAGATAATAGACAACTAAAACTCCCTAGCATGAGGTAACCTTTAACAAAGCAATGGGCAGACTTTAACAGGAGACAGCTGTAACAACATAGTAATACACACCCTCCCCTGAGCAGCCAGTCCCCACTCTGCACCGTGATGAACAGTCAGTTTGAACTGAAGATCTCTGGCTCCAGAGTTTGAGAAGCTCAGGTACCATCTGGACCTCAATGACAGCAGCCCAGAGGGAAGGACTGATTTGTTAGTTAGTGTCTTCTCATCTTTAATTTCGTCTTCCATCTCTCCAAATTGATAACTTAGGTTTCATTCATTACTTCCCTAAGAACTATTGATGTTTAAAACCATGGTGTTTCCACCTGTTTGACAAAGTAACACTGACAGCAGAGAAAGGAAGATAGAAAAAGCAATCATTTACTGCCTAATCCGAAGTGTATCAGACCTAATAGAAAATTACCTGTGATTTCCAACAGGCACTGGCTCAGGCCTGAAAGGTAAAGGTGTTCTTGTAGTCATGACTTTTTTTTATGCTGCCTAATATGGCACACAACAGGGCCCTGTGCTGGTATCTCAAGAAAGCAGTAAGAAGCTCAGTCTGTTCAAGGATGTGAGGACTTGACATCCTCTACTGTCAAGGGAGAGAGGAATTTATAACACACCTAAAATGAGGTTAAATAAGAAAGTCACAGTCCACAGATAGAAAATAAAACCAGAATCCTGCATGTTTTGTGTCAACATGCATAAATCAGTCCTCTCTGCCAAATGCACATACCACTTGGAATTGTTCCAAAACTGGAAGAAATGGGTTCTCCTCTCAGCTCTGCCCCAGCATCTTGTCAGTGACGTTTCATAGGAAAACAGAATCATAGAATCGTTTGGTTGGAAAAGACCTTTGAGACCACCAAATCCAACTGTACCTGTCCGGTACTAAACCATAACCCTGAGCCCTTCATATGCCAGTCTTGACGTTCCTGAGCCTCAATTTTCCTTCATAATGAAGATGACCTTCATGATATGTTTCCCTGCCTGGTCTTTTCAAGTTGGTAGCTTTTTAGGACCAAAGCTGCTTCTTACTTCAGAATACAGAAAATACTTTCGTTTATGACCTAGTCTTGATAAAAGATTCAAGACAGTTACCACAGTTATAGTTTGTTAAGGAAAAGTGTTGGATAGTTTTCTTCACTCCCTACTGATTGTCTACAAGTCCAATACGAAATGCTTTTCAAAAAGTCTATGAATATAATCTTAGCAAATGAGCCCCATTTAGGCTTTTTACTGTGCACCTGTACCAACTATAATCCTCAGTCAGGTCTGGGTCATAGCTTGTTTAGAAGTACCTGTGTAGTCAGCAGTAAGTACCCAGAACATGTCACTCAAGAAAGGGTCTACAGCTTCGTCAGCATGTTCAATCAAGATATAATTGCAGGAGCCATTAGACTGCACACAACTCCTGCGCTCTGCTGTCAAGGTTGTAATGATGCTTCTTGTTTTGCTTTTGAGCTATCTTTTGGTAATGAATAAAGGTTTGTGGAAGCATTCTGATTTACAGACAGGTGACGAGCCAGAATGAAGACTCCACAGTTCAAGGAGGCACCGAAAGTTATGAGAAAATGTATTTGTTGTGTAACTTGGGGCCCTTTAGGGATTTCAATTGTGAAAAAGGATTACAAATCAAGTTTATTCCCTTCATACACACCAATTACTGGAAATCTCTTGTGCCAACTTGAAATATTCTGCTGAACAGGGAACAGGTAGAAGGACAGGTCAAGGAATGAAAGGAATAAGAAAAAGATTGAGAGAAAGTAAGTGAGTAACCGTAGTATTCACCCTTCCTAGGAGCTCACTAGAACTATGTTTGTTTAGTTGTGATCTGTCTTGTTAAACACAAAGCACGCATCTCAATGACACTGCATGCTAGTTAAAAATCTTCCCAAAGATGTTAGACCTGAATGGTGCCTGTCAGCATTCTTTGAAACAGGGGTAATACTTGTAAAGGGAAGAGGGTTGCTCTGGGTTTATTTCTTTTTCAGCTGCAAGGATAAGGTGCAATTTTAATTGCTTTATTAGCATGACTGGGCAGGGACAGAGTTAAAATGCAAATGCCTTTTGCACACATTGGTTTTGCGCAATAAAGTGCTGGTCTCAGCAGATTGGTATCTATCCTGACCCTGTTGCACATTTCCAAGTCACTGGGACAGATCCTTCTCTTTCTTAGTCCTGCAGAGAGCAAGTTTTTAGATTTGAGGAAGCTGTCTTGGGTAATAATCCCAGTCAGCAGATTAGTTCCTTGAGGAAACTTGGAGCCTGAAAAGAAGAGCAGGCTACAAAAAGGAAATTGTTCTGTGATTTTGCTATGCTCTGCTATGTCTCCTCATACTTCTCTTTGTTTGAAAACCATTACACTTCTTATCCATATTTTTAAAGCACCTGGAGTTTCGGAGTGGCATATAGTAAAACAGAATAGATGAGTTCTGTTGTCTGTTTATAATGCACTCGTTATTTACATAGCAAGGTTTTGTGTTTACAGTGTGTTTGGCTCAGAATCAGCAGTTTCCACTGTTTACAGGAAGTCTTGATGAATAATATAGTGGCAACATGAGTACAACACATATATCCTGTCCCTGGTTGCACCGATCCAGTCTGTTTCAGCATCCCTAATAATTAAATAAACAAAGAAATTCTAACTGTGGTGCTCACATTAATTGGGACTGAAATATGTGAAGTAGTCAACAACCATATATGTAGCTAGGTTACCTGTCAGCTTCTGGCCCTCGCTGTGAAATTCCAAGGCTGAGGTTCCCTGATGATCCTCTGAACAGAGCAATGGGAACATCTCGGCTCAGTTACTTCTGGGGCCGTGGGTCCCTCCTCTAAGACTTGCTAATTATGAATCAGGCTGGTGTTGAGCGGATTTGGGATTGTAGATTTTGGAGCTTTGGGCAATGGGAACATCTAGGGAGGAAATTCTGCTGCAAGTCAGCTAAACAGGGACTCAAATGTGGGACTTTGTTGAGGGGTTCCACTCCCGGATGGTGATGGGACAGATCTAGTGCTGAGTATTTGCCCTGTGTGTTCCTTCTGGTGGTAGAGGAGAAGGAGTCACACAGACACCAACACAGGGGATGGGGCTGATGGGGCTGCACTGTGGGAAGTTTGTGTTCACATCACTCAGCAGAGAGGCACAATCCCATCAGCTCCCACCCCTGCCATCGAGGAGGGGAAAGGCTGTGGTTTGATAGTTCAGGCTGGGAGATCCCTCTTTTCTGTAAAAGAATAAAAATTTTCATTTGGAAAAACAAAGGGGTCACACTGCTTTCTGGCAATATGGTGATCACCGCGATTTCTTCAAGCTGACAAAATTAACCGAGACTTCGAAACTGGTAATTAACTATTTATTATTAGGAGGGGGAACAAAGGGGAAGAGCAAATTGATTTGTAACTAGATTCATTGTCTAAGCACAGTACACAATTACAGTTGCTTTACTGGTCACTTTCAATTTTCACCATCATTAAATAGACATGTTTCAACAACTTATCAACAACAGCCTAAAATGAGACTTTATTATAGAAAAAAGCTTTTCCAGATCCAGAGCTGTGGTCCCCTGAGAGCAGATTCACCCATCTGGGCTGCAGTTGGCCACAGGTCTTTGACCTAAAACCATAAAAACTGCAGCCAATCAGTCCCTTCTTGACTAGAAATTCAGGATGCTTTGCCTGGTTTGGGTTACTCAGTGATTTCCTTTTCCATAGAGGCAGATTTTGTCCTTCAATAGACTTCCAATATCTTTGCCAAAACATGAACCCTGCTACATCGTGCTGTATGAGAGTGGGAAACCTAAGGTGCATGAGAATTACTTTATAACAAGCTTTCTTTAAAATTTGACGGGTTTTACCATATTAAGAGGAGTCTCTGTGCAATCAGTGCCAGGGTAACAATGTGACCTTCCCCACTTTGGGACAACATGAGCCAAACTCAGTGGATGAGATGTCAAATCTCAAGCCCCAGAAAGACAGGGGCTGATGCAAAGCTGCATGGACCAATGCAGGTGATCTTCACCTGGGCAGAGACGGGGTGAACCTCCTGCTTCATGTCTGAGACCAGGCATGTCTAAGAAATGCTTAAAATCAAAGCCAGCTTCTAACATATTCCTCTGCAGTCACTGGAATTATGCTTATTAAATGAATACCTAAAGTCTTATTCTCTTTTCCAAATGTCTTACTTTGACAAAACAGTCACACACTTACTGAACACTCAGTGCATGTGTGAGTTGGCCTCTGTTCAGCTAAGTACCTTCTTAGCTTTGAACATGAGGTTTAAATGCTTTTAATGATGCTGGGCATCCAGAACATGCTTAAAACTAAATATGTGATATTTTGCTAAAGCTATAAACCAACCTTAAATGAACACATGCAGAAAATGTAAGTGCAGTGGAGCAAATAATAGCAATAACAGCAAAAATATCCACTGGTTGTTCCTGTACTGAACTGAAATATATTGTGGTAGCCTTGATGCAGAACACAAGAGACTCTCTGGCATCCTACACCAGAATGTGATTTGGGAAAAACCTGTTGTAGAACAGAGTGGTTCTTACAAAGCTGAGCAAAGACATAAGGCTCTCCATACTAGGCTTGACTTTGATGCTTGTCCACCAGAAAGCCTGGGCAAGTTCCTTACTGAATTCTGCATCAGTTTACGCATCTGTAAAATACCGGTCACCTTTGTAAAGCTCTGTTAATGTGTATGAATTCAATAACGAGCATAGACAATCAACTCTCCATTTGTCTACTGATCGGTGGAGGTCAATACAGAAACATCTAAGCTTTTTCCAAGACCAGAAAAGCTGCATTAATTAAGAGGCTGATTGGATGAAGCTAATTGCCACCAAAAAGTCACAGGGTAGTGCTTTTTGATTTTAGCAAAATGCACTTACACAGCTCTACTGCTTTCAAACAACACATCCCCTTGTGACAGCATTTCCTAGTAGTCCATTTCCATTGGTACTCACTCCCCAACCCCCTTTTCTCAATATATCAGTGCTGACAAAATTTTTGCAACTATTTTGATACCAAGCTCTAATAAACTTTAATTATTTTTCTCCTCTCATTAAATTTAACCACAGTAGACACTAGAGGGTGCAGAGACAAGACCCAGGTGTCCCATACAGACTTTTCCCCTGCATAGGAATTTAATTCAGGTCAGATCCCAGTTTCCCTAGCAGCCTGTTGAGCTGAGATCCCAGACTGCAGATTAAGACCACTGATATGTACTTCTAGGAGACAGTTTACATTCCTGTTGCCTTTCTCACAGAACGATTGACAATTTCACATATTCTTTCACTCCCATCTGTCCCAGTCTCTTTCTTCTCATTGCCTCCTGCAGAGAGGTAAATGAATTCCAGGCAGTGAGGGTCTTTACCAGTCAAATGCACCTACACTGCCAGAGTCTCCTCAACAGTTGACAAGTTTACATCACTACAGACTCGACTAGATGCCTTTTGACACCTCCCCAGCAGGAGAACTGCTGGTCTTCAGCAGCAAGATTGACCTTGGAAAGTCCACACTGACCTCCCACTGTGTGAAATACAGCAGAGATGCAGGGAATCCTGCCATACAAGTAAACAAAGGTCAGATTCAATTCAATTTGTGCGATTACTGCAACAGCCAGGAGGAAGAGCCTTGCTAAGCTTGGAGTGCCATTTCTGAACAATCCACAGGGCGTAACACATTGATTTTTTTCCTCCCAAATGACTGCCAATCAACTGATTCTAAAAACATCGTTATTACTGATTATTATTATTTTGTATGACTGTGCAAAGAGATTTCTCTTTTGAAGTATTTGAATAGGAAGTGTAAAAAAACAGAAGACCTGCAGTTAAGTTTGCTTTACAAAAACGGACATCACTTGTTCCTTCAATCTGGGAACCTGAGGAAAGCAGTAAGGACAAAAGCTATTTCTTTTCCTCAGAGTAAATTTTGGAGAGTGGTGTGGGGTTCTCTCAGAGGTGTGTAAGTATTGCCAGCTGTCCTGTAAGCTAGCAGGAATGTTCTGTCTTCCTGGTGTGTTCTGTGTTTGTATAGGTTTTGTTGGGGTGTTTGTGGGGTTTTTGACCAAGTGAAAGACTTTGGGAGAGTTTCTCTCGAATTCAGCTTTGGAAAGCTTTGCTTTCCAGACAGATTCCTGCTCTTCTTTCTACTCTGTCTTAAAAAAAAAGTTTGTTTAAATGAGTTTTGTTTGGCTATAGGACTTCTGTGTATTTCCTCACTGCAGCAGTGAAACACCCCATGTGGGAGCTCCGAAGGGCTTCTGTGCTGTGTGTAGGGTAGTGTGGATACAGGAGGTTTGTACCTAGGAATAGCAAATCAGGACTCAGTGAATTAGGGCATCTATATACCTTCTTCTTCTTCTACCTGAGATTATCTTGAAATTTCTCCAGGCCTGGTCAGTGCCAGGACTCCCACAGCTAGAGGCACTGATGGTAAGAATGAGCTGCTGCTTCTACATTTACCTCCAGATACTAATGAAGTTTCTCCAGTAGAAAAAAACAGAGATGTTCCAAGAGGCCCTGCTCCAGTAAGAGCCAGAGGAAGCCGAGCAAGGAGATGGTGCTCTTTCTCTCTCATACCAGGTGCCCAAGCCCTCAGCATAACTTGCACATCACTTGGCGACCTGGCTTGTCTAGGCTTTCATAAAACAAGTGACATTCTGCACGAATCTTTAATTTCTGAACTTCCCACTGATATAGCTAGTGCATAGGCCAGGACACTTCTAACCTGCCATAAATATTGTGAATTATACTACTTGCACAAGCAAGGTACAAAGGTGTGGTCTAGGCAGAATTATTGAAAAGTATAAAACTTTTTGGAAAAGTAGCTCTTTGGATCAAATATCAGTCCAGTCCCATTCAATTCTACATTAATGATGTGGCTGAAGGAGTAGCTGTAGTATATATTGAATTTGCTGAATGATATCAGGCTGCAAGGGGCTGCCAGAACTTTGGAGGAATGGATCACTGTCAAAATAATGTTGAAATTAGGGGGAGAAATAGCGACAGAAAAATAACTCAAAGACAGTGAAAAATTCTGGAGTTCTGTAGGAGCAGTCACAACTGGATCTGTAGGTTAGGATGAATCACAGAACTAAATCTAGTAATGTCATACAAGAAAGTAAACTTTATTGTGAGATAAATATATAAGGGGAAAGTCATAAGAAAGACAGAAAAATGGGTAATTTCTCCTTTCCAGTGTGAACTAACAAAGGACAGGACGGTGCTTGATGTCCAGTCTGGAACAACACGTTTAAAAGGGAAAGAAGAGTGAACTGAGTGAAGAAATGGAATTAAGAGCACAAGAACAGTCAGTGGACCCAAAAATATGAGCTGTGAGGAAAATCTGAAAAAAGAGTTTTCTCACTCAAATGAGGAGTGAGGAGGGGCACAACAATCTTCAAATAAATAAATGTTGCATAGACAACAAAAGATCATTGTTTTAAATTGCGACAAGCATAATTTCAGGGCTCAGTTCAGTCATATAAGCATACATGTTTGAAGCAATTTCAGATACTTCAGGGTATGGAATACATTTCTACAAGGCTGCAAACAGAACACAGATACTACGGCAAATCGGACCATTCTGGAGAGGTAACTGAAGATGAGCTGGCAAGATGAGCACCCTCAGAGCACGGTGCCTACAGGCGAGCAGGATTTAATGGGAAAAGTGTAAAGCCTGTGCCAACGAAGCCTGCTAGAGGAGTATTGATATGACCAGCCAGATCTAAACTCCAGTTCCCTCAGAGTGTCTCCAGCCTACCTGCGCTCTGACAGGTAGATTGACAGGTGTGAAGTGCCTTTAGAAACTATTAATTTGTACCTGGTATTAGCATAGATGCAATGTAGGAACTTCCCCCACAGCTGGTGTATTTGTTCCGTATGAATAAGCAGGGCTATGAGAACGGGCTGCACGGTGCTCTCTGGACTGGCATGAGGGGGACACTGCCAATGAGTTCCTTTCTTATCTAGATGGCTGCAGTTAGACGATGGCAGATCAATATAAAGAGGAAAGGAAACAAATAAGAGAGTTAAGGGTTGTTTCTGCATACAGGGAGCAGAAGCATGAACAGCACACAACCTATCCTGAAATGTGCTTTTCCTGTTTCAATGTTTCTTTGTTGTAACTCTGTTTCTCCTCCCTCTACTCTCTGGTCTACAAGAGGAGCAAGTTAATGTGAATACTATTTTAAAATAGTATTTGTCTTCATCTGGAAAAAAATGGAAAATTCACTCGACTTGTGGAGGACTCAAGAAAAGGTCTACACTTTAAATGGCCTTAGTTAAAGATATTAGCATTAATTCGGCTGTAACAGGACCACATTTTCTCCTCTGCCTTCTCATAATTCAGGCCAAATGTTAGTGAGAAGAAAAAGGAAGAATTTATCTTTATCTCGCAGCCATCCTAAAACCTCTAGATTAACAAAGGTTTTTCTGACCTGTGAAGCTCTCAAGGCACAAGTTGTAAAGGCACATGACAAATTTCTGGCTAGCAGCAAGAGCTGGGGAATATGACAACTGCCTGGCAAGTGGGGCAGGCTTACTTGGAAATGTCAGAGAGGGGGAGAAATGCAATGTGGAGGCACTGTTCAACATATGGTTGCCAACAACAGCTGCTGATGGCTTTAAAAAAAAAAAACAACTTAAAAATAAACCTTCCTTCAGCTCCTCAGCAGAGAGAGCAGCATATTTCTTTTGAAAACAAAAACGTATTTTTTGTCTCATTTCCTTCTCGCTGCTAGGATCCTCGTTCTGTGCACAATTCCTGAGGCCAGTTCTGGCACCTCATAACAGCCCTGCTTGCTGAGCAAAGCCTGCCTCCAGTTCTGGGGAGTGTTTTTGGTCTCAAGTGGATAGAAATCAGGAATCACATCCCTGAAGGAAACCAAGGGGTTGGAATGATGGCAGAAATGTAATCACATGCAGCCCCTCAGAGGCTGTCTGTGAGCAGTAATATGTCTTGCACTGGTCTCTGCAAAAAGGAGACATTGAACTCCACCTTTTGGAGAAACAGCAGACATTTCTTAAGGAGTAAAGTTCACAAAATATCGGAATATAAGGCCTGTCCATCAGGATCCAAAAAGTCAGAGCGTGCTCACCTCTTTTTATGCAGAAAAGTGACTTAATGTTCCCTCTGTTTCTTCACTGTCCAATTGGTGCATAAAACCCCTCCAGCAACTCTGTTTCTAAGTTATTATTTAGTAAAACCGTCACGAAATGTTGAGAGGAAAAGTGCCTATATTGACTGAGGTAGCATCTGAAACTAAAAAGGCATCTAAGATCTTCTGTATATTTAATGTTTCAATCAGAAATACAGTCTCCGTTCTTCAATTTAAAGACAGAGAAGCTCCAGTCTTCGCAATACTGTGGGCTGGAGATCAGTGGGAAGGCTTTCAAAAACACTTAATTAGCTGCTAGATCAGCCACTGTAGCAGAGCAGGATTTATTTGAGAGACAAATGGTATTTCAGGTTTCTGTCTTACAGTTTTATGGCTCTTATCATGAGATAAAACAAGTAAAATAACTCAGAATAAAATACCAGAATAGTTTTTTTCTCGATGGGTGCTTTGCCCTCCTTCTCTCACCATTTTCACTTGTCTCAACCTGCTGTCCTATTTAATGGGAACTCAGCGCTTTCCAAAATTTTCAAGTCTGAAATCTAAACTAAAAGACAATTGCAGAAACATTTGGATAGTAAAAATATGTAGGAAGCTATCATGTTTCTGGCATGAGTAAGTGTGGAAGACTTACAGCATACTGAGGAAATATTTGTGCATCATGAACTGTCTTACTTTATGCTGTAGGAAATACAAGAAAGAAACTGGAAGAAAGATCACACCACCTGAATTTCCCACCTGCCATTTTTATGAGGTAGCTGGGAGTGGGCATGCTGTTAGAGAAATGGATGCTCAAGCCTTAATTGTCTCCCCAGTTCACATGTCTGAGCTGTCACCTGATGCTCTGGCCCTTCATCCATCATGGCTAGAACCAGAGCAAGGCTGTTGTCCAGTTGCACTTCCCACCTAATGAGTCTCATGTGAGTTGTCACCTGCTGTCCTGGTGGTGTGAACTGTCATCTCTTAAGGAAGAGTATAGAAAGCTCAGTCTTCTCTGTAAATTACCATGTAACCTTTCTGCCTCCCTGAGTATTTTGACAATTACTCTGTAATTTTACACTAAATTGTGCAACCACTCTGCTCTTCTCAGTGGCCATAACTGTATCAGTGTCACACAATCTTTCTTCATGGATTCACTTCCACATGACACCCCTTGCAATTGCCTTGAAAAACAATGTCTTAATAATGTTGCATCATCTGTTATATACCCATCCACGACACTTACAAACCAAAGGAGTAAGATTGCTCCACAAAGGTAGGGTTCATGCAGATTCAGAAAGAAGAGGTGGCCTCACCTTTCAAATATTTTCCACATGTGGATCCAGACCCATGATGAACCCGGAATGTGAGAAGTATGTGGACCACATGGTTGGGTGTTGGGGTTAGAAGCAAGTGGGAGAATTATGTACAACAATAAAATTTCTATTTCTTTTCACTAGAATATGTGGATGTTGATCTTTGGTAACTAAATGGGACGAATAAATTACATAACTTTATCTTTTAACTAATATCTATCCACTCCCTAACATGTTATTTTAAAGAGAAAATGTACACATAGGGTTGGGGGTTTTTTCTTCCTTTTTCTTTTTTAGCTCAGGATACCTATACTGCTATTGTGTGCTATTCAAACACTTTCTTATTTCCCTTTCTCACTGTGTTTCTAAATAACTCTACTCGCTGAAGAGCAACTGACACAGAAAATTGCTGTATATGATGAAGAACCAAATCTATCTAGCCCTATATCTTTCCTCCTTGCCTCAGATCAAAAGTAGATTTCTAAGACAGAGGATATGTAATGTTTCCTCCAAGGACTCTTCCATCCTCCTGCAATGTGCAGCTCAAGAGTTTCACATACTTTGTATTGAATCATTTGCAGTAGAGAAGGGTGTCATTTTCTGCATTTTCCTCTGATAATCCTCATTGAAAATGTTTTCTGTCTTTCATACAAACCACATTGCTCTTCATTCATTCTTTGCTGTGATTCTCACTTGAGAAGGAAAATAAGCCTGACTGAAGAATACTTTGGACACTGTTAACAAACAATTGGAAATTATTAAAAGAGATCTGTTTTATATTTTCTTCATGTACAGACTTGAGGCTCTGTCAGGCACTTACTCAGCACAAGGTCCTTTAGCTTTCGGTATTCTTGTTAGTTCAGACGTAGCAAGAAACCTAGAAACAACTTCAATGCCGCCTTCTAATTTGTAGTTGCTGTCTAGGATGTTAATATTTTGAAGAACTCTGTCCATTCTCCTTATTGTTCGTGGTCATTATTTCTATCAACTCTCTCACAGTTTTATAAGCTTCTCATTTCAAAATGCTTCAGAAGTTACTTACTGGCAAGACATGATTAATCATATAGGGTATAAAGTATACTCACCAATGTAGCAGCAAAGACTGGACCTCAAATAATTAAGAAATGACAGAACCCTCTGAAATGTGTAGGATGCTTCAAGATCCCATCAGCTTTTTCTCAGCTGGAAGCACGTCTGTTTCTAGCAAAATCTGCTTTATTACAAGGCTCTCTAAATTTCAGATTTATAAGAGTATTTATGACAGATCCCTGACTGCACAGGGACAAGCAGCACTTAAAGAATTACTTAGTTTCACCCTAGGCTCTGGGGTGTATTTTGGAGCATTTGTATTTTGTAGATGAACAGCTTTGATGAACATGAGGATGCTCTAAGCCCGTGTCAGCAGGTACGAGAACAAGAAGAAAATGATGGCCATTAATACAGCACTGGCTGTTAAACTCTAAATGAGCCTGAATGCAGTTCTTTGAAATGAATCTATTTCCTTTTTTTTTTCCAAAGTGTAAAAGGTCTCTGTGCCTGAAGAAAAGAAGGGACACTGTCACTATTAGAGGAATACCGTTATCTGTAGGGGAGGTCTTTGCCTCATCTTCACTTTCCGTTAATCAGCCAATTTTTATGGAGAGGTCAGGAAGGGATGGTGATACAGCTTCTTCACTGCAGAGAATAGCAGTGCAACATGTATTTTGAGAGAACAAAATGTACATCAGGCTGACTGAAAGAATTTGGGGGTTTATAGTTTTTTGCTTTATCATTGTTTGTAATTTACAAAAAGCCTAAGCATTTCAGTGGCCTTATTGTGCAATGAATTTCTATGTTCCACTTCAAAGAAACCTGTTTTTTTTCCAATTTTGTCTTTGGTTTTGGCAATCTTTTTATAAATTCTTCTAGAATTGAAAAGTTTCATGTTGTATGTTCTGGTGGGGAGCAGAGGGTGGTGTTGCTTCTTCCTGTCTGGCTAACAGTTCAGAAATTTGCGCAGCTGTAAAACAAGGCTATTTGACCTTTTCCCCCAGGAAGTTTTCAAAGGACAGCTGTATCCTGGAACATAGGACTATAAGTGCCAGGGGGGATGTTCTGGGGGGAAATTTTAACTCAGACAGCTCCCTGTGATGTCCCCCTGTGGCTGCTTGGAAAGCATACAGCACATACAAAATTCTGTAGTCATCCCTCTTTATGTTCAGGACCGACTACAAGAAGTGTGCAGTGACTGGTGGAGGTTGCACACTGATACAAAGGAAGGTCTGGATCTGGATTATTTAAAAGCACACTCACAACTGAAATGTCTGAATTCATAATTCTGTATCTGAGTCTCTTTTTCTTTTTCTTCCTCCTGTTGGTGTGCCTGACACGAAGGAACACAAAAATAAATCTTCCCAAGAGACCAGAATACATCATGCTCTCCAAGTCTACTAAAAAGGAGCATATGTTTTTATTCTGCACCTTGAAATCTGCACCACACTTTCAGTCTGCCTCCATGGACTCTGGCTCACTTTTTGAAGGATTCTGTTAAAAAATCCTCTTAAATATGTTCCTTTGTTACTGAAGAAATAGTGAAGTTTCAAAAAAAGCCAGGGAATACAAAGGTAAGGCAAATGCGCTTTTCATTTAGACCCAGATAAAACCAAGACTTCCTGAAAAGTGGGTCAGTGTGGGTACTTCAGCTTGCTGTTGTCCCATTGTGTTCCTCTGCATCCTGCATTTATCACTTCTCCTTTCAGATAGTCTGTGTGCCACTGCAAAGGCCCATCCTCTTCATCCTCCCCCAGTTCTCTTTCTTTTTGTTTGCTGTTGTAAGGACTGTGCTTGCAAAGAGCAGTCTTCAAGGAGGGGACTTTCTTTACCCACACATTTTTTCTGCATTTCCTGCTGGGCAAAACAGCACATCCTCAAGAGGAAGTGTTCCCTGCAGCCATTTAGAAATTCCCTTCACACACTCCAAAGGCAAGGAAGTACTTATTCTTTCTGTTAGCTTGGCAGCAAATCAGTAGAGGCAGATACTGCTACCTGGCCAGGCAATTGAGTGAAGAGGTTTTTCAGAGGTGGTACTATAAAGGGCATTGACCACTGGTATAAACTACTGCTTAATAGCTCTTTCTGAGTTCCGTTATCAAGACTATGTGCCAAATAGCAAAGGTCTCACACCACAACAGAAAATCAGCAAAAGTGTTCTAGTTCAATTGTCCTGGTAAATACAACTTAAAAGAGAACTATGGTAGAATAATGAGGTAGGGGATCTAAGTGATGTTTAAGATAGGACCTGTGGTGTTAAACTAGCTCAGATACAAAAATGAAGAGCAGCAGTATTGAAAATCATTCTTACGCTGAAGAATGAAGCAAACCAGCAGTCATATTCAGACCTACAAAAAACTTGTCAGCAAACTGTGTTGTGGAGGTGACCCTCTTAGAGGGGCATGATGGGGTTTGTTACAATAAAGGTAAACAAAAAAGATTGCCTAAGACAAGACGAACAAAATGAGGCTTGCTGTTGCAATTCTCTTCAGTCTGTCTGTAAGGGTTCATTATAGTCTATTTTGTCTAGGAAAAGAGGGATTTTTCGGCTCCTATTATCAGTCTGAATCCTCACAATCTGTGTCTCCCTCCAACAATATATTCTGAAAGTATCATTTGACTTCAGCCAAATTTGGCAGAGGAGCAAAGCTCTGAAATTCCTACCTACAGAAGTTCCATGAAAACTCGTGCCGTGAAAAGAGAAGAACAGCTTGCAGGTGTCCTCACCAATGAAAACTTGGTGATATGAACACGTCCTTTCCTAAACACCAGCAAGCTCAGTCACAAGTCACAAAGCTATGCAAATAAAGTTTCATTCATTATGCTGCTCTCAGCAGTATTTATTTAACTAAATAAGCACATGTGATGAGATGCTCTGTAGGAGACTCTGGGGCTGGGTGACATTCATGACCAATCAGCTTCTCAATGAAGCTGGAATGTATAGGCCTGTGATTAAGGTGGACAATCAGGGAACAGAAAGTAAAGTTTCATCATCATGTCAGCTGCATGCTCACAGGGTGAGACAGGCACTTCATTTTCACCTCTCTATTCTGTCTCTGTATCCAGAAAATGGACATAGTCATTCAAGCAGAAAGAAGAATTTGCAATAAATGAAGGATTTGACTTTGGTGCTTCTGACTTACAGAAAAGGAGACCACAGCTGGCACTTTTGAATGGCTTTAGTGTCTATCGTCCTTTGGTCATCCTGTCTCCTTTTAACAGTTCCTACTGTAAAGGGAAAGAAAAATAGGTAAAATATTTCACCCACAATGATTTAAACAACTAAAGTCGGGTTTGTCCATCTGCTGTAAGGCTCACACTCAGCCAATGACACTCCATAGTTAATAAGTGGTTAAAACATGAGTTCCCATTTGTTATCTCCAAAGACCTGTTCAGAGATTATGCCACATGTTGCAATTAAATGAGATTTCAGTTAATAACCAAAAATGGTCACATAAATACATTTGTCAATGATTATTTAATTAGTTTCACATCAGCATTATGTGCCAATTAAATGCTTAATGCCACCTCTTGATTTACCATATTAATAAGTAATATGTATATAATTAGGTTGGGTTTGAAACTTCAGGCCCATCTACCATTCTGGAAAGGCAGTCTCTCGAAGAGGAAGCAGTTGCTTTCTCTTTACCAAATCAAATCTAGGATCAAATTATCCAGTGATATAATGCTATGTCATCAATGTAATAACACTGACACGGAAAATCACCTTCTGATTGTACATTAAGCTCTTTAAGGAATATTTCCAAATTTAAAGGACATATCTTCATTTATGGTTTTTATGCTTCAAATAAATTTGTCATCTCTTTCTGTGGTGTATTAGACAATGTGGATTCCCTACAGTTTACAATGGAAATGAACCTGAGATTGGAGAAAATCACTTATAACAAAGGAAGAGCCTGACTTACTCCATTAATTCATCATTTGTACAATTCGGTTCCTTCTTTTGCTTCTTAACTTCTATTGGGTATTTGAGGGAGCAGATGAGACTTGGTTACTCCATCCCGTGATTTTCATCTTTACAGACCCTTTTCTTTTAATGCCATCCAGTACCAAAGCAGTATTGATTTCTGTTGCATTACTAGATAAGGTTCCTCCTGCAAGCAGCAGACTCTACCTGCCAGTGCAAAGGAGGTGAGATATAAGAAAACACCCCTCACAAATCTAGTTGTTGAGTAATCCCAGTGCACCAAGCAACATGAACAATGACTGTTCCAGAGCAGGGAGGAAGTCTAAATTTTAATGGTAATGAAGGTGGGCAGAGAAGAATAAATACTGTCAGAGCCTGCTAATTACGAAAAGAGATGGATGGCTGCTGCAAATCAGTGTGCTGTGAGGAGAGAGTCTTGAGACAGATTAAGTTATTATTCATACTGGGGCTGTTCAAATAAATCAATGGAAATTCCATCAGCAGCAGGTTCCACTTTTGTTTCGCTTCTTGATTTACAGGTTATGCCTTTGGTCTTTTTATCAGAATCCCCTTCTGCTTTATTCCTAACAGGTATGTATAATCTAATCTGAAGCCACCAGATACTTTCTTGTGGAAAAAGATTTTCATAAACAGCCCAGCAACATGAGAATTCACAGGGAAAGCTGCTTTTTATATCTCAGAGCTTTTCAAAGTACTTTATTGCTTTGCTCTTTGCTTATATTCCTCACTAGAAATGCAAACATTCTGCCATATTGTTTAGCCTCATCTTCTAATGATATAGTATCAGTGCAGTCACTCCATGTGACTCAACCTTTCCACAGCAGGTATTTTATTTTTTTTCACCAGTTTCAAACAGCTTTGGTGAAGGATAAAGGTCTCAGGGACACCAAATTAAATTAATGGAATTCCATTCCTAGTGGAACAAAAATAGACAGTTGGGTAGAAGTTCCGTGGTGCTCTTATGAGAAGATATAGTGCCTCCAGCTCAGATATATTATGAATAGAGAAGAACCTATATGCAAACAGCCAGGGACTCAAGACCTGAGGTCTGACATTCATAAGATTAGTTTCTTGCCTATTTGGATGGCAAATTCTCTATAATACTGTCCATCTTTCTGTGTTGATGTAGAACATCTTATGTGTCACAAGAGTTTCTAAGCGCTACCATGAGTGAAACAATAAATGATCCAGGGCATGATGTCAGGAAGCCCCAAAATATTGTATCATGTATTCAGCCTCTGCTTCAATTTATAATTGTGTAGTTTTACCTACCCCACCAGCAATGTCTCACGGTTAAACAGAGATAATGCTATGAAGTCTTGGTGGGGAGTTACGTCTACCAGTTTTTCAAGTGATGGTCCAGACGCAAGGGAAAACGCATGGCTTGTATAGTCAACTGGTAAATGCTCAGGCAGTGCATGGACAACACAACAGTGTGTTGAAAGCAAAAGCATTTCAAGAATAACCTGGTGTTTGACAGAGGGCAACCAGACACACCTCTATTGAACAGAAAGGGATAAGCAGGCAGTAATGGGGCACAGACTCCTTTGAACAAGAGCAAGCTAATGGGCTGGACATTAGCTGGACATGGGCAGCAAGCAATGAGGGTTAGGGACTAGCTCACACCTACAGAGACCTGAGTTATCAACAGGCAGGTGTCTGATGAATGTGTGCTTCAATGGCTCAACCTCTAACTGTTAACAACTTTTTAAAGTCAACTCTGACTACATTACAGGAACAATGATGCAGACAACAATAAAATTGGATTGAAAGCATTTATCTGTTCCTGTCTTTCTTGACCGAGTCATTCATGCTAATCAAAGGACCTGCCATACAATGTGTGATGCTACTAAGTGCCCTCTCGTTTTGCAATTGTATAAAAATGTTTTGTATATTTCAGCAGTCTGGCAAATGTTTAGATGCCCAGATCCCAGCAGAGTACTTGCAAATCTGGTAATTGCATATCATTACCTCCTTTTGTTGCTGATGTTTTTGCCTGTGCATTAGTTTACCTGTGGCTTTGAACCAGTTAGTCCTGGAGAGGGCTATCTTTAATGATATTCTCTCCAATGGTTTATTTGAAGAAATGTCCCTACATCTTTGAGCCTTGCAAGTAAAACAGCATGCCACAGAGCTAAATAAAAGAGGAAATGATAAAAGAAGTTTTTCCCTAGCGAGCTGAGAGTTACATACCACTGAAGCTGATGGGACAAGATTGATTATCTGATGTTAACAGGCAGAAAAAGGAATCTTTTGACAGAAGTGAGAGAGTTATACTTCATTAGGGACAACATCATTAAAAAGGACATTCACTTATAATCTACTCAGTTTGGGATTTTTCATCCTTTCTATATTCAGCAGTATTTTAAAGTAATTCCCATCCTGCCTCCTGCTGTAAGTTTGGAAGTAAAAGAAGTCAGTTTTATACATCAAAGTGATACTGATAGTTCCTTTTCTCTCCCATGAATCATTAGCATGGGACCACCAATACTGCCAGGTCATGGCTGTGTTATTTCCATCAAACATCAGACCTGTACTGGAAATGATTGCAGTATCTCATCCAATTAGTCTGGAAAAGGCACATGTCTTCCAGATGACTCCTACTGACAGCCAGATCCATCATTTGCCATTTTCTGGAGGTGCCTACACCAGGATTAGTAGTCACCATTTCAGAGCCCTCGGGACCTTCTTTGCTCTATGTAAAGTCACAACACAGCTGCCTATAGAATTTTGAAATGGTTGTACAAAGCAGTTTGTAATTAGTCAGTGACAATACAAGCACAACTGTTGGAGGTTTTCTTTCTCTCCAAAACAGCAAAGCACTTTTAAATGAAACATTTTTGCTGAACAGAATGTCCTTGTGAACCTCCAATATATGCTGAAATTCATCCTTGAACCTGCTGGAACCTGGGTTGTCATGGCAAAGGATGCGCACACAGTGAGTGCCACCTGCATGAGCCGGTTGTGCAGGGAATCATTCCCTGTGCCCACATCAAGAGGCAACTCTCAGAAGAGCCCCCTGTGTGCATGCTTATTTATGATTGTTCACACTCGATAGGAGTGGCATGCTCTCTTTTGAGAGCTTCCTGATTCCAACATCAGCTCTCTGGGAACTTACCCCAAGGACATGAGGCTCTGCTCTATCTTCTTTGCTGGTCAGCCACCTGAAAGAGATGGTGAGGGTTAACTTTGGGTGACCCAGGTGGTGAACCTAAGAGAAACCCAGCACTTTAAGGTGTGCTCCAAGGACACACAGGTGGGCTGTCTCTCCTTGGGGTATTTGCTTGGCAACCTCTAAATCTCCTGCCTGTCTCTGCAGTAATGTTTTGTGATTGAAATCATGCATGCTGTGCAGCTCAGGACCTTTCCTGCAAGGACACCCATATTGCTAGGTTATCCCAGTGCCAGGATATACAGTATGGGCTGGCAACCTGAACCTCGGCTGAGCCCAGGCTGCCTCCAAGAGAAATCTGGAGGCACAGTAACCCAGTTCTTGCTGCTCTGTGTGCTCAAAGCTAAAAAGCACTTTGGTGACGGGACTTGTATGCAGCCACAAGCACCACTGAGAAGACTACCAGCCTTTTGGCCATAGTGGACTGTAACTCGTTCTTCTCCTTAGGAGGCAAAAGGACAGGCCACGCCTCAGGGTGGGTGACTAATCATTTTCCTTAGCTGACTAACTTTTCTCAAAAAAAACATATACAGTAATATTCAGATGGGTCATTTGCTCTATCAGCAAGGCTATCTCTCTGCCCACAGTTACTTTCCAGCTTGGTCTACCAAATCTTCAGCTTTTAACAGTACATAAATTGAAGTCCTTCTTTTGACATGAGGCACCAAAGGGAAAATCTCTCCCTCTCCTTGCCATGTCCTTACAGGGATGCTTTCTCACACCTATCTGTCGCCCACACATGCCAGATGATTATACTGAAACTGCACCTCTAGTCCTCCATGGTCACATGAATTAACAGTCCATGTGGCTTTTTCTTTTGGTTCCTATTAGCTGATGAAGAATTTCTGGTTTTGTATCATTTCACGAATATCACTCCGTTCCCTGGGATCATTTCAGCTGCATGAAAATGACCTGTAAGTGCCAATCGTAATATTCCGCTGACCTTCAAGGTAAATTGTGCTTTGCATTTGCCTTACACATTTTCATAGTAACATAACCCGCTGTCTAACATAAATGATCATTTCCAAAGAACATAATGGTTCTGAGTGAAGACAATAACTGGCTGCAATTTGCTTCATGAGCAATTTTATTTACATCGACAGCAGAAGAACTAAATTGGAAGGTCTGCTCTTTGACTGTGGCTGTATCTGTGCTAACGCCAAAAGTCTGTTCAGCTTCAGGAAATCAATTCACCTTTGATTTAGCCCTCTGTATTATTAACACAAGAATAATACAGAATATAGATTTCCTGCCCAGATGAAATGTGAATGTCTCTCTTCACACCAAGGCAAGCACCACCCAAACTATTGAGAAATAACCATTTGACAGTGGGGCAATGCACCTCTCAGAAGAGACAGGGATAGGATTCACACTAATGGTGATAACTGGAGATTACTGCCATGTGGGTTGCTCAGGGTGCCCTGTGGTGTTGTATTGTGTGGCTATTGGATCATCTTCATTGCATGCTAAAGGTAGCCCTGAGGTAAACTTCACAGTCAGACTGGGCTGCCACGTAGACTGTAAGTGGCAAGCTAGGTCTGTGGCTGGATTACATTGCCTGGAGCTGGTTATGTGTGGCATAGCCAGGTTGCCTAACATTGGGAAGGATGTACTGCACTTGCTGTCTTTCAAAATGCCAGAGGTCACTTTTCCAGAGCAATACAAATAAAACCACTAGACTGCACAATCCTGCCTGACATGGAGATGGTGTGGGATATCTCATGTTCATAGTTCTCTCTAAACTTGCCATTCCTGGTGGGACATCGTGGCTGCAGAGATTGTCTGGATGGAAAATACACTTCAGATTTAGAAAATATTCTTGTTTGTATGTCCATTTTACTCTTCCTTAATCAGAAAGATAAATAATGGGGTGCTGCACAGAAATTAAGGGACATCATTGCAATTTTATTTGCACAACAATAATGGCTTGGAAATCCCAGGTACTCCCAGTCCCAAAGAACGCGCAAATTATGTAGAAAGTGAACAATGTGTAAAAAGTGTCGAGAACAATCATAAAAGATTTGTGGATTATTCAAGAAGAAGGAAGAGCATGGTGTCCATTTTATGAGTGGCAAGTGGAAGCAAAGACTAAATGAGTTACCTGAGGTCTTTTGCTAAGCATCTAACAAAGCATATTAACTATTCATCTAGGATAGTAACATGAAATCCATTTCTGTGAGGCAGAACAAAGTAACAGTAGGGGTGCTGATTTTAGGAGCTATTCTGTTTTACCCCTATTGAAGAACTGATAAATGTGAGGGAATCACATAGTAAATTGCATTTAGAATTTGTTAGGATGAAAGACTATGAAAAAATAAGCCCAGACAGATTTAGACTGAGTCACAACAATTTGCCAGTTGACATCATTGCCAGCAGAGCACTAAAGAAATATTAAATCTCTCCAGGTCAGAAAAAAAGAAATTTTCATTGTGAAGGTGAAGAAAGGGAGAGGAAGCCTGTCTCAAGTGCTTTAGCAATCCCTTGGATTGTCATCAGGAAGACTTAAGTCTTTGAAAATACTCTTTGACCTCCATCATAAGCAGTGTTTGAGAGCTGGTAGTAGTGGTGTGAAGGTGACACACAGGAAGGAGGAGAGCAAAAAAAGGATCCATGCAGCAGTGAGACTTCCACATTCAGTCATGAGCTGATGTACAGTCTTACTTATTGGTGCCTCATGTTCTGGAAAAGAACAGTAAAAATAATTATTAATAAAAATAAATATACCTTAATTCAATGGTGCCCTAATAAAAACTATAGGAAAAACATATTATTGAGTTTCCTTTTTTTTCCTTCAGAAAGTATATAAATAGTCATAAAAGTGTCAGCAGAAGCGAGGAAGGTGAACAAATAAAAATGAACCATCTGGTGATCACAAGAACTTTATAACTGGAACCCTAGGACTTTTTCTTGTTATCTTGAAGGTCAGTTTGCACCACAATGCAGAGTACAAACCAGAGAGATCCCAGAGCAAGTGACACAGGGAACAAGACCTTCTAGACATTCCACAGCCACACGCTTACACAAAGCTGTGCTAGATCGTGTGGTTATGGAAACAGTCGGGTCAGCAATCCATTGCCTGGCCAATCGGTCATGGCAATAGGAGGCCCAGTAAAGGAGAAAGGGAAGGAGAGATGCAGTAAGGAAGCAAGAGTTTGTCTTGAAGAAGGTGAAGGATGCCGTGGGGCAAGAGCCTAGGAACACCTCCAGTAGCATCATGTCAGAGGTCACCCATCTGTTGGTTTGAGGAAGGTGAAAGTGAGCAGGACTAAATAAAATGGTTGAGCTGGTGCTGCACATGGTCAGTAGACCAGGTGCTGTATCTCGTGCTAGGCTAGCATGGTCTGGAACAACTCCTTCTCTGCCCTGGGATGGGAGTGGCAAGGAGATTTCCAGTGTTTACAAAGTGGACCATCTTGCTAGGTCTTTGCCTCTTGCCTAAAAGCTCCCTGAGTCACAGGGACCCTGCCTGGAGTTAACAGTTCAGGTAAGCAGCCCATAGCCCTGGCAGTCCTTCCCATTTGAGTTTTACCGTAGAATGCTGACATTGTCTGTGTTATTTCTAAAGACAATTATTCATTTTGTTATTCACACCTCTGCAGAATTATTTCAGAAAAATGTTAAACAAATACAGTGGTTGAGGGGTTTAAATGGGATTAAAATTTTATATCTAAAAGAAAAAGCTAAACATTTACTGGCTAAACATTTACTGGTTTCCTCAATGACCATTTCTATTTCTATTTTGTAGATCAGTTCTATTGTCAATTAGCCATTCTTCTGATGTGAGGATTCTGACAGCAAGAATAGGAGAGATTTGCAACAAATGCCTCTAATTTAGAAGCAGAAAAACACAGCAGGAGAAAGTGATGTCCAAATTATGAAGACCACTTCAGTTCAGTCCAAGATGGCAATCATGGTTCCATAAAGGGAAGGAAGATGTGTATCCTACCATTGTAATAGGGCATTATACTCTCATACATTGGATATGTATTCACACAGAGGAACTTTTCCTTCATCAGGCCTTCAATTTAAAGGGCAATGCTGTATCAAGAAGTGCTGTTCATGTCTCAGCAATGCTGCACGATTTAGACATTAGATGCAATCAAATCTATTAAGGAATGTAGTTTAATAGTCCGCATCCTCTTTCACTTCATTTTGTATTTATTGCCACAGTATGCAGTAAATGTGAGGCATTTCATGGCCAACAAGATTCATAAAGGTATAAAAAAAAAGAATTGAAGATGGTTTTGTTTTGCTAGTTTCACACAGTTCATAATGGGACACTCTGCACAGCATGAGGTTCACACAGCTTGGCTCATTCCAGGGGGAAAATGGTAAATGTGTAATAGGTTTATAATCTATGAGATACAGCTCAAGTGCACTCCTTTCACCAAATTGTTCCTGGAAAACTTTTCTTTTTTTTTTGCTGTTTCAGATACACTTATATGGTTTATTAAATCTTTTCATATCTTGTTAAATTACAGTACAGTGAGATAACCAGAACAGTTCCTGAGCCTGCAGAAGGTTTAACCAGTGCTGTACCCTGACCCATCCACCAGCAACTGGCAGTTGCATCTCCAAAAATTATAAGGATAAAATCTGTTGCAGCAAAACTTTTAAGGAATGTCAGCTGTGTTCACATCTCCTCACAGCTACTTATTTGCATGTTGTAAAGTGCTTTTTGAGCCTCAGCTCCAGCAGTCTAAAGGAGTGACAATGAAGGAAGAAGAGGAGAGCAGTCTGTTTCCCACAGACTTGCCTGAGCACTGCTGCTCTGGATGAAAAAGAGGACTGGCAGCCAAGTCCCTGCATGCTTCTCCTGTGCCATAGTTACCTCTGTATTGAAATCAGCAGGATTTCTCCGAGTTTTGCACCTATCTGAGGGGAGAGCAGCATGAATAATTTCTGACCACTTCCCAGTGAACTGGATTTGACCAGGTGTTCATCAGGAGAAAGCCTCCATCCTACCAAAGCCATCTGTGCCTCTGTTCCAAGCCAGTTCCTGGTAAAAGCAACTTGAGGCAAGTGGCATGTGGGTGCCTCTGAGAGGTAAGCGCCTACAGGTCAGTTGCAGCTGTTACTGCTCTTCCAAGAGCCATAAAGTAGGGGATGCTCCCTATTAGCCAAGTCATGCCATAAATATATTGAAGGTGCTGTTTTACCACCTGCCTCCATTTCCTCACCTTCAGCAGTGACTTTCAAAACAACTTCATTATTCCTCTACAAAACCACCTTTAATAAACCCCTCACTGAACTTTGCTGTCAATGAATGGCAGCATTGTAGTGTATTGATACAGAAGCTCAGACCAATAGGGAGGACAGAAGGTGCATGTCCTTCTTACTGCACTTTACCCTCCTGACAAGCATGGTCAGGGCTGCTATATGGCCCAATGGGAGTTCCAAAAAGAGAAAGGGCAATTGCAAGCTTTCTGCTGAGCTTCCAGTCCCCAGAAATACTACAGTGAAAAAAAAAACATAAACCAGTGGATCATAAAGTAGGGGGGGTGTTCGACTTCTGCATTTAAACGTTTACCTAGCATAAGGACATACCCAAAGTTTGCTACCAAAGAACTCTTTCAGCACACAGAAATCTCCATTGTAAATTGCTCTCATGGTGCCTTGACCTAAGTGAGCTCCTTTTGTAGGGGTTTCCCCAGAAAGATACTGGAAAGAACAGGGTACAGGACTTGAACTCTTCTTCCAGTCTTGCAACCCTGACTTGGAGATACATGTTCCAGGGGACCTAAAAGAGGGCTGTAGTGATTTGTCAATCTACAGCCCAGGATAACCCACCCCAGTGGTGCGTGTTGGCAGTGTAGCCATTGTAGCTGGCAGCCCCCATCACCACAATGCTGGCTGACTCGCGCCGTGGCCCTGCACCAAGGAAAGGTGCATATAGCGTTGGTAAACCACACCTCTGCTCACTGCATAGCTAATCCATCCATCCATTCACTCCACCTTCCACAAACCAAGTCAGAACAAAGAAGATAGACACATTTTCCTGGGATAAGGCAGGTTTGGCCCATTCTACTCAGTAGCTTCCTAATTCCTTCAGGTTGTAGCTAATTGCTGTTTCTCAGGAGAGTCCGTCTAGTCAGTAGCTGTTTGCTACTTAAAGCCTTTTCTATTTGCAGTTATTTCAGCTGCTGTACCTCCATGACAAGGCTGATAAATACAATTCTTACTGCAGTTGGACTGGATGATAGCTGCAAACAAAAAGTACAAGCGATCCTGACAGTGCCTCACTTCAAATAAAAAAAAAAAAAAAGCAAAGCAGAAAAAAGTTCTTGAGGCAATCTGGTGAAAGAGAGCTGCTACTCAGCCACTGCATTCACCAAGGTTTTCCAAAGGTCACTCTCATTTCCCTTTTTCCACAGTCCCTCATGCACCATCTGTGGGTCAGATGACATAGCCTTAAAAACGTTATTAAAATCCTTAGTTGCAGGTCTGCCCTGATAGTAACCTCCAGCTGCATTACCCTGCAACCAAGGTTTAAGAGAAAAGTACCATACAAGACAAGAATATCACCGATGGCTATTGCCTTGCACATTGTAACTCCTACTCACAGCTTTTCACACGCAGCCCAGTTGCTGCTCTGTAGCACATTTAGACAGTAGTGGAAAAAATAGTATCTATCTAAACTTGTTACTACATGTAACAAGGTTACTTATACATATATATTTTTATATATATTTATGTTTATATTTGTTTAGATGTGTGTCTTTTACTAACTTATTACAGAGTTCCCATGTTCTTGCATGCCTGTACAATAGCTCTTGGTGGGATGTTGCTAGTTGCCCTCAAACACGTAGACAGGCATGTGGTAGCTTGGATTGAGTATGAAAAGGGACACAACAGAGAAAGTTTTAAGTCCTTTACAACATAATGTCCATTTCCAAGTCATAGCAGTATTTTCAAATATTCTGTTCTTGTTAGATATTATTTTGATACTCAATAATCTATACTGATTTTTTTCATACAGTATTGATCTCTTAAACCTCCCTTTCACTATGCATGCACATGCATATGTACATACACATAAAGCATGCTTTTACAAAATTTCCTGTTGAAATGTTACCAGCTAAAAGATATTAGAGACACTACATTGCATGAATGTTTAGCAAAGGATTCAAACACATGCTTTGACTTGGAAGCCTTACTGATTGCTTTGTAATTGTTGCTGGGTCTAGAGTTAAGACCAAGGTTGAACCAGACATAGAGTTGTGTCTTTCTCACAGCATCCTATGGGAATATGAACATTATGAGCTCAAAAGACATGCTCCTCTCTTATTCACTCTGAGTTTTTAAAAAAAGACAGTGAAAAAATACTTATGCAATTACATATAAGTAAAATACTACATCTCGTGTATATTCCTGGTTCTCAACATTTTAAAGAGGTCTGTGGAGCTCTAGGTTCCTGTTGTGTTGTTACACAAAATGCAAAAATCAAACTGTGCATTAACAGGACTGCAGTCACACAGGACAGATGTGTGAAATGTTGACTCTATGCCTTGCTGCAATGCTGCACCCAGGTTTGGAAACTGTTCTTTTAGAATGGTGTAACCTGTCTTAAAATAGTTATCAACACAACAAAAAGGATCACAAGACATCTAGAAAGTCTGAATTAATGTGGAAAAACTGCAAGAAATGAACTGGTTTAGGTATAATGACTTAAAAAGAGAGGAATTAGAATAGCAGATTCCACGTGTACTGAAGGCATCTGCAGAGTCATAAATAAATAAATGCAAGTCCGCTGTGGATAGAGGGAGGTATCGTCTTAAAAGCAAGCAAAGAGGATTTAAGTGAGACATCAGGAAAAACTGTCAAGACCCTGAATAGACTAACATCTCTTAGGAATGGTTTGGATAAGCCTGATTCTGCCATGCAGGTGGATCTGGGCCAAGTGATGTGTCGCTGTCCCTTCCTTCTGCTTTTTTTGCTACAGACAGAGGTATTCCTCAGAGGAAGCTATGTGCTAGAAACATCTTTTTCCAGCCACTGGAATTAACATTACTCTTTGGCAGTGTCAAAAGAGACTTGCCAATTTAATTGCAGTGCTTCCCCTTTTCACAGGCTAGGATTTCAAGGGGATTCTAACGTTGCTTATCTTTCGTAGACTTGTATGAGATTTGGACCTTTACATGTTTCTGATTTTATGTTTGTTAAAATAAAATCCCAATTACAGTGATAATAGCATTCATATTAACAATATCTTATCAAACTAGCAGAGCAATAGATGTGCTACTTTCACTTCTGGTTCATTTTTTATCCAGGGTATGTCCTGATGACTGCAGGGGAATGGTCACATGGGTCCAAACACTAGGAAAATGTAGTCCTGATGAGTCCCACATGTGCCTGTTCTGAGCATGGCTATGAATGCTGAGGGTATTCCTTGATACTCGGTGTTGTATCCCAATTGTGATCTGTTCACTAGTAGCTGTGACATTGCCTTTCTGGGCTTTGTGTTTAACACTGCGAAGTGTAGGATGTGCTCAAGGATGACTGAGCACTTTTGCCAATACACAGTAGGCTGGAATGGGCAAATGGAACTTGCCTTCAGTCACTCCCCAGCAGAGGAAGGTAACTCCAACTGGAAGGGTTTATGATTATTTACAGACTTGGGCTTTAAACTGAGTGTAACTGAAATAATGGCAATGCTACATTATACCACCCATTACAGTTTTCCAAATTAATTGGTTTCCAGCTGCATAATCCATTGTAGAAACAGGAAGCAACAGAGTTGCACACTGCAAAGAGTGACTTCCATTTCATGGCTGACTCTGGGTTTTGTCATGGCTGGAAAACATGTAACTTTTTTACCTTATGCAAGCAAAAGGCGTCCTGGGGAAGAGGTGGAGAGTGCTATACAAACTATGATACAAACTTTTCTACATTACCACATAAAGCAGCAGGCTCTGTTTTAGACCACTTATCCCTGAAATTTCCTGTTCTTTAGTAAACTGTGTCATTTGTTTTCTACCATTCAAAGCCATCCAGATACATCCTCTTATGCTGAAAGAGACCACCCTGTGCTCTCAGCACAAAAAGTGTAATTGGCTTTCAGTGCAAACAGAGAGCTACCTAAATAAAGTCTCCTTCCTGATCTGCATAGATAGGCAGCAGAAAATGGGATGGCTTTGGGGGTGAGATGTCTTGCAGAGAAAAGAAGTTTCTGGAAGGTCATTCCCAGCAGGACAGAGATGCACTAGAATAGCCTAGTATTCAAGCACCACCATTTATTTCCAAGGAGAGTGGCAATTTCACTTTGGTTGTCCCGGGAGATAATAATCTCCTTAAAATAGAGTATTTCACACTCCTCTGTAAAGTAACTGCATGACACCAAGGAAAATGGGCAAGCCTAGAGCAAAGGGCATGTCTGTGCTGTGCAGAGAGCATCTTTACCAGCAAAGGGGCACAAAACCCACTGAGCTGCAGACAAGTCCTCAGGCTCCCTTGGCATTGGCTTGTGCTACTTCTTGGTTCTGTATCCGTGGCGATCTGAGCCTGACCCCTACTTGGCCTTCAGTTATCCAGTCACCTCACTTGAGACAATACTTCTATAGCAATCAAGCCACTAATACTGTTAATATTAAGGTTATTAATACTAGTGTTAATACTCTGCTTCCAAGATCAAGCAGATCTGCATATGGATTTGCTCATATTGATACCTTCTGTTAGTTTCAAAACATCTTATTCAATCCCTCAACATACTTGAAGCTCCTTTTTACCCCAGTCTGTTAACTGACTCTGTGGGAAAGGCAAGATGCAGGGAGACAGAGGGTGCAGGAGGATAGAGGAGCCAGTGAGAGAACAGAAAGACCAAGGAAACCCGTATAAAATCCAGGCCTCACTTGAATGATCTCTACCATTGTCGGTCATAGAACGCCAATGAGACTTCATCAGCACAGTGCCCATTCATGAGCCTTTGCTCTGAGCTGTCCAAATATTCTATAACTAAGATGAATTAGCAAGTGGAGAAGCAACTGCAGCTAGAAAAACTAAGTAGGAAATAACAGTGCAGAATATTAAATTCCTTCCTTGATCTTGAAGTCTGTACTGACATACCTGTCCACTTTCTTCTTCGCTGGATTTTCTTTCCCCCTTTCTCCCTCTCCCCTTGTCTTTTCTTTGGTTACAGAAGAATGAAATGGACACAACCCACTAGCTATTAAACTGAAGCACTGTTTCTTTCATATCTTTCTTTTTTTCCATGCTACTCTTTACAGTATCTTTAAAGCTCACAGAACTTCCTGCCATCTGGAACCTGGAATCTGAAAGCACTGCTCTGGTCATTAGAAAGTAAGAGCCATTTCTCTAGAAGAAAGCAGAAATTTAAATAGGTTTCAATCTTACAGTTGAAGAGATCGTAAGTACTCTCTAAGAGATGGGAAGGGGAAAACGGATCTTTCTTAGCCTAGATGTTCTCTTCCATCTTCTCCCTTGTGGTGTACAAGCAAGATGTGATGTTGGCATGTGTCAGATGTTCAGCAGTAACTCTTTCTTGGCTTTCCCTCTTGCAGGTCACAAGAAGAGCAGAAAAAAATGATCAACTAAATGGCAAAAAAAAGCCTAATTACCTTTCAGTCTCACAGGGTCCTCATCCCTCAGAAAAGCCTGTGAGATGCTTCTTTTCTAGACTTGTGCTGTTTGGCTGCTGGAACTGCTCAGATAAAATAAACGAAATAAACACGTTAGTTCTAATTCTGGGAGCAGAGTGAGTGAAGTCTTGTTAGGGTGAGCTGGACCTTTCAATGTGGTTTTCCTACGCATTTCTGCTGGGAGATGTAAGGATCAACAGATATGAGGCAGCCCATTTTTCTAGTAAAGAGTCAAGAAAGATGCTCATCTGCTTTCAGCCTTGGAAAAAAACTAACTTGCTTCCATCCCCAGCATCATCCTTTCTTAGAGAGCTCCTATAATCAGATTCAGCCATTCAGAGATGCTGAGAAGTAAGGTCTGCATGGGAAGTTCAATACAGAGAACGTTCAGTATCCAGCCACCCCAGCCCTGAAGTTAATCATCATTGCAGAAATGTAGCTGTGTTCCTCATTACAAGCAAGATTGATGTATTTAGATCGACCTGCAGATCTCCTTAATCAGCTATCTAATTTTAGGCCGTTGCATCAACGGGAAGGGAGGAGGGAGGGAGGATATTGACAGAGTTTTTAAAATACTGTAGTAAAAGCCTACACTGGTTAATCATTCTCTTTATCTGATTTATACCCAAAAGATATAAACTGCTCTTCCCTCCCTCAACTATTTTATCCCCTCCAGCATTCACATGGAAATAGAGAGTGCCTCGGCTCTCAAGTGGTATTTGCCAACCCTATTGTCAGTCACAACACCAGCAACTTTCCAGCCTTTTGGCTCTTTTCAACTACATCTTTTGAAGGAGTTTTTTTGACCAAAATGTTGGATGGCTCCTGCTGGGAAGCCCAGGGACTGTGGTCTGAAAAAGCAACACAACATTCTAACTCCTACAGGCTTGTGATTTATTTCTATGTCTCTCTGGAAGAGTAATGTCAATAAAAAGTTATTACAACTCTTTCTTTTACTATAAAACCAAGTCAATAAGATATTATTGCAGTGGCTTGTTTTAAAGGAAAGCCTGGCAGCCAAAACCACACAGAAAATAAGAAGGGGACTGGAAGGAATCCTCTAAATACAGAAGGCCTGTGTTTATCTACCAGGTGTGTTTAAGGCAGCAGTTTTGATTCAAATGTCATAGAGACAGACTCGATGCACAGCCTGGATGCACAAGCTGGGGAAGTGCAGCAGTCTCTCCCAGTTAAAGCCCTGCTGCAGCTCTCCTCTCTTTGAGTCATAGACAAGATCCTCTCAGAATGAAAATCACTGTACTAGATTAATTTTAAGCCAGAAGTGACCTAACTTGATTCTTTATTTAATGAAGTTCATTTAGATTTATTCTGAAGAGCTAGTGTACTCCAGGCTGAAATCTATAGCAAGCAGAGCTGCAAGAAATGTGTTACACATGATCTACAGCTGATGTAGAAAAGAGAACTGCCTGCAAAATCTCTCCAAGATGATCTTATTACCTGTTTGGTGGGCATTCCATCACCTGTTTGCCTATGTCACACCCTTTACATATATCTTAGCATATCTGAGCACAATAGCATTACTTAATGGTAGTGTAAATCCTACTGTTTGACAGATATGAAAACCCTCATCACCCGAAAATCTAATTTGTGAAATCTGTTGTATGCCCAGCAAAGGCTGGTCCTCACAAATTGACTTCCAATGTTGTAATATTTTGTCTGTGTTGTAAAGACCCTTCCAATGAGCCTGACTGTTGAACTTCTCCTCACCAACCTGAGATGGGTCTCCAGATAATGCTTCTTGGAATACCAGTGTTCATTTCTTACAAAGATGATTAAGGAGTTTAGCTTTAGCTAAATCAATAGCATTTGTTGGGAATACTCACGGGAAATTGTTCAATTTATATTAGCAACCACAGTTTTAGAAGCTTTTGTTTCAGCTGGAAGACTATGAGAATAGATGTAGTAAAGTTAGTTGCTTCGCACTAGATGTGCTCTACCAAGTCTTTACTCTCTGGATCAAGCAAAGTATTTTGAAAATGATGGAACAGAAGGAAGGAAAATTTATGAAAAAATGACTGTCCAAAGTGTCCTTACAGATCCACGGTTTGTAGGTATACTTCGGTATCACAGAAAGACAAAGTGATGTGGTCTGTAACCTAGCAAGCTAATCCAGGTGACAACAAGAGGGACTTTACTTAGATAGTACAAATGAAATATATGCATTTCCCAGACTAGCAGAGACAAGAAATTATCAGTCTGATATTCACTAACCTCATTACTGTATAACTGATGGCAGAAAGAAGCAGGGATGGGCTAGTTACAGCTAGTCCATTAATCAGGTCCCCGGTGAAGCATCTCAGCTAGAGTTAAAATTAACGTTAGCAAATTAATCGAGACTTCAGAATGGAAACTGCGAAGCATATGGTGTCAGATAATGGAGAAGCTGTAGGGCTGAAGCCTCTGAAACGTTGTGCCTTCCTGAAATCTAATTAGACTCTAATGGAAGGAAGACGGAGTGAAGGTTCTTAATTGAAAATTACACTTCCAGTTCAATCAAAGCCCGCTTCCGTGTTGCTATTAAAGACCTTTTTAAAAATAGCTGAATTCTACAGTGACCTTGCATACAAAGTGTTTTCTTACAGAGAGTAGCTGCGTGGATAATCAATGGATGCCTCAGTGATGGTTTTGGACCCATTCTGTAATAATTTATGACTAGTGTGTATTAACCTAGTTACTAGGATGTTGTCTATATGGATGAATATATGATTTAATTTAATAGGAGCTGTCCAGAAAGAACAAACAAGCAAGTAAAAATGTCTCCAGACAAGCCACTCCTTGACAAACACTTCACAAGTGTTAAGATAATGCACATACAAGAAACAACCTGGAAATAGGATAGATTCCACAAAAGATCACATATACCTAAAAGGGAAAACTATTTCCAGAGAAGGAAAATTTGTTCATCAGGTGGTGTGTTAAGGCCCAGATGCAAATTCACAAAACTTTGCATATGGAATGAAGGTACAGAGATTAATGAGTGAAGGTACGCAACTGCAATTCCTGTAGGGTCCCTCTACAACCTCTGTTGCAGACGCCAGTACCAAACAACTTATATAAATGCCACTGGAAATCACAGAACAGCAGTAGTGAGCTGGCTTCAGAAAAGGCAGCGGAATATCTCCATCAGGAACAGCAGGAATTATATGACTCTTGCGCTTTGAAGATCCAGGCTAGAATTTGCTCAGCAAGGACTGCTTGGTGAAAGCAAGGTCAGAAGTAGAGGTCTCATCTCACACTTTCATACTTCAAGACTTTCTAACTAGTTTCCTGACTTCTTAGCCCCATGTCTAAAACTTTTCATGTCAAGACAGCTGAAGGCAGCTCTGCTCAACTGTATAAATGATGCTGCTTTCCCATTTGGTACACAACTCAGAAGTAAATCTCATACCTGCCTATGTGGTCTGTGAAGCAACCTGTAAATTTGCTTGTTTGTATTTAGATACAGTAGGTTTGTCCTTCATTTCCCTACCCTATAGCTTAGTTTACCTGTCTCAATTCATCCAGTCCCAGCATTCCACAAGCCTTGCCACCCCACTGCTCTATCTTGCAAGTTTGCAGATCTCCGTGTACCTTCTACAATTTCTCCTGCCAGTTTAATTTTTTTGTGGCTCAGTTTGCCTTTACTCTCAACAGTGGTTGCTGTGCTCCTTCTGATATTCACCAATAATTATAATGCTCCCCATGAAGTTTTGCTCGCCTGATACAGCCTACCCTATCTGAAAGGTGATGATTCTTCCTGTAACAGAAGTCCTATGTAACTCACAGATTTCTTTCCACTGTTCTGACTCTGTGTCAGTGTTACATAAAGGTTTAATGTTACTGGTTAACTCTGATGTGAATTCCCCCTTCAGTGTATGTCTATCCTTCTCATTCTCTTGGTCTTGAGCTTTTACAGGCTGTGACAGGAGATGCATGAGTGATCATTTGCTCATAGTTCATCTGACATCTATTCATAGCTCAGTTTGGTCAGCTCAAGCATGGAATGGAGCAGAATAGGTGGGACTCTTACATCCAGATTGAGAAAGTGAAACTCACGTAAAACTCATCTTGCAGGAGACACTGACAAGGCATGGGCATTGCCAGAGCACTGGCAACCACTCCCACACCTACAAACAGCAGTCTAGGCAGCACTAGTGACCAGGAGAGTGGCATGTCAGTTTGTGCAGAAGAGCATGCAGGAAAGGTGTCTTCACGCTACCAGCTCAAGGGGTGAGTTCATTACTCTCTCAGAAGGAGCTGAGCTATGGTATCCACCTGGCATAAACTTCCAGCTCTTCAAGGAGTTAGTCAATAAGACATCCCAGGAAACTACCCTCAGGGACAAGGGAACAGAACAGAGCTGGCAGATCTTTAAGGATGCCTTTGATGGAGTGTAAGAGCTCTCAGTTCCCACATATAAGAAATTAGAAAGGGCATGCAGGAGATCAGCATAGCTGACTCAAGACCTGCTGGTCAAACTAAAGGGCAAGAAGGAAAGGCACAGGCAGTGGAAACAGGGATGGTTATCCTGGGAAAAGTATAGAGGTCATATTTTCAAGGTCAGGCTGAATGGGGCTCTGAGCAATTCGATCTAGTTGAAAATGTCCCTGCTTACTGCAGGGGAGGTTGACTAGGTGATCTCTGAGCTCTCGTCTAACTCAAACCCTTCTATGATTCTATAATTCTATGATTATCCTTTCAAGTTCTGGGCCATCTGGGAAAATATTTTCTATATGCAAAGCACACTAGATAATAGAGAACAATTTATATCTAAAATCAAAATACTCAAAGCTATCTGGACTATTGCAGTCTGCATTCCCTTGACTCACCTCACAAAATATGACTCAACTGCTACTTCATGCAGCAGAGAGAGGCTGAAGCAGTTCATCGACAAAATTTCAAGAGACTTTATCTATTTCCACACACGGATTTTTCCTACTGTTAAGATGTGCAGCATAAAAAGCATGGAAATTATTCACAACAGAGTTTCTTTGCCGTGTCTTGAGAGCAGCTTCAGGGACAGCTCTTCTGCTTTTAATGGGGAGACCTTAATGAATCCAAGTACTTTACTGGACATTCATTGCAATGCTAGATAGTCTTGTGAAATGCAGCTGGCAAGCTGTAATGAAAACATCAGAAATGTAACCCAGTGATAACTTACAAATGCTTAGAGTGGCTCATGGGATAACAGTGAATTAAATATCCTTTCAAACAGAGTTATGCTTATGATGTCTCCATATATATTCCAGGAGTTCAGTAGGTAATTAATCGCCATGTCTTAGGTAATTAGCAAATTAGTTAAAATAACTGTACCAACAAAGGTAAGTAATTGCTGCTAATAAATATTACATCTGTGTATATTTAAATTCCTGCAGCCAGCTCTGCATTGATTTACAGATAGTGTCAAGCAAGCACTATTTCCCTCTGATGCAAATTGAAGGAGCATCTACATAGGGCAATGTAATCTGATATCTAGGCCAGTGCCATCCAGGTGATTTACATCCCAAGTTTTACCATAACGTACATTGCCAGTCAGTCTCCTTCCCAAACTCACCCTACCCCAAAAAAATCCATAGTATCCATCCGTTACTGTCATGCTCAAAACATCTTGTATTTGATTAAGTAAAAAACAAGGCTCCTCTTGGAAAAAAAAAAGGATATAACTGTCTCAGAATGACAAAGGATGCACAAACAATAGCAATTGCCCTTTAACTCTCCCTATTGTCATTCTGTTGGATTGACTCTAGTCAGGAATGAAGCCATTTTACCAATGTATTATCACGCAGTTGCAAAACAGACTCGGGTGTGCCTGTTCACTGGTGTCTACTGGAAACACAGCACAGTGACACTCCATCATGCAAAGTACAAACAATGTCTCAAGTATCATATACCAGTAACTTCAGAGAGAAGGATAACTGGACCACTGCCAGGAACATGAAAGCAGGCAAAATCCAACTAAATGCAAAGCAAACATTTTAAACCATGATTATGACTGCTAAAGCACTCACAAATCAAAGGAAGTCATGGTTCCTCCGTCTCATCCTGTCCTCAAGCCAAGTCAACAGGCACTTGATTAATTTCCTTTCTTTCTTTCCCTGCTATAAGTTTCCAAAACCAGCAGTTCTGCTCTTGTCAGTTATTTGATGGTATTACTGCCTATTTCTATTCTTTCTACTGTTACTTCTTCTGAAGGCACCTTCTGGGTAACCTCATGTCTTCTTTGATTTCCACATAACTTCTTCATCTGCATGTCTGGACATTGCCATGCACAACTAGTTCCAGAATTGTCATTCCCTTTTGAATAAAGAGCTCCACAGGGGCATTCCCACATCTCTTTGTTTGTGGGATAATATTCCTTAAAATGTTTTTATTCTCCAAGGTGTCTGGTTTTGCCTGTTTGGCACTTTAGCATTTCCCCACATCTCACAGTAATATATTTGAGATAACGTTTAAATAGGAAATTTTCTTGCTTGTTCTTGTGCTGTAGGTTTCCCACTAGAAATCAAAGATCTTTTTGAACTATTTCAGCATGTTTGAGCAGAAAATAGGTAAAATTCTGTAGCCTGAGTTGAAAAGGATGCTGGAAAGAGTGATCTAGTGATCTTAAATATCCAAATGTTTATTAATTACCCCACTGGGAAAACCTCTAATTTCCTAAGTTTTATTATAAAACTATTTCTAAGCTTCATAAGATTGACCCAATGAATGTACAGGCAACTTAAACACAGTCTTCTGACTTCTCTGCCTTTTCCCACTTCTTCTTGTGCCCTGTAATCAAAGCCTTTTTCATAGCAACAGCAAAGAAAGATTGCAAGAAATTAGAAAAAATATCTAAAATCTAGAAATGAGAGCAATGATTTCACAAGAGCTAATCCCCCTTTTCCAATACAAAACTACCCTCAAAAAGAACTTAATCACCTGCCTTTTCTACTGTTTCTGTGAACACAGATGGATCTTTTCCTTCATTTAAATTGTCCTGATTAATTTTTAATTATACCCCTTCCTATGTTCTGCTCAGTTCCATCAAATAGTGGAAGAAGACATTTGATTCCAGCCTAATGCGTTTTGTCTGAATCAAAACTCCTGAGTTTCAAGTTATTTCCCACCCTCACAGACACAAAAAAAATCTTTTCTTATTAAGTTTAATCGGAAGCTTCTTGAAATTTGTGCAACCACTTATTCACACAGTCTAGTTTTGCAAAGGTTCAGATCTGCTTCTCTGAGGTTATCTTCCCTTCACCACTTTAATAAGAAAAAAACAGAGCTTCTGACTAATTTCATATGAAACTGAGTTCCTCAAATTGAAGAAAAGTATCTTTGTTTATTTCCAGTTGATAAATTTGGAGTGAAATTACAGCTCTGCCATGGGCAGAAGAGTTTTTCAAATTAGTTGTGTTTCTTTGTGCACTTCATACTTGGAATTCAAAACAGGCAAACTGGCTGCAATGCTTTGTTTCTGTTGCATAGGAAGTCTGAGTGAATGACAGCAGTGATCCTCTCTAGTCTAATAAACCTCTGACACTGTTAGCTACATAGTTAAGAATTCAATATCACCTTTGCTGAGAGGGGTAAACAAACATAAGCAAAGGTAAGAAACCCTCATAAATACGGTTTGTTGTTTAGGTTTTTTTAATGTTTGCTATTTCTATTTTGTCTCCATCCTTTCAGGTTTGATCCAGAGTGCTTGATTGGGAAGTTGCTTAGTACTAATACGAGAGTGAAATGACAGCCAGATCCCAATATCTACAACTGTATATATTCCACGATGCATGGGATCCTGATACCTAAAGCCCTTAGAAAAACAAAACTATTGTTTCAAAGCAGGATTTCCCACACACAGACTTAGTTTCACAAATCCCACATTTCACACATCCCACAGAGTTTCACTGCTGTTCTTTCTGGTGCTCCTGAAGATACTAAACACAAAAAGACTTGAACAGTATCCCATCAAAAGAGCAGACACTTGGTTGGGAAGAGACACCTCAAAGGCTTTCCCCTGCCATGGCACTGTCTCTACTGTAAATCTCTTCTGTGATAGAAACAAGAATTATCTCAAACTACATGTGCAGGATCAAACTCCCACAAGACCAGGAACAATTTCGAAGTTTTTTTGAGAGAGCCAGATTTCAACCTGCTTTCCCCAAAAGAGGCAAAGGGTGACAGAAGCAATAAAAACAAGGCAAAATTCATGAGAAACATGCCTCTTCTCATACTACTCTTTATTGTAACAAGATGGAGAAGGAAAAAGCAAACATCACAAGGTAGATGTTACAAGCTTTAACACAAAACTGAAGGACATTCTGGTAGGTTCCTAAGAATTCAAGTGGGAATCTAGAAATTCATGGTAGAAAGGAGATCAAAAGGATTTGCACCATAGCCTCAACTAAGGACAGAATAGATGTAGTACACCTTCTGTGAGAGGTTTATCTCACTCACCCTTAAATATTTTCAGGTCCAGGAACCTACAACCTTACCACATCACCCATCCAAATGCTCTTCTCTGGTAGCACTCAGAGATCATCACAATGTGCCTGGAAAAGAAACTAGCACATAGAGTATAGTGGAATTAGTTTTAAATTTTAGTGGCATGCTGTACCTCAGCAAGGAATAGTTTTCAGGAAGACCAGTTCAATGTAACAGATTATTAGACCAACTCACAAATCTAAAAAAAAAAAAAGGAGCACAAGCTTCCATGCAAACAAAGCCCCTCATATTGCAATTCACCATCTGTGCTCAGACCTTCAGAAATGTTTGTGCAACTCCAGCACCCACATCCAACAGGCAATCAGTGAGACTCAAACCTCTAAGTCTTTTGGATGATTCTGAAAACTCTCCTTTTTTATGAACAAACTCATCCTTTATGTGAAGTGAAATCACAATTTCCACTTCTCCCATCATCTTCTCATTTCTGAATCCGTCTCCATGACAGCACTCAGTAAAAGACGTTCCTCCACCTAAAATGGTCGCTCTGTTCCATATGTTTATCTCATGCATGGATAGGTTAAAAAGCTGCTCCATTTTTTGTTTGTTTGTTTTTTTCCGAGAGAGCTAAAATTCACAAAGACTCGCTATACTGAAGAAGTTTTACAGGGATTGCAGAAGAATATAAGCAGCAGGAAGACGTTTAAGCCTCTTCCTTCTTTTTAATCTAAAAACTGTTTGCAGTATGAAGCAGGGGTAAGAGACCTCATTCACGCTACTTCTGTTCCTTTTAGCTCTTGGCAATGCCTATATATAACTAGAAATGCAGAAAAACTTTCTGATAAGAAATTCTACCAAACCACATTTGTAAGTAAGTGGAGTAATCCATGCTTGACCTACATACAAAGCATTTTGAGTTTTACCGCTGAAATTCAAAGTGGCACCTGCCAGTTAACAACAAAATCTCCTTATTACTTGAACAGAAGAGAGAAATTCAATTTGATTTGCAAGTTCACTAAGGATACATCTATATTGCAGGGCTGTAGAGGGAGATGTGAGTGGCATTCTCCTGATCAGTCTGAATGCGCATGTCATCTGCCTGGCTTTTTGCAGCACAGGCTGAATCCCAGGAATGGCTGACCCTGAGCACCAGCAATTAAAGCTGTTGTCAGGTAGGGCAGCAAACTGAGAAGGGCAGGAAAATCACATCCTGAGCTGTGGAAGAGATACAGTAGCCACAATTCTGGGCTGCCTGAAAGAGGAGGTCTCTCAGGTGACACCTTCACAAAAGGAGAGATCATCCAGACCAGCCTTTCCAGCCAGGCACAGCCTCAGCACATGAATGCCTGGTCCCAGCCCAGCAAGGAGCCGGCAAGGGACAGGTTACACAAGGAGAGGCCTGGTGTCACCACTGGGTCTTGCCCCCATGCTGAGAAGCAGCAAATGTCTGGAGCAAGTTCTTGCTGCCCCAGCTTTACTGGTACTTGAGGAATCTTGCATAAAAACATTAGAGGTTCCTCCCCTTCAGCTAGTCATGCTTCCTAACAGAGGTGTGCTTTAGGCAGCTAACAGCATATCCGGGCTGTTATAAATGCAGCTCTCAAAGAAGAATAAAATCAGTGGCTAACTGTTGTGATAAAGGAACTGGAGTCTGAAGTACTTCATAGATGGCTCTTACTGCTGACAAGGAAGCAACATTTTTCAGCTCCAACATGGACTGCAGGCTTTAGATAATCATGTCTTATGGAGTACCCCAGTGGCATAGCAGCTGCACCTATTTTAATATATAGGGAAACTGACTTACAGAGAATAAAGTCATTAAAAAGGCAAGTTGAGCCTTTCATTGCAAGTTTTCCAGAAGGCTTGCTGTTCCACCAGTGTGCATCGTGGAAGATGCAGTTGAACTATTTTCTCCTGGAAGAAAACAGGCTATGAAGTATAGCTGCCTAGAGGTGCCACAGAAGTATTGCTAACTTAGAAAAGAAGTCAGTCTTCACAATATTCACGTTTTTATTGAACACTATTTTTTTCCCCAGAAAACTGATACATTTCTTTTTTAAAAGCTAATTTTTCAGCAGAAAAGTTGACTAGCCATTTTTTTCTAGTGCCTGAGCCCACTCTTGCTCTGGGAGACAGATCTTCTACATATTCCACAGTTTGCCAGTGAGAACAAAACCTTGTGCACTCTCTATTTCTTATCCTTCACAATTCCATGATGTAGGAATTTCTTGTCACACTGAGTCTGCAGAGCCAACAAAGTGTTGGGCTCTTAGCAAAAGCGATCAGAGGAGACCAATCCTCATTTTCTTCACAGGGAAACAGTGTACCTCAACTGCCTTCACAGACAGCTGCTCTCCCTCAAATATACTCACAGAGCCCTCCAAAACAATGTGGTCTTCAAAGCCTCCCGAGACCCAGGTACCCCCCCAGAAAACTACAGACCAATACGAGCCAGCATGACAGAAATTAGTGTGAGTGAACATGAGCACATTTGTTTAGCCTCCAGTTACAATGACAAATCACACTCATTTTCATCAAATGGTTGTCAGCACTTTTGCAACAAGACCTGACCATCAGCTCCTGCCTTTTAAGGGCAAACATGACTATCAACAAATTTGTTTCACACTTTTCATTTGATTTAATCCATGTAGATAAACTGCTCTCCCTCAGACTTCCCACCTGAGAGACAATCTGTCAGTCTTCAGAGCTGAGGTGGTCAAGGCAAAAGCTGTTCTCTGCCTTTCAGTGCTTATCTGGGGATAATGTGGCTAATGCACTCTTCAAACCATTAGGCTGGTACAAAAGCAATCCCAAAAATTATTATTGCAGTGAGATAACAAGAAGGAAACACTTAAAAATTCTGCCTGTACTTGTGGTGATTTTCTATCACTGGGAAACCTGGAATCAAGACTGGACAGCTTTTCTAGTCAAGCTGTTGATGAAGCAAGAGTCATTACAGGGAAACAATCTGGTCCACCAAACAGAAAATATCAGAACAGACAGTCACAGTAGGATTTTTTTTGACCCTCTGAATAAAGAAACAGCCAGAACACAAGTCTAAAAAGAGTAAAAAAAATCTGGATATTACCCCTTAGAGTGCACATACTCTGTCAATGTTAGTTCCAAGTTTTTCCATCTGTTCAGACTTCCAAGCTGAAGACAGTTATTCCCTCTGCGGACATCATTTCCCTACGCCTGTATTAAAGGCAGAGCTCTCGAAAATGACTCATCTAGATCTTGAAAACACAGACCAACCTCGTCTGGAGCCAGAGTATCCACTCCAGCACGCTGTCTGACGTGATGCTTCAGCAGAGACAGGTCACGTTGTGCTGGTGTGCCTACCAGCAAGTGCCAAGCTGGTTAGCAGTAAATCCATACACTCTGCTTATATTTGAAACTCGAGTGTCTCCATGTTTCCAGTGCAAAGAGGAAAGTCTGGGTTGAAGCATGAAATTCTAACCAAGGAGCAAGCATCAGCTCTCTCCAGGGCTTTGCAGCTGTTCTCACCTGAAAGGAGATTGTCATTAATGGGTCTGTGAGTATGCTCATCGCTTCATTCATTTTTTGTAGTTGTTTCAGAGACTTCCTGTACCAATTGCCCTGGAACAGACTAAAGCTGACTCCAGATGAAATCCAAGAAAGGCCAGAGACCACCGCTTCTGAAGACTCATTCATCTATTAATGATAACATACCTGGTGCCTATCACAATGCTTGCATCATGGGGTTTTGCTTGGGGTGGCCATAAAGTTTTTCTCAGTGAGTGGTGAACAAGAAGCCTATTTTACTCATAGGTACCATGTTTTCCTTACTCTTTCAGCATGACAGTTTCATTCCTGGCCAAGAAATTTCCCTGTCCAAGCACTAGGATCACGCTGCCTTGGAGACATGGACCTTCAACTCAAAACCCAAGTAATAATTATCAAGCAGGAAATGCACTTCAGAGAAAGAGCAAACAGCACAGTAAAACCCACTCCTGCTGAGCACAGCTGTGGAGATATTGTTGTTTGGGACTTTCCTCTACAGTTGTACCCATAATAAACCATGGCATCCTCTATTCTCACTCCAAAGATGACACTCCAGCAAGAATTACTGGGACATTTTTGACCTAGTATCACCCAGGGTATTGTCACATTGTGAGCACACCTGCTTACTGATACAAAGAGAACCGTATTGTAAGCATGAAGCTGCCATAAGTTTAGTACTTTCATGTACTTTAGAGTGGTTTTCCTCCATGACGCCCATCCCATGGCGACTGTGCATTTCATTGTTGAGGAAAGTTTCCAATTATTTTTGTTTATTAAGTTGTTTATTTAGTAGTCTCACACTAAGTTATCACAGGGAGTTGTGTTTGTATGGAGGGAAAAAAAACAAACAAACAGAACATGAGCCAGCTTCCTCTATTGCTGAAAGCAACATTCACAGTAACGACAGATGAGCTTCCTTATATTAACAGTATAGTGGAAATACAAGGAGCAGCAGATCCTCCAACATCACCTTAGGAAACCACTCAAGGCAGCTACTATTTTTATCTTCTACAAATCTAATTTACGCAATCATTAATTAGGTATATCCATACATTCATATGGCAAGTATGATCTCACAAAAACGCTCAGGATATCATATTTTATTGGTTTACCACAACTGTGTTTCCGGTGACCTCATTGTAATATTAAATCATAACATTATTTTACTTAAACTGAAAACCAACAGATTTTAAGCCCCAAAAAGCTCTGCTCTTATGGAACACATTGACTCTTTTAAATACAGAGGCATTTCTTCTTTCAACTTGGTTAAACCCATTCCGACAACAATAAATTGACATGTAAATTTTATTGGTCTAGAGCCTACTTAGCAAAAAATATAGACACAGGATCATAGAAATGTTGGTGATGGGGCCTCTGGAGGTCACCTAGTCCTACCTGCTGCTGGGAGCAAAGCAATTGCCAATCGTAGAGCATGTAACCTGTGCCTTTCTTTGGCCCCAAAATGCCTGCATGGCCCCAAAATGCCTGCAAAATGCCTACATGGGGCAAACTGCAGTGCTCCTTGATCAGAAGGAAGTTAGGTGGAGAAGACAAAGCTTAACTCAGGCAGTGCAAAGTTCCTGTGACCTTCCCCCAGGATACCAACCTCTTGTCTACCAGACTGTCCAATCTTGGTCACTGGGCTGAGATGACTTGCAAGAACTGAAAGGAGTAACCCTTTTGCATCTTACCAAAGATTCTGCAAAGCCAGGCAATATGCAGTGTGTCTTTCCTGCTGCTAATTGCATTTTTAGACACCAGGTCCCTTAAGGAATCAAAGAAATGCCTGAGATGTTCTTGTTGACCTCAAACACACATGCCAGCTCAGCTCTGTATGGACACACCATGTATCACAGTATCACAGTATCACAAGGTTGGAAAGGACCTCTGAGATCATCAAGTCCAACCTATAACCTAACACTAACACCCAACACTAACACCAACCATCATCTAAGCCATGGCACTCAGTGCCTCATCCAGTCTCCCTTTAAACACCTCCAGGGTCCGTGACTCCACCACCTCCCTGGGCAGCCCATTCCAATGGCCAATCACCCTTTCAGTGAAGAATTTTTTCCTCATATCAAGTCTAAACTTTCCCTGACGAAGCTTAAGTCCATGCCCTCTGGTTCTGCCACTGGTCACCTGAGAGAAGAGACCAACCCCTGCCCGACTACAACCTCCTTTTAGGTAGTTATAGAGAGCAATGAAGTCTCCCCTGAGCCTCCTCTTCTCCAGACTAAACAGCCCCAACTCCCTCAGTCGCTCCTCATAGGGCTTGTGCTCCAGCCCCTTCACCATCTTCATTGCCCTCCTCTGAACACATTCCAGTATCCTAACATCTTTCCCAAATTGGGGGGCCCATAACTGGACACAATATTCAAGATGAGGCCTGACCAGTGCCGAGTACAGGGGGACGATAACTTCTCTGGTCCTGCTTACTACACTATTCCTGATGCAGGCCAGGATGCCATTGGCCTTCTTGGCCACCTGGGCACACTGCTGGCTCATGTTGAGCTTCCTGTCCACCAGCACTCCCAGGTCCTTTTCTGCCTGACTACTCTCCAGCCACTCTGTCCCCAGTCTGTAGCTCTGCATGGGATTGTTGTGTCCAAAATGAAGTACCCGACATTTGGACTTATTAAACATCATCCCATTAGAATCGGCCCAGCTCTCCAATCTGTCCAGGTCCCTCCATCCAGTGATGTGTCTCAGATCACTGCAAACTAACTAAGGATTTCCTTCCTCACACAGGTTATTATTATTCCAAATGGATTGACTCATGAAAGAATTAGGGTCAGAAACAAAAAATTCCTTGCTGTTGGTTAAGAAGGCTGTCATATACCTTAGCCTTGGCTTCTGGTCCTTTCTACTAGAGTTTCAGTCTGTCTAATTGTTCCCAGTGTCTGTCTAATCCTTCCAGTTTTTTTGCCCTTAAAGGTAGATGAGAAGGTGGACCAGAATTGGAGCTTCCTGAAGGAACAGTAGCAATAGATTATGTCAAATTTTTCAAAAGCTTGCCACAGTTGATGGAATCAAGTTTGAACTTCCCTGGGGGGTCAAGCTTCCAAAACCCAGGCCCAAGTTAATATGAAAGATTTATAGCATCAGATAGAACCCGAAAGGAATGGCATGTCATCCCCCTGCAAATTCCATTTTACACTCAGTGTGGTGTTAAAGTGGATTGCCCAAAAGGCAACTCACCCTGATTTGACAAATTCAAAAGAGGCCAAATCAATACAAGGTTAAAAAAATCCTCCTCTGTCTGTTCAGAGAAAGATGGGAAATGTGGAATGAGCTTGCTTCATGCAGTGCTTCATGTGCCCTATGCAATCGCTTGCTTGTCACACTCGGCTGCTGCACAGTTTAGCCAAGACATTTGGCTGATTTCTTCCAGAAGGAGTAAGTCGAGATCCATACATGGTTTATTTACAACTATGCATAAAATCAGCTTCTGCTGAGTAAGGGATGAATAGGGCAATCCTTTTTGCCTATCTGTAAGTTCTTGTTGGACATTTTTGAACCAAAAATCTTCGCTCATCCTCTGTTTTCCTCTCACTGTATTCTGCGCCTGCATCTCATCTTCTTTTGCTTCATTTTGCCCATCTCTTAGGGGTTAATTTGGCTTCTTCCTCCTTCTTAGACACATAAACACAAACACACACATCTGCTAAAATAAAGAGCTATACAAGACCTGTACCTCTCTACATCACCACACATCTCTGGAGCACTCTCTCATGCATCTATTACCGTGTTCCCACACTGGGTGGAGGTTACGCTCATTTCTTACAACAACTTAGTCACAGTCTACACCTATTTTAAGCACCAGGTAACAGTAACACAGAAGTACCATTTTCATTCAGCCAGTAGCCTCACCTCATAGGTATCTAACTGAGATCCCCGACAACTGGCTAGATTTTCATTTCTGCATACCAAGGTCAGCCCCTATCTCCTCAGAGCACCTCGGGATCTGGTAGAAGTTCACCAGCCTTAGGAAGAAGACTAACAGCTCTGCAAATTAAAGGTTTCAATCCATGAAAAGAGCAGAATAGCATGGTAGAGTCTTCCCGAGTGTCTGTCCCATGTTCAGTGGCCAACAGATCTTACTGCAGCACATTTTGTGTTTCATAAATGTTCTGCATTTCGCTGCCATGAAAGAAATACAAAGACTAGCTATTTGTTGTGGCTGTATTCTGTTTTCTGGAGAAAATCTGGCTACAAAGTACTGCACAACACTTAATTTATAACTGGCAGCTGCTCTACATTTGCACCAATGAGTTCAAGAACACAACATTCAATTCCTTTCTGTATTGCACATCCTGGAAAAAAATCACATTCTTGAAGGCACACATTTTTCCTCAATTGAATATGAAAGCTGCTCAAACACAAAGATGACCTTTAATTATTGCTTTAAATGCACTTGGTTAGAATTACCTCCTTGCTAATCTTGGGAAAATATAATAAGAAGTAACATGATAATATGCAGCGCTGTACTTTTAGAGTAATTGCCTACTATGCTTGAACTCTGTGAGGCCTTTTCCAATTACATTTGTAGCGTGCTAATGTTTGGGGATTTTCCAGGATAAATTACATTAATTGTGTTCTTTGGATCTGTTTTCCACAAAAAGTCCAATAAACAGCAAGAAGAGGGAGGGAGAGAATTAAGTGGCGGAGTTAATTAGATTAGGCTTGTGCAGTTGTGAAGCAGGAAGATTCCACTAAATCCTATAATAGGCTCTAATGAGGATTTTATCATGCTTGTTAAACGGGTCATTTGGTTGTGTGACGGGGCCACTGAGTGTAATGTAAAAACTGGTTAATAAAAAAAAGTCTTTTAATTGCACACACAGGCAAAGCAGTACCAAAAGAGTCCAGCCAAATGGAATAGCCTCCAACCAAATACAAGAAAATCTCCACAGTTCCTGCAATGGTGAACATGTTATGTGATTAAGCCACTTAGTTTTTCTGGACTAGCATAAACATTAATGCTCCACAAGTGATTTACACTGGGGAACTTTAATAATCCAGATTGATCAAGAAAGAAATTACTTATTTTTCCTGCTTTATTTTGGGTTTTTTGCAGAGAGGGTAAAATGTATGTAGGTCTGGTTGCCGTTGAATCATCTGTGCCTGTCCCTCTCATTAGAATTCATTTGAATGAGAATTTCATTTGTAGAAAAACTTCCATAACAGAGCCAATAACTACTCTAGCTGATCTCCTTCCAGAGATGGGATACGATAATTCTTGCATCTTGTTTTCATGTAGCAGAAATCACTCAGAAAAAAAAAAACGAGAGTCCTGGAAAAGGCACTCCATAGAGTTATTTTTAATTTGAAGACAGAACTTCTGAAGGTCCTGCTAAATGCTTAGGACAAGAACCCATATCTGCCCTGACTTCACCAAGAGGTGTAAACATACCCTGTTGGTTATCATCTGCTCTCTCACCACTGAGACCAGCTCCAAGAGATTAACCTAAGCAACAGTGACACATTTTGAGGCAAGTTTTAGTAAACAGGTAAAGAAGCAAATCTAGGCCATCAGCAAAAAGGGTGATGATATCACTCAATCCACCTGGTTCTCAAAGTTTACCAGATCAAAATGAGGTATGTGAGTGAGGTCTCTGAGCATAAAGGTCTCCTGTGTTCTGAAAGCCTCTAGATGGTTCTTCCCTACAAGCTACTTTCTTAGGTGACATATGGCCTCTCCAGAGGCAGAGTCCACCCCTTACCCTAGTTGTTATTTCAGCCCAGAGCTCACCACCACTATGTATAATAAGGGAAGATATGTTTTGGGTTTTTTTTGCCCCGGCCTTTGATTTGGACTTTATTCTTATAGTTATGCTTCCAGAGCTATTCCTACTTGTTGATGACTTCCTTCAGTATTCAGCCCAAGCAGCGTGATAACCCCCCAGCTCACTGGCAGACTGTTAGGGTTGCATCTCTGACATTTCCTTTCTTGTGCTTTAAAACATCAATTTGTTTTCTCAAGGCCCCCACGGCAGACAGAGTTTTATTTATATCAATCTTCGTGGCATGTGACAGGGACCAGGTGGTGACTGAGCAGAAGACCACCATGACTTCCACCCACCCAGTAAATGACAGTCATTACTCTGAGTACCCCACAGAGACATACCAGCTGCTACTGCCTCCAGCCCGGCTTGGTGACACCCCCAGGGGCAATGATACAGCATAGCAGGTTATTCATAAATGATTCTTCCAGCATCCGGTGGCATTGGTGTCTCAACAACTGAACATCTGCTGGGGAACAAGAAGTTCAACTTTTTGCTGCTTATTCATTCTACGCTAGTGATTTTTCAACCTCTTTTGGTTTAGAGGGTTCTAAGAGTATTCCAGTAGCAGCGTGTGAAACCTACTGCAGTGATTTGAGCCAACTGTAAATAAACTTTCTTTTCTTAATTCTCTTTTCAGGGATGTCTTAGAAGTACCCAGACACCCAGGTCTAACTACAGATAGAATATCACCATCCTGACCAACATTTTCTAATAACAACATAACAAATAAACTAAAAGTAAAAATATCTACCCATTAAAAGCATGACAACACCAACTCACATGTAACTGACATAGTAACTGTACAATCAATTGTGTCTGAGCTTATTTAAAATACAGGTTTAACTTGATATATCTGTTCCTTACAGAGCAGCTACCAGAATTCGCTTAATTTATGAAACCTATCTCACCTTTTTTCTGGAGTCCTTCTTACAATGCTCCTGTGCAATAGCAGCTCCCTAAACCTATGCAAGGATTGAGTAATTTTTGTTGCTTTGCAAGATTTATATCCTCATTGTACTAAGTCCCTCTGTATCATTCTACTATCCTTTATTTAGGCTCAGTTTGTGATCACTAAGGTCTCTGCCGCTTGTCTACAACACTTGACACAATGAAGTCCTTCTATATCTGGATTTCTTCCACATTACAAGTAGGCAAATAATAAAACAAAGCTGTCTCTTAGAAGTGGTTCCATTTTAGCATGGCTCCTGGGCCACGTTAGGGCAAGGAAGTTCTTACAGATAAGGTGGGTCCCAGATAAACTTTGCAGTTTGGCAGAGTTATGTTCCAATTACTACGGATCAGTCCTCCTATCCATCAAGATATCTGCACAGCTATGCCAGACATGATCCCTGTTACTCATAGCCAGGCTCCAACGTGCAACCTTGTTGGTGATCCTGCAGACAGCACCAGCCCTTCTTCACAGTCCATTCCTTCAAATCCATATCACCAGTGAGTACAGGGATGCTGTACTGAAAGGCTGGCTGGGATATCAGGTTAAAATCATGCTGATGTTCAAAGTCACAACAATGCCAGCCAGACTAGTAGGTAAATAAACTTTGAAATAAGATTTGAGAGCCCTTTCATCGGGGACTGCTGAATGGTTAAAGCCAAGCATATGCTCTGTTGCTATACCAATAACCATGTTACATCCATCACATTACATGATGTATATGCTTCCAGTGGCAGGATAGCATATTGCCATTTAATGTTTCATTGCACTTCACATTGCACAACTCAGTTTGTTACTCCCAGTATGCAGAATTAAGTTCTTTTTACCCAGTCATTTTGCCAAGGAGAGGTTTTTGCTCCTGTTGCTCTAGTCACCAGTTATCTGTGTTTGCATGTGTCAGTGTATAGGTGTACACATGTATGTATGAGAGAATCTCTCAGATATACAGCATTGACTAACAACACAGCAATGACTAATAAACATGGTCTAGGAAATGTGATCTATGAAAAAGAATTCAAAAAATTGGTGCCAAAGTGCTTAGAGGGGAGAAAATTGGGTAATAATATTCAAATGAGTTAAGAGTTATCACCGAGGGAGACAAGCCCCTTGCTTTGATGCTGGAGTTAGCCCTGCTTTGAACAGGAGGCAGTTGACCCAACTTCTTGCCAATTCTACACTATGACACTGCCTTGTGTGCATTAGGGACAGAGAAAAGCAGTGGGCATAAATTCTTAAACTACAACAAAGGAGTTTTAAATTAGATATAAGGAGAATTAGGAACTAGGTAGTTCAGGAAAGTGTGATGACTCTTGCAGAAGGGTTTTATGAATCACATAGAAAAACATCTCCCTGGAAGAGCCTCTGGGGTGGAGGAATGGATTAGGTGATCTATTGAGTCTTTGCTATACATTTGATATCTGTGATTTGATATATTTTCTGACAAAAGTGGGGTGCGTAGGATGTCCTTGAAAGGACTGTATTGTTTCACAGCAGAACAGACAGTCCTGTGCCTTCCCTTCCAATCAATGAGGCTCCCAGAGAACTAAGTGCTGAGATAAACTCAAGTCATTTTAATTGGTATCTTTCTTTTTCTTTAAAAAATAAAGAAGTAATATGGGTTACTTCTGCTGTGAAGCAGCTATATGTCAGACACAGAAAGGCTTTATGTAACAATGAGACAGGAAAAGCTGAATTCATGTTCTGTTCTATTGTATTTTTGACCTGGACTTCTTCCTTTTCTTCATTTTTTTTTTCCTCTCTCCTTTGCTTTTTTCCTCCTAATAGCAAGCCCTGAAAACATCCTGACTTGCCACGTTTTCTTCCTACGGACAATTGAAGCTGCTAATTGCAATCCTATCACTGAAATGGAGACTTACCCTTCATCTCTACTGTACCATTCCCATCTTTCCCCTGCAGTTAATGAAGTGTCTCACACTGAGGAAGGAGTAGTTTATAAGCCCAGCTTTCACCGAAACGTACAATGCTGTGCTCACAGCAAGAAATTTCAGCCGAAGCTCTCTAAAAATCAAAGAAATGAAGAACTATTCACTCTTTTGTAACCTGAGCAGGCAGTGGGCTGCAAATGACTCCAGGTAACTGGGGATGACTGCATTGCTTGGGCTTTGGATGCTATGTGAACCGTCTCTCCCAAGCCAAGGATTGTTTATTTGCTTTGTCTCTGATGTAGCACAGCAAGTCCATCATTTAAGACTCATGTCTTTGCTATCTGTCAAAAGGTCAGCAGCACTCTGTGGATGAAGTGTGGCTTTTTCTTGAGAGGCAAAAGTAATGCTTTTCCTAGGGAAGACAGAAATACCTTGGCATAGGAGTAGTCATGCATGGGGAGTGGACCCGTGTAGTACTTTAGCCCTTATCTAGCAGCTAAGCAGCACACAGCCACAATCTCACCCCTCACAAGTAGGTGGCATGGGGAGAATCTGAAAAAGAAAAGGGAAACTCGTGGTTGAGATCAAAACAGTATTAATAGAACAATAAAATAAGATATAATAGCAATAGCTTTAATAATAATAATAAATTAAACTGCAACCAGTCATCACCCAATGATTAGCCCATCCTGAGCAATGATTTTAGCAAGCACAGCGAATGCAGCAATTGTGGAACGTCAAACATGGAATTTCAATTGCCTGCCTGCCCCCCAATCAAATTCTCATTTTTGTAGTAAGTATGATGTTGTGGTATGGAATATTGCATTGACCGGTTTTGGTTAGCAGTCCTGACTGTGCACCTGTACACTGCGAAACCAAAAAACCCTTGATTTCTTAGCAACAACTAAAAACATCAGTATATTATCAACACTCTTCCAATACTAAAAAAAATCCAAAACACAGTAGCTACTGTGAAGAAAATTAACTCTACCCCGGCAAAGCCAGGACAATGTGCCTTTCAGGTCTATTGCTGAAAGCTGTGAGAAAGTTATTTCTTGGCTTGGCTTTGAAGTCTATCCTTCCAGTAACAGGATATACTAAAATAAGAACCTTAAAACTGCTACCTAAACCAAACTGATTTGAGACCCTTTCTAAAATTCCCCAGAAAGGTGGGACTCAATGAGTAAAGGGGAAAAACTGCACATAGTCTACTTCCAAAATCCAGCAGTGATGGAAGATGTGGTAATAGATGTTTCACAGCAGCATTAGTTTTACACGCGAGAAAGCAGAGTTGCCTATGGACCCTCGAGCCCACTCTGTGTCACACTGAAAGTCACCTGGGAGTATAAGAGAAGGGACAATCCTTATGAATGAAAAACTTCTGCTATGCCATGACAACTGTCTACTTTCACACTCGGTGCTGAGCCACAGAACCCTTACCCTGCTTTACCAATCCATGCCTCTCTGCCCCTGCATTTTTCTACACAAGCTCAGAGTTTGCAGAACAGTTTGGGCCACTGCTCTGCATGAGAGGATATACTTAAATGCCTAACTGATGAAACTTAAAGAAATGAAACCAATACTACTCCCACGGGGAAGAGGTGCTCTGGAGATTGGTACGTTGCAGTATTTATGTTAACACCTGCTCTCTTCAGACGTGGAAAGCTGGCTGTCATTCCTGTAGCAGCTGTCTCTGCTTTCTACAAGAAAGGCTGAATTGGCCAAACCTCTAACAGGACTGCCAGACCCAGGCTTGCAAACACAGTAAACAAAACAAACAAACAGATGGGATTTTGAAAATAGAATATTTAAAGTCTGAGGAATACTTTATTGCCTTTTGCCTCCTATAGGGAAGGGTCCATTTTTAATTCTGATCTGCATTTATGAAAGCTCATAGCTATCCACAGTCATTTCAAGTTTCACAGTTTATCTGTTCCTTAGTCATCTGTGAAAGGAGGCTGATAAAGTTATGTGTGCTGCACAGTAAAGCACAGATGCAGAATTTTAGATGGTCTCTTCATCTCCATGAGAAATATTTACGAGTCAACAAATTGCACCTATTTAGAAATTATTTTACTTTAGAAAGCTGCGGGCACCTAATCCATCCTTGTATTCTGACATCCATCAATGTGCATGTTTCTGGCAAATTCCTCTCAGGTGGAAAGGCCCCAAATCTTGCTGGTTAAATGTAACAAACCCAAACTGTGCTGAAGGTGTTCTCAGCTACAGAAGGGAAGAGGTAATGTGCCTTCACTGAGAGCTGAAGCCCTCCTCATGTGCAGCCAGCTCAGTCAGGAAAGTACAACATTTTGCCATGCTTCTTGTCCCCAGGTGCTAAATTTAGTCCAAGGAGAAGGGCTCCCAGCCAACAAAATCTTTAATTTTCACTCACTTATTTCTGTTAATGTAAATGAGATGCATACATCACCTGCATGAGACAGACCTCCAATGCTAAATGTGAGCAACAGCACAAGCACCTCTACCAACACATCTCAGCCAGGGCTGCCCTAGAACTCCTCTTCTGTCCCGGGCTTGGGGCTGTCTGTGCTGCCTGGCTGAATGGTCTCTACTAAAGTTCCCTGGGCTGAGACCACCTTCTCCCTTTGCTGTATCATACAGCTTTATTCTCAAGAGATGAATGACTATCAACATATCTCACTGTCAAAATCTTAATAAGAACACACACCTACATGCAAACAGAGAAATCAAGAAATTCATCAAATTAATGGATAGTCACTGCAGCACTGTAAATCCAAACACACGAATTTTAACTTCTTCAAGGGTTTTAATGCCATTTTTCCTTTCTGGTATCTGAGCATTATAAAACTCCAGGCAAGTCAGAGAACCAGGGAATGCAACTTATTTGAAATAAAAGTAAAATGACTCAAGGGTTTAATTGTCCAAGCTTGGCAAAGTGAAAAAAGAAGTAAATAAGCACTTTGTTATACATGATGAAAACAAATTGGAGCAGAGTCTAATTCTGCAAAGTTTCTTCAGGCAAAATTCTCATCAGTTTCACTGGCAAGGGCCTATATGAGTTCCCAGAGTGGGACTGAGCAGCTGGAAATCATCGAGACTTAGCAGAGCCACAGGGCATGTCTGAACATCAAAGTCGAAACAGTCAGAAGCTGGGTGATTTTTGGAGAATTGCACCTGTAAAAATCTGGTCTTCTTAAAGTATCTCCACCAGGGCAACAAAACCTCTGATGTCGAAGTTGTGCTCTCTCAAACACCAGTTGGGGTGGCAGCTGATGTGAAGAATACATAAGTTACCACTCAACAGTGGGTTAAACTCTTTGGATAAAAAAAGGTGATATTTTTTACAGGAAAACTTCGTTTCAACATGATGATCTTCTTTGTAGGGACGAAATCTCAAGTAAGAGGATTTTAGTTTTTCCGTGACATTTCAAAAATGCCAAGAACATCAGCATTTTTTTAGATCAAAGATGTCACTATTCATCAATCTGATATTTCAGAATTGGGATTTTCCACAGCAAAAGCATTCAACAAACACTTGGCTTTCCTCACAGTTGAAAAACACCTTTTCAAAAAGATTTCCTAATCCATAGTTGAAATGACTGCAGCCACCAGTGGCCATGTGTCTCAGGAGTCTCCAGAATGGCCTGGGTGCAGGGTAATCTGCCACAGTCCCATTCCTGGGCACTTGTACACTTTGGCTGCAGTAGCTCCTGACTCCACCACACCTGGGAAGAGCACAGCACTATCCCAACTGCTCATCTCTCTCAATTGAGCTGAAGAACTCCATATCTGCTGAGACAGACAGGAGGCTCACTTTGAGGAGGAAGAAATGCAAAACATCCTCTGCATTTCAGGACTGTAAATGAACAGAATAGAGAGCACAACCCTCGCAATGAGGCTATACAGGTGAGTACCTGTAGTAAATATAAGTGGTACCACAATGAAAAGACCCAGAATTATTAGGAAATGCTACTGAGGACTCAACATTACTGGCCTTGCCTGCTGTCTTATGCCACCATGCTGCCACCTCTTCTCCCCACTTGGAAGTGGGCACTGCTGCCTGCTAATCACCCACATGAAGCTGGAGGGCCAGGAAAAGACTCCCGCCCTCTCTGGCAGTGTTCATCCCCCTTCAGAAAATGTGAGTGGGACAGCAGAGCAGAGCTCCAACATAACAGTCCATAGAGCCCTGTGGTCAGGGATGGGGTGTCTGACATAAAGTTGTCAAATTTAACTGGAAAACTGAAGGAAGATAGGAAAGTACTTCCCAGTGTTAAACTGGGCAAGCAGAGGAGATGGAAATTCATCACCTAGACAACAACTTCTTTAGAAGGCGAGACCTTGCTAACTCGTTTGCCTGTCCCATCTCTCCCCTCTCCAGGTGGCAGCACTAGGAATGAGGCTCATGATTTCCCTGAGGCCCATTCACGTCGTGAGGCTGAAAGCTCCTCCGGAATTGGCAGCACCACCAAAATCTAATCAGGTGCTTGTGTGCAACAGACCCAGAAGCAATTGCAATCAAGCCAATTGCTGCATCTGATTACACATGAAAACCCTCATGCCACTAAGTGTTTTGCAGTCCTTAATAAAATGTGCCTGTCTTGCCTCAAATTGCATCAGGCAGGGGTGTTTTGGGCTTTTTTTTTAATATTAAGAAGCACCTGAAAGGAGAGAGGGAGGGAGAGTAGGATGGAATGAGAAAACATAACTGTGGAAAACAAGGTAAATAAATGCTTAAAACACACTCATTGCCTCATATGCCTTCATCATAGTGAAATCATGAACTTCATAGAAATCCTAGTTTGACTGAGAAGCAGGAGAGAATATGGCCAGGTGCCCACAACCCCTTCTCTGGCCTCTTGAGAGACAGTTGCCTAGGCTGATCAAAGGCAGCAGTCAAATTCCTCAAGGAATAGCAAATTTTGGATGTAACATGCAGTTGGTTTGGCATCATCTGCACAGCAACCGCCCGACACGGACACACAAATACACCCTGCACAAAGACACCACACAAGTGGAAACAGACCAAACCTCCAGTACCTGTACCCCTTCTAGCTAGTTTCTGTTTTTTTCCAGATTTTCTCGCAACCTGCACAAATACAGGATGGAAAATCCTAACTCTGAATTTTCCTTGTTGGCCTATCACTGAAAGTTTGTGGATTTTGCAATTGTTATATCATGACAGCTCACACTAAGGCCCCCAAAGTTGCTTTTGATTTAAATTGGGCTAGCTAGGTAAAAGCAATTGCATGCCTGTCATAAGAGAGGGGAAATATTGCCCTTGTCATCTTAGTCTAAGCAACAATTTCACAGACACTGTAAGCCACACTTCTCCTCCCCCCATCAGTCCCACCACATCTCCACTCCCAGGCATGCAGTGAAGCACCACAGCCACCAGTTCCCGCTGAGGCCCTACACACTCAGCACAGCCAGCTCAGCTCAGGCTCACTGCCCAGGCCATTGACCTACAGCAGTGCATGGTGTCTCCTGAACTCAAAGGAATGTATTCACCAGGCAAGTAAAGCCTCAGCAAGAAGTGCGGCCATTTCCAGATGTCCCAGAGTGAGGGAAGCCCCAAAGAGGCTGTCTCAGCCTATGAGTGAAACAAAGAGAGATGGAGAAAAGGCACTAATGAGCAAAATGCCAGACATACACCTTTTGTTTTATAATTGAAATGTCCCAGTGTAGGATAAATTCTAGTCATGTCGGAGGAATTTATACTGTTGTCAAAGTGAGTGGAAGTCTGAAGCTGTCACATGTCCTGGAACAAGAGGCCAATCACCCCTGTTGCATTAATTTGCAGCTGTGAAATGCAAAACTCTGTAAAGGAGAGATTCTTCACTCTTCCTCACTTTGACAAAGGCAAAAAATGGGGATGGAATTGCAGTGGGAGAAGGAAGCATCAGTTTAACAGCTATTTCCATGTACATTCAACCTGTGCGAATTACCGCAGAGGACTCCATTTCCTGGATTTCATCAAGGGGGCAACTGGAGCTGATGAATTAATAACCTTTGAAAGCTGAACTTGTTCCTTGTAGCTGCTGGTCAGGATTTGGCAAAAAAAGCTGCAGCAAGCCATGTCTTGAAGCTGGATTTGCAGACACTGGAGCATGTCTTCTTCCAACAGTGAGAGTCCCTTGAGGAAAGATTGAGCTCAGCAGCCAAATTCCAGGACAAGAAATTGCACCTTCAGCACAATAAAGAAATTAAAGTCATAAAATATTTCATAATACGATAAAGAGTACTGAGAATAGTGAATCATTAAAATCATTATTATTTTAACTTAAGAGAAAAATTACTAATATCCAGAAGTGGTTATTTCCCTCTTGAAATGACTCAGCTCATGGAACTTGAGGAGATCTGAATGTTCTCACTCTTCTGCGCAGTTCCACAGATCCATCATATCCAACTTACCCCTTTGATTTTCTTGTTAAGGCCCTTGGGCCCTCTCCCAAAGACCACTGAGATAACAAAGAGCCCTTTGGTGGTTATGGAGATCTTACTGAAGTCCTTTCATGAGCCCAAAGCAAAGGCATTGAAAGGGTCAACGCATGTGGTGTGGTGGAAAAGACACCACTTAAAACATTCAGCAGAGGATGAGGTTGTGCATTCCTGTTCAGAGACTCGCATCAGGAATTAAGCCTGCAGTATTCATTAATAATAATGGGAGATAAATGCTGTTCTGCGTGTGTCATGATGGGAACCAACTCCTTCTGCTACAGCATGGGGCTATCCTAAACAGATGATTTAATTAGTATATTACAAGTATTGATTCTGGGAATAAATCTGAATTCAGCAAATATTGCTAATGAGCTTCTTAACCCAGCAGTATGTCCTCCACACAAACCAGAATCACTTAATTGTAATTAACTTAAATGTTAATTTAATATATGTTATATCCCAATACTGACAGGAAATCTTAAAACCAGTTACTGGCAAGAGTAATGGTTGCCTTCCACAAATCTCTTAACACTTATATCTGACCTTTCCCTACTCTCATTTTAATGCATAGGTTTCTCTTTTAAAAGACTTTATTTTCTTAGCCTGCATAGGCACCTCTCCCAGATACCACGACCAGCTTATGCCCTAGGTTAAAATAACGTATTCACAGCAGTCCTTCCATACTGTCTCCAGTCCATACTTCCAACATCCTTTCTTTCTGTACCTCTGCTCGTTCTGCACCTAATTTAAACTCATTCAGGGGTTAAATTCTAACGGCTGCTCAGTCCTATAAGAAGCAAAATATAAGTGCAGCAATAAAGAGATTAGCAGGATTTTAACCGTAGATCTGTCTGCGATCTGGCAGTGCACCGGAGTGATCAGTGGGACTCCCAGCTGATCCACAGAACGAGCCCTACCAGGTCCAACAGTGAGTACTCCTCTGTTATCCATCATTGAACCAGACCTTTCCCAAATAATCCTACATCTGTTGATTCAGATTTCTTCCTTCTTAGGACTCATTGCACCACCAGATTTTATAATTGCCTTGACTCATATTTAAGTAGTTCCAAATTGGGAAGCAGTGAAGTAATCCAATGTATTAAATAGGAGAGGCTTTGTAAGGATTCTGGCCAATTAATTTGATCTTCACTTAATAGTTATTCATAAATACATATATGAATAAAACCTTTCATTTGGCGTATCCGCCTTTTTTTTGCAAAGGAGAGATTCCCAAGCTTGTACATATGGTCATTAGCCAAAGCTTTCCCATCTGCTCTTTGTAGCAAATATGCAGCCTTGTTGATAGTATTAGATGTGGTAGTCAAGGGAAAAATTTCTGATCGATGTACATTACCTCAGCTTTTCTCTGCTCTGGCAAGTTTGACTTATCATTAAACACCCCAGAAATGCCAGCTCTAAAAATCATTTCTACTTGGATGTTATTTTCCACCTCTGAGAAATTGCTGCTGTTTTCTGGGATTTGACTTTTATTAGAAACTTTTCTAAAATCCAGAAAGCTAGAAATGCATCAACTAAATCAAGCAATTCCACCTCTAATTCAAGAATAACCCAAAACCCTTCCACATTTTGGCCATTTTTTTTGTGCACATTTTCCATTCCATCTCATTCTCCCCCTTCTTTACTACACAAATGTATGAGAGAAAAATAGATTTTCTAGTCAAAGTTATTAGATATTATGTTATATGAGAACCTAAGAACAGTCAGTCTGGGTTTAAACAAGTGTATAGCTCAATATCCTTCCACAGGATGCAAGAAATGCCATTGGTGGTCAAGTGAGTAGATACTTTAAGTGTCCCCAAGCACTCCTTCCATCCATGCAGTCATTAGCACCTTCTTCACGTTCAGTAACACTCACTTGAGCATAATAACTAATTGCATGTAGTCTATGTATCTCAAATTGAGTGTTAATTTGTGATAACTAACTGGTGCCAATCTATATTGGTACTTAAAGAGCCAAGTGCTGTCTTTCTTTTTCCTGTTTATCTAAAGGCCAAGTCACAAGCACCTATAGAGAGATGTTCCGCAGAAGATATTTGTCACCATTTCCAGTCCCTTGCAGAAAAGTTTTCACTGCAAAAATTCCCAACCTTGTGTACCAATTAGTGGTTCTTGTCCAGTAACCTCTCCAGACTGATCTGTTTGTTATCAGCCAAACGGATCTGCAGACTGCAATTCCTCCATGAATAAGTACAAAGGCATGGTCAGTTATCAGGAACATCAACATGCTGGAGAAGAAAGCATACTTTGGTAGAAAAGAAATCTTGTTATCACCCTCAGATGCCCTTTTGATCTTATTAGAAAGGAAATTGTGGCACTAGAAAGTGAAGGGAAATAAGGGAGGGCTAGCACAGACTGATTTGATTATTTTTTTATTTAAACCAGGAAATATATATACGTCACCAAGTTCCTTTTCTCACCTGGGAAATCCTGTGTGACCTTTAAGTCCTGCCTAACACAGAGTGCAGCACCAGTGCCAGGAGAGGCTGTTAGCACAGGAATACCCTACCAGCCTGGATTTGTTAAGGACCAAGCCCAGCTTTGGGTCCCAGAGTTGTAGCCAGCCTGCCTCTTATGGCCAGTTCATTTTGAGATTGCTTCTATCCCTCCTTCCTGAGTAGTGACTTATTTCACTGCACTCAGCTGGACTGAGAAGAAGCAAAGGATTCATAATCTGACCTTGTGTGTGTTTGTTATTCCTACATGCAGGCTGGAAAAAGCCTTTCTTTTTCCTATTGATTCAGGTATTCTAAAGGACTTTGGGCATAGCACGGAGGCTCAGCAGAGACCCATCTGGGATCATTGCTAAGAGCACTTAATGAGCTTTGAATTCATGAGGAGGAGACAGGGCCTTGCTTCTCCCATGAGCTCATGTTTGCTATGTAGAATCAGGTCCAAAGAAAAAGATGGCAATTTTCTTTTAGGGAAATTTCTGCAGTTTTGATTCTGTAAAGAAAACACTGAGATGCAAGGTAATTTAAGTGAGTTGTTTGGTTGGCTGGATTTTCTGATACCTAATGGAGTATGAGCTCTGAAGTTTTTTCATAGGCCTGGGCCGTAATATCAGTGAACTCTTACAGAGCCTCTCTACTGTCTAACAAAAGCTGTGGTCATGCACTGACAATGCAGATAAATTCTCCTTAACCTCTTCCAGGCCACCTCTTTTTACAAAACGTGTAGAAACTGGCTACATTCTACCCACTAAAAAAATTCATGCAGGCAGAAAGATGAACACATGTGCCTAAGCATACACAGTAAACATCGTCACAGAGAGCAGGACAGAGAATTAGCTGATCAACACCAGTTATTTTAAGAAATATATTAGAACAACACAAGCATTCAGTGATGCTTTCCATGTATTTTTCCTGTTTAGAGTTTTCCCAAACCAAAGGAGATAACAATCAAAGGATTTTTTTTTTGCTATGAATTTGTCCACTTATATTCTTATTTCCACGTAAAATTCTACATCTACAGCATCGGCAGCAAGGAAATGCACAGCCTAAGGGTATGTTTTGTGAAGATGACTTCCTTTTTTTTTGTTCTAAGATTGTAACATGACAGTTTCATGCCCTCATATTGAAAAAGGCGTGGGACTTGTATTTTATCAGATTTACAACAAAAAAAATCGTCCCAGTCAGTACAACCTGCAGGATACTCCAGAGGCCAACATCAGAACCTCACTGGGCATGTTGGATGTTCAAATACACACAAATCTGAAGGTTACTAGTACTTGGTTTACCTATCCCTCATGTCAAGAGCTCTGAGAAAATTCTGAAACCTACAACAGTAAAAGTAAGAAAAAAGTTCTTAGTCTGAACTCCCTTTCTTCCACAAGCTATCCATCATGTTTTGAAAGATCAAATATTTGATTCTGGCTTTAGAGACTTTTGTAAGCTCTTCTGCTACATAAATAGCTGGGCCATCTTCTCTATGTAAGATATATTAAATATCATCCAGTGACTACTGGACTCAATGAAAGTCCTCCAGTTCAGCTCAAAATAGTTAATCAGTCCCCAGAAGCTGATATTTACTAATCTGCTTCAAAAATCTAAAAATCAAGAGTTGTTTTTTTTTTGAGGCTTCTCAACATCTTGAAGAACTGATCAATCAGACCCTCAGAGTAAATTATTTATTAATCTCCTCTGAAAACTTGAAACAGAGAAAAAATTAAGATTATCAATGTCATGAAGATTGATGAAGGCGATTTTCACCAATTCTCTATGGAGGAAAATTCAGGGCTGCTAATACCAAATATAGGTCAATAAATCATTCTAGTACGACTGACCTAATTAACACTCAATCCCTGATTTGAATGCAGGAAGCTCATTATCTTGACACAAGGTTCACTCTCACAGAAAAGGAAAAAAAAATAGAACTAAAAAAACTTATGCAAAACTTTGTGGAAGCAAAGTTTCTGGATGAGATAGAAAGCAGCTGTCCGCTGTGCAAGTGTTTCTGCTGGTTTACCAGTCCTAGATACTTCATGACCAAGGAGAGATAATGGGAAACACTTTTGTTTGGTCTGGTACAGCTGAGAGGTGGGAAGAGTCATCATTAAACACACAGACTGTTGTTACATTCCAACACCAAAGAAAGGTGCTGAAAGGACCCCCACAGTGCAAAGAACATCAAAGCACACAGAGGCAGTGGCAGTACCCAACAGCATCTCTGCAATGATCCTGGCCATGAAATACACAAGCACACAGCTGACAGGCACTCCGACCTCAGGGAGTTTGGTTGGAGGAATCAAATCCATTGTGCTCCCCCCTCAGAAAGGCTGAGGGCCAAAGTCAGAGGTGCCTAAACACAGAAAATATTTCCTGAATTATTGCAATGGCCCAAGGCTAAAACTAAATAGTTTCCTTTTCCAACTCCTTCCTTCCCAACTCCAGTCAACTGAAATTAGAGGTTTCTCCTTGCTTTTGTACTAGACGAACATCGAACAAGGGAATATACTACGACAGAGAAGAACTGTGTTTTTTCTGAGTGCCACGTGTAGATTCAGAAAGATTTAGACCAGAAAGTGACCAGAGCCTACTCTTTGACATAGAGGGTGGTTTCTCTCAGTGATGAAAATAGCCACCTCATTGCATCCCCAAATAAGCATCAGACATAAGGGAAGATACCACAGACACTTAGCTTTTGAAAGAACTAAATACAAGGTAGTTTACACATAGTTAATCTGGAAACTACTAAATTATTTCTGGTAGACCGAGGAGAGGATTTCTAGAACAAGAAAAGTAGAGATTAATGGATTTGAAGCAGAAGCTTGATTATATGACAGGGATTATATAGTGTAAAGGCACAATTTTCTGAAGGGGGTGCAGAGCTCTTCTGTGACCTGTAGCCCTGCCCTTACAAAATATGGCTGTGAGAATATACACGAATATAAGCTCGTGTACATGGCTTTTTACCATCTTTGAGGAAGATGTATGAAATAAGGAAATTTAATCCATTTATCTCATTAAACAAAAACACCAAAGTGGAATCCTATTCCATACAGCTCACTTAATTAACTAGTGTCTGATTCAGAACTTGATTACCAAGAGTGTCATTCTAAACCAGGAACCATAACCAGGAATTGTTCTTTTTCTATTAGAGTAATTGAGAAGGGTGCCATTTGATTAGCCCATGGCTTTATTGATTGATTTATCATTGCTTTGTTTGCATTTGATTTTGATTGATTTTCCTTGCTCTTTGCAAATGAGTGGGTTGTCATGAATACAAAAGCACTTCACACATATCCACTGCCACAGCTCATTCATCTGTCCTTTCCTGGTATCTTCTACACTGAAACTGATGTTGCTGTCCACCAGCTTTCAGTCACAGCGGCTGTTGGCTGAACTAATGAGTGTACCTGGGCTGCAGTTTGCAAAAACAGCATAAGTCCTTACTAGCAACACAACAGGACAGAGCAGTGTGGAGTCACAGTACTACTTTGGTGTGAAATTAAGCTCTATGTAGACACAAGTCTGAGTGTAGCATTATGCCAGATTTCTGCACACCTATACCATCTGTAGAAATCTGCTGATATACAACAATAAATATTTAGGAAGAAAGCAATACGGTGGTATGGTAAGGACAAACCATACCCATGTGGTGGCACCAGCTTGTCCTGTTTGGTTTTGCAACTAGCAGAAAGAAACACCATTTTCAAAGAAACTTTATGCCAGTTTTACATAGCTACCTAGTAAACATAGTGAGTTCCCTGGCAAGGCTGCAATGCAGTATTACAAGGCTCACTTCTTATGGCTGCGTTAGCAAGGTGTATTGGCTGAACTATAAGATGGTCTTAGGTAGAGGATTGGAAAGGAAGTCCACTGTTCAAACTCCGAGGAGTCTGCACAGCATCTCTTAATCAACCTTCTTAAACCTTTCTGTTATTAAGGATAACCAGTTCCTGGGAGCATGCAAGGTGAGCTCAAATTCGGGACTTAACCCTGACTTGTTATAATACAAAATCTCCTTTAAGCCTTTCCCAGAATGTACAAAGTGCATAAAGCGAGCATGCTATCCTCCAAGGGTAGTGGCAGCAGATGTACTCCACCTAGCAAACAGCTTGTTTTGCAAAGGGAGCCTTCCCTCACAAGTGGATTACCTGAGATTGTGTTACAGATCCTCTATTCATTACTACCTGTCCTCCAAGTCACTATCCCTGATTATGGACCCATTTGTAAGATTCTTGTGTGACACAGGTAGTTGTATTAACCCATCTGTAAAAAGGCTTGCAATAGTCCTGAGCTTGGGACTCACGATTCTTTACTGCGAATCAGCTGGTCAATAACAACTTGTTAGATTGAGGTAGCGCTCCTGTCACCTGGGCCTGATGCTCTTGACTCGAGACAAAACCCAACGTGTTTATACACTGCCACTTTCTTACAAAGCCAGTGGAAGAAAGTAGACCTCCCCCTCCAGAAAACTGATGTCAGAAAGCTCTGCTTCAGCTCTGAAGGCTTGTAATTTGTAACACAAAAGAGAAATAAAGCCAAAAGGGAAGGAAATGCCCCACATTGTCAGTTCAACACAGAGTCTGGGTTTGTTTTCTAGTAAGACAGTGATGAATTGCAGCTTGGGCTATTGAAGGACATCAGGTCTTTGGGAACTGAAACCAGCAGCCCCAAAGACTTTTTATGTTCAGTGAATGGAATAGCTCAAAATATAAAGCAGCATAGAAGCAATATGAAAATATCCATGTTTTTCAGGCAGAGCTGTTTACTTCTCCACTTTGCTTTTTAGATGTCCATCAAAAAGTTTAGTTTCTTTGTGCTTAAATTTCTCCCATAATATAGATTATCCCATGCCCTGAATTTATGAGGGGGTTGTGAAAAACGTACACTCAATGACTGGGGCTGGATGAGTGGATGAAAGAGAGGAGAGTAAAACGGAGTAATAACTCATATTACGACACATTAGACAGAACTGAATTAACACTTGTTACTTCAGTTAGGTTTGATTCCGTCAGCTAATTGTAGAAAGTCCCAGCCACAAAGAGATCAGAGCCATCTTAGTGGTTTTATTATTAAAAAAAAAGATAATAATAACATTCTGATAAAGCAAAAAGCTTGCAAGCAGTGTGGTAGTCTCTTTATATTCACAGATTTCTTAGGCTGGCTGGCCAGCCACTGTTATTGAAAAAAATCTCAAACTGAAGAAAATTGCTTTTCACACGTGCTGCTACAGAACTTAGACTGACTAGCTTCCATATAGCTCTAGTTTTTCATTCTATAGAGATATGCAGGTTCTTCGTTCAGTTATTAAAAATTAATCTACATTAACAACACTGCTATAATTTTTAGTATCACTAAGTTCACAAAATTTTTAAAATGTTTTCCCGACATTCTGTGGCTACTTGGTCTATTCGTATGTCATCAAAACCTTAACTGTTTAAACACCCAGCCTCACAACCCTCTTATCAAGTTTTCTCATCATCTGATGTGAAAGCAGCTTCACCATTCTCTAAGCACATTCCAGTTGAACAAATAAACAGAATATGTGAACCTGAAGTCTTGGACATGGAATTGCCTTTAATTGCCTTAAAGCTGATTCCTAGTTTTGTAATGCCAAATGCTGAAGTTCCTAACCAAACAGAACTTCAGAAGCTGAGTTTCCTCCTACTTACTGTTACCAAAAAATATTACCACAAAATTATAGTCAATTATTCCCAAGTGAGAATAGCTATTCTGTTGTTATCTCATACTGCACTGCTGGAAAAATTAGAAAGGCTGTGCAAACAGAAAATGAAGGTGACAGTTAACAAGAAACAAACTTGAACCATGAAGACTAAATAAGAAACAAGAAGAAAAATCAAGGATAGGGGGAAACCTACAGAAATAACCACCGTTCTTTCAACCATGCGGCAGAATCAGTGTCTGTTAGAGCAGCACCGTTAGGACCTGAAAGTGGGAATGATTATTTTGTATATATGTGTCTTTGTTTATGTCCTTACATATATGTATTTATGTATATATTCACATTGGTACATTAGTATCCCTTCAATTGGAAGTCTTTTCTTTATCCATTCCTCAAACATAGTTCATTTTAACTAAAAATAGAACAAGGACCAGCTTGAGGTGATGCCCATTCATCTGAGATGGAAAGCGGTACAAAGACAATAGATTCAGACTTGAGAGAAGGTGTAAACATGGAGCAGATCAAGAGTCTGAATCTTTCTCCATTTACCCCAATAGAAGTTCTATATTAAGTTGAAAGGATTACATTGAATTTTTACCATCATGCAATAGCACTATTCTAATGTCACTTTGTTGCAGTGTGGTCAAGGCTTGTCTGGAGCACAGGCCTGAAAAGGCCCCTGCCAGAAACAAGTCAGGGCTTGTCAGAGCTAAGTTGGGACTGGTTAGACATTAAGGCTGTGCTGACCAAAAAGAAACAATAAGTCAAGAAAATTTGCAACTAGAGATAGGATGTAATCTAGTGGTGGGATTTAATTACACAATGTTTACAGTTAGGTAAATGGATTAACAGTCAGGTAAATGGATTAATATTTGAATATAATCAAAGTGATATGTAAGTTTATGTTTAACTGCTATGTCTCCTGTGAAATGTAAAACCAATCATGTAACCTTGCTTGGAAAATAGTATAAAAGATGCGTTCAAAATGTGGGTCTCTGGGTACCTGTCTTGGGACAGGAGTCTACAGGAACCCCGGGCCCTAATAAAGCACCGCATAAACTGACACTCTGTTAGTTTGTGTTCTCATTACGGGCAACAACTTCATCAAACCTAAGACTAAACAAACCAAAGAGACACAGAGAGGCAAAATCTTGGTCTTCAGAAAATTAGAATCTCATCCATTAAGTTAATGAGTTAACAATTTGAAATCTTTGTAGTGTGATAAAAAAAAGCACGAATCCTACTATAAGAAGGTATCCAGATATCATCTTTGAATGTTTGTTGCTTGATAAGATGCTGATATACCCAGGATGATTCTTAGAAGACAGGTAAGTAACTTTACTAGCTTTTGATTCTCATTAATTCTAACGTTGCTGGAGAAATGGAGGAAGTGGGATACTCTCCTTTTCATCTCATGAAAGAAACTATTATGATAACCATTTTGCAATACCTATCGATGCTGCCTGGAGTAGTAGAAACCTCACCAAAAAAGTAATTAAACAGCCAAATATCATGATATCTGATTTAAGGTATCTTTTTAAAAGTTATTATAGTCCCTGTGGGGCTAATTCTGTGATCTTAGGAAAATAAAGCATGCATCATTACTCCTGGGCACACAAAGACACAGGTGGTACCTAAGCAGCCCTTTTTGCCCGAGGACTAAAATAAGCATGTTGCTTCCGGTTTTAGATCTGATACGCAACAGAAAATGTCAGAAAGTTGAAAAACATAATTAGATCCAAACCACAGACAAGTAGATCTTCACTTCAGCCCAAATTTCCAAACAGCAGCCAGTTGGCAGAACGAAGCTCAGCAGGTTAGCAGTGTTCTCTCTGCCCAATTGTTAGAACAAATGGTGCTATTTCAGTCTGCTGCTGCTGCAGGCAAGAGATTAACTCTCAGGCTGATGAATTGAGAGCAGAACTAAATGAAGCAACCCAATTTTTCCATTCAGTTCTCTAATCACGAGTCGCTACCTGCTAGGAAGAAGCATAATCTTAGATTTTTGCAGCCTTTCTGCTGGCTAACATGCTTTATAATGGAGTATACCTTTTGGAGCCTCTGACAGTTTAGGGGCATTTTAAGGTAAAGCCCATCTCACATCACACATAGAGTATCTTCAGCCTCTGTCACAGAGAAGTTAGGAAAATAAGACACAGCTGATCAATTCAGAGTCTGCAAAACCTCCCTGCAATGAAACAATATGGGAGAGGTGAACTCAGAGTGTAACAGAATAAAAAAGAAGTGCAGAGAAATCCTAAAATTAAGAGGAGTAAGGAGGAGTCACTATCCAAGAGGTGGAGAAAGTTATATAGGGGGTATGAGGCCAACCAGAACATGGGGAAGCTGAGGGAGGATTTCAAACAGACCAAAGTGAAGCTAGAAAACAGAAGACATGGGAATGGGTCGAGAAGCAGGCACGTAATAAAAAAAAAGACAAGAACTGTAAAACCTTTCATGAGATTGCAATGAAGAGTTTCGTTGAAGAAGGCCTGAGAGAGCAAATATGGTGCAAGGAAGAGAAGAAGCAGGACTGAGAAACTTGAATTGAAAGGAGACAGGGGAAAGAACTCATTTCTAGGCAGAGAAGAGCTGAAAGAAAGAAATAAATCAGTACAAAGAAAAAGAAATTAATTAAAACACAAGAGATGTGATCCTTTGAGAATGTCAGGGGATTTACATATGCTGAGGCACTCACAGTTTCATTCATTGTTGGTTCTGGGTTTTGAGAAGAGGTTATTTGCTTCATCCACAACCTTAGAGAAAAAGTCAAAGTAGTCATTAAGATGTGACACATTTTCCACACTTAATTTCTCTGGTACAGAACAGGAGAAACATTTTTCCTAGGGAGAAGCTTGTGGTGACCTCTGACTCGGACAGGTACCTTCTCCATTCAAAAAGCCCTAACCCCACAGCCTTGGCAGCTCCCTAGTGCAGGGAATGCATCCAGCTCTCAACTAAACCCACTGCTCCTCAGATCTGCTTGGTTTGCCTTCTCTGCAATGGTACCCCTTCACTTGCTTCAGAGCAGGCCTGCAGGAACATACCTGATGGATGGGCTCAGATTGCTCACCTTTCACCTCCACCCTGACAGCAAACTCTCACACTCATCCATTAACATTTCCCACCCTGGAAAGAGGGCAGAGACTGCTTCTACCTTGTTGCTTGGCTGTTAATAGAACAGGGCACTGGATGGGAAGCCTGCAGACTCCCTGGTGCTAAAAGAAAAGACAGTTCTTTCTGACTGGTCTGACCGCCTTTCTGCAGGTTGGATTTCAATCCACTTTTTGACTACCCCATTCAGGAGATGTATAAGCCTGTTCTTGTACATGAGCCTTTCATCTGTTATCTAGGCAATGTGCAAATAAAAGACTGGGCCACAGCATTCAACTAAGGTTTCTAAAGGGATTGCCTTCCCATTCCCCATGGATAGCCTGAGATCATACCAGGGAAAAGAAATCGCCACAAGTTTGTTATGATCAAGGAAAGGGATTCCTATTCACGTTCTCCACGCTCTGCAGTATGTTTAGATTGAGTCTAGAGCTAAACTGCTGCCAAACAGCATTTTAAACTAAGGTCCCCACACCACACAGCTGAAAACCCCTGGGGTTGCGATCTTTTTATTTACATTTCCTGCAGAAGCTTCTGAGGGAACAAGGCTGGTTTAACCTGCCTGGCAGGCAGCACTCCCTGAAGTATGAACAAGTCCTTGGAAACACCTATGTCCTTCTTAACTCTGAGGGAGGCCAAGCAGTTTGATGCCTGGAACTCCTGGAACCACCCGAATCATCAGTAAGCTGGAGCAGTCTGGCAAAACACAAATTCACAAATGCTCCTAAGATGTTTTATCACAGTTTTCTTTTCAATTATTTATACAGTCAACACACCCATTAGTATGAAAATAGGACTCACTGCCATCTGCTCAAAAGCAAAATCAAGTCAAAATGATATCATGCGCATAACACCTCTTGTTGGAAAACACAGTTTATCAGTAATGGAAAATACTTGTGGAAAGTTCACTTTGCAAAAGACAGGAACTGTAAAAACAAAAGCTCCTGCTGTTTACATACACAGGAACCCTTTCAAAGACTGAAGAACAAGTTCATACCTTTTCCTACAAATCCTGAAATGCTCAGAAAAGGTAGGGTTTAGTTCATAATTACTTTTCTCTCCTCTCTTTTACAGTTACTGTATTAAAATTAGGAGGGTGTGGAAGTCTAACAAACATTTCTTAACAGCCAGAGCAGAGTTTTTGAGAACATTGTCCAAGTCTGTTCGTACATTTGATAAATCCCTTAATATCTAGTGGGATTACTTAGGTGCTGCATGCACATATGTAACAGCGCACTTGAGACATAAGGCTTCACTTGAATATAACAGGTTTCACATGATTTACTGTATGGTCTGACAGTAAAAAAAAACATTAGTGTTTTAATTTCAACACTCTTTCCTCTGTCCTTATAAGAATAAGGACTTCATTCCTTACTTCCTACTAAGAAGACTACACAGCACGCAAATGTTAGTCTGATGCCTACAACATGGAGGTTTCCAGTGTCTCTGAAATGGTCATGGCCCCAGGAAAATGGGGAAAGGACTTGAGGGAAAGAAAAGCAGAGACTCATTCTTCCATTTTAAAGGTGCAGCCTCCACTCATTGCACACAGCAAGCTCAGATCCTCTGAGATGGGATGTAGTGCTTGAGAGGAAGGCTGCATATTTGTGGGAAGGGCTTTAAAATCAATGGGAGAAAGCCCACTGCATTACCAGCATCCAGTAGAGCACTACTCCCAGTATGAAGGTATTGAGATCACACCATATCAAAAGTCAATTAAGGCTTTGAAGCTCTGAATTCACAAAGACAAACTAATTCTTACAGCTTTTTCTTTTCCCGAGCTAGCATTTCTTGCAGGTACCTGAAAAGAAATGTTAACTAGACAGAGAGTAAGTACAAACAATTACTGTGTTTTACCCATGTGTTATCCCAGTGGTACTTGGCATTTTAGGAGTTTAAAGTTTAATTACATTTTTGCTTTTGGTACATTGGATAGCCATTCACCTATGAAGAAAAGTGTCTGAGAGGGCTTCAAGCTCATTTAAAACAGAGAAACAAAAATTGCTGAAGCGTGTGAGGCTGGTGCTGTGTTTTGATGCGCTATAGAATAATGTACGGAATTATTTATACATTCGCTAAGTGGTGCATTTTCATTGTGCTTTCAGCTAACTCACAGACTCCAGCGGCCCCATCTCAGGAAACCTTTCTCCCTACACTTGCTAACACTTCCACTAATACACTGTATTTTTTCTTTGCCCCATTGCACTATTGCGTGGAAGAGATATTTGAAAGTCTGCCCAGGCTGCAGACATTACAAGAAAGGGGAAAACAGATGATCAAGAACATTTCAGTCACTTCATTGCTCACAGAATTGCTTATTTATTCAGATTTTTTACTCCCAGCTTCCTCTGATCACCTTGGTTTCTGATGCCTCTCCTGCTACTCCTTTGTGAGACAGGAGATGGGGATTCTTCACATTGAATGTCTCTGAAAGTGTTGAGCCCTCTTCACAACATTAATCTCAAAGGTCATGTCCATAAGGTCATAACATGCTCCTCAAAAGAAGTCTGTCATGTCAGGTTGTGTTAATGGGACAGAAATGGCCGTGTAGAAGGTAGCTCTTGATTTTTGTCAGGGACTGAGGAGGGTGAGCAAAGGCAAAGAGTGACCAGTCTTACCAAGCCGGAAAGGCTGAGCAAAAGGTATGGCCATGGCCTTGAGCTATGACCCCTACCATAGCTGGGTGAGTGAAGCAGAGCACTTCAGAGTTGTCCCATTGCCTAAAGGAAACCAGATGTCAAAAGTCACCAGGCTTCAACCCCTCGCTGCAGCAGGAATTCCACACAACCAGCACTTGAGGAGACAACGTGGAATTCAAAGATCACGGCATGAGACCACGGAGGAAATAAATCCACGAGTCTTCCATACATCAGGACTAAGAAGGCGTAGGTGAGCACACATCACCACAGCATCTCCGCCCCAGCAGGGTTACAGCAAATGGTCTATGTGGTAGCAATGCGGGCTTGGAAATGCCCCACCTTGGTGCCTGCACGGAGCTGGTGTGTACAGGGCTAGGGGACCATTGCCGTGAATCGCTGTTTCCTGCTGGTCTGAACACATCCCGAGCCCTGCCACTCGCATGTTGTTTGCCTTCTCCATCCTTCCCTTCTGTCCTGAGTGCTCTCCTGCTGCCGCAGGCACAGAGCCCCTGCTGTGCTCAACCTCCACCAGCCCGTGCTCTGGAGTGGGTGAATTGATTTTGCTAACACACATCTACAAACATAGTTTTTTCTGCTGCAGTAAATCAACACAGCTCCACAGGACCAGAACAATAAAACACGAGGAGAGCTGGGGGTCTATTTCCTCTGCTTGATGGGTGCTCCATCATGCCAAGCTGTGATTACTGCAGCCCCCATGCCACCAATCTCTTCCATTTCCCGGGTTCAGTCTCGGTACTGGGGTGTAGGAGCACTTGGTTGTTTGTTTTAATATAATCACCATTTATTTTCAGTTATCTGGGGAAAAGAGAAAATCTTTCACACACACAAGGCCCTGTATTTCTTTTCTCCTGCCTATGAGTGGGCTGACTGCACTAAGACAGAGCGTGGCCACACAGGTTCTGGTTTGGGGAAGAGATGGAAAACATCTTAGTGGGCAAGTAAAGTATAAAAAAGAGCACAAAGAAGCAGAGGGAAAGATATCTGTGAAGGAAATATGAAACCTAGTGTGAGTTTTCCAAGAAAGGGAGGGGAGTATTTGAAGATGTTAACTCCTACATTGCCTTCTCCCACTTTCAGTGAGGCTTTTTTCTTCACTGGAAGCTGTGGAAAGGATTCACACCCGCACACACACATTTATGCTTATCTCTGCTCAGATGCTTAAAAGGGAAATCTTGTCTTTTAACAGCCAACTTTGTGAGAGGCCTCTAGACTTCCTCACTGTTTCAGGTTTTGTTACTTTTTCTTTTTTAGCTGCAGAAAATGGTTAAGGAGAATTCCAGCTCCTCACAGTGCCTTTCAAAAGCATTTTAAATGTACTCCACAGGGCTGGGACAGCTGTTTCTCCCTTCCTAGGAAAAGAAAACAAAAAAAAAAGGAAAGAAAGAAAGAAAGAGCCTTTCTGCTCCTTTTTTTCTACCCTACAGGCTCTCCTTCAAACTGCCGCATCTTTCCATTTCTGACCAAAGTTTCATGGCAGAAAAGCAGCATCTTCTCCACTGCCAGCAGGCTCAAAGCCTCACTCTTCCACCAGGAAAGGCTGCAGAGCTTAAGGCATTGCCTCTGTTTCTCTCTGCATCAGCTGGGGCAAATCCCAGTGTAGCATCACACCACGTTACTGCTTATCACCGAAGAAAGAGTGGATTGGAGGGCACCTTCATTTCAAGGTCATAAGGTCAAGAGTATCATACGTGAGGACCAATTGCTATCATCTCTTTGGAAACCTACCTGAAAAAAAGTTTGGCTCTTAATCCATACATCCTACTCCATACCATGAATAGATGTGCTCTTGCAAAAATGCTCTAGAGAAATATCCAGAGTTAAGTGCCTACAGTGACCACCTGCACTCCTGGGATGGGCAGTCCTACAAGGACCCACTAGTTACCAACCTGAATTTCACACAGGTTTGTGGAAGAAATTAAGCTATCTGTAAGACCAAGTCATGTGCAGGCTACTGAATCTGGGGCACAACTGGATTTGACTGCGGCAGCCAATCAGGTTGCAGAGCCCAAAACCTCATACAGAACTAGGAATCCATCAGTTTCCATAGGGTTACCACGCTGATTCTATTATTCTGTGATTCAATGATTCTATGATTCTGATGGGCAATCTGTCTGGCTGCTGTCCAGCTTTCCTTTTTGGGGCCTAACTACTCATCACTGGCATGGGATGTCCCCAGCCTGCAGCTCTCACTAATTATGATTTGTCAATAAACCCTTCAGACTTCAGTCCCAATGGGGTTGCTGCTGATATCAAGAAAAGGGATAACGGACATTAGGGGATCAGCCCTTTCTAAACCAAAAGCCAGATGGGTGGAGTTTTAAGGCATTGGAAATTTGTAACAAAATGATTTATAGAAGTAGCTGTCGCAGAGTAGCTCCAATTGAAAAAAAAATAGAACTGATGTGACAGAAATAAAGGCAACTACAAAATAACATTTCTGAGGCACTAACATTCCCATGTAAGAGCCTGAAACCAAATCTAGACTGCAAAGAAATAGTTTTCTGAAAAAATGTGCCACAGACCATTGGCTGTGTCATGCACATGAACTGAACTGTGACTCTTGGATTTGAAAGCATCAGTCACTCCTGTCAGAGCAGCTTTAGTTGTCGTGAAGCAGGACCAGGATCTGATCCCTGCAAGGGAACATGGACAAGTTTGGTTAATACATTATTTGCTGTGTCTACACTGAGAGCTGGTTTGGATCCAAACCCCCTGGCCACCGTCTGCATTTAGCAGAGGCTTTTAGGAACTGCATCTCTGCTTTAGCACAGTGGTGTGCCAGAATCACAAAACCCTGCTGAGATCCCCCAGAAAGGGTGGGACTAGGTCAGGGCAGCAGTAGCCATTGGGAGAAAATGGCAAGTTTCTGTCAGTGTCCAGTTAGAGGGATTATGGCAGATTTCCTAAAATAATCTAGGTAAAGCTGTCAGGCCTCTAAGGCTGATTGAGTGCCTGTCCAAGAATACTGTCACTTGCAACTGGATGTAAATAGTTACAAAGAAGAGTTTTATAGCTGAATTAAGATCTTTTCCTCTTGGCTGGCAGTGGGTATTCGCTTTCTCACCTTCTCAGAGAAACTCCTGTACTGGATTTCCAAAGGACCAACATGGTGTTCTCTGTCCCTACAGAGACCTGTCTTAGTTCATTAGTTCATTATGTCAAAGACCCTCTGGTCCTGATACAGGCTCTCACATCCTCCAATCTGAAAAAGGATCGAGTACAAAGTCATGGCAGGAAGGAAAAAAGTACTTAATGGAAATACCTCCACAGGCTTAACTAAAATACAACAAGCTGCAAACCCACCCAAGGGATGCTCAAAATGACTCAACCTCAAAGCTCAGTCTCCAAATCAGGTTGAAGCAGAACATCAAGTTGCTGATCACTACACTACTATACATCAGCTGGGCTACAGTAACTGCCTACATGCTCCTCCCTAGTCTGTGGTAACATCCCAGATAATACAGTATGGCTTATCCCAAGTGAAAAAAAAATAATACATCATGCTACACCCATTGCAGACCAAAAACTTGATCAGAGAAGAAGTCACCAGTGCTCAGCTGCCTCCCAGAAATACACCAAGGTGCTTCAATTTGGAAATTGTCTAAGGCTTGTGTTTCATAGTATCCCTTTTAATATGCATGCCAGAAGCTGTTTCTGATGTTAGCCGATGTAGCTTAGGGCTCTTCTGTGGTCTCTTCTGGAGCACAGTTGATTAAGTTTCCTCATGGCACCCTGTGCAGGTGCTGGGGAGGATTATAGGCAGTACCCTCCATGCCAAGAAAACATGCATCACTCCTCTCAGGCCATCTTGTCAGCCTCTCCAATTGTACAGGACTGATCCCTGTGCTGTTTTATCCATTTTGAAGTCCCGTTAAGACTGACACTTATGCAAATGTAAGTGTCTCATCCTTCTTAAAAAGGACATTTAACTCAGGCTCCCGGATGGCTATAGCACACAGGTATTTTTCTTTTAGGAGCTCACTCACATACCTTCTGCCTGATAAGACAAATGGGTCATTTCCACAAGCCTCCCACTTTCTTCCCTGTGAAACCATGAACTGCCTGCACAAGGGGCTGAGAAAAGTCAGAGACATATTGACATGAACTGACTTGTTCTGTGCCTGCACCAAGGAAGGACAGGCAGACATTTTAATCTTTATTAGCACAGAGCCCTGCATCTGAAAGGAAAAAATCAAACACTAGGAAAGGATAGAAGCCTGAAAAATGAACACAAGGTCACCTTCCCACCCCTTTCTTTTCATATGAGGAAAGGATACTCTGATCAGGACGATAAAGGGAGCCTTCCTTTTGTGAGAGATGTCAAGATGAGCAATTTTTCCCCTTGCTCTGTCACTCACAGATGGCACTAAATGATAGTAATGGAGAGCTAAGCTGCCATTCCTTTCCTGGAGCGATCTCCAGTTACTTTGCCTACATGTCTGGTTTTGGTCACATTGCATGATTTGTTAAGTGATCTCAAAAACCTTTTGAAAGGTGATTTCAAGCACTGACATCCTTGCAGAGAGAGGGAACAGTGGTGTATCATTGTAAGGGAACTTGCCTGTGGTCTCAGGGACTAGGAAGCTAATTTTGAGCTGGCTTTGCAGACACACAGTAGTTTGTGCTGCATGATCTAGGCTGATGCTGTGTAGCTGCTGGCACCATCAGCGTTTGTTCCTGCAAGGAAATTATTCTTTGATCAAGAGACTTCTCATACATATATATCTGACATGTACACATAGAATTAACTATAACTACCTCCCATCTAAGCCACATGAAGTCATTAAAATTCATTCAGATTAATGGCAATGAACCAAACTCAACACCTGCAATCTATACAGAAATCAGTAATTACAATACTTTATATATGCTACCCTATCTTGGAAATGTTGCTGGTGCTTTAATGTGCAGAATGTGAACTGAAAATGAGGATCTCTCTGCTCAGACTGAACTTCCCAGCTAAGAAGTCAAGGAGATGAGAGAAGCTGAAGCCCAGTTAAACTCATTGTGGTACACTGCATGAGCTAATCCAGAAGATCCTGCCTGCGAGAGTTTGGAAAAATTTCTCTCATCTTGCTACCGGGGAAAGTAATGCACAGAAGCAAAGACACGATGGCACTAGAAGAAGAAGGGCATGCACACAGTTGTTTACCTAATCAGGCAGAGTCTGAAGTCCCACTAGTCCACGTTACTTTGTCAGGGAGCTGGGGACGGGTAAGAAACCTGGGTGCCGAAAGCAGACACATGCTGGTGGTTAGAAAAGCCCAACAAGCTGCTGAGGTCCAGTTGCAGGTGTCAACTTCTGCTCAAGGCTTCCATTGATCAACTACAGCCCTTTAGGTAGGGAAGAAATCCTGAAAGCACAAGAGCAAACAGGCTATTTGCAACAGTTCACAACATGGTAGCCTCTCCCAGCTCTGCATCAGCCTCTGACCTAGGGGTGATGGAGCCAAGTTCCCTCCACACAGCCATTTCCTTTCCCAAAGTGCTCCTCAGGTCTGGAGACATTAACTCACAGGGGCTTCATTTGCATCTCACCCACATGAATATGCAAACTGTAATTAAAGTACCATTGCTTTGTGCCACTCCATCATTCACAATCTGGGCTGGTGTAGCTTTTGGGGAGGGAGGCAGGAAAAACTGAAAAGATAAAAACTTCTGAAATTCATGTGAACTGTTTCCTGTGCTTCTGTTAACACAGCAGCACTTCAGAGACAGAGTACACATCATGTTTATTCCCTCTCCTATTTGCAGTGTTGAAATTTGCTTTAATGATCTTTTTTTCATTTTGTCTCTTGGTGTTCAGAGAGAATCATCTACCACTCTGTTTCCCTACCAGGAGTGAATGAACCACAAGTGCGTTTTGCATTCAGCTTAACAGATTGATTGACTTTAGACTAAGTTTCAGTATTTCCCATTTGACTTTCATTACCTAGAATAAGATGATAAGTCAACCTGAACTGAAAGTAATTAAGGGAACTTTTGGAAGTGAGGGGGGAGGGGAAGGAAAGAAGAAAAAGCCTTCTCCCTTCAAACACATAATTGCATGAAAATAACACAAAATGCAAATGACTTATAGATGCACAGATCTAGATCTTTTACTGTCACTTTGAAGAAATTAACTACAAAGGACTAATAGTTGTAATCTGCCTACACAGTAGTGCTGCTCCATGTTATTTAGCATTTTCAAAAACACCTCCTGGGTTTGTCTAAAAGTATCAGAAGGAACTTTAGAAACCCTTTCCCATGCAAATATTCCCCCAAGATAAAGAATCAGGCAGGGTATGGAACAGACTCAGCATGGGTTAACAGCTCGCATCTTGGACTTCACTCAAAGTTAAGCACAGCCCCTTTGTCAGAATGATTGGCCACAAGACCAAAGGGTTATAACTTTAAGAGCTATGTTCAAGGCCAAAATATCTTAAAAGTACCCTCTCCAAACTTAGAGAAGTTTACGGGCTGGTAGGCATCAGCTAAATATTAAAGAGTGCTGAGGTGATGGGTAGATAGATGGACAGACAGACAGATGTCTCTTACTGTTTTGCTTTTTTACTATTAATGATGAGAAACATTGTGGAAGAAAATCAGTAATCTTAAAGACAAGATGTCACAGACATTTGTTACTATCACAGTGAGATCTACTCTGGCAGGCAGGATTTGTTGTGTAAATACAATCAGCAGTAGGGGCTTCCAGCTCTGGGAAAAAACAAAGGTGAAATCCCAGATAGCTATAAGGGGTATCAGAGAATCATGCTGGAAATTATCTGAACATATTCCAGGTTTTTTAGAAAAAATCAGACTCATGGGGACAACGTGCTGGGAGTTCTGGCAATGTCCCCCTGCAGCACTCCCTGCTTCATCCAATGCTTTTAAAATCTTTTCAGCAGCTGCCACTAAAACACCTGCATTTGATAGCAAATCAGAAATCATTCTTATTCAGAAGCTGTTCCACTTACTAGGTAGAGGTCAGAGAGCAGAGCATGGTACACTCTGCCTTCAGACCAATATAAATTGTGCTCCTTCAAAAAATCACCTAATGGTAATCTCAACCTAGATGTTATGTTGCTTAAACCACAAGGTCTCCAGGAAGAGATAAGAGGCTCCATATATGGCTCATCATTCATATTAACAGTGAGAGATTAAGCAGAAAAGACAAAAAATAATGACTCAAAATCCCCATGAACGAGGCAAGGACCAGGAGCTCAGGAGGAATACCCAGCACCAAGCTTGTCTGAGTCCTTAAATCAAACAGCTGATAAAATCCTGCCATTGAATCGGCTTTTGCCCACTCGTTGAATATCACTTCCAATAAAGCAACAGGTTTCATCAGACAGGATGAACTAAGCTCTGACGTTAAAGCCTTCCTCTCTCTCAGCAGCATAGCAAAATAGATTAAAGATAAAATTTGGGTCAGGGTTTTACCTTGGGCCAAGTCAGCGCAGGGGCTGTTTGTTCTTCCCTCAAAACACACGGAGTAAACAACAGCCATTTGGTGGCTCTGCTGCCACATCATGTCCATGAAAGCAACAGATTTCTAGCTCTCTTTTGCTCATAATGTATACACTAGAACCACATGTTGGATGTGTGGTCCACAGTCTTTGGGGGCTTGTTTTTTAACCTGAAAAAACATCTTCTGTCTTGTTTCCAGGCAAGTGTGCGCTGCTGGGGATTTATCCTCTAAAAATCTCCTCTGTCGCATTAAAAATAGTCAAACTTCTTACATCTTATTATAAAGAAGAATGTGTGTTCAGGTAGTGTGTTTAAGCATCCAACATGATGAAAGAAGGTAATTTATACATCAAATAAGAAGCTGCCACTTTGCTCTGTGATCCTAAATGGCATGAAATTCATATTTTGCGATACCTCCTGGCAGGAATTCTAGGGAACATGGATGTGAGCAGAGTGCCCTGGGTAGCAGCAGTCTGCAAATCAGCATCCTCCACCAGTTTTCTGTCAGACTGTGAGAATTCAGCATCTTTTTGGAGATTTACAATAAAAATTTCCTTATATGAGAAACAGGCAGGGGATACTGGGATGTCTGCTCACCTGGTTTATTTGTAGGGTCTTAGTCTGTGTTTGTTGCTGATATCTACATATGTTCTTGTCAGATGAGAAATAGTATGAACCTCTCCCATGCTGGGTCTTTCATCTGTGCTCAAGAAGGAAATGAGTTCAATCTCTTGCTTGGTCAGGAATGTGTTTTCCTCTGAGTTTTGTCAAGAGAGCACGATCTGTTTCATCAAAGCTGCTGCAAGACAACACGATGGCAAGAACACATCATCCTCATAGCGCATCTGGCCTCCAGGGATATCAAAGCTATTTCTGGAAATTGAGTCTCTCACAATTACATGGAGGGACATTATTCTTCAAATCTAACTCTCAAATCTAAAAAAGCAAATAGTAACAATCAATCTTAAACCTTATCGATAGATACCAAATATAACTATTTCTCTACCATCCATCATGAAATGTCCTCCTGTCCTCAGGGTCTCTCCATGTCACATTTTAGGCTCCAGCTTAATACAACAAACAATCTTTGGACAGCATGCCCTTGGTACAATACTGCTTGATCTATGTGGCATGACAGTGGACAGCCAGTTCTTCCCTACTTTCTGCTAATTTCTAGTGATGCCAGGCCCAAACTAGACATCCGCTATTCATAGCATTAGTTCTGGAAGCAGTGAGACCATGAGTTCAGATTTTTAGCAGTGATTGACCTCTCCTCCTACACTTACAGTTGTCTTGTGACCTAAAGGAAAAAGCTTATAAGATAGTGTTTTTCATGACATTTTTAAAATTCACTCAGTTCTCTGACCCTGTTCACAGCACCTTTGCACAAGCAGTGGTTGCCTGTGCAGCAAAGATAAGAAGAGGAAGAAACAGCAATGTGAAGGGAGGGACTGGGTACCTAACTCAGTATTATCATGAAAGCTTGTCTCGGGAAATCAAACCAGAACGTTCCCACCTGCTTCTGAGATTTTAACAACTCTTTTCTCTCTAATTGTTTAACTTGTTCATGTAATTAAATCAAAATAGGACAAATTTCCCTAATGTTTATTTCCCTGGAAGCTGGTTCTTTCTGTTTCTGACCCAAAGAAAGGCTGTTGTGCCTACAAGTTCCTGCAATTTTTTTTTTTTGCTAGGTATGGCTCTTGTTGTAATACTAAAAGATATTATCCCTTTTCTGTCAGTCTTGTCTTGAGTATTTATGGTGATTATGCTGCTAGGGGCTGTAGAGTTACTTATTGTCAATATCCGCTCACTGATTTATTTGTTCAGAATATTTTGCTTCTTTTAGCTATAAGGCTAAGTTTTCCCCCTTCTTTATTTCTATTAAGCAACACGACAATGATCTCAATCACCAGAAACAGGGAAGAAGGCTCACGCCATGAAAGCCCTTGCTTTTGGAAGTTTTATGGAGCAAGACCAGAAGTCCCACAGGCCACACCTTCACCAACTAGGTGTAGTTTTAGTGGCTCTTCCTACGCTTGGCCTGTGAGCAACAGGACCTCCACTGATGTCCAGGAGCCACTTCTGATTCCTGAGGTTCAGAGCTGGAAGCCAAGGAGGAGAACACCGGAGAATTTGCAGTCAAAAGGCTACATACACCAATGGATTCAATCCCAGCTGGCTGGAATTTCAACTTCTAACACCTTGTTAAACTTGAACTAAATCTAAAGAAGACAGATTTGTTGCAGAAACACAGGTTCCTCCTTCCTCACCTGCCCCTTAAATTGTGTGTGTAAGTACAAGCACATAACAGCTACTGAACTACATTTGTACAGCTGGTCTCGTATCCCAGTTCATGCCTTTAGATGTCTAAATACCTTGAGAAAGCTGTGTCCAACTCCAGCAGCTGGGAGAAATGCACTTGCAGATCACCTTCTGAGCAGGACAAACGTAAACAGAAATGACAGTGGTTTCCTCATAAAGCAGTTCTCTTCATAAACCCCATGAAAACTTCAAAGCAATTTCAGGCTAAATAGTAGAAAAAAGATCATGCAGAAAGATGGAGCTGAAGGAAAAACGAAGATCAGAAATCTATGGAAATCTGGTGGGGACAAACACAAAACCTTTAGGATGATGTTGGAGGATTTGGTAAATCTCCCAGATCTACCAGGAAGCTCCCATTTGACATCATGCAAATCTAACAGTAAAATCCTGAAAAGCGGGATTTATGGAAGTTTAACTGAAACTTCCTTCTTTTTCAACTTTCAATTCTGTCTGTGTCATGCAAGGAACTCATGGGCATTCACAGACCCTGTACATGCTTGAGCAGAGCCTCTAGTTGGAATCTTATCGATGAGAAATTGTGGGATATCATTCTTTCAGGTTGCTTAAATTGTTCTCAGTGCAAGGAAACACCTCTTGCTTGGAGAGAGTCTTCCATTCAGCATGGTATCCTCCACTCAGCTCCATCATGTTCCTGGGGAGCCGGTCACCCTTCTTCCACTCATCCTGTTTGGCAGCCAGTTCGGATTTTTCAGCACCTTTCCAGGATCTTCCAGCTAGGAGAGAGAGACTTTTAGACACAGTCAGCTCAATGAAAACACTGTATTCCTTATTTTTTCAAGCACAAAATCTCTTAAAATCTTTGTTTTGAGTACACTTTTAGACGACATTTGTATGTCTGCAAAATACTGCCTGAACACCAGGGCTGAGAAGAATGGACCCTCAGGGTGGGCACTTACCCAACTGCTAATTTGAATAAACAGAGCAGCATCTGATCTGAAATGCGCTGGAAGGACAGAAGCTGCCAGCCACCTTCAGTGCATGTTGTAGCTGTTGTTCCTTTAACTTTAGAGGAGCTGTTTTATCTCTGTACCCCAGCAGCGAGCAAGTGGAGGAGCCATGTCAAATGCGAAATAAAAATGAGCAATGCCTATAAAAGAGAGATATCATGAGAATCTGCCACTTGGGAATAATGAAAGGCTTGAGCAGGTTGCGCTGATTGTGCAACCTACCAGAGGCCTGTCAGCTTTGATAACAATGGCAGCCATCAATTCCTGTAAAAATGGCAACAGCATGAATTGGAAATTGTGAAGCACCATTTAGGAACGAAATGAGATTTTCTTCAGAATGCATTTGTCAACGTGTTCCCACTCACTTGAAAAGCTCTGGACAGAAGGAACGTGAAGTAGCCAGGGTTGGGAGCTTCTTTTTTTTTTTTTTTTTTATTCCTCCTCCTTCATACAAAGAAGTTTTAAATGCCAAGAGCTTTCACAAAACAACAGCGGTTTCAAATCTGCCAAAGGGCAATTTGAAAGTGAAAGGCACTCTCTTTAAATTACCTTAGAAAATGATACATATTATGAAAGGGGTTTACCTTTTGGAGTGTTAAAGAGATACCAAAAATCCAATTTTATTGTCAGATTACAGAGCCGAGCAGAGGGGGGCAGAGGGAGGGGGAGGCTGTGCAAAATTGCCAGAGCTCCTTTCGACTCCACAGATATCTGTTTGCCTTTCACAGACACCTACAATAAGCTAACAGAACTGAAAGAGACGACAAAGTTGTGACAGTTTGGAAAATGTTTTTTGTTAGAATATTAAAAAAAAATATTAAAATTTCCACAAATGGTGCATATTAATAATGGGGAAAGCACACAGCTTGAGACAATGCTGGTCAAGCTTCCTGAAGAGACAGGATTTAGGAGAGTTTCTTGTAATGATTAAAGAAATATTGATACAGAAGAAGAAAATAAGTCAGTGGCCTTCCTTATCAGCTCTAGATTACAGTATTTAGGATGCAGATTTTTTAAATGATTTTCTCCCCATACCCTTTCGTGCACAGAAAGAGTTTTTTCCTTTTCATTTTTCTAAACACTACGACATCTATTATTCCCCAAGGGTAAAAGCAAATCAAGCCAGCTTCTCAAATGTACGTTTTCTAACTGTAAGTGTGCTTGGTGGAAAATAACAGCACAAGCCTTAGAAAAAGGAAGGAAAAATGAGGCTGGAATCTGAATAGGACAAACATAATCACTGTGTTCAGTGCAGAGAAGGCAAAACTCAGGACTGAATTTTCTCCCAAGACAAGCAGAGAAATGTAAACCAGGGGATGGGTTCAGACCTGATACACAATAGACTCTTTTTGCTTTTAAGTCCCAGATCTATTTTCCCTCTTTTCTGTGCTCTTGAATTACTTTTTATCCTTCAGAGAAAGAATTTGTAAAAAGAGGCCACTTTTTAAGACTTTAGTACACTTAGTGTCCAGCCAGTAGACATTTCGTTCTCTGAAATCAAAGATTTCTTCCTTCTCTTCCAGGCCTGACTGGCCAATGTCAGCTTTGTTCCTGTGGCCAAAGATGACACTCTTCCACTCAAATCCAAATGTGAAATGTGACAATAATGGATGATGTCTTTGGTCAGTTTCTAGGTGACAAATTTTACCCTAAGTAAATCAGAGCAGTTAAATCTGGCTCCCACTGGGGTCACATGCTCCACACTCTAGCCTCAGTTCTTCAAGAAGCACCAAGTATTCAGATTAGGAAGTAGAACTGGTGAGAACTGGGAAGCCTTTTCCATCTCTCCATTTCCTGAAAACAGAAATCAACAAATTAACTCCTGTTCTCATAGAGTCCATTTTCAGGTAGAACCAAATATGGAAGCCCCTTCCCAGAGGACTATCTCCCTGCATTCCTCAGCTCTGGCCTTTTGCCTATGCTAAGCCACAAGTACCCTCGGCAACTTCTTAAAGCTGAAGTCTGTGTCTGCATACAATTAGTTTTAAGATGCACTAGTACTTGCTTTGCATAGGAGCAAGGAGCCACAACCTTCGTGCTCACTAGGAGCCCCATGGAAGGAGAGGCTGAAGGACATTTACATCTAACATTTCTCTCCATCTGTGACCTCTCAAAGCACATCTGCAAGAAGGGAGCAAAGCTGGCTTTGAGATTTCTTTGAGCTCCTAGACTTGCCTTCAAGGGAGAGAGACTGCAGTATGAACCTGTTAAAAGTACATGGTTTTTATACAATCCAGCATATTGCAAATAATCCTTATGAATGAAACAAGCTTCAGAGAGCAACTCACTGCATTTCTTTTAACTTCTGCTTTCCTTGCCAACGAAGTTCTAAAAATGCACCAGGATTAACTGAAGAAACTTTTTTATGAATCAGAAAGGCCAAATAAAAAAAAAGGAAAAAATAGTTTTATACTTCGTGTTGTTTCTTGCTTGTTTTGCAACTGGAGCTTCAAAGTTCTTCCATCAAATAGGCTGCAGATCTGTGTTTTCTGAAGATGAAGTACACGCACACATATTCAAGAAGTATTTATCCATTGCATCTGTCAACTGCAGTGGGTTCATTCCGCCTGCATTTTTTAGAGAAGGCTGGAGACAGTGTTCCCCAACCCATCCTGAAGTAAACCGTGATGTAGCTGAGATAACAGATTTAAACTAAGGGGGATTGAAATTTTTTTTGTGAATTTGTTACCTTAGAAAGATTCATTAAGTACACAAAGCCAAACACCAAAGTCATGCATTAAGCCCCTTTAGAAAACAAACACTAATTTATTTGTAAGTAACATTTGTGCATGTATGTACGCATATAAATATCCCACCACCACCAGAAGCTCTGATCATATCTGCTCTTTGAAAGCCAAATGTTGTTCCACAACTGTGAGGGAAATTTCCAAGGAGAAACACAGCTTGCTGCAGGAAAATGGCATTCATTATTCACATTAGTGACAAAATTATTTCAGCTTTGGGGGGGGGTGGGGGGCATGGAGGAGCCATTTCCTCAGATAGGATATTAAAAAGCAAGATATTTGACCATTTGAAGCAAGCATGGTTTGCAAGGGACATTACCCAGCGAGGGCCTGGGGGGCTGGTATTCCTCTGACCAGCTCTCAGCTTCCCTGATTGCATGCTGTTCCCTGCAGGCAGCTGCAACGGAAGCAATTTTTTTCCCTTCATATTTTACCCTCAAACCCAGGCTTTTCAGTCTTACTGTGCGTAGGCAGCAGAGACTTCACTTTAAGGTGAAGAACATGCATGGCAGGTACAGAGAGCAGCCTGGGGAAACAGAAGTTCCTCTTCCAGCCAGAGCCCTTAGCGAGCATTTGGAGCAGGGTTCCCACCTTATTGGAAAGCCCAGAGAGACTCAAGTGGCAGAGTTGGATCTTGGTGATACACACAAGTGTATCACAGTGGGCTGTCAGCACAGCAGTCATGGTGAGACATTCGAGGGAGTCAGGGATGCACACTCATGCCTCTCTGGAAGTAGCTGCACACTGCAGTCCTCTCCCAACACATTCCTATATAAATCGTGCCCTGTTCCATGCTTGGATTGCCTCTTTCACATCATGGAGCAATGCAGATTCAGCTCCATTGCTCTGCCAGAGGATTTCTATTCATTTTCATCAACTCTATAACCCATCTTTCAGTGATTCATTCCCACTGGAACCAAAGGGTTTTAGTTTCCCTCCTGCCTTCACCTCCTCATCTGTGCCTGAGGTGGCACAGTAATAATGAATGCATTAGAGACTGGGAGATGTTTACACGCTAGTAGGAAGCAAGAGGAGGCTGGTGCAGGCTTTTTTCAAACAGCTGAGAAAGAAAAACCTTGAGAACAGCTTGAGGCTCACTGTGTGTTTACGGAACAGCAAGGTCATGTGCTACACTATTCACCCATCTTTGGGCCTCCATCATTGTCACAAAGAAGTAATCGATTAAAAATTAATACCCCAGCTCTGAGGTAACAGTATTATTTCCTAATCAGTTTCTTTCAGCCACTGCAAGGCAGTAAATCTGACGTGACATGGTCAAAAGAGGAAAAATATTAAATTTCAACTTTTTTTTTATTAATGTCTATTCAAAATTCACCCCCATGCTTGCAGAAGTTTCCAGGCATAGGAAACATTGCCCTTCGTTTTTAAGCAATGTAAGGAGCAGTAGTGAACAACTGCTAACTGTAACACTTGGCTTGATAAAGCCTTTTGCGGTGTTGGCAACACTCTCATCATGAGAGACCCCTCTTTCCCATAGGGTGCCTAAGCTGGTTAATCGCATCACATCTACCCACTGCCTTATAATTAGTGTTACGTTAACTCTTGGTAGTCTTAGAAGCCTAAGTCTGAGGTGAGAAAGGTCTCATAACTTGGGTTACTCTAGGATCTCCATTCAACTGATCTTCTTTAATATTTCTTGCCCGGAACACTCCTAGCCCATAACACAGAATTTAACCCCTTTATTTCTCTTCCCTAAAGTCTCATCTCTCCCACAGTAAAAGGATGCTGGGAGCTGATACATACTTGCACCACATCTTGGTATTAACAGCTGCAGCAGAGTGTTTTATCTCTTACTAACCAGTTGCCTCCCCAAAGGTAGACTATGCAGTGCTCTGACTGAGTTACCTGCTGTGGCCCCAGTGACCCAGTGCTCAGCATCCTTAGGCCGTTTGCTCAGTACAAGCAGACTCTGTTCAAAGTAGGACACTTCTAGCAGAGGGGGGATTTATCAATCAAAGGAGGAAACAGCAGCAGTCAAAAGAAAAAATTATTGACTTGTACATCGTGAGCCGAAAAGTCTAATAATAACTAGTACAGTTCCTCTACTATCCTATCCTAAAAATCTCTGCTTTTCAGTTTATCTCATAGCTGCTCGGGCTCCTCTCCTCATCTATTTAATCTTTAACACAAAATATTAAAGCAGAAAACAATACCCTCGGCTCTTTTTCAGGAAGCACTATGAAGTAAAATGTATCATAATCTGCCTCTTTATCTTTTCTCCAGGGGAAGCTTTGCTCTTCTTCCTTCATAAACTTTCCTGGTAAACTGGTACTGTTGATTATTTCCTGCTCTTCATTGGACTGGCTTTGCCATTTGCTTCCATTTGATTCTTTTTTTGCCGTGGTCTTTTTGCTCTGAGGTTCAGTCCCAAAACTCTGATCAACCAACAAAACACTTGCAGAGTGCTTTGGTTTTGGGCTGGGCAAACACATGCTGGGAGAGATCTGACCCTTACACAAGTGTGTACACACATGATGAATTCTCTCATCCAACAATAGCATGGGCTCCCCTGATGTTGCAGGCCTCTGCCTGTCTCTGACAACCCCAGAAGAAACCAGTTCCTGTTTTACAGCACAAAGCTGAAAGCAAAGACAGACAAGGACAGAGCGAGAATTCAACCTCCCAAGCAACACCCAGGCTGAGGCATAGCAGTGCTCAGAACCCAGACCCCCTGTCTCTCAGCCCTCTGCCTAAACCACAGGGTTATTAAGCTAATAGGCATTAGTGTATGATTTTTCCCACAGGAGCATTTATTTCCTTGTGTGGTTAACAGCTCTGTCTTGTATTTCTCACTGCCATTGCTGTGTTGGCATTCTGCAAACCTCTTTTTTTGTTGTTCTTTGCCCTTGTCTCTTGGGCTTCTCTCTGCACTGGGATTGAGGTAGACTGAGGCATATTTCATCTTCCCTGCTGTAGTAATGATGTTTGCCATGAGAGAAAGGATTTGATCAGGAAGAGGGAGAATTTAAAAGAAGAAAAGCGGTGAAAGAAACATGAAGGGAAAGCTACTCAGGCAGAGAGAAGAGATTGAAAATGTTGATTTGACATCTGATGCTTCAGAGAAATTCCTGGTCGTGTCTACTAAACAGGAGTCTTTGTGCTCCTTTTCTAGTAGCAGTGGGAGCAGCGCAGACTCCTGCTGCAGTCAACAGAATCTCTCATTCTCTAAAAATGCAAAAACTGTCCCTTCTCAGAAGGATAAAAGTGCTCTGCCTGGATATTATGGGGTCTGCAAATCTTAGAAAACTGTGTTTGGCTCCATTTTACATATTGCTGCTTCTCCTTATTCTTTGTGCTTTGCCTTTTTTTTATTTCACACCAAAGAATCTCCACAACTTTGGCAAAATATCTTTGCTGGTTTATACCTAGGGAAAATGAGTGCAGGAACAGTAAGTCAATCTCTCTGATGGAGCTATTTCCCCTTAACAATGCCAAGTTTGACTCCACATAGCCATAGCATTGCAAAAAAACAGAGTTGGAAACAAGTCATGATGGTCATTCACCACTACTACCAGCTCTGCCTAAGCACAGCTCACACTCTGCTTTATAAGTACAACAATTAATCCCTTATGGTTCAGGGTTATTACTTCACTGCACAGACAGCAGATCCAATGCACAGCGAGGGGAAAGGACCCGGCAAGGGAAACCTCCAGCTGCACAAGGAGAAGTCATAATGTAAAAGCCAACTAACTGTCCCGGGCATTGCCAAAGCTCAGGGGAAGTTCTGATGCTGCCTAGAACAAGTGGAGATGCTTTTCTTCCCAAATCAACAAACCTTCAAGACTATGTCAGGCCTTTATTCTGTCGCTGCACCAGGGTGGGATGTTATCTCTGAGGCTGAAATAATCCCAACTGATGCATTACAGAGAGGAAGCACAGAGCTGCACACACATGCTCACACCGTGCCATGCAGCAGGATGCCTGCAACACGACACCTTCCTACTAGGGTTCCTGAAATTCCCCACCACAAAGTTGGCAGCCACTGTAAACGGAGGAGTTTCAGGATTTATGATACTTACATAGATATATATAAATGTATTTCTATATCTCTTTATACATCCTCAGGGCTGACTTATTTCTGTCTGGGATTCCCTGGGCAAATGGATGTGCTTTTAAGGACATGGGCCACAGGTTCCACATAAAAAGCACAGAGCTTCCACACAGCAGATTTGCTGTTCTGGGAAAACGTAAGTGTACCACATAGGTACTTTAAGTCCGACTACACTGGAAATCCAGGAAAAATGAGGGAAATTCTTAAAATCAATCTGGACAAAGATTTTGGAGTGGATAAAGTGGACATACCATGGAAAAAAATGTGATGTCCCACCCTCTTTACTTCTGTATATGCAATTGTCCTTAACTAGGCATGTAGGTAGATTTTATTAGATACGGAGATTTTATAGATAATAAATGGCACAGAAAATAAACAAAACATTTAGTAGGCAGATTTTGCATCCATATATCAGCTACCTGAAGTTTGTCAAATATGTTAAACTGTTAGTCATCCCTAGAAGACAGGTCAGTGGCAAGAACACAAGTGGAATATCAACCAGCAGACCACAAGGCTGTGTCTGTAGCAGATGCATGTGCCCCTGCTACCTCCTAGCCATGTGATGTCGAGATGAGGTGCTGTCCTTCAAAGGCTATGCTTTCCTCTGGGAGCAGGCAGCACTAATGATCAGTTGCATAGCATTTTACAATTCTCCTCTCTGATGCTTCCCACAGAGGTTATGCACTTTTTCCTCCTATCTGTTGTAGCAGAAATGTGTGTTTGGCACATGTAGTCACTCAAAACGCAGAAAATAGAAATAACCTTCTCTTCCTACAGGGCAGTGATTTAATATTGCCAGATGTGAGCCCAAACCCAGCCTTGCCATAAAGTGACTTTAAATACTCGCACAGCATGACTGCAGAGAGGTGTTACTGAACAGGGACTTTTTCAGCGTGCCCTTAATTAAACCCAGCATGGCGGGACACAGATTTCTGCAGTTTGTATCTGTGTTTTTTTCACATGAAACGCCTGATGCTCACTCTGGGGATACAACTCCCTGTGTGTCAGCAAGAAGATTAAATCAACCGAGGGAACGGTTCAAACCACAATGCAGCACTGCCACCCTGAGCTGTTCCTGTGGATGTGCAGCCCAACAAGGAAGAGTAAGAAGTCGAGCCCCATAAGGCAGTAGGATCTTGTGTTGCCTGGTTTAGGCAGCAGCTCCCATAGCCACGATTAAATCTTTCAGACTTCTGGCTCTGTCAAGTTCCGTTCCTCTCTGCATTACCTTTGTGTTACATCACAGAAGCCACAGATGGTGTGGGATCCTGAAAGTGACACTCCAGTCCCCACATACTTGCAGAAGTGTGGGTGTACTCAATGCTCCCAGCCTGCCTGCTCTCAGTTTGGAGACCCTCAGATATCTGCATCTGTGGACTGGGTTGCTTTGAAGACCTGATCAAGGATCATGACCCGCCATATACATCCCACTCATTCAGTCATCCCAACACCATATATCCAGCACCTACATGGATGATCTACCCTCTGAGGGCACTTGTGTATGGCTGATCACTAATGTGCGGGGACTTCTTCAGTCAAGAGGGACTTCACCTTTTCTACATTAGGTGTCTATCACCAGGAAAAGTGTATTGGAACCTATAGGTGCTTTTGTCTTTCCACCTGGCTATTAGATTGCTAGTTTAGCTGTAGACATCTTCTATAGTATGTTACCAAAGTGGAACAGGTGTATCTCATTTCTAAAGTCCAAGTAATAGCTCAATCAGATACTGCACCCATATCTGCACTGTCTAGATTAAAGCCTGACAAGTGTCAGCCATAACAACAGTCCAGCTGCAACAATCAATCCAGATTCCTTGGTTGTTCTGCATAGAGAAGGCAAAGAGGAAATTCGACAGAGCCATTGTGAATTTCCCAGCTTTCCTCACGGGGAGAAATCCTGTTGTACCAAAAAAAGATGTAACATGAATTGTTTAAGGGAAGCAAATTTTGCTTGGCATCATGATGAGGCTGGTGAAAGGGCTGGAAAACAAGTCCTATGAGGAATGGCTGAGGGAACTGGGGTTGTTTAGTTTGGAGAAGAGGAGACTGAGGGGAGACCTCATCGCTGTCTACGGCTGCCTGAAAGAGGGTGGTGGGAGAGCAAGTGTTGATCCCTTCTCTCAAGTGACAGGACAAGGGGAAATGGCCATAAGTTGCACCAGAGGAGGTTCAGACAGGATGTTAGGAAGAATATCTTTACCAAAAGGGTGGTCAGGCACTGGCACAGCTGCCCAGGGAGGTGGTTGAGTCGCCATCCCTGGAGGTATTTAAAAAAGGGGTAGGTGAGGTTTTGAGGGACATGGTTTAGCGGATGATGGGTGTGGTTGGACTCGATGACCTCAGAGGTCTTTTCCAACCAGAAGATTCTATGATTCTATAATAAAAGTCCTTACCCATACCTGAGTTTTTATCTGCGGTCTGTGGCAGGGTCTCAGTCTTGACTGTAATACCTCCTCTCTCCCCACGGCATGCTGTTCCTCTCTGTTCCTCTCCTCCATGGCATATGTTCTTACAGGGGCTGAGCCATTTCAAAGGAAGAACTGTGCCCTTGCACAAATGTGTCAGTAACACACACAGGTGAGGGTGATTCATGGACATACCGTGTCTGCAATGTCCTGCGCAATACTCAGTCCACTGGCTCTTTAACAGGAGCAAAAATTCAGGAGCAAAAAGAATGATATTCTTTGTAACGCACAAGTCGCTGCCATAAATCTGTCCTTTTATAAGTGCCTGGTGTGATCAGCTCTCCCGCTACCTTTCAGTGTGCCCATAACCAGTCCCGTGGCTTTCACTCGCTGTGAGGTGTTGCAAATGGACTGCTTTGGTCCTGCAGCCCAGGCACTCCACCACCAAAATTTGTTTTGTCACAGAGTCCATTAAGGCGAAACTGTGCTATGCTGCAAGGCGACTCTTTTGTACCCCTGTAAAATCACATGAATCCACCAGTCTCACTGCCAGAAGCAACTACAAACAGGTTGAGGGACTTCTACAGGAAACCAGGGCTATTAAGTGCTACCCCAGGGCTATTAATTGCTACTGATTGGACTTAAGCGTAGGGCCTGCTGGTTCTTTTCAACTCCATGCTAATGACTGTAACACACACTCCTCAGCTCCCTCCTTTCATTGGGAAATGTGGTCTTATCTTTTATTTTTTGCTGAAAATTCCACCCAGCTGTTGTTATCCTCTGCCCATCTCCATCTGAGGGCCAGACCACACTGCTGGGTGTGATCCATCCTCAGACAGCAAAACTTTTATCCACTGAGGAGTGGGTGACTCAGCTCTCTTCCCCATACTAAGTGAGCAGAAAAGAAATTACAAAGCTGGCAGCTGTAGGGCTTTATCCTAATTACAGAGCTCTTTTCCCCAGCTGAGATGAGGCCTGTCAGCTTTCCTCCATCCCATCCCACAGACCGGTGACACCTGCAAGACAATTTCCAACCACAGCATGAGGCTGGGTGTGGGGAGCATGTCTCTTGCTGAGGCTCCACAGCCTGCCTCCTGCTCCAATATTTTTCCTCCCAAACACAGAGCCAGGTTCAGATCTGCATGAGTTGCTTCTGCTGAAAGAAGGCAAACACAACATGGTGGCCATAGCATGATTGTAGCAAAAGTCCCAAATGCTGTAGCAGCAAGTCCTACACAAGCTGCAAAGGAACTGTTTACAAGCGAGGACCTACCCCTATCAAAGCACAGACAGATACTGAACCAGATGTAACCCTGGTTGTAGCAAAAGGAGAGAAAGGTCTGAATATCATAAGGAAAAATTAAGTCTGAAAGAAGCCAGAAGTTGAGGGAACCACTTGTTCTCCATGTCTGACAGCTGAAGATGGCCTGATGCCCTCTAACCTCATATCTGAAGAAGCAAAGTCATACAGTGCTGTCTCTGGTAAGACTGAAAGACATTTTATCCATTCTGCAATGGCATTTACAAAAGACTCATTTCTTCCAGCTTGTCCCAAAAGGAGAATGAACCCCTAGGAGACACACATCAGCCTAGCATGATACTGGCCTTTTTGTGACAGGTTTCCTTCTGGGTAAACACAAACATACTAATTATTAAGATGAGAAGAAGCCTGTCTCATCCCTCAGGAAGCCCCTGGCTACAGCCAGCAGAGAGAGAGAATAACTATCACCCTCAGCCTGCAACAGCCACCTGTGACAGGAAGTGCCAGCATAGGGAACACCACATCCACCCTTGAATATACTGGTGAGAGATGCTGTATGTGGCCCCTTCCTACACAGGGCTCTTGTGTGCGTACATTGCCTTCGAGGGCAGGGTTTGCAAATGGAAAACAGTTCCTCGGGCTGCCGTCTGTGCAGTGGCACTGAGCCCAGGCACTGGGCTGGGCCTCCCCCTACAGACAAGGGGAATGCGTTAGAAGCAAAATCTTCTCTAACAGAAAACCATAGTTCATCCAATTGTTTAAGGGACACACATGTGTTAGCTGCTCTTGATAGAAACTTCATACAGCAGCCATCAAAGCCTCTTCAGGGAGTAAATAGAACTTGGGGTCCTCTAAACCAGCCTCAACTGTTATGTTCTCAAGAGCCTGGACATCCATGACCTCCTGCAATCATACAGCAAGTCTGGGGCAGGGCAAAGACTGAAGCTAGCTGTCCTGAAGCCTGTTCTAGCTGAACTTTCCTAACCCTTCTACCTTTCCTTAGAGGTGATCTGTAACATTTTAAAGGTGTCTGATCCGTAGCCCTTTTCAATGGCAAGGACATCAAACTATACATTTATCTTGTTTGATCTGCCTTAGCATTGAGTATTTTTGTAGCTGCCTGCTCTCCATGACACAAGGTACGCTCCAACATTTCTTCTTAAAAAGAGGACTTTCCAGAAGCATCTCAGCAGTTCCAACACCAAAATGTCCATGCTTTCAGTAAGATTAAGGCACAGGGGCTTCTCAGGTGTTGTCAGTCCCCACAGGTATGTATCTGAATCTTCCAGCACCTAAACACCTTTGAAAATCCAGCCCAGACATCACACTGTAGCCTCCCACGAGGATGTCTGAATAGTTTCATAATCGGCACAAAAACCCGTCAGCCTCTGTGCAATTACCCAGCCGACAGCTGCTTCCACTACAGCAGTGCTAACATTTGTATGAGTGAGTACCAAAGTGGGACAGCTTTTGTACATCAGCGCAGGAATATTTGGCCAGAAGACAACTAAGCAGCTTATCAAAGCTGATGGATGTAACAACACAGAAAACAGAAGATGGTTTCCAAGTACAACACAATGTATTCATTCACCCTTTTCCCACCCCCGATCTACTTGCTATTTTTTCCTCATTTTTTTCCTACTCAAGCAACTGCCTAGTGACTATCTCACACCTGAAGGCAGTCAAAGCAGAAGTGCTCTAGGACTGCTACTGCTGTAAGACACCCCATTGCTGTCAGCAGCACTGCTGTATCACTAAGTCTTGCCTCAGCTCTCCATCCTGCAGAGAAGGGCAGCTGAAAAATTGCTCTTGCTACTGTTTGCCAATGTGTCCCTTCACCTTTAGCCACGGAGAGCATAATTTTGTTTTCTGTGACTCAAGATCTTTCTGCTGAGCAAGTGAGAAGGTTGGCACCAGTGCTGACCAGAAAACCAGCCCCTCAGTTTTAAAAACTAGGCTGAGTCTAGTCCTGCTTCTAAGGCCAGCAATGGCTTGTTGAAGCATCCATGTACCCGGTCATACGGACCAAGATGTGAAGACTACTTGGATGTAAAATAAGCAGTATGGTGCCCAGGCCTAGGAAAGGCAGAAGCAGGAGTGACGTTAGTGCTGTGCATGGTGTGTTACACACACACAGTGGAAGCTTTTGAGTCGCTCCATACAGAATGATGCAGCCAGGGCACCTAACACCTTAGACAGGTGTCTCCCTCAGGCTATACTCAGACCCTTCAGTGGCAGCATCATTTATACACCCACGCATTAATAAAAAAGGGGTATTGGAAGAACCATTCCTCTCCTTTGCAAATGCTTTGATGGAACTTCAATGAGGCCTTAGAGTAGTTAAAGAGCACCAGAACAGCAAAAAGTTCAAGTGAGAATGAAGAAAAGTCATTACAGATTTAACCATCTGTGTAAAACCCCCAGAGCTTAGAATTAAAAGCTTTTAAAAAGCATTGCTTGGACTCACTGAGTCATCAAAATTTAAAGGCAGAATTATTCCAAAAGAGATGTTAACCAGACCTTTAACTCAATGACAGAGAAAGAAGTGGGGCAGGAGAGGATTTAAAAAATAAAGAAGAAAAAAATCCCTTCAAAGCCACCAATAGACTTGGGCTGGTCAAGCTACTGATAGCAGTACTTCTAAGTGGCTGTAAATCCCACACAATCTGCAGTGTGGAGTACGAGGAAAACATACAATTGGAAATTGTACAGGAAATTGCTGCAAAGGGCTTGGCTGTGCTGGGTCAATCACACCATCCCCTTCCAAGAAACTCACCTCTAGAAGGTTTGCACCACGATGCTTGAGGTAGTGGTCCTGTGAGGCCTTTAATCCAGTGAGCAAAGGCACCAGTGGATGTTAAGGCTGGGATGGTCTGCCTGGAATTTGTGCTTCCTATGCTGTATCTATGGCTGTATCCAGAAGCCACAGCAACCAACAGGACTGGTGCTGGTTGTGACTCTGAACACTGGCTTTCATCAATTTTCCCCTGCCCTTTCATGTTATTTAGCCTTGAGATTCAGAAAGAAGGTACAGAGAGAAACATGGGTACAGACAGCCCCAATTTTCACACCTGAGAAATCTCCATAGGAAACTGTCTTTTGGGCATTCTGATCTACAGTGAAAACTTGAGTTTTATTCCTTTCTTCTTCTGGGTATTTTAATATGATTATGTATAACTGAGCAGACAGTTGCACTTTCTTTCCCCTTGGGTTTCTTAACACAAGCTGTGTCCCACAGGATTCCCTCTAGCTGATGGAGGTGAAAATGGTGCAAGCCTGGGGCTCCTCTGGGAAATGTAACTTTTATAAGCCGAACAAAGCTGGTCAGCACTCCTCCAGCTGCATCACCTTATGTCAAAGAATGATGATTTAACAGAATCAAAATGTTTTGTAGAACGTCATTAACTTTGCTGAGAATATTTCTAATAAAAATGTTATTGTCTGATGGTTTGAGTTTGATAGTACAGTTTTCACTTCCACAATAGCATCACATAATTAAAATCAGGCAACATATGTTTATAATAAAACGGAAAATGCAAAACAGGAAAACACAGAAAATAAGAGCTCTTTGTTGGCAGAATAATATTTTGCCTCAGTTTATTGAAACCTAACTTAACTTTTCATCTCAATTTGCTTTTAAGGAATGTTTAGAAGCTTCAGGCTAGCCCAACAAGTAGCAGATCAAACTTTTGCATCAACTCCAACCCATAATCATCCATGCACCACATTCATGATCCAGAATTTACTTGGTCAGGACACCAATAGCAGAAGACGACCCTGTTTTTGAATTTTGCCCAAACTTTTAGTATTAACAGGCAGATCCTGTGGATTGAGAAAGCCAAAATTCCTGCAAAGGAACTTGGAAAATCTATGCAGAGCTCTCTGAGTCTGCTGCTATGGCCTCTTCATGTAGTTTAAGTTCTTTGGATTGCAACTAACCATGTTGCAGATCCCATTAAAAGCCCACGTAAGATGCTGCTTATAAAGAGCTTGAGCATCAAACAAATCATGATCAAGTAACAGGCTACAGGAATGGCACCTGAAAAGAGAAGCCAATAACATGGTCTAGTTTCAGTCAGAGAAGACCTTCCTGGCTGTCTCACACACACCAGGAAATAATTTGTTTATTCATTATTATTATTATTTATGATAAATGGAGTGTGTTATAAACCCAAGGCCGGAAGAAGCTGTGCAGCTGGAATAAGCTGCTCCTCAGATGACTGCTCTGGGGAGACTGAAATGTTTTTGCAGAGCTAATTGCCTCATAAATTGGTTTTATTCTCCTGGCTGAGGCTAATGTCTTCTTTTAAAGTTAATAAAAAGAACTCAATTTGCTGATTGTTCTGGACTGGTACTAGCAAAAAGAGCTCTTCAGGGACTCTGGAGGGGCCCAGACATTTCCTCAAAGCCATTGCAGTTTGGATGCTAAGCGGTGACAAGCAAGGTGATCCCTGCCTGCTATTTAATCTGCTTTCTAGTGATGCTGTCACCTTGGGTATCCCCATAAACATCTGAGGGGGAGAGATTACAATTGATAGCCTCCTGTAACAGACCCCAGGGCTTGGGGATTAAGAGAACAGAGCACACATTTATGCCAAAAGAGCATATTATCAGTGGGAATGATACAAGCTAAGTCTCACCACAGCGCTCAAACCCCAGCCTAGCCTCATGCAGCTTGGTGCGTAGTAACATGGCCTCCTTGTGCCCACCCATTTCATGGGTCAGTGCCACCAGCTAACCAGCACACCAGTTAAGAGTGCATCCCACTGGAGATCAAAGTCTGAGCAACTCTGCAAAGGTTTGTCAAATAGGGCCCATAGAGTTTCATACAAAGCTGATGCTCATTGACAAAACCCCACACACAGGCAGGTATTAAGTCCTGTCCCACCAGCTCCAGCTCTCACCCACAGCCAGAGCTTGGGAGCAAGTGGAAGAGCACCAGATGCACTTTTTTGCCCTTGTCAGGTAAGATAGAAGCTATTCACAGCAGCTGATCCTTATCCTGACATCCAGAATGAAGTATGAGCCACTCACAACACAAACTCCCTGCCTTTCTAGCCAGGAAGAAAATAAACTCCTTAAAAACACATATCTGAATGAAACTTCCAGTGAGATGATAGGATCCAGATTTTAAAACCTGTGAACCTCCTTTTGCCTTCATTTCAAAGGTTCTTCTTTAAAGGTGAAATTTGTCTTCACTAGGGGGAAAAGAATGCCCAAACTCTGTTATTTTGGTGCTTGCAGCAATAGCACAAACTGGTTCAGCATGAGGTCATCTTCTGAGGGGACACCAGGTCCATCACAAGCACTGCCATGGATTCACAAAGTTTTCATCCAAATGCCAGCATGGATAGTAAGAAACTGTGGTTAACTGTTATTTCAGCTTAAGCTAAGGTTAAGTGGTTAAGATAGTACTTTAACAGCAGGTTAGATTGTGTCAGTGATAGGACAGGAGTGCTTTCAAAAGACATCTGTTAGACTCCCAGCACTGCAAACTCCCAGTGCCTTTACCCAGGATGCCATGAACAGAGTTATTTTTATGACCCTAAATTTGCCAGTGACATGTTAGCAGAATATCCATAGGGCCAGAAAGACTTGGAGGCAAAATCAAGAGCAGCAAACCCACTGAGTCTTCTTGCTGCAGTGGTGTCTGGATGTTCCACGCAATCATTGCGGCACGCCTACAGCGGCTGCAGCCACCGTGCATAAGGGAGCTCTTTGATAATCTGAGATAATCAGGAAGGTGTGAAACCTACAGTTTCTTACATGGATGCAAATTTCTCTAGGATTAAACAGGGACTGACGCAGGGAAGAACATCTTAGCAGATATCCAAGGAGACTGCTTAAAACTTGGGCCCCTCAGCCCCCCCAGGCACTGAAAGGATCAAGCTCTTTCCTAGTGCTGAGCACAGGGAACTCTGCTCTGATGCTGAGCTTAATTAAATAGAAAGATGAAGTAAGAAAGAAAAGCTAATTAGATAGAAAAGCAGAGTTACAGGATGTGAATGCTGATTAACCTAATAATAGACTATAATGCTGTCAAAGGGAGTTAAATGGTTTGTTTAATGGATGGAATGATCCATAGTATATAATGTATAAAGTACTTAACAGTAAACATTTAATTATGAACTTTAGTTGCATTTTTCTTCCATATGCAAAGTGTTTTGTAAGAGAGTTAGTGGATGGGAGTAATTTACAGTCCTGCAAAAACATCTGTATCACATAGGAAAGAGCAACAATGCTTCGCAGACACAGCAGAAAGACATAGACACTGTGAACAACGGTGGGAGCTGCCAAATAGGAGAGGGAAAACAAAATAAAATATCTGTGTCCTGATTAGGTACATCACTTCCTCAGTAGAGCAGGACATACAGCCTTCCCTGACATGTCTGCCCATGGGAAAGATGGCTTAGGAGGCAGACAATGAGTGAGACACTTCATAGGAAAGCTCCAGGAGCTCCTTGCTGAGGATTTAGGAAGGTTGTGAACTTGTTACAGAGGAGCAAACCCAGCCTTTGGTCGGGGTTATGGGGAAAGCTCTTAAAGGGCTGAAAGCAACTCTGTCTAACATGATCCTTCACGTGATGAGCAAAAGCAAAGCCATGGACAAGTCCCTAAAGCACTCTGCCTGCTCCCAGCATGGATGTTCTCGACATGCACGTTCCTCATATTTCCTTAGAGGGACGAGAAGTTTTGCAGACAGAATATGATCATCAGATATTCAGAATGTTTTGTACTGAGGTAAGGCACTTGCAGATTCCAAGTGTGCCTCCATGTGGCTGGATCACTGCACACCTAATCACAGCTCTGCCTTCAACAGCAAACACCACATTCTGCTAAATCAATAGGCAGGTATCTCCTAGCAGCCTCTAATAGAGATGGACAGTGGCAATCCTGGGCATCAGCACATTAGCAAGGGGAAGTCACTCCACGAGGCTCCCAAAGGTCTCCGAGCTGGAGAAAAGAGAAATTACAATCTCTGGCACAGGGGTTTCCAAACACGGTTCACCTCCCCCCATAATAGCCAAGATTGTGACAGTCACAAAAGGTGATTTAAAGAGGAACCTTTAGGTCACAGGACAATAGGCTTGCACTCCTCCTCTTACTGGTGCAGCAGCAGTCCCAGTCCCATCACATTCATTTCACACCTTGGGTTGTGTCATGCTGACCAAAAAATGTGATTGTGTGCAATTTAATTTTAATACCTTACACTCCTACTAGAGCTCTTTTTTTCTCCTACTATATTGCAAAGCAGCTGGGACAGAGTCCAGGACCTGCATTCAGTGGAGCTCAGCCCCCTGCCTGGGAGGGTCACCTCTGGAAGAGATCACCCTGCTTAGATTTCAAAACATAGCCTTGTTTTCATGTCCTCATTACTGCATGGATTTGCCACCCCCATTACACATGCCTGACGCAGGTGATTCAGGTGATAGCTGAAGTTCTAAATATTAATTTATGAGAAAGCACTGAGAGAAGCAGAATACCTGTGAAGAAGTCACAGCCTCATTAAGAGCGAGCATTCCCAAATGCAGACAAGATATGGGATAAAGCCACTGCTAGGAAAAAAAAAAGCTGATAACAGATTGGGCCCTTGCCCAGAGAGCTGGGTACCTGGCGCCAACAACTAGCAAGTCCTCTTACAGATCTATACCCCAGTGTCTGAAAAAAGGATCTTGCCAAATACTTATGAACAGTGCATCAAAACATCTTACGAATTCTGCCTATCACCCCTGGCAGAGTGCTGTGCCTTGCCCAGTGAGAAGTCATGCCCACTCCGATACCTGCACCACAGGGCCAAGGAGAGCAGGTCGGCCATTAACTGCCTGTGATGAGTTAATTAATCACAGGCACTTGCTGAACTCCTTTCCCAAGCTGTTATTAATGGCTCTGTGGATTGGGCCATGCAGCAGATGGGCAGAGGCTCTTCCACTTGCTGAAGTCCTGCTCTGCAAAGGGCACTGGTTTCGCCCAGCCAAACAAGAGAAATCACCAAGAGCTACCCCAGACTCCCTTCTTCTCCTCATTGGGGCTGCAGAGTGTCTCCCAGCTCTGCTTTGCGGCTCAAACTCACTGTCACAGGGTCTTCCCAGGTGTCACAGGTTGCCACTGAACAGCCCCGGTACCAAATTCTACTGTCATGTGGGGATGACATGGAGTGACTGACACCAGCCAATTTCATTGCCCTGCAGAATGTATAGCCCTGGCTTCCACCTTGCCCACTCCCAGACACCCCAGCTTCACCTGGTGTTGCATGGTGCCTCCTCCATCTGTAGATGCTTCCTCCTCCAGCTGTGTTCCCAGAACAATACCCAGTTCTCCCTGCAGCCTGGTAAAGGTTTTCAGGGCCAGACCAGGGGCCCATGAGCCTGCATCTGCTCCACTGCCAGGTCTCACATAGCCACAGCTTGTACATGGCCAACAAGCCTAAGCATCACTTATTTGGAGCAAGAAGACATCACTCTGAATGAATTGTGCAGCTGATAATGAATTATGCACATTGCTCCCCATTGGCCACCTTCTCCTCTCCCGTTTTTCTTTATATTTCTAGGTGATGAGAATGAAACTGCATGAGGGAGGGCAAACTGAAGGCGTGAACAGAGCTCCCGTGCCTCAGAGTTTCACTCCTGCCCTGCAAGCTGCTCTCACAGCCCCAGCAGAGCTGGCCTGGCTCAACCTAGCAGAAGACACAATGCACACCAAGCCCGAGTCACCAACTGCAGCAATAGTTTCAGAGGCACAGCACTCCTCTTGCCCTCCCTCTGCTGCAGGATTTGATTCAGGTCCATCCAAGTGCCACAGAGGTGAGAGGCTAAAAGGCACTAAACTCTCCAGGCTGTCTGGAAATGAAGGAACCGTGCAAACACAGTCTGGCCAGTTCCCTGTGCTGCCTGAGGCTTGCGCAGCCACATGCTAAAGCGGAGGACTCTGACAGTCCATTCATCAAAGTGCTAATTGGCACCGATTTGCATCAGATCATATTCCAACCTTGGGCAGCACTTGCTATCTACACACCGTCCCACGTGCAGCTGCACTGAGCCCACCTGGAACAAGGCATCTAAGGGAGGGGCCCTAAAGCAGTCCACTACGAACTGTGAAATCTCCCTAATCCCTTCCGCACAGGATCCCAAAGCACTCTGGTAAAGGGTAGAAACACCCCCTTCTATAGGTAAAGAAAATGTCCATTAAAGAGTGGATTGAAAACCAACCCAGAAACTAAGAGCTCACCCAACTGTGCCAGTGGGGAGAAGGGAGCTGGCAGACGTTTGGCCAGATGGGTAGGGTACCTATGCAATATCATGCTCCCATCAACAAACCTGCCTTAGAGGATGAAGATCACATCACCTTGGTGTTAGCTGCTATTAAAAAGCAAAGGTCTGAGATGCTTCTATACGTTGCATTTGTTGGATGTCAGGTCCTCACAACAGACTAAAACAGAGACAGTTGCTGGAAGAGTTTGTTCTGCTGTTGTACTTGTTCATGGAAGGACCAGCATCGCCCTCTCCATCCCATGTGTTACTAAACTTCCAGTGTTAATGGTGTTTGGACAAACCAAGCCTCTTTGAAGCTACTCACCTCTTAGAGGAGAAAGAAATCCTGAATTGTTTCAGCTTCTCAATATAAACACAGGATAAAGTAAAGAGAGAGAGCAAGAGAAAAACTGACACAGGATGTAGGATGACACAAATTATATTTCTGAACATCGCCGAGAAACAAAATGGGACAAATCCATCTAGTACTTGTCACTGGAACTGGGTGTTACAGCTCTGAATACAATGGGAATTGTTCAGCTTTGTTGAAACAAAACAAAAATTAAAATAATTATAAAAACACTCAAACCCCAAACATTTCTCAAGTCACTGTGGTTAAACTCAGAGACCGAGTTAACAGAAGGAAAAGAGATTGCCAATACATTGCCAAAGTCATTGCCATTTGATTCAGTTAGAGAAGCAATAAACCCAGGACTGCATCTGGCAGGTTTCAAGTAGGGGCCATCTACATGAAATGCAGACTAGGGACAGGATTAGCAGAATACACTGTAAAAACAGGTGAAGGAACTATAGCCATAAGACACATCAAAGTACAAACTCACACAAACCAGTCTTCACAGCTGTAGCTTCACTGTTTCATTTCACAAACAAAATTTCTAATTCTCAGTCCCCATGTGCCAGCAAAATACCCAAAGTTTTGCAAGGGTTGGTAGCACAACCCCGCCCTGAGGGTCACACAGGATCCCTTTCTGACAGAAGTTTGCTACTCAGAAACATCTAACCCAGAGCATGCAAGCAGTGAGGCGTCTGCACCAGTGCCAGAGGTGATGGTACCTGTGTGGCAAGGAATAGTGTCCCTTTGGCAGCCCAGAGAAGAAAAGGTGTTGCTTGCTTTCCAGATATGAGCATTATCAAGCTACACTGTGTAGAATTTGGTGATGAATGTAAGTTAGCAAGTCTTCTAGTTTTGCACTTCAGGCTGGTGGGAAGTGCTCTATGCTACCATGATCCTCAAAGAGCCTGGGAAGCCGGAAGAGCAGAGTCAGATGTTTAAAGACACAGAGGCTACTGAATCAGAGGCTACTTCATTAGAAGCACACAAGAGTGGTCTGTGGAAGATAGGTAGCTCTTCCTAGAAAGGGCTGAGACACATCTGCACCCTGCAGCGAAGGACATTCATTGTTTCGGGTTATGGACTGCACAGCATCCAAAACATCTACAATAGCAACAGAGAACATTCAACCTGCCTGGCACAGAGCAAGGAAGAAGAAACTCTGAATCCAACATCCTTTGCAGGAGAGAGACACCTGTTAACGTACTGACCATGCGCATCTTCATCACTCACATTTCATTCTAAATAAAGAGGTTCTGGACCTTCCTGGAACCAAGAGATGAGGCAGTCAACACGTCATCCCTCCACCCTCCTCGAGCATCTCCTTAGCCTGGGATCTTTTCCCTTCAAGAGGCTGCTACAAAACTGCACTGTGCAACAACTCAATTCCAGGCAGAAAACTGTGTCCTGCACATGCTCCAGGTCATTAAAGAAAAAAAAAAAAGATGCCTTTGACCTGGAGGTGTTTGCCTTGGCCACAGTGTTTGGATATTAGGACAGGAAAGAGTACTGCAACTACAAACAGGAAACCTAGAGCCAGTGGTTTCCAGGACTGTGGCAAACAGAACACAAAGTGGGACTAGATCTGAGCACCTGGAATGAAGTCTGTATAACCCCTTTTACCGCATCACCTTCACAGCCAAGAAAAGCAAACATAGTTAAAGCAGACAGTTAAGGAATGCCCACAAAAGCAGCACAGAGTATGCAGGAGTCCCGCCTGGAACAACATATTCATCTTCACCCTGTGACCTTTCCCTAATTCTATCTTATAAATACATATTACTGACATTGCTAAGATAGAAAAAGTGAAGAAAAGTAATGAATTATTTCTTTCTTATCAGCTGGGCAAATGATAACTTCCTCTGCAGAATGGGATTAGGCTCAAATTGAAGTAGCATCATAAATCTAGTCATAAATCTGACCAAACCGAGATAGATAGATCAAGAATGTCTTTCTACATCAGGCTACAAAACCAGTCAATGGCACAGAACGAGAGATACTTTTAGTGTTCACCCAGTAAAACAATCAAGTGGGAGATTATTAGATGGGAAAACAGCAGCTTTGCTGGGCCAGATACCAGGTAATCCCTGAAATGTGTCCAGTGTACCTGTCAGTGACACAGAACTAGGCAACAGTTTCCTTTGGGTTCTCTTCAGTGGATAATGTATAAACCAAAAATGCAGTTTAGGGTTAACTGAAACCAGTCCTCAGATTAAGAAAAAAAAGCAAAGGCAAAAAAACTATGAACGTTAAAACATTTTCTTCCAGCATTTCCAAAACAGGTTTCACGTATCTGCTTCAAAGCAACTTACTATAGCTCACATCACAACATTTTTAAAAAAGTGAAAAAGCAACCCTAAAAATTAAATATTTCATTTTGGTTTGAAAGGATTTTTTACGGGGTTCTATGTTTCGATTTTTCGGGTTTTTTTTCCATTTCACGGAGAAAATAATAAAAAAAACACTTGTCTCAGGCCACCCTTACAACATTTTCCCCCAGATTTTTCAGTTCAGCCCGCAAACTGAAAAACAACGGTGGGCACAGCCTACTTAGGAGTTTACTGTCCCTCATTATTTGAATCAGTCCTAAGTCAAAGAAAATGGGAAATTCATTTCACCAGGCAATACCAACCAGAGTCAAGGTATTCAGCAGATGTGAAAAAAAAACAACCCCGAAAATGGGAAGAGGTGTGGTTATTTAGAATGGGCTGAACATGATCCAGGAGATAAGAGATCTCCTGGCTCCAAACACCACTGCCATCTACAAGCTTCCCACTATGCCATCCTACTCTCACATAAGGCAATTTATAAACTGTGGGTCTGAACCTGCATTTTCAGAATTTGACTGAAATATGCTGACAACCACTGATTTGTGAGCAATGCAAGATCCAGGTAACCCACACTACCTGCTGTAAGCAAGGGAGTTGGGGGGTGGGATTTTTGGGTTGGGGAGAAGCAAATGGAGAGAGATGCAACATCCCCCCACAAGCAATATTTGAGCATCACTCACATGACCTGAAAATGACATCCCTTTTTCGCAGAGTGTTACCACTTCTGCAGGGACAATACAGTACTGGATAGTTGCTTTGCAAGCTCAATAAAATGAAAAGGCCTTAGAAGGATTTTTGTTGGGATAGTCATCTGGTTCAAACACAGCAGAAGACAACAATAAAAACAGCAAAAACTCCACAATAAATTAGACATAAGCACATATTTCTAAATCCTCTAGAAGAACTACTTGCAAGACAAAAATCACAGATCTGGTACTTAGAATCTTGTCATCTTCAAAAAAAAAATCCACAGGCTTTGCATAAAAATAAACATTTTAAGCTGACAACATTATGTTAATTGGATCAACCCGCTTTTTAATATATATATTTCTATGTATATTTAAATGTATATTTTTCTATGAATACTCTTTAAAGGAGTAATGGGAGTAACAAATGCATAAAAATAGATATTTTGGAAAAAAAAGAGTAATAATAAAGACAACTGCATTGAAAAAGAAAAAAAAAGCAAATCAAACAGGGCAGTATTCTGAAGCAATGGTTCATCATACTATGACTTGTGGAATCCAGTCCTTCTGTATTGTGAGCAATTACTCCTAAACACTACTGGCTTTTGTAACAGTGATGCAAAATATAAATTCCTGCACATATACTTTTCTAAAAAAGAAGAGGAGGAGTGGGATGTATAGGACCAATTTTGATGCCTGTTACACTGCTGTAAGTAAGTATCACAGATGATTTCCCAAGCAGGAGGAACTCCACCAATTCTTACATTAGCAAGAATATGGATTCTGATCAAAATCTGCTCCTTCCCTCTGAACTAAATTCAAAAAGAAAAAAAAAAACAAACCAGACCACTTTTGCCCACAATGGATTTCTCTGTTGTCTTAAAAGTAATCAAAACAGATTGGAAAAGGTGGAATTTTCAGTAGTGTGTGTCAGCATTGCACACATCTTTGACAAAAGCCAGCTTCTAACGGTTAGGAAGATTATTTCAGAGAGTGATCCTATCCCTTTACAGCAGGAGGTAACCTTACTGTTAAAAATCCCTTCAAGGCAAAAAGATCAGGGAGGGGGGAAGCCATAAAAAATGCTAATAGCCCGACCTGGTTACCAGCTGCATCAGTATTCAAGTAAAGTTTAAAGTACCTTTATGGGACTTTTAGAGTCTTAGAGGGTCAAACCAGCTTATTTTAACAAGTGTAATATGCACTTTGAAACAGCCTTGTCATCTGCTTGTTTAAACTAAAAAATAAACTTCAACATCAAACAGGAGCAAAGGAAAGGTACAGAAAAGGTCTCAGCATCAGTATTAGACTGCAGAGCATCTTCTTAACATTGACACTTTGATGTTCTTGCCTTCCTTTCTACTGCATTAAAAGATCATGAAGTCATGCAGCCATTTTAAATCAGTATTCCACGAGTCCAGTTTTCATAGAGGTTAACTTGATCACCAGCACAGCACTGGAGAAAGCTGATCTAACAATATCTCACTTATACAACTCTTCAAAGGAAATTAAGAAATACAATTCCACAAACAATGCCGATTAAAAACACAGAAAGCGAATAGTTTTTTCTCAGTGTTTTTTCTTAGACAGTCTTTCAGAACAAATTTTTTCTTCCCTTATCTCTTTAAAAGCAGATTTTCTAACCAGCCAAATTTGACAGTTATCTTCCATCTACATGAATCTAAGCTTTTCTGAAACTGCATGGAAGGTTTTGGGGGTGGATAATTCCACCGCTACCTAAATGGCATCTGCTTGTCTCATCTTGTTTCTCCTCTTGAATTTGTCCATTCTCCTTAGTATTTATTTCACAGGTTGATACTACTGTGAGAATTCAGGTGCCTGCATTTGAAAGCACTTCGGACTGGGCACTGCTTCACACATTTCATCTTCTCCATGCCCTTTCCATGTAGTTTTTTCTGTCTTTACATGTACAAAAATCACAGTTTGGGTAACATTGTTTTAAAGGAAGAAAATAAAACACACACACACACATATTGTATTGGTGAACACTATACACTAAATATTTTTTTTCAACAGCATAACAGAAAGTTTGGCCTACTGTAGTTGAACGTGTAGGGAAGGCTGAATTTTTACAGTTGCCATGCAAGCCACCTTTGACAAAACAGATGAAACCACCCGAGAGCAAATGCAGCTCCTACTCTCAAGCCATTCGACAAATTCTGCCTTTCCAGGCATCAGACTGACCATGCCAATTCAGTCAATGCAGTATTTAGAGAACCACACTGAGTTGCTTCTGTATCAGTCCTCTGAATCCAAATGCTGTTAAAATCAAAGGGGAAAAGGGTATTTGACTTGCCTTATTATTATTAATATGTATATATTTTGATAACACTGAATTTCAATTTACTTCTGAAACCTTGGCCTTTGAGAAGAACACACCCTTTTAAGTTGACTTTTTTTCCAGACTTCTGTTCCTTTAAAATTCTCTCTTCACGTCGCTGTTCTTTTCCATTATCTACCAGAAGACTTGCTTTCCTCCAGCAGAAATGCAGCTGGTGGGCTTCAGCTTTCACTGCACTCGCTCTGTGAAATTCTCTGGGAAAACCCCTCGGCATTGGTCAAGTTCCTTATGCTGGATCCAGTCAGACTCCTTCACACCCATCAGCCACCCTTCATCCTGGAGGAGAAGATAGAGATAAGATGCTGAGGCATAGATGTGAGCTGGCATTTTTTATTACAGAGTGCAGGCCAAGAAGGTGTCAAGGCATTATCAAAGCCATGCTCATAGTTGTTTTGGAAACAATCCAGGAAGAGGATGGGGGAGAAGGGAAAAAAAAAATACATCCACTCCTTTTTAAACAGGGAAAAAGCTGCTTCCCACCAGAGTCAGTACCAAAACTCCTATCCAACCCACAGTACTTGGAGACAGTGAAATTGTAAAAAATTACCAAGTGTAATAGAAACATCATAATTTACACCCACTGAAGGAGAAATTCTGCCAAAGAAAGTCTCTGGAGCTACAGGATGGGAACCACCAACCCCACCTTTCATAATCATGAGGGATCTGAAATTCTCCCTAGGCAGAAAAAAAGACGGGCACTTCCACAATGTAATTCTCTCAGTCATCTTGCACATGGGTTCTTTGGAAAGGATGAAAAATTCCTTGGAGATGCTCATCCCCCTAGTCTGGTCGTGGTACCTGGCTGATGAGCATTTTGGAGAGCTGACACAGGCAAATGAGCTCTTCTTACTAAGCTGAAAATCCAGTCTATGAGAACTGGGAGCTGAGGAGCTCAACCCATCTTCTCAAAACCCAATAGGCTGATGGGTTTGATGCAAAATATAGTTGACCAAGCTTGCCCAAACCGTGCTACAGATCATATTGGACTCGAGAGCTCTTACAAAGGTCGTCCCAAGTGACCAAACATTTATACCTATAAACAGGGATGCAAGAGAAGTCCTGTCTGGTAGAAGTTGCTCAGGAGGAGAACCAGACATTCTAACCTCTCCCTACTCTCTGCAGGTTGCCTAGTACCAATATTTCAGCTCCATCTATAGCATGAGGGAGACAAAATTATTCAATGTGGGAAAGCTGCATTAGCAGCTCAGATATGCAGCTACTCTATTCGCTGCATGCCTTGGAGCTGCCACCATGCAGCTGTGGCATATGTGCCCACTCATCTGCAGTGGGGCAGCTTGTGGGTTAAGGTTGCAGCAACAGGCACACGGACTACATGGAGGACCGTAACCTCCAAACCTGACAGCTTGCTCTGCATCCATCACCCCAGGTGAGCATGCATTAGGCTCATTTAAAGATATGTCATTGCAGCAGCCACATAACTTCTCAGGGCAGAAGTAGTCAGGAAGCCAGACCTTTTAAGCCAGTGGTGTCAAACACATGGACCACAGGCCAAATCCGGCCCTCCACCTTGTTTTATCAATCCCAGCACCTTGTTTCTACACAAGAGGAATACTGAGCTTCTTACTCCTGCAATCCTGCCAGCACTGGTCACATGTGCAGGGTGTGACGTGTGTTACACTGCAGGAGCAGGGGCAGGGCTGGAGCCATGAGTTTGACACCCCTGTTCTAAGCTATGGGGGAACGGGGCATTCATGTCTGCAGTTCACGTAGTTGTTCTGACAATTCTCCTTTCCTGGAACTGGCAGGAGTTACCTGTGTATTTACCAAAGGCCAAGCAATGCCTCCCTTGAAACTTGTTCTTTCAGAGCATACCTGCACATGCAGAAGGGCTGCAGGTCTCGCCAGGGCACGTATTGCCTTCCACTGCCATTCTGCTTTTGGCTTGTTTCCTGCATATTCAGGTGGCAGTAGCTCAGATCAGCCACTGTACCCCAGTTCCCTGCTCCTTGCAGGCTGTACTGGGTGCCTGCAGGCTGTTGGCCTTTGCTGCTGCCTTAGATTTGAACATTCAAGAGATGTCAAGGGAATGGCATGAGATAGGAGCCCATCTGCAGCAGCCAGCTGCAGGTGCTGAGGAAGGTCTGACATGCCATAAATCAGGAAGACAAATGACTAAGTGGAGGTGCTGGGGCCAGTTCTCCGGAAGGTAGATTCCAGCTCACAGCACAGCAAGCACAAAAGCTCATCCATTTGCACACAGCATCGTCAGTGCCATACAGCATGCATCACTCCCACTGCATCCTGCTACAAAGGATCCCTCAGCTGCAGGGATTAGACAAGAGGACTCAGATTAACCCTTGCCAATTTTGAACCACATCACACAAACTGTCAGCTTCGAAGCACTGCTGCCCTCAACCTCTTCTTTTATCAACAGAAATGAGTCCTAGCCTGCCTGATGTACCCACAAGCTAATACCTAAGCTGCAAGATGGGGACATGGATCACAGCCTATTATCCTAAGCTTCCTCCACTCACGTGCACAGTTCAAGCACATGTTAACAGCCAACATTTTATGGCTGGGTATAGTCAGGGTTAGGGAAATGAATTGTAGCACAGGATACACCATAGGAGGGTTAGAGAGCTTCAGTGAAGCTACAGCACCATGTTAGCAACACTCAGAGCTCACCCTCTGCAGCTTGGAGAATCTCGAGTTCATGGCTGTTGCACCCACATCCAGCTAGAGTGCAAACATAGGGCATTGAAAAACTCTGCTCCACAAGTGCCATCTCCTGCCACAGAAAGCAGGGGAGCTGCCACTCATTTCCCCTCTAGAAAGCTTTCTGAGAAAGAAATGCTCACAAATGCTTGTGCAGGGCAGTCCCAGTCAGTGAAGAGTCTTGTCTCCAGAACGAATCACTGCATCTTCCCAATACAACCCTTCCCCCCAGAGCATCTAATCTAGCTATGTGGGAACTGTCAGCACATTACAGCTCCCATTTCACAAGCAGCAGCAAGATCTTTCTTCATAATCCACGAAGCAAACAGCTGAGGCACAAAGAGGAGCCTCATCTCCTGCAGCCAGTGAACTACATCACCTTCCTTTTATCCCTTGTGGAACCTAGACCTTGTCTGGCCTTGCCCAAATGCGAAGAGCTGGTGACTACTGCATCAATTTGGAGAATTCCCTTATTTTTTCCAAACAAAAACCTGGAGACGTGAGCATGAATTTTATAAAACCACGATCTCCCTCAGCCAAAGTAGTAAAACTGCTGCAGATTTTATCAGCTGGAAGCCCTCAAACACAGCAACTGAGAATGATTTACTCAAGGCTACTAGAAATACCTCAGATTAAAGAAAAGCATCACCAATTAAATTCCTGTTGGAGATGGACAGTAAGATTGTTCTCTGGGGCTGAGCAAACGGCTCCAGCCTTTGGTTCTGCTGCCATCTCCCGACCAAACATTGTCTTTTGGAAACAGGCATTGCTATGCTGAAGTGCAAGACATCATTCACAGCAAGCTACTTTCTCAGAGCTTCACCATTTCTCAAAAGAGGAGAAAACATCATCATAAGATGTGGGTCACTCCTACCAATGCCACAGTCTGCACTGCAGTGCTCACAGGGAATGTGCATCAAGTTTAGGAGCAGTGAGGAGGCAAAGCATAGGCTCCGTTAGGCTCCCTCATCAAGGAAGCCTTTGCACCGGCTCAAATGCCCTGATAGGGACAGGAAGCCATGGCTATTTCACAGTCTTTATGCAGGATAATGTCTCCACTTTACAAACATGAGCAGATTCCTCCTCTGTTGCACGAAGCCAACCTTAAGCTCAAGTACCAGCTCCTCCACCAGCTCCCAGCCACAAACTGATGGCTCTGCACCCAGCCAGCCAACTGTTAGTGGAGGAAGAAGCAGCTGTGAAAATCCTCTTGGCTCCTTCCAGCCCAGGTTCCCACCCTGTCTTCCCTACTCACCTGCTCCTCAGGGTTCTCAAATGGAATCACAAGCACCACATCCCCAGCCTTCAGCTGCAGCTCATCACTGTCAGTGGCTGTGTAATCATGCATGGCCTGGACCTGTAGAGAGGGAGAGGAGAGCTTGGGTGAGGCCAGCCTTCTCTCACACAGCTCTGTAAGAGGTGACAAGGCTATCCCCTTCATTGATTCACTGGATGATTCAGGTTGGAAGTCATCTTTAGAGGCCATCTGATGCAACTTGCTGCTTGAGGCAAGGCAAGCTTGGATCATAAATGCCACATATACAGGAATAACCTTAATTTAATGGCTACATGCTTGTCCAAACAGCCTCACGTGCAGCTTGTCTTTACCACTAGGGCATCCTGGTGAGTCTCATTTAAGTTGTTACGCATCAGTACCTCCCCATCCTTCCTTAGGAGGGTTGAATTCCACCAGTATGAGTCTAAAAACCTCACAGGCAGAAAGCCTGTTCTCATTGGAATGGTGCCCTGTATTCTTTTTGCAGCTGGACTGAAAAAGTATTAGAGATTATAGCTTCCCATCTCTGTCACAGCTAAAGCAGGGAGAGGAAACTTAGGGAAGATTATCAGCTTGGATCTTCAAGTGTTTGCAACCTGCCATGTTTTCTCTTTGGTATTCAGCCCAATTCCTATCAACATCTGTGTTACAGCTCTTCTACTTCAAGCCACAGCTCTCCCCTTTGAGTATTACAGTCTATAAAGCTGCCTGTAACCAGTCTAAGCGTAACGGGACTCCTATTGTTCTTCAGGGTTTCATTATTCTTCTGCTTTTAGCAGATCCATCCAGGGATTAAATGAGAAGAAATGCATTCCTATAGCAGGAGATTAATTTCTGACTTTCAGAGCACGATGCATCTGTACTGTCTTCCTACCATATTCCATTATGCACATTAAATTTGTGGCCTATCCTCATTCAGAATCATTCCTTCCTCCACACCTTCAAAACAAGCTGCAAGTGATATTTGGTGTATTCAGAATACCCACCAGACCTCCCTGTCTAATCCTTTATTCTTCCCTATTCATCCTGATTTTCTAATTTCCCCAGACACAAAGTCCGCTATCCCTACTGGTGTTTCCAAGCCCTCTTCATTTTCCACTTGCATCAAAGGTTAACCTTTCCAGTTTGGAGCACAACTTCTTAACTACTATCCAGAGTCTACTACTGACACTGCCACAACACCAGAGATAGAAATAAATGCAGCAGGGAGAACAAGGGGCTTAGGTACATGGCACAGCCAGATGTTTAGACACCAATGCTCATATACAGTCTTTTGAAGCATCTGGAACTTCATGAAGCTGGACTGCTGGAGAGGAAGGTGTATCTCTCTCTCTCAACTTCTTTTCTCCCTTTCAATGTGGCATAGCTCATGGCCACACTCAGGAAAAGCAATTAACCCATTACAGGAAAAAAGTCACCAGAAACAAGGTGCCTCACCACCACAGACTCACCTTGAACAGAAATCCTGGGGGCATATCAGCTCTTTCAGACGAAGCACCACCCTCCACAGTGCCATTGACAGTAGCAGGGAAAGTTTCCACAACGACAGCAGGCAGAGAGCTCTGGTAGGCAGCAGCAGCCAGGGAAGGAAAAAAGTCATTGAGAAAAGAAAATCTAAATTCACAGCTCCAAGTCTACCACAGCAGATCCACATCCCAACTCTATCCATAGCTTCAGCTGGTTTTCCCAGCACACTAGTCGGTGACAAAGCCCCCCGAAAGGAGAGCACAGGCAACAGTGAGAAGGCAGGAAAGATGACTCCGGCCTTCCTCTGCTGAAGGCTGCAGAAGGACAGAGTGGATTTAAAGTTTTCTGGGACCATAATACCCAGCACTTCTCATTCACTGCAGTCATGACACAGTTCTTGTAGAACCCTTGTAAAACAGACAACTCAAATGCGACAGCCTGTAGGAGCCAAGCGGCCCTGAGATGGGACCTACTCCAGTCCCCTAAAAGGTGGCAGTGTCAGGAAAAAAAGAGGAACCCTGGATATTCAGGAGACACAGGCAGAGCCCAGAGGACAGGGTAAAGTAAATGGCTAGCAAGGAGAAAAACCATCAGACAACACAAACTCAGCATAGTACGGGCTGTCGGCTGGCTTCACAACTTGGGTGAAGGGACAGTTGTTCTCGTGGATCTTTCAGCAGCACTTCTCCCTGAGCATTACGCAGATAAAATGCAACAGATAAGTCTGGCCTCTGAACAAGTTGTGACTGCTGGGGTGGCAGGGGTGAGTTTTTTGAAGCAGCCACACATCTCTCTTCACAGCCTCCCTTGGGTGTAAGACATAAGGATGTGACGGAGAAAAGGGACCTATCTCCCTTGAGGGCCTTACCGATCCTGGATCTCCTTCAGTTTTAGATGCCTCAGCTCCAGTTGCTGCTTCTGATCCAGCTGGTTCAGCTCCTGCATGGGCTGTTTCTGCAGGCTGCAATACAAAAGTCATCCAGGTGGAGAGTTATGCTCATAACAGCTACGTGTGTGTGCAGCAAAGTGCAGCTCAGCCTGTCCAACAGCTCTATGCTGTTGACTGCTGCCCTCTGCTGAGAAATAGGTGAGAAACTGTAGAGTCTTGCTAGGTTTCTGTCTCACTCTTTCTCTGCAACCCAGTGAAATCTGTAAAGCCTGCATTCCCTCACACCAGCCACACAGCAGACAACACTCCAGAGGAAATCAATGAAATGCCAAAACTCCTATGAGCCCCATTCTTTTCACAATCGAAACCACAGACCTACTTTACATAACAGTATCTATTTCTACATATCGAATGCCTGCTTGTATGTGACAAGTCTACTTGCTTTTCAAGGAACAAGGATCTCTCAGTAGGCTACTTCCAAGGATCAACAATCAAGGACTATTTAAGGCTTTGGAAGCTCCCAGAAACAGAATAATACAGTAATAATGTGTCTAGATACAAAACTTAGTCTGGACCTAGCATCTACATGACATTGATTGGAATCAACTGAAAACTGTACTAACTTTTACCCAAGTTGATTTTGGATAGGCCCAAAGAGTTGTGAATTTGGATTCTGTTGTGATTATCCTATTAGTAAGAATTTGCTATGAATATTCCACATGGCGTGGTGGAGAGGGAAGTTCCTAGTGCACAAAAAAGCTGCCACTGCCAGGGAGAAACAGTCAGCATCACCTACAAATCACTGCCTGGCAGAGACTGTTATAGGAAGCCTGGGGAGAGACATTTTTGTGCATAACAAAAGACTAAACACCTCTGACTCACTTCTAGTGGTTTGAGTTTTTATTCTCTCTCACCTGAAGTCAAGCTAACTCTGCTTAACACAAAATTAAAGACATTCATCTGCCCCTCACAGAAACTGCAACAATGCAGGAAGTAGCAGCAATAGCTGCAGATCAACCCTTTGGGAGACTGGCCAGGCAGCACCTGAAAACTCCTCACAGCAATCTCAAAGGGTCTAATTCGCAGCCTCGGTGTCTCTATGGCCAGGCTATACCCATTTGTTTCCTTTACCAGACAGCACCCGCACCTCTGCATAACCTAACCAGACATCCCCCTTGTACTTGCACAATAGAGATCGCCATACAGAGATTTCTCATTTTTAATACATGCGAGTAAACCAGCTTTAGCTCAACTACAACACACCCCCCCCGAATACAACCACATCCTAAACAAGGCATTGTCCAGATTTCTTAACATTGTAATTCTCATAGTCCCAGCCCTATAAAAGCCCAGTGAAAAGCAACCCTTAGTAACCCTTAACCTGCATTCATCTGGCTACTAACAACGCACTGGCACAATGCAACAAGTGGTTTTCTAGTAACAGCAGCAATAACAAAGAAATAAACACCTGATTTAACAAAAAGCCATTACTTTACCTTCAGCTGCTGCAATGGTACTATTTAGCACAGGATTTCCTCTCATCACATCCTTATGTGCCCTCATCACTATGCCCACAGGCCTATATTGCCAGAGGATATAATAAACAGTAAAGCTGTTCCCATCCTGCTGAGGATTCCTACGGCAGCTTTGGTATTGCTAAGGGAAATGTACGCGTATGAAAATCTACAAAGGCTTCTCCTGTTTAATTAGATTCACTCCCAGCTTGCCTTTTATTTGGATTCAGTGAAACTGGAGATGAGACAGGTGCCAGTCCGACTCCATCTCACAAAGCATGGGTTTTATATGTGGACAAGTGAAAAGAAGCTCAACATGAGCTCCTTTTTTAAAAAAGCTAATCTGTAAAACCAGTATTTGATAACCAGAGAAACTGAATATAAATTAATCCTCTGGATTTCAAAAGGCATTCTAAAGTCAGCTACCTATTTTTCTATTTTAGGTACCTGTGGGCACCCCAAGGTCTATAAAAGCATTTACAGTCAAGGAAAGTTACCATAGGGAGAAAACATTGTTCACTGCTGTTGCCAGGTTTGAAAGCTTTGATTATTCCAACAGCAGCATCATACACACCAAATGTAAGTTTTAGTCTGCAGCCCAAGCAAGATCTGCTGTATCCAAGTTTCTATCAGTTGCTAATCTCATAAGGGACTACGTAACTGGGACTACAAAACTAAAAAACACATTGTTGCTCATCAACAGCTAAGAATAACATTAGAGTAGAAACACTTCAGAAGACTTGAAGAGCAAGAAAAAGGACTCTCCAGCTATAGGAAGCTGTGCTCTTTGACCGTGTATGGTATTGCCAAGGTGAGAAGTGGCATTGTGAGAACATCCTGACTAGTAGAATTCTCCAGTTTATTAAGTTGTCCTTCGGGTGAAATCAGTTCCCAGCATAGAAGAAATGGCCCAAAGCACTTTTTACACCTCAGACTGTAGGCACAGCTCAATTAGATACAGTCATACCTCAGCCCTGCCTGTCCACTTGAAAAGTATGGGATCTTTCCTTACAAAAATACAGACTCCTTTTCTTTCTTACTAAGACAGATTGACAATGCACATACAAGGGAATGACACCAATACAACATATAAGGAAAATATCTGTCTTGATGTGACCCAAGTTAATGTGAAGGCAAGCACTGGCCACAGTGAGTCCTTGGGCCAGGCTCTGAGCAAAGGTTAAGTCACGTCCTCAAAAGAACTGACTCTAGGTGATGATCTGGCCCTTGGGAATGGGAAGGTTGGCATGACTCAATTCCCTGGCATAAGTGAAGGTCATGTGCTTGGATCTACACTATGGCATGTAGCCAGCTCAAGTACAGGTTTGAGTACCCAGACCAAGCATTTTCTGTCCACACTACTGTTTGGTTGTCCAGAGGAACTCAAAAGTAATTGTGCTTGAAATTTCTTCCAATGGGATAATCTGCAGCAATTTGAGACCCTCTCAGGCTTGAGATATCTAGAGGTTATAAACATCAGTCTGGCTTTGGTTCAAATGCAGAGCATGTGCAGGGTCTCTCTTGTCAGCAAGCTCCAAAGCTGAGGTTGAGGCAGATGCCAGGTAAGTCTTGGGCCCACACTTGGCCTTCAGCATAGACACAGCCTTTATGGCAACGATGGTCAATGAACAGCAAATACCACAGACAATTCCAAATATGTATGTTTATCCAATGATACAGACAGTAAGAACAAGGGGCAGCTGAGACATTTATGCATCACACACAAGACCAACAGAATGTACAGTTTAGGAAACACTGGGAAGTGGAGGGTGAGGATGAAGCCACAGTGGGATTAAGTTTGAGGGGAACCTCACATTATGAAGCCAAAGGAAAGGTAAGTGAGTTAGCAGAGAAAGGCAATGGGGCTGTGTGCTGGTGGAGACATAAGTTTCAGAGCATGAGATCTGACTAGGAAACATGAAAAGCAGCAAGGGAAAGACAACAGGTATGCACACAGAGATGGCACTGGTACATGCACAGCATGTGATGAGAGATGAAAGCCATGAAGTTCTTACCTCCCATAAATCCCAAGGTAAAGACTAAGCATGTCAAAGAGCAGCAAAAATAAAACATGTTTATATGTGATTATTTTAGTGAGTACAAACATCGCAGATGCTGATCAGACTGACACAGACATACACATTCAACAGCACTTATCTCTACATGTATTTCTTTTAATACCTAAATTTATATATCCTTTCCCCTGTGTATATTTGAATTTAAGTGCTACAGCATTTGAGTAAGGTTTTTTTTCTACCTCTGGTACGCAGGGAGACAGCCAGGCCACAGTCAGTTATCAGCAGCAGACCACATAGCCAGAAAAAAACCCATCTCTTGACATTGTGGTCCATCAAGGTTAAATATGCTCCTATCTATCCAGGGAGTTAGTACAATTTCAGAAGACGACTTCAACTGGTATCTTTGGATCAGGATTGAAATATCTTAACCTCTTGCCATAGTACCCACTCTACAGGAAATAAATCTGACTGCTTTGAAATGAGGTGGCTTTTGTGAGGTTTTATATTGTGGTTACCATTAAAAAGTACTGACTCCAGATTCTTCCAATGACTTCTCAAGCTAATAATACATTAGAACACCAAATATGCTATTGCTGAGCAGTTCTGAAAAAGCCACTCAGTGTAATATATGTTGCTTGCCGGAAGAATAACAAATTATTCAATTTTAGGTCAAATTTATACTCTCATTCTATGCCAGCATACCCAATTATCCAAGTTATAACTGGTGATTCAGGAAAAAAATCCCAGTAGGTGAATTTTTAAAATAACTTATCCTCATATACAGATTGTTCTGTCAGGCATGCAGACACGCAATGCCAATCTGCCCACTTAAAATTCCAGAAAGTGGTACCTTGTACTACTGGTGTTTATCAAACTATAATGATAACTAGTATTTTGCAGATATGGTATTTTAATTTAGAAGAATCAAATGCATAATGCTTGATCTCTGATGAGAGGTCTTACGGCTACAAAACTGTGTCATACAGGACTACCTGACATGACAATACTGGAGAAATACTGTAAACATCCCAACTATGTTATTTTTCGTCTGTGGTGGTCATTAAAATTCGTAGTAAACAATTTCAAACATATGAAAGTCCCAGTGAAGACAACAGCCAATTCAGGATGCACTTTAAAGCCTCCTGTCATTTAGACTTAAAACAAAGCACAGTCCACCTGCCTCTAACAGCAGACAGAACCAGGTACAGGCCAGATCAGAAACAGGCATCTTCTGTTTTGATACTGCTACACAGCACTGTGCTTAGAGAGGAAGCTGCTTCTGAACCACAAATGGAGGCTATGTTATACCCAGAAAAAGAAGGGCTTCACATCACTTGAATACCGATCTAAAGCTTAATTCACCTTAAGTAATTGCAGATTACCAGAACGTCTGTTTATTAAAATTCCCTTTGAGAGCAATTTATAGCAGTAGCACAGAACTGAGGCTGAATTCCCACCCACAAAGAAACAGTTTAAATCCATATATTATACAAAGGATGACAATGTATGTCCCTCCCTAGATTAAGCTGAACAAGTTATCAATCAAGTAGATCACCAGAGCAAAGCACGACCATCGCATGAACACCTAGGGCCAGACTGCAGTCAGGCCAATAGCCACCTGATTCTCACTGGACTTACACACTCAGCAGAGAAGACCAAGGTGCCAATCTGCAAGGCACCCACAGCTCAGGTCCACATTATCATTCCCATGGGCGCAGGTCACGCCACATTTGTCAACAAGTCAGTTATGAAGGGAGAAGAAATGGTGACGCAAACCAACCTGCGAGGCGGGTGTGGGGGTCTTCCCCACAGTGGCATCTGGTTTAATGGGATCAAAATCCAGATCCAACAGGCTGGCTCCCTCCTGGAAGGGCCCAGGGGCATCAAACTTGGCAGCAGTGAGGAAGAAAAGCAGTATGAGCATTAGACACACAAACATGCACAGTAGAGGGAGAGTATGTGATACCCAGGAGCTAAAGCTGCAAGCATAGAAGACATGATGGCAACGCAAACACCTGATGTGACTCCTGACTGCTTGGTACCTGTAAGTCACAGGCAATTCACATGGGTGCCACTGGACACCAAACCTCAGCCTTTCCCACAGGACGCATTCACCTTCCCATCTGGCCAAATAAGCTGACGTAGTTTAAGAACTTCACCTGCTGTGGTCTAAAGGATCACTGTCACTGACAACTCACAAGGGCTTCTATTCTTTTTATTCGTTCCCCTTGGTTCACCCAACTGCCTTTGTACTGCAGGCCAGGACAGACTCAGTCAGCCACATACAGAAGAGCTGCCATCCACACAGCTTATGTCAGGAACATGGACCCAGGCAGAAAACCACTCAGTCTGCTGGAAGGCAATACTAAGAGACCTCAGAGCTAACTTGCAAAGCCCCTACTTCCCCCCTGCCTCCTGAGACAGAAACACTGAATATGGCTACTCGCCCTAGCTAAGGCATATGAATCACTCCCAATCCAAAAGTGCTGTTTTCAGTGGTTCCCATTTCTGGACATCCCATAAACGTTCACACAAAGGTCTTGTTACAAAGCATAAACTTGAGAGGTTTTGCTACTCTCTTCAAAGTCAGCAGAATAACTCCCTTTAACTGATTAACACTCCAGCTAAAGACAACGATGGCACATTCGCTGACTACCATTAACAAAATTGTCACTACAAAGGACATCAGTATTCAAAACTAAACTGTCCCTTTTGGTTTTCAGATTTCACCTAACCTCTATAAGACACTCCTTTCTACTCGGCATCAGAGGAAGCTGTTCTGCCCAGGAAATCCAGGAAGATTTCCCCATCTCCACTGTCCTCCCAGCTCACTGGCCCTACTGGTTCAGCTACCTTTCTTGCAACACAAGCGTGGCAGGTAGTTGTCCACAATTATATCACAGACCCATGATGGAAAAACTCCTCGAAAGCAGCAAGAGACACCATTTAAGAGAAAGTCCTCTGAATACAACCCACATAAACATCATTTTCACCTCCTCTAGTTTCATCTTACTTCCAATTCTCTTACAGATTTTTCTCTCCCTTATGAACATCTATTCTTGAGATCCACAGGGATGAGGACAAAGAACTGGGATCTCCCATGCCACTATAATAAACCTTGACCAGTACACAAAAAACAACTGGCATTTTAATACACTCCCCAGGCACATCCAGGCCACCCATCAGAGAGGCTCAAATCCTAATCTTTAGTTTTGTTTGGTAGTGAGACATCATAAACTCCAGTAAGGAATAATCTTACCTGTCATTCAAGACTTATATGCCAGGGCTAGCACCCCTTGCTTTTACCCAGATCTTCCACAAGACAGCTCTTTGGAGCTAAGATATCTGATGGGCATGGCCCTGGGCAACACACTGAACATTAATGGCTGTTGGGTGCTTCAGTTAAGATTGTTCTGGCAACCAGAGTCTTCCCTCAAGATTCCCACCTGACAAAGTCATAGCAGTTCCCATCCTGGGTCAGAGAACTGATCAGGTACAGAAGAGTACCTCCTACTAAGGGGTAGTGTTCACATGGAAATGCATAATGCAAACCATGGGGCAGACAGAGCTGTCCATTATGATAGAGGAGGAGGAAGCACAGAAAATGACAGAGTTGCTCAGCTGCCTATGGCCCCCATGTTCCAACACTGCTGTCAAATCATCACTCTACTCTTTAAGCTCTATCTATTGAAATGCAAAATCTGACATGGACTTCATTCCCTTCCCACTCCACCTCTCCTCCTCAGCAGCTGGGTGGAAGGTGGTGAACCAAAGGCAAAGGAGCACTATGATGAAAAGAAAAGTTAGGGAACGAGTCACAGATGAGACAATACTTGTGCTTTAACAAGCACTTAGGAAATAAATATATATATATATACACACGTGTGTGTGTATATATATATATATATAAATAAAAACAGATGCAGAAAACTCATGATACAGCCAGAAATCTGGTCAGGTTCCTATATACATAAGGACTGCCATTCTCCTAGATCCAATACAGAATTCCCCATCTAGGCATCCTCTCTTGCAGTGATGGTAAGGAAAGTGAAAAGAAAACTGAAGAGGAAAATAAGTAATTTTAAAATTATTTTCCTTTTTCAAGGCTTCAAAAGGTGCCCCATGATAAGAAAGAAATATTCTGATGGAAACTGCTGGCTGGTGAAGAGGGACAATGTCAGCAGTTCTGAATTCAGAGCAGGCTCAGACTGCTTCGGAAACACCTATTCTCTGCAAAGAAAACTTCATGAAGTTCCTGTTGGCCATTCCTGTGCAGCTGTGGTCTTTAAAACACAAAGCCCATGCGTGAGGGCATAGAGAGGACAAAACTGCCTTTTCCCAGAACTGGCACAGATGCCAGGGTCAGCACTTGGGGATATACAAGAGCAGAAAACACATGCTTCATCCACACCCAGGATCAGTGGATCTGGAGAGAGCATACCATGGGATGTGAGGGGAGCCATAACCCATTTCTACTGAACAAACACAGAGATTACTTTCTGGCATCTTCACCAGTGGCATTTCTCCTATCTCTTCTATGAATTAAAGCGCTCAAAGGGCAACGTGTTAGTCCAAGCTGCCTTCCAGCCACCCTCCCCTACAAGTCAGCTTCCTATCTAACACTTTGCCTTCTGATGTCCAATGCTTAGCTTGCCTTCCTCCTTCACCTGACCAGGTTTCATGGCTTGACACGTCCAAAGAGAAGAAAGGTCAAAAGGAAAATTTTAGAGGCAGACAAATATAAGGCAGGGCATAGCAGCTAACCTGCGAAGGGGTTGTCACACTTATCTCGGGGACAAAATTGTCATCAAACAGACTGATGATGTTCTCCTGCTTGATCTCCTTGGAGGGGGTGACTTTTGGAGGCGGAGGCACCGGAGGCCCTTTCCTCAACTGCATGCAAGTGAGCACACGGCCACAGCACAGACGGCGACACCCAAAAAAACCAGAGACAGGAACCAGGTTAGCCACAAAAACTTGAATTTGGGAGAAATCACAACCACAGGCAGAGAGGAGATTCCAATCAACTCCATCTGAAGAGAGAGGGAGGGAAGATGAAGGGCTGCATTTAAACAAACCAAAAAAAACCAACCACACGCCTCCAAGAGAAGGTTTAGCATCATTAGTTACACTTCAGCCGTGGGCAAGTTTCCCTCTGCAGAGGAGAAGCGTAACACAATTAATATGCATTGACAGGACATGCATACATAATTAAAGCATGTGCAACCTTCAGATGAACCACTGGGAAGGGAACAGATCAATTACTGAGAACACAATTCAGTAGACCAAGCCAGCACTGCCTCCCTTTGCCATACTTACCAGACCTAAGGGAACAAGAGATTAGACTCAATTTTTTCAGTTATGGGCAGATGACCATGAGGTCAAACTGTGATCTGCCCAGTACTGGTTCTCTGGTGCACTGGTTATCAGTATACCATAAAAAAAGGTCTGAAGGAGCCCTTGATGGTGTTTTACCACTTCTCAGCTTTAGGCAAGAACAATTCAGACTCCTGAGAAGCCATGACTGCTGTGGGACCAACTCTGCTCTCAGTTTCACCAATGAGCACTGACACTAATAAAGTGAGTGAAGGAGATCCCAGAGAACACATAACAAAGTCTGACTCTGTAATTCTAACCCATCCTTACATTCACTATCATACTAAAAGACTCAGCTTGACACTGCAGCCACAATGCTATGCAAAGCTGTAGTAGACTCTCCCTAGATCAACTAGTCCTGTGTTCACAATGCTCCAGCACGTAACTGAGCTCTACAATGCATTTATTCAGATTGCAAAGGATATGTCCAGTTTTCTAGTGGGTTAACACTGCTTTAGAGAGTGTAAGCAAGTATGCAAACACACATTTTCCACTGAAGAGATGGCTAGGGCAAACAATGAAAGTAGTGTGTTCACTTCCAACTTCTCATTGTTTGCAGAAGGTGGTGTATCTGTATTACCAGAGAACAATCCCTTCCTGAAAATCCCCTGCTTGCTGGTTATAAGAAGGGATCAGAAATTTCAGAGGAAAGCTATTCTCAGAACATAGCCACCACCTGCAGAAATGGGAAGTTCCAATTACAAACTTCAAAGTCAAAAAGATTACAACTCTTCTATTTATTTCTCTAAAATAGCCACTCTCTTTCCTTTCAATGCATTAATGTCTGGGAGACCATCACTTCCACATTGTCCAGCATCACCTCCAACAGCAGTCTAAAACCACATTTCAAAGGCAACAGGATTGCATATTGATGTTGGGTTATACCTGGAAATTCATTAAGCATAAACAACTTTTCCACCCAGAATAAAATAAATCCTCTAAAATTTTTCTGCTGACTTGAATCCCACAGAGCTTTAACTGTCTAAATCCAACACAGTTGCACTGATTTCAAAAGCGTCATTAAAGCATTTCAGTGGTGTAACTGAGAGCAAAAGTCTGACCTTTGAAATTTCACAGACCCCTGAAGTCCTGTGTCATCATGAAACTACTCAGGGCAGTGCTTCTTCCAAAATACAGAATAAAGCTGGTTTTGAGATATAAAGGATAGCAAGAATAAAAGAGCTTTTTTTTTTTTTGCATAGGAAACAGTTCAAACTGTAGTTACTATTTATTTGGTCTCTCTTCTTTTGCTGTTTTTCTCTCTGCAGACTTTGCTTATGATTTACATTAGTAATTCAAACAAGAAGATGCCAGAGAAATGTACTTGTTTTTTGTTCCATCCTCCCCAAGAAGATGAGGCCCCAGTGTCCCTAAGATCCTAGAACAAATCAATTACCTACAGGTTAAAAGTACTGATACTTGTGAAGATTTCAGAATTAAAGCTGAGCACAATTGAGAGAGCAGACACTTGTGTTTTTCAGCTGTGGCACGCTGACACATACTTCGTTTCTAGATCTTATCCATACAGACACCACACTCAGCTCTGAGTATGAAACCCCTGCCCTCCTGCTGTAGCCAGCTTCATCTGTTAGTACCTAGTATCACTATGGAGTGGAGCTCTGATTCTTCACTGTAGTGAGGCTCGGAAGAATGAATTAAATACAGATTGGGGAAAAGTTGCCATGTGGTGGCAGCATTAGCTGCAAATACCATCTCAGTCCTGCCTGCAGCCATCTGAGGTTCCAGCCAGGGCTACACTGAAATATTCTGTATGCTCAACAAAAGGTGCCTCCAGCCCCATTCCTGTGGGCAGGATGGCAGCAAGTGAATGAGAAAGCACTTGCAAGCTGGCAAAAACAAGGGTTATGTGTGCTATTTAAAGGAAAGGGGAGAAGCCAAACTCAGCAAGACGAGTCCACAGGCAGGGTGAGTGAAATCTGCTGTGAACAACTTAATAAATCTATACAATTCCTTGTTCCAAATTCTAATCACACCATAGCAATCTCTGTAAAAAACAGGAAGGCAACTCTGGATACACTGTCCTCTGCTCCAAGGTCCTAGCCTGGGGGGTGGCGAAGCCTCTCTAGTCTAGACTGTGCAATGCTCAGCAGCGCAGAGACCCTGGAGAAGTTCAGAAAAGACATTGCCAGGCATCCACATATCTCACAGGGTTGGAAAAGACCCTTTTGTCAATGTACAAAACATGCCCTTTTTGTCACTAGATAATCCTGAAAATGAAAAAAAAAATGTAGTAGATGGAAAAATATCACAAGAGGCTATCCAGAACCTGGAGACGGCCAACACCGCAGGCCTGGATTTAGAATCACACTACTAGATATGGCAACAGCAATGAAGTTCTGGGTTGCACCAGCAATAGGCTTTCTCTTACTAGTTTGGCCAGAACCCCTCTCAGTTGTAATTCTTCCTGGAAGACCTCTCCTTGGTGCTCCACTTAGTGAAAGGCAAGGATTGGCACCAGACATAAATTCGGCCTAGTTACTACTTTTCCCTGCTAAGCTTTTCCCCCACTCAGAAACAGAGGGTTGGGAAGAGGAAGTAAATGTCTTGTTTTCCTTAAATCCTGAAGTAGAATATATCATAAGGTATGTTGATTAGCAGAAACTACATCTGCTGTTTTAAACAAGCTGTTGGGTATCTCCTGTGTAAGGAAAGGACTAGCATAGGCCAAATGGAAGGTATTAGACTTCATATAATGGAGTCTTCTTCCTGGTACCTATTTTATCTTGGGATTAAAGTAAAACATATGCAAGGCACAGATGTTCTCCTTATCAATATTAAACTTTTTTCTTTGAACCTTCCTCAGTTACAGAAGGTCTTGAGAACAAATTGGACAATCAAATTTCACAGGTTAATTCAAACATAAAGAACAAACTTCCTCACCTAGCTACAACTCCATCCTCCTTTGATCTTCTTGGCCACCCTACCAGACAGCCAAACATACTACTGGCCTTTCCCCTGTAGAGGCATTCAGAACCAGCTTAGTTCTTCCCTAAATGATACAGAGGTGACCAATGAGCAACTTGCATTCTCAGGAATCAGCGAAGGAGAACAACCATCATGTCATTCTCTGTGCTCAGTAGTAGGAAGAGGTCAACAAAATCAAGTGACTGATGTCTGACTCAGAGCTTGTACCATCAGTGCACATACTGCAGAGACATGGTCAATGTCATAGAGACACTACCTGAGATGGTGACTTTGGGATGCTTGCCCCAGGTGCTTCCAAAGTGGACGGTTCCAGCTCATGGTTGACAGTCTTGGTCTCAGGGCTGGTGATGGGAGATCCATCTGGTGGAGGCGAGGGGCTTTTATTTGCTTTCGCTGGGGTGCTGTCACTGAAGGAAGTGGAGAGATGAAGGGAGAGAGAGGGAAAGAGAAAGAGAGAGAAATCTGAGCCAGGCCTAAGAGGAATTGTGCTAACCAGGACAGATCAGCTGCCTCCATTATCTATTTGCTTCACTGCCTAGATACGTGATGAAGACACGTGAAGCCTCTACAAGCTTCTGAGGAGCATCTTTGCTGAGTCACTGGCAGACCAACTCACTGCAGCAGCATTACTGTGCAGTAGGCTACTCACTGAATTCCTACTGCACAGATATACTTTGCCTCAGACACAGAAAAACAAGAAAAACAAAAAATCCAGGCATCCTTAATTCTGCTAAATTCTAATATAAGCATCTGACATTAAGTCATAGTCTTTCAATACTGGGGAAGCAGATGGGGGAAAGGAGTTCCATGCAGCTAATTCAGTTTTAAACTCTACAGATAAGAATTTTTATGTGTGGTGGCATACTGACATGAGTTATGACCAATAGATTTACAACAGCTAAATTAAGGCTGTAATCACAGAACATCATATACATCTACATGATACAAACTGGCTAAGCTGGAAGAGGGGAAAAGTAGCCAGAGGTTTCACAGATCAGTCCAGAGAGCAAAGAAACAAGATTCTGGCTACTAATAAAGATGGCAATTCTCCCACAGTCTTGTTTTTACTGATGAACCCCTTCTATCTTTGCCTTTACAGTTGGTCCTTATTTCAGGGCTGTTTGACACACAGTCAAGAGAGTTTCTTCAGGGAACAAAAATGCAAGGAACACACACCAATGACATTTGTTGGTTCATAACTTGACCAGATTTTTCAACAGAATGGCAAGAGGCACACGCCTTTCCCTAAGGGCATGTCCTGGCCAAGCATCAACTCTGTGCTTCAAATTACGGAATCAAGAGAGATTTAGTAAAAACTTGGTTACTAGAGAATTTCAACAGGGACAAAGGTAAAACCATTTTCCCAGCAACAGTTGAATCATCTTGGCTGAAATTCAGCTCCCCAAAACCCAACCGATCAATTTATCTCAAGTTATGCAGAAACACAGACACCGGTAGGTGATGTTTCAGCAGAAGTGGTTACAGTTTGGCAAAACTATCCACAGCTGAAAACAGAATATTACAGAATATTGCAAAAGGGCTGTGCAACCTCATCTACAGGGAGTGATATCTGCCTCTGCTCATAAAGTTGCAATTCTTGTGGATTTAAAAGCCTTGGGAGAAGGCTGAAAGGAACAGATTCTTTCCTACAACTTAATACATTAAATCCTGGCACAGAGCCACGACTAGAGCAACGTAGACTTGATCTTGCAGGGACATTGAGTTGATTATTTCTTTGCTCTGTCCCAAGAGAGCCCAGAGCTCCAGACCACCTATGTACATCCACCCATACTTGGATGCCTGAGGTGTAGTAGCCATTGGCTAACATGCATGATGGCCTCATTCCTAAACACTCACAAGTAGAAGGACAGCAAGAGGCGGAGGGGACAGCAAGGCATTTCAACGAACTCCTCTTCCAAGCAAGCGTCTACCCCTGCTCAGCATTCCAGCTTGCAAGCTCCCAAACCCATTCCCTTTTCATTCACTTTGCCCTGACCCATTCCCCCCACTTTCTCCCAATATCCACACCCCTACACACACGTTTCCCCACAAAGCACTTGTTCTCAGGTCCACATGCAGGCAGGATGTTTCTGATGACACTGATGCCAGCAGCACATCAACATAATGCAACAAACCCAGTGATGCTCTCTGCCAACAGCTCTTAACCAGGGGCACACAAGTAAAAGGAGAAAAGAGAGATAAGAGGAGGAAAAAGGAAAAAGGAACAGAATGGACTAAAGAACATGTACACCAACATCCACAGCTCTTTAGTTTGACAGGATATGCCTACAGTGTCCTCACTCAGGGGTGCCCAGAAATCACTTCAAAATAGTCAGTTGTGTGAAGGATTCTGCAAAATTAACACAACTGTGTTAAAGATTAAAAGAAGTAATGGTTGGAGGGTGAAGGTAAGGAAATCCTGCTCTAAATGGGAATCACCTGGGAACAGTAAGAAATGACAGAAAATGTTCTCTCATGCTAGAGTTGGGGGGGACAAAAAAAAGCCATTACCTTCCCTAGAGTTGAAAGCACTTTGGAGAAGATGAGGGGGACTGATCTAAAGTGAGACTACCAGGACTCCTCAAATGCCCAGACTAGACTGGTAATACAGGGACTAACGGCTATCCATTAGCCTACGAACACAAGAGCAGACTTTTCCTTCTAGAGACCTGAATAGGCCATTTCTCTCAGTGAGAAAATATAGCTTATTTTCTAAAGGGCCATGAAGCAGCATTTTAGTGCCTTATTTCTGGTGCCTGGCAGTGACTTAATTTGGAGATATAGTGGTAAAAAGCTCCCACTTCATCTTATCCTACAATAGCTGAGAGGGCCCCACACCAAAGCCTTCATTAAGTCACTCCTATTTACAGCTTGTTTGATGTGTTGGCTGATCCCCCTAGCAAAATGCCAGTGCTAATTTTGGCTGAGCTGAGCTTTTTCCAGCCCCCCAAGTGGCACCTTCATTCCTGCACTTGCTGCTTTGCACACATTTAGTCAGTGCAACCAGCACCAAGTGTGTTTGTCACCAGGATCCTGTAGTCTTCACAGGTCCCCGGGGAGCACACACGGCCCACACAGAGCAAAGTCCTATCTCCAAACTGACTGCTTGCTCCAGAAAACACAGGGAAAAGCAAGAGCGTGGATCAGTGTGTGCCCACTGACCGAACAAGTACCACAATAAAAGCGAATCAAAACAAGGTCATTGCTCATTCTTTTTCCCTTCCCATGAGAAACTTGGAAGTGATGCCAAATCCAGGAATATCAAGCAGGGAAGGGAAGAGGGTATCAACTTTCTTCTGCAAATAGAGAACTGGGAACAGGGTCTAATGCAGTTACTACAGCTGAAGCAAAAGCCAAAATCCCCCAGCCTCTTTCAGTGCTGCTAAGCTCCCAAACCCCTCATGAGGGTGCCTCACGTGTTCTGGAAGAGTAAAGTAACATCTGCAGAGGGAGTTCCCACGTGCTTGTAACAATCCTATGGTACGAGGATGAAACCTAATTTCCAATATGGTAAAAACAGACCAGTTACCTTCTGCCTAATTCTCAAGCTAAACAGAAAGAAAAAGGTTGGCATCTCAGCTAAGGCTCAGACAGGGCCTTTCAGCCAAAAGTAATTTAAGTTTTTAGCAAAAACAAAGGGGGAAGAGGGCAGGAGAAAGGAGGAAAACACACCTACATATCCAAGTATATGGTGGCACAAATGTACGTTGTTGCTGGGGATTAAAGAGTCACCAAGTCCCAGACCCTGCTTTCCTGTGCACCAGGGCCTGCACACTTCTCTGTGACCCCAGCAGCTGCTCTGACAGCAGAGGCCACCAGCACAGCCCAGGTTAGGCACCTTAACTGCTGAGCCAGTTGGACTTTATCAGGGCAGAGTAGGAGTATGTTCCAGCTACAGCTCAAGATGAGATTTACTAGCTCTCCCTCTGCTGTAGCATCTATCCACCCCCAGTGAGTACAGATACTAGAACCTCCCACCTTCCTGGTGCAGGTACAACACTGGTCCAACCAAGGACCAGAGATAGACATCCAGAGAGGTACTCCTGTATCCTCCTTTTCTTACAGTAGAAAACCTCAGAACAGTAACAAGACAGACATTTCCTTACTACTATTAATTTGAAGATATTAAAAAAAATATCAAGATTTGCCCACCAGTTTCCCTATGAAATTGCCATTTTCCATCCTCCAACTTCCCACTTTACAAAGGATGCACAGCAGAGAAAGAAGGGTTGTGTGTCTTGCCTTAGTCAGTGGGAAGCCTGGGTCAGAAAAGCAAGAATCTCAATCCACCAGCACTTCCTTTTATTGCTGGCAGGACACCATCTTGAGAATTATAATTTTTTTTCCCTCCTATAAGGACCCCCCATGGAGGAAGCACAAAGACTAAGGAAAACAAAAATTAGAGGAAGTTTCCGTGCCATTATGCAGCAATTCCCACTTTGCTTCAGAGCACGTTCTTGTCAAGAGTCCTTGACTTTTGCTATGACAACTCTAGGAATTGTAGCAATCTAGTTATTTAATGCCATCACTCTCTTTGAAAGGCAAGATGCAGACATTAGACTTCATACAAGACAACAGGCTTCCTTTTCCTCTGGCCTTGCACAAAATTTTAGATGGATGGAGCAAGACGGTGAGGACCTTCAAGAATGGAACAAGTAAGAAGCAAAACTGGAAGTGTCCTTCTCCCACCTCATTATCCTCCCAACTGCAAGATAGATAGGACAAGAATTCCGAGTGTGAAAGACTGATGACTCCTGCCAGATGGTCCTCCCCGGCCAGGCAGGGAATAAGAATGCAGCATTTCAGACCTGCTAAATCTAGAAGCTGTTAATCACCAAAATCGCCCATATTTCCCACAAAAAAACCTAGCACCGTGCTTTTAGTCACAGAAAACAACTGAACAGATGACATCTAAGCTTTCACACCACATTCTTAGATAGGAAAAGCAGCAAGGAGTCAAACCAGGCACACAAGCAGTTAATGAGATTATCCATACACAGAGAGATCTCAGCAGGACCCAGCAGGCCATGAACATACATCATGCAAAATACCCCTCTCCCATCACGGTTAACACGTGCCAGGCTGTTAAGAGTCCAGCAACAGCCTCTCCAGTTTTAGGAACTAAAAATCAAACATGTATCAAAATGCTGCTCTCCGTACCAGTACCTGCTCATCTTTTTCCTCAGCCTGGCGAACAGTTTAGTTTTCTTTCTGTAGGGGATGGCACGCAAATCATTTCCATTACAGGATGGCACAGTCAAACCAGGGAGGAAAAGTTAAGCTTCCAAGCACCCATACACACTGGCTGTAATCAAGATAAGCTCTCTCTTCCTCTCTCTCTCTCACACACACACAGAAAAACATACACACTTCCCTTGGTTCCTAGAAAGCTATGGCCTGGTTTGGAAACAGCAGGAGAGGGCTTTTTGTGCCTGTCAAAAATCTACATGTATGCGAGCAAACTACTGTTTGCCCTGCTCTGTGGAATATGGGGCCAAGGTACACCTGAAGAAAAAATGAAACTGTATAGACCAGAGAACTGCAAGTGTCCCTTTTTTCACCAGGTAGTAACAGCTCCTCACTCTCCCCTGTCAATATTGGTACACAACAAACAAGTTCCCCGTTCTCCTTCACTTAGCAATCTGATACACGGAAACTAATCAGCAGCTTTCCTACTATGTCCTTTTAGTTTGTCCAGTTATACTAGGGTAACACAACAGATCTAGGTATCTAATCCCTGAATGTCCAAACTTTTTCAGAAACAAATCTCAAACACACGTCTGAGGTTCCCAGAAACATATCAGCTGCTCTGTTCTACCATGCTACACAGCCAGCATCAGATTCATCCGTCACACTAATGTTTCTGTTGGGTCTCTCATAAATGCCATAGTGATGTGCACAGATAATTGTCTCTCTACTCACACCTCCTCACTCACTTCCTGCCATTGTATCCATCTCCAATCCCCTTCCTAGCAGAGAAGGGTTAGGGAAGCATCTGCTCCTACAGCAGACCACAATAAGCAATCAGATCAGCAAGAGCTATTTCCTCCTGTTCACTCTCACTCCAGTCCTGCACCACAATGAGAGGCCAGATGGGCAGGGGAGAAAGAAGTGCCTCACAGCATTTCCTGGTCACAGCAAAACATATTTACTACCCTGGCAAACCTGTGCTACATCCTCCTACATCACCCTGCTGCACTGTGCTCAGGGAGAAGTGAGTGTGTGGGGCAGGTTTGGCATCTCAGTAGAGTCGCAGAGAGCAAGTGATGAAGCAGCAGCACTTAGATTGTAACCTGCACAGAGACCGTGTGTGCTTGTTTGTATTTTTTAGGGCCATGTGGTCTCATAGCCAACTAAAGAGCACAGAACTGTAGCTGAGACACCCTTCACAGCCCCAGATGAAGCTAGCAGTCTGTGGGGGCAGGAATTGTGAGGATAGGTAATTTATTCATTGGAAACTCAGGCCAGAAACTTGATGTCACAAAAAATGACTACGTCCAGGCCACGCTGTCACTACAGCCTGCAATTACTTCCCTGAGGAAGAAAGGAGGGAGAAGGAACGACCTGGGCAAAGCAATGGCTACAGCTTTCATCTCTCCGGTTATGCGATCCTCTCCCAAGGACCCTAAAGGATACTACAGTCAAGAGACAACACGGGAGAAAGAGGATGGGGACCACCGCCTCCTCACAAGAATTCAGTTTGTTGTGATGATCAACAAACGCCACATGCTAACTTTGGAAGAGGATATTATTTTCATAAGAAGCATTTCTGCTAGCATCTTGGAAATTTGGTGTTCGCAATCCAAAATCCAGGGACCAAATTCAACTCAAATGTTGTCTTTCTTTAGAGCTGGCAAACACCACACACACTGCTGGAACAAGACACTCGAGTTGTCTATGCCTGACTGCAACCTCAGGAGGTTAAACTGTGAGGAGAGTCAAGGGAGCACAGAGGTCTCAACAGCTCATCTAGCCCTTCCAAATCAATGCACTCAGGCCACAGCTTCCCCTTGCTTCATGCTGACTTCACCTCCTCCCTCCACCAATACACCAACTGAGGTCTTGAGCTGTGCTCTTGCTCTCCCAGCACATGCAAATAGCAGCAGCTGGAAGCCAGAATCCAACGCTGTTTCATCCCACACGCATTTGGATGGGAGCCAGACAGCCTCATCCAGAGCCCAACCTCTCCCTCCTCTCTCAATGCTAGAGAATGTGCAGACTTGCACTTAACCATACAGGACTGGGCTCAGCTGAAGAAAGAAAACTAAAGGCCTGGAGGATGTTCGGTCCTTGCATATGTGCAGACTGGAAGTGTTTCATGATCAGGAGACCTCATTAGTGTGGCTGCAACTACTTCCACAACACACACAGAGGAAATGCAGCTCAGCTGGGTACACAAGAGGGACAAAAGGGTTTGGCAAATAGGTGGTTTCAAGTTTGGAGGGCCAAAGAGGAGGCTGGGGAATCAAATGCGCTCTTGGTGCTCAAGCTCACAAGCTGCAGGTATATGGTGGAAGCTTTTGAGGGAAAGAACAGGACAGGTGCTGGGCAACTAGACCAAGAAGTAAGGGCAGTTTAGTATTACATGTTGGTGCATGGAATTTAACTTCAAAAAGCAGAGTCAGTTGCTCAAATACCTGCACCTACTGAAAGTTTAGGCCTCCATAATGCTATTCTAGAAAGACAACAGGGTATTGCATTGCGTCACACATCCCCATATGTTATCTTGGACATATTTTAGGGAGTCTCAGGAAGGCAATGGCTCACTATCTTCAGGTAGTAAAAATCACTCCCCAGCTGTCAAAGCAGATTTCAACGCTCCTGGTAGAGACAACCCCAACCCTCATTTCCTGCTGAGGGATGACACTACTCCCACAGTTACTGACCTGGGCTGTGCTTTAACAGGGAAGGCATTGCCTGAGTACTGCTTGTCTAGACCCACCAGGACATCATGGAGGTTTTGGTTCAACTGCAAAATACAAAAACAAAAGAAAGAAAAACAATGAGGAAGTATCAGAATACAGTCTGGGCTGGCCTGCACAGGCTGACCAAGCACAAGCTTGTACCCAGATATACTCCGCTATCCCAAGAGAGGACAACCCTACATCTGTTTCCACTCCTCCGTGGGGAATGAAATGCTACAGCACTCAAAACTGTTGAAGAGCTGCTGACACTACATGAGAATGCTCTCTCTCCCTTACACATCATCCTCTTTGCTTCTATCATCTGCCCTCACCAGTGTGTTGCCAGGTACCAATGCAAAAGCAGGTAGAGTGTCTACCTAAGGGTCTGTGTGCTACAACTGAAGCTTTACTCTGACTTTGTAGCCAAAGCTGTTCCTCAGACCTGCTTATAAAGCTTGCAATATGGCTACTTCAACTGTAGAGCCAAAGGCAGATGGACTTTCAGTTAACAAGCAGCCTTGACTTCACAGGCTGCCTTGGACCATTTAGGCTTGGGCAGGACCTGGATATCCTCACAGAAATATAATATGAGGGGTTAAACTCTCCCTGACACTGAAGGCTGCAAAATATTCACCCAGACACGACTATTCTGAAACAGCCAATTAATAAACAAGATGAGAAGACAGATTTTATCATTGGTAGGAGGAGCGCTCAAATGCAATCAATGTTGGATGCATCCTGCTGGCAACATCAGCAGTTAATTGGACACTATAGCAGTAATAAGAAACAGATGGTTCTTATTGAATAAAGCAAAAGCCCTACTCTCATACAAAACTCCTCAGGAAAGAGAAATCCAAGACTTGATACAAGAAGGGAATTCCTGTCTAACAAGCATCTTTCCTATATTTTACTGAATTTAAGTTAAAAGCAACAAACTGATAATTATAATAATCCTCCCTATTCTTACCAACCAGTTCATCCCTCAGTGGAGAAAAGCAAGCTATTAATTGGAAAGGTCCCCAAGAAATGTCAGCAGGGCTTAAAATTGATGCATTACACCGAGGCAGAGGGCCCCTGACTGCTGGGAATTGAAGGACTATAGTGTTGCTTGTTGCTGAGCAGCTGTCTTGTTGTCAGGATAACGTTGGGGAGGGAATACAAGAGTTTTCCAGCTGGGCTCTCAGTTGCTCATAAAGATTAGTTCAGCATTTACAGAGGGCTTGCAACTCTTAAGAGCAAGGTAGAGGCTTAAGGAATTCAAGACTTGTGTAGCTTTTAAGCAAAAAAACAAGAACATATTTGCAAATGCAAGTGGCAACAGGAGGCTTTCCTGCAGACTATTCCTGAGGTCTCTGATGGGTACTGGCACACAGCACTGAGATCCAGCCTGCCATCACCAGGTTACAACACTGCTTACTGCTTTGATTCCCAACCTGGGGCCAACTGGTAGCCCATGCAAGGGGCACGCTAAGCACTCAAATGCCTTCTTTTGGACCACAGGGCAAGAAAGAAGCCAAACCAGAGAGGAACTGCTGGGAATTGCCTTCTTGAGGGTCTGGAATGAGGCAGGTCTCAGTCTTCAGCTGCCTTGCAGACTGGAAGATTCCCTGCTGTTTTCATCCCTACACCCTTAGACAAGGGTTCACAGCTACCTGCTGCCAGCCGGCAGAGCAGGAGGCAAATAGATACCAGGCTGACAGTGCCCACGTTATGGGTTACATATGTAGATAAACTTAAAGGCAGCAAGAGAGAGACTTGAAAGGGACCTCTGTGGACCTGCAAATGATCCCTGCCAAGTGACACAAACTCCCTACTGCTGCAAGGGATATGATCTCTTCCCTGTGTCTCCATCCTTTTACATTACTATCTCAGGCAGCCTTTCTCCCAAAGAGCTCAGAAAAAAAAAAAAAAGATTAACATTTTCCTCTGACATAAGGCAAATGCTCTCTTTTCTCCAGCCATTTTTTTCAGAGGAGAGGGTGTATTAGTACGATAAGCTGTTAGTTGCCTTACCTTACTCATTTCTTTATGGAAGTTCTCTTCTAGGCCTGCTATACTCTGGAATGTGTTGACATAGAAACCAACACGACTGCCAAATGAAAAATGAGACAGAAGAACTTAATGGACACAATGCTCTCCCAAAAACTTTCAATTATGCCCCTTCTGCTACCTCCCACCCACCATTCCTATTCAAATGCAACTTTATCAGGGCTGGTACATGCTGGGAGAGAAGGGCAGCAGAAAAGGATGAAGGGAGCCAGGAAGCAAAGGTCAGATATGGAGCAAATATGCAAAACGAAGAGGAGGCCAGCTAAAGCAAGAGGCAGAGTAGGGAGGGAAGAAACAAAAAAAAAAGGGAACAAAAAAAAAAGAGCACGCCAATGGTAGGGCAATGGAAGGGAAGAGGATAGAGGACATAGACAGGCTATTAGGAGAGCTAGGGGAATTGGCAGAAAGACAGGTATTAATTCACTATGAAGTCCCTCAGCACCAGGGGAAGCAAAAAAGCATGAACTATTTGCTTCAGAGGCAAAAGAGTAAAAAGGCACGGGACAGAGAGCAACAGCAAAGCAGAAGGATCAGCTGGATGGAAGGAGCCTGTGAACAACCTGTGGCACCTTGAAATCCCAGCAGCTGCCTGCCACCCTCCTCTCTCTAGTGAGCCTGCCAGCTGGCAACACAAGTGTCATACCTGCACTCTGTTGGAGGAGCAACAGTGGAAAGGAGATGCTTGCCAAGGCCAACAGCACCACCATTCTGCATACGGAATCACCCCAGATGCCTGTATCCCTCCCAGGCCTGCAAGCTGCTTTGACTGAGGCTCAGAGGAAAGGCAGACCTTTGCTTTCCCAGCCTCCTGCCACCCACTCTCTCCATCCCCCCCACACCAGCATTGCCAACAACCCAGACACGATCGCTACATTTAAAATTAAGAAACTTGGATACTTCTAGGAGGATTTTGCCTGCTTTCCACTGCGCCCTCCCCATACTTCAGATTCTGCTGCCCTCCAGTTCATCCTCAAAGCTGGATATTGGTTTGTTTCTTTCTCCTTCCTTTTCATCACCATAATCACTAGTATGGCAAATTCATGGTCTCTCAGGTCTTCCTATTCTCTCTGCCCATTTTCCTCCACCCAGGCTATACAACAGAATAGTCATAACCACTAGTTCCCTATTGGGTTCTTTGTCACATAGCCAGGAGCACAAGAGAAGGCAGCTACACCAGGATTCTTTGCTCATCTTTGCTAACCCAACTGCCCAAACCTGAAAGTGGCATCCAAAGCAGAGCAACCTGTCCCCTAATTCTCTCTTGTGAATTCTGCTGCTTCACAGGGTGCTCATAAGCTTGCATAGCAAGACATACTGATCAAGGCATCATCTCTTGGCTCTCTCTAACCCCAGCGACCGTACAAACCCCTGTGACATCTCATCTTCCCTTCATCAGTCAGCTGACATACCCACTCAGCTGCAGATGTTCCTTCCAGCCAGCCAGCTCCACACCCAAAAATCTCAGTGACCCAGCCTGCTCTGTCTGCTGTCCACAGCAGGAGCTGGGCCGTTGCCCAGGGAAGCTGGGCAGAGCTTGTAGGGCAAAGGGATTAATCAGACAAAGGACAGAAACATAGTTTCTGTTTGTGGTAAAATTGAGTTTTGCATGAGGGTCATGAAACAAAGCACAGAAAGCCCAGGGTGAATCTGGCTGGGAGGAAAGTTAAAGAAAACAGTGATGCAAGAGTTTGGGTCTTCGCTTCCTTCCAAGCAGCCCTTGGGAAAACTTCCAGCACTCACCTATTCCATAGTGAAGGCAGCTCCTCCTGCAGATCAACATTCATCTCTTCAAACACCTTCTGAGCCTTTACTAACTCTTCTTCAGCCTTAATAACAGAGAAGGAAATTATTATCTCTAACGCAGACAAGTACCCTGCAGGGCTGAGACAACTGAGACTTTCGATTTCTTTTCAAGACCAGGAAAAATTCTGGATTGTGCTAATTCCCATTCCAAATGAGTCTTCCCAAGAGCCAGGGTTGCATCACCAGTGACCTGATGGCCCTTTAGCTTTCATGTGTTACTCCCAGATTATTTTCTCAATGGATTTCCCTGTTCAGATAGTCAGAAAGTAAATCAAACATCCACTAATGTATTTTAAGTTCTACCATTTTCCCTGGCTTCAAAAACTGAACGGAAATGGTCAGGTAGTTCAATCTCCAAGCTTGTATACAGATGAAGACAATACTGGCCCTGCCCCGCGCCAGGTCTCTGAAAGAGTTGAAATCCATCCCTCAAGAAGACTCTCTCTGCTTGGGTAAGGTCATGCCAAAGCCCATTTCTTCTGAGAAGGGGAGGAGGTGTGCTGATACAGCTCTTGCAAAGCTGACTGGCGAAAGAGGAAGGGTATGCAAAGCATAAATTTTGCCAGCAGGAGGCCAGGATGGAGTGCTTGAGCAGCAGGTCTTGGTTTCAGCAGTCTCACATACTCTCATAGGTAAGAATACAGTACAAGAGCAACCCCTGGCTGACTCTTGGCCACCAACAAAGCAATACAACAAAGCAATTCTGCCAGTTGAGATTTTAAATTTGATCTGTTCCTCTGACCTAGACATTGACAGATCCCAAATCTGATACGTGAATTCTGCTGAGTTTCAACAAGAGGGATGATCCTGGTTTCTGTTGCTGACAGCCGACACCACAGACAAGCACATTCTCCTTCCCACCTTTGTCCTTAGGTGTCCTTCCACTTTTAAGCACCTTGACTCAAAATCCAAAGCTTGCTATTTAAAACATTTCTATTCTGTAATTTGCAACTGCACAGCATTCTCCATAACCCCCTGCAGTGGGATGCAGAATAGCAAATCCCTGCAAGAGCAACTTGATGACATCTCTTAAAAGGAAGGTCAGCTCAAGCTCCTGCCTTTATGTGTGACAACAGCAGGAATATCACAACGCCCCAGGGCTCAGCAAAGAGCCTGCAAGCCGCTGGGGAACTGATCTCTATGAGCCTGCAGTCAGATTCCTACCCCTTCTACAAAGAAAAGTTTTATCTTCTTTGTGCCAACTTAATCAAAGAAATCCAGCTTACTGCTCCTTAGCGTCAGGTATATACAAAGATAGGATTGATGGGAGCAAGGATTTAAAAATATTTCGCAGCTCAGAGTCCTGTTCCTCAGTGTTGTGCAGGTTCCTCGCACTTTCTATTTCTCTCCTAACTTAAGAGCAAGCCACAGAAGAAGCTCCTACATTCCAGCTAGCTCCACCTTTCAGAGGGTCACTTATTGCTGCCAAAAGCAAGGCTAAGACTTTGTACTCACAACCAGAAGCAAATGCTTCCCCCAGAGAAAGACTTAACTAGGAGGTATTCCAAGTTAAGCAGACTTTGTGAGGAACAAGCGGGGGGATAAAGGGCCACGATGCTTCCACACAAGAATCCCCCTGTATTTCACTGCTACACTCACTGAAAACCCAACATTCCAAGAGAGTTTGCACAAAAACAAAAAGCCTATTTAAACAGAGACACAGTTTATGCTGGATCAGAGACAATGATCAAAAACCTTCTTTCTGCTTTAAAAATCCTTCTACCAGTGAATGTTTCTAATGCAACCATTTTAAAGGGAGAAAATAAATCCCAGTTCATCCTTTGGCTTTATCTTATTCTAACTTCCAAACTAGGCTGGAACCAACATCAACCCAGGAGGATAGGAAAACTGGGAAATGAGGCACCATTCAGTGATGTTATTCAGATATAGTGAATATTAATAAGTCTTTCTCCCTTGTTTACCTGTTCAGAAGGTCAAAGAACCTACAAAGCAACATGTGAATATTGTGACATCACGAGGCAAAGGCAAAATCAGCAACAGGCAACGTTCACTCTAGAGTAACTGTAGAAAACATGAATGCATCTTATGCCTGTGGCTCAGCTAGGGTTCTCATTCCCAGGTATAGCACTGAATTAACTCTTTACTCCTTTGTCAGTCCAGAGATCTTCTCACCAGTGGGATTTATTTTGTTTGGAATCAGGGTGACACTGAATAGCCCTGACTGCTTCCAGCCAGATCCACAGACAGACATCAACTTGGTCATGAGCCCTGCTAGAAGAAAAGCCAGCTCATGCAGTAGAGTGGGGCAAGAAGGAAAGACACAGGTTTCAGAGGCAGAGCCGACTGCTATCACATCTGTGCACTTTCTATTTCAGCTGTCATCCTTGTCAGCCTGATTGAGAACCAAGGCAGAGGACATAACGCCCAGGTCCATGAAATGTGATCTCAGAAAATTCTTCCTCTCCCTGCCTGAAAGGGGGAAGGTTTGAACAGGAGCTGGATGACAGAAATGCTTTCCTGACCTTTCCCCTAGCCAAGGCTCAGATTGCCAAGCCCCACCATTTCAGTTGACAGGAGGGTGGTAGTTCCACATTATGTTTCCTACCATCACGCAACCCAGCACTCATTAATGTCTATCAATATCCAACCTGGTGATTTCAGGCAATCTGGTGAACATTTCTCTTCAAACACTGTGCTGTGAACTGTGGTAATTACGAACTGCTCAGTAAATAGTTTAGACATCCATGAGACAGGGGTAAGGAAGAGAGCTGGGTGCCCCACCCCAGGCCCAAGGCCCCAGCAATTCCAGCCAGATCTGCCCTTCAGAAAGGCAGCACAGCCCAGGATGCAGCTTGCTGGCTGTCTCCTACAGACAGAGCTATCTGCTATCATTGCAGCACCAAGAATGTTGCTTTTTAGTCTGTATTCAGCATTTCAGGGAGCTTAGCAAAAAGGCAAGAATCTGCTGTTCTAAGCCATTTTCCTTTTTGTTTCAAACAGCACAATCACCAAAGTTTGTAACCGAGAGTGTGCAATAGCAACGCCCTCAGGAGACTTTACAGAAAACCCCGACTATATCGTTTTTGTTAGTATTTGCTAAAGGCCTAAAGAGCCAGCAGTTTGCACATTTAGTTTTATAGTACAAATAAGTCTCACTGATCCCATTTTTGCTTGGAGGTTGTAAAACTATCAGGGCAAGGAGAGAGAGCAACACAGCTGCTGGGAAAGGGAAGGAAGCTCTTCAATAAATGCAGTGTCATCAGTCTTCCCCCTTTTATCGTGAGCTTAATGAGATTTAGGGCTGTCAGCAACACCCCCAGTCTTGAAGGCATGCAAATATAAAAACTGAAGTTAATTTTTTCCCCACATGCTCGTGTTTGTGAAGAAAAGCTGGAGAACCTACAGGTTCAGAATACAAACTAATCTTCTCAAAGATTTGTACAAAATTAAGATTTGTAAGAAAATTAAGATGGGCAATAGTATTATTTAGTTCAAGAATGAAAGAGGAAAAACATAAAGGAGGACAACTTGATTTGAAAATACCTGGGGTGACTGAAAATATTAATGTCACTTAGCAGGAGGCTAACATCCCCCAGCACACAGTGGGTGGCAAGATTACATACACCCCTTGTCACCTGCTTTAGGTCAAAGTCACCCAGTACAGTGAAATTATTGATCAACTTTCAATAGCCTAAGATCAAAGTGGAATGGATAGGGGAGCACTCGTAGGTAGTCTCTCTGAGCCATCTGTGGGCAGTGGTGTTACTCTCAGTCACCCCAGCCAGTTTGAGACAAGGAAAAAAGCCCAAGAGCCAATTTATTTCTTTGTGGCTTGAGAGACTTCCCATACCTGCTTTCTAGCCCTCCAGGAATACTACCAGCCAAACAGACCAGTCAAGTACCACAACCACACAGATCACTCCCAGTACAGCAGAGGCACAGGGAAAGCCCTGGCAGCAGGCCAAATGTCCTTCTCCCTTCAGTCAAGAATAAATACATATTTCCTCCCATTGCTATGCATCTTAAGCAGGGCTGCTAACAGCTGTTCTTTACGACATCAATAAAGCCTGATCCACAGACATAAACTGACTGTGAAAAACTCAGGTGCTTTATAAGGTGAGAGGAGTTCAGCCTTTCTAAACTGCAACTCACTCACTGACAAGGAATGTGAAAACGTAGGAACATTTGAATGAGAACAGATGAGCTCACCAGGAACTTGTGAGCAGGTAACAGGCGCTCTCCCAGTCTGGGTGATGATAGTAAATCATTACAAAAATCACCTATTTCCCACTCTAGGCATCTTCTTCTCACTGTTTTCTGTCAGCTCCCTCTTGTCCCTTAAGGGCATCAAGGGAGATTTCGTCAGGAAGCCACACTTCTATGCAAGGAGGATTGAAATTATTAGTCCCTGCAGTTCTCTCATTGTCCCTCAGGCTTCTATAACCTATACGTTCAGCCAAGTTTTGCCACGTGATGCAATCATGACCTCAACCTGGAGCTGTTCAAATATATTCCAAGGAGCATAAATTCCCTGGTCTGGGCCCACCTCTTCTTGTATGCAGAGCGAAACTCTGTATATCTAGGAACAGCTCTTTTGCACCGCAGAAGTCAGGACACTGCCCACTTTGGAAACATGGATTTTACTACAGGAGAATGTTGCAACCTAACTCAGCAGTCACAGAAATTGCTTTTGAAGCAATGGGGTTTTTTTCTGGCTTCACTCAACAGCAAAATTGAAAAAAAAAATTTTTTTCAGCATTTCTTCTTTTTATTTTTTTAAAACAGCAACAATAAAAATTGACTGCTTCTCTTAAAGAAAAAGAAAGCAATAACTGGAGGAACTATTATCACATTCTGCCTTGGTATTATTCCATAGCTTTTCTTTATCCACATTTCCTTTCAAGGGGAGAAAACAATAGCCCAGTGTTAACACACCTGATCAGAAATCAATAGGGCAGGCACAGATTTACTCATTGGTCAGCAACTTCCACACGTCCACTGTGGCTCAGGAGTATCAAGGACACACCTAACGTGAGAGGACTAGAATGAACGTTGCCTAGAGATGAGTTGCATGGTACAATCTAGAGCCCAGAATAGCACATGCAGGGTTAGAGCCAGGTAGATCAGCAGTCACCTGATTTCGGAGCAGATTAGTTTGCGCAACGAGGTGAGCTTGTAGCTTCCCTTGACACCACTGAGGCGCGGCTTTCTCAAGCAGTGAAACAGGCTGGGGGGAGGGAGCATGTTTGAGTGAAAAGAGAAAAAAAATAAACAGAGAACAAGAGAGACACAAACATATATCTTTTAGGACAAAAAAATTTAAATCTCAGAGTGTATTTAGAGGCTGGGTCCAACCAGTATCACCAAGGCAGGAGGAAAAACAAACATCCTGGGACCGATCAGTTATGAATCCTTAGAAGCATCCCAAGTTTAGCAGTAATTAATGCTCCAGTGTGGGCTGGGATGCTGTAGACCAGCCAGGCAGCTGCAAAGAGCAGATACAGTTGTTAGTGACCTAGCACACAGACAACCCTACTCCAAGTCATGGCTGTGAAGTGGGAGCTCCTTAAAGAGAGGTCAGGATTAATTAACCATTGTAATTATTTGCATGCAACAGCTATAAGTCCACAGTGCTTTATTTTAATGGCAGGTTGCAAGTTTAGAAGTAAGTGGCAGGAATCCTTGGGGAGGAAAGAACATTCATACATTAGAGAAGATAAAAAAAGAAACCATATAGCTCCAAAAAGCATTTGCATTGTTGTTTCTGGTATTTTTACAGTATAGTAACACTCAAATCAGTTCCCATTTGTATATTGTGTCAAAAACATGATTTCTCTTTCCTAGGAGCTAGTCACCGTATTCTAAAGTACCTCACACCAGAACAACCCCACTTCAGAGGTCACACAAGCAAAAATTACAGTCACAGGAACAGAAAGGTGGACTTCCTCCATCAGTCCAGCTCACGGTGAGCCCTGGGTGTGCAAGTGTGGGATCACAGGCTGAGCTGTGAAATCTACCCATTTGGGAAGAGCACATGTACGTAACTTCCAGCAACTCACTGCTCCCATCTATACAGTACTAGGACAGAGTGATGTATCACAGTATCCTCTGCATGAGGTTATGGCCTAAACTACAGAGGGGTTGGAAAGATCTGATCCAGTGCATGTTTTAGCTAACAAGAAGAGTCCAATCAAGTACTGAGACACTTGCATTGTCTGAATCACAAACAGAGCATCAACTGCTAATTCTCAACATTTCACTCTTTAGACTGCACTGTTCTAAACTTAACAAACAATCCCCTGTTAACAATGTCTTGAGTGGGCATTTGGAGCAACACAAGTCAGTGTAGCACTGACAAAGACAGCCAGCATTTTCTGTGCAGATCTCCAGGTACCAACCTGAGTAGAGGAATTCCTACAAAAAACATTTCCACTGCAAAGATCCCACAGACACACACCAGCAACACCACGCCCCAGGGAAATTCTGCTCTTACCCCAAAACAGTGACATATTGCTTTGAAGAGAAGGCACAACCAGCTGGGCCTCGTGCCTTGCATACAGAACCAAGACTTGCTTTCTCACACAAATGATGCAATGACACCTGAGCCATCAATCTCTGTCCTTTGTCTGTCAAGGTTAATCACAGTGCATGCACTGGGTGAGCAGATGACTGATGACTTAGAGCTTAAAAATAAAAGTACCATGGCCATTAAATGCAGATCTCTTACTCAGATGAAAGATGCATCTTTTATTTCTCCCACATGAGAGAAACACTAGTGTCTCTCACACAGCATATTATTTCCCTATACCAGAAACAACTCTAAGCAAGGGGGTAACAACCCTTCCCAGCCTGGTTTAGAGATAGAGATCCAAGCTCTTTCTTTCCTGCACTGCTTCTGAAGAGTCCTGATGTGTCATGGTCCACATCGAAAAGAAATCAAGATGACTCCCCAGCCCTGGACTACTCTGTTGTGTCAAACCCTATCCTGTAGAGCAGAGCACATGGGTTCAAATCCACTCATGGTATAGGAGTAATCCACAGCTCATTTTCTGGGCAGGTATTCAGACCATGTACCTCCTCTAAAACAAGGTTAGCACTATCACCTTTCTTCAGCTACATTTAAAAGAGAAATCTAAATTTGATTTTTAATGAGATTTACTTTACATGTTGGGCATGCTGGTAGTTAACGCTGGATCAAGCTGGTCACAGACCTGAAAAACTATTCCCTGACAAGAGAAAAATCTTGGGTTTCTGCTGTCAGCCATATTTATTATCCAGTAATTGTAACCAATAGACAACACAGTCATCAAGCATGCACAGGATGCATTTCCAATGATGAATTTGTAACACACACTCATAAGGTTCTCAGTTCTGGAATATTAGAGGACTTCACAAACAAAACCAACCTCAAGCAAAATTCAGATACTTACTCTCACCAGTTCTGAGATGGCAAGACAGAGCTCCAAGAAACAGATAAAGTGGATTTTTTTCCTGTGGCATTGCAAGGATTTACTTCCCCCAGAAGCACACAGGCTTTCCTGACAGAGGTTACTGGTCTGGCATCATCTCAGGAAACACATGCCTAGGCCTCGGCCACCAAGAGATGCTCACTGATAATGGCTGGTCTGAACCAACACCAAGGCCATCCTGCCTTCTTGAACAGCTAAACAGATGAGAAGGAAATACCTAGCAAAACCTCACCAGTTCACAACACCTTGATGATCTCGAAGGTCTTTTCCAATCTAAATGATTCTACGAAAACACATCCAGTGAAGAGGTACAGGTGCACTTAGAATCTGCTTTGTAGGCAAATGCAGACCTCTCAAAATGAAAGGATGGCTGCACATCCTTCTGCTTGCTTTACCTTTGCAATTTTGGTTTCATCTTTCTTCTTTGCAGTTTGCAGAGCTTCAAAGTGATGTCTGGCACTGTCATAATCCACAAGTTTCCTTCCTCGCTTCGCTATACGAGACTAAGAAAGACAGAAAAGAAAGAGTTGTTACTATCTTACCCAGCAAACAAAACCCCAAAGCCTCCAAAGGAAAGCCCCTCCTCCTCTAAACTTCCAGAGCACCCCATGCTCTACCCACACAAGCCATCTGTGAGCAACCACTATTTTAGAGGAAGCTCCTCAGGAGGAGAGCAGACCCATCCAAGGAAAGCAAAGGGATCCAACTAACAAAAAGCCTCACCTCTGGATGACCTTAATGTTTTCACAACTGTAGTTTCCTAAGCCTCCCTATCTTCCTGCTTCATCTTCTTCAGGGCCTCCTGAGGGCTGCAGCCAGACTCTAACCAGCTCACAGCCCTGGTTTGAATGGAAGCTCAAAAGATCATGTTCAACAACAGGGCATTTCTATTGCCAGCACAGCAAAAGCAGTCACGCATATGCTCAAGATACACCTAGAACAGCATTTTGAAGTCTGCAACAGGAGGTCCAGACAGAAGTGACTGCAGCCACAGGCAGTGGTGCACCATAACTAGCTATGAGGCAAGAGAAGTGCAAGGGAAAACCCATAGCACCATGTCATTAATATGCAAGAAACATTGAAGCCATAACAAACAGAGAGGAAGCCAACAACGTGCCAGACTCACATTTAGGAATGAAATCCTGACAGGTCCATAAATGAGAGTCCAGAATAGACACTCAGGTCTATGGCCTGATCCTCCTCCTGATCCTCTTCATATGGGGTGCGTCAAGCTCTCTCCTCAAGCAGAGATTCACCTTGTAATGCTCAGGCCCATGGGATTACAAGCCATCTCCCTTAGGTCCTCACCCCCACTCTCTACAAACACCTCGAACTATCCAGATTGGAGCACAAGCACATTCCCAGTCTGACCCTAGCACCTCATCTTGGACAGCCCAGTCCACTGTCAGTAATCCGCAGTCTAGAGACAGGCCGAAGAATTGGAGTGAAAAGGCACAGCAAGGAGCCAGGAAGGTTTCTAATTAACCACAGCATCCAGGGAAATTGAAAGTGCAATATGAAGAATCACCATTGGGATTTCCTTGCAAAAGTAAAACCCTCCCCTCCACTGCACCTGGCAGGGAGATGCAGTCTCCCCTCCCTAGGCTCCTGCAGATAAGCTGTAAAGCCACACTCAGGGCTAATCTTTCTGCCAGACCATCTGCGACCAGTTCACACATCTCCTACACATGCTCCTCTGCACTTTCAGCAAATGCTGGTGAGTCACAGCAGATCTGCAGGATCTCAGATACACACACACCCAAATTAATTTCAAAGCACTCGGCTCACTCCAAGAGAGGAATCATGAAGAAGCTGAGCCACCTCACAGCTGAGGTCACTGGAAGACACCACCCTGACATAAGGCTGCCAGCCAGGCGTGGAGACAGGATGCCAGAGAGGGCTTCCAGAAGTATGACAATCTCAGAGATGCTCATTAATACATCTGCCATACACTCCAGATAAATACATAATCTGGCATGTGTTTTAAGAAATAGGACTTATCCCCCCAGGTCAGACCAGTACAGAAAACAGGAGGTTTGCCCATCTCTGTGACACGGCAAACAGCCACTTCTAGGTTTCCCTGTCACTCCACCAGGGAGTTTGATTCAATGTCACCCACCTCAACAAGGTCATTTCTGACCACTGTTGCAGTCCCCAGTCTTCTTACCCTGACTCTACATTTCCACTAGAGTATGTGGAAATACAGCAAGGTATGGATACACTGCAAGTCCTCCTGGAGTAACCAACGATCGCACTGTCTGTGATGGGAGTATTGGGACTTCGCCCAGTCCTGGAAGGCTGCAGGGCAGCTCCCTTGTGTGACTGGGATAGCTGCAGCTACCCACCAATAACTGATGGTAAAAGACGACTGCCAGAGTTTACTGCCCTGCAGTAGATCCACCTTAATTTAAACCTGCTTTGAAAAAGAAACAAACCACACTCAAACCACTACAAAACACTCCCCTCCCAGCCCCTTACCAATATTTGGTTTTAAAATAGTTCTCTCATTGCAGAGACCTGTTTTCTTATTGCATGCCCTGCAATCTCAACTCAAAACTCACTCAGGAATAACACAAAGCAAGAGTTCAACTCCAAGACGCTGTAGATACTGAGCTGCAAAGAAAGGATGAAGTATTTTTTGCACTCCTGTTTTTCAAGTTACAGAGGCTTCTGTTTGCCCCTCCCCACCCAACACTTAAAAATTATTCCCTTTAAAGTACAGAAATTCCTTACTAAAGGAATGCTACGGTTTCACATTCCTGCTCTGGATCCCGACAGAAATCCAAAAGATTCAAGACAATTTTTGCAGACCCTCAAGTGAAGACAATTTCTGAATAAGTTAGAAAATTACCATAAAAATGCACGAATGATCTAACTCATCACACATTTCAACTGTTGTTAACGAAAAACAGACCTTCACATAGCTAAATGAAAGTAATTCTCTTTAAAAATCATCTTTCACTATCACAGTAATACTAGAATTCCAGGGAAAGCAGAAAAATCTGCTTTTGTGGAAAACAAACCAGAAAACTATTATCACAACAACCAAAACCAAATGAAATAATCTGTAAATTCCATAAGACTGTAGATTTTTGCCTGCTAACCTTTAAGAACCCTTTACATGAAGCCAAATTACACTTTTGTACAATGGTACCATCCATCAACAACAGTATTGTAAGAGTTTCTACCAGTTGAAGAAACAAGATTTTGAGCACTTCTCACTGCTCTGGGTAAGGAGGATGCATTCAGCTGAACTACCAATAAAAACATACTGACATTTTTAAACTCATAACATCAAAGCTCATTTTAAACAAATGGCCAGCTCTGTGAAATATATTCATATCTTACAGGAACCAACAGAAAGCTAAATTCTCCCTCATTGTAGGAAGGGAAGTAGAGGTGAGTAGTGCTCTCTTTAAAGCATTACTTAAATTGTGCACAAAATTGCTTCAACTTCCCATTTCTGGGGGCATCATTTGAAGACTGAGAAAGGGACATTAGTAAAACACCTTATTGCCCATTTTGGAAGGTAGAAAGAATCCATGGTAGCTCACTGTCTAACAGCCTAAAAGTTTTGGTGGAATTTGATTTTGAGTTTGCAGTATAATTAAGAAATCCCAAAGATACTATGCATGGAAGAAACTCAGAAGTTAACCAGTGCACAGCCAACAAGGCTGGTTCGATGTGTTTTGGATTAAAGCAGTGCAGAAGTCTGACTCTACTGTGAGCCTGAAAAAAACTTTCTTCTTAGGAAGCAGAGCACGAATTTCTCCACTGCTAACTGAGGCACACAGCATCACACTACAGGCAGTGATCAGCTCTACAGCCTTGAGCAGGTGGAAAGCAACAGCAAGCCTCTTTACCTTTCCCCACCTGAGACTTCCAAGGACAGAAAAGGTTGGAAAAATGAAGCAGAAACAAGGAACCCCAGGAGGCAATGACACTGCTGTTCAGGGCTCATTCTACTCACCTGTGACCTGTCTCCCTTTGACAGAGCACCAGCAACAAATATTGACAAACGTTTTAAGAGACATGTGGTGGGAAAGGGGTTGTTTTCACTGGGAGGAAGCCAAGCTGATACTTCCCATATGGTAATATCATTACTAGCACTTCCATATGGTGAAGACATTTCCTGCATAACCTTCTCAAATTTAATGGAGACGAGATAACTGTGGAGGAAGGGAGAGGACATCATTCAAACCCAGCTCCTCAGATATGATCTTCTCCATCCAGCATTCCCTGTTCTCGGTAAAAAGCTGGTTATATGCACAGAGAGAATTGGGGGAACACACAGAAATGTGCCTTACATACAAGCCTCCACCTCTAAGCACACTTGCCACTCACTAATGCCTCAATGCCTTGCACTTACAAGGCAGTTAAACAAAGGACTGCAAAGAGAGACCAAGATCTTGTGAGCTGTTGCTGACACTGCCCTCCTGTGCTGTGATACAAGAGGAAATTTTATGAATTCTCCCATTTCACACTTATGTTTTCTCTTCAGCATCTTTCCCTTGGATTCTTCACTCATTTCAAATCCAACAGAACATTTTCACATGACCCAGAGCTGCAAAGGTCTTGGCTGCTCTAAAAGAAAAGCTTTCAGCAACACAGCAAACACATCCCTCTAAAGAAGACGGGGATTCAAGAAACTGGTTCTTATGAGGTTTCATCTGCTGTGACTCTCTAGATGAAAAGGCTTAAAAAGACTCTTACTTTAATATCTGGAAATTGGCCAAGGTATGTGTCCATGGTCAGAAGTGCCTGATCCACCAGCTTCTGATGGAAATCAGTCCAGAGAAGATCATTGTTCTGAAAAACAAAAGTAACGAGCTAACTATTAAGAAGACACAGCTCTGCATTACTATTTTTCTCCATGAGTGTTAGAGTCAACAATTTAAATCCCCCACAGCTCTTAAAATAGTCATACGAACAGAGAAATTAGTTGAAAATAGAAGTCATGCCAGAAATGCAGAAACGGAGAAGAAAGCCTCATGCTGCTAATTCAGGTGACCTCTCCAAGGACAAAGCACCCCTTATGAACCTTCCTTTGAGAGCCTTTTTCCCTACAGTGCTAGCCCAAGTCCACATGACGGAAGGGAAGATGAAGGTTAGGCTGGCTTTACCTCCTTCTCCCAACAGCCACAAAGATGAAACACTTGACACCACTAGGCAACATTTTCTGCTTTTCATTACAACACAGCTTTCTCAAGGAAAATGAACAATAACAGAAAGCTATTCTAGCAGTCTTCAGCCCTCACACCACCTGCCTCCACAGACCAACAGAGATCACATCCAAGACTTTGACCCAAAGCAGTTCAGGTTGTATCCTTCATCTGATGTAAAGCATCGTAACTTCCCACCAACACCTTGGATTATGTGGAAATTACCTTTCTCTCCTCTTCCCACTTGAACTAGGGTTTTGGCTAACATATTTACGAAAAATGCCCACTTTAAGAGGGAATTTTTTTAGCACTTTTCTCCTGCCTGCCTTTTCCTGAAAGAAGAGAAATACAAACAAAGGCATTAAAGGAAGAGGTGGGGGGCTGGAAGTACTCCTGCAGTCCCTCAGAGTAGCTACGGTTAGTTCTCAGGACTCGGTTAGTTCTCAGGACTCGGTTAGTTCTCAGGACTCGGTTAGTTCTCAGGACTCGGTTAGTTCTCAGGACTCGGTTAGTTCTCAGGACTCGGTTAGTTCTCAGGACTCGGTTAGTTCTCAGGACTCGCCCTCCCTTTGATCTCTCTGGCTTAAATTCTCTGAAGGGACAGACTCTCAGGAGGCACCACAGTGGCTCAGGAAGAAACAAGGCCAACACAGAATATGAAGCCAAACCAGTTGAGTTACAAGTCCATTATTTACTGCAACAGCATTTTCTAATGGGAAATTTCCACGTTAGTGCAAGAATTGTCCTGGAAACATTCAGGTTTTAATTTATTTACTTTGAAGTCGAGGGAAGGATGCAGATGTTATTTCCAGTGATATTTTCTGCAAGGGAAATCAGAGGAAAGGAACAAATCCCTCTCCTGGTCTACTCTCGATTCCTTTCCCACTGCTCCAATGCCACAGACAGCTGCAAATAAGCCCAGTCCTGCAGCCTCATGGCAGATGGATCCACAGAGCTGAACTGCCTCAGCTGCTGCTCAACACAACAGCTGAGCCAAAGAGCAGAGGGTGTCTGCCTCCAGCTGGACCAACCGCACACACACGCCAAGGGGGATCCAAGCTGACAAATGACAGGCTCTGCCCTAAACTCCACAGAAAACACCTGGACAAGTTGGACAGCCATCATCTCACCAACAGATGAGATAAACAGCAGGCTGGGGTGACACATGGCTCAGCCAAAGCAGGTGGCAATCTAAATACAACAGCTGGTGGTACTGCTGTGAGTGGGAGGTTGTTGTAGCTACAAATGGCTGCCCTAACCATGCTTTGGCCATAGATTTAGCCTCTCTTTTCTCTTGGACAGATTATAAGCAATACAACCAGTTGACCCTACTGACTCTTTTGGCATCCTGTCCCTGCTTAGCCACTGCTGGGGGAACAAATTGCTTGTAGGAATAAGTATATGGCTCTATGTAGCATTCAAGCATCTGGGGACAGTGTCCTACACACTTAAAAACACAGACCACATCCCTTCAGCTTTTTCTTCTTCCCAATGCCAAGTTTGTCTCTCCAGTTCTTCTGCCAAGTCATATGCCTGAAGAAATGTGGTTGCATAGACAGAGCTTCTAAAGATCATCTCCACTGACAGACCAAGCCTGGTGACCTCACAGCCTGGATGGAGTCTTACCTCTGCTATTTTATTTGTGTCATCTCTCCCAGGCCAATCCGGCTCATAAACTTCCTGCAAACACTCCGTCAGCTTCTTGGAGGCCTCGTGCATGGCTAAGAAAGAAGAAAGAACTGTTTCAGAAAGAAGGAAATAGTGTGTTCCTCACAGTTTAACCCTCATTCTGACAAATGGGGATGCAGGAGGGTTATAACAAATGCTAAGCTCTTCCTTACAGAACGCCTGACCCTTGATAACACAGAGATGGAAGGTAACCAAAGGGAGAAAGGAACCAAGGACATAGTCACAAACACTATGTTCACCCTCCCCTAGCAGAAGACATGAAGATATGAGTCTATCTGCTAAGACAGCATCATCGTTTGGCATCAAAACACAACCCCACTCCATCCCAGCCAATCCTAAAACATTCCCCCACCCAGAAAAGACTGATCTTTCCTATAACTCACACCTGAGGAAGTACCAGGAAGGGGATGGCAGCAGAAACCTCACTATGTGGGTTTCACTATGAGGAAACAAACCTCTGCTTATGCAGACCTTACCTTTTACGGAAGCCAAGTAAGTTCGGAGGTCCTTCTGCAGCCTTGTGCCTTCGGACTGTGAACGTAAGGAGAAGGCAATCTGTTATTCTCTCATATAAAGACAATGCAAGAAGGAACAGTCAATCATTTCTAAATACAGAAAATGGTCATGCAGATGGGCTACCAACCAGCCCTATGACCACACGAAACAGACATTAATAAGGCGACCAAACAGCCCTCTGACTTGGTAAGCCCAGCGCCCAGTGAACCTGCAGGTATGTTTGGCCAACAATACCACCAAGGTGCTGAGTAACCTGATGTGGGTAAAGCTGTGATTTCCTCTTCCCAGCTCTAGTCCTTTGACTTCATACAAGCAACTAGAGAGAATCTTAAGTGCAATAATTAGTTTATAAGCCAAGGGCTAATGGGTCTATGCAACAAACGTACCTGAAAGGAGTCTGTAGGATATAGAATATAGATGCAATTGATTTATTTTTTACTGGTTTGGGAGCACTTTAGTTCACCACTATTTACTGCCACGCTGCAAAGCAAAATCCCAGTGCAAAGTGGATACAAGAGACCACCAACCTGCCCAAACATCCTGTCTAAGTTGTCCTGTGCAGCAGAGCTTGCAAATACAGAGTTAAAAGTACATGAAACAAAGATAATTAAGTGGCCTGTCAGCAGCAGATCTCATTCACTAGGAAATTAAATATTAAAACCAGAATCTGGGCTGAGGTTTGCCAGTTTGAGCCTTCAGACAACATCACTGAGTACAAGAACATAGATTAGAAAGGGTCATGGAGATTTTTACAACAAAGGTGGTTCAGACATGCACAAATACACACGTTCCCTATAAGGCTCTTCTCCTACACTAGGATACACTCAGGCCCACCTCCCCTCTACCTTGCCACGTGTCATTTACAGCAATGCAAAGCAGATTGGAAAACACTCCCAAACAGAGACACCGACATTATACAAAACAGAAACAAAAAAAACAAGGGAAGGAGCAAACATTGAGGATACCTACACAGACCACTTCTGAAATATGCAAGTACAGGAAAGGTTTGAGACATAAATATGTCTTATAATATAAAAGGATTTCCCTTACCCTGTGGGATCTCACTGGATCCTCATTATCCCCCAAAGTAATTGTAAAAAAACAGGACTCCAGAAAAGCAACGACGACACCTCACACCTTCCTCATAGCCTGCTGCCATGCCCCCTCTTCTCTTCCACTTTGTGTCCCAATTGGAAGGAGGGGGGAAGCAGCATAATGAATTTTGACAGCTGAAGACAACTCCAGAGAAAGGGAGCTCACAGGATGTCTGACAGCTGCCTCAAAGCTACCAGCTTCAAAAGCAGATGTTTCCCATTAGCCCTCCCCACCACTCAGGCATTTCTTGCCTCAACTGAGCTCATGCTGTGATCCCTTGTGCTCTCAGTGCAGCTGTGCTCTCTAAGCAGAGGCTAAATCTGCCCAGCTGTTGAAGTGGCAGTACTAGCACAGCTTTGTGGAGAAATCCATCTGCTTCCAACACTACAGCTCAATTTGTTTTCCTTGCCTCGAAAGTTCTGGACAAGTTCACATTTTTTCTTTTCCTACCACCATGAACAAAGGAAACAAGGAGTGGGAAAGAGCTGGCCACTTTTATTAAAAAAGTCAGACTCCTAGTCTGGAGAAGGATTTGGAACTGACCCAAAGAGAGCACAAGAGGAAAGGAATAATGACCACATCTGCCACAAAGGTCCCAGGAGTTCTTAAACCACGGAGCAAACTAATGTAGATATTTTCTTCAGCTTAAGGTGAATACGGAAACCTGGGCAAATGAGATCTTCCTAACAGTGTAATCGGAAACCACCAGGGAAGAGTTGACAGAGCAATCACATATATCCAGGACCATGAGGGAAACTGAGCTGACAAACAGCAGTTCCACAAAGCTGTAATAAATGTTTGCTTGTACCTGATGGAGGAAGCAAGAAAGGCTTAGAAGAAAGCAGTGCTTTCTGCCTAGAATTGGTCCACGGTAGGACTCAGACTGGAACCGGCAGGATCAGATGCCAGAACACAAGGGGAAATAGCACAGAAGAAATTATCATGCAAAATCCCTCAGAACAATGCATTATCATCCTGCAGCTGTATCACTTTCCAGAATGACTAAATTCAAACTCACAACTTTGAGGTTATCAGAAACTAACATAGAGGTAAGGTCCTCTGCAGAACTCTCCCACCACAGACTTGGGCACTACAACATTTAGACCGTAACTCTCAAAATTGTAGCATCTGAAGTCAGAAACTCTAAAATTGTGTCCATACTTGCCTAAGTCCTGCCAAAGCAGCACATGATAGAACCCAGACTCGTGAATTCTTCAAGTCTCGGTAACCAATGCCAAAGCCACAAGAACAAATGGATCCTCCAATAGGTACATTGGCATCACAGTTACAAGTCAAAACAAGATTTTTAGATAGACCAGCTGAAAAACCTGCAATTTGAGGCCTGAATACTGGAGTGTGCAATTGCAGCAATGCACAGCTGCCCTTCTACATTCTCCAGGCATCCTCAACATCACTTGTCCCACCATAACGTGCAGTCAGCCAATACTGCAGTGCTGCCTCCTGCAATCAGAGTGGTCTCCCTTAGTCACCACTTGCTGATGTTTAAAGTCACAGTTACGCCTGATCTCCATGACTGTGGGGCTACCCAAGCTTCTTAAAAGTACCAAGGCTGCCAAACAGAGTGAATAGACTTTACAGTCCATAAGATCTGCAGACAAAGATTCTCAGAGAAGGGCCCACATTCAGAGTTCCCATCCAAGTCCCTCCCTGTCATTTCCATTGCTTTATTTCTTGCACACCAGTAAAGCAGCTCCCCCACTTGCCACAAGGATTTCCTTTCGTTATTATTTTAAGCACTAATGTTTTCTGAAGAAACTCTAGCAACTGCTTCTTCTTTGTGCATGTAGCACCCACTTTCTGCAAGCAGACTATTGCAAGCTGTCAAGTATAGCCATGATTCTGCATAAAAGCCTTCCACAATGTAGTTAAACACTTTCAAATACTGTACAGAACAGAAGCTTTCAAACATCCTTCAGTGCACATTTAAACGATGCTTCCTAAACTCAGAGATAAAAAAAAAGTAGGGAAGAGAGATAAACTGGAATCTGGAAAATTAACCTACTTCCCAGTTATTGAAGAGCAGTAGGTTTAATGGTGTGCAGAGGCAAGTTATGGAGCTATGGTTAAATCTAAAGATCTAAAGATGTTCAAAAACAGCAAATAATAATTTTTAAGATACAAGAACATAAAGAAGAAATTGGGTGTGAGCATGTATCAGAGTAACAAGACTCCACAAAAGGAAAGTAAAACTAGGTCAAAACTTGAAGATCAGTGCCAATCCTGAAGCCCATAGTTATTTCTCATCCCTGCACTGACTTCAAACCTTTGTACACGGACAACGACACCGGGTCTTAATGTAGAAGTGACCACAATGAGCTGTTCTACTCAAACGCACAAGTGTCATCCTCTTGGAGCAGCTTTTGCCGTACTTGCAATCACAGTGTAATTAAACCCTGTAAGCCTATAACACAACCAGGTATAATATGAAGGACAGTATGTACAGGAAGATGCACATTTAAAAATAGAAGTGCTATGCATGGGAGACTGGACAAGCTCTTTCTCCAAAAACCTAATGAACCACTTATATTACTTACATTATACTTACAGCTCTTAAATTAAAACACATGAGTGGTTCATTAGGTTTTTGGAGCTTTCTTGTATTAGTGGGGGGCTGTTATTTACAACACCTTTCACTGAGAACTAACTATTTTCCCATAGAGCTGTTTCTTGGTAGTAGATAGGTTTCCTAAAACCTCTTTCTCCCCTGCAATCCTCAAGAGAAATTCTTCCATCCTAACACTACACTGTGACCCTTTCTTTATACAGCCTGCCTGGTTTTGCAGTTCCAATGGGAAGGATTTTTATTATCAGCAGGGATGTTTTACACTTGAGAGGAACAGGAAACATCCTGTTCCATTAGATTAATATAAGGCTGGAAGAGCACATTGTGGAATTATAAAGGGGGGAAGCATTGAAACAACAGCTCCAGATAAGCCCCCACTCATCAAAACTTCAGAGCTGACTGTAATGGTCAGAAATCCACACTGCAAAAGCAAAGATTAAGTCCACTCTGCCTGCCCTGCAAGCTGAGGCTGTGCCAAACACCATGGAACACAGGCAGAGATGGATGCAGCTAGTGCTGGCAGCAGCTCGTCTCTGGTGTGAAACACTGTAAACCAACCCATAACTTCCACACAAGTGATAGCTCATGAAGGGTATCAAAACCCAGCTGTTCTGCCAGTCAGAAACACAGTGTGGTGTCAGGTGTACGGGCTGCCACCAGCCTCCCACTCCATCTCTCCAGTAAGTATTTCATATGCACGGGAAGAGAAGGTTAAAGCCTGGCACACCTTGGGCAGGAGCTGTGTTGCACCTCTGCAGCAGGCTTCTTGTTCCCAGCTATGCAAGGCCAGTTTCCAGGACATACTTTTGTGCCAGTGCCTGAACATGAGTAACACTGGGAAAGCAAAGGAGCAGGGAGACTCCAAATGAACTTTTTAGGAAGTTAATTGCCACAGATAATCTGTCATGAGGGAGTAATACAAGGGCCAGTTGTGCTGCTTGTCAAGCCTTCAAGAGACACAGAGAAGCCCTGCAGAAGCATGGTTATGCCCAGCTCATTTGTCATACTGCAAATCCATCTGTCTGAGCTAAGAACCTTCTACCATTCAGAGACAGGAGTCATGTTCTTATATGAACCTCAACTGACAAAAAGCTGGGAAGTGCAACACTTTCCCTTCTCACAGACCATTTGAGAGAACCACAAGAAGCCTTGGTTAAAAACGAGTCAGTGATTTTTAGATCTCATCTCCATTCATCAGCAGCCTGCTCAATGGAACATGGTCAAAGTGGTCCAACACACTCAAAGGAACCTCTAATACATCAACCAACAAGGAAAGCTCTTCTGTCACAAGTCTGCAGCCAAAGACCAGCTTTTCTCCAGACTTATACTTCCCCAAAGAGCAGACTTTGTAACAAAAGGCCACAGAAATCTCACACATACCTATACTACACACACATCATCCACACAAAAGTAAAGCGAAGCGTGTATATACGCGCACATAGCTGAACTTTTTTCCCCCCAGTCTGTTTGGCATCATCATAATTTCTCAGCCCTGGATATCCTAATAATTCAGTTCACTCGCATTTATCATTTGACCTGTAAAACATGCATTGCTTGCATTTGTTTTAGTAATTAGGAAACTGAGGGCCAAAGTAAAACTAACAGATCCCAAGCAGCAAATGTAGAGCAGCATTAAGCTCCTTCAATTCATTATTTCAAGAATTTTGTTCACGGCCTGTCCCTGCAAAATGGGAAAGGAAATTTGGTTGGAAGAGGTACAGAGATAGTGCTTCTTTCAGGCCTTTCAGTGCACCACTGAATCTCGTGGCTTTGGAAACTGAAAAGCCACCCCAGACAATCAGATCAAGTAGTAAGGATTTGAGTTTTTCAGTATTTTTCCTTTAAAAAGGCTATTTCCTGATTGCCAATACTTAAAAACTATACAGAAAAAGTCACATTTCGGTATGCTATGTAGTCAGAAAGAGGGCAAACTATATTCTCCTGTGAACAAGGGAATATCATTGGTAGACATGCTATACAGATGTGGTATGAACTTTTGGAGCAACAACTATCACTGCCAGAAGAATGAGCACTAGTCTCCAGGAATCTGCAGTCAGCTCCAGTTAGGCATAAGGCAAAATCAGACTGAAAGATGTTCATTATATTCAACTGTGGCAAATCTCTTCTCAGTTGATTTTGTGACACATAACCACATCTGCTGAGCCTTAACAGACATGATGCAGCTGCCACTAACAGCTCTAGAAAAAGGGTCAAATACATATGTCAAGGCACAAAGGGGCTAAAAGACTTCTTCAGCAGCACCTGAGCTTTGGTGTGGCACACATTCCTGCCATGACACAGAAACAATGCTTTGCTTAATATCACGCTTTAAGTACTGTAATGCAAATCCCCTGAGAAAGTCGTGTTTTCCCCTCCTCTGTGTGGCTGAAAACTCCAGATTTAAAAAAAAAAATCAACAAAAAAACACACCGAACACACACCCAGTTCAAGATACAAACTGACTGCTGCTCAAGTAGGAGGGTGGGGGAACATTGCTACACTGTTAAAATATTTTTGTGCACTAAAATACACGGATGAAGCAGACACGCGAAAGGACAATGACTCAGGCCTGACACAGTGATTGTGCAACCACGCGGAGGAAGCCACATTTAGATCTTAGCCACAGAAGGAGTTTCCATTTTCACCATTCGCGTTCTTTGTCTTTTTTGCTCTCCACTGCACTTAGGAAACTGAATCTGCCTTGTTCATGTTACTTCTCTTTCCCATCCTATCCATCTTTCAGAGACACAATATTGTTCTTACATGTCTGTTTCCAGCCCAGCAGGAAAAATTGCATTATGAAGCAGCTGCTAACTGAAGAATTGTTCTGGTTGAGCTATTTCTTTTCCTAAACTTGAACAAGTATTATTTTTCAGTATACACTTTCACTGACTCCATAATAGGAACACTGGAAGACAGTGTAATTTCTCATAAGTGAAATGAGTTGTGGGTCACTTCAATAGGCTTATGGCATCATTTCATTTAACAGCTTTAATTGCACATTGCAGCAGATGACTGGAAGCTAATACTGAAACTCAGGGTGTAATTACATATTGACAATTATCTTACCAGCTGTTTGTTGAAGTTCTGAACACACTGTTCAAACTGCTCATCTTTTGTCTCATCTGCTTTCCCAAGCTTCTGAAGGACCTGCAGAAAGAAAAGGGAAAAAGGAAGCTTCAAACATGGATGTAGCAAAGCAGAAACAAAGAAACAGTTGTAAATTTTTGTCCACGACACTGAAAGAAGAAAATTTTAGAAGTCCCCCTTATTATTGCACTCAGAATTTCTGGAACATTTCTCCACACAGCCATAGTTTGAAAAAGGACTTACAGATGAATCAGGATGAACTCAGACCTCTTATAGTTTGCCATACTGAAGAGCATAACTGAGGTTTGTCTTTCAGTGGTCTAATGCTTTTTGTGGACAAAGCAATAGTGACCCAGTTATTTATCTCCTGGACTAGCAAGAAACAAATCGCATCCGTAATATGCCTTGTGTTGTGTGGTTATGCTTATCCTGATTTAACGCTAATCTCTTGTCCAGACAGAGTGGGGTTTGTGGGCTCCCCGAGCAGCTGAACCGTCCTCATACACAGAAAGCCATGCAGAAGCCTCCTTAGAGGGAGAAGGTGGCTGGAGCATTGAAAGCTCCACCTACTTTCCACCTTTTCTCACTATGCATGTGCTTGGCAGGAGCTGACTGTTGAGAGCAAATGGCAATCTTGCACCACGAATCCAATGGCACTCAGGCTAAGTGTCACATCTTGAGAGCGTCAGCAGCCAGGCCTGTTCCTCTCACCGCCTCCCTGCACAGCACAGCCTGCAAAAAAGTCTTTATCAGGCTACTTCTCTTATCACACTTCTCTTAATGATCTCTCCATGCAGCTAAGTGGATCGCTCCCAGGCTTTGAACAAAGCATTTAATTTTCTGAGAAGGAAGGCATCCATCACAAGAGCTCTGGGCAAACTGTAGCTGTGGAGGAGAGCAGCAGTTATTTGTTGCTTCACAAGCAACACCAGCAGCAGGGGGGCAAGGATGTAAACTACAGCTGGTTAAGTGTAAATTACATCTTTGTCAATCAAAAATAAATTAAGAAAAAAAAAGCCCACCCAGTTCTTAGTCACAGGAGATTCTGGGAAGCCAGAGATGGGCTAGAAAGGCTACTGAGGGAACAGCTTGAAAAGCAAATCAGCCCCAGTGAGGGCTCCGAAGAGCATGACTGTCCAAAAGGTAGAAAGCACTGGAAAAAAATCAAGTCTCTCCTGCTCTGCTGAGAACAGCAGTCCTTTAGACACAAACCACAGCCATCATGTTCATCCCTGACCATAACTTGACTCCAGTGCTAGGTACGAGAAATCAGTGCAGTCATTCAGCATCCAGCTCATAAGTTCCCTTATTTAAGCTGTGACTGAATGTCCAGGAGATAATCACTGTTTTTCATTCTCCTTCTGTTCAACTGCCTCTCTTCACCTCCAGGAATCGCTGAGATATTCAAGTGTCAGCAAAAGAAAGGGAAAGGACATATACAGATGAAGACTGACCAAGTGCTGAATCAGCAACAAACACTGCAGCTACAATGCCTAATGAGCTTGGTAAACTTAACTACACAGCAGGACAGACAGTACGAATATTCCCTTCTTCTTTTCACTCCCTTGGCCCATAAAAGCTTGTTGGAGAGCAGAGGAAGCAACGTTGGTTGGAGGCAAAGTCCTGTACACCTGCCACTGGTGCCTCCTTTGCTTGTCTACTCCGGTGAAGGGGAGCACATGCCACAGCAACATTGCTGCTGAAGCTACACATTCCACTGCCACACCAGCAAGAGAGAAGGATTCAGTATGGACTCATCTTTCATCAGGCGGTACGGCAAACCTCTTTCAAAAAAGATGCTGCTCAAAACCCCTGTGTTCAGCTGCACTCCCCTACATCACCAGCTCTATGGAGCACAGACTTCCCACCCCAAGGTAAATTCCTAGATGTCAAAAATGTCATTATGCCAGTAGTACCAATCACTGATAACAATGAAGTACTCAAGCTGCAAATTCCAAAGTAAAATTATGTTCTCAATAGAATTGTTGGGGATATACAGGAGCTTTGTATGGGGCAATGCATCTGTCTGGCTAGTCTGGAGACACAATGTTTTCAGGCCTGGAGGGGAAAGGAGGAGACAGTTTAACTGGGAAGAATCTGTAGTATGTTGCCAGAGTGAAAGGTTCAGATCAGCCTCAGTACTTCCTGGTGCAAAAACCTGGGCATCACCCACAGACTATTCATTGCAGCAGCCACAGTGCCTGCTTCCTACATGTCCAAGAAGCTGATCTGCAGTTTTAGAGTGCCTGTCTCTCAAGGAACAGTGAGTCTGAGATCATCCAACCAGGTAGAAAGATTTTGTTCCACTATGCTGAGGTACTTTGCTCAAGTTCTGTAAAATGCTGAGCATCGAACAGGCCTTTAACTTGCAGCCTACCTCTAAGGAAAAAAATTCCTGCTGCAACAGTGACACTCAACTGAGCGACTCTGACTAAGAAGGAAGAAAGTAATAGGAGACCCCACATTTTTCCACAGTAGTGACATGGTGCAGGTGAAACAGGGGACTCTGGGTTTTCAACTGAGGAGCAAGGCAAGAAAAACAAAACCAGTTACAAGAGACAGACTGTGAAAGGTGAATCCCTGGCTACACACACAAAAAAAACCAAACCCTGCTCTTGCTTCCTACAGGCTCCTCCCCCCCATCAGATAGATGGAGGCTTGTGCCCCATGCCTACTCGTCCTATAGGCAAGTCCCAGCCATACAGCCCACTCTGATACCCTTACTACTTGCTATGACAGAGCAAAGACACAGCAGTCCTGGGTTGCAGCAGGGCAGGGGTTCTCATCCCACTCTCCCTCAAAAACACATCTACCCCACACAAACAGCCCACAGACCAAACCCTGAAGTCATTTGAGCAGCATAAAATGATGGCTCCACAAGGCTGGCCTTAAGCCTACTCCCAGCTCTCCCAGCAAAGAACCACACAGGCAAGCTGTACTAACAAACCCATTTGGACCGCCTAAACCAGACAGGGATGGAGCAGATGGCCCTGGGTGCGCCGCTGACTGCAGACATGTGTGTGCTCACTGCTACTGACGCGTGAGCTCACAGGACAACTCCTCTTGCCAGGCTGGTACGTGCCGTCATAGGTCAGGCTATTCCGGGTGAGCCATGACTGCTCCCTCCCTGCCCCTGCAAAGGTCTCTAATCCACCAGCTCGCTGCAAAGCCAGATAAAGTTCAGATGGAAACTTCAGGCTCTTTGATAGCTATTATTGGAGCAGATTTACCAGGGCAGGAGTCAGGATCCTGCTGCGGCGCCCAAATCTCTGAGTGGATCAGACATGGTGTGATCTGTCAGCTGCTGTCTGGAGGCAAACCACACCAGGCAGCAGGCATGGATCTGGCATTTAAAAGATTAAGCAGCAACCACAGTTAGGCTCCTTGGTCTGCCCTTGACCTGAGGAGTCCTGGCTCTGCGTAAGGATAGGACCATTTCAAGATGTTGCAAGCTAGGGTGAAGGAAAAATGTTTGGCAGGAATCCCACGAAACATCTGGTGGGATGGATTTCAGAAGAGGCTTCAGTGTTGCTCTGGGTTCCAGTCTTGGCTCACCAAGGATTCACTATGACAGGTTGAAGATGTCATCCTAGACAATACTCTTAGCCCTAGGCACTGGACATATTTGGACACTCAAAAACCATTTTTCAGCATTGCTCAAGAAACCAGGTCTCTTCCAAAAGTCAGCTAGATCTGCAGGTGCTCTGTGTTTCTCAAACTAAGAATACAAGCACCTGATGAACTACTGCAGCATTTCTAAATAGAGCCAAATTTCACTCATGCTGCATCAGTTTTCTCTGCTTTTTAATAAAAAAAACAAAGAGATTAAGAGTTTTAAAAGCACTTGAAGATTCTAGAAAGAAAGATGTTATTAATAAATAAGTAAATTATCACATTCCTCTCATATCAGGGATGTATTTGTAATCTGCAATTGCATGCAAAACTATTTGCAGTAAGCTCTGAATTGAAATACTTTGAGAAGTAAGAAAACACAGAAGAAGTAACAGAAGAATCCAGAATCCCTGGGGTCCAGATATCTAGCATGCTGCTAGCAAAGGCCAGAGGAATAAAGGCATGAAATAGCCTTTAAAACCAGCAAGTTTTCCCAGAAAAACAGAAAGTTTGCTTAGGGAAATCTGAGTTGTACGTTTTTCTTAAAGGCAATACTGTAAGACTAACAGGATGACTGAGCACTACCTAAATACCACAGTTTTGCAGGACTCAAAAGGAAGCATCTTATCTGGCTGCAATTTACCCTCTTTTTTCCAGGTATGCAGAAGGTAGCATTTCCAAAGGGCAGATTCCCACACTGCTTAGTTTAGGGTCCCCCACACCCTGCTGTGAGCACTGGGCACGAAGGAAATGGAGATACTGAGGTTAGCCCTGTGACCACCAAACTCTCTAACACAGAACAGCAACCAACATCAAGGACAAACATTTGCCAGCTGTGCAGCATAAACTAGCATCAAGAAGCATTATAAAACCAACTAAAACGCAGCTCTGTTTTGCTTTAAAAAGTAACCATAACAGATTCATGTTTATGCTTTCTAACAGAGAAACATGCACCAGCTGCTTAATGTATCCACAGTTCTCTCAGCACCTTCCCATGCTCTCTTCCGAAATATCAATGCCCTGAAAACCCAAATGCTCTCAGCAAACTCCACAAAGAACCATTATGTGAACCCATAACCTAGGAAAAACTTTTCAGGGCATATGGGTCACCCAGACCAAAGACCAGTTTAGAGAATGCAGATGATGAATACGAAGGCAAAAAAAAGAAATGCAGCTCATGGATCCCAAATAGAGCTAAATCTGCACCTGAAACATCTGATTTTAGGGTGCTGTGGCTCTGATGAAAGGGGAGTGATTAAGCCGACAGCCAGACAACTTAAGCCCCACATGTCCATATCTCACTCCTCACTGTACCAGAGAAGGGGCTGTGGTTATATCTTACTGATATGGGCCCAATGCTCCTAAATCACTCCATCTCCTGACCTCCCCACCCTTCATAAACAATACCTCTGACTCTTGCTATCCGCCAACTCCATTGCATTAACTCCAACTACAAATTGGGCACAGATCCAGTAAATACTGTGACTGATGTTGCATTGCAACAAAGCAGCATGTGCCAATGGGTCAACTAGCAACAGAACAAATAAATCTTTGATCTCAGGCCGCTGCCTATTCTTCCGTGGAAGACATATTCAGGAGAGGGGAGGGGGGAAGAAAAGATGCAAGTCAAAACTAAAAGCACAAGGCCATGTTAGCTTAATAAGGTACAAACAAAGCTTCATGACTTTTTAAGCCTGGTTTCTTCTATGCCTAAATTAAATCTGACTTGCCTAACAAAGCAGATTTGTGTTCATGGAATAATCTGGTTTTTGCAGACTGAGGAGAAAAGCAAGGGCAGCAGTGGGAGTCCTGCTTCTCCCCTGACCCTCACTGGGAGTAGGGCATGTCCTCCTACCCTTCATGCCTGCTTCTAGGCTGGTTTGGGGGACAGCCTGACTTTCCTCATGCAAGCCTAATACAATTAAGTCTTTCTTTGAAACAATGGAACAAAGGAGGATGGGGGTGGAGAGGAAGAAACTCCAAATATATTACCACTTCATTTTAAATTGAGAAAATTATTCCTGGGGCTAAGAAATTGGCATGACCCTGGGATCACTGGAAGATGGGAAAGGGCAATGTCGCACTTGGTGCAGACAGAGTGGTTCTTGTTTGCTTCTTACTTGCTGACAAGGTTCAATAGATCCTGCAAAGACAGGATGTTGCCTCAGTCACTGCATTTAAGAGTTGGGAAATCAGGGTTCAATACTGCATTTTGTTAGAGACTTCCTGAACGACCTGGAAAATCTATGTCCAGTGTGACATCCATCCAGCTGTAAAAAGCGGTGTTCGTCCAGCACGTCAGAGTCACCAAATTTATCCCTGGCTCCCCAGCTGACAAAATGGAAACAGAGGTGCAGAGAGATGAGATGGGTAGTTTAGATGCCTCAGCTCAAGACATATCAAGTTTGATTTTCACAAGTGTCTACTTAGAGTATGTGAGAGTTTGCATGCTTAGACATATTCTAAAAAAAAAAAACAATCTGACTGGGGAAAAAAAACAAACAACTGAAAATACAACTTTCTGGTCACATTGCAGTGCTGATGTCTCGGAACATTCCCCTTAAAAATATGCCAACAATGAAGAATTTAAATCATTAGAATAGATTGCATGGAGATCCTTTGCTAATGAAAGACTTTTGGAAGTTAGATAAGCACCTCAAGTGTGATTTAAGCTGTACTGATTCCACTCCACATACAGGATGGACCTTGTAAGACCCCTTAAAAGCAAGTCTTCCCAAACCCTGAAGATGATGGCAAAAGAAGGTCAATTGCTTTTTCTCTGAACAAATATCCTCCCAGAAAGACCCAATTGTGATACGGAAGAAGGAGTGAGGAGTGTACCATATACCCAAGGGCAACTTGATAATTTCTGTAGAAGTAAGAGTTAAGCTGCATTGCCTTGAAGGCTCAACTCAAACATCTGCCTCTGACAGCGAATAAAACACAGCCTCACTGTGACCTGCACATTCAGGACACACCTTTCAAGTTTAATATGACTCAGTGTGGTCACATTGGGTTGCTTTACAAGGTTCCTCCTTCTCCTTCATTCTGTAGTCAACAGGGAAAAAACAGGAGCTCCACTTTCTCATTCTGAATTATTTTCTGGAGAAACCTGCTTCCCTATAATGGGCTCAGAGGGAGTTCACAGTAACAAGTTTCACCAGAATGAAATTAGCATTTTAAGACTATACCCATGTTTCCGATCACATCTGATGTAAGAAAAGATGTAGAAATAAGGACAGCAGATACAGGACTTTTTTCAAGTCTGGTAGCTTGGAACAGTGGTCAGCTTATACTTACAGCCAAATAATAAGTAGTGAGTAATATCCCCAAGAAGGGGGTACACAAAGGACCTGTCCCACTTTTGAAGCTGCACATTGCACCACGCTCATCTAAGAATGATTGCTTTATTTCAGCATTTTCCTTTGAAAACCATGTTGAAGACTCCTTTTTCTATGAAGCATAAAAAGAGGATTACAGCAGATTCTTCTATAGCAGTTGCCATCCTCAATCCAAACTCAGAGGCCTTCCTTGAAGCAACTGCAGGATACAGGCCTGTGAGATGGCCCTACCACAACAAGCTATTCCTAACTGCACCCTGTGCTTCACACCCAAGACCTCAAGCAGATCAAAGTTACCATGCTCAGTTTCTCCCCATGGGGCAAGGCAGCTAGAAGGCACCATAAACGAACACAAACTTGGCTAGCTGCCACACCGAAGTATCTCAACACCAAAACCACATAGAAACATATTTAATCAATACATGGGAAGGATATCACTTTCGTATTTCCCTTTTCAGTTCTGTAAAGGTACTTAGAATACTTCATAAAATTCACTTCTCTGTCATGGTTTAATTTTACTTAGGCCTGAAAGAAGTAGGAAGCTGGACTCTTAGGATCCTTATGGGTCCCTTCCAACTCGAGTTATTCTATGATTCTGTAAGACTAGATTCTAGCAAGTTTGTGAAAATTTTCACTCTTAAGATGCTTCCTCCTGTGACTGGCTCCCTCTGGGAACACATTTCTCACATTGCGAGATACGAAACAAGAGATTCACATCACGCACAGCGCTGGTCATCAAACAGTACATCATTACACACAGTATATCATTATTGAGTGTCCTAAGACCATAGGTAAACATAATAAGAAGAACTAGGCCTAATCTTCAGACTTGTTCAGCCCAGAACAGCCAGCCAGGAAAGGGAGAAGGTTCTGGATACTTCAGCTCCACACATTGGTTGGTCTCCCATGTCCACTCCACAGCCTAAAGATAAGGAACAGTGCTGTGGCACAACACAGGGGTAGTAAAATAATGAAGTGCGCCCAAGGTCCAGATACATTCCTCCCACACTACAAGTCTAGCAGATCTCTTACTGTCCCTGCACCGGGATCTCAAGAAGCTAGCTCCCACACCATGGTAGGGAACTGCTGTCTTACTTTGCAAGTCAAAATTGCTACACCCATGGGTAGAGCCCTATGCCCAAAATAAAGAGCCCTTGTGGATATAGAGCCAGAACCCAAATTATCCACGCTACAAAAAAGCCCACGATAATCTTCATTACCCTGATTATCTCTTCCCCTGTGGCTACTGTTCTCAGCATCTGCAATAACATTTCTTGACCCCACTCCCAGTTTCAGCAAGACCAACATCTCTGAGGACGAGCATAAAAAGCCTCTGTTTCTAGAGTAGAACATGCAGCTGCACCCCCAGCCCATTCCCACTCTACTGCCAGTACTCAGTTCTTTCTCAGGGAGGTACTAAGCACTTTGCTTTCAATTTCCAGCCTGTGATCAAATCACTTTTCTAAATCGAGCTTTGACATTTCCCTGCCTTAATGCCACTCACTCTGGGAAATCTTCATTACCAGGATCTGCTAACACTCTCTCTAACTCTAGTATATTGTCGACAAGCAAACTAAAGGAAGAAGGCAGGAAGGAAAGAAAAGGAGTAGCAACAGGACAAGCTAAAAGTTCCACAACTGGCTGGACTAGCCTTAACTTATTTGCAAAATCCCTCCTAGAGGAACAAGTCTGTTGAGGACTACAACCTCCTGAACAGAGCATTTTCCTCCAAAAGTTGAAATTTTCTTATCCAGAGAAGTCAAGTAAGATAACTTCAGAGAACAGAGAGAAAAATTTCGCCAGCCTCATTCTGCTTCCTGTTCTATCCAATCTGAAGAGTACTCCCAGAAACTCTGTTCTTGGATACTTATCCAGGTTAGAGTTTTTCTCATTCACCAACAAAATTTACAACATTCTGCCTATGTAGCCTCTCCACATGTTGCGTGCTGGACAAGCAGCATCATTTTGCAAGCTCAAGTCACACTGTCCAGACAGTAAAGTATAATTGCTCCAAACAAAGACAGGAGCTGAGGTTCTGTATGTAGGCACTCTCCTCCCCTTTATTAAGGCAAAATCCTATACAGGATTCCTATACAGGAACTGGTCACTGCGCTGGTGCCATGTTGTTCAAGTTTTCTAAACATGTACATATTCATACATGTATAATCCTGTACGGCTCATCAAGACTTCAGGACCCTAACCAACCTGAACCACTGCAGGTGACTGCTAACAGAAAACACAGAGAAGAGAGTCCAGAGAACAGCAGTAACTCATTCGCACACATAACTATCATACAAATTTAGGTCTGTGCACAGACTGTGTCAGCACTTAACACTGATGAACCCATGACAGGCTATACACACTGCTATGGAAGGTAAAGCCATAATATTCTAGCATGCTACACAGAATACCAACTAAATCCAAACCATTTCTATTGACTTATTTTATGCAAGTCAGTCTACAGGTCCAGGAAGACAAATCCTACAAAAGAAAGCTGAACCAGGCAAATCCTCACGATCTAGAAATAAGTTGTAATGTATCAGAAACGCACTGAGAAGCCAGAAATCTCCAGTCTACATGTGTCTTTATTTTTCTTTCCCCCCTCCCTTTGCACATAGCTCTGGACTATTTCTTAGGGGAAGCCTGTGAGGTCACTTGCCTATAGATCTGAGCACTGGGAATCAACTGTCCATGGTTTGTATATTTAAAAATAAAGAACAAGACACCGCTGCAACAGGTGCACTAACTAGCACCCACTAGAGAATTGTGTTTTTCTCAGACATTAGAGTGGTTCTTCAATAATTGTCTGCTGACTGTTTTCCATGGTCCTCTTCTTTCATAGGCGTAGGCTTTAGTACTCCTTTTCTTCTTTAATCTACCACGCTGCCTGGAGCACTCGAATTAACAAGCCAACAGCTATCTCACCTTTCTCTGAAAACTTCATGCTTACAGCAAGAGTACCTCCCTGGCTACTACAAGACAGTCCTTTTTATCTTCCCCTGCTTTGACCATACAAATATTTCATATCCAATGCTATTTGGCAAGCATTACTCAAGCAGGCAGGAAACTAAGATTAAACCTATCACCCACCTGTCCTGCCTCCAGCAGCCATCTACTCTCTGCAATACCCTTGCAGCTTCTTGCTGATACTTTATGAACAGTATTGCATTTTACACTAGCAGCATTGGATCTGTGAAAGCACGCATAACGGACAAAGACTTCTGAAATTTGCCTTTATACCAACAAATACGGGTTAAGAAGTGGTGTAGTATTTGGTACCTTGAGGGTATTTTTTTTGCCTTTGATTCAAAAAGGTCATTTACTGATATAGTCCTTTTCAGTACTTTCTCCAGGTTCACAGGATTTCATCTGGGAATTAAGAGAGTTTATAACTCTTATATAAGGTTTCACAGCATGCTGACAGTTTAAAGAGTGCAGTACAGATACCCTATCAATACAGAGATGCTTTAAAAAGTGTTCATAGTCCTTTAACTTATTCTAAAGTGTCACTGCTATTTCCCACACTACTGGGCTACAACATCCAAACCTCAGCAAGTTTAATGGGTTGATGTTTGGCCTTCCACAAAACAGCAGTGCGACTTCAACAAAACAGAATTCTGAAACAAAAAGGCAAAGGAAGTACCATGCAGCTAATCTGTGTTAATCCAGTCTTGTACAGACTCATTAAGGAAAGAAATAAGTGACATTCAAGCATAGACAAAGCCCACGAACTCAGTCAATTTTTTGTGGTATTACCTTAGGCAAAAAGCTTATAAATAAGATCTTTGAAGAAAGAGGGAAGCTCTATATGCACTCCCTTGCCTTTATTCCAGATAGCACTTTAAGTGAATAAAAACCTGTTCATAATAGTACTGAATGGAACCAGCTGATTTTTACAAACAGAAAATGATATAAAAACAAAACCTACAAAAAAACCCTCAAACTCAGATCTTCCAAGTATCCCTGAGATATATTTAAAAACCATACCATAAGCACAACGTTCCACATAAAATATTCAAGTTTTTTTTTAAAAAAAGAAAAAAAGTCACAAATTAAATTGCTCCCCTAACAGTAGTAGTCCAGGATTTTTCATTAGCTGTCCTAAGAAAAGTCCAAAATATGCTTGTAAGAACTGTTAAAACTGGCAATGTGGAAGCCTTCTTTTATGAAGCTCCACAGTAACCCTCTTAGTGGTCAACAGTAAAAAAGACAATTCTGAACAAAACACCAGGGTGTTTTAAGTCCTGCAACCAGCCCCCGGATTTTCTTCAGAGTTTAAGGACAGGCTGCCAAGCACAAGCCCTCTCCTCCCAACAACAACTACTGTGAACATACCCACACCACGGAGGTTTGCAATGTTAGCTACCAGCGAGATTGGCATTGAACTTTGAGATCCTTAGAGGGATGGTACCCTGGAAGGACTAAGCCAGGACTACCTGGCAAGCCTGGCAGTAAATATTTCCATCGCTCCAAAGGTCACATCCAGAATGCTTCACTCTTCTCCCAAAAGCACAAATCAAAGGTGAAGGGCACAAGGACACTTGATACACCCATATCACATACACTACAAACGACACATTGCTTGATATTGTCATTTGTGGTGAACAGGGCCAGATTTACCGGCAGTGTGAGAGGCGATGCTATCCCCATGTTACCAGTAACACATGTGTTCCCACAGTATCATAAGGTTGGAAAGGACCTCTGAGATCACCAAGTCCAACCTATAACCCAACACTAACACCAACCCATCATCTAAACCATGGCACTCAGTGCCTCATCCAGTCTCCCCTTAAACACCTCCAGGGTCGGCGACTCCACCACCTCCCTGGGCAGCCCATTCCAATGGCCAATCACCCTTTCAGTGAAGAACTTTTTCCTCACATCAAGCCTAAACTTTCCCTGACAAAGCTTGAGTCCATGCCCTCTAGTGCTGTCACTGGTCACCTGAGAGAAGAGACCAATCCCTGCCCGACTACAACCTCCTTTTAGGTTGTTGTAGAGAGCAATGAGGTCTCCCCTGAGCCTCCTCTTCTCTAGACTAAACAGCCCCAACTCCCTCAGTCGCTCTTCATAGGGCTTATGCTCCAGCCCCTTCACCATCTTCGTTGTCCTCCTTTGGACACACTCCAGCATCCTGACATCTTTCCCAAACTGGGGGGCCCAGAACTGGACACAATATTCAAGATGAGGCCTGACCAGTGCCGAGTACAGGGGGACAATAACTTCTCTGGTCCTTCTCACCACACTATTCCTGATGCAGGCCAGAATGCCATTGGTCTTGGCCACCTGGGCACACTGCTGGCTCATGTTGAGCTTCCTGTTAACCAGCACTCCCAGGTCCTTTTCTGCCTGACTACTCTACAGGCACTCTGTCCCCAGTCTATAGCCATGCATGGGATTGCTGTGTCCAAAATGAAGTACCCAGCAAGCGATGACATGAGGAGTTCAGCTCTTCCCTCCTCCCAGCTGATCACAAGTACGTCCTCTACACACTGCTATGCTGGCTACTCAAGCATCTTTTTTCTTCTTTGGCAGAAGACAGATCAGCAAAAAGCCCAACTCAGCTCAGTAGACATCACCACCACAGGGCAGAAAGGGTGCTGTGCTGAAGCTCTGTCACACTTGCACCAAACAAGGATTGCTGAGCATCTGTACCTGTGATTTTGGCCTGTGATGCCAGAGAGTGGGAGAGGCACCTCATGGTGCTTTTCTTGTTTTCTTCATTAAGAAAGATGGGGAGAGCAGATGAGAGAGGACTCCATATGCTAGAGCTGCAGCACTAAGTTTGCTATATCCTTAAACCAGGGACAGGACACAGCACCTCAAAGAGTACTTTTTCACGCTTATACTCTCTCACATCTTCACATCAAGATCTCCCAGCCAAGACAAAACATTAAGTGCTCCTAATTATCAATTCATTCACTTCTGTCCTTCACACAGTTTCCAGTTCTCAGATACCCAGATTGATTCGCGCTCAGCAGCTTTTATTTTTGATGACAGACTCAGAGCTCAGTTATCTGCCTTGGACAAGAAGGCTCTCTGCTCAACTCCAGGCTGGAAGGGTGTCGACAGATGCTGAATATATTATGAACAAATGGACTGGAGCTGTTACTCCCAAAAGAGAAGGAAAAGGAACACTGAGGAAATTGTCACTGTAAATCAGTTGAAGGAGGAGTCTGTTAAGAGACCTTTAGACTACTTTCATTCCAGCTATGGACCATACATTTATCAAGATTAAAAACAGAGAGATGAAAAAATACAGGGGTGATTATTTAAAACTGCTACAGAAGGTCTAAAGGAAAGCATTAAGGGGGTAAAATGGTTACTATGAAATGGCTCAAAAAACCTTTCATCTGATGGGGTGTGGAAATTTCCCATTCCATCTTCCTCCAAGAAAGGCAGTACTAATGTATCACTTACCTCTCTATAGATGTCACATGGAATATCTATGGCTTTGGCACTATCCCATAATTAGCTACTGAAATAATAAGATTCACCAGATCAGCAGAGCTCTGCACTTCTCATTCACAATGGTGCTGATGGACTGACTACTCCCTCTCACCTACATGTGTACACCATGCCTCAAAATCCTAAATGCAGGCAGCCAGGACTGCCGATTACAGCACAAGTGTAGCTTCAAGCTTGGTCTGCTTTACATCATCACTCAGTGTATGCAACCTCAAGGCAAGAGGCCTTTCTTCCTCCAGATTTGATTACAGTAGGATTCTGACCCCGGGGTTTTACCCTTCAAAACTGCTGCAGTACTAATGCATTATCACACCAACAGAATGAATCTGGACCACGTGTCTGGCTTAGCAAAGGGCAGAAGGGTTGCAAAGCACATAGAAATGAAAATCCTCAAGTCTCCTGCAGACAAAAGATGCAGCTCATTTGACAAATATCAAGTGACAGTGTAAAACACTGCTACCACTGCTTATGTAAGTGTAATTTTGCAAACTCTAAGGAGCAGGGAGTGAAGGAAGCAGAAACAGAAAGGAAAAACAATGGTAAAAGAAAACCCTTTCCAGCAAATCTTTTCCCACCTATCACAGGTAGGCAATTTGTTCCTGACAAGGAACTCAGAAGCAAGGTAAGGTAGGTGCAAAGGCATGTGGACTGCTGCCCTGATTGCACATGTGCACCTTCATTTTAGATGAAAAAGGAGTCAAAACCAGGAGCTTTCCTTCCTTACAATAGATGTCTGAAATCACTTTTCTAAATGCTAGTGTTGTTCTGAAACAGTGTCATCTTGTTTACGCAGGCAGCCCGCTGGACACTACTTGCCTTTAGACCTCTCTGCCTAAACCAGTTAGCACTGTCTGAAGTCACAGGCAAGCTCTCCAGAAACACGTTGCAAATAAGTTGTGATGTTCATGAAAAGTTGAGTTCCATCAGCTTTCATAGTTCATTTTTCATCACAATGTCAGGGGAAATCCTTCCAGCAACTAGTGGAGGATACAAAGTGTCTTGCCAAAGTCAAAAGGCAGTTATTTCCATTTGGCTTATATGACCTGCTGCCAGACCAAGCTTCAGAGAAGACATTATCAGAAGAAAGTCACGTTGCTGAAAGAACTGAAGGCTTACCAAGGGTCTGCAATGGGAGACAAAACCATTCTGCTTTAGATCATTCATCTGCAATAGGCTTTTAAGTCATAGTGACCAAAAGCTCTTCCCACTCAGCCATCATTTAACAGCATCAAGTTATGCATAAGCTCAGGACTGCTCTTGCTCAGCCACCCATGGGCAAGGATCTGCTCTGGCACTCACACTGTGCTTCAGCACTATATGCTTGAGAACTGAATAGGAGAGCAACAGGCTCCCCTGACACTGCTCATCCTTCAAGGCAGAGCTGAGTAGCATGTTGCTGCCTCTGTTCTCCTGGGCTTGTGTGCTGTGGGAGGGAGGCGGATTTTTCTCTTGGGGGGGGGGGGGGAGGGCAGGGGGGCTTGGGATATCATTAACAGGAGAAGCTTTTGAAAATGTAACATGGATGAATGACAAGAAAAAGTCTCAGCAGTCAGCTAAGATCACACACTATTTCCAGATGGTTTATGGACATACACCCACAATACATGTCATTAGCTGTGCACAGGTGGCCTAAGGCTACCAGCCAATTCCAAGTGCAGCTTGTTCAAAAACAAACCAAGAACCACCCCATAAAACAGCCAGCATATTTCATGAGAGCAAATCAAAAGCCCCAAAGCAGGTAACAACTCTTCAACACTCAAATATCATGAGCAAGGATCCACAGCAACCAGATCATGAAAATCTATGTAGGTGGAAGCCCTCCTTCTTTCACATTAAGCCATGGTTTGAAATTCCTCTTCCATTTCTATACGTGGATTCCCTCTTCTGCTTTTTCATCTTAAGAAGCACACACATACAGACAAACACAAAAATCACCATCTAAACTTAGATTGGAGAAATTAGCTCTGCTGTAAATGTCACCAGGTTTAAGATGTGGTTGGGAGGAGAGCGAGTTTGTGTCACTGTCAGTCAAAAGTCAGGCAGAGACATATGGCTGTAGCAACATCATTGTCAGCTGTTTGCCCTAAAGCAAACGCAGGGTCTATTCTCAGAACCTGCGAGCCCTTGCTGTGGCCATTTATAACCAAGGGGACTGTCAGCAACCTGCAGCTTCCCCAAGGCCCTGCTCCACACACCACCACTTGATGTTACAGTCTCACTTGGAAAGGCTTGAAATTGTAAGGAGACCTGCATGGAAACGAAAATATTTTATATATGAACTGAAGCACCCACGAGCAGACTGAGCTGAGCCTGCACTCAGCTCGCCTACGTCACTCAGGCATGTGCCACAAAGAACCAGCACTTGCTTTTCACCATCCCATCCCTGCAACTGCAAACTATTGCATAGAGGGAGGGAAGTAGCCTTGCACATGCACTCTTTCATCATTCAAAATGGCTCTCAGAGGATAAAAGATTCTTCAGGAAATGAATTCTCAGTGATTTGGGAGCAAAGCCCATTGCTTTAGGATGAACGACTCCCCGTTAACGACAGTGCTTGCAGAAAAAAATGCAGCCCAGCCACCTTTATTGCATCTCAGACATGGAAGGGTGCAGAGAAGAGGAGATCTTATTAATACACAGTGGAGTTTGCTGGAGCAATCGTGAACAGCTTGCAACCAATTAAGTGCATGAGTGAAACCAGCTCAGCAGAGTCAAAGAGGAGCTTGCTTTCCAGAAAAAATGTAACATAACTTGTAGCTTCAGCTGTGATATCCATTGCCCTCTCAATCCATTCAGGCCACCCCTGGGTCCACCATAGAGCTAAGGAGCAAGCATCATTCTCTCTCCCACGAACTTCACCAAAAACAACAAAATCCTTTTCATGGGCCGTCTATGACAATTTTCAAGTTTTTGACATCTCCTGCCAAAAACTCACCCCTCCAATGTTTTGTTTTGTTTAAAGTGTTCCTACAGAAAACACTCATCATTATCTGATTTTGTCAAAGTTTTCAGTCACATTCTGTCATGAAAATGAAAATGCTATCATATCAACCCCATTATAGAAGATTAAATACCACCTGACCTGTTCTGTGAGTCATTTGGTGCTAATCTTGTTATAGAGGCTAACAATAAAATCAGATGTCTGTCCAGAGCCTAAAGGCCTTGCTGACTTCCCATGGTTAAAGCATGTATGTTTGTATAGCTTGCAGCATTCATGGGAAAAGGAAGGCCAGAACTGCACCTAGTTGCTTTTATCTCTTCTGGCCCAAGAGCTCCTTTGCAAAGGGCTACCAGGAGGCAGCCAAGAGTAAGTCCAGGTAAAACTCAGGCTTCTCTCTGGATCACAGCAAGACACAAACTACATGACTGCTGTTTGGTAGATGGCATCATCATTCACTCTTGCCCACCCCTGGTTACATCACCCCCACCTGCACTGTTGTGTGAAGTCCCCTATTACTCAACACAGGTTACAGGAGCACCGCCAAAAGGGTATCTTTATCTCCAGAGATAAATCTGTCTTTCATGCTAAGATTTTGATATTTTGCAAACTTTCAATACCAAGAGCCAGTGCCTTTAAATTCCACCTTACAGAGTTTAAGTCACATAGGTTTTAATTTGGCACATACATACGAGGGCAAATCAACAGATTCAACATTGGATCCAACTGCTTCTATACAACTACCTGAGGTTATATAGGCTGTAAACCTTGTTTGTTCTGCATTACAGGAAAAGAGGATGTTTACATGACTACAGACTTTGATGACTTACCATGTCAAACACATCACTGTACATCAATTGGCCCACTAGCTGCTGCAAAGCTGTCTCACTGTAGATGAGCCAACTTGCTGTACTACCCGAGAGCTGGTACACAAACATGTTTCTTGCCTAGGATACAGACTGCAGGAGCTCCCAGCCATAAAACATCATCCAAAACTGTAAAGCACAGATACAGTGCTTGAACCAGAGAAGCCCTCCCTGTATGTGAGAGCATTCACTGCCTCTTACATTTCATTTCACATTTAGCAATAAAATTGACAGGCAATGGACACCTTGCACTACACTGACCAGGGCTTTAAGTGTGCAATCCACTTAAGAAGTCCAAGCAAGGAACCTGCTAATACATCTCCAGTCCCGGACTCACTCTGCAGCAATACAGACACTCACATCCCAGCCACCCAGAGAGCCTTGTCACTAGTTATCCCTAAGGTGAAGGGGGCCAGATTCCTTTCTTGTTCAGTGCTGCTGCAAGACATGATGATGCCATAAGGAGAACACAAGGACCTGACTGTGCACATTGGAACAAGAGTAAACTTACTGTAGTATACTTTTTGCCTTGTATTTGGTATGCTACAATCACATCTACTAACCAGCCAGGCTGTGCCCTAAAACCAGGTCATTTTCAGGAATGCAAAAGAAAAGAGAGTTCACCACCACAGTGACAAAAGCACCAAGATGCAATCTTGATTCACCAGTGGGGTGCTGAAAATGCCAGCACTTCACTCATCTTGCTCTACTGTATGATGATCGTCATAAAGCCCTGATCCATGCCCACCTTCAACCTTTCCCCTGGCCAACTCAGCACTCATGTGTGCTACAGAAGCCATCAAGTGCTGCTGCTCCCAGCCTGATGACATATGAAGAATCACCTCTAACATTAACAAAGAGCAACAAAAGGAGGCAGGAGAGGAGGAAGGAAAAGCTCACATCCACAAGGCAACCTGTGTGAACTGGGAGCAGGGAGGGAAGAGAGCTCAAGTGGAGACACACAGAATCAGCGCCATATGCACAGATTTCAGCTTTTAAATTAAATTTCTTTTCAAAATAGGCAAGTTGAACACTTTTCTCAGAAGCAGGCTGAGGACAACTCAAGTACACATGTGGAAGGAATACAGGTGCCTGTCTATGCATTATTATTTGTTTAGAATCTTGAAGTGTAAACAGCACAGGCCATTAAATTGACAGCAAGGCCAGAACATACTGGGTCAAAATCACAGATCTGCTAATAAATATAAGCAAACATTTTGTTATTTTCAGCATGTGGTCTGCAGGCTTCAAGGCCCATGAAGAATAACCATGAAAGCAAGCAGTATATTTGGCATTAACAGAGGAGACCAAACACCTGGAAAAGAAAATTAAGGGCCTACGATTCAAGAAAACACTTGAAGCCCTGCTCTAGTCCATCTAGGATGAGACTTTTCCTCAAGTACATTCAATCACATTTTTAAGGAAGCCTTCTTCAAATCTCACTGATGCATTCACAGAGCACCCAGCTAAGGGGATGGAAAACACATTCCATCTCAGAGACAACTCTGTCAGGTCTAACTCCTCCAACACACCTGGTGTGCCTGACAAAAAGAAGCATCTCCTCAGACTAACATAAGACAATCTACTTCAACTATAAGTAAAGACTTAAACGTGAAGTGAGTGGGGTAAAAAAAAGAACCATAATGATGAGAAGCTTTCTTTCCAAAAACATTACAAAGGTTTCTCTGTTTTCTGTAATTCCCAGGCAGAAGTCAGGGGAAGTGACTAACATCCCTTTTTTGATCCCCAAAAAGACCCACGCCAGGTCTGCCAATACAGCTGTCCCAACGTGGCACATCCCACATTATACAACCAGTAAGGCTCCTTACCCAGTCCCTAACCCTCACATTCAGCAGCATACACGTTGCAACTGCCGTGAACACTGCAAGCAGGCCAAAAAGCACCTCCCTCCTTGATACAGAGGGTGTCAGCAGGATATGTAACCCACACAATTGTCCTTCTACTACATTCCCATCAGCCTCCTGGGCAAATCCTACATGCTAATTTTGGCTTAGTATTATTTTAATAAAAATTAATCATGACAGCAACCAGTTCCATGGCTGCTGCTATCCACAGCAATAGCTCAGAAAAATGAACACGGCATGTGCAGATAGATCTGTGCCTTCATTCCCATGATGTAAAGTGCCATCATCTAAATACTTCTACTATTACCTGTGAGAAAGCCATGTAGGCATTGAGGCTACTGTCCACAGTTGCTGCAGCAGCTGCCCACTATACTGGATGAGGCTGCAGATATGGTCTCCCTTGCCCGGAAGGTGTTTCAAAGGTGAAACATGAGCTTTTGAGGTCTCGTTGACCAGAAGCACGTACTCTGCTGCCTCCCTACCCCACCAGTCATGGAAACAGAATAAAACCTCCCTGCTAGATCCCATCCTACCACAGGTTTCATTTCTCCCTCCTTAAACAGTTCTGCAACCACAGCCAAGCAAGGACAGGAACTGGAGTGTTCCCACCAAGGGGAACAGACACCCGAGAAAGGAGGAGAATTTCTTGTAGAAGTTGGGCATAACTCAGCTCATGCCTCCCATCCCAAAGTGCTCCTTTAAGTCCTCTCTCCAGCAACCACTCCACTTTATAATTAGTGATACACAGCCTGCGGAACTTGAAAATTATTATTATTAATTATAAAATAATTATTACTGACTGAACAAAGACAACTTTTAGAAAAAAACACAAGACAGATTAAGCTGTATAAGCTGTCTTTAAAACTGAACATAGAAGAGAATAGGGAACAAAGTCTATTTGTTCCTATTGATCCACTGTTTGTTATCTGCACTTGGCTATAAAGGGTCATGTTCACCCAGTATTTAGCTTCCTGTTGTGCAAAATTCAACCCTCATTTTACTCACACCTTTTCTCTCCTCTCTCCCAGAATACGCCAACAGAAAACACTCCCTGGTCAGTGTCCCAGCACCAAGCTAAGGGTCACACATCCCAAGAGGCAGCGAAAGCACTGTGTGATACCCCAGGAAGAGGCAAGTGTTGAGAAGCACGTCCACGCGCCCGGCTGCAGCTCTCCACAAAAGCAGCCTTTGTCTCCTGGTAGCTTCCAGCACGGCAGTGCCAGAATCAACAGGGATTGATTCCAGCAGCACTGTGAGACAGGATGGGGCAGGAAAGAATAAGCTGGGCTGCTCCTAACTTCTGTGCATCTCTGACTTGCACTGAGAGGGGCTGCGTGGCAAAGGGACCTGGACAGTGCCTGAAAGTTTTTCGGATGGCTAGGAGATGTGGAAGCCATCATCTATAGACATCTTGTATATACACAAAACATTCAAAAGTACTGCCGCCTAATCCCTTCCAAATGAGAGATCTGATGGTCATCGTTTCCAGGGTGAAAGCTCTGCTCCAATTAGTCTCCGGCAAGAACCAAGAGGACCTTTCTTTGAAATACATTCTCCAGCACAGATAGGTGGAGCATCACCTTCACCCTCATTTCCAGAACAGGACTATCCTGCTCAGCGGATAAAAAAGAAAACTTGCCTTGAACTGCAGAATTCCCCAAAAGCACAGATGAGTCTTTGGAGAGGCCAGAGTTTCATGAGTACTCAAAATTCGCCGAACAAGGCCACTGAAACAGTCTCACTTCCCACTCCCTTTCCTCCCTCTACATCAACATTTTCCCTGGTGCTAACTCAAGCGCTTCAGTGGCCAAATGTTGAACCAATTTGAGAAATGAACCTCAATTAAAAATAGCAATACAGATTGGGTTAAAAGTAACCAAAGGTTTCCGACGGCCTGGCCTGGCTCACAAAGGGTGGAAGAGATTTTTCTCAGCAGCAGTGCTTAGTTTTGTCCTCTTACAAAGTGTTGGGTCATTGTTTTTGCTAAGTCACACTGTCTGTGAGGGTGGAGATCTTTGGCTAAAAAAAACTAGATTCAGTGGCTGGGCAGTTTGAACAGAATTTCTCCCCCATCAAGTCCCTGGAAAACATCAAGGTTTAGACTTGCCAAACTTGTGTTTCAACAGAACTGAAAATTCACTCCCATTTCTAAGGAAGGAGAAACTAAGCCAAGCCTTTTTCTACTTCAAGATAAGCTGGTGAATTCTGGTCTTGGCATTTCAAACTTTAAGCTCTTAATTGGACAAGGAAGATGCAAAAAAGTCAGCTACATTTTCAGAAAAACTCATTCAAATTCAAACTGGTTTAGAAATGTCATGATTTCAGCTTGGATAGAGTTAATTTTCCTCCTAGTAGCTGGGAAGTTTAGTTACTGAAGACTTTGGCTTCACTCACCAAGAGTCATTTCCAAACCTTAGTTTTTGCTCACTTTCTATAACACTTTAAGGTTTCACTAAGATTCAAGTGTTTAAAAAAATAAAGTGGGAATCTCCTGTTCTAAGATATATACAGTATGACCCAAAACTATAACAGCAAAACTCGAAAGCACTTCTGTGTGCCCAGCTTTCATCTAGACACTCCACAGAAACAACTTTCAGCTCTGGGGCAACCAAAACTGGTTGGACTTTCTACCAGAATGCACCAAATGATTCCGGAAAAAACTTACAGGAAAGAAAATTTCAGAATCCAGAGGTTTAATAGGCATAGTGAATTCAGTGTCATTATCAACCATAGTAAGTACCAACAGTACTGAGTCCCTGAAAGCATACCAGAGTACCCAGGGTCCCTAAATTCCATACAATCATTCCAGAACAGAGACTATCACATATTGCTCAGACCTCTATTTAAACTTTTGGATGAGAGAAGAATCAATGCACATTGATATGTTATTTCCTCAATAAGAACTACAGCCTTATTAGTAAAAGAAGGCTAGGATCAAAGGGGCAGCTTTATTTGGATTCTGGTCTGATTGCACAGCTGCCACAGGCAAAGGTTAACGACAATAGGCAGAGAAAGAAAAATTACAGTAATACAGTAAGAAGGATCTAGAACAACAACTAAATAGACACCATTGTGGAACAACATGGATCCTGAGAAAGAAGACTTGGCTTGGAAGAAAGGGTTGCCCCTGTTTTGGTTAGTCTAGAATTAGAGGACAGAATACAGTGAATTGTTGGATGTGACAGCTTAAGTTTTTCCAACAGCAGGAAAATACAGTCAAAACAGGAGCACTTTTCCTACAACAAAAAGAGCTGGGAGCACAGTGGTACAACCAGGCTTCTAGGTCTTTCCCTGGATCTTGCTGGGGAAAGCCCTTCTTGGTAGCCCTCTAATGAAGATATCCAGGATGTTAAGCACTTGGCTTTCTGCCAAGTGGGGTGATGGCTGGAGATTCCATGTGGGATTGAAAGGAAGATGTGATTGGAAGTAGGAAATTAAAATGATGCACAGCTGATACTGTCGAGAAGCTTAGGTGCTTTGTTAAACAGATGAAAGGAGAAAAACTTATGCAGAGCCAGAGCTGATCACCAATATCTTGTGAAGCCCAGAATCCATTGCAGCTATTTTTCCCATGTGCACTTGCTGATATGCACGAAATGCTAGGACACCTTCTTCTGAAACACACACAGAGCCTTATTCTGTATCAAAAGAAACAAGTGCATTTATGCCAAAGCAGTGGCACTTCCCCAGTGTGCTGCAAACACAAAACAGTTTTTCTTATCTCAGTCTCCAGAGCAGGGACATCAATAAAATAAGCCAATGAAGCTTGCTGAAAGCAGGCAGTCTGTTCTCTGCTAATCCTCACCACAGACAACACAAGCCTAGTAAATTTCTGCTACAGAGGGCAGGGCAGCCTTATCCACATTATAACAGCGTTGTCAGTAGGAGAGCAGGCTTGTTGCACATGTGCATGCACTCTAAGATTTTTTTTTCACCCCAACACAGAATCACTTCCTCTATCCTTTGCAGATACCAGAATTAGATCTCTAGAAAAAAGTAACTTGCCTATGGCTATACAAGGGGTCTGCAATAGCGGTACAAAGCAAATCTAGATTAGATGCAGGTTAATACTAAACGTTAACCTTCATTACAGAAGGAAGAGAGAAACAGTAACAGTTCCCTTCAAAATCAGGAAAAGCTGCACTGAAAGATTGCCTTTGTCAGAGATGTTCTGTTTGGTTTCATACAAATCATGATGCTTTTCCATAACATTTTCTTTCCTTTCTGTCGTAGGGAGGTTAGGATTCTCTCATATGCTCTGAAGAGGCACAATAAAAGCATATGATTTCACAACTCCTGGACATTGTTCCTTACCATTGCTGAGACCATTGTGTTATCAGTACACACTTGAAAGATAAGATTTCTGACACACAGGCAAGCCCAGCTATTGCTGGAAGAGGCAGAGATGTTGTGTTCCTGGCTCTCTTTCAGTTTTCCAGGTTTCAAGAACTGGGTGATAGTGATGGTAGGACAAAAAAAAAAGAAAAAACAGTTTACTTTTGCATTCTCAAATCAGCTTTGCATATGCTGAATCTCAGCCACAGGGGTCTTCTGAAATGCAAGGACACCAACTGTCACTTGCCAGGCTTCAAAAGAACATTCCCACATGGTAATTCTCAGACAAAGCAAGTTTGAAGCATCCAGTATGCATAGATATTAGTCCCAAAGTACACTAATACAAGTAGATACACAACAGTTTCCCCAAACCTCTCATTTCTTTTGCCATCCATGTGTTACACTAGCTAGAACCAGTTCTGAAGCCCAAATGAGCTGCATCACTCCAGCATGCCACATGGACAAAGCAACAGACAAGGGAACTGACAGATCTCACATCATCTCCTCCTGCTGCCCCTGCAAGATTCCCCCAGCGCAGCCTCAGCTGACTTCAGCAGAGGATATCCCAACTTGCACTTACTTTTCCCTTGCACAAATGGCAAAATCAATCCAAGTCATCTATCCCTGACTGACAGCTAGAGGAAACACTGGAGAGAATGATAGCAACAAACAGAAAGCAGACAAAGGCATTTTAGTAAGGAAGCAATAGAGCCAGACAGCAAAGACAGCAGAAAGCTTTATACATGAATTTTCATCTCTCATCCTGTCACCATGAAAACAGATTCTGTTTTCATACATCTTCCTCAAGTTTCCAGCCACTTGTTAACATCCCTGCTTGTCCTAGCCACAGCTTCAGGATAATACATTAAAAATCTATCCAAGTTGGTACACGTGCATAGGGTTAGTAGAAGATCTACCACTGGGAACAATAGTCTGTGATTAAAATATTGTCACAGTGTGCTATAATTGGAAAATTAAGGCAGTGGGAAGCTGGGAAAGAAATTAATGAAGAATTTGTTCTCTTGCCACACACATCCTTTTCCATTTTTTAATGTTCATCATCCAGACATTCTTCAGAGGTGAACACCGAAACATGACACAAGAGTCTACGCATATTCAGACCCCAGGTTTCCCCTTTTCCTGTCTTCCCCAGATGCTTCACCACAGGAAAGATCTTATCTTGGAGGGGGCACAAGGCAGGGAGGGAACAGGAAGGGCTCAGACAAATACTCATAGTCCAGCTCTGATAAGCAACCCCACAGTAACAAACTAGAGCAACCAAACAATACACTTTGCTTGAACAGGGTTCCCCCAACCCCTGCTCTAACTTTTTTTTTTTTAAAGAGAAGAGACACGACTCAAATATTTGATTTTACAATGAGTTTTACATTAAAAAGGCATGTCTTGGTGCCACTGATACACTAATAGCTCAAGGGGGAACAGAGCAGGAAGCTCTGAAGGCGGCAGATTCTGCGCATGACAAATTCCCCTCCAAAAACAAGTACTTGTTTAATCTGAGGAGGAAAAAAAATGCTTTGCTTTCTGTTCTCCACTCCAGGAGGCAAGGAATTAGTCATCCCTTGGACACCTGGCTCCTTAGCATCAGAAGACAGAAAATGTAAGAATACCTAGGTTTTTACAGCCCCTTCAAACCTTGCCCCTAACTCATTCTGGCTAAAAATATCCACCAAGGCTTTTGACACCCTTCCATATATACAGCATGACTGGCTTCGGACCCATGCCATCCCCCGGCTTAAAGAATGTGCTGCAGGGTGTCCCCCTCACCACAGCTGTCAGCTGTCCCTTTGCCTCCTGCTGCCCATCACAGGAGGTTGGCAGGCAGGTACTGCACGCTCTCAAGAAGGACTTTATTTCCGAGGCCTGCCACTCCACTGTCCCATTCTGGTTTTCATTCACAACCCCATTCATGATTGTGAACTTTAACTAACCCAGGAAACCAACTTGTGTTACTGTTACTTCACTAGAGCAGGGGGCATGGGAATCTGTGTCTCCAGGGCTCTGAGGACAGATACAGACAGCATTGCACACCCAGCCCCTGCCAAGGTCAGCCGTGGCGTTAGGAGTCTGTTCAAGGGCAGGACTCAGTCCCTGCAAATACATGTTCCAGAAAGGCAAGGCAGACCATCACTCTCTAGGGATTTCTTTGGCAATCTCCTTCTTTCTTGTCCTTCTAGAGTAGCGCTTATTTAGGTAAGAACTGACACTGGTGTCACTTCCCCTGCAGAAAGTCTCATTTCCTCCTCCAGAGGCCCCGCTCCAGCTCTTGCTCTCTCCTGTTCTTCATTATCCCCAGTGCAGTTGGGTCCTGTTTCTGTACAGCTCTCAAACACATTAATTCCTTTGACATGATCAGATCGTCTCCTGCGACTACAAGACCATTTCCTTCCTCATCAAACAGCCTGTACAACTCCCAACACACTGCTGTTCTCAGCCATTGGACATCAAATGGCTTCTGATGGCGAGGCCATTCCTCCATTCCCTTTCTGCCACGTGGCCCCCTCTGTCCATCACAGAGATGGGCAACTCCTCAACAACACTGGATAGGCTGGAAAGTTGGGTGGAGAGAAACCTAATGAAGTCCAACAAAATCAACTGTAGGGTTCTACATCTTGGGAAGAATAAGCCTCTGCACCAGTAAAAGTTAGGCGTTGCTAGTAGCTAAAAAGTAGCTCTGGAGAGAAGGACTTGGGAACGCTGATAAACAACAAGTTGATGATCAGTCAGTAATTTGCTCTCATGGCCAAGAAGAACAATTGCATCCTCGGGTTCATTAAGAAGAGTGTAGCAAGCAGATCAAGGCAGGTTCTCCTCGCCCTGTACCCTGCCATAGTGAGGTCACATCTGGAGTGTTATGTCCAGTGCTGTGCACCCCAGCTCAAGAAAGATAAGGAACTACTGGGGAAAGCCCAGTAGAGGGCCAGGAAGATGAGGGGACAGAAGCATCTCTCTTATGAAGAGAGGCTGAATGAGCTCAATCTATTTAGCCTGGAGAAGACTGCAGGTGGATCTTATCAATGCTTAAAAATGGTGCCCAGCAACAGGATGAGAGGCAATGGGTACAAACTGGAACACAGGAAGCTCCATCTGAACATGAGGAAAAAAATTCTTTCCTATGAGGGTGACTGAGTGCTGGAAAAGGCTGTCCACGGAGGTTGTGGAGTCTCCTTCTCTGGAGATATTAAAAACCCACCTGGACGTGTTCCTGTGCAACCTGCTCTAGGTGAACCTGCTTCAGCAAGGGGGTGGGACTAGATCTCCAAACATGCCTTCCAATCCCAAATATTTGGTGATACTCTGATTCTGTAAACCTGCCCACTCATTGCTGATACAGAGATCAGGCTGTTGTGCAACATCTAACCGCCTCCTGCTTGCAATTCCAGTGTCCCATGGGATAGGACTCCGCTCCTCTTAACACCACACAAAATGGTTGTAAAAACAGAGGTTTTAGAGCCATTCCAAGTCAGCTGCCAACATCTGGAGATGGACAGAAGGATCTTTTCATTTTTCCATATTTTATTCCAGAAGACTTTACCGAGTACCTCAAACACAACCACAACACACTAGTGACAATTTTAATGACCAAACTCCCCATGCAAACACCTTCCTATCTGCCTCCTCCAGCTCTTTAAGGCAGGACTGTTTCTCCAGAACTGTTTTAGTTGACTTTTTCATAAGCAGACTGCACTGTTCTGCATAACAACCCTGCCAACTCAAATTCACCTTCCGAGCACCTCTCCCTTCCTTCAATTATCCATCAACTTCCTTTAATCTATCCTCCTGGATAATCAGAGTAATGCCCTTTAAGCATATAACTATGACAAGGCAAAGCCACTCTTTGGCTGCAAGCTGTGATAGAGGACACGGTGACCCTGCAGGTAATGCAATTGGGAATATTATACTCCAGCGTCTTCAAATAGCCCATTTATGGAGCCAGCTCCCCAGAATAGGACACGAGCATTGCAAAAAGGGCACTTTTGCTGAAAAAGTTTCCTGGCATACCAAGGGATACTTGGCTGAGTAGCAACTCACTGCAGTCCAGAATTGAGTGCTCCTTCTCCCAACCACTCAGGGCATCTTCTCACCTAATTTCAGTGTGACTTTAGATGAATCATTTATACTTACATGGAAGAAAGTCATCTTGGAAAAGTGCTAGCAGCATCATGTTCTTCTCCTTCCCTGGTAAATTGTTCGGGTCATTGGTATCCATACTGTACCACAGATATCAAAGTCAATACATTGAGATACTGAAGGAGAAGCCTCTCAGACTCTTTACCATCACAACAGACTGTTTTTCTGATGATCCATCACTCCCCTGCAGCACTCACCTTAAAGCAGGAACCAAAAAAAGAGGCTTTGGCACCCATTGAAGGAGAAACCACCCTGCTGCAGCATGAACCATCAGAGAAGGAAATTTGCTGTTAGCACCCATCAAATATCATGAAATTAAATTAAGATAGCAAGGAACTGCAACATCAATTTTGCATTCTCTTTTGTCCAAGAAAGAAAACAGGATGGATTTCATTAATCTGTGCAGCTGTAGCATCATTCCCCATTCCCCTTTACGTGCAGTAAGTCGCAGACAGCTCACCATGCACATGAATAGGCTTGGAGTAGGGCAGTTTTTTCACCCATGTCTGCCAGTCTGAGCTCTGAGATTTACTGTGAATGCAGCCAGGAGTCTGGCAACCAAGGGAAACCAAGGTTTTCCATTTGACAGTAACAACTGGTTTTTGCTCCCACTTACATTAAAAACAAAAAGAAACAAAATTAAGGGGGTCGATGGAAGAACCTTACCTGTTAAGACAGAGCACTAACATTAAGGAAGTGGTTACTTAAATACAGATAAAAATCCCTCAAGTGACTTTCAGAAATAACCAAAATGTAGCACAAACCTCTCCAAAACTGCTGTCATAACAACCAAAAGGCCAGTACAAGCGGGAGACTGACCCAACACTGCAGCAACAAAGAGCCAGCCATGGAAGTAAGTGAATAGCAGTTGTTTGATTGAAACTGAAATCTAAGTGGATGAAAAGAACTAGCTTAGCAATCTGTATTTGTTGTTACAAGAGAAATTTAATGCACCTTCTATATTTCTAATATCAGCCTTCAGAAGATTGTTTTCTAGAAGAAAGTAGCCAAACTGGCCCTTTAGGGAAATACACAGTGCATCTCCAGGATGCAAGAGCTATTTTTCCTCAAGGTAATCCCACAGCACATTTACAAAAACACACAAATAAACCCTCAGTTCTCCAGATGTTTTGTAAGCATTATCGCTCTCCACCTTTGCAGATGGCAAATCAGTTAAGCTCAAAGATTCTCTTAGGTATGTAACTACAGACTCAAACCAAACACTCCCTCCTCTCATGCAGAGGCCACTTAGAAGGACAAGTCTTGAGCTGGTGAACTGGTTGGAGCACTCAGCATTCATATAGCACTGACCCAAATCCTGACATTCCAGGAGTTTTCATAAGAAAATTGTAGCCCCTTGACTACATTCAACATTTTAGGTTGTTTCTCCCTTGTCCCACAGTTTCTGTAGTTTAGCTTCTAGCATCATTCAAGTCCAAATAAAGTCATGATACAGCAGGAATGATTCTGTGACAGGCAGTATAGAAAAAGCAATTTCTCTTCTCATTGACACAACATCATGGCTTGGTCTCTGCAGTCACATTGTGCTACACTCACACCCTTGTATGCAGTTCAGTGTCTGTCTATCCCTAGGCCACCTAATCAACCTCAAAACCAGGTTCCTTTCGAAGGCTCCTGTTACATTAGCTGATTTAATCTTGTTATGTTGGCACCTGTATCTCTCACTTCTTTAGGTAGTTTTTGCATTGTACCTGCTCTGTACAATAGGTACTTGTACTCTAGCACAAATTCAGGGGTTGGTTCTTGGCTATAACCAACAGTATACAAGAAACAAACAAGAATTATTTCTTGTTCTTTTCTTCCTCAGGTATACCTATGCTCCCGACCCCCTCACTCACCCTCAAACATTCAACATTATCTCCTCCTAGGTCTAACACACTGTGTTAAGAGGAGATTTTCCCCCTTTAATAAACGCATGAGCTTGCCTTGTTTTATGAAAGCTTATTGGGAAATAGATTTCTCCCTCTCCTGCACCTTACTCTTCATCCTCCCTATTTATCTTTAACATGGAAACATCCAGCTTTTTCATCATCCAGGCTTTCCACAATTTATTAACAATGTAACTTGGCAAATGTCATTTAGACTTCACTTTCAATTTTTTCCTCGTCTAGCTTATAACCTTCTGTTGAGAGTTTCAGAGTCTCAGAATATAAAGGAAAAAGAATGCAAAATTAAGAGGTTGGGTGGTAGTTATTGGTCTACTCCAGCTGAGCTGGGAAGAGGCCACTGTACCAGCTCGGGCACCATCCCACTGCCCTGCGGTCCTGCCAATTCAGTCATACTTGCACCAAATCAAACCTGGCCTTCCTTCCACCTACCCTCACCTCAGGGCAGATTCTCTCTCTAGCACTCTGAACTGCTCATCTTTACCCATCTCCATGCTTGTTGCTGCCCCCCTAATCCCCCCCATCCAGAACTTACTATCAAATGCACCTATTTGTGAGGACAGGCTTGAAAGAAAAACAGGTAAAGCAGTGCAACATCAGGGATAGCAAAGGGGCAGCAGCATGCTGAAAGGAGGAGAAAAGCAGCAGCTGGAGATGATGCATCTCAGTCGAAGATGTGGTTTAAGAGCAATGCAAAACTGCTGCCCCAGAGGGAGCATCTGGGTCAGTTCAAACTGTTGGTGTCATAAAGACAAAATTTTACCTGGAGGTGAGCAGATAAAGACTCACACAAATCGCTCCAGCAGGGGTTGCAGAGCAGGAAGGAGGGCAGCAGGATAACAATTCAGAAGTGGCGACTCCTTTCACCAGACCAACCCCAGGGCCAGGAGCAGGCACTTACCTCAGGAAGTGCAGGAGATTAAGAATCTTAAGAGCTTAAGCCAGGGATTTCAGACTTCAAACACTTCCAACCTTGACACCTTAAGCAGGTAGCCCGATACCAGGGCTGCTGAAAACTCACAGCTTCACCAGAACACGCATAGGCTCCATTAGGGTCATCTTGACTATTCAGCCTTGGTTTGTCGAGCCTGGGGTGCACAGGCTGCACATGTCTACCACTCCACCACATAACCACACAGGAGACAGACCACTGAACACACAGCTGTGAGAGTGCTTGTGCAACCAAGCCATCTTGGCCACATGTCATTGTACACCTAATTTGTAACTTTCTGGACATTTTTTTTTCCACTTGGTTTGCTCTTATTCAAAGCAGGCAGGTAAAAACACTCAATTCCCCAGAGTTCCTTCTTTTCAGCAAACCAGAGACTGAAGAGAATTTGTATATATTCAATATCCTGAAAACAAAGAACCAGGAAACGTCAAACCACCTCCAAGAAAACAGGTAAATTTCCACCTTACCTTCTGTTTGCCCCAGCTGTAAACAGATACCAAATCAGAGACCAAAAAAAGGGGGCACAACTGTGGAGCTGGATAGCAGCTACATCATAGCTCTGTAGTTCATATGGCCAAATGGCATCACCGAATTCAGCTGGCATCAATGTGACATTCCAGGCAACAGGACTTCAGCGACATCAATGTCTATTACGTGGGTAGGCATTTAACATAGCTTAATTAAACCCTATCTATAGCCAACAGTAACACTAGTAAGATGAATAAATAGCATAAATAGTGCTGTTCACACAAATACCCCTTCTCAAGTCCTCCACCTCCTCCTCAGCAACACTCATTTTAAATGCTGATATATTTGCAAGAGATATTTTTATTTTTATGCAGGCTCTAACGCAAAACGAAGCAACCAAATCTGGACAAACCTTAAAAGGCATCTGGGGTCATGCCTGAACTGGAGAAAGAGATAAAGAAGCAGGTGTGTGCTAGGATGGAGAGGGGCAGAGGAGCTCTTATAAGGTAGAACAATGTGAGAGAACTGCAGAAGGGACAGGCTGGACACAGAACCCTTAAGAGGCTAGAGAAAGCTCCTGTACAGCTTCACGGCCACCTTGCTGAAACACATGGAAGTTTCTCAAATGCAGGACAGATCTGTAACATGTAACATGCTTGATGGGGCAAAGGAAAAATAAACAGACATTCAGGCCAGTTACTGGGACTCCCTGAGCCAGAAGACAATAAGCTGCAACGGATTAGACATGGAGTAAAGATACAGGAACGATGCCCTTCACAGCCTCATTCGGTTACAGAGTGTGGCTTGTCCTATCAAAGCGGGAATGTATGGAGCAACAGAGATCATCAGCTCTTGTTGGTTCTTCTCAAGTTGCTTTTGAACAGCTCTTCTTCCTTTCCACCCGAGAGGACTGCTTCTACTTCAGATGAGCTCAAGGATGAGTAACAGTAAATGTGAGAACTAGGCTTGATGAGCCAAGTTCTCCTGCTGTGAATGGATGTAAGCTAATGGCTTCTTTGCCAGAATGCTTGCGAGAATCTGGGCCACATTATCTTTGGAGAGGAAAAGCACCCTAACATGGTCCCCAAAAAGCCTCCTCAAAAATTAAGGCCTCAACTGGAGACTTGGGACTGACAGCTGAGAAGACATTCCAGCTAAAACCTCCCCAGCTTTAAGTTGATCACCATCGTCCAGCACGGCACAACACCACTCTTTTCACCTACTATGTCCACAGCCTCATCACAAGGGCATCCAGCCCTGATAATGCACACTTCCTCTCTGAATTATTTATGTTCACCAAGGGTGAGGGAATAAGAAGAGCAAAAGCCTCCAGCTTGGCAGAGGGTTGTGGTCTAGCAACTGACCCTGATACCCATTCACAGACAAGCCCCAGACCATGAGCAACTGGATGTAGCATAACACTACAGGGCTCTATGATCGACTGATCACATCACCGCTCTGACTTTCTCTGACCTCCCACCACCACACCATAGCCAGTCTCTGAAACCCCCCTTCCCAGCCCTGCACATACAGCTGCTCTTCCTCTCCAAAGAAAGACAATCTCTTTTTTCCTATTTCTTCACCCTCTGTATTTTCATAAAAATTTTGCTGTTCCAAGTAGCCTTGCAACATTGTCAACAAAACCATCCTTATCAAAATCCTGCAAAATTATCTGAAAACCTTTGAAAGTCTTCTGGAACGCAGAATCATACTGAAACAAACCAGAAGTATCTTAATTAACTGAGACTGTACAAAATTTACACTGGAACTGTTTCAGGATAGGGAATAGCCTTTTTCCATAATACATAACACAATCACACTGCAGATACTAACAAATAATCCTACTGTCTGTATGCATAATAAGGGAAGTATTATCAGAGTGGGAACATTCTTTCAATGGCTCAAGTTTATTAAGACACTGCTAGGCTTGGCTTTTCGCAATGACTGTTCAGTCCAAACAGTCAAAGAGAAACATGCCTAATATTCTCCTACTGTAGAAGTCAGTTCAATACATAAAATAACAGTCATTTTGCTCCTCCACTGACAAACCAATACCTTAAGGACTGTTTCAATGCAGAACCCAAGTACATTTCTCCTTCTGAACAATCTAAATCTTTCCTGAGCATAGTTTCCCTTGTAGAACTTGCCATCTTCCCCACCAGAATTTTTCCAAAATATGTTTCCAAAATAACATTTGAAATATGCTGTCCCCCTGCCACAATAATTCCATCACTTTTTTTGGTCTATTGTATCAGTCAAGGTCACGTTCAACCCAGAGATGGAGGGGGCAAGAAAGTATCTCAAAACACCTCTGGACCACCTGAAAATCCAAAATTGATGACCTGAACATTCAAGTTCCAGGAAAGGAATTTCCTGCATTTTTAAATATTCTGTTTTTCCCCTTCCCTCCCCGCCCCCAATGGCTGAGGAAGTAGGAGTAGAAATAAGGTGGGTCCTTTCACACTTACACTCCTGGAGCTGATAGGATCAAAAGACTTACCATAATTTACAAGAATGGATAACCTTATCTACAAGGGTAATACAGATCTATAGGTGAAAAGATCCAGAGACAAACATTCTCTTTAAATCTCAGTCTTCATATCTTATCTGGGACACATTCACATCTGATGCTGGCATGGTTCTAAATAAATCCAACAGGATACAAATGCTTATTCACTCTGCAAATATCTTCCAACTCAGAGCTCAGTTTGAAGGCGTGCATTATTGTTTCTGGCCTGAAAATACGTGCAATCAACCAAGTAGCATGAAGTTAAAAAAAAAATCATAAACACTTTTAGCTGTGTTTTCAAACACTGCAGTTACTGTACAATTGAAGTTCCCTTTCCGTCCCTGCTGGCAAATAAGCACTGCAGTTCTCTCTACCACAGTTTCAAAGCACAGTGTTAGTAACGGTGCAGTGAAAGAGCTATATCAGCTTTTAATCATCTTCCTGAAATGGTTACTTTGAAAAGAAATGAGAAACTAGTGTGGCTCTTAGAGAAAGTTTAACAAAAAGTTCTAAAACTACTTAAAATACACAAATCAAACATGATTTACTTCATGGTCATTCTTCACTGACCATTTCAGAACAGGTTACCAGCTTTCTGAATCTGCATGTCAAATCCTTATGAAGAGGCCAGTACTTCAAACTTTGATATCTGTGTATCATCAAAAGACTAAATGCAGGCCATGGTTTTCAGAGGGATTAGTTGTTGTTACGTATTGTGTTCTTCCTTATCAGTAAAGTTTGCACTCTCCATCCTGCCTGGCAGCTTATATTAAGAACATACAGCCACCCAGACTTCTCCTTTCTTCTAAAGAAAGAGACAAAAAGAAAGGCAACACTGTCTGGCTTTTATGACTCTGACTGCACTGCTCTGGAAATGCTGACTGTCAAAAACTTTAACCTGCCAGCCACAGGTCTGTGCATTCCCTCCTGCACAGCCTAAATAGGAGAAAAATCTGTGCTATATACATGTGTACTTGCAGAGGTGCAAACAAACACAGTACCTATTCCTCATTTCATAAAGCTGCTTCGTAGTGATTCTCCGAGACCTCCATCTAGATCTCTAAGGCCACAAGCTTTAGCTTCCAAGTCTTCCTCAACACATACCAAGCATGCAAGCCTCTCCTGAACACAAGCACCAAATATAATCAAGGAGAAACTTAAAAAAAGGAGGGTGAAAAAAAAGGTAAAAATTAAACTGTACAATCTGCTCAGGTTGGACAGTTTTTCTATTCTGTTTAGCAGGGCTGTTCCTTCAGGTTACAGAACTGCAAAACTAAAAGAGAGGTACTTTCTGAGTAGCAGCTAAGAAACAAAACTATGCAAGCAAGTTGCATAATACAAATGTAACATAAAACAAAGATTTGTTAATCCTATTTCTTCTAATAACTATATTTCCAATTTTTCTCTAGGAATGAGGAACAGGACCTACCCTGTAGTACTTGCCAGCTTCAGAGGTTAGCAAAGCCAGGAGATGTTCCAAGGGAAACCTGAACTGTCTGAGGCTCATCAGTCACTTGCACGCACCTGCTGAAAAAATACCTGCCAAGATTTATTGACCCCTTGTACCACTGCCAACAGTTCAGGCAATTCTGCAGTTTCCTCACTCCTCCTTCAACAGTATTAAGAAGTCAACTAATACCATATTTAAAATTAATTTTAACTAGCAGGATAACATAAATTACTTTATTTTCTCTTCCAGACCCTTCCCGTGAGAGATGCCCCCTTTTACTCAGCAGTACAAATGCCAGAACAGTACAGGTTTGCTGGCACTCATGCATTCAATATTGCAGGTGCTGGAAACAAGCAAATGTAGAGTCCCTCAAGAGAAGGCTAAAACACAGGCTGACATAAAAATGGACTTTGATGCTTTATTCCACTTGCCAGTAGCTCTCCGAGAAAGCTTTATTCATATTTCAGTATTTGTTCTCATTTCATTGCTCTGTGGTGGAGAATGCACAGGCTCCTGGTCAACATTAATACAATCTTATTTCATAGCAGAAGTCTGCACACCCCTGGTTTTGCCAGCTCACTTATGGAGCAGAGCTGAAATCAGTTGAAGACAGGACTACAAGTCTGTTCCACTTGGGCAACTCAAACCTATCTCCATGATAATGTCAAGCTGCCAGAACAGCACTTCTGGGAAGAAAGTCTGAGTCCTGCATGTACAGGTAAACAGCCAGGACTGTAAGACAATCCTTGAAGTTGCTGAACTCTCACAGCCGGCAGCTCAGGTGTCTCGTCACCATCACAACAGTAGAAAACAAATACCTGTTAACTTAAACTATCCTCTCATTATTCCAATATTTCTAAAACCAGAATTTTATGACACATTTGGTCCCCAACAACAGGGTCTTACATCTCCATCCAGAGAGTCAGGAACAAAAGAAAAACTGCATTATTCCCAAAGACCCCAGTCTGGCTAGAAGCTGAACACCTCAGGCTTTCTGGAATGGCTTGGCTACCCATGCCATTTGCTGGTCACACGCCAAGTGCATTTGTGATGCTGCAAGACACAAATGTGTCTGGAAACACAAAAACTTGCTTAACATTTAAGATGCACAATGGAGGAAGAAGACAGACAAGTTTGATGGCAGCCCCCCCCCAACAGATGAGCTCTGTAACACAAACTCTGTTCTCCCTAGAACTTCACCAAAAGTGAGATCTGAAAAGATATCTTCCAAATCCTGCTTCACAAACTTGATCTCACAAGAACTGCACTGAAGAGCACTGGCTTTAAGACTGGGACATACGGAAGATAAAATTACTTAGAACAGGTCTGGGCCTTTTCCAATCAGAAAATTCATCCATCCATAAGACTCTGCTTCTTACAAGAAATCTGGCACCTACAGCCAGAGGGGCACCTTCAGCAGGGCACTCTAAGTGCCCTGCCAATGAAACCATTCCATGGGCAAGGAAACATGTGGAGCTTGGTTTCCTATTTCACCTCCTCTCTGCCTCATGCAGATTATCTGATACCCAGTAATACAGTCTGAGCTCATACTGGAATAATCTGTACATTAGGGACATTAATTCAGATCTCTCCCTCCTCCATCCAGTGTCTGTTTTCCACCAACATTTAGGCACAAAGTACCTTTGAGACTCTATCCATTAACTAAGTCCTGGTTTATTGGTAAGTTCTCCAGAAAAAAAAAGTTCTCATGTAAGGGAACAAATCCTGTAGCTCTTCAGGATTTTTGTACTTCACTTGCACAACAAGACAGACTGCCACCAAACCAAGCAAAAACCATAAAAGCTTTGAACAGTCAGAAAGATCCCAAAGGAAAATCAATAAAGAACTTTCTTCCTCCCAAGTAGGCAGATGTGATACTGACTTCTCAACAGAGAGATTTCTGCATCTACCACTTTCTACATAAAGCCTCCCTTACCATCTGCAGAGGTTCTAGGGATCAGGCAACCTCTCACAGCTGAATCCTGAAGACAGCTGTATTTCAATTTCCTTTAAGGTTCTTGGGTGCTGCTCATTTTATATAGACTCCCACTTGCTTCAAGAGGGCTGAGATTAAATTCCAGGTGTTCTCATGTCCCACACTCCACCCATTGCAGCATGTTTTATCAAGGCAAATTCAAAATGCAAGCCGTGCCTTCTGCAAACTCTGTTCCACCCAAATCACAACCTCCCTGTGTCCAGCAAGGGATTACAAGGGGAAAGAAACAATGCCCAAGATTCTAGGAAAGGAAAAGACCCTTTCTGGACACAGCCTGTGCTACTACAACTGCTACATGAGACAAATTAATTGGAAAAACATTGGGATATCAGGCCACAGTGGCCTGCCAAAAGAAGTCCTCCACCTTCCTTTTTAGGGTCAGTGTCTTTAATTATTCCTCCTTGGTGGGTTGCTGGTGCTAATTCTTTAGCAAATACTTTGGTTTATTGGCAAATAAATCTTTTTTTTGCACTGTTTTGGGCAGGGAATAAGCATCAGCAAGCTTGGCTACCAACAGCCATGGTCCTATAACTCTGTGAGACCAGAATACAGCACAGCCTCCTTGGAGCGTGCAGCCAATGGAGAGTAGAACTTTGCACTGATGGAAGGTTTAAACAGGGAAACTCTGCAAATATAGATGCAGGTAAACACTGGTGGAAAAAATGAAGTAAGCCAAGAACAGAAAGCAAAGGAAGTGACATGGCAGGTCAGTGGCAGTCTATGACCTAAACGATACCCCTAACACAAGGGAGCATGGATGTCCAATCTAAACTTTGAGAGGGGCTGGAACAAAGCCTTCCCCTTTGATTAGGAACAGAACGGAGAAAAGGTGATGCCCTGGTTTTATGGTGCATCAGAGTAAAAACATGAAAAATACGACAGCGTATTCAAGTCACAGAACACAGATTCCTCATTTTGCCCAGGTTTATAATGAAAAGAGAGCAAGAGACCACTGCTCCTACAGGATAGGAACTTCGCACACTCAGACAACTGGAAAGGGAAAAATAAGTTTGTTTATTTCTACTGCTCTACACGCAAAAAAGCACCCAAAGAAAAACCTATTTCCAGTGTTAACATCACAATTTACCCTGTCAGATGTTCCTGTTAATCTATATGCAGTCACTGCCCGCAGAGCCAATACCCTCCCCTTCCACTCTGAACCTCTGCCTACCCTGTTGGATGGAGGAAAGCAAACAGCTTGATCCCACAACAAGGACCCTGCACTGCCAAGCAACAAAACACCAACACATCTGCTCCTCAAGCTCCTCCTGGAACCTCACAGAGGAGTCATCCTCTCAGCAGGATGGCATCAAGTCACCGGGATGCTGGTTTAGTTTGTTCAAAATAGAAATCCTTTTGCATGTGCAGATTAACACATCCAGAAACACAACGCTCCTCAAACAAAATGATAACTTGATTTTTTTTAAACATTTAGAAGGTAGAAAATAAAAATTGATCACATTGCAGAAACATAAATTTTAGCTGAGATGATGGATTACAGACAAATTAAAAACATTTCAAATATTTGCTGGGGAAGTTTAAAAGAGCTTGCAAACACTAGGCTCTCTCCAAGACACCACGACACTGGAGGCATTACAATTTTACTCCATTTTAAGAAGTTCAGAACATATCACAGGTTCAGAGCTCAACGGTTTGGGTCTGAAAATCCTTCAGCTAACTACGGGATGAAAAAAATCACTACTTCCAGCTGAAATCTCCCAATTGCTAGATGCAACTGATGATATATGAGTTAGCAATGGTTACACAGGTCCTTTCTGCTAGGTGGGTTCCTCTGCACAGAGACATAAACTTATTTTATACTTTCACTGGACAACAGGCAGATTATTGCCAAGTACTATACTTTAGCCTACCTTTGAATAGAGAGGTTCAAAGGGTGCATAGCCCATTTGCAAACAGCACAGTCAACCATTCTGCCCCATATTTCCTGTGGGATTGAGAAAGTGTCTTCCAAAAATAGCTGAAAGGCTCAAAACAAACAGTACTTCAGAAGGAATATCTTACATACTTTACATAATAACCACGTCAGAAGGGAAAAAAGGATGTGTAGAACGTTTCCATGTGAATTCTGCATTGAACAAGAAAAAAAAAAAAGACATCAATCTTGGCTTAACACAAGGCTTAAATTCACCATGAAGGAAATTGATGAAGTCAAAGCCTCAAGGCTCACATTGGGAGGGAGATTACATTCTCAGGGAAGAATTTTTATCCTAGATTCAAATCAAAAGAGGACACGTAAGAGGGACACTGTCAGCACAGTTAAGGCTCAAATTATACTTGCCTCTAAAAGGAACGTGCAACTTCACTCAGCATCCCTTCACCAAAATCTAATACATTTTTAAGCTCTTGGCCTATTGTGTGCCCAGATCTACCCCTGCACACTTCTGCTTACCTTTTATTTTCTAAAGATCTAGTCATTACCTCCAGACGTGTGGTTTACCCTTCTCCTAAGCATAACATCACATATCACTGTTTAAAACAAAATACCACAAGACTACCATTAGCATAGTGCCATAACCACTGGTACCCTCCTCTCACTTCATATTTACCTGTATCTTTCCTCACAAGCTGAAAGTTCACAGTCACACACTTGCCTCAGAGAACGCCTGTCCCTTAGATACAGGGGTAAAACACTAAACATCCCACAAAAGAGGAATTATTAAAGATGAAGTTGTAGCAGCACGAAAGGGCCAGTCAGATGATGAAGCAAGGAATGCCATTTTTTTTTTTGAGACCCCAGAAGGCAAAGTTGTTTCATTTGCAGTAGGATAACAGATAATGAAGAGCCTAGAATTCAAGTCAGCTTATTGAGCAAGTGCTCTGGGTTTATGTTTTCCTTTTCTTCTTATAGAGAAAAGGAGCTGTGTTTTTTTCGTAAGTGTGGAGATAACCGATTTGGGATTGTGCCAATTACCTGCAATACACACCTAAACTCTTAATTATCCTTGTAGTTGCTCTCACACCCTAACCACCATGAGGGAACAGCAAGGAAATGAACTGGATCTCCAGTTGAAAGGAACTTGAGGATAACTCTCTCCCTAGGAAAATAATATGCATGTGTTCTGATAAGAAGCCGGGGGAAGGGCCTGACAGGCCAAACTTGACTCTGAGCTGCACCACAGTAGCTTTACCAACAGCCCAGGAGTTCAGCCTTTGCCACCTACCTTAATATTAACTAAAAATATGGTTGCCATCTGGCGGCTAACACAGAATGAATTTAGCATCTATGATGAGTTCAGGGTGGACCAGATACCAGGAAATTCGTTTTTTATCCTGTCCCCTCCTGGAACGACAGTAAGGGGGAAAAAAAAAAAAAAAAAATCACAACTGTGGCCACATTTGCTTTCATGTATGGAGCAAAGCCAGGACCTCGTTGCTGCAGCCAGTTCTACACTGGATCTGCTCCTCACTCAGGGTTTCTTCCAAGCAGTCAGGCAAGTCCCAAGCATGCTTCTAGTCTCAGTAAATGAGTTTAAACCAGTGGAAGCAGCGTGTACAAAACTAGGGCCAACAGGTTTGGGTTGCCATTCTGACCCAGCAGCAGTTTTGTAACAGTGTCAGCAACTGGTATAGGGCTCAGGCCAGCAATGCATCCAATCCTCAACCTCCTAGATTAAATCTAACTGCTAAAGATAACTCCCAGGGAACAAGACCAGCAGTGGGCAGATCTGTTCGCCCTCCCTCCCTCGAAGATGCACCAGTCCTTATTCAGTCAATGTCATCTCACAGCAAATCACTGAAAACCAAGATGAGCATGCCCGAGATAAAATCAGCTGATCAATGTCCCTGCGTAAAACGCCCGATAATCCCTACACAGAGTAGGCATCTGGCATCAGATGCAGCATGCCAGAGAGATGAACACGGAAAGTATCCATTGCATATTCCTGGCACCTTTCGCCGGCACAGGGGTGGGTGGAGAGCAGCGAAGGGGCTCCCGGGATTCAAAAAAGAAAAAAACCCCTCCCTCACCAGACATCGGCACAATCTTTAAAGGCAGTACGGGGTTTGCCTTCCAACAACCCAAAATCTGGAGCTCAAGGTCAGCAAAGCAAGTGGCGAGTTTCCCGCTGTGCTGTAAGAAGTTGAGGAGGCGAAGCGCCCCTCTCCTCTTCCTCACCGCCTTGGAGGTTACGTATTCAGCGCTACCACAAACACAGCGCCGGTCTTGAAACTGCCGCATAAAGCACAGCCTAAACACCCCTGAAAGAAGGTCTTTTTCTGCTGAAACAACAAGCAGCTGCGTATTTAAAGCAAACGCGCGGCGCTCTGTCCTCCCTCCCGTTTCCCAGCTGAACCCGATGCCATGTTCCCGCTCACCCTGAGCGCGCAGCGAACCCGCACAGCCGCCGCGGCGGTTCCTGTGCGTTCTCGGGGTGCCAACCTGCCCTACGCGCGCGGGCAGGGAAGGCAGCTGCGTCCCTGCTGGGGAGGGGCTGACATGCCCGGCACCCGCATCGCCCCCCGCATCCTGGGGATGCGGTGCCTGCGCATCCCCCCTCCTCCTCTTTCCTCTCTACCTTCTCCTGCGCCCGGGTCAGCTTCTTCTGGACGTTGCTGGCGATCTTCCCGGCCGTGACCCCCTTGCTGCCCAGCTCGGCCATCTTGACTCCTCTTTTTAACGGGCGGCTGCGAACCGCGGCCCGGCAGGAAAGGGGGGGAAAACCCGGCGGGCAGGCGATAGCCCCAACCGCCGCCGCCTCCCCCCGCCGCCTTTTAAAGCGACAGAGCGCTCCGCACCGCCTTAAAGGGGCCGCGACGCCCCGGGACCGGGAGCGGCAGCGCCGCTGGGCATCTCGGCTGCGAGGAAGAAGTGGGGGCAAAGAAGAAGAAGACGTGAGGGCAAGCGTTTGCCGGTTTTTTTCCAGCCCGCCTGCCTCCTCTGGTTCCCCACCGCAACCTGGCCCAGAGGAGGCAGGCAGGGTGGAAAAGCATCACAAGGCGGTAGATGGAATGAAGGGAGGGATGCTGCTTCCCCCACCAGAGCAGTGAGACACTACTTAAAAACAGCCAAGTAAGGAACATTACTAATGTCTGTATCGGTCTTCGTTAGTTGTCACAGTTACAGTGCTGTACAGTTACACGTGATGGGGTGGGAAAAGCTGGAAAGCATCACAAGGAGGGAGGTGGGAGATGAAGGGAGAGATGCTGCTCCCCCAGCAGAGCAGTGAGGCACTAAAAACCAGCCAGGTGAGGAACATGACATCGAGGTGCTGGCCAATGCCTGCATCAGGCTTCGTTGTCACAGTTAGAGTGCTGTACAGTTACAAGTGATGTTTGATGATGGAAGGAGTTTGCTATTATGCTTTATCTTGCAGCATAATAGCATTCTTACATGTTTTAAGATACTTGTGTCACTAATTGTTACCTCTGATTGTCCCTACTCCTACATTTATACAACAAATGTACTTATCAAATTATTCCTGGATCTTTACAAACAGAAAGTGAGAAATTTATGTTCTCGGCAGTGGGGACATGGACGGACAGATGGGACGGTATCTGTAACCCTGATTTTAAAAAGAAAGCTGAAATTTCAGAATATTTCATCCTTTAATGTACCAGCCAGCTATAGGACCCTGCTAAATGCCTTCACCTCAGCCCTGTCTCTTTGAAAAATGCAATAAGCTGTTGACCAGTTTGTCTCACAGGAATATGAGGATAGCTGATTAGTTAATGTTTGTTCAGAACTTGGAATCTGCTGTGTTAGCAGCTTTTTACATGTTTTTGGATTTGTACAAGTATTTGGATTCAGCATGGATGCACATGATGGGTGTTCCAGTTAGGGAGTAATGCTGACGGTGGAGTGAGGTGCTTTGCATGTCCCCACTGCAGCAGACTTTGCAGTGATGGAGTATTTACCAGAAGAAAACCAACTATGACTGCATAGAGCTCTTTATATGCCTAACTTCCCCTGAATTCCTGCTGCCCTAGTCTGTATAATATTATTCTTCATTTGTGACTCAACTGCTTTTCACTGTTGTTGCTCCTGTTCCAAATATGCACCCTGCCCTTGCCCTATTTAGTGATCCTGAACTTCCTTATAGTGTACACTGCAGTGATGCCATCACTTTCCTCCCAACACAGCTTTGGCCATGCTTTGCTAGACCTACTGTTCAAATACCTTTTGTGAAACCCTGTTCCTTTACAAAATAGGATGAAGTTCTTCCTGGAATACAGGAAGCCACCTCAGCATTGTTATTCATATCCTAATGCTCCTAAAGCTTCACACAGTTCCACAAACTGGGGCTTGGTCAGGTGGTGGGGAAGCCTCCTTCCTAGCCTGCTTCTGCACACTTGTCTTTCTTACTTCTTTAAGGGAGCTTACGTCCTCTCTATGTGCACACCGTACGCAGTACAGCATCAGCCAAACCAACGCTCTGCAGCCAATTTAGATCTTGAAGGAACTTGCACTTGCCTTTGTTTAAGATGGAGACTTGTGCCTCTTACACCTTCTTTAATTGAAAGATGGTACTGAAGAAACCTACCTGTGTTCCAATACAGTTCCACACAGTCTTTATTTTGCCAAGTGAAGGCTGTTATCTCCAGAATTTCACACACGTAGGCAGTAGCATAGCACTCACTATTGCAATCTAAAGCAACAGAAAAATGTTGAAGATGATTACTTGAGAGAGCTAGGCCAGATTTTTCATTTACTGGTTACTATTTCTGCTCCAGTACTATTTCTGTTCATTCAGAACTTGGAATAAAAACAATTGTCTTGCCAGAGCCCTTAAAAATTGTGGGCAGAAGACCTGTCAACATCTCTTTGTGAGGCTTGGTGAGATAGTGCCTCTGCATTTCTTGTCTATTATGACAATGGCCTTTTTTTTAATGACAAAAGCCATCATTAAGCTTCAATCTATGATAAACTTCAATTATGTTAGTAGACATACTATTCTTATTTAATAAAATACTTAGTCATATGGTTCATTGTATACGAGAAAAGTGCAGCGATCTAAGACATATTCGACTAAGTATCTTGCATACTTGTGATGCCACACTGTATTGCAAACTGCAATTTTATTCAATTCCTTTCTGGCTTTACATTCAGTGTACATATTTCTGTGTGGATTTCTGTACATACACAACTGTGTATTTGTCCCAGATGCACATCATTTTGCCTATAATTTCAGCTTTATTAGGTATTTTCATATTACTTGTCTAATATCACTGCTCGGTATCATCTGGAAACACAATTAATATTCCATTTTCTTTGTCTCTTATTGCCCATCTCCTTCTGCTTAGTTGAGCTTTTAAGAGTGAAAGATGCACATCTGGTTAAATATTTGTAAGATCACGTTTAAAAGAGCAGATGTTTCAGGGTCAGAACACATTCCTCTCCATCCTACCTCATATATTTGCTTCTCCTGCCTAGGTCTTTTCTTCAGTGAAACTGGTTTTGAAGGCATTTTTGTCTGATTACATCCTTTTAAGTGAAAAGGAAATGGCTGCAGCACATGAGCTGAAAAGAGAGTCCATGGCAAACATCAGAGGATTGTGAAACAAAAGCAGCCAGACACACATTCACCACAACGAAAAATGATGACAATCTGAGTAAATTTTGAAAGCTGGGATTAACAGCAAGCATCCACCTCCCAGCATGACTCATTTCCCAGTTATTTCTGTGCTTGATAGGATCAGCACCAAAGCTGCAGAGCATTTGCCAGGCTCTAGGTGTGTTGCAAGTGGTATTCCCCTGGCATAACTCAGTGAACATCACATCCTATGGTATGGCTATGCATTTCAATGAACATATAAGCCATTGTAGCCAGGTGATATAAAGTGAAGGCTGTTGCTTTGTGGACAGGAGAGGTTTCAGTCTCACACCTATGCACCATTGTTCTCATCTCAAATTTACAGTGTTATAAATGCAAAGAAAGCTGTATGTCAACAGGACTGTGCATAGTAATAAGCATACAGGCTAGCAGCTTAATGCTTCTATTCATTTGTGCTTTGTGACATTGCAAGGCAGGGCAGTCTAACGTTTTAGAAGCCGTTAGTGACAGATTCTGCACAACTAGATTGAAAAGCTCTTATCCATCTCCTGCAATGAGATTTATTAAGTTCAATATGTGCATAGTTGTTTTCATTTATTCTAACACTAGACCCTAGGACACTTCATTTCACCTAACTGTAACTGGCTAAATGTATCTAGTTTAATTTAAGCTGAGTCACCTCAGCTCCTTTTAAGTCAAAAGAGAGAAATCAGTACCTCTAAATGATTATCAAAGGTAAAACAGCTTCTAGAAATATCTCCCTCCCCCCTTAGGTACAGAGGGAGATTAGATAAATGGCTTAAATAGCTGAAGTTAAGAAAACTGGGTGGGTTATGAAACCGACCTGTAGTCCATCTCCCTGGTGACAGTATGATTCATTACTCAGTTCACAGAAAAGAAGCAAATCTGTCAAACGTGGAAGCACAAACACACATATTTAATGTGTACATACCTAGCATAGCTTTTTTTTTTATTTTCTTGACTGATTAATACTCTAGTCAACAATGCCAATGTTACAGCTTGGCCCCATAACTGCATTTCGCGTCTTGGTTGTCTCATTAAAGAGAGATAAACTGCTCATCTGTTTACAATTTTGCATATGCTTAAGTGCTTGCTGGATTGGAGTCTATTATTTAGTAGTTTAGATACAATTTATTCTCTTCATTGCACAAATTATTGTTACATCTTTTATTTTTTTTTATATTATTATTCCTGTTCTGCCAAGTTTGTTCATGTGGGAGCAGGATGTTTTCTTCATGATACCTACTTTAAGTTGCTATAAAATTTTATTTCTTAAAGAGTGATTTCAGCAATGCGTCCCTTAATATGTCTTTATTTTTTTCTGACTTGAACCTTTAGAATGTAGTTTATGTGTTTAGAACTACAAGCTGTGATAATCAAAGTATATCTGCTTCCCTGCTGCTGGTGGCAAAACTTTTCATGTATAATCCATTCATTTAAAAAAAAAAATTACAATAATAGTGGTCCATTCATGTAACTAGAAGTACATATTCTCTGTTGTAGTTACAGAGAAGATTAAAACCCAGTAAAACTGATTTTTGTTCCTTTCAGCAAGGAGTTATGATTTTAAGTTTATAATTATTGGGGTTTTTATTAACTGAGCTCTATTAAAATGTTATGTTTATGGTAAATATATAATTATTGAATTCTTAAAATGTTTGTCTTCAAACTAAGTAATATTATTTGCAATTCCGAGAACTCTAAAGCCCTTCTCCCCAAGTACTAATATAACTCAAGATAGGTCTATTTAAATCTTGATTTTTTGTTTGTATTCAAAGCTAAAGTTCACATTTTAAACAACTCCAAAGCCTCTGGCTGTTTGGATTCATAGTCTTGTTGCCTTTTTAACTCTAGCCATAACATTCCAAGTCAGTTGGCCTCCCTTCTTACCAGTGCCACTCCCTTGCTTTAGTGATGTCAGTTGAAGGATTAATTTAAGACAGTAAATACAACACTTTGAAAACAACAAATTACACAGAATATATTATGTAGCAAAATCTAATCAAGTTCTGATTCCAGCCTTGTTTGCCTTAAACAGCTTGCTCACTTTTTTCTTTCCATTGCAGATTATGCATTCCTCTGGGACGATATTCAGGAAAAGCTTGCAAAGGTGATTTCTGCCTTTCTTTTTAAGCTGATAACATTATCAAGGGCATTTCAGGCATCAATTTCACCATTATCTAGTTTGCCTTAGCATTCCTTTCAGATTGACTACATTCTCATGCAAGTCCTCCCTTTGTTCTCCCAGGGAAAAGCACCTGGAATCATTGGGAAGTTTCTGCCATGAAAATAACAGATAAAACTTCGCTGATTATGTGTTTGGTTCCTTAAAACGAAAGCAATGTGAAACAACTTTGATTTAAAAAGAGGGTCCAGAAAGTGCTCTCTTCCCACATCTCTCAAACTCACAACTGCTGTTGAATGTCTTCACTATCTCGTTCTGAGAAACAGAGGATGGTATACAAATTACTCTTCTCATGTCCCAAACATAAAAAAATACCTAATATTATAGCACAGGGAAGGCTTCAAAGCCGAGAGCTTTGCCAGTCTGGTTCAGAAAGACTCACCTGCTCAGAAACGGGGAGAGGCAGGAAATAAAATTATATTAAAACTTTGTCTCATATCTCAATGAAAACTGTTCCTTGATTGCAAGCATGCTTGATTTCTTGAGAATTATGTGGTATTCATGATATATCTTACTGGGACCTTTGTTTCATCAATGTGCCATTTTGGATGCTATTTTGTCTGCCTATGTGGATTTGGCCACCACAAAATCATCTCAGACCCTGAATTTGTGACAGAATATCTACCCTTCACTAACAATGAAGTGAGTAAGGAATGGGAATGGTCCATAAGCTTTGCACAAATATACTTCCAACAAGCTTACCAAAATTTCTACATCCCCTATTGTGTGTGAAAAGATTTGGCACATATGAAACAATTTTTTTTTAGTTTTTCATTGTCATCAATCAATAAGGCAGCAGGTACGTGAATCATGCACTTGCTTTGGACAATATTCTGAGAATTCTAGAAGCCTTATAGTAGTTACTAAAAGACATTTTAAATGTAAATTAATTATATATGCTAAGATGGACTGGTTAATCCCTGTCTATACCTATGGTAGAACACATGACCTATCTGGTGGAATCACGCAGAGCATATCATATCACCAGGATACCATTTCAACAGCACAGAACAGCAGTGAAATCCAGAAAACATTTTCTGTAAAACATACCTCCACAAGGCTTCACATCGGTGATGACCATACCAGGTAGATCAGGTAATGGCAACAGTTTCAACAGCCCTAGTTTCAATGTCTTCCTCCTTGTTTCCCTTTACCTCATTTCATTTCTTTGGAAACAAAATTGAGTGAATCATTCACTACAATTACCTTTACTATAAGGCCACTATCACTTCAGATTTGTTCAGTTTTCAAAATTATCCAGCTTTTTGATTTTTCAGAAAATAAGGTTAACTTTTCAGTTTGGGTAAGTGCAGTTTTTCTGCATGTATTCAATACATCATTAGTATGCAATCTAAACTAATTAATAATTACTGACATTTATAATAGTGTTTTCCTAGTCCTGGACCAGGACTGAACTGCAGAAAATATAATACAACACAGACATGCCAAAAAATTATTCTCACCTGTAACAACTCAGCCATTTCCACCAGCTGGTTTTATCAACTCTGTTAAAGGCTTTCATAAAGATTCAGTGAAAAGCTTTGAAGACCTCAAAAGAATTAAAGATCCACATAAGTAATTTAAAAGTTAACTGTACATCTTTGCAAAGAACACTCTCAGAGTCACTGTTTTTCATCAACAGTAAATCAATACAATTGTTTGCATTTTTAGTCAAAATTCCAATCTAGGAAAACAATGCTCTTGGATATCATAGGGAGTTTAAGGAATTTTTCAAGCATGTACCTTGTTCTTGATATCATTATTTTGTACACCCCAAAATGTTAATTACTAGTGGAAAGAAAAAGAACAGGCTCAAGAGAATTAAAGTAGATGGCCTTTGGTATGTAAGCCTTCATGTATTGAAATCATTTAGATTATGTAGATGCCAGCTGCATCACTCAAATATTTCTCCTTAAAAATAATGTGGGTACATGCACTGTGATAGTGCACGCTTAGAAAACCAAGAATGAGGCATAAGCTATTCTGAAAGAAATAAGCAGACAATCCCATCAAACTGTTTTTTTACGTGTTTAGCTTTTTGCTATTCCAACCTGGATTCTTACCTAAATTCTAAATACTGTACTCGATTGCTGCAAATACTGAGTTGCTTCCAACTTTGGTAAATTACCAGTTTTCTTTTATTCATAGACAGATATTTGATCCATGATTGACAATGGAAAGCTTAGACTTGAGGGTAGCCTATTTAGAACTAATGTATTTCTCTTCACGGATGATGTGACATTTTTACTTGTCATTCAATGCTCTCACATCTTGATTTTTCCCAGCCAAATTTACCATAAAACATTTATACAATCCTAGAGTAAGCATCCTGGATGGTTTAATGAGTCACACCCTTGTGTATACAGATATCAGGGTCATCAGCATGCTAGAAGGAATAAATAAAAATATCAAGATAAATTTCTGTTTTGTTTCCAAACTATTTTGAAACAAGGCAACTCTACCAAATAAACCAACCAAACATCTTAAATTGTGGAAAATTTTCTTAACATGTCACTGTACAAGTGATGGAGATGCAAGCTATTTGTTCTACAGTATTCTGAAGGCCAAAGAACAACTCTGGAAATGTTGCAGCACCTCAATATTTTTACTAAAAATTTTTCAATACAGGATGTTCTCTCAAAACCCCACCTTCCAGACAGGAATAAAACTTCAAAATCTGAATTCCAACACCTCAAAAAAGAAGAAAGGCAGGGAGAATATAGCCATTGCTTCAACATTGTAATTTATTTTAAGGCATTCACGTTAATTTCTTTCCTTGTATGCTTTGGTGGTAGTGAGATTGAGTCATAAGTTAAGGGAAAACATGAGACATGATACTTATTTCTTGGATATGGAGGTAAAGATAAATTTAGGTTTTGTATTGCAAAAATGTGCTGCTTGGAAAGCAAGCAGCAAACTTCATATTCTTCCTCTCACTGCTCCTACTGTGTGAAACTCTTAAGTGCTTTGTTCTCCTCATTTATATCCCTTCATGAAGACTTCTTACAGCTATTGCAGGTACACCCTGACAGTTTAAGACAAGGTTCTCTTTCCTTCCTACAAGTGAAGGGGGAATGTGGCTGCCAATCAACACAAAACTGAAGTTACCTGGTCGAAAATGAGTGTATGGTGCCAGACTAACCTCATTTGCCCAGCTAATTCTGATAAAACAGATCAAACTTCTCATGCACAGCCCTGAGCTGAATGCATGCACTAAACCTGCACGTGTCACTGATAGAAGATTGAGCCTCTGACGCTTTAGCCAAAGGGAGAGAGTTTGACTAGGTGGGAATTTGTTGAACTTCCCAAAGACCAGTGCATATAGAGGAAGAAATTTTCATGGATTACAATGCTTACATATACATTTCAGTCTAAATAACAAACTGAAAATAACCAGAAATACCCAAATAGAGGAACTCCACATTGCATGAAGGAAAGTCTTTGATATTTCCATTCCTTGTCATTATACAATACCTTCAAGGAAACAAAGGAACCTGTCTGAAGATATATCAAATAAATTCTTGCTTGAAATGGGAACCTGAAAAGGTGAAAACAAGCTATGATTTCCAACTATTGCTAATGTTCCCCTCCCCTTTTCTCAAAGGATATTTTCCATGCATTAATTCCATTTTGCATGGAAGGAGAAGAATGAAAAAGAACGTACATATTGCAAATATTTTATTTCAAACAAACATCCAAAAATATGTCCATTGTTAAAAAAAAGAGAAGTTCACATCATTAACTCATCTAATTTCTCCCACTCTGTCTGTTTGGCTTTTGCATTTACACACTTTTTTCCCAGATATCATTTAGACCAATGTTACTGATACAATTTTAGAAATTTTGAATGTCTTATTACAAAAAGGAAAAAAATAAAGAGTTACAAATCTCGATTACGATCTGACCTTTTCAAATCCAAAGGAGTTGGTTGTGCTTTATTCTAATTCTGGATGTTCAGAAAAGACTGTTCCTATCTAGTCTTGCTTCACTGAGGTCAGTACCTTGCTTATAACTCTAGTATTGTCTCACTGCTGTGAGCAGCAGTAGACTTCACAAAGACAGCTATGAGAAAATAAACCAGTGCCTACTATACCTACTCATATTTAGCTTCCAGAAAGCCTAGCAAACAGAAAACCAAAAGGCAATTATTATAAGAGAATAGTGAGCTCCATCACAGCAAGTCAAAGCAAACTACCTGGATGGGAATGATTTTGCACAGCATTTGCCTCTGGATATATACGTGCTGACAGATCTTCTAATATCATGGATTTAAAAAAACAATAATAATATCTCTTCCTGGCAGGCCAGCATGCTCCAGGTTTACCAAAATTTATATGGCAAACATTTAGCAAGGCAAGTAATCTGACATTCTGTAGACAGAGCAACAAATAGGTACGAGTCTCTTGCAATTCCTACCAATGCTACATCTACTCATAGCCTTGTGGGGAAGTGATAATCCTAGAAAGCACACAAGCTCTTTGCTACTGAAATTAAATATTCCCATTCTATATATGAAACTTTTGTTAGGGGCAAAACAAGAAGATTTGACCTTATCATTAATGAAATTTTTCCTGGAGGTATTTAATTAATTATCCCATCCACAGAAGTCACAGCAAATGAGTCATCTCCTTATATAAATATCAGAAAAGATATATAGAAACATACATGATTTTTGGTTTTATACTATATGGGATGGAACTGCGCCCTAGACATGTTTTGATAAAGCTAATCAGATCATCTATGCTCTTCTCTTAAAAAAAATATTTATGCTCATTGATATGGAAGGATAGAGAGTGTGTTCTTTGGAACATAACAAGTACTTGTCCCCCATTCTCTAGCAATTAGAGATTCCTATCCATCCCGTAAGAATGTCCAGATGACCACGAAGAATATGCTGAAGGATTGCAGTGTTTGATATCAGTTTCTCTTGGCCTCTTGGTTACAAAAACCCCAGGCTCCAAACCACCAATCAGAATCACAGAAACCAACCAAGGAAAAAAGGAAAATATTTTTTTCTAGCTAGCAGTTCTTACCCTCTGTGGATTTGCCATACTCTTAAAAAAATACTCCATAACAACATTAAAGCATGACAGAACAGGCTTCCTTGTTTCAGTCTTTACAAATCCCTGACAAATAAATAATGGATTCTCATTGTTCCCTGGTCCTGAGGGTAAACATCACTCTTTCATTCAAATTGTCCAACATTAGACTTCCAAACTTTAGATGCCAAGTACATGCTGATAACCAATAAAGAACTGGAGGGTGCTCCCACTTGCTACATTTCCTTAAAGATATCCAAAAAATAATGAATTCTTTTCTCCTATTTTTTTTCTAATGCTATGCAGTTGCAATATTAGTCATGAAAGTGACACAAAGTGATCTGGGAAAGAGTTTCTTCACTAAGATTTAACTAATACAGTGGAAAAGCCTTAGGACCCAGACCTAATCCATCATGTGGGAAACAAAAATTATTTCCCATCCACCTCACATTTTTCTGTAATTTACTTCATCTTAATTTTACCTGAATTGAATAACTGATATTTTATCACTTCCCATGACAGAAACTCATTAATAGATCGATATTTTCTGTGTCAGTAGAATGAGGATGGTGGGCTATTTGTAATTTTCTTCTAGCCAAATAATTATATAAATTTCATTTGCTCTCTCCCATAATATTAGGTTGTGAAATGCCAGTTTCAGGTGTAAAAATAATTATAAATATACATAGTACAAAATTATACATCAACATAATTGCAGTAATTGCAAGTACTAGTCTTGCATTCCAATGTGGCCCAGCATCATAACAGAACAAAACATTAATCTCTACTATACATTCACCAATGATGCTTTATCAATCAAGATGACCCAACTACAGAGATTCAGAAAGTGGAAGACAACATACTGAAACTGCTCACTGTGGGCCTCCAATGTATGGAATTGCAAACATATAAACATTAGGCATTTGCTTTGGTAGAATAGCACAGCTGAATCAGATCTTTCCTGCATCAACTTAATCTCCGATGGCTTACAAAAGGATAAAGGTAGCCATTCCCAGCAATGTTAGCTGGTAAGAAGGTAATTGATCAGCTGCATCATGATGTCAATTAGAAAGCTTTGCCAGCTGAGATTGGTGTCTCAGAAATCTGCAGCAGTTGAGATTTTTTGTAAGCACCTTTAAAATACAATTTAGGATAGAAGTGACACATATGGCTGCCCACATTTTCTCGTGCTGATACCTATTTATATCGCAAACCTGAGCTGACTAGCAACTAGTAAACTATTACCTCTTGGATGAATTTGGTGCTTACATTCTGCAAGAAAAGAATCATATATTATTTAATCTGATAATAACTGGTGTTATCATGATTACTATGCACTTATCTATGAATTTGTGACAATAACATAACAGAAGCATCTATAAAAGTGATCGGTTGATAGTGAAATAGTGATTACCTTTTCAGTGCTATTTTAGATGAAGATTTTAAACCAAGACCATCAAGATAACTAACTCCCCAGATACCTTGGTGATTCTCTAATCATCTAGAGTTAACACTTCCTTTTCCCATCTGGGATGAGCCTTGCAACCTTCATGCAAATTCAAGTGGTTATCCCTATCTGCACAAGCTTCTCTTAGTCTACACCTGCAATTGTAAACCAAGGTAAGCACTAATTCAATTAGAAAAACAAACAGCTGATAACCAGTTGTCAAAAGGAACCAATCTGCTAACATAAATGTGGCTGAAATCTTATATTGCTTAAGATCTTTGAGGAAAGTTCTTAAGTATCCCTTCTTATCAGCTTCCCTTAGATCTAGGTCAAAGATTTTTCTCCTATCATAAATCAGCACCTTTAACATATATTATAGGTCCATAGAAAATCCTAGATTTTCCATGTTACAATTGCTTTCATCCTAAATAAACTGATTTTTTTGTTTAAGACTAGATTGCCATAATTGTGCACATATCAATGTTCATGTATGACACATTTCTCCATTAACAATTCCTGTAGCATTTAAGCCATGTTCTTTGTCTACAGTTCTTTGACATTTCACATAAAATAATTTAAAAAAATGGCTTTTGTATGTTGGCATTCTTTCTAATTTTAAGAACATCAGCATTTGTTATTAGGAAAGATCTCTCATGCTGCTATTTTTCAGACCACTTGCAACTTATTTGCTTTTGTATGGTTTTGTTTCTTTTTTTAATGTATGTCCTGTATAAAATACTTTCTGTGGGCATTGCTTTATCTCTTAATATTATGCCTTTCCCACTTTGTGTCCCAGCATGCACTTTAAACTGTACAATCATCCCTTAAATGCTAATATTCAGACAAATGATTAAGGTAATGCATATCAAGTCAGTCTAGTAAGTGCCTATGTGTGTCCTCCTGGTTCATGAAAATACAACTTTGCTTAAGTATTCTTTATTGCAGGTTACTTGCAATATTTTGTATTTGTCAGGGGCTAAGAGCCCCCACGAACTTTCTGCAGTTTTGCTGACAAGTGGCAACCTGAATGTAAGTCCCGATCTGCGTTTTGCAGGCAAAGAAATTTAACCTACATCAACCGTATCCCAAACAGCTTCTATTGCTTACTGGTTTCTTGAAATTTCCTGAGCAACTTGCTTTCTGGAAAAATAATGATTAACTTGAGCAAAGCTGTGCAATTTCATAGCACGTGTTGTGCATTTCTGCCTTCAAAAAAATATGTTTCATCCACACTTCCAAATTTTTCCATTTTTTTTCCTCTCAAACAGATAGAAACAATGCAATCTGAACAATCTGCTCACACCTTTCAGCTTCTGGTTTAGGCACTGATTCTATGTTTGACTGATGTGAAATAATGGTAAAAGCAGATCTTATCCTGAAACTTAACTGGCAAATATTGTCTTGCAGTTGTTTATCCCTTAGAGGCTTCCTTCCAAAATCCCTGACTCCAGCCTTCCTTTTATCTGAGTAAAGTGGGCTGGGTAAGTGAGTTTATGCTTCAATTTAACTGTTTCCCAACTAGATAAATACTTGGCAGCAAACAGTAGGTCTCAAACATTGCCAAAGTTGGTACAATACTGGTGTCAAAAGCTCTGTTGTTTACTGCTGTGCAGGACTGAAATTTACAATGGTGCCTGAAACTGAAAATTATCCCCCTCAATGCCTTCCTGTCTTCTTTACTCTTATCTCACCTAGACTGTAATCTCTTCAGAGGAGAAACTGTCTTCATTTTGAATTTTGCATGATAACAGGTGGAGTGTCAAAGCTCAATGATTAACAACCTCTGTTAAAGATAAATCTCAGTAGAAGGCAGACAGGGCTGGAATTTCTCTAAGGAGGCCTTCAGGAAACTTTGGACAGACTGTACTATTTGTACCATGCAAATTCCCATTTTAAGCAAGCATATGCAAATAAGAACACATAGAGAGCACATTTACACCTACAAGGGCTGAGCGTCCTTGTCAAACAAGCATAACAAAACTCCTCTATCTATTAGAACATATAGTAAGTACATTGCTTTTAGCTATGTCTTTTTCAATAAACATGGTCATTGCCTTTTACGAAGGAATCCTATAAAGGCAGCACCACCTAGTGGCACGAAAGTCATAGCGTAGGCTTGCCAGTGGTTTCCTTGAAGAAAATCACTGTCGAAACCATAGGGAAAAGTTTCAGATTAAATTATTTTTCAAATACCCACGTAATGTCTTTCTGGTTTGTTTTTTTTTTTTTTTCAATTCAGCATAAACATGAGTAAGTAATATTTGCAAGCTCTAGGTATACATTTACTTATTTTGTGTGATAAAACCCTTTGAAAAGGAAAAAGGTACATGAACGTGTGTATTGATCACAAAAAATCAAATATTCTTTTTTTTGTTCATAGATATAAAAATATGTTTTTAAAAGATAAGTATTAAAATAGTTACTATTCATACCTTTCCATCTGACTTTATTTACTGATGGTGTAAAATTCGAAAACCTACAGATCATTAAGATAAATATCCAGCAACTTTGGATCTCTTCCCTAGTATTTTCCAACACAAGTTCCAGTGAACTGTAGTTTATCTTGCTTCAAAATATACAGTCCATGACAGAGATGATCACCTTTCAAACACAGAAAGTTTCAATGTGTAAAACCAGTTGGACTTGTCTTCCATAGCGATTGTATTGGTGAATGTATTTATGTCTGTCCTAAGCACTTGTACAGCACTGTGCCCAAAACTTGGTAGCATTTAAATCATCTTAACAACTGCTTTTCACAAGACCTTGTAAATCCCCTATTGGCACTTCAGGAGGTGAAAAACGCTCCAATGCCTTTGCCTCCAAGGGAGCCTGCTAGTGCAAACGAACATCCTGGAACACCAAGAATTGTGGATTTGTTATATCCCTTTAGAGTCTTTCTCTGGGCATGCACAGTGGAAGTTTGGCATTAGCAAAGATGTAAAACTTTAGTCATTATATGATAGCATTTTTATAAGTTATGAACATGATGTGACAACATAAAATAGGAAGGAAAAACCTCAATGATCAAACACAGTAGTGACTTTTTTTTGTATATGGTGCTAATAACACACACATCAGGCATCTAAACTGCTCTTGCCTCATCCTATTTCTCTCATCCTCCCCCATCCTACAGACAGCCCACAGCTCACCTCTCCAGTTCCTTAGTTTTGATCTCATGTACTCGTCCACTGGATATTTGGCATACCCCCAAAGCCTCTACTCTGTATGGACCTCCTACTCTGCTTCCCCAGTGCTGTGCCTGACAGCACAACTCTTCTGTTTCTAGCTCCAAACAGCCTCCCAGTGCCTACTTCTCTCATGTTCACAGCTGCCAGGCACGCTACTCTCCATCTTCACAGCCACATCAATGCTGGGATATTGAAGGAGCTCATAAGTTTCATTCACCACTGGCATACAATTTTGCTGGAGTTGTGACTACTTCACCATTGACCTCATAGATTGCTTCCACACCTATGTACCTACAACAGAGTAAGAAGAAAACAGAGAACAGATTGACTGAATATAGTGATTCTTGTTTTAAACAATCACTTTTTAGAATGCTTTTCCCCATGCTCCACCATTGCATGGCAGGGTGGGGAATTTTTTTTTGGTCTTCACCATTTCTCACAGTAAATTTATTCTGAACTCTTGTTCTCCTGATGGCTTGAAATATTCTACACCAGTTTATTCATTATTAATTGGTGATGCTTGTTTTGGGCAAGCACTGCCCTTTACCTTAAGGAGTAAACACCTTAACTTGAAGGTATTTGAAGAGAACATTTATCTCCTCTCTCAATATTCACTTTTCTAGACTAACTACATGAATATTTTTTGAGGATACATTTACTCTCTTGCAGACATCCAGGTTCCCACTACCTGCTATCTAATCGAACTGGAAGGAGCATAATCAAGTCAGAACAGTTTTGTGTCCATAGAAGTAAGTTCTCCTAAGCCCATGATCACATATGTTCCAGATGGGCCAGGGTTTGATCTTCGAGCTTGTTGTCTGCTTAAACCACAGGGAGGCAGAGTAAAAAGCATTGTAGTGTACCCTTTCTCCACTCACAAAAACTTTATTCACATCCTAATCTATGTAGTTGCCTTATCTGTTCAAATCAAACTCCAGCTTTCTTGAACAGAAAACCACACTGTACATAGCACTTAAGATACAGTCTCACCTACTCTTCCCCAATCTCTGTCAGAGATGCTTCATCTCACATATTCTAGGTTGTGTTTTTCATTACTCCAGCACACTTGCAATTTCGAGTCATCTGTGATTGCCTGGGTCTTCTGCTACACATTTCATTTTCAACTAGTAAGCTCCCCAAATAAATTCTTTTTATTCCTTACCTACGTGTCTTTTGCTATTAAAGTCCATCACATCTCTACTACTTTATGGATTCTATTGAGATTTATTTGGCTGCTTGGTTTTTTATACTTTATGCCTTCGTTCTTTATACCATTAATAGTCTTCTATGTATTAAGCAAATATCACTAATCAAAACATTACATTAGAATCAGTCCTAGGGTATTTCTTGGGTAACTGTGCCAGTAACTTTCTTTCAGAATGATAGTAGTCTTAATAAAAGAGTATCTCTCCTTCAGCCAAGTCATTACACAGCTTAAATTCTTGTAATAATCCTAATCTTTTCTACCTAAACTAGTAATTTCCCTTGTAGCAATGAATCTTCCAGTTCTATTCAACAAGTTAAAAATTTCAAGATGCTAAAGAAAAATGCAATTATAAATAGCAATTAAAATAAGAACCAGGACTTGTACATTCTGTATAAATATTTTATTATGTATAAAAGACAACTTACATGGACAGATACTCTATTAAAACAAATCACAAGCTTTCTATTTTCATGAAGATTCAAATGCTTTAAAAAGCATTTTCGAATACCTCTTTCCTCTTCTGCAGAGATGTCTTACTTAGGGATTGATATCAAGTAGCAAATGTACTGCAACATAGCAATCGGTGTTTCTAATAATGCTACAACAATGCAAAAGGAAGGCACCATACAGAATCCAAATTTGGATTCAAGACTTGGGCTTCTTGGTCCCCAAGTCAACAAAACCAGGCAGAGTTAATGGAGTGAAATACTCAATCCACAGACTTTTAAACAGACCTTGCAAAACATCTCCTTTGAGATGTTAACTGGCTCTGGCAAATAGAATTCTCTTCATGCTATTTAAGATGGGGACAACTGGAAATAATAATGGGAAAGGGGAAAAAAAAGGGAATAATGTGAGGCCTTGGAAAACAGCATCAGAAGGCACACTCATTCGAGACAAAAAACCTCCACAGATTAGCTGTTTTTCTCATAGTACATGCGTATGTCCAATACAGGATTAACATTTTAAAGTCATCATGTAAACATTTAATCTTCTCACAGATCAGATCAATTTTGTTTAGTGTTATTATTTTATATAAGAGATCCATACAAATGAGATTTTTTCTTTTGTTAGGACCTTGAAAAGGCCCTACAAAGAGTAACCAGAACACTACAATAACATGACTGCAGTAGTTAGCTTTGTGGCGTTTCATGTACACTTTAAAACCACAGTGCGTTATTTCATTTGTAAACTGTCTTTGACTTCTTAAAGCTGGATGAGCAAAGAAAAATGTTGTCATTTTAAAAACTGAGTTGCACAACTTTTTTCTAACTCTGTAAACTGAAAAGTTTACTGTTATCAGTACGTAAACTACCTCACAAACAACAGTCAGAACCTGATATGTAAACAGTTAACTTTACATAATTACATAGTTAATTTCATGTTAGGATATGCAGGTTTCAGCATTGTTCAAGGCACAACATGGACCCCAGGTATAAGTTTTCTCAAAAATGAGAACATAAGATTAGTGCAGTGACACTGAAGTTACCTAAGGACTGAAGTATCATGTTTGTTGTCATAAGAAAAATAAAACAATAATTAAAAAAACCCTTTCAAGTGTCCACTCTTTGTATTAGACACCAGATGGTAAAAATATCTCCAAATACTTCAGTAGTCACATTTCCATCCTACAGAAGGCAACTGTGCCCTTGCCTATGGGTTCAGCATGCTACAATGGGAAGTTTCATATTCATACTGTTGAAGAACTGTGAAGATAGTTAATAATAGTATTTTAATTAAATGCTAAAAATTTAACAACTATTTCATTCTTATTATTTACAGTTGGGTTTGGCATAATATTAGTTAGAACAGTGAAATAGCTTGTGCTATTCCACTCAGCTTATACTTTGGTGATGAGGACAATCTCTGGGTTCATAACTCTACAATGTGACATTTAAATCTTTATTTTGATGATTATTATTTAAAAAAAATAGAAACATTTTATGGAGATTATGTTTGCATAAATTTTTAGTCATTCTGTATTTCAAGTCTCAACAAAGTAGCATAAATTGTTTTTCTTTTTCTGTCTTTACTTTTCATATTACTGTATTAATTTCTTAATACACGCAGAGTAAATATTTTTACAGACAAGAGAAAAATGATCCCCTAATTTCAATGCTAGATGGAAACTTAAAAAATACTGGAGGGCAAGAAACAGGAAAACACAAACTCATAAATGCAGCTAATTTTCACATATTATATAGTAATCCTCTTGCGCTCAAATAGCCTCACTGAGTAATTGACTTTTATGACAAAGCAGTGTAATAAAACCACTGAATGATACCAACATATCTGAATTCCATGTAAATGAAGCTTCCCAGTGCAAGAAGGATTCTTTTCAGTATATATCTTCATACGTGTAATTATTTATAATAGTAGAGGTAATTTATCTTATGTACTGCCAGAACTAAGGCAGAACATAATACTTGATTGTTTTCCCCAATACCTGCAAACCAGATAACAAGCATGATTAAACATCCATAAGATGCAAGTCTGCTCCCATGAAAAACACACAAGAATGTCCAAAACATTTGAGTCTCACTTTCTGTCAGAAAATCGCACGTTGATCGAGTTTCCAGGAGTCAGAAGTCCATGGGTTTTGGCACGAACTGGTTTGGTTTTCGGAGAAATTTTGATCTCAAAATTCTGAAGCAACTATGAAGATAAACAGGACAAGTATTAGAAGACCTGCAAAATTACAGATAAAGATTATAGTTCAAAAATCTTTCTCATCTGAGTGAGGGAGGACTGAGCGAGTCCTTTGAAGAATTTCCACACAACTAGATTAAATCATCCAATCTATCAAAGAAACTAAGGTCTCTTTCAAACCTCATGAGCATCCTCTCCCTTTGATTTTGATTTCACGTCCTTTAATATAAATCAATATGTGCAATTATAAAACAAAGCAATAAGAATCCCAATATTATTGCACACATTTCTCTTCCTGGGCAGAAGGAAACAAAACAAAACAAACATGAGGCAACAACTGTCCAGTGCACCAAGTGAAACAATCATAATTCCAGGACCCTGTATTATAACAGAATAACTATAATTCAATCACACAGGTTCTCTATACATTAAACTTCTATTTTCATACACTTAGGGAAATCAAGAGAATCCATTGCAAACATAAATCAGAATATCCATTTATCAGAATATATATCAGCTATCAGAAATCTTAGGCTAAGCAAACTTCAAAAGATTTCTCTCACTTGTTTTGAAGCTGAACATAGAATACTTCAGCTATTTATTTTTAAAATTTCAATACCGCAACATCCTCAACTTTTCCTAATGTTAAATCTCAACACTTTTTCCTATAAAATAGGCAATCTTCTCTTATCCTTCTTCTAGTAAGCATGATGAAAAATGCATTCTTTTCTTATAGACAATTACTTTTTCAGTGTTAGATTTTTGATAAAATTTTCATCTCATTCTTCTCTTTTTCAGACCTCTCATAGTTGTTATGTCTTCTCTGTCTTCCTGATTTCCTCCTGTTTGATTATATCATTCTTAAAAAGCAGCATATAGGGTCGGTTACTTGCCATTGTTTAGCTGAGAATTCACCACTGTTTGGTAAGAATGAGTAATTTAGCTCCTCTTTCTGACATACAAAATGTTTGTTAATACTGTTAATATACCCAAGAATTACACTGCCCTGTCAGAATTAGCATCATTATTGTTGACTGATTTTTTTACTATATCCCTCCAGTCTGTTTCTACAGTACTAATTATACAGCAAGTTGGTCAGCAATTTGTATTTACGCATTTGGTTTCTTCTCAAGAGCAGTAACTTGCAACTGTCCTTAGTAAACAATTTTGTGTTGATTCTGGAATGTTTATCCATTTTTTCATAATCCTATATTCACATCCTCCGATTTTAAGTTAATTCATGTCAGCTTGGTATCCTATGCAAACTCTGAAAGCATTCTCTAATCCATCATTTACACTATTAATGGAAATACCAACCTAAATAAAATGCAGGACAGACTCTTGTAGAATTTTAATTAAACACTTTCCCAGTTCAACAGCAAATATTTAACAGCTACTGCCTCCAGCTATTTCTTTTTTCCAACTAGCTGTGCATGCATTTTATTGGTACTTCCATCTGGAACAAATTTTATTAATGTAATTGTCAGAACACTGTATAGGACATATGAAAATACTTCCTGAAGTCAGAATACATGATTTATTTTATATCCACCACTTTAGGTATGTGATCAAGTCAAAGAAAGAAACAAGACTGGTCTGACACAATTTCTCATTGATCAGTTCTATGCTTCATGTGTTTCTGTTTTTAAATAGCTTAAATATCATCTCAATACTTGTGAGTAAGCATGTGCTATTTTGTTCTAGTTTCTCTCCAAAAAAACAAAAGCCGGCTCTCTATTACTTCCTTGATCCTCCTTTGCAAACAGATGCAAGTATGTTTGGTTTATCCAGTCCCCTGAGAGCTATCTCACTCTGATTTCCAAAAGACAGATGATAATTGTTCAGATTGCTCTAGAAGTTTGCTTAAGGAAATTCTAAGGCAAATTCAATCAGTATTTGCACTGAATGCATCTAATGGGTCTAAATATTTTTATAGTAAATTGACTAAAATCTTTGAGTTTTGATTGCACAATCCAATCTCAGTATTTGAGTTAAAGTGTGTCTTGTAAATGACAAAAACTGGAGCAATGTTGGGAAAGCTTTCTTTATGCTATGAAGCAACAGTAAAAAAAAATATCAACATGTATTAACTACTTATATAACTATAAATTAAGTATATCTAAAATAAAAAAGTTAGAAAAGAGCAAGAAGGGATAGAAAACCACAGAAAATTCTACTATTTGTCGTAACACTGTGGTCAGTATAAAGATATAAAAACTATTTTATGTCTCTGTAAGTACAGAATTCTTCATAACTAAAATACTGAAACTGAGCAGGTAACCATTGCAATATACAATAAGAAAGACTTCCAATTTTCTTACAAAAACCTTCTGGACTAAATCCACATATTTCCTTAACAATCTTACCTTTTATTTTACTTCATTTGTACTATAAAGAATTTTTCTTCTGCATTGTAGTTTAACTAGGGTGTTACATTTCAAGCATGATCATTTTCATATTTTTAAGCCTCTTCAGGATGAGTGTGCTAGACAACACTCTAAACATGGTAAGATACCCAGAAATGGGATACATAGAAAAGAATCATACCAATACATTTTTCTTCTTGTAATGCTATCACATAGTTCTAACCTGAATCAGTGCCAGATGAATTTCCAGCTCTGCAATTCTTTTTCCTATACAACTTCGAATGCCATAACCAAAGGGGATGGAACCAAAATTGTCCACTCTGTCCAAATTATCTTTCCTCAGCCAGCGCTCAGGTCGGAACTCATTTGCCATTGAGAAATTTTCTTCACTGTATGAAGTAGTATAGTGACAGAGTGCCAGCTGTGTCTGAGGAAACAAATGACATTAGTATTTAGCTAACTAACTCCAACACACATAAGAAGATAAATAAAATCATTTGTAATTACCATAATTACTGCAAATTAGCTGATAAAAATTAAGTATATTTGAGTAATTGTAGAAGAAAGAAGGATACCTAGAAAAATCAGATCCCTTTCTCAACTAGTCAAATGAAGCAATCTCCAAATTGTTTGAAATGTTACTAGATATTAGAGAAAATGCAGTGGGGAAGGAGATGCGAACAAAAGTCACGAGTATTGGGAATTGTCTCAAAAACAAAGTATGAGAGAAAGGGAGAAGAGAGATATAAAACAATGGAAAAGGAAAAAAAGCAGGACAGGAAGGAAAAAATAACCCACCTTAGGGGAAAAAAAAAGAACAGCAGTAACTGATGTGATGATGTTTTCAAATAAATCAAAAAGAGAGAGGAAAAGAATGTGTGGAATAATATTTAAATTGGTGTATTAAGAATTAAAAATCCTGACTGTTTTAAAGCTAAGTTGCTTTAACGCAGAAGTGTTGTCATTTATAATACAGTCACACAGTTTTACCATGATCTCTGTGTAATTCATACGCAAAGCATTAGAAAACTGCAAGAATAATGACTTTTTTAAAATCAAATTGTAACATTGCACAGAGATGTTATCAATTCATTCCACTCTCAATAATGTTAAGAACAAGTCATGATGGTAAATTTGATACTGGGTGAGGACTCAAATCAAAAAAAAATGACATCAACCAATTAATTCTAAGATCCATTTTTCTCATATAAATGGGTATTATTGAAATATTTTCCTCTTAATGCTCCAGCTTGGTGAAATCTCCTGAAATAATGAAGTGTATATAGGTTGTAATAAATCACATTTCATATAGAAAAATCAAACTGCAGAGGACTGCAATAGAACTTACCCCTTTAGGTATCAAGTATCCTCCAACAATCAAGTCTTTCTGGGTCACTCTTCCATTTCCTGGCAATACTGGATATAACCTAGACACAAATATTTATGAAAAGTTCAACAGTAAAAACTAATAACATTTTAAAAGTTTAGATTCCAATTTGAATTCACAAATATGCAATATGAATGCAATAAACATTCACAGCAAGAAGGTTTTTTAGAAGAACAGAAACCTTGGAGATTCAAAGATCTTGAATCATCTGTCAGAATATGAGTAATACCTGAGAAAAGTTACTTACTAGTAATTGGAAGTTGAGTAATTTGGTTTATGTGTTTATTTGCTTTAGACAAGTACAAACACGCAACCAGTTGGTCAAGCTACAGACATGTTAGCACTACTGGGAGGTGAAAGAGCCTTGTTGATGCCTGATCTAAAATCCTCTCACTCCCCTCATCTCATTATGAACATTTAATATAAACATACAAAACAAGCGTGTCACATGCCTTTAATTTAAGTCAAGAAGCTTAAAATTATTGTAGTGGCACTGCAAAGCACCATTTTGCAGAAGTGGGGGGAAGGAGGCTGTTACAGCCCATCGTACAGTCATAAGGCAAAAACAAGCTTTCAATTACCTACCTTAACAGGCATGTTCTACACATGTTATACTGCTTCTACAATACTTAAAACTATTAAACATTCTATAAACCATCATATTTCATTGGACACAATACTATTACAATAAATAAAAGCAAAAGCAGAAAACAGCAGTAACAGATAAATACAAACATTAGCATAGACCTAAAATCCACTACAACTACACAGAATTATTTTTTTAATTAATTATTGCAGTTGTCTGCTACTTACCTCAAGGTTTCTTTCAGCACAGCTCTAATCAAAGGCAATTTGGGGACATCATGAGCATCAGGAACTTGGTTCTTCCCCAGTTTATTGACTATTTCCTCATAAACACGTTGTTGAACCTCAGGATGTTTTGCCAACAAGTATGTTGCCCAGGACAAAGTGAAAGAAGTCTAAGGAAGAAACCACAACCATCATCATCAAGTCTAACAAGACTAGATTAAAAATAATTTCAAGCCAAGAAAAACAATTGGGTTTCAACCATGTGTTTTACACGTTTAAAGTTATAAAACAGAATGGTAATGATTCACATATGGACTCAATGGGATGTTGTCAGACTTCATCATCCTTTTCCATTTAAAAACCTCTCACATACCAAAACAACCCATGCTGATATTTTCACAGTGAAATAGTAAAAAGAAACACAAAAAGCCCAAATACAAACAAAACTACATAAACCATCCTAGATCCTAAACAGCAACGGATCAAGTTAACTGTTAATGTTCACCTTTCTTCCCAACAAAAATATTTCACAGGAAACAAGACAAGAGAACACTACTCAGAACGTTATCAACCCGTTTTTAAGCATATAGTGGTCTCCTCACAGCACCCACACAACAGAATTGATACTGCCACTGCTAAGATTATCCTTTGTTAAGGAATTCTAAAGCAAAATTGGCAACTTCTATCTCTTGAAAATACTGAAATCTAGCAACCAACTGAAAGCTTTCTTAAGGAAGCTCAATGAGGATCTTTACATATTAAAGTGGCCCCAAAATGTTAAAATACACTCCCTCCCAATTAATGACTCTAATAATCATCAAGGCTCCAGAGAAAGAGGTACTGTGTGAAAAAAATTAAAATATTTTGTCTGAAGGAAGAAACAGAACACAAGGCAGAAGACATTTGAACTTTGATAAGATAATTCATAATATAAGAAGATAATTTAAAAGGAACCCATCATCTAATCCTCTTCCACCTCAGCTGGAAAAATTACACTTCAATGCACATTTGTTGCTTAGGCGACACCCTGAGAGCATGAACCCACTCTATCTGTACCAACATGGAAGTAAGAGTATTTTAACTCTTCTTTTGTGATCCCATATTTACCATTCATTTAACCATGAGCCCCTGTCTTTAAGCTAACTGGATTTCAGGGTCTATCCCATTCAAATACTAGACAGACTCCTACCATGACCTGCACCCAAGACATTTAAGCAAATGGTCTTACTTGAGCCCATTTCTCTCACAAGCATCACTGAAGACAGAAAAGTTTCCCATGAAAATTGTATTTTTGGTGTTCCTGATTAAGCAATACAGAGAAAGTGACAGTAAGTAATCATTCTATTCCTTACATGTGTTGCTCTTAGTATCTTAGAGCATTTAAGAGAGAAAAAACATAATCTTTATCCTAATTTTCTTCAATTCTTTCTAAGTGTATTTTTTTCAACTTGTATAATGAAGACAGACAATCAGTTTCATTTTCTAGGCACAAAACAGTTTAGTTTTTTTTCAGCTTCTCACTCACTGGCACAACAAAGATTAAGGTTATAAACAGCGCATGGGTAAAAAACTTATTTTGGGCTTTCATTTAAGATATATTTAGAATGCAAATTCATCATGACAGTGATCATTCTTGTCTTCAAACTGGGGTATAATGTTACACGCATTACTCTCAGAACCTTTCTTTTCATTTTCTTGTGATGCTGAGTGGCTGTCCCTTGCTAAAATGCAACCCTGCAATTCCTCTCAGAGCTCAGAAGAGCTGGCAATTGTACCAGCAGTATACAGAACTGCTCTAATATACACACTGTTTCTTCCCAGATTCCCAGCTCCTTCATAAGCTCTTAAAAATTAGCACTGCTCCAAGGACAGCCAAAATGCTTTGTAGCCAGAAACTGCCTAACAATTTGGTTGAAAGCTTTTATAATCCTCTAAGCCTCTTTCATCTTCTATGATAAAATGAGAACTGAAGTGACAGCAGTAGGGGTAAAAAGGTTCCCTAATTTCTGTCTTGCATTTGGAAATGAGGAAATCAGAAGTACCGTCCTCTCACAAAAAGATTGTTACCAGCTGAGAAAGCTGAGTCAAATGGAAAGAGAAACTCTTGTTGGCATCAACTTGAACACTGTCCTTTCAGTTTAATAAAAACTCTCCCACACACTGAAAATGGAAAATTAATGGTCTGAAAGATTAAAAAATGAATAGGATGAATAACTGTGCTTTACTTAGGAACCAAACATAAAAAGCTCTCCAAACTCATAAGCCCTTGGGATATTTAACCAATGGAATCATCTTCAGTACATAAATAAGCTTTATATATGCTCTTTATTTTGGAATTCAGAAGTATTACTGTTGGGATTTGTTTTGTTTTGTTTTCTTTCAAAACCTTACAAATGTCCTTAAATCAAAAAAATCTGAATTCAGCTATCCGGAGAGGTTTTTTTACTTTAGTAAGACTTATTCACATGCAACAAACACAGTCCTACATAGCATTTTCTTTACCAAATGTATATAGTTTTCTTTGAAAATGTTGCTGGTTTACAATCATTTACAATAAGTGGTCAATGGTATTCTAAATAACTCCATTTGTAAGAAATAATTTTAATCTCTTCTTACTCTTCTGATTGTCATGCTGCTGTCAATACTAAGCTACACTGATTTTACATGATAGGAATGAAGGGAGGGAAAGATATATACAGGATCTTAATGCTTCTTTGAAGACTCTATATTACAAGGCAGAAGAATGAGGAATGGTGGCCACTTAAAATGTTTCACTGATCCTTAACATCACTCATACGTCAGCCTCATTAGTGCTGATCCCCACCAGCACAGCTGTTTTCCTCTGACTGACTGCATGTTGCCAGCACAAGCATGGACTTATGCTTTACCTACCTTAGTGCAACAACCCCCCCTCAATGGACTTCAGCACAAACCAGATATCTGATCCATAGTGTGTATTCCAGTTGATTTAGTCAGTCATATTTAAAAATCCTTCACCAAGTTCTATATATGAATTTATTGATCAATTTTTTTCACACTAACTTTCAGCAGCCTTTTCTGTTGTCGTCTACCACAAATACCAACCTGATAATTCAAACCAGGAAAAGAAAACATATGAAATCCAAGCTAAATGTAAAGATAATTGCTATTTTATTAATTTAATAAACTCTGGAACTGACTTCCAAATGATGGGTTCCTGCAAACCAAAGCTAGAACAGAACACTGACTTCATTCTAGTAGAGACTACACAGTGCTGTAAGTATCTTCTGTAATTTTAAAGATGTAATGGCTTAAATGTCTCAGAAATTGTGTCCTTATAAACAGCATAACCTTCCCAGAAGATAGCTGTGGACGGTACTGATTTACAAAAACAATTGTGCATAAGAAAAATTATAACAGCTTACTGTGTCCACTCCTGCCAGAAGCATTTCAGTCATATTGGCATAGATCTCTTCCAAAGTAAGCTCCTTGCTCACTAGGAGGTGTGTAAGTAGCCCACCGTTCACCACTTCTCCTTGGTCCAGCTGAGACTGAATAGACTTCAATTTGTTGTCAACATGGATTTGACCTTTAGGATTCAAAGAAAATTGGTAAGCTTCCATCTTTATTTCTCTGCTGGTTCCATTCAGTAATGATATTTCCCCCCTCACGCTACACTACATTGCCATAAAAAGATAAAATATTTGAATCTATTTTCTCAGAGAAAAGGTAATAGAGTGGTGGTGGAGGTAAGGAAAGACAGAGCTGACAGGTATCTTGGTAGCTCACTGCATGAGAATGCTGAGCACAAGGAAACTAAGAGAACTCTAGTCTCTGACTGGGAGCAAAGGAAGCTCAAGGGGAAGTTTTGACGCCCACCTGGCTTGTTTTCGGATGACTCTGCAAGAAGTGGTGAACTCTGCAGAGCATGCTGCAACTCAGCACACAGCAGCTGCTACAGAACATTAGCAGCAACAAGAAGATCAAAGCCACAAAACTGAATCTCACTGAAGACAAAGATGAGGAGGATCAAATAATAGAGAAAATTGAAAAACTTCAGTGAGTGGCATTCTGGGCAATTTCACCCACAGTCCCATTTATACCTCAGTGACTACAAACTGCATCTTCAGTGAAAGAAGAGCTTTAAAAAGAGGAAAACTCGTCAGACAGTTAATGCCTTGCAGAACAAGCTTATAAAAAAAAAGAACTAGAATCAACTTGTTCGTTTACGAAACCTACACAAACACATCACATACAGTGATCCTCACCATTGAATTCCTTTTTCACAAGGGATTAAACAAAGAAACAGCATAACAAGTTTCAAACAGGTAAGAACTGCTTTTCAACTGCTCTCAGGATAAAGCTGAAGTCTGCTGTTGTTTATAACTCACAAAAGGGAACAAGAGTTCTTTATCACAGTAATCTAAAAGAGGAAGTATGAAAAAGTACCCATTTCACAAAAAACACACTTGTATCAGCATTAAATGGATGCCTTAATGCATACTGTAGGTACAGGTTAATACAAATTAAAAATTAAGCATATTGGGCATATTAAGAAACTAGAGTCTACTCTCAAGAAGATGTACACAGACCTACCTACAAAAATAGTGTTAATAAAATAAGTTTTAAAGTGCATTCAGCTTTCTTTTCTTCAGAATATTTTAAAAAATATATAATCTAAAGATAATTTCTTCTTCTTCTTCTTAGATGAAAGCTGATTGACATACTAGCTCTGAATGCTTTATTCACAAAAAAATCCCATATTGTAGTACTGCACGGTGCATCTGTGTCCACTTATATGCTTGTATGTGTATATAAACTTCACAAAGAGTTTAACTAATTGCTTTTTAAATTTCTAGTCACTTTTCGTGGTGATTATTTGTCAGAGTTCTTGACTGAAAATTCACTGAAGTCAACAAAACCACCCTCATTAAAATTTGAGTAGCTTAAGAAAAAAGCCTCAGAGAAGAGCTCAGACCTGAAGTGAGGACTGGGCACTGAAAATGATGAAGGTAAATAAACAAACAGCAGTATAAAATAGGGGACTACGTAAAGTGTACTGGTAACATTCTTTTTCAGTTGAGTATTTTTTAAAAACAGTTCCCTTGATCAGTCTGACTTTAATATGAAACTTACTTCTATCACAGTGTCTTCTTATAATTTTACAAGGGAAATGCAGCAAGTCCTGTTCAAACACACACAGAACCTGCAGAAATAAGCTGAACTTTTCTACTAGATCTTACTAAATTTGAAGAGTCCGTCCCAGGATCTGCAGAACTCTCTCCAGGGTTTTGGAATAAGTGGACGAAGCCATTTGGGAATAGCACCTGCATACATAGTGGTCTTAAACATACTAAACATCAACTCCAGAGCCTCAATATATTCAACAGTCTGCTGTGGGATGTTGTTTTCCAAGCAGCCCAACCGGCATTCATACAGAACGGTTGCCACACCTGCACATATGAAATCAAAGAATTTGCTATACACATGCATATATACATATCAATAATTCAAGGAATTATGATGCTAACATAATAGAACTATTTTCCAAAACCATTTAGTTATTACTGCAGTTGGGAACAGATAAACTAGAAATTTAAAACAGAGTTAAAAAAATCCCAGCTAAACACTGCAGCAAGACAGCGGCTCCTATGTCAACAATGCTCAGCATGAGAAGACAGCCAGGAATTCCACCACAAGTAGAGCAGCCCTCCAGCTTATTTGCTGTGTTTTGCACTGCACCACTAATGCTGAGCCTATAGCGTTGGCCTCTGAACATGCCGGGACATACAAGTCTAAAGACTTTTCTGGTAAGTAGTGATAACGCAGGAGTTTCTAGCAATGGCTGTGCCTTGCCTCTTCCTCAGCTGGCAGTAAATGAAAAAAATGTATGCATAAATGTACAAAAAACTTGCACTTTGAACAGTTATTTCACTGCACACAATACACTCCATGTGGCCCTGAAAAACAACAGGTGTGTGACACTTGCAAATGACAACATTGCTTCCTCCCTTATTCTTCTCAACTCCAGACAATTTCTTCCATTTATCAAGTTAATTCTTACTCATCCATTAGTGTCCCTGCAATCTCTCAACTCTAGTTTTTATAAACATAACCAAATTATTACAGTTTCACAGTATCACAGTATCATAAGGTTGGAAAGGACCTCTGAGATCATCAAGTCCAACCTATAACCCAACACTAACACCAACCCATCATCTAAACCATGGCACTCAGTGCCTTATCCAATCTCCCCTTAAACACCTCCAGGGTCGGCGACTCCACCACCTCCCTGGGCAGCCCATTCCAATGGCCAATCACCCTTTCAGTGAAGAACTTTTTCCTAACATCAATACTAAATGTCTAAATACTAGACAGAATTTAGCCAGAAAATGCCCTACTGGAGTTGACCAAAATGTTCTCTCATTTTGACAGCAAACCATTTTTAATTACTTTCTGAACACAGGTTTCTAGCTCTTTTTCCTCACAACCTGCAAAATCTAGATCATATTACCCAGTTTATTTGTGAAAATATCACATTGCCATAAAAAGAGCATTCCTATTATCAAAATAATTTTATTTAATGATTTTTTTTCAAAATCTAGTGAGGCAATTAGATAATTTAAAAACAAATTAGAAAATTTCTCAAAGCAATTTGCATCAATTATTTTAAAATAAATTTTGTGCTTTTAACTTCATTAGTTAACAGTATTTCCACGTCTTTCCAGGAAATATTAGAATAACTGTTAGTTAGCTAATTGGAGTAAGTGGTCTGTTCACACTCCAGTCTCTTTTTTTTGCTCTGATCCTATTAGAAAGAGATACAATAGTCATTACATTTAACCTTGATCTTGCCCTCCATCAAACTCTCCATAAATTCTCAAGTATATATCTAGATACACATGTTAAGAAACTTTTCTTTTAACCTATTCTTCTCTTCATATTTCTTCTTTCTTGACAAATATAATTTTTAAATATGGCTATTTTCAACTCATTCTTCCTTCTTTAATTTTCCTCCCTGGAGAGATTTTTTTCTGTGCCTCTTTCAGCAACTGCCAGTTCTTTTGCATTCTTTTGCTCTTTACATGGAGTTTTCAGGAAAATTTTACAACAGTTTCCTGAACAGTTGACAGTGTAAGTTAAATAAAACTGCAATTCATATAGAAAATATGTGCGTGCCAGGCACAAGTTATAAAAGAAAAGCTAAAAGAATGTGAAGAATTTAAATTAACCCGTCAGTTAAAGTGAATCTGTAAGCTCAGTGTTTAAAACTCCATAAAACTGGTAACTCTTAGTTGAATGCCATTTTTAATGTAGAACAGACTCAGGTTAGTTTACCAAACAGCCAGCCAGCCATTTGATACTGCATCTTCATAGGTGAGCAGTTTGGACGTTCTTGCAAATCTCAAATTATTCAGCTGCCTGTCAGCAAAGAGTACCGATGTTTTTAAAGAGCACTACATATAACAGGTTATACGCAGTCAGTTAAAGGAATGCATGAAACATGAATCACCACTAGATTTCTACAAGAACACAGGAAATGCTCTACTACCTCAGGCTGGAGTGCATTGCATTTCGCATTCCCTCATTAATGGCAACCAGTGGCAGATGATTTTAAGGCAAGCATAACAATCCTAGTGTTGGCATGTGTAGGCAGGGGAAAGGACTATCTTCTCCTTCATTAAGTGATGAACAGCATTTAGATACATCATACAGTGATTCCTCACCTGGAATTTGTCCAGTATGTTGTTAAATTAACATCTTAGAAGTCACACTGCTAAAAGGTCAACACTTCTATTCCTGAGAAACTAATATAGAAATATGGAGTACTGAAACCACTCAGGGCCTTGATTATATACTTTAACTATATACCAGCATTTCCACAGGAATTATGCCTTAATGCAAAGTCTCATCTCTTTGGACTCTATAAAGCAATTCTACTGATATCCACTGCACTAAATAGGCAGACACCTCAATGCAGAATGCCAGGCTTCCCTTTTCAGATTAATCACAATGGGGCAGTAGTCATTTGGCAAAAATACCTAACCGTAAGCACACTGCTTTGCATCCAGTTTCTTTACAGCTGTTACACAGCCTGGGCTTACCTTCCATTGAATACTTGAAGAAAAGGTTGTTAACATTGGTCACTGTTTCCCCATCGTCCTCTTGACTTCTGAGGGTGTGGATTCTTTTCATTAAGTCTGTGATAACTTCATTGACTCCTTCAGAGTAAACAGCCACATCTTTGGGCTTCAGAATTTTTTGCCTCAGTACACTTCTCATTTTTAGCCATTGCTCCCCCTCCCTAGAAGAAATCATTAATGTCTATACACAATTCTCCTTAACAATCATTAGATGGGCAAGAGTTCTGCAATGAAACTGTTTATGATTTTTCATCTCAAATGAAAGCAAAGGGTGAAATGAAAACTATGATAATGTACAGTATTACACTCCTACATTTTTATTCTCTATTTATTGCACGTTCTCATTAAATTTCAGTATCACAACACCTACGTAGATCTGTAAGTCAATCTCTGGTCTGAGTGACAAAACTTGTCCACTCAGTGTTCTGAATTTAACAGGTTCTCTGTATTAGTATTTCAGTAGTAGCTAACACAAGAAATTTGCAAAATGTTCTTATTAGAATGACTTTGAATAAATATTTGAATGACTAGCCTGAAAAATTGCTTTTACCTAGAACTGGTGCTTAAATACCAAATGTACCACATCCAGATCCGACAAATCAACAAACTGAGCTAGTATCATAAATGCCATTACTGATACATCACTTTCAGTTACCATAATTCCAAACCTACAAAGTAATAGGCTAGCAGACCTAGCTATAAAGAAAAAATTTACAGTCAGATTCTCCTTTAGCTGAGCTATGCACTGAAATCTTTGTGCTGAAGACAAAAAATCCAAATTGTAGATCTGCATGCTTCATATGAATATAGTATTTGGGAACAGAGTTTCCAGGGATATCTTTCAGTTCCTTATGAAGACAGGCAGTTGTCTTTTATGTGTTAATTTTAAATTGCTATGTAAGTATTTCCCATTAAACTCTTTCACCTGAAGCAATGCTGCTGCAAGGTACAGAAACCTATTGGCCAGCAAAAGGATTTAATCCCCTTACAGACATTTTCTGACTCTTGATTTAAGACCTCATTTCACAAAATATCAAGGAACTATTAGTTTGAACTGCAGCTTAAGATTTCAGTCTGCAGTGCAATACACAACGCCTTTTGCCACCATGAAAGAAACAGACTGTCTATGAGTCAGGAAATTAGTTTCTCTCTAAATAAACATCCTATGTCAGTGAGGGCTGTGAGTAGTTCCCACTGGCAACTAACCACACCCACATGCACTGGCAGTTTATGCAAGCTTTAAAGACAGATAACTCTTCTAGAATCAGCCACATACAATAATATCTGCATGAAGATGCACTGCAATGTGAATTTACCACTATGACTTCTCTGCATTAATCTACTGAGGGGGCATTTTGGTGAACAATAAAGCCAAAGCCAACTTTAGCCAACAAGTTCACAAAGCATATTGCCAACTGGATGCAACAGTCTAGGTCTGAAGTAACAGAAGCACACTGGAGCAGCGCTAGGCCAAAGTTGTTACTCTCTACTCTCTAACAGTGGTTCCAGATAAGCAAGCCAGCTCAGACATCTCCGGCTGATACACATCCCCCAAGAAAGTTGTTACACAATGTAGCTCACTCCACATTCAAACTACTCATCATTACCATCCCTTTGAAAATTTACAACAGAACAGACAATTCACCATAAATTCCTACCCTCTTCCCCCGACTAGACATACACATTTGCTCACACAGAAAAGCCTGAATTCCCAGGTGATCTTCAGCAAACCACTAAACTTTTACTAGAAAACGGAGTAACAACACTTACGCAGAAATAAGTCCAGTGGCTCTCCCTCGCAAGTCTCTGTATTCCTGCCAGGATTCCATGTTAGCTCTTTGTGGTGCTCTACCTTCTGCCCGGAGGACTTGAGCAACCATATCTCGATCTGCAATGGATACAACAAACTGGGGACCAAAGTGAGACTTGAAGATCTTTCCATATTCCTGAGTGTGCTTTTGCTACAACATCACCAACAAAGAGAAATAGAAGTAAAGCGTTACTAAGGGAAGATAACACAAAAGGAAATTGACAGTTTGTCACACAGTGAATCAATCCATCACATCTAGAACTTGATCCCCAGCCTCCCAGTCAAGGAATGGTTTGAAATGTCAGGAGAAAATGTCTAAGCATTACTGTGAAATATTCACAAAGGCAAACAGAGAGGTCACACAGTTCAGGACCTCTGACAGAAAAGATGCAAAGCTCTAAGGCACAAAGCATGAGTGAAACCAAATACTGAGAAGATGAAAGTACTTGGGACACTTAAAAACACACCTCCTTCAGAAAAAAAACTTTAGAAAGAATGTTTTAAAAAGTGAAGTAAATGGGGTGAAATTAACAGTACAATACAAATATATAATATTTCAGTTTTAACGTCTTTTGTAAATAAATAATTCCCCTGTCCATTTTACTCTTTACAAAAAATACGTATAAATTTCTCACACCTAACCAAGGATGATGAAAGGACAGCAGCCTAGTGAGAAATTGCATTTTGGGACAGCTTCATCAGCAGTGAACTTTAGAATGACACACATTGATTCTGCAAAAGAAGGAAAAGTTGAAGTCTCATTCCTGCAGTGAGGTTTATTTAGCGGCTGATCCACAAGTTTTATGATTCAAGCTGGGGGCAAGCAACAGGCAATTAAGAAAGAGGACTGGAAAACATTAAAATATGTATTAAAAGAAAGCCAAAAGTTTTCCAGTAAGATTGTGCTATCACTGTCCCATGAAACCTTACTGATCATTTCAAACAGATTTCATTTTGACATGGTCATGAAATGAAACACCCAGCTCCCAGGGATTCACTTGGAGTAGAGGCAGGTCACCATTTTATGGGAAAAACCCAAAGTGCAAAGGAGTTGTCAAAGAGATAATTTAGGAGTTTGAATTTAAGAAAGTTTTGAATTTTAAAGCCTTTATTTCAGGTTAAAGTAACAAGACAAAAGTTAAACTGACCAAAGTTTAACTTTGACAAGTTACTCACACCTAATCTGAGGACATCTGCTTGCAGAGTTATGTTTATTATAAATCTAAGATGTCTGATAAAACACCACAAGTTAAAGTCTAGTGCTGACCCAAGATTAACTTGTTTGTTAGAAACATTTTTTTAGTCAAGTCTTGGTTACAGAGATGAATTGTTTAATTGCCAACAATAAGTTGAAGATACATGAATCATTCTTCAGCATATGGTACCAAGTGCTTACAAAAAGTGGAACTCTTTTTGCCTGGTTTCCAAATAAAACAAGGGTTGTGCAATTGTGGTCTCTGCCAGTCTCCTCTTAACTACTTTTGGAACACAATGGCCAATCTTAGTTAAATTTAACAGAGAGTTAAAGGTCTCCTGTAATTATATTCTTACCATTTTCAAACATCAGCATCTGGATTCAAATTAGACATGCTTATTAGTCACCCCGATGAGGGAAATGCTACAGTAGGAACTCAACTGCTATCATTTCTGTTTTGGCTGCTGCTAACCAAACACCACATGCAGACCAATGTATGAACAAGCAATCCTGAAACCCAGAGTATCTTTTGCTCCAGAGATATTTTAGGGATATTGAAATTGAACTTGGAGAGAATTGAAAGCATGAATCTTTAACAGAAAGCACGAGTTGGACATAAGTGCTGCAAGAAAAGGCAGTGGGGCGAGGGGGATACAGGTCAATGGTCACAGAAGAACGGGTACAACAAATTTTGCTGTTTATGGAGCAGTTGGGTTTTCTGCTGATGGTGAGGTTTACATGGGAGGATTAACTTCAACAGAAAATAAATCAAGTATCAAGCCATACAATCAAATAAATTAAATACAGGTTTTAAAGCAGAAACAGACAAGTACAAGGTATTTAGACATCTCTTGCATTCAACAGAACGATGTTCGGTGTATCAACTTCACATTTAAAGGAATGCCCGGAATTTCTCTTCTATATTCTCTATCACAACATAGGTTTTCTTTCCCTTGTTCCAAAACTTTAAAATATTGCACTTTCATGTCTCACACACCGCTTTCACACCAGACGTTCTTTCACACATCATAAATTCAAACTGACAGCATCCAAACCCTCTCCCTTCACCTTTCTCTTCTTTACACTTGCCTAGTGCTGATGAGACAAGAGTTCTAAACCCAGCAAATTAAAAATACTTCCCCTTTGTCATAACTGCTGTAGGCATTACTGCTTTTGCCAGGACTAACTGGAATCATGTTACTGAGAACAGAACCTCCTTTGTGAAAAAGTGCTCGGCTTCCCCACCCCTTCTGCATATAGCGCATGAATATTTGTGTGTGCTGAAGGACATTGTTTAAGTAGCTGTGCTGCTTACCAAAGGGTTTCAGATTAATTCATTCCTGATGTTCACTGTATTGTTAAATTTAACAGACTGTTATTAATCCAGCTAATGCCTGCCTGCATCCAGCATGTACGCAAGCAGGGCATCCATGATTTGTAAAGTGACTTTTGAGACTCTAAACAGAATAAAAGCCAGTCACATGTTACAACACCTCATTATCCTTTCTCCTGCTTTCCTTTCTATGAATAACATTCACTGAAGAAGAAAATCTCCATATCAGATAGTGGCAGTGAAAAGAATGTACTATTTGTCTATTATTCCTTTTAACGTATGAATCGTTTTCACTGTTTTGACAGTGAAAGAACAGTGAAAGCTTGAATTCAGTGGTAGGTTTTTTTGGTGTTATGATACTATAGTAAGTGCTTCTCAAATTCTATGCACCACCACAGAGGCAGAGGAAAAAAAGAAATACAATGCCACAAATGGCTTTAGCAATCACAAAGTTTCATCTACGTGTGTCTTGGTTAGCAAGCCATTAAAGCTAAGCAATTCATAATCAGCGATCTACTTTGGCTGCATCAGAGCATAGACCAAGGAGCCTAACACTTCTTTTGAGAAGTCTCAATGGCAAATATGACAAAGGTGTAATTTTTTGGTAGTTTCCTGCCTCTTTCTGGTGTTTTTAGGTCCTTTGTAAATCCTTACTTTGAGGTTTTGATCCTCAAAGTATTTAAAATTTAAAGTTCAGTCCTGTTATGGTTGGTATCCCTTTTCCATTTTTATTTCGTTTTCTTTGATAGTTTTTTTAATATTATTTCAGTGATTCTGAGGCAGTGAACCTCTTGGGGTTCTCTGTGAATCTCTTCCTAGCGACCCGGGAAAGGTCTCTCTAAAAAGCAAAATAACAAATGCCACACTTGAGGCATTCCCATGGAGCTCTGCACTGCCAGTGGAAAGCATTATGGATCCACAACAGAAAAAGGGTGAAAAGCACTGCTTTGCTCTCTCGAACACAAGTGCTCACTTCAGAATCGCTATGACAACGCGGCGAACAGCCGGGCCCCAGGAGATGCACGCTGTTGACTTTTCAGGAATGAAACCCACATGTTTGGCCAGGCAACCCCCCAAAAAATTCATCTTGGGATAGAGACAGCCTTATGGCAAGGCAGCCGCCCATGCCAACATCCAGCACAGAGGAAGGGCACTCATCCGCCGCACTCCTGCTGGCCCAGGGATGGACTGTCCTGCTTCGCCCACCTCTGCGGCTGCCACCGAGGGAGGGGTCACAACGCACAGAGCTCAGGTCTCACCCCCGCCCACGTTCGGGTTTATTTCACCGCCCCCCACCCCAGCGCGCCCTCCAGGGCTGCCAGGTGACCAGAGCCGCCCCGGGCCCTCCTCCCATCGCCACCAGCCCCGCTTGCCGCTGCCCCTCCCCCTGCCGCGCGGGGGGCACCGCGGGGGGGAGCGGAGGGGGCGAAGCGCCGGGGGAGGAGGCGGCACCGAGGGGGAGAGAAGGAGGGAGGGGAGAAAGACGGGGGTGGCAGCGCTGGCGGGGGGAGAGGGAGGGAAGACGGGGGAGGTAACCGCGGGGGGGAGGGGAGCGGCGCCGGAGGAGGGGGCAGTGCGGGGAACGGGGGGCGCCGGGAGGGAGGAGGATGCGGGCGGAGGGAAGCGCCGCCGTTGTCCCCCCCCGTCCCGGGAAGGTTTCACAGCGCCCGCCTCCTGCTGCGGGGAGGGGGCGCAGCGCCCCGCCGGGACCTGCGTGTGCGGAGGGCGACACAGAGGTCCCCGGGCTGCGGGGGGACCGGTCTGCGGGGGGGGGGATGCGGCGAGGCCGGGGCGGTGCCAGGGGCCGCGGCTCGGGGCGCCGGCACCGCCTTCACCTTCGGGGCGGGCGCGGCGGCCGCGGGGGCGCCGGGGAGAGCCCGCATTGCGCGGCTCTGCCCGCCAAGCCCGAGCCGTCTGGGGAGCAGCCCGGCCCCGAGCGATGCGTTTCCAGCCCGGGACGCCCACCTAAAAGCTGGAGCCTGGAAAAGCGGGGGGCGCGGGGTGCTGGGATGAGGGAGTGGGAGCAGCCGGCGCGGCTCCTCACCGGCACAGAGATGCTCGGAGAGCCGGGCTGGGGTCCCCCTGCGCCCCGCGGGATAGCCCGGCGCTCCCGCAGCCGCTCGCGAGGGCAGCAAAGCGCGCGGTACCTGGATTTCATGGATGCGGCCGAAGCCGTCCTTCCAGAAGAACTCGTAGAGGTTGTAGAGGGTGTTGGGCCCGGGCATTTCCTGCAGGCTCCTCACCCTGCCCCGCCGGCGCGGGGACCCCCGCGGCAGCCCCCCTGCCCCCCGCTCCTCGCCTTTGTTCCCGGCCGCCCGGTGACACTCTCGGGCAAAAACCGCCCGGGAGAGGCACCTCCGCTCGGATTCCAGCGTCTGTTTGCACTCCATTGTCAAAACTCTGGTGAAGAAAGACATGTCTTGGTGTCAGAAGGGTCCCCCCTCTGCTCCGCAGCTGCCTTTTATTCGCTTGCTCTTCCCTCGCTGCCTGCTTTGACTCGCACCCAGCAGCGCTTCTCCAAACTCGCTGCATGAGCATCAGTTTACACAGACCATTATTTAACGCTCCCTCCCCTAGGGCTGGAGAAGGGGGGTGGGTCCGGGATGAGACTTGAATAGAACGAACCTATTATTTTGTATAATTCAAATCAGATAAATTTTTGCCATTAAGCGAGCAGCCTAAGTTTAGTTTTTTCTAACTTTTCCCCTTTGGTTTGGCAAAAAGCTCGCATAAGGATTACCCCATCCTTCTCCTTCGTTAAAAAGGTGGGTTTAGGGTTGGGGTTTTTTTCTGTGGCATTACTTCATTCCCATATGTTAGAAAATATCAAGTTCTCTTTAGCACCATTGAGCATCTTGTAACATCTACGGAGAACATTTTTGCATCCACATAATGGTAATGGTTTAACACGGTAACCTTACAAACAGTTCCTATAAATTACAATACCCAAGGACGATCTTTGTGTTGCAGAATGATTTAGCTTTTGGACAGGATGTACTCAATAAACAGCCTGTGTCAACTTTTGTAAAAAATAGCCCTGTAGCCATATAGTGTTCCACAACAGTTTTTCCTCGTTTCAGCTGTGTAAGTCTATAATCACACACAGAGAGCTTAAGCTCCAACCTGTGTATCTGTTTTGTACAGTTTCAGAAGTGTTTGTGCTGTCTTCATACCTGTTTCTGTACAATCCTGAAGTTATTAATGATAATTTGTAAATTGTGTGGAAGAGACCACCTTGTTTTTAATGAAATTAGAAGCTCAGGTAAAACTTGAGGACAGAGGAAAGTCTCAAGGAAGATGAACAATTCCAGAACTTAGTTATGAATAAACTGTTGGAAAAGTAAGTGTAGTGAGCTTCAAAGTTATTTGTTTGTATTTACCTTCTGTTTATTTTCTACATTTACATATTTGAGGCCTCAATCCAGTTAAGATTTGTGTACGTGCTTCATTTTACCACTGATAACTCCACTGAAATCTTCCTCTGGAGTTAGAGATGTGCATCAGTCTTTGTAGACAGAGCAGTAAATATTACAAGGTTAAAAGACAGATGATAGTCTTAAAATCTGTGAAGTATGTATTGATGTGAGCTAAAATAATGTCTTTAAAATAGGATTTGTCATACTTGAAACAGTCCAGAGAACAGCAACAGAAAAAAAAAACTTTTTTTTTTTAATTATTTAAGGAGTAGGTTGAGAGAATTATTTCATCTGGAAAAGACGACTACCAGGAATGTGACAACAGTCTACAGATGTGTACACCTTTTGTTAAAAAAGATGCGTGTCGGAAAGAGAACACAGAAGATAATGGGCTTAGTTTGTGGCTACGGATCTCAGTTAGATTTTCAGGTAGCCTTGCTATCTCAGATATTTTTGGGATATCTCTTAGATATTTCAGAAAGCCAGGGTGTCTCAGGAGATTATGTAACTGCTGTCACTGAACTTTGTAAGGACATGTTTGAGAAACGGCAGTCAGGCACAACTGGATATATCATGGTCTAGGTTACCTCTGGAGTTTCCCTTTTCTTCCTGCTTTCTGTGTGGCTTAGCTACATTAATATTTATCTAAAGATGCTTTGAGAGAAACAGTTACTCAGAAAATAAATTATGGGGAAAAATATTAAAACCAGCTGGTGAGTGAGAAATTCAGAGCCAGTTTATCATCGTAAGTAAATGAAAGGCTAATGTGATGTCTCAGTTATGGACAGGTGAGGACGAGAACAACAAGGAATATCTCCCAGAGAAAGTAGGTGCACTAGAAGATACCTGCAGGAAGACTTAAAACCAGAACATTTATTTGTTCGACAGGAAAGATGGACACAAGTCCTAGAACATGCAAAGAGCTATCCAAGCTACTAAATTATCTGTGCTATCTAAATTACATTTGGCATCTTCTAAGAACAATAACCTCACAAAAATTAAAGCTATTAAATAATGGATGCCCCTAGATTGTAAGTCAACAAATAGAAAGGAAAGAACATGAGTTCACTTTGTGATGAACACCAATATAATCCCTTAGCTATACATATTAAAGGTTATATCAGAATTAAAAGAAAATCTTAAACTCAGTACTAATTTGATATTTTTTCCAAATTTATGCAATAGTTCTCTGGCTTTAAAAATAATATATTAGTATTCTAGTTTATAAATTGATAGAGGGAATACATGTACTCTTCCTAAAAACTGCTCACAGCTATCAGCATGGCCAGTATTATTTTATTATTTTAAAGTCATACACCATTAAGAGGTGTACAGTATTTTGCAACTAGCAGTAGCTTTTTCTGGTTGTACATTTTTGCAGTTAATTCCATGTTTAGACATTTACTTTTTTCCCACCTCTTTCCCGTAAAAATTGTTGTAGGAGAGAGTGTTTCTAGCCAAGCTACTTGAAAAAGGGATTCAGCAGTTTTGTGTTGTGTTTCACTAGAACAGCACCTGTTTTCCCTCTGAGGAATTTCTGGAGGTGGCAGTAGTCCCAGCATAGGAACTGTGTTGTATAACCCCACTTCCACTCAGTCTCCCAAGGGAGTTTACTACTTCTTAGATTTTTGTTTGTTTGAACTAAAATGGTCTGAAACACAGATCCCATTTAAAATAAACAAGTAGATACTCAGAGTATCTGGATTTTCAGTTAAACAGGGAGCTGAAGACAGCACTAATCATCCACATGCCGTTCACTTTAGGAGATGCTAAACTTGTCTACAATGTGCAAGGCAGCAACACAGGACAGAGAGTGTTGTATTATGAGTTTAACATTATAAAGTAGAGCTGTCTTGTTTTGATTGCAGCCAAATCAGCTAGGCTCCTTTACAAACTGAGTGTCATTGGAGGATTAATCATGAATTTTTACCTTGCCAAACTTTTCTTAACTAGTTTCCTTGTTTAGTAATGAACCCTTCAATGTAAGGGCTTCCTGTGTGCATTTATATATATTCTGTTTACTCACTCACCTGGTCTGGAGTGTAAAACAGCTGCAGACCTTCAGATCTCATTATTGTCAATCCTCAGCAAACCTTTAATATTAGTCAAACATTCTGCAATTACCTGCTATTGAGTTTATATGTGCAGCTTATACAACCACAGTAAAGCCAGCTTCAGGAATAAAACCTGACTATCCATTTTTCCAATGGTCCTTAGGAATTTGATGCTCTTTCTGCTGCCTGGATAGAATTCTTGTTATTGCTTTTAAGATAGCACTCAACAATGGAAAGTCTCAGACAGTTTCATTATTAGCATGCAACTGTTTATTAATGTAAAACAAGAAAAACAAAAATTACAGGAAAGCCTCAAAGTACATAATTAACTTTGAAGAAGACTTTATACTCACTGGCCGTCTGCTTTCAAAGAAAAGGAGGAATGTGTGTGCCCTTTGATGAGACTCCTAACCAGGGAGTGCCTGTGGACACCTCTGTTACTGCTTGCTGTCTTGTATTTTTATCAGAAAGGATCATCAATGTTTCACCAACAAAACCAAAACCACCCCATCCTGAAGAATTTCCAGAGTAGGTTAGAGGCATCAGCCAAGTATAACAAAGAAATAAATTAATAATAATAATGATTAATGAAGTAAATAAATTGCACAAAGTAGTAATGCATTAAGAATGGAAATGGACAAATTTATTGGGTATAACAGAAAAAGGATTTAAAGAGGAAAAAGGATGCCATTCTGCAAATCTGTGTAAAGAGCACCTTGCTTGTACAAAAGGAGTGGATTGTGATCCACAGAAACATCATTTTTACGTGGTGCAGGTGATAGACCAGTAGTAGGTCTGAGGATCTGTGGGTCTAAAGGGCCTACGTAGTGCTGTCGTTTATCTTAAGTGAATAACAGATGACAGAAGGGTCACAGAATAGGTTATCAAATAACCCCATTTTAGTGTTCAAAAATATTTATAAATAATAGATATTTCTAGGAGGTTTGTTAGATGGAGTAAAACTGCAGAGCCACTAACAGATGCAGGCTCAGGTACAACAGTACTGTACAATAATTATCAACAATACTAGAGTAACCCATCAGTGCAGATATAAATCTGCTTTTATAGGTACACTAGAGGGAAAGAATGTTCCAGACCACAGTAGCCAAATGATATGGGGGTTAAACAATGCAATACAGACAGGGAATATTTATGAATTTGGATGAATATGCAGGGCCTGCCACAGCACGGAATGTGTAATTGAACTACTTGCTTCTCTGCTGTACCAGATCAGAATTGTGTGTTTCTGTTTGACTTCCAAATTAGAGTTATGGATGGATTTATGTGCCATTAAGGCTTCTGCTTTATAGCCACACTTAGCATCTTTACTACTGCAAAATCTGAGGTGGAGGTCGGGTCAAAGATGCAAACTGCAGCACATTAAATAAACATCATGAGTAAAGCCCAAAATTTATGCTACAAGTGATGGATGAAGCTGAAACTTCTAGGATGAACTTCTACTCTAGGATGACGTTTCCTAGAGTAGACTTGAAAAAGAGAAAGGAAGATTGAAGGAAAGAAACCAATTAACATTTGAAAGAATAGCAGAGGGTTTTACATAATGAAAGGTTTCAAGCTTGTGGAGGGATTGGCATTGCCTGATCCCATTTTTCCACCAAATATGATCATAGACTTGTTTCAAATAATGGAAGTCTGGAAGTATCTCCACAGAATTCCCAGGAATAACAGTGAGTGTAGCCATGATATAAAACCTTCCAATTCACGTAAAACCACCAGTCCGTAAAGAGGGGAGAAGTTAGGCCATCAGCACCAGCCAACCAAAACACATTTATGTGACTTGGAAGATAAAATATTTTCTCATCCTTTGTAGTCTTCCAATGTGTGTATTTATCAGGCGTCTTAACATCAACTCCATAATACACATTTATTCAAACAACGACATTTGTCCCAGCCTGTTGGTCTGCTGAGTCTGAAGGATTGTTTTATGTAACTAGTCACTTTGGACTTCTGTTGTTTCAAACAAGTCAGAGCACATGCCTCTTCACTGTAGAAGTGCTTCAGTTTTAGTTAACTTCTGGTATGTAACGGGATCACACTATAAACTAAACTTGACTATTGATAATTTAGATGAATATTATTTTTGGATTATAATTTGTCTCCAGATCCGCAGTCATACTGTTCTCTCAGTGTAGACCCCCTAGTGGGGTCATATTAATTGTGCTTTGTTACCTTCACTTGGTTATTTCTAAATCCAATTTAAACTTGCCCTCCTCTTTGCATGAACTCTGACAAAGTTCAGTTGAAGCTTTCTTTGTATCCTAATAACATCAGTATTCAGAGTCAATGGTTACATTATCATCTTACCAGGAATTCTGTTTTCTTAGGATTATTCTCACTTTTTAACAGTTTGTTTAAAATTATTTGAACATTATTTTGTGATATACAGTATAATAAATATTGTACCATGTGTTTTACATAACTGTTTAAATAGCTAATGCATCTACAAGTATCATTTATGGAAGTAAGAGAGATTTGATCAGAGGCATTTAACTCTGCCCAGTCAACACCTTCAGCTAAGTCTGTACAGATCGGTTCTTCTGAATATTTGCAAGAAGAAAAGCTGAAAAATTGTGTTGAAATGTCAGAAATGTCAGTGTAGTTTGAAACATCTCTCCACTGAAAAAGCCACACAGTTAGTCATGAGTTTTACCTTTTCTCACTGTCCTCAAACCTATCCTCCAAAAGATCTTTTAAAATTGTGGATTTATGTCTTTGGAATTTTACATGTTTTCTAAATTGCCATGAAAAGGGGACAAATTTGAACTTCATAGGCTATGCAGTGAAAACAGAGCTTAGGTAATTCACTACTGAAGCAGCTCTAGTCTAAAACAAAAGTTGAAACTGCTTCTCTCAGTCTTCGGTTTCATCTACCATATGACAATTAAAATCCTAATATTGTACAAAAGAAGATGTTTAAACCAGAACAAGCTGGCCAGTCCCAGGTGTTGACAGCACTGTGCATGAATTTCTGTTCAGTGCTTAACAAAATAAACATGACTTGACTGCAACAAGAGTCCAGCTCTACTTGTAGACTTTTTGTAGCAGGTTTAGATCCTTATCCTATGCTTATTGTTATCTGCCACATTAAGTTATACTGAGAACCATTTGCCTTCAAGTCCCAAGCTTTTAAGCACATTAGAAAAAAGCAAGGTACTACTAAAAAAATATGACCATCAGGAGGGCATAGGGAACCAGAGAATCAGAAACTGGGTGTAATTTAGTGCTTTGCTGAGCTGTAACACTGCTGAAACTGCTACCCCAATGCCACTGTGCCCTGTTAGTCTAGAAGGCCATCTAGATCAGTAACAACGTCCAAGCATTAATCCCTTCACAGACAAACACTTGCTGATTTGCCATGAGGATGAAGAGCACATACACACAAGTTTCAGTGTTGTAGCCTATCAGAATCACAAAGAAAAGAACTATTAAAAAATGAAAATTCCTCAAGATTAAGTTTCCTCAGAATGGAATTCAGCCCGACTAAGGAGATGGTAAGAGAGAAGAGTAAAAGCTTTTATTTCAGCAAGGAAACGTGAATTATGTCCAAGAAAACCACACCTCCTCTGTCCAGACTTCCAAGAAATAATGTGCTTACCCCAAGGTTCACCTGCCTCCATCGGCGCTCACAGGCGGAAACACAGTTTTGCCACACCAAATCTCTTTTTTTTTTCCCACCATTTAGTGAGAGACCTACAACAAACAAATCCTTTCTAGGCAGTCATCTGGCTGTCACTGTTCATTTGCATGTCACCTGGATCCAAGGACTGTATTGCACCTTGCTGCTGTTGCAAACGCAGTGTTGTGCAAGCATACTCCCACAGGGATAAAGGCAGCAGCTCAGCTGGGGATGTGCACAGTGGTGCAACAGCAGGAAGCAAGATTTTCTTCACATGCACCATTTTCAAGGCAAACCTGGAGCACGGTTGCTTCCGCAGCCTATGCAGCAGGGAATTTCACTATCCATTTGTGTGAGAGAAGCAGAGGCCAACAAGAGCGTCTGATAAAGCGTGCGAGGACCTGACTGCACTCCAAGAGAGCTGGGGCTCAGGCTCAGATTCCTGGGATTCAGGCTACAGGGCAGTGAGAGCCCACCGCGCGCCGTCTGGTCACGGTGAAGCATTACAATGGCAGACCACAGCACTGCTTCAAACAAAGACACCCGCCTGGCAAACCAGTGCTGGGGTTTGTGGCTGAACAAGACAATTCAGTTCCCTACAGGGCTGGGATTACAGACTAATTCTGGAGCGGTCTATTGTGACTGTTGTGTGGGGAGCATGGCCAGACTGCAGGAGCACCTTTGGCATTGCTGGACTGAGGGGTTGATGAGGGCCCAGTACAACAAAAGCCCCAGGAACCAGCAGTGTTTTTCAGCGACCTGCCCCTGTCTGGAGAACAGAACTGACCGGCCACATTCCAGTACGGATGCCACCAGGCGCAGCAGCAACTGTTCTGTGAGTAAGTGCATACCAGTCTGCCACCCGCAGCTACAGTCTGCAGTAATAGCAGGCAGTAATTACTGCAGTAATAATCTCAAAGTAATTAAATCTAAAGTTTGAATACCAACACACTATTTCTAAAGTATAGAGTCATTTTCACCTTGTAAAACTGTTATGATTTACTTGGTGCTGAAAGTACTGCATCCCACACAAACCCATTATTTAGAATACTATGATCATTAATCATCACAGACAAGATTTACTGCGTAAGAACTAGAGCACTCTCCTAAATCCAGCTACTAGTACTGCCACAATTACAAAAATTAGTATTACTATTAAGCCACTTCCACATTTAGCAGGTTTTGTTTTTTCCTAAGTTTATAGAGTGGAGAATAGTTCCAAAGTAAATCACGTGTGTTTGAAATAATTATGCAGAGGGACGAAGGCTGACTTTCTCAGCTGTCCCATTGTCACATCACATACCCCTCCCACTGTACTAAATTACCATTTTCCCACTAACTGTTGCCACAAGAGCTGGTCTGATCCACTATTAGAGGTAAATGCTTTCAAACCGGGGAGAGGAAATCAGCACCACAATAGTGCACATTAATCTCTTCTGTGTAAGCCTCTCAAGCACTGCTGCGGCTGGTCCCAGTTGGTGAGACAGAAGACTCAGAACAAGAGAAAGAACTCTGCATTATGAGTTAGGGCTCAGAGACCGAACAAAGTTTAAACTGAACCAGATCAATTCCATTTTCACAATTACCTTATTCTGAATGAGACCAAAAACAAATACCACGCTGTTCTGAGCTATGCTTCCAATATTTCTATAGTCTCAATTTACGGATTCGTGCTAATAAGAAACAGAATCTCTATTTTTCTAAAGCACATTTGTCATATAACAAGGATAGCTCTACCATACATATTCCTTCCAGAATGGTCAATATTTGTACTGATCTATTTTGAACCAATAGATCAAGATCAATGTTATTTAAGAAGTTGTTCCTGAAGACCTACAAACTCAGCAAAAAAACCCACTCATAATACCAAATCAAGTAGCGTAACCATCCGCAGATGTTATTTAAAATGCATTCTTCTGCCACCAACCACCGCCACCTCTCCTCAGATTTTCTAGAAATCTACTGCAGTCTTCATTAAGGAAAAAAACCCAAACTCATGAAAACCCTTTCCTTCACAGCTCTGCTTCCAAGTAACCTTATGACAAGTCAAAATACTTCTTGAATCAATAATACCTTCTGTAGTGACACTGCACTGCTTAGCAGCTACAATGGTTCTATACGATGGTTAATAAATAGAATATAAATGACAAGGGAAATAGCTTTTATTCGAGTGACTTCTCAAAGGTAGCAAGAAAAATGAGGAAAATGGAGCAGAGAATTTATTTCTATTTACTAATGCTTTCCTTGAGCTTACCCTGGAGACAGAGTCTCTCTTTCTCTTTGTCTTCAAACTTCAAAATATTTCCAAACAATTAGTTAGAATTTTAAGATGGGTTAAGTCATAAGTATAAATTAGCTCCTCGTTTAAAAACATGACATACAGTGCTTCCAGCAGAATTTGTTCAGCTCAATGAGTAATCTTTATTTAAGGACTTTAAAAAACAGTATTTTGTTAAGCAGACACAATAAACAGATAAACAATATTTCCAATATCAGTACAAACTTCATTTACAAAACCTTTCCAGAATTCTTCTGAAAAAGGGTCTTCAGCTGATAAAAATAAATTTTATTAATTACCCTGAAAACCAGATAGGTATAACCATGACCCAGTCACTGGACAACATCCTTCCTGTGGTAAGATTTAGTTCCTTTTTCCCTTTCATATTCACTCATGAAAGCACATACATTGCTAAGTAAACATGTGGCTATACAGATGCATATTAAAAAAAGTCTTTTAAAGGACCTGTCAGAAACTTCAACTCCACATTTCTAGTTATGGAAACAGGTACATGGATCTACAGTTTTAACAAAATGCACACATGAAGGGCATCATTTCCGGAAGCGTTTAAATAGTGGATGGATGTGTTTATTTGCAGATGCCTTACTCCGTGAGGACTGGTATTCCATGTAAACTGTATCATCTGCTCCTGACATCGAGCTCATTGTGCCTGTACGACGTGACACCTGCAAGTAGGAGGAGAAAACACACATGTTTAGCGTGTGATTAGACACACCAACTCTAACTGACTGATGCCCACTGGCTACTGGGCAGAACTGGCCACTTAGTGACCTTAAAGGCAAAAAACCTTCAAAGCTTTTTCCTTAAAAAGTATTTCTATAAAAGAAAGTCACTGACTGCCACTTGCTGTCAGTGTACAAACACATGTAAGGTTTAATATGGAAAGATAACTTAGCGTGGGAATTCCTGATGCTTTTCAGCACAATGCCATTTAGCTAAAAAGTCACCCTAAAAAATTAGCACACTGTAGCTTGATTTTAACTTATGTATCAATAAACGTTTCAAGCTATTTATTTTTCTTACATCTGTTGCTGAAACTATCAAACTGCTGCCTAAAATAATGGTACGTGTCCTGAAAATGAACATAAGTGGCTCTACAGTTCCGCCCTCTGGGCTTGAGGAAATCAGGGCAAGACTCAAGGAGCACAGTGCCACGACAAAAGAGTATGTGCTTTGACATATGTGCATCCTAAAAATGTTTTAAAATATTGTAATTGCTTGTGACTTAGAAGATTTATTTCAAAATCGGTAACAACAGATCTGTCACCTTCTCCCTCAAATATGATGGAGAAGGACATGAATTCCATGTCTAACTTCTTTCTAGTGCCTAAAAAGTTCATTACTCAAATAACTAAGTGCTAATGGAGCGTAAAAAAATGAATCTGTTCTCCAATGTTTCACAAATATACTACGGCATCAACAATGGCATCACATTTAGTATTAAAATGGCCCAAATTGTGCCACACTTGTGGTCATCCTTCTCAAAGCATTCTTCATTACCTGAGCTGACTTTGAACCATATTCTCCAGCAACTACTTCCTCCTCAGCATCCAAGTCAGATGCTTGCAGGACTTTCTGGAGAAGCTGCTGCTGTTCTTCTTTGGTTGAAAATGAAAGTTCTTCTTCTTCCATACCTGCAAGCTTTGTTATTACCTAAAAACCAGCACAGTACAAGGTTTTTTCCTCCTCAGTGTTAGCTATTCTAAACCAAGACAACATCTTCTGATTCCAAATCCTGTTGGAACTGCCTTCAATTTTTATTAATGGTCTGAATAGCTTAACACTATGGATACCACAAATACCTAAAAAATCTTGCTAAGCGGTGTACATATATATACACATACAAATTCCTGGTTATATTCTAGCTGGAAATGTAAAATACAAACCTTTGAGGGAAAAAAAAAAAAAAACAAAACCAAAAAGAAAAAAGAAAACAAAAAAGAAAAGCCCTGGACAGAGGATGTCAGCTGACTGTACCAGCCTGACCTGACCAATGCACATAACAGCTCAGATGCATATTCAATTTACTGCAAGGTTAGCTTCAGGCTCTGGGCTCCAGATCTGTCAAGTTTAAGAACTAGTACTTTATATTTTAGCAAAAGTAATCCACTAGCTTTCCAGACACTGAGAATTTTAGCAATAAACATCGAGGAACATGGGAAAAAAAAACCCTAACAAGTTGAGATGTACAATAAGTTGTAGAGAGACAGAGCAGCAACCTACAACAAAGCATCAGCAGCAGAGCAAAAGGACTTTGTCAAAGTTTGTGTACTTAGAAAAAACAGAGCTGTCTGTTTGTTCTCTTTGCATTTGATAAACCAAGGATGGCACATGCCCTCTGCTGGCAATAAAATGCCATTTACTCCACTAGCTAAAATGCCTCTTCTGAAAAAGCTCTAAAGCTTCTCTAAGATTTAAAAGAGGCAGCTTGCTTTCTTAATTACAGGTGTTCTGAAAATTTCACAAGAATTCTTCCTGCAGCTTAATGCATTCTGATAAACCTGACATATGTTTATGCATGAGAATCACAGTATTCCCACTATGTTTCCAACTTGAAAAGATTTTGAGAAGTACACTCTAATTAAGCCATTTCCCTTAATCATGTAAGTGTTCCTCCTCCTCATCTTCCTTTTCAAGATTCTTTCTTTGAGCCAATACAATTATAAATTAATTATCTCAGTAATCTGGGCTGGATCTGATCACAAAGATTGATACAAAAATATAAATACAGCTTAATGTAAAACAAATCCACATTAGACACAAAGTACTGTTTTTGAAAAACAGAGGAGTGAAACAGTAGAGCGAATAATCAGTGTGTGGGCTGTTGTTAATGGCAATTTCTAATTTGAAAATGGATGTCTTCCTGAGAAATGCCCTAGCTTTCAGAATCCATTCAGGGAAGCACCCATCCTACTATACGGCTAAAGGAACACTATGGTCCCCCTCCTTGTTTATTCAGCAGGGCATGCACTGTGATCATCTCAAAAATAAAGAAAAAGGAGGTATGAAAAGCAATTTTAAATTGCGTTACCCTCACAGTACTAGAGAGGAAAAACAACACTGGAACAGCTCTTGGTTTTGATCAAAACCTTCATTAATACATTCCACTACCAGAATTCTCAAGTATTTGACATAAACACTAACATGAAAGATCACAAAAGTTGTATTTTTAAGGGACAAGTTACCTTGAAGCTGTAACCTTGATCAACAAGAAACCGTTGTCGCTTTGTTGAATAGGCCATTTCCTGAGTGTCTTGGGATACAAGAGAATAAAAAAAGGCATTGTATTCCTCTGCAACCATGCCTAGGAGACAAAAACACTTATTAATTCCATTTGGAACATAGCAACTAAGAATAAAAAAGGACTGAATACTGAAAACAGGTGTTTAAACAAGTTGTCTCTTCACAAAAAACATCTGTGAAGTTTAGCTGCACCCAGACCTTACATAAACTGATTGACTAAGTACAAAGCATGGAAATTCCTGCTCTTGTTCTTAATAACTTGAGAATGGGAAAAAGGAAAAAAACAAAAAAGGGAATGTAGACTAACACAATTACACCAGTGCCCAGAGAAGAACCTCCTTCTTTATTATGTTAAGCAACATGAAAGCTAAAATTATTTTTAAGCCTGTTATGCAAAGAAGTAAAAAGTCAACTTTTTAGTTGTCAAGATTGATTGATTTTAGTTGTCAAGTTGTAATCTTTTGTCAAGATTACAACACCCATCAAAAAAGTTCAATAGAAAAAGACAAAGGAAAAGTTTTATCAATCTAAACCAGAGGCTGCAGTGTTTTTGCACTAAAAAAGGTGAGAAAGACAAAGACATTATGCCAGGCTGCGTACAATTTATTTTTTTAAACCTCCAGTCTTTAAGATGTGATGCCCAAACAAACAGCACTGGGTTCTCTTTTACAGCGCAAGGTTTCAGAAAGGCTTTGTTAATTCACTAACATGACTTTTGTATGCATTTTCAAACAAAGTCTAAGCTGTAACAAGTATAAACCCACAAAAAATAAACGTAAGTAGATCTTAAGTGCAAGCAGAAATTGTTTTTCTAAACAAAAAGATCCTTGTTATGTTTTGCAAAACCACAACTGACTGGAAACTAAATCCCGTTTTTAAAAGAAAGTAACCTGCAGTATCAAAAAGTGCTTTCTAAGAGACTTGCTTTATAGAGCATTGCTATGATTTGTTAGAAAACAATTTCATGTTGAGGAAATTATCAAGGAATGAAAAAGTGCAAGAACCACGAAAACATAAAAAGTTCACTTTCCTTCAGCTTTTTTGTCCTTTGGAAATTTTCCCAACACAAAGCTTTACTGTCCCAGAAAACACATAGTTTTCTTTCACTGGTACCTAGGCATATATTCTCTTTGACTAAATCATAAATGCAGGCACAGTCTCAGATAGCATCACGAACATCCAGTTTCTCTGCAGTTCTGCGATATGATGTGTCCAGAGCCCAACAATCACCTCATTTACCTTTTTTGGCTCTCAGCACCCGTCCCAATCTTTGAGCCTCCTGTCTTCGAGACCCACCATGGGATGATATCTGAATCAGAACATTGGCTTCCGGCAGATCAAAGGACGTGTCACCTACCTGTAAGAGAGAAGCAGCCTCTGAGCCACATCTCGCTTTCATACGCCATACACAAGACACAGTACAAAGCACACCTCTGTGAGCTGTGATACCCAGATATCAAATGCACATCGTGCATGTAATAACTCGCTCTTAAAGTTCTCTCTGAAGATGGGTACAATGACACACTGGACACCCTCACTTACCTTGGAAATGAAAATAGTGTTGATTTTTGGATTGTGCTTGAAATTTTGTAGAATTTGCATTCTTTCTCCTTGTGCAGTAGGACCATATATATAGGGTCTGAAAAGAATAGAAATTATGGAAATTAAATCAAGACTTTTCAATAATTTCTTATGACCTACTAAGATACCATGGCAAGGAGTGCAATGCATATTTGAACTGATATAAAAACAAAATAGATTTTGGTATATTAGCTTGCTTGGCTCCTTACAGCAGCTACCCAACTGTTTGTGGAACCCTCTGCAGCAACCCAGTCTGCCAGAAATAAATTCTGACAGTTATAAATGTTTTGCAATTTCGTGCACCAATGAAGCCGTAGATCAACAGACTGAACACATTTGCTAAGCCTACATGAAAGGCTGAAGGCAGCTGTTAAAATAAGAGACTTTTTTTCCTCAAATCTACTGAGTTAGCACATTGACAGCTGCAACCTTTGCTTCCCATTTAAACATTTGAAAATCCAGGCTTCTCTATCAATGACACACTGAGTGTCACAAGCCGGCTGTTGGATGTTGTTCTGGGAGAATTATTTTTGCTTTTGAAGCTAACCTCTTGCCTCTCCTCATGCCTTCTGGACTTACTGAAATGAGAACAAGGTCCTAAATGTTCCACAGCCATGAGCAGTTCACAGGGGCATTTCACCTAAGGTTTCTAACGTTTGATGATGAGTCACCTGCAACATTTAATATTTCAATCCAGAAGGCTCACAGAAACTCCCAGTCACCCACAGACTTCATGAGTCACTTGGGCTACCATGAATCTTCCAAGATTCTCTCTGGAGTCTGCCTGTTTTCCTCTTGTCTAAGCAGAGATTAAAAAAAAAAAGCTAGAAACAACAAAGCCCACATAAAAAAATGAGGGGTAGGCAGGTGGGCATAGCCACTGCCTTTTCATCTGTTGCACTGCTTTTCCAAATGCTCATTAAAAGGCATCTATAAATAATAGGAACAAAGTTCTGCAATTTCTATTTTGTTCACACTTCGATGTGTTATTTCTAACACAAGGAACCAACCTCTAATGTTTCATTTAACCTTTAACATTGGACACAGACGAGTGGTAGCTGAACACAAACACGCAGTGTACAGCAGTAAGGTTTTCTGTTCTTATCAGCTGATTCCTGTGGACTCCTCTTGCTTTCTGTTTATTTTTCTATAAACTTTATTCTAGTTTTTCCTTTACCAACCAATCTTAGGGACCTTTAATCTAATTCTTCTATTTAATGCATTTCACTAGATTTTTAGAAGAACAGTCAAAAAAATTAAAGTGGTGAATGAGTCAATTCTGAAACAATACCGTTATTATTCATTTTGTAGCATTCAGAACATTTTTAAGCTTTATTTGAAATTTCATTTAATATTTAAATCGTGACCATTTTAATCCCCAACAAAATTTAAATGGAAGATTTAAACTGAAACTAAAGCATTTGCGAGCCTTTTGTTTCTTAAAGCCATCAAGAAGGTGTTCAAACACATTTTTTAAGCACAGAATTACCTAGAAATTCTGGCTATCCAATCCTCCATTTCAATCCCCCCACATCCTACTTGACAGTGATTCATTAACACCTATCAAGTACCTAGAACACTCAATGCTGATTGATTTTTTTTTCTAAAATGACCTCTCTTCCTCACTGCAAAAAGGCATTTGAGGGATTTGCAAAGATAGACCCCTCTCCCACAAACTGATGTAACTGTTAAAACCATACAGGCACAGTCCTTCAGAAACAATGATTAAAACATATTAATGACACCAGTAAAATAACAGTTGGCACATGAGCTATACGATACCGGATGACAGACTCATGACAGAGTAAAAGCTGGCTAAGTAAATTTGAATTCTGTAGCCCCAAAAACTACAGTCAAAATAATTCCTGTCATGTGTACGGCTTTTCCCTGTCAGTGCCACGGGAAAGTGGGGCAAGGGAGGAGCCAGAAGAGACAGCCAAACAACGGTCATCTCTCCCTCCATCCAGGTGCCCAACCACCCATGCTATATACAGGACATGAGAAGAGCAGAGCTATATGTCCTACTGTCAGGCCAACACAGGCTGAACAGCCAGCCTTGGCCACTACCACTGGGCTGCTCGTTCCTCCCTACACATGTAATTCCTGCCTAACCCAAACCAACCACTCCCTTTGCTTCAGCATGCTCAGAGCAAACTGTGATAGAAAATTCTCTGGTTAAAATAAAGATTCCCTCACTTCTATTCAGGGCTGCAAGCCTCCTTTCTTTCTAACACTGACAGCTGTATAATCTGAAGCTCCATACATGGTGTGAGGAACAGAGAATTCACTGCAGAACATGAAAAGCCAGCACCTAATATTTCTTCAGCTGCTTTTCCTGCCATGTTTCTAACCCACTTTACAACTGCTGTGCAACTTAGTAAGCACCCCCCACCAGCACCGCCTTTGCTAAAAGCTTTTTCTGTGGTGCACTGAACATCACTAGAGACATTCCAGAGGCATCATTACAGCTAATCTCTGTCCAGACAGATTAAAAAAAATGATGAAAGAGACCACGGGTGCTGGAATTCATCCACCACCATTAGCTCTGCTTACTATTTGATGTCACAGTAAGCCAGCACAACATGGCTGTAAATGTACAGCCAAAACTGATCACGTATTTTGGAAAGTGTAAAGCTTGTTTGTGGTTTTCCTCAGAACTGCTGAAATTCCTACACATAAAACCACACACAATCAAAATGCCCCACAGCTTCCCGCAAGCAAGGTGTCATTTGAGCTTGTCAAAGAAAGGATTAGGCCAGCTTCTATGCTTATTTTCCTCAATAACTGCTCTATACATGATCCTGGAAAACATTCTCCCTGATCATCCCTCCCTAAACCCTACAAACGCACTGATGCTACAACCCCCCATTAAACTCTATTTGTACAACCTTCCGTAACTGCACTCACGATAGAGTAATTTAAGGCAGCTGAGGAGCTCATGGGACCAACATCCTTTCATTTCTTAAACGATTACAGCAGTTGTAGACAGTGCACTGGTAAGGCACGTATCTCCAAAAGCTGAAGAGGGGAAGCTGAAGAGGAACCTCAGGATTCCAAAAGATACTGAAAGAGACAGACTGTGTATATTTGAAAACCTTTGTCTCAGACAGACAGAGGAAGCTATTATCCACTGAAGAAATCTAGTGATACCTTTAAGACTCCCATTTTTCCACTGACTTTCAATAATAATAATATAGATGGAGAAATACTAACAGTCTTTCACAGAAATCTTGGATGAAAACTCCACTGAGGCAAGGCTAAACAGAGTTTCTTTTCAAACACTTCTACACCAAAATAATGTTGCACTGCTAATAAAATCCATTCAAAAAAATTCCCTCCCAAGCTCCTTTTAAGACAAGAGGATTGGAGTTAATCAAAGTATTACAAAAAATATCTGAAGACTAATGAAAGCTGTGAGATTACAAGGCAATTCTCAAGGAAGGAGGGAAACAACAGTACCATCACCAGTTGTGAACACTTACTTCCCAAGTCTGACTGCATACTCCTTCAGAGCAAACACGTTGTCAGCAAATACAATGATTTTATCATTCCGTCGCTCATGAAATTTAATCAGGAACTGGCAGGCTCTGAATTTATTTGGGTTCATGGTGTACAGCAGTATCCGTTTCTTTGTTTTGATAGCTACATATTCTCTATAAAATTCAGGTGACATTGGGCACCAAACCTAGAATACAAAGTAACCTTCAATTATTTATTTATTTTAGTGCAGTGGGAACTGAAAAGATATGGCAGGGACGATCCTGTATTCCGACTTTCTGTATAGCGCAGGCCACAGATTTTAACCCAGTAATGTCTGTACCAAAATGAAAGTGACCGGTTGGTGCAGTCTCCGGCAGTGCCGAACTCTGTTTAATCTCATCAATATTCTGGCCTTCCAAATTGCTTTGGCAGTGAGACTCACGACAGAAACAGGCAGCCGGATTGGAACAGGACTGGAAGATACTTCCTTTACATTACATACTTAATAATTTTACTGAATACTACTATTTTTTACAGAGCAATAACTAAGGGAATGAACTGTCTGTGTCATCTCCCTGTCACAGCAATCAAAACTTTTTCCATAAAGATTAATTTTCATTCATATTCTGAAAGCTAAGAGACACCGTTCATATTCCTTACAGAACAAATTTACTTATCTTGGTTTTATACACTCACAAAGGAATGACCTTTATTTTAACAGCTACTGAGTCTACAACTTTCAAAACACTAGGACTGACTGGAAGTTTTCAATAGGTTTCCCTAAGCAATTATTTTATTATGTAAATACATTTCATGGCACTACACAAGACTAGGCTTACTGAAGTATTTCTTCTACTGTAGCAGGAAAATAGAAAAAATTATGAACTTTAAGAGTTTATGCCAATGCAATGACACTACCTATAGCATATAATGACACTACAGAGCATATAATTTATAAGATATTCATTCGACTGTACGTAGGTTATTCCTCCATATCCATCAACAATACAAATTAGCAGAATACTGCAAGAAAAAGCCTCCTCCATAACCATCATTCATCTAAAGAAGTTATGAACCATTTTTTTGTTTATTTAAAATAACCTGAATTTGTTTAGTACTGTTAAGAATTACTTTTTTATTTCAAAACATTTTTTCCCAGTGAGTTAAATGCTTGATGAGGCTTTTTTCATCCCTTGGCTATATTAAAATACATTTATGCATTGAATAGGCTCCATTGTTACTGTGTACTGTATATGTACAAGATTTAAAGTTCTTAAATCAGAAGAAAATATTTCAAAGTGAGGATGAGATGTGAATACTGAATGTAGTAAAATAATTCATCTACTGCTCAATGCCTCTGACTACATATCAAACTGAATATATTTTGATTTGTATTTGCACTCTCTTATGGATTTGGAAATGGATACGATCTACTTCTCACTCCAATGATTTTCATTTTTACATTTCACAAGGCATGCTCTCCAAGGCAGCTGGGAAATGGATTATCTGTGAATAAAAAAACTCTGAAAATACAATTAAAGAATAGGCTTGTTTTTTTTTTTTTAAGAAAAATCCTTTAACTTTTTAAACTGTGCTGCTTGTTCTCTTTCAGTGCAGTGAAAGAGCCCTACCTGCAATGACCATGACAAAGAGCAGCACTGCCCTCTCTTGCCACCTGGAAAGAACTGCACTTAAAGAGCAAACCAGACATCTTTCTTGGGTATGGGGAACAAGCCAAGCTCATTAAAGATGTTACTTCTCAACAACATGTCAAGAAAATCTTAAGAAATATGCAAAGCAGTTATGCCTGTACTAGACTGGTACTTTACCAGCCATCAACATCGCTTTTTTTGATTCTTTGCTTTTGGTAGTCTCATTAAGTGTTATTTCAAAACACTGGCCTAAAGAATATAAACTTGCTGAATTTTCACATCATTCAGAAGAAAGACAGTCCTTGCTTCACTTTTCAATGCCTAAAGGGTAGTTCAGGGACTGAGAATTATGCACCCAAGACAGAACGAACCAAAAGTGCCTAAACAATCAATTTTGAATTTGCAGACTGGTTACCCTCCCTCACTTCAAAATATCCGTGGAGTTTTTTTTCTACAACCTCCAGTTTGCACAAAGTTCAAAAGCAGAACATCCTGCATCTCCATCTTTTATTTCAGCATCAGAGCTAGGAGGAATTGCATGAAACTAGCAAGGCAGGTCTAAGAAAGACCCCGAGAACACCCAACAACAAAAAACACACACACACACACACACACACACACCCCCCAACAACAACAAAGCGAAAAAAAAAAAACCACACAAGCAAAAAGCAAGAGTCAGTTAAGTTATGAAGCTCTGTAATAACACATTGGGGAAGCTAAAACTTCACTTCCATTCAATGGCAGTCCTGAAAAGTTCATGAAAAAGAAACCCACTGATGGTTACACAGAAACCACGAACAGCTCACGAATGACTGAGAGCCTGGGGAAGTATCAGGAGAAGTAACAAATATGTTTGCCCTGGTTTTATAGTTTTCCCTAAGTATCTTCCCTGACAATTATCAGAGGCAATACATTAAGTAACCAGAAAGGTTACTTTAACTTTCTAATGTGCCAGTGTGACAGGTCTCCACTTCTCTGATACCATATTTTTCTCTCCTCCATATGCTGGAAAGAAGCAAGGTCACATGATTACATCGGAAAGAAACAGTAAGAGTAAGGATAGTAAGATCCAGTCCTATGTTTTAAATTTTCACCCTCTGCATTTAGGTTTGAAATAAGCAGGTGGTGACCATGGTACGATGTGACGCTACCACAGAGAAGTGAGCTTAAGACAAAAACTCAAGTCAAGAACGTCAACTGCATCGAACCAAGCCTACAATACTGGGACCACTGTTCACGTTTCCAAATGCTCACTTGGAAACAGCAGATCAAGCACCACAATCCCTACAAAAAGAAAGAGTGGTGAAGTCACTCTGAGGAACATGTGGCTGAAGAACATGTGGCTCCTGGATTTGCTCTATGTTTGTATTGACCAGCAATGGCCTTGCCTGAGCTACAAAGGGAATGAACAATCACAAGGGCACCTGTTTTCCCCAGTTAAGTACTTAAAATTTTATACATCTTCCTTAAAAAAAAGTTAAAAGCATACTAAACATAGACTAGTAGTACCAAAAGCCAGAGCATCACCTCAGCACACTGGACTTTAGCAATGTAGCCACTGTTCTGCAGCTCCATCCAGTTGGCTTCATAGAGCTTTGGTCCGATCAGGAAGTTCAGGTCAACAATTTTATCATCTTCTCTGACCAGGGTAGCAGTCAGTCCCAGTTTACAATGAGCTTGTACAATAGTGAGCACACGCCTGAACATTTTTGCTAAGAAATGGAAGACAAATTTTCAGTTTACTTTCCTGAATGGATTTAGAAGACAAATACTGCAACTTAAAAACCACTTTTATCAACTCCTTAAAATAAAGCAAGCGCCGTGTTGCGAAATTTTACCCAATTCAAATCTAATTCTAAGAAATCTGTGTTATAGCAAAACTTCACATTGATTGTAGCTTTAGTTTCTTCAGCGTACTTTGAAAATCCCAGTAAACCTCTGGCATCTTTATCATTTCCCATTTCCCAATAAATAAAATTAATATACTTGGAAGTTACATGGCTTGGATCAGGTCATATTGTGTTTCCTAGAAAGAACTATGACACAAGGACACTGCTGACAGCCACATTCAGGATGTGGGATGTGGCAGAACTACTCATCTTTAGTATTGCTTGAGACCATAAAGCAGATTCTATACCCTAATTTTTACAAAACCAAGAAAGAACATAAGTGAAAATACACTAGCAGCAACACGGTACTTCGATAAAATGGCAGTTAATCATCAGGGTCTACCTTTGAAATCTATAATTCTTCCAGATATCAGATCATATTGAAATGAAATAATGAGAACAAGGCAGAGCAGTGAACAGAATCCTGGGTGGTATATTTAGTCAGGATTATTCCACAGACACTTTAATACTACATTACCACCTGCCAATAGTATAACTCTCAATTAAATAGTAATTTCAACTATAAGTATTTCTGGACAGTAATCACTATGGTTACTCATATTTTATGGAGTAGAAATAGGTATTAGAATCTAGCCTAGGGTGCCACTGTATCTCAAAAGAAAAGAAGGCAGATGTATTCTGCTTCTGTTCAAACCTGTCTACAGTAGTAGTTCAGGTATCTTAAGAGCACTTTATCAATCTGCACAAAAAGAGAAGTCACTTGTATTTTACGCTGCCATTACAGAAAGCACAGTGTTTAATTAGAAGGGTTTCAGAAAACTAATGGTCAACTGAACTCTGTGGTATCAGGCAAAAATAAAGGAAAAAAACAAAATAGAACAAAGACACTTGTCTCAAAACCACAGGTTTACTCGCTGTATTAATCATGAGAAAGACAGCAAAAAACCCACCACTTCTAAAAGAGCAGAGTAATATTAACAGTGCACATAACATGAAAGGTTTGCATATTGTTTCCTTACCAGGGATAGTATGTACTTCATCAAGTATCATAAGGCCCCACTCTTGACTTTTAAGCCACTCCATTACTCTCTCTGCTTCCCAGGATCGTTTTGTCGTATGTCCCAACATGGAATATGTGCTGATAGCAACAGAACAGCCAATGGGCTTGTCTTTGGCATCAGAAGTGAACCGACAAATCTGACTGTCATCGATGGTGGACCACATCTTGAACTGGGCCTTCCACTGCTCTACAGACACTGCAGAATTACCGAGCACCAGACACCGCTTGCGGACAGTACACGCAGCTGTCACTCCAACCAGGGACTTGCCAGCACCTACAGAGGAAGAAGAGTGACATTCAATAGTCACCCCTCAGATACCACTGGAGTAAGAGTGAAAAAGGAGCAAAGGAAAACAGGAAAACTGTGAGAGGATATAAACTCATGTAACGGCAAATTTTTCATAATTTCTTTTCTATAATAGTCTTACAGAAATAGAGTATTCACTTCTAAAAAAACAGCTGGATTGTCTACTTCACACATAACTATTTTCTCAAAAAATAATCGTAAACAATGGCTTTGCCAATTAGAAGCAATAATTTCAACACCTTCTTAATTTCAAAAGCATATTAAATTCCAAGTGGTTACAGTTTACCCTAGAGATCTATCCCACTGCCCCCGTCAGCTATGTTCATTCCCCTACACAGCAATTCCTTAAATCTTTCCATTCCTCCTCACACTTCTTCCAGCATCCCTTATGCACTCTCTCAGGCCCTTGACATATGTCCCACATGCTCCATCCACTCCCAAAACCAAGGGCACTGCTCTGCAGTCTCCTATTCTCTCTCTTTCTCATTGCTTCCTGTAGGCTGTCCCAATCTGCAAATTCCTCGCTTCTTTCTCAAGCTCCCCTGCCCAGAACTTGTGCACACAAGTGCTTTACTTCTTTGCACCCTCTTATGTTGTATTTGTATTCCCAGTTACTCCCAGTCTTCTTACACCCACACAGTGAACAAGTGATTACAATGCCAAAAGCTTTACATTTCACAGTAAGATCAGCAGAACTAACTCAGAGGAACGGTGAAGGCATGAACGGCAATCGGAAGCCACAACCACACAGCAGTGCCTCAGTCACTACAGGGGTGCTGACAGCACCGCTGAGCAGATGCCTGACAGCTCCACCAACTGGACTCTCCCTCACCACAGCCTCGTTAAAACCCAACAGGACTCTGCATACAGGTACCCAGAACAGTCCCTACTGTGGTCTGAAATCTTAGCTGTCATATTTGGAAGTTACTTTAAGACAGGCGAATGAAGAATAAAAACCCCGAAGAACAAAACTCCTAAAAATTAATCAGCAACTTACCGCACGGCAAGACAATAACACCAGACCTGGCTCGCCCATTTCCAAACATCTTCCTTAGGCTTTTCTCCTGATAGGGCCTAAGGACAGCTGTAGGTTTCAGATCTATATTAATATCAGGATTCACGGAATCATTTCTGAAATCATACTCTGCCAGCAAGGGGTACTCCAAGTGTATACAACGCTTCTGAAGTTCTTCAATCATCTCCTGAAGAGGAAACAAAGCTTCAGATGATAAATTCTCCACATCTGAATTAATTCTCTTTTTTTCTTTCAAACAACCAGATCATATAATACCACGTTAAGTTACATTTATCTTTTATGCTCATGAAGTTTGCAAGAATTATAGTTTATTCCAAAAACTATTCATGATCACCCCACCCCCCTCACACATTTTAAATAACAGTCGATATTAGAGAGGGCTATTTAGACAGATGGAAGAACTAAAGATTTGAATCTCAGATGTGTTGTTTAGCCAGCAGTGACTAAGCTACGCTGTGAAGTCTTGCAACGGAGCTCAATAACTGACACAAAAGGTTCTGTGTGTTACACAGAAGGACCTACATCTGTTATCTGGAAAATTTTCATATCCTGGTAATGTAGTTATTCCACCACAATGACAGGCTGATTCAATCACCAAGAGGTTGTTGGTTTGTGTTGAGTTTTTTAAAATAAACAAAATAGTTACTATGTTTATAAAAAGATCTGTTTTCCCCAGTAAGACATCATTAGAGCCATCCAGTCCAAAACCAACTTGAGAGATGTTACAAAACCTCTCCGAAGGTCAAGCCAGGGCTGTGCTCCAACCCCTAGTTACTTTTCTGAAGCTATGAAATCAGAACCATCTAGAATTCCTTCCGCAAATACGAATCACAAACAAAAAGGAAAAGAAAAACACAAAAAGGAAAAGAAAAGTTCTGAGATTGTCCTCCACTGAATTCTTGCACAAGGCTGCAAGAATTGCACAGGACAGGAATGAGACTTGGTCACTGGAGCCTTTCTCTAGCCTATGAGCACTACACCTTATAGGCAAGAGAAGAACAATACACAGTGTGCTGGCCTCTGTACTGAAAAGGAAAATACCAAGCTTTTGGAAGGTAAGAGGAAAGAAATGTTAATGACTTCCAGCAATCTCTTGTATCAAACAAAAAGCCACAGTACTTTACATTAAGATCTCATGCTTCTTTGCAAGTCCTGGGTACGTTCCCCAGAGCTACAAATACAGAGATTAAAATAGTCACACCTGCTTGACTTCAAAAGATACTGTCTGTGTTTCCTCTTCCTCCTCCTCATCTTTGTCCATCTGTTCATAAAACTCATATAAGTCAGCTGGGACATCTGGTTTATTCTGAACATCTGTTGCCTGGGACGTTGATGGACCACCTTCGCTGGATTTAGAAATCTGAAATAGATTGGATAGGAGTTTTCACCAAAGGTCTAATTAGAGACACACTCCAACCCCACCCCCCAAATTTGGGCTCATTAAAGTGGCACAGAACTGAAAGCAATTCCTGATATAACAAAAAATAACCACTCTAAACCACTCAACAGTTAATTCAATAATTTTGAAACATGCCCAAACATACCGCTGATTTACTTGTGAATGTTTCTGTAATGAGGTCCGTTTCTTCACCCTCAGCATTTCTCAGGCGACAGTCCTTAATTACATGGTCTTGCAGAAGCTGCTGAATGACATCAGGGTGGGAACTTTCCACAAAATATCTAAAATTAAAGAACAAAGAAAAACATTTTTATAAACTAATCAACTGAATAACTTCCAGGAAGAGTGGCATGGACACATACATAGCTATCCCTATATAGCTACCCCAGATGCACTTTCAAGTATCCCATCTTGGGGGTGGTAGAATATGACAACAAGTAGTAGTAGCTCAGAACAGCTAAAATTAATTCACTGACTGATGCATTAAACAATTCCAACAAATAAAAAAGTGAACTTGTATTGATAGATGCTACGCTATGCTGTAAGACTCAACAGCTACTGGGACTGCTCATTCATGCACAGATGTGTGTTTGGAGGACATCCTCTGCAACTTTGGCTAAGGAAGAAGCCACTTACCTGTTGTGTTTCAGTACCAGCTTCACCTTCCCATAGCTGACTGTACACAGCTACAAAGGAACAGGAGCAGTCATTAGGGATAAGCAAAAGAGCGAACCTGGCACCAAACGCTGCAATGCAGTTTAGAACTTTGTGGGGAAGCCTAGTATCATAAAACACTGACTTGCAACGTTGTTATGCTTGTGGAACAAGCCTGAAGAGGCATTACTAGAACACACACACACCATCTCATGCAGATTAGTCACAGATGGTCAGTTTTTACTCCCAATTCCAGCACTGCATGAACATACTTGCAGGATAAGGTAGGCTATTTTTTATAACACCCCGTGATTCCAGAATGCTTCCCACATTCAGTCTTCTTCCAGAGCAAATCTGAAGAAACTTTCCCCACTTAAAATTCCCACTGGCTAGAAGGGTGCACAGAAAAAATTTGGTATAATTTTTTTTTTAAAGCTACAAACCACTCCGGATATATTGTGCAGCGATGTACTACAGAAAAAGGCAAAAAATAAGACAAAGCCTCCGCTCTCTTGAAACAGTGACAAAATAAAATAAGACACTAAAAGCAATGAATGATTAAAAAACCCTAAATCAATTAAGTAGAGGCAGCAGGAAAGGCTTTCCCTAGTAGCAGCAAATATATTTCCAATGCCAATAAAACAATCTTACCTTGATAAACTGAATTATTCCATCTGGGACACCAGTCTTGCTCAGCTTTTGTAAATACTCTGTGATGTCACTTGTTTGCAAGCCAACGCTAACAGCAGCGTACAGCGAGTAGGCAGTCAGCTTGTACTCATGAATGTGGGTTGGCCTGCACACAGGCTCAGCAATGGCAACCAAAAAATCCTGGGCATATTTGTAAACTGGAGAAAAGGCTTCCAGAAAAATATGGCCATCAGGAGCCTATAGAAATAAAAAGAAATGCTGAAGGCACATGTTAGTTGAAGGCAACATGAAGGTAATGTTAATTGCAAAAATAAGGAACTTCCTATGAAGCAGTCATTATGATATAGAGCCAGTTCGTTAGGCAGGTAACAACACATCATACATTTTAAAAAGAAAGCGCTTGCCCTAACAGTGACGTTGCAAAAATAAGAAAGGAGACACAGGAATGCATAACTTTTATCTTTAAAAGCATCCAGACATTAATTTGCCTGTGTCCCTTCTACAGCACTAAGGGCAAACTGCTTTTTGAAAAGCAGTTTTTCAACTGCTTTGAAAGCTTTTCTAGACTAGGACGTTGGTGTATTCTTTCTTAACACTAAGCAAATTGCTTGAGCAGAGGCAAGCTTCCAGCCCCACTCCCCTGAAACAAAACAAAACTTTTCACTCATTTTATGCAGAATGAACCAAAGCGGAGAAGCATGTGTGACACTTGTGTCACAGCGTCCAGTTACACACACCCTGCAGATGCTGGCAGAGCAACCATCTCTTCTCTATACGCTGGTACTACTGGCCTTGTCTTGGATGGGTTTATTCATGTCCCTTTCAGGGCAGAGAAAACAAACAGTACCAGTTCCAGACGATAACAGCCTATCTTAGTGCTGCTTCATTCCAACATACAAACCCCATTACTGTGTCACTGCAACAACAGCTCCTACCTGTGTCATTGGCTGATACAGTTGCCAAGCCACTCTCCATGAAAAATCATGGCAGTCAGGTGAAGTCCCTTATGACTGGAAAAAAGGGAAACATTGCACTATTTTTTAAAAAGGGAGAACCCTGGGAAGCACTATCTATTAGCCTCACCTCTCTGCCTCAAATCATGGCACAGACCCTCCTAGAAACAACACTAAGGCACATGGAGGACAGGGAGGTGATTGAAGACAGCCAGCATGGCTTCACCAAGGGCATGTCCTGCCTGACCAACCTAGTGGCCTTCTCTGATGGAGCCATCCGGACACATGATGAGCTATGCATGTCATCTATGTGGATATCTGTAAAGGTTTTGACACAGTCCCCCCGTACATGCTTCTCTCTAAATTGGAAAGATATTGATTTGATGAGTGAACTGTTCAGTGGATCAGAAACTGGCTGGATGGTTGTATCCAGAGGGCAGTGGTCAATGGCTCAATGTCCAGATGGATGCTGATAATAAATGGTGTCCCTCAGGGATCCATACTGGGACCAGTGCTCTTTAGTATCTTCGTCTGTGACACAGACAGTGGGATCAAGTGCATTCTCAGCAAGTTCGCAGATGACACCCAGCCTAGTGGTGCAGTTGACACACCTGAGGGACAGGATGCCCTCCAGAGGGACATGGTAATCTTGAATCAATGCAGTTACTTCCACAGAAACATCTGTCTTAAGGTGCTCCCTGCCTGGTTAGTGGCCCATGTACAGCAAGAGATGTCTGTTGGAGAGAAGACCTGCACAAGGAGGCTGCCAGGATGGAAGCAGCTCCCCTGGGTTTTCCAAGGGGCTCCCTGCAGGGGCTGGCAGCCTCACGATGCTCACAGCCTGACTATCCCACCACTCCAGCCTGGAGTGAGCCTGGCTTTTGGAAAGCTGCCAAGGCCATTCACAAGAGAAGACTCTCTCCACCCTTTTGCTCAGTGTCCCCACTGGACTGGGGCAGGGTGGAGGTGCTGGATAGGTGCAACACAGTCCTGGCTTCTTGGGGAGCAAAAGCATCCATGAAGCAAGCACAGCCTTACCAACACTTATTGCAAACCTCACTACAGAGTTGCAGGCTGGCAGAGATTGGCTAACAGGGTTGATTTATAGGGACAGCCAGGTGGGGGAGAGGCTAACACGGGACAGGCTGGTGGGCACAGACTGGCAGAAACAGGTTGACAGGCACAGGTTGTCAGGGAAACACACTGATGGGAACAGGCTGATAGGGGACAAAGCAACAGGCACAGGCTGATGGGGGCAGGCAGGACATCAAGGAACTGGAGAGCGTCCAGAAGAGGCCACAAAGCCAGTGAAAGGTCTAGAGGAGAAATCATATCAGGAGAGGCTGAAGTTACTTGGTCTGTTCAGCCTGGAGAATAGGAGACTGAGGGGGAACCTCATAGGTGGTTACTGCTTCCTCACAAGGGGGGAGGAGCAGCAGGCACTGATCTCTTCTCTCTGGTGACCAATAATAGGACTCAAGGGAATGGCAGGAAGATGTGTCAGGGGAGTATTAGGTTGGATATACGAAAAGGTTCTTCACCCAAAGGGTGGTGGAGCACTGAACAGCTCCCCAGGGAAGGATTCATGGCACCAGGCCTGACAATACTCAAGAAGCATTTGGGCAATGCCCTCAGACACACGGTGTGAATGTGGGGGTTGTCTTATGCAGGGACAGGAGTTGGACTCGATGATCCTTGTGGGCCCCTTCCAACTCACGTAATTCTATGATTCTATGGTTCCACGACAGGCTGACAGGGACGGGCTGGTGGAACAGGTTGGTGGGAGACAGGCTGACAGGGGACAGGCTGGCAGCCCCCGCCGCACGTACCACCCAGAGGGGCCGCGACGCGTGGTCGGCCTTCATAGGCATCTGCAGCCGGTAGTCCTTGGCCCCGTACTCGTCCACCTTGGTGCCGCTGTCCTCCACCTGCTTCCCCGCCGCCGACGGCACCGCCTCCTGCGACTCCTTGCCGGGAGCATCGTCCTCGTCCTCATCGTCCTCCTCGTAATGGCGCTTCTTGGACTTCTTCTTGTCTGCGAGCAAAGGCTGAGCCGTGACGGGTCTTACCCCGTGGAGCCCCCCTCGCCCTCCGCCCACCCCGGCGCCCCCGCTCACCGCGCTCCTTCCTGCCCATGGCGGCCGCCGCCGCTGCGCGCACAGCCCAGCGTCACTTCCGGCGCGCGGGGAGGGGAGGAGCGGGGCAGCGGCGCACGCGTCACGCGCAGCGCCGTCGATTTTCTGTTCCCGGGGCCGCGCCCGGCCCGGGGACGCGGGCGGGCGGGCGGGGACAGCCTGAGAAGGGCAGGAAGGGGAAAGGGCCAGGGTACAGAAATGGGGTTGGGGGTTGTTTTTTATTAATTAACCTCTTAAAAGCACATTTTAAATAATTAAAAAAAAAGGCCAACTAAGTTAAGGTACGAGATCTCGTTCCCCATCACTCTAAAATACAAAACTGTTAAAAGAGAAATGACACTGTTGTCCCTACAGAGTGTTTTAATATATTTCTAAGTACAATTCGTGTCTGATTTTGGAAATACAAATACATTTCGAATGGTTAAAAACAAAAAATTAAAAAAATATTTTGAACATCAGCCAGCTGAAAATATATTTATCTAGTAAATCATCTCTCAAAGCTTTTATATATTTAATTATTCTAACTAAAGATAGTACCCTTAAAAAACAAGTTCATAAAAATGTAGAAATGAAATTGTGGAATAAGATTACTGGGATATATATACACACACATTCAATGCATACACAGAATTACAAGGGAGGGTTGTTTTAAGTTTGGATTGTTGTTTTTAGACCAACGGAACGAGTAAGCAATGCTCAAATCCCAACTTCCTCAACCAAGATAACCATAGGCTAATTTTTTAATAGTTTTTATCTTTTTTTTTTTTATACAGAAGATACTCCATGTAAAGCAGCAACAGCAGTGCAGTTACTGGTAGCAACATCTCAAAGTAATAAAACCCCCATACATCCAGACAGTAGTACATTGCACACACACGTGATCCTCATACACCCATCAACAATTGGTCAGAGTATTAAATCAGTGTACAAATTAAATACTTCCAAAAATGTGCAAAAAATTCAACATTGATAGAAAAAAACACCTTTGTGTACATACATTACAAACTGTGCCCAGCATTCAACTGAGAGTAAAAACATTTACAGTGAGAAACTGATAGATTAAATAGAGAATTTAATGGCTACATAAAAATGTACATTAGATTGAATAAATTTACAAACTTTTATCCATAGCTTCATGAAAACTAAAAGCCTACATTCTGATTCATCTACGTCTTCTCCAAGTATTTACAGTGATAGTCCATTGTACGGCTCCTGCAAGGTCTGAGATGACAGACACTATGCTTCAATAAACCGTTCCAATTTAGGATGACACCACATTTTTTACTGCTATGAACAAGAAACAAACACAAGGGAACAGACAACTTAATGCCTGGTCAGAAAAGAAAATGCAATCCTTGGGTTTAAATCCACGTTCTATAACTTCTGGGGAAAAGGATCGCCTAGCTTTGAAGTAAAAGACATGAAAAGCCTCGGAAATATTTCCCAAGAAAACCCACTCTGTTAAGAGTACTCTTGTCCTTAATCTGTCTACAGCAGATCCTGTCTCGACAGAAGATTCTCCATTCCTCAGTGGTGGCCTCAATATAAGGGCTGAACCACGAGACACAATTTTAATGTGCTTTAATCCAGTTCCTCTCCCTTTAAAGTAAGGTTACGAAATCTAAGACCTACCCAAAGTGTGATTGCTCACATTGGTGCTTTGAAACATGAGAAATTTGATTTCCTCTATCTACTCTTCAGATACCTACATGTATATATTGCTAGAGAAAACACATGAGTTCCTCCAAGCAGGAAGCTGCAGCATCCTGGGTCCAAATGAAGGGGCCCTGGTATAAAGCTGTACATTAACTCACACCTTGTTCAGGAGGCGTAAGTGGCCACCACCTATGCAGTATCTAAGTCATGACAACTAGAAAGAAAAATTAACCATGCAGGCCAATTAGGGAAAGTAAAATGAGAAAGGAGCTCCATGGTTTCAGATCAAGGATTTTCACTCGGAAACCCCAGGCTGGTGACCCCACCTGCTCCTTTGTTTGTGTGTTTGTGGCTCCTCCTGAGGCAGCATCAACACCCTTTAACTGTGGGTGACAAATTGCTCTCACTTCAAGAGGACTGATCCCTAGCAGCTTTGAAATCGTCTTACTATGCCACACAGAGCAATTCAGGTCACAAATCTACTACTCATCTTCATGGCATTCCTTACATGTCTCAAAGCTCAAACCCAGCTATATATGTCACTGGGTTAAGTCACCAAGATCATGCATTAATTTCATAATGACAACAATAAGATTAAGTTAAAAAGAGTTCTAAAAAAGCAAACTCTTCATTTTAATGCTGGCATTTTGCACATCAAAACAGCAACTATGAATGTCCAATGTCTTAAATACGGGCAGTGTCTATCACTGTTTACTAGTACCTGCTTTATTCAGTTAGCAATAGCTTACTGGCAGATATATACATATCTATAACAGTACTAATCCATGAAACATCACTTTTGGCTAAATGTATATGGGGATAGAAAAGCTTTGGTAATTGTATGTGATTTTGCACTGCAGACCTGTCATTAACACAAAACAGCAAGTTATCAGCAGGAAGAAATTATACTGGCAGTAATAATTCTGCTTTTCCAGAAACACCATAGGGACTTACATTCAAGCACACGCATTATGCTTTTCTATATGTGTGACAAAGACTTTCAAGATCAAAAAAGTAAGAAATCAGTTATAAACAGCTGAAGATCTGACCAATTTGCTCAAGTCTCTGAAGCTGCAGTTAGACAACTGCTCTATGTTGCCCAAAAGAATGGCCTGCTGTTCTGTGCTGTACCTACGGGTGCTACAAAGGCTTTCAGTCAAGACAACGGCAGGATTAGGATTACCCAAAAGGCACAGAAAAGTTTCATGGGCATGATGATAGCTTCATTGAGAATCCTGCAGATTTGCTTAAACATATCATATTCCTCTTACTGAAAGTAAACAGTTTTTAATACAGTACCACATTTAGAAATGTACCGGCTGTAATTTCAAGTCCATTGAAACTCTGCTGTGGTCTCCACAGTAAACAGAGACTCCAGCACACAGAGCAAGGAAGCTACATCTCAACTCTAACAGTATCTCTGTGAGTGCAGTAAAGTCCTTCTGGTACATGCATCAGTGTGGAATCTCCAAAATGCAAATACAAAATCTGTGATAGGACAGGAAACCCCCAGGAAGAGCTCCAAAATCACTTCTTAAAATTCTCAGTTTAAATGTCTGCGGCAGATTATAACTGAAGTCCACCTTTCAGCGCAGTTAGGGGAATTCTGGTTTGGGTACTTGGAGAAAATCCATACTCTAAGACTGTCTTGATGACATGGAATTGTAGGACATTTCAATATGGTGTTAAAATATGAATAAAATTAAGGCATGCAGATGAAAAGGCACTAGCTAAAAAACTCCCCACATACTTCATTTCCTTATACTGAAAGGACTGTTTAGCAACAAATCAAATTGAAAATCAAGTTAAAATATTAAAACTATATTTAAACTGTCAAGAAAAGAGTCTATGTAAGATTTAACTTTGCGGTATTAGATCCACTTTCAGTCCAGCTCTAACAAGGCTGTTAGTTACACCACTAAAATCATACTATAGAAGGAGCTTAACTTTTGTTACACAAACAGAATAATAAAATTCATTAACAGGTAAGTCCTTTGAAAATACGCATACTCGCTGCGAACCTCAAGCCTTATTTAAGAGCATAGCTTCATCGTGGCATTTACTGAAAAGCAGATCAGCCCTGCAACAGGATTGTTTACGTTAGCATTTTCTAGTCCTTGGATTCAACAATTAAGAATAGATAATGATTCTAAAATGATGACATCTTTGTCAGTAAGATATAAAAATCTGTGAGCAGGGATCTTGGCTCTGCAAACGTCCTTCAATGGAGCTTTAAGCATGCAATTCCATGCACCCTCTCAAATTCCAGAGCAAGGATTTGTTCATTATCACGCCAGTGGTCAATCCAAGTGTTCTACAGACAGTGCATACAGAGCTACTATGTTATTTAATGCAGTGTGGTTTACTATGTTACCCCAACTGGGGATAAATACTAACTAACATTTCAGTAAAAGTCTGATTTAGATTCATAATTATTTCTAGCTCAAAACATTTATGTTAATAATCATCCAATTTACTGCAAGTTGCTCAAGCTGGTAGACAAATTCTCCATAGGGTGAAAAAAACAGCTCAAGCCTAATCTTCACTAATTTAATAAGATTTCACTAGAATCAGTCAGACTGGCAAATGTTATCTTCATTTAAGAAGCACTGTCACTGCACTGTCAGCTTCCTGATATGTCAAAGAAATAAAGGAAAATGCATTCTGCAAGTTCTTTTTTTTCCTGGCTCCAAGATGCTTACCGTTGTCATGACTGAATGCCCTTTTTTAGAAAAGGCATAAAAGCAGCAAATGTGATTATTCAGTAATTAAAAATCACACTGAGGAAGTGATATTGCAATATACATGAGCTGGCACTGTCTCACAAAAAGGACACGTTATAAGAAAACTATATTATGAAAATCTCCAAGCTTCAGAGTGTGCAGTTTCTTTTTAGAATAGTATACTTAAATGTTATGAATGCTACAGATAAACCTGGTTACATTTTCCCTTTTATGTCCATTTTTGGTAATATAAAATTTCCTTACCTTTTGCGATATCACTGTCCACTACTGATTTTTACATACATTTTCACCCTGGTTTTGGTACCTTCTTAATCTGTCTGAAATCATTTAAATTACATTATCTTTAAATTACCTACACAAACTATTAGGCTCTATATTAAACTTCTCATTCCCGCTGTCACTAAATTTTGCTTATAAAGCAAAGGTCCTTTACAGCATCAATTCTTCTCAAAGGTTGCTTTCATAGCTTTTATCTAGTGACAGAGAGGCAAAAAAAAAAAGTCAGTACAAGCTGACTTTCCTCTCAGCCTTCTAAACTCTCCCTGGTCTGAATAGTTCTTTCAATGCTCAGAAAACCTTGCACAATTGTGTACCCTGTCTGAGAAAATTATAAGCTAGGTAAAATACTCACATAAACTGAAGAAGCCACTACTCTAATTCTCAGGAGATATAGTCCCCTCCCCAAAAAAATAATTTACTCCACTAGAGGTAAAGTGATTAGGATAGATCCACACTCCTGTTTATGCTCTGGTACAAAATTTGGAAGTTGGCAGAAATTTCATGAGTGAATGATTATGGGAATGGGTAAGCTTATTATTCTATCTCCATGCTCTTCATAATTCTCATAGTCCTCTATAAATGCAAAACAAACAGAGCCTTGTCAGAGTGGACAAGTTCACAGTATCAGCCCGCTCTGCCTTTACAAAATAACAAAAACAAGCAACGACTCGACCAAATCAGAATACATTATTTCAGTTCTGTAGTCCAATAGTTTATTTCTAAATGCCCTTTTAAATAATTTATGGTGTGTTCTTCTACAATAATAAGAAAGTTTGACTTCTCTGCTGTGAAAAGTCAGTGTATTCACTACACCTGATCAGCACCTCGACTTTTCGACTGCAAGCAATTTTGAGTTTGACTCTTGTTCTTTTATTATACTCTTTCAGAAATGGAAAATGTGACTGAAGTATGTTTTATGACAGTTGGAAATTTGACAAACGCCAATCATCTGGATTATCAGGCTAGAGCAATCACAGCCATGCTATTTAATTGGTGGCTCTCTTTGCACTTTTGTCCTATTCTTCATACAATCTTTTGTACTGTGCCTTCTTGTTTATGTGGATGCATCACTGCTACCTTATTAAAAATATAACTTTCTCAGTGACTTATTCCTTGTGTTACAAGATGTTTAACTATTTCAGGAATTTTCAACACATCCTAGATGACTGAACTGTGTTACTAAAGAATTTTTTTTAGTGCACAATGGGAAGAATTTTATATTATTCAGGCACTTGATGTTGACATACATTCCATCCTAGCGCCCCTTGACAGCTTTGAAAACATGATTTCTCACAGCTGATTCAGAATCAAGTAACTCCTATACTGCACAAGGATTAGTCACTCCCCTTCCCCTCCAGCCATTCATGAGATCATGGAGAACTGACTCTCAACATCATTATTTTATCTATGATAACCATCTTCCTCCAAGCTTATGCAACAGAGGTTCTCTTTGGCAGATACAGCAGGAGGCATTCTCCTAACTATTTACATCTAACAGCTGACCCTTGTCTATGTCAAAAATTTTCCCCTTGCAGTATAGTAGTTCCTAGGAGACTGGGTCCATAATCTGCTTACCTGTAGTAATTTTCCTATTAAGATAATACGATAGTTTTACACCAAAACCCTTAACTAGTACATCAGTATTGAGTTCTTTTTTGTTGTTTTCTTTTGGTCACACAGAAGTACCGGTTCGACACGCTGCTGTACAAAGAGTTCCAAGTTCTTCCAGATTTATCATTAATTTGCAGAAGCATGTGTTCCAGCTTAAACTGTAAAATCCAGAAACTGATTAAAATGCTAAATAATGAGAACTTTAGAACTCTCTGCCACAAGTACCTACAATATAAAGAACAATCACAAAGAAGCAATCTTCTTGTCCTTTAGCTGCATGTCTATATTTCCCTGCACCCTGAGTCAGTCAGCGGTGTCAGAAAGTCACACAGTTCCTGACTGTCCAAGCATTTGTCTTTTTTTTTTCCTCTTTAAATAAGGAACAAATATGTACTAAAGTGCTTTATCTACATGAACCACATCAGTACATTATAGAAACAAAAAGTTCTAGTCCTGGTTGGAGTCGGGGAGAGAAGATTCTCATTTTAGATACAAAATTTAGATTGTTTACAATCTAAGTGAAAGAAAGATTCAAGAGAATATTCTCTCTTGTCTTTTTTCTCCTTTTTTTCATAAAAAATAAAAAAAGTGCAGTCAAATAGAAAACAAATGCAGTAGATGCAAGCTGAGTTGAGGCAGGCTGTTAGTGATAGTGTGCAAACGTGTGTCTTAGCAGTTCATCTGCAAATGGTCGCAGCTTGGCCTCAATAAAAATCCGTTTCAAGAAATCCCGAGCATGGTCGGAGACATGAGGTGGTAGCTGGGGGTTGGTTGGCTGAGTAGCAATTTTAAAGATGGCAGCCATTGCTTCGAACTCTGCCCATGGGGGCTTCTCCGTGAGCATTTCTACCACTGTACAACCTACGCTCCTGAAACAGAGGCAGAAGTGGAACAGCAGGTTACAACAGAGTTGTGCCCTTCTAGGAAAACAAGAAATAGCAGAGCACTACTAAAATACCAAAAATAAGAAATGTCAGAGCAACTTCAACGAGAACAGATTTTACAAAAATGGCAGGTACAACTATACAATTTATTTCAAAGTTACACAAATCACTACCTAGAAAATCTTCACACCAACTCTTCATTGCTTCACTGGGCCAAAAGCTACTACCTCAGTGAAGAGATAAGACATTTCTGTGGGTGATACTGACTGTGTTACAGCACTGCCGCTCTTCAGTGCTCAGCAGGCTGACAGAGGCCACCAGTACTGCACAACCCTTGTACCCCAGCTACTCAGACACCTGCAAGATTTGAATGCACTTGAGAGCTTTCTTGCTCATTAAGGCCTAATGGAAATGCAAAGCAACAAGAATGCTTTAAGTCTGCGTATTTTGCTAGCTCATTAGAAATGCACAATTTACCACCCAAGAATAATGCGCAAACACGACATGAAAGTTAAAAAGTTTAAAAACATACTTCAGTGCTATCTTCCTCTTTTAGTTAAGGATACTATAAACATACTTAGATTGTTAAACAAAATGGCAAGATCCGAAACAATCTGTGTATATAAAGCTTATGTTTAATGGATTTAGTGCATGCATATGGCCAGAGAAGCTTTGTTCCATAAGTCCTGCAAGATCAGTCTCTTCCAAGAACAAGCAAATGATACCACACAAGGGACATGCTGGAATAATTTCCCAATTTTAAGGAAGTTTTATGGATTTTCAATACACTTGCAAGAAGCTCTATGGTTGGAGAGAAGTACGTTTTCTTACACAATAAGGATTTACTTAATGACATAAGTCCAACTTCAGCGTACTTTCTTAGTTTTAATCATAATTTTCTCCATCGAAAACATACATTAACCTTGGAACAAACACTTCAAAGCTGAACAAGTCAACTGTCTGAAATCTATAAAGCTGTTTTATTATTCAAGTATAGCAGAGTAACTACTAAGTAATCTGAGGCAGGCTAAATTAATTTCCCTGATTTTAAAAGTACTGCAATTGGTTGGATACAACGTAGTTCCTTTTTAAACACAAAGTGTTCCTACTTCCACACATCTACTGTTGCCTACTCATTATTCTGTGTGTTCACAGATCACCTGCAGAGCAAGGAATCTAATCACTAAAATCATCTGGTCATTGGGTTGGAGCTATATGTTAGACTACGTCATACTACACAATGTATCACATTCATTTTTGAAACTTAGCTTTCCCTCTTAATTCTTAATTAACAAGGACTTAAACCAAATTATTTTTGATACCTCCTATATAAGGCCGGCTAATTCAATCCTTGTGCTTATCTTTTAAAGGATTAGCATTTCATTTTCTGCCTTGTATTAAAGGTATTTCAGTGATAAAGTTTCATTACAGGCCATTGACTTAACTGATGCTTCAAAGCTTCACACATCGCTTTTACCCAGTACCTCTGCAGGATTTACAGTCTAGTAATCCTCACTTCAAGCACGTACAGTTCAAAGGATTCTCTTATGATCCCTAAATCAATGGACTGAGGAATTGCCAAATTAAAAAATTCCCACATTTCAGCATTATACTCTCTGAATATGAGTATTAGTGCTCACACACCACTTTCTTTGGCTTAAGCCCCAGAATGAAACACTCCAACTTGAGATTATGAACTTCTGCACTCTCCTGAAAAAGAGCCCACTCTGAAATGATACTTTTCAGTAGAGAAGTTGGTTTTTAACATACCAGATATCTGCTTTTCTGCCATACCCTTCTCCACTAATAACTTCTGGACTCATCCAGTATGGAGTTCCTGTGACAGATTTCATTCCTGTTCCAGAGAGACAGATAGTCTGCAGTCGTTTGCTGGCACCAAAGTCACCAAGCTTCACATTGCCTGCTGAATCCCGCAGAATATTTGCTCCTAGAAGGACGGGAACACAGTATTACATCAATGAAAGCCCCATTATCATTTCTGATGTGGAAAACAGTAACAGAAGTTTGGATTTAGTGATACAATATAAGATCAGCCTAGTATTTCAAGCAACTGAATTTACCTTCTCTGCTCATTGATATTACACTCTGTTCTGAAGTTGAGAAAATAATGAATTGCATGCATGGCTTTGCAACCTAAGCCTTTTCCAGGAAGTGCCAGTCACTTTTTAAAGCCTTCCTGACAAAATAAGGAACGTGCCATACAAGGGAAATTAAAAGAAATGGGAAAGAAGTTTCCACACAACTTAAAATGTCTTCTTACTACATTAAAGAAAAATCTCCAACTGCATTACAGAACTGCTCAAAACGCTCATGTGCATAAGCATGTCCAAATCACCCGTGCTATCTCAATCTTTTTTTGAATAAAATACTATGGATACAAAGCAACAGAAAAATTGTAAAAGTTTTAGAGAACAGCAGCATTGTGTTCAACACCTATTTTGCACATCACCATCTTCCTACACATTGATAACTTGTTTATGCAGCACTTGCAAGTGACAAGAATAAACGATGGAAACAAACTTAATTACATGTTAGATCTTTGCACGAGACTAGAGAAGACTTACAGTAAAGAGCACTGAACTGTCCACAGAACTATCATTACCTTTAATATCTCGATGGACAATCATATTACTGTGCAAATAGTGAACTCCTTCCAAAATCTGCCGTGTATATTTACGAGTCACATTCTCTGTGAGTGCTCCATATGATTTCAATTGGTCTTTGATGGAACCCTGTGGCAAACAAGTGTAACACACTAACATTTCTAGAATCACAATTGGGTTAACACTACAGTTGAAATTGAGAGAAATTTATGCCTGAAATGTAGACATTTAAAGTTGCAATACTTCTCTAGATCAACTTAAAAGCACAGATACAGTTTACCTGCACAGAGAAAAATACAAACTTTGACAGAAAAAAAGCTGGATATAGAAATCAAACTGAAATATTAAGCAATTAACTTTAAAACAGTCAAGTAGCTCAACAGTTTGAGTGATGTATTTTAACTCTAACACCACTCAACTTTTTTGACAGTTAAATGGCGACAATCAAGTTGGACAAAACACACGCCACTTACCCTGGTTAGTTTATACTTGGGCAAGAAATAGACTGTCAAGGAAAACAACATCACGTGCTGGAGAATGGTGCTTTATGTTAAAATTAAGAAGTAAGTCTTTGTTTAATGTGACATTAAATTAAAAATTCATGGTTTAGTAACTATTTCTGTATAATCCAGCTTTGTCACACAGTTATAAACTGCCAAGATTACTTCTGTTACACCGTCCTTCACATCTCAGAAAAAAATAAAGTAGTGCCTCAAAACAAAGCCAAGAACTCAGCTGAAAACTAAACAAAAAAACAAACTAACAAACAACAAAAAAACCCCAAACCCAAATATAAACAAACCAAAAATACACCACCAGCAAGAAAAAATCTTCCCACACTGATTTTTTCTGTGGAACGTTCACAGTAAACCAGAATGCTCTAACTACTCAGAAATACAGAGCCTATGTTTTCACATGGGCACATTTTATTTAGCTCTGCTGACCCCACTTGGTGAGAAAATGAATATCTAGTTTTCTGACTTTGTAATACTTCTTGACAAAACAGCAGAAGAACAGTTCAGCATATACTTAAGTGCCACAGAAAAAAACAAGTACCAGGAGTATTTTCTGTACGCGCTTGTTGCCACACTTAGCTACTTTTTGTTTTCCTAAAATAATTGAGCACTTAAGATGACTGCACAACAGCACAAGCTGAAATGCAGTAAAAAGAAATACTAAAATTCAGGAAGATTCAAGGAGCTTATACTAATGATACTATTGTCTTTTCCAAGACACTGTGAGGTATTTCTTATGCTAAAATTCAAACACAAACAACTTTTGTAGAAACCACAGTAACTCTGAAAACCCGAACAAGCAATGGAGAAGTGCTGTAAGCACTCCTCGGTAGCCATCTTTCGCTACTCCTTTTCTCTTTGACATCTCTTTAATAACTATGTGCACTTCCGCAAAAGCTGTCTACTTGGGTGCTCATCACATTGTGTAGAAATGATGGTTGCACTGGACTGGCTCTCTTGCTTACCCCAGGCATATATTCCATGAATATAGAGAGGGTTCTCTCTGGTGGATCTCTCAAGAAGCCATAATATTGAACAATTCGTTCATGCAGCAGATTTTTCAACAACTGAATCTCACATTCAAGTGCATTTACTTCCTAAAAGGAAAAAAAGAGATGAGATGTACTGTGCTTGATGCAGTAATAATGTTTTGGATTTGGATTTTTTAAAAGCAGGATAGTTCGTACATATAGAAAGGTATGCAAGTGAAGTAATAAAATATTCTTGTAGCTTACGTGAAGTTTTTACATTTTATAACAAGAAAATATCACCATTAGATTGGGGGAAATAAAAATAAAAAATATTGCTTTTCTATAAATTGACTTTGGGATGATTTTGCTGTCATTTCATTGCTTCTGTTAATTTGAAGTTACATTTGTTTCAGAGCACAGCAGATATCAATATGTGTATGAAGTCTCTGATCATTGTGTTAAAAAAATCTTTAAATCTTTGTAGTGGAATAATTAGTATTAATTCTTAACTTTTTCAAGATGACAGACTATGCTTTAAAAATATAATGAAATACAACAAAAACATTAACACATACAGTGCTTTCTCTGGAGCTATCCGAAATACTAAACATTTTGCAAACAAGAAGTAAGATATTTTGAAGTGGACTGTACAGTAAGATGCTGGAAAAATACTACCCCACAAATTTAAACCGGACAGGATTCCAAATTTCACCTTGAAGACTTTCATCAAAACTTACTTTTTATCTGTCCCAGACTAATACTGATACCCTCGTATTTCTGAGGTTAAAAAGGAAAATAGACTTTTGACACTGAGAGGCACACATTACATAGTGCTATGGCAAGTGAGGTCACAAAACTGCTGCTACAGAAGAGACTACAGTATTTTACATTTAACAGTTCCAAAGCATAATCAGCTGTTTGGTTACATTTTAAAGAAGTAGCAACAACAACTACTCTAGAAATCTACAGCACAAGTGATTCTTGGCTTTTGTCCTTGATCCTACATCACTAGTAGCAGCAACTATAACTGGTAGCCACTCAGTTCTGCAGTGATGCTTACACCCGTTGTTTCCCCGGCCTCGCTCCCCACAGTGCAGAAGTCAGTCCTAATGCAGGAAAAGTAATAATTCTTTTCTATCCTGTAAAAAAGAGCAAGTAGGGTTTGGGGGGAAAAAAAAGTAGAACAGTGCTACCTTTAAACGCTTTCTCTCCAGTAGGACAAAATCAATTTTAGAGAGAGAATAAACTGACAATGAAACTTCTGCTCTTCAGAGTGAAATATAGTGAATAACAGTAGCTACTCCTGATATCCAGAGTTTTTTTTAAAAAAGACAAACAACCCCAAATATAAAAAAAGAAGGAAAAAAATATCAAACTGTCTTTATAGCCAAACAAAATAACCTTGAGAATTTATTATCAGGAACACTTAAATTAGTACAGATTTTTCAGTTTATAAATAGAACTTGTTCTAATTCCTATAAATAATTCTCTATTTCAGCGAATACTCCATAATGGATTATTTAATTTTAGAGGTTGAGACTACATCAAATGAAGTTATGCATGTTGACTGCATAAGAATATGCCTGAAAATTAAAAATGAGCTGTAACACTAAAACCAGACAACCAAACTAATTATCTCCAGTACTAACAAAATACAATTCCTAACAAGGACATGAAAACACAGCATGTTTTAAAACATCGTCCTCTTTAAGGAAAGGAACACCAGTCTAATCTTGAACATACCACTTCAGCAGAAGCCCTTTACAAACTCTCTTTCTGGTGTCACTTACCTTGCTGGTTTCTGGACTATCAGGATCAAACTGGACTTGTTTAACAGCCAGTTCTCTTCCGGTGTCAGCATCATAACACAGATACACTCTGCCAAATGCACCTTGACCCAGCAGTTTACCAAGCCTCCAGTTAGTTGGAGCTCGTGGTGCTGAAAATATAAGTATGTTTTGGTTTTCAAATGAGCTTGTTATTCAGCTGATCGAGAAAAACTGGAATACACAGAAAATAATTTTTAAAAGACTACTTTTCAACAACAGGGACTGTGCATCCTAAAGCTTCCCATATAAGTTACAGATGTCAAGAAAACTTCCTGTAAGATGAAAACCAAGAGCTACATAAATTTATTCACAAAATAATTTGTTGTAGAGATAGACATACATAAAGCAACTACCAACAGCTAATCTGAAAAACAGAAAAAGCACGTTAAATAAACTTGGTAACACTTTCTTTAAAAAAGGAGGTATGATTAAAAGGTACCAGCTACTGAAATCATCACAAAGTATATTTTTTTTCTGAAATGCCACCACACTGAACATGTGCACTTTATCAGAAAACTTGACCAAAATCTGCAAAAATAAATAGTAACTGCAACCTACACAACCCTTCCTGGGTCCTCAAGAACCTAACAAAGCAAAAGCATTTTTACACTAATTTGTTTTTGCAGATGTAAAATCCATGTGAAAATCTACATGAAGGTTGACACAGTAAGCAATCAAAAAACGACGAGCATAGAGTCTTGATTTCTTCCCATTGGAGAGACAGTTCAGACAGATTTACAGTGGAGTTCACAAAATGCTTTAACTTACAGCGGCTGGGTGGGCTGATGTCCATGACTGACAAGGTAGGATTGTCTATGTCACTTCCCCTCCTCCTCATTCGGTTATCTTCATATTCTGGCGTAAAGACACTGCTTCCACTACTGGTGCTCAGCGAGTGATCAGTGGGACTGAAACTAACTGGTGATCGGAAGCTGTTTCCCTGAGTCCTTCTGGCTCTTGGAAAAGTTTTACGACCTTCAATAACACACAAAGAATACTAATGTTACCCTACAAAATATACTCCCAAGCAGTCTGTTTGCAAACACTTTATGAATTCCACATAATGTAGTTCAGGCTTTCCACAGAGGATGATGCAATGATCATGAAATTTACTGGTTTCTTAGAAGAAAACAAACATTCATCCCAGATGTATGTAAGGATTAGACTGAATCAAAACCTGTTTGACACTGAAGTGACTGAAATTGGACCAAAATCTGGAACTGTTCTGAAAGGTAACCAACATGAAACCTGGAGGGCTGTAAGAGGAGAAAGGAAAATGCTCTACATCTACTTTTATTGTTCTGTTCAGGCGTAAATATCGAACTTCCGATAAATAGGAGAGTGAAAGGTAGGTTTACAATCCAGTGGCATCCAGGCTGGCATCTTCTTCCTGTAAACTAGTAAGAATCAAATGCAGAGAAAGATTTACACATGGAATCAACAGGAATACATCACAAAATTCACAAACAATGCATAATTCAGAAATAGCTACAGCATCAGAATATAAAAAAAAAGGGCCTTGATTTTCAAAAAGGTTAATTACAGCCAGATGACTAACATAATTCATGTTAATATATTTAGATAACACAAACATTTTTACATCAGCATAGCTTGAAAAGTCATCCTACTGAATTTGTACAAATGGCTGAAGGAGTCTCTGATTCATTAGGTACTACACTGGAGAAGGTATTCACAGGGGACTGAAGGGGACAAATAAAATAACTTTGAAACTGTGGACTCTAATTTATACACTAGTCAGGCCGATTTCAGTTCCAAGAAGGGTAAGCAAACAAATTACTAAGCAGTTTTATAAACCACTGGGAAGATAATAAGGTGATAAACCAGCAATAATTGGTTTGTCACATGTAGCCAATCCAATTTCCCCTTTTCATCAGGACATTCTCACGAACTAACTAGTGAAGTATTGCATAGACCAACTTACTATGCAAGGGACGCCCAAGACAGACTCGGAGCAGTTATCAGTGATTTCTTATCAAAGGGAAGGATAATTTACATACACCGTTTTAACTGATGGCATAACAGATGGAACATAACACACTGAAACACTGCAGATGACAAGTCCATTTAAAGATAAAATGATATTAGTTAGTTGAAGATGATTCCAAAATCAACATTATGATATTCAGTAAGGAAGCACAACATACATACTCAAAGGGAAATCAAATGCAGAAAACACAAAGTGTGAAGTAATAGGTTGAAGTAATAACATTGATGTAAAAAAGCATACAGGAACTATAACAGACCACAGACTGAACAGGAGTCAGTATGGTGACTATGACAAAAAGTGTCATTCTGGAATGTATTAACATGACCATTACGTACTGAGCCATGGTTATATCCTATGTTATATGTAAAGTGGCCATGAGAAAAGCCTCGGCTAGAGTACTTGATCGAGTTTTGGCCACAAGAAGAATGGAGAAGAGACAAGAAGAAAATAAGGCTTGCAAAAATGTCTGAGGTAAGGCTTAAAGCTTGAACTAAAAAAAATGCCAGAAAGCAGATGTGTGTACAATGTAGTGTTATATTTGGGCAATGACCAATTTTTCACTGTGTTAAAATAGAGTAGCCAGCTTCTAGTTTCATTTGCGGGAAAAATTATTTAGATGATAGAGAAAGGTAAGAAACAAGATAAGCTATCTTCAAAGTTAGTTACCTAAAGAAAATTAGTATCTCTTTAAAGTCAATTTAGAGTTTACTTTAAAGTCAATGTGACGAATTTTTGCCTCTTTAACCTTTGGTATTGACATGATTTCTGTAACAATTCCATTTATCGCTGTGTTTATTCCGTAGTGCAAATGAAACCATTTGGTCTTTGGAGAAGTTTTGTCTTAAAACTGCTCAACTAGTGCTTGACACACCCTAAGTCAGATAATCCTTCAGCTGCTCTTCTTCCTTTGGAAATTTAACACGTGTTAAATTTGCATCAATGTTATTATTATCCAAATCAGTTTTGTGGCCACATCATCAGGTGGTATCATACATTCCAACTATTGATTCCACGAGCTAATTGTTAATTTCTCTGTTTGAATTATTGCTCTTCAATTACATTTACTCTTTCAGTCTGAGAAACTGTTAACAGAAAGAGGTTTTTTAAGCAAAAAAAGAAATGACAAACTAACTGACATACCTACTTTGGACAGAAAAGGGTCACAAAGGTCAAGGGCTTACACTGGGTGACATGTGCATGGCCAAAAATAGAGAATATTTTCATAGCTGTGCCTATGAGTCATGAATTTCTGTAATCCACAACTTCATCAGAAGTAAGACTGCTCAGCAGGTCTATCAATCATTGGCAGTTTAGCAAGTGAGTTTGGGGAAAGAAGTTAAGCTTTCGATTTCAATCTAGATTGTGCTCTTAATTTTTTAAATAAGAAAAAAACAGGTTAATAAACTTCTAGAGTGTTCATACTTACCGTCGTTGTAGTCTTGTTGATGATATGAAATATGGTATCTCCGGGGGTAAGTTCCCCCCTTTCCAAATTTATCAAATATTGGGATATCATACTCTACTAGAAAATAAAGATACATTTCAAAATTAAAAATGTGACAAAAGTATACTAAATTAATCAGTTCAGTATTATAAACTTGAAAATTGAGGAACATAAAAAAGGACATGCTTCAAGTTGAAGCATTGGACAAAAATAGTTTATAGAAAAAAAGACACAGATTTAACAAATGACAAGAAATAAAAAGGACATTCAGCCAAAAGTTCCAAAAGATCAAGACTTCAACAGCTCAAGTGGTTTGTAACTTCTTGCTTAGAAGAATGTCAGAGGACTGCAGCATGCCTAATCACTCCAGTTTTAAAAATAGTTTCTAGAGAAATTCTGGGAAACTACAGTTCACCAGAAAAAACTGGCAGAAGCCACTACAAAGATTAAAATTTAAAGGTGCATAAATAAGAAAAACCAGCAAATGAGTCACCATCACCTGAATGATTAAAACACATTAAACAGGTTTTCCTTCAAAAATTATTAAATGAGAAAAGTATTCATAAAATAAAGGGAAAAGTCCCTCATGCATAAATAATTGGTTAGAAGATAAGTACATAAGATGCGAGTAAATGGTCATCAGTTCTACAGGAATCTGGGCTACATCTCATTCAGTTTAATTATGCATGAATTCTGTGGACAGAACAATGAACAGCAAGGCGATAAACACATGTGGAGAGATAAAGCCAACAGAGAAGAATTACAGAAAGCCCTTAAGAGTCTACGTGACTGGATGTTAAAATGGCACGTGAAATTCAATGTAGGCTACTGTAATGGACTGTGATCAACAGTTCCAACAAAGCAGCAGCTGAATTCTCTGTATTGGCTAAGCAGCAAATTAAATGCTATAAATCATGAAGACATACTGAACAAAGTTTTGGTCTATTCCACTTCAAAGGATTTAATAAAATGGGGAACGATTTAGAAACACAGAAATTGATACAAGATTGCTTCTACATAAGGAATGTAGGCCTCTATAGACTAGAAAAGCAACAGCTGAAAGGGAGACATAAGGAGATCTATTTAAAAAAATAAAATCACAAAGGGCATACTACTTCATAAAACACAGTAAGCTGCACAATTTCTCACAACATGCTGTTGATACTGAAAAAGTTTATACAAATCGAAACAGGGACTGGAAAAAACTGCAGAAGAAAAAAAATCATCAAATCACAGGAGAGCATCTTGCATTTGCACAACCTTAAAGCCATACATGACTAAGAATATATTCTGAAGAAGGAATACTACATGATCCTTTACAGATCCTGATACTGGTTGTGGCCAGAGAAAAGACTAGGCCAGACGGACACTTTTTCTGACTCTCTATACTATTCTGGTTTTATTATACATCCAATTACGAGAACAAATATTAAATATGGAATTAATGATTGCTGTCTATCCCATTGTTAAAATACCAGATCATCCCATAGGAAAAAAATAGAAAAAAATCACAAGTGCTTATTAGAAAAGTAACCACGGGTAAACTAGATTAAGATTAGCAAAGGCATACTAATTTCCAACATTTTTGGTATTGATCTGTACCACCTAAATGCATCTTACACATGGTTTCAGTTTTATTTCATTTATAAGTGGTGCAATCTGCTAAGCACTCTGGAATCCTAAAAAAACCTCCCTATAAACCAAACAGTTACATGGATAAAGCCTCACAAACAAAATAAGAAGCCACCTCAAGGTATATAATAGACAAAAAAACCACAACACCCCAGATTCACTGGAAGCTAATTATTGTTCAACAGCAAAATTCCGCATCGAGACGTGTCCATGAGAGACACCTCAAAGCACTTTCAAGGTTACCCACTACACTCAGTATCCTGAGCCACGCACAACAATTTGGATTCAAGCCAGAGTATTGTATGAAAACAACATTAGTGGTGATGATTTATAGGCATGGCACACAGTTCTTCATCCTTTCACTTTGCAGTGCTTTCAATTACAGAAGTCATGAGCACTTCAAAGCAATCCTGATCTCACACAGGAGAAGATGAAGGCTCCATATTCTGGTTTTGGCTTGGATGGAGTTGATTTTATTCATTACTATGAAGCTGCTATGGTGCTATGTTTTGGACTGGTGACCAAAACAGCACTGATAACATAGGGATGTTTCAGTTATTGCGGAACAGTGTTGACAGCATCATTGCTTCCCACAATGCCCTGCCAGTGAGAAGGCTGGGGTGCACAAGAAGTCGGGAAGGGACACAGCCAGGACAGCTGACCCCAGCTGACCAAAGAGATACTCCATATCACATGAGGTTGTGCTCACCAATAAAAGTAGGAGAAAGAAGGAGGAAGGGGGAATGTTTGGAGTTAGGAAGTTTGTCTTCCCATCTAGCCTTTAGGTCCTCCTTTCCTGGAAATGGCTAAACATCTGCCTGCCACTGGTAAGTAGTGAATCGATTCCTTATATTGCTTTGCTTGCACATGCAGCTTTTGCTTTACCTATTAAACTGTTTTTATCTCAAACCACAAGTTCTCACATTTACCCTTCCTATTCTCCTCCCCATCCTACTGCGGGAGTGAGTGAGCAGTTGTGTTGTGCTTAGCTGCCTACTTGGGTTAAACCACAACGCTCCGACATGAAATAAATTAACCAAAGCTATGTGCCAACTTAGATGGACATTAGAGTCCAGTGTAACGAACTGTTGCGTGCCTCTATCCACCCCATCATTGGTTCATTTGAGAGAAGCAGACACAATACACTATGAACACTAACAGTGGTGTTACACACAGTCTAGAAGAAAATATCTGGAAGATCTTGTATGTAATTTTATCTTTTACTGTGCATATTTGAATTGGATTTTGTTGCTTTGTTTTCTCCTACCATATTAAGTTTCTGTAATAAAATCCCTCCCAACGTGAGCTTCCCTTCACAGCCTTCTATTTGCAAGAGGAAGAGTTCTGGAAAGCTAGTGTGTCCAGTGATTTTGCCTACCTGAGAATTCCTGATGATTATCTGGATAGCTCTGTGCTCTTGGCATCCGAGATTTAGGATAGTTGTCTCTGAAAATACAAAAAAATATAGCATCTAAAAATTGCTGTTAATTTAGTACTTAAATATTTAATCTTAATGTCTTACAATTCTGATGAAAAGTTATTGCTTGCTACACAACTTGCTGCACCAGTTTACAAATTTGGAAGCCAATTTTGAAAATAAAAATTAGTAGGTGTCAATAGCAATTTAAGATCAGTAGCAATGGAAAAGCTTGCTTGTCAAGCTTAATTTAGTAAGAAAGCTACAGTCTATTAACTAGCAATGATATTAGTAAAAACATGAACTGTCCTAAGTAAAGCCACAAAGGAGCACTGTTGCGTTTCATACTTTACAGCTAAACACAAAAGTTTATAGACTGGCAAAATCTCATACACAGCCTACAAAAGCTCTTGAGGAAATGTAACCAAAGAAATGCAGAGCCTTTGACTGTCTCAAAGTATTTCCTCTTCTCTCCATGAAAGTCATACGATTAAGAGAGTAATTTAATTGACTTAGAATGATGAAGATTTTTTTTTGTTTTTACAAGATCACATTGTTTCTTACCTACTGTTGGTATGTAACTCCCAGCCACCAAAAGGAATGGATGGGATTGCCAGTCAGAGCAACCGATTACAGTATAATTCCATAAACATACCAAAACAATGTCCTCCTTTTTCTGGTAAGAATTTCTCTAATGGGTAACAGAAGCTAAATGAAGACACAAAACCTACATCTTTGTAGGAAATACTTGAATGAAGAAAAAAAAAAAAGGAAAACAAACTAAGTAGAGGTGACAAAGTAAATAAAAAAACAAGCAAAAGAAGCTTTGAGGAAGAAATATGAGTCAAATTAAGATTGCTTTGTTTCCCCTTGTTCCACTCACCCATACCCCATAAAAACCCTAAAAATTTGGCAATTTGCTAGAATTTCTATCCCATGTAGCTACATTAAACACTGTGTGTGTATAACCTATTTCACCCCAATCACAAAATACTTTGTTGTTTTCTTGCTTGTGAAATGGAGTTTCACTATTTAACTCAAAAAATTGTTAGACCAAATGGGTTTGTGCCCTCAAATCACATATTCTCAAATGAAACAGCATCATAGAATACTATTCCTCTGACTGATCGACATAGGAAATTATTTCAAACTTTTTTAGCTTTCTACCAATTAACTAAAATACTTAATTAACAGTATTATTTGTATAGCAGTTCCAGATAAACGAGAAGCCAAACTGCACAACTTAAGACGCAAGGTTATTTGCCTGGCTAACTACAAGCCATCAGAAGTAAATTCTGTTTAGTTTATCCAGTAGCTGAGAAACTATAGACAGTGACCCTCTCTCAAAATACAGGAATCTCCTAACAGGTCAGTCAAAACAGATCTCCAGCCCACTACAGTACACACTGCCTCTTGCTAACTGGCAGATTTAAACCAAGAAAAAATAGAAGAAAGTCTGCAGTGGGAACAAGAGGAATGGACAGTAATTGCAAAGAAAAGAAGGCGTTTGTCTTTAAATGATTCTACACACTTTCTTCAACTGAGTATTCTCAACCACAGAAAAGGGAAGTTTACTTCATACAGCAGTACCTAAGAAATGGATAAATTTGGTGGGATCGCTCACTGCCAAAATTTACTAAAAATCTTAAGTACATTTTTGTAGGATCTGAGGTGTGTCTTTTTTGTAAATTTCAATTGCACATTATATAAATAAAGCTAATTTTTTTCTGCATATTAGTACGCAATTACATTTCAATAAGTTTTATAAATGTTCTATAACTTACAGAGGAATTTCTGGATGAAGTTTGGTAATACCTGATGCTGCAGAGTTATTCTATGTTACAACTGATATATTATGCAGCCTAATAAAGATAAATAATGAATATAAATAATTAATATAAATAATTTTTACCCATCTAAAGGGCTGTCAAGTGAGGGACAGCTTCCCGAGCCAGAATTTTCAGGACTGCTCAAAGACAATGGATCCAGCATCTAATAAATAACAAACAGAGAAAGACCAACAAGTTTAAGTTCTTGGTGCTTCTTTTTTTAAAATACTTAAAGGTTTCTGCTTTGAAAGACCTAATAAAAAAACCAAACCAGAAATACTAATTACTAGGAAAAAAAGTTAGCTACCATAGTTGAGCGGCATTGCATACTGCAATCCTGACTGCATGATTTTTCTTGCATCTAACTGGAATATAGTTAAGGTATTCAATCCTCTATCATGCTTTGTACAAAAGAAGTTGTATTGGTGAATTCTTCCTGTACATGCCATTGTCTCTTAATATTATAGCAATATCTATGTGAGAGCAGCTTAACACAATAAATAAAATAAGGCCTCTAAAGCATAAAAAGCTGAGATAGTTTAAAAAAAATGGATTTTGTTGTCATCACCGAAGAAAAAAAATCAAATATGACACAGATTTTGATGAACGCAATTTAAAGCAACCTCTGCAGTGGCTTAAGTTTGGCCAACTAGCAGTCATATAAAGCAGCTGAAATCACAGAGGGCAAAAGCTTATAAACATTTATCACTAGGTAGGACTCCAAGTGCGTTACACAGATTTTTAAAAAGAACTTAAGAGAGGAAGGAGGGAGAATGCATAAAATTTATGAATACTGACCCCTTTCACCCAAACTAAATTCTTTTCCAAATACAATAAAACTTCATGTGAAAGTGGCATTTACAAAAACACCAAAGGGATTTTTTTCTTAAAACCCTTCTGATGACCTAGTAATGGATGTTCATGAGCTGTGTGAAATCAGCCACACATCAGTCTGAAGAATTAAAACCGACTAAGCCAGATTTATTACATAATAAAAACAAACATCAACACTGTATCTGCTTCCTGAATCCTAATCAAGAGAAAGATAAATGGCTTGATAATCAAGAGCATCCTCTTGATTACCAGCTATTTCTATTGGCTGACATTCATTCTGTTGATCTTGCACCGTTGCCCTTAATGTCCTAAGTTTAATGACAGGCAAACATCACTCCCTTTTCTTTTGTATTAATCTGAAATGTTTTACAGATTTATTCTGCAGAAGTGGAAACAGAATCTAAATTTTAAGCTGTTGCATGTGACAATTTTACCAGCCTGCCTCTCAAAAACAGAATGGAAAGCTCATTTGTTGTCTTAAAATTAGGTCCTTCCTAAAGTGAAGTTTGTTTTGGAATATTATAGAACAGTTATTAATTTTTTTATGAATGGGACACCAATCTTCTGTTGTAAATTAAGAAGTTGCCTTTCCAATTTTTATGGTCTGTGCTGTATCTCAAAGGTCCTGGGCACATACTTTGCCAAGCACCAATCAAGAACTTAATAAAGAAACAGTATCCAGAAAGTGAGCTTGCACTCTACAAACTCAGATGCTTAAATGAACTCTGTATTGGGGAGGACAACATTTACCACAGGTTCAGCTCCTCTTTCCTCATGCTGAACAGTAGGCCCTGAAAGGGGAAAAAGCCCATCTACTGCCAGATTAATTACCTCAATAACTTAACGCATTATGGTCCAACTAGCAGACCACGGCCCACTTCTGTCCAGCCCATCATCTCTTCTGAGGAGAAGTGCGGGGTCAGGGTATGAATAGCTGGGCTCGGGCAGGTCAATAGGAAAGCAGAGCAAAGCCCTCCACTACCAAATACCCTTCTTGTCATTGTGGGGCAGGCTGTGAAAAATGTAGGCAGCATGGTCCACTCTTGCCAAAGTGATGTGACAATTTAGGGGAAGGAATCAAAAGGGAGCAAACAGAGGTTGTAAGTTCTCCAACACCCCAATTTGGCCCTGGAGGCTGCTTGGATTGAACCAATCTGGCTTCCTATGGAAGTAAAATTCCTGTATCCAAACCCTGCTGGTAGGTTACACAGCAATGCATACATGACAGGCAACACGTTTCTTGAATACTCTGGAGTGAAAAGACATCCTGACCATCTGAGATAATCTGTCTGTTTGACCAGTTAGTAGCCAAAAATGACTTTGCCCAGGCCAAAAGTAATAATTTCACTGAATGAATCCAGGCCTCGGCTGGATCTGACCACATGGCTATGATAATGAATAGCACCCTGGTGTGGAAATTAGGAGATTCCGTCTCTATTCCCAACTCAGTCATTAAAATTGTGCAACAAATTGCACAATTTTTTTGCCTCTATTTTTATTCTATCATCTGTCTCTTATTTAGTCAGCTCATAAAAACCACTACCTTTTGCCATTTGTGAATACAGTGCCAATGTCAACAAGAACTTGAAGTGATTCGGGTATGCAGCATTATTTGTTTTTTCCTCCTTAAAATATCCTTCTCCATTGCCAATTCTGTGAGCCATTACATTCCTCCATCTTTTCCCGCTGTTTTGAAGGGTATCTTTCACTATTCAGAGAGCAGGATTTTTATTCATGCTAAGTGTGCTGATATCCCTCACAAGTAATGCGGGTGAATAAGGAGAACAAACGAGCATACCTTTATCTTCGTCACACCCTCCCCCCTCCCAATGTGATTGCGGAAAGTATTTCAGAGCTTATTTACACTAGGACCTGTGCTATACCCTTGCCTCTACCCCAACACAGTAACAATTGAGTCCAAATAATTCTGACAGATTCAAACTTTTCTTTAAAACTTCCTTTGATTACCTGGGAAAGTTGTAGAACTGGTCTTGCTTACATATCTTTCTCATTAAAATAAAAGGGTTGATGCTTTCTAATGTAGACCTCTCTTGCTGTAATTTATATCTATCACTACTTCACTCAGCTATCATGGAAATTAAGAATATGATCTTTCTTCTTGTAGCAACATATTTAAATAACTGAAGAGACTTACAGAACAAAACCAGGTTCTATAAGACTAAACAACCACAATTATTTTAACCTCTCACAGATCACGTTTTCTAGGGTTGTCATCTTTTTTCTGCTGTTCTTTTAACAATTCCATATCCCACTAGAGCAGCATTATTTCATAAACCAATCTAACAAAAACTTCAATTTTAATAAATCACACACGTACCTGATCCATACTTTCTGGAATGAATTCACCCTCACTGTTGATACTGGTGAAGGACCCATTTCGGGCCACCTGATGCAGCTCATCTGGAATGTATCCTGGTGGAGGTGAACTCCTGTCATGGGTATTAGAACCTTTTGAAAGAAAGGGATAATCAGTGACTCTTCACTAACCCAAAATCCAGGAGCTTTATTCAAATAATTCATAGGCACTAAGCCTGTCTGAATAACTTCTTGCTTTTGAAATTTCCCAAATGCCTATGCAATAAAAGACTTGTGTATAGCATTTAAAATCTGTAACCCAGGAATTACAAAAGATTTTGAGCAGGGTTGCCTCAAAGGCAAAGAATTTTCATTATATAGGAACAGAAATATAATTTGGTAGCACATCTAGCTGGGTAAATTCCTTCTTCTGAAACAAAGCCTTCCACCCATGTCAATCTTTTCCAGCTCTTCAGAATTTCATTTTTTCTTTGTACAATAGTACATCTGCAAGAACACGAATACCCCCCTCTATTCCTAATAGACACATAACAAATCAATTAAATAGCCTGAAAAATTATTCATTAAATTCTCTAGTTTCATAATTAAATTTGGAAGTTAACATTACATCAACTTTAATACAGGAATAGGCAAAAAGGTTATATCAATAAATACCTTAAACAAATGTTTACACATTGAGATTAAAAAATATGGGAGCTCTCAATTGAGCAAGGTAATTAAGCGCTGCATAAACAGATTTTTCAGTAACTACTTCCCATATCTGAAAATAAAGATGAGTACCAGCATCAACTTTTTAGGCTATCCATCAGTTATCTCAAATAATTCTACATACGTTTATTTACTTCTGATTTTTTTTTTGGTTTATTTTCTGTACTACATAAATTTAAATGCCCTTTGACTTAAAACTCAAAATCCACTCCCCCTAAATGCAAACTCTACAGTATGATGAGTCATTGATGAGTAACAGAAATCCAAACAGTCTACGATGAGAACAAGATCTTCATGAAGAGAATATCACAGAAGAAAAGTTTTTACAACTAAATCTATTGAAATATGCAGCTTACCTATTACAGACAGCTGCCTTTTTCTGTCTGTCACACCAAACACTGTATTATCTAAATCTTCCAGTGACGGCAAGGGTTCCACATTATTTACACTGGGTGACTGAAAATGAGTACATATTACAAACTGCAATTGTTACTTTACATTCCTGACAATTAAAATACTTTGCAAACTTTTCCAGGCTTTGTGCAACACATTCCCTTTTTTCATATAGTTGAAAAGAAGCTTGTCAATTTATATCAAAATTCACCTATTTTAGCAGCTCACTCTTAATATTTAAAAATAATTTTTGATACACACTAAAATACAAATCCTATCAATATCATGTCTGCGGTGTGATAGACAATACCAAAATAATTCAGTACTTAGCCTATTTTCTGTTGCTACTGTTTGCTACAACATTTGACTTGCAACAAAGGAGCATCAACAGCATAGAACTTAAGCAGTTCCAAGCTACAGTTACTTAAAATTCTGTGTGCTTCTCAAATTTGTATCACACCATCATCTTACTAAGTAACATTTTTCTAGCACTGTAGGGAAGGTACATAAAGAGAGAAGAACAGCATTTAGGAAAAAAGTTAAAGCTGAGTCAAAGCAAAAAGCAAATACATGCTTAAAGTGAACTGAAATAGCATGCAGTATAATTTTCAATTGGAAAAACGTAATCTTTAAGAAAAAGATGCAAATGATACTTAAATATAAAAATTGAGGTTCAAGACATTTAGCATGCCAACTCATACCTGTGTATTTCCTTGTATTACAAGTAATATCTTGAGACTCTTCATATGTACACTACGGTCAAGCAGTTCAACAGCTTTGTCCAGGTCATCCTGTGTGGTTAATGGAATTACAAGCTACAAAAAAGGGAAAACATAAAATTGAAAAAAAAGATTCCTTGAACAGGACACAAAAAAATGAGTAAGTCAACAAATAAACTGACACCATCTTTCCTTTCATTCTAAACAACTTGAGTATAAAATGTATTAAATGATGCCTCAAGTTACCACTAAAACATCTGAAGTTCAACCTTAATTCTTCGTTCAGATACCTTCAATAGGTACAGCAGGGCAGAACAGTTCTTCACAACCAATGAGTAACCCTTTTATTCATGTACAACTTAATATCCTACAAGTTTCAGAGAATCTTGTACAAAAGTGTCAGTGCATTTGCCATCGTCTAAATTAATACAAGTAAGATTACTAAAAAATCCTATTTTATAGAGCATAAAACATTTTCTATCTCACAGTATTACTACTCTAGTTATGTGACGTTCCATCACTAACAGACTTGCTCCATTGAATAACAATTTGTTAAGGAAGTTATCTGCCATGATGTGATCCACATATAACAACTGTAGTCTCACTAGAATCTCCTTGATCAAATTAATTAAAAATAACTTGGTATACATTCTGAATTTTTAGAACAGAGAATGATATGTCGTTAAAATACACTTGAGATTTGAGTTCTATAATGATTAAAATTTGGCTTATGTTTCAGGAGTGTAAATTACAACTTCTGCTTGTAACAAAGGAACAGCGCAATATAGATTTTTTTAAAATCTGTTCTACTTGTAATCTCAGTGATGCTCAAATACAACATCAGTTGACATACAGTACTGTTATACAAAAAGAAATGAGAATAAGGGATGAAGGTCTCACTAACAAACGAGCATATTTTTCATTTTAAGTTGCAGTTTTAATGTTAATGACAGGTTATTACCATTATATTTCTGAAAAGCGATGTGATGATTTGCAACTAGTGCAGAAGATGACATAGCAGAAAACTTACTCAAATGCCTAAAAAAATCTATCAGAGAAAGGAGCTGAGGCTAAAGCACCACAAATATCCCTTTCTTCTGACCTTCCTAATCTCAAAAAGCCTTCTGTAGGAAATCTTCCTTTTGAGAATCAGTTTCAAAGAAGTGTCTGGTAAGGTAGCATGTAACCAACAAACAGCAATAACAGGCATCTTCTGCAAAGATGAAGATTAGATACAGCAATTACGTTGTGCATAACCAAGCACACCAATAATCCTTCATGCACTTTGCTGACTCAAGGCAAAATCCATAAGTAACTCCTAAGAATGGATCCTGCACCTGTAAATATATTTCCTATTAATAATTCCATCTCTGCTTCTAAAGGAACAATGGAAGTAATCTTGGTCAGGCATAAGTGGCTTAACAGCAGTAAAACTGTTCTCAGGAAATCTCTGAATCAGCCACTTTAAGAGGAGCAACACTTAAGCCTAGTTCTCCAGTCCAAACATTACTAAATACAAAATTTTAGCAATTACCTAACAAGATTAATCCTTAGAGGAAAAAAGTGCACAAGAAAGGATAAATGTTATTTGAAATTTACAAACAAAACAAAGCTCAAAGAGGTAAAGACTTTCCTGAAGTCACACAACAGTACCGTAGCAGAGCAGGAAGAAAATTTAACCATTCCAAATCAAGTCTGAGATATGATTCATTAAGATATGACTCTCCTCATAAAATATTTAATGCATCTCCTGTCTAGCTGAATTTAGACAAGCCTTACATATTTGAGAACACGTGCATTACAAATCTGGGGGTTTGTCACGGGAACAAGTTTTGCCACAGAAGTGGTTTTCGCTGCTTAAGAGAGCACATTTCAGCCTTAAAATAATCAGTGTACAAGTCACTGAGAATTTAGAAGACACAGAATATTACCTCATTATTGCTGTAATGTAAATCCATAGTCTGTCCAAAAGCAATTTTAGCTTTAGTTGCAAGATCTTCAAGTTTAATAGGCCTTGGTAATTGCAGGATCCTGAAACACAATTTAAGTTGAAGAATTTTTGTCCATAACTTATGAAAAACTGTTAATTCATTATTTAAGAGCAGTGAAAAAGTTAAGGGATAATCATACATAAAATTAGATCTTACTATGACTATTTTACTTGCTTGCATATGGCTTCTCTCTTAAATAAATGCTTTGCATGCCTCCATTCCAGAGGCAAATTCTTAGAAGCTTCTAAAATTTTCTGGTTTAGAAAACCAAGACAATGGAGTACGATAGTCTCACAAGCGCAAGCATCAGAAAGGAATGACTCCTACAGTCCCCATGTTTTGGAAATCCAGAAGATTATCTCATCTGAGGAACGTAACCAGACATCACTATCTTTATCATAAGGAATTACATGCTCAAACTGCCAAGTCCCCCTCTAACTGTGCTTCAAGTGTACTACTGTAAGAATAGTGCACTTGGAGATCAACAGCTCAGATTTTCCTTTCACCAAATGTCTTGCCAAATTAAAAGGCCCTAAATGCCTGTAACTGACCTCTTGCTATAGAAAACTACTATATTATTTGAGACAAAACACTATTAAACAACAAAAACTATTTAAAAGTGGCTAAGCTAGTGAGATACATTCAATCCATATCCGAAAAAAGAAACGGCACTCAAATTTTGTGAAGCAGAGACATTAGAAAAGGATAACTGTGCCTTTTATTGGTATTTCAATTGGTACACTGGTTACGGAATAATATTTCTCAACAAAATAAGGCTGGAAGCCAGGCCACATCCAACTAAAAATTATTTTGACAAAATAAAATCATAAAAGAAACTAAAACAAAACACTACCAATGCTCATTGTAGTTCACAGTTTGTTTAGCAACTCTGGAACTCTGCCTATCACCGTGCACGTTCCTTGGTACAGACTGCCACATTCACTACCAAAAGAAATTCTGGAATCACTTCTCTTTTCCACTTCCCTTTTCAAAAACTAGTGAGAAAACCATTGCATAACTCATTTTCCTTCCATCATTTCATTATTTTATCTTTAGAACTATATGCTCAGGCAACAAGAGTATTATAACTCATGCTAAGCAGTGAGCCAGGGCTGCTCAGTACCCCCGGGATCAAGCAGGATCAAGTTACTCAGGACAGTCCAAAGCAAAGTTAGGGCCATCAGCATAAAGATCTGGGGAAGGTTATCTGTCCGCACACTTTCTTTATATGCTTGTATTAATAGTAAATCAATTAACTTAGTTCACTGCGAAAGTGAATTAAGATAAGATTACAAAAATGCACTGGCAGTAAGTAAATAGTTCTCCATTTTAAATTCATGCTTCTGCTTATTTCACAAGAAATTGATAGGTTGAATCCTCAATTTTCAAAACTTTTTTTAAAAGACTTAATTACTCCAAATTACTTATAGCACTCAGCCATTACCAATGCACTGTTACACGTGATGTTCAGAAGAGTGACAGAAAAAAGCTCAAGAATGTTAAAACCTAGTGAAATGACTGCTATTTTGCCACTCCGTGTAAAGAGAGGACACAATCAGCAGGAATACGCTCTGATCTACCGCACGACTCACTAAAGACTGCCAAGGAGTAGCACAGGTTTCATTGTGAAGCAATCTTTACAGAAGAAATTTACTGTTTCTATTGACAAATATTGCATGACCAGGATTTAATTTCCTTTTTCCACTATTTTCAAAGATCTTAGTCTATAACCATTTCTCTGTAGGTACAAGTAAAGTTTATGCTTTCAGAAAGAGACAAAATGAGTCATCCACAAACTAGTTCTGCACAAAACTACAGATTTTACTTCTGTAAGAGCTTTTGAGCAGCCACCAGGGCAGAGCTATATATAGATGTCTGCATACTCTAAGCATGTACATCATTCAGCTCTCACATACAAAATGATTATTCAAACTGATTATTCAAAAATTTCAATGAAAACAATTTAATTATAAATCCTAATAAATTTTCTTATTATAGTTCTCTGACTGGTTCTTCCAAAGTACAATCCAATATTGAGCTTTAAGATACAGGCTTCTTCCTCTGGGTGTTACAGTAGCAATACATTATCATGCTTTTATGATGCACATTATGCAGAAAAAATAATTTGCTGGTCTACTCATATTAAAGATCTATGTTAATGATCTTAATAGAGGATATTACATGGGACATAGTTACGGTAAGATACTTCTGCATTTATGTATACTTAGAGCACACATTTTATACATATTAATTCTCCTAAAATGGTTCTTAAAATTAAATTTAAGCTCAAACCAAATATGTTCAGCTATCTGAAAAAACTTTGAACAATCTGAAACTTGGACAGGATTCCAACAAAATTTCATAAATAATTAAAAGACAAAATTGTTTCCTGTGTTACTATCTTACCTTTTTTCACCTCGATGTTCAAATTTGACTCTAACGTCATTCTGTAAGAAGAGAGATAAAGGAACCACTATTAGTTTGCTACTATCTCCTTTAATAAAGACCACAAAATCCTACTCAATAATCCAACACTAGAAATAAAATCCTCAGGCATTCTGTATTTATTTTCTGTCCCTCTGATATACTAAACTTAACAAATTAATTCTGCTGAGGTATCTGATAGAAGCCTTAAAGTGCGTAAAAAATACCAAAAAAACATTCTGAAGTATAACAAATGCTTCTGTAAGTAAATATGTCATTTTCTATCAATATATTTTAATTGTATAACAGATTCATGATTTCAAATTCAGCATCAAACTGATCACCAAACAATTCTCTATCACGAATAGGCATGCAGACCTAGCTACTAGGTTTTTATGTATAACATGGCGCTGAGCATTCCAGCCTTAAGAAACATATCTTGTTTCATAAGTGTTACCATAGCAACCCACATATGTAATTAAGCCAGCATTCATACAACCAATTTCCCAATAACAAAGATACCTGCAAATATTTGGAGTTACACGGAAACAAAATTGTTTTGTAACATCATAACTTTAAGAATCAAACTGATTTAGCAACTATTGAAGGAAAAAAAATCTCTGTGGTTGAATGCAATTTATATCCAAATAACAATGTTACATGTTCCAGAAGAATTGATTCACAAGTGATTATTTCAAAATTCACATATTTAAACATAATGACAAAACTTACCTTTTCCCACACACATACATTTAAATTCAACTATTTTTCTTCTAACTTTCTAAATATTTTCTATATTCAAATTATTTTGGATCATATATGCGCACATATTACTTTAATGCCTAAAGTCACAGCTCAGAAGCAAGTTATATGACAGCAGCAAAGCACCAGTGTTATATACACTGAACTCAGAGCTTTTAATGCACAGAATGAAAAAGATGTAGCCATCAGTTTTTGACAGTTTGAGGGCCAAATATGTTCAAACACTTTAATCTTTAACAGGTTACTACAAAAGACTACACAAAAGTGACATTTCATGAAAATCTGGACTCTCAATTAAGAATCAAATCAAATAAACATACAGATAATTCAATAGGGCTACTGCTACAATTTCGGTAAAATTCCATATCCTCTCCTTTCCTAATCTATCCACATGGTAGCTGAAACCTATCAATTATTTGCTACTTTTCCATCTGCATTCAGTATCTACAGAAAAAAGCTGAAAAAAACCTCACATTTCCAGTATATGAACAAACAAAAAATTGAGGCTAAAGATGCAGTAAAAGGAGCTTAAGTACACTTCTGTTGCTGTACTGACATTCTTTAGAATGGCATAGCCGACAACTGTGCAATCTAGTACACCTATAAAACTCATTCTAAAGAAGCAATCCAAATGAGAGATGCTAGCACATCTTGGTATTTTAAAATAGTCTAGTACCAAAAAAAAACCCAAAGCAAAACAAACAAAAAGACCACCACCACCAAATAATAATAGACTCAATCCACATACAATGTCAAGCACCCCTATGATCTTCATTTTATCAGGACTGGAGTAAGTTAAGCATACACTATGATCTGGATGATCTGGTCTCAAATGCTACCATTTTGCTGATAATTTAAGAACAAAGAAAATGGTGGCACATGTGGGAGACTAATAGCTCATCCAGGTATGCTCACAGGTCTGGCAAGAAAAATAATTACAGAATTCATAGCAGGAAATTGAGTGTTCAATAGGTTTGTAAGGATACGAAAGATTACCTGTTTTTTAGGTGAAGATGACTTTGGTTTTCCTGTTTCTGGCTGAGGCAACACAGGACGACTGGCCTTATGAAGCACAGCCAAATCCTGCATGATTGAATTCAAAGCTTGCTGCTCATCTGCTCGGGGGTAAAAAAAAAAACAGGTAAGTGTAAGTGATGGTTACAATTGAAGTGCATTACTGTCTCACTTCACAATTAAGCAGGCATTATTCTAAAATATTAAAGTCCACATTACACTCCAAAAAGTAATTGCCAAATTAAAAAAAATTACTGCCACATGGCAGACCTTTTTATTTTGTTTATCATTAACAGTGCTTAAGGAAATAAACAGCTAATAAGTAAGCACACTTAAATGGCAGGTTTAAAAAGTTGACATCGTAAAGATTGACAACTCCACAAAATTGCAGGATGTATTAATAAGAGATAAAGAAGTTTTATATACTTTGTTTCAAATAGTGTCCATGGATGAGTTAACTAGAAATCATACTCCCCCGTCTACTCATAAAATAAATAAAAAGAAAAGCAAATACTTTTGAATTGTTTTTCCTGCGTCCTAAACAGGTATGGTTATGCACATAGGAAGCTCCCACTAACTCTCAGAGGAACATCTCCACAGTCTGAGCACCTACTGACAGCCCACAGAGTAATGAAAAAGCCCCACAGATTAAAACACCACAAAAATTTTCCAGTATGGCAAATGCAGGGGGTTTTAGGGCTTACAGGAGTAATTCAGAAGGAGAAACAGAAGTACTGAACTGTAGGAGACAATTTTGGGATAGGAGTGCTACAAAGCTGAGATTTTAAGCTCACACAAAATCCTAAATCCTGACAATCTGCAGCAGGTGTGATGTCCTGAGACCACACTAGTCAAAGTTTGCCTTGGAACCAGGATGCTCCTCAAGAGAGCAAAGCAATTCAGAGCTCAAAAGCCCATACAATCCACCATTAAGGGAAATTAATTTGTCACTAATATTTTATATTAGTTCCTTGCCACAGCAATAGCACTATATTCAACGTGCATCTCAAACACCAAATAACAAAATTTATGCACTAAGGTGTTGATTGCATGCCTTCACACTAGTTCACACTGCAAGAATTCACAGCTAAGTGCTGTGATTTACAAAGAACAGCATTTCTCAAACATGGACCTGAGAAGAACTCAGCATTAAAACCAGCAATAAGCATTCCAGGTATTCAGAAATGAAGAGAATTCCTTCACAATTTAATCAAACAGAACCAAATACATTCATCAAATCAGGAAATTGCATGATTTCAGTGTTCTCTTTAATAGATTCCTAACAGATCTGAAAGCTGATCAGAGACAGCATGATCAGTCATGCTGCCATTATTCGTAACTCTACTAAGACATACAAATCTATAATACCAAGTTTACAAGCAATATTTAATGGCAGAACTGAAAGTATTCTTTCAGCTCACAGTTATTCCTTTCTCACAATAAAACACACTTCAAAACTTGCCACAATTAAAAAGGTTAAATTATTTCACTGTGTTATAGCCAATTCCAGTACCCAATGATAAACAAAAATATTTTTCTTTAGCAGTTGGTTGGAGGAGGTTTAATTCCCAACATTTCCCAGGAAAGCATATGTCATACATATTTCATACAAAGGAAACCAAAGCATTGCAACATAGCATCTAAATTACCAAATATCCAATACTGTTCAGTGGTCATCTCTCTCACACACAACGCTGAAGAGTACCACAAATCTAAATAGTGCTGTATCCCAGATTCAGCTACTTTATTATTAAGCATGAGGTTAGGCAAAAACCAGCGTAACAATACAAGATAAACAAATGTTCTTAAAAAATGCGCATGGTTTGTTTCTGTGGTTGGTTTGTTTGTTTTCGGGTGATTTTTTTTTATTTTTTACAGTAAGTGATGACAAGATTGACATAGCCAACTCATTAAAAAGCATGTACAACTTGAAAAACTGACATCAAAGTTAAAGTAGTATAAATGTGCTTTAAATGTGCTACATATTTTAAAAAAGTTGAAGCATCTACACAGGACTGGCTTTGCACTGCAATGACACAAGACAATACAATAAAACTCTTTAATATATACTTTGTATTTTTTCCCCAATGGCCATTACCACTCAGAGCCCAGTAAATACTGCTCACTACCCTGATAACATGAATCTCAATTTCCTGTACTCGCATTTTTAAATTACCACATAGTGAGGGGAAAATGCTATATTCCAATAGAAAAAAAAAAAAAGTATTTTGACTACCAGCAAAGCAGCTGAACATTGCCTTCACATAGATGTTACACTGAGTTACACAGCCAAAGCACACATTTTCTAGTAATGGTATCACATGAATGCTTTTGGTCTTCAGTAAAATGGAAAAGTTTCTGAAACAAATTTTTATATACATTAGACAACACTTACTTACCCATAATGGCAGTGAACCTGAAAACCTGAAGTTCAGGGAAATGGTTGCTTCTCTAGCATGATTTTATTTCCTAAAATGCAAACCCATAAAACCACAGTTATTTAAGTTATCAAAGCCATGTAAAACAGTCAATTCTTCATTGTTTACAGGCATATTATAGTATTTTAATTATCAAATATCCATTTAAACTACACAAAAGATTGCATATGCAGCTATCACAGTATCACAGTATCATAAGGTTGGAAAGGACCTCTGAGATCAACCTACAACCCAACACTAACACTAACACCAAACCACCATCTAAAATGATATTGGAGAAAACAGATATATAAAGCCTCACCGGGCTTTGAGCAACATATATAGACTTTGAGAAAACACAAAGACGAAATTAAATATCCTGCTAGACTTAAGTTGATTTTAGTCTGTTCTACACCCTCAAATGACGATTAGCAGCTTATTCAGTCAAATCATTCTACTAAATGAGATATCCACTATTCCAGATTATTTAGAACCTGTTTCATTTCAATAGGATCCTGTATCTGGTGTTCAAAGTTCTATTTTCAGAACCACATATACACAGCTCATATATATATAAATAAATATATATGAAATTCACAGCACAAGAGGCATCAATACCTACTGACCATATATGCTAGAAAACTTCAGTTGGTATGTTTTTTTTCAAGAGCAGGTATTACCTTTCATACATAATATACAAGTTACTCAGAAAAGGTGAAGCAGAGGGGATGCATTTATGAACAAACTCTGCCTATCAAAATATCTTGAACACCAGCCAACTGAAAAAAAAAAACCCAATAATTAAGGATCAAATAAAACATATTTCTATAAGACGCTATTTTGGAGCTTAATAGCAAAAAAATAAAGACATATCCCTAAACAGACAATGAGAGTAGTTTTAATTCAGGCTATCAAAGGAAGAATTCAAAATTTTTAATGCAAGATAACAGAAGAAAGATTTTATCTTCCCAAACAGTCACTGCCACCAAGTAGAGAGAGACTATTCCCTCTTCCCTTTACCTGGCTGTAGTGGACCATCCACCCTTCTGACACAGCCAAAATATCTACCCCTCTCTGATCTAACAGACACACTTCCTGAAAGTTCACTCAAGGAATTTACACTAACAGAAAATTACTCTTTTTTTTTTTTTTTAAACAAAACCAAACCAAAACACAAATCAACAGAACACATTTACTCATGGTTCAGTTCTTTACCAGGGTCAAACAACCCCTGATGCCAACACAGGGCCACTCATGGGAGCACACAGCTGAGAACAGAGCAGAGGTGGGCCAACTCTTTCAGCACCAGCCACTGAGACTTCCTTGCTTGCATATTCGGCAAATTTTCTAGCTAACAACAAATCAATTAGTTTTACAAAAGATTTCTGAGCATCTTCAGTTAGACGTGTAAGAGTTTCTGGCATCGTGTCTCTTATATGCTTATTTCAAGAAAACAGCCTTTATAAGCAGCATTCACTTCACCAGTGGAACTAGAAAGCTTCAAGTACTTCTGACATCCTTTTCAGAATGAAATTAAGATCTATAAGCCATCTAAAGCTCTCTGCTGTGCACTTTTTAACTACATATCAGACGACTCATCTACTCTTGTCTATCTCAAGCTCCATAAAAAACAAGAAGAGATCGCGCTTTTAAAGAAGATCCAGAGGTCCCTTCCTCACTCTGCAACCAGAAATTAGTTCAGGTGAGAGAACAAGCAAGAGAGCACATTAGAAGCAAAATAAAGCAGAAAATATAATTCAAGAGTATTCAGAATTACATACTCCCAACACTACGGACAACATCAAACCAGTATCTGAAACAGCTTCCAAGTGTTACAGGAAAAAAAAAGCCTCCTGTCTAATGATTTGTAAAGCATTAAAGCCTGCAGTAGTGTGAGCAGTATATCTGGCCTGGGCTGCCCGTGATCTCAAGACACATCCTGAACTTTTACAACTAACATGGGCTCCAGCCTCTTGATGCCACCATCTCCTCCCACTGGGGAGGCAGAAAAATCTGTTTCAAAAAAAATTGAAAAATAAAAAGCTTCTGTTGCTCCACTAGAGAAAAGGAAAGCAATTAACATACAACAGAAAAGGATTTGTTGTAATTTTCACAGCTGAGAACAGGGGCTGTATTTTCATTTATTTAGCAAATAATAGTAGCCAAGATCAGTCAAACTAAGGGCACAATCTTTCAACCTTTCTCTCACACCAGACGCCATGAGATCTGGTTTACTTAGTAAACTGGGCCTACTTTTACAGTCTTAAACAACACAACTAACATTTACCCCATGTCTGATTCATTGCGCCTTTTGCATCCTTAAGAGTCAAAAAAGCAAACAAGAACCTCTCTTCAGTTATTTCCTACAATGGCAGCCTTGGGGGATATTCCAAGGAATTATTCACTAAGTGTTTAGAAAGGAGTTTTTTAATTCTGTATTTAAGCCAACTGTCTTAAAACGAGATCTAGTGTCATTTTCATAAATTTCTGATTTAATTAGCTGTCTAGTACATTAAACACAAAAATGTGTTTCATGACTTTGGATGAAGTACTTTTGTAATACCTCCTTGTAAGTATTTCAAAAGAAATACAAAAGTTCCATGAGGCACTTTAAATCTTCTGTACACTTTAAGAAAACAATAAAAAGTTGTAACTCCAAACAAAAATACCCCAGATGTTCTTCCTCAACCTCGATGAAATAACTGAACTTGGAAGCTCAATATATTTGAGCTACATGGCTCAAACAGGGCAGGCAAGTTGAAGAAAAAGAAACATCTTCAGAAACATCTTCTGCAAGCTCCTCCAGCTACAGGAATTCATTCTTTAGCATTACTCTGTGGCATCACTCATTAGAAAAACATAAGCTAATGAGTGAGTAGACATTTATTTTCCCTTCTACTTCCTTCTTTTCCTTTACAGAAAGAAAACAGCAACCTAGAAAAATTGAATTTCTCTGAATAACTTATGGATTTCTCACCTTATCATGCCCTCTAACCAAAATTATCACTGTTCCAATATCAAGTATAATTTATCACAAACTAAACACCTTAACAATCTTTTTGTTAGCATTTAGCATCACTTCAAAAATAAGCAAACATCATTAAAATATCAATTAAACAGGTGACCCAGATCAAACTGTTACAGACTTCACCTTTATTAACTGAGAAAACACTTGCAGTGTTAACTGCTGATTTTCATAATGGATATAACAACAGAATGGTAAGAATATAAAAAAAGATGACAAAAATCAACACTTTTTAGACAACAAAAAAAATGGACAGGGAAAAAAGCACACCCTAATTCCTGATTACAATGCAATATTAGCAAAAGACACAGAGAGTAGACGACAATCCAGGACAAAAAGTAAGTGAAACAGGGAAAAGTGGAACTCAAAGGTTCAGGAGAAGCAAAGGCAGCAAAACACAAGAGCAGATGCAAAGGTAGAATAAGATTATGTCAAGGTCTTGCAGAGAAATACAAGCAGCTTGTATTTGAATGTAATTAAAGGAAAGATGACAGAGAGTGAATTTCAAGAAGGTGATGATGGGATAAAAGCAGCAAACAGAGAAGAATATCCTAGCAACAGCATTTTGGATATAAGGGTGGAGAGATGCTGATTCATATTCATGATTCACTTCCCATCAGCCACCTTCCACAGCGTCTGGAAGTCTTTCAGGATCTGAGGAAGCCGCTGCAGAGAGAAAATATTCAAGTGATTCTTGGAAATTGTTTTTAGCTTTCTCAAAGCAAATGAAACAAAACCTGAGGGCGAGTAAATCACGCAGATGATAACCTGCGTATTCAAACACTGTGCTAATTGTCCATATGCACACACTTCTCCTGTAATAAATGCAAGAGCGTTAAGCTGCTACTCAGTTACTGAGAGATAAAAGTACACAAACACCAGCATACAGACTACATCATCTCTTGTGACTGTCTCGGTCACATTCAAAAACTCATAGGCTAGGGGGAAAAAGAAAAAAAAAAATTACCCTCACACAGTAGAGGAAGAAAGCAAGTAGATGCTGTAGGAGGTGAATATTTATTAAGTGAATAGCAAGAGTGGTTTAGTTCTGTGGAATATCGAGATACATAATGAACAAAACTGAAATTGTGCCTACAGTATCCAAGTTAATAACAGCAGGACTACAATGAGAGCACAAACAAATCGTATGATAACAGTAAGGGAAGCATATTAGCACTCAAGAACATAAAGCAGCTCTCATGCTACACTGTATGTCAAAAATCAAGAAAAAAAGACAATGAAGCAAGCAATCTATTCATCTCTGGAGTCCAAACTTGTTAAAACAGTAGGGCAGGAAGATCAAGGATATTCATTCCCCACAAATTTTTACTAAAGTATATCAGTCTGAGGATACATAGTTCCCCATTCTTGCAGAGTAAAATGACACAGAGTGAACTACAACGAGGAAAGATGCACTATAATTATTGAAAACACAAGTAAAGATTAAATTGGATATTATACTATATTAGGTATAAACAAATTAAACCCAAATGACAAGAAATCAAAATTTGCTACATTGCTATTCAGAGACATACTTCTCTATAAGAAAAGATGATACCAAGAGGCAGGTAAAGATGATGAATGAGCATTCACAGGGGATTTTTCACTGTAGAATAGATAACCAGAATATAAAATAAGACTATAAAAGCTTGCTTCATAACCAGAATGATCCAGACAAAATGTTTTTACCCAAAAAATGTTACTTTTAAACAGCCAAATGCTTGTTTTCATACAATCAACCTCTTATAAATCACAGTACGCAACGCTGACAAAACCTGAAGTGATTACCTAGTCAAATACACCTACTTAACCTTTAACCAAAGTAATGCACAGCCCTGCTTGTCCCAGATTTTTTTTATATCAAATAGTCTGTCAACAAGACAGCAAATGCTAATACCCAAATCTGAACTTCTATAGCAGAATTTCACAAAGCTCAAGGCAACTGTTGGCATAAATGATAGGAACTCACATAGCATAGCAAGCATAGAAGAAAACTCAGTACTGTTAAAAGACAATAGGGTATACCTAAAAGAAGGCAACTCCATGCAAAAAGACATAAACAAGAATATTTTATATGGCCATACACATAAGCAAACACTGGACAAAAACTTCTCTTTTTCAAAGAATATGAAAGCAGCAGCAGCAGCATAATATCATGAAGGACAGAAAAAAGAAGCAAAAGCAGTAACAAGAAAAAAAACTAAGGTTACAGAAAGGTCTGTTAATTAAGGTCTGTTTAACAATAACATGTTGATGTGAATTCAATTAAAAAAAATTAAAATCTTAAACATAGTGTAGTGATTCATAAGAAAATGTGTTCACACAGAAAGCAGAAAAGGGAGAGAAAGATTAAATCAATCCAAACTGAAAACCAATGACATATCAATAAATTAAAGTAACACTTGGAGAAAAAAAAAGGACTCAGTGGATCAAATTTGGAAGATTAGAAATAAAGTTTAACTGGTGAATAAAACAACAGAAATATCCTTCCCATCACAGTACTACAGATTCTTTTAAAACTTAAAGATATTGGAGAGGAATGAATGGACCTTAAGGTCTAAAAGCTGTCAGAGAGGGATCTTGCCTACAAACAGCACACCAGTAAGGGCATGAGCCACAGAGCAGGAATATTCTCCTCCTTAGCTCCTCCTCTGCCATGTGCCCCTTCTACTCAGAAGCACTTTCCTCCCCCTTAATTCACCTCAATAGTGAGATTAATTGCACTGGACAGGATACACTGAGACGGTCCACCTAGTTCTGCTGCGCGAGAAAACACTGGCAGAACATCCTTGCTGATGCCCCAGAGCAAGGAAAACAGGCACAATCTAGAGCAGCATCTCTCAACCAGCTCGCAAGCCCAGGGCAGTAATTCAGGACTGACTACCTGTTCCAGACTCAGACAGCACCAGACAGAAATTTTATTCCTCTCTTTTTTCCCTTACTGTTTGCTTTTCCATAGTTACCATCATTTAACAATCCTACGCCGAACAGTTGAACTAAACCCTCTACCATGAGAATGACTGACTGAATAAAGAACATAAACACATCAAATTTTCCTTTGCAGAAAGAACATTTCTGGTTTATTTCCTGCAAAAGCACTTGGGTTTATTTTCAAAACATTTGAAGTCTTGTTCTGATTTTATGTAGACTAGTCAGTGTGCTTCTAAACTTTGCCCTGAATTACTCACTCTCTTGTAATTATTTTATTCAGAACGCCAAGCTATTTTAACCAATTTCAGAGACCAAGCAACCTTAAACACATAGTTCCATGAGCCTACTATCTCAATCAGCAGAATGGGCTTCAGAAAACAAAAGCACCCAGCTCATTGAAAGTTAACAGACTTTTTTTTTAAATAAAAACATATTAAGGGAAAAAAAAAACCCAGGTACATGCGTTTTACTGAATTTAGATCATGAAACAGCAAGTGGTGATAAAAACCAGGAAGAAATAGCCAGTGTCCATTTTGTGTTCTGGTTTTAAAAAAAAATCAAGAGGATGTGTCCAAACCACAGAACAGTATTACTGGAACAGAAATTTCACCATTCACAAAGAGATACAATGTACTATTTGTCATATACTTCAGATCAAACATTTTAAATTAAAGATCCAAGGATTTATATGAGTTTAAGACTCTTCACAAAATTAGCCATTCAGTTTTCTGGACCATTCTTGCAGATATTTGAAAATACTTGGAAAAAAAGTCTACTCTAGTGGATTGTAAATACTGTATAAATAAATGAGAAGGATAAAGCAAAGAATTAAACAGCTACCAATTATTTACCTCAACATCAATTGAGAGTAAAATAATGTAAGAATTAGCTTCATTTCTACCATGGAATTAAAACAAAAAACACAGTAAATGCCTGGATTCAAAGATTATTACTGCCAAGAAAAATGTGGCTTCTTGAAATGATTACAGATTAGTTAACAGAATTAACTACAGCAATTAACCTACTTAGGCTTTTCCAACATACTTGGCTAAATATCACATGACATTTTAATTATTTGCTTTAAAGTTTCAATTAAGAAACAGAAAGCTCAGTTGATAGATTAAAATAAAATATTTCAAGACCCATATGGCTATGTAGCCAAAAACATCCATGAACATGATTCCTAGTGTAACTCCCTACAGACTGGCAATGCCCAGGTAGGCACGATGAGATACACAAGGTACGGCTCAAGCAAATGGCCTGAATCATGTTTAAAAACAATCACAGTCCAACAAAATGTATTTAAATACAGTTAAATATTTTAAATAAATATAATAATTTATTGTGATTTTCCAAACATTTAACATTATTTTTTATTGTGCCTATTTTTTCAATGGATGAGATACATTTATGGTGCTAAAATCGACAGAATTGCTTTTTAAACTTTTATCTTCCCTGTATCTAGGAGGGCAACAGCTATAATTAGAAGCTGTATTTTAATTAAGCCTAAATATTATGTTTTGTTATGTTTACTCAATAATGCTTTTTTCATTGAATTGTGATATGACATAGAAGCATTCGTTTAGGAAATTGGAAAAAAAGTTGCAGTTGTAAGACTGGAGAGTCTTAGCAAGAGGCAATTCAGAAGAATTATTAAACCACGAAGTATAATTGCGATAATGCACTAACGTAAAATTGAAGAGGGATAATGCAATCCTTGTGTGTATAAAAATGCAGTGTATGCAGAAGCCATCTTGCCTCTGTACACAACCTACAGACGCACTGCTCAGAGCAGAATATCAGAAAGACTGCAGGCAGCAAGTGTGGGATGGCTGAAGGATCAGTACCTTTAGCGCTGTTACAGATATATCTGGTATCTCTACTACGTGCAGACTTGAAATTCCTTAAATGAAAGACTTGTTAAATCTTCCTGGCAAGCAGAAAAAAGTGATTTTGTGTCTAATTTAGCACACAAGACCACACAGACTTACCTCATCTGTACAGCTACAGACGTGATTTAGCATTTGTTTATTTCCTGAAAAGAATGGTTACAAGCTGTACTCCTTCCAGAGTTCAATTAAAAAAAAAAAAAGAAAAATAGACTTGCATAAAATACAACTTCTAATTATGGATGGTGCCTTCCCAGTCACTGGGAGAATAACAGCTCAAAAAGCAGTGCTGTCAATTCTAGCGCAATAAACACAGCTCATCTCTCAAAGGACCTTGAGAAACAGACTTCAGAATGAACTGAAAGATCCCACATGCTCAGTGACAAAAGGAAAACTTCATCCTATTCAGATTAAATCTTTATTTCCTGCTGTTCTGTAACTGTAATTTGACACATTTATATAACATTTATCAGCTTGATGAACAATGATCTTGACTCAAACAAGATAAAACATGCTGGAATGTTTGAGATTACAAGTAAGCAGTTTCTAAGGATTATTCTCATAAAAATGCAAAGTAGCAGATAATTTAGTTCAAGATGAGTTTATGGCAAAATTACGCTTTTGAGATAACTCTCTTAACACTTAGAGCAATATTCAAAGAGTAACCATAGTCTTGGAAAGCTAATCTCCCTACACTTCCTTTACAGTGATGGAGAGAGATAAGCATATTTAGAGAACGTTGAGGCACTTAAATGCAAGTTTCCTGCTTTGAATGAACCTCTTCTTTCCAAATGGTATCAAGAGCCTCTACTGGCTAACCCTTCATAAGCCCACTCCACTTCAAGCACACAAAAAGAGATAAGACTGTAATTTGTCTCAAACAGAAAAGCACCTACTTTCCTCAATAAGATGTCTTTCTTCATCTAATTCAAGTTTTACAGAACTTCTCCATTTCCTGCATCTGTTATTGCCTCAGCAGCAGCCAAGGCACTCGACAGCTCATTTCTCAACCTAACTGAAGAATGACTTTCCTGATGCATCAAGCAAACCTGCCTTGAAAGTCATGACACTTTCTTCAGACCTATTCATGATGTCAAGGAAAAAAACCTACTGTGAAACAAACATATGCATTTTAAATTGAGGAAGAGTCACAACAGCTGAAACTTATGGACAGATGACACAGTGACACCTTGCAAAATATTTTAGTGTCGCCAATTTTGCAACAAAACACACTGGCTAGAAATCGATTGCTCACACTCCTCTAACTCTTATCAGGGACTCAATTTTCTCAGAAAAGTATGTTAAAAAGTAATAGACACAGTTCACTGGGCTACAAATAGCTGCATCACTGCCTCTGTATCATTCTAGCATCCTGGAAATTTATCACCATCACTGTGGTGTAATGTTTCAGAGCACCACAACACTGAGAATAAACTCCTTACCATTAACTAAGCTATGTACTACAAAAACTGATTAATGCTATTCACATGATAAAAACGTTTAAAGGCTTGCTCAGTATATTAAGATATCAGTTATTGCCCACAAATATAGAGTAAAGCACTGTGATGTTTACAATTTTTTCTTAATTTACTACCTTATGTGAACTGAGCAGCCTCATAAAAGGCTTCAACGAAAACAGGTACATGAAATTTTAATCCATACAATCCAATGAAACATGTACTACAGCGAGTGCTTCTGTATCTCCTAAAAACCTCAATGGTGCTCTCTGTTCAGCACCTGTGCTGTCATTTGGGCGCTTTCTGCTGAAGCTGTCATGAGTTCCATCAGTACTAGTTTTACTCCAAACTTAAGACAAGCAAGTCAAAATATTTGTGTAGAAGGACTAAAAGTGTTACACCAAAAGCCATTGCCCACTACCAATGTAAGTCCTGTCCCAGATTTTACATGAGAAAAACCTGGGGTTTTTTTTGTATCACAGACAGTTCACAGCCTATACCTTAAAAGAATACACTGTATCTCTCCTCCTCCTGACAGAATTGAGGATCAATGAAGCCAAAGAACTAATTGTACAAGGTAAGCAAACTTACTCTTACCAGCACTACTGGTATTGACAATTCCTGCAATACTCATAATTTTAAGAATGGAAAACTATGCTACGACCAGTGACAAATAACTACATTTCAAGAGTCCAGCAGAAAAGTAAACCTATCACAAACCACTTATAACCACAGTATTCTTGAAGCAAAAGTAAAGTACATGAGACAAAAAGCAGGCTTCAATCTGAAAGTATTATAAACAGAGCATTTCAATTGATGCATGAGAGCAATTACATGCATCTCATCAGTCAGATTTTGCTTGTGAGAACATACAGAAGAATGCACATCTTTCAACTCTAGTAACTAGTTCTATCCTTTTCAGTTCATCTTCTAGTTCTGTGACCACGATGGGTTGAAAGACAACTGTTTGGGGAAACAAGCTAGAGGAATAAACCCGCTTTACATTTCCATTTCTTCAAGTGCTAAAACTGATAAACTTTGGCTTTCTTCAATACAGCCATCACATTTGACAGAGTCCTCCATTCAGTGCAAAACTCACTGATTTCACAGTTGTGTATGTGAATTCTAATTATGGCTGGAAATCACACTACTTTCGTTTCAAATCAAGTACCAAAAAGCTAAACATAACAATACACATGAACCTTTCTGATTAACATGATCCGCCTGGTATCTTGCCGTGACACCAGCAAGGACAGATCTAAGTGCCTAGAGACATTTTTATGTCTTCACTTTGAACACATCTCAGTCTCATTTTCTACACATCTTTCAAACTTTGCAACAAATCAAGGAGGAATCCTCAGTGACCAGCCTTTGCTATACACCACCTTACTCATTCCTCAAAGCATAGTTCTTCCTGCACAATACATAAGGCAGCAATACAAGGAGTAAATGCCGAGTATGATAACCTAACAACAGTTTTTCTCATCATCTTCCACTACCTTGCCATCAAGTTTTTTCCACCACATTAACACACCATCACTTTGAGCTTCTGCCTCAAAATGCCTTTCCTGGGTCACACTCCAGTCTTTCTGGTTAAACACCTCACAGGCTCTCTTTCCATCATAACGCAAACTAACTCTGTACATTCGGTCAGACACTTCTTCCATTATTTCCATCATCAATAATAAGAACAGAAAATGCAAAATAATCTCGTAAGACTTAAATACTCTGTGTTAGTGTAAGAAAAGCAAAATCCGAAGATTTTTTTACCACATGCATAACACCATTGTGCATCATGCTGGCAGCCAGCAGGTCTCACTGAGCCTGAGGTCTAGACAAACAAACTTTTGAGTTTCTATTCATATTTAATAGGCATTTTTTTGAAACTGGATGACTGACATAGGCCAAAATGTTAAAATACTGCTAAGCTATCAAGCACACAAGCTCTTTTTCACTTATGCTTCGGTAACAACCTTAGCTTCCTGAGAACCAGAAAAAAAAAAGAAAAGTAATTCAGCTCAATATCTTCTAACAATATTTAAAGCAAAAAGTAACAATAAAAACCTAGCTTTGTCAAAACACTTAAGAATCAAATGCAAGGACAAGAAGACATGTATCCTCCTAAAGTTTCCTTATTGCATCTCCCACAGCACTGCCCTCAGCAGTGAGTGCCAAATTATTACAATATCTATGATGCCACATAATTATACTTTTCCCCCAAGTGATCAAAATGTAAGAACCTTAATAAATACTGCTAATAAGGTAATCTAATTACAGACTCAAAAGTATCTATTTATGATCTTTAAGACTACAGTTCTATTGCTGAGGGTGCATTTCTATCAAGGGAGTAGTCCTGCTTGTTTACAGCAACTGCTGTTTTCCAGTTGAACCTCAAAGACAAGCATGAGATATACAACAACCAGATAATAAAGCTAAAACTAATTATTTCACATTTCAATTAACCATCAGCCTACCTAACACATTTCACACTTCTACAGCAGTAATCCCGACAAAAGAAAGGAGCAAAGGCTCATTCTGGAACCAGCCCTCTTGGCCACTGCACAGATTTGGATCTTGACAAAGTTGTTTTAAAAGAAGAAGTTAATGTGTAATGTATTCCAGGGAACTACAAACAGGTGTGACTTTTAACAAATAAATCAGAAAAAAATGGACATATGGATAATTATCACAGAACAGGGAGAAGCAGATATGGCTGTTTCAAAACAGCCTCACTTTTGAATCTCTTGGTGCACTCTGAAGTTGCATAAAAATAATTGAACCTAGTCACTACCATGGTCTACTTGGATTCCTAGGGCTAGAAAAGCCTCACCAAAGGCTTTCTTGCAGGCACAGCATAAGAAAAAAAGAAAGATCCTTGCATAAATAAGTTGTTTAAAATATAGAAAACTTAGGACATAGTGTTTTCACAAGGAGGGTGGATACCAGTGGGGCTCTACAAGAATGTGCTATTTAATGTGTTCTAAAATATCCAAGAAACAAGAGCAAGGTGAAAAGTTTGCTACTGTACCCATCAACACTATGTTATTCAGGAGAACAATGAACAGGCTGAGTGCAGTAGAGGAGGTGGTCTTGATTAGACTAGGGGACTGAGCAATAAAGCAGGTTATATCCAGCACAGATGAATAAGAGTTGTGTAAGTTGTGGGGCAGAGGGAGAGCAGCAGTTCTAACTCTGCATATAGCAAACCTATGGGCTTTGCACTGAATACTGCCACCACTCAGAAATTAAAGCAAATGTTAGGAATTATTATCAAAGAAATCAGTCCAAATCAGATCACTGTCCGCCCATCCTGAAAATCAATAGCAGTCTTGGGGCCTTCAGCTCCAGAAGAGGATGTAGCAGAAGAGCAAAAGGTACAATTGAAGGCATAGCAGGGGTTTCTACAGAGGGAGAACAAACAGGCAAGTTAGGCCTCTCTGATTTCAGAAATATTTGGGTGGAGGGTGAAAGCAATAAAGGGCTACAAAATCATATGAGGAACAAAGAGATGGATTGTTATATTGGTTAGAGACTATCGTTCCCTCTCTTCCAAAATAAAAGTGGTACCACAGGAAACCAGCACCAGCTAAGTTAAAAAAAAAAAAAGGTAGATCTTAATATAACAAATAACATACCTGACAGCTGCATGCAAAAAACAAGGACTGACCAAGTTTGAGGATAAAAATCTAAAGGTTGGTAACTACACAAAACACATCAGATTTAGAACAGTTCTTTAGCGAAAATAGTTAGGGATGGAAAGAATATTCAAGCTAAGTATTATATATGGTTACCCTTTTCACACTCTTCCATAATCATTCATTCATGCTTACCATTGGAGGAAGGATACTGGATTATCTTTTGTCTGATTTGTTATTATTTTGGTAACATGGCATTCAAATTGTTGGCATTTAGAAAACTCTTGTCTAAATTATCTTAAAATAATTTTGAGGATAAGTAAGAGGTAATCATCACTGAGTACTTGAATACCTCTTCCTGCAAGACACAAAAGACCTTCTTTAATAATTATTTCTGGTGTCTGTTTTGGTTTTTTTTGTGAAGGCAGCACTTCTGAATCACACAATTTGTCCCATCTGTGATCTAGCCTCAAAAATTATGGATAAGATCATTTACATAAGTCAAATAAAATAGAATAAAGCCAGGGAACATGTTGAACATACCTGTTTCATAGCTGGCTCTGCAGTTCCTCCAATAAAGTATGCCTATAGGATAAAAATTTCTTCTCCTGTGTCGCTGGACTGTATGGCATCTCAGAATGTCAAAAAGCTTGTTCGGGTACAGTCAACACTGAAGAAAGTTACCTTAGCAATTTGACTTACTTCAAGGACAGCACATGTATAAAATAGACTGGTAAAGACACATTTTTGCCAATAGAAGCTGCATCTAATCCCAAGAGAACTTCTCAATCAAGTTTACTGTCGTAGGGTAGGCCTACATTTGAAAGCCATACGGATTGCAAGTGGTAGGAAATAGATGTGGAAGGACATACTTTCCCATAGAATAACTTATTGAACAGTGATCCTGTTGAGTATAAAAGTGCTTAATACAAAAAAACTAACCTGAAATAAATATTGAATTCAATACCCTATAAGGTTCTATTCTTTGAAAAGATAACTTAAATTAAATTAAATATGAAGAAAGAAGTATCCTGATTTAACACACACTAATATAAATTCCTGTATTAACAAATGCAGGTGCCAAGATCATGATGTAGTTTAAAAAAAACAACAAATAAACTCCAAAACCAACCATACTTGCACACACACATCCTAGAATGACATTTTAATAAGGCTGTCTTGTTACTACTGCAGCAACTTCCAGAGTAAGTTAATTACTCTGCTGCTTTAAGACTTTATCTGGGGAACTTTTAAAAAGATACAGGCAAATCACACGGGTGCACATGAGAGTTAACATCAAAAATACTGAGAAAACATGACTTGTGAAGAAAAGGCCTGTTTGCACAGTTTAGTAAAAAGAAGTCTGAAAGAAAAGGAGAGAAAGGAACAGTTTTCACGTATGCAAACAGTTGGTTCAAACAGTAGAGAAATCAGTATCCTGCATGAGTCATAATCATTGGACAAGAACTAACTGGCTGAACTAGCATCACGACAGTTAAATAGTAAGAAAAACCTCCCAACTATAATGATAGTTACGTACTAGCTACAAACTGACCAGTGAAGAGGTATGGTATTTCCCTCTTTAGAGATTTTCAAGAACTGAATAGACAAACACCTGTCAGACATGATTTCAGTGTATTTGCTTCTGCCTCAGAGTCAGGACTGACCTCATGAAATCCCTTCCTTCCCTTTGTACACATCGATCTTTTCTTCATTTATCCAAAAGAAAATTATCAAGTGTTCTCATACCTGAGCTTCCAAACTACAGTTTGCCACACAACATCTGAAACATTTGAGTTTTATTACATTGCTGTTGTCAGATCGCTAACGTACTTAGCACAAAACATCTCAGCAACACACAAGCAACATCTTTTACTACTGCAGACAATCCACAGAAGTGGACAAATGATTGAACAGAAACACAGAAAGAGAAACAAGTGAGGGGAAAAAAGTGAAGGACTTAAAGCAAAAAAAAAGCTGAAAACAAAGCTACAAAGAAAAATCCTTTAGCCTGAAGAGAAATATTTTCCTCTCATGTGAAAAATTAAGTTACAGTTTGCTGATATAATTTCAAAAATATGCAATAATACGAGACATAGCTGTAAACATAGGTAAAAGACCTCCCAGTCACAGAGAAGAGTCACATTTCCAAATGCCTCCCTTCATTACCAATTCCTAAGTCTCAGTTTTAAAAGTGCAGATACCTCAGCGATGGCCTTGCTCAAATAAGTCCATCTCCAAATGACCTCATTAAGCTGGGCTCTAAACTATGCCATGTGTGCATTTGTGGGTCAAGTGTCTCTAGAGCTGCAGTTCCCACAGACAGAAATCAGTGCAATTCTCTAACACAGAACTCCACATTGCCTGCTCTCATTGTCAACAAACCTTCTGCAGCTTCTCAAAAAAATACACTTAAGGCGAAGATATTAAAAACACCTCAGAAAAACCTGCAAACAAGCATGTTTAGTCTAAAAAATTAGGTTAACAGAGCCACAAGCCCTATGTGTCATTACTACTATATTACTAAACCAGGATCTCATGCTACAATCCAGAAGAGAATCATGACTAACGCACTGCAGTTGGAACATCTTCCCACTGCCCAATTACATGCTTACAATGTTATTTTGCAAAATATGTGCAACTGTAGCACACATGATCTATTTTGACCTATTCCTTAGCATTACAAAATACTAGAATATTAAAATAGCAAAGGCAGTATTTATTCTCTTTTAAAAAAATATTTTTCTTTTCTCCCATAGAAAAATGTGTGGTTAATAGAATACACCAGCAAATTCTTTGTTTAAAATTTAATATTGTCAGTTCTACTACAGAATTTTAAAAGCTTAAATTTATAAATTTAAGGACAAACTGAATTGTTTGCTAATTAGATATACCTAGGTAGAGTCACTAGTCAATACACATATTTACATTAGTTTGACATAGATATGAAAATAAGCTCTGTAAAAGTAACAAGATATACTTAATTACATTAACCAGTCATATTTTCATCAGTCATTCATTTTTCTCCAAACACCAGTCTAAACAGAAGACAATGTTAACATCAAAGACCTAAAAAGAAATTATTAGAAAACACATTCATTACTCCAGACCAAATGTGTACCTCTCAACAGATCTTTGGCTACATGTTTGGTGGGTGAGGGGGACTCATTGAAGTAAATCCCTCTGTTATTATTCTCAAGTTGCATTTTATAAGAAAACATTATTTTAATTTCAGAGAATGCTCCATTAGAGAACCACAAATTAGTAATTTATGTGTTATTTATTACTTTTGACTTAATTTGCTGATGTAAAAACAGTCTGCAGTAAAGATCATACAGATGAAAGGCAGAAAATGAAACTTAAGATGGCTAATATGCAAAGCTTTTTTCAAGAAGTTCTCCATAAATACTTATTAACAATGACATGGTTTTGAAAAACAATAATCCTAATTTGTGCCTAAATAATAAGACTACACTTTAGAAAACTGTAAGAAAAAAAAGCAAAGTAGAAACTGTAAACGTAAATCAAATTTACAACATTACTTTCTTGCTCTCTCCACAAGAAAACTGTATCTTTATAATAAAACAATAAGTCTTCAGCATCCAGCCTCCATCAGCTTTAAATTCCACAAGCCTGCACATTGGCCAGCTTTCCTAAGAACTACAGCAAAGAATGACTCGTGGTCTATGACCAAATTTGAAAGGTTATTTATTTTTACCATAAAATTACCTCGTTTTATCAATATAAAGAGAAAAAAAGTATGAGCCTCCCTACCATGACATTCAACAAGATAACGTTCATTACACCACACTGATAAACTCTACCTGTCGCAGATATCTGCCTACTCACATATACTATAAAAGCTCTGAGGATTACCAAATGCCACAGCTATCTTAGGAAAAGTTTCCCCTGACAGTTTAGAAATCTCAGCAAGCCAAGACAAGCAATTCACTCTAGTCTTCCATTACTGTCAAGTAAACCACCGGCACAGAGTTCATCAAGGCAAACTGTACACAGATTTTTCTCCAGCAATGATTCAATTTGATGAATATTATATTGCTATTCTCCTTTATAAAAATACAATAAAATCTTGGGGGAAAAAAAATCAAATTCATTACATACAGCCTCATTATCTGAATCAATATTCAGGTTCAATACATTTCAGTGGCCATCGTGACAGAACATAAAGTGTAAAGAAAACAGAAATTATACAAAGTGCTCATTTTTTTTTAATGTATTTCTGAGGAAAGCAGTTACTAAAAAGCTGCTGTAAGCAGAGGCATCCGTAAAAGTAAAATTTCCCCCATGGTACTTTTGACATTTTCAAATGACAGTGAAGGGTTCAGCCAGAGCCTAGGAAAAAAAGACACCAAGAAAATTCGTCCAAGGTTTTTTAGTGTAGCATAAGTACTAACCCATTGCTGCCCCTTCCTTTAAAACTATCCATAAGGAAGGTCCATAGGAATGACACTTACTAGGGTATTCTGCTAACAAGCGTTAAAGCCACGAGAAAATCCAACACGTTGTGAAAGACAAGCATGCAGACATCCATGCTGCACATCCTACGTCTTTGCTATACACACAGCAACACATTTCTGGAGGCCTCTGACACTCCGCAACGTGCTGCATTGTCTAAAGAAAAGAAATGCTACAGCCGAGAACATTTCCCTCAGGGACTAGAAATCCCCCTAATTTCAAGACAGGCTTCTATTACCTTTTACCACCGTCTTAGAGGACACTTCATGATACAACCCAGCTCAGCTTATTTAACGCTTCGATCTTCAGTCATTCCACAGCCAAAAACCAAAACCAGATTTATGAAACACGAAGGGAAGCCAGGACAAAAAACAACCCCGAACCTCGTGGGTGCTGCAATGCACCTCCACGGCAATAACGGAAAAAAACAATCCAGCGTTCACTTTTCCCCCCACCAGGAGCAATGGCAGGATCTGACCTACATACCCCGCTCCTAGCGCTCCGGGGACGGCACCCGCGCACCAGCAGGCGATCAGGGAAAGACTCGCGGTGACAGATAAAAGATCTGCAAGGCTTGTGAATCCCTGCACACCCCGCGGCCGCCCCAGCGATAGCCCCGAGCCCGGCACCCCCCGCACCGCTGCCGTTCGCGTGTCCCGAGACCGAGACTGCCCCAGACCCCCCTCCAACACTCCGCCCCGGCACCGACCTGCGTGAGAGCGGCGGCCGGGCGGCACCGGGCCCGGCTGGGCAGGCGGCGCGGGGGGAGCGGCCAGGTTTCCGGAGAGGAGCCCACCCACCCCCCCCGGGGCGGGGGGGAAGGGGTCCGGGGCCTGCGCGCGCCGGGCACGGCGGGGCGGGAGGCGGCGGGGCCGTAAGGCGGGGAGCGGGGGAGGCGCCGCGGCGGGGCCGGGCCGGGGGGAATCCCGTCAGGCGTGCGAGGCGCCGGCGGCCGTTCCTGCTGCCAACCGAAAGCCCCGCCTCCACTCCCCGCTCCGCCGAAACTCGTGACGTCACGCCGCGCCGCCGCCGGCGGGGGGAGGCGGGAGCGCGCGGCGTCACTGCTGCGTCGCGGCCCGGCGCACGCGCACCGGGAGGCAGGGCTGGGGAGAGCGCGGGGAGCGCGCCCCGCCGGGATGCGGCTGCGGGCGCGGCCTGGTGCCGATGGGGCGGGGCATAAGCGGCGGGAGGGGCCGCGCAGCAGCGCTGGGCGAGGCGGGGCGCAGGCGGTGGGCGTGGCCGGGCGCTGATAGGCGGGGCATAGCACCGCGGTGGGCGGGGCCAAGCGCAGCAGCCCCTTCTGCGCCAGGCTGGAAGTCAGGGCGTGTTCAGAGAACGTGCGGTGACTTGTGCCGCGGCACCGGACCCACGGCACCGCAATCCCAGCCGAGCTGCACTCGCTGCTGCCTTCTGGCACTGGGGTTAGAGCTGTCTAACCTTCAAAACAATTAGAGGTTTGTTAAGCCTGGATAAACCCTTAAAATCTACCCAAAAGAAGGGTTTGGGGGTTATTTTGACCCTAAGCAAAACTGGGAAAACATAATTGAATAGAAGTTTAAGATTTATATCATTATTATAGGAATATATAATTATGCTGTAAGTTCTTTTGTATAGACAAGTGTGCAGTGGGACAAGGCCCAAGCTCCATACCCAGGCAAGTCATGTTCCACTGGGAACCACATATGAAACTAAAAAATTGCACATCAAGGCCCACAACCTGAGCATTTTGAGATATTCCACTGAAATAGGCTGCAGATAATGAAAATATATTGTCATCTTTTAAAAAATAAGAGGACTGTGCTAAAGACAGACCAACTGATGAAGCATATCCAAGAAAAGCACAAGACTCTGAATCACACTGATTAATAACAACTCCAGAGACAAAGGAGATGCAGTCTCCCCTCAAAGCTAAGATGTTCTCTTCCACAGTTGGCAAAATTGTCGGCTGTGTTTACAAGACACTTGTCATGACCAAGAGTCTTTAACTAGGAAGTTAAAAGGGTGACCTTTTCTGCTAAATGATAGGGAAAGAGCCAAGAAAAAAGCTGACATTGTGTGATGCTCCAGCACCACCAAGCCAGATCAATGAGGCACAGCTGCTTACACAGCTTTGAAAACACATCCAGTATTTCCCTTGCTTTAATGTTCCAGTTCATGGCCATTTGTCAGTTTTAGCATCTTGAAAATGGATTTCACTGACACAGGAAGGATTAGTGAACAGTGGGTTTGGAAGTCAGAGTTCCTGCAGTACAGAAGAAGCCAGCAAGGCTTGTGAAAATCATCCCACATTCCTCTGCCTGTGTGATCCTTTGTACTTGTGCACAAAGCCCGCATAGCACGTAGCACTCTCACTGCACCGTTAGCACCATCCCACGAGGGCTTTGCAAAAGTAATGTACATCCTGACAGGCACCAGCACTACTGTGCCATAATCCCTAAAATAGAGCATCTTCAGTACCCGGAGCACGATAAACAGCTCAATATTGACTTTTAGATAAAAAATACCTATCAGCTCCAGGGAAGAGCACTTATGACACTGTCTCACACTGCGCTCCGCCCAAACCCAGGGGCATGGTTCTGAGATCACGTGTCACGCAACCGGACCAAAATAAAGCTTAAACTACAGAGTAATTGCTGATATAGAAAAGCAGAGTATAAAAATAGATGACAGAAGTTGCAATAAAGTATATTATTTATGCTTTCAGTACAAGCTCTTTGCAGCAATGGAAATTGGGAGGAGTGGGGGTGGAAATTACAGGGTAAGCACATCTTGGGATAGTCTACTCAAGCAATTGACTGAAATCTGGCAGTATTGCTCTCCCTGGATTCCAGAATCAATACCTCATTGCAATAAGAGGTTCTCACCTTCTAAACGTATTGCTTGAGGCTAACAAGTGTCTGTATTAGTTAACACTAAAGCCATAGCTTCTAAACACTTCAAGTGGGAACAAACCAGGCCCTTTCCATGGCCATGCCATCCTCCTCCTTTTCCTCCTCAAATTTCTTTGCATCTCCATCACTCCTTCCTACAGCTGGCACTATATTACCATGTTTCCACTTTTTGAACTACATGCAGAAAAGGATCTAGTTAAGTAAGTGATTGCTTTAATCTATTTTTAACCAGAAGAATGGTTGACTGGCAAAGGAACAAGTTGCTGGAGGCAGAGCAAATAAGGGAAGTCAAAACGGCTTCTTTTGGGAACAGCAGTAGCATAAAGTTTGTGATGCCAAGATGTTATAACATGATCACAGATTCATAGAATAATCTGGTTGGAAAAGACTTGGGAGATCATTGAGTTCAGCCGTACCTGTCCATTTACTAAACCACGTCCCTCAGAAACTCATCTACCTATCTTCTCAACACCTCCAGGAATGACAACTCAACCACAATCAAGAGTCCTTCCTCACCTCAAGGGCTGACATTCTGTTTATATATTTAAATCCAGTTCACATAGATTGAGGATACAGCAGTATTTTTTCAAGCTTTTCCTGGTGCTACCTGCCTGCTATGATCCTCTGCCATTCCATGACAGAAGGAAACGTGCCTGCAACTCAATAGTTCCAGTTCCTCCCAATAGAAATGCACCATCACCTACCCAGACTTAGTATTTCACATTTCAGGACACATTCCCACTGCCCAAGACATTCCAGTTTGGCTCCAGAACAAAACAAATGAAGAGCAGCCAGCTATTGACTCATCTATAATACCTGAAACACATCAAAGTATAGGAAAAATACAGTACTTATTCAGGTACAGAGTTGCTTCTCTAGAAAAAGCACACTATAAAAGAGATTGGGCACCAGCACTGATAGGTTTGTCTGCTCCAACCCCATCAAAAAGTTTATGGAGCAACTCATTTACCTTTAGGACTCAGCCATATTCAGTAATCCAGAAGATAGGCACTGTTGACTTTAATAATAAGATTATTCACCTAAGGCCTACATTTCTCAGTCACTTGAGGTCTGCTAGTCAAGATGGCAAAAGTAAACCAGGACATGCTGATTAGAAGTACACAAAATTACTATTTGGCAAATAGCATGCTTTCTTAAAGATTATACAGGATATTCTACACAACTATCCAGAAAATTAAACATACCCATAAAAGCTTGAAACAAATAAGAGGCAGCTGTCACTTGTTAATTTACATTTTAAGGCAGACAATGGACCTTACTGCAGAACGACACTGCACAGACTACCTTCCCTTTAGCAAACATGACAACTGTTAATCTTTAAAGAATGAAGATTTTTAGAACACAGACTTCATTTTATACTAAGTAAAACCCCTGAATAATCAAACTTCATTTTACACTAAAAAAACACCCTGAATAATCAATACTCTGCTTAACACAAGAGTGTCTGTAAAACATAAGGCAAGTACAGTTGATAAAAATCCCCCTTCATGGAACTACACTGCTTTCATAAATGTAGAGTTCTATGACATATTCAGATATAACACCAGACAGAAGAGCAAAGCAGCAGCTGATAAGCACCTATTTATCAGTCAAATGAACATCTGATAAGAGGTAGGCAGAATAGGTACAAGCAGAGGTAAATATTAAAGCAACCAGAAAGAGAATTCTACTGAATGGTAAATGTAACTGCCATTCTAACTTTCTTCTCTTTGCTATTACAACTATGCAGAGCAGCAAACTTTCAAGGTTTAGTGTTTAGTCAATAAATCTCCTTGATTCCTTCAAAGGTTCCTTAGCCCTTTATCCACAGGTGTATTCAAGTCTCTTATAAAATAAATAATTAAATCTAATCAAGAGCTGTTCTCTGAACTTCATCTACCCAAATCTTACACAGGTCAAGGATGTTTTTATTACCACACCCATTTTTTTTAACCTCTCAATGCCCTTTGATCAAGGACTGTTGTTACAACAGTGTAGGAAGAGCTTTGCTACAGCTGGTATTATCTGCAGCACTAAGGATAGAAACCTGAAACATTCATGCTGCCAGCTGACACAGCAATGGGTTTCTACAAGGCGCTGAAAAACTTTTACAATCATTTTAAACTGCATAAAAATGGACTGAGGACTGAAGAGACAAAGACCAAAATAAAAGCTCCGTTCTGAGAATTAAGCATTTCACGTTCTCCCTGGTGCAAGGAGAAAAAAAATGAAAAATAAAAGAAAAAAAACAGAGAGAGGGGCTATGACCATTGCAAAACCATTACAGCAAAGGAGTTACTACCCCGAAATGTAATATAGCGTGATAAGCATTTTACTATTGTGCACAGTAAGCCTCAACAGTTGGGGCATTAGTATTATTACTGAGAAAAAAGGAAAAGTAAAAAAGAGCAGAGAACAATGCTGTTTCCCATTCTCTTTGGAGGTTGTATTTTCTGTATTCTTACACCATACGTACCCCTAGAGTATTTTGAGTATACTTCCCTATTGCACTGAGCTGCCATGCATTATGGCTCCACAAATGCTGGCTCTTTCAACTTCTTTTGAAAAAATACATACAGGAACAAGCCTCTTCTATTGAGCTATCTTAGATCTTCTTAATACATACCTTGCTTTGTTGCAAGCTGAAGAAGGCAAAGTCAAATTAAAGTTCCTTGTATTCAATGCAAGCAGAAAGGTTTGTTATGGCTCTTACTTGTGGAAGAGAAGACTGCAGACTGAACATGCCTCCCACATAAGAGAATGCTCACCTCTCAAATGTTCCATTTCACCGAGTGGTGTATTTCACCATCATTATATATAAACTTCTCCTCTTCATAAATATTCAGTCTCCAGCAAAGTTAAAGAGGAAATTTGTAAAAGTACAAAATAATTATTTCCAAGTTTATGCTCAAATCCTGTAGAGAACAGTTCTGAGATAGAGTAAAGATAGTTTTATCAAATCACCTCCATTTGTCATCAAATCCACAGTCCACCCTTATCACAGAAGCTCACAAACACAAAGAGAAAGTAAATTCCACTAGTCTCAAGCCTGTTCATGTTTAAGTTGCTTTTACAGAAAAATGTTAAGAATGTAGAAATAATCTCTTAACAAAGTAATTTCACTTAAATGCAATGGGCTAGGCTTCTAGAGTTGGATAATTAACAGGTGCATTTTCTTCCAGAAATTCTCTTGCTGTGTACCCTGAACTATTATCTGCAAAAATCAAAATACACCTTGCACAAGAGGTCTGAAAAAAAGCTGATTTTATCTTTGGACAAGTTTCTTACAACCACATAAATGACCACCCAGTTACTAAGGAAACAGGATATAGAAGAAGGAGAAAGCATTTTGGCTCAAACCCTTCCTCCTCCATAAAACTGGCACTCAGATTTTTATGAAAAAGCAATCTACATATACCTATCTAAGTCCCATATTTTATGAAAGGCACAAAAGTCAAATATTTTTGCAGAGAACAAACAACTGGCAGAGACTCTTATATTCAATCCATAACAAAGTATTAAAGAGGCTGCTTCTTTAGCAACCTCTTGATTTCACAAATTTCAGCTGTTAGAGCAAACACAGTCATCACTTATTTTTATGGTTTGATTAAAATTATCAGACATGGGAAATACCCTTAAAGTGCATTTAAAAAGTGAGTTATGACAAATATAGCCTCTTCAAGTGATATACAGCAAGATTTCTGTTTTTTAAATGGATTCTCTACATTGATCACAAAAATCACAGCTATTTTTAGAGACATCGATGAACAAAATTGTGTTAAAATGGTAAGACAACACAGCATGGATAGAAAGCGTTTTTACTGGTCAATGAAGGATTACAAGTTTCTCCTTTAACAGTTTAGCACACTGCAGAAACCACTGCAATATACACCACAGCTTTTGCTTCGAGATTTTGCATGTTACATTGTTGAATCTATACTGTTCTCCATCACTGTATGTTAAAGCTTAAGTTTACTATCTGATCATTCTATTATCAAATTTAAATTGCCTTAGTTTTAATTCTTTTCAGAGGAATATCTACCCAGTCTTAAAAATCATTGTTGAATATTTAGCGTGTGGCTGAACAGAAATAGTGTAGAGGTAACAGCTACATCAAGGGTAGAGATTTAGATGACCTTCTCCTTAAATTTATCCAGAATTTAAAATTTCCTCTCTGCTCCCTTCACTTCAAATAAATATATTTTTATTTACTTCTGACTGAAATTCTTCCTTACTTAATGCCTATGCAAATGAAGAACCTGTCTTTTATACCTTCCCTTCCCCAAAAGACAGAATGTTTTCAAAGCAGTGATTATTTTCCGAGAATACTTTTATTATGTACAACCTTTCAGATTTTAAATATAAACCAATGAAAAATCAAGGCACTCAATGTAGTTAGGTATGATCAAAAAAAATTATATTACTGAGAATAATAAGCGCAAATCACAAAGCAACATTATCAGCAAGTGTGCAACTGGGGATAACGTGAAATCCCATTCTTTTACAGCTTTGGTTTGAACGTGCCAGAAAGAAGCTTTTTAAGCATTTCAGAATTTTTTCCTTCTGGTAGAGAAGGCCATCTGTCGTGATCTGGGGAAAACAAATAAAACAACATACCCAGTGGACTGAGAAACTAGTCATTCTACTTTTGTGTCCTCCCATTGCCCAACTTCAGTCAGCTGAAAGTCAGGATTTTGTACCCCATTTCTTACCGGGTATTTCTAGGGCATGGCCATACAAACTTTGGCCACCATCTACGACCATGGTTATCCCAGTTATGTAAGAAGCAGCTGGAGATAGCAGGAAACACACTGCAGGAGAGATCTAGCAAAAGAATAACAATTTCAGTGTTTCTTAAACTGCTGGGAATTGTTTATGTCAAGGATGCCTGTAAAAACTTTTACAGGCAAGACACAGCAACATTTTCTACCCAGTAAGGAAAATTATAACAGTCTTAAAGCCATCTTTCCAGCCACAAACTTCAAGTATATAACAGATGAAAGCCAGTAAGCTCTCAAAGATCAGCATCAGATGTTGAAAATCAAATAAAATTTTGACCAGTTTATCAGACATTCTTAGTGGAAGGGAGCTAAGTACTTTTAAGATACACATCTCATATTAACATTCATTCCTTCAGTCCTTCCTGCTGGAAGTTTTTCAGAACTTATGTCCACTATGCAACACTTCAGCTGTAGGAGGCATCTAAATTAAATTTCCAGTGTAACAATGCTTACTGGTTAAGTCTCCCACTTGGCACCGCTACACATTATTACAAACTTTTTTCTTTTTTAATATTCCAACACAGGTCAAAAATAAGTCTTTTGTTCTCCATGTAATAAAGGGCTTTCAAAATAGAGACACAGAAGCAGAAATATCACAAATGTTCAGAAATACATTACCTCCTCAGGAACTGCTGACCTCTTGGCAGGAACCTTTGGTATGCTCTTTAACCACATCGCTATACCTTGTTCTCCATAGTTGGCAACAGCAGTTTCTGAAAATACTAGTCCCTATTTTAAAACAGCATAGTGAAAATTGAGTTCTTATGCATATGTTTAAACTGTGATCATTGTAAAATTGTGAAGTTGTCATTTACTGGGATTTTCTGTGGGATTAAACTACTTAAACAGCACTTGAATGAAAGTTCTTAAATTTAATGGAACAGTATAATTTATACTAAAAGCTAATGTGGCTCCTAGCCACATTTCTATTCAAGCACAATAATTCATATTATTCCAATTCTCCACTGTCATTTCAATAACTATGAAGTGGCAAATATAAAGAAGAAACTCAAAGACTGTTTGAAATTACAAGCATTTCACATTATCTTACAGCAGAAAACTACAAAGCCCCAAGAACAAGTTCTTGACAGTTTCTCGTAATCTGTAAGAACATTAGATTCATTTTATTGTGAATTATGGAAGCAGACAAATTTCGCAGTCAGAATTCAAACTCTCCCCACTTTGCTGCTATAGAAATAGAAAAAAGGTGACTGTCTTTGTTCTGATGATTATACAGTCCGGTGTAGACTTGAGAAGGAAGAGGAAGGCTACAGCAACAGAAAATCAGTAACATAGATTAGTTACGACAAAACCTTTGGGACTCAAGTTTAACATAACAAAATTTGAATTCATCCATAGAGTACATGCTGCTATTTCTTTCCTAAGATACCCGTGTAATGTGAGTGACTATATTTTGGGAGCCAGGGAAATAACATATATGTGAAATTATTTTTTTTAGAATGCATGTTTACCTCTCTGTGTACCAATTCCAGTCATGGTACTCTGCTCCTATAAAGTAGTAGCACTTTTGTATGGTTACCACAGACCTAGTGTGTCCATAAAGGTTGCAGAAGGATCTAAAGTATTACTGTAACTACTACATGGATTTTTGTTATCAGCACAGCAACAAAGCTAGCAAATATTACTGAAAGAGGAAAACCACTGAAGTGTTTGCTTGTCAAAAACTTCTTTTGACATATGCTATAAAGAATAATTTGTATGATTCCTTAGGGAATTAGTATGCCTGAAAAATATATTCACATATTAATGCTGTCTTAATTAGTTACTCATCGAAGTCTTGATAAATCAGAAAAAAAAATATAATAAGAAAAACAAGCCAGTAGATCTCAATATTTATCAAGCCTCCAAATAAGTTAGACCTCAGAGAGGCTACATAACAGCCATGACCTGAATAATCATCACACACGTGCCATTAAGCATGGTGCCATGCCAAAGAAAGTGAGCCAGGTGGTTTAGGACAAGAGGCACAACAGGATACACAGACACCCGACAGAGATAGTAGAAAGATGTTCATAGAGACCAGTTAAACAAATCTGACACTTAACTATACTGTGACATAATAGAAATTCTGAATGTAGAAGTAGCTGGACAACGCTTATCTATTTTCGTTTGTATTAGATGAGGTAAATGTGCAAATTAAATTGTGGTGAAGAGTGAAGATTACACAAAACGTAACTGCCCACAATCTCAAATGTCAGATCTAGGGATTCTACATAACTTCTGTATCTACAGCACCATGCACTAGAAAATATAGCTGGTGTTTCCATACAGTAATTTAAAACAACTCCTACATGCCATCTACTTCCTCAGACATGTGGCAGACATATTTTAGCTGACCTGTACAGTGGTTTCCTGTCTGCATATATTAGATAAGAAAAAAATCACAACACAAATTTTTACATTTAATTCCTTTGATGAAAGGTCCACTCCAAGACTTTTCATGCCTAAAACTAATCTAATTTAACATGGAGAAGACAAAGTAAAAGACATTGAGTCCATCATCAGCAAGTTTGCAGATGATACCAAGCTGGAAGGAAGGGGTAGGATGGCCCTACAGAGGGACCTGGACAGATTGGAGAGCTGGGCTGATTCTAATGGGATGATGTTTAATAAGTCCAAATGTCGGGTACTTCATTTTGGACACAACAATTCCATGCAGAGCTACAGACTGGGGACAGAGTGGCTGGAGAGTAGTCAGGCAGAAAAGGACCTGGGAGTGCTGGTGGACAGGAAGCTCAACATGAGCCAGCAGTGTGCCCAGGTGGCCAAGAAGGCCAATGGCATTCTGGCCTGCATCAGGAATAGTGTAGTGAGCAGGACCAGAGAAGTTATTGTCCCCCTGTACTCGGCACTGGTCAGGCCTCACCTTGAACACTGTGTCCAGTTCTGGGCCCCCCAGTTTGGGAAAGATGTTAGGATACTGGAATGTGTTCAGAGGAGGGCAACGAAGATGGTGAAGGGGCTGGAGCACAAGCCCTATGAGGAGCGACTGAGGGAGTTGGGGCTATTTAGTCTGGAGAAGAGGAGGCTCAGGGGAGACCTCATTGCTCTCTATAACTACCTAAAAGGAGGTTGTAGTCGGGCAGGGATTGGTCTCTTCTCTCAGGTGGCCAGGGGCAGAACTAGCGGGCATGGACTCAAGCTTCGTCAGGGAAAGTTTAGGCTTGATGTGAGGAAAAAGTTCTTCACTGAAAGGGTGATTGGCCATTGGAATGGGCTGCCCAGGGAGGTGGTGGAGTCGCCGACCCTGGAGGTGTTTAAGGGGAGACTGGAGACATGGCTTAGATGATGGTTGGTGTTAGTGTTGGTGTTAGTGTTGGTTATAGGTTGGACTTGATGATCTCAGAGGTCCTTTCCAACTTTGTGATACTGTGATACTGTCATACATCATGTGGCGCATTCAGAGCTTTTCAAAATAACTTTGTAAACACAGGCAGAAGCTATCAGCATACCTGAACCTCAAACAGAAAAACTTCTGTGAACTCAGAAATAATGTAATCATTACTGAAACACAAAGCATTCCGTAATTTTATGTCAAAGGCCTGTATCATAGGGCACCAGCTCCTCCCAGGTATCCTTTCATTAAGCCAGAAAAACAACCAAGAGTGCCAAGTCAAAGCAGAGAGTAGAAACAATTTTAACCTATATTGCCAGCTTGTCATCCAAACAGCACAAAACACTCTCAAATGACCCAAAGAATGTAGATAAGGGAATTATAAATAAATAATCCACAAACAGTTGCAGGCTATAGATTTTAAAATCCCTTTTGATCTGAAGTTTTAACCAGGAACACACATGATGACTAAACTTAATGAGATCATTGCCATTACTTACAGGAGCAATGCTGTTGATTCTCACTCCACTGTGGGCCCACTCTAAAGCTAAAGTCTTGGTCAGGTTATCCACTGCGGCTCTTGCAGCTGCTGTATGCCTAGGGAGAAAAGAAAGCAAAAGGAGGATCTGTTCCCTCAGCTAACAGTGCCCAACGTTAATACAGCCTCACTAGGGTAGACAGAGTAGCTTTCTATGGCTGGACCATCTACCTGAGATAGAGAAAGATTTCCTGATTTGTAAGTTTCACCAATAGCATCACAATATAAACAACCTATGCTACAATTTCTTGCCATGTCTGGCAATACTTATCATCTCTTCCCCAACGTGATGTAAGGTCAGCTACATTCTGCTGCAGAAGCAGGCTTATAAAATGAAAAACAACTGGAGGCAAAGTTCAAGCTGTGTAAAACTACAAAAGGCAGGTTGCAGAGGTAAAGCAACACTTGAAAAGTCAGTGGCCTGAAAAATAGTTTAGATCTTCTGACAAACATGATTACAATCAGTAACCATTCAAAAATTATTATAGGTGGATGGAGATAGAGACAACCATAGGCAGAGTGATCTCATACAACTTGCTGTTACTGGAAATTAGTCTAAAATGCATACAAGTTGAAGAAACATAGACAAAATTACTGCAGTGATGAATAGCAGACTGTGGGACCCAGAGAAAACTATAATAGAGTTTTGTCCCTTTAGCCTAGAAAAACAGACTTAGAAGAGATAGGTAGACTAACTTCTCAAATACCAGGAAAGTAAAAAGAAAAGCTTAAGATAAACATAAGAAAACCTGACTTGTTCATATATTTAGGTCAGAAGTAAATAACCTGCAGGAACACTATGAGCAAACAAACTTGACTAGTTTTATGTTCAAAATTAATACTTACAAAAAAATGTATCAGGTGATTTTTTGCATGATCAGGTGCTTGGACTTTAAAGGGCAAGTCTCTTTCAATAGTACATTTCTAAAACAAGTATCAATTCAACAGGATTTTAATTTGAAAGTAGTTTTGTCTATCCACCTACATCCACACACAACAGTTATTTGAGAATTTTTTCCACTGTTATTCAGTACTAAGCTTTTTTACCTCAACTCTCATATACAGCTTCAGCCTATTTGCTGTGACAATTCAACCAAGCTTAACCGGAGTGGAGAAACTCAAATAACTGTAGCTTCAGCACCACCCTGTGGATCTGTGAATTTATTTTGTATTGCCAAGGACAAGCCAGCAAGAAAATATTCTGCTGTTCCTTAAAAATGTGAAATTTTGAAAATATTCCACCCTGAATCAGGAAAAAGACCAGTAACATAAAAAATATAATTGCAGTAAATGTTTAATTTTCTTCAACAGAAATTAAATTTCATAGCTAAAAGTAGTTTCAAAGAAGAAATTCAGAGTTTTTTCAAATAAATTGTCAAAATGCAGCCTTTTGATAAATTAAAAATTACCTTTGTAAAGAAAATGACTGAAACAATTCATTTTCTGAGCATTATTTCTCTTTCAACAAATTGGATTTTTTGATGGAAAAGTTTCTAATCTGAAGATTCTTGCTTTCCTCCATTTTGATGGTAAAGAAACTTGAACAAATACAACACACAGGCAGATATGGCAAGAAGCTGCATCTTCATGCAGCTGTGATCATTTGTATAAGTATAAAAGAACTATAAACACAGTAACATTTATAACCATAAGCCTTCCTCCAGTCAAGAAAGAAGCAAAGCAAACAGAAACAATTGTCTGCATCAGAGACCTTCACCAAAAAAGATGGCTAGAAATTGAGAGTAAAAAGGAAAATGGGAAAGGCAGGCATTACATGAGTTGAAGGACAAAGCCAAAACCTATTAACATACTAGAAATGTTCCTCCTCCTCTCCTGCTGCCAATCCAACTCCCATAACTCATTACACCATCAAGAGCTGTAAACTGACAGTAGAAAACAGGTGCCAAGTTCTTGCAAACCCTCAAAAAATTTGGAGGAAGAACAATCAAAGGCTACATTTCAGTGCACCCAGACCCATTAGCATATAATTTCCAGTAAAAGCTTCACTAGCAAGTCTTGCTTCTAACAAACAAGTTGACAGAGACCAGAGCTGCCATTTACTCCTGCTGTTTGTATCGAATTGCCAAGAGATCCCACACATGCAGCCGTGATACTCTTTCTCTCTCTTGACCTAACTCATGTCTTTCCATATTCTGCTGCTGTCCAGTGCGTATCATTCTAAAATGAAGTACTGAGAAGCAATTAGTGCTTCTACAGGCAAAATACAGGAAAATGTAAAAAAAATAAAATATATATTACGACATTCCAGGAAACCCATTTCTCACGGCAGCAGTAATGTTGACAATGACTCCTCCATGTTCCTGCATCCAGGCATTGTACACTGTATGAAGGAGGAAGATAACCTATAAATATTATGCACGCAAATCAACTTGCCAAGTGGAAGCCAAATTTGAAGTCTTAACTCCAAGTACACATTTCCTGTGTAGATTTAGATAAACAATCTGCTCTTCATACCACAGCCTCACCACTGGATTGGTGAGATAACAGCTACAGTTCAGGTAAGTCTCAATGTTTGTCAAGAAGCCTTTGGCAGAAATCAAGATTTCATACTTCCACGTGAATTACTTTCATTTCCACGTTCCCAATGCTATCTGACAATCATGTATTATACCTAACTTTAACTTTAAATTTACAGCCCTGATGGGAAAGAAATCTTTTCCTGTGTTACACATAGGGAACACAGACCACAGAAGTTAAGTGGTCTTCCTGTAGTCTTGTAAGAGAGTATCCAAGCCAACTGACTCCCCAAGCCTGACCTTAACCAGAAGTTCATACTTGCCTAAATGCAGGGTTGTATATATGAACTAATGTAATGTACAGCTTAATTTGGATGAGTTTGATGAAAACAAATATCCACTGTCAGATAAGCATGTGAAAATAGCAGGTATGGAATCTTTACATTTCTTAACAAATAAACAAAAAAAAGCTTAATGTTTAGTCCTTACCTGCTTTGCAGCAGTAGAAGGTCCCTGTTAGATTTGTCTCTATCACAGCATTCCAGCCTTTTGCACGGATGGCTTCAGAAGGACTTGCAAACTGTCCCCCTCCATTATTCACCAGGAAGTCAATCTTCCCATGTAGACTAAGTGTAGATTTCACTAAAGCTTCTACCTGAAACAATATTTGTTAGCATGGTATGCTGATGATGCTATATACCCAATTTCATTATCAGACAGTATTTTCTCCCTCACAGCCTTCTCACATGCATAGAGGAGTCTAGAAGATCAATATGACAGGTTTAGTCATCCAAGAAGGATTGGGCTGAGTTCACATTTACTTAGGAAACTTTCCTGGTACAATAGCAAGTGCTATATGGAGTATCAGCACTGAAAGAAGAGGAACCATACTGCTGAAGGTTTGTAAAAACAAATGCACACAAAAGCGCGATGCTTAAGATCTGCTAAGAATCTTCTGACATTTTTCACAAGGATGGAGGTGTTCACGTCAGATGCTGGATGACTTTGATATGAGGTAGCTACTGTTTTTTCATATGACCCATACACCTGAGCATTTTAAATGAAAAACATAAGTCATCTTGTGAATTTTAACATTCTTATCTAGAAGTTTTGTACATTCACTAAAGCTGGCAACAGCCAATCTTCTTACATAGATGAAGAAGGTTATTTTGCTATCGTACAAAACAAGAACTCTTAAAAAGTGCTGGAAATACTCTAAGTAGTAAGAAAGGTGAATAACTGACTAAGCAGTCAGTTATTCTGTCTATAAGCAGGATGAATATTTATGATTAAGAGCACTGTCGAGCATTATTTACCTTTGGGTACTCCGAGGAGGTATTAAGAGTAAATAGTAATAACATTTTATTCACTCACTCAAAGAGCTGTCAGTGCAAAAAGGGAATGGCTTAAGTTTACTGGAAGGAAAGAGATTTTGAGAATCTAAACCTAGCTCTAACACTGACCAAGTGTTAGAGCTAGTGGCTGTACACTAAGCCTTTTGCATTGTCTCCTGTTTTGGAAGTAGAGCAGTTTTGCCCCACGCTCACACTAAATGCAAGAGAACTTCTGCAGGGGAATGTATTCCAAAGCATTAAAAGATTTTGCAGATACCAAAACTGATGTATTCTTCCTATCACAAGATAGTAATAAGAGCAACTGTTTAATAAATTAGTGTTTATCTCAAGAAATAGGGGAAATGGGACATGACTGTTCCCTGTTTACATTATCTATCATAACTAGATACCATGCATCAGTTATTCCTACTCAAGAATACGTATAAAGCTGACCTAGCATCTGTTGTCAAAGAAAACACAGACCAAAAGAAACCCCAAAAAACAAACAAGAGAAGCGATGCTGCTGCTGAAACAGATTTGACTAGGGAAAGGACATCAATCAGCCTTCTTCTGTACTGAGTTATCAGTAGAAAACATTAGGAATAAAAGAACAAGCCATGCATGATCTGTATCTCACCAAGAGTGTCACCAACTCAGTCTGCTTTAAACAGCTGCCTAACATCTTACAGTGCAGGATGGTTTCACGGGATAGTATGGATCCTTAAGGATGCACTTCTCTGAAGAAGGAAACCTAAATAAACATAGCTTCTGAAGTCTGACTGAAAAACTAATGCCTTTTGAGAAAAAAATGCCTTAGAAAAACAATTTTGAAACCTAAATCGCGATCCTTAAGTTCTGAGTGGCATCATATTCCTCACATCAGGTATTACAGCTTGTGGGATTTGAGGAAAAAAAAACACAAAAAAAAAAAGCAAAAGATCCATGACAGCAATCCTAAACCCATGACTTGTGAGATCCACCTTGCCACAAACACTTCCAGGTTTGCTCAAAACCCGAGAAAAGTAACTAATTTCCTGGTAGGCAGCAGAAGTTATGCTTTACTCAGCAATATAAAATTCCTGTCCCTGTCAGCCTGGGAATCTTGTTCTGAATATTGTATTCCATAAGTCACTGAAGTATGGGCTCATTTATCAAAGAGAAATGCTTTCAGTACAGGGAATATTTGAACAGACCAAGACTATTCAGGCTGGGGGAAAAAAAAAAAAAGAGAGAAAAGGAAAAATATTAAGAATCATTAAAAAAAAAAGACAAATTAACAGAAGAAAAATGCACTGAGATGAGACATTACGAGCAAGTTTTCAACAGGCAGACAAAACTTGCCATGATGTATCAATTAAAAAAGGTTCACATGTATCTTAAGAAATTCTGATGTTCCTACTTGTAGCACCATATTCTCAGGGCAATAAAAAAAAATACTGAAAAAATGCATATCAGTTCTGCTTTCTGAATGCCAGCAAAGGCTGGCAGGCTCTCCAGTGACAGCTCAGATGGCTCCAACTGTAGCAATCTTCACAATATCTTCTGTGTTGTAGAGAAAGCATCGCTGCAGTGCTTCTCCCAGTTACAGTAAACACGATGACAGCTGCCACCAGCACAGTGAGAAAGAGGGTCTGGTAGAACACATCCAAATCGCAGTGAGAACTAAGTAAGATTCCCTTCTATTCCTAGACATTCCAAACCCACACAGACAGAACTCCATTAAAGGGCTACTAAAGACTCTCTGGAAGCAAAGCAAAACTGCAGAAGGCATAGCTAACAGTTTAGGATGTGCTTCTGAAAAAGACTGAAAGAAACAAAACCAGGCGCTCCAGACATAACCAGAAGACTGGAGCTCTTCAACTAGTATTATGCAGTAGCACACCTTCACAGATAACTGAGATGACATCACCTGCTGACACAGATAAAAGGGACAAATGTCCACATGCACTCATAGTTCACCTTGAGCTTGAATAAAACCCAACTGGAAAACTACCCACTACAGAGTGTTAGAGATCTGCTCCCTGGGGACCAGAACCAGTATGCGTTCTCACACAGTGGTAACAGGTATTTTTACTTTGTGTTATTGTTGAGTTATTTTAAAGTAAGACAACAGGAATTTCTTATCCACAGCTCCCCAGCAAGCCAAAGTCTTCCACTACAGGCTTCACACAGATAGGCATTAAGTATTTATAAACCAACTGAGACTATGCTAAGCTATACAGTTTATTGGAAAAGAAAAGCTAGTAGTGAATTTGGACACAAGGTAAGTGCTAAATAGTACTGTACTGAGATAGTCTCAAGGAGTCTTCTTTGTCACATGTCCAAGCAACAGGTTTTAGCCTCAAGGTCTGGCCCAGCAGCAGTTGTTGTTGCTGGAGCTTGAGTATGGAAAGGGGGCTCTGTGCACAGAATTCTGAATTGCTGATTTCAACAAAAGCAGTGGCCTGCTAGAAGTACGAAGTTTTATCTTCCACTTACCTAGATATGTCTTCTACTTATCTAGATGCCAGCAGAAGAAATGTTTGCCCAGAACATACAACACAAAGGCTTTACAAGGGTAAAAAGTTCCTCATGTCTGTCTTTTCCCCATCAACAGATTTGCTGCAGCTCAACATTTAAGACAAACACATGCTTTTCCCTCCCAACAACTACAAAGATAAATAGAAAGCTCTTTTCATAACGGAAAAATTATGGGATCTGTCTCCTCCATTCTGGCCACCACTACATTGAGGCACTGGAATCAGTTAATTAGATCCTATGGATTTTGCAAAAAGAGCTTGGTTAGAAAACACACACAACTGTCTGGTCTGAACCTCAGCAAGACTAAACTGATATCCTCTTGTAATATTCAGCATATGATGTGCAGTGCTAGAAAATATTCAAATAACTAAAATCACTTCAGCTTCATAATCACTAAGAAACAATACTGATCACTACATACACCACTGACCACAGGATAAGGGATGGATGCACAATCATTGCCTCAGTGTAAGGCCTCATGAAGACAAGATGTAAAAATCTCAGGTGATTTTACTGGCAATCCAGAACCCTCTACTCTTCCATCTTTAAAAAAACAGGTTTGTTATCCTTTACACTCAACGGAAAACTAGCCAAAAGCAGCAGCAGCAAATTCATGACAGAAATAAGCCTGACAGGTTATACAGTGGCTGAAAATCCTTCATCAAGCAAGATTATTTCTTGCACATTAAACAAAAAGTAAGATTTGCTAGAAAGCAAGAGTGCCTCTGAGCATGAAGATTAAGAGACTTAAAAATGTGAATTCATTAAGCTATTCCCATAATAACTGCCATCAAGCTTCTGCAGCAATTAATTAACTGCAACTTCTTTGACTTCTCCTAGGCCAGAAAGAGCCTTAACAGACATATTGTGCTATATGATGAGGGACGAATCTTCTAATGCTTGAATTTCACAGATTCAAACTAGGGCCCACAAGAAGAATGAGCTGTGCCATCTTCAAAGCAGGTTGGTTACTTTAAGATTTGCAATAGGAGGAAAAAAAAAAAAACATGTGGCAATTTTGAAAGCACTTTCATCTTTCTTAGATTTCCTCTATTCCAAGTCTCTCACTCCAGTTTGCCTGATCATAAAATTAAATCCAGGACAAAATTCATAGGAGCCTATAAAGAAATGCAGAACAACTGATGGAGACGGGGATGAAGAAAACAAATGCATGGTTCAGTAAGAACAGAGGGCTTGTTCCTACAGGTGATCATAGTGGCTTCCTTTAAGAGAAAGATTTACCCTTAGAGAAGTTTCAGTGAGATGTCAAAGAGAAGCATATAATAAATGAATTATGTAGTTCTTCAGGAAGCTTCCTGGGCTTTGCAGCTTGTGATGGATCAGTTCTGACACACAAGGAGACTTGAACTCCTAAGTTTTTTCCCTTGTTGAAACATTTATAAAGTCATCCTCTTTCACACATTCTTTGGTACCTGGTATAAGAGCTGAGAAGCAGGATGTAATGGCTCAGAGGGAATACTTGTAGAGGCCGTGCTCTCTACCCAACGTGTATGCTTCTGTGAATTTCTGAGAAAAATACTCTTCACTTATATTGAGCTGGAACCAGACAATGAGTTGTAAAGCTATTAATGAGTAGCATACAGAGACAATGCATTTGTACAATTCTTGTTTCTTCTGGGAGGGAAGCCAAAAGTTTAAATGCCTTGTCACTCTATCTTCCACCGTAAGCAGAAAGCTACTCCTGTATTTGTGAAAATGCTGAAGTGCATGGTATTCCTGTGTTGCCTCTACTCAAGATTCACCACCTAGGCTAGAAAAATGCTTCATTACATCTTTTACTGAACCCTATTCCTAAGACTACAAGTCTCAGGCACTAAATTTTAGGTTAGGAATGGAATAGGTATTGAAAGAGGATATATGAAGCTCTTTGAATTAAAGTAAGAGCTCAAAGGTACTTTTTCTCCAGTCTCCGCAAGGCAATCAGAAGCAAATTAGAAAAAAACACTCATCGTTGCTGCTCTTAGCAAATATAATAAATAAGCAATAGTGAGTAGTGGGTTGTGGAAAATCTGCCACATCCCTCAGTTCTAAGTTCTGACAGTTTTTAACAGTGTCAGTTACCAATTGTTAATTTAAGTTTATCTAGCTTCAACTTACAAACACTAAGCACTTAAGTGTAAGGAAGTGCTATCCTCACTACAAACTTAGAAGCTGAAAATGTGATTCACACTTATCTGGCCATCTAGTAGTTTTAGAATTCAAATAACAAGTGGCCAGGATTTAGCAGTCTTTGAGAATCTCAATATTAAAGAACTAACAGAGGAGGACAGAGCCAGAAATACAAGACTATAGCACAAAAAATCACAGGATGCCTTTAACCAGTAAAAATATCTGGTCTTGGAGATGAGCATCTGGAATGCATAAATATTTTTTCAGCGGGTACACTTAGGTTCTTCAGCAACAGAAACTGCATTCCTTATTTAAAACTTCCGCAAATGCTTACAAAAGCTTCATAGTGATTTTTTTTCTCAGTAGGACTTCAACAGAAAGAAGAGCAGTTAGAGAACTGAAGTGAGTCAATGACTGAAAAACTCAAAACTGGAGTTTAATATACCTTATTCCTCTGAACCCTCTCTTCAATAGATACAGATACGACATGTCAATGGTTTATGAGAACTTTTATCACTGACAGATAAGACCTAAAAGAGGCTTCTCCAATATCACATAAAAAGTTCTAAGAAAGTTCTGGTGTGTCTGTAAATGAGTAGAGCTCAAACTTAAACTGGAAACAAGACAATTCTATAATGGAACTGCAGGGTGGTAGCAAAGACAGAAGTTTCTCCAAGTATCAGCATGGCTACCGTTAATACAGAAAAACACATTAATGCTTTACACAGCATTATAACAAGATTTTCAAAGTACCTTCAAAATAGTTTCCAAAGCCATCTAAGTCTGTTTTGCCAAATGTGTATTTAGCCTCACTTAATAAAAAGGAAACAAACTACCATTCCTTCTTTGTTAAGTAGAGACTACCTCATTTCTCACCATCCAAGCCCTCTACTACCCCACAGAACATTGCAGTACTCACTAAAGCTCACAGAACACTACAGTTCCCACTAAACCATTTTTAAATTGATGCAGAAATAAGATTCACTTGCAGAAGGTTATTAAGCATGCCGGAGTACTTTCTGCGAAAAGTGATGTGAAAGAAGGCTTAAGCCTTTTCTTTTTCTTCACCTCTTTTCTTTCTTGTAGCTTTAATCATGTAAGTTGCACTCTGACATCTGTCATAACCTATTATTATCGCACTGTTGATGATAGTAAACACAAACCTAAAATTCACTGGTAGGTGAAGTGACATACTGCACAGCCCCAGGGCTCACCTCCTTCAGAAGAGAAAGTCTAAGTATATCACTATAAATATTTTATGGGACAAGATGCTCCATGAGGGAAGAATTCTATTTTTTTAATTGCTTTATGGTTGCATATTAGGATATTTCCAGAATCTACATAGCTACTGAAGGTCATTAATGTTTCTTTAAGTTATGCTACAATTTACAATAGACTTTGAAAGGTGAAAAAAACCATAGTAATCAGTAGTTGCTGGAATATTTTCTAGCTTCCTTCAATAAGTTAGAAGTCCAACCTGATGCTGGGCTTGTAAATGTTTAATTACACAGATTAAAAAATAGGAGGTGAACACAGACCTCTGAAGAACCTGGATTAAATTATTTTGCTCTTGATTTTCCATTTTTTGTATTAAAAAAATGAAAAAACTCAGCTGGGATAGTAATAGTTTGTAATGAGACACACCTTGAAATGTAACCAGAATTTGAAACACGGCTAAAAACAATAATACCTGTGGAGGGGGTTTGCTTTAATACAAGCAAAATTGACAATTGAGAGCACCCGTGTCAAGTCACAAGAGTTGAGATTCCACGCTGTGACTTCCTGTTTGAAGGAACTATACTGAGGTCTCTATCTTCACAACACCCCCTCACTGCTGTCACAGAAGTGTGACACAGACCACGCTAAGCGGGCTGCAGCTCAGCTGTAGAACATGCCAGTTCCAAGGCTTGCTTCTCTTAGAAATACCCGAAATGTGTATATGTGGTGAGAAAAATATTTGCAATGACAAATGCACTCCTGCTTCAGTGGCTAACATGGTTTTTGCTTGGAAAGCACATGTTTATCTAGACACATTTAACAGTGCTTTACTGCACCTGTTCCCTGAGAAGAGGGCCAGAGAACAACTCTGGAGACCTGAGAATTTCTATATACAGTATGCTTTTGACATGTTAAGCCCCAGAATAAGACCACTGGTCTTTACCTCCTCTTCTTTGCGGATGTTGCATTGTATGGGAGTCACTTTGGCAGGACTCATGGAAACAAACATATTATTCAGTTCTTCTGCAGCAGCTTTTAATCGGTCAAATTTACGAGAGGCAATAACAACACTGCAACCTGCAGAGACAAAATGAAACATCCTTCAAATAACACAGTAAAAACTACAGGTATGCCATTTTTTTAATAACAACATGTAGGTATCTTGTAGGATGTGTGTTTATTAGTCACTGACTGGAAGATGCAGTCTTGAAATTTTTGCAAGAGAGAAATGACTGATGTCAGGCTTCTTAGCAACAAGATCCCACTCTGCCAGGAAAAGAGCAATCAAAAAAAATGTCCACAAGGTTCCCTCTCCTTCCTGCAGGAGGGAAGATAGCCTGTGAGTTGCAGAGTCAGCAAATTAGCTTTCAGACATCACTTTTACTGCCTCTGATCACAGCTGCCTCATTGATCAACTATGCAATGTAAAGATGTTTCAGCAGGTCTAGATTACAAAAAAATGCTTGTTCCTAAAACCACATTGCTGGCTGCAATTTTGACTAGTGGTGAGCAAATGTAAAAATGTAATGCTCTGCTTTTTAAACCCACAGAGTCTGAAGGAAAGGATGATAGCCTCCTGAGATTAATTCCTATCTGTGGACTACAAAGAGCAGGAACAGAGGCTTCCCTGTGGCACTGCGACATGCACAGAATACTAGGTCAGAAAGGAGAGGGAAAAATTTGGTAGGAGCTCACGCCTGCTATTTTCAGCATTTGGAGGCAGAAGGACTCATTTTACAGGGAAAAACAATGCAGGTGCCAAATTAATGGCAAGCACTCACACTAGAACCAGTCTAGTTTCTCTTATACCAGCAGACTCAAGACAGCTTCAAGGCTTCAGCAATTGTTACTACATAGACTAAAACAGACCACACCAAATTAATTCCTAACACAAATCCAGTAGGCATGCAATTTCATAGTATGAATACACAAGTTACTAGTTTCCACTGCCAAGCAGGCAATGAGGTCTTGCTTCCAGTTCCCTCCTACCATAATATCAGCATCCCAGCAGAAGCTGTCCCTTTCTCACACCAGCCATGGTGCTCATCTGCTTTAACACAAACCAATTCAACACCCTAAACCAGCCAAGAAAAGAAGTTAACATCTTGTAAGGTGTTTTTTTTCCTTTGTTGCTATTTTACTGAGTGGAATTTGGCCTCGCATGTGATCAAACAAACACAAGAATTGGCTCAAAATAACTAGTGGGAGTAAATAGCAGCAAGCTGTTCATTTGGCTCAGGCTGTCTTGTGAAACTATTCAGAAAACTATAAAAAAAAAAATTCAGGAGCTGAGTTCTTCCAAATGAAACATATCCATAGGAATGGAAGTTTCACCTCTTATCAGTGGCCACTTAAAACAACATATGTAAAGATATTAATCTCTGTTGTCTCCTGATTTTTTAATTTAAGAACTTCAGTCACTTGCACAACGACCTGACTAACACGGAGCAGAATTCATAATTACTGATAACTACTGATTAAGACAACGACAAATCACAGTAGCACAGTTATATTTATCAACTTAATGCTTATTAATACACACACTGATAAAGGTCCAGTAAAAGATTATATTTTTGCTAAATACACTAATTGGGGAGGGGGAGATTATAATTTACTGAGGACCACATGGTATCTACTGTACAAACTGACAGTACATAATTTATTTTTCTTAACATAGAATGACCAGAACATTTTGGTCAGAGGAAAATGTACACAAGTTTCCAGATGAAAGGTTTAAATCTGTCCAGATGGCTGCAAAGGAGACTGGTTATAAATAAACGTATGTCATGATTGGCATTATCTGTCACTGCTTCTACAGGCATTCTCTGTCCAGCCAGCTGCTCTCCAAAAAAAATACAGCCTAAAGCGCAAGGTATACATCGAAATAGTTCCAGGTCATCCTCTTGTCAGGAGTAGCCAGCAACTTTTCAGGTCTGGAAGGTTACTCAGACAGACTTAAGCAGTAGCTCTTCCTCCATTTTCTCATGCGTGCTTTGTAGAGACTTGCAGCCTTGATTTCTGATACGGACACACACTTCTGTCATTTGAACTTTGCTTGAGAAAAATAACACAGATCAAATTAGGTACAGTTTTAGAGTAATTGGGTAACATCACCAACCAAGAGTGCGATGATGCTGAAAAAGGCATCTCTTCACGACAACATGTAAGGTCATCTTAAAAAAATACTCAGCTCCCCAGTAACACAAATGTCACAGAATGAGCTCTCACTTCATCTCCACAGAGCAAGTGGAAAGCTGGGGTGACAAAGGCCAAGAGAGGCAGAGCTGTCTCCCCGCACACAGTCTCAACAAAGAAAGCTCAGTGAAATGGTGTGGTGTACGTTCCGACAGCACAGGCCACAGAAGTGTGGCACCTTGAGGCATAAAGCTAGTCCTAGTGTTTTGAAGAAACTGAATTCAATCCTGATACATGAAACACTACTCAAAAGCAGTCTGACAACAACGATCCCTAGCACTTATGTCGAAACCTGCAGAAAAGCTGTTGCAAAGTAAGAACACTGACTTTCACTCCAGATTTCACCACTTCTCTGCAATCAGCATGGAAAGAAAATCCACAAAGTGCACTGTGAAGATAAACTTCAGGACATTTCTGTCACAAGCACTGAGGGAGAAGCTGACCTAAGATGTCTGCAACTACCTGAAAGGAGGTTGTAGTGAAGTGAGTGTTGGTCTCTTCTCCCAAGTGACACGTGATATGGACACAAGGAAATGGACACAAGTTGCACCGGGGGAGGTTCAGACTGGACATTAAGAAAAATTTCTTCACTGATAGGGTGGTCGGGCACTGGCACAGCTGCCCAGGGGGGTGGTTGAGTCATCATCCCTGGAGGTGTTTAAAAGATAAGTAGACGAGTTTCTCAGGGTTTAGTAGTGGACAGGTACGGTTGGACCTGATGCTCTCAAAGCTCTTTTCCAACAAGATGATTCTATGACAGCAGTCCAAACCCACGCTGTTCCACAGGAGTTCAATAACTCGCCCAAACAAAACTCAGCTCAACAACCAGAAAAATCCTCCAGCAAGACAAAAAACTCACTTTAGAGGCAGCGTGAGACACAACCTCGCTTCCACCGCTGTATTTCAAACGCTGCACGCCCTAAGCGCCAGCGGGTCAAAAGACTCAGCTCCGCAGCCCCTGTCCTCGTTCCCCTCGCTGTTCCCTGACTCTCGACATCCCACTCCCCCACTCCTCACAGACCCCCTGCCCGCCCAGGAAGGCGCCGCAGCCCCCGGCCCGCCCGACCCTGACCCGTCCCCTCAGCCTCCAGCCCCCGCCTTCCCCTCGCGCCCCGTTCCTCGCTGGGGCTCCCCGCGGCGCCCCCCGCGCCCACCTAGGGACAGCAGGTCGGTGGCGATGGCCCTGCCGATGCCGGTGCCGCCGCCGGTGACGATGGCCACGCGCCCGCGGAACAGCCCCGCCGCCAGCAGCGCGCGCGACGCCGCCATCTTCCCCTCCCCGCGTCCCTCCCGCGGTCCCCGCACCGCGGCCGCTCCCCCGCCACGTGACCAGCGGCCCCGCCCGCCCGCGCCGGGATCGGCGGGGAACGCGGGCGGCGGCAGAGCCGGGGCGCTCCCGGGTCCAGGGGCGCGGCACGGCGCGGCACGGCCCCGCGAGCGGCAGGTAAGGCAGGCGGCTGGTCCAGAGAGGTCGGTGATGCCCGGGTCTGTCCCCGCAGCGGGGAGAGCCTCGGCCGCGCGTTGGGCGCCTCGGGGCGGGGGCTGTCGGCTCCTCGTGCCTCGGGGTGGAAGCTGGGCAGCAGACCCAGCTGCACACGCACACACACACACACCCGCCCAAAGGAGGGGGCACGGACAGACAGACAGAGACACCCAGACACGCTTCCTGCACCGTTTGGGGTGACCTCGCCCAGGGGCGGGAGGGGCGCCCCGGGCAGGAGGAGTCCCGCTTGCCCCCCGTCATTGCTTTAAAGGAGGGGACGCAGACAGACAGACACATGCGTGTTTTTCTGTACGGGAGGGGAGCCCCGGGAAGGAGGAGTTCCTGGGGTGCCCCAGAAGTCTCCCAGGTAGCTGTGGTGGTCTCCTGCCAGGGCAGAGAATACTCTCTCCAAGCATGGACTTCGTCGGGAAGAGGCCGTGAAGGCTGAGGTGATGCCTTTTACCACGTCCCTAACATAGTCATTTTGCGCTAAAATGCCTTGTGGTGGGTTTTTTTCACTTAAAAATCACCCTCAATAAGCTCACTGTTAATTATTCAGTTGATCCAAAGGCCAGACAACGTTAATTTCCTTTCTATCCCACAGTGCAGTGACAGAGCATCTTTGTCCATTGCAGGTGATTTTAACCAGCACTGATGTGCTCAGGAGCTTGTGTGTGCATGTTCAGTCTCTTTCCAGGCATCTCCTCTGTCCCTTTCAGTAGAAGAGATGTTTGAAAGTAAATCTCAATTTTGTCATGTTGGTTTTGCCTTAGGGGAGATGGGTAATATGAGAAGAGATGAGAAAAAAATCTGAGGCGCATATAAGTGAAGTAAGACAATCATTAAGTCTGTTTGGGTTTTCTCATTTTTTTTAAATGAATTTATTTACTTTTCCCAAAATACATTCTACAATTTAGTACTTTAAATCAGAGACAATTGTATAAGTCAAAGACAATTGTAAGATAATGTCTTTATCCCGAAGTTCAGTATGTTTCAAAGGAATCTGTATACCTTGCTCTTAAGTATAGGGAAGGGCAGGCATGGAGAAGTTAGCGTTATGTCCAGACTCATTCAGCAAAGGCTGACAGGGCAGGACTGGACTTCTGCAGGGTGACTTAGGTAAGTGAGGGCAACCGTTAGACAAAGTTGCCTTCCAGGTGGGTTAATGTTTGCAGACTACTTAACATTTTGAAGCACAGTGTTAATCTCCGGAGGCAAAATGTGAATCAGTTTGGGTGACACTGCAAGGTTTATGTTTTTCCCCTTTAAATTAACTTGCACAGCCTGGAGACTGCACAGATCACCTTTAACTGTCTGTGGCTGCTCTACATATCTTGGGCAGGTCACATCAGAGCAATCATTAATTAATCCCATGGAAAAGCACTTACCTGTGCTAGTGAACTAGATTTTCATATTGCAACCTGCCAGCCATCCTGACTGAGTTGTAGGAAACCAAAGAAAATCCAGTGGGCCTCTCTGCTCCTATGACTTGCTTGATTTCAGTGTTCTTTGTGCTCTGAAAAGTGTTATCAAATGATTTTTCTTCACTATCTGGATAAATTGTTTAGGTTTTGGAATTTGTCAATAGCTGTAGAAGCACTAAAAATAAGGGACTGAACACATGAATTAAGGTGCTGTGAGTGATGGGTGGGAGGAGAAGGGGGAAAGGCATAAAGACGAGAGTAAGGAGGCGAGAAAAGAGACGTCCATTCCTTGGCATTCAGTGGAGGGTAGACCTTTCTAAGTACAAAATCTATGCACAAAGGAAAGAGCTGAGATAACCAAAACTCACAGATGTTTACAACAAGGCAGCAGCTTTTCTGCACTGTCGTGGGGGTTGCCTTTGAACCAAGGATTCAAAGTGTACCTTTGTGTGAATCGATTTTACACCAGTGGTTGAAATTCAAAATTATTTAAGCTGAAAAGAAGAAAATCTTATTAACTGAAATCAATTTTAATCTTCTCCTACACTTGCAATTTCTTATTCGCAAAGGAATGTTCATTGTCTTTTATTGTTAGGATTAAAATATGTTGGTCTGTCACTACATGCAGCCATAGTGGCAAATTCATTAAGCAGAAGGCTCTTCTTGCATATTTATGTTATTCTGCAAACTTAATGTTCATATTCTTATGTGTTAGGAAATAGTGTCTGATTAGATAGCTGATTTTTAATTTGTTTTTTTTTTTCACTATCTGTCAGCTTGCATTTGAAAGAAAATAAATCTGCATTTAAAGCCTTGGAGTCTTTGTTTTAATTTTTTTAGTTTATAAACCATCTGAATTTCTTTTTTCCTTGGTTTATCTATCACTTAAAACATTACTCATTCAAAAATCAAAATGGCACATTTAGGAAAAAGAATTCCTCAGTAGGTTTTTTTTCCAGTTGTCATATCCTTCACAGTTTTGGGATTAGGATGTCATTCTTCAACATCTACTTTTTTATTTATAGATTGAAGAAGAAAAACTAGATTTCCTATTTTTACAGCTCCCAGATTGTCTCTTGGCTTTGAATGAACTAGTTCAGTTTGTTGAGATGAATAGGAAACTGCGTTTTCAGAGAAGCCTACTTTTTGTCAAGAGCTGATTTTATGCTTTGTCAGCCTATGGCTCAGCTATTCATCTGATGACATCTGCCAGTTCAGTACTCTGCCATGCTTTAACAATCCTGGCAGCAATATGTACTGCCTTAATAATTCCTTATAGCCTGCTGTCCTCCAGGGGGTCTGTGCCCTCCTGTGCTTGTAATCCATGTTGGCAAGGGGGAAGGTCTTAGAGTTGTTAAATACCAACCTGATGTGAGAAAACAGATGGCTTGAAACAGGAGAGAAACCTCCATGGGATACAAAACCTGAGAGGGTTATCCCAGGGGCCAGCAGTCTCACCAGGAGGTGAGAGGAGATTTAATGAAAAGCATCTCAGTGCCAGAAAATAAACTTTAAGGTCAAAGATTATTTCGGACAGAGAGTTTCTGCTAGTTTCCCTTCAGAAAAGATCAGGCTTGCACTCCAGCTGCCTCTGCTTTCTCAGAACCACACTCTCATGGATGCTGCAGGTTCATGTTTTTCTTCTCTGGGATACTAAATTGCATGAAATGTAACAACAATAATTTATTCTCCCCTCCTCATACCTGTTACAGAAAATGCATGAATTGAGCAAACCCAAATGAAAACAAGTGTAAGTTTCTGTTCCCTCACCTCTCGGGACCTTCTGTGGGATTATGCAACGGCCTCTTTAGAAATCACTACTACTTTCACCTCCTGTCTGTGCATTCTCTCCTATGGCTGTTTCTCCTTTCATCACCTCTCACTGGCAACTGAGAACCTCTCTGTTTCATGTCTTCTGGTTTCCATGTCAGCTTACCTCCTGGTGAGCCCCAGCTGATGGTCAAGCTCTCTGATCGATTCATCTCTTTAGGGACTTCCCCTCTGGAAAAGTGTTGGACTGTCAGTGTTATCTTGGGGAATATCAGTCTAATTAGGAGATAATCAGGATTTTACAACCTTTCATCATTATCTCTAGGAATTTCATGTCAATGATAAAAAAAAATGCAGGACTTAACAAGAAAGACACCCCACTCAAAGCAGAGCTCATAGTTGCTGCAAGATGTAGAATATCAGCAACTAACAGTTTGGAACTGGGATGTAGATGGATTTTCTAAATAATCACACACCCTGCTAATACAATAGTAATGATACTGAAGCATTCACTTGTCTGCAATTGAAAGTGCTGCATTTTTAATACCCTGGCATCACGGATCTGTATCTGCGCTTGTATCCAGTTGAGAGTCCCATGAGTCAACTAATTCTTGCTGCTGGAGATACTGTCTAAATATCTTAGATTATATTTACTGTGCAATGCATTAAGCTATCCTGAATCACTCCCAGGAGAATCTTCCAGTTCTCTGTCTGTGCAGTTTGGCTCTTCAGCACTCATGGGCTGTAGCTGGGCATAACTCAGAGTAAACTCTAATCTGAAGTACCCAAGTATCTTGCCCAAATAACTGCAGGATGTAGCTTAGTATTGGTATTTTTCAGATAATCCTTTCCAGACTGGATTTACAGTTGACTGTGTTTTCCATTAGGCTGCATGGGTGTAACTTCTTGCTCTCTAATTGCAGAGCTTTCTTTGTGGTTTTTGCTCATTTTGTCTCAGTAAAGCACTTGGGTGCTTGGTCTTGCCAGCATCGAGCAGGGCAGGAAGCGTGAGGAGACTGAGATGGTCAGGGATCTTCTAAGTAGGAAGGGAAGAAAAAATGCATGAGGTGTTAACGCAGGTCCTAGTTTTTAGTTAGCATAAAGGTCAGGCAAGAGTCTCGGCATGAGCACTGCATGATTTCCAAAGGAAAGCTGAGGTCTCGCAATCCCTTCCAGCCAGGTCTCTGGCTAGTTAGGACTGTGCTCTTGCATTAGCATGAGTGCTTCACACCCACCACCAGTGCTTCATGGCTATGTAGTCCACAGACATAGCAACTCCTGTTGTTTCTTACTTCATATGTGTGTGGGTACACTGTGTAAAAGGTGTCTTCTCTGCACTCTGGAAAGGGAGACGAGGGGCTCAAAACTGTTTTGATGTACTACAAGCTTTTTCCGTTGTTACTTTTTTCTAAGCATCTGCTTGGATGCTAAGAGGAAGCACAACACCAGTTTGATGTATGGAACAAGCTCCTAGTGCATCTTCCAATTGCATTTAATTTAAAGGCTTCATACTGAAGATGGTTCAGGTATTATACCAATATAAACAGATGCTACACCTGATCCCAGCCTAAGGGTACTGCTGTGGAAACAGGACGCTGGGCTCGAGCTGGTGGGACCCACTTGGTTCAGCTGTTCCTGTGGTACTTTGTAATCCAACAGTGACCTTGTCGATGGGATAGGAATTAACAATGGACAATGGCACCTGCTGTTTCAAGGTGCAGAATGGCCTGCTTTGGCAAATGCAGACCTGAGGGGCAGAGTAGGGGGACAGAGAGCATTTCTCCACTTTATCATTAAGATTTTTTTTCCTACAAGATTTCAGGAAATCTTTGAAGATTTTTCAAGCCTCAGATCTAAACTACTTGCTTTGAAGATTTCAAACCAACCTCCATTTCCAAGTCATTCTCCTTTTAGTCTGGACAAAGAAGTGGGGACACAATGGAGAGACAGTGCTTCAGGCTGAAACAAGGTAGAGCAGTACAATTTGGGAATTTTAAAAAACTTGGTGTGCAAGAAAATTGGTTAGATATTTCATTTAATATAAAATAAAAATGCGCAGCTATTCTTGTATGCTGCTTTCCAGCCTTCTGTAGTACTGATCTACACAGCAGTTATTATACTGTGACATTTGAAAAAGTTATGAAACAGCAGAGGAAAATAAAAAGCACTGATTCATAAAACAGATACTTTGTAAATGCCCTTGACTTTCAAAAAAATCATTAGAAAATGTCATCCAGGAACAATTTAGTGATACTTTAGAACACCTCTCTTCACTACTTTCTTTTGTTGTTTTGGCTGTATCTGTAGAATACTGTCAGCAAGCATTTGGTTGTCTCAGGGAAGAGTGGCAGGGAGAGCAAAGGGCCTGAGCTGCCCATCATGGCACCAGAAGCCAGTGAGCCCTTAATCCACACCCAAGCAAGTTTTGTCTTGCTGCAGCTTCAGTAATGGTCAGCCCGTGCTGGCTGACACAGGTCTGGCTCATGGTGCCGGCAGGATTGGTCCAGAAGCTGCTCAGCAGCATTAGCATATGGCAGCACTGGCACTAATGCTGCCTGTCATCAGGCAGGAGCCGTGTGCCAGTGATAAATCAGAAGGAATGAGCAAAGTTGGGTCTGTCAGTGCTCGCTTGCAGAGATTGTGTTACTTGCCCACTCTTCACTGTTAGCTTGAGCTTATAGCACCCTCTGCTCCTGAGGGGGCTGTATTGGGGCTCCATTAGCAAACACCCATGAAGTTTTTCCAAAGCCTTAGTCATCTCACCGCATTATCCCCTCTGCTCTGGTGCTCATTGCCATCTTTTACTTTCTGCAATCCAGCTTGAGGTGTGCTCCTGTGCAGGTGCACACGGGTGCACACCCAGATCATGGTCATTTGTCTTTTCTCTCACTATAAGAAATCAAAGTGTTCTGGAGCTTGTGGATTAGCAGGGAGGGAAAGACAGGTGTGATCTATGAGCTTTGCTATTTGGTTTCTTCTACCTTGCTGGGATGACATAGGCTGGTGTTTCTCTTTGTGCCTCTTGCTACTGTTATACAGACATCTAAAGCTGCTTCCAAATGGGCCATTGCCAGGAGGGGTAGTTTCTCTGCCCTTCCCCTAGATATTCTTTCCTCTAGGTGTAGCTGCAAGGTGAACCTAATGAGGGAATCTGGCTGAAAAAAAAATTTATTTTCCTTTTTAAATGCAAAAGAGTTATTTTCAATGAGATGAATCCCCCTGTCAAGGTCACCTCAAGCTGAACAGTGCTAGGACAAATAGGGAGGGGCTGTTCTTGCCTCACCTTCTTATATGTCATTCATCACAGCCTTGAGTATTTGCTAGATTGAAGTAACTGTATCATCTAGTTTGGGCTATTTCCCCATGAAATGGAGACGGACATTGTCCTCTGTTTCAACAGGGTATGGTAAGGATTCACGATGAAAGATCATGTGGAGTCATTTAGGTATTTGAATCAGATCCAAAGCTTTTGAGGGACCCCTACTGTTTGGCCTTCTGACATAAAGTCTGAATTAAGTGTGCTTTCTTATATAGGTCTTGCTACATGTTTTTGTAGGGTCTGGGGTTGAATCATCTGCATTAGGCCAGTGCATTTTGTCATAACATGATTGGCTGTTAATAGGCAGATTTGTCCTGAACAGCTGGACATATCTGGTGCCATCTAGTTTTCATATGTACTGCCTACTAGCAGATAACACCTTTAAAAATACTAGGGATTGGAAATAATCCTTTGGGTAACATGCATCCTCAGAAACACACACAGGTACATGCCCAAAATCAGATGTGGGGTTGAGTGGAGAATGGATTGGGAGACTGAGGTAAAAGGAGCACACAAAGGAGGATCTGTGGCTGGGAAGCTCTGTCTCAAGGAGGTCTCTGGGGTATATTCCTCCTTGTCTCTACTTTATCCTGGGTAACTCACAGTGCTTCTGAAACACAGATTGTTTTTTTGTTTCTGCAGATAATCCCTGCACGATGTGAGTGAAGACACTGTACCAGTTCTTATGTGTTGTACATTTTATGCGACTATAAAAATAAAATTTGATGCTCCTCACTGCTTACTGTCTACATTTTTTCCTCCCAGGTCTGCTCCAAACAGTCATAAAAAGGTTACTTGTGCTGTAGCAAGAATTTTAAATCAAGGATTTTATTAGCTTGCAGGAAGGCTCTTCCTTCCTGTCTGCATTCAGACCAGATAATTTCTCTTCTGTTAGAAGCAGGATCAAGCCCTGAAAACCAATGGAAAAAACTTCCTTTGACCCAAATTGTGCAAGACCAAGCTTTTAGGCTTCTGTTTTGTGTGTCAAAGACTTATACTGTCATAGGAAGCATAAGCAGCAGTAGCTTTCCTGCATGGTAACAGAAGACTATGCTTCTAAAAATTCTTCTACAGAATGTTTTTTAAGAGCCGCCTCCCCAGGGTTCTCCATCTGTTTTCACACAGAGATTAATAACAAATTGTTTGGCTAATAAACTGCTCCCTCCTATCTCTGAAATTTGACCATTTCTTTTCCTTCTCTCCCATGGACAGACATTAGATTCCTGTCTGCCCCTGTGCTCCCGCGTGGGAGATATCTCTAATATTAGATATATGGCAGTTGTCATGCTTCAGCTCCACAGTGAGGCTTTTAAGGGGTGAAGACCTGTGTATGGCGAGAAGAGTTGGTGCCGTGTACAGCTGTGTAGTGCTGAGGGCCAACCTTGTTCTTCCAGGACATAAAGAAAAGGAAGAGAGAAAAAATAAGCTTTGTGTACTCTACTGTGATTTCTGCGAGAGCCCCATTTTTGTTTGCAACTATGGAGAAAATATTTTCAGGAAGAATGGGACTGGGGTGTGAACCTGTTTGTTTCACCAGCACCCCTACAGGATGTGGGACTCGTGATGCTCTTTTGAAGTACTGTGTTCAGAAGGTCTGGGCCAGGTGGCAGAGGGTATCCCAGTTGCTCCATAGGCAGAAACAGACAAGAAAAGAATAAATATCTACTGTAAAAAAAAGCTTAAGATCAGAAGGGAGCTTTGTGATCTTTCAGTCTGACTGCCCGCTAATGCAAGCCCACATTAACACCTCTTCTGGTCAAGTACTGATGGTCAGACTGCTGCCAAGATATCCAGTCCAGATTTGGAAGTTTCCAGTGGTGGGACAACTCTCCACAGCTCTCCATGATGTATGTCAAGTGACACCTACCCACTTGGTTAAAACACCTACCTAACGTCTGCCCTGTATTTCACACTTTCAGCTTTCAGCTTTTTATCTTACTGCATCCACCTCTGCTGGATCAGAGGGATCTTCTTCACCATGTTTTTGGTTTTGATGTAGACAGACTGACATCAGATTTTACCTCCTTGTGCCTTTAACAGAATAATGAGGGCTACTTCACTTCCTTATCCCCAGGGCTCTGACCCAGCCACAGCAATGGCTTTTCTTGGAGGCTTGCCCTCCATTACCCATTCCCTCCCCTCTTCTCAGCTCAAGGACGAAAGAAGAAAGAACTGAGCTACTACCACTTGATAACACTGTTGGTCAGGTTATTCTTTCTAGTCCTGGTGGTAACTCATAGTGCAATAGCTGCTGTAGAGGAGGTGGGAGTATCAGACATCATAGCAAAATAATTCAGGTATTTTAAGCATCTTCCAGTCATTAATCAGCGTCCTGCCTGCCTGCTGGGCGTGAGAACTGGAACAGGTTACCAGTAGCAATCCTATCAATTCCAGCTTCAAAAATAACGTCACTTTGCTCTTCTCACACAGTCAAGGCTGACATAGTCCTGTAAGCTTTGGCATCACACTGAGAACTGACATTAGTTTATCATCTAGTGTGTGTTTAGCTAAGGTCTTACCTGGATAAACTTCTAAGAAAAAAAAAAAAACAACCAGAAATCTTCCTGTAGCTTTGGGTTATTTTTAAATGTTACTGGTGAGTTGTCCTCTTTTCGAGGCAGTAGGGACTGAGCATGGAACTACCGCCAGGAACTTCAGGAATCTAATCCTGAATCAACTTCCATGTCTCCAGATGTTTAGTGGATCATCCCAGCAGTGATGCTTTGGGCTTTTCTGTGACTCCAAGTCTGCTTTCTTTTGACCACCTTTTCACCAATCTCACTGTTGTCTCAGGGTCTTCATTAGGCTCAATCAGGTGAGTTTAGAATTTCATAGAGGCAGAACATAAAGTTTTATTGTTAATCCTCAGAAAAATGTTACAGCTTATTGTACCTCCTGGATGAATTTACTACAAAGAGTAAGTTTATTCCATAGAATAAATTTATTCCATTTTCCCAAGAAGACATTTTTAAAAAACACTGGACAAAATCTTATGTGAATTCCAAGGGATGTGAAGAGATCTCAGAGATCTGCCAGTGCTAACACATTAAGAGCCAGAGCCTGCTGTCTTTGAAGTCAATGGATGGTTTGCTTTGGATTTAAAAGGAGGGAGTTTAAAGCAAAGCATTAAATTTCATTGTGAAGTTTCTTCCATATCCTGTTCATCTTTTATACTATGATATATGGAAAACTGCCTGTCTGCCTACTGTTTTTTTTGAGAGGAGGGAAGAGGGTGAGGGTAATGAGATGCTTTTCCCAGATACTGCAAGGTCTCTGGGAAAAATGTCCTTGTTTTTGCTCATTCTGTGTTGAGGTTGGACTTTGATACGAGAAGAGAATGCACAGGCGGTGTGCATCTCAAACAACCCCTATGCTGAAATATGCTTATTTAGTACACTGGCCTAGGGTATTCTTCATCACAACCACTCTTTGTTCTCGTTTTCCTTGATCAACAGTGGAATATTTAAAACAAGTTGCTTCTGGGTAGTTCTAAAGTACGACACTTGTCACTGCAGTGGAGTGTGAGTATTTGCAGTAATTATTGTTTTATAGAGCTGTTTTCCAGTATGTCTGAAAATTTACCCATACATCTTTGCAGGGCCGCTGTAAGCTCAGATGGCAATCTGAACAGTCTGTTCCCTGCCATGCTGCAGAGCCTGCCGAGACATTGCCTGCCCAGTGAGTTACAAGTAGCTCGACTTCTGGGATATGCCAAACCTTGATTTTTCAAAATTCCATTTAATGTGTCTTCTGATCACCAGGAAAGATTTATTTTCTATAATCCAAAAATTAATCTAAATTGTTGAGTTCTTTGAAGACACATAGAGCCAACTGGACACAGTTTTAGCTGTTAAATAAAACAATTAAAGTTTTGTGTATGTTGAGTGTACGAGGCATAAATAGTTGATCTAAAGTTATGCAAAAGATTTCAGAACAAATCAGCAAAACCTTATATCTGTGGGAAGATCAGGACCATGCTGCCAAATCTAAAAATGCTCAGCTTTTTTCTAACATCTGTTCAAGTAAAACAATTTCCCCACCATTGTGTGGGCTATAAATTATGATTAACTCTGTTTCTTAGTTTCCTGTTAAAGAGATGACTCAGATACTATGTAGAAGCTTAATTATTTGTCATATGCATCCTTTTAAATATAAATGTTCATGTAAATGTGTAACAGAGCTCTTCAGAGTTGTTAAAACGTCATTCAGTATATTCAGATTTTTACCTAAATACTTCATGAGTACTTGGCACAGTCAGTTTCTTAAATGTTATGAAATCTGAGAACCATTAATCTTGAATCTTCCATGTTCATGAAGCAGGATTTGTCTGCCTCAATGCATGTTTAATTATGTGGTTTTTACTTAGGCAGCTTTCCTACAGATAAGTGTCACTTGATATTGCTGTTGATTTTGCTTGAATGTGGAGTGAGAAACTGAGCCCTTATATTTGTTACAAAGATTTCTGAAGATTTGGGTTGTTTTTTTCCTGTGCAATCAGAAGACATTGCTGTGGTTTCCAATTCCCTCCACAGGGAAGTCATCTGCTTTAAATCCATGTATTTTTAAGGTTTGACAGCACTATATAGCACTAAATTGGCAATGTTTGAAACATCATTCATTGTGACATCATTTGATTACTTTTTGTAATATCCTTGTAATGGGCAGTAAATCAGGAGATACTCAAAATGAGAAAGGCTGGCACCAAAATAGCTGTTGTAATGCAGGATGAGCGCAGTGTTCCTGCTGCAGTCGTTTCTAATCTAGGCCAGTCCCTTAAATCAGTCAACTTCTTTTTCATCTGTAGTTTCATTTCTTCCTTCTCATGCGTGTGGGCCAAAACTATTGTCTTCTGTTTGCTTCCAGCATTGCACAGGAATGTTAAAACCACCCAATAAGCTGTGCTTGTTTAATCTCTTCTTATAAATGTTAATACTCTTTCCTTTTCCAGTAGCTTTGGTTTGTTGTATTTAAAATTGGAACCTGAGAATCAGGATTAAGTGATATTACAAAACACGTATCCATGTAATTAAATTGATGTTCAGGACAGTAATAAGAATCTTCAGCTGACATTTAAACAAGTAACCCTTTACAGGAAAATTCTGGCGTTTTTTTCTACTTGATAAGAAAAAGACACTTTTTCAGCCTTCTCTTTTCTTTTAGGCTGGTAATGGAGTGCAAAGTTTGGATATCAGCAGTAGGACAGCTTACCAAAACAAAGCATCCATGGGACCATTGTTTAATCAATGACTTCTGAGTGCAGGAGCTGTTAGATTGGAAACAAGTGCTACAAGATGCCGAGTGAGGTGGTTGAGAGCAACAGTGGGATGGAGGAGACTGTGCAGAAAGAGAGCAAGTCTGGAAGCCAGAGCCCTCGCCATGGCTCCATGAGAAGGGCTATGGCAACCACTGTCACCTTTGATGGGGAAGCCACTATGGACCGGAGGAAAAAGAGGAAGAAAGAGTCCCGTCCTGAGTCAATAATAGTGTATCGGTCAGAAAATGAGAATAAGGTGGAGGAAGAACAAGTGGATGAGGAAGGAGGGGAGAAGAGCTCTGAAGAAGGCTCCAAGTTCCTGGGTCAGTCCATGGCAGATGGTATGTATTCCTGAGAACGCCCTGATTTGATAAACTATTTTTGATGCAAGCATATACTGAGATCAAATGGAAGTGGCTGAGGGACCAGCCCGCTCCAAGACTGCGGTCGAGGAGATCTTGAGTTCACACGTGAAAGCACTCTGAAATAAAAAACATTACACACTGATTTGAGGTGTCTCCTGCAGTTCCTTGCAGAGGTTGGTTGTTGCCACATTCTTGGTTTTAAATGTGTGTGCTGGTTGAGGTTGATCCAAAAAATGCTGAGTGTGCTTAAAGTCAATGATTCTGTGATCAAGTCCCTGTTAAATGAAAGGATGGAAGCAGATGGATTTAGTGGCTCTATCTGTGATAGGGAGTTTTACTCATTATCTAGGGTTTTCTGTTGCCTTCTGTTTACATATGCTCAGCACAGCTTCCTCTTTACGAGTGATAATTTGGCAAGGTCATCATGGGGCATCTCGGAGCCACTTTTACTTCTGATGCATGTCCTGGATAACCTTGCAGGGAAAAAGTGTGGGAGGCAGGTCCAGTGAGTGCAGGCTGAGAAGGGCTTAAATCTGAATGCATGCTCTGGTCCATCATCTACACCAGATTCCTCCATGACCTCAGCCCCTATCCTCATGACCTACTGCCTTCCTGCTTTTGTGGGCCACTGCATACTGCTCAGCCTCCTTTTAAGAGCCTCTGAAGATCTCCCAAACTTGTCAGAATTAAGACCAGAAGGAAGCTTGTTTTGGCCCCATAGAAGACTTTTTGGCCAGTACCACTGCAGGGATCATCCTAAATCAATGTCACTTGGAAGCTAAGGCAGTCTGTTTGTGACTTTAACATATCCCAGCACTTTCCTGGTTGGTGCCTTTGCTGATCCCTTAAAATGCAAATATAATTATATGAGAGTTCGTAAGGATTTTCTAAACTTTGAAAATTAATTTGCATTGAGATACAGTGCAAATGTAAAGTGAAATACTCGTTATTCAAATATAACACCATTTGTGGATGTTCTTATTCCAGAACAAGAGTCCTAGTCATGTTTAGTTCACCCTGATTGTCCACACTGTTAGGAACAATTCTGTCGGGGCACCAGAGGAAACAGGCATAGCATTTTTTATTCAGTTACTCTGTCTCATCTCTTTCTCATATACTCCTGCAGTACTTCCCCTTCACTTATTGTGCCCGTGCGGATGCTGGAGTCTTCTCCCTTGTGATTTCTGCTATCTGGAATTCCTGTCTTTTTCCCTCATTAGCTCTTCCATTTTCTTCTGTGATGATCTTTGTACTGCATTACTTCTTGCATTCTATCTTTTTTTTAATTTAACTATAACTCTGTATGCACTGTGAAATGTCTTTGGGGTCTTTGGGGATTTACACAAAATACTCCACACAGAAAATCCAATGTAGATGAGTTTATTTCTGTTGATAGGTGCCTGGAACATGCCTTTAGACAGCCGATATGTCACCTTGACTGGAACAATCACCAGAGGAAAGAAGAAGGGTCAGATGGTTGACATCCATGTCACACTAACAGATAAAGAGCTGCAGGAACTGGCTAAGTCAAAGGAAGCTCCTAAAGAGGATGAATCTGAGAAGAAAAAGAAATGCAATATTGGACTGGACAGAGGACCCCACATCGTCCTCTGGACCATCATCTGCCTCCCCATCATCTTTGTAGTGTCCTTTGTGGTTTCATTCTACTATGGAACCATTACATGGTACAACATCTTCTTGGTGTACAATGAAGAGAGGACCTTCTGGCACAAAATCACCTTTTGTCCCTTTTTGATCATCTTCTACCCAATTATAATTATGGTTGTGTCTTTTTCCCTAGGCTTGTACTCAGCTGTGGCACAGGTAGCATGGTCCTTCGGGTACTGGTGGCATGCTGTCAGGGATATGGAGAAGGGTTTCTGTGGCTGGCTGTGCAGCAAGCTGGGTTTAGAAGATTGTTCTCCATACAGCATTGTTGAGCTGCTAGACTCTGACAATATCTCAGGTAGTCTCTCTGGCAAGAGCTCTGCGCAGGGGGTTGAGACCTCAGCAGTCTGAGCCTTTGTCCTGGCTGACTGTTTTGGTCATATGCGAGTGGTTTTCACCTAGAAAAGAACACACTCTTTTTTTTAATATATATATATATTTAAACACAAACAATAAATAAAATATTGGGCTGGGAGTGCTCTTTAAATGTCACAGAATGCAAGAGTGATAGCTTCACGTAGTCTGGGTGGGGAGGGGCACGGCTCTCCAAGGATTTGTCATCTGTTTTAGCTAATTAAAATTGCTGGGAATAGCGAGAAAATCCAGGTCTGTGAGTGTTGGACTTTTTGTGGAGTGCAGAGATATACGCTGAAAAGTCCAACTCTGTAAAGTTAGACTTTATTTTTAGGGAATGGGACCCAACAGTGACCTGTTGACTCAGTGAAAAGAAAGGGGATGACCTCCAGGAGCTAGGAAATCGTTCAGAGGTGAAAGGCTAAATTGCAAATTATGATGTTCCTGCAGTCTTCCTAGAAAGGGTCCTTTTCCAGTCCTTCTGACAAGTACAACAAACCTTCGAGGTAGGCTAACTGCTAAGGCACTGTCAGAGTTTGAAAAACAGACCACTGCAATAGTTGTGCGCAGCTTGTCAGTGGGAGAGGCCAGCATAGCCTCCGACAAAGGCAGTTGAGCTTTGCACTGACCTGAAACATACCTATCACATGATGAAAGAGTAGGGCTTGCTCTGTAATGCAGTATGTACAGACCTGATGGGCCTGTCACCAAGCTCCCTCAGGTTACTGCTGGTGCACAGAAAGGAGCTTAGGATACACCTACATTTGATCTCTTGATAGATGCACTGCTAGGAAGGAAGGAGCTACAGAGTCTATGCAGTGTACAGTGCAAACAGTTACGTTATAGGGGAAAACATCTGATCTGAGGAAAGGTAATGTTTGCAGGTCACTGCAATGCAGGTGTGAGCCTGCAGCACCTGTATTTAGAGAAGAGGAGCAGAAGGTGCTTGGGATGGGAAAGTCTCACTGAAATTGTCATTCTGTTTTTCAAGTTGCTTTTATGGAAGAGCTGCTGGGCCTTCCATGAGCCCATTTCTGTTAGTGCCAGTGCAAACTGAGTTAGTTCCTCAGCTCTGGAAATCTGCACCCCACACACACTTCCTGATTAATTAGTTAATTATGTGGAAGAGTAATAGATTACACATCCTCCTCCTCTCGTGTCTCATTTTTGTAATTTGTTTCCCTCCTTTTAGAACTTCGCATGGCATCTTAGTGGGCTTCCAGACCAGACTGAAGTGGCCACCATATGCTGGAGAAATTTTAATTGTCTCTTTAAAAAAATGACTAGCAGAAAAGTTCTTTTTCTGGATTGGCTGTTGGGGGTTTGGACTAAGAAGGACACAAGAAAAATAACGAAGAGGTATAATGGATTTAATAGGGACTGAGTTACACGTCTGAAATATGATTAATTTTCTGAGTGCTCTGGTTCAGCTGGTGCTGCTAGAAAGTCTGGCTCAGCCCCAACCCAAAGGAGCCCACCATTTGCATGCATGTAGGTAGACGATTCATAGTGTGCAGTCAGTCAGGCTGTACAGTCCCTCATATCTATATAGGTATTTCACTTCCCCAGTTTTCTTGCCAGAAGGGGACCTGCTCTAGTTTTAAGGTGATAAGAGAAGCATTCAGAAGCTGGATTTCACAGGAACTAATGCTTCGTGTTGCATTTCAAAGATGAGGTCAAGACTACACTGACCGGATGTCCTGGTTAGGACATCTGGAAACCTGTGACGTATAAGCAAGTCCATCCAAATCTGTAGGCCTGACACTAAGAAATAAGCCAAGTCGCTGCTACATTCTTGGTCCATCCGCTTCTGGAATGTCCAGCCAAAGCAGCCTTTTACTGCTGGCTTGAGCATCGACAGTGTGAACAGTGTACAAGCCAAGTATCAAGAACAGGCTTGGCCCTACACTCTACTGAGAAAACAGAGGTGCTCCCTGGGCATAGGTACAGCGAGGCTGTGTTTGCTCTTCCCAGATGCACAGCTTTCCATTTTCACTGGCTAAGTCTTTAAAGGCAATGACCAATTTCCAGGGAAAAAATAAATTACCTGTAAAATTACCTGTAAGGCAATGGCAGGTGATTCAGTGGGGTCAAAAAGGCTGAGATGTGCCTGGGACTGGTTCAAGCAGTGAAATGCTGTTTCAATCTATTTCAATACCTCTAAATTGACAGAGAAGCTAAAGATAAGTCATGCCAGTGCTGCTAGCCTGTAGTGACCCAGCGCAGCCACCCTAGTTAATATTCCTCCATATGGAAACAGCAGGCTCTCACATGGCTGAAGGGTGGGAAGAAATGATGCTTAACAAACATTAATGGGAAGGAAGGCCCACTGGCAAGTGTTCTCACATTTTGCCTAAAGGGACACTGCTGGCATGAAAGGAGTGGATTGTGTATCTTGGCCTCAAGCAAGTGGGTTTGGGGGAAAGATGGCTGGGAAGTGTGCATTGCTGCAGAGTGAGAAAACCCAATTCAGCTGTCACTGCCAAACAGCAGCTGTTCAAGGTTAGACAAAAGGCTGGGGTCAGTAGCACAAAGAGCCTTCAGCTTACAGAGGGCTTGAGTGATAAATACCAGCTCATTACAGAATACCGCCATGTGAAATGTCTGCTGAGCTGCAGGACTTGCTTTCAGGATTGCAAACAGCCTGCCAGAGTGGAGACAAAACCAAAACTGTGCCTCTTACTGCTATGTAGACGCAAAGGAGCTTCAGAGAAGTTGTAGTACCCTGTCTGCCATGGCAGCTTTGCTTCTCGGTTTGGAGGCCACCTTTTGGGGGATATACTGGAACAATCTGTTGTGTGTTTTTTACTTCTTTACACTTAACCAAGCTTGCCTCTCCTTCCACCAAAGTCAGGATGTTCTGCCCTTGATTTTGGTGGGGGTAGTTTAAGTTTGGGGTTACTTCTGGTGCTATTTTTAAAAGTTCTATTCAAACTTTTCACAAAACAACTGGATGGCTTTCTCTCTTGCCTGTTATCCCCCAGAGCAGTTTGCCTGCTGCAGAATATATAATCATAATCACTTGTAATAGAAAAAAGCACAACTTTTTGTCTTCCTCTACCCTTGCTTTCAGAAACTCACGAGTAATTTCTGCTTATGTGCTACTGTCAAATTGCAAGGAATTCCAGTTAATCTGATTGTTGAATGTGTTTCTGGCTGCTCAAGTCTGGATTTTTTTTTTAAGTAAAGATAATATATGTTTGCTGATTGGTATTTCTAATTGCATTCCCTCTTCCCATCCTTGCTGGCCTGAGTGGCGAATAAAGATATATGTGTCTTTAGAAGGGTGTTGTTCTCATGCTTCTGCTTGACTTTGTGTTAAAAAAATTGCTGTGGGATGGACACTGTCATTCTGCTGATAATTTATTACAATTAATATTCTTTGAAAACCCACTTTAAGTGGATTTTAAATGGGTCTGAGTTTTACCTCTTGTTAACCTGTGCCTATCCAGAACTGTCTTGTATCTGGGCTCTGGGTTATTCTTTGGATTTACTTCGTCATGCAGAAATGAAAACTTTTTGATTTAATTTCACTCATTGGGTATCTGTTTGGCTTTAGCCCCAAGGATCTGTAGGGATGGACAAGCTTCCGTACCAAAATAGGAAGTAGATTTAACTCTACAAATACAGTTTGCATGTCTGTGACTTGGAACTGCTATTTGCAGCTGTGCTGGGTAGATTTCTTACAACCCCTAAGTACTCCAGACATGTCTCTGTTATAAGCCAAAGGAGAATCCACCAATACAGTCTTTAAGGTGTCTAAATATTAAGTGACATACTCAGTGCTCTCCCACATAGTCTTTACTGCAGTCCTACCCTCCTGCTAGCACAGGGCAAACACTTATTTGACACTTTCTTTCTCCTAAGAAGGAGATAGAGATCTTTGGAAAACCCAAATGAAATTCCTAGTCGAGGGCTATCATTAGCTTCAAACTGGCAGTGCCATGTCCAGCACAACAGCTGGAAATATCAGGAAGGTGCTCTTCGTGTGGTGCTTGCTGCAAACATGGCCAAGAGAACAGGATTCCTTGCATGGCAGATGCACACTGGGACTTCCCACCTCCAGTGAAGAATCTGGCAAAGGACTCTTCCTTGGCCTTCTGGTGTGGCAGGATGAGGTGGAGGTATTTGGCTCAAAGAATTAGCTCATTAGCCTTTGCAGTTTCATCTTTGAGGTAGAAGGTAATAATTAGAAGAGAATGGTTAGTAGTGGGAGAGACTCCTGTTGAAGACCTTTGCACCAGGCAAAACACCTGTATGACTGCACCAGGCATTTCACCCTGGGGTTAGGAAGAAGATGATAATTCTGCCTGCTGACTTATCCATTGAGTTCCTCTGAGAACTGGAAGAGTCACTGCACGAACTGTGCTTTTAACCACAATTAGTCTCTGTATATCACCCTTCTAATGCCCCAGGACAGTGCTTTGAACCCTGAGGCTGGGATCCTGCAGTTCCTCACTCAGAGACTATCAGCAGGAATTGCTCCATGGCCACTCCATGGATACCTTTTTGAAGCTCTAATCATCAGCTAAGAAAATCTAGTCCGATTTGCTCTTGCACCAGAAGCACGCAATTACATTAGCATTAAGGAGAGAAAACAGGGATGCACAGCACACATCCCTGCTCTGAAATGGACACAATTTTGCTCAAAACTTACGCAAGCCTGTTTTGTCCCAGGCAGTGAGTTATCTGTGGGATCAGCACCCTTCTTGCTTCTTTGAAAGACTTATTTACGTGGAAGCAGTTACATGAATACACATTCATTTCTGAGTAGATTAGTCCATCCAAATTTATTCCCTGTATGGAACGCACAAAAAAGAGTTTCAAACAAATTCAGACCTTTTCCAAATACAACTACCCATAAAAGGGGGCTAATCCAGTTGGAAATGCAACTTTGGTAAATTAGAAGGGTAATCGTGTTTGCTTGTTTTAACTACTAAAGCATGATTTCTCTTCCAACAGGCAGCCACTTAATTATGAGGGAGGGGTTTTGGTTGTATGCTTGATAACAGGGTAAATTGCCATGGGGTTCAAAAAACCTCCTAAGCATCTTTTTGCATAAATGATGGAGTGTGGCTGCATTGGAACAGGCCGCCCAGAAGAACGAGGCTTGGAGGCATCTCGCAGGTCCCACCAGGTCACCCAGTTCCTTTAACTTTCAGTCTCCCTAATTTCTTGTCATTACACAGTAGCTGAACTCTGTCAGAATGCATTAAAATAAAGAGAACACTTAAGTCAGGCCAAGAGTGCATTTGTCTCTATGCTAAAAAATGCCCTTACATTAAAATCTAAAACCTTTCTGCAAAAAACACAGCAGCTAAAATCTATAGTGCTTTGAATCCATTGAAATCAGGTAGGCCATGGCTGAAATGTGACCTGGGGCCCTCTAAGACACAAAGTTTCTGTGCAGATGTGATCTCTCTGTCTTAGGGCTCCTTTCTCCAGTTTTTCTTTATGCTGGAAATTTACCTTCACAAGATAAAACAGGAGGACTGGTGAATTTGATAGTATGTTCTGCCTGGCAAATGGCATAAAACCCCACCTCCCAGGCAACATGCTCCCTCAGGGCGTGGTTTATTGCAAGCTCCTCCACCAGTAACCTATATCAAGACCAACATATTTCAAGGTGCCTTTGACTATCTTCGTATGTACACCAAATTCTTTCTGCTCCTGCAGGGATAACGTGAGTGAATCAATTATTTCTACTACAAAATAACATCAAATTGGCTCATTGTGATATAACACAAATGTAGCTTAATTGCTTAATTTATTCTAGCCTGGTTATCTGAATCACCTGCATATTTGGGTTCATAACAAGCCCAAATATTGTAAGTAAACTGAATGGCTTTCACAATATCTATGCTGGGCATGATTCCAACAGCTCCTGGGGGTAGTTGGCCTAAGGAGAACATGCCATTTACTCAGTCTTTCTTCCTAAATTACATTATTTGTCCTAAACTACGGTAGCTTCTAATGTCTTTTGCTATGATATATTTAAATGTATTTGTAGCAAGCCTCCCTTGTAATTATAGGCAATATCTAGAATATCCTTCCATCATAAGAGAGATTTTCCTTAGCATTTTAACCATGTGAAAGTTGCACACAGAATTAACAAACACAAACAATTTTAATTTTCATTCATCTATTCAAATGTTCTCCCCTGTGACTTCAGAAGTGAGCAGAAATGATTCCTTGTATCTGCTTGTAGTATAAAAAAAAGGCAAATATTTAATATAGTGAGCAGCAGCATCCTAGGGCACACGTATTGACATTGCCAAATGACATCTCAGTTCTCACCCAATATGTGTTATTAGAGCTACCTTTAGCGACTCAAAGCAGATAATACTGACTCCTCTACAATGTGCTGAAGTGGTGAACTCTAATATTGAAACAGGCTCTAAGACAAGAGTTTCATGTGGTGGTTGTGACTTCAGACAGACATATGAACACAGTAGGATTACTCTGAGGCTCCAATTCCACCCTAAAATCAAGTCTCTTCAAGGCAAAATTTACCATTTCTTTCAATAAAAAGTTACAAAAATTTGAAAGTCTGCCTTGTCTAGTACACAAAAATTGCAGAAATCAGCAGCTGTGGTCTTGATAAGTCCCTTCCCTCCAAGGAATTCTTGCAAAAAATAACTGTCCAAGAAAACATGAAATTATTCTTCCCATGCCTGTACATCTGACACTGTCAAATATTTGCTGGTGTCATGGGTAAGCAACAATTTACACAAATAAAAACAAACTTAATCCCTTCTTCTTTCCTCTCAAATAGCAGCTCCATCCTTCACACTGCTGCTTTGTCCCCCAAAGCTGTACAAATTGGGAACTCACAAGAAATAAAAGCTTAAAAACGTGATGTCCCATCCTCCATCTTTGCAATGCTCCATTTTTAAAATGCATTAGGGCTAATATTTCTCTAAAGATCGAAACTTCCATCCTTTCAAGTCTGATTTCAATCTGGTCTCAGACACAGGCAAACAAATACGGATATAAAATGAGATCTTCTCTCCTAGCTCAGGAAGAGTTGTTCAGCTGCTGAAAACACTCCCTGTCCCCTCTTGCAGGTTGCTTGGATGGATAAAGAACAAATCCCTGTGCAATGAGGATTAAACAGCTCCATTAGCCAGTGCATGTTTGTGCGTGCATGCATACGTGCAGGATCCTGGTGGTGGGAGGATGAAATGGGGAGGATACTAAAGGCTTATCCTTGTGCATGCACAAAGCAAATCCTTCACATGGTGAGTTATCCTAGCTAGCTTGTCTGGAACAATCCCACCGCATGTAAGCACTTTCCAGAGATGCCAAAAACACAGCTGGATTGCTAATGGCTGCAAACAAAGACTTCCCACACAGAAAGAGGTGAGATAGAGAGAAAGACCGTGAAACTAAGAGCATGTGGAGAACAAGGTGGATGAAATTCTGCTTCTGCAACAACCAGATCAGAAACAGCAGCAGCCAATACAAGAATTCTGGGCACAACATCATTGTTTTGTTATGTCCTATAATGCAGCCTGCATTTCTCCCCCACTTTCTAAGATGCTGTTTCATTTTATTGTCACCTACTTTGTACTTATTATATCTTCTTAAAACACTGGCTTTAACTTTTTTCAAACATTGTTTTGCTGGGCTGTGCTTTTCCCAAAGCTAGAGTACCTGACATGAACTCTCTGGTCCTCCCCAAGAATCCAGGTGCTCTGGAGTTCAGTTGAGCCAAACTATTTCTATTGATTTTGAAGAAAATCAGACCCTACACTTCTGATAGTCCTGTAAAATGTAATAAAGAAATCATCAGTTGTAATGGATTTAACGATTAATCCAGAAAATTCTGCCAGAGCTATTACAAAAGTAGAAACATGTATCAGATTTTTCGGTTGCTTAGCATTGGGAAATATTTCACCTCTCACGATACCAGGCTAAGTGAACCTATCATTGTCTCCTTCAGAAATCTTTTGGCTAATCCACAGATTTAGAACTCCTGAAAACACCACCCTAAGCAGAAAATCAGATTAATAGATTTTAGATGTAGGAAGAAATTTTTAAATGTACCTTTCCCAAAAAAAAGTGCAGTGTAAAACTATATATATATATTTGTTGTTATTTTCTGATTTCTTCCCCACCAGTACGCAGGAATCCATTTGCAGTTTGATGCTGCTTGCTGGGTGCACGCTACCTGATTCTCCAGGCTGCAGCGCTCCCTCTGCCTCCGTGACTGGAAACGTGTTGCCCCCCAGTGGCTGAAGTGAAAACCGAGGGAAAAAACCCACTGCAGTATTTTTTTTTTGTGCCATAGAAATGCAGCTAAAGAAGTCTGCACACTGTGAAAGTGCAATGGCAAATTCTAAGTTACATCATGCTTTTTTTTTTAAATATATTCATATAAACTTAATCCCTCCCTCCCTGTTCCTTACAGGTATGAAATCTGAAGCAATCTTCGGTCAATCCCAGGAGTTCATGCTATTCTTTCTCTGGCATGCTAGGCTTATGTGTTAAGGCATTTGAAAGCATTTAATGAAAAGCCAGTCCAGCATATTTTTTTGGTCTTATATTTCAAAGTGTGGCCAAAACCCATTTACACAGACTGCCAAAGAAATCTCACAATAATACAGGCCACTGTAAGTACTTCACACAGATACTTTAGGGGTTTTTTTGCAATAATGTGTGACATAAATGCTGATAACTTGTATGTGGCAACAAAGGCACAAGGATTTTAAAACCTACAAACATTTGTGAAGTCTCAGTGCCCCTCTGAGGTGCCTTGAGGCTGATTTTTTCAGAACATTTTGCATGAGGCATTTTCTATGTTGAAAATGAAGTTCCTTTCGTGAACATCTATGAATCCTCAGCACTCATGCAGATCTGACTGTATCAGACTAAGCACTAAGAAACTGTAACTCATATGGCTAGAAGACAAGCTCTGTGGCCTTACAGCTGATCCTCAGAGTTAAGGAGCAGTTTTGCTTTAGAGAGTGGAACCAGTGTTAGAGATCTTTTCCCTGCAGGTGTATTCCATAGAAGCACAAAGACAGTGTGTTATGCTTGCATCTCTTGGGAAGAACCATCAGGAATCACTAAACAGACATCATAAACACTATTGTTGGTCTCACCACAGTTTTGGCATGTGCCTGCAAGCAGGTGTTTGGGAAGACTTTTTGGGAGAAGACAAATGTGCACAGCTCATGAAGCCCAAGGCAGGAAGATGCTAGCAGATGTGTTTCTAAGCTCTGCTTTGCTCTGGGTGCCAAATCCCTGTTAATTTAATCTTTCAGCTTGTGCCAAGCTTATACTGGTAGAAATACAAAGCTGACTGGTGTCACAGCATCCCTGCCCTGCTTCGTTTATCTCTAGGAAATTCATTTCATAATTCCTCAGACTGCAGTTGGTGCCCAACTCTACGTATGAACAAAGGTGAAGAATAGGTAATGACTGCAAAGTTAATTCTTCTGTGGAAAGTTCTGCTTCATGCATCTATTCCAATAAAACTATTGGGCTAGATCCCAGATGGCTACAATATTCCTCTTTCCACCAGACATTCATCCAAATTTTTACCCTGTGAGCAATTGCTCTAAGAGGGAGAAAGACCACACTATCTTTGTACTTTCACATCAAAGCCTTTTGATCAGAGCTGCCATAAACAGCTGGGTCTCAGAGGCAAGTTTCTGGATAACATGTTCCTTTTTGAAACAAACCAGGGAAGCCATTTTCCTTGAGAGGAGTTAAACACAAGGCAGGCCCCTCACTGCTATTTCCCAAGACCATGCTTATTTAATCCAGGCTTAGTTTTTTTAGGGGAAATAAAGTAACCAAAAAAGGAGTAAGCAGAGCCATGAGTATGAACCTCACTGGGACTGAGGTCTGACTCACTTTGTTACAAATGAGATTACAGCTGATCACCCTGGATGCTGAGTCCTCTGAGACATCACATATTTATTATTTATACTCTGAGACTGACATTCTGTAAAATGAAAAAGGCCAATTAATCAGTAGCATCTTTCGGCAAGCATTTACAAGCAAAGATCTTCAAGCCTTAATCCAGGATAAAAAAGCCTCAGTGCCCCAGATGGAGTTGATTAGTCAGCTCTGATAACTACCTACCTCTAAGATAGGCTCTGAGCAGGCTTGTGAAGGAAATGGGGATTAAATTTGCTTCAGAAATTATTAGCCAGTTTTTCTTTGAATGGTGGAAATAGCTCCAAGGAAATCTGGTAGCATGAAGATGGGAAAGGAGGAATGTTTGGGTTTATTGTTTGTGTATTTTGCCAATAAAGTTATAAGACCACGTTTATGCCAAACTGAGAACACTTAAGAAGACAAAAGATGGAATTTCATTGTTATAGGTGTCTTTAGTTTTACTCAGGCTTTGTAAAGGAATGGGGTTGCTGTACCTGGGCTGGGCACACCAAGTCCCCTGCAAAGCAGAGGTTCCCAGTTCGCACCCAGATTAGGTTTCTCTGGGCAATATTTGCAATTACTGCTCTAGCTATAGGAGTTTGGGCCAAAGCCTGGAATTTAGCTTTTGCGTCAAGTCTAGGATTTGGAGGGGACTATGAAGGGCTTTGGGTCAATATTCTGTGTAAGTATTCAGGGCTGGAGTTGTAATTCTCAACCATGGCAGAAAATAAAGTGTTCATTGATTATGTTGCCTTGCAAAACACTTTTCTGCTGGTGTGTGAAAAGCCGTTGCTGATGAAGTTGATCAATTCTTGTTTCTCTGCTCTTCCTCTTCGTGTGCATGTGTGCGTGTATGCACGCATCTCTTGTCTTACGCCTAGACTGCAAGCTATGCTGGAAATCAATTGGGGTGAGGGATTCCCTGATTGCTAGTGCAAACGGGGGGATTTCATCTGTGGTAAGCACTGCTAGGGACTAAGATAACATCAGGAAAAAAGAAAATATTAAGCAGACCTGATTTCCTTGGCTGATTAATCTGAAATCTCCTTAGAGACATTCAGGAAGAGAACCCACAGCTTTCTCTTGCTGTTGCTGACTGGGTTTTTTTGTCTACAGGTTCCAATAAAACGATTGTCACCTTGCCAAGCTGCTCAGTTCCTTTGATATGCAAAGTGTGTTGAAGAGAGAATCCCTCAGTTACCAATACTCCCAAAGCATGGCGACTTAGTAAGGAGGGAAAAGGGATTTTTGTCTTCAGACATCACTCAGTATAAAACCGGAATGCTTGTGTTTGCAGGGTCAGTCTTCTGGTACAAGGTTTTTGAAGTGTTCATGTAAGATTTAGTCTTTTGTAGCTATGCTAATATCAACACTTTGCACTCTGTTTCCAGAATAATTATTGATAATAATGTGGCTTTTGAGATACACTGAGAATAGAAAGAATGCTGGTAATGATGTTCTCAAAGGATGCAGAGAGGATAATGCAGAACAAGAAGTACTCAATACATGTGATGAAATATTTGCCATTCCCTATACATCTCTGCTGATGATTCAATATCCACCAGATGCCAAGATATATGTGATACAGCATCTATTATAAAATCAGCAGGATTTAGCCTCATCAGGCAGCCTGGATGTAATTTGCTTGAGAAATTCTCTCTGCTGTTAATGTTGGGAGAAAGCTAGTGTTGTGCCAATGTTCAATTAAATAAATCAATAAATCATGTCCCACTAGTGATCCATGGGCAAAATGCAACTTATCAGACACTTTCATCCTGCCCAAAGCCCTGTCCTGGTGGTGAAGGGGAATGGCTGCTCCCCATGTCCTGTGGGACTCTGGAGAGCCAGGATGAGGAAGCTGGAGAGCCCTAGACAGACAGGGCCTGTGGCAGAGCTGGGATGAGTCATGAGGTGCTCGGAGGCAGGAGAGGACAGCAGGGCCTCTCTGGCCCCAGAGACTTGCCCTGCTGCTCTCTTTCCTTAAGGACCTGAACCAAGTCCACCTAAACGAGGCTTGTCCCTGGCTATGCATTGCTTACCCTGTGGCCAAAAACAAAGAATCACAGAATGGTTTGGGTTGGAAGGGACTTTAAAGGCCATCCAGTTCCAACCCCCTGCCATGGGCAGGGACACCTCCCACCAGACCAGGCTGCTCAAGGCCCCATCGAGGCTGACCTTGAACACTTCCAGGGAGGGGGCATCCACAGCTTCCCTGGGCAACCTGTGCCAGTGTCTCACTACACTCAGTGTGAAGAATTTTTTCCTAATGTCTAATCCAAACCTTCCTTCTTCCAGTTTAAAGGCGTTCTCCCTCATCCTATCACTCCATGCCGCTGTAGAAAGTCCCTCCCCGGTTTTCCTAGCCCCTGCAGGTACTGGCAGGATGCTCTAAGGTCCCCATCGCAGATACCATCACGCCTGCGGGATGTGGGACTGGGGAGGCTGGGGGTGACCTGAGGGGAAAGAAGAGGGGGAGAACCCCACAAATCCCCTCCCTCTCACCCACTCGATCTATACCCTGCCCCTCCACCAGTCCCGACCCAGCCTCACGCCATGGCTGAGGAGGCGGTGTCCCCCCGCACTGCCGTGTCGCCCCCTCTGCTCTGCTGGACCCTGGGGACGAGCCAAGCCCTTCTCCCTCCCTGCTCCGCTCTCCCCTCGCCCTTCCTTTGTCCCGGCCCCGCCTGCGCCGCCGCCCGCCGCCAGGGGGCGCCGCCGCCGCCGCGGAACGCGAGGCGCGGCCCGTGTTCCCGGGGGTGGGGCGGCGCGTGCCGGCGGAGCGCTGAGCGAGTGGCACCGCGTCCCGGAAAGGGAGAGATGGCGCGGAGCAGCAAGGTGAGGGGAGGGGGGACTGGAGGGGCTTCCAGCATCCCGACAGCCTTTGGGCACCCCCACACTTCGTCTGCGTCTGCTCCCGGCCCGAGGGCGGGGGGGAGGGGGAGAGTGCTCTGTGTGTGTCTGTCCGCGTGTCCGTCCGTCCGTCCTTCCGGTTCTTCCTTCGCGGGCCGGAGCCGCCTGTTGCCGCTTTGGCCGCGGGTGTTTGTGCCCCGCCGTGCCCGCTGCAGGCAGTGCCTGTCTGTGAGCTGCGTGGCTGTCCGCTCAGCTCCACCGGTGGGGTGACTTTACCGCCCTGTCCCGCAGCCATCGTGAGGCAGAACCGGCCCGGTTGGCCTGCGCAGAGCCGGCTTCCGTGTTGGCAGCAGGTGGCACAACAGCCGGGGCTGCAAAACCCGTCCCCGAAACCGAGTAACTCCTCCCTGTGCCGAGCTCCGAGCTGCTGCTGGTACAAAGCTGTCAAACTCAAAGGGGCTGAAGTACTGGGAGAAGGCTTAGGGCATGTACCAGTACATAAAGGGCTCCTACTAAGAGGATGGAGACTCACTTTTTAAAGAGTCACATAGAAATAACAAGGGGTAATGGGTATAAGTTGCTCCTGGGAAGTCTCCAATTGAATTCCAGAAGAAAATTTTTCACCATGAGAAGCGTTAAATATTGGAATAATCATAGAATCACAGAATGATTTGGATTGGAAGGGACCTTAAAGATCATATAGTTCCAACCCCCCTGCTATAGGCAGGGACGCCTCACCTAGACGCAGGGAAGTAGTAGATTCTTCTGCACTGGACACTCTTAAAGGCTCAGCTTCACAGGTGTTTGCTTGGTGTTTGCTGCCTTCCAGAAGAACATGTTAGTACTTGACACTTGATCGTTTCCTCTCAAGGAAAACAGCAACTCTTTGCTCCTGCACCTGGTTGGTTTTTTTCCTGTTGTCTTGGCAGCTGTGAAGATCATTTTACTTGATTTGGACAACAGGATTAATTCACCTGATAGCCATGGTGTGTCTTGAGGCAGGATAGCAACAAGCAGAAGGTCTGCAGTTACTGAAGCTGAGCTGGTAAAGTAATTCCTTAGGCTGGCAGGTGAGCAGTTACAAGGCTCTTGTGAGAACCCAGTTACTGCCTGCATTCCATTCTAAGCTTCTGCAGACCTGGCTGACTCAGAGACATTAATTCCTGGCTCCCAGGCAAGCAGTATGACCAGCTGTACATCTTGCGGAGTCCTGTTGTTAGGTCTTGTTTCTTTCTTGCCCTTGTCCTGTTTAGGAGGATGTGGGGAGTTAAACCAGCTCTTGTTAAAAGGATAGGGGAGGTGCAAAATGTATTTTGGGAAAAAGGATAGGATAAGAAAATAATTTGAGAGCTGTTAATACAGAGCATTAGACAGATAATCTGGGCAATATTCCTATAAACTTGATATTAAGAAATATCTGTTTGGGTGACAAAAATAATTAGGTTCTTCTGGTTGATGTTTAAAAACGTACATGGAGTAATTTGCATGATCATATGCAAAAGAGCTTAGACCAGCACTTTTTTCTGTTCATAGCATTCGTTTTGCAAAAACATACTATGCATCTTGTGTTGCTTGATTCTGAGCCTTCTGATTTATAGCCTGTGTCCTTCTGGCATCTTAACTTCTTGGAAATCTGGATATATATGTATTTTAAAACAGATACCCGGCTACCTGTCTTCCTTGTGTTCTGACAAACAGTATTTTTTTGTGCAGTGTAGTTGAAGCTACAGGCAAGATTTTTATATATATTTATAGAACATTGATTTAATCAACGGCAGTGAATGTGAGCTGCTGTTTTGTCAATGTCCTTGGAGAAGCAGGACATAATTTTGCTGAATTTCTCTGTAGCTTCATTCAGCTGGGTGGTAAAATTACTTAGGTTAATCAAAGTAAGTAGAGTCTGTGGAATAACTTTTGAGGAACTTAGCAAAACCGGTTGAATGTGCAACACACTGCAGGTAATATTCATTATTAATAAACTAGGAACAAGAGAAATCACAAGAAACAGCACTGCTGTAATAGATCAGTTAAAGTAATGATCAGAAATGCAAACACATATGCTAGTTTATGGGACTTAAGACCCTAAGCAGAAATTGGAATTCATCCTTCTGAAGCATTAAGGGCATAGCTGTGTGCTGCAGGCACTACTGCTCACTGCAGAGTCACCTCCAGTAGCAGCAAATGTTCTGGCTCTTCCTGGAAGCAATGGGAGTGCAGCCATTCTTATGTTCCTGGGTTAGGCCAAGCAGTGGTCTACAGCTATTGTGAGCTACTGCGAGGTGTGGATGTAGCTGTAGAGTTTAGGAAATGAGCTTTTATATCCACCTTGTGTTGTGCAGTTATACTGTATTGTGTTGTACTGGTAATTGTCAACTGGAATATCTCTTTTTTATTTCCTAGTGAGCCTTTAGATCTCTAATAAGTTCATGAGTTTGAACCAAAATTGCCCCTCAACATATTATTGTCTGACAATATTTTTGTATTTTCCATTGAGGTGCCTGAAATGTGATACTGGATTAAAAGATTCTCAGTTCAGTGAGAATTAACAGTTACTATAGAATAGATCTACAGTGACGTAGTTTGATTTTTAGGTTTTTGTATGTTCAAGGGTCTGAACTAACCTTTTTAAGTAATTATGCTTATATTTGCCCTTTTACATTCCTACTTGCTATTGTCTTTCCTTTCTAGGCAGCTGTAGTGCTGTGCCTGGATGTCGGCTTTATGATGAGCAATTCTGCCTCTGGTGAGGAGTCTTCGCTTGAACAAGCCAAGAAGGTTATGATGAAGTTTGTACAGCGACAGGTGTGTGTGATGTCAGATGTGATTAAAAAGGAAGAGGAAGCAAGGCAAATGTGAGATGTATTCCTCATTTGCTAAGAATTGATATAAATGAGAAGTAAGTTGGAATTAGTCTATTTTTATGTGGAGTAACCGTGCTCTCTGCTTCAGCTGTACTTTTGTGGAGATGTGGCAGTTGAATTGGTCACTCTTTTCCTTTAGAGCAGTAGGAACTTTTAGGGGAAAAAAGTATTCGTTCTCTAAAATGTTTCAACCTTCTTAGGATTTACTATACTGAAGACTCACTTCAAGGACTGGGTCAGCCAATTTTGCTTGTTTTATGCCAGATATCCAAATGTTAATCTGTTAGTTTAATTGTATCTAAATTAGTGAAATCTCTGTAAGATTATGTTTCAATAGGATAGCACTGAAAAGTAAGAAAAATTAAATCCACTGTACTTGACAGTGTTTCAGGATTAATTTGGCTTGCTGGAGTCAACCTAACATAGTTGTGTATGAATCTACCTGTGGTTTTGTACCTGTTTTATATTTTCTCTCTTTCCAGGTTTTTGCTGAGAGTAAAGATGAAATCGCTGTAGTTTTGTTTGGCACAGATGGTACTAGGAATGTTCTCGCCAGTGGGGATCAATACCAACACATTACTGTACATAGGTCACTAATGCTACCAGATTTTGATCTGCTGGAAGACATTCAAGAAGTAATTAAACCAGGCTCTGAACAAGCAGACTGTATCCTTTCATTGTGGAGCTGCTCTTGAGCTGATTCAGGATGTAGGAGACGGGAAGTTAGTGTTGTGAAATGAGCTCAGATTTGCCTCCAAAGTTTTGACTGTTTTCAGAGTTTGTGGTTGTAAGTTTGTTCAAAACCAGATTAGCTGCTTTTTGACGTTCTTTTAGGGTAGCAGATGGAGTCTTGGCCTTAAGGAATCATTGGTTTTATGAAGTGTTCTGTTAATTAAAGAGAACAACGATAGCAATAATATAATTTCAGGCCTCAAATAAGGTATGTGTTTTTAAAAACAGTGTTACAGAATGTGGTTTATGCTTTTTCATCAAGTAAAAATATTATTTATTAATATGTCAGCAGAAGTACCAGAAGCCAGACAAAGCAGAATAGAAGTCTGTAAGACTGATTTCTCCATAAAGTATTTCTAGCATTGCCAGATGTCACTTGTTGGTTTGAATTTTGTTCAGGTCAGAATGTGTTCTGTTGTTAGCTGCATAAGGTGAAGAGTTTTAAAAGAATGCAATGTCTATACCAGGGGTGTCGAACTCACGGCTCCCACTGTTCTCCTGCTCCTGCAGTGTATTGTGCATCACACACGCTGCACACGTGATCAGCGCTGGCAGGAGCATAGAGGCAAAGAGCTCGGCACTGCCACCAGGTAGAAACAAGATCCTGAGCCAGTTTCAGCCCATGGGCCATGAGTATGGCACCCCTGCTCTACAGTGTCCGTGAATGAGTTTCATTTACATAGTGTTCTATGTTATCTTCTGTCTCTCTGGCCATAAAATGATGGTAGTGAACTCTGTTCAGACTGTCAGAGCTGTTTCAGAGAAGTGTGCCGCCAGTCAGCTGTATCTTAGCAGAAGCAGAGTCACTGTGCACAGTGATAACCATATGTTCCCAATGAAAACTGCGGTGAGAAAGAAACCATCAAGAGATTGCCAGATGCAGATGTTTTGAAGGAAAACTTGCATGAGGAAATGGTATCTTGTGTTGAAAGTACAAGTAAATTTTGTTTGTGGATTCAAGGTAATGTTGTAAATGTTAGATTGCTCCTTCATTGGACTCGAGCCTTCCGATTGACAGTTAAAAAAATTAGCCCCTTTTTACTGTTCCATCAGATAAACGGGGAAGAGACAAGATCACAAAACAGACAAGTTATATAGGAATCTCTTGCACAGCAGATATTTGAAAAGTACTTGACTCAAAAATTTGTTTGCTTGTTAACTAAAATGCATGTTTGTTGGTGTTCGTGAGGGGTGAAAACAGCAGATTATTTCATAGGAAAAAAAATTCTATGACGTGATTCCTCTTCTAGATGAGATTTTTCTTAAATTTGCTTAGTTCTGGATGCTATTATTGTGTGTATGGACTTGCTTCAGAAGGAAACAATGTGAGTATGTAACCCAGTGCCTTTTATAGAATTCTGAACTTTCACTTTGAGCTGATCTGATTTCTTGTCAGTGTTACATTTCCAGGATTGTGTAAATATGGAAAATGCTTTTTTTTTTTTTAATTAAAACCAAGCAACACACTACAGCAGTCTGTCCTTGAAGAATCCCCAGGAGACATCCAGGTTCTCCAATCTTAAGAGCTTTCTGATGCAACTGAGAACTTTGTAGTAGTTTAATGAGAATGTTAATACCATTATACAAGACACTAAGACTTCACTCATTGTTACATTTCTTAGGGCCTGTTCTCAACAAAGGTTAGTTCAGATGCTAAAATGCATAGAAAGGGGCTACCACATTTGAAAGGGTGATGGTATATCTTATAAAGAATAAAAAAGCAACTAGATAGATATGTTCAGCCTAGCAACTTAAAGGCTGTTGGAGATAAGGTGACTGTAAATATGCGGAGTGCGGGAGCTAAACTTGCACTGGGAAAACCCACTTGTTTAAGCTGAAAAAAGAATTGGGACATAAGTGTTACAAAGTTGTCAGTGAATGGAAAACTGGAAATGTGACTGTAACACTCAGTGGACTGATGATCCAGGGAAAGGAAGATAGTCTTATTTCCTCTCAAAACAGAGACTGAACATGTTGCTAAAAAGTTTGTATGATCTAACTGTGAGTGCAGAAGACTAGACATAGTGATGCAGTTTGTATAGTTATTAAAGTGTAGTCAGTATGAAAAGTTCTATCAATTTAACAACTAAAACTGAGTTGTGAATTAAAATCACTGTATTTATGGCAGCAAAACGTTGAATAATGATGGAGCAACTGCTTTTGTTTTCTTATGGGTAAGTTGTTTGTATGCACCAAGCCCTTCGATACAGAGTTTACTTTCAGTTAAGAAAATACTACTGGGTAGAAACTCAAGAAAATCACCCTTATGATCGAATATCCAGATGAAACCTATATCAGTTTAAATGAATTTTGTTCTGTAGCTGTCAGAACTTTCTGATGTTTTGCTTCTTAGGTATTAAATAGGCTTTAAAGTCCTTCTTACTCAGTGGAGACTGAGGGAGGACCTCATAGACATCTACTGTTTCCTCACAAGGGAAGGAGGAGCAGCAGGCATTGATCTCTTCTCACTAGTGATCAGTGATAGGGCTTGAGTGAATGGCAGGAAGATGTGTCAGGGGAGGGTTCGGTTGTATATTAGGAAGATGTTCTTCACCCAGAGGGTGGTGGAGCACTAGAACAGCTCCTCAAGGAAGCAGTCACAGGGTCCCCACCAACTCAGGTCATTCTATATTTCAGTGAACTTACTGAATTCGCTCACTGAAATGTAACCCCCATCAGCAACAGTAACTTAAAATATAGTACATTTCCCATTTTCACAAGGACAGACTTACAGCTGCAAAGGAAGTTTCCAGTATAATCGATAAATAACCTAGCATATTTCAATAACATTTTATTTACTTTGGTGAAAATTGGCAAAATTCCATGAATTTAGATGCAGTTAGTGATTTATACAGTCGCGGGGCTACAGTCCTCAATTTTAGGGGGTAGAAGTGAGCAGAGGAAATCATGTAAAGATAAAATCTTACTATAAATGGTATGAGCAATGATAGAACAACTTCTACCAAGTAGGTTTGTTTATTTTTTTTTTTAACAAATGTATTACTTCAGTAAATCTTCAATTTTGTAAGGAAAGAATTCGAAAAACATCTTTTAGCTATTTCTGATATATGTAAATGTTCTTTTTGTATTTTAAGAGGAAAGAAATATGACAAGAGACACATTGAACTGTTTACAGACCTTAGCAGTCCTGTCAGCGAGGATCAGATGGAAATTATCATTGCTAACTTGAAGAAAACAGGAATTTCACTTCAGTTTTTGTAAGTATGGAAGTGGCTGTTTCACACAATGACATTTTTTAAAGGGAAATGATTCTTCATTAACGATCTTGAAGGAGCTGTTGATCAATTGGTGTATTGTTTCTCTGAGGGTGTACCAGTATGTGATATGATTGTTATAAGTATTTATATCAATTACACATGCTGTGAATTCTAGTTATGAACCAAGTCCTCTTGATTAAATTATGTGTAAATGCATGTTACAATGACGTCTTCCTCTCCAGCTAAGCTTGCTTATAGATGAGAGCCAAAGCCTAAAACAGGATAGGAGAGATCTATATAAGCAGAGAAGTGAGAAACAATGAAACAGAAATAGCCTCATGAGCAGTGGTTTTGTCTCAGTGTCAGCCTAGATCCTTTTAGGTAAGGGAGTTACTGGGAGGAAGTAACAAGATAGCATTGCAGGTGTTTATAGGCTGATTCTGCTGTCAGTCGAAAAGTGATGTGGTGGAATGGAAGGGTTATGTTCACAGGAATATAATCTCTGAGGAGATAGAAGAGTCTCCATCACTGGAAATCTTTTATAAAGATTTAACAAGAATACATGCAACTGACCCAGTCTGAAGTAGAGAACGGCTCTAGGTGACTTGTTGAAGGCCGTTTCAGGGTTTGGAATATGACAGTGAAAAATAGAAGCAATGTCTTACATGTTATGACAGGAGTCCCTTTGCTGTCTTGCTATAGGGATAGGCATTGATCTGAAGAACCAGTGGTGGTGCTGAGATCTGTATAGATTGTTGCATGTGATGGTAACATAGGAAGTCTTCTAGTAGGAGTTTGTTTAAAAACAAAACTTTGTGTGAATGTTAATGTTTGCTGTTTATAACAAAAAAATTCACAGGAGAAAAGTTAAAGCTACATTTTTCTTCTGGCTGCTTTAGTATTTCCTTTCACCTAGATCCAGCATTTTGTAAGGAGCAGTGTGGTGAACTTGATAAATTCATTAAAATCAATTGCAGCCCCACCTGCAAGATAAGAGATTGGTTAGGTAGGGAAGCGTGACTGAAAGTTCTGGGTAGATCTTCCACAGAAATATTCTTTTTTGTCTGTTCTTGTGAGAGGCTGAATGTAAAAATGTCAGAATGCTCTCAGCTTCTGTCTACTACACAGAAGGCTGCATGCTTGCGGTATGCTCTGACATGGCCCTTCTAGGTTATTTGAGCTTTTTTTGGCACTGGAGGAAGCAGGGACCCAATACCTTCAATCTGAGTATATGCTGCCAGCCGGAGTTACCTCTTTCAGAGAACTGGTATTTAGCCCCTGCTATCTTGTCTCCATACCTGTAGCTTGCTGTGCAGACTAGTACAGATGCTGCCACCACAAGTGAGTGTTGCAGTTTTGTTCTATGAGATTTCTGATACATGTTTACATTTTCCTTGTCTATAATGTAGCAAAGGAAAAGCCCAATGGCTAATGTAAGCACTAAGGAAATGTTGCTGTTACAGAGTAAACTGCATATTTAGACCTTGTGTCTCAGCTATTTGAGCAAGTGATACTTTCAGAAATATATGTACAAGTGTGAAATACTCAGGATACTGGTTTAAAAATAATTTCTTGCTAAACCTCATGCTTTTGTTATAAGTGATGCATCCATCTCTTATACCCTTCTTATTGATTAGGTTGTAACTTGTGGCAGACAGTTGGTTTTCCTTGCTGTTATCAAACTCCAAGCACCTGCTGGGCACTGTGTAGCTTTGTGTATTACACAGTTCACATCACAGGAGTCTCTAAGCAGTGTATAATGAAAGTACCCTAACTTTTATTTATCAGGGGTTTGAAGCTTTTTACTCTCATAATAACTTTAAAATACAGTTTCTCTTTATCAGTGGATGCTGCTTCCTGAAAAGGTACTAACCACTTGACTGAAGTTTGGTCTATAATTCTGCTATATGTGGCATTGTTGTGTGTATTGTTAACTCTGCTTATTGTATGTTGCTCCACAAATAAGTTTAGTGAGGACTAATGAAGTGAAAGTAACGTAGAGATCTGTAGGCTGCTTTTCTGAAAACTTTTTTTACTTTATGAAATCTGGTAAAAGGTATCGTGTGGTTCATTCAAAATTAAATCAGATGAAACATTTGAAAAATCTACAGGCATTGTTGGGGGCACACATTTCTCTTTACTGTGGTTATTATAATTAGTGAACTCTATTTTGAAGAGCAGCAAAATCATTTAATGTATAACCCCTGGATTAATTTTTAAATCTGATTCTTGAAGTGCAGGAAAATGTGTCATCTTCATTCAGAGGTTCACCTAGTGTTGTAAGTTACTAAAATCTCAAAGAGAAATGTTTATTCCACAAATACCTGATAGCCCCACTGCGGAGAGAGGCCCGTTTGCTGGCATTTGGAGCCAGTACAGATCACAGGCCTGGAACGGCCTTTAACAAGTCATCTAGAGCACTTCTCTACTTCAAGCTGGGTCACTTGTATGTATGTTTGTTTAATCTTTATAAAGATTTCCAGTGATGGAGACTCTTTTGTCTCCTCAGGCAGTTGGTTTTAGAGATTATGGTTTGAAATGCCATTATCAGTTTTTGAATATCTGACCTGACTCCATGATGTAATTTGAGTGCAGGCTGAATAAGAAGAACCAATTGTTCACTTCCTCTGCAACAACCTTTTATATTTAAGACTGTCTTACCCTCTAGCTCCCTTCTCTATGGGCTTTATTTTGTTCGATCTTTTTTCATAGATCTTGTTTTCTAATCATTATTGTCTTTAATCCTTAATCCCTTCCTACATGCAGACATCTTTATTGATGTATGATGCCCAGAACTGGTGCAGCACTGTGGTCAGGATGTTACCTATGACAAGTAGTCCTGAAATACTACTTCCATGTGCTTTGCAAGCCATGCAACTCTTTATGTATCTGACTGCACAAAGAAGTTGTTGATCCTGATGCAATTTTTGTTTTACTTTGGTTGGTTATTTTAATTAAGGGGAAAGTCAAACTAAGTACTTCTACTTGTGTTGTTAGTCTGCCATTTCCAGTGGATGCTGATGATGGAGGTGGAGATACAAGTGCCAGTGTACGTTCTCAAATGCAGAGAAACTCTTTTCCAAGAAAGGGTTTAACTACGCAGCAGAAGGAAGGCATTGATGTGGTGAGGAAACTGATGCATACTTTGGACGAAGAAGGAGGGCTGGAAGAAATCTATACTTTCAGGTAAACTCGTCTAATGCTCTTTATCACATTGTAAATTTACTTCCTGATTTCTTCCCTGAAAGTTGAAATTAATTAAATAATCAATCACTTGCTTCCAGTTTTACTGAAGTCCATGAATTTTATAACATTGTACACTCAGTCCGTTTCAATCAGCTTCTGCAGTGGCTTTAGAATAGGTAGAAAATCTTTCAGATTTCAGTGGAAAATTAATTTTCTATATCTGTATTTAAAATAAAAATCAATTTTCTTCCATCATCAGTGTTGCTGAATTTTGGAGGGAATGTTACTATAAATGATATTTTGAAAGCATGGTTTGGAAAGAGTTGGAATTTGTGTCATCACGCAGTTAGAACATTGGAGTTTAGTGGTAGCCTTTGTTCCTTGGTCTCAGGCTTCTTTTAGCTCACTAGTTTGATGAACTCCTCTAAGTGTTTTGGGTAATGTTGTTTGTTGAATCCTGCTCTTTAATCACAGACTACTGTGCCATTGTACCAAACAATATACTTTTTCAGCCACATTCCTATTACAACAATTGAAAGATGGTTTTTCACTTCATGTTTCCCCAGTGAAAGAATAAAAATACTTGTGTGCCTCTGAGAAAGTAATGATATATCCAAGGCTTTTCCACATAGGTGTTGTCTCAGTTGGGAAACAAGCAAAATGCATCTATGCGCCTTATAAAATCCTGATTTTATTGTCTTAGTAGTTGTAGTCTGCAGTTCTGAAGTGTGACCTTTTAGACAATGCATTTTTTAGGAAACTTAGTAGGCCACAGCTATAATGTGATTGTCAAGTGTAATTTTTATGAGGTACCTGTAGCTGATGTTAGGATGATGTTAGTCATAATTTTGTTTGTGGGATTTCCTTCCCTTGCTCTGCCCGACTGATCTGCTTTGCATCTCGGCAGCCAGTTAAACTGTTATTTGAGCATTAGTGTGGGTTAGTGAAGACGTGTATCGCTGTGTATGTGTTCTGTAGTGGTAACAGTGCAGTCTGACTCTCTAGAAAAAAAGCAGGCTTTTTAATTTCACCAAAAGACTGTATAGAAAAAGCAGCATCTTTCTGAGCCCGTTTAGCCTTTAAGATTATCCGTATGTATGAAGCTACTTTGTGGCTTGGCTCTGTCTTTATATTATTTTTATCACAGGCTTTTCCTACTCTATAAGCTGTCTTTGTGCCATGCTTTCAGGGGAAATCCAAAATCTTTGGATGAATAGGTGTTTGGCTAATAGATTAAAGCTTTAGTTGTTTAAGAATATGTGAGGTTTTAGATGCAGTTAAGTTGCTTATCAAGCTTTAAGAAGTCAACCTTGCAAATCTGTCATGATAATTCACCGACTCAGATACACTTTCTTTTTTCTTATATATGTGTTATTTCTGCTGAGAATAATATTTCAACTCTTCTGAAAATTAATTACTCTTGCCAGGAAAGCAAATGAGAAAATGTTCTTGTATTGCTTTAGGGTTTGATATTCTGACCATCAAATAGGAGATACTTGGGCCCCTTGGTTTTGGTGGAAGGGATTGGAGAGCAGAGATGAGACATGTTTTTAAAATACAAGTTGAAATATGTATTACTAGAGTTTTATTGGCTGAGTCTTTTTTGACACCAAGGAGAATTTTTCTCCTATAAATGTAAGAAAATAAAAATTGAGTTAATAAATTCAGCTTAAATGGCATTTTTACACATTTGACACTTGAGTATTTGGTTTTCACGTTCATCCTTGGATGTATGTATTGCAGCAGTTTTAATGATGTAGTAACAGGTTATTTTTAAAAATCCTACATTGATGTCTGTGTTGCCAGAAAAAGTAAGTTTTCCTCCCTTCCTTCCTTTCCCCAAGGAAAAAAAAGAAAAAAGATGTTTATCTCATTGTAAAAATCCCAGTGCATTTTTTTCTTTCACTGTGCTTCTGTTAGACTTTTTAAAAAAAACCCTGCTCATCCTAAGAAAGTTGAATACAAAGTAGAATCCTGTGCTAATGTTTTTGGGAGTTGATCTTAATTTCTGATTGACAAGTTCTTTAATCAAGAGAGAGGTAGATTGTGGTATTGATCATCCTGTGAAAAGGTGAGGTCAATGTTTTTATCTTCGCTTCATCGTGCAATAAAAAAAAAATATAAGCACTGTCTCTGCACTGGAATTTTAGACCAAAATAGTTGATAGGGTTTCTATTAGCTGAAAGCTCTTTTGGGATGCAAGCCTGTTTGATTTCACAGTCATATAAATTACTTTTACCATCAATTTTTAATTTTTGGACTTTGTTGCTTAAAGTTGTGTGATTGAGTTTACACTCTAGTATAAAATCATGGCACTTTCTTCTTTTGTCTGTATTATAATCTTGTATATGTGCTGTTTAGGCTAGAAATACTCAAAGTAACTTGTTTCACTCTGACTGAATGGCCTGAAAATAATGAGTTCATTAGTACAGTATAAAAAAAAGTGTGAAAAGTTAATTACCACACAAACAAAATCCTGTTAATTGAAACTGCATTATTTATTTCTTCACCTTCACTGCAGAAAACACTTTTTGACTTAGAGAAACCTTTTCTAATTTGAGTTGTTCAGCTAACTGCATGCCCTGATTGGGTGAGCACGGATAAATGTAAAATGCTTAGTAAACAATTGTGTAGTTTCATCACAAAACCTAACACACTATGTTTAAGCTCTAATGTCACACCATCACAAAGGATAAAGATGGGAATAATCCACTCTACCACCTCTTTTTTCCTTCCCTTTTCTGACAATAGTTAATGAGAAGATTATTCATACAACTTATTTTCTAATGCTTTCTGCAGTCTAAGCTGAAACAATTGGACTCCTGAATCTCCTTGAAAAGAGTGTGTTGTCTGTAATATTTTATTACAGTTCACCAAAGTTAATTTCTGTTTTCCCAATTCCTTCGTTTAGAGAGAGCCTGGAGCGTCTTTCAATGTTTAAGAAAATAGAAAGAAGGCCTGCGGCTTGGCCCTGCCAGCTTACAATTGGTTCCGATTTGTCTATAAGGATTATGGCCTACAAATCAGTAAGTTCGTAAAATTGTGTGTTTTAGTGTATTTTGGCAGTAAGTTAGGTGCAGCTGCACATGTTTTTCTTAAAGCTAAGAAAATAAAAGATAAAACAACATCCGAAATAATTATGGTAGAGATTTTATGTGCATAGAAGCCAGCACATCTAAAACTGTGGTTCCCACAGCAACTCTTAACTTCACCATATTGTACACATATGTTAAAGAACTAAAAATCACGATGTAGAGAAATAGAAGTACTTGCCATCTACGCTGTGACACTTAATAGTATTGAAGTTGACGAACCTGATTAAGAATGCTGCGACTGTGTGAAGCTTTCCATTTGGCATCAGTGGTACGTCTGCAGCTAAATGAGACTTAATATAGATATTATTTTTCAAGCCTTAGGCATGATAGAAATTATGCACATGTGTATTTAAAATGGTGGGCCTAAATGTTTTATCAGCTATTGTTTTGAATTGCATCTTGTTATTTCAGACTTGGAGAAGAGGTATATTTTTTCAACTTGCTTGCTTTGTACTGTTTGGCAGAGCTTGTGCACAGTTGGTTTCCCTTACAGTTTAAAAAGGTCCTTTACACAGTGCTAGGAAGAAGTGTATTTAAACATAGAAAATGTGGACAATTTCAATTATTGAGTGATTAATAGGTGACTGTATAGCGTGGCGGCATTGATGGATCTGGTGAGATGGAGATTAATTGTTTTATTATTTGAACCCAAGAGTGAGTCTGGCCAATATTATAAGGTTTCAGGAAGATGTATTGTGGAGTTGAAATATATCTAATTTCTGAGAGGTAGACATACTAGCCTTGAAAGAGATCTCTGCTGCCAGCTTTCTATTAATACTTATTCATCATTTTTTTTTATTAGGGTTTTTTGCCTGACCTCTACAAATATGCAGCAAGAGTCCCCTCCCAAAGGTGTTTACACACAAAATAAATGAAGCTTGGGAGAGTAAGCAACATAAACCAAGTGACTAGCTCGAGGTCATACAACAGATCAGAGCTAGGAATAGACTTGTGATATCTACTGACATAATCTATTCTGTCTTTTCTGTTTTCTGCCCGTTTCTCCGTTTCCTTCTCATTCACTAAGTATGCCATCAATTTTACTTAAGTAGAGAGAAAATAAAGCATTTTTCTTTCCCTGTAGTTAGGAAACGTTCACTCATTGCAGATATTTTTTCCTTCTTTCCCCTCTTTCCTTCCCTCCCCCCCTGCAATGCAACTAGAATGTTTTTCTGCCTTTTGAGAAAGTTGCAGGAATATAGTGTATTTTTATTCTGTACTGTAGTAAGCCTGATGTATAGCATCAGCAAACAATCTGAATGAGGATTGAGTCTTCTTATATCTTTGATATTAATCTTGATTATTCTTCGTCTAAAACATTAGTGTAGGTGGAGGAGGTAATATACGTAGCAAGCAAGTTACATGTTATCCTTTGACTTAGACTTCCACATATGACTTACCCTGTGACTTAAATGAATAACCAAGGCAAGTATGCAGTCAATATGATATAATTCAGGTATTAGGTCTCATACACATGAAGCAGTGTCCTGAAAGCACTGTGGGAGCAGTCAGAGATGCATATTTGGGATTGTTGTTATTAGTCTGTTTTTGGCAAAATCACGCAGCATTTGGTCTAAGAATTTTTTGCACATTCTAGTAAGTGCTCTGGATCCTAATAAAATGTTAAATGTTTTTTTGAATTCTAATATAAAGGTCACAGAAGAGAAAGTGAAAAAAGTTTGGACGGTTGTGGATGCTAAAACCCTCAGAAAAGAAGATGTGCAAAAAGAAACCGTTTACTGCTTGAATGATGATGATGAGACAGAGATTCAGAAAGACGATATGATTCAAGGTATGACATCCTTATGTGCACCCTGAAGACAAACCAAAGTTAACGGCTTGTAATCTTAAATCACTTAAATGCCTTTTAGTTTTATACTTTGAAGCCTAGCTGTGATCTTAGAATGCAAACTCTGTAAGCTGATAGAACGCAGAGACTGTTATGTGAGACTCTTCGTCTTAACATAGTTTAAAAATTCTTAGCTATGCTAAGAATAGGAATAATAACAATAATACCACCAGGTGGGACTTGGAAGGCACTACAGCTTCCTAAACTGTATTCTGTGAGAACCATACCTCAGTTCTGTAGTGAGCAGTGCTGCTATTGCTGTTCTGTTTTCACATCTTCAGTTGTACAGATAACATGGATACTTTCATAACACTGCTTTTATCTGGATGAGTAATGGCTGTAGATATTCTGCAATTGAGAAGATGAAACCATTAAAGGAAAGTTTAGTGTTCAAGAGTCTATTAGTTCTGCTGCTTGAATTCCATAACAAGTTCAGTCTGAAGTAGTGGTGTGCAGAATGCTTCTTTTATAACCTTCAGCTTCTTTCTGAGTGGATTAAGTACCTTGGAAGACTAAAGGCCCCAGAAATAGTCAACTTTTTAAAAATGGAGTTAAGCAAATATGTTTGGTTTATTGCAATTGTGTAGATATATTTTGTTACTAAATTTTTCCTTTACTGTTTCAATCCCTTAGAAGTAGAGCAATTGTATTAACAATAAAGAGAAGTATTTAGATAACATATTCAGAAAACAGTATAGAAAGTGCTGTCAAATTAATAAAATAAATTTTAAAAAGTTTTTTTAATTTAACCTCTTTCAGTTGTAACAATCATAGGTGTTACGTAGCAGTAGCAGATAAAAACATCCCAATGAGTGTGATTTTCTTTTTCTGTAAGCAGAAAACAGAGTTAAAAACTAGTAGTCTTTCATTTATAACTTCAAAACTTTTAGTAAAATAAAAAAATACCCACTTTTTATAGTGAACGTGCTTTGAAGCATTTCTGACCATTCTCTGCTGATGTCCCATCCGTTTAAGTTGGTGAGTGGTTGCAGGGTACTAGTAAAAAGAAGTGATGAACAGCTGAGTGTGAGCAAAAGAGACCAAAAAATTCTGTCAGTGGTGTGATATTTCTTGCAGTTGCAGAGCTGCTGATACCTCATGGACTTTTGTGGCTATTTTGAGAAATGTCATAATTGGACAATATTTTGCATTTAAAGCAGCCATACCAAAATTCCTTTCATTCTGCATGTGTGTTTCCAGGAAAATGTACCTGCATATAATTCTTTTCATCCAGGGATTTATCACTGTTCCTTCTATTTTCTTTGCATCTGAGGATATTGTCCTTAGTCTGTGACAGTGTAATACAGTGGTGATGCTACAGGGAGGATATTGTGGTTTGAGATGGGGGAATAAGCACTTGGAACAGATGACAGCTCTGAGAAACTAACAGCTTCCTATAGTTTGGAGATATCCCTATAATGTAAGGCACAGAAAGTAAAGCACAGAAACATACAGAAAGTCCACTTCTGCATACAAGAGTGTTTTGGTTTTCCATTGTGTGTGAGGGTGTGTTTCACTTCCAGTGTTAACACTTGTGTTCTCTGAATCCCTTCTGGTGTCATTTCCTGTCCATGGTATATTTGGGGTTTTTTTTGTGTTGTGTTTGCAGGACTGTTGCAGTCTGTTTGCTGAAATATATTCTGATTTGCTTAAGTCTGTTCTGTGAGCATAACTTTATTGGGCAAGGTGTCCAGTTCCCTTATTTTCTTTTCTGTGCTCTAGGAGGGCAGCCACATTACATGAAACATTGGATAAGGAGTGCAGCTGCTGCTTGTGAAGTACAAAATTTGTCTATGGAGTGTGTTGTTTTTTGTTAACAGGGAAAGTAATTTGATGAGCGTGTGTGAAGTGTAGCTGTGGGGCATGCATGCATTGTTAAAATATTCAGAGAGCTAATTTTGGTATTAGAATTGTAGGCCCATATGCTTACCAGATGCTCCTGTCTTGTTTCACAGGGTTTCGCTATGGAAGTGATATAATTCCTTTTTCCAAGGAAGATGAAGAGCAAATGAAATACAAAACAGAAGCAAAATGTTTTTCTGTTTTGGGATTCAGCAGATCCTCTCAGGTACAGCACTAAACTTCTTCCCATTCAACTTCCTGGGCTGTTCAAAACGGTTGTTTTCAGTTTGCATTTAGTAAAGTTGTGGTAGTTTTGGGAATGGGACATCTGCAGTCAGGTATACAGGGGTGACCTATTTGCCGATTCTGTTACATGTAAAGAATATGTAGTTTTGTGCAGGAGAGAAACTCATAAATGTGACCATTGGGCTCACAAGTGAAGCAAGAGCCACTGACCTCTGCAAAACAGAGGCAGAGGAATTGTAGTCTCATTTCATCTCATGAACTTAAATAATGATGCTAGAACTGCAAAAGAAGATTATCTCTCTTCTGTTCAGGTCATGCAGAAGCCTTTTTGGGCTTTGTCCAGCCACAGGTGTGTTCTTTTTAACAGACGAAGCCTCTCCCTCAACATTGAAGGACTCTTAAAGAAAGGTTGAGAACTGACTGCATCCATTATCTTTTCCATAAGAATTAGTTAGTGAACTGTGACTTGCTCCTTGTTTCTACTACAACAAAAGCTACATGTAGCAAAGACTTCATAGAATTCAGATAAAGACAAGATCATTCAAAAAAATCTCCATATTTCAATGAGGTGCTTGGTTTACACGTATGTGTTTACACATACTTCTAAGTACATATAAGCTTTGTCATTATTTTACCTGGAAGTTGTAAGAAACTTAAATTGAGCAAGTACCTTAATAAAAGCTATCCAGCACAAGGTGGTTTCCTGCAGAAAATTCGGGACTTAACATTAGGAAAGCTGTAGGCGAAGGTTTAACAAACCCTTCTGAAAACAGGACACACAAGGAGAAAGTACAGAGATGTGAGTGCCAGTAATCGCTAGAAATGTTAAGCTTCTCTCACTCTTTCTTCTCTGGGATTTGCACAGGGTTACTGAAACTTGGAGTTCACTGTACCCAGTCCCCTTCACCACTCAAAACTGAAATAAAATCATAGGGCAGCTCTGCGCCTTCAGTTCTGAAAGCTCCCAGCCCTCCTGCTCCTCTTTCAAATATCTCACTGTCTGGACAAAAATAGAGCCCTTGACAAAGGCTGAGGAATCATGAGGAATCATTACCCATACCAGGAAGGAAAGATTCTAGTGAAACAGGAAGTGTCTGTGGGACCTTGCTCCCAAATGAATGTAACTAAACATATTTTTGCATTACAGTACAGGTGACACAGAGACTCATGCATGTTACTGGACATGCCCTTAGACTACTGCAGTGTCATGGTCCAAAGTGTATCAGTAACTGAGGAGCCAGGAAGTTATGTTGATTTGTTGACATGAGAAGCCAGCCTAAATGGGAACTCTAACCTGGTTACTCCTTGAGGATGTTCAGAACCTAAAGTTGTTGAGTAACCTGGGAGCTTGTGTACTGAAATTGATTGATTGAGGAAACATATCACACTGGAGCTTATATGCCCAAAATTGTCCAGTGCAGAGAAGTGTTAGGGACTGCCAAATCCTGTACCGAAACCTGGGTCTGACAAGTGAGATATTTTGTCTGAACCCAGTGTTTCAATGAGACAACTTCTTGCATCATTATTAGCCTACAGCTGCGTGTTACTGTCTTCATTTAATTTTGTACGATGTATTTCACCAAGTGCAGAATTTTCTTGTGTTGGAGGCTGGCCTCTTATTTCAATTTGAAGCCTGAATATTATTGAAAACAGAAACTAAGAGGAAAACAGAAGCATCGTGCTCCTGAAGTGAGCTGTTATTTCACCTTTCACCTGCATTGTTTGTTTTTTTTTTTGCCACCATTGGTCACATAATGTGGTAATACGTAATTCAATTACATAATTAATGATTAATTGTGGGAATATAATTAGTTGTAGGAATTTCATTCACATAAATATTCCTCAATGGATTAACAAATTGGGTTTATATTTTTTCAATGTACGAAGTGTTTATTGCTTTCAATAATTTTTATGATGTGCTTCCCTTGTCTCTGGATTTCATGATTAATAGGAATTACATCTTAAATAAAGTGTGCTCTGGCCCTGTAACTGGGAGTGTGAGTAATTATGCCAAATAGTGGTTACATAGACCTGAGTGGAATAAAATTATTCAAGTGTGATTGCAGGATTAAAATTACACTGTATAGATAATGATATCAGGAAGTTTTCAAGTACAGCTGGAATTTTTAAGACCTGTGTGTTCATTATGTTTTGGCTCCTGAAATTTTATTGTTTGGAATCATAATACTTATCCAAATATATGTTTTATAGTAAATGGTTTCTTTTTAAAGCTTTGGAGAAAAGATAATTTATTATTAACTAGAGAAACTGGAACAGCTCCAAATACATAATTAAAGAAGAAATAGAACCACCTCATATTATTTTTCTGAGTTGTTCACATCCCTCAGGAAAGAAGATCAGAGGCTGCTTAAACTTTGATTTTTAATTTATAAGCAATGCCATGTAAATCAAGAAATAATAGTTGAAAATATTACAAAGGGACCTTTTTTTTTTGCAAACAAAAAAGGTGTAGTGATACACACATCTAGATATTTATACTATACTGAAAATAAAATTTCCTAAGCGTTTAGAGACAGAACAGAAAAGAATTGTGGCAGGTAGAATAATCTGAATTGAAGAATCGTGCTGTAGTACTTTAAACCGATCTGCTCTGGTGCAAGTTGTCACTGACTTCAGCTGCATTGTGGTCACTTGCTAAATAATGAAACTCCAGGTTAGTTTGGAGACTGCAATTTGAAGAGATTTTTTCTTTAACAAAGAAAGGTCATTTTAAGCAGTGTTGATGGTATCGTGCGGTCTTTGTGATAGGTTTTCCACTATTGCAGTGTTTGTCTGGATGTGTCTCACAGCCTCTGTAACTCCAACTATTTCAGCAGTGTCCCTTAATGAAACTGGGTGTTTTACTGTGTTTTTTTGTTTGGCTTTGGGTTTTTTTTGGGGGTGGGGAGTTGGGGGGCGATCAACCATGTTCATCAAGAGCATAAACTGTGCTAGCAGAAGTGCTTCTTTGCCAGCACACCTGTATATACTTCAGGTTGCTGTTGAAGAACTTTATTAATAAAGGATGAAACTTTTTTCAACTCCTTTTTGACATGGCTTTGTTAGGAAAATTTAATAGCATAGATGTGGCATCAGCTAGATTTAGGTGTTTTATTAACTATTGTGGTTTTCCACACCAACTTTTGAATTACTGCAGTATTATTTAGGCTGGTAACAGCTGCAAGTACCATAGTCTGTCATTCCTGCCTGTCAGTAGGAAGGTATAAGAATATCCTGCTGAATATGACTGAATATCCGTATTGGGTGATAAATGGAGATATGAAACACATACAGGGCTTTAACTTCTGTGCACTGTAGATAAGTTTTGTGGCTTCTCACTTGAGTAATGTGCTGTTTCATAATTTGTCCAGTCACGCTGATGATTTTAGATGAGACTAACTCTTAACCATTTGAACCTGTAGATCCAAAGGCATTGCTACATGGGCAACCAGGTTCTGAAGGTTTTTGCAGCAAAAGATGATGAGGTAAGGTGAACTGAAGTTGAATGCTGGTGTTTTGCTGTGGAACAGAAAAGTAGTGGTACTTGAGATTGTTTCTTCTGTCCATATTAATAAAACCTGTTCTTAATGCAACTTTTCAGAAGTCTCGTTCCATTGCCCACATGAAAAGAGGTTGCATTTTAGCCCAACTGGTTGCCTATCTTATGAATAATGGGAAACTGGTAGATGTTATGTTTGTCAAAGAGCATAAGGGCATGGGGAACCTGGAATTGGTGCTTAAGTCCATTCTCATGCAGAGCAACACTTCACCCTGTCACTGTGTTATTTAGAACAGACCTCCAAATTATTTTAAACATTAGCGGTAAAAACCTCACTGTAGTGCTTTGATGTGTTCCTTTAAGTGTCTGACTTCCCTCCCTTTCTCTTTGTCTTGTAATACTTCTGAGAGCTTTTCACACCTACTGAAAAAGGTGGAACATGCTAGATCTAAAGTTTGCTCAGCTTTGAATGGATCCACTATTATGATGAGATCTGACCTTTCTGCTGCCTTATTTTTTTGAACATGAAAAATGCTTGTGTTGAAGTTATAGCTTAAATGGGAAGTAGTCTTGACTAAATCAATGCTGTTGAATTAACTGTGAAAGATGTCTTTCAGCACACTAATGAGAACTTGCATGGCTCTCTAGATTTCTTTTTTTTTCTGTTTTTTTCCAGAATGCAGCAGTTGCTTTTTCTGCCCTTGTTCATGCATTGGATGAGTTGAAAGTGGTAGCTATAGTGCGTTATGCTTATGATAGAAGATGCAACCCGCAAATTGGGGTAGCTTTTCCGCTTATTAAGGATGCATATGAGGTAATATTTCACTCGTACCTTCTTGCAGAGAGCCTTCATGTTGATGCTTTACAAATACCAATTAATAAATGACCATTTTTGAGCCATATGAATTTGCACGGCTGTGTAATATCAGAAGATACAGATGTGACTTTTCAGAGTGCTTTTAGGACATAGTACCAAGTCATAGGACAAGTTCTAAGAAAATTCCCTAGAAAAAATACATGGAGAAATGATGCCATGATTCTCTTATTATCCTCTGTATTACACGTTTAAATAATACTGATTTTTATTTCAATAACATAGTAATAATTTCGTGTTGTTATCCTGGAAATCTCGAATTTTTCAGTATCTAGAAATAGTGTAATCACATGGTCATGTAATAAGTTAGCAGTGCTTTCTTGCTGTGTTACTACCTGTCTCTCTGCGTGCAATCCAAACTGGCACCAGGTTCTTTCATTTTCTCAAACTGCGGATTTATCTTCAGATTGCTTGGCAGTGCAAAATTTGAATTTGATAGTTGGTGTGGTATTTCAAGCATGTCCAACTACACTGCTATTGTTAGGTTTCCAAGTCAACTGGAACTGAGAGGAGGAGCTCACAGCATTTAAAGTTGTTTTTTAAATTCATATGGAGAGTTAGGAACACAGTAGTACATTTCTTTACTTTAAAAGTTTATTTTAAAAAAGAAACAGGAAAAATAATGAAGTCTGTTTCTTTGGGAAAAAAAAAAAGGTTCTGTACCCAGCAGAATTATATTTGTAATGTATATTTTTTAAAATTCTGAGAGACTCAGAAGCAAGACAGTATGTCAGAATTTTTGCAGCACGTGTTTCCACTGATCTTGCTTATGAGAGGGTATTGAAAGAACTAAATATGTGTAGCATGGCTAAGCAAATGATGAAAGTGGGGGTGGATGTAACTGTCTTCAGAATTTGAAGGGAATAAACATAAAGAATGGAAATAAATTGTTTAGGGTGGTATGAACTGGAGAACGTATTTGAATAAAGAAAAAATTAGGCTGAGAATGTTAAAGAAACAAACCACCTTTTGACTTTGAAACACACTAAGCTACAATAAAATCTCCCAAATTATGGGCTATTTAAAGCTTGGCTGGTTGAAACTTGGTACAGGAAAAAGGGATTGGATGACCTGGGAGGTCTTTTTTCCACCAGTAGAAAAATTTGTGTAGCCATCACTAAATTACAAAGTAATGCTCTGTGTTATTTGGCGTAAAACTGTGTTGCTCAGTAAATATTTAAATATTTTGTTATACACGTGTTAGATCTTTGGATTTTTCCTACGTTTATGTTGCCCTCATAGGGCCATGTGGGTTACTTTAGATTTTTTTACTTCATTCTCAGCTGTTTCTTCTTTTTTCTCGCTCAGTGTCTCATCTACGTGCAACTGCCCTTCATGGAAGACTTAAGACAGTACATATTTTCATCCTTGAAAAACAATAAAAAGTTTATTCCTACAGGTAAGGTGGTCCTTCACTGGACAATGGGACAAAGCAACGTACTTGTCTTCCTCTGAGCTCTAAAAGAGCTCGAATATCTGAGCTCTAAAAGAGCTAGAATATTTGGCTTCTGAGTTAAAAAGCTTTGTCATTATTTTGGCTTAGGAAAAATACGCCAGCCCTTTGGGAATACGTTATGGTGATGTTATCTTGAAGTGTAAAGCCTATATCAAAACTTTGCCAGCTTAGTTGCAGGCTGAGCAGACTTGAGATTTGCAGGTACTTTTTTAAAACTGTGCTGTTAAATGACTTCTGCACTGGGTTATGGGATTTTTGGTCTCGCAGGATCTCAGTGATAGACATCTGAGACTTAGTTCTCTGTATCCTTTGGTCTTTGAACTTATTTGTGAGCCTTATTGGCCAAACTTTATGGGAGCTACAATAGATGATCAACTAGCTTGAATTAGAATATAGACATCAGCTCTGTTCATACAGAGCTGGTCCTGTAACCAGTTGCAGTATGACCTGTTAATATAATGTACAAAGGCAAAGACTGTATAGTATTTTTTTGTGGTGAGTTGTTTTTTAAAGCATTCACTAATTGGTGTCCAGATTTTTTGTATGTCTCCATACAAAGCGAGGGTCACTGTTCTGAGAATTTTGCACAGCAATGAGCGTAAATGGATGTAGTTTAAAATTCATTCCCACTTCTTTAATTTGTTATGAGATCCATTGAATGGACATCTGTATGACAGAGTGTGTAAAGCATACTGGGTTGTTTCTGAAACAGTTTCTATTTTCTTGCCTGTAACTAGCAGTTTTAAAACAAATCTAAAAGCTCTTTTACTAAAGCAGTGGTGACTATTGTGAACTGTGTTAATTTGCAATCATAACTTTTAAAATTCATATTACTCCATTTAGTTTTACAAACACATTGTTCTCCTTATTTTCTAAGAGGCCTATAAACCTGTTGCAAATAAAAACATCTTGGAAAAAGAAGAAAAATGGAAGCAGAAGGCAGCAATGATTGAGGTCCTGGTGGGAAAAAAAAAAAAGAAGTTATGACATTACACTCTAGTCCTTAAATAAAGCAGGGGTTTTATTACTGTATCCATTATCCATATTCTTTATTGGCACATCCATATCTGCAGTGCATTTAGGCACATGTAGTGACTTGGTCAAAATTTCACATTGTGAAGTGAATCTTGATATTTAAACTGTTTCAAGAAATCAATCCATCTACAAGTGTATTTAATTTTTCTTTGTTTGTAATTGCTGCCTTAGCGGATCAGTTATCTGCTGTTGACTCTTTGATTGATTCCATGAATTTGGTTTATGAAGATGATGATGGAGAAACTTTTGAGGACCTGTTTAAGCCCAGCAAGATCCCAAACCCTCATTTTCAGAGGTTATATCAGGTGAGGTGGACTACATGGCAATTCCTTCTCTGATTCACATTGGAAAGATCTGCATTACAAAGATGGGAATATAAATTATTTTGCATTTAATTAATTAAACAGTGATTTTTCTGTTGTTTCTGACATTGATTTTATTATTAAAATTTCCGTTTTCCAGGAAGCAAGGGAAGTTACACCTGTGCTGAGGTGTCTGCAACAGCATCAGTTATATTCACAGGCACCTAGACTAGACAGGTTAAAACTTGCTTGGGTATCTCAACAGTGTATGGCAGCAATCGTGCTGCAGACATAGGTTCAGTCTTCAGCTTTTCAGTGAAGAGAGAAGTTCCCTGAAAATCAAGGATCTCTTTAGCTCCTCATTCTGTATCCCATCAAATCTTGAGCAGAGTCATTTTTTTGTGCATTGTTGCATCTAGCAGTGGTTCCAAAACAGGTGTGTCTGAGGTGAACTTGATCAATGGTGAATGGTTGACATTGATGACATTTAAAATGGTCCATTTGGGTGTCTTGAGCTGATGCATTTTGTGGGTGAGCAGAACAGTTCACGTTTCTTGCAGTGATTGTATTGAGCTGTCTGGGTTTTGATTTACATTCCTTTCATATCGTGAAGATTTTCATTGCCACTGTGAGCATGAGAGCATTATACATTGGAATTTGAGTGTTCAAAAAAATGAGACAGCAAATTCAAAAATAAGGAAAATTATGATGCAATTTGTGCAGCTGCAGAATTGTGTTGTATATACAGCCATATGTTGAGTGCATGACTCCCCTCTGAAAATTGACCCAAAATGGTATTACAGCAACTGTGTTGATCATTTTTTTCAGTTTACAAGTAGGAAGAAGATGCTTTTTTATATCAAGAAAACTTACCCTAGCTTCCAAACGCCATGCTTGCTTCATTACTGTCAAAAGAAGCAAAGGATCTGAAGGTCATGTGTATGTTCCAGGAACAAATGTAGGCCCACTATCTTCAAATCCTACTCAGACTGATGCCTGAAGAACTCAGTGTTCCCTTCAAATTCTGCCAGTCATATTGACGAGACAGTGTGTAACTGAATGTAAGATTTGGTCAGTAGAAGGTTATTGCTGGGCAGGAGATTAGAATGAATTGACCTTTGCATGCCTCATATTTAAGGAGAGATTGTAAAGCTTGGGTGTTACAAAACAAATACGGTTTTGCTTGTAGATGAAAAACACGAGAATTTCCTCTATTATATTGCTAGATACAAATTTTCGTTCTTCTGGTTCAGTGGATGTTGCCTACCAATGAAGGATGTTTCTTTAGGTTTGCCGTTTGTCTTCTGAAACAGTATGATTGTGTTGTCCCAGCAGCTGAGCCAAGTGCTGCTAGAAGAGAGTAGCTGCATAACTTACCGATTTCCTTAGAGTATAACAGGGTTTTATTTTAGCGAATGCTGCTGGTGGAAGAAGTGTTTATTGACTGTTTCAATGTACCAGGTGGTATACAGTTCTTATTCACAGTGCTTGCTGTTTATAAAGCCATAAATTACCAGTCCTTTTCGTGCTTTCTTTTGACCATGCACAGCCCCATGTTTTTGTCTCGGTTACAAAACTGATATTAATCTCTCTTAAGTTGCAGAAAGATTGTTCTTCCCTTTGCTGCAATCATATTCCAGTTTCTTAATATTTTACTCTTAGAGCAAGTGGCACTGCTGGTTCCTTAAGAACTACAAACTAAAATTATACATCTGTTGAAGGTAACCAGTAAGTTGATTGGGCTGAACAGGACCTATAAATGGTCTGGATAAGTATCTCTAAAGAAAGGATGAACTCCTGCTTTGTTTCCTTGCTCTGTTACCTCATGAAGGTAAATGGAATGATAAGTGACAGGAACCAGAATTTAAACAGAAACATCAAGCTAAATTGTATCTCTGAAAGTAGTGGTAGGCATCCGGAAATGACAGAATGGGTGGAAAGGAGCTGCTAATTCTTGCTGGAGTGGAAGATGAGGAATACCCTGTATCCAGAGTTTCAACGTTTATTCCTTGCTTCCAGAAAAGCCTACGTGAACTTCCATAACATTTGTGGTGGCAGATTTCCAATGTCATTGTTCCTCTTAAGTACAGAGATTTGAAGCACATAAGATATTAGGGGAATGCAGTGCATCTTATTTGGTAGCCAAATAAACCCATTTTTCAACAACGATTGTTCTGTACTGCAACAGACCAGGGGGGAAGGTTTATGAGGGTGGTGGCATGTAGCTTTGCATAGTTCCTGGGATCCTGCTGCAGAGTCTGCATCTAAGTACACAGTAGGAGCCCTTGTTAAACCATGTGAAAATGACCTTAGGGAACTGAGCTTGTAAACAAGAAGTTGGACTGTATAGTTGTGTCCTTTCAAAAAGCAGAGCCGCAGTGGGACAGGAGATTGCTCATGGAAGTCTGTAAGGGCTTTCTGCAATACGTAATCTTGTCTTTGGTTGAATGTAGTGATCTGTTGGAAGGTCATTTTGAATTAGTCACAAAGTAGATATAAACTGAACACTTGCGTTGGGGTTCTGTTCACACAGGTTTAATCACCCAAAAGCTACCTTACCTAGTGTAAGCTGATTTGTCCAAATCTATTCCATAATCCATGAAAAAATAACTCTGGGAAAGTAATCAATCCTTCTTGTTTCAGCGATCATAATTACGTTAGAGTTGTGATTGTGTAGAGTGAGTAGGTGACTGGTATAAATTAGTTCCTTATCTTTTGGGTAGCCAAATATGTCTTCCATGTTCGAAGACTTTAAATACTTTCAGGTTGCTGTAGGATTTATAGATTTGTAAAAATAATCTATAAATGTAGATTATAAAAATGTGTTCCTAGATGTTCTGCAGAAGGGAACAAGGCAGGATGCTTTCTTGTAGTAAGTTCCTGCATATTCATGCATTTATACCACTGTTCATCATGGAATTAATTACATGAAAAGCTGAAAAGGCCACTTCATTACATCCAATGGCCAGTATCTTAGTGTGACTCCTGTTCCTGAAAGCTTGGCTACATCTCTAGGCTGGAAATATAAGGAAATTAGGAAAAGCAAGGAGGAGCCTACTACATTGCTGACAATGTGCATGAGTAGAATTGTGAGTCTGGAAGCCAGTGGTAGCGTGGGTTGCCTTCCAGCCTGTGAAGGTAGGAGTGATTTTTGCTGGGTGTAGAAGGAAGAGGAAGCAAGGTTAAAAGGGACTGTGGGATTAGAAACTTCAGGTTAAGTCTGTACAAGTTCATCTCCATTTAGCACCTGAGTTTTGAAGTTACCTGCCATATCAGGTTTCAGAGGTTGTCCTCTACTCTGATAAAAAGGAGCAAGTAGGGCCTGTGGCTATTCAGTCTGCTCAGCTCTTGCAGCTGCACCCATAGAGATTTCCGATACAAAAGCCAGATAAACACATTCACAACAGGGGACTGATTTTTTTGCTTTGTGAGTTTAATTCAGTCCCCTAATGTTGTTTTAATATTATTTTTTTTATTGTAAGAGCCATTACTGCAGCTTCCAGCAACATTTTTACTCTCTTTCAAAATAATTATGCCTTAAATCATTACAAATGTTTCCAAATCAGCAGCCTTGTATGACTGCCTCCTCTTGAAGGTATGCTCTGATATGGATTGGAATCTTAATGGCAACATGAAAGCACATCAGTATTGATGTGTAGCATATGGTCTGGTTTTTCTTTATTGGCAACTTTTTCAGCATAAATAGAGTGTTTTTTTGTTTATTTTGGTTTTGTTTTTTAAATTAATGTCATGTCTGACAACCAACAGGGGAGCAAATCTCTGCTATATTCCTAGTTTACACTTGTGTCTAATTCACTCAGTACAGTGGGCTTGGAAAAATATTCTTCTGTATACATTACGTGTTTTGTTTGTGTGTGTGCATGCATTGATATCTTTGTATGTATATATATACATACACATGTGTGTACATACACATACATCTCTACTGCTATCCCACATTTCACAACATTTAATAGACACCTAGCTTGTTTTTAGAATTCTCAATGGAATTTCTGCAGCCTGCCTCATTAACCTCATCTCTCTCCCTCTGCTTGGCTCCCTGACTGTGTGCACTGCCTTTTCTCTTTGGTGAAAAAGCCTTCTCCTCTGTACTTCATACCATCTGTTCCAACTTTGATGTACACCTGTCAGGCCCCTTCATTCCTTCGCTCTTTTCAAAGCTAATTTACAAACTTACCTACATGCTGTGTGCATTTACCTTCTCTCTTTCTATTTGCTCTTAACCTGGTGAAAATTTCTCTTGTATACATTCTGAGTTTTATTTACCAAGACGAAATATTTTGTTTGAGGGACAATAAACTGTGACAATAACTGCTGTACATGGTTGGGGTATATGTCTTTTTGTGTTATTTTGGAATGTATAGAAATCTCTCCTGTGTGACTGTTTTATAATAGTACTACATTTTAAAGGAATAGTGAAGTTGAAAAGCTGAGTGGATGCAGATGACTATTTCACTATTTCATTCCTGGGATTTTCCTAATCAATTTCATAGAACATTCCAGTGAGTGTGGACACACTCATTTTCTTTGATATTTTTATTTAGTATAAATAGTCATCTACTTAAAGCTGATCATATGACTTTCAATCCATTTGTAAGCTGCAGTATTTGTCACCAATATGAACATAGTTTCTTTAATATTTTGCACCTACCGTATGATGTCAGGCACACAGATGTTATATTAAAAGCACATAAAGTAGAAGATTTTCTTTGTTCAAATTGTTTTTTACAGTGTTTACAGCATAAGGCTTTTTACCCCAATGAGCCGTTGCCACCAATTGCACAGCACCTTTCAGAGATGCTGGAGATGCCCCGTGTGGTTAAAGAAAGGTGTCAGACTTCTCTTGAAAAAGTAAAAGCACTTTTCCCCCTAAAGGAAGTTGGCAAGAAAAAAGAAGACAAGACTGCTCAAGACATCTTCAAAGACAAGTAAGTTGGAGATGTATTATGGATTTTTGTGAAACTTTTTTTTTGCACTTCAAATTGTTTTTGCTGGGTGAAGCAGGCTCAGAGTCTTTTGAACCTAAGATCAATAAGTTACACACTGAAAAAAGGAGTGATGGGTGGAGAATTCTGTCATACCACAGTATGTCTAGGATATTTATGGATAGTGGTGGTCTTACTATTATGGGGCAAGACACACCAGGAAGCAGTCTGTAGCTTCCTCATATCTGTATTTGATGTCACGGAATCCGTCAGGTTGGAAGAGGCCTCAGAAGATTTCTTGTTCAACCTGCTGCTCAAAGCAGGGTCACCTGTGAGATCTAAACAGGTAACTCAGGGCTTCATCCATTCTGGTCTTGAAAACATCCAAGGATGGAGACTGCACGTCCTCTCTGGCCAACCTGTTGCATTGCTTACTGTCTCCTGGTCAACAGTTTGTCCTACAGGTAGTTATAAAATAGTTCAAGTAAGAATGACAGTAGGTCTAATTTAGTTTAGAATAAATGCTGTGGACCTTTAAATTGATGTAAAGATGAGTCTTCCTTCTCAGCATGCTTGATTTAGGTGGTTCTGTAGCTTTCATTTGCATACCAAATCAAAAGAAGAGCAACTTCATTATTATCTGCTGTGCAGTAAATGTGGATGTCTTGAAAAAAAATGAAACTGCTATGGTCTCTTCCTGGAACATCTATTGTCTGAATGATTTATAAGATTATTTTTTTTTGTTCTTTCATATAATGTGTTTATTTCTGCTGCAAATATAAAGAACAAATGCTTAATTGCTACTGCATTGGTATCGCCACATCAGCCGTGTCAGTTTGCTCAAACAAAATCTGCTTCTTGGAGCTTAATTTGTTGAATGTCTCTGATATAACTAGTGAACCCTCTGGGATGTTTCAGAGTTCTCAGTTAGGTCCTTATCCCTTTCTTTTGTCATTTTTAGCTCAGTCCTTTCAGTGCTAGGGGCAATGTTTTTGAGCTGTTTTGAGGCCTTGCTTAGCTGAGCTGTCATATATCCTTTACCCTGGATTGCCTGGAGCCTCCTCAGCATGTTATCTTTGGGAAGACAAGATCTAGGACTTCTCACGTTACTGCTCTGGAATTATGACCATGTTTCTGTACACATACGTATATGTGTGTTTTAAAAAGTGGTAAAAATAGTTTAGAAAAAAAGGATTCAAAACTTTGTTTCAAATAAGCTAGGGAAAGAATTTAAACAAAAGACAGTGACCCATTTACTGGTATTTGCTTAAAAACATATCTCCCCAAAGGCATCAGTTTGACAAGCAAGAAGGAAAACTGTTCCGTTTAAAAACTGTTTTCCTTTAGAGCGGTGATGAAAACAGCTATACAAACAATTGAGATGATAGAAATTGGTGTAGGGCATTAAAATGATCTAAAAATAAACCTGTAAGGGAGGCAAAAGAGTACATACTCCACTATGTGAAGAAGAATGGATAGTAATAGGATTTTAAAAAATATGAAAAAACCCTGGTATTGGTGTAATAATGAATGGTAACAATAGTGCTGTTATTACTAGAACAGAAGTGTTAACTTTATGTTTCTGTTCTGTTAGGGGAAAAGCTGAGTGATACAATTAAATCACTTGATAAGAAAAGTACATCACTGCAACAACAACTAAGTAAAATGTTAAACACCAGAGAACATTCAACTATCAGATCTAGATAATTTGCACTAATGTGCTTTGAGAAAGGTTGGCTAGAAATTCTTGACCATTATTTTTGTTTTCTAAAACTGATTTATTTCCTATCATCATATTGACCTAATTCATCTCTACCTAATTTTTATGGTCTAATGGGATTAAGGCAGCATAAATGTAGGCATGAAATCTTTATACATTGTCTAATAGTCAGCATTTGTTTAATTTGCTTTTGCAAAGATCTATGTGGTTTAAAAAAATCCAATAAAATAGAAAGCAGTTTACTCTTTCCTCCCTAGACTGGCTTTGGAGAGGCTGTTACCTCATCCAGCGAGGCAGTGTGTGAGAGGCCTCTAGATAAATGTAGTAGTGGGTGTTCTAAAATAATCATGTATTTTATGAATTTTTCTCAAATAGTAGTTGCACATCTTACAGTTTAAAAATACTGCTAAGCAGTACATTACAGTTACAGTTACTTTGGCTGGTGTAAATGGGTATGGATTTATTAGTTTCTGCTGTACTGCACTGGTTAATGACAGCTATAGATTTGGTCCTAGGCAGTTAAATGCAGCATCATGGTTTGTGTTCTCCTTCCTCTAGTCTCAATGCATTTTGAATCAGTTAAAGTAACATAGGAGGGAAAAGATTTCAAGACATTGCAACTGATTGGAAGACACCTTTGGAGAAAAATATTGCAAAGAATTTTCGTGGTTCTGTGCACCTTTCATCAAGCTATGTCAAAGAATTTGGTTCAAGTAGAAGTTCTAAACTTACTGGTGTTAAGTATCAGTTTCTCTATGGACAGGCATCAGGCATATTGGTTGTTCAAAACAATCAAGCAACTTGTTCAAGGTCAGCCAGAAAGACAGCAGAGGTGAGAATGAGGCAAGGTATGCTATCCTTGTCCTGAGGCATAACCAAAGTCATCATTTCTCCTAGAGTGATAAGTAAGGTTATGCTGGATGACAGGAGTTGCTGAGGAGAAGAGATTTCATTTCAGCAGTGGCAAAACTAAATAGAGAACAGAGAAGACTGCTGAAACAAAGTGGGACAGACACTGATTGTAAAGTAGGGGAGGAGTGTGCTCCAGAAAGTAAAAAGGAAGACTGTACAAGTTCTTTCTAATAGTTGATTGCTTCTGTAAGGTACAATGCAATTTTTAAAATCAGTTCTAACCTTGTAGAATGCGAAGTGGCACCTGATCTGGGATCTCTACCTTTGTCCCTACTTCGTCAAGAGGTTTCTTCTTTTCACTGCAGCAGCAGAATTTTCAAGAACAACTTTTTGTTTTGGGCTCCCTTGAACTCAAATACTGCAGTTTAGATCACTGAGTAGCTTTCAGTCATTCTTAAACTGAATTCAATTCTTCTGTGTCAGTAGGCTGTCACATTGACACAGAATTTGGCATCTGTCTGATTTTCTTCCTTCCCTAGTTTGAATGTACACGTTGGTATATGTCACCCATGAGGACAAAGAGAGAAAGTAACCTAAAGTCACAATTAACTTTTAAAAAATAACAGTCTCTTGAGAGTATTTTGAGATGTAGCTTAAAAGGTCCTGTGAGAGTTCTTGGGTACTTAATTGGGGTTTGTCTAGCAGGTTTTGACTGCTGTAAGTGGAAGCTTATAAAGCTCTTATGTGCTGATGGAGAATATGGGTCATTAGACTCAAAAGCCAATGTGTAAACAGGTTTGTAGTAGGTATCAATTCCTAGACAGGAATTAGCAGGTAATTTTTGAGAAGCGAAGTAATTTCTTAATTAGATGTTCAGTTTTCATTGCCACTTCATGTTTAGAACAAATCCAGTGAGTATACCAGTGTCATGTAATATACCGTAAATTGTAAAGGTTACCTCAATGTACAGGTTCCAAATAAAATGACTGGAGATACTCTGTATTTAGAAAGGTGGAGAAGATGTGTATAAGTAAATTAGCTCCTGAAATAAGCATGAATGATCTTACACCTTCAACAAATGGTACCTGTGCATTATGCTAAGATAAATTTTGATACCCGTTTTTACTGTCTGCTTTGTGCAGCCTGTGGGGAAGAATGGGGCATGGTTCAGTGTTAATTTTGGGGCAGTTAAATAATGTTTTGTCCAGTGTTTAGCTGACAAAACATTAATTTAATGACTCCCTACTTAGCTGTCAGGACAGTTTAAGTGTCTATGTTCATTTTTGTCCTTCTCATTTGCAGCAGTGAAGATGGACCCAACTCTAAGAAACCAAAAATTGACGATGAGCAAAGTAGCTTTAGCATCATAAAACTCTCTGAAGGCACTGTCACCTCTGTAAGCATATATTTACAAATCTGATTATTAAAGAGGAAGATTAATTTCTCTAAGTGTATTACAGTGAATATACAGAATTTTTTGATAAAAGGGGGATTTTTAGCTGAAACGTGACTGAAATGCTGTCTGCTTGTAGACTTGAGACTTTTTGTTAGAGATTTTAAAGACGAAATTCTCTGCCCTTAGGCATATGCTAAGTTTCCATCAGTCTTGGATGTTTCAGGTAAAAATTCTCCCCTAGTGTCTCGAATCTGAAGGGCAAGCCTGAGGATCTGAAGAAAACAGAATCTAAGAATTGGGGTTCAGTGATTGAGTTTTGTTCTTGCTCTCTTCCGTATCATCTGCAACATAGAAATTGCCTCTGTATATTTTATCAAAGGTATTGCTGTGATTTTAGAGACTGTTCTCTGCATTGGTTGGTTCTAAATCAAAAGTTTGGCTTCATCTTGCTGCTAGGTCTAACTTAATTCCAGATGTTGTGTACAAGGGTAGATGAAGCCTGTGTCATAACTGGGCTCCTTCCTTTATTTGATTTTTCGTCTTATAGGAAAAAAAATATTTAGTATTGAGATAACTTGACTTGCTTTCAAATGTTGCTGTCTTTTAATGTTGGTTTTCAAAAAAGCATGATTGAGATTTTTTAAAAGATTTAAAATTGAAAAAAGATTCTAATACTACCTGAGAAATGACATTGCTGGATTTAAAAGAAGCACAAAGAGGCCAAGAAAGCTTATTGAAAGATCTATGAATTATTTTGACAGCAAAGCATAAAGGTTTCAAATAAATTTTGATTCCTGAAGGAAATGTTAAGCAGTGTAATTTTTTTTTCTAAAGTTATTACATTGGTGTTCCAGTGAGTGTTTATATTTGACCTGGTGTCGGTTCTTTTGTAAGGTTTCTGCGCTTGTATGGCCATTTAGAACTTCAGTTGTCAGACTGGGCCAGAAGGGGTAAATGAATTGAGTGCAAGCTTTTAATTTTGAGCTTCCTATTGGAGTGACAAACCAATTATTCTGTATCCACATGCCTGGGAGCTCCCATTCCTCATTAAGCATCTATCAAAATTAGTGAGAGGTCTGTGCTACAGAAAGTCTCAAAGCTGAACTAGCAGATGACCTGAATTTCTGTGCTTCTGACCTCTAAACCCCAGAGAACATGGTCAGTTTATAACAGTGCAGCATAGTAAGCATACGTTTATCTTGCTCGTGTTGTAACTCACCTTTACTGGCAGTACTGCACTTAAACACAGTGTAAGAATTGCATTATATGAGTCTGCATCAGAGAGGTGTAGAGCTTCTGTTTCCATATTAAAATAGAAACTCAACGATTCTTGTTGCCTCACAAGAAGAAAGAGATGGATATTGGCAGACCATCGTGTCATTTTTGGACCTTTTGCAGGTTGGCAGTGTTAACCCAGCAGAAGATTTCCAAATTCTGGTGAGGCAGAAAAACGCTGACTTCAGGGACGGTAAATTACTTTTATCTATCTTAATAATATTTAATAGCATCTTCAGAGTTCAGTAAATGCAATACATTTGTCTAAGCATGTTTGTATGTGAGATGCTCTGGAGTTTACTACTTAGTTTCTAGTGCCACTCAGTAAAAAAGGTGTCACTCGGACATGTCAATATTTGCCTTCCCCTTTTGAAAGTTTCCAATGCCCTCATTCCATAAATTGCCAACAGACAGCTACATTGAGGCATCTGAGCAACTCCTCAGATGTTTCTGACAGAAGATCCCTTGGTACTGACTGACTGCCTCATTCAAACTGAGTATCAGATTTTCATCAGACTTCATTGTATTTTTCTGGCTTGAAGTGAAGGGCTGTTGGCTGTGTCTTCTGCTCTTTTCTTGCTCTGTTCTATGAAGAAATAAGAGTCATGTCTGGCATTTAGATCTTTACGTGCAAACCTCATTTCTTACTGCTTGCTGTGAGCAAAAGGAAAAATGAGAGAATCTAGGGTGTAAGGAGCAGGTAGTATATGATTCTTAAAGATGAGAGGAAGCTCTGTGTGCACTGAATCTATTCTCAACATACACAAGACAGTGTTTTGATGCAGGAGCAAGAAAGAATACAAAGCACCAGTCAGCCATTGTCTTGCATGTTGTCAGTCTGAAAATGCAATGAAATTATCATTTGTATGGTGTTTCCCTACTGAAATAGGTGTACAGAGCGATATGTAATACAAAGGTGTCTCAAAAAAATACACAAGATGGATGGTGTCCTTTTTTTCTTTTAAAGGGTGATCTGAAGGTTGCAGAAAGATAAACCTCATCTGCCAGAAAGCCACTAATGTAGCATTTCTTTTCAAAGGAAAAGATTTGCAGAGGTGCTGAAGTAAGGTGCTAGGTATGTCAATGAAGCTTGTGGTCCTTTTGGACACAGTTTGAGGAGGGTGTTGAGTAGTATATTGATTTGTGATACAGTCTGTTAAAGCCTACGTAGCTATTTCTCTTCAGAATTTCCAGACATATAAGCCAGCTACTCGACTTTTTATGTGGATTTTGCATTAGATCCAGAAGAAATTGTTTATTGAAAAAACATTTAGAATTGTGTTCTCAAATCTCGTATATACTAAGATGCAGTAAGAAAGCATTGTACAATAAATTAGAATAGAGAAACTGTGAAACAGTTGACTACTTTGTTATGGTGGTAATTTTATCATGTAGGAAAGCTTTATTAGCCTTGAAGATGGTTTAACTAAAGAGTGCTTAAATAATTCCACTTGTTAGGTGTGCCGGAGATAACTGCAGTACATGTTTGCATGGCTTCTGAAATTTTAAACAATCTGCTTTTATATTATATGTGATGTACTCTGTAATTATAAGGTGTAGTTGGACAGAATGTAGTGGAGTCACCCATTTAAAGGAGAGATAGAAACCACTATAAATAAAAACATGCTATACGTATTTTTTTTTCTTCTGCATACTCCTTTTTCCGCATTTTAGGTAGCTTAATACATAAAATATTATAGGTATGTTTTTAATGGCTTCCTGTGTTGCATGCTGGTGATGTAAATGGTAAATTCTGCCTTAAAAGTATTCAGTGGTTCTAAGTGTGTGTGTGTGGGGGGGGGGGGGGGGCGGGCATGGTGGTGCATTTTTAAATCATAGTTAATGATGAAACTTTTTCTCTCTGATAAAATATTGAAATTTAAAATGTCTTTGCCAGACTGTATTATCTGTAGTGTTTGTATAGTTTATTGAAAAAAAAAAAAGCGTCAAGGTGCAGGCAGGAGAACTACTAGGTTTCTTCCTGGTTTGCTTCTCTCGTGTAAGAATGACCATCCAGTGTAGTCTTCCAAAATGAACAGAGCACATTCTCATTCAAAAAAAATGGTAACAGACTTCCCACATAGGAGGAGAAAGACCTTTCAGCTGTTTGATTGGGATGGGTTTTTTGGTACGTAGAGAAATTGTAGCAATAGGACAAGTTGTGCTTTAAATACTGACAGTACAGTGGCTTTTTAATTAAGCTATAGGTTAATGGCACACATCCTCTTCAGTCCACAGTCTCTCAGTGAAATTATTAAGTTGTAGAGACTGAAGTATGACAAGAAGAATTTTGTTTATTTTAACATCTTGTAGGAAGCGCTGGTGGTATGTTTATCATGGAAGGCAAGTACCAGTGCATGTCCTGAGTGGCCTCACTGGGATTTGGTTATCAGAGTTTGTGCCATCCATCGGAGAAGGCTAAGTGCAAGTTAGATGCCTCGTGTCTGACACTGCATTCCACAGCAGACCAGCAGAGAAAATGAGGCATTTGCTGTGTCGCTAATGTGTGAATACAGATTTTTAGAAAACCTAAGGGTTTCAAATCGATATGGGTCTTAGGGATAGGTTTTCTGAGACTGGCAGCTCAGTTCCTGAAACAGCAATCAACTTTTGGTTTTGATTGACATGTGTGTAGTTTATTATAGTAGGGACCCCCTTAGAGCTTATATAATGAGTTGTGTGATATGGTGTCAACTTACTGCTCACGTAACTACTGTTGTGTTTGCCCACCAAGTATCTTTACTATCTTCTTTGCATTCATGGCCAGAGAGATGTGATTTTATGCAGGTCTTATTTTCAGCAGGTTACAAATGCACAGTCATCACAAAGAACAGTCTTCTGATAACAGCTTCTGACATTTTTTTTGTCAACGAATGCAAATAAAATAGATTAGTTTGCCTGAGTAGAATCTAATCATTACTTCCAAGGATGTACAATGAGATTCTTCTTTACTGTGGCTGCAAAGCCACAAGATTCTCAAAGGCAATGAGTGCTTGCCATCTTTGTAATGCCAAAGGAGTAGCCACGTGACCACCAATTCATCTTGTTGGGCTATTTGGAGGTTTCAATCCATGTCTGCATTTCTGGAGAGCAGAAGGCGTCTGATATGGGGTGTTGTATTTTCATAGGATTCTGTAGAAGATAGGGTAGCTTAGTTGTGAGTAAAAAAAAAGATACTGGCACGTGCAAAGTATTTTCTTTGATTTGTAAATTTTCTGTGCAACCTTCTAGGCCAGACTTCATTGCATCCTACAGGAGTGCTATCTGAAAACTTGATGTCTGAAGTTCTGTAGTTGAAAGAGCTTTTTTGATTTTACTGATTGTCAGTGAAGAGAGAAATCTGCAATGACAACTTTACAGTTCATGGACATAAGAAAAAATATCCAGAGACAAATTGTACCACTCATTTTTCTATTTATAGCAAGTTTGTTAATATTTTTATTCCTAGATTTCCTGTAAAATGTATATAGTTAACTACCTTTCTAGACCTAAGGTAATTTATCAAAAACTTAGTATTTGCTTTCACTTTTTGTTTGCATAGGCTTTGCAGTTTGTCTGCTTTTTTATCTTACTGGATGATTTTGGGTTTTTTTGGAGACTATTCATACTCTACTGCTAGGTAGGCCAAATGCAATGACTGGTTTGATGAAAATGATTCAGTCATTAGGGGAGTATTTGCAAATCAAATACTCGAGTATATAAAATCGCTTTGAAGTTTTCTGTATGTCTGCTTCACAGAGATGATGAAGTGAGATTCCTCTTTGAAGGGCAGAGCGATCGAGTGAGATGCAAGCAACAAACAGAATTTGGATTACATGTTATGGGATAAAAAAAAGGCAATTATAGTAGTCAAACACAGAAAAAGGGCCCAGAAAATTTGGACACCCTCCATCTTTGGAACTACTACTACTCAGAACTCGTCAGTGGAGCATTGAGCTACGTGATCCATAGTGACCCTGGTTTGAGCAGGGATTTGCACCAGATGTTCTTCAGCCATCCAGCCTAAATCATTCTGACCCTTACCCACAGGCTGTTTAGAGAGACCATTTCAAAATTGAAGAGCACTTCATAGGACACTGGAGTAGTTCAGCAGCTCTTGAGCTTAAAGTTCTTATTTCTTGGCCTAAAGATGACATAGTCCGTAAAAAAATTATCACAGTTTGCTGTTCAGAATCCCTTCTTTTTATTTACATAAACATAATGCTTACAGAACACTAGTTTAAAATGTATTGTCCAGTGGTTTAACTGATTTTTTTTGTGACTTACTTTAAGCACTGTCTGTTAATAGAAATTCTTACCACCACCACTGGAGGAGTCTTTTGTCTGCAGAGAGAGCTATTTTTTTAACCTAGTGATTTTTTAGGAGGAGGGGCGAATCTCCAAGGAATTGAACTTGGACTATTGTACATCTTTATCCATTATTATACTGTAATCTAGTTGGCATAATAATCAAGACCGAAGACTCAACTGAGCAAACATGAAAATATAACTACGCTTTGTACTGTAACTATTCAGAGATAACAAGTGACTATAATTGTTCATGGCATATTTCACAAGATAACAGCACTGGTGAATGTATTTTAGAGTAGAGAATGTATCTGAATGCCAGTGGGGAGGGGATTAAATTCTGGTAGAACTAAAAGATCTTCTATTCAAAGATATATATTTTTTATATATTTTTATTATAATTCTCCAGCCTTTACTCACTGTATTTATTATATAACCAATCGGGTACAGTAGAAAAGGGAAGCAGTAGATTAAAATTTCTTGTAATCATCTGCAGAACATGGTGGTTGGTTATTAGGAGTGCTAGAATTCCAGTTTATGCAAAATGTAGAAGTTCGTTATTTCACTTCCTTAAATGTGTGAGGGATGAGGGAAGTTGGAGGAGAAGAAAAAAGTTATAACCACACAGTAGTGGCCTGAATAGGCTGAGAGTTTGTAACTCTAGAACCTGCTCTTCAAAACCCCAGTGCCTGAGATTTGTCTGGGACACATCTGAGTTAATGCTGATATTTACAACTTAGTTAAATAGGCAGCTTTATGAGGAATATGTCTTTCTTCAAAAGCAGGGAGATCTATTTATGCAGCACACAGAACCTCTATGGAAAGGCAGATGACAGGGAGCAGGAAATCAGCAAAATTCTTGGACCTAGGAGTGTGAAGGAAGAGGGTCCACTTCGAGTTATAATCCTTATCTCCCATCTCTACTACTGTCTTTGGCCCAAGTAATTTGTTAGTCTAATCAGGATGCGGGAATTTTATCTATTTTGGATTAATCGGTCATTAGCCTGTTAAGGGAGACCCGATGCACAGACCCATTTTTAGCCTAGCTGTTTCAAGCTGCTAGAAAAATCTAACTTCAAATATTGCTGGCATGTAACCTTTTTTCCTGCATTTATTATGATCTTTCAGTGCCTAGTAAAATATTGTAGGGTTTTTTTTTGGTTCTTTACAACATATTTCAAAAAGAGGCAGCTCACAGTCAGTGGCAAGAAAAAGTCTTTTCTTCTGATGTCTGCCAGTGCAATCAAATGGAAAAGGATTTTTAAAAAAATTGAATGCAAAAGAAGAAGTAGAGTGTCTGATGATTTCAAACAGTATACTGGAATCATTCTGACAATAAAGACTTTTATTGCACCCTCGTAGTGCCTGGGGTTTTAATTTAACACATCAATGAAAAGGCAGTGTTTAAAAAAAACACCACCACTACTGAAAACACCAGCAGGACTTGCTTTTATTAGTGCAATTCGTAAGAAATTAGAACATTTAATGAGAAAATCGTTAACCATGAAAAAAATGGACTTACTTAACTTGCGGAGTTTAAGTAGTGAGACTTCAATTTAGTTTGTCAGCTACTGGTAAAATAAATAAGAGTGAGCTGATCACCTCTGGAGCAGTAGGCACTTTAGCACACTTTCTTCTGTTGGACAAAACCATTATCCACTTTTCTAGAAGCTCTGTGGAGTTTCCTTCTCAAAAACTGGTGGGAGAATATCAAACATGTCATGTTTTCCCTCTTTTCAGAAAGGCTGTCCTCCAGATTCCGTTCAATTGGCAATTTTTAGAACATAAATATGACAGCTAGCAGTGTGTGCTTACAGTGAGCAGAATGGAATACAGTATTTAAACTATGTCTGCTTTGTGGTGTACTTACTTAACCTTGTCTCTTCCATCACTCTGGCAGATGATTTTTTTGTGTTGATGCATTGACAACTATGCCCATAACATCTAAACATAAGAAGGGCTGTAGGTCAGGCTGAAGGTAATCCAGTAACCTGTTTTTAACAGGACAGGCAGATGCTGTGACTTGTCCCAATTGCTTTTCTGCATTTTCTTCCTCAATGGCAACACCTCCTTTAATCTTCCTTGATAGATTTTTCTCTTTTAAAAATTCTAAGGATTTCTCGAAGCATGTTTTTAAGCTGTTGAAACTTCTAGCATCCTACAGGAGCCTGTGGTAAAGAGGTTAACTGTTTTTATTTGAAGTGGTATTTTTTATTCATTTGTTCTTAGCCCAACTCTTTGCTCTTGTTTTGAGAGAGGCAGTGGACTGTCACTCCCTATTCATCCTTTTCACAATGATTTTGAATTTCTAGAACACTGTTGTATGCTGCTTGCCCCTGTCTTTTCGCAGGCTGAAGTGTCTGCCAGAGGGTAAAATGGGAAAGTTCCTTACCTGTAATTAAACATGAAGGTACTAAAATCCAGCAAAATTTTTGGAGATTGCAGAGCTCTTGGAAGCATTTTCACTTGTCATGTTTGCAGTATTTTACAGCTGCTTACCTTTTAGGAACTCAACAGTGAGCATTCTCACCTTCTCCCTTCTCATTCTTCCCATTCCTGTTGATACAAGTCTCATTGTTTGCCTCTGCTTCTCTCTGTCAAGCATGCACAGTTTATAATAATTATCTCCATAATCCTAAACAGCATTGCAATCAGTGAAAACTCATCAGACTGTCTGTACAGAGAAAAAATATACAGTAACATTTAGAACAAGGTAGTCTTGTAACTGCAGTCAGCCTACAGATGTTGTTTTGACATTGTTCCACCTTCACTGTAAATTTAGTGCTTTTATTGAAATATGCATGTATTTCAAAGGATGTTTAGGGCATATGCTTGCATTGTAGAACGTAATCTCCCTCAGCTTAAGGATCCCTAATGCCCTGGGTTTACTTTCTATCAAACAAGCTAGGCTGGTGCTTTTTCTCTTAGCTTAGTCAGGAAATACTTTTGCCTTGACCCTGCTTGAGTTTCTTTCCTAGTGTATCTAGCTTTTCCAGAGAGGCTGAAGTAATTGTCAGTAGCTCAGATAAAAATTATCAACTTGAGTAGCTTGAGGTGGTATGGGTATGATTAACTCTTGATGCCTGTGGAATAGGGAGAGAAGGATCTAAAGGAAAAATATTTTATTTTGCCTTGAAAGGGTGCATTCTTTGGTTTATTTATTTCTCATTGTCTTTCAGTGAGTCAGCAGTTGATAAACCGCATTGATCAGTTCCTGGAAAATAAAGGATCGCAGTACTACATGAAAGGGATCAATTGTATCAGAGTTTTCAGAGAGGAGGCCATTAAGGTAATGTTAGGATGTGAAAGCTCTCAACCCCTTCAGATTAAAGACATGGTGAGCCTATTTGCTGTATTAGAAATGTGATGATTTCTTGCTACAGAAAAAAGAATTGATCTGTAGATTAAAATCTTTTATGCTGCTCAAAAATTTAGAAACTTATTTGCATTTTTTTCTTTATTCTTATTGGAACGGGCACTGGCTTCTCTGGTATTATTGCTTTTGTTTGTTTTCTTTTAAACATAAAAACACAAGGCCTGTGACCTGATGCTTGTAAAATTAAAATAAGCGATCCTACAGATTTTTTCTTAAGTAAAGCTGCTCACAAGAAAGTCTTTCTAACTTCCTAAAATGCAGTTTTTGTGGCTTATGCTTCCTTGGATCCCTTGGTTTTAGTAGAGAGAAACCCAAAATCTGCACTGACTTTTGTGTTCACCGTGTTAGATAACTTCATGAAGAATAAAGTTTGCAGCACTCTTCAGTAAGCTACTTTAATATTTCTCTGTTATCATTGCTGTTATTTTTTTCCAGCTGTCCAAGGTGCCATGCTTCAATGATTTTCTGCAGGCGCTGAAATCAAAGGTGGAAGATAAAGCCTTAGCTGATTTCTGGGAGATCGTGATACAAGGTAGGGTAGCATTTATAAAAAAACGGAGGGGGTGTATTTCTAGTTGTAGTATCCATTATATAAGAGAAAACTTTGTTAGCGATGGGACATTTAAACCAACCCAAGAGCAGTGTTTTGATATGGTTCATTCCTTCAGCCTGTTTAAAAAAAAAAATTAAGAGTCTTTCACATTGTAACTTCCCTTTTTGCACTAATTGTATCATATCAGCATATCCATGATGCCTTGCCAAGTCTTGTTGAAGGGTAAATTAATTGTCGAAGAAGAGAGACAAATTAAATGTTACAGGGCAAGGAGAAGAAGATATGATTTCAGCTGAATTTCAAAATAAATGGAAAAAAGCATGCAGCAGAGATATAAAAAGATTCTTCCAAATTAAGCTTCAAAAAGGCATAGATAGCATTGAAATATGTCACTGATCATTTTGTGTTTAAGCAACCTGAAAGACAGAATATGTGGTAATATGACACCTACCTATGATTAAACTGGGAGATACAAGGCAGTGCAATTGCAAAAGACATTCGGAGACTACGCAAGTGATAAATAAAGGAACATTTTCGCAGTTACGAAACATAGTGAACTAAAAAAAAATCTTTGATGTCATACTCTTGTTTTTAATTGGAATCGGTGCTAAGAAAATCTGTTAAATGCCCAGCTCTATCTCCTAAGGATGCATGCTATAAAATGCAATAGTATGCTTTTGTAGAGCGCCTTTCAAAACTCCAGGTATGCTGTAATGTGTACTATGTCCAGTGTTTTCAAAGTACAAGATGGGAATTTGTTTAGCAACTCAAAACAACAGCACAAGATAACACTGAAAAAATATTATATTTAGTATTGCTGTAGGGGATCGCCTCTGAAGAAATTTGAAAAAAAAAAAAACCCAAGCAAAATGTCAACAAACTTTGAAAGTAGGAAACTTAGATCTTCCAAATCCATGGTAGAATACTGTTTTAATAACTTAGTTGGTACAAACCAGAGTTTTTAACAATCTACAGTATATTTTTGAGGGAAAAAAACCCGCAAATACAAACAGATGGTATTTTCATTCGAAATAAATTGTCTTCTTGTGAGAAGATGATAAAATCATGGTGCTTTATGCATAACTTAGCTGCTCTTACTGGGTAGCTTGCTGCTACCAACAGCAGAAAGTCCTGTTTCTCTTCTTGCTGCATGACCCACCTTCTCTTTTCTATCAAATGTGGCATGCGTTGGGCCTTGTCATGAGAGACTGCAATCACCAGAAGAGTGTGGATGCAATTTAATGAGTTACTGCTCAGGAGTTAGGGCACAGCTGTTTGACAAGTTCACTTGTCTCATAAAACCCTGCCAAGTAGTTCTGTTGACACATTAAGGTGGCATTATGCTTGTGCTGCTGCTGAAACCTTTAATGAATCTACTTTTCTTTGCTGTCACACCCACAGCTTCTTTATTCAGACCCAAGCAGTCATGTAGCCACGTGATGAGCTAGACCAGAAAAAATATTGGGGTACAAAGTAATTGAGTGTTGGTTGTTTTTTATTCTTCTGGGGGCCGATGTACCAGGATGGTGGTGCTGGCACAACCAGGGAGCGAAGTGGGAGCAGGACCAGCACTTTGGTGGTTAAACTGTAGGTAGTCACAGCGCAAGTGTTTGTATGTTAGGAGTTAATTTTTCTAAAGATATTAAGGACCTAAGAGCATGCTGTGAATGACTAAAAGTGTAATAATTTCTGATAGATTTTCAGCATTTCATCTGTGATCTATGATTTCAGTGTCTCATTAGTTTGATTGTCATAATATTAGCAGTTTCCTAAATGGATACTTCCACAAGCTTATGAATATGCTCATTAATTTATTTTTATATCATAGTTGACTCATTTATGCAAGTCACACTTCCCTTTGAGCAGTATTTTTTTATTTTTCCTGGTGATGATGACACATTCAGAAGTTGCAATTTGGAAAACTTTTTTTATTTTGAACATTAAGTATGTTTTTGGGAAGCCTTCTAATGATATTTTTATATCTCCTGTTTTTTTTTTTTAGACAGAATTTCTTTGATCACCAAAGATGAAGCAGAGGGAAGTTCTGTGACGAGTGAAGAGGCTGAAAAGGTATCATTTTTTTAATGAGCATCTATTTGTATAGAACCTGTGCTGTAGAACAGAAGATTCTTTCTTATGTGGATACATATTTTGGTGAATGAAATAGGATCCATATGAAGGAAGAATGTTCTTTTACTTATACAACTGAAATTGCCCCAGTTCAAAGCAAAAATAATTCCCTGGCATGTACCACAGCATTTTGTTTTAACTGGTCTTTAGAAAGTAACACGTATTGACATCATTATGTGAAAATACCTTTTACAAAGAATAGGAACTCAGTGTAGTGGAACAGAAATTGACTATTTATATATGCAAGATCACTATTTGGACTTCATAGAAAGAACTGTGATATCACTATTAGGCATGGTTATTATGGCCAGTATTCACCACATATGCAATGATATCAGTGTTTTCCACTTTATGCAGCCCTTGTGGATTATGGACAACATAATTGATGCTGATATTGCTATTGGTGATCATATTAGATCCTCTCGGAAACAAAAATTTTGGAGTATTGCAAGTATTTTTTGTACAGAAATATAACACCAGTCACAGGAGTGATGAGTGAGGGGTGTTGCAGTTACAAAGAAATGAATTCTAACAGGCAGAATGATGCTTTCTATTTGGAAAAAGCAGAATTCAGGGTTGCTGTCAAAAATGTGTTTGTGTGGAGGGGCTAAGGCAGACATCCTTGTATCAGGCTGCTGGCCATGATTTTAAGTAGTGTGGGAGAAAGAGGATCCTTGAATTGGAGGCCCCTCAAGGTAAACCTGGGGCTAAAACCTCTAAGTACTTTGCAGAGAAACAGCTTTTCTAAAAGATGTCACGTTGATTTTTGCAACTTACAGGCCTTACATTAACTGTAACCAGAAGGGGGTGGAAGTAGGTTCTCCACGAGTGAATTAATGAGTAGGTAAAACGTTGTATTTTGGAAACCGCTTTTTTTCATCAGTAACAGTTTACCTCAAGGTGAAGAAGGCACAGAATTGTCATGAAGATGAAAAGCTAACAAACCGAGAGTCCAGAGAGCTAAGCATGTGTGCAAAGTACAAATGACAGAACATAATGGTTTTTCATAGACATGAAGGACTTATTGGCTGCTTTTTATCACGTGTAATTGCATAGAGCAACTTTTTTTCCCCAGTGGTTGCTCGGTGCTTTTAATGATTATCAGATTTTGTTATATATTTCAAATGCTGTGAATTTACTTGGAAACTTCCTAAGACAATATGTTTCTTGAGAAGTTCACTTTCAAGTCTGCACGTACCACTGATGCTCAAAATGTGCTAATGCTGTGTGAAATGGCCACTATTCCTTAAGGAAATCTCTTCTGGCCTTCTTCCATGAACAGCATACTGTTGTCCTAACTTGTGAGCTTCTGGTGGCTGAAAAATACTGTGTCTGCATAAGAACACAGCACAAATTATAGAGTACCAAAGACTGGATTTGCAGCTGCCACACTAAGCTGGAACAAAGAATTTGTAGACTGACTTCAGAATAACTTTTCTGTTTTAATGTCACCCTACAGTCAGCCAGGTGTTGCAATACAGGAAATTCTTTTGTGGTTGATTGAAGGTCCTACAACTGCGCTTTAAAGTAGGGGAATAAGAAATATTGCATGAAATCAGCCTTGCAACAGCGTTCTCTAACATGGCAGTTACCTTGACTTCCAGATTAAACAGGTTGTATCTCTTAGCTAACTAGTTAGTTGGCAATCCCAATTATTCACTACATAACCATCATCCCATGCCCTCTCCAGATCCAAAACCAGAGTCTTGATTTGCCATTGTCTGTCAAGGATTTATGTGCCTTTTTACTCAAGAAACTGGAGAACAGCATATTCTTGGAGTAAGGTCTGCAAGAACAGAAACTTTTGTATCGAGGTTATAGGACTGATCTAAAATCTAGTCCTCCTTGGTCCATTTAAGCCCTGCCATAGGTTTCCTGTGTGGTAGAAAGCTGGCATTTTCCTAGATCTATAGTAGATGGCAAAATGATTCGTTTATTTTCTATAGTGATGATGATACCCTTCACTAAAGGCTTATATTGGATCTTTTAAAATATCACACAGTAGAGTAAGATGCGAATTTTCTTCACCTCTGCTGCAGGTCACGTGCAAGCGTGCAGGTCAAGGGACTGGCCATCAGTGTGTTCCTTTGTGGAGCAAAGGCCTTTTATGAGCACATCACTGACTGACAGCAGTTTCAGAATGGTTTTAGATCTAAGATTTCAGGTTTATAGGGTTGCTGTTTGAAGGAGAAAGGAAGACTCACAAGGCCACTTATTAGAGAGATAACATGTAAAATTGTTCTTACTCTTCTTGGTTGAGCTAGATTATCCATGCATATTTTCCTATCACTGAGAAAAATGGTTTTAGATAGTGTGGTTTTTTTTTTCCTGTAATAATGGAAATACTCTTTTTAGAGCATGAAGATAATAGGTTAAAAGTTACTGAGATGTCAAGTGCTTTCTCTGGTTGCTTTGGGAAAGATAATGGATTTTGCACAACTGTTGTATGTAGTTTGCTTTTGCATAAACGTGACACATGCTTTGGGAAAAGAAAACCCAACCTTTTATGTACAGCATCTGATGGAAACTTCAAATTTCAATTTATTGCAAGTTTTCATCATAATTTTCTTCAGCTTTTAGCTTTCTTTACTTAATTTAGCGTGGGAAAGCTAGTTTTGAAAATGTTGAAAAATCTGCTACTTTCAAAAATACCACTTGACTCTTAATTAACTGTGTAAAATGAAATTTCATCTGTCACAAAAAGCCTTTCAGAGCTGACAGTATCAGTAGCTTTTAATTTCATAGTATGTGCTTTATATTACTACTAGATGGAGAACTTTCCAGGAAAAAGAAAAGATACAGAGACATAAGACGTCTTGAAATTCTCATTCCTTTTGGCCTTGTCACCTTCTCATTTTGTTTGCAGCTACAAAATCTATATAATAAGTTGAAGTCAGCATGTGAAAATGTGAATGTTTTCTGTGCAGTAAGGTTTCTATGTTTCTATTGGATTTTGCTATTTAGGATGTAGGAAAGGTGTGACCTTTGAGTAGTGAAGCAGCTAAGCAGAGGTTGTCTACATCCTGTCTTTTGTGTTAACCAAAAGCAGTGTATTTGCTTTTCATCCTAGTGAATATGATATCTGGTACTTTCCCACAGATGGGAAGCAGCAGGTAACTTCTTTGTGTATTACCCCTTGTCTGAAGCTGTTATTGTTCCTCTAGAGAAGGACCAGAAATTTATTTTATTTATGTAAAATAATATTTAAGCTTTTTACAGCGTAACTGTATTGTCTCAGAGATTGGTAGTGCTCTGATAGGGATGTCATGGCCTTTTACACAACCTCCGTTACTGTTAAAGTTAAGTTCTCAGGCAAACAGTAGCTTCCTTTCAGTAGCCAGCTGTTTGCACAAAAGGGTTACCTATACTCTAAACTAAAGTACTTATAGCATATTCATTTTCTAACTAGCTGTTCTCATTCATCAACTCGAGTAAGAGCGAAGTTGTTGCTGAATTAAGCATGATGGAACTGAGACTTCTGGAATGTTGTCTTTTCTTCCTCCCCAGCTTTGTCAGCTATCTTCTAATATGGAGCAGTGTTGTTTCTGGCTCTATATACTTGTTCTTGAGCATTTTAATAAGAAAAATAAAATTTACGATTTTGTAGTAAGGAACTTGTTAAAGAGACAGTAACTAAACCTTGTAAACAACTGGATAATTTTAAGTTGGAGTCAAATATTTTTATTTTTTCTACTATTCTAGCTACTCTATTTTTTTTTCACTATGTTAGGCTAAGGGAAAAATAATTCAGAGTTGGTTGTACTCCAGATATTGTGTGTATGCTTGATTGCAGTTGTTGTAGTATCTGAGCAATTTCCCTTTATCTTCTGTTTATGAATGCCATGCTTTAAGTGAAAGGCATATGGTGAGTTGTGTCAGCAGCTACGGCATTAGAATTTTACATAATGCATTTGCTATTTTTAAAGACTGGCACTCTAACCATCTTGTGTGTTTGAGGGTTTTTTTAAAATTCAAGTCTTTGTTCATTTGTTAAATGTTAATTGAATTAAATGGGAAACTTCTAAGTTCCACACAAACGTAGAATGTTGCACTTCAGAGCTTTGCTGAACAAGCTGTTGGTCAGCTTATGTACATATTCATATCAACGGGGAGGTGGTTTGCTGTCATTTAGCATTCTATACCTACACATAGTATTACTTTAAACATTTTCTGTTTTAAGAACATAAACATGGCCCTGCTGTAATGGACAATATTTCTGTCTAGCCCAGAATCACGTTTGACAGTGGACAATAACAGACAGGTAGGGAAAAATCGTAGGCTCCAGGCACTGATATTTCGGGGTCTTCCTGTACTTGAGGTTGCCTCTGTGGAATTAGTATAATTCAAAGGATTTTTATTCTATGAACTTTCCCCATATCCTTGTGAGACCAGGGACTAATGTTTGCAGCATCCTTATTTCAGTGTTCTACAGCCTATCCGTATGTTGTCTGAAGAGCCATATCCTTTGCCTGTTATTCAACACGCTTCACCATAAATCCTTTAAAAGGAACTCTTCAGAAACGTCAAGTACTTTCATGATGATTTTGGAGGGTGAAAACCAAAACAAACTTTCATAATTTTTAATTACAAGTGGATTTGTTTTGATATACAAAGGAGACATTCTGTTAAATTAACTTTAAGGGTCTGAGTTTTGTCAGTTTTGTCATATAAATACATTTATATTTTCAGTTCTTGGCTCCGAAAGAAAAGAAAAATGAAACTCTGCCTCTCGCAGATGAAGGTGGTGATGTTGATGATTTGGTGAGTGCCATAAAGACACAGGCCTATTGCTATAGTAAAAGGGGTAATGATTTTAAAATTAAAACTGATAGATTTAGACTAGGTATAAGGCAGACATTCTTTACAATGAGGGTGGCGAAACACTGAAACAGATTGCTGAGAGCTTTAAATGTCCCTTCCAACTGAAGCTATTCTGTAATTCTGTGATGTGGCTTCAAAATTAAACTGTAACTGAAAGGTGTAGCAAGAGCAAGCAAGTCCTTCATAAAGCAGTAGATTAGAGTGCATGTCTTAGAAAGCACCTAAGGAATAGAGTCAGAAAAAAGCCATTTGAAATTACTTATTTATTAATATAAAATTTAACCAGGTGTGTAATTTCGTGATGGCAAATACTATGTTTTGTAGTAACACAGATGTTTACATAGGTTAAACATGTCCTCTAGTGTGTTTCAAAAGAGCCAATGAGGCTGCTCATTTGATAGCCAATTGTTATAATTTACTATGATAGTATTTAACAAAGTGTGTGGATCTAGAACAGCTATTTATGAGAGCTGAAAACTGAAAATAAGTTTTTAAAAAAGTGGTTTAGTCTTCTCAGTTAACCTTTTATATATATATGCTTGCTGAAATTCAAGGATTTCGAGAAGTTTCTTAATAAATATTTTAGCCATTTTTTTACAGGCTGAGTCATTAGATATCTGTCTCCAATGCTTAAGCTGATAGTATAGACAGTTTTAAAGAAGCTTCAATAGCAGGCATATTTATACTTTGGGACTGTACTTTTAAAAATCTATGAATAGCACATATTATGTGAAGATGAAATTTTTAGTTTTAGGGTATTTTGTTCTTTATAGCAACTTAGTCTTGTGCAGTCCATTCATTTTACATGATATGTATTTCCAAATATGCTTTGTTTTCTAAGTGGTAAACACACATAAGGAATAACTCAGATTCAATACTGCTTCTTCCCAATCTGTTTCTTTTGTTTACAGCTGGACATGATGTGACTGGACAATATATGGTGCCTATACAAGCAAAGTTTTGGAAGAGATCTCCCTGTGAGATGGGGCACAAAACTGGATGCTAATGAGAAGACAGTGTATCCATCTTTATTTTCTTGAGTGAGAGCAGAAGTCCCAGAGAAGTTTCAGTTGGTATAAATGTCATCTGTCTTTTCAAAACTAGAACAGAAGGTCGAAATCTGAACTATTTGTGAAGTAATGATACCTTTAAGGCATTTTTTTCTTTTCTTTAGCACACTGAATCCAGTTTATACTTAGTATTGCTTTCAGCGATGCACTACTAAATTTAATAAGAATCTGTGCTGGTGCCTGAAATTCTTGTTACGTTGCTTGGGAATGAAGATAGAAATGTCACAGTGAGGTTACCAGGTAACACTGAATCTTTAGTGGAGCTAAGTCCATAGCATTATTGTTACAGAAGGGGAAAAGTCTCTGTTTTCATGCTTTTTTTCTTATTAAAAAAACCCACAAAGGCTTATTGGACAAAAATCTAGGTCAAGGAGTCACGAAGTACTAGTTTGAAATACACAACAGAATCTAAAGCAAACAGCAAGGCCAGGTGTGCTGATTCTGTACCCAAATCAGCAATTATGGTTATCTCTGTACTACTGATTCTCTATTCTGTCAGCTCAACAGTAGCTCAAGAATCTCTGTCTCTTCCTGTCATACATTTTCCTGTTTCATATGCCAGGTTTCTGACTTTTAACTAGAACGGTTACTGTAGATAATCCTGGTGCTAAAAGGATGAACAAATCAGTTATATCCCCTTTTCATACACTACAGATAACTGTTAACACAGAGCAGCAGAATCCATGAAAGCTGTACACTGACACCCGTGATAGATAAGTGATAGTATTGGTAACCAAAATGGAATACTGTCTGCACAAAGCAATCCAAGCTAGTGAGATACAGATTGAAAAGAGATGCTCAAATTTAATTACAGTAGAGACAGTGATGACACCTTTACAGATACTTGTTTGCTACAACCAGAGTAATTTCTTTAAACGCTGTTCTTTCATTATTGTGAATGGAAAAACCTACTGTGCAACATGATATTAAGATCATGAAATAGAAAAAAAATCATGAGTGGTAGTTAAAAAATGGTTCAGAATATCTGAACTTCATGTTCAACAACAGCTCCTGTGTGGGAAACAGTAGTTGCTTTTTGTCCCTGCCTCCCTACACAGTGACCTGCTGTCTCCTGTCTTACATCCTATCTTGATTGAATTCATACAGACTTTGAAGGGGTTTCTTAAATGTGGATGGCAGGCTGAGTGATTTTTTCCAGACCTTTAGAGCATTTGAGTCACCAGAAGATATTTTTCTGAACTGTAAATAAGAAACATTTGGTCAGTCCATTGTTTTGAATGTCTTTTAATGCCAATTTGTAGAGTATAATACTGGTTGGGTTTTTTTTACATTTTATTAATTTTTTTGATTAATAAAATATTTAAAAGTTTGCTTCTGTTTTCTTCAAAACCATGTTTGCAAAAAAGCAGATTATTAACTACCTGGCAGTATCTAAGACCCTTTCTCTGACCATACAATGCAAACACTGAATGTAGAAAGCCCTCTACAGAATCTGAGTGTAGTTACTTGTTCTATTCTTTACAACCTCTAAACTTCACAGCACCTCAATATTTTTTATCATTTTGGAGAGATTGTAAGTCTTTGTCAAGACCAGAAAGAATACAGAATTACTTTGCAAATCAAAATAAGAATTAAGGCTTTCTGTTTCTTTTTAACCAGTTGACCACATTTTAGAGAGTATTGCAATAAATATTAAGTTCATGGAGTATTATTTGATAGATCTTGTTACCTCTACAGCACATTTAGGCTCAGTAGGGTAGCTGAGCTGCTAGTACAGAAGAGGGGAGTGGGAATTTATGACTCAGTTAAGTGAAAGCAAATTCTTAGAAGGCAAGCAAAGTCTTTCATTCAGCCCAGCCTTCTGGGTATCAGTCATCAGAAACTTGTGATACGTCTTACTGAGAGTCTTATCAGATAGCAACTTGATTTCACACTTGTTCTTTGGCAAAGAGCCAGCTCTCCAGTTCTTATTAAATGAGTGGAAGAGATCTTTTGCTTGGTCTAAGCTCACATTTTCAGTTATAAAGTCTGACCTAGTTACTCACTAATTACATTGAGGATACTCATTCTGAATTGTGATACTGGCCAGTCTTCAAAAGCAGTAGAGGAGTTACTTGTCCACTTGAAAAGCAGACATACAGGAAATGCCATGTGATTTTTTTTTTTTCTTGCAGGCAGCAGAACACCCCTTGTCTTGTGCTTCACAGCCAGAGAAATTATCAAAGTTTCTAAAAAAGAAGTGATAATGGCTGTGGTTTTGTAATATGATACTGATTTCTTATTTTTCCTACCTAGAGGGAATGCCTCTCTTGAAAGCCCTTTGGGTACCAGTAGCAGGAAGCAGTAACATTGGTCAGCCTTTTTTGCTGAGAAATCACAGCTCATAATTGTTGGCTGTGTCTTTTTGTTAATCTACTGGTCTGGTATCCCTTTAACTCACTGGGCAGTATCAGTCAGCTTGATGGAGGGCAGTGGTCTCTGCACCATGCTTTGAAGGATTTTTTATGAGAGGTGATGCTGGGAAGAGGTGAATAGGGAAGGAATGAAGAGTTCAGCCTTTTTTTCCTCCTTACGTGGCTTGGCATCCAAGAGTACTAGGCAGCAGGCTAATTATCATGTCATGTCAGCAATATCATGTTGCTTAGTCTGCATGTCCTCTTCCTCAGTTAAAAGAGAAATGTGTGCAGAAAAGATATTTTACAGTGTGGACTTTATGATGTAGAAAGTATCCAGTGGTATTATACCAGGTAGTGTAATTAATATGGGAGGGAGCTGGAGGCCAGAGCAATAAACTATGAATACTCCATGGAAAGGACAAAATATTGTTTTCAGGAGCCATAGAAGAAGAATGAGGCTCTTTCAGTAACAACGTACTGGGATCTATAAGTAACCAGGCTAATTCAGTTCTGTTTACGAAGTGAGTTGCTTTGTTACTCAGTAGTGGAGTCTGCTGACTCTATAACACAGTTCTCAAGTCTTGTCGCATTCATTTTTGTACTTGGAAACCCAATTTGTGCTCTTGGGCAGTTGTGAAAATATCAAAGAAGTAGTGGAAGGTAACTTCCTAAATGTTAACATAGTTGAAGACTTGTGATTTGTATGATGATAATTTGGCTTGAAATGAATTGTCAGGTCAGCAGCATGGTGTCAACGTGCTTGTAGAATTCTGGAAGCAAGGCTCCATCTCTGTCGTTACAGTGTGGCACAGAAGTATGACACATACCATGAAAACACTTTAAAAGCGAGGACACCTATCCCGCTGCACTGCAGTCTCTTAATTGTCAGGGTAGACTTCCATCTTTCTCACTTTCCTGATATTTTGGTTTTGGCAGAATTGTCTGTTTGGTGTTGGGGCAGGGACTTTGGAATTAGAAGATGAGGAAGGAAATTCACAGTCATCTGTGGAAGGATAGAGAAGTTATTTAGGTTGCAAATTCTGCAGACAGGGCCCATCTTTATATTCTGCATTTGCACATTGTGTAACAGCAGATGCTGCTGTTCGGGTGAAGTTGCTTGTTGCTACCACAAGGCAGATGATAAGGTAAGGGAGGAGTTCCCTCGATCTCAGTTGGGTTGAGGGTAATCTGGAAAGAGGGTTTTGGATTGTATTTTGCTTGGCTGGCAAATATACTGGCAGGTATTCCTGTTGTGATGATAAAGAATAGGGGGTTTGATTTTTTTTCCTTTATTTTTCCTCAAATGAAGTAACCAGTTACCTTTTGCTCGTGGTTTGTGGCAAAGGAAAACTCATTTCCACCAAACTTTAAGCTTTGCTTCATTTCCCTTTCTGTCTTCATGCTTTTCTTGGTTCTAGTACAACATTAGACGGGCAATGAAGCACAGTGTGTGGCAGCATTAACAAGAGTGTCAGCTATAGAACATCTCTAATCTCTATATTCATCCCTCTTTTGAGATGCAGGTTAAAAAGATGATTTTTTTTTTTTTAAAAAACCCCAACATTCCTAACAGTAATGGGGGGACTAGAGGCCTAGTCAGGCCTGTGTTTCTGAATTCCTTGAAGAACTACTGCATGGAAAATAACAGCTTTCTTTGTATGCCCCACCACTGAAAGGTACTGGTAAAAGAAGACAGCGTTGACTTCTGCAAGAGGCTACTTGTCTTTCTGGCTGGTGCAGTTTATGTCTGCAGCATTCCTGTGTGCGGTTTTGAAGGTCTTTCAGTGAGCTACATTAAACATTCTGCCAAGCAGCTTTGGGAAAAGCTCTGCACCATTTTAGGCTTTTCTCTTTTTTTTTCTCATTATTGAACCTGAAAATTTTAGAGGAATAGATTATCTCATATGAAGAGAGATAAAGGAAACCAGAATAGGTGAAGTTTTCTTTTGTAATCCTGTCATAATCTAATATAAAGAACTAAAGTATCTATATTTAAAAAAGCCAAGGCTGTGATTTTTAACTTCTCATACTTTTTCCAAAGGATGAAAAACACTTTGAAGTTTACGTAGAAATTTGATATAGAGGCACAGATACTCTTTACTGTACAAGAAAATTACTTAGAAAACATTTGAACATAGCTTAAAGTTTGACCATGTTTTTCTGTACAAAAATTTTGGTAAGTTAAAAGACTACTTATCTCCTCCCCCTAGCTGTTTTGGAATAGGTCTTGCATTTATGATAATAAAAGAACTAGAAAACCTGTCCCTTCCTCTACTTTTTGCAGACAGACCAGAGGTAATTTTAGGCATCTGTGAGCTAAGAGTGCCTTAAAATAGGCCTTTCAATTGTCTGAGTTTCAGCATATACTTACTGTACTTAAGTAATTTAAGTTGGACAGAAATTAATCTGCTGCCTCTTCCCCGTAACTTTACCAGCAGTACTCAGGGTACTTTTTGCTGTTACCTAACCAGGAATTATTCCAGAGCACTAAAAAATACTTAAATTTGATCGGACATATATTAACTGGTGCAGTTAATTCTTAGGGCCCCTCTGTGTGCAGCAAGTCAGCTGTGTGGACTCTAATGACGGTTTTCAAGTCTATGATGGAATTGGTAGGTTGACTGTAGAAATATATTTAACATTGCTTTCAATGTATCAAACCAAAGGATTTTTTCTTCCGTATTTTTACTCAGTTCCAACCCGGTCTCATCCTTTCTTCCTATTTTGATGCACAATAATAGGCAGTAATAACTGTCATTTCATTTGGCTCCAGAAAGGAGTGAATGTTGCAGCTTTCAAGATATTAACAGAAAACAGAAATACCTCTGGTGTTGGAGTACAGCTAGAAACATTTTCTGTCTGCTGTCTAAGACAATGCATAAAGGGAGCACAAGCCCCTGAGGAGACCAACTGTGGTGCAGGTTTTTTTTCCTGAAGCATGTGGATCAGACATAATGCTGGGTAAAGTAAGGTAAAATAGCTGTAGTATCTGCTCGTTGGACTTCTGTATGGCTTAGATGTATGAGAATTCCTTCTCCAGCCTGCTAATGTTGAGTAGCCAAAATGCTAAATATTCTCTCCCTATGGACTGAGGTCTGTCCAGGCTGTGAGCAAATAGCCTACAGTGCCCTGCAGCACCTTGGCTTTTCACACAAGTTATAGTGGCTGTATCGGAATGCTTAGAGACCCTTCACTTATTAAAAGGAAGAAGGAAAAAGAGGTTTTTTTACTTTGATCACAAGCTGGCCAACATGGAAAGCCCTGAAAGCCCTGATCTGAACCGGTAAGAGATTCATCCAACACCTTTTCCTTAACACTGTGCATGAATCCTGTGTGAATTTGATCTTCTGGCCCACAGCTTGTCTGAATGTTCAGGGTGTGTCACTTATCTGTGTATAAAGGATAAAAAATGGCTCTGCAAGGGTGAGGTGAACAACAGCACGGCCTTCATTGTTTAGTAACTTGGGATATAGGGTTTTCACCTGGAATCTTTTAGCATCTTCATGTTTCAGTTGGGTCTAGCACAGCTCTCTGTGTGGACAAGCCTAAGCCTGATCCTAACTGTAATGGCTCCCCATGAAAAGTTGTCCCTTCCTGTTTCAGTTTGACCCCAGGGTTTAAAAGGCTGTATGCTCTCCAGAAAGAACACAGTGTAAGCATAATTGATCCACCTTTCACAAAACTTTGCTGGGTATTGTACAAATTTGTGTATTATCTGAATCCCACCTTCAACCTGCATTATGATCATCTTCTCGAAACTGAACTTGCTGATTCACTTCATTTTCTTGTGGGGTAGTTTATCAAAGGTAACATCAGCCAGCAGATAAATTATTCTTCCTGAGCAAAAAGAGTAAAGTAGACAAAGGGGTTGGGATGGAAAGCATTTCTGGTGATGCACAAGTTGCATGTGTTTAATGAACTTGCTTCTCTCTTATGTTCTATCACTTGGTGAACCAGAACTTACTGTTGTGTTCTGCAACTTATTAAGCCATTGCTTCTCTGGTATGGGTTATGCTTTGCAGACATTACATTTGGAGATGTGCATCTATTGCACAAAAGTCTTGAAAGGGCAGAGATAGGGTGTTGGTAGCTAGGGTCCGGCGACCGGAAGATCTCGTGATGTACGGAAAGATAGGGCCCCTCTCCCATTAGCCAATGGTGTTTAGTTGATGATGTAAGCAGACGGAAGTGACATCGTAGACCTTGACTATATAAGCCGGTGTTATCTATCAATAAACGCCATTAGCCTTTTGTCTTTTAACCATCTACCATATGTGTCTGTGAGCTTTTGGCCCGAGCGGCCGGATGGGGCCGCCGTACCATTCCTGAACCAGGTCGAGCCTTCGGAAAATGAAGGCAACAAGTGGTGCCGAAACCCGGGAAAAGGGAAGATTTCTGTCTTTAGTATTTGCTAGCGAACAGGGAAAACTTGAGGACACCGGCATTTACAAGGATCGTTCACATCACTGAGCTGCTTGGGTTTGTTGCACGTTGTTTGTAAGGGGTCTGTGGCTGTGTGCAAAACTCTGTGAGATCTGGTGGTCAGGCTTCTGAGGAGATAAGGGAGGTATTCTAGAGGAGGTATGTTCTGTAACAGGTGGAATCTCTCACTGTTGTACTAATACTGAATAAACCTGTAAATTAAAGAAACAGAGAAACAGGCTGTGTCCCCTGTAGCTTCATTAAAAATTTTTCATTGTCTTATTTCACAAGAAAGTAACAGAGCTAATCTGGTTCACTAGTGGAGGACAACAACAGTAGAGTTTTATTCCTAGCTCTTCTGAAGACTCATTTGGGGCTGCTTTTTCAATCTCTCTGCCTCTTGATTATCCTTCATTTGAAATTGGGGAAAGTTGTTTACTCATGGTGTCTCACAGAGAAGGCAGTTGAAAGACTTTTGAGGTACTTTGGTTGGATGAGACTTCATATAGAGAGGGTATGTGATGCAAAAATTTCATGACAGAAGTGTTGGGGGTGGAAGTAAATGACAAAAAGCAAGTTATTGTGATGCTCCCTGGGACATGAGTAGAATATCGTCATTAGTCTCCAGGAGAAGTGGAGCAGTGGGAATTCCAAGTGTCTTGGAGGCAACAGGAATGTGTGAGAGGCAGACATTAAACAGACAAAGACCCAGATATTCTGGAGAAATGATATTTCACTTAATGACTTTGAAAAGCAAGTAGAGGAAACAGATGAGATTTCAAAACTTATTACTGGAAAGATTCTATATCTCTTTCGCAATCCAGAAAGAAGGAGCTGTTTTACATAATGAACATTTACTTACTGTTCTCCCAGACACACACACACTGACCTATTTAAAAACGCAAATGGTCGCAAAGTTCCCTTCAGGCACCAGTGACAAAATCAATGTAGAAGGAATAGGGTTAGTCCAGCGAGACAATATCTAATTGGGTTGTAATTTGTCCGGGAGAGATTTCTCTGCAGTCCTCAGGAGGTGGGAGCAATAGAGGCTGGAGCATTTGAATGACTCACAGCTCAAGGTTTACACATGAGATTGTGTATAATCCCCATTAAAAAACTGATGATGAGTCAGATGTAAGAACTGCAATGAGACAGAGGGCATGAAAAAGAGCAAACGTGAAGAAAGGAAAACATGCAGGAATGACCTTTTCCTACAACAAGTCACTGTAACTTGAAACACAACACGGGCAATACGTTCCCAAGGGGACCACTGGAAATCAAGGCAAACAAATCATTGCATATATGTTACAGAGTGAGTGCGTGCTCAAAGGCAGGAGGAACTTCAGCTTCTGGACAGCTGTATATTCTTCAAGGAAAGATTACTCTGCAGAATCTGGTTCACCATGGAAGAGCTCGGGACAGTTTCAGAGATTTACTGTGGGGTGAAGAGAACTGAAAGGCAAATCACAACTGCATGGAGAAGCATGCGTTAGGTACTCAAAGCAAGTTGTTTCTTCCTCAGTTTAACTGCTGAAGTTTTTGTGCAGTAATTTCCATGTGATGGGATCTGACCTTTAAAGTGCCACTATCTGTTCTTGAAAATTACTCTAGGCCAAGGCCTGGAGACTGGTTTGAGACTGGTATAAAAAAAATGAATGAGTGAAAATGAAGAGGAGCAGCTGAGGGAACTGGGGTTGTTTAGCCTGGAGAAGAGGAGGCTGAGGGGAGACCATATTGCTCTCTAAAACTACCTGAAAGTAGGTTGTGGTGATCTCCCACAGTAACAAGTGATAGGATAAGAGAAAATGGCCTCAAGTTGCACCAATGGAGGTTTAGATTAAAAAAATTTCTTTACTGCAAGAGTGGTCAAGCAGTGGACCAGGCTGCCCAGGAAAGTGGTGGAGTCTCCATCCCTGGAGGTGTCCACAAAGCATATAGACCTGGCACTTCATGACATGATTTAGTAGGCATGGTGGTGTTGGGCTGACGGTTGGACTTGATGATCTTTTCCAATCTAAATAATTCTATGACTTTATGTTAATTCTTTGTAGGTAACACTTGTGTTGTAGAGCTGCAGTCCCTTAATAGGATGGATGCTTTAACCAACTACCCAAGCTTGGCATTGCTTACTGAGGGTATTTTGCAAAAAAAAAAAAAAAGTCACAACATAGAGCTACATAATTTCTCTAATACATTGGAGTTTTCATAAGCAGTTGTACTTTCTGGACTAGATTGCTCCATTCTCTTGCATTCATTCAGCTGGCTAATTCAAAACAAGTTTGTCACTTCTGTTAGCATTGCTGTAAAAGCCTTACAAGGTGTATCTGGTCTGTCTGTATCAAGGGTGCAGATAAGGGGATCCAGGGCCCTGAGGACTCCTGTAGCTTCATGTCGTGGTGCTGATGGTTTGCTGCTACCTGTCTGTGCAGACATCCCTGGGAAGCTGCATCTACAGCAAGACGAAACAAACACAGGGAAGTCTATTGGAATGATGATATGAACAGCCTTCGCTCCCTGTGCAGTTGTTTTTTTCTGAGTTCTGTAGGGTGGGAACTTTTGGTGACAGAGTCAGGTTCTCTGTTCCCTCTATTTCCTTTGGGAAGGGCTGCCTCAGTGAGATGATGTCTGTGGACAAGTGAATGCGTATATGCACGACATGTTCCCATCCGAGCCCACAGCTTCATAGCGGCACAGAACAGAAACACTGACATCCCCAAAATTAATTTTGAAAATGTGAAATAGCTGGGTTGTACCCTTTCCCTTTCTTCGTATGCTGTTGTAATTTGGGGTAAGAAGCAATGAGTGCTTTATGAGATGCCATAGGCTGAGTGTATGATTTCTGCTTTTTTATTGGTGCCCTGACATCATTAACAGGCTCATTTGCTGACCAGTTGACTGTTAATACTCTGGGAGGCAAGGCATATTTTCTATTTACTAACAGAACTCGGAGCTAGAGTCCCACTTATCTCAAGCTCAGCAGGCTGTTGGGTACAAAATGTACTCATGTACTTTGCCTCTTGCGCATGGAACAGACAACAAAGCAACCCCTTCAACCAAGTGATACTTCTCTGAGTTTTTAAGGGAGAGGCAATATTTTGTGTGACAGTGGCTTTGCTACTTGGTGTTTGAGCAGCTCCAGATTTTAATGCTTTAATGTGAAGAGACAGGAAAATGCCATGGCTCCAGACTAGCAGAGGCAGGTTGGGAGTGAGATGCTCTCGCTCTGTTTGCTGAGTCTCTGATGTCTTCTCTTTCCTCCCTTGGCATTGCCGTGGCTCTGCCGTGTATCTGCCACAGTCAGCACTTTGGGCCCCAGTGCTGTCGTGCTGCTTTTGCATGCGTGTTTGAGAATGCAGAGATGCACTGACTGGGATCTGGGATAAGAAACAATGAGTGGTTTATGAACTGCCGTAGGCTGTGTATGGAGGCTCACGCTGTAACCATCACCACAATTACTGGTCTTTAAGAAGCAAAGACACAATGTTTTCTAGGGAGGTGACCTCACATGGAAGTACTACAACATTTCTTTTTCTGTCTTTTTGCATGCACTGCATATTTTCAGGGTGTTTTGCTTCCTCCTTCATGTACCACGTGAACTGCAAACAGAGCAATTCTGTACTTGGCTATAGGCTTTTGGATTTCCACGCAGCTTTGCTCACTCACTCTTACTTTTGCATTTTTGGCAGTTTCAAGCTCCTGCCATATGACTGCTCCCTCCAGCCTGTTTTGCTGATGTGTTTCATTCTCAGCTCTTGCCTTCACCTGCAATCAGCACTGTCTGCTACACTTCCATATTTGGGAGGTGAAATCACTGTTGGAGGAAATTGCCATCTGGTTCTTGGTCCTGGGTGCTGGAATGAGACTCCTCAAACCCTTGACTCAAAATTGACCTCTCCAGAAGGCAACAAAAGAGGCTCCAAAGTACCATTCTTTGGAGAGGTATCTGTATCTCTGGTGCTGTATGGTAGACCTCTTGCCAATTTGTCTTCTTTAGTGGTAGGATGCTCCATTACAGTTTTTCATCTTGCTCCTGCTGTACAACTAACTCTGGTTTCTGGAGCCAGTGTCAGCCTAGTGATTGATAATTATCACTCCCTGAATTTTCTTGAGATCACTAGTTCCTGAAAATAATACTAACTGATAAGGTGAGAAGAACTTGCATTATGGTGCTGCTGTATGAGGAATTCTGGTGTTCATATGTATTTAATTCATGTCCAGAAATTTCTATGAATTATGAAGCAAGGATTCGGCTTTTCCTGTGTTGCTGAATTTCTAGCCTATACAGGTGGTTGGGTTTTTTTCATTGAGAATCTGCTAAAAAAGATTTCAGAACTTTGTGTGTTTATTAGTAACTTTGTGGCACAGGGAGTGCTGTAATAGCTTACTTTCAACCTGAGGCTTTCAGAAGAACATTGAGTGTTGCTCCTATTTTTCAGTAGAGTGAATTATAATCTGCAGAGACAACATCCACACAGATGGGTCAGTATTGATAGAAATATAGAAGATAGCAGGGCAGGAGCATTTCTCTGGAGGATTTTGAAGATGTCCCTTTTGGACTAGGACACAGCAGCAAAAGCTGTGCTCTGTGGTCATACGCTATGTACACTCTCCAATGTATCAGAGCTGCATTGCTTTCCTTGCAGAATTAACAAAGAAAGTGTTCTTCACCCACAGGCCCGAGGGTAGGTGTCCTCAGATGATGCCAGTGAAAATGGGTTAGATCTGAGAAACCTTTAGTGGAGACAAGCGGGTTGTGCTGTTCCCTTACCCCCTTATCGTCTGTCCTAGTCAAGGATTAAAGCATTTTCTAGCCATATTGGAGTCTCAAACTCAAATCCTTCCACTACCTGATTCCTCCTGGCTGTTATTCTCAAACCCTAGTCTTTACTGCTGAGGATGTGCTCTTCTGTGTAAATGTAATATCCACTGGGTGACCAGCTGGAATCAACATCTGTCAGGCAGCTATCAACTACCAACCTAGAGCTGCAATTGCTGGGACATTCTCAACCTCCTTTGCAGACAACATCCCCTCTAGGCCAGCAGCTACTTAGAAAGGAGCCATTTTGCTCTGAGGACAGTGTCTGTTTGACTGCACTACAAATAAACAAAGCCTGCATTTTGCTTTACAGGAGGATTATGTAACAGGAAGGTGGAAGGGAGGTGGTCTGAAAAAAAGAAGATGCAATTTTACAGTATGGGAAAGCTGGACTCTGTTCTGGATTCTGGCACAGATAATCAGCACCTTATATTCAATGCACTCTTCATTATACCCCCCATACCTGATTGCAGAGTGCCCATTTATCTGTGCAGTGGATAAGTCCTGTTGGGCAGAGATGAGTGTCTTTCCTGGAGTCAGCTGAGGTGGCTGAAAACTGCTGGTGCTGCTTTGTTATGAGACTGTTGCTTTGCTGGAGGCTTGTCCTTTCCACCAACAGCTCTGTGGTAGAAAGGATGCGGGAGGTGTAACCTAGCTCATTGCTTTGCCAAGCCAGCTACTCTGGTTCTGTCACCTCTGCTTGCGACTTGAACCAAGCTTGCTGGCCTCGAGGGGTGCTTCAATTCCTGTCCCACCAGCTCAGGCATGAGGCAGGCGGCAGTGTTTTAAACAAGTGCTTAAATGGTGCCAATACACTGGCTGAGATTAGGCCTTAAGTAGAAAGCTAACTGAGGCTTATAGCTCCATCTGAACCACGGTGGAAGTGCTGCATGTACTTGGTGACAGCTCCTCTTCCAGCTGCTCTTTGGGGCTGAACTCTGCTCCCTGGGCTAAAGAAAGTCATGCAGCTTTGCACTATTCACCATCAGTTTGTATGACAAAGGACTGATTTTTTTTAGCTCAAATAAGATCAAGCATAGATGATCTTTTAATGAAGTGATATTTGTGCCTGATTGTATTAACATCACAGGGAGACAAATGCATTTGAGCTGCGAATAGCCCCCTGCAGCCATAATTAGATGAATAAAGAGGTTCATATTGATCTGTAAATCAGCAGGGGGAAAGAAAGAGCATCACCCATGTAAGCTTTTGAGACTGAAAGCTGGTGCAGACTGCAGAGAAGTCGACTTAGCATCTTGAACCTAAAGCTTTAGCAACAACCTGAAGTCAGCTCATCTGATGCTGTCTCCACTTACTCTGCAAAAGAGATGGCATTGAGCTGAGCCCATTGCCTGGAAGGAGCTGTGTCTGAATTTGTGTAGTGCAACTAGGAGAGAACCTGTGCTTGGTGGATCAAGCAGTGAGCAGAGTGGTGATCTGGTATCCTAAGAAAACTTTATATGGTACTCTCCTTACTTGTTGGCACCAAGTCAGTTTGTGCACAACTCAGTGGTTACAAGAAACAATTGAGGATTTGTAAAACCCAGGTCTAGACACAACTTCATGATTATAATCCTGTGCAACTGTTATTCCAGCCGTGCCTATACGAAGAAGGAAGGTGCAGCCTTCAGAGAGGTCTCTAGGCTGGCAAACAGAAGTCCTTCCCCTGCCACAGACCTCTGTGGACTGGCCCTGCACACTTGAGCTGAGCAAGTCAAAGTCAGCGGGGAGGTGATGCTGGCAACGTGTCTTCCGGTGTGCCATTAGTGCAGAATCATACCTGGCCCAACATCAAATGTGGCAACAAAAGCCCTAAGAGGCTTTTAAAGTTCTGTTTGGATTGTAAAAGCCAAGCAACTGGCCCATCTCTCAGTCAATGGCATTTATCAGTGGGCTTTGCTCTACCAGAAAATGCTTTTCAGTTTTGGTTTTTCAGTGGAAAGCTGCAGAAAGGGGCAACTGCAAGACCATCAAGGATGCAAATGATGCAAAAATCCAAACTTTTCCTGCACTGTAGGGTTGAAGAAGAGGTGGAGAAAGCGTGGGAGCTTTCTTGACAAGACATGCTACGAGACAGATTCTGAATGACTCCAAAAAATACCCTTGCTGTTCCTGGTAGCAGAATGTGACTCTGTGGGTTCAAAATGTGCCTGCATTGAGACCAGCATTGTACTGTCATCTCCTGTCAAAATCCAGCCTTCGATAACTCTCCAATATAATCTTAGTGAGCCTAAAATTAGCCAGACTTTTCTACCAACATCTTGGTGCTGGTGTCCAAGTACTTATAGTGGGCACAGCATAGCAAATTCTCATGAAATGCACTTTGAAAGTAAGCATGGCTTGCTGCTTCCTCTGTTAAATATAGGCAGGAACTGTGAGAGACAGCTCACAAAGCCAGAGAAATTTTGATTTTAAGAACATGCATCTGTCTATAGTAACACCTTTAAGTTTTGATTCAGTTCACAGACGGTACTTGAATTCTAGACAATGTGCTTTTAATTGGCACCATGTTTCTTGCTACAATCTCATGGCACTTTGGTGGACTGGTATTAAACTTTTTACCCCAGTTTTGAGGTTTATAATGTGTAGTTAAGTAATTTGCTCCAGGCTGCATAACTAAAACAGCAGTGGGAGCAGACCTGGACAGGAAGGTCAGAGCATTCCCTGCTCTGACAGTTTAGACCAAAATACTGAGGAAATTTCCCGTGTGCTGAAGACTTCCAATCAGTGCTATGGATAGCTTTCTGGGAAATTCATGATTAGCCAAAGGAGCTAAGGACTATGAGAGAAGTCAGAGCAAATGATCAAGTTGTTGTTTCTGAGGTTAGAAATCCATGACTCTGCACAAAAATTTGCTTCCATGCTTAGAGCATGGAAGAAGGAGAATGGGATGTGTTTTTTTGCCTCAGATCTCTTGTGAAAGAGAAATACTTTCATCCCCTTCTCTGGCATAGATTAGCTGAGGTTAGTGCAAACTCTTAAACTTGGGGAAAGGGCAATATTTTCCCCATGCTATCAGTGGAGAAAGAAAAATTGTCTCACTTTTGTTCAAGGTATGTTCACTGATCCTTTTTAAAAGTATTTTAAGTGGATTGCTGTGTCAGCAGAAGCAAATAAGTGTGTGGCCCTTTTCTCTCAGGAAAGATGCAGCAGTTTTAAAGAGCAAGAGGTACAGAAAACCCCTATTGCTTTCTGCTCAGGGCGTTTCACTATGTGGCTGCTTCCTAGTGACTGCTATAGCCTGGTGTGTAGGAGTTTGCTGTCTCATGCAGCTGCCTGTGATCCTTGCTCCAAAGGGAACAAACATACTTCCTCTCAACTGGGCCTGTGCTCCCTTAATTGCATTCCAAAACAACTATCAAAGGAATCTAATAATCTATTTATGCTTCATTCTGAGGGAGCTTGCAAGACAGCCCAGACACAAGTCAGTGCAAGAGGTTGTTTGTCTGTTTGCTGTCTGCTGCACTATGACTGATGGAGAAGGCAGTGTGGAAATGTGTCACCAGAGCTGGTGTTGCTCTCTACCTGGTGAACCAAAGCATAAGAAAGAAGATTGAAGATACGAAAGCAGATTGAAATGCTGGTAGCTAATTGGTGATAGTTGTGATCAGGACTTCCAAGCTCTATTTTTAGTTTTGCTGCAAGTAGCCCCTCTACCCTCAGGGGCAAGTGGTTCAGGTCACCTGTGTGAGCAAAACTTTGAGAAGAGCCTGAATTTTAGTTTTCAGTGCTGCTCAGCACGTGATCTTTCAGGTCTTTGCTGATACACCCTTTGCATTGTTTGATGTAAAAGGGATGTTAGCTCTAGTCCTGTATTTTCCTCCTTTCAGTGCTGCCTTGTTTGAGAGCAATGTACTGGTCGGTTCTTGACCCTTTTGGTAGATTCAACATATCTTTTGAACTTTCTTGGGGAGCCATCCTTACCCTTTCTCTGCTTTGGAAGTGATGTTTGGCTCAGAGGCCAACTGTGAAGGAGCTGTGACAATGCAGTGAGGTGGAGAGGCATGAGAGAAGTGTAACAATTTTATTGGAGAGGAAGATATTAAAAGGTGGACCAAATACATAGGGGAGGGGAAAATACTTCAGAGGTGACCCTGGATCAAAAATATTTGCTCTAATTCCCTCAAACCTGGGTGGTGTTTTTGCCTCTTGAACTGAGTTCTTATCAGCTGAACTGGACCAAACTGAATGCTCAAGTCCAGACATTTATGAATACTTTGAAATGTCATCTGTGCATGCAGATATCAGGCCAAAATCAAAATGTTAGGAGTGATGTTGTTGCATTCTGATTTTATTTTTGCTATTTTACATACCTATACAGTTTCATAGGCTTCAGCAGTGGGATGCTTATTTTGTATATAATATCAGTCCATCTGCATATCCAGATGCATGCATTAGTCTGTGACAAAAATATGGCAGCTACACTGCAGTAGATGTTTGCTAGCCCAAGAGCTAAACAGTATCAGAAAAGAGTTCTTTTTGTTTTCCCCTCTTCTTCCTCTCACACTTTCTAAAGGTACAAATGAGAGACTCCCCCGGCATTAGGAATTGAGAAGGTAATTAACAAGGGCCTAACGTGCCAGTCTAATTAGTTCTTCTCTTGAGTATCTATGACAATAGATGTAAGTGAGGGTATAAACTGGTTTATAAAATAAGCATTAGAAAGTGATGTATTTTTTTCAGATTGCAGTTCTGCTACGCACCTGTTTGTGGAGGAACAGGACAGAAGTGTAATAAAGAATTGCTAATTCAATATGACACTTGTGTTACAGTGTGGCAGGTTACACCAAGTGCTTCTGTAGTACCTGGTCTATACAGTGGATGAAAATAATATTGGGGCTTACCTTGCACTGATAGTGGTAAGAAACAAATTCAAAGCTAACCTTATACGCACATCCCCATCTTACCTGGCAATGGCCAAATACTGCAGGGAGCTTGGAATGGTGGTTCTTGCAGTATGTGCTGTAAGGATTTTATGTTGCTAAAAGACGTTGTTTCTTCTACCTGGATTTTTTTTTTTTTTTTGGAAGAGAGCTATGGCTTTAACATTAATATAGGCTTAATCCTGAAACTTTGACAAAAATCCCTGCCCTTCAAGTGTATTTTTTCAGTTCCTTCCCTGAATGTGCCATCTTTTTGGTTGGGCAACAGGAAAAGGACTTTTGGAGAGTAACACGACTTGTATCTGTGATACTTAGAATGGATAGAAAACAAGACCATGAAAAAAAGGCACCCACCTCGTACCTCTATGTTTTCAAATGGTCTTCAGTTGAGTTGCAGGGAGAGTTAGAAAATCTGACCCAAATCTTAGGTTGAATGATGAATTCACTCCACAGTGGATGCACATGTCTGTATGTATTTGTCACATCAACTGATCTGCAGAGACACATTGGCTTATCTGCTTCCTGAAGATGGCTTAAAATGCACTGGCAGAACATTAGCCTCTTCTCGCCCTTTGGGCTCAGGAGAGCTCTGTGCTCTGAAGAGATACTTACATGACTCTGACCTAGCTGGCTTTTTGGGGATGCCTAGGGCACCCCTGCATGCTTCTGTACTGCATGATATAGACATACCTTGAGACAGCTGGAGCTCACCTGAACAATAGCAGTGTCTTGTGTGTTTTGGTCAGCCTTCAAAAATTTTAATTCTTGAACATCTGGTCTGTCCTCATTTCTCTTCTGTTCTTCTCCTGGGAAACCTGGGTATGTATGTGGCATCTGTCTCTAACCCCCCTTTGTTTAGATAAAGACAAAGAGTCATTAGTGTTTGCAAATAGCCTCTTCATCTGTTGGAAAGTGCCTCCTACCACCACCCTTTTAAGGTCCATCTCTTTCTTTGACTAGTTTCCTCTTCTTTAACTGGAAAAGGGGTCTGTTTTTTACTATACTTGCACACTTCCTTTCCATAGTAACACCGTTTGCAACACTTGGAGAACCAGATTCTGTAATTTGAAAGAGGAGCCCTTTAAATAAACCCTTTTGTTGTCCTCTGTTACCCCTGTTTTACCCTTTCACACATGGTTCCTTTTTAATTACTGAGGTGAAGACCCAGCAATAAGCAAGAGTTGTGCACCCAGGACGTAATTACTCTGTGTGATTATAAAGCAATGATCTCTATTGACTTCAACATGTCTAAACTCACTGTTTTCTGCCCCATTCCAGCATAGGAGGTTACAGCCTACATCACACTCAGCTGAATCTGCTGCTGCAGAGAGGATTCTCGTTCTCAGGAGCCAGGCAGTGTTTAATGAGAACAGCTGTCATGCTTCAATGCACTGAAGCCTGCAATTGACTGGCAGGCAGTGGGATTGTTGTATTGTGATCATATTAGCTAATCACTGCTGATTGTTATTAATCATTGTCTTGGATCTGTGGTATGAAGAAGCTTTAGTTCCTCAATTGTAGCTGTTTGAGGTGAAATGCGAGAGCTTCTTAACAATGCATAAGTAGGATAAAAATGGAAGGAAAGGGTTTTCCCCCCCCATATCTCTGAAACAGCAGCACCTTGTAGTGCAGAGTCTCCAAACTACCTGTTTGGGCTGTGTTGGCTCAAAAGATGGTCTGGTGTCCTCTAGTCACCGGTGCCTCAAAATACCATTGTGTCCCAGCTGGGACTAACTCATAGTATAGACCAGGGGTGTCAAACTCACAGCCCATGGGCTGAATCCATCCCTCCGCCTTGTTTTATCCAGCCCAGCACCTTGTTTTCCCCGATGGCAGCTCTGAGCTCCTTGCCCCTGAGCTCCTGCCAGTGCAGGTCACATGTGCAGAGAGTGACACGCGTTACGCTGCAGGAGCACGGTGGGAGCTGTGAAGTTGACACCCCTGGTATAACCAGAAGATGCAAAATGAAAAGCAGTAATTCATCCCCTCTCTGCTGGCTGTGGCCAGTTTTCCCTGCAGTAGATTGTCAACATTTTTTCTCTTAAATGGTTTTGCAAGTAGGGCTTTCCCTTTCTGCATACTTTGGAAAGTGGTTCTGGAGTTCAGGATTTTCTCACAGGAGAAAGTCCTTGGATTATCTTTGTCTTCTCTTATCCATGTCTTACCTTTGCTCCTGACCCCCATGGTCTGCATCTGGTTTCTCAGATTCCAGCTCAGCACTGAGTCTTGGCTTGACTTGCCCATAGGAGCTTTTAATTTGCCACCAGTTTGTGGGCAATTACTGTTTCTTTTTTGCATTCTTTTAATAAGGATCAGGGAAAGAGTTCAGCTGGCCATTGGATTTCAAAAATTCCCTTTGGTCAGGACTGGCTAGCAAAAATTTAACCCATTCATTGTAGCTTGGAAAGTCTGGACAAAGGATAAAAAGGGCTAATGTCTTCTTAACATTCCCCTTAGCAGTTCACGTCCTTTCCTGAGACTTGTCATTCCTCTGATCTTGAGAGGAAAGGAAGAAAGAGGAGTGAGAAGAAGATTAAACAAGAAGTTAAAATTGCTAAGTCTCAGCTCCCAGTGTTACATCAAAAAATTAATGCATCATGTTAAGGATGCTTCAAACTCCGTAATCTGCTCCACTGCCTCTGTTCTGAGGCTGTTCAAAGTGGTCTCTTCTGCCAGTTCAGTCAGCAATGCTGTTAGATTTATTGAGGACTTTGGCAATTAATTACTTTCAGACCTGAGAAGAGCCTCATTGTCGTCCATCAGATTTTTAATTAATCAAAGCAGCAGATGGGTAGTATCAGCCTCAAATGTTGGTGTAATTAACTCATTCATTATCGTGTTCTCTTGCTCTGTGACGGTTTATAAAGGACATCTTTAATCTATCTGCCATCATGCTGTCCCCATAGCAGGAGTTAAATTATTTTCATCAGTCTTTACCATAATTACGCTGTATCCAGGATACCATTATGGAAAATGCTAATTTTTGGCAATAAATATATGAGGCCCTGCTTGGCTTCAGACAGGCGAGTAGGGTTTGACCTGCAAAGATGAGTGGGGCTGTTGAGACTTAAGTTCCTTCTGAAAGTCTCTGGAATTTCTTTGCGACTCACCCAGTGCCTTCATAAACATCCTATCCTGAACTGTCTGGTCTCCTGGCTCTTTGTGACATGTCAAGATACAAATGCGATCAAGGGTCACATATTCACAGACCAAAACAGCCTTCTTACCTTGGGGAAGTAAAAGAATACAACTTCTTAATCCCTGAAAACTGGATGAACGAAGTATTGGGGGAGGTTTTTGCTTACAGCTGGCCACGTCCTTGTTGAGGGGTAGTGTCACTTTGGGTGGTGTTTCTTGGGTCTTTCCAAATGTGCTCCACCAAAGGGGTTTGAAACATGTCCTCCCTTGTGAATGAGTGCCCAAGAAACACCCCCAGGCACTGGAGTTGTCATGGTAAGTTGTTAGCATAGCTTTTGACATTCTTTTGACCCAGGCTGTCTCTATGAGAGTACCCAGCATGGTTCGGGAGTTAACATGGGTCAGGAGCAATGGACAGCATGGATGTGGCCACTCTTTGGCCTTTTTACCCAGAGGAATAAGTCCAATAAGTGATTTGACTTAGGTGACCAATTAGCATCAGCACCAGAGAATGGTACTGAGCACAGTAGGATAGATGTCACTGTAGATACTCACCACACATGAAATAAGCAGTTTGAAGGAGAACTGAAAGCAAAAGAAGAACTTAATTTCCATGTCTCTGGAACACATTCCTCCTAGATCTTGACCTGGTTGGTACCTGGGAAGACTGATGACTGCCTTATCACAACAACTGCTTCAGGAACTTTGGAGTGACCTGTACAACTGCTCATCCCCAAATGGCTGCTTACAACCTAATATGGGTGCTGGCAAGCTGCCTTTGCTTCCAAGCAATATTAACAGGATTGCCTGAATGGGATGTGTAGGAAGGAGTTTTGGGCTTCTGAGGAAAGCCTTTGTCCTGGATGCTCTTCCTGAGACGAAGGGGAGGGAGAGTCCCAGTCTGATTTCAGCTGTAGCCCCTTTATATAAAGATGGGGACAACCTCTCCATGGCACTGTCCATCCAAGCTGCCAAACCAGTGCTTCTCCAAGCTGCCAAACCAGTGCTTCTCCCCAGCACTGAGGTCATCCTAAATAATGAGATTCTGCATCTTTAATGTGGTGTAGAGAAGGCAAAGAGTTTACACCTCTGAGTGGTGCTTGAAGGCTCTACCACAGCCTGCATGATTCCTTTCACATTCAGTAGGGACACAAAACCTATTAAACCTTAGACCCAAATCTTCAGCCAAACCAATAATGTGGCTTTATTAATCAAAAGGTTTTGGAAAAGAACAGCTTGGCTTTGCTTAATTAAGATTGTCTTTCCCTGGCAGATTAATAACCCAGAATTCATTGCCAATCTGTGGCTCCATGGATGTTATTGATCCAGTCAGGCTTCTATTTTGTGCTTGCGGGGATCTGTCTGTGATCCTCCTTCTGTGGGAATCTGGAGAGGGGGGGAAGGAGGGAGCTGGCTGCCAGTTATTAATAGAATTTGGAACAGTTCTTTTTCCCCTAGCTGTTTAAATCAAAATGTTAGACAGTTGCATAATCTCATGCATCTCAGCAACAGCAGCAAATACCATCACATGACCAGAGAACAGTGTGGAAGAATTGTAGAGACAGGTGCCAAACACAACACTGCATATTTTGTGTAGAATTAAAGTAATGGGAGTTTTTTAACACATGTTCAGAAATAGTTTGTTTGGAAATGCACTGGGAATGTTCCAAATGGCCCCTGGGCTTTAATTTTGGTGTAACATGATGGGCTCAAATCAAGCCTAGGATAAGGAACAGGACTGCTGGTTCCTTTTGAAGGTGTTGATATGAAGTATAGAGGTGATGCCACCACAGCTGTTGGTGCTTATGAACTCAGGCCCAGTTGCTCACTTGCTGGTGGGGATGGAGTGCTAATGAGAAGCCAGTGACGTCTGCCCCTGCTCTGCAGAAGAATAGCAAATCTTGGCTTTCCAGAAGGGAACACTGAGACAGGCTACAGGTCAGGTGATGGGAGAGGAGCATCCGTGTTTGGGTAGCTGAGAAGGGCAGTCCAAGGAATGTCTCCTGGGTGTGGAGGTCTCTTTTGTAAATCATCAATTGCTTGTTGTGTGGGGTCATGAGTGATTGCCTTTCATACACCTGTTACTTTGGAAATTACAATGGGGACCAAACAGCTTTGACTTGTTAAGCCCCTGATCTCTTTCAACCTTGCAAATAGTGTTGTAAAGCCTCAACACACTCCTGTACCTGCTGCTTGTTTGCATTGACTGTCGGGCAAGTTCCTTATTTAAACATTTTCAGGGATGATTTCTAATCCAGGGGCTGTCCTTCAGCACAAGGCTAGGCTTTCCATCAGGCCACCTTGTTGAGTGGTGGCTGTACTTGCTCCATTCTGCCCAGGTACTCAGCCTCTTTTATTTTTTTCTCAGGATTTTTTTTTTTTTTTTCCTCCCTGCTGCTGTCTTTAAACAAGAAAACAAACAGTTCCCCAAAGCTCTGAAAGGTAATTCTGATGCAAGATGTACTGCAATTATTAGAGCTTTCTGCAGTATCACGAGTCACAAATGGTGACAGTCATAGGACTAACTGCCTTGCTGTTTGGAGAGCAGCTTTTTGCCAGGTTTCTTTCACAGTCTTTCAGAGTTCGCTGTTTGAAAAACGCTGGTTGTCCCCTTAGAGTTTAGAAATTCAGGCCTGAATTTACAAAAGGCAGCAGTAGAGGGCCTAGAAGGTGGTTTTTTTTTAATTTCAGGAAAAATGGAATCCTATTCTTCTGAGATCTTCCTTTGAAGAACCCTCTGAATTGAACACCTTCAATTTTTTAATCATTTTTTTCAAATTCAGAACAAAGTTGAGGCTAGGAGACAGGTTGCAAGCAGCCGACATAATGAGCTGTAAACCGTGAAGCACAATTGACTGCAAGGCTAAGATATTTGGTGGCTGGAGTCTCATACTGACTGTGGAGGTAGGAGAACCTGACAAATCCCTTAGGTTTCTTCTCCCTTTTTCAATAAGATGAGTGAAGAAACCAATGTTTTGGGGACTGCGTCTTGTATTCAGCCTGGATAGCCTAGCTTACCTCCCCTAATTAATAAAGTCAAGAGAAAGATGACTGTTTTGATTACTGACTACCCAATACATGCAAAAGAGTGGTGGGTGATTTCTTCCTAACTTTAGAGATGGGCGTTGATTTAAAATTGAGAGACTGAAGGCCAGTCAAGCATCTCAAATCATATTAGACAACTATGTAGGCAGTTTGGTGCTGAATAGAATTGGGATGAATAAATCCTAGGATTAGGAACATAATTTTCTCTGATGATTACTAAGGCAGCTTAGAATTTGACAAGTGGCATTTAGACGTATAGTGCTGGATGAGCTGTAGCTGTAGGTGCCTATGTTAAACACGTAACAGGCAGGTTGAAATATTTAGCCCTAAGCATTGCTCAGCTCATAGAGGTGGTTACTGGAGACTAAAAACAGACGTAGTTTCCAGGGTCACCGATCCATGTGCTGTGTGCAGAAACAGTTCCAGATCTGACATCTTTCACTGCCATGAAATCTTATCTGAATGGAAAGGACAAATGCAGGGATAATACGTGAAAGTGGGAATCTAGTGAAATGATGTAGCCTCCCTTTACTCTGCCTACAGCCTTCAAAACGATCCATGGTGCTCTGATCTAAGACTGCTCCAAAGTTCAATAGGCTTTAGTGATGCAATAAAGTTGACAGTATTCACAAAGTAGAGAAGGCTGTGGGCATTTAAAGAGTATATAAAATAAGTGAGTTTATGGATGTCAGTTGTTACTTAGTGTATTAAGTACCTGAGGCATGGTTTATGTTAAGTAATCAGTGCATGTTGCTCACAAATAAACTTAAAATCAGAGGGAAGGGAATATTTTAATTATTCTTTGTGAGATGTGCAACTCTGTGACTGTGTCTTGCCCAGATACATGGGGCTACTCTTTGATATTTCTGGGGACATAAGGCATTGTTTAAAGATATATAACTAACTGATCTTGGTAAGGAACTGACAACATTTCAGCTAATCTACCATAACTGCCTGTGAACAGGCTCTTTTTCCCTGCAAATGCACAGTAACTACATTTCCACTTTGGCTGATGCCAGTTTATCAGGCAGTTAAGACCACGCATGCCAGGAGTCGTCACAGCGTAACTGGTGCACATCTCTGGGCTTCCCTTGCACTGATTTCGTGTGTGCCCACAGCACTTTGAGTGCCACCTCACATAGGCATATATTTACATCCGTAAGCATGACTGGATGTAGGTGTGCAGAGGCACACAAGCTCTGCTGCAAAGCTGATGTTTTAAGGTTAATGGCTATTAAATTCACAGGGAGATAAGGGTTTTTTTCATGGTGGGTGATGAAAACAGTGACTTTTATGAACCCTGTATGAGTCTGACTCAGTTGGCCTTGCAGAAATATTCCACTCATTTCTCTCCTGTGCTTTTGTCTCCGGATTGCAGAATCTAAAACTGTGAGTATTGAGGAGCTGGGAGCACTATATGCCCCAAGGGCACAGACTTGATCCTATGCAGCCATTCAAGCCTGAGAAAACAATCTGCTTATTTCAATCAGATGTATGTGATCTTGTTTGAAATTAACAAACCAGTTGTCTGGTAGACCTGTATTACTTTGAGAATGTTATTACTGTGCTTGCAGATAGTTGTTAACCATCTTCTTCAGGGACTGACATCCTCTGGACATCGAGAGGGCAGCTGTTGTATTGCTTCCAGAAATGGCCACTAACTTCTGGACAGGAGGCACCCTTCTCAAAACAGATTATTTTCTCTTTAAGATTCAGGTAAATATATGAAGATACACCTACATTCATTGTAGGTTAGGTTTTGAAATTTCTATTCATTTCTAAACGAAAATAAGTTTCACATTTCCAGTGGTAAAAATCTCTTCCTGCCACCACCTTGTCTGAAATTTTACTCTCAGGCCTGTGATTTTTGCAATTCTGCTGTGAATTTTGCAGCTTGAGCTCAGATCCCAATGTTTTGGCAACACTTCTGTCTGTGTGTGAAGGAATCCAGGCTGCAATATCACTCAAGCCTCTTTGTTTCACGGACAACTTTCTATCTCTCTAGAGCAACTCAGTGTTTTAGCATCCCCATTTTCCTAAAATCCATTGAGTGGCAAAGACCACAGGGTTACAGCTACTGCAGTTCAGCAGAGCTCTGGCTGGCTGGTGTAAGAAATCACTTTTGGTCTGAGCATGTGCAGGGTACATTATGGGTTTTAGCACATGTGTGCACAGAATAAAGCAAACCTGGGAGGCCTTCTCGAATCAGGAATAATAATTTTTTTTTGTGAAAAATAACTGAGTTACAGGTAAGACCATGTGTGCAGTAATTTGTGTTTGCCTAGCCTGGGTGATGCAGTTTTTTGTTAATTGGGGGTATAATTTAACAAGAGGGTTGGTCAGTAGGCTGCTGTCTGTGAAAGACCAAGTTTGGGTCCTGGACTCATTCAAAGACAGGCTGGAGAGGACTCTCTGAAGTTGGGTCTGCCAGTGTTTCATGGCTCCTTCTTCCTTTTCCCTAGGATCCTCTAGGGCCTGTCCTGCTCTCTTCTCCAAACCATCAGTGTTATCGCTGCAAAATCAATAGTTGCCACCAGTGTCTTCACACACTTCTTTGCTCTGCCAGTCCTATCCCTGCTTCCTACCTTCTGCCCCCAGTCTCCATCGCACTTTCATATCCCCCCCTGCCTCCCTTGGTTTTTGTCCTCCACTTCAAATTAGCACAGCTGTTTCTTCCGAAGCAGCAGCTTCTATTTGTTTCCTTCTTCCTCTCCATCTCTGTGTGTTTTCATAGACTTATTGGAATAGACCTATATTTTAAAAAAGAAAGAAAAAGAGAGAGAAGAAAAGGACTTATCTGGTTTCCAGGGGAAGGATGAAGAACAGAATTTACCTGTCTTTCCAGGGCAGGATCCTCACATATGCAAGCACGGGAAAGTTCTGGGACCTTTCTGCAGAAGAAGAGTTTTCAGAGCTTCTTGTTACTATCTTTTGTTAACTCTGTTTGGCTGGTGAAACACTGCCCCTGCTTTCCTCCTGAGGCAGGAAGGCTGCGTGGCTGGTAGTTCTGGGCTTCCAGGCACATCGCCTTGAAAAGTGATGCTCTAGGCATTCAGTGGGCACTACGGAAACAAGGGGCAGCCTCAAAAGGATGTTCTGGGCTACAGCTTGCTTTCATGTGTCTGGCCTCCAGGAGAGGAGCTGCAGATCTAGCCTGGCTCTTTACCAACCCTTTATTACCATGGTACTGGTGATTGCTTCCATTGTCCTCACTTTCTCTGCATATGCTTGCTCTGACCATTCCCTGTGTCTTGAAGTTCACACCAGCAACTCGTAGAAGATGTAGAGCCATGGAGTAAGGACTGACTGCAGTACTTTTTAGACAGGATATGGTCATGGTTGAGGGCAGTTCTGTATTGTCCCTGGGAAGGACACCAGAAAAGGTACTCTGAAAATAGCAGTGTTTTTCAGTGTTTGACTATACTTACCATGGTTGCTTAAGGCTTTTCTCTTGCACAAAGGGCCAGCATTACAAATGAACCTTATAGTGATGTTTGTTAAATGATTTTTGCTGTTTAATGCCATAAAGAAATTATAAGTCAAAGTGCTGACACATTGTGCTATGTATGCAAAGCCATGGCATTTTCTTCAAATCCCTCACGTGAAGTTTTGACTTCTGAGGTATAGGCAGAAGATGAAACCTTACTGTATAAGGCCATGGGTGGATTGTGACAAGAAAGAAAGAGATTTTATTGACCAGGAATGGAAGTAAACAAACAAGGAAAGAGGTAAGTTTCACAGTGTGTGTTACAGATTAACAGAGGAGAGGAAAAGATTAACAAGAGTTGTTCATTTGCTTTTTTTATTATGTATATTTTCATTAGAAAACAACCTTGAACACCCAGGAATAGTTTTCTAATAAACGTAAGCTCATGAAGAGCACTTGGAAGTTTCCATTCTGGGTTCAGGAGAATGACGGGACAGTAACACAGTCGACATGGTCATTCCTCTTAGTCAACCCCTCCCTTTTGGCTGATTGTTTCTTACATTGCAGCCTTCCCTTCCCCATGCTTCCTGCCCTGAACAAACCCAACCCTCCCTCCCAACCCCACAGACATCTCTGTAGAAGTCTCCAAGAGAGTATTTCTGCATGGACGCACCACTGACTCATCTCATCCCTCAGTAAACATAGTGCTTTCTTCCAGGCCCAACTCAAGACCCTACCAATAGCCTTTAGAGATCCATGCAGAGACACTGCTTCCTCTCCTGGGCAGATCCTGTAGTAGCGAAAGATCAGCCCATAGTCCTGGGGAGTGATTTCCAAGGGGAGATGCAGAATTATCCTACTGGGCACTCTGCCTGCTGGGGATGAAGATCCAGGGAAGTGTTCTTGCCATCCCTGCTAGCTATCTCCCTTCTTACTCTCAGCCTCTCTAGCGCAAAAGTCCTGAAGGGGTTGATGCATAGCTATGGGCTGGTTGTGCTTCTGGAATGAGGAAGATTTCCTCCCCAGGCCTGCATTGCCTACAGAGCGTTTGTTTATAATGGAGAGCTGATGTGTATGAGCTAAAAACGTCAGGGACAAGGCAATTTTCCTTTGCTGCCATATAAACTCAAAAAAGATTCTTGCTCCACTGTCATCAGGGCAGATCTCACCTAGTTTTACCACCATCTAAAACAAAAGCGCTTTGTCCTCACTGTGTTTTTGGCTCAGGTACATCATACACTCTAATTACCCTGAAGCAAAGAAACAAAAGATTCCCCATGCCATTATCCCACAGCTCGAAAGCAGTGAAAAAGATGCTTGAAAGCATTTGCTCTTCTGGATCAAGAAGCTAAACTCCATGAAAAAAAGGGTTCTGCTGGCCACACCAGTCTAAAGGGATGGGAGGAAGGTTTGTGTGCTTGTTAGCAAGGAGTAGAAGGGCTGTCCACATTCCCACCTCAGAGAGATTCTCTACAATTTAGTAGCAATGAATTACCCCTTTGAAAGGAAAATGAAGATTATGGAGTAGTGAGTGAAAGGGGAGGTGGAATATGATCTCATAAGAACATAGGTACTGAGATCAGCTATTCAGAAAACATCAATTCTTGTCCCTTTAGCTGAGAAAGATCAGTTGCATTCGGTAGAGTTGTGTTCATCCTTCTAGGAAAAAGGACTAAACTGAACCTCTGTAACGTGCAGTGGAAAAACCTCACAGAGAAGAATGTCAGGCAGGATGTTAAAGGAAAACTGTCTTGTAATGAAGAGCAAAGAGTAGAGTAGCTCTTGCCACCAATTTTTAACTGTGAAAGGATGATAGGTCACTTGTGTGGGCACACTGTCCATATGCAATTCTTGTGGTTATTGATATCAAAACATAGATAAACTGATAGATGCTACCACTGCTGACACAGTGACCTGCTAACAACAGCCTTCTGCTTGCTGGGAAAAGCTTTCTTCCTGACCAGTTGCAAGTGACCAAAGTAATGTCTACACAAATGATAGCTTGACCGTCACAAGAACTTTGTGGCCCCAGACACCAGCTCTTATGGTGCAAGTGTCAAGTAATAACAAGCAAGTTGTCATCCTACCATAGAGGGGAGGCAACTGGAGGCAAAATATCTCTGCCTGATATTGGCTGTCCTATCCAGTGGGAACCTGTGGTCCCCTGTAGAAGGCTGTGCTGTAGGAAGGCTCCTTGATTATGAGCATACTCAATCACTCAGACTTTCTATGAGCAAGTAGGGAACTGAATGCAATGTCTTAATTCTGTTTAGGAAAGCACATCTTGATGCATAACATAACATCTAACAAAGTATCTCCCCTCAGTAGCCCTTCACTACTGTTATTTAATTCTTTGAGTCCTGGGTATCAGAATCCTTTTTGTCTTTTTTTTTTCCTAAGATGCTTGGAAAAACAGGGTGTGAATAATAGGAAGTAAACAAGCTGGGAACAATACTGTCAATGTGGCTTAGAAAATAATTTCTCTCCAAGTCCTTGTCCCTGTTTAGAAATCCATCTCTTGTCAAACAGTTGTGATGGCAGATGTTTGTGCTTTTGTATCATTGTGCTTGTTTGAGTATGGCTCAGGTAAGTTTGTGGGGTCTTCAGTATGTTTCCTGCTGGGGGAGCCGAGCATCCATCAAGACCTATTCAATACAGTTAAGTAATCTTTCAGGTTTATTTGTTTTTTGTTTTCTTTACTTTCTGTTTTCACGATAACTTTTATAAATATATGTGTACATATATTTTATCTTGCTGGAGGAGGAAATATTCTTACATCAAAGGACAAATTCACCCACTGACCTGGAGGTAATTTGAATAATGAAATAAGATGGTTTTGATGTTTGTGTAAACAGAAGTGTCAGGTTCTGTTCTCCTTGTATCCAATGTGATAGATGTAAGATCAAAGACTGCCTTCAGTAACTGCAGCATATCAGACTTACTTGCATTATTGAGGGAAATATTCCTAAAGCTCAATTCTATTGTATGGAAACCAATTGATATTCTCACTATATATCCTTCAACTATATATCCTAGAAGGAAGAAGAGGTGAAAGTCAATGCAATAAGCTCCACAAGTTGTTTCTCTTCTCAGGATTCAAATATGTCACTGTCTTTCAATGAAACAAATCTGACTGCCTGGATACATGAAGGATGTAGAAGATTAAAGCTAGTCTGTGAGGAATCTTGTGTCTGCTCAGGAGATGTTCAGAGCTAGAGACCAGGGACCGTAGAGAGAATGAGGCATCTGTCACAGGTGAGATTTATAGCAGAGGGGACCTTAGGATACCCAGTCAGTAGTCAGGAAGGAAATTGCACTGCTATTTCGCTCCATGTGCTTGACCAACACATATTAAGAAGGAACAGGTCTTCTGGCCATGTGTTCTCCCAAGGAGACGTGCACGAGTCCTGGTGGATGAATCACAGGTTGGAAGCATAAAAGGTGCATCCTCCTCCTACACTGAAAAGCTGCAGTACTTTGCTTAGTCAAATTAACCGTTTTTCTCTTGAGGAAAACAAAGAGAAGACGCTTGAAGACGCATCACATATGGGCAGGGGATGGTCTTCAGAACAGAAAGTCTTCAGAATTGTCCTCCATCTACAGGCACTGGCTCTGATGTTTTACTGTTGCCACATACGAGGGCTTTGGGAAAGGTCAGGAACTTGCCAGACATGGAGAGTATTTTCCTGTCTCCTCGAGTGAAAGCATAGTGGACAGCCAACACCTCTCTTGACTCAAATACACGCTGCTGACCTGCTCTTTCTTTGGGTCACCCATCATGATAAGGTAAGACGTGGACCTCTTCAACACCTTGCTCAGGAAACCACAACAGGGAACACACCTGATAAACTTAGAAAATGGTCCATCACTTCTGACATTTGAAATTGGAAACAAAGCATTAGCTGGGTATATGGGGTTTGCTAGCATTATGGGGGTTTTGCGGCAACCAATTAACAGCAGGCACTGAGGCTGACAAAATGAATATATATTAAAGAGGACTGACTGTATCAATCTTACTATTGATACAGACTCTTGATGGTCTCTGTGTCTCTGATAACCCTTGGGTTAGTGCATGTGCTTGAGCCACTGCAGGCACAGAGGAAGAGCATCTGAACTGGGCAGAGGATATTTAGCAAAAGACTGGATGGCAAGAACGGAAGAGCTGTGGAAACTGGAGGCCAGGACTGATGCTTCAGTAGGCAAGAATAGCATTGGCAACTGACATAGAGCAGAACACCTCCAAAGAGCATAACCAGAAGAGCATTACCAGAAAGACCTGTCAAAACTGACTGAAAATCAAGAGGACTAGCAGAAACCACAAGAATGAGCAGGGTGACACACACACGATTTCTGTTGATGGCTGAACACAGTCCTCCACATTGACCACCCCTAAATAGTGTTGGAGGACCACAAAGCCCAGGAACTGAAGGGTCTCCACAGTGACAGGACCTGGAATTTTCTCTACTGGGAGAAACAGCTGCCAAACTCTGCAAGCTTTGTTTGTCGGTGGAAGCTGATCTGCCTGCTATGTAACAAATACAGAGAACGTTTCCTCAGGAACCCAGCAGACAAGACTAGAGAAAAAATGTGGGGAAGAAGAGATGCCTTCTGTAGCATAGCTGCCTCATCTCTTCAGTCTGCTAGAATTCCCCAATACACAATGTATTTCACATGTCTCAGAAGCGTACTGTCTCCATTTGCACCTTTTAGAGTCCTGCATAGTAGCACAAAGGTGATGGCACAAGGAGGTTGTGGGAGACGAGAGAACTGTGCTATGGAAGGAAGAGACCCTCATCAGTATTTCTGCCATCAGTACTTTGGGGAGGAATGAAAAAGAGAATCCAAAACCCCAAATCCCACATTAAATTTGCACTTGTTCTCTCAGGCTGGCAGCCTAGAAGTTCATAAACTCAGAAGTACCTTGTTCTGGAGTAAACTGTTCTGAAAACAGTTTCCAATGGCTTCCCCGAGTTTGCTTTGCTGGTGGCAGCCCTTTGGCTCCATGCTGGCACATGTATGAAGCTCTTTGAACAAGTTTTGACCTTCCTTTAACCCCTCTGCCTATCAATCCAGCTAATGACATGCTTTGTATTGCACAGAACACATACAATTGACAAGTTCATAGTGTTGTTTAAATATTAAACAGTCTAGACAGGCTTTTGAGTCTTGCGCCGCTATGGAAAGACTCAGACCATACCCATCTCTGAAATTGGGCTGCGGGATCATTTGCACAGTAAGACAGACAATAAGACTTGTATACATTGCCATGCAACAGAAGAGACCCCGAACCGCCAGCCCTAAGTGGAAAGTTTATTTCTAAGCACAATATATGGAAAAACCAAACCAACAAATCCCACAGATATAGAAAACGTTGTAGCAAATCCCTGGTCAAGTAGGACTTCATGTCTGTCACTACCCTGCACCTCACAGCTGCTTAAAATGTCATGCAATGGAGGAGAGGGCACTCAGACGATACCCTCCACTTCGGATCAAGGAGGATCTCCAAGCAGGAGAGTGCCTATGGGACTCCCGCGGAGTGATTCGGACTGTAACCAGCAAAAGGGCAGCGCTGCTCACCCCCGCTGCGCACCTCGTGACTACCGGCGGCAGACTTAGCACTTCAACAGGCTTTACCAACGCGGATTCTCACAACACCCCTGTGAGGTAGGTACGTATTGTTATTCCTCCTTTGTGTGGAGGGGGGACTGAGCCAAACAGCCCAAGGCTACAGAGTCAGTGGCAGAGCTGGAGTGAGAGTATGCAGAGTCCTGTACGCTCAGATTACTAGATCACATCACTCTTTAACTGCAAGTTGTGCTTCTGACCTCATAAGCTTTTAGGTGTTATCCAAATTAAAGTAATTTGACATCTTCATATTAAATAAGCGGAGGGCAGGGAGGGAAGCAACATGTCTGTCAGCTGTCCCTTCATCTGTGTATGCTTCCCCCTTCCTTAAAACCACCACAATTACCCATCTCTTGGAATATAGACAGCTTCCAGGACAGGCATGGGGGTGAGAGGCTGCTGTGTTTTCTTGCTTTGGCCAGGTTTCTCTCTACTGTGGATCAGAAGTGATTCTTCTAGACTTCTGTTCATTGCAACACCTTCCTCTGGGAGCAGCTGCTTTTAAAGATGATTTTAATTTTCCCTTTCCTCTCCCTCCTCCCACCAACATCCCTTCCCTCCCCTCTGCCAAAACACTCTTTGGTAGATATTAAGATTGGTCAGATAAAGGTACAGTGGCCTCAGAAACCATGCTGTTCACATGGGTCCTCAGTAAGTCAGCTTTCTTGGCTGGTGTTTCACCTCCCACATCCTCTGCCAGAGAAGTACCTGTTCTGTTGCATTCTGATATTCAAAGGGACACTGTCAAGTAACCGAGATGAAAAAATACAACCTGCCTTAAGATGCTAACTTCCACCTTCAACGTTGCAGAATGGCTGCTGTGTTCAAACCTGGAGGCTGAAGTTTGACACCTTCTTCCCCAGTTTAGAAACACCTGACCCATGATGGCCTACTTGCCAAAGGAGCTGGTGGCTCACCTTTGCCCTGGCTCCAACAGAAGCTGTGAGAGGTGCTGGTACAATGATGGAGGGCAATCAGACACAGACATCGTGCAACGTTGCTCAGCACTGCTGCAAAATGGACACAGTTTGGCCGAAGTCCTTATCTTAATTTTGGAGGGAGCTGGGTTCAGGCTTGACCACTATGGGCTTGTTGTTTTGGGATTGTTGAGCTGTTGCTCCCCAATTAGCTGATATCCATATTTTTAGGGTTTCTTCTCTTACACTTCCTTTGTGGCAGCTGCACTGACAAAACAACTCAACCCTGTAGAGCTGGGACGTACCCTCCTTGGAGCGAGGACGGAAGGAAATGAGTAACAAGGATTACACAGAAGAAAGGTGAGGAGAAGAAAGACAGGGATGGTGAAAGGAATGGAGTGAGTGGAGAGAACGGTACATGCCCAAATGGAAAAGGACAAAATCAGTAGGGAAAGAAATTTTATTTTCAAGCTTGTAAGAGAATATTACAAACAATGGAGAGTAAAAAAAGCCCAAACCCTAAAAACTATTTAAAAAGTACTTGACAGTGTCCCTTTAATATCCACAAATGGTTCAATCATTGTGCATTGAAAGAGAATATTCCTGAAGAGCAACCGGCACCTTCGAGGATATATCCCAGAGAAGGAGTCTTATTAGAAGTGTTACATATTCGATTAGTGACTGTGCTCCCTCTTCAGACTCTCTCTTGAATGATTGAATGAAATAGACTCTGTAACAAACTAAGAAACTGGATGTGAAAGGTTCAGCCTACAACACTAAGTGAGACTGTTGCAAATCGAGCAGCAGGGATACAGACGCCAAAACAAAAAGATGTACATTTCTAATGCATGAGTGTCTGACTCAGCAAGGTAGCACAAACCCACCATGATGGGTCAGTTTCTTATGACTGGAGTAAAATGGAAGGAAATTAACCTGGAATGCCTGCATGGAAATTATGTGTGTGAGTGGCAAGATTGGGATGCTGGATTTGGGGTAATGAAGGCATAAATCTCACCAGTACTTGTGCTTGAAACACCTGTGGAGCATTAGTAAAAAATTTGCCAAAAATGCCTATACATCAAATAAAGGTCATGGAGCGCCCTCCCCCCTCCCAAGTCCACCCTCACTGACCCCTTGTCAGGAACGTTATGAAAAAACCCCAGGATTTTTGGTGAAATTTGGGTATGCTTGGGTTTTGTTAGATTTTTCTTGGTGGGATGATTCAATCTCTTTTTCTGTAAATCAACACTGAAAAATCTCCAGCCATTTTACTCTAGGTATCCTATAGTAAATTGAACAAGGCTCCAGAGTGACTCAAGAAACAAAATGGCTCATAGCCCTGGTTAACCACAGTCTGGAACATAAAAACACTCCAAATATTTTGTTCCCTTCCTTGTTTTTATAAATCTCACACTGTGTGTGTGTTTGTGTGCGCGTGCATGTGTGTACGGGGGGTGTGTGTACAGAGCATTACCTATTCCAGGTAATAGGATTTGTAAGACATGCTAAACCGTCTGTTCCTCTGCTTCCCCAGAACTCTGCCTACTCAGTTTGTAGTCTGTATTGCACTTGTTTTGTTGGATTTTTTTTTGTGTGATTTGTGGTTTTTTTTCTTTTTTTGTTTTGTTTTTTTTTTTTCAAACTAGCTGGAAAACTCTTTAGCATGAGTGTGCAGCTCTCCCTCCACCTGTTTTTTTTCCTCAGCTGGCCAGGTGCCGCCTCTTACATCTTGTGCAGTTATTGAAAAAGAAAAGGAGAGGAGGAAAAAGAAAAAGAAGAAAAAACTGAAAAGGAAAGAGAAAGAAAAAGGCACACCATGCTCCTCTGCTTTATGAGTTCTTTGTCTCCTCTGCTTCATGTTAAGGCCTCCTGAATTCCTCCGCTCAGACCGTCGTGACCCTCATGACGAGCTCTCTGTTACTACTAGACTGACTCCTCTGTTCGTGAGGCCTCAGGTGGCTGAGTATATGCAGGATGGTATAAGCACAGTGGTGGTCAGAGAGGGTGCCTGTGGCATGGCCGGCAGCCCGTGCTCCGCTGTCGGCTGGAGCGGAGTTAGTGGCTGTACCACCAGTGGAGGACGAGTGGTTGGTTTGGGAGGAGGGACGCTGATTTGTCCTGGTCCCCGTTTTTTGTTCCTCCATGTCCTTTGTTTTGTCATAGTTCAGCACTTTCCACTGCTGATTCACCGCCTGCCACCGTTTAAAAATCCGGTAAACCGAGGGCCCTTCGTGTATTATTAGACCTAGAGGGAAGGGGGAAAGAAATAAACATAAAACAGAAAAAAAAACTTTAGAAAGAACCATAAACCTACCCCAACATCCTGCCCCAAGCTAGTTGGTTAGTTCAGCTCTCCCTCAGCCAGTGTTTATTCAACAACAAATCATGTATTTTAATTACCGACAGGGAAAGCACCAGTGCTCCTTCTCTGCCGGATCCCTTTTCCCCTGAATTAAAAGGATTACAGCTTTATCTCAGCAATCAATAAACGGATCGTAAATGCAGCGGAGTGAGTTATGCTCCTACAGCAAAACCCTATCTGCTTACCCATAAATGCCCGAGGTTTATCTATCACTAGACTAGTTTTGCATGCTGCATAGGCATGATTCACTGAGCTAACGGCGTGTCTTTGGAGGGGGTGTAACTGGATCTGACGTGCCAGTGACGTCTGCTGCACCAACGTCATGAGCATGCACAGCCCGAGTCTCTCCCCACACACAGCAGCAGAGCAGACATGCACACGGAGGCCAGAGGTGGCAATCAGGCAAAGAAAAGGGTCTGTCTATACCTATAAATGGTTTGTCATCCTAGGAAAAGTTTTGCTCATCTGAGCGCAGGTACCTCACTTCCTTCCAAAGGAGAAAGCGACATGTTTGAAAGAAAGGGCAGATGACCTTACACTGTGTGTGCGCCAAGCATACGCATAATGCATATGTCCTGCTACCCATCAGCATATACCAGAGCTGATGCCTGGGGCATGGCACTGGGCTGTGGGACACTTGACTTCTAATATTCTCTGCATTTGAAAGAGAAGGAGCAGCTTAGGTCCTTCCACCCAGCAATCAGCTCACCTCCCGCAGTCTCTGCCATCCTCCCCACCCTTGTAAGGCCACTGAAGCAGTGCATAACGTTAGAAGTTTAGAAGATGATGTCACTTGAGTAATAATCTCTGTTATTGTTCAAGCTGGCTTTGGCTGGACCCTTTGAACACAATAGAAACAGCAGTGCCTGCAACACTTTGTTGCTCTTATCCACTGACAATGGACGACACTGTAACATGTTATGTAGACTGGCTTGGCTGACACTGTAATATAATTAACGAGCTTTGCTAAAGAGTGGGATTTATGCAGAATGAGGGGAGTCTCAGTCTCCTTGTTTTGCAGCAGTGTCTGTTAGGAAAGTCCCTTCATGTCCCACGTAAACGAAGCCAAACCAGCAGGCAGGACTGGGTGAGTTCACACACAGACAGCTTCATTGTTCTTAATAACAACGGCTTCACCATTTTTGATCGGTGTCAAGATTATCAGAAACATTTATAGGAAAATCACCTCACTGGCCTGCCTGTTGCAAGCATATAAACACAAAAGCAAAGAACTAAAGACCCACAAGCAAAATCATGCTTAAATTAGGAGGTTGCCTTGACCAGCAGTGTGTGGGGAGATGATGATTTCCACAGAATGAAGTGGTTTACTGCTGTCCCTGATGAATCAAACGCTAGGGCTTCATCCTCTATCTAGCTTGTCCAAACTGTTCTAGTTCCAGATGGCAGATAATTGCTGGAATAAACCTGTGATATGTCAAACCCCAAATTATCTGAAGGTCACCCTACTCTTAGGACTGACCCCCCATTACTCACTGATGGTTTCCAGCCACCCAGTTTCCTAGAGTATGCATCTGGTTTTACAGAGTTTAAACCCTAGCTTCAGTGTAGACTGAGTTTCTAGCCTGTCTGGTTTTAGGCATAACTAAAAGCCCTGCTGACTTGATCATAGGTTAACTTCAGGGGAACTCTCACACTCATTGTAATAGGGTGGTGATCCTGCTTACTGCCTGTAGAGGTAATCATATTGGACAGTTTAAGTATGCAGATCTAGCTATTCTGGGACAGGGAACTGGTGTTGGGCACTACAGCATGAGAGAGATCTTCCCTCTGGTTCCCATAGGCCAGTCAGTTTACGCAGCTGCAATGCTGCAATCCCGTAGTGATGCCAGCTTTTCATAATCAAACACCATGACATCATAATAGTAAAATGTGTTTTTAGTACCCTACTTTGAAACATGATTGAGAATTCTGACTTCTCCTGATCAAAGCATCAACCATAAAAAGTAGGACTTAGGGAAAGCCTGTAGATCCAGTCAAGTAGATAGAGCTTTGAAGTAGGCCTGAAGTGGATCAGCCCATGACAAGGGACATTAGGAATATATTTAAATGAGCTGTCTGATCTGTAATGAATGAAATGCCAATGACAGAGCCAACGTTTCTCTGAGACCACTTTAAATCTTGGATAAAAAAGCCAAAATCAAATGTTTTCTCCTTGGCTGTAGAACTTTCTCCATAGAATCACATCCATTCTCCGAAGTATTAAACACTGAGCCAGGATTGTAAATTTATTCTTAATTACCTTATCACAAATATTTAATGTGCAGCCTGATTCAAGAGGGCTGTTTATAAAATTCTTGTTTGTTTGCCTTCTAATTATAAATGTTTATGATCTTATGCAATTAACTGTGTGATGCTGATGGATGGTTGTTAAGTCAACTGAGCACCTGTTTTCTTAGATAATTTTGGTTTCCAAATATTTATAAAAGTACAAAATAACTTGTTTTCCTCTGTAGTTACTGGGCTCTAAATTACTTATCGATTTCCCAGTGTCAAGCTCAGGAAGCTGTAAAATTAAAAAGGAACCAAGTGGAGGGGTGGGCAGGGAGGCAGAAGTAACAGTGAATCATTTGCAAGAGTGAATGCCAAGAGTAAGCAAGAGTCCATCAGTTTATATCAAGCTGGAGCATGCTTAATGCTCCCATCGAAACAAATTTTGTCTGCCTGAAATAAATTAGAATTGGAACTCCTACATTCAGCGCTGTGCGTCCCTTTCCAGGAACTTCCTTCCCTTGAGGATCATTCTTGTTCACAGAGGTGAAACTTTCCAATTAAAGGCCAGACTCAAGTGGGAAATCCTTCAGAAGGAAATGTATTCAATTAGAAGCGTCCATCTAGAAGCAATTACTCCATAAGCCAAATCCTGTGTATGTGAGGAAGATAGCAGGTCGGTGTGAACTTTTTTCTTTGTGCACTTGTCTCTTTTCCATGCAAAATTGTCCATATAGAGAATTTCAGATGGATTCTGGTAGTAGCCTGATCCTTTTCCACTCCTCCCAAGTTTATCTCACCCTATTCTGCTTCACAAAATCTGTTCTCAATGGATACACTGTGAAAACTAACCTCTCTGGAACAAAAATCTGTGAGTTTCATGAAAAATGCATTGGTCCAGATTGTTTCCTGGTCTGTGAAATTCTTTGTTTGTGGTGTTGATGAGATGAAGTTCCTCTTTTCACATGGACTTGGTTGGACCAGCAGCAGATGGAATGCCTTGAGTTGAAAATTACTGAATGCTGGAAGAAGTATTCAGGGGACCTATAATACATATTTGTCTTGCTCTTATTTCACTCATGTTTATGGATATCGATAGAAACAGGGAAGCGGATAGATGGAGCCTTGGCCATTCTTACATTCTCAGACAGTTCTACTTGAACTGGTTTGTGTCATGACAAGGTTTCCCAGATGCCTCTGGATCTGGAGACAGCCCATATTGTGCGATGGGATCATTAACCTGATAGCAAAGTTTACCTAAAAAAACCCATTTCTAATGCCTCTGCTTGCATTGCCACAGTGATGTGGCTGTGCTGTTCCAAGGACACACCATTAGTAGCTCTGAGCTAACATGGTAGAGCTAACCCAGTGCAGTGCTCTGAATTAACACATGCTGAATTGGGAACAATATGTACAGGAAACCATATTGATCTCTTTCACTGTGTTCATTCTCTCTATGTATGAGCCTTTTTTCTCTTTCTCTTGTAGCTTTATTATTATTGAGTCCATGCAGAGAGTCAGATCATGATCAGCCCTGTGGAGCTCTGTACAGTCCAGGCAGGAGGGACTAGTGATTATCCTGGGTGCAGGGATTACTTCCCAGAGCTGTGTGCTTTTGAACAACAAAACATTACCTTGGCAATAGGTTATACCAAAACTGTATGCATTGCTTATTTTATGCTTCCTTTCATTTATTATACATGGGAGAGTACCCAGCACCCAAGCACTGCTCTTATGCTCTTATCACAGTAAGCAACCCAGCCCCAAAGACCTCAGAGCCTGGTTCTGGACTGAATTTAAAGCAACAGGTAAGCAACATCAACACAGGTTAGCTAGGAAAGTGTTGTGTCAGTGGAGTTGCATATTCAACCACTGAATGCTCACTGGGAGAGCAAGATGACATCTGGTGACTCTGGGGAAAGACTTACCTTTTCCATTTAACCCCTACCCTCACTCTTAATTTTTCATATCAGAGCAAGGAGAACTGGATTGCTTCATTTCCAGATGACTGAGTTGCACTCTGCAACAGAGCTAGCACTGGTGAAAGTAGTTTAATAATTTCCACATTCTACTGATTTCCACAGCTAACCCTGAGCTTCTGGACTCTGAACATGCAAGAGTTAGAAAGGGGAGTGTAACCAAGGGTAAGTATTACGGATGTCACTGTATGATTTCTCTGAGCCTTGCAATACTTGCCCACATCACACCATGATCCACGTGGGCAGTCTCTGTGCAAGCAAATGTTCTTGATGCTGAGGGTGGACACATATGGGCTGTGTGCAGGTGGCCCTTTGTCTTTTGGGATTAGTTGGGACAGAGGCGCACTGCCATCAATAGGCATGTGACCAAGACTGGTCCAAAGAGAGGTCCTCAGCCCAATGGCTAGAAGGATTGTTGGAAGAACATGGGAAAAACCCATATGTAACAAGGACAACTATATTTGTGCCTCTGGATGGGCAAGGGAGGGAATCAATTGATGTACACCATCCTGTGAGATTAACCCGAGCACCTGTGAGCCTCCAATTTAAGGCAACTTTGGAATAGCAGTTTCCCAGAAATGACAAGCAGTCACTTCTGCATGTTGTCAGCCTCTGCCATCAAGTAATCTTTTCACCAGGACTTTCAGCCCGTAATTAACCTTGCGCTTATTCTAACACTTGCCATGCCTTGTCTTGAAAGAGACAGGTAAATTCTTGGGGCAGGAACTGTTTGTTCTCTTTGTCAGTAAAGAAACCACTAAAACAAGGCTTCTGATGACAGTGAGTGGTACATCACCCCCTGCACTGACCCTCACATCACAGGAGTGAAAAACGCAGTCCATTCCAGCCAGTTATTCTGTCCTGCTTCTCATAAAGCCCCTGTCCTGCCACTTGAGTGTCACTTCTCATTTCCACCTTCAGCAGCACTTTTCTCCTTTGGTTTCCTTTCCAAATGCAGTTTCAGCTCAGCCAGGCAGCTGCCACGCTTCAGCCTGCTTCTGTAGCTTTCATTGCTGGGTGTCAGGGGAAGACTGTAACACCTGTGATCAAAGTTTGATGTTTGCAACCACAAGATCAGTGACTCAGGCTAAGGCAAACCAATCCTCCTGGGAGATAACACTTTCATTGCTGGGCTTTCACTCTGTTGACATAATTGTGTACACAAACCTTTCTCTCCTGTTCTGTGAATTCTTTCAGCTTCTGTGGCAATCTCAAATTCCCCAAATTTGTTTCCAAAGCTCCAGCAGCTCAGCCATCACATATCTCTTTGCCTTCATCTCATCCTATATGCTCCACCCTTTGCCTCCTTTTATCTTAACCTAAGAGCAGAAAAGTGGCTGTAATAATTCAGGCAAAGGGTCTGCCTGTCCTAGCATCCTGCCTCCAGCAGTGTCCAACAATACAAGGAAGGGTGTAAAAACAAAGCCAGGAGAGTAATGTTTCCCAGGTGTGCTCTGCACACTCCAGGGACCCTACCTAGCCATAGATTGTCTTTTTTGGCTCATTTATGTTCCCTAACTATAGGTTTCTAGTGTAGTAGAGCGTACTGACTGTGGTCTGCACTTGGCTGAAGTCAGACTGTCTCACCATTTCCCAAATTCTCATAGTTCCCATGAGATCACTTCATTCAAAAAAGCACATCAGAAATAACCATGACTCTCTGCCTTACCCAAGCTTTGCAAGTACCTCACAGTACATGAGAGATAAGCCACCAAGCTCCCACTGGACCCCTCCAATCCATTCTGCTTTTAGGTGCAATCTCCTGTACTTTATACCTCATCATTGTGCAAGATAGTCCTTGGTGATAAACTGGGAAAAGAGAGACAAAGGGACATTTTCCTGCATATAACAGGCTGGGAAAGGAGCACCTAGTATCAGGCATCACACAATTTTGTGGCAGGGTCAGTTCCAGACGAATATGACAAATTCTTTAAAATATCTAATGTCTTTGAATACTCCAGTGGCCAAGACTGGGGAAGGGTGTGAACCAGTGAGTGAGGGAAAGGTAGATTCGTAATTGAAAGCCATCTCGTGCCATCAGTGGGACTCTGAATTTGGGCTGATTTTAGAGGGGAGATGTGAACATCAGTGTTGAGAGGAGGGCATTAGCTGATTCCCTGCCTGGTCTTAAGTCTTGTTCGTCATCTACAGAACCTCTTAATTAAGTCCCTCTTTTTCTGCAAGTGAACTCCCCAGGAGGGTGCAGTCCCCAGAGCAGGAGGTGCAGAATCAGCACTCTACACCTCACCTTCCCCTTGATACCTTAGTGAAATAAACTGATATATCACAGAATCACTGTCTTTGACAGTGTGACTGCTTGGTCCAACTTGTGTTCCAGATTCCGATTTCTCCTTCCTAAGGGTAGCACTTTGCACTCCTCAGCATTCAATTCCATCTTGCTGATTTCTCCAATTTTCCAAGGTAATTTCAAATGCTGATTTGATCCTCCACAGTGCTTGCAGCCTTTCCAAGCTTGGTGTCATCTGCAAATTTATAACAGCTCTTCCTATTTTATTATCTATGCCATTAATAAAAATATTGGAGAGCAGAGTTCAAAACAGTCCTACTTGAAACATTTCCAGTTTACAGTACACCACTGACAAGTACTGTGAAAGCATTTTTTTGATTAGTTATACGCCTGCACTATAGTATTTAATCTAGACCATATTTCTCTGGTTTGTTTAGGAGAACCTTAAGGCAAAGCATCAAAAGCATTGCCCAAGGCACAGCATATCAAATTGGCTTCTTCCGCCTTAACCACTAGGACAATTACCCTTCCAAATTAGATAGGGTTATACTCTTGTGCTCATCAATTGGTTAGTTACAATTTTCTTCTAATATCTTTCTATGCATCAGTTAAGCTGATTTGCCCTTCATTTCCTTGATCCTCAGTAACCACCTTCTTTAATGACAGAGATTATACTTAAAGCTAGGTACAAGGCCTGCATTTCCCCAGCTGCCTGGCACCTCCTGCATCCTCCCCAAGTTCCTGACGATAACATGCTCATGGGTCAGAGACTGTTCCTGCAGCTTCCTCTGAAGTTCATTAGGACATACTGACAAGGACAGAGTTACTTGTTTGAATATTTTTGAGTCTATTTTTTTCTGATTCTGCCCTGGGCTTTTTCTCCTCATTAAAATTATTTTAGTTAAGATTTGAAGACTGAAACAAAGGCAACATTTAACTCTTTGGCCCTTTTTGCAACAAAAATTGTTTGAGCTCTTAGATGTGCCTTGTTCTTACTTCACATATGCTTATGGACCCATTTCCTGGTGCCTTTTGTATCTCTGGATGGTCATCCTGAGGCTCAGCTCTAAGGGCTCCCCATGTCTATGTGATTCCTAGAGACTTGTTACTATTTGCAAATTCCTTTTCTGCTTTTTGTGTGATTGTAGCTTCTGATTTTGGGTCCTCAAAGAGCTCCTGATGCAGCCTCACTGCTCTCTTCCCACACTTCTGAGCTTTCCCCTGCACAGTTTGCTGTTGTGCCTCTAGTATCATTCCTTTTGGCAGCCAGGAGCTGTTCACGGCTCTTTTATCCTTCAGATTCCCCTCCCAAGAGACTCTCCCTGCTTTAGTCCCCTAAGGCTGCTGCTGCTGCTTTTCTGGGGCCCATTATCATCACATCGTACTTTCCTTCAGCTCAGGAGTGCTTTCATTGCACAGTCACTTTTCATATAAACTACTGCTACATTCAGATTTTCAAGGTTTCTTTACTTTCTTTTGGTGAAATCAAATAGGAAGTATAGACTCCTTCATAAGTGCTACTCCTGCTTTCCAAAACATAAGTTTTGTCCTCAAAATGTTTCAAGAGCTTAGTGGACAGTCTATCTTGCATACAGAAGTCCAGGTAAAGGATGACCTAGGACCTCTGGTGCTGTCTTTTAGACATTTCAGGTAGGAACACTGGATGAGTGAGCAGGATGTCTCTAGTCCACAAGACATCTGGCAAAGGTCAGTTCCTAATAAAACTAAAATTGTACAAGAAGGGTGTGCAAGCTCAAAAATGTCTAGCATTGAATGACACATAGCATAAACTGAAAGTGTATTCATAATGTTTAGAGCTCAAGTGAATGCTTAGCATATAGAAAAAAATAATGAGCTGATAATAATCAGGTATTTTCTTATTAATCATTCTCCACTCACATTTTTTAATACCTAAAGAACTGAATAAATATGCAAGAATCTGGACTGTGTTTTGGCTCAGCAGAACTGGGATGACTGCATGGCCTCTTGAGTGCAACTGACCACTGGTTGACATGTGCTGTCATGGATCCCACAGGTTTGGGGAAGATGAAACACTCCTCCTTCTGCTCATCTGTATTTGCTGTAACGGAACTCCACTGGCAGACAGTTTTCACAGTGATGTGCGTGTCATGCATGGCTCTCCTCAGGCCACAAGAGCCACAACTCCAGCAAGACTGAAACTGAATCCCTCAAAGGGTGACACCTCGATGGCCTGGCCAGAGCTCCCACCAGTGTAGGCAGCAAAAGTTGCTCCCAGCTGTCTTGGGGAGGTATTTTATGGAGGTATGGACTCTGCCATTTTGGGTAATTGACAGACAGACAGTCTGGTTCCCAAGCCTTTGACTGCTGCCTAAGCAGGCAAACCTTGTGTTTATTATGGTTTGTCTGTTCTCGTGCAAGCTGAGGTTCAAGGAGATGGCTCTGCGTTAAAGCTTCCTCAGTCCAATGTGGACCAGGACCCCCCACAAAGGCACTGATAACCCCTCTCCTTCCCTCCCTCCTCCACTCCATCTGGCAGCAGGTTCCGTCTGGGTGGATGGTTACACTACGTCCCAAGCTCTCTGCAGCCGTTAACACCCACCCCCAGACTCAGCAAGAGCCGTGCTGGGTGAGAGCTGGATCCAGTGCACCAGCATCTCAGAGGGTCCCCACAGTTGCTGTTCCACCAGGCAAGAGATCATGGCAGACACCACGCCCTGCCATGGTGGGGCTGAGCTTGGGCAGGTGGGGAGTTTATTTATTACTGATGAGAGTGCTTGGTGTGACAGCTGGCAGCATCTCTCCTGCAGGCAGCACTGTGATTTTTCAGGATGCTGCTGAGCTATTTCCAGGTTGTGACACTGCAACATGTCATGACTTCATGTAAGGCAGTGATTTCTGTGTGTACAGGTTCCCCTTGGAAGCAGGGGCAATCCCTCCCTGGAGCATTTGTAGGTGGGGAATGAAGAACATTTTATTCAGTGGGATGAACTGAGAGGACAGGTAGGACTGCTTGCCATGGGGCTTGTGGAGCTGGTGGGAGCTGGAGCCAGTATGTTGTAAGAGCTTTGGGGCAGCTTTTATGGCTGCCAGGTAGATGACAGCTTCTCTGTGAGCTGCTACCTTCATCCCAGGGCATCCTCAATCATGTCTTCTTCTGACCCTCACATTCCTCTGCAACACATGGGCTGAGCTCCACAAAGCTGAGCTGGTTTCCAAAACAAGGAAAGACTGGCAAAATTAAGGAGCTGCCAGGAGGTGCCCAAAGGACAGGAAATTCGTTTTTGTTCAGCCGTCTCACTTGGCTGGTTTGTAACGGGCAAACATCATCAGTTGTCTGTAGGATACTATCTGTAACAGGTGAGCTGGGCTGACCCTGGGAACCACACACAGCAACACTATCCCTGTAAAAATGATGCAGTATTTTCAGCTGTAAGCATAGGAGCCACCAACCACCACAACTTTCTCCTGCCCTGCCCAGATCAGCACTTTTACATCCTGCCTCAAAACTGGGGCAAAAAAAAAATCAAACCAAGGAATAACACTGAAAATAGGTAAAACAAAACCCAGAGAAATCCTCGCTCAGGCAACAGATAAACCATAAACAGAGGCACTCCTGTAAACTCAGTTGGCTTTGGACAGCTACAGTGAAATGGATGTTGTGCCCTTAAGGGCTCTTGTACTCCTGTGGTATTTAATTCACAGTGCACAATAAAGCAGAGGATTAAAGGGCAGTCTCTAGCTATGGAGGCAGCAATAAATGAGACTCTTCTTGGAAAAAACAATTAAATAAATAAAGATTGGAGCTCTTCTGGCAGAGCTGCCTTGCTTCTGACCCATACATCTTCAGCAGCATTCCCCACTTGTGAATCTCCCCGTAACTACGCCAGTATAGAAGCGGTAGAGCTTGGAGGCATTACCCATATATCCCTTTGCTCTCTTATAGCTTCCATTCCTTACTTTGTAGCTAGGATTATACAGACCCTCTTGGCAACTTTTTCCCCCAAATTTGAAATGGGCACAACACCAACACCCCACATCGTTGTGCACAAGAGGTGAAAGATGTGCTGTGTGCATGGCAGATAATATTAAGATTTTAAAAGAAGGGACTAGAAAATCATTTCAAAATGGATTGAGCAGAGCACTGCCCAAAGGCACACCCAGGCCTACAGGAGATGTTATAGGTCTTTTCTACCTTCAGGTTTCCAGACATTTCTTATCAGAAGCTCACAGAGGTAAAAACTTACGGTGAGGAGAGAAAAAGCATGTGGCTTCCATCTCACTACACTTGGACCAGGGCAGTCAGTCCTCCAGTTCAGAGCCTTGAATCTTTCTATCCTGTAACTAATGCTACTTTGACCAAGTGCAGCCTCTGCAGTCATTCTGGATCCCCAGACATTCCTGAAAACCTTTTTTTGAATGCAAAGCTGGACAACAGCATGGCTTTGTGTAGAGCTTGAAATCTGGCTTCACAACTGCTTGGAGTGAGTCTCAAAAAAGTCATGCTAGCCCTTAGAATGGAAGAATACGTACATATTTTTCAGACAAGTGAGAATGTTTCATTTGGACTTGAAATTTTTTTAATGTCATATTCCAATTCTGACACTGAATTTAAAATACTCAGCATGAGCAGTCATCTCTAAATGCTAAATCAAAATGCTTTGTTCAAAAATGATCAAAACATGACATTTGCTTATTGAAGGTATAACTAGTTCCTCCCTCTCTGCTTTTATTAGCAAATGAAATTCTGTAAGAAAAAAAGGGAAGAGTTTCACAGGTTTTCATTTTCTAAGAGATGCAGGCTCTGTTAGAGCCTGATCCATCCAAATTGCTTCAGCCATCCAAGATCTCTTCCACTAACTGGAATAGGGACCAGTTAGGACAGACGGAAAGGTGAGTACAGATAACACTTCGCAGAACACTCCCCCTGGTAAAGTAGGGCACATAGACTAAAGTAATGGACTTGGGAGTGCCTCTGAATTTCCAGGTTTGCTTGCATGTTGTGATTGTTTCTACCACCTTGCTGGAGCAAGATGTGGGTGTTCTTCCTCCCTGCCACGCATGAAGGCAAGTCCAAGGATGTGAAGCAGAAGGTGCTCCTGGTGCTCTTCAGCCAGCCTTTTGTTGGGACAGATGTACTGCTAGGACACACCACAGTGCAGCCTATGTTTGGCTGCTTTGTCCCCCACAACCATGACAAATCTTTCATCGCAGACCCCAGGGTTTCTGTGAGATTTCCAGGAGGCTTCCACCTTGGGCGCTGGGGCCTCTCCTCTCTGCTCTTCTACAGTGTCTCTACAGGTTGCACCCGACCTTCTCCCCTGCAAAGGTCTTCACCTCTCACACAGGGGCACTATTCAAAATTAAGGAAGGTAGTAGGAGCAAGGAGGACAAAGTTTCATAATTTCTGATTCATTACTAGCCAGGATCTCTGAGAGGGAAGATCTTTTGCCTCCCTGCTCTGGGTATATAGATTTCTTCCACCAGAGCTGAAGAAGTTTAGGAGCTGCGATACCCAGCTGAGTGAATGCTGACACAGGCTGAAAGGAGCAAATAAGAGTTCATACGCAGCGATGGGATCAGTCAATGCTGAGCTGACAGGAATGAAAGCAGTGAAAGGAACTAAGAGTGCATACGCCTGCAGCAAATGTCTGGAGAAGAGCCCTGTAGGACACAGAGAGGTCCACACTGTGGCCGTGGGCCAGCAGAGTGAATTGCCCCACCCTGTGCCCAGTCCTTTGGCTCTTCAGGCTTCTCTGCATTCAGCAGGTAGTGATGACTGCCCACTCCACAATGGCTGGACCTCTTCCAAGAAGGTAAAGTGCTGACTGTACTACTGGGCACAGGATCCCTGGCATAATTAAATCTTATTGAACAATTTCTGCCAAATACCACACACCAATGCATATTGTGGATCCAGTTCTGCCATGGGGCAGAGGGACTCAGGCTGTGGCTGCCGTCAGTAGGTCTTGGTTCAAGAAGAAATTGCTGTTTCAGAGAGCAACTTCCAGGTAGAGTAAGTTTAGCAACTTCGGAGTAGCAACTTAGCCCATGGGTCTTTTTGCAGCATTAGAGCTCATAGACTATCTGGGTCTGAAAGATGGCTCTGTTGGTAGGTAGTCATCCTTCCAGGAACAGAACTACTCAGTTACCACTTTAATAAGCAATCCCAGAGCTGGATTAATGTGGCGTCATGTTAATCTGTTCTTACCTCTGCTTCTGGCTCCCTACAGAGCTGAGGACACACCAAAAGCAGTTTCATCCACTATAGATGGAGGATGACACACTGTGGCCTCATCTTTGTCTATGGAGTTGACCTTTCTTGTTGCAGCCACAACAGCATGCCATGGACCACAGCATCCTACCTCCACAAGTCTGTGGGAATGGAGACTGTAGTAGGAGGAGCAATGGGACAGACGAAACTTGGAAAAACACAGCCTGGCACAGAGCTGAGGACTTTTTCCAGCCTTTACTAGACAGCACAATTTATGCAGTTGGTGTGGGAGATTCTACCAGCTGCCTACAAGAGAATCTCCTGCTGTAGTGTAGAAGCTGTGACAGGCAGGTGAGCACTCCTGCCTCAGCCCATGGATGGGAACTTCACTAGAGCACCAGGCACTTAATTCCAGCATGGGGGTTTAGTGACAGGGAAGCATCATTCTGATTATAATGCATCACCCTCAAAAGCACAAGATGCATTTCACAAGGCAAAAGGACTTCTTTTCCACCTCAGAAAATGTTAATTATGTTGCCCTCATTAAATGCTAAACACATTGATCCACTGGAGCAGAGAGCACCATATGGCAAAATACATCTCCAGAGCCCAGCTGCAATAGTGGAGAACTGCATGGAGATGGTCGTGGTGAAGGATTGCAGAGTTGAAAGGGCACGTGTGAAAGGCCAGGTGCTGCTCTGACAGTGCTGGAAGCCTAGCTCCTTCCCTGCAAAAAGGGAGGGGGTTCACAACCAGGTCCAAACTCTGTGGCTCTTTGCTCGACAGAGACGTGCTGAGCTGCCCTGGAGTCAACAGGCGCATTGAGCCTCTGCAGAAATGCCCGCTGGTGAAAGCAGAACATGCACACACAGACACACACAGAGACACACACAGAGACACACACACAGACACACAGACACAGACACACAGACACAGCCAGACACACACACAGACACACACACACACAGACACACACACACAGACCCAGACACACAGACACACACAGGCTGGATGGCCCACTCTGCTCTCGTATTGAATAATCAATGCAGCATTAGATAAAAATAGGTTCCATCTTTCAGGAACGCAGGGGCAGCACGTCTCAGCTTTGCTGAGCATCCGCTGTTCTGGACAGTGGCCAGGAAGTCAGTCAGTAGATCAGCTGCGCAGTGTCACTCCTCCTGCTGCTGGCCCAGGTACAGGGCCCTGAATGACTGCTCTCGAGGGACAGTTCCTGTCCAGCTGGATTGAGCATTCCATGACAGTCTCTGTGGGGGCTGTTCCTGTCTCCACACCTCTTTTTATAGCTGGAAAATCAATGATTTGCTCAGTGATTTTTTGAGCATACGTGTTGCGGCTGAATGTATGCAAAACAGGATTCACCATGGCAAAAAAGCAAATCGGCTGCCTGACTTTATCCCAGCTGCCTGCTCTGATGATACCTCCTGGATCTGGTCACTCAAGTTAGCTCCTGGTAGCTCCAGTTTGCAGGCAAACTGGGCAAGAAGTGTGTTGACAGCATGGCAATCAGTGCATTAAGCTGAATGGCATAGAAGACCTGCATACTCTCATGGGTCTCTTCCAGGTATGTTAAAGCCATGCAGGTTCACTGTCTGGATTGGTCTCGGGTTTCTCCTCTGAAGACAATTGCCAAACTTCTCTGCTGTGTGCTCTGCTTTTAGGGTGTCATCAACCCAGGCTGTGCTTGGTGATTCAGATTGGTACAGATGAAGACACCTAATTTCTCAATTTATCTTTGTTTTATTGGGATTTTGACTCTCAAATGCTTCGAATGCTGTGACCTGGCTAGAAAAGACCCTGAGGCTACCTCAACCTGGCATTTCCTCTAGGAAGCAAAGCTCATTTAAAACAAAACCACATTAGTCTTGGCAGGAAGTTTGAATTGTGACTGTCTCAAGGAAGCTCCATTAATTACTGTTCCTGTTGCACTATGAAAGATCAAATGCTGGGGATCAGTTTTAATTGGCTATTGATTTCTTATGTTATTACCTACGGTTGTGCTGATACGCCATCAGACATACTGGATGCTTTTGATTATTCTTGCTGGCAGCTGGGATTAAAAACAGCGGGCTCACACTTCCTGATCTGTAATGGATTGCCATGGTGTGCCAACAAAAATCGTTGGCAGGATGAATGGTCTTGCTTTGCCTGTCTCTTGTGCTATTGAGCTGCAGTGCAGTTACTGTTGTGAAGGCAAATACCCTCAGGGACGGGCTGCCAAGGAAAGCAAAGGAAAAGCTTCAAAGAGCACAAGGATTTAGTGCTGTCAGCACCGAGGCAGGGTGAGTCAGAGAGCGAGGACTAGGTGGGCATGGACAAAGCAACAGTCCACACCAGACAGCGATCCAAGGAGAGGCAGATTGGATTGTTTTTTTTGGGGATAAAGCCTCCAGCATGCCAACCACAGGGATAACCCTGTGTGAGCACAAGCAGGACGGCACGCACTAACCTTAGCACAGTGACAGCCCTGCACACACAGCCTGCTAATGGCCTTCCTGAGACACATTTCCCCCTTGGAGCTGATCTGGTGATGCCTGAGCCTAGAGACTGGGACATGCTCTCATTAGCTGGCAGAGTTCCTCCTTGTTTAACAAGAGACGGTTTCCTATCCTCCTGACCCCAAATGACACCTTAATCTACAAATGCTGACTTTTCCTAATTGCACCTTGACAGAGAGAAAGGCAAACGCCTCCTTCTCCCTCCAAGGACTGTCATTTAATTAAGAGGCTGGTATCTCTCAGGATTTACAGCCCAGCTCTAAGCTGCTACTCTCTCTACTCAATAACACAGTCCTATGAATGCTTGCTCCATTTATCTCCACATTTCGATAACCGCATTTCTGCTAATCCTTTTCTATGCCAGCTTTCTGGATTTACCTCTCATGGATCCACGCAGAGAGCAGTTAATCAAATGCACAGTCCTCTCACTTTTCATTCACTTCCTGGTTGCTGATCTCAGACACCTGTTTTGTAGATGGCTTCATAGCAGAGCATTACCTATGCTGGCACCATTACCTGTTTCTAGTTTAATCCAACTCTCATATCTGTCCTACAGACATGACCAGAGATAGCACCCATGAAAGAGACAGAGATCAGAATCAAAGATGTTGGGGCTGGCTGGATATCAAGAAGCATTTAGTCTGTTCCTCCGTCACAAACTGAGATCATCTCTCTGCAACCTGTTCTTGACATATGTTTTCTAACACGTTCTTAAAAAAAAGTCCAGTATTGGAGACTCCCACAAATTCCAAATGATGCTTTCTAGCGCTTCCTGCCCTCCTGTTAGATGTCTGAGAGCAAGAGGGAGAACAATGTTGAAAGACCATCTTGTACGTCTTGCCTAGATGGACATAGCTTCTGGTACTTGGGGCCATACCATCTGTTCTACCATTCATGAGGAGCAGATTCATCTTACTTCGGTTGTGGTTTTGTTTCCATAGTGGGTGAAGGGGTAGAAAATGGTGTCTGTCCCATACAACTGGTTTTCCAAAGAAAACTACTGTATTATTGCAAGTGGGTGGCTGAGGGTCAGAGTCAAGACATCTGGATTTTGATGCACGGATCGATAGTCTCTGAGTTGGCAGCTGTATTTTGAGAGTTCAGCTTGGAGATGATCTGACTATTTCAAATCAAATGCAGCTCAAGTGAAGATAACAACTAAATAATCTGTGTTTAGGGAGCCCTAAGTGCAAGTGAGCACCTGTGCCCTCACCTTTGACTCCACATTGGGAAGACCAGTGCTGCCATGGGATTGCCCATATCTTGTCTTGCCCATATCTGTCTTGGCAAATTGCTACCTAAACCCCTTAGTGACTTGGTAGAGAGGAGGCCCCACAAAACAGCTGGGCAGCTGCTGACTAGTCTGTATTCCCTGTCTGACAATAGTCAGATTCCCTGCAGACTTGGTGTCTTCTCCAGCTTTGAGACCCTACAGTGCCAGAGAAAGTGTCCTGCTGAGCACCTCCAATGACAGGGTGCGTAAACAGGCCTCCTTAACAAATGTCACTGCCTACTCAATGGGCACAGGACATACAAGGACAACTGAAGTGGGAACTGGCAGGAACCGCAGAGAAGCTCTGCTTCAGCACATCTGCTCTTTAGTAAATATCTTGTCTTTCAAGCCTCTGCTCCTCTGCCAGCAAAAGCAAAACTTGGGGTCAAACTGGGAGAAGAAGAATTGGAAATCATACAATTAGTGTGGGACCTACAGTACAACATTCTGCTAGCTAAGGCTGCCCAGTCTGTTACCAAACAATGCACAGACGTGTGTTACATTAGCTGAAAGAAACAAGTGTGGTGGAACTGAATGCACTTAATGTCCCGCTCTTTCCTCCTCGCTGAGCATTTCTTAGTCCCTAAATCTTTCCTACTCACCCACAGGCTGAAAAGCAAAAAGAAAAGGGGCTGGACTGTGGAGGAGGAGACACCAAAATGCACAGACAGCATCCTGGTATTTCAAGAACCATTGTCACTGCAATTATCCATGAGAGGTTTTATCCTGAGCTTGCACAAGTGGAACTAAAGCCCCTGGAGGAGTAACAGGAGGGTTTGGGCCATCCTGGCAGGCAGGAGCAGAACTCTGAATCTCCGGAGCTACAATCAAAGACCCAGCAAGGTTTGGGTGAAGGACAAAGAGATGGAGAACAGCTGTTCCATAGTGAGGAACTCAACGCGAGTCTCCTAGGGAGTTGGCATTGCTGCATGCATCACAGTTGAGGAAAGCTATAATGAATGAGGAATTAAACTCAGTCACGGCGTTCCCTTTGATCAACCCCTTCTGCTGGCCTGACCTGACCATGCCTCTCCAAGGGATGACCAGCCTTTTGGCTGGCATTAGTGCAGCCCCTTGAAATCAGCAGGGCTGGAGAGAAATCGCTCAGAGGAAAGACCTGAGAAACCTGACCGCATCGACAGCCAGGGAGTCTCAGCTCCTCTCATTTGTCCCTTGGTTCAACCCAGGCAGAGAAAGAAGAGGCGGAGGAGGAGGTGGGCAGGAGAGTGAACACCAGATCTCAGCTACCAAAGCTCAGAGCTCCCCTCCCAACCCCTGCAGACCCTGGAGCAGCAGCAGCTGGGATTGCAAAGGGTATTGATGCAATGCCAGCCAGTTTTACACTGGAGCCAGGCAGGGGCAGAGGGCTGGCTGCACGCACATATAAGCTTTTCTAGGGAAATGCATACAAAAGCACACATGGTCCAGAGCATCATCTCTGCTGGTTGACTATGGGTGGGCTGCCTGGTAGCACAGGCAGATATGCTGCACATAGCACAAGTGGAGCCATCTCTGGGTAGTCTCTGAGGTGCTGAGCAAGAGAAGCCACATATAGACATGCTAACTCACTGCACCTCAATGCTTCCCACCTGCTTTTGAGTTTGTGGGAAAGCCAGCATGTCTGGGCCACCAAGACTGCCAGCTGCACAGGGAGGACTATGAGACAAGGGCTTCCCCAAGCCACAGTTCTGAAATGTTCCTGGGAATAAGATGGCTGCTTGCTCTTTGGAAAAAAACAAAGCTCCCAGGTTAGGGTATTAAATTTAATGGTGACATCAGCAGAGATGCAAAGGGACTAAGGGACTTTTTTTTTTTCCCTCAGAGAAGGTGGAAAAGAGAAATGGAGGCCAGAGACTTTAAAAAAATTAATAGGAAAGGAACAAAACCCCTCAAATCTTAACCTGTCTGCCCAGTTCCCCTTCAGTTCATGGCTAGTGTGGTTTGTCTGTGCTGTGTGGGAGGATTTACTGCCTGTTGACAGATGAGCTCATCAGTTCCCCCCAGTTCTTGAAGCTTTATCAAAGCCAGTTAATCATGTTACTTAAATCCACCCAGACCTGGGCTCTGCACTTCTGTCTCAGCCAACAAGGCAACACAAATGCATACCACACACACATGGATGACTTTTTTCCACTCTCAATTCTACCAGTAAGAGGATGTCACCAGTGGCTATTGTGCCAACATGTGGGTGCTGCCTGTCTCACTTGCACTAACTTTGCCACCTCTTCTTCCTGGATAGACATGATATCTCTACCAGCATCTCATTGAGGAACAGGATGATCTCTACAGGTCAAGCTCACATCTCGTTATTAGCACAGTGATAGTAACAGAGGGAGGAACTGGTGTGGATTTTGGCAGCCCCAAGTCCTGTGTTGGAAGGATGCTGAAGCCAAGAGCCATTTGAACCCAGATACCAGGGTATGTGGTCCAGAACTCTATCTGTTTGGTTTACTTCTGTACCCTAATTTTACCACCTGCTGCTCTGTGATATAGTCTGTCCTTCTCTTCTAAAGGGCTGAATTGGGGACTGTGCTCTTTCCCTCTGGAGTGGTCCCACCCACGCAAACACAAATTCACCAAGCCAAGAGGATTGCCTTGTCCCAGTGAGTTTCTGGCAGGCTGCTTCTGCCTTTATACCAGCTCTCTGGGACCCTCTTCATTTCCTGGAAGGGTCAATTAAACTGATGTTATCTAGTAGCTTGTGCTTAAGTGGGCACTGCTCAGGAGCACATTTGCAGTGGCTGATGTTCACTGAGCTGTTTTGGTAACCACCGCTACTTCAATTGCCTTCAAGTGCCTCTGCCCATCATCAGCTATGTCCCCCTATCCTGTAGGCCTGCACTGGCACTGCAGCTTGAGTTCTCAGGGAAACCCTGCTGGGACACAGCTTCATCCTCAGGGCTGCTCTGTATCAGCAACCTGACAAGGACTCCAAGCTGGGCCATGACTTGGGCTGACTGGAACTTGCAACTCCATGGTGAGCCAAACAAAGGGCAGCCACCCTGCCCAGAAAGAGGTTCTACGTAGAGCAGACTTGCTGTACCCAGCCATGGGTCAGTCCCTAAATTTGCTATTCCAGAAAGGAAGGAGTTTCTTTCCCAGTGTTACTCAAAGTCTTACATTCCTCAGCCTGCTCCACACCTTCCCACCCTCTTCTTGCTCTGGTTTGTTTCTCTCTGGGGTTGCTGCAGGTCCCTCTGCCAGCCCAGCCAAGGAGATACTCCAGGCCTGCCCAGACAAGCAGAGAGGACTTTAAAATAGGTGTCGCAAAAGCGAAGAGGAGGAAAAGCCCAGGAGGCTCAACCCAAGCGGAGCTGTACCGAGCTGTGGCTCTCCACACCATCTCCCGCTCCTCTCTGCGGGTGAGTGGGTGGGCGCCTTCGGCCGTGCCGTGAGATGCGATCACCCACCTATACAGACAATGTCCATGAAGCCGTACATTCCATAGCAGATCTGGAAGAGCAGGTCCTGGCGCTGCCATTTGGCTGAAGGACTGAAGGTCGACCAGATGAGCCACGAGATACTAGCGATGAGGAAGAGGGAACCCAGGATGGCTGCTGCTATCTGAACCTTCTCAATGACTGTCAGAGAGATGGCCTGCCACTGCAAGGGGAGGGAATGGGGAGAGGAAAGGAGACAAAAGGGAGGAAGGAAAAAGAGAAGAGATTAGTTACTTCGGGTGCATTGCTGCTTTACACCACTGTGGTGGTTTTGAAGATCTCAAAGAGCACGTATGAGCACCTGGTCCACACCTAGGATGGAGCACGGCAGTTGTTCAACAGTGAATGGCCCCATGTTTCCTGTCAGCATTGCTGAACAGGCAATGGGGAGTAATCCTGCATCTCACCAAGAGAGCAGAGAGACCTGAGAGAGGCAGGATGGACTGGGGACCAAAAATAACAACACCACAACAGTAGGTCTGTGATAGCCATTGCAAACCAGGACACTCAGTTGCTACTTCACATAGAGGCCAGGCAGCATCCTCAGCCAGGGCATCCTATTAGCACGGGAAGTGTCTCAGAGAGCCAAGCTTTCCTTTAGAGGCCTCCTATGAGCTGGCTCTGTGCCTCTTTGTGAGATCTGACAGGATCACTAGGTAGGATATCACAGCGGCAATGCACATCCCACAAAACTTGTCACAAACAACACAAGTTGCTGTGGTCAGGACACCCTGCCTTTAGATGATGACACGTTCAGGCTGTGTTCCAAGGTAAACGCCAATGCTTCTTCCTCAGAAGAAGAAAAAATTAGAAACAACTTCCCCAATCCATTCACTATGTCAAATAGCTTTGTATAAGCTATGGTATCAATATCAATATGGTATCAATATCAGACTCCCCTCTGTCTCCAGCATAAAACCTCCCCAATCAGATTTACAATGCTGAGAGAACTGCCCTGTAAAAACCAAGAGCAGAAATTGCTTTCTTTAACAAGATGTGGGGACACAGTCCACAGCCCCTCTTGCAAATTAGAAATCAACTGCGTAAACAGGCTGTAGAGAGACAGTCTCTCCTGGCATTATAGTATATAGGCCACCTTTAGCTGTGAGATATATGCCCTTGAAATCTCAGTGGGACTGGCAGAAGGATAAATCAAGGCAGACTTCAACCTCCTGCAAGTATAGAGGATTCAGAGGAATTGAAAATATTCAGCCCATATTCAGTGTCCCTGTGAGGCAGCATCTCCGTCAAGCCCTTAGCACCCTGCCCGTTTGTCAAACATATCCTGGGACAGTAGGGTCACCCGTTAAGCCTTGTCACATCCTTTTGCAGGTGTCCAGTTGGTGGGTTCCTCTTTAAAGCCTAGGCCAGCCAGGAGTTACCAGTGTTTTTTGGGAGGTAGGGAGGACTTTCAACCCTGATTGAAGGGCAAGGAAGACAACAGGTGACTTGTGCTCGTACAGGCATGTATGATGTTTCTACCAGTCCAGTGACCAAACCCCTGAACTGAATGCACTCCCCTGCAGAGGGCTGCCTTTGGAGAGGAACAGAGGAGAGCTTCAGCCTCAGGCTGCAGTCTGTGGGTTGCAACTGGAAAGAGATTGCCTGGCTTGGCTCAGAGGTGAGCTCAAGTGTTTGTGTCTGCCAGCCTTGCTCCTTGGCTTACATCCTGCAAGGGCAGACAGCCCTCATATCATATGTCAGGGGTGTGCAGCATCAGTGAGGTGGGTGGTACCAGCTTATTTCATAGTTGGCAACAGAGCACACAGCCATAAAGCTTCCAAGGCTCTCTCTAGAGCACTTGTTCCCTGCTGAACCAGGACTGGGCTCAGGTAACCCCAGTCCCCTGCCAACCAGTCCAGTGGCTGTCCCAGTCAAAGGCAAACACCAAGCAATCTGGACACTCAGTGATCTCTTAAACAGCCCATTCCCACTCTGCCATAGCCTGACCTGCCCCCTCAGGCCACGCCAATGCCTGCTTTGCACCACAAAGAAGTTGAGGTAGTCAACAGCCCTCCTCATAGCATTGGAAGCTTGATGGAGCCAGCTGCAGTGGGTCAAGACTAGTTGCAGCGATGCTAGTGTCAACAGGAAATTAACAAGTGTACAAATCCTCTCCTGGCCTAAGACAGAGCAAAGGTTACTCAGAACCCATTGCTCCCAACTTAACTTTGGGTTCTGAGGGTGGGATCAGCAGTTATGCTGTCCTCCCATCAGCTCTTCAGCTTTGTTCTCAACAGCACCATAAGCAGAGGCAGGACAAATACACAACTGGTGCCATCAGCTCATAGTTCAGGACCAGAGGGGTGTGGCAGGAGGAGGGTTTGGGTGTGTGCATGAAGTTGCACGTTCTCCTTGGCAACTTTCTGCAGACCTCATCTCCCCTTCCACTAACTCTGGCAAACGCCGAGGGTACAGGAGTGCAGGGAGCTCAGCACACAGCCTGGTTCTGCCTGCAAAGGTCTGACTGCAGGTCCCTCACGCTGACCCGCGTGCGCCTGTGCCAGCCAAATCATTCTGCATCATTTCTCTCTCTCTCAGAGGTAATGGACTGGCTCCTCACCATCTGTCTGGCACACTGCAAGACCTGTGGTGGCAACAGGTACTTCCAAGGTAGCAATTAAAGACAGAAAAAGAAGAAGGAGCTGTTTTCTACAACTAGCAGCCATGTACAAACAGCACCACTGCTTTGCAGAGAGGTGCAGTACTAAATATGCTGTTGAAGAGATGGGGCTTAGGGCACAGAGATGTTACATCCGAGTGCAAACTTTAAACCATGCTCCCTTTGGTTTGGAACAGAGAGGCTGAAAGACAGGCAGAGACACTGCCTGATGCTGCTTAGCTGGCAGCAGCTGCCGGGAAGTTTGCTGCAGTGATAATGAAGAGGCTGGAGTCCACCAGCCCTGCCAGGGGGTAGGAGACTCTCCCCTGGCATCTGGCACTAAGTGACAGTGACACACACACAGCAGCAATCCAGATTCTGTTTAGGAGGTGGCACTGAGGTGTGATTACCCTCTGGCAAGGGGGTAAATGGGTCAGAGATGAACACTGGGGAAAATAACCAGCTTGCAGAAGAATTTAATATTTTCCAGGAAAAAAAAAAAAGTAAGCAATAAATGTTGTATTTCCTCTCTGGCAACACTGAGAACTGCAATTTAGCATCACACATCTAGCCCAAGCCACCAATAACCAGAGTCATCATTTTTCATCCTTTACTTCCATTTTGCTACAAATCTTAGGGTGTGAGGTTTGCCCAGAGAGGAGAAAAGAGGTTAAGACAGAGAGAGCATGTTACTCAACGACAGCCCAGACAGAAGGGTCCAAGAGCTGTTTGGAGGTGGAACATGCTGATGAATTTCAGCTGCAGGAGCTGGGCCTGATGCATGCCTGCACCAGTGGCCTCAGAAGCCTGCCTCAGTCACAGTCCTGTGCCTTTCAGATTTCATAACAGTCCTTAGAAAACTACCCATTCTCTTAACCCCTCTCCACCATCGTTATAGCCAGCAGGCCAGGGATTTACCGCGTGACTCTGTTGTCCTCGGGTCACTGCTAGAGCTGCAAAGAAAGGTCTCAGCAAAGTCCCTTTACTGGCACATCTGAAACCCCCAAAGCTCTTTGCCTTAATGCATGGTTGCAGATACAGCCCTGTCCCCCCAAATCTCCAGTGCAAATGTTCAAGTTCTAGCAAGGTCATAGTATCAAGCAATCTCACCTTGCAGGAACAGACTGAAACTGAGCTCTTTTTTCCTCAGCTGATAATGAACATTGAGTCCCAGGTAGCTGCTGAGCAGTTCTCACATGCACCTGTAACAACTGGCGGCTCACTCAGGTTGACAATCAAGAATGTGACCTTAGGCAAGTAAAAAACTCTGCAGATGCTCTACCAGCACTGAACAAAGCAGAACTAAGAACCTGGTGGTACCAGAAAGCTTCAAAGGCTCATGTGGGTTAGCAGGAGCAGCTTTGTGAGCTCTGGGCTTAAATGGCTTCAGCAGCTACAATGCCCAAGCAGCTATCTGTGATGGCTTGCCACTCGCACTGGAAAAAAGGTTTCATCCCCCCAGACAACTCTGAAGAAATGTCCTCATTCACTCAGGAGCTGTTTGTCCTCTGCTACCACCCTTGTTGGCCAACTGCTTTGGTACACCACCCAGCTGTGCACATGCAAATCGCCTGGTTGGAAAAGACCTTTGAGATCAAATCCAGCCATACCTGTCCACTACCAAACCAAACCCCTGAGAAACTTGTCTACCCACCTTTTAAACACCACAAGGGATGGTGACTCAACCACCCACCGGGCAGCTCTGCCAGTGCCTGACAGCCCTTTCAGTGAAGAAATTCTTCCTGATGTCTAGTCTGAACTCCCCCTGGTGCAAATTGTGGCCATTTCCTCTCATTCTATAAACTGTCACTTGGGAGAACAGATCAACACCCACCTCGCTAGAACTTCCTTTCAGGCAGTTGTAGACAGTGGTGAGGTCTCCCCTCAGCCTCCTCTTCTCTAGACTAAACAACACCAGTTCCCTCAGCTGCTCCTTGTAGGACTTGTTCTCCAGCCCCTTCACCAGCCTCGTTGCCCTTCTCTGGACGTGCTCCATCACCTCAATGTCCTTCTTGTACTGAGGGGCCCAAAACTGAACACAGGATTTGAGGGGTGGCCTCACCAGTGCTGAGAACAGGGTTAACAATCACCTCCCTTGTCCTACTGCCCACGCTGTTTCTGATACAGGCCAAGATGCCATTGGCCCTCTGGGCCACCTGGGCCACTGCTGGCTCACATTCATCTGCTGTCAAACACCACCCCCAGGTCCTTCTTCGCTGGGCAGCTTTCCAGCCAGGTTTCCCCATTTTCCCCAGATCACAAAGCTCTGCAACCCAGATGCTTCAGAAGGGGTTTCTTAGGAGCCCATACCTTACGTTTACAATGACTTTAGCCAGGACCAAGCTGGGACCAGTGCCTGCCAGTCATGTCACTCTTGTTCTCTTGCACTGTTTCATAATTTACTCGGGATAAACCTGTTTCCATGTTTGGTTCAGTGTTTCTCAGAGGCTTGGGAGTGAAACCCCCCCATTGCTAATGTAAAACAGATTAATAGTGTCATTAATACAGTATTTAAGGCCTGATCTGTCAAAGCCTGCCAAGACCAGCATGAGCAGATCCATGGCAGATATTTGCCTGCAGAAGATATCTAGGTCTTACTGCAATATCTTGCTAGGAAGACCTGCTCACTGGAGAACCCTTCCTGCACTCCTCTGAGAGCTCCGCCATGCCTTCTTCAGGCAGTTCAGTTTAGTTTTATTGCTGTATTTGACAAGTCCCCTTAATACATATCATTAACATCCTGAGCTGTGCTAGTCAGCAATTTCATTTTCAGACCCAGGATCACAAGCAAGCAGAGGTTTTTCCTAGAAGGATGGAATGGACCATTTCAAGCACAGCTTAAGTCTGTCTCTCCCCTTACTGGTATCCAAAGGCCTTGACCATTCACTTGAATTATCTTTTGGAGGATGTTTTTTCCCTTTATAAATTCACTGTGGTTAGCTTCCCTCCTGTACATTTACAGATGCTGTGACTTATTCAGATGCTGGAAAGGCAGCAGAAAGGAATAAGGGTTCACTAGGGCTGTGTAATGGAAGTGTGCAGTGACGAATTCCCCTCTCCTCTGCGTGCCAGAGTAAGACTCAGGCTACAGTACTGGTATCCTGGAAAGCCCCTGTTATAAGGAACCGGCCACAAAGTCTCTCTTGCTGTCACTGCAAACATTGCTTACAGACTGCAGATGGACATCAGCAGAGATCAGCCAAGGCTTGCACTCAACACACAACAACAGCAAGTTGGGACAAGCAGAAGACCCCAGTGAACTTGCCTCAAGCTCTGTAGCTCAGGAGCTCAAGTTGAAGTTCAAACACTCGGGGACCCAGGCCACTTTCCTTGCAGATGTGAGAATCCTGATGAAGAGGTTGTACAAATAAGCACTGAACAACTTTCAACAGAGCATCACCATAGTCAAAATAGAGCCACAGGAGAACCAGGACCGGATCCAAGCCCCAGCATTGGATAACCAAGGAAACAACCCACAATACAGGAAGAGTCAGAGATAACCATAAAGCAGAGTTGAGCTCTCTGAGACTCCAGATACTTGTAGATCTAGGAGGGCTGGTTTAAATATGTGCTAAAATCAGAGCATCAGAGCGGATGTGGCTCAGGAGCCACAAAGGAGTTGTATTGATGAAATTCACTGCAGAGCCCCATCATGGCAGATACCTCCTCCACTATGTATCAGCACCAAGGTGCCTGCAGTACTATTATGTGTTTCTAAAACCCTGTGTCTTTACAGTTTTATGATCACGGACTTTGCACAAATGTTGTAATAGAGAAGAGCATTTAAAGAGTCCATGCCCATGACTCCTGTCTCAGCGACTGGCAGACTGGACAGCAGAAGAATGGATAGATGGCAGGACAGACTAAAGCTCTGGATTTTCTGGTTGTTCACAGATGGTGGTATATTTTTGCTCATTTGCCATCTGACTGCTGCTTGGCAGTATACTTGCCATGTTGTCCAACAATCCCACAGTCTCAGAGGGTTTTCAGTGTTGCTGCTTTAAGACCTTTGCTCTTAAATGCCTGCAGTCCAAGGATGGGGGTGCGGTTAATTTACAGAGATTCATTATGCCAAAATACCTGATTAAAGGCCTCTCTCTGATAAGGACATCATAACAGTCTGGAGGCTGGAAGGAGTCTGTGTTAATTATGCATGAACCATGTTTCCCTGGCTCTGTCTTTTCTGCCCACGCCACAAATCTCCACACACATCTGGCCCTTGTTGTCCTCCTAGGCACTCCAAAAAATGTGCAGCAGATGTCAAAATGGGCAGAAAAACATGCAAATCCTGGGGAACATGTGGGTGTCTGGTGTGCTGCTCTGCTTGGACCAACCAGACATGTTCAGGGAGCTTGGGGCCTGCCAACTCCCTGAGTTTGGCTTCCAGAGGTCTGTCACATGAGAAGACACAAGGGGATAGGTAGGCCACACTGCTGTTTAAAATCGAGCCAGGCTCAGAGCATCATCCAAACAGGTTTCATTTGACAAGGAAGTGAGGTTTTTGTGGTCCTTGCCTGTATTACAATTGGTCTGGAATAAGCAGATGACCATGACTTCTTACAGCATTTGCCTTCCAAAACTTGTGCTTGAGAAATTCAGAGCTTTCTAAAAAGAATAAAGCTGGACAGAAGTTCCAGAAGACCCTGAGAGGCAGGGACTGTTGCTTTAGTTAGAAACATGCTTGTATTTCCAGGTATCCCCTGTTGTCCACATGTGGGGTGAAGACCAAGTAGAAAGGATGCTCTTCCCACCTGCCCAGACTGTGATACATTGTTGTAACACATAGTGTCAGGAAAATTGCAGCCTCTGGGCCCTCTCTGCTGCCCCTTCCCAGCATCAGAGGATGATGACAGCCATTGAGGAACAAGGCATGTGTGGTGATAGGTAAGGGGGGGCCTGAGACCCTAGTCCTAGTGTGGAGTCCAGACCTGGTATATCTGCCACTTCCCACAGGACTTCACATACTAGTGCTAGTGTAGCATCTGCTTTCCAGAAGTGCCTTTGTGCTGGCACCAGACAGGGCAGCCAGGCATGCAGCTGTAAATCCACATGCACTGCATTTATTCCAGACCAAGTGGCTTTTCACTCCAGTTACTTTTTCCCACTCTCCAAATCTCCCAGTGCTTCTGTGAGAAGCACTAAATCTAAGCTGGCGATGTAAAGCCTCAGAGCCTGAGGTCTGCACAGTCCTCTGGGACCCTTGCTCCTGGAGCTGAGCTCTCTAACTCAGTTGCTCCAGCCACTCAGTTTTTGTGTACATGGCAAAGATCAGCAGATGTCTGTGAATGGCTCCAACAAATTTTAGCTGAGTGATGAGCAGAAGGAAAGTCACTCACCCATTGCCCTGAGTCACGCAAAGGTGCAGAACACTTGGTGGTCATTCATTAAAGGCAATGCTGGCTACACAGGCGCTCGCAAATCTGCACCCACAAACCTTCAGTGCTGCTTAGCATTGCACCCCTGATCTGAGACACAGGAAGCATTAGGGCAATCGTGGACCAGCTTTCCAGAAATAAACAAAAGCTGCTTTGTCCACATCTCCCCTCCTGTGTTTCAATCTGCTCTGTTACTAGAGCCAAGAAATTAAAACACCCTAGGTCTGGGGCTTGGGATGAAACTACTGAACTCTCCAGTCCATGGCACATGGAAAACTTAAATCAAAAGCTGTAGGGTCTTGCAGAGAGAAGGCAATATTTTTCCTTCCCCCTAGCAAAACTTCCCCAAGATGACCCACTAATTTCCCTACTTCCTTTAAGTCTGGAGTCCTAAAGGGTAGTTCCTGTTTCCTCACTGTGGTTAGTGACCTCAGGCCTGGAAAAAGACACACAGAGACTGCAGTTTGGAGAGAGCCGAAGTTTGCATTCCCAACCCCCCCACCCCCACTCTGGTCCCTCTTACAACAGAGCTCCATCACTAGCAAAGTCCTTGCCTTCTGTTAGTTAGCAGAATGATCAGCAGTGATCCAAGGCCCTCCCTGAGGTATTACAGATATTGCCCTGGTCTCTAAACCTCATCATGCTGCTGTAATATCTCCCCAGTCCAGATGATGCTAATTAAGCAGTAGTGCCTGGATATAATGTGCTTCCTTACGTCCAAGGCACTAATGGTGCCCAGCAAAGGCACATAGCAATTAGTCCATCTTCAGGTGTTGCACCCACACTAAATCAATAGCTATTAAGGATAATTTATCCCTTTCTTAACAGTCACACAGGTTTTTTTCATTCTGAATCCTGAGCCATCAGCGGGGATTATGAAACCATAGTGCTTTTGAACTTGGAGGAGAAAGGTGAGTCCTCTGATGCTTTTCACAGCCACTTACATTAAGATGTGCTTTACCTATTGTGTGCACATCTGCAAATGTCCACTGAGAATCAGGCTTGGACAGATCAGAGCATCAAAGCCAACACCCCTTGTGCCATGCCAGGATATATTTTATCATGGGAGAGCAGTAAGAAAAAAGTGTGGCAGGATCTGAAAGAGAGCTATAAGAACCCTCCCTCTGCCTCCTCCATCCCTCATGCCAATACAGAGGAGGCTCAGCAGGAGGGGATCGGGGTCAATGGCATAAGTATAGACGCATGGAGTCTCAAGATACTGCTCTGTCTCAGACTGTGTGCTCTGTTGCAGCAAATCCCGTAACTGCTCCATCCCTGGGGATAGTGGCACACCTGCAGTCTCCAGTGAATGAACACTTTTGAAGGGCTGCGAGGTGTTAACAGTACTATTCCAGTCACACCGGTATTTTTCAACAGGAAGCAAGTCAATGTGGGAAATGTCAAAGGACAGAAAGAGCAGACTCCCGAGGGATGCCCCCAGTACCATCGAGCAGAACATGAAGCCTCTTTGGACCAGCCTCTAACAACCCTTTCTAAGTGTCTCAGACATACGGTTCACTGTATGCAGGGCAGGAAAACCCACACAGGTAAAATCCACTTGTTACCAGAAACAAAAATAGAAACGAGAATAAATAGACTTTGAAATGTCTCTAGTACCTTTACCTGCAGAGGGTTCTTTGTGCTTATGGCAATGACGTGATACTTGTAGTAACACAGCTCACAGCTCCAGCAGCCTCTCTCACTAATCCATTTGATCAGACATGGCTGGTGCGTACACTTCACCGATCCATCACATCGACACGGGCTCAGCAACTCCCCCTGAAAAAAACAGAGACAATATCAGTTTGGCTCCCCTCTTTCCTCAGGCACAGCACGGCATGGCATGGCAGAAGCTCCATCATCCACCCATTCGCTCTTTGTTCCTTTTTACCTGGTTTGGCTTATGTAATTGTGCTGCATCGATCTGTTTCCCCTCTAATAACTCTTGGCTGATGTAAACAGAGTTTGACAGGGATGCAACAGTCTCAAATATTTGGGTCCTATATTTTTTTTTTGTGGAAAGAGACAGCTGGGTAGACAAGAGATGCCTAATACCACTGCCGAAGGAAAAACTAGATAAGTATAAATCTTACTGGGCCCACACTAGACCACCACAAGCAGACACAGTCCTGCTGGAAACCAGGTGCCAGCGCTCCACTGCTCAGGTTTCTGTCTCTGCTACCTATTTTAGCAAGTGACGCTGACAGTGGGAATAGCTGAGAGACAGCCTCTGCTGCAGGCTGGCATCTTGCTCAGCCCAGGGTAGCTTTCTCAAGCCCATGTGGGCAGAAGGGGGAGCATAGATGTGGTAGCCCTTGGACTTTCTGTACAGGCTGGCTTGTGCCAGCCACGGAGGTGCTGTGTCTCCCCGGGATCTGGACTGAGCCCAGCATCATGTGGTACCTCTCAGGACTTGCCAGGCAGTGGGCAATTGCAGCACAAGACACAGGTGTCTCCTCCCCAGCGCTCCCGGACCAAGAGGGACGAACCTGAGCATGGGTGGCAGATGTGTGATTTGCATCCAGGTCTTTGTGTACCCATAGCCCAGCAGGGAAAAGGTCCTCAAATTTCAGCTCTCATCCATTTCCTCTAGACAGTCTGTCTTGAAAGTGAGTCATACTGATGTATAGCCTGTAGGACTGGCTATTTCTACCTTAGAAACAAGTTAGATGGAGAACAAATTGTGTCCTAACATGTGACACACATACATTTATGAGTGGTGGCCAAAATCCTGAACCTCCTTGCTCACTTCCTTTTTTTCTGGTGTAGCTTTAACTAGAGCTATCCACGAAACCCTGATATTATTCTGATTCACATGTTATGGTCTTGTTGATCATAAGACTAAATTCCTCTCTGCACACACAAACTCAGGAGCTCATTTAACAGTCACTTACTATCACTTATTCACAGAAGAACAGAGCATTCACATTTTACTCCCCATCTCTTAGTGTTTAAAACCCACAATATAGACCCCAAATGTGTATTTAGCTGTGCTGCAAGATTTAAAAGCCTTTGAAGACAGAATGAGCATGTCTTTGAGACGGAGAAGGCTGGCATCATACTTCCAGTGCTGGGGAAAGGATGCACTCTTGCACTCCTAGATCAGTCCCATCATTACCACTGATCAAGTACCAAGATAACAAAACCTGGTGTCTGAGGCTGCTGGACACAGGAAAAAACTGCTGCCTTGGGTTAGGAAACCAGACCCCACTCTTGCTAGCCCTGCTGGGAAACTGCCTTAGCTTTCAGGGTACCACATCAAGTCTCAGGACCAGAGGAACTGAGCACCCCGCTGGGCAAAAGTGATCATTTTTTTTAAATGACAGCTAATGCAAACGTTAATCATTTCATTTGGTTCAGCTAGGTGACCTAAAAATGTCATGTTCCATGAAATTTTAGCAAAATCATAAATTAACTGTTTATGTTGCAAAACCAGGCTCAGCTCTACCTGTCACTGTTTTTCACTGCACACTGTCAGGGATGTAAAGGGAGAGGGGGAGCAAGGAGGGTTGAAGGATTCACGAACCTTCGTCAGCTGGAAAGGTGTGACTGGACAAGCCAGGAGAAGGGAACCAGGGCAGGATTAGATGGGAGGAAGGTGTGTGTGGAAAGGTACACTGGCATTTGCCGTTCAAACCCTGTGAGCGAGGTGCAGTTTGGCTGTACTTGCTTGTGCCTTTTGCTGGGACTGGGGTGGGAAAGCACATGCATGATAAGGAACATGCATGAGCACATGCTGCCAGCCAGGATGTGAATAGGGAGCTTAGCACAGCTCTCTGCTCCCCTGCTTGCCAAACCTGTGCCTGTTGCACCCCTCTTCTGTGCCAAGAGCCAGCCTGGTGCAACGACCACGGCTCTTTGCCTCCAGTCTACCCTCCTCATCTCAGTTCCTGGTGCTTTATTTTCTTAGCATGTTATCCCAGCACTGAGCAGTTACATAGAAACCTCCGGGCTCTATGGTGTCCCTGCCTTTCCACCTCGTCACACAACAGGGTCTCCTGCAGAGCTCAAAAGTGTGATTGAGAGACCTGGGTTTTGCCTACTGAGCAGCTGGAGGCACTGGTGATGATGGATCAGGAATGGGGCAGAATGGAGCAGGAACTAAGAGCAACCACCTCTGGGTAAATGCAAAAGAGAAATGCTGCAGCTGCAGCCTGGACTCATGTTGACTTCTTGGGCTGTGCAATAAATGAGCCTGTGAAATCTGGGCTTGTCTCCTCAGAGCTAAGAAATGCCCATAAGACGTCTTACACCACTGTGGGGACCCAGTCCCCCTTCGCTAATTGGGACACTCCAACCCAGACAGTCATCTCAGCTCCTGCAAGAACTCAGGACTCAGTTGTGGAGATGAGTCCTCCAGTTTCTTGATTTTTGCAAATCCAGAAAAAAACTGATTTATTACATTTTCTCCAGCCGTGTGAAATATTATATCCTTGTGTGTGGCGTACAGCTGCTCCTGCATACTCTGAAACCCAATTCTGTCCACAGCAGGCATTTGTAAAACACTGCCACATGCACACATGCGCACATGCACTCCCGTGCCAGCAGAAAAATAAGCACCAGGGGCATATTAGAAGAATAAATACTTTGTACAGCAACAGAGAACAAGTCTCATTTCTGGCTCTACAATGAGCTCAGGAATAGTCCACTGGCTGTGATACACATGAAGGATTCGCTGTGCAAAGAACTCTGCTTAAAGCGACACACACAAGCAAGTCTAAAATGAGGTGCAGATCACTGCAATAAGGGATGAAAATTAAAACCCCTATGCCCATTTCTGTAGGTTTGTAGAAGACTGCTCTGCATAACATTCTCCAGTACTTCAAACAACTGGATTCCCAGCAATTCTCTTTGGGGACTGCTCTCCAAGGACTTTTTGAAGGGTCTACTTCCCAACACTTATTTTTGTAATTTTCCTTTGTAAAGTTACAACCTATAACACGGATCAGCCTGAGCAGTACTTCTGCTTTATCAGCAGCTAGTGGAGAAATGCTCCCTGGCTGCAAGGTTCATCCTCATCTTCTTCCCCTGAAACAACCAAGTGGGCTTAGGACTCAGAGCACCTGCCTGTTTTTTTTTAATTGTTATCCAAGTCTAAACCAGGGTTCACATAAAAGGTGGAAAACCAGAAACAAAACAAAAGGGGAAGGGTGGCTCTGGCTTTAGCTTTAACCCTCTCAACATGTGGATGAAATACTCTTCCCTATATATTATTACTCTTCCCTACTTCTGTGATGAGTAATATATTAAGCAATTATGTATAATATTCTTTACTATTTCTGGCTGTGACAGGAGTTTGTCTCCAGAACCAGCAGTGGCAAGGCCAGGTTGAAATGGCTTTAACCTGAAGAGGATGATACTGTTGGGGACAAACCAGGACTGTGGAGCTATTCCAGCTCTGTCCTCTCCTTATGAATTCCCAATCTGTGCCCACTGCAATACCTCAAAGTGGTTAATGATGATCTGGATCCTGCTATTTTAAGCCTATTGGGAGGAGTTCTGAGAAAGAATGGAAAGAAATTATTGCCAGTGTGTGCTCCTGATGCTCTGTATATCTTGGGAGAAAATAAAGACGTCAGGAGCAGCGTCAGCCCTGTTGCGTGCTGGTGTCAGCGCTTCACCCAGTTGTTTTATCTGTCATTTATCAGTGCTGGGAGCCCATCCACACATTGCTACCAAAGTTGCAGCTGCTTACCCACCAGCAGGCGGTCATGGGATGTGCTTCCAAGGCTTGTTCTTTTAATCATGAATTAAATATAGCAAATTTTCCCATCCGGTCTCCTTTGAACATACCAGTGCTAGGGATGATGGTGTCATTGGGCCAGGACTGGTATTCTGGGCTCTCCCAGCTCCAGCAGTGCTGACCTACATCTGCTGCCTGGGCTGCTCCTGAGCACCAGCTCAGCAGGAAAGACCCACATTAGCAATATCCTGCTACCAAAGATATTAAAGCAAATATTTTAAAAAACAGTGCAAGCTGTACTGCAAACTGGAGTGGCTGATGGCAATCTTAACACCTGCAGTTTTTCCTCAGCTTTGTGTTTGCCCTGCTCAGGTGTACAAAGTAGCATCAGTCGTTAGCATCACCTGGAGGACCAGTGACCCAGACCAGAGCAGGACAGTGAGAAGGAGCTGAAAGAGTTGTCCACGTCACAAGGGCTACTTTATCTCTCTGGGTATGCATTTGCAGCTGCCACTGCTCACCAGAGTAGCTGCATGCACGGATCTGACTGCTGGCATTTATCTGAGTTTGTCTTGTTTGGAAAAGGAAACCAGGAATATTTAATTTCAGGTCTTCAACTGAGTCTCCTAAATACACTTAAATCTTCATATTGAATTTAAATGCAATAGGAAGTTTTATTATGGCAGATAAATGCCAAATGATGTCTATATTAGGAACATAATTACAGTGGAATTAAATCTGATAGCAAAGAGAAGCCTATTTTTTACAGAGCTGGTAAACTTCAATAAACAAGTACTAATGATCACTCTGTCTTCACATACACTTATAGGAACTGCCCCTCCATGCTCTTAAACCTAAACATGTACATTACTGTTGGCATCTCAAATGCCTCCCATGAGTAACCTCCCACGTGCGAGCACTGTGCCAGCCAGCAGCAGACAACAAGGGACATGAAATAATTATCTATGAATATATATATATGCTGCATGAAAATTCTCCAGCATTGTGTGAGATTCATGAAGAGTGTGGACACAGTGAGGAGTTGGCATAGATCTCCTGTGTCGTCAGGACAGCCCAGGACATGGTTACTTATGGGGCTCTGCGGTGAGGTGGCACCTCCCCAGGCACCCTGGCAGACCCGGGTGCTGACCCCAATCACCATCTTGGCAGCAATCTGCTGAGAAGCTTTCCTTGTAGGAGGATCCCCTGACTAAGCAGCTCCCTAAATTGTGGGGAACCTATAGGAAAAGTCTCTTGTGAGTGATTATAAGAAGAAATTGTTCAGACCCCTTGCAGCCTCTTTCCCTCTCCCAGATGCCACCACTGCTGCCATGCCACCTCTGTGACCAGAACTGGCTCATCCCACAGCTTCCTGCGACACTGGACATCCCTGTGGCACACAGAGGTACTGCTGCCCCATGCCAGACAAGATTCTTGTGTTTGGGGTGCAATGAGTATCCCCTACCCAGGTAGCAAAAGAAATTGCTGCCTTGTAAAGGTCTGGAGAAAAATCCAGCCCCAGACAATTATTTCTATTGCTCAGCTGTGATTTTAAGCCTGTGGCTGACTGGCTGAAATTTCTGGTGTGGGATCTTGTCCTAACAGCTCCCTGGGGCAGGACCACATCTCTGCAGGGTAGAGATGTGGGTCCATCTCCAAGTCTCCCCATCCCCAGAGCAGTACGAGTGAGCAGCCACAGCCGGGCATGGCAGCCTGGGGGCTCTGAGATGGGTGCAGAGGGGATCAGCTCTGCTTTTTCGCAGTTTTCTGCAATTCTTTATAGGTATTAGCTATTCTGGCAGCTCTGTGAATGGGGCACTTATCTCCAACAGGGCGATGACTAATCTAGCAACAAAACACAGACATCCCTCTGCTTACAGGCTGGGCGTGAGCAGAAAGGCAGCTTGGCTTTAATGCACCCAGTGAAAAAAAACACACATCCCTCTGGGACCACCAGGTATATTTTGGCAATGTCTGGAAATGTGGGTGCTGGTCATGAGAACACTATGTCTCACATGTTTCTGAGCTGAGACCCAATGTTCGTTCCAGAGCGAGTCCTGCCTGAAAAGCCATCACATCTGCAGAGCTTCCAAACCTCTGAAAACAGCACAAATTGCCTTTCCACCCACGGAGGCCGCTGCACCTGCGAGGAGAGCAGAGGCTGCTATGCTTTTCAGACTTTTTCTGTACCTCTCTGATGAAAGCATGAAAGGCTGCAGCCACAGCTGTGGAGAGGGCAGGGAGGGACCTGCTCTGCAGCCTCCTTCTGCAGGAGAACTCATCCCACCACTACCACAAATGACGTGTCTTTCTGGCTGAGCAGCTGCTGCCCACAGCCTGCAGCTTTACCATTACTGTGGGAATTTTAAGTGATCTCTGTCCTTCCCATCTCCAGTGTCTCATGCCTGTCACCGCCACTGGGACAGATGGGTGGATGGACAGACAGAGCCACGGGTGGCAGCTCAGAATTTGGAAGTGGGATGGGGAAGGAAGGCATTTTTTTTCTGAGCCTTGTGGATCCCCAAAGAGCTTCCGGGAATTTGTCACTGCAGAGTAAAGGGACCATCACCCCATCTGGCCTGCTCACCAGGCCATCAGTGAAACCTTCTATGTTTTCAGCCAAAAATCTTTTTTTCTCAGTTAAAGCATGTAACTGAGGAGGCTCAGCTGTGTTGGAGGCAGACAGCAGGTAAAACCCCTGTGCCCGTATGCCCAACAACAGTGAAGGGATTCAGGGAAGAGGCATCTGGTTGGTCCCCATCCCAGGGCTGTGCCCTGGTCAGCAGAGCATAGGAAAGCTCCTAAAAGGCCCTGAGCTACACCATGGTGTTGGCTGTCCTTTTTACCAAATTGCCTTGTTCCTCCTCTGCCACCTCTGAGTGGGATGTGCCCTGTGTGCCTCTGTGGGATCCTCATCACTTATTAACAGGGATGGATGCCACATCGAAAAAGCCTGAAGGCAGCTTACATATTCCACCTTTCCCACAGTGTAAGCAGCCAGGCAGGAGCAGGGACGGATCTCCTCTGCACACAGATCAGCTCTTGGTTAGGCAAGAAGCAGAAAAAAGATGGAGGTTTTTTCTGTCCTAAAACCTTAATGAGCTCTGAGGGAGAGGAGAGCAGACAAGAGGCAAACAACAACAAGGAATAAAAACTTAGGAAGAAAAGAAATAAAAGGAGGAAGAGGCTTGAGATGTCCATGGTGCAGAAAGCCCAGCATATTTAGAGAGTGGCGGCTCTACTGCCTTCAGAGAGGAGCCTTCGCAGCAGTGACTCATCCTTGGAGCAGTCTGGAGTGGTGGCTCTGCCCTCACTCCTTCACTGATTTCCAGGGGAAGGTGATGGAACACAGCTCCATGGAGCTTAATGTGAGCAGTCAGGGAGCTGGGGCAGGTTTCTATGACACCTCGGAAACAGAAAAGCAATGCAGGAATGTTGCAAAACTTAATGTGAAATATTGGATGTGGCTCTAACCCTTCCCATTAAACAAAAAAATGAAAAATAAGGGCTTAACCTAGGCTAGCGGAGTTTCAATATTTTGTTAAGAGTAACGTACCCATGCATTTGCCTGTGGGCAGACACAATCCACCAGCTCTGGATGCAACCCTGCCACCACTGGTGGGAAAGGCCAAAGGGAGCAGGCACAGGCAGGACCAGGTGTCTCATGGCTTAGCGTGAATTTCCTTCAAGGGGAAGTACTTTAAAGGAGCAGAAAGCATACAAGAAAGAATCACAGGGTATTTTTTGTGCAACGGGCTGTGTGTGTAGGATTTTAAGACCTGGTTTCAGGGCAGTGAAAGGTGAAGGGCACAGAGCCCTACAATGTAGGTCTCAGTCACCTCTGAAAGGGGGACAGCACAGAAAGAGATGCTGGGCACTGGTTCTCATCTGGGACAGCCACTGCTGAGGAAGTGAGAGGTGAGGACAGCTCCTTACGGTCTCTTTAACTGAGAGATGCTGAGCTCCATCTCTGTGTGCAGGTCTTGCCAACAGACGGGCCCTTTTGGGAGTAGATTCCTCTGAATGGGAATCCTGACCCATCAGTTGTCCTCACAGCAAATAACACAGCAAGCACAGGGATCTTCAAGCACTCCAGCCACACTGTTGCTGCCACCACTGAACCCAAGAAGAAGAAACCAGGACTCATCCTGCCTTGTGCCCAGCAGATTGGGCTGTTCTGCATTGTGCAATGCAGCAGGAAGGGATCTACTGACTTCAGAGAGGAGAAGACATGAATCTTGACTTTCTGCAGGTGTTTTTCTTCAGCAGTTTGTGCCGATGGTATCCCTGGCTTTATTGTCAGCAAAATGTAAGCCCTCAGTTTGAAAAATCTAGGGGTGGTGTCTCCCTGCTGTATCCAATCAAGCCCTCACACCACTGTGGCACAAAGCATTGTGGTCCCCTCACAAGGGTGGGAAGAGCTCATCCAGTCCCCAGATGACTGGAGGTTGGAGGTGAAGTGCCCCCTACTCTGCTCACAGAACCAAGATTTGTACTTTGCACTTCATAGCTCCACTGGCTTCTCCTTTCAGCCTGAACCCTTTTGGGTAGCCAAAGTCAATGCAAATTAATTTCCTGAAGTCAGAGAACACCCTTACTAGCAGATAAAACACTATCCAATACAAAACACAACTGGTGGACCGCTGCAAAGGACCATAGCGCTGCCTACGTGCACCATCATCAAAATCAGATCTGAAAATGGCCCCACCACCCCATTTGCCTGGCATGGGGAGGCAGACACCAGCCTGTCCCAGCTGCACACAAACCTGCTCACAGAGCTCAGCCACAGCCCAGCTGTATTGCTGCACGCCCTTGCTCCAGCAGCTATCACACAGGCTCTTCGCCAGTCTCAGCTATGCCACCAAAATACAAGTACAAAAGGTTTGCGAAAACCTGTTGCACCAGAATGAAGTCAAACCTTGCCTGAAATATGGAATAACAAAGGATTTTCAAGAATTACTTATCGATATGCCCAGGAGCAGAGAGCCTACAATATACAGATCACATTGACATTTATTTGCTTTTTTCTCTACAGAAAGATTTCCACAGAAAAATAATTTTACTTAGGTGTTGTAGAGCTCACTTCATCTTAATGTCATTGAACATGTTTTTGATTAACTGACTTAAGTAATTCTTACTAAATGTTGCTCAGTTGCAAGGAATCAAAAAGCCAAGCATCTCAAATCACCTGCTGTGCCTCATCAGGTGTGATAATAGCACCGATTAAGTGAAGAGCCTTCAGTGCATAGAAATCACAGCACTGAGCATGTGAAATCAAGATACCTGAATACCCCTGAGCACTTGGGTGTTAGAGTGAGTTCAGACACAGACTTGTCCTGAATACAGAGTGTAGCCGCCTCAGCATCCCAGAGAAGAAGTGTCCTAGTCTGTAGCTCTTGGACTTTCACCCAAAGTACTGAGGCTTTAAACTCCTGGAGATTTACTGTAGACAACATCCACTTTGTGAGCTGGAGCAATCTGTCCTCTTCTGAAAGAGAAATCCACTGTTGTTTCACTCTGGTTCTTTTTAATTAAAAAGAAAAGTAGTTCAGACAGTACTCAGATTTATTCTGCATGAGATACAAAAGTGAGCTCAATTTTGCTCCCTAGGATGCTGGGGTAAATCTCATGCGACTCCATGAGGCCAAACAACTCTTCAGCACAAATCAAGTGCCCTTATGTTATGCCTTGTAGTAATAAATTTTCAAGCAATTAAAGAGGTTTTCGATTAATTTTTCCTTTTTTCACTAGAAAAAGCCTCAGATAAACAGAATTCTTCTAAACACACAGGTTCTTTTTCATGGAAAAAAAAAAAGATAGCAATTATTCCTTATTATCTCTAATCCTTGGGGACCTTCACCTTTTTAATTCTTCCGTCCTCATCAGATCCATCAATGCGTATTTTAAAAGTTCAAAGTATAAAGTTAATGCTTTCAGCATGCAAGTATCATATAATGCAATTCTTATCAGAGATGTGCTCATAATTCAGCAAATTGAACTGTGCAGCTACTTCCCTGGGAAGCTGTTCATAAACATACTCAGCTAATGGCCATTTCAGAAAACATTATGCCATCAGCCGTTGAGGAGCAGCCATGGAAAATCCACAGAAATGGATGTTGGTTTGACTCTCCAGATGATAGATCCCACTTTTAAAGACAGTGAAACAAACAGAGCAATAGCCTTTATTTTTTTTCTCAAGAAAGCTGAAAAACCCTTCAACATAAGAGCTGAGAAAATCTTTAACCTGTAATATTTGCCTCACCTTCCTGCTTTCTTCATGAACGAGAAAACAACCACGAGCTGCTGACAATCTCATAGCAGTGAGATGCTCTTTCAAGAGCTGCTTCATGCCAGCACTGTCGGCTGGAGGGGAGTGGAAGATGATGGTACTGCAGGATTTGGGGGTTCCTGTTTGCCACAGTAGCCTCAGGTGACCTTCAGCCAGGATTGAGGGCAGTGCAGTAAGGGACTGCGGGAGCTGAGTGCATGTTCAATAAGTAGAAGCCAATTATAAGGTGCAGACAGAAGTGCAGAGCATACCTCCAGTAATCAAAGGCAGAGTTTCCAGTTGGGAGCAGAGACAGTAATTTGGGAGCAAGGGCTGCCCCAACAGGGCTGGATGGGGATGGTTATGCAGGAGGTTTTCCTGTTCCACACAGGCCGAGCAGGACCAGCAACTGAGATGGAAACCCTCCGAAGCCTTGTCTGTCTCCAAAGCTGCTTGTGTCTCCCACTGCATGGGGTAGCACTGGGATGGAGGCAGCTGCTGGCCTGGAGTGCACCCAGGGTGAAAGCTGACACCAGGGCTGAGGGTAGCTCGGTGCGGGGTTTAAAGCAGAAGCGGTGGAGAGGAGGTAAAGTGGGAGAGAGCACATCACACACAAGGCTGCTGTGGCAGCCAGGGATCTGCGGTATAAAATAATGACCACAGTTTATTTACTTTTGGCTTTGGTATTGTTGCAGGACTGAGCTGTTTCATTAAGACGTGGCCTGATCTGCTTTTCCTTTCTGCCTCCTGGACTCAAGGAGAAGAATATGCAATTACAAAGTTCACTCATGTAGAGCCCTTCAATTACTGGGTAACTCTGTTACGGCTTTTCCTAATGTTACGAGACTCGTGCACTAGGACATGACATCTGAAGTAATTCATTTTTCATCTGCTGATTAGCTAAAATTAAAATGGCTCTCAGAACATCCCAATTTACGTGAGATCAAGTTTCTTGTTATGACACAGTGTCTTAGTGGGAAAAGCATTTCTTTTTAACTTCTCAGGCAACCCTGCAAGTAGAAATGTTGAACAAAAGCATACAACAGAGAAGGTGCAGGGGAGAACAGAGGCGCTTAGGGACAATAGGTGGTGGAGCTCCAGAGCCTTGCCTTCCAATCCTTCCATAAGGTCACTCAAATGTTCAGTGGAAAGTCAAAACGCTTGTTGACACAAATGTGCACTGGAGGGAGAGACACCTCCCTTGGAAATGATGCAGTTACAAAGTGAGGCTGAACTGCCTTTACTGGTAGTGAGCTAAAAACCAGTCATAAACATAAAGTGTTTCTTCAGCAGGTACCTGCCGATCTGGTGGATGGCGCAGCAGCAAAGCAGCTGCCTGCAGGATGCACTCGTGCAGCAATGATGGATGCCATGCAGGAACTCAAATGGGCCAAAACAGCCACCACTGGTAATACCTCTCCAAAAAGATCTGGGGAAAGACCCATGGGGCTGGGGTGTGAGGTATCAGCTCAGGGTCACACCTGGGGAATCAGGGGGCTGCAAATTAGACAGGAGTGCCAGAAGCAGCATGGAGCAGACAGAGCAAGCAATGGATTAAGGGAAGGGATAAAAGCAGGGAAACTCAAACAAATTGTCTGTGGCAAGAGTGGTCATATTACCCCTTTGCTTGCTTTCTACTTTCAAGGCATCCTGGGTGCTGGAATAATAGGCGAAGTCCTCTGTTCCCCAGGCTGAGATTAGAAGGCAGGCAAATGCACTCTTGCCGACTCTCAGCACTGTCTTCCCCCACTGTGGGAGCGTGGCCTAGTGCTCATAAATCTGTAGGCCCACTTAGTTGAAGTGAAGCAAAAATAAACCATGGGAAAGGAGAACAGGCAGCTTAATCCCCAAATCCCTTTGCCTTGCGTAACAACTTTCCAGCTGAGAGCAGCTCAAGAGGATAGAGCTGCAGGAGCTGAAGGTACTGCGGTGCTGGCTGCACTGTCCCCGAGGGAAGCTGCACAACATTAATTCTGATTTTTCAATGCTACCCTGGCCAAAGATCTCCTGTACAAGAAGCTGCATGAATCCACGTGTTTCAGTCTTTGCCTGCATATACCTCCTAGTGAAAAGCCTTGTTGTATTTTCCTACCACAGCTAGGGAATCCAGTTTTCGCTTTTGCAAGCAGAGTGTAAAACAGTGAGGAGAAAAGGTAGAAATAAATGTAAGAATAGCTGTAACATCAGTAAAGTGGGCTACAGGGGCCATTTTCTATTTTTTCTTTTGGTCTTCCTTTTGCAAAAGAACAATATCAGGTTTATTGTGTGTGTAAGAATGAAATACACACAGAGAGACGTGTGTATATATAAGCAGTGCCAGGGCTCTGAAGTTTCAGCACTGTCAGTATAAAGACATTAAGCATTACATAGGGTTGATTTATTATCTGATTCTGCAATAACCTTTTGGAGATATACTGACTGGCACTTTGCATATTAACAAATACATCAGCACTAAGGCAATGTCAGATGTTATGCACAGTTATGTTCCACTCCAGAGGTGGCTGAATTTCACAGTGGCCAAATAATTTGTATCCTTCAGCCTGAAAAGTTGCCCTATTGAAATATGAATTATTACCCTCTCTATTGTTGGTCTTTATTGTGCTTTCTCAATGGCTTCTCCTGCTCCTTCCCCATGGGATTTTCTGTATCAGATATAGAACCTGTTTGTGCCATGTGAAGTTCCTCCTACCGCACCTGTATTAGGTTATTTAACTTGGTGAACTACATCCAGTCAAACTGGGCTACAATAGATCTTCCTTTAGCTAAGGGATAGGTTGCCTTCCTCTGAAACAGCACACCTCTTCCGTAACAACTACGCCTAGCAAGTTGTGTCCCTGGACAGGTCAAGTGCCTGTGTCTGACCAGGCTTTCTTTTTGCTTTGGTAATGAAGCCAAAGGCACAAGCAATGAAACTGATGCTTGCAGCGCTCTTGACTAGTGTTGGAAACAAAAACTTGGTGTGCACTGACCAATAGACTTCAGCCACACAAGCTGCATAGAAACACCACACCACTCTCTCCCAGTGGTGATCTTCTTGTCTTTCTCATCTGCAACAATCTGGGGTTGTCCTTTATACCCACCCAGCTGCTATATGCTACTTCCCAGTGCACCAAGCGAAGAGCAGCATGGAAACATGATGCTTGGCCAGCCCACTTCCCTGAGGGTGATCACAGAATGAATCACAGAATGGTTTTGGTTGGAAGGGACCTTAAAGTCCATCCAGTTCCAACCCCCCTGCCATAGGCAGAGACACCTCCCACCAGACCAGGCTGCTCAAGGCCCCATCCAACCTGGTCTTGAACACTTCCAGGAAGGGGGGAACCACAGCCTCCCTGGACAACCTGTGCCAGTGTCTCACCACCCTTACTGTGAAGAATTTCTTCCTAATGCCTAATCTAAACCTTCCCCCTTTCAGTTTAAAGCTGTCTTCTGGCAGAACTAGTCACTCCTTCAATTTTGTTCATGCTGCAAACAGCTGGGATACAAGAGGATCAGCAGAGGAAAGAGAGATGCTGTTCTCATCACTTTGCCCTGGGTGTCATGGGTGCAAAGGGGCCAAGGCTGGAAATACCAAGAGCTGAAATCTTTTAGTGCAGTACTCCTGGGCTTTGTTATGTCAGGAAGATTTTAAGAGGTTTTTAAATGTTTCTGGTTTGTTTGGGTTTTTTCCTAGCCCTTGCAGAACTGGGGTTGGTACAGAGATGAGCACAGAAATGATCACTATTCACAGATGTGTATTACTGGAAGAAGTCCCACTAACTGTTGAGATTTCTGTTCAAGGCAGGGCAGTGTGTAATCAGCTACTCATTTGCTCTTTGGTGCTGAACACTGAGAAGTTGTGTCTGCAGAACTGAAAGCAGTCAGGCAAGACTAAAGAAACTCATTACCCAGCCATCATCCTTGACAGTGATGCTCTGGGAATGGGAAACATCTGCGGCAGCCACCAGTGCTCCTGGTGAGCTGCAGTGCACTGGGAAGCACAGCGTTTTGAGGTTGCCATGGGCAGAGTGGGTCCTGGTCCTGCCTCTCCCTCCTGCAACTCCTCCAATGACATGCCCTTGGGTTTGGAGTCATCCCCACATTGGGATACTTGCTCTGTGTATCCAGATAAAGACTCTTACCCACTGCATGTGGCAAACTGGAGACTTAATTTACCTGCATTTGTTGAGGGCTTTAAGATTCTGAATAAACAAGGTTGTTGAAGAGCAAATGATTACACATGCCTGGCCACCAGCCTGCATGAACATTCATCTTCAGTGGCGTAGCTTTGCTGCTTTGGCAGTCAGAGCGCATCCCAGCCTTGAGCACCAGGACAGCCCACACCTTCTCTGGAGGAAGGTCCCATCCCTTGTGCCAGCCCTGTTCACCTACAGAGGTGTTTATGTGAAAGGTGTCCTTCAGAGCCCTCTGCCAGCATTATGTGAAAGCAAACTGAGCATTTGAGGTAAAAGGAAGTATCCTACTGCTGCACATCCACCTAGTCAGGGGGCTTCTCTTCTTCAAATCCTCAGTCTGACTTTTGTGTCCTTGCTAAAAGGAACGACCACTGGGAGATTTTTTTTAAAAAATTCATTTCCAAAATGAGTACCTCCAGCTGCTGTGCAAGCCTCCATGAAGTGCTGGTGCTCAGTGAGGTCCTTGGCTCTAAGGATGGAAAAGTGGGGTTGAGGTGCCTTGGCAGAGACAGCACCTGCATCCGTGGTTCCTGCCCAAGCTGTGTCTGCCTATATGTCTCATAGCCACACATTCCCACAGGTAGTAAATTCACTCAGATTTTTTTTTTTTGACAGGCAGTGAGTGGGAAACGAAACCAGTTGTGCCTGACGGCAAGGGTACTTGCAATCATCCCACGAAGTTGGAGGATTTATGAAAACCCCAGGGCCTGGCAGGTAGGAAATGCTCCTTCTGCGTCCTCCAGATCCTCTCCCTTTTGTTCTTGGCCACCATTGCTGGGCTCTGTCAGCAGCCGGGGAAGCTGAGCAGGTGGGACCTGCATCCTAGACTTCACTGCCCAGGACCTCCAGCAATTTTGCCCTCCCGCTCCTGGGAAGAGAGCAACACTTTTGAATTTTTAATTTAATTTATTTTCCATCATTGCTTTGGAGATATCAAAGATGAAAGTCTGCCCAGTAACAGCACTGATGAACACGAGCACACAGGGGGCAGGTTTTGAAACACGCTCTGCTGCACTGCCACGTGTTTCAGGGCTGGCTACATTACAGACAGAGAGAAAAGAGCCCAGGTCTCTCCTGACTAGCTTGTTTTCCCGTTAAATTCCCTGCTAATAGGAAAAAAAAACAATACGAGCCTGTGCCTATTAGATCTGCCTGTCATTACAGGGGAAGCTCACCTCCACCCTTAACTCATAAGATTGCAAGGAAACAGGAACATAAGCCAAGTGTGAGAGTTTCCCCAAGGTGAGACAAAAATATGGGCATGTTTGTCACTGTGGAAATGATGTTACTTGCACAGCCTGCAGGTAACTCAGGCATGTGAAAGCAACGCTGGGCACTTGGGCTGGAGCACACGAAAAGGAAGGCAGAAGGGAAGTGGTCACCTCACGTAATGTGCTGAAAGGGAGCAAGGTGTGAAACTGCAAAAGAAACAGAGACACTGAGACCTGTGGTGTGAGGAGTAAACACAGGCTGGCAGCACATGCCAAGCCCTGCCTGGTGCTGCCTGCACGCTGGCCACAGTCGATAGCAGCGTTGGCTGTGCAGAAACAGCAAGGCAGCAACCCAGGGAGATTTGTTATTTGTTTTTCCCCATGAGGCAGGGATAAAACACTGCTAGGTCTGAACGTGTTAAAGTCACACTGCCTCAAGACTGCCAGCAGGTCTGGTCCTGCCTTGACCTGGCTGATGCTTTGCCTTTGTGCTTCAGGCCTTGGGATTTCAGGGCTGATTAACTGCTCATCATCCCAGGGCATGAGCCCTTAAGAGAAGGGCTGTGCACTGTCCCCAGCTTTGTACAGGCCCTTTGCATCTTCTTTTCCAGCAGCAAAACCAGTATTGTCCCTGCACTAACTATGAAACAAGCTCAGATACGCAACAGCAGTCTCTCAAATCTGCCAGACTGAGTCTACCATAACCTCTCCTTTTCTCCCTGTCTGCTCTTTACATGACCTCCCTCCACTCACTAATTTCTGCTTTTTCATCCCAGACTGTCAGGAGTAGATGACAAGAGATGGCTGCATATGCTATGCCAAGTCCACCCGCACTGTTCTCTCGGGATAAAGATGATGGGGGCAATATCTGGTGACAGACACTGGAAGAGAGGGGCTACAATAGGAATACCATTATCTGTCATTGGTGTGGGTGTATCCAGACATTTTTGCACATTAATACTCAGTTATGGAGACTGTCACACATAGAAATGCTGCCTTGCTCCCTCCAGACAGTGTCGGGAAGTGCCCTGGAACAAGGAACAGTCCTGTTAAAGCCTTTCTTTTTACCTATTAATATTTAAAAGCATCCTGGCTATAGCAGAAAACATTCCCAGGAGCCCAACTTCCTAAAACATGCTCCAGGGAGAACGTGAGGCTTCTCCAGCTCAGACCTCTTTAGCAGGGACCACACAGCATCACAGCCTACCTGCAGCTGCCACAGCACTGCACGTCTCTAAAAGGCACTCTAGGACTTCTTCTGCTCAAGCCTTCTCTTTAATTTGGTTGTTGAACACACTTGTAGAAAGCCATTGGCCTCATCTTCACAGCCCTGTCCCTGTTTACTAGGCAAACCTCAGCATCCCATGTACACAATTCAATAGCAGAAAGCAAGTCTGACATAGAGTTTGGATGAGGCAGCAGGGTCTCTCCTCCTGGAGAATCTTAGGCTACCTGCCCAGGGTAATCCCAGGACTGGAGCTTCCATAGTTGAATTGCTTCCCAGAATTGCTGTGACGAGGTAAGTACTTCTTAAGCCTCTACTAAGGCAGAGAGGTGGCTGAGCATGGGTTTTCTATGGGTTCCTCAGACACATGGCAAGTTTTTGCTGTCTCTTTTCTGCTGCAGTTGGCAATTGGGTGGCTGTGCACTTGATCAACTCTGCAGATCTGGCTGAAAATCATCCTGGGAAAAACTGAAGTCTTTGGTGGGGCCAGGGACGGATGACACATAGAAGGGGAACCTGTGCTTGGAAGCATGGTGGAAGCAGGTTGTGCTCCCTTTTAGGCAGCAATATTATGGCCTGACAGGAGAAGAACTTGTGAAACTGAATGCTGAGATTCCAGAAAACAACAACGAAATCTGTACCCCAAAGAATACCCACTTCCTCCAGATAATTCTGTGTTTTTCTTCACACTTTAAGAAAACTCCCATAGCTTGTATTATCAGAGAAACAAGCACTGCCAGCAGCAGGCTGGAAATGCTGTTGGGGTCTTTGGGAAGCTTTTCCTCAGGGCAAAGGTTTTTGGTTTTTTTTTCTGTTCTCCTGGATGGCTCATCAGAAAATGTTTAGGTGGAAACACTACTTATTTCACTTGGGAGGTACTCAGAGCTGTCTGCCAGGCAAGCGCTATCTACCTGGAACTATTTTGGAGGATGCTCCTCTGCAATTTAACAGTAATTTTAACAAGATCACCCAGGTGTATTAGTAAACTGGGAGCTTTGCTGAGTGGTAACATTAAATGAGCAATAAGCTGTTTACCAATTTGAGATTTACTTGTTCCCTCATGCACATGTACATGTATGCGTGTGTGAGTTTGGAGTTGATTGATTGCTTCAGTGTGGCTGATTAGTGGATTGCTTGTCCTTATTCAGACTTGAAAAACCTGAGGGAGTTTAGCACAGAGGAATGTGCTGAAAGTCACCAAAAAGGCTGGAGAGGGACAGGTAGCCCCTCTGTGCTCATGGCCCACTGAAAGCTGCAAGATCAGGAGGGAGAGTTATTATTCAGCAAAGTCCAACGAGAAGCAATAGGAGAAAGTGAACAAGATGACAAGGGGCTACCTTAGCCTTGATGGTAATCTCCTGGGCTGGGAAGGGTCTTCCCTTTGCATTGACTCTGTTCTAGCCTTCATGCATCATGAGCCACAGTGCTTCAACCATTCTGTGGATGCCTTTTCTGGATCACTTCTGTATTAGGAATAACACAATTTTATCCTTGTAGACAGAGAGAAAAAAAAAAGCCTAAAAAGTACTGATGAGAGGCTCTTCCAGAAAGAGCACAACTGGGTTTGACTTCAGAAGAAGGAGTTTCTTTGATGCAGAAGTTTTTGTTGCCTTGTGCTATAGCTTGATGGTGTTTCCTTAGACCAAGAACTGGAAGCCTCCATCCCAACCACAGAGTGAGCAAACCATGGCAAATAGATCCAAGTTATGAGGAGCAGCCTTGTGCCAGAAGCCAGCCACACATCTTCTCTCGCTAACTGAGGTAAATACCTTTACTTTAAGAAATTAGAGCCTGCTTTGAACAGAAGGATATAAGATTGAAGAGAACACTTTGGCAGCCAGTTCTAGCCTCCTGTTATTGCATGTCATATAAATTTGCTCATAAATGTGCTCTGCTCCATTATAAAATCAGTTCAACTTAATGCCCCAGCTCCTTCTGGAAAGCTCCTCCAAACCCTCCCTACTTGGTTACTTAGAAACTTGCTTACTATTTTCACCCTAAATTCATTCCAGCTCTATCTGTACTATATATTTTTGTTGCAAAATAATTTGGGGAGTTTGCACAGCCCTTTTTCATTCCAAGAGTTCCCTCTCTCTTGCATATTTACAGGGATAAACCAGGTCCCCTGTCAGCAGTGTCTTTTCCCTGGACTCACAAGCTCATGTGCATGTGACAACCTCGCTGTGGTATGTGTGTAGCCTGTTTTTGCACTGCTTCAGGGTTGAAGGCCTCCCCTTTAAGGACGGGTGGTCTGGTCCTTGCACTATCTTAGCCCAGCTCTTCCCATAGCCAGACACAGAGGAATCAATACTGCACAGGAGCTGTGAGGGACACCGTTTTCCATTGTGTTGCAGGATCACATTTGTCTTTTTCAGCCCAGAAGCCCTCCAGACAATCAAAATCACCATATGTTCAAAGGCAATGCAGTCTTTGTGTTACAGACTCAAAGATACCAGACTTCCTCAAGGAGCACAGTTACCTTCTCTCTGTTCTGGGGGCGAAGATGTCAGACACAACGAAATAAATCTTTCTGCTTCTAATGTGTGCAGGACTTTACAGCAGCAAGTGTAGGAATATTATTTGCAGGCATATACACGATGAGCCTGTTTGAGGTGGAAGCCACACAAGTTTACCAAATTTCTAATATTTTCCCAGTAAGAACTAACATTTTATAATAGGATGCCACACCTTTGGTATTTGTTCCACACTAGATCAGCTCCAAACCTGCCCAAGTTTTGTCTGGGACCAAACCCCCATGTTGCTCCCTCGCATCCTGCCAGCTTTAGCAGCAAGGTAAGGATGTGAGCTATTCCTAGAGACAAAGGTTCTTTAAATGACAGAAAAACTTGGCTAGAAAAAAAAACAAAAATATGGAGGAAAAGCATGAAGAGTCAAAAGCACAGATGAGCTGAGTATCTCCTACAGCAAAGCAGAAACCCTCAGTGTCTCTCTTGTCTGCATTTCCCTCCGAGACCCCGGGCACAGTAAGCACTTTCACGCAGTGATGCTCTAAACCGTGGAGGTGGGGGGGAGGATCGCCCCATCAGTGGCAGCACTGGGTGAAATTCCACCTCTCTTTAATGGCAGAATTCCTTTGTTTCCTGCTCATCAGTTCAAATGTTGTATTGTCCAAACAATTCATTACAAAAGGGAATTAAACAAACAGCTCCTTTCATTTTCCACAATAATTATTTTATTCCCTGGAAGCCTTTTTGGCTGCACTGTAATTTAATGGGCATAAGACAAATGTACTGGTTAACTAAACGTTTCTAAATTTACTCACTTGGTGCAACAAAAGGGAGCTTAACCTTTAAAGGCTGGGATTTGAATGACAGGTACTTTTGAGAGGCAGGTCAGGATAAGAGGCTAAATAAAAATCCACCCCGGGCGAAACCTGCTGCCTCTACGCTCTCCAATTGTTCCTGCATGTGGGGCAGAGCACTGATCAGGAGGCAGAGGTTCGGATCTCTAAAATACACTCAGTGCCATTCAGTACAAGGCAGTCCTTCTCCCAGGTGTGCTCAGGCTGGCTATGGCAACAGCAGTGTCATGCCACAACCTCAGGTTCACAGGATGCACAAGAGGAAACCCTTGTGCATGTTTTCTGCCATGATTTTTTCCAAGGCTATGGCTATTTTCAGATCTCATCCTGTGATGCCAGCGGAAGGCTGCAGGCACAGATCTCTGAGTGCTTTCTGGACCCCTTTGGTACATAACCCCCATAAGCACATCAGTAGAGGCACTCTACTACTGGTGCTGGAAAAGCAAATAAAGGCAGTGAATGTGTTTCCCAGCATTTCACTCCTGCTTTTACAAAGGAAGGGCATAATCCCTAAGATGATGTTTGAAGTCTCCCATAGTCTGGATGAATTTAGCCTTTGGGTTTCAGTGCAGCCCACGAGACATAGCCCATGAATGTGGCTGGTGGCTAGCTTGATGGCTGACTAATGGAGATCAGTGAACTGTGCTTATTCTGCAGTGAGACATCTTCCATGTCACAGCAAGGGACAAGCTTGAGTCACAGTGATGCCCATTTCAGCTATGGTGCCTGGGTTGGATGAATCACCTGGTCAGCTTCACATACTTATAAAGAGCAGGGGCAAAATCCAGTGAGCTGCCACTAAAACAAGTTCATTCAGGCCTGCAGCCAACATCCCAGGTGTTTGGAAACTTCTGGGATACATGGCAGAAAAAAATAAAAAAACCCAGCTGTTTTAACACTTAATTCACAGATATTTTTATGCTTTTTCTTATCTAGCTGCCATGGCATGCAAGAGCACAAAGGCACTCAAGGGATGCAGGCAAAGATTTAAGATGCAATCCCTTCAGTTTCAGACATTTTTAAAATATGAATGCACCACAAGAGTAACTGCCTTTCCCGGGACTAAGATGTTGGTAGTATGTGAAAGGAGAAGTCAGAAAGGACAAAAAAAGGTTCAGTCCTGCTCTCCAGCACATTCAACTGCAAAACTCTTATCGACTCTGCTGAAATTGGGACCTTGAAGAAAGTGTCTCCTGCAGAAACACTCTGAGGATATTTTAAAACCAGATTAATAAATAATTGGACCATCTGCATCAGAGTCTGTAAGTGGAGTGACACATGGAGGGTGTCTGTAAATGGAACAGCTTCAAATATGAAGAATATAACACACAGTGGAATGGATTTTTTTCCTCCATAATAGACATAATTATTGCCAATTTGGGTCTCTATTGCAAGCACAATGCCTGAGAGATGGCTTGACTTCTCCTAAGAACTGAACAGACAAATAGTTAAAGATTGCTCCTGCCCTACAGAGGTGACCATCATATTAGTAAGACAGACCACAGTCAGGAGTAATACAAGGAAATGGTTTGCCTCAGGCCATGCAGCAGATCAGCCTCCCATTTCCTAGAGTTCATGTGGGTTCTTTCGCTTTTTGACAGAAGATATCGCTTCTAAAGCCACCAATGTCTCTTTAATCTCCCACCACTGCTACTGGGCACCGTCTGCCCTGGGACAGACAACTGTGTTTTAGTTAATATTCCTCTTGGGGTTGCAATAGTGGTTGGGTTTAATGTTTCACAGTGACAGTCTTCAAAAAAACACAGTCGACCAAAAGTTCATTAAAAGAGGTCGCTTCTGAACCACTGAGATTAGTAACTCTTAATCCCTCTTCCATGTATTTTGCTCTTTTTATTTGTGCAACATCCCAAGGAAATGAGCTGCCCAGCTGGTGCATTGTGTGGAAACACCTTCTTTTTGGTGCCTTCCGACCTGTTATCTGCTAAGTGGGCACTCTTTGGCTCAAGGATTGGAAGAAGTGATGAATAATTAATTGTTCCCGTCCTTGCCCTCCACTCCACTCTGGATTTTATAGATTTCTGCCCTATAATCCCCACCATCATTCCTTTGCCAAGCCAAGGTGAACTAGTTATTTAGCTTCTTCCTTTCTAGAAAGACAGCAAATGAAGGTGGTGTATTTTGGGGGAAAAAAAATTGATGTTTCATTTACATAACCTATAGATAGTAGCAACATCAGCCTTTTTTGAAACCTGAAATGGAGAAGAACATTGAAAAAGGCAGTGACAGCAAGAGAAACACTTTGACTGAGAGATACTGAGAGTGGGATTTATCACATCTAATGTGCAGTACTCCTGTGGCAGACATCTCCATCTGAGGCTGTCTCTGTGGGCGCCTGGTTTAGGCGTGAGTCAAGACAGGTGAGAGAGGGCAAGGTTTGTCTGGTTTGTTTTGGGTGAGATGATGCCTGCCCTATAGCCCACTGTCTCTAATGGAGGCTGAGGCAGGTGTGGATACCTGCTTTTTTATGTGATAACACTCATGTTAAGTAAGAGTCACAGGCTGGGAGCTGTAGCAGTAACCATTAACCAGGCACGGCCAGTGAATTGGTCTTGACACTTCCTCGCTGTGCCACATCCATTATTAATCCATGGATATAATGCTTGTTTTGCAGATGCTTCTGGAGGTATATGGGATGCAGGGTGCTCACCTTCCCCTGCACACCTGGAAATTTACCTTCTCCGATCTCAATGGCAGAAGATCTGTTTTAAGAAATCTGAGATGTGATATTTCTAGTTTTTTTCCTGCACAATCAGCATTTATTTTTTTATAAATTCTTTTTTTTTTAAAAATGCAAAAATATTTTTGATCAGTTGATATCTGACACAAATTCTCTTTGAGTATAATTAGGTTTTATAGGGATAACTTTCCTCATTTTTAAAATGTAGTTGAAATTACATTGTACTCGTATGTATATGGGGGGAAAAGAGAGGCTATCTGTTTCCATTGACTTAAATATATCTTTTCTGTGAATAATAAACTGTTTATATTTCTGGGAGAACAAAGAAGAAAATAATTTTGATTTTACATCAGTTCTTTTGGTGTCCTCACACAAAAAATGCAGCAGCATTAGGAGGAAACATACGCTAAATATATTAAACACATGCCAAAAGCGCAGAAAAAAAGAGTCCTTATTCATGGTAGTAATGGAGTCTATCTCTGGTGACCAAACTATAAAGGAGAAACGCATCTCCTTGGGAAAAAAAGGGAAGGTGCCATCTAGATGGTAGAACAGACTCTGCCGCTAGGAAGAGTCAGGCCTGAACTTCAGACAACTGCCAAAGCGGAACTCAAAGAGTAAGATAATGCTAGGATCGTAATAGAGACTCTTAGCGTCAAAACAGAGACGCATCACCACAGAGACGATACAACAGACATGTCACAATAGAGACTGCTCCAGAGACACACCACGATCCAGAGACATCCCACCACAGGGGCAATTCCATAGATGCATCACAATAGAGATGATTCCAGAGAAGCGTCACAATAGAGACACATGACAACAGAGATGATTCAAGAGACACATCACAATGGAGATATGTCACAAAAGAGATGATTCCAGATAGTGGAATGTGTCATAGTAGAGACAGGATGTGTCATAGTAGAGACAATCCCAGAGACACGATAGATGTGTCACAACAGAGATGCGTCACAATAGAGACAGTTCTAGAGATGCATCACAATAGAAACACATCACAACAGAGACGATTCCAGAGCCATGTCACTATAGAGATGTGTCACAATAGAAATCTGTAACAATAAACACGATTCCAGAGACGCATCACAACAGGGACATGTCACAATAGCGATGATTCCATACACGCATCACAATAGAGACATGTCAGAATAGAGATTATTCCAGAGATGCGTCACAATAGAGACGATCCAGAGACACGTCACAACAGAGATGCATTAGAGACGATTCAAGAGATGGGTCACAACAGAGATGCGTCATAATAGAGGCAATTCCAGAGATGGGTCACAAAGGAGTGATACCAAAATAGAGCCGATTCCAGAGATGTGTCACCATAGAGATGCATCACAATAGAGACAATTCCAGAACAGCATCACGAGACGCATCACAATAGGGATGATTCCAGAGACACGTCACAATAGAGATGACTGCAGAGAAACAGCACAATGCTGACACGTCACAAGAGGGACAATTCCATAGACATGTCACAATATAGATGATTCCAGAGATGTGTCACAGTACTGATGTGTCACAAAAGAGATGATACCAGAATAGTTACAATGGAGATGCGTCACAATAGAGACAATTCCAGAAACATGTCACAACAGAGATTTTTCACAATAGAGATTATTCCAGAGACGCATCACAATAGAGATGATTCCAGAGATGCATCATGATAGAGACGCATCACAATATAGATGATTCCAGAAAGGCATCAATATAGAGACGTGTCACAATAGGGACGATTCCCTAGATGCAACACAATAGAAATCTGTCACAATAGAGATGATTCCAAAAATAGTGACAAGTCCAGGGTTGCGTCACAATACTGAGGATTTCAGAAACGTATCACAACTGAGACAAGTCAAGAGTCACATCACAATAGAGACACATCGCAATAGAGATGTGTCACAATAGAGGCAACTCCACAGCCACGTCACAATAGAGATGCATGGCAATAAAGATTATTCCAGAGACACATATCCCAATAGCAAGGTGTCACAATCGAGATGATTTCAGAGACAGGTCACTATAGAGACAATTCCAGAGACGTGTCACAAGAGAGAAGTGTCACAGAAGAGGTGATTCCAGAGGCGAATCACAGTAGAAATTTGTCACAACAGAGGTGATTCCAGAGTCGTGTCACAATAGAGACATGTCCCAATAGAGATGCGTCCCAATAGGGATGGTTCTAGAGACACATCATGATAGATATGCCTCATAATAGAGATGTGTTCACGATAGAGGTAATTCCAAAGATGCATCACGATACAAGATGTGTCACAATGGATATGACTCCAGAGATGCATCACAATAGAGACGCATCACAATAAAGATGATTCCACAGTTGGGATCACAACAGAGAGGATTCCAGAGATGCATCACAATAGAGATGAATCATAACTGACATTAAAATTTAGATGATGGTTGGTGTTAGTGTGGGTGTTGGTGTTAGTGTTGGGTTAGAGGCTGGACTTGATGATCTCAGAGGTCCTTTCCAAACTTATGACACTGTGATACTGTGTAAAAGATGCGTGGAAAGAGATGAACTAAAGGAGTAATTTTGGCCAGGATGCACTCATCGTATGTTCACACTGTACTCTCAGGATAACCCCAGCTCCCTGCTCTCATCTACAGCAATCTATGGCCAGTTCCTGCTGACACCAGTGGATGCTTAACCACATCTCTATACCTGGCTCCATCAACCTTCACCATGTAAAAGCACAAGTGGAGCCTCTAGTCACAACCTGTACCCAGATCCTTCACCTCGCGGGAAGTCAAGTCTACATTTGCAAAACTCATGGCTGTTTTTTATGCTCCGTAGTCTTATATTCTTAACCCTGAATGGTAAGAAATAGGTTTTCATGGGCAGCTTTTACCCCAAACCACTTTGCTATCATCTGCTGAAATCCCTGACTGGGAACTGGGGCAAGGTGGCCATCATAGCCTCTGTGAAACATTTGGGATGAGTAGTGTGGATGGCAGTTCTGGTTTGCCACTTTGGCAGATCTGATAATGGTTTAATCCTTGTGCAATGCCTTCTTTCCACATTTAGGCATTCAATGAATGTAAAGCAGAAATAAAACAATTGCCTCACTAAAATCTAGTCACAGAGCTGAAGATAATACCCCTGTCTTTGTCAGATACGAAGTCACGCGAACCCCAGCAAGAAAGGGGAATGATAGATGGAGTAAAATGTACCTCCTGTCTCTCAGACACCCCCAGCTCCTTTGTGGTCCCAACAGTGGTTGCCATCAGCACGTAACATCTCTTGCAATAGGAATGACTGACAGCACTGCACGAATCCCTCCTGGAGAGCTGTCAGTCAGTGATTCTCAGGAGGAAAACGAAAAGGAATCTGATTGGAGAAATAACCCCCAATGCAGATTTCTGGTGACTCCCCTCCCCACCCTCATCAGCAGATCCAGACGCACCCCTGAGGGCTGATGTCTCTGAGTAGTGTAAAGGAGGCCAGGCTTCTCTCCTTGTTCAGCACAGACACCTCCATCCTTCTGGGTTCAGCACTCAACTCCTGGCTGAAGACTTGCTCCCGGCCTCTCGAGCAGAAACCATGCTGGAGAGCCACCTACCACTTGCTCCTCTTTCACCAAAACTCCCAATTCCCCCAAAAGCTCCCTGATTCTATCCCAGCCCCATTAACACATAGCTGTAAGCACATCTTGGCATCTCATTCCTTCAAAACCACCCCATCCAGGGTTCAGGGCAACACTATTCCATGTGGGCATTCCTTGACCAGGATTTAGACCAGTGAGACAGAAAGGAAAAAAGACTTATTATTTTCCCGATTCCAGTCCCCTGAGCTCACAGATGCTGTGACTGTTCTGGGTTTTCACAAAGGAAGCAACAGCTGAACGCTCTGGAGAAGTCAGGCAGCACTTAATTTTCAGATCTGAAGAACGGGAAGGACCACAATAGAAATCCAGATTTTAGAAAAACCTGTTCAGAGAGCTTCTCAATAGGCCTTCCTCCCCCAAGATTTTGCACAAAAAAAAAAACAAACCCAAAGCTATTAAACGCACTGAACTCTAGAGGACTACCTTGGGCAGAAAATGTGGATGGTTGTAGCCAATCCTAACTGAAGTGGCCCAAAAGCTGCTGAGTTCAGGCTGAAAACACTTCTGGAGGGCTGCTCACATTAAACCTGTCTGACTCTTGAGCTTCAGCCTACTGTAAAGATGGGACCTGAAAGCTAAGGTCTGGACCACAGGAAGCTCCTCCCTGGGGGTAGCTGCTTTGATTTAAGGAGGGGGTTGCAGGCAGGTGCAAGCAATTCCCAGCCTGGTCTCTGGTAGCTGGGTCACAGCTGCCTATGGAAGCTGGCCCAGTACCACCCTTGGGGTGTCTCATCGTGCATTACAGTGTGCAGACATCTTTCTCCATCTCATGGCTGGGGACACGGATGGAGAGGAACTGCCCCTGATATTGGATGGGGCTGCCTTTGGGGGAACAGTCTGGTTGTCTACAAGATGCTCCAGAGACACCGTTTTGTTTCCACAATGAGTGGTTGCTTTCAAATCACTCCTGTAGTAGACACACTAGATTGGATGCCAAGGAGCCCTGAGCACTCAATATCTGGGTACTGAGGGTGCACACCTTTCAGCACTGCACCCTGGAATCCAGGCAGGGGGGCTCAGGAGAGAAGGTGACCCAAATTGTTCCTTTTCCCTCAGATTTGCACACTGTAGCCATGATTTCAGGTTGGCTCTGAGTGATTCCACCAGATCCCACAGGAGGTCTGTGACAAAATTTGGTTTCTGCCCCCATTTTCTCTTTAAATGAGAATCCTACACGACTTCCTGCTTCTCCTGGGAAACACACAGATTTTGATATGGGCCAAGCAATAGATTTTCAGACAATTCCAGAGAAAAATAAATATTAAGAGAGGACAATCACTTCCAAAACTGACCATTGCAGACCTAGGAGCAAGCAATGAAAATTTCTTTGTGTGCCATAACTGAATTCAGTCTGTGATGAGGAGACTGGGCTGCAGAGCATGCAAAAGAGATCATTAATCCTCACACAAAACAGGGGTTGCAGGATGGACACTGGAACTAAAATGTCACAGATATCTAGTCAGGGGTTGGTTTTCCATCTTGGCAGGTTTACATAGGCCGCAATATCACCAGGACAGCTTGACAAGTCATTTGCTGCAACATTCCCCAGTCAAAAAATGGTTCACAAAAGTGCCCAGCCACAAATGCCTCAGACTGCAGCGTTTCTTCCACCGATTGGTGAAAAGAGACCATGCACTAGGTGGAAAATATGGTCTACTGTGACTGTAAATACCATGTTAATTATTAATCTGCTGTTTACTAACTTCAGTATTTTTCTATTCAATTATTCTCTACAGATAGAGCAAAGGACTGCTCTGATTTTTAAATACACAAATTATTTTTTGTATATATTTACAGGAAGAATTTTTGTGCATCTTTTTCCTTGAATAGATTTTGAATTTTGTTGCATGTTTTATTAAAGCATTCATTCAATAATTAAGTAGGATATATAATTGTATGTAAGGCTACCAAAATATTCGTATTGCAGTATTTATTAAAAGCAAATTGAAAATACAAGCCCTCTTGTGAGCTTTTTCAGGATTACTTCATAGCACTTTATAGGGAGTGGAAGCCACTGTCTCCAGTTTATTGCTGGGGAAACTGAGGCATAGGAAGGCCAAATGTGTCAGGGGACTAAATATGGACTTAAGAGTCAAACCCAGGACTCAAGACTCAGTACAGACCTCCAGCCCTCAAACACTGCAGCCTCCTGGCATATTTTCCAATCCCCTATAGTACTCCCAACCACCCACTACTGCTGTGAGCAAAGCAAAAAGGAGTGCAGATAACTAAAATCCTTATTGCTCTTGCCAGCATTCAGTAGGCATTTATTGACCTCAGCCTTCAAAGAGACAGGTCCCAGATCCTCTGCACAGATGACATTTAAACACAAATGGTCTTAAAATTATCTGGGAAAACTCGCTGACTCAGGAAAAGGAGTGTTTCATGTTTAGGCTGAACTCAATTGCACACACTGTGATGTAATTTATTGTTCATAATACACAACTCATTTAAGGCTCTGCAAGCTGTGAAACATTTAAATCAGCAAGAGGGTGACTTTGAATGCTGTTACTGAAACATGGTAGAAAAGCCTTCAGGTAAAGGAAAGGGACAGGGAGTTTGGAGTTGTTCTGTTCATTGCTTGCCATCAGAAAAGTAGCCCAAAGGGAGTGGGTGTCTGCTTGAATGCAGGAATCTCAGATCAGCTTTTCACTTATTTATTAACTATTTGAGCAGTAACCTCAAGACATGGAGTAAGGCTGGACAGGAGTATAAATCTAGCTGAAAAAAAAAAGTAAACCTGGAACAACTGATCTTGTCCAAGGTAACTCTTGCTCTTCATTAGATGCAGACCCAGCTCCTCAACTGAGAACTATGAATCAAGTTTCCATCAGCATCTTGGACAGCGTAAGAGGTCCAGGTTGAAACACTGCAGGAGCAATAACTGCATGGAGCTGGGAGGAAGCTCAGCGGTGAGCAAAGGTTTTACAGACCAGCCTGGCAGGAAGGTGGGCACATCACAGGCTGGAGGAATTTTGCTTTCTAGCTTTCCTGCTTTCTAGCTCTCCTTGATAATAGGGAATTGACCTCCCAAGTGAGCTGAGCTGCTCACTTTTTTTTTTTTTTCCTTAGGCCTGCACATAGCATGAGCTTTGTTATGTCCTTGCTGTGAATTTCAGTCAACACATACAAAAATCTGTCCTAAAATGAATTTGAGTAAATCTACCCACCCTTTGTCCTTGGCATGCCCTAAATATTGCAGTGCCTTTGTGCAGCTCTTTATATATGAAGATCCTGGTAACTGCTGATTACTGTCAGGTGGAGGACACATATTTTCCTCCTTTCTACAGTGAGTGTCTCCCACTTAAGTTAAAGGAAATGGATCTTGTGTCACCTTTCTTGCCAATGGGACCTGTTTCCCTTCAGTGACAATCTTGGCTTTCTTTGTAGTGGCAGTTTCTAGCCCTGCTGCATCCAGACTTTTTCATGGATGATCGCCTTCCTAAAGCACTACTACTGAGTTCATTTCATAGCTGTGACCCCACTGGCTAAAGGGACCCCTAATTTGTAAACACCTCTGGTGTATTGGACAATGCAGAGACAGGCTTGACACTATTTTCAACCAGAGACCTGGTGATGCCAAGGCTGATCTTTATGGGGAACCTAATCCTGGCTTCTCTCCTGGAAAAGTGAGATGTTTTTGTCATGGATCTGTCATAGAATCTTCTGGTTGGAAGAGACCTCTAAGATCATCAAGTCCAACCGCACCCGTTATCCGCTAAACCATGTCCCTCAAAACCTGATCTTTTGGATTCTGTATTATATCTATGTGGTAGAGAGGGAACAATTCATGGGAAGATCCATTGCTTTCTGGTCGACAAAGAAAAGTGGTAGATCTCACCCAAATGTGCTCGGTCCCACAACGCTGACATTGGAGCAGGTCTAAATCACAACCTGCTGGGGCCTTGGTTCCATTAGCCTAACTCGATTTGAATATGCCACTACATGATAGCACCACAAAACCAGCTGCAGGACTCTGAATAGATAAACAAAATCCAGCTTCTGTTGTTAATGTTGTGAGATGAAGCTTGCAGAAACAGTGGTCAGATCACCTCTCTCAGGCTTCTTAGTTTATCTACCCAATCTGTGCTTCCCACACCAGCCAGGCTGGGGACAATGTGCCACTGCTCAAGATGCACCATTTGCTCAGGTAATGACACAGAGCCTGGGTCTCCTCCTGCTGCAAAGAAGCATCTGAGCTTATGGCCGTGGGAGTGCAGGAGAGCTCTGAGTGCCAGCCAAATGCAGGGACCCAAGAGGAGTTCATGTCACAACCAACCTCAGAGAGATCCCTAACAAAGAAACCCTCCAAAAATCCAGCCCTTCTTGACACTGATCTCCCAGCGATGGGAATCCCCAGTGATGCAGATGAAATGAAATGGTACAGTCCAATTACTGTTGACCTCTTGACTCACAATTATGATGTTAAACAATTCCTCCCCTAAAATAATGCCATTCCCAAGTACTGCTGCTTATTCCTTCCCCATCCCAAAGAGATACTGTGGTGTGCTGGATAAGGCACTCCCACTCGCAAGGCTGCGCCTTCCCTGTCAGTTGGGAATGCTCATAATTACAGTTCCCACTATTGTAAAGTGTGTACACAGTCCTGTAAAACATGACACTTTAATCCTATTAATTGCTGTGTTTTGAATTCTTGCCAGTGATTTACCCTTCCTTCCCCCACCCTCAAACACCCAACACCCAAATAAGAAATTAGTCAAATCTGTAGCGTGACATCTCAGCCACAAGAGAACCCAGGCTGCTGCAGCCAGGTCTGAGGCTCCCGATGAGCTGTCCTGAGGCATGGTTCATGTGTGTTTGTAGGGCCTTTCTCCCACCTGCTAGCAAGGTCTTCTCTTCCCATGAGATTAGTACCATCAAGGCTCTGACACAACCCAGGCTGATGGATGCCAGTTGCTTCTCCCACTTCACAGTCCTGCTCAGCCTCATCCTTCCCCTTAGCTTAATAAGTTCAACCCCTTAGTTTAGACCATTTTCTGGTCACTGATGCTCAGCTCTGCCTCATGGCTTACTCTCACTCCAGACACTGCAGTCTGCCAGGAAAGAGCGTGCTGCCTTGCCAGGAAAATGGGTATTCAGCACCCCCCTAAATGTCACCCAACATGACCTAAAACATCTCTGAGTGCATTTTGCAGGCATAGATGGCTTAGTCCCGATCTCCCGCCCAAATTTCAGCTTTCTTCCTAGGAGGAATTCCCTGTCATTCACCTCACCCTTTTGTCAAGCACTTCTGGTGTATGGCCTTGTTTGAGCTGTTGTGTCTTTGGTGAGAGTCACCATCTTCTTCCCTCCCACCACAAGTCCCACCGAGTCTTGTCCTTGCAAACCACTTTGGAGCCATCTAAGCAGAAAATAACTTAGTAGATGCAAAGGTCTACAGGTAGCAAAGACTGAGTTGATTTTAAATACTAACAATTTTTCTATCTGGAGCATATGTGGGGAGTCCAAATGGTGTTGCAAATGATGGTAAGGCTTTGATCATGTCACGATGTGAGAAGTCAAAGAAACCATGCCAAATCAGAAATGGAAGCCAAGGGAGATGGTGAGGAGCCAGGAAGGGAACAGGGGTCCCCACTTGCTTTTGCTTTCTCCTATGCATGGGACATCCCACTGGGTTCAGAGGGGACGAAAGGGAACATCAGGATTTCAGTTCCCCTTTAAGTGAGTTCTCCACCCAAACAAGGAAAAGCAGAGTGGAGAACACAAAAGCATACCATGGAGATCTTCCTCAGAGCCAGGCACTAGCACAAGATCCCCAAGTGCTGCATCTGACTCTTTTCTAATCCCTCACCAAGTGGACTTTCATCATATTCATAATTAGGGATAATAATTTAAAGAGGTAGTTGAATACCCAAATCTGCTAATCCTTTAACGGAGCCTCTTTCCTTTAATCTCTCTCTGATTCACTAATGCATAAAAATGTAGCCAGGCACCCACCGCTCTCATTAGAGGGAATCTTTACCCTCTTCCTCTCAGCCTCGGAGGCATGCTGGGAATAAACAGAGGGCACAAAGGCAGCCCTCTGACCACTCAAGACATGCGGGAACTTTGAAAACCATCAGCCTGGGCTTGTTTCAAGACCGATGTCACATCAGAGGCCAGTTGTCATGGTAACAGGTTATCAGCTATCAAAAACTATCCATGAAAGAGATTTCAGAGGGAGACATGGCAGGTGGGGTGGGAGGAAGACGGACACACAGCAGGGAAGGGAAGCCAAAGGGTATCTTTGTCCCTGGGTGAGGGGAAAAGCAGGCAAAGACCTGACCTCCACGTAGCAGAGGCTGCAAAAATTCACCACTCTCCTTTGGTTCCCATGCAGGTGTGAACAACTCAGCAGTTCAAGATGGTTCTTAAGCACAGGAGAAAGGAGATGCAGATATGCAGGCTCCTCGTTTCCCCTGCCATGGAGGGTGAGGAGGTTCACATAGTGCCTTTTCCCTGGCAAGGCTGGAAAATTTCATAGGGGAGGAGAAACAACTGATGCTAAAGAAGGAGGAGACGTGAGGCAACAAAGCACATCAAAACCTCCTGTTCAAGTAGTGCTAAGCCATCCACTTGGAGGGAGATCAAAGCCTACGGCCTGGTGGTTAGAACTGGGGCTGTGGGGAGGATGCACAGGGGCAATTCTCACTTCTCCAAACCTCTCCATTTGACCAGATGAAACATCCATCTGTCAACATTTCTGCAGACACAATGGGCCACCCCACTCTTCCTGTGACAAAACTTGGTTTGCCACCAGCGTGGTGCTTTTGCACGTGTCCCCCCACCCTTCTGTTAGTTCCCTGCCCACTGTGCTCCCACGATGGGCAGCAGGAAGTCTACAGTCAGGACCAACAATACCAGTGCCAGCACCTGCCGGGCAAGAGCTGATGCATGTGCTGGGCTAGGAACCATTTCAAGTGGGAAGCCACTGTTAATTAATCAGATATAACATTAATAGCATTAATCACAATCAATACATTAGACAGGCATGATGAAGATGCTGAAAAAACTCTGTCAGATAGCAAATACACCCACATGTCCCAGCACAGCCACCCACAGTCCTCAGGACGCCCATGCTCTTTGCCTGATACTCCCAGGTTGACAAGAGCATCAAGCTCTCTTTTTGCTTCTACTCCTGGAATCCTGCTGATCTCCTCTTCCCTGCCTGCTCCAGGGTTCACCCTGCCAGTTTGCCTCCTTTCCTCTTCCATATGCCCTGCCTGTATTCCTTGTTTTTCTCCAGTGACATAATTTAGAGAGCTGCTCTGAAAGGCACGCGTCTCATCCACACACCTCCATCTCCAAGGCTGGTGAAGGCTTCAGGAAAGGCTGGGAATGGAACCTCGATGTGCTGTTGTGTAGGTTGGCTGTGAGGTCTGTGCTCTTCCCTCTGCTCCACCAGGAAAGGACATTAGCCTTTGTCAGAGCCAAGTGATAGCAGAGACTTCCTAAAAATGCAACACTCACACCATTCATCTCAATTGCTCTTCCCATGTTTTCCCAAAGATGAAACTGCATCTTCTCTTCTTCTGGTGTCCCTCATCCCAGGAAAAAGAATACTGTGCTGGAAAGGCATCTGCATGTGGGTAAAAGGTCCTTCCAGAAAAAACACTCCTTTCCCACACATGCAGCCACACACCTCCCTGCACAAGCTGGAAGGGTAATGTATTTTTTCTGGCAGCTGCCACTGCAGAAGTGAGAGGCATCTTTGAGATAACAAGACTTCATTTCTAACAGGAATGGTTTTCACGACAGACATAGTGAATAAATGGAAGACATCTATTCTTGCTTCAAATACTTCTCTCCCTAATACACACAGAAAAGAAACCCCAGACACACCAAAAACTTTGACAGGCATAATGACCAGACCAGGTTTAAAAACAGAAAATCATGCCTTAATCTTGGGTAAAAAAGAGAAAACTAAATGGATTACATTAAAAGCAGATGAGAGGTTATGAAAAATGTTTTTAGAGGCTAAATAATAATAAACAAAATTAAAAACCCCAACAAATTGGCAGAAAAGCCTGGTGAGTCATTTAATGCTCTCTGTGCAGCTGGCAGGAGCTGGGTAATGTATGTCATTCCGCAGCATGGTCTCTGGGCAAGTTGCTCAAGGAGGGGGTGTTCAAACTCACCATGTTTTCTACCTTGAAGAACTAAAGGTCCTCTCCCAGTCTCAGTCAGAGGGCCATGTAGGGGCAGGAGGGGAGGTTTTCTACCTGTGCTGGAGCAATGATGAAGCTCATTGGCATTGTTTCTGATGTTGAACAAAGCAGCCTGTGAAGCAGGCCCCAGGAAGGCAGTGCCAGCAGGGCAGAAGCAGGGCTGGAGACACCAGCAGGATCTGTGTGATCTTCTAACACATGTGAAGGCTGAAGGAATAATTGCATACAAAGTTTGCTTTGGGGTTGATGAAGGCAAATGATCTCCTCTGAGTGAAACAGAAACACAAAGCTGTCACTCTGGGACGGACCCGTAAGCATGGCTGGATTCCCCCTCACTCAGCTCTCTTCTTGCCACCTCTTTTTGTATCCTGATTTGTGAGGCTGCAAGGCACCTGGAAATACTTCTAGACAGATGGATCTGCCACACTGCATGGGTCCACAGGAGATTTTCCCAGAGAGACCAGCCATCCCAACAGCTGCCTCAGCGTGTGCAAAGAAGGGCAACAAAACTGGTGAAGGGTCGGGAGCACAAGTCTTATGAGGAGCGGCTGAGGGAACTGGGGCTGATTTACTCAAGAGGAAGCTGAGAGGAGACCTCATCACTTTCTACAACTGCCTGAAAGGAGGCTGGGTGTTGGTGTCTTCACCCAAGCGACAGTGATAGGATGAGAGAAAATGGCCTCAGGTTGTGTCACGGGAGGTTTAAACTACATATTAGGAAATATTACTTCACCAAAAGGATTGTCAAGCATTGGAACAGACTGCCCAGGAAGTGGCTGTGTTCACAATGCCTGGAGATATTTATAAGATGCATAGGTGTGACACCTAGGAACATGGTTTAGTGGTGGACTTTGCAATATTAGGTTTGCAGTTTGACCTGATGATCTTAAAGGTCTTTTTGAACCTAAACAATTCTCTGATTCCATATTTCATAAGGTCTCCAGAAAGATGAAGCTACCTGTTTAAAGGGGACCTTACAATTTTTCAGTGGAAAAATAAGTCCCTGTAAGTCCTTTGAACACCAACCGGAAAACCAACAAAATCAAAGGCCCTCACATTCCCATACTCCCCCTTGCACATGGCCAGATGTGGCTGCCATAGGTACCAAAACCAGGGAGAGTTCAAGTGAGTCTTCTTTTGACATAACTTCCCAGGCTGAGAGTTGCTGCTGAGAGTTCAGTCAACCATCAGCCTCTCCAGAATTACTGGAAGGGGATCATTTATGTAACACAAAGAACTGTGGCTGTGGAGAAGCATTGCTACCTTTATTTAGTGGGGGATGGAATGGAGTGGGAGTAAGTATGTCCTGCAATGAATCTACGGCAGAGCTGGACACATCACACACACATCATCACACACAGCTACCTGACACTCAGCAAAAAAATTAAGATAATGCTGAGAGCTACGTGAAACAAAGACAGGATTAGAGTTTGAGGGATGGCATCTGCTGTTCCTTGGTCAGGCCCAGGAAAGGTGCTTGATTCCCAGGTGCATCTCCTGAGAGCATTTGGTTTTTTTTTCTAGCAGAGAGCATTAGGTGTGTTTGTAACTTCAGGTGCTGGAAAGGCTGCACTGCCTTGCACAGACGGCTTAGGTACAATGGGACATCTGAAGAGCCTGCACTACCTACAGGTAATTAGCTACAGCTAATGCCAAACCCAGTTGCCTGCTGATTGTTTGGGGTTGTCCTCAGATGACCATGCCTTGACAGACCACCACTGGGGGAGTGAGGGGAAGTTTAAAAACTGACCTGAATGATTTGCAGCTTATCTCTCTTCTCTCTACAAAGTCATGAGAGCTGTCACAAAGTTGAGACAAGGTCTTGGTGTCCATGCTTGCTGTGCCCTTGTTTAGGACAGCCAGGAGCTGGGCCAGAGCAGATCTCCTCTCTTTGTCTCTTGACAGCAGACCTGGCTACTTACATGGGTGTGTGGAGATCTAGATTTAATATTCTGTATTCAAAAGATGCCCTACTCTGATTAAGATCTAGGATAACATTTCTTTAACTAGATGTAATTACAAAGATGAACTGCTTGATTTATAGCTCTAGTTTTTGACCAGGGAGAAGAAACCAGAGATGATTAAATAGTCATAAGTTTGAAGTTATTTTTATTTTTGCTAGTGGATGAGTCTCAGATGACTAAAACAAACAAATCCAGCTGGGACTAGCCAGCTGTATGTACAGAATTGTATACCTAATGTTGGAATCTCAAATCCTTCTCTCCCAGCTAAAACCTCATGCTGACTTCTTCTCACCTGTAGCCACCTTATTTCTTATTTTTGGTAAACAGGTGCTGGGTATGTGAAGAACAGTACGGTTACAGACCCTGGGACATAAACTGATGGGTGATTTATGTGAGACATTCCTGAACTGACTGGGGAGACTGTGAATTCAGGTAGATGAAGTTGTGTGATTCCAAGGCAAGCCTCAATCCCAAAGAAAGGATTTTAGCTCCTCTTACAAGTTATTTTCCTCTTCTTGTTTTTCTTTTTGAGACGCTGTTTCTGAATCTCTCTCCTTTGAGAACCAGTGCTGACTGCTGGTGCACATTGCTCTTTCATACTGCAGTCTCCTAGCTCCAGCAGAGCTAGAATAACCCAGCATTTCTCCTTCAGATTTTGCTTTCTTACGCTAAACATATGGCTGGTGTCTTCCTCTCATCCAATGGGGTCTCCACCCCTGCGGCCATCCCACAAACCCTCCTCTCCCTTGGCCTCCCCAGGAAGGCTTGCCAAGGCCATGGTCATGATTTTCCTGCCTCTGCAAGAGAACATCTGGCCTGCTAGGTTTAGCATTGCCCTTTTCAGCTGCAACACTGGAAGTCCAGGCTTTTATTCCCTATAGCCCTACTCCATTTAATGTCATTTCTCTTACCCAGACCAAATCCAAAGCTCAGACTCTCCTACTCTCCATGGCCATTGCCTCTGAACCTCATGTCATCAGCAGATTTTTTTTAGTGTGTGCCCACAATAGCCCACCAAGCCACTGTGTTCTTCAATCAAGCTTTCCCGGCCCCTCGGGAAACCTGGTAACATAAACCACTATGCCAGCAGCCAGGCTGTGCTAGCAGAGCATGAGCTGCAGTTCTGGTCCTGATTCTGAAAGTGTCCAGAGATGGAGAACAAACTTTTCAAGATAAACACAAGACCTAACATCACATAGGGGATTGGAGGCAGGTGGGAGATATTTCTTTAACTCATTAACATGGCTCCAGGCAATCAGTTGGGTCTGGACTGGAAGGGTCTCCAAGCAACAGGAGGGTGGCGGTGACACTAGGATCTCTTCCAACCACAGCTCTCCCCCCTGAAGCCTGGAGTTGTTTTCTGCTTAAACTTTATCCTCACTAAATCCTTCTGTGTCGTCTCGAGGACTTTTTAATCTTGAGAACTCTTCAGTCCTTGCTGCAATTTGGTCAGCTGGACATGGCTTTCCTGACTCTTCACATGCCAGAGAGAAGAGCAGAAAGGTTTTGGGGACACCTGAGTGCATTAAACCAAATAATCTAGTAAGGGATTCATGTTACACAAACAACATCACAAACAGCACGCAAAGATACGAGATTGTACATCATTCCGTCCCCAGCTCAGAGACCTATCTCAACCACCACTCCCAGGTGGCAGCAATGACAGCATGTTCTTAGACTGACAGGATGAGAACCGATGCATTTACACCGAAGGAGGAATATGTGATCAAGAGTGTGGCTTGGCAAGACATCTCAGAGGCAGAAAACTTTTTCAAGACTTGGCATGTATGGTCAGGCAGAACATGTCCTGTCTTTAGAGCTATTCTGTTATTTGGGACCCTGTTCCCCATCTTAGCAAGGCAGGAGCTCATGACAGTAGCAGTGGGAACAGTTACATGAAGCTGCTCAAACTTACAAACTTTCAATGAGTTTCAGACTGAGCTTTGAATCAATTCTCATTCCTTCCAGATTGCTTCACTCATCCCTCTTGGGTACTCTTGATCAAATCACAAAAACGCTGAGCAGATTCTTACAACACACTTCCTAATAAGCCCTTTAGGAAAGCAGAGTTGACAGCATCTTACAGTTTTTTCTTCTTTTTTAAGACTAGCTCCACAGCCCCTGCCAAATGCAAGGACGCCAGGTATGATCAGACTGTGGATGGCAGTACTTCATTTGTGTCAATCCTCTTCATGCTAGATGAGCAGACAGGACATATGGGCCTATCCTCAACAAAGTGCACACAAGAAATGAACAGGAAAGTTCTGCAAATCAGTAAACTTCCAAGTGGAAAATTAACACAAGGACTGCCAAACATGGAGAGGAGCCACTATAAGTTGGAAAAGTTAAGAAATGTTCTTTTACCTCCTGGAATGAGATACAGTGGAGAGGAGAGGTCTCCAAGACTGTACTGCACTGTACTTCATCTCCACAGACCAGGCTCAGGCAAATCAACATCTAAGAGTGTGTTTAGCCTCTCAAACACAGCATGCAACTTATCCTCCAGTCTTGAGGTTAGTCTGGTCATCCTGACCATCTGGAGTATACCCCAGCTTCCCTCAACTCTCCAACAATTTCAGAGATGAAAAGCAGAACTGTGAGTCCATGTTTGGGAAAATCTGCCTCTCTGGTAAGCAGAGAGAGGAGCTTAATCTGCTTAGCTTAATGAAGAGAAGGTGAAGACGTGACGTGACTGCAATCTGTTAAGTACTACCACTGGGAGAAGGCTTTTAACAGTCGAGGGCTTTTTAATCTGGTAGACAGGCAGAATGAGATCCAGTGGATGGATGATGAAGGCAGGCAGATATAGTCTAGAAATAGAGTGCATTTTTTTGAAACAGTGAAAACAATTAGGCATCAAAGAAAGTATGGAGAGATGCACTAGATCCAGTTCATGAAGTCTTAAAAAAATACCTTGTTATGTTTGAAATGAAAGGTGTCACTGGGTCTGCAATGAAGGGATATGTCAGGATTTCACATGACAGAGAAATCAGGATAGCTGGTTTATAAAAGACGCAGTTAAAATAATCCACAAATTTACCTTTGCTTCCTAAAAGCTTCTGAGTATCTGTTTAATAGCTGTTGCCTTCCAGTCATGAGTTGTGCATCATGCAAAACACACATTCTCCATAGGAGAATGTTAATCAGGCTCTTAATTACTTGCATATAGTTCTCTCCCACTTCAGTTTTCAAGGGCCCTACGATAACTGCGACCTCCACTCTATGCCTATACATGACCAGAATAACCTACTTCCTCTTGCAGCCCACCCTCATGCTCTCTTCTGACACTGTTTTTTCCCTGCATCTCTTGGGAGCCGACATTCCTTGTCTCTCCCCTGGGTCCATTCAGAGGCTGCAGATGCATCTCAACCCAGCCACAGCATCTGGCTCACAGTTTGGAATGTGTTTCTCCCCATTTTTGTGTTGGTTGGGGAGTGGGGAGGATCTCTGCTGCTGCTCAGTCTCACACCAAGTCCGAGATGCCTTCTAGCCCTCACCTGGAAGCATCTGTTCTGGCCAACCTGCAACACTCTAAAACAAACTAAAGCTCCCAGAAACAAAGCGGTCTTGCTGGCACCCATCTGGTGACCAAAGGGCCACGTGGGCACTACCGAGAGAAACAAGGACTTTCTCTCCTAGTTACCACAGTGGTGGCGATGACACGTCCCAGGGGCATTTTCCATTTTTGCTGGCACACTGAGCACCTCCTAGAGACCTTCTCATCAAAATCCTTTGAGACACTTCGGCAGTCCAGCTCTGAAGCCCTTGCTCTGGGCATGATACCCTTGTGCATTAATTTGTGCAGAAATGCATGCACCAGTTCCTGCCCTGCCCCAGCCTTCCCAGTGACCTGTCTAGTTCTCCAGGTCAAACTCTGGGACATCCACAGGATACATAGAGACATTTAAACCAGTGCTCAGTCACAACTGAAGCATCAATCTTTGGCCAGAACTGCAGTCTTCTGTATCATCCCAGCACATGCTTTGGTCAGAATATGTCAGGTACCTCCCATCATTTCAGCAGCCTCATACACTGGTGAACTGCATTCTTCCACCTCTCCTGCACAGTCAGGGATACCTCATCTCTGTTCTCCCATGACTGCCATCCCTGTAATGACATATGCCCCCCCCGCCATGACCTTCCTCATCTCATCAGATATCAGAGTCCCACCACATTTTGCTCTTCCCCTGTTTGGCATGGTTTGTAATGGGAACGGGGCTTACGAGACCACATTGTTGGTAGCATGTGGGCCTGTGTATACCACCCAATAACTAATTTTTAATTCATTGGTCATTTTCAGCAAAGACTGGAAGACTTGAAGATAATAATCTTGCTAATTTTTCTCAAAAACAGAAGAATGTTTAGAAAAGAGAAACCTTATTAAAAACCATCAACGTAGAAAAAGAATCAATTGACTGAGTTATATGGCTTATTAGACTGTGTAGTATGCACACAAGATGGAGAGAACACAAAGAGAAGTGTCATAAATGCCCTGATATCCTGCAAATTGCTGCAGTTCGCATGATTAAGCACCAGAGAATTTGACTGCAAGGCACAGAAAAGGAAAGAAATTATCAGCCTTGATCTACCCTTTTCTTCAATACCTCCATGGCTGAGACCAGCGTGCCAGCACTGATAATGTTTGCTGAAGGTGTTGGTCACCTTGTCGTGAAGACATCTAACTAGCAGGAAGAGCACATTTTCCAGGTTCCTCTGGTGTTCCCTCTCTGCATGCAAAGCACATCTTTCATCCTGGGCAACTGAGTGATGTGCTCAGAAGCAGAGAAGGCAGAGAATCCAGTAAAGAGAGACTGGAAGTTTTCTCTCTATAGGGATCCCTTAAGTGTCTGGAGTTTTTACAACATGAGGAAAACTTGTCTGCCAAGAGAAGAGGGAAATCCAGGGACTGGGGATTCCTGCCTTGTGCAACGTCACCCCAACAAGATGGCGCTCAAAGGCAGAGCTGGAGAGCTGAACAATGGGTCCAGCGAGAGATAATTCAGCCACTGGGACTGATAAGTCATTTCAACAGGCCCATTGCTCTGATACCAGACCAGGTGAGATTGTACCATGGCTCCAGCCTGACCAGGATGTGGAGAGCACAGAGCACTCCGCACAGCTCTCACTCACTGCATATAAAGATGCTCTGCACAGCTTGGACAGCCACATGGGTCCTGCTCCTTCATAATGACCCAGTGCTACATGTGGCTGTGACATCGCTTCTAGGCACACACTGGCCTCAATTGAGGCCAATCCTTAGACTACTCCTTGGATTTACGTAGATGCCCAGCAATTCCCTTGTCTTGGCTTCTCCTGGGATGACGCCCTCCGTGCTGTCATGCTTTCCCAGTGCTGCCCCAAGAGTTTTCAGCTACACTCGGGTTTAATCTGTGCAAAGCTGAGGCATGCCATACAGAAAAGCCAGGGCCAAAGACTGAGCAGGTGACATGCTCAGAGAAGGAGAGGAAATCAAGCTGGTGTGATGGCAAGAAAACGCTGGTGCTGAGCACTACTGCATGCATCCCATTTGTCCTCCCTCCTGCCATCAGCACAACAGCCTGGACTCCAACACCAATGCTCTGATCCTGTGCCTGAGCAGACCCAGCCTGAATACTGCAATGTTCTCATGTCCGTATCCTTCAGACAAACTCTCTCCAGAGACCATCAAATTTGCTTTTCGTGATGCTGACACCTATTAACAGCATGGCTTAGGCACTGCTGGGATATAAATACAGCAGGGATTGCATCAACAGCCAAAGCCAGTGTGCAGAAGGTGCTGGTGTGCAAGGTTGCATTGATGTGCATTTTGCTGGCACACACAAAATCGCTCTACTCATGCAGAGAGCAGCTGAGCTCTGGGCCTGTTGTGTGAACCAGAAACCACCCTCTAGCCTTCAGCTCTGCTGAAAACGTATGTACTCTCCTATTGAAGACTGTCACTCTCTCCAGATTCAGCCAGAGCCTTTGTCTTGGCCTGCAGAGACTGTGGCTATACCCAGGAGAGGCACTGGTGTACATGAAGCCACCAGAAAACGACTCAGTCACTACAACAGCGAGAAAACAGCACTGCCTGATCCCCAGGGCCTTTGAACTCCATTGTTAATCTCTGCTTTGCGCCCTGCCACTCAGAGAAAGAGCATCAAAAGGTGGTGATTGCTACGCAGGAAAAGGAGGAGTAATGGCTGGTAAGCAGAAAGCACTGCCGCTCCCAACAGCAGCAGGAGGAACGGGAGAGGGGTGTGCTGGGGAGATAAACAGGAATGACTTTCAAAGGGAAACTGGCAGGGTATTGTGCGTGATTTTCCAGTTCTTCCTACCTACCAAGGCTCTCTGTTCGCTCAGTGACACTTACAGCAGCCTCCTGCACACATTTTTGCACTGAGTGCTGCTGCCTTTCATGTCTTCAGAGCAGAAGAGTGGTGATAGCAGAGAGGGAGCTCTGTTTTAGCTTCCCCAAGGAAACTCCAGATTGGCTTTATTTCCCATAACACTGTTTCTCTGAAAATCTAGGCTGCACACATGGATTTGCTACTTTGTGGTCACTCCTCTAGGAAAGGTTGCTATATAAATGCATTTATGTTAATAAGAAAACAAGCAGTATGGAAGGATTTGTTCTAAAACCCAGGGAGACAGAGAAGCTTTTCTAAAAGGCAGAAGGCATGAGGATGATATGAACTAGTGCTAGACATCCCCAGCTGCTGCTCGGTTTGGGACCTGACTGTTAGGCTATTCCTGTTTTTTCAGATCATGAGCAGAGTCTTTAGGGTGGGATGGTCCACCTCAGCCCCAGCTATGGTTCTTTAAGACACCTTAGCATAACCAGCTGCAAAAGAACCAGCTGCCATCAAAAAGCAGGTATGGATGCACTTGTGGGCATCCACACTCATTTAAAGATAATAGTTTGAATAAAGCCCCAGGCAACAATGGAGAGTCACTTAAAGCCAAGGAGATTATGAGCTACAGGATGACAAGGTTCATTAAAAAGGAGGGTTGGCAAGTTAGAGAGAGTGAAGAACTGCATTTCCAGAAGCTGAATTTCCTAAAAAGACCCATATCTAAAGGCAGCACATTCTCTTTGCACAGCCCTTACAGGCTGGGATGTAAAGTAGAGGATGGGGTGAGTCATTATAACCTTTTTTTCCCCTTAGTAGATAAGGAAACTGAGGCACAGGCAGCCAATTACATGGAGATAATCAGTGCATTTCTGAGACCTAATGCAGAGACACCCAAACTTCTCTTCCAGGCCACAAACATCTGTAGTTAATGACATAATGTTAATTACTGGCAATCAGCTAATGAGGGTAAAAGCTGAACTAATTTTCTGCTGCCTGAAATGCTGCTCTAGATCATGTTTTGCCTGTTAGCTGAACTGCTATTTAAAAAAAATGATGAAAAGTAAAAGAAAAAAACCAACATTTTGGCACCTCACTCTGTCTCCTCTGCCAGACCAGATTAGTGTAGGGGGAAATTCTCTGGTTCATTTTCCCGTGTCAGGCAGTGAATTAGCTATGAGCCGAATACCGGGCTGAGGGACCCGGCTGCCCAGTCCTGGCTCCCACAGATCAGCTCAAACGACTTTATGCAAGGGTGGAAATTCTGTTTCTAATGCTCAGTAGAGACTCTGAACTCTGCTCTCCATTGAGGGACAAGGAAAATTTGCTGCCCCTTTTTTGCCCATCTAGGGGCTCAGCCTCAGTCAGCTACGGCACGGGGCAGGTCTAAATCATCTCTCTCTTGCATTTGGAAGTGGCAGCTGGAGGTGACATTCCCAGAGCAGTTGGCCAGCACGTACTGCTGCTGTGCATGGGTAACCAGCAGCCATTCTGGAGGAGGCTGGTGCTACCACTGGGCAGAATGATTCATCTGTTTGTCACGGACATGGTGGCAACAGCCCTGTAACAAAAGGCAGAGCTATGGGGAGCTTTGTCATTATGGTAACTAGCAGCCTTGAACTGATCAGCCTGGGTGGTCACATCTCTGACACATGCAATAAAACCTCTCCATAGCACTGAAGATGGAAGACTCCAAGTTGGAATCACTGAGGACCAGGCTCTAGTGGGGACCATGAATCAGTCTATTGTACAAAGTAGTTCTGGGGTTATGGAGGTACTGAATAAAGTCTTCCACAGTGAGTGAGGGAGTTGGAGATTTGCTGTTAGTGCTGCCTATGACACAGTAAAAACAACTTTGACTGGCACTGTGCTTTACCTTGCCCTGGTACAGAAGGCTCATGGTAGCTCTAAGCTCTGGGACCAGAAATGCCAGGTTGAATCTCATGCAGGATGAGCAGCTAAATGTCCCTTATTCTGCAACCCAGTTGCCACAGGCAGCTACCTCTGAAGATTACTACCTCCAAAATGCACTTTTATATTTGGTATTTCAGATCAGTCCCAAGCTCTCCCTTACAGTCTGCAATCTGAGGGATTTCTTTGTGGCCCCCTTCCTACATGCACATCAAAGCAGGTTTCTCATGCAGCACATCCAGGATGCTCTCCTGTGAGCCCTTCTCCGCACCCCATGAGGAGCCCAGGCTGGCATCTAAGCAGCTGCCGCACCTCCAAACCCAGTGGGTGCCCTCAGCAAGTGTCTTCCGCCCAGCTACCAGCTAAAGAAAACCCCTCCTGATTAAGCCGATGTCCAGCTTTTTGACTCACCACTTTGCAGACCTACCAGCCCACTGCCATGGTTCCAACTGTCAGTCAATATCTACTGCTGGTGCAATTAATTCCATCTCCCTTTGCAGCCCTAGCTCACCACTTGCAGCGGCTATCACATTTCATGCTCTATAGGGCCTACAGCCCCCTCTGCACACACATACAGCCACACGCTAGCAGGGTCTCCAACAAGGTGATTTGAAACAGACTTAAGGAATGGGAAATAAGTCGGTTTCTTCATAGACGAGGCCACACTAAATCAGATTTAGAGGGTCAGAGAAAAAAGCAAATACGAGCTGCTCCTGTGCAGCACGATGCACACTTGCTGTAACACACATAAGCCTCTTACCAGGTCAAGGCTGTGCCCACCCCACAGACCCTCCACGGTTACTGGAGCTCTGCATTTTCTCATTCGGGCCATTTGTAACTTGTTTTCTGAGCCAGCAGCTGCTGCAGTGTCCTGGCAGCTCTTTTCCTGATTAAAAGCTACCTCCAAAGGGGCCAGGTGGAGACATGGATGAGGGCCACAAAGCAGACGACAGCAAGTACATTTAGTGTTTAGCTCTGTAGAGTGTCCCTCACCTTGGCATTGAAACTGAGGTTCCAGTTGTGCACATTGACCCAGAGCAGGAGGGATACATCCCACCAGGGACAGCTGTGCCAGCCCTGAGCCTGGGGAGCTACAGTGAGCCCCATGCCACAGCAGGGTTAACCTGGATGGCCTGGCTGCTCGGTATGAGGTTTTCACCTCATCTGCAAGGGACGTGGCAACTCTGGGGAAGCAGGACAGAATTAATGGTAGAAAATGTGTAAATGCATTTAAAAAAAATGTGGAGCCATTTTCCACGTGCTTTCATCCAAGACTAGCCAGGTGCTGTGTGATCTTTAATATGTCAAGCATCCTAATTTCTATCAGAGCTGGCTACTCTCCTTTCTATTTCATTTACAGGAGAAAATGAAGCACAAGTAGAGTGACTCACAGAATCATACAACTGCTTGGTCGGAAAAGACCTTTGAGATTATCAAGTCAAACCGTACCTGTCCACTACTAAACCACATCCCTGAGTACTTCATCTACCCATCTTTTAAACACCTCCAGGGATGGAGACTCAACCACCTCCCTGGGCAGCTTGTTCCAGTGAAGGAAGCACCTGGAATCTGCAGGGAGATGGAATGTGCGAGGGGCACTCATTCTTCAGCAACCAAACCCGCCCTATTAAGCAACTCCAGAAGCTGGGAAATAGCCCTTTATTCTGATCACAGTATTTCCGTGTAGCTACTGGTATACTGCTAGCCAAGCCAGTGAAGACATGGGGAGGCAGGGCAGTGAGGCAGGACTGGGGTTGGGCAGCCCATGCTGAGGGTGTGCATGGTATGGAGAGCAGGGGAAGGGGGTGGCAGAGATACCTGCCAGGGCTGTCCTGCTCCTGGTTGCTTTGAGGCTCCACTTAAAGCCAAGCTAACCCACCACCCAGGGTGCCTGGTGATGCAATGCTCAGACATCACCCATGCACTGCAGAGGAAAAGTCCTGGCCAGGATGATGCTGCCAGCAGGCAGCTGGGAAGGAACAGAGAAATAATCTTTGAGGGGAAAAAGTAAATCACCTTGGACCACAGCAGAGATGACAACACCACAAGTGAAAATCACCAACCCATGAATACATGCAGAGCTCACCAGGAATGGGTGATGGTTTTCTTTCCATCCAGTGCTACCTTGGCAGGGGTCTACAGGAGGACACCAGTTTGCTGCAGAGCCCGGGACTGGAAGCCAACACTGCTCTAACACGAAAACCCAATTCCTCTCCATCGTCTACAAGACTCTTCAAGCCAGCTCCAAACCTCCTCAAATTCAGCACATGGGCTGATGCCACGGGAAAATATTTCAACACTGCTGCTGCTGCAAACAGCTCCCCAGATGACTATAGCAGGAAAATCCTACAGGTCACTTTAGCTTATGATATTCAGGCTGCATTTTACAAATGTGCTGTCTCCAGTTCAGCTCTGTGAGAACAAATGAGCTGCGTGACTGGCGTGCAGGGGTTGGTGCACCTCTCACTTCTCCTGCATTAGCACAACATGGCTGGTGTGCCCGATGCTGCAAGATCAAGTTGATAACTACTATTGTTATTATCTTTATTAATCAATATAATATCCTTATTTCCTCTTACGGGGCTTCCCAGCACATTTTTTCTTATTTATCCTCTGTCTTATTTATGTCCCAAGCTTGCAATTAGATCTGGGTGAGTGGCTGCCGGCACTGGCCCAGCTGCTGAAACCCAGCCGCACTTTCACAGACAAATCCCTTTCAGGGCAGGGATGATTCGACCAACTTCAATCAGCCTGCCTGCAAGGTGGGAGCCTCACAGACCTGGGGCCAAAGCCATCAGCTCCTCTCGGTAGCTCTGTCTGAGCTGAAAGGGCTGTAAGTACCTAATGTCCCTCCAGGGAAACAGAGAGACATCTGCTGCAGCTGTAAAAATGTATAAAACGAGGCAAGGTTAATAGCGGCTATCTTGCCCATGTGCGTGTGTCTCCTTTTTTCATGCTGTTTGAGGGCTGTGTAATTGTCAATGCCTTTACCTTGACGTTCTTCCTGTGGAAAAGTGCCCAGGCGGGAGCTGGTGTGTGGGCAGAAACTCACTGTAGGTCACATGGGAGACCTCCACCAGGGCTTTACGCCACAGGCTTCCAAGTGCCAGGCGAGAGATTTCATCTTTAGCATCATCCCTCCTTCCTATAACCAGCCTGTATGCCCCTCCCTTGCTTTGCATTCATCCTCTTTCTAACAAAACCTGTTGGGCAGCCGCCCCTTCAAAAACCAGGGCAAATTCCTGAGCTAAGCCATATTTGAGCAGTGAGAAGTGATTTTGCCACGAGAGAGGTCTTGCTCTCGGAGAGAACAAAACTCGAGAGAGCTCTTGCTCTCGGAGAGAACAAAACTCGTTTTGCCTAATTGCTCCTGGCAGTGCACTCTGCTGTAACAAGGGTGGGACCATGATGGCAGGGGAAGGCAGTGCTACTCCTTTGCAGCAAGCCTCAAAATCCACCCTTTTGTGCCAAAAGCACAAAGCGAGCCCAGGCTCCTTCCTTCAAGTCACTCACACTGTGAATTGCAGTGCGTTCTCTGAGCCAAAAATCCACCTTGCACACACACCCAGCTCTAATCGCTGGGAGGAGGCTTGCCTTGCTTTATTTTTAATTCTAAAATTCATCACGAGTAAGAATTTGCATCAAGGAAAGGCTTTTTCATAGACCCTTTGGACTTTTTGTTTCATGCACGCAGCAGGCTTTGCAATAGTTAATTTTACCTCCCAGCTCCCAGGAGGCAGGGATGGAAGGATGGAGGGAGGTGTTACTATTTGTGGTTTGCTGAATAGGGTGGCGGGTGGATGGCTAAGAAATGAAGTCTGTGGCCTGACAGTGCTTCTCGAAAGCATTAACACACTTTCTTCCTTCCCACCCGCCAGCACAGTGACATTTCATGCTTCTGCTTGGGTCTGGCTCTCCAGAGACCTTTCAGCCGTTCCCTAATGCCTCTGCTTTCACAGCAGCTTGAACTCAGGAAAATGGCTCCTCTGCAAATCAGTGGTCTGGTACCAAACCCCATGCAGAGGCTGGGAAATCTGCCCTGTCCAGGGACAGACAGGCTGGTTCTGGCATCTGAACCAAACTCAGGCAGCACAGGAGAATGGGAAGGAAGTTTTAAAAGAGGAAATTAATAGCAATTTAAAGGAAGACAATCAACTGCTTTCACGCTCACCGTGCAATGAGGAGGCTGAAGGCCTGACTTTTGTTACATAAAGGACTTTGTAGACACAAAATCAAATGGGTCTCAAGTAGCCTGGACCCGCGTGTAGACTAGAAATCAGTTGAGATTTCCCAGCCATCCCCAGCGCAGAGACCTCAGGGTCTGTCCCAAGTAAGAGCAGAGGGGAAAAAAACTCTGTCTGCTGGTGCTGGGTTTGTTCAGGAGATACAGGGGCTGCCTGTGACCACTGGACTTGGCCGGCTGAGCCCACACTGCCTTTCCAGAGCCATCCTTTTTGTCCAGTTCCTTTGCCAGGGCAAGCTGCCTTTTGGTATTGCTCTCTCCCTTGCCAGAATAGGACCAAATTTAAAACCTTTCACCTCCTAACTAAGCAGCGATTTCAAAGCATACTTCAAGTGAACACACTCAAGCCTTTTGGTAACTGAACCTCACAGACAAAAAACAGTATCTACAGGCTAACAGGGAAGGTATTTTCCCTTGAAAGAAAGTGCTGCAGTGACGCAGGGATCTATCTCTTTTATTTCTTTCAGCATCACAAATGAACTCCATTAAGCAGTGACTGAGCAGACAGCAGTGAAAACAAACACCAAATTAAGCACGCCCACTCTACAGGGAGAGGTTTTGCCTGCCTTCTCCTCCCATGCTGCTGCCAGGGAGGAAGGTGAAGATGAGGCAGGGGACCTGCGAGGACCATTTCTGGAGGCTGGGCTGGGAGAGCTGCTGGGAGAGGGGTGTTGTGCAGGTGAAGGGGATGTGCCGGGGGGAAAGAGACCTATGCGAAGACCGTCACAAATGTGCGGAGTTGGCAGTACTGAGCTTGGAAGGGCTCTGGGAAATGAGGGGAAAAGAAGGGTGCTTCCAAGGGTAGCTCTGAGGTGACAGTGACTGGTGATGGAGGACTGGGATGCCTCAACAAGGTGGACTGGAGAATAATAGTCAGGGTAAAGAGCTTGTCAAACTGGGGAGCAGGGGTATGATGTTACACTGGAGGGACTTGGGATAACCTGCAGTAAACCCGATTGATCAAGGAAGTGTTTTCTTGTTCCTGGCTCCTTTTCCCTCCCTGGTGGAGAACAGGCAACAGCAGTGCTGGGATGGGCATGGACATACAGTTTGTCTAGGTGTTCCATGGTCCCATAAGCAAGACAGAATTGGAGGAAATTATTTTATATCTGCTGGGAAGGAAAAGATTGGGAGACAGAGGCACTAAACTCAGCCTCACACTCATTCAGAGGGTGGTCTCACCATGGGAGCTAAGTCGACCTCGGAGTGTGGCTCTATCACCAGTCCCCTTCTGCTGCCATCCTTGAGAAGGACAGAAGGGACCTTCTATCCAGGTCTGAACACCATCTCTGAGGGAGCAAGGAGGGAAAAGGCGGGAGAGCCATGCTTAGAAATAAGGAGAAATGTGAGTCAGCTGGGTTCCATGGGGTGAAAAGAAGCAGGACAATATGAGAGACTGGGGATTATGTAGGGGATAGGGCAGGGTCCATGTTAGCCACACAGCTAAAACAGGTGGTGGACATACAGCAGGTCTATCCAGCCCTTTCCAGCTCCAGTTTCCATTGGTTCTACACTAATTTGATCTTAAAAGTGCAGCAGATGAAGGATGGCAGCAGCAAACCCCTCCCAACATGAGTGGGAAGCTAGGCACAAGCACCTCCTGGGCACCAGTGATGCACTGACTGATATCGGTGGTTCAAGAGGCCATGGCTTTGCTGTGCTCATTAGGGCAGGCTCTCATGCTGGGCCAGCTCAAGCATTTAAAGGTCAATACAACGGAAGCTGGGACACCACTGAGACGGCTGCAAGCACATTTGTGTCTGAAGGCAGCCAAGTGGGCGGGCACAATTCTCTGCGTGTAAATATCTTCTCCCCACCCCCCAACCACCCTTCTTCAGAACAAGAAGTCTACATTCTATGAGCAATGACACTGATTGCAAACACTTCTCAGTCCCCTCACCCTGTGTTTTTCACAGGATTTCAGAATTCAGATCACTTTTCTTTAGTCCAACCTCCTGCTCACACCAGTTGCTCAAGGCTTTGTTTAGCTGAACCTTGAAGATCTCTGAGGACTGAGATCCTACCACACCCCTGGGCCCTGTCTCAGGGCTGCACTGCTCTCACTGTGAAAGTTTGTTTCCGTACATTCAGCGAGCATTTCCGTTGCTACAACTTGTGCCCCTCTGCCTCTGCAGTGTCTATAACCTGACTTTAGGTAGAAGACAGCAGCAGATTTTCCCTTTCAGCTTCTCATTGCCTAGCTGAACAAGTCCAACTCCCTCCACCTCTTGACCATTTCAGCAGCTTCTTCATGGACCAGTCCCAGACTGTTAATCTTTTGTACTGTGGCATCTTTGGGCACTGGGAAAGAAATCTCTGAAATTACAGCCTGCAACCACCTCATACACAGCCATAGTATAGCCCTTCTTCACAGGCTGGCCAGAAGACACTGCATCCTTGATCTGGGAACAATTTCAGTGTTACTTGTGCAAAGCTACAAAATAAATGAGAAAAAAACTGGTGTGGTTCCATGCCTAAAAGTGCCACTCTTTTTCTTTTTCCCTTTACAGAGGTAAAAGAGATTCCCGTCTGGAACAGATATTTAGACATCAGGCCAGGCAGGGAGCTTGTTTTCTTGAAGAGCTGAGCCCAAAATATGCTTTATCTCACTAAGCTGAATTTAGAGTAATCCCTTTGAAATTGCTGCACTGTATCTTCAAATGCCTTATATTTCACTGCTGTTAGAAGGGAGTTGCTAAATTCATGGTATCGGGATGCAATTCTATGAACAGTTTATGCTAAGTCTGTGCTACCATCTCCCCCCTTCCCCTTGCCCTCCCAGGTGTGCTGCCTTGCCCCTTTCACTGGTGTTGTGCTGCTGATTGAGTGGTCAGACCAGTGAAATGATCCAACTGAAAGCTAATCAAAATTTTTAATAACTGGATGCTTGTTAGATCAAGACCCTGGCTGCACAACCACTGGTGCTAGAGCTCAAAAAAGGTGGAAACTCAGAGGTTGCTGCTCACTATAGCTTCATGGGCTTAGATTGCTTCAGCTTGCTCATGAACACACGCCACCAAGAGACTGGGAAATCATCCTCATGCTGAGGAAAGGTCTGTTGATAAGAGTTTGCCTTCTTTCAAGTGACACCCACCTCCTTTCCTTCAATTTCAATGACACTTTTTTTTCCTCCTTGGGAGTGTCCCTACTGTTTCTGGCTCAGTTGGTGAGCAAGGAGATGCCACTCCAGGAGAACACAGTTTCTGAACTGACTTTAACAATGGACGTTTCTCCAGAGCAACTCATTTGTGCTAGCACAGCCCACCCATCCCCACTCCTCATCCAGCCCAGCCCTGTCACCTTCCCAAAGACCCCAGCAAGCTGTCAGCTTTCATTAGTGTGGGGTTTTGTTGATACGATTTCCCAAGCAGTCTGGCTGCATACACAGTCCTAGCACAGCAATGTCACTCCAAGACTTCTCTCAGTGCTGCGAGTTGAGTCCCTTGTGCTGGCATCGCTGACCTCAGCTGCTGCAAGGGCTCCCTGATGTCTGTCCCCTGAGGGTTTTCTCTCAGGGCAGATGCACAGAAATAGCTCACTCCATCCTATGGTCTGGCCCATCTCCCTCTCCAGAAGGGATCTCTGACCTAGAACTTCAAAGGAGTTCTAACTCTTTATTTTAAATACCTGGATGTGTCAGTGTCAGAGTGAGATGCATCCCTCTTAATCCTTCCCAACAGTATTAACTAGACAAATCAGGAAGAAATTAATTAAGGAAGAGAAAAATCAGGCTGAATAGCTGAGAAAATATCTTGACACTGAATCGCCTTATGGTAATCTCTTAGGAACCTGGGGGAGGCTGTGGTACTTCTGGCATTTGAAAACAAGTATGGAAAAGCAACAGAGAAAGTAATGGAAGCAATGTGTTAGTGCTGGAAGGTAGGAAATAGAAAGGAAACAACAAGCCTTCAATATCCGTGACACTGCTGGAAGAAGGATAGATTTAGCCAGCTCAGATTTTAAAAAATCCCAATAATGTAAATTCCTTAAGTATGAGGCAAGCCTATGAATAAGATAAATCTCTTAGTCACTTTGCCAGTGATATCCTCCTAATCTCATCCTTTCTCAATGATGCTGCTCAGAGAGTGAAACACTGCATAAATGGGTTTGCTGCTTGGAGCAATCACTCATGCCTCCCGCTCTGACCCCAGGATTAGAGAAGTCCCCTGGATCAAGGCTGTTACTATTTTAAGTCCAGGGTGAACCAGCTAAACAAGGGCTCAAGAAAACTTTCAAGTAATTGCACGAGAAAGAAAAAGAGAAGGTGAGGCAAACAGGAGGCCACCACCATCTTAGAGAAGATGTCCCACACAGGTGTTGAACTATACTTAAATTTACAAACAGAAATGACCCAATAACAAGGACTTATCAACATCAAGACAGAAACAGTAATGCAAAGGTCAACCTAGCCAACTTCTTAAAAAGCAAAAATTACATTGAACTGATGATGACATTTCCAGAGATGTTGAGTGCCTTGTCCCCCAGCAGACATCTCTGGCTGCTGAGTAGGCCCAGCAGCTTGAAATTCAGAGTCAAGGCCTGCTGAGCTGTCCCTCCCACAACAGAGATCAGAAATTACCAGCTTAAGGTCAAAAAGTGAGCTGGGAACTCCAGACAGGTCTCCTGAGCTCCAGTGCCCAGAGAAGCGTGGTGGAGCCATTTACATCAAAACAAAGAGAGCCTCAATACCAGATTTCAGACAGACTTTAGGTTGTTTTATGGAGGTGAAAAGATCATTCTGGATGCCAAAAAGAGGAAAATCATGCCTTTTTATCCAAATTACACCTAAGATAATCAACACCCATTTGCCTTTTGCTTACTGCTCCCTCGCAGCACTGGCACACACGAGAACTTTCTCAGTACTACTTAGGCAGTGTATACTGTAACAAGTATGTAATCCCTTAAAATGTAAGAGCTTTCCTTGTAATCCATGCTTGTGTAAACCCCGACAAATATTTCACAAATTCTCATCACACCAACAGGAAATAGTTTTCATGTCTCCAAGCAACACATGAGTTTTCAGAAGTGCATGTGGTGCATTTAGTACATCAGTTCCCACTATTTCTCACTATTCCTCTGTGGGGACCCTCTCTGTTGATGCTTTCTCTTCCCCGCAGAAGAGTTTCCAGCAGCAATTCCAGCTGGATATTGGAAATGGCAAAATAATGATGCCTCAGAAGCCAGTTTTGCTATTAGCAGCATCAGACTGGACTTCCAATGTTTTGACAGGACAATGGTGTCCTCACGTGCAGTTTCTGCCTAGGTTTGTGGAACAGCTTTTCTAGGCTTGGCTTAATTAAAATACAATACATCTCACACAACTGTTGAACTCTATTTCTGTAAAAGATACGCGAGGCTGCAGGCTGTCCGTCACATTCTACATGTCCCCCGTGCCAAGACTATAGTTTTCTATTTGACTGTAAATCATCCATTTTAATTAGATGCAAGACACTTATTATTGGGTTTTAGTGAGTCATTTTTCTCTCAGTAATTAGTAGTTGTCAGTTCAACTCAGCCCAGTGCTGGTGTAACCCAGTGACTTCAAGGCTGTGTTTAAAATCTCTTTTCTCCCACACAGCAGCTCATCATAAACAATATTGTTTTTCCTGCCTTGTCCAGTGGAGCTGAGTTTAGCCGCGATTATCTTAAAAACTCCAGCCAGGCCAGTGACGAGGAACGGCTGCTGTCTGAGCACAGAAGGGACTGCCCAATGGAGAACTTGGCCAAGAAAAGGCAGCTTACTTCCTTGACCCCATTTCATTGCTATACGCTTCAAATCCTGGCTGCATCTGTCTTGCTATAAAAATGTCAGACTGTCTCTAACACTTATTTTTGCTCACCGCTTCAGCATGGCCTTACTTGGCAACTTCTCCCATCTGTTTACTACTCTCCAATGTTGTGCATGTATTTCCGAACTGCTGTTTACTTATAATAATGTGAATACTCAGCATTTTCAGAATACCTAGCTTTGAAGGATTTTAGCAGTTCTATAGTCAAGCAAGGATCCCTTACAGCTTTCCTTGGTGGAAGTAAAGATTTCTAGTCCTGCTTTGTGGCAGCATGAAAGGTGAATCCAGGTCCAGAGAGACTATATCTAGATCTAGGAGCTATGTGCAAACTGGGTATCTGTGTTCCTGTATGATCGATGGAGGTCTAGTCAATGCTGACAATGAAACTCCAGCAGTGAGTCAGCTGAGCAAATGTAGGTGTCTAGCTCCCCAGTTCCACCGAGTGTATTGACTAGGGGCATGATTAGCTACCTCAAGATGTTCCCCACAAAGAAATCTTGTGAGCATGAGTCAAGCTCTTGATTTTTCAGTGCTTAGACTCCCAGTCCACATGCAGACACCTACGTTGTGACGCTCACATTGTGTCTACAAACCAGAGCTCCGTCCTGCCTCAGTCATGTGCCCAGGATCACAACATGTTTACAAAACTTGGAGGAGAAACTGAGATCCTTGGGTTACTGCACACCCTCCTTCGTCTGCTTGAACTGTAACTCCTCTAGTCAAGCTGTCACCATGAGGGAACTACTCTAAATGTGTCCTCTTAGAGCCAGTGAGCAACACTCCACCTGCCTTAGGACTTGTTTGTTATACAGTGACTAAGCCACCACCCTTGACTTTAAAGCCTGAGGTTTGCTAATACTGATCTCTAGGGTAACTCTCACCCGAGGGGACTGTTTGCTGCTCAGCTCCCCAAACTCTTCAGCTTGCCTTTTTTTTCGCTATCAGACAGGGTATGCAGAAGAGCACAGGTGCCTCTCTCTGAGCACTCATGGGGGCAGGCCATGTGGCTTTCCTCCATATGACAGTGTGGTGTTTGCTTAGAGATCTTCTCACATGGGTCAAATACTGCCTTAACTGAGAAGTTTTCTTTACCACTTGTGTTGTCCAGCAAGGGCTTGCTATTCTTTCACAGTCACAGCCCTGATATCCCAGTGTCAGAAACTGCGCAAGCTTAAACAAGCCTAAGTTCTCACCCATAATCACATCTTGGATCTTTCCAGGTCAACCGACTTTCAAGACCTGGTGAACCTCACAGCTGACCAGCTGGATGGAAAGATCTTTTTCAGTGGGTGGACACAGAGCACTAGTATGGGGATTGAAAAAACAAAAGACACAAAGGCCTGATTCGTGGGCCACTGTGATTCAGCCCAGTTGTGACACACCGCAAATCACCACGCTGCACTGGACAACCCATGCACACACTACTGGGAGAAACAGTCAAAGTGCTTATCTATGAGTACAAATGTACCAGTCACCTTCCAAAGCACCACTTTCTGCACAGGAATGGCCCTGGATGGGAGAGTTCTCAGTTGGTGTGTTGTGTCTCCAGTCCTGCAGTGAGCTCAGCAGAGACCTTCAGGAATGTGCCTTTCAGCAGCCTGAAACTTTGCCGCGTCTGTTCAATAGCCCAGATGCACACCATGGCACATCTGCCCTCTGCAGGAAAAGCTGACCCACAAGTGACCACTTAATCTCCTTCTCTATCGAATTTGGCTCAGCCACATGGCATCTGCCTTCCACTGCACTGCTGCAAATATGTACACAGCAAATTCCTGACTAACAGTGAGTGCTGGGATCAGCACAGGCTGCGGCAGTGCATGGTGGCTGGCTGCTGCTAGGAAAGAATGCCAATTCTCCAAAGACTAAAGGGTCAGAGAATGTGTTAGTGGGAACCCAGGTTCTTGACCTTCATGGTCCTCTGACCATCTCATGAAAGGCCCAGAGGACATGCAATCCGGGATTCAAGCAGTGCACTGATGATACCAACTTCTGATGCTGCTGTGCAGATTCAAGGAGGGAAGAAAAACAGCTCAAGGCAATGTAGACACATTGTTTTAAAAGGAAACCAATTAAAGACAGGCATGTGAGTGCAGCTGTGTTCCAGCAGATATGCCATAGGTATGCATTTAGGTAGATAGGTGATAAATAGCTAAAATAAAAAATCCCTTCCTCCCCCAACAGGATATAAATCAGGGATGTTATTAATCCCGTGACCCACTCATTGCATCTGAAGCTGTGTCAGAAGGCTACCAAACTGTGTCCACCAGGAGGACTCATGGATCTTGGCTTATCCCTGAGTATCAAATACCACAGGACAGGCTGAGAAAGGGAACTCAGGGGGTGAATATTTGTCCCAGACATGGTTAAGGCAGGCCAAATGACAGGGTTCTGGATTGTTTTCCCAACCCCTATGTGTTTGTACAGCCTCTTTTTGACTCATTGGTATCTCCAGCATACTAATAGCTAAGTGCCTTAGGGGCATTTACCTAGGGGCAGAGACCTTGGCCAGTACTGATGTCTGGTACGTGTATGAAAATGCAAAACAGCTGTCCCTGGAAGTGAGTTTTGAACTCTAGGCTGTTTCATTTCCAGCTGAGCAAATTTTCTCTTATTTTACAGGATATGGAGAGAACATACTCTCTTGTGCCTAAACACTGCTCCTTGTCTCTGTGATACACCAGAACAAATAGCCTAATCAGGCCAAAATGCAGAGCATGCTGAAAAACTGGGAACATTCAGGATGTAGTTACAAAAGGTGAAAACCTCCCCTGTAGCCTGGCAGGGCTGGTATTGCTGCTGTAATCACAGCACTTATGGGCAGAGGATTATCTGGAGAGAAAAGGCAGTTACATTCCCCCACTGGAAAGACATCACCTGGAGAGGGATGAAGTTATAAATCCTATGGAAGGAGTTACACAAGTGAGGAAAGGCAAAACTGGGAGTGATGCAAAGAACCAAGGAACAGATGAAAGTCACCGGGCCCTTGATGGTGAAGGGAATGCCTGCAGGAGTGAATGAATGAGGCTCCACCAGGTGCAACACGACCTTGCGCTGTTCAGAGAAGCAGAGCATGTGTTTTCCAGCGTCTCCTCTCCTAAGATCATCCCCCTGCACCTTCTTTTTCATCAGAGAAACCCAATCTCAGCTGTCTCCTTATATCCATTACAGCAGAAAAACAACTGGATCCAATCCAAACAGGAAACAGAGCCATGTTATGGTGGCAAACCTCCTGACAGCTTTGGAGGAGATTGCAACATTTGCCTCCTATGTTTCCGATACTCGTAAACACACACAGAGCAGCTCAGTTACACACACACACATTTGTATGCCTTGTGTTTGCAAATAACCTAGTCTCTGATGTGGAGCCTCTCGGACTGCTCTGTGGAAATCCATAAGCCGGTATCCATCTCTGCATTCCCCTTGGCTTACCATGACAATAACATCATCTGAAGAGTCCCAGCAGCTTAGTTAGCTTTCCCTCTGACAGATGCATTTTGGCTGCCTCTGATTGAAGATACTCTTCTCATTATGTTGCCCAGAATTATTTCTGATATTCTCCCCACCACGCATGCCCACTGAAATGGTCTATGATCGCTCCCCCAATCACCTGGCTCTCCACTCCATCTGGGTTTGCTATAGCGGCTAAGTGATGTGTGGGTTTCTGAGGACTTCAGGAAGAGGTAAGGCCATCAGTCAACTACAAAAGAGGCTGCTTCAAGCTTTCAGGCTGTCCTAGGCTACTCTAAATCAACCTCCTCCATTCCCATGCTGCCTGCAGGGCAATCACCTTCACTTGGCTGTGTGTAACTGCCCTGTTGTGAAGAGCCCTTGGAAGAGACTGACTGAAGTAACAGATCCTGGACTGTGATCAGTGAAGAAGACTCCAAAACTTTCAATACGCAGTTCCTTGGTTTTCCTAAATGTGTAGTTTTCTGAAATGCTCAAACTTGCAATGCTCAACCCCTGCTGGCACATGGATTTTTTTTTCTTGTATTTTTTCAAACAGAATGAAGAAGAAAACCAACAGCAAACCCAGAACTTCTCAGAACAATGAAGTCAAACAAAATGTAGATTCCCTCTGATTTGTACCTGGGAGTAAGGTGACTTCTTTGATGCCTAGTAGGTGTGGACCTCTTTAAACAGTTCCCCTACACGGTGTCACAAACCCCATCTAGGGGTTCACCTCACTTGGCTATGTATTTTCATGCAACTCATAAGATGCTGCAGCTTTTATTTATCAAAGATGGTTGAATTTGGCAAAGAAGTTTAAATACCACTGAGTTTATCTCATGGACTTACAAGCAGAACTTACATGGATAAGTACTACTGCTTAGAAAAGCAAGCTAGAAAGAGATAAAAGAGTATTTTTCATTTTTATTAAAACATATCTTGGGAAAGGTTTTGAACAGCTTTCCAAATTAATTGAAGGCAGAAAGCAAAAAGAGCCTGTAAAAGGGAGAATGACTGCTAGCTTCCAGAAAGCAGCAATTGTAGCAGAATGCTTTTGTTTGTTAGAAAGAGACTAATGGCTGTTTCGGTAGTCACTAGACAACATACAATAAATTTCTGCTATACTGCATATTTTTAAAGATTCCTAATTTTTCAAAAGTTGCTTTTGCAAAGTTGAAAACTTTAGTTACAGATCTCTTTTTGCTTATCCTTCTGTTCAATTTAAACAGAAATAGTTCTTGCTCAATCAAGCTTTTCTACAAACAGTATTCCTGTATAAGACGCAGATTTGAAATAGCACCACTTCTTCGAGGCTTAGTGATTAATGGATCAAGAAGTGTCTTGACTATGACAAACAAATATCTGAGCCTTTGCTATTATTAGCAATGTTTGTTCCCATACTTCAATCCATGGTTAGGTGGATATTTTTCCTTCCTATTTATCTGACTACATTACAAAAATCTCAGCCCCTGTCCAAATCCACTCTAGGGAGCTAAAGCAGACATTTAATCCTATCTTTTGGACAGCACCTCCAAAATCACTGTAAAGGCTAAGGGGAGATCTTATGCTGTCTTCAGCTACCTCATGAAACGGTACAGCAAAAGCTTCAGACTCTTCTCCAAGGTGCATGGTTACAAGACAAGAAGCAAAAGACACAATTTGGAACACAAATTCTCATTAGAAATGAGAAAGAAACATTTTCACTATGAGGGAGGTCAAATATTGGACCGGGGTCTAGATGGGTGAATAACCATCCTCGGAGATATCTAGCTGTCATCCGGACAAGGCCCAGAGCAATCTGATCTAGTTGGATCTGCTTGAACAGCAGTCTGGACAAGATGACCTCCAGAGAACCCTGCATCCTAAATTATTATGGGGTTGTGTGACATTGTTTGATCTGAGCAACAACACTCAGAACTGACACCTTTCCTTGATGTTTGCACCACATGCCTGAGCACACCTACAAAGATAAGAAGCTCTGGTCTGGCAACATCAATAAAAACATGAGAGGAGAAATCTCTTGAATAGCTGCATAACAGGAAGGTCAGGGGCTCTCCTGCAGATTTTTCTACATCTGCAAGAAGGGCAAGAAATAAATCCATGAGGACTGGGAAAGAGAAAGCCAATGGCAGCTGGGCCAGGTCATGGCAGCTTAGCAAGATGGATTTTTCGTGTGAGTTCTCACTGCAAGCTATTGGGGCTGTAGAAATGTTTTTTCTTAGAAAAGATGTAGCCATTCTGCCTATGAAGAAAATTTTACAAATGTGGGTTAAATGTAGATGACAGCACTTCTGATTTCATATGTCAGAGGAGGTTATGAGCATTTTTTTTCCTAACTAGCTGAATCCCATGCATGTTTTCCCAGATTGAAAGTTTCTTGCTTTTAATCTGATGTGGAATAAAACTGTCTTCAAACACAGAACCTTTTCCATGAGAGAAATATCTTCTGCCACCTAGCCCAAGGGTTTCTGAAGCTGTGTTCTAAAGATGTGCACAGTAAACAGTCCTTTCTACAACAGAAAAGATAGAGGTTCATATGCAAAGACAGTTTCGGTTCTGTTTCCCCAGATATTCTCCTTGGGCACTGCAACAATTTCCTATTGTCAGAGATCTTAAAATCAAGATGGGATATTTCTTCTCCAGTCCTTATAAAGCTATTAACCTTCAAGTGGGAATTTTATTGCAGGAACTCATTTCACTGTTACAACAGAGAGGTTCAGCCTACACTAGCCCAGCCCAACAACCTCCTCTGGCCCTAGATCTTGGAATCTCTCTTCAATGTTAAAGAAACTTGTTTTTCATGTCCTAAAATGTGAACTCTTCAAGGCGAAAAAAGCCTTTGCTTCACTGCTTGGTGTAATGCTTTACGTATTGACATCCTCTAAAGGTTACCACAGTACTAAAATAAAGAATGTTCTAGAGGCCAGAAGCCCCCATAACTTTACTTTTGCCTCTTGTTCAAGCCCTCTCTTTAATTACCTAACTACTATTTCTCTGCTGACATAATATTTTATTATTACCTACATTTCTTGAATGCTCATCTGATCTGTCTTAATGTTCCTTTAATATCGCTTGGGATGGGATAATAATCTGCTTGTACTTCTCCACTATGTTTCATCCTTACAGATCCTAGTGTGCTTAACAAGGAGAAAAGGAAACAGAAAGTGGTTCATTCATCAGATGGGGCAAGGTCATGCAAGGTATCAGACAGGCTGAGAAGTAGACTTAAGACAAGAAAGTGCTGGAGTGTTTGGAGGGGCAGGTTTAGCCCATGGCCCTGTACTTGCAGAAAGTGCAAACCCCCTTTTGAACCTCAGTTCACTGCCTGGATCAAATTGTCAGGGTAGGTGCTGATGCGATACGGGTGAAGCGTCATCGGGATTCCTGTGTGCCAATGTTGTATGTTATGTCTTCATCAGATCCATCCACAGGCTTTCTTGGGTCTCCCAAACACTAGGGAATGGACTGAAAAGATGGACAGGATCTACCTGGGTAAGGACAGGGAACACTAATGGGATGGGAGATGCACATGGAAATTCTCAAGGGAACCCTTTCTGCCATCAAAATACCAGTCAAAGAAAGTGATCTTCATGTCATGGTTTTGACACAACTGAAGTAGGGCAATGTCGATGCTGGGAAGATGGAGAAGAAAGCATCACAGAAATGAAGGCAAGAAAGGAGGATCTGAGCAGGTGTCTGTGCAACCCAAAAGAAAGCAAAAGACAATCTGGGCACAACCTGAACACACAGCTGGGAAGTGAGGTGAAATACATATTTCAGCTTATCATTCTCCCATCCTGTATTACCCTTTCCCTCATTCTCTCCCAGAGAAGCAGATTAAACATGTGACTGTTGTGAGTGATGCCACTCAGTGCACCACCTTTAAGGTGCAAACAGAGGGTGTTTGGATAAGATGATATCTTATCACAGGTCAACCTCTGCAGAGTAGATCCTGATGGGCTGGGTGGGGACAAGGTCTGATGTACCATTGACTTTGGTCAAGAAGAAGAGAACAAGCAGCAGGTGAGAGAACACCACCAAAAAGTGTAAAACCATGATAGACAAAATTATGTGCAAGGATTTGGGGATCTGGAAACAGTCTACCCAACCGTATTTTGTTTTATCTCCTCACTCTTCATATAGGAGCATGGGGACAGCCCATTTATTATCTACATAGCCTTCCAGATCTGGCTGTTTTTTAGCTCACCAGAGGAAAGTCATCACTCACCACTCTCCACTACCAACAATGTAATCTGTTCTACTGTAACCAATGATAAAAAAAGAAAAGAATAAAATGTTGTTTGCGAAAAAATGGCAAAGCTAAGAAAGGCCTCAGCATCAAGCAATTCATTTTAGGCAAGTAACTCTGATTAACAAAGGAAAAGGAGACAGATAAAAAGTTAACAAGCTATTCTGTGAATATTATTCAAGTCTGGTTTCCCATGGAAACCATATCATGTTGGGTTTGTTGTTTTTTTTTTTTTTTGTCTAATGGGTTACATCTTCTTGTTAAAGCTTTTGCTCCAGCTGAAGCTCTGTCCTGCATGGACTCTACACTGTGTAGTGCAGCTGAGACAATGCTTTAATCTCTCCCACCCCATGATGTTTCTATGTTTCCTCTTCTTCATCCAGCCAGTTTTCATGAAACTTGCAGGAATTTAATGCCTTTCAGACCTCCACTCTGCCAAATCTGGCTGAAATTGTCCAACAGATTTAGAGGAGGGCTGATGAGCAAATACTCTAACAGCTAACACTGTCATGTGGCTTTTATTCTTTCAGCAACCACCTAATAAAAGGGATGGAGTGGCCACAGATATGGACCAATAATGATTACAGTCTATCCTATTATCTTACTCTGGGCCTAGTAACAACAAACCACATGCAGCAGACACATTGGACACACAGCACCACAGATGCCATCAGTCATCCAGATTTTTGGCACAACCACATTTCTGACTTTTGGACTAGGCCAGCCTTGAAAGGAAAAACACCAATGTGAGCAAAAGGCTTTCACAGAGAAGGCCCTCACTGCAAACAAAATCTTTTTTAAAAGACAACCTGAATGCAACACAGTTTTGTACAAGCAGATCCCTTCCAGGAGAAAGTGTTGCCTTTGTAGAAATCACAATGACTCTACAGATGCAAACAATGGAGCTACATGCTTTCGCATTGCTTGTTCTGTCACAAACTGACATCAGCCACTGTTAATCATGGCCTGAAATGTATATTTAAGAAACAATGACATAAGCACAGACAAGTTCCTTCATGAAGCCTTTTATATGGGGAAAAGTGAAAGAAAAGAACAACTGCTCCTTGGGCTAGCTAGTGGCACTGAAATAAATGAGTCAGGCATCAGAGTTTCAGTAGGCACAAAAGGTGAAAAGCCTGTCTCCTGCAGCAATTAAAAGTCAATGGGATTAGTGGCCTTCACTATTTTTTATAGAAACCCCGCTGTGTGCACAACATTATTGAAATACAGGGGTCAAGTCCCTGCTACTGGATGCCTAGCCTTTTGCTGCTCAAGTTAATGGGAGCTTTGCCAATCAACTCTATGGCAAAAGAGTCTAAAATAGATGACATCCTGAGCTCCTTTTACTTGATGGCTCAAGCAAGGCTTTTGCTGAAGCCAGAAATGTTCTGCCTGCACAGTATAGATTCGATCCTAGGACAGATGAGATGGGAGAGTTAGCTATAGAAGTGTTAAGATTCAAAATTGCGAAGGCAGAGAGGTGGACTGAATGTCACAGGAAGAATTTTCCTTTTCTTTCTGTCATAAATTACAAAATATAGTTTGAAATCTCAAGGGCTGCATCCCAGCATCTCTTACTCTTCAGTTTTAGCAGGACTGACTATGTTCCAATAAATGATTCTCCTTCTAACACCAAGTAAATGAATCCTGTCTCAACATACCCATGAAAAGAACATGGATGTGAAGCCTCCACGGTCATTATGTGATTCAACACATTTGAAAACAGTGTCCTGATGGTCTATCCAGTTTGGACAGACCTCACCAAATACCAGCACTCCTCTTCTGATTTTCCCTTTGTGATCCTGGTAGCCCAGTTGCCTCTTCTTCCACTCCTTTATCACTTTCACATCCCGAATTCTGCCACAAACTACCTCTTTTCCTTTTTGTCTCACTTCAGAAAAGAGGTACCTGATTATACTCAATCTTACAACATTGTAAATCAGAAATCAAGCATCGCAGAGAATTCCTCCCATCCTCTGTGCTGCTGAGAGACCAGTCTGCAGAGTGGCAATGTTTCCTGGTTTACCTCATGCCTTCTCTGCTGACACTGCCAGGTAGGAAGTTAATGACTGCTTTCACCTGTGCCTGTATTTGTAACAGGAATGGGGTTGAGATTCTCACTAGTTATTTCAAGCAACACATTCTAATGTCCAGCCATCCGATGGTAACAAACATTCACAGATCACACACAAGGCCCCCAAGAATGGTGTGTTAATCCAGACTGAGTAACTTAAAGTCACCTTAGCTCCAGAGAGATTCTGAGCACAGCAGATGCTTACATGCTGAAGTTAATACATTAAACATGCCTGAAATCCAGACATGCACCTGGAGAGGTGGATCTTGCTGGCCATGCAAAAGAGACTGGTGAGCTGTGAGACTAGAGACCAGTCCCAGGGCTCTGCTCCTCTTCAATGTTACCCTGATCTCTAGATTGGGTTCAGACCTGAAGCATGAATTTTACTTTCAGGAGCGTTATTATTAATCATGATGACTGTAGATATCCTTAAAAACCACATGGCTTCATTAAATTTAGTTAAGTTCTTTGTCCTGCTAACCTCCTGCAGCAAGAAGCTCCACAGCCTAATGACATATCACATGGAAATGCAAGTCCTGATATCCATTATAAGTTATCTTTCCTTCCAATTTCCTTGAAGGTGTTCACGTTCTCATATTAATTAGTGTCCCTGAAGTCTGGAGGGTACTTTGGTGGGAAGAATGATCTATTTTCAAACATTTTTATTGAATACCAAGCAAAGTCCAAGCTAGCAGCCTGCAGGCGGAAGAGTCCACAGTCTATTCTCTCTGATCCTCCTTAGCCACCCAATCCTATTTGCACTGACTGTTCAAATCTCCATCTTTTTTTCCTGGAACAGAGAAATAAGAGAAACACAGACAGAAACTGACAGGTAAGAAAAGATGTACACACACTCTAACTGACAATCTAACAAGCAATCCTTAAGGCACTCTGATTTCCAAACAATCTCAGTTTCATTTAAGAACACTCTTCTATTTATTTTCAGCACAGCCAGCACCAACTCGTGAGATCCTAAACTCCACAGTACTGATAACTCCTTGTGACATGGGCAAACAGTTTACCCGCTGATGTGAAGGGACTTTTTACCTATGCCTTTTCCTGCTGCTCTTCATGACTTGCTTTCAACTTGGATTCATACCAAGCACTACGAAACATTTGTGAGAGCGGAGCTCATCTTAGTTTCTTTCTCTTGCAGAACATTGTCAGAGATCCAGGAAAGCAGAAAAAATTCTGCAAAAACTGAGCATTAACCAAAACAGAAGAAAATACTCCAACAACTTTCTTTCTCATTTTCGTCCCAGAGCTTTGCAGTTTAATCCTGAGTCTTAGAATTAGCTGACATAGCTGCAGGATGCTCACTCAAGTGAAATCTCTGAAAACACCAAGCAAGCCCCCAGAAGGCAATGCCAATACCAAGCTCAGCCCATCAGCTTTCACGATGTTAAGCACTCATTTTCAATAACAACCAACAGTCACCTCCTTCACCTGCTAGACCTCACGAGAGATTACTCATCATGCCCTAAAAACAGGAGCCCAGATGATGTGTTCACCTGGCCATCAGATCCACTCTTTCTCATCTCTTTCACTCATTTCTCTTGAGCAACATTGCAAGGATCAGAATAGTTCTACAATAACGAGCTTTACTCCTTCCTGTGGTCCTCAGCACATTTTTAAGTGAAAGAATCAGCTTACCCATAGGAGCCACAAACAAACATGAGGAGCTTAAGATATAAGCAATTTGGTAGCCTGAAGTGTCATGCGTGTTGGGCAATCATAAATTTAAAAGTGAAAATCCCTACTGATTTTGTTTTGCATTAGATATTAAATAAAATCTACTTGTGAAGCCAGATTAGTAAGAAACATTTTTGCGCGTTTGGGGTTTTTTTAAATCAAAACAGGATTAAAACATCTTTTGGAGACTCACTGTCATTTTATCTGGGTAAATAAGCTTAGAGCGCCTAACAGTCAATTTATAATGAAGGCTTTTGTTCTTGGTACTGTTGTGTAGCCCTGAAAATTTGCCCACAGTTGCAGCAGTTTCAGATGTTTTTGACAGGTAAATAAAACACTGTTTACATCTGTCATTGTTATTATTCTGCACAGTAAAGAACTAGCAATTATATTTTGTTTCCAAGTGGATACATTTTCACGATGATCTTGGCAGGAGTAGTACAGAATAAGTACATCTATTATTTGTATAGTGAGGATCCATAACATGAAGGGTCCTCATTCAGCTGTTGCGTTAGAAAATTAATGGGAAATAAAGGCTAAACCAGTAATAATCACCATAATAAAAAATAACAGGGAATCTAGCATCTAACCCTGTTAGAGTTGAATTGATGCAAGCGCCAAAGAAACCAAACTGCAGGTCTTGACATCAGCTGCACTGATTTAGCTCTCAGTTATTCTGAACCATACTTCCAGGAAGACGTGTCAGGATCTGGCCGTGTTTTAACACCCCGTGATTTGGGCCTCCATAATGACTTGTGCTTCCCAGTCGCTGCAGGACAAATGGTTTCAGACACTCCTCAAGCCATGCTGGTGAAATAAAAATTATTTGCGTAATAAAGTACTGCTGAAGGATGAGTGGCAGAATCCAGCTGTAAGTGTCTAATTATATTCGTCAGAAAATATGAGAAGCAAAGAAGAGAAATCCTGGTGAAATCCTATTAGATGCCAGTCACGTCTGCTTAGCTTCTTACTCAAGGTAAGCTGGCAGATGGTCAGCAAATAGTCTCACTTTTACAATGCAACCTACACAGGTTTTCAGTGTGAAAATTAGCATCCAATTATTTTCGAGCATTAATGTTCACCAAGGAAGTGAGTTACCTCTATTTTAATACTGCTTAGGCTCTATTTGCTCAGACACTTGCCAATGTTGCAGGCGCTATGTCTCGTGTACACAGGCAGAATGGTAAGCCAGGGAAGAGTACTAGAAATGTGGAATAACGCAAATTCCCAGGCAGGGAGTTGCATGGCTTCCAACTTAGAAGAGACAGGAAGGAGACACTCAAGTGAGGAAGGCATGCAGCATCTGCAAAAAAACAATTTTCCCCACTTCCACCTAAAAGCCTGTGGTGAAAATTGTGTCTCACGGCTACCAGTCACTGTATAAACCGTTACAGCAGGCTACAGTTCATTGAACACTGAGCTCTGGTTCTATGGGATCCTTGGTATTACACATACAGCAGGGCTGTGGATATTCTCCCAGAGAAGAATGGAAGTCTATTCCCCACCTCCCTGCCCCATCACCACCATCCTTTTATAGACACAAGGGAAAGCATGATCACTGTGTTACGGACATGGGCATCCTTGGGATGGGCAGGATGTGTATCAGAGTGTGGCTGCTCTCAGATAAGCGCTGGCTTTCCTTAGCAGAGCACACAGGTCCATGATAGGGAAAGGAGACATGTAATGACACCTGTTTTTCTCAGAATTTTAACCTATCACCTTATGTGTCAAGACCTGTACCTAAAATGGAAATGGGTATCAGCCAAGTCAAACCTTGCAGCCCTCTCATGCATGGATCCCTTGTCACAGGTAACAATACTACCCTGTGGAATAAAGGTTATCTGCATATCTGGGCTTGATCCCACAAGCACAGGTCTGCAGCCTTCCTTGCCGCCTGCAGCTGTGTCACGTTAGGTACAAATGCTGCATTAGATATATAATGTTGCATTAGATATATAAGGAAGTTGCCAGCTTGAAAATGCGTGAACTGCTTTTAATTGTCATCAAATAGGGAGACTAATGCCCCAAGGTGGCACCTTGTGTTCTAGTGAGGTTGCGTTTGTTTCATTCTCTTGCGTGGTGGAGGGAAACTTCACTGGCCCCAACCTCAGTCTGTGCCAAGGAGGATCTCAAGGCTGCAGCTTCAGCAGGTACAATTTTAACCAGCATTTTTCCTGCTCTAGCTAGTGCAGCTGTGAGCATGGGAGCAATGGCAAACCTGCAGAGCTTCTACTAGCCGTCCCCTGGGAACCATGAGTGAGGTGGGGCTGTCTCCTGCCACGTGTTTATAACAGACTGAAGTTGCATTTTTAAAAGCAACCACAAAATTAAACACCTCCTCTGCATCATTTCTGGGGTCACACTGAGTACTTGTGAGGCAACAAAAAAAGCCTTGCATGCCCAGATGTGCTCTGCTCCATGAAGGAGTCCACAAGCCCCTGCCATGCCCCTGGAGCAGAGAAGGCTCTGGGCAGACCTCATAGCAGCCTACCAGTACCTGAAGGGGCTACAGGAAAGCTGGGGAGGGACTTTTTACAAGGGCAAGTAGTGACAGGATGAGGGGGAAGGGCTTTAAATTGGAAGGGGGAAGATTTAGATTAAACACTAGGAATAAATTCTTCACAATGGAGGGTGGTGAGACACTGGAAGAGGTTGCCCAGGGAAGCTGTGGATGCCTCCTCCCTGAAGTGTCCAAGGCCAGGCTGGATGGGGTCTGGTGGGAGGTGTCCCTGCCCATGGCAGGGGGTTGGAACTGGATGGGTTTTAAAGTCCCTTCCAACCCAGACCATTCTCTGATTCTATGCCACAGCTGCACAGCTCTAAAGCAGGGCATGGGTGGCTGGGGCAAGGCTGCCAGTCTGCAGAGAGCGACACAGCAGGTCTCTGCCCCACATCTCCCTGGGAAACCCTGCTGAGGTACAAAATCCTGGAGCTCAAAGGGCAGAGCCCTTGTGGGTTTGAGGCCCTGTTCCAGGTAGCTGGGAGACCTCTGCAAACAGCATGGCCCCAGTTCCTGCAGGATGGAGCATCGCTGCCATCGGAGTAGCCGGGCTCATCTCTCCCCGTGTCCGTCCCGCCCCCTCCCTCGGCGTCCCCAGCGCCGCGTGCTCACCTGCTCGGGCCCCTGGAAGCAGATCCTGCAGAGCGGGGTGCGGATGCCGCTGTCGACGCTGCTGCCCAGCGAGTAGCGGTCCTCGGCCTTGCCCTTACCGAAGTCATCCGAGGAGGTGCTGCTGGGCAGGGAGGCGGGCGGTTCCCCGGCGGGGCTGCCCCACTCCTCGGCGCCCGGGCTGCCCGCGCCGCCGCCCCCCGCCGCCGCCGCCGCCGCCGCCGCCCGCCAGCCGTGCCCGCGCCCCCCGGGCGGAGCGGCCCCCGCCGCCTCGGCGCCGCCGGGCATGGGGAGCGGCGGCGGCGGCGAGGGTGGCGGCGGCGCGGGGGGTCTCCGCAGCAGGAAGACCTTCAGGTCATTGAAGAGCATGCGGCAGCGGCACTTGAGGAGGCCTTGGTTTCGCAACATCTGTCTCGGACGGAGGAGCCCGCAGCAGCAGTAGCAGAAAATGACAGCGCCGGGTGGTATTAACATGTGCCTTTCCTTGGCAGCCGGGCACGGCGTGGGAAAGAATACGGCTGGAGCCGGGAGCCCCGCGACCGGGGGGGAGGGGGGGAGGGCTCCGGGCCGGCCTCAGTTGCCGGGGGAGTAGGACAAAAGCAGAGCGCGGGGCGACGGGCTGAAACCCCCGCTGGAGTCCGCCGACAATGGCAGTAAAAAAAAAAATCACAAAAAAACCCCGACTCTGAGCTCCTGGGGGATTCTTATTCCACTACCCCCCCTCTACAAGTTTGTTTAGGAATCAGCGAGAGGAGGAAATAAATCCCCCGCGCCCGCGGGTCCGGGAGAAAGCCCAAGCTCGGCTCTCCCAACTCCTAAGCCTGTAAAAAAGAAGGGTCGACGTCTCCGGTGGGTGTGGGGAGGAGGGAGAATACGGTTCTTTCGACAGTATTTGGCATCTCAAGTAATTTTCCTTTTTCTTCTGGTTTTATTTTTTTGTATTTTTTTTTCCAGTTAAAAATTAAAACCCGATCACACGAGACCTGGTGTGCACCCAGACAAAATAGCAGCCGGTCTGGCTATCAAAATGCAAAATTGGTAGCTGTTGTTATTATCAAAATTGCCTCTTTGACCAAAAAAAAAAAAAAAGACCTTTACATTGGTTGTGGGAAAACACCCTACGTTTCCAACACTGTACTCCCAGGTGGCTTCAGATTTTACCGTCGCCTTTAAAATATTTCATTGTAAATATTAAAAGTCCTGAAAGAAATAATCAGCATTCAATGAGCTTAATCCCAGATGTACTGAGATAAATATATATATAATATATATCATATATATTTTATATATATTTATAAATTCTGACCTTCTCTATTCCAGCAGCTGTCTGGACCACACCAAAAAAAAAAAAAAAATCAGAGCGACATTGGTGAGGGAAGGCGGCTGTATTATTCCCTAGGACGTTACCATCCTGGACCAAAAAAACCCCAAACGTTGAAATCGGATCTATTCTTCGCATGTAATTGACCGGGGAAACGTGGATCTTACATGGTCACGTTTCCTTTCCTCCTTTCACAAAACAGGAACGTCATCAAACGCATTGGCAGCTTGTACAGACCATTGTGGATGGCGAGGCAGCCAGGACTCTATCAGCAATTGCAGGGACCTCCTTTTGATGCATTGGATGAGGCTCCTTCTTTCTCTCCACCACCGTCCCCACCTTCATTTTCCTCCCCTTCTGTCCTCCTCCTCCTCTGACTGTTGTTCTCTCTCACAGGCATTGACATTCAACCATCGCAAGTCTGTCGCACTCTCGCTGGCAGAAGAAAAAAAAAATCGGAGCAGATAATTCTCTTCTTCCTCCTAAAAAGCTCCGATGGAGCACAATGCGCCAGACACACAGGGCAGCATGGCTTATTTTTCGTGCGGCTCCTAACGCTTTGGCAACATCGAGGTGGTGCGTGTGCGCCTTTCTCCCTCAGCAGCAGCAGCCTCCTCTCCGCTCTCCCATCCGGCTTGCCATGATGATGTTGCTGTTGCTATCTCCCTTGGATGCAATGAGGAAGGCAGATTGCTTGCAGTGCAAGCGGGGATATGCAGGAAGGGAGGGATGTAACGTGGCCGCGCTCTCCTCCTTCCCCGGCTTTAAAAAAAGGAGGGGGGGGGGGGAGGAGAAGCAAAAAGGGGGGATTGGAATCAAAGGGAGAAATGAAGCCCTCCCCAGGCTTTGATGCCCCGGGCTGCCTGCAGGAGCCCACGCCGGGGAGGAAGAGACGAGGGGCGGGGGAAGAGGGGCTGGGCGGCTACTGCGGCTTCAGCACCACGAGCCGCGGACAGCTCCGCCGCGGCGGGCGGGGGTGGGGGCGGGGGCGCGGCGGCCCCGCGTTCCCTCCGAGCTACGCCGCGCTGCCCCGCGTTGCTCCGCGCCCTCCCCTGGAGCGGTTCCGAGCTGCTCTGCGCTGCCCCACGCTGCTCCGCGGCCCCCGGAGTTACGCTGAGCTGCCCCGAGCTGCTCCGCTCTTCCTCGCGCTGCTCCGAGCTGCTCCGCTCTGCCCGACGCCGCCCGGCGCCCCCCGGCGCGGAGCGGCCCAGGAGCCCCGCAGCCGGCCCTGCCGAGCGGGGGCACCGCAGGAGGCGGCCCCGCCGCCTCAGAGCAGCCGGAAGGCAGCGAAACCTCTGCGCTCCGGCGTGTTTCCAGGCTGGTTTTCACCTCCCACCGTCCGCTGCGAGGACCTATGGAATAAGGAAACTTTCAGGGGCAGGTGGCAGCGAGCGTTTTGTGATTCCTCGGGCGACGATCCCTGCTTTACAGTTTCTCAGCAGGAAGCCGAAATCCCACTAACAAACTTTTCCCTATCAGATTAATTAGTTGCAGAGGATTTCATGGTTTAATAGCTATGATAATCAGTATTTCTTCATTTCACTCCAGCAGCGTTTGCTTGCTGATAGATGTATTTTGTTTCAGTAGAATATATTTCAGGAGAAATATGGATTCCTTGTAGCCCAATGAAGGGTAAATATGACTGAACCATTGCTTAATGAGAGATTTGCTGCAAGCAACCAATGGCAGCCAAAATGGATAGCTTCTGCTCTCTTCAGACTATTTGAAAATTTTAAGTAGCAGCTTCTGGAGTCCATTCGCTTTTCTCTGCAAACATCAGCAGAGGTGGCTTTCTCCACATTATCCTGCTATGTATACCCATGCAGCCCTATCCAGCCTTTGAACACAAGGGGAATTTAGCTCTTCACTGGGGCTTTGTCTTTGCCATCCCAGGTGAAACAGCTGCCAAAGGTGCTGAGCTTGATGTGAACCAAAAGTATTAATGATACAGATGACCTGAAGGCTCTTGTCTATGCAGTCTGGCTAATGTCAATGCAATGTCTCAGCTCTGGGACCAGTGAACGTTCGCCAGATGGGACAAATCTTTCAGTGACATAAAGCTGGGTCTGGGTCTTATATCATGTCAACACCAGTTAAATTTCAGGCTCCTTAATTTGGTTTCTCCATAGGGTTTGCTCAAACTCAGGGTATAGCACACAGCAATGACCAGGCTGAGTTCTATAGCTGGTCTTGTGCGTGAAGTCTTCATTTGCAGTGACCCAGGAGTTACAGCTGATAGACAATCTGTTGTCACACAAAAGTTGTGCTAGACCATAGACAACAACTTGGAATTGTTTCCCATGAAATAAGACATGACATGAATAAACCACTGTGCCATGATAAGCATGGGAATCTATGTTGTTACCTAATTAAAAAGGGAGCAAAACCTGATTATTTGCTACTGGAAAATGAAACCAGCACACGCAATTAATTTCCAGCAAATAAATTACATATCGGGATGCTGTGAAGTGAAAACATTCATCACTGCAGCCTGCCATTTTCAGAAAACCTGTGCAGATTTGCCAGTGTGCTTCTAAGAATTTCATATGTCTAATGGGGTCATTAAAGAAATAATAACGGAAAGAGGATTTTAGAGACTTCCTGAGCATGAGATAGGCTGACTAGAGGCTGAGTCTGTGTGCCCATGCTCCAGGATGGCTTTCCACCCCTACCCCCCATCCCCAATCCCCGCTTTCTATAGCCCTTATATTCTTGTCTTGACGTCACCAATGTTTTTAGAATGGATCCAAAGAATCAGAGAAAAATATATTGTTGTCATCATTTGCTTGGGTAAAGCATCTTTCATCCTTTCCTCTTGCCCATGCCTAGTTTTACAGAAAGGATATGCTCAGGGCCCTGAGCATATCCTATTTGTGTTATACTCTGGGTTTTAATGTATGGGCTGCATGCCCAGAGAGTTGAATGGCTGATAAATGTGACAAAATAAATAAAACAAATAATAAATCAGAGGTGCTCCATATGCTTCACAGAGGTGAGTGGGCAGTATTATTCCTCTTTTGGTAAATGGGACAGCGGCCAATGTTTTCACATTTGGATGCTGCATTCAGCTCCTTAGGTATGGATCAAGGTGCCTTGCTTAAAATGCTCAGACTGGAAAGAGCTGGCCCAAGATATTTTGGTGAGATGTACGCTGTCAGGAAGCTGTCAGGAGGCCAGTGCAGCCTTCCTGACTTTGCTCCACAGGAAGCAATGTGCCATCAGTGATGGGCAATACCTTCTCGTTTTTCAGAAGGGCCTGCTTCTGGGAAATTTGATGTTGTGTCTCTTGAGCCCACTAATAAGTCATGAGGTTAATATAGGGAGGAAACATATGGGAGACATCAGCTCTGGCACATACTACCTCTCAGGTACAGAAAGAGAAAGAAAAAAAAAATATGGATCCATCACCTGAGAGTGGAGAAGTGGTTCCTCTTGATTGGTTATATCTGAGCTGCTGACTGGGAAATCAGAAGAGAAGATTCCAAGGCATCTCACTGCAGACCTGCATGCCTTTTTGTTATAGATCCCGTGCCAGGGTGGATTCAGGTGTCAGGCTGCAGGTCGATTTCATGACAGACAGTCTAATTCTGGTCTTCTAGGGCAGAGTGTGGGCCCACTAGCTACCACCTCAAGAAGGAGGAAAAAAGTTTACATGCCTTCTCTTTACCTCTCTGTACAAGTTATTGTTCAGTGCAGAGGGAGTGGAGGAAAGGAAGAGAGCGGCCAGATCTACAGTGACAATTGATCTGTCTGTGAGGTGGCCTGATATAAAATCATATCAGAAATCTTTTATTTTTTCCATATTGTTAGGTCAGAGATTTAAAAAATTACAGAGATAGTGAGAAGGCAAATGCAAACAGGAAATCTCTGTGTGGGCTGCAGCTGAACAGCTTGAACACAGCATACCGGTCACTGTGCACGAGTGTGTGAGAGACAGACAATATAAATGCTGATGTGGATAGCGAGGATCACAAAGCCAGAAAGCTGCCAGAGAAACAACCCTTTGCATTTTCCATCTCTCAGGAAGTAAACAGTTACCTAAACCCATTTTCATGCCCACCTACTCGGTCAATAGCTGCACTGTGCCTTCTGCTCCACTTACAGCTCCTTAATGGTACAGAGGAGCTTTGATTGCCGTGGCGTGGGCCCCATCCCTCTGGCAAACCATTATATAAATCCAATCCATCGAAGGTTCCTACTGCTGTCTCAGTGATGGGGCACTGCTCATCAGCTGAGTACCCTCTGATTGCTTGTCACAGCCAGACTTCCTGGTTCCTTTTCCCGGATGGAGATATTAAATAAATCTCAAGTGATGTAATTACCATAACTCAGCTGACAAAGCTTGTGGGCAGACACAGTCGGGGGCTGGAGGGAGCTCTGTCACATTTTCCTTGGTCTGTCTTTCTCTCTGGGCAGTTGCAAATGTGCTGATGCAAAGGATGCTGCTGCTGGGAAGCTGGCCTCAGCAGGTGGGGGTTACACATCCTCCAGGCATCCAGAAATAATCCATGTATTGATTGAAATGATCTTCTCAAAGGAGACCAGAAGTAATTTCTGGAGTGCTGTGCCTTAGTCTATCTGCTGCCTTGGACTGGAGCAGAAAGCATGGCTCTCTGCACACAGGAAGTCCCTGCATTATTCCCTTCTCCCCAGGCAGGGACTGAACTTCCACTTTCTCTCTTCCTGCAAGGATCATGGAATGCCTCTGAGTTGATACAGAGCAAATTTTTCTGCTTCCATAGCAGCTTGATCTCCGCTGAGAAAGGAGAAAGAATTGTTCTTTTTTGAAAAATCAGGCATGTCCCATATCAGAAGCCCAAGAAAGAAGTACAACTACACATCCTTTTCCTTGGATTTAGGGAAAAAAACAGGTTTTTGTTTTACTGAGTTTTCTCTACAAGCAGTCTTGAGGCCACCCAATATGCAGGATTATGTGAGAGAGACGATACAATTTCTGATGAGGCCAGCCCCCACCTTTCCTCCTTTAGGATTTGGATTCCAAATTCAAACTTGTGAAGCCACAGCACTTCTTTTCAGGACTAGACAACCCCAAACATAGAGCTTTCCTGGTAACAAGTCCTACACTAACTCCTACAAAAGGAATTCCTTGTCCCCTTGGGTGACTAGTCATAAGTGTGACTTGAATAGAGCAGCTGCAATAGATGGTGCATTTCAGGATATCTTCAAAAGGCATTTAGCCAAATGCTGAGTGGTTTTAACTATCCAGGAATATAGGGATTGTCATGAAATCCCAAACCTAAAAGGACCTGGAATTTATGCATTGAAAAAAAAAAAAAAGAAAGTATAAAATCACAGGTCCCTTGGATATTTCCAGTACTCTCCTGAGTCAAGTCAAATTTGTTTCAAGTCTCTAATTGCACTCTCAGATGCATGTTATTTTACTGACATGCAACTGTCCCAGAATTAGCTCTCACTTGTCTGACACGGGATTTAGAGAGAAAGCAATGTTGTTCAGCAAGTCCATTGGGGGCTGATCCTGAGATACACTGTGCTCTCCAAATCAAGGTGAACTGAGAGGATCTAGCATGTCGTTAGGCATTTGCTTAACCACCAGGATTCATGATCAGACACAGAAACGCTAAGGATATTCCCCTTAGGACCATCATGATTATACTATGGCACAACACTGCTGTACTCAGCTTACAAAAACAGAACCAACTTTGTAGGGGAAGACTGAACGTCTGTTCTCAGGAGGATCCATTTGTGGCACAAAGGGGTCATGTGTGATGACACCACGCCACGATGTACAGGAGATGCATTCTGTGTTGAGCTGAGATTCCTCCTGAGCTACAACTCTGCTTCAGTATAATAGATATCTTGAACATTTGAGACTGTTCCCCAAATTCTTACAAATCCATGTCTCAGAATGTAACATCTTAGGCTGCCTAGATAACTCCCTCAGCTCCAGTAGCTTGTTTCTGGATCAGTAGGCAAATACATACATGCTGCATGAATACAATGCAGGCAGTGAACTCACAGATAATCTTCTTAGTTTCACTGCTTGTAGATGAGTTTCCTTGTTTGCAGAGGCCAAGGTCAAGACATGAGAAGACCACCTTAGGTGTGTCCTAAAGAAGCAAAATTCCATCTGTTCAAGGAGTTGGTCAACAGGATCCCCTGGGAAACTTCCCTCAGGGACAAGGGAGCAGAACAGAACTGGCAGATCTTTAAGGATGCTTTCCATAGAGTGCTTGAGCATAGACCCCTCAGGGTCTGTACTGGGACCAGTACTGCTTAATATCTTCATCAATGACACAGACAGTGAGATTGAGTACACCCTCAGCATGTATGCACCCAGCTGAGCAATGCAGTTCACACACCTGAGGGATGGGATGCCATCCAGAGGGACCTGGACAAGCTTGAGAAGTGGGCCGTGTGAACATCATGACGTTCAACAAGGCAAAGTGCAAGGTTCTGCACCTGGGTCAGGGCAACCCCCAGTATCAATACAGGATGGGGGATGAAGAGATTGAGACTAGGCCTGCCGAGAAGGACTTGGAAGTACTGGTGGATGAAAAGCTGGATTTGAGCCAGCAATGTGCACTCAAAGCCTAGAAGGCCAACCATATCCTGGGCTGCATCAAAAGAAGTGTGGCCAGGAGGTTGAGGTTGGTGATTCTACCCCTCTTCTCTGCTCTCATGAGAACCCACGCGGAGTACAGCATTCAACTCTGGGGCTCCCAACATAAGAAGGATGTGGACCTGTTGGAGCGAGTCCAGAGGAGGGCCACAAAAACGATCAGAGAGATGGAACACCTCTCTTGTGAGGGAAGGTTGAGAGAGTTGGAGTTGTTCAGCCTGGAGAACAGAAGGCTCCATGGAAACTTTTCGGTACTTAAAGGAAGCCTACAAGAATGATGAGGACAAATTTTTATCAGGGTCTGTTGTGATAGGATAAGGGGTAATGATTTTAAACTATAAGAGGGTAGATTTAGATTAGATATAAGGAAGAAATCTTTTCAATGAAGGTGGTGAAACACTGGAAAAGGTTGCCCAGAGTGGCCATAGAAGCCCCATCCCTGGAAACATTCAAGGTCAGGTTAGATGGGGCTCTGAGCAACCTGATTTAGTTGAAGATGTCCCTGCTCGTTGCAGGGGAAAGTGGACTAGGTGACCTTTAGGAGTCTCTTCCAACCCAAGCTATTCTATGATTCTGTGATTCTAAGTGACCCTTGTTGCATACTCGTGTATTAAGTTTTGAGCAGGGAGGGAATGCTGGAGATCAGAGAAAGGTACACAGTGAAGGACACTGTAGGAGGACATTCCATTTCCTTCCTGTGCTGAAGCACTCACCACATGAACCAGCTCCACATCATTTTCACAGCAGGAGCAGTCAGTAGGTTTCCAGATCTGTGTGGAAATGTCAGACACAAAACACTGGGCTAAGTAACAACCTGTGTTGCCTTTCTCTCTTGCCCTAAATAGTCTCCTATCAACATCAGAAACACAGGGAAGATCACAACCGTCACTAGTAAGCGCCTGAAGATTTCACTAGTAGGTCTTACTCTTATTGGTGACTTCTTCCCACACCTTTGCACAAAGGACAAGTGCAACTCTGTCGATGAAAGAACTGAGAGTTCCATCAGGAACAGATAAGACAGAGATAAGAGGATGTTTGGATTTAAAGACAGGGCTGTCAGAGATGGAGTGCTGCTGGTGATGAAAGCAGAGAGAAATGGAAGAGCAGTGAGTAGGAAAAATCAATGGATTTACACCAGTGGAAACAGAAGTTGATTTTTGACCATTGCACTTCTAAGGAGGGTCTCCCAACAGTATATGAGAATGAAAACCTTGTTTTGAAAGGGAGGTCTTGGCCTTGCATGTGGCCCAGACACACAGCATTTGAAAGGGAGTTCGAGCATTGTATTAACACACTCTACCAGGGCCTCAGGAGCGCATGAAAGTGAGAGACTGCTGCATCCAAATGATGGCCTAGATCTACCGCTTCCTAATGGACTTTATGTTAATTACAGGGAGATTTCAAAACCACATACATTTTCTTGCCAAGATGATTAATTGATTTAGAAGTTTATGTAATTAAAGAGGTTTTTAATTACATTTTATGCTGGGGGGGAGCATTGTAGGGATGGATGTTGCCAGGTGATGAACACCTCCATGAAGGCATTGAGCACCTGGCTTTCCCAATGTGTTGAAACCTTTGCTGCTGCTGAGATGGAAATCGCCTCTGGTCCCTGGTGTCATGCAGCAATTCATGACTTGGTCCCACTAGACTGAAGTATTCAGTCTCACAGCCTCCAAAAGGAATCCTTCAAATGCACTTGCTTCTGAGCCAGTGTCTGTATGTGGGCAGCAATCCCCTGCTGTTGAAGGGGCTTTTCCTTCCTAACAGGCTTTATCTGTCTCTGTCGATGTTTTTTTAACTCTCAGGTCAGATGCAGGTGACTGTGGCAATGGGCTGGCTCTAATACCAGCCCAGCTCTTTCCATACTAAGACTAATGAGATTTCTCTGGATCTTCCTCCTAGACCAATGCTTGCTATGATTCCAGAAGAGGGGGAAAACAGAAGCCATTAATCCCAGGAAACACTTCCCTCCCTGCATCAACCCCAAAGTCACGTCCCTACCTTCCTGACCTGCCCCGTAAGGGCATGAATAAACACCTGGCCCTGAAAGCACTAAGTTAGGTGGGAGGAGATAGAAGGTCTTTGATTTGCGTAGGGAAACTGAGGCACAGAGAGGAGAATTCCCTCATTCTAGTCAGCAGTGAAGCACTATGTGGGGGCCTGTTTTACCTCGTAGTGAGACTGTGTTCTGAGAGCAATCTGCACATTCTTGTGTGATGTGCAAATAAGCACGCATGCAATATATATCTGTTTTTCTTCTCTCTTTACGACTGAGTAATCACACAATCTTTGTTCCATGGAAGTTTGATTGCTGCTGTTTATTGCCCTCTGGAAACGGGATGACAACAGCCCACGGCTCCTCCACAGCAACTCGCAAAGGTCTCCTGAGCAAAAAATTATGCCTGGTGGAGGCAATAAACAGCAAGAACAGTAGAGTGACTAAGCACCAAAGATCCTGCAATTGTGTACAAAACAGCAATGAGAAGGAGGATAGGATATGCTGGAGGGTAGATAGTGCCTTAGGAAAAATGTTTCCAACATGTTCTTAAAAGGAAGGTTTCCACACATAAGACATAGGCTAAATTTGAACCTCATCCCATTGTTGGACCTGCCTGTGGTCCTGAGTAAGGCTCCTATGCCAGGCATGAAGGCCAGGAGAGCTGGCAGCATGCTGCCTCAGATCCTCCCCACCTACTCCTGGAGGAGCAGGGATGGGCTTTCAAGCTTGCCATGGCTCCACTGGAGGAGCTGGTGGCCCTTGTTTCCCCTGCTCCCAGCCATCATCCTACCCCAGCACAGTGGGTGTGCTGTGGGTCTCTGCACAGGCAGCCAGTACAGGGCAAGCTTTTGCCACTTGTAGGGCATGGTGCTGCAGCACCCATGGTAACTCTGAGAATGGGCCTGGGTCTGATGAGACCCAGAGGAAGATCACAAGCTGGCAGGACTTTAGGAATGACTGTGCTTATATACATTACAATGATGAGGAGCTGTTGCTGACGTACACTAAATGAAGCCCATGGTTGGAGTTCTGGTCATCCAGACAAAAGACAGGCAGACTAACAGTCTCTTCCTTGGGATGATGCTTTTTCAGTTACATGGTGGCACCACGCAGAGGGGAAGAGTTTCCTCTGGACACACCAGCTTACTGTAAAACTGGAAAATAAAAGAAGAACTGGCACAGAATACTCTGAGATATAACCTTCTCCTGCCGTCCCTGATGTGGTTAGGATGTGTGATATCAGGAGAGCTTGCAGAGGGAGTTGGTGTCCCTTCTGTCTGAAGCCATCATATGTTGGGACTCTGCTGCTGCACACACCCATGTCTGGCTCTGATGCCCTTTGGGAAGCCCTCATTTAAGCAGATAAGAATCAAAAACATGAGAGATCTCAGCACAAGAAACAGCCCACTTGGTCTCTTTTCTCTGAGGCAGAGCTGCTTCTGTGGTGGCATTGGCAAATATGTGCTCCCGCGAAATTGCTGTCCCAACAAAATCCTGACATACACAGGAAAAAAAATAATCTTTTGTTCTCTTCCCTGACAACCCCCTTCCTACATTTTTCTTTTTGATTCATTTTTATGTTCAGTGGTATAAATTTTCCGGGTCAGTGCTAAGTCCCTTGGTTGTGAGAGCTTTACATACCAGTGGACATGTGCAGAGAGATGAGAGGGGACAAAGTGCAAACCAATCCATCCTACTGACACTTTTATTTATCTGTTTTCTTTCTGCCACTCCTCAACTCCCTCTGTGTGTGTGCATGAAAGAGTTGGGGAAAGGAATGGGATACTCCTAGAGCTGCTGAAGATCTTTCTTTTTGCAACTGTAGCTCTCCCCTTTCCTTCCTGCTACCCTGCTATCCATCCCTCCTGCGGTCATCTCACATTGCCTCCAGACCTTTGCTCGTGTTCTGCTTTGTGGCAAAAAAAAAGAGACTAATGTATCAAATAAAAATAACACAGGAGTTTTAGTGCTGATGCAAGATGCCAAGGCGACAGTCACGAAGCTGGAGCCATCTGCCAAGCCCAGACTCAACACCAGTGGCAAAGCTGCCCTGCTGCCGGGTGCATTGAGGGCTCCCAAGCGAAAAGCACCAGTGTCCACAACCTGTGCCCAGCTGAAAGCAGAGACAGATGCACATCATCAGTGGATCAGACAGAGAGTGAGACTCTTAACACACACTGTCGATATTTCATGGTCCTGATGCCCAGCAGCCATACTGAGGGGAAAGACAGGAGTTTATTCTTCTATGTTTGCATTTAAAAGTCAAAGCTAATCACAGCATGCAGTGGAGTTCTTTGCTCACTAGGCTTGGATCAAGAGCCTGATTTTTTTCATATAGTTTGTATTAACTGTAACAATTTCTACGCTACTTTTACCCAAGATGGTTCTGAACCATCAACTACAGGCAAAGCAAAATCCAGTGGCTGTTAAGTCTGTCACCTATCAAATCATTTGGATAATCCCCATATAAAGTATTTTGCTTTTCCAGCAATCCTGTTTTCTCTTCTAGGAATTAAGCCTCAAGAACTCACGACCCACCAGGTGTTTGCAAAGCATCATGCATTCAAAATGCACTTCTTTATAGTAGTGGTGTTATCACATAGCGAGCTTGTTCCTGGAATGAGCATTGCTTAGGAGCTGTCAATACTTTAATCTGATTTATACATGCTGTGTTCTCTCTCTCTCTCCCTCTTCCCTCAAATAAGCACTAATAAGTTCTCAACCTGGACAAATCCCAGGTAGTGGGATCAGTACCTGGCAATATATCAGCTTGGTTGCTGAAACTGAGAATGAAGCAGGGTGAACCTAAAATGTTTCTCCTGTTTGTTTTTAATTCTACTTGCAGATAGCTTGGTGCCTGTCTGAAGTATGACTGCCCTATAGGAATACACTTCATTTCTTATATTACTGTGTGCCAATTAAGTAATTAATGAAAGTCTGGAAAATCTATTTAAAAAGTTGGTTGCATCCACAGGGAACATTAATACCGCCTGGTGTCAATGACCATGAATAAAACCTGACAGCATGTGCAGATTCAGAGGAAACTACCTGTTCTGCTGTTAAGAGAACAAGTTCAGGCTGCATCAAATTGTTTTCAAGATCTGGTCTTCAACTTGTCTGTGGAATGGAAAATATTTCCAGGGCATATGGGGGTTAATGTTTTTCCTCCAGGACTCAGTTGTCACTTTACAACCATATGATATATTAGACATCACTAGACACGAATGTCACTGCTTTTAGACTCAGATTCTGTCAGCACGATATTGTGATGCAGTCACAGTCAGCATCTTGATTTGATTTATTCACAATTCACTCCAGGAGGGCTTAAGGTACAATCCTGCAAACAACTCCGCAAATAAGAAAAGTCATTCCCACCCCTCCTTACAGACCTGAGACCTTCACATCCAGCAAGAAGTATTCTCAGAGCATGGGGCAGCACCACCCATCCTGGTAAAACTGTATGGAAATGGTGGCTATTTCCAAACTTCAGTGAATTCAGAGGCAATGTTTGATTTCTCTGTGTTACAGTGAATCCAGATGGACAACACAGAAAGAACCAAGGGACTTGCTAAAAAACCTAGCTGCTGCTTCTGAGCTTGGATTTTCCAAGTCAATACATTCCAAAATTTTTTCCACTGATAGAGAGAAGGAAAAACCTCATCTTTCCACAGTCAGTCTTAAATCTAGCTCCTGCAAGATAATTTAAAAGGGGAATTGTTGCCTGTTAAAGGAGGAGACTCACTCTCATCCCATAACTTCTGCAATGCCCTTTGATTCAAGGCTGCTCCATTGCAACAAGCACAGCTTCATCACCATCCTTCTAGTCAGCATTAAGAGAGGGTCTAAATAGCAAAGGCAGGTTTTGTAGCATGGACATCTAATTTTGAGGACGTGGATCGAGAACCATGAACTCATTTCATCATACACCAGTGAACAGCTGTCAGAGAGCAACAGTTTTCAGCCATCATCAACCTAAACTAAATGCAGGCCAAGATGTTACTGGTGGAAGACTCTCAGTTCATCAATGACTTCTAAAGCATTTCTTTCTTCAGCAATAGTGGCATAATGTCAGATTAATATATTAAATCATGAATCCAGAAAATTACTTTATCAGCAAATGTATATATTTGTATACATATAAATATGTATACATGCATAAACTCAAGGTGTACATCTGTTGTGTGTATGTGTATCTGTCTCGCACGACAAGAGATCCAATCAGACAACTCTTGCACTTTTCTCCTTTCCTAATACAAGAGCTATGGAGGAACCACTGAGTCTGAACAATGGAAAACATCAAACAGACCACCAGGACTAATGTTGTTGCTACAACATATGATCAGCACGTGAAACATATTACCCAGGATCAAACTGCACATTTTATAGTGGACAGCTATGTGACAATCCCATGATATATCACCTAAAATATGGATCTGCTCCCTGGTACAGACAAAAGAAAGGATTCAGTGTACAACCATGCAGAATGGGATGAGTAGTTCCTTTATTCTTGGATAATGAAGTTAAATCTCACCATACTTTCCTGTTATAACTCTCGTGTTTCTTAATCCTTTTTGCCAAACAGAAATATTCCAAACAAACACTCATTTCTTGAGTCCCAGAAGTTACAACTGAGCTTAGACAGCCCTCAAACCATGACATGAGTGAACACTCAGTGGATCATTCATGAACCTTTCTCAGAGTGAGGCAAGACGTGTCCTCACGATGTTACACAAAACCGATTTTCTAGATTAAACATGAATTTGTAATTGAATCTGGACATAATCAACTACATGACAAACACTAAATCTGCTTCTTGTTGTACAATATATAATGTCTATGTTTAGTTATAGCCCTACTGGGGAAAGGACAAATCTTGTTGTTCACCTGTAAAGACTGCTGCACCCATGTGCCACCACAGGAATAAAAAATATTAATGGCACTATCAGTCCCTTGAGCTATTCATGCTATTTTCTTCTCCCCCACTACTTCTATTAAGCATTTTAAAGCCAAAAGTGCCTGTAAATCCTTCTAAATGCTAGAGGACCATTTTGCTAAAACATTATCCATCTTAAAATCATGTCAGATTTCTGAATGAGAATTACTTCTTTGGTGGGAACAGACCTATAACTTATACTGCTTCTCATTTCCTGAAGCACTGGAATTGTGCTGCTCCCTAATGTTATTTTATTAAGATGTGATTTGTCATCATATTACTGAAAACAAGACAAAATGCAGGCTAATTAAATTCCTTATTTAACTTGATGAGCATCTGCTTTCTTTAGTCAGATTCTTTTAAACAGAACTTTTGTAGCTGTTCCTCAGGATCTGGCTATCACAATTTTTACCATGACCAAATTGGGGAAATACCCCCCCTAAATAAAAGTGTGTGTGTTCCCATTGCCTATGACCCTTGTTATTTAGAATGACAGATGTATAGCACCGCTCAGGCAGACTGCAGCAGCGCCTTACGAGCATGCTGCCCTGAAGCTTCAAGAGCACTCCCTGTTGTGGAATAATTGCTATCCCAAGGAGCCCAGTGGAAGTCACTGAGACAAGCTGGCAGCAAAATACTGCAGCTGACAGCAAGTGTTTTCTAGATCAGGCTGCCACACAAAATATAACAAACAAATCAACTTGTGGCTCCCCCCTTCTGTAGCAGATGAGACATAACATAAAGGAAAGTCATCTCTGTTGAAGAAGGAGGTTTAACAAGCTTAAGCACACACTTCAAGTTAAAGCATGTGCTTAAGTGTGCTGTTTGCCAAGGTCAGATTCTGGCTCACTTTCCATGTACTGCATTCATGGAGGTTTCTAAGATGAGAATAACCTTTCTCAAGCATTGGTTGAGTGAAGACTGAGACAGAAGCGAGTCTTGTGCTGAGTTCATGTTCCTAATTAAAACAGTGGTCTTATGCTGCTCCCATCTAAGCCACAGCAGAAGATGGCAAACAGTTGTACCAGAAAGTGCTGTGAGCTCAGGGCTTTTAGGAAAGTCTGGGGCATGCCACAGTCCTGGGTCTGTCCCTTGGAAACCTTCTTGGCATCAGACTTTGTATCCCACAGAAGTCTGGATTTGCTCCGCCAACTCCTCTTGGTCTGGAATGTGCTTTGAGATCCTCCAAGGAGACATATTGCTCCTGTGCAAGGGCAAAGGACCATTAATATTACATTGATGGTTAATTATTTATTGACCTCTGATACTCCTGCTTAAAAGATTTCTTCATATCTCCGTGTCTCTCATGCACCAGGAAGAGAACGATGGCTAGCTTTAACAAACAAGATCTCAAAAGTTGGCTTCATATCAATACCAAAGGATTAGCCGTTTATTCTGAGCTTGAAGACCAGGACAGTAATTTAAGTTCCATAGCAGAACTAGGAAAGCAACTTCTGTTTGTTTATCCTGGTTTCCTAAGGAAGCAAAGCTTAAATTCAGTTAAATGCAGTTAAATTCTGTGTGTGTACACAAGCCTTTCTTTCTAACTTGCACCCTTCTGCAATTTCAACCATGTTTCACCAAGACACAGTTCTGTTCGGCATCTGGACAAAAAAACCCCAGTTGCGTAGAGCAATGTGTTCTGCCCTGAACTCAAGCGCGTTACAATACATTGCTAGCGTCCTCATCCCAGCTGGATCACAGCTCACATTGTATCAAATGCTGGTGACACAGAAGCTTTTTGAAACACTGTTTGCATCTCAGTGTAGGATATGAGGGTTTTTTTGTATTTCAAATCTTTGTTCTGGGTGCCAGTGAACTGCCCCTAAAACCTGAGCTGCATTGCATAAAGGATCTAGAGTCCACTCAGCTTTGCAGTAGCCCTGCAAGCGTGGCAGCGGCTTGGCAGCGAAGTGGAGGACACGTGCTGTGCAGACCATTGCTCTGGACTGGAGCTGTGGAGAGGAATCCAGCCAAGAAGGACAGAAGGCAGAAAAGAGACCCTGCAATCTGTTGGAGGGGTTGTACTATAAACAAGAGCAGAAAGGTTTCAGCGTGCCAGGGAAGAACAAGCTGTGTAGATAAAAGAGGCTGCTTTAAAAGAGTGGAGGGTGAGTTATTTTCCTTGCATTGGGTGGCCAAAGAGCAGGGAAAAAGAACTGGTCTTCACTAAGCTAGCAGTCAGAGGAGGGGAACTAGAAATTTCATGCTAGAAATGTTCACAGAAAAGCCTCTGCAGGTCTTCTTTCATCAGAGTTTAAAGGGCAGCTGGGTGCAGCAAAATCCATATTTTGTCTTTGGTGCTACCAAGATGCTTGAGGAAAGGGCCTGATTCAGAGTCAACTTGTGGTAGTTGCTGGGCTGTCAAATGGGCCAGTAGGCTATGGTCTTTGATGTGCCCTGATGGCAGAGGGAAAGTAAAGGGTATGAATGGATGTCTAAAGAAAGCAATTCAGGGAGAACTGGTCATCATACAACCAAACACAAGTAGCTCCTGGCCCTCCAAGTCCAGGGCTCTGGTTCCCCATTAGGAAGCTTAGACCCTGGTGAAGACCCCAAAACCAGAGCAGAAGAAGCACAGCCCCACATCCTACGGAGCACAGGCACTGTAAGAAGCATTCAGGTCAGACCCTAGAAGACCACACACAAGTGTTTCTCCAACCAGAAGATTCTTTGCAAGTCCAGGAGGCTTTCTCTGACTCTCCTGCCCCAAGACCTTCTCTGAAGAGCTGACCAGTATGTCCTCAGTCCAGCCACTTGAATTTTAGCTGGGAAAGAATTGATAAAGCCCATGAGTGTGGGTTTAATTTACTTTAGAAGGTGTAACTACAAGTTCTCTAAAGCTGGTCAAAGACTGGCATATTTGGACACTATGAATGGTGTTTCTGAGCTCAGTGTGGGCTATCAAAACCATCCAATAAGCTGTGGCATCTGAGGGCTGTTAGCCTGGGCTGATTTCCAGTTGTCTGCTGGATGGCCTTGCTACACACAGCAGCCCTGCATGCAGTTCAGCCCCAGCAGAGAGTGCAAGCTGGCCACACATCCAGGATGAAGGCAGCCAGCTACTGTCCATGTAGAGAACCATCAAGGTGTGTTGGCAAGGCAGTGGAGTGGAGTGAGTACATTCAGTATGACAGCAGTAGGACCTCCTAAGAGCAGCTCAAACCCCTCAGATGACAATCCATGAGATTCCAGAATAGCTCTAGGGTCTTGGGTCACTCATATTTCAAATATTGGCTGCTTACACAAGATGTGCAATGCAGGCAGTTCTGTACTCATTATGAGCCAGCAATCAGGACCAGCCAGCCCAGCCCATGAGAAGATGATTAGAGCACAATCCAAGTGATGGAAGGATCCTGGTAACAACAGCACTGAGAACCCAATCTGCTTACATTTTTTTTTTCACCAATGGGAGTGTTTCTTTGGAAGTGGGTGAACCATTTTTTTCCACAGCAGAGCTGGGGTTTCCTAACCCTCACAGTCCTCCCAAGGTTATTGTATTGCATCTCTGCTCCCTGACCCAGTATGTGGGGAGTGAGTCCAAGCCACTGCTGGAAGCATGTTCTGGCTGAAAGGACACCTGGAGTGCTACCAGCACACTGCTCACAAACGGCCTCTCATTTTGTAGGTCTGTTCTCTGCATGGCTGGGCTGTTCCTTGTGCCTTGCTGAAGTGCCATATGGAGCAAATGCTTCAACGTCTGTCTGTGTGTCTGCCTGATTGTGCTCTCTGAAAATAATGCTCTGCTCTCATCATTTTAACAAGTTGGGGATAGTCCCTGATAGGGGCTTTTCTCCACTTTACCCAAGTTTCTTTTTTCCCCCTAGATCTCCCAAAGCATAAGGAGCCATAACCAGAGACCTGGAACTGGATAGCTGCAGGGAGGGAGAAGGTGGCTGGAAACAATTGCAGGCTATGCTCTGCATGTTCTCTCTCCCATATGTGACACTGCGATCTGGTTTAGCTTTGGGCAGTTAAAAGTGTGACAAGAAGGAGGAAAAAAAGGTCTCTCATCCTCTCCTTTCTCTCTCTGCTTCATAGCCAGCTGGTATCTGCTGGCTTGCATGGGAAGAAAGGGCAATGGCAGAGGATCTGAATAGAGGCCATAGGGCTGAGCATCCTTTCCTAGCAAACCTGCTCTGCAGCCCAGGAGCCAGAAATATGTAAAAACGTTCAACTTCTACTCTTTTTCTTAAAAGAAGCTAGACCTGGACCTCTCCTCAGCCCCGTGGTTTTCTTTAAAAGCAGCATGTTTGCAAGCGCCTGTGTGCACATGGTGTGCTCACATCTGTGCGTGTGCAATTCCCAAGTGAGTAACCATACTCCCAGGGTTGTGCTGTGTGTTGAGTTGCACCTCATTCTTGCTGCCTGCCTTGTTTTTCTCAGGCTGATGAGCTCCTGACTAATGGCAGTCACTGCTGCTTAATCAGGAAGCAATTTAAGGATAACCTTTTCTAATTAACCAGCAGAGAGAAGAATGAATAAACTGTGAAACAGCCAGCTGGCTTAGATGTCCCCAGCCAAAGGGTCTGCCAGATTTGAGAAAATGGTATCTGGGGACAGGCATAGCAGCTCCAGGCCTGCCACTGGGCAGGGTAGTGAAAGTCAGAGATGGGAGGGGTTTATGGTGCTCCCCAGGAACTGTTATCTGCTTTCTCCCCAGGTATTGCTCTGGTCACGCATGTGGGGGTCATGACTGTCCAGGAAGGGCAGCTTGATGTGATAATCAAGCCCCATGTGTAGTTATCATAGAATCATAGAATTACCTGAGTTGGAAGGGACCCAAAAGGATCTTCAAGTCCAACTCCTATCCCTACATAGGACACTCCCAACATTCATACCATGTGACTGAGGGCATTGTCCAAATGTTTCTTGAATACTGGCAGACCAGGTGCCATGACTACTTCCCTGGGGAGCCTGTTCCAGTGGTCCACCTCCACTACCCATGGGGTGAAGAACGTCTTCCTAATATGTGATCTAAAACTTCCCTGGCACATCTCCTTGCCATTATCTCTAGTCATATCATAGGTCACAAGAGAGAAGAGATCAGCACCTGTTTCACCTCTTTCCCTTGTGAGAAGGCAGTAAACAGCTATGAGATGCTCTCTTAGTCTCTTCTCCAGGCTGAACAAACCAAGTGACTGGCCATCCCTGGAACTGTTCAAGTGTTCCCTGGATAGGGCCTTGAGCAGCCTGGTCTGGTGGGACATGTCCCTGCCCATGACAGGGTGGTTGGAACTGGATGAGCTTTAAGGTCCCTTCCAACCCAAACCATTCTATGATTTGCCCTCTTTCGCCAGTGCCATTTTCTCATCTCCATCACTTCAAAGATCACAGAGGCCTTGCAGTAATGTCAGCCACAGCTCTTAACAACCTGTGGCAGCTTCCCTCCTCATGGCCAACAACAGTTTCCACCCTTTCTCATGCGTTACCTCCATTTTTTTTCCCCACTCACAGTCACTCATTTAAAAGCTCCACCTCTTGGCATGCCAGTCGCCAACTGTTTAGTTTTGAGCCCCTAATTACAAGGAGTACATTGAGGGGCCAGAGAGGGCAATGAAGCTGGTGAAAGCTTCACCTGTTAGTGTAGGGTTATAGGTTGGACTTGATGATCTCAGAGGTCCTTTCCAACCTTGTAATACTGTGATACTGTGATACTGTGAAAGGGCTGGAGCACAAGTCTTATGAGGAGCACCCGAGGAAACCAGGGCTGTTTAGTCTGGAGAAGAGGAGGCTGAGGGGAGCCCTCATCAACTGTCTACCACTGCCTGAAAGGTGGTTGTAGCGAAGTGAGTGTTGTCTCTTCTCCACAGTGACAGGACAAGAGGTAATGGCCACAAGTCGCGCCAGGGGAGGTTCAGACTGGACATCAGGAAATCTTTCTTCACTGCAAGGGTGTCCAGGCACTGGCAGAGCTGCCCAGGGGGTGGTTGGGTCACCATCCGCGGAGGTCTTTAAAAGACGGGTGGACGAGTTTCTCAGGGATCTCGTTTAGTAGCGGACAGGTACTGCTGCCCTGACCCAGCTGCGTAGCGCCCGGGGCACGGCCTCGGCCCGCGCCGCGGCCTCCCCTGCGAGGGCGGCGCCGCGGAGCGCCCAGCGCCCCTGAGATGGCGCCGGGGCCAGACTACACTTCCCAGCGTGCCGAGCGCCCCGCGCCCGGCGGCAGCGAGCGTGGGGCCGCGGGAGGTGCGGGGCCCGGGCGGCTGGGCCGGGGCAGCGGAGCCCCCAGGGAGCGAGGGCGCCGCGCGGCCCCTGTGCTGTGTCGGGTGAGGGCCGGGGCCGCGGCGGGGTTTGGGGCACGGCAGGCGGGGCGGAATCCTGCCCGTGGCGCTCGGGAGAGGAGCGGGCGAGGAAGGAGCGTCGCCTCGCGGAGGGCGGTGAGGGAAGGAGGTGTGGGTGCTGCCCCCGGGGCAGCAGGCTTGGAGCGGGTGCGGTCAAGTGTAGCGCCTGGGAGCTGTGGTGGGAGCCAAGTTCTCACTGTCGACAGGTCTTCGACCTGCGAGGTGGCCTCTCTCAAGGCGGGAGCCCGCTCTGCCCGTTGGAGTTGAGTGTGTGTTTGCTACATGCTGAGATGCCCGAGAACTGGAAGATGATTAGGACGGGCAGGGAATTGTCCCCCCTTTACTGTTAGGCACCAGAAACACCTCCACACAAGGCACTGCAGCTATTTTATCAGTTCTTCAGAGAAGAGTGCTCAGAATTGTATTTGAATGGGAGTTTTCTCCTTTTTCCATATGTTCTACCTATTTGGGACTGGCATGCAAAGCCCAGCAGCAGTTATCAGCATCTAATTCCTGATAATGGCTCAGCATTGGTCTTACAGCTTTGCTTTACTACTAGGTTTTTGTGTAGGTGCAGTTACAGTAATAGTCAATAATACTGAGTTATCAATACAATAAGCATTTTTGAGAGAACAGAATTTAAACTTCCTGTTTCTTTTTGCTGTTTTTTTTTTCTTTTTTGGTAGACTGGTCTCAATTCTTGTGAAAAAGCAAGTGCCTCTGATTAATTGCTGATGCAGTTTTGATTCAGATTTATTGTTTGAATTGTCAAAGATGTCATCAGACCTTACGGAGGAACAGAAAAAAAGAATTGAAGAGAACCGCCAGAAGGCTTTGGCTAGGAGAGCAGAGAGGCAAGCAGCCCAGAGAGGTGGGCAGGTGGGGATCACTGGGCCTCAGATGAAAGAACAGAGTCCAGGCAACTGGGGAAACTTGAAGCAAGAAAACAATCATGTCAGGTTCATTAGCCAGTACCGACAGAATCCAAACAGTCCTGCGGAGCAGAAGAACTATCTTCAGAAAGATTATAATCATCACACTGCAAACCAACAGATGGCTGGCTCGCATAGAGAGCAACAAAAGAATTGTTCAGAGGACTCAGAACAAGCAAGTGGCATTAAGCAGTGTCCTACAACGATCCCAAATTCTCTGAGTTATTCCCATAAACATGACTTGGACACTGGTGGTCAGGAACACGGACAACAAGCTTTAATTAATCTTGGTACATTCCAGCAGCCCAAATGCTATCCAGCTTTCAAAATTGCTACAGAACCATCTCATCCTAGATTAATTGATAATGGGCACCCTGACAGCAGTAAAGATTTACGAAGTCAGAACAAATGTGGTATAAAATATGTTTCACTACCAAACAGTGCCACCCCAAGTGATTCGGAAATGCTCATAAACACAAATGCACCAACAGAAAGAGAGAGGGGAGGTGGTACCTCTCAGGCCAGTGGTAGTATGCAGAAACTGCCCAGCTCTGCTGGTGCAGGCTCTACTTTTGATGCTGCCTCTTGCAAGAAACTGAGCAGTGTTACGAAAGGAAAATGTGTGAAATATGGAGAAGACCGATTCCAGGTTGAAATAGGGTATAATGCTGAACTCATTGCTGTGTTTAAGAAGATACCAAGCAAAAGCTATGGTAAGAATTGATTGCTTGCTGTTGCCCCTGTTTTTAATTTGATTGAATTTTCAGCATCTGCTAAAACTGTAGTTGCTATAGGCTCTTAGCAGTGCAGCTATTGCTGGGGTGGAATTGGAAAGAAATTCTAAGTATAAAGGGCTTGAACTTGGATTTAGCCAAGAAATCAGAAGCCCTGCTTTATGAGCAGTGCTCTAATAAGTTTAGTGACAGCAGCCTGTCAGATTCTTTTGGGAGTGAAGGAGGAGAAGTTATTCATAAATTGGTGTGGGAAAACAGGTCACTTCAGCTGTAGTTCAGAGTTGGTGAGCTGATTCTGTTAACTGGGTTACTGAGACCAGTGGAGTCTCCACCTTTTGGCTTGCTTCTCATCTTTTGCCCCTGCCTGTTTTTGTTACTTTTTTTTCCCCCCATGTGCTGCTGCTCCCTGTGAATGGCTGCTACGTGCTTCTTTTCTTAGTATTGATGTGCCCTATGGCTTTTTTGGTATCATGTAGCTGTAAGCTTGGGATGCTATTTTTCAGATGTGTGTTGAAAAGTTTGCATGAGTAGACTGAATTCTCTCACCTCACATGAACATCTACAACACCACCTTTTTTTTCAGCACCAAATGATTCATAATCTGCCTATTTTAGATCCTGTTATGAGAAAATGGAATTTCAGCCTGGAAGATTACAGCAGTTTCAGTAAGTAAATGGGTTTTTGAATGATAAAAAAGAATCCAAATCTTGACCCCCTTCCCTTGCCTTGTCTGGAGTAAGAAAAGTAGTGCTACTCAAACATAATGCCCATCTTTTGGGCACCTAGCTCATAACATTTTTCTGACACTTTATAGTTGATTAGAAATAGCTTAATTTATCACTTAATCTAAATGCCAAGCATAGGTTTAACTTTTTCTGCCATTGTTGAATGTTTCAGCAACCAACAAGCCTGATCATAGGAAAAATATCTGCTGTGCAGGAGCTTCCTATGAATCTGTATTGAGAACTGTTTTCCACCGGCTAGTGCTTAATTTATAGATCTGTTCATCTATTTTCTTTTTAAACAGCTTTTTTTTTTTTTTTTTTTTACATTTTTTCCTGTTAATTTTGAGTGTTGGAAAATAAAAAGGATAATTCTCTAGGGCTTTGAGACTGAAAATGGATTTGCCTTTTTTTTCTGTAACAAGAATGGTTTTTTCTTTTTTTTCCTCCTCTCTTGTCATTTTGTTCTGGAAAGATTGAGGGATGATAGAGGCAAACACTTCAGGTAAGCTTTTCAAAAGCACATTGTGTTGAAGCGAGTGATAAATCACTATTGATTTTAGTGGGAACAGAATTAGGCCTGTGTTGAGCACTTTGAAAAACCCACCATTGAGTACTGGTATTTTAGCTTCCCAGGTGGGTTGCCACACATTTATAATTTAAATGCTGATGATTTGCTTGAAGTGTATCAAGTACAGATGAGAATAGAATCTATGCACTAAGGATCTTACAAATAAAGAGGATGGGTTTGAGAAATCAGGCTATTTTCCTTCGCGCTTTGATAATATGAATTGTGGAAAGTTCCTGTTGACAAGCGAAGGCAATATCTGATCAGCATTGGCAATGATATTGGGGGAAAAATACCCTGAGAAAAGAGAACTGACTGAAAATGTCCTTGGTTTGAAGTCTTGTAAGTGTAAAAACAATTATTTTAAAACTTCCAACTGTTAATTCTGTTCTGAATAATGTTGTCCTGTATTACATATCTTTCTTTGTACTATAAATTGTGCTGTCCCGCCTAGAAACAGATGTTGAATGAAAGAGTAAATATGTTTTTTGTTCAGTTTCTTTCAGTATTATTTGTAGATGTGAGATCTAACCATGCAATACTGAAACAGTAGCATCTAAAATCTTTTGTTTGGTGCATTGGGATGAGAAAATCTAAATTTGTGGTTTCCTAGTCTAGACTCTACCTTAAAAATTAAAGTTTGAGAGCATCAGATGAAATTTTCTTTGGGGTAGAAATCTCAAGTGCTTGAGTTTATTCTGTAAGTCACTTGTTTTAAAATAAAGTTGGATGAAATCCAAATGATTTATTAGCTGGCTAGGAAGAAAATACCTGAATTTCTTTCTCCCTTTTTTACACTTTTCAAATCTTAACCACTGAACTTAAATTTTGTACATTTTTGTTGTATATCAGTAAGCTGGACTATTTAAAAAGAAGCAAAGGATCTCCATGTGCAGCTCACTGCTCAAAGGGCTGGATTCACCTGGGTTTACTCTAAACAGCTACCGATAGGGGAGGTTGCTTCTTTCTACAAATATATGGAGGCAGAGTGTGCTCAGTGGTCCCCTGCTCTCGAGTCTAATGGACTCTGAAGATTTTCATGAATCTTTGTGTTATTGTTATTCCTATCAGTTGGAGTCCTGGGGACCAACTTCATTATGTTGGTGTAAAAACACAAGGAAAAATGCTTCTTGTTCCTTAACCATTACAGTTCAGCTCTAGTAATAAAGACAGCATATGGGTGTAGGTTGGCAGGGAGACAGAGGGAAAACTGAAACATTTGTTAGTATGAATAGCTGTGGTCTCAAGCTAACAGCTGTAAAATACTGTGTCCTTTTCCTTCCTGTGCCCTAGCATCGTGACCGAGGTGGTTGCTTGTGATTAGTAAGACAGAAGTGCAGATGCCTGGGGGGAAGTACAAGTCTGTAAGACACCATAGAGGGTCATGGACTTAAATTGTAACAAAGGAGATTTAGGAGTTTGGACTGGATTCCTTCCTGATATTCACAGTATTGTGGATATACAGCATTCCTCCTACATGAGATTGCACGTCAAACAATGACAGGAGGCAGATATTTTCAGGTCTTTCTCTTTTACTGTTTTCAGAAGCACCTTCCCATCTTTTTGGGCACATACTATTAATCACTGTGGCCCTGTCCCTTCAACTTTGTAACGCTGTATGGCTGGGTGCCATTTGCTGCTGAAAGTGGTTCTGCAGATTGCTTGCCCTCGCCTAGTGAACCACGTCTTGGGATTGCTGATAGAAAGGGGGGCCTAATGCAGTGGTGGTGCTGGACAGGCCCTTGTTCACCCACTGTCACATGTTCCATCTGCAGAAAATCCCATCAGCTTTTACTTTCTGTATTCTTTGTCACTGAAAGTGAAAGCAGAGAGTAATCATTCCTTTTAAACTTGAAGGTGCATGATATGTTTGTCACCCTCTTGTCCCTTTTCTTCCCAAAGCATCCAGTGCATCTTTAGTTTATCCATGTTCTTTGCTATTAATTCTTTTCTCTGTATCTCATGCTTTTCTCCCTAGTGAAAGCAGCAAATCAACTTCCATCAGTAATTCTGGCACCACTGAAAGGGGAAAATGCAGTTGGCTTGGCATCAGACTCTCATTTTGTTGGCAATGAGATTGATGTGAAATCCCTCTTGAAGATGTGTAAGAACTGGAAGAAACCTTCAGCCCTTGTCAAAGGGAAGTGCGTGCTAATTTCTCGCTTGCGGTTTGAGGTTGATATTGGGTATTCTGCAGAAGTGATTGGAGTGTTCAAACAGATGGATTCCAGAAATTATGGTGAGTGTCTGGTTGGTTTTGCTTATTCTAATGACATTGTTGGGGCTGTTCTTGGGAGTGCTGTGAATGCTTCAGGTGACAGAGCTGATGAGGGTACATTTCTCTTAAAGAGCACGGGAGGGTGTGCTTCGGTAAAGATTTTGAGAGCTCCTATAGTTCTGGTATATTGTGTTATCTACATCCTGCACTTTGCTCCAAGCCAGAGCATGTCATCTTCTGGACCTGTTAGCCAGGTGGTGTTTCAGGACTTGGCATCATTACATTTACTGTTGAGGTGGGATGTGCTGATATTTGCCAGCAGTATGGAGGCCATGTGTATGTTCTTGTCTTTATTATCAAATGCAGTTGGCCATTCTCATATTTCTTCTGCTTTACTGTGTTGTGTAGTCACTGCAAATACCTGAGCAGATTGAATTTACTAGCAGCTTTACTGATGTTTTTGAAGCAAGCGGAACTGTAGAGCACTTCTTATGTTGGCATTAAGATTTCCATGGTAAATATTAGTTTTTCCTTCTTGTAACATGGGAAATGAGGCACACAGTGATGCAGTGACCTGTTCAGTGTCACAGCAGGTCAGTGACAGCATGGGAAACAAATTCCAAAACTATTGTTCTTTGGGCAGGGCCCCGCCTAGCTGAGTGCATCTTCAGCGGACTCTGCCTTCCCTGGAAGTTGTAGGCAGGTGCTATCCAGGGATAAATGTGCCAGACAAGTCTTGCATTCATGTTATGTTTTGGGTGCTGATAAATTTGTGAATTTCCTCTATACTGTCCTGAGCACATCATCTGTGAGAACAGAGGTACAATTGAAAGCGACTGTGTTACTGACTGAAGTCAGTGTTGGTCGGTTAACAAATAGGAACCTTCAGGCACATTCTTCATCCCTTCGTACAGTGAAAACGGTTGCTCAGATCCTTGGGCAGGTGTGTTCATTACAATGATTCATTAGAGGATCTGCCCTTGGCTTTCTCCAGTGATATCGCCACTTCTCATACTCTTCTGCTCATACTTTTAAGTCTTCTTCAAACTATTTGCTTAATGTGAACGCAAACAGAGGAGAAATGACTGGACAAGGTAAGAATTCTTTTAAAGCAGCTCTAAAATGCAGAGGATATGAATGGATAGCCATGCTCTCATGGGCAGAGAATTCAATCTTTTATTTAAAAAGAGACTTACGACAGTGTTTGTTGTAACTATTGCAGATATGAACACCAGAAAGTGGAATTTTCTGCTGGAGGACTATCCCAAACTGAGTGAGTAGCTGCATTTCCTGGCTAGGGCTGTTTTCTGGGGAGGGAAATGAATTTTTACTTCATTTCTAGGTCTAAGCCTTTTCACTGTAAGGAGAGAAGTTGCTAATGAACCACGAAGCAGGTGTCTTCTGTTTTGTCAGACATTTGCACTGTTTACCCAGACTCAAAACTATATAAACATGTGTTATTTATGTCAGTCCTTTAGGGGACTGTTTGGAGGATGGCTCTGTTTTGTCAGATTCTGCACTGGATTTCTGTTCCCTAGAGCACATGGATGTATTTACTATGACAAAGTTATTTTTATTGCTTCTAACATACAGCAGCTCTGCTTGAATTAAGGAGTTGTAGGAGAATGGATTTCTCTGTTCCCACTTGCCAGATTTGAAATGGTCGGCATGTTGGCTGTCAGGCTTTCCTGTCCTTACAGAAATTCTGTCTAACACTCTTTTTAGTTATGCTCCTCTTATCCTCAGTGCCAGCCTGTCTTGCTCCCTTTTGTGTGTGTATCAGTTTCAAACTGGCAGAGCCACACTTAGCTTAGAAAACAAGTATGTATTGGGCTGTTTTACTTCCAGTTCTTTAGTTTGGTTTACTACAGGATGTATAGTGTTGTGCTATTTCATTTCACACCCAGCAAATTTTTTTTTTCAGGTCAGAGCACTAGATTTTCAAGTCAGCTGATGATTTCTGTAATAACCAGCTCATCCACAGTTACAGTCAGGATAGTGACAGTCTGGCAGATTTTGTTCAGCCTCATGTGTTATTGCTGGTAATAATGGCTTTGCGGGCAGCACACAATGGTTAAATTTTTAATTGATGTACGAGACAGGTTATAATTCAGGTTGCTTCCGTAGCTGAGCTGATTTTAAGGCATGCAAGAATTGCTGCTTGTTTCTCTTGCACAATTGTGCAGATCTGCTTGAAGCAGAAGCATTCTTGAAGCAGAATTTCATGCTCTGCTAAAATGATTCAGTGTTGGTTGATGGATGTTTGAAAGAAAGCTTACAGCCAAAAAAATCTTTTTAGGGAGCATCGTATTTTCCCTTACAAGTGGAATCTAAGCATGCAATGTTCATTTCTTGGTAGAAGTTGACCAGTAGACTCCTGCCTGTATGCATGAAACTGTGACACACTGAACTGAAATGTTGAACTGTTGTTTGTTGTAGTTTTTTTAAAAAAATGAATGTCACTTTCTAAAATAATTCAATCTCTGCAGCATGCACCTAGCACATCTGTTTCTTGTTTTTTTATGTTTAGTTAAGTTGATAGAGTGCTTTGAAATGAATAGCATTACGCAGGTCCCAAGTATTATTATTTATCATCCCAGTTGGCCTACTGTGTTTGCCTTGGTACTCAGGTGAGGGTGTGTGGCTATGGAATTGGCTTGGGGTGGGGTAAGCTTTAGAAAGATAATGAGCAAGGTGCTTTACATGAGTCTGTAGTGTGATTGAGTGATTCAGAGCTGAAATGCTGTTGCTCAGAGTAGTTTTTCTCCAGCATGGGCTCCTGCATCCATGGGATACTGAAGCATGTTTAATAATTGAGTATCTGCTTGCTCCTATGATGCATGTCTTAATAACATTAGTAATGGCTGTAGGGCTGAAAGCTGCATTGTGAGGCCTTACAGGAATAACATACCATGAAAACAAGTCTTGGAGAAGGCTATTATGAAACTCCAGGACTAGGATGTGGACAGGCCCTGATTTCAATTAGAGTTGACGAGCTCTCTCAGTTTGCTGAAAAGGCCTGATCCTATAGCACATGCTAGTCAGTCTGAGCAAACAGATGATATCCCAGTTTGTCACTGATGTATAGATCACATGAAGTATTCAGAATCCCACAGATTTAAGAAAAGAAAAAAAAAATCTCTGTAAATGTTCTTGCAGGATATAATTTTTGAGGGCATCTGAGGCTTTATAGCATGTGCCTTTTTGAGGAACAGCATTCGCTTTGAGGCTGTTCATTTACCTACATCAAAATGGAAAAAAAAGAATTTTAAAAGGCTGGTTGCCATTTCCAGCAGAGATATCTGTTAGCTGGGAACTGTTTGTAGAGGTTAATGTCTCTTTACCTAGTTTCTCAGTTGTCTTTATATAAAGGTCACTTCAGTAAAAAATGTGTGTTGGATGACTCATGCTGGTGGCAGATATATCTTAATCACTCTCCCAGCTCATGTACAGAACAATAGCAACAGAATTATCAGTGAGCAAATTGTAGCAATTATGCTAACACATAGCTCAGTCTGTGAGTGTAATAACAAATTTGTGCTGTACTTTGGGTGGAGAGAGTTTCTGCTATTGAAGAAGTATAAATTCAACCGGAGAGTTTAAAAAGTTTGGTCACTGCCCAACCACAAATGGAAATCTTTTCATATGTATATTTATTGGAATTGCTTTCCCCCTTCATATGGCAGAGGTCCGTCTTGTTGCTTTCCTCTTGGAGATAACTGAAATGAAAATAGTTAACTGAGTTCTGGAGGTGCATTTATTGCTGGTATAGTGAGTAGTAGTTTATGTAGCTTTGGTTATTTTTGCAAACAGAATTGGTTTACATCTTCTTAACTTCATATACAAACCAAACACTAAATAAAAAGAGGTTCTTCCTTCAGTAAAGGATCTGTGTACATGCATTTGTGTTCCTATTGTAGAGGTGTCTTTTTGTTTCTTCTTGTTGTAATGATTGTTGAAAAGATGACGGGCCGAGGGTCTTTGCGTGATGAAAGTTGGGATCCCTTTAGTTTGACTGAGAAGGTTTTATGCTGCAGATAGTTAAAGTTGAGAGGCTTCAGGGGTGAAACAACAGTGGCTGCATCTTGACTGGTTCTGACCTGCAAGTTACTTCTGTCTGGGAGAACCGGCTGAGCAGGGAGTTGCCATTGGTACCATGTCCCTGAAGGATGGCTTTGGAGCACTGCTGATGGTGGTACAGGAGTAGTTTCTTTGAGTCTTGAGGTGCTTCCTGCTTTCTTATCCAAACTTGGTAGGCAAGGTATGATAAAGAGGAGACATAGCCAAACGTGTGACTTTGGGGAAGAGAAGAGAGTTTTCAAAACTGAAGATATATGATCTTCTTCAGGAGTGACTCAAGACCCAGTTACCTAATCACTCAGGGATGATGGACACCTCAGAGGTGTCTAATGCAGAATCACAAGGTCAAGGAAAAGATGTCTCTGCTTCTAAGTTTCAGGAGCTCTTTTGTTCAAATCCATACTAATTTCCGAGTAAAGTATGGCCTCAGTGTGAATAACCCAGCTCCAGCTGTATTAGTAGCAATCATCTCTGAATGATGGCATCAGACCAGTTTTTTATAACCAAGTCTAAATAAGAGGGGAGGAGATGTGATTCATCATGTGATTCCAAAATAAACTTCAGGGAAGAGGGCAGGCCAACACCTGTGCATAATACAGTACTTTCTTGAGCTGTTTCAGGATAGGAAATATGACTGCTGATGAGGATGAGTTGTGTGTATGTTGCCCCTTCTGATAATAAATTGCTCTATTCTTTGCAGTGGAACTGTTACAGAGCCTTATGTCAGTAGAAGTGGAGCCACTGCCTGAGGCAGTAATACAAACCTTTGCTGCTCAAATACAGAGATCTACATCACAGACAGACATTCCTGATACTGACCTTTCAGTCGTGGACTCTGAAATTGTGAAGAGCCTCATGCCTTTTCAGCGGGAAGGTGTGAAGTATGTCCTTTTTGCATGCTGTTAAGAGCTAGTTCTTGTGTAGAAGTGTGTCATTTATATTGGTGTCTAGGCTACATTCTCTTCCATGGAGGGCTCTGCATTTCTCCAGAGCCTTGGGCTGTTACATTCTGGTACTCTGGGCTTTTGGTAGTTTCATATATTATGGTTTGTTTTGTTGGGTTGTTTTTTTGTTGGATTTTCTTTTTGTGAGTGACACATCTGTTCTGTTTCTAGCTAAAATTCTTCATCATGAGTCAGGAGGAAAGTAGCATTTTGCTAGTTTCATAAAATTGTACAAATGATACATCTCTGATCTCCTTCTTGTGATTCAGTATGTGCCTAATTGTCATATGATTTTTTTTTTTTATTTTGTAAGGTCATCTCTTTTTTTTTCCCAAGTGCATCTCTTTTGTTGATATTGTTTTTTAAATATTAACTGCACATAGGAAAGTGCCAGGAAATGGCACTCAGCCCCTGAAAGATTTAAAATAACTAATGGTATGTAGAGGTAAGCATTTTAATGTCCTTGTCCCCATCATATATGGTCATTAGTTGTTGACTTCATGATGCAATCCAGAAAAATCTGTACTTATTGGTGTACAAGTGGCATTATTATTAATAATATTTTCTTAGATCAGCCAGGATGAACTCTGGGACAGAATGTGAGTGATATCATGGAAAGAATGTGCTTTAAATAATTGTAAGGTCTTGAGACTACTCCTCATATGAAATCAAAATCTCTCAGGACTGGACTGATGCACTCTATTCAGGAGCTTCCAAGCTTTCACAGGTTTATGAGAGTTGCTCACTTGTTTTAAGACTAAGGGAGAAATAACCCGGATCGCTTCCAAGTGATCCACAATATGAGCTTGGTCATGAGTTATGCTCATCTTTGGCTGCCAGGACAGGTAGTACCGTATTTCTTGATTCTTTTCCCTTCTCTGTTTTCCCCAGTTTTGCCATTTTACAAAATGGACGTTTACTTCTTGCGGATGACATGGGCTTGGGCAAGACCATCCAGGCGATCTGCATTGCTGCCTATTACCGAAAGGAATGGCCCTTGCTGGTGGTGACTCCTTCTTCCGTGAGATTTACATGGGCAGAGGTACTGTTGAGCTTGAATGTGTGCAGGTGGCCAGTAGAGGGCATGTGCGATGGCTACATCGTGTTGCACTCTGCACAAGTTAAAATTTTAAGAATAAAAAATAAAATAAAATTTGTTCTTATTTAGAAACTTGAGAGGGGGAAATTACTTGGCATTGGCTGTATGATATATGCCTATATATATTTTTTTTTATTGGCCAGTTTTATTTTTGTGGTCCAGCTGATCTGTTAGAAAGAAGGAGATCTAGAGAAATCATCTCTGACCCTGTTAACTTTGTTCCTGCAAGTCAGCTGGCTGACTACTCTCAAAGACAATAGTTGCATCCAAGTAATTATTTGTTATATTCAAGGCCCTAATAGCAGTATTTGCCGGTCCCTGGCTGAAATAGAAGCCCAGATCCTGGGATTTGCAGCTCTGTCCAAGAGGCCCCGTTATCATCACTAACTGTCTGTCATAATATCTCTTTTTGCCTATCCCGTATGAGCTGCTGACTCTGAGTCCTTTATTATTGATCAGAAGCCTAAGAAAGCCTGTATCGTTGGGAAATATATCTTGAAATAAATCACTGTCATGACTTGTACACTGAGGCTGTTGGGTTGCCATAGGCTGGTGAAATGTTCACCGTAGGAGAAGAGGTGAGCCAGAGGTTTTACGTCCGTGATTTTGTGCCTGGGCGGGAGAGAGTGATAGTTCAGCATTCCCTGGAATGTTACATTGACAAGAGGTGTATTGGTTGGGATTTGCTGGTTTTGTGCTATAACCAGGTTGTTAGGGCATCTTGCCTTGTGTTTTCACGTCCAGTAGTGCAACAAAATGTTGAGCAGCCAGAAAAGATAGTTGTTTACTGAACAAGGGAGTGATACTCATCATGTGTGGTAGTTCAAAGGCCCGTAAAGTTCAGCTCTGGGTGAACAGTTAACTTAAATCCATGGCTTCTGTGGGATACCTACTGACAACAATTTGGGGCCTGGTTTTCTGAAGTACTGGACAGCTGCAGTTGAACTCCTACATCCTGCTTCAAGAGATTTAAGCAGTATGAGGGGTTATTTTATTTTGAGTACTTGATTTCCTCCTCCTTCCCTACTCCCAACTCCCCAGGAGGCTGTTGTGGGAAGTGTTTTGTTAGGACATTTGTTTTGGAATGATCTGTGTTGCTTTGTGGGTATGTGAAGGATGCAGGTGTAATGAAAATGTGTCACCGAAGGTGGAAGAAGATGTTTATTATGGTCTGTAATCTGCTCAGTTTGTTCTTGCACAGATGTGCTTTCTGTAATGGTAGAAGCTTTTGTGGTATCTTCAGAGCCGAATTGCCAGAAATTGTCTTCATCTCAGAGTTCCTGTCTTTCTATTTTGGCTTTTTGGGCTCCAGCCACTAAGTGCCTTTATATTCAAGGTGCCACAAGAAGCTATGGGAAGATGGGAGGTGCTTTTGGGTGAGAAGTACTGCAGCCATGTGCATTTGGAGTTCAGCATTGAAGCTTAAATAATTAATGGTCAGGATAGTTTCAAAGCACTTCTTGGGGACAAAGGTCAGCATCAAGTGAGAAATATAGGATCACTTTTACACTGTGAATTAGTCACATGCCTTTATAAAAGGAAAGGGCAGTACAGAGGTCCAGATACTTTCCCACTGCTGCTACCTTTGAGTTTTGGCTTATCATCAGCCACGTATTTTTTGGTTGTGATCTAACCTTGCCAACATGTTGGCCCATTTTGTTTGTGCTGCTCACCCTAAGTGGTGAAGGATGGTTAATTGTTAGTTTCTCACATGCTCGGGCTGCTCCATGCAGTTACTGAACAGATGAAAGGAATGATGCTTGGGGAATTTCACATGTGAAGGGCCTAGAGACTGAGATGCCATTTCTCATCACCACTCCCTGGTCTGTAGGGACCAGATCCTGATTGCTAGTTCTCTGCAGAGCAACATCAGCAGAATTCAAATGTTGCAGAGAGATTGGTGTCATTGGGGACGCAATTACAAGGGAAATCGTGGGTGCTCAGTTAGTAACAGATGGATTTGGGGGAGGATATCTTGCTTTGGTGTGTGGAGCATTTCAAGAGGTTGATTTGAATGACTATCACCACATGTATTTCAGCTGCTGTCACAGAGCAGCTGGTGTGTTGTCAATTTGATCTTTTAATTTTGTTTGTTTGTGGTTTTTTTTTGTGGACTCCATAAGAAAGAGAGGTAGTGGAAGAGTTTGTATTCATCTGGATTTGTACTTTATCCTCACTGTGGAGTAAGTATTGTTATAGTGAGAGGTGTTTACTGCTTAGAAGTCTGTTTCACAGCCTGAGGTTTCCTGTTGAGTGGGAAAGCTAAATTTCCCTGTCAGTAATGGTCACTGTGTTCTCTGGCTCTGAGCATAACAGGTAACGTTGTCAGGAGGTTATGCACAGTTCTGCTACAGATCAGATATTTTGCAGGAAGAAGCAAGCACAGAGCATGTTTGAGCCTTCCTGGTTGTGGAGGGTTAGGTTTGACCTTATAACTTGACTTCTGTTCTTGATCTTCCCATTACTAGGGTTTTTGCCTTGAGAATGCTGCTTAATGTGGGATGCCTCCATGTTTCAAGAACTCATGAAGATACTCCGTAAAGTGATTTGAGATCCTGACAGAGGATCTAAGCACCAGAATGCAATTAATTGCTTTCCTTTTCCTCCAGGCATTTCACAGGTGGCTTCCATCCTTGAGTCCAGATAGCACCAATGTCATAGTGACTGGCAAAGACAACTTAACAGCAAGCTTGATCAACATTGTCAGCTTTGACCTCCTCAGCAAGATGGACAAGCAGCTTAAGAGCACTTTCCAAGTAGTTATTATTGTAAGTAAGTGGTACTCTAAAATTTTGAAGTTAGTTGTATGCTACAAATGGAGTAACCTTTGTGTTGTACAGCAGTGTGAAGTGAGCCTTATTTAGGACTTAAATTATATCTTAATTTTGGTTGTGATCACAGCTCTCTTCATGAGTAGAAGCAGGAGGTTTCTCTGAAACATTTTGAGATAACTAGTGGAGCTTAATTCCTTTTTGATTTCTAAGGTTATGTTTTCTTTTGTACTGGTTGTGGTGCCTTTCTGATTTCATCAGGTTTGGGCATGTCCTATGCTGGAAAGAAAGGAGTTTAATGTAGTGTGTTAACACGATAGTCTTGGAGTTGTATCTTTTTAAGGGGATTGGACTTCAGGACTGTGTTAGTGTTTATTCAGTAAATCAGATAACCTCTCAACATCAAATATGTGGGTAAAGCATCAAAAAATCTCCCTTAACTTGTGTTCCACTGACAGTCTACATTAAGCCTTCTTCGTACGATTGTATCCTTTCTTTTGGAAATTACTTTGAAATCCATCTTTTAACCTTTTACAGAGCTGTGGTAGAAGGCTTTTTTTCTAGATTTCGAAACATCTAATATTTCAAATCCAACTTGGGCTCATAGACACCAAAAGTGTCTGCGTAGTCTATGAGCATTTGATGGTCTCAATCTAGTTTTCAGCACACGTATGCATTTGTCCCTAAGATGATGGCAATTGGAAAAAAATGGTCTTTTGTTTCTCAGCATCAGATGGCACTATGGGAATAGATGGAGTTCTTTGAAGGCCACACTGCTGATGGGGCATTCTGTCAGGTTGGAGGTGCAGATTGTTATTTTTGTATGCTGGTTCTTGGCGTAAACGAATTTGGGCTCTCTGGCTACTGCCCTAGGACCTTTTCAGCAGCCTTCAGCTAGCAGGTGTTATTTTTGTGTGTTTAAATGTTCAAATTTGGACACTGTATATGTTTTTACAGATTAAAGTAGTTTACTGAGTCCTGAGCTTTCCTGCGTTTTCTCCTGATCTTCTTTTGATGGCTGGGTACATTAATGTAGCTTATTTGTTAATCAGGAGGGAGAAGGCTGTGCCTGAGAGGCTGAGCAGTTGTGTTGTCTTTCCATGCATGGTTTGTAAGCTTGCTTTTTTACATTCCACTTGAGAATGTACCCTTGGAGGGCACCTATTACTTTTTTGTGTCTTAAGTTCTGGCTTGCTACTGCGGCAGAAATGAAGCCTGTTTGGGGGTGATGTCTCAAGTAGGAGGCTATTATCCACCTGGTGAGCCCTATCAGCAGAACAGTTGGATCCTAATTAGATTTCTTTTTTCCTTATTGTTTTCATTAGCCCCTTGTTTAGGGAAGTGGCACTGTATAAGCCTCCTATGTTTGCTGCATTTAAAGGTCACACAGGGGCAAGTAACTATTGGTGGTGGAAATAATGTTCTTTCTACTTCCCTCTCCAGCCCCTTCTGCTCACTTGTTTGTGGTCATTTGAGAGCCATGGCTTTAAAGTTTGATTTCTGTTCCATTTACTTGCAGCTGCAGGTTTGAATGTAGGAAACCTGCTACTCTCCATGCTGTCTTTACATTTAGAATTTGATGTAACTATCCCAGTGCTCAAAATATCCTATGAGATAATAACCTTGTATGATTAGATAGCTGAGAATACTGGGAATTTGTTCTGTAGCCTGCAGTTGGGCTACAGATCAGAACTGTTTTCACTTTCTTGCTTGTTTTGTTTCAGGATGAATCTCATTTCTTGAAGAATATAAAAACTGCACGATGCCGAGCTGCCATGCCTCTGCTCAAGGTGCGTATGCTGGGTGCCAAACCTCCAGCAGCTAAGGTCATGCTCCCAAAGCAGTGTTAACTTCATATACCAGGTTTAGGAGCCAGCAGCTGAATTCTCTTGTTGTGCTAGTGGAAACCCAGGTAAATGTTATAGATAGAAGAGCAAAATCTTTCTGGATTAGCCACTTGCTTCTGTACAAATGTGAGATGGTATGATCTAACAAAAGAGCTTCAGAAAGTCACTTGATCTAATTGTGCTACTGCTACTGATGAATTTTTTGATGACAGGAAAAAGGGAATGTCAAAACTTATTGAATGTATTCAAGGAGAGTAGAAAGAACATAGTAGTGTCAATGTAGCTTGTTTAATGGAAATAATCATTATCAGTTATTTCTTGGCACACAAATCACTGCTGTGTATCAGTCATGATACCTTGTATCAAACATGAAATGTTGGTGCTTCCTTGGCTTTAGTTTTGGGCTCTACTACTAATTAAAGTTACAAGTAGTTTCTAGATGCTGCAAAGTCTGTACATTAGTACAAGGTAAATTGAGTTCCTCTTCAGCAATTACGAGCAGGTGTGTATAAAGAGAAGATTTGATCTGTGAGGGCTTTATAGCAACCAACTTTTATATGCAAGATTCTTAATGGCAAGCCGAAGGTGGTTGTCCTTGAATAACTTCATTGTTCTCTTTAAAGGCCTGTCTCTTGTCTTCTCTTGGCTTTCAAATCTTTTCAGGCTTTTAATGTTTGGAAACTAAGTAGGAGGTCCCATTTTGTGAGCAGTTTGAAGTACAATAATTAGGGTGTATGTCTGAAAATGGTGGAAAATAACAAATTTATCTCATTGCAAAATGTTCAAAAAGCAGTCTCTTCCTTTGCTGCTTGTAGCTTTGTAAGAATTGGCTTGTCAAAATTATTTGCAGCCTACAAGATGTGAAAGATGGGAGTTTTTAAGTGGAAGTTAATTGCCAGTATAAACTTGCTGAGAATTTATAGTTTCGTGCTGTCGCATCCCTGGTCTTAGACAATTGAGAGCTGATGCTTCTGAAACTGAATTTCAGTCCCCTGAAAGCATTACGAGTTTCATGTTCATATCATGCATTACCTCACCTGCTAGCAGCATACAGTACCAAATGTTTCATGTTAGATGTTCAGGTAAATTTTATTCCCCTGCTTGGTGACTAGAACTCTGAAGCAAGTATTTGCTGTACTAGGTGTTCTCCTGCACTCCATGCTTTCCAACACAGGCATTTTGCTCTAAAACTGGCCTCTGAGGCACCTTTGTCTCCAGCTACTGTTGAGTGATGCTGTGTTTGCTGCTGGCACAGCACATCACAGCAATACTTTTGTATTTGAAAGAACTGCCAAAATATGAGTAGTTCTAATCATTTGAATGCCGGATTTGACAATTATACTGTGTCATCTTTATAGTAAATAGCCAGTGGGGTAAAAATGGGAGTATTTTCTGTATTTTACGTGATGCTTTAAGATTATTGAATGAGGCATTGATAGATATGCTGCTGAGGATAATACTGTTGTTCTTGCTTTCTTTGTGTTAGAAGGATTAGAGCAGTACTGGGGCTCTTTGAAGAGACTAAAAAAGGCAAGCCCTTGATAGGTACAGTGCTTCTAGCACCTCAGTCCCTGCCTAAGGTTGCAGTGTGAAGCTATTCCAGTGCTGTAACCAGGGCCCCTGGAGTCAGTCCATGCCTTGTCTACCTTTTAAGTGTTGCCTCTTCTAACTGCTGTTAACATTATACTACTACAAACTTTCTGAAATTGCCATAATTGCATATATTTCCTACGAGGTTCCCAACATCCTTTAAAGTTTAGCCTTGAACTGACTTTTGGGGATGGAAAAGTAAAAAAGCAAAAACACCTAAGAAGTGTGATACTTGGTCCTTAACATGCTACAAAGATTTATGAGTCCATAATAACGCTAGACAGATCTAAGTTAAAATGTTTCTGAGCCTGAAATGTTTCTGTCACTTCCATCCATACTTAATGGATTCCTTTTATCTTGATAGAATCTGCTCCTATGGCTTCTCCATTTGAATAATAAGTAAAATCTAAAAATTGTTGCAAGTGTTTAGACAGAACTGCACAATAATAAGATTAAATCAATACTTTAATAATAAAAATTACTTACCTTGGATATTAATTTCTACTCTGCCTTGTTAGACAGCCAAGCTGAATATCTACCTCTGAAATATTTAACCCATGGGTGCAGCATTTAAAGCATCATTTTAGTTTTAATATCTGACATTGACTGGTTTTCAAAATGAAGTGGTATTTTTAGCCACTCAGTAATAATCCCTCTTTTCCTGCTGTCTTGTATATATATTGTGGAGCAAGTGTGGTATGGAATTGTCAAGTGGAACTGTGTATTAAATGTGTAGCCTATATTTGTCATTTGGGAACTTCTAATCATTTTTTTAATACTAAAAAACCCACAAACTGTATGAGTGTGCAGTATTCGGTGTGTGTAGTATTCAGTATCTTTTATGACATACTTAATTGCTACTCTGGCAGAGACTTAGCAACATTTTGCTTAGAATAGTGGCAAGTGCGACCAGGAAGGCTTTTTAGTGCACTTTTGTAGTGGATGTATCAACTCTGCTTGCCACCTGTTAGCTTGTCTCAGGTTGTCAATAGTGTAGAATAAGTATGTAGACATGTTGTGCCACATTTATTGTTACTGGACAAAACTTTGAGAGGAATTTGTAGTTACACAAACAGTAAGATAGAGTGAGCTGAAATAGCAGCAGATAAATGTTTAGGCTGGATTTCTTATTTCCTTCATATTCCCAGGGGACGTGCAGACTTGCAAATGGGGGAGAATTCTTCATCTGCCTACGTGGAACTAAGGTAGCAGAGTTTGTACACAGTCTGCGTGCATCCTCCCCAAAATTATGGAGGTGGATGGATTGAAAGCCATAGTAGAAAACAATCCTTTGATGTTTAGGCATGTGGCAAAAATCCTGCTTTCAAGCTCAGCCAGCTTTCCTGCTGGCCAGTCTGTGCCAGCAGCTGCGTGAGATCTTTTCCCAGCCTCAGCCTCTCTTGTGGTACTCCAGAGCTAGAAGTTCCTGTGTTCAGAGTGGTCCTACTGTCTTGTTTCCATGCACATCAAAGGGAAAATAACCTCCTACCATTGGGCTTTGGTTGAGTCTCTGTTGTCAGGCTTGGCTTGTCCCTGCCCTTAATCCAGATCCATGGCAATCAGTAACAGGACCTACTTGTCACCTTGCTGTTGTGTTTGGTGTCCTGATTGAGACTAAGTTTTCTGGGAGTACTGACAGTCCTGATTGTTCCTTTTACCTCCGTTCAGCATCTGCCTCCCTCAGAGGCAGAAAGTGTCATGGTGTTATGCATTTTGTAAGCATTTTTGGTTTTCTTTCCAAGCTTAGACTGGCCCAGAGACGGATATGGGAGAGGGAGTATACAAGCTACTAATATCCAAAACCAGCAAAGCTGCAGGAAGGCAGATGTAGAAGAAACAACAAAATGGAAGTTTTTCACTGATCTGTGGTGGGATCTCTTGGGGACTGGAATGAAAAGGATTCTACATCCTTCGACCAGCCAAAATGCTGCGTGGTTTTTGTTCTGTAATTGCGTGGAGTATTGCAAGGCAGTTGAAACTGGGGAACATCCCAGTGGAACATGGATAGGATTTTTGGAAGCATAACCATAAGTTTTTAGTGAAGAACTGGGTTAGAAACTGAGAAATAAAAAGTAGTATCCATCTGAGACTGGATTTTTTCTACTCAAATGGTTTGCCTTAAATCGTTTGTTTTCAGATGTTAGGACTGCAGCAGAAGCAGTGTTATTCTGCACCTTATCTCACTCTCACAAGCAGCCTGGCTTGTGTTTTTCAGCCCAGAGAGGTCATGCTGCAACCCTGCCAATAGGGAGAGCAAGGGCAGAATGATACCTTGGACTCACCTCAGACCACAGAGCTTTCTCTAAGCACCCCCGCCCCAAACTCTGTTCCAGAACCTTCTGGAAGGAGCACTGTGCAGGCCCACGAAAAACTGTAAATAATACTCTGCAAAAGGTGCCATTTGCGCACCCGCCATCCTGGGAAGAGAAGAGCAGCACCTGAAGCCCAGGTGGTGTCCCTGCACTTTTCCTCTCTCTCTCCCCCTTTTTCCCGCCCCCCTTTTTCCCGCCCCCCCCTTTTTCCCGCCCCCCCCTTTTTCCCGCCCCCCCCTTTTTCCCGCCCCCCCCTTTTTTCCCGCCCCCCCCTTTTTTCCCGCCCCCCCCTTTTTTCCCGCCCCCCCTTTTTTCCCGCCCCCCCCTTTTTTCCCGCCCCCCCCCCTTTCCCTCCTCCCCCTTTCCCCCCAGATTTAGCAGGCCAATGCCATTCTTATTTCTACGAATACCTGTATAAATAAATCATTTGGCATCGCTTTGCCTTCATTTACCTCAGTGGACACTGAGCCCATACATTTTGCAGGTTTTTTCCCCAGCTACTGCTGGACTCTGCAGGTTTGGGTTACGACAGTGTCCAATAAAAGATTCCTGTGGCATAAAAAGATCTTATTCCTTTTTTGCTCCCTATGGGCTTTATTCCACAACATTTGTGTGATATTACAAATGTGAGTGTTCCTACTGAGCTGCAGTTCAGTTTAATGGCATGATGCCCATCCAGATATTTGCAGGGTTAAAGGTAATTGTTTCTGTTATGAAAGTCGAAATACATTGTGTCTGGAATTTAATACTTTTTGTGCTTGTTTTAATAAATAGATGCTTAAAAATATTAGATGGAAATAGGTCAATGCTGAAGGTAGAAGGTGAGGAACATAAAAATCTTTTCTAGCGGGAAATAAATAGCAGCTGTCTTTAAGCGTTACAAATCCATATCAACTGGATAAATAAGTCTTTGTTTGTTGTCACCTGCTGAGAGAAAGAACTTCATCTTGAAACTGGAGAAGCTGTGGGCCCTCAAGGCTGCATCTTCAGATCTGCTCTTACCTTCCAATTTCACTTCCTTCTTGAAACAGGGAGGTAATTTGCTCCAGTCATAGTCACCATTTAACACACATTCTCTGTCTACATGTCACTTAAGAAGAGGGAAAGGCATTTATATTTTTTTGAGTAACCACTGTAGAATCATCTTATGAAATGCTGAGCCCTCTCTGTCTTCCCAAGTAGAGAAACAGACTCCTGAAAACACCTGCAACCCTTTCCTTTTATCAAATCTTTTGTTTCATCAGGTGACCATCTCTGTTATATTTTGGTCACTCAGATTTTTCACTGCACAGGATAAGCTGTTCTTATGCAAAGCAATTCAAAATGACAGAGTAAGCAAAACCTGGGGACACAAGCAATTGTACAGCCAAAATGAACCACACTTATTTAAAAAAGTATGTCAGCCTTGTTAGCATATGGCAGAGCTCATGCTGGGAAATTCATTTAAAGCAGAGACAGTCATTGTATGTTAATGAAGCTCTTTGCATGTTCAATTATTTCTTTGCAGCATAACCCCCCCCACCCCCCTACCTACTCCCCTTTGAATCAGCTGGGTGTTGGGTTTTGGCCTCTAAAGTAAGTAAATGTCATTGGGGGTTGCAATTTCATAAATTACTCTTTGACATTCAAAAATGACTCGTGTAAATGTTGTCACAGCTGTAGAATTAATTGTTGCTGGGGTATTGTGTGTGCAAGTGTAATGCTACAAAGCCACAATTGTCTCATATTACTTAGTCAATGAGGGCTACAGAAAAGTCTCTGCTAGTCAAGTCAGTGTGAGGGTTCCCTTAAGCAATCTCACAAGAAAGTAGCTGTAAGAACAGTCACAAGGACTCACGAGAGAGTAGAGTGCTTCTGGGGAAGACTAAACTTCTTGTGTAAGTGCTAACGGTTTGTTCTCCTATGTGGAAATCAGTTGATCACAGATCTGATTTTGCTAGAAAGCCCTTGCTGGTCGCTACAATCTTATTTTCTTTGCTGTTGTTCCATATTATTCTTATAGACCTCAGAATAAAGATGGTAAGCTCTCACTTTTGACAGCACCAAAGGTTCAGCAGGAAACAAGAATTAAGCAATGATCAGCAGAGACTTCTTTGCAGGAGCAAATCTTTTTTGGCATCTATTCAAAATGAGTTTCCACTAGAAAAAGAAATGTGAAACAAAGCCACTTCTTTTATCTAGAATTTAAGTAAGTCTTCAACACTCAAAAACTTGTCTTATGAAACTTTTTTCCCCCTTCTTCTTTCTTGAATTCCTGCTATCATGGATTTTAAAACTGTAAAGGGACCCTTGGGACTTAGACCACCTATGTTCCACGCAATTTTCTGGAATTAATTTCTTGGAGTTCTTCACAACTCTTGGACTGCTGATGTCTTTTGGGCGTTTTGTTGGTTCTGTGGGGTGGGGTTTTTTGTCCTTGTTTTTTACGTCTTGGTTTGTTTAAAATGGTTAACTATAGAAGATGTATCACTACCCTTGGTAAGTGTTTGCAGTGGTTAGATGCCATATCAGTTCAGAAACAGGTTGCGCAGAGCAAAGAAGCAGCTGGACATGTTTAGAATTCCAATAACCTATAACTTCATCTGTCTTTTGATACCTATTTAGGGATTGGGGAAGGAGATGGATTAATTGCTTTGACTGCTGGGGAATTAGTGTTCCTACCTCATTTCATGTCGCTCCTGAGGAACACCCTTCAAAGAGGAGAAGCTGTGAGAACTGCATAAAACCTTTCAGAACAGTTGGGAGTTTGTTGCATTTACTATCGCCCTGGTTGGTTTGAGTGAATTTTTTTTTACTTTAACTTGATCCAGAGTTATTTGAAATGGGCTGTCTGTAATTGCAGTAGTTTCATATTGTCTTTTTCCTAGCAGTGACCTTCTGTTGATCCAGGATGGAGAAGTTTAATTTGGAGGTTCCTTGCACAAGACTGGCTTGTCCCGTGTTCCAGCAGATTTCTCAGTGATGTCAGTTTGCTCCTCATAGTCTTCTGCAAGGCATCAGATATTGTCTAGGTTCTATTCAGTTTTCTGCTAATGTTACCTTAATTCTAAAAACTAACCTAATTTCTGCTTTATCACTTTGTTTTCCTCATGGGATCTGATGTCTTTGGCCTCTGTGACTCGTCCCTCTTTTGAGTAGCGTAGGCACCTCCATCTTGTGTGAACTCTCACCTTCTGACATGTCCAAAGGTTTGACGTCTCTTGTTTAGTTCAATAAATATCCTGCTTTTTAAAATGTTTAAGGGAATTGTCTGATCCTGGTGGTGATCACATTTCCTTATCTATTTAATAGGAATGGAGGGAGAAGGCAAGTCTCACCTTGGTTACAACCTATATATATATATCTGATAAAGAGTCCTGAAATTAATTTCCGGTAGCTGATCTGTAAACTTTTTTTTTCCACAAGATTTGGTTGGCGAGTGGATGAATCAACTGAATAGATTTGGGTGACTGGTAGATCTCAGTGAAACGATAAAAGAATTTCATTTTCTTTTTCATTTAAATATGAATGAGCCATTGGTACAGATGTCACTCAATAATCTCTCTATTATTTTAATGAACTTGCATTAAACCTTGCAGGAAATTGCAAGACATTTGTAATTTAACTACTGTATATGAATTTACAGCAGTAGAAATTAATAGCTCTCATCTAATAATAGAATTAGATAATAATGGAGGTATAAGGGTAGAAAAGTATCTGGATGGCTTTTATGTCTATAATGTAATTTTTTCCCCACTTTTTGGGAGCACCTACTTTTGATACAGGTTTCCCACCCTTCTCCCTATCCCCCCTACAACATGTTTTAAAATCTTCTTACATGATTCATATTTATGAACTGATGTTCTGGCATCCAACAAGCTATGCCTAGACTCACCATGGCTTTCACGTGGACATCATTTGATCCTGATTCAGGCAGCTTCTTCTTTTTCTCTTTGTTAGTAGAATTTAAAAAGAAAAAAAATGAACAAAAAGTAAGACAAAAATGCTACTTCTTTGGATCTCTTTTGCCTTTGTGAGGAAGACAGTCTTTTTATGGCTTCCTGTGGCAGGTTCATTAAAAGAAAATTTGTTTTGGAGGCGAGGCTATACCTGAGAGGATGTGTCCTTCCTGTGGCATCTGATGCCAAATGAAATGTTGAGGCAAGCATAAGATATTAATGTGTCCAGTGGGTAAATGCCAATTCAGAAAATACTGTCATAAAAATTGATGTCCCTTTACGTTACACTTACAGCATGTGGATGATGAATAAGAAACACTATGGTTTGTCCTGCTTCCTAGAAGTTTTAAGCACTGTCCTTGAGTGTCTTCAGGCAGTGGAAGCTGAAAGTATGTGTGGAAGGTGAAGTATTCTTCCATTTAGAGTGCTTGGACAGTAGCTCTGGGATTTTTGGGGAAACTGGGATCACTTCATAGCAGGTTCTGCTTATATTGTAAGCTATATGATAACGATGCTTCGTTTTGCTTTCCCAGGCTGCCAGGAGAGTGATCTTGCTTTCAGGAACCCCTGCCATGTCACGTCCCGCAGAGCTCTACACACAGATCGCAGCTGTCCAGCCAGCCTTCTTCCCACAGTTCCACTCCTTTGGACTACGCTACTGTGATGCCAAGAAGGTACTTCAGTGGGGAAAGTGGCAGACTGGGACTCAGCAGACAGCATTTTAATTTCCTCCCTGTCCTCCCTCCATGGAGGCTTTTTCTTTCCCTCCTTCTGTCTGATGTTGCATCTTCTTTTTTAAGAAAGTCTCACTCCAGAGTAGCAATTTGAAAACGCTCAACTTGAGGAGCTCTGGGTGCTGCAGTGGTGGGCCTGAGACATGGAGGCAGTAATGCTTCCTGTCAAAAACTACCCTGAAAGCCACAGAGGTAAAAAGCTAATAAATAAAATAAAATGTCTTTAGCTGGGGAAAGGAACCTATTATAATAAGAACTTCCCCCCAGAGTGTTTTAAGTGGGCAAAATAACTATGGGACCTATAGGAGCTGCAGGTTTGGGCTAATTGATTTAAAAAAAAAAAAAAAGCCCCACCAACAAAAACATTTTCTAGTCTGCTTTAGTGACTGTTTAACGATGTAAGGGCATCTGTTGCTTTGGATTTTGGAATTTATACCTCTAGGTAAGTAAAAAATGAAGACTTATAGTCCATTTTTGTATTCCAACCTCTTCTAATTCAGAAAATGGATGTGGTTCTCAGTCTATCTTGAAAGTAAATTCACCTCTCTTTTCTCTATCAGCTTCTCAGCACTGGTTTCAGCGGAGTCATTGAGTCTAGCCAGTGCAAGATCTTGGCTTTTCAGGAAGCCAGTGTTTGCAGCCATGATGGCAGGTGTCGTCTGCCTTGCTCTCAATGTATGGGCAACTCAAATGTGCTTGGATTTGCCATCTGTAGGGCTGCTGTTCTTGGAACACAGACTGCTGGAGGAAGAGCTGTTGCTGCTGCCTGCTGTACAAGGAGGCTCTAGGATCTTCTGTTTAGTTGTGTAGACACAAAAAGGGGAACCAGAGCTTCCCTGAGTTCTGTTTGGAACAAGAGCCTTCTAATTTGTCTTACCCTCCAGTTCCTCCAGGACAAGCACGTAGTAGTTAGCATGTCCACAAAATGTCTTGGAACTTGCTTGCTTTTCTTTGTTCTTGAGTAATCAGTTTCACTTATTGTGCTTCATTTTCTATAATAAGGATATGGAGGGCTATGAAGATGATCAGAAGGCTGGAGCACCTGTTCTATGAGGACAGGTTGAGAGAATTGGGGTTATTCAGCCTGGAGAAGAGAAGGGTCTGGGGGAGACCTTATAGTGGCCTTCCAGTACCTGAAGGGAACCTGCAAGAATGCTGGTGAGGGACTTTTTCCAAGGGCAAGTAGTGATAAGACAAGGCTGAATGGCTTTAAATTAGAAGGGGAAAGATTTACATTAGACATTAGGAAGACATTCTTCATGCTGAGGGTGGTGGGGCACTGGCACAGGTCGCCCAGGGAAGTTGTGGATGCCCCCTTCCTGGAAGTGTTCAAGGCCAGGCTGGATGGGGTGTTGAGCAGCCTGGTCAGGTGGGAGGTGTCCCTGCGCATGGCAGGGGGACAGAACTGGATGGGCTTTAAGGTTCCTTCCAACCCAAACTGTTCTATGATTATAAGACTGAGCAATAACTTTCAGTAGAGTGGTTGGAAACACCGAATGACCACTTCACTGCTCAAAAATACTGAACATCATCAGTGTGTGCCATAAAATTATAGCTATTCCTAGGGCTTTTGTGTTTTCTCTTTTAAGGGTAGCTAACTTTTCCGTTCTTCCATCAGGAAGGTTCATATTGCAGTCTCATGCAAAGTTCTCAGGCCTGCTTTTTCCTACATCCGAATACCCACTTTTACTTTCATAACTGGTGTAGTGCTGTTCTATGTATGTCCAAATGTGCAAGATAGATGAGCAATTCATTGGCTTTGGTACTTGTATGCTGATGCCATCGATTAAAGTAAAGCCATTTGGCATGCAGAATTACAGATACAGCACCTGAGTTCTGGGAGATGACAGCACAAAGCACTGCTTTCCTGGCAGAGGATGAACTTATTGTTTCTCCATCCATAGTGGGAATCATAGAGGACCACTTCTGCTGAGCTTCATTATCTTTGTTGAAAGATTCCTGTCTGAGCAGTGTCCAGAACACTTCCTAGAGGGAAATGAAAATATGCAGTTTAATCTTGTCGATTTTCTGCAGTAAAAAGGAAAGTTAAATTGCCAATGTGTAAGTCTAAATAGGTTTGGAGTTTCATAAACCCTTTGAGGGTAAAGTTCTGCATGACTAGCAGTTGCTGCAATTGCAAGGCACATGGACCTCCAGTAAGGTGCTGAATTAGATAAAAGAAATAAAATAGTTCTGGGTGATCCAGGTTGTAACACTATTCTGTGTAAATGAGTTTTCAGCCAACAACAAAACTCAGCATGGAGGTCACAGTCTGCGTCAGCTTCAAAACCTCTGCAGGGTTTGTAGTACAATTTTGTTTCTCTGTTTGACATGCCTCTGCTAGACAGTTGAACATTGCTGGTCTCAGTGCCCACCTGAACGTTTTGCTACATTTAATGTCAGTAAATACTAGACTGGATCCAAGAAGAATTTAGTTATTTAGAGAAGAAGTGGAGTTGCTGAAAATGAAAAGATGTGGATAGTACCAGAGGATAAAAAATGAGACTGCTGAATATTGGGTTACCACAGATCCACTCAGCAATGAGTAAATTAAAAGGTAATTTGATGATTGTAATTGTTGCCTTGTGACTGTAGTATGTCCCTCATGTTCCTTTTTGCAGCTCTAGCCTGAGATTGTGTTAAGAGTTACATCCTCTCTGAAGAACTGTTGCAGTACTTTTGCTGTCATTACTTTAATAGATTCTTCTTTCTGTCTTGAAAGTGGCATCGTTATCAGTGGAGATGGAATTGGACAGAACCAGAGAGGTTTTGCAAGGCTGGTGCGATGTAAAAAGGTTTTGGTATTAATAAATCTGATTCCATGATAAGATTAATGTAAAGTTGATAAACCTGAACAATTCAATTTAAAACTAAAACCTGACAACTTTCTGTTCAAAGATAATAAATTTTATGACAGAAAATTGCAAATTTCTGGCAGATGTGATTAGAAAAGATATAAAATAAAATTTATAATTTTGTAATTCAACCTCCCAGCATCTGTACTTTTAAAAATACTGCAAGTGAAATGTCGCCTGCATATTTATAAAATATGTCAAGACTGTTTCCCAAAATACATGCTGTGAATTCACTTTTCAAACTGGATGATGTTGGCAAATATTAAAGAATTTGTATTTTAGCACATGCTCTGAATTTGAAAGTTTGGCAGCTTCTGCTAACACTGTAATAAGTTTACTGACTCATGTAAGATGCTGTAGCACTTTGGTAAGAAAATCGCAGTCAGATGCATTTGTTCTGGAACGTTATGAATCAAAACCAGATGTGTATTTTGGCAAAATAAATGAACCCTCGTTTTTCTCTCTCTTCTTTTCCACAATAGCATATACTAAGCTATATTTTAATAATTCCAGAAATAATAATCTTTTTTATCACTAGCTAGGTGTAGCACAGAACCAGCACATTTCCTTGTTAGCAAATTGTTCCAGCAACAGTCAACATAAAAGAAATTTAGTGATGTAAGCATACTGTAGGAACTCTGCCTGTATATGCTTTCTAATGTGACAGTAGATAATGGATTGGCTCTATGCCTTGTTCTTTCAGTTATGATGATATTACTCTTCTGAAGCAAATTGTGCTACATGGACACAAAACATATGTATCACTTGCCTGTTACGGGAGTGGAAATTGGAAAAACATGGATACATGAGTAGAATGAGGTAGCCTGAGGAGAGCATCCAGGCCCTGTAGCAGGTCTTGCTCAGCAGCCTCATGAGTGTTGATCCCTGCTGCTTAGCTACCAACTCTCTGAGCAGTGTGGGCAGAGGGCAGTGGGGCTGGATGCAGTGCCACGTGGATCTTTCTTGGTTCTGTACATCTACTCTGCTGGTTCTGCTGAGCCTGAAGAAATGTAGAAAGGGGGCACAATGACTGGGCCTTAGCACTGTCAGCTTTCATGCTGCATGCCTAAAGCTAATAAACCCAGCTAGGCTTGAGCCAGCTTTTCCCAGACCTGAGGGATGTATCTGTGTTGCACTCCTGGGTTTTAACTCTACAGGATCCAAACTGGCTTTGTATCTGGGATTTGAGGAACCAGTTATAGGTAATAAGATGGTACCATGATTATAGAGGAATAGATGAAATCAAATGAGTTTTAATGGTGGCCGTAAGTGCCAGAATCTGAAGTCAGATGATGATTCAACATAGCAATAGAACCACAGATTGTCCTATTATGTCTAAACCTGAAGTAGGAATGTTCACTTCCAGATATTAGAGAGGTTTTAATTGCCTGTAAGCTGTTTGACTCCTTTCTGTATCCTGGCATGTTCTCATCCTTGTTCCATCAAGGCACCATCCCTTAATAAGTCAGTAATGTGACTAACCTCATAGCTGGAGGGTGGAGAGTGCAGTGAATGCTTTAAGGCTTTTCCCTGTTTTACTTCCATTTCTGTGTTACAGCAGTTTTCTCTTGGAAATGGCAAATGAAGATACATAGATTTTTAAGGCTAAATCTATTCTAGCAATTTATGTGATGCAACAGATCAAAGGAAAGGTGCTGAGGCTCCTTACATCTCTATAATATGCATTTCAGGGAAAAAAATTAGAGTGTGCCTGTAACTCCTTTTATTTAACAAATATAGAAAATCAACTACGATCACCTTGAAAATGGTTCCCTTCTGAGCTGACACACGGCTGCATTCGATGCTGCCAACATTGAAAGCAATTCTGCAGATCATTTTCTGAAAGACTGTTGTGGATCTCCGTCATTTTTGCTTTCACATCTTCTACTGACAAAAAATGGGTTCCTTTGAACACCTCTGTGGAATCAGTCACAGTGATGTAGTTATTAGCTAAAAACTGCTTCACAGACAAAGCATTGTGGGCTGTCGCATTGCCCTGATGTTAACTCACTGTTCACTCTTGCACACCAACACTATTGCATTCTACTGAGTGAAGTGATTGAGTTGAGCCTTGTCTCACAGTGACAGGTTAGAACACGTTCTATAACCATCTCTCTGTCTCTCCCCTCCTACTCTTGGTTCCTGAGCTATAGGGTTAGTCTTGGTATTTTTTGTGTCCCACTTGTAGGTATACTTACGTAGAGGCTTACTTTGGGCTGTTGTTCCAATACCAGAGGTTGTATTTATTTCATATACTTATTTGTGAAACTTTAGCAGAAAGGTAACTCTTTATCCTTTACTTCAGCATAAAAAAAATTATTGGTCTCCTCTTCCAATGAAAGTTGTTTAAAGATGTTTCTTTTGGGGCATTTATCAATTTTGATGCCACTGTCAACTTAGTTGTTCTTTCCCAGAGGATAAATGATAGGCTGTAGAGTTACCAGTAGAAGTGATGAGTTGTGATTAATTGAGTAAATATATATTGCCTGCACATGCAGGATCTTGGAGGATAGGGCAGGTTCAGGGGTGAGTACTTCAAGAAGGAGTAAATGAAGGGTTTGTTCGGAGAAGCTTTGAAGAAAGAATGTTTGGAGTGAGGTATCTGGGGCCACAGTTTGTTTATGGTTTGCTTGAGTCTGAGCCAATAGTGGTAATGGCAGAGACAGAGTATGTCAGGAAGTGGTTCAAGAGGCAGGTCACAGTGGAAAGCAGGCAATTTTCACCTAGGATTTACTAGGCTTGTCAGATAAATGTGACATCTCTGTGAAGACATTTGGGTTAAGGATGTTTTTTCCTTATGCCGTTAGAGAAGATTTTTATGTCTCTCTTTGCTTAAAGCTGAGTAAATTTGCGTGCACAGAACTACAGTGAGTTCTGTTGGCCTGCCCAAAGCTGCACGTGGAGAGTTAGAAACACCTTGCTGTGTGAATAGCAGGACACAGTGCTATTGTAGGGATCCCTGCTCTTCTGCATAGTCCACTTCCATACACCTCCCGGAGCACTTGCATATAGGAAAAATGGAGGTTTGTAAGTAACCTTCTCATGTTGGGTGGATTAATTTGTACACTTCCATGTTACTGTCATTTTTGTCAAATCTCTCTTCCTACTGACCATTAAGTTCTTACTTTACCTGTTTCCCTGGAAGTTTATTCTACTCTTGGGTCACCTGCAGACCAGAAGAATCTGTGTCTTGTAAGTTTGACTCTGATAACTGCTTTGCTCTTTCTCAGATGCCGTGGGGTTGGGACTACTCTGGATCATCCAACTTAAATGAACTGAAAATTTTGCTGGAAGAGTCCATCATGATTCGACGTCTGAAATCAGATGTACTTTCCCAGCTTCCAGCAAAGCAACGCAAAATGGTTGTGGTGGCTCCTGAAGGCATTAGTGCAAAGACCAAAGCTGCCTTGGCAGCTGAAGCGAAGAAGATGGCCAAAGGATATACAAATGTAAGTCAGAAACTATTTTCATGATGAGCCATTGGTGTTTCAGGTACTTCTATTTAAAAGCATTGGTAGAAAAACAGTCCGCTGAGTGAGTTCCACAGAAGGTCAGAGCAAAACCTCATGTGAAGGCGTAGTGGAAGACTGTTGAAGGCACAGTTTTAAACGAATGTACAACACAATCAAAACAACTCAGCTTTTTTTCCTTTTGATTTAGGTGGTCTTCTTTGCCCCTCTGTGTGAAATACCATTTGCTCTCTCTTTTTTTTCCTTTCTTGTTAGGCCTTTCCAATTGTCTTTTGTACTTCCTGCCTCTGTACTTATTCTTCTGTCTTTCCTTCTGTCCTGGTTTCAGCATTCATCTACAAACACAGCCTTGTTGGAGCTGTGTTGTGAACACAGCAGTAGCCAAAAATGTGAAAAGTGTATTTTCACTTTGTTTGTTTCTCTTGTACGGATGGCGAATGCATGTTCTGGGCTCTTAGATTGCTAATATAGTTCTGTAAGAACTTAGGAGCTTTTCCCTGCTATTTTAGTTGGGAAATGCTTTCTCAACGAAAATAATATTTGTGATATGATTGTCATCCAACTTGTAGGAGTTAAGTAGATGGTAGAAAGGGAGGTGTCAGAAATAGGAGTGGGGAGTATCTGCCACATACCCAGTGGCAAGTAGGAGACTTCCAGCCCTGTTTTGTTGTGCATTTTTTGGCTGATTTTTCTCCTAGTAAAGTGTTTATTGGCAGTAGCAGACGTCCCAGATCTGTAAACAAGGAGTAAAGGCATTTCTGAGACTCATATTTATTTGTCTTTCTCCTTGCAGAAACAACAGGAGAAGGAAGCTCTTCTTCTCTTCTACAACAGAACAGCAGAAGCTAAAATCCATTCAGTCGTGTAAGCTGCATGTCATTGCTTCGTTCTTGCCTAGTAAAATGTGTGTTTCCACTGAGAACAGGAAAACGGTGCCTTAGAGATAACAGTGCAGGGACATGAAGCATAGCCTGGAGCCAGCTCAGAAAAAAAATATTTTAATTACAATGCACTAAACATTTTCTTCTCTCAGAGTTCCTAGGCTGAATAAGTCTTCTAATTTCATTCCAGATATGGATCTAAACTGTCATTTGAACTATCTAAAATTACTTGGTGTTTGGGTCTTGGACCAAGTTCCCTGGGCTGCGCCCTGTTTCAGTTTAAGGGGAAGGGAGTAATGAAACTAGAAGTCTCAACAGAACTGAGAAAACAAATGCTGCAGTCCTGCTGCAGCAGGAACCCTGAGCCAAAAACTTTATGAGGTGGACTGAGCTTGAGTTGTAGTGTGCTTTAAGGATGTCACAGCCCCTACTGAAGTTCTTGGCTCTTCCACAGAGCACACGTGGGACCTGAGAAGCAATAGTTTTCTATCATATGTGTGCTTTTAACTCTATCTTTCCTAGGAGTATTTTCCTTCTATGATTTTCTGTATCCTTTCTATATCCATTCATTCATTTCTGTATCTTTTCATTCTTAGCCTTTTGCAAAGGAACTGCTTTAGGTCATATAGCATGACTTTTTAATAAATAGTGTGCTAATAACATGACAACAGTTTACTTTTCCGCAGCTCTCTGGAAGTAAGGACTAGCTGATGTGTGCTGTGTGATTTCATAGTCTCAAACCTTGCTGCAGAATCCACCTGTTTGGCACAGAACTGCACTTCAGAGTCCCAGCGCTCATTTCTGTAGAGAACTTTCTTCCTTTTGTGTTAGTGAACAGTTAGAAGACTTTCTTCCTTTTATATTCAGTTGCAAATGTGAACTGAATATAAAACCATGAAGTGCTGTTTACTTGACTCTCTGGTAGAAGCTAGTCCTTTTTTTTTCCTGGTGTCTAATAGCATTTAAAATACCGCTTATTATAAGCTGCTAATGTTCAGTAACATCTAGCAAATGGTGCTGTCCTATGATCACCAGTACTTCCCATGTCTTACCCTTGATGCCAATGTCTTCCATTGATTCCATTGAAATGAGTAGCCATTTGTTAAATGCAATATCGGAATGAGATATAAAATAATTGTAATGTGTTGGCATCTGCTTACTAGAAAAATGTTCTTTTTGTTATTTGTTTTGCAATTCCACTTGTCTCCCAGATGTCTTTGTTAAAGTGTATTGTCACATAATTGGGATCTGAACATTACAGACCCCTGGGACCAGTCTGCAAAGCATTGATACATCTTAATATAGCGCTGGATATCCCACTTGGTGTTTTCAGACAGTTGCTGCTGACCTAAGCTTATTGTATTTAGTAAGGAACTTGGTATTCCTGATCTTTGCAACAACTTTTTTACTCCAAAGAAAATATGATATTTGTATCTGTTCTGATAGCTGCTGCTATACTTGTTACAAATTGTAGGCTTTTAGGGTATTTTTCAGGCTCCAGTTGACCTGAGTGTATCACAAGTTACTACCTAGTAATGGATTCTGCAGCTCTGTCCATGGCAAAAGCCAGATGTTTTCATTTCATTCACATTGTTTAACTGCATTTAAAAAAAGTATTGTTACCTTTCATTGGTCATTAGCCTGTATGCATATGAATAATTCCTAGAAATAGCTGATGTTTTTAGATTGTTAAGCTGTAGTAAATTGTCAGTATGAACACTTGCAAGAAAAGCTCCTTTTAGGATACTCTGATGCATGATTTTAGAGATCTTTTCTTCTAAAATAAAAACAACCCTAAGGATACATAGAGAGGGTAATTGTATACAGACTAGCTTAGTGTATTGTGAATGTGCAAAAGTTACCCATAAATGATAATTTGAAATTATCAAATAAGTATAGATGACCTCCACTTGATTGGTCTGTGATGTCATGTTTCAAGTAGGATGTAATAAATTGCTGCACAATTGTAAACGTAGCAGCTGTCCAGCTGTGATGAACAAAAATGAGTGGATTTTCGTGCAATGTCTTTAATCAGTAGGAAGCTTGACTTGCTTCTTGCATTTTCCTGGAAATTTTTTATGCTAGCCTGTTCCCTAGTTTCTGTTTGTAGATGAGCAGTATCTTTAAAATTTGTTGTGAGTGAAGTCTGTGTTCTCTCAGCACCTAATTTATAGAATTTTGAGGGTTTTTTTCCTGTTTCTTGTAGAGAATACATCTCGGAGTTACTGGAAAGTGGGAATGATAAATTCCTGGTGTTTGCTCATCACAAGATAGTGCTGGATGCAATAGTTGCCGAGCTGGAGAAGAAAGTAAGTAATTGACTGAGTCATCTCAACTTTATCACTATTGCAGCTTCAAAGCTGTTTAAGAGCTCCCCAGAGTTATGGCTGATCAGATAGTTTATAAAAGTTAGTGGCAGAGATAATTTCTACTTGCTGTGCTTCTGAATGTGCCCTTCACTGAGGGAGCTGAGCTGTCAGAGTGAATGCCACACAGGATGCACTTTGTATTAGCTGAGTGGCTTTTGTTGCATTTAATGTTCTTTGATCTCCATCATCTGCCCCGGAGCTAGTGAATTCTTGGAGGAGCGTCACCCTGTGTGACCATCTCTGCTCTGTTCTCCAGACTTTCCTCAAAGAGGGCGAATGTAACAACCCCTGTCCAGCTGTGGCTGACTGCCTTTATCTCTGTGGTGCTCTTACATTTTTGAACTGGCGTAGTGTAGGAAGACCTGACAGAGCTGCCAGTCATCTCTCTTACTTCAAAAGTGTTAGGCTGATTATTCATGTGCAACTTCCATGGATGCCCCTAAAGACATCCAGCATGGAGCAGCATGAAGGATGATTTATGTTAATATTCAAAACTATAAACCACAGTGGCAGTGGTGACTTTACCTCTGTGGCAGCATCCTCCAGTAGAACAAGGAGATTGGACACTGAAGAGCTATGACCCTGCATCACCCAAGTTTGTCCTGCCTTTCCTGATGAGCCTACCAGAGAGCAATGGAGATCTGTAGGATTTCATCTCCTCCCATCACAAAGAAGGGAAGACTTAGGGAGACTGTAGCAGCTGTAACATCAGCACACAGTGTTAAGCTTCATATTGTTGCCAGTTTGTTGCTATTCTTCCTGTTCCTCAGGACTGATGGGACAGAAATGGTCATAGGAGCAAGTCATGCATTGTGGATGGAGGGAAAGGACATTATATGCTGAGCTATAGTGCCTCTGCCTTAAAGATGAGGAGAGGTCTTAAAAATACAACTGTTACCTTTTTACTTTCCCATTCCTGCCATGGAGAAGGGAAATGGAATCCACTAAAATGTGGAAGGAGGAGGATATGGGAAAGGGTACATAAGGACTCTAAAGTTATCTTCCTCCTTTTCATAGCATGTTGAATACATTCGCATTGATGGCTCCACACCTTCTGCCGAACGGCAGTCTCTGTGCCAGAAGTTCCAGTTCTCAGAGAAGAAGGTTGTGGCCGTCTTGTCCCTCACTGCTGCAAACATGGGCCTGACATTGTCTGCTGCAGACCTGGTGGTGTTTGCAGAGCTCTTCTGGAATCCGGGGGTATGTGTCCTGGAGAGGAAAGGGGTCAGATGCTCTCTGGGGAGCAGAAACATAGGTGTTTGGGAGGGAGAGGTAATGGGCAGGGGTCTTTCTCTAGGGCTTTTCTTTCTCTGATAGGTACTTATCTGTGGACTCTTAGGTGTCTGGGCTTGACCCAGTGAGGCTGGTTACACCAGCTAGAGAAGATGGTATGAAAAGGTATCTTAACTTGACAGAGCTCTCAACAGCTTGCCCAGCCAAAACCTGAAAGGGTCCATCATCAATGCTGACCCTCTAATGCTCAGTGGCTTTTGTGAACCTGGTGTGCTAGATGACTTCTTGGCTTAGCTTGGTTTGAGGAAGCAGATGTTAACAGGATCCAGATGAGAAATAGTTGCTAAGCACAAGGAGTAAGATCTCCCTGTTCGCTGGTGCATACATTATTTCTTCAATGTTGCAGCTCTCACTTTATGTTCCTTTTCATGTTTTTACGTAAAGATTTTGATCCAAGCGGAAGACCGGGCACATCGAATTGGACAGACCAGCTCTGTTAATGTTCACTACCTGGTGGCTAAAGGCACAGCAGATGACTACTTATGGTAGGAAGTGAGAAAGACACTTTTTTCCTCCTGCTACATATTTTCACTGTTTGTTGCATGTGGTGTGAAGTGCTTGATATTAGTGCTGATTTACATTGTCTGTGAGGAGAGGAGCAGTAACTGCCGCTCAGAACTGCTGTGAGCTGGTGACATGGACTGGACACAGTGCACGTCACCAAGTGGTTGATGAGGAAGAGGAATAAAAGTAGTTATCGGACAAAGAAAGGGCTGTTGAGAGAAATTCTGAGAAACCTGATGCATCTAAAATCTTCACAGCCTCTGTATAAAGAGAAGGAATTGTCTTAGATACAGCCCAGAGTGTTTGTACTGAATATTTTCAAGGAAAATCAACAGACGCTGGAGATGGTTCAGTGTATTGTGGATTGGGTCTGAGGAACAACCTGGCTGCTGAGTGCTTGGACAGGGAGCTACTGAGGAATGCAGTGTTGCTTTCCTCTTGCTCTTCAATGAACCCTTTGGATGGATTAAAGAAGTGCTAAGGACCCACCTCTGGAGAGTTGTGGTCTGAGCCTTCTTGGCTGCAGTAAAAAGCTATCAGTGGACACTGGTCCTTAGGGCTGGGGAATCTGACATCCTGGGCAAGGAGAGGATCTGAGGAATCCTTAGTGCGGCAAGGGAATTGGCCTGCAAATGGTGAAAAGAAATTATCCACCAGCTGGTTCATTTAAGTCCAAAATTACATCTTTGTTACCTTGTTTAAAGGAATCAGTGAACTAAGTGAACTTGTGCCATTCCCAGAATATCATGATAGCAAATAATTATAACCCTACAATGCAGGGATCTGGAAACTGATGCATCGCCCACGTTTCATGGACAGTTAATGACAGTAATTCTTCCTTTATTTGTGAAATGCTGTCCATGCAGTCATTAATGCTTAATGGGAAGGAAATATGGCTTTTCAAAAAAAGGACAGTGTCATCATTTTTAAAGACGAGAAAAAGAACAAGATGACAGGGCTATTTGGTAAATGCATTAATTGTGCTGTGACCTTTGCTTCTTTCAAAGTGTTCAGTCTGCAGGTGCAGTTGGGACCTCTTGGCCTCTTGGGCCAGTGATGGATTCTTCTTCCTGGAGTACATCAGGAGGCACCCTAGAAATGCTGATGTGTCTGTTAGTGTGGATTACTATTGCTTGCCTTGGAAACTGAACACACAAGCTATTGGGACTCCCTTTAGATGCATCTTTTTGTTCTGACTGCATACCATTCCTGTTGCCTCAGTCAACTAGTTTCTCTATTAGATATATGCATTCTCCACGTATTTGTAGCCTGAAATTCTTTTCTTGTTACTTATTTAAATTGGGTTGATACTTACTTAAATGGAATTGATATTTAGTGAGATTGATTGATTGATATCCCAAGGCAGCACACAGTCACTGTAAATGAGAGCAGGACAAGTTAAGGAACTAATAAGCTTTGGTAGAAAAGCCATCTTTGTACCCTGTTTTATCTTTTATTCATCTATAGATAGTAAATGACACAGTGTCCTTGCATGGTATTTTCTTCCTTTCCATAATGTCTGTTTATTTCTCCTAGGCCAATGATTCAAGAGAAAATAAAAGTGCTGGGGGAAGCTGGTCTTTCAGAAACCAATTTCTCCAAAACAGCTGAATCCACTAATTACTGTCCTAAGGTAATTTACTTTAAAGAATATTGATGGTCCCTGGGAGAGACTGAATGGGCTTTGGCTTGGGTATATTTAGATTGGCAGGTGGGCAGGTGATTGACAGGCTGACCTTATGCCTGTTCTGCCTTTAATGCCACAGACCAGATTCTCCAGCTCTTCCTAGGATCCATGAGTTGACTTGAACTCCACACAGAGAGTTCGCAAACCTGCTGCATGCAAGGAGACACAGTAGCCTCCATAGCATATATATATAGGCATATGAGATACAGAGGTGTGTGTGTATATATATATGTGTGATATATATATCATGGATCATGTGATTATATATGCACAAGGGCACTGTCTCGGGGGAGTGACCTCTCATTGTTACTCACTTTGTTTTTATATTGCAACGTGTAATCAGGTGCTGTCTGTTCTAATTTCTCAGACAGATCCAAAGCAGAAGACGATTTATGACCTTTTCCAGAGGACCTTCTCTGAGAGCACAGATGACATTGATGAAGTTTTGCTTTTGGAGGCAGCTGATGCTTGCTGTGAGTTTGACTCTGGCAGTGCCTTGCAAGATACAGGAGAGACATGTTCAGTGAGCTCCCCCAAAAAGCGGCGTATTGAAGAGTTTTTTAAAGTATGATGGTGACAGCAAAATAGAAGGTGGCTAAGAGATTTTTTTTTTAATTAAAAAAGCTAAAACAAATCTAATCAAGTATATTTTTTGAGTATTCCAAAATAAAATACTTCAAGTTTTCTATATCGGTAGTACATTTCATCTCAAAGGATGAGAAGGGTGACAGATGAGCAGGCACACACCTGGCAGCCTGCAGGTTTTGCAGTTCTGTTTTTTTGCTGATGGCTGAGTGGCCATGGGCAGACAGCACTGCTTTGCTTCGACACATCAGCTTCCACAGTTGTTTTGTCTTAAAAGCAGATATTTGTTGTCCACAAGGCAGAACTGTTGTGAAAACTAGCTTCTCAGTAACTGCAGGATGCTTTTAACAACATGTCTTCTATCTCCAAGAATTTTAGTCTGTATTTATAGGAGTCAGGTCACTGGCAAAATTTGATCCTTACTTGGGTCACTCACAAACTGGTTCTCTGGCAGTGTGGAGAAAAGATCCAGACAGAGCTTGATATTTATTGGAGGTGGGGGAGAGGAGGGAGATCCCAGATTTTTGTCTGTGCAGAGCAGTCAGTACGTTGAAACTAAGTAGTGTAACTGTCTGCCAGGAGGTGTGTATTGCCTATTTGGCAGCTGTCTGCCTGAGCACACTGGTTTCTGGCCTCATCTGCTAAATCTTAGGACCCACTCCATGACAAGTGCTTTTTGTCTCAGTGGAGGGTGAATCTTGTGCTGACTGCCAGGGATTAATTAAGCCTGGCTGCTCAGGAACGGGGTGGCTGTGTGTTTTCTTCAAGACTTGAGATTCATTTCCACACATGAGTGAGGAGAAGGGGACATGTGCAGACTTTTGTTCTCTTTTTGTAAGAAACTGATTCTGGACTGAGCTGTTTAAATAAAAAGTTGTTCTAAGTTGTGGTTCCCAAGTTTTTGGTACTTTTTCTGTTTTACAGTTTCATCTCCTGTTGGGACCTTAAGCTTGAGAAATACACGATGCAGTGGAAATCACTGACAATTTTTTTTAAATATTTACAATGGCTGAAAGATAAGTTTTGAAAACACAAAAGTTTGAAAAGTTCCCTTTTCAAAAGGGAAACTCCATGATACTTTGCTTATAAATGAATCACTTGCAGACGTCACTTGCAAAAGGCTGGCACCCTAGGAGACCTGTTATTTTCTCCTATTACAGATCTGTGCAGGTTACACTGATAATGCCAAAAGCAGCACTCTTGCTTGACGCAGTGGTTAAAATGCCTGGTTTTGATCAGCAATAGCTTCTGTCATCCTCTCATCCCTGTCAACTGGACGACTGAACTCCCAGCCTTGGTGCCACCCCAGCACACCTGCTCTTTGGTTCCTTTTGGTCGCTTGGGCATGGCCTGATTCCACTTCACAGTGGCGATGCCTCTGCAAAAAATCTGGAGGCCACTTTTGACATTGGCTTGATGAAAAGGCAGATGTCTCTTTATCACAACTGGTCTTTTCAAGCATCTCTGCATGGCTGTTCTTCATTTTTTTTTTTTGTGTATCAGTGCCAGTGTGATGTGTGATCCCAAACATATCTTTCATACTTTCGGTCTTAGTACTGGAAGATACTTGGAAGTGGGCTGGTGTTTAGCAAATGTGACCAGTAAGTACGGGAGAAGATATAATTTCACAGAGGTACCAGTTAGCTATGTTTTGCAGCTGTAATCTGTAGAGAAGGATGTCAGGGGAAGCAAACTGAAGGCTTCTGGAGGCCAGGAGGTAACATGCTATGCAAGCGGCACGATTGGCCATGTGCAGATACCGGACACGGACAAAAAGCCCTCTCTTCCATGATCAAGGAGGAAGTATTTCATGCCACAAGATCAACCTGATAATAGCTAGGATATTTTTTCAGCAAGCATCGTCATGGAAATGCCCTACAGGCTGTGTACGCAATTGTGCTGGGTGGAAACTTGCTTTTCATTCGTGACTGCAGAAGGTGCTTTGGGGCACATGCGAGTGAAGAAGAGTAGGACTGAGGCTTGTGTGACTGGCTGCTGCTTTATGTCTGAGTTTGAGACCGAGAGCTAAACATCATTCTCTTTCTCCAAGAGCTAGCCAGGAGATAAATAAGTTTTCAACATATTGAAATGTCTGTCTTCTTGAACACAAAGTATTTAATCTGTGTCTAGGACATATGATCTTCTAGCAGAGAGAGTTTCTCCGAGTAAGGGGTGCGAAATGTTGCTGTCTACCTACTGAAAAAAATATGGAAGATATTATTTGTATACCCATTTTGTAATTTCCTACAGCAGTAAATCTCTTCTTCCTTGTAAAGCTACAGCTACTTGAAAACAGTATTTTTCTGAAATCTGCTGAAAGTACCCTTGGAGAACTGCTTCTCACAAACTCTACTTATATAGTTACCCATATATTGATAAAACCCAGCCCTGTTAGAGGGATGCTAGGTGTACTCTTTCTTTGTTAGGGCCTGTAAAATCCCAGCTGGTTTGTTGTAGAGTTACAAAGGCTCTTCAAGTACACTTGAGATTCACTTTGTCCTTACTAGATGAAAAAAAGAGGAGAAGAACCTTGCAGAGAATGCTTTCAGTCATTATATCAAGAGATTGGAAAGACTCTGCAGGCCTTAGCCCAGTTACACCATTAGTCTGTCATTAATATGATGTAAGGATCAAGAGCACCCTGATGAAGTCTGCAATTGACACCAAGTTTGGTGGGGAGGTTGACATTCCAGAGGGAAAAGCTACCCTCGAGGAAGAGCTGGACAGGCTGGAAGAGTCAGCTAGCAGGAACCCTACGAAGTTCAATGGAGGTAAGTGTAAGGTCTTGCACCTGGGAATACATAACCCTCGTGTGCAACTCAGACTGGGTTCAGCCTGGCTGGAGAGCAGCTCTGTGGAGGAGGACCTGGGGATCTTGGTGGACAACAGGCTCAATATGAGTGAACAGCATGCTGCAGCAGCAAAAAACGCCAACAGGACACTGGGTTGCATCAAGAATGGCATCACCAGCAGAGATAAAGAAGTCATTATCCCACTCTACTTAGAGCTTGGCAGGCCGCACCTGGAGTACTGCGTCCACTTTTGGTCCCTGCTATACAAAGGAGATGCGGACAGGCTGGACAAGATCCAGTGAAGTGCCATGAATATGATCAGAGGACTAGGAAAACCATACGAAGTAAGGCTGAGAGAACGGGGTTTGTTCAGCCTTGAGAGAAGGTGGCTTAGGGGAGACCTTGTTACCATGTACCAGTACATAAAATTTGTCTACCAAGAGGATGGAGATGCCCTTTTTATGAGGAGTCACATGGAAAAGATAAGGGGTAATTGGTGTATGTTCCTCCTGGGGAGATTCTAATTGGAGTCCAGAAGAATATTTTTCACCATGAGAACATTTAAACAACAGAATAATCTCTACAGGGAAGTGGTAGATTCCTCTACAGTGGACCCTTTTAAGGCTCAATTTGACAGGGTTCTGGGCCATCTTATTTCAACTATATGTCACATAAAAGTTTGGACTAGATGATCCCTGAGGTCCCTTCCAACCTGGCATTCTGTGATTCTGTCATAGATGGAGGATATGAGCCCGCGCTGCACTGTCACAGCAAACTTTAACTCTGTTAGACACAGACTGGAGAACAGCAGTAGATCCTCAGTCCCAGATGTGTTCACTGACAGGTTTTCTTCTTTGGTTTTTGGTGTTTTTTTTCTTTTAACCAGCTAGCCACAAATCAGCTAAAGGAACTTTTTATTTTCTTCTTTTCTTTTTTTAATATGTTGGTATCAAAGATGTATCCTGTGAGTCATCATTATGATGAGGATCTGAAAAGGGCAAGTATATTCCTAGGATGTCTTGAATGAGATTTTGACTCAACAGAGGGAGATAAAAGTCATAGAAAATCATAGAATTGTTTAGGTCGGAAAAGACCTTTAAGATCACCAAGTCCAACCCTAAATTTAACACTGACAAGTGCATCACTAAACCATGTCCCTAAGCACCACACCTACATGTCTTTTAAATACCTCCAGGGGTGATGACTCAAGCACTTCCCTGGGCAGCCTGTTTCAGGGCTTGGCAACCCTTTTAGTGAAGAAATTTTTCCTAATACCCAACCTGGAATGGGGCTCTGGCCCACCAGCTCCTGGGAGGACTTGCCCAAACAGAAGGAATGCTCACAGGGATGACTGGGGAAGAGGGAGCCTGGCATGATAGAATTAAAAATGTGAGTGTTTAATCAAAAAGCAAGAGCCAAGAGGGGATGCGGTGTCTGTCCATGAGCATCTTTAAAAGTACAGACAGGAAAAAGCCAATGTAAGTGGCAGGGTATGCTCTAGTCATTAATTCCTTATTAATGAAATAAGCTGCAAATGGACAGGAGAGCCATCATGGGTCGAAGCAGCCAAAGCGGGCATGGGGCTGTCAAGGCAGGAAAAACCACCCACAAAAAGTACCTGGAGAAGCTTTCTCTGTGTGGGTTGAGCAGGCCTGGTGCCCTCCTGGCGGGAGGGGATGAGTTGCAGCTGGCTCTGTCCATCAAGAAGCTCCCGGGCTAACCAGATTACATTTCTGAATGGAGGTTAATGGGTTGTTAATCCCATTACGAGCACTGCAGCTCAGCACCGTTTGTTTCACTGCCTGTGCCTGTGCTGGGCCCTGGCCCTGCACTTTGGAGCCAGTGGCAGAGGCAGCTTGGGTGTCTGGGTGTCCAGGGGCACCGACTGGGCACCAGGAGTCCACTGCCGCAGCGGCAAATGGAGGCTTTGGGTTTGGTTGTCTCAACGTTGGGTGACCCCAAGGAAATCAGGTATATGCTGTGGTTGCACCTGAGCAGGTTATCTCGACATGTCTGGGTTTATGATTATATTAGAGTTCATCCTCATTGATTTACATACAGAGAGATATCATTTTTTGTCTTATCTCTTCTGCAGCTCCAGTCCGGTTTCCCATTCCTTTTAAAAATCGGACATCTACCTACTACTTATTTTGTTAAAAATGAGGTGAGTCAAGGTAACTGCTCCCTCTCCTTCATTGGTGTGACCTCTTTGGGTGGAAATCCAGGAATCTGAGGTGTCCTGCTACATCTCCCATCTGGTGCTGCAGGGGTTTTGTGCCGCTTGTGTTCCACGCTGACACACGATGCTTTCTGAGTGATGCATTTCCCAACATCAGGCTGCAGCTGCGCCCCGCTCCGCCTGCGTCAGGCTTTGATGCCCCACTGACACGGGCGGAATATACGGGAACGGCGGGCGCGACCATAGAGCCCTCCCCACCGCGCTGCAGACAAACCCGTTCCGCGCTCGCCACTTCCGCGCTCGGCCTCCTTTCCCCTCACTTCCGGCGGCGCTCTCCCCGCTGCGCCTGCGCGCTGACGGCTCTTTCTCTCCGCGCCGGCGCCGGGCAGGAAGATGGTGAGTGGCGCTGGGCGGCTGCGGCCCATCCGCCTCCATCGGCGCCGGGGAGGCCGCGCTGGGGCCGTGCTGGGGCCGCGGGGCAGCGCAGAGCCCGCGGCGGGCGGGAGGGCAGCGGCGGGGCCGGCGGGCCGGGCTGGTGCCCGTGTGGGCGCTGCCCCCGAGCAGGCCCCGGGCCGGGGGAGGCGGATGCGAGAAGGGCTCCCGGGGCAGCTCGGGGGAGGAGGCCTGGGCAAGGGGAAGGGCAGGCCGGGGCGGGAAGGCGCTGGAAGCCCGAATAGGGGTCCCGGGAAGAGGCCGCGTTCAGGTAGGAGGGCGGCGGGGCCTGATGGTGGTTCTGCCGCCCGTGTGAGAGCGGCCTGGCCCGGGGAATCATAGGACCATAGAATAGATTGGGTTGGAAGGGACCCCAGAGCCCATCCAGTTCCAGCCCCCCGCGCCGTGGGCAGGGACACTTCCCACCAGACCAGGCTGCTCAAGGCCCCGTCCAGCCTGGCCTTGAACGCTTCCAAGGAGGGAGCATCTACAGCTTCCCTGGGCAACCTCTGCCCATGTCTCACCACCCTCAGCGTGAAGAATTTCTTCTTAACGTCCAATCTAAATGGTCCTAAGGCCGTTCCCCATCCCCCTGTCCCTATTTGCCCTTGTAAAGCTTTCCTCCTTTGGATGCCAGGCTGCATTCCCTCTGTCTGAAGTGTCCCAACAGAAGCCGAGGGCTGCAGCAGCCCAAGCTTCTTGCTGTTTCATAACTTGTAGTGCAGTTCTCTAATCCTCACCAAAAGAAGAATATGGAATTGTTGCAACGCGTCCAGAGGAGGCTATGGAGCTGATCAGAGAGAGGGCTGGAGCACCTCTGTTATGAGGACAGGCTGGGAGAGTTGGGGTTGTTCAGCCTGGAGAAGAGAAGGCTTCTGGGAGATTTTATAGCAGCCTTGCGGTACCTGAAGGAGACCAACGGGAAAGCTAGGGAGGGATGTTTTACACAGACACGTAGCGATAGGGCAAGGGGCTTGAAACTGGAAGGGGAAAGATTTAGATTAGACACTAAGAAGAAATTCTTCACAATGAGGGTGGTGAGACGCTGGCACAGGTTGCCCAGGGAAGCTGTGGCTGCCCTCTCCCTGGAAGTGTTTTAAGGCCAGATTGGATGGGGTCTTGAGCAGCCTGGTGTAGTCTGAGTTGTCCCTGCCCATCGCAGAGAGGTTGGAGCTGGATGGGCTTTAAGGTTCCTTCCATCCCAAACTGTTCTGTGATTATATGATTCTATGAGTATTTGACATACAGCACCAGGGAGAGGAGCTGTTCTGCTGCAGCACTGCTGCTGAGTGCTTGGCTGTCAAGTGTGAGGAGATGAGGTGGCAATCTCCATAATGTTGAAGCTTATTCTGCTTTTTCTCCCAACAGGCAAAGCGCACCAAGAAGGTTGGCATTGTGGGTAAATATGGTACCCGTTACGGTGCGTCCCTTAGGAAAATGGTTAAGAAGATTGAAATTAGCCAGCATGCCAAGTATACCTGCTCCTTCTGTGGCAAGGTGAGAGACCTCCTGCCCTAAAGCAGTCTTTAAAAGTAGGTTTGTTATTGATGGTAGAAGTGCAATTTTATACTTGACTGATTTTTGTACTGAAGAGATAATATGACTTGTTTTGAGACACTAATTAGTTTATTGTGAGCTTTTGGCTACTGTCCAAATGCTTCTAAAGTAGGAGTTAGTAGGCATTTCACCTGCATGTTTAGTGATAGCAAAATGAACTCAAACAGCAATAGTATTTCATTGTACAAAATAGTGAGAAATACATCTTAGGTATGTAATGAATAGACCTAACAGAACTGAAACAACATGCTTGTTACCCTGATAATTAAGGCATGATTTGGTCTTTGTTCTTCTCCCTCTTTCAGTAACTTGGCAGCTTACCTGGGGAAGGAAGAGTGCTTGCTTTTCTCACTTAAAACTTTTGATTGCAGTTGCTTACTTATATTTGTGTGCTCTAAAGCTCTGGATGGGGAAGAATTACTGATAAATGGTCTTATCTGCTTGTGTACTTCAACGAAATTCACTGTTAAATCTGGTTTTAGCAGTTCGAGAGGGCCATCAGCTAGTGCTTGGCCCAGATAATTTTTATTTATATCTGTAAAGTAGGTATCTTTAAGTGGCTAGAAATTTTAATATTTCCATCTGTGGTGGGTTTTTTTTTAAATTTAGTGTCTTCCTCTTGTGAAGTGAAGATGTTGATAATCCTGTTTTTAAAGCTGCCTAAATCTAATATCAGTCTAGGTAAACTCATTGTCATCTTTGCAAGGTGATGGAGACTTGCCTGGGTGAAAGGAGTCCAGTACCTTTCACTCACTCTTTACATGCTATTCAAAGGGGATCTGGTTTAGAGCAGTCTCGGGGTGTCCAGGGAACATTAGTAATGGAGATATTACATTGGTTATCAGAGCAGCTGAGAGTATCAGTTACAACCAACATAACTCATTATTTTTCTCCTTCAAAAAGAGCTGAATCTTTGAGGTACTTCTAGAAATGACCTGCTGTATTCTGTCTGAGTGAAAAAGTATTTCAGAAGGACTCTACCCTGTTTTGAAGAATCTGAATGAAAACATCCCCTGATCCTCACCTGTCCAAATTAGGCTTACAGCTGATGCTGTGGTGCGAAGCAGGTGTCCTTGCCTGAAGTTTGTTGTTTGGACAGTGTCACAAGTTCTTTAGTTCTTTTGGCTTTTTCGGCTGATAGAGTGCTTTAAAAAAACAAACAAACAAACCCACCAAAACTCTTTCTTTTATTACAGACTAAAATGAAGAGGAAGGCTGTGGGTATCTGGCACTGTGGATCCTGCATGAAGACAGTTGCTGGTGGTGCCTGGACTTACAAGTAAGGAACCAAATAAGCTCTTATCAGCATTTAATCTCACATAGCTGAGACATAATACAGCTTTTTATTTTATATTTTTAATATTTTTATCTACTAAGTAATATGTCTCAAGTTAGTCAGTGTGGGGTTTTTTTTCCATGCGTTGTTAAAATTTGATTGGAATGGATCAGATAGGGGGAAAAACAGCAATCAAATTCCATCTGTTGTGCAGCTCCTGAGAATATTGCATTTTATCCATCATATTGCTGCTCCTTGGTTTGGTGGTCCCTCCAAGATTTCTTTAACTCTCTGGGCTTTGTCAAAGCAGTTGTTTTATTCTTCAAAATATGCAAGCTCTTCATCTTTTCCCAAAATTCAAATAAATAAAATATTTGCAAGTGCTGAAACAAATTTTTATCTGCCTTGTCTGTAGCAGCATTTTTTGCTGGAGAAGTAAGCAACTCATTTTGCTTGGGACAATTTTTGGTGATGTTGGAAGAAGAGGATCAGAGGGGGTGGCTTGTTCATCCCATCATCTCAGGGTAGAATCAGCTGTGTGGATGACACCTGACAGTTGTTCATCCAACCTATTCTGAAGAAAATAACCGCTTCTAATAAATTGTGCCTCTGACCTAGGGATTATTTTTTCTTTCTTGATTCTTTTGACTGTATAAAAATCTTAACTGTGTAGGGGAACTCCTACCTCTTTTTTCAAAGCCTAAGCAACCCTTTTTGTGTTGCTACACCAGTTTTCAGTTCAGAAATACAGGTATAAGAGGTGAAATCATATTTACTCCCTGTTTTGTTTTCATTTCAAAAGCATTGAATTGTTCTAATCCTTATCGTGATGGTGCCCTTGCTTACTCCCTCTCTTTACTCTCTTCCCCCCCTGCCCCCCATTCTGATAAAAGACATTGCAGTCGCCAGGAATCAGCCCATGTGTTTGTGCATGCAGTCAATGAACGGCTGGGAATTTGGGTTGAGATGTAGCTTCTGATGTTGCATGTGCTTCTGTAGAAAAGGCCTACGCTTTGTTGTCATGAAAATTAGCCGTGTAGTTGTGGAATTAGCCTCCTATTGACAATGCAGTCAGGCAGTGACTAGTTGAAAGTATTAGTGCTTTCTCCAAAAAATAACCTTGGCATGGGTTGTTGTTCTTTGGCCATGTGCACATGACTCTCTTTACTTCTTCCAGTACCACATCTGCAGTGACAGTCAAATCGGCGATCAGAAGACTGAAGGAATTGAAGGACCAGTAGAAGCTACATCCTGTTCTCCTTGCAAAACACCTTATTTTTTTTCCACTGTCAAGATCTGTCCTTTTGGCAATAAAAAGGTGATAATGAAGTGGAATCACATTCTTCGTTCTGCAAGAAGTCCTGTCTGTCTTGCTATACTATATTTATAACTGAAAATAGTAGTAGTGCTATCCAGTGGTAGAGTGGCTCTTGCTACTGGTGAAGCCATTAAAAACCACTTTTCCTTTCCAGTTAATTGCTTACTTTGTTGCTTGAATGTGCTGAGGTGAATCTGAGGAAAGCTTAAGTAGCTTGAAGAAGCCTGGCACATCTTGAGATTTCCTTCATGTGTGTGTCTTGAGGAATAGTGTAGAGCTTCATGAGTGAAGGAAAGGACAGATGTAAGCGGGGAGAAGAGAACATGGAAAACATTACTCTGCCTCTTCCTGTTTGCTTTTGAGGAGAGCTCAGGGGACTAGGATGGGTGCTGCAAGACAGGAAGGGGAAAAAAAAGCATTGTGACTGGCTTGGAGACAGAGGTTGGAATGGTAAAAGAGCAGCTATCATCCTCTTTAATTGTCAGGTGCTGCTCATTTTCCAGAGCCAGCTACAGGTGATTGCTTACTGTGGCCTGTAGCGTGTTCTGTTGTGCACAGGTCTCAAGGTTAGTCCACCTGAACACATTATGGCTTGGTCTTCCCAGGTCTGATTGCACGCTCATATGTGTTCTCGATGTGTTCAAGTTCCCTATTTGTACTGAGTTCCAACAATACATTTGCATGTTGTACCAACTCCTGGGACATTCAGTCTTGTAAGAAAAGCTGCTGTTTGAGTTAGTAATTACTTCCAAATCATCCCTTTAGACTGTCAAGATGCTGGAACTTTTTTATGGTCTGTTTGTCAGGTGAGTTTTGATTTCATTTGAGGTTTGTTTTTGTCTGAATTTTTGGTGATTGCTGCACCTTTACTGACCTTACCAATACAGGCGAGAAAACATGAGTCTTGGTAATAACCTTGATAGCTGCTGGGAGGAGGAACAGTAAGCAGGTGTTGCTTGCTCTTGTTCCAGCTTAAACTTCAAATGGATTTGGACAGTGATGAGCTATGCCAATAATGCCATTAACAAGCCTGACATTTCTGAAAGATGGATGTAGAACTGGACCTCATTAGTAGGAACATGTTCCCAAGCTGCAGAAAGTCTGTGGCTCAGAAGTTTGACTCGCAGTGTCCCTGCTTATTTCTTGGATGTTTTTTTTTTTTTTAAAAAAAAATCCTGTGCTGTAAACTTCCCTCAGTAAAGTAAATCTATGTGTCTGGGTATCCAACATTCATACCAACCTGAATATCCTTCACGTGACCCTCCCAACAGTAATTAGAGTCTTTCCCTGGGACATATCACTGTCTGCTTTCAGGGAGAGAGAGAGCACTGCACGCTTCTCCATTGTCATGCCATGCTCTGTCTGTAGTGCAGCGTGTAATAATTGTGTGACAGGCCTGAGGGTGGCAATGGGTGGCTCTCCTTGCAAGCAATGGCTCATTTTTGTGTGTGTAGATAAACATCATTGCATCTGCAGGTGCATTTTCTGTTAGCAGAGTTGAGGAAATTTATGGGTTCCACAAACTCAGCTGAACTCCGTGATTTTTGCTGGTGCTTTTCTAATGTGATGTGCCCACAGCAGTGTTCTCTAGGTACTTGTCAGATCTCCCAGCCTGGTCAAACTCGCTCCTCTTGACACTGCTGTTGCTGGTCCTGGTTTGTGCTAACAAGCTTTCTTGGGTTGACATATCCAAGCTGCCTTGAACTTTCAGTTAAGATGTTTCTGCTCTGTTGGGGTTGGCTGTGCACTAGTGTGTGGATAGCTGGAACTGCTCAAGCAGCCAGCTTTTGTCCTGTTGGCTTCTGCTCCCACTGAAGATGTGGTGAATAGTGCGTGAGGATGGCTGATGCCTGGATAACACTGCTGTCTGGAAAGCAGCTGCTCACTTGCCTCAGAGAGTTTGTAAAGGGGTGCTCCTCCTAACTTTGTGTTGCCTTCCTACGCAGGTTTATGTACTGCTGTGGTCCAGGAGCTGCTTTGCGAGTAGCTGAGCCATCCTTTAAGGAGACCCTCAGCAAGAAGGAAGGGTTGGCGAGCTTATATAAACTAGAATTCTAGAAACAACTCTGTCTTGCTTGGACCTCCAGCAAAAGGGTTGAAGTTGATGGGGGAGATGCTCCAGTTCCCATCTCACATGGAGATGAGTAAGCTCAGGAGATACTGGCCACACATCAGTGCGTCAGTGTGGGAGAATGCTTCTGAGAAGGTTTCTGAGCAAGGACAACACTTCTTACACTGCATTAAAATAAAGACCACTGTCATGCTTAAGATGTCTTCATTTAAAATGTGAGCCCTTTAGTTGGGGAATTGTGACAAATCACATAAGCACTGATGTTTGCTATTTCATTATGCAAAAGCCTTTGTTGGTAAAACACTCAGTGCTTGGGTGGAGGTTCCTCTGGTGCTGTGACTACACAGCTCTGCCTCTAGAAAGGGCTCTGAGGGGCTCGGATTGCTCTGTGGAAAGTCCATGTTTCTACAGAAGACACTGTGGGAACGTGAAAGGCCTGACAGCTTGGGAACAGCAGCCCAGCTTCCTGGGCGATGGGCTGGAGGATGGCAGGTGGAAATGCTGTTTTCAGTTGAAGCTGCAGAAGGGGTCCAAAACTCCAGCACCACCTTCACGAGATGTTTTTACTGGAGCAAAACTTCACAGGGATCTGCAGTGATAGGAGAGCTGTGGATGTGGCTCATGCCACAGAAAAGTCACTGACCACCTCTGTCATCTACCAGAGTGAAGTACTGTGCAGTCATTGGAACAATTCCAAATGTCCCCTGCTTAAATACATGCTGCTCTCTTCTGGAGTGCCTGAACTGCTAAAATCAGATGTAAATTGTAAGCTGGTGAGTGTGCTCCTGGCAAGTTTGGATTTATTACACCTGCTGTCCTGCAGGCTTTTAGCTGGCTGTGCCAGCTGTGGCATGGAGGTGTGTGTGAGCAGCTCTCACTACTCAGAGAAGGAAGTGCCTTTATAACCAGGATAGTGCTGTTCTGCAGTTTGCTTTTCTGTTTTTTTGAACCTAGTTTGCTTGGGTCACATTTCCGTGTACATCTCCCCTCCCATTTCTGGGTGCTGACATATAACTGCGTGACTCTGCTTTCTTCATTAATGCAGAGGTAGCTAAAAGCACAGGTTTCTGATCAAAGCCCACTCCACTCCTGTAGTCACTCGTTAACAGGTGCAGAGAATGTGCCTTCACTATGTTGACATCTCAGAGAGGTTGCATGGGTATCTATCTATTCCTGCTGAGGAAGTTACTTATTCCCTTTGGCATTAATATTTGCAGAGGGTAGAATCTGGGCAGAGGAAGAGAAGATAAGGGCGTGGAATGATTTTTTTTTTTATCTGGACTCTGTGGTCCTACCTGCATCCCTGCTTAGGCTGCATCTGCAGAGCTCCTGGGCTTATTTTCTTCCAGGGGTGTCGTGATACCGTGGTCTGCTCCTGAGCCGGGCGCTTTGGTGGTGGTGAACCTTCAGGACTGCCAATTCGGCACGGTTTTCTCGAAATGAGGGCAGGGAGGCTGAAGGATGTCGTGCTCAGAGCACTGTTGGCTGTCGATGCTGCGAGTGGCCAGCGGGCGACACTGCCGCTCTGCCGCTCAGTGTTGCAAGGCTGCCGCTTGGCTGCATCTTCTCAGCTTGCCTTCCCACCCGGGAGTAGGGCTGTGCTCACCTGTATGCCTACTGTAGCTTCTTAGCTCAGCATTTCGCGCTCTCCCCGTAAAACAGACCGTGACAGGGATTTCAGACTGAAACGGGTCTATGCCAAAAGAGATCAGGGGTAGAAATAGGAATGGGGAGGTTGGAAATGGGATGTTTGTGGTCACTTGTCATCCCTAACAGAGATGAATGTGCATCGTTGCTCTGTCCAAACCCTGTGTGTATCCTAGGAGAATTTGTTGTATCAACAACTACGTGATTTGGCCAGGTGATGCTCAAAGTATATTTTTTCTTCTGGGAATCTAGGGTGAAAACAAGAATTCTTAGCAATTTTACAGATTGCTTTTAGTATATTTCAGTGCATATATTTTTGTTGAGCCTCAGTTGGGAACTTACATAGAGTTGTCTAAGATACTGTAAAAGCAGAGGGCAAAGTGCTGTTACCTGTCTTGGCATGTGTGAACTTATGGCAGCGTCAGACCCATCGGGATTTCTGCAGCTCTGCGATCTGGAGGGAAGTTTGATGAAAATGGAGAGTGCATCGGATTGAGTATTCTGTAGATGTGGCTGAGCATGTTGATTGATCCTCATTTTGAAGAGGTTAATCTTGCTTTTGAAGAGCAGGTGAGAAAGGGGACTGCTTCCTCAGAACAATCTGTCAATCCTGTGGGATTTTTTTTCAGGATTGAGGATATAACCCAAGGGGATGGTGGCTGTAATCAAAATGGCATTTCAGGTGCCCAAAGGAACTTGGAAACCAAAATGTGAAAGAGCTCAGGGCAACTATCCTCATTCAGATTTCTCTGTTAAGGATTCACCTGTTTCAAAAACCAAATAGTTGCTTTAGCTTTACCCCATTTGCACTTCCTGCTCCCTCTTGCTCACTGACAACCTGTTTGGTCTGTAGGGAATCAAGAAACTAAGCCTTGGGGCACCATTTGTGTTTGTGTTATGCCACGTATTAGAGACTGTTGGGGCTTAGGTCTCATAGGGATGAGAAACCTCAACCACAGGCACTGATTCTCCCTTTTGTGTGCCCTGACTTAAAGGTGGTGTGAACTCAGTCCATGTGCAGGTACTCCCTTTTGGCTTTGTGTTCTTGGGCATTTGACTATCATATACTGAAATAAGACACGACACCCCCTCGAGGCTGTGCCTGTAACTATTTTTATTTAATGAATTAAGCAAATCAACTATGATCACCTTCAAAATGGTTCCCTTCTGGGCTGACACGATGCTGCCAACGTTCAAAGCAATTCCGCAGATCATTTTCTGAAAGGCTCTTGACGATCTCCATAGTTTTTGCTTTCACATCTTCTACCAACCAAAAATGGGTTTCACTGAAGCACAGTGATGTAGGTATTAGCTAAAAACTGCTTCACAAAGCCTTGTGGGCTGTTGTGTTGCCCTGATGTTAACTCGCTGTTCACTCTTGCACACCAACATTTTCTGACTGAGGGGAAGAAAACGTCTCTGTTTGAACACACATCACTTGTACTCAGTGAAGCGATTGAGTTGAGCCTTGTCTAACTGTGACATATTAGAACACATTCTATAACCATCTCTTTGTCTCCCCCCTCTCTCTTTTGGTTCCTGAGCTGTAGGGTTAGTCTCAGGGCTTTTTGTGCCACACTGTGTAGTCTGACAGTTACAAGTGATGGCTGCCATGTTTTAAGGAGCATATCCCAGTGTGATTTCTGTCTCCCATAAGCAGCAAAGTCTTTGCCTTACTGTAAGGTTGCTGCCTCCATCCTTGTGCACAATCAAGGGTTGTTCATTGCCTTCCTGAACTCCTTCATGCATCTTCCTCCATGCTGCATCCCAGGGAGATTCTCAATGGCAATTCGGAAACAAGAGTGACTGATGCAGGTGAGTCGCCTTCCTGGAGCAGATATACTGTATCCTGGGAAAACTTTCTAGGTCTCTCTGTAGAAAGAAAGGAGCTTTACTGATGAAGTTTATTGCTGGTTTTAGAGCTCGGAGCACTGGACAATCAGATAATTAGCCAGAGTTGGGATATTGTGTGAGCACCACTTTAACAGTCACCATATGATTTTACAGGGAATGGTTTGGGTTGGAAGGGGACCACAAAGATCACTGAGTTGCAGCCCCCCTGCCATGTGCCAGGACACCTTCCACTAGACCAGGCTGCTCAAAACCCCATCCAACCTGGCCTTGAACTCTTCTAGGGAGAGTCCAGCTGGATGACGTTGGTGGCTCTTCTCTGACCCATCAATATTGTAACCCCATTGTAGAAGGCCACCAAATTTGTCATGCATGATTTGCCCTTAGTGAAACCATTTTTGTTGCTCAACAGCCCCTCCTTGTTGGTGAGAACGAGGTCCAGCACAGCACCTCTCCTCATCAGCTCTTCTACCACTTGGAAAAGGATGTTGTCCAAGGTTCCACCTGCTGCTCATCTCATCTTGATGTTCAGCAGCTCCCTTGGGGAAAGAGCATCACAGAGTTGGTGGTCCATCTCCCACAAAAGTAGTGGGCAGGCAACACCTCTCTGCTTCCCAGCTATGCAGTGTGGCTCACAGCTTTTCTCAGAGAAAGGATTCCTTGAGGGTGCTGTTAATACAAAGTGATAGGGAGAGACTGTGTATTTCCAGTGGTTCAGGGTGATAGAATCGCCTGCTAGAAACCTGCCCCAATGCTCTGGAAGTGAGCAGTTCCCATTGGTAACATACCCTTCCATCCTTAGCGGATGTCTTTTGAGACGTGGAGTGTGGCAGAGTTGTGGATGTGCCTCAGGTGCCCTTATTAGATGCCTGGATGCATTTTGAAAATGGCTGCTTAGAAAACGTCTAATTGCTCTTCCACATATTCAAAGTGGTTGTTTTTTTTTTCTCTTGACAAGGCTTTGGCATGCTTTGGATTGCTAAATATACTTTCCTCTTGCAAATTCTTGGCAGGAATCTGTGTAAGGAGTCATGCCAAGCAGTCTCTTCAAATGTTAACAAGCTCATCGGTGTGGCTTTCCCAGTGCATGGTTTGTGCTCTTTTCTCTTTTTCCACCTCTCCTCCCAAAAAACCCCAACCCTTCTCCTTTCTGCATGCTGTTGCTCTGAGCATATGAGCTGTGGCAGCTCTGCAAGAAATGATTTTTCTAAACAGACCTGGAAAAAGTGTTTGCTGTTCAAAAATTGTCACTGCCCAGCTCAGCCCCCTAGGCCTCCTGTTGAGCTGGAAGAGTGGATTTTGGGGTACTTTTGGAAAACCTAATCCATTTCCTCTCCTCTCTTGCCCTGTCTTACTTTCTCCTTTGGTTTTAGCAAGTTGCACTGTATCCCTACAAGACAATGGTAGATTTCATGTTTTTCTTTCAGTAGCCTATTAGCGACTGAATGAGGCTCTCCTGCTCCCCTTTTGCTCCCCTACCCCGTGTTTATACTGGTGTAGAAGGAGCTGTGGAGCTGGGGCCTGCAGCCAGGCAGGGACTGGCAGATTAGAGCCTCAGGCTGGGCTGCTTTGCTCGGTCTGTCCCAGGAAAAGGGCAGTGCTGCCTGAAACTGCCAAAGCAAAGAACGAGGGGAGAAGCCAGTGCTGGGTGGCTGAAGCCTCAATGTCTCCCTATAAGAAACCTTCTATTCAAGAAGCATTTGGACAATGCCCTCAGACATGCAGTGTGAAGGTTGGGAGTGTCCTGTGCAGGGACAGGAGTTGGACTCCATGATCCTTGTGGGTCCTCTCCAATTCAGGGCATTCTGTGGTTCTGTGACTCTCCTCCGGACCTTTGCATCTATTGATATGTCAGGCTAGAAACGTCCCCTGAGCTCCGCAGAGCCAATCTTCCATATTTATTTGGAGAGCCAAAGGACTGGCTTTCCCTCGACCTTTGCCCACCTCTTGTTTCTGTTCTTGTCCTCTCTTACTCACCTCCTGACCCAGAGTGTGAGTTGGAGGTGCCTTCACCAACTCTGCTGTGGTATGCACAGTCACAGTTGCCTCTTGGTCCTGTGGCAGCAGAAGGAGAGCGGCCGGGATTTCTTATTTTTGTGCAGCTATAGGCAAATTATTGCTGGGTTACACCCACTGAGACTTTGGGCTGTGCTTTTGAAATGTGAATTTTGTGAAAGATTCCCTGGGCTTTGCTCTGCCTCCAACATACACTGCTGGCCTTTGGTCATCTGATGGACAAATGTCCACCTCAGGAGCAAATGCTTGTGTTTGGGTTGAAGATGTTGCATCTCCCGCTGCTCAGAGTTCTAGCTGCTCTTTCTAGAAAGATCTCAGCAGGGGATGCAGGAAAGTTGCTGCAGAGGAAATTGAATTGTGGGGCCACAGAGCCTCTGTTCATTACGCTACAGCCTGGGATGAGCAAAGGGCCGGAAATCCAAGGGCAGACCTTAGCACAGAAGAGGCCATACTTGAGACAACTGGAAGGGCAGTCCAGGCCATGTGATGACTCCTGATTTTTCCTCTAAGGTGCTTCTTGTTCTTGAACCATCGTGACTTTGGCCTACTCCTATTAACAAGGAGAGTGGAGATCTGCCTCTCCTGGGCCTCATAGCTCTCCTGTTAATGATGATCTTTTTTTTGTATTTTGTTCTCCAAAATGGATTATTTTCGGCCTTAATTCAATGGGCTTTTTTTGAAGGGACCTCTGTCCGCAGCAGGGAATATTTATTTATAACTCATGAGTTTTGTTTCAGGAATTTGCCCTGTGACCCCTCTCCATTTCTTTGATTAAATCTCACATTGTAAGGGGAACATTTAATTCTGCAGCCCTTGGCCACCCTGAGACAAATGTCCTGCAAGTTACTGCTTTGCTCTTCCCTTGAGGCAGTTCTGGAATGGCTCTAGTTCTTTGAAAGTGTAGAGAGAGGACCCAGTTTCTCCAAATAAATGTTATTTCATGGGAGGTGTTAAGTGGTGGGCCAAGAGGGCACTTGCCATTTTCCCTGAGTAAAGTTCTTCCAAGCCACCACCTATTACTGGGCCTAATCTTTGAAGGGTGATGTTTTGATGCAAGGCAAAATTGCCTCCAATATACTAGCTGTGAGGCCAAATTGATTGCTTAAAGATAGGATCTTGGTCTGTATCAGTCACACCTGTTTCCATTCAAGTTGTTGGATGTGAAACTGTTTTTACTGTAATGGTTTGGAGTAGAGATTAAAAAGCAAATCTGTAAAGGGAACGTTTAAAAAAAAATTAAATGCAAAGTAGACACAAGTCATGCAAGGGAAGAAGGGAAACAAATAATCCAGGCATTAACCAACGTTTTAACCTCAGTCAGCTGAAGTTGTGCTCCTCTTTGTGGAGGGAGAAAAAGAAATAAAGAAGTATAACCTCCTGTAGAAGCAAAGGAGTTTATTCCAAAGTAGGTCCACCTCTGACAGAAATGGTGTGTATGCCATGACAGTCTGTACGAACCTCAGATGAAGACTATGCTGGTACATAAACAGACAGGTATGGAAGCCTGAAGAAGCTGGTTGAGATCTGAGTCCATCAGCAGCCTGGCTGTTGCCAAGAGCTTTGATTTGGGTTATTATTACAGAATTAGTGCTTGGTGCAAATCAAGATAGTGATTTTTTTTTTTTACAGTGAGGACCTTAAGCAATGAAAAGTTATTGCTTACTTAGGGAATCCAAGGCATTATGCATGGTCGTAGAGCTGCTACCAGTTGTGTTACTTCTTTCATTTCCAAAGGGTGGAGATCAGTGATCGGAGTGGTTGTACATAGGGGATCACGCTACTTCATTTGGCCAGTATTCTGTCCTCTCCTTTCCCACTATTTCCTTTTTTAGTGTGTTCTGACCTTACATGCACATTCCTGGAGAATGCGAGATCCTTGAGGAATGGAGTATCTGCTTTTTTGCTCTTCTGTGGAGATTTGAGCACAGAGGGCCCTGCCCACTGCCTTTTACCTCTGTTGTTCTTCTGTATGATGGAGATAATCCAACCTTTGAGAATACATTTCAGGATCATTCTCTGCCATCTCTGTGGGAAGATGGTACTTTTGTCAAAGGGAGAACTTGCTGTGACTTGCAGAAAAAGGGGTTGCATTGAAATGAGAAACTCTGGCTTGTGGTCTTGTTCTAAATCAGCTGCATTTTTAACATTCAGAAGCCAACAAAGATGAAAGACTCCTGGTCAACCTCTCTACTCCCTTGGAAAAAAAAATACTTGATAAATATTTTGCATTAATAAATTCCATTTGTCTTTTAAAACAAAGTTTGCCAACTACCAAAGCAGGGAAAATATTTTACATAACTCTGAGTGTGCCGTCTAAAAGGTTGCTATGAGCCTGGTTTGAACAACTCTTTCCACAACCCAGAATGTGAAGGAATGCTAAGCTTCACCCAGGCTAGGACCAAATTTGCTCTGTGTGTGTTTTTCTGCTGGCTTGCTTGGTTTTATTACAATGGTAGTGGCAGGTGGGCTACCTTCTGATGAGTGGAGTGCAGCAGGTGAGAAGAAAGCCACAGAAAAAAGAGTTGAAGGCATGAACATAGCCCAAAAGCTGCTTGTGAAGCCATAACAATGCCCTCACTGTGCTGTGGGAACGTTGCTATAAAGGGCAGGGAAAGCACAGCTGTCTACTATTATGGTTTCGTTATTAATTTTTAAGGGTGATGGTGATTAACCAGTGGAGCAGATTCTCCAGGGATGTTTCTTGGTCTGAATTACTGGGACTTTCTGATGCACAGGGCTGGGACTGAGCACTGACACATCTTGCTAACCCTGACAGGGTCTATGTGATGATTTGCATCATCCCGCTCTGGTTTTGCATCAGCCACAGCGTTCAGGGGAGCTGCAGAAGGATTTTCTGCCCCCTTGAGAGCCTGCCCCCTTGATCTTGGTTAGGACTTCCTAGCATACAGAAACATAAGTTATGGGTGGTAGAGGGAGGGGATGCTCAAGCCTGAGATAAGCAGGGCACAGCTGAGGTCTGCCTTCAAATGACAGTCTCAAACCGCTCAGGAGTTGGCACTCTGAGAACTCCAAGCCAAGTATTCTCTTTTGGCTCTGTAGGATCCACGTCATCACGGTTGACCAACCTCCTTCCACCCCTCTCATCAGCCTCCTGCCAGTCCTCTCCTAAGTTATGAGCTGGGGTTGTTTCTCTGCTTGGTTTAATTCCATCTCCTGGTTACCTCTGCCTACCCCCTTGAAAATGAGTTGGCTGCAGCTTTTTACATGCTTGCCGTTGAGCATCTGTTTGCCCTCTGCCACCAGCCAACCTCTCTTGGAGGAGAAGAGGCAACCGAAGGCTCCCAAGGCTCTGTCAGTGCCAAGACTAGGCTATGCTAGGTGTTAAAACACCCGGAAAATGAGAGATGCAACAACTCTGGGTGCACAAGTATGGTCTGGAGCTTGGCTCCTACAAGCATCAGACTCCCTCGGCCCCGCTGCCTGGGATATGCATGCCAGGAAAATATGCCATGGCTAGAGCCACATGGGAAGTGTCTGCTCCCTCTTGGGAAAGCATCTGAAACAGTTGACCAAGGATTTATCCTGAATTGGGGTGAAAATTTATTTGTGAATCCCAAACAATATCTCTCTGGAGCTGTGGGAATGTTGCTATAAAAGGCACGAAAGGCCCAGCTGTCTATGATTATTGTTTTGTTGTTAATTTTTAACAATGATGGTAATTACCCATTGGAACAGTTTCCCCCTGGGATGTTTTGGTCTTGAGTATTTAAACTATGAGGCCCTCTGAGCAGAGATGTCTAGGGCAAAGTGTACATCCAGCACAAAAAAACACAGCACCTTCAGCCACAGCTTGTGCAAACCTACTTTCAGTTGTGCTGCAGCAGTTTGGGAGGACGCGTGTGGCCAGACATACAGTCTCACCAGAGGGGTGTCAGCTCCCACTGGGGTGGCACTAAGTCTTAGGAAAACCTGGAGAGCTGGTAGCCCTGGGTGCCTCACGTCTTTCTCAATCTCTTCAGATTGGTATTGTACAGCAGAATGTCTTCCGTCAGACTATTTCTAGCCAGCCCCTAGCAAAGAACAGTTAGTATTTGTTTTAACAGTCATTTAGGCCCTTAGGAAAAAGATTCAACCGCTAAAGAATCAGCCCTCGGTCACCAGGGCTGGTTGGTTGTTTTTTTTTTTCCCCTCCCCCTCAATAGGCTGTGCAAGTGCCTTCTCTTAGGAATTTTTTCTGAAGCAAATAGAGACTCGCCACTAAATTACATCTCAGGGCAGAAAAGCAATGCCAGACCGGTCCATTGATTCTGTAATGTAGGACACAGCCCCCGTTGCCCTGCGTGCAGTCATGCACAGACTCCTTGGCATCTAATTAATAATTTGCAGTTAAGCAGTGGCTACTTCCTTGCATCGTTTCAACGCAGTTGCCAAGAGGAAAATTGAAAAGCAAGTGGGAGCCAAAGAAATGACAACAACAACAACAAAGGTTTAAAGTTCTAGGAAATTTCACTATGCGAGGTCAAAGTTCCTTGTGTGCTCAGGGCCTGGGCTGCTGGCTGGCAGGTGCCTCTAGTTAACGCATCAGGACCCTTTTTCTTCAAAGCTCTGCTCTCCTCAACCACTGCCTGTTTGACTGCAGTTTCACAGCCTTAAAATGTGCATATTTTGGGGGAAAGGGAAGACAAGGGAGAATGTGGGACTAGGACAGGTTGAAGAGAATCTGAATGAGGGTTTTTCTTGTGGTTGAGGAGATGACAAATGCTCTTGGGGATGGGACCAAGCAAGGAACAGTGGTGAAGGTGAAATCCCAGGACAGGGCTTGGAAGACGATTGGGTGACACAGTTAAGGGATTTGCACAGTGGATGATAACCGAGAGTGGGCTTACAACCAAGGGAGACCTGGTCCTAACTTTTCTGGATCTTGAGGAACACATCTCACCATGATCCTGTCCTCCCAGTCCACTGGTCAGCAGTTGGACTGTGTTTGGCCCATTCATGGCACAAAGGATTTTTCTCTGAGTGGAGGGTTTTTTTTAGCACAGCTCTGTTAGAAAACAATAACAGTAATGTCTCGTGAGTTAGGTTTTCAACTCTTTTATGCTGCTAGCCTTGGGGAAGAGTTAGGGCAAACAACATTGTTGGCACAGCAAGAAGTACCACAGCTATCAACAGCTGAACTGAGCACTTGGGTTTTTATGCATCTTCATGCTAGAAGTTGGAGACGTGAGGGGAAGGGGCCCAAGGGACAGCTGGTGTTCAGGTCATTTGCTGAGCTGTTTCTGCTTTGCCTGCCTTTCTTCCACCTTCTGTCCATGAAGAAAGCCTCTGGAGGCATGCGCTTCTCAGTCCTCCCATTTACAGACGTACTAGTCTTCGTGAGGTTGGTGGCTCCAGGATCTGTGTGACTGGTGACTGGCAATTATCTGTGGAAGGCAGGCAGAAGAGATCAGCACTTCAACATGACCTATGAGGGAAGGCTGAACCCTTTGAAGAAGGAAAGGCTTTCTGCAAACTTTTTTTTTAAATACACAAAAGATTTTGATGTAGGGTGAAAGGGTCCCATCGGTTCTCTGTACCCACGGCAGATGTGACAAGAAAAAATAGTTGAAACTGCAGCAAGAGAGATACAGGTTAGGTACTGGTTGGACAACATCTGGCCAAGCAGATGTGGTTTGCCTTACTTTGAGTTGGAGGTGGAGCAGAGACCTCAGGTAGATATGACATTGACTGGAGGAGTGAAGGTGACAGTCCTCCTGATGTCCTTTCTGACTTTGGCTTTAAAAGCCAGCAGGTCCTACCTTTCAAATACTGACATCTGAGGGCATCCGGCTAAGCATCCTCCATTTCTGCTTGGAGGAGTTTGAGGCTAACAGATACCTGGCTCAAGAAAAGACAGGTTAACATGGGAGGCTAAATAGTTCCATCAAGAATAATACTCTTCCTCTGTGTTCACCCTCATGGGTTAGGGCTTTTATAGAGGGAGAAGGCACCAATGATGTGGATGACCTGTTTCTAAAAGACCAAATAATGCTGGCTTGAATCACTGAGCAAACATGGGCAGAGCTGCAAACAATACCCAGAAGTCTTGGTCTCCTTTCTCTTCTCTCATTTCATTACTTGATTACTAAATCTAAACCTGGGGCTCCTGGTCCTTTCCGGGGAGGTGTGTTTAACAGCCAGCACGTATCATCTGCCAGATCTCTTCTTCTTTGCCTTAAGCTTTTGTACACGAAGCAATGATAGGGGGGCTTGTAGATTCTTGCAGTTTCTTGCTTCTGTGGGATTCCCGTGGGCTGAGCGTGACTGAACGGCTGTGGTCCTGTGGATTAGAAATGCCTCACACCCTGCTGGCATCAAAAAAGGATTACTGTTCCTCTGCTTAATGCGTTTCTATAATGCCCTTCCATGAGGCTGTTTCTCGGGCTGTTTTCCTTGAAGGATATGTCTCTGTGTGTGCAATTAGCCAAGAGACATTAGCTTAATGACTTCTAACATGTCTGAGTTAGGCCCAGTCCCATCTTGGATTGCTGCCTTTTCCCTCACCTTTCTCCTGTCTAGAGATTTCTAATTCTCTGCAGCACAAACTGCTCTGTCATGCTCATCCCAGGGGTTGGATGCAGACAATGCCTCTTGCTGGTCCCCAGCCAATGAAACCCTGCTATCACACATAATTAGCTCCTTGACTCATCATGAGTTTCATTGCCTCCCTTCCCCTTTTAATTTTTGTTTTATAGGTTTGATTTGCTCTTTCAAAGCTATTGTTTCCAGCCCAGTATTCCCAGTGGCCCTGGAGGACAGTAGTATATTCATGCAGGAATTACTGGGCGGGCTCTGTGGTCTGTTTTGTGCAAGAGTTCAGGTTAAGTGATCATTTTGGTCTCTTCTGGCTGGTTTCTGAGCTGATGGGTTAGGCAGAAGGAGAGAAATAGCTGGCCAGCAGGCTGCATTGTTCAGGAGTCTGGTGCTGAAGAAGTGTCCTTCACTGAAACATAGGTCATCAGTTCATTTTGATGAACTGATTGTCTTGGTTGTAGTCCACAACAGGGAGCTGAGCAGTAGCTCAGATGAGATGAAGGGGACACTGATTATCCAGTGTCCTGAATAGTGCTAGAATTTTCCAGCATTGCACAAGCAGATCTTGCAGGGAAATATCCACCTGCTATTTTGCATCAGTGATGGAGGAGCCATCACAACTGTCTGTGAGCTGTGCCAATGGGCGATTCCTTCTACCAAGTTTATTTCTAAGCTGAATTTGTCCAGTTTTGTTACTTTACCATGGATAGAATTATGCTTCTGTCTGCCATGATTAAGAGTCCCTGTCATATCAGTTCTTTCCACCATGTGCATAACTATTGCCTCAACCAAGTCACTCTGAGGTTGTGTCATGATTGGGCTGAATGGTTCATCTCATACTTTCGGATTTAAAGTTACGTCTTTGAACCAGTCCTCTCTCTTTCTTCGTCCTAAACCTGAGAAACATGTTAAAAATATGTCAAGGATAATGAATTACTTTTAGCAGGGAAAGCAACAACGTTTTAACCACCTTTCTTCCTGACAAGCTTGGCTGATTGTCTTTTAAAGCACTGTTAAAAGTCTTAGAGAGGAACAAAACCTTCATGATTATGTGGTAGCAAAGTTAATTGCCTGGAAGATCCCCCTCAAACAGCCTGGTGAAGGTGCCACAGCCTTGTCAGTCTGGGGCTATAAACTGGCCAGCCCAGTTCATTTAGTTGCCAAATCCCATGACCCACACCTTGGGGTTTTGACCCTAGTGGAATTTGCTTGCATGGAGCTGAAAAACCCCAGTTTGTGCATGAGGCACAGCATTTCTGCAGCTCCATGGGAAAGGGAGCTATGAGGCTTCTCATGGGAGATGGGCAGGGAAGCCTCCAGGAGTGCATGGAGCAGGGATTACACTCTGATCCTCATCTGCTCTGTGCATTTTCCTCTCGCAGAAGTGATTGAATGTCATTGCCATGCTCACTTCTCAGGGCTTGTTTTTTTTCAGCTCATGGGCCTGGGTTTACTGTCTGTGGCTCTGCCTGCAGGCTCTCCCTGATCCCTGGACTGGCCTGCTTCTGCAAACTAAAATCCAGACAAATCCCATGAAAAGGATTCACATCTTTCCCTTTTCAAACCTCAAAGACAAAGCTCCATTTGGGCTTGTGGCCATCTTTAAATAATAAGAGTTGTGTCAAAAGCTGTGTTTATCCCTTCATTTATTGAACAAAGCAGTCTGATCTCTCTGCCTTTCAGGTATTTTTCAGGTAAAGCTTCACAAGTATTAGACTTGGCTGGCTAAGCCAGTGTCGTGTCTGGCTTCATTGCCACCATGATACTATGGGTTATCGGTGAAGGCATGAGAACATCAGATACACAAAATTGTGCCTGTGTACAGGTAATTCCCTCTCCTGTGAACGCCATTGGCCAGGTCATGCTTTCGCGGCCAGGTCATGCTTTCGCTGCCAGGTCCTCTCCATCAGACTCAAAGGGATGGAAAGGGTAAAAGGGGTGCCCAGGTTGCAGTGAACCAGGGATGGAGGCCAGCTGTCCCATGCACAGGCCTCCAGGGCTTTAACCTCCAGAACACAGTGCTCAATGCCTTCTGAAAAAGGACAAGGCTGTTCAGCAAAACTGTGGAACTGGGAGCCTTGTGGGCTGAAATGAGTCCAAAAGACATACTAACAGGCATGAGGCATGAGAGGCCTGTGATGAAATAGCTAAGGTATTAATGCAGCCAGAGGCTGGTAATGAATACAAGAAATGCCCACGTTTACCCAAGAGGTCCTGAAGGTCTCCTGGCCAGAACATTGTGATCCTTAAAGGAATCTTAAGAAAGTTAAACCACAGGGTTAGGGCTCCAGGAACAAAGTCTGGGTTAGTGGGTTCTCTCAGCTGCTTTGACCTCTTCACTGATGAGAACCTATTTAGGAGCATTGTGCTTTTTAAATAGCATGGATATTATCCTCTACAGTTTGTTAGCCAGAGCCCTATCAGATGAGGGTGATCTCTTGCCCCTGTGGATGACACGAGTCTCCCACTGCACCCTGTGGCTCTGATGGAGGCAAGATATCTTAATTCTCATTTTCTGGATGAGGTTCTCTTACCCATTGTGGGGGGGGTGTCCTGAATGCTCAGGTATTACCTGGTGATATACAAAATTCCCTTTGAGTACTTCACTGTCTCTTCCCATCTCTCAGCTGCTGGGTGAAACCTATAGAATGCAGAGCATGGGCCAGTGCTGGCTAAACTGCCATCACCACAATGTAACCTTTACTTTTCCTTGTTGGCTTGTCCCATTATTTCTTTAATGGACAGAGGGCCTGGAGCTGGTCTGTTGGAGCTGAGCAGAGCCAGGCTGCAAGGAGATGGGAGCTGGAGGCTGATGACAGCAAAGAGTTGTTGAGGGGCTGAGCATCTCTGGTACTGGATACAATGCAAACACCATGACAACTAGGAAACAAAAGCAGGTTTGATGAATCTTTCTCTGAAGTTAATTCCAAGCCAGTGCCCATCTGGCCTGGTCTCTGGGGGCTTTTCGCAGTCATTCGCTACACTCGTGCATCTTTTTTGACCTATCCAAGAGAGACACTCCCACCAGTGGTGCGGGGAGGTCCTGCTTGTCCCGCTATACGTGCCTTGGGGTATCCTTTAGTCTCTCTGTACCTGAGAATTTGTCCGTTTTTTTTCTTGTATACTTTTTCCCATTGGGGATGCCCCAATGAGGAAGGGTTCGTGAGTGAAGGGCTTGTCATGTGTTACTGGGTCCCTGGGCACGAAAACAGTACCATGCTGTTGCTATTTTGTGCCCTCGATGGGACAGTGCTTACAGCCATTCTTTTCTTTCACCATTTACAAGCCATGATTTTAGTCCAAAACAAGCTTCCGTGAAATAAAATAGTTATTTTTCAGTCTTCCTGTAGAAGCCAAAAGTATTTTAAGTTGGACTGGACTGGCCTAAATGCAGGGTGGGGAGGGAGTTGGTAGGTTGGGTACATTTTAATAATGAAAAGAAGAATGTGAAAGGAAGGATTAAACTCAGTGTTTTATGTATATTTATTGAGTCACTTTATGAGGTGCCTTTTGCAAAATATCTTGAGTGCTGCATGAAAAACCACAAAGCAAAATATTTGAAAAATTTGGACATGAAGCCAGCATGTCCCAGCATACAGCCAGGCAGCGGAGGCAAACCTGGCACTGAGAGCTGCTCTGTAACCACCAGACAGCGGCAGAAGGAGATCTGTGTCTGTAGGCCAAGTCGAGCCATCAAGGGAAGAATCTGTTCCCTGTGGGCCAGCCAACCACTGGTGGTTTCTGTGGCAGCTTCAAGGATGGGCTGGCTTAGGCCATCTGATCTCCTCCAACCACAGAGTCCTGGGGTGAAGGACCTTGTCGGAGAGGGGCTGATGCTGGCTGAGACAAGAGGCCTGGAGGTGACCCATTGCAAGCCTGGCTGGTGAACACACAACCCTCAAGAGCAAGTCTGGCCAGATGGGGAGCACATTGGAGAGTGCAACCCAGTTGTGTGCTGCCACAATCCCTGACACTGCTGCCCCTGGACCAGTTTCAGGGAGAGCCAATTAGCAGACTGTTACAGTAACTTCACCTGGCCACAGCAAGAGCACAGCTGTTGGTGGCACAGTTCCCGTTACAGGATTTTCTTGCTCACAGTTGAAGGTTGGCACGGATGTTGACTGGCACACCTCTTGTTCTTGAGGCATCCAGAGCTTCCCCTCCAGCAGTGGGGCTCTGCTCAGCCCTGCTGGGGGACTGCTATTGAGGCACCCCAGGGTAGCTGCCTTCCCAAAACCTTTGGGAAGTGCATGAGGCACCTATGTGGTGAGGAGCACTATAAAGAAAGTGGTTAATGAAAGTGCTTTGCAGTCACAGGTAGCTGGGTAAGCTCTTGAATAGCGGACTGCTTTTGGACAGGCACAGGAAAAAAAATCTTGTTGAGGGTTTAGCTGAGTTAAAGAGCAGGTAAAACCCTCAAGACTAAACTGCAGGACCTCAATTATGCGGCAAACTCAGTCTTTTTTAAGGGTTGCAAGGAACTGAACATCGATAGAGCAGAAAAAATGACCATGCTGATTGCTTTGAGCCATACAAGATGTATTTTTTCTAGCATCTATAGTGCAGTTAATTTCCTGATGCAGTATTTCTCCTGAAAACAGTATGCTATAATGAAAATGAGGGAACACCATGCCCAGGGGACAGTGATTAATCTGCTGTACACAAGGGAGGAAGCATACCTACAAGATGAGGTTTCATTGCAGGTAATACAGCTCACCAAAATGCCAAGCTAAACATATTTGAAGAGACAATTTTGTCTTAGAAATCTAACTTGTGCAGTACCTGCTGTGGCTCAGGCTAGAATTGGTTCTCTTCCAGTGAGAAGGATAATAAAACCCAAGAAAACCAGCTCATAAAATTGTTGGCAGTGAGGCTCCTGCTTTTGTCAACTGACCAGAACTCAGCCCACAAATTTGTTTTTGATTGGTTGGTTAGGACAATAACTGCAAATAATAAGGGTTCAGACAATCTCTGTTGAGAGGAGGGGTTTTGGATAGGTGTCCCTGAAGAGTGGTCCATGGTCTTCTGGGTTGTCTTCCCAATGGGAAGAGGACCATGGTAGAGTCAGAGATGCTCTAAATGCGATCCATCTTACTAGCGTATGATTTGCTTCTCCACTTGTCCATTCTTCTCTCCCAGTTTTGGAAGACATGTGATGACAAGAATTACAAAGCCCAAACCTTCTGCCGGCATCCTGAGTGGGAAGCACGAGCTGATGCACCCGTATCTTGATTTGAGAAAGACAGCATCATCCAGTTTTCTGTTGCATGGTTTTCAGGTATTATTTGGAGAATTTCCTCGCTTTTTGGACTTTACTTGATTTAGAGCTTTATTTTTTTCAGAAATATGTGTGCCCAAAGCAGAGACATACTTGTGTGGAAGAGGATAGAATAAAGACTGATTCTTGGCACTGCTTGCTAAGCATTGCCGGAGGAGCTGGTTTGCATGCAGGAGGATTTGACCTTGAACTTTCTCCTGCAGTTCAAGTCAACATCCTCTACCCCCTAGGCCTGAAAAATGTTCCTCCCCCTTGTTTTAAAAATACATTTGTTATGTCTAAAATTTCTGGCCTGAGCAATGCTACAGACTTTTACCCGCAGAGCTATGCGGGTCAGGGGTGGTGGGTGATGTGATTTGTTAGTGGCTATAATTGGGTTTACTGAAGTCTTCAGTGCAGTTACACCAGCAGAGCTGTGCTTTTCTGGGGGCAGTTTATTGCTGTCCCAGGGGATGGTAGCTTTATTGTCCCAGTGTGCATGCAGTACAGCCCTGCTACTCTTTCCTGATTTACACTAGGCTGTGACAGCCACAAGTTAGCTGTGACATCCATGCTGCCAGTTCCAAGAGTGGGTTTGAAAGCAAATACCCAGAGCTCTGACTTGTTCATGTTCAGAGGACCTGCCAAAGGGCTCAGGCTTGAGGTGTCTATCCAAGACTGGAGCAGTTCTCTGATCCACCTAGAGCACGTGAATACAGAGCACGTGTGAGCGATGTGGCCAGCAGATGAGTCCCTTCTCAGGGACAAGCTCAGGTACAGCAGTCTTGTCCCCAGTGATCTCATGAGTTAAGTGCAAAACAGGGAATAAACTGAAGCAGTGATGGAGTGGGTTTGTCTGCCCATGCTCTCTGAGTTTGGTGCAGAGGTTGCAACCAGACTGCCAGAGCATCATAGCACCCAAGCCCAGCTGCAGACTGGTTCTTCTCAGTGTCACGCAAACAAACTCCTGAACCTCCACTGTCAGGTTTTACAGGGGAAAGTGGAGGCCACTGCCATGCTGTCAGGTGCCTGGGCTGAGTCATGGAGTTCAACCAGTCTAGACGTAGGGGAAGTCCAGTGGCCTGCAAACACCCCATTTCATCAGCTTCCCAGCCAAGCTGTACTGTCCTGGCTGGCCTGGGCAATTTGGAAGGACTCCAGTGGAGGATTTGGCAGGCTGATCTCTCACAGTTCTTCCCAGTTCAGACCAATGTGGTGAACTGGTTTACTGCGATCTTCATACTGTTCACTGCACTATTTCCCTACTTTGAGTAACGACTGTGTAGGCAAAACGGCAACATGCATGTGGTGACACCATTTGTCCTGGTGTGAGAAGTTACCACCATGCTGCAGTGGAATGTCGACCAGCTTTTGTGAGAGAAAAGTGGGTGTAGGGGGCAACCATGGTGCTTTTGCAAGCAGCAGTGTTGAGTATAGAAAGCCAGATGGGTCCCTTTTCTGCCACATTAGGGTGATTTTTCTAGAGAATTTCCAGTGGGGGATCTGTGACATGTTCTGAGAAAGACTCTTACCTGTCTGGGACAACGCAGGTGAAAGAGCAGATATCACGTGCTGTGTGGATCATGCTGAATTTGCTATCAAACATCTCCAGGTGCTTACCACTAGTGTTGATACTTTTGATGTGAATAGTTTGTCTAGAAGTGACATTTTCCCACAGAACATGATTTAAACCTCGTGGGAGCTTGTCTGCAGGCTGCTGGTGGTGTGTGTATGCAGGAATACTGACTGGCTCCCATGCAGCTCCATGCCCTGACCTGTCCCATGAAATGAAGAGATGTAGAAGCTATTTCCTTGGATATCTTTTGTGTTTATGTTCTGCTGGGGCGTGCTTGCCCAAAAAGAGCCGTTGGGCTGGGGGTTGTTTCCTCAGTGGCTAAGTGGCTGGAGAAGTTTAAAAGTTGCATGTCTTCCCCTAGCGCCAGCCATGCCCCTGTCTCCTCTCCATGGGGCAGGGCAGCTCTGCTTGAATAGAAGGATGACATCCACCTTTTGCTCTTCTCAGCATGTCAGTGCAGCACTTAGAAAGCAGTGTTAATCTCCTTCATAGAAACAGACAATCAAATCTTGAGAACCTCAGCTAGAAAAAGCTTGTTTCATTGAGACATCGGGCAATTCAGAGAGGTACAAGTGGTAAGAGAAAGATGTTTCTCCTTTTTTTTTTAACTCATCCTTTATCACTTTCTGTATCCTTTGCAGTTCCTGGATCTGCCATACCTTGCATTCAGCTTTTCCCTGCCCCCTCTCCATGGAGTTCCCAGTGCATGCAGCCCTGCAGAAATGTGGCTCTGAACCATAAAACAGCTGACTTAAACTCCATTGCTCTGGTTATCAGGCAGGACTCGCTGAGCTCCTGGCACCCGGCAGAGGGCAAACGAGCTAAGAAAACTATCTCATCCCTGCAATCCCTCCTGCACTTCTGGCTTCAGGCCCAGAGCAGCAAATCCAGCAAATTGCCCAGGAAAGATCCTTTGGGATTGTTTTGGACTCTCAGCAGGAAAGATCACATTATCCAAACTCATTTTTTCTCCTCTTCATCTGGCTGCACCTTGCCATTTCTCCTGGCCAGTAACACCATATTTTATTCTTTGCTATGCTGGTGTTTGATTGCTACTGGTATATTAAAACTTTTTTAGCCATTTTCCAGTCTTACTAACATGGTCAGATACAAGAAGCATTTTATGTGTGTATGGCTTTTGTTTCCTGTGTCTGTTTCCTGCTGTTTTGAAAGACATCTTCCTCTTTTTTTTTGATCCACTCCGGTGCAAAATTCTGGGGACTTGAAAGCTGATTCCCAGCAAGAGCTGTTCTTTTGCCAGCCTGCCTACTACAAGTAAGGAGCTGTTCTGTCCAAGGTGTGCAAAAACGTTGCTTAAATTGTGCTTTCTGGTCCTTTACAGCTATAGTGCATCCATACATTCATGTTGTTACCTGTTACTGTTCCAGCTGTTGGGTGTACAGTCCCATTTGCTGCAGGAGAGGAGAATTTTCCTAATAAAGTCCCTTCATTCTGGGGATGTACACTGTTCACCCTCAGAACCGACTGTGGTTTAAGACTTAAGATTTAATGAGCAAATTTAAAAAAAACCCAAGTTTGAAGCGAAACAAGTATTTCTGTCTTTTTCTTTGTTCTCAGGACAAATTGGTGTGTGTGTATCATCAAAGTGATTTAAAGCATAGTTAAACTCTTATGAGACATTACAGAAAAACAATTGCTGTGCATTTGCTTCCTTTAAAAGGTCAGATTTGGGCTGTACTTGCTGCAGGCTGGGAGAGTAAAGAATGCTGGAAGAAATCAGGTACTCAAGTTTGCCATTAAACTCTTGTATTGCACAGGCTCCTGACTTTGTTACACTTCTCTGAAACATCCCAGCATGAGGGTAAGTAGACATTACTTCAGCTCCCAGCTGTTCTCATAGGTAAAAAAGTGAGGATCTTGTTTGTTGCCTTAGAGAAGGGCTGTGTTTGCTCTTGACAGCTCCCCATTACCTCCCTGCAGCCACACCAGCAGCATTCACAGGACCGAGGAACCCATGGGAGAGGTGGGTGCTGCAGGAGAGGGATTGGATCCAGCACAGAGCAAGTGATTTAGCAGGTTCTGGCTGAGTGGATATCACAAAAGCCAGGGGGAAAGCCATAGTGTTTGGGGAGGTAGATTTGGACCCTTTGTTTTAGAGGTGGTGAAGTGAGCGAACAGAACCTGTTTGCAGAAGACTTGTTAGAAAACAGCTCTTTTTGGTAAGATGGCTTTCATGTGGAGTCTGTGAGAGACACTAAACAGGAAGTCCCACAATGACACTTTTATAGAGTTGCTTTGCAGAGAGGGGCTGTGCTTAAAATCCAAATTTAGTTTATTTGAGTGGGAGCGTTCTTGGCTTTTATGTCCGTTTGGTTTCAAAGCAACGTGACAGAGCTTGTCTCATGCATCTCTGATGTCCAGGCAAACTCGTGATCTGGATCCCTCCTGTTATCTTCCTAAAAGCCCTACCCTTTCACTGGACTACATTGGTGCTCGTGCTTTGAGAACTTAGCTGTAGTGTTTTTGTGAAGGGATAATTGGCAAGCTGGATTCTGCAGTAGTGATTACTTCATCTTAAGCTTTAAGTAATTTCATACATCAGCCCAGTAAAATATTCTTGGAAATAGACACAGCACTATAAACCTAAAATCGTGCTCTACTGCTGAGACTCCAGAATCTTTAATAAAAGGTCTGCTTAATAACTAGCATGTGATAGCAAGTGATTAAGAGAGGCTGCAGGCTGGGTTTGTTCAACCTGGAGAAGAGAGGGCAATAGTTAATTGCTGTATTTGACACTCCAAAGGGAGGGTTCAGAGAGGATGAGGCAGGTCTCTTCTCAGAGTGCCACAAAGGGATGAGAAGCAACAGGCACAAGTTGCTGCAAGGGAAGTTCTGACTCAGAAAACCAAAAAAAAATGTTCACAGGGAGAGCGGTCTAGCCCAGAAAGGTTGTGGGATCTCCATTCCTGGAGATAACCAAAACTGGACTGGGCATAGTCCCAAGCAACCTTCTTTACCTTGAAGGGGAGGTCTCTGGCCCAACCCTCTGCTTTGCATGGCATCTGTTTGCTTGTGATGGGGGTCCCAGGAAGTACTGGTTTGTGAGGTCTGCAGGGAACCTTTTCTTGGGGTGGAAGGAATAGACAGCCTCGGGCAGTGGTGGGCTGTCCCTGTTAGTTTCGTCATGCATTTTGTTTGGAACGGTGTTTGTGTCAGCAAGGAAGGAGGACTCATTATTCCAGCTCCTTTTGTGTAACAAGAATCAGTGAGAGGGGCAAGCCAGAAATGAGCAGTGACAGTGACGCTAGGGTAGAAGGTCCCAGAAGATATCTTGCTTGTGGGCTGCATGTCACTGCTTGTGTTCATAGGCAGGTCCATATAAACATGCTGAAGAAATGCAGAAATTTACTGCTGTGGGAGTGTTTTGTAAGGGGAAACCCGCCCACCAGACTGCCTGGCTGTTTCAGCAGGGCTGCACCAGTGCACAAGGGCTCACCACGTTACCTGGGAGTGAGATCATCCAGATCACCTCCTCCCACACCTGTCTTGACAGGTAATGTGTTTTAAAGTGTATGATTAAATATTCTGAGTTGAGGCTTTGTGTTTTTCTGTCAGCTTCTCGGTTAAGTACTGTTATCAGTTAAACAGCCATGATTCTCACCAGGGATGTACATCTGTAGCCACTAGCAGAAAAGGACAATTTTATACCAGGTTGGTTCCTCAGTGTTTTTCCTATGCTCTTGCTGAGGAGGGCAAGGGGCTGTGTTTGGAGGCAGGAAGGCAGAGCTGGTGGTATACCAAGAAGCCATACAAGGTGGTATCTGCCTTTACCACTAAGCAGGGATAGAGGTGGGACAGAGCTTGTCTGAGGCCAGGTGAGAAGGGGCTTGAGGACTTGATTTTGCAAGGTGCTCTGTCCCAACAACTCTTTTGGCTTCGTCTCCCTCTGCATCAGCCACATCTCCAGAAATGAGTCAGACCCAAGAGAGTGTCAGATACAGAACTGGGGAAATTCTTGGTTTAGGGCTTGTTAGGGAGTGAAAGGCAACAGAGCCCTGCACGCTCCTGGAGTAGCTCTTGTTTCCCCCCAGCCAGGAGACTGCAGGAGCCTGGGTTTCCTTTGTGTTAAGGGTAAATACCGGTGCACCTTCAAATATTCCTCTTGCCTTAGGAGAGCTCTGTGCTCTGGGTTAAGATCTGAATGGTTTGTCTTGTCCCCTGCCAACACAAGACTGTTCCCTGAATTTTTTTCAGTACTTGTTTTATTTGTCCCATGAGACGAATAAAGTTACTTCCCCAAGGAGACTTTGACACAGGCAGCTAGAGACCAGGCGCTGGAGTCTTTTATTGATATGTAGTTGCACCACACTTTCCTTTCCTTCATCCTGTTCCATCCAAGCACTTTCTGAGGGCTCGTGTTAGCAATCCCTGCTCCTCCTGGGGCTGTAGCCCCTTTCCACTCCATTCCTGCATGCAATGTTGTTACTCAAAGCAGTATCACAGGGTGGTGCCTAGAAAAGGGCTGTTTTCTCTCTTGAGTAGGTTCTCCAAAGCTGTTATTACTTTTCCAACAGCAAATACAAAGCAAGTTGAAATAGGCTGATGTTGCTAATAAAATTGTTAACCATCCACGTGTGCTTTGAAATGCTTTCATCTTACTGCCCTGCTCAAGGGGTACCAGACACCAAGGGAAAGCCTGTCAATGTGAATGTCAAAAGGACCTTTGGGTTCTTGTATTTGTCAGGGGCATCCTGCCCATTTCCTGTTTCCACTGTGCCACAAGGCCAGGAGGCTGTTCCAGCCTATTCCAAGGATCTGGACCCTCTAGCATCTGGACTTACTGAAACAAAGGGATTTTGAATCTAACTTTTATCTGGGAATCTAAATCCCCACGGAAACCAAGGAGCACATTGGAAGACTCCGTAGGTGTAAACAACATGGTGACTCTTACGCCTAGGCCTATGAGTTTGTGGAAGCCTCCTACCACTGAAGGGTAATCAGGGCTGAGTGGCCTGGAGAGGGAAGGTAAGAGCTGTTAGCCACCAAACCCAGAGAACCCTATATCTTATGGCTGAGGTTTTGTGATGTCTAAAAAGGTGCTGAAGTTTAAGGATCTTTGCAAAGATATGCTGATATGACTGCACCTGGGAAACTTTAATACAGAAGCTGTGTGAAGTATCAGGTTTTTCAGCCACCCAAGGCCCACTTCAAATAGAGATTTTTTTAAAGTAGGAATATCTCTGCAAAGACCTGCTGCCACTTTGGACTGATATAAAGGCTCTTTCTTCCCCTCCCTCAGATCTGTTTTGTCCTCGCCAGGTCCTCTTCCAACACCAATTAACCCTGGTACCTGCTGAAGTCAAGGATGATCTCCACACAAATCCTCTCTGCTCTTGTTTTATTACCCCTATAAGTGAATCACTTTGCCTGACCAGCTTAGATTGATATTTAACCCTTTCTGCACCACCTCCTCCTGGTCAGCTGCTTGGTTTGAAACTGCTTTGTATACCTGAGACTAATAAGGGCATCTTTGAGGGGTGGCTACGGGATAAGTGAGGAGTTCGGCTAGTGGGGTGTCCAAATCCACAAGCCTCTGCTATGTATGGCAACTGCAGACCAGACAAACTCGTGGCACACCCTGCCTCTCTCTCCTGAGTGCCTGGGAGATGGGCAAGCATGAAGCACCTGGCCCCCGAGCCTGAAAACCACCACTGCTTTTTGCCTTCCAGCTAATTTGTGGTTTTAACTCTGCTAATCTCTAATCAGTGCTGGAGAAACCTAAACAAACTAGCCTCAACTACTCCAAAGTATTCATAATTACTAGTTCAGGCTTATAGATAATGCGTTTGGGGATGTTCTAAAAACATCTCAGCTAGACAGGGTAAATGTAAAGAAAGTGGCCTATAATTTACCTTTCTGCTGACATCTGAACTGTGGCCTGGCTGATGCACCTGGTGAAAACAATTTGAGGAATGAGCAGGGGGCCTGGGGTATCAGGCAGGTTCAGGCCTTCCTCTGAGTGTGACCCGTGGAGACAGCAGAGGTAAGGGTGCATATCTGAGCCACAGGAACTGGCAGGATACCCATGCTCCTTGCACTGCAGCCAACTGCAGCTCCAGAGAGCGAGTGCTAAAGGAAGTATGAAACACACTGGATGAGTTTTGGTCAGGGAGAAGGACAAGAGGCTGAAGTGTAACCTCAGGGCAAACAAAAGTGAGTCATCACCAGGAGTGAAGGCTGGAAGGCAGGGACAGGCAGAGAGAGTGCTGGGAAATGTGCAACAACCCCACGTTGAAGCATGCAGCTCAGTCCCTGCCTCATTTGGGAGCAGAGGGAGTGCTTAGAGCCTGCTAATTCCTCCAAATGAGAAAATACTATCTTCATTTCAGATTAGAAGCATTCCCACTTCCATGTTCAACCGCTTCTGATGACTGGGCCTGATGGGTGGGCAAAATTCGATCTTGAAACTTTGCTCCCTCTTGCATACCTTGGTAGCACTGTGTAAAGTTTGCAGCAAACCTCTGGGCACCTAACCCTGAGGAGGAAGAAGAAGTGATGTTGGCATAGTGTCAATGCAAACACCAGTGTATTTCTGGGACATGCTTTTATTTTCTTGAAAGTTTGTCATTTTCAGGATGATTGCCATGTGGAGCAGGTTGTGCTGTGGTCAGGCTGGCTCAGATGGGTCTTGCAGTGCCTCCCCCCTCCCTGTAGTGCCCTGCTCAGCTGATTCCCACAGCCCTGGTTCAAGAGACAAAGCTGCTGAACTAGGGTGTCTGGAGGCAGGTTAAGTTTCACCCTCTCTGCACCTGTAGCCAGGGGAAAGGCAGTGTGGGGCTGGAGCATTGGGGACCTCTGGTCCTAGGGAGTGTACAGGGGGGTACTGGGAGTCATACCCCAAACGCCAGCATAGGGAAGTGCAGCTGAGCTTGTGAACAAGGTGTTATTTTCTCTAAGAGTGTGCAAGGGGGTGTGTGTGTGTGCATCCAGCTTTCAAAGCTGTGGAAGGATCCTTGACCTGCTGCTGAGGGGAAAGTCGTGCTAGCGCACAGTGTCATGTGAGATCATGAGTGAACGTACGTTTTGTGAAGAGGCTTGGCATCTCCATAATTGGATTTTAAGGCTATTTTGTTCCTTTTGAGGGGGGAGCCAGGAGCTCCTTCGGCCCCGACTACTGATCACCCTGTCCTTGGGCACGTCCCCCTGGCACCCACCAGGGAGGAATGGGGGTGAGAGAGGGCAGACCCCTTGCTGTCCCCCACTGATCTGCTGCACTGTTAGTCAACGGCAAGTTCCAGGTCCCAGCCCCTTAGAAAATCTTTACTTATGGCCAAAGTCTGGTGAATGTACAGGGAGAAAGCAAGATGCTGGCCACCAAATACATCAGGCCCAGCATGCATCCTCACTGCTTTCCTCCTCATAGCCTTCACTTCCTCATCACCTGCCCCTCACTGAGCCAGCTCTGTGACACAGGAGGCTTTCTCCAGCATTTGCTGAAAAGCACTTTGTGTGAGTCTATTGAAAAGAAGGCCTTTAAAAATAATAAGACTGTTTTATTCCTCTTTCTTTTTTTTTTTTTTCTCTCTCTCCCTGCCCTTCCATCACACATCAAGCTAAAAATGAGGGAAACAAAATGCAGGAGGACACATTGTTTTCTCCCCTCCGCAGTCCCAGAGCTGTAAAATACTTCTTAATGATAGGAAGCAAGAGGATCTCGGTGCTGGGCCTCCACTTTTTGTTTGCAAGTTTATTTTTCCTAATTCATCCTCGACAAAGGACAGAGCTATAAAAGCATTGACCAGCACGTCTGTGGGAAAAAACTGCCATGAAAAGGGTCGAAGGAATACTGTAGCATTTCCAAACAATTCCAAGAGCTAAAGCCTCTGTGAGATGCAGCTTCAGCTATAACTTGCCCTTCTAGGAACAAGCCTACATCTGTTTGGCAATGCCATATTTTGTAGCGTAAAATAAACCCTTGAGAACAAACAGGCCAGCTTATCCAGAGGGGTAAAAGCCTGGGAACAGAGCTTACTTGTTAATCCTAAAACTGTCAGCAAAGACCCACTAGAGAAATTATAGCTGGCCATGGGCGCTCAAGCTGTTTTCCCTCTGCCTCTCCACCTCCCCCCATCCCCACAACAGCTGTAAAATCTTCTTTATTGTTCTGCTTGTTGCAGAGCGGCACAGAGAGGTCTCCTGGCTGAGGGCTGCAGCAGCCAGGGCAGGGGGAACATCTGATTCATTGTATCTGCACCAGCGTTATTGCTTCAGTGGCAGACAAAGAAAACGATGGTGATAAAAGAAGAACAGCCTGAGCACCTACTGAAGAGGCATATGAACAGGAAATCCTGGCTCATTCCTACATCCGAGCTGTGTGCGCTTTCTTTCCCTCTAGGATCATTATGTTTAACGTCCTCCTGCAATTCAAGCAGTGGTGCTGATAGAGCCCCTTCCCTCCCCCTCCTCTCTCTCTTCCCTGCTCTCACCAGATTTCGAGCCCTCCCTGTGGAAAAATGATTTGTGCATGAGCAGCCTACACAACGGTGCTCATAAGGAATTTGCCCCTGCCAGGAGTTGTTAATGGCACCCCAGTAAATGCCCCCAGCAAAATGGGCTGCTGCAAGCATCAAGTGTGTGTTGAAAAATTGGGTTTAAATCACCCCTTGGGGAATGACCTATTGGCCACCTAAAAAATGCAGGATTGGTTCACTGTATAATTAAGTTCAGGCCATCTCTCGTGCTTACACATGCAGAAACCCAGATGTCAGCTTGGTACGAGTCAAAGTGCTGGGCTGCTTTTAAAGCACCAACAGAAGAGACATCATGAGGGCATAACATTTGCCACTGGAAGAAAACCTACTTTGAATAGTTGGAATATTTAACTGACTGCAACAGATAATTAGCCAAACTCTCTTATGCCTCCAAATATAGATTCATTAGTCATATGAATATATCTCATTGGAACCAAATGTGAGTCATTAGAGAAGTCAACGACAGATCATAAAAAAGGTACTGAGAGCCTCTTTCCCTCCATTCCTGAGAAGTCGTGAGTGTGCGGTGAAAATAATTCGCTTCATTTTCTATTGAACATCTGCTGGCAAATCTGTTTTAAAGGGAGGCCTTTGAGGGGCTGCTTGTATGCAGGGCTATGCATCCCATTTTCCCACTCTGGGATTTGTGGAAGTAACGAATGCAAAGCCTGTGCTGGGCTTTTTTCTATACATTGGGTTTTTTTTGTGTTGTCTTGAAGAGACTTCCTTGAGTCACTCAGGGTAAAATTCAAGTTCTGTAATACAGAAAGGGGTTTTGTAACGTGAAGTGGAATAAAAATATCTTTGTTATTTGCTTCTAATTTCAGGGGAACATTTTTGTTGGCTTGGATTTTCAGAGTCCCTTACACTCAGAGCAATTAGTGCTGCAAGCAGCAATGAGTGCCGCTGCCACAGGGACCCCAGAACTAACTGGATTACTTCAGAAGTGAAGCAAGAATGATTAAAATCACCGCCCAGCTTCATCGAGGTGCAAACAAACAATGGTACATTTAGGAAAGTAAAGTAAATGGATAGCTCTTCCGCGATGAGGTATCCACAACATGGTGGGCAGCCAGGGAAAGGGACCATGCTTGATTATACTCTTATAAAACTTAAGCTATTGCTTGGGAAAACCCATGGACTGGGATGGGACTGTTGTGCTTGGTCCCAGGATGTATCACAGGGATTTCATGGAGCATGCTGAACGCCACAGACCGTCGTCCCACCCTGCACTCATCAATCCCACAAACAAACATGCTGTTATATAACTCCAGGGTCATGAGTAATCCTGTGCTGAAAGTTGTGCTGCACAAGTCATCAACAGCAGCATTTTGCAATTTGAAAAAACCAAAACCATAACAACAAAAAGCTACAACACCAAATGTTAACTTTAAGTGCCCCAAAGCTGACATTTCCACAGCTGAGGGAACTCACGCTATCTCAGTGCCTGACTTCAACCATATAACACCACAATGATATTAACTGAGTTTGCCAGGTTTCTTAGGTTGGTTGCATTTCCTTGGCTTAGTTGTTATTATTTTTTATTAGTGAAAAACGTCACTTCTATGTGACACCTCTTTTACTTAAAGTCCTCTGCGTAGCCTGGGACAATCGGGCAGCAGGCAGAGAAGTGTCATAGGGTTTGGAATGGCTATTTCACACCAATACCCCAAAGCATGGAGAGCTCTGCCTCTGCACTCCAGATTGTACTCCGGCTTTTGGCCACCCTTGTGGGGTGGTGCCACAGGGGAGGTGCTGAGCCTGCTGCAGCTGAGTTTGGTCTGGGGTCTGTGGTGACCCAGGCTGTAAATGCAGGCAGCCCCATGGGCATGGAGCCCTGCATCTCAAAATGGACTCACTCAGCCTCAGGACCCTGCTCCCATGGAGGCTCCCAGGCCGAGTGTTTGGAGGAGAGCTGGATTGGTGACACTTTCCCTAAGCCCAGGTTTTCCCCCCATCCCCACAGCAGAACCTGACTCGAAATGTGGCTGCTGGTACCTGGCCTGGAATTTCTCCTGCAGCAGGGTGAGGGTGGGCTCCTGCCTGCCCTCAGCCCCAATTCTCAGCTCTCAATCGGAGTGTGGAGATCACCCAGTTCCCCCTTCAGCACTGGGTGTCCCTATGGGGCAAGTCCCCAACTCTCCTGTGGGATAGGAGCTCCGTCCTTCCCTGTACCAGATGCCTCTGTGGGCCAGGGCTCAGTCCCTGCTGTGGGGCAGCCCTCAGTTCCCTCTGGGTTCAGCTCCACTCCAACCCGCAGGGCAGACCCTCGTGGGGCAAGACCCTGACTCCCATTGCAGCAGTCCCTTTCCTCGTGTTGGTCACACCCCAGTTTCCCCTTGAGGGGGGGAGGGGGCATCCCTGACCCCTCTGTGGGGCTGCCTTCTGCTTTCTCCTCCAAAGCAGCTCAACGCCCCGTGTGCCGTACTTCTACCCCTGTTGGGCAGCCCCAACCCCTTGGTGCGGTAGGAGCTCCATCGTACCCTGTACTAGACGCCTCTGGGGGCCATCTCCTGTGGGGCAAGAACCTGGCTCCCATCGCAGCAGTCCTTTGCCTCGTGTTGGTCAGACCTCAGTCATCCCTTTCGGGTGGCATCCCCGACCCCCTGTAGGACAGCCATCGACCCCCTGTGGGGCTGCCCCCCTCCTCTCCGCCCGAGGCACCCCGACCCCCTGCGGGGCATTCCTCCCAGCTCCCCCCCTCTCCCCCCTGACCCCCGCGGGCGGGCTGTGGGGCGGGCGCGGGGGCGGCTCTAGGACCCTGCGGCGGCGCGCCCTGCGCCGCTCCCCTGCCTCCGCCGCTCTCCGCGCCGCGCGGCCGCGCTCCGCTCCGCGCCGTGCCGCGCCGCGCCGCCGGGGGGCCGAGCGGCGTGTCCACCTGCCGGCCCCGCCGCCCGTCAGTCCCGCCATGGCGCTCGGCGGGATCGGTCGCGGCGGCGCGGCGCGGGCCGCCTGGCCGCGGCTGCTGGTGGCGGCGGCGGCGGCGGCGCTGGCGCTGGCGGGGCCGGCGCTGCCCGAGGTGCTGTTCCGCTGCCCGCCCTGCACGGCGGAGCGCCTGGCCGCCTGCCCCCCGGCCGCCCGCCCGCCCTGCCCCGAGCTCGTGCGGGAGCCGGGCTGCGGCTGCTGCCCGGTGTGCGCCCGCCTGGAGGCCGAGGCGTGCGGCGTCTACACGCCGCGCTGCGCCGCCGGCTTGCGCTGCTACCCCGACCCCGGCGCCGAGCTGCCCCTGCAAGCCCTGGTGCAGGGACAGGGCACCTGCGCCCGCCGCCGCGACACGGCCGAGTACGGCGCCAGCGCCGAGCGCCCCGCAGGTGAGCAGCGCCCGTCACCGCGCACCGGGCACCGCGCGGCGCGCCAGGGCGAACCGCGCACCGGGCACGGCACACCGGGACCGGGCACTGCGCACTGGGCACCGAGGGCACAGCGCGGCAACGCTGCGTGCTGGGCACCGCGCACCGCGCACCGGCACCAGGACCGGGCGTCGGCGACCCCGTCCCGGGGACCGGCCATCGTGCACCGGGACCGAGCGCCGACGACCTGGTGTTGGGACCGGGCACTGCACACTGGGACCGGGCGCCCGCAACCTGGTGCTGGGGACCGGCATCGTGCAGCGGGACCGGACATCATGCAACGGGGCCGGGGCTAGGCGCCAGTGACCGAGTGGTGGGGACTGGGCACCTTGCACCGGGACCGGGCACCGCGCACCTGGTCCAGGTATCGTGCACCGGGACCAATTGTCGGCGACCTAGTGTTGGGAACCGAGCACTGCGCACTGGGACCGGGCACCGTGCACCGGGACAGAGATCTAGATACCGGGCACCGGGTGGGTTTGAGGGACAGCGGCGGGGCAACGGGGCACCAGCCCGTCCCGAGGACAAAGGGATCTTAAAGGGGATCCTCCCGGGGCAGTGGGATCCCTCTGTGGCAGTGGGAGGGCGGGGAAGGGGGATCCCTGCGAGTGAGGAGAGAGAGCCCAGAGAGGGACAAAAGGGGTAGGAATGTGAGGGGCGTTGGAGGGGGAAAAGAGACGTGAGCGCATTCCTGGGGGAGTGGGAGAAAAGGGGCATTTGGGGGTGCAGCTACCCCGGAGCTACCCCGGCTTAGAGAGGAAGGTTTCCTTCGCACGGGGCAGGAACCCCAGGGTCGGGGTGTAATGGGCCGGGAGGAGAGGGCTGCGGGTGGAGAGGGGTACGGGTGGAGAATGCAGGGACTGCCCCGGGGGCAGGGTGGGGGTTGGGGTCTTCTGGAGAAGAAGACCCATGGGGGCAGGTGAGAGTGAAATTAAGCGTAGATGCAGTTTAGGGAGAGTCTTTCAGGAAGCAGAAGTAGGTGTAGGTTCAGATTTGAGGTTAGTGGGGAATAAAAGCACCCTGGAGAGTGACGGATTCCCCAAAGATAGGGGGAGCGGCAGTGCGGGAGGACCATGTGCTGCGTTGTGGGAAGCGGGTGGCTGGGAAGCTGCGGGGATCCTGCTTTATGGGGAGGTTGTTCCCTGCGGCCACCTTTCCAGCAAAGCCAGGCTTGGAGCTGGAGTGGCCACTGTCTGCTCCTGTGGGGGTCCTGGCGCCCTCTGGCATCCCTGCTGCAAGCACTCGGTGCCAAGGGGGAGAGGAGCATCCCCCAGGGGCACGGCCCCGAAGACGGGGATGGTAACAGGCTCCAGACCTGTTGCTGCGCGATTACTGCGGGAGGGAGTGCTCCTGGGGATGCCAATACATCTGAACTTGGTTTTATTAATGCATCCTCGGCCCTGCGATCGGCCGCAAGCTCTTTCCCTTTCCGTGAGATGTTGAAAATTGCCGAATCAGGTCTGGAAGTAGAAACCAGCACTTTTTCCTTTGAAATCACACCTTCTTGACTTCTACCTCGCGGCTGGTTTTTCTCTCCTCTCTATTAGTGGGGCTGTGACCGTGTGACGATTTTGAATTCCCTCCCTTCCCCCCGCTCTTGTTCAGGCATTATTTAAAAGCACTCTGAACGGGGCTGTTCCTCTCGGGTTCACTCCCTGGGAGGATGGGGCGCGCAGCCAGGTACCTGCTCACGCTACTCCGGGTGCCTGCGCGTGCTGCTCCGCTCGAGGAGGAGGTGGAGAGAGGAGGGTGAAGAAAAACCAGCAGCAGGGAAAACTACACGTTGGAAGCTGCTGCTTCCGTGCACTCAGGCTGTGGCTGCTGTTGTCCCCACTCCCGTCCCCCATCCTTTGCCCAGCTGGGAAGGTCTGTAGAGAGCTGGGAGCCTGGAGAACACGCTGATGTGAAATCTTGCTTGACTACAGAATATGAATGTCAAGGGCGTGAATTTTAAACTCTCCAAAAGAAGACAAGGGCATTTAGATTTAAGGAATCTGGTGCTGACTGCCAGGCTTTTGCTTTTACAAAAAGCTTGGGCAGAGGGAGGAGAGCATTGCAGTGAGAGGTGTTTTTCTGAGTTAATGCTGCTTTTTCTGCTTTTATGGACTTTATTTCGGATTTTTTATGTTACTTCACTGGTTATTTTGCTTGATTTTATTACCATTATTCCTTTACAATGGATGTGATTTATTTGGCTGTATCTCTGCATGTAATACACACACACGTAAATAGCACAGTTTAAAAACACTTCAATGTATGTGGTGCTCTGTAATGTCCATAGGGGGTGAATAATAAAAAATATTGGCACATCCTTAACCAGCATGATGGGAAACATGCAGCTGGAAAATTCATAGTCGAGCATGTCTTGGCAGAAGTGCTTGGACATCCAGAAAAGGGTTTGCTCTCTTCAGGTTACAAGAAGTTTAACAGGTTTTTGAAGCCATTAGAAAAAAAACAAACAACCCAACCAAACAAAACAAACCCACAATAAAAACAAGACACAAATTTGCCAGCCTCACTTGATGGTCCTCTGTTCAGGGTCTCATCTTGGCTTCCCTTTGCAGTGCCTGCAAAACATATACGAGGAGGAGTTTGCTTTTTGTTTAGAGCAGGGACAGGAAAAGCACTCTGGCACCCGGGATTGGAATTCCCTTTCAAATGCTGATGTCAAGCTAGTTTCTAGAGTGCCCCTGAGCAGGTTTTTGCCTGCAAAAGGCAGGTGTTGAGGCCTTTTTATTTTAAATGTGCTTAAAGATATTTGCCCTTTTTCCCCTTTCCAGCTTGAAAAGGCTCCTTTGGCTGATTCAGGGCTGGAATGCAGAGTTCATGCTTTTCCCGAATTAAGAGGTTGGCACGTTTTTTTTTGTCCCTGATGAGAGGCAGAAGGATTGCCCAAATGAAACAAGGAATAAAACTCTGCAAATTCTCCTTCCGTGGCTCCAGCATTGTTTAGTCTTCCACTTAGGTCTGTAAAAGCCAATCCTGAAATCATTGTAGGCGGAAAGTAACATAAACCACTATGTAGCTCGGAAGCAGGGGATGTTGCTCATTGCACAAGAGGGTTTGGGTATTTTAAAGATGCTGGGAATGCTGGAACAAAATAGCAGCAGTCTGTGGAAATCAGTCTTAGAACTCGTGCCCCCCCCAGGGAGACGAGTGCACAGACTCCCACTGATGGTGAGAGTGAGATGGAGGCTCAGCACCTCCAGGGATCAAGGCCTCTGAAATAGTTTCAATGCCACGGGGCCACACTACAGTTTATTTCAGGTCATCATGTAACAAACTTCACGTACTGCTGACTCGAACTGCCTGAACTGAGGACAGAGGGTTGTTATTGTCCACGTGGAGCTCGCAGAGAGTTCAGGCCAGTCTCGAGTGTGTTTATTCTTTCAGCAGCTCAGCAAGATCAGCATGCTGTTTTGTGTATGGACTAAATTATGTCCCCAGGGTCTGCCAGCACACAGGGAGCAGTATGAGGGCTGCCTGCACATTATATTCACAGTCTGTGTTCTGACAGATAATGTCTCAGTCCCCGGTAGCCATCTTCTCTCCAGGGACATCTAGGGTGGGCCAGGATTGAATGGGTCCTGGAGAGATAACATGCTTTGAGAGGCATTTCAGGTATCGTTGGGGTCTCTCAATCTCTCCAATCTCAGTTGGAGCCTTTGGCTTTGGCCATCATTGAACCGTAATCGGGGGTCTTGTCCAGCTTTCAGTTGTACTATCCCTCTCCCTTCTGCTGGGTATAGGTGTCACCTTGAATCATGTTTGGCTAGTTCAGAAGTTAATCCTGCAGAAAGCCAGTCCCAGGAAACAAGTCAATAGTTTTCTGTAGGATCCATAACTTTAACTGACTCAATGTTCAGCAAGTTGCTAGTGCTGCTCCAAGATGGGAACTTGTGCAGGGAGATGGAGCAGGAGAGATCTTAGCAGTGTCAGCAAACATCCTAAATTGTCTTGCCTGAGTTATGAGAATAGCTGAAGAACATCTATTTTCTCCTAATAGAGGCAAGATCCCGGGAACAAAACTTGTTCCACCCTGAAAAAAGAGGCTTTCAAGCCACTCTTGAAAGCTGACCAGTAAGGGATTTTTTCCCCATTTGCCACTGCAGTTCAGTGGGGTTTGTAGTATTGTTTTATTTTGTTGTGAGATATTTATACTAATTCAGTAGGATCTGCCTCTGAACCTTCTGCTGGCTATTGAGTTCTGCTTTGGAATCTCACTTTTTTGTTAAAACGAATACATTTGATCCATGCCAGTGCAAAGTAACCTTTCCAAATGGAAAGGGAGCTGTGCAAACGATGCAGCCTCAGACAACCCTGAACTTGCAGGGCTGAGGTTGCCTCATGCACCTCGTCAGGGACTCCCCTTTGAACTCTCATGATACAAACCCAGAGTTAAAATATTGAGTTGTTAAAAATGTAGCCTTCCAAATAAAATCCTTATTTAGGTAGCCCCAAATACCACACATCCTTCCTTATGGGTCAAGTGTCAAAACCTCCATTTCCTCTTGTGAGGCAGCTGCTAAAAGACAAGTTTAATGTATTGCTCCAAAACACAGAAGACCGAGGCTGGAGGTAGCATAATAAAGAGGAATTTTAACAACAATTTGAAAACCATGCCTATAATGCTATGAGTACATTTTTTATGTCCACAGCAAGTGTTCTGCATTTCCACTGTTTTTATGAGGAACTGAAGTATCCATCATGATTTGCATGTGCATATCTGTCCTTCTGCCCGCACAACTTCTGACTCCGTCAGGCAAGTTGGCCAGATCTAATGGGCAGTGGAGGACCTGAAGGCACCATGTTGCTAAAAAGTGGTTGAGGAGTAAGAGGAGAACCAGGCTATGAGTCTTTCTTGTCCTATGCCAGATACCTTTTGAGGCAAAGCACATGAGCAAGAGGGAGGTGAGTTATGAGTGCTGCAACCAGGCATTCAGCCTGACTTATTCAAGCTTGGACATTACTAGACACCAGAGAAGCCAACTGCAAGATCCAGATCCACAGGAGCATGATAATATGTCCACAACCACTACAGTGGCTCTGCCCAAGATAAACTGAACATCTACAGAGGTTGTTGCCGTGGAAGAAGTTATTGAAAATGAAATGTAATTAATTACAGCTCTAGGGATGATATATGAATGAAAAAAAACCTCACACAGCTCATCTGTCCTTGCTACTTCTGGGGCTTTGCCAGTAGGTGGACCAGGTCTCTAAGCTCCTTTGCAGTAGCTGTGTCTGGTCAAGAGCTGACCTGGTTGGGCCCTTGGCTGTCTGTCTTCGTAAGTATAAAGACAAGAAGTAACACCTTGTGGAGCAGCTTCTTGAAAATAATACTATTCCCTGTCCCCGTTCCACCTCAGTTTGCTGTGATGGTGGTACGAAAAAGGTGGGAAAAAGGAGGGAGGGGGAAGCCTGGGAAGATTTCAAGGCTTTGGCCCAAAGAAGAAATGTGTTTTCATGCTGTCCCTTGGCAAATGGTCCATTTCCTTCTTGCCCTTTGCAGTTGTTTCCTTTCCTCTGAGTTTCAGGCTCATACTCGCTGAGCATGGTATTTGTCAAGGGAACAGCAAGAAGCCCCGTCTGTGAGAAAGTCCATGTCGTTTGTTTTATCCACATCCAGGAATTGAGTCGAGATAAACAATTCAGGAGGCAAACCAGTGAAAACTGGAATGCGAGAGGTATGTTTGTGTATGGCTCTGTACTAGACCTGGCTGCAGTATTCCTGGGGCTAATTTATCTCTCTGATGAGCAGCTATTGTTGTTACCAACAAACACAATTGGATTTGTGAAGACAGGGTTTCACCCCAGTGGCCAGCAGTACTCCTGTACCTGGTTTTCCTGGTTGCATGTCCAGCAGTAGAGACCTTCCACAAACAGCATTTTCCCTGGTAGATTTTTTTTGTTTCTGCTTGGATTGGGCAATTCCAGCTTTCTGAGCATGATCGCAGCTGCCTTTCCTGCTGGAACTCTAATTCCTTTTGCTTTACGCAGAGAGAATAAGAGAAAGGCCAAGGTAAAATATAAAGATGCTTTTAAAGCATTTCTGTTACAGGAAGAGGGCTAAGCTATGTCATGTACTGAGTTTCCAGGTGTAAAGATTCCTAATTTCTTTCCTTGTATCAGGATGAAATATATAACTTCAATATAGTGGCTGCTTAGCAGATACCTGCTGTATCAGAGGGATGCAAACTCGTCATTGCATACGCTTCCATTATCACTTCCACTCATCTTCACCCCTGGCTCTTCCTTGGGGAGTTGCTGCCTAGATCAGTGTGTGTGTGACCACTTCTCAGGACATATTGACACATTGGACTTTGCTTTCCAATGTGTCTTTGCCAATGGTTTGCATCTGCTAGAAGAGGTAGGTTTGTCCTCAGTGGAAGAGCGAGGCTTTACCAGATGGCATTGGCCTTGTGGAGGAAGCTGCGTTAGTGCCCCGTGTATGCTTGGAGGAGGGAGGTGTGTTAGGTGTCCCTTTGCTGTGTGCCATGCAACAACATGCTGCTTCAGGGGTGCCGAGTGCTGTGGGATTTGGGGGCTGACCATGGTGCATGCTCCTGGTGTGAACTCAGAGAGAAGGAAAAATCCTTACTGGGGGTCCTAACATGTTGTGGAGATTATTCTTGATTGCCTTTCATCCCTGCCAAGCTGATCTCGTTGCAGTTGTGCCCCACTCCCTCCCTGACCTGGTGCACATTCTTGTGCCCAGTCATAACAGCCCTTGGTCCTTGTCTGAACCCTGGGTGAGCCATGATGGGGAGTTAACCCAATAAAATCTTCATTTTTCTGGAAGGATGAGTTTTCTGTCAGCTTAGGAGATTGCAAATCCAGTTTTATTATTATTTCCACAAAGACAGGCCGCCTTCAGTATACTGAATCACCAACTAAAAAACATCTTTGTCCACCTTCAGCATTCACTTACAGCAAGCTGGGAGGTGTTTCTCATTCATGAATTAGCCAAGTGTGACCTCATTAAATGTGCTAATTGACATCTAATTACAAGCGAACGTGATGTGGTGCTTATCCTGGGCAAAGGCTTAAGAGAAAAGGGTTAGTGCCAGTTATTGGAGCTTTGCTGCAGCCCAGCATTTGACAGCTTGTTGTAACTGCATTATTGATTGTCTTCTGTTCAGTGATTTGTCCCATACTTAATTTGGCTAGATAACAGTGGGAGGATAAAATCTCTTACTGCATCAGCTTATGGTAGAAATAAATTGTTTTAGAAGGGAAAGGGTCAGTAATCACATGCCTTTCTTATGGACTGAAATACTGGGAAACATCAGGTCACTTAAACTATCCTTTGACATTGAAGCTTTTATTCTGAAGAAAGCTGCACTGTGTCTCTTGGCTGGTAAGGGAACAAGTTCACTGCCTGGTGCTCTCTGTAGTCAAAGATCCCATTAATTCTGACGGCCACAATGAAAGATTTCTTGGTATTTCATTCTGGACTGTAATTGAGAGTGACACAAAGCACTGGTGGGAATTGGACTGTGTTGAAATCCCTGCTTTTCTTACAGTTTTCTGCAGATAAACCACCTCAGGTGGGATGAGGGGATTTCTAATGCTCTGCCCTTGAAATGAATGATGTCTCCAACACCTTACTAGCCAGAGGCAATTTTAGGAAGGAGTTTTTGTGCAGCTCCTTGCAGCATGTCCTTGTAGCCAGGTGATGCAAGATGCCTACAGTGTGGTATGCTGTTGCAGTTACTTGCATGTCATCTGTGGCAGAATCTTCTAGTCCTATATTGTTGGGAAAATTCATGAAGTTTTGCCCAGTGTTTTTGTTTGAGATCACAGCAAGATTTGCCTGAAGATCTTCCTTTTCAGATTTCATCCAGTGCAGTCTGTTCCCAGCTGTTCTCGCTAGTTGTAGAAGACCGATTCCATGCTAATGGACTTCTCTTGGCTTGGAGAGGAGGTTGTATGATAACCTTACTATGTTTTCCTCTTGCTGTTTTGAAACTAGAAAAGGGTGTACACCTGATGTCCACAACTCAGGAGTGCTTGCTGTTCAGTCAGGGGGACCGGTAGGTACAGTGAGTTGTTGGAGTGGTTTTGTGGTTTTGGGTGTCCTCTAAGACCTTTTGGTACCTCCACAGATCTCTTGAGTGTCTCCTGTAGGGTGCTCTGTATTTTAGACGTCCCAAATTTTGCTCCTGAGGGGAGCAGGAGAGATCCTGAGTGGCCACAGTGAAGGCAGAAGAGCAGAAGCAGTGAAACCAGCTAGAATCTGAGCTTTTTTTTTTGCATCTGGAAAGTTGCTTGGGGTCATTTTCTGTTTGAATCCGGGAGGTTTTGTCTGTGGTGCTCAGCATGCCATTTGGCTGTGAGTTGAGCTGAGGGGGAGACTCCAGGTTTGAGGCCAGCGCAGCGGGAGCCATCCCACACAGCCCAGGTGGAAACGCAGAAATGGGGAGATGACCTCAGGTTTAGCAAAGAGGAATGGCATGAGGAGGGAAAGAGGGAGGGCTGGCCAGCATGGAGCTCCTGTCCACCCATACCGTTAGAGCCCAGGGCTGGTACTGTGGCTGTGCCCTGTAGCCCTGGCAGGCATGTGGAGCTACTGAGGCTGTGAATAATTTGAGGTGGCTGGTGGCTCATAATCTGGCTCCTGGCCACTGGGAGAGTTTGGTGTGGATGTTGTAAGGTCAGGGTGGTTGGCCACTATTGTGTTTCTGGTTGCAGTGTGGCTAACCCAGAAGCCCCAGGGCTTTCTGTGGCTGTTTTCTGTTCTTACTGGCCCTCCTCGCTCAACCTGCAGCACCTTTGCTGAAGATAAATTCAAGTTACATTGGTGAATTGTCTTGCTTCTTGAAGACACTTGTCAGAGGGCTGCAGTCCACCCTGCACATAGTTGCTTTGCTCTTCTAGGTTTGCAGCTGAACCACTGCAAGGAAAATGCTGAGTGATAACACTATAATGAGTCTTATCACTGCTTTCTGAAGTTTGGAAGAACTGCTTCAGGCTCCAACTGAGGCTCTGATAAGGCATCTCTTAGTCCAGCTGGTCAAGGACAAAGTTCCTGTGGTGAAACCTTCTCCCTGTCTGTACTACTGGGCTTCATAGCTTTTCTTTTTCTAGCGTAGTACCAACCAACAACCAAGGGTCATGAGTTTGATATGATCCCTGATGTGTAGAGGGCACTGTCCTTTCTTCTGAACATCCTCTGAACTGGGTTGATATAAAGGCAGGGAAATCACTGCTGCACCGTCTTGATTTAATTGTGATGTGAATGGACAGGTAATGATCTGCCATGGTGGAAACAGCGATGAAGAGGCCTAAAGCAATGGGTGGTCATGACAGGGGGCATCTTCCTTGGGCCATGGTGAACAGTGCTGCTACCACAACTTGTGCAAAGGTGGTTTTGGGAGGATTTTGTTTAGACTATTAGAAATCCTGGTTGCTACAGATAAGTCCATTACAAAGGACATTTAGGGCAGAAGGTCTCGATTTCTGGTGGTGTTCAGAGAATATGACCATTCCTGGGACTGGATGGTGGGACAGCACCAGAGATACTATTTAGATATTTAAGCCTCTAATCCATCACCGAATTTAAAGAGCAGTCCAGAACTGGGAGTGAAAAATGAGACTATGGCAAAATGGTGGCTTCTTACACAATAGGTTGGCTCCCTGTGGGTAATTTGAGCCATTTTGTTGTTGTTGATTTTAGTGACTAAAATAAGTTTATTCCATGCTTTTTTTTTTCCTGCCAGTCCCTGAAAACACTGTCGCCCCCAGCTTACTGGCAGATTCCATTAATTCTTGTGCATTATTGAGGGATTTAGGTCAATGAGATTCTTGCCTGGAATTTCTCTGTGGAGGAGCCAGGTTTCCCACTGCCTGCAGATGAGACCTGAAAAGCTCAGCCTCCTCACATATCCAGCCTGGTGGTAGGAATACACCTTCTGATGTCTCCACGACAAATTTGGTACCCTGCTCCGTTCAAGACACCCATCACTGAGATCAAGGCCAAGGCTGGGCTGGTGGCAAGGGTTGGTCCACAGAGCTTTGAATAATGCTGAACTGCCTGGTTTGGGATGGTTTTGGAGGTCTAGACCTCTGTGAACATGACTGGGGCATGCTTGTTCTGGGTGTGGGGGGGCACTGGAAGGAATTTGACATAGAGCCTTCTGAGGCAACTCTCTTGTTTGGTAAAACTTGGGCTGTGGGGTTTGGTGTGAGGGAAAAACAACATCCACATTGGTTTCTCTGTCCCAAGGGCCGGTCAAGTGTTGCAGGAGGCCACAGGAATCCTGCTCGTGACCACAGCCAGATTAATGGCCGTTCTGGCAGCTTTTCAGGAGTGAGGAATTTGGCCACTTTCACAATAATGGCTAGAAATTCCACAAGAATTAATTAGTTTTATTACAGGACATGTCCTTCCTGCTCTTCCAGGGCTGCCTGAAACACTGAACTCATTACATGAAGAAATAAAAACAGTACTAAAAATAAGAACTGGTATCCCAAGCCTTTGTGAGGAAACACGCAGAGTATGCTGACATCCTCCACCAGATGTGCTTCCCAAGCTGTGGCTTTTGGCCATATGAGATCTAAACCCATGTTTTAGATCAATTGCAGCCACTAAAATGCCCCAGCTTGCTCCACAGAAGCGGCTTCTCTCAGCCTCTAGGGCGCCTGCTCAGCTTAAACCATTTATCACAGTATCACAGTATCACAGTATCATAAGGTTGGAAAGGACCTCTGAGATCATCAAGTCCAACCTATAACCTAACACTAACACCAACCATCATCTAGACCATGGCACTCAGTGCCTCATCCAGTCTCCCTTTAAACACCTCCAGGGTAGGTGACTCCACCACCTTCCTGGGCAGCCCATTCCAATGGCCAATCACCCTTTCAGTGAAGAATTTTTTCCTCACATCAAGTCTAAACTTTCCCTGACGAAGCTTAAGTCCATGCCCTCTGGTTCTGCCACTGGTCACCTGAGAGAAGAGACCAACCCCTGCCCGACTACAACCTCCTTTTAGGTAGTTGTAGAGAGCAATGAGGTCTCCCCTGAGCCTCCTCTTCTCCAGGCTAAACAGCCCCAACTCCCTCAGTCGCTCCTCATAGGGCTTGTGCTCCAGCCCCCTCACCATCTTCGTTGCCCTCCTCTGAACACATTCCAGTATCCTAACATCTTTCCCATACTGAGGGGCCCAGAACTGGACACAATATTCAAGGTGAGGCCTGACCAGTGCCGAGTACAGGGGGACGATAACTTCTCTGGTCCTGCTTACTACACTATTCCTGATGCAGGCCAGGATTCCATTAGCCTTCTTGGCCACCTGGGCACACTGCTGGCTCATGTTGAGCTTCCTGTCAACCAGCACTCCCAGGTCCTTTTCTACCTGACTACTCTCTAGCCACTCTGTCCCCAGTCTGTAGCTCTGCTGTATCTAGGCTTCTTAATTACTCCTGCAGTTTCAGTGTGATCCAGTGTTCACATTTGGCCCTTGTATGTTTTATGGTGGATGCTGCACACCTTCAGCTTCCTCTCCCCATGTAATGGGTTTCTGTAGTGCTGATCCTACCTTGCAAGGGCACTGTTTGCTTCTATGGTAGTAAAGCACTTGGAAATAACCCTGATAAAGGATACTCTGCATTTGTATTTTGGCCAAGGTTATATCATAAAAATGGCAGCATGGGACTTTGGAAAGGTCTGCTCAAGATCAGTCAGAATGACAGTAGATTGAGTAAATATTTTGAGATTCCAGAGCTGATAACTCCCTTGTTAGTGAAGAGTCAGCCTCTAGAAACTTATTGCCTCTCATGTGGCTTTTTGGTCAAAGGTTATCCATGGACTCACTGTACATTTATTTTAATCCCTTTTTAGAAGCACTAGTGTCTTGAGATTTGTGTGCTGGTCAGGGACAGGTATACAAAGTAGTCGCTGCTTGCTGATTGTCTCAGTGTTTGCTTTAAGAATATTGCTTCTGACACCTGTGTTTGGACGGGGTGTTCTCCATGTGACTCTAACCCATACTTTCTGGCCACCTCCACTTTTGTGGAGCAGAGCTTGATTTGTTAGGCCCTTGTTTTGGATGAAGTGAGTTCACTGTGGCTCACCAGGGAGATGGTAAATTTCCTGCAGGGCCCACTGCACAGAATGTGATTTGGTTGGTGCTCAGCCCTTTTGGGAACTGTGACCCTTGTCCCATACGGACTAAGGCCAGCTGAGCTGACAAAGGGCTGAAATACAATTTTTTTCATCATTAACAAAATATGCTATATAAAACAGAGTAAAAAATGATAATGCAGACACAGATTTCTTCTAATCTCAGACAATTGGAAAGTTTCCGTCTTTCTAGTAATGGTTGCTATTGATTTCAGTCATTGCTTTCCTCCATTTTTTTGTTTATTCTGTTTTTTTTATCAGTTTGTTTTCAAGGATTTGTTACCTTAACCCCTGGCCATTAGGCTAGTCCTGCATGTACTAAAACTGACCTTTGCAAATTCAGATCACGATGAAGGCGTTTGGGCAGCGCAGATATGACCGGGCAGCAGACCAGCCTGGCTAAAGGTCTGTCAAGCCCATAATCCTGTATTAGGTTGTAGCCAGCAGTGCACAGATTGGGAATTTATGAAAAGTATGGAATGAGCCTTGCGAGGTAATAAATAGGAACAGTGCTATGGAAACCCATGACACTGCTGACACTGCTCAGCCCATGATTTCAGGGTTTTCCAAAGCACAGCCCGGTCTGCCAGCTGCTCACAGAGGTACCTTTCTCCTTGTATGAGCTGTCCTCATGACTTCAAGTACTGTGGGAGGCAAGCAAACCCTTGTCTGTGTACGTCACTGTGGTATCTTGAGGGTTTGGGATAGGAGATTTCCATGTACAAGACCAGTTTGGGGTTGCTCTTTCAGATAAATTGTTCTACCTATTCCTGTCTCCTTCTGCCTCATGTGTCTGTGAACAGCAGCCATGGCGAGAAGGGAGGTCCCATCACTTGGGCTGTGCCAGTGGAAGCACAACCCTGCCCAGGTCTGTTTTTCCCCTAAGTTACGTGTGAGGAGAGTTCAGCCACCTGGCTGTGGTTGTCAACAGTGTCCTTGTCCCCTGGAACTCATCTGTCCTAGCAGAGATGAAATATCCCAGCTGACCTAAAAAACTGCTTGTAATTGAAGTGCATCGACTCCCTATAAATATTCAACTGAGTCTGTGTTTTTTATTCCCACTCCCCCCACCCTTGCCCTTCCTGCAGTTCCTGTCTTTTATTTTTCCTGCCTATGTGGGGATAGTCCCCTCCATGGCATCCTGTGATGAAGCTGTCTTTTTGGCAGTTGAATTATGAAGCTGGCTTGTCTCCTGTCATCATTATCCATGTTCAAGATTGACATCGAGCTCAGTGTTGAGTGTGTGAACGCTCCTATGAGTGTTTACAACTCCCTATGGATTGCCCACTGCCATATAAATTATATCCTGAGAAACTGCCTCCTGCAGTAGGCTTTTGCAGCTCATCTCTTGAAGCAGTGGACTCCCATCAGATTTAGGAAACTTTTTTAATGGGGGGAGTTATCAAAATTTCGTCCATGAAAGGAGCTCTCAATGAGTTGGACTTCAGGCTGTGTGGCAGAAAGTGTCTGCAGTGCAAGACTGCAGTTAGTGTGGTAACATAACACAGAAGGTACCTCTGCAAGCAGCTGGCAGACCAGGCTGTGCTTTGGAAATCCCTGAAATCGTGGGCTGAGTGGTGCCAGCAGTGTGACCCGAGCTGGGCTGACTGCCTGACGCCTGTACCTGGGGCTTGTTATGAAAGGTGTGCAATCTGCCTGTACTGCAGTAACCCCGAGCCCCATTGCTCTCTTCTCTCTCCAACCGTGGAAGCATGCGTGGTGCCTGGAGGGCGTGTCGCCACAGCCTGACAGGGACTGGGATGTGGTTGATCAGACCACTGTCCCTCTTGTGGAGCTGGGGAGTTTTGCTAGGGGTACTACCTTGGTTACTGGAGCAATGCCGTCAAGTAGGGTCACTCACCACCGCAGCTCAACGCGTGGCAAATGCAGTTTCCCCATCATGACAGTGGTGAAGAGCTGCGTTTCAGAGCTGGAGACGCAGCCTTGGTTCCCCTCCACTCTGAACCCAGCCTTGCACAGCGCAGGGGCTGGCATAGCGCAGTGATGCCGTCGTGTCTTGGCTTGCATGTTGTGGGGAGAGCAGGGCTTTGCTGTTTTCAGCTGGTGAGTCAGACCTTGAGCGGCCTTAGGCCAGGGTTGCAGGTTTGCTCTTTTTCCAGCTAGACACATGCATCTGTTTTAAGGCAGCCAAGGGCGTTGAGACAGAGCGAGCAAGACTGAACTTCCCTAAAACCCCTGCAGCTCCCCATGGAGCCGGCACAGGGACCTCAGAGCAGGTTTAGACACCAAAATTTGGGCAAAGCCATGTTGCAATGCTTCCTAGAGAGGCTTCTGTCCAGGGGCTTTCCTGTAGAGAGACATACCCGGGAAGCAGAAGTAGAAGTGACTAAATGTCACGGTTACATTCCTGCCATCTGAAAAGAAGTCCCTATTTTCATTTGGCTGAGAAAATTAACTTCCCTTTTCTCCTCCCTGAGCAGGCGAGCTGGCTCCCGGTGGCCGTGGCCTCCCGGCGGATACACAGGACAGTCCAGGTCAGGCTGAAAGGAAAACTCTACTACTGGGGGCTTTCCACTGTTGTGTTCCTTTCTAAAGAATATGTGCAGGACTTTTCCTGACCCTTTTGAAGGCCAAGATGCAGGGCTGTGTTTGGAATAGGGTAAGATTGGATTGGCCTCATTTGGGAGCTCATCTGGGTTTTCAGCCACTTGCTTCCCTCCCATCTGTGCTGCTGCATGGGGTGGGGGGCTGTCATCCGGCTTTTTGTTATTCATGCAATTAATCTCATCCCTCCTCGACTGTGGTTCTGCTGCCCCAAGGCACAGACGGGCAGTGGGCACCTGCATTTGGCCTCTGTGGCACTATAAAAGCCCCACCTGGATGTGAGGGAAGCTGAGGAAGGTACCGCTGAGGCAGGTATCTTGGGGGTACTCATCCTTTAGTCCTGGAAGATCCAGTGATGGGATTATATCTCAGGAGAACAGCCTGCTAGTTGCTCCAGTGATGAACACTACATGATGGTACTCCATGTCGCCTAATTTGAAGATGCCAAGGTGAGGAAAACACTGAAAAGGGTCCAATACAAAATCCTCTGGGATGTTTTGGAGTTTATTTTAGCACTCTTTACACAGCAGAAGCTTGGACTTCTGTGGTATGAGAGTCTGATGTGATCCAGCAGCAGGTGAAACCAGTAGAAATCAAGGACTTGGTCCTGATTTGCAAAAGGCTTTTGGGGGCCCTCTGGAATTTCCTTGGTGCAGAGAAGAAAGTATGCAAAGGAGGTTGTAGTCGGGCAGGGGTTGGTTTCTTCTCTCGGGTGACAAGTAACAGAACTAGAGGGCATGGACTCAAGCTTCGTCAGGGAAAGTTTAGGCTTGATGTGAGGAAAAAGTTCTTCACTGAAAGGGTGATTGGCCATTGGAATGCGCTGCCCAGGGAGGTGGTGGAGTCACCAACCCTGGAGGTGTTTAAGGGGAGACTGGATGAGGCACTGAGTGCCATGGTTTAGATGATGGTGTTGGTGTTAGTGTTGGGTTATAGGTTGGACTTGATGATCTCAGAGGTCCTTTCCAACCTTGTGATACTGTGATACTGTGATACCATTTTAACTATCCTGACCACATGCATTCAGGCCAGGGTGTTCATTCCAGCTCCTCTTGCCTTTTTCCTTTGTTGCTGTTTTTTTCCCTAGAACCCTGTACATTTTTCCCATTGCGTTTCTTTTGGCCAGCAGGTTTATTTCTTTTCCTGCTATGAAGTGCTGCATTCTCTTTCTTCCTCTTGTTTTCTGTTACTGCATTTCTGTGAGCCTCACCTCCTTTCCCTATGCCTGCTCTCAGATTTACTTTGCATATTTTCAGCAGGGTGCTAGCAGGCTCATTTTGACCTGTCAGGCTTGGTGAAGACCTGGCATTGCTCCAGAGAGAGCAGCCATCAGGGGCTATCCCGCTGGCTTGGGAGGGTCAGATGCAGACCCCTGTGTGAGCACGTTTGGGAGCTGTGAAGGTGACATGCTCTGGGTTTCGAGTGCTATGGAGTCCATATATTGGTTCCTGCTTGGAACTGATCATTTTAGTTTGGCTGCCAAACATTTAAAAAGAAGAAAAAAAGAGCAAAATCTAAGGTTTTATTCAGGTAGCTGAAATATTGGCATTTCTTCTTGGGAGCACAAAGAGATCTCAAAGCAAGCTTGCAAAGATGCTGAGGGAGACCAGCAACAAAACAAGTTTCCCATTTGAGCATCTTTAAAGAATGCAAAGGGAATGAACAACCAGACTCTCTAAAGTGGCCCCAAAGAGCATGCCATCAGTTTAACCAGTGACCCAGGATGTGTGAAAAGTGGCCCCAAACTCTGCCTTTGCCTGAGACATGAACACAGGCTTCTGCACTGTAACACTTGGGTCTTTCCAGACGATAGCATTTTGGTTCACATAAGCAGCTGGTGGTGTTTGAGAAAGAGACTGGTGGAATGCAGCAATCCAGTCTGGCTTTGTGGCCCTCCTGAGAAGCAGCTGCAGGAGCCCCAAAATCTCTGGCTCAGTGGGTGTAGAAGAGTTTAGGCCTGAATGGCTAGGTTCTTAGGTGGCTTGTATTTTCATTGCTCTGCCCATTTTTGCTGAAATTGTGCCATAATCCTGCCTTCATGGTGGAGCTACTGGTATTAGGGCTCCTCTCCACCCAGTCAGCCCCAGTACTGGCCACAGTCTCCTACTTCTTTTCTTTTAAAAGGAAGCCTTGGGCTTGACCATAAGCAGACCTTTTTTGACTTGGTTGCTGTTGTTGCTGTGATTAAAGCCAAACAAAACCAAAACCTGGAACATTTTCTATATGTCCGGTTGTATTTCATTTTTTTCCAGGTCATTAGCCGAACCAAAAGGCCCCAAACAGACCCCAGGTGTTTGCACAGTTCTAGTTTTCACACAAATGCACCGTTGCTTTACAAAAATGTGAGCAAGACTTTAAATTACTTTGGGGTTTTCCTACTTGCTCTCTTTCCCAAGGGCATTTGGAGAGAGCGTCTCTTCTGTATTGCAGCTGTACTGAGATGTTTTAGCCCTGGCTCAAGAAGCCATCAAGAAGCTGTGGAGAGGTCAGTGTTACTATAAAGCCAAGTGGCCTTTGGTGGCAATGGAGCAGAAACCTACAATGAGGTTTTCTTGGGGGAGTAATTGACCCTCTGGATGAGGGTCCTGCAATATGAACAACACTTTCCTGGAAGCCTAGCCCAAAGCTGGGGCTGGTGGCTTGCTGTCACGTAGAATGGTGCAAATCCAGTGCAGAACAGCACTTGGACTGGTGCCCATCCAGTTTCCAGAGTGTGGGGGGCAACCCCACAAGGAAAGTGTGGCCAGGTTTTGGCGAGTCAATTGATCATCAGGGCACATGGACTGAGATGGATGCAAGTTTCATCTCTTAGCTCTTTTTCTGCCGTTACCTGAGGCACTGTCTGTCTCCTCAGCATGCAAATTCCTCTCTGCTTTGCATCCTCAGTAATTCAAACCGGTGCAAATTGTGTTCCTCCAACGCTCATCTCCATTTTCCGACTTTGCATTTCTGCTGTCACTGAGTTTTGGCCTTCACCCTTTGGGGGCTGGCACCCACTGAACCCAGCTGAGAATGTGACCCTTTGTGCCAGAGCTGTGTGCAGGAGCTGAGGAGCTTTGCCTTCCCCTGCTGCGAGCCTTTTTGGCTGGTGAACGTGTGCTCTTTTCTGGTGGGGAGAGATTTAGGCATGAGGGGGAGGTGAGAGCACTCCTTGTGCTAGAAGAAAAATGATGAATGACTCTCTTGTGCTCTGAACAAAACCAGGAAATCGGGAGGGGGGGAACCAAAAAAGGAGGAAATGAGAAACAGTAAAGAGGCCTCCCCCGCCTTCATATAAGCAATCACTCTACAGCATCTGGAGCCCACTAAAAGGGCCATTCCCAAGAGACGGCACTCGCCAGCCTCACAGATCTCCTTTATTGCAATTTCCTGGGGCTTGCACCCCCACATCCCCTGCGCTGGCTCAGAGGGCAGCCCTGCACTCCAACACGGCTGAACAGCAGCAAACCAAAGCTTGGTTCCTGTGGCCATTGGCATCAGAGATGCACGTATCCAGCTCAGCTGGCAGGCCAGGTCTGGATCCGGCCTGAGGACACGGTTGCATTGCTGTCAGATGAGACGGAGCACCCGACACGGTGTTTGTGCTGGCACAGTGCCTTGCAGCGGCGCGCTGACGGTACCTTGCCGGCATCACGTTTCAGCGGTGCAGACGATGTGATACTCTATCCAGCATGAAATCTGCTGGAGCAGAGTCACACTCCTGCCTTCTCCCCTAGAATTATTTTGGATGCATTAGATGCAGCAGGGATGAGTGTGAAGTGGGTCACTGGCCATCGTGGTTTTGGTCTGATTTTAAGCATCCTCAGAATGGAGATGGCATCTTATGAAACCCTCACATAACCTTTTTGGTTATAATGGTGCGGGAATACATAGCTCTGGTGGGGCTGGAAGTGATGGCACTCCAGCAAGAGCCATGGCCTCTGCTGTGGATTGTTCTGATGTAGCCATATCCACCTCCATCCCTGCCAGGGTGTTCGAAGCACACTGCAGTTTGGTGGTTCAGTTTGAAGAAGCTCCTCTGCCATTTATTAAAAAAATGTATCTGGCAGGGACCTTAACAGACCAAACTCTACTTCAGTGTAACCTCACTGGTGTTACTGATTTATTTGTCATGGAAGGGGCTTCTTGGCAGTGGGAAGGCTCTTCCTGAGCATAGCTTTAAAACCAGTGATGATGGTTTGAGAAAAAGAGAACCTGCAAGGGGAGCGGCTCTCACCAATTTCCAGCTGGAGATGATCATGGTTGAAACAGCTGAGCATCCTCATCATCCCAGCCCAAATGCTGGCTACTAATTTGCTTATAGCTTTTATCCCTCTGTTGTCTCTATCAAGTCCCACCTGAATTTAAATGTCAGATGGGGTGCATATGGAGGTTGATTATTTCTCCTTCACAGGCTGAGCAGCTAAGAAGGACAGTATTGTAAAAACCCTCAGCTCATCTGCCTACAACCCACAGGGTAACACCTTCCTAAACTTACTCACCTCTCTTTTCATGTCCTTGGCTCTGTGTGCTTGAGAAGGGTTGTGGGGAGCCGGGCAGTGGTTCCCCTGTTTCAGTGCCTGTGTGAACTCCTGTGTCAGCTCACTGAATTGCATGAATTTGGGGGCAGTGATCAGAAAAGGTACTCTAAGCCCTACAAGCAAAGTTTGAGCTATGCCACTGTGAGCTCCTCACCTGCAGAGTAATGATGTATGTGGCAGGTGGCAAGACTAAGTTTTGAGTTTCACTTGGTCAGGGACTGGGCTGGGAGCTGGGTGGTTTTTTTTTTTTTGCAGCAGTTATCTTAAAAAGCATGTGGAAAATGTAAATCTTTCTCCTTGTGCCAGCAGTGCCCACAGAATCTGATGAGGAATGTCTGGTCCCTAAAGGAGGGCAGCTTAATGTTCACCCCATTCCCACAATGCTTTTAAAGCAGGGTCCTTGGTTGGCCAGGGAGGGTGTGTGTTGAGTCAACACTTGTTGCTGCTACTGCATCAGAGCCGGGGCAGGGTTGTGAAGGTTTGGGGAAGCTCTGGAGCATCACAGCCTCCTCCAGTGGCCACCCCTGTGCAAAGGGGACCTTGCACTCTCAGTTGTGCTGGCACAAACCAGTGGCATTTGAGCCTGGTAAGTTTACTTTCTCTGGAAGTCACTTGATCGGAAACCCTGGGCTGGTTGGCAGGGTGTCTACTGTATTTTGGTCCCAAGCCCTACAAATTAGCTGTGTCCACTCAAAGGGAGAGAAATCCTTGGGCTCATCTTCCTTGGGAACAGCTCCTGAGGGAAGTCTGACTTCTTTGTGGTTTCCATAACACCACGCTGAGGTGTCTGCATGTCCTGATGTCTTACTAATTTGTCAATGATGATTTTTTTGGAGTTATTTTTAACTGGTGAATTGTGCAACTAATGGGCTTTTTATTGGTGGTAAACAGCCGAGCTAGACAAGAATGCTGCTGAAGCTGGGCTGGAAGACTTGCCTCTTAGTGCTGTAGAGATAACTTGTTCACTTTTTTCATTTAAAAAAAAAAAGAAAGAGATGCCTCTGGCTTGTGTAGCCTGATGTTAATACACCCACTAGCCTTCACCTGTGAAGGCAGCAACAGAGCAGCTGAGGTGCATGTTCTGCACCTCATGGCCTGATTTTTGGATCTAAATCTGCTCTCTGGTTTGGTTTAAGGGGCTGTAAACTCTAGTAGGGATTTAATGGCTTTGCCCACTATATCTGGATTGTGCAGGGCATCATGCTGCCCAAATACTGAGCTCCTCCCTGCCAGGCAGAGGTTGGGATGCTCAGGGCTAAATGTGTGGAGCTAATGGGTCTTGGTCGGGGCTGTGGAAACCCAGTATTTCTTATTGTGCTTCTTGCTGATAACCTCAAAACTGGCTGTAGGTGTAACACTGCATTAGAACCCTTCTGGGATGTGAGTTGTACCAGGAACCCGTACAAACGGGAGAGATGCAGGTACTGCACCTGCCTTGAGCATGCCTGGTGATGCTTGGTGTGTGAGCCCTGGAGTGCTGGGGCTGACACTGAGCTAGGAGCTGCACATGGCCTCAGCCTCTGTCACTGCAGTGTGTGTGCCACCACCGTCCAGGCTAACCTCAAGTGAAAAGTATCAGACTTCAGTGGCCAAGAAAAGAGTGCTGACCTATTTTGGACACTTATTTATATTCAAGTTGCTTCTCTCTGTCTCTGTGAAAAAGCTGTTGTGACTCCAACACTTGAAAAAAGTTTTTCCCCTCCCGTAGCTTTTGTTTTTAACAGGATATAATCTAACATCTGTATTTTCCAGTAGTCAGAACAAATGTCTTTTTGTATTTTCTTTTAGTTTTCTTGCTACAGCAACACTTTAACAGAGCAAAGCCAGCTCTGTAATACAGCTGAGCTTTTGGTTGCATTGTGGCTCAATTTTTACAGGTTCTCTTTTTGTTTAAAGTCTTTGCTACATTTCAATGTTTTCAGATTAAAATGGAAAAAAAAGTTGAAAAATGTCACTGCTGTCTCTGATCATGAGCCACAACGAAAAGTCTTCTAATATAGAAGAAATTACAGAAAAGCTGTTGTGTTTAGTCTCTGGAGGTTTTTTAAGTAGAATTTCCTTCTGTCAGTTACTGACTGTACCACTTTGCTGAAATCTTGATCTCTTCCTGAAAGGTCTTATTGGTGAAATTTGTTTTTTTTTGTCTTGTTTCGACAGGTAGCTATTTGCTGCTATATATGGTGCAGCTCACTGATAATTTCTGGTGTCTTTTAAACTGAAACTGTAGTGTCTATGACAAAATGGTATCATTGAAATAATTATAGAATTTGAACAGCTCAGGCAGTGCATCTGTGTGCACTGACCCTGGATACTTGTCATCCTGCATATTTTAGGACTTGCATTTATTACTGTCAACAGTAGGAATATAAATTAGATACTTAACCAGCGAGAAAATCAAAGGCAAATAGTACAGATATGTCACCACTGTGAATGAGTGAGGGTTGTTTTAGTGCATTGTATTCCGTTATATTCTGAGCTATAGTGTAGGAGATTTTTGTGTGTCTGGTTTCTTTTCTTTTTTTTTATCTTTAAGACCTGAAAAAGCAAGGGTGAAATGCTGGGAGTGGCTTGATTTATGGAAATTGCAAATCCTTTGGCAATTCACTGAACATACCAACCTTACGCTTAACTAGGTGTGCCCTACATGAGTGTATCTACATGAAGATCATATCCAGCTCCCAGAAGGTCAGTAGGAGCTTTTCCATCAGCCTTGCCTGCAGCTGGATTTCACTGAAAGTACATCTGAGAAGGATTAGGAAGTTTCTTTATTAGACAGTTGTGACATGTGGCCTTTTGTGTTCCTGTTTTCAGAGTGTCTGTTGAGAAATTGCCAGGTGCCCAGACAGACACAGCCACCTATACTCACATGTGCACTGAGATATCTCTGTGCATTGATGAGGCTGGATTTAGGGCAATGCCACTGCACTTTGGCAGAAGGGCTGTGCTGGCTGGTGCCCTGAAGAGCGCTGTTCCCATGGGATCATAAGGGTGATGGTTCTCCAGTTACCATCAAACATAGCTGCTCCCTGAGCATGGCCAGGGTGTGACAGTCTTCTGCTCACAGTGCTGATCCTGTGCAAGGCTTTGGAGAGTAGGACTGGAGCCTGTCCTGGCTGTATGTGCCATCAGAAGAGTTTTTTCCCCAGTGTTGCTCTTTGGGCAGCCAGATGCTGTGATGCAGTCTTGGGATGCTGAGTCTGTGAGTTGTCTTAATCCAAAATCACCAGGGAGTGGAGAGCCTGGAGGCAGACCACTCATGATATGGTAAGGGAGAGTTTTCCAACCTCTTTCAAAGAGGAACAGCAGGTCAGGTCCAGAACCTTGTACTGACCTCCTGGTCAAACCTGCTAGAGTGTTTTCAAATCAGCAAGGAACCTGAGAGTTTCCAACCCCATCTGGGATCTGCTGGATTAGGCATGATGGGAGGCTGCTGAGTGTGGATGGCCAGGGACTCCCAGGAATTAATGATCTGTATATAGTCTGGATTAGTTCTATCTATAGAAGGTTTAATGCAATACACTTGAAAAATTGAAATGCTCCTTGTTCAAATTAAGCTGAATTCTCCCTGCAAATAAGAAGCCAAACTCAAATGAGGGATGCTCTATATTGAGTTGGCTTGTTTATCATCGTTTAGCTACTCTGCTGTGAAAGTGAATTCAGATTAAGCTTCCCCTGTGTAAACAAGCCCGTTGAGGTATTTTGTTGTCTGATGGACTGATGTAGTGAAGTGGCACGTCTCTGGAGCTGACATTAACAGCCCCTGGCTGGTGACATTGGCAGAGCTGGGGATGGACAACACTTTGGGGAATGCATTAGACGCTCCATTTCAGTGTGTAACCCCATATAACTTATACATGATGCATTGGGTATGAAGCCACAATTTTCCTATACTGGAAGCTCATGGAGAGGGGTTTGTCTTTTTCCTTGAGTCCTTCAGAATTCAGGTTCTTGTACTTTTTGCTCAGTTGTCTTTATGGTGCTGATGATGTTGGGCACACATGTGTTGGCTCCAAACCTTACAAACCAGAATGTCAATGGAGTGATTTTTTTATAAAATTAGCAGGGAAAACTATGGTATTCTGGATTGTGAGTTTCTTGGAGAGGTTCAGATCCCAATCTGAGGCTTGGATGCTCTTCTTTCCCTGTATTGCTGCTACCATATTTGTCTCTAAGCAGGAAGACTGATTAAATTACAGAGCACCTTTGTTAATGTATGAGTATGGAGGCTCCCTTAAGTTAATATTACTTTTATTTTTCATGTGGTGAGTAATTATGCTCGCACATCCAGTGGGTTGAGGAAAGAGTAGTGAACAGCAATTGTGGGATATGTATTTCAAAATTCCACATGGAGGACTGTCTAATTAGATTTAATGAGCTGGCTCGTGAACATGCACGTGCGTGTGTGCTTTCACCACCTCCCTGTAGCTAACAGGATCAGAAGTGCTCATGTGTGTCCGAGGCAAATTGGATGAGTACGTGGGAGAGGTGTTTTTGCACTTGTGGTGTGCAGGTTTGAAGCAGAGTTTACTTGAATTTTTCATATCTGAGCTGTAATGAGAGACCTCCATTGTGGAGGTGAAGCATTTGGTAATGCAAGTGGAAATTTGAACTAAGGATTGCTGTGGTTTCAGCTGCTTACGTGAGGAAGGATGGGAGCAGAGCATCTTTGACAGTTGATATCCTATCCTCTGTAATCCACTCCCAAGGGCTGTTGGTACAGGGTCGTAGCAGAGTTACAATAGGTCACTGGACAAGTGCCACTGAGCTACCAGGGAAAGGTTTTAATTTAACTGGACACAAATGGTCAGTAAGGCTGGGATTTCAGTGAATGAAATGGATAACAACCATAAGGTTTGGACCTTGCTGTGTCTTGAGTCCGCTCTGCTGGCTGATTTCCCAACACTCCGTCGCTGGAGATGGCCCTAAGTTGGCTGTGTATAATGTGGCTTTTTTGTAGGGGTCACGACCATGGGTCAGTGCTCTGTTTCCAGGAAGGACCAATCTGGGCAGAGAGCTGTGAGAGGGTGGCCATTTTAATGAGGGATTTCTCTTTGTTGTTTTTTCTTTTTTTTTTCATTAATTAACCTTTGTTTTCTGTCAAGAAAGCTGTCCCGAGGCACGACTTAGCGAGGCAAACATGCCCGGACAAAGGGAGCATTAAGCCTGCACAGAGGGAGGAGAGAGGGTTACACCTCTAATTACTTTGTGTGCATGTAATTTTTTTTTTTCCCCTCTGGTGACTGATGGGTCTTGAAAGGACTTGTTGGGGTTGGTGCATGATTCACTGGGGTAGAGCATGTTCTGGGCTGAAGCTGCGGGCTGTCTGGGCCCTGGATGCCGAGGGCAGGCAATACCCTTGTGCCAGTGTTACTCATGCCTGAGTCAGCACTTGTGCTGCTCCTGAGCTGGGGCTCAGGCCATGGCTTTAGGTGCTTGCACCCCAGCTGAGCCAGATGGGAGGATGGAGAGGCTTGATTCTGCCACATGAGTGCTGTCTCAAGTGGGATGGTTTGGGAACATGTGGAGTGGTATCTCCACATGTAGAAATGTACCTCTGTGGGTGTTAAGAGCCATCCTGAGTAAAAGATCCGAAGCACTGAGCTGCAAAATTGCCTCTTTCAACCAAGGGGCTAGAGAAGGAGAGAGTCCTGAACTTCTTTCATGCATCTCTAATACCAAATAGAGAAACAAGCGGTGACAAAGGGATTGGTACTCTCCCACCCTACAAACTACCCAACCTGCCATCCTATCCCTTTCTTTGGTTTCAATGCCAGCCCCTGGAGCTCATGACAGACACCCAGGCCCTCCTGGACAAAATGGGACCTGGGTTTGGCTGGGAGAGGAGTTAGGGCTCATCATGTTCACATGGGAAGCAGGAAGAGGGAGGAGGTGGAAAATGGTGAATAAGCAGTTGTGGGGCTAGGGTTCAGGAGAAGCTGGGGCTCCCCAGGAGAGGGGAGGAGGGTCTTGTGGAGTGGGGTGTAGTCCTGGCCTTGGAGCTGGTGGGTTAGGAGGACTTGGCAGGGAGTTAGGAATCTGGTTTTAGGCAAACAGTGTAAAATATGATGTGGAATTCATGAAGGGAGCTCCAAAGCCTGTTGGTTTGGCTTCTAAAGATCCCACTGTAGGGGAATGCATTTTAGCATGATTTCTGTAAAGATTTTCCCTTTCCCAATAGTTTTTGGATCTATTGACCAACTCCTTGCAGGTGAAGTGGTTCAGAGGTCTGACTGATAATTTCCTTCCTGAAAGTTTGGTGAAAATCACTGGCCAGGTAGAGGAGGAAAGGCCATGCCTAGTGCCTGGTTGGAGAGGAAGGCTGTAGTGTGGGTTCAGCTATCATATTTAGATATCAGGGCACCTACCTGGGTGCTAGTGCCCGAGGTGCACTCATGGGTAGCACTGTTGCTGAGGTGGCTGACCCTTTGGGAAACAAAGCACCCTCTGCACCAAGAAAGATAGACATGTTTAGGTTAGAAAAGACCCTTGAGATCATTGAGTTCAATTGTAAACCTAACACTGCTAAGTTCACTACTAAACCATGTCCCTGCATGTGCCATTTGCATGTCTTTTAAATCTCCCAGGGAGGTGACTCAACCACTTTCCTGGGCAGCCTGTTCCAGTGCTTGATAACTTTTTCAGTGAAGAAATTTTTCCTAACATCCGATCTAAATCTCTCCTGGTGCAACTTGTGGCCATTTCCTCTCATCGTATCACTTGTTACTTGGGAGAAGAGACCAACATCTGCCTCACTACAACCTCCTTTCGGGTAGTTTTAGAGTAATAAGGTCTCCTCTTTGTTCAGGGACGGCCTCTGCCCCCTTCTTCCACCACCAGATGCCTTATTCTCACCAGGTGAAATGCTTTAGATGCCCCCTCCTCCCCCTTGGGTACTGCTGCCTTTGAGGAAGGGTCATTTTGGCTGTTGCTGAGAGGATATTGCCAGCCCCAGGGGTTTGAGATGGCTTTAATAAATCTCAGTGTTGTAAAGAAAATACTTGTCAGCCGATTTCCCCCCGCTCCTATGAATATCTCTTACATTGTTTTCATTAATGAAAAATTGTCTTTACCAAAATGGAATGAACATCTTTGCCATTTTGAGAAAATTTCTTGTTCAGCCAGGGTGGGGAAATCTGTCTCTAGCATTGCCTGTTTGGTTCCCCCAGCTCTTCTCTGCCAATGGAAGATCAGTTGTATCTTACAGCTTGCAACGGGGTTGTAAGCATTTTTTTTTTCGGTGTGGGGGAACCACCTGACTGTCTACAGGTTCTTTCATTAAGTGGAGCTAAGGGACAGAGCTGAGGGGCTGCAGCAAAGTATCTCTTTTGCTGGAATCCCTTTTGGCTTGAAAGGAATTATTCATGCTGTTATGCAATCCATGTTGAATTTTCAATTTGTCACAGTTTTCCCCTGCCCCCTCCCTTTTGTCCACCAGCCCAACTAGGCTCCTACTGAGTCTCTTCATTGACTGACATGCTTTAGAAAGAGTCCTAATGTGTAGGACACATTACCTCCACGCTCTGAGATCTCTGCTTGGAGCAGGTGGCTGTGGTGCAGAATGTGGATCTAGAGTCTCTCCCAGTTTAAGGTTACCCTTGCCAGGAGGGAAGACTATCATTTTTCATCAGAAATTCTTTTCTGAGAGGCTGTGGTTGCCTGGTGTCTCAACTTCTCTCCCTGCATCTGTGTGGGAAAGCCACTAGCATTTCCAAGCAGTTCACATTCCTTGCAGGAAGAAATCTCAGAAGCAGACTCTGCAACCATAACCTGATGTGGTCCCAGCACAAAGGTGTTGGGAAAAGCTCAGAAGCCCTTACTTCAGTAATAGGTGGCTCAGAGGGGTGGTGGCTGAGCTCACTGTTTTATTTTGCTCAAACAATTTCAGATGTGAAATGGAGGTGTTTACTGCTTAACCTGTTGTAGGAGAGCTCTGCCATTTGCAACAGGAACCTGAGCTGCTGCTGGCACCTGATACATTTAAAATAGAAGCCAAGCTGTGCTATGCATAAGTTTAAAATAATAGTTTATCTGAGATTATTGCTTCATTAGTTCTGTGTAAAAATAATCTTCTGCTTCCAGGAAGCCTGTGAGGAGTTTGAATCTGTGTAGGCATAAGCATCAGCATCTTGTAGGGCAGAGGTTTCTCCTGTTGCTGGAAGCAGGGCCATTTAGTGTAAGCATGCTCTTCCTCCACTTAAGAAAGAAAATGTCTTAGCCTAAATCACCCCAGATGCTTGAGTTTCTTCTGAACTAACTGAAGTAGAAGCAATGAGTTCTGAGCAGTGTACGAGTGCCCTGTGCTGGCCCACATGCACTTGTATGAGTGTTGCTCTTCAGTCAGGGGGATCCTGCTTACATGCACCCTGATGGGATGGTGAGCAAAGCTCCTTCCTTGCTCCTGCTGCAGGGCCGAATGGTTGCAGAGTATCTGCAACAGGAATATGGGGATGGGGTTGTCCTGAGAAAATGTGCAGCTTCACCCCCTGGAGGAGAGGGGGTCTGAGCCATGAAGTGTCCTCATGCTGAAGGAGCATTGCAGTGGGTGGTAACTGGAAGCACCAACACACATGTTGGCACTGATTCGTGGCTGTGATGCAGATGTCTGTGGGGTGTGGGCTGGAGCTGAAATGCTGTGAGATGGGGTAATATGTGGATTATTTTTTCATTTTATTCCTCTCTTGCAAGGATCAGTGCAAGCGATAGCATATAACAAAGCTAGCTGTTGCCATTCACAAGCCCACTTTCTTTCAATTCACTGAAAGCTCCAGCAGAGAAAATAATAAAAATTCATTTGCTGTTCTCGTTTCCAGGGTGTTCAAGTCTTGGAGATGCACTGAGATAGTGGAATAGGAAGATCTGAAGGAGCGTGTGTATTTCCTGGGGCTGTGGTCAGGAGTCTGAAAAACTGTTTAATAAAATGTAAAACAAAGCAAATCAACCTTCTGGAACAACCACTTTTGCTGCTCTCCCTTGATGCAATGCCTGACACCCCCTTCTTTCCCTGTGCTGATTTCTGTTACTAATTTCTCTTGCTGCAACAAGTGTTAAAGTCCCAGCTGCTAAGCAGCAGGCCTGGGCTGTGTTTCAACCCCCTCCCGGCCCCCCCTTTCCCAGGGGCTGTCGATGTGCCTGTGCTTGCATCCTTTGTGCTGCGTCCTCCATCCTGACGAAGCTTTTTCCTTTTTCTCTCCTCTCCCTTTGCTGTCTAATTTTTGAAGGGTTCAGGCTGCGGATGTGGTGGGGTTTTTAGGGGTATGTCAGACTTGACAGTGTTCCTTGAAAACTGCCCCAATCTGAGGAGAGCAGAAAACTTTGAGAATATTTGAATTGCTGACTTGTCAGTAGCTTCTTGGGTCACGTGGCACAGGTGCAAATACTGCTCCTTGTAGACATTTGAGTTGGGAGGCCTTTCACCTGCAGGAAGTGCCTGTACATTCCTCAGTTGCAGTGTGGCCAGCCCAGCCAGCCAGGAGGGTCTTCCTGACCCACTCAATTTTGTTTGGGTCCTAAAGTTGCTTAAAATGAATTCAAACTTGATTCCTCCTGCTTGATCCAGCCCTAACCCTGCCTTTCCTCCACATGGGATGTTGTGGGGTCGGAAATACATTAACGCCTCCAGTCCTAGATGGTGTTTGGTGTAGAACATCCATTTCTCTGTGTGGGGCTGTCCATTTTTGCCCCTTCCCTGAGGTGCTGCCCCACCAGCATTGTGCATGCAGGGGCCGCATCTCCTTGCTGCAGCAGCTGAGGGCAGGCAGTGCGCAAGCCTTCCCTGCAGGCTTTGCAAGGTGAGCAACTGGCTTTCTACTTCCCTGCGGGCTGCTGTGTAACACATCTGTCCCCTCTTGTTCGTGCCACCGCCTGAGCCCCAGGGATGGGGAGGGCAGATGGGATTCCCTGTGCTGCCCCAGGGCCTGATGCCAAAGCTCTTGGCATGTTTTAACACAGGTGAGTGCATGCATGTGTTCTGTGAGGTCTGGGTTCACTGTGCCTGTTCTCTGCCTCTCCCTCACCCCTTAAAGTTCCCAAATCTTACAATTTTGATCACTGTTGTGCGCATACACATATTGTGTATCCAGAGTGCTCTAAGCATCTGATTACAGTCAAAGTGCAGATCCTTCCCCCTTAACATCTCTGCGGTGTGCGGTGCCACATTAACCCTGTCGGGAGGGCATCTGGGCGATACAAGTGCAAACATGGCCCTTGTTTAGCTCTTGCACTCAGTAAAGACTTTTCTTTTCAAGAAATGTACTGGCTGTCCCATTTTGAGCCTGGCTTTCTTCCAAGTGAGCCTTGTGTGTGGGCACGTGTGGATTATCTTTGTCTCTATGGCTACCCTGAAAACTTTTGAACCAGAAAATTCACAGGAGGGATTGAGCTTTAAGATCCTGGTTTCACACAGCTTTTATGAAAATAGTTGCTGGGTGATGGGAGTGTACCTTGTTCATGTCTCCTCGTGGGTTGTAGCAGAAACTCAGCCAGTATTAGACATTAGAGAACCAATGACCAACTCTCAAGCTGTCTTAGGAAAGAGCTACATAAAAAAAAAAAATCTTAAAAATCAAGCTTTCTCAGTCCTAGCACTCCAGTATATTAATATTAATTAGGTCATTTTACTAATTACCTGTTCATCTACATGTAAGCAGCAAGTAATAGCTTGCTGATGGGCCCCAGCTGGAAGCTGTATAGCATCAGAAGCAGACTTTGAGAGTCACCTGTGGCCAAGGAGGAGTTGATTATCACCTTCAAGAGGTTTTTTTTTTGCTGGAGTTTTAAATCAATTTGGCAATCCCTAAGGTTGCATGTGGGATGGAGAAGTGCCCTCTCTGATGAGGGTTAAATGTGCTTTTTAAGAGAGAATTAGTACATGTATGCTCTTCAGTGGTGTATTGCTAAGAGCTGCTGTCAACATTTGGAGAAGATGACAAGTAACATCAGTTACAAACGCCATCATCATTGTTATGATGTTTTGGCTTTTTTCAGGCACCTCCCCAGTTGGGGATTTAAAGATGTTTCTAATTAGTCAGTGTTTCTGGTTCTGGGCGATGATTTGCTGAGGTTCCTGTCACAAGGATGTTTGACTTTTGAGCTTCTCTGGAGCTTTTCCTGCCATAAACAGCATCCCTGCTCCTCTGGTGAAGGTCATGTGCTCTGTGGTACTCGAGCAGCAAAACAGAAGAGGAACCTCATGGACCACTTTGTGTTATTTCCTGCGAGTGTTTGGTCTCTTAAAAAGGAGATGTTAATTGGAGACTCTTTGGCTTGTCTTCCACCATCAGTTGGAAGTACCAAGTCCTTTTTCTTCTCTGCCTTAAACAGCTGCAGCAGGACACAGCTACTGTCTGGTATCAGGAGTTTTTCCAGCTCCACCTTCACTCTGGGTGCTTCCGTGCTAGGCTGGACTTTGAGGATGGGCAGTGCTCAGGGAGGAAAGATTTGATCATAAGCAAACTTATAGTCTCTTCTCAGTCTTTCTAGTCTGTCTATGGGAGTCAGGTCCTATGGGTGACTTTTCAGGCTGTTTTTAAACAAGCATAAATGATGATACACCCTATGTTTCAGTTGTTCCATTGCATGCCCAGTGTAATAATCTTTGAAGCCATTTAAACTATTTTGTTTTTCATTTTGTGAAAACTGGCAGGGATGAGACCCTTTTAATGCTTTGAATTTGACGTCAGAGAACTGCATGGAAACCATTCATCCATGCTGGTCCCCTGGACAGCTGGGCGCTCTTGTTCTGTTCCCTGGGGGACCTATTAGTTCATTGTAATTTTGGGCAGAAGACATGCTGAAAATGGCCTCATCCTCCCCCAGCCCAAGAGCATTCTAGTAGAAATCTGTCCATTTTAAGGCAATTCTTTTGTTTCTGGCTTGTCAAACCTTTTCTTTCCTATTCTCTCCATTTACTGAGAGCTACTGCTTTTTCCACCCCTGCTGATGGCAGGTTGACCTCTATAAGACTTTCCTGGTTCATTCTCAAGCCCAGCTCTCTTTCTCCAAGAGCCAAGAGTTACTTGATCATGCAGCACAGCACAACCCTCAAGTTCAGAGTAAGATACTACAGAAACTGCTGTAGTCCCCAGAGTTTCATCCATGTGGGGTTCCTCATCGTGGAAGGGGTTTGAAGTAGTGCTTATTTGGCATCAGAGCAGAAGGAAGGACAAGGTCACATACTAATGTTACTCTCAGAAGAGAAACAATTGAAGGCTTTGTCCAATATGTGGAGGGGAAGCAAAGAGAAGAGGGGAGAGTGTTCTTCCCTGAAATAAGAGCTCTTGCTGCTCAAAGCAGGGAGTGAAATAACAGATATAGTTGATGTTGTGGCATAGTGGTGGAGACAAGGCAACAGAAACATGGAGGTTGCTGGTTCTGGACATCTGTACATGAACTATCATCTGTCTCAGGAAGAAATTCATTTGCCCTGGGAAGAAATTACTCTGTATGGGAACTGGTTAGGGCAGGTTTACTTCAGCACAAGGTTGCATCATGCAGCCTTTTTTCCCTCCCCTTAGGCCATCTGGGGATTTCCTGGCTGATCCTATTCATGCTGCTTTCTCTAGGTGCTTGAGATATCTCTAATAGGTACTTGGTGAACAGCTGTGGTGGAAGAGCACAGAGCTGGCCTAGCTCATTAAAGGAAAATGGGTTCAGAGCAACTAAGGTGATCTGGGAGCAGTAAACAGTGGAAGGTAAGAGGTGTTTTTTTTTTTTTAATTGCAGTAGCCTACTGAAGTCATGATGGGATCTGGTGAGATAGGTAAATGGCTGCAGTATTCATGGAAGCAATGAAATAAGATTCTCCACTGCCCTTGGCAAGGGTCCTTAACCCTGCTGTGTTGCTTCAGCAAGGCACTGTGTTCTTCCAGTCATTAGTCATCCTCTTATTATTTCATTTTGTGGAAGGGATTATAAGCAGCTGAGGAGATAGGCAACAAGAGAGACCAGGCTGCTGTCTTATACTGCTGTATTGTTCCTTCGTCTTTGCATTGTCCTTTCTTACAAACCCATGGCCATCAAGACCATACAATAGAGAGCAGGCAAGAGCATTCTTTATGGTGGGAGGAGTAACCAGTCCAGACTTGCACAAGCCAAGTTGCCTAACCCTGAAGTTACACTATCCATTGTGGAAAAAACAAGGGCTGGAGTCCAGAGCCCAGGAATCTATTCCCAACTTTGCCACTGCTGCCTGCATGATCTTGAGCAGATGATCCTCAGTTGCTTCATCTTGCCTGTCTGTGTTATGTAAGCATTGCAGTATTGATTTTGTTCAAGGAGAGTGAAGGCTCTAGGCTGGAGGACTTCTCCATAATGTGGCTGGTTACTGTAGCCTTTGAGTCAGCCAGGCCCCTTGCAGGTGGGTTTAAGGCAGCTCAGCTTCAGGATCTGAACCTGAAGATCCATATTAGCTAATCCAGTCATGAAGTAATGAGATTAGGGGTGCTCATCTCTTCCCTTAAAGCCCGACTATTTTTCTTTGATGAAGAAGGATTTAGGAGACAAGATTATCTCTAAATGGGTTTGTTCAGCAAATTGTATGCTGGACTCTTGTCCTGAAGGGACCTCAGGTCAACATGTTCACTTAAGTGATAACAATAGCATTTGACAAAGTGGCTCAGATGTAGAAATAGATTTATCACTTTGAGGAGTAGGCAGAGTCTGATGTTTGTTCTTGGGGTCTTACAGTTCTTTCATGACCAAACCTTGGTCCCTCTGAAGATGTTTGCTGACTGGGAGCAAGTTTCTTACCCTAAGTAACTAGCTCATTACTGCCTGACTTTTCTCAAGGGCAAGTTGGAAACTCCTGTTGCTTTTTACATGCCTAGGCTCACGTGTGTTTTGGCATGTACGCTTCTTTGATATGAAAAATGGCTGGGTTGAGAAAATGCAAAGCCTTCTGCAAAACTGCTGATTCTTGTTGTGTGGGAGAGAAAAGACGCACCCCAGACCTTTCCCGACAGTCCCAGGTTTGAGTGTCCAACCTCTGCTGCACTCTGTAATCACAGTGCCTGGTGCCAAGGAAGATAAGGGCTTTTTCAGCAGGTGACAAGGTGATATGGTTAAGTGGATTGTGTAGGTTCGTTGCTGTGGGTAGGCAGCTGCATTCCCCCCTCCTTGCTGGGTGTTTTTGGGGTATAAGCCATGGCAGGGTAAACATCCATAGGCATCTTTCTCTCCTGGGTTTCTGTGTGGAGTCAGCTTTCCTTAATCTGCGTGCTCTGAGATAAAAAGCAAGTCAGATGAACAACTCAGGGTTAATGCCTGAGGTTGTCTCTGTTTGGGCAGCTGCTGTGCAGTGAGGTTTTTTTTTTGTGAAGAGGCAATCTTTTGAGTAAGGCAGGTGAGGTAATTACCACAATCCTTTTCCTCTCAGATTTCACTAAACAACTCCAGCCTTTGCAGGGCTGAAGAAAGAAACTTGCCTTTCCCCCATCCCCCCTTTTCACTTTACCTGTATGTGCGTTCCAAAATAAAGTGGAATTACTTATGTGGCACTAAGAGCATGATCAGTGTCAGAGCAAGGGACTTGCACCTAAATATCTGTTCAGTGTGGCTATAAGGCTGTCCTTGCCATAGTTACAAGGACTTTCTTCTATCTCCTGGCTTGATGCTAACAGTCATTCTGTCAAGGATGGGATTTTTATGATCTGCTTTTTATAGATGTGTACTGCTGGACAGAGTGATAAATTTACTTCCTCAAGGTCTCTTAAGGAGGGAGAAGCAGAGTAGGAGGGCTTGAATTGAATTCTCCTGAATGAACTTGGCCCTGAGCCCATTTATGGGACCTTTCTGATGTCAGGACTGTCTTCCCTGAAGTGAGCTATATTGCACCAGCGTAAACTGGCCAGGGCCATCCATATTAGCTACTTTCAAGGACTGTGCTGTGAAACACTGCACAAAAACTGGAGTGGAGCAGTAACAAAGTCAGTACTGAAAGCAAAGTTCTTTAGCCTCATAGTTAGTAACCGAATAGGTGCCGAGACTTTCTTATTCCACCAGAAACCATTTTTGTCTTAGTCTAATTGATCCTCTTTAATTTGTGTTGTCCTTTTCTTTGGATAACTTTGGTTTTGATGAAGAAACATGCCAGAGCTTGTGACTTCTGTGACAAGTCCATTCACAGTCCCTAATGCTGTGACAACACTCCTGACTCCATCTCAAATGGACCAAAGATGAGGATACCAATAGCAAAGATTTAAATGATTTTCTGTGAAGGGTTTTTGTGGTGATATTTTCATGTGGTAGTGTGTTTAATTTTCTTTAATAGTATCCTCAGAAAGGAAGGAGGGTCTGGGTGGCTGCAATCAGAAGGCCCCAGAACTGGTGACACCACAAACACTAGCACGTAGACTATGTGGACTGGTGATGTTGTCCTAGCTGTAATAGTTTACAGATATAGGCATGACAAGGTCTGTAGGGAAGGGTAACCTCTCCTATTAGGCTGGTGGCCAAGCTTTCAGGTACATGAGTTGAAGTCTTGAACCGAGTCAGCAAAGCTACATTCAGTTTGGGAACAGATACTGCAGGCTTAATGAGGTAGATTATCAGGTAGGTTGTGGGAGAGAAAGGCAATTCATATCTGCATGTGAGAGCTGTGTTAGCCAAAAAAAAAAGTGAAATTAAGGAAGTTATCTTCTGTGGGGAAGCGAGAGAGAATGTGCCATTTGTTGAACATGGGATTAGCTGGGAGGAGGCAGGAGAGAACCACAGCAGACAATGAACCCAAACTCTCTGTCGAAACCAGGATTTCTAGTATCTAGCAGAGTTGTAAAAGCTTGTTTCCAGGCTTGCCTTTGGAAGGTGTTTTATGTGTCTCTCTTGACCTCTCTGAGAGGTCAGATGCTGCCCAGATAAAGGGATATGCCTTTTCATAGCATCTGTAGCTCAATTGTGGGAGTACTTTCCAGAGGATGCTGTGAATGCTTAAAATTTCTAAGTGCTCAAGGGGAGACTGGTGAAATTAATGAGGGTTAAAATTCCCTTAAAAAGTCTTTGATTTCCACCTGCTTTTGTCTACTGTAGGAGATGAGGTTCTGTGGCTTTGTGGTCTGAGCTGGTACAATTGTTCCTGTGATGGGCTGGTTGTTTTGAGTGATGTCGTGGTGATAGGACCTGAGGAGAGTTCAGTTCATCTGAGTACCTTGGGAAATAGCCATGGGAGGACAGAGCTGCAGACTGTGAAATGAGGGGTGGCAGGGGATGTGTGCACAGATATCTCTGTAATGTTATTAGAAAGATAAATGTTAACAAAATAATATTGCTGTGGGAACTTAGGAATGTATCTTAATATCTAGGAATACACATTGGCAAGCACATTGTATTAATAAGGTAAAACATAGATATTCCTGGATGGGATAGCCCAGATTTTTTCATTAAATAGTAAGAGCACCAGCAAATGGAGGTGCTATTTTAGGCTTTGTTTTAGTAACTAGTGTTGACATTACAGGAGAGCTTGGTTGTGCAGAGGAATTTTGGGCTTAGCGTTCATAAAATGGATTCCTTTTAGATTAAATGGAAGCCTAAACAAAAGTAGGTCTGGAACTAGGATACTTGTCTTTGAAAGGGCAAACTTTGAAAAATGAAAAAACTGGTGGGTGAAGTCATCTGGGCAGAGAAGCATGAGAACTTGAATGCGGAGGATGCAGAGCCTCTGTCTAATTCAGAGGTGTAGAAACTATCTGGAGCAAAGATCCCAAGCAAAGGAGGGAAAAAAACATGGCAGAAAAGGGCTGGTGAATAGCCACCTTAAAAATGATTGTTGGGATTAAACAGAGTCTGTAAGGAATGGAAAAAAAGACAAATTGGCAAAAAAGCAGTGTCTTAGAGGTCAGGAGGGGTAGGGATAAAATGAGAATTGCCAAAAGTCAAGCTGCGTTAGGCCTGGCAAAGGAAATTAAAACAAATAGCAACAGGTTTCTCAGCTATATAAATAAAAAGAGACTTGGAAGCCGCTGTGCAGTGAGGACCAACTGGAGATTAAAGATGATCTAGGTATGGCTGCAGTATTAACCAAACTTTGCTTCAGTGTTCAGTACAGTTGGAGGTGATGAGGATACAAAAACCTTGAAAACTGAGGGGAAAAAAACAAACGTCATAGAACTAAATTGATTAAAGTCAGTCAGAGAGCAGAGGCCAGGAACAATGGCCTCACTTTCTGAAGGGACCAAAATAACAACAGAAAAAAAAAAATCACTGTGTTCATGTAAGAAGATTCTTAGGTCATGGTGGTAAATGGGAGACAGGGACACAGTATTTCAGATTGCCAGAGTGGGGGAGTGATTCAAAAAAATACAGACCCATTAATCCAACCCCAGCTGTGGATGACACTGGCAGATCTGGAAGACAGTAATAAAAGACTTGAGGGTAAATGCCAAGCAGATGAAGCAAAGGTGGATCTTGCCAAGTTGAGCCGATACTTTTGTCTGATAAATTGCACTTAACTGATTTTTCAGAAGTCTGGTCTCCGTACTCTCCCATGGAGCATAGATACAAATAAATGTGAGAATATATTCCTTAAAATAGGGACAAGGGGAGTCAGAGAAGTGGTGAAGAATTGACATAGGCTTGTGTGGAGATGAAATTTGGCTGCAGAGGACCCCAGGGGCAAGAAGTGAGGCTACCTGGCTATGGGTTTGCAGTAATGGCCCTAGTGGAAATTGTAGGTGTTGAACACTTGTGATTGTGTTAAGTTCATTGTCATGGAGAGAGAAGGTTCACAAAAGTTCTTTAGGATGAGTGAGGTGAAGCGGTGACAGGGTCAGGAATGGGATAAAACAGAATGCTGGAACAGACTGTGAAAGAACAGGCTGGAGACTTTGATGAATGGGAGTTTTGCTAGCAAAATCCATCAGTGGACAACTATGACCTGTATGTTTTAATCACCGCCAGGATGAAGGTGGATTGTCACGCATGTCCTGCTTTGCAAAACCATCCAGGCTCACCGTATATCCAGAGAGAAGCATCCCACAGGGGGAGGGAAGTGTTAACCTCCCTGAAAGCAGTTGGCAAGCCCTTGGCCACAGTCCTGCACTTGAAAAAATGGATGTGGGCAGGCGCAGGTGCAGGGATGAGCTCCAGGGGAGCCGGAACATGTGCCACAGGGAGGGCTTGGCAGGAGAGGACTTGGCTGCTCCCTCAGGATACAGGAGAGAAACAAAGATCGAGAGGGGAAAGAGTGCCGTGGGCTAGAAAGTGTTGGCATGAGAACAGCATACCATAACTTGGCCTTAATAGTATCCAGGATCTTTTGCTAGGTAGAGCACTGTCCTAGGATACCTTTTCCAGGTGAAACCTTAAGGGAAGGGCAGGTACTTTGCTGTTCCCAAGGAAGGTGGTGCCATGTGGCTGATGGCAAGTCCCGATATCCAGTGGCTCAGTGCACGGGGAAACCTAGGACCAACCTTGCTAAACTAATCTTCCTTTGGCTTGGCAAAAGGGAAGTTTTGTCATGGGAGAGTGGTTGTTAAAGATCAATATTTATCTGCCAAATTGAAAATAATATTGTGCTCTCAGAATTTGGAGTCTGGTTCAAAATGCAGTTGAATCTAAGCAGCCTTCCTCTTTCACAATAAGTTGCTGTACTGAATATTCAAAGGGAATGGAGATGCAGAGATGTTTTGCTGTCTTTGTTAATACTGTTTTCTAGATGCAATGTCCCAGTCTTCCTGTCTGTTTTCTTTTGTTAAATAGATTTTATTTTTAATGTAGCAAACCAAGCAGCATGACATACTCTGACCTAAAGCAAGTTTCTATGTATTTATTTATTTACTGAGATTTTATTACTCAGCATTTCAGGGTAAGAGAAGGGTCCTATGTGTTTGTTTTCTGTAGGCTGTAGAGTTTGCCCTGCAGCCAAGCCAAATTACTCCAGCTTTGGGGTGAACTGAAGTGAGGAAATCTGTACTTTGTGACCTTAAACTTACAACAAGAGGCGATGGGGGAATGGAGAAATGGCAAGTGCTCAGAAAGTGAATATTTGCAGTGGGAAAACAGAGTAAGAGTTCAAAACAAACCCCTCATACAATGCCAATAACTAGATAATGTGGTGAAGTTAGGAGGCCATTGATGGAGAGTCAGTTGCTCAAGTGGAGGTATCAGGTGCATTGTCTGAGGCCAAGAGCACCAACAGAAACTGGGAAAAGGATAGTTGGCATCTCTGATACTTTAATTGCAAATGAAACAACAGCTGGCAGAAGAGAAACAGAAATGTCATGTGCCTTTAAGGTCTCCAGAAGGCTATTCACCAGCTCACAGCAATCCTTTGTAGACTGCTCTACTCACTGTGGGTTGGATTTTTAGACATTTCCTTCTCCCCATCTCCACGTTCCCTCAGTGTGGTCATGCTGTCTTTGGGGCAAAGGAGCAAGATGCACTTCAGACTATTTATGGCTCATTCTACAGTTTCATTCTGGGAACATCCCAGGGAGGCCGATAGCTGTTTCTGCGCCAAATATTCATCAGCCTTCTGCCATTTTCCAGTTAATTTGTCTGGATGACTTCTCACATTTTCCACCACCTGATGCTCTGTTAAGAGTTTGTTCCTGTGTCAGTCTCTGGGGCTGTTTCATTGTGTCAGTGTTGCCTTCTTTCGTGTCTGATTGAAGTATCCATGCTAACCTTGTTAGTCGTGGCAACTGATCAAGGTCACTTTTGTAAGGAATCATCATCTGGAGACCTCCATCCCACTCTCGCTAGCTCCACAGAAGCACGTCTGATCTCAGCACTGCTCTTTTCTTTGGTGGAGGTACTTGCTTTAGGGGTCAGATCATGAGATGTCAAGTCTTCTCCTAGGTGCATTCATCTCTGGTACTTTTGGGTTCATTTTTCATAGCTTTAAGGCCAGAATGAAGGTGTTCTGTCCTTAAGGCTGACCCTTGGTCCAGTTCAGACCACAAATTTTTGCTGCATGAATTGCTGTTTTAACTAGAGCATTACAAAAGATGTTCAATTTTGACTATAAAATCACTCACAACAGGAGACGTCATCACAAGCCTTTTGTAAACTGTGCCAGTGGCTAATTAGTTGGATCATTCATGTCTGTCTCGTCCAGTAAAGTCTTCATCTCAGCAACAGTTGACTATTTGTGTCATTAATTCCTTTTTTAGTCTTTATATTCTGAACTATAGGTGAAGTCAGTGTTTCCCTGGTTGCTCTTTTTCCTTCGTAATGTCTTATCTGGCCAATTTTTCCTGCATACTTATGTGGTGCTTCATTACAGTTATATTTTAGGAATGAGTAAGAAGCTTGTGGGGAATTTTCTCCACGGGTTTTATTGACTTTTGCTTTTCACGATTGATTAGCAGTTTCCATTCTCCTCTTCTCTTATGCTTCCTTAATAATAAATATTTGTGATGCCCCATGAATTTACATAGTATTCTGCAGACACCCAAAGAGGTGGAGTCCTGCCCACTGGTCTCTGGTCTTTCCATGCATCACCCGTGCTGCTGGCGATGCACTACGATGCAAGATGATAGTTTTTCTGGGGAGGATCCAAATACTGGAGGTGCTGAGAGTATTTTGCTGCTTTGGAGCTCCTTGGGAATGGAAGACCTTCCTACTCCTTTAAAGAGAGGGGAAGACATACCTGCTGGTGATTTTTCATGTAGAGAGAGTGTAAGTATTCTGATAATTAACTTGATGTATCTAGAAGAGGCGGCCCATGTGGTGCATTATGCAGTCTGGTCTTTGTATGGAAAGAGCAATTGCCTTTAAAAATCCACTGATCTTTTGTTCTGTGTGTGTTTGGCTATTTCATGATGAGACCCACTGCTGAACTTTGCAGGGCTTGTTCAGCCCACTGCATGGCATCCTCTGCTGGGACAAAGGATGCAGCCTGCTTCCAGTGAAACTGGACCTGCCAATTCAGTGTCTCAGCTGCTGTAAAAATCCTGTCTTTGGATGCTCTCTACTTGTGAAATTTTTGTTACCGTGCCTGTGAGGTGTTAAAAATCACCAGTAACTCTTCACCTATGACTACAAACTCTTCTCTCCGGGGTTACCTGTTTGCTGCTCTTCCAGGCACACTTTCTTAGTGATGCAGGAGGGAGATATAGTGAAATGAGTCTACAACTCAGTTGTTGCAGCTTTAGGGATGTCTCTGGTCTGGAAGAACTTGATGTTGAACAGATCTGTGGTTGTGTAGCGACCAACCCAGTGAAGCTGTTAGAAATGAGATCACCCCAAGGATTTTCTTATGCTGGTATTCAATAGGAAGAGTCAAATGCAACATGATGATTGCAAGTGCATGTGGCTGTCCATCTTGAGGCTTGTTCAGTGACTTTATTTGAGTTTATCTATTTGCCAAGAGCAACACACTTTTTTCCCTTTAACTCTCAGCAAGCCTTTCAGCTTTAGCCCAGCTGATACTGTCATGGTTTATTTAGCAAGGCAAAGCATGGTGAAGCCAAGGGAGTAGTAGTGTGAAAGGGGCCACAACTGAGCTTTGTGAAAGGCAGGGTTGGGGCAAGGGAGAAAAAAAATGACTAGGAAAAAGCAAGTGTTTTGGTGCAGAGTATTGAGAGTGGGACTTGTAATGTTCAGTGGTAAATAGCCAGTTAATCAATGCCAGATTGTCTGTTGGACGTCCTCTTAATTACTTCAGCCTGTGCCAGACACTGATATCCTTGAAACCTGAAAAATCCCATTAGAAGGTGCTTTCATTGGGACTCAGCCAACATGCTTTGCAGGCTTTTGAGAAAGAGCAGCCTGCACTGAGAGTGAGTGCCGATGGGCTGGGGCTGCTGGGGCACCAATGGGGGTGGCACTGGAGAGGTGTCTCCCTGTGTTGGGTGTCATGTGCAGCTTGTCAGTAGCTTGCAATGAGTCCCTTACTCTGGGGTGGCATCCCGGCTCTCCAATTAGACAAGCAGAATAAGAACTGCTGCTGCCTCTGTTTTCCATGTGCTTTGGCGTTGTTCCTATGCCCTCAGCTTATGCCAAGGCCCTTCTGTATTTGTGAAAAGGCTGGGCATTTTTCTTTCTCTACAGAGAAGAGGTGTCCTGGCTCTGAGCCCCTCCTGAGGGCTGCGGTTGATTTTGGAGGTGTGATGGAGGTGTGCGTGGCACCCAGCAGGTGCACATTGCTCTCTGAAGGTCACTCCTTGATTAAGGGGTCTTCAAAACCTGTCTCAACAGAGTATGAAGACTTGCATTTTGGTCTTTAGGTCTTTCTGCTGACTTGTTCCTCTGGGCTGAGATGGAGAGCTATGAAGTTGTGAATAGGTGGAGGAATGAGAAGATCACTGTGTTTCAGTTTCATTCGGCATCTCATGAAAAGATCAAGCAACACATCTGAGGGAGCAAGACACAGAATTAAACCAAGAGAGTCATTATCGTAGCAAGCAGGAAATGTTATTTATATAAATAGCTTCTAAAAGGAAGTATAGAAATTCATAGAGGGATGGCTGGCTTTGAAATATGAAGACCCATGTGCAGCCTCTGGCTCAGAAATCCCCAATACCACTGATTTCTAGAAGCAGAAGAAAAGATCAGTCTTTATGGTACTCCTAACACTGGCTGCTGGTCACAGCTGTAGCTGCTGGTGTATCATGGAGATCACAGCCTGGTGCTGTAAGAGTACACTTGTGCCTTGGCAAGGAGACATGAAGACGAGTCATGTGCTGGGGCCTCAAATAAGCTGTGTGCAGCTGGATGGGTTTGCTCTACTCCTCCCTCAACCTCTGAGTGGATGAGCCTCTGCATTGTGATCTGCTTGTGTTTCGGTCTCGTGACCAGTTCGGTCTCTGCACAAAGAACCGCCACAGTCTGCTTCCTTTCTCACTGGTGAACATTGCTCCAGGTGCCCTCTGCTGTCTCTCTCCATGGCTCTAAGTTAAAGGAGGGGTAAATACAGGTTGCACGTAAGCCATACTTGACTCGTGGCACACTGAGTGGAGGACGTGCGGTCAGAGGCTCCAGTTGCAGGTTTTGCTTTTTATGTACTGCAGTGTCTAAGTTCTCTGCCTTCCTCGACTTCGGAAGATGGGGTGTCTTTGCGAAGATGACTTGGGTTGCTTTTCGTATGGGTAGAGTCCAGCTGGGTTCAGTTGGAAAGCCTAAAGAGGGACTTTTTTTTGATAGGAATATGCTTTGTGCATATGAGCCTTACTAGTGGAAGGGGAAAGGACAGGGAGAGGTTTGGAAATTGTAATTTGCTTACTGTCTTCCTCCCAAGGAATCCAGAAGAGCTTGTCTTGTTTAAAGACAGGAGTGTTTTCCTCTCTGGTGAAACAAGAGTGCCTGAGTAATGCTCAAAACCCACAGCAACACCCACTAACAGTTTGGGATAGGAATTGCAGAGCTTAATTACATTTTGACCCTCTTTCACTTTACTATTCAGATGTTTCTTCTCCTGGGCTTGAAGTCTTGTTGGACTGGGACAGGAAGGACCAGGGGAACTCATTCGGCTGCTGCTAGTATGCCTTGCTTTTTGCTCGCTTCAGGGGTGGCTTTTGTGTTTAGACATCTGAGAAAAGATACCAGGCAACAGGGATAAAAGATGCTTGGACTCGGCACCACAGCATGAAATCAAACTGGAACGCAGCATTGGGAAATCTGTCAGTGCTTTGAATATCTTACTCTTGTAGGAAGAGAGACAAGCAAGACATCAATGCCTGCTTCCATTGGAAGAGCTGAAAGCCAGAGCTTACAAGATGTGATGCTGGCTGAACAGGACTCCTTTGTGGGTGGGGGGCAGGAGAACATGTAACTGGCAGTCCGGGCAGCACATCTTGGGAGACAAACTGGTGGGGATAAGGAACTTACCTGATGGACATGAAAAGCAAGTGGTGTCACTGAGGATCTTGCTTTTGAGTGTCTGAAACATGTTGAGGGGATTTCTGCATCACAGCTGTAATGTGTGGTGGTGTGATGAGACATCACTTTTCATCTGAAATCTGCAGTGGGTTTTGTTTCAGCAGATTGTCCTGCTTTTAGCAGGTATGAAGTTCGTGGGCTGTGTGTGTGGGTTGTGTCCTGTGTTAGTGTGAAATAGCATCTCCTGTGCATTTGGTGCTTGGTGAAAGCCAGGCTGCCCGCTGAGTGGTCCCAGCCTCAGTCTGTGGCAAGCGAACTACTATCTGGGGCAGTGTTTTAAAGCCAGGCTTTGGAGACACTGCTAGTACCTGCTGATGCCAGATCATGGCCTGAAAGCTGCAGAAAGATGCTAGGAATGGGTCCCTGGGAGCATACTGCAGCCCAGCAATGATGTCCCAACTCCTTCCTGCTGGATGGACCAGTTCTGTTGTTCTCCCAGTGACTGGGAAGCACTTGGGGTGGCTTAGTGGGAAAACAGCCAACTTTGCAGCCAATACTCCTCTCTGCTCCCAGCTACAGTGTGCCTGGCTTCTCTTTTCACAGGGAAACACAAGCATCCTCCAGCGTAGGAGCTGGCAAAGGGGCTTGCGGGTAACCTTTCCTCTGTCTGGGGGCATGAAGGACCTTTATGCTTCCTGGAAGAGATTTCAAGCACCCCATGCATCGGATGCAGGCTTCCTGAGCTGGGCTTTTCTGCTGTTCAGGCCACCTGGAAGGATGTGTCAGAGGAGGCTCGAAGAGTGATTGTGAGTGGTAGCTGGCACTAGTGCAGTCTGTGCTGGGTGGATGAAGGGGGACGTGGGGGCTATGTTTTGATTCTGCTTTTCCTGTTTGTTGTAACTTGGCAGAGGTAAAGTTTCAGAGACTGCGGGGGCAGCAAGAACCTTTTCTTTTTCTTTCTGTTCTGCTTGGCATGTACTGTGACACCTTCTGCCAGTAACTCTGATTTTCTTTCCAGGGGAGACAGAGGGAGAGTGGGAGGAGGGTTGGTGTGTTGAGGCTCTGCAGCTTTGAAGCACATAAACCAGAATACTTAGGATGGTCTTTACTGTCTAGAGGGGAGACTTTCGTAAAAGCAGCCCCCAGCATGTGAGCAGCTGTCACAGGGGCTTTTGTTCCTGCTTCAGGGGGGATTTCAGTGGAAAAAAATTTAAAAAGGAAGAAGGAAAACCACCCAAACTCAAAATGCACAAACCTCTCTCCCCTGTTCAGTAAATGGAGATAAAGCAGCAATAAAGTCAAGTGCTCAATTACGCCAGATGTACGTGCTTTAAAGCACTAACAGATGTGGCAACAGTGGCTCTAATCAAGTGAAGTTTTATGGATGGAGTGTGATGGAGGTGGGTGCATGTGCCTGACAGGGAATGGTGCAGCAACACTTTTGTTCTGAGGGATGATGAAAGCCCTCATAGGGTATGTGGGTGCTCAGGGCTGATGTTTCCCACTCTCCCCTCAGCTCCTGGCTCCTTGCCTCTGGGTTATGGCACTTTTCTATTGCCGTGGTCTGTTTGAGAGCAATGAGGGTGGGTTAATTAGAGCACTCCAGGGCAATTCATCCAATGACAGCCTCCCACCTTAGTGCTCCCCAGAGGCTGCAGTGATCCCCTTGATATCCTCCTTTCCCAGAGCCCATGCCTGGGGAGTTATGTGCTCTTAAATGACTGCCACCTTTTGTTTTGCAAATTTAGGGGTTCAAAAATGCAGCAGAAAGCTGCGAGTTGCTTTTGGCTGTAAGAAGATTGATAAAGGTGAGGTAAAAAAAGTTACTTTTCAACACCTGCAACACACAGGGTACATAATACCTGCTGCAAAGTATCTGTCTGGGCTCTGGCTTGGCAGGCTCATCTGGGCCATGCTTAGACTGTGTGCAAGGTTCATTTGGAGAGGTAATTAAACTTATCAGTATGCCACAAGTAGCTGAAGCTGTGCAGTGTTTTGAGGTGAACTCCATGCAAACTTCTTGAAGCCAGGGTATTCCCTGGCATTTTCTTGCAGTAGCTCAGTATTCTAACTATTTGGGTTGTTAATACAAGCACAGGTGGTTTGCTCTAACTTGGGGACCAGCCCGCCACCACGTAGTAGAGGCTCTTCCCTTTAAAGGGCCTGGGTATCTTCCAAGTGTTTAGGTGGTAGCCAGATCCTCCCACAAGGAAAGGGGTGCTGTATAGATCAGGTGCACAGCAAACACCAGGTGTTGCTTAGCATGCTGGCTGAGTGTACATGAAATGATTTCTGGAGCTGTTTGAGTGGAAAGCTGACTGCACACCCAAGCTTCCCCTCCAGTGGTTCAGCTGGCTTATCACATCTGTCTCCATCACTCTGTGTTTTGTGGTGGTCTGTTTTTTAAACTTTGCAATGCCTTCCTCCTCTTTGGGAATGCGGCCGACTGATCTTCCCCTTTCTTTTCTTCCTTCCTCTACCACAGTTTTATTGCTCTCTCTTCCTGCCATTTACTCAGTGGGAGTCTGCTTATTCCTGAGGTTGAAGCTTGGGCAGCTTCATGGGTGGCCCAAAATACAGATTCGTTTGGAAACAAAGTGAGGTCCTTTCTCTGTAAAGGCAAGAGACCAAAGCAATGACACAGCAGGGCAAAGCAGCAGGCTGCCTTGCACAGCTTCCCTCCCACCTGTGTGGGAGGAAACTTCTTCTGAAAGCCAAGTTACACTGAACTGGCCATGCTGTAGGCTCTGGACGTTGGAAGTCACTGAAGGACCATGAAGATAGCTTGCATTACTTGCATGGGCATGGCTGTTTTATGCCATAAGCAGTTGTTACAGATCAACCAATCTGCAGTAAATTGCTGCTTTCTGGTAGCCTGTCCACTTAGAGGTGTTACTGCAAGTGTGTGCATGTGTCATTCAGCAGTGGGACAGGTCTGCAAGTTCTACTTTTGGCAAAACTCCTGTTTTTTGATACAACATTGTGATTGAAATAAAGACTTTATATCTAGAGAGTGGCAATTGCATTATTTGTAGATGAGTTTCTCAGGGATATGGTTTAGTAGGGAGACAGGCATGGTTGGACTCGATCTCAGTGAATGCACAGAGTAAAATAGATAGTAAATGTGCATAATAAATCCACATGCAAGACCAGGTTCAGTCCCTTCGCATAGTGTACTCTAACATGAGCATTCAAATTCAGCTCTGCCTCTGCCTGGGAGAAGGATAAACCAAGGGTTACAGAAATCCAGCAAAGTGACTGCAAAACTGAGTGAAATATTGCCCCAGGAATAGATGAACAAAGTGTTTTGACATAACCTGAAACAATTGCAGTGTTATTTAGCTTAACACCAAATGACAAAAAAACCCACAATCTGTGAACAGCTCAACTTGGGGCTTAAATATGGGATATGGCAACTCAGTAATAGCCCCTGTGAGGGGGGAAGGATGATGTCTGTGAGTGCTGGAGGCAGCTGGGAGATGCTAGTGGGCAGAAGAAACTCAGAACTAAATTACAGCATGTACTGGCTCTTTCTGCCTACAATTCAATGCTTTGGTTTTATTTGGAGGCACCTATGCTTTGTCCCTGGGGAATGCAGGTTCTTGGGAAAAAGTTATTATAGGGTTGGCTTTGAGGGCTGGTGCTTGGCTAAGGGGCTGTATGGGGACAGTAGGTCCAGCAGACCCTTGAGGTGACACTGATGGTAATTGCTGTTGGGTTCTGGCAGGGATTCTGAGGAAAAGGTAGGAAGGAATTACTGTAATAATAGTGCACTTTGAAAAAGGCAGACTTTGAGGGAATGCGCAGTGAGATTTGGGTGGGTGGTGAGGGGAGCCCTGGACTGAGCTGACGTCTGGAAAATTGACTGTGGAAAAGTGAGATGTTATTTAAAAACTAGTAACACAAATGGCTGAAGTTCATTCCATTTGTATGCAGTAGTCATAATAACTGAAGAAGCCAGTGTGGCTGAGAAGGGAGTGGAGCAATACCAGAGATAGGCGAGAGACGGCTTTTGCAGGCAGGGTGGGGCTCTGCTCGGAGCTTTTGGGGGTTTTAAGTCTTTTTTGCTTTACTTGTTAGTGTTTTTTCGTCATGATTTTTATGCTTTTCCACTTCTCTGCGTGGTGGAAGGTCAGAATTTTAGCCACTGTGCACGCAGCTTTCCCAGAAGGTGTGCAGAAATACTCTGCTGTAGGCTCCTCTGGTCACACCCTGTCCAGAGCTGGTTCCCCAACAGCCACTGACATCAGTGGGAGCTGTGATCAGGCATCAAAGGGTACAGCTGGATTTTCAGAACCAGAGGACATCTTTCTCGTGAGCTAAGCCATCCTTGAGGAGCCAGAACAGGCAAAGGGCATGGCCAGAAACAACTCCTATCTCCCCTAGTTTCTCATATGATAAAGACTGCAAAATTTCTCACAGCCACCACTCCTTGGAACAAGATGTCATGTATTTAGCTAAAGCCCTGTACAAGAGACGCATTGTGTGAGTTTGAAGACCCTAATGGGCAGGTGTAAGCAACTCCTCCAGTAGCACACCTTTCCTTGGTGCAGGTTCAAATTGATTTTTGACAGTCTATCTCCAGCTAACATAGTGTTTGCTTGACACTGCCTGCACCTGGAAAGGTAATCATCTTAAAACAGGAGCAGAGTCTGAACAGGTTCTATACATTATACTTTTTCCAAAAACGAGTGAGGCAGAAATATTTAGTGTAAATTTGGTGAAGAGTTTCTTATTTGTGTGTCCATCAGACCATCAGCTCTTCATCAACACTTTCTGGCAGGCCACAAGAGTGTCATAGCTGTCGATCAGCCTTGTTAAGATACATAGTTCCTATATAACTCTGCCAGCCTCTGGCTGTCCTGCAGGATAAAAAGCAGCATCCCAATGCCAAAGAGGTGATAATTAAGATATAGGCACCCTCTTGGGGGCTGTATGGGAAGCTCTTCTGTACTTGGATAGTCTGTGCTATGGGATGTAAAAGCCTCAGAGGGTTTGGACAGAGGCGAGCCTGTGTTTCCAAAAACAAACTGAGGAAATAAAGATAATTTAAACAGCAGTAAAACCTGTAGGAAATGAGTGAGGAGATTTTGTGGTCTAGTCCCTTCTCAAAATTCACAGGAGCTGAGTATTTAGGAGTAGAGCTTGTACTAGAAGTTGGTGTAGGTTTTTTGAGCTGCGTGGAGCACTGAAGACCACATGGGTACATAGGAGTGATCTTGTAAGAAAAGCAGAATCTTGGCCTGGTGAGGTTAATGGCTCATTTCATTCAGGCAGAAGCTCCTAATGACTAAGTAGCAACTACTCTGGGGATTTTACAGATGGGGTCAAGGTCAAATCAGGAAGTTGCAGTGCAATTAATTTAAGCTTGGAAGTGTTTTCAAGTTAATTCATTTGGTTCTGCTAGGAAGGTTGCAGTGTTGCAGAGGGGCTAATCAGAGGAATGTGTTGAAAGGGCTGAGATACGGTTCACTAACAAGGGGGAATGCTTTTATGGTGACAGCGAGCTTGGAGAACCTCACTTAGCAAAAACCTTTCAAACACTTTAAGGTCTTTCCCCTGACCAAGCTGCTTTCACACATGTTGAAGTTAAGCACATGCTCAAAACCACTGTAATCAGCCACAAGATGAGACCTTCTAGCCCCTCAGCTTTTCGGTTAGTCTGGAGCTGTAGTGTGTATCAGGACGCTCAGCAGCTCCACTCTTGGGGGAAGAAGTGGGTGAAAGAAAAACAGGATTTCAAGTGGAAGTTGGATGAAAGAGGGGACTTGAAGTGTTCACCTGCATTTTTGAGGGACCTGAATAGTGTTTTCCTGTATCGTTCTTTGCAAGCAGCAAACAGCTGGTGTGGAAGGGAACAGAATGTTGCAAACAGCACTTGCAGGTTTGCTGTTGGCAGTAGGAGAGCTGAAACAGACCTTTCCCAGCAGTGGTTGTGCTCCACTGGGTCCATGCAAAGTGGGCTGGTGATGTGCTACACAGCCCATCGGCTGAATCGATGGAAAAAAGCTAACGAAACAAACCCTCCTGTTCTGTCTCTCTTCAGCCTGGCTGCACATTTCCATGAAACTTACTATTTTTGAGAATTGTGTTTCTGTTTGAGAGGTAGTTGGCATTTGCTGACGTGTTTGTAGGTATATTGGGAGGTGGAGGGGGAGGAGAGCTAATAGGGAGACAGGCAGTCATGCGAACACATGCAGAAACACATAGAGGCAGGCTGTTTTATTGCACAAGTCCCGTATCCTTGAGAAACCAGTCTACAACCATGGTTTAAAAAAAAAAACAACCTGAAAAGACTGTCTGAAGAAAGGCTCAAGAGAAGAGATGTCTCAGTCTCTCTTCTTCCTTCATCTGGTATCAGTTCTATTTCAGTATCAATTCTGTGCTTGCCCTGTGGTGTCAGAAGAGTCTGTGTGCGATGGGAAACAAGTGCACCGTAGGGCACTATACGTGGGCAAGAGGGTTTTTTTCTGGCTCTGGATGTAGGTAGATGAAGGAGGGAAAATTGCTCTCTCCAGCCACGAGGAGTGAGCGGAGAAGAGAGAGCGAAGCAGGCTGCTCAAAGCTGTGCTGCCTGGAGTCAGTGTCCCTGGCACTTTGGAGGAGCATAAAGCATTTCCTGCAGTATGCCTGAGCCAAAGGAAGGCACTGGATGCCCCTTGGATCACCCCTCTGTGCCAGCCACTCAGGATAGGGAGAGGAGCTTGCTAAGCAGCCCCTGGCCAGAACATGCTGTTCCCTCCCTAGTCCTGCCCTCCCTGCTGGTAGAGATGGGCTGAAAAGATCTCACGGCAAAAATAAAGGGTTGCAGAGCCCCGGGGCTCTTGGCCGCAGGGGATCTCAGAATGCTTTGTGGACAGCTTATCACAGAGGTAGAACAAGCTCTTGGAGATTGATGCAGGAATTTTCTGGCTGTGGTGTGCAATTGCCTTGCTTGTTACTTAGCAAGCTGGCATGATGAAATAACCCTGGGGAGTGCAGGCAGGCAGAGGATCCTGGGAACCTGCCCTGAGGAGCTTCTTGGCAGATGGAGAGAGAGATGCTCTGAGCTGGTCTGTGTCTCATGGGAGCCTATGGTTCTGAGAGATCTGGGAGACCAGCCTTCCCAAAAGCTTAGTAGCACAGATGCCCCTAGGCTGCCCAGGAATGCTCCCTCAGCCTGCCGGCCACACTTCTTTTGATGCAGCCCAGGATACAGTTGGACACCTGGGTGGTGAGCACACATTGCTGGTTCATGTTAAGCTTCTCATCCACCAGCACCCCCAAGTGCCTGGGATTGCTCTGACTCAGGTGCAGGACCTTGGGTTCTAGATGCAGCCTTTGGCTCCTTAACTGCTGATTGCCAGAAGGACAGCTGGAGAGGGATTAATCTGCAGTTGTGTCCTTTCTTCTCCTCCTTCTTTGAATATCTACAGTTGGCCTCTGTGAGAGATATTGTCCTGGGGCAGGGGTGCTACTTCTCTGCTATACATCTCTTCTTCATTCTGTCTCCTCTCCTACATGGCCCGTTGCTTGTCCTCCTTCTGTGGCATTTCCCAGGTGTGGGGTTTTTTTTGTGTGAAGAGTGAAACTCGAGTAGCTGCTTTGCTTCTATCTGCCTCTGGAGAGCTGCGTGGAGCTCAGCTTGATTATGCCTGGGGCCAGACCATGTATGGTGCCCCCACATTTCTCCTCTGCCCCCAGCAGAGCGCTGATGGATGCTATGCCATTGCTCAGTGCTTTGCAGTTTGGCAGCACTAATCAGCAAACCCTGGGTCCTTCTTGGGGTAGAATGGGCCAGAGGGGGACTTTGTTCTTGGCAGTTCATGCTGCAAGGAAATTGCAGTCCCTGCTGGCGTACATTTTCTAAGGTATCCAAGCTCCAGGTCAGCAAAACCTACACCACAGCTATTGCATAGGAACCTTTGCCCAGAGCTCTTCTGGAAACACTTTACAGACTGAAGAGGCAGAGGTCACCAGGGCTGTGGTTGGGGTTTGTCTGCTCCTTCCCCACCTTGCTGCAAGTAATTCTCCAGCAATGGCTGTTGTACATGTTAAAAGTCAGGTTTAAAGACCATCTGCTCTCAGGCTAGGTGGGACAAGTGCTCTGCTCCTGGAAGCCTGGGACAGGCAGCTCTGCTTCTTAAAATAAAACAGGCGCAAAGCAAAACCCGGAACAGGTATTTAAATTATCCTGAAATGATAGAATTTGTGGCCATGAGAGGCTAAAATCTGGGCGGGGGGGGGTGTATGCGCAGGGAAAGCTATATGAGACACAACACTGCTCAAGAGTGAGAAGATCACTCTGTGGATGCTGCATTCCCAGAGCTTTAGGTGCTCTCGCTCCTGTGCAGAGCACAGGCTCCTGGGTTTGCTCATCAATTCCCTGTGCGGCTTTGGGCAATGCTCTCACTTTTTTCAGTGCCTTTGTTTTTTACCCTGTACAAGCAAGGATGAACACCTCTCTCTCTAGGGTAATTAATGAACTGTAAAGCACTTTGATGTCTTCAGAGGGAAAGTGCTGGCCAATGGAGGCTGTGATTACTGCAGGAGGGAGATGTAAACCCCATCCAGCCTGGGACACAGCTGGGACCTGAGTCTAGCTGGTCTCCAGAGAGGCTGTTGGAGGCCAGTTGGGTAAAACTTTCTGCGGGTCTGAGACTTTAATCGGTTCTTAAATGCTATGCAAACACCGTGGGCAGATAAGAAAATGCATGTGAAACCCTGCAGGGCAGCAAGTACAGAGAGAGAGAAGTGTTGGAGAGGGTCCCGTAGTCCTTGGCATTGTGTAAATTCCCGGTGATATAGGCTGGCTCTCCTGTGCTAAGTGAGTGCTACTGGCTCAGTCCTGTCCCACAGTCCAGATACACTTTGGGGCTCTTCAAAGGGATAAAAAGGTATTTTTAGCTTCAGGCAGCTGCCTTTTTTTTGTGTGGTGATTTTAGTTCGTGTAGCTGTGAAAGTGGCAGATTGTTTTTAAGCCCCTCTGTTTCTCAGCCATCTCTGTGGAGGTGCCTAGAGGTTACAAACCAGATTCCCAAAAATTTCAGTGCTGTAAACTGGTAGCTGCTTTTGAAAATGTTGGCGAGACAGCACAGCTCCCCACTGATGTTAGCTGATGGCCATTTGAACGTGCTTTTGAACTCAGCCAAGCCCTCGCCCCATTGAAGCCAATGGGAATTTTCCTTGAAAAAGGCCATAAAGAAATCATTTTCTTGGCATAGAGAGGTTGTTTCATGGGCTGCACATCAGTGTTTAGGAGAACTTCAGCTATCTGCTTTAATTCCTGCCACACTTATCCCACCCTGCATAAAGCTCTCTACCTTTTGATCTGAAATAGCACAAGAGATGTTTTCCACATGTAATAGAAAAATAGAAGAACTATAAAAAATAATTGTTCTGGAGTTTGACACCAGTCCATTCACAGATACATTCAGTCCAAATTTAAATTGGTCAGTGAAAGGGTGTTTTGCCAGGATGACAAATGGATTAGGGTTGAATATCTGAGGCAATTGCATACCTGCCCATCCCATGCCGGTAGGGTTGGTGGGTGGCGTAATTGATTCATGGATAGTCATATTGCAAGCATGCACAACTCAGTTCTTTTGGGCAGCATTAAAAAGCATTTTCCAGCTGTAAAATGCATTACTTGGCTTACTGCATATTTTGTGTTCTCCTGACCTTGAGTCTTGATGTTTACACTCTTGTCATTGCTACCCAGCCCACCTACTCTTTGAAATGTGATCCATTGCACCTGATGCTCAGCCTCCTCCTGTGCATGGAGCTGGTCTGTGAAGCAAACACTGGTGCTTTGTCTGTCCATTCTCCTTTCCCTAGTGACTGAGCCTTCCCTGCAAGCCTCAGGTCAGGAGAGCTCCTTCGAAGAGCAGTGCTGGCTTTGGGAGAGGGAAGAGCTGTGATGGGGCTCCCGCATCAGTCCACCAGGGTGAAAATATGGCTTACTGTGGCCGACTTGGCCTTGGAGAGGAGATCTTGCAGTTGATAGCGGCTAGACTTTCCTGGTCTTCTGTGATGGTGCCCAGGGAGCCAAGACAAACCTTTCCTATCCCTGGGTGTGTTCATGCACATGAGCCTGCACACTCTACTCCCATCAGTGGTTTTCTTTGGGCTGGCCTGCACGCTCTACTCCCATCAGTGGTTTTCTTTGGGCTGATATTTGTTAGCACTGGAAAGTGAGAAAAATGAGAGAAAATATTATCAGAAGCAGGTTTTGTGAATGAATCAGCTGACGAGGCTTACCAGCTTGCCTTCATTTACTAGCACAGTGCTTATTTGGGCAGATGTCTACATATTTTAGTTGGAGGCAGGAAGGAGCAAGAATCGATGGGGGCAGGCACCGCTTTCAGTTTGCTGCTTTTCCATCAGTTTGTACTATTGGTTTTCTGAATGAAGCAGAGGGGACTGCAGAGCATCAAAGATGCTGCCCTGCTGCTGCGCTTGTTCTTCTGCTGCTGTTGACAGCTTGGTGGGACACCAAGGAGAAGAACACAAAAGACATCGTAAGGCTAAAACCCTCCTAAGCAACTAGTTGAGGTTCAGAGCTTGATCAGCCTTGCCCGTCTTTTGCACAGTGCTTTTTCGTTTGATCCTGTCTGAAGGGCGGCCTCATGGCCTTCTCTCTTCTCACTATGTGTTTCTAATTAACAGGGAGACTGGTGTATAAACAGAAGATTCCTGCTCAAAATATTCCTGTCCAGCTCCTAGGATGACGGCCAGACGGCAATCGCCAGGCAGCAGCTCAGACTTCGAGCTTGCCCATCTGGCTATGAAACCTGGTCCCAGTTCTCATCTGGAACCAGTATTGAGGAAAGTCATGGACTTTGTCAGATTGGTTTTGTCCCGTGTTTGCTTTTCAGTTGCTACCTAAGCAGCTAAAAACCTGCAGCTGAAACGCATTTAGTATTTCTGGGAAGTGGGATGGTCCCAGTATTAGGAGACGTGAGGCCAAAGTGGTGAGGAAGTTCAAGAGGCTATTGGACAAATCCATTGGGGGATGAGTCTGTTGGTGGCTTTTACATCCTGTGGGTCAGATATAGTCTCTAACCATGAAAGTGCTTTTACTGCTGGTCTGCAGCACAGATTGGGAATAGTTCTTCTGATGTGAGTCCCTAAACAGCTGCTGATCTCTTGTGGATGGGTTGGGGAGGCTCATTGATCCAGCTTGCTCAGGTCATTTTCTTGCCATCAGCCTGCAGGCAGCCATACATTTTCTGAGTAAGTTCAGACAAAACTTTTCTTGCAATTTCCCCTGTGTAGGCTTGGGGTTGTAACACCTGAAAATGACAGTCAGGCCTCATCTTGAATATTGTGTACAGTTCTGAGCCCCCCAGTTTGGGGAAGATGTTAGGATACTGGAATGTGTTCAGAGGAGGGCAACCAAGATGGTGAAGGGGCTGGAGCACAAGCCCTACAAGGAGCGACTGAAGGAGTTGGGGCTGTTTAGTCTAGAGAAGAGGAGGCTCAGGGGAGACCTCATTGCTCTCTACAACTACCTAAAAGGAGGTTGTAGTCCGGCAGGGGTTGGTCTCTTCTCTCGCGTGACCAGTGACAGAACTAGAGGGCATGGACTCAAGCTTTGTCAGGGAAAGTTTAGGCTTGATGTGAGGAAAAAGTTCTTCACTGAAAGGGTGATTGGCCATTGGAATGGGCTGCCCAGGGAGGTGGTGGAGTTGCTGACCCTGGAGGTGTTTAAGGGGAGACTGGATGAGGCACTGAGTGCCATGGTTTAGATGATGGTGTTAGTGTTAGTGTTGGGTTATAGGTTGGACTTAATCTCAGAGGTCCTTTCCAACCTTATGACACTGTGATACTGTGAAAAGAGCTTGGAAAGCTGTGGCAGAAATAAAATACTTGCTATTATGATTTTTCACTCTGTCATGATATTAGTTATGCCACAATAAAACATCCTTTTTTTCAGAAGCTGCATAGTGAAATGCTTAAATCTGTAAATACTCTGCATGCTTAAGTCTTTCAAGAAGCAGGAGAGATCCATAATTAAGCTTTAGCATTGCTTGCCCTCTATTGTGCACAGTTTGATGTGATTTCTATACTTCTGTACAACTGCCTGAGTTGTGGAGTGCTGGAAAGCTGAAATCAGAGGTGCCGTAGACAATGCTGATGTTGGAAAGCTAGATGCTGCAGTTCCTACTTGGAATATGCTAAAAGACACTTGATGTCACCTCTGTAGAACCAGAATGGCCTAGTTTGTCAATGGTGTGGGACCTGTGGAGCTGCTGAAGAGTTCTGTAGACAGAGGTATATACAGAGATGTACTTAGCTTGGGTTATTGCAGTAAGAAGTGGTGTTGAGTGCATTGGTTGAATCATGATTTGGGCTGAAAAGGACCTCTGGAGGTCTTGGTCTAACCTTCTTCTGAAAGCAGGGCAGGCTTCAACGTTAGATTCAGCTACAGTGTTAGATGTGCTCGCTCAGCCAGATCTGACCAGACACCAAGGAAGGGTCAGTTGTCACCTTCTGGGCTTCTGGAACAACCAGGAGGAATTGAGATCTATTCTCATTGCCACTGCAAAGTCCAAAGGGACTGTTATCTGTAGCATTGTGACCATTGTGTCCTACTTTGTTAAGGATAGCTCTCAGAAACTGCACCCAGTGAACAGGAAAAATTCACAAAGCAAAGAGTGGAGAGGATGGAAAAAGTCCAGTGTTTATCCCAGGTTTCCTGCTGACTGATTTTGAAATGGTTGAATTAGCTGAGGGTCTTGTGGCTTGCAGCAGTGGCGGAGTTGGGCCCAGGACATGTGAGGCTGTTCCATGGTCAGCAGAAGTGGCCAAATGCAGAAGCAGATAGATGCTAAATGAGTAATACACTGTCTGACAAATGTTGTGAAAGATGATATGGCAAGGATGATCACTGAAATGGCAGGATCTCTGAGGGAAATTAGAGTGGCCGTAAAGCAGAGGCAACGTATTTTTGAAAGCAGGCTTTAGAATTTATTTTAGCACATTAATAATTAGATGAAGTATTCCTGGAGATGCTCTGGGGGATGATAGATGGACTTAAGGTATAGTTACTAATCACTGTGGTTTTAAGTTTTGATGCCGAAGTACACTTGGCATCCCTATCCCAACTGGACTTCTGGGAAAATTACATTCTTCGGGAAGTAATTTAGAAGGTCAAACAAAAACCAGAAAGAACTTCTCCAGCAGTGATTTCCCCGGCTCTCTAAACTGTCTTTTAGTGTGGTAATAACTCCAGAATGAAAGGATCTATTCTCACCTTCCAGATGAAAAGGCTAATGAAATTTAAAATTTTTGCATGCAAAGATTTTATGGCTTGGTAACCGACCACACTTGGAAGTGATCCAGGGTGGGATGAACACGTGAGAGAGCTCCTGACTGAGTGTGACCCTTTCCTTGACTGCCCTGTCTCCTGCAGATAATGGTGATGACCGGTCCGAGAACATCTTTGCTGAGAACCATGTGGACGGCACCACGGGGATCCTGAGTGGAGCCAGTGGGAGGAAGCCCATGAAAACGGGCATGAAGGAGCTGGCGGTTATGAGGGAGAAGGTGAACGAGCAGCAGAGGCAGATGGGCAAAGTTGGCAAGCCCCATCACAACCACGAGGACTCGAAGAAGTCGCGGCTGTCGACAGGCAGGGTGAGAGGGCAGGGGCAAGGGGAGTTGATGGGAGGCAGCTATGAGCTCGCCAGGAAAAGCTGAAAGCAAAAGCCTTAGTGACATCTGCCACAAACTGTCTTAAAAAAAAAAAAAAAAAAAACAACAAAATAAAGAGAAAAAGAGGGGAGCAGGGGGAGAAAAAAAGGAAAAGCAAACGTTTGTTTTGGCCTGAAGCTGGGACTGAACACACCATCTGACGAACTTTGTGCTGGCAAGGAGGCATTATTTTCATTGCAGCTTCACCTCATGACAGCAGAGACAGGGAAGGGGGCGTCCTGCTGGCTCAGCACCTACCTCCACAGGGGTGCCAGCATGCCCTTTGCCCGTGGACTGGCTTTCTCACACCATTTTTCCCTAAGCACGTGCCAGGGATGGCCCAAGGAGATTTACCCCAGTCCAGGTTGAGGGTGGGGGACCAGAGCCCCTGAGCAGGAGCTGTGGGGCTGTCACACAGCAACGAGAGAGTGCGCTGAATCCTCTGTTGTTCCCCTTTTCCCTGTCCCAGTCTCTCTGCCTTCCAGTCCTTGGCCGTGGTTTCCCTCTAGTGGGTAGTTTGGTCAAGGCAACCAGATGGGATGAGAATGGAAAGCCACCCCAAAAGGTCCATACTACGTATCTCTATAAACATATAGAATATTTATATCTCAGAGCTCAGTGACAGAAGAGGGCTTTAAAAGAGAACCCTCATCTCCTCCAAGGAACAGGCAAAGCAGAGGTTCAAAATAAGGTGCAGATACCATCAGCTTAGCTCCCATGTTGCTGCTGCTCCTTTGGAAAAATAACCAGCAACTGCAAAAGCAGGGAGTTGTAGACTCACTCTGGCTCACATCAAGCACAATTCAACCAGGCTACCTTGGCTGGGAGCACTGGCTTTGGGCTGCTGTGGACCAAGAGCCTCTAGAGGCTGGCTCTGCTGGGTGCTGTCATTCCTGGGGCTTCCCCTCTACTGCCACGGGATCTCACATGCTTTGAGTTGCACTTCTGGGCCAAAACTGCATCCACAGGTATGGGATCTCCTCTGTCAGGATTAGTCCTGCTTTACATCACTTGTCACCACCTGTGGAACCCATGGGAGCATCTCTGAAGCTTTTCTTCTTCTGTGCCTCCTGGGCCTGTTACCTCGTGTCGTATGGACTCTTGGCCACATGAGACACATGGTACATGGGAGAGATGCGTAAGTCTATGTTGGATGTCCACTCATTGGCATGTGCAGCAGTCTGATTTTGGGTGTCTCCAGGTGAAGTCTGCAGTGGGACACAGTGGCAAACCTCTGTCATGAGGAGGTGCACTCAGGTGTTCACCCCTACTAGTGTTTCTGTTGCCAGAGTGTTGACATTGAATGGTCCCATTGCCCTGATTGCCCTTTTGTTTTTGTTTTCTGCTTTCTGGGCTGTTTTCAGACTCCTTGTCAGCAGGAACTGGATCAAGTCCTAGAACGCATTTCCACTATGCGGTTGCCGGATGAACGAGGTCCCCTGGAGCACCTCTACTCCCTCCACATCCCCAACTGTGACAAGCACGGCTTGTACAACCTCAAACAGGTAAGTGGGGAGACTCAAGAGTCTCAGGGTTGGCTGCACTCCCAGCAGCAGCCGTCAGCTTAACATGCATCCCTTGGTGTGCAGCCACGGGCTCACATGCAGCCCAGGGCTGGGCTGATGTCCAGCACATGGTGCAAAGAGTGGGATAAATGGCAAACATTGCATATGGCATGGACAGATGAGTAACACTCAGATGCATCTGCAGCTACAGGCTAGCAAGTGGAGATGAGACACATCCACTGCAAGCACCCCAGAGATGGAGTATCTGTTTAGATCAGAGCCCCATCTTCCCTGCGAGAGCTGCTTTGGTCCAAGTCTTGTCCTGGCTGGGATGCGCTACAGGAGAAAAGCAGAGAGGGTCTGAATGCGGACCAGTCCTCAGACTTAACAGAAAGCACTTCTGGGGTCAAGGAGGTTTCTAGCACACTTTACTGTATTTTCTCTACAAACTGAGGCTGATTCTACAGCTGCAGTAGGGATTCCTTCCAGATGAGTTGGGACTTGGGGTGCAGCCTCCTTCTGAAAGTATGTGTTGCCTAAAAGGACTCAAATGACTTAATTTGTGTCTGAATTTTGACTTCTTGGCTTCATTCATGCAAAACCAGCAGGTGTCAGCGTCTGAGGCACGGGGGAAAAAATGCCAGGAAAAACCTCTTTGATAGCAAAACACTAGCTTGTCCAGGGCTGACCAGCAGCCATGAGTGAATACTACCTGGATACGAGCACCCCTTACAGCTATGTGTAGCTGTCTCCAGAAAACCTACTGTTTTCATGGCTAAGGCTTTTTCTCAGAGCTACTTTCACCCCTTGATGAGGAACATTAAGGAAAAAAAAAATGTAGGGTGCTTTGAGATAATCTCCCTCCATCCCTTCTCTTCTCTGTCCTGCCTGGACCCTTACCCTCCGCTTCCCACTGAAGACCCTATGGGCTGGCTGCATCCCCCAGGGTGCATGGAGCAGAGCTGGCAAATTCCTCGTAAGAAGATGAGCTGTGTCTGGGGAATGAGTCTGGGCAATGCAGCGATGCAGCTTGCACTGCAAAAGGGAAGCCAGTCTCTTCTGCTTCTTGTACCTGGGAAACAAATCAGCCTGCATTGAAGGAAGCAGATGGGTCACTGCTGCAAAGGAAGAGAGGGGACAAAAATTGCTTTCTCTTCTCCTTCCCTCCGTGCCCTGGACAAAGGCAAACAAGGCAAATGTGAATTGATACCCATTTCCCTCCATCCGAATTTCCAGAGTTTGCTGGAAAGCGGATGCCAACAAAAGCATTCCCAATTGCTCCCACCTCCTGTGGGCAGTTCTTGGGTGGGGGGTGCCTTAATGCATTCTCTTAATGGGGAAGGCCTTTTCTTTCTCTTTTTTTCCGTGCTTTTTATTCCCATAAACAAGGCTGCAGAAAATGGCTTGAATTCAATATTACAGATTGCACGCAGAGGCTGGCCTGCTGGAGTAATCTCTTTGTACCCCACTATGCCCTACTCAAAGATCTACCTGCTGGGGATTGAGGGATGAGCATCAGGTTGAAAGTGCCTGCAGCCGTTCCAGGGCAAGATGTGGTTAATAACAGAGGGCAGACCAGGTTGTGGCGGTGGAGATGGGCAGAGTACAGGTCCAGAGGCACCACAGTCTCTACCTCTGTTCTGGGACAGACTAAAACCCTGTTTGGAAATGTATTTGCATCTGAAAGTGGGGCCTTGTGCTCATGTTTCAGTTTGTTTAGCCCTATTTGCACATGAGAATAAGCTTTCACAGCAGTTGTGTTAGTCTATCTCATCCCTATTCCCCCAGGGATTTTTGACTCCATGGATGCTGTCATCCATAGCTGACAGAGAGCAATTTATCTTGGGGGTGGTTGTCCTCACACTTCATTAAAATTGGCTTGTTGTTCCCCGGCACAGCCCCTGGGCAAGAGATCCAGCCCTCAGCCTGGGCTACTGGAGCAGTGATGCCTGGGTTCTCCAAGTGCAGCATCCATGAATCTCGCCAAAGTCCAAATGTTTGCCAGATCACTGGAGAAAGCCCAGCTCTGCTTGTGTTCAGGCTTTGGGCTGGTGGCACTAGGAAAGGGGTTCTTTTGTCCCCTATTTCCTCTTCTGACACCTGTCCTGTTTTTCTCCATGCAGTGCAAAATGTCGGTGAATGGGCAGCGGGGCGAGTGCTGGTGCGTGGACCCCATCCATGGGAAGGTGATCCAGGGCGCACCCACCATCCGCGGGGACCCCGAGTGCCACCTCTTCTACACAGCCCACGAGCAGGAGGACCGGGGAGCACATGCCCTGCGGAGCCAGTAGATGGACGTGATCCTGCTCGCTGGAGGCGGCTCGCTGTGGCCCCAGTGTTGGATTTTACATGGGTTTCAGCGTGTCTCTTTAGGCTCTGGAAGAGACTGGGGTTGGGTCCTGCGTACTGCCCTCCTTCCCCTGCTTCCCGACTCCTGGGGATGGGAGGGATGACAGGAGGGGGAAGGGCGGTGGGGGGATTGCAAGGAGAAGGGACTGCTTTCCTATAGTCTTTCACCCAACATAAGCCGGAGAACCGGTCTTTTTTGCTCCTCACCCCGTGGCCCTGCCCTCCCTGTTGCTTTGCGGCACCTTCCCGCACCCTCCAGCGCGGAGCACCGTGTGCTCCCCAACACCTCCCAGGGGCCAAAACCCCTCGCCATGGCAGGAGAGGGACAAAAAGCAAAGGAAAACACCCACCCTTTTTCCCTCTTTCCCTGCTTTCCCCGAGACCAAAGACTGTAAATACTGTGTTGCCTGCCTCTTGTGTCCTACCAGTCCCCTGTGCCCCAGCCCAGCCATTGGTCCTGGCATGGGATGTGGTGTGGGAGGGAAGGAGGAAAGCCCCTGGCTTCCCAGCTGGAACATGCTGGTGTGGTCAGGTTACATCCCCAAGGAGGCATCAGTGAGGGAAAGGGTTGAGAATGAGCCAGCCCGCCCCATAACACCCCTGAGTGCTTCCCTTTCTGGTGCTGGGGCACAGCCAGCCCCACAGGGACCCAGCTCCAGCCACTGGTCTGGAAGGATGGGGCCTTTGAGTGATGGCGAGGCTAAACGCTTGGTTTTCCAGGGAGTTTGCAGGGCTCTTGCCCAGTATTTCTTAGGATCAGCTTATGCTGAGGGAGGTAAAGTGAACTTGCTGAGGCTGGGTGGAAGGATGCCTGGGTAGATTTAGGATAACAAGCCAGGGAGTGTCTCCTTCTCTCTCTTTTTCTTCTCTCTCTCTCTTTTTCTTCTCTCTCTCTGTCTCTCATTCATTCATTCTTTGTTTCTAGATAGAAAAAACCCATCTAAAACCTGCACTCCCAAGCAGCTGCCCTTGTCCCTCCATTTTTGTTTGGGACTGGAGTGAGCATCTGCCATTCAGCACACAGTTTTTCTATTTTTTTTTTTGTAAGTAAATTACAGTATATATCTTGCTTTTTAAAGGCCCTGACACACATGCACCCCTCTGCCCACACACACATTTGTATAGATTAAACCAAGTCATTCCAGGCGCTCTGAGAGGTTTTGCGCTGGACATGCTGCCCCAAGGAGAGATTTGTCTCTGCTGTTATTTCACTGGTTGATTTCTTTCAGTTCAGAACACACACTGAGAATAAATAACTTCCCTGTCACCTAAGCAAGGAGATTTTAAATTTTTTCTTCCTCTTTCTTTTGTCCCCCCGTCTTTTTTTAATATGGATACCATTTGCAGAGCAATATGCAAATACCATTTGCATACCAATTGCAAAAGTCCCATCTTTACAGTAAAAGTCTTGGGCTTTCCTTAAATGAAATCTGGGAGGAGTGGAATTAAAGCATCTCCAAATTTCTAGTAAATGCTTCTGAGTAGCAAACAGCCTCCAGATTCCATGTCCCCCAAGTGGTTAGGTTGAATAGGATGGAGGGAGGAGGTTCCCTGGCAGGTATGGGGTCTGGCTGGGAGCACCCTGTGTCTGCATTGCACAAGCCCGGCAGCTTTGCTGTGACCTGCAGGGATAGGATCAGCCCCTGGTAACTGCTGGCACATCCAAGAAACACCAGATGGTGCTGGAGAAGCACCAGCTTGGGGTCCCTGCTGCTGGTACCCCCCTCATCTGAGGACTTTGATGTGGAAAAGGAAAAGCAAAAAGCCCAACAGGCTTTTGGGCTGAAGGGGAGCAGTAGGATTTGTTGCTTTTCCCTTTCTTCTTGGTCCCACATTTCATATCCTGATTGCAAAGGACATAGGTGGTCTCTACAAATTAAGTGCCTCGTGACTTTGCAAGGGTTTAGATGTGGTAGTGGAGGAGATGGGGAAAGGCCCCCCTTTGGAAAGTCGGGGGTGGGGGTGTGTGCATGTGGATGTGTATGAGAGGGAGTGAGAGTGCACGAGAGAGAAAGGAAACACACCTGCATGCAAAGCTAAGTATCTGTAAAACTACTACCTATTTTCTGTTAACATCTGAGGGTGTTCTGCTTTTTCATGTAAACCCTGTACACGCTGGCTCTCATCTGCAGTTTGTACTCTTTGTTTTCTTTAGGAACCAGGAATTTTCTTTTGTTTTGGTTTTTTTTTTTTGTTTCTCTTTTGGAAAAGCTGAGCTGCATAAAGTTGGAATAAATTAAATGGGATGCCAGAAAATTCTCATCTTCCCCCTTCCCCCTCCCCTCTGTTCATAGGACATGGTTTCCTGATGCATCACACTCAAATTTAGGCCTGGTCAGCTTTTGTTGTGGGAGTGTGTCAACAGTTGGCCAAACAAGATGCCATGGAAGTTGGGCCTTTTATCGTTAGTGGCCCCGGCTGGATGAGTGGGGAGGAACTGTTGTTGCTCATCCACTGGTGTGCTGCGTTCCTGCTCCACATGTGGTACCTTGTGTCTGCAAAATGCAACCGTGGCCTTGAGTCCTCTTGAGTTGGTGTCTGGCCAGCATGTGTATGGAGATCATCTCCCTGCCTGACAGCAGCTGTATTTGGTTGTGTCCTGCTTTGCTGGGCAGAGAGAAGAGCAATGTGAATGCCCTATCCAGAATGATGCTTGTGGAGCTCCCTGGGCAGCTGAGAGGCTGGGTGAGAACAGTGGTTTCCTCTTCCTTGAGCAGGTCCCTCCCAAGCAGCACAGGGACCTCAGGGATCTTGGCAGATGCTTGGGAAAATGCTAGAAGAAGGGAGCTCTGCACTCTCCAGTTGTCCAACCTTAGTATTTCAGGGGCTTCTTGAACTAAAGGTTGCATCCAATAGTACTGTTTATTAGCTGGCAGGTGGACCTGTTCTCTATGAATCATCCAAGCTCCTTTAAGCATCTCACTATGGTTTTGGTCTCCCTTGCACCCCATGCAAATAGTTATTTGGCTGAGTAGGGTGCTGTGGGGAGAAACCCTCCATGGGTTGCCGTGCCCTTGGCTTACTCAAGGAGAGCAAAATTTGAGCTGGGCAAAAAGCCAGCCTTAGTGTTTCCATGTGAAGTCTTTGTCCAGAATGGGCTGCTGGGGAGGTGCAGGGCTGTGTGTGGGATTGGGGCTTGGCTAGCTGTCCCATACATTGGGCCATGGAGACAGGTCCATTGAAGGTCCTGCACCTTCTTCCAGGGTGAGATGTGCTGCCTAAGGGAGCATGATGACACAGCTCACTGCTTGGAGCACTACTGTGAGGTAAAGCATAATAATAATAAAAAACCCCATGCTACATTCAATTAAAATTGTGGCATTGAAGGAGAGGCCTTGTGTATCTCCAACAGCCAGCATCCAGGTGGCTGTGATTTCCCTTTGGCCTCCCCAAACGAAAGCAAAACGACCGGGCTGCTTCCCCATCTATTTTTTTATAACCCCATGCCAGAGTGTTGAGTGGGACTGACATGTGTCGAGGAGCCGGGCATTGGCAACTGCAGAGGAGGAGGGGAGGACAGGTAGGAGGGGTGGCGGGTGGTGGGATGTGAGCTGTGGAACATGGGAGGAGTCGTTAATATTTAGTACCATCCTATTTGATGCCCCTAGGGGGAGCTGAACATGGCTCAGGAGATGCCGGGAGTGGGGTGCTGCCAGCTAATGTAGTGAGACATGAGGGTGCTCCATGCCAGGTGCTGCTCAGGGAGAGCTGGGGGTGGCAGAGGTGCCCAAACCCAGAGCCTGGCCGTGCCTGGGACCACCCTCCAGTTCAAGGGCTGGAGGGGAAGAGGAGCCCTCAGTCCAGCAAAGGGAGCTTGCAGCTGGCCAAGCACCTTTCAGAGGGGCAGAGGGACAGCAGTTAGGCAAGCGGAGCGAAGAGCTTCTGGTTAGGTTTCCCCAGGGCTGACATATGGCCTTGAAGGATGCATGTGTATATGTGCATGGGTCTGATGAGTGTCACTGCTTGGATTGTGCCTCTGGGTTTTTTTTTCTGGACCAGCTTTAAGCCTCCTGGGCTCTGGGTAATTGGGTGTGCAGTTAGGCACTGGGGCCTGACCACTGCATGTAAGGTACGAGCTGAAACCCCAGGAGCTCTGGTGTACACGCACAAAACTGCCTACACTGACAAACTACAATTTTACTATACCATAAAGACTATGCACTAGTAGAATATAAACAATAATCTTTAATATAATGTAATTAGTGTAAGACTGCATGACTGTATCTATGTACAGCTATAGCTATCTCTAGAGAATCATTAAGGTTGGAAAAGACCTCTAAGGTCATCCAGTCCAACGCCATCATGCCTACTAAACCACATCCCAAAGTGCCATGTTGACAGGCTTTTTTGAACATCTCCAGGGAAGGAGACTCAACCCCTGCCCTGGGCAGCCTGATCCAGTGCTTGGCCACTCTTTAGGTACAGAATTCAGAATTTTTTTTTTAATATCCAGTTTAAATCCCTGGTGCAACTTGAGGCCATTTTCTCTTGTCCTATAACTTGTCACTTGGAACAAGAGACCAGCAGCAACCTCAATACAACCTGTATTGAGCTATGGCCTGTGGGTAGAAGTATAAATTACTAGCTGGGGGCTGGGAAAAGAGCCCTAACTTTTGGGATGGAAAGGTCATTTTTAAGTGCCTGTGTGGCTGAAAGCAGCAGCGATGCATCCCTGCCCACTGGCACAGACCACACAGTACCACCTGGTGCCAGGTGCGACATCATGGGGTTCCAGGGGTGGGGGGAGCAGGCACAGCCTAGTGGGGTGCCAAGGGGGTGAAAGACCACCCATCTCACTGGTTCAGGGTGGCAGGTTTGGTTCCAACTGTGCTATGGGGTCAGAAAATCATTGGGGAACAGGAGACTGAGCCAGCCCTGGGTGATGCAAATAGGATATGGGATGTGTTTGAGGACACTCCTGGCAACCCAAGGTCCTCAGTGAGGGCCAAAGATGTTTTGTGTCCCACCCTGCTCCGGGCACATGGGGTGGTATTGGCAGCTGGGGTGGGGATGGGGAGCACGGGAGGCAGGGGATGAGGGTATAGAAGGATGAAGTGGCATGGTTGTATGGGGGGAGGGGAAGGCCAGATCCAGCATCTGGGAGGACATGGAGCTGTGTGAAGTGACACCATGAGGTGCCTGAAGACAGTCTGGCTGGGCTACCCAGTGATGGCGCAAGGATGCTCCTGCACACTGGGGCAAATCTCCCCACTGCCCAGAGAGCTCTGAGGCTCAAACATCACATCCGATTCCAGACTGTGGGGCTCAGTCTGGGACAGCAGCTGCAGGTTCAGCATCACCAGCAGTCAGTCCCTCTCCACCTTTGACCCCACAACCTGGCTGAAAGTGGTTGCCAAGTCCCACTGCCACATCCATGCAAAGAAATCGCTAAATAAAATAGGGCAGCGCTACTTTAAGGATGCTCTAAACCCCAGCCTGCAGTTTTACCACTGCCTTAGCATACTGCTCCGGTATTAAAAGTGCTCCTAAACCATTCCTACCACCTACTTACTCCATGCTCTTTAACTCTCTCAGCACCCCTTTGGATCTGGCTGAGCCCTCCAGGGACATAACGCGACTGTCCAGGGGATTCTCAGGGCAGGAGCAACTCACTGATGGGCCCTGGCACGTAGAAGCTCCACGAGGGTCAGGCACGAGCTAACTGAATGCATAACTTTATTAAATAAATGCTTTGTCATGAGAAAAGACAAAGATCAAAGAGTAACATAAATTATAAGTTGAATAAATAGTATACAGCAATCTTCACTTTTTAATAAAATGTGAGATTTTTTTTTAAGTACAAAATGCTAAACAGAGCATTAAGCTCTTCTTCCATTGTCAGTTTTTCACAAACTGCTTTTTTTTTCCCACCAGTAAGAGTATGAATAATTCTTGTTTACTGGAAAAAAAAAAAACAACAAAAAGAAACCAAAACAAAACAAAACAACAGAGCTACTGTATGTATGTAAAGCTATAAGAAGCTACCGTAAAATGTGTAGTGAGTATTGCTTAAAGATAAAAACCAGGCAGGAAACTCAGAATCTGGTGTGTTTTAACAACTGTGTTACAATGGTGGGTAACGTGCGCAGTGACGTCTGTCCCAGTGGCAGTGCTGGGGGGCTGGCGGGGCTGGGGAGGGGGGCACAGTAGGCAAGGCTCCTAGCCAGGGCCAGGACAGCGCTCTGGAAGCAAGGTGAACTGCCGGTCCTTAAATATACAATGCTCCGTTTGGGAAAAAAAAAAATCAACATTAACAAAAATAACACCCCAACAATAAAAAGGAAGTTTTTCACAGGGAAGGGGGGAGAAAAAGTGAAAGGGGGAGAGAGAGCGGAGAAATAGTGCAAAATGCTCTTGTACTAGTGGTTTTCAAAGTCCACTGCAGTACAGACAAGGGGTAGCCCAGCCGCTGAGTGCCACTCCCTGGGGAGATGTGGTGGTGGAAGGGCTGTCCTGACCCCTGCCCCATCCTTGTCCTCTCCTTCCCAGCCAGCACCCTGCTACCAACGCGGGCTCGGTGCAAACACCGTGACTGAAGACTCCGAGCCTTGTGCTTCTCCCTGATACACAAATTGCCAGCACTTCCCCATGTGCCTGGATTGACCCTGCACTGCTTACCCAGCCCTCCCCAGCTCCCAAATCTGCCCCTTCTGGTTTTCTAACCCCAAATGCAAAGGGCAAAGGGAGCACGTCACTGCTGCCCCTGAGGAGGGGGGAACCCATCCTGAAGCTGCTTTTGCCCCCAGGCTCCAACCCTAGTCCTAAATATTAGTGCAGCCTGCAAACAGCCTCGTCCTGATGGGGCTCCTCAAAGGAGTGGGCAACCAGGGGGTCGCTCGGTGCCACGTTCTGGGAACTGAGGTGGCTTGGGGTGGGGAGGGTGGAGCAGTCCCCTCCTTGCATTCTCCTCCCACCAGCTTGGAGGAGACGGGACAGGCAGGATGTGCAGTGGGGAGGGAGGCTGTACAGGATGGATTTTGGCGCTCTGGGTTTCTGGGGCCACATCTGAGACTCACTTTACAGGGAGAGGTCAGGGAGGCACCTTGTGTCCCCCTCCCAGTGTCACTGGCCACATCATGAAACCACCACCAGGCCCCATGAGCTGACCCTCACCCTGCAAGGTCCATGGGGAGCTGCCACCTCTCTGCCCCCTCCCATCCATCCCGGGTGGCAGATCTTCTTTCTCTGCAGCCAAAGGCTTTCAAGTTTTGGAAGATCAAACAACAAAACAAACAAACAATTGAACAAAAAAGCAAGAAAGTGGGAAACAGGAGGGAAAGATCCTGGGGAAGGTGGTACTGGCCTGTAACAGTCAGGAGGTTTTGCACAGGAATCAGCAAGCAGAGGAAATGGGGATGGTATCAAGAGTGGTGACCAGTGGCCCTAGGGGTTAGCATGAGCTCCTCCTCCTGCTGTCTTCACCCCACCTTCACCGCACCATTAACCCACCACCCTGGTCAAACTGACTCTGCCCTAACAGCCCTGTAGAGCCTTCCCCTGACCCCAGCACCTGCCATGCTCCTCTCCAGCAACACAGGGGTTAACCCACTCCAACAGTTTTTTTTCGGGGAGCAGTTCTGCATTTGGTGGCACACTCCCTTCTTTTCAGCAAGGAAAGATGTCTCGCCACCAGTTCCAAACATGTTCCACTAGGTCTCTGTGGAAGTCCATCAGCAAAACTCACCCCCACTGTAACTCCAAGGGAAATAACTGCAGAGCATCCAGTCCTGCCCTCAGTCAGGGCAAGTGTCCTAATGGGGAGGCCCATGGGGTGCTCAGGAGAGTGATGCCATGCCATGGGAGGCTATGAGGACACCTGACTGGTGATGGAGAGCAGCCTCCACCAGACCCCCCCACCCCGGGGCTGAATTCCCCCTTGTCTCATTCCCGCTGGCAGGGACCCTGTGATGCTGCAGACCCCCTTTCCTCTCTGCCCAGGTCTGTGATGCTCAAAGGGGCTTCAGGGGTGTAGAAACCTTCCCCCTGAGATGAGCTGTGTCCTTTGGCCAGTGCCAGCTGCTGGCTCCATCCATGGCAGTGGTATGCGGTCCCCATGGGGTACGTGTTTGCCCACTGGGAACACAACACCCGGACGCTACAGCTTGTTTTCTTTTTCTTCCTTCCCTTCATTGTGGGACCTCCTCCCAGCACCAACGCCTTGGAGACCCTTGTCATGGGGAAACAAGAGGCAACAGTCCCAAAATCGAACGTAAAAAATTAGAAACAACAAAAAGCAAGGAAGGCAGCTGAGGGCTGTCCCACAACACTGGAGACAGAGGGTCTCTGCGGTGCAGTGGCTGCTGTCACTCAACAAGGAGCTGGATCCCAGGTTGAAGGTGAGGGCCTGTCGCAGGATCTTACTGCAGGGTAGGAAGCAGCAGTGGCAACGTAAGCAGCATCCTCAATGCGAAAGGATGGAGATGGGGGTTTTCCTACCCACAGAGTAGGCTATAAACCAGCCTTAACAAAAATCCAAGACAAAACAAAGCTTACTTTTAGGGTTTTTTTTTCCCCTGGAGCAAACCACTTTTTTGGCTGTGGAGGAAAAAAAAAAATCATCTCCATATAGTTGTTATTCCTCATGGAGGCAAAGGGTGGTGAAGAATTTTGGCCCTGATACCCCTGTCCCCACATAGGGATGCTTGTCTGGACAGTGATGGACTACGCAGCCCTTGTTGTCGGTGGGGCTCTGATCCCACAGGTACCGGTGCTCCTCCGGAACTCTGCTCCCGTGCTTAGTCTGGCAGGTTATAATTATTTTCGGGAGGGTGCAGAATCTGTCCCCCTGCTTACAGTCAAGCCCTCCAGGTTTTAGGTGAAGTTTTGCAAGGAGGGAAAGCCACATTCGTGTACACACACGCGCTTGCACATAGGCACATGCCTGCAGGTGACAAACACTTCCACACTTGGATGGACATCAGTCAGAGTCCAGCTTGTCCAAAAAAAGATTTCTGACCTACTATTTGAGAGGATCCAAATGGATCTCTTTCCTTTTTTGGATGATTTCTTTTTGAAGTCCACAAATATTTTTGGGGGAGTATTTGTGCTGTTGCAGGAGCTGCATTTCACTCCCCAACTCATCTCCAGACACGAAGCCAGCAGTTCCATGCCTCTTCCAGACATGTTGAAATCTGCCTGAATATGGGGTGGTCATTTGAGATAGAAATCAAATTGAGTCCCATTAATATGGGGAGGAGACCAGAGGACTGAAGTGAGGAGGAGGAATGATGGTGGCCGCAAGGTTTTCTCTTGAGACCCTTTAGAAAACAGCTAGCTAACTCAAAAAAAAAAAAATTAACCTGCCCAAAATCTGTACTGGAAAATCACCAACTCGGAGAGCTTCCTACATCGAGGTGGCCTCTGCTCGCAGCAGGGGGTGTGGGTGGTGCTAGTGAGAGGCATGAAGAGGCACGGGATGGTGAAGCATCCATGGCTGGTTTGTCTCTGGCTCTGTCCTTTCCTTGCTGAGTCCTTGCTGTCAAGAGGCTGCTGCAGATTCCGAGTCCTCAGTTTCTTCAGGGTTTGTGTTTCTTTTTTCCTTTCTTTTTTCCTTTCCTTTCCTTTCCTTTCCTTTCCTTTCCTTTTCTTTTCTTTTCTTTTCTTTTCTTTTCTTTTCTTTTCTTTTCTTTTCTTTTCTTTTCTTTTCTTTTCTTTTCTTTTCTTTTCTTTTCTTTTCTTTTCTTTTCTTTTCTTTTCTTTTCTTTTCTTTTCTTTTCCTTCTTTCCTTCGCTTTTCGCTTTTCTTTTTGCTTTTCGCTTTTCTTTTTGCTTTTCCTTTCTTTACCTCTCTTCTTTCTTACTCTTTTTTTTCCTTTCTTTCTCTGTTTTTTTTCCCTTCCTTTCTCTTTTTTCTTTTCCTTTCTTTTTTTCTTCTTACATGAGATGAAAGGAATCGGAGTCCTGGGGCGTGGGGAGGTGCAGAGGGGAGGGTGGAAGGGAGCCTGGGTAAGTAGTGATGGGGGTGGAAGAAGGGGATGTGACTTCACTCCACGTTGCTGCTGTCAAACGCGTGGCACTGCAGATCTCCGCTCAGGTAATCAGTCCCTGGCAGCTTCATGCCGTATTTGTCCACACACCAACACAACCCACGCTTCCGGCCTCGGGAGGGCTTGCACTGGGGAGACACCCAAGAACAGAGATCAGGAGATGGCCACCAATCGCTGTGTGGCTCCCTCACATTGGGCATCAGGATCAGCCCTGCACTTTGCCTCTTTTTCCCCAGCGATAAAATCCCCTGGGTAGGACCTGCTCTCCGCTTTCAACACATCTGTGTCCCCAGTGCTACTGCAGCTTGGAGCTCTATGTCTCTTCCTCTTCCCACACCAGGTCCTTCAGGATGCTTGCCTCAGGCCAGATGGCACTGGGAGACATCAGTAAGACCACCCACCAGCAACCATGCCCAGAGATGCTCACAGCAATCTTCCCACCAGCCCAGCAGAGGCAAAACTTCTATCCTTTCCACGCAGAACAGTGGATGGGTGGGAAGCACCTCTCCTTCTTCTTGGGGCTCTTTCTTACCTGCTTCCTCTTGTAGAAGCCCTTTCGGTCGCAGTTGGGGAGGTGGACAGCACGGGGGACCATTCGCTGGCTGCTCTTGAGCTCCTGCAGGGATGCTTCCATGCGCCTGCGGCAGGGGCCCTGCAAGCACGGAGAAGATGGAGGGTGAGAAGGGGAGCACCTCGCAGTGAGCCTCCAGCTGCAAATGCCCACAGCCACCAGCACCCGCTCCTCAGTAGAGCAAAGCTCTCCTACAGCCCCCTGCCCACAGAAGCCCCAAGGAGGGAAGGCGAGAAAGCGAAGGCACCCACCAACTCAAAGTCTTGCCGGAGTTCGGGGATGACGACACGGGGGTGTGCCGTGTTCTCGGCCATGCCTACAAACTTGGCCAGGGTCAGCTTCTTCCGGCGGTCCTTCTTCAGGGCCTCAGCCTTGAGCTCGGAGAGGCGGCCGTGCTTGGGCCGGTAGGCCTTGGGCGGGTAGGTCTCCTCTGTCATCTCTGACGTTGTCGGCTCCTCATGCTCTCGGGACTCCCGCTCTGGAAGAGAAGGAGTACCACACCATCAGGTCTCCATGAGCTGACTGGGGCTTGCTTTTGCACGGGGAACCTCCTGCCTGACCCCAAGGACATCATTGCACCAGGCAGGACAGGAACAAATGACCAAAAAAAACCCCTTTCCAGCCACTCCCTTTAGCCCTAGCTTTATCCCACTGTGTGAGACTTGGCATGGCTTGCATGTGACCCTCAAGCTCAGGCAGAAAGATATCTGAAAGCATGGATGATTTGGGGATCAGAATGGACTCTCACATACAAGGCCACCATTGTTTGCAGTATGTCAGTGGAGAAGGAGTATTGGGAGGGTTATCCACACCCAGAAAGGACCAGATCACACACAAAATGTGGCAGAGAAGCCCCTCTCTAGCCAAAGTTAGAGGACTAAGTGACAAATTCATATCCCACCCCACCTTGCAGAAGCAAGAGCAAAAGCCAGGGATGCCGGAAGATGAGACAACTCCAAAGTCAAGGTCAGTCACACAGCAAAGCCATCAAGGGATTGCGCAGACACTTCAGCAGCAACACTCCAGGGTCCTCAATGCACAGCCCTATGCTTACAGGACTGAACCACGCCCCATCCACTGGCCCCTACTGAGCAGCCAGCAAAGTCTGGGCTAACGCTGCCAAGTGGTGCTGCCTGACCATAGCTGCCAGTGATGTTGCTGATAGCAAGGGAGGAGCACGTTTAAGCTCTAGCCATGGCAGTCACCTTCCTATACAGACCTCAGATCGCCCCAGCATGACCTGAACCAGCAGGATGCAGTCAGGAGTTCTGCACGGTTATATATAGGGAAAGCTAGTGACAGTCTAAACTTAGATGACTTGTGACATTTTGTAGAGCCACTGGAGTAAAAAGGGTTATTTCTGGACTAAATCTGAATAGAGTATAAGGCTCCTGAGGCTCTGGTCTCCCAGTCTCTGATTCCCAGCAGCCCTGTGCTGACACCAGGTTTGGCTGGGGCCAGCAGGCAGACACAGTGGAACCCAGTACAGAGGGAGGAAAAGCTGAAATCCCTCCCTGCAGGGTGTCTCCTGTGACTTTGATGCCAGTGAACCCAGCTCAACGCCCCCCGCAACGCTACGGTAAAGATAGTGGGGCTCTGATTTTGCCCCTCCTTGCAACATCACTCTTCAAACAAAAGAAAAAGGCTCAGGATGAAAATAAGAGCCAATAAGCCCCACACACAACAAGGCAAATGGGCATTTCCTCGCAGACTGATTGCTCCCAGGAGCCCAGAAGCACTCTGGGGGGAGCAGGATGGCTGTGCCCAACCAAGCTGCCCAGAGGTGCCTGGGGGATATCCATCAAGCGGGGACAGACGTGCTACTCAGTGGCAGATGGCAGCACCAGCCTGCCATACATCCCCCAGTATGGCAATCTTGGAGGTGGCCAAGGGAGATAGGCTGGTGGCTGGGCACCCAAACCTCTCACAGCTACCAGTCTCGTCTTCCTCCTTGTCAATGCAGACTTGCCCTTTCCCAATGAAACTGAAATATTTTCCATGGCCACTTATTTATGAAAGCAGTCTTTTTTCTCTCTCTCTCTTTCCACAAGAACAGAGCTGGGTCATCATCCCAGACTCTGCACCCTCCTAACTGCTCACAGCAACATATATGACCCACACACCCTCCCCATGACTCATGTATCCCCAGGATGCGATCCTCTTGCCATTTTGCCCCATGATGCTCTTATGTTTGTGGGATTTTTTTGTTGCTGAAGGACTCAAAGGTTCCCCCAGGTCGGGGCTCCTCTAATACAGGGGAATACGGAAGAAAATGACGAACTTGGGAATCACCTTGTCCCACAAGGTGCAGTAGAAGCACATCCTTTGCCACAATGATGTTGCAGCAGTCTGAGGTCTGAAAGGAGGCTGGAGACATCTGAATGACTAAACCCTTCCAGGGCAATGAAACACGCTGTGATCTGTCCCAGGAGCTACCTCTGGCACTGACTGCCAGGGCTGCACAAGGCTGAGCCAGGGCATTTCCCTGGGCTGCCCCATGGTAATTAAGGGGAGGGGAGGACTCACACCGGTGCAGACAACCCTACAATTACACAAGAGTGGCACAGCCCATTGCCTCTGCAATAACAAATATGACAGGCACAGCTACCTGGGCAAACCTAAAATAACAAACAAATGGGAAAAGGCAGTGAGGATTCAGTCAAAATAACAGCACGGAGAGTCCAGTCCCTGGGACTCGTGGTGCAATGGGTGTTACAGCACGGCCAGCAGCTTCAGTCTCTGCAAACACCTTACTTCTCTGCTTCCTGAAAGCTGTCAGCAAGCCAGAGTGGGCTGGGAGATGGACACTAACGTGAAGCCCTTTCGGCAAGGGGAGATGGGAGCTATGGGAGTCCACCGCTTTGCAGAAGGAGGTGAGGGCTAGCGTGCACCAAAAGCTGTCCATCTCCCAGCCTCAGTGCAGCTCTTCAGGGCTGAAAAGGTACCTGAAACTGACCCTCTTATCATCCCTTGGCATGCACAGATACCCCCTTAAATACAACAAGGCATGGCTGTGTCAGGACTCCGCCGTCTGCTGTTCAGCATTGGTGTCTAGTTGGATCTTTATTTCCCAGTGAGAACCCTGTGGATGCCATGGGAGGGATCCTTTTACTCTGCCCTCTTGATGTTTTTTATAGCCCTATTCCCTTCAGCAACAAGGCTGAAGCAGTCCCTGCTCACGAACCTGAGGATCTGTTCCCTAATTTGATACTAAGAAGCCAATTTTGACAATCTGAAGGGCAAAGGTCTCTGACGCACAAACTCCTGACAAGCTCTAGGCAGCTGGTGAGGGACCTTCCCAGTGCCAACAGGAGAGGGAAAGCCAGAGCCAGGCAGACTTCACCCACGCAATCCACCCCTTCGCCTCCTGCTTGGCTCATCCACATCAACCTGCCCACTGCAGCCTGGACCAGATACCCACGTCAGCATCTCCAGAGCCCCTGCAGCCATCTGCCCATCCTCACCCAACAGCTCATTTGTTAACCTCCATCTGGCACCCTGGGCTGGCTCACGGCAGGCAGCATTGGCATCATTGCCCCTCTGCTCCTGAGGAGGCGCCAGCACGAGCAACGCCCAATTTCCCCGAAGGAGCCCTAATTGTGCCTGTCTGAGACTCAGGAAGGAGGCTGGAATTCCTCCTCCCTCGCTGTCAGGGTCTGGGCTGCTGCACAGCCCGTTACCGCCTACTCCCATCCACCTTGCCAACCGAGCGATTGGGTTTCAGGCAGGCAGCTGTTTGCAGAGGCAGAGCACGCTACATCTCCATAGTTCAGCTATGGGCACAAGGCACAGGCAGGAAGACCATACTCACTGTGTTCCCAGCTGGGGCACAGTGGGAAGCAGGAGGTGGGTAACTCTCACTTTTCCATCCCTTCTCACCACTCCTCAGGAGGAGGTGACCTCTCAGCAGAGGTGCCAGGCTCACTAGCCACACAGAAGAATGGCATTGCTGGCCAAGCTGAGGATGCCTGGTTAGCCTGGAGGTGAGACCTGGGCTGTAGCCACCTCAAGGAGACGTAGGTCCTACAGCCAAGGTAGGAGATTTAACTCAACTCAGAGCCACCCTATGGCTTTGTGTCTGGTCTGATGTTGCAGTGCCCAGAGGATTCAGGGAAAGAGAGGCAAGCATCTGGAGATGCTCCTGACACAGGTCAGGGCAAAAAAAAGCATGCTGTTGATGTCCTACTCCATGCAGGCTCCCATGAGCCCTAGGAGGTAGAAAACACCCATAGCAGAGCTTAACCTGTCCTTCGCGCTGAGGCTGAGGTCTTAGTGCCTGCTCCCTGTTCCAGACTGGCCTGAGGGAGCTCTCTAGTAGAAGCAAATTGCTCCTGTCTGGCTGCCTGTTGTCCTTGACAGACATCAGTCAGAACAGCCTGTATACCTTCCTGTACTTGGGCCAACACCCAGCCTGGATGCTTTTGTTCTCCAGAGGTTTTGGACACGTGTGAGATCCCCACGAGGGGTGTGTGTGTGTGTGTACACACCTGTGTGTGGGGTGTGTGGGAACACTGCCTTCCTGTTTGCTGACATTACAGAGCACAGCAGGAAGATTTTCCAAAAGCACTAGGAGGCTTGACTTTGGTCACACGTTTTCAGCTGTTTCTGGCAGAGAGGTTGGAAAAGTATCTATTGACTGCTGCTGCAAATGATCCATACTCCTTACATCCACAGCCCACTGCTAGAGGACTTGTTGTCCTGTTAACAAAAACCCCAAAACACCACATGCACCCAAGGACAAGCACAACCATAGTACAGCTTTGCTGAATTGCTCTCTTGATTATTATGTTTCTTATTATTTACAGCATGAGCACTAAAAAATACACCACTTAATCAGAAGTGTGTTGGAGAAAGACATAATGGGGACCTCAGTTAAACCTTTAGCATAGGAACGACAGTAAATGCCACTGGTGGAGACCTTGAAAAGTTGCCCCCAAACTGGACCATCGCTGTTCAAAGGTGCCCACTGGAAGATGGAAGCTAAGGCTTACATTACCCAAGGCTGAAACATCACAGGTTGTAGAGCAGCAAGTGTCTCAGCGCACAGCGCACAATGCAACATCTCAGCTCTCCACCAGATGAGGATTTACTCCCAGAATGAAGTGCCACCTCCCAGTATGTGCATGAAGGGAATATCCTCAACAGCTGGACTTCACAAGTGACCCCAACCCTGCTTTTCCAATGAGCTCCTTGTGATTTTTGGGCCTTGGCAGCAGCTGTCTTTGGAGCACCCCAGTTTCTGTCCTATCACCACTTACACCAACATGGCATTTTCCAAACCTAGTTGGGTGATCTCTGACACCTGTTTTTTCTCTCTGCGGGGAGGGACAACATTTTGGGATCAGACACTTATGCAGCCGATGCTGGCAATGGACAAGGGAAAAAATTTATGGGAGAGGCTGAGGGAGAGTGTGAGGGATTTTTCTGCAGTTCCCATTGATTGGGACCCTAAAGCACTAATCAGAGAAAGATCTGGACACTCCCTCTGAGCTTCAACCATAAAAACAGCTCCCTGACACAAAAAGCTGCAGACTCTACAGTGGTTCCATTATCGGCCCAGTCTCACACCGGGTCCTTACATCTTCCTGCTGGCCTTTACACACACACACACACACAGAGACAATGACTGCTGAAATCAATGTTTGTCTTCTTCCTTGTACCTGCTGGATGGATGGGGTCCTCCTATTTCTCCTTCCTTCTCTATTCTTCATGGTACTGGTTCTTGCTGGGCAATGTAAAGCAGCTTCCCTGGGCTCTCTGTAGCTAGGAGAGGAGGCATGTTGGTGCTGTCTCTGAAAATAACTTTTCCACTTGCAAATCACATTAGAGATGTAATATTTTCTTCAGTTTGGGTCTTATACAGGAAGTCGGTGCTCAGGTCCCTGGCTAATCCTCCATTGTGCATCTCCCCCAGCTGCCCTCCCCACCTGTCTCCACTCCAGAGGAGAGGATGTGCCTGACCTATGCCAAAACCTCTTGAAATGGGCAGGCAAGTTCCTCCCCTGCCTAGAGTTGCCCCTGTGACCACGATGGCAAAATCAAAATCTCTCCCTCCTGGTCAGCACACAGGGACAGCCACTGTGTTTGCACTCCCGAAATGCAGGCAGGAAAGGGATAATGCAGACAGGGAAAGGATGCAGAGTGAGGAGGGTCATCTCATCTCATCTCATCTCATGCCCTTTGGCTGCTAGAGAGCACAACTGAGCAAAAGCATTCCTGAGCTCCCTGGAGGCTGCTGGGATCAGTCCAGACAGAAGGAAGCTTTCACCGCCCGAACGAAGAACAGCTCATTTATGTTCCCGTCGCAGGCGCAACCCCCAGTGTGGCAGTGAATGGCCCCCAGCCCCTCATCACAGCCCTGCAGGGGTGAGCAGGAGAGCTGTCTCAGGCGTGATGCCTTGGACTGGGGTCATTGCTCTGGACCACCGCCCCGGTGAAGTCAGGCAGTGATCTCAGGCGGCCGCCCAGCCCGAGGCCGTCTGGCACCCACTGGAGAAGAAGCAGCCAGGGCTGGGGATGCAGACTCCAGCCAGTCCCTCCACTAGCCCAGGGCGTTGGCTGCTGGAGAGCCAGCTGCAATGTGCCTTGGACTTCTGACGAACTTTTGTGCTTTGGTGGGGACTCGACAGCAGGCCAGCACGGCCAGTCTAGTGGGGACTGACAAGAGCAATGGTGATGCTCGCAGGCAATGAGAGACTGGGAGGAGACACCACACACCGAGAAGGACAGAAAAACAGCATCCCTGCTTGGACTGTCACCCCACTTCCCCCAAGTCCCAGCAATGTGCAACAGGCATTTACGGAAGATCTGTGTTGAATAACACCCATCTGCTAACACAGAGGTGCTGGGGCTTCACTGGATGGCTCAGCTCCAAGTCTAAGTCATTGCAGAGATGCTGCACCCTCCAATTTGTGATACAGCCCCATCATTTGGCTTGGGTGCCTATTTTAGGGTGGAACAACGTATCTCTGGAGGCTCCAGTCTCTCCTCCTGTGACTCCAGAGGTCTCACCTAGACCTCCGAAGGTCTGAAGTTCAGAAAGAAAAATCCTGTTAGCACTTAAGTACTGATCCCCTTGCAGTCTGTGGTGCACCTTTAAAGAGAAGGATATGCATCAGTGGGACTAAGCTCAGAAAACAGACAGAAAAGCAGACAGAGGGCAGGATGGTCTCAACTCTAGGTTAAGGCTTATCTCCATTATATTAAGACAAGGCCCAGTAGGATGCTTGGAAACAGCTCAGGAATACCTGAAGAACCGTGGAGAGCAGGGATGGATGCAAGAGGGATGTGCTGTACTATGGCCTTTTTTTTAAGTTATTGTTTTGGGCTTTGCTGAAGAAGCCTAGAAGACCAGTTCATTCTCAGGAGACTTTTGTCTCCCCAGCAGAAACCTGCGGATGCAGATTCTGCTGCATCAGCCAGGGCTCACCTGCAGAGCATGAATATCGGGTGCTTGGGCTGCCCCCAGGTTCACACAGGATTCATGGGAACGGGAGATCATCATCCCGATGACCTCGGTGTCCTTATACAGAGCTGGATAGGGGAGAAATGCAGCTCAGCATGTGGGAAAAGAGCTCTCAAGGGAACTAGCGCATGTTTTGGTCTGCTCTGGAAGCACAGGGCCTATCTGTAGGAACAGATCTCTGGGTCAGCACCACTTCTCCGCAGTGCCAGCAAGTGCTGCAGAGGTGGGAGAGGTACACCTATGGGAACTTGAACTGTAAGGAAGGATCTGCATTTCTGTGTGGCAAATGATACTTTCCTGAACAGCCCTCCCTTGCTGCAGCTATAAAATAAAAATCCCTGGGAGCAGCTCTCTAAAGAAAGGAGAAAAGCAAGTTTAGAGATGGGGAGCCCCATGATATAAGCCCTACGTGTTGCTAGCTGTTAGTTCAGCAGGCTCCAAGCATCTGTGCTGTGCTGGAAGAAACAAACTTGGGCATCAGCTGGAGGGCTGGGCTTGTTCTGACCTGAGATGTACAAACAAAGACTGGGGTTCACTGTTGTCTTTGATCCGTCTCTTTCCACAGAGCTCCTAAATCTGGCTACAACGAGTTCTCAACAGTGGCTTGGAAGCTAGCAATGCATATACAAGACACACCAAGTCTGGTGAAGGTTCAGGCCTGTGGTGGACAGGCAGTATGGCCAGAGACTTGGGGCTCCCAGCAAAAACCTCTTCAGTGCAAGAGGGAACCCAAAACACCTACTCAGTAAAAGAGCTGGGAAACTTTCCAGAGCTTCTCCCTCTGGTAAGATGATGAACTAACATCCATCCATACAATTAAACCATGCTGACATGTGCCGTCTTGCAAAACTGCAGGCACTCTGTTTCTAGATAGATGCTTGTATCAGCCTGAAATTTCCTGAACAAAGCTATCTTCCAGGGAACTGAACTGGCAAGTGGATGGGAAGGAAGTATTTCAGGATTAAATTTACATCAAGAAGTTCTTGTTGCTGATGCAGTGAAGATAGGAAGATAAAACATATTTCCTTCAGATCATCTGGAGACTACAGATGTTCCTCATTCCATAGGCTGAAACTGCCTGAGATGCTGAGAGATGAACTGAAGAATGACCCAGAGAAATCCAAATAAATTATCTTTCAATATGATAGTGGCCAAGACATACTTTTCCTTCCTGGAAAGGATGAAATAATTCAGTCTTTCTTAGTTTTGCATCTTTTCCAACAAAGCCACCCTAGTGGCAGATTCCATCAGTTGTAATAAAGGCAGCAAAATCTCATCAGGCTGCCAAGGAATTGAGAGCATAAAAAAGCAAAGAAGTAAAACTCAGGGAAAAAGATTGCATGACAGTATATGCTTAACTAACAGTAAAGGTGAGGAAAATCTGAAGTAGCTCCTGACAAGCATTATTAATTAATTGTTAACCAGCAGTTTCTCTGTGGGGTTTGCCTGTGGCAAAAAGACAGGAAAATCCTTCCTAGAAAACAAACTTATTTTCAGGTCTTCTGAATGAAAACAAAAGGGTGTGAACTACTCATCTGGTCAGCAGGTGGGAAGGAATGCCAGAAAAAAAAATCTCACTATGTCTTTAGGGGTGAAGGAGGTGTGACGGATTGGAAAAGAAGCCTGATAGCATTCATCAACTATCGTTATTGTATGAGAAAGAAGAGGACAAGGAAGAGGTTTAGCTCAACAGCAGTGGTAGAGGAAACATCTCTAGGGAGGAAGAGTAGGTAGCTTTGCCCCCTTGAACTATGTGAGGCCTGTCTCCAAAACCCAGCTGAAGGTGGGCATCAATATACACAAGATGCCAAGAAATCTGCCCTTGAAAGTAGGATGCTGCCAGGGTGCTTATACAATTTTGATCATTGAAACCCAAACACGACAAATCACAGTAGATCCAGGTGCTAAGAAAGCCTTAGAAAGAGAACCAGAAAGATTTGCTGGCAGCCATCAAAAGCTGGGGTGTCACTGTGGCTATTGTAGCATTTTACCCTGAGAACAATGTGCAATTAAGAGGAAACTTCTATATTAAAGGAGATGATCCCAAGAAGAGGACATCCTACCAGAGATGTAGCCACTTCAGTTTATGCTAAGCTCTCTGGCCTGCTCATGGCTGAAGGTGGCTTTTGCCTTTTAGTCAGGATTTTGAATTTTATTTATTCTCATACCAAGCAGAAGCTTTTAACAACTAGCCTACCGGAACTGAACGTGGGAGAGTCTGCTCCCACTGGAGACTGGTGGTCTCCATCACAAGTTCCATCCTCATTTATGTTACTGAGGGTTTCTGTCAGTCTGAACAGCAGCCAGTAACTGGAAAAAACAAGAAAGCCAAACTCTTTGCCCTCCCCATAGAGAGGTGAAGGCTCATCAGGTAGAGTCTGGAGATGCAGCTGCCTCAGGTGCTGGATGAGAACTGGTCCAACACCACAAGAATTTCAGGCATGCAGCTGTGCTTGCAACCTCCATTCTAGCCTGGAGTAATTTCTAGGCCTTCAGCCTGATTTTCAAAGCTCTGCCTTAAACCAGATGGAAAAGATCTGTGAGATCACCCATTGCTCATCTCTGTGTCAGCACCAGATGACACATCACCACATGTACTGTCCAACCTGACTTTACGAGCTACAAGTGATGAGATTTCCCCCTCTGCCCTTAGGTCTCTCTTCTATTTTTGTAATGGCTCCTTCTCTCAGAAACCCTTTGCCTGGAGTAGGCCTGGCCATTACTTAATTACTCAGTCCACGATAAAATAGTATCAGAAGTCTGATGTTTACACTCTGACAACATTGATAAGCAGAAACATACCCAAGCTTGATTCTAAAGGCTGACTTGCCACTCCTAGCCATTTCTTTCCCTGCACTGTACCATACATTAACCAATTCCCTTTGGTCCAACCAGATGCAAAGATGCTTTTCAACGTTAAAAAATACTGTGAGTCCTTTGATGGAGCAAACAGTGCAGTCCTCCACTTTGGGGTCTGAAACTCCAAGAAAGACAACTAATCACCCTTTGCCACAGGTCCAGAGCCTTTCTGGAATGATAAAATTGCTGTTGCACTTTGCTGGTTTTTCTGCAACCTCAAGCTGCCTCTGCTATTACAAAACCAAATAACTGAACACTGAAATGGTTATTAAATAATGCAGTAAAATTTCACCTGTTTCTGCTATTTCTTCAGAAAAGCAGGAGTCACAAGTGAAACATTACTAAGATCTATTAAGACATACTTGTGGCTACGGCAGCACCATAACTGAATGCTGGACAGGTCTTAGATGCAGTCCCTAATAAAACTTTTTTTATTTTCTAGCGTGTCCTTTAAATTAAAAAACTATGAATTGGGTTCCGTAGCTGTCCACTGACTTATTTATTTACTAGATTTTCATCGTTAGTCCAATGCATAACAAATGATTTCTTAAGCATGAGTAATAAATGGGCCTGTTGATTTAATTGTCTTCTGAGGATGAATCCCATATGAATTTGGAAAAAGAAAATATTTCTATTGGTTTTCTACAAAAAAAGAATTATGACAGCCAATTTTGCCTCCAAAGTTGCCTTTAAGATACAATCCCTCTCTTTTTAGCTAGGGGATCATTTCCTCAAGGATTTGTCAGGATTACCTTCTTACCCTTAAATAGCAACCAGACCAGTTATCTCCATCAACATAACAATTATCTCCATCAGTGAACCAGCTGTGTCCATCCAACAAGGAGATAAACCAAACTGCAATAACAGCTCTCAAGACAGGCAGCTGCTACCCTACTGAAACCAACAGCCCCGCAGTCCAAGGACTGAGGTAGCTGGCTCTCATGAAGCAGATAAGGTGCCTGAAAGCCTATGATGCCCTGGGCCTAGAGAAAAGGTGCTCAGCTTCTTGCAGGATCAAGCTCTGCCAGGCTAATAGGGAACAATGTGCCAGTTTGCTGTGGGTAGTACTTACACCCCATTTCCACATTCTGTGTGAAAGAAGCAGTACCAAAATGGTGGAGGCACACAGAAAAATTATGAGAATATCAGAGGTCTGGAAAATGAGTAATACTTACAATAGTAAGTGCAAGGCTTTACGCAAACACATATAAGAAGTTTCCACTGACTCCACAGGTATAAATTTAAGATGTGTTCTCAAAGTTTAGCTCATTGACCAGAGCCTCTCTGCAGACAGGGAAGCTTGGACCTTCCTGCAGGTATAGCTTAAGTCAGCTGTGGTCTCCCAGACAGAAGCTGATAAAAGATATGGACTGATGGGCAGCTAGCACATTTGTCTTGGAAACATCATAAACAGACAGGGATCCACCAAAACATGCTGAGAAATGGTTTCCTTGAGAACAAATTTGCCCGCATCAAACTACTGAAAGTCCCAAATTTCTGCAAACACATTATGCTGGCTTCTACTGGGATTATCTGTAATACTGGGATTGACATAAACACTAAGGGATCCCCTCAGATCACTAACATCAAAGAGCCACCTCAAACACAACATCTTGCTGAGAATTGCCTTGGCTACACAGCTGAAAGAACAGGGAGTGTCTTGTAGGGGCTGAGTGATGCAATGTGACCCTTTCTGGATGGACAGAGGCATCTAGCGTGACCTGTGCCCAGTGATCTCAGATGGGCAGCCCTGGGGTCTGGGAGCGCTGGCACATCTGCAGCCCCACTCTATGACACACAGTCAGCTCTGCACATCACTCCAGGGAGACCTGGCATGGAGGCTCTTGCTAAATGGGCCTTGGGGGTACAGGTCTTCAAGGACCCCCAGCAGGTCCCTTTCCTCCTTGACAGAGCCCCTCTGTGCTTTTGGCTATATCTGTTCTGAGGATAAACAGATAATATCTCTCTTTTTACCTTAAAAACATCTCCTTACAAATGACTAAGTGGTTACTAAGATGGCTGCCAGTGAGTTTACCCAAGCCAAACTCCTTGGATCATCTTTGACCTCTGCGTGTACCATCTCTTCAAGCCCTTCTGCTTACTCCTCTTCAGTGCTGGAGGTTTTTCTCTCACCCTTAGCTTGCCACATGTCAGCAAATTTGCCACCTTTTGCAATTCAGTTCTTCTTTCCCACTCTCCCAAAGGCCAGCTGTTGCTGCCTGGGCAAAGAGAAGCTTGCCGGGTCCCAGCGCACTCAGTTGCTGTTGCCATCTCCTCTACTGATGCCATGAGGCACCTCTATCCTGGCATGTGTCCTCCAGTAGGAGGAACAGCTACCCTTCTCAATCTACAACCTATCTGCAAATTCATTGGGATATCTCTTGGGGTATTTAGCTAATGTAGATTTAGCCCACCGAGAAAATACACCCCAATTCAAAATATGAGGGGTGAGTTCAGCTCCACACAACTGGCTGGGAGGAATCTTTGACTCTGTCTCCTTCCTTGCCTCCCCTTGTTTGATATGCTCACCTGCTGCACCTCATTTCTCAGCCCTCAGAGGGAGGATAGGGTAGACCGATCTGTATGTCAAGTATCTGATCTTGACAGCAAAATCCCGATGTACCAATCATAAACAGAATCGCTGCACCTAAGAGAGGTTTGTGTCTTCTGCCTGGAAACCACTTTGCCCTCAGAGACAAAAATGCTCTGTGTGTATTAGCACACATTAAATGTTTGTGCAGGCGTGCGTGGGTGTGTGAATATGGGTACACGTGTGTGTGCGCTCACACGCATATCTTCCTTCTGCATGTTAAGCCTGCTGCTCTGCAGCCCACATTGAGGGGCAGGTGTGTCCGAGCCAAATTCCGCTTTTATTTATATCTGACCTTGAATTTGCACTACTAAGCATTTGGTAAAAAAAAAGAAGGCAGGATTTGCGGTGCCGTGAGCCCTTTTATCTCCCCTGTGACTTAGCACAAGTGAAACAAGCCGCAACCATTCTTACAGCCTTGCCCCACTGAGTAGAGGACAAGCTCCAGAGGGGCTAAGGTTCCAGCCCACCTTCCCAGACTTTCCAGTTTGGGTGAAGAGTGCTGAAAACTGCCACTACTATAACAGCTCCTGCAGCTGCTCTGTAATGTCTTTCCACCCAGTGCAAGTAAAACTTTCAGTGGACGTTAGGAGGAAGCAGAGCACCACGCTCCCTGTGAGGCAGCACCCGTTCACTGCTTCTCCTCTCCTTCCTCCCCAGCTGCCCTAACACATATGTGCCAAACTATGCAACCAAAATAAGCCAGGGGCTGTCCCAAAGCTGGCACAAGATATACCTGAGCTTTCCTATCCCTCTCTTCTGAGCCTGACGGATCTCCTCACCCTGCAATCATGCAAATGATTCCAGATGCATACAACTGTACTCATGCCGCTGACGTGCCCAAGCTGCGACGGTCATCTGGGCACAGGATGCTGGTGCTTAAAAATCGACACGAGGAGGCACACAGCCTTCCTCCAGCATCCCTCAAGGTTCACAGAGGCTCCCATTTAAGGCCAGTGCCTGTTCTCTGCTGCTGTGGTACAGACTCTGGTGGGGCTCCCTTCATTCACTTGGAGCGGGTCCAGGAGCTCAGGAGCTCTGTCACTCACACACACATGCCTGCACAGAGCCACGTCTTTTCTCCGGTGAACTCTGCTGGCATCCAGCAGGAATTTCATTTGGATCGACTACTTAATATTCTTGCTTCTTCCTCAGAAGCCAAGCTGCTGAAAAATCTTTCCAGCCAAGGCCCCTCCTTTCCTGTTTGAACCACCCCATCCCTCCCTTCCCCATATACACACACCGCAGAAACCTGGCTCTCTTGCTGGCACCTTATGGATTTCACTCTTTTTTTTAAATTTTAATATATTTTTATTGTTGTTGAAACTTCAGATCAAAAGAAAAATGGGATTTTCCTGTTTCAGATCCAAAGCTTTGCAGGCCTGTTGCTACTAGCTTTCACCTTGACAGCTCAGGAGCTGCTTTGAACAAAAGACCTGCTGCTAGGCACCAGCCAGGTCCCTTTGAGTGACACATGTTCGAAAGCCGGTGCATCCCAAGCGCCCCACTCCCATGACCCCTGCCCTAACCTTCACCCTCACCCCAGACTTTGGCGCAGGGCTGCCCACCTGCCCTGCTGCATAGTCATCACTCACCCTTGAAGCCCTGCATCCCCAAAACCAGGAGCAGAAGGGCACCGGAAGGAGAACTAGAGTAGGGGGGAATATGTCAGGGAGGGATAAAGGACTGCACTGAACACGAGCCTAAGGAAACTTAGGCTCGGCAGCACTTCTCTTCCGCCTACTTCCAGCTGACGAAGCAAAGATGATTTTCTTAGGGCTAATTCTGCAACGCCCCCCCTTTTCCCTCCTGGTTATCGTTGGCTCACGGTTTCATGAGGAAACTTGCCAAGTCTCGCTAGCTTTCTAGAAAGAGAGCAGGAATGAGAGGAGAAGGAAATATTTGACAATCTTCATTTTTCCACAGCCTTTTTAGGGCAGCAGGCTCCAATCTGTGCCCTCCTCTCCCCAGTGTTCTGCCTGACCTTGCTGTCTCAGCAGGAGGAAGTCTGGTGAGAGCACAGGGGAGAAAAATGGAAAGATGTGGTATATTTCAAAGGAAACATAAACAAAACAGAGAAAACCCAGAATCCTGAAACCTATCCCATAAATGAAGCTCCTTCATGTTTTTTTACCAGGAACAGTCAATTACAGCTGTGATGCTTGGCTTTTGGTAAAGAACAGTGTCTCACTGCTGTGCCAGGAAGGACTACAGGGATTGTCCTGTCAGTACCTACACATCCATCTACTTAAAAGAGCCTTACCAAAGCTCTTTAATCCCACACTTGCTTTCATTTCTGACTTCTCAGAAAACCAGGAGCACATCCTGCCCAGCAGCTCTGGTGTTTCTTAGTACCGCTGTACCCAGCTTACAGCTGAGGAAACTGAGGCACAGTACCCGGGAGCATCTTGTCCCCAGGCAAGACATCTGGTCTACAGAAGAGCCAAGCCCAGCCTCTCAGGTTTGGACTCTTGCAATACGGCTTGCTGCATCTCCACCTCAACTATAAGGAGGAAAGCATCTGCAATTTTAAACTCGACCAGCACAAGAGCAGAAATAGATATAAATGCAGTTTGATGTAGTCCTTGCCACTGTCACATAGTTTATTTTGCAGAGTGCTGATTCTTTCTCAGCAGTTCCCAGCTCAGAGCCAATTTTGGTCATTGATAGATCAGAGGGCCAGGCCAGCTTCTCCAGCACATGGTCCTTGCACTCCTGGCCAAACTGGCAGAGGCCAGAAAGTTCAAGTCAAACTTCATTTCTTTCTTTGCCCTGTTGCTTAGAAACATGCCTATGAAAATATACTTTGTTCTCACATGCTACCAGTCAAACGCCAAGAGAGTTTTTCCCTCTCCCGTCCTCAGGAATTCCTGATTTATTTTTTTATTTCTTTTTTTGCAATCATGCAATTCTCAAGAGGAACCTGCTGGTCTCCTGTGGCTTCCTGCAGCAGCCTGTCTGACCCAGGCTCATCTCCTGGCTGCAAACAAAACCCATTGGAAAGAGCCCCCTGCAGCATTCCAGCAGTCCAAACTGAGTGCAGGTGTGCCAGGGGGTTGATTTTGCAATAAGCCTGTGCAACCTCTTTCCTATCCCTCTCCTTGTTCATTCAACAGGTGCTGACCATCTCAAGGAAACCAAAAGCAGTGATATCACAACCAGATTACCCAAAGTTTTCATGCAAAACACCTGCTAAAGGACCAGCTTCCTTGGGAAGAGAGAGGCAGGTGGAACAAAAGGAGATTCACGTTGGGAGTCAAGTGCTGAAGCTTTTTTGGGTACTTTTGGTCTGCATGGGGCAGCATTGGTCCCCCACTTTCCCAGCCACCCCAGTGTTTTGGCTACATATTTTGCCTTCCTGACCACTCTGCCTGTCCCCCAGCCGCACACACACACAGAGTAAATAAACACCGGGGATGACGCGCTGCAGGATACTTAACATAGCTCTGCTGCCAGTGGATTACTGCCCAGCTTCCTGGGCTCCACGGCAAAAACATGGCTCCTGGCTTCACCCTCCATTCCCTGCACAGGTCCCCACCCAGCCCTTGCCCCCTCCAGTTCCCCTTCAGAAAACCAAACTCACATTTGCTGTTTCTAGCTGATTTTAGGGGAGTTTGGACATTTGCTATCATTTGGGGCTGCAGGGGAAATTATACACACAGAATTTGGCTTTGCTGTGAAGGATGGAGCATAGCAACACAACCACTGCCTGCAAGCAGCAAAGGGGGAAAATAATAAAAGCATCAAGATTTATTAGGTGCTAGAAAAGAGAAACGGATTCCTATTGCATGGGTATAAGCTGAAACTTGCTAATAAGGAAAAATGTATTTTTCATGGACCAAAAAAAAAAAGCAGGGGGCTTGTTTCTGGGTTTGTTTTTTTTTTTTTTTTGCCAAGAGGTTTCCCACTGCATTGGACATGCAGACATCCTCCCTGCCTCTCCTTCACGCCACAGCAAAAATACAGATATATTTGGAAGAATATAGGGAGAGCACCTTTGCACAAGCTACAGGATCCAGAAACGGGAATTTAACACGTGCCAAAGTGAAAGAACACGTTCTTTCATGCTTTGGTCACATGCAAGGTGCAAACATTTCAGAAGCTTGGCTTTGCACTGCTGCTACTGTGCTAGGCTTCATACTTGATTTTAACCTTTTCTTTCTGATTATTAGCCACACCATCATTACTTTTTGCTTTCACAGACTCCCTATCCCTAATGCACCTGCACCTCCCTCAGCTACAATGCACTGCTCAACAAAGACATCCAGCAGCGGGCAGCCAGGAGGAGCAGGCTGCAATGATCACAAGGAGAAAGCGAGAGGCTGAGCAACAAACCTGGGGGGGAGGGCTAGGACTTTGTGGATGGGACAGATGGTTGCAAGGAGCTGCCCTGCCTTCCCCTCTGTATCAAGCTGCTGAGGCCAGCTCGGGCCCCAGAGCAAGGTGGAGAATATGGTGAGATAAAGGGGTCAGGGAGAGGGTGAAGACAAGGGATGCAGTAAAGATGTAAAGGCTGCAACTGGGGAAGGACTGGGATGCAGCTGTGACTAACAGGGTGTATCTGGGATGTCGGAGAATAAAAGCTTTCCATTGGGGATAGGACAACCCAGAGGTGATGATGGAAAAAGAGGTGGGGGAGGCTGTGAGATGATGCAACAGGAGGTTCAACCAGGGCATGGATGGAAATAAGAACGGGAAAAGAGGCAGGGGACATGGAAGAATAGCTAGGGGAGTGGAAGAGTACCCTCAAAGATGGAAAAGCAGCCGGGGGGAGTGGAAGAGCAGGCAGAAAGATGGAAAAGCAACTGAGGGGGTGGAAGAGCAGCCGGAAAGATGGAAAAGTAGTTGGAAAGGTGGAAGAGAAATAGGGGCATGGCAGAGCAGCCAGGGAAACTGGTAGTGGGGCAGAAGCAGAAAAGATGGAAAAGTAACCGAGGGCTTGGAAAAGCTGCTGGTGGAGGGGTGAGAGGGGAAGGAATGGGGAAATAGCTGGTCAGCTACAGAAGCAGCTGTGGTGTGTATACGTGTGTGCAAGAGAAAAATCAGGCAGAAAGATGGTAAAGTAGCCAGAAAGATGGAAAAGCAGCTGCTGGTGGTGGAGGGGAACGGAGGAGCAGCCGGTAAGATGGAAAAGCACACGGCGGGGGAGGGGGAATGAAAGAGCAGCTGGGGAGGAAGGGTGAGGCTACAGAAGCAGGCAGAAAAGATGGAAAAGTAGCCGGGAAGGCAGAAAAGCAAGTGGAGGCACGGAAAAGCACCTGGGAAGATGGAAAAGCAGCCAGTGGGAGGGAAAAGAAAATCAATCGGAAAGATGGAAGAGCACTCAGAAAGGGAGAAGAACCAGTCAGGAGATGGTGATGGGGTGGAAAGGTGGAAAACGAACCGGGCAAGGCGGAAAAAAGCATCCGGGAAAGCTGATGATGGGAGGAGCGGGGGTCACTCACCGGCCTTGGCTTGCTCGCGGTAGCTCTTCTCGCTGAGGCAGACGGCGGTGCCGTGGAGCAGGGCGTGCAGCGGCTTCTCCTCGCCCTGGCGCGGGAGGCAGCGCAGCCCGCGGGCGCAGCGCTCCGTGTAGACGCCGCAGGGCTGCCCGGCGGGCAGCGCGCAGGTGAGGCAGCAGCCGCAGCCAGGTTCCTTCACCAGCTCGCAGCCCAGCGGCGGCGGCGGGCACAGCGACAGCGCCTTGGCGTCGCAAGGCTCGCACTGCACGAAGGAGCCCAGGCACCGCGACAGCCCCGGGCAGGCGCCCAGCAGCACCAGGAGCCGCAGCAGCATCGCGGCGGGGATGCTGCGGGACGGGGCGGTGCTTGCTTTCCGCTTGCCCCTTCAGGGGCAGAAAGAAAAATAATCTATATATATAAAAATGAAAAAAATCAAAAAGGAAGAGGGTCGGAAAGCGCAGCCCCCGCTTGCAGGCGCCCCACGCTGGGTTTTGTTCCCGGGGTGCGAGACCCTCCTGCTTTTCTTTTGGCGTTGGGAGAGGGGGGCGTCTAGGTTTGCTTTTTTCTCTCTTTTTTTCCTTTTTTCGTTTCAGCTTTTTCTCGCCTCGAAAGGGGGAATTCGCACCGCGATTCGCGAGAGCGCAAAAAAAAAGAGAGGGGGGGAGGGAAGGAGCGGGGAGAGGGAGAAAAGCCTGCAGGGGCTGCACAGCCTACAGGTTGCAGGGGGAGGCGCGGGGAAGCAGGGGGGTTTGGGGAGGTGGAACGCCGAGTTCACACACTCACGCACACAGACACACACACGCTCTTCGCAGAGGCAGGTTGGGAAGGGAGCAAAGTTCCTTGAAAACCAGTGTCCTGATATTAATGCATCAAAGCAGTCAAGGCGACAGGGGGAGAAGGGGACGCAGGAGAAGGAAGAGGGGATGCGAATCTCCCCTCTCTCTTCTGCAGGAGGAGGAGGGGGAAAAAAGTCTCTCCCGACGCAGCGAACTGCTAGTAAGCTTGGTGTAAAGCAAAGTTGTGTTTCTATCGGCTCTGTTCAACCCTCCCGCTTTCCTCTTCCAGGATTTGCAAAGGCAAAAAAGGCAGAAAAAAAGCCAAAAAGGGAAAAAAAAAGAAAGACAAAAAAAATCACAAAAAAAGAAAAGTGTTCTGAAAAGTTGGATTATTTTGTTGCTAAGTCTGCAGAGGAGCGGTAGAAAACGGGGGGAAAGGGAAAAAAAGAAAAGAGGAAAAAAAAATCCACTTTGTAGATCTCCCAACACTTTTCCCCTGGAGAAGTTTCTAAAGAGACTGAATACTGCAGAACAGGCTGTCTTTTAAATAGACTGCCTCTGGCTGCCTGCCAGCCCCTAGCTGCAATTTGAGATCCCAATGACACCTCAGCTTGACGAGGTGCCAGCAGCGAGGGCCCTATCAGTGCACACTCGAGCCAGTGGGGGTGGGGTGCACAGCTTCTGACTTCTGGGCTTCAAACCCCGGGCAGCGATCAAGGATAATATTATGAGGAGAGACAAGGGAAGGAGGAGGGGGAAGGGGAAATCAAGGATGGGGGTTAAAAAAAAAAGTTCAGATCATCATGGTCTGAGACAAAAAAAAGGAAGGAAGAAAAAAAAAAAAGGAAAGAAGTGGTTGCAATGGAGCTGCACATCAGCCTGAAATGCAGAGAGCCTGGTAGGGAGAGGTCAGGGCTCTGAATCTGGAGAGGAAGGGGGGATATTGAGTTAGCAGGGCCTGATTCTGCATGCTGTACCCTGTGCTGGTGGGGCATGGATCTCCATCTACTGTTTGGGCAGCTGGCCGGCTGGGAACCCTCGGAGAGAGGGAAAGGCGGTGCACACACCATCAGATCCAGAGGTGAGCACAGCAGGGATATGACTGGATGCGCCCCAGGAAGCCACTCTTGCCCACCCTGGTCCAGGAAGGAGCCTTTGTGTGTACAGGGTGCCCAGCTCTCCTCTCCTGTCTCTCTGCTCCTGAGTGAGGGGAAAAAATGGAGTGAGGCTTTGCCCAGTGCCAGAGTTTGCCCCTGACACCCCCAAACAGCAACGGTTAATGCAGCTGGACAGAGAGCAAGAGGGAAGGCTAGGCTGCTTGTAAGAACTGTGTTAGATTCCTCTTTGGAAAAGTTCACAGTTGCTTAGGGCATGCCAGGAAACAAGGGGAATTTTGCCATGTGAAGTCCAATTTGCACGTTTTAGCTCATTCTCCTTCTGCCTCTTGCCCTGCACAAAGTGGGGAGGGAGGAAAGAAAAGTGCTTTGCAATGCTTATTCTCTGTCCTGAACTGCTTGGGTTTTGTTGTCTTTTGTTCCACTGCTGCATTCCTAAGGGTTACAGCTCTGCAGGCCATGGTCCTTCGCACTTGCCTCCCTCAGTGCTCATTCATTGGTGGGAGCTGGGAGTCTGGAAGCATGGTGAAGGCAATCTCCAAAATCGCAGTGTACAGTCCTGTGGCTCGCCCAGACAGCTGTGCACAGGGATGTTACACCTGGAGCAGGAGGACAACTGAATCCAGCTGGGCAGAATGGCTGAGCAAAGGGTTCAGTAAGGAGCACAGGGTTATCTACCAGGAGAGTTGGGAAATGAAGAGATCAGCCAATTCTGGGTGAGGTGTTTGTGCAATTCCAGGCATTACCCCCTTACACATATGCACACTCTCCTCCAAAGCCTCATATTCCCCAGGTTTCTTTTTAGATCAGTCATCTGTGCAGCTGCATTGCATAGATTTTGCCACTAGAATGCACCCTTATCTATGGTAAGAGGAAGGATAGTTGCTTAAAAGCATTAACTCTTTCTTCTCCAAAATTTCCAAGCTTAAAGCTTTTGTTGTACCTCTCAGGTGTTCCGTGTTTTACTGCCTTCCTGTCCCATGTAGGCTCTGTGGTAAAGATTAACTCACTGCTGTCCTCCCTCCCCTTTTCAACGAAAAGGATACACATTGCAAAGCTCTTTTTTTTCTTTCCTTTCTACCAAGAGGTTTTCCAGAGGTTTTATTTAATAGTAGTGAATCTCTGCTTCGATAACAGTTAACTGCCAAAAAATTGGCACCCCTAAGGTAAGAAAGGCCACCCCCTAGGTTATTATCTAGAAGTGTTTTTAAATGGTTTCTCCATTTGACACTTATGAATTTTACAGCATATTAATTGCATCCTGCTGCTCATTTTTATGAGAATGCCTACAGTCTGAATGGGCACGTAGCATGAAATAGCACTGGGCAGAGAGCAAGCACTGTTCACCTGGAGATCTGGAAGCACATTGTAAGAGGGCTTAGGGCAGGAGGGAGTTTGCTTTCCTCATTTTCTTCTCCACCCCTTAAGAAACAGTGTGTCCTGTATTAATACCTACTACAGAGACAGTGAGAGTAACTTGAGGAGTGGAGGAGAAGTTTCACTCCTACTTCAACCTGCTAGACACAAAATGGTGAGGCATGTAGAGAACTGCCTCTATCAAGCCCAGCTGCAAGTCCTGGCATAGGAGGCTTGGGCTCGGCTGGATTGCCATGGGGCAGAGATCCTGTGAGGGATCCCTGGGGAAGCTGCTCTAATTTAGGTGTGACCAGGAACTTTGTCTTGAGCTTTCAGAGGAGGCTGAAGTCCAGGTGGTGTGACGTTGTCTAGTGGCCATCCTTAGTTCACTCCTACACTGTGTTACAAGGACCTTCATCCATGAAAGTGCACCTGGAAACTGAGTCATATCCTCAACTAGAAGATGACAAGGTTTTAGCCATGAGGTCTGCCCTAATGGTGGGTTTTCTCCCGCATTATGAAAGTAGTGTCAGCCATGGGGATCTTGGGGCTACCACTTCATCAAACTACTGAGCCCAGCAGTCAGGATGAAGTTGCAGATGAATGCCTGGTCCATGCTCCTCACGAGGGCTAATTTTTTTCATGTGTTGCTGACACTGTAAAAACTCCCCTGCCCTGGGAAAGCAATGGGGCAGTGGGCAGTGTATGGCTGGTCTTGAGCTGTAGGAGAGCCTGCAGCTAACAAAGATCACATTTCTCCTGGCTTGTGCTCTTCCAAGGAGATCACAATCATCTTTTATACTTCCTTATTTTGGGGGACTGAACAGATAGTGTTCAGAGGAAAGCAAGGTTTCTGTTAGTATCTTCTAATATACTTCATTGCTGTAGGCTCCATGTGTTACAAAGGGTTCTGTTGAAAAAAAGGAAATAATAATTTGGAAAACAGTTACTGTTCTTTACATCTCAGATATGTCACACTTCATTACAATACTGTCTGTAATGTGCAAAAGCACTGACTTTCCTGGGTATGATAAAGAGGATGGACATATGCTTTTATCACTTTGGGCTAATCTTTCTGTTTTGGAGGCACTTTTTCACATCAAACAAGTTCAGGAAATCTAGAAAGATTAAAAGCTGAATAGCTGAATCACAGATACAAGAGTGGTTTGTTTTTTATTTTTTACTTCTCCTTCCAAAACCGCTGTCAAGTTTGTGTAGATCTGGAACTCCTTAGCAAAATAACGCTTATACAGGAGTATGTATTATTTTTTTCATGTGCAAGTATTAAAAATTACCAACAGGTTTTGAAATCAGGTGCCTGAAGCATCGTTATCAAAAAAAGTCAATATTTCATCCTTGGAGGGAAAAACAAGTGATGAAAATGGAGCTGATGGAGCAAGTCTGAGACAGCAGTGCAGAAAAGGAAAATGGACAACATCAAGGTATTTCCTTTTTCGTGGAAACTGTGTTAAGAGTCAGAAGTAAAATGTGATTTCTTCCCAAGATGTTTGTCCTTCCCTTTGGACAGTGCCTTCTTACTTCTGGTGATAACCCCAACAGTTGTTCACAGCTTCCATGCTGGGAGCCCCTTTCCAGCAGGCCGTCCTGCAGGAGTGGGTGTAGTAGAGCTAGCGAGGGCTAGGTGGCATACTGGATACGTTGGAGAGTCACCTCCAAGGACTTACTTACACATCCAGCAAGGGCTAGGCTGAATGAAATTATCTCTTTGCGAGCAGCTTTCTGTGTCATTAAAAAAAAAAAAAGGCAACCGATGCTTCCAGTGAAGACGGCATCAATGTTTTGCTTTCTAACATGCTTCATGGGGGTATCAATTTTAAACTGCATGTAGAAATGGAGTCTCCCCTCACCAGATCAGCTGCTGGGTGTTCTGCAGGGCTGTGTTGGCTCTGTTTCACATTATCAAGGTGCAGCAGCCAAGATTTCCAGCAGTGACTGGGGTGCCGCTATCTCCCTGTAGCCCACCTGAGTCAGCTTGCAAGGTGGAGGGATTTGGTAAGTGGGGGCCATCGTATCCTGAGCACGAGGTCCTTGGAGTCTTTCACAAAGGCTGAAGCATAAAGGCTGTACAGAATGATTAAATGATAGAGGCAAAAATGGCTCAGGGAACAAATTCTTCTTGCCTGAGCACAGACAAAATTAGTTTATTCTGTTAACAGGGAAAAGACAGATGTTTCATCGTGAGAAGACAACAGCGGTTCCTCTTTGCACCTTCCTGGATGGAGTGGAGAGCACAGGTCTTTGTATTGCTGGTGGCTTTCAAAGGACGTGGGAGCAGTCCCTGAGTGTGGGGAGGGTGGCTCTGCGTCCCTCTCAGCACATGTGCAGGGGCCAGCGACCCACCCCATGCCCAGCCATGTGTGCCATGGGCTTGGGCCTGCCTATGGGGTCATGCTTCCCTGGGGCACCTGCAAAATGCCGTCTAGCTCTAGGGAGGAGGCTGGGCCTCTTCCAGAGACTCTGGATGACTGGGAATGAGTTGCAAATGAAGCTTTAGTTTCCCCTGTCTACTCAACAGGCCTGTTGAGGCTTCTGTATCTTGGAGGGGACCAGGTGGGTTTAAAGGGCTGTCTTTGAAAGCAATTGGAGATCTTGTCGAGGTGCTCTGCAAGCTCTGCAATCCCTGTGATTCACTTGCTTTCCACCTCTAACTTACCCTGCTCTGTGCTGCCCACATTCTTTTTTTGTTATTAATTGTTTTAGATTCAGACAATGCCTCTCCTTTGGCCTCAGGCAGATGCGCTGGCTGAATCACTAAAACACTTTAACACACATCTGCTGAGGCAGCAAAACCTGGTATCTCACTTTTTTTCTCTCCCTTTCTCTGCCTCTCCAGTATCACAGTCAAAAGGTGACTGAGACACAAAGTAGATCTGGAATTGGCTGAAAAGTGAAAGTGCTCCCAGCTGAAGTGCAGAAAACACCTGCATCTAATAAAAACAAATGAGAAACATCATCAATAACCAGAAGAAAAAATGGTGTAAATAAAGGAAGAGTATAAATTCAGATGGTCTCTGGGAAACTTGAACAGATGTCCCAGCCTGCTGTCTTCTGGAGATATTGTCTAATGATTTACCTTGTAGTGCAGTAAAATACAGGGGCTTTCCATGTCTCTCTGGCATAGACTAAGGAGCTTTAGAGACCTTGCTGTGCAGATAGAAGCCATGGTGATGGGTGACCAAGAAATACAGTAGATTGTTGCTGTGGTGGAAGAAGGGCATATTCTGGAAGAAACAGTTGTCCTAGAGAGGATGCTTCTTTCTGTCCTATGACTTTTTGCAGGTTCTGCTTTGAGCATTAGGATGATCATTTAGTGTAGAAAATACACTTGGAGTTGACCAAGAATCCAGAGGTCCCTTACACTGTGTGCTTAGTGTGACATGGGATGCCCTTTGCCTCTGTCATGATGTACCTGCTGCCTGGCCCTGTGAACTGGCAGTGGAAGAGATGACTCCTGTGACCATCAGCTCCCTCCAAGCCTCTGTGCACGTTCATTCGTAAGCCTTTGCATAGTGCCTGAGGAGTTGGCATGAAAATAACCTCTTGTGCCCTGTTGATTTTTTTTTTTTTCTTTTTCATCTTTCGTACACTCTGGATTCCCTCCTGTTCTGTGCATGAGCCAAAATGAATTTGGGTTTTTAATTTCCTTTTGCATTGCCACTTGTCTGTAAAAGTTCTTTTCTGAATCAATATCACTTCTAGGAACGCACTAAAACTTGTCTCCAAAGGGCAGGGATGTGTAATTTTCATGGAGAGCCACATACGTGGATGTTTGATGGCAGCATTGATGGGAGTGAGTATGGATGATTTGGAGGCTTTCTGGAGAAGAGGAGACATGACCTCTACAGCCTGACTCTGAGCAGCGCTCAGAAACCAGTCTGTCTTTACTGCTGAGATGCCACAGAAATTCCCAGGGACATCCAAACTGCTCTGGGATGTGGGGATGGGAAAAACTGGCTGCTCCCATTTATAACGCTCTTGACTAGGGAAAAGTCTTCTTTCTTCTCCCTTTGACTATCGCATCTCGATTTCTTGCAGAGTTTTCTTCTGGTGGGATGTCTGTGTACAGCATCCTTCATTAAATACCTGCCGTGAGAAGAGCAGTTGTACCATTCAAAGGACAATTAAGATCCTCACTTCAGCCCTCAGCTTCCCTGTTGTGAAAGGAAAATATCCTGTATACATCCTGTCCCTGACACATGCATGGAGCCTCATCTCTGAAGGTCTGCAGAGTGCTGTAAGGTCAGGAATGCGTGTAGTGTATCAGGGTCCTGCTGACACACTGGGGACAACAGTTTCAGTGATGGGGATGCAGGCTCACGCAAGACTGGATGGAGATGGACTCAAACCAGAGGGGCCCTCAGACATTGCTTTGTTACATCCTCTTTTTAGCCGCCAGTAACTGGCCTGGATGTGGGCTCATGATTATATCCCTGAAGTAATTCCCTGGACTTCCCCTTACCCCACTCTATAATTATTCATAGTTATTTTCTAATGGATGTCCTGCCACTTGTTTTCTTTCTGGCTTTCTTCTTCTTCTGAGTAATGAAAACACATCAATGGCCTTTCTCCAAGAATAGTTACTAAGGCAATTGCCCCTGCCTATCCCCCCTCCCCTCGTTTAAAGCCTATCAAGCTCCATTGGATTTGTGGCCAAAGTTTGCATCAAATTACTGTTTGGGATTGCCAAAATAAGCACAACCAGAAAGTTTGAAGGGGAGCTGGGAAGAAGAGAGCGAGAAAGTTAAAATCTTCCCAGATCATAATTAATTACATTTACAATAATTATACTGTTCTGGATGGTTGCACTGCTGACAAGAAGGGGAATCGGCTCTTACAGGTGAGCCTGTGTGTGAAGTTTGGCCTTTGCTTTTCCTCTAGAACAAATCCTTTGTGACTCGCAGCTGCTGCTGGGACATCTGCATCCCCAGTGGAGTGGAGAGGACAACGTACATGTGCAAGGAGAGCTTTACTCCCTCACTGGCAGAGCTTGCTCTGGTGAATAGGTCCTAGCTTGGCTTGGCAGTTTGCTACCTCCTCTGAGGCCAGATTTCAGCGCCATGTTTTGTTAATCCAATCCTCTAGCAGTTCAGAGCACAGCAGATGCTGGATGCAGGACCGGGGTTGACTGTTTAATGCTGTTACTCAAGGCAAAGAATTAAGGTGTGCCACCTCCTGGCTATGGGCTCAGCTGTGCCTCATTCAGTTCTCCTGGGAAGGTGCCCTTGCATGAATGGATCTAATCAATAAACAGTAGTTCGAAGCATCCCCTGCAAGTCAGACCATTCCTGATTTGTTCAGAGGGAGAGCAGTTAGAGAAGAGAACAGAGATGTCCAAAGGCACTTGGCTGTTCTCCAGACAGGCTCTTCTCCTGATGCCTCTTTGTCAGGCCACTGTCCTCCCCACTCTCCTGCAGTGCTGCATTCTCTGATAAGTCCCTCCCTTGCACCACAGCCCGTGTTATTATCTCCTCTCATTGCCTGTACATGACATTTCTTCCTTGACAACCCCCCCACCTAAGCTGAAGGTGTGGAGACCAAATACTCATCAGAAGCAAAACCTCAAAGGCATTAAAATAACACATATTGTCATTGACCCAGCTATCTACATTTTCAAAGCTGTCTCATTTCATACCCATCAAAAGCTTTGAATCCCACATATTCTCACCTGTAATGTGATATATTTTATGTCTTATACCAAATGCCCTCTCTAGAACTGCATATCACGCAGACTACTCAGTGAAGAGCAGAAACACCCACTTGCCAGTGGGGAAACATTTTTATACAACATCCACTTCATCTCCAGCCTGTGAATCCTGATCCTCAAGGGTAAGCTAAAATAATACTGGCTCTTGAACTAAAATTCATAACTCTCCTGGCTGTGCCAAATTGCAGCTTTAACAAGATATATTCATTTTATGGCATATTACAACTTCCCTTGCAATTTACTTGTCCCCCAGGATCCTAAAGGCAATGATTATGCATCTGTCTGTCCATCCAGAACCAACTTCCTGCCTCCTCCATCCTCCTCCTCTGCTCTTCAGTTGCCAGCTCCCTTACCATGGACAGGCATAGTCATCACAGCAGAGAGCATCATATAGTGTTTTTAAGCAAGGGACAGATCTCCTTGACATTCCTGACAAATATCTTGCATTGGTGGTTCCCCTTGTTGTCCTGCTTGTGCAGTAGTAGCATACATAAAGCAAGAGCTGTAGGGCCTTGCTACCAGTCTACTGCCTTAACCCCCTCACCTTGTTGGTGAGAGGAGGCATTTTCACCCTGTGAGCAAGACTTCCTTTCCCTTGTTCTTTGTTCTCTCTAGCAAGCATCCTGACTCCCATTTCTGCCTCTCTGGTCCTGCTGGTGGAGCAGTGCATCACTCACAGATGATCCAGCAAAAGTGCTATTAAAGCATATGCGTAAAAAAGGTAGTTGAAATAAGATCAGATACAATGCAGGAGGTGGTGATGGAAAATGGAGTCTGTGCCCATTACAGAAATAGTAGGGCATTAAACATACAACTCTTTCTTGGGCTCCTAGACGCAGAGCACACATCAAAAGCCTGAATTTGATCCAAATTGTAATTTCTTTTTTTTCTTCTTTGTCTCCCCTCTTTTTTTTTCTTGGAGAGAGGAGTCTCTAGTGCCTCATATGAACCAAATTTCACAACCCAGGGCAGGCATGTAGCTTTCTCTGCACTCTTCCTATTTTCCTTTCACAGCCATGTCACGGTAGGCTTAGAAAGAGGGAGAGGGAAAGGCAGACCTGCTTTGTGCCTTGCATTGGTGCTAATGCTGGGAGGTAGAGTACATGGGTCTTTTGGCAGGAGGCAACACCCTCATGGGTCAGTGGTGGGAAATGGTTATGCATCTCGTGCTTTTGCAGCCTGGGGAAATGTGGTGATTCAATGCATTCATGCCAGTGGGTGACATCTTTGTGTTGTGATGCATGTAAAGGCATCAGGAACTAATTCAGTATTCCCCCCGCATGTCAGGCTGACAGGAACTTACTCAGACTGGAGGCACGCTCCAGCACACGTGACATCACGTTTTTGAAGGCACTTCTTGCAACGGTCTCAGGAAAATGCCAGCCAACAGTGTACTGCTTGGCAAGAGGACAGTAACAAGACCAGGTCAAGGAAGCCGAGCTCTCCTGTGAAAGGAGATTCCAGGAGAACTTCTCCATAGCTGTGGGGATCCATGGACCTTGGTCACTATTGCTCCATCTGGAGCACGTCTGATGTAAATGATGCCTTAAGATGTTGAGCTTCCTCTAGGTCAGCTAGTTTTTGATGGGAGCCTGGGATTGGTCCAGTGTGTGCAAAATGGGCAGCAGAGGCTTAAGGGCTCAAGAGAAATGTGGGCTAACTTGACAGGGTAGACTTAGAGGACACAGTGCCTGAAGAACAGGCAGTTTTCAACTGAGTTAGGAAGAAGAGCAGGGATCTCCCTCTTCTGCAGCATAAGAGAGTTGATGAACCCTTTCTTGATATTGAAATGTCACATTAGAAAGCAGAAGAATAAACAAGTATTCTGGCAACGATACCAACTGTGCTGACATTCATATACTGGAGTGATGGGTTCTTGCGCAGGACAAGAACTTCATCTGTGGACCGAAGCTTGTGTAGAAATTTAAGCCGAAGGAAAAAAATCATGCCTCCCACTTGCCTTCATTTTTATGGCCCTTCCACTCTTTTCACTGGAGTTTTCAGCAGCCTCTACAATCTTCCTGCAGAAATCAATCCCTTGGGACAACCTGATCCAATGTAAGCTTTACTGTAGCAGCTTTCCTAGGTGACTGGCTCCTGTAGCTATTCTCTCCACTGTAGCTCTGCCTGAAGCCACTAGTTATTGCCAGATCCCTGATACTTTCCCAAGGTGTCAAATCTGTGAATGTCATGTTGCTTGGTTTCCCATCTCTTCCTTGAAGACCTTTTTGTCTGCCTCTTAAAATCTCATCTTTTCAAAGAGCAGGCACGTTTTTCAGACCTTGTACTCTATGTCTCACTGTCTACTGCAACCTGCCTAAATCTGACCATATTTCAAGTGCAGTGTTGCAAGATGTTGGAGGGGTCACAGTGGAAGTCCTGTAAGACCTTCATCTCCATCCTTTCACTATCTCATCCTCAACTTCACTCACACTCTTCCAGATCTTTGTAGTACACCCTACTCTTTGTATACCCTAACTATACTTGCGGACTCCATCCCACCTCTCTTTACACATCTGAAAGTTTGTTATCTGGTTGAAAGTAGTTGTTGGGCTCTTTCATGGTTAAAGATAGGTGTGGTGGATCTGAGATGTCCCCAAGCCTGAGTTTTGGGGATGCTGAGAAACCCTGTCCTTTCCAGGGTTGCTTGACTGAGTGGTGCTCCAGTGCTCACTGGGCTCATGCCTTCAGTCCTTCTTCCAAAAGAGCCCGGCTTTTTGTGCCTTGGACTCCTCTGCTTTTCCAGCAGGCTCAAGAGCTCTTTGGCTGACAGCTGCTCAGCTTCCAGGACCAGGCATGGGCGGATGGCTGGAGTCACCCTAGTACAGCTGCAGCCTGCACGGGATGTCTTAGCCTCAGTCATGTCTGCATCCGTTCCAGCTGGAGAATGAGCCAGAAAGGCTCTTCTTTTAGCTGAAAGGATGGCTGGAGAGCGGCCTTACACACAGTTTGGACTTGGGGCTTCGTTCCTGGAGCTACCTGGATACAGTTTTAACAGAACACGATGCACATGGCTGCTGGGTTACCATCTCTAATCTTTTTCCCCTCTACTGTAACCAGTTTCCATAAGCATTGTGAGGCCAGCTTGGGGGAAAGAAAACAAAACAACTAAAACCCAACATAAATAAATCCAGTCCCCAAAACACCCTCTGTTGAGGGAAAAGATTAGTTAAGCAACTACATTTCCTGTACATCAAATAGCTGAAGACACACAGGTTTCCCAGTTTCCAGGGCATTGTAAAATGAAACACGATGGGGAAAAATGTCGCGGCCTGCTCCCAGGCAGAGAAGTTGCACTGAAAGTGATGCGACTGTACCAGTGGAGGTAGGAGCAGGATTTGGCCGTGTGTCCCCTAAATTAGGACATTACCAGAATACCAGATTTCACAGCCTAGTTCTCTGAAACAAATCCTGCTAAAGTAGAAAGGACTTGTTAGGAGGCTACAAGGTCAGGAAAGCAAGATTATTGTTTTACCAGTGTTCTGCTGTGCTGGGGACCCCAGGTGATGGCAAGCACAGCTCTGCCCAGTGTTTCACATCTTTCAATTTGTCATTTAAAAACATGCAAAAAGGAGAACGAAACACCCTCATTTCTTTCTCTGCAATATTTGTAAAGTTGGAGTATTTTTTACTTTGTGTTTTTTTTTTCCCCTCAGAAAACAAGTGCTTCATTGCCCTTATTTTCTAAATAAACTGAACATGCCCACACAAGTGCACCCACGAATATTGACAGCCCAGAGCGCATGACCACAACAACGAACCATTTTGTAGCACAATAGTCATGAGTATCCTGTTCAGATCAGCCAAGCCCCCTGTTCATAAACAGCTCTATAGTTTCTGTTAACCAGTAGCCCTCCAGTAATGATCCATTCTGTTAAGCCCTGTACCCTTTGGTGACCTCCCAATAAAAGACCCCACTATCACTGTGTAACTTGGCTACAATTAATCAGTGTAACTCAGGGCTTGCAAATTACTTTCACCCTTGCTAGCCATTACTTTTGAGTGACCCTACAAAAACAAACAAAGATCCATTGCTGGCAAAATAGTCATATATATATATTTTTTTTTTGCAAATACCTCAAAACAGCTATATAAATAAAACTATTGCTTTTTTTAAGGCTTAGAACATGCTATGACAGCTGTGATGAGTAGTGAGCTAGTAGTTAAATAGTGCAGACAGTCAAATGCTGGTGCTTGAGCTCCTGTCCTCTTTAACTTACTTGTACAAATGCAGCCACTGCCTTTGATTTGTGCCCCCCTATTCCTCCCCTCTTTTTTTGGGTGGATTGACTGGTGACTAATGCTGTGGCTGAGTCACCTTTTCCTATAGCAGACACTTAATTTCCAGCTCTACCCATTATCTGGTTGACAGTTTTTATGAAAACTGTAAAATTTTACATCTTGGAGGACCCTGCAGTGCTGTCAGATTGGGTTGAAATGGACCAGTGGTTTGAAAAGCTGTTGCAGAGTCATGGAGACACAGAAATGCCTATACTGCTAAGTATAAATATGACTGAGCACCGTTCAGTCCATGGTATCTGGTGCCACAGCATTGTGGTGGCATTTTCACAGTGTCCTTTGTCAGCCTCTGCCAAAGTTGCAGTCTGGAATTTGTCCTGTTTCACCTTGTTTTAGCACCTGGGGTTGAAATGAATTTTATAACCAGGGGCAAGCACAAAGAGCTGGCACACAGTGGGGTCCTGGCTCTGATCTCTCCAGAGCCACTGACTCACTCTCTGATCTTCAACAAGGCTGTTGACCTGCCTGTGCTTTGTGCTACACAGCTGGAAAATGGAGTGAAAAAAAAGCACAGGGAACTTGACTCAGAAAAGCAGATGCAAAGATTTTCTAGATAAACAAATCACCCAAACCCCTCCACTCCAACCCCCCTTTCCCCCCCGCAATCCTCCTCTCTTCTTTGCGCCTTATAGTTCAAGCAAGAAGCAGTTTAAAGTGGAAAGTTTGGGGCTGTGTTTTCTTACATGTTCTGGATCCTCCTTTAACTGTGAAAATGTTCAAAGTGAAAACTTGACCTGGCAACAGTTTCTGAACGACCTCGCTTTGGCTGTGAAATCCACTTCAGCTTTGCAGGAGAAGATTTTTATAGTCTTCTCTGGTAGAGGAACAAAAAAGATTTTTTATTATTATTATTATTATTTTTCTTCAAGAGGAAACTTTATACAGACTGCGTGTTATGCTTTCTCCCAGCGCTCAAGGTCGAATCAGCAGTTTGCTTCTCACTGTTCCCCACTCATTTTATATCACCCAAAAAAATAAATCCCTTCCCAGCTCTCTCACTGCAGATACTCCACAGCAGCAGAGAGGAAGAACAGAAGCACAAGCAGCCAGCGTGACATTTCTGCCACTGCAACCATGCACAGTAAAGCCTCATGTCTAGGCAATGTGATCTTGTAGCCTAAAGTTGCTAATTATGATTGCTTAATGGAGGTGTGAGAAATGCTATGTCCTAATTCAAAGGAGCAGTAATTCACAGAAACCCTGTGCTATCCAGGGTTCTCAGATCCAAGTTCCTTATACTACGAGCCATGGCACTGGAGATAAACACCTCCAGTGGATTAACTTCAACCCATAACTCAAAAGTGGCCAAAGACACCGCTGGTGAAGATTTGAAAATGACTACTCTCCAGCTTGGTAGTGAGTGCAGGATCAGAAGCTGTGGCTGAACATATGGGGATCAGCTGGAGCTAACTTGAGCCTCCTCGGGCACCCTGTGCCAGAAGGCGTGTGCTGAACATTGCAGTAACTTGCTGTGGGCTATTTTTGCCACGGCACTGTATGCAGCACCAGCCATATACTGATTGTGAAACAGCATTTGTGTTTGCTGAAAGGGCTTCACAGTGCATGCAGCAGTTGTTTGCATGAGCAGCCTGTACGCCTCGCAGCTTGGCACAACCCACACTTGCACGCAGCACAGGACATTAGGATTTATGTGTCTGCAAGTTCTGAGACTGTTGAGCATTAGGTGACAACTGATTCTGAATGATGTGTTAAAAAAGCAACAGACGCAATAAGGGCTAATCCTAACCTGAAAATGCTTCTCTTTGTCTCCTGATCTGACCCGTGGAAGTGAAAGCCTGGTCTCTGACATCAACTTTCCCCATAGCCATAGGCAATTTCTTAGCCTCATACAGTGAGCATAATAAACATTTCCCATTAGTTGGCCCGCTCATACCTGTGTTTCTTAGGCTTGGCCTGGGGAATGGCATATCCCAGAGCCTTTTCCAGTAAAGACTATGGAAGTGGCTACCATGGAAGAGGGAAGAGAATTTAGTTATGAGCCAAGCTGAGCTGATTTGTGCCAGGCAGATTTCAGAGTATGATCCCTGGGCTTTTTGTTACAAGAATATACATGGCCTGCATTTCCAGAACTGTAAATGAGACATCACATCATCAGGACCGAGAGTAACACACTGAGTAAAGGGAGACAGGCCAAGGACTTATTACAGTATTATCTTTTTATTCCTCTACACTCTCCTTCAATCAAATTGTGTTCCCCATGCAGCATTTTACACATGATTATGGGCTCTTTGGGGGCAGAGACCATTGTTTAGCTGCGTTTTGTGCAGCCGCTGAAACAGTGAGGTCATGTCCTTGATGAGGATTTCTGCAGCTAGGGATGCTGATGATGCTTGGATGCTTGCAGGAAGGGCGAAGGAGCACTCCCCTGCTGAGATGCTACTCGACAGCAGAGTCGAAGGTCTATTTGCTTATATTGCTCTTTCCAAGTTGGTGTGGGTTTGATCACAACCATCCAAGGAATATCTGCATGATGTTTTGCAGCCAGCCAGTTCATTTCTCTGCTAAAGGTGTTCCCACAGTGGGAAGTGCTCATGAATAGCCTCACCTGCATAAGAATTTCCCCTGCTGCCAGAAGGGTGTAGTTTTTGTGCCTACATGTAACTAAAATGTGAGGCCTAGAGAAAATTATCAGAAGTCTATTTAAGGTGATTTTTAGTAGGTGTTGGATGTCCTAGTGAGAGGTTGTTCTCTGTCTTAAAGGTTAATGTAGGAAAGAATCACATCATCAGCTCAGCCCTCCTATGAACTGCTGGCAGACTGTCTTCACAAGAGGAATGAAAATGGTGGGATGAGCCATGCTAGACTGTAGAGTGTGGCCAGATGTGCTTAGGAGTTTGTGAAGACTGTACCTTGCTATGGGTTTGACACATGTCAGGGGACTGCTGTAGGTGATCTTCCTGCAGAGCTGGAGCTCCTTGCTGTTGCTTTGAAATCTCCTTCCCCTCCCTGCACCCTTGTTGTGGGAGGCACTGCTCCATCACTGTGACACTGATGGTTTTTGGGGCACTCTCATTGCTCTCCCCATGTTTCCAAGCAAGCTTTTGTTCTGCAACACTTCAGTGTCCACACTTGTTTATCTGGATGATGTATTATAGCTTTTCCTTATGCCCCCTGTTTGCCCTGTCACTGCGCTCCAGGCTGCCTCAACCGGGGAGGCTAAGATGGGTTAGGGCAGGAAGGAAGCACAGCAGAGCGACAGGAGTTGTATTGGCCTGGAAAGGTTGTGCAAAGGAACCCAAAAGGGGTCATTTCTCTGTGTTCAGCACCCTGGCCCATGCTTTACGGCCATGGGCTGGCGATGATGGAGTGCCTGTAGGGAGGCATAACCTGCTCTGAGCTGAAGCTTTCCCATGCGTCATCCCCAGCAGAGCAGGACGGTGCATGGATGTTAGGTAGCTCTGAGAAATGGTGATAAAAATGGCTCATTACACACTGGCTATGCCACATGCTGGGCCTGATCATCCATGGTACCCAGGGACCTGACAGAAGGGGTGAGCTGGTAGGAGAATAATAGTCATCCCTACTCTGAATCCACTTTCATCCTTGTCCTGGGCATTGGTGACTTCTTGGGTTACATTTCTGTACATCCTGTATAATTCCACTGCTCAGTGCAGATAGGGTAAGATCCTTGAAAAGCCACTACAAAGCTATGGATTGCTTGGCAAGCTATGCAGATTGAGGCATTCGTGAAAGTCTCATCCTCCAGCCCTTCAGTTCTGCCTGGTAACTTCTTACAAATCTTCCGAAATCAAAGAGAAAGAAATCAGGCTGCCCCTGCCCAGGACAAGCCCCAGTGACTACATAAAAAGGAGCAATCCCCAAGTAGCACACGGTGCAGAGCCACCTGTGCTCACACATAATCCCCTGGATGTGGACTATGGGAAGATAGGAGAGCCTAGTGTCTGCTTCTTGTGAAACCTACTGCAATGGCAGGAGGACAGGAAAAACGTTTGGGATGCTTATGACAGGATGAGGGTGACCAGTGCCATGTGGGCAACATCATGTCATGCAGAGCAGGAGAAGTTGTGGGAAAGGAGACAGTGGGGAAATTTAGGAGATGTAACAGTGTGGTCATTATTGTGGCTGGAATAGTTACTCAGCTGAGAACTAAAGAAGCTATCACATTTGTCACGTTGCAGGTGACCAGGATGGGAGAATGGGGAACAGGAAGTCCATTGAAAGCATGGAAACAGTAACTCTCAGGGTACATTTAGGAGGGAACAGGTGGAGATGATCTCCATCTTGCAGTTCAGCGCTTCTCTCTTCCTTCCCTTGGAGAAAGGAAAAGGGGGCTTTGGCTTCTGTTTTGGACAAAGTTGGATGTTTCACCTTGTTCGTTTAAACTGGTCCACACCTTGCAGAGTCTCCTGTAGCAGTGTTTCCCCTCACTAACTAGTTTTGGTTTGTTTTTTTGTTGTTGTGGAACAGATCTGAACTATTCTTACTTTCTCCAGAGGGAGAAATAAATGCATGCTATTATATTAATGAAGAGGTGAGGTTTACACTGCATCCAGATGTGCCTGGTAGACAGTTGTACAACGTATTATGTTTCTGACTTGCCTTATCTCTCAGATTTTGACTGCAGTGGTGCAAAGCAGAGCTCCTCAGAAAATAGAGCATTAGACAGAGGGACTGAGAGAGGAGCAGCCTTGGAAAAAAACCCCAGATTTTGGTGCTGTTTTTTTCCTATAGTGTGTGGAGTTTTGGCCCATTGCAACCATTTGCACACAACACTGATTTTGTACTGGCTTCAAAATCTTTCTTCCAGCAATCAGATTTCCACCTGCTCAGGCCTAGGCATTAAACACTCTCATATGTTTTTCAAGAGCTGTATCTAGCTATAGAGGTGACTGAACCTGGGAACAAATGTCCTATTACACACAGAAACACTGTTGTGCTGATCTGTGATACACCCACCTCGTGCAGCTGAGGGTGCTGGCAGGTAGTCGGTGTTTAGCTACATGTGGTGCAATGGGATGCTGTATGGGACTATAGCAGACTACACAAAGCTGTGGGAGGCTGGGTTCGCTTACTGAATGCACTATTTGCTGTTAAAGTCCGTAAAGTGACCAAAGGTTGTCACCTCTCTTTTCTATGAGGTATATAACCAGCTGGGAAAAGGTAGTCTGATGACTTTGCCATTTTACTAGGCCATTTGCAGTCTTCCAGCTGGCTATTCGTTTTCATAGTCATGTTGTTCTCCAAGCTGAGCTGTATTAATTGTCTCAAGAGATCCAGCATCAGCTGCTTTATTGTGCCCTAAACTTGCAACGAGTAATTAAATTTGTCTTGCTGTAACTGCTAGTAATAAAACAATACTTCCACTCATCAGAAGGTCTTGATGGTGCAAGAGGCAGGCACTCTTGGACACAGTTGTGGCAGCCCATCCGAGGGTGACTAGTGCTTGAGACTTGAAGTGCTCCTGGATGGAGCCAAAACCAGCACATGACAACATAGAAAGATGGGAGTTGACATCTCTCTAGTAAAAGACTTGTAAGGAAGTGGGCCACAGTTCCTACCTGAGACAATTTGAAACAGATTTCTACCTGTATGTGGATCTACTGCCCCCAGACTGTCAGTCCTCTTTTCAACCCCCATCTGATGTTCATTTTTCTATTGGGTTTCTGTGCTTTGCTTAGACTTGATGGGTTCCCCCAGCCAGGCAGAAATGAGTGATATAGCAGCATGTGTGTGTGGTTTGTATTTTTTTAAGTTGCAAGATTTGCATGTTATTATAAACAGAAAGGCCCAGCCAAATCTTGCTGCCTGAGCAAGCTATCAGTATCTCTAGATGTGTAGGAGAGGCCATCCTTCCTGCATGTTTATTTGTAACACAAGGGGAAAAAAAGAAGCATAGTAAAGCTTAGTACCACATAATTTACCCAAGAGTGACAGCTAATTTGCATTTTAGCTAAGATATCCAACAGCAAAGTGCAGTCGCTTACACACATGCTCCAGGATTCCTTCTACATCTTGGACACATGGATTTGATGGACAATGAGTTTAGCTGAAGACCATTACAAATAAGGAAAAAATGTGATGAGGCTCCAAGGAAGTGTTGAGTGTTTGTGTGAGAAGATTTGTATTACAAAAGACTCCTGTGAAAGGTATCCCCATGTGAGCCCAGGATTTCTCTGTTGAAAGGTTTGTCTGTGCCCCTCTTGTGATGCACCAGTTGAACAGGTCCATGGATGCTGAGACATGGACAGGATGTCTGGCTGAGAAACTCCTCAAGACAGCACTGACTCTGGGATGCAAGTTCAGGCAATCAGGACAAGGACTATGCTCATTTTGCTCTAATGTCCCCGCTTAGAAATCCTCCTCTTGTTGGTAATTTAAAATCTTGCTAGTCAAAAGTAAGTTTTTAAAAATTTGTCTTTCCATAACATTTAGAGAAGCTCACATTGTGCTGCCTGCTTTTTATTTCCCTGAGGACAGAAAAAACCCTCCTAACACCGAGACCTGTTTCTGGCATGTTAACAGCTAAGCATGACAGTGGAAATCTCTATGTTTCCTTATCGACTTTACTCCCTGCCTACAAGGAGCAGTCTGTAGTCCAAGTATGCTACTGCCAGACCAGGGGACTCCTGGTTGCTGGTAGCCAGCGTGACACCCAACCATTGCTCATGACAGCTCCTTGGGCTGAGGTTCACGCTAAAGCTCTTTCTGCTGGAAAAGAGCCCTGCCTCTCACTCCAAAGAGCATCGCTTTATTTTCCTCACCACTAGCTAGTTAACAAAAATCCTTGCAATTCCTCCCTTTAAGGCTCTTGTAAGTGCTGGGGTATGTGGCTCTGAACTACCTCTCTGAAAAGGCTGCAGCTGGGACACAGCCTGCCTTCACTTCCTAGGTCCAAAAGCCGAGCCCCACTGGAGGAGGAAAGCAATGTGGATGGATAACAGGACCAGCATCTCAGCACTGCTGTGCACACAAGCACCACAATGCTGCTACAGGCCTGCCCTCAGGCTGTGAATTGAGATCCAGGCTGCTCTTTCATGTGTCCCTCCCCTTCTTTCTTTTTTTGCCAGAGATAATACACAGGAAAATCACAACTTAGACACTTCATGCGGGGCTGCAGTGTCTCCTTTTAGCTGCCGTTCCTGGGATGGGTTTGTGTTCAGGGTGTCTGTCCTGGCTGGATGCGGAGGCACACCCTGCTGAAGATATGATATGACCAACGGGATGCACCTGGGACCACAACTAGTCACAGTTGGATGGGTTTCTGCTTTCAGACCAGCCTGCTCCAGCCAGCTACACGCATCCTCCAGGCAATTTTAATGTTCCTGGAAAGTCCTCCCAAAAACAATCACATCATCCAGATCAGCCGAACATGTGGTCCACTGAACAGCTGCCAAAATCAAAACCATGTGCCTTTGAGAGGTGCTAGGGGAATTGCAGAGACCAAAAGGCGTCACGTTAAACTCAGAGAGTGAGACACTCTGTCTTTGGACAAGCTTCTCGATGAGTCTGCCCTTGGCAGAAGCAACTGAACCCATTTGGAGATGAGCACTGCTTCACAATGCTGGCGAGTGCCTTGGGTAGCTCCTCTATCTGCTTGCTTTTCCTTTTGCCTTGGCTTTTAGTACTCAACCACTTGGAGAAATGCTGGCCACTCAAGCCCAGTCTCCCCAGAAGAGTGCAAGCTCTGCTGAGACCACCCAGCAGAGGGGCTGGGTGCAAGGGAGCCCCTCTCCTGCTGGCTTTGATTTCCAGAGCTCATCTTGTCCTTATTCTGTTAATACAGCGTTGAGAACAATGGGACCTCAATCCCTACTTTGGGTCTTAAAATAATGAATAACAGCATCATAACTGAGGCGACCAGGCCATATTTGGGAAGCATGCACCCTTTCCTTCCAGGAAATGGGCCTGTGGATCAGCTTGGCCCCTGTCGGCAGCCAAAATATGAAACCTGTGTGACAATAATATGTTGAAGACCTTCATCCCCTCTCTGCCTTCTCTCTGATGTACCCCCACTGCATTGCCCTTTACACTGATGAGAGATTTTTTAATAACTTAGAATTTCAGTGAATCTCAAAGATATTTTGAAGAATGCATCATTCCGGTGTTCTTACAAACAACAAAACAAAACCCAGAGTTTCCCGTGGTTGTTTTACCAAACAGACTTTTTCTTGCTTTCCTGGGAAATGTGCTTGTGTGTAGCCATTGAAGCCTTAAAAGAAATGGATGAAAAACACGTGACCCCGTGTCCTTGCAAAGAACTTACCTGATAACAATCTTCTCCTGTTGCTGGTTTGTCAGACTTACAAGCCAAAGGAATGTTAGCAAAGGGGAGAAGGGACGAGATATCAAATCTCTTGTTTCCCCCAGCCAACCTCCCTTTCCACCTATCATCTGCCAACACAGAGCTGGATACAGAAAAAAATAGAGGCTATGCCTGCCAGATGGCTGATGGATAATGGCACCATTGTAAAAATTGGCCAGAACAACTCAGACAGCAGCCTTGCCACCTATCACAGCATGGGACAAAGGCTCAGATAGCTGTCATTCACCTCCTGCCATGAAGAAGGATCTTCCTTCTAAGACCCAAAAGACCTCATCCTGCCACATGTAAAGCGCTTTGCAGTCTCCTGATTTAAGTAGGAGTGGAGGATTGCTTTGCATCTCTCAGGAACAAGCACTAATCCTTTTGTTTTTTTTTGTTGTGGGGTGTCAGGAAAGGAATAGCTCTAGTTTTGCCAGGGCAGGCTGTTGCAGAGAGAAGGTGCTCAGATACTTACTGTAGGACCTTCTCTGGGCTGTCAGCCCTGATACATTCCTAGCTTTTGTCTTCCTTCCATCTCTTCTGCTTATTTGTACTCTTTTGGATTGCTATCAAGAAGGAAAGTTTTATATTGGTTTAATTTATACCTCAGTGACTCAACACTGAGCTTAACTAGAAACTCAGTTGCCCCAAGGATAGAAGAAAGGATTCTGTGACTGTGTGTGTTGGCAAGGGGCAACTTCTTGGCCAACCTCAGTTATCCACATAGTTTGATTTAGGAAAACCTCAAGAAGGCATTCTTACATGTTCTTTACTCGTGCTGAGCAGAAGCAGGACCAGGCACTATCCTCTAACATGTTGAACTGTCTCTTTCCTTCATGTTCAGTCGCTCTTCTCCTGGTGCACACAAGGAGGTCTCAGAGAACAGCACTGCCAGCTGGTTTGTAACTCCAAATGCGTCAGCTGATCTCTATCTTGTCTTGCATACCTGCCTAGTACAGACCATATGTAGAGTGTTAGATATGCAAAAGAGGGGCTGCAGCACTGGAGCAGGATAGCTGGGGAGCTGAGCTCTTTCACTGAAAAGGTCCCTGCTCACTGACCACAGCCACCATACATTAGCAGTACTGGTGCAGGGGGATATGGAGCTGTTTGTGAGGATGCACAGGGACCAAAGTGGGCACTCATGGGGTGGGCACCAAACGGAGCAGGTGAGGCCAGGTCAGAACCAGCAAAGGAGGCGGTTCCTCCTGTGGCATGTCAGATGCATGGCCAGAGGATGTCATGGAAGGAGAAAACTTTCCAGAGGAAACTGGATGAGTTCATGAAGAGGAAGTGCATTGGGTATTAATCAATACACTGAGACCAAACATGTTTAGACAGACCTGTCTTGTTCTTGGTTTCCCCAGACTGCAGGGCTAGATGTACATGGGCACATGTACATGTGTGACCCAGCTCAGCTGTCCTCATGTCCTTATACTGTCTTCTGTCTCTTTGGCAGCTGCCTTAAGCTGAACATGGCATAGGTTGGACTACAGATTTTCAGTATGCCCTTTCTTGGAACTGCCATGAATGTTCCAGGAGGATCCAGGGAACTACAGGACTGCCAGTCTTTACCTTGGTACCGGGAAGTGGCATGGAGCAGATCATACTGAGTGCTATCACACAGCGCACACAGGACAATCAGGATCAGACCTAGTCAACATGAGTGTATGAAAGGCAGATCCTGCCAGACCAATCTGATCTGCTTCTGTGATGATGTTACCCATTTATTGGATGAGGGAGAGGCTGTGGGTGTGGTGTACCTGGACTTTTGTAAAGCCTTTGACATTTTGTAAAGCCTGGCTGCCATTGGCCAGGACGGGCACAGCCTCTGCTGGGTAAGAAACTGGCTGGATGGCTGGGCCCAGAGGGTAGTGGTAAAAGGAGTTAAATCCAGTTGGAGGCCGGTCACGAATGGTGTTCCCAGGGTTCAGTGCTGGGTCCAGTCTTGTTCATTATCTTTATCAACGATCTGGAGGAGGGGATTGAATGCACCTTTATCAAGTTTACAGATGACACTAAGATGGATGGAAGTGTCAATCTGATTGCAGGTGGGGAGGCTCTGTAGAGGGATCTGGACAGGCTGAATCCATGGGCTGAGACCAACGGGATGAAGGTGCCGAGTCCTGCACCTGGGACACAACAACCCCATGCAGTGTTACAGGCTTGGGGAAGACTGGCTGGAAAATTGCCTGGCTGAGAAGGACCTGGGAGTGTTGGTTGATAGCTGGCTGAATATGAGCCAGCAGTGAGCCCAAGTGGCCAAGAGGGCCAATGGTATCTTGGTCTATATCAGAAATAGTGTGGCCATCAGGACAAGGGCAATGATTGTGCCCCTGTATTCAGCACTGGTGAGGCCACACCTTGAGTACTGTATTCAGTTCTCGGCCCCTCACTACAAGAAGGACATTGAGGTGCTGGAGCGTGTCCAGAGAAGGGCAATGAGGCTGGTGAAGGGGCTGGAGAACAAGTCCTATGAGGACCAGCTGAGGAAACTGGGGTTGTTTAGCCTAGAGAAGAGGAAACTCAGGGGAGACCTCATCACTGTCTGAAAGGAGGTTGTAGCAAATTGAGTGTTGTCTCTTCTCCAAGGTGACAGGTGATAGGACAAGAGGAAATGGCCATAAGTTGTACCAGTGGAGGTTCAGATTAGACATCAGTAAAAACTTCTTCTCTGAAAGGGTTGCCAGGCACTTGCAGAGCTGCCCAGGGAGGTGGTTGAGTCTCCATCCCTGGAGGTGCTTAAAAGATGGATGATCAAGTTTCTCAGGGATATGGTCTTTTCCAACCAGGCATTTTGGTATTCATAGAATATCCAAATACTTTCCTCTTGGTTGCCATTAACAGAAGGAGGGGAGAAATGTTACTTGATGATGAACCAATATGTTTACGCACAGCTTCTGCAACATAAAGTTGCTTAAACCCACTGGGGGCAAGTTTCCACACTAACTGTGAGACCTAAATGCTCTCTCGTGGTTCCTCACACACAAAGTGTGTGCAGTAAGGCGTGTTTTCCTACTATAGGCTGTATGGTGCTGGGTGACTATACAGCCTTATTACCTTCTTGGTATTTTTCTTCCACTAGACTAGATGATCCCTGCATAAAATCCAGAGCCTCCTGCTGCATGGTAGGTGAGGAGCAGGATACAAATTAATGTTTACCTTTACTTGTTTACTGGACCTTGCATTGCCATGCAGAGGTACCACAGAGATTGCAAGAGGTACAGGGAGAACAGACAGGGCACACAGCAAGGGTTTTAGATGTTGGATAGTGGGAAGCGTGATCTGCCCCAGGAACTGGTCCTCTATGAGGTTATTGGAATGACCCTTGAGGATACTGCTAATAGTATCCCCAGGCATACTCTGGCTGTTAGCTGGGTAGTCAGTACTAAAGTCATCTCCTTTTAGTTCTTTCTGTACTTTCAGTCATTTTTGAGCATCTTCCTCCTCTTCTATAATCCAATTTAGGATTATACTCTGGAGTCACTTGGAAATGAAGAGGCAAAAGCCCCCTTCTAGTGCACCCTGAGAGAGCAAACTGGTATTTCTCCTCCTAGAGAGGATCTTTGTTGTCCCCTGGCTATGGAAGAAGCTCACAATGCTGAAATTGAAGCAACATGTTTGACAAATGAGGCTTGTGGTGAGGTTGTGGCTTTGTGACCGGATGAAGTGACACAGGGTGGGAAAGTCCCCAGAACTCACACCAAAAGCAAAAGGGACAGAAAAGAGAGAAGGCTGATGTTGTGGCAGCATGAAACAAGATGGTCTGCCAACTCACTGATGGGCTGTGAAGGGGGAAATCATAGAATCATAGAACTGTTCAGCTTGGAAAGGATCTTTAAAATCATCTAGTCCAACCCTTAAAATATTGTATCAGGGAACAGCAAAATCACTCTGCTGTCCCTTAGAAGTGTGGCACAGTTTACTGAAGAGGAAACAACTCAGCAGGTTAGAGAAACAGGGTACAATAAAGGAATTAATCCAGTGAGTGTTATGGTTAATGTTACATATGAGGCCAGTCTCAAGATGGGGTCAAACTCACCTGATTGTAAGCTGTCTAGTATTTAGATATTTGCCACAGTAAGCTGTATAATTCCCAGTTTACGCTATGGAGAAAGATGTGTATCACTGAGGAATGTTTATCCTAGCTTGTCCCAGAGGTGAAGGGTGTTACTGGTTGGAAATGACTACTTTTCTTCATTAACTGAGTAATCTAGACAGCTATTTAGTTCAGGCACCTAATTTGCAAATGGCTAAAGTTGGTGGGATGAACATCAGTGTAGATAAGGATGAGACCTCCCAGCCTTCTCCATCTGATTAATTACATAAATATTCTCTGCCCCACATTTAAGAAGATACAAAAGTTATTTCCACCATGTAAGTAACAGTAAGGGGTACTTGACAAGACTTGCAGAGGACTCCAAGATCTTTGTGATGTATTGTAGGCAAAAGCATTACCAATGTGGACTCTTTTCTTCTTTCCTTTACAAGTAACAGATGAAAAAGCTGTTTTCCAAGAATTCTAGTTTTAATGTAAAGGTGTCAGTATTTCTTTGGACACAACAGAGCCTTTTATGAAACAGAGATTTTAAAGGCAGCTTGCATAACAAAGATCTCACCACAAATAACTTTTGTGTAACTTCTACAACGCGCATCAGCCTCTTTTGAATACAAATCCTCATTTTCTCTGTGGAAAGTTCCTCATATTAGTCATGGGGATTACAGTGATGTCTGGAGCAACTGAGGATTATTAGTTTGCTTTATGTAGCACAGCTAGGTGTAACTTTACGAATTGGTTTGAAATGCTTTTCAGGGAAAGGCAGAGAGAGACACCCTGAGAGTACATAGGCTTTAGCAAATGTCACAGAGATTGAATTCACATGAAGGGCGAACAGTCTCTGGTATGAAGAAAGTAAGGCTCCAAGAAATGAAAGGAGGATAAGTCAGTTGCTGGTCTGGGGCTGGAAATCACAACTGCTACTTTTCTGTCCGTGGAGCCTTGCTGCAGTGAATGGGCAATGTCCTGAGGCAGGTGCCAAAATTTAAATCTTATGAGTAATCCAAGGAGCTCTCATGAAGATGTTACAAGAACAGCTCACTTATTTCAAAGTAGGTTTGTGCTCCAGAAAAAGGTGACCAGCCCTCATTCTGGGTGTATGAGAAAGGCATTAGGGACTGCCATGTTTCAATCATAATTTTGTATTCCTCTCTTGTATTTTATTTGTTAATGATCTACATCAGAGGGTTCCTTCCTAAATCTTTTCTGTGTGGAAGTCTTTCCATGTTTCTCTTCTCTATCTTTTTTTGTTTGCGTTACACATTTTCTGAGGACTGGTGATTCAAACTGTGTTTGAGGTCAGGAAGTGACACTGTGTACACAATGGCATTTTAGCACTTTCAGTCATGTTTTCTAGCTTCTTCCTAATAGAGTGATGTAGTATCTGTTGGCCACCAAGACCTTGAGGCTACAAAGGAATTTGGCACAAGACTCAGGGAACAACTCTCTGAATTTCCCTTTAGAGATGTTCTTTTCTCAGAACACCTCATTTCTGTCTCACTGAACAGCCAGTTTGCTTCACTGAAAAGCCAGTTTGCTTTCACCAAGGTCTGCAGAACTTTTTACAGTTTCCTTAGGGATTTACATATATATTATTAAAAAAACATGACTATAGCTAGGACAGAAGGGGTGCAACAACACCCCTCAGGTATTTCTGGTGCAGAAAGAAGGATGCGCTGTCAATCTCAAACCACAAAAGGGATTCAGGAAGAAGAATGCAATTTCTCTGCAGTAACTCAGCTGGAAAACCAAGGCCAATGAGCTTTTTCCTACTAAATGCAGGTTGGAATCTTCTACCATTGCAAACTGGTGTAGTCTTTACTTAAGTCTTCTGTCCTTCGGTTGACATCAGACAGAGGTAGGGGTTCAATTCCAGGTACTTCATGAAATAATAGAGAAGATAAAGGAGTATTTTGTCACATTCACTGCTCCTTACAGTGCCTGATGGTTGTTTGACCATCTCCATTTCAGGTTAGCAAAAGGAATTCAAGAAAATTGATTGTTCCAGTAGGATACTTGAACAGTTTTAGGCCCCACACATGGAAGACTATCCTGGGACTTTCTGTCTGGCAGATGTGGGTGTTCTAAGCTCACACTTGGAATTTCACTGGGGAAAAGTGAGATTTATAATTATCTCCTTCTCCAGTACAGTAAGGCTTTAAAGAGGTTCATTGCTCTGTGCAGAGTGGAGTAGAGCTCTGGAGGTTTGGAGTGGCCTCTTTTTCCCACTTAGTATTTACAAGGATATATGCAACTGTCTCAGAAACACTGTGCTCTGACTCAGACAGATTAAACAGTAGTCTCTCTGAGGAGCTGGGATGAGGTATCATCAGGGACAGAAGATACTGATGCAGTATGTTATGAATGCAATCAGTCTGTATGACTTAAGACAAAAAGCATCATTCACACTCACACACATCCAGTTGGCAAAGCCTGTCAATACCCACAGAACAGTCCTTTCTCAGCCACTAAAAACATACTAAGAAAATAATTTCACTTCTGTTAGCCTGAAAACATATGAGTTTTAGAGGGACTATCAGTATCCAGAACATATCACAACTCCTTGCACTGCCTGGCAAAGATCTTGGCTTTCCAGTAGAAAAGCTGTTAAACCAGTAATGGGGGACTGGGTGTATCAAGTGTTTGTGAGTCTCCCATCTGTAGGCCAGAAAGTAACATCTCATCTCATACTGAGTGTTTTGCAATATCATCAACCCATCTGAGAACTGTCTGATTGACTGCAGGTACGTGATGGACTTGGCAAGAAGCAAGCAAGAAAGAAGGATGGCAGGGGGAAGATGTGAAGAAAGGAAGATGCACAGAAAAGGAAAAGATACAATGTCAGGAATGTAAGTAAGTCTGTTCAAATATCACAGAACTGACACGTTTACATTTCGTCACCCAAGTCCTTTACTCTCAAACCGATAAACTAATTAGAGAGATGCATTTTACAACTCCCTCAGCCTACTGCATTAAAATCTATATTTTCAGCTGGTCTGGCCAAATTCTGAGGAGGATTCTAACCACATGTTTGCAAGAGAAACTGTTAGTGCATAGTATGGTCAGCTGTGCAACTGGAGGGATCCAGTTTTCACTGGTGAAGGAAATGAACAGCAAAATAATTTCAGGTTTATCTTTTTTGGCTTCTTTTTGGCTTTGGGCAGTGCTAAACTTCCCACCCTCTGCAATTCTGTCAACCTGAACCATGACACCTGGCATTCAATCAACTTGCAGCCCAGGCAAATTTTTTCTTGTAGATAAGTTTGTCAGTTTCTCCATCTTGCTTGCTTTTTCTTGCTCTTTCTTCCTTGCTTTCTTTCTCTCTCACTGTTTCTTGCTTGCTTGCTTATTTTCTGCTATCTTCAGCACCTGTCTTTGTAACAAATTAGTGTCCAGCTGCTTTCAATTCATCCCAGAGGGGAAGAATTAGAAGGTTACAGTGCGATGACACCCCAGGGCTAACAGTTAGACTCGTAAAGCATGTTCTCATTAAAGCATTTCACTTTTTATGATGGAACCCAATCCATCACAGTCAGCCATAAGGTCTTAAATGCATTTTCATTTCTACTGAAAAGGCACTGACCGTGACAGTACATGGTCAATATATTCTCAACTTGCCTCATGATCTTTTAAGTGGCAGGGATGTTTACAACAGCTCATGAAATCACTGACAGCTGTAAATACCACACATCAATTCTCACACTGATTACTGAAACAATGATTCAGAGTGGAAGAGATACGTACATCCAATGGGTTTTAATTAGTCTGGGCAGAACTGGTCTAAGGCTATACAGTAGGAGAACAGTTCAGAGTGCCCCTTCAGATTTCATTTTCTTTGATACTTTATCTGTGTGACACAGATCTACTAAAAAGGGTAGTGATGTAGGCAATCAAAGACCTTTTTATTGAACTCTAACTCCAGTGCCAACACTAATGACTTTTAAAGGCCTTTTCCAGGAAAGAAGGAATCACTTCTAAGTGTTCCCCACCCTTCTCTTCTCCATCTTATTCTTTAAAGGACATTTTCTAAACCTCAGCTTTTCCACAAAATACATTTTCTGTCTTTGCAAGTGAGGAAGACAATAAATGCAACACGTCTTGCAAATGTTATAAATAGAGTGTATTTATACTCATTAGTGTTCATTCTTAAGCCAATATTTGAGTGTTTGATAAAGTATATATGAAAAACGAGTGCTCTGTAAGAGAGGGGACAGAAAAATGGACACAGTGATGCTGAACAAGGGAACTGAAACATAATGATCAGTTGCCTCAGGATATCAGAGATCTATCAAGTGCAGAGGCTGCTTTCTACACTATAAAGAAAGGAAGCTTTAAAGATGAATTTCAAAGAAGATACCATGGTAACTTTGCAGATATTCATAGAGGCCTTCTTTAAATGATGTGGTGGGGACAAAATATGAAAGGAGTTGTCTGAAAATGTGAAAAATGGGCTACGGAACCCCGAGAACAATTTCCAACTTTCCTAACTCTTGTCCAGAGTTGTCTGTGTGGTCTCAGATGCCCAAAAATGGTATCAGCTATGGTAGTGATGCTGATGGAGGCACTGGCCTAGTCAAATTTAGTCTTTGATTCTGATGTTTTCACATGGGTCAAGGAACAGAGACTTGCCAGAGATCTTCCAATGTTATTGGCTTTGAGCAGATTATTTATAAAGTTTCACTGCTTCATTAAAAAAAAATCTCCTGTCCTATCCAACTCCTCTCTGTTCTCCTGAATTTTTTCCCTGAATCGGGCATAATTGTATTGTAGGGTCAGTTTGAAATGCAAAGATATTTATTGGCAGAGGAAATTGCAAACTGAAAAGTTTTATATAGAAGATGATCCTTTTTCATTATGTTTTTTTTGGGGGGGATGGGAGGTGTGTTATTAATTTGAAGCCCTGGTTGCTGTCAGGCTCACTACTGGCTCTCCCTCTTGCCCAGTGCATAATAGCAGTCTTGGCTTATCCATACATTTTGACTGAGCTGGGGAATGGTGAGAGGGTGAGAGCTGAGTGATGTGCATAGGGTAACCAAGAGAAATATGGATTCTTATCAGCCTTCTGGATCTTCGAAGTACTGCATGAACTGAAGTTGGTCTTGGTGTTTGGTTTGGGAGCAACTCTGAACCATTGCTAGGAGGGTTCCTGGCTGGAACTAGGGAAAGTTGGTGAAACGTGAATATGTGGAATTGGTTATTAATGAAAGAGGAAGAACATGTGGTATTTAATCCAAAGAGGGTAAGCAAGACTTGCCTGGATTTGCCTTTGCTTCAAAACTGCCACTTGTATTGATTGCAACAGCAGAAGGGCTAACTTTTCTTCATGGAGAGTGAACTTTAGCTGCTCTTGTTTTTGCTGAGATTCCAAGTTAAGGTCTTGTTGCCAGTGGGTGGAGTGGTGAAAATCATATTGCATGTACCATGGCTAAGCAGAGGACCTCCATTTCCAGGACTGTCAACTGAACCTCCTTCGCACTACAGACAGCGCTTTATAAATGAAAAAAACCCTGTGAAATATGATCTTGCTGGAATGAGGATATATCCAAAAGAACTGTGCTTTGGGTTGCACAGCCTTCACAAGGAGTCAGAACAAATATCCAGACTTCAATGCGAGACCAGTCAGAGTTGCTCAGTCCCTATGGAGATGAGATGTAGAACTGGAGAATGTAAGCAGATGTGGAAATATTTTGATGCATTTCTGAAAAGACAAATTAGTTTTGTGCTGCTGTATTTTAGAGTTCACTCCATCTCCTTATCAAAAATAGGATGCAAAAGGCAATAGTCTCTTCATTTTCACTTCCCAGTCTTTTTGGAAAGAAAAAGGCACAATGATCTAGTAGATGAGTTAACAGCAGCGCCTGATAACTGTTGGGAAAGACTTGGAGGCAATAAGACACTGAAGAAAAAGGAACAAATCGTCGAGAAAATAAGAGTCTGAAGGAAATCACTATGACAGAGAGAGATGTTGGACTAGCATATATTTTTATTTATTATTGCAGGTAGGTTGATTAGTACATGGGAGATTCTAGCACAGCCTCATCCAGCTAAAAGAGAGAATGCAAATGATGAGTATCCAACTAACTCAGTATGGGTAAAAAGATTCTGTGGAAACAAGAAACTATAGGATACAGAATATGTGCAACTTCAGTTTCCTAGTCTCATACCCCCCTTTTCTGCACAGGAGAACCACTCCATGAAAAACATAAGGCTGGAGAATTAAAAGATTGGAATATTCTTGGCATCTGTGGAGCTGACTTCTGGGGAGGGGGAGAGAGGACGTGCGAACAGCCAAGAGGGTCTCTATAGCTGAAGATATTGAAATAGCAAGACATGTTGTTCAAGGACATCTGAGCCAATTTCAGCTGAGTGATGTGGCCTGCTCAGACCAATATTATGGATGGCAATAAACAAGAAGATGCTGTGTCTCATCAATCTCATGGATATAACTTTCTGCTTACAGCTGTATTTGGCAAAGGCCTGTAGGTGGTTATGGACTTTGAGTCAGTGGCTGGGCTTGGATGGGAGCCTTCTGGCTTACAGTCCTGTACTCTAACCATCTAATCTCCCAGCCCAAAGGAAATTGTGGTGTCCCTGTGGCCCCTTGGCTAGACACCACAGCTTTGTTTGTTGAGTGCTTTGCTTTTGATGGGGATATTTGAAGGTTTCATGGATGGCAGTCAGTTTCACTTCCCATTTTCTACCTGGAGGCTGCCAAAGGATGGCAGCAAAGAGGCAGACGTTAGAGGGACACCAGGATGTGGATTGAGGGCCTATGTGCAATAGACAAAGTGCTGGAATTGCTTTTTTTTTGGGAAAAAAAAGCATACCATCCTGGAAAACAAACTATCTGGAATACAGTATTTTCTGCAGTTTGGTGCTGCTAAAAATGCTGCACTGGCATCTCTGCAACATGATACTCAAAAGCAAGAATACAGTTTGTTATTACATCTGTGGCCGGTAGGACTTCATGGTGGTGGAGCAGATGTCCTCAGCTATGGCTGAGGGTTTCGTTTTCATGTCCCTTCTATCCTAGGATGGCAGTCAGCAATAATTACTTCAGTGATTTCTACCCTGCAATTCGTAACCTCTAGGGACTAGTCACAGCTCCACAAATTCATTCCATGCAAGCCCCTTCTAGCAGGATGGTGACTTCTGGTCTCTGTTGAACGGTATAGATTCACATGAGAAAACTAGAGAAGAAATGCCAGTTCACTGGAGTGGCCAGTGCCAGGCCAGCTTTCCGTAAAAAGCCTCCTACATTTGGAGACAGTCCTGACATGACAAAGTGCAATCATTGACCTGAGACATCATTTGATGAACTACCAGCCACCAGATCTAGACAAGAGAGGAAAGCTGATCACTGATAACAACTGTTATGTACATGAGTGTTAAGAATATCTCCTGGTGACACGAGAAGATGGGCCTGTGTCCTTTAAATCTGTTGCAAATTCCTGTCATCTAAGCATGCTTTTCTGCAGAACAGGAGAAGAGGCACTTTCTTTTTGTTTTCTTGTTTAACAGAGCTCCTGTGCCTGACTTAATCTTTACACTTGCTTCCCCAGTTAAGTCTCTCTTTTCTTTTCCTTCCCTGGTGTTTGCATGAACTTAGTGAACCCTCATCACGTGTGGTGGTGTTTATATTTGCACAGGCTGTTCTGCATGTCTCTGTTTGTGTTGCCACCACATCTATATAGCTTGGCAGCAGCCCCATGGCTGTGTTTCAGCTGCATATAAATCAGCTTCCCTTCATCCCCTTGTGTTTCCATCTGTCTGTCTTCCCTGATTGCTCTGAAATGTTACAGGACATTAGGTTAGCCTATGGCTGAACCCTTCAAACAGAGAAGGTACAAAATAAAACCTGAATTTCTCCACAAACTCAACTGATCAAGGTGTTGAGGTGTTGGGTGTTATTGTTTTTGAAGGGAAAGGAGAGGCCTCAAAACACAGATTAACCCCTGCTAATGTTGTTTCACAAAAAAAAAAAGTTGGTGCAGAGGCTCTGACGTTGCCTCTGGACTGTGGAGCTAATCATCCCTCAGACTTTAATTTCATCACACAAATTTAATTTCTGCTCTTTCATTGGTTATCATCTCCAGTTTAATTATTTATAATATCATTAGTTCACTCCTTTCATTGGAGGAGGAGATGTGAGATGGGTCCTAAGAGGAGCTTCCTGGTCATCCAGGAAAAAAGGTGTCAAGCAGAAACTGTAGACCATGATATTCTCCATATACAAGTAAATTTCTCCAGAGATCTCCCAGGCAGAGTTTGCAATGGGGTTAGTCACATATACAGCTGATTGAATTGCTGCAAAGCCTAGAAATAAACTTATAGCCTATGCAAAGCATCCACACTTATCACTTGGTCATGTCTTTTCTCTCAGGGAATGGATACCCCATGGGAACAGAAAATGGAGTATGCTACACTTTGGCCATTGGCACTAACTGGCCAACCCAGTAGAGCTGACAAGGTCTGAGTGAGAAGTCTATACTTCTCTCAAATATTAGAATTACCTATTCCAAGAAAACTGAGAATGAGTGAGAAGACAAAATAAGTGGGAGAGGAACAAGACACCCCCCCCCCCCCCCCGTTCTTCTTAGTATTCTTTAGTCAAGTGTCAGATCTGAAGAGCAATGTTTTCTCACTATTTATATTGGTTTGGTATTCTGGCTTCCTTCTGAGCATAAAACAGAAAACAGGCTCTTCTCTTTTACATGTAAGTGCTAGGAGGGCTTTGCATGGACACTCTAGCTCTAGAAGGAAGAAAGCACCAACAACCTAATCTCAGAAACATTGTAGACTAAGTGAGAAAAATAGTGTATAAACTTGAATTGGCCTCCCGAACCACCCAGATTCTACTTCACAAAGGAGACAGTGTTTGTTCTTATCTAGGACAAATTGATTAAAAATCATCTGTGACAATGAGTTCATATCTCTTTCCAGCCTTCTCTCAAACTGGGAATTACTTGGACTTTGTTCTCTAGTTTTGCTGAGATCTGTGGTTTGAAATCTTGAAAAGTTATGTAAAGTTGGGTCTAATTCTTTGTTTTAATAGATTTCAGAGAATGACAGGTAGTGCCTGTTTTGTTACGTAAATAAATCCTTAGTAGTAGGGTTTATCCTGTACCTGTCTTTTAGTGTTTTGTTACTAAAACTTTGTTGGCATGTGGGGCTGGCTGTGATGTTATTGTTGATGGGAGTAGCTGATTTAGAAATTCAGAAAAGGCAAATATCCCCACAAATGAACATTGCCTCTTGTTGCTCTTCTAGGTGAACGATAGAATCTCTAGATTGTTTTTCAATACTGCTGATGTCCCAGTCACGTGTCTGAGTAGACATCATTAAAAATAAGAATTACAGGTAACCTTGGATATTATCTATCTGTGGGAATCACCTAGAATTAGAGTAGTTTTAATGTTCATTACAGTATTTCCATGAAAGTTCCTAGGACACCTAGGAAAGCATTGGATGACCACAGAAGACGATATGAGACAAGTACATGACTGCATTTATTATTTTGTTTTTGGGGAAAACGAACCAACTGAAAGTTATACTGACATGTCTATATTTATTTATTTATTTATTTATTTAAAGCTAGACAGTAAATTTGAAGTCTTGTTGGCCAATCTCTAAAACAGTGCAAAATCAGAACATGACTGGCAGTACAGGACCAGGTCCAGGTCCATATCCATTTAGATTCAGCATTTAGAAAGCAGAGGAGAAGCAATTAGGTGTCAAAAGACAACGGTAGGCTAGATGACAATGAGGAGAAATCCTTCGCACCCACTGGGGACTTCTTTGCTTCGTAGAATGAGATACAGCTGTTCAGACCTTAGGACAGAAAAAAAAAAAGACTGCCAGAAAAGACTGATCTGGATACAAATCCCTGGCAGAGGCTGGTGAGGATAGAAGTCTGGAAAGTAACAGCGCTGCACTTTAGCCAAGTTGGGTGCTGGGGGAAACATCCCCTATGGAAGAGATCCAGCGATCTCTACTGAGGTGCTGAGGTTGAAGACTTTGCCAGGGGTGGAAATAAAAGTGGTTTGTGTCCCTCAGAGTAACTCCAGGAGCCTCACTCTTGTCTAAGAGTCTGTGTGCTGAAATTTTTTGCCTGGAGTTCTGTTTATGGCTTTGACTTTTTCATGTTGATGCACTTTTATAAAGCCATGATTGTATTTAATGGGCTTTTATAAAAAGGCCTCTTAGGTCTAGCAAAATTCCAGCTTAACAGAAAGAAGAGGCTGAGATAGAGAGACATGCAAGAAAAGAGAGACAAGAGAAGAAGCTTTAGAGAGACTTGTAAAAAGAGAAGGGCAGGCTGAGGGTAAAGCAGAAATAAACCCCCATAGAGAACTTGGGCAGAGCTAAAGACGAGGCAGAGCTGTGGTAAAACAAAGCAAGTATCTGGTTTAGACACTTTAAATTTCTCCACCAGAATAAAGGTAAATGTACAGCTTGATTAACACTCCAGGTCCTACTGAGTTAGTCCTGCTTGGACCTGGAGCAGGATGTAATACCAATCCACCATGCCAGCCATCCCACCAGAGGCATCTTGTTAGTGTTGCTGTGGCCAAGAAACAAGGGGGAGGTGCATTGCAATTAGAGGGGAGAGGGAAGGAAATGCATTTCTTTTTCTATCCAACCTAGGGAATTCAGTACTGCAGGTAATTACTGAAACACCTTCCAAAACAGCAGAGGCTATTCCTGTGCAATCAGATATCACCAATAGTATAGGTAGTTTCCCTAGTGGGATATGCTGTCACAGAGGAGAGAATGGACATTAATATCCACTACGCTGAGAGAAGAGTTTTTCCTCTCCTTCAGAGTTTGGTAGAAGATATTAGATTTCCTCTCCCCCATTTTGAGGTCCTATAGTCCAAGTTTAGAGGAGCTGGGCAATTCTTTAAAACATTCCTTCTAGTAAAACACTCCTTCTAGTCTGCAGTGGCTCTGACAGTATCATTCAGTTCACATGGAGACTGCTTGTGGGGCATAGATGCATCCCACACCAGCAAGAGATGACCTTGTACCCAGAGACAGGAACACCAGAGCTGCCCGGCCACTGGAGTCAAACCCTGCAAAACTAAATTTGTTCTTGTAATGTTCCATACAGCATTCAGACCATTGTGTACACTCACCCTGAAATCTTTCTCTGGAACAAATGTGACTTTTTTGCAAAGGAGCAAACAAACAAAAAAAAGCACAAGCAAAGTTAAAATCTACAACTTGCAACATGTCAAAAACCAGGAGAGTTCTGCATGTAATTTTTGTCCCATGTCCTTCCTACAGCAGGAAATGTTAGATGAAATATTCTGGTTCTTTAAAGAAGTGGGCCGTGCTCTGTGCAGCATGGAAAGGCAGCCCCTGCAGCCCCCTCGTGATCCCCAGGCTTTCAGTGGTGGGACCAGAACAAGGAAGGATGCCAGAGAAAAAGTATGAGATTACCTCTCAGCAAAACCCTTTGGCCTGAATCACTGACATCCTTGATTTAAACTGTAATTTAAAACACGCATGATGAGAAGTCAGGGAAGGGATCCAGGAAGGCCTGGTGTCCAGCCAACCTGGTGTGTCTGCCAATTTACTATTCGTAAGGCAGGTTTGCTAGGAAGGGGCATGATCATGGCTGAAACCTATTGTTGCCTCAGCTAAGCCACAAGACCCTTATTCAGAAATGACCAGTGGTTGCCTGCTTGTGTCAGTACTGCTTTGCTGGATGCCTACATCTCTGGTATTTTGCTCAGTTGCTCTAAAGAAGTTTATAGAAGGATTTGAGGAAAATCCTGCTGTACTTGCTCCAGCTGATCAGAAAGCTCTGCTGATGAGTGCCCAGTGATATCTCCTACAGGCTGCTAGTGGTAGGTTCATTGATACAGCCTGAGGGTGAGAAAGACATGCAGCAGCAGAAAGAAACCGAAGAATCTGGCTGAAGGCAAGGACAAAAGGAGGACACATATCTCAGGCAGCTTCTTCCTGCTCTTCTGTCTCTCCTGGATCTCTGGTTTCGTGAGTGACACTGCTGACACCTGCCTCTTGCCATGAGGAGGCAAAAGAGAGCAGGGTAAATCTATTTTAACTGACATATCCTAATTGCTTTATCTCAAAGGAAGAAGTATATGACTTCAGATAAAGGTTTCCCAGGTTGAACACTACTGCAAAACTGACTCAGACTCATTGCCAGTGGGAGCCCAGAGTTAGAAATATCAATAGTTTCACATTGGTGAAGGGAGCGGTGATTTCTGATCCAGCTCTGGGTTGAGGCTCTGTGGCTCTGGTCCACCATGAATCTCTGGTGACTAATTGCCATTTGGTGTTAGATATCAACAAATTATTCTCACACAAATGATCTTCTTCCCTGCTAGGCAATTTCAGATTCTGTCCTGATGCTGATTGTGTCAGTTTTCCTCTCTCTCCTGGGTCAAGTTCAGGTTGAAAAATCATTTCTTGGAGAGGGCAAATGGAAGAAGAGGTCTCTCTGACTTTGAATCAGCTTCTGTATGATCATGAGTCAATGATCATAAGTCCTCCAGGGCCTGAAACTTAACAACGGAATAATGGAGGAAGCTCTGTCTCTCTTAGATCAAAGGGAGAAAAAGAAGTTGAGATGTAAAGGAGACAAAACGCGCTGCAGGGTATGTGAAAATCGGAGCTCCCATACAGTTTGCTGAAGAGTGCCAAAATAGGGTTCTCCACAGCCATCCCATACCTACGCAATACAGCGATGGGAGCGGTTTTAGATAAGATCAGGCACAGAGAGAGCATGCCTGGCTCTGTTTCTTCCAGCAGAGCAATATGGAAACCCAGTGCTGGGAAACCGTTTTTCCGTGCCAGGGAGGAGGCAGGGAGTTGTGTGCAACCAGTCAGGAGCCTCTGCTCCCACGCATTCTCCTGCTCACTGAAACCCTGCCCGGATGGCAAAGTAGGAATTGATTTATGGGCAGTAAGTCAAAGAAATCGATAAATAAATAGGATTACACTCTTCCTACCTTGCTCGGCTAAAGAAAGAAAGAGGGACTGGAATCAAATTCAGGAGGAAGTCATCTGCAGGTGCACAGAACTGGGCATTGGGTGCTGACAGCACTGGTAAACATGATATTTATTCCCTAGGAGAGAATTTCAGACTGCTCTTTGTGAGACCTGTCACTCACTGTCTCCTGTTCTCGCTAGTGAAATCTCTCTGCTGCGTGGACTCAGAAGGGTCAGACTGCAGTGGATGGGCTGAGCTTGAGTTTCCCTAGTGTTTTAATTCTCATTTTGGTGAGTTTGTTCCTGAAAGGGTTCAGAATTGCTGCAGAAAGCCGTCCTATTGGTTGAATGCAACCCACTGGGAGTCATTTTGCTTCCCCATTAGCCTGAGCTGGTGGCACTCCAGTTCCCAAGAGTTTTGTCAAATGTCCTCTGCAAATGTCAGACTGAATGTCCACCCTGGTGAGCAGGTTCCTCTGCTATGGTCAGTGGCAAATTGCCTGGGGAAAGAGCATAAGAAAGAGAGTTGCAGCACTATCCATTCTCTAGCTGGGACCTCCCAACTCCTATGAGTCAGCTCCTTGAAGGACTTGCCGAGAAGGCTGCCCTATAGACCTTTATGTTTAATAGGTATCATCCTCAGTGAACGCTCCTCTTTCCTGCTTCTAGCATCCTCAGCATTCAGTGGCAAAGGAACTTCTCATGGCAAGTGCACATAATGTGAAAAAATACCACTATGCTTCCAAGCAGCTTCTTTGAGCTTCTCCAGACTGACCCTCTTTGGGGGCTGGTCCCTAACAACCATGCACTGTTCCTTCCTCCTTTGTCAAGTCCTCAGCTGCTGACACACCTGCAAAATGCAGAGAACGGGTCTGTAATCCATGATCTGTTCTCATGAATTCTCTCTCAATAAAATAAGCAGACATCTACCTATGGCATTAGCCCATCTACTCCTGGGAATACAGGAGGGAGCTCAGTGTCTGGGATTACAGGAGGCCCAAATGCATGACAGCAAAGAGAGTCTTTCTTTGCCTGCTCTCCCCAGGCGTTGAACTCCCTCTCTATTCAAATACAAATGCCTTTTCCTCTGTGTACCATCAGTAACAGAACAAAACAGTCCAAGTGAACAGTTGTTTTTCATTTTGTCACATAAGTTGCTCAAGTGATGTTTTGATGGAGGTAAATTCATCCTTGTCCTGCTACCAGGCTCCCATAGAAGGTAAGACAAAGGCTGGGGATGGAAAAGACTCAGAGTCAGGAGATTTCCATGTACCAGCTAATTCAGTTTAATACAATGGCCGATAGCAAACAGCAGCTGGAATAAAATTGAGGATAGCTCTAGTTGCTTTCACACCTCTTGTGGGGGGCATTCAGGCTTCCTTAGCCTTCAGAGAAAGAGAAAAAATATTCTCTACTGTCTGTTCCTATGCCAACATTTTCCTGCCTTCTCTGAGAGCAGAAGACTTGTTGCTCTTTAATCCAAATGCAGGATAAGAGCTGAAGATCACAATTGCTGCACCTGGGAATGTTCCAGAATTGCTGCAAGAGCAAAAGAATAATTAAAAAAAAAGCAAAATAAAATTGGGTAGTAAAACTGGAGATAAAAAACATGGATTAAACAGAGACACACATCTTCAGCTACCTGTACCTCCCTTTGTCTCACACTATTACCTTGACTCCTCTCTCTTTTCTAACATCTCTACCCCTCGTCCCCCAGAGGCTGATTGGTCTTTTTTCAAATTGTCTAAACATCTGACATGGAGATATTAAACGAAGAACAAGTGTTTCACACCTGTGTGCAGTTGAAAATGGTGCTCTCCAGTTTCAGACCTGAAGAAGAGCTGGTGGGCCTGAAAGTGCATCTGTTTTTCTAACTCTCCTAGTTAGGCTAATGAGAAATATTCCCTGTCTTTGAAGAACCCGTTTCTAATAAAAATAATTCACCTCTCAGTGAAGCCTCAAAATGTCCAAATTCACTGGAAGTGGGTTTCTGACCTTTTGACGTGAAAGATGAGCTGGCACATTTCCCTGGGAAACCTTGCTTTCAGGCAAACGGTTTGACAAAGTCAACCTGTTCCTGCAGAACCTCTCCAATCAGGCTGGTGTTGTTTCCAGCCAACCCCCCCCTCCTGCACTGCTCCAGCCCTCTCTGTTACAGCTGGAGAAGAAAGCATTAGTGAAACAGAAGGATCCTTTCTTGCTTTCAGAGTGGAAATGAAACCAACATTAGCCTATTTACAGAGGATCTTCACGTGAAGGCTCAGGCCAAGAGCAAATGCCAAAAAGACCTGGGTTTAGCTTTTCCAAGCAGCAGAAAAGCTATTAACGTGGCTCTGAAAGAGAAGAGAAAAAAGAAAATGGAGAGAGAGAAAGAAAAGAAGGCAGATTGAAAAAAAAAAAAAGAGGCAGGTGCTATTTCAGCAGAGTTCCCGACTCAGCAACTTTCTTTCAAAGCTTTCCAGTACCACTGTTTGCTGAGTTGCTCTGGGCTTGGCTGCAAGGCAGGCCAGAAAGTACATGTAGGGGCCATTATTGCTGTGTTGGCTCTGAATGGTTTCTAACCATGTTTGGATGCTGTTGCATTGGCTGAGCCTCCTGGCACACTCCCAAGGGGGCTTCTTGTTTGCACTGCCACATCTGTTTGAAATTCTGGCACATCTCAGCCTGAGAAATATGGTTTGTGGTGTCATAGCAACCACTTTTTCTTGATCTGACAGGCAAGGCAGGGTTAGGGAGGCCTGGGAGTGCTCCTTGCAGAATTGGTTGCAACGGAAAGAAAGCTCCTGAGGCTACTGTTCATGCATATAACCTGTGATTTTTCTTTTCTGGCTTGCTATCTCCCACCCTACAGTGCCTTAAATCACTGTACTTGTGGCAGTGGGTTAGTTCAGACATCTGGATGAGACTATCAGATCTGCTCTTGAAACTTCAAAGATGTCCCACTTGGACCTCTGACGCTGCTCTGGAAAATGTAAAGACATTGCAACTCCCCAGACCATCTTGGGTACTGGGGTATCTGGAATGAAATTTGCCCTTGTGTTCCTGTGGTAAGAACATAAAGTCATCCAAGAGAGGCCTGCTAGGTAGAAGGTGCTGCTTGTGCTGCTCCAGCAACCCTTTTTTGGAACATATGGACAGAGCCAACATATTTTTCCTGAAGTGTCTTCACTGCAGTGAAGGAAAGATTCCAAAGCTCTGACCAGAACATAGATAGGGAATTTAGTTAATCACTACCATTTTAATGAGTCAAAGAATCCTCTACCTCTGGGCTGGACAGTGTTGCTAATTAGCAAGCAGTCATCAGTATAAAATGCGCTTGACAGGTCTCCTAGTGGAAGCCATGTGAATTGGTCCTTTCTCGGTTGCTCCATGCCCTGTGCCGGGTAACTCAGCCCAGGGAGCAGAGGCCAGGCTCTCCTGCCAGTGCTTTTGCATACAACACTGCTATCCTGCGCAGCAGGAATGTAAACATGTGGCAAAGACAAAGGGAATTAAGCCACCTGAATCTTTTCCCCTGGAAAGGAGCCTGGCAGGAACCACAGGAATGTTCCTCAAAGCAAATGGTACCGGAGGGAGACTGAAAAGGGTGAAATCCTTGACACCAGTGCCTGGCTTCAGGCTTGGGTTGCTGCAGGAGAGGCATTGCAAAGGGGGCAGAAAGGAAAGCCAAGCACCAACAAGAGGTGTTTCTGACTATTGGTACTGTTGGGATGGGTGTGTGATTTCCCTTAGGGGAAGCACACAGCCTTCTTGAAGAAACCAGCTGCCAAGTGTGACTTTCATTTGCTGTCCTGCAGGTGTACAAATGATGGATGAGTGGTATGGATTTGAACAGTAGTAGGCTGATCTGAGAGCAGAGCATTTGTTGTATAACTGACAAGTAGGTCAGAGCCAGGTTATCCCCAAGAAGTAGACTTGGCTTGGCAAAGAGGAGTGAATATTTGCAGGGCTGTTAAAAATTTGAGCTTCCCCAAAGAAACGCATTAACAAGCAGGGAAAGAACAGCAGTGGATCAAATTAAAAACACAGACCAAGGAAAAAAAAAGAGAGAAAAAAGAAAACAGATTATTTCAGAATGTCTTAAAAATATACAGTGGGAGAATGCAGACTTGTTTGCCATAAACGAGGAGGCAATCGCAGTGCAACGCAGGTGTCCAGGCCCAGAGGGAAGACAGGGAAGAGGGCAGCCAGGCAGCAAAGAGAGTAATTACAGACTCTGTTGAGGGTATCACCACTTATTTTGGAATATGAGTCCAGCTTTGCTATGAGGACTCCATTTGGAGGCATGCCATGGAGGAAACTGAAGAAACATTGGCTATCACTACCTACGAGGGTGGGAGGATCTGGAGTCTTTTTTCAGATCTGAAACCAACCTGCAGGGTAGAACACGGCCCCAGAAGCCTGTGCCTCAGTTTCCCCACCAAGACTCTCCCCTGACAATAATGTTCCTGATATACTTTGTCAGATATTCTGAGTGCTCTCTAGGGAGAACAAACACAGAAGTAGGAAAGATATAATTTTGAATATGTTAAAATCAGTAATTATTGTTCAGATTGTCCTTTATGAAATTCTTTTCTTGAGAGGAACCACCCTCTGATCTAATCATTCCTAAGAATTTGCAAAGCTGTCAGTCAGTCATGGCTACAAATGCACCCACGGAGGAGTGATGCTTGTACGCCTTTGTACAAACCAAATCATTCTCCAATGACTTGGCACAACATAGACCCAACAAATTTTGCCACGTTGGTTGTTTGCTTTCCTTCCTTTTGCCTCTGTTATATGTCATGCTTCCCTATGTAAATGCTGTTTCAAAATCAAATGATAGCTGTTTGGGAGCAAGACTCCCTATGCCTCCTGCTGAATCATCACCATAGCACAACCTTGAGCTTGACTGGGGCTTCCATAAGTACACCGTCCTCCTCCTACCAAAGGGTTCAAAGAAACTCTGAGTGAACTCAAGATTACTTAGGTGGGGTTTGGGTCTGGGACAACCCTATCTGATGTAAGTCTGCTGCTGAGAGGGTGGTTCCACATCTGAACTTGAGATGGCTTACATAGGTTCTGGAATAAAAATCTTCTAAGTGAAAAACATTAAGATGAAATGGTGGTTGATCTGGGAAAAAATATGGCTGTGTCTGTGAGATGAGAGATCTAAGTTATAATTGACTGAGCTCTCTGGACAGTATATGATAGAGAAAATCTTAGAGTTTTCTTTGCTCTGATGCAATGAAGAAGTAAATGAAGAGATAGCTGAGGAAGAGGAGGATTTTGCACGATGGAAAAAATTCGGCCCATCCTTTGGTTCAGATGGATGCAATAAAGGACTTGCCCAATATTTTAGTCTGTGATGTGGAGGTTGCTATCCAAACTAGTCTCTCCAGCCAGATTTAGGGACGAGAAATGGTCGCTTTTGGATACAATTCATCTATATGAATGTAGACAGTTACTTTTGGATGTAGTGATCCACGCCCAAGTCTCCACTGATTCCACTGATTACATCCCAATGGGCTGTAGAGAAGGCTTAACATTATTAATTGAGATGGGGCTGTAAACACTGTGTCTAATGAATCCCATCCAAATTTTGTCAGTCCCTGGGCTGTGAGCCAGTGCCATCCCACCACCAGCCAGGACAGCAGCTTAGGCCATAACAGTGATGCAGCTGCAGGATGCCCTGCACAGTGATCAGGGCAGAGCTCCAGCAAGGATGGAAGGAGAGGGGTATGCCCAAAAAAGGAGGTAAACACAACTCAGGCCTCTGCCTGCCAGTGCTGTCATCAGAGAGGAGTTGTGATTCTGGGCCAGAAGGAATTTCTGGGGGCTGGATGTAGCTTGAGGTAGGGCAGCATTCTGGGATGAGCTGTGAGTGAAAGGAAAATCAAGCTGGTTATGGTTTAGGGATTAGGTGTCTTGCAAATGAGCTGGTTAAGATATTTTTTTCTTCTGAACTTACCTGACATCAGCCACCCTCAAGATACTTGCAAGGTACTTGGCTAGAAAAAGCACAGGTGTGTTCCAGTGCAGCTGTGCCTATCCTGCTCAATTAGGAGCTTGAAAGTGTTATTACCTCTTCCAAAAAGAAAGCCATTTACTCTGGAATAGGAGAGGCTGATGGCAATGAGAAAAGTTTCGAGCTAAAGGGCTTGTATGGTCTAAGCTGAGCTAGAATCCAACAGAACTGTGGGTTTTCCAAGCTCTTGACTCAGGTTTTGACCTTTGGCAAATCATTGACCTGAGTCAGAGCAGCTGGAAAGTTGAATAAAACTTAATTTGGCAGGAAAAGTAAAGATGGTGCATTGAGCTGATCTGCCATCCTTCTGTATTTGGGCAAATTTTGGTTTAAAGATACACGCATCATGAACTGACATGCCTTCCTCAGGGAATTATGTGGCTTTGTATCAGCCCTTCTGTAGCTGCACTGGAGCAACAGAAGGGAAGAATGGGAGCTGAAATGAACTGTAATTAGTTCTGTGATAAATACATATGTAATTTAATAAAGCAGAAATCTGGATGGATTTGGTTTTTTAACTATCCAGTTAGGATTTCTATCGGGAGGTAAAAGAAATTCTAAAGAGAAGCTGCAAAAAAAAATAATTTAACTTTCTTTAAATTAGGTTTTAGTCAGGAGTGTTCTGTTAAGGAGGAATTGAGCTGAAGGGGCAGAAGTGGCAATAAAGGCAGACATTCCACGTCTGGTGTTATTGCTGATTTATTAGGTGGATTGGGGCAGAATACCCAGTCTCTTCCCATACTCCAGCTGTAAAATGAGGCAACTGTATTTCCTCGGAGAAGTTTTGAGAGTATCCATTCACTTATACGTTGTAACGTAACTCAGCTAACGCATTAGTCAAATCATGTGGATGCTGTGAGGCTGTTGCAAAGGGAATCAGAAGCTCTAGAGACCTCTGGATGGAAGATGAGAATTTCTTCCCTCCTAGATTTTCTTCTTGCAAGCACTGCACAAACAAGAATGAAAACCCGGCCTTCCTGCAACCAAATTTCCCCCAACTTTAAGTGAAAGTTTGCATCAGTTGTTATTTCATTCAGTCTTGGTTTATAAAGGAATGTCAGGTACAGAAAGACAACTGTGTGCATCATTAAGCAATGCAGTCTTGAACACTGCTGAGTTCTCCTTTCTGCTGCTTAAGATCAGTGATGTGAAAAGTGAGAAATTATATCTGTCTGAAAGCAAACATAACTCCCAATCCGTGCTCATCATCCACAAGGCTGTGGAATGGGACTCTCAGTTATTCAGTAGAACAGTACTGGAACAGTAAAGGTATAGTGTTTCCAATTAAGAGGTCTGATAGTAAGAGAAGGTTCATGGATAGATGGGAAATCAACACAAAAATGCTGGTCCAAGAATTCTGAGGGCACTGACTCAGAGAGACAAACATCTCCAGGCTCCCTTGGTTTCACCAGGTTCCCTAACCACATGGCGTTCATTAGGAAAGCACTGAAAGCAAGTGTTTGGCCCATAAATGTGAGACTGCCTTCCTTTCTTCACTGACCCTTTAAACAGTTAACAATACTCTTTATCTTCCCTGCAGCAGAAGCAATTCTCAGACATTGAAGCATTTCCAGTGTAAAACACAGCTTGGGATTCTGGACTCAGTTATTTGTTTGGAAGATGTAGACAAAATGAAAGTGTAACAAACTCATACCAGATTGGATCCACTTCAGAAGCTGCCAAACAACTTGCCAGGCGGTTCCCTGGGGCAGGGGATAGGTTTCAATGGGGGAACCTGGGATATGGAGATGAACTGTACAACTAGCCTGGAACAGAATATGCTGTGTACTGCATTTTCCCACCTGCAAGTACATAAACATGCTCTCTATCCCTCCTTCCAGGCTGAAATGCAGCTCATCTAGAGGACATCCGCAGCAAAAATGCCACTAGGCAATTAGCAGCTGCTGCAGCATCACTTCAGCCAAAGGAATATTTGTAAGTTAGAGACTTAAGGAAGAAAAAGAGAAAAAAGAGCATAACTAAAGAAAAAATTATGACATGCCACATGGCTCAATGCTCTGCCAAGGAATGCCCAGTTCTTAACCTTTCAGTCATCACTTCCAGTCACATCCTTCTTAGAAACACTGGAGAGTGACTGGAAGTTGTTGTTCGGTAGTCTGGGAAGAAAGAATGTCTTACTAGCCTAGGTGGATAGGCTTACTACCTCACTAAGGTGGTGAGGTAGATGTTAGTTGTAAAAGTAAGCTCTTTTCTCTTGCTTCTGTCTTAAAAAAAAGGGAAAAAGAAAAAGAGTAAGATCTCTAGCTTAGACAGTTTGGCACATTTCACCAGCCTGATATGAGTTAAAAAGAAAGAAAAAAATCAAATGGGATACTGAAGTTAAAAACCCTTTGCAAAGAAACATAAAAAAAAGAAGGGATTTTTATTGGCTGGATTTAGATCTGAAAGGGTTTTTGTTTCACTGTTAATACATACGAAAGATAGGGAAACATCTTCCTCTCTTCAGGGACTTATGAGAGCTCACCTTGTAAATCTGTCTGTTCAGAAAGGTACAAAGACTTCCATATGTTGATAGTAACATGTGTCAGCTTTCCCTGATCTCGCATTCGTGTGAAAGGGAGTTTTCCCTCTGTTATCAGAGATTAAGCAGACACAACAGAGAAGAAATTCAACAAAAGTGAGATAAAATTGGTAAACTACAATGCAAAGGACATTGGAAAGGACTTCCTCTGGGGTTGCTTGAAATTTTCCATCAGAGTATTTTTCAGTGGAAAATTTGCCTTTTAATAAAAGCAAAATTCTTTTGTATTAAGTTATGACCAATCTCTCAACAAAGCTTCAGAGCATGGTGGGAGGCCTGGAGATTCAGCTGGGAAGTCTTTGGACAGTGTCCCCTAGAGGCTGTGACTGCAGAGCTTTGTGACCCCATCCTGCTCTACCTGAGCTTGCCATATGAAATGCGTTTTTCACAAAGCACTACATTGATACGACTTCCATGGTGCTTGGCGTTGTCTCAGCAAGAGAGGGGATCATGCTGCACCGTGACAGATGTGGGCAAACCAGGAATGTCAGCTCTCAGAGAAGGACAGGAACACAAAGCATACCAGCTACATCTCCCATGAGGGAGCATTTCTGAACTTAAATGGAGGGCTCTTCATCAAACATTTTCATTGTTCAGTGAAATCTCAACATTTTCCATGGGAAAAGAAAACAACAACAACACAACAACAACAATAATAACAAAATTTTTCAGCTCAGCTTTATCCAGTCATGGTTTGAGAAACCCCACAGACTGAGTTTCTGTAAAGACAAGTCTTCCAGGGACCCACAGAAACTGAGGGTGGGAACGACATATTGCTTGTGACTAATCAGATCATCAGACTAGGACCACAGGAGAGGTCAGGGAAGCCCATCTGTGTGTAGTTCAGGCTTGGACTGGATTAGCAATTATCAAGCAATATCAAACCACAGAAGGCTGGCATAGCCAAAAACTTACAATGAGCAAGTCAATATCTTTGTGTTTAAGGCAGAGATGTGTGGTGGTTCTGGCAAAGGTTAGCATGAAGAACGAGGTAGTGTGTGTCTTTATATTGAAATAACTCTTATTTTATAATAATAATCTTATATCCTGTTGTCTTTGAGGGACTTTCTTCTCTCTAATGCCACAGAAATTCCTTGTTAAATTATTATCTGTTTCAAGGTTTAAGCGTGTCTTGAGCATGAACAGTTAACACTCTAAATCCTCAACAAGGCAATAGTGACCAGGAGAAAAAAAGAAGGGAGCGGGATTTTTGTCTGTAAATTGCAAAGAGATACTACACCTGCCTTGCACTTACTTACTCTCAGTTTCAAGTTTCTTTTGAACAGCATCTGATACCTCCTATTTTCCATCAGTGAATTAGCCAAACAATAGTCAGACGATAGAGACAAATTGACTAAGTCAGTGAACGTGTTCAACGGGAATCAGCTGGCCATGGGAGGGAGAGGAAATGTTGAGGAAGGCTTTAACAGTAAGTGATCTTCCTTGGTTTACTTACCTGTGTTCCAGGTAAGCTTGGGAACTGAAAAATTAAGGCAGTGCCCTGGGAATTCTTCACAGGAGATTGTATTTTTTATGGTTGTTTACAATTACAGCTGCTCTGTGTTGTTTCAGTCGTCTTGGACTGGGTCTGTATCGTGATACATTTTCCTTCTGCACTAGTAAGTAGTGACCTTCTTTTAGGTTGTTACTTGCTGAAGGAAAATTATCTGTCTCTTTTTCTATTCTAAGAAGAGAAATCAAAGGAAGAAGCAGTTCAGTTTGTGTTGAGTGTCAGTGTCAAGATGAAAGGGTCTCTACTAAAAACCACAACCTGAAAAAAACTGTTGCCAAAAGTTGTGTTATGTTCAGGCGTGATTCTAAGACTTAAGAGTTATGCCAAGAGTGATATAAGCGATAAAGTTCCGTTTAACTCTTCCCCACTGAAAAAATGTGTTAATGTCTCCTGGATGGTTGTTCTCAGGGGACTTAGTCTCATGACTGACAAAAGAGAAGGTGGTGGGCTAATGTTAGGAGTTCCAAAAGGCTTTCCACCCAGTGTGTCAGAAGAAGAAAAAGCATGCCATTGGTAGCATAAACCAGGGAAAAGGACAGGAATGGAGCTAAATCATAGGGAAGAGAAAATATATGTTTATGCTTTTAGTATCTTACAAATTTTTGGTATTTTATTATTTGCTGGCGGGTGATGATGAGATTCATTAGTGATGGACATGCTAGATATAACTGAAAGGGAAGGATTAATGTAGCCAACATGTAGACAAATGTATTCCATGTGAGATAGAACCACAGGCCTTAAAACACTGATATGTTTCTGATATGGGGTAGTATTCATAAGACAGTTCATTACTGAGGAGGTCCCTCACTGTGCTAAGTCAGAATTGCAAAAATAAAGGACACTCAGAAAAAAACACTACTGACAGCTATTTAAGCAGAAAGCCCTCATCTCCATCTCTGGAAGTCCTGAAGCTGCAGACTGGTGGGAGAGTGAAACACACCTTGTCCACCCTGTTCATAATCTTTCCCCTTGGCAGCTGTTACTGGCCACTGTCAGCAGTGGTGTTATGGAATAGAAGGGCCCAGTCTTACATGAGTTGTCTTGTTTGTATCTTCCTGTGACAAAAAAACCCACCACTGGCTCTTTGGATCAAACTGCCATATATAACAGCCACAGCTCCTTTAGAAATATGTTAACCAGCCATGAGTGTAGAAGAAGGCCAATTAGACCTTCCTCTTCAGTCTGTTCTTGAAGGAAAGCAGAAGATCGTACCATATGTTGTCCATTCTATATCTCATCTCCTTTGTCCTGTTAACACACTAAAAAAAATAGTGTAGAGATTTAGAGTTTTCCTTGTGTCTTTGGGGAGTGGAGCAGTTGTCACAATAAGGTGCATTTTCTTGGCTATTGACTTCCTTGCTCCTTCTGCTAGTTTTATGTCCTTTCAGCAGTTCAACACTTCTGTCTTCTTTGGTTCAACCATTGAACATAGAGGAGGTACCTAATGCAGCACAGCTGTCAATGAATGGCACCAAGATCCTACCTCTCTGAGGATCCAACTGCCTTACAGCTAAAGGCAGGACTGCAGCTCAAGTTGACTAGACAGGAATAGGAATCAGACTTATTGGGATCCTGCTTTGCAGGATATCAGTCAAATTTTCTGGTCTGTTTTTGCAGCCTCAGCTCCCATCTTAGTCTCCTTACATCACACTGATATTCTCCTCAGGAATAAAGCTAGTTGAGATGGGACTTCAAAGCCACAGCCACTACCAGATCACAGTGTGGATGGCCTCTCCAAAATGCAACTCAGCACAAGTAAACTTACATATCCAATGTAATGAAATGTCCTCCCTGCTTCCAGATTGCTTTCAGCCCAGACTAGCTGACCTAAGGATTTCTGACTCCTGCAGAGATGTTGGGTAGATGCCTTCCAGGCCTCATTAGTTGGTGAGCAGTACAGCCATAGAAGAAAAAGCAGTTTAAGTACCTGTTGGCATTGCTTAAGCTGACTAAACACAATATTTTCTGATTGTTCAGCTGAACTCCCCTGCCTGTCCATCTGTATCAACTGGTTGTCTCTTAGCTCAGACCACAAGAGCCCCAAAATCTTGCAGCTTGTTCAGCTGTGAGGTAATAACATTTCTTTGGGAGGACTCATCCTTCTTGGAAAGGAACTTCTTCACTCAGTTTCCAAAGGAAACTAGGCTTGAGCAATTGTATTTTCTATATTTGTATGTGCCAATCTGTTCCCCTCCAAGCAACTGTCAAACCTGTTGGCCAAGTGATGGAGTTCTTAGAGAGATTTCTGAGATATAAGCAAAAATAAGCACACAGAGAAAGATAGAGAGATAAGTGGTAGCACAAGTTCATGTGTTTAAATTAGAGTCCTGAGAACAGGAAAAGTTTCAAACAGAGGTCTTCATTAATCACAAGACACAGATCAGTGGGAAACCAGGCATCAGTAGTACTACATGAAAAAACAGTTTGTTTGTCCAGTGTTTCTTCCTTTCTGTTTTGTTTTTCTGGTCTGAATCTGTACAGCACCTACCATGGTGGTGTAAAGAAATACATTTGCAATAACACAGTGGGAGAATTGGCATGCAGGAGGGATCATGAAGGAGAAAGAAACTGTCCTAGCAAGCAGCTTCTTCATTGCACATCGGTTTCTATCTTAGGCCAATTTGGGGTGGAGGGGTGAGGGAGCAGAAAGTGAAAAGGATAAAAAAGAAAATCCCACAATCCCAACAACAAAACCCCAAGACAAACCAAGGAAACAGCAGTGTGTCCAGAGATTGCTTGCTCCTCAGCTGAAGGGCCTGTTTTCATACCGAGCTCTGTCTCGTGTCCCAGACTCACGTTACCTCCAAGGCTGAAATACTGGTTCCTTTTTCTGAAGACTAAGTCTCCTGGGATTTGGTAATATTTTCCAGCCTTTCCAAGGTGTCTGGTTTAATGAATAAAGAAATAAGAAGACAGACTGACTCCATGAACTGGGAGATTGGTTACTACTTCCTTCATAGAGTCTATCCAGACAGAATGAGAAGAAATGAAGCAGGGATTAATTGACCCAGATTGCCTTTGTAAACAAAGGTGGGAGGCATCAGGTAACTATTTCCCAAGCACTGTCCAAGGAGGAGACATAAGTAGGCAGGCAGCTAGAACAGCTCTCACTAGTACTTGAAGCCCTTCTTCAAAATACCCTTGCCCTTCTGCTTTTTCACTGCTCTGTTTCAGCAATTCCATCCTTCCTGTTCCTGCTTTCCCTGACACCCCCTCAATTTTAGCTGTGTGCGCTGGGGAAGGGTGTCATGCTTACCAGGAGGCAAAATAGCCCCCAAAATCTAGACTCCAGAATGCTTCCACAAACCTTGAGTTACTTTCCACTGCTTTTATTTTTTTTTAATCTTGTTTCTCCCTTCCATTCCTTACCCCCCTCTATCTCCCTCTCACATTTATCCCTTAATCAAATTGCTATATAGTCTTCTCAGCAATTCTTCTCTAAATCCCTCAGGCGGGTTAGAAGCCCCCTGAGGAAAGATCTTTTTTTGGCAACTGAGTTGAGAGAGGAGAAAGGTCCTTGACAGAAGAATATTCCATCCCAGAAAGTTTTTAATCCTTCCAGATGCTTTGTCACAAACTGTGCTTTTATGCTGGTGCACTTTTAAAGGCAGCCAGGATATGTGCAGAGGTCAGATCTCAGAGCTGGGCTGGAAAACTCTAAATTGCTCTCGCCTTTGATTCTTGTGATTTAAAACCACTCTGAAGTTTAAATAAATGGATTAGAAATTAGTTAAAGAGTGGGATTCTTAATGCTTATACTTAAATCTATAGCCTCAAGCCATGGTACTTTGGGCAGCAAGATCCTGTTAAATCTCACCAGCTCAGCAGGCTTCAAACAAGTTGAGGCCTGGATGCAGATATCTGGGGAGAAATAAGGTGAGGGAGATCAGAGGGGTGGCACTGGTCCTTCTTCATCACTACAGAAGCAAGCCCCAAGGCAGTGAAACAGGCAGCAGAGCATACGCTGGGCCATCTTTTGGGGAGGCAACAGCGCCACAGCTATTTGCCATTAATACTGCTGGGCCATCTTTTGGGGAGGCAACAGCACCACAGCTATTTGCCATTAATACTAAAGCTACAACACCATATATTTATTTTATTTTATTTTAGGACTTATGATGTCCAGACTTGTTTCCAGCCGTGAAAAAAGGGGAAGCAACAATAATGTGATGGGCTAGATCCTCTCAGGAGACTCAGCTGCCTTGAAAGCCCATTCTGCTTCGCGTTGTTTATTATTGTTGGATAGTGGTAGCACAGCTGCTATGTTACATGCTAGAGGTAGCTGCACTTCCAGGGCTGGATGAAATGAGTGCTGTAAATGCCAGCTTGGCAGCTATTCCAGCCCTCCTTGGGTCAGGCTCTTACCCCCTGCTTCTCTTATGGCTTTGTTCTGCAAGAGAAGAGCAAAGCATTTTGTAGCAGCTATTGAAAGAAGTTTCTCAGCCTTTTAGGATAATCCCTGCTTTACATAGAAGTTGAGTCAAGGAGAGAGTAAATCACTTGTATACAGCCACAGGGTGAGCCTACTTGTTTATTGCTGAGTTTCTCTTTCTTGCTCTCAGCGTTGCCCTACCAGAATGCAGCATCCTCACTTACCGTTCTATTTTTTTTTCAATATGTGGCCAATGATATTTATTTCCAGTTCATACTGAGGTACCAGGAGATGAAAGGAACCCAGTCATAGTGACCCAGGTGAGCCTGCAGAAGGAGACACCGATGATTAAAATCCCAAATTTTGGATGCTCAGGATGTACTTCTCCACATGCATAAGAACTCACTACAGAGGGAGAAAAGAATGGGCTAGTTAAGCTTCCAGAGCTCACACACTCTTGTCTTTACAGCAGGCTATAAATTATGCAGCATTTAAAGATGACTTTCTAAAACCCTGGCTTTAAAGCTTTTATTTATAACTCCCACACTGATATTTTTCAGACTCGTGACAGCTCCCACCTTCGCAAGCTGGGGACATGCCAAGCACCTGGCCTTTTCTATAATGGCCCATTCCCCCCCAGCAAGTTCCCCCCACCTCTTTTTTAAGCAACACTTTGGATATCTCAGGGAGCTTTTTATTTATAGGAGAGACATGAGACATAAAAAGCAAGTGGAAGAGAGTGAGTATGGTCAAAGAGAAGTGTCCTAAATGGCCGACAAACATCACTGGATTGTTTTCCACTGGAAAAAATAAAGCCCTTGGAGTAGACAAGACCTCTTAGTGACAGGAGAAGTATAAGCCCATGTAAAGCAGGATAGACTCAACGTGACCAAGATGAAACCTTATGAATAAAGAGAAACACTCTTTATGATGAGGGATGTATGTCATACTTTTAGTAGTTGTCCTGCCTTGGAATGGCCAAGCTCACCACTAGCAGAATGATGTGTACATATTCGGGAAAAGATGACAGCCTCATATTGGCAGAAACCTACCAATGGCAGGACCCTGGTGGGGTCTGTGGAAAGTACAGCTGGTACTAGGACTTTGTTTCTTATTTGTTTGTTTATTTATTCTCACAGTATTCAAGAGCTCAACCACAGAGGAAGGGCTGTGTCTTGAGGTGTAGCTTGGGTAAAGGTGTCTAGGAGCCCCTATGTGGTTTCCTAAAGTAAAACACCCGTAGCCGCAGCTCAATCCTTGTTTTGGTATCACGTTTACGTAGTCACAATCATGCCTGGCTTCTGGGATCCTCCAAATGAAACAGAAGCTAGAGTACTAAATTGTAAATAGGACATTCAAAGCCTAGCATAGCAGGAAAAGCACCGTGTCAGCCCTTGTTTAGTTCGGTAAGCTTGTTCTATTCCCACAGTGTTGCTTCCAGCTTCAGCAGCAGGTACCACAGCAAAGGGAGACATCTGCCCACACCACCCTGCCAGTCTACAGGAGCAAGATAACTCATGGAGACTGAATGTAGCAGGGAGGAAGCAACATTTTATGGCAATTGAATTCTTCAGGCTTTGCTTGTAGAAGACACCTATTTAGCTCTGGGTGTGGTATTGTAAGGGAGAGCCCTGTGCTCTGATAGAGGCTTGCTCCTTCTCGCAGCCAGAGGAGCATTTCTGCACCCTAGGGCAAGCATACTTGCATTGCCAGAGGAAGACAATTCAGCTTTCTGAAACTTTTCAAGATTTTGAAAACTTTTTTTTTTTCTTCCCTGGATTAGGATTAATTTTTTTTTAAAATGCAACATGCATGTGAAGCATAATTGGGTAAGAACATCTGTTTTAATCATGTCAGAACACATGATTTGGACTCTATGCTTTTATTCAGATACACTCTCCTCTCTTGTCTGAAATGACCAGCAGGTCTCAGGGTTCAGGAATGAGACCAGAGAAAAAACTTGCTTGAAGTCACTTTGTCCTCCTACCAAAAATGCCCCATTCTTTGAGGGAATGGTACTTTTCAGCAAAAGTAAATTTAGCTGAAATACTCTGACAACCTCCAGACTATTCTCTGTGGCACCAGGCATTGCAGGCAAAACAGAGACATCTTGGCAAAATTACACCATTGAAATTACTGGCAGAAGAGCTCAATTTAACACCCACTAATTGTTGCACAATAGTTACAGGAATAAACGGAATTTGTTAATTAGATGCATGCCAATGAGTAATTCAAGAGTGGTTTAAATAATTATTCCTATCTTCCCAATAGGCTGTGGTGGTAATTATTTTGCTGACTGTTACTCTGTACTGTTCTGCTTCAAATAGAAAGGAGGTGAGAGACATCCATGCAGTGATCCATGACACTCGTTAATGAAATCCTGCTCCTGGGATGCTAAGACCCACTTGCCCATGACTGTTGTTGGTTGTTGCTTTTGACCACAGCAACGTCAGAGACAGCTATGTGGGCTCTGCCAGCAAGCTCTTGGATCAACACTGTACCACTGAAATCCAATTAATACTTTTTAGTGTATTTAATTCCTGAAGGAAGATGTAAGGATGACGAGTACCACAGGTTCAAGTCCTCCATTATAACCACAGGAAAAAGAATCCAATATGGTTGGAGAACAAAACTCTCCTCCCCGGGAAACAACAAAGCTCCTTTTTTCCCAGCCTGGAGAAATGCCCTCTTCTGGCACAGAAAGGCTTTGCCACCTTCAGATCTCCAATAGGAACATCAGATACATCTAAACTTTTGCCATGCTGAGTGACCTCCTGCTCCCACTGGAAATTCCTCCCAGGAGTTTCTTGCTCCCCTTCAGGTAGCTGGCTACACCCCTGATGCTTGGTTCACATCATGCCTTTTTGTTGACCATAAAGAAGAGACACCTCATGAAGGCACACAAATAACAGTAGTGGAAGAAATCAGTTTAGCTGGTCTTCTAAGTGCTAAATAGTAAAACTTGCAGCCCAAACACAACAATGGGAAAAAAAATGAAAGCAAACTAAGCCAAACTGCATTCCATTGCATGATCTGCTCACCTGAAAGGACTGACCTTGTGAAGGAAGCAAGAGAAATGCCCAGATCTTAGAGAGTAAGATGGTTTGTGCAGAGAACATAATTCATTTCCAAGTCATCAGAAGTAACAAATGCACAATACTGCTGACAATTGGTCTCTTCTTGGACTCAAGGGAACTGTTGCTACTGAAACAACCACCTGATGCCTGTCTAACAGAAAACAACAGAAGTGCAAACTGGTTCTGGGTGGGTAATACTATAATCTGTAGGATTTGCTGAGGGAGTTAAGGAAGGTACACACAAGCTGAAGCCAACAAACATGAAGACTTAATTTTCTTGACAAAAGCATAGGTGAATGGCTGAAAGCTCCAAGATCTTCATCCTCCCTCAGGGTGTTTAAAAACAGATTGGATGAGGCGTTTAGTGCCATGTTTTAAACGACAAGTAGGTGTTGGTGTTGAGTCATAGGTTGGACTAGATCTCAGAGGTCTTTTCCAACCTTGTGATCTTACTTTTGTATCTTCTCTCATAAAATAGTACTTCTAAGCACTCCAGAAGTCCTTTTGGTCCTTTTGTCTACCTTGCACCAGAGCACTTGTTCATTTGGTGGGAGGTAGGAGCCAAGAAAGTGAAAAATAGAAGTGCAAAAAGACAGTGTTGATGCTGGGCACAGTAGTGGTAGAGGCAGTCTCTTTGCTTGGTAGGCAGACATTTTAAGTTTGTGCGAAACTTACGAATATGAATAACTGCTTGTCCTTTGTGTTCTTGTTGTTGGGTAGCACCCCCTATACTTTTTTTCCCCATTACCTGTTTCCTCCACTCATGTTCTCAGGTGGCTCCCATTTCTGCCTCCCATCTTGCCAAGGGAACAAAGGTGTCTGAAAATGTCTTATTCTGACCCCTAAGCAGGGACACAAATCCTTTTCCAGTCTCTCTTCAGTGCATCTCATTGCTTTGAAAAAAGTACTTCCTTTCTCAGGTACTTCCTGCTCATTTATACTCCTTACATCAGGGTTTCCCTAAATTATAGCTGGTAACGAAGCTGTCTAGGTTAGCAGCACAGAGTAGATGAGCTCCTCATTCAGTTAATTGAAAGAGACCAGGACCTTCTAGCTGTGCCTCAGGTGACCTGTGTAACCCTTAGATGGTTTCTCTTTCTGTTAAACTGTAGAGGGAGCTGAAAGCTAGCAGGATCCTAACTTATATGCCTGAGGTGAGATAGAACTGGACCATTGCATGGGCAGGAGCAGATGCTTCAGGCCAAGCCATGCAACCTAGCAACATTTGAACAGCTTACAAGCATTCAACTGTTCCAAGCAAGCAGCAGAGAAGAAGACATGTGAAATAGACTTCATCAAAGAGGGGAAAAAAACAAGGCAAACAATTGCCCCTTGTTGAAATTTATACTTCTTACCTTACAGTTACATGAAGAACATGAAAACAACAGTTCCCAGAGACAGGGGAACTGAGATGGTCTCAATTCATGAAGCTTCAAGGGATTTTGCTAATCCTGAACTTACTACCATGGGACTCAAACATCTCCTTTTCCGTTCCTCTATACTTCAGGAAAAGATATATAACTTTCTAGTTGTGTTATGGCTCCTTGTATTGTAATCTACTGCTACCTCACTATCACTACAGAAACACACTTGACCAGAACTACTAAATGGAGAAGACAGTTAAGAGGTCTCTCTAGACAGTAAAGGTTCAAAAATTTTTTTCCAGCCTAGTCTTAGTATCAATCCAAAGAGGCTTTTTACAGAACTCAAAACCAAGGTAACTTCCCCACTCGCAGTCAAATAAGAAAGCATACCAATAGCCTGGCCCACTTCTTTTATAGGTTACTGGGGAAATTACCTACTCACTTCAGCTGGTCCAGCCCTGCCACTGGAGAGGCCAGACACTCCTGGATAAAGCTGTGGCCTTACTGCTGCTCAGCATTAACTCCTTATTTCTGATCTTCCAGCAGAGATCCACTTGCCTCATAAGCATAAGGTTGTTCTCAATTCCTTCCTGCCATAATGCAGAAAGCTTAGAAAAGGTGAGGAGCATTGTCAAAGTCTGCCCTTCTCTGTCAGCTGAGAGGACAGGAGTATGATTCCTACTGAGGAGGAATGCAAGGAGTTTCTAGTTCTACACTAATTTTTTCCTGATCTTTGAAAACTGAAAGCATGAGTTGTCCTCTAGTGTGCAAAGAAACTCTCCCCCAAGCATCTTGCTTCCTCCATCTTCACTCAAAGTTGAAACCAGATGGAACAAAAATTAACATAAACCAGGTATCAACTGTTTGCTTGCCAGATAATGGACAAATGTCTCAGGCATCCTGAGAGGGACAGAAACAATACAGGTGGATGAGAAGGCTGATTGACAGAAACTGGCTAACACGAAATGGTCTGAAGATATTTTGTAGACCAACAGGGAACAGGACATTTTTCTTCTATGAATCAGCATGGGAACTTTTCCATAGACATCAACACAACATATGCTTGGTCTAAATACCGTACAGGCTTCTTTCATTTCTAATTTCTATGATCTGGATGCATAAACTGACTTGTTCTTCTCTATTTGTTCTGAGAGCGCCAGCTTTTCCCTGCAATGTATGATTGTCTTGACTTTCTGCCTCTAGTTTAAGTGGCTACAACGACCCTGAACATGGCTCTCTACATTTCAGCAGACAAAGGTCGTGCAGTAGTGACATTTTTTGGTAATTGATTTTACGTTTGTTACTCTGGAAATCAGGGGATATCAAGGGATTTTCCACCTGATGTTTCCTCACCTTCCCCCTAATTATTTTGGATCGAAAGGAGTAACAAAATGTGGCATAAATACAAAGCACATTTTTGGCTAACATCTGAAATGCCTTCAGATATCATCTAAAGTTACATACATATGTCCCCAGTGAAGCCTGAAGCAAAGCTCTTGGAGGAGACAGGATTAATTTGAGGTCAGAAGGGCTTTGCTTTCTGTCATAACATTGCCATGATGTAGTACCAAACTCATTACTTACCATGACATGAAACTAAGAGATGAAGGAATGGTTTAGAGTATGTTAGCTCATTCTCCCCTTCCACCACAATATGTTCTCTTGAGGATGGCAGCAAACAATCTAAACAAGGGCTTGTGTGTATGGAACAACTTAGTCCCCATGCAAACAATATTGGAACATCAGGGATTTCTGTGAGATGTTATATTTTTTGTTATATCCAAATTGCCCACACATTTTTCTTCATTGCAGTCTCAGCTCGGAGGGGGCTGTGTTCTGTAATTAAGCCAAGTTGATTACACAGTTTCAGAGACAGGAAACTAGTTCAAAAAATGTCATCTGACTTTCTGTCATTTTCCTCAGCTCTGATCAGTTGTGAGCAATTCTGAATTTTTCAAAACTATTTGTTCGGCAATTTGGAATAATGACAGTAAATAGTTCTTTAAATAGCCTCATTTGTCAGCTATCCACTGGGATTAGTTAACATAAAGAGCTGATCTCCTTTAACTAGATGCTTAATCTGTCTACTGCTGACCTTCCAAATGATCGCAGGTAGATGTTCTTGGAGAGTCTTGGATTCACTGATTATAAAGTTGGAAGGGATATCTCTAATTGTTTAATTCTGCAACACTGAGACTTGAGGATTTCCATGAATTCAACCCTGTTTCAGTGTACCAGATAGAAAAAAAGCCTCATCTTCAGCAAAATATTTCCCATGCTGGAAGTTGTACCATCAACTAAATTTGGCTGTTTCAGGGATAGGTCATACTTTTGCCTGAACATGTGCTCATTCTCTTTGGCCTCGTTGTGTGTTATTTCATCCTCTACATATGAGCTGCTGTTATCAATGAATACTCTGCCTGGTTTGTTTTTTTTTTTTTTTTTAAATGCAACCTTAGAATCACAGTTACCCTTGTGAGCTGTGTGTGAATGAATATACCCTGCTTGAAAATGGGAGATTAAAAAACACTACCAGGTTCAAATTGTTTGAGTATAATGCTCATGCACAATAGCTCCACAGAAACTTTAGGACTTCTGTAGACATCTCTGTGACTGTGTCATGCTCACGAAGTCCACACAGAGCTCCTCATATACTGTCTAATTAATCTAAGTGTACACTGCAGGTGCTTCTGACATTTCTGGGGATCCAGCAGCCTCTGTGGAGCAGATAACTCAAAATCCACCTATAATAGAAGTGCAGATGAGAAAAAGGAGCATAGCTGGGAAAAAACCTTCTTATTTACATATCACTCTGTAGAGCAACTATCTTCTATTGATGCCACTGGCCCTCAGCAAAGCTGGATGTCTTGAACAATGCCTCAGTATATTGGATACAAGCTCTGCTTTTTCCCTACCTCAGCTATCCTTGATCAGACACTTCCAGGTGCTGATTTCCAGATTAAAGGAGTCTTTATTTTAGGCTTTTCACGCTCTGTCAACGTGGTGTTTGATTACATCAATAGAGGCAAAATGTCGGTACTTAGTGCAAATAAAGAGATTTTTTAAGTGGGGAGATCTATTTTTGTCACTTCCTCCTGTGGGGCAGGCTATCAAGATGACCTGCAAATAGCATTGCAGCTAAGAACAGCTCACTGTTTTGAGAGGCAAGAGGAGACAGATGGTATTTGTGGTGTGTCATAAACAGTGAAGGACTCTTTGGACAATATCCTAATAAATAATCTAAAAAGAAACTGCCAGACTCTCATTACTCTGCATAAAGACTGTCATCCTTTCCCTACTGCTCTGTGATCTCGTTAAGCTTTCCTTTTTAGTATTGTCACAGTGAACTCAGCTCCTAAGGACAAAGTTTAGAAGCACAGGTGAAAGATGCTGCAGGACTCTTCATGGGTAGAACACCTGCAAAAATCCAGGGAAGGGGTGTGCTTATCTTTTTAAGTCTGGAATGCCTTGCCAGACCTGCACCTCTCTCAGGGACATCTTTCCAATTGTGGTGTCAGTCATGGACGCAGCAGGTCTCATGGGGCTACCTTAGCATGGTGCAGTCTCTAAAACCAGAATTGGCCATAAATCTGGCCAAAAGTAAGAGCATTTGGAGGACAGTTTATACAAGGAAGCCTCTGCTGCTCAGTGTATCGGCGTCGCTCAGTCAGCCTCAAAGGGAGGGAGGGAGAAGATGCTGGAGAGCTCACCAGATAAAGGCAGGTAGCACCAACACCTGGAAGATGATCTGTGCTTTCTTCTCAATGCCCCCAGCACTAGGGACTGCCATCATCCCCCTCCTAATTTTTGGGCTGGCTGGTGCCAGTCCAGCCTCCAGGCTGACAAAACTCACTCTGTGTTGCCCCCTAAGTCCCTCAGAGGGGAAGAGTATCATCATCTTCTTGAAACAGTGGTCGCCTCCCTCCCAGGCTTGATCAGCTCCAGGAATGGAGCCCTGAGACTGCCTTTCCACTTGGAATTTCTCCAGAAAGACCACTAGGCCAGACAACGACTGTTGCCATGAGCAGAGTGTTTCTACCGGGAGTGCTGACAGCCTGTTTTCATCAGCTCCGCATGGAAAAATTGTTTGGAAGAAGGCCTGAAATGTTTATCAAAGAACCATGGCATTTAGTGTAAATGATGAAATGATGGCAAATTAATATAAAACCCCACCATCACCGCTATCAGGAATCAAGGGCTTGAATAGCTGTGCTATGGTCAGTGGGAGTTTTACCCCCAGGGCTATGTGTAGTTCTTTCATAGGTAACTTGGTCTTTCAATCTAAATAAAGCTGCTTTGAGGGTGGGTCACAGGCTGTGCAGTGCACCAGCTCCACTGTGGTGTAGGGAGTTCTAAGGAGACCATTGCATTGCATTGATCAGAGCTACTCTGTGCTGTTGCATTTGCCCATGGCCTTCAGAAGCCTTTTGCCTTACACTCTTAAATTTCCCACGACAGGGACCAGCCTGTTGTTTTGTGCTGTGATTAGAATTAGTAATCCTCATCGTGGTCAATGATGTAAACATGAGACTGTCTGGGATGTCAGGATTAAAGACCACAAGGAGAATGGCTGTTTGAATGTCTTGTGGTAACTCTAGGGAAATCTTTCCTTTCCTTCAGCAGTCGTGAGTTCAGGCTGTTCGGGCTGTTCCTCTAGCAAATAATACCTCTCAGGCCTTGCTGACTCATTTGCAGAGCAGTAATTAGGATTGATGAGTTTCCTTCACTCACCACCATCGTTTGTGATGCCCTTCTAGATATGAATGTAACTTCTGAGCCTAGCAAGATGTGTTAATCGTACATGGGCTGCAACAGCCATATGCTTGCAATTTTTAATGTTATGATTTTAGCTCTCATAGGCTAAGCTGTAACTTCTAAACTTGGAACTGAGTGTAATATTTTGGTGGGATATTTTACTTCAGTTTGCAGACAGCCCACAGCTATCAGTCACAGGGCTACACTTTCACTTACCTTTGGGTGTGAGTGTGGTGGCAAGCCTACACTCTGCAGAGACATCACTGACCGTTTTCAAGGGGAGAGTGGGTGCAGGTGAAAAATCACGCAGTGAAGAAAGGAAGAAGAAAAGAAGATTCACTAAGCCTTTCTTGTACTTGCAATCAGTGGACCTCAACAGATGCCTAGGAAGGGTTCATCATCCAAATTCAGGGGCTGGGGCTGAGTAGGCAATCTAGGGGTTTTTTTCTGGATGAAGAGACTCATGACTGAGACAGAAAAACAAAGCTCAGAATTTTGCTTGGAGATTTCTCCAATGCCTAGAGCTGACCAGCCTCTCACCATGCCTAGAGAGGAGCTGTGTGTAAGTGGAGCACTGGTGGCATGGAGCTATATCTACCCCAGAGTTCATCAGTCTTCACCTTTGCTTTGCTCTTGCTACAGAGCACTTGCCCAGAGAGGAAGATTCTGCGAGGTGCTAGGGCTGAGGTCGGAGGAAGGGCCAGAGGGAAAGCTATTGTTGCTTTTATCGCACTATGAGATTTGTTACATTCCAAGGAAATCATCTGGCACTTGGCTTTCCCCACTGCCCTGGCCACCGTGTCTTTAGGACAATCCCTAATCTGTTCCCTTGTGAACACTGGGGGCCTTTCTTGTGGGAAACAAGTTTGCAAATTCAGTTGTTTCTATTAAAGATGAGAGAACATCCAAGCAGCACCAGACAGTACAAACTTCCCCCACAGCGCTCTGGCTCTGGCATCCCACACTGATCTATCACCACTGAGACCCACAGCACAAACCAGCATCCCTGTCCCAAGCAGTCACCTCCTCCGCCTCCCCTTCTGTTCATAGCCTGCATTCCTGGCTGCCTACCTCTCCTCCTCCCTGGCAGAGCTGCCAGTGAGAAGGGCCACAGTGCAAAGCATGAGAAAAGCTGACTTTCCTCTGTCACTGTGCAGGCACCCAAACTCATGGGCTTGAACTTGTAGCTGCAACACATGTCCCACCTAGCATGGCAGCAACAAGCCCCAAGCTCTGTGGGTCTCTGGCAGCAATGAGAGTGGAGCAGGGAGGTGTCTCTTGTGGGGAGGGGGAAGGAAGCTGGCTCCTGCTGAGGTGGCAGTAGGGATTGGGGTCTTGATTTTCTCCTCCCAGTTCTCTTTGCCCTCTCCTCCTGCCCCTCACCTAACCCTGCCCTTCCCTTCTTTATCGTGTAGCACTCTGCACTCCCACTTTGCCCCAGGGAAGCGGCCACCCAAGAAGTGAGGCAATGGGAAAGAAGGAGGAGTGTCTCACTCGCTTTTGGCACTGCCAAAATCATTACCCACATTGCTTCTGAAGCCTTGGCTTTGGGTATTAGAGGGCACTGTTTGTCAGCCCTGCCTCCCCAAGGACTACTTCTGCCACCAGCCATGTCCTTGTCTCTTCTTGCAAGGACTAGTCATCACAAATCCCAAATCCAAAGACTTGGGACACTTCTCATGTCCTCCCTATCTATACCTTCACACCCTGGTCATGGCTTTGCATCTCAGTCCCCTGCCAGAGGGCAAGGGGGAAGTTTGCTCCCACCAGCCTTCAGGATAAGTCCTCCTCTTTCCTCCTTCCACTTCCCCCTTGCTGAACATACCTGGCCCCCTTTGTTCTACCTGCCTCAGAGAGGAGGATCAAAAGGTCCCCCTTAGTTCTCTCCCCAAGATTTGCCTGCAATACCCCAAGAACATCTGATTGTGGATTCCCTTGGGAGGGCTCTAGATAGTTGCTGCATTATCATCCCACCTTCCTCAGCCAGCTCCTCCTCTGCCTTTGCCTGCTTCTCTACTCCCTGCCTGCTCCTGACTACAACATTACTGACTCTCCTCTCCTCTGCCATGTCCACGCACTATGGTGGTCACTCATGGTCAGGGAGGGGCAAAGAAGGTACTGTGACTGCATGCAGAAGAGGGCTGAAATATCATGGGGTCAGGAGGTGAGAAGAATAGCTCGGATTTCCCTCTTACCTCCCACCTGGGGCTCTCATTGGAGGAGCTGGAGGGCATGGGGCACAGCTCCAAACTGAAAGAGTCCTTGATGATACCCATCATAACGTAGAATAGAAAGGTCTAGCTGGAAGGTGGTACTCCTTTTCTGCATCTTCCACTTCTCTTCAGTCTGGATCTAAGCAGACTTCACCATACAAATATCAGCAAGCCTTTGTGAAGTTGTTCTGGAGAAAGAATATGCAGGCAGGGTCCCTAGTGCTGTGGCTGTTAGCAGTGCCGGAAAGAGGAAGGATAGCAAATGATCAAGAGTGTTTGTGAGAAGCACAAGGCTTAGGAAAATGGATGGGAATTGATTGTTTGCTGGTAAATCACACTGGGTTTCATAGTGAAGCATCCAGGGCAGCCTTAAAATCTGTTCATTAGTTCAGTGGGATTTGATGTCTTCTGTTAAGTAAATACCACCTCATTTCATTAGTGCAAAGTGGTCCTCACCAAAGTATTGGCAAGACTACCATATTTTTTTCATAAATCCAGCAAATTTCAGTCCACCTACAGACATACATTACAGTCTTCCCTGTCTCACTTTCATTGACCTTCATTGTGGGGAGGGAAAAAGGATTGTTTTTTTTATTGCTGGGTGTGTTTTATGGGAGATCTATCAGCTGGAATTGACAGTGCCAACCAAGATTGCATGTTTTCTTGTGAGCTGCAGAGTCTTAGAAAGCAGAAAAAAGAAGCGAGGGGAAAGCAAGCCAATCTATTTGCAGTGATAGATCCAGGGAAGAGCAAGATGGGAAATACCTGGGTTGCTACATACAGCTGTGAGACTTGCCCTCCATCCTTCATCCTCCCTGCCCAAGCAGGTACACGTACACACAACCATTCCCTGAGGTGGGCTTGGGCAAGACTGGAGTTTTATTTCCCATTTCCCTAACCACATCTTTCCCCAGCCACCCATGCAAGGCCTGTGACTGCACACAAGCTACTGTGTGGTCTTCTCCTATATGTTTTCTTAGGTGCGATGCAAATGCCTCCCAAAGGGAGCTCCTTACGGCTGATCTTTCTTGGGTTGCTCTCTGTGATGAAGGCAATTTGAAAAAAAAGTGTTTTGGGAGGGAAATTCACAAAAGCCTGAAGCCGTCCATACTCCCTGATAGTGTCTCATAATAAAATGACTCTGATTTAACCAGCAAAAGACAAAGAGCATGATGGGATCCTGCGTTGGGGGCATCTTCATTTTATTAGTGAAGGGGTAAGGGAAAGAGCAGGAGGGAAAATACCGTATTCCCAGGCAAACTTAATCCCTGGGATTTACTCTCCCGAGCCGGATGTCTGATGGCAAAAACAGCAGAAACCTCTTACAATTCAGAGGCAAAGCTTTACTTTCTGATCTGTGAGCACCCCAGGTGCTCACTGGGACTACTGGCAGACTGTTGCTCCTTTGCTACTGTGTCACCACAGTCAGAATCTCAGCCTCTCTCCACATACACCCTCCAGACTCCTTGCATGAGGGCTATCAGCCAGCTCCCTGGGCTAGATGGAAAATACAGCTGGCTTGGTGCAGGAGCAAGTGGGATGGAGGATGGCAGTGCGCATTGAGAACCAGACTGCTCCCCTTCAGGGGACAGATGGGTGTTCAGGATTTATGCTGCTGTACATGAAAAATAAACACTTGGTCTCCAAATGCTTTGCGAGTTCTACCCAGCTAATTCAAACATCCATCCATCAACCCTCCCTTGACTCATCACCACAACATTGAAGTGCACAAGGGAGTGAGCACTCCCACATGGGGATGAAAGAGGGTCCTATTTGCCATGAGATGTCAAAATACCCCTCTGAGCCAGCTGCTAATACAGACCGTTTGGTACAGCATTGCCCCACTGCTGTGAAACATTGCTTCCAGCTCTGAGTTAAATGTCAATTTTTTATGTCTTTCCCTGTCACACAGCTTATCTTCCTTGGCAGGTTCAGCTTGCTGTGGGCCAGGCAGGGGTTTGCCTTTACCAAGCAAATGGGACATTCTCCTTGGCAGGTCTTCAGAGCTGCTGGCCATCATGAGTGGCAGAGGGGGACTCCCTGTTGGCAAAGTAGGGGTGACGTTAGCTCGGTCATCACCCCTTGCTTGGCTGCTTCTCCACATTTCCATTGGAGTGCTCTATTAATAGCCTTGTTTCCAAACAACACTGGCACTAATAATGATTTATTGGGACTTAAATGACATATCTGACAATGACACTGACTGCTGGTGTTTGAGCACCGGGCAGGAATTTTGATGAGGAAAGAAGTAGAATGAATAAGGAGATGGACTTTACCAGGCTTGTGTTTAAACAAGATGATGAAAAGTCTATTGGAAGCTTACCTGCATGGTAAAATGAATTAGCTGATTCCCTTGAAGGACAGGTGGCCTGAGGTATTCACTGGTACTTCTTGGGACTGGAGAGCTCTGAACGCGTGCCTTTGGGAAAGTAGCGAAATATGAAATGGAAAGTTGGTCCTCATCAAAATGCCCCTATTTTTGACTGGGTGTTGTTCCTTTGATACCATGGCTACATTTACACATGAACATCTATAAGCACAGCCCTGCTTTGGTCCTGTCTCCTCAGGGCTGCTATGTGAAAAGTTTTGTGTGGACCAGCTTGAAAATGGAGTTGGGATGTGGCAGATTCGATGTTATCCTGGTCTAGAGGATGGTGCTGGGAGAAGAGAGATCCCATGCAACACAGGCAACTCCAGTGGCACTTCTTAAAGTTGGTGGGGAGTAGATGCTCCCAATATCTTCCAGATACAGGCGATGAACTGGCAAATGGCATAATACCAGAAAGGCCAGGGAATTACTGGGATATTGGGCTGGGTGCACTCTTGTTTTCCACGAAGTGGACTCTCTGATTGTGACAACACAACACTCACAACACCTGTGGGGCTACCTTGCCTGAACAAAAGAAGCAGAATCATTTTGGGACCAGTGGCGTGCCTCACCTGGCACTGTTGTATATGCAGGGTAAAGGGAGTGGGGTGTAGGTCCTGCTCCATATCTGGCAGGCCCAAGAGGATGCTAAGGATACCCTAGAGGGTCTAAAATGGCTCAGGCAATTGGCTCCTGCTTATGTGTCAAGTCAGTGTCTCCCTGCTGACTATATTGTTTCAGGTTGTGCTGGATAACAGAGAGAGGGCAAAAACAATCTTTGGCCAGAAACTTAAAATACTCTTGTGATAGGAGTATTAAAGAGGTCAGACAAGAACATGCCAATGTTCAGCTCAATCAGTATCTTGTCTCTGATGATAACAGATGATTCAGGAAAGCGTGACTCTTCCCTTGCCCTTAATCTTCTTTGGGGACTATTTTCAAACTTTTTTCATCCCGCAAAGTCTGTGTAAATACATTAAAGAAGATTGCTCAGAAACAGGGCTTAGTATCTCCCTACACACTATATCTATTCCTATCCAAATAAACATACTTTAAAAAAAAAATCTCTGGTTACCCAGATTGGGCAAATAAATCAATCCAAGCACACAACTCTAGAACTGATCTTACAACTTCTTTGAGTTTTGTGATGCAGCTTCACAAACGCTTTTCTTCTCCCCTCAGAATGTGCACACAGATCCCAAAACACACATGGAGTACCTCCTTCAGAACTGCCTGTGGTAAAATTTTGCTGGAAACAATCCAGGGACAAAGTGCTTGCCGTGTGTTTCATGTCCCGTGAAGCATGCAAGATGGAGTTATTTGTTTGTTGCTGCTTTGCCTTTATTTGTGCAAACTGACGCCGCAGGGACTTCTTTTAAGGGCATTTTTCAGCCAAGAGGATTATCCCATATAAATATGGTGAAATAAATAGATTTATCACTAGAATGACTTCAGGCTGTTCCATCCATCCATCTATCTATCTATCTATCTATCTATCTATCTATCTATCTATCTATCTATCTATCTATCTATCTATCTATCTATCCAATATGCCTTTGTAGATAACAGAATAACAGAATAAAGTTCCTATCACTGACTAAACCAGACATATTAGGTTTATCTTATTTTGGGTCTACACTGAAACTAACTCAGCTAATTAAATAGGGCAGATTTACCTGTCTCATGTACACCTTGGAGTTAATGCCCACAGTTGATCAACCTGCTCCTTTGCCAAAGGGCATTGCTGCTCGCTGAGGGACAGAGAGGCAACCTTGCAAGAGCTAACCTCAGTCTGAAGAGGAATGTGATTCAGAGCCATGAACAGCTAGCCCAAAAGGGAAAATCCTATCAGCTCCGAGGCACTGTGGGCTTTTGTCACCTTTCCCAAGGTATTTGCAGCAGCAAAATGGGTTCCCTTTCTTTACACGTTTTTAGCTGTTACCACAAGTTATTTCTGAAGTGCACCATGGTTTTTGAGGTGTTAGGAACAGGCAGCATGACGGTCATCAGAGAAATGACAGGAAAGATTTTTTAGCCCTGAAGCTGTTGATATAGCCTCTATCAGAAACTTATGTAGGTGTAGGTCCTGCTAATGTGTGATCCTGGATAAGTCACTTAGTACAATGTTTGAAAACTGATCCTTAAGAAAGTGGTCCCCAAATGACTGAGAATTAAAACCAAAAGCAATACCCTGCTCCCCAACTTATGTGTGCAGTACTATACATGCAAGCAAACGGGCAAATTGGGAAAAAATAAAGGTAGTGACTGAACATGAAGTTCTCTCTGATCTCTAATGGGCTATGATGAATATCAAAGTAGTAAAACTACACAAGAAAGCCTATGGATAATTTTATTCCTGAAATGATTACGTGTCCTTTCCATTAAAAAAAACCTTAAATTTTGCTATGAAAGTACAGCTACATGTGCTAAGGGAATGAAGGCATTGCCATTAGCTGATGCACCAAAAATTGGCTGATCTGGTCTTAACTGTAAGGTGAAAAGGTTTACCTTAAATCTCAGGGGAAGGGGTGGTAACTTGCAAGCTGCCACAAGTATGAGTTCATATCTGTGGGCCCTCAGTGTACGTAATAATTTTGCGCTCATGAAAATCAGTGGAACTTTTCCACTTGAATAAATGTGAGGTACTTAAGAAAGACCTGGGATTGGGGAGAGACTTAATCTGTCTGATTCCTAGCTAACAAGAGTTTTCCCAGAGATATTGGGAAAATAAATAGAGGGAGGACTGTGAGACACTCAGATAATTTGGCAATAAGTCTACGTAAGTATCTCAGAGAAAAGTCAGTCCTTAGTTCTGTCTGGAAAACAGGGAGTATAGGATGTTTCACAAGCATTTTGGGACCAATCAACATTGAAGCTCCTAGATTGAAAGAGCTAGGAAAGAAAGGACAACCCAGATCTCTGACTCCAAAAACAACAGAATCTTTTGCACAGCTATTTCTTTGCTACAGCAACTGAAGAAGTAGAATTTAATTGGAGACTGACATTAGAAGAATGAGCAGCTGGATTCCAACTCATAAGAGGCAAAATGCACAGGGGAGAAAAAGGATGGTGGCTGGTACAAGCCTCCTGGCTTTCCCCACTACACCATGCGCGCGCACACTTTCATATTTTCAGTCAGCTGAATTGCTAAAATTTAGAAAGTCTCAACTTTTATTTGTAAAAGTGCATGAATGAAATTAAAGATTAGGTTAAAAGTAATAGCTTAGAAGATATAACGTTACTATAGCCTGTTTTTTTTCATCACTCTCATTGTACTTACAGCAGTCAAAACTGTTCATTTGCCATTCTTAGACAAATTAATGTCTATGAAAGAAATTCTGCTTAAGAATTTTTTTTTTGAGAATTTTGAACTTTTATTTCATTTTTCCTCTCTTGAATTGGCAAAAATGGTGTGAATTTAACTATTCCCTTAGATTGACAACCTAAAAATTAACATCAAGAAATCAGGTTTTTGAAATGCTTTGTTTAGATTTCAACCTTTAAACAAACTTGTTCTACAGTTTATAGTTGAAAAGGTAAATGCATTTTGAATAAAAAGTAAAAAAAACCTAGAACATACAATTTTGGCAATTATTATTTTCAAAGTAAAATTTGGTAGTGTTAACTGTTTCTTTTGAACAGTGTAAGCTGAGATGAATTAACATTTTCTATTAAAAAAACCCAAAATACAATCTGCTTTTGTATATTCTTCTTGTACCAAAATCTTCAGTGATCAGTACCACAACCCCTATGAAAATTATCATATGAGGCAAAAGGAGAACCAGATGATCCTTAATTTCTTGAGCTGACTACTAGGTGGGTTGTCTAGGCCACCCCCAGAGAGGTCACTTTAATCATGTTTTTCTTAGACAAGACTGTGCACTCCCTCCCATTTCCCCACCATGGGTTTCAAGAGAAGGTATCTGGACAAGACAAGATGACAGCTCTTGGTATAATATCCACCCTTTCAGATTTCCTGCAGGTAGAGCTTGGCTGGTTATGCCAGAGGAGATTCTCTGTTGCTTATGATGTTGAAGTACAGGAGATGCACATGGCTTATCTTAGTCATTCAGTTTGTGTTTAAGATGAGGCACCAGCCAGATAAGGATGCAGAATTTGTGCAGAGCAACTGCACCATTAATAACCAGAGACAAGGAGCTGACATTTATTTGCTCAAATATCCATAAACAAAGATTCTCAGAAAATGGTTGTTTTCAAATGAGTCATTGAATGGGCACGGTGGCTGAGGCTGCAGCAAATCCTCTGCGAGACACCCGAGTTCTTAGTTAAGAAACTCTTTTTTCTAGGGGGGGAAGAGAAGCTCCAGATTCAATACAGTATTCCCATACATTGACAGGGATTTTATTTCTCCCCACTGTGACACACTATGGGTCAGAGACAGAACTGTCTCTCTGCTTCTTAGATTCATGGTCTCTACAATATTTTTAATTTTGAAAATGGAAATGTTTGAAAATGGAAATGTTTAAAAATGGAAATGTTGGACAGTGCTATCTCCTGACACATTTCCTGTGGTGTTTACATAGCTGCATTAGTGGACATTTGTCATTTAGACTATCCCAGGATTCCACACAGACTTTGTCATCTCTCTTGCAAGATGGATACAGTTTGATGTTTAAACCAATCACCCTCAATTCATTCTTGATATAATTTCTTTCCAGTCTCTAGGGAAGAACAGCAGGTTGTGGGGCACAATTTCATGGTAGCTATGTTAGGAGAGACTGTCTCTTGCTCTCTGCATGATCCTTCCTTGCATTGCCATTGCTTTTGGAGGCCAATCATCAAAAACAATCAAAGTACCATGAATATTGCACACATAACCCTATGGTTCTGCACAGCTGTCCAGAGAGCACAGAAACAGTTAATCAAGAGCCTGGATCAGACCCAAAAGGCTGACAACCATCCCCCCCCCCCCCCCCCCGACCAAAACAACAACCAAAAAAAACCAAAAAAGGGCTCTGATTTACTCCTACTCTGTATGTTCCAAGGTTCCCTCTGAAAACAAAGAGAGATATATATGGACTCTTGGCTTTGTGCAAAATATGAAAGCATTTCCATTTCTGCAAAGCCTCTGTTGTAGAATTAAAGAAAGGATGCTTTGTGGGTAATTGGTTGGTGCATGTTCTTAAAAAAAAAAAATCCTTAGAGAAAATTTGTCTTCCATGATATATATATTTAGGACCAGCACAGCCTGATCTGTCCAGCAGAGTTAAAGGGGGGCAATCTGATCAGGAAGGCTTTTTTACTGCTTTTGAGACATTAGTCTGGTTCTTAAATATGCCTCTGGCTGGCGAGCTTCAGCAGGATATGAAGTATCGAGGTTTTAGAGAACAGCCCTCAGAGGCCAGCTATGGCAGCTCAAGGACTGGTGCTGGCAATTCTGATGAAGACAATTTACCTGTGGTGGAATGGGGCCACCATCAAATTGTATCGTCCCACAAGGGCTGCTGGCTGATACAGGAAATATCACAGCAATATTTGGCAGCTGGTGACTATAACATGCAGTGCTGGTCATCTTACTCTTTTAGTACATAAATCCTTCTCTGTAAGATCTTGTGATCTCTGCTGCAGCTTTTGCCTTCTCAGGAAGTCAGTCTCAATTCAGGGGTGAATCCTTTGGGAGTTAAGTGCACCCTACAGTCAGAGGTGTCACTACAGCTCATGTAGATACACCTACCTGGGCTTTGTAAAATCTTGGTGAATGTTGCTAGCATGATCTGGAGAAACATAAGCTCAGGAATGACTGTAGAGCAAAAGGGATTTAGGAGGAAAACTCAGGTAGTAAATTACATGGATTGTCTTGCTTGCAAAGTTATCACCTCCACAGTACCCAGGTGCGCTTCTGTGAGACTTACTGAGTCTACCCAAGGAATCCACTGTCTGTCATTTGCCTATTAAGTAAACCATCATAAGATCACATTTAAAAAATGCAGAAGGCATGAGTAAATCAAATCACAGTTATGGAGTAGAATGGTTTTGTAGACATGAAATGCACTGTAGTTTGCTGTTCTCCATAACAGGCATGCCTGAAACTTGCTACAAAATCAAAACAAAGTATGAAAAAAAAATATTACCTCTTTTTGTGCATGGAGAAAACTTCCTTAAAACTTTCCTAAGGTTTGGACAAGTTTCAGTGTGATGTTACATGCAGCTACATGGAAGCATTAGACCAGATCAGGAAATTTGTGTGAGCTGTGCTCACTTACTCACTATTCCACATGAAAACTTTGGGTTCAGCTCCTTTCAGGAAGAGTGGAAGAAAAGAGAAATTGGTCTGGTCATAGTTACACCTAAGATGCTAGACAGAATTATAAACACATCACTGATCCTGCTTGGCTCCATTGTCATTTTGCATTGACCTCCCATCTGCCTCAGCAGCATAGAGGACTTCAGTGACTGGAAAATTCAAACCTAAACAAGTATTTATTGCTCTTGATTTTAGAAGAGCGGTGCTCAGATACTTCACCAACACAAAACATGAATAAAAGTAGTTTGGAAATTTCCCAAGGAAACATCTTTTCTCTCGTAAAATAACAATGCATGGAAAGACAAAAAATCCAGGAACACACATGGATTTTGATGATTGTCTATTTCAACATAAGTTTTTGGTACAGCTAACATTTTCTTGTTAGAAACTAAATATTTAGATGTCTCGTTTTTGAAAAATGTAACTTATTATTTGTAATAGATATTTTAAGAGGAATATCAAAACTACAGAAAATAATACCCATTTTTTTCCCCAGAAGGGCAACATTTTTACTCTCTTGAAAAGGTATTTGAGTCCCTTGCCTCAGAATTTTATTTGATAGGAAAGATCATTTTTTGTCTGATGCTGTCCTGCTCCAAAGCAAGGAAAGAAAATGCAGAGCTGCAAGACTTCTCCAGAAGAAACTTCCTGATCCCACCTCTTCCTTTAAAATCCAAAAGATAAAAATGTCCTTTCCTGTCAGCCAAGGAAGCACCATCTTTTAGTACTCAAATAGCAACTGCTGACTCCTTCCTTAGAAGGATCACATGTTCATTGGCCTAGAAGCTTATGGCTGAGTGTAGCATGAACTAGTTTATGAAATATTGGACTCACATAATTTAAGTAAAGCCCCAAATACAGGAAAAGATATTGGTGATGCCAACCAAGGCTTCTGTTTACAGATCAGCTGCCTGCAGAACATGGACTGTTTTTTCAAGGAAATATGGACAGGGAGGAAGTGGATGCAAACGCTGCAGGAGAGGAAAGAGTTACTTAGCGACACAGAATTGGACTGAGTCCAAGAGGATTACCAGCAAGAAAAAGGGGCTCTGGTTTAGTCCTGCTATCTTTGTTCCAACTTCTGCTCTGAAAAGAAAAAAGAGAAAATATATGGGCTCATGGCTATGTTTAACATATAAAAGCATTCTCACGTCTGCAAAGCCCTCACCGCAGAATTAAATAATGAAGACTTTGTGAGCAATCAGTTGGTACGTGTTCTTAAAATAGCGGCACCACAGACAATTCAGCTTTTGTTCAGAAATCAAGCAGGCCACAGCCAGGACAGGTGATGACAAGGTGATTCCTTATTGTGTTGTGAAACTTCATTCAATTCTGCAATGCTCTGTTCTGAGACCTCATCAAGTCTTCAGCTAAAGAGAGCCACGTTTGGTGAGGTGTGTGGGGTGCATTTTCTACCAGCATGGGAAGAAAGAGGAGAAAGTCATTGCTGGATGTGGTACCCATACTTACGTGATAAACATGTTCAAGGAGCAATGTAATCATCACTCTCTGAACTTCAGCATTACACTTCCTCTCCTTTTCATACTGTAATCTATTTTAACAGCCTTATTGTAATTTTTACAAGAGATAGCAAAATGATTCTCAAATGTCATGTTCTGCCCAGGTAGTCAATGTACTAGCAATCTTCTCAAAGTCTACAGAACTACAGCTTAGCTCAGAGCAGGAGGATGGTGCTGGCTCATAAGCTCTAAGGAACCAGGATTTTAAAGGCTCCTATGCCCATCTTAACACTTCACAGGTGCACTGAGGAGTTAATGAACATCTGTCTTGTGACTGCATGGATCTGTTCTGCCTTTGATCTTCTGATGGGTGAGGTATGTTCTGGCGTCTGTTCTTGTAGTTACTGAACTGAAGAGGTGATGTCTAGCCAAGTATCTGCTTTCCAGGTATGCCCAGGACAGGCTCAATAAAAGTGAGCACAAGCAGCAGGATCTACACAGGAGGTTTCCCTTTGAGTTTCTTCTAATGAACTTTTAGCTTCTGCTGCTTCCCAATTCTTGGTGTCCAGCATCAGTGAAGTCCATGTCCACTAACCAGCCTGCTGCAGAAACAAGGATTTATGATTTCCACTGGTGTTTTTTCCTCCTTGGACACATGATTTGTTCTGAGAAACTAACTGGATCCTGACTGGGATTCTGTGCTGTAGCCCAAGTTTGAAATTTTACTTCTCAGTTAGACACTCTTTTCTCACTGTTACACATTTACTGCAACAGTGCTAAGAGTAGTAGCACGGAAGAGTATATGTGTGTTTACATCCATGTATGTTAAAGGTAGAGGTTGTGGATGCTATCAAGACCACAGGGAAAAAAATCTGAAAATGGCCAGTTTAATATTTTTGGGGTTTTGCCTGTTTCTGTGGGAGTGTATTAGCAAATTTTACTTTTAATTTAGCATACTTTAATTTATTAAAATTAGGAAATTTACCTTGTGCCCGATAGTAGCAACACTCTGGTGGAACATGATCCAAAAATTATTCCTGGATAAAGTACAAATGTAGAGCATGTGAAATGGGGTTTCATTGCCTATTAACTGCTGGCTGAGGTTCTTTGTTGCTTTGCCTTGTGGTGGATGCTGTGAGAAGACCAGGCAATTTCATCAGTCCTGGCTTCTACTCTTGAGAAACCCCATAAGATGTCATGCTGTTACACCTCATCTACATATTAGGCTGCAGAGGATGGCAGGTGTGCTTGGCTGAAGAGCTCCTCTTTCCAGAGGCAGCTATGCGTTTGCTCTGGGTGCCCTCTCAGCTTGACAGGAAGATGAATGAGAACATTTGTAAATCTTTGTCTCGTACAATGTATTCCCGGCTTCCTTCCAGCCCTGATTTTGAAACTGGCATGTGACTGGTTCAATTGAGTCTTCCCATGTCTTTCTAGCATTCCTTTTCAATTTGGGCATATTGTTCTGCTTGGTGATAGTGGCCCTGATTATTCCATGAGTCAGCCATTTTGCGCAGTTTGGCAATTACTGATCTATTGTTTTTTTTTCAGCTCCTTAGACAACGTTATTTTTTTCTGTGGGTTGAACAGCACTTCTAGGATTTTAGACAGTCCTTCCTACTCCATTCTTGTCTCTATGAAACACTATAAATGCATATGGTGGACCCTATCTCAGATAACTAGAAACATGCCTGCTTGCATTTAATTTTCTTCTGCATTCGCTGTCAGCTATTTTCAGTTCTATTTTATAGCCAAAAGGGCACTGAACAAGTGACCACAGCCCCTTTCTCATTTATCTCTCAGATTTGAGACAATGCTGTGCCCTTGACCTTGCCTTTTTTCCTTTTCTTTCTCTCTATGACATTGTTAGGTTTTTTGTTCTTTTTGTCACTGAACCACTCTCCATGACCCAGCACAAAAGGCAGCTGCCCACACAAAGGTGAGTTGCTCATGACTGTTTAAGTGTGTCTTTAATTACTACAGAAGTGCTCCCTTGAGCTAAGTAATTTGCAGTTATTAATTCATCCTATTAAGCTAGCTGTGAAGAAAGGATGGCTAGTTGTTATTTTGCAGTCATTTGATTGGCACCTTATTTGAATATAGGTTTTATCAAGTTTTATCTTGAGCTGAGTGACACAGCTAATTATACCTGTTTTCATAACCTTCAAGCTCCAGTCTGAAAGAGAGTGAGCGTATAAAGTACTAGTGTCTTAATTCTCAAGATAAGTGTTTGGTTTCACAAAATGTTTAAGCACATGGATTTGAAATGTGACTTCTGCTAGTAAAATATCACAGGAACACTCTGAACAGTCAACAGTTTTTTGTGCCTATTATGCTTAGTAATCCAGAGAGAAGTGGAAGGGAGAGATCCATTGGGATATGTCTCAGTGAGAAGGAAATAGCTGTGTGATCACAGGATGCTTTTCAGGAGATGCTGTGTTCTTTCTCTTCCCTCCATGAATTTTGGAGGATCAGGAGTCCGGGGTTACACTGGCTGTTGGAGGGGAGATCTGAGGGGTCCAGATCACACATTTGTCCATGAAAACTATAATAAAAATAGAGATGAAGCTATGTAAGAATTTAACTTCTTCCTACATGGCCTGGTCCGGCGTCACTGAAGAATCTGGGGGAGGGAACTACTTCTTAGATTATCCAAGCAAATGTGCCTCCTCTGTTAGATCACAACTAGGACTAAACCAATAAATAAATATATAGAAAAAGCTTAACAGCATGAAAGGTTGCATTCTTTTGATGTCTGCATGTTAGGTCGTCTAATGGCAGGTGTTAACTAGTAAGAAGGATCATTTTCAGTCAAGGGATGGATGACTCATGAGCATAGCTGGTTAGAGAGCTAAGGGCTGCAGATGGGCTTTAAGAAGATCATTTTATGACCTGTGAAAGCATTTGCCTGACTGTTCCTCAAAGCTTGATCCTTGGGGCACCAGCTAATGATACTAATTAGCATGCAGACAAGGCTTTGCTGAAAGCATTAAACACAGACATGTGCTAATTAATTAGCAAATTGTCTGGAGGAAGGTGTTCCGCTTGCATTCTTCCTCTTCTGTGAGGTTATGCAGTGGGAAGGAAGGAGAGTTTTATGCTTGCTCATAAAAAATGTCACTGTGGAGCACCAACATGGTGAGTTTGGGCAGCTTCCCTTGGAATCTGCTGGGGGTTAAAGAGAACCTTCAAACTACTACTCCAAGTCGTATCTCAGTGTGTCAGGGACAAAGACAGTGTTACTAGTATTTTGGCCTGTCATCTAGAAAATATCTGGTGCCAAAGTCAGCTATGTTCAGCTCCCTGTGCTTATGCAGGCAACAGCGATGAGACTCAAGTGAAGTCACAGTCCTGAGCTTCTGGGAAGAGAGGTTTGCATGGAAAACAGTTCCTGCTATTTTCTGTGGTGCAAGAGCAGTGGTACAAGCTCTCAGCTTTGAAGATCAAAGATCACCTGCTGTGGGGCTGCTTTCCTTTCCCAAGCAGGGCTCCTTGCAGTGAACTCAGATGAAATCTAATGTCCTGACATTACAGTGACCGCTTTGGCTCCAAGGAGCTCAGCTCAGACAGAGCACTGGAGTCTGGCAGTGACCAAGCGTTTTCTCTTCTTGGCTTTCTATTTCTAGAAGACTGTTGGGTAGGATCCAAAGTGGTATATCTGGCTTCTTTTCAAAGCTGTTTTTTCTGTGCCTGTTTGAATATGACTAGGCAGAAAATATTCTTTCTGTCATTATATGGGAAAAAAGCAAAGAAAGATCAATTTAAAAGAACATCGTAAGGCAGAGGGCATTTTTCTTTTAACTCCATACAAATCCCTGCCTGGACAGACCTCCATAGTGGTCTAATCAAATCAAAGCCAAGTTTTGCAGCTGCATTCAGAGTTCCTCACCTCCTTTCCTCTCCCTATCACTTGCAGGGAAAGAGAAATCCTTGTGTCTGGAAGCATATGGCACACAGTTTGGCTGGGCCTACAACAGGCAGAGGAAAGAGAGCAAGTTGCTCCTTATAATTTCATAGATCCTATATAAAAGTTGTCATGTGGGGAAGAGTTCTTGGGATTTATCAGAATGATTTCTGGTCAGGTTTTGAAGAGGAGCTACTGGGCAGCCATCCTTTCTAGAGAGGGTGGGTGGTAAGAAACCCCTTGCTGTGCTCCTATAGAGGAGCACTGGGAATTTGCAGCTCTTGGAATCTGAAGCTCTGGGACAAGTCTTTTCAAGGTAGGAAAAGCCAGTGTTTTGTAAGCAGGCTTGAAACCAAGAGGGAAGCATCTTTAGGCCATCGGTTTCTTTAAGCAGATGACTTTCCTATCTCATGGGATATGAAGGTGCTATGAAGCGGCTCTCTTTTCATTTGCTTTAGGCCTCTGTCCACCCCGTTTCAAGCATGGTTTGCCTACCTTTGCATTTGACTTGCTACACAAACCTGCCATCCTTGCTCCTTGGAGGGAGGTTTAGTCCACAGGTCTCTTAGTTGGACTGTGGTAAACACCTCCAACATTTTCCCCGAGTGGGGCAGTAAGACAAAGCCTAGCAGTTCCATTCTCAGTGCTTGTTCCACAAATACAAGTTGCTTCTCCCATCACCTGAGTTTGTATAACCATACACATCACAAGCAGTCATAAACATTGTCCACATGGCTATGTGACTCAGTGAGTGCCCGTGGGGCTCACTTTAACAGACCTCAGATTACCACTGGAGGGAATAGTTGTTCTCAGGGCCCGAGTCATTTGCTTAATGGGCCCTATTTTTAAAAAAAGAAGACAGGGCTGGCAGTGTCTTGAGGAAGGAAGAAAACTATTAACTTTGTTGTGACAACTGGAGGTATCAAGGGAGTCTCTTCTTCCTAAGGTGGCACTCCTAATCAAAGAAAGTGTCCACATTGCTTCTGCCAGTTTAAGGACAGAGAAAGGCACACATAAAGTGGAAGATAAAACATGAAACACTGCCTTTTTTTGTTTGTTTGTTTTGTGGGATCTAGGTAAAAACTGGCAATATGCCAAAAGCTGGAATCTTCTCAGGTGTCTTCCCAAACTGCTGAGTAACAGATTTCAGAGTCATGCAGTTGGCCATGTGCAAGTTACTGTGTGTGGCAGAAATAAAGCACTTCCCCTTTTCTTGTTCATGTTGTGTACAGATACAACTGTGTCATTCACATAAATCAGGCACAATAAGCCAGAGGGTTCAAATTTACAGTGTTTCTGATAAACAAGACGCCTAAGAAATTCTGTGATGGGAAAAAGCTGCACTCTGCAAGAACACAGCTCGTAACAGTAGCCTTGTGAATGATAGCCCAAAGCCTCAGCTTTCGCTTCAGTACCTGAACATCTCACTGTCCTGAGGGAAACATCTGCGGAGCAATTATTATCTTGGAAAGAGCCATGGGAAAATAAAGCAGTCGGTAACACTTGAAAAGCGTCCCAGTTTCCCACTGAAAGGCTTTGTCAGAGCTGTGAACCTTCACTTTATTTAGCTGTATGTATTTTTTTTTTCCAGATTGGGTAGTAACCCAAAAAAGTATCCTGTATGTTGCTGCGGTGGGAAATCTCTGCTGTGATAACATTGAGCTCAAGGTTGTTATCTAGTGAGTTGTAACCTGGGGAATATGAGAATATTTCTCAAACGAAAAGCAGGGCTTGTCACTTTGTGCTCTTCAAGAGATAAACTGTTTGTGTCTTGGTAGATCCCAGCTGGACGAGCCATGTAACACAGAGCGGGAGAACCACTACTTCATGCTCACCTGCAGAAAGGTTTGATGCGTTCTTTACAGAACACAAATTTTATGTCACAGACACTCTTTTTTTCCCCCAAGTTTTTATTTTTATGCAAGAGGAAAGGGAGATTTGGACCTTCACTCAGCACAAATCTCTCCACTTCTGTCTCTGTCGAAATATACAAACTAGTATGGCAGGCCATTGAATGTGTGCCACAGCAGGAGAAATGACAGGGCTGCCACTCAGTGTGGTGTTTCCTAGCAAGACAAGCTGTATGACACAGCCCCCAGATGTCTCTCCTGGCACTGGCATCCCTCCTGCTCATGGGTCTCACGCTGCAGAGACAGAGTCACAGTTCCATCTGTGTTGGGCATGGACTGTTGTGGAAGTGGCAGGGAGACGTTGGAGAGGCTCATGGAGGTTGCAGAGTTACACAGAACTGTGGAGGAACCTGTCAGTGCACAGAGAGGAAAGGTGCAGGGCACACCACCTGGCTGCCTGCAATCGCAAGTGTAAACAGCATGTGGGACTGAGCAATAGCGCTTGGCACTTGCCAAGAGGCTAACAAAGAACTTGGGGCAGGAGGCAGTGTCACTTTCCCCATTTTCACAGACGGCAAAATCGAAGCACAGGGCAGTGAAATAACTGAGCTAAGGTCATCCAAGGAGGCAGTGGAAGAGCTGGGAATAAAACCCAGGTTACATGAATCACAAAACCACACTGCTTCCCCTTAGGGCTATGGATGTATTATAATAGAGCAAGATACAGATGTGGTTTTTAGCTGTCATTCAATACTCTGTGTGATATTACTCTACCTAAGAAAATATACAAATTTGGCCTCCCTGGAGATTTTCAGGGGAGCTTGATTAAGCCTGTTTGGTACAACATTGCTAGGCAGAACTTCAACACAAGAAGAAGGAAGGCAATTGTCAAACACACTGGCAGGGTCTGCAGAGTTGCTGAACCATTTTATGTACACAGGGGGATGCATAAAGATTTGAGAAATACAACCGCAAAAAAAGTGAGAGGAAACTGAGTCAGAGCAAAGAAGCTGGACCACATCAGGAGGTAGGAGGAAAGCAGATGCTTGGCAGCAAAGCTGTGATCAGACGTGCTGTTTCAGTGGCAGTCAATCCCTTTCAAAAGTTATTACTCTCTGACTGTTCCTCCATTCCCTTCCCAATCCACCACATCTACTGCTCTGAAAAGCAACCTGGGCTGTTCTGAAGGCACTGGGTTTAGGGGTGATTGCTGACTTGCCTGTGTTGGCCGTTCATCAGAGGTGGTCAGTAGTAGTGGTGATGAGGAGACAGGGTGAAGGTCTGGGGATGACCACCTCCCCACTCAGCTCTGACACATCTCAGCAGCTTATCCAGCTGCAGTCAGTGTTAGCCGGATAAAAAAAATCACTCTGCATGCAAAACTCTTCATGCTTTGATATTAACTATAAGCAGTGAGAGGGCCAAAACCCTGTAGCCTGAAACCATGATTTAAATTGATCTGCTTTTGTATTTCTACCTCCAGGTTTGGGCTGGGAGATGGGGAGAATGGAAGAATTGCATCCTTTCATCAAACTTCTTCATTAAAATTGCCCCCACCCCTGACAAACTGCAGGTGTTTTCTTAAAAACCTGTTCTTGGAGTCAGATGATTGCTCATCATCTCCATTTTAACTAATAATAATAGGCTCCTTAGCTTCTGGAGATGGCCTAAACAATTAGAAAGTTATATTTGAAAGACTGAAAAACTTGAAATCAAACACTGCCTCTTTCATCCCCCTTCATATTAAATAAATATTTGTGATTTAAAGTGTGATTCCTGTCTTCCGCAGCAGAACTCATGCTTTCAAATGCTTGGTCTTAGAAACGCAGGTTTCATACCAGCTTAAACTGGAAATGACACTCTTCCTTTACCTCTCTATAGGGTTATGTGATGCTCATGAGTGACATTTAAAAAAACATTTTCCCATCTGCCTGTCAGGAGGGTAACAGAGACACATTTATGCCCAGATGAACAGAATCATCCTTAGCTGGTCCATAGACCACATAGTAAATCTGTCTCAAAACTGAGAATCATCCTGCTGTGGAGTATTTGTATTCAAGTCCTGGATGATGTGATTCCTATGGATGCTGTGTTTTAAAAGCATTCAAGGGACTTTGGGGGTGAGAAGTGCCAGTCTCACCCATGGATGAGACCTTCTGCAAGGCTCCTGGCTGAACCGAGAGATCAAAGTGGTAGAAAAGAAGCTGATTTCGGGGAGAAGCAGTGCAAATTTATGTCTGTCACCCTGCAAGCCTCCTATCCAGCACCTGTAAACTGAACAAGACAGCAGCTGTGATGTCTACTGATGGCAGTTCATACTGGTTAGATACAGATGAGCCAAATAACAGTTTGATGCAAGCCAAAGGTGAAAAGTGCTGCTTCAGTATTGGCGTTAATCTTTCCTAATAATCTAGTTACATCAGCCTCCCCTTTTTAAAGATGAACACTCACCCGCCCCACATGCTCCCTGTGAGTTTATGCTTATTTAAAGAGGCTTCAAGCAAGCAACAGACAAAAATTTGCCTTTTATTTCTCTGAAGATGGGGCAGGAGTCATATTATCATATTCTGGTTACATAAAAAGTAGGGGGCTTACATAAACAAAACTTGCTGTATGAGATATGGGCAGTTCCAGGATAGGATTTCTGCCAGCCTAACCAAGAAATCAAAGTGAGAGGGGCAGGTCTTTCTTCTGGATTGTCTCTTTCTCCATCACCCATAGAGTTTAAATCACCAGTTTAATACAGATGGATGCCTAAAATTTGGATTCAGTCAGCTGAAGCCACAACCTGATGATCACATCACAGAGAGGAAAACTGCCTGACCAGGAGAAGAAAAACAAGGACTCAAAAGAGGAAGCAGAGGGCGGCCCCAGAGAAGGTAAAAAGAGACAGAAAATGAAGAGTTACAGACAAAAGACAGCACTTTTAAAACAAAGCCAGTTCAGAGGCTGTAACGTAATGTGTCCTTCAATATCAGGTTAGCTGTTCAGTGGCTGGCACTTTGCACCGTGTGAAAAGATCTCAGCTGAAGATCTTTGATATTCCAGCCAGCCGCAGTGTACTCGGGGGCATTATTCCCATAAGCCCAGCAGGCAACTGCAGGAAGAGTGAGGCAGAGCTTTCCCACTGCTGACAGACACACTCGCAGTCCCCTGCTCCCACCTGAGATGCTTCAGGACTCCAGAGACACCACCCTGGGCACTGGAGAGACCCACAAACCGCTACAATGTGATAATTATACAGGATGGAAATGATGCCTTTCTCCTTGAGCCTCATGGAGGAAAATTCTGCCAGAGTTATGGGATCTGGAGGTGCTGGGAGCATGGAGGCAGGAGAATGCCCCAAGGGTGGGATACACGAAAGACACACTGGATCTGGGTGATGAAGATGGCACACTCCAGGAGCCAGTCTTTAAGGAGACATTGGAAATTTAAACTTGCTGCATCTTACCTGCCATACTCAGCTTCTGGCTGCACATTTCTACAATCCGAATAAAATTTATATTGCAATAAATGCCACCTAGACAGCCAGGTGTTTCCTTGCTCCTCAGCCTTGATAAAAGGGACCCTTACTGTGATATCGTAATGTCTAATGTTTCTGCCCATAATCACACTCAGCTGCAGTTCCTTGTCAAATCAATTTGGGCTCAGCTCCTCAGCCTGTGGCACTTAGCCCAGCTCCCCAGGTGACAGTTAGGGGGATGCCACATGAGTGTATTTAGAGAGGGATGGAAATATTAAACCTTCCCCCTGCTTGTAAATTAAATGCACTGTTAAAGCTCTAGTCAGATGCTTGCCTGACCACCCTGCCACGTCTTCTGATTTATCTCAGCAGCAGATGCAGGCCCATACTTCAATGTGAGTGCTGCCAGTGACAAAGCAAATATATTACTCAGGCTTGTCTTTGCCCAGGAAAAAAAACTCAGTATGTGGACTCCTTTGGAGAGGGAAGAGGGAGCAACGAGGTTTCATAGTGTGGTGGAAAGGCACTTGATCTTTGCTGAGCTCATTCCTGACCTACCAAAGTGAGGTTGAACAGGCTGTGTGGGATGGTGGCCAGCTGGCCAGCTGCAAGCCCCAAAGAAGACCATAACCTGCTAGAGCAGGAACCCCTCATGGCTCTGGCTCTCTCATCACCCTCCATGGTGCTGTGTCGTTGGGCGTTGTGATGAGACATCTGTTTCTCCAACCACTCCCTCTCCCAGTCAGCTGAATGACTGTCTGCCACCCTTACCAGTGGGATCTGTCCTTACTGTGCTAGCTGAGTACACATTTGGATAGAGACTTGAGGAAAGTCCGTGTCCTCTTTAAAAACTGGAAATGAGATTTTTTGCTTTGTAAATGAACTTCAATCCTGCCTGTTCCTCAAGTCCTCAACATGCTGCAAGATAGTATTATGTTGCCAAAGTCACTTGGGTTATTCTGGTTTTCTCTTCTACCTTCCATTCTTTTCTCTGCATTCCTCAGTCTTCTTTCTACTGCTTTTTTATGCTGCAGAAATCAGAAAGGAATCAGATTTACATGGTATGAGATACTGCAGAACATTATGCCACACTAGCATGGATTGTGTCAGGGATAAATGTATGTATCTGTGTGTTGGAGACCACTTGTACAGGATGGCAACTGCAGGACTGTGGGGATAGGAAAGCCTGATGGCTTAAATACTGCAGGAAAAACAGCCAGCCTTGATCCTCATTCTGGGAAATAACAGCTGCTGCCAGGATAATTTTATCCTCTTGCTTACACAAGAGAGAAGATCTATTTTACAAACATCCCGTGATCTCCTGGACCCATATATACAGTCATTCCAGGTCAGAGTTGCATCACTGGAGTGGCAGGTCCATATTCTGACCTGTTTTTTCTCTCTCTGGCAGCAGACTCTTCCTGCCTTGAGTGCTCTGAGCCTAAGGACTATATTCTTTCCTCTCTGGATTGAGCTGGTTATCACTGCATCCTCTTCCCAGAGTTTCTCTGTGACTTGCAGGACACTAGGAAAATTTTGCTTCATCGTACTCAGAGTAGTGACTTGCTTAACGTTGAACAATCATGGAAGAAAAGAGCTGTTTTCCCTGCTTGCAGGATGCAAAGTGCTAAAGATAAGGAATTCTCATGCCTTTATCAATTCTTATGCTGTGGTATTTAGCTTTTCCTGGCATTACTTTTACTGTCTGCCTAAGTGAAAAGGAAGAGATAAAAATTAATTAAAACTAGAGATTTCCCAGCTCAGTGTCTTTCCACAGCTACTAGCTGCCCTGCTGCACCTGTAATCCTCATGGTACTTCTGATTAGCTCCCAAAAACACTTCCCAGATGAAAGTTTCTCTCATGGAAAAACACAGAAATCTTGAAATTCTTCTTAATTTTTTTTAGGAGTGGCAAAAGAAGAAAACCTGAAATGTTTCATTTTATAATCAAGCGTTTTGTTGTTTTCTCATTTGTTTGTTTTTTTCAAAATAACTTTCTGGATTCAAATTTTCTTTTGAAATCATTCAGAAGATAAAAAAAAAAAAAGTCCCCAAACCTCTTAGAGGAGCTAAAACTGAAAACTGTTGGCATTTCTGGAGAAGCAGATTGGCTTCAAAAAGGACAGAAAATGGCTTAAAGTTGAAGAAAACTTCATATTTGAAGATACTAAATTCTGTTGGATATATAATTTCCTTCAGATTTTTTTGCCACCATATCTTCTCCTTCTATTTTTTAACTCTTTACTTGAAATTGCCAGTCACTCATTTTGCTCTGAACTGTAATTAACATTTTTGAAGTGCTGTGTAAAACAACCAAAAGTGAGAGCGCTCCTGATTGATTGCCTCCTGAGGCTGCCCTGCAGCACTGAAAGTGTCCTGGAGGGTGGCTTTCAAGACACATTTTTATTTGGTTAGCAACAGTCACTTGGCATCTATGCAATCAAAGTATTCCCGTATTTAACATCGAACTGTGAATTGACAATTGGTGGGTTAATCATTATGGAAATACTGGCAGATTCTTGAGTCAAATGTCAGGTTGTGCCAAAAAACAGAGCCTCGGGACAAAGGACAGTGAAAAGTCAGCTCTGACTAATGCTGCAGATAAAACGGCTGTTATGCAGAAATGTGTCTTCGAACACAACGCTGGGGTCACAGAAACATCTGACCCCCAAAGTCCACTCTCCTTCCCTGTGAAAAACAGCAGATGCTCTTAGCTGCGATCCAGTTTGGGTCAAAGTCTGGAGTTCTCAAAGCCTTCAGCGGGGGAAAACTTATAGCCCTGCTAACAAACTGGGTTGGTTGCTGGGGGTTATTTATATAGAGATTAGAGGAAAGAAAAAAAAAAGAAAAAAACAAGGCTTCGGAATTAGCCAGAAACTCAGAAACTAATAATTACAAAAGGGTTTCTAAGCAGCAGAGGAGAGGAGGTCTGGAGCATGTCCACCATGGGTATAGCACCCATAAAAACCTATATCAGGTTTTAAGATGATCTGCATCAGTCAATGAATGACAGAAATTACTGTGAATGCAGGGGCCAGGCCTCTTGATTTAGCTCTGCTTTTGTGTAGCCCTGTTTATTGAGGGCTGAAGAACCAAAAATAGAGGCAACAGTCATAGCAGCCAGTGCTTGCAGTTCCTCCCTGAAGTATTTAAAATAAAGACTGCCATCTTCAATAATGATTCAGGATTTTGCAGATTTATATTTTTGGCTGCCCAGTGTAACACAGAGTAAAAAAAGCAAGATTTTTACAGAGGATTGTCCTCTCTCAGCAAGCTGAGCCTTTTGGGAAGTCTTGGTTCACCCATCAACTAATGCCCAGGGCAGCAGAGCGTGGAATATGCACAGTAGCATATTTTGGAGGGTAGGAAAGGCAATTTACAGGGCAAAGAAATTCCAAATATTATTTTCCTGAGCTTAATGTTGGTTGCAAATATATGAATCTTAAAGGGAAGGAAGAACTATATGCTACACGCAATCAGGGGTGTGTTTCTGATCCTGTGGGACTGTGTGTATCTGTTGTTCACCAGTGTTAACAACGGGATTCCTGTCATCTAATTTTGACTTGGCTTCTAACTCTGGGGCAATTTAAATAATTTCATTTTTCTGAGATCCCTGGCTATAACAAGAGACAGTGGCCATTGCTTAGACACTTGTGAGGAATAGCTGCTATGGAGGTGGGATGTGCTGCTAGTGTGTGAGGAAAGCGGCTGACAGCTCTGGATGGCAGTGCATGCTGTGTCCTAGAGCATGTTCTTGGAGAGAGACAGGAGAGAGGGATCCTAAATGGCCAGCTAAGACAAGATCCTAAATTTTTAAATACAAAAAGACAGTGTGACGAATCCCATCTGAATAGAATATGGTCATTAACACATTATTAAAAATGCCTAGCATTTTACAAACACTAGCAATAAAATCCTTCCAGAAGTGTCTGTCACCCCTTTCCCTTTAATGCAGCTATATTTTTTTTCAGTGCAGAGTTACTTTTAAACACTCAGCTTGCTTAATTTCTTTTCCTTTGCAGCTACTGCTGTTTCCCAGTGGGATAGTTTGTTCTCTGTGCTCTACAAGTAGTGATACATCCTAACTTTGTCCTCCATAAGGTTTTACCACTGAAGACCCAATGTAAAGCAAATCTTTCTTCATACTTTGAGTCTGCTTTTGGTGGTGCAGAGAGGACTACAACTTATGGTCTCCCAAGGGATAGCACCGTCTGAGGGTGCCGTTAGCCAGGAGGCACCCAAGAAGGAATCCAGGAAACTGGGATTTGACCTCGAAATAGGTCTCCGGGGTGCGGTGTTTGCAGAACAGCTGATTTGTCTTGGTGGAGTAGGATGCTGTCATCCAGTTTGAAGTCAGGGGTCTGAGCAAATTTTGGTGAGTACAAAGCCAGGAATGAAGAAACGAATTGCTTAATAACCTTAATTATCTTTCTATCTATCTGTCTATCTATCTGAACTATTGAACTGCAATGCAAAACACAGAAAGACAGTGACAACAACAACATCCCTTTTATACATAGCCAGTTCTGCTACTAGCAATGGCCGTTATAGTGATGTTCCTCTTCCCACCAATTCCCATTTGTCTTTGCATCCAGCTTCAACTGAGTAACTTTCCCTTAGATTATATTTCCTAGGCAGAAAATCCTGGCAGAACTGCCATAACCCCAACAACGCTAAAGAAAGAGGAGGCGCAGAGGATGGGTCCTGCAACGGCCCAGAGATGAGCACACTCATGTTGCAGACAACGACTGGAAGGGCTCAGCTTGTTGAATTCAGTGAAATGAAGGCTGAAAAGGGCAGGACTGGCTGCCACAGACACAACAGGGGCCTAAATACTGGGGATGAGAGAGAGCTATTTAACTCAAGTACAATGTTGGCACAAGAACAGTTGGGTACAGGCTGCCCATGAATGCATCTAAACAATGGAAACAGATGGAAAACAGCAATACAAAAGTGAAAAAAAAAAGAAACCAAGTAATTTTCAGATGATAAAGTCGTAGAAATATTGCTGAGAAAGGCCTCAAGAGACCTGCTCATTTGGGGCTTTTTAACCTTTGGTAATATGACAACTGCTCCTAAAAGAGAAAAGTCAGAGACCATTTTGTCAGTGTGGCCACAATACTTTCCATTTACAGTTGACTAAAAAGAAGACTGTCCCCTCCGTGCTCATCTTAGTTTTTTCCCCCATTTTGGCTGTGTGCTTGCATATGAGAACATGAAATATTAAAATTGATAATTTGCAGTCATTTCACAGCCTTTCAGTCTGACAGTGGTTCATGCATAATTGGGTGAGAAATATTGCTCTACGGAAACTCTCTGGTCTAAAGCCCTGTCACAAGCAGTTAAAGCCTTGGTCATTCTTAATACACTCACAAGAGAGGTTTTGGGTTGCATCTAACAGTAGAACTTGAACTTTATGATTTCTCCGAGCACCATTCAAGGATTGACACTTGAAGAATGTGAGTGTGATAGTGGTAGTGATCGAGCAATTTCAGTCAGCCCCGCCACCAAGCAAAACGGATGTGAGATGATGGATGGGAATGACAGGGAAATTTTCCTGGAGCAGTCTCAGCAGGGTGCTGCAGACTACATGGAATATCCGCACCAAACGCCCAGGAATGTGGCAGCTGGCCCCTAAGGGTCATCAGGTCTGTTGGGCAGTGGGTAAGGCTGAGGGAAACAGCCCCCACCTCTTCTCATCCATGGGCAACAGAAGGACCAGCTAAGCTTACTTCTGGCTCCCAATTTCAGCTCTGCTTCTCCTTGCTCTCTGCCCCCACTCTCCTGCCTCAGGACTGCAGCAGCAACAACCAGTTTCCCTGTGCTGACAAGAAGACTTGGATCTGCTAGGCTGCTCTGGCTCTGTACAGCATTCCCTGTGCTTCTTTCCTCCTTTCACCTGCTTGTCTTATCCATTTAGTAGTTACCCTCTTTCAGAGCTGGGACTGGTTTTAGCAGTGTGGAAAAGGAGTGCCCAATAACAACCAAGTCCTCCATCCACTTGGAGACTAGAGGTGCTACTTTCCTACAAATAAGTATCCAAAGGAGCTTTTTTTGGCTTCACGTCTCTGGCTCTGCACAGAAACCTATGTCAACCGGTGGCTCTCCAGACCGGGGTGAGCTAAAGTGTCAAGTCCTTATATTTCAAATATCCAAAAATACATTCTTTCCACAGGCTGTGAAAATACCTCCAAAAAGCTCTTCTGGGCCTTAGAGCATTACTGTTCCAGTCTACACTGTCATTTATTTCCCTGGGTAATAGAGAAATCGAGAGCGGAGAATGCCAGATCTGGCTTTACTTTGGCCATACAAATGTATTACTGAGTAGTGAAAAGTCAGGGAAAAACATAAATCTTACTGCTGTTCTCCAGTGCTCTGGGAGTTTTTCAAGTCCCTCTGGAATCCAAAGGCAGTTTTCAGTTTGGGAATCTAAATGTACTTTACTGGTGGGGCCAAATCTAGTCTTAACACAAGGCCATGGAAGTCAGGGGAGTTTCATTAGGAATGCATTAGGAATTGCATCTCTGCTTCAGGAGCTATTTATTAGTGGAGTTGCTGATCCAGCCTGCCTTTGTAAAATGTCAGAAGTAATAAAGAATAAGCCTTTTCCAGTGTGTTTTCACTCCTCATCCTGAGATTATCAGATCACCGCAGACACCAAATCACTCCTGCAAGACAATGGTAAAAGTGTTTTTCTCTGCTGTGAGGTCTGCTAGAATGTATCTCAAAACTCCTGCAGACCATTGCTGTAACTTCATCACTTTCACTTCCTAATTAGCAAAGTGGTGTTTTCTCCATTTTGCTCAACAACAAACAGCATGGGACTGAATCATATGGTGCACCCTCAGATCTTGCTCACCTCTGTACAATGTAAGGGTTTGAACTGTAGGTGGAAAAATGCACTGAGGATTTACACTGCTGCACTCAAGTCAACCTCTGCATGTGCAGAGTGGGTGTGTGTACTTTAAAATGAGTGCATACATGATTTACTTATTCAAGGTTGTACTGACAGCTCTTGCAAAGCCTGAAAGGAGAATGAAGGTGTCCTAACACATCGTGCTCCACTAAGAAAGCAGAAAGCCAGGCTGGGCAGTGTCCAGGATTTACAAGCGTTTTCCCATTCAAGTGGAGCTGTGTTCCTCATGGACAGGTAGCAGCTGTCCCCATTGCGCTCTTTCTCCTTGCACAAGTCGAGACAAGCACCTGGCCCTGTGGAGGTCGGGACCCTGGTGAACTGCAGCAGAGACATCAAATGCTATTCACGGCTCCTGCAAAGTTGCTGCGTCTCAGACATCCCAACTATTTTAAATTTAAAACAGAGCTTTGGAAGGCCTGTCTCTCCTGCAACATTCTTCCCATTGCACCCATGTGCACGGGCTTGGCTTTCCAAACAACAGCTCTACTGACAAGCTAGCTTTGTTATTAATAAGATGGCTGTGTTTATACAGTTTTAAGTGATGTTAAAATTGAAGTGAAGTTATGATTCAGCTGACTTCAAGTTTTCTCAGCTCCCTTCCTTTGCACACACAGTTTACCCTGCACTTGTTTGCCTTGGCAGGGCTCAGGCTTAATAGTAACAATTTTATCTTCCATTTATAGGCATCTGCATGCCATGTTATTCTTTTAAAGAAGAACACTTCTCAGAGCTGAGCAAGAGGGACATGTAAAGCTATGCATACAAAGGCAAAAATCTTTTCAGGATCTCAGCTTCTTCACATAAGTAATAGCTTTGTCTCTGCCCTTTGGGAAAAATAAGCAGAAAAGGAAAAGAGTCCCTTCTCTAACTTTGGACCTTGAAGAAGAAAGGAAAAGTCATAAGCCTGCAATGTTTTACGTTCAGTGTACACTGTTTGGCAAGCATCCAAGGCAAACGTAGGGAAGTGGTAAACTGGTGCAGTGAGATGTGTCGGTAGAGATATTATCTGTATGGAGAAACGTATTAATTTTTTTTCTTAGATATTTAGACTCCCAGCAACTACCTCTTCCAAGAGGCTAGGCTTGGCTTCCCATCCAGACTTCTTAGCACCTGAGTGCTGTGCAGCCCATGGAGAATTGCCTCCTTCCTCTTAATCACTAACAAGCTCTTCTTGCAAGCTTATCCTTTGTATCAGTGCTTATGCCAGGAGCTTCTGGCTGGTTTTTTTCCTAACATAATTTAGTTTTTTTTAAAAAAAATTAACATTTAGGAGAGGCTTGTAGCAGGGATTTGGCATCTTGGAGACCAAGACACCAGGGAGATCTTTCAGCTTTACCTTGAAGGTCCATACAAAAGAAAAGAAACATGAATGAGATTCTGTTGGCCGCAAGACAAAGGAGAACTCCAGCAGCAGCATCACCTGGTGAGAGCAACCTGACACTCATAAAAATGAGATTTGTCCTCCCTCAGTGCTACTGAGTTTCTTCTGCTTTACCTCAGCACAAGTGGAACTTGAACCAAACATAATGAGTCTGGAGCCTATCACCAAACTGATAAAATGAGGTGAATGTGGAATGACTGAGTCCTTAGTGACTGGGGAGGTAGTTTTTCTTCAGCTAAAATGTAATAGACTTTGCACTGTGAGCACCCTTCCCTTTTGGCAAGCAACCTTCCTCACTACCATGTCCCCTACCCAAGTAAATTGCTAGGTCCTTGGCTTCATGTTGGTTGAGATGGGGCTCCTGGTTTTCCAGCATGACTTCACCAAGAAGTCCTTGTCTTCAGGAGCCCCTAGGCAAGGTTTGTTCAGACAGCAGCCCTCTTGTAGAATCTCAGCCTGCATGAGGGCTATGGGTGACACCCAACAAGGCTTGTCACGGGCAGTTTTCACCCTGAGGAACAAGCAGAGTGGACATCACCTGCCTGATGTGGCATGACATCTAACTTCTAATAACAACCCCATGCATAGCTATAGACTGGGGACAGAGTGGCTGGAGAGTAGGGGCCTGGGAGTGCTGGTTGATAGGAAGGTCAACATGAGCCAGCAGTGTGCCCAGGTGGCCAAGAAGGCCAATGGCATTCTGGCCTGCATCAGGAACAGTGTGGCGAGCAGGACCAGAGAAGTTATTGTCCCCCTGTACTCGGCACTGGTTAGGCCTCACCTTGAATACTGTGTACAGTTCTGGGCCCCCAAGTTTGGGAAAGATGTCAGGATGCTGGAGTGTGTCCAGAGGAGGGCAATGAAGACGGTGAAGGGGCTGGAGCACAAGCCCTATGAGGAGCGACTGAGGGAATTGGGGCTGTTTAGTTTGAAGAAGAGGAGGTTCAGGGGAGACCTCATTTCTCTCTACAACTACCTAAAAGGAGGTTGTAGTCGGGCAGGGAGGGGATGGTCTCTTCTCTCGGGTGATCAGTGACAGAACTAGAGGGCATGGACTCAAGCTTCGTCAGGGAAAGTTTAGATTTGATGTTAGGAAAAAATTCTTCACTGAAAGGGTGATTGGCCATTGGAATGGGCTGCCCAGGGAGGTGGTGGAGTCACTGACCCTAGAGGTGTTTAAGGGGAGACTGGATGAGGCACTGAGTGCCATGGTTTAGATGATGGTGTTAGTGTTAGTGTTGGTGTTGGTGTTGGTGTTGGTGTTGGTGTTACTGTTGGGTTATAGGTTGGACTCGAAGATCTCGGAGGTCCTTTCCAACCTTATGATACTGTGATACTGTGATGTCCTTGTGGCCAATTCTGGACTCTAAACTCTGGACTCTAAACTCATGCTCATGGCACATCTGACTTGCTGAGACTCTGGATCCTTGGCAAAGTGAGTGTGGGCTTGTTTCTTTCTCTTTTTGTTCAAGAATATGGGCCACTGTTGCTCCTCTCAGCTCCTGGGGTGGACAACAAAAGCCACAACAGCAAGCCAGGAGATCACAGAGGAATTATCAGATTTTGCAGCCATGGTGAAGGCAGAGAAAGTGTAATATTCTGAGTAGCATCATGCAACCAGATGGATTCCAGATGTGCAGGCAGATCTTATGGTGGAGAGCTCTTTCCCCTCACTATCCACTCCCAGCGACTTGTCCTGCCCTAGTGTATCTTTCTCACTAAGTGCTCTTTTACTCCTGTGCCTGAATGTGTGTCTGTTGTGTCACTCCATGTGCTTGTCATGTCCCAGTCCCAAATCTGCTTCCCATTTGCCAGGAACCAGATACCCTGCTGTTTCTGGGGGACTTTCTCTGAGCTGTTCAGCCATGACCTGGGCCTGAGGCGTGTTGGATGGCAGCTTGTGAATCAATCTCACACTGCAACTACTGACCACAAACTCAAAACCTCCCAGTGGAAGACTGCTCTTTAGGAGTGTGTAATGCTCCCTTCCCAAAATTACTGGTTACTCAGTTGCTTCTGCATAAACAGGAACTTCATCCCCAGCTCCTTTCCAAGTGCTACAAGGCCAGCAGCTGGCGTGATATCCTGTCATCTTTAAGACAGCATCATCCCCCAAACTATTGTGTCCTGGCTTTCCAGTAACTGGATTCACTTGCCCTTTTGCTGATGCTACAGTCCCTGGAGTAAAACTACTACACTTTGCACAAAATTGGGAAGCTGGACTGCAGCTGTCTGCTCACCCTCAGTAGATGATCTACCTGACACCATCTAGAAGCTCTGTAGAACAGAGGCAGTAAGAATTGTGTAGTGATGAAACCACATAAAGGCTGTTTTAATTAAAGATATTGTTTTCATGTACAAACTTTGCCTCCTACTTAGCACTGCTTGCTGAGGGACAGGCTGGGAGACAGCCTGTGTCACTGCTTCAAGGACTCTCAGCAGTAGGTGCCCAGGTGCTCCCCAGAGATGTGATGGTCTTGGGGACAGGGGGTCCCTAATCTGGTTTCTTGGACCTGCTGTTTGCTGTGAGTCCTGAACCCACAGTGCTCTTCTTTTTGCCTAAAAGCTGAGCCTGAAGGTTGTGGACTGATCTCTACATCCAGGATGGGCCCTGGAGACTCCTCACCATGGTCTGTTAGCAGCCGTGCCTGATCCAAGTACACCTAGCAAAGCATCCACCATCACCCTGAAGAAGGCTCTTGCTTTCACCACAAGGCTGTTACCTTGTTGACATTTGGGGATCGGAAAAAAACCTGCTGCAGTCTGGAAGTTATTTTCCAGGGATATCTGGGCCTTTCTGAGCAACTGTTAAGCTCTCTGTGGGTGGTTAAATGGATTTTATCTGTTGTGTCTGTGGGTCTGGAATAGGGATATGGTCAGTGTCCTGTTCATTTTCTCTGAGGCAGGCAAGTGAATGAGTTTATAATTCCTAATCCAGGTGCAGCCAAAGGGAAAGCAGTCCATTTACCCTCCTAGAACCCCTTCCCCTTCATTCCTCATCTTCAACCAGCACTTTCCACCTTGACATTTTCCCTCCTTCCCTCATCTGTAACTACATCTGCCCTCATCCTCTCCTTTAAATCTCCTGTGTCTTCCAGCCCTCAGTGCCTTTCTACCTTCTGGCTTCGCCTCTGGTGTGCTCTCTGCATGTGTCAAGCCACTGTCTTCTTGTTCAGCAGCAGCCTCCGCAGCTGCTCTAGCTTTCTTGTCTTTCTTGACTTTTTTGACTTTCTTTTCTTTTGACCTTCCCCTGAACAACCAGAGGTGGCAAACCTCAGAAAGACTCCCCAGCAGAAAGACTTCTGATCCACTGTTCCCTCAAAGGGAGGAGTTCGGGTTTCATTAGGAAAGTTTTGAGGATGCTCTGTCAGAAGAAAGGATGTGCAAGCCCATTGAACTGTCCTGGGAAATCATTAATCCCCATCTGAATTGACCAAGATGCTGCGAAAAACACATGTGAGCACAATGTTCTTCATAAAACGCCTTGCAGGGGATGACAGGAATTTACAAGGGGAAAAGGAATGGACTAGAAAGAAGAGACAGACTCGGAAAGAGCTGAGCATCCAGGAGAGGGATCAATAAAGTTAGTCTAAGAGGGGCAGAGACCTGATCGGTTTTGGACTCCAAATAAGAAGCAAAGAGCTTTGTAGTGCTACTTACAATGTATATGCAGTGGGTGGTAGGGAAGATTTGAGTGAACAGTAGAACAGGTGCATGGCACCCCTTCATCTGCAAATTGTGACAGGCTGCTTTATTTAGAAGGCACTAATAGCAAGCAAACAAAAGGGTATGGTTTTTTTAATCTTTTTTGAGGGGTTTGTGTTGTTTTGGTGAGGAGTTCAGCTGGGTTTGAATTACATGGGAAAAATGCAGCACAAGGAATGGATGGTCTTGGCACCTCATAGGATAGAGGAACAGGTTTATCCATGTTGAGTAGGATTTTCCTCCTGATGTGCCCTAGTGGATCCTGAGGGGATAAACTAAGTGCTACTGAGTTTGAAGAAAATCATCTCGTACTATGCAAGCTCTCCATGAGTGATGCTGGTGGACCCTCGTAAGTGAACCTTGGAGTTAACATTGCCTTGATAAACTTGGAACAGATTGCTCTACATGGAACTTTTGTTTCCGGATGTGTGGAGGCTCAGGCAGACGTCACAGCGTTCATTATGTCTGAAATATATTTTCAAGGTCTCCTTCCAAACCACAAGGGCAAGAAATGTCAAAAGCAACTAAACTAAATTTTCAACAAAATCACCTGACTCCAGGAGATGGGGCACTAGACCTCAGCTGATAAAAAAAAGGATTTGCAAATAGCAAATATTTCATGTTTTGCATCTGACTTAAGCAATAGGGAAGAGAATTGTTTCTGTTCTACTGAGAATATTTCATTCCTTCAACCTGAAATTAAACAAGTCGTTAGGATTTGGACCTTTTTTTTTTAAATGCTACTTTCCAAAAAGGCAAAAAGGCAGGTCAATTTCAAAATGAGACAAATCATTTGGGAACACAAAGTCAAAGTCATGTGGGGATAGATTTGGTACACATTTTGTTTCCAAATAGTAAAAGCAGAATCTCTAAGGGGAGAATTTTTCTTCCTGTTTGTCAAATTGAAATTCAGAAATTGCTGCACCAGTTCCTACTACTGTATCTCCAGCAAATTCCTCTCTGCAGGTTCTTCAGCATGATGTTCCCAAAGAGAAGCCTAGATCCTACCCTTTCTACTGAAGTGTCCCTGAACAGGGAAAGATGATGTACATCATCATCTGCTACCTCCTCTCCCACTCAGAAACTGGCAGGGCTGCCTTTTCTCTTACAGGAAGATCTCTCTCTCTCTTTCTGAAACCTGGCGCTGCTTTTCCAGCCCAGCTGAATTCCATCAGCGCAGGAATGTGGGCTAAAGCAGGTCTTGTAAATAAGGTGGTGATGCACCACAGAGGAGAAAGCTAACCTCAGAAACTTTTGGATTTTCAAAGTGTCTCATCTGCTGAGCTGAGAGAGCTGAAGGTCTAAGGCAGACAGTGGTATCACTGTATTCAGCTATCTTGCAAGCATCCTGCCACAACAACCAAGAGAAAAAAATATGTCCTGTGTTACATCAGTGATATTTATAGGAAAAAGAGACAATGCTGCTCAACAGATGGGAAGATCAATAAAGTGGGCCTTATCTGGCCTCCAATCTTTGATATTTTAATGTATGTCCTGATTCTGTAAAACAGCTGACCTGTTGTATGCACATGCACGTAACATTTAATGATGTGTAGGAGAGATAGAATAGTATCTATCCCCTCATTGCCAATGCCCCCTTTATCTTTCTTTTAAAGGCTTAATTCAGCCCTGAGAAATGTCTTGCATCTGGTATTGCTACAAATGAAATGAAAAGCATCCCCCAAAAGAGGAAGCCATTCATATTTATTTTAGTTAATTGCTTGTTTGCATAATTACTCATTACTAAACCCAACTTACAATAAAATCTTCCCTCCCATCAATACAGCTATTGTTAGAGCTTCCAGCATGTCTGTCCCAACAGTCATTTGCTGGAAGCTGGGAAGGCTGCTTTGTAAAGGTGAGCTTTACAGTCTAGTTTTGAACGTCAGTATGTCTGACCTACAGAAACCAGGTCAGAAACTTCCAAGTTGGCTCCAAGTCCCACTTGCCTTCCAAGACCTGCACTGTAATTCAGTGTAATACAGAAAAGGGCAAGGGGATGAGCAGGATGATTTGAGGTTTCTGAGTGTACAACAAGGATAACTTTTGGAAGTAAGCATCTGTTTTTTGACTTTGCCATCTCTAGCGTAGGTATATGGCAATGTGTGTCCCTGTGTGTTGAAAACAAACCAAAGTAGAACACTGAAAGACATTCTTTACAGTGCAGTATTTAGATGAGACTGGGACCAGGGCAGCTGATGTGTCTTTATAATCTCAAATATTTAAAAAAAAAAGTGAAAGAGACGAATTGCTTGCACAGCCTGTTTAAACAAGAAAGAGTTTATTTTCCCAAGCTAGTTTCCCATCATCTTTTTTATTATTATTTTTATTTTTCCTACGAACAGGAGAAAAACATTGTAAAATCTTGCCTGGACCTGTAGGACTTTGGGAACCCTTGGCAATGCTTACAGTGCACCTCAGTGCTTCAAGACAGAGAGAATTACCCATAGCACTGAAGAAATATGAATCTCTGTTTTGAACCAATTTCATGGTGAAATGGTATGTCCTGTTTGGCTAAGATGACAGCAGAAGGCAGAGAATGCAGCTTATAAAAGTTAAAATGAAAGTAAATAAAAGTTCTGCTAAGCTGCCTTGAATATCTTGTTAGGCTTTTGCTCTATTGTTTATGTCTTGTGACTCAAGTTCACCCATTCCAACTATTAGGTGTGATCCTGCCTGAACTGGCGATGTCTGCCAAGGGATCACGTTCTGACCACAATTATTTGGGCTGTGGTTAACATAAACCCAGGGGCAGTGCTGGAAGTCCACCCTTTCTGGGCCAGGCTGAACCAGACTGACAGAAGACAATGATTTTGGATGCATGCAGAAGAGCCAGCTCAAAGACAGTCAAAGCTCTGCTTGTTTTCTAAACATCACCAGAGGGTCTTTTAGAAAGCTACCAAGGTCCACAGCCTTGACAAGATAAAGGTTAGTGCAAACAGGACACAGTCAAGTCACTGACCTGCCAGAGTTGACTTGCAGATGAGCAGGTAAAACTCATTTGCAGCATCTGAGATTTTAAATTGGTTATAGGTGTAGCTGCTCTCTCTTTTTGTGGTTTACTCTGTCTTTCCCTGGGGCTTGTGCCTTTCCTTGTTGGCAATATGCGATACCCCGGTGGCTTCCAACTTCTCCTCTGTCAAAGACGTCTGAGAGTAAACTCAAATGAGATGATAGGACAGTTTGCTTTGACATCAGGTACAATGTGTGCCTGGACAAGGAACTGGATATGGCAAATGTATCGTCTAAACAGAAGAGGAGAAGCTGCTGCCTAGGTGACTCGTTAGCTGTGTCTCAGCACATCCCTGGAGTTTTACAGGGTAAACCCAGTGTTGTCTCTTCACTGGCTGGTATCTCCTAGGTGTCATCTGCTGCCACGTATCTTCCAAAGGTGTGGATATCCCAAAGAGAAGCCAGTGCCTGTGGTAGTGTGGGAGGATTGGGAGATGAAGCGGGGGAACAAGTCTGGTGTCCTTTAGGGGAAACAGTTTAGTCTTTGCACTAGGGACACAAGCTGACAGTTGGCTTTGTAGTAACCCACATGACAACAGGAATAACATCAGGCATAATTAGATGAAATGATGGTGTAAGCTCAACTCTCTCCCCCCAAAGCACCCAGCCCCCCTCAAGCCGTTTTTAAACAATGCACCTTTTGTGGGATCCAAGTACTTTTTTAAAAAAACAATCGATTTCTTTCTTTCCTGTCATAGAAAAGAGCTTGCTGCTTGGATAATGAATGTTGGAATGTCTCAGGGAGGATGAAGGCTGGGGCAGGGAGGGAAAAAGACACTCCTTCCCCCTGCCCTGGCTTCTTCTAATGTCTTCTGCCAGACCACCTTTACCTCCTACCACCCCTCAGACAATAATTTCTCCTTGTTGTTACAACTTCAAATATTCTTCTTTTACACGCCTGCTTCTCACAACAGTATCCTCTATTGTGTTGGCGTTGGAGGTGAACGTGATGCAGTCATGATTTTGCCATTTCAAAGGCCTTGTCAGGTTATGGATGATTAGTTGTGCTTCATCCACTTGATGAAGCCCATCAAAGAATAGCACAAAATTTTCCCCCACTGTCTCCTTCCTCTAAGTGCAACTTGGCTGAGAGGACTACTGTGCTGGATATGAATGGAAATTATCTAAGTGTGTGACTCCAGCTCCCCCCGCTAGCTCTCCTCTCTTTAAAAAATGAGACTGAAATGTAATCAGATTTACTATAATGAGAGTGGACTGAGAAAATGCATCCCATGTAAAAGAACTTTGTGGGCAATCTAGGTCCCACACCATAAACAAAATCAAGTCACTCTGTGTCAGCGTAAGGGAAACTTCGACACAGAATGAATCCTGTTTATACCTCCTCATCACAGATTTCTAGCCAGTCTACTAAACTGTTTTGTACCCACTCCTGTGTTATACCCCCAGTGTAGATGTGTGACTTTACCAGGTAAGAGGATCCGATGTGGAAAGGCAGCACCAGGTCAAAAATGGACCAGATTCTGAGTGCTATGATTTCACTTTGAGATGGTTTTGGGTCCTTTGTTGAAAAATGAGTCATTTCAAAAACAGTGAGAGCTAGGAACTGTGGGGTTTTTATTGGTCTGTCTGTTTGGTTTTGTGCATCCTTAAGGCATTTAGATATGAAGTGTGATGCCAACTATTGCAGTATTATTAACATTTTAAGTGTCTGAAGACTTCATGTGACTGTGTAAAGCTTAGTAACACATCTGTATATGTGTGTGCATGTGTGTATTGTTGATAACTTTGAAATTGGTTTGTAACTCTACCAAGTTTATTCAACATAACTTCTTTTTATGATCCGCTAAGATTCCCTGTCAATCAGGTTTGAGGATTTGCAGTGCATCATGTAAACAATACTTGTGAACAGTGGAGTCTGACAAAGCAATTTTGAGAACTATTCATCTGGTTAATGGGCATAGGAAAATTTCTTCCAGAAATGACCCAATAGCTGTATATGTAAGAAAAAGAGAATAAAAAATCATACTCTCAGCATCATGCTCTTAATTTTGGGATAGCCAAATATGTTCTTTCCTTAAGCAGGACAGTCATTATTTCTGAAAAAAAATGGCTGTACTGGCAAACTTTAATACCAAGTGAGTGCATATTTCTTTTAGCATTGGTTTGGAAGTATTGAAGGCAAATTTTTAGTGAGCTGTATTGGGAAGATTTCATTTTGGGAAGATTTGAATTTACCACCCCAAAATTTCAGGGAAGTTTCAGGCCAACAAGTGAATGTTCCAGAACTTACAAGGTCAAGGCAACGGGGGATTGATCATAAGCTCTTTTCCAAACATAACTGCTAGGTTAACTGTTGACTGGATATTACCCAGAGAGTATGTTTTATTGACTATGAATTCATTAATAGGTAACTGGTGTGCAGACATTGAAACAATGTGCTGATTCTTTGTATTGAATCCTATCTCAGACAAATACAATAAGATGCCACGGTCTGTCAATTTCTCAGCTCAGCATTGCTGAGTGTTGATGTCAGGGAGAAGTCTTACTCAGTTAGCAGCATTCCTACAGGACTACGTGGGAATGAAGGAGCTACAGAAAACTCAGATGCTTCATAGAGATACAAAAGCTGAACCCGTAAAACAGCACAAGACAGAAAAAACCAAAAAAATGGAAAAAGATGATGGAGCTGTAGAGTTAAAAAATGCCAGTGGAGTTCCCAAGCCAGTAATATATATCTTGAGGAGAGACAGAGGCAGACAAATGATCAAACCTGCCTGCTTCAATCCAGCACAAAACACAGCTTTCCTACTATGAAATGTTACCTCTGCCCAAAAGGTTTATTGGATGACTTTTAAATGGTTACTTCTTTATATGTTCAGTTACCTGTTTACTTGGCTATTTTTTGCTCTTGTGACCTGGAGCTTTTAATTTCTCAGCTTTCTTTCCCAGAAGCATGGAGAGTCATTTGTAGATTTCATTGCTTTGCAGAGCACATAGAGCGTGGATTTATGTATCTGCAGAGATTTGAAAATGCTGAGTGCTGGATATATCTGCTACTCATAAAGTGAAGTTTCTGAATGCTGATGTACCCAGAAATAAACTAAAAATTGTTTATCTTTTAGAGCCCTATTGAACACCAGGAGGACAAACACTCTATGTTTGCTGTAAGATTAACTAGAAAGGAAAAACACGTGGCAGTCATCCAGGAAACACAGCTATCGCGGAAGGTAAACAGGCGTAATCAACAAGGGACTCCAAAAAGTTACCCTACCAACAAAACAAAAGATATGACCATCCCTGAAGGCCCTGTTTCCTAGAAGCATGTATCTACATAGAAAACAAGTGAAAATATTCAGGGTTAAGGAATAGCCCTAAGGCCTTAAGACCACGCATGAAGCCATGAAATAGGTCCAGCCCTGGCTGAAGTCTGAAGGGGGTGGTGCTTTTGAAAGACCAGAGAATGCATTTCTGCTCATGCCAACACCTAAGGAGAGAGACACTGACTCTTCCTGTACTTTTCTGCCATAAGTAATTGTTTTTTTTCTGACAATATGTATAGGACAGTGAGGACAGTAGGACTTTTCCAGTCCTGAGATTGCCTTTGTTGTTTTTCTGTGTTTCTATCCCAATCACACCCCACTGGCTGAACTGTCTGGACAGAAATGGTATCTACACATTTTGATAGATTTTTGTCCTGTAGTTTATTAAATTTCTTTATGCATGCATGTACCTGTTAGCACCCCCAATGACAACTGAAAATACTTGACTTCATTTTCTTGCACAGTGTATACTATTCCTATTCAAAATCAATCTCCTATTGATTTTGAGCCTGCTTTCTGCAAACAGTGAGGAATTATTTCCAGTTTATGGACCTCTGCTCTTTTACCTCTTCAGTCATGGCCAGAAAGTTACAATTAATCATCCATTTTTTTTTTTGTGCAGCCTTAAAAATGAAACAAGAGTACGAAAATCAATGAGAAAGCACTTTTTGCTAACAAAACTATAAACCTCCCTCTTTGTTTTAAAGTAGTTGCTCTTTCTATAAAAGACCAAATGCACTTTTTTTTCATGAGGAGCTCTCCTGAATAGTAAAATACAGCACACTAAAAAAAAACAGTGAATTGGTGATTTTAAAAGAATGACTCTATGCTGTAGACAAAGGAGGTCTTTGACCAAAGCCACTCTAAAAAAAATGCCTAAGGACGTGCATTGCTATCTTTCACTGAAGCGTAAAAACATGTAGACATTATTAAACTTCTCTTATTATGACCCTTAAGACTACTTACTGGGGAAAAAAGTAAATGTGGGATGGTAGCGTGGAATGAACATATTACTCATGCCTGTCTTAGAGGGGAAAGGGCAAAAAAAGAGTTTGGCCCATTGGATCAATCATACAAGCAAGGTGGTTTAATGTCACAGATCACAAGCGTTAGGAAAGGCAAAGAACCTGGGTTGCATGTGGTCTCATGCCCATTTTGCAGTTGTGTGTACTGGATATCTGTTGATGACAAGACAGTGACTCTTGATTTACAAGCACGTTAGCAGACAGCTGACTTGCCTTATGTGCATATACCTTCAGGTTTCACTACACACATGGGACACTTTAGCAACAGCCTTAGAACAAAATACTACAAGACTTCGTACAGTGTCTGTTCTGATCATTCATCTGTCCCCTCTTTACTGCCAGTCTCTTGAATTTGCACTAATGAACGAAGGAAGGATTTGTGAAGAATCTGCAGCTGTATCAAGCTGCTTTACTCTTCCAAACATATCTGTCTCTGGATAATTTGTGGAGCAGTTAGACTTACTCCTCTTTAATATTTCCTCTTCTTTGGAATAGGTGATAGGTAGAGTGATCTGATGTATCGGTAGACCACCTTCAGCATATTGGGGTGGCTGTAGTGAACTGAGGTGCTAATTCTATGAGTATTCCCAGGCTATAGAAGTAGGCTGGACACAATGCCGTAGTGCAGGCATAATCATAAAAAAATCACACCTCAGGCTGGCTGAATCACATGAACTAACTTCTTGATTTTTAATAATAGCCTTCACACAAGGAACAAAACCAGAACCCACCAATAAAACACGAAAAATTGTATCTTATCATACACAGCCATTTTTAATAATTATTGCAGAATAACTTTGTGATTGCAATGAATGTGAGGTCACCATGTGGTCTCGCGTTTACATCCAGCCTTGTCATTTCTAGCTCTGTCATTAGTATTGTGATCAGTGCTGCTTTCATTCTCCTCCTACTTGACAGGTTTCCAAGTGCCCTCACTCTTTGTCCTGTTCATCTGCTTCTTCCCAGGATAAACTCCCCCAAATTCTGCAATCTTTCATCATGATCTCTGGGCTGCCTTAAAGCTCTCTTGCTCTGTTGTCTGCATAAAACATCTTTGGTTGGTGACTGATGTGTAGTAGCCAGGTTTTCATGAAAACAGACTGGTGACACAGACCTGGGAACAGCTCCAGCTCTAGAGCATCCTTCTGCCTACCTAGCTCTGGATCAGTAGTCCATTTTTCTGCCATGGACTCTGCACAAATATCCTTTTGGAAGTGACACAACCTGATGCCGAAAGACCTTCCCAGGGAGGTTTCAGTAGGGAGGAAATGGGAGAACATGACATGTCATAAACTCCCTATGACTCCAGAACAAGGCCCAAAGGCTATCATTACTGAAATGTATACTACTAGCATCATTTCCAAAAGAAGGTCTCAATTTATTGTGTGTTGGGAGTTTCTAGGGTCAGCTCCATCCTGCTATGTGGCATAACAATGAGTCAGTTGCACAATAGACGTAACCTCACAGTATTCATATGTCACTTCAACAAGAAAGCAGAAAAAATTACTCTTGTAGTTACAGTGTGGTTTGGCTTTTCTGACATTTAATTCTTATATGGCAGGGATCAGTGCTTTAATGGAAGAAATTTTTTTGGACTGAAAATGAAATAATTAATAGAAACCAATTATGAGTCTGTATTTCCTATCCCTGACAAACTTCTCTTTCTTTTTTTATTTTCCTTTTCATTGTCATGTCATATCAGAGCTAGTTATAAGAGATGGGCCTCAGAGAAGACAGCATTACATGGGTAGGCTCTGGACTACTGAGCTTCAGTTCCGTTGTGGAGATGGCAGACCTCAGTTTTCACTGTCTTTGCCCTCCATCTAACACAGTGAAAACCCTAAAATGAAAGACCAGATGTAGATTTTTTTAGCCTTGAGTCTAAGTTCATAGATCATGAGATGGAAGGAAAAGCTCTTCTTTCACGGTCGAAGACCAGTGATAAAGCAATTTATATTGTGATGGAAAAAACAAATAGACAAATACCGCAAAACTGACTCTCTCACACCATGAATATGTAATATATCATAGTGGATGACCTCTAAAAATAGGCCAGATATGTGTTCACTCACCATCTAATACAGAGCAGGACCACCCATCAGAGAAACCAGCAGCTCTGCCAGGTGGCTGCCATCCTGTTACAGAGATCTTGAAAGCAGAAATGGCAAGATACATGCAATATCGGAAGCAGTACAGCAGAGAAAAGAGACAGAGGCAGGAAGTGAGATTCCACCACAGCTGCATGACGTACAATTCTGCTTTCTGGGAAGCCTGACATAACAACAGACTTGGAGTAAATAGGGCTGGATGCATTCGTTCCATGGGGTTTTTCTTTGTGGCATCCCTAGAGTGTAACCTCAGAGAGCTTCTTGGTGGTACAAATAAAGGTATTGTGGGTTGTCTGGGACTGGGAGGATTTATCAAAAAAAGTTAAGAGTTGTCCCAGAGTAGCAGCTCAGCCTTAGTCTGAGAACAAAACAACCTTATATGTTACTGGAAATATTTAACAGTTAATTTGTTGCTCAGCTGATTGTTGTGTATAAATGTCTGAAACTCATTGCTACTTTAATTGTCTTTAACCAGGAAAATGCATCTTTTTCTGCCTAGAAAATGGCTCTCATGATCATACAATAACACATAATTAGAGCAGGCTGGTGGCAGTTTGGAGCAGACTTGAGAGATTGGAACAAGCTAGTTATTTACCTTCTGGGCAAACACAAGCCATGGCTGGGAGAGGCAGGACACCAGAAGGAAGTGTTGGAATTGATCAGACAAAATAAAGTCAGAATCTAAACTTATTCCTCTAGTCAGATCTTTCCCATGTGGAACAGGGGATACCAGAGCAGCGGCTGTCCTTTCTGCTTCATATGAATTTCCACTAGGAATTCCTTAGCTCTCTGAGGAGTACAGCTTGGGACCCTGTGTATCATGAGGTCACTGCAATAAGACAATCAAAGCAAGTGTTTCCAAATCCTTCTGATCACAAGTAGTGAACCTCATAAAAGACTAGTTTAAATAACAGAGAAACAGCAGCTGAGTAGTCATGAGCCACTAAGTTCTCCATTGCTTCCTATCATCACTTGTGATCTATCAACCAACTTCAAGAGGTTCATAAGTTGGTTCATCTGCAGGAGAGTAGGACTGTGGGCCCAGATGCATGAGGTGGACCATCAGCTCAGAGCCCTTTCTCCACATGCTTGGCCAGTAAGGCTCTGTATGCTGGCCAAGGTTTCCCAGGAGCAGTAAGGCAAGGTTGAGGCCTAGGTTAGCAAGTATGCCACGCTGTGCAGGGTGCCTTGGTGTGGATCTGCAAACTGTTGCTCTTATTTGCCTGTTGGTCTTCTCTGATGAGGCAGGAGAAGGGTTTGTTGGGTGTGTGAGGGAACGCATTTGCTTGCAGCAACTCATTCAAGGCACACTTTTTCCGGATGTAACACTGTGGCCCATGTTCTTCTAAACAATTGCAACAGGAAAGCCCTGCCCATTGTCTCTTACTCTGTTTCCTTTTCCTTCCCTCTCCCCAGATTCGGCACCACTGTCCAGAGCAGTAAGGAGATGCTGGTGCGGATATCCTGCCGGGAGAGTCCCTGTTACACCCCAATGAGGTCACAGGGAGACCTCAGTCACTCCACAAACCTTTTTCACCACTGAAGCCCCTGAAGGTCAGGGAGGGTCAAAGCACAGATGGGACTCCTATCCTTTTCCTGCTTGAACACTCATAGGGTAACTTCGCTGGTTTTTGGTGTCAGTCTTCTGGTTACTCGCACCTTGTGTGTGTGTGTATGTAAGGAGGGAGTCGTATTGGTGTCTTTTGGAACTACTCAGTTTCTTGTCCTTTTTTTTTTTTCAAATTTCATAACATTATTACTCCATTAATATTCTTGAAAGCCAAGCCTTACTCCAATGGGCTTTTATGATTAAAGACTAAATGCTGCAGAGGAGATGACTGTCCTCACATGTGCCAATGAGTCAGTGAATTCCTTTGTGAAGCGTAAGTCCATCCAGATGTTGACCTCAGCTCTGATGCTACGTTCTCACCCTATTTTTCTCTAGTATTACCCAGCCTACCGAAGATGGGTATGACATGACCATCAATGACGAAAGTCAGGCTCTCTAAGAGAGTAAAATGTTTTGCGTCTTTCTACAATAGGATTGTAAAGCTCTTTCCACTGCCATAATCCTTGGCCATTGCCTTGTGAGTGTTTACATTACAAATATTATTACTTATTTAGTACTATTTGTATTGCACTGGCATGAATATATAAAAGTGACTTAAGTGTGATCAGTCACTTTGTATGGGTCTAACTTGGGTTTTCAGGCTTTTTCTACAGAGCCAAAGAGCTACATGAAACTATACCAGTAGGCAGAAAGAACAGAAAAGCAAAGACCTATCTGCATGTGGTTGCTAGAAATGTTCTGTGTGCACAGTCTAAAACCAATATTTTCACTAAATGCAAACTGAAGAAACAATATTCTGCCTACCTAGATTTTCCCAGAAAATTTGCTGTTTCTTTTCTTTTCTTTTCTTTTCTTTTCAAGCCATTTCTTAGAAACTAGACTCTGAGTTAAACTTTTAGCAATTGCTGGGCTAGATCTTCCCTTGCTGTGGGCAAGGGCCACACCGTCATCTTCCACTGTAGGCTGCATTGGAGGAGGCTGGGAACTGTACTGCTCCTGAAGGGCGTACATGACAGAGGACCACAGGTAGCCATACCATCCTGCTCACTGCATTGATTTTAGTGAGTCTCCGACAGAGGAAATTGGGATAGTGCCAAGTGAATCATGTTCTGGGCCCTTCCTTTGCCTTCCCCACCCCGCTGGGTGACACAAGTCATCCTTTCATGATGCAGATCAGCAGACCTGGGTATTTTTGCATGACTTCACTTTAGCCAGATTTCTAGAATTTGACCTTCGGGAACATTTTCTCTGCCAACTCACCTCCTGGATCTGGGACATTTTCTTAAGTGGTTTTTTGCTTTCCTGTTGTGGGATTCAGCCTAGGGATGCAGAGACTATAAATGGGGATTCCCTCAACTCAGCCTCTCCAGCTACATCCAACCAAATGGAATAACTCTCTCAGGAATTTCCTCTCCAGCTGTCATAACATACCCACACGATGCTGACCTGCCAAAGTATTGTTCCTTCCTAAGATATAACTGGTCAGCTGATGAGGGGGCTTTAGCAAAGGGAGCAGAGTGAGTGGACCAGTGCAGTGCTATAGCTTTGGCAATGTTTAATCTGAATCCCCATATTCCTTAGATATTGGGATTTGCCTGTTGCTAGTTAGAGCATTAGGCACTTAGTTATAAGTGCTTAGTTCATGCACACGAGAAGCCTATGTATCTCTTCTGCCCTCTAGGCTCCTGACCCTGTTTCCAAGTCCCAGTAGCTTACAAGCCCTGCTCCAAGCCTTTTCACTTCTGTGTTTGCACCAGATATTCCTTCCCTCAGCTTCAGCAGCAGCATAGCTAATTTTGGGCTTGAGGCTTTCTAGTCTTGAAATCAGAAATTGCCAGACCTGAGCACCACTTATTTAGAGATAAAGCCATTCCGAACTGGAGCCAGTATGCCTTTCAAAGACCAAACCTTTCAGTTCTTACTCAGAATATTAACTACAATGACCCAGACACATGTTTTCTCATAGCCTGTACATTACATCTCTCATGATGCTCTTGATTGCGTTTCAGAGATGCAGAAAGAGTGACAGAGGCTACTTTGCAGGGGTTTTCAGAGATGTTGAATTATTTGTTTGTAAGATTAGTTTATACTGAGATGCTCCAAAGCTGGTAGAGATTTTCATTATGTTCTAACCAGCTGTACAGCATCCTGCAAATGGTATCTGCTTTGTCTCATGATAGAAAGAAGCACAGGTATGAAAGGAACTCCAAATACTACAAATGTAGCACAGAAATAAATTTTGTCCCTCCTCCTGCTTGACATCCCACCTTGACAACACTGGTTTGAGAATCAGCAGCTTCTATGCATAAGGCCAGAGCCATTTGGCTTAACGCCTCATGGATTCTAGCAGGAGGGAGGATTTCTTCTTCCAGCCAACTCTCTGGCCGTTTATTTTCAGTCTCAGAGGCCCATATCACATCTGGAGCTTGCCCAGTCCTGGGTTTTGGTTTTGGATTCACAGTATGTGAGTATAGAGAGGGTTATTTTACCATTCCAAATTTCCACTAGTGGACTGTGGCATTCAGAATGAAAATAAACAATCAAAATTGTCATCCTTCCTGCTAGAGGTCATCTTCTCTTAGGGTTACAAAAAAAATAACAACAAGAAGACATAAAAACTTCAGTGTTAAAAAAAATTCCACAGGGGCGGGCAGTACAGCAACCTCGTGTTCTAGGTGAATATGAAATAAATGTATCCTTGCAGACACACAAGGTAAGATGCTGAGTTCCTCATCCAGTGAGAGACCTGAAATCTTCTGGGACAGTTTTGTCATTGGAAGAAAATATGTTAAAAGACACTCACAATTTATTCTGTTCAGTGCAGGTGCCAGATCAAACTGTGGCACCCCGTGTAATCCCTGCTGAAAGAAAAAGCAAAGAGCTACCTGGAGGACCTCCAAGACACTGGATAAAAGGCATCCTCTCAAACAAAAGTCAGGCAAAGTTGAGGGAATGCCCCAAATCTATGCCAGGCGATAAGATAGGAAGGAAATAGCTTTCTCTAGAGATCCTTCTGAAGCCAGTGTAGAAGGGATGGGTTAGGATGGGGGAGAAGCCCAACCTGGTCATACTCACACTCTTTCTTCAAGTAAAGAAAGAAGAAGAACACATTGTTCAGGGTGTTTTCTGATGGCTTCCAAGTGTTTCTACATCTCTTTCCTTGCTGTTTCTTTTCTAGGAGTGACGATTAGCAGCCCTCAGGGAACATTTTGTACCCTCTTGGGTATCATCAGCTGCTAACTACAGGCAGGCTCTGCACTTTTGGATTGTCCCGCTGACCTCATTCTTCAAGGTTTACACTTTCCACCTCTGACGATTTCAGGCCTGATCTCAAAATAACTCTTTTTTTTGCAGTGATCCATCCACACCTAAGGCCTCTTCTGAATCAGGATGTGTTTTGGTTGCTCCTCATAGTCCGCTACTCAGTTTGACCCAGGAAAGCCTTTTGGCCATGCTCTGATCATTTTTTTTTTCTACTCTAGTCATATTAAAATGCCTTTCGTGCTCCATATCTGTCATCTAGGGGAGAGAACTGAGGATATTGTGGCAGGCTTTAACTTGGAGAGGTTTAGTTGTAGGCACTTGTACATTGTCCAAAACAGCTACAACACTGCATTGTCATGGTGACAGAGCCCTTCTTAATTCTCATCAGCAATATGGAATAGGGAACTCAGAGGCCAGAGAAGGGAGATATGGACCCAGAGGCTCTAGAGATTGCAACTCTGAGGCCCGTCTAGTCCAGGGAGAGAAAGTATATTCAAAAATTTCCAGCCACTGACATCCAAGAGCAGGTTTTAGATTCACACACACAAAAAAGGGAATTCTAAGCAATAGAACAAACACAAATAATCCTGTATGGTTGTTTGAGTTTTGTGTGTGTGTGCGTGCATTCAATTCTCCCCTATTTTCTGGTTTCTAAGCAAAAAAGGAGGAGCTGCCTCTTCTTTGCCAACTCTGTATGTACAGAACAAGTTTAAAATTCAATAATCAGTGAATTTTAACTCACAAAAGATAATCTACCTGCTTTGCAGGCAGTCAAGAGCCTGAGCCTATTTAATTTTTTTCCTGCACCCTGACATTGACTGGCTTCAAACACTATGTCCAGCATTGCACAGTTACAAGATGTAATTTTGCCAGATACCCTGTATTTATGTTTCAGTGAGAGACAAATGTTCTATGTCTTTCTTTTGGAGAATTAATCAGTATTCCTTCCAGCTCATCTTCTCTCTAATGTTGCCAAATAATAGGTTATTTATTGCCATGAGGCAGACTAGCAAACTCACAAGATTTGACAACAATAGACACAGAGCTTATGAAATGAGCCTATCCAAGATACAACTGCTTGCATCCTGATATTTGAATAATTTTTGTTCACATCATCAGGTGTTTGTCAAGAATCCTGATATCTTTGTGCTTGTCCAATTTATAAGGAAAAGAAAACAGAGATTATCTGGTAACAGTGAAGAGTCCAAGTTTTAAGGTTTTAAGGAAAACATCAGCTATCACATGAACTTGTAATGTACAAGTAATTTAAAGTAGAAATGCCTAAACTGTGGGTCACAGCTGGTGTCAAAACCCCTATCACCTGGTTCATGTATTCAGCTGAGACAAATAAAGAAAGTGGGGTGTCCTATGAGAAGTTTTAAGAACTGGCATTGGCTAGCGTCACCAAATCACCTATTACTACCTAGTTAGGAGCAGGATATGGGACTAGGTGGATCATTACCAAGGACTAGATGGATCATTACCATGACTTTGGCATCTTGTGAGTTTGCTAGTCTGCCTCATGGCAATAAATAACCTATTATTTGGCAACATTAGAGAGAAGATGAGCTGGAAGGAATACTGATTAATTCTCCAAAAGAAAGACATAGAACATTTGTCTCTCACTGAAACATAAATACAGGGTATCTGGCAAAATTACATCTTGTAACTGTGCAATGCTGGACATAGTGTTTGAAGCCAGTCAATGTCAGGGTGCAGGAAAAAAATTAAATAGGCTCAGGCTCTTGACTGCCTGCAAAGCAGGTAGATTATCTTTTGTGAGTTAAAATTCACTGATTATTGAATTTTAAACTTGTTCTGTACATACAGAGTTGGCAAAGAAGAGGCAATTCCTTCTTTTTTGCTTAGAAACCAGAAAATAGGGGAGAATTGAATGCACGCACACACACACAAAACTGCATAGTGCCATGTAAGCTCCTTTTAAAAAATATTCCTCAGAAGAGAATTTAGCTGCCGAGTTTCAGCCAGGAATGAAATACATACAGCCACATAACACTCCACCCCATTCCATAAAATGGTGAGGCACTATGAAAAGCCTGAATCAGGTTTAGCTATAACATCACAGAGGTCCTGAAGGCTGGGCACAAGCAGCCCATGAGGGTTGCAAAGAGTGGATATGTGTGATTTTTGCCACAAGGTTCCAGCTGCAAAGGTCCCTCTTGTGCCAAGACCTGGGGAAGAGGTAAAGAAAGGAGGACAGCTAAAGTGGAGGGTAAAAAGAGTGAGACCATAGGAGAAGGAGAGCGCTGGAGAAGGATGGGGAGAAGCGAAGCTTTTCAGCCCGTCACAAATAGTGGCACCTGTCCCAATCTTGGACTCGCTTGTGTTTTAGTGGCTTTTCTTACTGCCACAGCTTTGGGAACAGCAGCCTGTTTACAGGAAACAAGTTGGCTGTGCTTTCCATAGCCTCACTGGGCTGGGGTGGAGGCGAAATCTGGCTCTTTCTGTTGCTGAGAAAGCCCCAGTTTGCTTGGGGTGTGTGCTCTGCAACTCACTTCTTCCCACCCCTACCTCTTTCCCTTAGCGCCAGACCTTCCACACCCCAGCCTCAGTTGCATGGACATTTAGGGGAAATTATGGTTCCTAGACAGGCTGCACGATCCCTGGAAGCTGCTTGAGCCATGTTGTGGCTAAAACCCTGGGGACCGACTCCTGCCCAGTGTTATCCTCCCTTGTATCTTTAGGTTGCGCAGAAGATATTTGATGGACATAAGCAGACTTCCTGTAATTGATGGCAACAATGACAAGAAAAATAAGATGTTGCACCACGTCTTTGCAAATATGTCTCAGAAGGGCAATTCAGGCAGCCATCTGTACCCTCCATTCTTCTCCCTCTGTGTTCCCACAGATACTTGCTTCTGGGTCATGCTGAGGGCTGAAGAGAAACCTGTGCAGTGTCTTCTTAATAGAAGGCACAGAGGTTATCACTCCAGCCTTAAAACCCAGGGCTACAAATAGGGGATGGGGAGGAGACATATTTTGGGAGAAACAAGTATTTAAAATACAACATATTTTTTCTATTGGCCTCTTTCTCACCTCCCTTGCAGCTTGTAAAACTCCTGCTGCCTCCCTTCCTTTTCAGGCAAATGCTTGGCTCCTCATCCTCCAAGCACATAGCATTCCCGTCACCCTGTCCCTGCGGCTACTGACCCAGCTCCTGAAGCTTGGAGAGGAACTTGTGGGCCAGCTGCTGGCCCAGTCCTCACTGCGGCTGTTGCTTGACTGGTGTGCAGCAGCATGTGTTGGATGGAGCTCCTGCTCATGTTGGGTGCCAAACCACACGAAGTTGGGGTTTGGCAAAGCCCAGCTGCTTCCAGCCATAGAGGCAGGGAAGGCTGGGGACAGCAACCCCAGCACAGTGGGTTTGTCACTGGTGAGGAGGGCTGGCCCTGGGAAATGGGAGATGTCCCAGTTAGTCATCAGCCACCCACTGGTAGCTGGGAGGCACTCTTGTAGCATTTGCAGCTTGACAAGGCACAGCTGAGCTCAAGAGCTGTAAAGGATGTTTCCCAAAGATCGAAGGGCCACTGCACAAAACCAGCTACTCATTCTCCACTATCCATGAGCCATGGGGCTGCTGCCAAGAGTCAGTAGTCAATAAGGTTAACACCATAAAGATGTTTATTCAGTGTACATCTAAATCCATTGAGGATGGCAATAGCAGCAGCAATATGTGGACCCAGATACACCTTTCAGTATATGGCTGTGCAAAAGGTGTGAAACACTGACAGGAGGAAAACTGTCTACAGTTGTTTTTTGCATTGCTTGCCATACCTCCACATTCCAGTTATTTCCAAGTGTTTAACTTACAATAATAAACTGAAGTCATTGAAAGCACATTGAATTTACTTAGTAAGTGAAGGACAACAAAAAGTGATTAAAAGCTTCTCAGGCATTTCAGAATTATATCCCATAGACAAGAACTACATGACAAGGAGGTTGCTTTCCACAAGCTGCTGTCATGTTCCTTACTTGTATCTCAGAAATGCATTATGAAAACCTTTTTCTGAGGAAATGCAGTATCAGGAAATCTTTGAGGTGGGAGTTCACAGATATGAATAAAATGATTTCTGCAGGAATTTAGCTTCAGTAGGGGCTGATCCAAATTGACTTAGGAAACCAGCTACCTGCCTGGAATTTCTGGGGCACTTCTGCTTCAGCTGCCTATAGATGAGGTCTCCAGAGCAGAGATGCCTCTGTGATAATTGCAATGATACTAATAACAGTCAATAATTAGCTGATTGGAAGTTCATATGGTAGCCTAGAGAACAGCTATACAAGTTGTGGTCTCATGTCATGTGTTTACCCTTGATGGGAAAAAGTGGAAAAGTCATGAAATAAAAGGAGTGGGGACCACATCACTAGAGCCAGACACTTGCAACTTGCTTTGCGATTGCATTTGTGCATTGAACTGCACAGGCTGCAGGTGCCTGCCAATGTCTGCCTCTGCTTCCCCCCACATCCACTTAAAAAAAAAAGGTCAACAGTACCCTCTTTTATTGGAAAGCCTTTAAAAGTCACCCAGAATACTCCATGGCTGCAGACTCAACCCATCCTTCCCTTGGGAAAATTCTAGATAAGTTGTATGTAACCCTGGCAAGATATGTTGTTCTACAGTCTCCTAACTTTGACCCTTTCATATATCCTTTTATTGCCCCCAAGATAAACAGACTCATAAAATGGAACTCATTATATGCCCGGGCATTGTGAGGCACTACTACTAAGCCTCTGCTATTAAGGCTTTCAAATCTCACATGGTATAAAAAGTTTACTGGACACTTGGTCCTCTTTAAGTTTGCAAACAACCTTTTAGGTCCCAATGTTATAACGTAGCAGTGAAAGTGAGATAAAGAACCTCAGATTTTACTGTAATCCTTGTTACTAGGAGTTGTACTTCAACACTTCAAGACTTGGCCTGAAGGTAAAGAAGCAGTAGCATTTACAGACTTTTTTTTTTTCCAGCTGAGAGAGAGGCTGGCAATGTACAAAATTTAATAATCCAAAGAATGCCACCCCAAAATGCACCAGATCTCATGGAGAATTTGAGGCAGATTTCTTAGAAATCTCCTGTCATTTTTTTTTTTCCCAAAATACGGATCAGGAAATGTGAGGGAAAGGTCTTTCCAGTCTAGTCCTGAGGATCCAATTTTGAGTCAGTCTAACAATATCAAAAAGGATAGCATGTTCCTATAGTGTTCTAAAAGTGTGGAGCAGGCACTACAAATCTCATTTCCATGCAGCAGAATCCATCTTGGGTATCGGATGGCAGTAGAGAGAGCAGCTGTGTGAGGTGGACAATCTGCTCAGCCTGGTGGCAGAGCTAGGAGAGGAAGCAGAAAGGTTAAGGATCATCAGGCAGTCTGAGAAAGAGATAGACTTGTGGAGCCATGCTCTTCCCTCCCTGAGACAGGCAAAAAGCAAAGATCAGAACCTTGAAATCTTTGCTCTCAGTCCCGCTTTTTAAGCACAAATCTGGCCTTCAGAAAAGGTTCTAAAGATAGAAGTTGTTATCCTATTGTACTTGCACAGTAGAACCCTCTTTTTGTGCTTCAGATATAACTAATACCTCCATGCTCCATCAGAGAGATAGCCTTATGTGCTATCATCCATAACCTACAGAAGGCCATTTTTCACACTCACACATTTCATGTCTTTCTCTTTGTAATGCAAAATGTACAAAAAGCACCCTGAACAAATGCATTAAAAATCAGAATTGTGATTCAATGAGGTAGTTGAGCAACAGCACAGACAGAAGACAATTTCAGGTGACCTCCCTGAACCATGGATTACCAAACCTGGGAGTAGAGTCTTAGTGGGGAGTGAACCCAAAAATATCCAGAGGCATGGGTAGTAACACTGCAGAGACAGCTTTTCTTCTGGAAGGTAGGAAAACCTTTCCCCGAGGAGACCCTATCCCAAATCCACATGAGGACAAAGGAGAAAAGTCAGGCCTGGAGGTGTTGCCATAAGGGTAACATACCTCATGTAAATCACATTACAAAAGATAATGCTAGGTTAGTATCAAGCTCTATCTAGTAGCTGCGGGAGCTTCCCTCCTGCTTTATTTTCTACAGCATCTTTCATATCTTCTGCCAAAGGCTTGAAGCGATGGCAAGTTTTGCAAGGAAGCGAGTAATAATAGAACCAAATCTTGGATCAGAGGCTGACAATAAAGAGTCACTGTAGCCTGTAACAGTGAAAGGTCATCCACAAAGACATGAACACCCATTTTTTGCCCCAAATTCTGGACCAAATATTCTGAAAAACAGGCAGATTTTTGGGCTGAGTCCAAAGCATGGAGAGAACTTGTAATTAATATTTTTCTAATTCTTTTCCCATCATGAATTTTCTGTTTCCTTCTTCATTTAACTCTTTCCAAAGTATCCTACTGCAATGCCACAGTCGCTCAGGCTTGATACAGACTAGAGAAAACTGGCAGGAGTCTTCTGTGTAGAGCCAGCTGGCCTTCTGAATGCCACCCTTAAGCACCTACTGTGGGTGATTTGTTTTGGTGTCACAACTGCCACTTTCCAGCAGTACTCTAGAGGCCTGGTCTGAAATATTCGTCTTGCCCTTGAGTTTCAATAATTGCCTGATATTCACTTTATTCACCTTTATGTTTACCTGAATCTATTCAGCTATGAGATATCTGCCCTCACCCACATGACACTCTGGCGACATCTTCCAAAGCTGTCATACCCTCCCCATAACCAGCCTTGAGTTAAGACATCACCCCCTTCTCTTCCAAAACAAACAAGGTCCTGTCAAGGGAAGGGAAGAATTTAAACTTGTATTTTAAGGTTAGCAACTAAAGCATATTTTCAGGAAAGAAGTGCTGTGCAAAGGAATCGGTATAGGCTGGGGATGCAGTGCAATTTAGAGAGTTCAAGAATAATGAATGAAATGTCTATTCCTCTTTAACCATTACTACTCAGCTCTGGCTTTGTTTATTTTTTTGTAGAACTAATAAATGCTCTTTCAAGTTGAAGGCTCTCAGGCAATTCTATACCTTACGGTATTCTGTGTAACTGAGGAAGCTAGAGTTGTCCTTTTGGTTCAAAATCATGTGCAGCTGTAAATTTGCAGATAAATACCAAACAATGCTCAAATCCAGCTAAAATATTCTTGGTAATGCTTATTTCACTTCTGGTCATTTCTCTTCCATCAGCACCAGTTCTCAGATTGGCTCTGTCTTTTTGCTACTCTGGACTGGGCTGCTGAAATATTCAGCATATTGTCCTCTGTATGATCCAGCACATAGGCTGTCAAGATTTTCCTTCCCTGAGTATTTACACCACATGTCTGCAGTGAGTTTGGTGTGTGACTGATATCCAAACATGAGCCTGACTTCTTGTCCTGTTTAGACGTGTGCAGGTCAGTGAGAGGGATGGGGATGGAGTCAGGACTGGATTAGCATAAGATGGGTCTCCCTTCACAACAAAACCAAACAAATCCAAAGCCTGCTGATCTTAGGAGAAGTTCAGGTCGAAGACTGATCTCACTTCTGAAAAGATGATCTACCATTGCTACGTGGGACAAATCCAGGTTCAGAGTTCCACAAGAAAGGAGCTAACTGCTGTTTTTGGAAGGTAAAGAACTATATGATCTCTCAATAAAGTTAAGGGGAATGAGCCATATAGGTGATTTGGCCTCTGCATATTACGGTGATGTCTGTAATAGCACCTAAAGATTTCTTTATTATAATTTTCTATTTTAACCCTAAGCACTATTCATATCCATTCCAAATTATTGCCCAAAACCACTTGCTGCAGACTTGTCTTGCTCACAATTTGGCAAATAGGTTTTGTACAGGAATGAAGAGAGACCAGCCTGTTGCCCAGCCCAGCAAATTCCTTTCTTGTAAAGATGGCACATTCCATAATAAATTGCTAAGGTGATCTATTCAGTGAGCCATTTGCAAAATACAGGCTCCCTTTAAAGCAAAATCTCCCACAGGAATTGTTTCTGTTACAGCTGTTCTGAGTTTTAAATATAAAGTAAATTATTAGTCAGGTATTTTCTGCATGGCTGAATCGTATTCCTATCTTTGCACGTAAGTGTATTTTTTTAACCCTTTCTTTTCTGCTCTCTGGCAGTCTTCAAAAGACAGCAGGGAGGACCTACCATGTTAGTCAAACTCTTCAGGTGAAGTTCACAGTGCTGGAAGATTGAGGATTGGCTGAAGACGTGATTTGAAAAAGGTGACACTAGAAGAATTTTCCTCTATCTTGGTAGTCATCAGGATCTATGCATGATACATGTAACTATGATGTAGGAACTTACGATAGTAAATTTTGGTGACCTCTCTTAGCCCTTTTGACAGCTTCATGAGTAACAGCAGACCCAAATGTAATATTCGATCTGATTCTGCTCTATCTCTGAGAAATCATGGATCAGAGCTCTCTGCACTGAGCCCGTCTCTGTGATGGGACTGAACAAATTTCTACCAAGGAAAGAAAAACACAAATTCAGAAGGAAAATCACTGTTGACAAGACAAAACCAAAAGTCACCAGAATGGCACGATAGTTCCTAAGGTTGGGGAATCTCTCCATGTGAGTGTTGAATGCAATTCTTAACTGAAAAAAAGGTAACTTTTTTAAAAAATATATTGAATGCACAACATTGTACTGAATTTTAATAATAAATGAAGATTTGAAGGTTTCTTGGTTTGGCCTCTTGGACTCCAAAAAGAAACAAATTTGCAATATAAGATGGTGCATCTGCTTGCAAAAATTTGCTTTAGTTGCTTTGACTTTTAATTTCATAGAATCATAGAATCAAAGAATGGTGGAAGACCGTGCTGAAATATTCAAAATGTGTATTTCTAGGATGAATCACGAAAATCCAGAACTGAACACTGAAATAAAATTTGCTGATTCTTTTTAATAATATTTACTGTAAAGAGTGTCACTTTCCAAACAAACCTAGGTCCCTGTTGAGGTGTTGTACTCAATAGAGGACAGCGTTTCTTCTAAATCACTTAAAAACTAGTGCAATTACGCAGATGAGGAGTGGGAGTGGAGCTGAACATAGACACGTACCTGGAGGTTGAACGGCCCTACGACACTTAAAAAAGCTAAGGACAGTCAGGACAGGCAGATCTGATCCTGGTACAAGTTTTGGCAGAAAAGGCCTTTGGATCCTAGAACTCAGAGCTCAAGTTTCTGGCTCCACTTCTGGAGAAACACCTGCTCTTTGCTGGCTGCTATTCGCTAGTGCAGCCTCTGCTGCTCACAGGTGGGTGCATAAGGGCTTGGATCACCTTCTCTCACCTTCATAGGTGACTGCCATTGCTGATGACCAGAAAGTAGGTATCTTTCTGGGAGATATTGTATTGGCCTTTCACCTTAAGAAAATTCTTCTGCACAGAAATACTCTTTCATTGCTTTATTAAGGTGATTTGCTCTGGAATGTTAAAATGAAGCATTCAAAGGGTTATAAATTTCACTCAAAGAGCCTACACTGCAGCACAGACCTGATGAAAAGCTGCCAGAATACATAGAGATATATGTATGAATGATTGCAAATATGAACTACAAAACTCCAACCTCTCTAAGCACCCCAAATAACTTTTTCATTTGTGAGACTCCATATGTCCCTCAAAGGTTGGCACCTAAATCTCAGTTGAACTACCAAATTCAACTAGTTGTTGTCCAGAATCAGTAATCCAAAGCCTCAGGATGTATATATGTGGCAAAAGACTTTCTGCCAATATGTCTGGAAATCTGAAATTATTTCTTCTGAACTTTAAGTAGGTTGAGCACTGACATATTTAATAACAATCGTGAGAGTCTGTGCATTTCTGGTTTGGAAAAGAAAAAGAATAACTTTTCAAAAACGTATTTAGGAGCAAAATTAACTATAGAGAGTGGTTGTCTCAGGTTGAGGTTCCAAGTTTAAAGACAAATAATAGCCATTTTACTGTCAGAATGGTTTAGGGCAAGAAGAATACAATGACTAGGTCAGGAGGATTTTATTTCTCAAATTCAGATTAAATTAGAGCTGCTCCAAACCCACATTACTTTAGAAGTGATAGATACATTTGGTTCTACAGAAAGCCCAGTGTGAGTCTTGGCAGAGAGAGAGGGCTTTTGCTATGTTCTTGAAAACATCTGCATGGGTCTTCTGGACCCTGAATGTGCTAGCAATGAGGACCCATCTGGTATTGAGGGAAAGGACCAGAAATTAACACCCCCCCGGGATGGAAGGCAAATTGGGCTGCGTGGCTCAGACCAGCTTTGCATTGACAAACAGCACTCGCTGGCGTCCCAGAGTCACTAGAGTTTTTTTTCTCAAGGTCGTGAAAGGTTCGCTCACATTGTCCTTGCCTGCTGGTCTAGAAACTGCACGTCAACTCTGTGTTTCTGTCACTCTCTCTATGCATATTTTCAATTGTTTAATAAGCAACTGTCAATACTTAACTGGAATCACTTTTGCAACTAGAGATGTGTTTTCTGCTTGGGTTGTTTTTCTTTAAAAGCTCGGTATGTCTACTTCTGCTTATGTAACTTTTTTTTAGACAAAAGTGATCTACAAGAGCTTCTTCAGGTTCTATCACAAATTTTGTCTCAGACAGCTTCTTCACTCCTGAAACAAAATTCATACTTCACAAATTACAGTATGACTTTCCAGCATACACTTAAGACTGTGTCTTCTGGCCTATAAAACTTCCTTTTAGGTTAAGGAAGAAGACCTGTTTCTATTTCAGAGCCATGGACTCTAAAAATTCGAGCTGCTTTGACTGATGGACTATTGAGATCTTGCTGAGTCTTTATGAGGGACAGCACAATGGGATGGTGCTAGAGCCAGTATATCAAATTACAGTGATCTGAAGGTGCTGATAACTGTTCTCATTGTTATTTTTTTTCTTCATAGCAGTGGGGGTTAGGAAGATCAGGATAATATATTGGGAAGCCAGAGAAAGGAGAAGAGATACCTTGTGGACCAGAACTAGAAAAAATTTGCATGAAGTGCTATTAGACATCGTTTTGGAGCCAAGAAATAATGACTTGAAGAACGCAGATGGGACATTGACAACCTGTATAAAATCTCTCACTCACTGAATCCCAACTAACAACAGCACAACTTTATCTTCAGTGTTATTTGGAATTGTGTCAAGGAGGCTTTTTTTTTCCTTCCCCTTCTTTTTCTTTCTTTGGTTGCATTTTTTTTTTTTTAGAAAAACTCAAGGTCAAACAAAACACACTCTTAAAAATAAAGTTTTATCAAGAGAGATGGAGGACTAAAGGACTTGCTATTTTTAGTAAGGGCAATCTAATCTAAGCAGAAGTTGTTCTGGGCCCTCTCTGTTTTCCATGAAAAGTAGGCGCTCCTGGGATGATTCCCAGGGCTTTCTGTGGCTTCTGTTTTCAGATGTAAACCAAGCCACCAAGTATTATTGAGAAAGTATCCTGAGCAAAATGAGAGACAGCTGATAGTCCTAGAATACTAGTACTTTCAATAAGGTCCTGCAGCTGTATGTCTGGGTTGTGAATTCTCATAGGCTTTAAGCCAAGCTCTTTTCCCCAGTCCTCCCCCAGCTACAGATATGGTCCTTGACAGGGTAAAGCATCTGTCCAACTCAAAGCACAGCAAGTGATTAAGTGCTTTCTTAATCAGGGCCTTGTAACTCTTGTATTTGACTCTTGGCTTAGTCAAAGCAAAATTTTTAAGTAAATTTCATGTGGGATTGGATGGAAATGGTAATGAGACAGGGAACTTTTCACTTCTAAGTCATCACTGAACAATTTTTCAGGAAGAAAAACACCACAAAATTATTTTTACTTGAAGGCAGTCAAGAGTGTATCTGGAATGTTGAAGCACAAATATCTTGGCTGGCCTGACTGCTCTGTATCACCAGTCTTATGGGAATTAGCTTGCAAGTTCACTGTGCTGAGACAAGACAATTAGTTTTGAAACACCCAACAGACAATTGATATAAAGGCGAAAAATAAAATATTTTTCAAACCAGGAGAAAAATAAATTTGTTTCCGGTTAGTATGAGACTTTAACCTGTATCCCATATATGATGAACGTAGCAGAACATGTCACTAAGAAATCTAGCCTGTCAGTTTTGACCGGCAGTGTCTGGGTCTATGGGATCTGTGCACTATATCTTGCAGGAGGCTATTGAATAAAAAGAAAATAAATCATCTGATTGTCAGGAGGATTAAAAGTACTATAAAGGAAAAAATGTAACAGAAAAAAGTTGAAAACCTCTGCTTTAGTAAGTAGCAAAATTATCACCAGAATATTCAAACTGATAAAAAAGAGAAAATAAGTAAAACGATGTTTCTGGGTAACCCTACGTCTTTATGTTTTGGGAAAGGATTGATCATTGAGCAGAATGTGATATAGGAGAGGGGGAAGCAGCACAGACCCAGGCTGCAAACCACCCTTTTTTACATCCTTATATAAGAGCCAATGTCATCTCAGTTTGCAGGAAACTTTGCCATGCCTGGATCATTTGGAAACCTGAATCAGGCTGCCTTCCTTTCCACCTCTTCAATTCTAAGCCATCATCTGCATCCCTTGAAGTTTGGAGAGGAAATATATATATAAAGCCTGTAAGTATTTACGAGAGCTATAAAAAAAGAGCTTTGCGGTAGTTGACATGGGAAGTGATTAAGGTACCTTATAAGCAAAGACTGCAGAAAAGAGAGAGAAGTGATGCCAGAAGGGAATCTGGCAACGATCCCGAGGTAACAATAAGTGACTTCCAGAAGGAGGAGTTGTGAGAGGAAAAGTAAGAATTTTAAATGGAGGTAAATTGTGAGGCTTTTGGCCTTGGGGACTAAGTCATGGAGACCGTTCATCTCTGGTCTCACAGATACAAGAGGAAGGTCATGTCTCACCTTGCTCATTATTCAGTTTCCTTATCAAATCACACAAAACAGAAGTTCATCTAGATTTGCTTGAATTTGAAAGGGCTCCGTTTCCCAGGCATCTCAACTTTCTCCATCTGTGTTTGTACAATTGGGCCTTGGGTCTCTCCAAGGCTTAGAAAAAAGCTGCTCTGAATAAAAATGCACACATAGGCCATGTTGCCAGTGAGGATGTCTCTGAGTTACTATTTCTTGTTTTCCTTTTTAACAGGTGGAGCATGTGTCAGACCTGTCCCTAGACAGCAGCTTATGACATGAACATTCACAGATGAAATGACAGCTGAAGAGCACTCAGTTATCATGAACAAACATGGGTATAAAAGTCTAGCTTGTGAAGTCTCAGTTTGAGAGTTATGAAAAATGTTACTGTGAACCACTCCTCATGTCCCAAATGGGACAGAAATGTTTCTGACTAGATGCCCTGCAAATGGGGAGGAGGAAGTCTTCTCATCTACAGGAAAGTAGAATGGTGTACAGAAAGGGAGGGCAATAGAAAGAGAGAAAAATTTCAAAACTATTTAGGAAATAGATGTGATTAAAGGGTACATTTGCTGAAACTGGACCAACTAGAGGAGGAGAAAGCAAGGACTGAATTCATCTGCACATAACAAACAGGTACTTTAGATATTAGAAGTGCAAAGGTTAATGATCTGTTAACTTACTTTCATTAGGGTCTACTTATGGAATTTTAGTTTATGCATAGAATCAGTGTGCAGTCTGCCTTCTATTGCATTACTGCGTTACATGGATGAAGTACAAAGACACAAAATAAACTCATTGGTCTACGAATACAGAGCATATATGTATTGATAGGCAGTGATGTTAATGGCTTGATCTTTGGCATTTTTAAGCTTCCTTCAGTTCATACCAATGTCAGGAAGAATTTCAGGTACTGAAGCATGCTGAGAATCAGTGTGTAGTTGCAGGTTCGTGTCCAAATTCAGATGTCAACAAGTTAAATTCGGATCATCATATTGCAGGAACACAGTTGGCAAGATTCTGCAGTGATATTCTCTGAACCTGTTCCTATTCAAGATTTTTTTAATCACCTAAATGGAACAAAAGGAGACTATGCTAATTAAATATGAAAGAAGCTGCAAGAACAAAAGAAGCCTTGAACTTCAGAATTATCAAATATAAATGTAAGAATAATCTGGGGATTTGGTAAGGGAAAGGATGACATTCAATAAAGACAACTGCAAGATACATGATTGTATACTTAGGTAAGAACAATCAGATGTACAAATATGGGATGTGAAATAACTAGTAGAGAAGAATCTGGGGTAATTGTGAATTGCAAGCTGAAAAGAAGTCAGAAGAGTTAAGACTGCCATTAGAAAAGCAAAACCATACTGGGATGTATAAACTGGAGAACCATCTGCATGACATTGGATGTGATTTTTCTGTCGTACTCTTCTCTCCAGTTTTGGGCACCATGGTTCAAGAAAGATGGGACTGGTTGGACAATGTCCAGGAGAGACCAACAAGGATGATCAGAAGTCAAGAGAATATGACTAATGAGGAGCAATTGAAATAAGGAGGTTGTTTAGTCTGGAGAAGACCAGACTGAGGGGGGTGTGATAACAGTCTCTAAATACATAAAAGACAGATGAAAAAGAAGAGAACAATTTCTTCTTTATGACCAGGGTTCAGAGGACAAGGCTTAAAGTATAGCAAGGGACATGTGGGTTAGATATCCCTTTCCTAACAGGAAAGATAGTGAAGCCCTCAAATAGCCTGAGATTTGGACATCACTGGAGATTTTTAACGATAGGTTGGGCTCTGCATGGCACGGGGAGGACAGGTTTTGTCCGTGGGCTGGCAGACAGAGTTGATGGCACTGAAGAAAATCACTCCATCTTTATTTTGTGTAATGTCTACAATCAACTACAACAGGTTTTTGGTAGGGGATGATAGTCGCTACGACACAGAAGTTTAGAGGAGTAATGGGTAATTCAAGCTACTGGGCAAAAAAAATTTTGCCCTCCTGTACAAACAATCAAAAGTCATAGTCACAACACCAAACTCAGACACATCCTCAGGTCTCCAAACTTATTTCACAAATAAGTAAAGTCACATACAACTGGCCAAAGAGCTTCCTTACATGTTTGGATGACACATTCAGTGAAGAAATAACTTTATCTGGACCTTAACAGAATCATAGAAACACAGAACCATTGAATGGTTTGGGTTGGAAAGGCCCATGAAGGTCATCTACTCCAACATCCCTGCAGAGAGCAGGGATATCTTCATCTAGATCAGGTTGCTAAGAGCCCCATCCAACCTGACCTTGAATGTCTCCAGGTATGGGGCATTTATACACCATTCTGGGCAACCTGTTCCAGTGTTTCACTACCCTCAGCAAAAAAAAAAATTCTTAATACCTGGTGTAAACTTCTTCTCTTTTATTTTAAAACCATTGCCCCTTGTCCTATTGCTACAGGCCCTGCTAAAAAGTTTTTCCCCATCTTACTTAAGCCCCCTTTAAGTAAGTATTGAAAGGCCGCAATAAAGTCTTCTCAAAGTCTTCTCCAAGCTGAACAACATCAGCTCTCTCAGCCTCTCTTTACAGGGGAGGTGTTCCAGGTCTTTGATCATTTTTGTGGCCCTCCTCTGGACCCTCTTCAACAAGTCCGTGTCTTCCCTGTGCTGAGGGGTCTAGAGCTGGATGCCAGCTCATGTACAGCTTCTCATCCACCAGGACTCCCAGGTCCTTCTCCGCAAGGCTGCTCTCAATCTCTTCATCCCCCACCCTGTATTGATACTGAGGGTTGCTTCAACCCAGTTGCAGGACCTTGCACTTCACTTTGTTGAACCTCATGAGGTTTTCACAAAGCCTGATTTTCCAGCCTGTCGAGGTCCCTCTGAATGGCATGACATCCTTCAGGAGTATCGACCTCACCACTCAGCTTGGTGCCATCCTCAAAATTGTTGAGAGTACACTCGATTGCATTGTCTATGTCATCGATGAAGATATTAAACAACATCTGTCTCAGAACAGACCCGTGAGGGACACTGCTTGTCGCTGATCTCCATCTGGACATTGAGCTGTTGACCACTACCCTCTCGGTGTGACCAACAAACCAATTTCTTATTCAATAAATAGTCCATCTGTCAAATCCATATCTCTCCAATTCAGAGAGAAGAATGTTGTGGGGGACAGTGTCAAAAGCCTTAAAGAGTCTTCCCTTGTCTACTGATGCAGTTGCTTCCTCATAGAAGACCACTAGGCTGGTGAGGCAGGACTTGCCCTTGGTGAAGCTGTGCTGGTTGTCTCAAATCACCTTCCTGTCCTCCATCTAAAACCTCTGTCCTCTAATCTAAAACTTTGCTTCAACACAACCCGAATTTATTTTGATATCTGAAAAAAAAAATTACTGCATTTTCATGATGCTAAGATCTAGTAGGAATAAGGACAGAGAATGAAACAATGTGAAAAAAAATCTGTTTGTGGATAGGAAACTTATTTCTCAAACCTTGGGACAGACTATTTTCTAAGGTTCCTACTCTATGTTTGCTAACATCTGAAAAATCGCCAGGCTACATACAGGATCCTGAAAGATTCACAGGTTCTCAGCTTTGACCACAGTTATGGCAGCCTGTATTCACCTCTGAGCTAAAATAAACCAAGTGAGTTGCAGAGAAATTACGAAAAGCTACATCTAATCTTCCAGTCTGGGTACTTACTTGATTTACTCCATTAAAATAATCTTTGTTGATAAATTGCATATAATGACATATGCTATATAAGAGCTGTTTAAATGCATGCTGGAGTCTTTTCAGGACTGCTGTACTTGGAGGCAGGTTCTTAGTGACAAGAAGTTTAAATGCATTGTTAGCTCTCGGTATCCAAGGAGGCTCTTCTTAATGACTTTGAGTCCAGTGCTTGTTCTGATCAATACTAAACTCTGGAGGGGCTCAGTTTTCTCCTGTGATTTACGGAGGCTTTCTGTTCCCTCAACAGGCACAGCAGTCCAAACAGAAGGACCTGCCTCTGTCCAATATCTGCCCAAAAGAATTTGTCCCCCTGCATAGATTGTCTGCCACAGGCTGCAGTGACTCGTTGCTCTCCTTTTCCTGCCACGGTCCCAGCATGAGTTGGGGAGAGAAAATCTCTCCCTGTCACCATAAATATAAATAAGCTAAATTATGCTTCAGGTGAAGAGAGCAAGGAGGATGGTTACAAGCCTTTGCAGGTGAGAAGAAGTGAGCTAGCACATGGGCTAAGTAAAATTTAATTCACCTCTGTCTGTGGGTATGGGGTGGTTATGACCCACCGTTTAGTCACATGAGCCCAGGAAAAGAGTTTTTTTGGTATCAATGATGAATGTCAGCTCTGTTGTAACAGATCCAGAAGGAGATAAATACAGGTTTATTGTGCACAGAGGGCAAAAAATTCCATAAGTTTTCCTCTCCCCCTCCTCTGTGCACCATCCTCCCCTCTGGCTGCCAAAGAAAAGAGCCCCTCAGAGGTTTCTTGAACTTGCTTGACTTTGCCGCTTCGGATCCTTCACCCCCTGCATTTAACCGAGGTTATGAAAATTAAGCTGCTTGCTCTCTGTTTATTTTCAGTGATCTTCTCTGTGTGCTGCCAGAAGCCAGGGCCATGGCCTTTCCCAATACAGGGCATCGCAGTGAGCTCAAAGTGCAACCAGGGTTGATGAGAGAGGTGCACATCAGAGGACAAGCTGAGCTTATGTAAAAACTTAAGGTTGAGGCCTCACCAGGATTTATGGTGCTTGTGTTCAAGGTACTGGTGACTGAGATAAGGACATGTTTTTCTTGCTGCTTCAAGGCAGGAACTGGCTGCAGGATACAATGCAGTTCAGCGCACAAGATTTCAAAGAATATGAGCAGCCAGCTCTGCAGCTGCACCAGTCTGAAGCCTGGCTGCAAGGACCAGTAGCTGCTGGGCTTTGCACTGGAGAAATTTCCATATACTTAGGGCATGCTGTGGGTATGAAATCGATAGTTAACGAGTCCTGGTAAATCAGATCTCAGGAGCTGGATTGAGTACCTCTATATAACGGTGACAAACCCCCAGTGCATTGGAAAGTAGCATTTTCAAAGTGTGCTCAGATAACTTGGAAATCTATGGCCCATTTTCAAGTATAATGACCTCATATTCTGTGAAGCATTTCTGTTGGGAAACAGGATTGTAAGCTTTTGGTGCTCAGCACTAAATTAACTTAAATCCCACCGGTTTTAGCATTAACAGTACATGCTTCCTTCTACAGCAACCTTAAAAAGAGTCCTAGTAAGAAGGAACACCAGGTGAAAAGTTGGAACAAAAATTAGAAGGGGAATATTTTATAGATGCACTGGTGGGTGAGATCAGAAAGTAATCTGTTTATCTCTGCTGTTTCACTGGGCTCTCTTTTGGTTTTCCCTTTTGTGGAACATATTAAATCACTCTTGAATATCAGAGCATGAATGTGGGTGATGCTGTCCAGAGCGCTAGCACAGAGCACGGACTTCTCACACAAAGCAGGGGGATGTGTCTGAATGCCAAGAGGAGTTTATTTGAGTTCCAGGAGGGCTTTCTGGACTGATCCTGTTTTGTGGCTTCTTTTTGGACCTTAAATCTATGCAGAAGAGTCTGCTTCTGTAGTTTCCCGTTCAGCTGAGTCTTGAAAGCCAGCTTGCACTCTTCCTGCTGAAGGTCTCCTAGGCTGACTCTGTGCTGTAAGATACTTGTCTTCTGTGGCAAGCAGGGCACCTCTGCCAGGGAATCTCTGGACTGGAAATGAACAAAAGCACGGGGAGGAATTCTCATCAGCTGGTCCTGAGCTGCAAACGTATCCTGACATGCACCTCAATGAGAGGAACTTGTTTTTCCAGGGCTGGTTACCAGCAATATTCAGAACTGAGCAGCAGTGATTTTGGAGAGGTCTAAAGCTCATAACACAGCTTTTCCTATTGTTTCATAGTGTCTCTGTTCCTGGCTAGGTCCAAAAACCCTGTGGAAAGTGGAAATCTTTGCAGAAAGGGATTGAAAATGGCTGGTACAGGAAGACAAACAGACTGAATACACGCACAAACCAAGATGGCATGCTTGACCTTGTTTCTCCAGAAAAGGAAACTAAAAGAAGTCCTCAGGCTAAGGTTTGAAATACAATGTTTCATGCAAATGAGCCACCCAACAGTTGAAACACTGTTTTGTTTTCTGCCCCTCACAATTTTATGTTGAAGTCATGAGAGCTGCCTTGGGCAATACGAGGATAAAATTATCTGTGACTCATCCTGTGCCACTGTAAAGAGTCTTGCTCTTCTCCCTTGGGGTGGTTGGTCACACCAAGCAGATCTCGCTTGACTGAAAATAGTTATTAATTCCTTTCTTTGTCTCTCTCTTTTTCTTTTTTCTTCTACTAATTCCATCTTACCTAACTCAGCGAAAAACTTCAGACAGATGAAGTATCTGTAGGTCACATTTGTCCTTTTTTCTTTCTTTTCCTTTTGATGGAGTTCCCTGATACTACTGCTCCAGCTCCCAGCTAAGTATCATGGTGGCATAAAACTCAAGTCAAGTGATTGTCATGTGACCACATTTGTGAGTCAATGATCCACACCAGGTTTGTAACCCGAGTGCTTTTTTGCTTCATCTTCTAAACCACAGAATCATGTGACTTCTGCTGAATAACAAACACAATACCCTCTAATAAGTGCCTTGGTATACATCAGGTTATCCATCTGCTTTGGTTCAAGGTTGAAGAGGCTTAGAAGAAATAACGAAATGTGTTCATGTTTTTTTTTTTCCCTTTTATTTTTTGTCAGTTTGTTGTTTACGAGCCAACACTGAGTTGCTTTGACGTCTCTTCCTCTTTCCCATTGTGAGTTTTGATAGGGCAATGTTGTCAAAACTGATCCGTAATGACAGTGATTTATAGGGAGATGTTTGCCTTTGTAGAAAAACGTCATTCCAGGTCAGTAATTTGGATCAGAACATGGTAAAGCATTAAGGAAGCTCCTAGTGGGACATGAACTAAGTTGTCCTGCCAAAGCCTTTGTAGATAGTACCTGCTTTGTTACAAAGATTGTGTTCTGAGTTGTGTTTGTATTTCATTTAGCATGCTAATGCCAGTGTTAGTATGAACCTGTAGGTATTACTAGAATGCAGACCTGAAGAAAAAGTAGTTTTCGCATTTTTTCTTAGGATCCTTCATGCTAAAGTTCTATTTCCTGCTGTCAAGGAACTATCCAGACTGACTTTCTGCATTTTCTGTACCGAAGAACTTCACTTAGTTCACCTAGTTAGCTTCAGTCAAGCTAAATTATCTCTTCTAGAAAGACAGAGGGTGTGAAATGTAGAGAATTTAGACGATGAGTCTTCCACTTTTCCTATCAACTGCTTGGTTCCACTATGGCTGTTGTCAGAAAGAGCCACGAATCAGGGAAGGTCTGGGTTCACCTGGAGTTCTTGAAATAGCTCTTGTGCCAATGCTTTCTATGGGAGCAGCACTCCTGAATGTTCACCGTTTTGCCATCATTGTCACTATTAGCTTATCATCATCACCAAATTCTCGTATACTAGGAAATCCCCAAAACTTTGATTCCTGGGAATGTTCTTGTACTACCTTGATTTACCCTGTAACTCCATTTTCTCCTCTTATGGCCAGCCCTGGAGAAGAGAAAGACCTTCATGAAAAGCTAATACAGTTACTGTTCTAGTTTGTGTACCAAGGGCTTGTGTTTTTGTTGTCATGGCTGCGACGTTTTGTTCCCATAGCACTGTCTGTGTGTATGTGTATGGGTATGTGATTCATTATCTACAGACATTAGAGCCTATACCCTGTGCTTCAGTTTGTGCTTTAGCTGCTTCCCTATAAGAGAATGAATAAATATCTCAGATCTGCATCTTGGTAGGTTCAAGCCAGTGTTCAAATTATTTGTCTTTGGTTCATCTCCGAGGCTCTATCAATTAATTTACAAAAGCAGTGTTGATAATAATGTGGAATATTCTAATTAATGCATGTTCTGTATTTTAACAGAAACTGAGGACTTGCATTTCCATGTTATACAAAGAAGCATCCACAAATACACGATACTAGATATTATTCATAGGAAAGTCAGTATAGGAAAAGATCATTCCTGTCATGATAAAAGAACAAAATTTATCATGCTTAAAAATCCCAACTGTTGGTTGTACAGTAGGAAGACTGTTTGCCTGATGGTTTCCTGCAATTCTTGAGTGATTGGAATGCCTGGAGTGTCACATAGCAAAACACTTAATAAGCTTTTATATATCCCCTACATTGTATATACAAACAAATCATGCATGCTTGGATTTTTTTGCACATTCAATCTTACAGCATTAAAAAAAATCTAAAAAGAAATTATTGTAGAACATATTGCCTGCAAGTAGCTGTGCGTGTACATTTAAGCATCACCTGTGCACATAATAATTAATGGAAAATTTCTTGTAAATACACTTTTTCATTATATAAGTTTGATTATCTGTTCCAGAGTCTCTCAGGATTGGGCTTTGTTTCACCAGCTCTCACAAGTATACAACACAACCCTCAGTCTTCAAAGTCAACCCCCGTGCTTTGTCACTAAACCATCTCAACTTGAATTTCCTTCAAAATAATCCTTTTATTTTTCCTTTGCTGGTTCCTTTCTCCTCCTCTTTTTCCCCAATACCCCAAGCAAGGAGCAAAACTCCCTAAATGTTTCTGCAGAATCTCACAAACAGTTATCAAAACTCTGACATCTGCCAACATTTCTTTTTTCTTCTTATAAAAGGCAAACAATTCTCCTTCCCTTCTTTCCAGCAATGACAAACATTCATTTTGCAGAATTAGCCTCTTTAAAATCCAGAACTCCCCTGATTCCAGCTTTTGAGGGAGATGAACTATGCCCCTCCATGGAAAGATCTCCCTGGAATATACGACTGGAGAAGAAGAAATTTTGGAAACCTTGCCATATTTCCAATGTTTGAGTCATGCTAAGTTCTTGTCCTTTCTAGTATCTTGTGGCAATAAACTCCATATGCTAATGTGGTAATAGAGGAGTTTTCAGTCAAGTACTTACAAGTATGACAAGGTTTAATAAGAAAATAATAGGGAACAGTTCAATTATTATTTTTTACGGCAGAAGAAGAACATTTAAGGGTTGGGTCTGATATCTACATAATTCGGAAAGTTTAATTCAAGGCTAGATGTTTACCTGGAGAATAAGGATTATTTTAAATTGGAATTAAGATTAGCAGATTCCTATAGTCTGTGTTAGGACAGAATAGCCCCTTGCAACATCTCATGTAGGAAGTATTCCTGTTTCCCAGAACTGCATCATGACTTTCAGCTTTCTTCGGCTGCTGTCTGGCTAGATGCCAGCACAGAGGAGGCAAGGAAAAATGTGTCCTTTCTCTTTTACTCTAGCTAGAAGTATAATTTCAAGGAAGATACCTGCTCTGCCTTTCATTAGTCTCAGTGTTGGGCCAATTGATGTGTTAGGGCTGTTGGTATTCCATGTAATGTTCTTCCAGAGCAGAGACCTAGCAACAACGATGTGCTCATTTGGCTGTTGTGCATCAAGTATCCTTTGTGTGGTCTCGTGGGATGGTCAGCTCTCAGGTGACCTTTTCAGACAACAGCGTGTTTTCCTTTGCTAAGGCAGAAGTTTGAGTTCTTCTCTGTTCATCTCACACAGGTTCCTTCTAGGGTGTCAGAGTCCAGGATGCTTCTCAAGAACAGGCTGTTCGCAGCTTTTCAGTGAAGTAAGCAAACAGGACCTGCTCATAAACCGCTAATTATCTACTTGATTTTCTGAGTCATCACATCCAGCTTGGAATGGGAATCGTGGCTGAGCTGGTTTTTTTTTTTTTGGCAAATCAAAGGATCCCTTAAGACCAAAAGTGACTGGTTTCTTCCTTTTATTCCCTCACATCCCATTGAACATAATACAAGATACTTTACAACCTCTGTTGTGGGTAGAGATAAGAAACCAAAGGGACTGGGAACTCTCTCCAGTGTCAGTCCTGCTGGAGCATAGCTCCAAGAAAAACAACATGGAGAAAGGATAGAAAATCTGCCATTTGGGCAGCTCCCTTTCAGAGTGGCAACATGAGCAGAGAAGAGGCCAAATGAAAGTGGGCTGGTGTGGGAGAGATGAGGAAGAAGCCATGGTATGGGCTGCAGTGTTTTCATTAAGGATTCAGAAAAAAGGCAGTTTTCAATTGGATCTTAAAATGCACTGCAATCCAGTAAACATGTGTGTGTCAGTGGCAAAGGTTCTTCGGAGCTCTGGGGATTTTCTTATTTCCAGGATGTTCTGAGAAACAGAAAAACAATAGAGGGCAGAAGAAGAAGAACTGTGAAACATGCAAGTTTCTGTGCGAAACGTGGGAAAACATACTTTGTAGGATTGAAATATTTTATCTGTTCTGAAACAGGTCAATTTGTGTCATTCTTGAATGCTTTAAAGCATAAGAAAAGCCATAGCATTCAAAATGAAGGGCGCCTTTTAACAGGAGAATCTAAATGTTTCAAATGTTTTAAAATCAAAAAGAAATGTATAAAATCGCAAAAAAAACCTATGTGAAAAATAAGGAGCTCTTTTCCCTGGAGAAAAAAATTACAATATTTCCATAGTTAAGAAATTAAGAACTTGGGGACAGAGTGTTTTAATCCTTTGCATATTTGGAAAAATGGGTGTTTGCACCACTGTTTTTTTCCCTTCTTGGATACCAGTGAGTTTCAGAAGAAGCAATTTGCCTTACCATGTTGAGAGGAGATAAATCCAACAGAGGAATTCAGATTTAGAGCCAGTGCTCTGTCACAACATGGACAATACCATGGAGGTGATGAAGTATTAACAAAAGAAAGGAAGATTCAGACCTGTAGATAGTTCCCAGGAAAAAACTGAGCCAAGACAACTCAGTCCCATCAGAGGCAGGCAGGAGATCTGAGTCAATGAGGGTGGTAGAATGGAATGACTACATCAGAGCCTCCCAATTGCACATGACGAGGTAGTGACAATATTGGCACAACTCAGCCTTTCCTTTCAAACACACAGAGATGCTTTATGCACCCCTCACTATGCAGGGGAGATGGACTGTTCTCCATTGGATACAGAGGAACAACGTGAAGTCCAGCATAAACATGCCTCTGTCAGAGCCTTCACTGCTTACCTCCTCCCCATCACTTACTCATCCCTCCCACAGGCAGGACTGCAGATGAAATACCAGTGGAAAGCAATAGACAGGGTTGCCTGAATGGAAATTGAGCAGCTGCTGGAGTGACACTGGAGTAAAAATCTTGTGCCTTTAATGGCAGGAGCTTAATACATGCAATCTTTCCAGCATCATGATTATGACAGACACTGGGTCCCTCCATATTGTGGACATATGGAAAGAATAAAGATTAATTTACACCATATTTCTGGACCTGTAGTTGTGTGTGTAGAGCAGTTCCAGTGCAGAGACAGTAAGGTTCTGGAGCAACCATTGCAGTCTTTCAAGGAGTACATCCAAGACTCTGAAAATATTCTCTGGGGAATGTTTCCTTCAGATATTGTCCTTCAACACAAACTGTATTTTCAGGTCTGGAATAGTGGAGGAAACAAGGATTCTCTGTTATATTGGGCTCAGATTGATGTCCTAAAAGCCAAGCCTTCATTTTGGTGAAGTAAAGAACATACCTGCTCATCCTGAGAAAGAACAGATGGGCAATAAACGGAATAACTACTTAATAAATTTCCTGCTCTTCTCCAAAGACATTATTTGGGAAAAAGGATGCTGAGTGAGAAGGCAATGTCATTAGGAAAAATTCCTGGCTTGTCATTATATTCAACCACCATGGGCAGAAGAGGCAGGTATCCACCCATCAGTCTAACTTGGAGTAAGTCTGTGTCATGTAATGTCCTCTCTCAGTGTCAGTCCCAGGGTCAAAGTCTGTAAGATTTCAGTGGACCACAGCAGCATCTTCAGCAATGCCTAAATACTTCCAATGCCCTGGGCAAGCAAGAGTTATGGATTGCCTTTATAGTGAAACAAGTTTTTTGGGTGTAGAGGACGAATGAGGCTAGTGCCTCAGCAGCTGATGCCCATCAAGAGACAAATAGTTTGCCGTGGAATTCTCCTGATGATGAACCTATACAGCAGTAATACCACCATGATTCACTGAAGGTAAAACTCAGTTGATAATGGAAGCAACTGTAGGAACTGCCTAGTGGGGAGAAAGTTGTCTGTACAGCACATTGATTTTCTGTATGGGAGGAAGAAGAAACATCATATCCAAGAAAACTATGAATTATGCTTTGTTATAATTTACACTTCTGCTATCCCAAACCAGCCAGATCATCACAGAATCTACAACAGTTTATTCTCCTCTCAAGGTTATGTTTCTTGGCAGTTGGCAAAGTGGAAGCCCTTTCTTGCAGCTTTTGTTCCCAGATGCGGTACCTGTCTTATTAACACTAGGTTTGGTCTCTACAAGGTACATTGAAAATCTTGAGGCCACTCAGCCAGAATGTGTTAATTAGAAACTGAATGGGCATTTTGCAAGTCATGATTCACTATGCTTGGACAGTGAGTGACAGCACGTGATGGCAGAACATAAGAAATTCGACAGCAAAAAGTAATTTGTGCCCACAGTATGTTCCCCCAAGTATTCTCAAATTCAGGAAGGTCAGAAGTAACAGAAATAGAGAGCTGTCTTTCTGTTGATACCTAACCAGAAAAAGTGGTATGATCCAACATTGTAATACATTTTCATGAGGTGATCTACTGACTCAGGAACAGCTGGGCCACAGAGCTGGCATTCTGCATCCCATGAAGAGCAGGTTGTCCCATCCTGAAAATAGATGTGTACACCAAACATTTAAGACAGTGCCAAGCTCAATGGACAGTCTGCTGCAATGAAGACACCAAAATCAGAAGAAATTACAGGGAGACAGTGATGAAGATGAAAATACACACACAAAAAAGAAACAACTTGCAGCTAAGGCCGAAATCTGGAGGACACCAAGAGTTTTTCAGCAGTTGGACGAATCAGATACAAGAGATGCTTGATGCTGAGATACAAGAAACCAGGATGCTTATCAAAGATGTGAAGGCAAGAACCGGACTGAAACAAATTCTTCACCTACAGTGATAAAGCAGACAGCCCCTAGAAGATGGTTAGAAAAAAATCCAGAACACTTGAAGCTGAACCACTCAAACAAGACTGTTTGACTGGGCGTGTCTCCATCTTGTAGACCTGCTGCTGGTAAGGATGACTCTTGTACATAAGCAAATACCATCGCAAAGCACAACAATAGCAGTTAAAAAGGAAGGATGGAGAAATTTATGTGAAGCTGTGCAGGTGAAGTGCAAGTTGGGGCGCAGGCAAAAAAATACATCGAATCTACCAAGAAAGTGTCCTTGAAAATGTGGCTTGAATAGTAGCTTTGTCTGTGATACCTCCAGGTTGCATTCTTCTAATAAAATATCACTTTCATCTGGATATCTATGGAACACTCTTGTGCTGTTTTCTCAGAACATGGCACATAAACCCCGTACTCCTGCCTTCACAGACAGATATCCTACACATCAGAGTTAAGAGCTACAACAAGACAGAGGATACTTCCCTGGGATAAGCTGGTTCTTCAAAAGGTTAACATTGACTCTCCAGCTGGGAAGTTAGTAGATGAGAGTGAGAACATATCTTTCATTAGGCAGATATCTTTTTTTTTCCATAGACAAGAAAAGAGCAAAAACAATGACCAGCCCCCAGTGAGATAAGCTGGAGCTTTCCCATAGCCTTCATTGGTACAAGATTTTCAGTCTCGCTGCCAATCTGGACCTTGCTCTAGGAGGTTCCTCCTAGTCTCCAACACAAAGCCCTTCCATACAAACCATTCTACCAACCTTTTTTTTGATCATTGCAGACAAGAAAGCAGAAGATCAGGCCTAGTAATTTATGGCTTCTTTCCTAAGGGGATGCCTTCATTATCCTGGCTAAAGTACAAGTGAACGTCCCATCTCCTCCTTCCTTCAGTGGGCACCAGTGACTGATGCCTGTACCCTGCCCATATCTGTCAAAACCTTTTCTGAGCTAACTCTCTAGACCTATAGGGTCAGGTTAATTCAGGCCCAGACAAGGAAGAAAATCACAAGAGCCTCCAGGTGTGACAAGGTACTGTGGCACTTGGCTAGAGTGGTGTGCTACGATGAGTGGTGGAGTCAGGAGGAGATGGGAAGAACAGTCTCAGTCTTTTCCAGAAATTTCATAGTTAATGTATAGAGACATCTCTTGCTGACAGAGTAGTTCGTACAGTGCCACGTAGAATAAAAGCTTCGTTAAGGCCGGGACATAGTCCTTCACCTGCAGCCATATTGGAACTTCTCTTTTCTTTTCTACACTTTCAAACACCACTGACAGCAAAGAGATTATCAGGAGGACATTGTCTTCATTTAGAAATTGATCCTTTCCCCTCCTTTCTAGTAAAGGCCTAGGCTTATGCCTGGAGGTCAGCTGGGATCCAAGGGCAGCCAAGTAGCTCTTTCAATACACAACAGGATGGAGCAACCATTTTAATAGAAAGGAGAAAGAACTCTTTCCTCTCTAGCTGTAAAAGCTTGTAATTGACCTGGCAGAGTGTGCAAACCCTGGTTTGCCTGGGAAACGTTCTCTTTTCCCTTACATACGTGCTCCTTTGTGACACTGTTGGGGGCTGCTGTGCTTCTGTCTGAATTATTCGGCTCTTAATTAAGTGCAGGATGGTCTGTTGACAGAGCAGGAGGCTGCTGGTAAAGACCTCACAGAAGACAGCTTAGACAATGCAGGCAAACCTGGAGGAAGATTAAGCAGCTAAAACAGAATCCCATTTCCGTACCTCCCAGCATGATCAGAGCAGACTGAGAAATCCTTGGTTCCAAATCTCTCTCCCCTTATTGCTCCACTTGTGACCTGAAAAATATGCATGTCTCCCTAGATCAGGCACCAAAAAATATCTTATAAAGAGCTGCATAACAAAGTGAATACTACCTGCTAAAAGAGGAACTATTTGTATGACTTTCACGTCATGATCAGCCCTCTGCTGGGCTCCCCTCCCATTTGTCCCAAGGGCTGCACAGAGACAGATCTGAAAAAAAGGGATCATATCCCAAGAGCTAAGTATTAGACATAGTAGACAGACATACACAGAAATAGGAGGGCACAAGACTTGCAGCTGGTTTTGTAGCTATGGTTTTACTGAATTTCAACTTCAATAAAAGGCTTAAGCGAAGTGAACTGGAGATAGAGGGGGGGGAGAAATTCTCAGTGTGTATGTGAATTACCTGTTAAAGGTACACTGACTCTGCTAATCCAGCACTAGCCGTTCACTTGCTTTTCCATGGAGGCAGCTGGCTCAGATGAGGAGAATCTAAAAAGTTCATTTAATCAGTGCATTAAAATTTAGCATTCATTACATCCTGGCTTTGCTGAGTCCCTTAGCTGTGGGGAGAGGCACCACTGATTTACTTCCAAATTCTAATCTGGAATATAATTTTCATCTATTTGTTCTTCCTCAGTTCTTTTTCTCTGGTGCCTCACTTCCTCTTCTGCTCCTCTCCTATTTCCTTTCTCACCATCTGTCCACAAACAACACTGTTTGCCTGCTGTAAAATGGTGCAACTACTGCCAATTTATGCCATTTTATGCAATTTCTTTTCCTCCTCTCTATTTATAATATACTGAGTCACAGAAAACAGAGCTGAGAGAATCTGCCTGCCTCAAAGCGAGATTGCCTTTGCCTAAATGATTTGTCTAACCTCCTATTACAACCATTCGGAGATGGAAATTCCACAACTTCCCTAGGCAAATCTATTGCCTAAAAATAGATGCTGTTTATCAAATAGTCTGAAACTAAAATCTGTAGAGAAGTTTATCTTATGTGCTCTCAAGTATCAAGGCTGGGACAAAAAAAGAGGCCAACGTTATCTTCTGCCATCATTCCAAGGTCAGAAGAAGTCCTTAGAGCACAATCTGGATTTAGTTATAGAAAGTCTCCTGGCAGCTATGTGTACCTAAGACAAGATGCTCAAGCTGGTTCTGATATGTGTATGCAAGGCCCCATGGTAAGTAAAAAAATCAGTATCTTCATTGCTGAGATTACAGCTCTGAGTTGTGGCTACCTCCCTCCACACTCAGACATCTACAATCACACCCACACTTTCCTTGGAAATGATTTTGGTTTTCATTTCTAGAGGAGCAAAATGTGGAACAAGATGAGATAGGTTTTCTGGGAGAAGATTGGCTTTGGTTGGGAGGATTACTTTTATCCCAGCATAGACAATTTGAGACATTCAGATGATTTAGGAGTAAAAAAGAAGCATTTTCTGTCTCCAGTACTATAAGTAACACAGCTTTTTCCAGGTGAACACATTTCTAATGCCTTCCTCCTACATCACACTGATGGTTGAAAGCCCCAGGACTCCATGTACCATGAATCTTTGACCCTCATAAAAGTGTTAGATTTTTTGCCCAGCATGAAGCAAGTCAGAAGACTTTCAAGGAAAGGGGTACTCTGGTTGCATGTGCCATGAGGATATCAGTCCTCAGATCTAATGTTTTGGCCTCATCTCATAAAAAAAAGTTAAATACAGACAGCATATTTTCCCAGAAAATGCAAATTACTCCATTTCCTATGCATGTGATCTGTGCCTTGCTTAGCTCTGGCTTGTGCAGTAGATCTCAAGAGCTCAGAAACATCTCCTCAGCTGGTGTCTGGGTCAAATACTCAACATGATAAAACGAAATCAAGCCCTGTCCCACTCACAGGTTATAGCTATGGGTCTGCAACAGATAATGTTGAGTAGTCAATGGAGCTGAGCTGGGAGTGAAGAGGAAACATAGGGTCCCACCTTGCTTCCCTACCCACTGTTTTGCTGGTGACTGTTATGATTTATTTGCTTGCATTACTCTCGCCTTTGCTGACTGTGATCCTCTATGATCATCAGACAGAACATCAGTGACTAATGAGGTGTACGTGTTCCCCAGACGAACACTATTGCTCACTTCTGCCTCTGGGCAGTCTGGAGGTCTACTGAGGACAGAGAAGCAGGAAGCCGTTTTGCAGTGAACAGCTTAACCTTAGAGGATATTCACCAGTGGTGGTTCTAGACAATGTGTGACAGATGAGGTCAAAACAGGCCCCTAATTTAAAGGGTCTTTGTTCCTATTCCATGTGCTTCAAAAAAGAAGTATGACAATCTCTACTGTTCATGAGCAGTTCACAAATCCATTTTTACAGAATCTCTATGTTTATTAAAAATAATGGCCTTTGTCCCATAGGCCACGCTTTTCTTTTTGGCAAAACCACTTAACTTGCCCTCACTGAGGTGTAAGATTTCCTTTGGCTGACTTACTTTATGCTTTTTGGCTATGGAATGAGTGTAGGTTTCTAAAATGAAAATGATTGACAATTTATTTACACATACTCAGCCAGGTGCTGTTGCTAGAATCAGTGACAGTGTAACCATTGACCTCAGTGGAGATTTTCCCCTTCACTTCAGCAGTGAGTTTGGCTTTCCCCTTTTATGCATATAGAGTTATAAACCCCAGAGTTGCCTGAAGTTACCTTAACTTTCATTGCTCTTAAAGAATCCATAAAGAAAATTTATAGGAGTCAGTGCATTTTTCTGTCCAGAAAAAATGACTAGATCCTTTCACCCAAAGTATCCAAAGACATGGCAAGACCTTCATGCTGTCTGCCTCGGAACTATTGTAACAGATGCTGTCGAATGACAAGGGTATTTGGAATCACAAATTGAAGTTTTCATTCGGGCATTTCCTTTTCCAAACAAACCCAAGATTCAATAGGTAAATACTAGAGAATCATTGTTATCATTCTTACAATGATTGTCCATCATTCCAGACAACAATCTCCAGCCTCCTGTCCTGGAGGGAAGGATATGAGGGAAGTTGGATGGGAGCACTTATGGCAACTGTTAAGATAAGGCAAAAGGCGTCCAGCTGCGATTCTAAATGGCTTTTTGCAGCTGCACATGGCTGCGCTGAGACAGCCTTAATATGCTGCTAGTGTTCCCAAATTAGCTCCCAGCAAAGAGTTTAAGCCTCTAAGCTGAATAATAGTGAGTGTTTCAGTGCTCGAACTTTTGCTTATCCTGAGAATTGAGGTAAACATGTCTGGCTGCTTGCACTGTGAAAAATATGATTTGCTATTGAAATGCGTCTGGACAATTATCTTGAGGCCAACGTTCCTATCTCCAGAGCGATGTGATCCTGCTAAGGGTGTGATCTCAGATGGATCCTCTTCCCCATGAAAGGGGTACTGAGGATCTGATCCTCATATAAATAACAGTGTAGCATCCTGTGCCTAATGCTGCTGGAAGCAGCTCTTTGGTATCTGAGAACTTGAATCCCATGAGGAAAAGCTGGCTGTTTGGCTGCTGTCCAATGTCAATCAAGTTTGCACAGGCTGGGAGGGATCTGGTACAGCTTGTGGCTAACCCTGAAGAGGAAGATTATTGCCCAGGAAAGGGTGCCATTTTGGGCCAATGGTGCATGGCCAAGTTCAATGAATTGATAAGATGAGGATGAGCTTACTTGGGTCTCTCTGGAATATCTTCACTCTGCAAACTAAGATACTGGCTTTCCATGATGCTCTAATCCTATAAATTCCTACTGATTTAAACAATATTTTTATTATTATTATTTTTAAGCACGTAGACTAAACACAATCCATACATGTCACAGCTACCCAATGAGTTCTTTCCCTTGCATTGGGAAAGCAGGACTCATTGGATTGTTTATAGCCAGCTTTGTACTTTAAATGGCTGACTTTGCAGGACTCCTCTTGTTTTTTGGTGAAACAAGAGAGGCAGTAAGAAGTCACTGCACCTCCAACTTGTTGTGCTTTATTCTTAGTAACTTGACTGAGCACCACACATAAACTCTGCTGGGACAGATAGTCTCTGAGAGGACAAATTCCAGTTTTGCACTGAGTGGCACGAATCCAGAGTCAGTTCACTGAAATCAGCAGAGTTATTTTGGATTAAGATTGAAGAGATCACAACCTAAGTTCAGAATCTGAGTGGAACAATCCTCAGAAGGTACAAAGGTTAGATGGTATTTACTTGGAAAGCCAAGGCATATCTGAAGATATTCAGACTTGATCTATCTGACCTGACATGACTAAAGGCTGTTCTAGTTCTCCAGTTCCTATATGGCAAGAGACCTACAGCTTCTCTGGCTAAAGAGCAGCTAAACAGCAAGGACATTGATCAATTGTCCAATGACTCTAACAATGACTTTCGCAGAGTCTTTGGGATCATTTCTTTTTATTTTCTGGTTACAGTAGAGGGACCAGCACAGGACATATGCAATGGTGGGTAAATAGAGCCTTAGGTATAGAGACAGGGACTGAATATAGATGAATGAATAATTAGAGGTGTGGAGGGTGAAGAGGAATGGAAAGTACAAGAGAGAAATCAGTTCTTTCCACAATGCCTTCAAAAGGCTCTTTTTTTGAATAAAGATAATACCTCAGCCTTTCAACGCCATCCCTCAAAGAACAACAGACAGTGGAGTGAAAGAACTTGTATTCTGTGATAATGTTCGTGATACACGTGAATAAAAAATCACCAACTGAATTTTACCTTGACATTATTATTTTTGACAGTTATTTCTCTGTCTTTTAATAAGGTCCCTGTATTTGATTTAGGACAGTTTCTGTAACTTTTGGGTATTATCCCAGGTCTATCTTATCTTACACTGTCATATTAGCTTCTGCTGCAGAAAACCTATCTTGGCTTCAAACTATGTCCCTCTTCTTTACAGTGATTGGACTTAGAATGCTTGGAATAAGTGGAGAAGCCAGACATCACAAATCCATCTTATGTATGCATGTGCATTAAATTCATTCAGTTACACACACCCCCCACCAATACATCAGTTACCTTTGATTAGAAGTTAGACTACAGAATGCCAATTTGTTCTCAAGAATGTGAGTTCATACATCTTCTCCAGCACCAATTATTCTTCCCTTTAAGTTTAGCCCTAGGATTCCAGAAATTCTACCTTAGTCTCCAGTTTCACCACAGTTTTACCAGGTTGTTAAGCTCTGGAAGAGGCTGCCCACGGAAATGGTAGATTCTCCATCCCTGGAGATGTTCAAAGAATGTGCAGACCTTGCACTTCTGGACATGGTTTTGTTGTCATGGTGAGGTTGGGCTGATGGTTTGACTGGATGATCTTGGAGGTCTTTTACAACCTTAATGATTCCATAATTCCATGAAAGACAGTTTTATCTACCAGGTTCTGTTTCACCGTCTGTGATACTTCTTCCTAACCACCTGTGAGGTTTGCCAGGATGCTGGATGTGCAAGAATTGTTTAGGTTTTGTACAGGATGCAGAGATCACTGCAACCTGCACCTCTCAGGGCTTTATAGGTGAAATTCGGTTGTGTTCACACTTCATCTGGAAACATCCAAACAGGAAGGGATTAGGTAACTTCTGAGTTCACAACTGGATAGCAAAGAGTCTTCCTTCTTGTGGTCCATTGTGCACCCTCCAACACTCACTCCTGTGTTTTCCAGAGCTGTTCCTACACTTTCATGAAAAACCTGCAAAGTGTAAAGTGATGCAGCAAAACTGCCTGAATGACTTCATTAAAAAGTCCTTTACAAACTGTATTACATGTTAGAAACAGTCAGCAAGAAAAGATCGCAGAAACTTTAAGAAGATCTTTTCCTCCTCTCCTCGATATTATCAGGAACTCTGCTTTCTCTCATATTAACCCTCTCTGATCCAGGAAAGCCTGGGCTAGAAACTCACAGGAAGGGAAAAAACAGATCCTTTGTGTTCAGTGAGAGCAGACAGACATCCTTACTAATCAGGAACCTGCCTTGTTTCTAATAAAAACATACATTTCAGATGCTTTTTAAGTAAAATATTTTGAATGATAAACTAATCTTGAAGTATTTTTCAAACTTTATTAATAATAATCAATCTCTATGGATTTTTTTTTAATTCTGATTGTTTTGTTCAAATTTTGAGTGTAAAACTAACACAAAAGCTTTCATTCAATTAAAACCTATTCTTTTTCCTATTCTTCTTGTGAAGTTTGGTTCAGGTTCTTGCAGTACCACTGCAAATCCCTATTTAGTTAAGTCAGTCTTTTCTTCATTGCCTAGGAATGTCCTAATGGCTTAATGAAAAAAAGTACTGAAAAAAGACTCGAATGGGAACAGACTTTATTTTCACCTAGATATCAGGCCTTTATATTTTATATATCAGGTATGAAACAAGATGCTTGCAGCTTGATTTCTAGATTCACATCAAACAGAGCTGACACATGTATCAGTAGATGTTCGTATCTTTGTACGTCAAGCCAGCTACTGTAGTACTGGATGTATTCAAATGGACATGAATGCCTGTTTAAAGTGCACTCATCTTAGAAACCTGTTTGTATTACTGTGCTTGAGCTTATAAACAATTTCCTAGAACTTATTGAAAAGCAAAAAAAAAATTCTCTTCCATACCAATCAGGTGGGAAAAATCAGAAAGAATTAAAGAAATTAAAGAAGAGTGATTTATATCAATTTTTGAAGGGTCAACAAGTAAGCAATGAAGTCCAACTAAGAGGTTTTACAACCACTCTATTTTAGAGATTAAGATAAAGTTCACTCAGCTTTACACAAAAATTTTATTTATTTTTAAGAAAACCCATTCACTCACTAGCCTGTTGGCTTGGCAGTCACTACTTAATGCTGTCAACTGGAACATCTGAGTTTGGGAATAAACTCAAGTTCCCAGGACCTAGGCTGGCAGAGGGTAAGTGCATTTGGAGATGCTGCATTTGAGTCACTGGAGGAGTGAAAATGCCTGTAAAACACTTCAGGGATAGGAGATTCATGGGGTCTTGTTACAGTAGGCTCTCTTATGTCTCGTTTGTGAGCCTTCCTGGCTGGGCATGAGTAGGTGGGGCCAGGAAGGGAAATGAGGGCAAGGAACTAGTTTTTTGGGCTTTAGATGCTGAGTTTTTTATGTCAGACTATGAGAGAGAAAGAATAGTTCTTAAAAGAGGAAAATGGATTAAGGCTACAAATAATTCTGACATATTAACCCTGTGGGCAATGTCATCATTAGAAACATCTATCTGAACTGTGGGTCCTGCCCTCTTTCTGTAACTACAGGTCATGGAAAGTTATTCTGTTGTAGAGTGATGTTAATGACACAGATTTTACAAAATTCAGCAATTTGAATGTGTTATGTGGTCACTCATCTCTTAGGAACCAAATCAAGGTTCATCACCTTGACACGTTAAAGACTCCCTGGAGTCCTTGTGTGGAGATGCAATTGCCTCACATTAAGCACAAAACTAACGTGAAACACTGCATTCAGTTCAGCAAGATTGCATCAAAACACTTGTCAGTAGGCTGTGAAATTCTTGCTGGATTCTTCTCATGAATGGGACTTTGGTCCAACCACAAGAAACTCTCTGAAAAGAGGGCCTTCCAGCTAATTAATTACATTAATTTTCAACTGTAATCCTGTTTGTAAAGAGGCAGCAATTGCAGGGAGGGTTTTTATGCCAGGAAGATTTCTCAGTCTCTCTTTCGTGAGAGCCATTTTGTCTCCAGTTCATAACTTCAGTGCCATTTTCCTAGGCATCTTACCTATCCCCTGTTTTGGGGTTCTGTGGCAACGAAAATTTCTGGCTTGACTCTCATGTTGCTAACATTAACACATTAGTTGTACTTCGGGCAACTCACACATCTTCCTTTCTCATTCTAAACTGATATCCTCCCTGGCAGTCTGAAGTATCAAAGCCAATCCTTTGCAGAATTTCTTCAGAAGAAGCCTTTTAAAAAATTGGGCTGGACAATGTTTCTTTCCACCTTCTAGTACTGATGTTACAAGTCATTCATTCTCTCTTTTTTTTTCTCTTCTTGGTGGGCAAACAGAATCTTTAAAAGAGAAGAAAAGAATCCAAGAATCCTTTGGCTCCAGCTATGAAAATTAAAGTCCAGTTGAATCCAGATATTTCCCTTCATATCACATTCAAGTCCTACCTTTTGGAAAGACATGGTCTCTTGCTCCGTCTGTTTCTATGCTTGTAACACACAATGACAGGCTCTGATCTTAGGTTGCTTGAGAGAAGAGAAACCATAAGGGATATCTTGCCTGAAATTTAGTAGCACTGGTGTTGATGGCTTGGGACCTTAACAGAATATCATAAAATAATTTTGGCTGGTTAGTGGCAGGAGCTGAGCTTCTGGGACGGGTGTGAGACATAAAACACTTCCTCATGCCTCCTCTGAGGCAGGAGTCAGGAGATGGACTGGGTGTTTTGCAGCATCGTGCAGTGGGATTTGGTTGGGTTACCCAGAAGGAATCGGCCTCAAAACTGGCCCTATGCTTCTTGCAGAAAGATTTCACCACTAACACTTTGCAGAATTTTGTGTACTGATTATTGATAGGTATTTCCTAGCAGAAGTAATTTGTACTTGTTTTTTCCCCTTTCAAAGAGAAAGAACATCAGAGGGTTTAACCAATAGAGCACTTTCTTTCCTTCAGGGGAAAAAAAAATCATCCTTCCATTTCATATAGACTTTACACGCATTGCAACACCCTTTTAGCTATTCCAGGTTTTATTACAGTGCCTGCAGTCCTGATGTTAAAGCTGATTTACACTCTGGAGAAAGGTAAAATGCTGTCAGACTAAGAACTTTGAAGGCCTTGACTTCATTGTGGTTAATGGAGGGCATCCTGCTAATGTCAGCTCAAGTATGGCTCAAGGGAAAATGGAATAATGTCAAAACTAAGAAAATTACAGGAACAGTGACACTTAGTGTTATGAGGATTATCCTTGGGACAAATATCAAAACCTGCCCTTTGACCACATACATTACGCATTCCTTCAATTTGTCCTGAGATGACTGACTTGACTAGATTTTTCTATATTCTACCATAACAAGAGATTAAGCCTATACGTAACTCTTCCATTTAATACCCATAGAAGTTGCAATTCTGAGAGTTCACTGAGGACTTCTGTGAAGACAAGTCAGACTCAAATGAAGAATCTGTTCATCTGATACAAACAAAAATTCTGCCCATGAACTCAGATGTGAGAATTTTACTTGAACAGCCTTGAAGCGAACACAGCATTAATATCAGTGGATGATTCTATATATTCTCTGACTTTCTGAGAAAGGTTCTCTCGTGTACACTTCAACTCCTCATTACATTTAGGATTTGGGTCTTGTGTAAATAAAGACCATGTTCCTATCTCCAGACTTTTGCACCACCTTTTATACTATTTTGGCTCAGAACAGAGCCTGAGAGCTTCTCTTGGCCCAAAAGTATTTATAAGTCCCTTTCCTCCTGTGATATATGTAGATGCTTTACAGCTGAAGAAATGCCATCAACGGAGAGTGAGAGAGATTCAGAGAAATTTTCTATTTGAGATGTTCCTGGGGAAGAGGGAGGAGAAAACTTGGAGGTATTGTTACTACAGGACAACTTCTTTGAACCTGGTCTTTCCATGCAAATAGTTTGAGCTATTTCAACTACCAGTCAATAGACAAGTTACAGTTCTTAGACAAGACATAAACATTGTGCCAACTGCAAATCCTAAGGTGTAAAACTCAAAATCGCTTTCTCCTTGGCTATCTCGGGTCCAATCCGTCATTTTCTTCTCCCCCTGTTCCTACAGCTTTGAAGCCACTCTTCAGTGACGTCATTTCTTTAATTGTAACATGGCTGACAGCAGCAGACTGAGAAATGCTCATTTGGATCAAAACTTCTATGCTCATTGAGCAGTCAAGTGGCAAGAACAGCTGCCCTCTTCTTCCTCAGATTCTCTAAGGATTGTCCTAAGAAATGATTGGATGATTCTGATAATTTTAAAAGTCATGGTGGGCAACTTTTCTCCTTAAATGGGCCTAAAACCAGAGTCTAGGCAGAATCTAGGTCTCCACCTCTTCTTCCAGTACATTTTTCCTTTATTATTTGTGGGAAAGTTTGTAAATGACAAGTTTCTTTCAGTACTGTAAGCCAACTATTTCTATCCATGCTGTAGCATCTGCTGCTGTGTCTAATGTTCTTGTGGTCTTCAACAGTGTGTGAAAACCACATTATACAATGGGATTGAAAACGGTCTTATGTTGACTTGTCCCTATTACTGCTTCAGCAAGGTCACTGAATTGGTTATCAGGCCATTGGCAGCTTCTGGGTCTGGGCACTCTACAGGTTACATTCTATTGACATACCTAAACAGGAGTAACAATGTGAGCCAGACAGCTGTAAAATAAAATACTGTAGAGAAGGAGAGTTTCCAACATTTCTCACAAAGTCTCAGCAGATGGCAGAAATCAGATTGCTCTAGAGGCACCAAAAGAAAAATGATTGTGTGATTATTTTCCAAGAGATTCTTCTTAATTTTCAATTTACAGTGAACAATTTGGATTTTTGTGGGGCCTCCCTCTCTTGGATGAGTCATACACATGGATTTTTTGTGCATACATTATTGGATTAATCAGCAGCTTCACTTTGACTCACTCTCTTTATGTTCGCTCATTAAAAGTTCCGGCAAATGACTTTGCGTTCAGTCCTGTGCTTATCGAGTCCCACAAGTTTTGGCATTCTCTTATACGGTGAAAGGATGAAACACATTTCATCCTTTGAAATTGAAATTGAAATTGAAAAAAAGTGAATTTAGAGAGAACACTTACAGAGAGTGCATTTAAAATGAACTCTGTGGCCAAGCTGCCCCAATCAGAATGGATAAGTCCCAGCAACAAATTGCCCATGAAAAGCCAAAGGAAAGGGACTATTTATTTGAACGACTTCACAGCTGAACTCACACAATATGTACAACTGAAAAATGAAATACAACTCATCCAAGAAACAACCTGCTATGAATCATTGACAAAGAAATGCATTTGCAACAAGGAGTTTCAAATAGCAAAATTCTTGCATGAGGCAGAGTCTTTCAGGCTCAAGTCTTACATGGGACCAAGACTTCTTAATGTAAAATGCAGAAAAAGCTCCAGTACCTTTAGCTGGTTTATATTTTGGGCAAGACATGGGTAGTAACACCTTCCTTTCCATGATCTGTCTGGTTAACTTTTTTGAATATTGACAGATTTTCAAAATGAATGTGCCTTTTTTCCTCTTGGGGAAGGCCTGGGCAAGAGCAGCCAATGTGGTCCAAGCTGTGCAAGCAGAATGACTAAAAACCTGTGCATAATCTAGGCTAAGTCACAGAGTTGGCTTGCCAAAAGGACACGAATGAAAATCAACTTCAGTTTCTGCTGGCAGCAAGCTTGGAGGAAAGATGATCTGTTTAAGTCTAGTCTCTTTCCTTGGGCAGTTCCTTGTTCAAAATAAAAACTAAAATAATATCAGGGTGCCAATATGTTTACTGAAAAGCCCTGCACGGTGCAAGCAGAGTGCTGTCCGGGTGACTGTCTGCCAGAGAGTCTGCATGGAGAGGCACGACAGGCTTTTCCAACACCATGCACTGCCTGCGTTCTCATCCTTTACAGTCTCTGTACTTCTGCGGTCCATTGTGCTCCGCTAGTAACAGCTCTACGGGCTTGAAAACTTCCAGTTTATATTTCAACCAAACGTATTTCTCTTGAGGAAGCAAAATATGGAGCCTTTCAAAACTAATTTCTCCTTTTCAGTTCCTTTTTAAGGAGGCAACCTCTCAGGCAGGGGCAACCTAGTTCAGCTTGAAAAAAGAATGGGAATGAGGCTGGGTCTCATTTCAGGTCCATTTCTAAAATCTAGTGGTCACTGCGAAGCCCGATATGCTTTTTGTCTCTTCACTGGGAGAATACAATGTTTTTTCCCCACCAGCCTAGAGGACTTCTCTGGAAATGAAAGGGTATTGGGGCGAAACATCGCAACTTTAATGGCAAGTTACCGAAGTTTTCTTTGTTAGGGATATGTAATATATTTGCAGCCTAAGGAATATTTGCCACACTCTTCCATGAGGCATTGAAGCCAGGCTTTCAAATGCTGAGTAAATCTTTATTCTTTTTTCATACCCAGTTTAATTTATTCCATCAGCACTGGCTACATAAAGACATAAATCTTCCCATGGAACAGTGCAAAACAACCAGCATCAATTTGTTGTTTCTAATGATTGAGCTGCAACTGGCAAGTGGCCAGGAATTCGTGCACTTCATCTTTTCCTTAGGTTTCATACAATAAAGTGAATAATTGGCTTAATCAATTTGGAAAAGAAAAAGCTGCACCTGTTTTACTAACAGGAGAATTTGGAGAGCAGAACCTGCCGGTTAGAGACTACAACATTCTGATTGGTAACAGGCCTTGACTCAGGCAGAAACAAAGAGAGGTCTTGAAGTTCATGGGGAAATGTTCAGTTGTATCTCCAGAGTTGCCTGGTCGTTTGTCACTGGAGATCTACAGAAGGGCAAGATCTCTCATGAGGTTTCCAGCTCTGCCAGCTGAGGAGTGTGACAGAAAAGCATGGACACAATGAAGCGATATCCTTTCCAGCCCCAGTCTTCAAACTCTGTGTAGTGTTATTGACATTAGCTACTCCGACCATTTACTTCAGCAGAGAGTAAAATTTCAAGAATTTAGGATGTTCAAAGGAAGAGATGTTTCTAAAACAAGCACCTTCTTAACAGCAGAGCTCTTGAAGTAGAGGAGATGTGGTACATTTTTGCCTCTGCTAGCCAGCAAAAATATATGGTTATTCAGAATCCTGGCTTCTCTTCCTGATTCTGGGAGGAGATGTGTCTTAAGCCAGTACATTGAACACAATCAATCACTTAGATCTAGTGTGTAAACTTTCTAAAATGCAGATTGTCATAAAAGGGATCTTAGCTCTGTATGCAGCTCTTATAAAACCTTTCTGCAAACTTATTTTTAAAATCTACAAATGATCCTTATCTATGTTCTCAGGTAGTGATATAGGACTGACTTAAATGGAAAAAATAAAAAATGAGGAATTGAGACTAGCAACCATGATGTTCCGCGAGGCTGGCATGTCACTGTTTATCTGTAGTTCAAAGAACAAACAGTGTTGAGACCACCTTGCTGGTTTTTTTTGCAATTATGCCCTTCTATTCAGGATTACAACTCATTTGTCTGCCATGTAAAAAGTTTATGGTAACAACTGACATTTTCAGACATAGCATTCAGATATCTCAGTGGCTGAACCCCATTCAGGTCTTACAATGCCTAAGGACTACTTGCACATTGCTATGTACAGGGGTTTAACCTCAACATAAAAACATCTTCCCAGTTCATTCCCCTTCAGGTTTACCCCTGAAAGCATTAAGATTTCAGACTGTTTCAAGAAAAACAATCAGGGAAAAAATGTCTGGTTTAGAAGGGTAATTTATTTTCCTCCAACCCTTTTTCAGAAATGGCCAGACTGTTAAAACATTAGTTACCAAAAAAAACCCCACTATCAAAAAATCCAAGAAACTGAAAGAGAAGAAAAAAAAAGCCAGCCTGAGGCAGAGCATGAACATGGAAAGATTCAGTCCAAATTATTAAAACTTGACAAAGCTATAAATCCATGAAAAGAAGAACTTACACTAGAGAGTGTTAAGAGGAGTTTAATACCCATGTTGTTATTCTCAATGTTAATTACATAATGCATTAATAAATGTGTAGCTGTTGTTGTTCACAGAAGTGCATTTGGCCAATACTGCATTTACTACCTCTTAGGAATTCACTCTGTCACAGCAGCTGCTGGAAGAAATGCTATCTGCTGAGCAGAGAGTGCTGTGTTGTTTGGAACTGCAAGAAAGGAATAAGATCCCATGTGAGGTTATGAACCCCTTTTCACCTTGCATTATGCATCATCAACCTTTAAACATAATGTTCCCATTCACATTCAAGCAAATACTAAGCTGCCATAACTGCCATTTCCTGAAAAAAAAACAAAATAAAATCACCAAACCATTTATAAAGGCAGCGAAAAAGAGAAGCCGATTTGTTGTAATAAGCTCAAATGAGAGATAATGATCTAAATACCTCCACATTTTAGGAAAATGTGCACCTGGAACCTACCCAGGGCTTTCACAATGGGCTGAACCAGCTCCTTCAGACTCTGGGAAAGTTCAGACCCACATTCCCACTCTCTGGCTCGGAACCATCTCAGCTTTGATCTTGCGTATATTTCTTCAAGTTGCACATCACTGGTTCCCAATTGTGGTTCAGGTCGACTACATCATTTAAGAAAAGTGCTATGGAAGGTGTGGGGAAAATAACCATTTTTTGTCCATGCTCACAACACATACACACATTCACAAAGTAAGAAAAAAGAGAAAAGAAAGAAAAGAAAGAGAGAGAAAGAGGAGATGGCACATGATATTGTGTGAGCTATTTTCATTAAGGTGTGTTGCTGCAAGGGTGAAATGCTGCCATCATGAGATTTATTCATTCTCAGCCAGAAGTTATGGGCCTGAAGAGGGAATTTCCCAGTGAAATTCCATGGCTTGCGATATACAGGAAGTAAGGCCCTATGAGTCTTGACAGTCATTGAAAGTTTTAAAGACATTTCAACATGCTTGCAGGACACACTCACAGGAGTTTCACTGAGCAGACAACTACAATTTACATGCAAGAAATGAATAATTTCCATTGGCTTCACATTTTCTTGGGTAAAAACCTTGGACTCCTGATTCCTGCCTCAGAATGGAACCAGTTTGAGTCTGTGATGATGTTTCCAACAATGTATTTGTTTGAGTCTCTCCATGAGCTGAGCCAGAATCCTAGTGATTGGGAAAAATAAGTCAGAGCAAACAGCCCAACGTGGGAGTTAAATACTGTTATGACAAATAGAAACAAAATTTTGCATGCCTGGAGAAGCACCAGCACCATAAGGGATCTTTGAGCAAATTCCCCTTCAATCTGTTCAGGGTACTGAGATTGTTTCAGAAGGTTCCACTCACATCCTCTAAAATTTTGGGTTAACCTGGACTTAATTTCAGTAGTGAGAAATAAAATTTTAAAAAAGTCCTTAAATCCATTATATTCTTAAATTAAAAAATTTTACATTTTGAACTTAAAAGATGGAAAACGAGACCAAAAAGTGGTTTTTAATTCCAGCTACACAGCTTACAATGTCACTTTAAAAAACACTGTGGGTGAATGATTTCAGCAGACACCAGAAGAGATGGACTCTTCACTAGTGAGCACTGAACAAATGAAACAGCTATATGTGGTCCGCACCTCTGCCTCTGCAAATGAGGCCATAAATGCTTACTCGTCTCTAAAGAGCTTGAGGAGATACACAGAGAAGGCCACAGAAAGCAGGAGACCTCCTATTCCTTATTTCATTCATCTTAATCCCATCATAGAGCAATAACTGAGGGTAGTACATTCCCTGAGATTTTATTTCAAAGGAAGGTAGCCCTATATCCATAGCACAACCCGACTCTAATGACTCCTCGGTTAAAAATCAACAGGAGTTTCCTAGTGGTAAACAGTATTAATCACCATTTCCCATTGGTACAGCCTATTATGAAGCATTTAAAGGCTGTTTACAATGAGGGAGAGTGGGTGTCATGGGGGTGATATTTGTTTTGACAACTATTAATTTCTCTAAATCCTTGGGAACAATGTTCCTGGTTTAACTACACGGAAAACTCTGAAGTCAAAGGACTGAGACAAAGTATTATTCCTTTCTCACTCCCTTATGCCACAGTCTCCTTTCTCTTTCTCCATCAGTGTCAAAAGAGACATGGTCTGCAAAGACTCCTAACTTTCCCCCAGAAGATGGTTGCCCTCTACTGCTGGGACCCCATGGCTTGTGAGAAGATGTTGGAATTTGTGTAAGCAATTGATTTCCCCAAGACTTGTTTACTCAAGTCCATTTAATTCTTTTGGTTTGGGCACAATGTTGTATTATTGCTGTCATTCCTCTGTTCCCTGACACAAACATTTTGAGGCAGTTTATTTATAGAATAAAATGCCTACAAACACTGCAGGTTGGTTGTCTCATGTCTGGCAAATCTCCAACAGCTAACCATGTCCTGCTCATTTTCCAGGAACCTTCCTTATATAAAATAAATTTTTGCTTAGGCGTACTTTTATCATCAAGCCAAAAATACAGGGAGCATGGCCAGTTAATGATTATAAATAAACAGAGCCAGGGTAATTATTAAATCCATTCTACTGTTCTTTGGATTTTTTTTGGTTGCCGCAACACTGAATCAAAGGGATTTTCTACCCTTCCTAGCCTCCAAGTATATTTTTGCTGTTGCAAATATCTTAGACCTATAGTTTTTTCTGAAAAGAATAAAAGACTTAAAAACACAAAATTGCATTTTTCTTCTTCTCCAAATATGAAATGTAACAGTTTGGGTGTGGTAGCGTTTGGCACATTTATAGGGTTTTGGCAGTAGTGGTACTTATCAGTGCTTGTAAACAGCATGGTACAACCAAGACTATATAACGACTCTCCCACTGTGGCTTTAGGATGTACTTAGAACAAGAAATCTTTAATTGTGCAGGAGAAGTTGTCTTAGTAGACATTCTGGGGAAAAACAAAGAAGAGAGACAAAAATGCTTTTTAAATCTCACAGTAGGCTGAGCAAGACAGGAATGTGATATGAGACGTCTGAAACTGGGCTTAAAAATCACAGTTTAGAATTTATGATATATAGGAAAAGAGATGTTCCACACATACGTGCTTCCTCTGGGATCTCCTGCTAACAGCAGGAGCTGAGGATAGTCAGCACATTGAAGGATTTAGCTCAGATTCTCTTCCAGCAAAGTGGATTGAATTTGAGATTTACAGTAAGTGTTGTACCACTGCAGGAAAAGCTTTGAGGAAAGTGCAGTGTTGTGCTAATTCCAGGTCTTGTACAGAGCACCTTGTCTACAGATGAAAAAAATCGTGATTGTGATTAGGTACAACATGCAATATCAGGAATAATTAAATGCAGGGGCAGTAATGTCTTTTTAAAGTTGCCATCACTCAGTCATGCGGAGGTCCCTTTTTTTTTAACATAAACCAGAGACAAATTTCTGGTGAGAACAGAGCCAAAGGAATGGTTCTATTTGAACATCGGGAGTTAATCGACCCTGCATAATCACACACTTTGGTTATATTTACCTAATATAATTCACCGAGAAAAATTCTTGAGTCAAAATAGCAGGTTTCCAGAGTCTGTCAGGGAGCCTGTTAAACAAATACCACATTTTGAAGGAAAATATATCAAAAGGAAGTTTCACGTTTCTCAAGCAAAAGGTCTGAGCCCTGGCATTTTTCTCTCTGCTGTTCAATTCCACAAATATCTAAAATAAGGCAGTCTATCTGCTACTGAAAACTCCCAATGAAACCAGAAGCTGAGGGAATATCCCAAAAGGAAAATACTGTGTGCTCTAGAAACACACTGCATAAAAGCTACACCTTGTGCTTTCTGATTTTCTGCTCTGGTAATTTGATGCCAAATTACTGAGTTTAGTGGTCATCTCCACTCTAGCCAGGCCAAACCAGTGATATGAAACACTTCAAAACATAAAAAGGTTTAGTCAAGAAGGAGCGTCCTTTAGCTGTTATGCTGGAATGATAAAGTTTATGTCCCCAAATTATCAACTGTCATCACGTCTATTTCTGAGGCAAATGAGATACTTCTGAAGCATCCTGACCGGACAGCAGAAGAATAATTACGGAGGCTATTAGAAACTTAGTGTGATGATTTTCACTCTGACTTTCAGAAGCCTGAAGTAGCACGAATATCTCATTCCTGCAACAGATGAATATGTTAACTTTGAGCTTCCAAGCTAGAGATATATTACTCCTTTTCAAGCAGGCATTTTTTAAGATAAATTTTTCTCCAAAAACTACTACAAAAAGATGGAAAAAAAGAAAACATTCTCTGGACATAGTTAATTTAGAAGATCAGTATTTATTCTGAGAGCATTTTTGGTTATTGGTAGCTTTCCAATACTTAGTCCACTGAACTGTCACTATTTCATCAGTACCTATGCTGTCAGTGGCTGAAAGGGCACATCCAAAGACATAAACACTCCATATGACCTCTTTTTTTTTTGCTTCTTTGGTAAACCTCAGCTTATAACAAACTTCAGAGATAGAATTTAGGAGTCATGCATCTTTATCTTGGCCATTCTTATGTTTTTATGAATGACAAGTTATTGTTGAGTATGGCAGAGAAGAAAAGCACCTTTGCTGGGATTTCTAATACAAGGCTACCTTCAAGGAATATTTGAAGTTCAGATCTTTTTACATGGGTGTTAACTGAGAGATTAACTGAAACATAGAGATTAACTGAAACATATCTCTTCTACTTTGAACCCAAGGAAGCACCTAAAATTTTGGACCATTTTCCTCTGCTGGTAAGCATTCACCTCCAGAATAAATATGATCACTTGCACATAACCTTTCCTAAGAGCAATGCAAGTATAAGCTGAGTGGATGATTATTTCCAATGGTGGCTTGTGTCTTGCACAAATCAGAATAACACAGCCAAAATGAACTTTGGAGAGCTTCGGAAAGTGGTATGGCGAGAGGCTTTGAATAAAAACAAATGGAGTGAGGAGGTTGAGAAGAATACCAGAGAGGATGGAAAACAAGAGAGCTGGCCAAATCAAGTGGCAAAGAGAGTGAGCAATTGATGATGCAAACACTTTGTTAAAAGCCAAGGTCAGGGAGACCTGGAGCAGAAGGGACCCAGGGATGACCTTTCCAAAGTGTTGACAAGGAGAGAGAGAAATCAGCAAATGGGGGTGCTGCTGGGAGCCTCACCTTGGACCCTGCATTGAGGATCCAAGTTATGTTCAGGTTATTTGAAGAGATGGAAGAAAACTGTTCCGAGGGGAAGAGAACTGTGGAAAAAGTTTCTTTCAAGAACAAAGGAAAGAAGTGGTTTTGGCAGAGGCGCCCCTTGAAAAACTTGCCTTTTAGAAAGATCTGCAAAAAATTTTTTCTTTCCCCTGGACTCCTACAAAGCATGTTCTACCTAGGAAGCTCTCTGAGAACCAGCCATGTCTCTGTATTTTCACACATTCTGTGGAGCTGTTCCCCAACACACAGCTGAGGCAGAGACTGGAGGATGGAGTGTAGAGACTGTAATAGGGGCCTATCCCTCAGCCTTAGGTGGGTATTAATCATTCTGCCTGGCCCAGCTTGGTGCCAATAGCAAATGAACATGACTCATTGATCTGTGCTCAGAGGGACTGTTGGATCTGACACTAATCCCTTTTGATTTAAAATTCTTTACACTGTGGAGGGGGCGAACGCATTTTGTCAAAACTAAGAAACACTCTGCAGACTGGAGAAAACATTGGAGCATCTTACAACAGGCAATCTATTTTGACAAAACTTCCAGAGACCTTAAAGTATTTTAATAGGTCCTATCCCAGCGCTCCTCAAAATGTTAATCATACTCCCCCTGCTTGGATATCTCTGCATTATTGCCCCTTCCTAATGTCTGCGCTTCTGGAGAAAGACTCTAGGAGGTTTAGCACAATTCCTGTATCAACTAACCTGAAGGAATATCATCATACCTCTTGCGATAGAACCTGCTCATCATCGTAGTCAATACACATTTCCTTCAGTAGAAAATGGACAATCTCTCCTCTCCTCTCCTCTCCTCTCCTCTCCTCTCCTCTCCTCTCCTCTCCTCTCCTCTCCTCTCCTCTCCTCTCCTCTCCTCTCCTCTCCTCTCCTCTCCTCTCCTCTCCTCTCCTCTCCTCTCCTCTCCTCTCCTCTCCTCTCCTCTCCTCTCCTCTCCTCTCCTCTCCTCTCCTCTCCTCTCCTCTCCTCTCCTCTCCTCTCCTCTCCTCTCCTCTCCTCTCCTCTCCTCTCCTCTCCTCTCCTCTCCCTTATCTCAGTAGATTTAGTATTATGAAGAGATGGAAACGTTTTTTCATCCTCTACTTAATTTTGCACTTGCTGTGGTTGTTGTTTGAGAGTTTGTTGCATGAGTAAACATTTGAAAGCCAAGGAGCCTTGACCAAGACTAGGTCCATTGCCCTTTTTGGTTATGGGGAAGATCTACGTGTTGTACCTACAGAGAGAACTTCTGGCTGACACAGCCTCCTTCCTCAGAGTGTTAAATACATAATAAACCCAGTGGGGAAGGAGTAGAGAAGACAAGGCTAGCTAAGCTGTTTCGTGTGCAGCAGTGCCAAACTTGTTATTTATAGTATCCTGGACCAAAGGCTGCCATTTTCCCTATTCCCACTCCCTGTGAGGTGAGAGGCATTTTCACTCTCCCCTGCTCCCTCTCTCATAATTTTGGCAGCTCTTCTCCTTGAACTTGACCAAACACAGCCAAGCTCAACACAGCTGTTTGATAAACAAAAACAGGGGAAGCAGACCTGGCTTTGAAGAGGCTTTTGCAGAGCAATAACTGAAGGTTTGAATAATGGTGTGCAGTTGGCTGAAGGCTCCTTTCATTTGGAAGGACATCAGGCACAAATGAGAGTTCATCAAATAATTGACATAAATGGAGAGGAGAAAGATGCCAAGACAAATAGGGGTTTTTGAAATGGTGTTCACTTCATGGCCTCTCTTCTATATATTCAATCATATACATGAACACACACACACATACTAAAGGAATCACCTCACACATGTAAGTTTAAGCAAGCTTGGTACCATGGTGAGAACTCAGAGGAAGCCCTTGACAGATCCAGGCAGAAAGAAAACGTGACACAGGTGAGACAAACTGGCTCTCTACATAGAAATCTGAAAATATAATCCACCTTTTTGCTTCTGTATTTTGCCTTCCTGTGCACAACTTACAGACACAAAGCAGGGTAATTAAGAAAGAAAAAAATTAACCAACATTCAAAATTAGAGGAAAGTGGAAAAAAAGACAAACTATCTGCTACTACCTGCAAACTCCTTGGAATAATGAAAGACTGCCAAGAGAATTTGCTATCCTGAGAGTGCATACATGAGTTCCCGTCCTCTGATGTGATAACTGTTCAAGAAAAAGAAACTTTTCATTGTGGTGGGCATAAGGAAGTATTTTCATATTTTTAAAACATATTCATTTCCTTACCTGGTAAAGAACATCCTTCAGGATGTGGGAAAGACTTAAGAGGAAGGGCTGGGGCTCTGAAGATGGAGCTCACATTCTGGAGCCTCTGGGACATTTAACTCAGAGCTTACCTCTAACTCGCTAAATTGGCCTTTTGTGTTAGAAATAGCCTTGGACATTTGTAGATAAATGAGTTTCAACCCAGTTTATTTAGACATCATCCCTTAAAGAGGAAAAACATTTGATGAAACCTAAAACTCATGTTAAGACATATCACCCTCATAGCTTATGTTAAGTCATATCACCCCAATGAAAGCCTGCTCCGCAATAAATGCTCTTGTACGTTGTCCAGTCACATTTTCAGTATCTTGGGAATTGGGTTTCTATTCTTCCCTTTATATCTTTTCCCACTGAGCTGTGAACCCCGTACCAGAAGCTGCGGCAGACTGTTTTTTCCCCTGTCCACTCGTAATTTTTTCTCTTTGGGGGAAGAAACAAGTAATGAAGGACTATATTTATCTTCAGCTTCTAGCACAGGCAGGACTTCGAGGTTCTACAAGCAGCTAGAACAATTGCCTTCTGTAAACTCAACAGGGGATTAATTTTGCACAAGGTGTGTCTGAAGGCTTACAAATAGTTCCTGAATTTCAGTGTCAGTGAGTGCCTCTGGCAAGAGGTTAACAAGAGTGTGAAAGAGAGAGAGCTTGTCTTTCTTCAATGGGCCAACAGAATATGGTTGTTTTACAGTCCTCGCTTTCCACCTATACAGCCCTGGCCTGGAGTTCTGTCTCCACCACCTGATTAGTCTCAGTCCCTTTGAAGGCGTTTATTTCTGCACTCACACTGGGACGTGCCAGATGTGTAGGACTCTGTTCACGACACAAACATTTTGCTTGGGTCTGAGGCTCCCTTCTGCATTGTGCTAAATGCTTCTCTTGCTGGGGAAGCACAGGAACATGTTAATACATAGCAGGACGTGGGATCAGCCTTTGTGTGAATGAGAGCTTTGTGGCTATGCTTCCATTTGCTCCAAGCAGTGATATTTAAAGATGTGATGTAACCTCGAAAATGTTTGGGACCCAGTAGAGTTCTGGGAGACTTGCTCCAGCACTGTTTCGACTGGCAGGGGAAATGCAGCATCCTCCATCTGCACATGGTGCTAGAAAAGGGTTTTTTTTGGGTGGTACTTAAGAGAATCACAGAGTTTTACTCCCTCCCAGGCCTCAGCATTGGATGTGGATACAGACTGTGCTGACAGCAGGCAACTTTTACTGGCACAACAGCCCTGGCAGAAAAGATTCAAACTAGTGCCAGCAACAAAGATGTTGTTTTGGACACTCATCTCAAATGAAGGGGACTAGAGACCAATGATTTGCTGAGCAGCCCTCAGATGCTAACCATTTTCAGCACCTCTAGGTATCAACTGGATTTAATCTGGCAGTTTCTGAAGTAAAGCCCTCCAAAACCCATTACCTCCTCTTTCCATGTCCCACCAATAAAGGTCAAATGGAAGTGCAACTCCACATGAGGGATCAAGCTCATGACATGCAAGAAGGGGCTGCTGTTTCAGAGTCATGACAAGACTGATACTGCTGTGTTCTTGGAGTGTCTCCATGAATTTGATTGGGGACTAGCAAAAGGGGCATCTAGGTGTTTTACCTCTTTCCAGGCTTTATCCTGGGGGCAAATTTTGTCCACAAGGTCTTTTATGTGAAAACAACTCACCTCTCTTTTACCTCTTCCTAATCCATCACTCACTGTAGTCTGGCAAACACCTTTTCAGGCACCTCAAAAAACATTGATTTATCTCTTTTGGACTGCTTTTATAAGCATCATTACCTTACAGACCAGATGCCATACATGCAGAACTTTCCATGTGATTTCTTCTTCCCCTCATCACAAAGAAATATAGGCTCTAAGAACCTACAGAGGTGTTGATCTGCTTTCTTTGCAGTAGAAAAAATAACAATCCTTTGCAAAATTTCTTTCCAAGGGATGCAAGACCTAGTGCAAGATCAAGGCGTAGTGCTGAAACAGAGGTTCCAGTGTGTTCCAGTACATAAATAAGGTAGTTGGGAAATTTGACTGATGAGAAGGGATGAACGAGCAAAGACATTGGATGGACTCATCACTTCTGAAATATGCTGACCTTTTAGCCTTCTCAGCAGGGGAAAAAAAGGCAGACGCTAGAGTGTACTTCTCTAGAAAGATACATTAGAGAACCTATTAGATGACTGGCCAGCCATGGAGGACAGGTGTAAAGAAACTTAATGCATCCATAAATCATGAGGTGGATATGTGGCATTCAGCACTGCCAAGAGACCAGTCCAAGTGTGCTTCTCTGTTTATATACTGAAACAAATAGAAATTAGAGTCTTAGATGCACAAAAATGTAGTAAAGAGAATCAAGTCTGACCCTCTGTGTGATCAAGTAGATGCAAAGTAGAGAGAGGATCTTGAAACCTTCCACTCTCAAACTGTTTTGGAGCCAACGAGGTGCAACTTTTGTAAAATCACAAGCATTGACACACATGGCCTAAATCACACTGGCATTTGTGTCCTCTGCAATGGCTGGGACTGCTGTCCTGGAGGAATTGGTGCTAACATGAATTCTCCTGATTCTGGGAAGCTCAGGAACCTGTTGAGGAATACACCAGGGTCACACTACCTCTTCTCATCTCAATACTAATGACAGGTTCATCTGAAGAGGACAGGCCATTAAATGCTTCTATGTGCATGGGAAACATCCCATTGGTAGATAAGTGACATCAAAAGCCTGTGTCCACCATTGTTGCTGGAGCCTAAAGTTCCAGTATAGTATCCTTCTGGTGTATCTCTGTCCCCATGCAGGTTATCTAACACTGCCAAGTGGTAAGGTAACCTTCTGTACAGAACTAGAAATGTTTGCTGAATGCTGACTTATCGTTTCAGTCCCCTGTTGACAAACACACAACTCTGGTCATCCTTGCGTGAGATGAAAGGAGCAGGGAGATTTACATTGTGGATACTTCTTTGACTGAGTCAACTAAATAAGCGAGCACGGCTCTGTCTTCTCTTGTGGATAAGCCTAAACCATATTAATAAACCACTTTTTGACCAGCTAGCGTCTTCTGTCCCACATTGACCCCTGTATGAATACTAATTCCAAGCATATACCCAAATCTCATGTAACAAACATGACCAGGCAGTCTCTTAATATAATTCCTGGTTATGTAGAGCACACCACAGCAAACCGTTTCTAACTAGTGTGCAATAATCTGTATGCTCTACCTTTATTGGTAATGACTCTTTAAAAAGACCATGTGTGCTTGCAACAAGAAAATAGGGAACAGTGACAGCAAGGTGTTTGTAGTCCACCTCCTGCCTGAAAGCATCTGATAGATGGACTTCTTTATAACCATGATCTCAAAATCCACCCCCAAAGCCCCAGCAAATGAAATGAAAAAATCCCATGTTGTAGAAAACTTTCAGTTACCTGGAGACACATGCTGCAGTGCACTGAAACTCATGGAGGGGATGATGGAACAAAATGACTCACTTTTGGGCTTTGGCTAGTCTAGCAGAGATAATGTCATTATTCAGACATGACCAGCACTTCTGTCTAGCAGACAAAGCCTGCGGCATTGGAGTCAGAAGGACTGGTTTGCTCTCCTAGTTCTGGTGTTAGCTTGCTGCTGAATTCTGGATAAGTCCTTCTTCACCATTTGAAAAGGAAAAGAAGAAGGAAAATATTAGTATGGATATGGAGAACTTGGAAACCATATCAAGCAAAAGGAGCTGAGTGTGACTGCTGCACAGCAGTGTCAATGGAGCCACTGTGGTATGTTTGTGTGGGCCCAAGACCATGAGTGTGGGCACAACCACAGGCTGACTGCCAAGGAATGAACTTTGTTGCCTTAAATTGGACTCGAGCTCTGGTCCATGTAAGTTTGCACAAATGGGAATTACAGAAGGTGCCATAGGCTATGATCCATCCCATCAAGAGTTATTCCAAGTTTAACCTGTCTGAAACCAAGCACACACACTTTAATCTTGAGTTGCAGCCAACAGCGTGATGAAGGTATAAGCTATAGGGTGCTTAATTCTGTTCTCAAATCTGTTTGTCCGGTGGTGTAAACCTGACCTCTTTAGAGGCTGTTGTCTCAGAGCATCTTCAGGAGACTCCCTGGCACCGACGGGATGAAGAAATTGCAGGGAGTGGCAGTGCGGTCCTGCCCAAAGTGGTTCTTCCTTCAGATCAGCGTGGAGAATGTGGCTGCAATATGTGTTGGAGCCCCACCAATCGGGCTGTCAGTGGTCATTCTCAGAAGGTTCAGAAGGTTCTGTTCAAGGCGTTAGTCACACTGCTCCACCGTGGGGCAGCTGGCAAGAAACAGCCAGGCTTAGGCACGGTCATCTAACTGGCTATTTAGCACAGCCCGCCCTTGAAGCAGAGGTTTCCTCAGAGAACAGCACTAGCTGGGGGCGTTTATCTGATTTTGGTCACTCTGGATAAATACTGAACCTGGGTTTCAGGTTAGAGGACTTGTTTCCTATTTGTTCCTACAGGCTTTCCTACGGGAATGACACTGCAAAAGTTACCTCTTTCTCCTTTCTCTTAAATACCTTTCCAGATTTACACCCTCCTAGCCCTCCAGGCAGGCTGCCTACTCATGTTTAAAGGCACAGTACACAGAAACCAGAATTACAGCTGTACAGCCCACGCACTCATGTCTGCAGGACAAACATGTACATCAGTACAGCATGGGAGGCAATGAACAACTTTTTTTCCTTCCCTTTTTTTTTTCCCTTTCAGGTACTATGTGTGATGAAATGGAGATATGTAAGAACCACAGGAAGTATTTATTTTAAGTACAGGCTAATACCATGAATGTTATTTGCATTACATGACAGCCCAATGAACCACAACATGAATAAGGAAAAGAAAAACTAGTGTTTTCCTGACCAGTAAATCTCTGTGTTGCTTTCTCAGGTTTCCTTTCAATGGTGATTTGCATATCCTTGCAGACCATTAGGGTTGTCAATAGGTAACAGCATCAGTGAGGGTTCAGAATTGCATGAGGACTTGCAGGTATATGCAGGCATGTTTCTGGGAGCAGGAGGTGGGTGGATGCAGGATCTGAGAAAGTAGGTGTTGCTCTGGCTGATATATACTTCCCTTGGTTATATAGCTGGTAATTTAAACTCATCAAAGTGAAATCAGTTTAGATATCCTGAAAACAATACTCTCTTTGTTCAGCTGCAAAAGAAAGACAAGCAGGGAGGCAAAAGCAAAATATTCTAGCACAAATATCCTGCTGGGTATCAGGCAGATAAAGAGAATCAGGCAGAGGATAACCTCTGTTTGAAATGGTCAGTGTCCTGGCAAATATCAGCATGAGTAAACGGAGATCATCGGTCTGTTCTTACAATTGGATATAGAATGCCCTACCCAGATATGAAGTGTTATCTTGCAGTAAACACTCAACTACCTGAGTATCTCAAGTGAAGTGTGATTAAGTGTCCTGCTGACCAGCTGCTCCATCCGGCTGAGAGTAGCCTGCTTTTCAGAACTGGGTAAAATCCCTTCTGTATAATATCAAGTTGGTGTCATGCCAGGAAGCTGAAGAGAGTCATTCCTTCTTCTGCTCAGTGAGTCACATGCCCTCTCATAGCATCTATGGCTGGGAGGCTCACTTGGACTTGCTTCTCATCTGAAAGCTGCTGTCTCCCACTTCTGGTCCAGGAACGTCACCAGCCAATTTGGTCATAAACATCTACTCTTACTCCTTAGGATTTCTGCGAAGGGTTGCCTCAGTGCATCCTCACACCTTGCTCCAACTTCACCAATCAATACCTGCAGATGAGATTTGACATGTCTAGTGGTGTCTCTGTAAGAAGCATGGAGGAAGCGACCCAAGAGCGGCCACCAACTCCACAACTGGAGGCTACTTGGAAGGTGTCTTCATGGCGACATATCAAAAACTGGAAAGTAAGTTGTGTCTGTACGGGATAAGTACATAAGGATATAAAAAGTGACCTCTCAAAAAGGTGTAACATGATCAACAATCACTTGTTCTCTTCCTACAAAGAAAAGGCCACCCACAGAGAAATAGAAGTCATAATTTTCATTAACCAGAGGGCTAGTTTAGTCTCTACTGTTCAAATTGGATGACAACTTCTTCTGCATCCTAAATCACAGAGATGTAACTTCTGGAGTAACTGGATTTTTACATCCCCACCCCATTGCTCACCCCTTTACTCCAGGCAAGGATGACTGCAGCAAGCACCACCCAGCTCTTGCATTAAGGGTTATCCGATACAAGCAATGTCCATGGCTGTGTGAACGTGGTTTCTCTGGTATGAAAGAAGAGGCCCATTTAGATTCAAGCCAGAGTCAACATGACTCATTGGCTAATACATCCTTCACTGCGGGGCTCAGGAGGTCATTGTAGGTTCAAGTCTCACACTGGGACTTGGACTAGTGCTTCATGCTGTGGGGAAGGGAGTGGAGATGCTGAGCTCCTGGAGGTGCTTCCTATTGGAGAAGAGAGAGATTTTAATCTGAGATCCCTGCTGGCAGCTCTTCCAAAGGGGAATTAATTACACCGGGACAGATTCATCTCTGATGGGGGCTTCCTTAGCTTCAATGGGGATGTCATGGGGCTGATTCTGTTGTTATTTTGTAGGAGAGCTGTGTGCCATTTCTTTCTTTTTATTGTTGCTGGGTTTGGGTTCTTTTTTATTGGGGGTGGGGTGGGGTGTTTGGGTGATTTGGTCTTCTGGCTCATGTCCTCTCTGGCAGTCAAACAGGTTCCAGCAGCCAAAGGTGTGTGTGTGTTTGTATGAGCCCTTGCAGAGTTGCTGCATAAATTTCTGGCCTGGCTAAATCATTATTTTGTTGCTTTGTATATGTCTTTCTTTAACCTTTCTTCTAGGAGGGGAGGAGTGGAGAGAGGGGTACACAGTCCATCTGTCTTTCTCTCCATTTCTCAGCCATGTAAACCCCTAACATGGAAGAGGTGATGAGAGAGCCACATCTATCTCCCCTTCCCTGCACATCTAACTCTTTGCTGCTTTTCCATCAGCTCTGATTTTAACAGTGCTCTCTCTTTACAGAGAAATACCTGAAGCTGCTATGGCTTGGGGAACTGTTCACCAACAGCTACAGGCTCATCAGGGGGCAAGGGCTGAGCAGGAAGCCCCTTCCCTCCTACAATTTCAAAGGTCTTGCTGGAGCTTCGTTAAATGGTCTTTTGCACAGCAATGACAGCTGAGGAATACAGAGAAAGACAGAGGTCTTTTGCAGTCAGCTTCTGATGATTTCAGCTCTTTTTTTTCTTGATGAAGCAGAAGGGAGCATTCATCCCTCTGGATCAGCTCAATCGGCAATGAAATGCAGCCAACTCTGGGGGCAGCTCAGGACTGTGTACAAGGAAGGGAGGACTACTCATTTCTGAGCAGAAGAGGTTAGAAATTTAAGATGTCTATATTGCCTTAGCACAGTTGGGACAACTCTGCTCTGGGAACGGGATCTCCGTGGAGTTCTTTAATCCTGAAAGGTTTGCAGCACCTGGTCTTGGAGTGTCATCTAAAAATGAGAGCAAAGTGGAGGCTGTCGGAATCTCTCTTTGTAGAAATATGCTGAAGTACAAAATTGTGTTCCTTACAGACAAAACATTTGGGTGTAAAGTAATCAGTAAAAAGTGTCCAGCCCTCATCTCCTTCTGCTTCTCCCTTCCAAGTGGCTGCTTTTATCAGCCCCCTCTAAATGATCCCAGTTAGATGCTTCCATGAGCACTCTGAATTTTCTTCGTCAGTCTTTTTCAAGCGAACAGGGACTGCCGTTCACTCTATCTGTCAGTCATCCACTAACAATTCTGAATCTGTCCACTGATCAAAATTGACAGAGGGTGAAAAGAAGTATTGTGTTCCTATTATTGTGAAAACAGGCAACTAGGGTAGAGGGTAGAGAAAACCTCTGAAGGGAAAAGTTACAGCAGGGAAAACACTATTTTTAAACACCAGAAATCTAGCCAAATAACATTATGTCCCAGAGTCCACACTCAGTCAGTTCTGCTCTTCACAGGACTGATTGTTTCTGAAGCAGTTGCACACCAGATTTGACTGGCTGCTGCCTGATTCGCTCATTTGTTATTTTTCTCTTAAAAATCACTGTTGCAGGATCATGGGAACAGAAGTAGTTGAAGAGAGCAATGCAAGGGACTACCGCTTTGGAAGACACCTTGTGCTAACCTGACTACCAATTAATTTCAAAGGACAATGAAGTGGGTCGGGTCAAGTAATTTCTTTGCATTGAGTTTGTCAACCCTCACAGATGAGGCTGACTGGACATTTTTAAAGTCTCCCTTCTACATAACCAGAACAGAAGCTTGATGTGAAACCTGGTGATGTTAGTGCAATGAGACCCATAGGAAGGTTCTGGTCACATCCTGCTGTCCGGCCCGATTCACCACAGAAGGGATGAAGGAGCATCTTCAGCGAGGCATGCTCTGAAAGAGTTAATGTATTTTACAAGGAAAGCTGCCATCCCTCAAGGTCATTTTATCTCTTTGTTACATGAATTCTAGGAAAGCAAAGATTCCTTCCAAGTAAGTTGCTGGATTATCCGAGTGATGCTGTTACAGAAATTGTTGTATAAGATCCAGGTTTTTCCAGGGTATAGCGAGTGTGTGTGGTATTTAGATTTAGGCTGCGTGCAGCCAAGCTACTGACTCCCTTTTTTATTCCCTTTTTCCTCCTCCCACCCTCTCTCCCCCAAATCACAAGGCAAAGAATAATTAATAAAAATAATAAATAAACAGATGAAAGTGGAAACTTTCCCAAGGCCTGTTATCACACAAGCAGTTTCAGTCCAGACCATGCTAGTTTCACATCGAGCCTTGGAATTGTCAATTCTCATTACTTGCCAGTGTCGAATGCGGGAGGAGAGAATTTCAATCTCTGTTTTCCAGAATCAAACCCTCTTTTTAATGCGGTGGGGAAAGCTGAGATGAAATATAGGTCTCATGGGACTTTCTCTATGTGAAAGCTTATTACAGCTGTAACAAAACCTTCTAATCAGAACAGATTCTGTTACATGTATGATATTCTGGCTTGGGGCAGAGGGGGAAATCAGAAAAAGAAGACAAAAAGCTTTAAAAGCAATTAAATGAGAATCACATTCATTCTCCGCCTCCTCCTCCTCACTCTTTGCGTTTGCTGTTTACACAGAATGTTTTCTCTTCTGTGTTTTTTTCCCAGGGGTCTTGTGAGATCTGTAGGAGTTTTGCTGGGTCAGGTTGTTGAATGACACTGTGCAGCAAAGCAAAATTTACAAAGTTGGATTCACCCACAGGAGTGGAAAACTGTTTAGTGGAGTTTGAAATATAGAATCCGTATCACCATAGCAAGAGAGCTTAATGGGCTATCTAAATGCAATATTCAGTTACAGCTGAAGACAAGGAACCACTTAAAATGTGTTGTGGTGTCCAATGCAATAGTAAAGTTGCAGACAGAATAATCCCAAAGGCACAGACTCTGCCCAAACCAAAGTGTATCTGGCTCTATCCTGGTGATATAAATGGCTTCACTAAAGCAACTGAGAAAAAAAAATCAGTGCCATCCTTTAATGTAGACACGTACAAGTTGTTTTCCTGTGTCTTAGCTTCAATGAATTATATTGACTATAAAAAAGATGCAGATAAAGTGTGAGGGAAGAAAAAAAAAGGTATAAAATGATGAAGTACTTGTCTCAAGTTCAAGGACCCAGATGGTATTCTGTGCTATGTTCACTGCGTGACATTGCCTTAGTTTCTTGATGCTTGTGATCTGATTTCTTTGGACTTCATATCATGCTACTGCTGCTCTGCAGTAGTGTGGTCCACAGATCAGAAATGGAATGGGACTGCACCGTGCAGGGACTTATTTTAAGAGCTGGAGAAAACACGTGCAAGGCAGACTTTTGGGTTTTGTATACCTTTCTGCCCATGATTTTCTGGATGAGGTGTGTTACAGCTAGTGTTTGCTAGTGATAAAGTAACTCCCCAGTGATCACAACTCAGGATGCTGGGAGATTTGAACGCTGTGGGGGCACTGTATGAATAGGGCTAGATTAAGAATTACTTCTCAAATTCTGATTGTATTGTGCCAATGGCTCAATGAGCCATTTCTGCTGGTGATAAAGACATCTGAGAGAAAGTTATCTTAGTATATGAATCAGTGTTTTATTTCCACAAACCAGTCAGTTTGTATCCTCAAGAGAGGATTGTCAGGATGGGACAAAAGCTAGCACAGAATTTGTCTCTGCCAGATGGAAGGGGCTGGCACCCAATTCATGTGCCCAAACCTTAGCAAATAAAATAAGAAACAAGCATCAGGCTTAACAGCCTGTAGTAAAAGTCTTCCCTCCTCTGTTACTTGTCTTAATGTGATCTTCCTCTGAGCCTCCTGGATGATTCACCAGGGCTTTCTGGGGTGATTCTACCTCCCTACTCTTTCTTTATTTAGACATTTACTTGGGAAAAAATATACTGCAGTATGTAACACCAGTGATGATAAACCCTGTCGCTAGATGAGGAGCAATGAAAAGATGCTTCCTGCCTCTTAAGGTCTGGATTCTCATCTGTCCCTACTGTGTTGTCTATTGAAAGCTCTTCTGAGTGTGGATCATCCTTGTTTCACATAAGTCTATTGGCTGGCATGTAGCTGGGGAAAGATTAGGAAGCTCACTCTCCGAGGGCTGCTGTGACACCAGAGAAATAAAAGCAGCAAGTGTCTGGTGTTCAGGAGCAACTTGCAATGATGGTGATCCAGGGAAGACATCAAAAATCATCTGATTCTCCCTGCTATTCATGTGAAACACTGTCTGCGTGCTGGGGCTTGAAGGAAGCAATCTCATTTTCCTTCAGCTCTCCCACAGATTGCTCTCTCTTTTCCCTCCTCTCATTCCCATACAGTGTAGGGGCAGTAAAATTATAAAGCTGCCGTTTAAAGCCACTCCATGCTGTGAAATGAAAATCAAGATAATGAAAGTCTCTGGCCCAGCCAGAGCAGTCTCCAAGGTATATTTTTATCTCCACAGTGCCAGAGATTAACTGTACATTTGTCTTAATGGTATCACCCCTTAGTGTTAATGGAAGGTATGCGTGTAAATCCCTGATCATCCAAATGAGAATACACTTTGAATGATCACAATAAATCAAAGCAAATGGAAGACCCCTGCAGCCCAAATTCAACCCCAGAGCAACTCCTGAGGCTTTCAGGAAACTTATGCCAAACAGGCTCTGTAGTACAGCAAGAACAAACACAGTAGATCACGTCACCTGCTTTACGAAAATAAAGTAGTCATGATGATGATACTTTCAACTGTAACAAAGTAATTTGCTCCTTAAAAAATGACTTGCAAAGGAAAAACATCACTGGTTTTAGTCATTTTGGGATCTCTGTAGTACTTGGAGAAAAGGACTCTGTTGTTTCTTTTTATAAAAATGTTTATTTATGGACATGTTCATAATTTGCAAGTACTTGTTCTTTCTGGTCTCCTTTCTTCTCAAAAATGCAAAACCAGCCCAATTACAACAACGAAGGTACCAAAAGTGTGATGCCTACTGAAGAAGGGAAAATACGTTTATTTTCAGCTGCTTAGATCTCTTTGGACTGATGAAATTTTGTGAAAACATGTCCATTTTAAACACAAAACGTATTAAACTCTCAGCAACAACTCTAATTCACTTTTCCAAGAAATACAAGCAAGAGAGACATGAAAAAATAAAGAGACTTAGTATTCTTGAGTCTGCAAAGTAGAAGCAAATATCATACAGTATAATATGTTATATAAAGTCTTTTGTGTTTCCTTTAGGCACTATGGAAGTAAAAGACAGGCAAACCATTGTCCTTTCCAAATTGGCAGATTTTTTTTTTTAGGTGAGGGACAGTGTAACTTAAAGGACACTGAGGAAAACAGGGATAAGTACAAGAAAGGAGTTTTTTCTTCCAAAAGAATCTGCGACTATCCATATGTAGAGATGACCTAGAATTATATTTCGGACTTAAACAGCAACTCTACATTTCTTGAGAATTACATGAATTCCTAATTCCCACAGTTCCCAACAAGAACTGCTTGAGGGGAAAAATGAGAACTGGGAAATTAAATTGGTTTGCTGGTCTTCATTGTGAAATAAAGCAAAATGAAGAAGGTGATACAGAGATAGTTAATAAAAAGTGAAAATATTGGTACTTAAGTTGTTTGATGGGGACACAGAAAATGTCCTCTTTTGAAAAAAATTGAAAAACTCCTTCAATCTGGCTAGTGTAGGGATCTCTCCTCCTATGACACTTGGCTTTGAGGATTACTTTCTGTCTTCTAGGTGATGAAGCCAATGCTTTTCATCATCTTGCCCCTCTGTGCAGGATGCATCCAGCTTGGTGGCAATATCCTTAAATAATTCCTCATTACAACTTTTTAAGGGAGAGAGGAACAGTTGGAACAATGCATTAGGAAATAATGAGTATGTGGAAGGTAAAAAGGAAAAGCCAGACTATCTTCATTTGGCATAACTTGCTATACAGATTCTTTTTTCCTTTCTGGATATTGATTAGAAATTTGCAGACTGATGAAGGAAAATATGTCCCCCATCCCCCCAGCCATTCACTTTTCTTGTATGCATACTTTCTGTCAAAGGTTTATTTTGGTGGATGGGAGGAAGGCTTGGAAATAAATTCTCCAGTTTCAAATGTAGTTTTCTGTTCATCTGTCCCCCAGTGTAACTATAAAATTAATTCTTGTGCTATTGACTGCTCTTCAGAAAGATTGTGGCTGTTTTCCATCCTTGCAGCTTCTTTGTTCTGGTTTCTTCAAGAATTTCTATGAGCTTTTTGCCATTAAATCTCTCCTGTTTCATAAAGAACATTTTCATTAATTTCCTTATTTTCTGAGGCAACACCAGGACACCAAGCAGTCCATGACTACCTGATTACAGCAGGAATGTGAAGTTGCTATTAAAAGTAACAGGAAACTCTTTTGGACTTCCAAATAATACTCCCTGGGTTACATCACTACAGAAGCCATTGAGTTAAGAACTACATCTAAAATACACCCACACTGCAAAATGTTCAAATCTGAGCTAGTGCTTTGAGTTAAATTCCCTTTGTCCATCATCTGTTTTTGGAACTCAAAATATTTTTTAAGTTTGTAGTTGTTTCCATCTTCTTTCTCCACTCCCCAAGTGAAACCAATACTTAAAGCCCAGAACTTAAGAGTCAAAATGGGCTGGTCTTGGTCCAAATGACAAGAAGCATTGAATTTGTTCTGAGATTAATTAAAGTTGCACACTGTTTCTGCAGTATTGAGAGGATCACAGATTCAGCTTGGAATTTGATGAGGTCTTTTATCTAAACAAAAAGATTCTGTGCTGGAGATCCACCTAAGCAAGTGCTGCTGATGTCCTTTCACTGACTCCAGTGATACAGAACTTAAAAAAATGGACTTAAAAAAACTCTTTCCTGAAAAAAAACAAGACAAAGATGGGGAAGTGTACATATAGGCTTTTTTCACCTCCTCCTCTGAGGAGGGCATGCAGAAGAGCAGCTCTTGCATCCTGCCCTCCCCCTTCGAGCTGGCAGCCCCACCTGTTATGAGACAGGAGTAAGAAGAGAGATGAACGGCACAAGCGGTATTTTTACAGGATGAACCCACCGGGTCAGCTGGAGGCCTGCTGTAACCCAATACCAAGTTGTGACTGCAGACAGACACTATGAAAGGCTTGGGGGAGGAGGGTGGTGAAGGATGGGTGGAGGGAAAGCAGGGAAGTCCCAAAGGAGGCAGAACTCCGCTTATGAGATTTCTGTTTCCCTTTGGTGCCTCCGAAAAATGAATAGTGGTGTTTGTTAATGAAATGGGTGAGCCAGGGTTGTTTAAAGGGGAGGAAAAGGGAAAGTGGTGGGGCAGGGACAGGGGCAGCGGGAACACCACTTGCAGGAACAAAGAGCACATGTGTATGCCCAGTCCACAGTGGAAAGGGGTCACACTGAGGTATCTGTTTCACTCATTCACCTGCTTCTCTCTCCTTTTATGTGTAGTAAACAGAGACTCATATCGCTTCAGACTTCCCCCTCCCCAGCCTTCCTGGTACTGCTAGCACTGGATCAGCCTGTTTCTTCCAGGGAAGCCTATTGTCTGCTCATCACAGTTTCCCCTATGCCTCTCATCCAGACTCAGAGACTTGCTGCCTGGGGAAGAAACACCTGCAAGGAACCACAGCTGTGGTGTGAGCTGCTCTCCTAATGCTCTGTTTAGGATTACTGCACTCCAGAGCATCACGTTACCCCAGTGGCTGCACTGAAACCTGGTATTAATTCACATTAGCAAGGATCAGGTTTAGCATGTTGGGAGGGGCAGGACTGTTATCATTGTTTCTAAAACCGCTGGAGCAAACTCCTAAGACTGGTCTTTCATTAATCCAGGCAATGGCCAGAGGAGCTGCTTTGTTCCTCCACACCACTGGCCACTCACCCTTGTCTCCTCTTACATGAATGCCTCTGACCACAGGCACTCATCTTCGTGATGGGGTTACTTGCTTAATTTTATTTTTGTTGTGTCAAAGTTAGTAACTTTCAAAGAAAATTTCTGGATGTTGTGGAATAGCTTTGGGTTACGTTGCAACAGAACGGGATCTTCTAGCTAAAATGTGGTGGCTGATCACCTCTTGTCCATGCGTGTGATGGATTGTCCTAAGATCAGAAAAAGGGAAACATGGTCTAAGCAGTAAGAACAGTGAAACTCTGGGGTGAATTTGTGCAAGTGTAGATATGATTTTGTCTTTGGGTACGGACGTTCCACATGTCCTTCAAGGTCTCTTTCAACCTGTTTTTTTGATGCAGCCATTGTCATGGTGAGGTATTTTCTCACTTGAAAATTTCTGGTAGGATACTTTTTCTCCCTTCTGCTGCCTACACTGCCTCTGCTTTACTGAGTGTTGTTGCTGAGGCAGTTTCTGAGGATTCCCCAAGCTAGAGTGTGATTAGTTGTTCTTGAAGGGCCTCATGAAGCCACTCTGGTCTTTTACGAAGCCAAGGGCCATTCCACATATGAATAATCGATCCTTAGTTTCAGGTGGGGCTTCTTGAATCTAAGGTAACATAAACATCAGTAGCGACAACCACTGCCCAGTACAGCTAGTGTTAAATACCACCTGAATACCCTTGTAGAGTCTTGGAACAGATACAAAATAAGAAAATGAAAGAAGTGTTTAAAATGAAGTCTTCCAGAGGCTGCAAATCTCAACCAGGTTTGTTAATTTTATTTACAGTTTCAGAACTATCTTGAGGTGTCATTAACATCAGCAATTTTCAGAAACTGTCAACGCTTTAGCTAGAGATGGGTGAACTAGAAAAACAAGAGCAGAGATGAGGCATGAGATGCTGTCCTGTGTGCAATGCCAGGGGTGAAGAATGAGGACTAGCACATCATCTACTGACTCCTGCAAGACGTTTCTTTGTGTACAGAATGCTTCTGCAATTTGTTAGAATGTCAGCCTTGTGCATAAAAATCTACAGATCATCCAGATTTTAAAACCAGATGAGGACATCTGAATACAAGTTTTCACCTCCTGTACAAACACAGGACCAAATTTCAGCTTATTACTTTTCTACTGAGCCTGAATATCTTGTTCTGGAAAAGCACCCAGGAGATGGGTAATCGAGTGCTTTGTGTGATGTTTTATTCCACTTAAGTTGGTGAACCCTGACTCCCTCCCCCTGCCATCCTAGTGTAGTTCCATGCTGTCCTGATGGGAACTGTATGCACTGCAGATGATAGTCAATCTTCAAAGGTCTTATTGGTATTTGAAGCACTGTAAGATTGACCATCCATCTTCTCTCGTACATGCCACACTGTCACTCTCAGATGGCAAACATTGCAGCCAGCTTTGTCATCAGTCAGTTTGGGATCGTATTTAGTGAGTTACAGTGATGGACTGTCAGAGCCTGGCTCCCTGTGGAATCAGTGGAGAAAAGTAGCTGCTGCCTGTATGTTAGGGCATCAATTGTGGCTGGTCTGGATATATGAGGTTTGATACAAAACCCGCTGAGACTAACCCTATAGCTCTAGAACCAAGAGTAGGAGAGGAGAGACAAAGACATGGTTATGGATCATGTTCTAAACTGTCACAGTGAAACAAGGCTCAATTTGACCATTTCACTCAGTACAAGTCAGGACGTACTGTACAAGTACATCCTCAGTCAGGATGTCTATATTTTCTTAATTTGTTAAATAAAAAGTTACAGATACAGTCTCTATTTTTTTTGTGTTTGATCTTGTAGCTTTTAATATTTATTCCTCTGGTAGGTCTCCTGAGACATCTCCTGCTGATGCTGTGTTTTTAGAATTATTGCTTTCTTGTCCTCTCTGTGCTCTGACACCCAAATTTATTGATGTCCATTTTAATTATCTTGGAAGAAAAAAAAGGAAATAGAAAATCCTACCTTCAATATACATGTGTTTTTCTGAGGGCTCTCAGGATTACACTACTGTGTGTACAAGCTGAATGCAAGGCTCTGCCAAACTGATTTACCTCTTTAGCATGTTATCGTCCTCTGGACAACATGACTTCATATGGGGTAAAATGAATGGGCTCCTGATAAAGTCACAATGTGGCTTCTCAAAGGCCACTCTGCCTGGGAAACTCCAGGTATTTCTGAAAAACCCTGGAAGTAATTAGGTGAGTCCAGGAAAATCCAAGGAGTTAGAGAACTCTATTGGGGCAGTTCTGGTGTGTTCTTCTAGCTTGGATTTGGATATACTGAAAAATTCATACCTACCTCCCTTCTTCTCTGGATCTAGGTGTTTGGGTACAATTACTGTATGTAGCACAAAGAAGGATGAACAGAAGAGGCTTAGTTGTTAGCGGGGACTATTTTTCTCTCAGACAACATCAGACACAACAAGAGCATTAAGCCTGTGTATGTTAATGTGTTTGTGGGAACAGAAAGTATTCCAACAACAGTAGGGGAGGTTCAGCAGAAGACTGAATGAGGTTTTTTGACAAGACCTAACACCAGCTCTGGTTAGTCCTGGTCATTTAAGATCACCAGTTTCTGGTTAGGATTCTTGTTAGATCAGTTACTTTGCCCCTACTTTAATTTTCTGCTTTCACCATCAGCTGCAGGCACATGATTTTTCTCCTTCTTTTCCTGAGCTTTTGTAAACATTGTGATGTGAAACAACTACTTCCACTCCTCCCTACATTTCATCAGGGAGAAAATATCTCCTTGATATACTTCTTGGCTGGATTTGCTCAGAATGAAAGGTGTTGATGCATTGTCTTGTAGAAAGCAATACTAACGAAACAAACAAAAAGGAACTTCTCTAAACACAGTACAGGAAAAAATGCTGTAGAAATAGTGAGTGTCATTAAAAATGAAAAACAGTCAAAATAAAGTCAATTTGTTCTTTTCATCGCAATGCACACAACCAAGTTGCCTGACTCTGTCATTACGGCATAGAAAATTCAACATCTGTATAAGTGATGAAATTTCATAACCTCCCCTGTATAACCTTTCTTGAATTTGACACTTGTGACTTATGATAGGTTTAGAGGTCAACCCTGAAGCGTGAGTATTGTTTCAATCATGCTGCTCCATCTCATGAATTATGTTAGCAAGGACTTGGTCACAGTTATCTGTGCAACAAAGAAATATTGTAGTAGAAGTTGTAGCATGGTAGGATAGTTACTGTGGTGATGTAGTTAAAATGCCTGGGAGAGAGATTTTCATTGTTGAAAAGTCTACATAATAAAGTTTAATGTAGTCTATGGGACACATTTTTTCTTAGGATTTATGAGTGGGGTTGGTGAGTGATACATATTTTAGTCTGGTCACCAAAATGGAAAATCAGAAGAGAAAAAAAAGACTGAACCAAAATGATAATCGTTAGAGGTTTTGCATGACAAGAAAAGATTGATTTTGGATAGAAATAAAATATTTCATCGGACTGAAATTGAAAGGCATTTTACACTTATTAGTTATGAAGAACTTTTAGAAAGGGTTTTTTCTTTTGTTTCTTTTGAATGTAATATTTATTTTTAATTGTAAAGTACTATTTCAAAATCCTTTTAAAAATTCTGTTTCAAAAATGCCTGAGAGATTTTGAAATATGTCAACATTGATATGTTCCTAGGTCAAAAATATTCACCACACTCTGTTCAGTTTTGTGATCTCTTTTAATCCTACTTTAACACTAGCTTTTGGCACAATAGTATTATTATTATTAATAATAACCATAATATCATCACCCAGCTGTGCTTAGAAGGCCTGGGCACCAGTCCCAGATCTGCTATGACAAATCTTTTCAACTCTCTGGGCTTCTGTTTCACCTCCCACTCTTCGGCTCTCTTATCTAGTCAGATTTAAAGTCATAGGGTCAGGAACTCTGATACACTGAGCCTCTTATGTACACACCGATGCCTAGATTACTGCTTTTGCTGTATCAGGATGCATGGTGGATTTTCTGCCCCGTCCTCTCCATTCTACCAGCCAGAGATTTTGGAATTATCTCAGTTTCCTAAGACAGCTTGCTCCACGATAGAAGAAAATCAAATAGGGATTGTTTTTTTTGTTTGCATTTTATGTGCAAAGATTGAGTTGTTATTCTGGGGAGTGGGTAAAATCAAATTATGACTATAAGCACTGCAGCCAATTATTATCCATATGTGATTAACTTCTGTGAGAAACAGCATAGTATACACCCAAAATATTGTTTGCTTGGAAGACCAGCAACAATCTGAGGAGGCTAAATGCAAATATGAAATATAACTGGGAGAAGGGGAAAGAAAACAGTCTTTTTTTTTTTTTTTTTAAGCAGGTTGCCAGTTTTGAGAGGCCTAGCTATAAGACAGCATATTACTGGGTAGAAGGAGAGACCACTTGCACATTCTTTCCCTGCATTTATCTCTATGTTCCTGGCTAGGGAGCAGGTTGTGGAGTCAGATATATGGTAGAGGGAAGAAGCAATAAACAAGGAACAGAGCAGAGAGCCAGTTTGAAAGCCGGTGCTTGCAGGCTGCAGAGGTGCTGGTAGAGAACCATTGCACATTCGAGGCAAAATGCTGTGGAGAAAGTCTCAGAAAGGGCTCAAAAAACCTATCTCATATTGTTTAATTTTCTTCTGTATCTTGGCCACCAGGACTTTATGCATGTTCTTAGTAAAGACATTAGGGTAGCACCAAATTGCCTCATTTCCTCCTTCCATAGTATTTGATGGCTTGGCAGCATATTTGCAGAAGTGGTCTGGAACACACTCTGGAGCCAGATGCCTTAGCAAGGATCTGCAAGAAGGTCATGCAGAGCAGGAGAGTCTGGGTTTGATAGTAGACAGCGGGATTGACCTGCCCTGTGTTTCAGGTTTTTTTTCCCTGATTTAGCTTCCCAGAAAACAGGATTAAAAAGATGTTTATTTAATATCAAACCATGTGGAGGGTCCATTTTGATGGGTTCTGCAACCTATCCCAGCTTCTTGGAGTGACAGCTTCTGAATCCTGCTTCCCATATTGCCTTGGAAGTGCTGGACTCCTAAAATGAAAAGAGCTCATTTACAGATCTTCAGCACTGGCTTTGCGGGGGAAGAGGAAGGGGGACTGCCTCTCCAGAAAGGTTACTGTCCAAGAGGCTGGAATGGAAGCAGGTTCACCGTGGTGTGAACACAGGCCTCCAGGCACACCAGAGAGCATCTGCTCACCAGCTGATGGTAGAGCACCTGCTGAACAAGCACAGCCATGCTGCTCCCTTCCCTACCCTGCTTTCTGCGGATCTAAGACCTGATTATCCATACTTCATTGTGTGACATTGCTGAATGTCCGTGCCAGTACACTGGAGAAACACCTTGCAGAAGGAAGAGAAGCTATTGGGGACTCTGTTGGCAGTGATCTGGAACCTGAGTCAGAAGCTGATTCTAGCACAGGGCTACATTGACAGCTTTCAAATGTTGGCCCTGATGAAAAGGTTTTAAACCAGCCTTGGTTAAAGCTTCCACATCCGTATTGAAGTCCAGACCTAAATCCTACTGTGTCAGAGGGTAACTATTTCTTAATTGTTGCAGTATTTCTTCTGGGACTGCTCATCAAGCCTGGCATCAAAAGGATGATTTTGAGTTGTAGAAAACTCTTACAGGTTTTCCGCTAAGAGAGATTGAAACTTGCTACTGGTTCATTTCAACTACATCCACTGAACCGTAACTCACTACTGCATATGAGTTCAGCAGGAACGTTCCCAAAACCCCCATAGAAGAAATTTACGGTTGCTCAACCCTCTGTTACTGGCGGCCACAACTGTGTGTGCTCCACATGTCTTTGTAATCACTTAATGACTCATTTCCTTAATCTCTCATTTCCTATAGCCTTATTACAAGCAATTCATAAACCCAGATCCATAGCTGTTCTCTGGCTGTAGCCAGGAAGCACTGAACTGACTCTGCATCTGGTTGGTTGGCTGAACTAGCCCTCTCTGTTCCCCTTTGAAACTTTCCACTGGACCCTGTCTTTTGCTGCAGTGACACCTACTGATGAGGTAAGAGTGTATTAACTACACATTCCCTTGTTGCCAAACCCAGCCAGCAACCACTTCCTGGCTCTAACCAGATGTTTCTTCTCTTCTTGAGCAAATTTCACACTACACCAGGAGAAGTTTTGCATGGTCTTGACTGTAATGCGTCAATGGTCAGTGGACCTGAACAGAGATCATTGCAGTGGGAGGAAATAGCTATTCATGTCCAGGCTTCTCATTCAGCCATCTACCAACTGATGGCCTCGGAAAGCAAACAATGCAAGGCAGCATTTCCTGGGGTGCTGTGTAGCATTGACTTGGGAAGTGGCAGAACAGCCAATATGCCTTGGCTTTCTTCTTCAGATTATTATTTTTTTTTAAGAAATAACTACTGCCAGGATGTCATACCCCTCAAAACACCCCATGGCTACTAGGAGCTGGGGAGTGACAGCCTGAGCCCCATTACTAGGTGCAACAATGCCAAGGATTTATTTTTTAGTGAAAAGCATTCACCTTTCAAACACAAATCTTTTTCTTAAACAATAATTCGGAAAATTTCAGCTTCAGTTAAAACATTGCAAAACATTACTTGCAGCACCTCAAGAGATGGGATGGAGTTGGTACTCCAGCAGGGCAAGAGGAAAGTCAAGGAAAGGAGGAATGAAATAAGGACATTCTCTCACTTTAGACCTTGGCTTTAACTCACTTCACCATGAAGGTTGTCTGTTCTCCAATGTATCTAAACATTGATTTACAAGGGAAAGAAACGTGAAGAAAGGAACGAGAATAGGATAGGATATGATACCGTATGAATTGTCAATATACTCCCCGATCTCTGCCCTGCTTTGAGATCCTATCTGATTTTTACTGCAGATTAACAGCTTGAAACTAAAGCCAGTAAGCCAAGGCCAATGGATAGCCATAGTGAAACAGTGCTATAAATCTATGATCTCTGAGCCTGACTGTGAAGGGAAGTACTACAATAAATGTATGAAAGCTTTGGGACATAACAGGTTTGAAGAAGAAAAGGGTAGTGGAGAGGCTCTATGTCACATTGGAAAACTTGGCTATGTTTTTAGCCATTGCTTTGTGCCTGAATGTTAATTCCGCTTGTCACTTTAACGCAAAAGCAGTGTATCTTCATTCATTATCTATCTTGAACTTCACCATCACTGCCGCACAAACGGAGTAAACATACTAAGAATCTAAATGACTTACCCAATGTATCAAGAAGGAGCTTACTGAGATGCAGCAAAGTAAAGCAGAATCTGCCTACAGCCCAAAGTAAGGCTTTTGCCAATAGGTCCTCTTATTAGAAAGGACTTCAGTTATTTATTATTAGCTACTGGTTGCAGTATGCACTGTATGTAGCACCACCTCCTTCTGGATGGATTCTACACACCTCTGTTGCCTAGTTTTCATGTCAATTCAAAGACTTCTGGGCAGGAATCTGAATTCTCATTTTTTTGTTACTGTGACTTTTCCTGTAGGACCCTTTAAAAGACAGACCCTATCTTGAAGACCTGAGCCCTTCCGAGGATGGGAGGTGTTACTATAAAAGGGAAACTGTGGATGCAAATTCTTTCACCTTGAACGAAGCTCCATATTGAGAGGCTTGGTATCAGCAGTTCAAAAAGGTTTTCAGCTTTTCAAGAAATTCTGTCATGGCTGATGGAGACATGAGCAATGGACATTGAACCACAAGGTTTTCACAGAGCCCACAAACATGAACAGCAAGATCCTTCACAGATAGCAGGTTTGTACCAAGTAAACCAGAACTGCCAGAGTTCAAGGGAAGAGAAAGATGTCCCCAGGATCGTGCATAGGCTGGCAGACAGCAGAGTGGCTTTTTAGTATGTAATTTGTCAGAATAGTACAACAAGACAGATCACATAACATGAAAACCTTACCTAACACCCCCATATACAATCTGACCTGTCTCTACAAAGAACTCCAGTGTTGTGAGCTTAGAAACCACAGCGTCTGCACTGGGATCTTGCAATCCCCCTGTACAAGAAGCCATGGCATTGCAACAGATTATCTGTGATTCCCAGTTTTTAGAGCCATGAGGTCAGTGTCACTGCGCCTGCAAGGAATGTGACTTTTCAGCTGTCTCACTCTCCCCTATATACTTTGGCCTTTGTGCAATCTAATATCAAAGAACCAATTATTCTCAACACTCATATATTTTCCTCCATAGACTCAATGCCACATGGCTGCCAGGGGCAAGACATCATGGTAATCGAGGCAATAACTCAAGGGAAGACAGTGAGGGGCTGTCATGATCAGGAGCCCTGGCTTCTACTTCTGCCTCTCAGCCATGAATATAGACTCAGTTATGCCTGCTCTTTGCTTGCCTTCCCCACGCGTTTTTGCCCTGGTTCTCTCCTGATGCCAGTTATATACAGAAATGAAAGGAGATACACCAGTGAACACCAATATCTCTTGCTATACTCTAGTTTCACTATCACCTATGGGTCTCCTCTTAACAGAGGCTCTGTGGTCCAGAGCTTGTATCTCTTTCCATTCCTTAGCACCCAGAATTGAATCATCTCTATCTTTGTGGCTGCAGCAACTAGAGTAATTGGAAAAGTGATGCTAGGAAAGGGGGGAGCCTTGGTGCGATGGGGGAGGAAAGAGGAGACTGCAGTTCCACAAAACAGAGTCATCCAAGTATCCTTCCGCTTACTCAGTGTCCACAGCCTTGCTTGACTCACCTGCCAGCATTGCATACTGTGAGCTCTCAGCATCAGGATTAATGAAAGACCAAAGGCCCATCCAGGGCCTTGCGTTTTGCTTGAAACAGGAAATGTAGGGATCTGCCTATAATTCTCCCATTCATAAAAGTTGGATAATATGCAAGAAAATGTATTAAATATCACAAAGTACTGTCAGATTGGTTAACTGGGAGCACCAAAATCCTGAAGCTAAGGAACAAACATGTTTCCCAGTTATGCTGAGTATTGGTGCCACACCAGGTTGTCAATATATATCCCAGGTTATATCTGAGCCTGAACAGGTTAGAAATTCAGTTTTAAGTGCATGGAGACACCCACTTTCTCAGACTAATACATTACTGCAATATGGCCTCAAACAGAGTAACATGAGGAGAATCCACCTTGCCAGGTCATAGGAAGAAGATGTTTTACAGATATTTTATATGTTCTAACGGTGTTGTTGACTGTTCTGTCACTAACTCTCAAGGACTTTTCCAATGGAAAGTGTGGAGTGATGAGTGAGTGTGTTGGAAATTAATTCATCCCCTGCAGACAGGTGGGGTTAGCTCTGACTAGCACAAACCTAATGGGGATATGAGGAAAGAACATATACACGTGGAAGAAATAGAGGTTTAAAGACTTACTGCTGGGTTAAAGAGCACAAAAGGACTGTTCTTCAACATCATTAGTTTTCTTATAATTGTTTCATTTCTTTGTTGCAAACTAAAAACACCTACAAAGGGCCTGTAAGCTTCAAATCCCACTTGTACTTCACAGAGGCGGTAGCTATAGAATCACAGAATCATAGAATCATCTGGTTGGAAAAGACCTCTGAGATCATCAAATCCAACCATACCTGCCCCCTTACTAAACCATGTCCCTAAGAAACTCATCTACCTGCCTTTTAAACCAGCTCCCTGGGCAGCCTGTTCCAGTGCCTCACAACACTTTCAGTGAAGAAATTTTCCCTGATGTCTAATCTGAACCTCCCCTCGTGCAACTTGCAACAATTTCCTGTTGTTCTAATGCCTGTCACTTGGGAGAACAGACCAACACTCACCTCACCACAACCTCCTTTCAGGCAGTTGTAGACAGTGATGAGATCTCCCCTCAGCCTCCTCTTCTCTAGGCTAGACAACCCCAGTTCCCTCAGCCGCTCCTCGTAGGACTTGTTCTCCAGCCCTTCCACCAGCCTCGTCGCCCTTCTCTGGATGTTCTCCAACACCTCAATGTCCTTCTTATAGTGAGGGGCCGAAAACTGAACCTAGTCCTTGAGGTGTGGCCTCACCAGTGGCGAGTACAGGGACACAATCACCTTCCTGGTTCGGCTGGCATGCTGTTTCTGATACAGGCCAAGATGCCATTGGCCCTCTTGGCCACCTGGGCCACAGCTGGTTCATATTCACCTGCTGTCAAACACCACCCCCAGGTCCTTCTCTGACAGGTAGCTCTCCAGTTATTGTTACCCAAGTCTGTAACGCTGCATGGGGTTGTTGTGTCCCAAGTGTGGTCTTGTCGAACTTCATCCCATTGGTCCCAGCCCATCGATCCAGCCTGTCCAGGTCCCTGTGCAGAGCCTCCCTGTAGGGGCTGAGTTGCTCTCAGTCAGCTCCTCTCCCAAGAACCTGTCTCCTGGCTGGGTCAGACCTTCAGACCACGCAAGAAGAAAACTGTTGAAAGGAGGAGGTGGATGAGGGGGACGTGTTTCTTACTTTGTTTTGGAGGCAGCTCTGTAAATCTTCACACATTAAGGTCTTCCATATGCTATTTTTCAGTATCAGGTTGTCACTTCAAGCTGCCTGACATGAACTGTTGGATGGGTCTGCTCTCTTCTCCAGGATTCATTCACATCCCACCCAGATGCCAGAAGAGGCTGAAAAAAACAGTAGAAAATGCAAAAGATGACAGTTCAGACCATAGATATTTTCCAGAGTTGCAATCTATTGATCTATTTTTATCAAGCTCAATGTCATAGCCTGTATATCAAGACCAGTGAATATGGCTAGAAGAAGAAAAAGGGTAGTCTAAAACCAAATCAAAATCAAACCATTCTCTTAGTGCATTTAAAGCTGCCAAACACCTCTTCAGGTTCCCCAGATCTTCATGGAGAGCTAGCATCCATTCACCTAAGACTTGGATATTTCTGACTCATTTAGCAAAAATTTGCTTTGGGGTTCAGCTGGGGGCTGACATCTATTTTCAGAGGTTTTTTCTTTAGGAGACATATGGATGTGTACATGCCTATAAAGCATTCTACTCTTACTATTATATCCCTTATTATTTGTACATGCTCAAGTGCAAGAATTACAGAAGCAGGCAGGAACAAAACCAGGAACTGGCAAAAAGCAGCATTACAAATGTGATGTGGCCTGTGAGGTCCACTTAAATCTCAGTGGCATAGGTCTCTGAAGTTTGCAAATTCACATCTGAAGCTCAGCTTTACAGCTGCTTCTGCTCTTTATAAGATGCAAAGAGTTGCTAAATCTGGGATCCTAAAATTGAGCTTTAGGTCTCCTTCTGTATCTCAGTCCACAGCTTGGGTTCATCTCAGCTCTTGGGGACTGGAGGATGTGGTAGACCACTGGAGATGCAAATATCAGGTTGTTTACAAGCACTGGGCACAAAGATAGAAACTTTAAAAAAAAAATTTCCAATTTTCTGGGTCTCTGGCAACATATGTTTAAAATGAGTGCTGTGGAACCCATTGCTACAGGTTACTTCGGAAATCAAAGGAGGAAATGGGTTAAAAGCCAAATAAGTTTTAGGAGAACAAGTCTGTTGGTAATTAAAACCATAATCTCAACCCAGTCTCCGGGTTGAAAGGTTCCTAAACAAGTGACTGCTGAGAGGATATTGTGGGGAAATCCTATCTTATATGTGACCTGATTTTATGATCTCCCTTTACCTATACACTATGGGTCATATTGCCGAGAGAATGTCCTGGGAGAGATTGTTCATCTTATCTGAAACTTGGAATAAAGTGGGGATGAAAAGTGAAACATGTTTTCTTTTTCACCCTTTAAACTGTCCTCTCTGAAGAAACTTGATTCAAATTGGGACCCAGTCAAATTAAACCTGGATAGTTAGGGAAAACTCTAATTTCCTCCAAATAGCTGTATGTAGGGTTAGGGGAAAAAACCCAACCAAACAAACATGGCCTTCCACAGGGTTTTGTTGTCTTGGTAGTCTCATGGGAGCATTGCTGTGATATTTGAGAATCTACAGCCTTTGCAACTAAGATACAGCTGCTGAAGTGATGATATGCAGTAATGACTAGGAATAGCAGGGAACCAGGCTTCAGTGACCCAACTGCCTCTCCTACTCACTTCTTTGTGTGTCTACTATATTAAAAGTCAGATGTTTCCATTCAGTACTGATGGTGTATTAGGGGTGGCAGAGGGCTTGTATGTGGAGATGGATATATATTTAAAATGTGTTTTTCTGGGGTGATACAGGTTCTTTTGCACTCTTCTCTGCCCTTGGCTTCTGCTATCAGCTGGGAAGAAAAACAACCAAAAAAAAGGATTTTCCTTTGCTCCAGTTGGCCTTAGCCCACCAACCCGTTCCACAGAGAGTCAAATCCAGCTGTCAAGCAGTAATGGATTTTTTTTTTCCTTTCCCTAATCATTCCTGAGCTGAGGTTGAACTGATAACCTCAGAGACAGTCTTTTCGGGCTGGCTGCAGACCAAGAATGTCATTCCACAGAGAAGTGCTGAAGTTGCAGAAACAAAGTTTCACTGCAATGTGGAACAAAGCTGGGACATTTTACACACTGTCAGGAGTCAGTGAGTCCCCTCACTGCCTCCTGCCCCTCACAGAATTCCCCATCTTCCTCCTGGAGAGCAGGACATTCATCTGCGTTGTGGAAAACTTGGGGTTCAGATGGCTTCTGAGCAGGTTCCTACTCACTTTTAGCATTTATATGTGTGTAAATTCATTGGACTGTGGGGTAGAGTGAATAAAATATCTTATTTCTTGCATGCAGGCCAGAATAATTGAGAGACAACCGAGCACAGCCTCCCTTTGGCAATACGGTGAGACTCCCTGGGGCAGTGGCTTTGTCTCCAAGAAGGTAACCAGCTGCTTATCTCTCACTGTCTCCTAAAACTCATCTCATCCCTGTGCAGCAGATTTTTGCCTCTTGGTGTGAGTCTGCTTTTCACTTGGTTTTGTTTGGCTAAGGGGGCAGAGGTGCCCAGGAGGAGCTGTTAGTGAACAGGGACCACTTCTGAGAGCACCAAGGTGAAATTACCCTGGTTTTCACCCAGAAAACCAGCAAAATGCAACCAGAATCAAGGCTGAACCTGCCCACCTCAAATGAACACCTACTTTCTCCTATTTTGATCACATCTGCTGCTGCAGATGAGACACTTATCTCTGAAATCCACACATCTCCACAAAATTATTGCTGTTCTAATAAAAACAATCAAAAATGAAAGTGTCACAAGATCCCAAGCAAAATCCACTGTCAAATATAACAAGATGGATCCATCTCTTCCATGGAATTTGCTTTAATGCTGTCAGGAAAATGTCCATCTGATGACTAGTTAGCAAGAGAGCCAGTTGGGCCCCTTTGAACAGAACATGACTGACTGGTAACTCATCTTAACAAGTTAAGAGCTATTTATAATGTTAATATACTTACCAGGAACACCCATAAAATCCCCAGCTGAACTGCCCCAAGGCTTGGATGTCCCTGTATCAGCCCCCCAGCACCTCCTATTTCCTCTTGCAGTCCTTGAGATGGTCCTCAAAACTTGCATCTTTTTTTTGGCAGGGGACAAATTTGCAGCAAAGCATAGTCTGTGCCTCCCCACCTTCCCTCCATAGTGTCAAAAGGCACAAGGGAAATGCAGAATATTGTAGATTACCATCTTAATCAGAGAGGCATGCTCCTGCCTCTGCTGAGAGCTTCTCTACCCTCCCAAGTACAGTGCAGCTGAAGAGGATACTGGGCCTTCAGTAAAGCCAGGGGCCAAAGGGCTTCCATTTTTATCTGGATGCATAGCTGAGTGGCTTGCATGTGTTCCATGATGATAATCTGAACTCTATTAGTCTGCTTAGTGGATCTGTATAACATCAGCCAGCCTAGCATGGTATTGCCACATTTCCAGATGAGTAAAACTGCAACTAAAACTTTGAAGGTTTGTTTATAGCTTGAATTTTCTCTCAGTGCATTTGTTCCTTTGCTTGTGTGCATGAGAATTCGTGTCAAGGGGGAAGGGAATGCTTCCTAAAATAAGTAAAAAGGATTGTGGAATGGTGTCTGCTGTCTTGTATGACAGTACTTCACCAGCCCCAGTGGAAAAACCCAGGTCTATATATCATCGTGTATGTAGGGGGACGTGTGAAGGAGAGGGTGAAAAGAGAAAAAAATTTGTTCTTTAAATGGCTTATTTCCTTCCTCTCAGATACCAGACAAATTTTTAATGATGAAACCTGCTAACAGCTGGGGATAATTTGGAGATTATTTTTATGGCAAGAGCAACATGACAATAAAAGACCAGTCCTAAATGTGGATTAGTTCAAGTTTTTGTCCCTGCAGACTCTCTAAAATAGTTGTGATCCAGCTCCTGCATGACATTGCATCATCTCTGCCTGGTAGCTGTGTGTCAGGGGGATACGATCACATGCTACATCTCTCCTCCAAAGGATGTGGAGGCCTCAAGTAGCTCCTTGCTTAGAAAATTGCAAGGCTGGGCCAGGGCCTGCAGGGTTCATCTGGGGACTCCCTGAAAATGACGTCAGTGCTTGCATTTCTGTGTCACTGTATTTTGAAAACTTTTCCACTTTGCTGCTTATTGGCCCCTTCCACCCAGGGTCTTCTCCATCTACTGTGGAGGAAGTCTTGCTGTTCCAAGGTTGCTCAGGGCTTGTAGAAGTTTTAGAGCCGTTCGTTACTGTAGTTTATATGACTCTCACTACATAATAACATGAAATGCTGCTTCGTCCCAGGACTTTGAGAAGGGCTGGGTTGCATTCAGCAGTCTGTTTTGTAGGATCACCTCCACAGATACCTGAGTTTGGGGAGTTGATCGAGTTGGGTTGTTTGGGAAAGCTGATTTTCTAGCTCTAATCCTACCTATACGCATGTCCACCATGAGTTCCCACGATGGGCTATGGATTGGAGTGGGAGTCCCAGTAACCATTGAGGGAGTCCCTCAGCCTGGGACCCGCCTTTGCCAGGGAGGGAGGAATGTGACAGACACAAGCTTAGCCTTCTGGCACTGCTTTGAGCTTAAACAACAACCATAGGTTGTTAAAATAAAGCCATTGGCTTCGGGGATAGAGGAGAGCACCAGCTGAAGGGTGAAGAAAGCCTCCTTTCATAAGCAAGAACCAGCACCTCTTGCGACGCTGCCATATAAAATCACACAGCACCTGTTACATCTTTTCTCGATCCTCTCTCAAGATACAGAAACAGCTTGGCTCTATAAAAGCCCCGATGTGTTTGTTTTCATTCTGAAAAGCTAATCCAAACCTCTCTTCCCAAAGGACTGGGAAGGAGGGGCTGGAGGGGGTATTTTTATTTTTTTCCTGCTGGGGAAACAGGTTGGAGCTGTTAAAATAATTGGCAGCAGTAGATTCCTGCAGATTTCCTTGGCTGCATTTTAAAATAGAGAGGGTTTCTTCTTCTCCATCTTTCCCCTTGGCTTTTTCTGTCTTCTGATTTAGCCATAAAATTGCCACTTATGACATTAGCAGTTGCAGAAAGCAGGAGTTTTCCTCATTAGAGTGGCTCTGCTCATGGCCTCTGGTAATATAATTTGGTGGGAAGGACCTTGCCAAAACACTGTAAAACCAGATGAGGACTCACATGGCAGTGTCAGGAGGTTGGTCTCTTGGTTACACGCAAGAAAACTTCTCTCTCTTTTCAGGACAGGGAGATGGATTTAGTTTTGGATCTACCTCCACCTCCCCTGTCATGTGAAGCAGTTTGCAAGCAAGCAGCAGTGGGGGCCACAGGAGGATAGGAAAAGGCCCGTAGCATGTGTCAAGCACATCTCTGAAGGCTGTGGCTTTCAGCGTGGTTTACTGTGTGCGTCTCTGCCTGTCTTCTCATGAAGTCCATCACGTGCCAGAAGCATGCAAGCCCTCACTTTTCCCGGTCCTCAGAGCACACATCACATATTGCAGACCCAGACTCTGCCTACCTAAAGCAGCTAGTGAGTGTTTTCCCCTGGCTAGTACTAGACCCTTTCGGTGATGGGCAGTTGGCAGGGTTTATTACTTCCTTACACACACAGTCAGCCAAGCAGCTCAAAGAAAAGAACACTGTTTTCAGTTCACCAAATTGTACCTGCAGCCTTTTTACCCAGATTAGAGTCTCAGCAAAGACCTCATCTTTCCAGGGTTTCCCCATTAGTTTTACTGCACTTTTTCCTTAATAAGATCCTTAAAAAGATCTCAAAGGGTGCTTCAGTCCTCAACAATTTGGAATTTGGATTGCCAGAGTACATGAGGTCTTATTCTGAGTTAATATCCCCACCAACTCTACAAAATCATTCAGGAAAAAAAAAGGAGGGGAGGCAAGAAGGAGTCCTACCCAAGCACACTACCACCTGCTAAAGCTCCTTTTGGTGAGATAAACACAACTTGCAAACCTTATGAAAAAAAAACACGAATGGAAGCTACTGTAACATTACAACTCCTGCAAAGATGTGTCCTTATCAAAGCTGTCTGCTTAGGCACAGATTTAGACTTGGGACCACAAGGCATCTCTGGCGTTTTGCCTTGCTTTTTACATCTCTGGAGTTTAACCTGGCCATCCAAACCTATGCTGTATTGCAATTGAACTAGTCTTCCTGTGAAATAGACTTAAATTTGACGCTGGGAGCTGAACACATCCTGCTTTGGAGCCAGACTTGGGTGAAACACCATGTTTCTTAGTGAGGCCCACTCCTCAGTGAGACAATACGGGGAGAATCCCGGAAGCTGCAGGTGGCCAGGGCTGCAAACCCAGAAATGCCTCTGCTTTGTTCTTTGCTGTGAAATTCTAGGAAAACTCTCAGTGGGAAGGAACATGCCCGAGACTCCTTATTTAAAGAGCAGATAGATCCTTGCTTATTATTAAAGATGGCACAGTATGTTCAGTGGCTGTGTTTGGAGCTAGAGTACAGCAAGCAGGTGAAGGACAGATGTTTGGCTGTACACCCACAAGATTCAACCCTCTCTCTCCTAAACCAAACTCATATCAGGCAGTTCAAAACAAATTGATGCTTTCGTTCTGATGCCGCATCCAATGTGGCCATTGTAAACCTTCATTTGTTACAGTCCAATCAGGAACAGCGCTCACACCACCTCCCTAAGATCAACCACACAGTAAATCTTCTGAAAATCAGGCTTTCATCAGAAGGTCTCAGCAAAGGGGTCAGGAAGACTGGAGAGTTCTCTGCCCTTTTCTCTATCATCTCCTTCTGCCCTCCCCTGAACTTTCCCCCTCTTTGGCAAGAAATTTCAAAAGCAATTTCCATGATTTTACAGACAGATCTATATAGAACAGTGACTCAGTCTGCACTCACTTACTGGCAGTGATGTATCAGCTGCAAGGCACTTGAAAATGGTGAAATAGAAAAATAACAATTAAACAGAAAAAGCAAACTTTCTAGCCCAAAACTTTTGGGTGTAAATTCTTCCATATGTCAGTAATTCCTGCCATTTAATTTTAGAGAAGGACCCAAAAGTTTATTTATGAATCTCATTCCTCAAAGCCCAAAGATTGAGTCCAGGGAGGATTTCTCTCTATTTGTGCCGAACTCATTTCTACCTACATTCACAACAGTGCTCATGTTAAAATAAAAAGGGGCAGGTGGATGGTGGTGTGGTAAAGGTGTAATATACTCATTAGATACTTCTTAGCACTAAAATCACAGCTGCAAGCAGGCATTTTAATTTGGGATTGTTCAGAAAGATTCTTTTTCTGAATGCCTGGAGGATATTGTTCTGCTCATTGTCAAAAAAATACAATCATTTTTGGTTACTTTAGGTTACAAGTCTCAGTAAAAAAAGAAAAGTGGTAGTGCTGTCAGATGCTTTTTTCTCCTCCCAGAAATTAAAACCAGTGCCTGGACTGGTGCCTTTGAATTTATTTATCTTTTTTAAATTAAAACAACCACAAAAAAAAAAAAAAAAAAAGAAAGCAGCAGCTACTGGCTTTTACTTAAGCTAAAAATTTCTGGCAAGTGTAATGCCAGATTTTTTTTTTTTTTTTGTATGGGAACTTAGGAGCAAGTTGATGTGAGAAACTTTCCCAAAGAATCTATGTAAACCACACCAAAACTCGACAAACTCAACCAGTCTGGAAAGGTCCGGGAGTGAGAGGAAGGCACATCTGCAGACAGGCTGAGGACCTCAGCAGTTTTCAGCTGGCTGCTGGCAGCAGCAACAGCTTCTGCATAACCTCAGGTGACAGAGGCTGGATTTGGGGTGCTGGAACCAGTAGAACACCAAGTCCAGGCAGCATCTGGCTTCTTCTTGAAGGATTTGGAGGGAGCCTGAGGAACTGAGGCACTCCTCCCTTGTGCACCTGACTCCTGTGAGTTGCAGGGGAAATCCCAGCCAGCGCCTCCTTGTACTGCAGGCAGGTGTCCAAACCTTTGGGCCAGAGGGCAAGTGAATCCTTGAAACTTTACTGCAGACACAGGAGAAATCCTCATGGAGGAAAGGACTAGAATCTCTCTGCAGCCACCAGTAAACAGGTCTCCAGGGCAAAGAGGACAAATGGGACAGATTAATACAAGTATCTATCTTCAGGGATGTCAATTAGGGAAGAGTGGGCACAGGGCTGCAGAGCGTAAACTTTCCACTAAAATGTGTCTTTTTGATGGGAGGGATTAAGAAAAATGGGCAATTCTCATTGAAGAATACCGGCTGGATGCTTTGGACAGCACGCTGTCCTCTGCTCTGAGCTCCATTATCGTCATCACAGGAAGAGACACATTTCATACCAGCACTTGGTGAGTTACGGAAAAGCCTTATTTCAGGCTTCAACAGCATGCTGAGAGCCTCCATCTACCTCTGCAGGGAGTTTTGGAGCCTCAATACTCCCAACATTAGCCTTGTAAGCACTATCACATGTATTTTCTCTGTTGCTCCAGGCTGGAGAAGGGAGCGTGGTCCTACCTGTTCACACTAATGCAAGCTCTGATTCACTGCCTTTCTCTTGGAGACAGTGGTACCTCAACCCAAAGCCAAACCTCCTTCCTGGCTGCCACTTCTTTCTCCTCTGCCCCTTCCCATTTCAACTCATTTCCCATTCTCAGGCATTTGCAGCAAATGTATGTCTCTTGCTTTGTCCTGTAAACTCCGTGTGACCATGGGAACAGTTCCTGACCCAGCTGGCAGCCTGCATGTTCTTCTCATTAAAGTTTGGCTCTCGCCTCAACTGGATCTTTCAGCAACATCCAGGTGAACACAGCTGGGAAAGCACTTTCATCCATCTTGAGGATGCATACGGCACAGCTTCCCAGCCTGCCTTGCTCTACTGGAAGCTTCGCCCTATGTCTCTGCTAGAACACCACCCTTCTCCCTGATCCACTGCTCCTCCTCAGGTCAACCTCATTCACACAGCTGCCTCCACAAGTATTTTTTGCAGGGCACAAAATTGGAGAAAATCTAGAGGAGGTCTGCAAAGTGGCTGGTGTAAGGAAAGTCTGTACCAAACTAGAGGAAGCCACAATATACAGGCAATGGCATTTTGAGGAGCCTAATCTTCTTATCGAACCTCTCAGAGCATCTGAAGTATTTTTGCCAGTCAGAACCAGTGGTGCACAGCATCCAGCTTCCTGAATTTGTGAAGAAAACTTCAAAGCACTGTTACATGACTCAAAGGGCCACATGGATCCCACCTGTTTCTTAGTCCAGCCAGGTGATCTAGTGCTCCTCAAACATTGACCTCAGACCACATGGAAGCTCACAGCATGAGCAGGTGAATGACACTGACTGCAGTCAACACCAACCTCTTGTGTTTGCACCTTCTCAGGGCACTAAGGGTGGGCTACGGTCACTGTCACGGTGTCATCCCTACCTGTGTTCCCCAAGTCTGCTCCAGTGGCACAGCCTCTGTGCTGTTCCATAAGCAGAGGATGGAGGAGGGAGGCAAGAGGGCTTGTAAGCCATCTCTATGTCATAGTTACACTCAGTATCTGACAGAGGTTCTGGGTAGCTTACAGCCCTTCCTAAGAGCAGAATACAAGCCAGGGAACACACCTGAGGGGACTGGCACCAGGTCACCTTGTGATTCATCTCTGCACTGGCAAGGAACCATGGTTTTCTGAGAATTTTCCCAAGCCTCTCTGTTATCCAGACCCCTGGAGTGTCTGGTGGAGGTGGCCCATCATGTCAAGAGGGCAGACTAGTTGGGAACCATTGCTTTCTGGAGAAAGCTTGCAGAGATACCCTTAAACATCTTGGAGAGGAGGTGAGTTATCTGTCTGGCACTCCCAGCTTACTTAGTGTGTCCAACCCGGAGCTGCAGTGACTAAAGAGGGCAAAAGATGACACAGAGGGAAGACTTTTGGCCAAGGAAATGCATGTCTCTTGCTGCGCTTGAAGGGTGCTAGCATTAGCCCAGAAGGAGGATCTGAAGCCTGAGAGGGGCTGTGAGAGCCATTCTGTTAACCACCATATGAGAGTTACTGTAAAACTCTCAGGGCACTCCCTGGGGAGGACTGAGCAGCAAGCTGCTGTGTGCGTGTGCACGCGCGGGCACGAACAGAGCACTCTGCAAAGTGTCGACTGTGTTTTGAAGAACGTGGTTTAAGGCCATTCTGGGGATTTCCCAGCTCTGACAAAGAATTTAATTTCCCTCTGTGGGGTGGGAAAATTCAGTAGAGGCTTGCTCAGAACACTGAACAGAGCAGCTAAGATGTGGAGGCAGGGTCTTCTACTGTCAGCAGCTGCATTCAGTCCAGTCACAGCAAGGTATTTAGGCACACTGAGAGCTCGTAGGCTCCCACCTTCTGTGGGTTTCACCTCTGTGGGTCTGGTCCTGACAGAGTTGGAACCAGGCCTGTGTGCTTTCTGTGCACTAGCAGCCCCCAGGTCTTATGCTAGAGCAAGGAGAGAGTGGCAGAAGGTCATCTCCATGGGTTATTTTGAAAGTGCAAGAGCTTTCACTGACAGGGCAGATGGCAAGGCCAAGCTTGCCAGACCTTTACCCATTCCTAACAGAAGACAAAATATGCTTTTCAAATCAGAAATCTTCCAGATTTGCAGTGAAAAAAAGCAGAAACAAAATATGCAGGGAAGGGGGGAGAGGGAAAGCATGTCCTAACTCTGTGAAAGACGATTTCCCAGGAAAAAAAAGTAAAAGAAAAATAATAAAAGAAATAATATCTCAAAACATGAAAAATCCTTGGCATCAGTTCTTACAGTCCAGTTCACTGGGTGAGTTCTGAAAAGAATTTCACCTGGTTTGCAGAGTGACGAGATAATTGGAGAGGCTTTGAAGAGAAGGGTGAGTCCTGGTTCGTGCACTTTCCTGCAGCTCCCTAGGACTGGGAGATCTCTGTGCATCTCTCTGTCGGCAGTGCCCCATGTGACCTTGGTAAGGAATTTAAATCACCTATGCCACAAGCTTCGTTGATATAATAGATGATAACAAGATGAAAAAATATTTTGTTTTATAAGCCAATCTTAAAGACCTACATTAAAAATATGTAGACTGGGATCCATCTGAAATATTTCCAGTAAAGCAGCAACAACAAAAACCAGTTTGTTTTATTGGGAGGTCAAATATAAATACTTAATCTAATCCAAAATAAGCCTTTTTGTTTGATTTTCACCATTTGGAAAAAGGTGGGGGGAAAAGAAAAGTAGTATCTCTAGTTAAGGAAAGTTAAATATAGAAAAATCTGCGTAATGTTTCAAAAATAAGAATAATTTTTGAGATGCCAGATCCATTTTTTTTTTTGCCTAAGAAATGCAACATGAGTGATCATAGTTGAAATTAATAAGCATCTTTTTTCAGGAAATTAATAAAAAATGTGTGTGTGTGTATATATATATATAGGGAAGAATTTGTCAGTGCAAAAATCCAACAGTACCTCCCAACCTTGCAGGAGTTTGGGGAAGGGAAAGTCAGACATATAAAATCTGCAGAAACTACGTGACAAGATGCCAGATAAGTGTCTCAGAAAGACAAGATTTGATTGTCAAGAGTCTGTTCTCACAGAAAATAAAAGGCTCTAGTGTCTGTACAATTATGTACAGACAAGACATGTGTTTTCACTGCATGGCACCAAGCCTGGAGTATATTTTTTGCTCCTGATTTACAAGGAAAACTTGGCACAAGGATGACCCACACAGCAAGAAGTGGGCAGATTTAATACAGATGCATGGAATAGCCTCTCAAATTCAAAAACCTTTAGCATCAGGCATAGCTGGTTTTGCTCCAATCTATTTTCACGATATCTTTCACAGGGGTGTTCTGAACTTGGGCTGGGATCTCAGGTGTTACCAGCACGGATTTATAGGGGAAAACCAATCTGTCTTCATGTCCTTCCACCTATGCCTGGGATTTTGTAATAGCAGGGCTACCTAGTGGACTGCAATAGTCTGCAAGAAAAGATGAGGTTGAACTGGGAAGGAAGAGGATTCTCTGTCTCTCCCTGTGATTACAGCAGCTGTCCAGGTTTCTGCTGTTTCACATGCTTTGTGTACACTTCCTGCTTTCCAAGGCTGCAGGAGCAGGAGAGTAGAGAAGCTTTTTCATCCTAGTCTTGTTTGGGACAGTGAGAATTCAGAGAGGGAAAAAGTAATTCTGCTTCTCAGCAGCACCCACCTGACTGTGCAGCCCCTACAGCCTTTCAGAGTGGTCACAAGACTTGGAGATCATCCGAAGTTGAGGTTTTGAACTTCTCTCCACTGGTCCTCCCTCTCCTGCTTTTGTTGCTGAATCCCTCAGAACCATTTTCCACCTAAATTAGCCACATCACAGTCAGCCCATGACCAGCAGCACCTCAAGGCTCTGATTGTTTTTCTCCCTCATGGACTGGCTTCTCCAAGACATGCTGCAGAGTGTTTGCACCACCAGCCTTCATATCTGTGGACCTCTGCTGGCAAGCAGCCCATTCCTCATCTTTCATGAAAGGTAACATAACCAATGCAGAGGGTTGAAGTTGCTCATTTAAAGAGGAGGTTGGCAGTTAGTACCAGGAACAGCTGTACCGCTTTCAAGATTTAATCAAGGTCTGCAAACAAGCCAGAGGAAGAGACAACAGGCTTCAAGTAACAAGCTTACTAGTCTGGTTCTGACATTTTCCTTCTGTATTCCCAAGGAATACTCTCCCCTTAGGGAAGCAGAAAGCATGGTTATACAGTGCTAGAGGTATCATTTGAAACCAAGAAATGTAAAAGCCTCATTTTCCAAGCATTTCTCCAAGTGATCTTTCCTTGTGAAAAGCCATACCACAGAGGGATATGTCTTTTGAGACTAAAGAACATTAAATCTGTGTCACTGAGGATAAAAGTTCTAATTAAACTTCTGTTTCAAAACATCACTAATACTAGTATGGCTCCGTCCTGGCATATGAATATTTCAAGGACAGCATGAAAAGTCGAAAAGTTTGCTTGTGAGCATTCAGAGTGACCATGGGTGTGAAGTATCACACACATAAGCACATATCTGTGTACATATCTATGTATATATACATATATATATATATATATATACTGCAACTGTGATGGGCTGAAAAATCAGGCCCTCAATATTTATAACTTTGGCTCACATCCCAAGCGAAGCAGCCCTATTGCAGAAGCTCTATTTGCGGCAATGAGATCTACACACTCCATTTTAGTACTAATCCTAGGCAAGCTGGCAGACATAAGGTTTTATGGGAAGCAGAACAACTAATCCAGGCTGAAGTGCAATGTACAAAGTTTCCTAAGTATAGCGTCCCCTCAGAAATATGAGGGCTCAAATTAACCCCCTAAATCCTCTTTATCAAAGTGAGCCAAGCGTGGGGAAGGTAAATTGATTATGTTGGCAACGCTAGCAGCCCAGGCTCTTACAGCAGTTGGAGTACTTGCGGGAGAGGGCTCTGAGGGAAGTGTTGAAAAAGGGCTGAATTAGCAAAACTACTTACATGGAAATCTCCTGGAGCTCAAAGTCTGAGCACAGTTCTGCTGAATCTATGACATTCAAATCAGAATTCGGGAAGACTCGAGTCTTGCTTTGGAGGCCCTGATTCAGCTGTGAAGACAGAAAGGTGAGCCCCTGGTTGAAGCAGGCATTTGGGTTTTCCCTAAACGTGAATAATTATGACCCTGAAATGTTGTTTGCTGCCCCTTGGCATTATTACCCAGTGTGGGGAGTAGTCTTTGGCCTCTGATATTCCCATCCAAAACCATGACTGTGTCTAGCTCTGCTTTAATTCCTGGATTTTATTAAACAATCAAAGAGGGGTTTAATTCTGCTTTGTGAGTACTGGCTTGGGGCCAACTGTATAGTGGAGGTCTGGTTACAAACTTTCTTACAACATAAAAGTGTGGCCAGGCCCAGGCTTTATGTTTGGATACATCTTTCCCAGTCAAGGAGAAATTTCCAGTTGTTTGGATGCTGAGTCAGCAGAAACATTAGAAATTAGCAAAGTTTTTTTTGTTTTTCTTCCTTCTTGAACCTTGAAACCAGCTCAAATTTTTTTGCAGCTTTGGTCAGTCGTTCACATGGCCTCTCAGCTGAGATCTGTAACAGGAGATTGCCAATTGTACTGGGAGTTTTCTCTAACTCTGACAATTGGCCCAGAAAGGAGAGAGCTGAGACCTATTGTGCTCATTTCATGTGAGATCCTGGAGGGACTTATAACCAAAGGTCCTTCTTACCAAAATGCATCTCACAGAGTTAAAGCAGCAAAAGGGGGAGAGGAATGCAATGAAAACATCTAACGTGGAGGAGCTCTTAGATAATATTTCTCTGCTGAACAATCAGTAGTTTGTGGGATTTTTTTTTTTTCTTTAATGAGTAATTGTGGAAGAATTAATATTATCTAGAGGAAAATTTTGTGATAATGAAAACCCACAGATTTTGGCACACAAATTCAGTCTCATGAACCCTAAAGTAGGAACAGGTTCATAAGCTTTTCCTTTCCTAATGCCCATGGAGCAAAGGAGAACTACTGTAGAGCTGGTACTTGAAAATTCAATATTTTTCACTACTGATGGCTGCCACAGAAACCTCTGCTTCTATAGCATGATCCAAAACTGAAGGTCTGACCCAGGAAATTGCTATGTACTGACAAATATGCCCACTTCTCTTGTGACTCTTCTGACTTGAAGTCTCAGTGAAGACTCAGAGTAGTCCCAAACTCACCTAAGTAATGCTGGTGTCGTTTGAAATCTAGGGAAAAAAATTTCAGGCAAATTAAAGGTCTGACTTGTGGGATACAAATTTAAAAACCCCAAAGCTAACGAAGTATAGGATGCAGAAAAGCCTTCATGCACCAATTTATCAATGAACCCAGACAAAACTCCTCATCTCCCTGACCCTGAGAGCTGAGCGCCTAAATGTCTAGGAAGACTGGTTGTAATTTCCTCTGAACTAAAATAACCAGATGAAAAAAGGCATAAAAACAGGCGACCCTTTTACATTCTTCATGTTTTTTTTTTTCTTCCCTTGCTTTTTTTCATGTGTGAGACTTTTCAAGAGAAAGTGATGTGTCAAGCATCCTGGGAACAGAGGAGTAAAAATCACGGTGAAGGATTTCCTGGGTCTCTGGTGGGATGGAAGTTCTGTGAACTGCAGCCTAAACAGTTTTCATGTACCCTCAGAAACCTATAAATGCTTTCAAAGAATATTTACTAGCAACCTTTCACTAGCATTTGCCAAACTCATTTGAAAAGGGGAGCGAATTTTATGTCAGAGGAACAATTCCTAGCAAGGGAGCCACAAGCCCCTCTGAGCTGCCTTGAAAGGAAAAAAAAAAGAAAGAAAAAGGAAAAGGAGGAGGAGGAGGGGGGAAAGCATCTGTAAACCATAGTCTGCAATTTTGGCTTTGGATCTCAAGATAATAAGACCACTGACTGACAAATTCCAAGAGTATTTTCCTATTTATATTAGCTTGTATTTATTTGTTCAATATGTGAGGATGTGATTCCTTGAATTAATCATTAGCTTGGTAGAGCTTTTCCTGCTTCTTTGCCAAGATTAAAAAAGAAGAAAAAAACCCACCCCAACACATACTAAAAAAAAAGAAAGAAGTTTCCATGTAGGTATAAGTAGTTTTACATGGAATAAGCCCCCTCTGTAGGAGAGGGCAGGACAAGTTGCCAGGGCCTCCCTGTAGTCTAGGGTTTTATTTATATCGTTGTTGCTGGGAGATTTGCGAAAAGGCCTGGAAACAAACAGGCCAAGTTTGAGCCGGATGTCAGAGAAGGTCTGGATAGATGTCTCCGAGCCATGTCAACCTTGAACTCAGTCCTCTATGTGGAATAACACAAATTACCATTTTGGTTTCTCTTCAAGGGTAAGGTGTTTGAGATGCCAACACTCCAACCTGCACTAAAACAATGGCCATCGTCATGATATATACACATTGGTTCACGTGTCTTCTATACTTATATCAGCTTCTCTGGAGATGACCACCAGCCTAATAAGGTGCTTAGTACCATAACAGGGCCCTAAGAACTGGAGTGTACTGGGCCATGTTCCAGTGTACATAGACACTACTCCTGCTCAGACCTCAGTGTCATTCTGGTACGGAAGTATAACTGAGATGTGTAAAAGGATCTATCCTCGTTTCCTGAAGAACTTGACCTTTCAGTGTTTAGTGCTGGAATTAGTAAGCATGTCCACCCAGTGCAAATATGAGTAATTATTTCAATCCATTGCCAACACTATCAGGAGAAAGCAACCAGTTGGAGATGCCTTCCAAGTTAATGAAAAAGGCAGGAGAAAATGATGGTCCTATACTGGGATCGGTTTTCATACTGGTTGAATTATAGTGGAGTCTTCAAAGGAAAGGAGACTCTGGCCTTGCACCTAGACGAAGTTGCAGAGCAGAAGTAGAATCAGGCTTGTGTTAAATACCTAAGAGCAGCTATGTGAGTTTAATGATCAATAGAAAGGGAGGGCTCACCCAGGACAGGTAAGCAGAGAAGATTCCTTTCCTAAATAACACAAAAAGCAACTGCACGGAGACAGAAAGGAAGAACTATAGGTGTGAATCAGTCTACCAAATGGAGGAGCTTTTGAAAATGGTTCTTGGTGTTCTTACAATGCTGTATAGGACTGTTAAAAGTTGCACCCTTAGACTTCCCAGTCATTGATCCATCTTCCTCCTCTCCATTCCTATACATTTTATGACTTCAAATTAACAGTCTCTTCTGCCTCATAAACATTCATCAGCTGCCAGGGTCGGAAGGAGGGAATGTAATATTTTCTGTATTTGTTTTGTGCTGGTGGGTAAAGGTGGCTTAACAACTGATGGCTTCTGGCATAGCTGTGGAGCAGGTGAAACTTTAGCACTATCTAAGTAATGAAGTCTTCCCCTCAGAGAGACACATGTCCTGGCAAGCATTGCTCAGGCAGTTAACCCACCAACTTAAAATTCATTCTGCACTTTGAAGTGAGTCATCCAAGTGGGGAAATGAAATCTGTAAAGGTACACAGGCTTCTCCCTGCCCATGTGGGACAACTCACCACAAAATCTCTTCAGAAACAGGGCCGGTACAGTGCTGTGTGACTCAAACAATCAGGTTTCCATCTCCTGCCTTGGGAGACTAGTCCACTCATAGGAAAATCTTCCTCAAGCTGTATTTTCCTTTGCTTAGCCTCAGCCCACTGCTCTTATTTCTCTTCATCTTGCGTTAGCCCCCCTCCACCCTGGACCTCCCTGAATGACTGATCTTTCTTCTTGGATGGTCTTCAGATATTTCCACATCATTATTTTTCTCCTCTGCTAAGTGGTCTTGTAACCCATAGTAATGTTTTTGTGTCATAATGATTTGGGTCTTGTGTTTAACTAGTATAATTTTGTTGCCTTGTTCTTAAGAACGAAAAAGTCAAAAAATGTAAATGGAAAGAAAAATCAACCAGATTCACTCAAGAGTCAGGATGCCATTTGTCTTCCAGGGTGCTTTTATTTATGGCTAACTTTCAAAACTTTGCGAATGAAGCTGTATAATGGAAATGTTGGCACCAGCTTATCTTTTTTCTACACTAATATAGAGACACACGAACACACCAGGGGTTCATGGGTGTGATGCTTTGATGCTGTGGAAGCCCAGCTGGGAATAAAAAACATCTCTTTCTTTCTTAGGACTTCCTTGGGTTCATTAGTAATCATCCTCACGATTATCTTATATATCTAGAATGTCAGGCATCCCAAAGTATACTCATGTCCTGGATGAGGTATCCATCTGTTTTTATACTAGGAACAGCTAACACTATAGCAGAGGAGTCCCACATCCCATTTAACAAATATCAGCTCCTTGAACAGGAAGATGCATTAATGAGAAAGGGTAAAAAATCATTATAGGGCCAATGAAGGGATCTCCAGGGAAATATTTTGGAACTGATTAAACATGTATGTTTAGACACTGGAGTCACGTTCTAATACTGACTTTTCTCCACTCGTTGCACACAAACTTGGATAACTTGCTTAGCCTGCAGTATGTCCTTTGTAGAATCTAAAATGAGGATAGGAAGAAACACTGAAGTGTGGCAGTCCTCTGTAAAATGGGAAATTAACAGTAATGTGTACTAAGAGGAGAAATATCTTACAAACATTCTGAAACGCTCAGATACTTCAGACATTGAGGCCACAGAAGTAGATGCATTAGATGGCTTGGATTGTACTTCATTTCATCTTTCTCTTTACGGAGTTATTGACTTAAGTAATTCATACTCAAAATTTAGGATGCCGCTATGGAAGCACTCCATTCCTTCCCCTGGAGTGGATTGTGATGCCCGTTTCACAATAAACCCTGAGGCTATACAGAAGATCTGAAGTAAAGTACTGCAATTACCAGTCCATGATTTCCAGCCCTGATTCTGTGGATTACTCCTAAGGAGGGTATGAATGATGACTGCAATAAACCAGTTCATCTCTGTGATAAGACGGCCTTCTTAGGTGACATTTCTAATACTCAATGCCTTCTTTGGAAAACCCATAAAATAATACACAAACTGAAAAGGACCTCACTACTGTAGGAGGGGTAGTCAGGTGGCAGTGACATGGAAATTGGCCAGGATCTGAGAGTTAATGATGCTGACAACTTAGAATTTCAGTTTCCAGGAAGGTTTTTCTCCATTTCTTTCCATTGGATGCAGTGGCCATACCCGTAGCATAAGGGTCCAGGCCCCAACAGCTTAGACATTATCGCTTGCTGACTTTTTTTCCTGTAACATATTGCATTCTTTCTAAACATCTGTTTGCACAGAGAGATGTGTTGAAAAGGCTGTGGTTATTCATTTAGTCACATTTTGACATAGCATCGCTGAGTGATTATATTAGCAAGGCTGATGAGTTTTCTTGACAAAGGGAAGCCTCGCGGAACAACATGAAACAGGCATTGTTGCAATTTTTCTGGAAAGAAAGAGAGGAAAAATTTAAACCCCAAAAAAGCCCTAACTCATGGCATGTCTCCACCCAGCAACAGAAAGGCGAGCCAGAGATCTCTGAGCAAGGCTTAATTAAGGCAACAAGTTCACAAAGCAACATGAAGCACCGACGGGACAGGCTGCCTGGTCTAAGAGTAGCATGGCTGAATTCACGTGCCTGATGGTTTAAAACCCCATTATTCTTTCAGTTCCTTCAGAACAAAGTGGCCTAGACATAGCACTGTATGATTGCAGCTGGACTTACGCACTCATATTAAACAGAGGGACAAGTCGTGCAGTGACCTGGACTTCAAGAAACCTGTGTTCTGCTCCAGGTCTGGTAACTGATCTTCTTCACAAAAATAAACCCTGTCTGTGTACAGTTTCAGTACTTCAGTCTCTGTTCGCATATAGAGGCAAGGAGCTGATTTGAGTAAATCCCTGAAGATCTTGTACTGTGAAGATCTATCCAACCACAAGCAATGTGAATAGCTTCCATTAACAGTTTTTTGATTGTATAATTGACTGTTTTTTTCGGGGTTTGCAGCCTTTCTGTGGCCTCAAGCTCTGCATTTCTAGGAAGTATGTTTTCAGAGCATTTTTCCTACCATTACATCAAAGGCCCAGCAGAAACCCTTCTTAAGCTAAAAGTCATCTTTCTTTTTTTTTTTTTGAGGTTGAAAAGCAAAGCATATTTAGAAGAGATTTGTTTCCTCTGCTTTCACTGTGAATTTATTGCTCATGAAAAGGACTAGGCCAATAGCTCTGACAGCTTTTCAGAAGAGAAACTGCAGTGGCAGGAATTGGCCAGTCCCTCAGAACTGAGCTCCAGCACTTCTGCAGAGTCAGCAGGTGTCCATTGTCTTCACAATCACAGGATTCCCACTGAGCTGGCGAACTGGGCTGAGACTCTTCCTGCCATGGCATAAACATGATCATCGCTCCTGCAGTCATCACTGGGAGGGCTGGAGACAGGGGGCTTCCTTAAGAGTGCTGAAATCTACTTTAAATCCAGGTCTTGGAGGACAGATGGCCCTCCAGGGCCAAAATCTGAGACTCCGTGAAGGCAAGACTATCTGGAAAGCTTGCCCAGCCATAAGTTCCTAAACTCTTTTCTGTTCTGTCCTTCAGACAGAGAGGTAAATGTGGTCTCTGAGGGCATTTCAGGCTAAAACTGTGACTTATATAGTGCCAGAAGCCACACTAGATAACCTGCTGGATTTCAGAGGAGGGAACTGCTTCCTCCTCACAGCACCCTACTGACACTCTCAGTAGAGATTAATGGTGCAGACAAATGTGCTCTCTGCCAACAGCTGTGCTGATGGAGAAATCACTTCCCCTTGTACTCGTCACACCTCCCTTACCCATTTCAGCCACAGTGAGCTGGATTAAATACCTATTTAAATAACGAGGTCTTTGCGAACTTGGGGCAATCAAATTGGAAACAAGCTGGGGAGATTTTACACAAGCAGCTTTACTGTTGGGTAGCTCAAGATAACGAATATGCATCCACAACATGGACAGCTTTTCTTCTCCAAGGGGGCTCATGCTCAAACAGTACAATGGACACAGGTCCCTGGGAAGTGGGCGGTCACAAGTGATGTTCCCCAGGGCCCAGTGTTGGGGCCGGTCCTGTTTAGTAACTTAATCAATGGTATGGATGAGAGAATTGTGTGCTCCCACCATAAGTTTGCAGATAACATCAAGTTGGGTGGTAGTATTGTTCTGCTTGAGGTCAGAAAGGGTGTGCAGAGGTATCTGGACAGGGTGGATTGATGGATCGAGGCCAATTGTATGAGGTTCACCAAGGCCAAGTACTGGGTCCTGCACTTCGGTCACAACAACCCAATGCAACGCTACAGGCTTAAGGATAAATGGCTGGAAATCTGTCTGGCAGAAAAGGACCTGGGAGTGCTGCTCAACAGCCAGCTGAACACGAGCCAGAAGTGTGCCCAGATGACCAAGAAGGCCAATAGCCTCTTGGCTTGTATGAGAAATGGTATGGCCAGCAGGAGCAGGGAAGGGATTATGCCCTGTACTCAGCACTGATGAGGCTGTGCCTCGAATCCTGTGCGCTCAGTTTTGGGCCTCTTAGACATTAAGGTGCTGGAGCATATCCAGAGGAGGGCAATGAGGCTGGTGAAGGGTCTGAAGCACAAAGTCTTATGAGGAGTGGCTGAGGGAACTGGGATTATTCAGTTTACAGAAGAGGAGGCTGAGGGGAGACCTTATCAGTCTACAGCTACCTGAAGGGAGCAAGGTGGGTGTTGGTCTCTTCTCCCAATTGACAAGTGATAGGATGAGAGGAAATGGCCTCAAGTTGCACCAATGGAGGTTTACATTGGATATTAGAAAGAATTTCTTTACCAAATGAGTGGTGAAGCGTTGGAAGAGGCTGCCCAGGGAAGTGGCAGAGGCTCCTTCCCTGGAGATTTTCAGAAAGCATATAGATGTGTCACTTCGTGACATGGTTTATTAAGTATGGTGTTGTTGGGCTGATGGTTGGACTGGCTCATCTTAGAGATCATTTCCAAGCTAAATGATTCTATGACCCTATGATTCCATGATTTAGTGCAACAAGAGCAAGTTGCTCTGCTACTCATTTTTTCGTTTCCTCCTGTGGTTAAAATCAGAGAACTTCACCCTATTGCATATCCCAATCCCCCTCCCTTTTGCAGACTGACTGAATGGTTCCCCATGAAAAAGCTTTGATGTTCTTCAGGAGGTGTCTTCATAGCAATCCTGGAATTATTTTTTTTTTTATTTATTTTCCAGCAACAGAAGAACATTCAGGGTCAAGGATCATCTGAGTTCACAGATTTGCAGCAGAACCTGTGCTTTCTTTCTTGTAGAGTGTCCAATTCATGGAAGACACACTGAGCAGGAAGGATTTTGTGCACACACAAGGGTGACCTATGCAGCCCCATACTTCATGCAGCTGTGACAGCAGGGAAACCTGTGTCAGCCAGTGGACAGTACTTAAGGCAAAAAACCCCATCAGTGTGTATTTGATACAATGATCTGTCTTATGCGTTTAGACTGTGGGTCAGGCAGACCAGTGACTGGGACACTGGTTACACAGAGGCTGACACTGGGAGAGAAACTGTGTAACTGAGAGTGTGGTAGTTAGTGGGACACTGGCTCATGGGATCTATTTAAATCAATTTCTTTCCCTCCTCTCTTGGCACCCCAGTTCTTCCTCTGTTGCATGCCATGACAAAATGCAGTTTCATGTGTCAAAGTAGAGCAATTATTCTACACATTTTCATCCTCAAGGACAGCTTGAGTCACTTGAGGTTTCCTCAAGGCACTGAAGTAGCAGCTAATGTCTCACAGAAGAGCTCCAGATTGCAAATGTAACACTGGGCAAGTTAAGGTCCTCATGGCTCTTGAATGCATGTCAGGAGCTCACTGATTTGTGAGGCTTCACTAAGGCTCCCAAACACTCTCCCAGGGAATTAATCAGTACAGATAGGATCTCATTCCTTTGTGTGTGTAAGTTTCTATTTTGCTTTGGCCCCAGCATCCATTCTGATATCATATATGGTTTTTCACAAATCAGCCCCCTGTGGGTGAATGGTTGAGTCAGAAGGAAGCTAATTACATCATTTGATGCCCTTTCCTCCTCAGCTGTCAATTACCTCTCTGCTTTTGTGACATAGAGTTCAGTTGTCTCTACATTTATTTTCATTTTAATTTCTGTGCTAATTAAATTTGGATTCCAGTCTTAACAAAAGCAAAAATGGTATTGAAGAGACTGGGAATCAGGAGTTATATTGCTGTTATCTAAATCCAGCTAGGGGCAAGTGATACCAACTTTGCCAGAGGCTCAACAGGCCAAAAAAACAAAAAAGGGAGAGAAAACACGGGATCCTTTCCAACACGCAGTTTGCCTAACTTGCCTGTTCCATTTTTTGGGGGTGTTGGTGGTGTTGTCAGTGTACTCTGGCACTTTGCAAGGTTTATTTAAATCAACAGATGTTTCTCCACCTCTGTGTGTATCTTACTGTATACGAGCCAGCATAGCAGGAGAAAAGCCACATGCTCATGTCATCACTTCTTTTTCAGCATATCATTATAGATGTACAGGTGGTCTGTCATTGTGTTAGGTGCTTCACAAGTCATAGTACAAGGTCAATTCCTGCACAATTAGCAGACTAAAGAGGGAAATGGAAGATGGAAGGTTATAGGAATCCTGAAATCATCAGAAAGTTGTTGGCTGAAGAAAGGCTCCTGGCTGCCTGTTCTAGCTTCTTACCACACAACCTTCTTTCTGAACAAGTAAAACATGCACATGACTTTCCACATGCACCTGTAGGTCAGAGTAGGGCTAGGCATGCTCCTTCAGACCACACTGTTCTACCTGGAAGGTGTCTGGTCCCTGGTGAATGCCTACTGAAAGGATCACATGAGCGCTCCCTCATCTGCACCGGCACAGTCAGCCAGCACCGCTCAAGCAGCTGATCCAGGTAGTATGAGCTAATCTAGATGACTTTTGCTTGAAGCAGAGCTGACTGCCAGCAGAACTGTGGGAGAGGTAATCCATGGCTGGAGGGCTGTGCCAAGCATCTGTGAGCTGTAATGGCTTCAACCGACATAGCCACTTGTCAGCTGAACATCTGCTTGGAGCTATTTATGAAAGATAATTAGTACATTGGCATGGTCATGTGTCTGCCTGTGTGTGACACAGGATTTCACTTGCGATTCTGCTCCCTGAAACTGAGTTTGCCTTTCCTCTGCTTTCCTTCCCTTCCCTCTCCCCAGCCTTTACAGTCAACTTTGCCATAGGAAAAACCACCGGCTGGGCTCAAGGTGAAGAGGGTTGTAGTGGAGAGGTGAGCAAAGGAAGAGGATTGCACTGGGGTATTTCTCACTCATCTCTCTTTGTTTCTGTGGTTCACATGTATGGACATGGTCTCATGGTACCAGCTGGGATGAGGCCACAGGCAGGGAGTGCCTCTGATGGAGCACAGTTCTACAGGAAGCTTTGTTTTTAGGTGCAGGATATTCCTCTTAAGTAATTGCTCAAGCTCCAGCCAAGTCGCTATCTGCAGGGAGCTGCACTTCCAGTCCATAGCACCTTGGCATTATTCTGTTCTCATGAGTCAAACCACTGAACAAGTCAAAAGTGCAGAAACATGGAACAAATTATCTTTCTATATCAGCTTGTTCAATACCTCCAGCTTCCCTGACTTTTCCTTGCGGGATGTTTCCCTTTCAAAATGATGAAGATTATTAGGTCTGTGTGCAAGCCATGATAGCTCTCTTTAGAGAGGTCTGGGAGTGAAGGATGACTTTTCTGTATCTTTCCCCTCCTCCAAATTTATGATAGTTTCACATGATTTCCCTTTCCAAGATCTTTTTTCCAGTCTTTGCTTGATCTGAAAGAGATGTCTTTGCACTAGGTAAAAAGGCAAACTCTCTCTGAGAAGGTGACAACTAAAGAATAACAAAAATAAAACATTATCTGTTAATGATTAGCCCATCTAGGCCAAATTAATGACCACTGTTGGGGTCCAAACCCTCCAGGAAGGGGTTAATGAGCACAGTGTCTTGGGTCCTTGGAATATTGTGGAAGAAAATGACTGTTCATGCAAGAAGGAGACCGGATGGGAGCTGGTTGCTGGATGGCCCACATAGTGTTAAGCTTACATCACTCTTTCCGTTATAAATCCTGAGACTGTTTGGACTCCAAAATATCGGCTCAAGGATGAGCAATATTTATTTTCAAATATTGTGCAAAATACTTTGAGTCTTTTTGGAAACCCAGAGTGATGGAAGGGGGTAGGCAAGACATGCTGGATCCTTTCCTCTTTTGCAAAGCATCCAAACTGTTCTGCTGCCGAAGTTCCAGACCAAAATGGGCTTAATTTTAAGCAAATATTTGTTCTTTCTTCAGTCAGGAAGGCTGAGGCAGAAATAAAAGCATCAGTGTTTGACCTCTAGCAAGCAAGTTCAGGCTGTGCAAAAAAATGCATGTGGCAGATGAACCAGACTCCAGAGAGAAGCAGAGAGAAAGACAGGGGTGTATTCTGTGGTGGCCTGGAGCTTAAACTAACGATACTATTATGTTGGAGCTCTTGAAGGGCACCCTCAGACTGTGCTTGATCTTTATATGGTTGTAGGAAATGACAGCTCCTCCTCCAAATCCAGTATCTAGTTCTGATGTTGTCTAATTCGACATGGTTCAGCTGAGCCTCAGTTTCTCCAGTAGGAAGGAGTCAGTGGGACTGGGAAACTGGCAGGCTGAGGAAGAGCATGAAGGAAAGGAATCCCTTGCACCTTCTGTTATGTTTTACAAAGGCAACCATTAAGAGCAAGTAATTACCCAGCACCACCCAGGTAAGGTGGCTCCTTTGCAAAGTATTTCATAAAATGGTTAACCACTTTTAATGTAAGTATTAAGGCTGTATTACTTCTAAAGACTTAGGCTTCCTTAGACCATCCAGTGAGGACAACCATCTTCTGGGGAAGTGGTTGTTGATGCTAACTCAGACTTGGAGCTGTTACTCACGTTACTACCCTGCCTCTAAAAATTCACCACAGCTTTTGGATTTGAACATGTCATTTTATGCTACTGTTTTGTGTGCAAGACCAGGAGAAAACGGGTCCTATGCACCATGGAGAATACAATTTCTCTTGCAGCTGCTGTAATTTCCAGAAGATCTGCCATAGTTGATAGTGTTTCCTTGCATAACATTCAAACTTCAAGCTTATTTGAAATCTGTGGGGTGATCCCCATGTTCATCTGAGTATCTTTTGCTTCTGATAACCATTATGAGTAGACGCAACATGGAATATTTATCCTTTGATAACTGCTATAGTGAGGTACCTAACGTCTGGAGCTCATCACAGACCCAAGCACTGCAAGCTTTCATACTAACACTAGGCATGCTGCATGGAGTAGCAACCTGATTTCCACCCAGACAACAGCAAGACGTCTCCAGCGTACACAGCTGTAACAAAGTTGGTCAATGTTCCTAATTCTTCCACCAGAATAATCACCACTAGCCTAATGGACAATTTCTTTTCAATTCAGAAGTCTTCTCTTTGGATTCAGGGTAGGATTATGGCCATTTTCCAAAGAACCACTAAGAACTGAAGATATTGCCCAGCCCTTTACCCATTTCCCAGGGGAAATGGGACAACATGAAGGCATTGCGGTCTGGTTCAAGGTCACAGGGCTTACTCTGGGAGTCTGCACTGTGACCTTTGTGCAAGCACAGGAAACATTAAGGTTTCTCACTTCAGCCCTTCACACAAGCACATGAAACCTTAAGGTTTCTCACTTAAGCAAAATGCTTGACTCTCATCATGCCCTGAAACTACACTAACAATTCTGCTGTCTAACTCAATTCGCCTTTAGCAACTTTCTACAGACTTGAAGAGCCTACAAAGCCTTCCATTGGAGCTTGATTCAAGCCCATCAGTTCAGATTGCAGTCTCAGATGAGATATCATACCTCAGTGACCCACACATGGGCAGCAACAGATCCCCGAGTCAGCAGCTGGCTTATCCTAATTATCAATATCTACTGACACAGATCTCAATATGCTGATCTGATGTGTTTATAATGCAGTGGTGGTGAAAATAAATGTATTGTCTTTAGGGAAACTACTCAATAGTTCCTGCTCTTGATTGCATTATTCCTGTGTTCATAGAAAGAAATGTAAATTAAGTATACAAAAAGATAAATGTTATAAATAAAAATATGTTTTAGACACTGATACAGAGAGCAGACACATTAAGAGAGGAGAAAGCCCCATTCACTCCTTCCCTCTTTTCCGCAAAAGTAAACTGCTTAACTTTGTTGTTCTGGTTTGTTCTTGTGTACAACAAGGATTGCTGATCTCCCAGGCCTCTTACCTATCTCCTCCTCTTTTTCTTAGAAAGCACTACTCCTCTTCTCTGCTTTAAAAAAATGTTCTGCAACACTAAGGGCATACATTAGAACTAGGAATTTTTTTCCAAGCTTTCTGTGGCATTGCATGACTTTATTGCTCATTTGTACTAAAGGAGCACTGACCAGTAGACCCACATACAATATTTTTGTGGAAACTGGGAGCTGGACACAGTTACATGAGGCAGCTGACGCAGGACAGATTTGACACAGGACAGATCTGTGCAAAGGATGGAGCCACTGGAGTATTACTACATTTTGCAGACTGGATTTAATGTCTGATCTCTCTATAGGCCTTTTTTTCAGTTGCTATTTACAGTTAGCATGCTTCATTTTGGGTTTTCAACTTGGATAAGCAGTACAAATTTAATAAAACAGCTTTTCCCTCCTTGATTAGAGAAGCAAAGTATATACAATACCTTTAAGTTTCAACATTTAGGAAATACTGTAAGACCAGAGAGCTGAAAAATGTCTCATAATCTGGCATATTAATCCTGGCAAACAGAAGATGAATTTCTCTGTTTTATAATTTAGGAACTGCTGCCTGTCTTTATGAGGCAGAGCGCTGCTGACACACAAATATGCCCCAATGCCACCTTCTCCTCCCACAGGGTGTTAGAAGGTATTTTTTGGAGAGGGGATAGTTTGCTTTTTAAGGGAAAGAATACTTTGCAAGAATGTAGACTTGAAACTTTCCTTTTGAGATACAACTAGCAGAATTCCTGTTCATTTCTAAATGGTTTCTCAAAATCCCACAGGGAAAGAGCCATGCCCTTAGAGGGAAGTTTTCACCTTACAATTCCTTCTCCTTCCCTAGACCACCTTTTCTTTCAAGCTCAGACACAAGCAGGAAAATTTTGGGGGACATGGAGTTTAACACTCATGATTCTAGCTCCTTGTTTCTCCCCAGCTGGGGTTGCAATATCCCCCAATTAAAGAAAAATAAATGTGGGATTGGTCTTAAGATGATCATATACGCCGTGTTACACGTGCTACTGCCAGGATCTGCAAATATTTGTGTGATCAGGCTCCACAGGATTTAGAGCAATAAAGACTGAGTTTCTCTCCCACAACCCCACTTTTCCTTGCCTCTCTGTTACTCCTCCACCCCTGCTGTTTCCCAGTCCTCCCAAGTTTCAGGATAAGACACACACAACACTTTATTACTCAGTCAAAACACTTGGGTGACCTTGGAGGTACAAGTGTCTGGCCAAATGACATCCTAGCATTTGCTCAAGCACGCCCTTCCCTATTCCACAGCTCTTGTAGATCCTGTGGGTTGCAGTTATGTTTTTAATATTATTTTCTTTACTCTCCCTCTTCCACCCTAGAGCAATTAATTTTTTTTCCCTTTCAAGGTTTGTGTCAATGAACAGTCAAAGAGTGAGATGTGAACCTACATAGAGGAACTTCTGGCAAAACCTTTGAATGCTGTGCATCTGTGTAAGAAGAGAAATGTCAGGAGTAGTTAGTAAAAAATGAATAGCCCTGATCCAGCCCTGTGATTATTCTGCCAAGTTCTCCAGTACTCACTGGATGATCCAGCAGAGCTTTGGCAAGGCTCTCTACTAAAGCTTTCTTCCTCCTGTTTACCTGCTGTCCAGCTTAATTGAGAAACTTTGAATTCAATAGGAAATTGTCATTAAGGCTTCAGGTCACGCTAGCAACAACAAGCTGGAGTCAAAACAAATCTAGGCCCACAACCAAAACAAGGCGAGGAGGGCAGGTGGGAAATCACTGCTCTGAGCTTCCTCTGAGCTGCTCTTGTCCCTGTCTATTGAATATGGATCTGTGTCTCTGTACAGCAAGGAGAGAACCTGGCACTCTGGAATGCTGAAAGCAGGCTCCTTTCCAGCTGTGCAGTGATGACTTTCTCATCTCCCTGCCTGGAGCTGACTATTATGTCCATGGACAATTTCATTACTGTTCAGTCCTATTGCAGGAAACCAAGCAGCTTACGCCAGTTGTCCCCAGCTAGTTGGACCCTGTACCACCTACGTACAGGTCAGTCGGCACACAGCTGCCATTTCCTTGAATTTGCTTCCACATCTGGCAGCCTAATTGCTGATTTACTGATCCACCTAAAAGATGTGTTGTTTGGGAAGAAAGGAAATACATGTATGTACGTATTTTAGGTGAACTGACTTGTCCCAAGTCTTTCTTGGATAATACCTTTCACCCTGCCCCCCCCAAGATGCTCATACTGACCTATCAAAAAGGCTCTGTTTAACATTCTCCAAAATGGAGCACACTGCTGATGTTTAGCTGGGAGGGAGCAATGGCAGCCACGTCAAAGCATAACAAGTAGTTCACGCATGGAAAGAAAACTTGCTGCTCAGTGTATGTCCTTCTTTGCTTCATTACATCTAGCCAGAGCTGCAGAGGCAGGCAGAAATAGCCAGCAAGCCAGCAGTGTACTAACTCCTTATTCAAAGTGCTTCTTCTAAGTCACAAAGCATTTAGGAACTCCAAGCTTACATTGAGACCTGACTCTGTCTTCCACGTTACCTCAGCTCCAGGGAATAAATTCAGCTTGTAGGAGCTATCCTAGCTTCTAAATTAGGTAGACAGATGAGTCTTTAATATGTAGTGGAGACACAAGGCTCAGATTATCTCCACACTCACTGGAGATGAGACAGAGTACTCTTGAGGTTTGGGCTCAGATTTTGATTCTGAGGTGATCTCTCCCTCATCCTAAGCCCTCCTGAGCAAGGCAGAGCAAAGCTAAGAGCAATGAAGAGCCACAGTAAAGAGAAAGATGGCTTATGCATTGCTCTTTTTTATCCATTTCCTTCGCTCATTTTCTCTCTCCCTCCAGGCTGAAAAAACATCATGTAAGGTACAGCTTTGTCTCATATCTTTGGAACACGCCTAATGAGCTTCAGATCCTATAGCAACTTTAAAACATACAATGGGAAAATATGTTGAGTCAGTGAGAGTTTTCTGAGCTAGTCTGTAAAGGCAGGAGATCCAGCGGTTGCAAGGTGAAGTCTGCAAGTAAACTGAAAAACAAGGTGCATGTCTTTGACTTTCAGCATGAGGCTAATTAACGGCTGCAAGAGATTCACTAAACACTTGGTGAAATCAAGGCAGGGAGTTGTCTTAAAATTTGCATGCTGGTTCAACCACCGAATTATAAGCATAAAAGTGTGAATTACTGAGTGAGGTTTTCTAGCCCATGAGAGGGAACAGAACAATTAAAAGATGACTTTTTTTTCCACCCTCCTGGGTGTAGAATGCATAAATATTCTTAGGAAATAAGAATTAAAATAAAATTTAAAATGTTATGTAAAAAAAATCAGTTTAAAGCAGCAATTCTAGAATATCCCAGGGGCTTTCTGAAATTACTGAAGGGCATCTTAGAAAATGCCCATGTCAAAAAATATGAAGATGGAGGCTGAGATGGGGAGAGTGGATGGGAATATTTTCAACATGTCTATAAATTTTTCACCTAGACTCATCTTTTCTCTAACACCCATTTAAAAAAAGTAGGGAGACCTTCTTTTCTACTTACTATCTTATCTCACAAATCAATGTTATGCACCATGCGTTGAAAAGAAAAGAGAAGAAAAGAGAAAATATATAATTGACAAAGTCTAGCAAGCTCCTTTACTCACTAAACTTTTTTTTTCACACAGATACACAGCAAAGGTTTTACAAAGAGTGGAAAAAAAATAATAATTCCAGTCTCTTCATCACTCAGATTATATTCCTGATGCCATTCCCCAGGAGACATCTTTGTGGAGTTTGCTTTCAAGCTGTTGCTGAAGAAACCAAACTTAAGATCTATTTGGCTATTCCAGCTCCTTCATGCCTGCTTAATTTTGTGGGTTTGTACATGTGGATATTAATGCAGCTTTACAGAGCTCATGGCTTGTCAAGGTGCATAAAAGTCAGCGCAATCTGACCTGGGGAGAGAAATGACTTTGCGTTGATCAGATCTTGTGTAGGGATTAGATCAGCTGCATGGTGAGAATTTAATTCCCCCTAGGTTCTTGGGTAGCAATGACTGGTTGTCTCCAGAAGTGATTGTTATTACTGCCTAGTTTCTTGCCAGATAATTTGGCTGTACCTCCAGATTCCTGTAGGGTATAAGTTGAGGGTGTTCACTGTACTATACTGGGAGTATCAGCTAGATTGCACCACAATTAGCTCCAAGGCCTTCCCGCAGACAAGTAGTGTGGACAAGCTGCATATTTGACCTCAAGATCTCTGTTACACCTTAGCATAAATGCAGTCACTGTGTCCTTGAAGATGTCCTTGAAGAGGGCTCTCACTCAGGGTCTGAGATCTTGAGGGATCTGGTTTACCTCAAATAATACATTGTGCTATATTCACACAAAAGCACATCATCCTCTGGAGTACGTTGTGTTTCATAGCAGAACCCTGCACAAGTGCTTTAACCTAGCTAAAGGCTTGAGATAGTCACATCGACCCACCAGAGTTTTCAGATCTCCTTGTAGAGCATCCACTGAGCCCAGAGAGGGGTGCAACACAAGAACATACCTTCCATGGACTTGTTAAGAGGCCACGGGAGAATTATATCAGGGCAGAGATAGGAGTATGCAGACATCCCATAAGGAACCAGGGGATGTGCCTGTCCACAGCTGTGCCACCTCTGTGTTCTGGGATTGCCAGCAACAAGACAACCTGGGGAGAGGCTCAGTCCATTGAACTTGATGGCAGCACATCCTGCAGATTTAGTACAGATTTATAGTTATTATAGACAATAATATGTAGAGAGATATTCAAGCTTTGTTTCAGTCTCAGGACAGTTGTGGAGAGTACTGAGCTGCTTGGAAGCACAGATAATTTTTTTTAATGAGTTACAAAATCAAGGAGTGAGGCTGAAAATCAGTGAGAGATTGGAATTTATTCTGTTCAGGGGAGCAGTGGAAGCTGTCTGTATCCCCAGCAAATGGCCATGTGAACAAACTGGAAAAAAAAAAGACAGAAAGAAAATGGAGATGGGATGAGAGCAAAACAAACCCACGGGACTAAATTTATAAAAGGAGTGTGGGGTGGATTATGTCTGAAGGCGTGTCTGAAGAACAGTATCAGCCAAAAATGTGTTTTCCAGAACAAATGAAGAGCTAAGAAAAGTGAACATCTTTGCTATCAGTATGGAGCACACCTGAAGAGAACCACAGAAAAGGTGCGATGCGATAAGATCCAAAAAGGAGGCAAATATGCACTAGGAAAACACAACTGTGTGCATGCTGTAGGCACTGGAGTTTCTCCTTAAGGCTCTGTTTCAGAGCTACACAATTTAAGTCCTTTTGCAGAGGATATGGTTACATCTGAATCCACCAGGACACAGACAAGCTAGTGGAAAACAGGCAGTGAATGAAGCTGGTCAAGTCTATGAAGGAGTTCATGTGTCACCACCCAACTAAGAGTGCTTGGATTCCTACTTTTTACTGGAAGCTATCCTCACAATGCCCTGATGAAGTAAGGAAGCATTTGCTGTGTTTTTCCAGACAAAACAAAGCACTGAGTAGATTCAGTAATTACCCTGGGGAATTTCCTTTGTCGCTACCCACACGTGTTTTCAACGTAATATTGGTCTCTGGCTGGCCCTGGTTTTACTTTGATCCACCAGACAATCTCCTTCAGCTTGCACTAACCAAGAGCTGGGATCTTTCTTCAGTGGGTAACTCTGCAAGCTACTGGTGCAGCAAAGGTTTTATTACTAGGTGTTAGTGGTTCTGTGAAATTCTGAGTAAGGGGAAGGAAATCCCAAATCAATTATGTAGCAGGGAAAAGGAGAAAAATTTCTCAAAGAAAAAAAGTCTCAGCTGTTGGTCTTTTTAATATTTTGTCCACTCACGTGGACAAGACCCTATGTGGATAAAAGGAAAAAAATCCCAAGAAAACTTTGGTTTTGCCTACACAGCATAGTCTGATTAAAGGCCTTTTGCTGTGTTGTTATCCTTTTATTACCATGAATCTAATAATAATAATAATATCACCACAAGTATATTTACTTTGTTGATGCCAGAAGGCCTCCAGGCAACTTAATAAAATGCAGCTCAAAGAGTGCTATCATTAATAGGACAACGTGCTGAAATAAAACTGAGAGCAAGGGTGAACTAAAAGCCAAGGATCCATCTCCAGTGCATGTAGGCTGATAATAAGCCAGCTAAAATACTTGTCCTCTTTTAGCAGCAGCTTCATAGTGCTGTGTATGTTGAACACAATGGATGTGTTAGCTATTGGCATCTGCAAAATAAACAGATCCATATATCCCAGACTCAGGCTTCTGGAAACAAGATCCTAATCTGTTTCTGCTCAGAGCTCTCTGGCTCTGAGAATGATCATGAGGCCAAACCCACAAAAGGGCAGAAAGAAGACAAAATCTAAAGCTGTAGAGAACATCAGAAAGGCTTCCAGGTTTTCAGGTTGTTTTTGGTCAAACCTAGTTTTCTCTTGCCTTTCCCTGTTACTCCAGCACAAAGTCAAACCTTGGGCATAGGATGCCTTTGAAGGCAATCCCAGTTCCTTAATATCATTGAGTGGTTTCATCTGACAGCCCTGGAGACTGAATGTGACCTTCTGTTGTTACCAGATCATACAGATACTACATTTCCACGCTCCATGTCTCCCCTCTTTCAGCCCACACTCACTAATGTTGGCACTTCATAACCCTTGAAATATTCCTGCTTAGGCAAGGAGGAGGAGCTGCATGGCCTAAATTTTCCAGCTTCATCTAGTTGACATCTGCCACTGGGCAAATGAAAGAAGTGTTTCTATCCTAATGGTTTGAGCAGGATGCATAATTTTTTTAACCTATGTGCCTTTTCTGGTTTATCCACTGAAATGTGTTCCTGTTGATCCAAGTTTGTAACACTACCTGCTGTAGAAGTCTGCAACCAGGAATCCATTCAAAAGTAAAAAAGGTAGAAGGGGCAGTTTATGTTTACAAAAATAATAGAGGGGTGAAACATACTGAAGAGGCAGACTCTCACAGAGCTGAATGGAGAGGAGGGAAAAGGACATTACTCCTGGGGAGATTTGGTTTTGTCTTAACCTCCACCTGCTGTGGACTTTCCTCGCTTGTCCTCTATTTCCCCTTGCCTTTTGGATCCCATCCCTATCCTCTGTGGGAAAGCACTGGCAGCAGACAGCTGCTAGGGATCAGATCCAAGAAGTGGCTCCATCCTCAAAGCCAGATGTGTGGCAACAGAACATGGATGAGGGGGCGGAGAGGAAAGGGGCTGGGAAGGATAACCTTGAACAGCCGGGGGAAAGGAATGGAGCTGTTTGTCCCATGCCTATGACAAGGGTGGCGGAAGGACAAGAACTTTCTGAAGCTGCACTCTGATATCCTGAAGATGATGGGGAAGTGGGAGGTGGCATTTCTTGACTGGCAGTTTTCCAAAGCAGAAGAACAATACAGATCCATAAATGCTCCTATGTGCTTCCACAAACAAAGCTGCTATCTGGATCATATCCTTGATCCTTTGACATTGCAGTATGTGGAGTGGAGCAGAAGGACCGCACTGTGTGGTACAGCCTTGACTGTACCACAGAAATGTTGTTTAGAGAACCCACAGGCTTGTTCTGGTCGGGCTGTTGGGGAGTATTGCTCAAACCCAAACACATTTACCTCCAAATTGATTTTCAGGAACCATTTTTACAACATGCCAAGACAAAAATCACTACCAAAGCATCCTCTCTGTCCATCCAGTCAGGTGTTTAGGATGATGGATATTTAACAGTCTCCAGTTGGCACCAGGCTAAGCATTTGAGGTTGCTGCCTCACACAGAGACATCCAACTACCTGGTTCAAAAAACAATGTAAGAGAGACTTTTTTTTCAATAAGTGAATTGATTCTTAATTAAATCAGGTGTAATTACAAAGTGGTTAGTGAGTTTTCTGTGATTCAATTTTTCCTTGGCTGCAAGAGTCTAAAACTGGTATCTCAAAACCAACAAACTGTGCACAAAAAAAGTGCATGTAATTAGCTTACAGATTAAAAGAGATTTTATCAAAATGTTTGTGAGAATCAAATAAAAAGTTGAAATTTAGAAAACAAAAAATAAATGCAATAAAATAATTGTAATCTAGATAGTATTTGTGAAATGTTGACCATTTTGAAAGTGCACAAATGCACAGTGGGGAATTGTTATCTGAACTCTAGATGTAATAATTGTGGGGCAACACCGTATTAAGTTCTATGTGCTCTGTTATCTGACAAAGATGAAGCCAGGCTCTACATGTTATGTATTTTAAGGTATAGACGTGTGATGATGAGAAAGGGCAGAGTTAAGGCTGAAATTTTCCACCATCCTTCTAAATTACCTTAAGATTAGTATTACGTAGACAATGGCTTTTTTTGCACAGGATGTTTTATTTTAGCATTAATCTCAACTCTTTCCCTCCCCTTCACCTCTCTGGATCTCCGGGAATGAGAGTGGTTCTCACAGGAGTGCTTTCCTGTGACCCAATTATCTAAACAAATAAAAAAACATAAAAGGGTCCCCACCTAAGTCATGTCATGCTAACTCAAACTATTTTTTATCTATTCTGAAAGGAGAAGCTAAAAATACACGCTGTTTGTTTGTGACTGATGATAAATGGACCATGCCTCCTGCTCTCAGGGGGTAAGAAGCCACATCACAAATGAACTAAATATCACTGCATGTATCCCTGTCTTCAGCACTCTCAGCAGAAAGTAAGAAGAGGTGTGTTTTTCCGCCCTTGAAATCTACATGCCCATACCTATACAGAGGTAAGACCTCTGTGTTGCAAATAAAAGATGTCTGAGAAGAGGTCAGTTCTAGGTAAAAGTAACCTAGGTGCCTATAGGGGATTCAAGTCATGGCAAGGGACGCTGCAATCCATGTGTTGCGCTTCAGTATCATTAAGTAGCTGTACAGACAGAAGGAAAGGTGTGGGCTTTTTTTTCTGCCCAGTGAGTTATCTCTCTGCCTTTGATACGTATGAAGAGCAGCTGAATTCCATTTACTCTTGTTTACTTTCTACCACACCCATTAGCTCTGGCTTCAGTTTGCAGTATCTCAAAACTTTAGAGAACAGAAGTGAAGCCATGAAGTCCTCAGGGCAGGAACTTGTGCAGTTCCTGTGCCTGTGACATGCAGAAGGTGCAGGAAAATGGAGTATTGCTGGATCACAGCTGAAAATCTTGAACTATGATTTGATTCTGTTTGAGATTTTACGTATAGTTATTTACCTCAGGGCCAGTCTGCTATTTATGAGATAAATTTCACAGTCAATTCACAAAGAAGAATATGAGTGTCAGGTATTCAGGATTCAAGCCTCATGTCATCTAATTAATTGTTTATTTGGAAAGCATGATATATTGTGCCTGTTATTTCATAAAAGCTATTGTCTAGTTTTGAAAACTGTGGACAACCAGTCAGGAAGGGGTTGCAGCATCCTGTAACTCTGGGTCCAGATTGGCAACCTGGCTAATCCATTGCCAAACACTGTCAGACATGGGCAGCCAACTATTCACCGAAGTCATGGGTTGAAAGGAACATGAACACACAGATAAGAGCAAACCAGTTCCTCCCCATCACCCTGAGGCCCCCTTTTCCTTGCAGATCCTAACATTGTCTTTGGACAGAAGGTCTTCTGAGGTTAGAGAAGGAGATAGATGGAGCTGTTCTGCAGTGATCTAGAAATAAAATAAATTTGCTTGTAACATAATTAATTTCCCTCCATTTTAAAAAAAATCCTTCCCCTCACTGCAGAACAATTAGTACTGTAGTTTCCCTTGGAAACAAGCAACATCCAAACCAAGTCCTTTGTGTAACCACTGCCCACTCTGAACTCCATCAGCTCCTTCACTTCACCTGCCTTTTTCATCTTCCCTGTGGGAAGACTTTCCCACTAGCCAAAAAATGAAGGTTTTTTTTTCTTTCTTTTCATATGTCAGCATAAGGAATTAAGTGAAGCAGGGAGACGCTGCCATTTTAAAGGTCAGTTGCATAAGTTCTCTTAAATAGCGATTAAATGATTCTATGACAAACAGGATGCACTCAGAGTGCAGACATCAGCTCCGACCCTGGGACCTGGGAGAGTCTGGGAAAGAAAAAGACACTTTGGGAAAATAAACATAACACCCAAAACTGTAAAAGCAGACAAATCAGCAAAGAAACTATCATTTTCCCTATGTCACTAGGGAAATGGACAATGAAGTAACACTTCAATTTCTTGCTCAAAGAAACAGGCTGTCCTAAGATCAGCTGTTCATCCTATGCTGTTAAAAACAACCTGTCGAATTACCTAGTGCCAGCTCTGTAAACAAGCAGGCATTTCAACAGTTTGAGGATAGAAGTGTCATATTAAGGCCACACATGGTCAAAAGACCCTCAACTCAGCGGTATAAGTCTGCAAAAGGGGTGAGGCATGATTAGACAGTGTTACCTGAATAAAAGAAGAAAGATCAACACTTCCTGGGAAGTAGAGGACAAGAGAACCTGTCCCAGCCCTGCTGCTCCCAGCCAGCAGCTGGACCAAAGCCTCAGAGAGGGCTCACAGGATATTAAGCCTGTGAAGAGAACCAGTTTGAGACACAGGCTCTTTCAGGACAGACTCATTATCCACTGGCCTCATCCAATTGTCCTGTATGTATCTCAACAGGAGACTAGTTAGCCTGGAGGGTTCTCTTAATGCTTAACCTTTTTCCTACATAGGTTTTTGATGGTGCCTGAGACTCTTCAGCTCTGATGGAAAACGCAGGAGAAGGTTAAAGTCTACACATAGAGAGGGCTACAGTGGGCTGCAGGGTGAATTCATAATGACAAGATATCCTGGATGTCTTGTATTTTCTGTCTGGGTAAAACAATGCACAAGGCAAAGCAATCAGGAGCTGAAAGACCCCAAAGAAGGCTTCAGTCAGACTAGGCATAATCTGATTAGCAGCACAAATCTGGAAAGTGTCAGTAAGCCAAGTGTTTTTCTCATAAACAATGAGGTGTTGACCTCTCTGTTGACCTGTTGTGCCATTGGGCACAATATGATGAGGAAAGGAAGGAAGCAATAAAAATCACCATGAATGAGAATGGAAAAAAACCATGCTTGCCAGCTTGTTCTAAAAGATCTGGAGTGGATTTCAGTGTGGAGAAATGTAAGTCAAATGGCTCTCAAGAGCCACTTTCCTGAGAGAGTTTGTGAGATGTATAGGCTTACTTAGACAAAATGACTGGCAGCAGAGTACAGGAAAATGCAATACAGTTCAGTCTAGGATGTGTCTCCTTGAAAGACTGTTCTGAGTTGAGGATGAGAACAGGACAGAAAGGAGGAAAGGGCAAGGTAGGTTCAGCTGATCAGAAGAAGAGGAAAAGAATAAAAGAAAAAAAAAGGAAAAAAAAAGAGGAAGGAAAATCCCCAAAACTTGAGGACAATTCAGCACACAGGGGTGGGAAGTGCCAATAGCTTGGCACATAGCAAATCATAGTGCAATGGCAAAATGATCTCAGGGATGAGAGGGAGAGTCTGAAATTACAGAGGGAAGGAGGTTATCCAAGCTTGGGCTCTCCCCTCAGTCTCTCCTCTCCATGTCTTTCCTTGCCAGTAAGCGGTGATGGAAAATATGAATAATAGGATGGGGAAGCATCCCAACTTGGCAACATCCAGTTTCAGGGGCTAAAAAGAAGAACTGAAGAGGATCCAGAGGCTGAGTTTCTGACCTCAAGGAGAATCCTGAGGGATATTTCAGCCACATTAATTCTATCAGGCTGTGGGACATCCTGGCAGGAGATGCTACAGGGAGGGAGAGAGTGAAAGGAAGAGAAATGTTCTTGTCTAAACTAGGGCTGATTAATACCTTAGGAACCAAGGGTCTGCTCTCTGGCTTTGCAGTGCACAGTTATGCACCAGTCTGTCGTGGCAACAGGTGAAAAACAAGAAGTAGACTACAGCTTGTAGAATCCTTCAAGGAAAACTCAGATCTGGCATGAATTACCAATTCAAAAGTTTCAACAAACTAATGTAAAAACTCTTCTGTATTCCCTTTTGTCTGGTTTATTTTCTAGAGATGATCTTGTTCTTGTACTCTTCAAAAAGACATCACATTCTTAGTTCGCTGGCAGAGCTGGAAGGTTCTGCATGCAAACCTTGGGACTGAGTAGAACCAAGCCAGGAGATGATAATGAAAAATGTACTTTGTCAGACGACACTTTGATCTTGACATCTGTCTCTACGCTTGAGCCCTTTGGCTGACTGGAGCATCCTGGCGGCAACAAGCGTACGGCTGAGGCCCCATACCTTGGGGATCTCAGTCCACAGTCAAGAGCCTGTACTATAGCAGTTCAGATTATAACTGGGATGAAAGACACGAAACCCCAGCAAGAACAAACACATTCACCATCTGTGGTAACATTCCTCAAAAACACCCTAGAAAAACTGTAAGACACACTTTATTTTAGCTAAGGAGAAACAACATATATCTGCACTAGACAGAAGTTGAAGAGCTGAAGAAAAGCACAGCATCCTACTGAAACAGAAGAGACAGCTTGAATCAGAAGAGTGTAAATCAACAGAGATGGAATTCAACCAGGACACTGGTATTTGCACCAGAGCTGCAATCAAATGTGCTGAAGAATTTCTTTAGACCAAAGCTGGTCAGGAGCTCAGATTTATATCTATCAAACCACAGCAACCTTGAATACCAGGCAAGGGTGTTGGCTGACAGTTGATTCAAGGAATAAAAATGCCACCTTTGGTTACATTGCCCATAGCAACTGGGCAATGGTCTCCCACCCAAACAGCCGTCCAGTTTTCTTTATGGGTTCTAACACGATTAGAATACTTGAGGATAAAGGTAGCAGTCTCCTCTGAATCATGTTAATGAAGTGGCAGACTTCTTGGTTCTAAACTGTGGGGAGAGGCAGTGCTTTCTAATTGGAATGACCAAGCTATCTGCAAAAGAAAATTCTACAAGTTTCAGTGGTAAGGCTTTCTTCAGATCTGAGAGAGATTCCATAACCTCTAGACTACTTAGAGGTTCAGAACAGGAAATGGAAATCTCTGTTTTATTTATTTTCCCTTCCATAGTTTTAATTTGAGGGTGTTTTTGAATGGCAAATCTTATCTTCTAAGCTTTAAAAATTGTTATCATAGCCTATGTTTCATGCTTATAGGACAGGAAGTATTTAGAATCATAGAATGGTTTGGGTTGGAAGGCATTTTAAAGATCATCTAGTCCAAGTCCCCTATCATGGACAGCAACACCTTCCACTAGATCAGATTGCTCAAAGTTTCATCCAATCTGGCCTTGAACATCTTCAGGGAGGGAGCATTTACACCTTCTCTGGGCAACCTGTGCCAGGGCCTCACCACCCTCACACTAAAAAATTTCTTCTGAATATCTAATCTAAATCTCCCGTCTTTCAGCTTAAAACCATTACACATCATCCTATCACTGCACTCCTTGATAAAGAGTCCCTCCCCAGCTTTCCTGTAGGCCCCCTTTAGGGATTGGCAGACTGCTATAATGCCTCCCCCAAGCCTTCTCTTCTCTAGGCTAAAGAAGTCCAATTCTCCCAGCCTGTCCTTGGATGGGAGGTGCTCCAGCCTCCATTTAGAGGAAGAGACTATTCATTCTGAGTCAGCTAACTATTACTGCTAACAATTTTGTGCATACCTAAATGATCTCTTTGGGTACATTAGCTAATCATTTCTCCTTCATTAATGGATTTTTAACTGCCCAGCATGAGTGTCAGATGGAAAAAACTCACTATATGGATGGGAAACTGAGGCAAGGGGCAAATTAAAGTCATATGTTCCTGGGCTGCCTGCAAAACAAGAAAATATGCCTATTTATTTTGGAGAATAACTCCTCTTCAGTTTAGTAGAGTTAATGCTTTCCTGCAAGATGTCACCCTGTGAGCTGTTGGAGCTTCTTCTGAGTTTAAAAAACAGTTGACAACAGCAAAACAAGAATTATCTCTGTGTAACAGAGAGGGCACTATATTTACTATATTAGCTGATACACATCAAGAGAAGAGAAATACAGGGTGGGAAGGAAGAGAAAGAAGCAGCTTTGTTCTTGCATCAGTTTGCTCAACAAAGCCTGGACTCCTTCAGTTATAGTGGATGCTGCATGTTTATTCTGAAAATTTATGGTTTAATTAATTTTGGGGTGAGATAGCGAACATGGTTCAGTGCCAGATCAGGTGAAATATGATCCTAGCATTTCAAGAATTCAAGCAGCTGAGGGGCTTGACTGAGTGGCACCTGAAATCCAATAAAAGCCAACAAAATGGGAAGCCCTGGTATCTTAAAGGAAGATCTTTGGAGATTTAAAATAACTCAAGGAGGGTGGCAGAGGGGAGAGGAGTGGTTTAGATTGATCCAGGAGTTCAGACTGCCACAGTGCCTGGGGAAAACATGCTGGTTCTTCTTGCCTGCAGTTCTGCAACTGTGCTCACACTTTGGAGAAAAACTGTGGAAGAGCACAAACCCAACAGAGCACAAAAACCAACAAAACACAGAACCACAGAGTGAGAGGCTTAAGGAAAAAAATAAATAACATTTGAAGCTCCTTTTAATTTGCTTCCTAGTTCGAAGACAAGTCACATTCAGTCATCATTCATAACATTCTCTACTCTGCCAGGAAGGCTGGGAATCTAACTGTGACTTTTCAGGTAATATCAGAATCCTGAGATTTAAGAAATAACCCACGTATTGGAAGTTTGATTCCCACATCCGTTTTGCAAGTAACACCATATGCATGTTTTATGTATGAACATGGAAACATTTCCCAGTTGCAGCACTCCATGGCTTCCACAGCTGTATTGGAGCATCTCATAGTATTTTCTCTACATCTTCTTTAGAACAAGAAAACAATATTTTCCACTATTTATGAAAGAGGAACTTGTCACAGGACGCAGAGTATTTGAACAGTAAAAATAAAGATTAAAGCCCATATCTTCTGCAGCGTAAGTTACTGCTCTAAATACTGCGCAGTTCTTCACCTGGCCAGAGCAGGAGGAACCTGCAGCTACAATGCTGAAATGGGAACGACATCCCTGGGTCGGATCCCCAGCTTCTGCAGTGTGCATGTAGGCGAGACAAGAGCAGGATATCGCTCTCCAGAAGTGCCTAGTTCTCCAGAGGAAAGTCAGAAGAAATGAAGAGTAGGGGATTACCTTTAGAATCTCACTTTATGCTGGAAGAAAATATACGTATCACAGGGTAGCCCTGTACCTCATCTCTCTGGTATCCTGCTGCTTTCACATTTATGGTAAGAAACTACCCTAGTTTGCATATCACAGAAGCAGAGATTGCAGCCAGGAATCCCAGAACTGTCCTATAGGGAGTGCTGATTTCTGTAGATGCTGTGGACCTCTGAGATGCCTCAGTTTTAACTGGCAGCCTCAAAGCAGGAATGCAAGAACTCAGTCTCTGGAGAGTCTGTTGTGTTATACCCAGAGCTAGTCCAAGGTAATGACATGCAGTATTTGGTGCGGGGGTCGGGGGGAAGGAAAGTAAATAAAATAATATTGTCTTTCCCATCTCCTTGTGGATTTTCCCATAAGCTGGTTAAGTCACAGCTTCTGCTGCATTACACATGTACCTCTGCATTTCAGGGTCCCATCCTGACCTTTGCTCATGGCATTCACACCCTGCTTACTCTTCTTTTGTAATTTACGGCACTTACTGTACACCCATTTCCTTCTGTCTTTAACTGTCCTGTGTGTCTTCTTGTTATCTCAGCTGCTCGATAAATTTGCCGTATTCTAGCTAGCATCCAAACCCGTTCTCATTATGTCCTCTGTCTCAGACAATATTTCATTATTTATGAGGGATTCAGCCCAATCTCTGAATTCATACAGCTTGCTATGGCTTCTTAGCCTGGCCTATAGCCTTCCTTCTTGAGTGAGAGCCATGCAGTACTCAGGTCTTGCTTGGCTTTTGGGCTGTATAAGATCCACCTACTTTTTGAGGCTGTCATCAGATCTCAGTGTTGACCCTTTCCAAGCTGAAAAAGAAGCACTTACCGTGGCTTTTCTTCAAATGTCTTCTCCACAGGAGACAGGTGACATTAAGCTTTTTGGGTTAATTTCCTTCTGTGAGTCTGGGCTATAAATGAGAACATTGCAGAAAATGCAGGCTCTAATAAACCTCTGAATATTTAGTGAGAATTTATTCTTTCTTCACGCTGGCTTTGTAGTAAATCATCATAACACTCCAATTATTTCCACTGAACTTCAGTTTCCCACTCTTCCATTGCCTCCTTGAGCCAACAAACACCTCAGACTGCTTCCTTACTCATGGGAGATACAGTACATGAAGGAGAGATCTGGAAATCCATCTGCTCCTGCTGAAGGGTTGGGGAGAAGTGTAAGAGGCAGCCAGGAGAGATGTGGGGACACAAGGTTGCTGTGTGAAGACAGGTAATGCAGAGTGGTCAGCCAATGACTCCAGAAGGTTAAAAGCATGTCCTGCAGTGGGGACTCATTAGCTGAGCAGCAGCAGGGCTGAACCATAGGAAGAAGGTGGGTCCCGCGTCAATACCTAGCCTTGGCTTGCTTAGCAGCGGAGAAGCTGGAGAAAGTGGGAGTCAACAGGTGGATTTCTGAGAATACCGTTTCCGCTTTTCTCTTGATCTTATGTCTCCTGGTCACAAAACTGTGTTGGTCTGAGACTCCCACTGACCAGCTTCCAGTTATGTCTGTTGAAGGAGGCACAGCACTCACTGTCTTTGTATTAGCCTCAGAAATCCCAGACTATGCTTTCTTCCCCCATTGTTACCCACTTTCATCTCTCTGCCCAGGGATGAAGCCTTGTGTCACACATCTGCTTTTCTACAACTGGCCAGGAAGGGATGAGGATCTGCGCAATGCTTGTGTAACTCTGTCCTTGTTTATCCAGATGGCTTTTCTGTGGCAGAAATTATCTGAATGATGAATGCATTTTCCTCTTAGGATAGGATCCGTTTCCTGGGATGCATCACCTGGCTCTTTCTTCTCAGGTCATTTCCCTGACCACCTGAGCAGCTGTCTCACATTTCTGGTGTTTTTTGGTATTTTGTTGAGGTTCACTGCAGCCTTTGAGGTTCAGAGGAGGAGTGAGAGAGGAAGAGGAAGAACTCCCAGAAGCAAATCAAGACATAAATATGTCTCCACTTCAACTATAGGTGTAACTGGAACCTACAGAATAGTACTCAAGGTAGCTTTGATCTTACTGCCTGATGTCCCTGCATGAGCAAAGCCAGAATGATATTGGTATCAGATGATAAAGGACTGAACATCTAAGGTAAGTTGAGGCAGAGAATGGTGAAGACTAAGCTGTTGTAGCCTTGCTGCAATGCATATATTCCCTCAGCTTCTTTCAAGCTTCTGGCCACTTTCCTTCTAATGCATCTCAGCAGGCAATTTGACAGTGCAGTGAGAGTGCACTGCTGGCATATCTTCAACCTGGAATCCATCATAACCCCCAGGTCCTTCTGGGGAAGGCTGATGCTCAGTCAGTTTCTTCCTAGGTAGTACAAATGCATGGAGTCATTTTGCTTTATGGATACTTCTTCCTGAATGTTGTAAAATTTCTGTTGGTTTGGTCCAGCCCTCAAATTTCTACACCTTATCCAAAGTTCTGTGATTCGTAACATCAAACATTCCTCCTAATTCAGTATCATCTGCAAATATGATGGGGATTCTGTGTCATTATCCATCCAGGCCATTGATGAAAATATTGACCACAGTGCAAATCACAGGGGTGCTCCTTTATTTACTAACCACCATTTGTGGCCACCAAGTCATCGGGTATTACTCTTTGAACTCACCACTCCAAACAATATTTTTGCTTATCAGCTTGATCATCCAGCCCATATTTCTTCACCTTCATAGCAACAATATAGTGGAAGACTGTCTCCAATGTCTTAATAAATCAAGGTATACTACATCCGTGGACCTCCTATTGTCCACAGTCAGTCATCTCATCACAAAGGATAGTTGAGTTGGTTGAGGTGATTTGTACATGGTAAATGCAAGCCGATTATTCCAATCTCTTAAAAGAGGATTTATTAGATCTGATATTAGCTTTATGGTGTCCATTAGCATAGTTCTTAGAGGAAGCAAATTTAACCATTGACATATCTCAAGAACTTCTGGAAACTCACCTCTTCAAAATGATGGGAGCATCCAGGTTCTTCTTGCATTTCTCCCTGTTTCTCCCTATCTCATGTGATTATCAGTGGAACGAATTAAAATTCTTTTGCCTTTTAAAGGCCTGTTGTGTTGTCTATGCAGCACTCACTAAGTACCACTGAATGACATCTTTCAAACTGCTTGTTTATAGACAAAGTTGCTTACTGCAATATTGATAAAATAAGACACTTGAACACCTTCAGGAATATAATTTCCTGACTTCCTAAAGACATTTAAAAGGTCATAGTGCGTAGGAGAATGAGGATTTAATGAATCTCACTGACAGTAGTCTTTTCCAGTCCATTTCCTGGAGGCATGTGATGGTCATGATTGCATTTCAGAGACCGACAGCATCATACGGTGACTCAAACAAAAGAGACAAACTTCCTCCTTCCCCACCTCTCTCCGGCAGTAGTGATTCAGACCCCCATACACTGAGTGCTGGAGATCTAACTCATTCAGTGAAGTCAAACTGACATCCTGACAGCAGTTTCAGCAGCCTTAAGTACTGTGCAATTTCTTGAGAAGCTTTATATTTAGTGTAAAGGCTTGACACAGATCTTTGAAAATCATTAGTACAGGAAGGGTTAACACAGACCTGTTTGGAGGCAATTTGAAGTGAAGAAAGAGATAAAATGGCAATATTTTAAAAGAGCATAACTTCTATTCCCAGTTAGAAGTAGCTAGAAAGGTATCTGTCCCTTGGGACTATTATTTTGAGTTTTGCCCTTATTTTAATCATTATTCTTCTAATAAATAAATCAAAATCACAAAGGGGTTGATAAACATCCCACCAGTGTGAGGGTTGCTGCTTACCTTCCATTACTGATGTCTTAGGACATTGGTTTCTGTGGACTTTCAAGCTATGAAGTAATTTGGTAAAATCTTTTTTTTTGGTTAGCATAATACTGATGGAATGGAATATACTGGTGCCTTCTTATCTGCTGACTTGGAGAATATTTCTTACCTTTATGCAAATGTACATTTGCCTGTATTTTCATTAGCTATGGTTAGTTTTACTCAGGGCAGAAAAATCCAAGATAACTGGCAGCACTTTCAAGTGCTTAAAGGCAACCACATTTGCGAACAAAGCTGTGCAATCAAAAACACTCTTTGCAGAAGCCATAGGCTGGAGCACTAAACCTTCCACTACAAGGGAAGCAAGGCCACTGCTTCTGCTAAAGCCAGATGGCAATAAAAAGGCCATCCCAAAACCAAGATGTCAGTTCTTCACCATAAACTCATCTATTCTCTGGTTGGTTCCAGCACAGAGAGGGGAAGAAATGGATCCAGTATCTTCTGCTCATATTGCTAGGCAACATGCAGTGCTGTTCAGGAGCCAGGTGGCCTCATTCAGGGGCTTGCTTCCAGATTAAAACCAGATATCTATCAAAAATAACAGAGCCTGTACCTATGCAGCCTCTGGGAGATGTGCTCATGTTCCGGATCTGGTTTGCAGAGCCAAGTGCCTGGAACCAGTTTCATCCACACTGTCTGTAGATGCAGAGCACAGATGGGAACCAGCCATTCTTGCCCCATACTCAACTTTTCTTGCCTGAACAGACAGCTGACTTGCTCCAGACTGGAGCCAAATGAGCAGCCATTGTGTGGGCAGTGCAGACAGTCAGTGACTTATGCTCTCATTTGAATTTCTAGTCTCATCCGCTCAAGAGATTATAGGCAAAGCCAAAATCTGCTGCGATATTCTTGCCAAGGGTGAAGGACATCAATAGGCTGCAGTATAGGCTTAAACATGGAGACATACCAAGTGTGCTTGGATGCATGGTTCCCAAATTAAACAGGGGAAACAAACAGGTCATTATTGCAAGCTTGAGAGCTGTTTGCAACATGCGTCTTTCTGTGCTTGTCAAATTGCCCTGGTTGATTTGAGCAGCAATCCTTCAGCCTCGTCATTGCCACCTTCTTCCTCTTGAGGAAAGTGGAGCTGAAAAATATGTTCTGCTTCAGATTCCCATGCTGCAACAAGGACACTTCTTGCAGCCTGTCCTAAACTCCCCAAAAAAGTCTGAAAATTAAGGTTGTCCTCTGGGTTCAAGGAAAACTGCAGAGGTCTTCATGATGGTGATGAAGGTCAACTAGAGCATCCTTCTTATTATGAAGCCATAGAAAATGCAGAAGTTTTCTACCACAGGAGAAACCCAGCCCCATGGCATGCAGGTTAGGAATGCAAAATCAATTAATTTTGCTATTTACAGCAGTCCCAGAAGAAAGACTGTTAGTACATTTCCAAAACATTAAGAATTTAAGTGTGAGGAGGAAAACCGCAACAAGAATCAATTCCTGCTGGACAGTTATAGCAAAACAAAAAAAAACCCACCCAAATGAAACAAAGAAAGCCCTCCAAATTAACCCCTCGAAATAAATAGAGAGGAAGAAGTGGAAAAAAAATGGTACCTTTTGCAGCTTCCCATTCAGAACAGGAGTTGGCATCTTAAAACTGGCAATACGTCTGTGTCCACTTAAAAGGTTATCTTCTCCTTCCAGGCTAGGAAAAATGTGAAAGGCTATGTGTAACAGCACCCTCTGGTGAATCCTGTCATAAGAGTATTCCTGACCCTATAGATGGAAAGAGGGATACAGCTGCAAATGATCTGAGAAGAGGGCTATATCTGTAGGTGACCCTTTGGAGATAAGGGGTAACAGACAGAAGAAGAAACACCACTGTCTGGAAGGAAAGAGCACAAATCCATTTGATCCTGCCAGTATTCCCCAGCTGTGCTGGCCTCCTGTGATACAGCTGTTGATACATCTCTGATTCAAACCACTGAGTGTCATGCCTTGGAGAAAGAGGATATACTAATATTTCCAAAGAACTGGCTTGCTCCCCTTTCCCTTCCCTCCCCAGCCCACAAACTGAGAGGCTACGCAGGTAGAGGGAAAGCACGCAGCACAACACATTCAGCTGGGAAATCTGTTCCAGAGACCAAGGCATTGCTGGCATTACCCAGAGCTAATTCAGGCTCTGGTGAACGCAAAGTGTGTGCCAGCACGGGAAGAGCACATGGAGTTTACCACCCAAGGTGGATTAAACTGGCTTGGAAAGTTTCATGAGAGAAAGCATTTCTTTGAGACAGGCTGAGTGGCTGGCTGGTAATTCAACCATGAGAAGATCTGGCCTGTACACAAGTCTGCAAATAATACATACGCTTACTCGTGCATTTCCATCTCAGAGGAGAGAAGAAAGTGGAGAATGAGGGCAGCTCAGTGCAGGAACAACAGCATTTCCAGCAGCAGAAAAATGCTGTGACTGCATACCCATACTCTGCACTTTCTAAAGGTATTTTAAGGCCACCAAAAATGTGTAGTATAGGGAACAGAAACCAGCCCAATCCCTAATGTACAGAGCCTCTCACAATTGCTTCTGCTGAGGCACTGTCTCCAGACGCAGCAGGAGATTCAGCCCCCAGATGCTGGCCTTCTCTGCCATGGCAGTACTGCTGGGCTATCAGCAGAGTGCTTGACTCTGACGCCTCTACACCCCTTGCAGATGTAACAGGGGCCCTGTGTATCTCCTGCTGTACAGAGCTGTACAGCAGCTTTGCTTGGACTATTGATGGGAGCATGCGGGTCCACATTAGGACAGCAAGCCTGAATCTGAGCTCTCCTCAAGACCAATTTATACCTTGTCTGTGCCTTCTTGAGTGCAAACAGCATGCACGGTCAGCAAGTCCAGCTTCAGACACACCCTTAATGCCTGTTGCAGGCGAAGACTTAGATCCCAGGATTTGGCACCACAACTTTTGAAATCCTCTCTTGATTTTTTTCTGTTTACTGCTGCTTCTGGAATTTCTTCTCAGCACAGACAAATTCCCTCTGTGTGAAGACAAACCTTCAGGCTAGCAGGGCAGGAAAAGATAGAATTTACCCCAGTAGGCGATAATCTGGTATCTCACAGAGGTCCACAGGAGCCTGGATGGCTTAGTGGCTAAAAGATCAGGCTCTGGATCTGACAAACTGGTCCTGTAAACAGACACAAGATGTGCAGGGAGAGAGATGGGTCCACAGGTGGTAACTCCAGGAGGCTCAAGTTGTGAATGTTCCAACTGATCTGCTGCCTGCCTTTTCCTCTGGCAGCTTCCAGACAGAACGCAGCAGGTAAATACTCCCCTGGAGCAAAGGGATCTTTCAGAAACCCCTCCTCCTCAAATTTCTTTTGCACCCAAAACCAGGTGTTTTTCCCAGGTCTGTGGCCCTTTTGTCAGAGGAAGGTCTTTTACTTTCCCTGAGGATAGACTTAGTCCTGTCTGCACTGACAAATACAACAGGGACAGTGGTTCAGTGGGTGTTTCAGAGGAAGATACCAGCAGCTTGTCCAGGACAGAAATTGACTTTCAGCCCCAAGGAAAGGGAGGATATGAAGATTATCTTCTATTTATTTAATTTTTTTTTTAAACAAATTTGGGAGGCTTTTAGAGACCACAGTGAAAATAAAGTTAATTTTTGTAGGTGCTGTACACACAGGGAAGGTCTGCATGTTCCAGCCCAATGGGTAATAAGTTCAGAAGGGAAAAGTCTTATGCAGAGTCCTCCAGGAGGCCAGGGAAAGAACCAGAAAAAGAAACTAGCTTCCTTGATTCTCAGCTTGACGTATCTCAAGGGTCATCTCTTCCATAATATCTCATTTTTCCCCAATACATATTCCTAACTGTAAATGTTTCTGTTTCTTGCTGAAAGATTCATGGTTTCTCAAAGGCGTGCTCTGCTTGGCAAAAAATATCTAATGGCAGAAAACTCATCACTTACTCCTAATTGTTGTAAAAGCTTCTTGTGTATGTACATCTATATACAGACTAAAGGAACAAACAGTGCATTCAATTTTCCACTTTTTTTCCTCTTTTTCTCCACAAGTGGATCCTCTAGATCATATCACAGTGCCATCTTTTTCCAGTCTGTGTCTTTCAAAAATGAAGGGTCATATAGCAACACATTGCTCATCTTCAATGGTGTTCCTTTGATTCACTGCACAGAAGAGCAAGTATAGCTACAGGAGATCACTTACCCATTTCTAGAATTTTCTTCCCTTATACTTGCAGAAAGAGTAGGAGTGTTTAACTGAGATACCTACAACGATGTTAAGGTGGTTTGTAAAATCCTGTGGTTGACTTGGTAACTTCCCTATTCAACTAAGTACACTGAGTCATGTAGAAATGCTGAAGGGAAGATAATATAGAGACTGTGTGTTCTTTGAAGAGCCTGACTCCATCTGTCTCTGTAGGCAGGGCTAGCAAAAGCCAAACCCCTCCCATACCCAACAAAGTTCCTCACTGAGCCGTGTCTAAAAGTAGGTGGCATACACCAGTAACAAGCCTCCCATCTCCTGCTAACTCCAGCCAGCTCTACTGAAAAGAAGTCTTACTTTGTACCTCTGCCTGCTTTTATAGATGCCCCAAATGCTTAGTCTAACCTCTCTCCCTGCTCTCCTCTGTTTTTAATCAGCCTGCCATTTAACTCACCTGGGATGCAATTAACCAGGAAACTCCACTAAAGAGTTCATTACAGAGAGAAATTCTCTATGTTCAGTTTTGAGCTTACCCAATCACAATATTCAACCTCCCATCAAAATGGCTTTCTGGCTACCCAACTGTTTGTCCCAGAAAACTATGAGCCTGAGGTTTAGGTTCACAGCATTTTCCCAGGTGGGAGAAGCACTCTACCCTATATGAAATGAGACATGATCAATGGCTGCATATTTCAGCTCTCAGTGGAATAATTTACAGGCACAGAGATTCAATTCAATCTGGGAACAAAAACAACGAGATTCATTAAAAATCAATAGAAAGATAATTGGCTCTCCACATTTTACACAGTGCAATTTCTAACTGAACACTTGAGTATTTACTATTCCAAACTAACTACATCCTTTTAAGCTCAGAATTGCCCACAAAGGTGCAGAGCTTGTAAACCTTTCCACTCAATTTTTATTCATGAGGGGGGAAGGTGAGGTACAAAGAGGTGAGAAATATATCAAGGAACAAGTCCTACTCTGCCAAAGTGTTATCCAGCATCCAGGTTATCAGACAATACTGTTTCTTTTGTTTTCTTTTTGGTAAAATGAAATACTTTTTTTGCAAGCAATCAACGGAAAAAAAAAAACAACAAAACCCAGTCATCAGAAGGAGCACCCTCAACATCCAGTGTGTTACAATAGCTAGGATGGACCTTCCAACCAGAGAAGCTGGTATAACTGCTGACGCTATGCAGGAGGAGTCCTTTTTTGGGCCTTTTGCCTTCATTCAGTAAGAGTGAATTGCATCAGCATCAGTCTCCCGTATCCATTTCCGTTCTCATCGCGGCAGAGCTACATGACATTTTCTTCCTTATGATTATGCTTTATTATTTCTATTACATCAGTGCCTGGAGGCCTTGGGATAGACCAGGTCTCTATTGTATTCATTGCAGAATTTACACAATGACTTACAATCATGGCAGTAAAAAAGTTCCTGAAGCACAGTATGCTGTGAGCTGGAAAGGCATCGGGGTAATAAAAAAGGGAAGTTAATGATAACATGTTCTCAACCAAGAAACAGTGAAATCATTGTGAATTCCATTATAGGTAGGTGATTTAGCTTTGATGGTGCATCACTGCAGGGGAACAACCTTGATGTAACTGTCATAAAGCTTGGCACAGCATCAAATCCACATGCAATAAAGCTACAAGGCCAAAGAATTTTGGCAGATCCTCTCCAGGGCCTCCTTCCCCTTCCAGGTTTTTTCCTCGACTCCCTGTTGTGTAAACTGTGCCTGAACATCATAGTTGTGCTAGAGATGGGAGACCACAGGGTTAGGACAAAGTTTGCTCTTGATTTTTCTTAATCTTTTTTTTCTCTTTTCTTTTTTTTCTTTTTTTTTTTTTTCCCTCTGGCCCTTGTGGTTTGAAGTCACACCCTTGATGTAACTTCATTGTGGCTCGTTTTTCTTGTGGTCTAATTAAATCCGGCTCCAGACAGTTTTGTGTTTTAGTAACAATGGGAGGAGAAATCTGGAGATCTAGGAATTGTCAGGAAAGTCATGGCCTGAAAAATGAAAAATCAAAGTGGAGGTAAAGTAGCCAAGGGAAAAATGGAGGAAGAAAGTAAGGAGTGGAGAAATTCCCTATGCAGTCTAAAGGTATTGATGATTCAGGGAGGATTTGAGTGCTGTGAAGGTATATTGAGTTTCTCCAACCTGGAATACAAAGGCTGTACACAAGGTCCTAGATGAGTCATAAGACTTTTGACCCATAACACCTTTGATATTAATGGAATTACATCAAAGAGGTAGAACCCATAGAGTGGAAATCAAATTAAGTGCTGTGTGCTTATGATGTGAAGGTTTTTTTAGCAATTGAGAGAGAAGGAAGAGTCCAAAAGGAAGCATTTGAGGGCCATCTCAAGAAGTGACTTTAGAAAAAGTGGTACAGTGGTAATTCAGGCAGCTGCTGGGGAGAAAGGAAAGGGCTTCAATCTGAAATGAGGTTCAAAATCCTTTTGTTTCTGGCTGTGAAAGTCACCAGCTAGAGAGGAGTGTTGTAAAGATTTCATTTGCCAGAAAAAGCAGAACTTCAATGCAGAAAATAGATTTTATGTGTCATGAATCTTTCTATTTCATTAAACCTTTTTATACTGCTCAGCTGTGTCACATTTACTGAATGTTCAGAGCTTTCCTCCTGTGTCAGTAACTGCTTGAGACTGAAAAAAAACGGACTCCTAGGAGAACATAGTGTTCAGCTGGAGTAAAGTAGGTGAGAGGAAGGAAAGCAATGTGTCATGTGTCATGTATAGCTGAATATCTTTGAATCAAGAGCTGGTGATTCATAAGATGTGTATCTGCATATCAGCTCCTCCTGGACCTGTCTGCACCGTGCAAATTTCTCCGTGCTGTACTGACTAGCATCCCAGTCCTAGCATGGTGAAATACAGGGTGTAATTTTTATTGACCTGAGAGATGTGGGATCCATGGTGGCTAAGAAAGGAGAGGGCAAAGTTCTCTGTTTCCCGTCCTGTGGTGAAGATAACGAAGGGATTTAAATGCTGAAGTGGGGTTTAAGACACTTGCTTCCATGTGATTCTCTGTCCTCAGTGTCTGGTAATGATAAGGACTTGAATGGAACATCTCCCATATCAGTGAATATTTATACTTCTCCATGCCTGTCATTGCTAGTATTTATTTGTATCCCATTAGGTTCTAGGTGAGCTATCATGAGAAGCAATAGAAAGGTAACTGTCACAGAGTCAGACCTACAATCCATGATCCTGTATCCTGTCTCACAGAGTGGAAGGAAAAGAGAGTAAGAAACAGAGTTTGAGTGATCTGTCCCTTGGGATCTCATCCCAGCCGCTACAGCTTGTAGTTCAGGGATTTCCTGAGCTGCACCTTGCAGATGGACTTAGGACACTGTTACTCCTCTTGTTTTCTGCAGATGTCTGTTCTGTCAGCCAGCAGAGCAACCAAGCACAGTCGTAATAATATGGTGCATCCTCGGTCTGTGTTGTACCTGTGATCCTGTGATGGCTCGTAAAGCTGTCACAGGTACTGGAAATTTGTAGGGGAAAATAGTAGGCATTACCTCAGCCTGAATGTCGAAGATTTAGTTCTCTAGACTGAGCTGGTCACCCTAGACTGCCTTTACAGGGGAGAAGGAGGAGGTGAAGGGCGGAGAGGGAAATAGGTGCCTTCAGCCTTTCACCTGTATCAGAAACATGTTGCCCAAGATGAGCTGAATTGCCCTCTGAGGGTGCATATCTATTTCCATGGACAATACATGGAGCCTAGAATAGTAAACGCTGCCTTTAAAGTCAATGCCAGTTAAATGAGCTTGTTCAGTACTAATGAAAATAGCTATTTCTTCACCAGCATAGCTAAGCCATCATCACTGCCACAGGTTGTTTACCTGGGCTCAAAACATGACTGGAGATATTTGGGAAGAAAATAGACACCACCTCTGACTCAGCAGGAGCCACAGAGGACTGGAGGCAAAAGTGTGGTCTGAAAAAGGTACACCACTTGTTTGCAGTGTCCTGGATGTCCCTTGACATGTGCTAGTCTTATGCACCAGCACAACTGAACTTGTGGTCTGACCCTGATATTGCTGGTCTTAGGCTAATGTCTGGAAGCCTAAGGAATGACATCAGGATCTTATCCCACTGCCCTGAGCAGGAATGGCTTCCTGAGTAATTACATTTTAAAAATAAATTATTTTTATTTCTAATTTTGTTGGAAAATTGTAGATGTAATTTGCCATGCACTAGAGTTTACTGTTGATTTTCATAATTTATTTTTAGAAGGGGAGAGGAATAGAGAAATGAAAAGACCTTTCTTTGGCTATTTTCTGAAATGGAAAACAATACCAAAAGAAAAGAAAAAAAATAAGCCAACTGCCCTGAATTCTGGGAATTCCAGTGCTACTCTCTTGGATCCTAGGAAAATGTGGGGAATCCCTGCCATTCAGGGAAATCCCCTACTTCAGAGCAGTTTCCTGGTGCCACTGAGGATGCTTGGAGTATACACAGCTGCCAAGAGCTCAGCTGCTTCCCAGCAAGATGCTGATCAGGCCTGGGAGGCAAGAGTGTTTTCACCAGCAAGCCTTTTGGCTGCTCAGAGGACTTCTGTTGAGATAAGCCACTCCTAGGATGTTCTCAACCAAGGAACATTGTCTTTTTCCCTGCCTCAAAGGTCACAGTTACAGTAGAGAAGACAGGCAAAAAGTAGGAGGAAAGATGAGTCCCAGGAAAGAGGAGAAAATTGCCTGGTGTAAGAGAGTATTTCAGGGTTTAAGTCTGTAGTAGGACCTTTAGCAGTTGAGTCTGAAGACAGTACTTTGTTGCTATTCGTATCTGCTTCATCAAGACAGCCTAGTGGCTGATGTAAGGCAAAAGGGACGATAGTTTCCCTTTGAAAACCTTTCTGGTCAGTCAGTTGCATTTCAGCTGCTAGCCCCTTCCACTACTTCTCTGTTTTTATTTTTAAGATATATTTTAATATCACTATTCTTCCACTACTGTTTTCCCCTCCCTTTTTTTTTTATGCTGTCTTGCATGACTGCATTCACTGAGGCAGTCTTCAAATCTCTCCTCCAAAATTAGGGCATAAAATAATTTCCCTATTGAGGAAGCTGGGAATGTTCAGTCACTGTAGTTGGCTGGTTGATGTAAGATTGTCCAGTGATTACTTTTTTAATAGAAAATTGGTCAGTTGCTCTTCACCAGTCTCCAGCATCAGCTTGGAATTCAGATCCCTCTATTCCATGGATTGTCAGTCACTACAGCAACAGGTTTGCTGTGATGATGCCTACAGCTCGCTGTTTAGTCTGACATTGGAGCTACATGAGGCTCAACAGGAGATGCAAAATATTGTAATGGGTGTTAAGCAAGGTTGTGCCAAGTTGAAGTAACAGGTATTAGAAGTCCAGGAGAGCAAACAGCAAAATCCTTTAGAGTTAAGTTTGCCATCTCTTAGGAAGAGAAGAGTTAGGACTAATACAGACTTCTAATTGTGAACTTACAAAAGAGATATGTAAATTCTTGAACAATTTTGCATCTTTGGAATTCATTTGTGTTCCAGAAGTGAAGGGGGTGTGTGTGTAAAATTTGCTGTTATGCAAAAGATTGACACCTTGGATAAAACACATGTTCTCCTCACACACAACACGTTGTCTGATCTGTGTTTCAGGGACAATTTCTCTTAGGCTAATGGGAAGGGACTGTTCAGGCTCTGTAATGTGTTATTTTCGGCTTCTATATTAAGATGGCCAACTAGCTTGGGTCCTAACTCAACGTCTTCAGAGCTGGTGTCCTCCCAGTCTTGTACCTGATTTTCTGGATATGTCTTTAACTCCATATACTGTCTACTAATAGTGGCCTCATGACTGTACTTGCCTCCCGCCCACATGTTAAGACTTTGACTGTGGCCTCTTGCACAGCTGGAGAGCATCCTTCCAGGCAGGTGAGATTCAGCATGGTCAAATCTTCTGGGAGGACAAAACACGACTCCACATGCCCATGGAGGCGGTCTGCAGGGAGCCCAGGGTTCAAGGTGTGGATGAGACCTAGAGCAGAATAGACACTCTGTCTAGTTTTTCTCTCTAGGGGCTGAGAGGCCTGAGAAGGTGGTGATTTTGTCCCACAGTAAGAGTAGCATTAATGCAAAGCAATGAACTCCTGACAGTGAGTTTGCTCCTCAGGCCATTCCTGAGAAATGCAATGGCATTTATGGAATTCTGGACCAGTCCCCAGAGAGTTAGATTGCTGCAGTCAAGAGACCACCTATAAAATGTCAACTTCCCCGTGAACTAAGTGGAAACGGAAAGACAAATTCTGCTCTTCCTGAAACTCCCACTGACCTTCAGCTTGCTTCTTGAGCGCATGTGGGCTTATATTCTTTCAGCTAGAAAACTGTCCTCATGTCTTTCTTTAGAAGGGCATCTAAAGCCAGAACAATGTATTAGTCCAAGCCACTGGTATCTTTTGGGGGCAAAGCATAGTACTGTGGAGGTGGAGGAATCCTGGCCTTCTTCTATGCCCAGCTGAGATCAGTCATCAATTCCTTCAGGAAACCAGTGTCTGGTTGCAAGAATCTTGTGTATTACAGGAAGACAAAAATATTTTCAGGGAAAAAATTGATTTTCCTAATGTGAATGTACAACATAAAACCTAGTTCATCACATATCTCAGAGATATTGTGAAATAATTAATAAGGGTGTAATTCTAGCAGCCTCGACATGATTTTTAGCCCTCATACCTTGTCTATCATATTAATTGCACTGTGAAATACACCCTCCACAAATTACTCAAAGAATTGTATGTTCTCTGTGCTCTCAAAATGATCTCCCCTAGGACTTAGCTGTTCAAGAGCTTACAAAAAATCCATTTGGGACATCCATCTTTCAGGACTGCTTCATAACATCTGTATCCATCTGACCATTTTTAACTCTACATATTAGAGTTTCCCAGATTAGGTTGTTCAAATCTTGTCAATCTATTAACACTGTAACACAATAAATTTAGAACAGGACATTAGAACTACCACTTCTTGTTCACCAGAAAGCCAATATCTCTCCAGGGCCCCAGACCATGAATCTGCTGATCTGTTTTGTTAAATACAAAGGTAAAACAACTTTACTTGTATGGTACAAAGAGACTGTTTAATTTAGGGAGATTCAAGTGGGTGCCTCTGAGCCAGATCCAGATTGTAGATGATGACTCCATGGAAGGTTCTATATTTGCATAGGGTGAAATAGGCAGTGGCTGTCGGAAAGCATGTAAAGGCCAATAGTCCAATGTTTCACATCACCCATACTCGGAGACAATAGCCCCTGTGGCCAGAAACAATGAAGATAATTCATAAAGAACAGGCCCACTGGGAAATTCCAAGTGTGATGACCTTATCGCAGCTTCCCACTGCTAAAGGCTGAATGTCCAGAGGAAACATCTCTCTACATCTCTGTACATCTCTTCTTATAGTCCTAAAAAAAAATATTTGCCTTAGGCCTCTTGTATATTCTTTTAAACACATGATCTTCTCTTGCAAAATTCCTCCTACCCTCTGAATTTCCACCCATACTTCAAAGCAAAATGTAAATGCTGGGGCCAAGACATTACACCAAAAATTGGGCAAAACTCAGAATTTTCATTCTGCAGCGAATCCTGACATTTCAATGTTTGTTTTTATCCCACATTGGAACAAAGAGATGAAATGTCAAGACTTTTTCTCTGGGTGGAAATTTTTGGGAAAAAAAAACCCAAACAAACTTTTTTCTGGCAAAGTCAAAACATGTTGCCTGACATTTTCAAACAAAACAGAATAAAACATTTCAACATTCCTGAAATCAAAATGTTTTCTTGTGGTGTGTTAAAATGACCTCAAAATGCTCTGTTTCAAGTCACTTCAGTGTCCAAACTGTGCTTTCCCCTTGTGGTATAGCCTTTTGGGATATGTAGTTTGGAAGTTTGCTCTTTGTAGTATCCACGTCTGGATTGAGTGAGTTGCTTCATGCCTAAAGTCTCTGAAAAACCATATAGATAATCATCCTTGCACAAGGCAAAAAGAGAAACATCTGCATTGCATTATAGGATAACAAACATTGTCCCATCTAATGAGAAAATGTCCTGAACTGTAACCCCGCACTGTTAATGGAAAGTAATTAATTACTGAACTCATCTGACTCAAAATGGCTTGGGCCAATTCAGAAATAAAATATTCTGTCTCAGGTCAATGATATTTTTTTTTCCATTGTATATAGATTTTCCTCCAATTCCACTTAACATTTTAAGAAAATAGCAATATTTCTCTTTTCCCTTCTGCTTATGTACAGGAAAGAAGGGAAAGCTGGGAATCCTGATGTTTTCTTGAGTCTTGGAGCACAAGCCATTAGTAAAAGTCACTCCTGATTTTGGCATTTCTCATAGGAAATTTAAGGCTGTTCATTGAGGATCTAGTTTTCTTCTTCTGTTTGAGACCACCTGTTTCTAGTAGGGAGCCTGGGATGGCACAAGTCCCACTTGATGGCTGCTATACCAAGAATAACAATTCTAAGGAGGCTGCCCACCATCATGAAGAATTGTAGACTCATGGAATGTTTGGGGTTGGAAGGGACTTTAAAGATCACAGAATCATAGAATGGTTTGGGTTGGAAGGGACCTTAAAGTCCATCCAGTTCCAACCCCCCTGCCATGGGCATGGACACCTCCCACCAGATAAGGCCCCATTCAACCTGGCCTTGAACACTTCCAGGGATGGGGCATCCACAACTTCCCTGGGCAACCTGTGCCAGTTCCCCACCACCCTCGCAGTAGAAAAATTCTTCCTAATATCTAATCGGAATCTCCCCTCTTTGATCTTAAAACCATTACCCCTCATCCTGTCACTATATGCCCTGATGAAGAGCCCCAGCCCAGCTTTCCTGTAGATCCCCTTTAAGGACCGGAAGACTGCTAAAAGATCTCCCCCAAGCCCTGCGTTCTCTAGGCTAAAGAAGACTCTCTCTCAGCCTGTCCTTGTATGGGAAGTGCTCCAGCCCTCTGATCATCTTTGTGCCTTCCTCTAGACTCGCTCTAACAGATCCATGTTCTCTCTGTGCTGATGACTCCAGAACTGAATGCAATTCTCCAGGTGATGCTTCGTGAGAGCAGAATAAAGGGGGAGAATCAGCTCCTTGACCTGCTGGTCACACTTTTTTCTTTTTATGCAGCCTAGGATACAGTAGGCTTCCTGGGCTGCAAGTGCACTTTGCACACATGTGGGAGTTATAGCGGCACAAGAATTCCGATCCAGGTTGGCAAGTTCTAGGCTTAGCAAGGTTGCATAGTTTTATGCCTTTTTGTGACACCAGTCATATACTCATCACTTTCCCTTCTTAGTGCTGCCTTACTTGTTTTCACGGTCTTCAATGAGAAGGCAACAGTTGATTACCTTAACATGAAAGTATCAAAAGCAAAGCAGTCTTGGTAGTCTCTCGCCTGAGATTTCATAAATTACTGCCTTGAGATTTAGAGCACTCATACTGCTTTCACTATGACAATCACCTAATAATAGCTCCCACTCTCCGTAAGGTCTTTACCCTACGGACTGGTACAAACCCTCCAGAGAGTCTAGCAGAGCATTGCAATCCAGTAAAGATTAAGTACCCAAGATATGATGCCCTTACTGCAGGTGAGACCCTTGAATGTGCTACTGTCAGGTTATATAACTTAAAATTCAATGAATGCTCCTGAGCACAAGCTCATCATTCTGCTTTGAGCTTCTACTTTAATACTCAGATTCATCTCATCTAATCTTAAGCACTTAAATCCCTGCTTTTGTAGTCTATGAATAGGATCTTAGAATCATAAAAGCTGGAAAAGACCTTCAAGATTGCCAAGTCCAACTGTAAACTTAACACTGCCAAGTCCACCACTAAGCTATGCCCCTGAACACCACATCTACACATCTTTTAAACTCCTTCAGGGATAGTGATGCAACTACTTTCTTGGGCAGCCTGTTCCAATGCCTGACAACCTTTTCCAGTGAAGAAATTTTCATATGATGATCTAAATCTCCCTTGGCACAACTCGAAGCCATTTCCTCTCATCCTACCACTTGTTATTTGGAAAAAAATACCGGTCCCTACCTCACTACAACCTCCTTGGCAGGTAGCTGTAGAGAGCAGTAAGTTCTCCCATAAGTGTTCTTTTCTCCAGGCTTAACAACCCTAGCTTCCTCAGCTTCTCTTCATAAGACTTGTTCTCTAGGCCCTTAATGATCTCCTTTGCTTTTCTTTGGATGTGCTCCAACATTTCAATGCCTTTCTTGTAGTGAAGGACCCAAAACTGAACACAGTATTACAAGTGTGGCCTCACCAGTGATGCATACAGGATGACCACTTCCCTACTCAAGTTTGCCACTTTTATAAAGGCAAGGTCCCTCAGAGAGTGCTTCATTAGCTATGATTAACCTTTCTCAGTTTACTATGGAGGAAGACTCAAAAGACCCTTAGTTTTAGAGCTTTGTTAAGAGCCTGGAGATAGATGGAACAGAAACACATATGCCTCTTCAAGAGGCATTTTGACTGTATAGATGTCAGCTGGTTGAGAGGCCATGGAGTATAGCTGTTGTATATTTTCTTAGCAGTATAATAGAACCCAAAAACCCATAGTAAAAAGACAATAACATATTACCTCTATCTTTAAACACTGAATTTGCCCCAAACTCATTCACATTGTATTTGTCAAATTAGGGCCACATGCAGTCATTGGCAATACAGTACGCTTTTATCTTCCCTCATGAAGAGCAAGACAATTCCTCATGAATTGTCATGAATCTTGTGGCTTTCTCACACCTGTACCCTGTGTGGAACAAATATTAGCTAATACTTGAAAATGAAAAAAATCTAAAAATGACAAATATTTAGAAATACTGAATGTTTCCTAGCAAAAATATGCCCCTGTCCTACAGATGCTAGCATCAGAACACATCCATCTGCCTAACTGGCTCTCACTCTTAGTTCCATGCAGGACAGGAGGCAATCAAACTGATCACTGTAAAATAATGTAGGATCCAAGGAAATCATAAAGTTGCTCTTCCAAATTGATCTATTCTTCTGATGAGCGGGATGTCCTGTTCCAGATCTCCAAAAAAGAAGAATGTTTTCTAACAACCGTCAAAATTTCTTCTGACAGTACAAGGGCTGAGGTTTCTTTCCCTAGAGGATGAGATCTACCTTCATGAGTAAGTCAGGTCTAGGCTTTTACCTAACTGGGAAAAGCAGTGCTGTTCCTAACTAATTCCTTTAAGTGATACAGTTATATCCTGACAAAGGAGAAAATAAATTTCATAACAAATGTCATACTGGAGGGAAAGTATTAGGATGTGTTCATAGATTCCTCACCTCCACCACAGAGAATAGAAAGAACATGAATACAAGAAATATTATACTTCTGTTTCTTTAGCCAAAGGTGTGATGTTATGCAGAGCTGCTGAAAAGAATATTTTATGGAGTCAGGGATTACTTTTCTAACTAAACTTATCTTATGACCCTCTGACAATATAACTTAAAGAACTCGATCTTCCTAAATGAACTCTGAAGCTGCTACATAACTAGTAGTTCTAATTATGCAGACCATAAGAATTTAATTAAAAAAATCCAGTTGCGTGCTTGCCAGAAAGAGCTTTTTGCCTGAGAGAGCCTTCTTCAACACCAAGGATGCAAATTCCCCAATTGTTTCCCATTCCTCGCATCCATGGGCCAAGAGAAACATAGTGGGGCTGTCCCACAGCAACACCATATTACATGGGATGGGATTGGCTGAGGTCTCTTTACTTCTTAATAATCTTGTGGAAAATTGACAGACAATATGCTCTAAGATTTATTCTTCCAAGGTTCCGAGATGAAGTTTTGTTTTCTTAACCTCTCATCTTTCATAATTAGTTCTCTCACACATTTGACCTAGAAGAGACTTAAGAGAAACTACAGAACGAAGAATGGAGGAGTGGGGAGCAAAAGGGTTTTCACATAATTTTTTTTTTGTATGTGGTTGCTAACTTTGCTTGTTTTTACAGTCAGTTAGTCAAAATGAACTCTTCTAAATGGCAACTAGGAACAGGGTTGTCACTTGGATGACCATTTCTCTGCACTAAGCACAGAGGTACTTTATTGTATCGAGTAGCCAAATCTGGATGAGTTGCCCACTGTCACAGTGCCATTCCTTTCTCCAATGTGCATCCACATTAAGTGTGTCTTTCTGTAAGGGCATCCAAATTAATTTAATAGTGAGAACACACATATTAATGAGGATAGAAATGTAAGTGATATCCAGCCCAAGACCTTTCTTAGATGGTGTTTTGTGAAAACCATTATGTTCCCCACCGACTTTTGTTCTGTGGTTAGGAACAAGTGTGTGAGCTGCTCTAAGGAGGATTCTGGGGAAGCAGCCATCATTACTGGATTCAGATGGTTTGAAGCTGACTGAAGTTACGGTCACTTTGGTATCACTTGAAGAATTGTTTTATGCAGAGATGATTCATGTTATTGGTGGAGCAGAACCTGACCCTAGGGCCTCCAAGCAGTGGGAAGAACAACTGTTGCACCACCCTCTAATAACACACAGACCCAAGCAAGAGCCCTGGCCAGCCAAGATAAATTAATTGCATCATCTAGTGGATATTGTGTTATATCAAAGTCTCATTCTCCCTTTAATAAGGGTAGTAAAAATGTCTCTAATAGATTCATTGATTTCATTTCAACTAGCCAGCTTGTGCCTTCCAAACCTGCTGAGGACAAGACCTGTTGTGAGGCGATATCTCATTCCAGAAGCACTAGCAGAATGAACTGCTTGCTCTTTGAAGACACAGGATGTTTGTGTTTACCAGAGACGGTTAAAGTTTACCCAAGATTTTCTAAGCTTTTAGTGATTTTCTTTCTTTATCTTTTTCACTCTTCCTGCTACTGTTCAGTAGCAGAAGAACCATGAGGTTATGATGCAGAATTAGACATGACAGAAATCCCTCTCCACTTCCTTCACCAGGATGTTCCAGGACTGAGAGTCCACAGCATCATTTGATCTCTCAAGGAGGACAGCCATTGGAATTTAGGACATTTGGCCCTCAGTCAGACAGATTTGAGCAAATGAATGATGAATGAGAGGGACAGATCCTGGTTAGGGTGAGCTGAAAAGCCTGTGAAGAGCTATCCCGGCATTCATAGGAGCATGCAAAAAAGGCAAGAAATTAGAAGGCTAGAAGACCAAGTAAGAAAAAAAAGCTGAAAAATAAGGTAAAGATAGAGCTCTGGCACAGGGATAAATGTAGAGCTCTTGGGAAATGCAGAGAAAAAGGAGCGGGGAACACAAACATCTTTTGTCTCTTCCTCCATCCCAAAACATTCAGAATATGGCTGAATCCGATCACTGCTCATGGAAGTCACTTTCCAAATTTCTTTTATGACTGTCATAAATACTTGTTTGGACTTTGATCCACCCGGCAACTTTTTCCATTTGACTAGATCACCCCTTTTCTAGCCGCCCTACACCCCACCCAATATACTGTCTTGTCTTGCAGCTTCCACAATGCCTTGTACTTTTGTCTCAGGACTCCTTCTGCCTTGAACTAAGATCCCTTATCCTCCCTTTCCAGTCCTGAGAAACAGCCTATTCTACTGTCATCTCTGATGGCTTGTTTCTTACTTACTTCTTTCTTACTTACATGTAAGAAAGCCAGAAGTTCCCCAAGTTTTACTCTAAACAGAGATGAGACACTAGTTTGTGAGATGAACAAAGTTGAATTCATATTTTAGACAATATTTTTGTTTTCAGTAGACATGATATGGCTGAGCATCTATAATGGTATCATACATATCATACTAGACAGCTCTTCTGAAATTCATGTTGGACTGGGACTAGCACAGCTGGAGATCTATAGTACCTGTGACCTCAAAATTGGTTAATTCTATCATTGTTGGCTACAATTTAAAAATTTGGGAAACCTAGGCCAAGGGACTGACGTACATACCTTTTGTTGAATCACTGTGATGTGTGGAGCTAAACTGTCTCAAACTATCAGTATACTGCTATTCTCCTCCCAGACTAATTTATCTTCTCTTCAGGTCTTGGAATAATGTTTTCCCTTCTGTTGTGCCAAATAAGATCCTCCTGTAATTTCTTTCTGCAAGACCTTTCAGCAGTTGGTTATTTTAGATCCCTGTGCAGTCTCAGCTGGGATGCCTGTTGAGTGCAATAGGATGGACCAGGTGCATACATTTGGTTCCTATTAACATAAGACAAATAACAAGTCTCTTCTTGCATGGTTCCAGTGGGAAACAACTGTAAGATGAACTGCAGAAGAATCCTACAGTGATAGAATCAGATAGGCCAAACACCCAGGACAAAACCATCTGCCTCACTCAGAGACGAACCGTTGTGGGTATCAGCATGTGAAACCCTGGGAACACAAAAAAGCAGATGCTTCAAAACCTTTGAGGCTGACCCATTGCTGAGCAACATTTCTAGTATTTGGCTCTGCCTCAAGACAAGCATTGAGTTTCATGCATTTAGAAGGGCAGAAGTCAGCTCTGATAGAATCAGAATGGGTCGTCTGAAATGAAAGCTCAGCGTTGGGCGTGTAGCAAAAAGCATGTCAGATGTCCAACTGGGCAAAACATGAAAGAGGTGTTAATAGGTAGGAGGCACAAAACAAGCCTTTCCTCCTTGCTTGTTACAGAGCTGGTTAAAATTTGTCAATACAGGTATTTCAATGTTTTTGCTCTCTCCTCTTATCCTGGTAGGGGGCCTGAGTTCTGGACACACCTGATTCCCATTCATGCATAAACGTGTTAATTCAGATTGGAACTGGAAACATATGGTTTGTGATAGAAACTGGATTGTCTCAAAACTTGAAAGAATACTTCTTGCTGCAAAAGCGAAGTGGAGGGACCCCTGACCATGGCTGTGCATAAACTTCATGGCAGAACCAAAATTTTCAATTCACCTCTGTGACCAGGATGAGGGTAAGTGGGCTTTTAGCAAGCAGAGCATGAACAACATAGCACTCCAGCAGATATAGACAAGTAAGTAAGGGTTTATATAACTGATTCTCATGTCTCATGAAATGACAGTGTCATACCAAAGTGGTGAGAGTATTTAAAATGGAAGGTGCACTCACAGAAGCTGGTGAAACCAGAGACCAAACCTGCTTTACAGACCTGGGCAGAGTATATTCAACAGAAGCTATTTGTCGTGTTTGTCTTCTCAGAGAGGTCATACAGACTTCTACAGGACACAGATATTAAAACTGGACTGGAAGATCAGGCCTGACAATCCTTCCTCATCCCCTCAAAAAGAAGCCCTCTTCTCCGTGATGCCCTCATACAAATGCATAGGGTCTTTTCCTGAAATGGACAGAGACTCTGCGACGCCAGAATAAATAAATTGCATCATTTGATGGATTTTATCTTATCAGAATGTACCTTTCCCTTTAGCTGAAAAGCTGTAAAAATATCTTGATTAAACATTGAAGCTCCAAGGTGATTCTTCTGGCTGAGCAATGAAACAACTCAAAAGTGACCTTTGGGTTAACTCCTTTTAGGTTCCTGGCCCTGAAGGTGATAAAAGAATCTCCCACGAGAGCAGAGCATTACCTTTTGAAACCCAGTAAGGAAAAGAAGATAACTACAGATGCTTTCAATTGACAGAAGGGAGCTGACAAGTCAGATGGAGAGTGTATGCGTGATTTTTTTGCACGCAGAGGGGTTAGTCCTAAACTCTTGGATTGGCATTCTCTTATCTGCAAACAGAGGACATGAGAAATACAATTCAAGAGGGTTTTCCCCTAGGTGTTTTTAGCAGTCAAACCACAGCCTTGGTTTACTCACCACAGCTGTGATGCTGTTGATACAGCAGGCCTTGCAACATGTACTGAGCAGATTTTGCCCAGCAGGCTGGGTCAAACCTAGCATGAATGAGCCCAGGCGAATAAACTTTGCCTATCTCACACTCATTTTAAGAACATCCAGGTGTTTCTTGTGTCTTGGAGAGGTTCCAGACCCCTGGCACACTTTAATGGATCACATCACAACCTCATGGGCTTGTTCTGAGAGTAAATGGGGAGGTTCATTCCCTAGAGCTGTGAGGTGAACAGTTTTAAAATTCATACAAATATTCTATATTTAGTAGAAGAACACTAGAGAAGTTCTTTGATGACCTGGACTGAGTTCTAGTGGCTTTGATGACATAACCAGGCCAGGGAAGTCTTCTCCCTGGGATGGTGCTTCTCAGATACATCAAATGGGCCAACTACGGCTAACAGAGCACAAGGTGGCACAAAGTCCCCTGTTTGTACTGCCCAAGATTGTCCTTCCTTCTCACACAGCCTTTGCTGACACCTGAACTGCGTTTTCATCACTGAGCAGAAGTGTGGCCAGCAAAGGCAGTTACCAAAGCTGGAAAAGTTACTGCTGATCCACTACACCCAGCTGATCAGGTGAATGCTCCTTGCTCACCCCATTTGTAAAGTGTTCACTCCAACTGCCTTCCTGTGAGAGATGTGGGAAGCAGGCAGCTTCCAGTGGCCTGCTGAAATGGATGTGTAAACCTTTGTGTTTGTCTTTTCTCCTCCTACCATTTATATGTTTTTTCTCTGTAAAACATAACTGCTCAATGTGGGAAGTCTCCCCTACTAAACACAGATCCCAACACAGCAGAGCAGAGTGCAGCCCACAGGTATGACTTGAACAGTACTGTTAGCAGGAAAAGCCCAATGAACCCTTTTGAAAAAGTCCAAATATTACATCTTTTATCCTAATTGAATTCTAGTCATTACTAGCAGTTATTACTTCAAATTATGCTTTAATTTCAGATAACAGCATTTTATGCTTTTGGCCTTAAGCTTTGAGAATTATGTTGTCAGTTGGTATTTACAAGGTTACCCATTCCTGCAGATGGACAGACAAACAACAAAGAACAGCCCCATGTGGATGAAAGATTAGGACAGTGAGAGACTCTCTGGGGCGTGATCCAAGGAAGGCTTCATCCATGCCTGTAGTCTTTACACCTCGAGGAGATCATCTTTGCTGGAGACCAGCTAGGCTAGAGATACAGATACAGATAATGAAAGCTAGAACCTGCCACATGCAGAGGAGTCTTTGACCTTGACAGTCATCTCTCTTTCAGGTTTTCAGCCATAGCTTTCCCTCATCAGGCTATTGCCCATCACAGATGGCAGAGCAGAGTTTAAACATTAAGTTTAATCCTGAAGAAAAAAGCCAGCAACTCTCCCACCCAAAAGAGAAAATAAAAAAAAAAACATCGCAAAGGTCTGCCCACACGTATTCACAATTTCCATGAAGCACACAACGCCTTTCCCATTTCCAGCAGTTAAAGGGATGTGGCATTCTTTCTCTGGCAGCTCTATGCAAACAGACCTAGCCCTTTGCTTCACTTCCCATCTTCCTCGGTGAAGAGGCAGCAACACTATCAGACATAAAATCCTGGAAAGGCAAAAGAAAGAAATAACTGAATTCTGCCCCTCCCAGGCTGTGGTTGGGAGGGTGAGAAAGGTAAAATGCATCAGGTCACAATATCTAAGAGATCAAATTCTTGCTCTCATCTGTCTCGCAAGGGCTAACCCTGAAAATTTCTCTCTCTGCTTGGCTGGGTGTGAGTGTATTCTTTATTTGACTATGCTTTGGTTTATTTTATTTTTCTCTATTCTCCTTCCCTTGTTTGCGAATATTCACAATGGATTTAAGACAGCTCTCCAGATCACATTTACAGCTGCACAGAAAGAAACCTTGTTGCTATTTATAGTCATCTCAAGCTTGTTTCATCTGCCTACACAATCAATTAACTTCAGCTCCAGCTAATTTTGCAATCAGCCCAAGAGAAATGTCTCTGGCATAATAGCTTTTCTCCCTCTTCTCCCTAGAGCTATAAAAAACTCTGTTCCTTCTTCTTATCCAAGTTCTACACCTGAGTATAGCACTAACTAGACTCATCCTCCATGTCTTTTGCCTCTTAGCAGCTTCTTCCTGGCTGACTTGACAGAAGAGATTTTACTTTGCATGATGAAGACTGTTTTTTTCCCATCTCCAATGGACGTTTGGAAAGAACACTTCATCGTTTATTTTTCCATCAGCTAATTGCAAATATTGAAAGCGTCTAGACAGGGGGGGAACAGCTTTATAAATAATCAGCAAAAGGAATTTCAATGTTCTCTTAAATCCCACGCAAACACTTTTTAAAGATGTTCAGTAAATATGTATTTGTATATAGATAAAATTATGTTGACCCGAAACTCAGGTTGAGTGAACTTCAGGAATTTAAATGTGCAGGGGAAGGAATCACAGAACAAGGATGTTGTAATTATCCCACACATAAGCAATAAAACTCAGTACATCATTAAAAATGAAGATGTAGTGAAAAGCAATACTGAAGATAATCATTTGGGGTAATTCTTCAGTTCCTCATTATTGAAGTCTGAGACTTTAACGAAGTCTTGCCCATCTCATCTCAGCTAGGCCAAGGACCTAAGACTAAAAGGGCAGTGTAAACTCACTCAACTGACTGCATATATGAACTTAATATCAATGATAGAAGTAGAGGAAGGGAAGGGAAGTGAAGTGAAGTGAAGGGAAGTGAAGGGAAGGGAAGGGAACATAGCTTTCCAACTAGCCAGTGTTACGAACTGTTAGCTCACAAGCAGTTCAAGTGGTATGACCTGTGAAGAATCATTAGGAGTCTTTTAACAGCAACCGAAATCTGAGTTGATCCTGGCAGCAGAGCTCGTATGACAGTGACAAAGTGGAGGGATGTCTCCTCAAGACCCAGTGGTGACAAGACACTGTGAGGGCAGTTTGCAGTTCTATGTAGTACTTAATGCCAATATAATCAGTAGGGCTCTTGATGTCATCTAGGTCATCTTCTCCCGTATGGTAGGATAAGAAATGCTTAAATCAGAGCTAAATTGAGTTGTAAACCCAGGGCTTTACGCATCTACTTCTGTAAGTTAGCTTCCAGAGGGTCACGGACTGCAAGTTTTGTCCTTTGGGAGTCCAGTCTCGAAGGATCTCTTAGCTCAGACATGAGATTCCTGTGGTTTTTCAGTAATTCTACACGTCCAAGACAACTTATTTAGAGAAACAAAAATATTGTTTGTCCTTGTAGGATAAACTATTTACTCAGTTCCTTTAAAATTGTCACATCTCTTCCAAAATATTAGAGATTTGTTGTTTTTTTTTTTTTTTATTTTCTTGCATAGCAGAATAGAGGGTGGCTCGAGAAGGAAGACAGGCATGTGTTTTATACTCACTGGAGATGGAGGGAGAGGGTTTTTCCCTTAGTGGGACAACAGCCTGGGGACAGCTTCTTTCGCTTTGGGTTTCTGTTTGAGTTTTGGCAGAGTTGTGGGCAAAATATGTAGATACGGATGGAGGAGAAGCTGTGAGAGTGTAGAGTATAGGAAACAGAAGACGGATGTGTGTTAACAGCATACAAGAAAATAGTTAAAACAATGAAACCTTTCACTGATGATCTAAAGCAGTCCTTACAAACATATCTGTGATGCATCCCTGCCTGTTTCAGCATCTTGTTTGTCCTTTCAGTTCCTGTCATCCCTGGACTGTGGTCCACACATGGCTGAAGACGCACAAGGCCATTGCCAATGATATTTTCCTTTAAGGTTTGATAAGGTACATCATGGCCTGCAAATGTTTTAGGAATTGTTCAGTTTTTTTTTGTCTAGAAAACATATTTGCCTTTTCTTTCCCTGGCAGCAGTGCTCTGATTCTTTACAAAACTGGGGATCTGTTCAGCTTCCCTGGAATCAAGGACACATCTTTGCCATCCCTGCAAAGCTCTACCTTCACTGTTTGCCAGTGCTAAATAATGCTGTAGGAACTATAACTTCTTCTCCTTCTTCTTGGTAGTAGTAAGCAGGAGAAAACACATTTTATTCCCCAGCTCTGCGGGCTCTCAGGAGCAGACATCACTCTCCAGACATCCGCAACATCTGTCCTTCCTGCTGGGCTCTATTCCATGAAACGACTACTAAACCCCAGATCTTAAAACCTTTGAATTTCAGGGGAAGTTGATACTAACCTCCACACCTACAATGATCTAGATGGAAGTCTGACCCTTGAGAAAATCCAGATTATGATGCAGATTATATCTGAAGATGTGGCTGTAACCCAGTTTTTCCTCTTGGGGTATTTTCAGTCTATGGAGAGAGAGAGAGACAGATACATTCTGAAATCTGAGGATCACTCCTATCACCAACTTACACAGCTGCTAGATTTGGAAGTTAAGACAGCACACGAAAAGAAGAAACCCTGTAAGATGAAGGAAGCAACAGGAATCAGTGAGGACTTTGTGGCATTCTTGGAGGAAGGCAAGAGGTGTTGACTGCTGCTTCTCTGACAGAGAGCTGCTAATTTGGCTGCTGACCTCACTTCTGTGACGTTGTGTTTACAGAGGTTTCTGTAGGAGTAAAGCAAGATCCTCTGAACTACAGTTGTTTGAGATCTGCCACTAACACATCAGAAAGTCTGTGGTAGATAGGCTCCTTGGCTGACATCTGTGGTGGATGGAAGAATTCAGAGCTGCATTTTCTGCTTTCCGTCTCAAAGTTGTTTCCAAGCACTATTCCACTAAATATGGGAGTCTCCCACTCCCTTGCTCCAAGCTGTTCACTCCCCTCATCCTTCTCCATGATAGGAAAGAAATATGCCCTAAACAGCAACACAAAGGGGTCAGAGCATGGACATCAACAGCAGTGGTGGTAGTGTGACGTGGAGGGGGCAACGTGGTTCAGAGGCTGCACCTTGCCACAGAAAATCTTACAGCTGGTGTATCCTGTACCACCTGTCTTAGCGTACTGCAAACTTAGGTACTGAGAGCTTCTGAACTCTGTATTTCCTCTATCTTTGCAGTTTGATAAAGAGTACTAAAACCATCTATAAAATGTAGGGGGAGATGTAGAACTCATATTTCATTATCCCAGAATAACTGTCTGGCTCAGAGCCACCAGAGCTTTTCTTATCCTTTCATATGGCCATGGGCATTATCAGACAACACACTTGGCACTGCTCCATTGGCTTTAACCAAAGAGTGATCTAGTTAAACACCACCATAATCCACAAGGCCAAATGAAATTGTTCCTGGACTGATGGTAGAAGAGGTTGATGAAAGGGCTCTCCATTACTATGTACATAATCCTTGCTGGTTTGCATTAAAAATCTTCAGTGATGATTTTCCTTGGTCTTTCTGGAAGTTCAGCCCAGCTCAGAGAAATCTGCCATCTCTAGAGCCCACATTCTGAGGCTATATTATTTCAATGTCTGCTGTTTGGCTTTCTGCTGTCTAAAGGAGTCACTTTCTTTTGACAGAAGGAGGGAAAGAAGGTCAGGTGAAGTAATGTTAACAAGTCACCTAAGACAAACACTTCTTTGTCTGATGAGCCTTAACCAACTTCAGCTTGCATAGGTCTACCAACCTTGCAGGTTAAGCCAGGATGAGCCTTCTTAACTCTTGACTGAAAGAGTTCCGGGAAGAACTATGCTGAGATTTCTGAACTATCTTGTGTAGCACGGTTTAAAATATATTTGGAAATAAAAGCACACTTTTCACAAAGTGCTTCAAAGCCCAGGCTAGTTTGCTAATGTGGTAACTTCTGTCTCCTTCAATTTCCCACATAGTTTGATCTTGATACAACACTGTGCTTCACTTCCTGTTCTGGAGTACAATGAGCATTTATCTCTACTGTACAAGAGCTGCTGCTTCCCACACTGAAGATAGCTGCATGATCATTACAGATAATGTATCTCAGGATGAAGTGAAGCTGCCTCCAAAGGACCACATATCTGCCTATCTTCTTCCCTGTCCATGACACCCAAGACATGCAACAACATGGTTTGAAAGAAAGTAAGAGTACTTTGGTGGAAAAATTGCAAAGGCTCCTGCAGGCTGCTCATTTCAGTTATGTGAATGCCATGCAGAAATTCTGCCCTCAGGTGAGATACTGGGCGCTGCTAGCAGGGATTTTTTTCTGACATTTCCATATTTCCTCATTTCAAATGCCACCACAATCTCCATGAGACATTCTTATGAGAGAAATTTCCACTGGAAGGTCATCTGGAAAGAGCAGCAGTCAGTCATATCTCTTCCATGGCACTCACCAAGGCACATGGATCATCTCATTCATGTGCCTGAAAAAGACCACGTTCCAGATTTGAAATGATAATAATAAAAATTAAAATAAATTCTCTGGTTACTACAGCCTGTGGCTGGGGGGGAAGAAAGTTCACATAAAGATCTTGAGACCATCAGGGATTTAGTCAGCTCTACTCAACAGGCTGAGCAGGAAGAAGGGATAAAGGGTTCAGTTTTCCCAGGAGGGATTTGTTACGTACCTCTATCATTTCTTTCAAAGCTTTCTTTGCTCTGCCTGGTGCAGGCACTGGACATGTGCCAGGTGCCCTTTGTGCCCCTGGATGTGAACCAGCTAGGAGCCGGGGGAGGGCAAAACTGCAATATAAGCAGAGCTGCCAATGCACTAAGATGAGCCACCAGTGTCAGCCCTGAGCATGAAGGTTACTCTTCTAGTGTTTGATGCCAACTGGCACAGCCTCCCCATTCTTCCTTAACACAAGTGTTGCCTACTTTCCCCTCCACAATATTTTGCCTTTGAAGTCACTTCATCAAGAAATTCTTCCTCAGTCATGATTAATCTTCCACCTGCCAGACCATGAATAGCAACCTTTTTGTGTGTCTGCAGCATGTTGCCAAAGAAAAAGAGAAGAAAGGAATGGGTAAACCTGGCAGAGGTAAATAGTACAAAGGATCACCAAGAAATCCTACCCTACCTTTAACCCTAAAGCAACACAAGTACTTGTCCCTCCAAAGCCCACTCCCACAAAGGTTTTTGTCCAGCCTTGCTGCATTTCAAAAAGTTCTCCAAGTCATAATCCTATGTGGCCAGATGCCTACAGAAGAATTTTCCCTTGACTAAATCTGTGGTGAGAGCGAATACCCAGGTTCCTGACACTTAAAGGAACCTGAATACTAGGACTTCAGCTGTCCCAGGATATACTTCTGTCAGTTTTTCACGTGGAAGCTGATCTATAGCTCCTAGACATCTCTGATGTTCATTTGGGTTCAGACTGGTGGTTATCAGATTGACAAGTCTGTCCTAATGACGCTGAATTCTTTCCTATACAGTAGAACAATCTGAATATGAATTTTGGAATATCTGGATTGTTTGGTTATCTGATTGTCCTACAACCATGTAGGAAACATCTAAGAAACACTCTGGGGTCACAGAGCAGCCTAACACTTAGCTGGAAACCTTGACAAACTCAAAGCAGACCGAGTTAACATCTAACAATATGGAGCACCTCCTAGGACATGTGGATCCAAGATGATTTGTAACAAGTATGAGTTGAAGTAATATTTTCAAAGGTGAACTTGTCTACAGGAAATCAGGAATGGGATATTTGGCAATCTTGAATCAGGTTTACTAAGGTGGATACATAACAAATTTCAAGATCAAGGTGCTTTTTCACTGATAGTGCTGGTGTCTTGACTCTCGCTCTCTTGGAGACAGCAAGCAGTGAGGTGTCTTTTAGAAGTCCAAAGCAGATTTTTAATTATAAAGTAACACTGTCTGGTGGTTGGAACACTGGGTTGGGATGCAGGGAAACTAGCTCCATTCCTATTCAAACTAACAGTTTTGGCTCTGAAAATTTTGTCTTACCTTGTTTTTTTCCCCATTTTCCCCCATTGGTCCTGTCCCACCTTTGAGGAGCAAGAGAAGCTGGAAGGACCTCCATGTTGGGGAGATAATAGGACTTTTAACACCAAAATGTCAGACTGATTTTCTTTTCTCCTCTCTCTCCCACAAATCCTATGTGAAGCCAGACTGCTTCACTGAAAACACTAGAAATCTGCCTCCTGTTCCATTTTACATTCCTGCAGCTCTAAATAAAGCCAAACCAGTTTCAATGTATGCTTAAAAAGGATCTAATTCTAATACTGTTCCTCTGTGTTATAAACATAAAGACTCCTGCATTAGCTTTTTCATTTTCTTTGAGAAAAAAATAAGGAGCTTTCTAATTGTGTTCTGGGAGAGCAAAATCATGGCAGAGTAAAGGATTGAATCCCATTGGTGTGTACTCCCCAAAGCTTCAGACCAGAGACGGGGCACGAGCTGAGGACCCATACAGCAAGTTAAACCAAGAAGCAGGTTTTTATTGCTGAGTAATAAACTCATGAAAATTGGGGGGTTATTAACAAAATTGTTGACAGACCTTTAGCTTTAGTGGTGCTACTGGGCACCACTATATGTAAAAAAGAAACCTTTCTCCACTCAAAAATTTATTAGCTGTAATCTTGTTTTATTTCTTTGCTTTCCACATACAGAATATGTGCTAGGGAAACAAGAGCACTTTATGCACTGTGAAAGCAGAGGTTGTTTTTTTTTCTTAGAGGTTTTAAGGGTATTCTTTTTTTAATACATGCTTTGTTTCTCAAGCTCTGGCATGTCTGAAAGTCCAACCCACTCCTGTAAATTTAAGTAGGATTGTTGGCTAATTTCAGTTCAGCCCTACAGCCAATCTGGAAAGTCACTTGCTGACTGAAAGGCACACAGTGGAATGAATGGCCCAGATGGAAGAGGGGTGCCTTGTTTCCTTCTCTGTGAAGCATAACTTACTCCATCCCTCCTATCAGCCTGCATATTTTCCCAAATCAGATCTAATCCTGCCAGCAAAAATGACAGAGGAGATAGACTGACTTTAGCACAATTACAAACAGAAGTTTGCCTCGGGGTCTCAGAAATGAGATGTTACCCAACACTCACTCCTTAAACTTTTCTGGTTTTTATGCAAACCCTCCTCTGCCTCCATGGCTCTCCCAGTGGCCTGTGACACTTGCCAGTTGTTTGGAGCAGAAACACAACCACTTGTTCCTGCCTCAGGAGGTAACACCACCCTATTCAACAGCTTCCTCCTACAAACACATGTCTACAGTGCTAATTTCTCTGGAGTAGGAAGTTCCCTGGGTGAATTACCTTCATCTGTTGGAGATACTATCCTCTCCTTGCTGTCCCCTCAATCCTCAGGAGCTGGAAGCTCTTGATTCCCTTGACAATGACGTTCTCTGTGTGAGGAAGGAAGAAAGCGCCAGGAGGTGTTTCTGCACGCTAACTGCTCATCAACAGCTTTTTGGCCACTGTGGTTGTGGCCAGCAAATTATAATGCCTGGGAAAACCAACACTGCTCCTCTGAGACCTCTCCTCCTCCACACACCAGGCTGAACTTTCCTCTCCTTCCCTGGCTATGGCCATGGAGGGGCTAAGGGATGCAAAGCAGCCTGCCCAGGGTGAGGAAAGCCAATTTTATCTCTGAACAGTGTTAACAAGCACTGCAGGAGAGGAAAATGGCTCCCTACACTATGAACAGGACCTCATGCATGGCATTATTCCCCTGCTCACCAAGAAACCCTTTGACTTGCTGGCAGGAGCACATAGCAGAGCCACGAGGTCATCAGCAGCTTGGTCAGAGCAACTTTTTCTTCAAACTCCAAGAAGAGCCTGAAACACAGTGAGACACATGTCTTGCAGGCTCACTCAGGTCACTGTATGGAACAAATCAGCCTGAAGTAAAACAGACCACTCTGAAGATCTGCAAGTCATTATCCATAATGATTATTCAGAAAGGCAGCTGGCATCAAAACCCTCTTCCCTCTCCTGCTGTCCAAATCTCTCCCCCTCCCTTTTTCTTTCACTCCCTGGTGCTTTCAAAAAACAAAGAGTATCTGAGGATTGTTTCCCTCCTGTTGTGAGTCATCAGAATCAGCTCAGGAGTAAAGCATGGTGGAGCCACAAGGGCAGGCTAGAAGGAGGCATGGAGCAGAAAGAGCTGGTCCCATCCTCCTCTTCATGGAAACACACACTTAGTTGGGATGGGAAAGCGTAGAGGCAAATGCACGAGGAGACAAGGAGCACGGAGACACTTTTGTTCTGCCTTGCTGACACAGTAAAGAGGAAGCGTGAGCACTCCCAAGAGTTTTCACCTAAGAAGCCAGTGGTTGGTGTAATGTCCAAGGTCTTGAAATCACCTTCTGGTTTGAAAACAGGTTATACCTCTCCCTCTCTTTTTTCCCAGGTAGGAAGCACTCACTTGCTAACACCCACACCCCACCCACAGTTATTCCTTGAATTTGAAATAGAAAATTTATTGTTTTTCTTTACTATTAAAGCAGGAATGTGGATTAATGTGTTTAGAAACTTTTACTTATGGTAGTGCCATATACAGAAATACATGCAAGAATGAAAAGAGCACAGAGCTTGGGGGAGCAGAAACTTTGGCTGGGGGTAATGTAGAGTACAGAAAAGCTTGCAGAAATATTTGACTCCACTTTTGACTGAGAGAATGAAAAACTATTCTCCGGGGCTTGTTAGAACTGTAACTGTCTAATTTAGAAGAGCAGGATAGGATGAATATTTTATGAGAGTTTTCCACAGGGCTGTTAACGCTTAGCAAACAAAAGGCATCCTTGATTCATTTTCATTCTCACTGGGGGCAAACAAGCTAACAGATCTAAGAAGGGAATTAAAAAAGGATGCTCCCAGCACTGAGCTAAGAACAGGTGTTACCTTCAACAGGTACCTGGAAAACTGGAAGTGCTGAGGTTGATGCGGCACCTATAGGACAAGGACAGGGTAATGGTAGCAAACTGATTCAAACCTGTTTTCTTCTTCAGGGTCCTTGGGTAAATACTGTTGATTCCAGTCCTAGGATTTAGCTGTCTAAAAACCTTCCACAATCTATGTCTGTGTTTCCTTTTTCTGAAAAGGTGAAGGTAATCTGCCATCCATCTCCTGATTTAGTTAGATGGTAACTCCTGATCTGTTGTCAGTATGGCCCAGCTAGTCATGACCTGACTCCAGGTACTTCCCCAGGTACTCATCCTGCAAAAGAGGCATGAGGCTGTTTCAGGGAGGGCCCTGACCACACCAAGAGAGGGAGCATACCAAACTGTCCACAACAGCTGCCAATCTCTCTGCAGAGTTGTGGGGCAGCGGATTAGCACCAGTGGGAATACAAAGAGGTGCTGTCTCTCCCATCTCCTTCTGCAGCATTTCCCGTCATCCCTGTGGTAGGCCAGCTGGGCAAAGAAATGCTTCTTTTCCACAGGGAGGTTTGCTTCTCTGGAGCAGGCAGGCTTGGGTATTTTGCCCCATTCTGCCGACTCCGCTAGCCTATGTAGGTGTCCTGAAATTAGACTAAACCTTCAAATAGGCTAGTCCACTGTGAGCCTGTGCCTGCTGCATTGTTAAGACTGAACATGGCATGTTTTGTCTTGCTGCTGGCTGCTCAACTGCCTCGCACAGAGCCTGCAGACAGCCTGCTTAGGTTTTTTTTTAATAATGCATGCTCCCGAGGATGCTCTCCACCAAAAAATTCTGTTAGATATCCCCCTAGAAATGGTTTCTTTTACACACATGCAAGCACCTCCCCTAACAGGCACTTCTTATGTAGACACATAGATGTGTATACGATATAACACAGTGCCATAAAAACAATACAAACATTCAGGTGAGGCACATCGCCAACTTCATCACTGGTGTTCACACTGGTGATGAGTATTGCAAACCTCACCTTTGCTAAGCCATGTCACACAAGGTCTTGCCTCCAGGCAAATGCACCCGTTGCTGTAGTATCCAGACATTTACAAAACTAAACAGGAGCCAGATGAACTAAAGAGCTCTAAGAGACTGGGTGTTGTTTTTTTTCTAGTTTTTCTTCCACATTTTGCCTGCTTGTTCAGAAGTTCACATCTAGCAAGAGCTGCAAAACCTGTTCTTGCAGTCTTCTCTAGAGAACCACATCAAAGAATAACAGCAAGATGATGACCAGATATACTGGTGCAACCCTAATCCTTTCCAATCTCTAGGCTTCCCCTCCCTCTCACTAAATCTGACCACATCTCTCTGCTATAAGGCCAATACTGCTTAGCCCTATTTTAATCCTATTTTGGAAATCGGTTACTACTGGTTCTAAAACATACACTGGAGACTAAACACAGATCACAGGCACGATGAAGTTTTTTTTGATTGGTAGCAGGAGACAGACATGATGCAGAGCCCAGGTCTAAAGCAAGGCAAGTCCTTCTTTTAATCACACTCTCTGTCCCTGGAGCGCACTTCATATTTCAGCAGGGCTCACACACCTGTCTGTGCTGGTCTTTGCTTTGTTTTTCTCCTGGTGAAAGTGGAATATTCAGGTTTGATCCCTGTTCTGACATGATTCTCTGCAGTAATTTTCTGCAGACAGCTCTCTTCTGCTGCTGGAGGTCCAAGGCCAGGCTCTTTCCATGTCCGGGGGCCTAAAATCATGGCATAAGTGTCATTACATCATGTCATAACACCAGTGACTGCCAACTGCCACCTGCCTTGACCAATCTCATTGGTGCCTATAGCTGAAAGCCATGATAATACCAGCTTGCCAGTTAACAGTCTCAAATTCTTTGGAGCTCTGTTACTTCTTCGGAGAGGAATAGTATCCTGGACTTCACCTCACCTATAGCCACCTCCTTGTGGCACTTTCTATATCCAGCCTGGACAGAAAACTCAGCCAAGAAACAGATTTTAGCTATGTTCTGGAGTATAATGGTGAGAGAGCCTGGGCCCATGTCATCCCTTACACTCATCCTAACCATACTTCTATCTATGCATGACCTCCTCTACTTCCTCACAACTTTAGGAAACCAAAACCAGGCAGTTTTCTTGGATCTTTCCTAAGGGAATCTGAAATGACCTGGGCCAGAGTTGAAGAGGATATGCAAAGTACTAGCAGAAGTTATGCTGCTGATGATCTGCTCACACAAAGCACAGATGAAAAGCATGCCACATCTCAGCCAGCTACATGGCTACACTCTAGAAAATACAGAGGTAGCCTACAAGTCTTTGTGCCTGGATTGCACTGGTAGAAGGCAGACACCCTGTGAGAGCAAAACATGGGAACACACCATGGGTCTCAGATTCAGACTCTCTCAAGTATTGGGCCAGTGACTGAAGGAAAATTGGGAAGAGGACCCCATATACACCATAGAAACAGACTAAGAAACTCTCTTGGCCGTTGATTCATTTTGTGGCTTGAACCAAACACAAATCTTTATGTTTCTCAGCTGTGTTTCTCAGCTGTACTATCTATGAAGAGAAATAAAATACTGAGTTAATACTGATGACTGTTTTAAGTGGAAAAATCAACTACATGTGACATGGAAAGGCGATATTTATAGTAATATTTGCACTGATACTTGTGCTCATAGTAGAATGTATTACTATATACTAATTATCAGGAAGCCGGATGGCTTAGAAAGGAGTGTTTCACGAAGACCCAACACAAAAAGCTAAATGATATATGATAGCAATACACTAAAGACAAAGGTGAGTTGTTCCGTTTGGGTTGGATTGCATTCAGACTTTTCCCAGAGATATATCAAGAATGAAATTTCTACCATATTTCAATTTTTCTTCCAGTCCTTTTCAGAGGGTGATATCCTTTCATTATTTGGTCTTGGGAGATGATCATTATTGAAAACATTATTGAGTGACAATCGTGAAAATAAAAGAGTGTCAAGATTTGCTAAGGACAGGCTTAACTGAGTGCTGAGCACTTCTTCCTAAAGCCAGTTCTGCTGAAGCAATTCACTTCTGACTCACAAAATGTATCGTAGAGCAGTGATAACTCACCCTCAGCTCCAGGTTTCCCTGTCATGATTTACCACTCTCCTTAGTATTCTGTGGTTGAGTTTTCAAGGCCACTGATGCATAAACAGCTTCTTCAGCCCCAAACTTCCCTGGAGTAAAGTCTGCTGTTTACTTAGATATACTAAGATATATATATGTGTGCTCATATACACGCATATGTGTATGTATAAATACGTATATATGCAGCATATACTTTTCCAAAGCACTCGCACGTTAGTTAATTAACTGTATGGCACAATTAACTAATTCATTGTTTAGAAATTTCAGCAGCATAAATGAATTACTCCAGCAGGAACTTAGCCAGACAGATGATTTCAGAAACCTCTATGCATGTTTTTTTCATTTTGGGAAACAGGTTTCTTTGCAAAGAAACTTTTACAGAACAGATGGCTTGTGAAATACTTGAAATTCAACCAAATCAGAGCTGATAAGACCAGATAGTATTACTGAACCTGGTGGATGGTAAGTAACCCACAAGGGAAATAAATTGTATGTGAGAACGACATTGCTAGTGCTTATTGCTTGGGATCTTTGTTATTATTTCCCTTGTTGGTAAGATATTCTTTTTGGGGAAGCTTAGGCATTCGCACTATGCTGCACAATGCTGGATATAAGATAGGGCATATGAGTCCTTCTACTTCACTGCACTAATACAATGCCTCACTAACCACCACAAGTTCCCTTGACCATTCTGTGATCAAACAGTGCAAGGTGACACTCACTGCAAGAAGTTTTGTAAATGGATGCCCCATCAGGGCGTATGACTAAAAAAGGAAACAGAGCATGGCCTGTTCCTCTGAAATTGGGACTGCAGGATTTAGGGAAGACGAAGGGAGAAATTTTCTTTAAGGAGCTTCTTTTTGTTAAAAAAAGGCAGGTCTGGGTCAAGACACATTTTATTGAATTTCCATCTCTTAACTAGCATTTTCCTGGGAAATTTTAACAGTCTAGTTCAGGGGTGTCAAACTCAGGGCCCATGGGTGGAATCTGGCCCTCCACCTTGTTTTATCCAGCCCAGCAGCTTGTTTCTCCCTGGAGGCAGCACTGAGATCCTTGCCCCTGTGCTCCTGCCAGCCCTGGGCATGTCTGCAGAGAGTGACGTGTGTTACGCTGCAGAAGCAGGAGAATGGTAGGAATTGTGAGTTTTACACCCCGTTTTCAATCCGATATGAACTTTTAGAACTTCTGAAGGCCAAAATAGAGGGAAAATATTTCCATTTATATGAAACAATAATTTCAAGCAGTCGAAAAATCTGCAATTTATGAAGAGGAAAAAAAGAGAGAGAGAATAGAAGCCAGAACTTTTTTTCTATGTTAAACTGGTATGAAGCTGTGAAGGCTTTTGTTGGGGGGGCAGGGGGGGGTTTAGTTCAAAATTTGAAATTAACTTAAAAGCCTTGTTCCTGTCACACTCTCCTTTTTATATCCAATTCATTCACCTATGCTGGACATGATACATCACAGGTGGAGAATCAATGTGATTAACTTCTGCTTTAGTAGAGTTCAAGAAATAGTTCTGCTTTTAGGGAATATTTGTCAATTAGAAGCATCCCACAAAGACAACAAGCAGCGAACAATCAGTAAACTGTCCTAGACAGGGAAATGTCAGGGTAGTGACAATTTTTTCCTGAATTACATGTGTTGACTTCTCATCTTTGATCCATAAAGATGAGATTTACTCCTGTAAATCTCATCAGGAGTAAGTATTAACAATTTTAAGCATCTACATGTAAATTTTAAAAGTCAGTTCAAACATGCAAAGATGGTCTCCCCGAAGGAGAAAATTCAGAACAACAACCATTAATTTGTTGATGAATCTTTCTTTAGGCAACGCAGCCAATTGTAACATCTGCTACATATGTGAATTTCCTCTCCCTTAGTACCTGTATCAGTCTCCATGGACCTCCTTTCAGAGTTCCTCCAAGAAGTCCTGTTTACTCCTATACTGTAGATAGAGTCCTGAAGGACAGAGAAAACTCCTTGACAAAGGAGGAAGCTGAGCCTGTCACACAGCTATCACCAGGTTACTTCTGAGTAACCTGGAGGTTCTCTTGGAAAAAGGACACTTGCTTAGGTAAATCCCTTCTTGATGGATTCCGTGTGGAAATGTTCTGATCCGCCTGGTTGCTAGGGGAATTAATAAGGAAATGGGCAGAGTCAGGTTCTGCAGTTGTGCCATGTTGCAGGAACATCACATTTCCTTCTGCTCTGAAAAATAATATGAATGGAATGGTCAGGGAGCTTTCTGAGCCAGGATTTTGTTCAATAAAATGTTTCCAAATGGAAAACAAGCACATCCACTGGGTAGCAGTAGGTATCAAGGAGGTTTCCACTGCTAGTCCCTTGCCAAAACCACATGAAATGTTTTTTGCCTCGGTAGATGGTGGCATGGACAACTCTTTAGAGATCCTGAAGTGCACAAAATACACAGGAACTCCCTTTCTCCCTGGCATAGCAGGAAGGAAGGCATTAGATGGGTAAAGGGATTCACAAATGCTTCTCAAAGGTCTAAAGATCTCTTCAGGACAATAGGGCTATTTTTTTTTCCCAGTCTGCTAGGGATAAGAATTAGAAATAACTAGATCAGGAGATGTTCCTACTGCCGAAGATCCTGGCCAGAGGAGCTGGCAATTGCACCAATTTAATGATGGATCTAGGTGCTGCCAGAGGGTAAGCACAGAAAACATTAATACTCTTTAAGGCCTCCTCTTTACAGGAGACATGAGCTAGCAAAAACAGCTGCCAAGGTCCTGACTGAGCGGATGAGTCTGCTGCTGCGCACATATGTTGAGTGAAGGCTGCTGGGATATTTTACACAAAGTTCCATGGTTTGTGTTTTTTTGCTGGGACATCCAGTCAAACCACTAAAGGTGATAAAAATGTTCTTGATCATTAAGATGCCTCCCATTCCAGAAATACCCATAAAAAATTGCAGTTCTCCTCTCTACTCATAGGCTATGCCTACAGTGCAGTTCTTCAGTTGTTCTGCAGGGCACCATACCTCTTTTGGATCGTATATATAGGATTGGGTCCACTTTCCATACATGCCTTTTTCAGGGAGAAACCCCAATAAATTCCAGATGAATATATTATTCTGGTTTAATTTGGTTTCTTTCACCCAAATGGTCTCCACTGGGGATTGAAAGACAAGCTGTAGATTTTTCTTGTATTACCAACCTTTACAATGAAGCTCTTTCATTGTTTCATCTCTCTTCCTTCATATTCAGGGGTGAAACATGAAAATTGCATATTCTTCTAAAACTCTTTTAGCTCTTTCACATCATGCAAGACCTCAAAGAAAAAGGAACGAATGCCCCAATCTCCTACTTTAGTTCCTTACGATTTCTATCATTAATTACTGCTAAGCTCCATACAGAGACACAGCAGGATGCAGCCTTTACCTTTTATAGATATTTCCAGTTGAAGAACAGGAAACAGGAATTTAGAGGAGGTATAGGTTGAAGAATCAAGACTTCAAGACCTTGTATATCACTCTTCCGACTGCAATGCTAAGAAGCAGTGGCTTCCATCCCTGTCTAAATCGAGGAATCCAGCTCTGAACTCTTCTGTGCCAAAATCTGTTTCACAGAGAAAGTCTTCAGCTGTTACACAACAGACTTAGGCATTTCAGTTCGATGTCTAATGTTTAATGGCCTGAAACCTGGCCTATGGGTCTGAGAGTTGGGTCCTTTAAGTATCTGCACATTTTGTTGACTTCACTTGAGTATGCAGGTGTCTCTCACTTCTAAAAACCAAATTCTTCCAGTGAGTTTCTGTAAGGAAAAGGAATTTAATTCAGAGCTCTTTAATCCATCCTGGAGACATTTGTTCATCTAGGTCATAGGCTTGGGACTTTCTCCTCTGCATCTCTCTCACACTATGAGGAATAACTGTTCTTCCCGGAACCGGACTTGCCTCTCCTAGTTCCAACAAAAGAGAGGAATGAAAAAACTGGCTTTTAAAAATGTAATAATACTAATGGAAAATCAATAGATGCATGTATTCCCTGCAGCTCATGATAGTCTTTTCTGAAAATGCTTGTTCATACTTAGCTGCGACAAGCAGTGGGTGGTTTTCCAATGGGCAGTCACCTCAGGTTGAAGTTGAGAAGGAATGAAGAGGAAACAGAAGGCCTGAGCAGAGGGATGAGCACCAACATGATCAGGGCCCATCCCTGGTAAGTCTATAATGCAAGGGACCTCTCAGCACAGTCCCATACATCCCAAGCCTTGTTCAGCCATCTGCATCTTAATTCAAAAGTTTGCATGGAGCTTGCTCAACCCCTAACACCCATCTGAGCTGAACTGGAACTGGGCCACCAGAAGGGTCTGGTTTTAATTAATCTTCTCATTCACGTGGAGTCAACCAGCTTAATTTTTTTATTATTGCTATGAGAGAGAAAAATTAAAGGAGTTGCCTGGCATGATGCGGCCTGCAGCTGTTTCATCTGAGTTTCAGAGAGTGAGAGCGGAAGTATGGAGAGACTTGGCTAAAATGGAAAATGTTAAGGGGGGGTTGAGTATATAAAACACAGCTGCTACTGGGCAAGGGTATCACTCCTGGGCCAGAAATCTGGATAGCAATACCCTCTCGTAAGCTTGGAAATAACATCAGTATTGATTGATGTTTGTCCTTTTTCTTTTAGCCAAACCCTGTTTCCAGCTTCTTGGATGTTTTGACAGAGCCTGAAATTCATCTTTCTTTCAGTTGTCTCTTCTCCCCATTTTCAGTCTATGTTCTTCTTGACACAAGCAAAACCCATGGACAGCTCAACAAGATCACAACCTCTTGCCTTTGATCACCTTGTAGTGAGACACTGTACATGGAAACAAAATCCCTCTGTTCTGCACAGAATTTCTCCCTGCACTGAAAAGGACAGACTCTTGTTTAGATCACCTTAGGCTTGATGTTGCCTAAGTGTAAGGAGTTGAATATCTAAAGTCACTGTAAAGTGAGGTTAATTTTTCTGTCTGTTGGTTTATGCTGATATTCATCTAGTTTGTAGCAGCCAGTTGTGCCCATTACACAAAGCAGTTTTGCAAGAAAGGCTGATGCAGCTCCCCCAGAAGACTCTCTGTAACATTGATTGAGCTGGCCTCAAAGCCCAGGCTTCATGAGTGATGTAATCTTTCACCTCTAAGTTCAACCTGGAAAATTGCTTTCAGGGTTATTACTTTGGCATCTTTTATTTGCTTCAATTTCCAGAATGATGAAAATAAGGAAAAGAAATAAACAGATATATATGTTAAAAGAGGGGGGGGGGGCGGGGGGGGGGGGGGAAGGAATTAAAAAAAGAGACGAAAGAGAGAAAAAATGTACAAAATCCCCAATGTTATGATTCTTGCATTGAATCTTGTTTCCTAAGTAATTACAAGAAATGAAAAAGAGTCATTTTCCCAGGTGAACATTGCAGAAGTGTACATGGACTTTATTAGTTTCCCAGAGGTTTATTCAGGGTTTGACATTTCACATTTCACTGAACATTACACTCGTACAATGGGTTGGGTATTGTATTTTTGAGCCAAAATTTCTCAAACAAGGGCGTCTGTCTTTCTGAAGCCAAATCCCTGTTTGGGCACCTAAAATTTCTGAACACCCACAGCTTTTTCTGATTTTGATTAGATTTGTTTGTGCTCAGCACTTCTGAAAAATCCCTCTGCTTTTATTTAGGTGCCTGTTGGCGGGGATATCTACACTTCAAAGAAAAAAAATGGAGAGAGGAAGAAAATGGAAAATAAGCAGTATTCTTAAATTGAGATGACTTATAACAGAGGTTCAAATTCAACTTTAGGATCTTTTATTGGCCTAACACAAACCATTCTGAACAGTTTGACTCCACTGTTGCTCTAAACAATGTTGACTAACTTAGGCTAGCTATGCCAAATTAAGAACATTTCCAAAAAGTGTTTTTAGCATATATTTACTCTGTTGGTTTCTGTATTTTACCTTAAGGACTAGAGCTGGAATGCTTTGCCCCCAAATCTTACTCGTTGTGCTCCAAGAAGAAATATAACCAAGAATGGGGAACATTGTTCTCTCAAATTCCTTCTCCTGCCAATACCCAAGAGCAATTCCCAGCACAATCTGCGTGCAGAACAGCAGGCAGCAGGCAGAACCAACAGCTCCTTACAGAAGGGCTCATGCCCTATCTTTTGGTACCTGCATGAATACTAACAGGCAACAGAATTGACCGAGTGTGAGTCTGAGGATTACATCCAAAAGCAACTCTATGTAAGAGAGGCCAGATGAATATAAGAAAAATAGCAGAAAGTTGTCCAGGGCCGATCAAGGAGTGTCCCAAGGAGCAAAGCTGCTGGGACAGGTCATCATGGATCATGAACAAGGTACAAGATCCTTTCTACTTCCAATTTCTGTGTCCTGGTTGGTCATATCTACTGCCATTTTCACTCAATCCTTAGCCTTTCTTTGGGTAAATTTCCATTGGTTTTGCCAGAGGAAGTACTGAGTAACAGCTGAGTCAGGTCCTGAAGACTTGAATGTGCAATCCTGTGCACGATACACTGCAGAAATATGCTTCACTGAGTGATGGATTTGGGAGCAAGGGGAAGGAAAACCCCAGCTGCAGGTGCACCCCCTTTCCCCAGAACCAAAAGACTGAAGAACATTTAATCTCTCATAACATTTAGTTTAATTCTTTTCAAGGGGGAGGGGGAAAACTGAGCATTAGATTATGTAACTTTAAAAAATGTGTTTCTACTTAAAAGCTAATCAACAACTCCCACATCAGACAGTAAATGTGGTGCTGTTGAGCAGGATTATTCCTGATCTCTGCTTTGTCTCAGTTGTGGATTAAAATGTGTAATGGTATCCTGTTTAATATTTTAACCGTATGGGCTGAAATTTCTTGGACAATTATATGACAAGGGAAATGCTCAGCAAGCCAGTCACAACCCAGAAGATCGGTATTTCCCTAAAAGCCATGCTGAAATCTTTGCCAACAGTAACAGGGGTCTGTCTCATCACCTCTCTCTTCCACAAACTTATTTTATTATTATTTCTTTACACCCTTACTAAGACACTTTTTTTGCCCAGCAGTGCGGAGAAGACTAGAACTGGGACTTGTACCTGCAGAGCAAGTGCTCAGTACCAGATGCACACAGCTGCACATACGAAGCCATTCTCAGCACATCAAGATAACAATTATATCCCACCCCAAAGCCCTAGTCAACGCTCTCTATTTGAATGGGCTTGCAGATTGTGCTTTTTCCTCTTTGGTAGGTTTTGCACTCACACAGCAATAAGGATGCACAGTGAGGAAAAACTAGAGTGAATGTTTAGCTGAGTGCCAAGAAACAGTCTTGTACAGAGTGTATGGATGGGTTCTCTCAGCCCCTTTGCATGTACAAGAGCAGAGAAGAGCAGAATAGACTAGACCTGAATAGACTAGACTAGGCTAGGCTAGACTAGAACAGAACAGAAAAGAAAATTTCAGTTGGAAGAAGGGACCTATAACGATCATCAAATCCAACTGCCTGACTAATTCAGGGCAGTGATTGAGTCAGTGTAGTCTCCAGTTCATTCCTAGAGGATGCTGCAAAGCCGAAGTCTGCCCCATGATGGCCTTACTTCCAGCCTCAAATTGAACCTTCTATTTCTCTATCAGTGGACTGCTCTGAGCAACTTAAGTATATTTTACAAAGTTGGGCTCATTTAGTGTTGGCGTCAAGATGAAATGTTGCTAAGCCCTGCTTCAAGATTTTTTTTCCAGCATGGTAACTTGATTCTTTTTACTCAAACTTTCACTGAAGGTGTAATGTTGTTTATTCCCTGTCATATCTCACAGCAAAATGTTGCTGTGCAGTCTTTTAAATGACTTGTAACTCATCCTACTCATCATGGCATTTCACCTATGATGGTATACCTAATAGCTATATATAACTAGATTTTAAAATATTTTGCAATGAATTACATGAAAGTTGGAGTTACACAAGGGCTAAAATCTGTCATATTCACTCAGATGAAACTACAGCAAGCCAATAGGAAATTGGTTTAAAAAAGGAATTAAGAATCTGACCCAAAGGTAAATGATTTTAATAACACTAATACTACATTAATTCAGCTCATGTAGAATGCAGATTGAACTACCATTTTCTTTTAGAAATCGTCAGACGATTTCAATAGGCAAATAGATTAAAAGTCTTCATCCTAAATGGGAAACATGTTGGGCTACAGAACACTCCTGGTTTTTATATAGATATAACATTTGTGAAATCAAAGATAAGAAGGACTTGAACTTTGTTCTGGCACCTGCAAACTCATAAAACAATGCAGATAAAGTAGCATGTAGGCTGGCAGTGTTCAAGTTCCTGGAGATTCACTGTGATCAAGGCCAGGAAAACTGAGTTGTACTGAAAAGAGTAGAAAGATACAATGGCAGCAAGTGAAAAAAAAAAACAATTTCACGTGTACTAATGCAGACAGCTAATCAAGTCCTGGACCTGGTCATCCAAGCTCTTTTTTTCCTAATGTCCCGGTGTTTCAGAGATTCAATTGGATCCCTCTGTATTTCTTAACATTACCAATTAAATGTAAATATAATTGCATAAAGCATAATCCATGGCATGATACATTTTGAGCTCATAAGTACCACATGGCTATAGGAATCTATTTTATTCACTATAAAACACTAAGTGTGTAGATTATCTTTTTCCTTCTTGTTTTTCTTGGTGCAATGCATATAATTTCACATTTGGATGGATTTTAAAACAAAACTGAACAAAAATACAGCATGAATGTAGCTTATGTGACTTCCCTTCCCAACGAATTCTTAAGAAAATGTACACAATCCTAATCTGTAAATCAGAAACAGGCTAAGTACCATGGCAGGGGGGTTGGAACCAGGTCATTTTTAAGATCCCTTCCAACCCAAATCATTCTATGATTCTATGAAGTAAAATAACTATCATCATGCACTTTTGTCAGTTTCTAAAGACACAGAAGATAATGGCATTTTAATAAATTTATAACTAAAAATAAAACTGTACAGAGAATTTAGTGACTAGGCTGAAAGACTGTTCGGACTGTAAGCTCCACAAAGGGGAAGCTCTGCTTCTCTGGGTGCAGAGACAAAATCTGATGAGAGCCTGTGAGAAACAACTCTTCTCCTAGGGAGGATGCACAATGGAGGATGCACATGTGTTCCCACTGAGTGGTGTGTGAGGACTTTCACATCGCTTTCACCATATCTCGCCAGCACAATTTTGGAGAGGAGTGACCTATTCTCTTGTACATGTTGCGAAAATAGACCAATGGCTATTACCCAGACCTGGTCCCAAATCCTTGTCTTCTCACTACAACCACTTACTTAAGTGCTAAGAGAGAAAGACTGGCTCATAAAAAGAGAAGACATTTGCACAAAGGCAACCAATCATGTACAGCTGGGCAGTTATTTTTCTGATGGTCACAGAAAAATATGGTCATTCTATTAGATTAGGATTAGGACTTTCTATCATGTCTCAGGCTATTGGAGAACATTTCATGCACTTTTAGGGACTTTTTAACTACATAGATGATTTTGCAAAGGAGGATTTCCAAGAAAAAGAAGGTTAAACCAAACTAACCTACTGTATCTGGTGTTACTAGGAAAGGGAGATGATATCACAAGTCAGAAGCCCTGTTAATGTTGTTTTTATCAGAACATAAGCTTATGTGGAAGTCTTTCTGGAATAGCTAAGGAAGTACCCTGTAACCTGGAAATCATACCAGCATCCAATATTCACGTCTTCAAATTCTTGGCAGCATGGGATCCATGACAATTAACTGATAATTATGAAGAACTCACCACAAAAGGCTGTCTTGCAAGAGCAGGCAGAATATGCTGATTTTTTACTTTGCATGTTTTTGCCTAGTGAGTCCCACATAGATAGGTCTCATTCTGAATTGACAAAAATCTATCTAGGATGCCTTTCTAGAACAGGCAGCAGTTATAGGTAAAATACAGGAATCACTGCATGCTACAAGCAAGTTTATAGGAAAAAAAACAGAAAAAAAAGAAGGTAGAGAGACATGATAAATTGTCTTTCAGTATGTGGTTAAGTAGCTATAAAGAGATTGATGGAGACTCTTACTATAGTAACTGATTAAAAGATGTGGGGGAAATCCCAATTTACAGCAAAAAGAATTTAATTTGGAAATTAAGAAAATAATTGTGATGAAAACAAGAAATTTAAGAGGATAAACACTATCTTTTTGAGGCTTGACTGCTTTCCATACAATATGTTCTGCATATAGATCTGCCTTGTTGGAGGGCTGTAAAATAGTGTTTCTTTTGAGACCTCTTCTTGTTACACAATACTGTAATCTCTGGTATTTTATGGAAAATATATTATTATCTGTGACTATGCACTCTATTGTGGGTATCTAAACTGAGGTCCTGATTTGGCCAAAAAAATGCCAGAGAGAAAGCAGTAATTGTGGAGATTAAGTCCAGAACAAAACCTCCCAGGAGTTTAGATAAATTCAGATATGGGACTTGGATTCCACAGGTATTTTGGCTGGTTAGGAAATTAGGTCATTAACTATCATTATCTTTTTTAAAAGTTGTTTATGGAAGCTCCCTCGGTGCTTTCCAGGGATTCAGCAACTCCTGCACACCACTTAGAAGAACTGACATGCTAGGATGCAGTCTTCCCAAAGTCTGGGGAGGCATGACTCTGTGGATTTGGCTAGAACCATACTGTAAGTAACAACAGATCCAAAAATGGGAAATTAAGAATTACTACAGCCTCCCCACCCTAGTAACAAACTGAGAGAAAGTGTCAAGACTTCGCTACAAGCCCATGTCGTTCCAGATTTTTGGAGGGTTGACTGGGAGGGAGGCAAAGCCGTGCTAAGGCTCACTCCACAAGTAGATCAATTTCAGCAAATAAAATCCAAAGGGAAGGGAAAGAACTCGCATAAGGTATCAAAATCCCAGGTAGAATTTGCCTTACCTTTTACACACTTCCTATAATTACTCTTACCACACAAGATAATTACCTGGTCTTTCTGTGTTTCAGCTAGTTGTGCACAGGGCTGCCAAAAGTTTGGAGGTTATCTTTGCTTAAGCACCCAAGCATTAAAAGGCTTATCTCTTTATTAAAAATTTTACCTCAGGTTCTGGAGGCTTCTATGCTCACCTCTCCATCACTTTCATTTGCAAGATCCAAAAATTTTCCTCTCATCAGTCAAAGATGGCCTTTGATTTTGAGGAAATCCAGATATATCCTATCTTTATATTATTTAATTATTTTCAAAACACTATTATTTATACTAGCAGTATTATTGCTAGAGATGGGCTTTACTTCTTCATCTGAGGCCTGGGTTGATCTTTCCTTAAGCTGTAAATTTTGGTTTGATTAAAATGGGTTACACAGTAATGCCTTAACAGCATTCACACCTCTATCTGAACTCTGCAAGAGTTCAAAGCTGTTCATTTCTTGCTTGCTCCTGAACACTTCTGTGACTGCACCAGCCACCAGATCATACAGTCTTTATTTTTAACTGTCTCTGTCTTCTTGATTAACTGATAAAATAGTCAAAATGGAAATCTACCATTTACCATTTACTTTCTGGCTTAACATCATCTTTCGGGTGAGAATGTACCAGGCACTGATCTTCAGCAACAAACAGTTTTGGAATTATTTAAGAAGAAATATACAGCTGCCCAAGGACAGCAGGAGATGAGCCAAAGCGAGCTGAGTTTAGGTGGGAAAGAGAAATTACTAGCAGGGTACCAGAAGGGAAAGGCCCATCCAAATTTATTTCTGGGCTTTTGGTCCTGCCATACTTCCTACTTGAAATTTGGTACTGTAAAGTCCAAAAAAGAGTGACAGAGTTGAAATTTCTAATATCACTGTAAATATCTCGTGTTTTCAAACTGTTGCATATTCCACTTCTTAGTAATACATTCCTTCTGTAGCAGCACAAATACAAAGAAACACACAGAAATCAGGCTGGATTCCTTACAGCATTCAAATAATTAGTCTGAAAGTACTAGAGAAGCAGTTAAAATATCTGTGAAGGTGGGTTTGTCTGTTGGGTTTCTTTTTTCTCCTTTTATTTTTCCCTCTCTCCGGACTTCTGTTTCTTTTTCAATGTTATCCTAAATTTTCAGGTTCCCTTTCCCAACAGCCTTCTTGGAAAATGGGCCGTCATTTCTAAGCCATCTCCCCAATGATTAGTGGTTTAGAAATGTTTGTTTTTCAAACACCGTAATTGTATGGTCTACCCAGAAGTGATCAGCACTGAAAATTATATTTCAAAGCTAAACACAACCAGATGGAGAAAGAACAACCAGCCATTAGAAAAAGCCTAAAAAACCTTGCTGAGCTCCCCGTGTGGTTTGGTTGATCACTGGTTAATTTCATAATGATTTCTCTTGCAGATGGATGAAAATAATCTGGGTTTATATTTGTCTATCAGAAGAAAGAGGCAGGTTTTCAAAGACAACTCAAACCTACCGATATCATATAGGCTGCGGAGCTGATATAAATGCAGCTACTCCTGGCTTCAGGGAAACATAAAATCCTTTTCAGAGGCAAGTTTTTATTTGAAACACACTCAACCCGGACTCTTGGTTTTCATTAGCACTCGCACATCCTGTTTGAAGACAGACATTCTTTGCACCTTGCTTTGCTCTCAGATGGCTGGAAATGCTCACTTTTTTAATTCAGAGAGAAATGGAACAGCATACAGTGTTACAGGAGATATATATTATATTGTGAAGAGACATTCTGTGCCATCTACTCCATTCATGTAGACTTTATAATGAAAGATACACACACTGTCCAGTGTCAGATTCATCCTCAGGAGTCCTTTTGCTTGCCTGGGTGAATGTGTTCTTTCCTTTGGAACCCATTCTGAAGGTCAATTTATGCCTCACTTTACTTAAATAGAGTTTATTCCACTGCCACAGCTTGCCTGTAAGGTCCTTGGACAACTCAACGAGGTGATGGAGACAACTGGACAAAGTGGTCCTGCCATCATCCAAAGCTGTCCATAGTCTGTTGTGGTTGACAGTACTAATGGTAGGAAATTACCTTGATGAACTGATACCAGTTCCTTCTGCTTTGGACAGTCAAACGTATTTGCTTATTTTTGTGTCTTATCACAGTTGCAGTCTCTGAGAGAAAAAAGCTTCAGGGTCCAACATCTTAATGAGGAGTCCAAATGAAACACACTGTGGAAACACTCAGGTGCAGGAGGAGGTAGTAAAGTCAGGAGAGGGGATGAAGGGCATCACAAGAGTCATTACAAGCCTTTGCAGGTGCTTGGAGTTTCATCTGCAGCTGTGACCCTGGTGGCCACCAGAACAGGTTATTTCCATGCCCTCAACTTGCAGAAGTCACTCAGGAAATAAAACTCTTGAAAGTTCCCTGGAGTAGATCTCAAAGTGGGCTTGCTGTCAGAAGCCTTCAAAACTATATCTTTTCCGTAACTTGCTGGGACAAGCTAAAATAAAATGAAGTTGTTGCATTAACAGGCCACAGAATTAAATGACAGTTGCAGAGTGGTCCAAAGACAAATAATTGTATTAATTTCCCTTGCTTGTAGAAAAGAAGCCATGTCCAAAAAGCACTGGAGGAGGAATGTTAGCTTTAGAGATTTGCTTGGGAAGGGGATACAGAGAATTTTTTTTAAATACTGTTTTTTCTATTTTGCCTGGTAAGATACCCAGAAATCCACAGGTCATGGTTCTGAGAATGTTTACCTTGGCTTGATACCCCTAGAGCTTTGCAGCTGGTGTCAATGAGTCCTGGTGCAAGAAAGACCTAACTCAGACACTTGATTTTACATGTGTTGCCTGAGAGAAGACAGGCACCTTGTACTTCAAAAAAACCAAAAATAAATAAATCAACTACAAAGAAGTTGCCTCAAGCGAGAGCCCTCTTCAAGGCTCAGATTTAAAGGCACAAGTGAGCAACTACAGAAATAAAATAGTACTCCAAATGCGGAAGTAACAGCCCACAGGGTTTCTTATCAGAAACTGTCCTTCAGGAGTTTCTGCAGCTGTTGGACAAATTCTGATACCTAAACTTCAGAAGAAGGTTCCTGACTGAATAATAGCGGCCTAGTTACTGAGGGAGAAAAGGTCTAATATCTCTTCATGGAGATACTTGACCAAGAAGTGGGTCTGGGGGAAAAAACAATGAGCAGAGGGACGTGGGAGGAGAGTGTGCGAAAACCCTCACAAATCCTGTGAGACTCACTGGTTTAAATGTAGAGGGAAGGCTGCAGAATGAGTGGTTAGGACTGGTCAGAGAAGGAAGTGGAAGTGAGTTTGCTGAGGCTTCTTGCTACAATCTTGTTTGCAGGCAGAGAGGACGATTTTGCTCCTCACTGAAGGGCTTGGGGAACAAAAAGCAGATTAAGTATACTCAAAAGGTTATACCATCCAAAAGATGTGTATGATGGAAAAGAAGGAAAGAAGGGAAAGAATATGTTGACAAATCATACATCCATTCAGCTTGAAATCCAAAGAAAGTACTACCATGCTTTTCTAGGTATAAGACCACTACATTTCATCTGTTATCTCTTTTATTGGACCTTCAAAGACCTTTCTTCAACTTTGCCAATTTTTCAATGCCTTTTATGCCTCTGTGTGATATTAAGGTGCAGAAGAATATACTAGCTACCTCCCTGGCTGCTGGAAATTAATAGGTAAGAGACAAAGCCTGCAGTCCAAAGAAGAGAGGGTAGTCAATCAAGACTGTCTGGAGAGAAGCAGTTGAAATGGACTGGTGAACAGCTGTTATGAAACAAGACTCTCCCAGGTCTCAAAAGGCTGGACAAGTAGAACTAGAGAATAATGAGTTTTTTCTGTTCCATCACCAAGTAAAATATTGCTGGGAAAAAAAATATTTTGGACTGAGAGTTTTATTGCATAGTTATTTTTTGGGAGGGGTTTTTTTGAGAAAAAAATCCCAAAATTAATTCTGGAACAAAGAAAAATATTATGCTTTGTTTGGAAGTGATTCAATGCTCTTAAAATCTTTTATGAAATTTTGTTTTTAAAAACATAAACTTTAAAATAAAATACAATTTCAAAACAAGAAAATAATTTTATTTTGACGATGTCAAACCAAAATTTTTCACTAATTTAAAAAATATTCCCAATTCCTTTGACTGAAACCACTACCAACCAATTTCAAAGATACATTTTCCCTGCAAACCTTAAGCCTCAGTGAAATGTTTTCTCCATCACAATTTACATCACTCTACTGAAGAAAGTAATAGCAGTGGCACCATTTGCATATTGAGCTCATCCCTATATTAAGTCTCATGACTCTCTTAATTAGCACTCCTTTCAGTAATATTATAACATCTACTGCATTGTTTCTTTCATGAAGATGTTAATAAATCACAGGGATTTTAAGATCCCTTTCTAGCCCATATCCCTGTCCTAATTCAGAATTAATTCCAGCTGGTTTACATTTACAACGTTTCTATAATTCATTATTGAAGAATTCCAGTAATCCTCCCAGGGGAAAAACACCCCAAGCAATGCACTTGAGTGATTCACTACCCTCTGATTAAGAAAACTCCTTTTTCCTCATTCCTATTTGGGATCCTATCCTGTTGTTTGAACCGTGACTTCGGTCTTCATGTGCACAGGAAACAGAGCACCCATTTCTTCTCTGTGGCATTCATTTAAGTACATGCAGTCTAGGTTAAACTATATCTCTTTCTCTAGATCATATTTTCAAGAACTCCAACCTCATCACTCACCTCTCATCTTCCTCTAGCTGATCTGAATCTTGTGTGGCCTCACAGGTCGAAAATTACTTTGAAAAAAACCCTCCAGTAAAGGCTGTATCAATGTTGAGATGCAGGAAAGAATTACTGCACATATTTTGCAGGTGACACTTTTGTTTATACATCCCCCACACTGTTTGCCTTTTTTTGTACCTATATGACACTATTGACCCATGTTCAGATTATGGTCCATTACAACCCCGGATCTTCACTACCCGAAGAGCATTACCCACTCTAGATTTGGGAAATGACAGTTGCTGCGTAAAGAATGAACATTTGCACTCATTCTTACTGGAGTTCCTTATTTTTTTCAGATCATTTCTCCATTTTGTCGCAATCATACTAAACTGTACTTCTGCCTTTCAGTATTTACTATTACTCCCAGATTGTTGTCATTATTTAATAACAAACTCTGTATTTCATCATTCAGTCACTAATGAAAATATTGAATAGCATAGGAGGTAGGGACAAATCCCTGTAGAACTTTACTGCTATATCCTTCTATTTTGTTAGTGCACCATTGATAACTGCTCCCTGAGTACAGTTTTCCCACATGTTCAATTACTTGCCCACTATCACCCTTTCAAAGCCACCATTTTTAAGAAAACAGTCCTCTTTTTTGAGAGTGTCTCCAAAATTATTCTTCCATTCCCATGTATGCACTTCACTTGAATAGGCTCAGTTTATCAAGCACCTTGTTTGCTACACCTTTATCTTTCTAATCAAAGTGTCACTTCAATTTCAAGAGAAGAATATATCCTCAGAACATTTTGTGAGGGGCTAAAATAATATTTTTGTTCTCAATCAGGTTAAAATTAGGCTAAGGTTCAGATTTTCACCTATTTTTCTTTTTTTTCATTGCTTCCTTGCATGGCAGGAATGTTTGTGTGTAGGAGGATTGTTCTGTACATTTTAAAAATAAAAATAAAAAAATCAGTCAACACTCCTGCTGGTTCTTTGCGGTTTTATCTGATCAAGCTATTGGATGACACCAGGAAAAGATTTGATTTGCACATCTCTTCTTCTATCTCCAGAACACCTTCATTTGTTAAAGTACCCTATTTCATAAGGGTTTATTCTATAGCTGTTTAGTCAGCTCCATTTAGTAAGGAATTTGTTGGAATTTGACAGAGCAATGTTTTTGAAAGGAGCATACGGAGCGGGATAAAGTCCCTACAATGGTCCATTATCTTTCCACTGTGACATTTGCTAACCAAACTTGTGATCTCATCAGAGAATGAAATTATGTTGGTTCTGCGTGGCTCATTTCTATTAAACCGTGTTGACTGACATTAGGTAGATTTGTTCTCTCGTTGTTAATTATTTGACTCCTGTTTTTTTGCTTTCTATTTTGCCCAAGGCTGGTGTTAAGCTAACTGACTTACCATTAACTGAGTCAGCTTACTTGGTCTTTTTGAATATTGGCACAAACTTAGTTCTTCTAATCTATTGGAATTTATGGAGTAGGCCAAGATTTACTCAAAACTAAAAAGAGTTGGCTAGAGAACTCTTCAGGCATCCTCTAGGACCCTTAGGTGCAAGTTATCCAGGTCTACTGATTTAAAAATACTTATCAATCACTGGCATTGTTTAAAACCATGCTTAGTTACTAATGAACTAGAATGTGACTTCAGTATTCTCATATGACAGGAGTGCAACATCCCTCTTCTTTCTAAATGAGGAAAAACTTATAAAAATTGTTTTATTTTTCTACATTGTTGCTAGCAAATATTTTGCTACTCTGATCTAGCTATCTCACAGTGATGAATCAGATGCAACGTTGTGAAAACCCTGCAGTTCCAGTATCACAGTATCACAATATCACAAGGTTGGAAAGGACCTCTGAGATCATCAAGTCCAACCTATAACCTAACACTAACACCAACACTAACACCAACCATCATCTAAACCATGGCACTCAGTGCCTTATTCAGTCTCCCCTTAAACACCTCCAGGGTCGGTGACTCCACCACCTCCCTGGGCAGCCCATTCCAATGGCCAATCACCCTTTCAGTGAAGAACTTTTTCCTCATATCAAGTCTAAACTATAAAGTTCTCAATGCACAAGAAAAGAAAGAGGAGAGGAGAGGAGAGGAGAGGAGAGGAGAGGAGAGGAGAGGAGAGGAGAGGAGAGGAGAGGAGAGGAGAGGAGAGGAGAGGAGAGGAGAGGAGAGGAGAGGAGAGGAGAGGAGAGGAGAGGAGAGGAGAGGAGAGGAGAGGAGAGGAGAGGAGAGGAGAGGAGAGGAGAGGAGAGGAGAGGAGAGGAGAAAAGGAACCAAATTTATCCTCTCTCCCACCAACTGACCTCATAAATACACAACTCATTTGTATCTTTCAAAAACCGAGATGCTGGGACAAATGTTTTTGTGGACAGATGTCTCTATTTTGCAAGATATAGATCATAGCAGATCTTCTCAAGAAGACTTGTTGTTGATTTGTATTTTCCAAATTTAATGCCTTAGGAAAAATGGACAACATGCTGAGCAGAATCAGAAAGCAGAGATACTGAATTGGCCTCCATATATTAAGGACCTTGCAAGAATGTGATGGGTGTCACAATTAAGTGCTGAACACTAAGTATAAAAAGAAGTGGTGAAATGAGGCTACAAAAGTTTGCTGATGAGTTTGCACCATAAGATTAGCTCAAGTAAATTCAGTTACATCTGTCCACGGCATATTCATGGCCATGGCAAGCATGAAAGAGGTATGTGCAGCCTTTTGGTTAGTCCAGAATCATAAAAATGCAGGTCTGGATGGCATTCATTACTTTTACATCTTTCTTACTCTTGGGAAACACTTTATCATCAGCTACAGTCACCCAGAATGGAAGCCATACCTTAAACTTTTCAAAGTTACACTAGCTCATGAGAGTTTCTCATGTTACTGAAAATAGATTGGAATAGTGTCTCATATTCCTTCTGTAACCTTGCATAACCCCATTACTCCTCCTGATTTGTGGATAGTCCTCTATCTCAGGAGCAATCCTAGGTGCTTTCTTAGGGCAAAGTGCCAGGTGTTTCATGCTGTTTGGGCAGTATAGGCAGGACTGGAGATTTAGTCCAAGAGCTGTTATTCTCTATGGGGAGAGAAGGAGGTTTCTCTAGGTTTGGACTTCACATTAAAGACAATTCCGAAGGCTTACTTGCCTTTGTTCAGCCAGCTGCACTCTTTTTGCAGGTGCAGACTACTGAGCCCTGAAGGGTGGAAAGATAAACAGACATGGCTTTGAGCAGGGAAGCCACTGCCTCATAGGGATGGAAGGGTTAAACCAAGCAAAATTCCCACGGGGAGGAGGGAAAGGAAAAGGAAGCTGTAGGCAGCACAAGTTTCTCTCCGTGTTTTATACCCGAATAATGGATCCCCCCGGGGTTAGCTCCTGGGTTCACAGAAGGTTGTTATCTCGTCTAGACATACGATCTGAACATCCCCAAAGGGCTGGCGCCTGCATCTCACAGGAGACAACGTTTTCCCCACTGACTCCCATGGGATCCATCCAGCAGATTTATAATTTACAAGCACCTGCAGGTAGATGAGAGAAGAAAGGGGAGGTGGGAATAAAATTTCAGACTATCTTCTATAGGTGTTATTTCTTTTTAATGTAAGTAATACCCAAACTGAGTCCCTGCATACAGAGTTTAGTAGCCTTGTAGATGCCTAATATGCAGAAACACAACCAGGATGCCCTCTAGGGACCCTGATGCTTCATATAATCAGTTCATGTTTTGGGTGAGCTTGGGACACAGTTTAAGTAGTTTTCATCTAGCTTATGATGTCAGGAAGACAGAATGGAACTCTCCATGGATCAAGTATGTACTAGTATTTCTCAGAATCACCTTTACTCAGCAGATTACAAAGGCAGGGACTAGAAAACCCTGGGTGTGATTCCAGACCTGCACTGTTACAAAGCGAAGAACACACTGTGCAGTACTCTTTGCTACTGGTTTATAATTGTTAAATATAAAAAGAACCCATAAATCAATTTATTTGAGCTGGAATTATTCTACTCTCTTTCTGCTCGGTCTACTTCAAGAAATGCACAGGAATAATTTTTCTTCTAACTTCACAGATGCATTTGAGAGGATGACATTTAAACCATATACCACCATGAATGGAAAATACAACGCAATATTCCCCTAGATCTTATAGTAGTTTTCCTCCACCATCCTGGCTCAATGGAAAGACTCCTTGGTGCTGTGATGCTCACAGGGTTAAGGACTTTCCTTGTTCAACCAGCCTTTAACACTGGCCTTGATCTTATTTTACCACTAGAGTCCTGTATCTGTCCGTTTATACTCAGAAGAGGGTTCCTCTGATTTCAGTGTCCTGTGTCCTTCTTTGTCATGTCACCATCAAAGTTCATTCACAGATACTTGTTTTTTCCACATGGAAAAGGCTGGTTTGGTATTTGGAGAAGAATTGTGATGAAATCAGCTAGGAGTATGCAAAGCATATCTGTATGTACATCTCTTCACCATGTTTCGCTCAAGCTTTGCACATACGTGAAATTATTTAATGCTATGTGAAAAAAATCAGAAGATGAAAAGGTAAAACAAGGTATGGAGCCTTCAACCACCACATCAGAGGACTTTCTGATACTGAGCTGAGAAAAAAGTTCCAGTGGACACGATAGGATCATGCAACAGGGATTAAGAAAGCAATAAACTCAAGTGAAAGACATGGTACAATAGATTTAGAATGCAATAAGTAAGCCTTAGGAGTAAGGATGAATGAAGGATACAATAGATATGTTAGCTGAGTAAGAGAGCAAACAATGAGAATGTTTTCAGATAGGATGGAAAAACACAAAGTGCTTAAACACTTCAGGGTGTCTCATTAATACAATTCGGCTATACCTCTAAAATGCAGATCATCGCATCTATGGCTCAGCATTCCCCTGTTGATTGCATCCGAACTTCATCCCCAGAGTCTTTTCTCAGCAATGAACTCAGCGTCATGCACATTGCCTGGGCTTTGTTACACAAACCTACTCACCAGTGATGCTGTGAAACAAATTAATGAGTTCAGCTGAGTTCTCACTGAGCAGGTGTACACATCAGAAGATGCACCATTTGGACAGAATGACCTTAACGGCATTTAGGAAGTGACCTGACAAAGAAATTTTCTCCTACTTTTTTTCTGCTTTTTTCTTTTTCTTTTTTTTTTGTCTCTGCTTCCTTCTTGGTAGTGAAAACAGGCTTAAATTTCTCACATCCTAAGCTTATAGAAAGATCAAGTCTGACCTTTCTTGATTTCTCTGACATTTTAGATAACATTAAGTTGTTCAGTATCCACTTCACAGTGTTTTTTCCATTCAATTGAACACAACAGTGTTTAAGCATTCCTCTCAAATCTTCTCTCAGTCCTCTTCTCAACAACCAAAGCAACTCACTGGGGAGAAGGATATTCACAGATTGATTACTGGGAAGAATTCTGCATAGCATGCTGAAACAGTGGAAGGGTTAGTTTTTGCTTTAGAGCAAAGATTTTTTTATTCTATCTATAATAGATATAATTCTCTATATAAACCTACATATACATTTTTGGCTTTTTTCCTTTTGTTCCAAGTTATGCTGAGGTTTTTTTTAATGCTTTTTTCTTTTTTTTTCTTACAGTTGTAGGCTTCCCTTATAGATACCATAATCAACAACAGGAGTACAACGATTTTCCTCAGTCATACATCTTCCGATTTCATAAGTCACGTTCATGAAGATCAGATCTTTTGGGGTTTGAAAGGTATGGATGCAAAAACAAAAAGCATGTCTGTAACTTGTGCATTAAAGGTCGTTCAGGCTTTCTATGCTATTCACCTGACTATCAGGACTAGTCCCAGGGGAGAGACATAGCTACAAATTCTTTCTTCTTCTTTCCTCTACCTCCTCTAGGTTTCTAACCAATCACTGAAGTGTCTTTGCCTGCATCCAGTATATTTGCATTTTCTAACAATGTGGCTGGGGAAGAATCTCTGATAACGAAGAACGTTCAAATAATTCATGACTCCTAGAGCCCTAGCGACACTTAAGAAGGCTCTTAGGGTCAAAAAAACCCAACCAAACAACCAAAACCAATCTAAACATTGCTATTTATTTGTTTTGTAGGATATCTCTCTCTCTTTTGCTCTTTTCTTTTTCTCGTCACTTTATTGCTTGCTCAAGCAGAACATTGCATTGCAAGAAGATTCCTTGCTACCATGAGTCTTGGAGAATTTACAGCACAAATGCAGATAGGATTTAAGTAAGGGAAAAATTGACTGTGATGAGGCTATTTTGCAGGAGTGGGTTTTCTTAATCCGTTTATGGTTTACAAATGCAATCCCTGGAGCAATCATTCACTAAAGCCATGGCCCCAGACTAACTTTGGATTCTGCAAAGATATTGAATTACCTGTCTGTGTTCCAAGAGGGATTATTACTGAAGGGCTATTTTACTTCTGCATTGCAGATTAGTTTCTAAATTTGCCAATTAGTGCTTGCCAATTAGTGCTGTCATACAGTCCACAAAACCTGAAAGCTTAGTTGCTCAGTTGGAAAATGAACGTCTTTGTGTTTTGCAAAGACGTCTTCCCAAATCTTCCATTCCTTCTAGGTTCTCTGGGTGGTTGCTTACACTTTAATTCTGTAAAAGGTCAAAATCTGGGCTGGATTGATATATTTACTGAAAAAATGAAAAATAGCAACGGCAGATTATTCTTCCTGGTGAGAGCAGAAACTAATGCCCTGCCGGTCAAGTTCAAAACAGATTTACTAGAAGACAGTGTAAACAGCCATCTTGCTGTGCCAGCCCAGGCCAGCCCCACAGGTTACTGCACATGTCTACCCTATGTGGAGTTGTCTCTGGTCCAAGCTTATGAGACTCTGTGAACTCATCTCATCATGGCTTAGAAGATCCGTGGGGAAAATTTTGCACTGTAGTTCTATGAAAGGAGGTCATGTCCCCAGTTGACCCCATTCCCAGGGAGGGCTGATTTTTTCCTGTCTGCATGAAGGCAAGGAAAGGCCAGGTAGGTACCAAGTTAAACTAGTGTGAGGCAGAACAAAAAAAAGGTGCCTCCTCCCACAACAGGTAACTCAGCTGTGAACTCCTTGCCTCAGGACACCAAATTTAATAAGTGATTGGATCAGTTTGTGAGGGAGAAATCCATGGGAAGCCATTACAAAAAAGTTATATATGCGACTGGCAACTGCGAGAACAGTCAATGAAGAGACTGCTACAGGAATGCTTTCTGTCCATGCTCTTCTCCAGACACCTTCTGGAATTTAGGGTCAGGGGAGAGTTTCTGTGAATGGGGATAGTTGTTGGGCCTAAGAAGCAGTAGTTGTTCTTATGTTCCCATCTTGTTCCATTGAGCGCTACATCAGAACATCAACAGCAGCAACCTCAGCCCTCTAAGACACAAATTCTCCAATCAGTTTACACCCAGTAGGTAAAGATTGAGGTGGAAATGGTTGTAGCAATAACATTCTTGCAACATTCCAACTGCACTTTAATGGCCCAGGAGAAAGGTCCTTGTCTGGCATAGACCTTTGTCCTTAGGAGGGTAGACTTCTGTTCAGAAGGATGATTAAATGTTTCAAAGTATTACAAGTGTGAGTGTCTCACAGATAGTTTCTAGTGCACCCTACCTACTATCAACTTTCTTTTCTTCAGATGAGTCTTCCTGAAATAATCACTGCAAAAGCATAAAGCAAGGATCATCCTAAGTTGGAAGTATTTAAAAAAAAAATAATTTTCAACAAATGAGGCAGGGCAGAATTTTTCTTATTTTTCATGTTTTGCTAGAGCAGCACTAGTGGCTGAGACTTCTCTCCTAGCTAACCAGTCTTATAAATCCTTGTCCCTAAACACTGCAAGATACACTGTCATAAAGCACAGAGACAGCCACAATATTAACCAGCCACTACCTTCACTACTGATTTATTCAAACAGAATATGCAGTTATTACTAGAAAAGAATTCAGACCTGTGGAGCTTGAAACAAGATTTCACTCCAAAGCTGAAATATCCCCAGTGGGTCAGGAAATTTCAGTTTAGCAATCTGATTCAGGTCCATTATTAAAACAAGCCTGAATCTGGGGAATTCTAATCTTGATTGAAATGGAAATGTAACTTTTATTTTTATTTTTTTTTAATGGAGGCTGAATTTGGGTGCCCTGGCTTTGAATCATGCTGCAGCTTCCTTTGCCTTGACAGAGATCTGTCCATTCCAAAGCAGGCTGGACAGTTGCTCTCCAAGAGAGGAATCCAGAGAGCTGGGTCACCACTTTTATCACACGGCAGGGCTGTGCTGCTCATCATGTTGAGGATTGTTGGCATGTCTCAGTGAGAAGAAAATCAAGGCGCCAGATCCAACATGAATGTTGGGAGGGCCTTTCCCACTAGGGGGAGAGGAAAGAATAAAGTTAAAAGAAATATTTAAAAACATACTCGGGAAGTATTTCTCTGAATCCTCTCTGTTGTTATTGCTGATCTGAATGTGTGAATATGTTGCTCTTTCTCCCTTGGGTCTGTGTGTCTTTTTGCTGAATTTTGCACTGAAGTTTGAATCTGAGATGGGCCCAAGCCCACTACCCCTGAGCTCTAGATACAGATTCTGCTCTTGTGGTTCAGGCCCCATCTCTCACTATAATCCTGGGCTAATGATTTCACCATCTACTGTCATCACACTTGTGCCTGGAGCTCCCTCCCTCAGCCTGCCAGAAACACATGCTCCTTCTCATTTTCACAGCCCTCTGGCCATAAAGCACACACACACAAAAGAGTGACAATAAAATCCTTACCACCTACACCCTAACCCTGCGCTCAGGCTGAGAGGGATGAAGGGTCGTGATGTGCTGGACCAACAAATCAAACCAGCATCTTTGAACTTGGGAAAATCATACTGCCTCTCCATGGTACAGGATTGCCCCTTGCCTGCAGCTACATTAACAAGCAGGATTATGACATGGAGGGTGTGATCTGGGACTCGATGTGCCCCAGGATCTCAGATTACTTTAGCGTCGCCTGGTGGATATTGCTAGCCAGTATATTTTAAAGATGAATTCAGGAAACAGAGAATGGGGATAGGACTAAAGGCTACGGTACTGTCTGTTGGTATATATAGCACATCTTCCAAGTGTGGCCAAAGACTAAATTTAAATGTAAAATCTGTTTTTTCCTTCTGTTCCAGAACAAAGTTTTTTTCAAAATATATCCTATATATGACCATCTAAGCAAGGTAAGAAAACATATGCCACACAACGATTGCTCTTTGGAGCTTAGCAAAAAGACCCCAGGTTAAAATGAGAATTTTATAATAATAGAGGCAATCACACCACAGAAGATGATCACAACAATATTCTATTGTTATACTGAGTCTCTAGCCCACTCCTACTGTGAGAACTAAAAGGTCTTAATTGCTCTTTTATAGATGAGGAAACTGAGGCAGAGTAAAGGACTGATTCTCCAAACCCTCCCGGCTTGCACCAGCATGTGCAGAAGCTGAACTGCAGGTGATGAGAGCCATTCAAGTTACCTCTCCTCACTCCAAAGCAGCCAGCAGATGATGGGTTCATTTTGATGCTGGCAAGACATCACAGCGCTGGGGAAGACCATGAAGACAATAACTGCATGAGCACCCCATGAAGAGTATCTCAGCCTGCTGTTTGGGCCAGGAGTAGAAAAGCCTTACACAGGTGAGTCACAAATATGTCTCTTACTAGAAAGTAGACTTGAGCTGTGAAGGACAAGAGGCTTTCATCTTTCTAATTCTTGCCATTTTATTCCTTTCTGACCTACATCTGCCCATTGCCGTCACTCCTAAGGAAAAGTCTGTTTAGTGCTCAGTCTTGAATCAGGTGTCATGTGGTGGGATTTTTTGCGAGGAGCTCCACAAGATCCAAAGAGAGTGAAAAAGGCTCTGCTGTTTTATGTCACTGTCTGATCTGACTTTTCTCTGCATTTTGTACAATCGATCTCCACTGGAGTCCCTGGCCCTGTCAGGACGAAATCTCCAACACTCAGTAGTGTAAAACCTGGCAGAAGGGTGTTTCCTACCAGCAAAGGACAAGTTAGTTAAAATTCTGGGGAACAGGGCCGCACTGATGGTTTTTTATAGAAGTGGGCATGGAGTTTGGCTGCAACATCACAGTGCCTTATTTTATCACAGCAAAGTAGTGATGTGCTGACAACAGTCAAGCAAGACATGGCCACAGAAATATCACCTCTCTGCTTTGGGTAAACACTGTCCAACAGGGCTGCATATAACACATCAGACAAGCTGGATTTTTTGGGACCCATTATCTCAACCTTTTTTCCTTCAAGTCAGAAGGGTCTCCAGATGGGCCCCTCTATAATGTTGCATTTGTAATTATTCATGCGGAGAGAGTTCTGCTGCTTGGATCCTCTGAAAAGCACTGTTCATTACTAGGCCACCAGTTCAGCTCATCTCTGGACCAGGGTGAGTCAAATTTCTCATAACAGAAATTAACCACAATCACAACTTGATCCTAAGAGGACAAATACTCATCACCTCAGCTGGCCCCCAGGTTGTCAGGCCATGGAAGACGAATTCTCTAGGTTTCAGCCTGACAGACAGAGAATCAGTCGAATCTTCAGGACCTGGAGGTCAGATCCACCAGAGGCCAGATGTGCTGTGCCTGACAACAAAATGCTTAAAACTCTGGACTACCATTTTCTGCATGTGTAAGGGAAGTGTCCTGCCTCCATGGGCAATTCCTCCACAGACATCCTCCAGTTAAAAAGTGAGCTGCTTCCAGAGGCTAGAACAACTATGGGGTTGGATAGGGCTGTTGCAAATTTCTTGCTAAAATTTGGAAACATAAGAATATGAAAACCCTCCAGGGATCTCACCCATCATATGAGCACTGTACCCAGCTTAATTAAGTCTTACAATATCCCCATCTAAGTCTGGACTGAAATCCTATGAAAACACAGGAAGAGGAGGTGTTGAGAACCAGAAAACTCTTCTAAAAAACCTCTGTATATAACATTAAGCATGTTAATTGGGAAATAAAATTTTAAAAGGGACATACAGAGAGAACTTATCCTAATTCCAGCTTTGTAATTCTGCTCCAGGGAATATACATACACACTTTTATACATGTATATTTACTTGTGCATGATACTTATTTGCTTATTTATATAGCTAGATGAAGTTATCCTGCAGTGCCTGTTGGTAGTAATTCAACAGGCTGCCAGCATCAAATGTCTTTCTAAATCTTCTGTTCCAGTTGGAGAAGTTTCAGAGAATGCCTTGCCCAATGTATGCACATTTGCATCTGTTTCTCGTGCCTTTCCAAAACGGAGTTCCATTCAATTCAGCCTTTGTTAAGGACAGGGTGCAAAGACAGAGAAAGGAATAAAATAAAAATATGTAGAAACCTGTTGAAAAACAGCACTTCAGCCTTTGACTTGTCCTTAGATATGCATGTGTATTTTAGAAAGGGAAAGAAATAATTGGTGAGGCTTTGGAAAAGGTCAATAACAAAACATAAATCCTGCAGATCCCATCAGCTGCCGATTTCTGCCCCCTCCATGAAAAAAAAAAAAAAAAGAAGGAAGGGGGATTGCAAATCAGTTCTCAAACTGTAGGTGGAATAAGGAAAATAATCATAATATTGTCCGCTCTTATACAGTGCATTGCGTCAGCAGATCCCACAACAGACTTGCCAAGCAGCTTCCAAAATAATTACATTTATTTTCCAGAGGAGGAAACCTCTTGGCATAATATCACCAGCCTGGTGGCAGAGATAGGAATAAAATGACGATCTTTGAAGGGTGAAAATACATCTGAGCCAGGAGAGCACAGTGTCATATTTTTCATTTCTAACCCTGGTTGATCATAGGAAAATTACTGAAAAGGAGGCAAGTTTAGTGGGAAAAAAAGGATCCTTTGCTGTTACAAGAATTTTAACATTTTGTGAGGAAAAGCGGGGAAGTTAAGAAAGATAGTGGCAGGGGCATTACTATCGCAGAAAAGCAACATGTGACTACCCCTTCTTTCTTTTATCTCCTCTCCAAAAATATACTATGTCAGCTCTTCCTGTGACAACTGTAATGTTATCCTTTAAAATATCTTTTACTCATATTTTAAAATCAAGTGCCTGTCAGGCTAGGTTCAGTGCAAATCAATATCAAACAGGGCAGGCCCTGATCCAGAGTTTCAAATCTGCAGTATTTATGTCAGCGTGAGGAAGCAACATAATGAAAGGTAACCAGAACAATTTGTACTTAATTTAACACCGCGTCCTACAGAATTTTGCAGCCATATGGTCATCTAGATTTTCAGAAGAAAATTTAGAAGAGCTGGTGATTTACAGAATGTGGCTGCATGTTTAAAACAGGCATTAGAAAATGGAAGAGCCTAAAGAGAAAAGGAGGCAGAAAAGAACTGAAGCCACAGCAGAATGAAGGTTCCCACCCATATGATAGGTGAAAAGATCTGCTAAACTTTTTCATCCAGGGAATGCCCTGCTTCTAAAAAGAAGACTGGAAGATAGATTCTCCTGCCGATTTTAATCCTTAGCCTTTTTTGAGGAGACTTCCCAGGTTGGCAATGCAGTGCTGCTCCCACCTGGATGCGAAGTTGGCCTTGGTTCTAAACCATCATTACATCATTATACGCTACAAGATGCCTGGCAAATAAGTGCCTGATTCAAATTAAAGCAGAGGTGAAAAATTACCTTAGCCATACATGTAAAATGCAGTTGTAGATTGCAATATCAATGAATTATTAATCACTAATCTACTCGAGTGACAGTAATGCTGGCTGTAGTTAAAACAGCTCTCTGTTACCAGATGAGCCACTTCTCTGCTGTTAAGTTACTAATGAAACCAAGTGATCAGGGATTTCAATTCCATAAATACAGTTTTGAAGAATGCAAAGTAACACATATGTGGGTGGGGGGAGAATCACTATCCAGATGAGCTATAATTAGTTATTTCTATTCACAAAGAGATCTTGGAGCTATGACCATCAGTTGTGTAAAAATGTCAGCTCAGCGCCCACTGGCAGTCACAGAGGCCCGCAGAACATCACTTTCACCATGGTATAGACTAAGGGAGTGTCACCACTCGGAAATCAAGTGGAGTTCTGGTCTCACACCACTAAAAAAAGATGCTATAAAGTTGGAAAAGGCATGCTACTACAGTTTTGCCAGGAGACATTGAATGAGCTAGAGACCTTCTACTTAGAAAAGAGGTGGCTGAGAGGAGTATGATAGAACTCCATATAATTACAAATGATGAAAAGCAAGTGACTAGGGAACAATGAGTAATTACTTCTCTAATATAATGAAGTTAGCAGAACACTAGTGAAGTTAACAGGCAGTGGATTGTCATTGAACTTACAGAAGTGCCTTTTTACACAGTGTATATTTAAATCAAAGAATGTATTCCCACAGGCTATTTTGGAACTTAACTTACACAAGGGCTCAGAATGTGATTAGTCCAACAGTTATATGTCTTGGTGGCCACTAATCCCAGCAACCTGAGAAATAATCTTTAGTCTAGGGTGGCTTTAAATCACACAGAGGTCATGGGAGGACTCCTAAGAGGGGAATCATTCTCTATCTCCCTTGTCTCCTCTACTTCTTCCCCAGATATAACCAATGTCCCTTTGCCAGAGGCAAGGCACTGGGCTGGACAGTGTCTTGTGATTTAATTTTATGTGACTGTTGTTCTGTGTTGTGTTAAATGTATGCTGTCGGTTCCAGGTGGCACCTTGGCAAGAATCCAAGGCCTGTGCCAAAGTTATGTGAGTGCAAAAATATAAATGCACATGACCCACGTTGTTTGCTGTCTCTCCAGGAAGAGAAGCCAGTGGGATTTTGTTGAGTTCATCAGCAAAGGGTGCTTACTATTAGTTAACTTTATTTTTTTTGTCAGAAAGCACAATTGTTGATGGCACTTGAGAGACCTCTTGCCAGGAGTTATACTTGGTATTCAAGAGGAAGATTGCTTTAGAAGAAGGGGTCATATAATTAACATGGCAACCACTCAGCAGTGCCCATGGTATGGAAATTCTTTCAATTACCACTCCTTTTGCTTACAGCTTACCATAGCATTAACTTCTCACTTGATGTTTCCTATCGATCATCTATTCTGGAAGGTAGTAGCTAGTGGAAAATATGTGGATAGACCATTTTGTCAAGTTCAAATCCGGCAATGAAATCAAAGTAAATTTATCCTAAATTTTAAATGCTTAACTTATTGTTTCTATTTCTAACCTGTGCAATCATAAGTGTTCTTTAATCATAGAGTGAGATTGAATTTAGGGTGACTACATCTTTGTTATTTGTGCTTAAAGTTAGGTGCAAAATGAACATTCAATATCAGGTTGCATTGCTTTCTCTGACCACTTTTTCAACTGTCTTTGAACTTATGTGGCTGTTACTACTAAAGAATGAACAATGAACTGGTGCAGCAGAATATGGTTTTGCAGTCACATTATAAAGAGGCTTTGGGGACAGGTCTGCTTCAGATTGCATTCTCTGGGGAAACAGAAGTTTGGGTCCCTGCTTTTGCAGACAAATGTGATCTGTTGGAAATGTAAAGTGGCACTTGCTTATGATCTAACCCATAGCATCTGGAAATCATGCAAAGGTTCTCCTTCCTGCACTAGGTTTTGAATTAAGTCCTTTTGATCATTTGTATTAGTTCAAGGAACTCTGTCTCTATAGATACCACCTAGAAGAGGTGAAGAAAGGAACTTGTTAGCCTCAGGTAAACGAAGCAAGGTGAATAGTTGTTCTAAGGCAAAGATCCAGTGAAGAATCTTTGTTTCTTCTTATCTGCTTAAATACCTACAAAATTAAAAACAAATGATTAGAATTCCAGCAATCAAGAATGTGATCTGTTTTAATGCTGGAAGAGCTTTCCTCCTGTTGATGTAATTAGCAAGGTAGACATGAGCTTATGGGTTTGGAAGCCTCGCATATTCATAATCATGACTACTAAGGGGGCAGATGTGCCATGTGTTTTCCCTGACTGAACATGCTTCATTTTCATGCGTGTTTTTCTTTAAGCTACTGTTTTTGTTGCTAATGCAAACAGAAAAAACAAATGGGAAATGTAAAGCATGATGGTTCACACTACCAGAGGAACCTTTGGTTTGGGAGCTGGACTTTGGAGCCATTGACTTTGTAAAACCGGCATTACATTAAATAGGGTTCAAATAGGTATTGAGAGAGAAAAAGAGAAATTCATATATGTCTAACTTTCTAATCTCAAGTTTTTGAACCTCTCCCCTTCTTCTCCATTCATGGATATTCCTGTAGTGGAGCAGCTGAACTAGTAATTTGAGAATGACAAGACAAATTCTACTAAATCTGAATGTGAACAGGAAGCTTCTGTCTGTCAGAAAAGATCAGCCAGAAAGATTCAATCTTTCACTCTTTATGGGCTAGGGAAGCCTCTGTGATAAATGATGAGGAAATAGCACATGCTGCTTATGACCGTACTGGTTACAGGGCAGAAGCCATCTGGGCAAGTTCTCTTAAAACCACATGGTCTTTGCACCCAGTGGCTCTGTGCCATTACCTTAATGCCAGGCAGTCATGTCTGGGTTACAATCTGTCCTCTGAGAAATGTGTCTCCTGGCTCTGTATGAGACACGCCATTCTTTGGTGTGCTTGCAGGTAGCTTAGCAGCTGTTACTCTCTTACCAGCTACGCTTGGATGCTACACATCAGCTAATATATTGCTTCCAAACTCAGCCCTCACATCTCCATGCTGTTTCTCCTGCACCTTTTGGAATAGTTCACCTCATCTAAGCAAGGGTTGCATGCCTTGGTGTGTGGATAATGCAGAGGGACGCATTCCCTTCTAGATGAATCATTCAAATCCAGCCCAGCTTACTAATAAAATGCAATCAGATAAGGCTTTTCCAGTGGCTTTCCAAGTGCAGCCTCCTTTGCTGGCACTGTCTGTGAGATCAAAGAATGTACATTTGGGATGAACTCCCTGGTAGACTCTCCAGGCTGGAGCATATATACATTTGTAGGGGATTGTTCATGTGTTTCACTAGGTACTATTGCTGTCCTAGGTACAAGGACAAACAGAGGCCTCTAGACCCCATACCAACATGAATGCAGATATTAAGACAGATAGAAAGCTACCAATCTTTCCATCTTCCTACTGCGAAATTTTCTTGGTGAAGGTTCTGCAGAAATTACAGACTATATCCTATCTAATTTAGCATTGGGAAAGGACTGCTAAAGGAAAGTTGCATAGTAGACCAAGATGATTTGAAGTGTAACTGTTGACAGCACACCAGGGAAGGACTTTGGCCCATTTTGCTTCTGTAGCTTCAGCAGATACAAAGGGAGGACTCACGCTGGGGGCACATTCTCTGAAGTCCTCCTGGAAGACGATCCAGTGACAAGTAAGATGAATAATTAAGGGAAACCAGAGAGGTCAGCAACAGAAAAGAAACATTTGGGCAGAGTTTGAATCACATCTTCAGAACATCCCCTGCCTTTGCAAGAAATCCCTCCAGTACCAGTTTCTGTTAACATTTGTCTGTCAGGCAGTCAAAGTTTGCTGGGGAATGGCATTCTGTCTGTCTCGGAAGAAGCTGCCCTTTCTAAAAATGAGTTTGTGTTGGTCAGTTCTTACTGAAAAGGCTTCACTCTACAAGAATGCTTCTGTCTCCCAAGGCAAACACTGCTCTTTTTGAAAATCATTGGCAAACAAGACTTCCACTACACAGAAAACAGGCAATGGTACAACCTCTGAAACCAAACTCTTAGAGAACCTCTCCTAATTTTATTCATGATATTTCACCAGTAACAAGTCTCATCGCTAACAGACTAACACCCTTAAAGATCCTTTACAATGCTATTTCGTTGCTGTTTCAGGGCCTCGGACTATGGCACAACACCTGTTTCATTTTGCACTCCCCCTGATGCAGTGATGGAGACCTGCAACTGACTCTTTCTTGGCCAAACTATCACCTGGCTCCCTTCCAAGAAAGGCAGGGTTTTCTCCAGTAACAGCTGCTGCATTACTGTCTGGGCAAGACAAACCCTAGGTTAGGTCAAGAAGTGGCTCAAGACCCTTGACAACATCCACATACTGACCCTTATCAATAGAACAATTGTCTGTGATGCCTAGTATACATACATATATGCAAATTATTATTTAATCTAACCATTATTCAAAACTGTCACTGACCCCGTGAAGGCTTTTAGTCCCTATGAAGAGTTCTTTATACCCTGGGAGCGGCTGCTTCAAAGAAAAACATATTTGACAAAGCCAGACTGATGCAGTAGATCTTACTTGTTGGTCTAGATACAGTTTCTCCTCAGGGTCCACAGGCTGTATTCCAGCCCTTCTCCCTCAGCCAGTCCCGTACCTCTGAGCACTGGCTTATTTGAGCCTATTCTCGTGGCACATCTCCCAGCTACACCTTCCAGGTCAGACAACTACTCTGACGCCAACCAAATGGCCTAAAATCCCTCCAGTCTGGATTCCTGTCTGGAGCTACAGTCTTCTTCTACATCATTCTTCAAGGACTTTCACCATGCCTGGCTCAGCTGCCTCCGCATTTCCCATATGCTTTTTTGGCAACCAATTTTGGACAATAATCCTACCCCAAAATCCACTTTAGAAGAGGCTTGAGATCATGTGCCCCAGAGGCAGATGGGATTTGTGGGCTTTATGAGCTCAGACTGCACTTCTAAAGTCATAGGCTATGTTTCAGAGAGAGTATGGATATCTAGACATTGATCAGAGGAGACCACAAGAGCTCCTCCCACTCCTTGGCCTAGTCTTCCCCCAAAAAATGTTGATGCCACTTCACTTCTTCCTGTGGCACCTTGTGATCCTCTTCCATTTCACATCTATTCTTCGCCAGCATGGAAAGCACCAGCCTGATATTCAAATGATCCATTATGATTCTGATAGTGTGGCATTAGGGGGACTAGGTAAAACTGACCTTCCTTTTCCATTGTGGATAGTGGTATGGCAGGAGGTACATATCACAAAAATGAAGAAAAAATATGTGTATATTACTCTGTAAGGTTTACATTTGCACAGCTGAACTTTGAATGGACTATGAGCTTCAAATCCCCTCTTTTCCCTCTCTCTTTGCAAACATCATTTCTTCTAGTTTTCCTCCATATTTCTTCTGTTTTTCCCTCTATGACTTCTTTAACATCCTAAAGAGAGTGGGTTTGTATTAATGTGAGGGTGTGGATGTAACTGGAGCCTTTGATCCCTTAGCCACCCTTTCCTTTCTCCTCCCCAGAAATCAAAGCTGGAGAGTATTAAGTGAAAAATTTCACAGCACAGGCCCTGATCTGTCAGACTTTGGGTTCAGATCAAACTTGTCCAAAGCCATAGATGCAGTTGGAGATTGCTGGTGTTTTTCAGCCACTTCTACTTTGGGTTTAATAAGCTGAAGCTGTTTAGAGGATACAGATCAGCTCCGAAACATGCCTTCCTAGCAATCATTTTAAAAACATTAATCCAAGTAATTTTTTAAAAATGGATAAAAAACAACAGAAGAGAAGAGTGCAAAAAAACTTGCTGAACTGTACTTTACAGCCTGTCTATTTTACTTTTGCAAAGATGGATATTCTGTGCCCACTTCACTGCAATGGTAGATCATGAGAGTCTGCTATTTCAACTGAGTTAAAATTTGTTAGTACAATAAAAAGCAATGTGAAACCGGAAATCTTTGGAGAACAGCAGAAAATAAAACTTAAACGACATCCATGGCAATGCTTAAATAGAGAGGAAAAAAAGGAGACAGGAGGAAGGCTTTATTCATGGCAGACTATCCCACAAGAAATTTAGGTTGATCTCTTGCACATCACGATTTTTTTATAACTGCTTGTGTTATTAAAGGCCTTCAATTTAGAGGACAAGTTCAGAAGTCTTCTGGCATATCTAAGACTTCACAGACCAAGTTTTAAAACCGTGCTTGTTTCTTGCATGCACATGCAAATGCACAGCTCTACACATAGGCTCCTCATCTACAGAGCACTAAATGGAGTTTTGTTTCTGGGCAGTGGGTGAGGAAAAGTGATTTCTCAAGGGCATCTGAGACCCTTGAGGCTTGAGAAGATGTGTAACCTGGGCTCTCAGGTGGAGCTGAATTTGGAGAAGGCCCCTGCACCACAACAAGCAAGCTAGTACCCATGCTGGAGCTTCCCTCTTGAGGGTGTGTTCAAAGCCCTGCACCAGCCCAGCAGCCTTGTTCCTCTCACTCCTGCTCTATTTTCATTCATTATTTCAGGTGTGCAAATTAAACCACAAGAGGAGGGAGAGAGGTCCCTGCCAACGGGCAAATTAATAAGGATTTGGGAGATAATGCTTCAAATCACAGCTTTCTTTGGTGATCTTCCTCACAACCTCAGGCAAAACACTTTGAACTCCATCCAGGCTCTACAGCACAGTGATTACGGCTATAAATGGTGTATGCAGGGAACAGAGCAACAGCCAGAGGAGCCCAGAAGTGCCAGACAAGTTCATTGGACACAGACAGGTGCAGAACTTCATGTAAATGCCTATATGAGGTGGCCTAGTTCCAGTCCCCTCCTCTCCATTAATGCTTATAAAACAGTCACTAACCAAGACACCCCTCACTTGGAAGATATTGCTTGCATCCCAGATGCAGGTGTGAGTCTGAAATGCGGCAAGACTCAGTTGCTTTGCCTGCCCCAGGGCATGCAGTCAATACTTAATAATAAAAACATGTGGGAGTGTGATTAAAGGAACTGCTGGCATGAAATTGGGAAGTGCAACTGCATGGCAACAAATACAGAGGAGGCTTAAAGATCATATGAAGGCAGTTCTGGATAAAGTTCACTCTCCACCTATCACTTTCAGGTGCCCTGCTCTACCTCCATTTGCTGCAAGAGTAAAGATAAAAGTATGTACAACATACATGCCCACAGATGTCTATAAGCAAGTTTTTATGGGAGAGCTTGTTTCAGAAATAGGTATTCCGTTTTTTTACCACCGTGGCCATTACAATGACATTCTCATTTGTTGAAATGAAACATTAAACTGTTGTAAGGGAAATGATGAGAAACTATTTGATTTTGTTCTGTTCTGGATCTTATGCATTTTCACTACCATGGTTTCTGAGCCCCTGCCAACAGGGCATAAAAGAGCATAGCTGCCATCTGCCTGGTGTTGTTTGTGCTTTATCCTTTTCCCTAGGGCAAATGCACACAGAATGGAAAGCTTTGTCTGGGTGGGTTTGTTTTGCTCTGTTTTTTTTAAGGCGGGGGGGGGGGGGGTGGGGGGGGTGGGTGGGCAGTGCAGGGAGTACATTGGTTGTTTGGACTCTGACTGTCACAAGTAGCCATCATGATGGATGGGTGAATAGGCAGAGCCCAGATAATTTAATGAATGAGAACTGATAATGCAATATATCCCTTGATGGGCCTATATTATCTCATATCCTAGCTGTAAGTGGTACCCTAAGCTATCCACAAGCCAGCATCCACTTGTGTTGCAAAAGACTGGAGCAGGGGAAGGAAAACCAGCCTTTGACACTCCACATTAACAATGCATTCTAATACTGCAATGACACTGAGAAATTACTCTGAGCAGATGATGTATTTTTGGCTTTTCAGAAATTATTTCCTGAGATTCTACTCCAGAAAATGATTGTGGCTGCCTTAGCTTATAAACATTGTTTCACAGAGATAGATGTGCCTACTTGGGTTCTGCAAGAGTCTCATTTGGAAATAATCAGGTGCTTGATGAAATTTACAAACAGCAATAATTTGGGAGGAGTCAGAAAAGCAACCATGACAGAAAAGTAGGAGAATGGCAATTCGGAGAGTATAGTTTGGGAATAAATGACACAAAGGAATGATGCATTCTAATTCTATTCATTGGTTCCTTTAAGAAAAGAAAACACCACAAAGAACTAATGGGAAAGTAAGATTAGAAGGCAGATAAATTAAAAAGAGCCAAGGGTTTATGGCAAATGTTGGTTTGAGGCATGAACTAGCAACAAGACAGGTCAGTGGCAATTGTACAAAGGCACCAAGTCACTGAGTCACAAAATCTAGAAAGATCAAATCCAAAACCAATGAATTTGATTAATGAATGGAAGACAATGACAAGATCATAAAATTCAAAGAAAATATCTGTAAACAATAAAAGAACTGGAACATGCAATATATGTGGAAAGGATAAAGATCTGAAGATGAAAAAAAAAACAACCTGTGGAAAAAAAACAGAAAAAAAAGGCATTGAGTAAGCAGGGTGGTGAAATAAAGCATCCAAACTGTAGAAAATAGGAAGAATTTCCCTATGAATAATGTAAGACAACACCAAAAAACGAAAAATTTTGAGCTGTTTTTTTTCTTGACAGTAAGATCAGTGGCAATTTCACAAAGTGGCAAACCCAGCATTTAGGGGCTGTCAAATCCCATCCTCAGATGGGATACTGATAATAACTATGTGCCAAACAGTCCTCTGAGGGCAAAGAAACTGCAGGTCACCTAGTGTTGGTTTTCTAACTTCTGTGACTTCGTATCTGCATGGGCCATCTGTGTCTTTGAACAACTTGCAAGAAATATTTTCTCCTTAGCGTATTCTAAAGAAGGGTTATATCTTGGAAGAAACAGCCCAGTATTCATAAACAGTCACTTAACTAACCAGTGACAGATCTAGTCCTATTGGCCTTATCTAAAATGTGGCTCATAATCTTCTAATCTTTTTGGCCACACCTTTGTCATAGCTCACTACACCTTTTACTATGGCTAACTATGTACGCATTTGTACGACCTATGGCTAGAGGAGACCATGATTATTATCTGTCTGTTGTGTTGCACAACAATGCCCAATTAATTTCTTGCATTAACACGAGCCTATACTCCCAGCTTGAGGCAAATCATATTTGTATGCATTAAATAATGACATGGTAGATGTAACTTTGCTAAGTGCCTGAAAGGAATAGTAGGTAGACAGTGTTTGGAATTGCCAGAATCAAGGCATTTATATTTTACTGAGCTTTTTTTATAAACACTGGTCTTTGTGCAGTTTTTCTGTCAAGGACATGCAATAAACTCAGATTTGAATTGACAGCCATTAGATAAATAACAAGCCACTTCCTCCTGAATGTCTCTGGTTTTGGTTATGTGTCTTTGTGAATGTGTGAGCATGCATTTTATTTTGTCGGGGCTTTTTATGCTTTAAACTTCCAGAGTTCTTTCTCCCTCCCCTTTTTCCTTTGGATGGAGGATCAGCATTTCAGTTGCTTGTTTTATAAGGTAATGCATCATCTCTTCTCATTGCCATTAATTAGCCAGTGTAATATTTTCCACGTGAAGTCACAGGACTTGAAATGAACATATTTCGGCATCAATTAGGTCTCAGTTCATGTGAGCTCCCAGCTGCACTTTAAATACTATTTATATAATAGTAATGAGCCAGTCATCACCACTGCTGGCTTCCAGCAGGTTTTGTGCAGTGCCTACTTGAATATGATTAGAAGTGTGTGGATCCTTACTCCCCCCACTTTTTTTTCCTTCCCAGAAACCACGCTGAATAAAATGACTGGTTTTTAAAGTCATAAAATGGGCTGGCAGCAGAAATTCGGATGTTATTCTTGGTTTCTGTTATATTTTCTTCTATTTTCCTTGGAAAATGCATGCACAAGAGGCAGGAGTTTCTCCTTTTAATATTCTTCAGCATTTCCCCTCCGTTTGCCTTTTCTTGGGGGTAGGGGTAGTATGTATTTGGCATCTTTCCCCTCATCACATATCATTTTAGGGAAAAAAGCCCTTTACATATCTGAACAACCATGACTGCTAGATGATGTTATCAGAGGGATCCAAAGGAAAAAAATGAGGTTAGAGAAGCTCTGGCTGTACTCAGTGAGGATTAAGTAAAATCCATAGGGATAAAACAATATCTGACCCTGATCCCAAGTCAGCCACAGGCTGACTGGGAGTTCAGAAAAATTTCTTTTGAAAAAAAAAGACCTCTGTGTTGTGGTGTGCACAGAAACCCTGCCCAGTACAGTTGGAGGTAAATGTGATCATTGCTAGGTAATGCAATCACACTGAACCATGTGCTCTGCGTGTGTGTCCTGCAGACTCATAAAAAAAGATCCACTGCGGATATCAGCGACAGATCTCTCTCTCCCTTTCTGCCTTGCAATTAGATCCCCTCTGAGCTTGATATTCTCAGCCCTCCCAAGCATTCCCAATGAGGAGAACCTCTAAGAGCCATTCCTTCTGCTCTTTCACGGTGCAGGAGAAATATTTGTTCTGCTCATCTGTGTCATTGTATATATGAGCAGCAGATTGGGGTAAAGGCAAGTCATGAGCTGTACTTTTCTTTCTTGGCAAAGGAAATGTCCCCAGTCATCTAATGAGAAGGTCCAGAACCTACTTTGCCTCCAGAAACGCTTTCCTATGAAGTGACAGTGTCATGATTCTGGTGAACCACAGCGTGGAGGTGGGATGAACAGTCAGGCTGAAACAGTTCAGTTAACCAGAGCAACTTTAAATACAAAAAAAACCCCAAAACAGGCTCATGGTCTCAGCCATTCCCTTTGCTGGCTGGGTCCTAGGAGTCCTACCGCCTTGGCAATCTCTTGTATGTCAATTGCTCTCAGATAAACCACAAAAAATCACTGCTGAGGAAGACAGTATCAAGACCTTTCCCTTATGTAAGGGACAAAAGGGTCTTCCTAAGAATGTGCATCGTCATCTTTTCTGATTAATGTTGTCAAAAGTAGATTATCTAGCCAGATGCTGCACAAAAAAACAGCTCTTGCCATCCCCTAGTGGGAGTGGTAGAAAAGTGGTTGGTGTGCTATAGGATTTTGCCTGGGAATACTAGCAGATCCTAGAAAGTGTCCCCTCAAAGGCAAATTCTCACAGGCTAGCAAATAGAAGCCAGCCACTGTGTCATGACTAAGGATATTCAAGGAATTCTTTTTAGAAACAGAGCAAATCTGTAGCCCAGGACATGTCTGAAAGTCACTGCTGGACTGGCTGGGCTCTGAAGCAGTTCTCAGGACAGGAACAATGTGGTTTTATTTTCCTTTTACTGGAGTCTTTCCCAAGGAAATCTGCTATCCAGTCTTCTGGTCAGCATCTCCACTTGTGGAAATGCAGGTAGGCACTGAGACGAAGAGGAAATATATCTAAATGTGGTCTCCCAGCATCATGTTAGTTATTCCCTTTGAGTGTTCCATCTGCCTGTAATGAAAACAAATTAAAAAAAAACCCCAAAAATTTCTTCCTAAATCCCAGCCATTCACCATCAAAAATCCAAGTGGAAGGGCAGCGTTTAGAGAAGCTAAGAACACTCAGGTTTCACCTTATTTTTTCCCAGCTGCACATATTTTTATTTTCATGCAGCTTCCCTAACTTAAATAAAAGCTGCTTTTTAGCAAGGAGAAGTTTTAAGGCCTGAGGTGTGCTAGGAACACAAATTTCTCAGAAAAATAAAGGCAGCTGAAAATATGGGAGAGAAACCTCACCTTGTTGTGTATCAGAAACAGCTGTCGGCTGTGATTCCCACAGAGGGGAGTGAAGTGTTAATTTTATCAGGTCACATTTCCCACACTGCAATTTTAGTGTAATCTGTTCTCAAGGCTTTAATCAGCAAATTCGTAATAGCAAGAGTACCAAACTCTTCTTCCTCATCTTTCTTGTCTCTCAGCACAAGTCATAGGATAAAAACCACAAAGGCCAATGTGCAATATGGAAAAAGAACATCTCTGAGATGGAACAGACCCAGTGAAATTCTTAGAAAGCATAAGAGAGATTTAAAAAAAACCCAGGATTTGTTTCATCCAGCTCTAACTGAACATTTTTCTGGGCAGATGTTTGAGTTGGTGAAACCAGCCTACGTCATTGCCTAAGAACAACGTTGGTGAGTGTCTCCATACCCCAAAAAGAAGAAAAACATACGGCAGCAACAGGAAAGAGGCCAATCTGGCAACCATTTTGTGGCTCTGCTCAGAGGAAAGAACTTGAAAGAAAAGCTAGCATTTTGGGTTGGGTTTGACCAATGTTCAAAATCTCGTGATATGGACCAAGCTCTATCAACTGCTATCAGAACAGAATTTATTTTTTTTCCTGCCAGAGCTCACTAGCTTTCTTAGTGTCTCTTTCAGAGAAATATCACAATTGGAAAGGGTGGGCAGTGTCACTGCCTATTCCCAGCTGCTGGAAGGAATATATTTACATTAGTTTGGCTGTGAATCTATTACTCTTTCCACAGTTTTTCTATCTGTAAACAACATTTTAAACCTCTGTAAGCTACAAGGATTTGTGTGCAATATTCTAGGAGATCCTAAAGGCATCAAAAATGGTCTAAATTTCTATAGGTGCCTGTGAAAATTAGGCGAACTCAAACCCGTAGTGGTGTGGGTCAACAGATTATTAGACCTCAGCTTCTCAGCTGGAGGGAAAAAAATGAAAACCCAACAATTATAGACTAGTACCAGCTATTTCATAAATTCCACCTCTTTTGAACACCTTTCACACTGTGGTACAATCAATGTTGGTCTTACAATGAAGTCAGTAATATTCCTGAGTGAACAGTGCTATGTGGCATTTGAGGTAAAGAACAGGGAAGGATGACACACTACAATTTTGCACCCAAAAGACCATGGAATGAGCAACAATCTACATTAATGAAGAATACTGGAGTCCTCAAAGCTGATCACTTCATAGGTAAGACAGCTAAAAGGGGACATCATTATGTGAGTGTAAGACAAGCATGGAAGGAAACTGAGTGCCTCTTTCGTTCTGCCATTTCTGTTTTTTACTAGAAAGAATAAGTATTTGAGTAGCTGTATTGCCTAAAATCTTGGGAAGGAAACATGGTTCTAAAATATCCCCTGATATGTCCTTTAAGCAACAAAACCAAAGTAAAATATTCCACATGAAAAAGCATATATCGTATGAAAATATGATTTACAGTTCTCAGTTTTCCTACTATAGTGCTGCCCTATCTATCTTTTACTGTAGAGGACAAGCAGATAGTTATATGATTTCACTTTATTCTATGTACGACCAAGGCCATATTTAACTGGGGCAGAACATTTAAAGATGACTTGGTCAGACCTTTTGGTTACCATGGGAATTACAAAGTTTGTAGTTTTTAAAGTAGGATGGAACCCTTATAAGCTCAAAGGATTCTTAACTAGTGACTCCAGGAAAGTTTCTTTGTTTCTTGGTTAACTTGCTTTTCCATAATGCTAAGTGGGAAAGAGATCCTGGGTAGAGTGAGAAGAATTCCCAATTACAGGCTGAGCATGACTGGGTTACTCTGACCTGTAGATGTCTACAATGAGACGGTCTCTGTGTGTGTGTGCACGCAGGTGGATGTATGCATGCACATGTGCTTGTGTGTTCATACATACAGAGGCAGTGTGTGTGTGAGTAGATAAACAGATATTTTACATATTCAATGCTCCAAATGGACCAGTTCCACCAAGCCAAATCTAATTATTAGTCATCCAGTAAAGATGGAGGATTTAAAGTATGTAAAAATATGAATGGTAATCAGGAACTTCTGTGAAGAAATCTTTTTGGATTCCTCCAAATGAAAATGATGTAACTCTAGAAAGAGAACACCCTGGTTATAAAATCATGCTGGCTTAGCACCAACTTTGAAAGTCTCACACAGTCACTTATAGACATATATATACATGCATGTATAGACTGACATGACTATGTTATATAAAGCAGATAAGATAATGGAGAAGCTAACAGTAATTGACATAAATTAGAAGCCATGAGGAAGGGGAGGGGAAAGCTGCAAGGAAAAACATGCAGCAATGAGCACTGTGGACAAGACATATCCTGACTTAAAATAAGCAGTACAAAAGGAAAACTAACAAAGGATCTGGTACCAGAAAGAATAGTTTGGGTTGGAACGGACCTTAAAGTCTATCCAGTTCCAACCCCCCTGCCATAGTCAGGGACATCTCCCATCAGCCCAGGCTGCTCAAGGCCCCATTCAATCTGGCCTTGAACACTTCCAAGAAGAGAGCATCCACAACCTCTCCGGACAACCTGTGCCAGGGTAGGAAAAAGTGTTCACGAAATAGCTCTCTCCTGTACTTCAGAAAAAAATTGTATTGTATGAGGTCTGTACACTACACTCTAGCAAGAATGAGAGGGATACCTAATAACAAGAGTAAAAGGTAGATGTTATAACTGGACAATATACACCCATAAGACTTGAAGGAACTAGTCTGGGCACACATTCTTCAGTTGGGACTGTTCTCACCTCATTTCAGATATCCTAAGGTTAGGATTCTTGTTTCAGCCAGCCTCTCTGTGGCAATGAATGGTACAACTAATGTGATTTATACTATCTAAAGGTAGGTGGAATAAACCTTCCCCAAAGGAGTTTCTCAATCTTCATTTACAGTAGAGAGTGTAGGAAATGTAGCTTGGGATGCATTCCCAGTTGTTAAAGTACCAAGGTATGTGAAAAAATAAACAGCTATTTTACTGTTGCAGTTGTCAGTGATCTTGGTGCTTCAGGCGCTGAAGCACACAACGTACAGTGGGAACAAAAACAAGTTGAATTTGTTCATACTGGAGAGAGGAAGGGAAAGAGAGGAACACAATTCTTTCTTCAGCTGTCTAATGGAGTCTTACACAGCCGATTGATCTAGAAAACTCTCAGAGATATACAGGAACAGGATGAGAAGCAATGGGCTCTGTTCGTTTCTTGGGAAATCCAGATTGCAAATCAAGAACAAAATCTAATGTCTGTGTTAAAGCACTGGGAGCTGTTCCCAAGAGAGGTTGTGGAATCCCTGTCCTCATAGAGACTCAAAATTGGACTGGACAAGGCATTGAACAGTCTTTGAACTTAACCCTCCTTTGAGTTGTGAATATTGGAGAAAAAGATGTCCAAAAGTCCTTTGCAAACAAAATCTCATGATTCTGTAATTTCCCACTGTAGCTGTAAGGCTGACAGCCTGACAAATATCCCAAGAGAAATCATGACATGACATGGGCTCAGCTCATAAATAATTACATTAAGAAATATAAATTAGGCAAATCAACAAGGTTTTATGGGAAACAGATTCTGACAAACTGACTTGATACCTTCATTTGGTAAAATTACTGGTTTGGTGGCTAAAGACAATCTTGTTGATGTTACAGACTTCTGTAAAGCATCTGAATTTACCCTGCAGGATGTTTTAATTAAGAAACTAGAAAGACACAAAATTTGGCCTCTATTCAATAGCTAAGAAATGGCTTACTTGGGGGACTCTAATGAAACTGTAAAAGAGAGAACTCTTATGAAGAAAAAGCATTTGTTGAAAGGCCCAGCTGGCATCCATTCCCATCTCACTGCTCTTCAAGGATCTCAGTGACCTGGGAGGAAATGTAATAGCAATACCTACAAAGTTTTCTTAGTGTACAAAGTCTTAATAAGAAAAGAAATGGGCTGGGGAGACAGAAGACAGTAAGCAGCGAGGATTGGTCATTGGTACAGATTGTCTTGGATGACGAAGCAAGCTCATTGCAAGAAAACAGGTCAGACGCATCCAGCTGTAAATCCATCCATCTAGGCACAAAATTGTAATGGAGTTTATGTATAGGACACCTCACACAGCAGCTGCAGTTTTGATAATTATTTGAGGGCCTCTGTGGACACAGTATCAAGAAGGGAAAATATGATCTTTAGAAGCACAAAAAAAGATACACTGAAAAGAAATATAAGAGAAATATAGACAACTGTGTTTGTCATTGGTGTGACCACTGCTGAAGTGCAGCATTCACGTCTAGCATTAACAACTCAGGCAGCATATAGCTAATTTGTGGAGGGTTAATGATAGAGCTTCTTGGTTAGTTACATTATTGGAAAATATTCCTCAGAAGGAAATAATTAAGCTAAGCACATCAAGAGACTTCAAGAATCCCATTGAAGAGGTGGCATGATCCTTCGGAGACATCCTCGTCTGTTCCCTGCCCTCTGTGGGATCAACAACAGTCATGTCACTGCTGGCAGATGCTGTATAATCTGCTCTTGAAAACTCTGCATGTGCCACGTTGCAATATTAATACATAAAAGGCAACTGTAGGGAAGAAGGAAGTCACGTGTGCTATTTATTTGCTGAGGCAAAACAAGAAATAGTAGTTTAAAGACAGCTATGCAGCCTCTCCTCAGAATTCTCCAGTCTGAAACCCCCAATTTTCTTGCTCTTTTCCCCACAGTTCTTGATTTGAAGACTCTTACAGCCCTCAGCACTCAAGTCCGAACTCTCTAAACATCATTCACCTCTTAGAACCATGATGTCTCACAGTGGACAGAGACCTCTGTGTGACTTTACCACACAAGCAGAATAGAATTCTTATTCCACACATTTTGAAGATAATAATCCTCTCTATACAGCCTAGTATAGTGCTTGAACATTTCTTAATGACCTGCCATTGACTCATGATGACTAAAGACCATGGTATCATCTCCATCAGTGGGAAAACTCAACCACAATTAACTCTTTTTTTTCTCTTTCTTATTTTTCTTTAGTGATGTTATTTAGTACAAACGAGAATTAACTCAGAGAACCCAATGACATATATTAAATAATGCAGATAATAACATGAGAAGGTAACAATGACCAGTCATGACCACAAATAGGAGAAGTCTCTTTACACCCATGAACTGATAGCAGAATCTCTCATTATTCCAAGAGCTTAAGCATACAACACAACACCCATTTGCTTAACCAGCAACAACACTTAAAAAGTCAGGGCTAGTCTACCTCTAATCCATGAACAAGAAGAGCAGTACATAAGAATCCTGACCTAGTCTCCATTAATCCTGAGCACCCAGATATAGGAGGAAAGGCCACACAGTCAGCCCTTCACTGAGCTGTTCTTTAAAGCACTTTTCACTAGGAAATTCTTTTCTCTGTGCTTCCTATGGTCCTTGATCCTAGGTGAGTTACAAAGCAGAGTGGAAAGTTCATATGACGAGGAGAAGATATACAGACTTATCTGCTTCCAGCAGTCCACCCAAAATTACAACTCAGAGACAGGAAAGGGATGATATCATGAAACTGAAAGGCTGATACTTTTAAAGGCATAGAAAAAAAAAGAAAAAATATTATTTTGTCTGATCCAAACGCAGCATGCAGGCTCCAAATCCAGAAAGCAAAAAAAAAAAGAAAAAAAAAAGGTTGCATTTCTAGCTCATAGCATATAAAGTTCTTGGGTTTTTTCCCCCTTTTTTCTTAATCCTGCCAGGAAACTGGAACAAGACAGAGCCATTCTCTCCTCTCATGCTTCTACAACCCTTCTATCTGCCTGATATATTTCAGAGGTACTTAGCCTATGATTTCTTCCTAAGGGGCACAGCCATCCATATTTCTTCAAGTGCATAGGAGAGTTCTTTCCCCTCATCTTGCTGTTTGATGTGCAAATATGTCAGGCGCACACACACACTTGCTTCCATCAGCAGATATTGCCTCCTCCTTGGACAGCTCTAATGTGGGAGAGTCAACACAAGGGCTCTCACACATATCACAGTCCTTCTGCTGCAGTTCCAGCAGCTCCAGCACTGAAATCACCAAGGCAGGAGGGAGCAAGGACTATTTCATGCATGAGTTCAGTGTGAAGGAAATGTGGTCAAGGAGACTTAGGGAGGAGTAAGTCATGACAGAGTGTCTCTCTGTCTGTGTGACTTATCCTGAAAAGACCTGCAGACATCAGGAAGGTTCTTGAGCACTTTCCACTCTGGAAATCTACTTGCAGTTTTGCTAAGTTTTCATCATTGGTGTTGTAAATGGATGTCTTGCTTCAGGCTTATTACCTATATATGTGTGTATACATGCATGTCTGTAACAGGTTATTTATATATGTATGCACCTGCTGGCCAAAACATCTGGCCAAAACATCCTACCTACTGGCAAGTCAGGGACTTGGTGGACTAAACACAGACTCACAGCATTGATTTGCAACATGTCAAGGACAAAATGGAAATTTTGCTTTTGAAAGGTCTTGCTTTCTATGCTACCCATTTGATATGTAGAAACAGAGGTGACTGTTGTGTCAACCAACACTTGCCACTTGTTACACGTATGAACATTCACTCAAATTACCTACATTATTTTAGCAGAAAACTCAGACTTCATCAATGCTCAGCCAAGATGTCTTAGATTTCATCCCCTAAAATCTCCACAGTTATTCCTTGCTGAACTCAAGTCTCTCGTAGCTCCTAGGATAACTGTACTTTTCACATGCCACACCCACCAAATCAGTAGTATATTTCACCTCCCTATGTAGCTGAACTGCACACGTGCTTTCTTCATGGGGGAGCACAGACTCAGTAAGACATTCCTGGAAGACCACCACTCTGTATTTACAGCTGTTACAAGGAAAAACCTATGAAGCACGTAAGAGAAATTTCAGATGACATCCAATCAATAATGACCAATAAAGCAAGGATCTGTATAGAAACATGGTGCACCAGAAGGCAAGGATCATACTATAAAAGACAGTGCTGTAAGACAAGTCCATAAAAGGAGGCCTGAAGCTGGCTGTCCACTCCTTAAATGTCAAGTAGTAAACTTTAGACCCTTCACTGTATCTGGCATGCTCATATAGAATGAGGAGTGCTGTTTGTCTAAATGCAATGCCTGAAAGACAATTTCCCCGGCACAAGCTCCTGCTTGTCTCAAATAGCAAAATCTTAGATCTTCTAGGCTTACTAGAAATAAAAAAAATAGTCATAGTGAATGAATTAAGCAGTTATTAAAAAGCTTGGGTAACTCTTTCAGAGCCCTGATATATATTTATAAAATTGAGCTTCACTACTGGAATCCAGCATTGGATTATTTCCCTTGGCTTAAAACCAGAAAGGTTTTGGTGGCGCATGTTGTGAACCTTCTGCACTTCTAGTATGAGACAAAAACTTTGCAACCCACCATCTGCAGGGAGTTAGAAAAGGTGTAATAGTCCAGCAGGGTACAGAGAAAGTGTGCTCTTGACTGACTTATCTGCTGAAGTCACAAGTGATATTATCATCTACATTAGGTTTTAAGGCTTGGATCTCATCTTGCTCGGGTTTGGAGACTTTGTTGAGATCAGAGAAGCTGCGGAGTGGGGAGAAGGGAATGCTGCCCACCAAAACCTGTATAGAGAAGACGGGGGTCATTCAAGAGCAGCATAGGATTGCACAGAATGAAGAGCAGACTAGAACAGCTTCTTTGACCAAATCACTTTCAAACTAGTCCAAATTTGAACTTATTTCTTGATAATGTGACCAATAGGGATCTGAAATCCATTAGGAAGGAAAACTGTATTTGTGATTCACTCAAACCTATTTTTGTAAGATTTCTACACACTACAATTCCCAGTGTACTAACCTGACAGGCTAAAACTCTAATTAGTATCTCTAAACAGACACTGACTTGTCTAAGGCCCAGCTGGCTTAACTAAATCACTTTGAGTTTCCTGACATCTTCAGAGAGAAGCCAAGGACACAGCACAAACCACCTCAGAAGCTGGGCTTTGTTTGTGGCTTAGATAACCCTGCCATCGCTTGTTGCCATCACCTAGCTCAAACTATGTGCTCTGAATGATGCATCTCCTTTCCAGGAGTTGGTGCAGAAGCAGGCCATGTGTTCATGACTTTCTCATGATCTGCAAAGAGTGCATTGCGCCATGACAAGCTATCACTGGTGTTTGTTCCAGGCTACAGATTTTGTGACTGACTCTATGCTACCATCTTAACTTCTCCAGAAAATACCCCAGTTGCTGGAAATCACAAATATTTGTTTTACAAACCTCACTGGCCGCAGACCAAACCAGAGATACTGACTGTTGCTTAAACAATGCACAAAGGATTTAAGCTTCTTGCTAAGCAATCCACAACCTCCTCCCCTCAAAAAAAGACATACCTTTCCCATATGTGTTACGTGTTTCATATAATTTATTGCACACATGGTACAAATATATCTGACAATATATAAAATGCAATTTTTAGAAGAAGAAGAAAAATAAAGAATTGGCCTATTGTTCTGCTGGTTAAAATTTGGGACACCACACGTTATACATTAAAATTATAAGAATATGTTGAAAATATTTTATGTCATTCTATGTAATATATTTGAAATATGACAATTTCTATAGGCTGTAATATGTTCCACATTGCCTGATATATTCTAAGCGTGTATGCAATACATTTCACAAAATAAATGACAAAAAAAGAAATTAACAAAAATTTTCCTTTTGCTTAAGCTTGGTGTATATAATAAATAAATATACTTGTACTTTCATGAAAGAAATAAAGAAAAATAAAATTTTATTCCTAACACTTTTTATGCTGTTATTCATTGACATATGGGTTTTTATTTACAGCAAACAAGAATGTCACAGAAACTATGAACTTACCATGGCACACAAATGCAGCAATTACAAGTATGAAATGACCAAATGCAAAGTACACATAATACCCAGAGATTTACATAACCCAATGGAAACAGAAAATATAATGAGACTAGACAATCAGTCACACTTATAGCAGCCACTTTACAAATATTTCATTGAAGCCATAAAACTGTTTGATGAAAATCATCCTTCACACAGATGCTATTAAAGAGCATCCCCCACCTAAAAGCCCAACATATTGTTACCAATTGCGTAACATATTGTTGTGCTGAAGGGCTTAGAATACTATGTTCCATTGCAATGCAAAACCAGAAAACTATAGGATCAAGAGACAGAAAAGAGTTATTAATTTCCCTTTCTTCTCCTTCCTAGAAGCCCAGTCAGGATGATTTCCCATCGTATACAAGACAGAAAAAACTCCTTGTGTTCTTATGCTTGTGGTGCTACACAATGCAAGGGGAGAGAGGAGGAACAACTCCAGATGTGGAGAAGGCCATGCCAGAGGAAGGCAGCAACGAGGAGCTTACATTGCCTTGTATGAGCTAAACAACAGGGAAACTTAAAAAGGGGCAGGAGAACTTCTCAGGCAGACTCCTGGGGGCTCAGGGCACCCCTTTTATTGGAGGATTCACATACCAGGTAGAAAAACATCTCTCAGAGGAACTGATACAGAGGAATGGATTGTGATAATACTTAAGCTTTTCTCCCTCTGGCCCATTCAGTAGGTGATTATCAAAACACAATAATTACATATGAGAATATCTTAGGCAGCTTAACATGTAAAAAGTCATTTCATAGCTGTAGGCACATTATCAACTCATGCAGCAGCCAGACATGATGCAGAAATGCTGCTGGATGTGAAAGGAAATAACCCTGCCAACTGAAAGATAATTTTAAGACTTATACATTTGGACAAAATTCAGGTGATCTTGGCCCACTCCACCCAGTTGCTCACAGCTTGCTTGTTTACTTGACCTTTAAAATGTGGTTCCAGAGTTGCACTACTCCCAGATTCTACCTAGCTTGACTATCTATCTGCACAGGGATTTTTCTTTACAATGTTAACATGCAGAAGCAGACACAATGGGGCTCTGGATCTGACTGGCTGTTCACACATCCCGTTGCAGGGTAATTGTCTGCTTGACCATTGCTCTAGTCCAGATCTGTCCCAGCTCCCAGAATTTTTGGATGTTTTTTAGGAGTGTCTCATAGGTTAAAAACCCACTACTCATGTGTCTACAGATTAGTGGTTAAACCCTCCTGTAAGCTCCTGAGCAAATATAGGTTTGTTGATACTGGAAATGGACTGCTGTGGGACTATCGGCACCTACACCTCTACCACCTGAGCTTTAAAGAGGGGCCTGTAATATCTTGGTGCCTCAATTTCCCAGAAATAAGAATGCATGGGATTCAAGTGTTGAGACGAAATTGTAAGATCATGTGTTATTTCATTTTCCATCTGCTCAAGGCAGAATCACCCCTAGTTAACCATTTAAATACAAAATACTCTAAATATCTGAAAGAAATCAACAACCCTTTTTGGTTTTTGCAATGCTATCATAAGCCAGTGTTGAATTTTGCCCAGATTTAACATACTTTTATGTGCTTATTGCTTATGAAAAGTAAAAGGGCTTATGCACATATTTCAGTGCTTTGCAAGACAGAGATATGTTTACATACACGTGGTGATACTTTGGTGACAGCCCTTCCTTGTATGAGTTACAATAGAAAAGTCAGAACCAATTCACCTTTAGGTGCTCGGATATACTTATCTGCCCAGTGAGTCATGATTTCCTTGCTGTTAGCTATTAATAACCCTTGGAGGAACTTTTCAAGCTGATAACCATTTCCTATAATTTTTTGTCATTTTGAACATTTTTATTTTATTTTCCCATTTCTCCAAGTCCCCCAAAGTCAGCCAGATTCCCAGAACCCTTGTGGAGTAAAGAGATCGCTTCCTGCCCTTCCCGTCCTCCTGCTTCCTCCACCCTTTCCAGGCCAATAAAGGGACTTTAAATTATTGAGATCATCTTTTTCTTTTTTGGTTCTGTTCTGTTTTGTTGGTTTTAGTGTGGTCAGTTACTTAGTACTTTCTCATTTTCTGGCCCAGATCTTCATCTTCTCAGTAGAGTGGATGTAACACGAACCAGTGAACTTTAAATATTTGAGGCCAACAATAGCCCTTAAAGCAATGTATATTTAATGGCACAATATATATTGAATTATATTTAACCACTCCCCCAAGGGACAGAGTTCAAACACCAGCTGGCAAGAAAGTTGCCCCTCTAGCTTACTCAAGTGCTGATTTTTTTGGTACTGTCATACCCTTGCCTCTTCATATCGGAAAGGGAGTATGAGCAGCAACTGGAAGGATCAGTCCATGAACTGGGTAGAATGAAGAGTGATTTCACTTTGCAATTCCACTTCTAAACTAAGCATGAAAGTTGGGGACTAGGATAATCCTCAATATACTTTGTTCCTGCTCAGGATAAGCTTGCTTCCTGGAGCTAATAGTCTTTTTTTACAAAGGGGAATTTTAGCTTGTGGACATGTTCAGAATAAGGAAAAAATCTCCTGTTTCATGCAGCCTTTGAGAAAACCAGTGATATCTCATTTGTCTAGACCAAAAGTGAGAAACATGTTAACACAGATGCCCCCTGAAAGATGCAAATAGAGAAGGAGAAGATCTAGAGGGATTATCTGCATTCTGCTTTAAACACATTCCACCTCACAGGTGTATGAAAGAGAGAAATGAGAAAAATACAGAGAAAACCCAAGATGAAATAATTTCCAGGTGCAGCCCTTGCCCTGATGCAGCCAATGCAGCCAGATCCCTGCTGCCTCTCCAACAGAACATCTCAGCCTCTCAGAGCTCATTAGGATCTAAAAGAAGGTCATAGACAATAACCGTGTGCCTTAAACCTTGTCCATCTTACAGGCATCTTGTCTCAAGCAATCAAAGGCAGCCTAAGCTGGCATAGCCCAGTAATTAGTCGGCTGTGCTTCCAGCTGGTTTGCAGGCACATGGCAGGTTAAACAATAAATAAATCAGATTAGGCTGAAATCTGTTAAGCAAGAGTGGTCCTGGCATGCAAAGCCATTTCTTCAAAGCATCGCAGTTCAGTGCTCAGGTTTTGTTTTCCAAAGCCTCTTATCATGGTTATGGCTACATGGTACTTTTCAGACAGACACAAGATGATTTTGGCTGAGCTTTGAGTAGGAGCCATGGATTGGCTATAGACCAGAAGCAACATAACCTCCTGAGAAGGTAGGTATATGAGCTCTGGTTGGCTTGTGGCTGATCCAAGGCTTGAACAGAGCAATCTGCTATCTTGTGTGAAAGGAATTTTCCTTTCATGGCCTGGGGAAATACTTGTGCTCGCTTGCAAGCCTCATAGCCTCCATCCAAATGAACATTACCAGTCTGACTGCTCTGTGGACTTTCCTGTCTGCTGCAAAAGTGTTTCATCAAGAGCTCAAGGCATGTGCATTAAAAAGAAAAAAATGGTTATTTCTTTGCTAAAGTCAAAGAGTCAATTCAATTTATGTGTAATGAGGAGAGGGAAGGTAATATAAAGTGTGCCTTCTTTAAAATAAATAAAAGTCTCTTTGTCTGGAATCTAGGGATTTAGGAGCAAGTGGACAGGAACATTTTCACAGTGGCTGTAGCCCTTTCTTCCCCAACAAGTGCAGGAAAAGTTTGCTGTCAGCATGGATGAGGTGAAAGCCACAAGGCCTTGTGGCTGACATCACTGGTACTTGGCAGCTGGGGAGCCAGTGCCTTACTTGGTCTTGTTGCTCTGATACACCAGTGACAGTTTGGGATCCCACCCTTCCTTCTTATCATCGTCTCATTCTGTGCTTATCTGGCTGTGTTCAGGATGGCTCCTTAAACTGTCTTTATCGATGATAGATCTAGCAGGGGTTGATGAAGATATTTTATGGGTTTTGCAGTGAGAGCTGGGGTGGTGCTAATCTCCTCTCACTCGGCTGACCCCCAAAAATAAAACTGGTGAAGCATGCACTCACAAATCCCTCAGTTAGCCAGTGCTGACATATCATATTGTGAATGTTAAGAGGAAGATGTTAAAGATTGTTTTTCATCCACTAAAGCAAAAGAGACAATGCTCAAATTTTCTGTTTACACTGGCTCTTATGCATTACTTTGAATTACCAGAGAAAACATGCATGTAGCCATATAACCTTCTTTGTTTATCTTTACAGATTGATTCAAATTTGTGACATAATCCTATGTTGTTCTTAATTCCTTTTGTTTCCCCAGGTCCTTGAAATAAATGGACTAACTTTGGGTTGCATTTGGCTAGAGCCCATACTTTCAAGAAGTCAGATTTGTTGTCCAAACGCTTGAGCCAAAGATTAATTGCAGATAGCTTAGTAATGTCATATCAGATCTGTTCTTTCTCATTTCCCACTTCATCCTCTTCCCTGATCTCCCAATACGAGATGAATATCAGCCTCTAATGCTGACTTGAAGGCAAGAATGAGTTGGTTGTGTTTTCTTGACACCAGACCACTTCCATGCATCAGCCAGCAGGAGTGGTGTACAATATATGCTCTTACCTAATCTGACTCTCTTCTCTGCCATTTTCTCCAACTGTTTGGCTCTGCCAACTTTTGGGAAGGCTCAGCAAGGGAGTGGGGAAACTCTTCAGTGGAAGGAGTAATTCATGCGTCATTATTATTGTGTCATACTAAGAAACAGCACAATACCCCATGGACATCCCCAGCATTATTGTCAGGAGTTAGAGACCACCAGGACCCCTTTCCCCACTAAGCTCTGTGTCAGCTTTATCTTTCACCATGGTCCTGCATTCACAACGGAGAGAGTTCCTATTAAGCCTGAGTGAAATGAAAATGAGACAACAGTTTTCAGTCTACTTCCTGGCTCAGAGAGCTTCAGGACAAAACTCCAGGCTTCGTTGGGAAGGTGGTCCAATAGCTTGTGCTTTGGGGTTTTCTCTCCAAGCACGAAGTAAAGCCCTGCATCTCAGCACAGCACGTGTAGCAAGAAATTGTAAGAGGTTTCATATCAGAATCCATGAACCAGAGACAATCGAAATCCCTAGTCATTGTTGACAGCCATGGTCAGAGTGTATTTCTAGGATATAGAATCAGTGGCTGGTTCTGCATGAGCTTCAAGTTTCTTTGGCAATTTGGAACACAGCAATACTTTTCCCTTTTCTTTTCTCTTCTTTTAAAGAAGAAATAATATTTGGAGACTTCACCAATGGTAAAATTTTTATTTTCAGGGGCTCCTCGCAGTTTCCCATCCTTCAACTGAATGGCACACCACTGTTGAGCTAGTCATCACCACAACAAGCATGTATCTCCCTGTCTGTGCTACTCCAGTGACCCATCACTGAGAACAAAACTGTCCTTGTTTGGTGTCATCTGACTGAATCGCTCCTTTTGCCTCTATCTCCCTTGAACGCACATGTAACCTGGCTGTATTTGAAACCTCATCAGTCTAAAGAAGATTGATGCTTACATTGAGGTCCAAAGGTGACTCAGAACAGTAACAGTTTTGAGAGCTGTGCCTCATCCCCACTCTAGAGATGGGTGCAGGAGCCACTTGGTATGTTATTTATTTATTTATTTATTTATTTATTTATTTATTTATTTATATTTGAATGTCTCAGTTCTTCTGAAGCAAGCATTGGCTGCAGGCCCACAGCCAGATGGAGCTGAAATGCTTTCTAAGAAAAACATGAACAAGGGAATTGCATTTTGATGTTGTAATTTCTTCAAAGGGGTATTTATTTCCAGTGCTCTTTTTAACCCCTGTCACTCCTCTCCCACCTCTGGGATTTGGTGTACAAAATTCAAAGAAGCTATCAAACTTCCTATAATTGTTGCTGGTTTGGTTTGCATCTGGCTTTAATACCAAAAGGTCTGGGGCAGACAGCTCCAGAAAGGGAAATCTATATTGGGCAGTGGCAGATTGCATCATGGAAATCTGGTCCAGTGAGGAGGAGAAGAAAGAGGTCTTTTGAGCAGCTCTGTTCTTACAGCTTCACAGTCTTCTCTGTTCTGGTGAGTCTGCAGATGATATCTGCATGCACTGCAACGGACTGGTCTGGATCCATGGACTTGTTTGATCCACTTAAACTAATCAAGAGCCATCAAGTGGTAACTTTATGTCATTATAATGTGGGCTGGATTAGAAGTGTGTGTTGAAGGCTCTGTTTGGAGATTTTACATTCTAAAGAACTCATTCCAGTTCAGTACAGGGACCAGCTCCATTCAAGCCAACAATACTAGCCTGAGTCACATCCTCTAAAAATTTCACTCAATATATCTGTTCTTCTTGGTCAGCAAATATGTTTCAAAAGCCCAAGTAAATCAACAGTGGTATTTGAGAGTCAACCATTCCCCTGTCTAGTTGAAAAATCTCAGAATATTCCCAAATTCCAGCTACTCAGTGCCCTCTGTGTAAAAGGTGGCTGAGGAGGGATGCAGTTCTTTTAGCATTTTGCCCTTCCATAACATAAATATAGAAGTATTTTTTTATAATTACCTTGAAGACGTTTCCATTACAACTACAGAAAAAACATGAAGTTTGCCTCTTTCTTCCGACAAACTATGATAATGAAACAAACCTTTTCATTGTTTGATAATGCCTGAAAGAGGGATTATTGGTAAAATAAAACACTGTGCTTTTAAGGTATACTTTATCCAAACTTGCCGCATGAAGAGGCATTTCTTCAGAATTTCAGTGTGTGTCCTGACTTTGTAGGACCAATAAATCTTGAGCATTAAAAAATCATTCTCTTACTCATCTTTTCATCTCTCTAGATAGTGGGGAGTAAAGATTAAACAAGTATTATGGGTTAATTTATCTGATCTACATCAGGCTCAAAAGAACACGAGGAGGAGAAACTTTGCTCCTAAAAGCAATACACTGTTTTTATGACCACTACAAAGTGCTTTCTGACTGTCTCAGGAAGGAGGAGTAGAGACATTACAGAGCAGTGAATTTCTTTGCAAAAAGATTCAACAAACTTAGATTGATAATTTTCTATAGATACTTCTGGAACTGAGATTGTCAAAGCCACCAGCTGCTCTGAGTAGGTAATGGAATACCACAGTTTACAAAACATTACAAGACTTTTTCTTTACTGAAAATAGCTGAGGAGTGCATGAACCTTATACCCACACAGATTAGCTGGCTGATCTCCACTGACCCAGAGATTGTACAAGAGTTGACAGTGTTCCCTTCACAGCTTCAGAGGCACTGACCTTAAAAAGTCATCCCCTACTGATTTTGAAAGAGTTAAGTGGCTGCAGCACACCAGCTCTGACAGGATGCTTCAGTCCTAGCCAGGCTGTTCACTCCAAAGCTACTCCTTCTCCTTCCTAGTCATCAGGTTGCAGGAATAAAAATACAAGAGATGGTTTTAGGATATACTTCTGTTTTGTTTCAGGTAGGAGGAATTTGCTGGTGTAAAATGCATGACCCCAAGGAATGGTTCCTGACACTCATGTCAGCTTTCATGCTAGAGAGTGATAATACAGTCTGTAAATATATCGGAGAGGGGATGTCTTGTCAGAAGAGAACTGGAGGCATTCATTTTATAAAGGTCCTTCATTTCCAAAGGTCACCTTTTGCATACCATTTGTTTCTCATCTCTTGGTTGCTGGTTTAGAAACAAACAAGTGCCAGGAAAGAACAAGGAGACAGAGTGGTTTGAAGGTAAAAGGGCAGAATGATCTCATGCACCTGGAGCTGATGATGGTCTCTGGTGTCAAGCTCATCCAAGGAGTTTCTGTAGCATCGAGAGACATGCAGAATATTTGTGTACCATCCGAGCATCCTATACATGTAGGGAAAATGTAGCTGGGAAAGCAATTTCTCACAGATTTGCTTTGAATATAGTATTTGTGACTTTTCCCATGCTTGGCCAAATCACATTTTTATATGTTGACAAACTCCTCAAAGCCTTTACTCCTCTGATGTAACAGGAAACTGGAAAGCCTCTATAACATTGCCTTATCATACAGCCCTAACTGAAGCTGGAGGAACCATTTTTCAAAGACAGCAACTTCCTGAGACTGGTCTCTCTGCCGAGACTATCAAAAAGTGAATAAAACAATACTAAATGTAGCAGTAACTTTTAACACAGATATCTCCCCTGCAGTCTTTTAGCTTTCTTCCATTTAAGAGGAGAGCTAAATAGAGGGTCAAGAAATAGATTTATTATGAAATGAGAGGGAGATAGAGACATATGTTCAATAACGGCACAGAGAGTTACCTGTGCATGTTCTGTCCTCAGTGAAAAATAAAAAAAACCCACACATCAGCCAAAAAGTTCGAAAAACATTCCCACAATATTATTTCCTCTAGCTCTTGTCATAGGAATCGATGTCATAGGATCGATGATCCTCCTTCTCCAAAGAAGAACTTGTTTGTCCCTGAGCCTCCAGTTTACAGAAAATAATTCACAAAAAATGAAAACCAGAAGCATAAAGCATACAACATGGTTAATAAAACCCTTTTCTTGAGCGACTTCAAGAAAAATCAAGCCTTCTTAGCATTGGACCTAAATTTCTCCCCCTAAGAAGGAACGAAAAGCGTATTTCAGAGTTTTTTGGGGCATAAAGAGAAAAGCTGGGAAAGTGCGTTTGTTGGTGGCTGATGCCAAGCATTTAGGACAGTGATGACCTGGTCTAGGTATATCTTGGTGTCTTAGTTTATGCCACAGGTTATTTCCATAGATTTTTATGGATGACAATGTCCTTTCAATGATGGTTGATGTTGAAGTTGACCCTTTTCAACCTTATTATTACATAGAAGGTCTTTCAGATAAATTCTGGCAGCTATATATGCTCTAGATGTAATTTGCAATAAAGAAAAGAATTTGCACACTTCCTTAAGTTAAAAAAAAAACATGAAAAACCCAAACAAACAACAAAAAACCCTCTGTAATTGTTAAAGTTAGGGAGTATGTGGTATTACCCTGTTCAGAAAGAGGCTTCATGTGCTGGATTTGTGAAGACACAAAGGGAAAATGCTAAACTAGAACTCCTAAAAATATGACTCATCCTGATAAGACTGAGGGATACATATGAGGTCCAACAAAAAAAAAAAAAATCCAAGTCTGTGCATGTAACTCTTTTTATTTAACAAATTAAGAAAATCAACTACAATGATCTTCAAAACACTTCCCTTCTTAGTTGACATGCAGTTGCATACAAGACTGCCAACTGAAATTCTGCAGAACGTTTTCCAAAAGACTGTTGAGGATCTCTGTAATTTTTCTTTCACATCTTCTACCAGCAAAAAATGGTACATGCTCCTTTGAGCATGTACTTGATCTTTGGAAGGAAGCAGAAATCACAGGTAGACGGTTCTGGCAAATAGGGTGAGTGCTCAGGCACAGTGATGCTGTTATTAACTAAAAACTGCTTCACGTTAACTCACTGTTCACTCTTGCACACCAGCAATTTCCAGTCAAAGGTAAGAAAATGTCTATATTTGAACACATGTCAACTCGTACTGAGTGAAATGACCGAGTTGAGCCTTGTATCACCATGACAGGTTAGAACACATTCTATAACCATCTCTTTGTCTTTCTACTCCCATTCTTTGTTCCCAAGCTAGAGGGTTAGTCTTGAGGGTTTTTTTTTTTGTCAGACCTCATATACTGAAGGCAAAGTCAAGCGTTATAAATTGATTTCATTCCTTCATGATTATATTTGCAATACTGAGTTTTTGTTAAAAAAAAATCTGGAAACAATTACATAAGAGAAAAACACAAGTCAAAAGACCCAAAAGAATATATTTTAATTCCTATAGTCACAGAGATACTTTTGCAAGTGCGTGGCCTCAGGGCAACTTAATGATTCAAAACTAAGATGATATACAAAAAAAAACACCAAAACTCTTCATTACTATCTGTAACATTAAGACATTGCAAATTTCAGTCACAGTCATAATTTTGGGGTGATGGTGCATGTTTTTGTAATGTTTGAGGCTGTCAGAAATTTTTATTCCCTATGGAATGCATTGTTTTGAGACAGAGGAGAAAAACATAGTGTTTATAATCTGAAGTAGACAGCATAAAAGCAAGAAAACCAATCTGACCTATAAATCAGGAATGAATCGTATAACATAAAGTGTCCTAGTTTAAAAGCCTAGGGCAGGTAAAATATACCAGAGAAAACTCATTTTGTGAAAATCCAATACAAGTGTAATATGTGCTTTAAATTTCTTCCTTGTTGCTCCTTCAGAGTTGTTATCAAAACAGGTAAGGATTTTTCGATGAAGGATGTTCACCCAGAGTGTCCTTTTTAATCTCATTCACAAAGAAATACTCAGCTCTCAGCTCCAACCAAGTTCACACATACAGTTGTTTCAATTTTAGTGCTCTTTACAGAAGTTATCTTTTGCTTCCAGCAGCACAGACACCAACACAACTGTGAGGAAACCAACTTCACTTTCAGTAGGGGAAAAAAAAAAACAGTTGGGAATAATGTCCTCTAGACTCCAGTGCCATGTCTAAGCCCTAGAACCACTTGCAGAAGAATAAAATGAGAGAGAAAAATGAAAATGAGAGGTATTTGTTGCTGTTGACCAGTACCAGTCACCAGGTTCCATATGCAAGTTTTCTGTGAATACAGCTACCAGGAGAAAAGAAATGAAAGTCAACATAAACCTCTTAAATCTGCTCAAATGGCTTGCCTTCAATTTTCAGGTTTGATACTGTCATTTCACGTCAGTTGTCTTTTGAGAGTAAGCTTCTGGAACTGATTTGAGCTCATTTAATAAAATGTTTACATCCAGACCCATCGCTCTGGCAGAACATGTTGCACTTCCAAACATTTTCTTGAAGAACACAAAAGAAGAAAAATCTAGCACAATGAGTCATTTCAGTGCCTACGAAACAGAAAAGTTTAAGAACAGTGGTTCGCAGTTTCTGCCTCATCTGTGAGTTCCATACAACTTCCACATCAATGCATTTGCTTTCTTCCCCTGAGGGTGAAGTGCTGGGTATTTAGTAATGTGATTACTGCAACTATCTAACCTAATATTGCATTAAAATGCAACATTGGGAACAATTTTCCAGAGGCAGTCAGACCATTTTGACAAGCATAAATCCACAACATCACACAGTGACTAAATTGAAGGCAGATATTTGCCACCTCTTCCCTGTTCACCCCTTCTGACCAGCTGTGCTATTGACCCAGCCTCTCTGGAGCTGTCCACAGCTGTGTTTTCCACATAGCCTTTACCTGAATGATATTTCTGATACAGCTTGGGACCATTGCTTACCAGAGGGAGTGATTTTTCAGACTGCGTATGGCAGGTCTGTAGACCATGACAGGTGAGTTCAACACAAGGTGGCTTTCTTAACAGGATTGATTTACTGCTAAAGTTTTGTTCATGTGTAAAGCATTAATTTTAAGGTCTCTTTTTTGTTGTTGTTGCACAAATGCAGCCTTGTGGACAGAGTAACTAGTGACTGAAACCTTTCTGAAGGGAGTGTTTCTTGTTACTTGTGGGGCAAAGCCGGGGCCTTGATCCATACTCTCAGGACAACGGTGGTTTGCAAATGTTCAGTAACACCCTTCTGTCTGGGCTCCATTTCTGCTGTTTCTGACACCTACTAGCAGGTCAAAAATCATCTAATTGTTTCTTGATACTTCCCAGACACCAACCCCATCTTGAAAATGGCAGTCTACAAATAACCTTACAGATAGAAAAAAACAACGTCCACCACACTTGCCTCCAGAAACGCAGCAGCCATCCAAATTACTCCCTGAGATGTGTAATATGAAGCCAAACCTCCAGACACTATCAGATTGGCAGTGAAGAGAGTATTCTTGATAACCCCAGTATCAGCCCCAAAACACTCAGCAAACAAGGCTACTCCTCTAGAGACAGTGATCACAGATGTAAATGAGCCTTCTGAAGTACATATGTAAAACACACTACAATATAAAAAGAAAACCCTATTAAAAGCACACTTCACGCTAGTTTGGAATCTGTCCAGAACATCCTGAAATTACAGTCTTTGTTAGCATCTGATCATTTGAGAGGAATTGTCCTCAAAGTTTCCCTTAGAATTTTCCAAAGTGCTCACCAAATACTTTATTAGAAGCAAAATTTCTCATGGTAAACTTATCCCAAGCAGAGTGAGGCCATGCCAAAGCAACAGATTTAAAACTTGCTGACACATGTACATACCCCATAGAATAAGAACCCCATTCCCATCCAAAAGAAAACATCAAAGCTTTGCATCCTACATGTACTCATTCCAGAACGTGATCTATTCTATCCAAAGCACCAAATGCCTTCATGGAAAGTATGTGGGTGAAACTCATCAACCACTGTACACCACAACATTTTCACGCAGGCAATCTGCAAAAGACAGAAACACCCGGTGGGAGAACATTTCTCACAATATAACCACCCTCTGTTTGACTTTTTAGTCTTGATCTTCAAAGGCATTCCACAAAACATTTTCAAAAGATGAGCTTTGGATATCAAATTCCTAACCCTACTTCATCCTAAAAATCACAGCACATTAGGGATGTTGGCTTTACGTCACAATTTTCCCTATACTGTAACTGAAGCACCAGCCATCTGTCTCTGTAACACAGAAGTTATTGAACTTTTGTTAACATACATTTTGTTTCCATAGGTACCAAATACCTTTTCCTATCTAAATATCAAGCTTTTCAGTTCAAGCTGCAAAGCAAGTTTTCTCCACTTTAATAGCTGGAATGTTGCTTCTTCAGTTTCAGGCCCAAGAAATGCCTTGTCTTTACTTTTTATCAGTTGCTGTAATGAGGGATGTCATGTCTCCACACAAATATCTGCTTGATTATTTCACCAGTGATGGTGTTATTGCAGCTGTGTGGCTTGTCCCTCTACCTCCACAAACAAAAGGTGGATAGTCAATAGGTTGAATTTGGTCTGTTTCTCCACAAAACACAAGTATAATAAACAGCTCATATTTTCACAGAGAGGCTGGTTCAGTCCTTCATATCCTACATGGGTCGCTAGCAAGAATGCCTCTTTTCCCCAGAAAACTTCCCCTCCAGCAGGCTAACATGTCTCACAAGAATAGTCAAGGAGGCATCCCTGCTGCTGGACACCAAAGTCCAGATTTGAATGAGGGAAGAAGCAAGAAGAAGCGCAGTGTTAATCCTAACCTCCAAAGATGCTATACCACAAAGTAACACTGTTTGCTTAACACAAGTGTTGGTCAGTGATGAGGTAGCTTTCATTTTGTTGCTGTTTCCAGTCCCTGTTAGCAAATATCAGCTCAAAAAAATTTAATAGGACAAAATAGGGGAATATAAATAACCACAGTGACACCGATCCATTTATCAACACACAGAAAGAACAAACAAGCCTGAGAGCAAATTTTTTGAGCTGCAGTTTGGCTGAACTCGTGGGTGATTTCCTTTCATAGATTGAAAGAACCAATATGATTAGACAAATTGAAAAAAGATGGGTTTAATTTATATTGTTTAGTCATGTAATCAGAGAGCAGCCTACATGTGTGTGGGAATTACTATGAGATAATTCTTGGAAGCTTGCTAATCATGTCATTACTTTTCAGAATTCAGCTTATGCTCTAAACCCTCCTGGAATTTATTAAGATGGACACTTTGACGCTCCAGGTTCCTCTACTCCAAGACAGACACAGAAATTGCTACACCAGGGAATTCTGACAGCCCTTCTCTCTGCTTTAAGAGTGGCTGGATGATTCAAGGGAAGGGATAAACCTCCCTGTACAATACTAACTGTAGAAAAGAATTTTTTTCCAGCCCATCATAAATTTTATGAATGATGTAGCATAGGTCTATGGTTCCATTATATTTTTTCTAAAAGAGACAAAATATTAAGTACAGAGTTTTAGACTGTAAAAGCTGCCTGCTTTTCTTCTGTGTGGGCCAGCTGAGACCCTGGGAGGTTTCTCAATATGAAACACTGGGCAATTCGAACTCCCTGTGAATATCACAGATGCAATGTCCTCACAAGGACACCTGAATCATTGGTTATTTTGGCTAGTCATAAGCCTACAGCATGGGCAGCTGCTAAAGAGGTCATCTTCTTTCCAAAACCAAAATCTTGACAAGTTTGACCACTCCCTGATCTGTACAGTCATATAACCTCAAAACAGATCCCTAGAGTATCCAAGAATCTATATGTTTACACAGTGGGCAGGCACAAACTCCTCCTCTCTGCTGTGGAAACATACACCTCCACTCTATATGGTTAAGGTGTATTATTCCCATTTTAAGGCTGGGTGAAAAGAGAAAGAAGAAATAATTTGCCCTAGGGAATCCAGAACTTCCAGCTAAACATAATTGAGTTGCAAAACTTAGATTTATTTTTTTTTTCTGCAGGCTTGGCCAGATGACAGAAAGACAACTATATTCAGCAAAGCAGAGAAGAACACTTTATTCTTCATCCATTGCCCACAATAAAGTTAATCATTCAAGCAGAGCTGTCTGCGTACAGAGAGGGATTTTATAGACTCATGGTCTCTGCTTCTAGCAGGTGTAGACCAGGCTGCTAGGAAGGATAGGAAGGGTTAAATCAGCACTTGATTCTGGAAGATGTACAGGAATTGGAAAAGACAGAGAAACTTACTGGATCCAGAAATGCATGAATTTAATAACTTAAATTATCCCATTCTACCTAGAGAGGACAGGGCCTGAACCGTGCACATGAGAGAAGTAGGAAGAGCCAAGTTACCCAAGGCTGAAGTGGACAAAGGTGCACTAGAGAGTTGCAGGTGATCTGGGGAAGGGAACTAATTCACTTCTGAGAAAGAAACATCTGAAAAATCTTCCACGTGTAAACAAACCTTTTCCTCCCACTGCTGCAAGGTGGGGAGAAGACAGCAAGGGGGTGTTTTCCGCTCTATCCCTTTTTTCGCTTTGCAGGTTCATGTGACTTCAGTTTCATCCGGCCCAAAGGAAAAGATGCAGAAATAAAGGTATCATTTTTCTGTTTCCTGCGCACTGCAATGAATGACATAATGTTGTAGAGACAAGGCCAGTGAGGCTATCACAAGAGTCCAAGAGGCAACAAGATCTTCACAGTATTATTAGTTATCATTTATAAATTTTCTCCTGGGAGCAGAAAAAAAAACATCAGCAACAGGTCCTCACATGAAAGAGTTGAGAAAACACAGAGGAATAGATCAGCTGAATTCATTTTGTGTTTTGTTAAGCTTTTAGGATTAAAAGAGGTCTAGAGGCCTTTGCATGCAGCCTCTCTTTAAACCCATGCTCAGCTAATCCGTATCAGCTGCATCATCTCTCGCCAATACAGAGGTGAGTGTGAGGAATTTCTGTGTGTTACTTATTTAGCTATTACCTTTTATGGGTCTCTGTCTCCCACTGACTTTCTGGCTGCAGATGGGTTGGCAAGAGGAAAATCTCAAAAAATGCTCTTCTGAAAGCTTTAAAACATGCATAGAGGGAAAGAACAGAATCTGACAAAAGAAGCAGATACTTGTGAAGTCTGTATTTGGACCTGGGCTGTTACTTTCAGGGCTTCAGCTAACACAGAATATTATCTCTTTAAAGCAGCATTTGCTGCATCTCACTGGAATTTGGGAATCCACTGATTTTTGTTTTAATGTGATTTTTACATGATTTTCAGTCCTCTCACTTGCATGTTTATTTTAACATTTATGTGCAGACAACAAAAAAAAAAGTCACTTTTTCTCCAGGTACTGTTCAAAACCAAAGGTAGAAACAGGCCTTGTTCTTGTGGAGACTCTGTCTAAGCAGATGAAGAATAGCTCTGAATAGGGGAGAGAGAGGTTCCTACTTCAGCATGGTGAACAGTGATCTTCCAGAGAGAGGCAGGTAGTGAGGTGGGTAATGATCAACTAGCAGAAAAGGGAAGGGTTGCAGAGGTAAGGTAGGAGCTGGGAGAACAGGGCTCTAGTGAACATGCTGAGAGGGAGCTGACTGGAGTAGGTGATCCAGTTACCCAGCACAGGGCAGGGAGAGTCCAAAATCATATTGTCCAAATGCCTGAAGAACCTGGCTATTGTTGGAATATGGATTCAGTGCACAGCCTACTGCATGTACACATGGGATAGTCCTCATGCTGGGCTATGCTCCTCAAAAACAATTCATGCTCACAGATTCTTGTGTTTGTGAAGGAGGTGGTTATGATCAGAAGAGCCTGGGCTTTTGCTCACTTGCAGAAGAAGGGTTTGGAGCAATGGAAAGAGTGAAAAAAGTGTCAGGTCATAAGAAGCGTGCATATGGAGAGCTATGTCAGAAAGAGCAAGTACACAAGTTTATTTTGTCGTGGAGAATCTGGATTAGCTGTGAGGCAAGCCAAGACCAGAAAAGAAACCACAGGAGATTAATAACAGATAAGTAAGCAGAGGAAGACCTTGAATGGGGTCAGGAACTGCCTGGAAAGATACTGTTCAAGGAAGTTCATTCTGATAGAAATGTTAAGGATTTGATGGTGCTTGAAAGTAATGCTCAGTTTTGAAACTTTGTACTCAATAGATTTCCATGAGTCTGTTTCTTTGAAAAAAAAAAAACAGATTTATGACTCCAATAGCAAGGTAGGATTTTGTAAAAATGCACATTTCAAGTACAAAGGAAATATGAAGATTTCTAATGGGACTGAGAATTCTGACAAATGGACCTCAAGATAAAAAAATACAGGATAAAGTGAGATGCAGCACATCAGTACCTGTTAAGGGCCCCAAAACTGAGGAACTGCTGGAGGCCACTCAGACTCTAGAGGCATAAAGATACTTCTGTGCCCCACCAGCAGGACAGCAAGGACTCTGCAGGAAGCTTCCGCAAATCTAAGGCACCTTGATCCTTCTAATTTCTCCTGCCTGGCTGCAACAGAGGCCTCTGAAAAATCTTCTCACAGCTCTCCTTGGCAATGTTGACTCCAGGAGAAATAAACCAGATCTGGGGCATTTCAGAACCATTTTTACGATTCCAGCTATTTCAGTATTTCAGCATGACTTGTCTGAGGGGTGAAGTTTGTATCTAGCACAATGACTCACATGGGTTACAACCAACCCATCCTTCATGCGGGCCAGAAAAAGACATGTTTTCTTCATTGACAACAGCTTGTCAGCACAACTGATGCCTTGGCTACCAATGCCGGCACAGAGCAAAAAGGCCAGAAACCGAAACTGCAGAGGACTATCTGCAAGTATCTCAGATCTGCTGTGTGTCCTTGTTGAACACATCCAGATCATACTTTTCCAAGGAAGGCACAACACATTAGTCACTTTTCCCTATGATCACCATCCTGCCCAACACTGACACACCTCCCAAAAGGAAAGAGTGTCTTAGAAAGTCCAGGAGAAATGACAGTGGAAGAACGAAGGTGGCTTTCGCTGCTGCCTGTTTCTGTGCTAAGAAGTTAAATCAAGCATTCTGTTCAGTGCAGCATTCATTGATCTGATACCATGGCTGCACACAACTAGAAAAGACTACACTGCTTTAGACTTTGTATTTTGACTCTGCATGCTCACAGAAGGACCTGCTGGCTATTTCTGTTTTTCCTGGAGGCTCCAAGCAGTGAGGAAATTCAAACGTGTGGAAGCACACCCAAGAACTGACGATCTCTTGAAGCAGAGACTGCTTAACAAAACTGGAGGCTTGGTTTGACCAAACCTCATCAATCAGACTTTGTTTTCGCCAAACCAAACCCCACACCAGAAATGGCTTTGGAGTCAGCTTCCATTTTATTGAAGTTGCCGAAGTCCCGAGGTTACTCAAAAATCTCTCTATGACCCATCCGCAACCTAAACCTTTTTTCTGGATCATGTTTTCAGCAGATTGCTTGATACGCCAACAAAGGGTGAGAGGCCAATGTTGTCTATGAGTTTTTCAGTGTTCCCCAGCTCTGGACATGCCCCAGATACTTCAGGAACAGCCTTTCAAGTGGTGGTTTGGCCCTCGTAGGCACAGGCAGTTCTGGGAGGAAGAAAGTCTCATGTTCATAGAAAATAAGATTAAGAAACCAAAATATTGAGCAAATGGCTTTGAATCTGGAAAAATATGCTCAAGTTGGGGTGAAAATTCCAGTTGTTTTTAAATGAGCTAATTTGTTCTTTCCTGTACATCAAATGTGGGAAGAAAAGGGGAAAAAGAGAATAAAAACAAAACAAAAATATGCTTTTAAATCTGACAGCTACTCCATCTGGAAAAATGATGTTTTTGTGCTTACAGTGCTTAGACTTGGACATAAGAGGGCTGAGTTCAGTTTTGATGTGCCAAAAAATTCCTGTGTGACCTCGGGCAAGTCACTTAGCCTTTCCCAGGTCTCTTTGCAAATATTGGGGATAAGATGACTTCCCTTCTCCTATGCATCTATTCTCACTACAAGGTCTTTGGACAAGTGCCTGTTTCTTCCTGTATGTTTGCACAACACCTAGCAGAAAATGTGTACTCCTCTAGTTGAAGCACAGGAGCGAATCTGAGATCCAAGTCATGTTAACATCCATTATAAATTCTACAAGGTTCAATTTTGGACCAGAGTTTTCAGCTCAGAACTATCTTAAGGCAGTTGGGGATTATATTATATCATGTAAAAAAGGCTGTAGATGTCACTCTCCCTTAAGAGGCTTTCTCTCTCTCTGCCTTGAGCTGCGTTGTTGGTTTAGGTTATTGTCAGAATGCACTTGCTCACACTTGTGGGATGCTTAGTTTAAGAAAACCCACATGCAGCCCCAGGTTATTATGCATTCAGAATATACAAAAACCCAAGGATGTGAAAGGGACTGCCTCCCAAGCACCATTGTGATTTCAACCAAAGTGCAGGTCAAGCCTTTACCTGGAATTCAAGATTTACAAAAAGACTTTTTGTGTTAGTTTCTTGGTTTTTTTTTTTTTCTGGAAAAACATTTGAGTGTGAATGGGGGAGACCACACGCATGGGGCAAATTTCTCACCACCCATGATCTGACACGCCACTTAACCTTGTGGTTTACAACCTGCTCTCACTACACTGCTCATTGAAAGCACCATGTCTCTGCTTATGCTGGGGGGAAGGCGGGAATCCCCAGGGAATTTCCCAGTTGATGAGATCTTTCCCATCAAAATTCAAGTGAAGGATTGAAGTATTGGGTTTTGCAAATGGACAGGCTTCAGGCGGGAAAGAGAAGGTCCAGCCATTCACTGAATCAGAAGCCTTGTGTTTTTCAGGCTGTCTTCCAAATCAAGCACAGCCTGAAGCAAGAAGCAGAAAGGACCTCAGGAGAAAGCCAGCCACACTTTCCAGGCACCAGTGTCTTTGACTACTTAGGAACAAGGAACTCAAGAGGAGACAAGGTTGCTTCAGTCATCACAGCCGTTCCTTACCAAACACAGAAAACTCAGGGAGGACTTTTACTCTAGGAGTATCCTCTGACCATGCACTGTGGACGGACGTTTCCCAGTATCTTCTCATGAACTGCAATACTTTTAACTAAAGGACAAAACACACAGAGTAGACCATGCCACCAGCAGAGAGAAGGAATGATGGTGAAAATCATCAGCTACTGCTGCAACGGCAGACAACTTTATGTGTAATTGTTGTAAAAAGCAGATGAGGCTGCAAATGGTTCTCTGGGCTGTGCTTAGATTTGCCGATTGTTGATGCTGACATTATTGGCATCCTCTTTTCCAAAGTTCGTTTTGGTGTCTCTTCAGATGGAAGCTGGAATACTCATGGGGAGACTTTCCAGAATCTTCTTCCCGAAAGTTCTCTTAAGACTGTTGATCCAGAATCTGCTGTTGTTCCCTGAGATGCTACATACTCCGAAGAGAGATGCATTAAGTTTTGGACCTGGTGGCCAGCCAGGATTTACACCATCCTTAGGGCCAAGAGCCTCTTGACTGGGAATATAGAGAGACCTTTGATGCTGCTGGTGACAGCCACATTGGGCCTACCCATGTGTGTATATGACTATTAACACAATTGAACAAAATTAAATAGCTGTAGGACTCAGCCCAGTTAGTGTCAGATCAAGGGGGAGCAAAAACCTCTGCCCGAGTCTATTGACAGAAGTTAGCCAGTCAGCATCTGCAATACAAATTGGCACTCAAACCCTGGAGATGCCTGAAGGTCCCATACACAGCTAACAGTCAATAAAAAACAGTTTCTCTTTCTTCTCCTTCAGGCATTCCTCCTCTGTATGTCTACACAGCAAAGCAAGATTTGCAAGGAGAGGCAATGTCTTTATTGAGACAAAGTGACAGAGCTTGAAAAAATCCACCACACTTTCAGATCTGCCAGCCCTTTGTCAGAGCCTCCAGCAATATGGACCAGCCTAAGCCTCTTGAAGATGCAAAACAGTGATTACACAGTGAGTGCACTGAGCTCTGTGGAGACATGAGGATCACACACTGATGTCAGCCAGGGGTGTTTGGGACTGGAATATTATCCCTTTTCCTTCCTTGCCTGGTTTTAGGCTGAATGGCTACACTGGCTCAGGGCTGTTACCATAAGATCACATAGCAGTTAATCTTCTATTTGCAAAGCCGTTCCTTCCCTCAGAAGTAAACACCCACCTTATCAGACATGCCACAGCAAAGGATGTTGTCCAGCTCCCCACCTGCTGTCCTTCCTCTCATTAGTGGCTTCCCTCCCTCTTGTAGCCATTCCCATCCACCATCTGCCAGCACATGCTGCACACCCACAGCCCCACCAGTGACGCTCATGGACACGGTGTGGTCTCACCAGCCTTTATCAGGAAACAGCCTGTTCCCTCCAGGGATGGAAACACATCCTGCAGACATGCAGTGTGTCTGAGTCCCCTTCTCCATAGCAGTGCAGTGCCTGGACACCCTCTGGAGCCCCTTGAAGCTCTGAAGGGCCATTAAGGAAACCACAGGTTATTTCTAATGGTTACAGAAAAAAAAAAAAAAAAAAGGCAAGGAAAGACAGACACAGGCCTCTGGCCCAGTGTCAGAGAACTTGTCCCTTTACAATATATCTCCTATTTTACCTCCCCCATTAAAGCTCTGAGGGCATCCTCAAAGAAGCCTGCAAAGAGGAATGCACCTGACAATTACAATTCCTCTTCCCTGCTGATGAAAATCTAGGGCCTGTTTCTGGTTTTAACATGATGGTTTCATTAGAGAGGGGCCAGATCTACTGGTTTTGTAAAGCTACATAAGTCCCATTGAAATGGCTCTCTGTTTAGCTCCCTGTTAGCAAACACATGACGCTGAGTTTCCTTCCCCACTGACAGCTGCAGACTATGCAGCAAGAGATTATCTGCTAGGAAAATCTTTCTGATACTGAGGTCCAGAGGTGTACATTATCTGAGGATCTGCCCCAAAAACTGCAGAACAAAGAGCCTCAGCAGTGCCTGGACTGAAAAAAACAGGCATTCTTCCTGCTCAGCAAGTGTAGGGCATGTTGTTAGACTTAATAATGGTCATATAATACTGCATATACCTTCAAAGTACCTTGCAAAATAGATCTTGTGCTTGTTTCACAGAGGATCTACCACAACATTAAGCATAGTAGTCGGTTGTTTGTAGTTAGTGCTCCAGCCATAAAGGGGTCCCTCTCTCTCACTACTTGACTGTGTTCCATGCCTCTGACCAGATTGCACAGACTCAATTAAATATCTTCCTCCAAAGACTGTCAGAGACACTTCAACCTTTTACCATGCACCATGGTGTATTTATTTTCCCCCTTCTCATTTCCACTCTCTTTTCAGATCATTGAGCTTCACCCCTGCTCTCCTGTCCTCTGCTGAGTTAACAAACAAATCCTTCCTTCATTCCAGATTCACCGCAACACAAAGGCACAAAGCATTCATCTGAGCAATTGAAAACAGTCTCTGGCTCATTCAAAACCTCATTCTGGTGCAGCTGATGCCACCACCATTCCTGTTCCATCTGACAAACAGAGCATCATAGGGTGTGATCTACAGCATGTTACTTGCTCAGTGTTACTGTCTGTGGGCCAGGAAAGTCTGAGGACCACTAATCTTAGTAGGACAGTAGTTGGCTTGTTGTAGCAACACACAGACTGCAAGGAGTGACATAAATCTTCAGCTCCTTCTTCCTCCAGCGTATTCCCACTGGGAACTGCTTGGCTAAACTATCACCCATGTATTGTATTGCATCCCATGCTCTATTCATAGCATGTTCCGGCTTCCTAGAAATATTGGTTCCTTTTTTTCCTCTTGTACCATCAAATTCTCTGCGACAAACAAAGATGCAAACCTTAGAGGCTGCTTTTTCCACCCTTGATAAACTCAGTGCTGCAGGTCCTGGACATTTTCTGCATATCACTTTTATTTATTTAAATGATACATATCCACTCTAGAGCATAGGTAGCTGTAGTTGTCCTTTAGGGAAAATGTTCTTTTAGAAAACTCAGCCTTTACCATTCATCCTCTCCACCAGCCCCCCAAAGAGTAAAATTCTCTGGAAAATTGCTATGAAGGAATTGTCTAAAGTTCATCAGCATTTAAAAGATCATTGGAATATCTAATCTGTAAATCCCGAAAAAAAAAAAACCATGGTATTTCATTTGATTGTTCTTATATCAAAATCAACAGTGTATTTCACAAGAGTTTATTGTTCCAGAAGAAATATTAAGAATTTATTTGACTACATTAGGCTCAATAGGTTACAGCATGACACAAACGTTCCTGCTGTTTGCAAGAGCTCTCTTAAATACAACATACATCAGAAAGCAAACAGCAGTACTATGTCTATCTGATTTTTCTGCATTTTATGAGATTATATCTTACTGTGCAATTTAGCAGCTTTCACTGTAAACATTCGTTTTCTTTCTACAACACAGAGAAAATCTCTCTCAGGCAGCCTGTATCACACTATCAGAGCTGGCAAGGCCAAAGCAAACAGCGGTAAACCCTTCCCAAAAACACCTTCATGTCTTATGAACACAAACAAAGAGTTGGAAAAAGGACAGTCAAGAAAAAAATAAACGAACCAGATCAGAAAACCTTGGGCTACTTACAGGTGAAATCACTTTGTCAGCTTTTTAAGAATTAGATGTGACCTGTTATGATATTAGGACTTTTGTGTCATTCTGATCACTCAGAAATAAGGAGCTGAACAGTACACAACAAAAGGATTTACAGCACTACACTTTTAGTTTTATACTAGTTCCTATATTTTTTATTTTGCATGGTAATTATGGGTATTTATCACTTATAAAGTTGAAAGCCTCATTCTTAGAAGCCAAGGACAATAATGGGGCTGCTAAAACAGTATATTCTCCTCACAACCTCTCCAGTGTCTTCCAGATTCCTCCCCAAACCATGGCAGTGCATCCCCAATTCTGTGGAAGAATCTCAAAGCTGACACGAGCACTCACCACGCTTCTGTTATACTTCAGTCTCTGCTTGCACTAATTCAGAGCAACGTTGCACCATTGACCTGCACAGCCAGCGATCCCCATGTCCCATTCCTTCATACTGCTAACACTGACGGTGCTCTATTTTATTCCGCTCTTCAATCTCTACAAATCCCAACCTTCACAACTTCATTGCACCAATACTGATATTCAATGCGGCAATCTGGATAACCCAGGCACTGAACTGAATAGTGTTGGTTAGAATGGCAGAATGCTTTGCACTTCAAATTTCACACGCACACACAAAAAGGCTACTCCTTGAAAAAGAGCCTGGATTACAAAGATGCAATTGTCTAACGTTTAATTAAGCAGGCAAATACAACAACCAACCCCCTCTGTCTGATTTCTTCGTTGGAGTTTAAAAGCAACCAAGTCTTTTTAATACAGGTAAACATATCCCTAGAGGATAGTTGCAGCATGGACTACACCTAAACCAATAATCTACCAAAAACCTCCCTTCTCGAAAATCCCAGCCTGTCCCATTTCAATTGGTGAGCACAGCTATGTCAATGGATTTATGATGTGACGTCAGTCCCAAGGCTCGTGGCAACGTTTGTGTTTTCATGCATTGTTTAATAAGCCGCTCACTTCCCTTCTCTAACCCAAACTTTATTAAAATTGGGAAGATGCACTGAAGTGTTTTTCCAGAGAAGAAAGACTATTTAGACTTGATACGGAAAAGTGATTCCCCATGGTAAGGAAATGAAGAACTGCAAAGTGCTTAGAGAGACATATTTAATGCCTTAAACACTTACATTGAGTTAACAGCTAGCACGGTCTTGGCTTCAAAGAAATAAATCAATTTTCGGGCTCCCTTATTTCAATAATCCCCCAACAGAAACTCAGCCGCAGCCTTTTTTTCTTTCCTGCATATGATACAGGGAGGATTCTTTGGTTTAATTATTTATTTTAGTGAAGTAGTGCAATGGCAATATGACACCAATGTATTTTAAAGGGTCATGTGTAGAAGAGTACCCTTGTCCTCATGAGAGCACATAGGTGTACACTGCACCATGAGGAGAAAGGAAAAGGCTTTAAGGAGGTTATTGCTTCTATAAAAGGAGAAGTTACAATGCTCAGAGTAGGACAGGTGGCAGAGCAACAGGCAGCCTCGGTGAGAAAACAAGGCAATAGGATTGGGAAAATGCAGGGATAGGCATAAGTCTTGGGAGCAGGACAGATCAGATAGGTATTGGGAAACATCTTTTTCCAACCCCACCATAAATGCTTCCATTCCTGTCCTTTTTTGAATAATCCTGGGTGTGTTGAACAGCAACTCAAACCCAGCCCTACAGCGAGATGTCTGTTATAAGCGATGTGCAAAAGCTGTGTCCTTTACAGCACAACCTGGCACCAGCCATATGAACAGCCCCAAACAAACAGATCCTCTCACTGCTGGGTCAACTGCTTGGAAACAAGGGTGGGGGTGGGATGATGAGGGCTGAGGGGGTTGACGGGCAGGGTGGTTGCTTTGTTCCAAGCCTCAGTAAAGCACAGGAAACGTGTGAGCCCACACTGCACCAGCTATGGACACTCTATCCCGGCAGATTTAGCCACGTTTGGCTTCCAGATGCAGATTGAGACACTCCTTCAGAACACACACTTTCACAGACTCCAAGCAGATGCATATACACTGATGCCTCCAAAGCCTATTCAACTCTCCCTTTCAGGGCTCCCCATGGAGATCTGAGCCCCTGTCTGAACTTTAAAGAATTAGAGAAAAAGGTGCAGCTCTTTCTGGAAGAAGGCTTCAAGAATGTAGGGAATGTGGATGTCACACTGGGTTTTGCAGGCATGCCTTGACAAGGCTCCTAGCCAGTACCTTGCACATAGACATTCAGTGGGGCTTGTAAGCTGGACTGCCACCAGAACTAACCTTTTAGCAGCCCTAGAAAAGGAGATGTACCTACTTTTAGGCTCCTCCCCTGACCACGAGGGTACACTTACTCATGCAAGAGTGACGAGGTGCAATCAGATGGCAAGATGTGGACTGTCTGCCAAAATTGACTGAAGATCTAGAAAACAAGGCCTATGGAAGGACTGAATTCACTTACCTTAGAGAAGAGAAAGAACTGTGAGTTGTCGTAAAAAGTTGCTGCAAAAGACTAAAAGACTTTTCTGTAGGTCTCTGGAAGCATTGTTAACTCAGGTTAGACATTAAGGAAAAAATCTCTTATTACCAGGAGTTCTGGGAAGATGTTATTGAGGAGGAAGGTGAAAATTAGTGTAGTATCTGTCAGGAACAGATTCGGAAGAGGAAATTTAGCCATAAGCCAGTGAGATACACTGTATAGCTTCTTTCGGTCCCAGTCAGCCTCATTTCCCATTTTATTCTCACTGTGTGAAGTTGCTTAGCTGTGCTTACAAGAGGAGGAAGGTATCACAGAGACTTTTTATTTGTATTAAACTTTGATACAATGCTTTGGACCATCCATGGACATGTTCAGGAGCATCTAAGTAAACAACGCAAAGCACAACCCTAAAGACTATGTTTATTACAGATGAGGATCCTTTGAGAAAGGATTTGTATAGTATGGAGGCAAAACCAGTCACCTTTGCCTGAATTAGGTTTGGGGAAAGACTCTGACCCTTCATTTCTGGCTGCAGCATGTCTGAGCTTTTTCTTACTGCAAGTAAAATCCACCCTTCTAGAAAAGTCAGCAACAGAGATAAGACATGGGAGATTTGCTCCAACTTGTTCTATTTACCTTACTCAATTTGAGAAAACATTCAGATATCCAAACAGAACATATCAAGGAAAACACTGGCAATAACTTTAGAGTTACACTCACCCACAGATATTAATCTAGAAGGTACACAGGGAGTTCATACATAAATAACCATAAGCTTCATACGCAGTGTAGATAGAGATTTCACAATGAAAACATAAGCAACTGGCATATTCTGAAGTCAACAAGGGCTTAGATCAACTGAATAATCATAAATTCTAAAATCAGAAGGGCATTGCGAGCTCTTATCCAAACTCCTGTGCATACATGCTAAAGCATTCAAATGAAGCTTTTAGCATCCAGATAGTAAGCTCTATTGAAATTAAGGCAGAGATTTCAAGAAGACATTCATAAAATATTTCAAGTTTGGGAAATCCTAATGCAAGCACAGGGAATTTGTTATAATGATTTATCACCTTCCCTTGTTTAAAAAAAAAGTAGTAATCTGAAATATATTTCTATACTAAGTTTGTGTCAAATTCACTCCCAGCTGCTAAATCTCATCATGCGTTTTCTGCTAGACCAGGATTATCCAAAGTCAATTGTGGTCAGGAAAGCGCTCAACAGCTTACTGGGGCTATACCGTAAAGAAAAAGAAATAGTAATGCTAGAGAGAAAAATAACACATCTAATCAACTTGCTGTGCTGCCTATGGCTGCAAACAACACTTGGGGACTTAACCAGCTGGATGAAATAGCATGTATGGCCAAGAGGGAGTTGCCCCAGAATGATTTATAAATGAGAATTACTTCATCAGTGCTGCACACAATGAGCTCCAAGCAGGCTGCCAGTTGTCTGCACTCACTGGCCTGGTCTATAGCTCCTCACATCCTGCAGGGGGATTTGGAGAGAAACACCACTATGGTAATTACAGCTTTAGAAATGCTTTTTCCAAGTGACTTATTCCCCAGTCACATCCTAACTACTATTTTCCAGTCTCATTTCTGGCTTGGCCTGATAAGATGCTGGTTATCTCCTGCTCTATGGGGCAACATACAGTGAACAATTGTCTGGGAACAGAGTTTCAGAGATTTCCCCAAAGGGAGGACCTGCAGCAACCCCTGAGGCAGCATCGGACATTCCAAAGTGCCAGAATTCTGAGAAATTGGACTATTTATTAATTTAACCACTTCTCTCCAGTGTTTTGCTTTGAATAAAATATGAGTGGAAAGGTTACCTGGGACTGGCTACCCACTGTCAGTATGAAGGAGGGGCAGATATTACTTGAATTGTCTCACATTACTACAGTAAGTAAATCTCATTTATGCCACAGCCCTTCAGCAGCCGAGAAGAGGAGTGGAGATATATGCACGTCTGTGCTGGGGATGAAAAAGCCCTGAAGCTTGTAACTGGATTGAGCAGAGATGAAGGGGAAAACATTATCACATGTTCCTCTTCTGGGTAGATGCTGTCATCTCTTAGATAAAACTCCCTTAGAAGCACTTATTGATGAAAAAAAGGCTAGGAATGACATCTGAATGTAGAATACAGTGAGGCGGTACAACTATAATTAACACAGTAAGCATATATGTGCTACAAGCTACTTACAAACATTGACAATTTAAACAAAAGTGAATCTATATATTGGGTTATATATATTAAAGTGCAAGTGATAAGTTATAATCTTACAGTGTGCCATACTTGGGATATCTCAGCAATGTTTTCAGTCTTTGCTTTTAGAATTGGGGTACCATTTTCCCAGCACTGAAGATGCACCATCCCCACCTGTGTTCAGAGGTTTTTCTGTTCTGAGGACCTACACAATGCTTCAAGCTGTCTATCTGCAGCAGCTTCCCTGCAGGGAGATGTCCATCCTCCCAGGGACTCAGCTGATATACTTAGATGGGTCATTTCTTTCATCATGAGGCAAAGGAAGTAGGAATGAAGCAAGAAGGCTAGGAGATAAGACTACGGGTACTGGCTAATCAGTATTTAGGGAGGACCATGCAAACATTTAAGACAGGAGATGACATTAATATTTTCATTTAGAAAAAAAAGTGCTGGGAAGGGGGTCACAAGGAAAATTCATCTTCCCTGGTGCCCCAGGGAATATGAGATTAGCAGAAGGGATCTATCTTCAAATATTCGGCATTTGTCTGAATACACAGCTTTGCTGTGCTGAACCCTGCCAATGACACTTGACTCAGACCAGACTTAGCTTGATCTATGCCTCCCAAAGCACAGGTCTCTGCGAAGGCCATGAGCACTCATACTCTGACTTGTAAATGGAACAAATTTCCTCTGACATCATGAAGAAAGAAGAACTATGGACTTGTGCCTGCTTGTATCTTCTTCATGACATTTTAAGAGTCACTTTTAAGAGCATAAACACCCACTCAAAATTAGTACAAATGTTTCCTTCATCAGCTTGCTCTGACACTAACAGGTAAAACATATTTCCATGGTGCGCATCCAGCATTCTCACTGCACGGCTCTCCTGTCACTAACAGCAGCCGGTGCATTCAAATGAACAATTGGCAATAAATAAAAATGACAAGAGCAAATTACAAAAGCTGGAGTTGTGGCCTGGGGAATACTCACAAGCCAGAGAAGCATTACAGTCCTTTCCCCTTTAGGTCACTAGTATCTACTAACACCCAGTTTGTCAAGCTAGGCTGACTCTTTCTTGTCCTTGAGCCTGGAGGAATTCTATAGAAATGCAGGGCTTGCAGCCAGCAGGAGATCCCTCTCCCCTTTCCGTGGGCTGGTGTTTATTTCTTTCCTACAAGCCTACTCCCTACTCACATACCTTTTTCCTCACACTGTTCTCATCTGACCTAATTTGTGAAAAATGGAATGATCTACAGTGCAATTAGCTCTTGACCTATCTGCATAAGCAACTTTGTAGTGCAGTGCAGACCATGCATATCTTTATGGTAATATTTGTAATTGATTACACATGTTTGGGTTTACAAATTAATAAAATGACGGTATCTTCCAATACTCCGGTCCGTACATTCATCAGGCAACATTTCCATTCAGTCCTTCCAAGCTCCGTGCAAAAACTATGCAAAACAGAGGAGAACTGAATGTTGTCATAACAGGAGGGTATAGTCTCTATGGTTGCTTTGAGTACTAAGGCATGTGGAAGATCAGAGTGATCACTTGCTGTGAATGAGTTTGGACTCAGCTTCTAAAAAATCATTTGCCACTCTGGGCCTGAGCTTAAGAATCGAGGTGTTCCTATCCATCCTCCCACTGTGGCTAACATTTGCCAGATCAGCAAATGGCTTGCATGTTCCCAAAATAATTGGCTTCCAGCTGCGTGTCCCAGGATCCACTTTCTCTCTCTGTGTCTTTGGGAGGAAACCTGTTAAAACAGGCTATCTGCACTTCCATCTTTTTATGTATAGTACAGTCATCGTGTTAGGGATAAATTGAGCACTCCATGTGTGACTCTACAAGGCCAGCTTTTAACTTCCTTCAGGTTCATTGTGGTGAGTCTCCCTTTTCATAACATATACACAAATAGGGGAATAGGCAGCTGAAACACTAAGATCATTATCCTTAGTAAAGTACAAATATCATCCTTGTATCTTTTTTCTTTTTGGAAAGTCCAGTTGCCTCTTGTAGCAGTTTATAAGGTTGGGAGCATATAGACTGGTCTGTTTTGTTTTCCAGGGGGAAAAAAAACAAAACACTATGTGTCTCTCAGAGGCCACAGCATGTGATCTGCTGTTGACCATAAGAACAGTAGTAGTAGGTAACAAGAACAAGCTGCTAATGTTCAAATTCACACAGGCACATGAGTACCCTTATTTAGATGGTCATGCCAACTAATATTGTCTAATACTATCCAGGATAGTTTTAAGAAGAAACACTTTAATGAAATTTGCTATCTGGAGGCAGGGTGTTAAATCAGTGCTTTCCATTCTAGAGAAAAAAAAATCAAGAACCACCTGAACCAGCCTTAATGTTTTCAATAAGAAACATGTTACAACATTCTGCACATATATTTTAAATACAGTTACAGGATCCCAGTGGAGATTAGCTTTACATTCTTATTGCTGTGTAAATCACTTGACTGTTGAATTTTACTAAAGCAGTACTGAAATAATTTTAACTTGTCAAATTTTGGCATAGCATTTCAATGATATTCAGCAAGATTCTCCTAGGACTAATGTGTCTTAGTATATCTTCAACACCCAAGATTTGTGATTTTTAATTATACCACATTCAACCAAATCTTCCAAAAGAAGTGTGAAAATGTACTAATTAATAGCGAAGGTGGAGAGAGAAAGGTTTTTATAAACAACTAGCCAGAAGAAATCTCTCCATGTATCGGTACATGCCAGGGTAAATTAGCACCTGTTAAGGTTGATAAGTCTTTATAGGGGGTTATTTCACCTCTGGGAGCTGTCACTGAGGCCGCAATGGAAACTGTCAAGGGATGAAGTCCAGCAGCATCCTAAGAGAGGCAAAACTACACTTCATGTCCTGGAGTTCTACCAGGCTTGAACAACTGTTCCTTGACTCCTTCCTGGGAAAGGGTTACAAGGGAAGATCGAGTTTAGGTACGTTTATTATCATACCTTGAAAGTGAACTCACTAAGCAAAAAGCAGGAAGAAGGGAAAACTAATTCACTCTCACATACTCTTGATTAGAACATATATTTTCAATTACATGTGACTTTTATCTGAATATTTTATGGATCAAAGTCATTTAATCTGTCAGTCAGATCAGGTCTTCATCTCACATCTGGAAGAGGAAAAATAAACAAGAGAATGGAAGGTGGTGTTCTCAATTATAGCCCTCTAGGCAAATAATAATTATTGGTTTTGCTATTATTAAGGGAGAAACCTCAGACTGATCAACAGAAATGGTCTATTAGAAACACTGGTGTGTGGATTTAAGTTTAGACATCATTAAGTTAGATTTCCTAAGAGAAACACCCTGGCAGAATTGCTTGTAGTCTTTTTACTTTTCAATTTGTTTTGACCAAAAGAAAATAAAACAACACACATTTCAGCACAGAGGATATTCAACCTATGGGAAAATTTGTTTCCATTGAAATTTCTGACATTTCTTTAGAAAACACTGCACCACCTTCCCTTCCCCAACCCAGGTTAAAGAAGTTATTTTGGAAACCAAAACAATTTCTTATATTATTCTTCTACTATCTACCTTTTAATTTGAATTTTTATTTTTATTATTTTTTTTTTAGAGAAGAAACAAAGCTGTCTACCTGGAATTAACTTTGATATCATTGATTGTTTGATAGTAATTAATATATAGATTTCAGATGTGCCTAATAAGTGTAAAATTTACAAACTCCTGAGCCATGGACCTTCAGTGTACCAAGGGAAGGTTTATGGATAATCTTCAGAATTCTGGGCTGTAACTTAATTTCAGCTTTGCCCCTGATCAGACCTTAAGATAACAGGATGTGACTGCTGCCATTTAAAGAAGGTGACAACTTACAGAAACTAGCTTCTGCTATATTGCATAGGAAGAGTGAAAGCTGGCAAGAATTGTACGCTAGCAAGCACACAGCAGAGATGAGTTCCAGCACAGAACTCTAGAGAAGGAGAGTTTTTTAGGTCACTTTCATAGCATTTAAAACTAGTATTTAATGAAATGGAGCTTTGCAGAGCTGCAGCAGTTCTCAACTGAACAGCAGGTTCAATGGATGACTTTTAAGACACCAACAAAACGTAACTAAGAAAAACTAGCCACTATCATTAGATTTAAGTAACTATCCAGAAGCCTGTACCAGTAAGCGAAAATCTGCGCGGTTCTAAAATTAATAAGGCTGAGGACCTGAGCAAAAGGCTCTCACATCAGAGTGGAAGAAATGGTGCCGGTCACCCGGAGCTATATCAGTCACAGCTTTTCACAGTCAAAGCCTTCTACTCCCTGCTCTTCCATGTTTCCACAGCACAGATTTCTCTGGATTGCTATCATAAGGTTGGAGATCTTGCCACGAAATGCTTTCCTTCTACCATTGCAGAGATTTGCTGAGCAACCTCTCCAAACCATGGGTGTGGGAAAGCAACTCAGACAACCCCACTTGGCTGACCAGGAGTCCCATGCCAAGAATTCGCTCTGCCATTATCTCACTGGAATGAAGAAACCAGCCCTCACTTCTGCATATATTACCAGGTGATTATGCAGGCTCTTGGGTATACCACTCTTCCCATCACACAGTTCTGCTAAGGACAAGCAGCCTGGTGGAAAAGTAAACAAAATCAAACACTCCGCCATTCAATGAAACTTAAAGCTTTCAATGTGCCCATCCACAATGGGGCTAATCCAAACTTGTCTGAGTTCAGGACTGATGCTGGCCTTACAAACAGTGAGGAGGTAAACTTGGCACCTTGCTGCTTTTCAAAGATTATGGGCGAGTTTGTTGGATGCTCTTGTTGGAAGACAATGTAGCCTCTTTGAACTCATGTTTAGGAGCAAAAGTCACCTTGATGTGCAAGTAGCCTTTCACTGTCCTTCAGTGGTGCTTGGTCCCAGCTCACTTAGAGGAGTGAAAGATGCTTTTTTTGACCATTTAATCTATCCTACAGCAGAACACGGACTCTTAATTAAGCTTCTCCACTGCTTCTTCTGGGGCCGGCAACTACTAAACTTTCTGGACAGATGCCAGCTAATGGAGGATTTACCACATCCTCTGACATAAAACTGCTTTATCAAACTTTCCAAGGAAAGAAAATCAAAAAAAAAAACAAACAAGCAAACACCAACTCTTCTATTTAATATTCACAGACTTCTGGCTTCTGTGTCTGGGCCTGGATCCTGCAATGTCTCCAGCTACTCAGTTACACATCCAATTTTTCTGCCTGCACATCTGTTTATTGGCAGGGCTGAAGTCACCCCTTAATCTCTTCCTTCATAGAATAATCTTATCTAGCTACTGTATTACCTGGCCGCAAGGCATATTTTCCATACATGAAATTGATACTAACTTCTGAGTACAGGTATAATGGTCAGTGCCACCAGAAATTAGGCCATTCATAAGTAGATGATTCTAATGGCTTAAAATAATGCCAGATTTAAATAATGAAACAGAATAAAAACTGCTTAGCTGTGTAGATTCCTGCGGCAAACTTTGTAGGAAGAGGTAGAGGTTTTTAATTAGACCAACTGATATAGCTAGAAAACAGCAGGCATGTGCTTCCAGGCACATAAGCCCTTTGTCAGGTCTGAAATACAAGGAAAACTCTTCAGGCTAAATTCAGGTTGAGAACAAACTGGTTTGAGTTTAACTTTATTATGTTAATCTGTCAATTTGAGAGAAAGGTGTGCTTTGTGTTGTAATTCCTTGGCTCATTACATGTGGAAGAGTTCTTAAATTCCAATGTGCTGATACATTTAGGGCACATTTTATTGTACAATTTGCTCATCATTCAGCCTAATAAGGAAAATACCCAGGAAGGAAAAATAAGTAGAAGCAAAGTTCAGTTGATGTCTATTGCAATGTGGCAGTGCCTGGTCACCAACGCTGTGTTTCGGGAATGCAGACTTCTTCAGTTACTCCAAACACCTCCCTTCCCCTCCCATAACAAGACTGTATTCATTGGAAAGCAAAGAGAGATCAAGGAAACCGTTCCACAAAATACCAGTTTTGCAATAATCGAAATGGACAAGCTTAAATTCACTTTACTTGCTTCCCTGACACTAATTTTAAAAGAACATAGTCCGTATATCTCAAGGTCAGGAAGACCTATTAGATCATCTGCTCTGATCTCCTGCAGAGCCACACATTGTGTTGTTTAATAAAAGCCAACCGTAAAGAGCAGGTGTTCTGAGCCAGACCCCTTCATTTCTCAATCAGTTTTGAAGCCTCCTATTCTTTTCCACATTACTTAAATCTTTGCATATTGTAACGCTGTGCAATACGCAATGTCCTGACCTGAACTTCTGCAAAGTTCCAGTATCAGAAAAGCAAATATTTACACAAACAGTTGTGATAGTTAGTGTAAATAATGAGGCAATAACAACAGAGCAGAGAGATATTTCCTGGAGGTTTAATGCCTAGCTGGGAGGAGATCATGCCCCGAACTGATCTTGGTCACTTATTAAATGTCTTGCCATTGTCTATAAATAGATCATTGTTGCTATTGTTATATAATGAAAATGGAAAAATAATTATACATATAGAGTCCTGTGGCATATGGCTTTGATTCTGGGTCGCAATTACCACATACATCATGAAGAATAAACGTTTCCAAAAGTCCCTGAGTGGTTGGATCATTTCTCTCCAAAATCCACCATTTCGTGTCAAAATTCCTCATTGGCTCATGAGCCTCTTCCTTCGCCTGATCTGCTGCTTCCCTGAACACAGGAAAAAAGATGACTGAAGGAAGGGTTTTGTCTTGACGTCCCATTTCTGCCTCTCTGAGTAATGTTACTGTGGGACCTATGGGTCAACTGGCAACATGACTGGAGTATTTAATTATCCCTGGGAAATGCCGTGTCCCATTGCTGTGGCACTGATGAGTAAACCACATAAAACTGAAAGATGGATTTGAAAAGCAAACTCTTAAAGGCTTGGATATTTCTCTAAGCATAGTCTGGAGAAATCTTTTGTGCCTTTGCCAGTAAAACTGTTTCACAAATTTTTAGTGTTCTGTCTACTGCTTTGATCACTTTTTTCCCCATCCCTGCCTTATCTTCCTGGTCACAGGAAGCAATGAAACCAAAAAAATTGTTATCTATAAAATTGCCACAAACTATAAGTTATAAATCTCTGTCAGATTTCTGGAATGAATGCTTTCTTGCATTTCACTCAAGAAGCAGTCTTTGAAAGCCTGATAACTTCAGATTCATCTGGAACTAGACTGGGCAGAGCTCTTCTATAACTTGACTTGAACTAATCCACATCACAATTTGGAAGGACCAGATTTATTTGACACACAACATCTTTTGTTTAGTGTCAGACCACTGGAGGATCTGTGTCATAGCCAGACAACTATGAGACCATTTTTTGTCCTCTGTTTTTCCCTGGAATTGGCCAGTCCAGATTCAGAGCTCAAAGGCAGAAGTGGAAGAGATGGGGAAAAGATGCAGACAACACTCATCCCTGAATATTAAGCCAGCAATTCTTGTTTTAATTTCAGGATGGCACAATTTAGCTCTTGGAAACATATATGTACATACCCTGTAGGTACAGAGAGGTTTGCCATTTTTATAGAAGGATTAAATACCTTTGGAAGCTGTAAGACCATGGCCATCCTATATCAAAGGCTGTTTCATAACAAAACACTGCAGTGATCCATTTATAGAAACAACATACTGCACTCTAGCTGCTGTGGGTAAAACCAAATACCCTCCCTGCCTTCCTGAAACAGCACAAATAACACAACCTTCCCCCAGAAGGGCCATTTCCATAAGAGAAATAAAATTAAAGGGGAAAATATTACCCTGGAGGAAGAAATCAAGGACACAGAAGCAATGTTTCCAACCCAAAGATTTCATATCAGGGGGTGCTGGACAGGAGAAGGCAGCAACTAGAGGGAATACTTTGTGGCTGTGTAACTTGCCGCATTGAGATGGACACAAGGAAGAAGGCTAATGGAGGATAGGCTTTTATTTTAGAAAGGAAATTTGAGTCCCAAAAATGAATATTGGAATAGCCACAGTGGAATGAATCCAGCAAACAGAAGGGAAATAGGAGTCATAAATAAAAGGATATAACTAAGAGCCCACAACGTCCCCAGGCTCCCAGGACCACCAAGGACGTCTGTAACTATCTAACTGACTCTCAATACAGTACTTGACATCTCTTCCAGCTCTTTTTTCTGGTCTTCTCATTTGATATGTGAAGGCCAGGGGTGTCCAGACCTGGTTCTCTAGTGTTTTACAGCTGCTACCATACCTTGACCATCACTGCAGAACACAAACCCTTCATTACACTCCTCTTTTCCACTATGGCAACTCTGCTGTCTCTTTTCCAGTCACACTAACACTCTCCTTAAATTGCAATTTTGAGTATGTTTGAATACAACAAATTCATTTTCCATATGACACCCAGAGAGAAACTTTCTTTGTCACCTGTATCAGTTCCCCCCCCGATATAGGAAAGCATTTCTATTTTAGTGAGGGGGGGCAAGCATTTAAATATCACAGCATCATAAAGAAATTTATGATAGAGATCTAATTTTATAACACAGACAGGAGAAAATATGTTATTTGCACACATATCTGAAGTTTTAACTGAAATTAGTTTTCCGAACTGTACTCACACTTGAGTGTATTACTTCCAAACCAACCCATTTAAAACTGCATGGGTAAACAGTTCACCAATTAATTTCAACAAGATTTTCCTGACGGCATCAAGCTGCTTAACTGCATTCATGTTTACATAAGTGAGTCTACCTCATCCCTTTCCAGATGTGTCCAGTGCAGGGTGTCAGTGAAGGGAACAACAATTGTATGTACACAAATCTAAACACAAATACCATGCACTTCAAGGCTTAGCTGTTTTACAGATTCCTATCTTTCAGATTCAAAAGTAATGCAAGAAAGCCAGTGTTTTTATAACACTTGCACTAGTTCTTCCATATCTACAGAAAAAGATAAAACTAGTAAACAAATAAACAGGTTTGATAGTAAAGAACATGGTGATTTGGGGAGAGCATATAACTGAGTATTTTATCCTCAGCTGTCTTTTTGAAATACTCCATTCTTCACCAATTCCGAAGTCATAAGAAATACCACTCAGATTATCTATGTCAATAATGAGATTATCCAAGACTAAAATTAAACAACATATAGGTTTCCTATATGTTCTTTTACTGAGAGATGCTCCTTTTTGAAGGAAACCTAAACTGCTAAAGGCCTGAAAGGCATTATTACTCTTACAAGAACTTTCAATCCAAGAAGCCATCCTTCATCCTGGGAATTTGTTTCAGATGGGGACCAAGCAATAATTGCCACCCTCCTCCACAGTTTTGTCTTGTAATAAGAAACATGTGCACAGCTGGAGGGGTGTGAGGTTGGGATAGGACTGGCGGTGGAGATGCGCACATTCAAGAGCAGATGGAACACTGCTTCTTATTAAGAGAGAAGATGTAGTAGATTCAAAACACCTGGCAGAAAGGTGCTTGCTTTTCCCTTCAGTCTTATGAAAGCCTTTGTGACAATGCAAGCACTTACAAATGCAAAACAACTCAAAAGTAAGGGGAAAAATGTAAACAGGAAAAAAAGATTAGAAACAGAAGTTTCCATAATAACTCTGAGCAGAATTGGTGTTGCTCTACTGCACTGCAAATATGCACATTTTGAAATAGAAAAAGTTAAGACTAGCTTTAATTGGAAAAGGTGCATAATATTATTATCTTGGAAGCCATTTAACTTAATTTTAGAAAAATCCATTAGCTACTTTGGAGACAATAGCTTAACAATGTCCACATCTACAGAGTGACCATACGTTTATCACTCTGTATGCCTAGAAACAGCTGAAATTAAATAGAGCAAATATAAAACAGCCAGTTGACCAGTCCTTTGCATACCAGAGGTTTTGAGAAGCTGTGCACCAGTTTCCTGAGGCAGAATATCATTTATCATCAGAAAGCAGAACAGACTTTTCTTAACTTTTGGAAATTACTGTGAAGCAGTTGTAATGGAGATAAGCTACAATTCCACAGAAGAGGCAGAATCAGAAATTCTAACTTTTACAGAAACTTCTGTGATAAAGGTTTCCATAAAAGAGCAAACACCACCCTGAAAGAGGCTCTGAGCAGAAAATTTTGATGAAAATTAATTAATAGAAAAAAATACAAATACTGTTTTTTTTCCAAGTTTTTCATCAGATTGCCTTGTTTTTTAAAAGATCTATCCAAAACCACTGTTCTCTGTGGGGCGATCCCCAAATACTGATGAATGCAACAGCATTACAGACAGAAAGCATTCAACATGTTATGATCTTACCCTTTGTCTACCCTGGGTGAAAAGACAAGCACCACAAAGAAGCATTTGCAGTAATGACATAAGATTGCTTCAGGGACAGGTGTGAAGAATAGATGCATGTTGCTCCCACACTAATACTCCTGTAACCTCAGAGCCAGTTGCCTGAGAACTCTGGTTCAGGCACTCATAACTTGCTGTTATTAATATTGCACATTTCTTTGTCCTTATTACTGAATAAGGCCATAAATCCCAATGATAGAAGACAGTTGAGTTCAAGCTGCTGCCATATTTCACAGCAACACTAACGCAGAGGTTACCAAAGGTCACCTTGGCCAGAAAGCAGGACTATGGCATAGTAAGCCTGTATCTTCACTATTCAACTGCAATGCCTTTCAGGCTGAATGAGCTTTGATCTCTCCCTATCAAACCCCCAAACAACATTCTTCTCTGAAAGCCAGGGACAGAACCAGGATACCTGATGTCCTGCCTTGTGAGTTGTGAAACATTCTGGCAAAGTGTGTATCAGCCCTTTCTCTGGAGGTTAAATGGAAATGTTAAATGTAGGCAACCATTCCTACAGCTCAGGCAGCCGAGGGGTGAGCTGTGGTATGGGGAGAGGGAGCTCTCTGAATATATAATTCAGCCTGGCAGCTGGCCTGTACAAAAGAAGACTACAGATGTATTTTTTGTTGTTTAAAAAAATAAATGTAATTTCTTTCTTTTATGTAAACTTTGAAGATCTACCCATTTAAATGCACGAAGTCTGTATTGAAAGTTTGCTGATCTGGAAACTCCAAGGCTCTGGTTAATGATAGATAAAATTGCTTTGAGACACACCTAACAACACAGAGCTTTTAACTTGTTATTTCCAAAACACAGAAAGAACATAGCTTAAAAAGGAAAGAGAGAAAAGAACTGAAATTTTCTATATCTTTGTCTTTCAGGGCAATATCTACACCTTGACACTGCTTGAGTTTAGTCTCCATTGGAAGCAGATATCAAAAACCTTATCCTGCCCCATCTACTTCAAGCAACACTGGAAGCCAGTTTCCCTGATGGGTGTGGGGATGTTACTAATTCTTTTACATTTTCTGAGCAACCCACCTATGGTTTGTCACTATGCACAGGAGATCGGACACATGCAGTCTGGAAGGGTTCTTCCATCATAACTAGGAACTGAAAGAGTCTCCATGTTTGCATACAGGCATGTTTCATATACACTGGCTGCAGGATGAGTCAAGTTTCTGCCTGAGAGTTCTGATCAGAAATATGGGACATATAAATTTGGCAGTCCAATCCAGAGCTGAATGTCTCAGATAAGAAATGTCTATAACAGATTTATAGCAATACAGTAGAGTAAGGACTCATTCTTGTCCCAAGACACACATGGCACATATTATCTAAAAAGGCTTTTACACTTGAAATGAGGACTAAAAATTAATCATTAAACAAGCATACAGGCATATTACATACTTTGGATGCAAGATGAATGAAGTTATTTACCAGATGATCTGAAGCTCCATACATGTAAGACTACAGAGGACAGTGCCTCTGGCTTTAGATTTCACTGGTATTCAAACTATGTATTCCATCTTATTTCATCCCTTTTATTTTATTTATGCCCCTTGAAGCAGAAGGTTCAGCATGCCCTACAGTCTCAAGAGATCTGGAGACAGGAGGGAATATTCCCTTAATTATCCCATATCCCAGTGGTGTATGTCACAAGCCAAAGTGTATAAAGCTCCTGGCCCTATTATCATTCACATGCTGTGTGGAATTTATTAAATTTCTTATCGCACAGCCATTTAATCAGTGGTATTATTGGAATGAGATATTTACCCCACTGGGTGGTATGGAATGGGGCAGGAAAATGTGCCAGGAACAGCTTTGCTGATGGCTATTTATAAAGACAGTGTAATTTTCTTTCCCTCTCCCTTTCCTCAATAGAACCAGTTAGTTAGAGGTCCAGCAACAGACCAGGGTTGATTCCATGTTTTGTTTTCTGCAATAAATCTCCTCTCCTGATGTGTTTTGATCCACAGCCAGTTTAATCTACCTATTGACTGTTAAATTCGGTTTATTGTTTGCACAGAATCTTTAAGAATTAAGCCTTTCTTTCTACGTCTCCCAGACCCAGGCTGGATATTTTTAAAGGGATTTTTAGCTCAGCTGAAGACATGAGAGCACGCTTCCTCCTCAAAATAAAGCTCTCATGGTATTACCCCTTGAGAACTGCCCCCAGCCTGGTTGGCTTTATGCAAAGCGTGTTATTCCATCTCCCTGCTTGGACAGCCTTCACATTCCCATTTAGTCTCTTTGCTTGGAGAATCATCATATTCCTTGCTGAGGTGGCAAATTGCAACCAGCTATTATTCTTACTTACATTTCAGTCATGCCCTTAACAGTGACTTGGATTCCAGAGCACTACAAATTGTTTCTGTGCACAGTGAGTGACAGTTTCTGTTCCTAACGTTGAAGAACTGTGCTCATCCCAACCTAAAATAGAGGAATAAGTAATGTGAACGAGTCTTTCCCCAGTGATGTGCAGGGAGTCTAAATGGCTATCTTACAGTTGACTTTCCGGAAAGATATCCCACCCTCCCTTCAATTTTCTGTAATCTAAATTGAAGCTGAAAAAGTATGCAGTAACTTTGCTCTTTTTCCCCCAAAGGACTTGCATGACTATTCAGCTTTCTGCAGTATGCTGTGTTAGGTATGTCTCCATCCAGGACAGACCTCTGGAGAACAGCTAAGCTGCTGTTCTGAAAGTTCATTTACCTTCATAAAACCACAAGGGAACAGTATGGAGTAATAGAAGGATGGAGAAACATCTGGTTAGCCAACAAGTGGGCCACAGGAGTAATGAACCTTACATTTTAATAGGTAAGTCTGCACCTGCACAAGATTTCCAGCTTCTGCACCAGCAACAGCTCCAGAGAGGGATAAATAATTAAGACAATAAGGCTGAGGTGGAAAATGGCTGCAATATTTGCTTTCCTTAAGAGTACATCAGGGACACGCATAAAATCAGAAATGGTTGAGTTTGCTCTAACTGAACTTTGATTGACCCCAGAAAACCTCTTAACTAAATAGAGTGGTGAATCTACCCTCCCTAATCTGAAAAAACACTGACTCTTCTTTGGCTGGTCCCAAGACTTTGTGACTCTGTCTTATCTGAAACAAAAGAACCCCAAACCCCTGTGAGTCCATGACTTCAAACTATGTGGGGCATGACCCCTGTTTTATACAGCCATCTCACAAAAGCCTGTCACTGTACATTATTTTTAGGGAAAAACTTCATCAGTTTTCAGTAGAAATAGCTTCCTCCACGTGAGAGAGAGTGTGGTTGACACTGATCAAATGTTAGGTGGGCGACTTCTTTAATTTTAAAGGCAGGCAATTTTGAAGAGAGTCAGGTCTGTGGGAGAAGGTCTTGAAGGATAAACAACTGCTTGCTGAAATGCACACTGAAATTATTAGAGCTTCTCCAAGATCAACATGGTATATCTTTGCCTTCTGTGGAGGCAAACTGAAGTTAAACTTCTGACCCTTCTGCTGTCTAAGAATCCAGCTAAGAAAACCCATGTCAAAAGCCTATGGGCTTTTCTCTAGTACTTTACATCCCTTTGTGCAGAGACACCAACACTGATCAGGTTTCCCACTCATAAGAAACAGGCTGAAAGACATTCAAGAGCTCAGAAATGTATTTCAGAGGACAGCTTATTATAAAGATGCAACGTAGCTGGAAGAAGAGATGATGACCTCTTGAAAACTGTTCACGCTATTGTAGCTTCTAGCATGCCTTAGTCTTGGGTCAAAATCTCCTTGCTCTGGACAAACACAGATGAGAGCATTCATGTACGAGGGAGTCCAGGATAAAGAGAAACAGACAAATAAACAGAGAAGCAGCAGTGAACATTGCATCTGACTTTAACTGAGCTCCAGAACTACCAAGCGTGCCAAAATGAAGTAAACCTTAGTATTTTACCTAGCTGTTTCCCAAGTAGCAAATGATAAGACCTAGGATTTATATGATGCTTCTCCATAAATGTATGACATACTTTTATTTCAAGAGCTCTGTTTTTGTTTCCCATCCTCAGCAATAATTATACATGTGATGGTGGACAAGTGAATTGCTCCCTGCCTTAGTTTCCCCATCTTTTAAATAGCTTTAGGAATAAAACTCACACCTGCATTTGCCCGCAAACCTTTGCATATGTGCCCTTGTCACTGACAGTAATGAAGAACACCCAAAATAAACTAATCAATCTCTACCCTAAATGGAATCAAAACAGATAAAATGTACCACAGACTATGGACTTATATTATGGATCATACATGCATGTTTTAAGAAGCTTAGTGTATCAGTAAAAAGAAATTAGAATTCAACATAAATTGTGAGATAAAGAAAATAATAATAAAATATAGTAATAATAATAGGAACACTAATAATACCCTAAATAACATCTCTGATTTCAGTAAAAACAGGGGAGAGTATTTAAAAGAAGCATTCATTATATTCTTTCCACCAATATTCAAGGTACCAAAGACCTAACTTAAAAGCCACCTGAAATATCAAACTGTACATAATCTGGAGAAATGTGTGGTGACCTTACTCTACTAGGAGGATGTTTAAAGATGAAAAAAAGTGACATGTTAGCCATTTTCAGCTTTAAAATTTACAGGATGGTCACACTGGCCACTCACACAACTAGGGGCAGATTTTCTTGGAGGTTTCCACAATACTTTTACCACATTCTGATAAAATGTATTACAGTGACTTCCAGGCTTTAACAGACTAATTCAAAGTAAGCTAATGAAAGTCCAGAGGTGTTGCAGTTGCCACAAAGCTATAGCATAAGTGAAGTGATAAATAATTTCTCGGATGCTTACAAAACGCCAAGAAAATAATTTTATTCAAATCTCATATGCTTTTATGAGTATTCAAATGGTTCAAGTTAGCTTTAACCCACAGTTTCCAAGATTAATGCTGCTGATTCTGCTACCTTAAATAATAAACTGGGCACAGAAATGATTCACATTGTTTATTGCAGCTCTAGGCCTATATTTGCTGAGACAGCAATCATAAACATCTGTACCGCCGGCTCACTGACTGATGGATCCACGGTAACCTTCAGATGTGCTTACAGCTAAGTAGGACTCCAAATGTAAAATGGTATTCTGGGAGTGAATAGGTTGGCCGGTTACTCATGAGTCACAGCTGAGAAATGCAGTACAGGTATGAGCTCATAAACCCTTTGGAGACCTGCAGAATGTAGACGTGGAAACCGTATCACAGAAAAACCCCAGTGCCACATAAATGCTGACAGAATAGCACCACCTAATTGCAAATCAGAGCAAGCCACTAAAAGAGGAAGCACCTTTGTATGGTACCATTGTGTGGAATGAGATAGAAAACCGCAAGCTAAGAGGCTGAATAAGCTGTGCACAGAAACACCATGGCAGGTACTGCTCCTGCTGATGAATGACAAGAAAGAAAAGGTGGCCCTTGCTTTTAAGATGGAGTTTTGAATTTGGAAACCCATGTCTGAGTCCTGGTTTTGCTGAAAGATTTCCTCTCTGAGCAAGTTCCTCTGAGAAGCCACGTGGGTATGGTCAAACATGGAGCTATTTCTACCTCTCGGATACAACAATATGAGGGTTAGAGAGAGGCTTGTGAATCAGGGTAGTGAGACCAGAGAAACCCCGTCACCTTCAGGCAATCTCTGTGTTCCAAAACACAGTTGGATCTTAAGCAAGCAAATGTTCTTGACAGGCTGTCTCAGCAAAATGGAAACCCTTGGAGCAAGGCAGAGCTGAAACTAGTCAGAGAGGTGTGAACGGAATTTGTAAATGTGTTCTCCCAATTATATTGCCATTTATAGAGAGCCTAACAGAGCAACATGTGTAGCTGGCCAGCATAAACACTTATCATTCATACTATGAATGCACAACACCTGGCATTAGGAAGCACAAATTAGATTCATATATCAGTTTAGGAAGACTTACTGAGATCTGGAGTTCAGTTCTGATACCCACATTTTAATAATGACCGTGAAACAACTGTCTCCAAGAGTAATCTGAAATCAGGGAAACCTACTTTAGAGTGAAATGAATGTAGGTTTCTTTTCCTACATTGTGCCTTGATCCCATAGGATGCAGAGGAGAACACGGAGCATAGAAACAGTTTTAGAAGGCTCCTTACTTCACTTAACAGAGTCACAGGCAGAGCCTGGATGTTTACCACCTTCTTCCTCCTCCATCTTCTCCTCCTCCCCTCCCCACTGTTTTGGTCAATCTGCACTAGAGACAAAGTGCCCTGAGTTTGTTTTCTGTTTTTCTAGTAGGCAGGGTCAAGCATTTCATGGCTAGAAGCAGTTGATTCTCTACCCTTTGAAACCACTGCTCTGAGGTTAGCTGTCTTTGTAACAAATGTTTCTCAACTTCTGCATTGCAAAACCAGGGTACATAAGGGAGGAGAAGGGAGTGAGGGGTCAGAAAGTCAATCAAGGGGGTTTGTGAGGCATTGAAATATTATTAGAATCCAAGGCCAAGAAAATCCTGCTGTTCTCCTCCCTGTACCACCTTCATTTCCAAGGTCAAATATTCCTTGCCAAATTCTCAGAAAACCTGAGCACAAACACATTAAAGAGACTTCACTGTGTTATCACCAGCAGATTTTTAACTCTTACTTCTATGAGGAGTCACAAAAATGATTGACTTCTAGAAAGGGGTTGTGACCTAAGGAGGCTGAGAAACATTATACTTGCTGAACCAGGAATTAGGGGTTAGCCTGAGCCCTGAGTGAAACGCCATTAAATAAGCCGTATAGATATTACATCTGAGGTATGAATCCCATCTTTAAGCTTTCACATAATTTTTTTAACAGGATTAATCATTGAGATGAAATTGCACAAGCAATTAAAAAAATTTCTGAATGAGAGCACACTTGTTTATTGTTGGATGTTTGGGTTGTTTTCTTTAATTATGCACTCCATTCTGTATTCAGACCAATGCAAACACAAGCTCTTTTAAATATAAATGGAGCTAGAAGAAAGAATATTCTTCCATTTTCTAAGCAGTTGAATTCAGGAACAGAGTGGTATGAAAACTCAGATATTCTCAGTTAATAAAATTCACAGATGTTTCTTCATGGCAGCATAGCATTCTGACTTCTAAGTAGTCTTGGAAATAAGTGTCTAAAACACATGCTGGATTTGTTATATTGAATGCAAATGGGACTGGGAGGTCTCCATCAGCTTCTGAACATCATTCTCAGGAGCAGCAAGTGAAGAAATGAAAGGAATCTTCACAGATTTTTTTCAGAATTTGGCTAGGGTTTTTTTCCTCAGTCTTTTCTGATTTTTTGGTTTAGTGGTACGATGGTCCTTTTTCTCTACAGTAAGCTTCTTACAGACAAGATTGTATGAAGCAATCTGAAGAGAAGCACATTCTCCCATAGATGAAAATGCAACTCATTCTTTTTTCAACATATACTTTTCATACCACACACAACAATGCAGGCAGTATCTTTCAATCTCTCTAGCACTAACAGGAATCCTTCAGGACTAGTTTCTCAGTCACCTGGGCTCATAGTCTTGCCCTGTATTTTGATTTCTTAAGTTCCTATAGCAAGTATGAAGTTGGAGTCTTCTAAGAAAGACAAACCAAAGCAGAGAAAGGTTCCTTCAAGACTCCAGTAATCTAAAGAGATGAAGAGACTTAATTGCAGGCCAGGAGCTCATTAGGCTTTATCCCATTCATTCTTGATTGAAGAGTGCAAATGCAAAGCAAGCTGTTAGTCATCACCTCCTCCCCTTCTGAGAGGGATAGTCTTTGTGCAAAGCACTCTACTTCCAAGGCTATAGCAGGTCTCCATGAAGTACCTCAGGGGTCTTTCCATAGCTATACAAGGAGAACAGTGGTCATGCAATTCAGCTCCAGAGGTGGCTCAAAGTGGAGGAGGTAGGAATTTTCAAAGACTTTTTCTTCCTTACTTGCAGCTTTCCCTGCCCTGAGTGCCAGCTGAGAAAATTTTACATGCTGCTTTGTTCTTTCATGGAGACTTAAAATAGCCTCAAGTGCTTGCTGTCAAAGATGGTAGAAGCACTGTAGAATCCTGTTGAACCTCTACCTCAAAGAACCTAAAGCAGCACTTCAAAGCAATTTAGAGTCTCTCCCAAAGCCCCCTCTGATTTCCACGCTCACCTTTCTACCCTGGAATCAAGCCAGTTCCCTGCTCTTTGAGCGGGATCATTTCAACTTGGGAAGAAAGAGAAGGGGTGCCAGGCAAGGAGGGGGCATCACTGCTTCTGTGGATGCACAGCTGGCACTTTCAGTGAGGGAGGTGGACGCTCAGAAGACCATGGTGTCATTTGTTGTGGCCTCCATTTCAGCAACATTTAGCATGCCCTAAGTCTGGCAAAATGTCACTCCTTGGGACAGGAGGCAACAACAGATTTGCTTCTCTCTTTGCTGAAACAGATAAAACAAGGATCCCTGTGTGCTTCCCAATCTACCAGCCCTTTTACACAATTCCTTTAGAAACCTGTGGCACCTGCTGCACATCTGTGAGGGGAGGCATTGAAGTCATTGCCAGCAGACTGGAAAATGTACAAAGGTCAGTATTGTCTCCTGGGCTGCTTCTCCATTTTGAATGATTTGCACTTTAAAGAGCCAGGAGGCTTCTTGACTGTGCTCATCCTCCTAAAATTATAAAAACTGACAGTACAAAGACAGGCAGAATGATTTCATTAGTGCAACACACAGAACAATTTCTAGCTGCAATCCAGCAAGTTACCAGAAAGGTGCTAAGAACATCAGAAGCGTCCCTCTACTCAGCGTTCCAATATCTGGAGATCCCAGTGGTACCTCCATGTGAAAGCTCAGTCCAGCTCTTTTCTCCTCAGTCTCTCTGAATTGATATAAGGAAGCAGTCCTCCCGTGCCCCAGCTATGTTATACCCATCCCCTTCCCCTCCCACCCAGGCTCATAAAATGGATGCTAACTCATCCCTTTCGCTTCACAAGTTGTGATCTTCTGGGAGAGCATCTTTGGGCAGATGCCAGAAACCACAAACTCGCTGCTGAGTGAATTTGCTTGAAAAGCTGTGCAGCACATTATCTCTGTGGTATTTGATATTAAATGTGTGACTCTCCAGGTAAATATGGATGGCATTCAGGCCCCTTATCCTCTGTGCTGGAGGTAATTTTCAAAGAACGGCTGTCAGAGTGTCAACCTCACTGTCAATCTTTGAAGTCTAGGATAGAGATGAGGGCAGGAAGAGGTTTGGTGTAATGGGAACGCTTAGCAAGCAGAAGAAAGGTTCCCACACACTAAATCAAGTATCACCAACATTAGCTTTGGTCCTTTTGGCAGCAATGGGCCACAGAAAGGAGAGCAGGTGAATTTATTTCTTCTGATTCAATCTACAGGTAGGCTCTGGAGCCTGAGGAGAACAAGCTGGTGTCACTACTTTGCCCCATCTCATGGATTACTGCACACCAGAAAAGATGATGGGAAAGGTCTGCCTTATGGTCATTCTCACCTCACATACTAATGTTCCTTTATGGCAAGGCTTAAGCCATGAAAAAGTGTTCAGATTTGCTCCTCAAGGGCAAGAGAAGAAACATTAATAGGGAATGGTGATAAAGACATGGTGTCCAACATCCCAGCAGCACTGGGAACTGCCCAGTAAAACTCATTCCAGAGAAACTAAATAACATGCTGCCAATGAAAAGGAACATGACCACTTAAAGGGGGTTTCACACTGAGAAGGGAATCAGCCAGCTACAAGCACTTTGTAAACATCCAACTGAAGTGAGCAAAACTGATGGGGGATTTTCTTTTTACCTAGGGAAATTTGACCACAACCTATAATAATGTCTTCACATTTCACAGGTCCTAATAACAACAACTTGTGTTCACATAATGCCTTTCATCCTGGACGAACCCAAAACGCTTTACAAGTGACTTAGCAAACCATACAACAATATTCACCCCTTCAATTCCCTTGAGGCTGAAAACTGACTGCAATTGGCAATGCTTCCCTTTTGGTTTCCAATGTTCTATGAGTGTTTCTCTAGGCCATTGCTGTTATATTTTTGTTCTGTTTTAATAGCAAATTTGATAGCAAGGGAAAAAAAGCAGCTCTTTTCTCAAGGACAGCTGCATGAATATAATCAATTTTGGGGGTCAAGAAAGAAAAAGAGAAGCTTAATGTCACCCCACTAAAAAAATACCGGTTTTGCTTTCCAAAAGTGGAAAAAAATCCAAAAAACTCCCCTTGAAGGAAAAGTAGAATATGAAATAAAATATTTTAAATGTTTTCTGAAGACTGAAGTTGACTTGGTTATAAAACAAATCAGATTTAAGTTGGCAAGTGGAAATGAAACATTTTGACTCTCAAAAATGTGATTTTTCTTTTGGACATAACTTTAAGAAAATAAGGAAATCCATCTCACCTGGTATTTTTATCTGCCAGGAACTCACAGTTGTGCCAAGAAACAGCTTAAGGAGAGGACAAGTACCCAGTTCCTGCTATCATTTCTTCACTGTCCACCTGAACTAGCTGCAGCACCTTCAACAACTCATGATGGGTTTTTCCTCCATGAATTCATTCATTTTTAACTCTCCCTGAAGCTGCATAAATTTTATCATCCACAGCATCCTGTGGCTATGGGTTACATCATTGCTTCCACATTGTGTGCATAAGTACCTTGTTTTGATTGTTTTGATTTGGTAATTTACCAGAAGCAGGAGATATTCAGTAAAAGTGCATAATCTCTCCTCATTCACTATCACCATGTCAATAACAGCTTTTCTCTTTCCACATAGAAGAACCTAGTTGTGCATCATCTTTGCTCCTGCAGAGGTGCTGAACAATTTTTTGGCTTCATCCTTGCTCATAGGAAACCATAGTTTTGTAGTAGACTAAACTGTACAACCAAATGTGTACAAGGGATCTATGGCTGAGCATATTCTGTTAATGCACACTACGCCAATCATCCTACAGACCTGGAATGGCTGAGGTGCCTAGAACATGGACGTGGTACCTTGTTTGACCTTCCACAGTAGCAAACACATCCTCTTGGGGATTACAAAGGACCACAGAAGATAACACACATCAGAGAACACACTACAGCATACGAAACGTACCACATGCCTGTGTACAGGCACATGATTCAATCTCTGGGAGATTCCTGTTAGTATAACACCTTGGTGCATCAAAAATGTCCCCATTTTGTCCTTGTGCTACAAATAGGATCAACGAAAATGACATCTTTCAGGTGAATTCCTGTGGTGAACTTACAAGAGACTGCAATATACCTTAAAGGGCTCAACGGTTCACAAGATACTGAGCTTGCAAGAGATACTTCCTCACATTTCTGGAGCAGAGCTAATGAAAGGTAACTGACCTATAAAATGAAAATGAAAATCCTCTCCCAATTCCTCCTTTTAAAAAAAAAATATTAAATTCAGAGGTGTTGAGAAACACACCGAGCAGAGTGTGAAGAAAAAACAGCTCATTCATTCAGCCTTTAAAAGCAGCTGGGCTTGAGCTGAATGGGCTTTTGCTGTGTTCTTTGTGTAAAGGTATATTACATAAATGTTATTAAAAGGCCAAATTTAGGCATAGCAGGGGGAAAAAAATCCCGAAACCTTGAAAGATAAATCGGCTTCTTTTGGAATGAGATTTTAAGCCTCCCCTTGTGGATAGCTCTGAAGCTTCGGATCTTTTCTTCTACTGATTGGGCAGTTTAGAGCAACAGGAAAAAGAAAAACAAAACAGAAAAAAAAAAATCTTCATTCCTATGAGTGCAACATTTTCTTGCATCCTTTGCTGAACTCAGTCTGCTCAGACAGACCTCATTTACAGGGCAGTTGGAGCATAGGGGGAGAGGGCTAGGTGCTGGAAGAAGTTCTCCACAAAAAGATGTTCCTGACTTTGTTCATGTTTTATATCAACACAGAGTTAGTGAGAAGGGTTTCAGTTTGAAGAGGGACCACAAATATGAAATGTAAGCTGATAACACAGAAAGAAAACATGCATCAATATTGCAAAAAGTGCTTCAAAGCAATTAGAGGCTCTTTAACTCAATCACAACCCCTTTGTTTGCATCAAGTCTGATGTAGAGATGAAGGAAGGTCTACTAGTTAAAGCTTTAGATGGCCTGCTGACACCTGCCCTTGTTTCACAGATGACAGCTATTCAAAAGACAAATAAACACAAATCTTAAGACATTGGCTAAATACTTAAAATCCAAAATCACAGGTAATTCTAAAAAAATTAAGTTTCATTTCATTATTCCCTGTATTTACCTGTTTCAAAAGTAAAAATTATGGCAGTTTATTACTTTCAGCTGCAAAATGTGCTATGCTAACTTTTCCTGAAGTGCTGCATTGTAGAAATTAGTAAGTCTGCCATGCACAAGCATAAACTTGGTCTGCTTACAAAGCACGGAGGTCTTCAGAACTTCTGTTTTCCTTCAGCTTTTGTCTTGGTGGCAAAAAGGCTTTCGTGAGTGTTCCAAATTGACTTGTTAATCGAATTAAGTTTGTCTTTTTTGAACTTCTGAAACTTGAGGAAAAACAGATCATTACATTTTTCCCCCTGAAGTCAGGAACAGAGACCTCGGGTGAATTGCCTGGGTTACCAAGTCCTGTCTCCACGATTGCAGCAGCTCTTCAATAGCTTTTTTTACTTAGGGGAACTACAAATCTTGTACTTCTATGCTCCCACACAGCAGAGGCTGCAGGAAATCTCTCAATGCAGAGCAAAGCAGAGACTCTAGGAAAAGCTGGGAAGCTGCCACAGCAGCTAACAGAAGCCATGAAGGACATCCTGTTCTGAAAAAGAAATTTGTTGTGTGATACTTGGAAAATAAGACCTTGTCCCTTTCTGAAGAGAACCACAAAGGCGAATTCGAACTGGGGGAAGTTCTGGGATTAGTCTAATCTTAGCAACGTGTTTAAGACAGAGCATCTGAGCCAGACACACCCAAAACAGAACTAGATTGATACAAATCGAGCATGTGCATGTGCCTGGAGTGTTCTCTGTCACTGAAATCAACTGCTATCAAATGACTGGCTTGCAGCCTCTTACAGATCCTGAAAACAGGCTGGCTACCTGAAAACTGCCTCCTGCAAATGGTTTCTGGATCAGTCTCTGAACTGTAAACAAATTTTGTAGAGTGTTAGTTGGCGTGGACAAAATGCTGAAAGGGACCATGTATTGTGTTTCAATGTCTAGCAGTGTAAGGGTATGGACAATCACATTCCAGTGCTTGAAAATATCTCCAACCATTCTCCACATTTCTGGTATAGATGTGGTTTAAGTGGACTCTTGGAAAGCTTTTAATGAATTTTATTATGAACATCATTTATTTTTCTGTACCTTATTAGTAGATTTTTTTTTTTCCTAGAAACTTGCGCACTACCAGTACTTGAGGTCAGAATTCCAAGCTGTTATAATTCAGTGTTTAGGTTTTGTGGCAGTGCTTGTGTGTGGCCTATAAGATTAGCCGCCAAATATAAACAAGAATAATCATAACACATTTTCACTCAGTGGCTATTCTGCAATATTTGTGTAAAATTTCATTGACCTATAAAATGTTTCTCAGTAAATAAAATTAATACCTTTGAACATGCAGGAAGTAGAGCCCAAACAGAGTTGAAGAAAAATTCAACAGCTAAGTCATTCAGGCACCTCTCTCTAGTAAATGCCAACAAGTTCCATGTGATTTGACCAATATCAAATACTTGACATGGCTCATACAAGACAAATACAGATTTAGCATTCCTTTAACAGTTGTTAGTCCTACATTCCATAAGACTTCAGCAAAGTCATTTTCAGTCTTGGTGCTCTGGTCTGTACATCTTATCTTCGGTTTGGCTCAAAGATCTCATTGCCTCCAGACTTTTAGTTTATACAGCAATTAACAAAGGAGAGTTCTTGCCTAGAGACTTCAGACATTGTCAGAACACCAATAGCTGCCAACATTCCTGGAGGTTTGAGGATGGGAGTACCCTGAGAAATGAAACAAATAGTCTGGTAGGTGCCAGATTAAAAAAAAATGGCATCTGATTTCTATCAGTTCCATGTCCTCCACCACTAAATCCTCCTGCTAACAACCTCATTTGTCATCTTTCTTTCCCCTCTTCTCAAGCCCCCAGAGTACCTCCACATCATCACATCCTTGAAGTTCACCATATCTTCAAGTTTATTCCTGTGAACTCTTTTCCATATACCTTCTTCTTCCGTTCATGCTCTTTACTTACCAGTGGGACAAAAATCGATACATTGTGAATGATTCCACGTATGTGCTAACTGACCAGTCAGGAAAAAATGAGAAAACTGGACACACACACACATGCACTCCTCCCAGCAGATAACTACTCAAATGTATTACAACCTTTTATCATACATTAATTAGGGTCATGGCTATGCATGGCAGCAGCAAATTTTCACTAAACCTGCTGGAACTTTTCTCTGAGACTTCCACCTCTGGCAAATTTCATCGAATTGTGTTAATGGGCTAAAACTATTGCGAGAAAACGGAAGTGAAAAGTCAGACAAACAGATGAAAAGCATGAAAATCTTGTTTCTTTATTGTTATTTATTTCGAACCTTCTTGAATTTTTAAATAGGATTTTATTTGTCAGAAATTCAGTAAGTGAATAAAGAGGTGGTAAGAGGAAAAGCAACTGTTACACATCACTCGCCATGTCTCCAAGTAGTATGTGTATAGGTGCTTGTGTGCATTCACACTCAACAGGGGACACCTCTCTTACAAGTGGCATAAGCCTCTAAATCAGATGGAATTTACAGATGCACTGAAAAAAAATCAATGTCTCTCTTTTCCCTGGTGGTATCTCTACCTTCAGTTAACTCTGGGTGCAGCTTTCTCCTGCTACATATTCCCGGTTATCAATTACAGACAGAAGTCCATTAATTTTCTGGAAAGAAAAATGTTTTGGATGCAAAAAGAAGGCTCCCTGAAGAGACAACATACAAGAGCAAGTCACCATGTAGAATACAGACTTCCAGCATTTGCTGTGACAGCTTTCAATTGCTCAGGTAAGATGGACGCGTTGTTTGGCCAAGCTATACTTTCCTGTGCTGAAATAGGTCTTTGCTAATCGTGGTACATAACTTCATTAAGTGTATTTTTCTTGGCTGGGCCCACAGAGAAGAATACTCTCTCTCATTCTTTTTTCCAATCCCTACCACCCTTGTCAACAATAAATAAAGTGCTGCAATTAGAAAGTTTAGGTCCTTCATCGCTTGTGCTTCTGAAACGGAGGAACATCAGGGACAAGCAACTTCATGCCTAAAACATTAAACAGAATCTTCAGTTGAATTCCCTACTATGAAACAGATTAATTCTGTGACCCAGGGAGAATTATAGGAGACTCTGAATTTATCTGTCTCTCAGTTGCAAAATAAAAGTAATAACTGCTGAAATGACAGGTAAGAAGATCCTTGGGTCACATGACCTTTAGCATTGGGCTTGTCTCTTATGAAGCCACATGCACAAGCTGCCAGGACAATCAGTTCTGCAATTCTAGTGTTCACATCTAGGATTATAATAACTTTTGTTTTAAATCTGGGAAGGAGCTTTACTTTGTAACTCTAACTGTGGAAGATATTCACGGATCCATCTTTGCCTGAGCTTCAGTCTCAGGTCTTGCTGATGCCCTGTAACAGGTGAACTAGTCTACCATTCTTTATGACCATCCAGAAGGCACCAAGCTGTCCTCCAATAGTAGTCCCAGTTTAATTCAAACATATTTAGCTCTAGGTGTCTTGGCCTCTGTCCTCAGGACATTTTACAAATGTAGCACTCTGTACACTTTTCTTGAGGAAACGGCTCTGGAAAATGATAGAAATCCAGAAGTTCCTTGCTAGTGAGATCTACACACCCGTCAAAATTTCATTTTATTAAAAAAAAAAAAAAGGAAATATGAATGGAAAATGGACGGTAGTAAGAGTGAAAGAAAGGCAAAACAAACGGAAACAAAAATTTCCTTTACATTGATCTAGAAACCGAGAAACCTTAGGAAACCTCAATAATAAACCTCAATAATAAACAGAATTTGTTTTCAAAGACCTCCTATCAGAGTATGGAGTGGGACAGAATTTATTTTTCTTGGTCCAGATAAAAAAAGAAAGTGCAAAGATCAATATATGTCAATGGAACAAGCCTGCCATGGTCATAACAACAACATACATCCCAGAGAGCACAGCTGATTGCATCTTTTTTTTCTTAAAATAAATAACCTGCTTCACACTAGGCTTTGACAAAAGAGGTTCAGTAGTAATGCATTCCATCCATTTACAGATTCATTTTCAAAGGCCCTTCACAACTTTTCCCATCTCTGTCTGACTGCAGCTTATCTGGGAAAGCTTGTCCTGGTCTCATAGTCCAGTTATGACACAGCAGTGCCCAATCAATAGTCATCGATATAATACACAAAAGACACAAAAGTAACATCTGCATACACCCTACCACACGGTTTGCAACTTTGCCAAGATTATTGGCACAGAGTGTATCACTACTGTCCTCCTCTGGTGCTGGAAGAACTCTTGTGATAAAGAATGTTGGAGTCTGTTGGTTTGGGAGGCATATACTGCTGATATAGCACACAGAAACAGTACCACAACGGTCTTGTGACCTCAGAATCGGGACCTCAGTTTTCCTTTTTTTAGCTTATCTGAAGATCACAAAAAAAACTTGCAGCCCCCTTTAGGACTGAATAGCACCCTCTTTTCTCTATGGCAGACTGGGGTGGTGTAATGTCTGTCCTTATGGCTGACCTTGTCACCACGGACAGCTATCTCCTCCTTTGCGCAAACAGAACAAACAACACATAAAACAGCAGGTTTGAAAAATATATTGCATTTTCCCACTGAACAGCACTGTAAAGGACTACAGTAACACCATGAACTTCCCCCTCAGCTTTCTGCAGCAGTCTTTTACTAGCAGGTATTTCTGAGATGCAGGCTCATCTGGAACCTGTTTGCTATGGAGCAGCTTCACATAGTGTGATCAGTTAGCTGTGCCTTGTACAAGAGACCTGTTTATTAGATCTGGTTATAATTTTCTATCAAAACTTTTTGTTGTTCCCTCTGTGAGAAAATGGAGGGTTTACCTCAATGGAAAACTGAATTGTGAAAGAATCCTTTGCTTTCTGTAGAGAACACCAACTTTTGTCAATTGCTGCAAGCCTGCCATAAGAACATTTTCAGTGGACAGCCACAGCTTCCAACGAAAACAAAATATTTCCACTTTCCTTAAATGAAGCATTTCATTTCATTTCATTTCATTTGCTTTATTAAATATTGAACGACTGCCTCTTCAGCTGCGCCCTCCCTTCCCTTCCCCCCACCTCCCCTTTCCAACAGACTGTCCAGTGAAGCCATCATCTTGTGCACCTATGGCCAGGGCTGTGCCAACAAAAAGGAACATGTTCACCCTGAGAAAGGCAAGCTGTTGATAAAGGGCCTTGCCTTGAGGAAGACCAAGTCCAGTTCCTAAAATATTGCAGATTTTGTGGATACGTCCCAAACAGATACTGATGTGAGCTCGTCAGAACCAAATGTGGGGAAAAGGCTCTAGCTTGTTGTTTTGCTAATCCCTAAGATGCTCAGCAACAGGGATAGGAGTTGGGCTCGATGATCCTTGTGGGTCCCTTCCAATTCAGGTCATTCTATGACTCTATGACTCTACGACTTTGGAGCAGAGATGGGGGAAGCTTCAAACAGGAAATAGCCTCACACCATTAATGATGTGGTTTGTAGCTCTATCTGCAAAAAACTTGGAGAGTGAGAGGGAAACAGATGCTGAAAACTAGAGAAAAAAGCAATGCTTCTGGCAAGACGTTCACAATTCTACAGTCTCTTCCTTCTTTTGACAAATACCAGGCTTGTGGCACTTACTGTTAGTGGGCACTGCTTTCTTCCATCATACTATTGATTAGATGCTAATAAAACAAGTGATGATGTATTCATCTTTACTGAATATTTTGATTAGGGTCTCCCTGACCACAGCTCTCACACAAGGAGAGAGTGGTATATGCAAAAGGTTTGACTCTATATTTCAGGTTCACAGGGGGTGGGAGGGCTGCTTCTCTGAAAGCAAAAATATGCTCCCTCCCCTGAAAGAAGTCCCACCTTTTCTCAGCCAGTTTTACTGGGGTTTGGCTCAGCGCCTTGTTCCATTTGGAAGCCATATTGCAGTGTGAGCAAGGAAACAGCCAATAAACAGGAGCTCTGGTATTTGCCTTTCTGGAAGTCCCAGGCAAGACCCATAGCTAAAGCACTGTGTTCACGATCCCAGAAACATCTGCTTTCTTTTCAAAGCTGGAATATTTTTATTTGATTTTTTTGCTCCCCTCCCCCTCCCACCCCCATAAGCTCCTTTGTGCTGGGAGGGAGCTGCAGGGAGGAAGGGGAAGCTATATAAGCAGAGCAGAGTGAAAACTGAACTCTGCAATCTCTAGATAATTATGCCTGGCACCTGAAGGCTGGGGCAGTAATCCTTACATTTCTTTCACACTCCATTGATGAATGGCGTGCTGGGGGTGTGAAGTCTATTTCCCTTTTCCCATCGCTGTCCAAGTGCTGGAACTCCAGGATGGGCTTTTGTAAGTTCAATTCCTCTTACCAGATGTTGCTCTCTTTTTTTTTTTTTTTCCCTTTTTTTTTCCAGTTAATATTAGCATATGGCTTTAAATTGAAGGGCCACAACATGAGTATGGAGCATAGTACAGTTTTCAAGCTGCCTCCAAAGCCTCTTCCATTCATCGACGTGGCAAAGAGCAGCTTCAAGCTTAAGATTATGAATGTTTTAGGAGCCTGAAGAGGTTTGTTTTGTTTGATCAGTTCTCCTGGTTTACCGAGCTGTTGTCAAAGTTTTTAAGGCACTTATGTGAGTGTGCCTACTTATATACACGTGAGTACCTAGACACAGCCTATAAAAAACAGGACTCAGTGAAGGCTTTCTCACCATCAGTTTGAAGTCAAGATGGAATTGACTTATAAAATGTATTTTATGTGCCTGTTCTGGTTCAAACAGAAATCACTTTTAGAGAGCTCTTGACTTGTGCTAGCGACAGATGGATTAAATAGTTAGTCACAAAGGTCTCTTCTGGCTCTGCACTTTATAATTCTAAGGAAATAGATATTTGTAGATCTATACATATATGTTTGTATGTATATATCTTTATGTAAAAGCCTTATATGTGAAAGTATGCAGTTGGAAAGGTAGATTGGGCTTCACTACATTCTTTTGTTAAGCAGAAATTTCTAATCAATCTAGTTTAGGAACAGTGACATTAAGGCAACTGAGATGGGTATTTTATATCTAAATAAATAGATTTGCTATAAGGAATGTTGCAGGCAGGAGTCTTTGAAAGTGATAAATACACACAGCAGTCATTTATGCTGAACAAGAGGCAACAGAAGGCTTCCTCCCAACAGCTGCTCACGCCACGTCAAGCCACAAATATGACACTGGTAACTCATGTCAATCTAAACAGTAAAAGCAGCATCCCTACCCCACTCTAAAATTTCATTTGATGCTGCCAATACACTGAACATTTATCCTACCCTCTGATAAACTTCCTTCCTGGATTGTTCCTGAGCCTGTGTGTGAGACTACAGTATTACATGATGGATTTCTGATGTGCGGAAATGATCCAATACTCTGGAAGCAGATTCACAAAACTCAATTTTTTACTTCAGTCTAAATAAGCTTTTGAACTCAGGTTTCATGTCCTACTTTACTATTATTATATCTCAAAATACTTTCTGGGGGGTTTAAGAGGAAAGAAGAAAGAATTTCCACACGGATTTTTGGTTTTTTTTGTTTGGTCTACAGTTTCCAGCATTTCCAGTTAAAAAAGTCAAGTTTCAATATTTTAAAAATATCTTTATAAATAATTGCATATATGTATATGAAATCCCACACACCTACATACATATATATTTCTCAGTATAGTAACCTTTTTCCTTATAGCCAGACCAACCAAAATTGTGAAACTATTTGCCAGTCTTAAAAGGACAGTCTTCATTTTGCTTTTTTAGCAAGTAAAGAAAATTCTCATGATTTTTTGAAAGAAGCGCAAAAGCAAAGAATACACAAAGTGAAGTTTTATAGTCTACTAAAATAGTGATTTCAACTCTAAACCTGGAAGCTCCTTCTCAGATGGGAAGCGGGGACATTTATGGAAAAAGTTAATTGGCTATATTCAAGCTTCAAACATTTAAACACTGCATTGGTAATAAATAAACAACAAAATAAACAATGTCACAATGCATTACTTTGGGAAAATTTAGACTATTCTTAAAAAAAAAAGAAATTACAAAAAAAATATTTCTGAATTAAAACCGCATTCGTACAGGAAACAAAATGACAAAGGAGGATCCCAGCATGCTTTCACCTGAAAAATGCCCTGGCATTGCTGTTTGGGCTCTTTGGTCACTAACACTGGGTGATGCTCCATGCCATTCCAGGACTCTGAAGCCCAAGGAATACAGGTTTTTGTATAATTAGAGTTGAGTCCCCTGAAGAACACCTCTCTCACTTCAAATGTAAGCCTTAAATTGGAATGATGAGATAACTGAAACTGTGTTTCTGAACATGCAGCCTTAGGTGGCCATTCTCAGGACCTTCAAATGGTAGGAGAGATGGAGATCAATCCTTTGTGAGATTTTTTGCCATGGTCTTCTTCTCAAGGTTATATCTGGAGAATGAAGTCAGACTGGCTTTACTAGTTGGTTTTCAACCAATTCCCAGTCACTTTTATTAACTACCACTCCTCCCTGCTAGAAACCCAATGTTTAAAGTATTATTTTCCTGATGAAATATTTGCTGGTTTTGGATTATAATTATAGCTGGTCAGAAACTAGAATTTCCTTTACTTCGGATAGTCTGGCATTTGAAAGAGGCGAGTTTGTATTCCAAATAGGAATAGAAAGCCAACATTGTGAAATTTCTTATGAAAAGAACATGCTAAAAATTTCAACAGGGGACCACTGAAATTTTTCATTGTCATAATATCAAAAGTATGCTGTCCATTAAATTAAAACACATTTCAATTATGGTTAAAAAAAGTGTTTCAGATTAATCATTTGATTCATTTAGACGTTAAAATAGATGTATTTGATTATACCTAAATAAATAGAAGCTCACATTAATGCTTTATAGAAACAAAATGAAAAGGAAAAATACAATGAAAACAGTTTTCAAATTGTCGTTTGTAACAAACCCAATAGAAAGAACCCGTGGCAATTTGCTTTCTGAGAATCTTTTTCCCCTACATTGATCAGAATGCAAAGATCATGTTTTTCTGATTTTCTCAAGGCACACTGGAGTAGCCGCAGTGCACATCATCTCTTGGCAGGTGGAAAGGACGTAAGAAAAATGAGATTATTATAGAGGAGGTAGAATAAAGGAACATCTGGAAAAGAGGACATGATTCGACAGGAAATTTGGCTTCAATATTTAGGCTGCTCGTGCAACAACTTATTATTTCTGGAGATATTGGTTTAGCATGAGAAGTACTGGCTGGGATGTTCTTCTCTAAGAGGTGATGAAGAGGGTAAGAACAGTTATCTTTAAGACTAACACCTGAAGCTGGCATGCCAGTAAACAGGAAGATTGAAGGAGATCTGGAAACTGCATTAATGCAGCCTCGGGCAGGAAATTTAGCCCTCACGATGAGAATGTCCTGTGCTCTGGTAAGTTCTAGCCAGTTAAAGAGTCCTCTGGAGGCAGGCAAGAAACTCAAAGCTTTTATGAGTCCCCAGGCACTAACAACAAATTTAGACCCCGGTTGTTTTGGGGGATGGGGATCTTTGTCTGCCAGTTTATAATTGAATGAAAAAGTCTACTTCTGAGCTTCTGTGCACGTTTGATTCTGATTACAGAGAGGGTAAACCTGACATTATCTACCAAAGGTACGAAGACAGCAAGTGTCGTTCTCTGTTTACTAACACAGTGCCCAGCACTTCCTTTGGAAGACTACGCTGGCTGGAAAATTGTGCTGTTGGGAAGTTGCCCTCATATCTGTAATACCCAGTTCCCAGAAACATTTCTATCTCCTGCACGACCCTCTTGTACGTACATACTCTGCGGCGTTGTGCCAGCAGGCCTGTGCTGCCACTCAACACAGCACAAGTCTGTGAGGTTTTGAAGATCAATAGCTTTGTTCCTCCCACTGTCTGCCAGCACGGCTGATGTCTGGAGAATTGCTGTAGATTACATAGGCCTGGAGCAATCTAAAATGGCTTCTGCACATCACGCCGTAAAAATTCCTGCTTACAGGCCATCAAAAATCAAAGTTGAACAGGAAGTGGAATGACATAAAGATTATGCTTCAGGACAGCATATGGGCTGAGACCAGTTTCAGGTCTCCAAACACCACCTCCTCCCCTTCCTCCTGACCTGCCAATGCTACCTGCATGTAGAACAGACGTAACCTATCCTCAGAGCCCCAGAAGGATGGGTAGAGGACAATGTTCAGTGTGTTCCTACGTTTTGCAGCAGGATGCATTCAAGTGAGCCAACAGCTACATAGACATCACCCTCACTGGACCAGTACATTTGGTGGAAAATTTAGCTCATGGAAGTGGCTAGTTTCTTCATGTGGAGGTGTTACAGACAGATGTCATATAACTACCAAGAGGATGTTAGGGAAGAGGCTGGGAAGTAAATCTCAGTGCCTTCTGGTCCGATGTAACCCTCAAGCAACCCCAGTGACTTTGCCTAACTGCTGAGGAGTTCATCCAGGCTGGCAAGAGCACAACTGAGATCACATCTGGAGCCTTAATGGCAGAAATCAAGTAGCTGCTAGCCTAATCAGGAAGTGAGATAAAAACTACATTGCCACATTATTTTCTTATGACTGTATTTACCAATATTTTAATTTTTTTTTTCATTCCTGACATTTTCACCTCAAAACACCACCTTTTATAAATGCTTTGTTTCTCCCTCCTTTTGTCAACTGTCATGGCAAAGAGATCTTGTAAAAACATAGTCAGAACAAAGTAAATACTATTCCACTCATGCTGAAGGTGTGTCTGTATATGCTGATCTCCCTGTTATCAGGCAAGCTGCAAGAGGAAACTGCTAATCATCATGATTTGCAGCATCAAGTGCTAAGTGGGCAGGCTGCCCAGTGGACTGAGGTGTTTCTGTGTGTGCCTGTATGTGTGTGCTTGCATGCACACATTTCTTTGCCTGTTTATGAGCTCTTTGCAAGTCGACATGCAGCAGATCCTACGCATTCCAGAAAAGTGCAGCTTGTTTCCAAACATCTACCAAGGAATAAAAAATGAAATCACATCTGATCTTCCCTGTGTCCCAAACCAGGGAAAGACTGGCCCATTACCTTGGATCCAGTTTTCAAATGGAGGACACGGTGGCCTGAGCTGCTGTACTGAGCTTGGTAACCATCTCAGTGTATCCACTCACTCATCTGCCAATATTGTATCTGTCTTTCTAAGTAAGTTCTGATTGAAAGCAAAAATTGCAAAAATGTGCACAGGGCTGAGCAAAGAACTGTCAGGAAAGTTCACACTAGAGACCTGGGCCCAGATGGGGATAAACTGCCCTGACACTGGCAAGCAAATTTTCACTCGTGCTCATTTGCCTACCTGAGCTACCAAATTAGGAGTGTAATTGTTCCAGATTCTTTCTCCAGGCTAAAAGAGAAGAGAGGCACTTGGAGGAGATAACTGAGTCTACTTTGAAGCTGGAATTTCCATTAGAATCTACCAGTCTCACTCTCACATGTATTGCCCTTGGTAGGTCACTGAGTTAAACAGAGGCTCCACTTTGTCTCATGGCTTTTGAATGTCACATAATTAGTAGAAAGGCTCAAGCCCAGATTCAAATTAGCCTCCTAGATCAGCATATTCCCTTTGGCTCTACTTTCCTCTGTTATCTCTTTGCAAGTGGAAGCAGATTTCAGGACTATCTAAGCCAGCTTCTCACATGATGCATCACACCAGTGATGTGAATCACAAATTGTTGCAATTTGTTCATTTCCTATGTATACATCAGGCCTGTTTCCTGGAACAGCAGTGGTAACAAGCTGTATGTGAGCACGTAATTCACTGTACGAGAATCTACAATGTCCCCTCTTTCCACCACGGTAGTGTTCAGTCATCTTTTAAAATAGCCCAACCAATAGCTCATCCACCACTTATCTCCAGAGACTGTTCTGCAGCCTGGTACCTCTTGACATAATGCAACACGAATGTCCTTTCCAAATTACACTTTCTTCACATCATGACCCTTGCCAGGTGCAATTTTTCTTTAATTTGCTGCAACTATTTGACTAATGCATGTCACCAGACACCAGCCTTGAACTTCTAAACCTGGCTCTGAACACTGCCTAAGGATATCAGAGATGGGTCTGATCTAGGTCTGATCAAGAGTGCAGTATAGTTGAAATTTTTGAGCTAGTTCAAAAATTTGGCACAAACTCCATAATCTATCCTTTGTTCTTAAAATGCCTCTCCAAGGTCCACAGTGTAAAAGCAAAAAAATATTTCCTGTAGGAGTCCATTTGAAGCTCATCTTTTAAGTGGTTTTCAGCATGACAGTGTAGTTGGAAATGAAAATGTAGCTTTCAATTAAAGAAGTTTCTTCCCTGGATTTTTTTTTTTCTTTTGGCAGAGACCAGTGTATATCTGCAAAATGATAGCAGTGGCCTGAGTCGACAGTGGGTCCCTCAGTAAATCATAAGTCATGCTTATTGAAAGCTTTTAGCTCAGTCAGTTTGTGGTGGAAAATGATAGACCCTTCTACAGGTATGCTTATAGTCCCACAATAACAGTTCTATATGTACACAGATGATGATCTGTTCAAAGAACAGTGTGTTTTTCATTTTCCAACATTTGGCAAAGGAAATCATGTAGTGGTTATGGATTGGGTGACTATTACTCTGGTCAGTGCGGCAAGTATGATTTATTTATCAGTTTTCCAGCTTTCCAGGGGGCGAGGGAAGTTTGGAGGGGGCTGCGAGGGGAGAAGAAGAGGAGAGTGGGGAAAGGGGACAGGGAAAAGCAAGATTTATATCCAGATGGGAATGTTGAGACAAGGGTGGGAGCCACAGCAGGGAAGGAGCATCTACAATGAGGGCTATTCATCAACTCTTGCAGCAACACTGCTCTGAAATGTAAAGGGCTAAAAAGTATTCCTTCAGCTCCATCCCTGGGGGTGCCTGGGGTTCCGGTAAGGAAGCGGCTACACACCAGTAGCTGCACAGTTTGGGGCTCAAATATCTCATAGTGCAATTGTATCTGGCTTTGAGGATCACAGAGAGGCTTTTTTTTCCTTTCTGCAACTCCTTGTATATCAGTAAGAGTACATTCACCTCTCTTTCATCATCTGTGTCTGAGCAAGGTGGGCTGAAGCAAGAGTAACAGAGTAATGAAATAAAAGCACAGGAGGTACAAAGGATGCATGGTTCTTAAATTTTTAGGATCACAGAAGCACAGAACAATTTAAGATCAAAGAGGCCTTAGGAGGGCTCTGTTCCAACCCCCTACTCAAAGCAGGGTCTGCCATGAGGTCCTCCTGCTTTAATATCACAGACTGTGTTCACAGAATGACAAATTACCTCATTTTCTGATATCTTGGGTCAATTTGGCTGTTTGTTATCACTGGAGGAAAATTTAGCCTAGCGCCTTGGAGGTTTCAGATCTTCCTTAATTACAAAATCATAAAAAGAACTGCAATGCAAGCAAACCAAACTGAAATAATATGGACATTAATATGTGTACTTTATCTTGAGTAAATCTTAAAGTTTTCAGAGGAAGACACAATTCGTCTGGAACGTCTCCTAATTTATTGTCACTGTCACCATGTATATTTGCAATGCAGGAATCTGTGGGTGGTGTAAATTGCCAGAGTTGCACTCATTTCAGTGGCATGAGGCCAGTTTGATAATTAGTTGACTATCAGGTCCAAATTTTCTTTTTCTCCTGCTATTCATGCAATTCATTTATAATCTGGGCAGGCTAGCAAGAAAGCAATGGTTTCCAAAGAAAACAGTAAGTAACATAGAACAATGACCTGTCTCTTGGCAAGCTCAGAGGTTTATCATTTCTTATAGTACCCATGTGCCAATATCTATTTTCAATCAAAATCATGCCCTGCTTGCATAGGCTGGGATTTCCCTACCCATGCAGTGACACAGCAAACACATGATTTGGAGTAGAGGCCTGGAGATTTCTTTAATCCTATACTATACTGCTTGGTAACCTTCATACCTCCTTTGCAAACGAATTCTACCCTTCAATAAGAAAATCTGGCCTGTACTGTTATTAAAATATCTCTTTAAATCATTCCTTGGTTTATTTCATCCTACTTCTATGCCCATTAAAAGCCAAAATCTCCAGCTAGGCCAAAATCTTATGTGAATATTTACACAATTTTCCACAGGCATGCTGGCAACACCGATGGAAGTAATACAAATATCTGCATTATCTGATGTATCCTGGATACAGCAGTCATGCAGTTTCCACCATTTAATTCGAGGAAGAACCCACCCCTACTATCTTTTTAATGCAAGCTGAAGACACCATGCTCACAAGTGACCTTCTGCAGCCCCACAGAATGCCAATGGCTATTGCATAGGCTATAAAATCTTCTTCTTATGTCTTATTTCCTTAAGACCAGTCTGAACTCCCAAACTTGATGAAATGTTCCAGTATCATTTCTACTATGATAATACCACTTCCTCTGTTCCTTGGCACTTTTATTTATCTCCTTCAGACCACAAAAGCCCTAATGGTCTACCTAATATGATGGTAGTATATACCTATAAATACCTAATATGATGGTGGTATATATCTGATAATCTCTTCCAGAACCACCCATTTCTAGGACGCAATCCCCTTGGCCAGATATCTTTTCTCACCATGACCAGGACTTTGGTTTCCCTGCTGCAGCTAATGATAAACTCCTGCTTCCTGTAAGCAGTGTGTGATTCAACCACAAAACCTCAGTTCAGTTAGAACAGCCAAGGCGCGCAATTCTCTCTAAGAATGGTAAGGTTTATGGTTCTAATAGAATGTTTAAAGGTTTTTGTTACATTCAGTATGATATGATATTGTCACACTAGGTCTACATCTTTCTAAAGAGCTCTCTGAGAAAAGATGAAAAAGAAAAGAATGGAAAGACTGGCTGAAAAGAGCCCTTTGATGGCAGGATGGCTGAAAGGGGTTTATGTTTCTTAGTTTTATCTCATAATGCACTAAATGGCTCTAAGGTTAGGTGCGTGGGCTAAGCCACTCAGCAACACTCCCTGAGAAGTCAAAGGAAGAGATTATTCTCTCAACATAATCACTCATCCCAACCTGAAACAGACAGGTTTATTTGTCCTGCTGAGATATCCCAGTAGACTAGAGAAAGATGAATTGCCCAGAGTAGAAGACTGGGGAGAGGAGTCTCCCCTTTACAAAGGTTTCCTTGCTTTTCTGTGTCTCTATGCTAGCCTAGGAAAACCAACTGCTCTACCCCAAATCCTTAGGCTCAGTGCATTAATTCACAGTGCTACAGACCTTCAGTAGCACTGGTGCAACATCATACAAAATCTGAGGGCCTCTGTCAGGGAATAGGAGACTGTCTTGGGAACAGCAGTAAAATCCGCACTAGATGTGTAGTCAAGACTCCCTGAAATGTTCCCATAAAGCCTGTCAAATCATATCTCAATAACTTGGAATAAAAGGCTTGAGTTGAAGACATAAGGAGAACACTATGCTGTGGCTCAGACCTCGGAGGTAACACACTTGGCCAGTGCAGTGACCCAAACAGAAGAGGAGGTGAAAAAGTCACAGAAAGTGCATATGGCCACCTTATTAACCTTACCTGCTGGCAACAGATTGTTCATATGAATGCTCAGACAGATAATCATAGCAAATGGCTATCTGTCATTGAAGGAATGGCCATTGCTTATTCAGATATAGATGAAATATATAGAATGATCTGAACAAAAGCAAGTTAAATATTAGCAACTTTACTACTTTTAATATAATCTGGTTTTCTGAAAAGCTGATTTAGCATCACAATAATATATTTGTAGCATGTGCAGCTCTGGGCTTTGATTTTTAAGCAAGGTGTGGTCATTTTTTGAGTATTTTGCAAGACACGTTTCACAAGTATTTCATTTCTATGCTGTCTATAAGCAGAGTAACTATAGAATGTTCTCTCCAAAACTCTCAAGATTTTTATTTTTTTCCCTCCTACTCCAAACTAGAATAAAGCCAAAAATCTCATGTTCAAAAAAACAATTATTTATTTAAGAAGTGTTCATGTCGCATTAGTTGAATGTTGAATTAGTTTAAAAGTTGGGTTTATTCCAATTTTAAACATTGGGGTTTTTTGATATATAAAAACAGCTCAGTTAGAGAGTAGTTTTGAACCAAAAAAACTCCCACTTTCTTTTCATTTTGAAAATGGAATTTTTCAAGAAATCTCAAAAGTATTTTCCCTTTTAAATGCTAATCATGGTCAAAAACGGCTCTTTCCCCAAAATTTCATTAATTCGGATGAATATATGAATTCCAATATTAATCAATGCTTATTAAGTAATTACCCAAGCAGGTTTTTCTGAGCTTACAAAAAGCTTAGAAGATATTACAACAGTCCTTCTCTATCTGCACTTGTAACATAACCCAGCACAAGCCTATATATGCAGTTTGTGTCTCAAGCTTGACTGTGATGTTAATTCATGGCAATTTTTGTTTAAAAGCACATTCTGACTGCAGTGGCTTCTCCGCTTGAGTCTTCATGTGGCATCACTTCTTTTGGGTTTACTTGTAAAGGCCATGCATTCAGCAGTGATGCAAGAAGGGACGAACTCTGGTTTCTCTGTCTCAAGAGAGCTGCATATGGTGCTACTGAGTGACAGATGCATTGAGGGATCTCTAGTTAATCCCCATGTGCATTTTCGCCTTGCAATATTATCATTCAGTTAGTTTCCCTGAGGGCTGTACCTCTTGATGCCTAAAGAACCCCCATAAAGGAACCCAAACGAGACTGGAGATAGACCAATTTGGGCAAACCTAGATGAAATACCTCTCTCTTGGTATTTTAAGTCTGTGTATTTCTCTGCAACTGCTTTTGATACTTCCGTGAGTTATGTACAGGGAAAAACGGATATGAAATTAAATCACCTCATGGTATCTCCAGCATCCAGATACTAGAATACAAGGAAGAAGATAACTCCCCCAGTTCAGTGACTAACCTTCAGAGAAGTCAATTTGGGCATGCACTCTAAATACTTTACATACAGAAAAAAAGAACAAAATGCATAAAAGGAGTTGCGTGCTACCACCCATTCTTTGAAACAAGAACTCAGGTGTCACAGGAGATTTTGACAGATCCAGCTAGAAGAAGTTTTAAGCTTGACTGTGGATCTAAAGTCACGCTGGCAATGACACAAGGAAGCACCCATGCCTTCTGATCTTTTATGAGGTAACTTCAAGAGATGAAGGCTTATGGTAGTCTCATGGAAATGAGGCCATAACTGTGTGAGGAACTCTACTGACTGAATGCTTTCCTGTCCTCAGAGCTCTCTGTACTGCAGTTCATGCTATCAGCAGACCTTGCTCAAAGTAGTAGCAGCAAAAACTGAGAGGAACACAGTGTAGGTTCCAAGAGCAAGCACAAAAGGCTCCTCCACTCATGGTCACCTGGTTTGTCTTCATCCAGCTGTCCTCTCTTCACTGCAGGTTTAAGCAAGACCTTGTGATGGAGATGAGCAGATAATACTTCTGTAGATGGAGGCTGATTCAGAGACTGCCATTGGAAGACAGTAATTTTCCAGGTCATGCTGAGTCATCTGTGGATTCATGGGATCCTGTTGTCTTTGTTATTCAGTGAGAAGTTTGAAAAGATGGTTTATGACAGGCCAAATAAAACACTGAGCATTAACAAGTGTCCATGGACAGCAGCTGGGAAGCTGGAATCATGTGACTTTTCGCTGACACATTTAATGATTATTTCTAAATTCTACATTATGTTCATATAAAATGTTCAATTAAGGTGTTTACTGGAGAAAAAAAATCACACCATTCTTGGAAAGCTGAAGATATTAATTCTAGCCACCAGAATTAATTACTAATTCTGCAGCACCAGGACAAATGAAAATTCAGTCTCTGCCTTGAAGAGATTATAAATGGAACTATGCTAATCTTCTGAAGGGCACATAAGGGTCAAGGAAAGAAAGAATTACTTAAGGTATCCAAGGGGAGAAGAATTCCCAGTGAAAAAGTGCAGTTAAGAAGAAGAATTTGTGTCTTAAACATTATCATAGTGCTTCTTGATATGTATTTGACCTTTAAGTGGTCTCTCGAGAGATAAGAGAAGATCTTAAACACTTGGAATATTTCAGTTAGATTGGACCAAATTCCTTAAAAAATGTTTGGCAAGAAGTTAGCCTTCATAGGAGATAGATGAGCTAATTAGGTTCTTTTCCATTGCCAACTACCATGGCTTTTCATGTTTCCAGTGTGACCTTAGAAAGGAAATGGTGGGACATATCTGTGCTGATGTACTATACATAGTGTAGTATTTCTGTGCACAGCATCAGGACCTCTGGCACTGAATTGGGTACAAAAAAAGGGTGCTTATAATAAAGTACTTAAGAATAGCAAGACTAACCTTTTTCAAAGGGAGCTGATGCAACTATCATTCCTCAGTGACCAGCATGTCTAATTTCTTAAATACCATTAAAAAATAGCAACACATTTTCACCCTATTGCACACTACTGGTTAACAGAATGATCGCAGCACATGACCACTTGGTAGCCCAAGAAAATATGGAAACATGTAAGATCTCACTGTTGATCCCTTGCTGTTTGTATCACAACACTCTTCACAAGATAAATCATTTTGCCTCAATTGAGTCACTTACTGAAAAGATTCCTCTGCCCTCCGCTTCCCTTTGGTATGTTTGTTCTTAAATTTCTGAAGTAATCCAGAATTGAGCAGAGTTTGAAGTGTGGTTATGGGCATAATCAGAAAAACTTACTACCTCCAAAACCGCGTTACTTTTGATTTATTTCTTCTCCATTCTTTCTGTTCCCAGTCTTCTCAATTTACATATCAAAAAGGAGGGTGTTCTCAGCATCTAATGTCACAAAAAAATGAGTTACAGTTTTCATCTGTCCTGTTTCATTAATAATGAAGGAAAGGCATGAGAATATTGCCGTTCTCCTTTTCCATGGATAATTTGCTAATATTTTTTAAACAAGGTTTTTAAACAAAATTTGCAAGATCATAATTGAAATTTCCTCAATTCAAGTCCAGATCTGAACCCACCATTTGAATATCTCTGAAGACACATGTGGATGAATCCATTCCAAAGAACAGCCTACGAAAGCTGAAACTAGTTTAAGACCAAACTGAGTGCAGGAAATAAAAAAATAACTGCTGTTTGCAGTCTCCATGCTGATTTTCTGTACCTGAAACTTTATACTGACCAATAAAAAACTCATGAAGAACAATTTGGACAGATTGTTAGTTATTCATTCCTGAACCATATATCAGATGAATTCATGCAAAGAAATATACTTGAATATGAAGGCTTCATAATTTTGGAAATTTCAAAGAAAATAAGTTTATCATCTCCTGGATGTGCAAGCCATTATACTTTGGGAAAGACTGATGTAAAATAGCACTTGAACTCAACAGCTAGGAATTAAAGTTATGACCCTCTCTTTAGAAATGCTGATGATTTCTCAAGCACCAAAGGGACAAGAAACTTCTTTGAGCTTTTACTACGTGCTAGTCAGGATCGATCAGATGCTCCAAGGGAAAGGAGCCTTCAGGTTTAGAAGAAAAGATGATGTTCACAAAATTATTAGATTAGCAATCTTTATCTGTCCCCCAGCATGTGACTACCGCCTATAAGATGCTAAGGTCTTATCATTGGCAGTTTGCAGGTTAATTTATTATTTTATATATGTATATTATGTGACACACCGAGAAATTCTTCTGGAGTCACCATTTTTAGTATACAGTAGATTTATGCATTTTAGCTTTCCAGCATAGCTTTCTAAGGTACTTTGTAAGTCTCCCTGGAAGACTGGGGCTGAGAAACTGAAGATGTAGTGTCAGGAAGTACTTATAGATGGAAAATCTCTCCTTCTCCAGGCAATTCTTGTCTCAATGATCTCCCTTTGCCATCACAGACGTAGCAATGCTACTAGCAAAAGGTGAAAGATATCTGACAACTTTGTTTCCCTGGAATGGCAGAGCTTTCTACCATAAGGATTGCTTTCATGTGGAAGAGACACAGAACTTTTTCCGGGAGTGAGTCCAACACTTTGAAACAAATCCTCGCAGGACAGAAGAGCCCTTCCAAACCTCAGCACCTTTGGGTCCAATTGCACATCAAGTGATTTCCTTCTGCTTCCTTCTGTGTAAAGGTGCAGAAATGTAAGCATATTTGTTTAAGCCTTCCTGAAAAAGATGTTCCGCTGCTCCCATCTCTCATCCTGCTCTTTGCAATTCTTGATCATAACTGGAAAGTGTGCCAGCACTTATGAACATTATCATGAGTGTAAGAAAAAAGAGTAGACAAGAGGAATATGTTCTCTTAGCTGAACTGATAGTAGGAGCATGGAGAGGGAGAGAGAGCAGAAAGGAGAGAGCGAAAGAGACAAACTCTAGGGTACATCAACCCCCAAATGAAAAAACATGAAAAGTAGCCACTGAATATCTGCTACAGTACAGTTAGTTTATGAGTAGATCAAGCACTCAGAACTGACACCACCATGAAAGCTGAGACGGGGGCAAGTTTGACAGTTTTCAATAAACCACAGCTCAAAAGCAGAAAAGGCCCCCTTCCTCCTTTGATAAAGAATACAAGTAAAATTATCAGAATTGTAAAGGAGGTCTTTGGAAATCAAGGATGAAAAATAAGAGGGTTTGCTTTTTTTACTTTTTTTTTTTTAACTGGGATGTATTCTACAGGAGCCAAAAGTCATTGGTTGTTAGAAGATAAAGCACTGAATCTGAAACCAGGGAAAACAGTAGTTCAGGTTTAAATCAGCTGACCACGGAACACAAAGGTCTTCCAAAATTACTGGTGAAATTTTCAACTACATGGAACATTTCGGACTCTCTTTTTGTATTTTTTTTCTTTCTTTCCTGTCTATGGAGCATTTGCCAACTTATTTTAACACTCTAAAAAATAATCCAGACACTTTGGGCATCTATAGTCCTGTCCACACCTGTGACCTGCTCACCCTGAGTGCAGTCTATTCTTAGTTTTACAGCTAAGCAGTGTATTCTATTTTTTTCCCTCACAGATTTTCCAAAAGGATCCTTAGGGTATCAACAGCAGCAACCGTTCAGCAAATACTTGCCTACAGACGTGAAACTTCTGCTAGCTACAACAGTCCTGTCTTGCAGCAGGACTGCTAGCAGGAACCATGGGGAAACCCATCTGGGATGACTACCATTCAGGGCGTCAGACCCACTCAGCATCAGAGTCAGGCTGGAGGAACCATATCAGGGTTCCTGGTTCCTTTTCTCCACCCAGCTCTGCACATGTCCTGGTTGGTCCAGCAAAAGCCTGGATTTTTTTTTTATTTTTTTTTTTCTGAGTGGGTACAGCTCCACCTCATGGCATTAAAACTTGCCTCGCATTGGCAACGATTCCATCCATCAGCACCAGTACAAACAAGAGGGTGGTGGACATCAGCCCTGTGATCTGAGTAGTCTGTAATAGATGAATGGACAGCAGGGAGTGGCTGGTACAGGCAGGAGCTGACTGTGCTGCACTTACCCTAAGGAGCTGAGAGCTGGGACGCTGCAGACAGGAGCCAGGGAAGTGCTGAGTGACTGTGCAGCTGAGAGAGAGCAGACCCTGTCTTATCCTGAAGTGGGAAGTTCAACCAGGAGGGATTTTGGCCGTTTCAAATTACAAGCTGGTGTCACCAAGCAAATGTGGAGGGGCCTGCCACCACCTGAAATAGCAGCAGCAGCAAGGGCAGTATGTTCAGATCAGAAGCATTAGAGTGACATTTAGGAGTCAGGGTTGCTGCAAGACGTCCTTTGCGTGCCAAGGTTACAGCCCATCAAGATGCTACTCATCACTGTCTGATCTTTTCCTCCATCCTCTCCTCACCTCCACCAGGAGCTAGGGGAAAGCATGCAGGGGCCAAGCCCCAGTGCATCAAGGATCAAGTCAAATCTTGTGGTCAGGAGCCCCTCCCTCCTCACAGTTCCCCGTTTTCTCACTGAATCCAAAGCCTTTGGCTATGAGGGAGCTTAAGGTTTTGTTGCCACCCTGATCACTTACAAGAACGCAATGGCTGGCCCTAATGCTTTAATCTTCCCATTGTCTTTAAAAGCTTTTTATATCATCACCAATAAAGACGGTCTGTCTCAAGGGTTTTCCTGCTTCTCTGGCTGGGTTATGGCAGTGGGATGAGGGTAGAGGAGGGGGGGTATGGGGAAGGGAAGAGAGTTGGATCATTGCCAGGCTTTAAAAGGCTGGTTAAGCATTTTTCTGTGGCTTGCAGGGTTTTACTCAGCAAAGTCTCGCAAGCCACAGAATGTGCCCCTACTTGTATAACATTACAAAGTCACAATGATTAGAGTGTAAGCCTCAGCACTCTGGAAGCTGCCCTTTTGTCTCTGGGGTGTAACAATACATTATTCCTCCTTGTCTAGCTCTTATCTTATTAATGTACTGCATTATTTCTGCTCTCCCTCCCTTCCCTGCTCCTGTACACACACCTCCCTCTTCTGTACTTCAGTTAAATGGAACAACCATGTGTCTCTAATCCTTTCCAAAGCTCAGGACTGTAACAGAGAGGGTGTGTGTATTACACATAAATGTTGCAGTGAAGCATTCCCCCTCTTCTACCTGCCTTCCTTGCTCAGCTTGGCACACTGTTGTACCCCATGACCTTCAAAATCCCCCAGCACTCCATATCTGCACCCCACTGGATAGTGCTGCGTTAGCTCAGGGCTCCTACCTTGCCTGTCCACAGTGCACAGACACACAAAGTCTCAACAGTACATTTCATTTGCTCTTTCTCATCTTCATGCCTCCTTCTCAAATGTATCGTCATCCTGCCATCCCAGGAATGGCCTCCATCTTGTAGTTTATTTTTCTGACCTGATGGCTGCAGCTACCAGAGAGCACCATGGAGATGCAGGCTAACGGAGGTGGCCTGTGTCCTCTGAGTGTTTTCATGCTCATGAGAGTCACTAGTGAAGATCTGGAAAGAGACTGTTTTGTCGAGGTAGGAGTCACTGGAATGGGCCAGAAATTCTCCACAAAGACACTGACCTGGGGAAATGGTTCCAGTTGGACTGAAAAAGAAAAACACTCTGGTCAAAAGAAATCCGAGGAGGTAAGAGAGGGAGGAAGTTTGGAATTAAAGCAAAAGGAGGAGTGAGGGTATCCAAAGTCCACTTTTAGCTCTCCCAATGGCTTGTATTATATCATTGTGAATAACATAACCTGCCAAGTATGATGCTGAGCAATATCCAACAGGTACTTTCTTGTTCTGTGCTTACTCATCTATCTATAAAATATATTAACCCTTGTCTTCTGCTTCAGTCATAATCTCCTTGGGGTATGGTCTGCCTTTTTTGCTTTCCCATTTCTGCAGTGTCTGGCACACAATGGTCCATGGCTTAACACCCATTTGGCACTGTACGATTTCAAGCCAGCCACTGTGATAAAGAGTACTGTAGCAAAACAACAGAGGTTAGAATCTGAATTTTCCTCATCATGTTTCACATCCTGGCCACTAAACTGGAAAAAGAACTGGTGGAGCCCATCTGCAGTGATGTACGGATGTCAGTGGAGTTTGCTGACTAGGTAAAATGCTCCAGCATCACTTACTAGAAACGCTGGAAATCACAGAGTTTGCAGACTACAAAGAGATTGTAGATCATGCTGCTGTCCTCACTGCAGTCCCTCCCAGATACTCCCTCTGATCTTTCGCGGTGGCATCCCTATTATTTGACTCCCAGAATTTCTAGGGCTCAGTGTGGGGCCTGCAAACTAGGCTTTGATTGGTATCATTAACATTTCTGAGTAAGCACTGCCGATTCCTGGCAATATACCCCCTCAGACCACCTCAGCAGGGCGAGAAGAAGGGACAGGATGATACTTCGTTCTGCAGGCATGCAAGAGAGGACAGATTGAGGCTGTCTGTGATAGACTGGCTTTACAAAGCACGGTAGGAACACACTCTAGAGCAAGAAAGTGAAAAAAAAATTGTTGCCCAATGAAAAAGCAAAATCCAATCACAGTTAGCAGAAGGAATCTGTCCCACAAAGTGCTTTCCTGGGGCTGCTCAGTGCTCTTTCTTTAGTAACTGAATACCATTGGCAAGGATCTCCTCACAGTCTCTCTCTTCCTCTTCCAGGAACTATTACCCCCTTCCTGATTTCATTAGAAATTATAGTATTTATTTTGTACTGACTGGGGAGAAGAGGAAGAAAAAATGCCTTGATTTTACTCACTAAGCAAGAGAACATTTTTTTTTCTCTTCTCCCTTCCACTCCCTAAAAATTAACCCTCAAAGATTCCACATTTCCCTTCTCCTCCTCCAGTTAGCAATGGCCATGGTTGCAGTCTGGGCTGGGGCAGACACAGAAGTTCGCTCTGTCAAGATCTCAGCATCTGTTCTGTTTTACTACTCCTTCTCCTGTAAGACCTTTGGGACAAGTTTTAATAGCACACCAGAGTCACAAAGACTCAATAAAAAAGAGGAAGACCAACTTTACCCAAGTTCTTTCCCTTGGCTTCAATGGATGGCCAATGTCTAATATTCCCAGTTTGCACAGAGACCAGTTGCTGTGCAAAGAACACAAAAATATGTTCAAAATTTTGGATGCTAACAATGTACAGTCGTGTTACACCAGGGGAAGTGGTGCAGCGAGGGAGGCAAGATGAAAGCAAAAGCCTGAAACAGATCCTCAGTACCAGCTTAATCACAGTATCACAGTATCACAATATCATAAGGTTGGAAAGGACCTCCGAGATCATCGAGTCCAACCTATAACCCAACACTAACACCAACACTAATACCATCATCTAAACCATGGCACTCAGTGCCTCATCCAGTCTCCCCTTAAACACCTCCAGGGTCGGCAACTCCACCACCTCCCTGGGCAGCGCATTCCAATGGCCAATCACCCTTTCAGTGAAGAACTTCTTCCTAATAATAAAAAGGTGCTTTTTTTCTTCTCTTCCTGAAATCCCTGTGATGCTGATTTTAATGCTATTTTCATATTTATAAAGGTGAGAGTCCACAAAATCCAGAATGAGTCTATATTATCACCTCTGGTTTTGAAAGTAATTAATGCTTTCAAACATGCAATTAACACTGCAACTACTCTAATTTTTGCACATAGTCAAATGTTCAGGAAAAGTAGACAGAGTATGTTCAATTTTGGGTTTTTTGTAACATTCATGGAAAAATATGTTGTGATTTTTCAAATATTTGACTTACGAGCATTTGTAAATATTTGAGTTGAATATATCACTTGGAAGCAAAAATATTCCTGGTAATAACTTATGCTATAACACTTGCCATGGGTAGATCTCCGAGTGCTTTGCAAATGAGGTGAGGAACAGGATCCTGGTTTCATATATGGGGAAACTGAGGTGAGAAGAAGGGACACAATCATCCCAAAAACGTGCAGACATTAGTAGAATTAGGAATAGAGTCATAATTTTTGAGAGATAGTTCTGAGTTTTACTCATGATCTCAGTATGCTGTGCCTCACTTCTCTGTTGAGAGAAGCCTTGAAATCTCAATTCTAGATCCTGACCTACAAAGCCTCTCCTGCCAGCCTCCACTGGTTATATGCCTGAAAGCAGCTTGCATCATCAATGGCTTAATACAATTAGTACTTTTTCTGCTGAATTGTTGTATATATTTGTTATTGTTTAATCCAAAATCTGAGCATTAGGAAGAAGGATTAAAACTGCACTACAGCAAAGGTGGTCAAATGGCTGCACACCAAAGGGGATACTGACACCTGCGCGTTTACCTTACTGGTCTAAATATTTGCCCAGACATCGTGTACCATTGTATCCAGACTGAAGGCAGGTGACTTGGGCCTAGAAACAGTTTGTTTGCAAAAAGGAAGAGAGCTGCACAAAAGTATGGTCTCAATGTGGGCTGACAGCATCATATGTGTTTGCACAAGGTAAAAAGCTCTTGGGCTTTTTCATAAAAGTAAACAAACAAACATATAAATAAGTATCTTGCGAAAGTCCACTGGGCATGGCAGCTTTTGCACCAGGCATCAAAGCCTGTCATCAATACAACTCCTCCCAGAGATGGGGGGGGATGTATGTGTGTGTGTATTTGATTACTTAGACAATAAAGGACAGATTTCTTGGTGCTCACAAAGAAGGTTAATGCTGAGCTATGCTAATCGGCATCATCTGGTGAGCCTACCCTCCCGAGCCGTTTGAATGTAATCCCAGTGGATTCACCAAGTGCCATCCTCTATGTGGGACAGTCTGGTTTCAAACAGGTCACCTTGCTGCAGTCTAAATTCTGGTTGGCAGCCAGTTGTAGATCTGGCCAAGAATCCTCTCTTCCTTCAGTGCATTTTAGCCTGGCTTTAAAATGAAAACCTCAGAAGTATAGGATGTGGGATCATCAGGACTGAGCACAATATTCCAGGCCCTTTACTAACTGCGCTTCAGCAGTGGGGTAGGACTGTATTTTGCAATTAGCAATGCTTGAAGCATCACATACAATTGCTCTGTCTTTGAGGCAGGTATAGAAAGTGATTCTTGCTTGTTGCACAGGCAGCAGAGGAAGCTGCAACTTCCTGCTGCCTGTAAAATACATCTTTACTCCTGAATGTTTTAGAGTGTCCCAGCTTCTCAATGCATTTGAGTGGCACTCACTCAGATGCATAACACCCTTATGTTAGCAGGAGAGATCAGTAATAAGGTACAAGCCCTTAACAAACCACTTCTCAGAGAGAAGGTCTTCTAGCCTAAGCTGGAACAGAGATAGGTGAGGACACAGCAGCACTAAAAGTCCTCTTTGCTTTCCGAGAAGTGTGGGGTTCAGGTTTGCCAAAGCCACATGATTCAACCCTTTCCCACCCCAGGGGCAGGATTCAGGTTGTACCACCTGTTGCGGCAGGATGCAATGAGGGAATCACTGCACCTGCAAAAGGGGCAAGCAAGGACTTTGGAGGTCTATAATCTGCAATCTTGGACTGACTTAAGAGTCTGGAAATATCCTTCAGGTTTCAAGAGCTGCCTTGAGGCAACAGGTCACCTTCAGAAGTGCTAAAATCTCTCCCAGCTCCAGTATGCAGTCAGGCCAAGCCAGCTTTGAAACAAATGAGCCACAGAGGCAGAGGTTTCCTGATCGACCCCAGAGAGAAACTCTTCTTAGCTATCAAGTGGAAAAACATTGGCTTGCCTTTCACCTGAATCTCATAAATCAATAGGAGAATTGCCACAGAACCGGGTGGATTCCTTTGTTTTCCTTTTTTAACTTGTATCACTAGATAATGCCAACTTTTCCCTCAGAGAAGGGAACCCTTCAAATCAAAACGAAGAATGCAAATCTCCTGGCAATGGGTGCCAAGCCCTTCTTTCCAGAGTCCTTCCAAGGGGTGACACCAGGGGGAAAGTGAATGAGAAGCAGATGGCAGGAAACATGTCCCAGAGGAACAATGGATATTTCTGTTGTGACCCACCAGGGAAAGTTTTGGAAGCGCCGACACTTTTATGGCATTGTGTTTTATTGTGTAGAGCATTTTTTTGTTGTTAGTTATACTTTGGCTTCTCCAGGCAACATATTTCTAAAGGGCAAAAGACACATACCCTGTGCTCATCTGCAACAATAGAGGCACAGATAGTTGGCAAGGACTGAGCTGGACATTACCTGGCCTAAATCTCTCTCAACAGAAAATGTATCAGTCTTATGCTAGAAAAATCAGCAATATGAAGGCCCAAGACCCTCCATTTTCAGAACCTAGGCATGTCTGTGATACAAGACTGGCATGCCCATTTTGTGCCTGCAGTCTTGCTCTTCTATTAGAGAAGAAGCAGAAGGGGTAACCAAGTTCTCTTTGAACACTGGCATCATTGGATGTGGAATTTAATTCAGTATCCCGTCTAATTGGATATGTGGCTCTTATTGGACCAGAAGTCTTCTTTCTACACATGTACAAAGGACGTTGACTTCTTTCTTATGCCTTTTCTCAACCCACTCTATGAACAGCCAAAGTCATTTATCTGAAGACATCCAACAAGCAGTTGTCTTCTTCCTCTCCAGATGATCACAGGAAAAAAAATAATCCAAAACCACATATATCCTTGGCCTCTCTTCCCTTAATTTCTTTCAATGAAAGCTACAACCTCTGTATCTGCACTGGAAGCCATTGGATGTTTTAGGTCTAGGATGATTGCAAGGTGAATACAGTCTTTACCTGAAGCCATGAGTGCTATTAAAATCCAAGATAGGATATAGATGACAGCAGTGTAGACATGATAATAGAGCTGTGAGAAAAAGCCCTCAGATTCAGGGTGCAGGGAATACAGCACCGTCATAAAGAGATCTGGGCAGAGGAGGAATCTTGACAAACTCCTCACAGCCAGCATCTGCCAGTGACTTTGCTAGTTCATCAGAATAACCAGAAAAAAGCCAGGGACTAACCTCACTGTACATGGAGATTTAACAGTTCTCTGAAGAGAATTAAATAAACACAACTGTTGCCTTTCAAAGCTCTTCTGGTTTTTCTCATTACAAAGATAAGGCCTTCAGGATACCAGAAGAGATTCTTGCCTCCCCATTTCTTATAAATACAAAGAGTTTCCCCATAATACAGGCAACTGGACAAAGAGTAGGGAGACAGGCTAACTTTCTAATTAATCTTTCTGCTGACAGGATACTTTTGGGTTGGCTGCACACCCCAGTGGAATGCTGCATAGTTTCCATCCAGGTGAATATGGAGATACTAGCAAAGAACTCCATCTTTCCCAGTTGTCATCAGCAGCAACCTAGATCTAGCAATGTGGACATGCTACCCATCTCCTCTGGTGCTATGCAGAAGACAATTTCTCTGGGAAGGATCCTTGAGGATGCCTACTGTTGCACACAACACCATATTGAGAAACTGTGAATCTCGATGGGCATCGCATTCTCAGGGGACAAAGCCAGAAAGAGCCAGGCATAGAGCAAGTGCATCAGGAACACGTGTCTATCGAGAGCATTGAACCATCTGCTTTTCTCAGTACTCAAATGTTGAGCCTGGAACTCGTCACATTTAAAGTATTTTTTTTTTCTTGAGAGCTGTCAGCAGTGGTTTAGAATAGTATTTTAACCACGTTGTGCAAAGAGAAGAAGAAGAAAATGAAGAAGATGAAGGAGAAGCCAACAAAGTTTCCCCCACTGCCCAATTGCAAAATGTTTCCACCTTAGGTTCCAACTGCTGAATACAGACATCAAGTTTCTATGGTTTTAAAACTAAACTGACTCTGAATAAAGCAGAGACAGTTGTAGAGGCTTCACATGGGTAGTTGATGGCACCTGATAGACTTACTGAAGCCATGCTCCTTTCCTCCAAAGCCATTGAAAGCAGCTGTAAGTCTGGGGCTCTTTTCTTCTTACTCTGGTGACCCAGAGGTTTTCTAACATGAAATTCTTGTTACCAAGGACAGGCAGACCTCATTAATATTAACTTCACCACTGCTGTTTCCTATTTCTGTAGGATCCTAGTCTTGTTCAAAGCTTTCCCAAGAGCTATCAGAAAGGTACTTTGTTATCTTTTGAGCACAACCATAATAAATAAGATTTGTAAATAAATAAACTTGAGGAAAGGACTGTAGCTATCAGTCAGTTACTGTAGGGTCAACCAGTTATATTTTCTGTTATTATCTTTGACAAAAAACTCATCTATGGACATGTCACTTTTGTGTTGTCTTCCAGTGTTGAGGCTTTAGTGCTCTCTGATGAAGAACAGTGTGACTTTTGAAAAAAAAGATATAGCAATAGCAAAATAAGCTTGTGGGATACAAGACCTTTCCAATCTCATTGCCATTCCTTTCCAGAGAAGCAACGTTACTACCCTGATTGAACACGAAATCCAGGCCCCCAAGAGCCAAGTAAGATAGAGCAAACACTGAAATTACATGACATGAAAAATACGGAATTATACAGCAACCAGGATGTGAACAGAGGGGGAAAAGTGCCAGAGGTTATGTATCTCTAGTCCATTAAATACAGTTTATTTGAAAGAATTTTACATTTTATTAAAGTAAAGCAGACAGGATATAAGCACTATAAACTTTCCTCTGAAAGTGAACATTACTGGCATTCCACTTGCTTAAATTATTACTTTTTCAAGGGCTGATTAATCCTTGCCCCTCTTAGTTAAGAGAGGAAATGGCATGCTGGGTGTTTTACTTCTCAGGCCAAAGCGAAGAGGCGCTTCTGCAAGACTGGCTCAGTCTTTCACTGTTTTTTTTTCTTTCCCTTTGGGAATCTATCTCTGTGTTTCTGGCACATAACTACATTTTCTTTCATGGGTAATACGTCTTGCTTGAAATCTCTTCTGACAAGTCACATTTTGTGTGATATGCATGATTAAAGAGGCTAGCTTTTACATTTTACTAGGGAAAGTTAATTACAATCTACTTGTCTCCAATAAACTGGGTGGAAGAAAAATTCATTTAAAGAGGAATTTGCAATTTTAGATGAAAAATGAACAGGTCAACAAATAGAAAAAATGGAATAGCAAATAATATGGTATTTTTTTTCATTAGGAAGCTCCATTTCTTCAAAATAGACATTTTGCTCTGCTGGAATATGTTTCCAGCAATAATAAATCATTCTAAAATTCGACTTTCATTTGGACTTCCTTGCAGCATTTCATGGAGTTTCTAATTTATTTTAATTATTTTTTTTTTCCAGTTAAAACATTTAAATAGTGCTAACACTACTTTTTAAGACACTTCTATGTCTTTTATAGAGAATGCATAGTATCGCATTTGGACTACACCAAAATAGAAAATTCTCATATAGTTACTTCAATATTTCAAAGTCAAGTAACTGCAGAAGTTGCATTCTACAGATCATGTGAGATTTTAATGATTTGCATCAATCCAGGATAACTTATTTAAATACTCTCTGGAATTATGACAAGATAGAAAATACATTCTTTACAACTTTACCTTCAAATTTCAACTCGACATTGATTCTGAACCTGGACCCTGCTAAAGCATTTCTCCTGCTCCAGACCCCAGTTTGATCCTTCTGTCCTATCACTGCATCCAATAGTATTGTTGAAATCTCTTCTGCTTAGTTCTTCACAGAAGCAAAAACCTGTCACTGATCCTTGCTGCGCTAATAAGGTTTTTCTCCTGTAGACTGACATTTTGGGCTTCTTTTTTTCTTTACCAGGAAATCTACGCCAGTGAAAGTTATTGGAGGGTGAAGTCTACCCTCATGTCTGCTCCCTGCTGGCACAGAAACTGAGGTTTGTGTTCAGACATCAGGTGGAGAATGCAGGTATTGGGACAGGTAGTGGGAGAGAGGTGCAAAAGGAGAGGGAGGAAAGGAGGTCAGTTCCTCTCTCTTACAGACCCGATCCGTGTTTTGTTATGCTAGTGGGTAAAACATATTTCTGGTCTACAAGCCAGCCACTCTCAAGATCAGTTCAAGGTAATGACAGAAAAGTACACATTTGCTACTGTCCCTCAATATAGTCACCACACTTTTTTAATTTGGGCATTTTATGAGTCTGGGAGGCCATCGGAACGAATTCTGTTGAATAACTCTGAGTTTAAAAAAAAAAAGAAATCCTTTTCCCCTTCTCCTTTGCTGCCTGCAGGGCAGGTGCAAGCTGACAGCTCCATGGCTATAAATTGCTGCTGGATCCATCGAAGCCTTCTCTTCAAACCAGATGCTCCTCTTTTCTGCATGAGTAGCAGAACACGTGCCTTGACCATCTCCAGCTATTTTTAAAAGATGGATTTCTTCATTGCTTGTTTATAGCTTTACGTGTTGTAAAAAAAAAAAAAAAAAAAAAAAAAAAAAAGATTTAACCTAAAAGAGGAAAAAAAAGGCCTGTGAAGCAGCACGCATCTTTGGAGGCACTGGAGAGATCTGGAAAATTAGAAAATATCAAGATTGTTGCATGAAATTATAAAGCCAAATAAAAGAATTAAAAGTAAAAAAATCCTGGGAAGGCTTTTGAGTTGAAAGTAAAGAATGCTACGAAAAAGAAGATACCCCAGTAAAAAGTTTCAGGCTATTATCCTGCAGCTGGAGTTTTCCTAACAACTGTCATGTCATGTGCTCCTCAGCTATGTAGGAGCTCAATACTTCCCAGGTCATGCAAGGATAATGTCCTGAGATTTTGGACTCTGTTTTAAGAAACTATTTCACAGGCAGTGTCCTTCCTACCGCAGACTCATTCCTCCAACTTTTCTGTGAAGATGCCCCAAGTTTTGCATCTGTAAGGAAGAAAATGAAAATCAGAAGAAGCCCCCATCGATGGTCTGCCATGAGTCCGAGAGCTCTGATGCGAACAGCAGCTCCCCAGTGAAAGCATGACAAAAATATGATTCTCAGAGCTGGAGAACTTCCTGTTGCTTTTTAGCTCACCCACTGCAGAGGGAGGAAATATGTAACATTGCAATGTAATTATTCTTTTTCCACTGTCAGGAACCCAGGACAACCACATTACTCACATAGAGCCTTGAGAAAGCTGCACAGGTCCTTCCAAAACAAGTGGCAATAAAATTTTGCTTCTCACCGTGCCATCTTCAGAGCTGATGACACATCTTTGTTTGCTTCCATTCAGATTTATGTGAGTTTCCAAAATCTCTCTTCCCTTTCTTTGATGTTGATCACAGACAAAATAATGTCACTCTTGGCCAGAGGCTGGCACCAGGCACAAGTGCAGCAGCAAGTGAATTTTATCCATAATTAATGACGTGCTGGCAGTGGACGGTTGACCCTGGGAACCCTTTTGACCAAGCCCATGGTCAGGCTGGAGAAAGCAAGAACTTATGCCCAATCCAACTGTATTTCATTCAGTTGTCTCTTTCCTATCCAGTCCCATGCTTCCATCTGTCTTCCTGATCAATCCTGTTCATCTTATACCAGTCCAACATGTAAGAACACCTATAGCCCCTACCTACCCACTATTTCACAGTGCCAGATACCTGAACCACTGCTTGACTATAGGGTCATGCCCTATCCTGATAGGATTAGGATAGGTAAAATAAATTATTGTAGAATCTGTCAAGATCTGCAAGTATTTTGGCTGTTCAGATCAATCAAGAGCAATGTCAGTACATAACTGCTCCCCACCATCAGGTTCTGTATTAACGTTTGTTATTTCAGGATTTACTAAGAAAACTGTTATAGTATCTAATTTAAACCATTTGAAAAACTGCAAGTTTCCTTCTGCAAATGATATAGAGGAGATCTTAGCATTACTGTAACACAAATGAACTTTAATTCGTCATTTCTCCTGCACCCAGCTTTGATTGCTTGGGCATTTGCCCAGAAGTTTGCACTTAGAAGCAAAAATGAAAAGAAACAGTACTGAGTGTTTCCTTGTCTTACTGGGGTTCTCAGTGGCACAGTGGGGAGGCCCCAAGACTCTGCATGTGCAACAATGCACATGTTCTGCACGCAGAGGTGTCCCCTCTGCCTCCTGCAATCACTGTGGCAGATCTCAGTCCAGACCAAACCGTTCGGCAGCTTTGGGCACGAGCTTCAGTTGGTTCAGCTCACTGGATGAGTTCCAGGAGCTTGTCACACTGCCATAGCTCTGCTGGGGAAGTTGCGTTTCTTCCCCTGTGCCAGTTTTATCTCAAGGCTTTTTTTTCTGTGTATATTTGCAGTGATTTAAGAACTAAATGATGGAGAACCACAGGAGTTGGAGTATTCACATGCTGTGTGCAGCATCAGTGGATAAGAAGAGTGTGAAGGAAATGAGTTATCCACCCACACACAGTCAAGGCAGGAGTTTGATTTCATTGCTTATTTTTTCGTTTTTCCTCTAGCCCAGGACTTGCCATCATAATGAAAAATTTTTGCACTGTCTTGATCTCCAAGTCCCCCTATCTCCTCCTCTGTGTGTGTCCATATGGCTGGGTCCCTTCAATGTTTATTCTACTGCAGAGAAGTGCAATGATTTCTGGCCAGGATGTCTGAAGATAAATCTGGCTTGTGGCGAGAGTTAAAAAGATTACAGTAAGGCCTTGTTTATAAAAGAGAAGGATCAGCTGCTGTTCTTAGAGTTTGTTTAAAAATTCTTTTTTTAACCATCCTTCTTTGTGTATAGGTTCGTTTCCCTTGTTAAATAAATAACGGGTAAGGTCTCCATTGATCACCTCCATCCTGCATGTGTGCATGAGCAGGGGAGAGAGGGACAGGATTTCATACCTGGCAATCCACTTCCTGGAGAGGCCAGAAAATTCTATCAAAACATTGTTAAGTTTTAAGGAGTGGCAGAGTTAAATGCAGTCTAGAGCTGACGAAGGAGGCTCTGTTGTGAACAGATGAGAAAGGGGTCAGTTCTGATAAGTAATGTACTTGTGAGGATATTCACACCTACATTTTTCATCTTTCTGCCTTGAGTTCTTCCAGAAGGCAGCCTGAGCAGCTGCAGCTAATGACCTTCCTGTGGAACCATCTGCCTCCTTCCCATCACAGGAGCACCAGGACCACCAGAACAGCAGCAAAGGCTCTGGTATGTAAAACTGTCTAGCCAAACGTGAAGGTGTTCCCAGCCTCTTCAGTCTTGTTACCCTGAAAGGCTGATGAAACCTCTCAGAGAAAAGAAGGATGAAGAGGAAGCTAATGCTGACCTCTGTTGACAAATTAATAGAAGAAAGATTCAAAGACAGCTTCTGGTTCACTCAGTCCTTAGTCTGGAGATCACTTCCCAATCTAACCTTCCATCCTCCTGCACACTTGTCCTTCCCTAGATTCATGCTTTGCAGGTACCAGTAGCAACGCCTGGTGTTTCTCCAGCCTACACAAAGCTCTCACCAGCGTTGCCTCCATGAGCACCTGAGCACAGCTCTCCCATTCATTGCCCTGGCTGTACAGTGAAAACAGTGTCACATTCTGGGGTTCGGTTCAGTTCTTCAAGACCATGCAGAAATGCAGCACATGGACCATATGTCCCTCCTCAGTGATGAAAGCCATTTTCTTACAATACACAAAGAAGCTGTCTGCAAATTTGAACAGCTAGATCTGTGAGGTTACACAGGAGATAACAAACTGAATCTCAGTGCAACCCTCTCCAGGGGCAAAAAAAGAGTGCTTTGCTTAGCTAGGATTTGCTAGAATAAAATAAAAGAAGGGTACAAAGGAAAAGGTGAGTGGAATTAATTTTAGAAGCATAGCCAGAATGCATTTGAAGGCAAAGAAGGTGTTTTTTTTCAAGAAAGCAGTGATGTGTTTCAATACCTTGAAGGCTGGTTCATTGTTAGAGCCATAAGTAACTGCAGAGACCTGAATGCACTCATTAGTGTGTATGACCTCTTTACCAATGCGTACCAGGAAATACATAAGAGGGTGCAAGTCTTATGTGAAACAGAAGCTGCCAAGGTTCATATTCTGGTCTGGAATGAGACCTCCACCTTCAAAGGAGGATTTCGTTCTGCAGTGTCTCTCTCCTGAAAAACAACTTTGCAAAAAAGACAGTATTCTACTTGGAACTGACTTGCACTACATGCTTTTACAAAATAAGAATAAGACCTGGAAAGACTCAGAAGATCTTTTACAAAATCATCTGGTCATATAACAAGACAAGATCTTTATGACTGATAGTTTCAACCATAAGAGTTAATGATGTGCTTTGGTCATGAACCCTCTCTTTCATTTTGACTTAATACTTTGATCAATTAACCAATTATTCAATCATTCGGTGGTTGTAACAGTTACAAACATTTTAAATTTATACAGATAGCTGTAGCAGCTTCTAGTTGAGGAAATAAAAGAATGGTATCTTGTTATCTATTCCTCATGTAGCCTAGAGATAATTTTTATCCTGTTCTATAATGGCCTTGTAATGGCAAAGTGGTCAAATCAAAACATGCCTGAAGGGCTACTTTAAGGTCATGGCATTTCAAACCAAGTTTAGCACTGACAAAAATTACATTTTCCCAGGAAGCTTAATTCCATTCCTATTTTCCATGTTGCCAGATCTGAATCTTTGCAAAGGAGAATTGAAGTAATGTGTTTGCCTCACACGAGCCCTTCACCTAAGGTTAACGTCAATCCCTAATTTCCTCACTTAGTGCAAGCAGTGACCAGTCTTCTACTTGTGATCTTCTTTCAAAGTATTGCCAAACAGGTTTTGCACAACTACTCATGAGGTCTTTTAGAAATACGGTAGCCTGGGTTTTCCATCTCTCCTCCATCCTTTTTTCCCTGTCTGTTAGGATAAGCACAAGAGGGAGGCAGAGACGCTCAGAGCACTTTCTAGTTTTCTGTCTCCAATGGCACCATAATGAAGCTGACAGAACAGTTAGGATTAGTTTAGTGGGGGAATTAAGCATCTGGACAAAAATTGGATTTGATGGATTTTCTCCATTAAGGTTTTTGGTCTGAGCCCAAGATAAATGATTATCAGTATAATTACAGGGTGATTATGCTAAGTTAATTAATGGTATGTAGCTTTATTTACAACATATTCTCTTTTCCCAAAGAATCAGACAGCTCCTTCCCCTCCCGGTCCTCCCCTCCTTTAGCAGTATATTTCTGCACAGATTTTGGCATGCTCTGGAGGATTTAATCAGTTGCTTACTTACAGAAGCTATAACCAGATGTATTGACTTGAGGACTCACTTTTCTGGCCTCTGATCTGGAAACCAGAGGGGCTATATCTGTTCAGAGTGCCTGAGGATGTAGCCCTGAGGTATTTCTCTTGGTTCAAAGCTAATCAGCACATGGAGCTCAATGCAGCTGCAGTGCTGGTGGGGACAGAAATATGTCATGACCCAGGCCCTCTGTCCCCTTCCTATGAGAGAACATGGATAGTCCCAGACTGACAGAGGAGACCTGAATGCAGCCCTGTTGTGCAGTAAATTTGTTCTTTGTATAAAGGTGAAGAGGGAATAAACCAGACACACGTGATCCAAAGTGATCAAGAGAGAAGGAAAAGAAGCAAAACCAAACAAAACATCAATCAACAAAACCCTCACTGCAGTCACATTTGGAAACTCTCTGGGTATTCAGCCCAGCGATGTCATGTAAACTAAGTTTGAAAGATCGTATCTTGCTTCTCTCTGCTAGCCTCTTCTAAGCAAAGGATATCCACTGAGAAATGTTAAAAAAAGAAGGGTTGAGAAACCAGCAGGTGTGTTTGTGCCTTCACCCTTGGAACAACACCTTCTATACAAATGCACCAGGGCTCAGAGGAGACACCAAGAACCCCACGTGGTCCTCCATGACTGCAGGGTGAAATTCAGAGTGTCTGTTCACACTGTGCACTCAGGAGGAGACCAGAGTCTGGGCTGTAGAGGTAATCTCTTAACCATGAAGCAGTTTTCAGACTGCTCATTTCAGGACAGGTTATGCAGAGGGATGAGAAAGGGCCACTCCTGTAAAGCACTCTTCTTCCTCCTTTATTTCAATGGCTAGTACCACTGGTAAAAGTATCTGGCTCATACTTTCAGGCTCCACCACATAAGAGCAGGAGCTCTGGGTTTGACCTTTCTTAGGCACTGACTTCATCCCTCTTCAGGTCTTGGTGGATCTCTTGCCTCGTTCCAGACCCCAATGACAAAAAACAGTCAAATATATATATAAATATTTAGCTCATTTTACTAAGGGGGCAAGACTTGCATGATTGAACTGTGTCCCGTTTGGTCAATTATTAAAAACATTGAACAGCTAGAACTGGTAAGCAGAGGTCTCAGAACACTTTAAGCCAAATGCAAATAGGTGACCCAGTAGAGATACTTAGTCACCACTGAGATATGTAAGCGTAACACTGTATTAGGCATCAGAAAAGCCACTTGCACAAACAGTGTTCAAGTTTGCGAAAGAGATTATATCATGAGTCACGACTTCTTCACCATGCATATTTCCTAGTATCTAGTACAGGAGGTTGGCAGCCTGTCCTTTCTTAGCTGTTATGGAAAAACAAGCATCAGATAAAAGGTATTAAAAAATAAACCTTGCTGGAACTTCATCAAAGGAAACTCTATCTTAAAAAGGCTGATGAGTAAGTTTCAGGCCTTCAGTCATCCCAGTCCATCATGCTTCCCTAGCAAAGGTAACCAGCTTCTTCCTTTATTTAGAAAGTCTCTTCATACCTGGCTGCTTTTTGGCTTCTCCTTTGCAAACCCTTTCTGTAAGCTGTCCCCAAAGGAAGACAGCTCCCACTTTAAATGGGTGGGAACACTGCCATTTTGAACTACTTTCCCTCCTCCTTCATTAATTGTTTCTGAAAGTCTTGGCCTAAGTGGCTTGCCTGCATCTGTGGCAAAACTGGAAGAAAGTCCCAGGGGTCCCATCCAAATGCCTGCCTTATAAAATCATCCTTCCTTTATGAAGGTCAACAAATCCCTTTCCTGTGCTGTAGAAATGATGGGCTGTTCCATTAGCCTTTGCATTGCACAGCAACCCAGCTCAATTAGGAAAAAATGTCTCTCAAAATTATAATTCTGAATCTAGTTCAGACACGAAGGTACACTGCCTCTATCAGCCACTCAGTCAGCTCTCTCATGAATATGTTATCTGACTTCCCTGTTAGGGCACTGTTTGCTCTCTAGCCTGCAGGCATTCACCCACGTCTGATTTCTCCTGTCCTTGGGAAGCATCCAGGTTCCCCCTGCAGAGCAAAGGGAAAGTACAGCTAGAGGCAAGGGAGAAATTACATACCCTACTCTACATCCTTTCCTGGATGGAAAGGCCTTGAAGGCCTCTAGCTGATGCAAATGTGCAGGGGAAATTACTACTCTTGTCACCTTGGATTTGGGTCAGGAGAACAGCAAGCATATGACTCTTCCAGACATTCTTGGAAAGGTGTTGAACACAAGGAAGGAGGACAAATCTCTGAGCCAGGAACTGTGGCATTAAAGTTGGAGGATTTGAGGAGCGAAGAAAGGAGCAGACGTTCATAAACATATCCCAGACAACACAAATCCTGTATCTTAAGTGTCCCTAACCCAGGGCAGGAGAAAAGAAGAAGCAGTTCTCTGATTACTATGGAGAAGCAGAGCTCTGCAGCACTCAGAGGAACTAATCCATTTCCAGTGCATGAGGATCTGGCTTGATTCAATTCAGACTGCTGGAGTGATGTTTGTTGTACTGTGTCGTCCCTGCCTCACAAGGAGCATCCAGAAATCATAAAGCTGTGACTGGGGGCCACAACAAAAGGGCAGAGGACAAGCACAGCAGGTGTGGGCAGGTGAATCGGAACACCCAGGACTTATGCAGTGCTTATCTGAATACATTAGATTCCTGCAGGTTGGATGATGGAGAGATTGCAGAAGAAAAAAAAGCAGTATCACAGGATTGTGTGAGCTATACTACCTCTTTGGGTAGCCAGATATACACCCATCAAGCATAATTTTGGGATGATGACAACTGTTGAGCCAGCTCAGGAGCAGATGGCAAGGTCTCTCAGGTTTCTCTGAGATGGAGGGTGAATGTGGACTCATTTCTCTACAGGTGTGAAATACATATCAGTATTATGCTGCTGCTAGACTTTTCCACTGCCTGACTTCAGCCTCACCCTTTACTTCCTTTTGATCTGAGCCACATAGCTGGGAAATGTTTCAGAGCACAAGACAGGTTGATGTCTTTTGTGCGCCTCAGATTTCCTTTCCAAAAATTCAGATGAAATAAACCCCTCTTCCAAGAATTAAGTCCCAAGAAGGCCAAACATTTCTTCAACATGTTTGACAGGTCTCTTTATGAGGAAACTATAAAAGATTTAACGGTACAAAATATTCTGATTATTATTCACCTGGATATTTGTACCAATCAGGAGAAATACTCCACCACACCTTTAAAACCTTGAAGAACCTGACTGGGTATGTTCATAAGTAAGCACAAGTAAGTACACCAATTTTATCTATGCCTTTTTCAATTTTCAATGAATGCCTCTGCAATTCATTGCCGCTGGCACATTGTGTTTCAGATATTTCCCTTGTCCCTGAGCAGAAGTGGCACACATGTCTATAGGCTGGAAAGGCAGGATGTCTGATTTCAGTTGAGCATACACCTTAAGGTTTGGACCTAAGGGAGTTCCTAACAGCAGGTTTACCAAGGTGCTAGGGCTTGAAGTTATTTCTCTTGTTTCCAGACTGTGGATCTCACCAATGAACACTCCTTTCTCTCCCAGGGCTCAAGAGAACAATTATTAGCAAGGTTCAAATTATCATGCGTCAATAGAGCCATGGTGATGAACTGCGTGAGTGCTGCTAGGATCAGGGAAATTAGAACTGGAATGGACCTCAGGAGGTCACTGCAGCCAACATTCTTCAGTCTGTGGTCCATGGTCTGGTAGGCATCAGACAGCAGCCAGGAAACTTCGCAACAACTTAACTTTCCAGCATATACACTCATTTCCACATGTGCGAGCAAGCAAGGAAGTCAAGGAAGCAGGGGAAGGATGGCAACAGTAACACGGTTCAGTTTGTAATCTGGAAGTACAATCCATTGTAGAAACACTGCACTAGGTGAACTGTGGCTCCTCACAGATCAAAAAGGTGAAGTCATCCTTGGATTAATTGGGAGAGGGGAAGCAAGGGCTGAGAAATAGCAGTTAAATCCAATCCCATCCTAAGGCAGGATTCAGCTCTATTAAAATATTTCTGCCAAATACTTTTCTAATTTCTTCTTAAAAATTTCTAATAACAGAGATTCCACCCCTTCCCTAGGCAATATGTTCCAGCATTTAGCTGTTCTGACTGGGAAAAAGTGTTTCCTGATGTCTAACCTGACTCTTTATCAGTGCAATTTAATTCCATTACTTTTTGTCCAATCCATAGGAGACCCAGAAAGCAATTTATTCCGTTTCTTAGCCCCAGGCAGCGCAAGGTAAAACATGTTAGTATAAGCCTCACTAAAAAGTGTACAGTATGCAATGTAGAGAAGCTCAGAGTACTTAGCCCAGGGAAGTCTGTGCTGATGTTGGAAACACAAAACTATTCTTCACCTCAGCAGAGAGAATATACTTGGTTCATGATAAAGAGGGGTAAGCTGCAAGTCCCGAGACATCCTTGACGTATCTCCTGAAATTCCTTAGGGTAAAAAAATTAAAAAAAACACACTTACTTGTCCTGTAAATGGCCTACATTAAAGAAAAAAAGTACTGAAAGCAAGATGTTCCCAAGAGGATCTCAATGTCTCTAGAGTTCTCTTATTCTTCCTTTGCTGTGCCAAGGAATCAGGAGGACCAATAAAAAGGTAAAAAAAAAAAAAAAAAAAAAAAAGAAAGAAGTTTCAGAAAGGAATCTTTGTTTGTGGGTAGCTGTTAAAAGAAGGTCAATCATTTTTATTTATTTGTTTTTCTATGGGGAAATATTGATGGGAAGACAGAACAACAAAGAATTGCTTTTGGAGTAGTCCAAAAGCTCCCTGCTGACAAGTCGGCCCCACCCTCTCCTCTCCAGCACACAAGAACTCTTTTCAAAGAGAATCACCTGGCCCATAAATTCCAATTTATGGTAATTTAAGAAAACAAATGACCAACTCCAGCTTTCAACAGTGTTTAGGAAAGGCAGGATTAAGCATAGTAATTAAAAAAGAAAAGCCTTTCCTTGCCACTTGACTTTGCAGGTGGGATTTCCTCCAGTCCTCCTAGTTTTGTGGCTTCACTATCCAGAGCCTTCAAGAGGTTAAACTGGCACAGCTTGGGGGTTTGAAGGGCAAGAGGAAATTAAGTGGCTTCTTTTTTTTCACCTTCCTTTCTCCAGTTATCTGTAGCAAACCCTCAGAGCACCTATATTTAGACTAGGATATATAAAGAGGCACAGATGCACACTTGACCAAGGAACATTTCCCATTTTCTATTAAACTGACTCATTTTTAGCTTCTGTACTGCTTTCTGCAGTGATCTGGGATCTGGCCAAGGACAGAAAAAAAAGGGCTTTTTTAGGGCCTCTTGCTGAATAAAGATCTTGCCTGAGACTTAATTACAAATGTGTGTTCCAGTTTAGATAGGCAACAATGCTGGATTCAGCAGGCACATGATTGAGAAGACAGGAACAAATACTTTGGCTTTGTGGGGCAGAAGAGCAGAAAGCATGGGGACATTGCATCCCCTTCAGCCCTCCTGGGACCACACATCTCCTGCTAACAAGCATGTTCTCTTCTTCTCATGCAAAGAAAAGCTCTACCGGAGTGCAAACTGGATTCTTTAGGCCAGAAGTTTACTCCTCAAATGGTTAGAAACCCTCTTCTTCATTCCAGTTTTAGTTTATTCCTGGCCACATTTATCTTTGTGCCTTCTGGTATGAACATTTTCACTTCAACTTAAATAGCTTTTCCCCCTTTCTGGCAACTTACTCTCTCCAGCCTCAGTGTAGTCACGGAAAATTAAGCCATCCTTTCCTGACCCTTGTTTTCCTACAAAAAAGCAATCAAAGTTCCCTGCCTGCTCTTATGAAAAGGGTCTCCAATGCCCTTTTTCTTCCCAGAATCCTACCATTTTATTCCTGTGCTAACCTCAGTGTTTATTATGTACAGAAATAGGCCACAAGTTTAGTCACGTAGCTCTGGGCAGCAAGGCCTGGGGTAAAGCTCAGAAGGGGATTCTGGCTGTGCCCACAGTGTTTTATATGGGTTTACACCAAGGAACAACACCCTAAACCTGTAGGCATGCACCCTCCTGGGCTAATCTCCGTGCTTCTTCCAAGCCTCCATGGTGCAAGCAGGGAGTCTGCATCTCACTATGTCATGTTAGCAACAAGATCATAGAACCATAAGGTTGGAAGAGACCCCTGAGATCCCACAAGAACCAGTATGGCTGCAGCACCCACATCCTCTCCTGACCACTCCCAGCCCCTTCCCTCCCTCAGGTGCCTGCTCCTGCACTGCCACCCAAAGCCTACCACCACCTCAAAGCCCTTTGACAGCATTGTGTCCTAAACACTCTTGGCCCAGGCTACATCACAGTTCCTGCTACAGCCCAGCCTGCCTGGTTTTCAGAACATGCCGTCTCCACCTCCCAGGAAGGACTGGGCAGGCTTGTGGGAAGAATTTGAGAAACAGCAAACTGGTCAGGATTAGGGGGACAGGGGAGGATGCAGTCAGTGCTTCTTGGTGCTGCTATGACCAGGATGGTGAAGGAAAGGTGTGGATTCCTCTGAGTTTAGAAAGATTAGAAAATGGTAATGATACATGATGGAAGTGCAATCCAGCCAAGACTTCCATAGCAGTACCCGGCCATCAAGTTTCCATTATGTTCTTATTGTCATTTCCAAATACAATTGTCTCTTTCCTAGGTGAGAGGAAGTGCTAAATACATAATATTTTCATTTCCCCCCTGGAATTTCTGTAGGTTTTTCTGAAAACTGGAAACATGGGGAGACCTACTTGCTTGCTTACTTGCTCCCTTTCTTTCAAAGAAAAGTATTTTTCCTGCCTCAGGATACATGTCTCTGCCCACTCTTTTCACTTCCTAATCAGATCTGTTTGACCTGTATTTTCTGAGGCACTGGTTAAGAATTTCAGATGCCCAACTTAGTCTGCCTGAATTGAGCCTCTTTTCCAGAAGATGAAAGTACAGCACATTTTGAAAACCCATTTTCCTGGTTTTCTCTCTCAAGATGTCCCACATTGATCCCTGTGTAATAGAAAGAGCCAAAATCTCCAGTAATTTCAGAAAATGTTGGTCATTATCTTTGTATAACAAAGACAGAAATTTGAGCTTTGAAACAAACAGAAAAGTCGTTCTTTAAAAAAAAAAAAAAATCAATCTAATACTTGAGAGATTTGAGCATATTTATTCCTAAACAAAACTTCTCTAGCACAACCCTGGGCTCCCCAACAAGCAGTTTTGTGAGTGAACTTTATAGTATGACATCAGTGAACAGATGGCAGGCAAAGCTGTTGGCAGGGTGAAGAGAAAGCTGGCCATTTACAATGGAAAATGTCCCGATAAAATGGAATGTGCTTATTTTATTCCATGGTAATGTTTATATAATTCCTTTCCTGAGGCTTCTTCGAGAATCTTTTCATCATTATTGTATTATTATTAATAATAAAACATATAAAGGGGAAAAAGCACATAGCGAATGACATTTTAAATGCCCCAAAGGAAAATGGAAATGTTTTCAGCACTCTTAGGGTTGATTGCATTGTGATGATTTGTTACAAGCTTTACAGTTACAATCCACGACAGTGTGGACATTTCTCCCAACAGGGTTAATTATATAATAATACTCAATAATTGGCAGGCCTTCACCTTTCAAGGGAGGACACTGGAGTGTGAAGGCATGTACAGATGCTGCCAAGTTTCTGTGCCTTGAAAATCTCTGAATGCTGGTGTGCCTCAAGCCTTCCAAAGGCAGACTTTCAGCTGGATACGTGCTGCATAGGTTGATCATGTAAGTGGTGGAGAACAAAGCTGAAGAGTACTACTGAAGAGTAGTTTATGTCTTGAAAAGCCAATCCAGGTGTTGCAAGAACTATTAGCCAATTTACATAAAACTCATCCTATATAATATAATCTGGAAATTTCTGGAGATGGGGCAGGATACAAAGCCATACAGGAAGAAATACCTCTTATGGATAAACACTGAAAATTCTGCACCAGTGCAGTACAGCAGGAGACACAGGATGATTTGAGGGTGGGACTCCTCAACCCACTATGCTGCTGAGTCATAGCACAGAGGAAGAAGGCATTTCCTCCCACTCCTCCACGTTTCCCCCATTTGCCTTAATTCCAGGAGCTCGAAACTAAATATGCCTTGCTGCACATAAAACTTCTTACAAAATTATTTCTCTTTGATAAAACAGGATGAAGACATATGTGGTTTGGATTAATCCCAACACAGTCTCTTCATACACAGCCCCACCAAACCAAGAGAGAAAAAAGTGATGAGTCTTAGGATAGTTTAAATGTGAATAATACAGAGGAGCAATTCATAATAATAATTGAAGGATTATTATCAGATAGTCCTTATCAGTCCTTATCTCCCATCTGTTTATAAAAGCAGCTGGTATCATTATTGCCATTGTACAGACAGTGAAACTGAGGTCGAGGGAGATCAAACAATTGATCTGTGACTGCCTCGTCAGATGATGATAGAGCTATGAAGGAATCCTAACTGTTCCTTCTTTACCTGTTACACACTAACACACTCTGTCCATCACAATAAAAATCTGACAAAACAGAATTATTCCCAGGACAAAATGTAGGAGGCAAAAGTTTTCTGTCTTTCAGAGAAAAACCACCTGGGTAGCCAGACTGTATTTCCAATATATTTAGCAATAAAGGACAAAGAGGGCAGCTATGATTCCATGCTATCCACTTGCAATCAACAGACAGTGACTCTTTGGTGTGTTACAACAACATAGCTAAACAAACAACTTGCTGTTCCAGCACCCCTCAGGGCAGATTCCTTGGTGGGGGCAATCTATTTCCAGCATTTCCATATCTGGATCTGGAAGTGATTATATCCACCTATTCCTACAGTGAGCCACCATGAGTATATCTAATGTCTCTGTCTCATCCTGAACAACGTGCCAGAGACCAGCTGTGCTGCAGAGAACATCTTTTCTAGTAGAGTCTTGGACTGAAATCATCTTAGGCACAGAAGACCAGCTAGTCTGGGTGAACCTTGACTGGAGATACAATTCACAATCTCCGGAGCCATCCCTGAAATCCAGCATGTCACCATTTTACATTGCTTCCTGCTTCCCCCCTTTTATGATTCTGAGATGTCTTCAATTTACCTGCAGATACATTAAGAAAGCTCTTATCTTTTGGGCAAAATCTCAACTTGGAAAAGCCACAGGAACTATAAACTATACTTCAGCAAATTGCGTTAAGCTCTCCAGCTCACTGTGGTTTGATACCCTGCCTAGTGGACCATTCCTGGCCCTTAAATTAATCCGCAAAATATTTTTTTTAATTTCCTTCCCTCTGCAGCATTTTTTCATTCTACCTCCTCTATTCAGCTCTGCTGCCCTTGGACAACAATTGTAACAAGAACGATAAAAAGTCACAGCAACAACAGTGTGTTTAATTTTGGGCTCCTCTGTGGACACTTTCCTACTGAACATGGTAGAGTGACATGGACAAAGGCACTGGGTTCCAACCCTCTCCTGCCAAGGATTCAATGTCCTGTCTTCAGCTCATATATTTTGCATACATCTGCCACTGTTTCTGCCAAAAACAAAGCTTATTTTTACAGGAGAACAATGAGAAAAGATAAGATGAGGAAGATGAGAAAGGAAGATTTTTAAAAGGCAGACAAGAAAATTCTCCTGGATGTTTTGATCTTTTTAAATAACTTGATCTTGAAAAAAACTATATTCTGATGGCCCTCTACAGCAGAGTGCCTGCTGGAACAAAATCTTATCACCACAGGAAGATGGAAGTTGCAAGATAATGTTATCCTTTTCTGACTCTAAGGGAAAAGAAATTGTTGGATGTGAAAACCCTGCTAGGAACAAGAGGAGATTAATCCTCTTTCAAATTTATTGCAGTTCTGTTGCTTTCTCTCAGATACAACTAGATGTATAGGAGATACAAAGCAGGTTCAAAAACAGGTGCAGGTGAAACAAAACACAGCTGGATCCAGAACAGCCACTGAAAAAGCACTTTTGCAACAATTTCCTGATGGTTTTTATCCCCACTGCCGGGAGTCACGTTACCAATTCACATTCCCTAGTTTCTATTCTTCTAAAACTCTAGAACTTTAGAAGCTCTGTTATCTTCTCTACTCCAGTGGGGACTTTTCTCTAGAGATTTCACTGCATTTGTTACCATTCTCCTAATTCCAGTTTGCTTTGAAAGTGGAAGGTCTCAAACCTTGAAATTAATTTTGGGTTATAGAAATCTTTAAAAAAACCTCTTTCACGTTTGACAGGTTTCTAGAATAGAGAGAAGCATTATACCAATTTTTCCACCCAAAGTGATTACACCAAGGTGGTAGGTCTTAAGTCTGAACTGGATTTGACCTCTATTGCAATGACAACCTGCAAAAAGGATGGAGTGAAATACCAATTTCAAAACACCTTTATTTTTTATCTTTGCTGAACAAGGCAAGTGAAGTTCTGTTTAACAAAGCATGCAGCTAGAATTCTGCAGCAGTCTCTGTATCCATAGGCACTCACCTCCAGTTACCACATAGTTATGTTTAGGAAGATCCCATTCCTCGTTGTTATATATAGTATTGGACCACTTTTAATCAATATCCTGATCATATTAAGACTGTATTATTTATTAGTAACAAATTTAAGAATGTTCATTCCGAAAATTAAATTAATTGTTAAACTCCGTCTTTACTAAAGCAGCAGCCTGAAATATTGCAATCTGAACAGCATCTCCTGAAATTGAAAAAGAAGCAGAGCTGTGATTTTGATCACGTTACTCTGACAGCTCAGCGAGTAACTAATTCAGAAATTAGTGTAAGGGATGCCACTAGACTATGAAATGCAACTGTTCTTCTGTTGACATTTTCTTACCATTTTGATCTGAAAAGAATCAAAATCCCCTTAGTCATTTAGACTGTACTTCAAACACAGTCCTGTTTTCATTTCAGTGTTGTTGATGCATATACTTGTAATATTCTCCATGCACGTTTCTTGTCAGTAACATTAAGAAAAGACTATTTATAGATTTACCCTAAGAAAAAGATTGCATAAAAACTGAGTTGTTTGGTTAGAGTGATAATACAAATAGCTCCACTTTCCGGTTAAGTTCCAGCCCCTTAGATTAAGAAGTGTAACTCTGTGAAGTTTGGCCACCTAACAATACTATTCTGCTCTCTGCTTCTTAGCATTCAGCCAGCACTGGCTGGCAGTGCCTGACATACCCTTATTTAGAGAGAGCACAGGAACAGCCCAGAGATACTCATGCCCCCAGAACTCAGACCAGGTGAAAGGTTCAGATATGAGCTTGCTCTACCCTTGGGACCATAAATAACACAAACAGTGTCTGAATTTGGAAAGGATTTGCATGACATATGTGGTAGAATAACTTTTTATCTCTTTAAATAGGAATCTTCACCCTGTTGTGCTACACCTTGGGCAGGTGAACAAGCTGTACACCAGGACTTTATATGTGCAATCTTTGACCACTGGGCCAGAGTGTGCTTGCTGTTTGTAAGCAGGCATTCAGAAGCTTATGGGCAAAATTTAGTACATGATCTGGTGCTCTAGGTTATTGGAGCATACAGTGGATTGCCCAGAAAAGCAAAGAAAAATATTTTTTTCATCTTATGGGGTGCATAAAAAACATGATCATTTTCCTAACAGTGACTGCCTCCTTCTCCTTGTGAGACTGGAAGATGCCTCACCACAAAAACATGATCTATCATATCTCACTTCCTTCAATTTTCCTTCTGCTTCTATACCCTAAAGCTCTTATTTTTCCTCTGGCTAGAATGATAAGATGTCTTCATTAGACTTGCAATCAGGCCTTATGTGATTCAGCCAGGTATTACTCATATGTCTACATCAAAAGCACACAGAAGAGCAAAGAAATCCCTGCTTCACGAGGGACTGTTTTTAATGCTCCCTTCCACCAAGTTGGGACTGATAGAATGGAGAAGGGAAAGCAGTGACATGCTTGACCATGGTGCTGTCTACTAAGTGTGTGTCTAAACCCTCGTTAGAGGGTTTTGCCCAGTAATTGTAGCATGGCTCGATCCAGCACTAGAAAGCTAGTGTGGCTGAAATTAGGATATAACTCTTTTCAATTCTAACTCAGCAATTCTGCTATCAGAGTCAGTCCAGCAGTACTTTATACAGTCTGTGAGTTTTCTTTGTAGGTTTCGGGAGATCAGACCCAAAGAGACAAATCACAGTATCACAGTATCATAAGGTTCGAAAGGACCTCCGCAATCATCGAGTCCAACCTTTAACCCAACACTAACAGCAACACTAACACCATCATCTAAACCATGGCACTCAGTGCCTCATGCAATCTCCCCTTAAACACTTCCAGGGTCTGCGACTCCACCACCTCCCTGGGCAGCGCATTCCAATGGCCAATCACCCTTTCAGTGAAGAACTTTTTCCTAACATCAAGTCTAAACTTTCCACCACTTTAGAGCAGGCTTCCATTGGAAAACTGAATGCCCAGGTGGATGCTGTAGAAACTGCTTCTCTGTCCCACCACTCCCCTGTTACCTTCTGTCTGTTACAGATTCCAGAAACACAGCCTTCATTTCTAAGGGGACTTCTTTTTTCCGTATTTGTCACTGTAACTGTATTATTCCCTATGTTACACCAGACTGTAGAAGTGTTGCAGATCCTTTATCTTGGAGCCCATTGAGTTTAGTTTGAGAGGTCCCTGCAATCACAAAGCTAGTGATTTTATATGTCCCTTTCCAGGTTACTTGCATAACGTAGCAGAGATGGGTCATTTCATATCCCTGCAACATTGTCTTGTACAAGAACAACAAGTATAAGAGCTGGACTTCCAAACATTTTAGTGTGATAGACTCATAGAATGGTTTGGGTTAAAAGGGACTTTAAAGATTATCCAGTTCCAATTCCCCTGACGTGGTCAGGGACACCATCGAGTGGATCAGGTTGCTCAAAGCTTCATTTAACCTGGTGTTGGACACCTCTATGTTTTACCTCACAGCAAAAAAAAAAAAAAAAATCTTCCTAATATCTAATTTAAATCTCCCCTCTTTCAGCTTAAAACCATTACCCCTCATCCTCTCCATGCGCTCCCTGATAAAGAGCTCCTCATCAGCTTTCCTGTAGGCCTGCTTTAAGGACTGGAAGGCTGCTGTAAGGTCTCCCTGAAACCTCCTCTTCTCTAGCCTGAACAACCTCAACTCTTTCAGCCTGTCCTCATATGAGAGGTGCTCCAGCTCTTGGATCATCTCTGTGACCCTCCTCTGGACTCACTTTATCAGATCCTTGTTCTTCCTGTGCTGAGGACTCCAGAACTGAGCGCAGTACTCCAGATGAGGTCTCATGAGAGCGGAGTAGAGTGAGAAAATCACCTCCTTTGACCTGCTAGACACAATTTTCTTTATGCAGCCCTTGATATTGTCTTTCTGGGCTGCAAGCGCACGTTACCAGTTCATGTTGAGCTTCTCATCCACCAGCACCCTCAAGTCCTTCTCTTCAGGGCTGCTCTCAATTTGTTCTCCACGTATTCTGTGTCTGTGCTTAGGATTGCCCTGACCCAGGTGCAAGACCTTGCACTTGGTCTTGTTGAAATTCATAAGGTTCACACAGGCCCACCTCTCAAGCCTTTTCTGTTATTAGTTCTCAAGGTGAAACTTGGCCAGCATCCAGCCCTTTCCCCTTTAAACAAATTGGAATAAAATGGATAGTCTGTTCCATTGTTCTTGCTAATACTTCAAGTGTTCCTCCATCCCTCAGACAGCTTTGATGTCATCTAGCTCCACTTGAAGAGGAAAGAATGTGTGTGGGAATAATTAACAAGCTAAAAATGACTTTGTCAGAACATTTGCATTATTGAATTACTTGCAGCTACCAGCTTTAGAGAGCTGAGGCAGTGGTTGGGCACAAGAGCACTTTAAAGGGAAAAAAAAAAGAATAGTCCTTTGGTGAAGCCCACAAAGTTGGACTTAAGAGGGGCAAGTTATCTGATTCTGCCTCAAAATTCTCATGTAACCTCAGGCCCATCATTTAGTCTACCTACACTTCAGCCCCTCACACAAAATCCCCTTGGTGACACTTGCCTTGTTATAGCATAAGCAAATATTAGCTATGCAATGGAGCTGTCTCTTATCCTGCATTCCTACATCATCCAGCATAAGAGTCCTGGATTTTGTCAGTGCCTCTGGGCACTACTTTAATACAAATAATACTCAAGTCAGAAGTCTTTTTTTCTTCCCTCTTGTGTAGAGCATTGTTACTTTAAGGAGATGCAATAATAAAACTGCCAGCCTTTATAACAAGAACTGTGAGCAATCAATACCAAAAAAGTCAAATAACATATGGCTCTTATTTCTGCCTCTACAAAGCAGAAGTAAAGACATTTCTGTTGTCCTTCTACAACTGATTTAGAAACTCAGATCACTTAGTGTCCTGTTTCATAGGGAAAACCAGCACATGTCACATGGAGGATTGCTTTAAAACTACCCTTTGGTGTGAGATAACTTAACGGAAAAGGAAAAGTTCTGGCCTCAATAAATTGTATTTCATGCCTGGATTTCCAAGCATTTGAGCTATCTCACCCTTGCAACTAAGATAGCTGTTCCATCAGCTGTGCCAGGATCTAGCCTGACCTCTTGCAGATTTAACCTTTTCAAGTCACAGCAAAGAATATACAATTAGATTCAGATACCTGGTTTACCTTCAGTTCTTCTTTAATTGCATGCTCTGGAGGCTTAGCCTATCTGTTCCCTGCTGAGCAACTTTACAGACAAGACCCTGTATGTACAAGGCCAGATTTGTTCAACAGGAAATCAGGCTTCATTGTAAAAGAGCAGATTCTGGGAGGCAAAAAAGCACTTTTAGCACAGCCCTCTGTCTAGTCACACAAGCCTCTAGAAGCTTCATTTTTTTTTTCAAGCTCCAAAAGCTCCCTACCTCCTACCTCATCCCTTTCAAATCAAAGCTGGACCTGGCAACACCTGTGGCTGGTTAATGCTGTCTCCAGCCTCTGCAGTTCATTGCTCTTATGTAAGCCTTCATCTTCAGCTTGTATCTTATGAGAAGCTGTGCTGAAGGCAGGGCTTGGTCGTGCTTTTGGGGAGGGAGGGGGAAGCGTTTCACTTTGGAAGAAAATAATGTTTTTCCTTTCTACAGAGCTGCTGTTAGTAGTTTGCTGTAGCAACAGAAAGCCTTTCTGTAAGAAAACAGAAGAAAATCAGATCTGTTCTAGATGTTTGAAAGTCTAAGTAGGCAAATTTCTTCTGTTACTATTGCTTTGGTTGCTTAGGCTCTGCTCTATGACTGCAAAGCGGATCACACGAGAATGTGGTTATTAGTAAGAGCTCTTATTTCTTCTCTGATAGGTTTCGTCATAAAAGAGCTTTTTTTGTATCTGTTCATCCGAGCCCTGTTTAGTGTCCCTGTGCTTTGAGCTGAAGAGGAATGCAGAGCACACAAAATGAAGGAGCAGCAAAGATTAAAAATCCACAAGGAACTAGCAAAGGAGAGTTTGGTTCTAGTGGGAGGGGAAGGATGGGTTGTCCTTGATGACTAACTATCCCAGCCTGGTATGTGTGAAAGCTATGTGCCTATTCTTGAGCTCTCCAAAGCAAATATCTGGTGTTTGAACTCAGAGGCACCCAAGGCAATGCATCTTGACTCAGCATCTTTATTTTTCTGCCTCTGCGGATAACTGTAGGCTCTGAACACAGATCATGCTGCTGAATGAGCTTGCTGTAAGTGCATTAAATATTGTAGTGAACATGCTTGCATTATGGTTACTTCTGTTGTACTTAGTCTGTTGAAAAACAAAGGAATGTTGTTTCTTCCTAAGGAGTCAATCCACTGCGTGTGACCCTGTGGTCTTCTTCAGGAACTATAATGAAAATCTCTGCCTTTAACCACATCCTCTGTGTGTTCGGTTTGTGCTGCTTGGTTTCTGTCCTAATTGAGGAGAGAATGAAAGGTGAGAGGGAAGCCATGGGGAAGCGTGGCTAAGAAAGGGAGAATACAATTTGTCAGCCAGACCACCCAATTGTCACAAGATTGTAAGATGTTAAAATGTAAGTAAGGCATACTGTCACCATGCAGGCTAAAAACCAGAAAAAATTAGAAATTCAGTGTATAGGGAGAAAAAAATCCTGATGGTTATTAAAGTGTTTGATGGGATCTGAAAACTTTGAGGGACAGACATTTTAGCAGAATGTATAAACATTAATTTCTGAATAACGTCTGTCAAGTGCTGATGTCCTGATTTGAACCCTTAATGCTAGCTGAGGAGGCAGCACAAGATGGTTGCTGCATACCCACCCACCAGCAGACACGCACCTCTCCATGCCCCCACTGCCTGTGTATGGTTATTCTCTCTTTCTACTTCAGTTTAGATTTCTTCTTTGAACTTCAGTTCTCATTATTTTTGGACCTGTCACTTTGTTTGGAAAGATTTATTTCCACTGTTCCTTCTCTGTTCTTTCCTTGCCTCTTCTCTTCTGGATGCTTTTCTGGCAAAACCCGTTGCTATTTTTTTATGACTTTGTGTACTCTTTCAAAACAGTAAAATGTTTTTGAAGCAAGATGATCCTGTGTTGCTATGTCGTTCATGCAGTAGCTCCTCCACCTCCAGTCCTTTTTAAAGAGCTTGTGCTGTACTTAGGTTTTCAGTGTTCATTAAGAAAATAAGTGTCTGAATTGTAGAACTCAAAAAAAAAATTAAAAAAACAACAGCAGAAATCCACTCTTCTATGTGAGTACTGTGATATTATTGAGTTTTTACTTCCCTCTACAACAGCAAGCCAGATGTCTTTCTGTGATCACCTCTTGGCTTTTAGATATGAGTGAAAAGGAGCAGTCTTGATATTTCTGTCGAGTGACGTTGAAATTGACTGAAATTGGTGGTGGAAGTGGGACGGTTGGCTGGTGTGATTGCCATTTCCTTTGGACACCAAAACTAAGAATAAAATGTTTATCCTTGTGTATTTCGGATCATGTTGTACCATCATAGTGACAAGTAAACTGATTTCACTTAGAAGTTGGAGACAAAGATTTAAACCTAATTTTAGTAGCTAAAAAAACTATGACAGTTTATAAATATACAAATAAATAGATTTGATTGGCTGAAATGGTTTTCTTTTAATGCTCTAGGGTGATGCTTCTCTTGTGTATTCAGTACACTAGATGATAACAATAGACTTTTGATACTGAGATTATTTAGAGAAGCTGTCAGCGTACTTAACTGCTATAGCTGGAAAGGTTTATACTGGATGGGGCACAAAGAGCATACAGTTCTCTTCTGTGCTTATATTAACAATAAGAACAGCTATTAAAATCAGGTTTCTAGAGCTAACACTTGTGCTTCTCAACTCACTTTTTTTCCTAAATTGAGGTTTCTTTTAAAAAGTCTTTCCTACTTTTCTGCTAGTTGATTACTTTGTTTTTTTGCAGAACTGCTTTTTCAGGTGCTGAGGTAGAAATACAATGCTAATCCATGTTAAGGGTTTAAATGCACTTCTGAATTAGGAAGATGACACATGAACATTAAAAATTAGAAAAATAGACATGAGATATGCTCTTCAATGCCAAACAAGCTGTAAGAGAAGTACCATTTTGCTTTATACTAGGGGATATCTTGCCTGCCGGGAGTGCAAACTCACCACTTATACAAGACATCTGTACCTGATGGAACTGTCACTGATTTTTAGCCTCAGCTTTCCCTTCACAAGAAGAATTTTAACTGTATCACAACAGCCTCAACCAACACTTCTCAATTTGATGTTCTGGATTCTCTAACTGTTGACTTCATATTATAATGATAAAAAGGAGCTTTCTATTGGTGCTACATGAATCATATAAAAAATCTCTGGCTAAATGTCCTCCATGAAGTCCAAATTGAGATAAAAATACTCTAAAGTGATGGGGACTTCAATTTTTCTTGCTGAATTGCTTGGATGGCTATAAAGACCCTTACCAGTAGACCTAGACACAGTCTGTTGGCTTGTAGACTGATGGGATGTGGGATATGTATGTCCATAGTTTCCAGAGATGGGGAACTGAGGGATCCATATGACTCTTTGTAGAAGTTGGCAACAGCATTGTCCAGAAGGACCAGGAAATATTTCAGGTCATAACAAATAGTTCTCTACAGAGAACATAATACAGTCCTGTCTGGGAAGATCTAATGCTTCATCCAACAGTAACAATTTCTTGCATCTTCTCTCCTTTTAGACAACTCTACAAGGACCTTATTCCTTGGTTATTTTTAAAAGTTTTCCATACTTTCCACCTGATGCTCTCTTGTGAACCAGTCTTTCACTATACCTTTCTCTGAGCCAGAACTGGCTAAAATATCTCTCTTTTCCCCCCTGATGAATGACTTCAGTCTACTAAATAAAAGCTTAATTGCATTTTTAGTAGGCTACCTCCCACACCTACCTCATCTTTCTTGAAAAGGACTAGCCAGAACTATGCACTTGCATGTGACAAGTATACAGTTTAAGAAGATGTGATTGTGGACAACTCTGAGGAAAGGGTGGATTCATCCCCCTTTGGTGGAAAGGGATATCCCAAAATCAGAGCAATTATCAACATTTGTAATCCTGTTGTAATTTGAGCCAGACCCCCGTACATCTGCAAAAATAATTTGTGCAGCAGCCACTGGAGGGATAATAAGGATTCTTTGTTTTGTTTTTTTTTCTTTTAATCCAGTCATTGGTAAAATGAATGGATATTGTCAAAAGAATCCCTTACATCCTGGATTTAAAATAAGCATGTCTCAGTTCAGCTTCTGCAAGACACAAATTGCCCAATAATTTCCCTTTCCTTTTTGGAGCTCAGAGCAGGCTTTCAAGGGCAAAGCAGAAGTCCAAACTCTAGTGAGACTTGTGGAATGTAACTTGCACTGGGTTTTATACAGAGGGTCTTCAGGCAACCAGGAATTTCCTCTGTAAAGTAAAAACAACACTTCTCAGGAAAAAAATAAATTAAAATAAGCTGAAGGTGAAAGTACTGGAGTTTGGAATGGCTGTGTTAGTGGTCTACAGAGACAGAAGCTGTGTAAGTGGGGAGGTACTGCTGTTCATCACTTGTTAAGGTGTTCTCCTGTTATTTCACCTTGTAGACTGGAATTTGTGGCTCAATCAGCTCCAGCTCCAAGCGAATGGCTCTATTCCCTACATTGAATAGGACTGCCTGCATCCTTGGGGGGGGCTCAGTCTGCAAATGATGTGGCTGACAGCACTATAAATGAATAATCAATGTGAGACCCAGGCAGAGGCACCATCGGCCATGGCACGTGCTTTCCACACAATGCTGATGGAGGTCTCTCAGGCTTTAGGAATCCTACTCTGCCACAGAGGGGTAAAGAACACACTTGGCTCTGCCCATGAAGTGTCTTCACTGCGTAAACTAAAGCTTTTGAACTGAAAAAGGACCTGGGAAGTATTGGTCTCTAGCTGGCTGAACATGAGCCAGTAGTGTGCACAATGATACCCTGGCTTGAATCAGAAATGGTGTGGCCAGCACGGCCAGGGAAATAATCGTGCCCATGTACTTGGCACGTGTGAGGCTACGGGCTACATCTCGAATACTGTGTTCTGGTTTGGCTCCTCACTGCAAAAACAACATTGAGCTATTGGAGCATGTCCAGAGAAGGACAATGAAGCTGGTGAAGGGTCTGGAGAACGTCTGCTGAAACGGAGCAGAGGGAATTGGACTTATTCAGTCTGGAGAAAGGAGGCTGACTGGAGACCTTATTGGTCCCCACAGCTATCTGAAAGGAGGTTGTAGCAAGGTGGGTGTTGTCCTCTCCTCCCAAGTAACAAGCGATAGGACAAGAGGAAATGGCCTCAAGTTGCACCAGGAGAGGTTTAAACTGGATATTAGGAAAAATTTCTTCACCAAAGCATTGGAACAGGCTGCCTAGTGAAGTGATTGAGTCACCACCCCTGAAGGTGTTTAAAAGACATGTAGATGTAGTGCTTAGGGACATGGTTTAGTGGTGGACTTGGCAGTGTTACGTTAAAGGTTGGACTCGATGATCTTGAAGGCCTTTTCCAACCTAAATGATTATGTGATTCCATGATTTTGTGAATTCCCTGTTCAAGAACATTAGAGATAAGGTTTGTGGTCTCTTCCAAGGTTTCTGTCACAGAGGAGGGGTAACTCTGATCCTAAAGGAAGGCTTGGACTTGTATGTAGTTGTTATGGTAGCTTACCTCTGAACACTATACAGATTGTCCTGATTAGTTTGGCTTTCTCATCTCTGTGTATCCCAAAAGGGAGGAAGCCAAGGCTTGGGATAGCACTGTTCAGGATCTACATCATCAGTCTCCAATTTTCTAACAGATATCCACTTCCTGTGTGTTTGCAGCATGGGAAGTTGGCATATTAAGGCTCTTAGCATAGTAAGCCCCACGACACCAAAAGAGCAAGACAGTAGGAAATCGGTAGAAATGCTTTTTAAAAGGCTGCTATATATCAAAGATGTTTTGGAGAGACAGAAGAGGGTTTTCTGGGAAGAACTTTTCTTGAGCATCATCTGCAAGTTATTCCTGTTGTACTGTGTTTTGAGCTTTGTAGATAGTGCATGGGTTTGCCCTCCATGCCAACCCTTTCCTCCGATGTTCAGGACAGCATGTGCCACTCCTACATTGGAACACTGATCCTGCTTTAGGCACACTCTCTTTAGTTTATTTCTAATCAATTGCAGGGATAAGGGAATCCTGTCCATTAGCTTGTGTTTGGCAGTGCTTGTTTCAATTCTGTTTGACTTTGCTTAGCTCTCATTAAGATGATCCCAGAGGGCCTTGTCCATTGCATCAGCTTGCTGCTTGGTTTCAGCTTCCATACTTTTCTTGCTTGCAGGCAGGCAGTCACCCAAGAGGAAAGTCAAACAAACTAGGCTACTAGGAGGCCAGCCAGAGGCTGTTCTTGCAAAAGAAGTTTTACCCATCTTACCCAGAAAAGGGTGGGGAAAGAGACAAATTCTCTATTAAACTACTGGCAAAGGGACAACCTGAGTACTCCCTTCTCTCCTTTGAAAATAAATAGAAATAATTTCTTTGTGTTATGAAGGTGGAAGGACCTGTTATAGACTCAAAGATTTTTCTGCTTGTAGTTTCAGTCTAAATTTCAGCTGCCAGTGTTTCAGTGCTATGTAACAGCCAAAACACAGGGGAAAAAAACCCACCACAACATTTTACAGTAAAGCTGTAAAATTGAAATACTTATAAGCTAAGGTAAATCAGATGTAAAGGTGTCCTTTACATCAAGCTTGGTTCAGCTTTTTCTTTTTTTTTCTTTTTTCCTTTATCTCCTTTTATTTTTCCATTATACATTCTCATAGCCTTCACTAAATGAAATAAGACTCATTGTCTTATTTGTATTTGCTAGTGTGCGGAGCCTGCTCTTGTTCTGGTCTGGTTAGATATTAACAGAAGAAGAGATGGGAGTGCAGAGGATGCTGTCTACCTGCAATACAGGGTCACAATGTTCTCTAGCAGCCTATGCCAGAAAGCCCCGCTTAGCTGTTAGCACGCAAAACAGTAGCATGCTGCATGTGTAAAAGTAGTAAGAAAGAGGATCAGAGCATGCTCATTGCAAGTTGAGCTGCCTGATAATTTAGCTGCCAAACACTGAAAAATTTTCTAATTTGTCAAATTGTTCAAAAAAGCCTGTGAGTTTTTTGAAGTTTAGAACTTGACTGTACTTCTGTAGATTTTTGGTTTTCACATTGATGGTACCAGTGCCATCTTTGAGAGAAAAGCAATCCTTCTGTCAAATTTTACATTGCTATTACTGTTTTTCAGTGGAGCTGTTGTTGTTTATTTCTTTTTTCACTTGGACAAAAAAAATGCCTTTTTTTCATTTTTCCTTGGGAGTGGAACTGTTCTAGCTGAAACTTCAAAGAAAATCATTCTTAAATGGATGCTCTATCATGGAAAACTTCGGGTTGAGTCATTTCAGTGTCATAGCTTTAAAAGCAGTGATAAAGCAGAGGCCTTTCTGCAAGAAAAAAAATCCTGTGAAATGCTATCTGCATTGCCCACACGTACAAAACATGAGGATGGTGTCAGGATGAGAACACCCAAGTGCTCTCTTCTGAGCTCAGTTGTGGCAAGCCCTATGAAAGCAACGCGCCTCAGCAACCGGCAGCTCTACACAGTCCTGTCATCTCTCTTCAGAAAACTGCTTTGGCTTTGCTTCCTCAGCAACTTTACAAGCTCCATAGAGACTGTAACTCCGATGGCTCAAGTCAGCAAACCCATACTACTCATCCGTTTCCAAACACGTTGCTCGTTTGAGACAGAAAATGGAAATAAGAGCTTTTCTTTAATATATGTATATATACAAAGAAAAATTAAGGAAATGGTTGTTTGAGGCAATCTGAAGATGTTTTTTGCTTTTTATTGCTTCTGCTTGCTTCAACCATTTAGACTAACGTTATTCTTTCCAGCATATTTGTGAGTACGCTACTGCCATGACTCATTTATGACATGAGAAGCATGTGAGGGTCACATGCCTTAGAGCCAATCACCCATTGGGTCTCTGCCGTCCAACCCAAAGAAAAGGCCAACAGCCATTACTTTCTTTGTCTTTATTCTCATGGAAACAGAAAGTGGATTTGAGGTGAAACATCTGGTTTGTTTTGGGTAAAAGTTATTTATCTCTTCTTTCCTCTGGGCTTCTTAATGTTTTATTCTTTTTTTCTAAACTCTCCCCTTTTCAGAATAAGGACCTTATTTGAAGCCTATTGGATTTTTCCATCGGCTCCAGCAAGACCTTGGATCAAGCCATAGATACAGATATGGATATCTTTCCACACTCCTTTGCATTTGTCCTCTTGTGATCCTTGGTGGAAACGCCTTGTGCATTTGCTGCAGTGTTTGTTGCATCCCTTCCTACTGCATTTGAAGGTGTGTTTCCTCTTTTATTAGTATGTTCCATTCGTGCATTCAACATCATAGGTATTATACAAACATTTTGAGGAGTAGAGAAGTGAGGTAAAGCATTTCTCCCTGTAGACAAAGATCATGGTGAATTGAGGGAGAAGGGCTATGACACTGATTATAACAATTCTCAACAATGCCAGGGACATGTCCGTTGCATGCAGAAACACGAATGTGCCTGTGTTTTACTACAACCTCTACTAGACCATTAAAAGCACAAAGCATGTGAGAAATTCTCTCTTCCAAAATTGAATATGACCAACCACTTGAACAAGTTCCTAAAGGATGTGCTCATGGTCCAAGTGACCAGGACACCAGCACTACTGACTGAACTTCTTCCTTCCTAAACAGCAGGCTTTGGATGGAAGTTTTAGGGTATAATACCAGGACCATTGGCTGACAGTCTCTGGCATACAATGTGCCTACAAACCTAAGACTGAAGAATTTTTTCTTTTACTGCAAACAATGCTTTTACTGCATCCTCTATGTGTTAAAAAAAATAAATCTTGCATGTCTGGTATTCAGAAAGGCTTTCTACATCCATTATTTCTACTGGAAGACACTGTTTGTACTTCGACAGTAGCCTCCAGCCAAATTTGGCTTAAACTGGCCTTGGCATTCAGTAGGTAATAGAGGAGATAACCCAGACTTTTAGTCATGTATCACTCTGACCATACAAGCCTTCCCTTTTTTTTTTGGTTGGGGAGGGTTGGGGAGAAGATTGAAATGCAGGTATCTCACTGGATATGTTATTTCAAAATTCAATGTTGGTGAGTGTATTTTGCATCTTGCTCAAGTTTTCCATCTGCCCTGTGCCCACACACAGTACCACCTCACTGAGGCTACGTTGAGAAAGTGTCTGCAGCTGAGCAGTTCACCTCTGCCCTCCCTTCTTTCTTAATTTATGGAACTGCAGAGCAGCCGATCTTATTTAAAGAGTCTTGGTACTTGACTTTGACTATTCTGGTTCTCTTATTACCTGAGAAATGATCTTAGGGTATAACTCTGCGTTCACACACTTTACTTTTATTCTGCTTTCACTTCATCTATGCAAATTTTCATTTCTGCACTCTTTCACATTAGTCAGGGCCTCACGGTCTCCTCTCCCTGAACACCAAACTGAAGTGTCCTTATGTTTTCTGTTTCCTCTTTACCTTCAGAATTGACCTGCAGGCAATTTGTTCTAATTTACTAGAACTGACTTTCAAAAATAGACTTGGTTTTTAAATCGGTTGTTAAACTTCTTTACCACGAGGCTTTGCTCTCTCTGCTGATTCACTCACATGGTCTCTGTTCCTCTTTCTGCTTACTGAAGAGTAGCTCTGAAGCCTTGATCCCCTCATCACCAGCTCCAGTTTTTAGCCTTGTTCCTGTATCCAGCCCTGCTCTGGTATGCTTGGCAAATTTTGTAAAATCACCCAGAGCCTCTCTTCACTAATCTGCATACAATACTTCCTTTCTTCTTCTTCATGTAGCCAAAGAACCATTTCTTACCTGTACCATCTTTATTCAGGGGTCTAGATTACATGGCTTCTCTGGAGGTTTAACTAATATCAGCACAGTCCATTGTAGCCTTTAAAGAAATTTGTTGATCATATAACTCAGGGGTGTCAAACTTATGGCTCCAGACCTGCTCCTGCAGCATAACACGCGTCACTCTCTGCACACGTGACCAGCACTGGCAGGAATGTAGGGGCAAGGAGTTCGGTGCTGCCACCGGGGGCAAACAAGCTGCTGGGCCAGGTGAAAGTAGGTGGAGGGATAGATTCAGCCCATGGGACTTGAGTTTGACACCCCTGATATAACTACTACTGGTTTCACAGACACATTCCTGAAAGCAACATGAGGACAAATGGCCAGAAGGACTACCTTCAGTGTTTGCTATTGTTCACCTCTCTTTCCAGGCTATCAGTGCACAAAGAAGGAAAACTATGATGAACATCTTTAAAGCGACTTAATTCAGTGAGAGCAAATGCTTGCAGAATATTCTGTCCTCTCTTCCTTGCCTGTCAGCATAACTGAAGCCTGCAGGAAATTTCTAAAGCACATGGAAATCTAGCTGTCAAATCTATGTGGAAAGATCAGTTACATTTTCAAAAAGCCTTAGGTTTATTCACTAATTTCTTTGTGTAGACTGCAGGGTTTCCCTGCCTTTCTTGTGTTTTACCCAGGTAGATCAGGTGGCAATAATTGAACCCTAGTTTGTAAAAGCTCATAAATTGTTTTGGAAGGAGTTATCATCAGAAAGTAGTGGTGGGAGCTGCCTGGCCAGCCACAGTCATGGGAAAGCCCTTTCCATGGGCAACCTTATTTGCTTGCCCTTTCCATGGGCAATCTTATTTGCTTGCCTAGAACAAGTCCCTGAGGTGGGGCACCCTCTGGAGTGCTTGTGAGCATCTAGTTTTAGAAAATTATCAATTTCCAACTTGTTGCTGTCAATCAGACACTTATTTTGAAATAACTTCCCTCTTTCTTGGCTTTAAAAATCCATCTCCTTTTGCCTCCTATGTTCAAAAGATCTTATAGGAGGAAGTGTGTGGTCATTCAGCTAGAAATGCCACCATGCTCTCACATCGTCTGGCTGTTCCCTGAGATCCTCCCGAGCATATTGCCCAACAGTGACCTCCAGTATATTTATGTGCTGCTGGGGATTAAATGTTCAGACAAAACGTGTGAGCAACAGATGAGACTGTACTGTACAAAGCTGCTCTCCAAGGACATTCTTCCACTTGTCCCTTGAACAAGATTTGAAACAACATCTGGATCAGAATTTTTGTCACATGACATTAAATATGCTGACATTTTACTTCAGTGACACATTCTGATACCCTTTCAAAATGAAGCACCTACCAAATGAGGATTGAATTTAGATTTGAGATTGCATTTATTGTCTATTTATAAAATACTATGTAATAACTCAAACCACATTTATTGAGGCTGTTGTGATTATGTAACATGCTATTATGTTTCTAATAATTAGCTGACACCACTCAATTACATATGAATTAAAGAAATATCTATTTTACTGAGAAGACAGGAGTTGTTCTTAGCATGGATTTGGTGATGGTAACCAGAGAAACCTCATGCTCTGGAAATGAGGATTAACCTAGTCAATATCTGCCCTCGTTTTTGCATTATGTTCTCATTCTTGACTTGTAAAGATCATCTTGGGAAGACCAGGAGAGGCAGAGAGCAGACTGAAGTGCTTGGCCCAGGATAACACAGCAGAAAGACTGTGCTGGACCAGTATATGAATATGGGTCTCCTGAAGTTATTCTCTCCTTTCGTGTAGCCTGGTGCTTCAGGTGGAAATCCTGCCCCTGCTGCTATTCAGTAACCCAGGGGAATCCCTTAACGACCCAGTTAGTGTCTCCCTGAGGTGTGACAGTCTTCCTTTACAAAAGGAATCAAAAACTTTGAAAGGTCTTTTTTTTTTTTCATCATAATTTGGGAAGGGAACATTTCTGACATTTCAATTTCATGGGGTGGGAAAATTGTTTCTCTACTCTGGAGCAGATCGATAAAAGACTCATGATAGCGAATGAATGCTGGGGGGGGGGGGGGGGGGGGGGAATACTTGATCTGTGCAGCTGTGCATAATCCTTATTATTTGATAGGGTCAACATGGTAAGAAATCTGGACCTGAAAGTGAAACAAAGTGTCTGTCAGAGGAGCCAGTTTTTAATTGGAAACTAAATTTCATTTCAGAGGAAGAGAAAAATACCACACTTCTAATGAGTTCCAGGGCACTCCGAGAGAACAGCCTGCAAAGAGTATTTAAATAAAAAAGTTCTGTTTAGAAAGACCTGTTGTAAATGACTTCTTGATGTTGTAGGTAGATAAATGTTGTTGAACTCTTGACTCATAAATGAGAAATTGTGTATAAAACATGCCGATGACTTAAAGTAAGATTTCAAAACTAGTTTTAACTTTAACCAGGAAAAGTCCATCTTTTTTTTTGACTATTTAGAGAAGGTAATGGGTTTCTTTTTCTTTCTTTCTTCCTCTTTCTTTCCTCCTCTTCCTTTCCTCCTTCTCTCCTCTTCTCTTCTTTTCCATTCTTTTTTTCTTAATATTTGGAAGGGGATTTTTTATGTGAAAGTGGAAAGCAAGGACCAAACTTCGTTGTAAGTGAACAGTTCCAATTTTCATGAGATGCTTTCAATTAAAAGACAAATTGAGAGGGCTTTTTTATTGTTTGGATTTTTTTTTTTTTTAAGTTTGGAGTTCTGCAACTTGAAATCATTCAGGCTGTTCAAAACATAGTGCAAATGTTGATACTGATAAATGAGTTTTTTGAGCTGGCAGTGACTATTTTTTTAGGTTAGTCTGCTCAAACAAAGTGAAACCTTGAGCTCAGAATTTGATCCTTAAATAGTCTTTTGAGGGGGATGGAGTTCTTATGCTTTGTGCATGACAACAGCCAGAGGATGAGGACAGCAGAAGAAAAGATGGTGGGCTCCTGCTTTTGCCTCTTCCAGCACACAATACCCTGAGGACAACCTGTGAGGTGGAGAGGGATTTCCTTTGTCCCTCGTGGACAAAGGGAAGCAGAGACAAGAGGGTTTGGTTTCCTGTTTCACCAAGGGTACTTAAATACCTTAAGAAAGCTGCAAGTTTTTTTGGATGAGGAAGGAGGATGATGTTCCTTCCTACCTCCCACTCTTTTATTCTTAACCTATGATTTTAACCAATCTGCTCAGTGTAGCAGAACCTTGAAGTCAGACATCTCAACAGAAAAATGATGACATGTGAAAGAATGCAGGCACCCCTCTAGTGTCTTTAAGCCAGGGCTAAAAAGATTAGTAACCAACTACAAGAACAAAAAATTGGGCAAGGAACAATTAAAAATGTCTCTCTCTTTTTTTTAGGCTACAACTTCAAGACTGAGTGAAATAACCAAATCTGATGAAATCAGACATTTCAGGCCAGAGACCAGCGCTCTAGGGAATACGGGTCATACCTGTCTCCATACCATGCATTAGACCACTCTTGGCTTTTTTTAGTTGAACTGCCCCTGAGTCCAATTTCAGTGGGTTACTTGCATATGAAGGAGCATGGTACAACCACAACCCCCATGAACTAACAGATTGCCAGTCACTTTTGCAGCTGAGTTGACTTTGTCCCTGCTCTGGGTGTAGAGGGGGAAGGTTAAATATGGAGGAGGAAAGGGAAGGAAATGATACACAAAGAAATCATTTTCTGCCTTCCCTCCAGCCTATATCAGTGGATAATGAGTTTTTTCAACTGATTAGATGCCCTATTGGTTGGAAAATTTGGAAGCAATCATGCAATTATATCGCAAAACCTCAGAGTCATGTGCGTTCAGCCAAGTAGAGAAACCAAACTATTAGCAAAAAGAGAGAGAGTGCATTAAAAAAAAAAAAAAAGACTATTTATATTGCAATACTGGTCCTAAAAAAATGGAAAAGAAAACACAATGGAAACTTTTCTGCAAACAATTAAATGAGGGGGAGAAAGGCTCAAGATGGCCCTGGTGTTTCAGGATAAATATAGAATTTATAACGTAGTAAGAGCCGGTTTTGGTGGATCTTAATTGAAACTATATTGCTTGCCCTTCTGTTGCTGCATCTCAGTGCTGCAGTCCGTGAGAAAAAGAGGGACTGGGTGATCTTCCTAGTAAGGGACTGATATGTCTCACTAGAGGAAACAATGATTGGCAACGCTCATTGTGAGCACTTGGGGCACTTTTGTAAACAGGGGCATGGACACATACTCTGCTTCACGCCACAGAGTCCCTGCTCCTTACTGACACTTTTCAGTCCCCATCTGCTTCAGGAGCCATCACAGACAGATACAGTTTTGATAGAGGAAACCGTTTGCCTGAATTTTTCTCTTTCCTTTTTCTAATAGGAGGGTTTCTTGCCCCTCTTGGTGACAGGATGAAGGAAAGCATTGCTTTTGTGCACACGTAAATCATCTAGATAAGGACCCAGAAGAACAATGTTTTCATTGGTAGAAATATGAAGCAATTTTGGGGTGAAATCTGACCCCACTGAAATCTCAGTAGCACATTTTTGGTCTTGGGTATTAGAAACCAAACTCAGCATTAGCAGCCTCTGTCAACAGCCTTCCTTTCCAGCTGCTCACCCACTCCCCAAGGTGTCCCCAAAATGTGACATATCTGGGGGTGCCCTTGCCTGTGGAGGTTAAGATGACATCTAAAAAGGGCTGTCTGTGTGGCAGGCGTCAAAGGGTGTGTATGGCAAGATGGTAACAGGAAGAGTAGCTGCAACTGAAGAAAGGGCCGGTATCTGTGCAGCATGCTCTGTACCAAGGTGAAGGTTACATGAGCTTCAAAGAATCCAGGATCCTAGCTTAGCCTATTAGACAAGTGACAGAGCCAGTCACAGAAAGAATTGAGATCCAGAATCTGGTCCAAGTCCACATTTTCAGTCTTATTTTCCCCTTTTGAATGGACTTCAAATTAATTTTAAATCCTGTTCCACAGAGGGACAAGTTGGAAAAGGTGGGTCAGGATGGGGTGGGTATAACAATAAAATAAATATTAGCATATTGCTGGCAGGTATGGATGTAAAAAAAAAAGTGCTGGATTGATTCAAAGCATAAATTGAATCTCAGTTAGCCACTTACTTAATTGCTTTGTCTTTTCCCCATCCTTATTGTGACAATTGGTTTCTTCCCACAGATGGACTCTATCCCACCATTCCTATTGGGATTTGAAATGTTCCACTGGTTTTGGTGTCTCAGTACCTTGCTATTAATGGAAGGAAAGTATCCCTTCCCCTTGGCACCACAGACATATGAAATTCACTAAGAACTAGAAATGTTTTTATTATTTAATTTAATTTTTTCCAAGACAAAAAGAAAATATTTAACAAATTCATGTTTGTTTGGTGCTGTGGTTTGATCTGGTTCCCCAGAAAAGTGGGGGGTGTTCTTTGGATTCTGCAAAGTCTCCAGGGTGAGAGGAAATTGGTGGCTCTTTGGGAGCTTCCTGGAATGTGAAATGCCATTTAACACTAGCTTTATGTTTTCAGATGCTTGGGGTCTTTGCAGTCTCAAAGCCCCAGGGAGAGCCAGGATAGCATGGATAATTATATGGGTTAAAAGGGGAAACTCATTTGGAGCATATTCAGAGCAGAAACTGCAAGAGAACAGTTACATTCTTTGCCTTATTCTTTACAAAAGTTTTGACAGCCAGTGGAAAATAGACTGTCACAGGGCTGGATCCAGGCCTGATAGAGGCAGGGTTATGTTTTTGTGTTTCTTTCCACCAAACACTCAACACCCCAATCTTCTTCTCTTCTCCTGTAGGGGAAAAAAGTGGTTCAACAAAGAGCTCCTCACCCACCAGCTCTGACTGTCCCACTGAACCTTTTACAAAATTTAGGTGCTAGCAGGAGCAGAAGTTTTTTTATGAGAATCATCTGCCTGGTCCCTAGCTGCTTGTGGGCCAGATCTGTCTCACAATATGGAAAATCAATGCTGATCTCTATCCTGTTCACACTGAGGAAGAGGGACCCTTACCAGAAAACTGACTGTTAGCAGAGCAAGGCTCACGGTGGAAATAGTTACATGAAAAGGCAATCTCAGGTACTTAGGTTCTTTTCTTTCAGCCAAACACACTTTTTTTACTGAAAAGTGGACACCTTACTTGAATCTGCCCTATTTTTCATGAAAGCACCAGTATGCTTCCTGGTTTCAAGGGAATTTTTTATATAAAAATCCATCTTTTTATAGAAAAGGGAAGAACAGTTTATTTTCTGTCCAGATCTATTGGAGGGATCTTGTGTTTCCTGTAGTCTAGTCATTGGGTTTTTTCCCCATTAAGACATAAAGGATCAACTTGAGCCAAATTCTCGCAAGGGAGCTCATGAAAATCACTGTGCTATATTCTATATTTGCATCACAAACCAAGAATAAACTTTGGCTTCCTCTTTCTTGGTCTAGAAGAGTTCCATCCTGGTGCAAAGAACTGCATGTCATTTTAGACATACATTGTAGGCTTGGTCATTGCCTTTTGCAACACGGCAAGTATTTATCAAGATCTAGTTTTCACACTTCTCCTCCAGAAGAATCCTATGGTTTTCTGGTATGGATGTTTTCTTTTTTTCCTGTTTTCCTCAGTACATTCACTACTTAGGGTTATCCAATGACAGTTGTGAAGGGGAATTCTTGCGCAGCCCTTTAAGTTCTAGGAGAAAGTATGTAAAATAAAGGATTGAGGGACAGTGTTTGGGCCTGCTGGTTCAACTGCTTCACTGCTTTGTCCTCAGCATCCTCCAAACTATTATTGTTATAATATCCAAAACCCAGACTAGTAAAAATAAGAGGTCTGGGAGAGAACTGGTGAGCATTATTATCCTATCATATTGATTTTTCAGTCCTTTAATTCTGTTGGCATTATTTAAATTGCTGATTGGGTTTTAAAAGCAGATCATCTCTTACAGCTTCAAAAGTTCTTTAGCTTCACTGAATCATCGAATGGTAGAGGTTGGAAGGGACCTCTGGAGACACTCCAGTCCACCCTCTCCTGCTAAAGCAGGTTCACCTAGAGCAGTTTGCACAGGAACACATCCAGGTGGGTTTTGAGTATTTCCAGAGAAGGAGATTCCACAACCTCTTCAGGCAGTCTGTTCCAGTGCTCTGTTACCCTGAGAGTGAAGAAGTTTTTCCTCATGTTCAGGTGGAACTTCCTGTGCTCCAATTTGTGCCCATTGCCCCTTGTCCTGTTGTTGGGCACCACCAAAAAGACTCTGGCCCCATGTTCTTGATATCCACCCTTTAGATATTTATAAGCATCGATACAAGTACGCTTTTAGTCTTCTCTTTTCCAGGCTAAGCAAACCCAGGGCTCTCAGCCTTTCCTCACAAGCGCAATGCTCCCGTCCCCTATCATCTTTGTGGCCCACTGGGCTCTCTCCAGTAGTTTCTTGTCTTTCTTGAGCTGATGAGCCCAGAACTGGACACAGTATTCCAGATGTGCCCTCACTAGAGCAGAGTAGAGAGGGAGGATGAAATCCTTCAACCTGCTTGCTCTGCTCTTCTTCATGCACCCTAGGATACCAACCATTGGCCTTCTTGTCCACTGGGGCACTTTGCTAGCAGAAAAGGAAATATCCAAGGCTAAATCATCAATTTGTGTCCAGTGCTGTATCTCTTAAGGTATTCAGAGGGCTGATCTGAAATCAAGGCTATTTCACACAAATCCAAATCTGAAGGCAGAAAGGTTCATTTTGGGGACTTCAGGCTTTTATTAAGCAGAATAGAAATCAGTCCTTCAGGTTTTTTGAACCTGCAACGCTTTTGGTGATCAAAGGGGTCGCTTTGGCAGTATGGAAACAGAATTTTGAGGGGAAAGACACACATGCCTGCAAAAGAGAGGAAAATTCCCACAACGCTGTACCCACAAAATGTTTTTCTTTACATATTCAAAATCTAGCCATGAAACTGGTCTGAACTGACAATTTTGCATGGGAAGCCTGTGCCACTAATCATTTGCAGTATAAAACTAAAAACAAATTGTAAAAGAGTCCAAACTCTGCTCCATTACAGACTTCGATGGCTCTTTCATCCATTTACATTACTTTTTGTGGGATCTTTCAGCACAATTCAAAACATTTCCTTTGACCTATGCAGCTTATATCAAAATTCCACTTTTAAGAATTAAATCCTCCAATTACTCATGTACAAATTCTCAGTAAAGGTTTTGGCTTTACTGTTTAAGCCTTTGTAACCCCCAGAGGAGAGCCTGCACATAAAAATAAACCATGAAAATTAATGAACATGGACTTGCAGCAGTGAGAAAGTTGGAATTCCTGCTCTTTGGGAACATCCAGTGTGTCAAGCCTTATTATTTTAAGCTGAAGCAAGTACTTCCAATGTAGTAAATTTTCACAGAAACTGAAATTTCTTATAATTTCTGTTAAGAATTGCCAATACTTTCGTTGTTCTTGAGGAGATATTAGAATGGAGATCTATCTATATTGAAATGTTTCCTTTTTTTTTCCTGGATTTGACACACATGCTCAATTTGTCTGAAATTCAGTTAATACTGAACTTCACATTTTGTGAGGGTCTCTGGTTTTGGCTTTGCAGTTAAAAGTCCAGAACCCCTAGATTTCCCTTTGGGCTAAACTTCTCCGTCCAAATTACATTTTTCAAACAGATCTAGAGTCACATGAGTATACAATCACAGCAGATAATTCAGGCCAAGTCAAATACATGGTATTTCTTGGGAGCTGCAGTCTTCCAAAGGACTATGGGCCCATAGTAAAGAGAACAGGGTCAAGAATTAAAGATCCCACAAGGAAATTATGCTGAATGCCACAGTGGATCAAGACAAAAATTCATTATTTTGTAGAAACAAAAAGGAAACTCAAGCTTTTCTGAACTTTTCATTTGGATTGCAACACTTCATTTTGCACCAGTCTACATCTTTTGACCATCTCTGCTGCTGGTAGATACCTCTTACACTCTGGCAAGGACAAGCACAACCCAGCATTTTGGTGACTCAACAAAGGCAGGAAAAAAAGGAGCCAGAAGAATTTAGCTGCCATAGCAAAACATCACCAGTAGAAGTATATAGAGCTGTTAGTCTTCTAGAACAACTTGTCTTTCTCACTCGTTCCCCACCAACTCTATATCTTCTCTGCTGCCATAAAACAGCTGTTCTAAACAATCTCTTATTCTGCAGCACATTAGCAGAGATTCCACTGATGTAAGGGGAGGATGTTCTCATATAAATAGAGGGAAGACTGAAACCAAAGACATTTCTGAGCAAGAACTTAACTTCCCAGTGTACTTGCTCTGTTACAGAGCAATAGGCTGCAGTTGCAGTAGACACATATTCCTGTTTTAGCCAGAATTTAAGCTTCCTCTTGCAGCTCAGTGTTGGTCTTGGGGCCAGATCCTCAACAGGTACAAAACAGAGAATCTCCAAGTAGTTACACTGTTAGAAAAAAAATTGTCCAGTGGTGTTCATTGCACTTGTTCCTATTATGCATTATACCCCAAAGCATCAGACATTGTCCTAAACACCAGCAATAAGGCTTCCTGTCCTAATCCAGCCCACAAAGTTAAGAGCTTGGGAAATGCATAAAACTGATTGCAAATGCATTTTGTAGACCACAAGGAATTAAAAAAAAAAAAAAGTTAATGGAGCACACTTCAGTTTTCATTGGTGCTTCTGGCAACCTTCTTCTCCTACACATCATCATCATCAGAGAGACAAAACCCAGGCTCCCCATTGCGTACACAAGAAAAAGAGACTTCCCTTGTGCTTCACTGCACTGTGAGCTGTAAATTTCTGAAGAGATCTGCTATAATCTTTTACAGTCTGCAATCCCACCCTTCAGCTTAATGAAATGGAATGGTACAAATGTTCTCTGGACAATTCACTGCTGACAGTTACCCAAGATTTGCTTCAGCTGTTACAATAGGGCTAGTTTATTGTCTTTTTTTATTTCTCTTGTACAATTTCATGACTAACTATGTGTAAAATGGAAGGAATTTGACTAGCCTTTCTTCATCCAGTTGGACACAAACCGGACTGGTTCCTTTAACTCACTTTTCAGCTGGCAGGGCCGGCTTTCTGTTTTCGTTTAAATGTCAGAAAAGGTTACATAGGCTCTTCAAATCTGCAATAGATTTTTAAGATCTCTGGGGGTAAAACCTTCACAAAAGAAACAGTTTATACTAACTCAAACAACAAACTCTGGTTCAGAACACAAAAGGCAAGAAAAGCAAGCCTAAAACACGTCCCATGTAACAATCATAGGATTCGTTTTTACCTAATCTCCCAATAAAATGGAACAGAGTGTTTGAATCTCTATGACTTATGACTTGTTGATTTTTTTTTTATTTTATTTGTACCACAGTTATAAATTACAGCTTGGAAATACACATGCAAATCAGGGAGCTGGACATCAGAAAATGATTGCCACCATTTTCCTGTGTTTGCCTGGTACCCTGTCTTTCAGATTGACTGAGACCCAAGCTAGCTTGCCACATCTCTCCTCACTTGAAACAGAAAGTAAACGCAAACACTAGGACTCAAAAAGCTTAAAGGAAAGTTGGCAAGGACTTTGCTTTTCACAACTTGCTGAAAAATTCAGCATTCCTCATACCAGCGAAACAAGCTACCATCCCAACTCAGTATTTGCCTGGCTGATGCAGTCTTTAACTTGGGAAAAGGGCAGGAGAGGAGTCAGTAAAGAAGTGCTTGGATCCTTAGAACTGCCTATTAGACAAATCATCACAGGTTGCTTTTATTTTGAGATCTGTAACATGGGACCCTATACAGGACAAAGTGAGGATATACAGAGATTTTGAAGTGTGGCGTTGTGTGCTGTGTCACTAAGGCCTTAGGCTTTCAAAGTCCAAACATAGTCTGCACTAGCATACAAATACACTAATACCAAATTCCTGCTGATTGAAAACCAGCCTGCCTTGTGCTACTGCCAAGCATGTGCAAGGACTTCACAGTCTCAGGGTTATCATGTGTTTAAAGCTTCTTTTGATGCGCCTCCTTTTGCTCCTCACTGGTAATATTGTTCATGAGGAAAAACGGCAAATTTTAGCCAGGCAGGTAAAAATTCCTGTGCCAAACAGTAACAAGTCTAGATTTGTTGGCCTTGCACTGGGATACTTCAAGTCAGAACACGGCTGACACCTCATGAAGCAATGCTTCCTTGATAACTCAACAGAAAGTGTACCCCAAAGCAGATGGACCTCTGCTTCAGGTTTCCCTTTGCAAAAGAAAAGGTGAGGTGGGACAGAAAAACTAGAGTTCCTTGAAGCCCTCATCGGTACCGGGTGTTACTGATAACTCCTGTCTGCTCTGTCTTCACCATGCTGTAGACAAGCCAAGCAACGTGTCCAGTCTTCAGACAGGAGCTCGTGTATGCAGTGGAGGGGGGCACGGGAGTATCTGAGCAGAGAGATCCCATTACCACCATACTAAGCCCCACACCTCGGCACTCTTTCTCATGCCAGGTTCCTTTCCCAGTGCTCCCTCACTTTAAGAAAAATGTGAAAACTCGTTTAATTAGCCTCAGACCTGTTATCACTTATGACAGCAGTGATCAGAAACAGGGTCCATCAACAGCCCTAGTATTTAATATATGTATTTTCTTATGGGTAAAGTTCTCTGTCTGTATAATTGATGTAATTTCAACATATCCCATTAATAAAAAATATGTAGCATTTTGATTTTTTCCCCTATGTGACTGACAACATAAATACATTGTCAGAAGCACTGAACAGATGGTAAGGCACTTAGGAGAGTCTGCTACATTGAAAGAAGTCACTGTCCTTCAGTGAGTACTTAAACCATCACAGATAGTAATTGAAAGAAGGCTATATCCTTCATTTCCAGAGTGAGATGGAGTGAAACACAGCAGCTCCTTGCACCTTTCATATAGAAGTAATTCCCCTTTCCCATGATGTTCTGTCATTGTAAGCCAGCCTCTTATCTGAGGTTGATGGTCTAGCTGTAGAAAAGGGCACAAGAAACAAGGCATGGGTATCTGGTGTGGGATAGCAGCAAACAGGTAACAGAGTTTCAGTACGTAAAGCAGTTGTGACAGTCTTAGCTTTGCTCTTGTGCCATGCGCAGCTGCCTTCTTGATCCTTCTTTGCCGTGAAGCATGCTCAGCTTGCATCTTCCTTTTGTCTAAAATGCTTTAAATGCTCACTTGCCAGTATCTTTGGAGCTGGATGCTTTTGGTGATCAAGATACTCTTTCTCATAATTTCCTAGAGAGCATTACCAGTTTCACCCTATCCAGTGTCTGGTTTCACTTTGGGTGAGTGTTCATCAACACCAACTTCTCTCCCACAACATGAATTAATTATTTCTGCAGACACCTCTTACGATGAAGACAAATCTTCAGGGGACTTCACCTTCCCTTCTGCTATCTGTGGGAGTTTCAGTTCTTCTTGTTCTCCTTGACTCCCTATGGCATGGATTTCCTTGTGCAGCCTCTCTATAGCAGCTGACATATCTTGCATGATATCCAAGGCTAAAAGCTGGTAGGGTTTGCTAAAAACTGGAAGGGAATAAACAACTGTGAGAAATCTGAAATATTTATTTTCCCTCTTCTGTTTTTCACTATATAAACTGAACTATCCTCATTCCTTAATTTTACAATCATTTTAAGAATTAATTAATCCAGAAGTCAGTTTGCTAATTTCTTCTGAATTATTTCCCACAGATATTCTTGTCATTTTCTCATTCTACTACTGTAAGTTCTTTAAATATAATATTTTTTTTTAATCCTGAATATCATATGTTTGAGAGATTTCTAGTGCAATACTACACTATCATTTCTTTTACTGTTCCTTTTTTAAGGAAGTTCCTTCATCCCTGATGGGGATGCAGTAGCCTTTGATAAGGTAACTTGAATACTGGAGCATCCCATCAGATACAAGCACTGTCCTGTCAGCTCTCTTCCTTGGATCCTACTATTGATGACCCCATGAACCTGTTTAAACCTTTCTGTTTGCACTCAGAAGGCTATTACGTTGATAGATTGATACTGATTTAAAAAAAAAAGGTTACAAATAAAGTACCCTGATTAAAGAAATGTGGAAGAAATAGAAAAGTAAACCACTTTTGTTCTAGTCAAAAAAACTCAATGCCATTATGTAGGTTAACCTACTCTGTAAGTCTGGCTCTAAAGCAAAAGACAAGTCAAGTCAGTGCTTAACTTTTCACTGCCATCCTAATCTTCTGTTAGAACATGGTGACAAAGACTGGTGATTTGGTATTTGACACAATTAAGAGCCACGCATGGTCATGGAGGGTAGGGGTTGGGCCCCTCCAAAAGTATAGGTACCAATACAACAGATATTCCCATTCCAAGAAAGGAGTCATGTCCCTATTGAGGATTAAAAATCCTTTAAAATATTAGCAAAACTTCTAAGTTAACATCACTCATTGTATAGTTACTGCTTAACATCATTAATTAAACACAGCTTATTAGAGACCTCATTAGAAATGGTGTATGTTTGGATTGCTGACATTAGTTTTACTGAAATGTTAGGGCTCCTTATTTTGATTTAAAACAATTGAGCACTGAAAAATACTTAGAGAAAGAATGAAATAAAAACTGATGGCCATGGGAAAAGTCCAGGGGAAAAGCCTGAATTTTTAGTGCTACTGTTCAAGGATGAGGCTTATTTTGGATCTGCACTTTCATTTCTTCTTTACTAATGGGTATGAAATCTCTGCTGATGAAAGCTACTGGGTGCCACAAGCACTAATGGAGCAATGATTTAAAATCAAAGCAATCAATTGATAAAGTCAAATGAAATAATTAAGTAAAAGTTTCTACCTAAGAGAAAGGCAGTATGTCAAACCTTCAGAATCACCACACATAACTTAACATAGAATTCAGCAAAAGACTGTTCATTTTGGTTATGAAAACAAGCTAAACAGGGCTACTGAGGTCATACCTGGAAAGAGAAGCAATAATCTGACAGATAATATTACTTCTGCAGGTGACACTTTACTGAGGTCAGGTTGTTGCATCCAATTCTGAATCCACACTTTAGAAAGGATAAAAAGTCATGGTATCATAGACTCATAGAATGATTTAGGTTGTAAAGGACTTTAAAGATCATCCAGTTCCAATCCTCCTTCCATGGGCAGGGACAACTTCCACTTGATCAGGTTGCTCAAAGCCTCATCCAATCTGGCCTTGAACACCTCCAGGAATGAGGGATCTGCAATTTCTCTGGGCAACCTGTGCCAATGCCTCACTACCCTCACAGGAAAATATTTCTTCCTTATATTTAGTCTAAATCCACCCTCTTTCAGTTTCAAACCATTACCCCTTTTACTATCAGTAGTCTCTCTGCTAAAGAGTCCCTCCCCAGCTTTCCTGTAGCCCCCTTTAAGGACTGGAAGGCTGCTATAAAGCCTCCCAGAGCCTTCTCTTCTCCAGGCTAAAGAAGACCAACTTTCTGTAATAAGGGAGGTGCTCCAGCCCTCTGATTATCTTCGTGGCCTCCTCTGGACTCATTATAATAGCTCTATGTCCTTCCTGTGCTGAGGACTCCAGAACTGAACACTGTATTCCAAGTGGGGTCTCACAACAGCAGAGTAGAGGAGGAGAGACACCTATAGAAGGCAAAAAAAAACCAAGGGCCACTGCTGGTCACACTTTTTTTGATGCAGCCCAGGATATGGTTCTCCTTCTGGGCTGCAAGTGCACACTGCCTGCTCATGTTGAGCTTCTCATCCACCAGCACCCAAAGTCCTTCTCTTCAGGGATGCTCTCAATCCGTTCTCCACATAGCCTGTATCTGTGTTTGGGATTGCCCCAGCCCAGGTGCAGAGCTTGTTGAGCTTCATGAGGTTCACACAGGCCCACCTCTCAAGCCTGTCAAGGTTCTTCTGGATGGCACCCCTTCTCCCCAGTGTACTTCTCATTAGGGAACCACTGGATCTGGACAAATCCCTTCACCATAGGAGACTTAAAGAAAATAATCTCTTTAATTAATCATGAAGGTGACTGGGGAGACAAGAGGTGACTTGATTACTCTACAATTGCCTTCCCAAGGGAAAAACAGCAATTACTAAAGAAGCCTTTAATTCAGCAGAGAAATGCAGAACAAGAATCAGTAGCTTGGAGTTGAACTAAAACTTGGCACATTAACTGGGAGGGGAAAGGAATATAATCAGCTATTTGGAGTAATCTGCCTGCAGAAACAATGAAATTCCATGCCTTGTCTTTTCCAAATAAGATCTGAGCATCCCTCTAGAAAACATACTTTCACTGAGCATTATTCATGTAATTTATTAATGACCAGAAGAAAAAGTGCACCTCGTATTTATGAAATACATAACCAGTAAAATCAGGTAATATCTGGCCTAGATTCAGAGAATTTAAGAATAAGAACCGCTTGTACTGACATGGGCTATGTGAGAAGTTTTAATTTTGCAATTGTACAATTACCTTCTGAAACAAAGTGTATTTGACCTCTGCATCCTAGTTGTGGATAATCCTCTTGGGAAAAATGTTATGAGGCATTCATTGAAAGTCAGAAAGACAGGATACTGATCAACTTACTGGTAGTTGGAAAGGTTGAGACAAAGCTTAAAAAGTTATCTAGTATGTCTTACACTTATTTATACACTCCTTTTTTCTTCTTTCCCAGTGAAAAAAGTCTGAAATGACACAAGGTCAGCAGGTTCTGCTGTAACAGTGTTCATGTGGCTTTGGCACATTGGAATGCAGTTCTTACTCCATCCAAACTGAAGTTTTCATTAACGTAGTTAATAATATTTTTAGCAGCTGCTAATAAGGACAATCTCTCATAGAAACTACTTTTATTCTGTTTTGTCTTCCTTTTTCTTGGGCTGAGGAAAACCAATACCAAATAATCAGCAATTTCAATATTTATCCAGACCATATTCTTTTGTCTCTCTTCATTTCTTTGCTGTGTTTTTGGCTATACATGCTGTGGAGGAATAAGATTTATCCCATGTAGGAAAAGCTGTAGAAAGTGAATAGCCTTCTCGTTACGCTTGTAGTGAAATCACCATGTTAGCTTGGACCTTGGGTTTTTTGCCTTCCACAGACACTCCTCTTTCCCAACAAGCTAATATTTTTTAGGAATTTACAATTTTAGATGCACTTAGCTTGACTGTTGAAAACTTTCTTTACATTCTCTGGAATTTCTTGAATGCTGACACCCAGATACGTGTGCACATCTCATCTCTAAAATCCACAAAATGTTATTCATGACATACTGCTTTCCAAGGCATATGGGATAAATAAAATGACAGATTTAACTGATGTTGTTCCTTTCTAATCCATTCAGAACATTTTGAATTTCAGAGAGGAGTTGTTTTCTTTAGCAGTTCAGTTTTTTCTGGTTGTTTCCCAAAAACTAGGCAACCTTGGATAATCATTCATTTTCCAAGCACACTAGTGCATGATTGGACTGTGACCTGTCTCTGGAATAACTTGCAGGATGCATTGTGTTGTTATATCCAGCAGATGTGCCATTGAGATGTCTTCCATTTGCACTTGTTTATGCACCATAATACACAGACAAAACTAACCAACAAAATCACTTTCTTGTAACTGTTCATAGCTGTCGTGCATGGATGGGTAGACTACTAAACACCTGTTGCTTCAGGAGTTTGGAGATAAGAACGCTTCTAATACACAGGAATAACAAGTCATGATTTCTGAAATTCTGATTGTTTACAGCCAGTGAGCATACTCCCAAATGTCTGAATCTTTTTGTGACTGTCTGAGCTTGTGAGACAGACAAGATGAAGTCTGCTGATCTCTTCCTTTGTGATATCCATTCTCTTAATGCAAAAGATGTTTGAAAATACAGTACATTTTATACACTCTACAAATGGACTCAACTCATGCATATTCTGCTATTAACTTTATTATCTGACCCAGGCATTACAATAATAAGGTTTCTTTCAACCAAGTGTTGTAGATCTTGGTATTCTTCTTAACAGACCATATCCATTTTTATGGCAAAATACTTGTAATTACCATTGGCTCTTTGTGGTCACCTTGGTACTTTAGATTGCTGGAAGAGCCTGTTTCCAAAGTAATGCAATGATTTTTTTTTCTTTATTTCTCTGGAAAGGTCAATGAGCCAAGGTAAAATCTGTGTAGTTGATTTGTTAAGCGACTGAGAGGTCTTGGCCCTGAAAGGTATTGAGCAGGACAGAAAACATCATAGAAACCTCAGGTTTGAAAAATAAAAGCAGTAAAGATTTCAGTGCCATGCTTTAAAAGGTAAAATCAAAGACTTCTGTGTGCCATATAAAGCTGAAAGGGAAGAAGAATCCAAAAGGGCTGGGTGACCAGTTTTGAAATACTGTTTGAATAAGATGGATGGATTGGAGCTTGCCGTACTTGGTTTGAGGCCAGGAATAATCTTTTCAAAGCTAGAAGTTCTTTTGAACTCTGCCTACTCCTCCTCATTGCTGTGAATCTCCAGGGATACAACCCTACCATGCAATACAAGGGAAAGAAAATGTGCTTCAGAGGACGGAGAGGAAAAAGGAGAAGAAAGCCAATGAAATAGTATCTGAGAACAACACCGCTGCCTGTAATGACACTGACCCGCTGATGCCAGTGGAAGAGTTTTGTAATATTTTTCTAGGTCTGCTCTTGTTTTTGATACTAGGCTGCAGAGCTGGATCTGTGACTGTAAACCACCCTCCACATACTTCCGGAGTCATTGGGAATGGTTCCTATGCACTTGTGACTTGGAAGTATACCCCAAAATATTTTACAGTCCAAAAGTACCATCAGACAAAATTGAGCCAAATAGATCTGACGTTAGTGGGACTAAATATATTGAGTACAATGGGTCTCTGCTTTGCTATCTCTGTCCCAGCTAGGAAGTGGCTGGGTTGGAGGTGGCATGCAATAGATTTGCAGTGTGCAGCAAACACACGGAATGATTTGGGAAGAAAGGAAGGGGAGTAATCCATCAAATGACTACAACAGAGGGCTCAAGAAGCGCGTGGTACTGTTTATAATGGAATTCACACAATTTAGCTGGAATGCCATCACAAATCTAGTTTTAAAAAAATGTGTCTTGTCTTTCAAGGACCATCAGACCTCTTAGATGCACAGTGCTTCTGAAACCACCTTAGGATTAATTTCAGTTCAGACTTAACTTAGAGAGAAAGATGTGTCTGTGGGACTACTGAGGCTGCATCTCTAAAGCAGACCTCTCCCTGGAGGTGTGTTGTTGTAGCCTATAAAGTCTGGGTCCTGCTGGGAACATACAGTCATTTCTGGATGCCTCTCTTCTTCTCTACAGCTCAGATGCCACTAAGACTGAGGCAAAATCACTACCTCCTGTTGGGTGGCATAGCTTATGATGCATGGGAGATTTTAATAAGCTTTTTCTGTGAGTAATATAATCTCCTGGGACTGTGGATAGAGGCTTGAGCCATGGAATAAATGTGGCTTTTTGGGCTTACTGTCGTCCTGAGCAACATTCTCCACTCAAAACCGCACCCTGTGCTTGCTGGCGGGAGAGTATAAACAGTCACTCGGAAACTTCCTCTGGTTTCTTCCCATCCAGTTCAGAAATCCCCGGTATGGAAGTTCCCAGCGGCATCTCTGGCTGAGACCACTGTGCAGACCATTTCTGAAAGTCATCATGGTTGTGGCTCCAAAGAAGCCTGCAGACTGCTGACGTCCCTGAAGCCTCGCAATGGAACCAGCCCTTTGGGGCTGTGGATCTGAGCAAACCCAAGAGAGATGTAGATCAGACATGTCAAAAGAGATGGGTCTGTGCCTACTGAGTGGTTGAAGGTCTGCCTGTGTCCCACTCAGACCCCACACTCACATCAGTTCCTTTTGCAAGGTTGTTCTCTTTAGTCTACCACCCTGCCTCATGTGCACACTTACTCATGTTGTGTGATTTTTTGCAGTGTCCAAGACAAATATGTATTGCTCAGTGTTCCCTTTGTTTATTTTCTACACACACCCTGCCTCACAACTCCTGTCAATTGACCTTCACCTGCTGTTTATCTGAACATTATTAATCCCTTAGAAATGGTATCTTCTAATGTTTGTCTTCTTTTTGTGCACAGAAAAAGAGAAGCAGTAATCATTTCTGAAAGAGTAACAAATAAAGAATCAATTTTGCAAAGGGAAAAGGGGGTTACAAGGAAGGAAAGAGAAGAAAAGGTGAAAGAAACCTTGTCTTTGCCCTCAAAGGCTTTTCTTTCAAAGGTTTTATTAGTTTGCTCACAATGTTAATTTACCAGCATCTCCATCAACACACCATCCACTTCACAGAGCCTTTAGCCAAATTTTAACACCAAACTGGATTCTAGGGAAAACTCATAAGCTGCACAGAGTAGTAAATTTCGGCTTGTCAAGTTTTATACTGATCACCGGTAGTGTAAGACGAAATGTTAGGTACAGCCTTCCCTCTCACTCTTCTTGTCAAAGCACACACCCTCTTGTTCTCCTCCCCACCACTCTCACCTTAAAAATAAATGCAATAAAAAGGAAAATAAAATAAACCCCTTTCTAACCACTCTGGAGAATGGAAGCTTTGAAAACAAAACAGTTCCATAAAATGATCCGACTGCAATTCAAAATAAGCTGGTCACACAGAATAAGTTGAGTTACAATATTTGGAAAAAAACACTGCATACATTCCTACCCGAGGTCTGGTAAAGGGCAGCCACAAATTGCCTGATCACAAAGAAGGAATTTCCCTCTCACTGGTTTGTGGCACGTGTACGTGAGGCTAAAAATGGGTGTTCAAATGAGATGAGCTGAGTACAGCTTCTGCAAACTGAGTGATCTCTTCTCAGGCTCCAGATTCAGTAGCAAATGGAGTAAGCAGAGAGGAGGATGTGGTACCATACCTCTGCTGAGATGGGAACCAGCATAGACACCAGATGCTTAGGAACAGCACTGAGCAGAAGGGATCCCTAACAAATGTTTTCAAATATCTGATAGGAACAGGGTGCTCAGACATCAGTGTGAAGAAGTTTCTCAGCCCAGCAGCTCTGAAGAACTAACTCAATAGAAGAATTCAGAAGGCAAGACCTCTTTTCTCTATATTCAGATATAGAAGACACTGAGTAACTTCAGTCCCTGCTAACAATACATTGTTAAAAAGGGGAGCTCAATAGAAAAGAGGAGATCCTCAGATTCCTGCTGAAATTGTTGGTATTGGCAAAAATGTCTTTCAGGTTCATTCATGACATGGAAAAGAATAAGGGATGTCGCCATGTTGTCTTACAGATCCACATACAACCCCAAAAGCCTTCTTCTAGAGCTTGTGTAGGATCAACCTATAAAGCAAAAATGAAATCAAGTGAAACAAAAGCCAAGGAGGAGTATCATTTGCATCATGTTTGGAGTCCTCCACTATTTTGAATGGGAGGTGCTGTGATTAATCCATGATTATGTGACTCACCATAATTATGTCTTGTTGAAATTGAATTTATTGAAGCATGAATCATTCCACCCAAAGTGGAACCTAATCACTCCATTGCTGTGGCAGCCATTTAGGGTGTAGAGGAGAGATCAATATGTTGGCTGAAGATTTCACCTCCATTCAAGCAATGAAAACATTTTGTCTTGTGACTTGCAGAAGGGGGAACTTATCTCTGAAAAGAGTAGAACCAATTCCATGAAGTTGTGTTTGAAGTGCTGGGAAATGTTCAGCCAACTTCATGGTGAAAACCTGCCTTACATGGAGAAGGTAAGTTGATGGCCAGTTTGGGTCTCTAAAGCAGCTGTTAGTATTTGGATGCTGTATCACTCAAGTCACAGACCTTCCACCACTCCACTGTTATTTCTGGGCCAGTGCTTACAAGTCTCATGTACAAAAGCAATAACCCTGTAATTTCATCAGTAAGAGCAAAATAGAGAAACACAGCAAAGGGGTATTTCCAGGATGTATTACTAGGAGCCTGGTACTCCTGCTTTGGATAATACATGCAGCAGATTTGAGTACATGGCATGTCTGTGGGGTGTCTCTCATCAAGCAGCGCTGTATACCAGAGAGAAAACAAAGGTCAATTTGCAGCTTTTTCCCCCTTGGTAAAGATGAGATTCGTATTTTTTATTCAGCTGTTTGGATTTTTGCATGGAAAAACCTTTTTTCAAATGGGAATTTTTTTGGGTAGACATTTTGTGTTCCATTTTTTACCAAAAAGCCACATTTAATGAAGTCTTTGTATTCAGTTTAGGAGGGGAAAAAAATTACATTTTCTTCTCTAAATGTAAAATGGACCGTTTTTCCTAACCAGACTATAGTATAATTACTGCTAACATACATGAAGGAGTATAAACAATGGCTCTCTGGGGTAAGGAGGTTTTAACAGTTGTTAAATTTCCTGCTCTATTTTTAAAACTCCTGCTGCTTGCTGCTTTTGTCTATAATACAGCAGTAGCAAAGGCCCACAATAGCAGTTGAGGTTGAAATGGGGATGAAAATTGCAAATAAATACAAAACCAAAGATAGGAAATATTTTGAAGTCCATAATGCCCAACCAGGCAGAAGAATGATGCAGGGTGTGAAAGGAAGAAATTTACTCCTTGATTTCCCGCTTAATTCCCATTCAGAGATCTGCCACTTGATTCTGAAATGAAGGAAGCAATCCTACCTCACGTCACTTGACCTCAGTGCTCTGTGTTGGTACTATTGTTTCCCCTCCAACTATATTTAGTCAATGGGAAAGTGATGCAGGAGTCACATCTGGTACATCAGAGGATGCCTCTTTGTTGAGATCACATCTGTTTCACGTTCACACTGAATCTTGGAAAGGAGACATGAAGCCAGGGTGTTTGCTTGGATATTACAAATTTGTTGCTTATTTCTAGAAATGCACCCTTTAAAGCAAATGTTCAGTGCAAAATAGCTGAGTTTTACGGACACTGAAAAGGAAATAAATATGTCTCTTTTTTTGAGAAAGAGACTATGTGAATGTGTCTGTTTTATGCAATGAATTACTTACCAAAAAATTCTCCCCTTCAAGAAAAGAGACTGTATAAGATATTAATGCCAGTCATTCTCTTCTAGATCTGCCTCTCTAGAGAAGGCTTTCACCAGATCTGTCAAAGAATTCCATCTCATACTAGGAACACTTTTTCTTGCATTGGTCATATATGATCCTTCTACTTTTTAAAGGCTTGACCTGCTAATATCTATGGCAACAATTTTATTCTCAGGCTTCCTGTAGTCTGCTGCAAAAGACATTCCTCTTCATAATAGTTTCATGCAGAGACTTCGCTTTTGTTTGCTCTTGTTTTTTTGGGAATGGAGAGATGGAATCGCTTCTTGTTTCTTCATTGCCAAAAATAGATTTTCATGGTAAAAGTAAATGGCTGTAGTTGTCCTCTATGTATGCAGATGTGACAAGAGAAAACGTTTTGCCCAGAACTCAAATTGTGTTCAAATCATTGTCCAAAACTACTTATGTTTCCTGATGTGCAAAGGACTTTTGAAACTAATCTCAAGCATGATGCTGAATCTGTCCTGTTCTTACCTCCACGTGTTCATTTCTGGCTTGACATTCCTGAATGTTTTACATTTCAAGGAAGGTAAGCAAACAACATTGCTCCAGGACAATGCACAACTTCTCCACTGGGTTCTAGAAACCAGTCCCTGCACTGCCCTGTGCTTGGAGTGGCACACAGTCCCTGCATGGACAGCTGAGACTTGCACTAGGGCAAGCAACAGCGGAGACTTGCACCCAACCATGGATGTAATAGAACATTTTCCTACTTGCTGGAAGCATTGGTCAGATGATATCAGAGTTACCAGCCTCTTTGAAGGTAACATAAGAGTAGGAGAGAAGGTTTATTTCATGGAGATAACTACACTCTAAAATGAATTCTTGTCAGTTCTGGATGGTTGATATAATGCAGCAGCGTTTCTCTGAGCTTTGATATTCTAGGGTCAGCAGTCAGGCAGTGATGGATCTTGTTGTTCTGGGGGATGGCTTGTGCAGCTTTCTCCAGGTTAGGTAAAGGAAAAGACAAACATTCGCTGAAAAATTCCACACTTCATGTTTCGACAATGTCTTTTTGGTTTGAAAAAAATACTGATTTCTTTCTGTCTACCTATCTGTCTATCTATCTATCTATTTATGTATCTGTATTTACTGAGAATTATATAACTAAATATTTTGGCTGATTTTATCTGGAATGAGCCTTCTTCTTTTCAAGCACAACGTTAATAACACTTTTTTAGAAAGTCTTCACAAAAACTCTCTCCATGAGACATTTAAAGACTGAAAAGAAACTTCAACTCTTCAACTCCCTGCCATTATTCGTCTGCAAACTGCAACCTTCCCCCTGCCACCACAGCAGATGTCGCTACCAAATCAAAACTTTTAATTTAGAGCGGCTTCCCTAGGAAACAGAGTTCAATGTGATCATGTTGTTTATGTGTCAGCCTGTACAACTTCCAGCCAAAGACTTTGTAACCTGACGGGAAGGAGAGAATGTTTAAAAATATTGTGACTATCATATTTCATCAAAATAAGCAAGCGGAGAAAGGAGAGAGACTTTCTTACTCGGGGGTCACACCTTTTGTTGAACACTAGAGAATCCAAACAAGCAAGAGCATTTGGAATGAGCTTTCATTTCTTCCTCTGCTTATGGAAGCACTTTGTCTGTGTGTTGTCACTGCTCTCCCTAATTACAGCCCACTCCCCTGGGTTATATCACTTTTTCAGCAAGTGTGAAATATTGCCTTGGAACTTATTGTCTCACGATTCACCTTGGGCCTGGCCTGGAGAATTGTGCAATTTCTGAGGTCTGCTCCAGTGCAAACAGGAAAAAAGAATCTGAGCCTCAGTTTTTACAATGTGCAGCTTGCGTGCAGGAAATGGACAGACTCGGCAGCATCTCTGGGACATTTATTGCTCTTCAGTCTTGCCAGCAAGTCTTGGGTCATTTGCTCTGCTGGTGGAGGACTCAGAGCCATCAGTGTTCACAGGGCCCCCATTGACCTGTCATCTTGCCTGAGGTCAGCTGGAAAAGGCCTGGAGAAGTTCTCAGGCACTGTATGGGGAAGAGGAGAAGGTTTCTTCCTCTTCCAGAAAGGTGAATGGGAACAAGTAAAACGTACCCACTTCCCCAATCCTAAAAAGAACCAGTTCCAAGTTATGAGCCCAATCCATTCAGTTGTTTTCAATAGTTGGCATAACCAGCTGCAGTACAGTTGAGACCATATGTGAATCCCTCTCTGCCGAAGGGATCCGCTTTCCTCACCCACCTGCTACGTATCGTACCCAGCTCAGCTGTTCTACGCTACTTCAGTCTTGGCACTTTCTGGGGATGAAGTTTTTTCTCTCTGTAATAGAGATGGAGCTTTTCGGCACTGGCATGTTCAGCCCTTTTTAGTTGATTAACTAAAAATTTAATTAATTAATGAATTAATTTTTAAAACCTAATCAATCTTCAGCCTTTAGTTATTTCATCCCATCTGTACTTAAATGGGCTGAAGCCACATCCTGCCTGCAGTTGTGTTTCTACAGCCATTAATATTGCAAAAATCAATGCTGCAGCTCACTAGTGAGTAGTTCATGCCAGCTAAAACAGACAAGCTCTAAAGAAGTATATTTCTCCCATACTTCTCTTGCTGTCCAAACCCATCAAGGAATAGTTTCTTTTTCGGAATGAATTTTAATCTCCATTAACATGTTTTTTTTCTCAATTAACGTTAATTAAAGGAGGAAACAGCCTAGACTAGGGATGTCAAACTCATTTTCTCTGAGGGCCACATCAGCCTGCTCTGGCAGCGTAACGCGCGTCGCATTCACTGCACATGTGGCTAGCACTGGTAGGAGCATAGGGGCAAGGAGCTCGGTGCTGCTGTCAGGTAGAAACTAGGTGGAGGGCCAGATGAAACAAGGTGGAAGGCCTGATAAAACAAGGTAGAGGGCTGAATTCATCCTGCAGGCCTTGTGTTTGCCACCCGTGACCTAGTCCTTGCTATATACTGGAGGCAAGGAATTAGAATTCTCTCCTCTTTCGCACTATGAAGACAGATGTGAGGATAAGGCACTGATATTTTGGGATTGTCCCTATCTAGACCTTGGTTTCTCTACCTTTTATGAAATGCACTGGTATTTCTGGGTGAGAAGGAAGACCCAGAGAAGACAATATTAGTAGCACCTCAAGGGCTACCACCAGGTATACACTTAAATTCAGGACATTCTTAACCTTGCTTTCGTTAAGGTAACCTTTGTGGTCAGCAGTTTCCACCAGTGTGTCCTTTTGACCCTTGGACAATGCTGGGACATCCACATGTGCTGGGATAGAAAACTGCCTTCTGTACATCTCAAGCGTGTAACTCAGTCCTGAGGAGCAGGGCAGGCCACCACACGTATTTGCGGAAAATGAGTGCCTCTAAGCACCACAGCAGATGTGCTCCTGCCTGAGGGCAGAACCTGAAGTCCAGGCACCACTGCTGCAGGACTTCAGGCCACACAGCAAAACTTCATGTCAACCAGAGAAGCAGTGACCCCCTGAGAGTGGTTAGGAAGTGAGGAAATTTGAGACATGCAGACACTTTCCTTAAATGGGTACTGGAGGACCTACAGGAAAACATGCCATCAATGGAAGTGTCAAACCATGTGGATTCTTGAAATCCAGGATTATGCAGGAATTGAGCAATTGCTAGAAAAACAGCAAGCTCTGCTGAGGGTGATAAAGGGACAAGGTCTATGGTGTTATTGGCTTGGCTTTGGAGTGCTTCCTGTCACTGAGCAAATGTCTTAACCAAATTGCAGTGTTGACTCAAGGAATGAACTCGGCAGATCTTCCTTGCTTCCCCCCTCCCAGCTCCAATTTATGTATTGTATGGCCAGAAGTAGATTAACAGTAGCTGTGCATTTGCTAACATAAACAATGAAATGCTGCATTGGAAGCTTACCTGCAGTTTTCCAGTGGAATACATGAATATCAATACTTTCTGGGAAAAATGGTGTCTTAGAGGTGGAAAGAAAACCAGGCTGGGTTTCAGTTGCTTCAACTCCTGTCCAAATGTGTCCTCTTCTACATGATCTCAAAGTGCTTTATCTCTAAACCTGTGCAACAAAACAAGAATTCATGTTGGTTTATATTATGTTTCTTCATGGTACTTTGCAGAAGATCAGGTGTTCATATTCCCTCTTAGGAGTACAATTTTCCTAGAAAACTACATATCCCACAAGACATCCAAACATGGGAGCTATTTTGGGCCCCTGATGTCATTCTTGTTTCGGTAGTTTAATGGGAGATGTAGTCAGTCTGGTTACTAGCTCACAGAGGAAAACACAGGCTGGCACAACAACTCCAAGAAGGCAATGCCACACTAAAGCATGAAAATAAGTGCTTAAATGACCTCAAAGGAAGTGGTCTTCTGCAGGCTGGCTCAGGGTTGAAGTGCTTCCATTATTTACTATTTAAATAACAAAACAAGATGATTTGACATTTCCTACTAATAAAAAAAAGATTTTGACATTTTCTGCAGATTATAAATTATGGAGGCTTTTTTTCTCTTTTTCTTTAACCTCATGATTTGGATCCTAAAACAAATTTTAAAATGTCAGATCTTCCCATGGGATGGAGATTTAGAATTTTTCTAATCTGCAGTTGTGGTGCTTAGAATTACCTCCGATAGCCAAAGAACCTACAGTCCAAACACTGAAACGCTGCAGGCTCAGGCAGAGAAGCAGAGAAGAATTTCCTCCCTTTGTTCTGTATTTTGAAATAGTGCTCTTTTTTAATTCCATTTTCCACTATCTGATACATTATTGAAAAGCAGGTATTTCCATCTAATAATTTTTTTCTTTACTACAGAGCGATTCCTGCCTAAATCTTGAGAATAAATTTCTTAAAGAAGATCTTTGCCCCAGTTAAGATCAGCTGGTGATATCCTTCTACAGTTCAGACTCAGGTTGTGGCCATCCCTTGATTAGCCAGCAAAGATCTCAGTTTTGAAGACTGCCAAAATTTTGCTGGATATCTCACATCCCACCTCAATAAAAGACCAAGGGTTGACCCCCAGCATCTGCCCTGTCAGCAGGAAGTGCATTACACTTGGGAAAAAATGAAAAGCAATGAAAATCTGCTGAGTATTATACAATAACCAAGACATGGCAGACATACATTTTTATCCAAAGAGTCTGTTAGTATATTCAGGTGTCAAGTCCCTATTTAACAAGATATGGATTTGAAAACAGAGGCCCAAAGGAGCTTCTATACAACAATGCTTCGTGCTTTTCAAGAGGAGGAGGGTAGATCGGGGGAAGAGAGTATGTTGCTGTGACAACTTAATAAAGAGGCTATGAATAAAAAGTGAGAAGTAAGTCCCCATGCACTAGCAAGCCAAAGGACTAAGCTGATTGCCTCTCGGCTTGGCAGTGTAAGGAAGCCATGTTTGAGCCTTGTGGTCCAGACCCTTCAGGGATCATTCAAGTACATCATTGTGCCTTTGCAAATAGGCTGTTCCTCCAGAATATGCCACACAGAGGCTTAGTGCACTTGCTTATGGCGTTAGCATTGAACATGAAATAAGACAGGCCACTCACACCCACAACAAAAAGTGTTTAATCCTGAGGACTGGCCTGTCTGGTGATGCTGACCAGTGGCAACTGCTGTGCAAGAAGTGCAAGAAACCCCATGAGAGAAAGCCATAGGCTATGGGAAGACTTTTTATAGTCAGAATGGTTTGTATCCTATAGCAGTAGGACGTACCTCATTTTTGGTTTAGGATTCACTGTTGCAATCCCAGATGCTCAAGTTCTTAACTGAACATTACAAACCTTTGATTAACAATCATACCTCTGTGCCAGTGAGCTACAGAGTCATATTCCGCAGAATATATATCCTAAATATGTAACCTAAGTAAATCTGGCAAGGCATATATATCCTAAAGAAAAAGTGAGTAAAGTAATGCAGATCTGATGGCATCTTGAAGAGGGATCAGGAAATCATCAGAAAGGGTGAATAGAGGCACAACAGTTTCCACCATCTTCCCTTGTTTGCAGTGGCTGCAAACAAGTATCTGACGTGATATTGCCAACTAGTTGATAATTTACTAGTGTTGGCTTCAGAGCACATTCCTCTCAGGGTGTAAGCAGGAAAGGATGTTGTTGGACTTCAGTAGACTATCAGAAACTACTGGAACAGCTTTGTCTACACAGGGGCATGTAGCATCATTCCTTTGAATTAACCAGTGAGGTGAACTTAGGGAAGATGTTGAAACTACATTGAAACCCTGGTTAGACTATCTTGTTTGAAATTAATGTGGCTTCTATCTGAGTTACCTTAATTCGCTTTTGGAGTGAAGTTGATGACTTACATCTTAAAAAAAAGTGTCTGTAAGATAGTATTTTAATGAGAAGATGGTATTTTAATGACCTTACGGACAAATGGACTTGTCCAAGTTGTTTCGAGTTAAATAATCTGCTTGAAAAAAAGCCAATTCAGATTTCTCTTTTTTTCTTTAGTGTCTCTTCAAAATTAAGTCTGTGCAGACAATGGTTTTCTCATCCTGTGAAGCTTTCTGAGTCTTCAGAATTTTTTCATGCCCCACCATGGGATAAATCAAAAATCTTTTGTTGTGGTTTTGGTTCATTTAGTTGGGATTTTTGGGGGTTTTACTGCTCTTTCTTGCCTTCCTCACCCTGAACAAACAAAAACTATCTCTCACTGGAAAAGAGTTGGCTGACTAAAATAGCAAAGAAATCAGCTGGGGAGGGAGCCATTACCCCCATGAAGTTAACACAGGCTTAAGACAATCTTTCAACTTTTTATGATTATGAATGAGTGATAAGACTCCAGAACATCATCCTCCTAGTCTGAAACCTGGTCATACTTATTCCAAGACATGTATCCTCTGTGTTCTGAGCTGAAAGAATCTACATTTGATCAGAAATTCCATCACCAAGATGGAAAGTCCACCTTTATTGAATGTTTGGGTTTGTTTTGTTTTACAATGATTCTTTCTTGTAAAAGGATGCATGGGGGAAGTTTGAACAGCAGCATTTTCTAATTAAAACACTTTTAGTCAACAATCCTGTCTGTCTGCAAGCTACTGTTTTCTGGTCTGTGACTTTTGTATGCCGTTACTTCCTGTCTCAAGGGCTGTACTTACATGTCTGCTTTTTTTTGTGTCCTCTTGTTGCAAAGTCTAAACAATCCCACTCTATGGGAGGTTTAGAAATTACTATGTGCAAAGGGCTCTACTGTCACACTCTTCAACTGACCTGGACCTAAAGGAAGAATGTAACAGAAGTCCAAAGAAACACAAGACAAGGAGCCAAATAATGTTAAGTGAGTCTAGACAAATGTCATCTGAATCCTTAGGCTTGTTTAAGATAGGCTTAGGTCTTGAAGATTCTCATTCCTAAATTACCACTGATTTCAGCAGGACTGATGCACTCAAAACAGTTTGGGGAATTTATTTCTCATAGCAAGGTTGTTCCTGTTGAGGCCCATGTACTCAAAAGAACTTAATGTCAAAGCTTTAGTGTGAGTTTTAGACCATAAATCGAAAGAAGTAATATTGAGTCCAGTAATAAAACTTATTTTGCTAACTACAGTGATGAAGGATAATAACTTGTAAGCATTTTAATACAAAACTTGTATCTGAGAGTAACAGTAGCAAAAAGAACAGAATCAATAAAATTGATGGCAACTTATGCCAAGTTGTTGATGAAGCCTGGTGAATGAGGTTGTAGAAACTCAGCTTCTCTCTCTAATGTGTGTTAGCATGTAGGGCTAAGAAGTGGCTTCCCAATGAAGATGACCAAAGTGAACAGCTTGCCAAAGCCACTTGACTTGCCAAAACAAATAGCCTAAGGTAAGACGAGAACAGAGAGTAGGACGGCTCCTTGTGTTTGTGATTTTGGATTATTTGGATTGTTATCTTGAAGAAGGAGTGCTACCATAGCCTCACTACTCTGAACTGGTGGGTCTTTGTCAACAGGATTGATAAATAACTGATCATGCTCTGAAATTAATTTAGTGTCAGTAAAGGAAATCAGTCAGATTTGATCAGTTAACATTTCTTCTTGTTTTGAGGAAGTTACCGATGCCTTATACCCAGCAACATCCCAACAGTGTTCATCAGAGCTCTGACCTTTTACGGAGAGAAAGAGTTAGCAGAACAATGTGAATTTAACAAGGCACTTTAATGCCATTGCACTGATCAAGTTCAGCTGCAACTTCCCAAAGGATTGACATCTGTGTAGTATATCTTTACACAGTACCCCTTGGTACTCTGGAATAAAGACCCTTCTGTGACCTGAGATTCAAGAATATGGGTTCAAAAAAAGACCAAGACAACTATGTAAGAGTGTCACCCAAAACACCTGCATCTATAGTGAGAAGTTCACCCAGCCAGGAACTTTTCAGGGATGCAGGCACTTTTACATTATGTCACATTGCACCATGTCCTCACTCAGTCATCTTCTAAGTTAGCCTATGACTGCACCCAGCTGTGCACTTTCCTATGAATTTTCACCATAAGGGGAATCTTTGGGTCACTGATAATTCAACCAGAATAGTTCATGAGAGTGCCTGTACGCCAGGGGAGAACACAAAGGCTTCCAGCATGGTTTGTGGAAGGGGGAGCTTGTTTGGATAGCTGGGGCAACTGCTTATTCAATGCATTCCTCTGTGTCCATGACCAGTTTGCAGTGTGCTCTAAGACCTTTATTAAACTTGATAAGAAAGCAGGAATAGAAACAAGACTGGAGTTCCCAAGTAGGTCAGGGAGGGTAAACTTCTCAATCTGTCTACATTATTGGAAAGCACATAAAGGAACAGGAAAATATTCATGAGATAGAACTGGCAAATTAAGAGTCAAATTAAGACCATAAAGTTTGGGATTTTTTTTTTTTTAAAGGAACATTTGGAGCCAAAATTCTAGGAAGGACTGAGTCTGGAGACCCTTCCATATGTACTCTCATCTTCTATCCGCAGTCTACACTGAAAACCTTTCCTCTAAGGGCTATCTGAATGCTGCTAACAGGAAGGCAGCTAAACATTTGTCTTGCAGCAATAACAGAAAGAAAAATTAACTCGGGTTTTTCTTCTCCTCCCCATAAAACTTGAGCGTTCATACTCTGAGTGAATGCAGACAGCCCTGGGACCTGTATGAAAGACTAGCAACTGGCTGTAAGCACCATAACTGAGAGCACATTCCACACTAAAATGAGGATATCTTGGGAATTACAGAAATAGAATAATAGAAGGTAACTCATTGAGCAAATTCCCAGCACCCAGATCAGGGAGAGGTGAAAAGCAGACATAATTAATTGAAGAGGATGGATTGAGACCTCTGTGCCCAGATGAGGGAAGAGAAAATGTAAGGGGAGAATGGGAAATATGTAAAAGTAGTTGATGCCTTCCAGTAAATCTTGCAGCATTTGCTCATCAGGAGCAGTTACGTTCTGCACAGAGCTGCCGTTGTCTGTAACCTCCCCCTTTCTCTCGATGTTTCCTGCTAGGGATGCTCCTTGAATGAGCTCTTTTGTTTTCCTTTGGCTTGTGCTCAGGGAGGAAAACAAACATATCTTCCTTATATTCAGTTATTGTAATAGGGACAGAAAAAGAGAGGAGTATTTTGAGCTTTACAGCAAAAGTAGCACATTTAGTATCCTATTTTCTGAGCAGCCCAGGTGAGACCCCTCCTGGGTGTAAAATATTTGCCCAGATTTACTTATGTCCCAGGGGTTTGTCTGTTTCATATGCAAATCTTTGTGTGCCTCTGCAAGCACAACTGAGTGACCTTTGGAGTGCAGTCATGAATTTTAACCGTCTGCAGTTTGAACTCATGGATACTGAAACCCATCTCTGAAAATCTGGTACTTTTAGATCAGCTGCAGCTTCTTGGGATCCCATAGAGCACACAGCTTTTGGGCATCAGATTCACACTTCTCTTAATTTCAATCAGGAAGTTCTGGATTTAAGGCTATGCAAGAATGACTGGGCCTTATGAAGAGCATGACCTTAAAGATCTCAAAGGCATCAATGTCCTGTGGGTAATCATTCCCTTTCCCATATGCCACTGAGTTTGGAGAAGAGATAGATTATTCCCAGATTCTGTAGAAATGTTGCCATAAATCCGAGAAAAAATGTTCATATTCTGCCTAATCACATAACAAATTTTCCAAAACTGTTCTTACAATTTTTGTAAAATTTACCAAAACCCGATTCTGTCTTTGGATTTTTGCTTTCCTGTGAGTGTATATAAACCTGAAGAACTGAAATCCAATAGCTCCTGCTAGGGATTACCTCTAATCATTACACAATCTTAGGAAGGAGACCATTGATTTCCACTGAATGTGTTCCCAGTGGTATTTTCCCAGTATTTTTTGTAAGTCACTTTCTTTACCATAAAAATCACTGCAACTTGTTTAACAAGAGAAGGAACAAGAGCTCCTTCTCAAATTCCCTTATTTGCTAAATAAGAGCAATTAAAGATGTATCCATATAGCCTGATTATGCCCTCTCTCTTCATACTTAAAAATACTTTAATCCAGGTTTCTATAGGAAAGTTGCAATATGAATTTTGCACCCTGCAATCAGAGACCAGGCAAACAAATAAGATCTGTTGGGCTATCATCACCTCCAGCTAAAATTATAATGACTGAATTATTTCCAATTAGCAGAAAAGTTAGCTGGAAAGACTAAAAGAGTTTATTTTTGTCTTTTGCTTTTTTATTTAATCTTTTTCAGAGAATAAATCTTCATCTGGAATGGTGGAAATTCCTTCTAGTACTTTGTTCAGAAGACACAAGGGAAAAAACCCACCTTGCCTATTTTTATTTTCAAATAATTAATGTGGTTTATTTGGTCACTTCACAGGAATGCTTCAGCCTGTTTGATGCTGATGAAATTGTGGTGAGGAAAAGAGTTCAGTGCTTACACAAACTGTCCAGTTTCTAAGGCATCTGGTGCATGCATTACACATGGTGTGACCCCATTTTACTGTTGTAAATCCAGATGCTATAAGCCAGCCACATGAATGGCCCTGAAAACTGGTTAAGGACCACTTGGTGAGCCCAAATTCAATGAAGAAAACCATGACCTTGTCAGAGCATAGCCAGGCATATCTTCTTTTGTTGTTTTTCAGCTCCATTTGAGAAAAGTCTGGTGTTCAAGGTTTTATTGGGCAGAAAGAAGGCACCATTGCATAAAAATGTGAAAATTAATCTTTTTGTGTCATTTATAGCTTGAGAGTAACATCATAAGGCAGAGCCAAGAAACCGTTGAAGAGGGAGGGCAAACACAGGAAAGGTGTATCTAGCACAGCCAGGTTGCAGGGTGGTGGGTCTGACAGACTGGTGTCCAGATGTGAGTTGTGACCCTTCTGCTCATGGGGGTGTGATGCAGCTGTGCGCCATTAGGCTTGCCTGTGAATGCGTGCCCAAAGCCAAGAACACTTAGACCCCAGAAGCAGAGTCTAGTGGTTGAACACCTCCAGATGGATCATTTAAGTAAATTCCTTCCAGTTGAGACTTGACCTGGGCCAGGTTTTAAATGCTTTCTTGCATAAGCACAGTTTGCGAGCACAAATGTGGGTTTGGGGCATACTGTGTTGGACACACATGCACTCTGCTTGAACACGTGGGACTCTTCAGGGCAAGACCTTCTAATTGGTCTGTTGCTCCCTAAGTGGCATTTGCATCTGTCCCACAAACTTTGATCCGGAGTCCTGTTCTTAAAAAATTGTGCTTATTGCAGGGTTAGAGTCTCTTCTCAGACAATAAACCAACATGTTCTGAGTGCTTTTTAGACCATACACCATTGTATACCAAAAGGTGACCACTGCCTTCACAGTCCATGAGATGACTCAGTGAGCTGGAAGGCAGAAATAGGTGCATTCTGAAGCTTGTCTGTAAGGATATTAAGTGGGTGAAAGGAAGGAAGGACAAGGTCCTCCAGGTTTCTCTCTTGGCTTCTGCACAAGAGCAGTGCAGATAGAGCCAAAACAAGATCGGGGACAATCTAAAACTGAACACTGCCCGTCACCCAGTGTGGAATAAGAAGTTGTCTAAGAACCAAGAAGGTTGTATAAGTAGCCCCATGAGCACCGAGAGAAGCTGAATCAGACCTCACCCCCTCATCTGTCTTTCCTAATTGAGACCTGAGGGAATTAGCACTTATCACGCTCTTCAGAGTCATTTCAGATTGTTACCCCTGATTTTTCCTTTAGCTCATCTTTTCCTTTACAATATCATCAATAAGAATCTAGTCATAGGATCACTTGGTTGGAAAAGACCTTTGAGATCATCGAGTCAAATCATACCTGTCCACTACTAAACCATATCCCTAAGCACCTCATTTACCTGTCTTTAGAATACCTCTAGGGATGGAGACTCAACCAGCTCCCTGGGCAGCCTCTGCCAGTGCCTGACAACCCTTTCGGTGAAAAAGAATTTCCTAATGTCTAATCTGAACCTACGTATAACATCACCCACAAGGCCATCTCTGTTCACAAGCAACAGGTCCAGCAGGTCATCTTCCCTAGTCGGTTCACTCACCAGTTGTTTTCTGTGCACTCAACGAACCTCCTAGACTGTTTCCTTTCTGCTGCATTATACTTCCATCAGGCATTTAGCAGGTTGAAATCTCCCACAAGAACAAGGGTTATCAATTGCAAGACTACTCCCTGTTGCTTGTGGAAGATCTCATCAATCTCTTCTTCCAGGCTGGGTGACCTATAGCAGACTCCCACCACTATATCTGCCTTATTCGGCGTTCCACTGATTTTTATGCATAGACAATCAAGTCTATCATCACCATCATTAAGCTCAAGGTAATCAAAACATTCTCTAACATAGAGGGCTACCCCACCGCCTCTCTTTACTTGGCTATCCTGCCTGCAGAGTTTATAGCCATCAATGGCAGCATTCCAATTGTGTGAGTTGTCCCACCACATTTCCGTGATGACAATTATATCATGGTTTTCTTGTCTTACAATGACTTCTAGCTCTTCCTGTTTGTTTCCCATGCTGCGTGCATTGGTGTAGATGTACTTCATTAAGGCTATTGATCCCACCCTGCTCCTGAGGAGAATAGTCTTAAATACTAAGTGACTTCTTGCTGTAGTTTCTAACTCATCAATAACCTTTGCATCTTTTCTGTCACTTGCAGTACTATCCCCTACTTTCACTGAGGTGGCAGACTAAAGGCCCTCACTAGCAAACCATCCCTCAGACAGTAGTGTCCCTCAGTCATGGCAGTACCCTTTTGTCCAGCTAGGATATCCTGAAAGGCTCCTGAAGTTTAAGTAGGTAATAAATTGCTGTGGTATTCAAAGGCAATTTTTCATCAGTAATGGGTTTTTTCCTCATTTTTTGTCTTACTCTTTTACCATCAGTAATCCTCAGCTTTTCTGTAGTCATATGAGAATCATTCTGAGATTCTGTGATTTATATTCTTTGTTGTTGAGCAGACATGGTGTAAGAGTGTCCATCAAATTTCACAAAATTCCTTCTGGGTTCTCAGGTAAAATGTGCTCGTCCATAAATTTCTAATTCCACAGTTTGTGCTTTAGTGCAGAAGGGCCAACAAAATAAAGAACCAAGCCAACAAACACCCCAAACACCACCACCCCAAAAAATCTTCCCAGTATTCATGGATATGAATAGCATTCAACCCACTGGTCCTCTACTGTCTGTCTAAAATAGCAGTAGGCTCAAATGCAGTTGTCAGCTTTTCTCTGCTTCAGTGACAGCTCAGGGTTTTCATCTAGCATCATGTTTCTGGTAACCGGTTCCTGGAGAGTGGACCTGAGCTCCTGAGAGAAATTGCTGAACTGTGTGTTTGCTGTGCTGTAGAGATGACTCTCTGCTTGGGCGTGATCTAGATGTGCATCTGCACCCAGACTGCCTTCTCTGTAGGCAGTCGTCTCCTTGGTTTCAGATGATAAAACCTGTATGCCTCCAAAAGTCTACATTTGTTATCCCTATAAACTAAAAGCCTTTTACCTCTTTTTCATGCAGGTTTTGCCAACTTTTCAGCATGGCTCACATGCAGCGTTCCACATGGCTGGCACCTTACCTGCCTGCCACTGACTGACCATCCAACATCAGCTGTGTGGGATGTCTGGCACTGTCTTCACCCTCAGGCAAGGCCAGCCAGCCACCTGCTAGGGATAAGCCTCCCTTCTTGTCATTCTTGGGGCAGTGGGCCCTTGCCGCAAAGGTGGTTAAAACCTAACTCGGTGTGTGTCCATCCCTCAAAGCCTAGGAAGGCAAGAAATCACGCTGGCTCAGCCGACAAGGAGTAGCTCTGTTACATGAATACAGCACCATTTTGCAGAAGTGTTGCAGAACAAGAGCTTTCATCTGTGGGATCCTGTCAGGATAGCGTTGGAGTTAGTCTAGTTTCATGCATATGCTGTGAATGGAAACCACCCCTGTTCCAAAAACCGCTTGCTTTTATGCTGTTGTGGTACAAAAGGATTGTTTTTTTCCTGCAGCCTGATTCAATTTTAAACCAATTTTTTATAGTTCCTATCTGTATAGGCTTCCAGTAAGACTATTCTCATCTGAGCAAAAATTGGTTTGAAGCAGTTTTGCCACAAACCCTTAAAATAATTTGATATGACAGTATCCATTGCACTGACAAAATCAAGGTTAAAAATAGGGTTTACAGGCTTAAGTTTGGCATTCAAGTTGACTACAATATTGCAAAACGATTTAAAGTCAGCAAAATAATGTTTAACATGTCCTGGAACCCAGATCTCCTTAGAGGAGCAAGAAAATTAATTAAAAAAAAAAAAAAAAAAAAAAAGAAGAAGAAGAAAAAGCTAAACATCCACGACATCAGGTCAGATGGTAATTTACTGCTGCCAAGCCTCCTCCCTACAAAATCACTGCAGATGCTTCCTGGTCAGCGACAGCCTAAACAAGCAGTGAAACATTTACAGCTGTAAGCCTGCGTGCCTATTCGAAACAGCCTTCTGGAAAGGAAGGTGAATGGTTTCAGAAAGGACCCTGATGAAGTTAGGATCCTGTGGCAGTATCAGGGCAAACCTGGAGTTAAAAGAAAGGTTTTAATGAGAAGGTACATGGGTCTTCCTACAAAGGGGGGTAAGAGCACTTTGTTGATGCCTTGCTGATCCTATTTGCACTGTTGCTTACAGAGGTAAAGAGGACTTAGATCAGCTAGACAGTGGTAAAAGGAGGATTGTGTTTCACATGATTCATAGTCCAGATTCTCTTTTTACCTGTTTTTCTCCTGTTTCTTTGGGGTTGAACTGTAACTGGTGACAGGGTGTGGACAAGCATCCTGGTGCTGTTAGAGATAGCGAAAGTCTCCACTGGAGCAGAGCAGGTGTGAAGTACTCCTAACATCCAGATTGATTCCATTGCCAGATTTGGCTTTGGGAAGGAGTTTCTTTTTTCCCCCATTGCTCAGATATGGCATGTATTATTTTAGACAAATTTTAATTTCTCTCTGAAGTAGAGGTATAATCTGTTCTTTAGGACTCCCACTGTAGTAAATTCCTCCCTGAAAGTGAAGTAACCACAACACATGCTGCTTTCAGTTGTTTATGATTTTGCCAAAAATGAATGTTTGGGTTCAGATTTTCCTTGCTGGAGGTACGTCTCCAGGCTGAATTGATTTTTTTGTTCATTTTCCACCTTCCAACCTTCCAAACACCTTCCTCATATAATTTGACCTGAAAAATATCAAAATGAAGAAAAGTCACAGTCCCTGTTATCCTGGCCTCGGTCTGAGCAAGACTGAGGAGAGTCTGTCAATAAGCGTTGCTTCACAGAAGGAATTTAACCACTTGGAAAAGGTCAGGAAGGATGTTCTCGGAGGAGCCAAGAATCGCAATCAGGTTTCCTAAGCCTACGAACTGTTTCTTAATTCTCAAGCTATTTTTTCTCCTTGTTCCCTACTGTAGGACTCATGGTTTAAAGAGTAGGGTGGGACTGATGTTCAGAGGAGTCATAAACTCTGGATCAATTGGATTAGAGGATATTTATTCTACAAAGAGTTTCCCTTGCAGGACTTGTGCCGGAAATGTCTCACACCACAGTATTTCTGTACACTAGCCCCATCCTTATTTGCTGCCCTACAGGCACCTGTGGTAATTACACTGCCTGCAGAATTTCTCAGTGATGGGTCCAGACCCTGGCTCAAACAACAAAAAATAATAAAACTTCTCTCACAGGAAAGAGAGACTTGGCAGCAGGTAGGGGGCAAAAATAGAAAAAGGAGAGTAGCATGAGGATATCGAGCAGAGTCCCCATGTAGCATTTAATCTCTCCATGAAGAGGTCCAACATGTCTCAGTACTGCCCAGTGGTGTTCAGTCTGAATCGGGAAAATTGATAAGATAGTCCTCATGGTTACCTTGCTTTCTCCTCCTCCCTGCTCTGGGGATGGCCTGCTTGGATCTGGCCTTGCGGTTCTTGAAAGACAGATCCTGTGAATCCCCAGGAATGGGGCAGAGGAAAAAGAAATCAGAACCTCAGTGAAAGGTCTCAAGGAGCTTTACAGGGCCTACGAAAACCCTTTTATGGTGTAACTGGGGCCTCAGCCACCTGCACATCTAGATGGAGGGCTTTGGGCATAGCAAACCAGCTGCTGGAACAAGGTCCTGAAACCTTGGGGGTTTCAGAAAAGGTCTCTCTAGTACCTGGGGAAAATGCTGCCAGTTGAAAGGTTTTTCACGTGGGAAAGTTGAGCAAAGCTGGCTGCCTTCTCTCCCAAACACACAACGTGTGATTTGGTTTAGTTTAGAAATCTGTAAGGACACTCCATCCTTTGAAATAAAAGCAGAAGTTCCTTTAGAGGATGATTCAGAGCAGACACCTAATTCCTTGTGCTCTGGACCACCAGCCTCCTCACTGTATCTGAACAAAACAAAGGCAATGAGACAGACTAAGTTACATGTCTGTAGCTGGATACTGGGACATGAATGCTCCATGTGGGCTATGTAAGTCCTGTTCTAATACACTTTCCACCAAACTTTGCTTTTCTTGAGGCTGTAGTACTTTTCTCCTTCCTGCTCTCTGTGTGTGATTGTAATTTACATTTAAGTGAAGGGTAGAGGCAGGCAGCTAGCTCAGTTTTTTCAGACACCTTAAATCAACTCTTTTCCTCAGGTAATCTCATTCTTATTATTATGTCCAGGAAGCCTTGAGGACTCAAAGTCCAAAGCACAAGGATATCTGAGTCTATACACCACTGAACAAAGCAAGGAGGCTTTGGAGGGAACAACAGATTGCCCTGAAGAAACCAGTGCAAGTGACTATCTTATGTGAGGTGCAGTCTCTGGCTTGTGTGTTTTGCCTGGTACACTGGGTCTGGGGGGGTGTTGGATCCATCTCCCTGTGATCTAGTGCTAATGTAGCATCAGCAGCCACAGGAAAAGCTTCAGCCTAGCTCCTAGTCAGAATCACCCAGCGCAAACTCTGCTGCCACTGAAGGAGTCCTACTCCAGCCACATGGTAATTAAGACTGGAAAGCTCAGCCATCTGAAACTGAACTGCTGTTATATTTCCACTAGTAACTACTATTATACTTCCACTAGTTGCCAACCACATCAGTTCCCTGGCCCCATTCACCTTGAGACCACAGGGATGCCACTGCTGCTATAACAGCAGAGATGTGAATGGAAAAAACGTAGGGTGGGTGGATAGAGCCCTGTAGATTAATGCCGGCTTTTCTTGCCCTGACTCAAGGTACTAGTCACGGACAAACGCTTCTCTGTGGCATGCTCTGGGTCCAGAACAATATAATTCTGTGAAATATCCTTGTTTTGAAAACACACCAATGAGCTCATGTTCAAATTTAAAATAATAGACAAATCACAGCAGATTTTGGCTTAAAATACAATGCCTTGAAAAAAAAATTATATGTATGTTCACTAATCTAGCCAAGAACTGTAATAAACTGTCAACATCAGTCTTCTTCACTTCATTTTGGGGTCTTGCTAGTCCTTACAGAAAGCTTCTTCAGCTATAATGTCCAGGTTGGTGGTCTGTGGAGATTTTTCTGTTCCTGTGATTCTGTTTTTAATGTCTGAATCTGATAAACTTCATTAAAAGAAGTCAGTGCCCTATGGGATGAAACGTCAGGCCCGTGTCCGTGAAATATTGGACTCTGAATTGACCCAACGCAAGCCAACTCCATGTGGGAAGTAATACAGTCACTTCAGTGCATTGCTGAGCCCAGCTAATAAGCGCGTTTGAGAAGTAGGTTATATTAGTTGTCACTCAGCACCTTGTGATTGCATTTCTGTGGCTGTTGGATCAATTTGGAGTGTGGGCAAAACACGTCCTGCCTGCTTGCAAAAGACTTTGAGGGTCTATGTGCTTGTATATCTAATCACATAAACAAATTCTCTAGCTGACATGAAAATCCTTGGCCAGAGTACAGGAAGAATATAGCAAGCTATATCATCCTCATTTTTCAGAAGTGCTGGAGTCACTTGTAGTAGAAATATGAACACAGAAAATTTGCCTGAGGGAGGGTAGGGACAAATCAAGGTATTTCAGAACTGCACAAGTAATATAATAAACAGCAGAAAAGCTATCAAGATTTACAGACAGGGTGTCCTCTGTTCCCAGGTAAAGGAAAAGAAGTACTTCCACAAGAAAAGAGGAAGGAAGGGAAAATTATAATTCTTACTGTCAATTTAATTAAAATTAGGAGTGCAACATAGAGACAGCATGTGTGGCAGCTCCGCTTGGTTTTACAGTCCAATAATTCATTTGGTTTTGGTGGGGGTTTTTTTAAGATGCTCTTCTTTCCTGAGCCATCCATGCCCTAATCACCCCTGTGTCGTGATGTTTGCTGTGTTAATCAATAGTTGTCATGCCACGTATTTGTGCCTGCTTCCTGCACACTGCTCCAAGCCCACCCTGGTTTTGCTGCTACGCGGTTTCAACCTTCACTCAGCTACACCAGTTTTTGCCAGTACAACTTGTCATCAGCTCTAAGGTCAGTTCCTCACCAACATCCCATTCACACGTCATCAGGCAGCCATGGGCTCTGAGCTAAATCCAATCCTACAAAAGAAGGGGCTTAGCAGCACTATAAAAATTAAGGAGGTGTCTTTGTTCGTGTTCATCACCTCCCAGGTGACGCCCTATTGAGACCAGCAGTTTCTGATGGAAGGCTTGTGCCCATCATGAGCACTACGTGGCAGGCAGACCTAGTCCAGGAGTCAATCATCACAGAGTGAGAAGGCCACACTGGCAGCTGTCATTGCAAGAGACAACCTTTTGCTCATTTTTTTGCTTTTCTTCTTAGAGCAGGCTGTGTCCATTCAATGATATTTGATTTACCAGATCTTAATTGTCTTGGGAATTTTTCAGACAGGCACAGCTGGCTGCAAAAGAAGACACCAAAGCCATTCTTCCCTTTCCAAGTTCGACTCCATCCCAGCAGACTTGTGTTGCTCAAAGTGAACAGCACATTTTATTTACTGTTCTCACTGACAAGGGGTTGTAGTCACCCCAAGCTAATCTCTGAATTTCAGGAGGGGGGTGAGGGGTGCACCAAGAGGAAGCAATGACAGTGAAAAGATAAAGCGCAAGTTTTGGTGACAGCCATCAGACTCTCCAGTATGGAGTTTACTGACTGAAGAAGTCTACATTGATGTGTTCTTCTTGCTTATTCCTACAGGACAGTGTCTTCATCAGAACAGGCATTCAGATGACTACATAGCACCAAAGGATTTCAAGTACTTTGAGACAGCAAATGAATTTTACCTCCATAACACTCTTCAGGTGGAGGGAGACATGCATTTCACCACACAGAGGAGAAACCAGAAACTGCCTCATTGAGATTTTGGATACAGATTAGGAGCTAAAGTAAGATCTTTCAAGGTACTGGTCCTCCATCACTCCAGGGCCCAGTACCCACATGTCTCCACTGGTCAGCAAGGAGGTGTCCAATCCCTGTAACTATACATAATGGTTCCGGTGGGGTGAAAATTCCTAATACCATCATCTTAACAGGTTTGACTTAAACAAATACCAAGGCCCAATTAGAGCCAGTGGGATTAACAGAGCAGCTGTTCTCTCTCCCTTGAACCTTCAGCTCAAGCCATGAAAGATTTCTGTCTCTTCTGCTGCTTTTTTTGTGAGATTCATTACCAGCAGTGCAGATACTTCCCTCCAGCAAAGAGAACTGACTTTTACTCCTTACAGCTTAATCAAACCTCAGATGTGACTCCAACCCTAGAGATGATGCATCCATTCTCAGGGCTAAGGATTAGAGGCTTTGGCTGTGTGCCCCTCTGGAGGCAGTCTCCACAGATGACCTCCTGCCATTCACCATCTGGTGAGAACTCACCAGGCTCTGCATTCAGGTGCTGTGCATGTTTCTGTCATGCAGGCATGTGCCTGCTCTGTGTAGCCCTTTTCAGATGAGTTTGCAGGGTGGACAAGCACTCTGACCTTCTGAATGACCCAATGGTCACATTTGGTCATGTGTTGTGCCATCCACTCCCATGCCATAGCCCAAGTCACCTTAATCTCATCTGGAGGATGAAGAGCCAACAACTTCCTGATTTCCAAGTTTGCTTGGAAATTATGTATACTTGTATACTGCAGGAATCTGAATAAAATAAAAGGCCTCCGAACCTGAAGCAGATGGACCCTGCTTTATCCTCCACAGAAGGGGGTGGACTTTTACTACTGGCCTACAAGCACCAGTCCTTCATGATATAAGGAGGTCGTTGCTTCTGTGTGTAGTAGTCTGTCACTGCCGAGCTCTCTGTGGGAGCGGGGCTGCAAACGTGCTGAAAAACCAGCTTGTACTCAGGAAGCACAGGAATGCCTGCAGAATAAATAACAATGTAAATTGGACAGGACTGGAGCTCACCAGCCTCAGCAGGAGTTATCCCCTTGTCCAAACATCCAGCCAGCAGCTGATGAGCTTCCTTGTGTGCTCAGCAGTGTTCCTGCCAAGCTGAAAAGATTAAGAAGGAAAACTTGCCCCAGCTGAACAAATAGCTCAAAGGTCTGCCTGGGGCTCAACAGATGATTGGGGCTGCATGGTTAGGCTTTAGTTTCTGTAGTCTGAGACACAGATTCAACAAGTATCATATCAAGTAGCAGCTGCCACGCTATCCTGCAGGACATGCAACGCACCTGAAATTATGCCCCTTGGGGAAGCTCTTCACTCAGCAGGTAAGAGCAAGGTTGAATTCCAAAGATGCAAATTTAGGTACCATCCACTCTTATTCATGATTTCCTTTTAACCACAAGAACAAATACCTGGGAAAACAAATGCCTCCTGCCTTCTTTGTCCGTCTCCAAGCACAGCAAAACAACTAATATTTAAAAGAGACATCATGTCTTCCAGAAATTTTGACAGTTCTGCATGTTTCACCACTGCTGCTTAGTGCAGGAGTCAGGTTCTTCTTGGCTTATCTCCCTTAGGATAGCGGATGGCTCAGCAGGGACTGCAAATCTATGGCTTCCAGCTAGTGAAGCACTGCTCAAAAACATTTTCTAATTTACAACCAAGCATTTATGCAAACACCATAAATCCAGGGATGACCTGTAGGGACTAGCATAATCATACAGTAAGAATAACAGAGCATTTTGAAATACTCATGATAGGTTCAACTCCACTTGTCTTAAATCACCTTTAATGGTCTTGGCCTCATCTTAGTCCCCAACTGAAAGTAAACCTACTGTCACACTACTTTTTCTGAGTGCCTGCTGAGCCTGAACTCATAACCAGAGCCTGACAGCAATGAAGACAGGGGGCTGAAGAACCTAGTGAGTATTATCATCACAGGGAACTTTTAATAGGTTTTCCATCATAGCCATAAACTGAATGATCCAGGGACTTTTACGATGATCTCCCTATGACGTTCCCAAAGGATAGAAAATAAAACACACTTTTATTTAGCCTCTTGAAATATATAACTCCTTATTTTTCTCTGGTGGAACCCTACAGATGCGATACGACAAATATTTTGCTGTCTGAATACAAGAAAGTCTGTTGGGTGGTCAAACTGAATGTTACTCTTGCATCTTACCACTAGGACACCCAAAAATAATGTAAAAAGGGTTTGGCACCCTCTAGACCCTCCAACATTGGTTTTGGGGTATTCTGAGCTTAAGCCTTGACTTCAAGAAAAACTGGAGCAGTTATTCCCATTCGCCCTGACAAAGGAACTGAAAGTGTGTAGGTCTTTTCTTGCTGACATTTGACCTAAGCAAATGTGACTTTACTATGCTCTCCTCTGCAACTCTATGTTCACAAAAAATTGCTCACAACTCTATGTTGCTTATGCCGCTATCTGCGTGCACTCACTCACTAGAAAATAAAATCAGAGCTAGTGATGATTCTTCTGAAATCACTGAATGTGGAGGGATGGGTAGGTTTTCTACTGACCAAGTAAAAACCACAGATTTTTATTCATGGGAATGGTGTGTGACTGGAACTCCATGGAAAGTAGTGTTGCATCTCCGCAAAGCCTTTTTGTACTGTCCTCAAAGGAGGCAGAGGAATCCAATCTCTAAAGGGAAAGTTCCTCACCTGATACAAAGAACTGATGCAGCTGATCTTTTCACGTGAGGTTATGGGAACAAGAAACAAATGGAAGTCTAACTTCTGTAAAGCATTCATGAACCTGATTTCAGCCTGTCATCTCTGAGATGCTTAAAACTGACGTACTCATGTCATGACTGTTATCCAACAGGAATCCCTACCAGGACTGTGGAGTAACATTAACATTTCAAATTTTGGTCTGTTTTATATCTGTAATCCTTAGGAAACACCCTTCTTTTGCTCTTAAATATATACACAGAGTTTCTACAGTGACTCTGCTCCTATCATGAGCACTTAGATTTAGAAGAGGTTCAATCTAGACATTTAGATGTGTTTTCCTATCCCCAGCGTTAAGGAGTTTCCATCACAGTGTCTACACCCCATCTTAACAGTCTTGTTGATATCACTCCCCTGTGAGAGAAACAGTAAAAAACATTACCCATGGACACCAAGAGACTTACAGTTGCAAATGCAGAAAGCAGAACAGTGGTTATGCAGCTGAATATATAGCACCCAATGATAGGAGGTGATTTAAAGGAACCTATAAAAATCCAGACACTTGTCACCAAGGATGGTTTAAATATGTCACCTGTGATACCTTCAACAAATCACATGAATAGAGAGGTTACACAAACAAAAGTAAATGGAATTTTTATTAATCAGACACTGTGAAAAGGCCTCCAACATGGTAGAAAGTTAATATTAAAAAGTTTGAAAATATGAACTTGGCAAAAAGTTCTTTTCTTTGTCCTGGCATCAAGCCACAAACTTCATAAATCTTTGGAGGCATCTCATGGTGTACGCATGGCTTCTGGACTAAGAATGATGTAAGTGCATCTGAAATAACAGAAGTGCACATTGCTCCACTATAAAGCGTACAATAGACAACTGTCAGCAATGGGAATGGACTTCGGGAATTCTACTCCATAGCAGTAACTTAAGGTCACTGTGAGCAGCTCCCCACGTGAACGTACAAGCTTTCAGCTATGGAAACACTCTGACTTACCAGGCAGGCAGTTTGGAGCTTCACTGCCATTGCTATTTTCCCAGTGCAAAGCTGACATTTCCCTTGTCTGTTTAAGCACGCAGCTTCTCTTCTTGCTCACCACAGAACACAAGAGCAGTTCATCATCTTCCTCCATATTCATTTCTCTTTAAAACATGAAGACAAAGAGTGTTGAACACTATAAATTTTTCAGCCTTTCCTTTAGAGTTTTCTAGACCTTTGCTCAACATCTTCTTTTTGTTCCAGATCTCAGCAGTTGCTTTGTCCCTTTTTTGAAGTGTGATGCCCAGAAAAAGGCGTTGTACCTCAGCTGAGTTGGAGATTACAGTTTTGGACACCTTATAATGCAGTGTTCCTCTTTATGCATCGATTTTTTGTAACAGCTTGAAATTATGTCTCCCATTTTGTCTGGACACATACACACATATCCAAATTCATACTGGTAAATGCAGAACTGCTTCCTTGATGTTTATTCCCCATCTTGTGCATTCCCCATTTGAGCCAGTGAATTTCCCTTCATAAGCAGAAAATGTTATGCCTGTCTTTGTGGAAGGAAATCACATTTATTTTAGTCTGCCACTCCAACTGGGTAAGACCTCTGCAAATTCCTATTTCAGTCTCCATCTCATCATCATCAACAATTGTCTTAGAACTTTCAAATCCTCAGGGTTCAAGCTAAACTCACTTTTAACCTTTTGACCTTTGGAAAACATGCTTGAATGTCATGCTCCTTTCTCCAGCTGTCTTCCAATACACTCAAAAAAAATTGTGGCAGGTTCCCATCATTAAGCATGTCCTTGACTTCCATGGTGTTCAAATCAGTCCCTTTTCTTTAAGAATATTATAATTTAGAAGGTCCTCTATGTCTGTTATTAAACCACGCTGGTCAACTCCTCTTCATTTTCTAAAGAGTAAATGAATATTTAAAGAGTATTCTGCTACTTCCAGTATCTTGGGTGCAGTTACTGTGGTCTATACAACAAAACTAATGATTCCTGATAAATATCTTAAGGTCCCCTGGCTGCTTGCATGGCAGTAATAAAATTGCCAGGCAAATTCAGTTCCTGACCTCATTACTGATCAATCTGCATACAGTTGCCTCTTACTCCCATCAAATGCAAACCCTAGAGGCGTGAGAGATGACTGTACACATGCCAAATTCCCAGTAAAACAGCACCTTCCACCCTGCACCACATCAGAGAACTTTATCCATGTTTGAATGAATTGCTTCCTTAAAATGCTCCTGGTTCAAAGCAACACATGTGGCCCAGACTTGGCCCTTATTATCTGCTGAGGCTGACATTTTGTACACAAGCCTTCTAAAGTCTGTAAGGGTTGCAATAACTTCTCTTATCATCCTTCGTGATACACCCATGCTTCATGTGCACTGTGACCCCTTCAATAGACACAGGTGCTCATTCACCATTGGAGTCAGGTTCTGTCACCTCCTTCAGGTCCTTCTAGACCTCTAGACTTCTACATTTGTGTCTCACTGACCTCCTCAGCCAAGATGTTATTTTTTGTTAAAACTCTTTGATGGATTTTACTCTTGTGAAGATGTCTAGGTATTTTTGAACCCAAATAAACTTTCCACAACCACAGAAACCTGCAGCAAGAAGTTCCACAGCTGAACTGCAAAATGTGTGAAAAAAACATCTTCTCCTCCTTTCTTCGTCCTGCCACTTCATTTCTTCTGATGTCCATTAGTTCTTGAATGGGAAGGAAGAGTGGGAAATCATTACCTATCCATTCTTTCCAAGACATTCATGACTCTACAGATTTTTACCATATTTTTCCTTGATTAACTTATTTTTCTTGACATCTCATAAACTTTGTACAGATGGGCTCCTTTTCTGCTTCTACTTTCATCACACCAATTTCTTTGATGAACACATATCACACTCCAGCAATGGACTGAGAACCATCAGTATGTTTGACATACAAACAACTGTATGCCACCAAATGATCGTTTCAGTCACTACCAACACGTGCTGGATTTGGACTGTCTCTTTAGATCAGTAAATGGTTACACGCCTATAGAGGAATGTGGCAGAGCTGCTAAGAACCAGTAGTTTCTCATTCCCAGCAGTGTGAATGGGTTCAAACTCTTAATCAAGTGACTGGTGTTGTGAGTTATCCTGTATCTCCTCAGGTGGGACAACTGACTACATCTTTTCTCTTTGCCTGTGGCAAACACACAGTGATTCATTTTAGCTTAGTCTGAAGTGCTAAATTACTGCATTTGCCCAGGGATAAATTGACTCAGCATTTAGGCTGAGCATTTTACTGTAAAGTTTGCATTCAATTACCTCAGCTTGGCTGATGCTCGGTAACTTGTTAAACCACAGTATCTTAATTACAAGTCTGAGGCCTAAGGCTCTCATAAAACAGACTGGGATTTTAAGATAACTTCAGCTTCTATTTTGAGAAGTTGCAATAAATTCCAGGGCAAAACTATTCTAAAACAAAGCTGTTTGCAAAGCTCTGTGTTACAATCTGCCATCATGTAGTCAGAAGAATTTTGTATATAAAACAGGAGTTTCAGCCATTTCTTTTCTAATCCAAACTGCCCACCAAATACAGAAATAATATTAAAAACGACCTTTGGCATAGCTAATTGCAATTAGAGACTTTTGAAAATTCAAGCACTCATTCCCCACTTCAAACACAATTTAGCAAAGTGTTTAAGCTCTGACTTGAGCAGGATGACTTAAGTGATTAGAACTAGTCACGTGCTGAAGCATCTTGCTGAACCAAGACCTAAGGGTGAAAATGTCTTAAAACTATGGCAATTCTTCAGCTGAAAATACACTGAAGACCATTGCTATACTTCTTACGCATTTTTGATCTCCAGAGAAAAAGGACCGCTTTAACATGTCCTCTTCTACAGCTTTTGGATATGGATGAGTCTGGTCTTTCACAAGCTCCAAAGTAACTTCTTAACGAAAATGTCTCCCCTTAGCAGTTAAGAGACAGTATGTTACCCTTGATGACTCTATAATACTGACAGCAATTGTTAAACCCATATATTTTGCAATTTGGTTTAACATGGTCCCAAATATGTGTACACAACAAGGAATCCTGAAATTATTTTTTGCATTGTGCTTATTAGGATCAATTCTGACAGCAGCATAATCTGAGTAGCTTCATCACTCGCTTGAGACTGACGCAATATAAGTTAGAGGGGTTTTTGGCATAGTACAGCTCTTAATACATAGACCCTCAAGACACTCTTGTTATGTACCAGGTTGCATTCCCATATATTGCCACTGAATTTGTTAATTTTCTGTACTTAAACAAGGCACAGATATATCTAATAGGCTTTTAACTAGTTTCAATCAGCCATATGGCTAGGCTGTGATGTTTTGATCAGGTGACAACAGAGAATGAGATTGCTCTTCCCCAACTATTCACCACACATAACATGTACATCCATGATTTTTATGACCTTGAAAATTCTTCTTTCACTCATCTACCATGGTAAATGGCAGTTATTTGCCATGGTAAACGTGACTGAAATGCCAAGTAAATAAACTGGGAAGACTGAAGTACAAATTCAGTTCTTGTAAATATTCCAGGCATTCACAGTAGGCATCAGCTGTGGTGGAATTACGGAGATTTTGGGTTTCCTTTTGTTTTGAAAGATGATTGCTCTATGTGGAATAATTACTAAAGCATGGCTGTGAAAGAAATGCCTTTTCTCTAGATCTGGGAGAACACCCTTGCCAGTTACAGTCCATCAGTTTAAGGGTGACGTGTAGAGTCCTGCTTTTGAAAGAGAAAGTGGTAAGGGGAGCATTTTCTTCCCAGCCAACTTGCCTGTGATATTTGTGCTCTGTAAAGAAGGAAAGTTAGCTTTCAGAGTTCATCTAGTCTAATGTCTTTTTGCTGCCATCTCCTTATGGTCACATAATCAGAAATGAATTAATTCAGGCCAGTATTCCTCTCGAAGATCAAAATCAGTCCCTAATAGAGTCACTATCCCTGGAGGCATTTAAAAAAGGCATAGATGAGTTTTTAAGGGACATGGTTTAGTGGATGATGGGTGCTGTTGGACTTGATGATCTCAGAGGTCTTTTCCAACCGGAAGATTCTATGATTCTATGATTCTATAATTTTATGATTCTATGATAAGAGGCGCAGTGGGTCAAGCTCATAACTGTGTTGAGCTACCGTGTAATTATCAGCATGCCATCTAGTCTTGACTCACACATCAGTCAAAAAGGAGCCCACACCATTCCTAGATAGACTGTTTCACTGTTAAAAAATACGAAATTTATCACTGCCCTCAAAATGTCACTCATCTTACAGCGTCTGGATTCTGTAAGGTCTTCATTCAGTCAATCAGTCTTGTACTAATAACACACTCCAGCAAACAGAGTTGGAAGAAACTCCAAGTGACCCTCTAGCCTATCTCCCTGCCCAAATGTAAGACCCACTCTGCCTGTGCCCTTTCTCGGACTCCCTGCAGTGATGTCTGTGCTGTCTCCATGCGTGCCTGCATGCAAGATCTCTCTTTACTATATCAGTCATAATCCTTCATAGAGTTGTACGCATTTCAGCTATGATGATGGTGTGGTGACTCTTCATGGAGGAAGCCCTCTCTCAGATGATAGATGCTCCAGCAGCACTGTGCTGTGCTGGGTATCTGTCTTGGGTGTCTAAAGCAGGAAGGTTCCTGCTTTTTGGTCTTTGGGGCTTGCTTCTCTGCCTTTTCATAGAGACAACTGCTTAAGAACCATTCTTCTAAATGGCACTGACAAGCACCCACATGCAAAATGTTTGGAACCCTTAGGCTTATAACCCACTCTGCCAGTGGATGGGCTTCTCACTCCTATGGGGATTCCAGTGGATTTGCCCTGGATTTTAAGCTCCATAAACAACTTTGTTTTCAGAGGAGCTGAAAATACCATCCCTTGTGCATGAGGTCTCTCAAATGCCACGGATGATGAGGTTTCTCACTCTAAAGAAAACACTGCAATTAACACTGCATTAGTTAAGAGAAGAGCAATTTATTTTTAGAAGTAGGTGTTTGCCCACTCAGAAGGATCCAGGAGACACATTGTACTCTTCTGCTAATGAAGTCACGTTAGTCTCCAAGACTAACCAGTCGAGAGGTGGGGAAAGATGCTTCAAACTAGCACTACACACTATGCAGATCCAGATTTTGAGGATCTATTTTCTGGCACCCTAACCCAAAATTCTGCTGCCATTGAAAAGGAAATCCTGGGACGCCAGTAGAAGCAGAAGCTGAAAAGCAGCAGGGGCTACCCTGCTTTTTATAATTCTGCTGTCATGGGAAAGAAGAGGCAAGGCTTCAGCACATACTTGGCTGAGAGATCTAAGTCTGCTTTTAGAAATCCATACTCGGCTCTATTTGGACAGATAAATTCCCTTTGAAGCAGAAAAAAAAAGTATTTACAAAACCTGGCTTGTCTAATTTACCAGCCTAAGAAGAGGCAGGGCTCTGCCTGATGTCACTTTTCACATCCAGATAAGAGCAGCAAGCCAGGGCAGATTTCTAGCCATCTGCGGAGCATTGCATGGTAGTCTTGTAAGGATGTTTCCTTGGGGAAAGATATATATAATATATAAAGGTAAACCACAGGATAATCAATTGTAATGGAGGGAGAATGAAGCTATATGGTAAAAAAACCCCAAAATGTTAACTGGTAGAGTTTAGTCAGACCTGTTGAAGTCTGTTCAGGTAGTGTTTTAATGATTTAATGACCTTTGTGTAAGCTCATCAGATGTGCAAATCAGGAGTAATAGCAGTGTTACGCTCACATACTGGTAGCACAAAGCCAGATCGCTGCTGTTCACAAGTTTCTTTGTGGCTGTCATCCTACCAGCCATGTTATGGGTATTGCTGACTCTGTGAGCAGCTCTGGGGACTTGGAGAAGGAATAAATTACTGTTCACCATTGAGAACTGGGAAGGAATTTTCCAGTGGAAGTGTTTGTTTTCGGAAAATGTGGATTCATCGACAGCTGCACATGTGGCAAGGGGGCACTGAATTCAGTGACACTTTTTTCATTTTTTAAATAAGAGGAGTTTTCAGATCCAGTACAGAATTTTTTAGTCAAAAACAGAGCAGAAAACAGCAGCACCAGAGTGCTCAGTTCTGCAATAATTACCCTGTGAACTCAGAGACCGAAAGCATGGGCTCAAGTCCCCGTTGCATCTGGTTCAACTTTCTTATCCCTTTATCTCTAGCAGGTCTTCTCATTCTGGAGGTAGTTATCTGGGCAGAAGAACATCCCCTCTTGCTGGGGAGGGCTGTCTCTGTCTTTGTTTTCCTTTGTTTGTTAGCAATATAGCATTATTTTATGCAGTAAGAGAAAAAGAAAAACAAAGTTCTTGAAATCTCAAGTGATGTCAGGACATATTTTCTACCCAGCTACTTGCGATAAATAAAATTGACATTTTGTATCTTGGCCATTACAGCTAAATGAATGCCATGATCTTTTTTTTTCTTTTTATTAATAAAAAGAAGCCATGTTAACACACATTCACTACCAGAAAATTTGGTCTTGTTTCAGTTGGTGCGAAAAAGAGATACTGAAATATCCATTTAGGAAGATAGACAAGGGGCTTTCTTTTTTTTCCTGCCAAGCTTGATTTTCTGTTTGGGTGAGTTGTCTGCAATCCAGATGGTATCTATGAGGGGGGATGAAGACAGGCACCATTTTTTTCTTCTAATTTTCTTCTAGGAGCCACATTGCAAACAAATTCAAAAAAGGAGCCATCTAGAGAAGACCTGTTTCAGGATATCCCAGCTTTAATTCTGCAAAGGTGATTAGCACGTCTATTTTTCCATATAGTTCTTATAATTTTTCTAAAAGACCCCAACTGGATATTGGATGATTCACAGCTTTTAGAACATTTTATTTCATCTGAAACTTTTCTCACTGTGCCCTTTGGCAATGGATTTTGTGCTGCAATTCTGTCAAAAAGTTTGCATGAGGAACTGCAAGATTAAGGAAAAAAAAAAGCTTATTCTCCATTTGTAGCTGCATAGCTTTGCACATCTGGGGAGTACTTGGTGACGGGATTTTTCCTTTTCCTCGCACAGATCTGAGTTTGATCCTGTGCTTCCATTGTATTACACATTTTAATGCATTTCTGTGCATACTCAATGTTTTTTACGAATAAATAACATCAAAAAGTAATAGCTCAGAATGTCATGCTCTTGAACTTGGGATTGGATTGCACAGTGAACAGCGGAGTTCACTTTCTCAAAATGAAAATAACAGGCTTGTATTTGACAGAACCAAGTTAAATTCCTGCCATGGACTTTTTCAGTCTTTGTGATGCCTTTGGAGCTAAGACTAGGCTTTGCACATATATACAAACACACTCAATGTTATATTGCTTTCAGTAAGACCCTTTCATTTCCTTTGAGTCCTGGACTCTGTTCATGCAGTGACTCATGAGCAAACAGCCCTGCAGAACATATCGTTTGATTTGCAATGCTCCCTGCTGTGCCTCTGCAAAGTCTTTTATTTCTTTACAAAGTTTGCACAGAACACTTTCATAACTATAATCTCTCAAAAGCTGAAGTCAATGGGAGCTGTATCCATTACACTAGGGATGCATTTGTCTTGCTGTTTTGGACTTTGAAATTTGGAAGTTTTAAAGCATTCATCATTTAATGCAAGCACGCATACTGCCACGTAGGAGCCCAAATCCTGTTAGATTTCAGTGGAGATTATATACTGACAGCAGATTCTTAAACAATGTTTTTTAGATATCTAGCAGCAGTCTAAGGTGCATAAGTCTCCTTTTTAAATCCAAGCCCTGCAGCTGTGTTTGTGCTGTCTCCAGTAATAGCACTTGAGTTCAGACCAAGCCAAATGCCTTGAGATGATGGCACCTAAACTTAAGGTGAGACTCTGAGCCAGCCAGGTTTCACCCCTTCAGAAAAGCGTTTACCTGACTGAAAATTCTAAATTCATCTCAGAAACCAGACCTGGGCCAGCTTTTGAGCTTGAACTTCCATCAAGCAAAGGGAGGCTGACAAACCTCATTTGAGGTTCTTCAGACATAGGCATGGTGAAGGAGAATGGCTTAGCTAATGTGTAGGTGTTTTTCATAATGTTCATCCATCTTTTCTCCTGGTCACATTTCAATGGCATTTCCAAATCTAACTCCCTCAACTGTCCAAGGCAAACCTAGTAGCTGCAAACAGCACTGGCAGCAACATATTCTCTCCCATCCTATCCAATGGCATCTGAACACGTTATAAATGCTGAGGGATCTGGGCTTTATCATATCTCTTCTAAGAGCAGGCTTGTATTACCTGCTGTTACTGACAGGTAGAGAGCCAAATGATGCGATTATTTAGCAGGGGTTGCCATAAAATTCTCCAGCTAAGTGGAGATTGATATAAATTGTCTTATATTTACTTGGAAGTTTCTGTCCTTCTCCTTCTCGCCTCAGAGTTGAGGGGCAACTAAAATATTGATTTGACAGTCAGAGCTAGATGGGAAATTTTGTTCCAGTCATGTTTTGTTCTCTCTTCTTACAGGACATTTTATCGTCTTGTGGACTTCAAAGAACTGCACCAGATAAGCAGAGGAGAAACACAGATTAGTTGAAACATCAACAATTATTGAGTGAGGTCAATTAAAAACCTAATTAAACAAATGGAACTTTCAACAGCAATCCAGACAGGAAGAAGCAGTTGAGTTGTAAAGGTTGAAGATGAAAAGAATTCCAAAGGGCTGATGCAGAACAGGGGCATGGGAGTGGGAAGGGCAGAAGGAGGGGGTAGAAAGAGCTGTTGGGGGGGCGGGGGCGGGGAAAACGTATCTTCGACCTCTTCCACTTATTGTCTTCAGACAGAATCTAAACTCATCTGGATATGTCTTATCTGGAGAAGCTGGAAAGGAAAAGCTCTGGACAAACTAAGAACCACTTTGCTGCCTACAAAAGGAAGGAGAAGCAAAGTCCTAGAATAAGGGTTGGGGTGAGTGAGGGCAAGGACAAGCTATTCTGCAACAAGCAGAGCAGTGGTCTAGCAGTGAGAAGAGGCAGGTTCTGTGCCAAGTGGATTCTGGGTCATGTAACCAGAGCTGAGCCGCTGAGTCACTCTGCAGAGCCTTCCAAAAGACACTTTGTCCACTCCTGCTGCCGCCGCAGTCAAACCTGCCTTGAAACAGGGGTCAGGACAGCTGGGAACCGTGTTGTGAAAACAAGATGCTGGCTGAATATGCCAAGGATGACCATGTAAAGGGCTTGGTGCTGAGCTCACAATAAGGCCCTTTAGGTCAACAGCTGACTACCCCTGAAATGCTGGGATAAAAAGGCTGGTTTAATTTCATAGTGGAGTGCCAAATAGTCTTGGCATTTTGCTTTGCCAATCCACTAACTTGTATGAGACATCAGAGACAAGCTGTGCAGAAATATTGATATGGTGGGACCTCTGAGAAGGTAACATACAATGTATGGAGCAATAAATACTCTCCTTTGAGGGGGATGTTGGCAACTCTGCCTCTAGGTCATACAAGCGGCAAAGTCTGTCCTATCAGGAGCAAACTCAGGTAGGATAAAGAACAAGAAAGTCTTTCACCTGCATGCTCCAGCATCCACCAATTTTTGGTCAAAATTTATCTTGTGACATATGGGTCTTTTTCTGCTCTTGTTCTACTATATTAAAAAATTAATTTCTCTCTGGAAATAGTTGTCATACAGGTGTTTGAAAGACATGTTTTCTGTGTTATGGATCCCTAATCAGACAGTATCCATCTCCTCTCTCACTTAGAGCAAGTTTCTCAGATTTTGAATTAATCATCGGCTGTTTGCTGAATTCTCCTTTCTGTTCTTCAAGACACTTTTTGCAGTGTGGACAACTGGAGCAAAAGCTGTCCTTTCGACAGTGACAGATCATTTATAAACAGGCCATACCCTTCCCCTAGGCTGCCTTGATAATATTTTTTGCTAACATCTCCTGGGTGCTTTTATTCATATGACTGTTCTAAACTCCTTTCTAAGATAGTTGCTTTCCTGCTTTCGTCTTCCAGTTCCCAAGTTTACCATATACTTGTATCTTTGCTTTCTAAACAGAAACAATATTAATGATCTCAAAATTACTCTCTTCCAGGCTATGCTTACACTTGAGACACCTGACTCTATCAATAAACTTCAATCAGTCAGTTATAATCTCAAAAAGGCTATGTTTCACAATAAACAATGACAGATTAGGGAAGCTAGAGGCCAACAGGTGGTCTCTTGCCAAGGGAAAAGCTACAGTTTGATAACAGTAATTATCTGTAGTGTTTGATCAGAAGGTCCAGAGTTTGGAACTAGTTATGGATATGTGGCCATTTACCAGGATCCAGGAGGATAAGAAGAGATGAGGAAGGGGCATAGAATGTGGGAACATGGCAAGCAGTCAGGCAAGATATGAAGGATCAAGGAGGTGATTACATTAGAGGAATGACAGGGAAGGTACTGAGTACAAATCCATAGGAAAATGGTTTTCATTACTTTCTCTGCCTGGGAAATGATTCACTTGCCTGGATCAGAACATGGTTTACTTGAACAAACCTTTCCTTGTAAAGCAATCTAGTTCCAATAAGATGCAGAGCATTCGTTTTTCTGCCTATTTACTGCCGTTGCAAAGACCCAAACTTGGAGGCCACTCCAACCATTTCCCTTCAGTATCTCAGTTTATCTTCCTTTTCTTCTTAAGAATCACAGGACAAGTCTGATGTCAAACTCTTCCCTTCAGGCTGATTTCCATTACTCCAAGAATTATATTCAAACACACATATAGCCCAGTAATACAAACTATCATGAGCTGACACGCACTCCTGTGTATGTATTAGTATCCTCCATGCCTCCAGAAGATGGATGGATTTAAATAGTATCTTCGAAGACAGCTGAAGCAAGTTAATTAGGGATTGACTAACACAGTAAAGCTATTTTTAGCTGTCAATTTATATCTGGTTACCTTGTTACGGGAAGCTTATGCAATGCTACTGAATTCTTAACTGAGGAGATACAGCTTGAACACCAAAACTATTTTGCTGTTAACACTTTTAGTCTCCCTTTTGAAAAACTATGGGACTTCAAAAAGTAATATATTGGACAAAGTAATATATTGGACAGAGAGAAGTTTCTTTTCCTTATGGTGTTGGAGTTGCAAGAGGTTTATTTTTTTCCCTCAAGGTTTCCTCTGAAGCTATGCAGGCTACCAATAAAAAAAAAAGGCTATTTGTGATGAAACATCTGCCTCCAAGAGCGTAGTCTTGAAATAAACTTCCAAATCTCACAGTCCTCACCAGTGTTTTATGTGACCTAATCGTACCAGAATTTGGGGACGTGTATTTTTAAAAGACTGATGTTTTAACATAAACACACAAAATAACTTTTCTAGGCAACAGGGAAGCATCGGTATGACCACACTGATCTGAACTGTCCTGGGTTGGCAGTCCTAGAAAGTCAATAACTTTTCACAGACAGAAAACACCGGCCAAAGCAAGCACTTCTTAATCTTCTGTCTCTCCAGAGAGGGAAGGAGAATGGAAGAGAAGACCCAATTCCAATTTTGTTTTTACCTTTGCAACTCTGCTAAGATTGTCCCTGGTTCCAAGTAAGGACAGAGCTTGGCCCACTCACTACTAAGCAGGAGTGGTGGCTGATGCAATTGAGCCCCTATGCAGAGGCAGCCGGCCAGTAAAACAAACTGTCTTTGGAGCCAGGGCACGATACTGTGAAATGCTTGATCCAGCGCAGCAAGATGTTTTACTTCTTCGCAAGTCCTAATAAGAGAACAAGGCACACCAAGTACATATAGGTCCAGGGATTTGGATGGAGAGGTTTTGTGTCCTCAAAAAATGTATAAATAAATAATCTCCTGGACAAAAGGAACAGTATTGCCCAGCTTGGAAGGAATCTCTTTTTTGGAAGGCTCAAGGGAGCGCAAATGGCACAAAGCCACTTCTAAAAATTGATTCAGAGGGCAAAGTGTGTGCAAATTTCCCACCAATGAGTAAGCACAATGACATCAAGGGAAGATTTTGTCAGCAGGACGAAGAATTTCCACCATGACACGTCTTGTGGACGCAGAGCCAGGTAAATGGTGGAAGATCCCTGGAATGGGACTCTTGAAACATAATATCACATAGCCCTAGAAATTGTGGTTCAGACTTCTCTAGAAAGGTAAGGCAGATTATTTCATAGGATCACAGATAAGGGCAGATCCAAGGTCTATTTAGTGCCATGTCCTAGTTCAAGCAGTCAGCAGTGCCAGCAGAGCCTCAGAAATGAGTAAAATCTTAGAATCACCCTCATGGCATGAAGAAATCCTGGATCCTAAGTTAGGTCTTTGATCTTTAATAATCAAAATTGGCCTTCACTAAGTAGCAATGAGTCTAACATCCCTTTCAAAATCATAATAATTAATTTCAGTAACTGTGAAAGGTTTTGTATTCAACAAAAAAAGCAGAACTTCTTGGTTTTGCTTTAACCTTGCTAGATTATTTTGTAAGTACATCCCAAGGCATAGATTTCTGCAGTTCACCTATATGCTATGTTAAAAAAAATAAACACACACACGCATGCATTTAGTCTGTCCTGGTTCTGAGGCTGCATTGCCACCTGATGTCACTGAAAGAAGGAATCCACTTAGCTCCTTTGATCTGTGCAGACCAGGAGGCAGGATCAGTCCCGTATAGCAGCAGTTACTCTGCTGGAATACTCACCTCCCAGTTTACAGCCTCCAGCTGCAGGGATTAGCACTGAAAGCAGTCCTGCCTGCAGCACTTCTCTAGTTGCGCACCAGTGTGAATGAGAGCAAGTAATGACTCACACTGGCACAGGAGACACAAGGCTTGGCAGCCCTTGTAACTATTATCTTATCTGCTGGAGCTGATGGATGCTGTTCTTACAACCGAAGTACCCAATCCTCTTTTGTCTCTCTGAAGCACTGGGCCTCCATGTTAGCCTCAGGAAAACCCAAACCCTGTTCCTCTCCTATCCTTCCTTTTTTCTTTTTCAGCCTCTCCTAAGTTAAATCCTGTCATTCACCCTTTCCTTGCAATGGGCTCACATCTGTTTCTCTGGTTGCTCAATATCACAGCAAGCTCTAGTTTTTTAACAGTAGGCAGATTTGGGCATCTGGGAGCATTTTCGGGGGGTGGAACATGCAGATTAAAATTGCGGAAGTTGGGATTAACAAACTGAACAAACTTCATGATGGCACCAGACTACAAGTCAAAGTCTCAGGGAGTAAACCTCAGCTCCACACCTCCAATCTTGCTTCGCACCTTCTTATACTGTAAACACCTCCTTAACTTCCCTTTCCTGTCCAACTCCCAGTAGCTTCAAAAATGAGAGACAGTGAGCACCAGTAGAGAACTCACAAGCCTGTTTAGAGTACCATACTGCTTTCTATGTAGTATAGGACAGGTGCAAGTAAGAAAACCTCAGGTATGTGCGTTTCTTATTTTCCAAATGTAAATTGTATCTTTGTAATAACCACAGGCCCAAGCGTATAAGAGCTCCTGAGAACAAATGTCTTTAGCTGTGCTTTATTTGCACTGTCAGCATACAGGATCCCGTAGCTTTACACCTGCTCCTGCGTTCTTTCTATCACCTTCCAACCACCCTTGGCATAACCTCAGAGAGGTCACATCACAGCCCTCACTACAGTAGGGCCGTTTGTTCCAGGTTTGGGATGGATTCTCACCCAATTTCCCCCCACCTGCACAGCAGGCATCTGGGGCCTCCTTGGCTGTGGCCTGCTGGAGCTTGATTGCCAACGGTTACCTTCCCATGAAGTCCTTTGATCAAAGCACCTGGGTCACCCCCTTTCCTCTGCTTCCAAGATGAAGTTGGAAAGCTTTTAGACTCTTGAAAATGCTCTCAACTTCTGGAGAAGCAACCCCACCTCTCCTCACCTCCTGTGTGCTTGTCATGAAGGAGAGCGGAGGAAGCCCTCCTAGGCAGAGGTATCAGGCCTGATTTCCCCCCATCATTTGCTCCCACAAAGAGACTCGCATGGTTTGGACTATCTGCTGCTTCTACTGTTGAAACAGCCTCCCTCCTCTGGCTCTCTCTCCTCTGTGCTGAGTCATGACTCTGAGCACCCTGGCCCCTTATACATCTGCAGGGAGGTTATGTGAGGCAAAGAAGAGTAAGGCTTGATCTGCTACACTGCCTGAAGGGATGCTGCAGCAGCTCCCTGCTGTAGGGTGAGGAACTGGCTAGTAAAAGGAACCATCTCCATGTTGCAACCTGCTCTCTCTCTTAGTACAATGCAAACCAGTCAGGGCAATATCAGGCAGTTTCCCACCTTAAAGACTCTCCCAGCTGCCTGCTGTAGCCTTCCATCAGCTGCAGCTGTATATATGTATATATCTAGATGTATATACACATTCACAGACACACACGTAGACATAGGATTATAAACTACAATCACCACTGATGTTAAAGGGAAAAGTCTGTACACCCAAAAGATTGCCTTAGCTCTGGTAAGTAGAAGAGCTGTTTTGGTGTCATCATTCCTGTCCAGAAATCCTCCACTGGAAAAATAATAACTAAACAAGAAATCCATGTGCAGTCCTGCAAATGGGTTTTGCATCTCTGCTTTTCCCCATTCCTTCCATATAGGCTTGTTTGTAGTTAAGAACATACAAGACTTGACAAGGTATTCCATCCTACCTCCTGGGTCACCCTTATCAAGGAAAGAATAGGTCCTACCTATGTCCTGTGTGTCAGGCTTATTGAAGAGATAATTTCACTCCAGCAGAGCTGGCTGTGTCTGAGTTGGGAACCTTTTGCAGGGCTGTATACCATAGGCTAATAAGGACCTAAGCTTTTTAAATTCATATATTCTGGTCTGAATACGACTTCAAATTATGACAAATGCTATCTTTATTAGTTTAACTGTGCTACAGTGGTGAGTATATCTCATGTGTTTTTCCAAATACTTTGATCTTGTCTTGATGCTTGATTTTTGTCTATAACATGAGCCTGTCTATCCTTCATCTCCAGAGACCTTCTCAGTGCCTTGGTGGAGAAGAACAAGGAGTGGAAGTGTCCAGATACTTATGACCTTTTACAGAACAAGATCAAGAGTATGTTCTTAGTCACCCCCAAGGCAGGCTTAAAGGGTGAACAACCTTTATTAGACATCAGAAAATCTACATGAGAATGGACTTTGGGAAAGTCCCAGATATAGATCAGAGCAACACAGGTGTGCATTTCCTCAAACAAAACAGAATTCAGGTAGTCTCCCTTACCAAGGTTTGATGTCCTTAATTTTGCCAATTCCACCGCTCAAAACCTCTTTTATTTTTTTCCTCCAAAGCTTTGTTTCACAGTTCATTTCCCCTGGGATTACACTGGTTCTTGAGATGTCAGACCTCCGTATCAGCCCATTATGTGCATGTACCTCAGGTTTTGGAGAGAAGTGTTGACAAATACTCTCAGAATACCCCGGCATTGTACTGAAACAATGCCAAATTAAAAAAAAAAAAAAAAAAAAAAGAAGTCCTCCTCCTCATTTTTGCAGCAGAGATGTCGGGTCCCATGCTGTCTATTCTTAATCTGCAGCACCATCTTTTGAGGGGATGCTGTACTCCCAGGCAAATGCACTGAGCTCTCCCCAGAGGATCCCCATGGGGCTTCTCTGGCCACAGTCTAAGCTGGCTGAACAAAATTGTGACAGAAGCTGTTTTCCATTCGAAAGGGACATTTCAAGGCAAATTGTTTCTTGGGAACACGTAACCCTGAGTAAATTCGTGACTGAAAAATGTTGGGCTGCTACAACAGCAAGAAAGACTTACTTTGTTCCAAGTTTCTCAAGCCACTGAGTTCCAACATTTTTTGTCCAGCTCACATTTATATTTGGGCAGAGGATGCCATGTGTATTGATAATTTCTATGCAACTTTTACACAGCTATATTTAATGATTTAGTATAGGATTTTGGCATTGATAAAGAGTGTCATTTTAGTGTTTTAAAGTGGAAATTTTTACTCTGGTTGGGAGGAGGAGAAATAGAGAACTGTTGACTTTTTTGAACTGATTCAGGGTGGAACACAAATGTCTAAATGCCAGAGTCTCCTGCAGGGTGAAACTTCTCCAATCCAAGCAGCTTTTCCCCTCAAAAGCAGAAGATATTCTTCATCAGTTTTCCCTCCTCGTTGTTACTGGCATCACCACCCATACAAAGACAGCTTGAAGCTGTCCTCAACCTGCTGCACTTAATAACATATAATTGCTTTATGCCACACTTAAGCTCTGCAGGACTTTGCAGGGAAGCAAGTGAATGCCTGTGTGCAGCGCGTGCCTCCCTTCACTTCACTCTGGATTTCAACCAAGACTGGGGGAAGGGAAGACACAGCATTGTTTACAATGATGTGTCTGTAACTTGCAATGATGAAATTGCTGTGCAATTATTGGTTCCTTCTATCCATGCAGTGCTCTGGGGTGAAATATTCACACCCAATAGATAAGGAGGAAAATGAAGCAGGGGGAAGGGAGGTGGTTCTTCTACAGTTACGCTCCATTACCTTCACATTTTCTTCTCAAAACTTCATGAAAGACCATGGAATAAAAGAGGTTTGTTTCAGGGGAGTCATTTCTCATTCCCATCTAGGTAGGCACTGGATACCATCAGCTCAGGGTAATGCACTGAACTGCTTGGAAAATGTTAGGCAAGCATATGAAATGGATGGTCGCCTACTGAGATGTAGAAGATAGGCAAGGTCACTGAAGCCACAAGTGAGAGCTTGGCATGGTGGAAGCTCATGGATCCCATGGTTGTAGATAGCAAGGGAAGCATCTTCCAAATGCTGTCCATGTCTAGAGAGGAATAAAAATTAGGAATAGGTTTCCACTTTCCTTTTTTTTAATTTCAATTCTTTTTATCTGTCTTGTTTTATAGCTTTACATTGGAAGGAAGCCTGCTTCCTGGTACATACAGCAGCTTGACTGAGCATAGCTTGGCAACTGTGCCTGTTGCTTTAGGGAAGAACAGAACATATTCTCATTGTGCATGTTTTCGCTTGGAAACATTTCATCCTGTCTATATAATTCTATATATGGCTCCCAGCCATGCCACTACAAGCTGCAAAAACATCAGCTTTCATATACTAACTATGTCAGGCCTATTTAATGACTGGATCCAGGGCCATCAAGAAATTAACTATGATTCTGTAGATTGTCTTCTTCAGGCGGATTTGGAATTTTTTGGCCCTGCATAGAGTGGGAACTTATTTTGCCTTTTTGGAGGAGACTCTCCAAATCTTCACTTCTCCCATACTCATCACATACCTCCTTTGCTTCTTTTCACAATGGCAAAAAAATTAATTTTGTGTCCCAGCTACATTGCAGTATCAGAAATTTATACTATTGTCCCTGGTCTAAAGAGTTTCTTGCATTCATCTCAAATAGGTCAAGCAGAATGCCTGGATCCCTTTTCCATAATCAAACTGTATACTTCTCTTGGGTTGAACTGGATATGCTCGCATTGAAGGACCTAATTTAGCTCTGTTCTTCTGCTAACAAACTAAATGGAAATAAAAGGGAAGCAATATCCCTCAGGAGCTGGTCGAGAGTGATTCTTTGTAGTCCTGTCTCAGTAAAATGAAAAAATTAAATATTACATGTTCATTTCAGGCCTTGTTTCAGGTCTGCCCTAAACTGATGTCAATTTTCCTGTTAATAACCATGTCAATGTTGAAACAGGAAATAGAATGTTTGCAAACTTTCTTAGTGTGGCTCTCACCCATGTGAGCATGGATTTCTTCTGTTGTAACAGCTGCCCCACTTAAAGAGGTATCGTTTCTCTCACTACTTTCTGGGCTACATCCTCTGAAGTCACTTGCAGAGTCAAGATCTTTTAATTGGATTTTTCACTGCGTGACAGAGTGTCCTCAGCTCTCAAGGTCTTTAATGGTAACTCCATGCTGCTCCAGAGGTGATTTCTGTTGGAGCGATCAGTGAAGAGAACAACGGCTGTGAACACAAGGGTGACATTTCCTCCAGAAATGGGCAGCTTCAGCTCCACCTCTGACCTTGACACTGCAGCACTTGCTTGACTCATGCCATCCTCAGGCATAGTGTCAAGTGTCTGAGACCTCCTTTCTCTGGCTTCTTCTCTGTTGTGTGGAAGAGTGTTTCAGTTCTGAGGTTAATCTAATTTTCAGATGTCTTTCAGCTCTTCAATGGATCTGTCTCCCCAGTGTGTGCAGTAGAAGAATGAGGAAGGGACCCCTCGAACTTTTCCTTGATGTGCACACTGCTGTCTCTTTGGCAGCTCTCCAGGTGCCCTGTTGTTCTCTAGGATGTGATGTTTGTATGGAGAACAACCTGGCAAGAAAGGATGTTGAAAAAGAGCAGTGGCAACAACAGTAGCAACAGGTGGGGCTAGCAACGTTTCCCTGGGTGAGTATCAGAACTGTTACTCTTCTCAGCTGTTTGGCAGGTCATTGATGGGTTATGTATCCAGTGATGTTTGCACTGTTCTCTGGCCCAGCAACGTATACGCCAGATTCCTCTAGTTCTCCTCACAGCCTTGCTTTGCTTTATTTGAGTAGTGTTCTCAAATGCTCAGCAGAGGTTTTGCAGACTCTGAACTGGAGCAGCCAAAAAATGCAGCGTCCGAAAGTTTGTAACAACTTGTTCATTTCACAGACACATGTGCCTACATACAGTGTAGTTTCTCTTCTGTCTGTAGACATCAGAAGCTTCTACTTGAAGCCCTGTTTTCTCCTGGGCATCATTGGTTGTTATCTTAGGGGTGACTCATCATCTGCTTGAATTTGTTACCAGAGGGCTTTTTTGGGGTATGAAAAATTTCTGTAATAGAGTCACGGACTACAAAGCCAAAAAGAACCATTTTGGATCACCTAAAATAACCTCTGAGCTGTTCATGTATTGAGCTGCAAGTGTTGGCTGGTGACTGTAAGAGTTTTGCATACAGAAATGGATGCTAGCATTTTCAGTGCAAGTTTGTGCTTGTCTGCCTTCTCTGAGTAACATTTCCCATGTTTTCTTAATAAGATGGATACTAACAGTCCTTCTTGGGCCGAGCAGTTACAGAGTGGAAGTCCATTCAACAGTCATTAAAGACAATGGACAATAAACATTAAATCTATCATGGACTTCAAATAAATTTGATTCTTGAGAAGAACAGCTTAAGATTTACATTGTACAAACGAGTGAAAGAGCGGAATTCCTTGACAAGGACACCCAGATGTAACGTCCACATGCCATAAGGTACAACAGAAATGTTGCCTTTTCATAAACTGCCTTATTAGAACAGTCACTCCCAAAACTGAAAGTTCAGTTTTTCAGTAAAAGAATTCTGAATACGGATTCCTTTTTTTTATTCCCAGGTGCAATTTATTGGTGTAGAAATGCCCCATGCTTGTCCTTGAAGCTTTCTCTGTGATAAAGTTCCTTCCCTACTGTTACTTGAAAGCTTGATACCCGTGTGATTAATCTTCCTATTTAAGGCACAAGTCCTTGGAAAATGAGACTGTATAATAATAGATAACTCATGTTTGACTGAGGACTGTGTAGTAAGACAGGAGAGAAGATCTGTCCATAAGAATATCACACTGGACATGTTGGGTTAGAGTAATGATCTATTTGGATATGCTGTCTCCAATAACATTCAAAAAGCAGGTGCCTAGGAAAGGATATTAGAATTGGAGAAGGACTATCCTTTCCCCTCCTACCCTTCTAGCCTCCAGCCACTGGGGATCACATGGGATCCTATGGAAGGTAAGAATGCTGTGGCCCAAAAGTGAACTGAGCATAGATCTGTATGAATAAATCGAATTCAAAGAAGACATCTGATGGACCTTAGATCACCCAGTGATCGTTACTACCTGCAAACAGAGCAGCAAGACCTGTAGGCCTAACTTCAAGGTGAACAAAAGTGGTGGCATTCAGTGGCAGGACAGGGAAAATTTTCGTCCAATATTTCACTCGGGAGCAAGTCAAGCATGGTACAACACTGCAAGGAATAGAATACACAACCTGCTTCCCCAGCCGTGGGGCAACCTCTTTTCAATGTTTCCAGTGGGAATTCTTTCCTGTGGGTAATGTCCCCAGCTGTCCAGTTTTCTTGTCCCATTGACGACTTAGCAATGAGAGACAAAATGGTCTGTGTTACAAAAACAGGAGACAGCTCTGGAATATGGCTGCTGCCAGGTGGACAGACTTAATTGTTTCCTTAGCAACTGCACTTTCTACTCTTCACACTACAAAAATGAAATTGCCTTATTCTGAAGAGCTTATTGGCAAGCGTAACAAAATTGGCACAATAGAGAAGACCTCATTCAGTTTTACAAAAGAGAAACAGAGACAGCAGCAGTGCCGAAAGGACACATCCTAATTCATCTAGGAACATCTGAGATATGAAGTCATGTTGCAACTCTTGCTGTCCTTGGAGTGTGTCTTGCCTCAGATGCAAGGCATTTTTCCTCTGCCCAAGGTGATACTCCTGAACATCTGAGCTCATCAAGCCCTCTTCCATGAACAGCAGGGTCTTTCCACAGCTCACTGCTCCCTATCAAACCTAGCCCTTACAGAACATAAATGCGTGTTTAAAGATTGCCTGTGCCCTGAACTAAAAGTGTAGTCAATCCCCACACATCTGGATGCCATATTGCATGGCTGAAAATGCTTCTTTTTACTATGATTCATCTCTCTTCATTTTTTCAGTCTATAAGCTTCTATGAATGACTCAAATCTGACACCCATGAAAGGCATTTATTTCCTTATAATTCCTGTCAGACTGCTAATTAATTGCTACGATTATTCTCTAATATCTGATCAATTAACATAAGTAAATAACATGGGTAGAACAAGATGGAATGTAGGGCTGCTAAAACTGTTGCAGTGGTTTTAATTGCAGGATTAAAACCCCATCAAGTGTTTAGCACAAAAGAAGTACAAGAAGGAAATCAGCTGAGTGGTTAAATGATGAGCTGGTTCTGTGAGCTATGCTTCCTACTTCTGGCCTACTTATAAGAGGTCTGCAAACAACAATATTAAAAAGTAGTAGTATTTTCAACAGATATGAAATCAGGAGAGCTGGTGAGTCCACACAAGTAGAAGACCAGTCTCTAACCAAGATCCATAGCTGGGTCCAGATCCTTAATACTGGGATCGCTGTACTTCCAGGCAGATTGCTATGTCTGCTGTTCATTTATTTTACTGGCTCACTATATAAAATTACAGGGTGGAAAGAGCAGGAATGTCTAGGGAAACCTTAGATGTCACTGTAACAGCTCTGCTACAATTCTAAAGCTGTATATATGCATTAACACAGTATTGCTTTCAAACTGAGCCATATCCTGTCTCCTTGCTTGGCTTCTTACCCCAAACTTTTTCAGCAATGCAGGTACATGATTTTTGGAATAGAACCACCATGTGCCCAAACTTCTTGGACTAGGAGTAAAGCTGTTCAGTGTCCCTGTGTAGAAATGCCCTAAGTGATGGGAAAGGTAGTAAAAACACAGAAGCTATTTGGAGACCCTAGAAAAGAGAGGGTGGGATTTTTGAAGTGTTCGGTGACAACCAGGAAAATGGAGGGGCATAGGTTTGGGTTAATCATTAGATAAAAGGCAGACTGAATATCAGGGTAACATTTCTCAGCCAAGAACTATGAAGCCACAAAGCTGACTTGAGGGAAGAACCATTACCGACTCATTTCAAACTAGCCCGAACAAATTAATAGAAAGAGAAGAGAAGCAGGCAAACCTGGCAGTAAGATTGGAGCTGATGATGCTGCTTGATCCAAGAAACTGTTGGCCCTTCTCATTTTGAGTTTTCTTTGATTCTGCAGAAGCTTTTAATAATTTTATGGATCTTTGCATGAAACAGCTAGAGTGTTGCATAAGGTCTCTATTAGCAGCTCCAGATCTGAAGACATGTCAGCAGTTCTAGTGCTGCAGCACTCAAAGGGGTCGAGGTTGCAAGCATTGCGTATACAGTAGAGATATTCCCCATCTCCACTCTTTCTTGAAGATGGGCTCAAAAATGAGATTTATGAATTTTCTCTGCTTTTAATGTGGGTCACCTTTCTGCATAGACTATGGAAAAGTAGGCATAGGTGTTAGGGACTCAGATTCTTTCGTGGTTCTTTTCAAATCAGACTCTGCACTGTTACAATCCCTACCTTAGGTGTTGAGATATAGGTTTTTAGCCAAAATTTTAAAGGCCTTGAGAGTAAAGCATCTCAAAATCTCTGCAGTTTTCTTTTTGAGCTGAATGCACCAATTCACAGGGAAATTCTGAGGTGTGACTCTGCAGTGTTTTCCCTAACCTGGGGATTTTTGAAACTTGTGGAGTGCCTTTGGGATGTGTCACTGTGCATTTGCCATGATCTTGTACTCTTCCCCTGATTTCATGGAGACTTGCCTGAATCTGCATACTTATTCATATATACCTAAGGAGACCTGGCAACTACAGGAGCTGGCTATTAAGGCAATGCACAGCAAGCTTTGTAGGCTTGTAGGGAGCATCTTGCAGGCATATAGTCTCCAGGCTTATGTGTATAGACCTCATACAAAAGTTTAACATCAGGTCTGACCCCTCAGTTATAGGACACAAGAAAGGCTGTTGGAAGCAGCAAGGCAGTTACAAGGAACATTTGGTATGAATTTTCCCCTGTTTTGCAGTTAATGAATCATTCCTGAGCCTGCCCTTCCACTGCTCTCATTATTCCAGTTCATACTGTTGGGAACAGAGCTTTTCAGGAGACGGAGCCTCAGTTTTTATGCATTTAATTTGATTGGTCAGAGACAGAGGGAAGATGGACTGTGTGTCACATTAACTGACTACCTTCTTATCCTATACAAGGTTAATCTTGCTCTCAAGACAGTCCACAGTCTAAATTCATAGGCTACTGTGAAGTATAATGCTTCAGGGGTCTCAGGAGGTTTCTTCTTGTGCTGTGACCTGAACGCACCCTGTAAGGAGTTGCAAGTATGACTATTCCAACCTGGTACAGTGCACAAAGGACTTCTCCAGATGGTGGACCCAGTTTCAGGAAGTGTGATCACAGTCAGTGAAGAGATCATGGAACACAGAAACTGAACTCAGAGCACTGGAAACCAGACACCAGGAACAGGAGCACCAAGTGTGAGCAGGACATCAAGAGATGGCAGATACTAAGAAAAGGAAGTTGCCCCCAGCAAACTTCCTGCTTATAAAGGGAGCATGATGTCTATGGTATGGAATACTTCTGTTGGCCAACTTGGGTCAGCTGTCCTGGCTCCACTCCTCACAGTTTTATACACTTACTTACTTGTAAAGACATATTTCCTAGCAAAAACCAAGAACATCAGTATTTTTCAGCAATCTTCTCATGAAAATCTAGAAAAGCAGCAGCTGTTGAGAAGAAAATTCTTTCTACCCCAGTTGAACTTCAGCTTTACCTAGTAACCAGTTAAAATAATATGTTATCAACATTATTCTAACACTAAAGCAAAACATAGCAGTTACTGAGAAGAAAATTATCTCTATTCCAGCCAAAACCAGGACAACTCATCTTAGTTTTAAAAGTCTCAATCACAGAATATCAACAGGGCAGGTAAAAAGTGCCTTTCTGCTAATCCCATGTCTTTCACAAAGAAAAAATAAAACCACTGGCTTTTTGTCCCAAATCATCAGCAGAACTTAGCTGACATGTATACATGTATGTTTGAAAGCCAGCTGAGGACACAACCCCACGATCCAGGAAGGGGTTAACTTTAGAGAACAGTTGAGCTAGGTTAGACCATTTATGCTGGCCTTCTTCTAGGAAATTCCCTGCAAGAGAAAATTAGAGGCAGAGGACAGCGTGCAGCCATAATCAAATGTTGTTTAGGTTGGCACTTTATCTATTCCATCTTTACCAATCTGACTTGTTCTGCTGCTTTTCTTGGCTGGGTCACTAGAACGTAGATAAGTGTAGATACACGTTGTATTTCAACATACAGAGATAGTGCAGTTGCTGCTTTGTCTATGCTTTGTGAAGGAAACTTTAGGAAATTCTTTTGAATGTGATGAATTTCCAGGTTTTGCTGGTATTCTGCTCCGGGTCTGGGTGGATACTCAGAGCAGAAGTTCTTCCAGGCTTAGCATGAGAGGAGAGGGGAGAGTGTTTTCCTTCCTGTGTGTTTTTCTTCCATTTGAACTCTCAGACACTTAATGGGCACCCCTGAGGTATTTCTGAGATTTCAATAGAGGAGAATCTGAAATTACTTTCATACTTCATGCTGCCCATTATATGTTGGCCCATTATAGCGAGCTTATGCTAAACCAAAGTTCTGCTTTATCTATATATGCATCTTTAACCCAATAAAACTGAATTGTGCCTGGCTGAGGCATTGAAGTACCTCTTTAATGCGTGAAAAAATGACCCATAGGAAAGAATCTCACCAAAAGCAGCTGAGAAGAGAGTGTGGGCCATGACACTGGTTTCCTCCTGTTAATGGGCAATCTTTATGTTTTAATAGGGTTTTTTTTCTAGAAGTGACTGCCAAACCCCATAAATAAACATAGTATTCTATACACCAAGGAACTTGATTGACGTTCAACGGTATTTCATAGCATGTACACTTTTATTAAGACATCATGACCTGGATTCAGTGGGTTGACACAAGGGAGCATTAACTCTCCATTCTAACAGTTCTGCTGCCAAGGACAAATTCTCTGTTGCATCGGTGTGACTCAGTTCAAACAACAAACAGTCTTGCAATTTAAAATCCCTACAGGCTCTGGTCAAGTTTCCCCTGTTCTTGGATAACTTCCTCTTTTCTCCTTGATGTTTTTCTTAAAGTGAGATATTCTGTTGCTTTGTCCTGATTTTCCAAGTAACGGGTGGGTCTTTATACTCCTGACAATAAAGTTGCCTTCCAAATATTTATCGCATCAAATAACGTACTTATCCACGTTATTAATACTGGAGAATCTCCATCTTTCCATTTGGTGAACTATGTTGTCTAGCATGGACAGGATTAATGTTTCTGGGATTTTACATTTGTAACATACATTAAGAAGTCTACAATGAAAAGAAATAGGGTTAAATTCTGCTTTATTTGCTTTTTTTTTGTTAACATTCAACTGGTTCTGCTCGAGTCAGTGAATGTAACTCAGAGAAGAACTGGGACATGTTTGTGTGAAACTGAGTGCTGGTTTAAGCTGGAGATGGATGAACTGCCAAAGGAGCCATGCTCAGTCTCCTGAGAGACAGAAGTGAAGTTCTTCTGGGTTCTGGTTTGGTAGAAGTGGAATCCATTGAGCTCCATTATACAGTATTACATATACAGTATTACACAGGCTCATACCATCATTGTCCTTCAGCACAGTATGAAATTCACTGAGTTGAAATAAACCAAAAATAAGCTTAGTCAGAGCTGAGCAAGTTTCTCTACTGCAAATCCCTGCTACTGAGGCCTGAGCTCACCTACACAAATCACCCAGTTTCTCCTGAAATTTGTCCTTGCGTTTCTTTGAGAGAACCAGTGAAGGACTCTGCAGTCTTTTACTGAAAATAAAGTAAGGTGAGGTTCAGTTAAGGACTTTGAGAGCAGTGATGGACTTTTGAAGTTGTCCCAGGTCCTGATATTGCAACAATCCAGGAAATCAGAGTCTTTTTCCCAGCTCTTCAAACTTAACCATGCATGCCTTACTTTGGTCCAAAAAGTATAAACACACAGAGAGAAGGTGAAAACTAAATCAGCAAGACATCAGAGTCCTTGCAATGTGTCCAACTCCCAGCATTAGGCAGAACATCCCGAGCAAATGTGAGCAATTTGGTGAATTGACTTACAATGCCTTCCTATCCACTTCGGTGAGACCATGTCCTACCCTCTGAGCACTATACGAGGTGGTTTGCTGCAGAAGTTACTGAGGACAAACATCTGCCTGCAACAGGAACCTCACTTCACTGTCCTGGAGATTTTATAGCTTTTGATGCTCTTCTGGGAGGCTTTGGATCCAGCAGTGTGGCAATGCCACCTCTAATATTATAAAGATGGCATCCACCTATTGTACTTGACTCCACATTTCCTAACCTCTGTTAGTAGCAGGGTTTGGATAAATCTGCATGCAAAGGGCTTTGAAACCAGGCCCACTTGTAGCTTCTGGAATGTGCCAAGAGGTGGGGCTGCTGTGTGCATTGGGATGAGTGAGAGCAGTACTCCTCCATGACATTACCGCAGGTGAATTCCTTGATTCCTGTCTTTCCTCATCTGTATACATCAGAAGCTTTGGAGATATTTTTATTTTGTTCTTGTGGTTTAAAGACATGAAATTTGTGGAGCCCTTTTTTCTTGGCAGTTCCTTTAAGAAGGCGTACTCCTGAAGCTTGTGTAACCCTTACCATGCCTCTCCAGTTGCAGAGATGGAGAGTTCATGTATGCACACAAGTTTCGCCTCCGATGGAGATTTTATTATACAGCTCCAAATACCACAGGAGTCCGCTGCTTCTGAAGGCAAAGGCTGGCTTGCAGTCCTTTCTGATGGATACAGCTTGCGTGCAATACAACAGCTCCTGAGAAAACTACTGGTAGATCCGCATAGCCAGTCTTCTGTTACCCTGCTTTGGCCAGGTCCAGGGGGTTCATGACAGCTGATACCAGGGAGTCTGTGGAGCTCCAGAGGATATGGAGAGAATAAATTCCATGGAATGCACTTGTCTCGCTTCTCCATCAATAGCTTCAGACCACACACGGGTCATCGTGCAGGACAGCTGTAAACACTGCCTGTGATAGAGCTCTGGCAAAGAGGCCAGTGGTCCTCCCGTGAATCCAGATGGGTCTCAGAGGAGAACAGCTGTGTGTGAACAGGAAGGGAGAGCTTCCTCCTGCCTCTTCCAAAACCTACCACTCAACCGCTAAATAAATCAACATCAGCAGTGACTCTTCACAAGGCAGAGTGAGCCAAGCCTAGGCTGGGAGTTTACCTCAGTACATAGCAAAGGGAGAGGAGCTGTCTGCAGCAAACCAAGGGTTTCCAGAAACAAAATTTCAGGGCATCACCAACCCATTTTTGCTGTGTTTTCATATAGCTCCTTTCCTAATTATTCTTGTGCTGCTTGAAGTTACAGCAATGATATGATGTGTATCTGGATGGAGAAGACGCATCCAGAGTGTAGAACAGGTGAAGAAAAAATTACTTTCAGCTATACAATAGTAAAAATATGAAGCAGAGGCTCAGAAAGATTTGATTTGGATAACTTAGGAGATTTGACCTCTCCTGGCACTGTTAAGAGCTTTGGAAGAAAACCTCTCCTATCTTCAGATAGAAGATGAGATATAAGTTCCAAGGAGGTTTTATTTCTGCAAGAATACATTATTGAAAGAATAAAACAAGCAAGTCCAAGAAGCTAGACTTTGGATCTCTTGTCCCCACAGCAGCCAAATAGAAATGTCCACTTCAGCATTAGACAACATCTGAAGTGACAGAAGAAACCGTAGTTCCTCTGGTATTTTCACAGAGCACTGAACTGATCATTTACCATTTTAAAACAGTGTTTGGAGTCTTATTTACATGAGTGTCTTTTAATCAGCCTGTCAAGCCTCATATCTGATAATTTCAATTTTGTCTTAGGATGTATCATTAAGGGTGCTTAGGTATCATCATCATCAATATAGTTAAATTGCAGTAGGATAAAAGGAATTTGATGGGTTTTCTGTGTTGTGTATGGTGTGCTGTACTTAGAATCACAAAATCACTTATTGGAAGGGACCTGACATATCTTCTGGTCCAGCTCCTATAGCTTAGGACACTCAGACAATGAACATACAAAGGAAGAATCAGGCAATGTACAGAGCAAGGATTAAACTGCATAACATCATACTCACTAAGCTGTCTGGATGCTTCTGTATGAATGGCTGGATAGGGCAGCCTGGCCTTTCTAATGCTGTATGAAATGGTCACTCTTGTTTGTCTGAAGAAAAGATCAAGATACCTTTTTTCCAAGAAGATATTTTCCTGTGGAAAACTTAATTTAAAAGAAATATGTTTTCCTCAAAATATGTTGGTTTGGACAGATGCTTTGCTAGAAAGACAAATGAGAAATGCAGAACATTGAACCCAAGTATTCTCAAAATACATTAGGTCAGTGTGTTTGGGTTGTTTTTTTTTACACTGTGAAACAACTTTTTATCTTCCTCTTTTTAGGCTGATTATCATATATGACTGAACTGGAAACAAAACAAAAAAATAACCCAGAGCTATTTTTTACTCCAAGAAAGGGAACTAGCTTTCTTTCTCCAGAAGAAGACATTTGTGCAGAAGCTTTCAAACATCCCTGTGTTTGCCCCAACTTAGAATGCATTCTGATGCAAATTCACAAGTTTCATCCTTGCTAAGAAGATGAGCTACAGCAGCTCAGGAGCCAAGATTCCCTAGCTAGGTACCTCTCAGGTTTTGTATTTGGTTCAGATAGAGAGATTGTAACTTCCAGACAGGAGACGGATTTATGCTGACGCTTCTCAATCTGTTTAAGATTCATTCCAAGCCAAGGTGGTCCATCAGGGCCACAGGGAAATGCTACAGTTGGTATCACCAGTCAGAAAATTAGTTTCCCACTCATAGCTGGGTGAACCTGGGCAAGATCAAAGCAGGGCTTAAGGACAGTTATCCAGCCATACAGTGTTCTGGTATCCTTTCTGTAGCAGTTGAATTTGACCACTGCAGAACATATACAGGATTTAAGTTATCTAAAAATTTAAAATATTTCTTGGCTGGTTTTGATCATGAGACCTCATCAGTTCTCACCACCCCTGACTCCGTGTAGTAAAACTGAGCAAATGAAATTTTATTTCTCAGTTGTTTAGATAAAGGGGTGAGAAAGAGGCAGAAAGAGGCCTCAGACATTTTGTTTGTTCATTTCTTTAAGGGAAAACATATTTTTCCACCAGGCTGAAGCTGTTCTTCTTCATGCATCCCAATAAAATTCACATTCAGGCATGGATGATGTTTGGAAAACTTCAGCCGAAAATTTAAATGCTCTAAAACAAAAAAAAATTTATGAGAATGAATAAAAGAGAAGTTTAGCATGGAAACTGTTCTGCAGCCTTTACTATAAAGCACTGCCAGACGTCTCCTCTAAAAGAACTCGTACAAGGTATTGCTCACATGACAGTTCCATTGGCCCCTCTGAGTCTATGAACATAAATTAGGGTTACTCATGTGAGTAAAGCATTGTGGGATCAGCTTCCTCTTTCCCTCAACTGCGAGCATCTGTAAAAAACCCTTTTGGGATAAAAGACACAGAAGAACTATAAGACCCTTATGGCTGTCAAATACAATTTCCTTTACTTGCATTTTTTTCTTCCATTTGGGCACTGACCTCCATCTGTTTATGGAAATATTTAGATCCCTCTGGTGTATTTTTAGCAGATCGTTTTGCTTTTGCTGCTGCAATATCATTGCATCATCATTCTCCTGTTGCTCAGCTCCTTTTCCTAAGCATATTTTTCAGTGACTTTTTTTTCATTTTAAGCTTCAATCATTCCAACACAAAAAAAAGCAAACTCTACACTCTGTTTACACTCTGAGCGCTCACACAAACACACTGGCAAAGTACACACATAGGCACACACACACAGAGAGTATGGCTTGTCGTGAGTGTTAGCGTTGGGCTTTTTTGATGGTATTTCCATTTGTGAATCATCTTTCCTGAAACATTACGACATGGTTGCCTGGTGAGCTGAGATCTCAGGCTCTTGGAGGTACCTCCCATAAACAGCTGAAGTCTGAAGGTAGGCAAGACTGTCAACTGTCCTTTGAAATGTTTGGTGTCACATTGTTCAATCAGCCATAAATACACCAGGTCCTGGTACGTTTCCTTTAGCAGTGTTAAGACCTGCATGCACATTTGTATCTGAACCACCTTTTCCATTGTCTGAACACTTTTCCTCACGTAGGTGTGGGCCTTCCTTTGACAGTAATCCATCACCGCCATCCCTGTCCATTCTGTCCACAGACATGTCACAGCTTCAGATGTTTTCAAAATCAGGAGTCATTTGGGCCTAATTACTTACAAAGGCAGGGAGAGAACCAACCTGCTGGCAGACATTAAGTAGAACACCTGCAGTATGGAAACTCAGCTGAGGTCCAACAACTCATTAAATAATCCCCTTCGTCCCTCTCTGTCAGATAACACTCACTGGGTTTTACAACATCATTACCTACAGTTTGAGATGACCAATCACAACCAAACCCTGCAAGAAGTTTTCAGGTGGACCCTGACAAAGGTCTAGGTGATGTCCACAGGGATACAATTAGAGCTGATTTCTACTTGGATGTTTGGAAGACACCAAGAATTATGTCTTCTGGGTGAAAGTTCCCCCTTTTTGAGAACATAGGGAAGCATACCTGAAGAGGCTCTGACTAGGCACTAATGAGCAAACCTATCAAAAGCCAAGCCATGCACAGCATCTGCTCTTCCTAAATGTTTCAAAACTGTGTTGCCATTTGCAAAATTTCAAACCACAGGAGTCTGTTTATCCTTCTTAGCCTGAACAGAGAGTGTGTGATGCTTGCTCTGGACAAATCAAACTATTGCGCCTCTCAAAATGCTTTCATCATCATCATTATTTATTATTATTTATCATCCTTGCCATGTGTTATGTTTTTTCCATGCACAAAGAACAGGCAGATGTTTTCCATCTGCATGATTTCTTAATTTTAGATCTGAGGGGGGGGGGGAAAGAAAAAAGAAACTGTTAAGAATGAAGAAATGCACAGTGTGTCTGGGAGTGGCTCTGACCTTCATTTACAGGTATGTGCAGGCATGAGGTCTCTGAAACCAGAGCCAATGGCCTCACCTTTCCTCGGACTCTTGGGTGCCTCAGAGAAAAGGCTCCTGGGACTGCAAAAGGTGATTTCACCACAGCACAAGTCCTGTGGGAGCTGTACACCATGAGAACAATTGACGTGCTTAGGAGATTACTTTGGCTCAAAAAGTTGGGATGAACTTGTGCAGATCCAGGCCATTGTGCAGGTCTGCTTTTCTCCATGCAAACTCTTTTTCACCTCTTTGGCCTTACATGCCAGTTTCTCCTCTGCATGTAAGCTCTGACGAGTCTCCGATTCCTTCTCAGTTTCTTTTCCTATACACTGACTATGCTTTTTCTTATTACATGATGGCTCAGCTGAGCAGATTTTTGACTTTCTTTTCCCCATCATGAGATCTGTGGATTAGGTCAAATGGCCTAGAACGATTCCCTGGCAGGAGGAGGTGGTACTGCCCAGCTGTCTCTCTCAGCTTTGGCACAGTTGCAGTCAGTGCTGGCATTGCTGGGAGACTAGAGTTTTGATTAAATGTACATTTTCTTGAAAAGTGTTTTCTTTCCACAGGAATTTTGACTTTTTGATGACGACCAAAAAAGTTTTTGGCCTAAACATTTGAGGATCTTTTTTTGGAGGATATGGAAGGCAAGACATTCAAAATTTGCCACAACCAAATTCCAGGGGGAATGGTTTTATTTTGGTTTCCTTCAGTATTTTTCCAGAATCCCTTTCTCTTTTCCGAGAAATTTTACGTGAACGCATAGCCCTGCAGAACAATCTACCGGCAAGGCAGCAGGCAGGATACCAAAATGGGCTGACAGAAAGGTGAAAGGACTTCTATGATATATCAGTCCCCAGAGCAATCTAGTTGCTTGAGAGGAAATAATGCATAAATAATAATGAAACAATGATGGGAACAGGAGCTATATTAATAATGATGTACCATAAATGCACATGGCTTTTTACAGCCATATTACTAACAGACCATATCAAAGACCTTGAAAGAACAGCTCAGTGCCTCTAGGGTATTTGGAACACAGATCAAGATTTTACCCATAGAAACTGATGTGATACATGAGGTGACAGTTTAAATTCAGACATCTGGTGGGTTGTGGGGAATGGGGTGCTGTGACTATAGTATTAGTAGCATGTTCCCTCCATTCACTAGTTCAAACAAGTTGCCGTGTTGTTGTTAGCTTCAGAAAGCAACCAGGCTTGTGAAAAATTAAGCTGTTTTCTTTCTGCTTGACATATTGTCAAAGAACTGAACAGATGCAGTAACAAGTTCAGGCACTCTGAAGTTGTTTTGGTTAGTGATTATTGCTATAAAGTCCTCTGTTTCTTCACCCCCACCACCCTTCCTGCCAAAATGAGTATTTGATGACAAGGTAACTTGACTCTGCCTCACCCTCCAAAAGATAGAAAGATTCAAAAATAGCTGTATGCTTCAGGCTACATGGAAAGCTTGCAAAGAAAATATACTTGAGTGAGTAAAATGAAAATTTCTTGCATGGAAGCTCCCCAAATTCATGGTTGACCAGAATATCATGAGAAACATTTGACAGGAGGTGGGGAGAAGGAGGGGGTCTTGGAAGGTTGGATGCTTCCAGTTGTTGGTTGTCTCTTTGTTTCATTAGAATTCCACCACATTCTTTTCATTTTTCTACCAGTAAAAATGTAATTAGTATATTTCCAGTCTCAAGAAGTGAGGAAAGAAGAAAAGCAGATAAAATAATTCCATAGAAGTTCAGAGAAAAGGAGGCTGGGGGATCATCTCACTCAAGGTGTGAATGAATGCAGAAATCCAAAAAGGTGAGGGAAGAAAAGGCAAAAATTGCTTTCACGTTTCGTGGGAATTTAAATGAGCCATCAACTATTATATGTTGATTTGCAGGAATTTGGATTAATTTTCTCCCAAGATGCTCTTGGAAGAAAACACTGCTCTGAGTTGCTAATAAGGCTGACCAGAAGAAACATCTCTGACTTTAGGTCTGTTTTGCTAGGTTTCTGTGACAACACAGGCCCACAGTCCTCTCCTGCAATGTTTGCCTAATCTCTCACCCTGTCTCCTAGCCAAAGTCTGCAGGTACTGGTACTGTCATGCCCAATCATCAGGAATAACACCAGGCACCCTGGGAGCTTTGCCCATATGGAGTCCCAAGCACAACCGAATCACAACACCACATCTCTAGCACCTCCTCAGTGAAATGAATTTCAGCCTTGATTCTGTTTTCTCTCTGCCCCACCTTCCCTGATGAGTACAGTGACATCTGTCAGGTGATCTGATGGAGAAGAACTGTACGTCACCTGCTGCACAAACACCACAAACAGGTAAGACAACCTCTGTTAGGCACCCTGAAAACCTTGGTCTCTGGGCATGCCTATTCCCTTGTCCAGCTGTCTGAAGGCAAATATGCTAGGAAAAAAGAGAGAAGAAAGGTTTATATACTGAACTCAATTTGGACACTGGGGTTGATTAATTCACTCTTAGATGCAGTGAGACCAACACTTTGTGACACAAGACAATGGAAATAAAAACAGGTTTTGGAAATAAATACGCAAATTCACAATGTCTACCCTTCTGCTCCTCTGTCTGGAACAGCATTCCCACTCATCCATTTCGTCATCTCCACATGCAGCTGTCTTTTAACCTTCCTCCTGCACAGCGCTGAGGAGGACCTTCTTGGTAAGATGAGACAACCAGCAATCTGTGAACCTCACAGATTCAGCAGGTCTGAAACCTCTCAAAATTAAACCCATCTGTCCTGACATTTTGCAAATGGTCATGCTTGCCCTAAGGAGATGCCTCAGACCAAGAGCCAGAGCTTTCTAAAGGGTCCAAGTGAGGTTAGACATGGAGAGTGGGAGGCCAATGGCAGAGGAAGAGAGCAACAACATGATCATGAGTTGTTGAAGGTCACATCTTCACCTTGTAGCTCTGGTGTTGGCAGATGTACAGGGTCATTTGACAAAGGAAGTCTGGGATAGAGCAGGGAACTGGCCCTGGAAAATGGAAAGTTAATGTTTCATCTGGTGGGTGATCCTGTCACACTAGAAAAAACTCTTTGCATTCAATATCTGTGAAGTTGTATTCAGAAGAGGAAGACATATTGTCTGTCTGTACTCATCTCTCTGACTATCCTAACTGATATATAGAAAGCTTTTCTTTCCTTCTTTCTCTCCCATCCTTGATCCAACTCTGTCTCTTTCTTGATTTTTCTTTCTTTGGAGATGCTGCTTCCAGTTCATTTTGAATGGGCTGTGTGGTGTGGAGACAGTCAAGGGAACTTTTTAACAGTCACAGAAAAGGAAAATAATCACCTTGTTTGATACATGTTACCTATTATTTCTTTCCTCTCTTCAGATGGGACTACCAGTCCCTACTCCCAGCCTTTTGACATGATGGCTTAACACCGTCCATGCTTATTAGCTCTGTGGAATTTTGCACTTCACTTTATCTTAGAAAATGTGGGATACTAAGAAGGTACAATTCCATCAATTATGCCTTTCCAGGTGGTGCCATGATGCTCTTTAACCTTTCCCCACAGATGTATAACGTCAGAGCTTTCAATCTGGATACAACAAGTCTCTGCAGGTGCTTAATGCATGGACAGATACCAGATCTTTACAACAAAATGTCTGCATAAGCAACTTCACATTCACCTACTGGAGGTTCATTTAACTCTTTCTCTCCTGAGATGCATTTTCCTCTCTTTCTACAGCAGTATATATACGAGTGTGTGTGTATGTAATATTTGTATGAAGTCATATTCCCATTACACTCATTGGGTCATCTAAGGATAAAAAGTATTGCAGATCATTCCTTAGTTCCAATGATGGAGCCCAGGATTCAATGTTAAAGGTCACAGGTTTATGCCTTTGATAAGGTGTTGGCAATATGCAGGGCACGTGAAAAACGTCTCATATCCTAATGCAGCAAGTACAATGTGGCTATAGAGATATTAATTTTCAGGTTTGTTGTTTTAGATTGAGCAAATCTCATTTTGGAGAACACAGTTCTATTGACCAATTTTTCAATTTGATAAATATAACTCAATTGAACATGATTTATTTTGGAGAGAGGGGTGAGCTGGATATGTCCTCTCCCACATCCCTTGACAACAAAACAAAATATCCCCTAAAGGCACAGTTGAGGGTTGTGTTTCAGAAGTCCTGAAACCTAATCCTGATCTTGCTGCTATTTCTGCTGTGAGCATGGGTATGCCATTTCACTTCTCTGTGCATCTTCTTTCCCTGCTAACCTGTGGTTCATCTAGTATTAGCTTGCCTCCTGTTTTGTACAACTATCAAGAGCAGAGTCCTGACATCATCATCACTCAGCAGATAATAACATAGATCTTCCCCATAGATATTGGATTCTCAGCTGGGATGAATGACAGTGGAGACTGGAGACCAATTTGAGAGAGTCTACTTGCTTTGCTTGAACCATTTGTGTATTTAAGGGAGAATTCAAGGTGTGTAAAAACTCTAAAAATCTAGAGCTTCTCAGATACATATTTCTAAGGCAAATAGATGAATGTATTATCTGGCCAGAAGTCTTTGTTAGGCCAGCAGATGACTTTGGAATAAACTGCAACCAATTAGTACAACAAAGAAGAGGAACTCCATCTTCAGGGAAATCTCAGAATCTCTTACTTTTTGCAAAGTGGAATACAAAGTCTAAATAAAATGAAATAAAACAAAATAAAATAAATACCTAGTTTCTCTAGAACAAGGATTCATGAAGGCATTTGATTCAGAAACCTACAAAGAAGAAATTTGGTTCTGAAAACATGCAGTATTTCATACAGAAGTTTTCCCAGCCAAACTAATTTAAAAGGAAAATTTCTGTGCATAAAAAAATGCCACTCTGCTGTAGGAACTTCAAGTATGCCAACAGCACCTGCCTGAATAATCTTTTTGTCACTATTCACTGTTACACAGCCAAGGAAGAGAAACCCTTCTCTTCTGGTATATCATCTTCCTTCTCATTTGATGGAGAGATAATACAGAACACTAATTACTTAAAGGTTCACTGAAGGAGGTGAGTAGATAGGTTCTGGGGGGTGGCAGAGTAGAAGGAAAAAACAATATTTGTAGAGGAAATCCCAGATAAATATCATGCTTCCGGACCATAGGTATGGTATGCATTACTTTCCATATCTCAAACAGTTATGGTTTATTTTTTTTTTTAGCAAAAGAAGGAGATAGAATAAGGCAAGGGGTGAAATTAGGATTTTTCAGAAAGGGATAAAAACCAGAAGTTCTTGGCACAAGGAGAAGTTAGTTGGGCACATTGACCTGAAGGCAGGCAACTTAGGCCAAGGAATGAGAAACAGAGGAAGAAGAAAAGCCATGCGGAATCCAGCACACCACCAGGATGCAGCCAGGGATTGGCTGGCAGTGATGTCACTGCCTTCCCTCCAATGACTGACTATGGCTGATGTCATCTCTTTTCCCATAACATGTTCTAACAAACAACATGATGCAGAGGGAGGTTGTTCCTTTTTCTTTCTAGTATTATTATTTTAATTTCTAAATTAATTTTGTAATAACAGCAATTAGACTCTCCTGCCAGCTTGTCCCTGGGGGGTGATTCTAGTTCTTGTGCAGTAAGAGTTTTTTTCCTAAAGAACATTGTAACAGGCATGCAATAATCACCCAGAAATGGACAGCCTGTCGTGTCTTATTGCTTAATTATCCATCTTACCTTCTTTCAGCTCTTTTAATTCTACCTCGTGCAATGCCTGTTTATTTTACTTAATTTTCCCCAACTGCCCACCCTCCTTGCCTAAAGATTATGAAAGCTGAAAACATTTTTCCCTTTCATTCTGCTGCCCTCATGTTCCTCCTGTGTGAACACCATGGATTGTTCCCATGAAGGATTATGAGCTCAACAATTTCTGAGAGATTTTCCCATTTTTAAGTTTTTGGGGACCAGTTTTACCAGCTGTAATATCACTACATTGTCATTTCACTACATATGAATGCAGTCTTGATCCAGTCCCCAAGAAAAACCTCTCCTGAAAGAAACGGAGATGAACCCGAAGAAACCTAACATGCACCAGCCAAAAATACTGCATGAAACAGTGACTAGGTGTTCCTGGGACTGGCTTGATAGGACATGCGCAAAACTACAAAAAAACTACTTAGTGTTTATTTGGGTGTGCCTTCAGTTCCCTTGCACCAAAATCTGCTCCAGTTTAAGATAACTGCTAATCTTTGCCAGATGTTGAAATCACAGCCAAGCATCTGAGCAGTATCAGAATTGAGCAGCCCCTGCCCTTTCCACCAGACCACACTGAGCCAAAAAAAATCCATTCAGATTGCATTATTTTGCTCTCCTGGTCAGGAGAGATGCTCTTTACGGAGCAAAATCCAAGCCTTCATATCCCACCTAAGCAAGACTCTCAAGGCAGTTGGTGAGTAGTTAGAAACATATATGTCTGAAGTCGAAGAGAGGAAAAAAATGAATATTTCACTGGGAAGCAAAGACGTTTACTTGTTTCTTGAAAATAGGAATTAGTCTGTAAAGTTGCTGGGGTAAAAGTAACAAAAATGGTCAATTTTGTATCCATCTTCCAAAGTCTTTTTGGTCCCTTGATGCCCTCATTTCTCGTCATTTGTCTTTTGAATCAAAACAGGTTTAGAAAAGGCTGTGTGCAGCTCTTGAGTAGCTCAGCTGAGACACCCATGCCCAGGTGACAGGAGGGGGTTGGTCCTGGGCTGAGAGAGCAGACGTCTCAAAGGGAACTGAGGAAAGCCGCATCACTCAGAGATCCCACTGGAAGCCTCACAGACAGGCTTCACAATAGGTGAGGTGATTTGATTTTCCCCTTTCTGCTTTCCTGCTGTTTTTTTTCAGATTGATGAAACTAAACAAGGAAAGGGAGAGAGTTCCTCTTCCGTTTAAATGAATTTTTAAGAAGATTTTTACCAAATGAGAATGAAAATAAATAGACATTTTTATACTGACATTTTAAATTCAGTGTTAGCCATCTTTAAACATGTGTAAAAATACAGAAAGGTAAACTAACTAATTTGTTTTTAAATGAAGACCTATTTCCAAGGCAAATAATGGAAAATATTTCTTTTCCAACCTATTGGAATGAGACGATTGGATGGGAAGGGGCTTTGGTATTATTATTGGGTGCTTTTTCCCTGCCTAAATGAATTGCTCAGGGCAAAAGGCATGAATCTGTAATATGTCTCTGTACTACTAAATAAGGATGGAATTTTTTTTTCTCCTGATGTAAAAAATATTAGATGAAAAATATCACCTAGATCAAATTTGGCAGTTGTCTAGTGTTTGCTAGAATTTGTACCTTGAGAATTTCCCACCATGTTTACCCATGCTGAAAGCTGGGAGGGCAACTCCATAACTCTTCTTGGCTTGGCCCTGCCCGGCCCTCCTGGAGACCAGGTTTAGTGTCGCCTGTGCAGCCCATGGGGCTCCACAGACGGCCGCCCGCACGTGGCCTCCGGCCGGCAGTGGTGCAGTAGAGCTGGCGCACATCCAGGCGCGCAGCAGCTGGGTGGTCAGCCCTGGGTGGGACAGGGAGTTCCTAGTGCTCACATCTGCACCCAAGGTGGTGCTTTATGAAAGCTGTGGACACAAGCCCAGCCAAGGAACATGACTGGTAATTCCTCCCTCCAACCTACCAGCTTTGGTTTTTTCCCTGAGATATGCAAGATATGTCAAGGCTCAGCTTAGGAAGGGCTTTTAAGAGATCTTTACCATTCAAAGCAGGCTGAGGTTTCAATATTTTTATTATTTTGGTAGAATGAGTAACAGGAATAATAGTAGCTGAGGGTTGTTTCTCTTCATTGACTCTGTGTTAGGTTTGGAAGCTGTTCGACCAAGACAGTCAAAACACAGACAGGAAATAATCTGTGATAATGTCCAACTGGGGTATCAATTACGGCTTTAGAGTTGCATGTTAAAGGGATATTGTCAGATCAAATTCAAACCAAAATTGTGGGTTGCGTTTTTCAAATACATATATATACATACAGATATGTACACGTATGAGAGAGAGAGAGAAACTGAGACTACTACAAACATTTCCATTTCTCTTTTATTTTTAAGTAAAAAAATTTCTAAAGCAGTCTCCTCCCTGCCGTGTGTGAGACTTGACTGCTGACCTCAGCATAGCCTGAGGGAGTCTGTTCTTATGAGCTTGCTGTGTTTTTTTTACATCCTCTCTGAAAAGACTCTGATGGTTAAAGTGACTCTTTCCCCAGAGACAAGAGGAGAGGGAGGCTTGATCTGTCACAATGGTTCTGTGGCAATCTCTGGAGCAGGAGTGGGCTTGTGACTGCATGGAGGCTTGATAAGTGCACCTCTGACAGAGGAACAGTACATCCAAACACAGACATCAATAGGGCCATTTACCAATTCATGGGGGCTGAAAGAGGTGTCCCACAACAAAAGTCATGCTAGAGAAACTGAGCAGATGGTATTTAAATCCAACCTTACTTAGCACGGTCATGTCATGTGAATATAGGAGGAAAGGGATGCTTTTTCAACCTTTCTTTTCGCCAGGGTGGGAGAGATAGGTGGGACTGATGACTGATTTTGTTCAAAACTAGCTTCTTTCTGGACATCTGTTGTCAAGTCTCGCAAAGATAAGATGGTAACTGCAGCTTGGTGTTACACCAAGAGTCACTGGATGGTCCCCAGAGAGCCATGAAAGATTCCTCCATGTTGGGAGGAATTAACTACGTTCTTTTAATGTAGTTAAAAGAAACAACGTCATACACTATGACTTTCCTTTTCTGTCTCCCTTTTGTCACCCAGAACTAGCAGAAATAAATAGAAACGAGAGGTACTTTTGAAATCAAGCTCAATCCTGTGTCCAGTCGTGGAGCTGGCACTTTAAAAAGAAAACTTGGAGAAAGCTCAAAGAAGAGCTGCCAGAAAGATTTATAGACTGGCAAACCAGTGAGAGAGGAAAGGAGAGCAATTTGTGAGATGGCATATGGGCTCACAGGTTAATAAGTGATTAGGGGACTTATGGAGCGAAAGACCGATATAAAATGGATCTTTGATCTAGCAGCCAGCGGCAAGAGAAACTCCGTGGGCTGCAATTTGGAAATCAGCAAAGCCCACAGAGGAAATAAGCAGCACGTTTCTGTACAGCAGAGTAATGCAGTGCAGGGAGAGCTGCACCCCAAGGGACAGGGTGGATTTACCGTCATTTGGAGCCATGGGATGACATTCCTGGTCCTAGCCCAAATTAACATGAAATATTACATCCCATGTTAAGCACAGGGCCAGATAAACTAGTGAGAGAGATGTCTTCCAGATCATGAGCCTGAACGGCCTTTGGGGAAGAGATTGTCACTGCCCTGGTGTCCTAGCTGTGTGACCTCTCCAATGCTGGAACAAAATTGCTTTCTACATGAATGGACAGAAAGGGATTTTCACATATGTGAACAGAGGGAAGGGACCAAGAGTCCCTGGGTAATGCCTCCAGCCCTAGCCGGTCACAGCTGGATCTCGCCTGTGTACCAGCATGGTTGATCAGGGCAAATGGAAGGCTGTAAAGAGAGAAACAATATGTAAAGTCTTCCTGGTAGTTTCTAAATATGGCTAGGCATGAACTCCTTGGCTCACAAAGAAGGGACCTGAGGCATTGTTCAAGTGAGGTCTTGAGCTAGTGTGATAGAAGCCTTTGGTCTCATGTAGTGATTTGCATGGATTTGGGACTCTGATAAGGAAATCAGAGTCATCACACAGCTCCAGGGGACTGATGTAGAGAAAGAAGTTAGCAGGCTGAAGGTGAAAGCTAAAATAAGAGTGGTTTTAAGTGTGTAGCCACATGTGTAAGACAGTGATTTTCAAGTAGGAAAAAGTATCAGAATGAGTTTTTTCTGCTCTTTCTGTTCTCTGAGAGAGCTTTCACTACTGATTTCGTTAGCTCTCATTCTTAATAAAAGCCATGCTACAAAAGAGCTGTAGCTTCTGCAGATTTATCTCTCATATACATCCATCAAGTTCTGTAGAGGGCCTTCCATCCTTAGAAAACCTTGAAGTCCAGCATGGTTACAAAACTTGTTCAGCGTTTAAGAGGAACATGTGAAACTCCAGGGGCATTCCAGAAAAGCTGACTCAAGTGAGACCAGGCTTTGACCCCAGGATATGATCATGCCTCAGGATAAGGGAAGAAAATTCTTTGTGTTGGGGAAATACAAAGGAAAACAAATTTTCAGACTCCAAAACCAGTCTGGAGTTCATTCTGAGATCTGTATGTTCTTCCCTCTCCTCATGGATATTGTTAAAATCCATGTTCGTCTCTGCAGACAAATCACCCAGCAGTGGCAAACCAGGAGGTTTTACATAGATGATGGCTGAAACCTAGGACTGTGTTTTGGGATCTCAGTGTAGGTAATCGGACCAAGAGGTAGAGACTGGACCTAGCTGTAGAATAAGGATGGGTGTCACGCATCCCATATTCTCCTCAGTCTAAAGGAACAGCCTCCAAAAGCCACTGAGTAGTGGACGCATGTGAAACCCTGACCTTGAGGCAAAAGGTCCCTGTTCCATTTCCTTGCTGCGGAGCTTTCCTGTGCCCAGTGAAGAAGCTTTTTGTCTAAGCTCCCCTTTTTTTTCTCATGCTCCCTTTCTCCTCAAACTCTCTTAGGCAGTTCATGTTCCATGTGACTAGAAACTGGACTGATTAAAAAGGGAGCCTCTGATTATAATAAAACAAAAAAGCCAGAGTTTGTTTTGTTTTCCATGAAAGAAGATCCGGTGGTTGGCCATTCTTTAGAGAGTTACAATTTGGACAATTTGTCAGTGTGTTCAGGACAGAAGAAAGCATGTGACAATGGATTCAGGGACCATGACCATAGCTTGGGACAGTGAGAGGATACACAGCTGACTGATCCTGACAGACTAGTCTGCCTTTCTCCAGAACTGATAAACAGCCCCTAGTCATGATACAGCAACAAGTACCAAAGACACATTTTTAACTATTTTAGCAACATTTTTTCGTTACTCTTGGCTCAAGTAAAGCTTGATGTCAGATTACTATGTGTACGTGCTCATGGTGTTTCACACAACCTTAAGGATCATTCCAAGGAGCCCATGTGCTGAACTGGGACATATCCCAGGACTGGCCAACAGAAGGCTCTGTATTTAACCCTTTCCCCAGAGCCAGAGTGTCAGATTTCTTCTCCTCCAGTTTACCAAGTAAAAACCATGCTTCTAGCCTAGAAAGAGCACTTCAGGAAGCAATTATTTCTACCTGGAAATATCTAAAGATATTGAAACACCACTTTCCATTGATTGTTAAAGAAGGTGGCATCTGTTTTTAGGTGGCTGAAGTGTAAACATTCTCACATTTTTGGGATGTATAATTATATTATTGGGTGCATACATCTACTCTACATGCCAGGACAGAGGAACTGAAGTTGTCTGAAATATAAGTTTGATGATAAATACAATTACATTACATTTAGGAAATCTTCTGGACAGTAGAATTGTGGCATAGATTTCCAAGATAAGGTACCTAACCTGGGGCCTCTATTTCCATTTATAGATACCAGGTTCAAAAATGCTGAGAACACCTGGCTCTCACAGAGGTCATGCAGAAAAAAAATGAAGCAATAAGAGTTGCTTATCACAAAGAAGAGGTGAAATAAACTAAAACTTTTTAAAAGTAGGGACGCATCTAAGAGAGACAATCTGTCTCCCTTTCTGATGATAAGGGAAGACTCAGCCAGGAGAACAGAAAAGTGACAAATTCCATCTTAACAAAAAGAAATTAATGTTTTGTTTTCATGGGACAGTGAGACTCATTGCCACAGGAAAACTGGGATGCCAAGAGCTGAAAGTTTAAGCAATTGCCTAGTTATGAGCAGTTGGGAATTTTTCCATTACAGAGGAAGGAAAGGGCTGGACAGACCATCCAGAAGCTCTCTGCTTCGGATTGTATGACTCCCTTTTGAAACACTGGTGTCAAACAGCACTGGAAACAACCTCATGTTCAAATGAACCAGGAGTACCCTTTGTCACCCTGTTTTCAGCAGAAGGCACATACAAATGACTTGCCAGACACAGGGAGAAAAGCTCTGAAAGAGGCTTTCAGATGCCCCTGTTTTACCCACTCCATGCTCACCACTTTTTTATTGTCAGGCAGCAGATCCTAAACCTGGGATCTTATTCCCAGAGTATGAAGGCAAGTAAAAAAGGACAGTATATCCTACAGGAAGGCATAGAAGTGGGAGATGAACATAGCATCAATAGAAAACTTGGCATGGATTTTCAAGGCACTCCAGAAATAGCAGACATGCTGTCATTGAAATGTAAGAGGAGGAGGGCAGACCAAAAATATATAGGTTTTGTGGGGGTTTAGAAGATTAGAAGAACAAATAAGTAACACAATGGCTGGATATTGACTCAAAGAATACTTGAACTAGATTTGACTGGCACACAGTCCCAGTCTCTATTTGCCAACTGCTTGGAATTGTTTGAGCAATGACCTTGAAAAACATGCAGCAGATTCGGAGATTGAGAAGCCAGAAGGCTGCACTGCACTGGTCTGATCCGATCCTCTGCATAACAGCATCCCTCCAATATCACCTAGCCTCAACTCTGCTAACTTTTTAAGCCAGCAAAAGTGGCTCAGCCACTTTAAGACATTAAACTGGTTCAAAGAATTAAGTCCTCCTAAATCTTGAAAGCAGTTTATCAGATCATGCTGCTTTTGAGACACTAAATTCTTAAACCACCTTAACTCTGGTGGAGGAGCTAAGAGCTTAGTACACCAGAGTGATACCAACTTAAGAGTTTAAACTCTTAAGACACTTTTCACATTACAAGCCAGATTCAGGATCAAGCTTAGTGCCCACAGTCTTGCCTGGTGTTAGTTCAGATGTTTCACATTCAACTGAGCCTCCACATTCCAGGTCGAGAGACTCAAGGATCAATGTCTGTTTTAACTCATTGCCTGCTTTGTCGAATCAGTTCACTTGTCTTCCAAGAGCTTTTGTTTGTATCAATCAGTCTTAATTTATAAAGTTTATCTCCCTTTGCAAATGGTTTTGATGTGGTATAATAGTGTGTTGGGTAAAGTTTTTCAAGCTTGACTCATGTTGAAATTTTCTGATGATAAATAGAAGTACAAGATCATATCCATATCGTCTGTCAAATTCTAAGAAAGAGACCTGACCGCAGTATACTTTAAGACTTTTGTTATGCTTTTGTAACTGATGCAGCACATACACAGTTAGGTTTAAAGAATAGAAGGAAAGGATGAGTAGTTAGGAAATCAACTTGATTCATTAGCAAACAGCAGTCCAGCAAACTCACCTTTCAGCAGAAATTTTTATGACTGGTCATAGACTACATTTCCCGTGAATATACAGTGTCCATATTTACAGCCTCAGAGCTGATCTTTCTTGTGCAAAGGTTGGGACATAAAAAAGAACATAGAATCCAATTTTTCCCATAGAAATGGGCTCACCTGGGATAAGAAACCTGCTGTGGTTTTGTGGGTTATGACGACTCCTGGAACAGTAGCTTACAGTGGTAAAGAAAGAAACTTGTCTTACCAAACAGGTAATATATAAGAACACTGAATGCACAAAAAAAAAGGCTTCTGTTTCTTTTTGGAGGTCTGCATATTTTCTGGAGTGAATGATTTGAGGAGGAGACAAAGGGCCTCTCTGAAAGGGTCGTTCAGAGATGAAGTGTTCTTAAGCTATATTTAAATTAGAGCATGCAACATCATACCCCAACTAATCTGGACCATGTAGTGTGGAGAGACATTTGTATGTGCATCACTCCAGTGTCATCATTTCCACAGGCAGAAAACCAGACATGTGGGCAGAAGGGAGACACAGCATTCTCAAGATTGACTATGAAGGAATAAGAACCCCTGTGCATACTCCTCACACGGAATATTCCATACACACTCTGTATGGTATCAACAGCACCCTCTGGAAATGCTTCACTATTAAAGGGGCTTTCGGCTTAAGATCAAAAGAAGGCTGATCTTCTCCAGGCTGGCAGTGAGTCCCTCAGATGAAATATGGTGTGGTCATCTACAGAGCAGGTCAGCCCAAGACTATATTTTCAGCTTGTTCCTGCAGTGCTGCATTCAGTGGTACAGAGCTGATGATCTTGCTACCCATTTCTTTGACTCATGCACTTTGCAAATTTGTTTAAGAGGAAGGTTAAAGCAAGCCACAGTTAAAAGCAGCTTTGTTTTCCTGAGGTAACAGGTTTGCTCTGTACAGACAGTATCTCTTATCTAATAGCCCTAGAAAGGCATGTAACGTCAAGCTGATACTGTCTTCATGCTTGGCTTATTTTTGCATTTCAGCCCTGAGATATGCAGGCAACCTGCCATCAGCTGTAAAACCACAAACCTCGATCTGTGATGGGGACTGATAACAGAAAATATATGAAAACAGACTCCTTAGATCTTGACTCCTTTCCAGGAGGCTCTGGACTGAGATCTGGCATTTGAAAGTGATTGTTCATGCATAACAAGCAGCATTTTTTATGTTTATTCTTTAAGGCTGCAGAAAGGCTAAAAGAAAAGTGAGTGAGTAGAGGGGGAAATCAACATGATGTTATTAAGCTCCCATCATGACATTAGCAAGTGCAAATCCAGTAGAACAATGGCTTTGACCTGGGCAGCCCATTGTGCTCCCAAGAGCCTTGTCCCCGCTTCAAAATGAGAGGAAACATCATGTCAGTGGGTTGACGTGATTCACAGGGACAGAAAACAGAACACAAAGCCGTCAGCTTCCACTCCAATGGACTATTTATCAGTCCATCTTTCCTTTACTTGCTTAGTCTAAACAGCACTTACTGACCATAAACTTCAGAGTCTTCACATTTTCTCAGATTTCATACTCTCAAATAATAATATACTTGTGGAGTATAGGAATTTGGTAGCATTACTTAAATGTAGATTCTTGTTTGTGGTACTGTTTGTTTTGTAACATTTCAAGACCAAGATAAATCACCAGGAGTGCCTATAGTACCTGTGGTGCACCTGGTGTGATGAGGTGCCTGCTCCAGGCCTAGGGCACAACCATACCAGCCTGCTTCTTTCATGTTTTTTTTGTCACTCTCTGCTCTCCCTTGCGAGATTTCTGCCTAAAGACAGAACTAAGGTTGTGGAAGAAGAATTCCTCTGGATCTGTCTGAGTTTGAAAATAGAAACAGCAGCTACTGCTGCCACTAATATATGAAATGTTCTTCACAGAGGAAATCTTTGTAGCTGTTATTTAGCCTGCCTTGATGTCAAAACACCAGATTCCCCTGCAACTTGAGCTAAGAGGGTATTTCACCACCTGTTTGTAAAGCAGGGCCTGAGAAACACTCCCAAGCTGTTGTGCTGCTGCCTCCAAGCAGGCAACACCACCTCCACACTCTCTTCTGCCTAATAAACATTATCAGTCCTTGCATTTCTTTCTGGGAACAAACTCAAGCCATATGCTGGGAGCAGATCTTCCTCCCATGTTGAATGCATGGCATTGAGCTATCCCCATACTTTGCCTTTCCAAAGTCCTTGGGAGAAGCACCCAGCCACAAAGCAATTTAAATGGATGGGGAGCCAACAACTACACTAAATGGCTTATCTGATCCTCTGGAGAATCCATCTGGAGCCAAGAGCTTTTCTCCATCTGCGTAACAATGATTACACTGCCTTCTCACCCTCATCCTCCATAAACTCCCATAATCCCCTGCCTTTCTATCCAGACAAGGGCAGTAATTCTCTCTGGAGCAAAACAAGCTCGCCAACGGAGAGCTTCAGTTTATCAGGACTACGCTAGCCCCCAGTGTTCAGTTAAAGGGCTACCACTCAAATGAATTCTTCAAGGAGAGCTCTTGCTCCCTCTCACCAGGTAAAGGAATGAAACAGAGTTTGGCTTTGAGGGTGCTGTGGTTGCACAAAAATATTCTGAAGAATATTAAGATACTCTGACAACTGCAACTACCTGGCACCATTCTGGATCCTATTTTCTGCACGTCCTCAAAGCCTGAATTCTTCAGTGCACATGGCTACTGGGACCGGTGCAGAGGACTGACACCTTCTTCCCACCATGTACTGCTTGTAGCTGTTAAGGACATGTTCTTGAGCTCCACGGAGCTGGGGAGAAGCAATTATTGGCATCCTGGCCCATGTGGTTCCATTTGGTGGTTTGCTGTTGAACCTGTCCACATGCAACCACTCTGAAGAAAGGAAAATGCAAGCAATAGAACACAGAGTTGAGATGCGGAAATCAGAGTTGAAGGGCTTTTTTCTCCATGGAGCATTTGTGGGAATGGCTGGACCTGTCCAGCGCCAGCTGCAGGCCACTTCCAGCAGGCCACAAGCAATCAAGAAACCCAAGGAAGAGTTACAAGAAGAAATCAAGCATGTACTGACACCTTCCCAGAACACTATACCAGGCCTCTGACATTTCAGGCTTGTGGACTTCCTGAGGCACTTTAGTAGTCTTCACGGCATTTGATGGTTTCAAGGACCAGCTGAAGAGATCACTGGAAGAAAAATCTTTAGCACAGAACATCATGCAGCAAGGAATACCACAGCTTAGCAACTTAATGTGAAGAAGTATCTCCTGTTGTTTGTTGTTTGTTTTACGCTTGCCTTTGAATTTTGTATGATGTCTTCCAATTTTTCCACCTTTTGAGTAACTTTTCTTTCACTTGTGATACTTGATCCAAATGGGTTGCAGAAGCTCTTTTTAATTAGTTTATATAGAATTATAATCTTGATTTGAACTTGGAAGTTGAAAATAAGGACAAAATCTGGACTAATTTCCTCCTGAAAAGTCCATGGTTGCCCAAATAGACCTAATCACTTACCTTCATCTAGCCCATATTTTTCTTATTATAATGATTTTCTGTCTTTAACTATATAAGACTTTATTTTTGTATCCTGGAGTAGCTAAATGAATTTGAAATGAATATGTATTTCCTGCTGATCTCATTTCATTTTAGTCTTCACCCTAGAATTGAAAACATCAATGCCAGGGTGTGTTAGAGGTACACTTCTGGAAAGGCAATTATCCTATAAATGCTCAGCTGTAACTTATATAATAATTATTTCTTCAACTGAAGCGCCTTTTGAAGTACGTTCCAAAAATTTACGATAGTCCTAACCAGTAAGAATTTTGGTGGAGCAGGGAGACCAAATTCTACACTCCATCTGAAACCACTCCGCAGAAACTCTGTCTGAAGTGTACTGGCGCTGGGTATAGCTGGATAGTTGGATCTCTCACATTAGGTGTTTGGAAATCTGTCTGCAAAGACGTATGCCCTGCAATGTTTACTTTTCAAATATTACTTGGAAATTATACGATGGATGACTGATCCTTTTTTTTTTATTCCCTCTTGGCTGAGGGTTTCCCTGGAACTTGAGACATGTTTCTGCTGAAAAAAAAAATCATTCAATGTTTGCGAAGAACAAAAGAAAGCAGAAAGTTATTCAGAGTGTTATGTAGTTTCACCTGAACTCCATTGGTTTCAGGGTGTATGAGATCTATCAAACATCTTGTCCACCTTAAAAGCTGACTGCTTGTAAAACTTAAACTGATTCTTGTGACACTAGTCATCTAGCATTGGATGGTTAACTAACTTCTCTGTAACACAGCTGTTAACTGAGGGGAGAGGGGTATGGGCTGAGAATCAGCAGATTGGGGGGTCAGTAATCTCTGGCAATTCAAATAAGCTTGAGAGCCTTCCTTCATTTCTCTGGAGCCCTTCTTTTTTTTCCTTGTCTGACGCCTCTTCAAGCCAGGGATTTGTTAATCCTTGTTCTTACACAGCACATTGCACATGGAGCCCTCAAATGTCATTGGGATCCATTGTATGGGCTGACCTTGTTCAGAGATGGTATTAGGCCGCACCATTTGAATGAATGGCATTGGTGAAGAACAGCCACCGGGCAGCAGCATGAAGCTGAACAGCTGGAGCAAAATAGAATCTGGTGTTTTGAGACAAGGACTTTTAAAAGTCAGTTTGTGCTTAGGATTCAGAAAATAGTCACAGAGGCGCAAATTTACCCCTGGCAAAACCCCGGTCTGGGGTCACTTTGGAGGTAAGTGTGCTTCCCTTCTATCAGAGGGATTTGCAAGCAGAAAGAATTTTAACAAGGTCTCCAGACGTGACTAAAGACCCTGTTTGTTTTAGATCAAACCCCCTCCAACTCAGAGCCCTGAGTTCATAAAGTATCACAAGCTCAGATACGTGTTTGTTTTTAGGGCTGACTCCTCCCCCTCTTCAGCCTGGTTCACCTGTTAAAAGCTCATGAGAAATTGTATCCATAGCATTTCTGTCCCTGAAACACTGGCTCGTGGTAAAAGCCAGCAAGCTGCTTCTCTTCAGGCTATGGGAAAATGCTGTCTTTCAAGCCTCCCTTCGTCTGAAGCACTCTGACTCCTTTCCAGAGCCAGCATATGATATTGAGTTCATACATCTCAAGAGATGGAAAAAAAATCTTAGGGGCTCTTTAAGAAATAAAATAATAACAATGTGATGAAGATGATGATGATACTAGTAGTAATAATAATAAATAATAGTAGCCTTTGAATCTGCTGCTGTACTCCCATCAGCTCCTTCTGTTGGGAGGAGTCTTATTTCATGGCTCAAATGAATGATTCACAACCAACTCAATTACTCAAAAGCAATATCCTTCATAAAGAAGAGCCCCTGCTGCTGTTCCTTTGGAGGGTTCCCTTTTCCTACTCCAAGCAGCTGTGTTGGTATTTAGACACAGGATACCAGCTCAGCTTCTACTTCCAGCACAACCTCAATTCATATCCTGCAGGCTTTGTTAGTCCCCAGATGGTCCATAATGCTTGTATAGCAGTTAGCCAGCCAAATAGTGCTTGCTGCTTATCTGGTGTATAACTCTCTGGAATGCATGTAGGGGGAGAATGAGAAAAAATGCCAGATCATCTTCCCACAGAACATTTCCTTTCTTGTCCTCAGCCTCCCCTCTCTAAGCCCAGACAGAAACAAAACACCAGCTAGGGAATCGACCACATTTGCGTCGCAATGCACTTGATCCTTGCATCTTTTCAGAAGCAGCCTGGTGTATTGTGGCTATGAACCTTTGATGCCAGGACATTTATGCTGATCTCTGAGCGCGTGACAACTCGTTTAGCTCTAGCTTAAATGACAGCACCAGGTGGAAGATAGTAACGAAACATGTCCAAGGCTAACCATTTTTGTAATAATGGAAACAGAGGATTTCTCCTAGCAGCAGAAAGAGGACAGAAATATAAAGAGAGAGAGAAGTTATAGGGAAGGGTTCACCATACTGCTGACATTCAGAAATCTTTGTGAGGGTCTTTTGCTAGACTACCCTTCAGCCTCAGCTCCAGCCTGGCTCTTCCTTCAATGTGTGAAGAGCCACACTTGTAACTCCCTGGATGAGTCCTTGAGATTGGCCAGCAGACATATCCACAGTGAAGGAAATGTTTTCAGCAATGAATAAACCAAGGATACCTGCAGTGAGTAAGAAAATAACTGAAGGTGTCTCCAGAGCCAGCTTACTTTTCTCCCCCAGCAAAGACCTGGGGTTGCCTGTTTGTTTGTAGTGTTCTTGACTTAAAGAGTATTGGCAACATTTGGATGATTGCCATCCTAACACTGTGGGCAAATCAGGCATTCATTTCTTTTGCCACTGCTGATCTGTTGTTCTGATATTCAGCTACCCAGGGGTAGCGTAGGGAGGCCATGGGAACACACGGAGACACAGATGGAGGTTTTCATTTCAGATTCACAGCTTCAGAGGTTCTACTTTAATGTAGAAAGAGAATCTTCTGTTTAGTGTGAAAAAAACGAAGTAGTAAATGTTGCTGTTGTTGCTCAGTTTTTTGTCTTCATGAATAACTGCTGAATTCGAAAAGTACTGATCTTGAACATTTCTTTTGGCTGGACAAGTGGAGTGAGCAGTGTGGAGAAGGAAGAAATTGTCATAGACCCTAATTCTTTATATTTTGTTATACCAAAATAAAAGGAGACAGGGTGAACACCTTTGCTCTAGGTTCCAGAAACACTGCTACATTCCTGAGTAGGAACTCTGGGCGCTAAAGAACATGACATCAATTAAAAAAAATGCAAAGGCATTAAATAGAAGACAGCAGTGACAAAGGAGAAGTATCATATTCTCTTGGTGCAACAGTGAAAATGTATGCTGTGATACTCCATCAGGTAGCCAGCCACCCCCAGCTTCATTATCAAGTATGAAATAAACAAATGGAAATATATTCAGTCTTCTATTTCTCAAGGGAAGCTCCTAAGGTTTTTCTAACTTTATATTCTGTGATTAAACCCTTGCATAAAAGGGACTGTGGACAAGGGTACGGTGGAACTGAAGATGAGTCAATGAAAGATCATAGAAATATTTTGGTTTCTTTTTCAAAGTGTTTTCAAAGGAGTTAAGAAGGACACTGACCTGATATAAAATGCTAAAAATCACAGTTGCAGGTCAGCAAAGATATTGCTAATTCCCATTTCACTCCCTGAGTCTCCATGGATTTTGCCACCCAGAGCCTGAATGACAGCTATTTAACTTCCACTGTTGTAATTGTTCCCCAGTGGCTCAATGAGTGCATTGAAAGAGTTAATTCAGAATGTATCCCACTGTCATGTTTCTGTCTTTTATGACAACTCTTTCTTAGTGTCTGTTAAGTGTTTACATGTGGTTACTTCTCTTCCACATAACATTACCCATACCTAAGTCATCAGACAACTGAGCTGGCCAATGAGGTCTCTCTCAGCAGCCCAGCACTCACCTAAAAGTACAAGACTTACTTACACTGCAGGGCAGCAATCCTTTTGCCATGTTCTACTGTCATGCTTTGGGGCTGACATATTAATTCTCCTTTCCCCTAAAAAGATTCCACAACTCTAAGCCTCCACCAGAAAAACAGGACAGGCAGGGAAGCAAAAAGCATGACATTGAAATTCAGATGCCAAGTTCAGTAGCATGAATAAAAATTGTCTTAAACTCTGAGGTCAGGAAGTCACCAGCTGGAAGTGGAAAATCGCCACCAGTAAATTGCTGTGGGTTGGAGTTATGAATGCTAGTTAGTACCAATGAACTTCAGAACAATCTCAGCTGTAGGGAGACAGGGCATCTTGGAACGAGGCTGAACAATTCCCGACTGTGTTTTCTTTCTTCTTTCATCTGTCTTGAGCTCTCTCTGCTTCCAAGATTTCTCAGTTGAGGCAGTGAAAGATTAAACCCTTGTGGGAAATTCTTGTGGCACATAATAGGGGTGAAAGAAGTGAGATTCCATAGGGATTGAATGCTATTGTAAGAAAATTTCTCTCAGATCCTATGGATGTCAAGAGGGAGGGAAAATGTCCCAGTACTTGAGATGTGCAAATCTCACTGGAGCACAGAGGTGCATCTATTGCCCTGGTAAGCTAAGATCACTGCCACTTCTGTTAAACCACAGCCCAGTCCAGCAGCAGGGAGCCAGTACCATGTATGTTCTGCATGTTTGAGCCCAATTTATAAACAATAGAAGTTGTGAAGGTGCTGAGTTATCTTTCTCTGCTGGTCCACCTTTCACTTGCAGGAACATTTTGTAGGGGTTCTTTGTCAGCTTATCATCATTCATCCATCCATTGCTGTGCACATCAGCTTACAGCCTTCTGGGATATAGTCATTTCTTAGCTGTCATCTAGAATAACTGTTTCTTACTCTCTTCCCAGGATGTAAAGCAGGAATAACACAAATTAATAAATGTATGTATGTGTGAATCGAAGATGTGCCCAAATCACTTTGGCTAGTCCAAAATTTTAGGGTGGGGAAGATTTCAGGTTGAAGAGGTTGGACCACACCTCAATGATGATACAATTCCCTGCAACATTTTATGGGACACTTGAATATAAGCCCCTACTATTAAATTTGGTTTGAGGTTTCCATAACAGAAAGGGGCCAGCTTGCATTTCAGATGTCATTTGTGTCGGGGAAGCTGGACAAAAAGCAGAAAGTTGGCAGCAAAAAACACCAGGCTCATTTCACCTTCCAGCCACCCCTCTCCAGCCTCTTTGGCTAACTCCCAAACCATGGCAGGAGCTGAACACTACTTTTCATTGAGTGACATACCTGGCTCTAGAAGAACACGCCCTTGTGGAATTGGCATCCAGGCAACATTTCCATTCCTCTGCACAACAATTTTCTTTAATGCCTCCCAAACTAAGACAAAACCCTGAAGATTTGCTACCATGTTCTGCTCATTATATTGGTTTTATAAGGGTGTGGAACTTTCTTGCATGATGGCAGGATGGCTTCATCCCCGAAACTTAAAATACAGCAAGGAAGTATAATAGCTGGAACTTTATTTTTTTTTCCATCAGACTTTTTATGGTTTGGGTTTGTTTCTTGAATATTTACTATTTTATCCCAAATCAATTCACAACGACTTATGTTCTTTTTCAGGAATATGTTTAGCCTTTTAGACCTAGAACAGCGGTTGTCAAATCAGACATCTTGGATTCACTATATGGAAAACACAGAGGATCATAGCAAACAAGACAGCCAGGACCTCAAAAAATCATCATGAAAAGTCACTCCAGTGCAGGATGGTTATACCTGTGTTATATTTAACCTCTTCTTCCAGCTTTTAGGTCCCATGATTCTACAAGTCCTAAAGAACTCGTCTCTCTGTGTGATGGACGCCTCTCCTCCAAGATGCTTATGCTGTCCTTAGTCTCTCTGCGATTAATACCAAAAACCCTTTCCTTATTTCCAATCAATTCTGCTTTGTTTCAGTTTTAACCCATGGCCTCTCACCCTGTCTGCATTGACAGACAAAACAAGTTTTTCCTTTTTCTTTGCAGCTTTGTGTGTGCACAGAGACATCTATCATAGACCTCTTCAGTTTCTTTTCTCCAGACTGAACAACCCTACTTTCAATCTTTCTTTCTAAGTCAGGTCTTCAGTCATTCCTGTCACTTTCCAGCTGGTCTACATCTTTCCTGAAAAGCAGTAACCAAAACTACAGACAGTATTAAAATTGAATCCCTACTAATGGCAAGAATAGTCGAACAATTGGTTCATACATACAGGCTGTTCTCCTGCTTATCCGTCACTATATGACACTTGTCTCTTTCCCAGCAGCATGATTACATTGGATTATGCTCAATATCTGACCTGCTCTAGGCAATCCTAATCCATCCTCAACTCAGCTGATTGTTCTGCTTAAGGGCACGAACCCACACATTTCTTTATTGAAATGCATCCTATTTCTCCTGTACAAGCAGATCTGACTCAATCCTCTCTGAAGCCTACAGAAAGAATAGAGTCTGTGCTTACGTTACGATGTGTAATGAGGCTGTGATGCATCTTCTGTGTAAGGATTCTGCACAAAAGGCATACTAGTTACATAGCACGTTTTCCAATTGTCCATTAGAGGAGCATTTAGAGATGCAAGGAAGAAAGCTGTGTCCTTGACCAGGATACACCACTTTGCTGTTGCGTGCCACTTCTTTCTGTTATCCTCCTCATGATCTTCTGAAGCCTGAGCCAGCCCATAGTGAGATTCAAAATCCGTAGGAATATAAGGAAATTGCTTTCATGTCCTATGGACTGCAAGAAGTACTGACATAGCCCTTGAGCTAGCTGAGGGAAGCTCTCTAGTAAATCTGTGAAAGATGTGTCTCAAAGACCATCTATTGAGACCATGAATTTTGAAAATAAACTCATAGCTCCACATAGGGATTCTGTTGACTTTGCTGCTTCCCACATTGTGCAAAGTGCTTTGAGATCCCTGGGGAAACCCAGAAGTTCTCTTATTCTTTCAGCTGGCTGAAGGCCTGGGTTTCAGTTGAAAGTTTTTTATGATATCTATACTGCATGGTGCGATTATTTTCCAGTGGTATGGCAGGTTATTCCAGGCTCTCACATGAGTAGAAAACAGGAGTAGCAGTAAATTGAGGCAGATGGTTTGTTTCCCTAAACTGGCATTCCTAACAAAGGGTTGTGTTTGCACAAAGCTTCAATAGGCAAATAGATGAGGAACAACATAGATGCAAAGGCATCATATCAATACTGCCACCCTCTAGTTCCTCCATGGGTTAAAGAGTCCAGTACTCTCCATTGCTCCTCCTCCTTCACTCTCTTCCTGAAAGTGTTGTAATGTGTTTCACAGAAAGTACCTTTTCTCTTCCTTTTTGGTGTAATATTAATCTTGGGAGGGGGGAGAGGGGAGAAGTTGGGGGAAGGGAGAATTTTGACGTTCATATTTCCCTTGCAGTTAATCTCTTTAACAAACTTCTTTAACAAATGAAAAGTCTGACAGGAGGCAGAGTCATTAAAATGAATTAAAATGCATCCAGGAGAGGTTAGTAATGAAGCCACTCACCAGACAATGCCCCTTTTCTTCTTGTGTGAACTGCTAGGAAACATCCCAGATTATGGAACAAAAGGTTTTGCAGCCCATACTGGTGTCCTGAGACAGCCAAACAAATCTGCTCCTACTGGGTGCTAGAGGATCTTCCATCAGCTTCAAGGGAGAGTTTGGCACAGGATGAGGGCCAAGATGGGGTCAGCAGCAAATGTTACACAATACAGCAAATGAGAATTTGAGGTGGGAAACGATGAAGGCACAGGCACAGGAGGAACAAGAGCCCTGGTGATGAAGAGGAAATAGGCCATGATAAGCACAATGCAGCTGTAGGGAGAAAACCTAAAGGGATTCAGAAAGCAGGTTTTCCTAACCCAGGCAGGGATGTTCGGATAGAAAATTTACTCAGTATTTCAAAGGAGGCCACCTAGATCCTCTTTGCTTCAAGAAATCTGTTGTTAAATTTATTTAGCTGAAATTATGCTGTTTTCTGGTCCACCATGGAGAGAGTCCACAAAGGCAAAGCTACCATATGTGACAATGCTAACAAAGATATGGGATGCCCGTATGGTATTTTCTTCCGGCTCTTGTTGAAGGAAGAGCCATACAACCAGGTGTGGGAGCGTGGCCTCTGCTCTCAGGTATGTCAGTCAACTTGTGATCCACTTGTGCATCTTACAATGAACAGTAACAGAGACAAGCCAAAATTCAGTGGGCTAAAGCTGCTCTTCTGGGTTTGCTCCTTCACTGAAAGTGTTGAGAGGTCAGCAAATCAGCAGAAGGTTGAAAACAACTCCTCTAAGTGGAAGATAATGCAACAGATAAATAAAAACTGGATGACTGGAGGAACAGAAATCAGTTTTAAAAAACACTTAGACTTTTTCAAAATATTATTCCCACTGTGGGGGAAAAAAGCTGGAGTCCCTTCACCACTGCTGTGTCTCAGTTCTTCCAGATCTCTCCTGTTTTTCTTTCCAGAGGGAAAAGGTTGCTGAAGTTCTCAAAGCTGCCATCAACAATATTTGCAGTTTCTGAGCACCAAAGCAAAACAATTTTCTACTTGCTAAGGTGGTAAAAAATTAATTTTGAAACTCAGAAAAAAAATAATCTGTTTTGTTTTGAATGCTTGGTTTCAATTGCTAGAGTCTCAGTTTCCCAGCCAGCCCCCATATCTGCCTGGAAAATGGCAGCTCCGGTATCTCAGGTCAAAGTTATTGGTGAACAAAGATTCCCACCTGTGGCTGGAAACTCAGCAGAACTTCCAGGGAAATAAAAAACGATAACAAGCTGCTCCGCTGACATGACTGAAACTCTGAGCTGTGTCGGCTGAGTCTATACCTCAGTTTCCTGATGACAGAAAAACAATGAGGTACTGAATTGGTGAGGGACCCATTTCACTTGTGGTTTGCAGCATTATTATATCAAAACATGTCCAGCAGAGTTTAATAGTGTCAGCATTTAATGTTCAGTATAATGTCATTCCTACAGACCAAGACAGACACTTCCCATAGGTAATTAATCTTTTACAAGTAATATAGCCATAGTAAGCAAAAGTGGATGAAATATATTAATGGACGGAAAGGTTGGGGGCAAACCATGCATGGAGAAACATTTCTCTGCATTAGTCCCACAAAATTACAAGTGAGTTACAGCTGATAGATTTAGGACAGTTCCTGTTGAGTAATTGTATTCCATGAGGGTTTTCAATACAATGTGATATTCATTTTCACTTTATACAGTAGAGACAATAATGGCTACAGGTGCACAGGCTGTCTTGCTGGGAGGAATAAAACTGTGATTGTTTAACATCTGACTTTTCTCACACAGTTATAGCCTTTAGATTTGAGCTATATTTTGCACATGTCTCAGACGTGGGTTGTTCTTTTTTTTTTTTTTTAACTCCAAGAGTCTAGCTCTAAAAAATGCAGGCTCTAAAGACCCATTGTCAAATGAAACACACTTCCCTCATTTGATTTGTTTTTTCCTCTCCTGCAATATCAGCTTTCACTACAGAAATGCAGACAACTCCATGTTTGGGTAGAGGAATGAAACTGCCAGTTCATTCAGGATACATGGTTGCCAGGATGGGCTCCCAAAACCCAAGTCCCAAAACAGGAACTTTTAGGTGCACTTCTGAAAACCTGGATATCCCTGTAAACTTCTCTACATTCTGCAGGACTTTACTGTTGCTTTTTTTGCTTTGGTGTCTGATCAGAGCTCCACTGTGTCCTACTGGGACTTTCCTGCTTTCTCAAACAAGAATAACAACAACAAACCCAATGAGCCAAGTGAAGAGAGAACCTGAACTTTCTCCTGGAGAAGAATATATGGCTATTCTTGGGTTTTGCCTGCCAGCTGCCTTCTGTCTCAGAAATAAACTCCCCTTTCTTCAGTTCCCCAGAGACACTAGTTTGCTTATGAAGTAACTGAGACTAACTGCATCCACCTGTCAGATTGACTCTGCTTTTTTACGAAGGACCCAGTACGTGAGCTGAAGATGGGACAGGAGAGAAGCCCAACAGAGTCTAGCAAAAAATTTCTATACAGTTTTCTCTTTACCGGAGAAGCTGTAGGTTCAGTCTGATCAGGAAGAGATCTAAGGCTTTCTTATATGAAAAATGTACGTCATTTTATTATGTTTATATGTTACATTTTAGTTTAGGGAGAAGAATGACTGCCCCTAAAATTGTCCTTGTTTCCTGCCATGGAACAAAGAATTATTTCTTCCGTAATACTTCAAAAAAATTAAGACATAGGCTAAACATTAATTTTTCTGATTTGCCAGGGAAAAATATGGGCAAAATCAGATTAAGAAGAACTTCATATTTTTTTAAACAAGAAGTTGCAGCACTGTTTTGGCAAAATGTTTGTTGCTTTTTTTTTATGGTTTTCCAAAAGAATATTCCCTCCTTCAAGTTCTTTGCTTAGGGTAATACTGACTTTCAACAGATTTCTCTCTTTTAAACATCTCTGGGTTAACTGCCTCTGGAATTTGCTCTTTTACATCTCTCCAGAAAGAAAATAAATCCTGGCAGTTTTGCTTCTGGAGTTACAGAGTCCATCAATAAAACTTTTCAGACCATATGGATGGCCTGGGAACATACACCCTCCATCCCCTCCCTGGACTGAGTACCCAAAGTGCCTTTTCTACCATTTCCCTTGTATTCTTGTAATTCCTTCTATGTGTTGTTCACAGCAGGTCTGTAAGAGCTGGCACTAGTGCTGATTTCATATAATTTTGCTTTCCATTGCTGGCCCCTAAGGCGCAAGTTCCCATCATAATTTTCCCAATGGATGAAACAAAATGTCTCTGTGATGTGTAAGAAGAGGCATCCTCACACTCCTGCCTATACTGCAATGAGAGCCCTGGTCTCACCAGCTGCCAAGTTTTCTCAAAGCTTTTAGGAATGTAGCTGTGCTCCTCTCACAGACAGGAGGGAAATCTGGACTCTTAAAAGCCCTGGGAATGGCACAGGCATAAAGGTACACACAAAGCTGTACAAGCACAGACACTCAGCCAGGTAGCACAGACTTTGCTTCTTTAGGCAACAAGGCTTAAAACAACCAGAAAAAAAAAATACCCTCAATATCAATCATACAACAGCTTTCACTCATGGTAGGATTTTTGAACCTGTTTTTAGAGCATCATACCTAGGCCCAGCATTAACTGAGGGTCTCGTTTCTCATCTGAAACCATTAAGCTGTTCCCCTTGTGAACTCTAATCAACATCTGAATCCACATACCCTGAACATAATGTGTCACCTTCCTCACTCTTGGGAAATGAAGTCCTCCAACTAGCACTACAGGGGTGAAATATGGACTGCAGATGTTGAACCAGGAAAGGGCACAGAAACAAGTTTGTGAAGTTGAAATACAGCCTCCAAATGTGTTTTCCTTTGACATTTCAGTCAGCTGTTCCACAAGTCTTTGGGAGAAGAAAGGTTTGCTTTTCCCTCCCTTCTCCTTCCTCCCTCCCTTTTCACTTCTAAATTTTTGAACCATTATTTATTCACTTTTATCTTTAATTATTTGTACTTTGTGCTTTAACACCCGCGTACATTTTGGAAGTCACCTCCAAATTTTACCTTGGTCCTTGCTTGTTGAAATGTGGCAACCTTAAATTGATACACCGAGGCGCAGGCAGAGAAAGTGCTGGGCTCTTCTAGACTCTATGTATTTGTTTTGTTTTGTTTTAACTGAAATTCATTTTTTATAGGGAATAATTCTAGTGGATACTAAAGGACACAGCTGGGCACATGTGGCCAGTCAGATCTGCCCACTCATACAATGAAAAAGCAGGAGTAAAATTGAAGTCATATTGATCAGAACAGACTCTGGAGCTCAAATAAGTCATAAGCAATCTTTCAACTGACTTTGAAGCAGGTCTTTGAGACCAAGTCTATTTTATATGGTGGAATGTGGGAAAACAACCACCGCAGCTTGTAAAATAAAGGGAAACAAGCAATGCTTCTGTGTGCCTGCCAGCCCCAGCCTCCCAGCCCCTTCAGTGCCTGCAAATGGCCAGAATGCACCCATTCCCCACTTGACTCCTATAATTTTCTGACCAATTTAAGCACAACCTGTAACTTCACCTTTTACATGATTCATAAATTGGAATGCCTCCTAATTTTAGATGCACTTTGTAAATCCAATGGAAGTGATTTTGTGATCAAAAAGCCTTGGACTGACTTCCAGAGGAGCTATTCCAGTTGTGAGCAATATGGCTTACAGCAGAAATGGGTCCCTTTGGAATAAACCCATAGGCACACACCCCATGCACTCTGCATGTGAGGACACACTCACACACACACCCATATGAGCTAAAGCTACACAGAAAGCTGAAGCTGCAGGTATGAACCATGTTCGTGCAAGTTCAGTTTCCGTAAAGTACACAAGTTTTTCAATCTCTGTCCATTTCACAGTCAGTTTTTCCTATATAATTTCACATTTTTCTGAATAAAAGGTATTTAAAAATAGCTCTCCATGTTGGAGTGCTGTGAAGGCTCCTTTGAATAAAAAAGAGCAGGTCAGAGGACTGATACACATCACAGGGATGAAGGGAGAAAGCACTGCTTTTCCAGCCTCATGTCCTGCGACACACAAAGAAACCTCAGCAGTTGGTACAGGTAGCTGGAGGTTGATGTTTATTTTGGCACCTGCCAAGGTGACTTTCTTGCTGGGATCAGGGCTTAGCCAGTAAACTGTGCTGGTAGGACAGTATCCAGACCAATGCAATAAGCCGTGTCTTGAGGAAAGCCAAAAGAAAAGGCAAAAAGACCACACACAACTCAGGATTGATGCCTGTATTTTACAGGAGGTTGTGTGGAGTTTTTCTTCCTTTTTTTCTTTTTAATTTCTTTCCTTATTTTTTTTCCTTTTTGTGAAAATAGTTAAGGACTTGAGAAAAGATTTGAGTCATTATGAAAATGTAATTCTATCTCATGATACATCTGTAGTGAGCCAGGGCAGCTAGGTCTGGGGGAGTCGGCAAATCAGGCTCTCTGATTAGAAAGCAGGGAGGACTTTGGTCAAGTTTAATAAAAATAGACTTGTTATATTTGGAGCATTTTACCTGAGTAGGTGTTCCCTTTTTAATGCCATCTTTTATTTGCTCGTCAGGCAGTGAGACAGTTCCTGCGAGAGGGGCAGGCTCCCAAGAAGACTCAGTTCTGTGTCTGGGAGGGATCTGTGACTGCTATGGGCAAGAGGACATGTTAAGAAGGTTTCTGGCTATCACAAAACCTCGTCCAGGCTGAGGGGGAAGGTTAACTTTTACATGGTATGAGTTGCCTATAGGAATTTCTCTCCCTCCAATGACACATAGGAAGAAAAATCCTTTTACTTGTCTCGCCTGTCAGCTAAAAGCAAGGGAAAACAGGCCCCATTATATTTACAGCCCAGGTTTTAGACAATTGGCTAGTGTCCCTCTTCCCTGGTGAATCACTGCTATTGATTTAATAAGCTTTAATGCAGCATGCAAACAGCAAAAGTCAGCCCAGCCAAAACCATCGAAACCACCGGGAAATCCTCAGGTCTTTGCAGTGGACTTGTCAGCCTGTAACAATGATGGACAGAGACTCTTTGGCAGCCCAGTTTGGGGGCAAATAAGAAGAGATTTGCACAGTACTTAGCAGCTCTAAGTAACTATCTATGGAAAGAAGCAACAGCCAAGGAGGTAGTGAGGCAGTCAACTTTAAATCATTACAGAAAGTGATCATTAGGGAAAGCGGTCAGATCATTTCCCTTCATTCCTTACTCATGAACTCCCTTGGACAGTTATGGACCTCCAGTATAATTTCCAGAGAAATTTAGGGCAGCTGAAAACGAGCCAGCAGAGAGCCACTGAGATGGCCAGAACACATGAAGACCATGTTCAAGGAAGGGCTGAGGCAGAAGATAGGGCCCCAGACCTTCAGCAGCTTCAGAGCATAAAAGTAAGACTGGTGAACAACATGATTTAACAGGAGGAATTTGTCTTCCAAGACCCCAAAGTTCCAATTGAACAGATTGTGCTGGATTCTGTTTTCCTTGTCCCTCGTGACAGGATCTCACAGAGTCTGTTTCTCCTAGGTCTCAGACTTGTGTTTAGCCAGAAACCACCTCTCTAGACTTACCATCCACCCTGATGTCAAAAACTACAGTGGTCCTCTTTTCAGAGGTGTCCTCTCAGAAACTTTCCTGAGAAGATTTCTTTAACTAGGATAGAACTCCGATCAGCAATTGTCCCACATTCCTCAGAAAATACAAATAAGCTAAATAAAGAAAACCAAACAGTGTTTTTCATCTGACAATAGATACTATCTACTGCAAGGGGCTGCTTTATTGTCACTTTGTTTAACAGGGCAGGTGACCCCAAATTGAAAATATGAGAAACATGATAAAGCCTAGGATGGGGGAGACAGAGAAATCAATTGACTTTTGAATGCTCCTTTATACAATTTCATTTGATAACACAAGCATCAGACTAGAACAGCTTTAAGACTTTGAAGTTCTCAATATTTCACTTCTTTGGGGCTTCATCACCTCCAGCCACAGGCCACAGGACATCTCTTGGAGTCTGGGAGTTTCTCTAATCTGTAGTTGCAATTGCCTGCTGTTTTCTTAATACCATGTAAGACCAGACAGAGGTTATAAGAGCTTTCTCTTTCCTGTCTAATTTTATCTGAGTAGTCTGAAATGTCCACTGCCTGAGGGTATAAAAATGGTTGCTGATAAAGCTGACTGTACATATTTCCATCTGTTGTTGTTTCTTGGACTCAGACATTTTGCCTGTTTTGAGTTAATTGTTCCTTGGCTTTACTTCTCATAAAGGACTCATGGGACCTTGACCTTTGGCACTTACACAGCTTTATAGTGTAGTCTTATGCACATGGATTATGCAGTATGTATGGAGAGGAAGTAGTTGACTGAACATGGCTTTGGAAGTCATGAACTCTAGAACATGTATTGGGACCTGAAGAGACCCTAAGAATCTAACATTTCCATCTCTTCTTACAGTGTGAGTATCACCATTCCAATACAAAACACCTACAGATTTAATCTACCCTTGGGTGAAATGAATTCTTTCATAACTGTAGCTTAGCCCAAATAATTGTATGTGCTGTAGACACTTGACGCAGTGGGGTATATTTAATAAACCAGAGCTACATAGACCAATCCTGTGGTTTAGCTTTAGAACCTCTCTATCAAAACCTTAGGAAATGAAGAGTTAAAAAGGAAATCCACATGTGTTTATAGCCAAATGGACTGTAATGAGCGTGTGAAATGAGTTACCAAGGAAAGCCTCTTGGTAAATTATGGTTTAAGCATCAAGACCAGTAAAAAAAAACAGATTAAATGAGAAAATGGAAGACATAAGGTTCAGAAGGTGAAAGTTACAGGCAGTTGACAGGCTTGCCAGAAGTATCCATCTTCCCTACAGTGACTCATGTTTTTTATCTCAGTTACCACATGTGTCCTTTCAGAAAGAGAGCAGACCACCTATGTGACACTGGCCTTCTCCTCTGTGTGCAGAGATATGCCCGTACAATTATAAGCATAAGGCTGTGTGGTCTAGGATTTCAAGGGGGAAATAAAAGTTGGATTCAAGATCCTGAGTTTTAATCCCAATGGTTCCTAAAGGCTCATTGCACCAAATCTGAGAAAGTCACTTGCTTCTAGCTGCAATTAAGGAATATGAGACCTTTGGGGAACCATGTTTTCTATGGAGCAGATCTTTCTTGTTTCCTTGCTCCTTTCTAAGCAGGGTAATAAAAGCAAAATGGGCCTATTTAGATGGTCCTTCTTTATGTTTCTATTCATTCATTTGTTTGTTTTCTTGCTTTGCTAACTGGCCCATTCTGCAAGTAGACCCATTAAGAACAGCTTATTCCTTAGAGCCTGAGAATAATCACAAAAAAAGATTTTAAGAGATGCCCAGATTCACATATAAAATTTCTCCCTGAAGATTTGGCTGCTATTCCTTGTGAGCCAGCTCCAGATCCCACAAGTACTGCAGCCTTGTATCTTTGCCCTAGACAGAGCTGCTCACCCAAAGTCCTGGCCTCCTTGCTGCTAATGGCTAAAACCTTGTGCAAGTACTAGCTGAACCAGGGTAAGAGACATCTATTACACTTTTCTGCTAAGGCAAGCTTGTTCCACATCAGTACTTTCCCCAGGCTAGTTTTGAAATAGCTGAGCAATAAAGAATTTTCATCCTTGCAGATTACAGGGTTGCACACTGATGGGATCTTCTTGCTCTGGCTTAGCAATCGAGTCTTGTTGTTCCAAGCTGTCCTTGCTCCAGTTTTACCTTATTTTCTTGAAAACGATGACCTCCAGAAAAGTACAGGCAGCTTGCCTTATCAACATATATTGGTGGCTCCTGGGTATGCTGAGGCTCATAATATATGAGAGTCACGTTGGAGGTCAAGATGGTGCTAGGCTTGTCGCGTCAGTGGAAAGGACAATTGTTTCTCAGGGCACTTCTTTGTATCATGCAAAATATAAATTTCTTCAAAATCTGAAGCTATGGAAGAAAGAAAGTTTTCCAACTGAAAACATGAAAACTTTCCATTGAATGCCAGATTGTGTGATACAAAGCATTGATGGCCCTCTGGCCACAGCTGCTTCTGTTTAGTCATAGTGTGAGTAAAGAGACACTCAAATAACACATTTGCACTGGAACAGCCTTTGCCATAATTTGCATTACTGCAGCTGGACTCACATCAAAACCCGTTGCACTGTGTGGAAAGCAATTATCCACTGCAAAATAGTGGAATGAAAAGCAGTCTTCAATATCCCCTTTCTTAATGGCACTGAACCAGATCCAGCAACTCAACAGAATACTTTGAGACACTTTCTCTGACTCCCCCACTCCAGCACTCTTTATTTCCTTTTTTTTCTCAAGTTGCACCAGAAAGATACAAACAGGATGCTAAGATGAGAGCAATTTTACCAGACCTTTTATCAACCCATCCAGGTTCTTGGCTGTCCTGGCAAGACTTGTGTTGCTGCTTGTAAAACTGTGAGGATCCTGGTTAGGGGTCACATTGCACCAATTTACAGAATATAAACAAATATTGTGAGACCAACCATGAGATATGGGGAGGATTCAGCTAAGCTTCTTGCACAGACTTTGGGGCCCAGCTGGTGGCCAGACTTAACCCAGCCATGTATTTTTGAATCTGGGAAGGGATGATTGTTGGAGCTGTGGGATCAAGGACAGCACAACCCACAGCAGAAAAATTCATGATGTGGAGCCTATTAAAAGAGATGAGTAAATTAAATGTTATCAGTCCCATTTGGTCCCATTTCATAAAACAGGTGCTTGTTTTTTCTCCAGCAAAACACATGCATGAGAAAACACTCATGGGGACCAAGATAACAGCCTTGTGATGCAAAGGAAGGAGTCTACTGAAACAGCCTTGCATTTTCAAGTGTGTCCAATAGAGTGCCTTATTTGGGAGATGCAGCTTGTCAAGTTCAAGTGAAATTAGATCATTGATTTTCTGCTGCAGGAAGAAAAGCAAGATTTCCAGGAAACCCGAAGAGCGGTTGGTTTGTTTATTTTTTATTAGTATCATTCATGTTTTTCCTAGCTGTTAAAATTTCCATCACAGTGTCATTTGTAATCCAAATTCCTTTTAGGTTTTCTTCCTGCCACTCTGAGGGAAAGAACTCCACCTTCGGAATAAAACTTCCCTATTAAGTAGCTTGGGGGTTTAGGCTCTTTTTTCACACCTTCAGTACTTCTCCATGACCTATTAGCAGATTGGAGGGTCAGTGCCCTATCAAATATCAGCACCTCGTGATAGTTAATACATGACCTCAAAGAGATTCCTACCTGCACAAACAAAACAGGGCTATATGAGTGGGCACCTACAAAGCAAAGACCACACAGAAATAGTACTGCACATGAGAAGATATTCCAATCACTTAGTTTAAGATGCAGCTCCTTGCTGTCATTCACTGTTGTCAGCTCAGTATGCACCACAAAAACACTCAGATTTCCCATCCCATGGCAACTGCGCATTTGCCAAAGGTCTACTGTCTTGCTGCAGTCTTCCCCAAAGGACAATACCAGTATAGCACACTGACTTGATGGGTGTTTCAGAGCATGTGTCTCTCATCTCAAGTGATAACTTGGGGTGTTAATTTGCAGGGCGTGCAAATTGTTCCTCTCCTGCTCAGCTATGGTAACTGCTTTGTGTATTATATGATGTGGCTTTGCTTTTTCTGAGCCGCTGTGGAGGCTGTGGCTGGTTGATGTCAGTAGTAGTCATCCTGAGAGGTGACTACGTGACAGGTTACACAGGGGCAGAGCTAGTGAAGACCTAACCAATCTGTGCGAGATGCAGGACCTGAGGACTACAACTTTGCACCCCAGAAGTAGATGCTCAGCAGTTTTAGAGACAAGGCACAGAGCAAAGAAGAGGAGCTATGTCTCAAAAGCTGCATTTGAGAAGCACTGTTGTAATGAGTGCACAAGGCGTCAAGGGAGGTTAAAAGGGGAGTGTGAGGGGGAAGCAGAAGGAGCCATCGAGAAGAGCAGCGAACAAGCGTGCTAATTGCAAGAGCAGCAAGGAAAATATGACAGGGAAAGGAGTTGAGGGGAAGCTGGAGGGGCCTCATCAGCCTGCTGCTGGGTCGGGTGCAAATGGTTTCAGCAGAGGCAGCTCACAGCTGGAGGGAGCAGGTGCAAGGGCAGACGGACATTGCCCTAAACCTGAGGAGAAGGCTGTAGACAGGAAGGAAACCAGTTTTCCCAAGCTCCAAACAGCAGCACGCAAAAGAGGGAGGAGAGAGAGCAGCACTCAAGAGGAAGGAGAAACAGCTCTGTCAGTCTCCACTTCAGGAGCATGATGGGCAGATGAAAGAAGAATTTACTTCAGCCACTCCTGAAAGATGTTTCTGAGCTGTGGGACTTATCAGCTGTCAGACCAGAAAAGCATAAGCTAAACAAAAAGCTTTCACAACCCTCATTCCCAAACCTGTGCGTCATAGTGTGCCAGGAAAAATGATTTCTGGCCTTTTTCTGTCTTTTTTTTTTTCCTTTTCTTTGCTACTACTAAATGCTTTTCCCTTTCTCTCACTGGACAGCTGGAGGGAATCCAGACGGCTGCTGTTCTTGTGGCTGCACACTGAATGCAACAGATGGGAGGCTTGTAAATGTCTTTGCAAGTAGCCAAACACAATGGTGGTGAGGTGCAGTCCATGTAGGGGGAGCAGATGGCTTTCTCTGCCCTGAAATGGCAGGGTCAATGGCAGTGTGGGCATTCAGGACTTCCTGTCTCTTCATTTTTTCATTATCCACCTCAAAATCTTTCAGTCCTCTTCCCCTGCTCCAACTCCATTCAAGGGCTAGCCTGTTCAGATGGTTGCCACCACACAAAGCCCCGGATGTCTCCACACAGCAGTCTCACTGGTGGAGTCAATTGGTGGCTCATTCTAATTAATTCCTTTTAAACTGGAGTCTGGAGGTAATTGCCAGTCCAGATACTCTTGACTAACTCAGATGAATACTCAGGACTGGGCTGGAAGAGAAGGGGATAAGAGGAATTCTGCTGTGCTAGACCAGCTCTCTACTGATGCCCCAGAATCAAAAAGTAGATCCACAGGTCTCCTGAGGATTCTCACAACTGAATTAGCAAATGTTCCAGTGTGATACCTTCTCCGCAACAGAGGTCTGGGCAAGGTTGCTGAGGAATAAGCCTCACATGGAGTCGTCATTCCCTTGCATGGTTCATGTCTCAGCAGATAAAACTCACACAAGGACCTCTGAACCACAGACAAGTCAGCCTTTTAATCATTTCTGACTTTTCTGATGGCATTTTAAGAGGTATTATCTAGGTTATTTTCGAGGTTACCCCTCTTTCAGTGTCCAAGAAGGTGTGAGGAGTAGGGTTGGAAAAGCAGAAAACAGGTTAACAGCTTGACCTAATGGTGAGACTGATTTGACAAGAGAAACCAAACCTCACATTCTTTATCCATCAGAGACAAAGGACTTGTGCTTCTTTCCAGGTTATCATGGGCTCATGGGTTACTAAGCATCAGCTAAGCTGTCTACATCAACAGTTTTAGCTGTAACAAACACCAGGGAGTATGGCAAGACACAGTACCTAAAAGAAGAGTCTAAGCTAATTTGCATTACTCTGTGCTTGCTTCAGGCTCACAGGCCCACTAGGTTGTTCCTTCAGCTCTGCTGATGCCTAGTAACTTGCTGTGGTCTTTATCATTTTATTATGACCATTGCACTCACCCTATGGACTTCGTAGACATTTTTTCTTCCTTGTTTTCCTCTGCATTTTGGCTGTGTCTTCACATCCTCTCCCTGGTTTGTTTCTGTCAATTCTTTAAACAGCTGCTGTGTTCTGCTCCAGAGGTGGCTGCATTCCAGCAGTGGGGAATGTGACTCTTGACATATGGGAGAGCTGGTGCCGTGTGTCGGGAGCTGTGAAGCTGAGAGATGCGACACATGCAGGGTTGTTTTGTCACCACCGTGCAGCCCCAGGAGAGGTCTCAGTTTGGACATCCATTTTATTAATTTCACGTGCCTCAGCTTGGTTTCTAGCAATAGTTCCTTGTGTTTATTGCCTGGCCCATAATCAAGTCACCCCCTCCAAAACTCTCAGCAGTTGCCATACGCTGGATAGACTTCACACAGTCCCATGATGGAAATGACCCTTGGACATCAGCTGCAAGGAGCACCAGGGAACAGAGCGGCTGAGCATGATCCTGGTGTTGAGTATCCAAACAGCTGGGCTGCTCTTTGGTTTCCCTATGCTATGTTAGGGAAGGTCATGCTTCATTTGCCACGCTGGGTTGGGTCCCCATTTTCAAAATACTTTCTGAGCTTCTCAGGAATCCCCCTCTGGCTCCCTCATTCATTGGCAGGCTCTTCCCCACATCCCTTGCCTTTCTCTCCTGTGGTCAGCTAATGCCAGTGCCCTCCACAAAGAAGAACCCATTCACTGCTGCCCCTTGTGTCCAGCAGGCTCCAGTGCACCTGAAGCCTCTTCTGCTTTTTGCCATGACAGAAACTGAACGTTGGCTGTGCAATAAGGAATCTATGGGCTTGCTGCGTTCATTTTTTTCTCTACTGTTTCACAGGCTGTCTTCTGAGTTCTCATGTACTCAGAGAGGTAGGTAGATGAGAGAGTCAGCAGTACAGAATACCGGCTATGACACAGTTTCACACAGTCCAATTCCTTTCATTCCATTACTAACCAGTATCAGTATTGTGAGCTCTCCACACCTTGCTCATAAGCGGTGGACAGTGATGCTATTACCATGGAAGAACATCCCACTATGGTGAGGAGGACAAAAACATGAGAGGTACAGCAGAGCTAAAGCTACTATATCTACCAGAAGTTTTTATTCTCCCCACTGACAGCAGAATATCATAAGTCTGTAGACCACCACCTTTTCCAGCTGAACCAATATATTGTCTCTTCTTCCACTTCCCTGCAGAAGAGCTTTTGTCAACAGCCGCTTCCAAGGACCCTCTGCTCAGTCCTTCAGCCTCACCTATAATGCTCACCAGTTAAGCCTCAGAGAGCCTCATTTGCTTCTTCCCAGGAGCTGCATGACCATTTCCATAGATAAAATATCCCCACTCCACTGAAAGGCTATAATCAGGACACTTAGGGCACATTTTACAGCAGACTTATGAAAGCCGTTGCTGGCCTCTGCTCAGTTTGAGGAGGGAGGAGCAAGAGGATCTTTATGGGCCATTCCCTAGGCCCAGGGGAATTCTTTGCTCAGATGATTCCAATGGCAGGATACATAACAGAGAAAGAAACCTGTACAGCAGGGTCAAAAAAGGCCTAAGCTCTGTGTACCTGGAACACGCTCTAAATTGATTGAAACCCAATGAAGACCATCTTTATGGCCAAGAAGAATTGCCAGCCCCAAGCAGTGGGGTAGCAACCCACAGAAATGGCGTAGGGTGGGGATTTAGTTATCCAAAATGGAAGAAAATAGCTTTTCTTTCTTTTCATGAGAGCAGGATTTCTTATCATCATGTGCTCTGTTCTTCACTTTGGTACTTTATGTGGAATATGGGAGAATGGGACAGTCTGTGTGTTCTTTAGCCCATAATGATGGGTACATTTCTTTAGGGATAGGAGAGAAATTTGCATCAAGTTAAAAAGGAGAGACTGTTGGAGTAGCCCAAAGTACAGCTGTATGCCAGAGATACAAATACATTCCCAGCCTCCTGGAACAAGTGAGAGGTCAAAAAAAGGCAGGAACATAACAGGAGGACTTTGCACATGCAAAAAAAAAATAACAAATAAAATGAGTATTGGCACTTTTTTCTTATCTTAAGATTGTCTTTACACTGCTGGAGAACACGGAGATAAAACACAACTCAGTATCAAAAATTCGCAACAGGGATATTTGTGATACATGCATGATAGAATTATATCCACAGCAAGGACAAGTGGTTGAAACTACTAAAGGAAAAGTGTGAATTGAATCTATCAACACAAGACACAAGCAGCTGATCTATGTTCCCTACAGTAATGATGAAAACATCACTGCTGGGGTCAATATTAAATATGTGAAAACCCTCACCAGAGATAATGGTGGTGCTGTAGACTGATGCACCTGTTGTGGTGTTGGTGCTATATGGTTTTTTTCTCACTCATGAAGAAATATCCCATTTTCCACGAAAGGATCAGAAGATTAACTGCATACGGTTATTGCAGAGTCTAAGAGAAAAAAATGAACTATTGCACAACTATTGTTCTTGTCATGGAGCCAAATGGCAGCAACTTCTTTGCTTGCCAATTCATGCAATCCTACATCTACAGGACTGCTTTCCTGGGCCATAAAGTTCAAGCACGATATCAGACAACAAAAGATGTTGGTTTTTTTTCTCGTGTACTAAGCCAATACAAGAATATATTGCAGCTTATGCATTGTTTTTCCTGGCTTGACTTTACATCAGCTTATCAAATTGTGAACATCACCATCTGCCAGGATGGAGATGTTTTCACAGACAGATTATCTAATTTATGTTATTATTTTGCAGGTTTATGTATTTAAGGACCACTGCAACAAACTGTTCCAGTTTCATGAGTAGTACAGTCTCAAATCAGGAAGGGTGTAAAATTTAAATACTGTCACAAGTAGGGCAAGAACACATGTCTGTAACTGCAAGAGGGCATTACAGAGTTATAAACAGAAAAGATGAAGAGGAGGTGATTGTAACTTGGCCATCATAATGCAAGGCTGAAAGGAGATAAGCTCATAACAAAGAAAGCAAAGCACTTCATGCAGTGTGTCAATGAACGGTTCAAGTCTGACACCAGTTGTTAAGGAATCAGAAAGCTTGCATGAACTTGGAACCTGAATGGACTGATTAACAGAAAAACAATACATCAAGGGCTCTTAATTACAGATGCGGCACCTCAGCACTACCACATGCTGGAATAGTTATCTGTGAAGCACCATCCTTCCCTAGGCATTCACTGTTGGCCTCTGTCAGAGGATTCAGGGCAGCTGGGATTTTGGTTTGATGTGGTTTAGTCTCTCATACACAGAAACCACTGACAGGTCACACTGAATTTTCATATCCTGAGCCTAAGACCATTTTTTTCACCTGTACCTGTACGCAGTGGGTCTGTCAGCATGGTCTAAGGTCATACTTCACTGAATATGGGGCTGCATGTGCTCCAGCAGGCCTGATCCCTGCATCCCTGGCAAGCAGCTGAACAAACACATAGCCAGTTGATCTGGGACCTCTTCATTCTCCAGATCATTCCCAAAACCACACTGCAGAGCAGCTCAGACACAGCCCTGCAGATTTGTGCTCCTCTGTTCGAAGTACAAACCCTTCATATCAGCTGTCTTCTAGCCTTGGAAAAATACTTAAGGTACTTAAGTGTGAAACCAAGCGAGTCTCCCTCCTCATCCCTGCCAGGAAGTACTCCAGAGGGTTGGAATTTGTTTTTCCTATTAGGCTTCACGCAGCACGACCTTTGCCATCTCCAAGCCAGGTCGGGCTGATTAATGGGCTGTTGTCCCAGCACAATGAGGTCCAGAGGGGTGTGGGGTTGCTAGGACATTCTCCTAACAGCTTCTGCAGGGGGAATCACTTTTGGATTGGTCTGCACCATTAAGCAAAGAACCTGGGGGCCTTTAATTTATCAGGTGGGAAGTGAGGATAATTACTTTTCAAGCAGCTGATATACCCAACATGCACTCACAGCGGAAGCAAAGTGGGGAAGTTGGGGGATTCAGACATTGTTTACATTCCGGTGAAACTGGATCTCAAGCTGCACACCAAGCCTGGGAAGGGAGTGTCTGACCAGGATGAAGAGGAGGGCAGGCTGTGCTACAGAGTGACTGACAGATTAATCTAATAGTCTGGACTCTAAGACTCCACAGGTGTTCAGAGCAGTGGTCAGATCAGCCAAAGTTGCAGACAATAAATCCAAAACCTGCATGGGGCGATCTTGACTAATTTTGCTAGAGGCACTGTCAGGTGTGTGGTAGGATACAGGTGCCCTCCTGCAAGGACCAAAAAGATCAAGTTAATATTGAGAGCATTTTGAAAAATTAATTTCTTTCCACTTCACTTTCCTACTTCTCTCTGGTTTTGATATCATACTTTATTGTCAGGATCTTTGGTCATTACACAAACAAAGAGAATCAAAGCCCAAAGGGGGATGACCCTTTCTTTTCTTATGAGCAGAGAGCTGGAGTTGTTTCGTGTCAAAATAGGTCTGTAGCTACTGTTTAATTTCCAGCAGAGCAGTCAAAAGCATCTATGTCAGATGGCAGTCTCATCCATGAGACCCTTGTTTCATACTTTAGCCTGGAATCCAGGTCCCCTCTGTGGTATTTTCCAAACGTGAAGTGGTGATTTGACCAGTGACTGGTTTCTGAAACTGGGATGGTTCAGCTGTACCTGGCCTGGGAATTCATTTGGGATGAGCATGAACAGTGAGGGATGGTGGATTCCTCCCACCTAACCAAGGCTATCTGAAAGGCAGGACCAGCAAGGTTTGCTGTCATACTCAGGAGGATAATAGCGGAAGGAAGCAGCTGAAAAAAAGAGAGGCTCTAAATGTGCTTTTAAATCGCTAGGAAAAAATCCTGGGAGCTGACATATATAGCAAGTAGGCAAATCTCTGTGGGAGGCAGAAGATGGATGGGGCAAGTACAAATGCTTTATCTGAGAGGAAGTGTGAGTGATGTTGGTGAGAATAGCATACAGCCTTTCCTCCCATCCAATGCAACCAGAAGACACAAAAGAGAGTGTTTTGAGACCAGGAACCTCTCTGTGTGCCATCCATCCCTTGGATATGAAGGGCTATCACTGAGCAAGGAGCCCTTTTCCCTGCTCCAGGACATCCCACCACAGCCACGTAAACGTCATACCTCTTTTCAGTCTTTAGGTGAAACCAACTCATGAATGATATCTTAATAATATTTACAGATGAATGAACCACACCTGGGCTCAATAAATACATTCTAGGCTCATCTTCTATTTCTCTTAAAAACACTAGTTAAAAGGATGGGGAGGGGATGCAGCACAGTGCTCTGAGGGATGAGGCTTGGGTCTCAAAGCTGTCCTCACACTGAACCCCCTTCCCCACCTCCCCTGCTCAGCAAATGAAATATGTCTCATGTGGGATGAGAGGTAAAGAGATGGTGATCTATCAGCTGCTAAAAGGTGTCAGCACCAAGAAAGGAAGGGGAGAATCAGACCTTGGGGGGACAGGTGGGGATCATTCAGCAGTACAGGCAGCAGAGACATTTAGAGAGGCCATCAATCCTCATGGATCGGGCGGCCCATCAGCTGGGATCAGGCAAGAGTTTCCTCCCTTACATCATGGAGCATTGGTGCCAAGGACCTGAATTATGATGATCAGTAGTGTAGAGGAAAAGGGCTCTGTCTGTTGAAATATCCAGTGCTGGCTAACTATCAAAAACATAACATGCTGCATGGAGCACCGATCTGGGATTTCCAAGCCTTGAAGCAGCAGCATGGCTGCAGGTGGTTGCAAGGCACTTGTATCTAAATACATTGCATTTGTGTTTCCAGCACACTGGGAAGAAAGTAAAGATGGTATCATTACCCTTGTCTCTAGAGCGGCAGCAGAGGGAAGCCCCCTAACTTCCATTCTTTCCCTCCTCCTTTTCCAATGGTGGTGGAAAGAGTTCCTGATCCATGACGAAGACCAGGCTGCAGGTGTTCCTTTCAGCCATTGTCCTGCTTCCCCTTGTCTTCCATGACTGCCCTGTGCCCCAAGCATTGTATTAGTCATATCTTTAGGCAGAGGACCATGGCTTTGCTCTGCACTTGTACAATGCTCAGCAGCTAAAGCCATTCCCTAAGCAGAGGTCAGAGGCACCAGCTAAACTATACCAGAAATAATAAAATAGCACAAGCACAGCATAGTTTCAGTAAAGAAATCTAACCACACACGAGTAGGGGGAATTGAGCTTTCTGGTGGATATTAAAGGGTAAAGCAAACCTCTTAAGACTAATGAAATTTTCCTGGCTGTCATCAGGGCTAAAAAAAAAATGGGCTTTTCCTGTTGATTTTGCTATTTCCTCAAGTCAGTAATTATTTCCTTCACTTGCTTTAAGCTCTCACACCTTAACCTCATAATTTCAGAGGCTACAAGGATTTCACTCTGTGCATTTATTGGAGACATTTTGACAAGGTCCATTTAGACACAGGAAACTTCTCTGTACTTTTATACAGGCAATGTCATAAGGGCTAATTGTCAGTTCCTTTGGAAATTTATATGGGCAAAAATTCAATTCCTGGTACAACAGCACTAGACAGGCATCTTTTAACTTCTTCAATCTTTCTTCATACTTAACATACTTAAGTTGTTTTGTTTTCAGATGATTAGAGAGAGATGGGTACCCCCGACACACAGACATAAACACACACGTAGTTTGTTAGGCTGTGAATTTAATTGAATCCTGAACTTACTGAATCTGATACAATGGGGTGCTGACTTAGGACGTGGATCTTCCAGGGATCTTAGCACACATCACAAACCATCATTATGCTGCATGAAGATTTCGAGATTCTGAATTACCAGTTATCTCAGTATTACCTCAGCCATTTACAGAACCTCACCAGCTGTAAAGAGTTTGATTTGATATGGTTGGAGATAACCCTTGGCCCTTTTCCTTCTAAATAGAGCAGTCATTTGGTCAAGATAGGGGAACTGTGGTCTCCGCAAGAGCTATGAGAATGGGCATTAACAGGGCAAAATGGCACTTTAACACAGAGAGAAAGACACTATGTTTTTTAAAGGTAAAAAATATTTGTAGTTTAGTCAAGAGCTTTGAGATATCTTGGCTGCAGCACTACCAAGTCAGTTGATATGGTTTCATGGTCATGAAACATCTTAGAGGAATCTGTTTGCAACACCCACCACGGCACATATGCTTAAACAACACCACTTGACCTGACAACTACACAAACAGAATCCCCTTTAGAGGACTGTCTTGTAGCACCTGTCAAAGATCCTCCCGATCCTCTAACACAAGGTCTAGGTGAAGAGATGGGGAATCTAACACCACACCCACACGCTGTCTAACCCCACAGGGAAAACACAGGCAAAGTGAAATCCTTCCCAATCTGTCATCCACAACCAACCTGCCAGAAAGCAGCACTGAGGGAAGGAAAATGCATTGTTAACACACATAAAAACATGTTTTCATTAGGAGAGAGGACTGAAATGTGTTCAAGGCTAGCCAACACCAAAGAGGCCTCCAATGTGCGTGCTTCCTAAGAGCCCTCGATCCTGTCCACTGTAAGTATTCAGCATGGCTTGAATCAACATTGCCAGAGCAAAACCTGTTCTTCATCAATGGCACAGTGCTAAGGAGAGCCTATGCTTTGTCTTGCCTTTCTACTGCGATGGATGTCAATCATCAGCTGTGAGGATCATGATCTAATTCTCTGGAAGACAGTAATGAGGTTATCAGGAGCAGTTCATTTGTGTGGGAGTTTTTCTGCATTTGTCACTAGACAGAGGTGGATTTTTGTTATATATATGATATGTGATATGTCTCAATATATCATATCTTTTGCAACCTTTCTGTTCTCTAGGTGGGTGCTGTTCTAGTCAGAGCAGCAGAATCTGACAGTCCTACTCTGAACCTCTTTCTTTTCAGTTCCAGTGCTTTCATTAACAAATGCTGAGTGAAAAGTTAAGTTTCTTGCCCTAGTTTTGTCCAGGGTCTAGCACAGTGAGACTCTGATGATCACAAGAGCTTCTAAGTGCTATGTTAGTCGAAAATATTGGAAGATTTCATCATGTCAGTGACTACTCTTGGCAATGTTCTGTGTATTTTCAAGCTGGGATGCCACGTGTGGATGTGGAATCTAAGCAGAATGGAAATGCTACATGCAAACCACGGGACTAAGCTCCCAAATAATCAATGGAAATGTAACAACTACTGTCAATACGCAACCAGAGAGCTGGTAAAACAGAGCAGACGCCAACTTAGATGTCTATCTGTTTATAAAACTTACAGACATATATCTTAGAGAAAAGAAAGAGATGATATGTTGTCTAGGATAATTCACAGATCTGTGAAACAAAAATATTGGCTAGATAGAGAGATGGCAGGAGAATAATTCTTCCTCACGGCAGAGGTGATTCATCTGAGACAGAAGATTAGGTACTGTCACTGTAAATAAGAGAAAGATAACACATCCTAGGATAAGAGGACTTTGTCCATGTAATTGCTCTTAGTACCATGCACCTCAAAAATAAACCATATTGTTGATCTGAAAATGCAGGACAGGCAGAATTCACTGGGGAGACAGTGCATTCACAGCAAAGGATCTGAATTAACCAGTAATGTAAAGAGGACACCTAAGGACTGTTTGTAGGCATCTCTATGAAATGTGCCAGGGAAGAGATGGAAGAGATTGCTGAGTCCAGATCAGAGACACCTCCATTACCAAAGCTACTAGATCAAGCCTACAAGTTCAGCCTAGGAAGGTGATCTACCCTTCCTTTCTCGAGGCTCCCCATTGAGATGGGGGAAAGCCATTTCCTTTTTGAGGCTCTTTGCCTGGTCTATGAATTAAGATGTTGCTCTCCAGGGATATCCATCTGGAATGCATCTGACATACTTCTCCGGTGTTGCATTTGGCTCATGGGAATTCCTGTCCTCCCGCATCAGATCAGGGGTCCATCTACCCCATCTGCCTGTCTCTGAGAACAGACAACACCAGATGCTGGAGGTGAAACTGCAGGAAACCCCTGTGGTCAGGAGTTATAGGATATCCTACCTAGGGAGACATTTTCCTTCAAAAATCCTATTGCTGAATGTTAACGAATGGGCTGGAACGTGAGGTTTCTGCCTTCTCTAAGAGTGTGTGCCTGTGAGTGAACACAAGAAGTTGCTATTTATGGGTTACCCTCCCTCAGCTGAGCTGCTGTAAATAACCATATATGCTGATGGCCTGCTCCTACTGAGAGAGAAAAACGTGTTAGCTTAAAACTCAATGAACTCCAAGTTCAACCCTGGCTCTTCCTAAAGAAATAAACTGCAATAAAATAAGAGTTTGGCTCATGTTTGATCAGCTCCATCCATCTGAACACACCCCACTGTTCCTGAACCAAGTATGCACTGAAGCAAGATCATACTGGAATTGCAAGATCATACTGGAAAGCAAGTGAAACTGTGAGAGCTGGCTGTGTTAGGTACAGGGCTTTCACAACAGGGCATAAATCTTCTATGAGAGCAGGAGGACAAAGGGAAGGTAAAAAGGAGAGGAAAAACAAGGTGCAGCTCTTATTTTCTATAAAATACCCAGACAGAAAACGCAAGCTTGAAGTCTTGACATGATGTACTTATATTCATATTTTTCTTTCACAGAGTGAAAAAAATAATGAAAGCCTTACATTCCACAGCAGCAAGTCAGGACAAAGATAAGACTGAAACCATGTCTGCAGGACGAGAAACTGAAGAGGTGGAAGACAGTTACCAAAAGAGAAAAGAAGCCAGCACTGTTGGGTGTGAGTTGTACCTCCAGGGCTGACTATTGGGAGACTGAAAGTAACCTTCCAGTAAAGTCCTGGTCCACAAAGCAATGGGGGTGTCTGAATTCATGGATTCCCAGTTACTAATTCCTTGCTCTGTAAAGGAGCTGAGTGAAGACAGTATTTAGGAACCAAAGGGGAAATTCACCTTCTGCAACTTCATGCACTTCAGCACAAAATGAATGATGTGGAAAACAGCACAGTCCTTGACTGTTTGCATTTACTTCAGAACATTAAATCATTAAAATCTAGTCAGCAGAGAGCAATGACCAGAGTTTCAGAGGGAGATATGTTATATATCTGATGTATAAGAAAAAGTTAGGTCTGATACAGTGCTGTTGGACTCAGTCACGATTATCTACCTTGTGCCAGTCCTGATCAGGTAAAATCAAACAACGCAACTGAATTTTCAAAGCCCAGCAAGCATCCTATCCTGGCCACTGATGGATGCAGTCAGGCTAGCTTAGCCAGCAGGTAATGAGTAGCTAAGCAGATCATTTGGCAGCTAGGATGGCTAATGAATCCCAGGTTCCTATGGCTTTGTGCCTCATGAGTCATCACCCACTCCAATTAGATGGTCTTAGAACAAGGCTGAGCCCATTCCCTGGCTTTCCCTAGACATGGGCACTGAAGGAGTTTCCCTTCTTCAACCAGCTGTTCATCTCATAATTATGAACCAGTACACATGAGATGATGTTATGGCTTTAGAAAACAGGGTGAACAAGGTAACAGCACTCCCAAAATTACTGTCCCACTCCTCATCTGCATGTGGGAGAAAGTCAACTCTACTTGCCCTTGCCAGACATACTCTCTGACCTGCTCTTAGAGACTCGTGGACTTGACACATTTCCAGTGCTTTCCAACAGCTCATAAGGTTTCAAAGTTGTCCTGTTCACCTTAGGAAGAAGATATAAGATTGGACTGGATAAGGCCATGAGCAACCTGACTCAACTTTTAAGATAGCCGTGCTTTGATCAGCAGTTTAGTTTAGAGGCCTCCTGAAGTACCTTTCAACCTAAACCATCCCAACTTAAACTATGCCACTCCATGGGGGCGGGCATCACTGGAGATGTGCCACGATGTTCCTGCTGCTTGGGTGCAATCAGGCAATGATACAGTGAGCATCTGCAGCAACACACTTGGTTTGATTGCAGAAAGACAGCTGCCTCCAGCAAAGGTGGAAAAGGCAGTCTCCATTTGTCGGATTTATTTAATCCTCTCATTGAGCCTAAAACTTGAAGCTCCCAAGAGCTACCTTGTATTACATCTCTCTTCTTGCCCTTCAGATTCTAGATTTCTCTTCCCCCCACGCCCCACCTCCTTACAACAGCCCAACCTTCAAGCCATTCCTGGCATCTCTCTCTCTCTTGTGCAATGTTTACCTACTACATGATCCCCTCTCCAGCAAGGTGTTGCTCTGGCTGTAACGAAAGCTGACAGTAAACAGGGACCAAAGCTGTTTTTGTACAGAAATGCACACACCTCACAGATTCCTACATGCTTCTTGCTGTTGGCCATAATAAACCCTCCTGGCAGTCATAAGCAGAATTAATACATGTTCAAGTCCCCAGCTGGGGGTGCTGATGGCACAGCAGATAAAACAGAAATGACTATTGTATTTCCAAAACAGCACTGGGGGAGTTGTCTTTCCATGTGACACCACATCATAAGAAATCACATGGATTTCTGCTAATGTGAAGCTTCAGGGGATCATTGTCTGAAGCAGAGAGGCAATGGCATCCTACAGCTCTGCATCTGAGTCATTTGCAATTGTCTATGCCCTCACAGCTCCAACCCCCATAGTGCTGGCTTTCAGGAAGGAGATATTTCCAGGCTAAGATCTAATAGGTATCATCTTTGAGATAAATCATTGCAGGGTATCATAGCACAGACATTATCAGGTAAGACCAGTAGACACCGACATTGCTTTTCACGATGGTGAAACACAGTGGCTATTTAAACTCAGCCTCAGCCTTATCCAGCAGATTAACCCAAGGAGTCAGAAGTACGTCCTCCAGACAAACAAGCAGGTTGTCTTTAGGAAGAGCAGCCTGCAGTTACCCAGGCAGGAATTAGGTAAAGGCAACAGAAGCTTTTCATGCAACGTTTTTCTACAGTGCTTTTAGTTACTGAAAGGAGCTCTGTGTCCCATTCCTATATAACTCTAAGGCAAAGATCCATCTCTCTTCCTTGTTAGCGAAGTCTTCCATGAACAGCTGAGTCTGCATTATGAGGCCATACCAAAGCACACTGCAGAGCTCTCATTGCTGCAGTGAGATGTTGAGCACTAATCCGAGTGAAACGGATGCAGACAAATGCTAAATTAAGCTCAGAGTTCCTAGACATACCTCCCATTCACCATCCAGCTGAAGACTTGACTGCTTACCTTGCAGTCTAACTGACAACATTTGTTCATCTTGGGATGCTTAGGCCATTTGAATCACCATACAGATACTGTACTATAAGAGTCTCTTATCTTCCTTTTTTCCAAATCACTAAGCATGTTAAGTATAGATCTATAGGATAGCCCAGACAGACAGATTTAGCACTCTTTCCTCTAGTAGATCTGAGAGAGCTACAAAACTTAGCTAAAGAGTAGAAGGACCCTCAGAGCAGCCCTGAGGTGTCCAGGAATATACACTTTTGCTGCAGTGCTTCATATAAAACCAAATAAGGGCACCAAAAAATTATGTTGACAGTGCTTGCAGTTTGGAGAACATAGAACAACTGTTATTACTGTAATGGACAAAATGGCATCAAAGATCAAGGGTCAAAATGAGTTACACACTGAGTAGACACACTGAGAGACTATCTTTGCACTGAAGACATCATACCAATCCAGAGAGGAAATTGCAATGAAAAGAGGCTGGCATTTCCCCAGGTAAAATGTCCCACTGTAGGAACAGCGGTAAGGGCATGTTCTGGAAGTACCTGTTGCTCTCCATTAGCTTGGACCTCAGAAGTCCCGTCCAACCTCAGACATCTTACAATTCTAGAGTCCACACTGCTGGTTTAAGTTAGGCACTTAGTAAGTAGACAGCAAATCCCATGGCTAAGTGACTGTCCTAAGCTCGAGTGAGGTCCCCAGCTCAATCAGGAACTGGACCTCTCTTTTTCATCCCTTTGCAAGTCATTCCCATCACCTGAATTTTCCACATTTGTCAAAACTTCTTGAAGGCTATCAAAACTTCAGCATACAAAACCCTGTATCCCCATGGGATGAAAGTCAGTCCCACACAAATGGCCAGTACCAAGAGTTAAATGGCTTGCTAAAATTCCGCTAGTTCTCTCTTCATGGCTGACTTCCATGCTCTGAAATCTGAGCTCACACAGGTCTTCGTTTCTGCTCACAGTGCCAAGGCTTTGCCCTTCTTTTGCTCAAAACTGCTAGAAAAGGAGGACTGTTTCTTTGTCAGTTATATGAAACCTTGGTGATTGTTTTTTTCATTTCACAAGAGGATAGAAGGGGTGGAGATTAGACATTGCCTATATCAAACTAGCAGTATTTCACTAGCTCTGCAATGAGAGTTTCCAAAATCTTCATAATCTGCTCATGAAAGAACACACTGTCCGTGAACTTATTTCTCCAAACCTCCTTTGCTAGCTTTGACCCCAAACCTTCCTCTTGGTTTAGGATATTGGCTGAAATCTTGCTGTTGGGATCAGTATCTCTCCCTCTCTAACTGACCTCTGGAAGGGAAAACAAGGTTTGCCTTACAGGGAATTAAGAAGCGGTTTGCAAAGCACCCAGAAGATAATTAGTGAGCTTTTCCTCTGTGCGCAGCAGTGTCACTGAAATCAAGACATATCATATGAGGACTTGGACCCAAAAGGAGTAGGAAGCATGAAGCAATTTTCCTGTTAGAATCAGTTTTCCCAACTCTATGTTTTACTGCTTTGGCTGGGAGAGGAGAAAGGGAGCCACGATTGATGTGTCTGTGGCCATGGAGAAACTGAGCTCCGGATCTGAGGCTGTGAATGCCTTTTCTCCTCTTAGCCTCTTGCCTTTCTCAGTCATCACCACACAATGTCCTTAGGCTGCTGACAATTCCTCGGCAGCTGAGTTCCAGTTTATTCCTATAGACTTTTATAGCTACATATATCATTCTGAGACAATTTAATCTCTAAGAATCATCAAGTTTATTATCTTTGATCTGACGAATCCAGGCTCTTTTTTTCTTTTCTTTTCAACAATCTTTGTGGTTAATCTTTTGCCTGCTGCAATGTTGTTGCTCTGCAACTGTAGCAGGTCAGGGAACTTAGCTGCTGACTCTGCAAATATTGTTCTTAATGATGATTTCATGGCTTTTCATCCATAACGACAGCCAAACAACTATGAGTAGGGATTCTGTTCCATTGTATGAGTTACCTGAGTTTGGACAGTTGGACCAAAAATATTTACACACACACAAAAACCCTACAGCAAGCACCTAAGCGGCCACAAGAGAAATCCACAGTTTTCACAGCAGTATCCAGCCATGGATCTCAGGGCCAGCCAATCTGCTGAATTCCTTTCTTTTCAATGACCCAGTTTACTCCTATCACTTGTGAATAAGAGGCATCCTTCAGGATTTGGCAAGAGGAGGGGTGCAAGATTCTTGGTCCAATACCATCCGATGGACCAACAGTCCATTCTTCCCTCTGTAGGCCCCAATCCAGTAAAGCCCTTAAGCACTTGCAAAAACCCCCTTGACTTCAGTGGAATTTCTCACTGGCTTAACGTTAAGCACATGGTTGCGTTCATACCACTGCCTCAGCATGCTTCTCCAATGGCTGTGTAACGTGCCCATGACCTGGTAAGCAGCTGACACATTCCACCCAGCAGCAGCTCTCCACTGTGCAAAGTGATTTCTGCAACCAGAGAGTGGGAGGTCCTTCAGCAAGAGAAATGCCTTATTGTTAAACATCTTTTTATTTATTTTGTATTTTTGTGCCCAGCCCTCAGCAATATATTAAACTGTCAGAAGAGCAGTGAGAGGCAAAAAATTTCTGGTTAGTTTGCTTCTTATCAGTCACTGAAAGAGTCTGCTAAGAGGAGAAGGAGCATAAGGACTTGAATAAAACACACCAGAGCAGGCCCACTATATGCAAGAATGGTAAAGGTTCTACATGAGGAAGGGAGAAGGAGACTGAATATCTTGACAAAAAGGTACAAGTTTAAAGAAAGCTGGGAGAAGGCAGAAATCTGCCCATAAAAGATTTGTCTGACAGGTAAGGAAATTCTCTCAGCAGATGACAAACCCACCAACACTTCATGCTCCTTGCTCATTTCTTCTAAGAATAATTCTTCTTCTTGCTTTTCTTCATCCATTTTCCTTCAGGTCATCCTGCCCAAAAAAAGCTTAGGCAGAGATTTTTGCACCTTTGAGACTTTTCCTTCTCTCCCACCCCGTCACTATGACAGACATAGGAACACCAAGTTGGGGAGGCCAACTACAGAGATGCCTGAGGAAGCATTGCATGGAAATGCAGCTGGGACAGGACAGATAGGGCAGCATTCAGAAATTGCTAGAGAGAAAATGACTGAGAAGTTCTTCTAGGAACATTTTTATTTTAAAACTGGTTCACCTACAATTTAAGTCCATGTTTGTTCTGTTACATTTCAAACTCCATCTCACCCATGCAAACATATTGAGGAGGATCTTTAGCAACCCACACTAACAAGATTTATTCAAATATTTCCCATGAGAGAGAGTTGAACCCGGCCAATTTCTATTGATTTTTCATTTGTCCCTGTGCCAGAGGACTTAGTAAAAGACACTGACTGTGTTGCTTTTGTTTGTTGACCTCACTGGATTTTACTGCTCCAGTTCTGCTGCCCCAGCCATGTGTGTGCTTTGGCAAAGAGTGAATAAGTTCTGAAAAGTTGACATCTGCCCCATGTTTCTTTAGCGGGGTTTGGAGTTCATGGGGGATCTTTAGTCTTGGAAAGATGCAGGGAGAAAGTTGTTGACTGAGACACAAGCGACTCAACAAACAGAAAGCTTGAGATAAAACTGTAAGGTATACTGGATCATTCCCCTTGCTAAAAGTGGTACAGTAGCTTTGAAGAGACAAAAAAGCAGGTAAACTTGTACAGCCCATCCCCACCTTCCTTCTATTTACCTTGCAATATTCAAGTTTAAAGTACTTAAAACACTTTGTTTTGCAAGAGCAATCACCAAACTTCAAAGACTTTCTGACTTCCCAGTGAAAATTCATCTGGAATCATCTGAAAATTACTTTGCCTTGTGAAGAAGCATCTTTCATTGGCAAAGTTGTGTCATGTATGTGGGGGAACATCCCATTTTTGTATGGTGTTTCTGCAGACCTAGGGATCAGGGTTCTTGAAGGAAAAAAAAAACAAGAGTATGATAGGAAACATCCCCTAAGCCTTCTATTTCCTACAGTCTCAGATATTTGTGGGATATCTTTAATTACGTGAAACCTCTTGACTGAGATCAGAGCCAAGTCAGGTTTACAAAAAAGCCCTGGTCTTGGCTAGGACCACATTCCAAATAAGTTGTTCGGATGCTTCTACCATCTTCTTTTCAACCCCCAACCAGAGAGGACAAAGCCTGTGCTGGGCCTCAAGATGTGACTTTCCCGCACCCAACTCTTCTAGACAAATAGACAGATACAATAGATGTCTTTATGTCATTACATCATTAAGCAGTTAGCATCCTCCTAGAATGTGGGATCTCATCCATCCATCCACCCATCTATCCACCCATCTATCAAAAAAAAGATGCTACTTTTTTCTTAGGTCTTTGTATGGGTTGTCCAAAGATCCATTTGTTGTTAGAGGGGACACTGAACAGGACAGAACTACTGCTTGAGCAGATATCCATGAGAAATTTGTATTTCAGATGTGATCTCAGCATGTTTATTGAAGACTTTCCAGATGAATACTTTGGTATATAAAATTTCACAATAAAAAGGAGGTGTTTGACCTTGTGTAGGTTACTGGCTACAGCTCACATGATGGTCTGAAAGTTGATGAGAGAAGGTAGGTGTGACTATTTCTGCCATAAATGTGTATCTGACTTGGCAAGAAAATAACTTTTTCTGCAGTATAAAAGGATATAAAAGAATATTTTGCCATAATCTCTGCATCAGGATGGAAATACAAATGGAAATTGCCAGCTGGTCACAGCTAGTGAGGAAAATTTTGGAGGAGAAAAATTGTTCTGTTGGTTTTTCAGTTCCTTATTTCTTCAAATAAAACCAAGTTGAAAGCATGCAATCGACTAGTGGAAGATTCATAAGTGTAATGGTTGCCTTCATAAGAATCCCCTTCTCTGGAAGAAATATTTTCTTCTTTCCCACTTACAAAATGGATTAACCAGAACTAGCATCATGTGCCTCCGGGTAAAAGATCTAAGACAAACATCCTTAGATTTAATGACTTGCCCTTAGATTAGTCTCCCAGGAGGGAAAAAAGCACTGGTCTAAAACTCTCCAAACTAAACTAATCATATAGCTGTGATAATTAATTACGTATCCTTTCAGTGGGCAGAGAGAATAGATGACAAGATTAATAGCTTTATTACATCTCTACTTTGATATCCGTAATTTCATAAACATTGTACTCGTGTTGAGTGTTCATCAAAGTAAATAATAACTCATTCTGAAATCATGTAGAAAAATGGATAACTGTTCCATGACCACAAGTCTTCAGGGATGGCAAAAAGCAGCTTGCTTTCAAGGGCTAGCTACATATAACAGAAGTTCAAATGATGCACAAGAGATTTGGTGGCTGTGCCTTTTTCTCTTAGCAAGTGGTCATGACCAAGACTTCAGTATTCTCAGAATTGTTCAGTATGGGGGATTTATTTGTTAATTTCTTAAGAAAGTGAATTCTGTTCCACAAATAATTAATATATCCAACTGTTTTAGACTACTGATATTTTTGACCATTTGGCTAGCCTGACATTAGTGTATGGGAAGCCTTATAAATTTTGCAAGTCTGTATTGTAAAACAAAAGAAAATAGATGAGAAGTGACTTCATTTTGCTCCCACTACCAACTTAAACATTCACTTTAGAAAGGAGAAACAGACCCTCTAGAGGCACCAGTCTTTCACCTCATGAGCTTAGAGAACTAGAAAAGTTTACATTTGTTTAAAGCTTAGGATAAAGTATTGTGAAATAAATTCCACGTCTCATTTCATCCTATGCTACATTTTCTCACTCCTAGACTTAAGTGGATTTGCACTGAAAGTTTTATTTTGTGGCCATCATCACACATGATTGTCCCTAGTTAATTTGAGATCTTCACAGAGCACCTTTACAAGAAAGGTTGAGCCTCCACAACTCTCAGGGAGATCCTCAGCGTCTCACTATATTGGCCCCTTTGCTAGCTGGTGTTCTCACTGTCAGCAACATTGCATTCAATGGCATGTTCCTTTCCACATGGAGAGACACAAGTAGCTGGTCTGGCCAATGCATATTAAGCCTGTCCCCAAATCAGCACACAGATGCAAAAAGCAACACTGATTTATTATTTACTAATTAGTGTGCGGATTCATACCACAGAGGAGAGAAAATCCTCTTTGTCTTTGGTGGTTGATTAGCCGAGAGGCATAAGGAATAGAAATATAGTCCAGATACTCCAACGAAAGCAAGAAGAGCAAAATTCTGGAACAGGTGGCCTGGTAAGTTTGTGAAACCTCCATCACTGGGGAATTTTAAGAGCAGTCCAGGCAAAGACTGCTTTCAGTTGAGTTGTTTTCTTGTGGAAGGTCAGTGCATTGACCTCCCTCTCAGTATCCGTCCCATCTCTCTTCTGTGGCTCTAAAAATTCCCTTTCCTGTGAAACACTCAAGGTGTGTCTGCACACAAGAACTGCCATGCACCAAAGTGTTCCAGAGGTGAGCACCACATTGAGTCAACATTTTCTTGAGAGATGACCTTGCCTGACTGGAAAGCTGAATGGTTTTCTGGAGACTGAAACAGAGACGCTACCATGAGGAACCACCACAGGCAGGGATTTTGGCCAGCGCAGCACTCCTTGGAGTGAATACCTACCGAACAGGCATGGTTTGATAGAGCAAGACTTTTGGTAGGGATGAAATCCCTGTGGGTCAGTGTCTTTGTACTTCCTTCTCTTGAGGAGAAAAAAGGCCCAGCACATGCGAGCCTGCACTGACACCATTCCCAGACCCTGCCTGCGGAAGAGACAGCAGCTCTCCCACCAGACACATGGCAGCACATCACCTCTGTACCCAAACAGCTAGAAATGCTGAGGCACCCCCAGGCTGCTTTAATAAATACCCTGTCCCAAGTCTGGTTAAGAAATAACTCATTTCTCCCATAGAAGAGCACACTAGACCTCCCCGGGACACAGCAACAAGACAACAGCATAGCCAGAGTCGGAGCTGCCCTGTCAAGGTCTCCCAGCTCATCTTTTCTGTTCCAGGCCAGAAGTGAGGGAATAGCAGCTCTCCTTTTGTCCACCACCGCTGCTGACAAGCATTTCTCTCTGGTGCAGGTTACAACAAGCAGCCTCTTGCCCTCCCTGCCTGCCTCTCATTCACACAGATCCTCGAAGCTCAGCCGTAATCCCCAGCGTCCCTCGGCCAAGCAGGGGAAGGGGGTGTTTTGAAATGGCTCTTCACCGTTGACTCCTTGTTCCAATGCAGAGTTCAGGTCGCAGCAGACTCACTTGTTTGCTTATATTTAAAAGAAGGGGGTGGAAAGGAGGAAAGAAGGAGGAGATGGGACAGGAGATGCACTAACCTTCTGCTCTCAGGCAGAGCAAGAGCACCCTCTTCAGCTGAGTGCTCAGAGCGCAGGCAGACTGGGAAAAGGAGCGTGGGTTACCCCCAGCCCTTGTCTGCCTCGGGGAGAATGGATGGAAAGAGGCAAAGCATCAACTGTCCCTCAGGTCGCAGGGGTTTTCTCACTTCTTATGGCCCCAGGCCCTTTGCAGTGATCTCAGACCTGTCAAGCAGATCAGATTAACCTTCCCAAGGCTCATGCAGGCTTGCAGATGTCTCCACAGCCAGGACCCGGGGTCGGAGGAGGGTGAAAGTCACTTTGATTCACTGCAGTTCTGATCTGGAAAGGCATATGTGCCAGCTTCAAGGGCTGAGATCAGACCAAGGATAGTCTGGCTCTTCTTTCATTGCAGTGTTTCCAGACATTAAGTGTTGGAGCACCACAAGGTGGGCTCGCCTACACCAAAAGGATCAGAAATTCCAGGGTTGTCTTGGATGTCATGAGACTTCACAAAAATACAAAATGATGTTTCATTTGTTTATTGGTCTCTGGGTGCTTTTTGTCATCATCTCAGGTTTTTCTTCTTTATTACAGAAGTTTATGCTCTTTCGAAGAAAGTGAAAGCAAAGAGCCCTGTCATGTGATGATCTCACCAGTCTCAAAGCTACAGCTTCATGGCAACAACCAAAAGCTGTGAGGCTGAGGAATGAGGAACACAGCTATCAGTCTCCCTCTTCCCCTTCCCATCTTCCCTTATGAACATAGTTTTGTATCCCACTTGTATTAAAGACACAGAATTGTTGTGGGTTTCCATTTTCTAATAATAAAAAGAGGTAAACTGGCACTTTACAAAACTCCCACTCCTCGCTATGAAAGGCCCAAAGCCATTTCACTGTTGTTTTCAAGGACACTCGTTCAATATGCCAACATCTCTGTGAGCAGCTACATGTCACTACAAGATCAAAAAGAAGCCCTGTTCCTTGTCAGCAAACACCAGTGCCTTGTTGCACCTGGCAAGTTCTGCAGAAGTCCCATAGATGTCAATGAGCGTTTTCTTGTGAAATTTTATATCATTTCAGATCTATTTCTGAAGGGAGGGCAGACTAGCAAAATAATAACCAGCAAACCTATTCTGTTGCTTTCCAGAGCTAGGATTTGAGCCAGCTTTTTCTCATTGTAATAGACCTTTGAAAATGAACCGATTGTCCCTAGACTTTTCTTCAGCAGAAATATAAGATGAATTTTGCTGAGAGCTGGGGGGCATTTGGCTTCTTTGGAGATCTGAACCATATTATAATAACTAGAAATGACACAGCTGCACCCAGGGACCACAAAACTTCTAAATTCTGGAATAAGACCGGATTCATGAGTTGGCTGGTTTCATGTCCAAAACTCTGAACTATGCTTGCTTCCTCCCAGCTGAAAGGATAGGTTGACTTGAAAATTAACCAGATTCGTTATGTCCCATTGTTTTCCCTCCTATGTATCAGCAAACACAAGCTGCTAGTATCTATCTTCTCTCCCAGCTGCAGAACCCCTGGATCTCAGCATGTGCAGAAAGGTCTGTGTGACTCCTCTTGCACCTTGCATCTAACCAATCATCTTGCATTTGTGACAAGTCTTAGAAAGATGGATTCTGTTCCCTGCAGAACAGCTGCACTTAGAAGAGACTCCTGTGGCAGTACCATGATGCATTTCCAGAACACGGCAACATCTATACATCCTCTTGAGGATAGGAACTTCACCACTTCTTCACCCACATTCTGTAGGCACTCTTGCTCCTCTGCCACAGCAGTCCCCAGAAATGCAGAAGTCTGGAGGCAGTCTCATGCTTGTTTAGGCAACAGTACCAGCTTTTCTGAAGGGATGCAATACCTGGTGCTGCTTGGAAAGCAATAAATCTGCTACCATTTGGGTACTACAAGAAAAGCAATCTGAGATTTTTCAGCGCTGCAGAGTCTCTGGAGCTGTTTCATTCAAACCAGGTTCGTAGGTGCCCTGCTCATCTCTTGCATGCACAGCTGGCTGCTCATCTCTAATTAGTTTTCTATGCAGGTGCTCTGGTCACAGGCTGGGCCAGACAAAGCCTCTCATACCAACCAGGAGCAGCCCAGACAATTCAAACAGAGAAAAGTGCCCCTCAAACCACAGGGATCTGACTTTTCTTTTGATTTAAATTCTATGTTCTTTTTGCATAATGCTTCATTTCACATTTCAAAAGCCAAGCCCCAGCCTTTCTTCTTGCAGGTAATGAGCTGGAGAAATGCCTATATGTCCCAGTATATTTTTCAAAGCCCATAAGGAGTTATGATACTCTTGATTCAGCTCTCTGTACCTCCTCATTAAAGTCAAAGGCATGCTCAGCAGCTGACTTTGAACAGTTCACAAGCCAGGTTCTTCTTGATGTGTGCTTTAAATTCCTAAACTGGCATTCATAGATTGGTGAAGCTCTATCCACAGTTAGGTGGAGGAGCACTTTCAAGGAAAGCTATAGAATTCCATCTCCACCATCCTCTAGTCAAGGTGAGAGAGCAGTCCTGAATGCTCACCCACGAAATGTCATATGCAAACACCAAGCATCCTCTATCAGTGTTTCAGCACATGCCTTCAAATAATCTTGATATTATCATGCTGCCTGTACAGCCTCAGAGGTGGCTGCTGGGGTCACAGAGAGCCACTGAAAATCATGAATGGCTATGGCTAAACAGTGGCCACATGAGCCTCGGTTAGACCAGATATTGGGAAAAATTACTTCACCAAAAGGGTTGTCAAGAACTGGATCAGGCTTCCCAGGGAAGTAGTTGAGTCACCACACCTGGAGCTATATAAGAGACATGTAGGTGTGGTGCTTAGGGACATGATTTATTGGCGAACTTGACAGTGTTGGGTTTACAGTTGAACTTGGTTATCTTAAAGGTCTTTTCCAACCTAAATGATTCTATGTTTCTGTGATTCTAAGAAAGGATTGTAAACTGAAAAGAAATAGACCACTTCTAGAGGGAAAACATGAGATTCCACCCACATTTAGTCTGTGCTTATTTGACAAGGACAGTTAGACATAATTACCTTCAATTTCCAAAAGAAGGGATGCTGAGCTTTCTGCCCAAGGGCACTTTATGTTATATAGTGTTTCAAAAACCAGCATTTGACTTTGGACTCTAAAGCACTGGTTTCAAAACTGGAATTTGAAAGGGTTTCTAGTCAAATATCTTTGGGAAACCAAAGAACTTCACAGCCCAGAAAACCAGCCCAGTCTTTTTCCCCACCAACAGCACAGTGTTTTGGACCAACCAGACCTTCTCTGAGATGTCTAAAGTTGAGCAGAACTGAACATCTAGCATAGCCGAGCCACAGCTATGAGCAGTGACAAAGAGTAAGTAAAGTCTCTATTTATTCCCCATTTTATGCAATTCTGACAGCTTCACAGCCATTTGTTGAGTAATTTACATGCACAATTGCACATATATACTGCCTGACAATCTAGTTCCAGGCTAATGCTTGCTAACAGTATTGGGCCATCGGTGTTTGAGCAGGATGCAATGTGGCCCATATTCAAATTATATGTCTCAATTCTACAGGGACAGTTTCTTTTGAATGTCCTCATCCAAACAACAGCATTGTCAGCTCTCCGCAGCCCCCACTGGCCAACAGCTTGTGTGTCTCCTAGTCACCCAAGGCAAGAGACATCTCTGTCACTCTAAAGCCAACCTACATGCCTCAAAATTTTGCCCTCATTTCCTTAATCAAACTGGTGATGGTTTTGGAAATGATTGCTTGAGTCTGCATGGCCACATGCTCCTCATTTTGCATGACAATTTTGCTTGCACAAACAACCCTTTGTACGTGCAAAAACTCGCATTTGTTCTTGCCAGTCAAGCAAGTTATTGTCTGCCTAGCCTGTCTTTGTGCCTGCAAAAATTCTAGGGCAAATCCAAAGACTGGACAGAAGAGTCTTTGGGACACCCAATTTTCCTAGCATCCAAAGCCAACCGCATTTCTAACTCACAAGCACCTCATCACAGTGAATCCAAGCACACATCCATCCATCCTGGCACAAAGGCTGAAGTCTTGGTCTTGTCCAAGCTGATGGGAGTCTTGCTTCTTATTTCTGAGAGATGTCTGAATTTTCTTACTGTATTTTTTTTCAAGCCTTCCCTTAGCAGAAATGATGTTCTTCAGTTGCATGAGCCCTGCCACTTGCAGCAGTGGAGGCAGCCACATGACCCAAAGTAATTAAGGCACCGAGCACTGCGGCTGCCTTGCTCTCGCATTCTGTTTGGTCACAAAAGAGCAGTCATGGACCGTTTCGACTGAAAACAGACCTGAAAACAGAGACTTCATTGTCCTGAGGCCAGAAGAGATGGCTGCTGGGAAGAATTTGAAAGGCATAGGTTTCGGTATATATGTTGCTTTTCCAAGAAACTATATACACTTTTGCAAATTATAAGCTGTTTCCTGTCTATGTTCCAGCACTTTGGGCTCAAATTAAAATCTCCTTAAAATCGGACCAACAGGAGGGGGAAGAAGGAGGAGGTGTTTGCTGGAGTTCTTGAGCAAATGGGAGGAATTTAAGGTCTTATCCTCTCTAATTCCTCCCCTATAAAGGAACGTACTTCACCAGGTTGCCACATACAGAAATAAACTTGGCAGCAGTAAGAGAAGCAATGTTTTCCTTTGGGTTTTAATGCTTTTGGCTTGGACTGTATTCTCATTGCTTCTTCCTATTGCATTCTCCTGCCTTTCCATCCAGGTGCCACTTAGCACACTGGCCATTTTGCCCAGGCACAGAGCAATAAAAGAAACTGTCCCACCAGGCTGTGATGTTTTCTTTCCCCTTTGCCACTGGTGACCAGCAAGCCTCCAGGCGGGAGGCATTGGCCAAGGGATAGGTAATGTTTTATATGCCTCTTGCATGGGGCTTGCTTGCATACCAGTTACAGCCTGGCACGCCTCTGTTCCCCCGAGGGCTTAGAACATCTGGAAGCATTCATACTCCAAGCACAGTCTGGGCCAAGTCCCAGATTGGAGGAAAAACAAATCAGGGAGCCCGGGAAGTCAGCAGAGCGAGGTTCACTGAGGCCCACTGGGGATATGCCTCTGATGCCTCTGCTCCCCTCTCTGTTATGTGGTGGGTGTGCCACGGGGTGAAGATATCCACCTGTCTGCTGACCCCGTGCTGTGCCTCTTTGCAATCTCCAGGGATCCTCTCATCAGTGCAAAGGATCTATCTCATGGGCTGCTTTCCTTCTGTCCTCAAGAAGGACTTGGTGTCCCCGTCTCAAACTCAATACTCACACATTTTAAGTCTTAATCTTTCCCAGCCTCCTGCAACTGGTATCTTGTTTCCCTGACTCAAGTTTTCCACTTTTGCTGGGTGCCTTGAGAGAGCCCACAGCCTCACTGAGACATGGACAAGCACTTCAGCTCCCAGGAGTGGGCTAGCCTCTCTAACACCAGCGCTCAGTCACGGCCTACCTGCAGGCACCTCTTTGAACCAGGAGAAAGATCTCGGCATCTGCCAGAGTATAATTAAGGCCATGCACTTTACACACTGGCATAAAGTTGGTGTGGTGCCCTGTGGACCAAATAGGTATATGATTTACATCCCAACGTGAGTTCTCAGTTCAGATTTACATCCAATATGACAGAAACCAGGAAAAACATTTATAGGTGTATATTTGGTGGAGAGAGGTGGAAAAAAATTGTGGAGAAAGGTTTTGGATTATTTTCTTTGGCTTCTGCTCCATTCCACATATATATGAAGACAAAAAGACAGGAGCTAAGTAGTTAATATATTGGCTTGCTACTCTAATTGGGGCTTCAGAGTTCTATGAGGCAGGCAGCACAACTGTGATTTTTTTCCCTACCTCAGCTTTCTTGATTAAGTTCACTTAACAGGCTATTCCTTTATCTGCAGGTATTTCAAAGGAATAGCAGCAGAATCTATGTCTTCCTTGCTTGTTGTAGGAAGAGGAGATCGATTCTGCAGTGCCTGATATCTACAGATCATGTTCCCATAATACACCAGCCTTGGTAAGTCCAATTCATAAGATTCTTGGCTCTTCAACATGATGGGAACAGAAAACTGTTTCTTTAAGTCCTGAAGGAGACTGGGGATGTCTCAGACAGCTGTTTGACCTGTGCTGATTTACCCTCCTTGCTCACTCTTGTTTGCTTCTGAATATTGTTCCTTTCTCCTTTGAAATATCTACAACTTTGAAGGCAGAGTGGTGGGTTTCTATCATGAATCCAATCCAGGACAGAATCAAGGAAATCAACAGGCAATCTGGTGAGCAGACCGTGGTAAAGCAAAAGTGAGAGTTCCTCCAGTGGAATACAGGTAGTCTGGTAGACAAGGACATGTATACATTTGAGACAATATAAATCAATATTCAATTGTGGTTTCATGTTTTATGTGGTGAATTTCATGGCAATAGATGAACTCCTAGTTTGGGAGACAAAGTCAAGTGCATTTATGAGGTTATCATAAGCAGGTACAGAACCATCAAGAACAGCGTTTCCCTTCCTGTGCTTTCAACTTCTTTCAGCTCTGCTGCTAAGGCCGAGAAATGCTGAGAACAAAGTAACTCCTTCATTTTTGCCAGCTTCAGCTGGAAGGCCCAGGGGCCTGAAGTCAGCTGAAGAATCCATTTTTCCTAAAGTCGAATTTTATAAAGGAAGAAAAATAGTATAGAGAGCACACTGATACGAGAAAACGTTCTGTATCTTCTCTCTACCCATGGTGTGCCCTCTGCTGGAGGATGCAGAGCTGCACAGCCCATGTGCAGAGCCCAGAGCAGGATCCTTCCTACTTTTCCACGAAGAGTTGTCGTGGGAAGAGTGCGTCTGTAGGCACATGCCTGCTCTTGCCCAACCTCCATGCTGAAAGCAAAGGAAGTTGTAGCTGTAGAAGGCAGCTCTGATGCTGATCCTTTTAATGCTCTGCTCACCCTGTCCGTGATCACATCCTTGGAATGTGATGCGCAGGTTCCCTTGCTTTTCACCTCATCGCAACCCAAAGCATTAGTCAGTCCCAAAAGAGTTAATAGCTCTGCCGTGGTGTGGGGGTTTTCCCCACTCAGAGCAAAACACAAAAGCCTGTGTTGAGAGGCCTATCGCTGACAGGTGTATTTTGTCTCTCCTTAGGGTGCTTAGAAAAGTACTGATGAGGCAGAGTTTTGCCTAATGAGGAAAAGAAACTGAGGGGAAAAAAAATGGGGAATCCCCTTCCATTATGATTCCACTATATTTTCCACTTGAGTGAAATAAATGAGCCGACTTTGAACACAGCATTTGGGTTTTCTCTAATCAAGATGGGTAAGTGCTGTCTGAGCAGACAGGGTTTCCCATTGGTCTTTCAGCAACATTCCACTGCTGACCTCAAATCCTACAAGCACCAGTGGATTTTAAGTGTGTAGCTGAATTTGGTCATACCCTTCTCCCTATTTGCTTAGAGCTCCAGGGTAAAGCCTGGTCTGTGAACAACCTGTGTTTTCTAGATTATGAAGAACACCTAGATGTAGAGGCTGAAGATGAGAGAGATTTAAGCCAATTAGACCGGTTCTAGGTCCCTGACCATTCTAGGACTCTGGTGACCCACCAGCCAGGGCAGAACTTATTACAGATGGCTGCTCAAACCCTGTGTGTAGAGAGGGAAATCTGGGATCAGTTTATCCAGCCTTTCCTGCTTCATTCTTGAAAAGTGATGAATACTTCCAGTCTAAACAACCTATTCTCTATTAACTGATACCAAGCTTTCCTATGCTACGTATCATGTCTCTATATATCTCTATATACTCTTAATTTTGGGTCAAAAAACAAACAACAAAAACACTAGTGGATAAGAATATTGACTTTATCTTATTCATGATTCCATAGACTGGCAAGACTCCTTTAATATAGCTCGTTTTTCTTATGGAAGAGGAGCACAATTTGAACATATCAAGTTCCAGCCTGCAGGGAAAGTTTATGAGCCAGGCATAAGAGCCTGAAATGCGACTCCAAGACATGTCTTTGAGAATATTGCCACTGAAAGCACCTCAACTGAAAAGCCTTCATATAAAAACCTCCATTGGAGCAGCCAAAGGAGATTTCTGGTGTCTGGGTATAGACTGAGGAATCAGCAAATTCATTTGATATTCAGATGCCAGCACTAAGACACATATGGAAACAGGCCCTATCCCTTCTAATCTTAATGATCATGGGGATCGGGTTCCTTGCAGAACCCTGGCCTCAGACAGACAGGGGTTTTAGGCAATGGATGACCTTGAAAATGCCGCAACATAAATCACCATGCAAGCCCAGGAGGGTGGGTCTGTTTTCCTCATATAAATATTTAAAGAACACTCATTTTTTCTAAGTGATAGATGACAAGCAGGTGGCCTGAAAACTGGAAATATTTTTGCCATTTGTTCAGGGACCTTGCTACACGGGGTTTGCATTTACTTCTTTATCTATTTATTTATTGGTTGTTTGCCATGTTATTTTCCAAGTCCAGGAGTTGGTTTTGGAAACTTTCCTAGAGAACAACACTCCTGCTCTGGGATTGCTTCCTAACCTTGGTTTTGATTTTAAGCAAGCAAGATCTGACTTCCCTCCTTTGCTCCAAGCTACCTTGCAGATCACACTTAGGACCAAACCCTCAGCGTTCACTCTGTGGTCGGTACTGTGCTGATTTCTTCAGCACATGAGTGCAGCCAGATCCGATCTGCCCAAAGGGCCCAACATCTTTTCTTTGACATTAGGCAGTAACAGGCGCCTAGTGAAGAATATAAGGCCAGACAAGGGCACAGTGATGCTTTCCTGGAGCTCCCTCCCACCCTCCAATTGTCAAAGACTGTAGCTTTGTGCTCAAAAGCTCTTTATTTATTCAGTTAGCTTTTGAACCCGTGCCTTGAATAGGAGACTTCAAAGTCTCCTGTGGCAAGAAGTTCCTTTGGTAAACTTTGAAGATTTGGGGATTTAGTTTACATTTGTTTGCTTGTTTGTTTGCTTCCTTCATACTTTTCATGCCTTTACATATGCCTATAAAATCACCCCTTGGCCACCTTGTTTCCCAGCTGTAAAGTTCTAGTGCTTATTTCTCTTACAAAAGCTCTTTCCTGCTTCTGACCACAACTGTCAAAAGAGCATGAGACATGAGTATGAAATCCATTACTAAATGCCACCACCTGATGGGTTTAGGAAGTGGGTCAAGGCTGTTCGTACTTCCAGTGTCACCAGGCTGAAACTATGTGCACACAACATATCTGCATCTGGCACAATCATATCTATAAAGGAGATCTCTACCCCAGTGGCTTCACAAAATAGATAGGAACTGGAGGGAACAAGGCAAGATACAAATCGTAAGGCAGAGGGCAAGGTATCTTCTCAGATAACCTGTTGACTTCAAAGTCCATTTGAAGGGTAGGTTAATGAAACTAATACATATGTTACCCAAGCATTAATGAAGTCATGCACCAAGGCCACTTCCTGGGATGAAGCAGGAGTGGGTAGAACAGCACTGTAAAAACACGCTCCATAGGATGAAATGGTGCTGGGACAGGGGCTAGAGACTGGCAGGGAGAAAACAGTTCATGAGCCTCAGCCTGCCCTAGGGTTGCTGGTGGCAGGACACCTGAGTCCCCAAGGAGAGCGTATGTAATTACCTGAATGAGTTAAGACCAAAGCTAGAGATAACCAGTACGAATAAATGAGCAGTGATGAGATCAGATTGACGTCGTTCACCCAAGGCAAATTTTGGATCTCTATCCAGGAGGAAGTTTCACTAACCAGCACAGTGGAAACAAGCCTCTGAACCATGAATTTCACCACTGAGTGCTAACGCAACTCTCTCTGCAAAGCTAAGGAGGAGGCCAAGCCGGGGAGAAAAGATCAGGTTCCCATTTATCTCAGATCTATCTCCCAGTCCCCAGCAGTGCTTTGACATGGCTCAGTGGCTTCTGATGAGTCACTTCCGTTCAGTCTCCCCTTCCCATTTTGCTCCACCTTGTGCAGTTAAGGCAGTAAGACACAAATCCCTCTCCACTGGTCAGACCTAACAGTCCTGACATTTGCAAAGGCTCCAGCAACTCTGCTAGCAATTTTTTGGAAGTGTTAAGCACCACTTGACAGCAAAAGGAGTCAGAGAGACTCAACAAGCTTTCAAAACGAAGCCAGAGGAGAAAACAGGGCTACCGTTGTCTTTTTTTTGGTTTTTTCTGTGGAAGCATTTATATAGAGAGTGGACCTGTGACTGGTCTCGCAGTGACTGACATGCAGCCACTTGCTGAAGCCATTGGCCATGGACATGCAAGGCTTGTTCTCTTCTTTTCTTTCACCAGTCATATTTATAAATTTGCAGAATGCTCTCTTACAGTTTGCAAATGAATGCTTCATACAGCTCTCTCCATCTTTAAGATTTTATGATGTGGAGCCAATCCAGCATACAGACCAATAATGATAGCCCACATCTTAGCCAAGCCTTTTCTTAAGCATCCACAGGGACGGCAGGGAAATATAAACATTAGTACAAATGGCAACATTACTAAACAGGCTTTGACCAGCTGGCATCTTTCCCTGCCAGTCTTGGGAGGGCTTCTTACTGTATATTTCCTAGAGCTCAACCCAGTCTGGTCTTAAAATAGTTCAAGTGATGGTGGTTCCCTGAAAAAGAGAGTTTCTGCAGAAAATGTAATGGCCAAAGACTTGTCTTCCGATTCTGTCCTTTGGGGTAAGGCTTTGTTACTCCGTTACTGACTTTCAGACCACCAAGCTTCTTTTTGACATAGTGTAGTAGGGCCAAGTTTTTGAGGTGCCTCTTGGGAAGGCCTAACCTCCTCCATCCCCCACATTGATGGGGTCACATCTCACACATTGGTGTATCAGAGCCAAGGAGCATAGAATTGTCAGCTGCAAAGTGACCCTGGTCTTATTTAGGGTCTACAAGTATACTGCCATGGTTCAAAAACAGCTTTGTTTCAACAGAGTGTAGCTTATATTGGAGGAAGTTTGGCTGTGCCACCAAGGTATATGCCTATGCCACCTCTTTCTTAAATTGTATTATTATTTTCTGGGCTCTCATTACCTCCTAAATAAGATTATGTCCTTTGTTCACAGCACAGCTTTCTGTTACTTATCTCCCAAGCCAGTTGTCATGAAATTTGGTGACGTCATTTTTCCACAGTTTCTTCAGATCTCTTCCAGCTTTTTTTATTGTCTGTCCTCCCACTTTGGCTACGCACCTTTGCCAAAAGCATGCCCAAGGCCAAGTGTTGTGATCCAGATGTGGCTGTACCAGCAGCCCCCGCAAATCCTTCCCTAAATTTCTCTGAGACTGAGATGCTCACAAAGGTATCAAGATGCCTTGGCATCATGTGGCCTTCTGCCTTAGTGTTCATCCCTCCATATTCACCTATTGTGTCCCACTTAACACTGTAGAGTTGCTAGTATGGGATGTTACTCTTAATTTTAAAGTTTAAATAACACCAGGCAAAACGAGAGAGGAATGAGGAAGGAAATTAATTGGGCTCCTCAGGGTCCCTTTTGATCAATGATTATTAATAAGAAGAACCCTCAAACTTATCGTCTCTCTTCACGTACTGGGAAACACTACTTCACCAGCCCAGACCTTGTGTACCCCATCCCAGCTCCATTTCAAGTCCAACTGAAGCTATATTTTGTGGCATTAAATGGCAGTTAAGTACTGAGCAGGCTTTAGGCAGACTTTGGGCAAAGAGGGAAGTTTCACCACAAAAGCATTATCAGAGATCGCTGACTCAACTGCTGCAGCACCTCATTTTCAATTGTATGAAAGCTGCAGCATTCAGACTCCAATGTCAGGGGGCCGGGGGCTTCAGGGTTTTGGCTGGGGCCTGTGTCCCCTTGCAAATTACCCACTGAAGACACAAGTGAAGCTGTGGGCTGTCATGTAATAAGAGGCATTTTACTGCAGCCAGGTTTGGGTTTTAAAATAACATGATACCATGCATTGAACAGTTGGGGAATGGAGCTAGAGAGCATGCCACTCCAAGCTTTGCCCGCTGGGAGCCAGCAGCAGAGCCAGGACATAAACCCACAGCTCCCAAGACCCAGACTGGTGGCTGAGCCACAGGATCATTCCTCTCCCCTTCCTGGAATCACAGTAACTGCCCCACCCAACGACTTGCAAGCTCCCCAGCATACCAGGATCAATCAGGCTTCCAAACCACCACTGGCAGAAAGACTGAAGTGATGCTGGATCTTGTCCTCATGGTATAGAAAGAGCTCTCACTGCTACCCAAATATAATTACCCTGCACCTTTGTGCCATACTTGCTGGCAGGGCCCAAGGAAGCCTGGAAAGCTGCATTTGCTTCTACCTTCCAAGTATGCAGCTTCCTTTCTCACATATGAGAAACACAGGGAGTCTAGGTTCCTCCATCCTGTGCAAAGATTCTTTCAACATCACTAAAAAATGCAACCATCCCAATTCATTCACACGTTCAGAGAAAAAACATATTAGCCCTGCATGCCATCACATTGTCAGTGTCATGGAGCAAGAGTGGTACAGTTGGAAGTTGAAATGTATGGTACCCTGATAGGAAAGCAGCAAACTCTCTCAAAGAGAGTTTTCACCGGCAGGCACCATGTGTTCTCTTTGGTTCCTGATAGTTCTCTGAAAACACTCAGGTGCTGGGTTAGTGCAATCTCAAGCACTCAGTCTGCAGCTGAACTCAATGGGAGGTGGGCACCAAATACACACCAGTAAGAAATGTCCAAGTGATTTGAGGACCTCATAGAAAAAAAAAAACAAAGAAAAACATATGTCACCATATCCAAATGAATATTGCACACAAAGACTATTTCCAGGTATTTCTAATCTCCTGACATTGAGTTTGAAGTTCAAGTTTGAAAGCAGAGCACTCTGTTCACGTCCTTTTACTTGCTGTAATACCAGCAGTTTCTTCATGCCTTTGTTACTTGAAGGATCATGTCAGTTCTCCTAACCACATCATTACATTAGGAATGCATATTGAGCTGGACATTCCCTACAAACCCTAGGTCTTTTGCATAGTCACCATCTTTGGGAGAACAGCTTTTCCTTTTTTCCAATTCGCCTTTCCTTTTTTTTCATAGATAAGTGCATGTGGCCCTGTTAAAACCCACTTCCACGTACAACCAGCTATCACTGCTCAGCTGGTTATTAGCAGCCAAGGGGTTGAGCCAAATGGACACATCACTGCAAACTTGTGGTAATGAAAACATTGCCCTAGTACACAAATGATAGGGTTTCTCATCTCCTCTGCTTCATCGTTCCGCGGAAGTCTAAGTCTGCAGGCTGCAACCTGGTGCTCTAGGTTACTAGGAGCATTGGTAGTCTAGGAACAAAATAGGTGGGTGGCTAGGTGGTTGGAGACTTGTTAAGCTAACAGAAATAGCTGAGCCAGCTTAAGCCAGCTAAAGCCACAGTTTAAGCCAGCTTCTAAATTCTTGAGAAACTCTTGTATTCCCAGGCAGGTGTTCAGGGACAAGACAGATTTATCTAATGCTACAACTTTTCTTATAAATCCTGTGATATCTAGCCTGGATCTGCATCGCTCCCACAACAAACACACCTCCAGGATGGTAGGTCCAACTGTAAACTGGATACGGGGGTCTGCATCCAACTTTTGGGCTGCCTGTTAGTAAACCTTAAACAATCTAAACAGAGAAAGCAAACATGAAATGCAGACCCCTCTCTCATGTTGACAATGCTCATCTTGGATAAAAATGTCAAGGTTTCTCATCTCCATAAATCCTTTCCATTTGTAAGGACACAAGGAAATTAACACATTAAACAAACCATAAACTGCTCTAGGTATTGATTCCACTCAAAAATTCTAACATTTGGAGCATGACATCAATTTGGCCCAGTGGTCATATGAATTCCCAGGCCTCTCCTCTCCTTGTTTGCTCTTTGGGTTATTACTTACAGACAATCTCACATTATTCCCATTCCACAAAAACTGTGGAGAAAGGCAGAGCAAAGGCCAAGATGCTTCTTCCCTGATGTTAGCGGCAGCTCCAGAAGTGTGATGTAGAATTGGCAAGTTAGTCTTCAAAGAAGGGAAAATAGACAGAAGGCTTTAGGACATACCTGGCATTGCTGTTCTTTGCTTGCCATCTGGTGCCCAACCTACCTTGCCTAGCCAGGACCCCCCTGCAGGAACTTTTCATTATCTGTCTGCACACACCACGTGTTGCAGTCCTGGATCATAGGTTCTAGTGACACAAGACTGAAGTTTAGCAGGTCCATTCCTCACTGGGCCACAAACCATTTCCACTTGTAAATTGTAGATAATACTTCTTTTCAGACCTCCTTTGCCTATTAAATTTATACTCCCTTTATGGCTGGGACTGTATCCATAGAGTATTCCACACCATGCATGTTCAATTTCACATGAGACACAACATCCCCATCACTTCTGACCTGCCCAGTCAGAGCAACAATGTACCTTTTTACTTACAGTTTGGCAGGAAGCCTTTGCCCTGAGTGTGAAAGAAAATTTGAACTCACAGCCCTGGACCTGCAGCGAAATACTTGAGTTGCTGTGGTGTCTCATACCAGTTGGAAATGGTAAATTACAAACTAGACAAAAAGAACAACATCAGATCTAGTCTGTGTACACATTTGGAAAAATGTAACCCATAGGTCTTCAACAAGTTCAGCTCCATCTAAAGTAACAGTGGGTGTAGGCTGTGAGTAGCTCCAAATCCATGAGAGCTCTTAACGAAATGCTATGGTAAGCAGCAAAGTAGGATAGTCTTCCCCAGAGCCAACAGCAGGAAATTAAATTTGACACCTTTCTGGACATGAAAATGAAAATCTTGAATACTGTACCCTCACTTTTGGAACAACTTCATTGGGACTGCAGAAGATTTTCCATCGTTTGAAGTCTTCAGAGTGAGACTGGGCCCATATTCAGATGACCTACTCTTGGTGCCTCATTTAATCATTGCACATGCTATGCACTCAAAAAAAATCCTAGAAAATTCTGGTTGTTTTCTCTCCAGAGCTATAATATCCTTGGACCCCTGTGCAGTCAGTGAAGAGAGGTATTCGTAACAATGAAGTTAGCTTCCTAGAATTGTTGGCCTGCAGTTGTTTATGGCTGCCTTTCTGCACAATAGGCTTTGGCTTCACCTCAAACTGGTGGATTCAACAGAAAAAATCACCAGAGAAAATTCTGCAGGATTTGGCTCCCCTGCCATGTATCGCCCTTAATGCTACCACAAAGAAAGCCTTTAGAGAGAAATGAGGAATGCCATGGAGATTTTCATCTAGAGAAATGATCATCAGTTAAAATTTAGTCTCTTTTGGGACTTTCTACTGGTGCTACAGCTTTGTCTTTTTAGTTAGCTAAGAAGTTTTGACAGGTAAAGGGAGCAAATCAGGACAGTCACTTCCCCTTTCTGTGGCATGGATGTATTCAACAGCTCTCTGATCTGTTTCTGTTGGGGACCACCCCTCTACTCCATCTCTCCATGATGCATGAGCATCGTAACAGCAGTAACACAATCACTATTTGTCTTCAGCCAAGAAAGGGTTAAGCAGGGCCAAGAGTGTCTTGTAAACAGACTGAAAATGTAACCTTTGCTTATAAATCATGTGTTCAGCCCCAGAACATGCCTTTAATCCAGTAATTGCATTCAGAACTTGCTGTTTTAGTTAGGGAAAAAGGAGCTCCTCTCCAAATGGCACCAGGGCTGACCTTAAATGATACATTAGCTCCCCAAAGTGGCCACAGAGCCCCACAGTTTCCAACATCCCGTTCCCAGGCAGTGGGGCAGGGAGGAGCACGTGCCATGTTTTGTGAAACTTGCCTGCCCCTCACTCTGGGTTTTGTGAAATTTTCTTGCAGGGGCCCTGCCTCCAGCCAGTAGTAGTTCCCCGAGAGAGAACGATTGCTCGCAAGCATCCAGTTGGTGTTGCAGCTGTGACTGATGGGAATCCAGATCCTCAGTGGCTTGGGAGCATGCAGGGCCTCAGCCACTGGCAGTAGGGCAAGGGGCCAGGCATTGTTTGTGGAGCATGTTATCCCCCCTGGCGTGGGGGTTACAGGACATAAGGCTGGGGTCAAACTCTGTCCAATCAGCCCTAGCAGTTCCCCACCATCATAGCCCCAGGATCTCACTGCTCCCTCCTGGAGCTTCCACTATAGCTCTACTACTCAGGGCAGAGTATGATCCCTCTTTCACAGCTCTCATCCTTTCGTGCACACAGCCTGTCCACATAATCCCTGGGGAATGTGCAATGGTCAAAAGCAGGATGAAAACAAACAGGCAGTTCCCTTTCTGGTCCCAGTTCTGCTTCTGAACTAGCCTCTCCCTGGATGCTGGCTGATGTCTCTTTCTGGTCACTGCACGGCTGCAGCAGGAAACACAGCTCATGAGACCATCTGCCTGTCCTATCAATTCCTAGTCACAAATTAAACTCTGGGAACTTATTATAGAAGGAGATTTTCACCACAATAACAATGTGCAGGCAACTGACCAGACCTGCACAAGGTCTTATGCAAAGCTCTTATGCAGTGTTGCTTGCAGTTACTGGACCCAGAGCAGGTCAAAGATAACCTCAAGGGAAACAGCTTCCAGCACTGACACCCACCCAGACAATGTCAGCCACAGATGAGGTGTATTCCCAGGAGAAAGACTGGCTATTGTCCCTGATCTCTGGAGGAAAAGGAACTCAGCTGCAAAAACACATACTGTAGGGCTTGAGATGCAGAGCTCGAGCTGCTGGGCTCAAGTCCATTTACTGGCTCATTTTGGACTCCATGCAGCCTCGAAAGAGGAGCTGGAGGACTTGCAGGCTGTCTGCAACAAAGCAGGAATGTGAAGATAGAACCGAGGGCCCAGAAAGGCACTTTCCCCAGCCTAGTGTGCAGAGACATCTGCAAAGGGACCAACCCAGCATGGTGAGGTGGCTACCTGCCCTTGGGTAGCTGTGAAACAATGTGTAACCAAGTTTTTCATTTATTCCCAGGGGACCTGTATTATCTTGTATTATTTGGTTAACCCCAGGATTATTTTCACCCCTATTCACCAGCAGCTTCTTGCATGTGCTTGGGAATGTTTCTCAGGTTTGCTCAGGATCTACAGGTGCATTTTCTCCAGTAATTTCAGAGGCTCTCAGCAAGGGGGAAAAAAAGGAATCATAAGGGCAGTATGGCCCCCAGCTCCCAGGTGGGAAGAATTACTTGAGCTAAACCATGGAAGAATTACTTGAGCTAAAATTTATTGAAAGTCTAGCAGAGCTTTGAGTTTCTATCAAGAAGTAAAGCAGAGCTGCTTCTTCCTAGACCCATTTAGTCTTCCTTAGGATATAACAATGTGCTGTTTCTGAGGCATCTCAAATGGACAAATGAAGCACAGAGCTAATATCTCCAAAGAGTGGCTGGCAAGATCCTGCAATAAGCAGATGTTCTGCCAGCACCTCTGGAATTTCTGGAGCTCTTAAAGTAGTAAACAGGGTTATCACATTGCAATGAACTCCCAAGATCTCTCTGGATTGGATCCATTTTCCGTCTCCTTCATGGGAGCGATCCCGGAGCTGGATGATTCATTAGCGGCAGCTGGCCAGAGCATGCAGCAACGGCACACCTACCGGGTTTTTATGGGAGCAGTTGCATTGTCCTCGCTACAGAAACCCTGATTCCTTTCAATTCGCAGATGCCTCACTGCTGTGCTTGCCGAATCCTCATTTTGAAGATCTTGTCTTACCCTTAAGTTTGCTTTGCCAAGCATCTAGAGGGCACGGAATGCTGCAGGCAAGGCTGGACCAGCAGATCATGGTCTGTTGTTGGCGACATTAAACAATAGAGTCTCAAATGTCACTTTGCAAAACATGCACTCATAATTCCCCTTTAAATCAAGCACGTATCCTTCACACCGGGCAAGAAATTCAAGTATCCACGCCCCTCTACCAAATGCCTACCACACCTGCAGGGTTGAGATGTGGTGGCCTGATCATCTATCTGACCACAGGTGTCTTATCCAGGGTCTGCAGGTAATTCATTGGTTAAACCTGTTGGGAGACCATGACAGCCTATTGGCTTAGACCAGGGGTGTCAAACTCAAGGCCCGTGGGCCGAATCCAGCTCTCCACATTATTTTATCCAGCCCAGTACCTTGTTTCTATCTGGCAGCAGTACTGAGCTCCTTGTTCCTATGCTCCTACCAGCGCTGGTCACATATACAGTGTGTGTGATGTGTGCTATGCTGCAGGAGCAGGAGAACGGCAGGAGCCATGAGTTTGACACCCCTGGCTAAGATAGAAAACAAAGCTCTTGGACTATTCTGCTTTGGACATAAATCAGTAAGGGCAGAGGGTAATACAAGCAGCACAATGCTGGCCGGTGAAGTCTGGCAGTTGAAATAATACTTGGTTTTCAGACTTCCTGCTGAAAACACTTCTTGCAATTGACACAGTTTATATCGAATTCTTGAGTCCTAATCTCTAACTCAGCAACCAGGAATTTACTCCCTTTCTCTTAGTATGCCTGAGCATGGTAATTCTGCAAAAATCTTGAATTTCCGAGTGTGTTATTATCTTCCACCTTTGTTCCTAGAAAGGTCATTTCTTGATTGAAGAAGGCTTCTTCAGCTTTTACAACCTATCTCCCCAAATACGCTTTTATTTCCTCCCTCCTCCCATTGCAAAATTTTAACATCTATACTAGATCTGTGCTTTTCCAACAACACGTGACTGATAGCCTTTGAGTCTTGGCTCCCTCTCTGGGCAAGATTGCCTAGAACTGATCTGTGTCCCAGTCCTGGGGAAGAGGGATTGCAGCTACACAGCCTTTTTCAGAGTTATGCCCCAATTTTTTTCAGGTCAGAAATATTCAGTCTTGCCTGAAACGTTGGAGAAATCTTCCATCATTTGTACTGGATACATACCACTGAGTCTTACTATATCTTCAGACTTCTAAGTCCATGCTCCTGATGACAGCAAGGCAGATACAGTTAATTTAGAGAAAATAGGAAAGAATATCTCCTGTTTTATTCTAGAGTCTCCATCCTATTACTGCTGCTCCCACAAAATGTATTTGAACCAGTTAAACTATCCTCTGTTAGTGCCCTGTTCTTCTGGGAGAATACCACAATACTGTATCAATTTAGTCTGTTAAACTTCAGCTGCAGTGGTATGGCAGGACTTTTGTTGAACTGATTTATGAGACCAAATGGATGTGGTGTGGTTGAATCTGGCTTCAGAAACCACAGCTTTTCTAGAAGACCTCCTCCTCTTCCCTTTAGGTCTGCTGTGAGATTTTAGCACAGATAGCTCCAGGACGAGAAGAAGTAGACCTCACATAGCGGGAATTTTTCTGCCTTTCATTCTGGGGAAGGCTGAACCAAGAAAAGGGAGAGATCAGACTCCACTCACTGACTCGTGGACAGGAGCGGAAAATTGGCTGCAGAGCGAGAACTGTCAGATAATACTCAATGGGATCCTTTCTAAGCGGGAAGGAAGTTGCTTGTGGAATACCACAAGGATTAGCACTGGGCCTGCACAGCTTTTAATTATTTATATTGTATGAATTAGAGATGGGGAGTAGTTGGAGGGAAAAAACTCTTATCTGGCAAAACAGCTCTTCTTCCTCCAAACCTGGCGTTCACTCTCTTTCATGCCTACTCTCTCCCTTCTCCCTTTCAGGCCTCTACTCCACCATTACCGAACTAATTTTTCTTTTTACCTTCCTTTGCTTTAAGACTGTGTGACATGAGCTGTGCTCTGAAAGAGTCTGTATGTATTGCACTCCACCAGCTTGAACTCAGAGGGAGACACAGTTAAGGCTGTGCTACCACTTTGACTTTTAACCTGTTTATTGCCAGTTATTACTGATGCAGCAGGGCACTGTGCCTTCATATAAAAGGAGAGGGCTTCAAAACATCAATGAGGTGTAAGACATAAGACAGCTCTAGGCAAAAGCCTTACAGTGCAGCTGATCTCTGTTTCCCAAGTAGTTCTCTAGTTATGTCCTCATGGTACCCTACCATGACACACACCAGCAGTTGTTTTACTGACTGCTGGCCTGGCCAGCAGGAAGGAGTATTCCCACTCCACCCAGTGAGCACTGAAAGAAGTGGATCGGGGGTCTGCTGTATTTCATGCGCCGTCTACCAATGGTCAATATTTTGGATGAGGGGTGTTCCCAAGATAAGTGTGACCAGACCCCGGGAGCAGATCATTCTGAGGCTTGCTATGCCAAAATCTCTGGTGTAGTGACACCTGGGAGGCAACAAGGGACAAGCCCAATTCATATCACCATTGCTCCCACACTGTTGATCTCAAGCTGCGCAGAATAAAATTTTCATCACTTTCTAGGCCCATTTTTATCCCCAGTCCTACTGAATCAGGGGCTTGGGCCTTGTTCTTTAGTTAAAAAAAGTGATGGGAGCAGCCCCTTGGCTTTGTAGAAGTAGGTCCTCAGCTTTCCTCTAGTCCTGTTTCCACTCCAGTGGGTCAGCTGGCTGCAGAGGCTCAGGGATGAACATGAGCCACCTGTGGAGTCTGATTTTTAATGTTAGCTCTTTTAGGCAATATGACTATTTGGCGAGCAAATCAACTCAATTTGCAGCTTCACAGAGTGAACAAGCAATCAGGGGGAAAAGTCAAGAGCCATTAATTTTGCACTGCAAAGAAATCATCTGACCACTCATCTGACTTATCTTGTATTTTCCCAGCAAAGCTTTTTTTTAAAAAAAAAAGGGCTGAAGTAAAACACATGAGAAAAGACACACACAGACTCTATTTACAGGCACATAAACTGCTTCCTTCATGTAAAACTAAAGAAAAGAACATTCAGCTACGGAGTAACTCAAACAGCTCCTACACAGTCACACCAAGTATGAATCTGATTCGCAGAACAGAAGAAAACAAACAAACTCGAAGAAGATCTAACAGCCAAAGAAAATAAGAAGAATGGAACAGGTAACCCAGTCAGTGGTTTCCCTTATTTCCAGATCTTCTCATAGGCCTGAATCCTGAACCCCCAGTGTAAACACAGACACTTCTCATTACAAAAGAGGTATTTCAAAGCATTGGGATCTTGGGCAATTGAGGTTAACTCTGCCTATTCAGCCCCCATCAGGACCTAAAGGGGATCAGTTTCATAGCTAGGGTGGCTAACTAGGATCTACAAGGACTGACATTTGGGATTGCTTGTCCCTGTGCTCTACAACCATTCATCCCCCAGCAAGGCAGGTAGAAAGCAATGGGGTAGAAACAGAAGTTCCCCTCAGACTGACCTTTCCTGGGAAAATCAATTTCATTGAGGCAAAAGCCTTTCTGGCCCCAGTGCATTCTCATTCAATGGTGCTTCCACTCACAGGAATGGAGTTTTCCATCCCAAATCAGTGTGCTGATATCTTTTCTCTGATGGCCGCCAAAACTTAATGCCTCAGAGGAAAGCAAAAACTGCCACAATGCACCTGGCCAATTTTATGTGGCTAAAAGGAGCAGAGAAAGGGGCTAATTCCTTCCTGGCTTCCAGGATGATCCCTCCACTGATCTCATTATTTTCCTCTTTCCTTGCATGGCTCCAAATGTTTCTGACCCAGTGTCTACCCTGCCACACTGCTGAACTTGCAACAGAAGTGCTGGCTTGAATGAAATGAATGTTCACCTTTTCTCCAAGCACAGGAGCCTCTCAGAAGGGTCAGATTGTGACCCAACTGTGCCTCTTTCCATCTAGAGACTTAAACTCCATTCAGAACTAAGGCTGGCCCTCTCCAGAACCATGACAAGGTTTCTCATCAATGTCCTTGTGATCTTGCAGTCACCTTGTCCTGAATAGGATCCCAGCAAAGGCAAAGGAAGCGCATATGATCAGACAAGGCCCAGGAGCACAGTCAGAGCATGTCAGGAGCAATTAGTCAACCATCAAGCCCTTGGGGAATGGCTTTCAGCTATGCCTGGAAGGGATCTAGAATCCATATGAGAATAACCTGTTGCCATTTCCATCTGAAATATATGCTGAGCAGATAGAGGCCATATGGTTTGAGTGCCACAGAGATGCCTGCCAGCACATCACCAGCTATCTTGATCACCACTGCCAGTGCGGGAGGCTATCAATATGGTTGTGATTTGACTGTGAGGATAGACTGGGGAAACTGAGGTAAAGCATGTATTTGAAAGAAATGTCTCTGATGAGATATGAGGAATAGCTAGACTAAGAACGCAATCCAGGTCTCCAGGGCCTTCCCAGTCCAGTTCTAGGGCCAAAAGATTTTACATCTTCCTGTTATTACATGTATAGTCAAAACCTGTCTCAAGAACCTGCCAAGCTTGTCATTACAAACTTCAGTCCTCTATATGTAATGAATATTTGTTAGCTGCATCTCCCTAGCATGCTCCATCCCAGTGGTCACATAACATAGGCATCAGGTGACCCCAATCACAGACAGACTTGAGGTTACAAACATGGATGTGCTGCAGTGTATGTGCAGGCCTCTTCAGGTGATACGACAAACACACACATCTGCACTTCACCACCACATTCCTGAAAGTTTCTGGTGTCTGCTCTCTGTCCTGCACACCATTGCAAACATAGCCCCAGCTGTCAGGACCAGCTGCACCAGCCAAACCACTTGTGTAGTCATTGAGGTGGAACTAGAGCATCCCACGTATCTCTGTGGACATGGAGTAAACAAAAACCTCTGTGGCTTTGCTCTGCTTGGACACAGAGCCTCCAAGACCACAGGAGGGTTGTACTGGCATCTCAGAGAATGGTGCCCACCTTGTGCCATGGAGCTGCAGACCACAGCCAGGACTTGCCTGTTTTCTTTGTGTGCCACCTCCTGTTAACTTGACTTTGTGAGAAATGTAGCTGGTGTCATGACTGTTTGCTCTGACACAGGTAATTTTTATCCCAGTTGGTTACTTTCAGCCAGCTTCCAATAATGGGAGTGTTCCTCTTGAATTGAATCTTATCTTATAATGGAAATGTGGCTGAGGGGAGTTCAACTCTAATTAGCCATCAGAGCATCTACATGAAACACCACATGTCCTTTGGAGAACCTCAGCCACCGGACAAGTTTCAGCAGGAACCCACACCCCCTGAGAAACCAAAGTGAGCCAGATGTGAGACAGCTTTGTAGGTGCTCAAGTACCCATAGTCCTCCCCTGCCCTGTCCCCTTCTGACATAGAGCAGAGCAACCCCTTAGAAGGAAGCAGGATGACACAGAGCACAACCAAATAGGAAAAAACAGCCCTGCATGGGATGATACTCAACCTACCCTCAAGTGGCTAAGCCCAAGGGCTACATAGAGGGCAGGACAGAAAGGCTCCTGCCAGTCAAGTCAAGCTACAGTGGAAATTTAGGAATTAGTTTAGGAAAGGAAAAACCTTTTGTGTGGAAGTGCAATTACATACATAATGCATCCTTCCTGATGAAGGCTGAAGGGGGTAAAGTGTTTCCGTTTAAACAATAACAGAAAGGGAAAATTTCCACCTTCCTGTTGTTAGGATAAACAGAGCGGTGGGTGGCAAAGTTCGAAGTCTATTGTTTGCTAACAACTTTGCTTTGTATTTCTGAAATCAAGCAATCAACGACCCAGATGGCTGTCAGGCTGCCTACAAAACCCACCTTCCAGACCTTCCTATTTTGCAAAATGCCTTTTACTTTTGACATAAATGAACAGGCTTATGTAATCTTACTGTCTGCATGTCGCCGTCTTTCCATCTGTCCCCTCCCTTTGCGGGTCTGGAAACTATAGACCCTTTCCACTGAGTTTGCTCAAAAGGAAGAGATCTCGAAGATAGGGAACAACTGCCAGATTCATGAACAGAAGCATCCAGAGACAGGACAGAGCCTGTCTCAGGGGTTCGGCTGCATGGTAGGGTGAGAGATTAACTGAGCCATACCAATCCACACAGGGGTGCACCATTACTTGTTAAGTTTAGGCTCTAAGGCCGTTTGCCCAAGAGTCACAGTCTTGATTAAAGATCCACGAGAGCTAATATGCAACATCAAAACCAAACCATGCTCCCCACAGTATACAAAGTGCTGCTCTCCTCGGAGCTCAGACACTGTTGGGTTTGGAGATGCCTCTGGGCCAACCATGGGAAAGCAAGAAGGCTTTGCTGGAGAAAAACAGCCAGCAGAAGCTTGCTGGCAGCCACAGGCAGGACCTGAACTCAGTCCCAAAGCAGTCACAGCCTGCAAGACTTCACCTTGAGCACCCCAACTACCCTGCTAAGGCTGTCCCTTCCCGCAGAGGACAGGAAGAGCCAGCTGTGCCTCCTCAAAGAGCCTGCAAAAGTTAGTGCCTTCATTAGGGTGGCCTCACTTTTTGAGGGGAGGTCATCTCCAGCAGAGCAAAATCAAAGACATTACAGAGCTGAAGCTAAAAGTGGGTGCTCTGCTCTGGGGTTTGTTTCTAGTGCCCATCCCTGGACAAGGGGAATGAAGATTGCCCACTGAGATTTCTGACCTGGCCCTTAGGAAACAGTTCAGAGTACTGTCCCCCACAGACTAGTTTAATGTGCTTGTGCCTCAGGGCTGTGTCTGGTGGTCTAGGTCCCTCTGATGGGAAGAAGGATCCCCTTTCCTCCTGCAAGGAATATAGGATGGTGCAATGTTTCCATCATCAAAGGGGAAAAGCATGCTGCCGCATGCATCTATGGCACAGCTGGACTCAGAGCCACTGGGCCAGAGGCCCAATACTGCTAGTAACGATTCCCTCCCAGCCCCTCCATGGCTCGGTTTTCCATTGGAGCCCTCCGAATCCTGTTACTCCCACAGCTGCAATGCTCAGGTCCCAGCAACACTGGGATCAACACCACTAGATTTCTTACAGCCTCCCTCATTTTGCAAGACTTTCAGGCACTCATTTGCCTTGGGGACATTACTGATGTGCTCAAACAGAATCACCAGCTGAGACCAAGTTTCTCAAGCTGCCACCCCCTCTTGCAGCAGCAAGAAGCTAGATGAACAAGCCTTGGCTTCAGAGAAGGTGCTGATCCCATCAGTCCTGTTTCACACCACCATGGGAGTGCAAAACTCAGCAACCTGGCCCTATTTTGGCACCAGCCCAGAGTGGGTGCTGTGGGCATGAGGTGGCTCTCCATGGTTCAGCGAAGCCAAATTCCTGGCAAGGGGTAATCCCAGTGGAATGGCATCCCACTTCCGCCTCTTTGCCAGCCAAACTCCATCTCCTTAGTTTCTGCTTTCTTATGTTTCTGTCTCATTCCCAGCTGTGCTGAAGCTCCTCCATCCGCTATCAGGCAGGGGAGCTCACCACAAATCACTGACTCTGTGTGCCTGCAGAAAACATGCCCCATCACCAGGAGCTGGACAGAAAGAGAAGGGGGTGTTAGCTCAGTGCTAAACACACACATGTGGTGCTCCCTCCAACTGCCGTTGTTTTTCTTGCAAGGCTGCTATGGCTCCACATAAAGCTCCCTTATCCCACAGAGCAACTGCCGGCTCAGACAACACAGCTTCAGAGCCCTAAGCCCAGCTGTGGCTCTGTGCCCCAGCCCCAGTGCTCACACACGCTTTCTACTTCACACACGTGCTCTTTGGCTAAACAGAGACCAGGCTGCAGGAGTCAGCAAAGGGAAGGCCACAAAGAAAGGCCACTCAGCCTCACCTCTGTCCCTGGAAAGGTGATGGAACAGCTCATTCTGGATGTCACCTCCAAGTGTCTGGAGGAGAAGAAGGTTATTGGGAGTGGTCAACATGGATTCACCAAGGGGAAGTCACGCTTGACCAGTCTGACGGTGTTCTACGGCAACACAACTGGGCAGGCAGATAAGGGGAGAACAGTGGAAACATTTTATATATGCACTTCTGTCAAGCCCAGCCCAGGGTAGTCAAGGCTGGTGTTAAGCAGAGCTTCACTAGTTGGGTTCACACCCCGGCTCCTCCTGCCTGGATTGTTCAATATTCCATCGGTGTTCATGCTCCACCATGGTCATTGCTCAGAGATGAATCAGCAAAGCCTGATTTCTCCAAGAAAGCAATTAATAACTTAGGTTCTATGCCAAGACTTGAGAAGCGAATACTCAGAGTCCACTTCAGCCACATTTGTTAGTGTGACACAGGTCACATCTGGACTTCAACTCCTCAGTAAATAATCCCTTATAGCCTCTTCTCTGCTGCCTTTGTTTTATGCCCCACACAAGATGGGTTTGTTGGTGCCTCCCAGTGTCTACATACCCACTAGAGTTCTTAACTACAGAAGAAATGCTAAGCAAACAGGGCTGAGTCTGGTGCAAGGGGAAGAGGTATTTTACTGAAGATGGCTTTGAGTGAACTACTTCAAATGCAGCAAAGGCTGAGAATGCCCCTCAAAGTGCCGTGTCATTCACCAGCATGCCTCCCCCACCCACCAATGAGTGGAAACTGTTGGAGTTTGCAGCTGCTGGAAGGTGTCTGGGTAAACACGCAAAATACTCTGGCAAAAAGAAAAAAAAAAAAACAAAAACAATCAAATAATGTTTCGAAACATGCTGATGTCATTTAATCAACACAGTCATGGTCTCAGTGTAGGCTCTGCTAAAGGGCAACTAAGACTCCAGGAAGGAAAGCAGGTCTTGATCTTGTCTGCAATTTCACAGATCCTCTGACATCAACAGGAAAAATGAAATCCCCAGGTGGGCAGGCAGGAAAGGACTCCACAGACATGACATGAGGACTGCCTGGTTGAAGAAAAAAAGGCTTTTTGCTCTGCCCCCTGCAAGCTGGTTTCTTACAGTGTGATGTTTTCTCATTATTGGGCTGAGCACCAGCAAAGGAAAGCACAAGTCATGTTGGTCTTTACTGGGAAGGCCATGGAAGGCTGAGCAGGCTGGAGGGCTAATGCAGATCATAAAGGTGATCAAAAGGAACCCATGGGCCTCACACTAAGATGAGAAGCAGGGGAGCTGCAGTTTGGTCCAGGACTCTCTTCTAGGGTTGTCAAGTCATGTTTCCCAGTCTTCCTTTTGTCTGTCCTCTCTCTGCCCAGATGCTCTAGCCAGGACAGCCTGCCCAACAGGTAAGTGGCCATGGGTTTACTCTAATAGCTCCCAGAGATGAGATGAGCCACCTGCGCTGTCCAGGACCTAACCTGGTAGACAGGCAGTAGAGAAGCAAGAAACCTGGGTCTCTGCCTCTGTTTTCAGACATTGGGCAGGTTTATCTCAGGGTCCCCAGCTGAGAAATGTGGATGATCTGCTGACACCATTTGTAGTTACAACCCTCTCCTAAAGTGAAAATAAATAGCAGCATTTCACATATTTTCTCAGAGATTCTTCATGGTTTGTCACCATTGAAATGTCCCCTGTGTGTCTGGCCTCTCAGATCTTCTGCAGCATGGCCACACTGTGCTTCCTGGGGCGTTTAGAGGCATCATTCCAAAGTGAATGCTCCATAACAGTATCTTTGCAATACAAGCCACACTGTCTCATGCCTTCTCCACCCAAGAACAACGTTTATAATCAGAGCTTTTATTTGTGAAGCAAAGCTGCACCCTGACCTCCGAGAGGGGAGGAAGAAGATGCCTCCTCCCTCCTGGTGGAGGTCTGTCCTCGGTCTCAGTTTGGAATGGCACGGATGAGCTCAGCAGGGGCAGCATCCAGTGCTGGGAGGAACAGTCACTTTGACAAAGCCCATCTGAGGTTTGGAGTCAGGAACGGTGGTGGGAAGGAATTAAACACCATAAAAACATAGAAGCAGTGCTGAAGACATACACTGCCATTTAAATAGGTCGGTGCAATTAAAACCTGATGTGTTATAAGATCTTATGGGCATCTCATTAAAAACCTATTACTTAAAAAACACAGCTTAGATGGGAATGTTGTTAAAGAGCAACTTAAAATAAAACTGGCCATCTGGTCCTCATTAGGCAATTGTCTATAACCACTGTGTTATTATAAAATCCACTGTGCTCTACATCTGCTTATCGCCTGCCTGCCCCTAAAAGGGCAACATCAGCTGAGACGCAAAGTCTGGAAGGGGCATGGTCTAGGGGAGACAAAAGGGGTCTGTGCTAGTGTAGGATTTCTAGGTGATAGTGATCAGCTCTTCCCACATTACCTATCTCTCCATGCATCCCTTTATTCTTTTATTTAACCCCATGCCTTCTATCTATCCCTACATGGCTTTTCTGTGTGGTAGCACTCTTCTTCGTCTGTCTCCCAATATCAATCACCCACCTTTCTACCTTATCCCCACCTTCAGCCTTGCCCAGTGCCCACAGCACAACTAAAGCACAGACAGTTAGCAAGCCGGGACTCCAGACCTTTTCACCCCAAGGCACAACAGTGACCCCAAGACTAATGCTCTATGCTGCATCCCCAGACTGCCCACACTGCAAAAGCACAGAGGGGATCGGTAGCACAGGAGAAACATGAAAGACAGAAACCCATCCCAAATAAGCCTGGTAAATCCAACATTTCCTGGAGCTGTTGAACTCATGTGGTGTCCAGCTACAAAGCACAGACTCCAGCAGGGATTCTGTGTCCCAAGGCAGCTTCAGTGGAATAATAGAAGCACATTATTGCAGAACCTACAAGCAGAGGCATCAAGATTTTTATCAAAAATATTACAGGAAATCCCATTCCAACACAGGAAATCCTCCAAGCATGCCCAGTAAAGATTTTTTGTGTAGAAAATAAAGGGATCAATACTACCAAAAGAAAAAAAAATTAGAAGGACTCAAATTTGTGTTTGCTAATTGCAAAGTTTAGGATGAGGAGGCTTTGTAGGAACAACTGAAGAAATTTCCACTTGAGAAAGGTGTACGTTGGCAAGAGTTGTCTCCAGAGAAATTTATCATCTGGTCTATGCCTGGGAGCAGAACCAGATGCTGATTATGGGGTCTAACAACAAGCCCAGACAAGGCAAACAATTAATCAGTCCAGGGTTCATACAAAGAGTCCAATCAGGACCAAAAGGGCCAAAGACAGGGCTGGAGACAAGCTACCACCTACACCAGAGGATCATATATAGTAGACAAGTTACCTGAGCACAGGTTCGAAGTCTGTTCAGGAAGCAGGATCAGAGGCAAGGCTGCAGTCAGCCATACCTAAAGCACAGCTCAGGAAAGGAATACGTGGGCTGAGCTGAAACGGGGCTCCCACGGCATGGGCTGAAGGTGCGTCTGGAGGTCCCAAGTGAGACCAGTTCATAGAATCATAGAATGGGTTAGGTTGGAAGGACCTTAAAGCCCATCCAGTTCCAACCGCCCTGTCATGGGCAGGGATATCTCCCACCAGACCAGGCTGCTCAAGACCCCATCCAGCCTGGCCTTGAACACTTCCAGGGAGGGTGTATCCACAACTTCCCTGGGCAACCTGTGCCAGTGTCTCACCACCCTCAGCATGAAGAATTTCTTCCCAATGTCTAATCTAAATCTTCCCCCTTCCAGTCTAAGGCCATTACCCCTCGTTCTGTCACCACTTGCCCTTGTAAAAGGTCCCTGCCCAGCTTTCCTGTAGCCCCTTCACGAACTGGAAGGATGCTATGAGTTCTCCCCAGAACCTTCTCTTCTCCAGGCTGAACAAGCCCCACTCTCTCAGCCTGTCCACATAGCAGAGGTGCTCCTGACCCTCTGATAATCTTCATAGCCTCCTCTGGACCTCAATATCCTTCTTATGTTGGGGATTCCAGAACTGGACACAATACTCCACGTGTGGTCTCACAAGAGTAGAGTAGAGGGGGAGAATCCCCTCCCTCACCCTGCTGGCCACGCTGCTTTTGACGCAGCCCAGGACACGGTTGGCCTTCTGGCAGAGAGCGCTGATTGCCAGCTCATATTGAGCTTCTCATCAATCATTTCTCCCAAGTCCTTCTCTGCAGGGCTGCTTTCAATCATGTCATCCCCCATTCTGTTTGAAATCGTGGATTGCCCCAACACAGGTGTAGGACATTGCACTTGGCCTTTTTGAATCTCATGAGGTTCACACAGGCACACTTCTCCAGCTTGTCCAGGTCCCTCTGGATGATATCCTGCCCTTCTGGTGTGACAACTGCCCCACTCAGCTGGGTGTGATCTGCAAACTTGCTGAGGCTGCACTTGATCCCACTGTCTATATCATCAATGAAAATATTAAATAGCACTGGTCCCAGTACAGACCCCTGAGGAACACCACACGTCACAAAACTCCATCTGGACATCAAACTGACAGCTACTCGCTGAATGTGAACAACCAACCAATTCTTTATCCACTGAACAGTCCACCCACCAAACTCATATCTCACCAATTTAGACAGGAGGATGTTGTGGGGTCAAAGGCTTTACAGAAGTCCAGGTAGATTACATCAATTGCTTTTCCCATGTCCACTGATGACCATATTTTTCTGTGTAGTAAATTTATCCACCCAGCATACACAGACCAAACCAGTGGGTATGCCTCCATTCACAGTCCTTGGGCTCAGGAAGCAGACCCTGAATGTCCAAATTGTCTTTCCATGCCCAACAGTGGGGCTTTTTCGAAGAGGCAAGGTTCAGAGGAACCATTTGTCAGACTTCCAGCACTTTCAATATAAAGCATGGATGATTCTGACCAGGCAGAACACACAAGTAGCCCCAGTCATGCAGTGTCAGCTAACGACCCCTGGCACACACCACCTGTCAGTTCCACCTGAAGTGATGGAAAGACAGGTTTTCAAGAGAAAGCCAACACCACTGGGGAAATGGCTTTTGGCTTGCTCACAAAGAAGGAAGCGGAAGAAGGTGAAGGAAAGAAGCACTGGTCCAGTAGAAAATGACAACTATAGGAACAACATCCTGACCCCATTCTGTTTTAGAAGGGCTGGACCCATGAAACAGCTTTTGCTGGAGTTTTCCTCTTACCTCCCCAGGGACGAAGTCAGTGATTTGCAGTTTGCTCCAAGCATTCACTCTGACACAAGTGCTCTGTGTTAATTGCCAAGGTGCACCTCCTGCCCCGGGGCTCTGGAGAGCAGAGTCAGATGTCATTTCAGGAACAGGGGGGTGAGTGCTTGTTTGTTTGTTTGTTTGTTTGTTTGTCATTGGGATGTTGTGAGGGCTGCTTGGTTTTTTTGTTTGTTTCTTAAATCTCCCACGGGAAGTTTCTGGCAGAAAGGACCTCCTAAGCAAGCTTGGACCAGGGTGTGCTTTGGCTGGGAACTGAGGCCATCTGTGCACAAAGAAACAAGAGGTGAAGAGGAGAAGCGTCAGGCCAGAGGGCTAAGACTTTGGTTTTGCTGTGTAATGTGGTCATCAGACAGGGACAAAACAATTAGAAAATCAGAAACAAGATTTGCTCACAACACAACTCAAACCTCAGCAAAAGCCATTGGAAATATTTCCATTTTAACTTTTTGCCACCATTGGGCCTCCTGTGTGTTTTATGTGACAAGGGCTACTCTGGTTCCCATTGAGATCAGCGGAAAGCTGCCTACTTTAGTCTAGAGTCATGTGAGCCCCCTGCTTGGAGAGAGATCAAGACATGTTAATGCTTCCTGACATGTCTCAGAGACGTTGGAGATGTATTTTTTCTTTGAGTGACATTCAAGACAGTTAAAATTCCCTATGGGAGCACCTGCCAGCCAGCATTACCTTTGCCACTTGTTGAACTACTTCTGTGAGAACTTTCTCACAAAGAAATCCACAGACCCCCAAAATACACCTGATGGGGAAATCTCCAGACACAAGAGAGAGACAGAGGGCTGGTTTACTGGTGTCACAACACCCAAAGAAACATTTCCTGCAGCTGCTGAACTATCACAAAACCATAGGAGATGTGGTGAGCTGCAGCAGTCAGCAGCAGTTTTTGTGTAGGCTGGCTCTGCAAGCTGCCTTAGCTGACTATATCATTTGGTTTAAGGCAGCAGGACGTGTGGAAAACAGAGCTACCTTTCCTCTTAACTCTTTCCCTTGGGATAGACAAATATTGCACAGGTCACTAGAAAGAAATCTTTCTAACAAGAAGCCAGGTCCCATCTGCTCTGCAAAAATCATGGTCCTGCATTCAAAAAAATGCTGATGGAAGGAACAGATTATTTACTAATGATTCTTGGGACTTTTAGACAGGTTTAGTTAGGAAACCAGGCATGTGAGATCAGTGTCTTTTAGTTTGCCAATACATTTATCTAGGTCCATCTTAACAGCTTCTTAACTCACAGGCTGGTTTTGAGAAAATACAATAGAAGAGTATAAGTCTCCAAAATAGGAACTTTCTATGAGCTTTGTGAAAATTATTGGTCAAGTGGAAGAGAAAAAAAGCATAGGTCTAATAAAAACATCTACTTTTGGATGAGCTCAACCCTTTACAAGGCTTCAGAGAATCCACAGGGGTGCTTATCTTCAAGCTGCATTAGAAACAAAGCTTCTTTGGTTTTGCTGTTCCCACAATGATTTAGGGCACCTTTAGACATTCTGATTAAATGGGTGCCTTTGTCCCCCCTTATCATGCATCGCATCTTCTGTTCAGGACAGAGATGCATCAAGCCTGCCCAAAAGATGTTGCAATGCAGGACATAGGTCGGGTTTATGGTTGCACGATTCTGTGACTCTGTGTGCTTCTGTATTAGGTCATAAGCAGGTAAGGCTTGTGGAACTTGCTTTTGGAAAGCAGCAAGGGAACAATCCAAATAATTCTTACACCCCAAAAGAATGATGCAGATTTGAGCACACTTTGTGTGTTTGAACTTTGTTTCCTTTTTCATCCCACAAGCTCTAGTGTGAGGGAATCTAGTTGCCTAAAAACACGTGCGCTTACACATTCAGTGCAATTTTCTTTGGAACAAAAAGCAGGTTTTTTAAAAAAAGCAATCTAAATAAGATTGAAAAGGCTCTCAGAATGGGTGCTACAGACCATCTCTTGCAGAACCACCATGGCACCCTGGCATGAACACATGAGAAGACACACACACACACACCAGTTCATATAAGTGGGGCTCTGGGTGTTGAGGAAGGCAACACAGAAAGGCAAGCGAAAGCTGCAGACCCCGTTGGCCAAGGGATCAGCAAGGTGTTAATTAATGTAGCTGGTGCTAACACAGGAGCACTAAAGCACAAGTCTCATGGTAGCATCTGGCACTACATGCCTGGGGAGGTGCCAGAGCATGATGCCAAAAAAAAGCCTTTCCTTGTTTTTCAAACAGTCATAATCCTCTCTCTTCCCTTCTTAGCACCCCTCTTTCCACTGATCACATCATTGGTTTGGAGGACAGGTTTCCCTAGGTTTCTCTCCAGAGGCTGATGCAAGAGGAAACCCACCAGTATCAGCATGTGGCCATATACAGCAGAGGACTTGATTTCCTCATCCCACCTGCTGCTTCTCATCACACATCCGATACTCTTCACATATTAATGTCTGAAATGCCACCTCTGCTACCTTATCCCAGGCTTCCTTGTCCAGCTATGTCAAGTGCAAAAAGCCTTTTCCTTCCTTGATCTCCTTCTGGACCTGGCACTAATGTGCCCATTTTCCTTTCCTTTGTTTTGTTTTGTATCATCTAAAAATTTCAATGATGAAAGAAACTCTGGCAGTGTGTGCTGTGAGTGATGAAGTGTAGTGCAGGGTTAGCTATGAACAGACAGCAAGTTGTGGTTACCGTCCCTAGCCAGCTGGGAACTGCACATCTCCTATCATATTTATTAGTCACCCATCCTCTGCCACCTCCTCCTTCCTATTTACCCCATCGTCCAGCTGCTGCCTCTCATCCTTAGATCTCTAGGACATGGAGATTCAATTAGGATGGTTATAGCCATGTAGGAACCTTCAGCTACCTTCTAACACACATATTTGTAATGATACTTAGATGCTCATTTCCAGCCACAGGCAATGTCAGGCTTGACTTCGTATGCTGATATAAAAATGCAGCAAGTTAGAGATCTGCCCAAGACTCAACAGTCCAAGAAACATGGAGTTAAGGAACTGTAAAATACAGATTCACACCATGTCTGATGATGAATGGATCATCCTGCATAAGTTTTAAAAAGCCATTTGAACCTTCATTAAAATAGTCTAACAATGTTACACATCAAAATCAGATGTTATTCTTTTTTAGTAAGCCAATTCCTAGCCAATTCAAGAAAAATACCCATTCAGTGTGTTACAGGAACAATAAATATGATAGAAAAGCATATTGCGTATTTTTTCTCTTTACACCCAAACAATTAAGGACATGGGGGACTTTTTCTGATTGTCTCTTTTACAGAAACTGATTGTACAAGACATTCTTGTTGTCATCTTGTGAACATTTTTTTTCTGAAAATTTAATTTGCAAAGTCTAGTTCCCCTTAATAACAGTGGCGTCCCATTTTATTGCCGGAAATTCACTATATAGTTTCCCTATGTACCTGGGAAATTTGTTTCTAGAAAACCACACCACCTCTCTTTGCTTCCTTGTACGTTATGTCCTCACTGCACAGGTAGTTCAGAACTTGTCTCAATTCAGCAGTACTGGAGCAGCCAGAAATTATCTGTCTCTGTGACTGTTTTTTGCTGTGCCCTTAGAACAGTCCAGGTGTTGCAGGTCCTCTGCTTCTCACACGCCATTCCTTTTCAGGAACAACCCAAGTTGCTTCTGCAAGTTGCTTGCTATTCTATCTCGAGCCTTGGCTCTTCCTCTCCCACTGGGAGCCTCTTTCTGTCTCTTATTGCCCACACAGTATTTCACCTTTGAGGGAGGTAGCCAGAGAGAGGCTCAGTAGAACACAGGTGTAACCCAGAGGCAAAAGGACATTACCTTGGGGTAGCCTCTGATCCATGTTTGAAACTTTGGGCAAAGCTTTGCCTTTTTGCTTCAGGACCCCCTATATCCCTGCAGCTTCTTCTTTCCACCCTGGAGGAGGTGGAAGAGAAAGGGGAGGTGTTTTCTTCTCTCAGTCATGCTTTGCAAGATGTACTGTGCCCATGCCTTGCATTCCCCTCCCCCTCTGCCATCCTCTCCCAGGACTGCTTCTGGTGGCCACAATAAGAGGTTAGCCAGCCTATTTCAATTAGAGGCAAACCGTGTGGCGTGACTCCAGGGCCCCCATATGTTCATAAGCATATTCAACCACACTTTCCTTGACGCATTCCTCATTCCAGGGAAAGGCCACATCTCCACAGCTTGCTGGCACGAGTCACCCAGGCAACTGCAGAAGACATGGGATAATAAATACACACTCACATATATATATATACACACACACACATATACGCGGGAAAACTTGGCACCCTCCCACCCTCTCCCATGTTGACTGCCACATGGTCCCCATCAATTTTTGTCAGAGCCAGCAAGCCAGCCAGCCACTCATGAATGCTGACAAGGCAATTTCAACAGCTGAAGGGGCTTCTCTACTTTCCTCCACAAACCTATATGATTTTGGTTGTTTTTTTTTTTTCTTTAAAGGCATCTGCTAATAGGAGACATTTCCTAGCCATGGTATTGCCAGCTTCAGGGGTACTCCTTTGCTAGGGTGCTTGTTTCTGCAGCTGGAAGTCAGCAGGTTTCACGTGTGGGAATGGAATGGGGTTTGAAAGCGAAGTGGTCCTCATAATGTGCCACCTCCACTATCTCAAGCATCCCTGGAGGAGACTGAATGTCTCCCAATCCAGTTGCTGCCATTTTCCCATATTGGCTGCAGGGGTGCAGATTCCATCTACTTCTCCTCTTCCCTGAACACAACTGCTGCTCTCACATTGCTCCACCCCTCCACTTTCGCCAGACATCCTCCCCCTTCCCTAATGCTGTTCCCCATCCCTCACTCTCCTTTCTTCTACTTACAGCTTTCTTTTCACCCATCTCTCTGACACTCCTTTGAAAGTGATCTTTCTATCATTTCTCAACTGCCAGTTCTCCTTTGCAATGTGCTATGCCCTGAAAAGGTTGCTTTCACCCACAGCATCATTATCTTCACCCATCCATGTACCTCTAGTGATCCTTCCTTAATTTATACTGTGGCTTCCAGCAATGCCTAACAGAGTGATGGAGACATGACTTTCTTCAGTGACTTCTTTCAATCTCAGTGAAATCCTGGTCCCACTGAAACCCAGGCGAAACCTCATGTGGTTGCTCATCCCAACCTTATCCTGGGTGAATCTCAAGAACATCAGTCAGGTGTCCTACAGGCTGGTGTTTTCAGCCCCACAAGAAGAAGCATTTTCATGTTTCTCACCTATCAATTCTGCAAATCCTCCATACCGGACTCTTCTTTCCCTGCTCAGTCCTACCCCAGGTCAAGAGAGGCGTCTGTGTTTGAAATGTGGTTCAACACAGAGAGAAATCCCCTGGATTGGCACTACCCCCAAGCAGCTGTTTGCAGTACAGCTGTGGGGCTGCATTTTGCAAGCTGGAAAGTGCTGCTCATTCAGATGTCCAGAAACATCTGTGCAGACAGTGAGACGGACAGGTGCATGGTAGAATAGGAAGCCAGGGGAGAGCAGGACTGGGAAGACTGGGAAAGGACTGAAAGGAACTGTTTCAGATAAGCAAGAAAAGCTCAACAATTCTTCACGATCAGAGTGCACAAGCAGGCCTGGCAGAACTATCCAGCCAGCACAAGAGCACTATTCTTCCTCCACCTCAGCTATTGTGTCCATAATGGACAGGAGAAGTGAAACTTCTCCTTTGTTGCCAAAAGCCATGTCTTGTCAGCATTTGCCATGCAGTCAAAGAAACCACTTTGCTCAAGCAGCCCTGTTTCTCAGAGCTGGAGGCAGCTGAGTCAAGGACATGTTTCAGGAAATAGAGTTCAGTGAGCAGCTCAGGCCTAGGGTGGGGTCATGGGTAGAGTCAAAGTAAGTACAAGGAAGTGCTCTGACCACAAGCCCATGCTGCCTGTCACTACCACCGAGACCTATCTTCTGACATGAACAGGGATTCTGTCAGCAGAACAGATCTTTAAAGCCATCCAAAGCTGATGAACCTTTTCCAAACCACCAGCCTGGGCTCAACATGCAGCATCATGAAATTTCCCTATATCATGGTGCTGCTCAATTATCACAGTATCACAGTATCATAAGGTTGGAAAGGACCTCTGAGATCATCAAGTCCAACCTATAACCTAACACTAACACCAACCATCATCTAGACCATGGCACTCAGTGCCTCATCCAGTCTCCCTTTAAACACCTCCAGGGTAGGTGACTCCACCACCTTCCTGGGCAGCCCATTCCAATGGCCAATCACCCTTTCAGTGAAGAATTTTTTCCTCACATCAAGTCTAAACTTTCCCTGACGAAGCTTAAGTCCATGCCCTCTGGTTCTGCCACTGGTCACCTGAGAGAAGAGACCAACCCCTGCCCGACTACAACCTCCTTTTAGGTAGTTGTAGAGAGCAATGAGGTCTCCCCTGAGCCTCCTCTTCTCCAGGCTAAACAGCCCCAACTCCCTCAGTCGCTCCTCATAGGGCTTGTGCTCCAGCCCCCTCACCATCTTCGTTGCCCTCCTCTGAACACATTCCAGTATCCTAACATCTTTCCCATACTGAGGGGCCCAGAACTGGACACAATATTCAAGGTGAGGCCTGACCAGTGCCGAGTACAGGGGGACAATAACTTCTCTGGTCCTGCTTACTACACTATTCCTGATGCAGGCCAGGATTCCATTAGCCTTCTTGGCCACCTGGGCACACTGCTGGCTCATGTTGAGCTTCCTGTCCACCAGCACTCCCAGGTCCTTTTCTACCTGACTACTCTCTAGCCACTCTGTCCCCAGTCTGTATCTCTGCATGGGATTGTTGTGTCCAAAATGAAGTACCCGACATTTGGACTTATTAAACATCATCCCATTAGAATCGGCCCAGCTCTCCAATCTGTCCAGGTCCCTCTGCAGGGCCATCCTACTCTCTAGCAGATCAACTCTTCCTCCCAGCTTGGTATCATCTGCAAATTTGCTGATGATGGACTCAATCCCCTCATCCAAATCGTCAATAAAGATATTAAACAGGACGGGACCCAATACCGATCCCTGGGGGACACCACTGGTGACCGGCCGCCAACTGGATGAAACACCATTTACCATCACTCTTTGGGCTCGGCCATCCAGCCAATTCCTAACCCAGCACAAAGTGCTCCCATCTAGGCCACGAGCTGCCAGCTTCCCTAGGAGTCTACTGTGGGGGACCGTATCAAAGGCCTTACTGAAATCCAAGTATACCACATCCACAGCCTTCCTCTCATCCACCAGGCGAGTCACATGATCGTAAAAGGAGATCAGGTTGGTCAGGCAGGACCTACCCCTCCTAAACCCATGCTGGCTGGGCCTGATTTCTTGACCGTTCTGCAGGTGGTGCATGATTTCACCCAGGATTATCTTCTCCATGATTTTACCTGGGACCGAGGTCAGGCTGACAGGTCTGTAATTACCTGGATCATCCTTACGGCCCTTCTTGTGGATGGGCGTCACATTGGCCAACTTCCAGTCTTCCGGGACCTCTCCAGTGAGCCAGGACTGCTGAAAGATGATGGAGAGCGGCTTAGCAAGCTCATTCGCCAGCTCTCTCAGCACCCTAGGATGGATCCCATCCGGCCCCATAGACTTATGAGGGTCCAAGCGGCTCAGCAGGTCTCTAACCTCCTCCTCATGGATTGCAGGAGGGCCATATTTCACCCTGCCCCCATCAACCACTTCAGAGGGCCAACTGTCAAGCGAGCTGACATCCTTGTTGTTAAAAACTGAAGCAAAGAAGGCATTAAGTACCTCAGCCTTCTCTGCATCTCTGGTTACTATATTTCCCTCCACATCCAACAAGGAGTGGAGGTCGCTTCCGCCCTTCTTTCTGCCATTGATATATTTATAAAAACTCTTCTTATTGTCCTTAACAGAAGTGGCCAATTTGAGCTCCAGCTGGGCTTTTGCTTCCCTGATTTTTCTCCTACACGACTTAACAACATCCTTGAACATGACCTGACATACCTCCCCTTCCTTCCAACGATGATACATCCTCTTTTTCTTACTTAGTTCCTTCAGAAGTTCCCTACTCATCCAGGGCGGTCGTCTGCCCCTACGACTCTTCTTACAACACACAGGGACAGCCCGCTCCTGCGCCTGCAAAACTTCATTCTTGAAGTATATCCAAGCTTCCTGGACCCCCTTGCCACTAAGAGCTATTTCCCAGGGTACTTTCCTGACCAGTTCCTTAAATAATCCAAAATCTGCCCGCCGGAAGTCCAGCATTGATGTTCTGTTCCTGGCTTTTCCTATTACATTGTTCAGAGAGAACTCAATTATTTCATGATCACTAGACCCTAGACATCCTCCGACAACAACATCACTCACCAACCCATCTTTGTTTGTAAACAGCAAGTCAAGTAGAGCCTCACCCCTGGTGGGCTCACTCACCAGCTGTGACAAAAAGCAGTCCTCAATACACTCTAAAAACCTCCTGGACTGCCTCCTCTCAGCAGTATTAAGTTTCCAGCAGATATCTGGAAGGTTAAAGTCTCCTAAAAGAATAAGGGCAGCCGATCTAGAGGCAGCCTCCAGCTGTTTAAACAACAGAAGATCCAAATCCTCCTCCTGGTCAGGCGGTCTGTAGCACACTCCAACCAGGAGGTCCGACCTGACTGCCCCTCTGACTCTTACCCATAGGCACTCAACCTGGTCATCACCGATCTCAACTTCAACAGTATCCAGGGTTTCCCTATTATACATTATGGTATTTTTATCTCTCTCTGAAGCCTTGGGTGTTGATCACAAGTGTTAACAAGGGAGTGGGCAAGAAAAAAACATCAATTTGGAGGGTAAGACTACAAGCTTTGGAAAGCTGGCTAGGCAGTCTGACCTCACAGAGCAAAACATTGCCATTTCCAAGGATGTACAAAGTGAAAGATGAGATGAGGCACTGGGATGAACTGAGGAATCAAGAAACCTTGCACCACTGCATTTTGCTTCACTCTGTCTGGGACTAAGGTGGGGTATAGAATCTTGGCCATATCAGGGACAGCGGCAATTAACACACAGAACTTAGGCAGCTTCCCCAAACTCTTTGTTGGACTGCCCCCTACAACTGCAGCTGTCTCAACTAACCAAAGTCAGGTGTATCAGCTGTGATATGAGATGGATGAGCAGGACGGGGGAATCTTGACAGCTGTTCCGAAGAGTCCTGCATCTAACAACGCATCTAACAACACATCTAACACTAAAAAAACTTGTTGCTTCTACCACAGTTCAGGACTTCCAGTCCTCCTCCTGAGCATGGATCCTGGACCAGAAGTAAAAGAGAAAGTGCCCAGATTAGCCTAGAGACTCTTCAAAGGAAGATAAAATAATGCCAGGACACGGAACAAGGCCCCCACATCCCACTCTTGAGATGCTATTCTTTCACATTCCTGCCTACACATCTGGGAAGGTTAGAAAAGTAACAGGAGAAATCAGATAAAATTGCAGAGAAAGCGCAGTTGTTTTAAAATTCAACCCAAATGTGTAGGGAACTCTGCCCCATGTTTCCAGACAACCAGTGATTTCAAGAGATCACAGCTGTCTCAATGCCTGGAGTGAACACTTTCTTCTTCATTGCTGCTCTGCAAGTAACAGTGGAGACACATGGTCCAAGAAAGTATGAATGTGGGAATTCTAATTTGATGGGTCCGATCTAAGGCTAACTGTCCCTGTACCTGCCTAAAACAGAGCTAAACTTCATCACCAGCTTGAAATCTCAATTGCCAGCCTTCTCTGGGTGGCTGGAGCCAAGGGCATGCAGACAGTTACAAAGACCTCCAAGCAGAGCCCAAGGAAAGATCTAGAGTTTCAATGTTGGTTGAGTTAAATGAGCTGATTTTTGCCAGTTGTCAAGCAGCAATCAGAGTCCTGACAGAATGAACCAAGTTCCTTCTACAGCAAAATTCCATTGACACCTCCACAGAGTTGGCTTTCACCATCCATCACGACATCTGCTGAGGTCCATGGGAAGGGGAGAGGGTGTAGCTCTCCATTCCATCCTGGGTTATTTTTACAGCTGGGAAAAGAGGTGGTGAACCTGGATGAGAGGGTTGTAGGCTTTTCCAAGGCAGTTCACAAAAGCTGTGAAACCAGAGCCATAGCTTACAAGGCCCCAGATCCTCAGATCAGCAGCTCCAAATGTGTCATTGGCACTGAACCTAGAACGGCCATGTGCCCTAGAAAGGAATTTCCCTGGTTCTGCCCAAGCAGAATTTTCTGCACATAAATAAAATCTCCCAGCCAAGTACCTGTCTCCACTAATGATATAGAAACTTGAAATAGATGATGAAAACTCCTAAGTATCTCCAGCCCTCCGGGAGGACACAGCCTCAAAGGCAGGACATTGCAACAGAAAGAGCATCTGTGGCATGGAAACATTTTTCCTACTCTGATACAAGACTTCTGGAAAATAGCCAACCAAGGAAAGACCATGGAGCTGTCCTGATTTACATCAGGTGAAGATGGATCCTTTGAAAATCAGTTCCAGGTGAGCTACGTGGAGTTGCCCAGAAGTTTTTTGCTAGTTTCTCTCTCTCTCCCCGTTCTTCATTGCCAAAACACATTGAAGTTGAGGAGTAACAGGCAATGCCGAATGGCTCCCTCAGGAAGAGCCGTTCCACACATGCCTTCCCAATAAACTATCCCAGCAGAGTGGCAATGTTTAGAAACCAAATTGGTCATTGCTGGCAACTGTAGAAACAGACAAAAATAGCAGAAAAAAATTTCACAATTTCCTGCACATTTTTTCTGATTGTTCCACAAAAAATGTTGGGTTATCCAAAAGAGAATAGTTTAAACAGGCAAAACAACACGAAATCACCTGCTTTTCTAAGTGTTTGCAAATACCATAAACTGTGCTGCTTAGCCAAATGTCATTCCTTTCCACAAGTATCACTCCCTTCTCCCAGTTACTCACTGTGATTAATCGAGGGGAAAGAGATTATTGCCTTTTTTTTTTTTTCCAATGGATTTCAACTCAAAAACTTTCATTTCAGTTGGAAAGTGCTCTCTTTGCTCCCCAGGATGAGTGACACCATTGCATTTGTGGCACAAAATCCTTTGGCTTTGGTCACTTAAACATTCAGCAGTAGAAGATAGCATCTTACTAAGCTCCTTGGCAGTGATGAGTTAAGACCTCTAAGTTTATAACACTTCTCCAAAACACCCAAGGTTTCTCAGCAGATCCTTCACCAAATTCTCAGTCCTGCTAATTAAACTACCAAAGCTGTGTTGGAGGGGACAATTGTTTATATTTATTTCTTTCTGGACAGTAGATATTGCCAGTAGAGTCTTCAAAATAAGAAAAGAAAAACCCTCTGACTCGTTGCCCAGAAACTCAATCCCAAAAGCCTCCTCCCAACCTCTGTTTACAAAATTATAAGCTTTCTTTGTCCTAACCATTTTCCTGTTACAATAATATTCTTCAACTTCTATCTGACTTTTTTTTGGTGCATGGAAAACATGATTTCATTGTGAAAGGATTTCTTATGAATCAATACAGCAAAGGGAACACAGAGATGTTTGCAGTAAATCATCCTCAAAGCAGAGACATGCAGAAAATGAGTTACAAGAAAAAGTAGATAATCCCAAGCCATTTCCAGATGGAAGTGGGTTATATTTTCCGTACACTGTATCTGGTTTTTATGTCACAAAACACCCTGGTATTTATTTGAAGTATTTTCTCTTGTGCTGTAGAGTTATGATTACATGATATAAGTTTCCAAAAATTACAAAAATTGTCCTGCTTTAGGTAACAAATGGAAGAACTGAGATACTGAGTTCAAACCAGCTCAGGCCCTTTTGAAGTTAAGAGCTGAGTCCAGCAGCAGAAGGCTGACTTCCATCCAGTGAGGATCCCTCTTCTGCTGGGATGGTCACGACCAGTGCAGAAGTCTGATTTTCCAGTGTTTCACAGTTTCTTTCACCCAATTCTCCATAGCTGGCAGGGACAACACTTGGAGGTAGGCTTGCTTCTCCCCTTCTGTAAAGTGAACTCTGTCATCACCATCTCCTCAGAGAAGGCTTGGCAGGACTGAAAGCCTGGTGACTTGCAGAAGCTTCTGGATCACTGAGTTCTTGGAAGAACTGGAAGTGGAACAGCCTGTCTGAATCACACATCAGACTGGGTGTTGGGTACCAAGCCATTCTCCTAAAGGAGAGACAGCTGGAAGACATTTAAAGAGCATCTGGATGGAATCAGGTCTGAGGGGACTGAGGCACGTCCTCTGAGTGGTTTAATCCTGCAGTGACCTAAAACTTAGACAGGTAATGAGGTAACTATACCCCTTTTGCAACAATTCCCTGCATCCTGAAAACCTTGTGAAAAAACATCCCATGGGCTCTTCATGGAATCATGGTTCCTCAGCGCTGTGGGTGTGTAGCATCCTGCAAGGCAACTGAGGAACTGACGCCTGTAATAGATACAACCTTAGACATGCAAGCAAACAAGCAACCTGTGAAGAAGCGAAACCAGACTTCTTAAGCTCAATCCAGCATTGGGCAGACAGTATAGGAAAGCTTCTGTGTAGATACTTGGGGGTCATGTTCCAGAATGAGAAGAGGGTCTTTGAATTTTAAAAACTGGTGTGAGAAAGAGCGTTGTGGTGTTCATGTAAGCAAAGCAGTGTGCGTCTGGACTACCTATGGCAAGGCCAGTAGTCCATCTCCAACTAACTTGAAAGATAGCTGAGTCCTAGCCCAAGAAGCCACGTGCAGTATTGCTGCTGTTTTCTGCCTCAGTGTGCTTTAATCTCTGGCTCTCACCGAGCAATGCAGCTGTGCTGGGCCTGTCTCACATGTTATTTGGATAAAGCACCAAGATCTGGGGACACACGAGCCAGCCAGACAGGAGAGCTGTAGAAGGGGTGGTTTCAGGAGGAGTAGCTGATATACCAAAGCTCCTGTCCTTCATTATCCAGTTACTGCAACATTCACAACAAACTTGTTGCTGGCTGTTCACAGTTTTGCTGAACGGAAGAGGGGCTCCCAGATAATACACACAGTTTAATTTCAACCTGCCTTCTCCAGGTATGCCAGGCCAGCTTCTTTCCTTGCTCTACAGAACTGAGGAAAGCAGGACCTGAATCTTCATTAAAGCCCGCAGTTTAATGCTACGAAACCCTAATCCTAATTGAACTGATAGGGAATGGGACCAGACCTGGTGGTTGTGTTTCATGCTCCATAAAACGTCCTGAGGACATGGACAGGTCCAGAGTTCCTACAGGTCACTGAGCAATGAGAAAGTGCAACCGGTGCTCAGATCCTTCCCCATGAGGCTGAGGGTGACCCTCTTCACCCTTCCAATGGCTGGAGCTGCCTCTGAGGCTGCCAGATCTCTGTGTGCACCAGCTGCCTCCTTGAATCTTTCTTCTTTTTTTTTTTCCTTTTTCCAGGAAAAGTTGGCACTCTGGCTATTCCAAGCACTCCTCTGCCTTTAAAGACTTGGATTTTTCTAGCGTGTCAAATACACCAATCTATATGAGGAGCAGCATCAAGCCTGGAAAGCTGGCCCGGGGCCAGGAGAAATGTCAACAGGAGAGGAAGTGTCTGTCACACACACACACGCACATGCACACACGACTCCACCAGCCAAGCTGTTTGAAGTCATCTTTGGCCTGCTACTCGCCTCTCCTGCGCCCAGCGGTCCCATTGGTAGGGACCGGCCGACCTCTAGTGGTGTAAACCCGCAGCGCTGACAAGGAGACGCTCCTCGGGCCGGGAGGAAGCCTACACGCAGAGCACAGCAACTCATGTATGCGTGGGTTTGTCCCATGGATTACTGGAGGAACCAAAAAGGGAAGAAACAGGTGAGAGAGCAACTGAGAGGGGGTAGGAATGCAGCCTCAAGAGCTCAGATCACCAGTGGTGCCTTGGGATTCGCATTAACAAACCCTTCAGCACCTCTATTTAAGATGTTCTCCAATGGCTGATAGTTCTGGAGATGTTTGGTTAAAGTGAGGTTAAGGGACAAAGAAGAGATGGGATAGCAGGGTGCTGGCCTTGGAGGTGCTGACCTGGCTTGTGAAGCCAGATGGACTATGATTAGAGTCCCTGGATTCATGCCCTATCCTCCACACAATCATTTTTCTTTCCTTCATGCAGAAGCTTCTGAAGTGTCTAAGGAGGAGGTGTGTCCCTATTTCCCAGCACTGTGAAGAGTAAGAAAGCCAGGAATAAGCACCAGAGCCCTGAGAAATCTCCTTGCTGGAAGATATTTATGATTTCCCTCTGACTGGGGCTGGGGCTGGAGCTGGGAGCCCTTGAGTAGGAAGGACGACCATTATTGCAACCTGGCAAGCCAAGGCAGAGAGCAGCCTGCCTGAGCAAGGCTGAGGTTTCTCTCACGTGGAAGTGTGAGCTATAAAGATGTGTGAAACCCTATCTCCAGTGCTATCTATATCAAAGAGTCCAAGGGAGGGCTGCTTTAAAATAGGACCTTGGCACAGGCTCCTGCTTCTCTTCACATCTTACTGAGCGGCTTTCTGCCAAAATGTCAGCTTGGCTGCTCCACATGTCCCAGGCATCCCAGGCATGTCCTACAAACCTTTCCGGTGCTCCCAGAGAGATCGCTCCCTCCACAAACAGCTTCTCCTCTTTCCTGTCAGCTGTGAAGGGTCCCAGTGAACCCCAAGCACCATCTCCCCAGCCAAGGAGCAAGAGGAATGTCTGAAACAAGGATTGGGGACACACATGAAAAGATCTCTTTAAGACAGTGGTGGTCAAACTGTGTTGCAAGGACCCTCTTTTTCCCTCTCCTTTGCCTGAGCACAAGGGAATCAAGGGGCACAAGGCAAACCTGTTGGGAATGAACTTGACTTTCTAGTATAAGTGGAAGGAGAGATTTCAGATGAGGTGATAATGACCACAGGCTATGCTCATGGGGCACCAGAGGGAGGCAAAGCTGTGGCATTTTGGAAACCACTCTATGCATATAAACCATGGAGTCATCTCCCAGGGGCCATCCAAATACCCCAGTAAAACCCTAAGGGATCCACACAGAGTCCACTTGTGCTGTGCTGGGGTACTGGCTCAGTCCAAGCGGTCTCAAAGGGAGAAGACTATCATGAATTACCATAACAATTTTTCCCACTCCATTCAGACTTTCCTCCTTGTTTTTGCTCTTCTCAGCCTAGTGGACTTGCAAAATCTCAGACCAGAGAGGGAGACCACATGAGCAGAAGCCTTTTGAGATTGCCCTGAGGCTGGTGGGTGTTTTCCCCTTGCTTTCCCAGCTGGAGGAACAAGCAAGGGGGACTCAGCAAAGATACATAGCAGCACTGGAAAAACTGAGATCTCAATAAAGCCAAAGGCATTTGCTAAGCCTCTGCTTTTAAGACAGATTGCTCTCACACAAGCTGGCCCACAGTCAGCCAAGACAGCGAAGTGTTTCAGCAATAAACCACTCTTGCCCTCTCTTTCCCAGCCTTCTTGTGTGACTGCAGCACATCCCAGCAGAGCTCTGCTACACCAGGGCCAAGTCTGCTGCTGCACTCTGCTTTAATTCAATGCAGCCTCCCCTCCCACATGCTGTTTTCATTAGAATACAGCTCTTCTGGCAAGGGCACTGTGCACAGTCACGAGAAGCTGTTCACTAGTGGCTTATTTTATTCAGTTGCTGGAGGCTTAAAACAATGAGCCTGCAAATAGTGCATTCCTCCCGCGGTCAGTCTCTCTATCTATCTTTCTTTCTTTCTTTCTTTCTTTCTTTGAAGCAAGAGATGGGAGATACACAGCGAATAGCACTGGAACTTGGGGTTAGGAGGGGTGAAAAAAAAGAAATCAGAAGGGTATTTCTATTCTATTTCTGTCCTATTGTGCATACACACACATGTGACCGTGCATGTGTGAGTGCATGCGCATGCATGTCCCATGCCTTCTCTCTCAGATGGCTGTCCCAGCTGCCTGGCACTATTGCAGACTGCACATGTGTATTGCCCTGAATTAGGCAGGAAAGGTCAGAGCAGGACCCTTATCATCATCACCAGAAAGCCACACAAAGGACACGCTAAGGCCATGCAGCTGTCATAGTATCATCACGCCAGAGACACATCCCTCTGTGCCTTCAATCTGGCAGGCAGAGATGTGGAGAGGAGGGACCCTCGAGTCCAAATGGACGACCTCTATTTTGAGGCAAAACACTTACTTCCCTGCCATCGACTGGGAATTATCTGCTGGGACCAGCTACCATCAGATGCCCTGAGCCCCAGGTGACATGGGGAAGGCTTGATTTTACAGAATCACAGAATCATTTTCTTTGGAAAAGACCAACCGTGCCAAGTCCACCACTACACCATGTCCCTAAGAGCCACACATACACATCTTTTAAATACCTCCACTTCTCTGGGCAGCCTCTTCCAATGCTTGACAACTCTTTCCATGAAAAAAGTTTTCCTTATATCAAATCTAAGTCTCTTCTGGCGCAACTTGAGGCCATTTCCTCTCATCCTATCCTTTGTCACTCAGGAAAAGAGATCATCTGCCTTGCTACAACCTCCTTTCAGGTAGCTGTAGAGAGCAATAAGGTCTTCCCTCAGCCTCCTTTTCTCCATACTAAACAGACCCAGTTCCCTCAGCAGCTTCTCGTACAACTTGTGCTCTGGACTCTTCACCAGCTTCTTCTTCTCTGGACACATTCCAACAGCTCAATGTCCTTCCTGTAGTGAGGTGTCCAAAACTGAACAAAGTATTCGAGCTTCAGCCTCACCAGCACCAAGTACAGGGGACAATAACTTCCTTTGTCCTGCTGGTCACACCATTTCTGATACAAGCCAGGATGCTGTGGGCTGTCCTGGCCACCTGGGCACAATCCTGAGTAATATTTAGCCAGCTGTCAAGCAATAACCTCAGGTCCTTTTCCACCAGGCAACTTCCCAGCCATTTATCCTCAAGCCTGCAGCATTGCATAGGGTTGCTGTAGCATAAGTGCAAGACCCAGCATTTGGCCTTGTTGAATTCCGTACAATTGACCTCAACCCATCAATTTTGCCTGTCCAGATCCCCCTGTAGACCTTTCCTGTCCTCAAGCAGATCGATTGTCCTGCGCAACCTGGTGTCATCTACAAACTTACTGAGGGTGCACTCAGTCCCCTCATCCAGATTATTGATAAAGACATTAAACAGAACCAGCTGCAACACTGAGCTCTGGAGAACACCACTTGTGACTGGCGACCAGCTGGATTTATCCCCATTCACCACAACTCTCTGGGCCCTGCCATCCAATCAGGTTTTTACCCAGCTGTCCAAGCCATCAGCAGCCATTTTTTTCCAGAAAAATGCTGTGGGAATAGTGTCAAAAGATTTGCTAAATTCTAGGTAGAAAATATCACAGGCTTTCTCTCATCTACTAAGCCGGTCACCTTGTCATAGAAGGAGATCTGATTAGTCAGGCAGGACCTGCCTTTCCTAAACTCATGCTGACTAGGCCTGATCACCTGGTTATCCTATATGTGCCACGGGATAGTACTCAAGGTAATCTGCTCCATACCCTCCCCCAGCACCAAGGTCAGGCTGATGGACCTGTAGTTTCCTGGATCCTCCTTCCAGCCCTTTTTGTAGATGGACGTCACATTTGCTAGCCTCCAGTCAACTGGGACCTCCCTAGTCAGCCAGGACTGATGATAAATTATGGAAAGTGGTGAGCACTTTTGCTAGCTCCCTTAGTACCCTTGGGTGGATCTCATCTGGCCCCACAGACCTGTGCATGTCTAGGTGGTTTAGCAGGTCAATAACCATTTCCTCTTGGACTATGGGGGCTCCATTCCGCTCCCCATCCCTGTCTTCCAGCTCAAGGGGCTGGGTACTCACAGAACAACTGATCTTATGATTAAAGACTGAGGCAAAGAAGGAATTTTCCTCCTCCTTTGTCACTATGTTTCCCCTCACATCTAATAAAGGCTGGAGATTCTCCTTAGTTCTCCTTTTGCTGCTAATAAATATATAAACATTCTTTATTGTCCTTTATCTCCTAGCCAGATTAAGTTTTAGTTGGGCTTTGGCCCTCCTATCTTTCTCCCTGCATAATCTCACAACATTTTTGTAGTCCTCCTGAGTTGCCTGTCCCTTCTTCCAAAGGTCATAAACTCTTCTTTTTTTTCTGAGTTCCAGCCAAAACTCTATTTTCATCCAGGCCAGCCTTCTTCCCTGCCAGCTTTTCTTCCAGCACATGGGTACTCTCTGCTTCTGCCTCTTTAAGACTCCTCCTTGAAGAATGTTCAGCCTTCCTGGACTCCTTTGCCCTACAGGGCTACCTCCCAGGGGACTCTGCCAATCAGGCTTCTAAACCAAGTCCACCCTCCAGAAGTCCAAGGCAGAAATTCTGCTGACCTCCCCCTTCCTCATTTTCACCAAGAATCAAAAAAAGTATAATTTCTTGATTGCTATGGCCAAGGTGGCCTCCAACCATCACATCATGCACAAGTCTCTTTCTGTTCGTGAAAAACAGGCCCAGTGGGGCACCTTCCCCTGTTGGCTCTCTCACTAGCTATGTCAGGATCTTATCCTCCACACACTCCAGAAATCTCCTAGATTGTTTCCTCTGTGTTGTATTGTATTTCCAGCAGATATCTGGTAGATCGAAGTCCCTGCCAAGTACAAAGGTTACAGATTGTGAGGCTTCTCCCAACTGCTTAGAGAATAATTCTTTTGTCTCTTCATCCTGGTTGAGTGGGCTGTAACAGACTCCCAGCATGGTATCTGTCTTGTTGGACTTCCCCGATTCTTACTCACAAACACTCAGCCCTATCACGATCATGAAGTTCTAAGCAATCCAAACACTCCCTAACACAGAGAGCTACCCCACTGCCTCTCCTTTCTTGCCAGTCCTTTCTGAAGGGTTTGAAGCCATCCATTGCAGCATTCCAGTTGTGCAAGTTATCCCACTGTGTTTCAGTGATGATTTCAGTTTTGACAAACTACATGCCTGTTTCTGCTGGGCACTGCCTGATCCTCATGTGAGAATGAGGGGGGGTAAGTGATGGGACAGTGCAAATATAGGATGGCAGCCAAGAAGTAGGAGTCACTCTGAGATCAAGACATGAGCAGCCAGAGGACCTTTCCACTTGGGCTATCCCACCACAAGGACATGTGGGTACAGCCAGCTGGAGGCCACAGGTGTTGTAGTTTAAAGTAGACACAAGGTAGAGCATGAAAGAAGTGAGAAATGAAGGAACACTGAGTATGTTAGAAGAACCCCCTTGTCCTGGGCTGGGGAAGAGACGTTGTGAATAAGGTGCTTCACATCCCTTCACTTTGCTTTCTCTAGCCTGACTGTAGAGTGCTGGGACAGTCTGGACTATTACTTGGCACTACTTCATGACCGCCTAAAATTGCTGATGTAAAGGACGTCCAAGGAACAATGGTGGCATGGTGAGCATCAACTAACCAGGGACAAGAGACCTGGCTGATGCTGCTTCTACTCACCTGAGCTTCTGAATTAGGTTGCTGCCTGATTTGCTTGGACTATGTGGCCCCATGGGAGGCCAGGCTGCACTGTACTGCCATAGGGGTGGCATCGCCAGCACCAAGGCCTGCACAGGGTCATCTTTGGGCTACACTCACATGCAAGGCAGGCAGGGTCTGGCAGAGGCTGTGCAGAGCATGCCAGTCTGTGACCAGCAGTCCTGGGAGCGCTCTGCACCCAGCTCAGGGTGCCCCTAGTGCACCCCAGTCCTGCAGCCACCAGGCAGCTCCCAGCGCCTTTATCTCAGCAACTCGTCTGCACCTGAGCTCCTGCCCCTCGCCGTAGCGCAATTCGGAGGTGAGCTGCGGGAGAGGAGCCACGGGAGAAGCTGGCTGCGTGCAAGGAGGCTCCAGCTCCTGCCTGTCTGCTTTGGGCGTGCACCAGTTGAAGGCTTCTATCACTTGGAGGAACAGCCCTGTAGATGGAGCCAGAACCTCACAAGGCAGAAGAGCCGAGTCCCACCCTTCGCCATTTTCCGAGAGACAGCCCAGACCTCCTACAAATCTCTGCTCTGAAGGATTAGCCTGACCCCTATCCTCCCTGCCCTCAAACACCTGCAGGGTTTCAGTTCCCCTCCTTCAACAGGTAAAACATTCCAGAGCGCCTACATTACCCCTCTTTTGTTCAATATTTAACCTTATCAAATCCCCTTCTGTTGCCTTTTCCTGTCCACCACAGCCATGGAGAGTGGGTAAATCATGCAGATCAGGCTGCATGTTTATGCCTTCCTCCAACCAGTAACACCCTCCCGGGCTGATGATGAAGCTTCTAGAGCCATTTTTGGCATGGCTTGTCTTACCACCAGCCCTATGATGGACTTCCCCAGGCAGTGCTGGATGGATGGAGGCACACACACATTGTCTCTGCTATAACTGCCTTGGTCCCGTCTCAGGGAAGGGCTGAGAGTCTGGCCCAGGGAAAAGAGGGAGCTCCAAGGGGGCTACTGAGACGACGGAAGCTGGTGGACCCCTCTCTTTACCACTAAAGCTCCTGGGTTGGTGCTGACCGGCTGCAGTCTGTGTCAATAGGAGCCAAACGCACTTGGGCAAAGGGCCCTTGCACCTCCAGCAGTGGTTCGGGGTCTCACCATCACACGCAGTGACCGAGTAGCTCAGGGATGTAGTACCTCAGCTGCAGCACTCTGGGCACCACAGCTGGGTTTGCAGCCTGCAGGGATGAGCTGCCACTCCTACATACGCAGTGCCCCAGGCAAGCTCGTGTGTGTGCTCACATTCATCTGTGTGTGGTATCGCACAGAGGAGCCTGTGTGCATGGCAGGTAGAGGAGCATCAATCAAATCTTCTATCACACTTGATTGACTTCAATACCCAGAGACTGTTTTTCACTTCAGGTCCCAGTCCCTCCTGCCCACAAAACTGCAGAACCTGAACTGGTCTGGGAAATGAGACACAAGTGTTTGGCTGGCAGCGATGTGGCATCTGCCCTGCCCATGTGACGAGTCCCTCCTTTGTGTGACGATAGGGCGAAGGCAGGTTTGGACCAGCAGGGAGGATGTAGCTGGAGTGGTTTGACATAGGTGGTTGCAGCAGGACAGGATACTGTTTGCTTAACAGGGCGCAGGTGCAGAGTACAGGTGACCCCAGCCCCAGGGTAGCATTTGCCCAGATCAGGTCTGCTCCACCCTTCCCACCCTGGGGAGGGTGGCTGGCTCCTGGCCTTTGCCCAGACATAATGTTTGGGAAAAGCCAGGTTGTGACATGCTTTCTGTCCCTTGAGGACACTTCTGAGTGAGCTCCAGCACTGCTGAGAAGCCTGGGAAAGAGGAAAAGCAAAGGGAGATAAAATTGCCCCATCCCTACCACCACGATGGGGAGTTCACTCCAGATCTGAGGGTTCTTTCTAGCTTAGTCAATGGAAAATGATGGTTGCTGGGGGAACAGATCCATCTCCAGGTTTTCTCTCAAGGAGCACCCCTCCTTGAAGTGGCTGCCCCCCAGTCACAGGGCATGGCTTTCCAGCTAGATTTTTATCTACAAACACCTCCTAACAACCCAACAACCTTGTGGGTCCCAGGGCCTGGACTTGCTGTCTTAAAAATCTGTTAAATAAAAGTTGTTCAGAGTCTGACAAATTTGCAAGGGGGACAACTAGGAATATTCGCCCTCCGTGAAGGCTCGGTGTCCTGAACCCATTCCAGGGTTTCCTTACTTCTTCTCTGTCCAACACTGTGCCCACCTCTTTCTTTTGAAGCCGGAGACAGAGAGGAGGGAGAAACTCCACTGCCTTTCACAGCCCAGAAAAAAAAGACCCCCTGGGTGGCTCAGAGTCTCCAGAACAGGGGCTGAAATTAGAAAAAAAAAAACTTATTCGGGAACCTGAAAGCGAGGACTCAATAGACATGGAGAAATGTGATGGGGACAAGGTTTCCTGGCATGGAGCTGGTGGGATCTGCCTTTCCTGATGGTGATGCCAGAGTCACCAGCCTGGCCTGGAGGCAGCAGCAAGCTGAAAGAAGGAGACCCTGAAAAGCCTGCACTGTGAGAGCCAGGGAGGGGAAGCAAGTGGCAGATAAGACCATGTCAAGGGAAAACACAAACCAGAAGCTCCAGAGGAATTTTGGAAAGGAAATGGGAAATTAACAGCAGAAAAGGGGGGGGGGCGGGGGGCGGTGTTTCGGAAATGCACAGCATTTTATGACTCCCAACGAATAGTCTGTCCATGCCACCTCCTCAGGCCCTCTCTGCCTCTCCTTCCTGCCCGAGGGACACCCAGCAGCGGCTGTCTTAGCCAGCATCGGAACAGGCAAGCAGCTGTTGCCACCTCCTGGGGTGGCAATTCCAGCAGAAGCCAGGGAAGAAAAAAGAGTAGCAAGAAAGTATCATCCCTGGCACCTCCATTCCCCAGTGCCATTTTGAACTCCCTGCCCACTCCAGAGCCTGGCAGACCTCCCATAGGGAGAGGATGCTGCAGGTCCTGTCTTGCCAGCGAGTAGACAGGGGACAGCCAAGGCCAAGGCTAACAGATGCCAAGTACCTCCTGAGGTCCCATGGTGCCGCCTGGCTTGGAGAGTGCATCACTTGGGTGCCCACCCACAGCACCAGAGCTATTTCTCGGAAGCAGGAACAATCCCATCTCCTCCTCTTTCTTTTTTCACCCCTCTTGCCTTTGCCTCCCAGCACAAGCCCCACAGCACAGGGTCTTTGCACAAGCAGCCCCCTCAATCTGCCCCTCGCCCAGCAGCTATTTTAGAGAAAGGCAGGAGGTATTTTTAGTGCTGCCAGCTCCCAGGAGAAGCTCTGTGCCTCTGAGCTGCAGCAGTGCTGGCGCCAGAGAAACTGCCGCTGCTCTGGCTGATATTTCTTGTATAATTAAACTCAATCCATCCCAGGGGCCGGGTCTTGGCCACCAACTCAGTGAGGAGGGGAAGGAGCGGAGCCAGAGAGCCGGGGGCTGAGGGATGCTGGGAATTGCTCCATGAATGCTAGAAAAGCCAGGCCTGAGACTTCTGAGGGAAGCTTTGCCAGGCACAGGGGAGCAGGATGGCTCCAAAAGGGGCAGGGAGTGGGATTTAATGGCAGCAGACCTTCACAAAGACAAAAGACCCCATACCAGCATCATCCCATCCTGCTTCCAGGTGGGAGATGGGCTAAAAAGGGGAAGTCCAGGGCTGGACAGATGGTACCTAAAGGGAACCTGGGAGAAAGCAGAGGGATTTGAAGAGTACCCATTACCTGCAGGGCAAGTCATAGAGATCTCTCCTAGTAAACTAAAGCCCAAGCTGGAGCTGGAGCCATACAGGAGGCTTGGGGGCTGTCTGGTTAGTGAGCATCTGGAGACCACAAGCTGCGGCTGGAGGCTGACAAGCAGCAGCACAACAACCCCTCCTTCTTCCCACGCCCACCAGCCGGCATCTGTCTGGGGGCCCCAATCTGCCATTGAGGAACTGGGGGGAATGACAGCCTGGAGAAAACACAGCACCCGTCATATTTTAGGTTTGTTTTTTTTAACCTGTGCAAAAAGACCAGAGCATTTATTCCTACTCTCCCTTAAATTTCAAGATACACTTCCAGCAATCCAGACACCAAGCTGGCATTCCAAGCAACAGTATATTTTATATAACTGATTTTTTTTTGTTGTTTTTACCACTTTATAAAGCCATACAATGAACTGCAAAGAATCCAACATCTGTACAACAGGAAGACAACAGTGGAGTCACATTCACACATGGACACGGTGCGACCGAAGTCATCCTTACATAAGCAACAACATTATGGGCACAATGATATAAAATATAACATTTTTTTCCATCTATATAAATACACAGAAATGGGCGAGTCTAAAAGTTTGAAACTGTTCATTAACACTGATTAGCAAATAAATCTGTAACGTTCCCAAAGTAACAAAGACAACAACAACAAAAAAAACCCCACGCACAACACAGCGACGCAGGATCCACCAACAGAAACGTCAGGTTGCTTCCTTTTTTTTCTTTTTTGCTTTTTTTCCTTTTTAAGGAAAAGAAAAAAAACAAGAGTAACCCCAAACCAACCTCACAATTTGCAAAACAAACGAACGAAATGAAACAAGCCCCTGCGGGCTCCTTTGCTGTCTGATCCTCCTGCCTGCTCCAACTGGAAGGGTTGCCTTTTGTTGATGTTGCTGTCTGGGGTTTTTGGGGCAACTGGTTTCTTCACCCGCTGGACCTGCTGGGTGGGGATTTACTTTGCGCTTCGGTTCAGGCGGTTGAGCTCATTGGAAAATCAATGCCCGGAGGCTGGGTTGGGTTTTTTTTTCCCTACCTAGCTTGTTTTCTATGTATGTGTGGTTTAACCAGGGGCAGCCAGCAATGCTGCATCCAGAGCAACCCCAAACTTTGCTCAATTCCTCTGCTTAAACCCGTGAGCTCTCCATCTCCACTGGCAAAGACCATAAGATAGATGCGTCCCATCCCTAAATAATGACACAGGTCATCCCCCAAAAGGGCTCCTAGGGAGAAGGCAGCCTCCTTGAATGGGAATCCCATCTTTGAACCCCACATTTTGTATGTTACAAGCCGTACTCATTGAGATAGGCAGCAAACAACCCTTCCCAGGGAGCTTTTCCCTACAGACAGCAACATCAACAGCAAAGGGAGGACGGGTGGGAAGGGGCTTCTCTGAAGAACAAACTGACACAAAAAGGGCACGTACAATAAATTTACACACGAAAAATATATATATAGGGAAAAGTGCGTTTTAAGGATATCTTTGGCAAGAATATATGCAGTTCTTTGTGCAGGAAGGAGGGATGTGTTTGTGTGTGTATGTGTGTGTGTGTGAAAGAGAGAAAGATACCATCCAGCTGCTGACAATGGCAGTGTGATTACAATGAAACATATGCTGGGCTCAACTCGCACAAGCTTGAATCTCAAATACCATGACTGCATTTAAAAACCAAAGAAATAAAACCCAAACAGTCTTTTCTGTCCCTTTCGTAAGGAAAAATTATCAAGAGTAGGTCCCTGCCAGCCCCAGGACCTGGGCAATCCTCAATGCCAGCCAATGGTCTCTCCCAGGGACAGAAAGGATAGTTACACTTAAAAATGTAACAAAAAAAGGAGATAAAAGGAAAAAAAAAAGTGCCTTTAAAGGGAGCTGACAAACACTCAGTTACATCATTGGAAGGTGATTAGCTCTGTGTTAAGAAAATAATATAATCATCGGACAAGTTTGTTAGTGTTTGAGGTTTGGATATGGTATAAACCTTCAGCTAGTGGGTTAGTGGGGAAGCCGTGAGCGGCTCAGGGCCCGAAGCAGGTGAGACGCTATCGGAAGGTATCTGCTGGGGTCGGCTTCTACACGACATCTCAGGGGTGCTTAGATCTTCTTCATTTGTATGGGGAGAAAAAGAGGAATGGGAGTTTTAAGCACCGGTTTCCGAGGCAGCAGATTAAAATAAAATTACATTATTATCATCTCTTTTCTTAGCAGTGAGCAAACCAAGTCTGAAAAATAGAGGCTTTCAAAAATATATCTTTACATATCTATAAACACAGTGTTTTCTCTAATTGGTGAACGGCAGGGTGAGGAGATTATGGGTGAGATTGTCTCTCATCTCACTTGAATTTCGCAGAAGGAGGGACTCACTTTTTGAAAACATCAAAAATGAAAAGGTCTTCGCACACATGTGGCCAGGGAGCCAGGGAAAGGGAATAACCACCCCCCGGCACCCTATCCTGCCACCATCTTTCAACCAACTCCCCACTACACATCCCTTCATCCTCACTTCAGTCCAGCCTCCAGCTGCGCCAGCCCCCTCCAGGCACCCACACTGCTCACTCCCCCATTTACACACACACACACACATGCACACCGGTCACACGCACATCACCCCAACACGGGGAGACCCCCGGACCTCTTCCCCCATCTGTATTTTCCCTTGCTCTGGATTTTCTTTTGACGTGAAGGTGTTTCCCCAGGGCAGGGGAAGGGGCAGGAGTGGATATAATGGGGGAGATATGATGTGTGGAAAGCAATATGGCAAAAATAAATATTTTCAGAGTGTAAATGTAACCATTTTTCCTCCTTAAAATTTTGTTAGCTTACAGTATTTCATCAGCATAGCTCATATATATTATAGCTATCAAGACAAAGGCGATCCAAGGGAGGCAAGCTTTTCGGCGAGCTGAAGTGCTATGTTTCTAATTTTTGCCCCCAGTAAACTATCCGGGTCACTTTGCACTGAAATCTTCTCCCAAAAGGCTGTCAGAGGGATATATGCAGCTGAGGACTCAGCGAGGACTGTTCCCCTCAACCTGAACCTGCAAGCGTGACCGAAGCATCCTCTGCCCCCACCCTGACACTGCAGGGCTGGGACCTCCGCCTGCGGCAACCCAACCACCTCCCTCCCACTGCAGTAGCACAGGGGCCTTTCACCCCTCTTATGCCCCAGCTGGCCTGCCTCAGCTCCCAAAGCAAAGGGAAAAGCCAATGGCACTGAAGCCACTGCAGAACTACAGTGCACTCGAGGGGCACGAGCCTTCAACCATCTGGTTTTGGGGAGACACGTGCCGAGCAGGGTGGCTTTCAGAGGACCTGTTACCTCCTCAACTGAGCCAAAGTGGCCCAGTGACTGCAGGGCCTTTCCTTTTCATTTTTTTTTCCATTTTCTTCCTTCTTTTCCTCTTTTTTTAACATGGCCTCCAAAATAAAAGGATAAAAAGCGCCTGAGTTACTTGTAGTCATTCGCCTTTCGTGCAACTTGAATGTCCATGCAATTTAAAAACCGCTTGCACATCTCTGAAGAGCAAGACAGGGGTAGCCATGGGTCTGCTGCTTCACACAGGGAACCCACCTGTGCCAGCATCCACTATTATTATAATTATTATTATTATTATTATTACAATGTTTTTGTTTCCTTTCTCTTTCTTTTTTCATGTTAAGAGAATGTGTGATAGGCTGCAGGAGAAAACTGCCAGGGAAGACTAGTGACAGGAGGGAAAAGGGGAAGACAGGAGAGGAGGCGACTTTCTGCATCTTCTCAGGAGGTTCCTGGGGAGCATCTGCCTTCCCCAGGTGTGGGATGGGGGAAACAAGAACCCCCGGGAAGGTGGAGAAATGCCATCACTTCGCTCTCCAGGTGGACTCACAGCAGCTCACCTGTGACCGGTGCTGGGCTCTGGGTCAGCAACAGAGGTCAGCCCATGGCCAAACAACCTGGGGATGGGAGGGCTCAGCACCAAGCCCTCCCATGCCCCCAGCAAGGTGCCAGGCAGCTGGCAGGTTTCGGGAGAAGCGCAGGGGCCGTTGAGGACCCTCTGTTGCAGCTGGGCAAGGGAAGGTTTCCAAGGGCATCTCCTTCGGTGTCCTGCAGACCCAGTCCATGTTGTTATCTCCTATGCGTCATTTCAAACATACATCAGACATTCACCAATGGAGCTGCTGGGACAGAGCTTCTTCCATGGGTTTTGCTGGTTGTTCCTTTTTTTCCCAGATAGTAAACACCAGTCATGGTCTCACGCTGGGTCCCAAGTCAACATCACTGCTCAGGCCTGTGATGCCGAAAGCTGGGAACATGCCTCTCGCTGCCACCTTCACTTTGGTCACCTTCCCCATAATGGGACATGCATCTTGTCTAGCGTGACTTTGTGGCTGTCTTACGTAGGTGCGTGGTTTTGGTTCCTCTACATGTGTGTTTGACTTATGTTGAGTTTTTAGGGGTTTTGTTGGGGTTTTTTGTTGTTTGCTGTTTTCCTCCAAAATTCCAACCCTTTCCCCCCCTCCCCCCGATTCACTTCCCTCTCCCACAATGCACTTCCTCACACTCCTTCTCGGATCAACTCCAAGTCCTTCTCCAAAATTCAAGAATCACCCGCACGTGCCAGCTCATCTTTTCTGGCCAGAGCCAAGCATGACCCTGGAGACAAAGTTGACAATGGCTGCCGCCGGTTGGTCTGGGTCCAGCTCAGCAAAGAGGTGGCAGACGTTGTCTGTGGTACTGCCTTGCTTCCTGGCCACGAAGCCGAAGAGCCTGGAGAAGATGAGAGGCTCAGTGATGTCTGACAGAATTGCTCACTCAAGGAACACCACCATCCTCTTCCAGCATGGTCTTGTTCACCTTCCCCTCTTTAACATCCACCAAGCATAATGCAGAGGGAAACATCACAACCAGCCTGCATGAAGACAAGTCTACTCTTCCCTTTGCTGCGCTTTCTTTCAGAGCCAGCACAGAGCTTCCATCATCTCTTGGCTAAGCCTCCGTTTCTCTGACCATCCCTGCCATCCTTATCTAGATAGTTGCTGGGAAAGGACTTTCCAGACGACCGCAGCACTGCTCAGTTTGGATGATGACCCTTGAAACCACGGAGATGTGATGGGCTGGCCATGGGGGTAGACCCCATATGAGAGATCTCATAACACTGGGAAGGCCATGCAGGGACACAGGGAGCTGGGTGAGACCATGCTGTTATTTCTGTCTGTCTCTTCTCTGATAAATAAAATGTCCCCCATTTCTTTTTAATTAGAACGTGCAAACTCAAGTTATAAATATGGGGGAACAGAATGTGAGACAGGCCCAGGCCATGGCATTTCTAATTGGAGAGGGAAAATATTCCAGCAGCTGGACATCCTAATAAAAACCCCTTTGCTAACACAATGGCTAAAATTAGTGGGAATTCGCCCCTGGAAATGGGCTTAGCCATCAGCTCTGCGTTTCCATGGGTCAGGACAGGGAGGTCAAGAGGAAAAGGAAGAGCTGGCTGGGGGCTCACACACCATTAGCATAACCCCCTGCTCTGCTCCATGAGCTGTCTCCTGCTGATGCTACGGGGAGAGTTTCCAGTAAGGCCAGTTCAGTAAGGCCTATGACTGCTCTGACCAAGAATTTGGGTGTGAAACATGCTTCCTGACACCCCAGGACCATGGTCTCATGCTTGGGTGAAATATTCCTGTAGTGAAGAGCTGGGCTCATCTCCCACTGCCCTGTATGGGGCATCTCCCAGTCAATGCACTCTGACAGCAGCTGGGAGGAATCAAGAACAGAAAGTACTTACTTGGCTGGGCCGCTGCCATCAGTTTTAGTCCACCTGCAAGGAGAAGAGGAGGTGTGAGGGATGTCTCACCCCACAAAGAGACAGATGCATGATGGGGGCCACTGGATCAGTGCTGGAGGGCCAGCCTGGCTTTGCACAGGCTTGGCTCTATGGAAAAAAAACTGATACACCTCTACACTAGCATGAAGGTGCTTGGAGACACCAAGAAGTCACCAGGAGAACCTGGTATTGCCCACAGTATCCAAGGGGTTCCCCCATCTCTGCCCTCCACAGGAGCAAGGAGGACAGAGCAAGCAAAGACCGTGCTCCAAACAGTCCAGGAGCCTGGCAGGGAGGGAGTGGGGCAGGGGATATGTGTTCCCCTCATGTTAGGACACTCACTTTCGTTCCTGGGGGTCCAGGTCACAGAAGGTGACGGTGTTGAGGGGGTAGTGTCGTCGAAAGAACAATCTGAAACACAAGGCAGGGAGCGTCAGGGTCAAGGAACGCCCACCTCTGCCCCACCACAGTCCAACCCCACTGGTGTGGGCGACACTCCCAGAGGTCTCCCCTAGGATGCTCCAAAAGTCATGGAAAAGCCCAGCCCTGCCCCAGACCAGGCTCATGCTATCCCAGGCATATCCTTCATTAACATGCCACCTGGATCACAGCCCCACTGGCTTTGGGGTCCCAGGGACGTGGCCACGGGAGGTCTTACTTCCTCTGGTTGTCAGTTAAGGTGATGCCTTGTGCAGAGACTTTGAAGTGGACAATGGTAGCAGTGGGTGTGGTGTCAGCCACCAGCGTCTCGCCAACAGCCTTCGCGATGGCCTGGGGGCCTGTCAGCGACTCCATCTCCACCGAATTGATGAACAGGACGTTGCAGGCTGGAAGGACAGACAGCAGGCATGGGGTCAGACATTGTTCTGAGCCCCAATGGCCCTGCAGCAGCCCTCTCTACTCACCTGCGCCCTGTTTGAGGAGGTCAGTAGCTGAGTTGGTGGCTGATGTGGTGTCCTTCTTTTCCTCTATGGGATCTAAAAGAGGCAAGGTGTTATTGCTGTTCTCTGCTTGAAAACCTACCCTGTCCCTGCAGGCCGTCAGGGCGGATGCGCTATTCCCTGTTGAGCATCAAATCCCAGTGTAGATGTAGCACTGAGAATAAGGGGTAAAGCCCAGGCTGGATCCAAGTTGTCTGAGCAGAAGGGCAAGGGAACCAGCAAGGGGGTATAGTCCCCGGGATGGATATAAGAGGAGTACATTCCCAGGGCTCGTCCCACTGGGGGAACACAGCCTGAGCGTGGGAACCCATCCCACACAGTAGGGAGGCAAGGCTGTCCTACCACTCCCATCTGGCCCTGGTTCTTACCTCTGTCAGGAATGACCAGCTTGCAGGGCAGGGCCAAGGGCATGATGGAGTGCTGGTACACCAGAGCCGAGAGGCAGCCTGGGCAGAGAAGGGAGATTGTCAATGCAGGGCTGGGGACATGGATTTCCCTGGTGTTAGGTCATTGCTGCTCTGGGTGGATGGAAACAGGCTTTTTGATACGTTTTTTCACTTTGGTCCTAATGCCACACACAGAATTTCCTCTTGCTGAAAGCAACATGCCCACAGAAGGCTCAGAAAGGGGGCAGAGATGCCAGGGCCACCTCAGGAACAACAAATAGGGCAGAGGCCCTCATGCAGCACCCCAGAGCACATTAGCCTTGGGGTAACTGGAACAGGGGGAGCCCCTGCCCTCCACCTGGCCCAGCAGCATCATTTGTCCTACACATCTGAGCAGGAAGGTGTGTGCCTGTGCATATACACACGTTTGTGCGCACTCATGAGTGTGCATGACCCCAGAGGCTCCAATTGCCCACAGTACACAGTTATGCAGGAACAAGAGGGAGTAACAGAGGTGAGGGCTCTCCCAGATAGCCTGCTTTGACAATCCAGCAAAGGCAAGGCTCCCCCAACCCAGCCTCACATGTGGGAAGCACATTGGGGGTACTCACCAAAATTGGGCTCGTTGGGGCATCCTTTTAGTTTCACACCCCGTGGGCTGGTCTCGATGAGGAAGTGCCTCACCAGCTCATTGGTGATGTCTCCTGGGAAGAGATGGGATGTTCTCACATCAGAGCCACCCCACTCCTCCTCCCGCTCTGCAGTACCATAGGAAAACCAGTGCTTCAGCTCAAGGGAGGGGTCCCAGCCATTCTGCACACCCTCCTCCAATCCAGCCCTTTGCACAGGGTCAAACCAGGTTCTCCCATGGTGTTGGTAGGCCCACAAGGCTGTGCCAGTTTCACCATGCCAAAGTCCGAGATGCAGATGCCCCTCAGCCCTCTGCAGCTCAGGGCAGGGGATGTGTGGTGCTTCCCTGTTACCTGGGAGCGAAGGGCTGGAACGGGGGGGGGGGGGCATCCTGCCACATCAGCACATACCCAGGGGCATGCCTGGCTCAGCAGACCCGGCTGCCTGCTCACCCCAGCCAAACGATGGAAGGCATCTTGGCGTGGGATGGAGAAGGGCATACAATACCTTTCTTGTTCTGCTGCATGACCGTGGGAGGTGGAGAAGCAACTTTCATGGCGAGGCCATAAGCTCCCCGGAAGGAATGGCTGTCTCGGATGATGAAAGCCCCTGGCTCCCTGTCCTTCAGCAGTGCGATGGCTGCGGGACAGAATGGCACATCTCAGAGCCAGCACAGCCAGAGCCAATGTGCTCTCTGAAACCAGCTGGTGGATGTCAGGACATGGTGCCCTAGCCTTGCAGATAGGCACTGCAATGTTACAGCCCCCCTGCACATCTGGATGGGGTTGTCAAGTAGGTCTGTGGCCAGGCAGGGTCTCATCTCCCCTGCTCCGCTGCCCTTCCACGGCCATTTTAGAGCATCCATTCCCATCCAGCCCAGCTCCAAACAAGAAGGCTATGGAGAGCAGGAAGGGGACCAGGGGCCAAATGCTGGGATCTTGCCTCTGAAAGGCATCTTGCCCCTTTCTTGTTCTCCTTTCATTTAAGAAATGTCCCCAAGACCCCTCTGAGCAATCTCAACTCAAGATCTGGGTGCTTTGCACCCCAAACTACATAGATCCACTGCACACTGTTGGGGACTGATGCTCTTCCACAAAGGGAAAAGTTTGAGGAGCCCACATTGTGCAAAGCTGAGCTGCAGGCTTCAGCCCCTCTCTGCCATGCTCTCAGCATCTACAATCCACTTTCACTTCTATCCCAATCCCCTGTGATCCCAGATCTCCCAAGCATGGTACACTTGACCGTATCCCTCATCCTGTGCCATCTACCCACCCTGCTCCCTGGAGATCTCCGGTTTGTACCAGTACTTGGAAGTGTCCTGCACAAACTTGACATTGGCACGAGTCTCAGGGCTGATGTCTGCAAGGAAAGGAAGAGAAGACAAGAAAAAAATCAAAAGATGCTGTATCTAAAACTCTGCATGTGTTTTTAGCAACTCCTGCCTGCAGTGCAGCACAGTAAGCTGATGTTTGGGAGTATTAATACCTCTACCTCCTCTCAGCCCCAAAACATTGCCTTAATCTTAACCCAATCTTCCATATCCAGGCAGGCTGATCATCACCTGGAGCTTATGAGACTGCTGGGCATCTACAGCTAAAATCAAGTTCAAGGGTCCTCAAAGGCTTGAACATAGGATAAGCCTCTTTGCAACACAGTCAGAGACAAAATGGGAATTTATCATTTAAAAGGAAGAGAGCCAGAGGAAATGAAAGCTATTGAAGGGAAGAGGTATGATCAGAAGGTAGTGGGGAGATCCTCTGATTTCAGAGGACCTGTACTGCTCTGTAATAGGCAAGATTTGACTCATCCATCATGAAAATAAACTCCTTCCCTTGTCTTTGCTCCACGCAGAGAAGCTGCACAGGTCAAGCTACCCTCAGAAATGAAGCCACAGCCACAGCCCAGCCTGACTTTACTTGGTGCCCAGTGGTGGTGCGGCCCCAATGGGAACTGGTCTGTAAAGCCACAGGTTTGCTTGGATATTTTCAACCACCTGCTTTCCAAAAACAACCAAGCAAACAACCCGGCGGGCCAGACAGCATCTCTGCTGGAGACGTGTTATCAGCCCTCTGCAATCTGGTCGCCTTTGGAGAGGTGGGGGCCTCGCTCCCCTCCCCAGCCTGCTCTCTAATTGTTGTGGATTTTCATTGCTCATGCTTCCCCACCGGGAAAGGTCCCCCCGCCACAGCGACTCGTGGGGCTGGGGTGGGCGCCAGCGTGCCCACAAAGGGCTGCCCGCTCTGCAGCGAAACCAGCCTGGCAGCCAGAGCCACCGCTGCCCCGCGGCTTTATTCCCCTTGTCCTATCAGCCTGATCTTGGCGTCACTGAGGTGTCCCTTAACGGGAGCCAGCAAAGGCGTTCCAGGCACAGCGGCACCCAGAGCACAGCACAGCATTTGAAACCAGGAGGCAGTGCTGCAGAGGGGTCTCGGCAGGGCAAAGCCCTCCGGGAACAGGGGCAGGAGGTCAGCGCATCCCCACGGCACAGAAAAGCTGCCTCCAGGCACTTTGATCTCCCTGTACACAACTCTAGGCGCCATTTACGCCATTTACGCCAGTGATGCTGGGTCGGTGTTTTTCCTGTTTGGATTTGCCAGAAAGCACAGGAAATGGCCCAAGTCTCAGCAGTGCTGTTGGTTTGCAAATGGGCAGGAGGGGTAAATCAGGACACAGCTGCTTCCCCTCCAGCAGCCAGGGAGCAGGAGGGGAAAGCCCTGGATGAGGGTGAGGGACACGAGGACCTCCAAGGACATCCCTTACCTGGCATGGATATCTTGGAGAAGTCCGGCAGAGTGTGGGAGAAGGCGACAGAACTTCCTCCACTGGGGCTGGACATGCCACTGGAGAGAGGCGAGGACACCTTGCCATTGATGGTGGCATAGTTGGGGAGGCTGTTGGAGCGATCCCCGGTCGACATCCGCCGCTTCTCAGGCAGCATGGGCTGTGGCGTGGGGCTGCCCTGGCGGTAGGCAGCTGAGTCAGGGGAGGAAGAGTGTGGCGTGCTTGTGCCAGGGTAGTACGCCGGCGAGACAGGGAAAGATGGCGTGGAGGGAGGCTGATAGCCAGAGGAGCTGCTCTGCCGAGACAGCGTCAGGTGCCTCTCCTCTGGGCTGGGATAGCCATACAGTGGGCTGCCGGGGGGTACAGTCGCCACAGCTTGATGCCTGGCCAGGCTGGGGCTCCCTGGTGGGGCCACCAGGTTGCCTTGGGCCGCCATGGCATGCCTGCTCAGCCCAGGGCTGCCAGGAGTGCTGCTCATGCTGGGATTGATGGCTCTTCGCCCAAAGCTGGGGCTGGGCGGCGTGTTGGTAGCCACAGTCCGGTGCAGGGTGCGAGGGCTCCCCGGCAGGACATGGACCCCCACCACATTGACCTGTGGCTGTGGCCGAGCCTGGGGTTCCGGCTGGAGGCCAGCTCGGCCATCGGGGTAGTCAGGGCTGGTGTACGCTGAGCCTGGGACCCCACTTTGGACCATTGCAAAGGAAGATGGAGATGAGTTTTGGTAGCTGCTGTGAGCAGAGGGCATCTGTGAGCTGACAGGTGATCGGTAAACTTGCTCAGCCGAGGCATGGGGAGGTGTAACAGTGCCATGTGGGCTGCCCTCCGACGGGTAGCTGCGAAGAGAGGCCCTGAGGAGAGATGAAAAGAGGAGGATTCAGCTCCATTCCTCATTCCCACTGCTGGCTGGCACCTTCCTGTGAGTGGTGCACAGGGAAACTGAGGCATGGCGCCGGAGAGCTGCTCAGTTACTAAGAGGCAACAGCGGGATGAGTCCTGTCAGCTGCATGAAAGTAACTGGAAGCAGCTTTAGTTTCCCCATGTATCCCAGTTCTCTCTCAAAATATGATTTTCTGGTAGACAGGGCCTTTTTCCAGATCCTCTCCCAGCAAAACACCTGTTTCATTCCTCCCTGCTAGCCTCGCCGAGTGAGCTGGAACCCAATAAGCAGGATGGAGTGGGGACTGGGACTATGGCTCCATCACACCACAAGGCACCAATGCTCAGCTCAACCCAGAGCTAAGGGTTAGCACCAACCACATCCATCCTCTTGCTCCGAAGGCCATGTTCCCAGTGAGATTGCTGCTGAGAACCAGTGACCACGAGTGACCCAGTTTTGTGTCCTCAGGGCAGTGAGCCACATGGTTAGACAGAACCCCTAATCCCTGTGTGGGGGACAGAGGTCCTTGCAAAGGCAGTTTCAAAGTGGGAGCAAGCCTGTGCACCAGGCAGGGTTTGGCACCAGCCTCCCGAGTCCCAGGACCTGCACCCACTGCCTTACCCGTCCACACTGTGAATGGGACTGCTGGTGGAGACAGGGCTGGGGGCACTGAAGGAATTGTTGAAGGTGCCATTCCTGGTAGGCACCTCTGAGCCCGCGGGCTGGGTGGTGGGCAGGCTCCCTCCCCTGCCTGTCGTGGCTGTGCGGGCCACCGACTCGACGTAGCTCCTGGGCTCTGCAGAAAAAGAGAAAGGGAAATGAATGAGCCAGCAGCTCCCATGGGAAGGGGTCCATGCCCTTTCAAGCACACTCGTTTCAGCCAGTGAAAGCACTTGAGCTAAGCTCCTCCAGCTGAACATTTCTCCCACTCCTTTTCCCCCACCCCAGGGATTGTGCAAAGCCGCGTCTGGCTGATCTGGGCCTTTAGGTTGCTCCAGGCGTTGCTGAAAACCTTAGCCAAGGCACAGGAAGAAGGGCCATGCCCACCCCTTTCACTGAGGGGACTGGAGCACATGGGACCATGGTCCCTTCCCGCACCATGGCCCCTCCACCCTGCTCTGAGTCAGCCTCGCTCCCCGCCCAGGATGCCACACAGCACACGTAGTGCTCCTTGCTCATCTTCAGACCCCAAAAATAGAGCCAGTGACTGTATCCAGCCCACGCTGACTCACACGGGACTGACAGTGGTGCCCGATGGTCCCTGCCCCACACAGCCCACCTCTGCCAGCCTTCTCCAGCAGCAGACCAGAGAGCAGCCCCATTAGAGCAGCTATTTCCACTGCAGCATCCAACACTTTAACTCCCAGCCCAGCTTGAAACCAGAGCCCGCGAGCATGACCAAGAAAAGCAATTTTCCTTTGGAGCCGCCGAGCTGTCCCGTGCCAGGAGCAGAGGGTTGGGCTGGCCGTCACCAGCCACAGCAGCTGCCAGACCCAGCTCTCCCTCCTCCCTTTCCCTCCATAACTCCAGCTCCATCCAGGCTGTTTCGCATCACTACGATAACCCCTGCACCCCTCAGTTACCCCCCAAAAAGCCATACCAGAGGAAAGGACTACAGCTTTAGCCCTATTCCTCAGTGCCTCGTAGCCATGTCACACCTTGACTGACACATGCCACCAACTGCCTCTGTGCTGGGGCACAATGCCCTAAGTGAGACCTGCCAGTGTCAATGCTATAGGCAGGGCACCCTTGCAGGTCTGTGGCTCCAGGCTGGCTGTGTCCAAGGTGGCTCCATAGTAGTAATTAGCATGACAAACATTATTATTATTATTGTTATTATTATTATTAGTCATAACAGTTGGGCTCTGGTTAAGCCTGTCAGCAAGCCAGCTCACTTGCAGCCAGCAATGCCAATGCACAGCTCCATGTCAATGCTGGGCCAGAGTGTTGCAAGAAAATAGACTGTCACAGGTCTCCCTCCTTCCCCTACAGTGCCTCCGTGTCCCCACTGCCAGCAGACAGGGGAGGAGTCTTCCATCTCTTGGGTTGATCTCTCTGCCCAGCCCTGTTTGAACACCTAGGAAGGATCTGAGCCAAAACCAGACCGAAGACCTCAACAGGGGCTGGGTACCAGCATCCACAGCAGGACACGTAGCTTCCAGTGACAGGGAGGAGGCACTGCCCAGGGGGACACCCAGGGCAGCTGTGAGAAACTCATCGCTGCTTAGGTAATTAAATTAATTTCACAGCTACTCACTTTTCCTCCCCAACTCCCCACCCCAGACTAAAATTAGCCAGACAGTACATATGAGTCAGACTGCAAGAGGTTAAGCCTAAAGGTCCAAAAATGCCAGCCCCTCCTGCAAAGGTGGGAGCTGAAGCAAGGCAGGAGCTGGGGGCTCTGGGTGGGGGGACAGCGTATGTGTGCCACAGCAAGGTGTGTGACTGTGGGCACAAGACTTCGAGTCATTTAGTTCAATACCGGGAAAAAAATTTAAAAAAATAGGAAGTCTCAGGCAGGATATTTTTAGGTTGGTAAAATCCGATCTTGCTTTCTGGTGTTTTCTTGGAAGAGGTTCCAGAGATGGAGATGGGGAAGACAGTGGTGAAACAGAGAGGCTGTGAGTAACTGGGGGGTGCACAGTCATTCAGGAATCCCAAATCCAAGCAGTGCTGAACTCCTGTCAGAAACTCCCAGTGCTGTAACTGTGCTGGACTGTTCTAAAGCCTCCTCCGAGGCTGAAGCAAAGCCCTGAGCTCCCAAACTGCCAGAGCAGGGGTAGCTGGGCAGAGCCCAGTGGGGCAGGGATCCTTGTGGAACGCGTGACTGGGTGCAGAAGATGTTATGCCAAAGCTTTGTTAAGCCAAAACCCCTATCCCTGCTCAGGACTGCAGATTCAACACCCCTCTCTCCAAACCATTACATTATCCAAAAGGAAGAAGGACAAAGGCAGGGCAAGAGACTGGTAGTGGCAACTCAGCCTGGCCAGTGTAGGGTCACCGGACACCCCTTAATGTACCCAAGAAGCCATTGCTGATAAATCAGCTCTGGAAACAGAATGTTTTCTTCAAGCAAATACTTCCTCCCGTATTACACAACATTCAGGTTTGTGTTGTGTGCGTTTTGAGGAACTCAGCAGGAGAAATGCTGACAGTTTCTGGGGCCATGAGAAGTATCGCAAGCTCACCAAGAAGAGACATCCTCTCCCCAAACCCCATCTTGAATACATAGTTCTCCATCCCAGCCCCAAGAGCCCAAAGTTTCATTAAAGAAGAAAGCAAAACCACCCAACAACCGTTAAACAGCAGGCAGCACTCTGGGGAATCACAAGCCCCTCATGAAGCCTCCAACCCCTAGAAAATGTGCCGCCCTGGAGCCTGCAATGCCTTCACCTCTGGCAGAGCCAACACTCAGCCATCATCCCATCTCAGCCCAGTCCTCAGCGTCCCAGGAGAGGCACAGCCCAAGGATGGGAGACGCGGGTGGAAGATGGGGCAGCCTCCCGGCCGGCGGAAATGCACACTGGCTGCAGGCGCTGTGCTGCTGCCGGGCTGGCTGAGCCAGCAGCATGCTGCTGGCCTCTGTGCCTGGTGACCTTTTGTGCTGCACTTTGGTTTATTTTCACTCTGAACGGCAGCAGCGAAGCCAGAAGGGGAGGGCAGGAGCCCAAAACTTGGGCTGCTGCTCCCAGCCCACCACCAGGTTCATCCAAAGCTGACTGTGATGAGCCAGCATCCCCGGCGTGCCACTGGTTAGGATGCCTCGCACCGACAAAGAGCTCTCGGCCCCCATGGACAATCGTCACCCAACATGACAGACCTCCAGCTCCAGTGTGGACATTGGGAGACCCAACCACAATACAAGGTTCCCTTCCTCAAAAGGGAGCAGTACTGGCAAGACACAGGCTCCTCCATCCCTAGAGACCAGTGCAAGGGAAGTCTGCTGGCAGAGACAGACAGAGCCTGCTCTGAGCAGCGGTCCTGATAGTGGGGATGAGCACAGATAAGAGCGACAGAGAAAGAAAAGGCTTTCTTACCTTCTTCAGAGCCACCACCCACCTCTCCTTCTAGCTCTGAGAGATGGAGGGGCAGGTGAGTGATGGAAGTGAGGAGAAGAAGGGAGGTGTAAGACAGAAAGAAAGAGAAAATCAGGTTAAGCAGCTTTGCCTTACTCAGGCAGGGGCACACAGAGTGCAAAGAAGAGCCCCACACCACCTGACACTGTACCCCAAACCAGGCCCCCAGCCTCAGACATCCCCAGAGTCCACCTGGGCATCCAGAGATGAAGTCCAAACCCCAAGAGGCTGGTTTCAGGTGGGGAAAAGGTAACAGTGGGGACCCACAATGAATGGCTGCTACAGGAAACCCAGCAAGCATCAAAAGCCTCAGTTCACCCTTGGGAGCAGAATGAGAAGGGTCTTGCTGGGTGGAGTCAGCCAAGTCATGCCCCCAGGCTCAGCTGGGTTTTGAGGTGGTTACACTCAACCCTGAGATGGCTCAGGAAGGGGCCCTGGTTGCTGGGGAGTAGCAAAGTCCAGCTTGGCAGGCTGCAAGCCCCAGGACAGCCGAGACTTTTCACCCAGAGACTGCTCTCGGGGATGGAGAGGGCTCTGGATACTGTTCCGGCTGACAGGCTCGGCTTCTGGACAGCAAATCCTCTCCAGCTGTGCTGGGGAGTAGAAGGGGAGGAGGGAGGGAGGGAAGAGCACGGGGCTGGAGAGGAGGCAGAACCCTAGGGTTTTCCAGCCTCTACTACCAGAGACCCTGCTGGGCTGAACTACCCAGGGCAGCATCAACATCTCCCCACCCTCACACAGTCCCAGAAGTACTCACAGGAGATGTCAAGGACCCCAAGACCACCTGGCCCCAAAGGGAGGCAGAGTGCCTTCTCCAGCCAGATGACACTTCCAGGGATATCCTCACAGACACCCAACCCAAAAATGCCTGCAGCCCACACTCTGCCCACACTCACCTCCCACTGGGTGCAGCAGGATCTCAGCCGGGTTGTGGGGTTTCAGCCCCAGTGCTGAGAGTGGAGTCTTGGCCAGGCCAGGGGGAGAACGCACTGTCATCACAGGGGGAAACAAGAGTGTCAACGGAAGGGTGGGAGGTGAAGCTTCAGAAAAGCTGGAGCTGTCACTGCCTAAGGGTTCAGAGCCTGGTGACCCATCCCACCCATCAGCTGCAATCAGGAGCTGCTGGGAAAAGGAGATGCCTTTGTGCAAAGCACCATCCCAGGGAAAAGCATTGGCCCCGCTCTCCATCTGGGGCTGTGTACAGGGCGGAAGGTGCCCAGGAACAAGCAGTCTGACCCATCACATGGCTGGCAGGACAGAAAAAGGGGGAAATTCCCACCAGGACAGCCCATCTCCCAACAGCACGCCCACAAGGGAATGGTTCCCCTATAGGCATGACACCTCTTTCATTGCCCTGTGCAAGCAGCTGCATCCCCAACCCAGTGCTCCCAGACCTTAAACCCTCTCTGCCAACCCCTATGTCTGGCTGAGCTTGGATCAGGCTGTCCTGGAGCAGCTCATCACTCCCATGAAAGGGGCAGAAGGACTCCCAAAACTCCCCCGCCTTCCAGATCAGCTCAACGAGTGGGTGAGGATGTTCACACAAAGCAAGGTCCCTGAGGGGTGGCAATGTACACAAGAGGTCTGCACCCCTGTGCCCATACATACATACCAGGAGGAGCTGCATATGTATGTATAGCTATAGTATGGATGCACCAGCAATGTGGAGCAGCAGGGTTTCACATGGCAGGACAGACTCCCCTACGATGACTGCATCTCTTCTCCCCTCCTGCCCACTGGGTTTGACCCATCTCCCTGATACCGTGTCTCCCCCAGGGTCTCATCTCCAGCAAGAGGGACCGGAGGGCACATTCGTCCATCAGCATTTGAATGTCCCTGACTGGTGCCAGGGCGAGGGACCTGAAGTGAGGCCGGGAGGCAGAGGGTGGTGGGAGCTCCAGAGGAAAGCCAGACCCTTGACCGAAGGCCAGTTCTCCTACGCAGCCTGGGTCTGGAGCAGTCGAGCAGCCAAGCCCCTGGGAAACCAAGAGGGTAGCGCCCTTCCCCAGCGGTTGTCCGATTTCCCCAAATCTGATCAACCACAAGCTGCAAAGTCAGCTTGCACCTCTGTTGTCTGAGAAGTAAGCAGCAGGATCCTCCCAGGGCCAGAAAATCCCCAGGGACCATCATCTCCCCATGGAGAGGAATTGCTCCTGCATCCTCTCTGGGGGGACACTTTGGCGAAGCCTATAAGCTGCAGTTTCAAACTTTCCAGGCCTCGCCAGCTGGCATTTGGATGAGAAGCACTGCCTCCAGACCACCTCTCCAGCCAGGCTTTCCCCGCCATCACCTCTCCAAGTGACTCATCCCACAAAACAAGCGACTATTCCACTGCCAAGGAGCTGCTGCCCCAGGGCCATGCGCTCTCTGGGTGCCCCAGAACAACGGGGCTATTTCCAAGCTGCCAAATGCCCTGGGGATGCTCCCACACTCCCGTCACTGCATCCCACAAGACAGGGCTCAGTTGCCAGCGAGTTGCAGAGGAGAAACAGCAGCAGCATGAGCTACAGGGGCAGCTGGCCCCCACTGCAACCAGGACATGGCATCAAAGGGGGCTGTACCCAGCCTGAGCATCCCTAGCTCTAGAGCATCCCTTAGCATCCAGCCTACAAATCTGGGTTTGGGGAGGTAGAGCAGGGGATGACATCTTTTTAATGGGTTTCCCAGTTGACTGGCTGCTCCCCTGTACTGGTCCAGCCTGAGCTGAGCTGAGCTGTGCTGACATGAGGCTGCTTATTTGGGTTCATTGCTCAAACTGGTCATACAAACCCGGTCCACACAAACCCACCATGACTGCACAGTCAGGGTTAGTCAGAAAGGAGGCATGACACGCCTGAAGAGTGGAGACAGGCTGCATGCAAAGGGCTGGCATCTCCCAGCCTTTTCCCCATTCTGCCCTGGAAAGAGTGAGCAAGAAGAGGCACAGCATGCAAGGGTCTGCCCAAGAGTCCTCCTGACCTTCAAGTCCCTCCTGCCTCTTCCCCACTCTACTGCTACAGCAGCCTCATGGCCTGCCTTGCCATGCAGGTAGGAAAGATGGGGAGGTGCAGGACTGGGACAGGGTGGAAGCATGATGTCTTTCAGATCCTGCCTCTCTCCTTATCCTGTCTTGGGATCCCATCCAAGAAACACCCAGTGAGTGGAGGGTAGGAAAAAGCAAACAGGAAGGTGCCAAGCATAGGGTGCTGATGGCAGTGGGATGTTGATGGCAGCGTGGAGTGGTGTGATGCAGAGGAGAGAGGAAGATGGAGAGAAGGAGTGATTAGCATGGTGGTGGGTGTCTGGAGCCCGGAGCTGTCTGACACTTGGCAAACTTCTGGCTTGTCAAGAGTCACCCACCGAGCCCCTCTACCTCCCGGAGCCGCAACACTTACAGGGGTCGGAGTAAGGGGTTTGTGGTGAGACGGGGAAGGCTGGGGTTGGGGGAGAAATCTCACCGCCGCCAGAGGGTGGGCTGGTGGGGGAGGCACCCTCCATCTCTTCGAAGGCTTCCTTGTAGCTGTGGAGATGAGGCTGAGGAAGACCAGGAGAAAGGGTCAGTCCCATTCCTACAATGGGTATAAACCTCCAGGACACCCCAAGGAAGAAGCAGAGACGGCAAAGCAAAGGTTTTCACCTCCTCCCTGCTGTCCATCACCACCACCAAGAGCTTAATTGACCCCAACCCTCCAGGATGCTACAGCACGCCACACTCCCATACCCTGCTCCAAGCCTTCTCACTCCCTGGAGGCAGCTGCATCCCACCAGCCACCCTAGCGCCCCACCGAGCCCCAGCACACCTCTTTGGGCCTCCCTCCAGGGTTGGCCGCAATGGTGCTGACCACCTCGGGTGAGAGGACGGTGGGACTGCGGGGAGAGCTGGGCTCCGGCGAGCTCTTCTCATAGTGGCTGTCGCTGGGGGTCTGCTTGCAGGCAGGGACAGCGCTCTCCTCTGGAGGCTTCTCCCGGGACTGCACGCCTGTGGGGCAAGCACAGGGTGGGAGGTGGGTGAGGAGGTACCAGCTAAGAGGGAAACCAGCAGGAGATGCTCCAGGGCTGATCCAAGAGATCTCCCTGAGGCTATGTGCTGCAGAGGCAGGGTCTGCCCAGTGGAGATGGCAGCTTCAGCACTCACCTGCATCCAACCGCTGGACCAGCACGGTCAGTTTTGAGCTGGAGCAGATACACCCTACAGCACTGGCCCTGAGCCAAGCAAAACAGCAAGACGAGTTTGTAGCTAGTGGCTGGATCACTGCATTGGCCTTCCCAAGCACCTCGAGTCTTGGGCTTGGGGACAGCATCCCCTGGCAGCGGGTGTGAGGGGCACAAGCATCCTGCAAGCAGCCCAGCCGGCTCAGTCCCACAGAGCTCAGGAAGACTGGAACCTCCTGTCAGCACCATGGTGGGAAAGGGCTGAATCCCCCAGCACCACAACAACTGCATTCGGCTGCACCGCTGCTCCCACAGCCTGACGTGGCTTCAACCACAGCAGCAGAAAAAGCCTGGTTTTATGAGCCTCCAAGACAGAGGAAGCACCAGGGTGGCAGGAAAAACCTCAGCAGAGGTGGCACAGGGAACTCCAACAAATCACTGCTGACCTACAGCCAGCATAGAGCCTTCCTAAAAGGGGACATCTCCCCCAAAACTCCTTCCCAGATTCCAGCACCATGAACCACCATTGCCCACAGCCTGGGGCAGAAGCAAGGGACTCTGAGACCTCAGGAGGGAAGAAAGAGCAAGCAAGTCACCAAGGGAGAATGTGTTTCTCTGAGCTGTCAGGGACTGGTAGATCGCACTGGTGATCCCTGTGTGCTGGGCTAAAGCCAGTGACCCCAACTGTCCCAGCACCCAGTGGGGCCCAAACACACTCTCCGCTCATCTTGCTTGATGAAGAGGTTAACTAAGGCTCAGGGATGATGGTGCCAGATTCAGCACAGGGAAACCATGCAGAGCATCATGGGTGCAGCTCAGAGCCCCATGGGACTTCTACTGCTCCCCAGGACCCACATGGCAGCGGGACGACCCCTTTCTCAGCCCCACTGGCAGAGAGGGAACAGCACCATTTCCTCGACTTTTCCTGCAGAGCCAGGGAGTGGCCCAGCACACTGGGGGACAGGGGAGAGAAGAGAAAAAGGAAAATAAAATTAAAAAAAAAAAACCCGTCAGCATCATGCTCCAGGAAATGCACTTTTCAAACACCAACTCCTTTCCCACGGGCAGGCGGAGGAAAACCAGCCATCAGCTGCTTCCCCTCGCTCCCCGGAGCTCCGTGCAGGACCCATGCCTCGCACCCACTGACCTCCCCTCTCCACCGCTCCGGCACCCGCACCAGAGCTTTCCCAAACCCAGGGAAAAGGCTGGGAGCGTGGGAGGGAAGGAGGCGGCCTGGGTGCATTTCTAAATAATCAGCCCAGTGAATGGCAACAACAATAAAATCACAGCTCAGGGGGAGAGGCAGCAGAGCTGAGGCAGGGGACGTGAGCCAACGGGGCCGGCTCCAGCCGCGGAGGCGGCCTGGAAAATTCCACTAAGAGCGACTTTGAAACACAACTCCTCGATCCGTTCTGCAGGTGCTCGCCGGCGCAGGGCACAACCGTCAAAAAGGCCCGTGGAGAGGACAGGGGGACAGAGAGGATCTCTGGGAAGCTGATCTGCAGGTGCAGTGGTGAAGGGGTAGCATTGTATAGGGCCACCCTATATTTTTTTTCCTTGCTCCTCACTTTAAGGGAATGAAGCCCTGAATTGCAAGAATATGGAGAAACAAAAAGGAGGTGGGAGGAAATAATGCAAACCACTGTATTTTCTTTTCTCCCCTCTCCTTTAGCAGGGTGTCCTGCATGCTACAAGAGCATCACCAGCAGCATCCCTTACGTATCCTAAAGTGAGCTGCAGAAGCCAAGTGCTGTGGAGAGGCAGGGACTGGCTCCTCAAGAGACAGAAACCTGCCTTGCTTTGCAGTTTTCATTTGGGAAGCACAAACAGTAGCTTCCCCAAGCCTGGATGTCAATGCACATCACACATCTGCAGCATGGGACCCCCTGCTCCATCACCTGGCCACAGGATGCTGAATCTGGCCTGTCAGGACACCCAGGAGCTCACCAGGCTTTGGCTGCTCCACTCCCCAGACATGGAAAGCAGCCAGAGCCACAGAGAAGGGAGGGAGAAGAGGGGGGAAAAAGGGACTCATTGTTCAGGAGCCTAGAGTGGGAAACTTCACAGCCGCCCGGAGCAAAGCCTGGAGGAAACCCAGGCTCTGAGCACAGCTCCCTCAACCCCCTGGGTGATTTATGGGCTGGAAACTGTGCTTGAAAAACAAACTCTCCTTTTCCCTGCTTGCTCTGCCCCCTCAGCAGAGGTACAGCATCCCTTAGCAATGGACCCGCCATCAGCTCCCCACGGATGACTTGCCCAGCTGCAGAAGTTGGGGGTTCCCATCACAGTCAAAAGGGGAAATAGCAGCCTGCAGCCTACTCCCCATCCTTTCCCCCATCACTTCTAGACCTGCCACCCCTCCTGCTGCCCATTTAAGTCCCTAACCCAGCATCAACCCTCTCCCAGCAAAGTCCTGCCCTTGGACTAAATACAGCTCTAAAGCTGTAGAAGGGCAGGAGCACAACAGCCAAAGGAGGAGGAAACAAGGGGTATTTAAACCCAGGTGGTGTTGCGGCTGGGGAGCGAGGTTTCTGGGCCAAATCAGGAGGGAGCTGCTTTTTGAGCATGAGATGCTAGAGCTAGTGCCAGGCAAGAGCTGGGCGATGCCCCCAGAGTGGAGAAGAGAGGGCAAAGCAGCATCTCATGGCCCTTAGGATGTGGCACCCAGCAGTTACAGCCAGACAGGAACATATGATGCCCAGAGAAAACAGAGATGCAAACTCACTCCCTGCTTGCACGAGGAACAGCAGCAGACATTGCCCTGTACCACTCTGTCCCACAGCTCAGCTCACCCTGTCCCACCCAGGCACAGATATGTCTACTCCTCCTCTCCTCACCAGGTACTTTGTTGATGTGGCCAACCATGTTTTGTCTCAAAATCAATACTGCTAGGGGACCCCCTTGCACACTCCCAGCTGCAGATGGACCTACGGAGAAATCCCTAGACTGAAGCAGGTGACACCCTGCCTGGCCAGGAGCTGACTGAACCACGGGGTCTGCAGAGCTGCACCCCAGCCCTGTCTCCTTGAGGGGTGAGCCACAGCTAGGGCAAAGCTCAGAGGGGCTGGAATGAGGGTCCAGATCCAGCCGAGAGATGAAACCTCACCAAAGAGCAGTGCCAGGCTTGCACGAGATTTAAAACCAAGCATAGCAGGAGAGTATGTACCCAGAATCAGGGGCTCCACCATCACCAGATGAGGTCAAGGGGAGCTCTAAGCATCGCTCTACTGAGGAAAAGAAATTGAGCCTGCATGGGAAAGGTCTCCTGAGCTTCTGTCCATGCCACATCCATGCAACACACAGAGCACTCAGCATGCAGGGACAGGGGAGGAAGAAGGGATGAGAAGGAAGGAGGGAGGAGAGAAATGGAAGAAGGATGGATGGGGAAGGATGGAAGACAAGGAAGGAGGGAGGTGGAATGAACAAACCAGAGAAGGACCGTTGCTGGTTCAGAGGAGGACGGGGGGCTTTGGTGCTCTTGTTGAGTTCCCTGAGCTTGGCGTTGTACTCTGCCAGCGTAACAGGACAGGGGAGTGCAAGGAGGGTTGGAGGTCACAAAGGAAAGACACAGTCACCCAAGGGGAGAGGAAGAGGCAGACAGGACAAATGTCACAAGATACAATAGGGAGAGAGAGAGAGAGAAAACAAGATAAAATATTAGTTGGGCTCCAACAGATGAGGCTCAGGTCGCTTGGAGTCCACTAGATCTCAGTCTCCACCCACTTGGAGCTGCTTTCCCATCACCCCAATCGCCTGACTCCAGGCAGCACTTAAACCCACGTGGGAAATCAATAGTGGCTTTCTGCCACACGTGGATTTGTGCAATGCCACAAATGCTCCATGTGTGTTCCCTCTGGGAATGGCACCTTCCAAGTCCCCTCCATTATGGGATACTCGGGGCTGGGACAGGAAGGGATGACCCCAGATGCCTTGCTGAGAGATGATGGGGACTGAAGAACAGCAGGACCAGCTCCTCTCTGCAGAAAGGCGCTGGGAATGCCAATGCTGCATCTTTTCCCCTCCATGAGCAGCGGGACCAGGAACACTCCCCCTCCAGGAACGGAGGAGGTGTGAGATGTTCCTCATCGTTGCACCACGACATGCAGGCAATTTATAGCAGCTGAGAATGTAAACAAACTCATCCATGCCCCACTGTCCCCATCAGCCATCCCCTCCCGACGCTGGCTTCAGGACACCTTGTTCCTGCCAGAGGTCAGGTCGCCCGCCCCCGCCATCCCTGCCTCAGCACAAACAGCCAGGCTCCAGACGGGACAGGTGGCCATCAGGAACCATCCCTGGGATGCCCTTCCTCCCCATGAAGCCCAGTGGCTGCAGGGGGATGAGACTGAGTCCAGCCCAGCCTTGAGGACCTGACCCCAGATTTCGGGAAGGGGGGGTAGGTTTTTTGGTAGATACCATCAAACATCCATTTCCTATCCACTGCAACACTGCTCCTCCTGTCTTGAGGTTTTCCTCTTTTTCACTCCACCTTTTCCCTTCCATAGTTGCAGGGGAATCTGCTCCTTATAATATTCAGTCCAGACATAAACCGTGATTTGGGCATCCGTGTGGTGTTCTTCTTGAGTTTGTTTAACCCACCCCTGCACAAGCCCTAGGTCTCTCTGTGGATCTGACCTGGACCACCAAAGTCTGATGTAGATGGATGCAAACTGCCCCAACACCTCTGCATCCCCCTCCCCATGGGTGGCACACCTCCTGCCCCCAGTGCCGCAGTGACTCAGCCCTCACGCCTGGGAAGTTGGTGCTGTTGGATTTTTCCAGCCAAGCCTTTTCCCCCTCCCTCTAATGCCAGCCGAGTTTCTCGATTGAGCGCAGAGGTGGAAGGGACGGAACTGCCAAGCCCAAGCATCACGAGCTGGCCCCCAGCTTGGCCACAGCCCCAAAACCTTCCCGAATGTTGCCCTATAATTCTGCAACTGCAGCCAAAGCAGCAGGGAAGGAGAGCACCCACCCTGCGACAGGGCCACAGCACCTCCTTCCAAGGGGTCCAGGACCCTCTGTGTCTTCAAAGCCCTCGAGCCGGAGCTGCAGGAAGGCAGGGAGTCAGAGGACACAGTTTCCTCTCTGCCACACGTAACAAACACCTTCATCCAGCCACGGCACCAATGCTCGGCACTGCACCCAGCCAAGTACTGCACCAAACGCCTCTGGCAGAGCTGAGAAATGCCTTCCCAGCCCCTGACCATTGCCCCAAGGCCAAGTCAAGCTACAAACCACCTGGGGCCAAGCCGGCTGGGCCACCAGGGCAGAAAGATCGCCTGCACCTTGGCCCCCAGCTCCAGCAGCACCCGAGCTGTCCACGGAGGAGGTCCAAGCACCAAGCCCAGCACGCTGAGGGGAAAGTGGGGCTGAAATCAGGGAAGACCCCACCTAAATTAAACACAAGGCAAGTGCTCTGCTGGGACTTTACATCATGCTCCAGGCAGGGAGAGCATCACATCCAAGGCGGGGTCCAGGCAGAACACCCTCAGCCAGAGCTGAAAACATCTTCCCAAACTGGGCTATACTCTCCCTAAAAGGGAGCCAGTGGCCAGTGAGTGGTCTGCCACAGTAACAGACCAGCTCCATACCCAACAGGGTGTGGATGGGGGACCCAACCCCTTGGCCACCCCTTCTCTCCACATCCAGGTGATGCTGCTGCAGACGGCGAGCTGCAAGGGGGATCTCAGCAAAGGAAAGCAGCACAGGCTGCCCACCCACTGTGCCCCCATGGCAGGTGGCTCAGTCCCAAGCCATCAACCAGCACAGATGAGAAGTTGCCACATCTCCCATCCCTGGCTTCACCATGCATGCCACCCCCACTGGCCTCTTGGGACATGCACTTCCCATCCCCCCAGAGGAATCAAAGCATCCTACCTGCCACCCTGTGGGCCACCAGGCCCTCGAGATTCAATGGCTCTTCTTCTGACCTCGACAGGTCTTCATAGCTCTCCAGTCCCTTGGGGGTCATCTGTGTTTGTGCCAGGACAGTGGGGGAAGGAGGGGAGGAGACAAGAAGCTGCTGAGATCCCACAGGGCCGTAAGAAGTGCTGAGCGGGAGGATGCCCATCGATGCTCCAGCTGGGGCATGGCTGTAGCTCCTTAGCTCCGGCACTGGTGCCAGCTGGTAGCTGTAGGGCAGGTAGGTTTCCTGGTACTCTTGCACCCTATAGTCTGGCTCCCCAGGGGAATAGGCTTTGCCCCTGGGCTCAGAGACCACGGGGCTCACAGAAGTACCGAAGGACCTTGGCTGGGCCACCTGTGGAGCTGGCTGGGCATAGAGACCAGTGATGGGCTGAGCTGAGAGGGAGGAGTGCAGGGGTCCCACTGGCTTGTCCTGGCGGGAGGTGGCAGGCACGCTCTGTGACTTGTGGACAGAAGGCGCGAGGTCCAGCATGAGGACGTCGAGAGCTTCGATGGACTGCTCAATCTCCCGGCGGGAGGGTGCCCGGGGGAATTCAGGCATGCTGTGGCTGTGGGGGGGCACTGGCTGCAGCGGGCTCGGCTGGGGGCTGCAGCTGGAGACACTGGGGCTGTGGCTTTCCACACCACCCTCCTGCAGCCGGGAAGGTGGCCGGCTCCCTCCTTGCTGCTGCCAGGAATTCAGTCCCCTCTGCACAGCCTCCCGGCTGCTGGTGCTGCGAGCCGGGGCCTGGGGCAGCGCCGGGTTTGCATCGTACTTGGCCATGTCCACTGCAGGGAAAGACCTGGAGCGGTAAGTGCCAGGGAGGTCGTAGCTGTACAGGTAGGGCTGGGATCCAGGCAGTGGTTGGGACTGGAGCCAGCCTGGGGCATGCGAGCCCGGTGGGCGTTGCGGGTAGCCCGCCAGGTGCTCCTGAGCAGATGCTGACGGCCGTAAGGAAGGCAGCGGGTCACGGAGGTTGTGGCCCATCAGGGCATTCTGGTTGTTGTAGGGGTAACTACCGTTGGAGATTGGCTCGCCATCATACAGACCTTCCTTCATCAGCTTCTCAGCCCCATTGCAGCTGGAGGGGCCATTGGGTAGGGAAGAGAGGCTGCCCACCCGGGGTGCCTCCTGGTAGCCAGCCTCACTGGTGGTGGTGGTGCCATCCAAGGAGGACAGCGTGCCTAGGCTGCCCACACTGTGCCCATCTTGGTTGGGCAGCTCATCATCCAAGATATCCGTCTCCCGCTCAGCCACCAGAGCTGCAGCATTGCCATTGACGTGCACCTGAGCGGGCACCACGTGACGGCCTGGCATGGTGGGCAGGCGTGCCGGCACAGGGCCGGGCACGTGGTTGTGCATGGGTGGCACACTCTCCAAGCCAAAGCCAACAAGGAGACGGTCCAGCTCCCGCTTCTCTTCAGGGCTCAGCACTGCCTGGCTGCTAGGTGCCCCAGACACCCCTGGGTCATCGGTCCGGTCGGTCTTGGTGGAGGCGGTGGAGTTGCCCGAGTCACTGCTCACGGACAGCGTGTGCTCAACGTGGTTAGGCGCTGCCGAGAGTGGAAGACGAGTGTTGTTGACGGCACCGGCGCTGCCGTGGAGGGAGTCTTTCTTCTTCACTTTAGCGTAGAGGCTCCCGTCCAGGGGCCCTTGCGTGTGCCCAACCTCTGCAGGGGGAGAAACGAACACGAGACCCCAGATCAATTGCTGGCTCTGTGCACGGAGCTAATGGATCCCATTAGCAGGTGGTTTCGATCTCTTCCATGCCGCCGGAACGCTTAACAACCAGCATCGCCGTCTCCTCAGCACCCTCCGCAATCCCATGGGCACCACCATGCAGAGACACTGGAGCCAGATTCCCCCCAGTATCGTGCCCCTATGGCACTTGGCTCCACACTCCATTCTGCCCTGCTCTGCAAGCACTGCCTGCTCTGCTGGAATTCACCAAATAACCCACCCCCCAGTTCCAGGCATCGTTTCTGGCAATTCCCATCCATTGCTGGCGAGGGCTGGGGGTGCCCACACAGTTAGCCATTGCTTCACCACGGCCCTGCTGCTCTGCAGGGCTCAGCCAGTCCCCAAAAGGCCACACGGCATCAGGAAGGCAAAGGGGCAGGGTGGGTGAGATGCACCACTAGCTGTAAGAGAACAGGCGCAGGCGGCCAGGATCTGGCCTCATAGCTCTGCATATATCCAGCTGGATGGATGTACTCAGCCCACGGATGAAGGACAGACGAACCAAAGACCCACCTTCCCCCTCCCCACCCGCTCTCCTCCCAGATGATACACAGATCCAGCCAGTTGCCCATCCTTGACATTTTCTTCCTTGGCTACAGACAGACTCCCACCCTTTCAGACTTTCCCCTTCCCTCTCTCAGGCTGGGCAGATCTGCCCCAGATCTTTCCTTGCATATGGACGCTGCCCTGAAGCTCCCTCACAGGAAGCGCCTCTGCCCAGCCCCGAACACCCAGCATCTCCTCCTCAGGGAGGCATTCACTGCCCCGACCCCATGACTCAAGGCCAGTGCAAGCAGCTGGCACCACTCCACAGTCCCAAAGTGCTGGGGGCTGTCAGGATATGGCAGCATCACCACCGGCAACCTTGCACCCCAGCTCCAAGCCTCCCAGCTCCCACCACCCCTGGCAGCCCCAACACCACAACCAGCAGCACTCTTTAAACTGTTCCAAATGGATCGGCCAGATTTTGGGGGTACAAAGAGACCCCGACCACCGAGACAGAAATGGGGATGGCCCCCAAGCTGTGTCCACCCCCCTGCCAGAGCACACACAAGCACTGGCTGGGCTGCAGACTCCTGTTTTTCCAGCTCCTCACCAAGGTTTCCTGGAAGGGCCTGCGAGCAGTGTTAAACACTTTCTTTTGGAGGAAAAAATGACTCTCCCCTGGCAAGGGGCCAAGAGGCTGACTCAGGGACGGAAGATGGCCCTAATGCGATAGTGTGAAATCAGAGCGCTCCTATCTGAGTGCAAAACACTTCCGAAAGCCAGCCCTGAGCTGGGGACAGCTTAACCAGTCCCACGCCGCAGCACCCGTGTCCCAGCTGCTCCCCCACCACTGGCACCCTTCGCTGTAAAACAGGGGAGCAATAGCACCCAGCACATGTCCTACCAAGCCAGGACCCCCTCCTTGTGGTTGATTTTCCACTCCTGAATCCCTGCCTGCAGCATCCCAGCAGCTGAGCCCCAAAGACCCACCAGGGCTTGAAAACGCCCAAAGACCATGCAGCGAGGTCCTCTTCAGGCACCCAGTGGATAAGGATGGGCATCCACAATTTCTCCCAGAGACTCAGAGCTCCTTCAGCCAGTGCAGCCAAGTATCAGCAGAGCTTCACTCTACAACATCTCCCATACAGTGAAAAAAGGGGGAGAGAGGGAGAGAATCCCTTCCCATGGAGGAAGAAATGAAAGAACAGCATGTCCAGAGGCAGTGTCAATGCTGGAGAGGCTGAGGCATTGCCTGGAGTCAGGCTGTCATCCAGCCTTCCTGTCTGGTGGCAGTGATGGGTACTGGCCAGTCCCGGGAAACAGGGCAAGAGCCAGGGAGGGGGCTGGGATAAATAGGGCAGGGGATAGAAAGGAAAAGAGAATAAATAAATATAAATGAAAGCACGTGGCGCCGAGGGAGAAAATATCTGGGAAAGGCTTTAATTAGACTGTGGGCTGGGCACCGCCCCATGGCTGGGAGAAACATCTCGAAAGTGGGGTCAAGATGGGGCACAATGCAATTCATGGCAGAGCCAGAATGCCCCAAGCACCCAGTCCCCCTTTCCCCAGACTCTCTGGCCAGGCAGGGACGTTGGGGGTCTGGTGGCTCTCACCCCAATAGTGGTACTAGGTTAGCAAGCAAGGAAGTGGCTGTGACATCTCCACCATCAGACAGGCCCTCATCCCAAGGCTGCTCTGCCCCACACCTGACTGCCCACCCTGTCCTTCTCCCTACACATCCCTTGGGCTCTGATACCAAGAGCCAAATCCTGTTCTTCCCCACCGCTTGCAGGCCCACTACCCCCAAGTCATGCTATTGCTTATATGGCCATCCATCGCTTGTCACCTGAGAAGGTAAATAATTCCCCCAAAAAAGACCAAGCAGAGGAGGGACAGGCTGCCTTAGCCAAGGCAACCATCCCCAAAGCAGCAGGTTCTCACATCCTCATTTGCAAAGCTTTTGCAGCTCCCAGCAAGGTTAGATTTCATCCCTGAAGGTCAGAGCAGCTCCAGCCTGGCAGACTGTGCCATCCCAGCATGCATTGGATTTGCCCAGGACTCAGCCCCACAAGCAGCTCTGCTCTGCCTCTATCTGCCCCAGCTCTGTTGAGGCAGCTGGGGGAAGGACTGAGCCCAGCCTGGTCCTCTCCTTGCTGCCAAGCTCACTGCCCCAGCAGGGCAGTTCTCTGCCTTCTCCCTCACCAGCACCCTGTAGCTCAGCTCAGGAGGAAAACTGGTCCAAGACACGCATGTCAATGGGATGAGGGGTCAGCTCACATCCCAAAATCCCAGCCAGTTGCCTCACACCCAGTGGGGTGCACAATACAGCATCGTGCCCTAGCATAAATGTTGGCCCAGGTTCTGCACCAGTGTAGAGGATAAGGCTGGGGCACCACAACATCTCCCGTGGTCCTGCCACCAGCAGCAGCCCACCTGCTGCTCCCACTCCACTCCCATTCCCTACTGACCAGAGCCCTGGACTCTTCATAGAATGAAGGATACAGGTGGGAGTCCCATGGGGAAGAGCTCAGCCCCCCAGCTCTGGTTTCATCCTGTGCCCAGACACAATGAAAAGAAGTAAGCGATGACCCCTGAGCCTTGGATAATCATGGCCATGAATTTCCCACCCACCCCCAGCCCTTTCCCCCATCCCAACCAGCTCAAAGAAGACCAAAGTCAGGACTTACCAAAGGGGATGGGGAAGAAAAGATCCCAGGCGAAGAGAAGGAGCGGGTGGCAAAATCCCTTTCCTTCACTCCTTCCAGCACCAGAGCCTTCCAGGGGAACATGCACAGTGGCAGCTCAAGCAGTGCCCACAACCGGCTCCGTGTGTGTCCGTCCAGGACAGGAGCCGGCAGCCCGCAGCTGGCTGTGGTTGGCGTTTGTCCTTTTGGCTTTGCTTTCCCTCTCGCAGAGGGAGCTATTCCCTCTCCAGCAGCGTGTCCCGCGGGGAAAGGGAGAGGGGCACTCTGAGAGCAGCGGGGTGCCGGAAATAAAGAGTACCCCCTCGACACAGGATGCCAGAGGGGAGGATGGAGGAGAAGGCAGCTCCGGAGGCAGGAGATGGGCTGGAGGCAAGGAGGTGCAATTGTGTTCCACTCTGCCCCAGACCACACAGAGACGAACGACAAGCAGGATGGAAGGGGAGCGGTGCAGGGAAGGCGGCTGGGGGCTGCCCCAGCCTAAGCCCCAGCCCGAGTTAACCCCATCGAGGTGCAGGGTGAGAGCCTGGAGGGAGGACAGCAGGACAGACAGCTCCCAGCTATGAATATTAACTACTTCCTCCACGGGCAGAGCTCTGCTGTGTTAACTGTTTCCTAGGCATGACAGACAGACAGGCAGCTGGACAGTCTGACCCAGACAGACCGAGTGCTGAGAATCACCCTGCTGGATGACCACCTCACTCCCCACAATCTGAGACCCCCAGCCATGCTTGGCTCCTGTGTGCACACCTGTCCCCAAAAAGCAGTGACACGTTCGGGGTGGGGATGTACTTTCAGGCCACACGTGATGCTGTACCCAGCTGGGACTGCAAACCCAAATGTCTTGCTGGAGTCTGGAGTTTCTCCATCTTAAATAAAAATGCAGCTGAAGAGGAGTGGAAACTCACTGCAGCCAAGCCACCAACCAGACTCTCTGCCAGCCTCAATCCATTTTCACACCCCTGTGTCTCTGCCTCACCAGTACCGTTGCACAGCATGGACACAGCAGCACTCATTTCAGGATGGCATGTGTCACCCTGTCCCACCGCAGGAGGCACAGCACAGATCCTGTCCATCTCAGAGCCCCCTGTGACCACATTGCTCTATCCTGGGCAAAATCCACACTGACAATTCACTGGTCCAGGTGATGGCAAGCCCACCGAACGTCCAGGTTCCTGCTTGAACCCATGCTCAAGCCTCCACTCCTCCACTGATCCGACATACTCAGCAAAACATGAGGCTCCCCCCACTCTCATCTCTCAAATCACGCATTTCCCACACGCCTGCACGATGACAACAGGAGGATGAGAGCAGCGTTTCCAGCTGGCCCCCTGACTCACATTCCCATTTGCTCCCAAATGGAGTCACACACCAAGTCAGCATCCTCCCAAAACCTCGGAGGTTTGCTTGCTTCTCTGTCTTTTTCTTTTTGCCACGGTTGCACAGGCTGTGGGAGGACAAGCAGAGAACTCCTCACTCCAGCCCCATGCACATGCACTCTGGTAGGTTTTGCATTCAAAGATAGTTTAAAAGGGGGAAGAGAAGGGGCTGAGCTTCTACCAGCTCATCTCTCTCCCTGCATCCCAGTCCTGCCTGGTTCTTAGTCTCAGCGGGACTGAACCCCATCACCCCCCGACATCACAACACCAAATACCAGGTCAGAGGACAGACCCAGCAACTGAAATGTCTAGCCAAGTCCATGGATGCTCCAGCATTTCTCCCATGGTGAACAACCAGGACCAACAGGGAGACAGTCCCCATGAACCCCCTCCATGGGACAGACCCTTGGATCCCAGAGGGGTCCCTGCTGCCCCCCCAAACACCCACTCTGCTGAGTTCTTACCTTGCAGCAGCCAGAGCACAGAGTGACGGAGAGGGGCGGGATGAGGAGGGGGAAGCGGATTCCTTCAGCTTTAGTCAGCTGGCAAAGAGCAGAGGAGAGCCAGCGGCTCCCCTCCCCGCCCAAACCCGGCCAAGGGACGGATCCAGCCGCGGGGGGAGCGCAGCAGCGCGCCGACAGCTCCGCCGATGGCTTTAGCAGCTCTGGCTCAAACGGGCTTTCCATGGGCTCTCAAATGGTCTGGCTCTAATGGGCTCTCCATAGTCTGGCCCATTTGGCTCTCCACCTCTGCGCTCCCTGGCTTGTCCTCCTGGGCAGACTAAGCCCCAGATAAGTGGGACAGGATTTGACCCCATTAAGGGAAGATGCACCCCAGGAGATGCCCACACTCCTGGGGGACCAACGGATGGCAGCGACCCCATCTAGTGGTATGCTGCCCTGCAGAAAGGTGCAGGATTGACATCCACCTCGATTGGGGGGGTTCTGGGACACCCCAGCCTTTGCCATGCAGGGGTCAGGCTCTGCTGTGACCTCTCATCCCCGGGAGGGGTGGGATGATCATCCTGCTTCCCACCCCGACCAGCCCTGCCCTGCTGCACGGGGCTGAGCTGCAGGGAAGCCCTGAGCCAGAAGCATGACTCAGGTGGGGATTTAGCAAGTCTCCTGCAGATGTTCCATTTGGCCAGGTCCTGACTGCCCCTCTTCCAGATCCAGTAAAGAGTGGGGACAGGCAGGGCCAGCCCACAGTAGGGACTGGGATGGCACAGAGGTGGGAGGCAGGAAGGGGGACCAAGCGCTGAGTGTGGCAGGATCAGCCAGGATGGGTCCAAGGGACAGGGAGCTGCTAGGTCAGGGACACATGCCCATCTCTTTTGCATTATCTTGCACCACCTCAGGATGGTAGAGTCAGGTGTCCCTTCACCCTGGTCACACATCCAGACCCTGGGGACAATCCCTCCATCAGCTCTGTGCCAGCCCCAGCACCCTGTTCTCCATCAGTATTGATTTTATCAGCCCAACCAAACCAGGCCATAGGAGTTTCCCACTCAGCTTTCCCTGCCTTCCTCTGTGGTACCCCAAAAATTTCTCTGCAGTCATTATCCAACCAGTTGCAAGTGCAGCAGTGCCACATCCAGCCACAGGTCTTCTCCTGCCTCCTTGGAGCCAGTCTGGCCCCTCAAGGAGAGGCATCACAGTTCTAACGAACCATTTTTCATCCACATTGCATAGTAGACAACTAAACCCCAAAAACAGCCAAAGCAGGAAGCGTCTCATCACCACCTTTCAGCATCCAAAAACACTCAGCCAACTGATGACTATCAGGACAGCAGCAGGAATCCACCACACAGCCAGCACCGACCCTGAAGCCCCTTCAATGAGGATGAAGGCAGCAGGTGAAGCCACAAGCCCCTTGGAAACACCACTCGCCTCCCCCATACAACACTGGAATGGATGATAGGCAGCAGCAGGGGTCTGCAGGGGTATCACAGCACACCCACTCTTGCTAAGAACCACAGGGCAGCCCAAATCCAGCAGGCAGCAGGTAAGGCAGGAGGGTGAGGCCGGGTCCCCTTGGGCAGACAGCAAGTTGTGGGGGTTCAGATCCCTCTCTCATGCCCCCTGCCCTGGGAAAGCTTGGTCAGCCGGCAACTCTGCTGCGACTCGGTTTTCCCTTCCCCAGGTCCCCACAGATAAGCATAGCGGAGGTGAGGGGATCACCAGGACAGGCACCATCCTCAGCCACCCACCTGCCCCTCCAGCTTTGGGGTACCACAGGGCCACCTCCACCCTGTCAAGCACCCCACCCAGCCCATCCATATGGGTGCCCCACATCAAGCCAAAGCCACCAGAGAAAGGGCATCCACCTCCAGCGAGAGCGGCTGCAGCCAGCAGAGACGCGGCACAGGGGACACCCACCGGCTGGCGGGCGATCCCGATCCTGTCGGCCTGGGCTGTGGTGCTGGTCTGTGGGGAGCCTTCACGGAGCAGCAGGGACAGGCAGTGGTGGGGACAAGGAGCAGTGGCTGATCCCACTCCGAAGCAGGTCCCCGTGCCAGCCTCACCCCCCTCCGCCCCCGGCCGCCGCTCGCTCACTCCTGGTGGTGCCAAAAATGTGGCGTGCAATTCCCTGACCAAATAAGGCGAGAACAACCATAAACAGGGACCCCCCCTCGCACAGCCAAGCACCTGGATCACCCATCCTGGCTGGAGAAAAGGAAAAGTTTGGCCAGAGTGGGATGAAGAAAGGAGCCCCCACCAGTCCACCACAGCTATCTCCACCACAGCTCAAGGTGCCCCATGGGGTGGTCTAGGAGAGACACCCTGAGGATGGGCTGTCTCTTGCAGCTGCCTGGGCTGGCAGGGGTAGGAAGGCAGCATCCTTTACCCTCAAGCAATCCCAGCTCATCCCTAAACTGGGGCATTGTTTGCAAATCCACAGTGCCCTTCTTCCCCATCCCCACCCTCCTGTGCTTGTCTGGCACATGGAGGGACCTCCATAGCCCCAACACCCACCGAGATCCTCAGGAGGAGACAGAGAGAAGCCCTGGGGTACCTCTGTAGCCCTGCAAAGGGCTGTGAGTTCAGCAGCTCTGACCCAGGGGCCAGACGGGAACATACATGCAATAGGGCACTTGGGTCTCTACAGGCAGGAGAAGCTGCCAGCCAGTCCTGCCAGCTCGGGCAGAGGCAGAGCCACATTCTGAGCTCTGGGTGAGGAAACACATCCCCTCCCCTCAGGGCTGGACCTGCAGTTCCCCAGTTCCTTGCTGCATAGCTAAGCCCGCATGTCACGAGTTGCCTGTTTACTGCCCTGTGCCAAGGCAAGTGCCTGTGCCAGCTCTGCGCAGACTCTCTGGATCCAACCCCACGTCTCTACCATGGGCAGAGACCTCTTCACACACCCCAGGCACTCAGAGCCCCCACCCTCCCCAACAATCCCAGCTGCCCACAGCTCCCACTCAGAGCAGCCAGTGACCTTCAGGGACATCAAGGACCGCCGCAGCTGTCCCCACTCCAGGGACGCCTGTCCAGACTGGGCCAGGAAAGATCAGGCATCTGCTTGGCCACAGGTGGCCTTGCCACCAGGACAGAGACCCACCACCCTTTGACATAAAAGCACTGCCTGTTCCTGCCAAGCAAGCGAGGACAGTCAAGTCACTGCATCCAAATGGGTGCTCAAGGGGCTTTTTCCAGCTCCAAGCAATGGTGCAGACCTCCCAGGGCCAGTGAGGCATCCTCATCCTCCAGGGGAAACTGAGACACAGCTATGTCCCTCCATGCTTGTGAAAGGAGCTGGGAGACCTAATGGTCCCCCTGTTAGGTCCTGCTTCCAACAAACTTGGTGTTTGGGTTTCCCAGAGCTCTGGGGCATAAACCAGGGCTGGACCCTGTTGAGTGGAAAGAGGGCTTTGCAAGTAAAAGTGCCAAAAAAAAAGTGCCTGAACTCCCTGGCAGCACAGTGGGAGGGAAGTCCATGAGATCTTCTCCCATCCTATGCCCACACTCCTCCCAGCAGCAGTTGCCTGCCCCCAGCTCTGCTGCCCAACAGTGTCCTTTTCCCTGGGGTAGGGGGAATTCCCACAGGGACACTTTGACCACTGACCACTCCATAAGCCCTAACCTTTCTCCAGGTGCTTGCTGGGCAGTGGTGGTTCAGTCCAGGTGCCTTCTGCACCATCCTCACGTTGGATGTTGAAGTTCTCATAGGAGTCCCATCGGATGAGTGGGTCAGACGTATTGTAATCCACAGAGACACTGGGACCATTCTCCAGGTGCTCCATGCCTGGAAAGAGGCAGGACGGTCAGAGTGATGATGAAGTTGGTGCAGGTAGGACAGACAGAGAAGACAGAAAGAAGGTGCAGGCAAGCAAAAAGGGGTAGGAGCCGTAGAGTAAGGCAGAAGAGTCATGTTAGAACAGGGGCACCAAGAGAGATGGTTGGGCACAGGTTGTACATCGAGATCCACAAACAAGGTGTACAAGGCTGGCTGGGGTTTTGGGGATTGCCTATGGACAGGCAGACAGACTGACAGCAAGCGTGCCTAAGCCTGGACTTTTTGGGCAGGAGGTGCTCCATTCCCAAGCAGGCTTCCCCTCTCTCCCCAGCCAACAAGTGCTGCAGAGAGTGGCCTCCTGGGGAAGAGAGGGAGGGTAATATGGCACCCATGGGTCCTCCTAAATCAGCATCACTGCCTGGACCCCTACTCCCACCCTGGTGACAAAGGGTCTGCAAACACAGCCTGAGGAGGTTGCAAAGGAGGCAGCAGGGGACAGAGCTGGGGAGCAGGAGTGGAGCCAGCATCCACCTCCGAACCCCCACAGTAGTGAGCCAGCTGTACCTTGGATCTTCTCAGGGCCGTAGGAGAACACAAACTCCACCTTCCCATACTCAGGGAAGCGGTCATCTGGCAGGGAGAGAGCAGAGAAAAGTGACCATCTTAGTCTACGCCTCCAACAACACCCGGATGGCCATCCCAAAAGTGCCCGCAGGCCAGCTGGAACTGGTAGGAGATATCCTGGCATGGAGTGGTGCATCTCAACCCCAAGGCAGCCTCTCTGCATCAGTACCAGCTTTGGCAATGAAGGGGATAATGCTGCCACCAGTTCCTGAGTGGCACCACACCCTCTGGATGGACAAGGGGTGCCCTGCTTCATTGGGGGCAGACTTGGGGTGCGTCCCCAAATGTCCCCGCGATGACAGCAGTGTCAGAGGAGCAGGAGGAGGGAGTTTCGAGTGGGGAGGTGCCAGGGTGGTTACCTCTGAAGGCCTCGTCCAGGTCCTCCTTGCCAAAGACAACATCGAGGTCGTGCACAGCACACGTGTGGAATTGTACGCGGAAAATGACATCACGGGTCGGGCTGCGAAACTTCTTGTGGTAACATTTCAGCTGTGAAGGAGAGTGGGGACAGGAAGTCAGGACATGCCCTTGGAGCTGGGCAAGAGGGAATCTGGGGATCCCAAAGCACAAAGACTGCTCAGCCCACAGCTGTTCCCCACAGCTGAGGCTCCTTACCAAGATATCACCCTTGAGGAGCAAGCCAGGCTCGATGGTGATGCAGATGCCCGTCTGGCTGTCTCCTTGCACATTGCTGCAGAGATGGATGGCAAGAGAAGCTCAGCTGTGGTGCAGAGCCCCCCCACAAAATCTCCCAGGGCCACCTCAACCAGCCCCTTCCACCCAAACCCAAGCAAAAAAGGAGCAAAGCACAGAGCTGGTCCTCTCAGTGACAGAGGAGGGTCCCATACCCTACCCCAAGGAGCACCCATTCCCAGGGAGAAGAAGACAGGAAGGGGAAACTGAGGTACAGCTCAGTGGGGTTGCTAAAGATCCTGAGCGGGAGGGTTTGCCCAGGATCCAAGTGCTGAGGCTGGGCTATCAGCTGTCTGCCTGGCTCCCACGGGTCGAACAGTGCACAGAACACGGAGGGAGAGCTCTTGGGGAAGGCTCTCAACCCTACCAGTCTCCTTGCCGGAAGCCCTCCCCTCCCCTGGGCGCCAAGGGGCTGCCTCCGTGCTGTGGCGTCAGCAGTGGGGGAGTAGGATTTCACAGGCAAGATAAACCTGGACTTTATTACCAGCATCCCATAAACAGTCTATTAAAAGCTGAAAGGCGAGGCTGGGATGGCAGTAAATCTCGGCTAACGGGGATGCCCGACCATAGGGAAGGGACATTCCAGTTCAGAAGGGTGAGATGGGAATACTCCCAAGTTGAGGGGCTCTGCTCCCTCAAGGAGGCAGGATGGGATGTGGTCCTGGCAGAGCATCTGGGCTGCTGGAGAAATCCATTCCTGCTTTGCTTTTGCCAGTGCCTGCTCCCAGGAGCAGCATCAGAAAATGGTGTCTGGGCAAGTCATGGGGAGGTTATCAGGGGCAAACTCATTTTGGGGGAGAGAAACAGGGCTTTAAGGACTAGTCCCGGAAGGAGGAGCAGCTCTTTGGGTAGGGAGAGGAGAAAAGACGCCATCTCACAGGAAGGGAGTCCCAATTCCTGTCCACACCCCCTCCAGGGACACCCAGCCCCAGGCTCTGCACAGCCCTGGGCTCCCTCTGCTGATACACAGAGTCACTACAGCCCTCCCAGCAGGCAAGTCTAGTATGGCCCAGTATAGCAAGTTGCCACCTCTAAGGAAAAGGAAGCCCCTTTTTTTTTCAGTTTGCTGGACCCCAAACAGAGCAAGCACAGAGCTCCAGACCACTGGGGACTTGGCCTTGACCCTCTCCACACCCCCCCACCCCCACCCCACCCCCCCCCCCCCGGCTTGCCAAGCCCCTGTGCTGGGAAGGATGGAAGCCCCAGGGTGAGGAGATAGTTACTAGATCCCTGATGTGTAGACGGGTTGCATGGCCTGGTAGATTTTCAGGAAGGGCCGACAACCTGGAAGACATCAAGGCGGGGAGAGAAGGCACGCTGCTGTTAGCCTGCGGGGCGGAGGGGCCGGGGCAGGGATTAGTCACCGGGGGAGAAATCCAAACAGGGAGGAAGCCAAGGCAAACAGCCGCTCCCCGCCCCAGCCAGCCTGCACTGGCCATGGGCAACATCTGGGACGGGCAGAAAGGGATGCTCTGGAGGATGGGGAAAGGGGGAAAGCCCCTATTTTGGACTTGGGGCAAGAGCTGAGCTGGTGATTGAGGTGGCATGATGGGGATCATGGTTTCTGAGAGAGCGACCGCTTCTGGATACTGACACTGCAGGTGGTGCTACATCCCAAACCCCAACCCCAGCCTGGTGCCATCCTCCAAAAAGCTATCAGAAAAGTCTTGCCACCCCATAGCTCGGGTTAGTGCTCAGCGCCAGGAGTCCTGCACAGGGGGGCACCCCCTGAGGACATCTTTGAGGGGAAAGGGTAGCATACTGCTACAGTGAACAGTAAAGCAGAGGGAACAGTCCCTGAGAGGGAAAGGGAAATCCAAATTACTGAGGAAAATGTGGAAAACACCTCCCTGGAGATGGAGTGGTGGTGGTGAGTAGCGAGGCTAAAAGGAGGCATGGGGGCACCTACCGCCTTTCGACTCGAAGTTGGGGATGCCATGCATGATGACGTGGTGGAGGAAGAGCGGCTTGTTGTTCATCTTGATGCTACCAGACAGGAGCCCACTGAAGTAATGGATGTACCTAGAGGAGGGACAGGCAGCTCAGGAGCAGGACACACAGCAGAGCACCCTCCTCGGCCTCCCTGCACCCAACCAACCCGGCCACAGGGGCAGAATGCACATCAGGACCCACCTCTTCTGGGATGGTTGTCCCACTGGCACAATCTTGTCCTCATAGAAGCGCTTCATGGCAAACCTGTCCAGAGCTTGGTCAGCACTGTGGAGACAGAAGGGTAGATGATGCTGAAGGAAAGCATTGGCACCGGCATCCCAGCACCGCTTGAATGGAGGTCAGCAGCGGGCACCAGGGCTAACCTGAGACTGAGCATCCCTCTCACCTGGCCGAGATGTTGCTGTAGTGCATGTAGGCAGCCACCACCACCCCCAGCCGGCCACGATTCCCCTGTGGGCACAGAGCAGAAGGGTTGTCACTGGTGGTGCCTGCGAGCACCCAGGCAGAGCCACCTCACATTCAGCCATGCACATCCCAGTCCCCACACACATACACTGACCCACACACACCCCCCAACCCTTATAGGCACGCACCATGGTACGCATATGCTGACACTTACACACACCCCAAGCCACAAACCACCCTATTCCCTGCACCCCTCGGCCTCTGAGGCTGCTAAGTCCCACCCCTGCCGCCCCACCCCCACCCCTCGATCCCCATCACTGTGCACCCCAGGGACAGGTTTGAGCCCACCTTGTTGTGCAGCACCACCACATTGTGTGGCGCCGTGTTGAGCCACGTGTCCATGGCTTTACAAATACTGCAGATCTTCTCCAGCGCCGGGGTGTGCAGGTCGGGCCACCCAAAATCCAGCACCTGGGTGGTGGGGGCATACAGTCAGGGGTCACATCTGTGCTGTGCTCAGCCCCTTCGCAATCCCCAACCTGCTGGCATGTGAAGCCCAGGGTATGTACCTAGGCTGGGGCACCACGACGTTGCCCTGACATGCCCCTCCCAGCCTCTCCCCAACTATGCACTCCACTGCCCCTGGGGAGCCATTGGGGCCAACCCAGCTCTCAGCCCCCTCTGAATCATTCAGCTCAGCCATCCAGGGCTCCCCCAAGTTCACAGGAATGGGGACAATGCCTTAGAGAGGTCTCCAAGAGGCTTGAACAGCCAGGTTTGTTCTGGGGACAGGGTGAGGGTTAAGCTGAGACCCCACAAACTCATTGGGAAGTCCTCGTGCTTTCCTCCCACTGCTCCTCCACCAGCTGGCTGGGACAGAAAGGGTGGCTGTTCCCAATCCAAACAGCTTGCATCAGGGAGCTGGTCCCACAGACTGTCCTGAGCCCCTCTGATCCCCACAGCTGTGACCCACCTTGGGGTGAAGTTTGCTGACGTCATGTCTCCGCTCAGAGAGATTGAAAAGCTTCAGGGAAGAGGAAACACAGAGTAAATGGACACCTTCCTCCCTCACTGCCAACCCCCACCTCTTCTTAACTTCAAAGCCTCCCCAGATCCCCCTGTAAGAGGCTTCCCCAAACACATTAACCCAAATAATGCCTTGCCATGGGACAGCTCAATGGCCAAAAAAAAACTCGCAGAGGATCCAAAAGGACTGGAAAGCTTAAAGGAAGAAAAAAATCCATCCAATTTAGTGCAAAGCCCTCTCTCGTCAGAGCTGAGCCCAGATGGAGGCAAGGATGCAGCATCCATCCCCTGCAGCAAACCATCTCCAGGACCTGAGCACCCTGCCCCCTTCCCCAGCCTGGCAGGGACCCAGCTGCTCTCCTCACCACATAGTTGTTCCCATGCTTGGACTTCAGCATGTGGGCCACCTCACGGAGGTTGTGGCAGAAGCTCTGCTCCTCGGCCGTGCTGGAGTAGGAGACGGCAATGATTCGCTCCGTGATGTACACCAGGTCCAGCTCGCAGCTGCTATCCATGGCTGTGGTCAGGCTCATGCTCCTGGGGAAGGGACGGAACCACCATCAGAACATGGGGTGGGGAGGTGACTCTGTGACACTTCCCCACATCGCATGGCCCCTGGGGTTAAGTGAGATGGGCTGGGACACACGGGGACGCAGCAGCAGGGCTGCCCACAGCCTTTCCCCTGCTCCCAGCCCCATTGGGGTGTTTTGGGGACCCCAGTTTGGGGATGGTGGGTCATAACCCCCATGTCTTCTCCATGGGGAGCATCTCTCAGCTGCAGTGCATCTGGAGAAGCAAAGATTTGCTTGGTAAGGGGGAGGGGGAGGTTCAGGTAGGGTAGATATGGTCACCAGAGGGGAAACTGAGGCATCTACCTGGATGTTTTGCGGCGTGACTGCCCACTCCTGGGTGATTTTGTGGCATCCTAAAGAACCAGAGAGGAAATTCAAGTTATTGCCCTGACCCAGCCCAGAGTCAGCACAGGGGTCCTCCTAGAGCTAAGCGTGATGGTGCTGCCAGAGCATTGCACCTCCACAACACTGCACACCATAAAGCCTCCAAAATATTTCTGTCTTCAAATCCTACATGCTCAGCATTCTGGCGGTACCGAACCATCATCCCCCAACCTTGGCCACAAGAAAAACCCAGCTCTCACAACCCCAGTGCGGCTGAGACCAGCTGCCATGGGCACTGCAGGGCTGATGCCTTGACACAGGGTCCCAAAGGACCTCGGAGGAGTACGATGTGGGTGGGGCGACAGTCTCAGGCATGTCATGAGTCCCTCCAGCCTCAGCTGGGCTCCAAGCACACACCTTGCAGGACAAAGTGACTTTGGCGCTGCCCGAGGAAGGGGCAGGTTTGCTGCCCAAGCGGCGGCAAGGAGCCAGCAAGGCGCAAACGGTTTGCTTTGGCCCCAGCTCTGCAGAGCCAAACGCCGGGAGGAAATGTTTGAGCTCTCAGAGCAGGAAACTTCTATTTATGCATGTTCTCTGGCCTCAAGAATTTCATCTGCAGCCGGTTTTCTCAGTGACTTCGTGACCTCAGCCGAAAAACAAAGCAGGTTTCCAAAAAAAGCCGCTAAAAAAAATACACTCACACCTCATTAGTTTTAGTATCTCCAGCTAACAAGCAGGAGTCATTTAAAGACTCATCTCATGAAGGCAGCATGTCCTAAGCCCCCAGAAGATCCAGAAATAAGAGATGCACCCCATGGCTGGTTCCCGGGATGTCCCTTCTGTCCCCAGAGCTGCAGGACCCAGTGCCACCCCCTTTGGGGCTGTGGCATCCCATAACCAGCATGCCAGAGGCAATGGGACAAGGTGGGAGAGGTTTCCGTGCCCTTTGCCTGTCGTCTCCCACCCAGCACGGTCCCAGGGCTGCTCCAGCAGGCAGCCAGCGTCACCCCTCATCAGCCCCACATCCTGCTTTCAAGGTCAGGCTGCCCAGCAGAGCAGAGCCAGGCAGCCCCACTGGGCCTGAGGACAACAGCCTCCCCTCCCAAAGACGCTCCAGGAAGCAGCAGCCCCACCTGAGTCTCTAGGGGTGCTCAGGCAGCAGTGACAACCCCCACTCAAGTTCTCTTTAGGGTGTCTGAAATCGCCTGCTCACCCCAGAAACCCCCCAGCAATGCTGGCGGCAAAGAAGGAGTTAAAATGCATCAAAAAGACAGGTAAAACCTTCCCTGGGCAGAGCTAGGGTGTATGGAGCAAACTTGAATCTGAGTGTGGGCTCGTCCTTGTGTCACCCACCAGCGACCAGGATGGGATCCCCACTGTGAGCTCCACTTTACCCCAAACCTTCATAACTGGAGATGTCTGGGGTCCTACACTCATCAGCCAGGGCCACCCAATCAGTCCCTGTCACCCCATCCAGCCACAGTAGCCTCCCAAACTGCAGCCTTGCCCAACAAAGATGCTGACAGGGACTTACTCCGCTCTCCCACCTGGGGAAACTGAGGCATGGGAACACAAGCAATGCAGAGATGCCAGAGCCCCTCTCCCTTTCCATACCTTGATGGTGGTCAGACCCTTGCTAATCCATTTCCACGGCATGGTGCCTCCACTCCCTGCACCCTCCTGGCCCTGGGGCAGCAGGTGTCCACAGCCAGAGCCCTGTAGTGTCCCCCACTCTGGCAGGAGCCCTCCCAGCTCTTCCCTGCTCTCCCCCTAAATCTAACCACAGCCACACTGCTGTCTCTGCCACCAGCCCCTGCACAAGAAAGAGTCAGCCCGTGATAAGCTGACAGGAGGAAGCACTCACAGTATTAAATGCTCCTGTCTGCCACTGGCTGGGCTGAGAGACTCTGCAAAGGTCCCCTCTGGAACAGAGACACCAGCTAAGTCAGTGTGTCCCAGTCCAGCACAGCACAGCACAGGCTGGTCTTAGTCACACTGGGATGAAGACTCACCTTACCAGCTCCCAGAATCCACCTCCCAGCCCCAGGCTCTGGGCAGTAGCCGAAACCAACAAGTCCCTTCTGTCAGGAAAGAGTGATCTGAGGCATGAAAAAGGCTGCAGAAATATCAGGGAACTTCCCCAAAAGAGAGCAAAGCCATCAAAGGGGGCTCCTGGCTGTCACACTGTCCTTTTCCAACTGTGGATGCTCTTTCTCCAGTTCAGAGAGGGATTAGAAACATGCCCTGAACAACCAAAGGGATGGAACAAAACTGGCTCCCAGGTGATGAAGGCTTTCACCCTCTTCCTCATGGTAACTGCTCTGCCTCTATCCCTTGGGCCCCAGCCTTGGCACACAGGGAGGTCAATGAGCTCGTTGCAAGCTGGAGGGGAAGCCATCCACATTGATTTTGGCAGGGCATTTGTCTACACTGTTTCAGCAACTTCACGTCCACAGGTTAAATAACATATCCCCAGCTCCAGGACAGGAAAGCCAGCTCTGCAGCAAAAGCCCTGCCCCCCTGCCACTTCTACCTCTGCTATTGACCCTTGGCACCTCTCTCAGCCTTTGGCATAGCCATCATCACCGTGGGTGACAGGCAGGAAGGGCCGGGGGGGTCCCAGGAATGTTGAGAGCACCCCAGGCTGAAGGATCTGGGCTGCAGGGGGTGCTTGTAGCAGTGGGACAGGCACAAGCAACCCTCCAGGAGGTCTCAAAGCTGGCAGCACTTACCAGGGCATCTGCCTGCTCCATGATGCTCTCCCCCGGGGACGGCTGCAGGCAGGCAGGCAGAAGGAAGGGGAGGGTGATAAAAAGGCAAGCAAGAGAGAAGGAGAGAGAGAGATTGAGGGAAATATGCACACAAAGCAGGGGCTGGGGTCAAAAGTTCCCCCCTAGCTATTTCTGGCCCTTCCTAGGAAATGCGCCGCGATCCTGTTTCCTTTCCTGCCTACCAACGTGTCCGCTCTTCCTAAAGGTCGGGAATCCCTCGAAACCCAAGCACGGAGCTGGGGTGATGCTTGGGTACTGAGGATGCTGCCATCCTGCCTCCCAGCAGCTGCCTCTTGTGCTGGATTGCTGTCAGGATGGAGAGTGCTCGACTGAACCCTGCACCCAGTGCCTCCCCCACCACTGGGATCCCACCTGGATCCTCCATGGTCAGGCCCCACAGCCAGGAGGTAAACAATGGGGTGAGCCCGCAGCAGTCCCACATCCAGCCTGGCCACCATCCACCAGCAAGCTCAGTTCCTCAAGATAAACTCAACTCCACAGGGCCGGTGAAGGACTCCAGTGGGCTTCAAGACGTTAAAAAAACAGGCAAATTTGGTAACACATCATTGGAGTCTGCGGAGAACTTTGAAATGGGGCGGGGGACAGGAATTAACTTCCTGGCATGGGGAAGAGAATCCAGACCCCAAATACAGGGAGCAGGACACAGACCCCTCTGCCTGAGGACAGCTGGTTGAGGTGCCTGGGAGTGGTGAAGCAAAGGGACTACTAGCTGGGTAGCTCCTGGGGGTCTTGGGAACAGGGAGACCCCCAAGACCAGGCTGCTCTGGTCCCAACAGCAGTGCTGGGACTGCCATTTATACCTCATGGGACAGAGCAAACCCCTTTCGATTTCCTCCCCAAGCCACAGTAACGGTCCCAGCTCAAAGCCAACATATTTTTTCTGGTGATAAGTGCCCAAGGAGGCTGGCAGGGGCACGGGGTGCAGGCAGAGATTAAACCCAGGACAGATAACCACCACAGGGCCCCAGGACAGGCAGCATGCTCCCATCCCTTACTCTTGCTTGGGCTCACGCGCTGCTCTCATGAGCTCACAGAGGTCCATCCTGTAAACCCACTTTTCAGGTGAGACCCCTGCTCAGCTACAGGGTGCCCAGCCCAGCGCCATGCATGTGGAACAGCCACTGCCAGGCTGCTGATCCTGGAGCTGAAACTCTGCCAGGGCCTCTTCTCCCCAGCGCCTGTCCCAGCAAGCCTTGGCACACATCTGGAGCAAGAAGGAAGGGCAGCCACACCAGCCCCTGGCAATGCCAGCCTCCCTACTGCCACGTGCCTGCTCTGCCCATCGCCACAGGCACAGCCAAGCTGGGAAAGGGGCAGGGGTGCTGCTCCACTAGCAAGATGCTGCCTGTTGGGCACCACTACACCATAATTCCCGAACATCTGCCCCAAGCATGGTCCTGCTCCTGTTGTCATCCCAGTGCCCCACCACCCCTAAAGCCCTGCCGTGGCCTGGAGAGGTGTGGCAAGGGAGCATGGTTGCCTGCCCAGCAGCCCAGGCCTGTCATCCCCCAGGACTAGCTGTCCCAAGATGGACTGCCCAGCTGTTTTCCCTATGTCCAGAGAAGACAGCGTGGGAAGGCTGTGCATTGCCCCCCACCCCAGCCCCTGCTGTTCATTAAAGGTCCCCAGGAGGAACAAAAGAACAAGGTGACAATAACAAGGTACGTGAATGCATGGCCTTGGGTGCCCTGATCCAAAGACACATCTGGTAGAGTCATCTCCGGGCGTGCAAGAAACTGCCCCAGCCCTGGCCAGGGACGGGAGGTCCTCGGCGCCAGAGGACCCCAGAGCCCAGGCTGGTCACGTCTCACCTCTCTGTCCCCTCAGGAGCCCTGCACACCTCTCCTCCCCAAAATCGCAGCTCCAGGAGTCCCATGGTGGCTGGGCTGACACAACTTGCGCTGCTCAGACATGGCATGCCTTGCAGCCAGCAACACTCGGGGTGCATAGCACCGAAATGGGGGGGTGTCATTACCTTCAGCACAGGACCCCTGTGGTTTTGGGTATGAAGGACTGACACCGTGGAGCCCCCAGGCAGAGAAAGCCCCTTACCCCATGCAGAACAGAAGGCCCCATCCCACCCAGAGCCCTGCTTGCCATACATGGCTCACGGGGATCTCACTTACCAGCTCATAGTTGACAGCAGGGGAACAGGGGGTCACTGCCTGCAAGGAAGCAGAAAAAGTGCCAGGATTAGTCCCTGAAGCCTCCATCACAGCATGCAGCATGGTAAGGGGCCAGGCTGCAGCATCCCATCCCCATCAAACAAACCCAGGGCCTGCCTGCGGAGCTGACAGGGGCACCCATGACTCATGGCTGTGCCACCCCAGATAGGAGCATGGGCAGCATCCCAAGGTCAGGGCTGGGCTCCCTGATGATGAGAGTGGGCTCAGAGCCACAGCAGCAGTGCCATTCCTCCTCAAGCACTGAGCCCGAGGCAGCCCCAGCCCCAGGTGGGCATGGCGGGGCAGGGCAATGGAGCAGGGTGCCTGCTATTGCCAAGAGCAGCTCCTGGAACAAACCCCAGCCTGGCCTCGTGAGCACTGCTGCAGCTGCCAGCTGAACAGCCCAGTTATTGTTACCTTAATTACCAGCAGCAATTACTGACAATTAACCTTGGGTTTTGCGTGCACCCCAGTCCGCCGGGAAGCAGCAGCACGCCAGGGTGGGAGAGGCAGCGCCTCGTCTGTCAGTTCCCCTCCAGACCTGTGCTGGCCCAGAGATACCAAGGGTAGCAGGAGCATGCACTCCATCTCCTCCGAACCCCCTCACGTGTCCCCAAGAGTGGTCACCCCCAGCCAGCCACCTCCTGCCCCGTCTCAGCATCGAGCCAATGTGCCAAACACCATTCAGGGGCTGGTCCCCCACCACGGTAACATGAGGACCCCTCGCACTTCGATCAGCCTCCCCTGTCCTGGGCAATAAAAGCAGGATTTGCCTCAAGCACCCCACTTGGAGCACCCGGATCGCACCACATCCTGGTGTCTGCAGGGGGATCCCCAGTGCCTGCCCCCTCCCCAGCCGCTGGGATGTTCCCATCCCGCCTCCCTGTTTTCTTCAGGGGTTGTTCCTCCTTCTGTTCCTTTTCCCTGTGCATTATTATTATGATTTTATTCTAATGCAGAAACGCTTCCATAAAAGGCCCCTTTCCCTGCCCCGCGGCGCTGGCCCCACGCCAGCCTCCCTGGAATGTTCTCCGGCAGTGAGCTGCAGCGGACGAGGCCAGTGAGGGCTGCGCCGTACCCCACACCATGCCCTACACACCCCTGTGCTCCTTCCCCCAGGATGCTCAACTAAGGGCCACCAGCTCCCAAAGCTGGTGATGGGGGGAGGTGTGCAGCTCCCCCTCCATGGGACACGTTGGTCCCACAGACAGGCAAGGTCCATGCCACTCCTCCTCTGCTGTCAGCACCAGGAGGTTTGCAGGCTACAAACGATCCTTCAGCTGCAGAAGGGAGAAAACTGGGGTGTCCATGATTGAATGCCCTGCCCTAGCAGATTCTCTAATATCTAACATGGGCTTATGCCCACCTAACACTACTCCTCCCACCCACAGGGGACACCAACCCAGGCTATATGGAACTTTCTTGTCACAGAAAGGCACTTTTACAAAGACTGCAGGAACATAATGCTATTTTCAGCTTCCGTGCCTCTCTCAAGTTGACTCAAACATACCCTGAGTGCAGGGAGAAGAGGGAAGACCCTGCCCCAGGCAACAGACCCCTCTCTAGGGAAGCAGAGCTCCTGACCCAGGGGTGCAGAAGCATCCCTCATGCCCTACAGAACCGGTGAGAGCATCATCCCACACAGGACCATGGCAACCCCCAGGACCACTACCAGTTCCATCCCCAAGGACCTCCACATCCCCTATTGCTGGGAGGGGTAGGAAAGGCTGGGAGACCTGCACACCCCTGGCCCAGACTTTGCCTCGCTGCGGCAGACACAGCAGCCTTTCTTCTCCCCCCCACCGGTGTTTGCATTCCGCTGCGACCCCGCCGCCCGGCAGCCCTGCCCAGGAATGCGAGGAACGAGGCGCAGCAGGGCTGCCGCCCACCCCGCCAGCCCCCCGCAGCCCCCCGCCCAGCCGGCCTCCCAGGTTGTAGCCCCATCCCTCCCATTCTGCAAGCCTTGAGACTCAGGATTTGTGAAGCAGAAAAATCAGTTTACCAGTGAACTAGTACCCACAGCCACGTGTGATGTGGACTCTTGGACGTCTCGAAAAGGGTTGGGCACACCCTAGACTCTTCCCCGGGACAGCAGTGATGGACTCGCTCACTCATAGCCAGCTGTTATCATACTAGAGAAACCCGATATCCTCAAGATACATAAGTCCAGTAGTAAACATCTGTCTGGCAAACACCTGGCAGACCCTGGCCACGCCATCCCAGAACAGAGTAGCCCATGGGAGCCTTCCTCCACCAAACCCTACCAGCTGCAGCTCAGGGACAAGTCTTTGCACTTCAGATCCCTGACAAGACTTCAACACCTCAAAAGCACTAAGCAAGGCTGGAGGGATGCAGACACCCATCATCACCCGGTGATGAGACATGTCAGAGTTTTCTCCATGCTGCAATCACCAGCCACAATTCCCTCTCTCCTAAATCCTTCCTCTCCCCCAGCAAAATAACCCCTGCAGACACAGCTGTGCCCAGGGAGATCACCGGGTCCTGCTGCAGCTGGAGCATCCCTGCAAGCTGTAGCCCCAGCAGGGCTTGGGAGGGACAAACCTCCACAGAGTGGCCCTGCAATCCAGAAGCAGGCTGGGTCGGTGCAGCATCAGGAACGGTGGAGCACGCAGGTCCCCCCTGGCCAGGCTACAGAAGCCAGGCGAGTGCTGGCCCACAGCCCATGGTACAGCCCGCCCGGCTGCCGGTGGGCAACACAGGCCCATCTCTGACGCATATCCCTTCCTTTGGGTGGTGGTTTTTGTTTTTCCCTTCCCCAGGAGCTCTGATAAACATTCCCCAGCCAGCCAATATCCGGGACAGTTCTGACCCTTATGATGCCGGCAGCAGCTGCAGCACCAGCCACCCTGGCCCTCATGTGGACCCTGGCATGCAGGAGCAGCTTCCCACAGCCAGGCACCAAGATGCCAGGAAGCCAACCTGGCTGATGTGGTTGGAGCCGGAGTCCTGCTGTCAGAAGGGGACCCCCTTGGCATCCCAGTCCCCCACACACAGCATCAGACAGGCATAGCCCTCCTGGTCCACCAACCCAGAAGGGATATTGACCCCAAAAGAGTGAAACAAGACACCCTACTTCCTCCAGCCCCTAGAAAGAGGATCTCCTGCCCAAACAACCCCGTGGGCTGGAAATATGGTTGCCAAAGAGGATGGTGACTCAGTGGCTGGATCGGCGACCCACAGGACAATGATGGGGTGGCACCGATGTTAGCTTAGCCCACATCACCCCACAAGGAACCTCATGGGATCCCATGTCACTCCATGGGGGACCTCTTCCTCCCTAGCAAAGCCACTTGAGCTTTGTGCCACCCACATCCCAGCTGGGCTGCACATCGGCTCCCCATGCACACTACGCTCTCTGCTTACCCCGAGACCCTGTCCCGGGCCGGGATGGGGTCCCAGGGACAGCCACTGGCCACAACAACCCCCTAGCTGGCCTAAGAAACTTTCCCTTACTCACCAGCCCCTCCAACCCTGCAACAGCCACTGAGGCTTGCCAAACCCCCTCTTAGTCGCAGCATAGGGCTGAGTGGGCACCTCAATCTGGCACCTCACAGCAGAAGGCACTTTAAGGGGACAAGCTGGGGCCATCAAGCTAGGGACGTCAGGGAGGGTTTTCACCTTTACAGCACCCCTGTTCGTCCCTTCCCGGTTGGACCAGCTGCAGCATCCTTCTCCCCTGCCAGCTGTAAGGGGGGGGGTCCACAGAGTCTGGCCTCAGAGAATGCCCCTCTGGCCATGGCCCCTGCCCTGCACAGGGATCAGATCCCCCCTGGCCACACCACACACTGCTTGCTCCTGCCCTCACATTTCTTGCAAATCTCTGGCAAATCTCCTGTTTATGCAACAAGTCCCCGGCGTGAGGACGGCATGTTTCCATCCCCACCCTCTCCCCCCCTCGCCCCAGCTCCACCCTGCCCAGCACAGCCCTAGTGTGTGAGGCACAGGGTGGCTGCACAGAGCCCCAGCCCCTCACATGGGGGTCCAAGGGAGGAGGCAGCACCCCAGCACCACGCAGCTCCTCTCTGTGCCCACCAGCACTCAAGGGCTCTGCTATTTTTGGGTTTTTCCCCTCAGGTCGGGGTAACCAGCAATCGTGCCGAAGGGCTGGGGAGCGGCTTGGCCGGCAGCTCAGGGTGAGTCAGGCTGGGCTGATGCTGGGGCAAGGAGGTCTCACTGCTCCCAGGCTTCCCTCTGAGCATCCTCAGCCCACCCAGCAGCTGGACCAGGGACTGTTACCATGCTGTCCCCTCCATGCTGGAATGCCCGGCAGTGCCACTGGCCTGGCCTGTCTCTGTATTGCCCAAGAGATGCTGGTGGTACCTGGGGAGGGTACTGCACAGAGAAGAGCCACCCCTCTGCCATAGATGTACCCCAAACTGGGACAGACCCCAGCCCCCCGTCTCCCCTCCTTGGTACATCCCCAGGGAGCCGCCCTATGGCCTATACCCACCAGGAAGGCGACAGCAGGGCCAGGACAGAGGTCACCTGGTGCACCCAGCCCTGCAGATTGGGACTGAGATACCATGGGGGGCAACAGCCCCGGGGCCACCACTGGAACCTCAATGCACTCCAAGACCCATGGCACAGCCAGGAGAGTGACAGTCCCCAGCAGCCTGGGCACAGGGAGACAGGATGAGATGGGGAAGGTAACACACAGGGACGCTCCGAGAGGTTGCGATGGAGGCGGCTGCACCATAATAGCCCTGGTTTCAACCCAAATAAGGGCAGGTCCCGGCTCTGGGGTGGTTTGAGCAATCGACCCTGGGGTTGCCAAGTGCAGACTGGAGGAAGGGGGAAAAGGTAGTGTTCCCAGGCCTATTTGAGGGGAAAAGGGGAGCTTGGAGGTCAGGAGGGGGATAGAGGTGCCTCTGCATGCCCAGGAGAGGGGCTGGCCACACTTTGCCAGTGGGCGCTGACTTGGCACAAGGCCGGCCACAGACAAGGAAATGCTGTGCTCCAGTGCCTAAAAAGGCAACATCTGCAGGCAGCAGGGTCTGGATCCAGCCCTGCAGGCCATCGCCTGCCTGGCACTGGCCCCACAGCCTCAGCCATGACCTGCTGCCAGCACCCATCCAGGGGTGCTGCCACCCCACTGCAAGGACATCCCTCATCCTGATCCCACAGGGAGTCCACAGCCAACCTGCCCCGGGGTTGAGCACAGGGTCACTGACACCCTGCACCCAACACACCCCAAGGGAGGACATGGGGAAACCCCTAGTCCCAAATTAGCCATGAAGATTGGCCAGGGAGCAGCTCCCATATCAAGGATCAGCCAGGATCAGAGTCACACCAGGATGCAGCCTGCTGCAGAGGGTTAGAGGGCTTCACCAGGGCTGGTTTATGCACAGGTGCTTATATAGGATTGGTCAGTGCATGGATGCTTACATGGGATTGGTCACCAACTGGATTCTCACATGGAATGGTCAATGCATGGATTCTTTAGTGGGATTAATGAGAGCATGGATTCACACACAGGATTGGTCAATACATGGATTCTGACATGGGATTGGTCAGAGCAGCGATTCTCACACAGGATTGGTCAGAGCTGTGATTCTCAAGCAGGATTGGTTAAAGCAGGGATTCCAGCACGGGATTGGTCAGTGCTCACTCTGCAATTCTCACAGAAGACTGGTCAACCAACAGATCCTGACATGAGATTGGTCAGAGCAGGGAGGAGTCATGTGGGGCTGGCCAGCACACAGGCCCATAAGGAGGTAGGTTGGCTGCCTGTGCCCCACAGTAAGCCCTGTGTGGGACCCTGCCCACAGATCAGATCCCTTCTGCCAAGCTGGTGGAGCACCAGGCAAGCCACATCGCTAGGTACAGAAACCCAACTGCAGGCTTTCAGCTGCCCCATGGCAGCCCCTGTGGTGCCGTAACCCACCTCAAGGGCCCCAGGGGATCTGTACCCTCAGCACCAGGTCTGGGGGCTCCCCTCTTGGGGGAAAGCCTGAAGCAGATGTAGACTGGGATGCTGTGCCACCACACCGCAGGCGAGAGCTGAAGACACCACAGTGAAACCGAAGGGTTGAGCAGCACACCCAAAGTACTGCCCCCATCTATGAGCTCAGGAGTTGTGAGAGCAAGAGGAGGAAGCAAGGACAGAGCCACTCACCCCTGCCCGGGAGCCATGCCATGGGGCTGCTCTGCTCACTGCACCCCAGCACCCACTGGGGTAGCTCTGATGCCGACTGGGGACTGCCAGCACTGTGACAGGATCCCCTCACGATGGGCTGCACTGGGCCAGGCATGGGACAGCGGCAAAGCAAGCAGGAGGGTGGCCCAGGGCAGGGCACAGCTCTGCTCCAGCAGCCTCACCTGAAACAGGGGCCAGCAGGATGGCTAATGAAAAGGCTTTGTTAGAGAGGGCAAGGGCTGGGGCCTCAGTTTCTTCTGACCTTCTTTCACAAGCAGTATCACCCCCAGGGATGGCTTCACACACACACAGTACACACACAGTATCATAAGGTTGGAAAGGACCTCTGAGATCATCAAGTCCAACCTATAACCTAACACTAACACCAACCATCATCTAGACCATGGCACTCAGTGCCTCATCCAGTCTCCCTTTAAACACCTCCAGGGTAGGTGACTCCACCACCTTCCTGGGCAGCCCATTCCAATGGCCAATCACCCTTTCAGTGAAGAATTTTTTCAGACTCCAGGCAGGTAACACACAGCCCTCCCAGTGCCACCACACTGCAGGGACACAGGGTGCCTGCTCAGGTGCCCTCCAAGACCCCCAACCTCATAGCACAGGAGATGCCACCCCAGCACCCTCCATGAGTACCAGGGGGCCACAGCCATCATCACCCTCCTCTACCTGCCAGCCATCCCGCGGCACCCAGTGCGGGGTCACTGGCCCCACACCCCTGTGCCAAGTGGGAGCAGCCGCAGGCACCCCTGGAACGGAGCAGTTCTTTTTTTTTTTCTCCCTTAAAACCAAGAGGGCTGATGCTTTGCTAGGCAGTTTCCTCTCCCAGGAGCACAGCCCAAAAACATCTGTGCCGGGACCAGCCCTGCTGGATTTAACCCTCTGCAGTCCTGGCAGTACTGAGGGGCTGGTGGTCCCTGTCCGGTGTCGGGGGCTGCCACCCACCGGGGCTGCTGGGCTCCTCTGCCGGGCTCCTCGCCACTCATTAACTCGGGGTTTAACGATTGACGGTCTGCAGCAGGACTGGGCAGCGGGGTTAACCCATGGGCTGCCAGGGCATATCGGCTCAGGGGCTGTCCCACCGTATCCTCTACTCCGGGGTGACAGGCACCCACCCAGCATCGCCCACCCAGCCACGAGGTGGGAGTGGGGTGCTAGAGGAGGACCCTACTTTCCCGCCCAGCCCTTGCTCTCCAGGGACAGATCCCTACGCACTTGGGAGGGGACGCAGACCCCAATGCCTGTGTGTCCCCCTCCAGGACACCCTGTAGGTCACCACCCTGGTGAGGTAGTAAGGTGGGTACGGGGTGTGGGGGACACACCACAGCCCCCTGCGCCACTCAGCTCTCAGCCAGCAGCAAACCAGCCCTTACCCACTTCCCAAATCATCCTCCCTGTGAGCACCGCATTGCCCCCTGCAAAACCCTCATGCCCGAAGACCCCCTCTCGAGACAAACAACTGGGCACCCCCTAACACCAGGGGGGCAGCAGGCAGACCCCCTGCACCACACACCACCCCATCACCGTTCAGATAACATGCATGGTCCCCTGCCCCCTGAGGAGATGCCACCCCTCACAGCATCCCCCCGCCATGGGGAGGGGGGAAATAAGGACCCCCGTACCCTCACCAACTGTCCCGTACCTGGTTCATGACGCTCCCGAAATCCATCCGGGGTCTCTGCCTACATCCGAAAAGGACGGCAGCACAGCCTCACCTGGCCCGGGGGGCGCGAAGGGGCGGCTGGGGGGCAGCTGGAGGGGTCGGGGGAGGGGGGGGACAGGCAGGAGCCTGGTGTTGCCCAGGCGTGAAGGCAGACTGCAGGCTGAGCCCCCTCCCTCCCCGGGCCAAGCCTGGAGAAGGAAGGAAGGAAGGAGGGAGGGAGGAGGGAGGGGAGGGAAGAAGGGGGAGAGCAGAAGAGTTTCGCGCCCCGCAAGCGGGACCCCGGCGATGGAGGGGTGCAAGGGGGTCCCGCCGCCCCCCCCTCCCCAGCTCCCCTCTGCACCCCCGGGGTGGCCAGGGGCTGGGGAGCCCGGGGGCTCCGGCCCCAGCCCTGGGAAGGAAGAGGGTCTTGGGTGGCCTTTTCCACCGCTCCCCTCCCTCCTCTCGCTCCTTCTCCCTCTTTCTTCTCCTTTTCCCTCTCCCCAGCTGCACGGCACGCTCCAAGTCCAGCCCCGCTCCGCTCCCCTCGCCTCCCGCAAAAACGCCCTTAAAGGCAACAGGGAGCCCAGCTCGGGTAGCCAGCCCTGGGCAATGATTGCTGGCAAGCAAGCAGACCCCCCCAGAAAATCCCCCTGCCATCACCAGCACCTCTGCTTGCAAAGCGCCTCGCACGCCATGCCAAGGGGCCACGGCGGGCAGCAGGGTGCAGCGGGATCAGGGCCTTATCACCCAGCGTGACGCCACCGGCGTCCCCGTGCCCTTGGCGGGGGGGTGGCAGGGACGGGGGTGTGGGGCCCTTCTTGAGGCCTTTGTCTGCCTGGCAACCCCTGGCACAACTTGGTACCCCCTACTGCACATAGGATGGAGTGCCCAATTTATGGTCCTTGGGTGCTCCACATCTCCGGTGTTGGAGGAATGTGAAGATTTAACAGCCCACTCCCCAAATAAAAAGCAGAGCCAAAATGCTGGAAAAATCTTGGCTGTCCCTTGGCATGTGGAGCTGAGCCAGCCTCCGCTTGCCTGTCCCAAATCCAGAATGTGCCCACCCTCGCCTTCCTCCCATCACCCTTCCTCCTCCTCCTCAGGGGCTCTGTATGGCAATGGATGGAGCCCTGCTCTCCCTGGGCACCCCTGGCCTTACTGTGTGAGCAAGTGTTGAGTGCCAGGAGACCTGGAAGTGAAGTGGGGAAGCCCCCAGTGGTGCAGGGCAAGGGGAGCCTGCCTTGGCAGTGGCCCACAGAGCGGAGAGCCGGCCACGGAGGCGGCAAGCCAGGCACTCGGCCCAGCGCTGTTGACATTTTCTCACCCAACGCCTCCCCATTCCTGTTTGCATTTCCGTCCTCACACCACATGCTCAGCCAAAAGGCTGGGGCTGGCTCTGCCAGTACAGGACAGGACCCCAAGGCCCCCTCCTGCCTTGCCACACCTCCAAAAACCACTGGGGAAGTGGTGGCAGCAAAGGGCTCTCCCTCTGCTCTCTTCCAAGACCCCCGTAAGACGCATCACCCCTTTGAGTTCAATCTGACCTCAGCAGATCCTGCCCAGCCTATCCATGCCTTAGTTTCCCCTGCAGTTGGACCGTGCCACGGGACAAGAGCACCAAGAAGCACCAGATGACCCTTCCCATTGCCAAGGTTGAAGTGCCAGAGCCTCATCATCCCAGGGGGCATCTTCTCACTCCTGTCTTGAGGAAGTGACAACCTCACTGCCCTCCCTAGAACCCAAAGGCAAGGGCCAGACCCCAACAGCACCAGGGACAAAATCCCCTTGCCAGGATCAATTGGCACCCCCAAAACAGCCTCCTGCAGCTGCACAGCTCCCAAAAAGTAAGCATCCCAGAAAGAGGGGAGTGCTGCAACTGGAATGGAGGGGCAATGAGCACACGGACCCTGGCTCGGGTCTGACACAGACTCCAGCATGGCTCCTGGACCCTGGAAGACATCAGCAGCAGAAGAGCCAGGGCCAGATGAGAAAGTTTCAGTGGCTGAATGGGATGAAAGTGAGTGGGTGAGTGAAGAGCACTAACAGCAACATCCCTAGGGAGGTGACAGGAGCTGTCCCTTGGGGAGGGGACATGTCCCCTTTGGAGGACACGGCCAGAGAAGTCCTGACAATGTCCCTAAATTCCTTCAGCCTTCTGGAGCCACTAGGGCCAAAGCACTGGTGAGAGTGGGTCCAGAGGTTGGCTAAGTGGCTCCTGCCCCCCATGGGGTCCCCCCACCTGAACCAGCTCCTCCGCAACCCAGAACAAGCACCTTTGAGCATGATCACCAGAGATATCAGCAGAAGAAGGGGACCTGGGGACCAAGCATGGGGCGGAGTGGAAAGGGGAGAACAGGGAAGAGAAGAAACCCCAGCACAGGATCTGTAAAGCCCCTTCCTTGAGCCAGACATTTTGGCTGGTTTGGGGGCAGTGCCACCCATCAGAGAGTGCCAGAACCCAGCGCACTTTCTGGGGCAGGTCCAGGAGGAGTACTCAGGAGGGATGCAAAGTGGTCTAGAAAGGGAGAAAAGTGATGCAAGCCCCCACCCAACCCAGATTCTGCATTCCACCACTGCAATGCTGTGGGGGGACTGGATCTGGACGTGGGAGCCCCAGAGAAGGGAGGCTGGTGGTCCCCACTGCCTCAGCTGACACCTCCCGGGCCAGCCACAGACAGCGCTCACTGGTGGAGACAGCATGGGGCTCTCAGCATCCCTGTGCCCCTGCGCACAGCAGCACCCGGAGGGTGCAGAGGAGGGCCCCAGCTCCTCTGAGCAGCCGAGACGACCCCCCCGGAGTTGAGAGAGCCTGAATATTTGGGCGGTGACGTAAAGAAGGGGAAAAAGGAAAGAGAGAAGGAAAAAAAAATAAAAACCAGAACCCCCTCCAGGACCCGCTGCACAAACACGACCCAGCACAGCACCAGGGTAGGGCTGACCCCCGCAGCCCCCCATCCTGCCACCCCGGCTGAGCCAAGGACACATTCCTGTGGCATTCCTCCCCCCCTTGGCTGCCTGCTCTGTTGTGGAGACCATGGGTGTTGTTAATTAGCTGTCCCGAAGCACTGGGGAGGTGGCTCTTAACCGGGCTTTGGGGACAGGGACAGAGCGGGTGGCTCCCCATGTGACTGGCACGTCATCCCCTCCAGTGCACAGGGGAGCGGGCAGAGTGGCTGGAGCAGTGAGCAGAGACAGGACAGCCACATGTCCCCTAGGGACAGCCACATGTCCCCCAGCACGAGCCTGCCACAGCTGGGACACGGATGTCCTCTCTCCACAGCTACCATGCCTGGTACAACCACGGGCAGCCTGCAATGCACCGCCTGGCCATGCCCCTCAGCACTGCGCAGACCCATCACCAGGAGCCAAGCCTGCCCAAAATGGTCCAACTGCTCCCTGCCTCAGTTTTACCTCCTGGCCCAGACTTGCTTTTCAGGCATACAGGTCCCTACCACCAGCTGAGGCCAGGAGAAGCATCTCCCCTTCACCACCAATGCAGACCCCATCACGGGTCCCACCATGTCCCACCACTGCCAAGGGTCCATTAGCCCAACGGGCATCGGGAGCAATTGCTCCATCTGGGACATGCCTCGCTGCCCAGCACTGGCCCCACTCCAGCTCCCGGTTTAATGATGGACAAACCACCACCCCTCCTCGAGTTCCATCGCGGGGGGGCACTCAAAAAACAAGCCAGGCCTGGCACAAGGCCAGTGGGGATGGAAACCACCGAGCTGGGAGCACATGCGTGTGACCAGTCACCTGCATGCAAGCAATACTCAGGCCAGTGAGGCTGTTGAAGGCAGGAGCACTCATCTATGGACACAAGGGGCCCTGGGGCTGCTTGCACATGTAGTACCCACAGATGCACACACACCTGTGTGACATGTTTGGGCATTTGGACACCTAAGTGTGTTTGCACACTCACGCACATAGATGGGTGTTCTTGCACGTGCATGCACCGCCCTGAAGGTTCACATGCACATGCACACATCTGCAAGCACACATGACCATGCACATGAATGCACACACATGGTCAAGCAAACACACTTGTACACAAACACAAACACAAACACAGCCCAGCAGCCCAGCATAGCTCCAGAGCCCATTGCCTGCTCCCTGGGAAACAAGGCAGCCCCTAGCCTCCTCGGTCCCAAACTATGTGCTGTGCCTCAGTTTCCCAACTTGGCACAGCCCAGCACCCTCACTTCCTCAGGACCTGCAGGCCCTGGTGTTGAACAGGGCAAGCTGGGCAGGCTGGAGCCCCACCAGGCCTGGCACAGCCACCGCTTCCCAGAACCATCCCAGTGATCCCTGGCCAATTCAGCAGCCAAACTCTGCAGCTATCTCCACCCCCTAGCCAAACTGGCCATCACTAGATCAGCTCCTGTCACAAGGAGAAGCATAGTCCCTTGTCTTTTCTCAGCGTTTTCATCCAGTGTCATGGCCCCATGACAGAGCAAGGGCATCCCAGGGGATGAGGACACCCCCAGCATCTCCCTTGCTCTGTGATTTGGGATACGCCTGCATGGCCCCACTGCCTGGAGCATCCTTGGGCTCATTCCTCCATCCCAGACCAGGGCACATTGTCACACCACATCCCAGCTGTGCCACAACTGGCACATACCAGCAATGTGGACACCACTGCCCATGGAAAGCATAGCAACTTCGGCTGCATGCTGTAACCTCCATCTCTTGCTGCCCCATGGAAAGGGCTTTGTAACTCAGTTTCCCCACTTTTCAAAGGGCACTAAAACCCCCTGCTCCAGGCAGGCAGTTTCAGTGTGAGGAGAGAGGGAGAGGGGAGGCTGAGGAGGTCAGATACACGCCCTTGTCCATCCATCCATGTGTCCGTCCTCCTCCAAGGGAGGGAGGTTTGCTAAGCGATGAAAAATCCATGAGCAGAGGGGCCGGGCGCAAGAAGGGCCTTAAATGGGCATGGGGACAGCATCGTGCTTCCTGGCTGATGCACATGCAGCTGCCCCAGCCCCCCCAGAGCTGCCCACAGGTGCCAGGCACCACACCAGCATCGCTGCCACCGTGGGGCATTGGTCACACCACTGTCCCCTGCTGTCCCTCAGACCAGGGGGTCCTCTTGAGGGAGGCAGATCGCTGCCAGGACACAGATCCTGCCTTCCCTGGCACAGCTCTGCCTGCTCTCTGCCTCCCCAAAGACTCCCATCACCCCCACACCTCTCTGGCACCCACACATACGTCCCAGCAGGCCCATATCCCCATCACATCCATGATACCTCCTGGTACCCCATACCCACCACCCTCAGTACAACCCCTCACACCCCACCAGCCCCTCTGCCCACGCTCCTATTCCTCCCATCTCCCAGCCTACCCAGTCCATCTGGGGTTTTTAAGTCCAGGACGCAGCTGGCTGTGAGCCTGCTGTGCTGGAGGGGGCAGAACAAGGGGTCAGAGCAGTCCCAAGGGTGTAAATACAGGGTCCAAAGGGAAGATGCTCTGCATATCATGGTGGGACAGGCTCCAGGGCTAAAAGTCACTGCCAGGGGCGGGGGGGACGACACACTGGAACCTCAGCGCATTTCCAGAGTGATGCCAGCACTTTGGGGGTGAGCCCACCTTCCCCTTCCAAAGTATCCTGGGGGTGCAGGGGTTAAACGTGAGGGGCTTCAGGTAGACAAGAGGCTGGTTTTGCTCTATGCCAAGCCCCCTCCCTACACGCTCCCTCCCCAGAGACCCTACAATAACAAGCCGGTGTGAGTCAGCTGGCCGCTAGCCCGGCCGGAGGAGCCCCTCCCTGGGCGCTGGCCCAAAGGAGCTCTGCAGAAGGCCCCTGGCCCTGGCCCCATGCACGCACCCTCCCAGCAGCACAGCCCTCCCCTAGCCAGCCCCACCGATGGGGGCTCCAGCTTCCAGCAAGCGTGGGAAGGGTGGCGGAGGCTAATGAAATGCAGGAGGCCGTGGCAGCGAGCCACGGGCTGCCCCTGCACACATGCTACACTGATACTGAGACTCTGGTGTGAGCTCACCTCTTGGTGAACAACCCTGTATCAGACATCAGAGAATCCCCACCATAAGCAAACTCAGCATAAGAGGCTCTCCTGCCTGGAAAGCACTGGCAGATGCTCCCCACCACAACCTGCTGTACTGCAGGCATCTCCCTACCCCATGCCCCTCTTGCCTCCTGCTGTGGCACCCTGGCACTGAAGCAAAGCCCCCTCCTCTGGTCTCAGCCCCCAGGCGTCTTTGGCAGAGTGTCCCCAGGGTGGCACAAGGGTTCTGAGGCTGGCAGAGGGTCCTGGGATGGCACACAGGTGACAAGGCTAACAGACGGTACCCAGGGTGGCACAAAGGTCCCGAAGCTGGCAGAGTCCTGGGATTGCAGAGGGCATCCAAGATGGCATAGGGTTCCCCAGGGTGTCCCAGGGTGACACAGCCCTGCCAAGCCTCCTGGCCACATTTGCCCTGCCCACTCAGGGTCCACAGTGCCACACATGTCCCCAGTGTGCACCCACAGACCCCAGCTATTCCAACACCTCAGCTGGGACACGGTGCCTGGGCTGCTCCCAGCGCCTGCTACACGCCACCACCCACACTGCAGCATGCAGCACTGCCCAGACGCATGCCTGCTCCCTGGCATAGGCCCCCTGGGCCCTTCCTCTCTCTCCCTGCCTGGCCAGGCACGGGCATGGGCATGGCATGGGCATGTCCCAGCCTACGCTGCCTGCCCGGGGCGCATCAGCCTCTTCCCACCCAAAATGCCAGCCCCAGACCCAGCTGGCACACATGCCTCCCCAGGGATTCAGGAACACGCAGCCTTCCCTGCCCCGGCAGTGCAGCAGCGGGCACCATGCCCACCTCCAGCTCCCCAGAGAGCCTGGGTAGACATAGGGTCCTCCTCCACCAGTGCAGCAGCTGTACAGGCGGACATCATCAGCAGGCATCCTCAGCTCTGCTCCCTCCTGCCAGCCAGATCTGCCCCTGGCAGTGCTGGGTACTGGGAGAGGTGCCCAGCCTGCGTGTGTGCCGCTAGCAGCGCTTGGCCACGGCGCATGGCACCCATGTGCAGCAGCACCCACTCTGGCCAAGGGCACCCTGCTTCAGCATCCAGGGACACTGGACACTGCCAGCGCACTCTGTGCAAGGCTGCACCCCACACCCAGATGGGCACAAATCATCAGGGGCCAGGTAGCTGGGTGGCACTGCCAACTTCACTGCTGCTGACACCAGTACCACCATGACCAGCCCACAGCCACTATCCCATCTGGCTGTCAATCCAGTGGGGTTAGTTGGCACGGACCATGGCACCCACTCCCAAGCCCCTGGTGCTGCTCAGGCAGAGAGATGGGCACACACCAGCCTTACCTTGGCTTCGCACTTGGTGTGGCAGGAGAGCTTGCAACCTGCAGGAGAGGGGACAGAGGGTTAGTGGGGGCAGTAGAAGGGGCACTGCCAGGAGGCAGCCCACGGGTACCATGCTGCGGGGCTTGGAGTACGTCAGCACCAGGCACAGGTCACAGGGAATTGCACACACACACCTGTATGCCCACATCTTGCACACATGAGTACACACACCGGGTGACACCAGCATGGCACAGCAGCGCATGCACATACACAGCCACGCGCATGAGTTGTCCCCGGCAGAGCCAACATAGAATCATAGAATGGTTTGAGTTGGAAGGGACCTTTAAAGCTCACCCAGTTTCAATCCCCCTGCCATGGGCAGGGATAGCTCCCACCAGACCTCAAAGGCCCCATCCAACCTGGTCTAGAACACTTCCAGGGAGGGGCATCCACAGCTGTTCCAGTGTCTCACCACCCTCATTGTGAAGAATCTCTTCCTAATGCTAATCTAAATCTTCTCCCTTCTAGTTTAAAGCCGTTCCCCCTCATCCTATCACTATAACATGTCAGGAGACTCTTTGTGCACATCCCAGTGCCCATGGGTGAATGGTGTGAGGAGATGCCATGCATGGGCATATCTCATGCGGCCTTGCACACATAATGTGCATGAAAGCAGTGTGGGGTGCTCCCAGCACCCATGCCCACATCCCTGTGGAGGACAGCATGTGCACACACATCAATGTAGGCATGTGTTTGCCACAGTTGGGGACACGCACTTACACACTGCCCATAAGCCTGCAAAGCCACATGCTCCATCCTCAGGGGACACGAGGGTCCCCATGTGACATACAGCTGTCCCCCAGGCCCTGTCCCCCCCCAGGCTGTTTCCTTCGGTGCAGGAAGCTGCATTGTTCCTGCAGCCAGCGGTGTTTCCGCTCGCCGCGCCTCACACGGGGCTTGGCAGCAGCACACACGTGCTAGGGGCTGCGACACTGCCTGCGTCCCACCACGTGCCGTGAGCTGCAAGCAGGGCAGAGGGCACAAGCTCCCACCCATGTGCACAGACCTACACACATGTGCTCACACGGTGACAGTTGCATGCTCACTACACATGTGTGCCGCTGACACATGCACACTTGCAAGTGCCTCCACAGGCCACCCCCACCTCTCAGCCACCTTCCTGCCCACAAAGGCATCAAGCACAACCCCTCTCACACACACACACACACACGTGCACAGGTTGGCACAGGCATGTGTTCCCACCTTCGCACCCTGGTGCACACAGCTGTGCATGCAGGCACACACACAAGCATCCCCTGATGTGCCAAACCCCCGGCATACACCCTGCCACATATGCCCATGCCCCTGGCTCACCTCGGCAGGTGCTGCCCTGGCGCGTGATGGCCTGCCGGCAGATCCCACACGCCTTCACCTTCTTGAAGCTCGTCATCTTGAAGGTGTGTGCCGCAGGGGCTTCCAGGTCCTGGGGCTGGCGGGGGGGACAGGGCTTTGTCAGCAGGAACGGGGTGACAGCCCTGGGTGCTCAGCCCTGCCCTGCCTCAGTTTCCCTCTGGACAGGGGGCGCAGCCTCCACCCCCTCCTCCCCAAGTGAAGAAATGTGTGTGTCCCCTGTACCCCATCCCCAGGGCTGTGCCCTCTGCGTGGGGCGCGGGGGATGGGGGACGGCGCGGGGGGGGACCTCGGCTGCTGCGGGTGTGGGCAGGGGACATCGCACCCCCACGCACACTGCGGCGGCCCCTCAAGCAGTCTTTGCCGCCCCCTGGCGGCACGCGCACAGATGCGTGTGCACAGATGTGTGTGTACGCAGATGTGCGTGTGCACAATTACGTGCCTGCACAGATGTGTGTGCAGAGAAGCATGAGAGTGGGTGTGCACAGATGTGCGTGCACAGATATGTGTCCATGCACAGATGAGTGTGTACAGGTATGTGCACAGGCGTAGGTACGTGGATGTGTGTGCATTGATCTGTGGGTGCATGCAGACGCATGGGTGTGCCCCGATGTGTGTGCATACAGACGTGTGAACCTGCACAGATGTGTATGCGCACAAATGTGTGTGCATGCAGATGTGTGTGCACAATGTGTGTGTGCACAGATGTATGGATGTGCACATACGTGAGTGTGCACAGACAGGTGGATGTGCACCGATGTGTGTGTGCACTTGGACATGTGTACACACATGGGTGTACATTCATGTCTCCATGCACACTTTGCATTCGTACATGTGTCCCGGTGAATGCATTCCTGTGCACAAGCAGTGCTGTGAGCACATATGTGCAGGCACAAGTGCGTCCGCCTGCATGCATGGGGAGTGAGCATGTATGTGTGCCTGTGCGAACTTGTGTGTGCCTGAGCACATGTGAATGCGCATGCATAAACATGTGCATACATGGATGTGCTTGCATGTGGGTGTGAATGCAGACAGGTGTGTAAACACACATGTGCATGCGCAGGGACATGCAGGTGATGCCAGAAGGGTGCCCTTGCAGGGGGTTGTCTCCGTGTCATGCTGGGTTTTGGATGCGCAACAGGGATGTATAGGATGTGGTGTGCCCCCTGAGCATCAGTGTTCCTGCTCACCCTTCCTGGCACAGTCCACAGCGGGGGGCAGGCTGATGCCACAAGTGTGAGTGCAGGATGGTGCTGAGATGCCAGAGTGCAAGAGTGCGTCTGTGCGCTCGTGCACCGGGGCTGAGGGCAAGGGAGTCTTGGCACAGCTGCAGGCAGCCAGCACAACTCCCAACAACCCACCCTGCAGCAGCTTGGAGCAAGGGGCACCCCTGGCAGTGCGCCAGCCCTGCCCACCCACCCGCAGCCAGATGAAGATGTGAGCCCCTGTAAATCCACCTTTTCATGCCAAGACTAATGAGATTAAGCAGAGGCCCGGTGCCTCCCCCCTCGCCTGGGCACCCCACTCTCCTCCAGCCTTGGCGCTGCGCCAGAGAGCTCGGGGGAACAGTCCCAGGTGTCAGAGTGCCAGGTACCTCCCCACTCCAAACTCTTTGCCTCAGTTTCCCTAGTGCATTGAATGGCCAGGCAGAAGGGTCATGCGTGTGCATCATGTGCCCGTGTGCGTAAGCATGCTGGGGCTGTGAGGGTGCTGTGTGGGCTCTGCGTGTGCTCCATGTGGCACATGTGTCAGGGCACTGCACACGTGTGCACACCAACAAGAGCGCGAGTGTGTGTGAGCGTGAGCGTGCACATCCCTGCCAGCCACAGCAGCAGCAGATGCATGGGCAGATTTCCGTGTTCCCTCATGCACGTCCATGTGCAATTGTGTGTGCACTTGCACAGGTCTGTACTTGCGTGTGCAAGCCCCTCTTCCCTGGGAAACAGCTCCCGCAGGGCCACTCAATGGTTCCTCAGCAGCACCCGGTACTTGTGCCACCCTGCGAGGGACCCAGACGCACGAGCTAGGACTGTGCATATATGGGCACACACGCGTGCATAGGCACATTGTCACCCATCCAGCAGCCGTGGGAAAAGCTCCCCCAGGCCGGGGGCTCTCACGATGCAGTTGCTGGGTGACAGCAAGGCCTAACGATGCCATGAGCTCATTTACATATGCAAAGCAGCATCTTTGCTGCAGGGTGCCCCGGGAAGAGGCCTTGGCCCCAACTCCCAGGGACTCCGACAGGATGCCTGGCGATGTTGATGTATCCCCCACACACACACCCCTTACTCGTCCAGGCTCCACACATTACCATGAGCCTGCTTCATTAACAGCAATTATCCTTGATAGAGAATGAACTGCTCCCCTCCTGCCAGTTCCTACCCCACAGAGCCCCTTCTGCTTGTCCCATTGCCAACACCAGTATCCAACTTTACGCCACTGTCTCTCTCCTGCAGGTTGGCACCCTACCCACTCGGTGCCAACCTGCTGGCCACGGAACCAGCCCATCCCACAAAAACAACTCTCTCCCAGCTCCACACTGGCAGAATCCCAGTTAGCTTCCCTGCCCCCAGGGCTGAGAACTCATGCAGGATGTGTAGGGGGGGTTAGAGACCTCTTGGGGATGCCACCCAGGTACCCACCCATGGGTACCTACATCCAGGGGCTGGCCCCAACACGGTGGGGTGGAGCTGGGGCACAGCCATCCCTGGCCATGGGCCCACACACAAGCAGACACAAGGAGGCTGGAAGAGGACCCAGGTGTCCTGGGTTGGAAGAAGCACCGAGGATAGATGCCAGATCAGTCAGGAGCTGGGAGGCCTGGGTTCATTGCCCAACACTGCAGAGAGGTGCAGCATGGGGGTGTAACTGGGACGCCCAGTTCCCCTGAGACTGCAAAGCCAGGGTGGGTGGGGGCACTGGTCTGCCTGGGTCCAGAGCCGTGGCCCCAGAGCCACCCAGCACCTTGCACCCTGCAGCACCCTGGGGCCCTGCTACTCTCAGTGACTGGGGGAAAGGCAGGGGCAGAGCCCAAACCCACAGTGCTAACTGGATCCCTCCAGTTTGCCCAGTTTCCCTCCCCTCAGCCCAGGGAATGGTGGGAGGGGGTGTGTGCAGCCGGTGCCACAGGCTGGGTGTCATGGAAGGATTGATCATCCCCAACCCCACACCTGAGACACCCCAGCCCAGCCTAGTGTCCCTGTCCCGCATCTCATCCCGGTCCATCTCCGTGCCCCCACGAGCCCAGTGACCACCGCCACTGCTCCCCTGGGCTAGGTCCCACTGCTCTCCCCGGTTCCTGGGGCTCCTCCTGGTTCCGGTTCCCCCCCCCCCCCCCGCCTCCACCGCCGTCGGGCTGTCCCTGCCGGTCTGTGCTCAGTCCCGGTCCAGCACCGATTCTCTCCCGCTCCCAGTGCACTCATCCCGGTGCAAATCCGCCTGCTCCGTCCGGCTCCCCCAGCTCCGTCCCAGCGCAAACCCGCTCCCGGAGCTCCATCCGCCTACCCCCGCTCCATCCCAGCGCAACCCCCCAGCCTCGCTCCGTCCAGGTACAACCCCCTCCCGCCGCACCCCGGTGCAACATACACACCCCACCCCTTCACCCGCCCCCCCGGCTCCATCCCAGTGCAAACCATCCCAGCTCCATCCCGATGCAACCCCCCACTCCATTCCACTCCTCCCGCATGCACCCCGCTGCCGGCCCCTGCTGTCCCGCTCTCCCCGGTGCTCCCCTGGTACCACCCCGGTGCCCCCTCGGTGCCCTCCCCAGTGCAGCCGTACCCAGAGCAAGCAGGAGAGGCACAGCCCGGTCATGCTGCCCGCGGCACAGCCCCGCCGAGCCCCCCCGGCCCCCTCGCTCCGCCCCACACCGCCCCTCCGAGCAGGGAGGGGAGAAAGGGGGCGGCAAAGCCCCCCCCGTCGACCTCCCCAGCGCCCACCGGCACCCCCCTCGCCCTGCCCCCCTCCCCACACATTTGGGATCCATTTCCTACTCCGACCCGGGGGGACATACACCACCATCCCCTCGACCCCATCCCTCCTCCTGCTTCCCACATTCCCCACCCAACCGTTCCCAGCCGTGTCCCGTCCCACCCCCATCCACAACTGTGCTCCTAGAGTGGTCCCGGGATGGGAGACAAGGAGAGATGGGCAGGCATCCATGAGGCCCTCAGCGAGGGGAAACAACTTCGTAGGATCATAGAATCACAGAATCACAGAATGGTTTTGAGTTGGAAGGGACCTTAAAGTCTATCCAGCTCCAAGCCCCCTGCCATGGGCAGGGACACGTCCCACCAGACCAGGCTGCTCAAAGCCCCATCCAACCTGGTCTTGAATACTTCCAGGGAAGGGGCATCCACAGCTTCTCTGGGCAATCTGTGCCAGTGCCTCACTACATTCTTTGTGAATTTCTTCTTAACGTCTAACTTCCAGGCAGGATGGAGTGCAGCTTGGCAACCCGCCACCCTCATGGGGGTGGATTTGGCATGGGGTGCCCCACACCCTCCTGGAGGGGTTTGTCCAAGCAGTACATGGTCCCCCCCTCCACCAATGCTGAATCCGGCTCCAGCCTGGAAACTCGTGCTCAGCTGGCCGTGACCATGAGAGTGTGAGTCAGGGTGGGGAGACGTGCCCGGGGGGAAGGACACGCAGACGGAATGAGCCACGGCTGCCTTTGGGATGTGGACACTGCGGAGACGTGGGCACACATTCCTCCCCAGCCTGTGCCTCAGTTTCCCATCTGTATGCTGTATGCAACCACCAGCCCAGAGAGGAAGGGCAGGGTGAGACAGAGTGGGGGGCTGCTCTTCCCTGTTGCTTGGGTGGCTTCTTGAGCCCCCCTCAAAGTGCCACATCCCCTCCTCAAAATTTCCACGTCCTACTGCACCCCACCACTCCGCTGTGCCCACCCAGCCTATGGTAAAGGTATGTGGGGATGTGCCAGCTGGGACAGGGGACAGATGGGGACAGCACCCCCTGCCGTCCCCCATGCCAGCCAGACCCAGGGGCAAAAGCAGACTGGAGTGCCTGATCCTGCTCACAGCCACAAGCAGGCTGGGAGTGCCCATCTGTGCAATCCCCCCATCATTACAGCCCTCATTAATCTATCAGCCTCGTTACTGCGCACAAATGAAAGCCTCAATCGAGCGGGGTGTCCCCACCCCTCCATAAATCACCCCCTCCCATTCACTGCCACAACAAGCCCGGGCCTCTCAGAAGGGCAGGGACAAGGGTCATGCAACAGGGATGGGGTGGCTGCTGGGGCACTGCTCGTGAGCATCATTTAGGGCTCATTTTCTCAGCAGGGGAGCACAGACGGAGACACTCAGCCGAGTGACCTTCCCCCATGGGTACCACTTGTGCAGGCATGTATCCATGGCGCTGGGCCAGCCTTGGCAGGAGGAGTCTTCTTCATCCACTCCCCTGGTCACCATGTCCCCAGGCTCCCCCACCCCCAAACCCCCAAGCATCCCACATGCCCCCACATAAAGGTGCCCCTGCCCTTGGGTGCACAGGGCACACACACACATCACAAAAGCAACCCCCAGTATACATGCTGGGGCACACTCACACACACTGCACCTACCACCCATGTCATGCCGGGGTGCTGGGCACCCATGTGTGTAGATGCCTATCAGGGCACATGAAGGGCTAGGGGACACCCCTCTAACAGCTCACAACAGCATAAAGCCCCACTGCTACTGCACCCAGCACACATGTGTGTGCTAAGGGCACATGCATGCATGCACACCCCCCACCAGTGGGCACATGCCCACACCCACACCCGCACAATGACGTGCACCCCATAGCAGCTCCCCAGGGATCTCCTGTGCACTCACACTCATTTGAGCTGCAGTTCCCTCTCACCCCAGCCACATCTGCACGCTCATGAACACGCACATACAAGCACGTATGTGTGTTACATACACCCCCTCCCCAGGAGCACCTATACTCACACCCTCATCAGAGACATGGCACAACAGTCACCCCACACCCCACCTGTGCCACCCATCCACCCACCCACAGCCCTGAGCACCCACCCACCCATGCCCCCAGTAGCTCACAGTCCTTTGTCCCCTGCATGCACTGGGGTCCCCAAGCAGCCAGGGGCCTCTCTTGCCTCCAGGCTGGGTCCCTGTCCTGACACATACTGTCTTGTCACCACTCTGCAGTGGCACTCCTTCAGGCACTGCCCGGTGGTGGTTTTGGCGCCTGCTTTGCTTGGCACAGTGCAACCAGAGTGGCCCGTGCCACCCTGCCAGGCACGGGGCAGCTTCCCAAAGGTTAAGGAACTAAGTGAGGTTGTCACAGCAAGAGCCCCACACGCTCTGCCAGCCTTTCCCACCTCAGTTTCCCTGGCTCAGGCAGCAGAGCAGGATGGGTCCCACATAGGGTGCTGCAGTGGCACAGGGATCCCCCGTGCAGGGCAATCCTTTGGCACAGGGATCACAAACACACCAAATGCCGATGGGCACAGGGATGCCCTAGATCGGGTGCTTACGGGCACAGGGATCCCTCATGCTGGGCACTTCTTTGGGCAGAGGGATCACACACACACACTGAACACTTTATGGGCACAGAGCTCCCCAGTGCTGGGTGCTTACGGGCACAAGGATATCACACCTTGGGCACCTTATGGGCACAGGAATCTCTCGTGCCAGGTGCTTTATGGGCACAGCGGGTTGTCCCGTGCTGGGCATGGCAGTCTCCCCAGTGTGGGGGCTGTAAGGACACAGGGACATCCCCTCGCTCTGTGCTCTGTAAGGATGCAGGGACTCCAGCAGATCCCTTTCCTATACAGCAGATCCCAACAGATCCCCTCCAGCTGGGCACTGCAGGGGCCCGCGGGAGTGGGTTGGGGGGCTATGGCAGGGGGTCACAGTGCCGTGCTGGGGAGGGAACACAAAAGGAGAGATAAAGGACATGCCTGGCACCCCAACATGCACATGCACAGTTTAACCCCCGCTACCCACAGCAGGCAAGGCCAGTGCCAGCCTGCACCCCCGCTCCCCTGCCCCCCACCCCCCCGCAGCCCCTGACCCCAAGGCGGTGCCCGGCGGTGCCCCCTTACCTCCCGCTGGCGGCGGGCGCGGAGGGGCAGCAGGCAGGACACCAAGGAGTTTCCCCAGCGAACCAAGGTGGCAAAGCACCAGCTCAGCCGGGTCATGGTGCCCCTGCCCGGGGGTCACCCGGCTGGGGAGGGTGGGACAGGGGCCAACCCCTGCCCACAGCACGCTCGAGGGGGCGGCCAAACCCAGCCGTGCCCCCCCCTCCCCCGGCTGCACCAAGCTCGGTGCCCGGGCAGTGCCCAGAGGGTGCCCGGCGGTGGCAGCGGGGCCGTGCGGCGATGGGCTGGGGGGCTGCGGTCCCCCCGGGCCCTGTCCCCCCGCCCCAGTCCCCCAGCGTCGCCTGCGCGCTGGCAGCCAGGCAGGGAGCACCGTGCCCGCCCATGTCCTGCAGTGCTTGGGTGGGAGCCAGCTCCGCCACGCTCCCCCTCCTCCTTCTCCTCCTCTTCCCCGCACACGGGGTTCGGCACCCTCTGGGCTCACCCGCGTCCCCCCTCCTCCAGCCCCTCTGGTTTGGGAGTGGGGGGAGCCCGGACACCTGTGGGGGACACAATCCGAGATGCCCCTGACCCTGCCTCAGTTTCCCTCCACCACCCCCTGTCCACCCGAAGCTATAAATGGCAAAGTCCGCACATGAGGCGACTTCCCTGCCCCTCCACCAAGCCAGCTCCCCACCAGCACCCCCACCAGCCCTCCATCAGCTCCCCACCAGTCTTCCACCAGCACCTCACCAACCCTTCCCAAGAGCCTGAGGGTGTCCAGTGGGACCCTCTACGCAGACCCCCAGCAGGGTCCCCTTTCCAAAGGGTGCACAGCTGACACACCCTGCTGTGGGTACAGCATAACACAGGGGAACCCCTCAGCACAGGACACCCCAACATGGCCCCGGGCCCCCCCAGTCCACTCCAGGGCTTGTGCAGGGCTGGGGGAAGAGGACCCCACGCATCCTGAGCTACAGCTGTGCTGGGGTCTCCCTCCTACAACCACTGGTTGGTGCCAAGGGGGGGCTGGAGGCAGCATCCCCAGATGCTGCTGCGATGTCACGGTGATGCCATGCAAGGACCTGTCCCTGCAGGGCAGCTGCCGGTGCCAAGCGTGGGCAGCAGCTGTGCCAGTCCTGGGAACTAATTGCATTTGCCCCGAGAAGGCTCTTAGCAAGCAGCAGTGCCAGGGGGGGGCACAGGGGGCAGGAGCGTTGGGGGGGGGGGGGGGACGGGACGGGGAGTTCCCACACACTTCACAACTTCTCCTCACAGCCCTGCCCGGCACCCTAGGGTGGGCAGAGGGCTGGTGGACATGGGGTGCCAGGGTACAGCTCCCCCCACCCTGAGAACCAGGGAGGTGACATCACCTCTGGCTCCACCGTATCCCACCCGCATTTAATTAGCAGATGGCCCCCGCACCCTGCCCCCCCCCCCCGCCAGGCAGCACCAGGCCTGTGCGGGGCCATTAGCTTTATTGGCTGCACTGAACGAGGGCCAGGCCTCGTTAATTGAATTGCACCCGCGCCAAGGACGGACGAGAATTTTCTCCCCCCCCCGCCAGCACCCTGGCACCCCATCCTTTGCCCTTGTCTGAAGCAGGGATGAGGGACCCCAATGCCAAGGTGCCAAGGTGGCACCCACCCTGGCGAGGGGTGAGCAGGGGCATGGCCCCCCCACTGGTGTCGGGGTCCTACCCAATGGGGTACCTGGCACAGGATGGGCAATGTTGGCAGGTTGGTGCAACTGCGGGCACACACGGGTGTGTGCACGCATGCGTGAGTGCCCTCTCAGCCCCTTGCCCATGCCTGCCACACATACATGGTTTGCACCTGCGTACACACCTCTATAGCTGTGAACACACAGCCTGCACACGTGTGCAATCACACACATGCATGTACACACACACACACACCCCTGCTTCCATCCCAGCACAGTGAGGTGATGCTCCTGTCTCTCCCCAACACCCTGTCCACCCCCCCATGTGACACTGGGGTGCTGTGCTCTGTGCCCACAGGGCCGCCCACTGCAGGGTGGCACAGGCCAACAGAGTGCTGCGGAGGCTGGGGGTCAACCTGAGCACTGCCACCATCTCCCCCGTGTTCCCCAGCTGCTTGGGTGCACCCCACAGCGCAACACAAACACACACCAAGAGCCAGAGGGGTGCAGGGAGGCCCCTGCTCCCGCTCAGCATCACTTCCTACTTTCACTTTGCTGCAGAGCGGAGGCCTGGCTGGGGGGAAGCGGGTGTCCCCCAGGCCCTTTGGGTGCCACAGGTAGGGGCAGTGGGTCGTGAAAGGGGGGCTGCAGTGGGAAGCAGTGTGTACGGGTAGCTGGGCATTTCTGGGGGCATCCACCAAGCCAGACTGTGGTGAGGAGTGGGATGTCAATGGGTCCCTGTGCTTGGCACTGAGGGTGTGAAATGGCATCACCCTCAATACTCCAAACCCCACCCTAGGGATTTAGTTCCCACTCCCAAAGGAGCGACAGGGCACGGCTGGCATGGCAAAGGGGGACAGGCATGGTGGCTGGGGGGCATTGCTGGGCTTGCCCTCCCCCAGGCCAGAAAAAGGAAGCAGTCTTGCCCGTGGTGCATCGGGAAGAGTTTGCACTCCAGCTGTTGGCACAGCCCCCACGTAGGAGACAGATGCCCAGGGGGTGCTGTGGGCCTTGCTGCAATCAGCTGTGAGTCCTGGTGGGGGTCTCTGTCTTCAGGGGCTGTTGTGCATGGAAGGGGGAGTTCAGTGTCAGGGGCTGCTGCTGCCCAAAGGGTATCACTGGCTGTTGCCACCTGGGTATGGGTCTCAGACTCCTTCCAGGGAAACTAGAGGAGGGTCCCTCAAAGCACTCCCAAGCCCTATTCCCATGGGAGGGCATCAGGGTCTCCCCAGGCCTGGCATGGCCTTCCCTCCTCCATAGAGAGGGCCAGCCTCACTGACGCCCTTCCGAAAACTGGCATCCTCCAAACCAGGGAGCTGATGTGGTGTGGGGCGGGTAGGGGGTGGCTCCTGCAGCCCTCCCCAACATCCCACACTTCCTCCTGGCCAAGGTTCAAAAGGAGAAGCGGGCGGGCGCAGTGCGGGTGCAGGGAGGGACACGACAGCATTCCCCCAGCACCCAGCGAGCACAGCTCCACAGCTCCCCGGCCACAGGTAAGGGTCTCCTCTTCCTCGGGGAAACTGAGGCACAAGCAGGGTGGGCAGGTAGGAAGATGGCTTGTCCAAGGTCAGCCAAGAGCATCAGGATTGGAACATGGGCGTCCAGAGTCCCATGTCCTGCCCTGCCCATCATGCCACTCTGCTGCAGTGGGGAGCACAAGGCATTCACACATGCTTGGGCACACTTGGGCACACTCATGCACACATGCTCCTTTGAGTGCACACACACCCTGCCATGCACATCCCCCATTGCACACGCATGTGCTCCCCAGCTCTACGCTCAGCCACCACCCACAGGGACAAGTCCAGGACCTGCCACCTCCATGGGCCTTCTCCCTTGCCCTGTCCCCACGGTACCACGTGCCACCTCCCAAAATATTCCTGCTGCGCTGTGCCCCCTGCCCCATGCCCATAACAACCCCAAATCCCATGACAGCCCCTCAGGCAGCATGCTGTGCCAGGGGGAGGCTGCCAAGGGCAGACGGAATTGAGGGGGACTGTGTGCCCCCTTCCCCACCCTTAAGGAGACCACCATGCTATTCACAAGTGAGTGAGGGAAGCGAGAGAAGAAGCGAAGACAACACTTCCACCATGCCAAACCCACATCTTGAATCCTAGGGAACAGGGACAGGGATGGAGACAAGGACACACTGAAGGGGGAGGCTTCCCAGCAGCCCCTCAGGGAACTGGGGCAGAGGCTGGCCACGGTGTAAGGGAAAAGCCTAGGGGCATTTTGGGATAGGGCACATGCACAACCAAGGGGATACCAGATGGGACACATATGCCTACCCCATACTCCATGAAGTGAGTGGAATACAGGCAGGGAAATGAGGTGCTTGAGCCCACCCCCTCTTACCTTAACATCAGGCAGCTCTGCAGTGGAGCTGGGGCTGCAGGCCCTCTCCTTGCGGCAGAGTTTGAGAGTGCCGGGTGATTGCCAGCCCAGCACCTCGCACCTCTGTCTCTGCTTTTGCAGACCCCCAGGGGACAGCCATGGCAGGGGACGGAGAGCTCAACCGCATCATCAAGGACCTGCACAGTAAGTCTGCCAGCCTGTCCCCTGCCAGCCTGTCCCCTGCAGGGTGTGTCTGCCTCATCTTGGCCAGGATGGATCGCTCCTTGCACCCAGATCATGGGTCACTGCCAGGGGTGCCACACTCCCGCCACCAAAGCCTTCCAGTGCAAATCCTGCCACTTCTGCCTGCTCCCATCCTCACTGCGAGCCCCAGGGGACCAGCAGTGCCCAGCGGGTACCTGTGCCACTCACTCCCTTTGCTTCCCTGTTTCATCCCAAGATAGGTTCCTCTTTCACCAGTCGGCAAAAATCCCCAGGGTTGGGAGCCGGGAGGCAGTGGGAGGGGAGATGGGGCAGGGTGCCCGCTGTGTGGGTAGGGCAGTGCCAGCTCAGCCTTGCCATCCCACAGAGACTGTGGCCGAGCTGAACCACAGCTATCGGGAGCAGAACGTGCCAGTGACGGATGGGAGCCAGGAGCTGCACAGCCTCTGTGCCCAGCTAGAGTTCCTCCTTCAGGTATTGCTGATAATCCATCCCAACCACTCCCTGCCTCAGTTTCCCTTGGATAGCAGCTGAGAGCAAAGAGAAGCTCACACTGGCCACTCAGGGAGCCAGCATTGTCCAGCTCTGGGCATCCCCAGGCACACGAGCACTCAGACCAGGCTCACCCATGTGTAACTGCACATGTTGTAAAAGGGAAATCGAGGCACAGAGCCAGCAAAGAGGGGGCATCCAGGGAACACCAGGACCCACCCTGCTGCAGGAGCTCACTAGGGTGACAGGGGACACCCCTGAACGAGCAAGCCCAAGCTTGTGTCTCTGCCAGTTTGATCTCAAAGAAAAGAGGACCTTCTTCGGTCAGCGCAAGGACTATTGGGACTTCTTGTGCCAAGGCCTGGCACGACGCCGGCAGGAGCATGAGGGCCTTCGCTTTGTCACCTCCCTGGATAATGTGAGTGCGGGCTGGTGGGGTGCCTGGGGGCTTGCACACCCACACTTGCACGTGCTTGTGCTTGTCTGCGGGCACACACTCACTTGTGCATGAGCGCACACCCAAGCACTGAGGATTCACCCACTGGAGTTAGAAAGGATTTTCTCCCCACTGGGGTCCCCGCTGCCTCCCAGCCCTTGCCCTGGACATCCCTTTCTGTTGCACATAATATATGGGAGAGGCATGCGGGGGCAGGGCTGGATAACCCCATCTCCCTCCAGCTGAAGACCCCCGTGGGCAGGGGCCGAGCCTTCCTGCGGTACTGCCTGGTGCACCGGCAGCTGGCAGAGTCCCTGCAGCTCTGCCTCCTTGACCCCGAGAGCCTCCGGTGAGAGCAGGGGACATGGTGAGGGGATGCTCGCAGTGGGGGGGGCACGGTCAGGGCGTGCAGTGCCCTGCAGCACCTGGTCAGCAAGGGTGCTGTAAGCGCAGTTGCACACCTGGGACACAGAGGGGTGCATGAGCCTGTTTTGTGGTTGCAGTGAGTGGTACTACGCCCGCAGCCCCTTCCTGAATCCCCAGCACCGGGCAGAGATCCTGGGCACCCTCTACGAGCTGGATGGCGTCACCTTCCACCTGGCCCTGTACAGGGCTGACCTGGACACCGCCTGGCCCATGTTCTCCGAGTGAGCCTGGGGAAGCCAGGGGTACTGGGGTTACCAGGAGCATCAAAGGCACCAGCATCTCTGGTCTTCTGTCACTAGGTGCCACCCTGTGTCACCAGACCCTCTCCATCCCCAAAGGCTGGCTGTGCACAGGGGGCCCTGCAGGAGGGTGGTGGTGCCCTGCTCACCTTGGGGGTGACTTGCTGACCTAAGTCCTGTGTCCCCTCTAGGACACTGGTACGTCCCAGCCTGGCAGCTGGGAGCAGCCTGGAAAAGACAGCCCTGCAGACATACAATGCCAGCACAGAGGTGCATAGATGGCCCAATAGCATTGACTGTCCCACCGTGGCACCCCATGGAGTACTAGCCCAGTCGTGCCCACCCACCTTGACTGCCCTGCGGGTGAGGAGTGTAGAGGTGGAGTTTGTGGAGGGGGATATGGAGAACTTGGAGATGAAGAAGGACCTGGAAGAAGAGGACAAAAAGGAGGTGGAGGAGGAGGAGGATGTGGAAAAGGATATAGAAGAGGAGGATGAAGAGGATTTGAAGCAGGATAAGAAGGAGATGGGAGACGTGGTTGTGGAGGAGCTGAAGGATGCATATAGCGCTGGCAAAGCACCCCAGCCCCATGGTAATGAGGAGCCTAGCATGTCCCTGCCACCTGGAATGGGGTGCATGCTAAGCTCCTCGCCACTGATGCCTGGACAGCCGGGCAGGACAGAGGCACCCCTGTGGGCACTGGTGTCCCAGCTGCAGGCTGAGCTGGGGCAGCAGGAAGCGGCATCGCGGGCGCTGGCAGCCCGGCTGGCACAGGAGGAGCAGCGGCACCAGCGGTGGGAGGAGAACAGCACCCAGTTGGCCCAGCTGCGGGCGCACGAGGCTGAAGCACTGCGGGAGACCAACGCCTTCCTGGAGCGGACGCTGGCAGCGGTAGTGGCATCGGGCAGCCCAGGGATGCTGGCGCGGGCACAGGAGGAGGCACAGAGCTGGCGGGAATTAGCAGAGGAGCGGGGTGCCCGTCTGGACGAGGCACTGGCAGAGGTAGCGGCATTGGCCTCACGCCTGCGGGACTGCCAGGCGGCCCTGGCGGTGGCAGGACGGACAGCCACACAGGAGAGTGTCAGTGCCCCGGATGAGGTGGCTGTCGTGGAAGAGGTGCTGCGTCAGGCGTTGGAGCTCGCCCGCGGCCCACAGGAACCCCTGCTGGACCCCCAGGCAGAGGGGGAGATCAGCACGGCTACTAGCATGGCCATGGTATGGGCAAGCCCGGGAGGACCCTACAATGGGGTAGGGGGTTGGGAGTCCAGGGCTGAGCATTGCTCTCCTGCAGCACCTGGCTGCCCTGGCAGCCACAGCACAGGAGGAGGCCCGGCAGAGCTCGCAGCACCTCCAGGCCCAGCAGCAGGAAGTGGCACGGCTGCAGGAGCAGCTCAGCAGGTTGAGCAGCAAACCTCCACTTCTACCACCCCTAGTCCCACCAGGTGTCCCCTCCATCCCCACCCACCAGAGGATTTCCCTCAGGATTCCCTGTGGTGCCCCACTTGAACTCAGGGGAACAGCACCTGGAGATGGGCAGGGAGAGGGAGGAAAAAATTTGGAGAGGGAGGGGTGGAAGCATTAACTTGGGTAGGTGGATGGGAAAGTGACCAGAGGTGTGGACTAACAACTTCAGGGTGGGTAGATGGATGGAAAGATAGAGGGATGGGTGAAGAGGTGAATTTGGGGTGAGTATGTTGATGGGTGGGCACACAAGGTGATGGAGGGATGAATTTGAGACAAGTGGATGGAGGGATGGAAGGATGAAGGGATGAATTTGGGGGGAGTTGATGAATGGTTGGATGGATAGGGAGACAGAGGGACGGGTGTGGGAAACAGATGGATAGTCAGCCCAGCAGATGGTGAGGTGGTTGTGGTGATGAGAAGCAGGCTGGACTTGGGGATGGATGGGCAGTGGATAAAGGGGTGGAGGGAGGAAGGGATGGAGAAGTAGCTGTCTGAGGAAGAGGAGAACTGTCCCCCCACTGCCTCGCACCAGGGCCCGGCAGGACGGTGAGCGCTGGGCATCAGCATTGCAGCGGGCACAGCGGGAGGCCCTGGAACGGGAGGCCACACGCGGTGTGGAGCAAGCGCGGCAGCAGGAGCTCATCCGTGACATGAAAGGGAGGCTGCTGGAACTGCTGCGGTGAGAGCCCCAGGGAAGCCTGGTGGTGTGGGACCACATGCGAGTTGGGGGGTCCAAACTCCTTTGCCTGGAGGAGGGCATCAGAGCCCAGGCAAATCCAGTTTTCCATCTCGGAAAGACTTAGGTGGGGGTCTGGGGTACTAGGGCCTGCTCCTGGACTCCCACCACCAGGCATGGTCCTAATAGGGCTGACCTGTCCCATCCCTGTAGAGAGAAGGATGCCCTGTGGCAGAAGACAGAGGGCATTGACACCCCAATGCCCGGCTCGGTGCCTCGCGATGCAGGGCTCTGTGCCCGCTGCCACAAAGATTTCCGCCTCCTCACCCGACGGTACAGCTGCAGGTGGGCTATGGGGGACACTGGGGTGGCACCGGGATGGCACAGCTCTCACTACCCACTCTCTTTCCAGGTTGTGCCAGGACAAGGTGTGCCACACATGCTCTGTGGATGTGGGCAAGCAGGGGCGCTGCTGCCTGCTTTGCTACCAGCAAAGGCACCCACAGACTACGTGAGCTGGGACCACAGCCCTTATGCCATGCGTAGGACACCCCCTGCACTGGCTGCCTCCTCTTGGACTTGGTGTCGGAAGCCTGCAGGCGGGTCCTCCTGCCCAGCATTTTGGCTTTGGGAATGTGTCTTTCTTGTGGCTGGTCCACACAGAGGAAAAAAACTCACTCCTGTTATCATGTGGTTCCCGTGTTTTCTATCAGTCGTTCCTGGATTGACCCACATGCTGGGTGTGGGGTGGGGGTGCATTGGCATGGGGGTATCTGAGCCCTTCTGGAGGGAACTGTCCCCATAAGAGGTTTCCCAGCTGCAGCCAGGCTGAGGTGCCGTATGCCCTGTCCTGCAGTAGCGCGCAAGGGAGATGCCTCTTGGCCAACAGCCCCAGTTTCCTGGCAGGCTGCAAGGAACTGCTTGGGCAAGAGGTTTCCCAAACACAAAGGTGCGAGGTTGGCCCTGCTGAGCTCCAAGTCCCCAGGGCTCCCCACCTGGGTGCCAGGGGACCCCTGTAGCCACCCACAAGCCAGTACATGCCTGGCACTCACTGATGTCCCCAAGGTTACGGACACCTAGGAACCAGGATTGGGGTGATGAAGGAGCACTACAGGACCTCCATGAAGAGGTGCTTGGGTGCACTAGGGCAGGCACACCAATTCCTGGCACACAGGGTGGCAGCAGGTACCCCAGTGGGGCCACAGCCCCCTCTTCAGCACCTCTGCCCCACACCAGGGCCAGCCCCAGTTGCCCAAGCCAGGGAGGAAATGTCTCGGTTGTGTAAGGGACAGGTTCCCAGCACTTTGCACAATGAGGTCCTGGCACTGCAGTGCTGGGGGAGCAGTGGGTGCGCCAGGTGCCCCTTTCAGCAGGGGTCACAGAGCTGGCTCAGTGTCAGCTAGAGGCTGCCTAGGGACCTTACAGTGCTTTGCTCCATTGGGGCTCGGATCAGGGTTGGAAAGGGTGGTTTTGTCCCCAGGTGGCACAGACACCACAAGGTATTCCTACACTAGGGAAGCACCAGAACCTGGCTAGGTGGCTGCCAACGAAAGATTTGTGTCCCCTCTGGGAACACACAGGATGCTGAACTATCTGCAACAGTCTCTTGGGCAACAGCGCTTCCCTTGCCTGGAAGCGGGGTTACCCACACCTTGCCAGGCTCAGCTGGCACCACTGCTTTGGCACTGGCATTGGGAGTCCAGGACCTGTTGTCCCCAGAGATGCACCCTGGGTCCATCTCACTGTTCCCATCCCAGTGGCAAAGAGGAGCCAGACCTGGATGACCAACCTGCTAACTCCTTTATTGCTGGATGGCTGTCAGCCACAAACACCATTCCCACAGCAGGGTTACGGCATCCACAAAGTCAGAGGCTCTACCCCAAAGAGCAGGGATGAATCCTTGACAGGTCCTACCCTCCTCGCTGTCCAAGCCCCCTTGCAGACAAGGTCCAGCATCCAGTTGTGGCCCTGCTCATCCCCGTGGCATCGCCACCTGCATCCCAGGGGCCTGAGCAAAGATATTTAGGTGCTTGGGGTGCTGAAACCTGCTGGAAACTGTGAGGGTTGGATCCTGGCAGGACTCAGAGGGTGGTGGAGGTGTTGCCAGAGGTGGAGGCATAGGAGGTGCGACCGTAGCGGGCCACTGCATCCTTGCTGATGAGCCCACGCTGCGCCAGGATCTTGAGGAAACTGTTGCGAAACTTCTGCCCAATGAAGGCGTAGATGATGGGGTTGATGCAGCTGTGGGCAAAGCCAAGGACCTGCGTGATGGAGAGGGCTGTGTCAATGCGGTTCCTCCTCTCGCAGGTCTCAGCGATGGCTCGTGTCCTCATGAGGGTGTCGCTCACCAATGTGATGTTGTAGGGCAGCCAGCAGATGAGGAAGACCAGCACCACGGCAAAGATAACCTTCATGGCCCTCTGCTTCTGGGTGTTCTTGGTCTGCAGGAGGGTATGAATAGTGACACCATAGCAGAAGAGCATCACCAAGAGAGGCAGGGCAAAGCCAAAGGTCTGCGGCAGGATCCGCAACACCACCCTCCACTTGGCCGTTTCCTCACCGCTGATGCGCTCGTAGCACACGGTGCCATTGCTGGGTGAGTGGAAAGCCTCACGGAAGAGCAGCACAGGCAGGGACAGCAACACAGAGAAAACCCAGATGCCTAAGCAGACAAACTTCACCCAGTGCCTCTTCTCGGTGGCAGCTCGCGTGGCATAGACGATGGCCAGGTAGCGGTCCACACTGATGCAGGCAAGTAGCAGGATGCCACTATAGAAGTTGGCCTCCTGCAGCACAGAAATGGCTTTGCACATCACCGTGCCAAAGACCCACTCATGGGCTCGATAGGCAGCCCAAAGCGGCAGGCTGAGAGCGAAGAGCAGGTCTGCCACGGCCAGGTTGAGCAGGTAGACATCAGTGACAGAGCGGTTGGTGTGGCTGGAGGTCACCACCAGCACCACAAGCCCATTCCCCACCACACTGAGGATGAAGACAAGGCAGTAGATCACCACCACGAGGTACTTGTTGAGGGCAGAGCCATCAGGCCGGCACGGGGCGGAGGAGATAGCCGTGTCAGGCATGGCTGTGCTGTAGTCATAGGTGTAGTTGTAGAGGGAGAAGAGATTGGCTAAATCCTCAGAGAAGGAGTAGGACACCATTTTCCCTGTGGAAGACAAAGTAGTATGAATGTAGGGTGAAATGGTGGTGCAGGTCAGGAGTGATAGCATCTCTGGATCCCCTGGCCATCTCTGTTGCCCCCTAGGTCCCCTCCCAGCTAGTGAGCAGCCCCACTCCATCACTCCATCACTCCACTGCTGGTGGTAACAGGCAGTGTTGCAGGGAGACACTGTCCCTCATACGCTCTCTTGTACGACACCCCCAGCACCCCTAGATCTGCTTAATTTCATCTCAACCCTGTCCGTCCCCTCTCTCCGATGGAACAGCCACCTCTGCTCAGGTTCGGGGTGTCCTCTATCAATGCAGCATCACATCTTTCCGTCCTGGCCTCTCTAGCATCCCTGGATCCTTCAAAAGCCTCTCAGATCTTTGGATATCTCAGGGCCTCTTGGGCACCACCAAAGTCCTGTGAGAAACTCTGGATCTCTCCAGCCTCTCCATCCCCTCAAGCATCACTGCTAGAGCTGCCTCTCCTGCCACAACAGCTAGTAGTGAGGCTGTGGTCAGATGCCCAGGGCAGGTAGCACTTCAGAAGATCTGAAGGTGGTTTCATGCCCTCCTGTCCCTGTGTGAGTGGTTTCACCTCCCAGGCGGAAAGATGTGTCACCCTTTGTAAGCAGCTTCGGAAATATTTCACATCTCTGGTTTTCCTGTTGCTCAGCTGGGCTCTGCCGAGCATCCCCGTGTCCCCCGTGCTCAGCTGTAATGAGGAAATCACAGGTGAGTCACTCTTCGTGTCTCCTTGCTTGTAGGACACCCTGTCCTGTCCCTGCCTCCTCAGAGACCACTGAGTTTCAGCCCTCTCCCAGTGTGCAGCCAAACTCTCATTGCAATCCAGTTCCACTCATCTGCCCTGTTTCTGAGCCATCGAGCCTGACCAGGGGTTGGCAGTGCCAGGGCTACTTGGGTGTGCTGAGTCTCCACAGTGCTTGGGGATCCCTGGCCCCAAACTGGCTCTGTTTGAACCCAGACTCTCCCTGGGACCAACTTTCCCCTTCTGCCCGGAGGGAATTCCCCACTGCAGCTAGGCCAGTGCCCTGCCCAGAAAAATACTCACCTAGCTCTGCCCAGACCCATTTCTGCGGTGATGCTGGAATGATAATCCTGGGATGGTGATCCCGGGATGGTAATGCCCCAGCATCCCAGAGGACTGCAGCCAGGGACACTGCCGACGCTAATGGGGGAAGGTCCCCCTGAGTGGAGACACTGTGGGCACTGGGCAGAGCAGGACATCAGCACTTCCTCTTGGTCTATTTTTGGCTGCTTCTTTCTGCCTCCTCACCCCAAAGAGTTCTAGTGGTTCCTACAGGAAAGGGTTTCCCCCACCTGCTGGTACCTTGCAGCCAGCCCAGCTGGGAGAGCAAGCAGCACCCCATTTCCCCTCCTGACTCTAGAAGGGCTGGGGGACACTGGCGTGGCCCTGGGGGTCCCCTTGGGGAGGAAGGAGGCACACGCCATGGGGAAGCACACCCCCCCGCTCATTGCTGTGCAAGGAAACAGAAGCAGGCACTTCCCCCCCCCCCCAGAGCACCCACGACCACGACCATTAAGGGGGCTGCACCCCAAATCAGCCCCAAACACAGCCCCAGGTGCCCCCACTCGCTGCCTTCCATTCCCCACTCCAGGCAGCCTCTCAGGCAGCCAGAGCAATCCATCCAGACCCCCATCCCAGACCACTGAACATGTGAGGGGACTCAGCCAGGTGCCGGAGGGACAGCGGAACGCAAGGAAATCGCCATGTCCAGCAGAGCGCCCTGGGGACTCACCGCTCGCTGGTGTCCAGCTCTGGAGCCTTCTCCCAATCCCAAGGTGGTTCTCACCAGGGGCAACCAGGGGACAAATCCAGATGTCACCCCCCAAAGGTTTCTGGCACAGAGCGTGGCAGCACCAAGCCTGGGCAATCTCACCAGGCCAGCTGATGGGTCCCTCACCTGCACCGGCTGTCGTGCCACCTCCCGGCACCCCTTCCCTCAGCTGCCTGCTTTATGCTGCCCGGAGAGGAAGCGAGGTTGCAAAACCTTCTTCTAGCGTGAAGGGGAAGTGGCAGCCACAGGGACCCTTCCTCAGCACCCTCAGGATGCCTGCCTTGGGACTGGGGGGAGCCTGCAGCCCCTCTGTCACCCTCTTGTCGCAGAGTGTCCTTGGGCCACTTGCAGCAGGTGACACAGGGCATATCCAAGGGTGCATCCCCCTCCTGCAGCGATGTACCCCGAGGGGCTCCAGCCGGGGGTGCCCACCTTGTTCGCTGGCCCTCAGGAGACGTAGGGCTCCTCTTCGACACCCGCCCCCGGATGCTGCAGCCCTCTCGGAGAGCAGAGACGGCCAGGGGGCGCTGGCTGGCAGGGCTCTGTGCCTCAGTTTCCCCATGGATAGAGCAGAGGTGGGTGCAAGGGTCCTGGGGGCACAGGGACACGGCAGGGCTGGTTTGCCACCTTTGGGGGTCCCCCCAGAGCAGAACCCTGTGTCCATCCCGCCCTGGCTGCATCATGCTGTCCCGAACGCTGGGTTCCTGCTCCAGCCCAGCAGACTTCAGGATCCCCCCATCACCAGCATCTCCTATGAGACACCCTGGGTAATCTCTGTCCTCTGAGTACCCCTATTGTCTTTAGGGGAAACCTGCACCCAAGGGCACCTGCTGGGCACTCCCATCCCCCTTGGGCACCTCCAAACCCTTGGGGCACCCCCAAACCCTTGGGCACCCCCAAACCCTTGGGGCACCCCCATCCTCACAGCTTTGGGGAGTGTGTCAGTCTTACGGGCACCCTACACTTTTGGGGGACCTCGCTTCTCTGGTGGCATCTGTACAGTTGTAGGGCACTGTCATATGACTGGGGTGTCACTACAGACCTGAGAACGCTCCTATTTCCTGGGGACAACCCCAAAGTTTTGGGTTCCCCCCCAGCTCCAGGGTACACTCACAGACCTCTAGGTTATCCCCACCCCCTGGGATCACTCCACGTTTTTGGGGCACCGCAACCCGTTTGCAGGACACCTCTTTTCCTGTGAGCAACCCCAAATCCCTGGAGCACCCAATTCTTGTGCAGACCCCCATACTCTGGGGCACATTCATTACTTCCTGGGGTGCCCCCATATCTCTGGCAGTACTGCAAACTTTTGGGGAGGCCATTACCCCAGGCACACCCCATATCCCAAGGGGCATCCCACACATTTGGGACCTCTACCTTACCCTAGGAGCACCCCACATCCCCGGGGGGCACCCTATGCTTTTAGGAACCCCCTAACCCCAATAGCACACCATATCCTGGGGGGCACCCCCCGCATTTGAGCACACTCCATACCCCAGGGTGCACCTCATATTCCTGGGAATACCTCATGCTTTTGGGAATCCCTTTACGCCAAGTGCATTGCATATCCTGCGGATACCCTACAGTTTTGGGGAACTTCTCACCATAGGCACATCCCGTACCCCCGGGGGCAACCCACAGATTTGGGGACCCCTTACCCAGAGGCACCAGATATCCCAGGTGGCACCCAACACTTTTCTAATCCTCCCCTTATCCCAAGCACACCCCATATCCCGGGGGACATCCTACACTTTTGGGGATCTCCCGTATGTGAGGTGCACCTAATATCCTGGGGACACCCCACACTCCTGGAGACTCCCCTATACCCTAGGTGCTTCTCATATCGCTGGGAATGCCTCATGCTTTTGGGAATCCTTTTATTCCTGGTACATCCCACATCCTGGGGGGCACCCCACATTTTGGGGACCCTCTTTCTCTAGGCGAACTTCATTCACCGGGGGACACCAGTTTTTTCGGGACTCCTCACCCCAGACGCACCCTATATCCTGGGCAGCACCCCAAACCTTTGGGGACTCCCCTCAGTCCAGGCACACTCCACAACCTGAAGGGATACCCCACAGGCTTGGAGACCCCCTTACCCCTGGCACACCTCATAAACCAGGGGGCACCCCACAGTTTTAGGCGCCCTTCATACCCTAAATGCACCTCACAACCCAGTGGGCACCGCACACGTTTGGAGACCCCCCCACCTCAGGCATACTCCATATCCTGGGGGCACCTCACATCCCCGCATACCCCCTTACTCCAGGAGCACCCCGCATACCTAGGGGCACCCCACAAGTTTGGAGACCCCCTTACCCAGCCACCCCCAAATCCCCCCCGCCCATGCCCCCCTCCACTCGCCGCACCTCCCGTTCCCCCCGCCTGCTCCCCGCCCCGCGCCGGTGGGAGGGGCCAGCATTGACGTCACCGGGGGCGTGGCGTCCTCCCTCGCGCCACCGCCCTCGGGCCGGGCCGGCGTCGGAAGTGACGCGCGGGCGCGAGAGCGGAAGCGGCGGCGCAGGCTCGGGCGGGTCCCCGGTGCGCGCAGCGGGCTCGGCTCCCTCCGGCCTCGGCGCCCTGAGAGCCCCCCCCGCCCTCCCCTCCCGGCGCCGACATGATCCTGCTCGAGGTCAACAACCGCATCATCGAGGAGACCCTCACGCTCAAGTTCGAGGGCGCGGCCGCCGGGTAGGGCCGGGGGCGGCGGGGCCGGGCGCCCGGGCCGAGGGGAGGGCCCGGCGGGTGGCGGGCGGGGAGGGGCGGTGCAGGGTAGGGGGTGAGGAGGGTGAATGGGGCGCGGGCAGCGGCGGGGGCGTGAAGGAGCTGGACTGGGGGTGAATGGGAACAGGGTGAGGAACGGGGTGGAGGGGTGGAATAGAGACAGGATGGGGTTGGGATGGGGACAGAGAGTGGAGGGGCTGTGGTGGGGGTTGAGACAGGATGGGGTTGGGATGGGGACAGAGAGTGGAGGGGCTGTGGTGGGGGTTGAGACAGGATGGGGTTGGGATGGGGACAGAGAGTGGAGGGGCTGTGGTGGGGGTTGAGACAGGATGGGGTTGGGATGGGGACAGAGAGTGGAGGGGCTGTGGTGGGGGTTGAGACAGGATGAGGTTGGGATGGGGACAGAGAGTGGAGGGGCTGTGGTGGGGGTTGAGACAGGATGGGGTTGGGATGGGGACAGGGAGTGGAGGGGCTGTGGTGGGGGTTGAGACAGGATGGGGTTGGGATGGGGACAGAGAGTGGAGGGGCTGTGGTGGGGGTTGAGACAGGATGGGGTTGGGATGGGGACAGAGAGTGGAGGGGCTGTGGTGGGGGTTGAGACAGGATGGGGTTGGGATGGGGACAGAGAGTGGAGGGGCTGTGGTGGGGGTTGAGACAGGATGGGGTTGGGATGGGGACAGAGAGTGGAGGGGCTGTGGTGGGGGTTGAGACAGGATGAGGTTGGGATGGGGACAGAGAGTGGAGGGGCTGTGGTGGGGGTTGAGACAGGATGGGGTTGGGATGGGGACAGAGAGTGGAGGGGCTGTGGTGGGGGTTGAGACAGGATGGGGTTGGGATGGGGACAGGGAGTGGAGGGGCTGTGGTGGGGGTTGAGACAGGATGGGGTTGGGATGGGGACAGGGAGTGGAGGGGCTGTGGTGGGGGTTGAGACAGGATGGGGTTGGGATGGGGACAGGGAGTGGAGGGGCTGTGGTGGGGGTTGAGACAGGATGGGGTTGGGATGGGGACAGGGAGTGGAGGGGCTGTGGTGGGGGTTGAGACAGGATGGGGTTGGGATGGGGACAGGGAGTGGAGGGGCTGTGGTGGGGGTTGAGACAGGATGGGGTTGGGATGGGGACAGGGAGTGGAGGGGCTGTGGTGGGGGTTGAGACAGGATGGGGTTGGGATGGGGACAGGGAGTGGAGGGGCTGTGGTGGGGGTTGAGACAGGATGGGATTTGGAAGCTTGGGATGGAAACACGCTGGTGCCCAGGGGTTTGAGGGGCTGGGCTAGGGGTCTGGGACAGGATGGGGTTTGAGGGGCTGGGACAGGGTGAGGGCCAGGGAGTGGAGGAGCTAGGCTGCGGGGATGGGGGCTGGGTTGTGGGATTGGGAAAGGGACAGCATGGGGACCAGGGAATGGAGGAGCTGGGTGACAGGGACAAGATGGGGGGCACAGGATGGAGGGGCTGAGCTGGGGGATTGGGATGGGGACTGGGTAGGGTTTGGGGCATGAGGGGACTAGGCTGGGAGGTAATGACAAGGCAGGACTGAAGCCTGGATAATGGTGGGGGGTGGCACTAAGGTGGAATGGGGATTGGGGATGAGGAGCACAGATCTGGGACAAGACGAATGGCTGCGGGCTGAGAGGGCTGTGAGGAAGGTCAGTACTGGAGAAGGGGGATCTGGGCAGGGGTAACTGGGCTGTGGTGAAGCTAAGAGGAGCTTGGGCATGGGAGATGAGGGAGCAAAGGCAGGCAGGTGGAGTTGGAGGAGAGAGCAAGGTTTCATGGAGTGGTTAGTGCAGAGACCCAGGGGAGCAGGATGAAGATGGGGAAGGTACTGGAGATGGCAGTGCTGAGGTGGGCAGAGCTGTAGGAGAGGACCCGAGCGAGGAGGGGGTTTGAAAGAGGAGAAGGTGGATTTACAGTGATGTTTGCTTTGGGTAAAGCAGCCTTCATTGGATCGGGCCCAGCATGGTGCCAGCACTAGTACAGAATGTGTGGGGGAGCTGAGAAACAGGAAGCCTGTGTGGGAAGCCGCAGCATCAACCTTTTGCTTTGAGGATGGGGAGCAGATTCCAGCCTGGCCCTCTTCTTCACTTTCCTGAGCAGGAGGGATGCAGGCCCATAAGTGTGCCACAGTGCCTGGTGCCAGCCTGGTGGATGTCCTGGCCTTGGTTGGTGACCTGAGGGGGCTAGTTTGCACCTCTGCTTGTCTGGATGGGACAGTTCAGACCCTGAGGAGCCAGTGATTATTCTGCTTTGAGTGTTGCACCAGGGCTGTAAAGGTGCTTCTCTAAGCATAGCTCAAAAGAGAGTCCCTTCAGATAAATGTCCTTATCTGCAGCCAAGCTACTTGTGGGCTTGCTATGCTGTCTGCACTGGGCACCTTTGTATGGAGACAAAGCCTTGAGAAGCAAAGGTGCTATCTATGGGGTGGAGCCTGCCCTGGTGCCTCAAGAGCTCGGCCCAGGCTACTCTGGGAGGAGACACAGCAGTCTTTTTCTGTGTCACCTTTTCCTGCAGTGGCTTTCAAAGCTCGGAGCCTTTTGTGTGCAGAACTTAGACTGTTTCCTCTGCTTTCCTCTTTCAGTTGACGTCTTGCTCAGGTTGGGGTTTTTTGGTTTTGTTTTTTATAAACCTCACAGGCTGCAGTGCCTTGCTTGATAGTCAAGACTTTTTATTCTACTTGGGCCTCATTGTTTAGTGCAACAAGTTTCCGCAGAGCACAAGCATCGTACTGGGAAGAGAGAGCTCCCAGGTGACTACTGTGGTATCGCAGCTGCATCCATTAGAAAATATTACGTGTATGGATGTTAATAGCACGTGTCAGAAGCACTCATTCATCACAGGTCCATACTGACGCACTCTTACTGCTGGAGAGAGAGGAATGTGTCCGTGTTCTTGTGTTGGTGTAGATGTGTGTGTAGCTGACAGTCTGTGGGTTTAAATGAACTTTGAAACCCCAACTCTATGTGATGGGAGCTGGGGTTTCTGGCTCTGCACCTGCCTGCAGGCACCCGCAGTTTCCATTTTGCTTTACGGTAAAGCTACTCTGCTTCTGCATCAAGACTTGTGCCTGGAATACCGGTTGCGCCTGGATCAATCCATAGTGCAGCTGATAGTGCTCTGGTTTTGCCACTTAGTCCTCTATGGTGTGTTCTTTTCTTTAGATATCGTTTCCACATATGTTCTGTGCCTTGAGTATGTTGCTGGAGGGAGAGGAAGTTCCTTACTTCTGCATTTTTTTCTGTGCTTGTGCTGGGGCCCTCTTGTCGAGGCAGAGACAAAGGTCTGAGATGTGCAGGGAGGTGTGTATTTTTTCTCTTGATTTCAGGTCTTTTAGGGAATTGGTGCTATGCGGTGTTTATTCACATTAAAGTTCTTTTCCCTCTGGCCACTGTTCTGGGGTCATTCCTGTGGCGCTGAGCCTGAAGGGGATTTCCATACTTCAGTGTTTTGGTGATGGGTTTCCCCAAGGTGTACCGTGGGGACAGACACAGGACAATCACGGCAAGATTGAGGTCACCTTGAGGGATTTGGTGACTGGGAGGGATGAGCCTGGGCAGTCGGACAGAGTTGGGTTTACGTTATTTGCTCCAGAGCAGGAGTGGGGCAGACGCAATGCACTGATGTGGCGGTAGTTGATTCAGAGCCAGGTGTGCGCAGTGGCATCAGCACCAGCCTGGGAGTCAGGCAGAGCGGGATTTGTTTCCAAATCCTTTGCCAAAGACCTGTTCTGTAATGTGGGCTGTGTCACTCCCTTCTGCTTCCCGTGGCCACACTGTGGCTGTGGTTGGCAGGCTCCCTGCAGAGCTTTCCTGGACTGTCAGGTGAGAGACACTTCGTGTTTCACTGTTATACAGAGCTAGGTCATGTTTAGAAGCTGGAGCTAATAATTGCTTGTAATATTATCGTCGTATAATATGTGGTGTGAAATCTGCTCTGCGTGAAGGTCTGTGAACTGTCTCTGGAGTCCCATCCCTGAAGGTGTTCAAGGATGGGTTGGATAAGGCTTTGAGTAACCTAGTCTAGCGGAAGGTGTCCCTGCCCATGGTGAGGGGGTGGAGTTGGATGGTCTTTAAGGTCCCCTCTAACACAAGCCACTCTTTGATTGTCGGCATGGAAGATGTCTTGGCTGGCTGCAGACAGAGATCAGCACTTGAGGCAGGGCCTGACCTGTGTCTGAGTTCTCCCTTCGCAATGTCCTTGTGGCTTGGCAGCAGCCACCATTAGTAGGGTAGTTCCTAGTTATTTTGTGTTTGTGAGCAAAACACATGGAAATCTCATCTCCTTGGACAGCCACTGTATTAGCATTTGGATCAAGGTGGTGACAGCTAATGGACTTCAATGCATCCAATTCTTTCTTTTTCTTTATTTAATATTGCAATTTGTTGTTTTAAATCCATTTCCTTAAACCAACCACTTTTTTAAATAAAGACTTAAAACTACAAAGAATCTTTTGGAATAACTTTAGTTAGGAATTTGTGGGTAAAATTTTCAAGCTTTGAACTGCTGCAGTGCAGAAATACATGGTCAGTGTGGAATGAGGTGATTTGTGAGCTTTTGCAGGTGTCAAGAGAATAAACTTCTGTTCAAGAAGCTTTTGACAGATTCATTTTGACTTCAGAAGTTGTCTAGAAGCTAGAGTCACACTCGGGTTTTCACATTTCTGACAGAAGCATGTGAGAAGATGAGCTCTACTGGTTGGAAGATTTTATTTCTCATCATTACTTTCCTTTGTTCACCGCACAGACAGGAAGTAAAAAGCAAACAATTTAAGTGTAAAACATTCTGATGGCTCTCTTCTGTGCCTGGCGGATACTTGTTCATTTAACGCACAGAGAGGAATTGCCTCCCAAAACAGATTTGCTGTCCAGTTTTGACCTGCTCCAATTTAACTGATCTCAGTGAAAGTGGCACAGGGCTTCGTTCATGGGGTTTGGTTTTCCAGCCATACATAGCTTGCCCTAAATCTCTGGTAAATTAGTCATCTGTCTCAAACTGTCACTGATATTTACCCACTGTACAAAGAAAACAAATTTGCATAGCTGGAGAACACTGTGATTTTTCCTTGGTTGGGGGCGGAGGGAAGAGAATATCAAATCTTTGGTTTCCTTACAGCATTTAGTAAGTACAGATCTGCAGGGCTTCATGACTATTAGCTCATGACATAGGGAAACAGCTGAAACGTGACCTTCCCTGATGCAGAGCGATGCCGGAGAGCTGGGCTGAAGCTGCACCTGTGTGCTTTACGGTATTTCCCACTTGCAGTCATTTTGGTGCTTGTTGGCTGTAGAGCTGAACCCTTCAGACAGTGAGGCTGAGTGCTGGATGAAACAGAGTAGTGTCAACTTTGTGTTTGTGATGTGACACACAAAGTGAGCTCATTGTGGGGAAACCAAGAAGCATCTGCAGGCCATCGGGCATGCTGGGCGGGTAGAGGAGCTCCAGGCACCATGGAGAAGCTCCTTGTGGGAGTGGCTGTGGTGATCCATGGCTCCAGCATGTCAAGGGAGCCTCGTGTCCCCACTGAAAACAGGCTGCTCCTCTGCCACCCCTCCTTCTTGCTGACACAGACATTTCCATGGCTTCAGCAGAAATGGGATTGGGGAAGTGACCTGGGTTAAAATTACACAGGCAAAACTGGGTATTTTTAGACCAGATGAGTTTCCTCATCCCATTCATTGTACGAAGGCCACTCACTATGGTGCAGCTGAGGAGCAGGGATCAGATTCCTTCCTGCAGCAGCAGGTGCTGGCTTAGTGTCCTCACAAGTCCAGCCTGGAGCCACGTGTCTCGCCAGTGGGACCTCATCTGCTGAAACTCTGTGTGCCTGACTCTGAGGAGCACTCAGGCAATGCTGCTGGCAGAAAGCAGTACCCTGAGGTTTAACATGGCATGGGCAGCACTGTAGGCCTTGACTGTTTGCATTGACCAAGTGTGCTATAGGTGGCTGAGCAGAGCTCCTGGGATGCCACAGAATCTGACTTCAGCCACCAGGAGAGATGACTTTGCGTTAATGGTGAATGGTGAACCATCTCTGTCTGGAGCTAGGCAGTGCTCTGCTTTCAAGCAGTAGAGTAAGGAACAGGAGGGAAGAGCAGCCCAGCTCTGCAAAGTGTTAGGCTTTTGCAGGTTGCTCTGTCATCACTCAAGCCTCAGTTTTCATCTCAGGTTTCCAAGAGGCGGCCTGCTCCATGTTATCCTCTGCAAATGGTTTTCACTGCAGCCGCGGGTGCTTGACACCAGAGAAAAGTGGGTATTGATTGCTGTGCTAAAGAAATGCAGGGGATGGTGCATGGTGCGTGCAAGATTAGACTCTACCCCGGAGACCTGCGCCGTGCTGACAGCTGATTGCTCCGACAGGGAGCTGTGGCCTTCCTGCCTGCAGATGGAACAGAGGCACGCTCTGGAGTGAGAACCTTCCTGGAAGCAGACCTGCGCATACCTGAGCACTGCAGGATCAGCCTGTGCTTTGTCTGCTGGGAATCTCAATGCCTTCCTACCAGCCAGCCTCCTCCAGGCTGCCCTGCTTACTGCGAGGGAGAAGCTTGGGCATGGAGGGGTCACCTAACTGAGAGGGGAGAGTTGGCACGCATGGGGGCTATCTTATGCCACTCAGCATCACCCTGACAGAGCACTCCTGCTCGATTGAGTTCATGGTGGGTGTGCTGCCAGATCTACGGGAGCTCTTTGATTTCATACATTCGCACAGCTTACACAGAGTACCTTTTGTTAGCTGAGCGGGGCTCAGGAGCGGAGGAACCATTCATATAATTTTAGACATTGCTGATAATATTTTTGTTGGGGTGACCTGCAGGCAAGAGCCTGCAGTCTGTCACTGAATCTGGTTTTCTATCTCTGAACTGTATCAGCTCTGGTGATCTGAAAGCTTTCCTCAGAGCTTTAAGCTTTGAAATAACCCCTGTCCCCTTTTTATCCCCTCTTCTCCTCTGGGCCAAGAGATCAGTATATCTGCATGCTTGCAGCTTTTAAAATAATTGCCATCCTCCTTTTTTTGGGTACAGACCTTTATTGGGATGTGGGAGATGCTTCAATACGGTTGTCGGCCAAGTTTGCATTTAGGTCTGTTTAATAGAGAAGATGAGGGCTCTGTATAATTAGTCTTCATTTTTCTGTTCTTAAATTCACTGTAACATATGGCTGAGAGCCTCGTGGCCTGGGAGTGAATTGGGAAAGTTTGGAAGTTGTCCGAGTCAAAACTAAGGAAATGCTATCAAAAAAAAGGTTTGCTGTTGCTCTTAAGTGCTTGCTGGCGTCTCTCCACGGGCACCGTGGCTCTTCATGGATGCTTTGCCAGGGTGAAAAATCTGATTTGGAGTTGGCTCTGTATTAGATAGAGCATAGGAGGCATTCAGAGATGAATAGGAGGGATACAGGCAAGAGGACATAAAACCTGTCATGGCCTTTTATTGTTACAAGCTGAGGGCAGATGAGATTTGGTGTGGATTTGACGTCAAACCTGGTGTTATCAGAAAGTGGACCATTGCTGCTGCTCAGAACTGCCATTTTAATGTTTGAGTCCAGCAGGGTTTTGCAGAAAGGTCTGGTCTGGATTCAATGTTGAGTGCAGAGAGGAACCATCTCAGTTGTTCCCTGTATGAGCAGGTTTATTGTCTGTTTGAGGCAGGGGGTAGCACGCAGGGAAGGTTGCTGGGGGAGGCTGGCGTTCAAGTAGTGTTGGTGGTAAGGTGCTTGGAGGGATCACAGCCGCTCTCTGCCTTGGGAGCAGATGGGCTGTACTGTCTGAAATCATCTGAGTGTAGCCAGGCTTAATCTGGTTCTCAGAGACTTGAATCAGGGATGCAAGTGACCCCAAAAGGAGCTCCCGCCTGCCCAGAGCTCTGCTGCAAAGCAGAATGCAAAAAGGATGTCTGGGATTTACAGTCACTGCTAAATCTCACCATGGATTTGGATGAGTCTCATCTTGGGCGCAGGAGACAGTAGGCCACACTAGATCGGGCAGAGCTCTTCAGGATCACACCAGTAACCTGATGGTAACCACTATCCATCCTGCAGCAGCACAGCCTCAGACCCAGACCTGCTGCATATTCCCTGCGTGAGAGCGGGGCAGGCTGGAAAGGCTAAATACAGAGAGAATATTGCTGTGCCTCCACAGGGTGTTGAGCATTTCCCCACTGCTGCTTCTGTTGCAGAAGATGGTTTTGCTGGGTGGTCAAGGGGAAGTGATCGCGTGTGTGTGACCATCGCTTGTCCGGAAGTTGCGGGAGGCTGGAGGTGAGAGCTCTGCTCCCTTCTGCCTGGGGACTTCTTGGGGGAACAACAATTTGGGTAGCAAAAGGCGTGATTTTTCTGTTGTAGAAATGTTTTAAGTAGCCAGGATAGTTTTGATGAGGTGAGGCAGAGAAATAAATAGAAGCACATCAAGCTTTGGTCTTGTAAAGCTGCTGAACTGTGAAGGGCTAAGAAAGATCGCTTCACTCCCAACCACACTGCTCCCCTGAGTCAGACCAGGCCTGGGTTACCTACGAGTGTGTCAGGCGAGGCAGAAAAACCACTCTGCAGTAGGTGACGGGGCCAGCGTGGCTGCGAGGAGCTCTGTATGCAGCTCACGTGAGCGCTGGCTTCACTGAATCTGTGCACTGGGAGACGGCTGAATGTTCAGCTCCCAAAGTTCTGCCCAGCTACTTGCTTTTCCCTTAAATATTTCCACTCCTCACCATCCCCAGGTACAAGAACTGAGCCACTCAGTAAGTTGTTGTTAAAATAACTTCTCTAAGAAATCCGTGCTTGCGCAATGAAATGTTCAGAAATGGGATCGTGTCAGCTGTAAGCTTTTGTGTGCAGAACAAAGGCTGTCATGCAGAGCCATTAACCAGCTTCGGGTAGGTGGTGTCGCACGGCTTCTTAAATAACACAACAAGCAATCTTCCTGCCATCCCACCGGGTACTGGGCCAGTAAGCAAGGAATCGTTGTCCTTCTTAAAACAACTCCAGTGCGTTGGCCATCAGTTGTTTCTCTGCATTGCTTGGAAGGAGTTGCTGTGTTTGGAGACTCTGCTGGGAGCCAAGGTTCCAGGAGGCATCAGCTTCATGTGTGTGTGGAATGGGATTTGAACAAGTGTAACTCTGAGGAGATGAAACAGAGGTTTAGGAATGTGTCCTCTTTAATATTCCTAGCTCTCGTGTGCCTGACTGTGCTATCTTTAAAGCTTCCTACATAGGTTTCTTTTTTATGAAAATTGATACTGCCATCCAAGCTGATTCCCAAATCTGAGTGTGGTGCTCTAAAAGAGGAACATGTCTGTATCGACTGACCAAGTGAGATCAGTGGGATTTTCTTCCATCTCTGCTCTGAGCAGTCCTCACGGAGCAGAAGCAGCTTGGATGTGGCTTGAGAAACTGCTCCCCTTTCCAAGAGCCAAAGCTTGAATATGCAGCCAGGGATGTCCTGTGAACCTCCATCTCAGGCCCAGCTGGGAGGGGAAAGTGGGAGCGAGAGATGTGACAGGTAGCTGGCGCAGGCACTAAACTAAAGGACCTGCCTTGGATGAACTTGCACTGCTTCTGTCAAGTGTATGTTTTTTTTCTTCAGCGATGCAGCATAAAAGACAGAGGCTCTCTGCCCCCCCAACAAATAGCTGTGCTTTTCACAGCTATTAACTCTCAAGAAGCGACAACACCTCATTATTTCGTCTTAGAATCTCCAGCCAGGGGTTAATTCCTCCCTTTCCACCCAAGTGAATTGATCTTGACGCAGTGTATGGTCTGGGATCAGTGCTGTTCAGTGCCTTAGCTTCCCTGCGTTATCCCTCTTGAGTTTTAGTGCATCCTGGTCATTCCTGACTTCCAGGAATGAGGCTGTCTGCAGAAAAGCTGATGGAAGAACAATGGTTTGTGCTGGGGAACAAAAATCATTAAAACCTTTCCAGAGTATAGTGAGGGAAAGTAGATATCTAGTCATCGATCCCCCCACCTTTCCTGGTGTGTGTACCAAGGTGCAGCCAGTACCCAGCAGCACACGTGTGCATCGACACAGCAAGTTGGCCTTTAGACAGCGTAGCTGAGACCACAAGGCTGCCTCGACGCGCTGGCTTTGGTTTGGAGGGGTGTTTTGGTACGTTGGTTGAGACAGGTGTGAATGAACTGTTGCAAAGGCTAGGTTTCCCTTAGCAGCAGCCTGTGCTCTATTCAGTACCGGCTGCTTTTGAAAACCAAGTGGAGATACGCTGTGAAACAGCAGTAGCAGCCTGGCATTTTTATCTTATTCTTGTTTTTCACCGCTGCTGTCAGCATTGGAGGTACCTTGGTTTTGCTCCCTGTTGGAGAATGACCTATTAATACCAGTCCGCTCAGAGTTGCCCAAGCAGTTCTGTCATGCCAGTCCCAACAAAATCACTTCTCAAAAGCAGTTAGATCTTTCACAGGATCCTTCTCTTCTACAGATCATGGACAAACAGGCCAATAGTGTTTGTCACTATATTATTAGATCCTCACACCAAAAATGTAAGACATGATGTGTGTTTGGTATGCGAGGTCCTCTTATTGCTGATCCAGAATTCCAAAGCCCACATTAGGCGGTGATAGAGCAAACCCAGAGCTATAGTTTTTTCTGCAGAGGCAGCTGTCATTGTGTTGGGGTATTTTGGAAGGGATGGGGCAGAGCAGGATGAAATGCATGTCTCAAAGGTTTCCTTCTGTGGCTTGCTCCTAGCCCGGAACTTGGAGAAGGGGTCTTGCGTGAGTGCGTTATATCAACACGTTCACAGAGCCGCTGTTGATGGTGAAGGAGGCACCATGTCAGGAAGGATTGCTCAGCCTCTAAGTCCCTTCCATGAACTGGTATTGCAGGAACTTACAAAAGAGCCTCTGTCCCCAAACCTATGTCGTGGCTGTAATGCGCTTTTTAAAACAAACTCCTTAGTGACGAACAGCTTTCTCAGACATTTCTAACTGGAAATCTGCAATCTCAAAACATATTAATAAACTACAAATAATAACAATCTCTGCTAGCTTCAACACCTACTTTATATCATCTGGGATAAAAACAGTGTTAATGGGAATAGGAAGAAGATCTTTTGTTGAAGGGGTTATCTGCTGGTTGAACAGCAGGAGATAGAAGGGTTTTCAGGTAGAGCTGCTTGTGAGAAATAAGGCATTGGAAATTAATCCTCTTTCCTTCACAGCTTGGAGGCTGCTGTTTGAGCTCTCGCTTACCTCCTTTGTTTTCTTTGCTTTCTAGAAATAAGCCAGAGGCAGTAGAGGTAACATTCGCAGGTAAGCTCCACAGCTCTCAGCTTCTGGGAAGAAAGGTCTTACTCGAACGGTCTGCCCATGGTTATGCCTGGGGTACCCAGATTCACCCAGTGCTGCTGCGGGGTTGGGGAGGAGGGCCACATAGGACCTGATGGTGTGGATGCCCTGCAGTGTCCCCAGAGTTGAGGCTTTGTCAGCTGCTCCACTATTTTCTTTTTCTGTCCACCTTCCCTGGGACTTTCCCCACCGCAGCGAGTTCAGTGGTGGCAGCACTTGATTGGTATGTGTGTGCTACATAAGCTTTCTTACCTCACCTGTTCTCCAGTCCTGCCCTTGATGCTGCTTGTTGTTAGTTCTTCAGGACCATCTGATTTGGGTTCTTAGAAAGCTGGCTGGGGGTGACAGGCAAGGTGCATTCATTGCCTGAAGTATGCTCTCCAGGATGAGAAGTGCCAAGGAAGTTCAAGTGTTCATTAAGCAACTGATTTTTTGCTTCTGTTATCAAGAATTTGTGTAAGCTGCAGAGCTCCTTGGGGAAGTGGAACTTGCTAGGTAGCTGGAGGGTTGCCTTTCCCTGCTTTCTGCCCTCCTTGCTTAGTCTGCAGTGAAGTGGAAGCTGTCTCAGCAGGCAGCAGCTGAGCTGCCTTTGCTGGCAGAGATGTTTTCTCCTCCAGGCTGCAGCTCTGGCCTAGTGGTCACGTCAATCACTTTCTGTACTGGCCGTCCAGAAGGCTTCTGTCTCTGTGTGTTTGTATCTTTGTGTGTTGAGCACAAGCAGATTTGCCCAAGATGCTGAATGACACTAAACTAAAGCTTTTTTGTGACAGACAGGTGTCAAAACTGTTTTCACCGGTTTGAATGATAACAAGGTCTCCATACATGACACTACCATTTTCCTTCATTATGAGTTTCTCTCTTGGTGTATGTGTGAGGACTGGAGCAGGAGGAACTGTGTCGCTTTATGCAGTTCCTAGAACATGTAGGGAAAAAACACCCTCAGAAATAGGAACTGATTTCTGTTCCCTCATGTTTCTCTTGCTTGCTTCATAGACTTTGATGGAGTCCTTTACCATATTTCAAACCCCAATGGAGACAAGACAAAAGTGATGGTCAGTATTTCTCTGAAATTCTACAAGGAGCTCCAGGAACATGGTGCTGACGAGGTGAGTGAACATCTCTGGGCCATGACCCTACAAATACTGTCTTAGGATGGGCAATGTCTTTGTGATGTTGAAGGATCCAACATCCAACCCTTGGAGAAGCACCTGTTCTCCCATCTCATGCTGGTCGCATCTCATTCCTGTGGCAGCCAGGAATCCCACTTTGCTGTAAGACAAGAGCACAAGTGTGTTGATACTCTCATGAATAAGAAGTCATCTTACATGATCCTAAAGCCTGAAAGGTGGAAGGCATTACTAATTTTACAAGTCCAAATGAGTGTGAGGCCTGACCATATAGAAATAGTTTCCCTAACTGATGTGCTGAGTCCACCAGTGAAGGAAGGCACCAAGACAAATCTGGCTCTGTTCTTCTGACTATAACCACACTTGAGAGCAAGTGATGGGCTCCTGCTGAGTGTGCAGACTTTGATCTGCAGCCTGGTTCCCTTTTTGCTGCTCCTGTGTGTAGTAGCAGGTTCAGTTCCTGTTGAATGGACCAGGGCTGTGAAGGGCCATTTATGGTAGAATGAAGGAGCCTCTCTGAGCTGTGGTTGGGTGGAGAGGCAGGAAATGTGACTCAGTTCCTGAGTCAGTTTTCAAATCTCCACATTGTAACAAATGGGGTTCACCCAAGGCTTTTCAGCATGCAGCGTTGCAGACTTGGGGAAGAATGGCTGGAAAGCTGCCGGGAGGAGAATGACCTGGGAGTGTTGGTTAACAGTCATCTGAATACGAGCCAGCAGTGTGCCCAGGTGGCTAAGAAAGCTGGTAGTATCTTGGCCTGTATCAGAAACACTGTGGCCAGCAGGACCACGGAAGTGATTGTGCCCCTGTACTTGGCATTGGTGAGGCACCTTGGATCCTGTGTTCAGTTTTGGACCCCTCGATACAGGAAGGATGTTCAGGTGCTGGAGTGTGTCCAGAGAAGGGCAGTGAAGGTGATCGAGGGTCTGGAGCACAAATGTTATGAGGAGCAGCTGAGGGAACTGGGGTTGTTTAGCCTAGAGAAGAGGAGGCTGAGGGGAGACCTCATCACTGTCTACAACTGCCTGAAAGGAGATTGTAGCGAGGTGAGTGTTGGTCTCTTCTCCCAGGTGACAGGTGATGGGGCAAGAGGAAATGGTTTCAATTTACACCTGGGGAGGTTCAGATTAGACATCAGGAAAAATTTCTTCACCAAAGGGTTGTCAGGCACTGGCAGAGCTGCCCAGGGAAGTGGTTGGGTCACCATCCCTGGAGGTGTTTAAAAGATGGGTAGACGAGTTTCTCAGGGCTATGGTTTAATAGTGGACAGGTAAGGTTGGACTCAAAGATCTTTTCCAACCAGGCAGTTCTATGATTCTTTTGCCTCTGTGTGTCTGTCCTTGGAGGAAAACAGGGAAACTGCTCCAGGAGTTTATTGTGAGTCTGGCGATAAACAGGTGATTTGAACCCAAAAGGAATTCTGCAAGTTGTTGTATCACAGTATCACAGTGTCATAAGGTTGGAAAGGACTTCTGAGATCATCAAGTCCAACCTATAACCAACACTAACACCAACACCCACACTAATACCAACCATCATCTAAGCCATGGCACTCAGTGCCTCATCCAGTCTCCCCTTAAACACCTCCAGGGTCGGCGACTCCACCACCTCCCTGGGCAGCGCATTCCAATGGCCAATCACCCTTTCAGTGAAGAACTTTTTCCTCACATCAAGTCTAAACTTTCCCTGACAAAGCTTGGGTCCATGCCCAGGATAGTAAGATGTACTAAAGTCAGAACAAATATAACCGAGTGCCCTGCTTTCCTGGTGGGTGTATGCAGAGCTTTGAGAGCAGCATTGCCCACTACTCAAGGCACTGCTGCTGGCAGACGAGTCAAGCAGCCTAAATGCTGGAGCTCTCCCAGCGTGTTTAGTGAGGATCAATATGGTGTGTGATCCCAAGAGAACTGCTGTGGTGGGCAAGTGGCTGACACCACTGTGCACCAGCAGCCACCGCGGTGGTGGTGGAAGGCAGCCTTCCATGCTTCTAGAGGAAAATGGGATCTCTGCAGGACTGCCTTGGGATTGCTGACTGAATAGAAATTACATTTTTAAATAGCCAGTTAGCAAACTGTTACTTTCTGTGCTTCCCTGGAGATGACAGAGCTTGCTTCTCCTCTGTCCTTGTTGAAAGCCCACTGTGAGGAGTACAAAGTGGAGTTCCAGCTAAGGCAGAGCATCTCCCTAGGCTGCAGCAGGCAGGCTCTCTGCTGACAGGAGGCTTTGGCATGCAGAGAGCCCATGCATCCTCTTGCGTGGTATTTGGTGTCATCCCAGGAGGGCCAGTTCTGCTACAGCAATGTTGTGTTCTTCTCTGCGAAATACCTCCTGTTCCCAGCCGCCCTCATTGACACAGATCTATGGCTCAGTTGAAAATTGCCATTGTTGTAAAATTATGTCTGAATAAAGGTTTTTGCTGTGCTGTAGGCGGCTCTGCTTCTGGGAGGCGTCCAAGCTGCCTGGCAGTTTCCTCCCCATCTGTCCCATGCGATAGGCTGAGACAGGGCTGGCATTTGCCCAGCCACACTGTGCCTGACCCCTGCTCCGGACTTGTGTTCCCGCAAGGAGAGGGAGAGGGCACGCTTTGCCTCTGCCTTTGAGTGGGTAGTAAGGGTTCCAGCCCTCAGTTCTGTTGTGTCAAGCTATTCTGACAGTTCTCCTTTGAAGGTATGAGGTCTATGGAAGGAGTTTTCTTTCCTGCACAAATTCAAGACTAGCAGAACTTTACAAAGTTGCAGTTTTGAGTCCTGTCCTGTAGCACATCACATGTCAGTGGGGTTCAGGGAGCTTTGCTGAGAGCAGGAGCAGCCAATAATACTAGAGGCCAATGACTTAATAGTTGTCCAGATTTACTTAGATTAGCAGAGGCAGAGGCTGTAATTTGATGTTTCTAAATGGAGACCAAACATGGCTTGGGTTGTGTTAGAGGAAACAACTCGAATAGCTTGTGCTCTCAATGTTTAATTTCTTTCCTAGGTTTTGAAGAAAGTCTATGGAAGCTACTTGGTAAATCCTGAATCAGGTAACCCTGTAATAACATTTATTCTGTGTGTGTGTATGAATGCAATTCCAAAATTACTTAAGTGGCCTCAGAAATGCTCAAATGAAGGCTGCACTGCAAGAGCTTGATGCCTGAGGGTCTCTATACAATGGATGGCAATTTAAAAAGTGGCTCAGGTACATCAGCTCTGAAGTAGCTTGCAGCACAAGCTGTAATTCTTGATGCAGCCCTCCTTCAGGAAGCCTCTGTTCCTCATGGTTGGGGTCTTTGTTCTTCTCAAAGACGCTTTGTGAGACACAGGAAAACCATGGTTACCTGTGACAGCATTTCTTCCTACTCACTGCAAAAACTTGGGAGCAGCTCAGCCAGCATGTGTGTTTGGAAGCTCAGGAAGGAGCCCTAGGAGCGTTGCCATGGCCACACACCAAGTTCAGGCATGGCTTCTGTTGATGCTTAGCCCCCCTGGGGATTTCGGGAGGGCTTAAGGGAAAGTTGGGATTTCAGGTGTCTCGCTCCAGAAAATTTCTCTGGCTTCAATAAGGCCCCACATAGGTTATTAAGATTCATTGCTGTCCCTCCCCAGGTTACAATGTCTCTTTGCTCTACGACCTGGAGAACCTTCCTGCAGACAAGGACTCAATTGTACACCAAGCTGGCATGTTGAAGCGCAACTGCTTTGCTTCAGTCTTTGAGAAGTATTTCAAATTCCAGGAAGAGGGCAAAGAAGGAGAAAAAAGAGCTGTCATCCACTACAGGGACGATGAGACAATGTAAGTGTTCAAAGCAAGCAGCACAGGCATTGGACATCTGTCAGTATACTCTCTGCTCCTTCTCACAGCTGTGGGTTGTGGTGGAGAGTCAGGAAATCCTACTGCTCCCAGGGTAATAAGGGCCTGTCCTAGGCTGTTAGAAGTGAGGGTAGTGCTCATCCTTTGGGCTGTAGGGATGTTACGCAAGAGTCTCTGTTAGTGGCAGCACTTGTGACTGCATGCAGGAGAGGAACTGGCCACTCCCAACAGAAGTGTTTTGCTCCCTGTAAATACTGTCTCCAGGGAGGGGAGATTTTCAGCAGCCAGGCTTGTGAATGGTTGCTGTATTTACTTGACCTTGTCACGTGCTTGCTTCCTCATCCAGTTGTACTTCTTGGCTCCTGATCACAGCTGGGTTCTCATCTCTCACACACCTGCAGGTACGTCGAGGCAAAAAAGGACCGCGTCACAGTTGTGTTCAGCACAGTATTTAAGGATGATGATGACGTGGTGATTGGAAAGGTGTTTATGCAGGTATGGAAGCTGAATTATGGGGAAAGGGTCTGGTCAGATGCCTTCATGCTTGAAGCAGCATTGCTGAACAAGCAGGTGTTAAGTTGAAGTGAGCTCGCAGGCATTTAAATGCTTGCAGAGCTCCAGTTTCCCTTGGGATGGAAGAACCACATGAACAGGCACAAGCAGTGTATCTTGTAATCCAGGCCCTTGTATTGGCATCTTTTATTATCGATGGTCTTGCTTGTATTGGACTATCAAACATTTTGTGTGTTACAGTTGAGAAACACCATGATGAATACTTCAGTATCCACCTTGAGGTCCTGTAGTGCAGCTGTGGTGTAGGAACTGACAGTGGTGGAGGGGCCACAAAGGGACTAGAAGGGGTGAGGCGACGTTGTGTTGTGCCTCAGATGGTGCTGAGGCTTCGTCACCTCAGAGTTTGTTCCTGCTAATGCTCAAATACTGTAGAGAGACCCCATCTGGAAGCAGCCCAGTGTGACTGCTCTCACATGCTGCAATGAGCTTTTGCATTTCAGCTTTTCAAAGCTATGAGTTTGCTTGGTTTGCGAGCTTCAGTCAGTCATGATAATGCCAAGTACTTCTGGACTCTGCTGCCCTTTGCAACTGCCACGTAGCTGGGAAGCATTCAGAGGCCCATAGTAAATGCTTCACGTGTCCAAGTGACTGCGTGCAGTCTGTGGAGACATTTGCTTACAGCTGGGAGGGTTTGCTGCGTGGTGGCTTGTATGTTCATCTATGTCGCCGGCCCACCAGGCTCACCTGGGGAGCCTCCTGTGCTGGCACAGCCATGGAGCAGGACCTTGCAGGGTGTTCTAGGGCAAGAGGAGCTAATTCAGCCTGTTCATTCATAGGTGCTATGCTGTGTTGCTGACAGGCTCATGGACAGCAAGTCACTGGCCCAGTTTGCTGAATACCAGTTTACCTGTGTTGAGGGCCATTACAACAGGGTTTGTTGTGCTGGGAGTCGTACCTCACAGCTTGCTCTCTGTCCTTCAGTTATGGGCATGGCATCTGCTCTGGCTTTGAGCTTTTCCCCACCAGCATATCCCACAGCCTGGAATTCAGCTTTTAAAACAAGGAGGAAGGCATGCAGTGAACAAAACAGGGTTTGTGAGACTCCTGGGGAGGTGGCAGGGCTTCAAGGCAGCAGCTGTCCCAGAGTCACCATGTCCCAAGTTCTTGCATTTTACAACAGAGAATGCAGCTCCTGCCCAGCCACAAGAATTTCCACTCAGAGCCATGCTGGCACCTTCCCTCCAGCTATGGCTTTTGCGTAACACAGCCCAGCCTCATCTGGGCTCTCATGGAGAAAATGTGACCATTAACTAACCAGTAAAGCCTTTTGAATCATTTTACCCTCTGGCAAAAGCAGACAGAAGTTAAGCAGACACAAGCTAAGCATTTCATTAAAGAAACCCCAGTGAAATACTCAGTTCTCTAAAAGGCCACAGATGCTCCTGCCTTTCCCAGGGTGAGCTGTTCCAAGAAGAGAGGAGAGGCTGATGATGTGTAGGCTAGCATGGGGATCAGCGAGGCAGAGGGGAGGCTGCCCTGCCTTGGGGCACAAGAGCAGTGTCTGGACAGTCCTGTAATTCCTGAAAGGCGAAGCCCATTCATTTCATGTGAGATGGGTTTTGTGCTGCTGTCAAAGACGTTCCATGGCAGAAGGGATCTCCCTGCCAGGAGGTTCTGTTTTGAGACTTAGAGAGATGTTAGGACAAGCAGGCTTCACAAACTTCAAACCTATAGATACTTCTTAATGCCTGCTCGAGGACTCCTGGTGGGAGATGTTTTCTCAAATGGCAGAGTCTTTACACTGTGTGTGATGGAGACCTTGCAGCCCTGTCTGAGAAATCCTTTCCTCTAGGATGATGGGCACTGCACATTTTGCTGGAAGCATTGGTGGTATTGACTTTCCTGCAGGAGCTGTGCTGTCTCATGTTCTTGCTCAGGAAGTATCCCTTCCACAAAACACCCATGGCAGGAAGTGTGATGCTAAAAGCCACCCCAGGTGAGGAGCTGTGCTATAGACACCTGTAAATCCATGATAGCTATAGCTTTTGGTCTGATTCTGCTAGGAAAAAGGATTGTTTTTCAGAGGTTTGGCCTAATTGACTCGGGCCATCTGGAGAAAGCTATAAAGCCTGCTCAGTTCCTCTGTGATCATGGGTACTCCGTATGTTGCTGTAGTGTCACAGAGGGGTTGACCTTCGCTTTGTCTTGTTCAGGAGTTCAAGGAGGGTCGCCGGGCCAGTCACACAGCCCCACAGGTGCTCTTCAGCCACAGGGAGCCACCCTTGGAGCTGAAAGACACAGACGCGGCCGTCGGCGACAATATTGGCTACATCACCTTTGGTAAGTAGGCAGCTTTGAGGCCTGAGGACACTCAGGGAGGAGAGAGGTTCCTGCTACTTCATCAAAAACAGAAATTTTACCTTCCCTGAGCGTTGAAAGGGGTCATTGGATGCTGAAGGGACTCTGGAGTTGCATTCTGTGTTACCTGCCCCCTTCACTGTGTCCCTTTCCTGGGTCATGGAAGCAGACAGTGAGCCATTTAGTGCCTGCCTGTAAAAATAAGTTCAGCATTTGGGAGCAAAAGAATCATAGAATGGTTTGGGTTGGATGGGACTTTAAAGCCCATGCAGTTCCAGCTCCCCTGCCATGGGCAGGGACACCTCCCACCAGACCAGGCTGCTCAAGACCCCATCCAACACTTCCAGGGAGAAAGCATCCACAACTTCCCTGGGCAACCTGTGCCAATGTCCAGAAGGGTGGCTTTGCTGTGATATTGCAGAAACTGGAGGTTTCTGGTGGGAGGTTTCATGTGAGTGTATTTTGTAGCTCATCCAGCTGCAGGCAGCTGTGCAGAGCTTGATCAGCAGAGGCAGAGAGCAGTAGCTGGGCAGCAAGTTCTGCTTCTCCAGCTTTGCCTCTTTGCCCTGGGCCAAACACTTCCATCTCTGATGAGCCACTTTCCCCTGCCTGCAGAGGTGCTGGCCAGCAGAGTCATCGCTTCCTCCTGGGCAGCAATGCTGATGGCTGAGCTGAGGAGTCCAAACCTTGCCCTGTGCAAAGGGAAAGGTCTTTTCCAGAGAAACAGGGGTCATGGCTGGATGTGCCGTTAGGGTCTCTCTCTCAGGCTGCAGTTCAGAGCTCAGGGGCAGAGCACAGACATTGCAGGGGGAGGTGAAGTTAGCACTGCCCTCCTCCCGTGCTGGGAATGGTGCCCTGAGGTTGTGGCAGCTCAGCAGCTATGGGAGGGCTGTGTAATGGCAGGTCTGGGGTGGAGAGCAAGACTTCATTCTTGTCAAGACACAATCTCCCTGTTATCTGATCTGACAGTCCCAGGTGAAACCACCCAGACAAAACGATCTCTCTGCCTTTGGATACCGGACACTGTGTCCACTTATCCAGCCTGTGGAAAGAGACCTGCAGTAACCAGATCTGGCTCTGTCCCAGGGCCAGCAAGCTGTCAGACAGGGATCCAAGACTGGTTTCAGGATCTAAGGGCAGACTGGATCTTCATATCGGTTAAGCAGCCAGGCCACCCTTGTCCACGTCCCAGCTTTCCGCTCTGTTTGCTTCTCCCAAGCGCTGAAGTAGCACCATGCTGTTTCCTACAGCGCCGTCATCCCTTGCCTGTGTCCTCTGGAGCGCACAGCTGTGTCCAGGCTGCTGCGGGAGACATGCAAAAGTGCTGCTGAGCCCTGTGTTTAAAATCACAGGTGCTCCTTAATCTTGATGTGTGTCATAGTAAAGGGAGAGAGCAAAGTAGGCATTCAGAACAGTGAAGCTTCCAGCACCGGAGGAACCGAAGGCCTTTGGTACCTTGGGAGGCTCTAATTTGTGTCACCCTCTTCTTTCAGTGCTGTTCCCCCGTCACACCAATGCTGCTGCCAGAGACAACACCATAAACCTGATCCACACGTTCCGGGACTACCTGCACTATCACATCAAGTGCTCAAAGGTACTGAGGGGACAGGGCTGGGGCACGTGAGGTACCTTTGGCCTGTCTAACCTGGATGCTGCAGGAGTTTCTCCCTGAGAACCCACCAGGGCCTGGCATTGCCCTCCCCAATCACACAGGGTTGGCAAATGATGCATCATCACCTTCTCCCTGATCTTTGGTGTAGGCAGCACCCATTTACTTCCCATCCTAGCAGTGAATTCTCTTTCCCCTTTTGAATCTGGTTTTCTTTCTGGGAACAGAAATAGGAGTAACTGTTCAGTGAGACCTGGATTTGGCCAGTGCTTAGGCAGTGATTTTCACTGTTGCCTCCTGAAGCCCCCTCGCAGCACCATGGATGTGCAGAGCTGCTCCAACAGGGAGCAGAAAGATAGCTCCCACCTCATGACCTGAAATGTCAGCTATGAAGACAGGATCCTGACGTGTCCCTGTTTTGTCCCAATGAAATGCAGGCCTATATTCACACGCGTATGAGGGCAAAAACATCAGATTTCCTTAAGGTGCTGAACCGTGCCCGTCCAGACGCAGAGAAGAAAGAAATGAAAACAATCACGTAAGTAGCAGAGCAGGGCCCAGCTCTCTGGGCTTCTCTGCCAGCCACAAGCTCAATCCTTCTCAGCCTGGCAAACCCTAGTGCAGGGAGGACTGCCATGCTGGATGGGTGACCAGACCAGGGCCTGCTGTAGTGGGACCCTATCTGAGGGAGAAAGGGGGTGCCTCGAGGCAAAGGACTGGATCAGGCTGTGTTGGCCCCCCAGGACCCCTGTGCTGCCTCCAGCAGACTCACTTCCTCCTGTGTGTCCTTCACTGTGTGCTCTGCAGCACACCTTGTGCCAGCAGGTCCTGTGTGAAAGAAGGCCCAAACATAGCTCCACCAGCCGTGGTATCTCCACTGCCTCCCTTGAGACTGTGGTGGTATTCATGGGGCTTTTCCCCTTCATATTAAAGCTGGCTGATCAGCTCTGGGTGCTGTTCCAGCTCATAGGAGAGAGTGGTCAGGTTCTTTCCTAGGGGTTTGTGGGTGCTGGAGCAGGTTCCCGATGCCCACTGCATCTGCAGCTCCTTGGAGCCCTTGGCTGGAGCCAAAAGCAGTCCTGGGCCACCAGGCTGGCTGACTGGCTGGCTCTCTTTTGTGAATAAAGCAGCCCAGAGTGACACCACGAGGGAGACTGGTTGTGTCATCAGGTTTCCCTCAGGTCCTTTACCCTCTGCTGATCCCAGAGCTTGTTGGTGCCCTCTTCCTTTGCATCCTGGCATGTCTGCTTTGCATTCTAGGGCAGCAGGGATATCCACTCTGTGAAAGCCACCCCCTCCCCACAGACCCATAACCTGGTTCTGCAGTCACAAACACCTACAAGCTCTGAACCAGTGCTGCCTGTCTGGTTTCAAGAGCTGGGTGCGAGTGTGTGCCCCCCTAAAAATCCCCGTAGCCACCCTGGGGCAGCCCAGTACAGCACTGGGGGCGGTGCTGATCTCTCTCTGCATCCTTGCAGGGGGAAGACGTTCACAACCCGTTAATGCCAGAGTTACTGAGGCCGCCGTGGAGGATGAAGGCTGGGGCACTTGCTACCCGATAATCGTAGCTTTTAATGTTGCACCTCTGTGGGCTCATAAGGAATTCAAGCAATCGGGGTCTGTTTGTACGACAGTTTGGGGAGTAATCTGCAGAAATGAGCTGTGCTTGCGAGGACTCGATCGTTCCAAGAAACAAAAACCTTAATTCCAGTTTGATTGACTTAATTTCTTTTCTTTTTTAATTTTTTTTCTTTTCAAGCTGTTTCGCTTTGCAATATGTTACCAGAAATCAGTTGCAGTATTTCTTATGAGAATAATGCAATATTAACTTGTTTTCTTCCGAGTATTTGAGTTCAAAACTCCTGTATCTGAAGAAATACTGTTGGGGTTCATTAATAAAGGAGATCTTTCTATCTTAAGGGGCTGTGGGGGCTTTGGCTTGTCAGTGCCTGTGGCCTTGCCCAGGAAAGGGTTTTTGGAGTCACAGGCACAATGGGAATAATTACTGTATCTCAGAGCAAATTAATTCTGGTGCTATCTGTCCTGGGGCCTGAAGTGGGGGTGCTGTGCCCCGGTTTAGGAGCAAATATCTTGCTGTGTTGGGGTACTCCTGGACTGCAGAGCAGCATTCTCCTACCCTCAGCGAGCAGTGTGCACCCCTCCCTCCTACCCCGAGCCCCTCACTGCCCCTAACAAGGAGAGCTAGGCTGGGGGTCTCTGCCTCCTCCCACACCAGAATAAACTCATCCACCATTGACCCTCAGGCCATGGCTGGATCCTGGGGAGATCCCTGAGGAGAGTGGGAAGAAGCACAGCTCCCCAGGTCCTCTTTCTCCTAACAGCAGTGGATGGCATCCAGTTCAGTGAAATAATTTATATAATTAAAGACATTTTCATACAAACCCCTATGCTTGGCCCCTAGCTGGTGAGGGCAAAGCGAGGCAGGGTGGAAAATTACAAAGCACACACTGGAGAAGGGTGGTGAAACCCATCTCCCTCATCCCTCTGTACACGAGCCAGGACACGATCCCTCAACACAGTTCCTAGCGATCGGGGCACTGGACGCAGAACACTTTGGCTTGGTGGTCACCAGAGGTCGTCACCACGATGGAGGCATCCCTGTGAGGAAATGGGGCTCAGAGATGGGGCTGGGGGCTTTAAGCATCCCTCACCAACCCTCCTGGCCCAGGTCTGATCTGCCCGGGTCCCCCTTGAGACCCTCAAATCTCAGTGTGGAACTGGGTCTGTTCCCTGCCCTTAGGACCAGACCAGAGGGGCACTCAAAGGAGAGACAGCTCAGAGTTCAGTTCTCGAGGCTGGAGAACCCGGTCCCTCTGCCCAGCAGGGAAGGGGTCTGGGGTTCTCCACTCACTTGTTGACGGCAAAGTCGAGGATTTCAGCCGAGTGCCCTCGGTACTCGCTGATCATCTTCCCAGAACGGGCATCCCAGAGCCGCACGGCCCCGTCCAGGCTGCAGGTATAAACCACAGCCGAGTTCTCCTCCCACAGCAACTGCACGATTCCTGACTGGGGCAAGGGGAGGCCACAGGGTGAGTGTTGGGGACCCCCAGCAAGTCTCAGCTCCCCTCCAGTGCTTCCCCACAGAGAGGAGCCAGCCCCCAGGGCCAAGCTATGAGGCACATCCTCCATGAAGGGACTGCGGCTGCCTTTGGGGAAGCCCAAGGCGTTGAGGAAGAAGCACAAATAGAGAACTGGCCCCAGGAAAGCCCCTGGGCTCCAAGTGAGGTCTTGGATGAGCCCAAAGACCAAAGTTCCCCTGGGCCTAGGCAGAGGGGGTAGGGCAGTACCTCATGTTGGCACTTATGCCTCAGGCTCTGTGTGGAGAGGTCATAGATGGCCAGCGTGCCATCCAGGTAGCCCACAGCAGCCAGTGGCATCCTGCAAAGGGGGTAAAAAGTGTTAAAGTGGGCCTGGGAGAAGCAGGTATGGAAGCACTTGGAAGGATCAACCCGGAAGGCAAACCCCCTGCTGAGGGTTACAGCATATTGAGAAGATAAGGGACAACCCAATGGCCAGAGCCATAAAACACCCTAATCAAGAAACCCAACAGGACAGCAAGAATCAGCAACCAGCCCAAGACTCACAGGGAAGAAGACAATGCCCTGGTAGGAAAGATCCTCAGCAGCCATGGCTGGAGAGTATCCCATCAGACTAACCCTGAGACCCAAGAGGTCTCAGCTGGGGCAAGGACTGGGCAACTGGTGTCCCTTATCCTCTGTCACACCCAAATGACCTGGGATCTCCACAGCCAGCGGGGGAGGCTAGAGGCAAGAGAAATGCAGTAGAAGTGCAAGGGATGGAAATGGATCCATTTGTACCCACCCCTGTAAGATCCATCACTGTCCCCACACTCACACATTACAGAAGCCCAGTGACTCCACCGAGTTGGACTCTGCCTCCTCGCCCTCGCTGACAGGGGCCTTGGGAGCCATGCTCTCCAGCTTGAACACGCACACCACCTGGGTGGAGGAAGGCCAAGTAGTTCCCAAAGAGAATGGAAGGGGACCCCCCCAGTTGCACTGAGGTCCCTTTCCTTACCCAGGACCAAGCCTATAACCAACTCCTGGATCCAAAACCTCTGCTCCTTGAAGCATATAAGGAGGAGGAACTTCTTTCCAAGAGCCCAGCAGGAATACCAAGCTACAGGCCCCACCACTAACTGGGAGAAAGCCATAGTGTGCTGGCCAAGGGTGCCTCCTGCTGTCTGCCAGTTGGCCACCAAGAGCCACTCAGGGCCAGCAGAGCCCAAAACCACCCTGGGACACCCACCTGGCCTAGGACAAGGGCTTGGGAGGCCAGTCCCCCTACTCCACAGCTCCTGGCTTTTCCCTTGCCCACAGGGACCCACCTTGCCCGTGGCAGAATTGACCAGCTTGGCGTGACAGTCCACAGAGCCCGTCATGATCAAACTGCCATCCTGGTTGCTGGCCACACACGTCAAGGGGTCCTGGTGGCCATCCTGGCCTGAGGGGCAAGCAGGAGAGGCATGAGCTCCGTCTGTCCTCCCCAAAGAGACCCAGTGGGCCTCAAAGCCCACCTTCCTGCAGCCTCTACCTTGCCTGGTCCTGCCACCACCCCGGTGGCAAGGAGCAGCCACCCATGGTGACAGAGAAACACAGCACAAGACTCCCTTTGGAAGCCCCTGGCCTCTCCACCCAGGCGGAGATCAGAGCCCCCTGGAAGGGGCCATTCCCCAATTAGGGAGCACAGGTGATCAACCTCTTCCCTACCTTTCAGGACATGCAGCGAGGTTCCCTGCTTCAGGTCCCAGATGCGCAGGGTCCCATCCTCGTACCCCACCACCGCTCGCTTCCCTGGGCAAAACAGAGACGACAGATAAAGCCAGAGCTCTCCTCCCCCGCCTCCACCTCCTGCTCAGCACAGACTGGCAGAAGCAGGAGGGCAGATGGTGCCAGTGGGATCTGTCACACAATCTGGTGATGTTCTCCACCCCATACAGCCCCTGTGCCTCACCATCAGGCAGGATCCTGCCACACGTGGCTGGGCACGCAGGGCCCTGGAAGGTTTTGCAGTCTCCACTGGGGATCTTCCACATCCAGGAGTTGCCATCAGCTGTGCCAGCCAGAAGGACGTGGGCTTGAGGATGCCACTCCATCCACTGGGCAGAGAGGGACAGGCAGCGTCACAGGGGTGGTGTTCCCACCTCCCCCCACCCCGCACTGAGACCTGTCTGCCAATCCACAAGCTCCCTGCAGCACCAGGGCTGCCGTCGCTCACCTCCAAGTCTCCCACCTCGAAGGACCACACTTCTTCCTTAGTGTCCACCCGCCAGACTTTGATAAGCCCTGACATGTCACCCGTGGCCACAAACACAGAGTCGTGACTGAAGCCAGCACAGGTTACCGAGTCCTTGTGTCCTAGGTATGTCAGGGGACAGAGACTGCTCAGGCCAAGCTACAGAGGATGGTCAGGAGCCCAGCTCCAGCAGAGCATTGGCTGGGGAAGAGCAGGTCCAGAGAGACATGGCTGAGAGAGGACATGATGCTCACTCAGTCAGCCTCAAGCACCTCACCTGAGCATTCAAACAGGAGCTCTCCATCGCTCACACGCCACACAAAGGCCTTGTCATCCTCTCCTCCTGTCACCGCCAGTGTGTTGGTCTTAGGGTCGAGGCTCACACAGAAAACAGAAGCTTCACAGAAGAGAACAGAGAGGTTATGTGGCTCGCACACTGCTTACACCCCACCTGATGTTTCCAAGCTATCCACACCCCACGCAATGCCAGGTCTGGACAGGACATAACAAGCTGAACTCTCAGCCCAAGCCAGTGGAAATCTATTTGTCCCCTGTGGGAAGAGCAGTGTGTCTGCTGAGCCCAGGGTAAGATGCCACGGTAAGAGGCTTGAAGGGCCTCTGTACCAGAACATAAGTTAGAAAACAACAAACCCAAAGCATCACAGTGACAAGTATCCCAGGAACGGCTGCCAGACAAGGACCTGTTGCTCCCCTTACTCTGGGGAAAGCCAGGCTGGGAACAGGTCCCCAGGGTACCCCAGCTGCTGCCACTGCCTCTGTCCACCGCTCACCCGAGTGGAGGGAGAATGTGACCTCGCTGTCGTCCTGCGCCTCCATGCTGTCCTCCACCCCCTCGTCATCCTCTGTCTCCCAAGCTTCAGCCTCGGGCTCTTCCTCCCCCTCATCATCAAAGTCCACGTCTTCCATCTCATCGGCCAGGTCATCTGCGGGAGACAGAGGTCAGGGTTTGGGGGCCCTCTGGGGTCCCAGAGGAACGGGACAGCAGTAGGAAGACCCGGAGCAGAGGCGCTGCAAAGGAGTGGCACGAGGTCACGGGCCTGGGGTGCGGGGACCGGCCCTGGGTGAGGAAAAACTAGGTGGGAGGGCGGAACAGGGCCCAGGGGGGAGGCAGGGAACCGGGCCCCGGGGAAGCGGGAGGAACGGGCCTGGTGGGAGGGAGCCAGGCCCTGGCGGGAGACGCGGGGGTGCGGCGAACCGGGCCTGGGGAGTGGTGGGACCGGGCCGGAAGGTGGTGGGACCGGGCCAGGGTGAGAGGCGATTGAGAATCGGGCCCGCGGGTGGGGAAGGGGGGACTGGGCCTGGGAGTGGGGTTGTGGTACTGGGCCAGGGGGCGGGGGGAAAGCCGGTGCCCTGGCGAGAGGCTGGGCCCCCGCAGGCCCTGCCCGGTGCCCCGTCTCACCCGGCCCGGGTGGGCCCAGCTCCACCACCTCGATGATCTCCTCGTCGCCGTGGAAGCCCAGCGCCCCGGGGCCCTCGACGGGCTCCATGCCGCCCCGCGTACCCCGCCCGCCGCCGCTTCCGACGCCTGCCCCGCCCCGGCCAATCCCCGCCTCCCTTCCTGCCTCCTCAGCCAATTACAGCACGCATCCCCCTTGACCCCGCCCGCTCCGCCGCGGGGCGGCCCCGCGCGGTGCCCGCTGGGAGCTGTAGTCCTCCTGGCCCCGCGGGGCGCGCGGCGGCTCCCGGCGTGCAGCGCGGCCCCACACGGCACGGCATGGCGGCAGCGCGCGGCACGCTGCGGGGTAAGGGCGGCCCCGGGCGGGGGGCGGAGGGGCACCGGCACCACCATCACTACCCGCCCCGCGCCGTCAGGCCGGGGCGGTGGGGGCGACCCCGCTCGGCTGAGCATGGGCTCTGATAGGCCCCGGCCACGCCCCGCGTCGTGACCACGCCCCTATCAGTGACCACGCCTTTTGCGTTTGCCACGCCCCCGCGTATCGGGTCCCACCCGCGAGCGCCCCCTGTCCGCGGGTTGGGGCAGGGGACACAGAGCGGCAAAGGGCTTGGAAGGGGCGGGAGAGGGGAAAGGGAAAGGGAAAGGGAAAGGGAAAGGGAAAGGGAAAGGGAAAGGGAAAGGGAAAGGGAAAGGGAAAGGGAAAGGGAAAGGGAAAGGGAAAGGGAAAGGGAAAGGGAAAGGGAAAGGGAAAGGGAAAGGGAAAGGGAAAGGGAAAGGGAAAGGGAAAGGGGAGAGAGGAGAAAGGAGAAAGGGAGAGAGGGGAAAGGGGAAAGGGGAAAGGGAAAAGGGAAAAGGAAAGGGGAGAGAGGAGAAAGGGAGAGAGGGGAAAGGGGAAAGGGAGAGGGGGGAAAGGGGAATGGGAGAGGGGGAAAGGGGAAAGGGAAAGGGGAAATGGCAGGGACTGGAGGAGGGGAAAGGGACAGAGGCAAAGATAGGGGCAGGACAGGGAAGGGGCAGGAGAAATGGTGGGGCCAGGGTAAGGGGCAGGGCAGGGGCAGGGGCAGAGCAAGGACAGGGGCCAGGGCCGGTGGTAAGAGCAGGGCAGGGACAGAGGACAGGCAGGAGCCTCAGGCTGGGCCCTCTGCGTGCTGCCCCATTGCTGGCTGTCTCTAACCCCTCTCTTCCGCAGGGCTGTTGGTGGCAGCAGGGCAGGCAGCGGGTCCTGCCAGGCCCTGGGAGCAGTCGGTTCCCCTGGGCACACGGCTCCTCACGCAGAGCTCCAACCAGCCGGCAGGTCCACGAGCTGGCCCAGAGCCTGGGAGCAGGGGGCTCCCCGAGGGCGTGGAGTACATCCCCACCCGCAAGAAGGGAAAAAACCCGATGAAGCCGGTGGGGGTGGCCTGGTGAGTGGCTGGAGCAGCAGGAGAGCCTTGGCACTGGGAGATTCCACTGCCGTGCAGGGCCTGGGGGTGGGATGGGGCAACCCAAGAGGCTGTAGCGCTGAGCCGGCAGGTGTTTGTCTGCGGCTCTCTCCATCTCTTGCCCACCACCTGTCCTGCAGGGCCATTGGGTTGCCCTCCGGCATCATCCTCTTCCTGCTAGCCAAGCGAGAAGTGGACAAAAACCGTCTGGAGCAGCAAAAAATCCGCCGGAAGATGATGGAAGCCAACCAAGGCGAGTACGAGACGGAGCGATACAAGAGGGTGGTCCGGGGGGCATAGCTGGGCTGCCCCCCACCTGCAGCCCAGCACTGTGGCACCCTGAAGGAACTGGCCAAGGGGATGACAGCCCCATGGGGCAGTTATGGGGCTGGATGGGGACAAATAAACCTCATCCCTTTTATGTTGAACAGCTCGATGCCACTGTGGTCGCTCCCTCAGTGCTCAGCCCCAGCTCTGGCTGCCCCCCTGAGCAGGGCAGGCCCAGGTGCTCCAGAGCCAGGGTCCTACTCATGGGAACAGGACAGGGACAGGCGAGTGGGAGACCCAGTCCAGAGCAGCTCGACCTTGGCTTTTCTGCCCAAAGCAGGGTTTGTGCTGGATGAGGCCACAGCCCCCGCACTGAAGCTGCCCGTAGGGCTTTCGGGGAATCACCACACCAGTAAGATTAGGACTGTCTGGAAAATTAAAGTGTTTTATTTAGCAAGTGCAATTCTGCCCACATTCACGGCTGCTCAGCCTCCGCAAGGTGAGCTCTGCTACAAGTCCTGCCACAGGGGTCCCAGCTGCCTTGTACCCAGACTGTCACCTCTGCACCTCGGGCAGGGGAGCACAGCTGGAGCTGCATTTAAGGCACCAAGTGAATGACACCGACCAGGCTCTGCCAGAAAAATCCTAATGCGATCCCAGCGGCCACTGCCAGCTCCCTGTGCCCAGGCAGGACCGTGGCACTCCACTGCCAGCTTGGCAAAGCCAGCACAGCCTTGGTGAGCAGTGCCAAGGTCAGGCACTGCCCAAATATCCGTGGCTGGTTTCCCCCACCACCCTTGTCGGCTTGTGGAGGGGGGATTACGGGAAGCCCTTTCCTTAGCAGCCTATAGGTAGGGATGTCGAAGCAGTAGGAGTAAGTGGCCGTAGCCTGTACAGTGGCCACAGGAGAGGGTGAGGGGCAGCACGGTGGGGGTACAGGAGGGGTTCCCGGGGCTAATCTCGGCCCACAATCTGCAGGATGAAGGTGAAGATGTAGACAATATCAGTGTAGATGGTGAGGGCGCCATAGACGTACTCTTCGGGGCTCAGCGTGTTCTTCCTGTTCCCCAGCACAAGTTGCGTGTCATAGGCAAGGAACTGGGGAGGCAGAGAGTGTCAGGCAAGGATGGGGAACCAGGGGGTCCCTGCCTGACACCCTCTGCCCAACCCAGCCATCAGCTCACCAGGGTGAAGGCGATGGCACCGATGGCTGCGTACAGCATGTGGAGCCAGGGGACCTGCATGAGGAACCAGACATGGGCAGAGTGAGCTGGGTTCTGGCAGGCAGCAGGCAAGGCAGGGCAGGTCCTGCCCACACCCAGCTCCCCAGGAGATGCTGCTGATGCTGACACACCCTTTCCCTGCGGGCAAGCTGCCTCTGCCTTGTCCAGCACCACACCCTGCTTCCTGGCAAAGGGACCATTCAACCCCCGCCCCACCCCCCGCCCATAACAGCCCTGGGGACACCCAGCTGGGGACACTCATGGCACCCCACAGCACATCTGTCCCCTCCACTCACATATTTGAAGGAGAGGACAATGGCAGTGATGATCCCAGTCACCATGACCACAATGCCCAGCACACAGAAGAGCCCTGGACATGACGTAAAATCAACCTGCCGGGGGAATGACACACACATACATCACAGGAGAGGCCGGGGTATCCCCACCACCCGGCTCCCTACACCTGACACCCCCAGGGCAGGCCAGGGTACATCCCCATCCTTGCCTTGGTCTGGAAGCAGAAGATGGTGACAATGATGGCCACAATGGCAGTGATGAGCATGGCGATCAGGACGGCTTTGGTCTCGTACATGCTGTGGACAGAAGGGTCGTCAGGGTCACCCCACGCTTCAGCATGCCCCTGCCAGGGGGTTGTTGGTGACACCCCCCATTCCCAGCCTGGATCCCAGGCAGGGACCCTGCTGTCCCTGAGCCCAGGGGAGCAGAGTGTCTCCTGGTTTCTGGCAGCATGTCATTTAAGCCAGAAGGGACCCCAGCTCCTGTCACTATAGAGTCCCCAAGGTGTACCTGGCAATCGTCCCTGTCATCAGCCCCATGGCCAGCGTCTGCAGGAGAGAAGGGGTAAGTTCAACGAGGCGAGGAGTACCAGGCTAGGGGAAGCAGTTCCAGGCTGCCCCCCGACCTGCCACGCATCCTCTCAGCCCTCCCAGCCCTCTGGGAAGCTGGGGTGCCATGGGGGTACCACCAGCGCCCCCTCCACCCCCCAGCCCACTCACAAAGATGCTCAGCAGGATGATGTTCCAGGGGAAGCGTCGCCTGGGGACAAAACAGGGGGGAGAGAGGTGAGCTGGTGAAGCTGGTGACAGTGTCCATGTCATGTCCTGCTGGTTCCCAAACCCCAGGGGCAGCCCCAGGCAGGGACCACCCTCCTGATGCCATAGAGACCCTCCCCCATATCCACACTCCCCACCCAAGGGGTCTCAGCCAGCAGACTCACCGGGGACCCTGGCAGCAGGCCAGCACCAGGTAGGTCACCAGGAACACGGCACTGCAGAGAGAGACAGCAGGTGTCAGCCCTAAGACCCCCTCATCACAACCCTTCCAGGCTGGGAGACCACAATGGTGGGATGCCAGCTGCTGGAGGGCACTCCAAGGAGATGCAAACCAGTGGACGCCCTACTCACTACGAGGCGTAGTAGATGGCAACGTTCCTCTGGACAAAGGAGCGGACTGGGGAGCTGCGGAATGAGAGGGACAAGCATCAGGGATGGGGGACAGCAACTACTGTCACTTCAGGGCCCCTCCCAGGGGGACACAGAGACAGGCTCCCCCCTTTCTTTGGCAAGGTTAAGAAGGGATGCCCCACTCACACGAAGGTGAACATGGCGATGATCCCCGCCGTCACCAGCAGCTGCAGGGAGATGATGGCATAGACCTGCAAGAGACAAGAGATGTCAGCACCCAGCCCACCACCCCGATGGGTGCCCCTGGCCCCCAGGACTCACCTTACGGATGAAGGTGTGACGAACTTTCCTGTCATCCCAGCCAGCCGATTGGAAGGGAGAACCATCCCCAATGCCATCCTCACCTGCAGTGGGCGACACTCCTCAGCACCAGGGTGGGCTGCGCACCCCCCCCATTTCTAATGTCCCCTACAAAACGAACCCAAGGTGCCCCAACTTACCAAACCGAATAGGCATAGTGGGCATGGCCATCCCTGGCTGGGGGTACCCCCCTGGCTGCACGTACCCCCCTGGTTGTGGGTACCCCCCAGGCTGCGGGTACCCCCCAGGCTGCGGGTACCCCCCAGCATAGTGCGGGGGCTGGGGGTACCCCCCTGGGGGTGGGGGGTAGAGGGGGTTCTTGTCATCATAGGGGGGTGGCGCACTGGGCTGTGCCATGCCGGCTCCCTGTGTCTCCTGTGGGCACCTGGAGAGGAAAGAAGATGATGGGTGTTAGTGCAGGTCCCCCTCCCTGGGCACGTGTCCCAACAAGAGGAGCTGCAGGTGCAGGAACACAGGGGACAATGGAGCCACAAAACCTCCCCTCCCACTTTAATAGCAGCTTCTAAATAATAAGGGCAAGGTGGCCTCAATGTCAGCGGGTCAATGAGAGGCAAGGGACAGACCCATTGTCTCCCAGGCCAGGGCCACGTGCATTCCTGTGCCCTGACGCGGCCGGCCACGGGCAGGGCACAGCCATGTGCTGACTCAAGCTGCGGTGGGAGCATGACCTCTCTGGAGGGGATGTGACCTCTCCAGCCTTCAGAGCCAACTCTGCCATCACCTCCTGGTGAGCCTGCCTCACTGTGCCCCAGCCAGTCTCCACCTCCTGGGGCCAAACAGCATCACCCTGTCCACTGCCTGCGATGGAAACCTGGGGCCTGATCTTGATCACATCCACATGAACCCCATTGCAGGCCCTACTTTGAGGGTGCCCTTGCCGAACACCCTGGCAGGGCATTTGGGGATTTCAGACCTCCTGGGTCCTCAGGGAGCTAAAAGGCACAAGAGCCACCAGTGCCAGCTTGGCAGGAGGCAGACACAGAATCATAGAATCACAGAATCATAGACTGGTTTGGGTTGGAAAGGACCTTAAAACCCATCCAGTTCCAAGCCCCCTGCCATGGGCAGGGACACCTTCCACCAGACCAGGCTGCTCAAGACCCCATCCAACCTGGCCTTGAACACTTCCAGGGAGGGGACATCCACACCTTCCCTGGACAACCTGTACCAGTGCTTCACCACCCTCAGCATGAATAATTTCTCCCTAATGTCTAATCTAAATCTTCTCTCTTCCAGTTTAAAGACATTCCCCCTCATCCTATTGCTACTTGCCCTTGTAAAAACTCCCTGCCCAGCTTTCCTGTAGCCCCTTCAGGAACTGGCAGGCTGCTACAAGACTCTCCCGAAGCCTTCTCTTCTCCAGGCTGAACAAGCCCAACTCGCAGCCTGTCCTCAGGTCGGCAGCAGGGGAGAGTGGTGCCAGGACACCCCTGGGGCTGAGCTCACCCCCTCGGCCACACCAGTCCCCTTGCAGAGCCCCCAGCAGCTGGGAGCAGCCAGCCTGGGCCCAAGGCCAGCAGGAGGAGGAGGAGGAAGACAAGATCTCCAAGGCCAGGAAAACAACGGTGCTGCCAGGAGCCAGTGCCAGGCCCTTACTCGCCTGCTAACCCCCAGTGCTGGCATGGTGGGACGCCCACGCCAAGCTTCAGGCAGGTGCCAGGAACCTCCTGTGTGCCCCCTGCCCGCAGCAGTGATGTGAGCCTAAGACTGTTCCCAGGAAGGGACGAGGATCTGATCCCAACTGGGCCTGGGCTAGGAGGAGACAAGGCGCTTCCTCCAGTGTGACGTCAGTGCTTCCCACAGCCGGAGGCACACCCGGGCCAGCCATGCCAGGCTGGAGGGAGCAGCTCAGCATCCGTTCCTCCATCCCTCTTGCTGTCCATCTGTCCCAGCCATGTCAGGGCTGCCACGGCCCTTCACCATCTTGATGACAGTGGTGCCGAAAATAACCAGTGTGGCAGTGCCCACCTGGCCGGGAAGTTCCACTTTCGCTACTCAGCGATTTTCCAAAAAGCACCCAATACCCCCTGGCACCTGCAGGGCCAGGGAAGGGCCCAGAACAGAAGCTTGACCCCAGGGAACCCCTGTGACTGGCACCCACTTAGAGGGGACTGGAGACCCCAGGAAGGAAGCCAGAAACCTAGAGAAAGCCGGGTGTATCCATCCAGCACACAGTCACTGGAGGGTCTCACCCTGTGCTCATGGCTGGCACCTCACAGTCTGCAAACTGCCCCAGCCCCTCCTGTCCCCACCCGGGCAGAGCGGCCTTGAGGCAGGAACCAGCCTGACGGGTCCCTGTGGCCGCCGCACCCAGTGAAGCACGCAGCACCCTGCACCCTTCCTGGGCCGGGGCACAGCAGGGCCCTAAAACCAGGCGTTGCTGGCCACAGGGCTGCGTGGGACAGCTCAGTGGCCCCGGCATGACACACTGTCCCCAGGAACAAGGGTGCCGCTCTGCACTGGCACCGTGACTCAGCACAGATAAGGCGCACACAGCCAGGACCTGGGGCGCAGGCGACTGTCACCCCAGCACAGCCCCGTCAGTGGCACCGGGCAGAATCTCTGCCAGCTGCCCTGGCATTCCTACCACCAGCTCCACAGGAATCCTGGAATGTCAAGGGCCACCTTGGGAGGGGGCAGGGTTTAGGTGGCAGCCAGGGCTCCCCGCTTTCCTTGTGGCTCCCCATGGACAGTTGCCTGGAAAAGCATCTGTCTTCCAGGAAGAGCCTGGAAGCTCCCACCATGGCTTAGTACGGGCATGGCACAGCCTGGCACAGCATGGCACAGCTTGGTAGAGCACAGCACAACTCCATATGGCATGGCACAGCCTGGTAATGGCACGGCACAGCTCTGTACAGCACAGCACAGCCTGGCACAGCACAGCTCCGTACGGCACAGCCTGGCACAGCACAGCCTGGGATGGCACAGCTCCGTATGGCACAACCCAACCCATCCCACCACAGCCTGACCTGGCTCGGCTCAGCCAGACTCACGCCAGGGTGGGGGGAGTCAGCACAGCCCACCCAGGCCAGGTCCCCTCACTGCCTGCCCCAACACTGCTCACACAGGACATGAGTTTGCAAGACCTCAGCGTTGCTGCTGCCTCTATGTCCCCCTCAACCCTAGGGTTAGGGTACCCCCCAGGCAGAGGGGGAACAGTGGGGCTGCTCAGGGGACAGGGGCACATGACAGAGGTGCCCTCCTGTTCCCAAGCCCCTGCATCACCACAGCCACCCCCAAGGTGCGACCCTCCCTCCTGAGACACCCCAGGGGGTCGTGGGAGCCCCCTCTACAGCACAAAGGACAGTGTCCCCCTAGAACACCCCACATTGCACCCAGTTCTCCCTGACACGATCCCATAGGGTCTGTAACACACCACTCGCCCTACGGCGGGGTCTGCCTGTGGAATTCCACCCGTGGGTCACGCCTGTAGGGGTCCCGTAGAGTCCTGCCTGTGTGGGTCCCATCCGTGGGGTCCTGCTTGTGGTGGTCGCCTCCGTGGGGCCTCGCCCGTGGATTCCATCTGTGGGATCCTGTCCATTGGTCCCATCTGTGGGCACCAGCCAGTGGATCCCACCCACAGGGGTCCTGCCCGTGGGGTCCTGTTCATGGGGTCCCATCCGCGGGGGTCCCCGCGTTACAAGTGTCCCACCGTTGGGTCCCCACTTGGGATCCGTCTGTGGGGTCCCGCCCGTGTGGGACCCATGATGTCGCGTCCCTGAGTCCCGTTCCCCTCCCGTGGGACCTCGCTTTGCTCCCGCTCCCTCCGCCGCGCCGGACTTCGACCCGAGTCGCCGCCGCCCGCGCCTGGCACATGAGCTGGGATCGCCGCGCGTCCGACGCCCCTGCCCGGTCCCGGGACGTTCGGTCCGGAGCTGGGACACCAAACCCCCCTCGCACGGAAGGCGCCAGGACAAGGGGGTTTGGGGTGATGGGGAACGGGATTAGGAGTCGCCGAGGGAATGGGGAAGGAGGAGGAGAAGCGGGCGCCGCGGGGGTCGCGGAGCTCCCGGGCCGCCTTACCTGCTGCGTGTTGCTCCGCGGGGTCCGCGGCTCCGGGACAGGGCAGGGGAGGCACCGCCCGCCGCGCCCCCCGGCGGCGGCTCCGAGCTCTGCGCCCCAGGGGGGCCGGGTCAGTAGGGGCACCGCCTCCCGCTCGGCACGGACCCCCAGCACCACCCCCCTCCCGGGGACCTCCTTCCCGTAGCCTCTGACGTCACTCAGGGCCCCCACCTTCTCTGCGCAGTTACGTCACCTGCGGGGACACCCGTGAGGGGAATCCTCTCCTCTCGGCCGGTGACGCGATCGGTTTCCCCCCCTCCCCGGTTCCCGTGGCAGTGATGCCGTGAGGCCGGCAGGGGGCGCGAAGGGGCGGGGGGGCGGGGGCGGGGCGCGGGGCGGGGCCAGGATAGCAGATGGAGGCGTGGCCGCCGCGACATGGGTGTGCCGGAGTTGGGCGCGCGGGAGGGGGCGTGGCCGCGGCAGACCTCGGCGATAAGGGGGCGTGGTCGGAGGGGGCGTGGTCGGAGGGGGCGTGGCGTGCAGGAAGGAGCGGCACGGGCGCGGGAGGGGGCTTCGCCGGACCGGGGCGAGGCGGGAGGGGGGGCCGGAACCGGGGCGAGGGGGCGTGGTCCATGCGGGAGGGGAAGGGGCGGGGGCGGAGCGTGTGAGGAGGCGGGGTCTACGAGACGAAGGGGGCGTGGCCGGGAAGGAGGTGCTCGGAGGGGCGTGGCCGGGGCACTGCCGGGGCGTGGTGCGGTGGGAGGGGCGGAGGCGAGGGGCGTGATTGGAAAGGGGCCGAGGCGGGAGGGGGAGCTGCGGGAGGGGGCGTGGCCAGGGCGGCATGGCCGCGGCGCGCGGGGGGCGGCGCCCGGGCCATGGCGGCTACGCGCGGCGGGCGGTGGTGGCCGCTGCCGCTGCAGTTGTCCGTGGGTTCGGGGGCACCTGCCCGCTCCTCCGCCGTGCCGCCGCCGCGCTCATGTCCCTGGCTGTGCGGCTGCTGTTCCGCGTGGGGTGAGTGCCCGCCGCTCTGGTCCCCCGGCCGGGAGGAGCCTTCGCTACCCCCCGTTACTCCTGCCGCCCGCCTTTGTTCTGCTTGTGCGGCGCCGCCGGGGCCAGCCCGATGCGCGCCCGCCCCGCTGGGGCCGCGGGTGCTCAGCCCGGTTACCGGGGAGGCTCCCCCAGCACCCCAGGACCTGACCCTTCTCCCACCGCGGCTCCTGCCCTCCGGGCTAGTTATTAACCCGCCCCGGTGCCCCGGCCGTGACCCTGGTGCTGGCTCCTGCCCCCGGGATGCAAGAATCCTGCCGTGATCTCCCCGCGGCGGGTGTAAGCATCCCATGAATGGGTTTGCCACCCGGGGCTCTGCACGACCTCCAGGGTACCGGCCGCAGGCACCGGCCTGAAACGCTTCAGTATAAATGGGGGGAGGAGGGGTCCTCTGAGCCTCCCGGCTCTCCTGTGTCGCAGCCCTTCGCGGCACGTGCCAAGGGTTCACCGCTCGCTTCCCTTTTCCCCAGGCTGCTCTGCTCCCACTTCCCTGTGCCCCGAGACCGTGGCACCCAGAGCAGGGTCAGCCCTGGGCATGGCCACCCCACCCGTGTGGCAGAGACCTGAGGCTCCAGCACTTCCCGCTGAGCAGAGCCCTCGGGGACAGACGGACATACAGATAGACATCCCTGCAGCGATGCCCACCCCTCGCCCCCCCAGTTCCTCGGTACCCAGAGCAGTTGCAGGGACCAGCCTGGGGCACTGATTCTGGCCTCGCTGTGGAGCTGGGGAAGGAGACTGGGGAGATTTGTCACCTCCAACCCTCACATGTGGGAAAGGGACCCTGTGTTTCCCCCAGGGGGGTCCCAGCCCCCTCCCCAAGTGGGGGTTAAGCAGCAGGGCACTGGGGATCCTTCTTAGGGCCAATACTCTTTAACATCTTCATAAGTGACCTGGACGCGGAACTGGAAGGTTTAATGACACAAAACTGGGGGCAGCTGTTGACACCTGAGGGCAGGGAGGTCCTGCAGAGGGATCTGGACAAACTGGAGAGCTGTGCAGTCACCAGCCACGTGAAGTTTAACAAGGGCAAGTGCCAGGTTCTGAACCTGGAACACACTAACCCTGGATGTACACACAGACTGGGGAGCAAGAGGCTGGAAAGCAGCCCTACCAAAAGGGGAGTGAACATGAACCAACAGTGTTCCCTGGCAGCCAAGAGGGCAAACTGTGTCCTTGGGTGCATCAAGCATGGCATTGCCAGCTGGGAGAGGGAGGGGATTGTCCTGCTGTACTCCACACTCATGTGGCCCCACCTTGAGTGCTGTCTGCGGTTTTGGGCACCACAGGATAAAAAGGATCTAAAGCTACAGGACAGTGTCCAGAGGAGGGCACGAAGTTGATGAAGGGTTTAGAGAGGAAGTTGTATGGGGAGCAGCTGAAGTCACTTGGTCCATTCAGCCTGGAGGAGCAGAGACTGAGGGGAGACTTCATCATGGTCTACGGCTTCTGCACAAGGGAAGGAGGAGGAGCTGGTGCTCATCTCTTCTCTCTGGTGACCAATGATAGGACCTAAGGGAATGGCAGGAAGATGTGCCAAGGGAGAGTTAGGTTGGATATTAGGAAGAGGTTCTTCTCTCAGAGGGAACAGCACTGGAACAGCTCCCCAGGGAAGCAGTCACAGCACCAAGCCAGACAATATTCAAGAAACATTTGGACAATGCCCTCAGACACACAGTGTGAATGTTGGAGTTGTCCTGTGCAGGCACAGGAGTTGAACTCAATGATCCTTGTGAGTCCCTTCCAACTCAGGATATTTTATGATGCTATGATTCCATCATTAACACCTGGGGGTGTCTGCCCTCCCCAGGTACACCCTGTACACCCGCACGCGGCTGGGCTACTTTTTCTACCTGCGGCAACTGAAGAAGGCCCGGGAGCGGTACCCGCACGGCCACTCCGTGCCCCAGCCCTGCTGCTTCCCAGGTGAGTCCTGGCCAGCCCCACTGCTGCCATAGCCCTGATGTGTCCCTAACATTGGCATTTTGGGGTGGAGGGAAGTTTGCCATTACCAAGTTGCCCAAAGCACCTGATTTAAAATGTGGGGTGTTTGTTCTTACCCCTTGCTTTGGGCAGAATGATCATGCTCTGAAGTCTGTCTGTCCTTCCTCACCCAGGGGTGAAAATCCTGCCCATTCCCATGCTTTCCAACAACTACAGCTACCTGGTCATCGACACTGGCTCTGGCCGCGCGGCCATCGTCGACCCCTCTGACCCACTGGCTGTGGAGGTGAGACCCCCATGGGAGACCTCGACTGGGTGTTTGGGTGTTCCCGGGTGAGGGGGTTTCTTAGCAGGGCAGAAGGGGCAAATCTGACCCTAATCTGCAGCCCTAGTGTTCAGGGCAAGGTTGGAGAGTGGCAGGGCTCATCCAGCACCTGCGGAGCTGGAGAGGGCCAAGATGGGAATTTAGGGGAGACCAGTACTGGAGTCTGTCCTTATTCCCCCAAATCTCTCTGCACCCCCCAATTCCTAGGCTGCCATTGAAGAAGAGGGGGTGATACTGGAAGCCATATTCTGCACCCACAAGCACTGGTAAGGGGCAAGCAGGGGGTGGGCAGCTGCTGTGGAAGGTGCCCTGGCTGACATGACCCCCAGCCCTACCTCACATGGGGTGGGGGGGACATGTTTTTGGGTGTTGACCTCCCTGCCTGCAGGGACCACAGCGGGGGGAACGCAGCAATCCGACAGCGATACAGCTCCTGCAGGGTGTATGGCAGCGCACTCGACACCATCCCAGAGCTCACCAAGTAAGTCCTGTAGCCCCGTGTTCCCCCAGCACCCCTGCAAATTTGGGGGGCAGGGACTTCACCCCAAACCACTACTCTCTGTTCCACCCACCCACCAATCCATCCCCCATAGCACGTTGCCCCCACCATGGGCAGAGGGAGGTGCTGCATGGGGAGGCTGGTGTTTTGGAATGCTGGGGGGGCCATCCTGATGGTGCAGCCCTGTGCCCGGTGCAGCCCGCTTGTGGACAGGGAGAAGGTGAGCGTGGGCTGCCTGACCTTTGAGGCACTCTCCACGCCTGGTCACACCGTGGGCCACATGGTGTATGTGCTCGATGGGGGGCCCTTCGGTGGCCCCCCCTGCCTCTTCTCTGGGGACCTTCTCTTCCTCGCTGGCTGTGGTGAGTGCATCCAACCATGGACCTGGGTGACTGGGTGGGCATCTCACTCTGGGAAGGGCTTGGGGTGCTCCTCCAGTCCCCCTGCTATGATGTGGGTTGTGTGGGGGTCCAGGCAGGCTGTTTGAGGGCTCCGCCGAGACCATGCTTGCCTCTCTGGATCTGGCCATGAGCTTGGGCGAGGACACACTGCTGTGGCCAGGTGAGTGTCCCCAACAGCGGGGTAGAGCTGCTTGTGTCCCTCCTGGCCCGTGCTGCTGAGCTGTGGGAGCAGGAAGGCACGATGCTAAGAGGCACAGGGGTCCCCAGGGCACGAGTACGCACTGGAGTGCCTGACCTTCGCCAGCCTCCTGGAGCTGGACAATCCCGCACTAGAGCAGAAGCTGTGGTGGGCAGTGCAGCAACGGCAGGAGAAGAGGAGCACGGTGAGGCTGGAGGGTCCCCTGGCTGCAGCCCCCCCGCCCCAACCCCTCACTGGGTTCTCCATCCCTTGGCAGGGATGATGCACCCCAGCACCCTCTGGTATGGCAGGTGTCACAGGGGGGAAGGGGTGCTGGGGAGGGGTGGAGAGGTGTCCCAGCTCCCTGCCGACGGTGCTGTCTCCAGGGCTGGGGGCTGAGCTGAGTGGCTGCCCCCACAGTGCCCCTCTACACTGGGAGAGGAGCAGACCTACAACCCCTTCCTGCGGACCCACCGGCTGGAGCTGCAGGCAGCACTGGGAATGCAGCAAGGTGGAGGGGAAGACCCCGACGCCTTCCGTGCTCGTGTCTTGAAGGCGGTGCGGCGGCGCAAGGACCTCTACAATGCCACCTAGACTCTCCCTGCCCAGACCCCTGCCCTTTCCATGGGCTGGGTGCTGCTCGGGCATGGGAGGGCCTGACACACTGTGGGTTTTTTTGCTGTGAATTCCCCTCCTGAGGTGCCCACAAGGAGTGGAGAAGAGTGGACAACCCCACTCCTGCCCCTGCCCCCATGCGGGCACCCATAAGTGATCCCTGTCTTTGCTCCCCATGCTTGATGGTCACCAGCTGTCATCTAGAAGCACCTCGATCTCCTTTATGGGGGTCTGTAGCCCCCCACCTTACTGCTGGTGCTTTAGGGATGGCACCAAGGGCATTTCTTACACACACACCCTCAATTTTTCTGGGATCCCCCGATTCCCCCTCCCCCAGCACTCAGGGAGCCCTCCCTTCCCCCAGCAGCTGCCGGTGCTGTGCATCTCCTTTAGGGGTCCTTGGATGGAGCCAGCAAGGGTGGGGGATCCCTGTACTACCTCCAGGCAAGGGGGTCTTCTCCATTCACCACATGCTTGGTGCTGGAGAGACACATATACCCCCCGCACCCCCCCACACACTGGGATGGGACTATGAGGACACGGTGTTGGGGGGTGCTGCTGTACTGGGGGCTGGAGCACCCCCACAAATAAAAGACTGGATCGAATTTGTACCTGTGTGACCCTTTCCCCCGCGGTCGCTGCTCCCCCCACCAACCCCGCAGCCCCTTTAAGAGGCGGGGCCGTTGCTACAGAGACCGTTTGAGGCGTTAGGGAGAGGGGGAAACCTCAGTGCAGTCCGGGCAGGTCGGGAGGACAGGGGTGTTTGGGGGCTGCAGAGGGGAGGAGGGTGTTGGGGGGCCGGGGGACAGGATGGAAGGTGACAGGGGCTGGGAGGCTGCTGAGGGGAGGGAGTGTTGGGAGACCTGGGGGTGGAGGATGAGGGGGTGATGGGGTCTGGGGGACTGCAGATGGGAGGAGGGGTGTTGAGGGGCCTGAAAGAGAGGATGAGGGGGTGATAGGGGCTTCAGAAGTTGGGGGAGTGTCATTGTGCCACCCACTCCCCCCCAGGGTTACACGTTGTGGGTACCACGGTTTGGGGGAGACTCGCTACTCCTCACCTGGGGGTCCAGCAGCAGGAGTCCTCAAGCATGGAGGTTCCCCTGGAGTGCCAGCAGGAGACCCCAGACCTCGCAGAGGCAGACGAGGGGGGAGCACACTGCCCTGCCTTTCTGCTGCCAGGTGGGGTCGAGCCCCAGCCCTTCTTCCATAAACAGCCCCTTGACTGGGAAGCGGACATCCAGCTCTACTCCTGGTTCCTGGACAGGAAGGTGAGATAGGGGGACATGGGGACAAGCGGACATGGGGCTGTGCCGCTCCCCAGTAGGGTCTCCCCTGGGGTGCCCAAGGAGAACAGCGGGGATCAGGCTGGCCAGGACCCCCCCAAGCTCTTCCAGGGTGGGAAAGGACCCAGGCGTCCTGCCCACCCCCAGCATGGTGGCTGGGGGGGACACACTGGTGCCTGTGCCCACTCTACCCACCCCCCCACAGGAGGAGCTGCAAGCATCCCACGCCGTCTATGTCCAGCAGCACCCCGAGATCCAGGCACTGCTGGCTGACTTCCTCCAGGCCCTGCTCCTGCAGCAGCCCCACGACCCTGTCTCCTTCGCCTCCCAGTTCTTTGCCCCCTTTGGCCGCCAGTGGTCACCTGGGACTCCCTTTGCCTCTGCTGGGGCTGACAGCTCTCTGCCCAGCCCCCTGCATCATGATGACCCTCTGGCTAAGGGAGAATAAAACTGCTAGAGCTGCCTGGCCAGGCTCGTTTGCTTTGGGGAAACTGGAGCTCGGGGAGGGCAGAGAGTGCTGATTTGCGTCCCCCTTCCCAGTCTAGGGGGAAACCCACGCATCCTGCCCCCCATCCCCGACTGCTCTAGCCTCCACCTGGCGTGGGGGGTGCCCAGGACATACTCTGGGGCAGAGCCTGTGCTGGGACACCACACATCTCCCTTGAGGCACTGCCCCAATGCCCACCTCTCTGAAGGGCACAGTCCAGTGGCAGAAGGGTGCCCCCCCCCCCCCCCAAACAGCTGAGGATGCATTTTGACCTGCTCAGGCACTTGTGCAACTCACGCCTGCTTCCTCCTCACTCCCACTCCTCCAGCCTTTCCCCTACTTCCATGGGGTCAGTTCTTCCTCCCCACACTGTGGGACACCGTCCCCCCAGCTGCCCAAGGAACAAACCCCTGGCATGTGATGGCGGGTGACATGTGAGCACGCACCCAGTACCCCTGGGCACACAGGCGTGGGTGCTACATGTTTGCATGTGCATGTGTGCAGCAAGGGGGAAGGAGGTGCTGGGTCTCCCTCTCCCTCTCAGTTGGGTAACTGAGACCACATGCATTCATAGCACCCACCCACCCCCAGGCAAGGTCCCTTTCCCAGCCCAAGTCAGTGGGTGGGGTAGGAGCATTTCCTCCTCCTCCTCTCCTCGTAGAGGGGGGGTAACTGGAGGCTCCTTTAAAAGCTGGGTGACAGGCATTGCACCGGGTGTCGAGGTCAGGGCTCTCCGGCAGCATGTCCAGATCAGGCCCAGCTATGGCATCACTACAGCCAGGTGAGCCCCTAGATGCTTGGGTCACCCCATGCTTTCTTTCTTCTCTCAGACTCCCTTCTCTCTGCTCCAGGATCCTGGCTTTGTTCCTCACCCCAGGTGGGCTCCTTTCCCCCCTACCTGTCCTGTCTTCCCCACCTGCCCCATCCTCTGTTCCCCCAACCCACCTGTGATTCACCCACACTCCCATGATGTGGGTGGCCTTGGGGAGGGCTGCAACCAGCACCAGCCTCTGGTCCCCGCTCTGTGCTCAGCAGGGCTTGAGCAGGGTCCCCTTCCTGTCCAGAAACGCTCTTGGACTGGTGAAAATTGGGCTGGGACCAGGGTTTTTTAGGGATACCTGAGGTGGAAGTGGCATCCAACACTTTTGGGTAGCCACCAAAAGGTCTCATATAGCCACCCTCATGGACCCCCTGGAAAAATGGGCTTCATCCCTCATGGGGTTCATTTGGCAGAGGCAGATGGGACTCAGGGGAAGGTGGCATCAGGGCTGCCAGCCCACCCGTGTCCTTGTCCCCTTGGTGGGCTGCTCAACCTTCCCTCCTCCTCTTCCTCACTCCCCTAGGTCTCACAGGGTCCCTGAACCAGGGCCAAGCCCAGACTTATGGCACCAGCAAGAGCCCTGAGCCCCCGCGGTGCCCCAGCACACAGGATCAGACCTACCTGGATGAACTCATCAGCATCCCTAAGGGCAATGGGGTAGGTGCTGCCAGGCTGAGCGTGGGTGGAGATGGTGCAGGTGGTCCATACTCCAGGGAGCTTGAGGTGGAAAGGGCAAAGGGCCACTGCAGGGGAGGAGATGTGCCCTGGACATGCCCTGGAGACCTCAGTGTCCCCAGACCTGGTTCAGGCAAATCATTCCTGGTTCCTGGCTGAGCTTTTCCACCCTTAAAGGGTTCCAGATAGGGAAACCGAGGCACAGGATGAGATGCCACCCAGCCACAAGGATCACCCTGCAGCTTGTGCACCTCTTGGGCTTCCTGTCCTGGGCCACCCATGCGAGGGCCAGTGAGAGTCCCCATCCCCAGTCAGTCCTGGGGGGGTGGAAGGTAAAAGAGGGGGAAGGAATGGGGGTTCCCCTGCTAGGAGGGGTGGAAAAAGCAGGTCTTGGCAGTGGGATCCCACGGGTTGCAATTAGCAGTGCCTGATAGCCCAGGACCCTCTGCAAATCACTGTCTAACCTGTCCCCATGTGGGATGTGGGTCTTGCTGCCCCCTCAGCATTGCTGCTAAGGGAGAGGGGCTGGGGGGCAGCAGTTCCTTCATCAGAACAGTAATATCCTCTGTATGTGAAATGAGACCATGCAGGCAACAGAGGGCTTCCCAGAAACAGGCTAAAGGGGACTGGGAGTGCAATTGGGAGACACTGGTTTTGAATGGGAGTGCCCCACTCTGACCTGCTGCCTTGTCCCAGCCCCATTTCAGCTTTAGGAAGCTCTGGGCTTTCACCGGTCCCGGCTTCCTCATGAGCATCGCCTACCTAGACCCAGGCAATGTGGAGTCGGACCTGCAGTGTGGGGCAGTGGCGGGGTTCAAGGTGAGTCCTGGGCCCCCCAGGACCCGGGGTCAGGAAACAGCTGCAGTTTTGTAACCTCTCCTACTCCAACGGCCACGCAGTCCCATGGCAAGCTGGCTTTCCCAACCCCGGGGAGCCGGAAGGGAGCGAGGGGCCCTTGGTACTGGGGGAGGACATACAGGGGTGCGGGAGGGGGTGCAGAGGTGCAGGAGGGCCACCCTCTGCATAATCTTACTGGGCGCCCTGGGCGATCAGATCCTGCCCGGTGCCCAGCTCCTGCTGCCTCTCTCCTGCTCCCCAGCTGCTGTGGGTGCTGCTGTGGGCCACCGTCCTGGGGCTGCTGTGCCAGCGCCTGGCCATCCGCCTGGGCGTGGTGACAGGCAAGGACCTGGGCGAGATTTGCTACCTCTATTACCCCAAGGTGAGCAGTCACAGGGGGGGACCCTGCAACCCTGCACCTGGGGTCCCGCAGCTCTGGCAGGGACTGAGGGGCAAGAGCTGTTTGGGAGGTGGGGAGGAGCAGGAAGATGCTACAAGAGCCTCTCCTTTCCCAGGGGCTCCTCCCCACCACCACAGCCCCAGTTCCTTCATCTAGCACCTTCAAACCCCTCTGGTATGGGGATATGGTGAGGGGAGCGGCTGCCTTGGTGGCTTTGGTGTGATTTGGGGACATGAGTGTGTCCCCAGGGGAGGTGAGCCCAGGCATCATGACAGCGACGTGCAGCCGAAATGTAGGGCAAGGCTGGGCGCGTTGGCGTCGGAAGCTGGGGTGGTGCAGGGGGGTCACACGGCAAAGGAGCGGGGAGCTGGGTGTCCTATCTATGTGGCAGGAGCCTAGTGAAGAGGAATAAGCTAAGAGATGTTGGCTGATGGGTGTCCAAAAGGAGGGCTAGATACATCCCTCTGCCCCAGCACCCCCCAAGCACCATATCTAGCCAGCTGGGTCCTGTCCTCCCCTCCTACTGGGGCAGGAATTGAGAAGGGGAACAAGCTGGGATTTAGGGTCCATCCTGCACCACGTGATTCTGTTGTGGGAGAGGCTGGTGGGGGGCATCCCCTGGGGTCCCCATGCTTCTCTGGGTGGCCTGCCGCAGCCTGGGGATAGGCACAGGGGTCTTAACCCTGGAGGCTGTTCCTGCTTACCCAGGGCCAAGCCACTCCACCTCGCTGTTCCCTGGCCCCTCCAGGTGCCCCGTGTGCTGCTCTGGCTCATGATAGAAATTGCCATCATTGGCTCTGACATGCAGGAAGTCATTGGGACAGCCATTGCCTTCAGCCTGCTCTCAGCTGGCCGGTAAAGCCACCCCACCGGAACACCCCCCACCTCCTCAATGGTCCTGATCTCCTGAGGAGCACCTGTCTTAATGCCCTTCTTTGCCATCCTGCAGCATCCCTCTCTGGGGTGGGGTCCTCATTACCATCGTAGACACCCTCTTCTTCCTCTTCATTGACAAATATGGTGAGTGCCAGGGTGGACGGATGGGGAGGACACTTGCCCAGTCTTCCCTGGTGCTGATGTGGCACCAGTGTCCCTCGCCCTGTCCCACCCTAGCTCTTGACCCCTCTAGGGCTCCGCAAACTGGAGGCCTTCTTCGGCTTCCTCATCACCATCATGGCCCTGACCTTCGGCTACGAGGTGAAGAAGGGGGAACTGGGGACACCTCTTTCCCCACAGGGTTAGATGCAAGCTGGCAGGGAAACCCCTGCTGGCACTGGGCTACAGCAGGGAGGGCACCAGCTCACAGTGCCCCTTCTCACCGGTCCCCAGTACGTGGTGGTGAGGCCAAGGCAGGTGGAGGTGCTGAAGGGCATTTTCCTGCCCTATTGTCCTGGCTGCGGGCGAGAGGAACTGCTCCAAGCTGTGGGCATCATTGGCGCCATCATCATGCCCCATAACATCTTCCTCCACTCCTCCTTGGTCAAGGTGAGACCGAAGCACTGCCATGGGCACTGCCACCCCAGAGTGTCTCAGGGGACATGATGGGGACAAGCTGGTTCTGGCTGCAGTACAGGGGGTGCTTGCCTTACCCTGTGGCACCCATGTCACCCACCATGCCCAGACGCGGGCGATAGACCGGTCCAAGAAGGAGGCAGTGAGGGAGGCCAACATGTATTTCCTGACCGAGTCCTGCCTGGCCCTCTTCGTCTCCTTCCTCATCAACCTCTTCGTCATGGCTGTCTTTGGCGAGGCTTTCTACCACCAGCGAAATGAAGACGTGGTGAGCACCACCCCACACCTGCAGGGAGCTGATGGCTGTGCCCAGCTATGGAGACAGGCAGGACGAGCATCCCCTGGAGAGTGGGCATCCTGGTCCCCTCATGCCCATGGGGACTGCTGGGTGGCTGTTGCACTGATTCCCACTGTGCCTTGCAGCACAACAAGTGCATTAACAGCAGCGTCAGCCGCTACGCTGGCATCTTCCCCACCAACAATGAGACAGTCTCCGTGGATATCTACCAGGGGGTAAGTGGCCCCGGGCTGTGCCCAGCGGGTATCCATACCCATCTGGGGGACAGAGCACTGCTCCCCATTGATTGCTGGAGCTGGGGGCTGCCACAACCCCACTGGGAGACCAGGAGCTGATGGGGTGCCCCGGGATGGGGGGCACTTTGGGGTTCCCATGGAAGTGTCCCCACACAGGGTGTCATCCTGGGCTGCTATTTTGGAGTGGCGGCACTGTATATCTGGGCCATCGGGATCCTGGCAGCAGGGCAGAGCTCCACGATGACTGGGACCTATGCGGGGCAGTTTGTCATGGAGGTGAGGAATTGGGAATGCTGCCCCTCATCCCCATGGGGAGAAGCTGAGGGGGGTGGGGGTAATCACGGATGGGCTCTGGCTGAGGGATCTTACGGGAGGTGCTTTTCCTCCCCAGGGGCACTTGGCAGAGTTAATTTCCCCCGTTCCTGCAGGGTACTGGGAATGGGGAATTGCCCAGCCAGTGGGTGGCAGCTTGCTGGCACCAGGGTCCTCAGGAGATGGGATGGGGACATGTCCACCCATTGCTGCTGCATGGCCACCCCTGCCTCCTGTGACACCTCCTCCCAGAGGTGCCCTGTGGGTGCCTCACAGTGTTTCCCTATGAGCTCGTTCGCTTAATGAGCTGGAGCTGACACCTAGTGGGGCCCAGCAGCCCTGCAAGGGTCTGCTCAGCACCCTGGCACAGAGGGGATGATGCCTCCCATGTCCCTTCAAGCCATGGTTTGGGGGGGGCATCCTGGTACAGTGCCCTGGGCACGGTGAGGGCATAGGTTTCACTGTGTCCCCAGGGCTTTCTGCAGCTCCGCTGGTCCCGTTTCACCCGGGTGCTCTTCACCCGCTCCTTTGCCATCCTGCCCACCATCTTTGTGGCCGCCTTCAAGGACATCAACCACCTTACAGGCATGAATGACCTGCTCAACGTCCTCCAGAGCATTCTGGTAAGGTGGAAGGCACCACCTGCACCCCAACACCCCAGTCTGGAAGGTGTGTCCCCCTCACCCTCCTCTTCTTCCAGCTGCCCTTCGCTGTCTTGCCTGTCCTCACCTTCACCAGTCTGCGCCCACTCATGCAGGACTTCACCAACGGCCTGTGAGTTCCAGGGGCACGGGGCGGGACAGAGCAGGGTGTCCTACTGCAGGCACCCTCTCTTCAGACCATCCTGCCCTCCTGAAACTGCTCTGTGGGGGCAGTTGGTGTGTGGGCATTGAGGGGGCATGTTCATTCCCACCAGAGCAGGACAGACCCCACCACTGCCCTCTCCATCCTTGTCCCAGTGCCACATCTGGCCCCCGCATCCCCGGGGTCTACAGAATGATCCTGGCATTGCCAGCTTTGCAGTGGGTGGATGACCAAAGCCCGTGTCCAGAGGCCCCTTGTGGTGGTGTTGTATGGCCACAGGGTGCAGATTTGTCCCAGATAGGTGGGATTTTGCTTACCTGCAACTCAGATCCCCCAGACTGCTGTGCCGGGTAGCACATGGGATGGGGACTCTGCCCTGACACTGATGCCCACTGCCCTGCCTACAGCCTGGCGAAGGTGCTGATGACTCTCATCACGGGGCTGGTCTGCGCCATCAATGTCTACTTTTTGGTGGACTTTCTGCCCACGCTGCGGGGCTTGGGATACTACATCCCCATGGGCCTGCTGCTAGCTGCCTACGTGGTCTTCATCGCCTACCTGGTAGGGCTGGCAATGTGGGAAGAGGTGGCTAAGTGGGAGATGGCATCCCTCGTGGGAACCCATCCTCCAACCAGCCTTCTTTGCCCCCCACAGATCTGGACGTGCAGCATCGCACACGGAGCTCAGTTCCTGGCCTGGGGCCACCACAGCCACTTCAGCTTTGGCGTCTCCCTTGACATGCCAACTCCAGTAGGGACACGGTGACAGACCTTGTCCCTCCTTACTGTCCCACCTTCCCTGCCCAGCGTGGATGCCCACACTGGGCACCAGTCTGATGATGCACCAAGCCTGGGAATGATATTCTGACCAGAAATACAACCAACAGAGAAGGAGTTAACAGCCGGGCAGACTTTCCTCGATTTTTTAGACACTCCTCCCCCGAGCTTTTTAGAGCCCCCCCCAAATCCCCAAATCAGGAATGCTGGTCCAGGTTGGGGTGGGGGGACAGTGGTGCCCCCAGCTCTTGGCACAGATGCATCAATGAAGGAGCAGCCCTGGAGCCCTCCCCTCCTCATTAGTGCCGGGAACCACTGGCCCACGGGACCGCTAATTACCGCCCGGGACCGCTAATTATCACCTTCAGGACCGCTAAGCATCCCTCACCATCCACGGGTTCCTCAGCTCGGGGGGAGGGCTCATCAATGGCGTTTGTACCCCGATCTCAGCCTGGCTGAGTGGGTTGGGGAGGCGGCGCCCACGGCCCCCCATAGTCCGGGGCGCCCTCTTTGGCCCACGCGTTGCTGGGCGGTTCGGGGGGGGGGGTTGTGTGCTTACGCCCACGTGTGGCTGGGAATGACTGGGGGGGTGCATCCATCCACGTGTGGCGGCGTGGAACTGGGGTGATTGGGGAGGAAGTGGGGGTGCGTAAACCAACAAGTGGCTAGGGGGGCTTGGAGGGCTCGAGGGGGTGTGTGCGTACACACACACACGGCTGGGGGAATTGGGGGTGTGCGCATACACCCACGCGTGGCTGGGGAGGTTTGGGGGGGTGTGCATACACCCATGCGTAGCTGGGAATGATGAGGGGAGGCGCATACATCCACGCGTGACTGAGGGTATCGGGGGGCGGGGGGGAGGGTGTGCGTGCACCCAGGCACGGCTGTGGGGATTGGGGTATGTGTGCATGCACCAACGCGTGGGGGGGGAGATTGGGGGGTCTGTGCATACATCCACGCGTGGCTGGGGGGGGGATTGGGTGCTGTAAGTGTGTGCATGCACCCACGCGTGGCTGAAGGGGAATGGAGGGGGGAACTCAGCCCGGCCCTTTGCATCCCCCGGGAGGAGGGGGGGGGGAGCAGGAAAATGGGCCCCTCCCCGCCCCGGATGCCCTGTTTCCCGCCCGCCGGATGCGGAGCCGCTCGGGCTCGGCCAGGGGGCGGCCAAACACCACCCCACCCCCACAACAGCACCCCGGGTTTGTAGGCGGGGGGGTCCCTCCGCTCTTCGCCCCCTGCCGCCTCCCGCACTTGTGAAACGCTCCCTGGCTGTTTCAAGGCTCCCCCCTCATCCCAACGCCCCCTATCCCAAAATCCCTGTCCTCAAACCAGCTCGAACTGGGAGTGCATGGGGGGGGGGGAGGGGGGGGAGGTATGTGGGGACTTAAGGGTCGCACCTCTCATTTCCACTCTGTCCGTCCCCCCCCCTCCGCCAAGCCCCTGGAAGGGACACCCCCCCCCCCCCCCCCCCCCCCCCCCCCCCCGCCTCCAGCTCCAGCGCTTGTTTATGTGAAGAATGTCCCCTTCCTTAAAAGGGCGATGCCGGCCGCTGTGGGGCCGCGCTGTCGGGATGGTGGGAGGAGCAGCCACAGCGATGGGGCCCACCGAAAGGGGGGGCTTCCTCCCAAAAAAAGGGGCACAACCGACCCCAGTCGCTGGGGTACCATCAGCTCTGAGGAGGAGGAACAGGGACGACCCTCCCTCACCGTGGTGCCTGCAAGAGCATCCCCTGCCCAGGGTGACTCTGATCGGGGGTAACAGGACTGGAGGGGCCACCAAAGACTGAGAGGGACAGGGGACCTTGGAGTCATCATAGAATGGTTTGGGTTGGAAGGGATCTTTATGCTCACTCAGTTCCAACCCCCCCTGCCATGGGCAGGGATGTGTCCCACTAGATCAGGCTGCTCAGAGCCCTATTCAACCTGGCCTTGAATGTTTGCAGGGCTGGGGCATCCACCACCACCCTGGACAACCTGTGCCAGTGCCTCATCACCCTTCAGTGACGAATTTTTTCTGATGTCTAATTCGAGGAGGAGCAGGACCCCCACCACCGTGTCTACAAGAGCATCCGCTTTCCAGTGAAACAGACTCAGGGGGACAACAAGGGCTGGGAGATCTTGGGGTCATCATAGACTCAGAATGGTTTGGGTTGGAAGAGACCATGAAGTTCATCCAGTCCAGCTCCTCTGCAGCAACACCTCCCACTGGACCAGGTTGCTCTGAGCCCCATCCAACCTAGCCTTGAAACACTTCCAAGGATGGGGCATCCACCTCCTCACCATGCTCAGCATAAATAAGTTCTTCTTACAATCTAGTCTGACCCTCTCCTCTTTTAGTCTGAAACCATCACCACTACAGACCCAGCTGGTGCGGGGCTGCAGGGTGCTGGGGGCTGCAGGGTGCAGGGACCAGCCCCATGGCTCCTCTAGGGGGCAGGGGGTCCCCAGAACTGTGCCTGCAGGGGTTGCCCTTCTCTGGCCAGGACTCTCAGCCCAGGGCACCCCTAGCCCAGGGGCACCTGCCTGAGCCTAAGTCTTGGGAGGAGGTGCCTGGCCCTGTGGAGCAGCACTCTGTGGGCCAGCATTCCTGGAGCCATGCATAGCTGGGAGAGCGGGGATGTTGGCCAGGACACCAGCCTGGGGACAGGAGGGTGGCACAGGTGGGTCCCTTGAGCCTAGTACCTTTCTGCTGCCTGTGCCTGGGTCCCTCAGACCACACATTCAGCTGGGCTCTGCCTGCTCCTGTGCTGGGCTGGGAGTGCGGGATGAAGCGCTGGTCCCCACAAGTGTCCCCAGCCTGTCCCACAGCCCCAGGACAGGGACAACATCCCTCTGAGCATTCCAGCTGCTTTATCTGCCTCTAAGCCTGTGGGCAGTGAACCTGGAAATGATGTTCCAACTGCTGCTGGCATCTAGCCTGGAGACTTTCCTAATTGCATTAATTACAGGACAGGCAGGGCCTGGTCTGATGAGCATGGCTCATAGGGGAGGGAAGAGCAGGATTCAGCCAGAGGGACAGGGGTCCTGGAGGGACAGTGTGTGGCTTCCATAGCCAACCCCATGGTGAGCAGCATCCCTGGCACCCTCTGGCAGCAGAGTCAGCCTGGCCACCCCACTGGAGATGAGACAGGCATCCTGCCCGTCTCCACCTGGGCAAAAGGAGCAGCATAGGTCAGCCCAAAATAGAGAGCAGGGGAAGCGCAGCCTTTTCCTTCCTCTTCCTCCCACTGGGAAAGGCAGGCAGTGCTGGCAGCCTGGCCAGGGAAGCCTGTACTGTGAGGAGGTAGGGAAACTGAGGCATAACTGCCACCCACCATCAGAGCAGAGAGAGAAGGTGACAGGTTGAGATGTCACAGTTTCCAGCCATAGCCCAGATCCTGCTGGGGCTCCTCCGGTGCTCATGGTGCCAGGATGCCCAGTGTGAAGGTGGCAGTGCTGGAGCCACAGGTGTGAACTGGCCTTTGCTCCGCCAGTGTTTCCACTGCCATCCTAATTTCCCAGGGGGTCACCTCTCGATGCTGGACCCCATTTCCCAGTGGGGTTACCTGTAGGAATGTGTTGTGCCCCATGCTGGCAGGGGGGTAAGAGTTCCCTCAGAGCCCTGTTCCCTGGGGCCTACTCCCACCATATGGGAATGGGAGCCAGAGCAGTAGAGCTATACCCAGAGGATACCGCTGCGGGCATCACTGCCTCGCCAGTTCCCCTGGGCCAGAAAGAATTATTGTAGCCCCTGAAACTTCCAAACCACAGCTGAGAAGAGGTGGAAAGACCCCAAACAAGCTCAGATGGGGAATTTCCAACAGGGTCTGCCCCAGGGCCAGCGCTGATGGAGAGAGCAGTGTTTCTGGCCCAGGTGCCCTGGCAGACCCTGGCTGGGTTTCCAGGCAGGGAAGGTGCGAGGGTTGGATGGAGGCACTGGGGACGCCAGTGCATGGGGTCTTGGTGGGAGGATGAGTTTTCCAGGGGTGTGGTTGCATTTTCAAGTTCCTGCTAAAAGCATGGGCGGGGGTGGGGGTGGATTTGGAACTGGATGATCTTTAAGGTCCCTTCCAACCCAAACCATTCTATCATTCTGTGATCTGGAAACAGCCCTGCTTCTCCTTGAAGGCAGGGGGAGAGGAACTGCAGGGGAAATAATGTATTATTTATATATATATATATATATAATTTATTCAAATAATGACCGAATTGCAGGAAAAAAAAGAGGGAAAAAAACACAAGCAGGTAGCTATTGGTGCCACCCCCCAGCAGCTGCCCCTTACACTGACCTCCCCTGGCAATGGGGAACACATCTCAGGGAGGACAAGGGGACCCCCCAGCACAGCCTGGAGACACTGGCTCCAGTGGCTTTGCTGCAGGGGACACCCAGCATGGTGGGGGGGGTGCTTCATATGCCAGCCGTGGCTGCAGGGGGTGGAATTTCCCTGGGACTGCCAATTGCATGGAAAGTGACACATGGGGGTGACACCAGGACTGCTCCCCTCTCCATCGTTCCTGAACCAGGGGAGTGGAGCAGCTTCAAGGGGTGGCATGGGTCCCCATACAACCACCGTGGCACAAGGAGGGGTCCTTTTCAGCCAAACGCAAGGTGCAGGCATCCCCCCATAGGCCACCCCACAGCTGCAACTGTGTCTCAGTGGGGACCCCCGCTTGGTTACATAATAAGGATATGGAACTCTTGGAACCGGTCCAGAGGAGGGCTACAAAGATAATCAGAGGGCTGGAGCACACCTGCTACGAGCACAGGCTGCGAGAGTTGGGCTTGTTCAGCCTGGAGAAGAGAAGGCTCCGGGGAGACCTCAACAGAGGCCTTCCAGTACCTGAAGGGGCTACAGGAAAGCTGGGGAGGGACTTCTGCAAGTAGTGACAGGACAAGGGGGGACGGCTTTAAACAGGAAGGGGGAAGATTTAGATTAGACATTAGGAAGAAATTCTTCACTATGAGGGTGGTGAGACACAGGTTGCCCAGGGAAGGCGTGGATGCCCCCTCCTTTGGAGTGTTCAAGGCCAGGTTGGATGGGGCCTGCAGCAGTCTGGTCTGCTGGGAGGTGTCCCTGCCTATGGCAGGGGGCTTGGATCTGGATGGGCTTTGGCCATTCCATCATTCTATGAGTCCTCCTCCGGGAGGAGACAGAGGGATGGAGGGAGGGAAGGAGGGATGGATGGAGAGAGAGATGGAGGGAAGATGGAGGGAAGGAAGGGCGGAGGGAAGGATGGAAGGATGGAGGGAGGGATGGAGGGAAGGAGGGAGGGATGGAGGGAGGGGGCCCCCCCGGCCGCCGTTGCCCTTTTAAGGGGTTCCTTGAAACCGCGCCCGGGTTCCATGTTTGCAGCCCCAGCCCGGGCGGAGGAAACTCCATGTTGTAACAAAGTTTCCTCCGCGGCGCCGCTCCCGCGCCCGTCGCCCAGCGCCGCCGCCGGCCCCCCGCCCCCCTCCCCCCCTCCGGGGGCCGCGCCGGGGGGGGCCGCCCCATCCCATTCCCCCCCCGCCCGGCGCCCATGGAGCACCAGTCCATCATCGCCCAGGTTAGCAGGGAGGAGGGGAGCGCCCCGCTGCAGGAGAAAGGTAACGCGGAGGGGCTACGATACTCACCCGCCGGGGCGGGAGAGGGGGGGAGGTCCCCGCTGCCGGGGCGGGGGGAGTTGGGGGCTGCAGGAGGGTGCGATGAGCTACGGGGTGATCTCAGCGTGGTTTCGCTGCCCCGGGGCTGGGGGGGGGGGGGATGCGCTGGGACGCGGGGGGGGTGAGGGGAGCGGGGTGTGGTGCCCCGTCCCCTCCTGTGTCCCCCATGACCCCCGCCGGTGCCCCTGGGGACTCGGGGCGCTGCGCGGGGCTCGGCGATAATTGCGCTGTTCTCTGCGGAGGTTGGGGAAACTGAGGCAGGGAGGGGAGCCGAGCGCGGGAGCCCCTCTGCATCCCGGCACAGCCCGGCGCTCCCTCCGCAGGCATTTGGAGGGGGACGCTGCCCGAGGGGCAGGGGACTGCAGGCGTGAGAACGGGTCCCGTCCCCCCTGAGGAGCCCCTGCCCTGGCTGCTGCGGGCACAACGAGAGGCTCCCGGCACGGGCTGGGGCAGGACCCGTCCCGCGAGGCCACAGGAGAAGGGCCTGGCGGCGTCGCGCTCCCCGCGGCGGGCGGGAGCTGTCTCCGTGCCTCAGTTTCCCCTCGCTCCGCCAATGGGCGTTGCGGGAACGGCGCGCGGGGGCGGGAGCTGCGCCCTGATTAGCCCCGCGCCCCCGAGGCGCGCGGACTGGCCAATGAGAGACGGGCCGGGCGGGGGCGGAGCAAGAGGCGGCTGCAAGTCACGCCCCCTCACGAGGCCACGCCCCCAGGGCCGCCTACCCCCGTGGGTCTGGGGATCCCATGGGGTGGGAGAGGGGTCCGAGCCCCCCATGGGGCACAGCGGGGTAGGCTGGGGGGCCGGGCACCCCATGGGGCGCATCTGGGCGAGCCGGGGGTCCAGGCCCCCCGTGAGACGCAGTGGGGTGGGCTGGGAGTCCAGGCTCCCGTGGGGCGAGCTGGGGGTCTGGTGGCCTGAGCTCCCTGCGGGGCACGGTGGGGCAGGACAGGGGTTCGAGCTCCTCATGGGGCACAGCAGGGCAAGCCGGCAGTCCGGGCCCCCCATGGGACAAAACCGAGGTCCGAGCCCTCCACCCGGCTCCCCCCAGGTGGGATCCACTCTGTCACTGCAGGGTTTCCCGCCCCACAGAGGTCACGGGGGGCGGCAGCATGCCCAGGTGAGGGGCTGCGGGTGGTCTCCCAACATCCATGTGCGCAGGGCAGCAAGGGCAGCCGCATGGGTGCCAGGGTTCATAAGGGTGTGGAGGGCTCAGGCTGAAACCCCAGCCCCTGCTCTCCTGTCTGTGCTGGGGCTGGGGGGATGCCCGGGCAGCCCCTGCACCCTCACCCCCTCCCCATGCCCCCCTGCAGGTGCCCCGGCCCCTGCCAAGAAGCCGCGGAGCCGCAGCATTCTCCAATCACTGTTCTGCTGCCTGTGTCGCGATGAGGGGGAGCCCTGTGCTGGCACCACCAGCGCCCCACTCCTGGTGGAGGAGAATGGGGCCTTACCCAAGGTAACCCCCTCGGCCTCGCCCCTTAGCACTGGGGGTGACACACAGTGCTGGGGGACTGGGCTGCCCATCCCCAGAGCTTCCCCTGTGCCAGGGTGAAAGGGGCTGCCGTTCCCCCGCCTCTGGGTGGGCAGGAGAGGCGGGAGTACCACTCACCACCCCACCGACCCCCATGTTTGCCTGTGCCCCCCCCTTGCTCCGCCACAGGCTGCTGTCAAACACCTCCTGCCTGAGATCAAGCCACAGGACGCCAGCAAGCTGTGTGTGGTCATCGATCTGGATGAGACACTGGTGCACAGCTCTTTCAAGGTGGGGGACATCCCAAACTGCCCCTCCTCCTGTCCTACACTCCACTCTGCCTGGTCTGCCCCCCCTCCCACAGCCCCCATAAGCGATGCCTAGTGCCCAGGTACCCACAATTGGCACAGCCATGTGGGGGGAGCTGGGGTGTCCCTAAAGGGGGAGCAGTGGGGCTGGGTGGGGCGCATGGTGGGCAGGGGGCAGATGGCATTTGGGGAGGGGGTACCTGCCCAGCGCTGATCCTGCTGTGCGCTCCCCAGCCAGTGAACAACGCCGACTTCATCATTCCGGTGGAAATCGATGGCATCATGCACCAGGTAATGGGAGGTGACCAACCCCAAGGAGTGAGAGGCGAACCATTGCTCTGCACAGAGGAGCAGTCAGGGGCGTCAGGGTGGCACCCTGGGGAGGAGCAGAAGTGGGTGCCCCTTTTCTTAGTGAAATGGGGAGGTGCGGGGGTGTCATGGCACAGTGCCCTCCTGCAATGGCTGGCCCCAGGTTCAAGTAATCCAGGATAGGCTGTGGTCTGGGCAGTCAGCCTGTTCTCGGTTACTTGGCTCCGGAGTCCGCTGGACGCTTCTGCCCGGATGTGCCAGTGGGGCCGTGGCATCTCCCACCCCACACGGGTCAACTCCCACATTATGGGGCAGACCTCTGTACCTCTTCCCCAGCTGGGATCAGGGACACGAGTGTCTCCTGGGGTGTGCAAAGGGTGTGCTGGCCGGGGTTGGTGGTGCCCATGGCGCGCTGCCCTCTGCCCCATGCCCGCAGGTGTATGTGCTCAAGCGGCCACACGTGGATGAGTTCCTGCAGCGTATGGGCGAGCTCTTCGAGTGTGTGCTCTTCACTGCCAGTCTGGCCAAGGTGAGTGTCCCCGCCATCACCCTCCCCTTCCTGGCCACTTATGGGCGTTGCTCTTGTCCCCTGCCTCCCTGCAGGAATTCAAAGCAGTGCTCCTGCCTGCCCGTCCAAGGTGTTTTCCTGGCCAGGGAAACTGAGGCACGGGGCAAGCTGGCACTGGTGGAGAGCTGGGTGCCATTGTCACCGTGGGATGGGCATGGTGGCATGACATGCCCTGGTGAGTCCCTCCTTCGCCTGCAGTATGCGGACCCCGTGGCCGACCTACTGGATAAATGGGGGGCTTTTCGAGCACGGCTTTTCCGGGAATCCTGCGTCTTCCACCGTGGCAACTACGTGAAAGACCTCAGCCGCCTGGGCCGTGACCTGCGCCGCATCATCATCGTGGACAACTCACCCGCATCCTACATCTTCCACCCCGATAACGCTGTATGTAACCCTGGGGTGAGGCTGAGGAGGGGGGATACAGAGGGGAGTTGTGGGGCCCCCACTCAGCTGTGCCACCCACAGGTGCCTGTGGCCTCCTGGTTCGATAACATGGCCGACACGGAGCTGCTGGACCTGCTGCCCTTCTTCGAGAGGCTCAGCAAGGTGGAGGACGTGTACGCAGTGCTCAAGAAGCAGCGGACTAACAGCTAATGCCTCCCCCCACCCCAACTGCGTGCCTTATTTTAGGAGGGGTGTCCCGGTGTGCTCCCCTCCATCATCCTCCCCGGTGGGCGTGGGTGCCCTTCCTGCCTGCTGGTGGTGGGAGACGTGGGTGCCTGTGCCTGGGAGCCAGGTTTCCGCCTGTATGCAGAGGAGAGGGTCTGTGGGTGACCCGCTGCCTTGCTGCGCAGTGGACCTGCTGGGAGGGGTCCTGTTCCCCCACATTGTCCCATCCCACCCTTCCCAAACCTGTGTGTCCCCCCTCCCCGGAATGGTTCTCAGGTCCTTTTTCCCTCTGTGTCTCCCCAAGTGGGGAGGGGGGGTCAGCAGGTGCTGCTTTCCACTGCCTTTGGAGCGGGGGGGGGAACTGTCATGACTGATGCCCCCCACCCCCCATTCAGGCTGGGCCCTCAGCCCCTCTCTGTAGGGGGGTCACACGAAGGGTTAACCCCTGCCCACCCTGCAAAAATGGGGAGGGTGTTACTGGCCTTGGCATGTGGGGCTGCCACCGTGCCCTTAGCTCTGCCACCTTGTGGGGGGCACATCCCTACCCCTCCCTTGTGCCTTTTGCTGCCCCCCACACATGGGGTGTGTTCTACGGGGCAGCCTGGCCTCAGGGCTGAGCCCACGTGCCTTGGGATACCATGTCTCGGTGTCCCCCAACCCTGCAAGTGGGAGTGCCTGTGGGGGCTTCTTAACTCACCCACCCGAACCTCAGTTTCTTCCTATGGGGGGGTGGGGTCTGGTGGCCTCCCCCCCTCCAGTTACACTGTGTCAGTGGGAGCCACTCCAGCCACCAACAGGAGGGGTCCCCTCCCTCGTGGGGGGGCATGCCCCCATTCCCCATCCATCAGCAGCTTCACCAAAGGCTGCAACTCCCGGGGCGGGGACACACCTCCATACCAGCCTTAGTGTGCACCCCCCTTGCCTTACCCCAGCCTCTCAGCTGGGGCGGGGTGGGGCGCTGTGGGTGCCCCCCTCCCTCCAGCCTGGGGTTACCCTGACCCCCGTGGGGTTGAGCTTGTGCCAGGGTGTCCCCCTGCCTCAAGGGGCTGGGGGCTCTCAGGGAGGGTTGGGGTGGGGGCTGAGCTCAGCCAGGCCTTTTTTAGCATTGCAATATGGACAATGTCTCATATTTTTTAGGGGGAAAAGCAACGGTTTCCCAAAAAAACATGGGTGCCTTTTTACTCCTGTGCCAGAGAAGCGAGTGTGGGCAGTAACTGGGGGTGGGATGGGCGAGGTTAGCTCATCAGTGCTGTCTGGCCAACACTGCCCTTCTCCAAAAGCTGGGTGCCAAGGGCAGGTAGGTCTCCCCGAGCCTGCCCATGTTCCTGCCTCCACCCCCTGCCCTGTGGCAAGGGGGTGGGATGGGGAGGTGCTGCAGCACATCTGCTTCCCCCCAGCCCCCTGTCTGCCCCGGGCCTGATCCTGCCCCTCCGAGAGGGTTGAACTCAGCACTTTATCTTAGACAAGTCAAACAGCACCAGCAAAGCCAGTTGCCCAGCAAGCACCCATGGGTGCTGCAGCACCCAAGGAGCACAGCCCCCGTGCTGGCCCCCTTACGGGGTAGGGGGGGAGCTGGAGGTGGCACTGGGGGGGCTGGGGAGGGCTGGGAAACCATATCCAAGTGCCTTCATGTGATTAAAGCTGTCAAACCATCTTGGAAAGCTCAGTCCTGTGTGTGTGCAAGTGTGTGGTTGGGTGGGTGTGCACAGGGAGGAGGATCCCCTAAATCCCCCTGGGAAGGGGCAATGCTGCAGGTCAGTGCTGGGGAAGCCCCCTTTGCCTGGTGCGGAGGAGACACCCTCACACTCCAGGGCAGCTCTTCATCCCCAGGGCTGTCCTGGCACTCGCATCCTAACTTTTCCCACTCCTGATGCCATGGGGATGGGTACCATGCCCCTTTACCAGGGGGAAGCTAAATTTACTGTGTAAGCTGTGCCCCCCAGCTTCGGGGCTTGGAGAGGGGGTGTGTCACAAGTACTCCCTTCCTCAGTATTTTCCAGGTGTCACCCCCTGTAGGCTGGCTGTCACTGTTGGGGGGGCTAGTGCCCCCCTCTCCCAGACAGTGAGGTGCTTGGGGGGGTCTCTGAGCAGCCCCCCTCCATGCCCTCATTGGCCATCTGCCTCCTGTCATTAATGAAATCTCTGTCCTCCTGGACGGCTGCACTAATTACTGAGTTCATTAGTGGCCCTGCATGTCCGGCTGGGGGGCCCAGAGAGGGGGCAAACCCTCTGGGGCTGGCGTGGGGTCCTCCACCCCTGTGCCAGAGCAGAACATTCAGCCTTGGGACGCGGCCACTGAGCGGAGAGCAGCCACCTGGATGTTGCACCCCATCCAAAGCTCAGCCCCACACCCCTGTGGGGGCTCTGCACCGAGGTAAGGGTCCCACGGTGGGTGATGGTGTAGGGTAACAGGGTTGGGGTGGGCTGGGTGGCATTTTTAGGAGGGTTTGGGGTTTTTGGAGGCCAGGGGTGTTGGAAAGCAGTAGCAGAACCCATCCGTGTGGCATCAGGCACCCCCTGGTTTGTGGCCAACACCCCCTTGGCTCACTGCTGTCACTTCAGAGGATCCTTGACTGGGGGGGTGGTGTTCAGGCAGGACCTGGGGCTCACCACAGCCCAGACTGGGTTGACTGCTGGGTGCGGGACACCCACGACGCCCACGGCCAGGGCTGCTGGCTCAGCAGGTTGGCTGAGATAAGGCGATGACAATCCCTTCCCCAGGGCTGGGGAAAAGATAAGAGCAGAATGGTGAGCCTGGGGGCCTGCCTGCTGCTGGGAGACCCCTCCTAGCTTTAGGTACCCCCTAATTTTCAGCCAAACGCACTATTTTTGAGGCTGGGAGTCACTGGGCAGGACTCCAGTCCCCTCTCTGCCAACACCAAGGGCATCATCAGGTATCCCCTGTTGAGGCTAGAGATTGGGAGCATGGGGCAGGGCATAGGGCGGTGACACAGTATCATTCCCTTCCCATCCCCAGGGTTGGGGCTGTAGAGACCCCCTCAGGGCCTCTGTCTGGATGTGGCCTCCAGCTGTGGGGTGGCACAGCCTGGGGTCAGTCCCATGGGCAGAGAGGTGATGTGCCAGGGAGGGTGGGGTGGGAAGGAGATGCTCTGGGAAAGTGATTCTGTGTTGCTGGTGGCTCTGAGCTGATGGCAGCAAAACCCCACTGCCAGGGGACTGGGTAAGTGGAGAGCACAGCAGTGGAGCCCAGACCTATGGCATCACAGCCTGTTGTTATCACTTTGTGGAACCTTTTTTTTTTGGTGGAAGCAGGCACCAAAAAAACCACTTTGCCACAGATTTAGTGCCCCTGTGGCTGGAGGAGTTGAGGGTTTAGGGACTGGAGGAGCACAGAACAGCAGCAATGCCTATCCTCACAGCATCAAGGCACCTACAAGTTTGTAGCTGACATCCCTCTTGTCTGATCCAATCCATTGGTATCACTCTGGGGGGGGGGGGCCTTGGGTGGGGAGGTGGGCATTCAAAACCCCACCACCATGGGCTCAGTGCCAAGGGCCAAGAGGAATGCAGACCTGGGAAGGGCAGCAGGTACCACCGGGGCACAGCAAGCTGGCTGTCAGGGTGCCCAGGGCTGCCCTGTGCTGCAATAGCACCTGGAGGGGGGCAGTCACCCCATGAGTAACGGGGCTCTTCAGGCGCCGGGACGACTTGGAGGGACATGGGGACCTTGACACCAGGATGTTCCTGCCCTTATATGGTGAATATAGGCTGGGACAGGTGGGGACAAAGGTCTGCTGGGTGCTGGCACCAGAGCACTTTGCCTAGGTACACTTACCTGTGCCCAGCTCCACAGGGAAGGTGAGGGGCTGGGCAGGGGTGTGGGGAGGTGGGCATGGAGGGGCAGCACATCCCACAGCCACCGTCGCTGCTGGCACTTGCGTGGCCACGGGATGGGACTTGGGGAACATGTGCCCCACCTTGGGACTGTACCGGGGGGACATTACCCCTTGGATCTGAGGGATGGGATGCGGGTGCTTTTGGGGCAGTGCAGTGGGAGCAGGTGGTGTTTTGTGGGGCTGCGGGGAGCAGAGACCTCTCTGCCAGGGCACACAGGGGCTTTGCACAACGCCGGCTGCTTGACCCCCACTGCCAGCAAGCTCTGCCAGCCTGGCAGTGGTGGCTGCAGGCAACCTTGGCAGCACCGGGGCTGAGCCCTGCCATGATCAGCACGTCTGTGTCTTCCCTTGGGAGCAGGGAACCGGTGGTGGGTTTGGGGATGGGCACTGAGGCAGGCAGAGTGTGCTTGCACACATGTGTGTGTATGTGCAAGGCCATGCCATGCTCTGCCTCCTAGTGCCAAGCTGTGCCAGCACCAGGCTGAGCAGGACTGGTCCCTGCTGGCTCCAGGGAGGAGCAGGCCAGCATGCAGCGGTGTCACCAAGCTCTGGCTGCTTTGCTGGGGACACCCTGCACAGCCTGTCCCGTGCCCGGGTGCAGGGCAGGGCACTGGGGCACCCAGAAACCTGACTTCTGCCCACCGCAGCCCCGGGCATGGAGCTGTGACAGCCCCCTGTTAGCCATGGTGCCACCTGGGGCAGGAGGGTTGGCAGCCGTGATTGTGTCACTGCAGCCCTGGCACTGGGGTTCCATGGGGCCCCTCACCCCATGCAGCTCTGCTGGAGGGGGTGGTTTATGACCTGGCTGGCTGCAGACTGGGCAGAGCAGCAGATGGCACCGGCAGGTTGGCTCTCTCCCAGCTCTTAATGGCACCGCCTGCCATTAACGAGGGTGTTCCGGATGCCCCAGCAGGTCCCCTTGGCCTGCAGCACCTGTCACCATGGTGGAGCTCAGCAGCAAAGTCATCAGGACACTCAACAAGACCACGCCAGGCATCCAGATATGGCGAATCGAGGTGGGGACAGAGACACGGTCTGGGTACCCATCACCTGAAACACCCAGCACTGGGCTGTGGGAGGGAAAGACCTCACCTTTGTTGCCCTCACTGCCAGGGTTTGGGGGTCTCTGTGCAGCACCCCAGCTTAAGCCCACCCAGGTTTTGGGGCTGGGGGCTGCAGTGTGTGAGGACAGGGATGGAGGTGTCCTGGAGAGGGCTGACGTTTCTCTTACTTCTGCAGAACATGGAGATGGTGCCAGTGCCCACCAAAAGCTACGGCAACTTCTATGAGGGGGATTGCTACGTCGTGCTGTCGGTAGGGCAGTCGGGGATCCCATGGGGGACCAGGGGTGGGCTCTGCCCCCAGGGAGGCTGGAGTGCAGGGAGGGATGTCCCTGGCCAGGGTGGCCTGGGATCATGGGGATTCTTCTAGTGAGAACTGGTGTCTCACAGACACGCAAGACCGGGAGCAGCTTCAGCTACCACATCCACTACTGGCTGGGCAAGGAGTCAAGCCAGGATGAGCAGGGAGCAGCTGCCATCTACACCATCCAGATGGATGACCACCTGGGCACAGTGGCAGTGCAGCACCGTGAGGTCCAGGGCTACGAGAGTGAGACCTTCCGTGCCTACTTCAAGCAGGGACTCATGTAGGTTGGAAAACCCACAGGGATCTGCTCCCACAGAGGTCCTCTGCATGTTCCTCCATGGGGACATGCCCAATTGGGATGGACAGCCCTGTCTCCATGGGGCTGGAGGAGGCAAGAGGAGGATCTGGAGCTGGTCTCACCGCATACATGCGGGAGGTCCTCGAACACCTCCCTGTAAACAGAGGTGGGAGGAGGACCCTGCTGGAGCAGGAAGGGGGGAGGGCAGGGCTCATACAGTGTTTGTGCTCCCCCAGCTACAAGAAGGGTGGGGTGGCCTCAGGCATGAAGCACGTGGAGACCAACACCTACAACATCCAGCGCCTGCTGCATGTGAAGGGCAAGAAGAATGTGGTGGCAGGAGAGGTGAGTTATGGGGCATGGGGGGTCCCTAGCCACCAGCCTCTATGTAGAGTCACTATATGGGGTCAGGATCAGGCCAGGACCCCCAAGACACAGCTGCCCTCAAGCAGGGGACAGAGTGGGTGTGAAGGGTTGTTCTGCCCTGTCTCAGGGGCAACTTCACCCCAAAAAAACTCAACTTGGAGTAGGGAAGAGCAATTCAGGCTGGAGGCATCTGCTCTGAGCTGGAGGGACCCAGGCATCCTGCTGCTTGACCTCCTTCACCAATCCCATCCCACTGCAGGTGGAGATGAGCTGGAACAGCTTCAATCGGGGGGACGTGTTCCTGCTGGACCTGGGCCAGCTCATCATCCAGTGGAATGGGCCTGAGAGCAACCGACAGGAGAGGCTGAAGGTATGAGTGGGAGGGTCCTGGGAGCCCTCGCCCCTGTGCTTGAGCCTTCTCCCAGAAGAAGGGAGTGGAAGGTCATCCCCTCCTTGACCTGGGCTGACCCCTTCTCCCGCGAGTGCAGGCAATGACCCTGGCCAAGGACATCCGGGACCGGGAGCGTGGGGGCCGTGCCAAGGTGGGCGTAGTGGATGGCGAGGATGAGGGTGCCTCACCAGGACTCATGCAGGTCCTCACACACGTGCTGGGTGAGAAGAGAGACATCAAGGCAGCCATCCCTGATGACCAAGTAGACCAGAAGCTCAAGTCCTCCCTCAAGCTCTACCAGTGAGTTGCCGGTGGTGTGTTGTGCTTGGGGACATCTTGTGTTGTGCCAGAGGAACCCAGCACCCATCTCTGGTATGCCTCACAACTCCTGTCCCCGGGGACAGACACCAAGAAGGGTCAAGGCCAACAGAGGGGTGAAGACAAGTCCTTTGGGTGCTGTTGGAGGAAGCAGAGCCCATGGTGTTGGTACTCAATGGGGAGATGCTTGTGCAAGCGTGGCCTTTGAACACAGTGACAAATGTCCCTAGGTGGACCCATCACACCTGACATCCTTTTTGTCCCTCCCCATGACCACTTGTGCTGTGAGCAGGGCTGGATATGGCCTGGGTATCATCTCTTCCATGATCAGAGTGGGGAAGGGGACAGGGAGAGAACAGGCCCACCTAACCCCACCACACCAAGGTAGGGGGTGGGGAGGGGGGGTTTCCAGCCTGTTTCTAACAACTCCTCCTCTCTTTTTCTCTGCCAGCGTCTCTAACGCCAGTGGGAACCTGGTCATACAGGAGGTGGCAATTCGACCCCTGACTCAAGACATGCTCCTGCATGAGGTGTGTCACCCATGGGATGCTTTGAGGTGCCCAATTTCCTTAGCAGATTTCCCTTTCCTTTGGTGGGCCCCCCCACATCAGCTTTTGAAGGATTAAAGCTGCCCAGAATCCTAATTTGTGCTGGTGTGCTCTCTCCAAGGACTGCTACATCCTTGACCAAGGAGGTCTTAAGATTTTCGTGTGGAAGGGCAAGAACGCGAACAAGGAGGAGAAGCAGCAGGCGATGACCAGGGCGCTGGTGGGTGCTGGGCTGGGGACTGGTTGTGAAATAGCCAGGCTGCTGGCCAGACTCCCCCTGCCCATATTCTTCATCTGAATTCCACCAGGGTTTCATCAAAGCCAAGAACTACCCAGACAGCACCAGTGTGGAGACAGAGAATGATGGGTCCGAGTCAACCATCTTCAGGCAGCTCTTCCAAAAATGGACTGTCCCCAACCAAACCAGTGGGTTGGGCAAGACCCACACTGTGGGCAAAGTGGGTAAGAGTCCCCTGCTGATGCTGCAGGACTTCCTGGATTGGGGTGGGGGGCTGTGAGAAGCCCCGTGGCTGCGGGACGTGGCTCAGCCCCGTGCTCTTCCCTGCAGCCAAGGTGGAGCAGGTGAAGTTTGATGCCACCACGCTGCACGCCAAGCCCCAGATGGCCGCCCAGCAGAAGATGGTGGATGATGGATCTGGGGAGGTGGAGGTAGGGTAGCTTAGGCAAGATGTGCAACCCTCTCAGGGCACCCCCTAGGCTATGCCAGATGTTGTGGTGTCCAGGGGCTGTGGGGTTGTCAGATACACCAGTCCTGGCAGCAGCATGTCTGATTCACTGTCCTACCAGGTCTGGCGTGTGGAGAACAATGAGCTGGTGCCTGTGGAGAAGCAGTGGCTGGGCCATTTCTATGGTGGGGACTGCTACCTGGTGCTCTACACCTATTCTGTGGGGCCCAAGGTGAACCGAATCATCTACCTTTGGCAGGTGAGATCCCCAGGTCACCGACTCGTGTGGGGGCAAATGAATGACTTTATGGGAATGGCAATGCTTGTGACGTTCCCCAAACGGGACAACAGGCCTGTGGTGGGTGCTGAGCTGTCTCTGCCCTGCTCAGGGCCGCCATGCCAGCACAGATGAGCTGACTGCCTCCGCCTACCAAGCTGTCATCCTGGATCAGAAGTACAACAACGAGCCCGTGCAGGTCCGCGTCACCATGGGCAAAGAGCCAGCCCACCTGATGGCCATCTTCAAGGGCAAGATGGTGGTGTATGCGGTGAGCAGGGGGCTGCTGGGGGAGAGTGGGGAGGTGGGTGAGCCTGCAGCAGCTGGTGGTGACCTCCTGTCCCCATCTCCCAGGGTGGTACCTCAAGGGCAGGCAACCAGAAGCCCACACCCTCCACCCGCCTCTTCCATGTCCATGGCACCAACGAGTACAACACCAAGGCCTTCGAGGTGCCCATCCGTGCCTCTGCCCTCAACTCCAACGATGTCTTTGTGCTCAAGACCCCCAGCTGCTGCTACCTCTGGTATGGGAAGGTGGGTACCATCGGGCACTGGGGCAGGTGCTGCCACCCCCAAGAGAAACATCCCCATCTCCTCCTCCTTGGCTGGGGCCAGTGGTGGAGCAGCCACACTTGCTTTGCAGGGTTGCAGTGGAGATGAGCGTGAGATGGGCAAGACAGTGGCTGACATCATCTCCAAGACAGAGAAGCATGTGGTCGCAGAGGGACAGGAGCCATCCGAGTTCTGGGTAGCCCTGGGGGGCAAGTCCCAGTATGCCAACAGCAAGAGGTACCAGCCCTGTGCCTATGGGTCCCTTGTCTCTGCCCATCCTCAGGAGTGTGATGGGCCACCAGTCCCCAAGCAGGATGAGCCCAGTTCCCACCACCACCATTGCCACATTGCACCCCCACCAGGCTGCAGGAAGAGGACTCCTCCATGTCCCCCCGACTCTTTGAGTGCTCCAACAAAACGGGGACTTTCCTGGCCACAGAGATTGAAGACTTCACCCAGGATGACCTGGAGGAGAATGATGTTTACCTGCTGGACACCTGGGACCAGGTGAATGGTGGGACATGGAGTAAGGGGACACCTTTGATCCCACAAGCTGGTGTCCCTGGGAGGGTGGTGGACCTGTAGCAGCCAGAGGTGGTGGGATGAGAGGCTGGAAACTCCCACGTCCCTGTCTGCACGCAGACTTTTTCCTAGCCCCCCTGCTCCAGGGATGGCTGAGGATGGACTCCTGGTGCCCTTTCCTGTGGACAGATCCCCTGTGGTCCCAACCACAGGTTGAGCACAGCCCCAGAGAGCCCTGTTCCACCCCAGTGGCAAACATTGCAGGTTTTCTTCTGGATCGGGAAAGGTGCCAACGAGTCAGAGAAGGAGGCAGCGGCAGTAATGGTACAGGAGTACCTGCGGAGCCACCCCAGTGGCCGTGACCTTGACACCCCCATCATTGTGGTGAAGCAAGGCCACGAGCCCCCCACCTTCACCGGCTGGTTCCTGGCCTGGGACCCTCTCAACTGGGCCGTGAGTTGTGGATGGGGCTGGAAAGACAAGGGGGGGTGTCTCAAAAATGGGGACCAAGTCTGGATCTGGCCCCGGCCAGCATCTCCAGGGCATTGGCAGCAGTTTGCACGATCCCTGGCCATGCTGAGGGGCTGAGTGGTTTTGTCCCCTTCCCAGGACAAGAAATCCTACGAGGCACTGAGAGCTGAGCTGGGAGATGAGAGCAGCCTGGGGCAGCTCACCTCAGTAAGTGGCACAGAGAGAATGGGTGGCCAGGGTGGGAGGGGGCACAGGAAGCCCCTCCGTCCCCTTGGCAGGTGACATGAGGAGCTGCAAGGACACATCCTCCAGTGAGGGGACACCTGGAGCCATCCTGGTGACTCTAATCCAGGGGACATGGGGCAGCCACTGATGCAACCCCTGTCCCTGCTCCCAATCCAGGACCTCACATCCAGGCAAGACATCTTCACCGCCACCACCCAGCTCCTCCCTGACAAACTGGAGACCTTCCCCCTGGACGTGCTGGTGAACACCGCCGCCGAGGACCTGCCGCGGGGCGTAGATCCCAGCAGGAAGGAGGTGAGCACAGGCCAAGGGGCTGCTGGTGGGGACAGGGGAAACCCTCAGCTTTAGTTCAGCTTCTTCTCTCCTCCCCCAGTACCACCTCTCCGACCAGGACTTCGAGGCTGCCTTTGGCATGAGCCGCTCTGCCTTCAGCAACTTGCCCTTGTGGAAACAACAGAAACTCAAGAAGGACAAAGGACTTTTCTAGGGCAGGAGCCTGGGCCCAGGGACACCCCCAGCTCATTATTTTTACTAAATAAAATATATTTGGAGAGCGAGGCTTTGTCTTCCTCCCCAACTTCCGGGCTGAGCCCAGTTGCGGGGCTTATTTGTCAAAGTGGTGGCCTGTGGTGGTACACAGGACTCACATGGACATCGAGGCAGCGCAAGGAAGGACCCTCAGCTTCTTCTCCTCCAGATCCCTCACCCCTGGGGAGCCAGGGCTCCCCCATCCCACTCTGGCAGCTGCAGCTCAAGGCTAAAGGTTTGCTGTGCAGCTGGAGCCCCTCCCTCCGTTATCGCCTGAACCTCAGTAAACACATGCGGTACCAAAGGTAAAAGGGATGGCACCTGCACAGGGACAGTACTGGGTGGAGACAGTTACTGGGGATCACTTGTCCTTGACTTAGGGCATCTACCTCCCAACTGGGGTCTGTTGGGACCTAGAGAGGGGCTAGAGGGTCCCCACAGGGGTGCTCTCCATCAGTGGGGCTGGGATTTGCATATGCTGGGAGGTGCTGAACACACACGTGATGCTCCCAAGCAACAGAGCAAAGTCTCAAGGGCACCTGCAGAGTGGTGCCCATCATCCACGGTGTTCCACAGGCAGCAGCCTGGAAATAAGACCCCAAACCAAGTGAGGGTTAAAAAAGAGGTTTTAATTTCACAAAGGGGCAGGGGGAACCCAAGAGCAAAAACTGTAAAGAATAGAGAGGAACAGATCTGCTAAAACACAGAGAAAAGTGCTGCTCCACATCAACAGTGTAAAGAACCAGAAAGCTGGGGTGCAGGCAGGGACTGGCAGAGGCCACCCTGCAGCAGGGAGGGCTGGAGTCTGGCAGCAGAGCCGCACCAACAGCAGCTACCAGAGGTCCCACAGCCCATTTTGTCTCTTTGGCAGGCGATAACAGTAATAATTAGCTCCATTAAAAAGAAAACAAAGCAGATGAGTTATTCTCAGCCCCTCCTTTCCCCACAAAGCACAGTGATCCCCAGGATCGCCATGTGCCCTGCACCAAGGGGAAACGCTGGGCTGGACATCAGCCCTTCCTCAGGACCTGGGGCAGGAAAGAAGATGCACAGGCGATGGGTATCCACGCTGCACATGAGGTGGAAGGCGATGCCCTAGCTGCAGGCACTGGAGAGCCCCGCTTGTCTTCTTGCTCAGCTCCTTGCAGGCTGCCCTATCAGTTGGGAAACAAGCCTGTGCTTTGCAAAGGCTCTCCGTGCAGCCCCGCTGGCCAGGGCTCCCCAGGGACCTGCACACACAAGCTCCAGTTCATCGACACAAACATTTTTGAACCTCGGAGTAGGGAGTAAATCCAAACCAAATTATCACAGTCAAATGACAATGGGAGTTCCTTGTGCTTATGTGCTGAATCACACTTAGACTAAACTTAAGCTGATTCTGAAGCAGGTAAATGTTTAACCATGACTCTACACCTGAGGAAGAGCCTGCATGTGTTCAGGAACTGCAGCTGAACTTCCACACCTACCTATAACCCTGGATTGGTTTCCCACCTGGAAGGGATGAACTTGCTGCGGCCACAACATTCGCAGTGGGAATGTGGCAGCTGGTGGGCAGCATATCCCTTCAGGATCATACTCCTATCTCCCAGCTGTGCTGGGACAGGGAGAAAGCTGGCTTCTGCAAGGAAGGCATTCCATGAGCACTCCTGCCAGGGTGAAGGTGCAACTGAGCTGCAGTGCACCCAGTGAAAAAAAGCTTCAATTAAATAACAGATGTATGCAAATTCTTCACGGCTAGAATAATAAAGAACTCATAAAACAAGGGATGCTGGTTTCAAGCATCAGCTTTTGCACCTTGATCCTAACAGAAACTGGTTTGAAACATAAGTTAGTGCACTCAAATGTCAGGCAACATTTGCTTTTATTATTAACTGGAGCGCAGCACCTTGGAAAAACAACCTTACCACCCAAAAAGCAGAGCTGACTTCTGATACTACAGAACACTGGCTATTTACAGCACTAGCACGGGATGCGCTTGGGGAAAACAGGTTTGTCCTCCGGATGGAGCAGTCCCTTCATCACATTCGCAGGTGCGATCAGCTCAAAGGACAACTCCAACACCACTGCCTCTTCTCATCACCCAGAATTCTGCCAAAATCAGTATCAACAGTAGGAAGTATAATGCTTTGTAATAAATTAACACACACCCACTTGGGCTGCATCGTACAAGGTAAACACTCTGTCATGTTTACAACCAAACATTCCTCTCAGCTCGGAAACCAGAAAGATGTCACCCTGACCAGGCCCACAAGGCTCACGCAACACGTGGACTGGAAGGTGAGTCAGCCTTTTCACCACGTCGGGGTCCCCAAAGTACCCAGCGCAGGGAGGAGCGCCAGCAGCGATGGCTGTTGCTCGCTGCTGCACACAGAGGTGAGAAGAAGACACTGAGGTAGCATCCGTGTGTCAGCCTGCTAGGATGAGCTTGAATGTGGCAGTGCCCATGAAAGAGATTCCTGCTGTCTCCAAAATTGATGGTTTTTTTTCTGCTTTGCTTCAGCTGATTTATTCCTGAGAAACTCCTAATGATAGTTTAAAAAAACCCAGAAACTATCTCAACAGCAAAAAAGGTATGGGATTTTTTTTCTGTTTTTGTTTTAGAAACAAGTCTTTCATCTCTAAAACTCAAGCTGCAAAAAATCAGAACTAGAGGCCAAAACAAGAGCAACTACTCTGCCTAACAGCAACTTCTATGAAATGAGTAAATGCCAGTGAAAGGAAGCAATCTGCCCCCAATAAATAAGTGCAAAGGTGCTGAAAAAATGAAGTCACTAGGCTTTTCCTCCACTGCTGAAACAAGCTATGAAAGGAGCATCGTGTCTCTACATTTCTAAATCAAATAAACCATATTGTTAATGCTGGGCTTTCTGAAAGCGTGCCACGTGGTTCAGTTTCACAGTTTGAGTGCTCTGCGCTCCTCAGAAAGGAGAACAGAGTTGTAGCTGCAGTAAAAACTCTCTTTTACCCTGGGACATGAGAAGACCAAGGCAAGACCACAGTTCAATCAGAGCAATTCAAGTACCAAGCGCTATCCTGTGGACCTGGCCTTTTCCCACTGCTCCCGCTTCACGATGACTCAGGCCTGTGTAGAAAGGGTAACGCTAGAACGGTCTTTCCCTCCTGGAAGATGTACCATGGCTGCTCACCTACTGTTCTCCCTCTATTCCAGGCATTCAGCTGCCCCCAGGGTTACCTCGCAGCAGCTCTAAGCAATACAACTTCAGTGTGAAACACTGCACACCTGAAGAGAGACCCCTCCTCTCCAAACAGAACTTCTGCAACAACCTAATGAAGAAAATGCAACCAAATAACAGAACGTGTAAAACAAAAGAAATCACATACATAGCCTTGGGTCTAAATGAGGATGATGGTGAATGGTGTAAAAAACCGACAGAGCTGCCACCAGGTCTGCAATACATTCCACAGCACCGACAGTTTGCTTCCTGGAACCACATGTAAATAGTAGAGCACTTACAAACCCATGAATGCCAAAAAGCATCAGCTTGCGCGGCTCCAAAACGCCTGTTGGCGAGACGACTGGCAAGAGCATCCTCGGTGATCTGGGTTTCCAGTGAATGTTACAAACACAACACACTCCAGCTTACAGAATCTATTGCTTAAATTGCTCTTGGAGAAAAAAAGGATGCCGAATGATATGTAAATCTTTGCCACTCACATTTCACAGGTGAATGGGCTTTTGAAATTGAGTCTCTTTTTGCACTTTTTTTAAAATCAGTTTATGAGCAGCTGTAGTCTTGTGGCTTGATGCAACTCTTTAAGGCTCCATGCTGACAAAATTGTTTGAGGAACAATAAAAACTTCACTGGAGGATTGCTCTGGGATGCTAAGGTTTAAATGCGTGGTTCAGGCCCAGGACTTGCACAGATGGTTCAACAAACCGAGCGTCCCAGATTTCTACCTTTTGTCTCCTGTTTTGGCCCTGAGCTGTTTGTTACTCCTGCGTGTCTGGCACAAGTTCAGAATCTTCATTGTTCCTCAGGAGGAACAAGGTGTTTTTCCACCCTTCACAGAGGCTGACGCACCAATCTTCCCACCTCCATGCTAAGTGGCTGTGCATTTTTTTCTGTTTCTACCAACTCGTCGAAGATATCCCTAGAACAGAGGGAAAGACCAACAGTAAAACTTATGTACAACAACAAACTGCTGTGTAAGACAGCCCTGAGGGAATCAGCAACTGGATTTAATCCATGAGCTCAAGCGTCACAGATCCTGGCAGAGAAAGGTGTCTTATCTGGCATCTCTAAGCAAGGCTCCTTGAATACCACAGCACTTTCTGTTCATTTATTAGCATGAATAAGGTCAGTGGTGAACCTCAGAGAGCAGTAACCACAGTGAAAATAAGCCCTGGCTGGTAACAGGATCAGAAGCAACACAAGACACAGTCTGTAGATAAAATATTGTTTATTAGAGCAACCAGTAAAGACAGAAGAAGGGGACATTTGTCTCCTTTGAGGCACAAAACCCCTTCTTCAGTTCTGTGTGCCTGAAAAGGTATCACTTTCACCTAACACAGCTGATCTTGCCCATGTCCTGAGATGACCATGGCTGCAACAACACAACTGCTAGGAGCAGGGGTAAGGGCGTTTACACATGTCACAGCTTAAGGAAAAAACCCAAGCTCCATTATGATTCCTGGTGCAACGAATGCACAACTGAGACACTGAACCTCTTCTTAAAAGATAATCTAACGCATCTGGTTAAAAGTAAGTATTACTGACACACAACCCCACACCTCCAAACTCTGAGCACTTCAATTTTGTCATATTTGCATAGAACTCCGACTATGATTTCTTCTGACAAATGCATGGAGATGCCTTTTATCACAGCAAACAACTAGAGGAAGAAGAGAAGCCCTCTTCCTCACAAACAGCAGGTAATTACCAGCACCAAAACTCCCCAAGACACCTACTTGTGCATGTAGAAGAAGATATAACCGCTGCGGTCTCTGTCACACTGAACGGTGGCCTCTAGAGTCCTAGACACTTCCAGGTCATTGTAGGTGAACCAGGACTGCTTCTTGATATCATAGACATCACTGATGTAGTGACCTTAAAAACAGAATACATCTTTCTTTCCATGCTGCAGCTCAGCCAGTGAGCTGGTTACTTACATATCCTGGTCCAGCGGTCTATGGCAGATTTAAATGCTAAAAGACCCTTAAGATCTTAGTCCCTCCACCCTTCCTGGTCAATGAGCTGGTAACAAGCACAAGCAATTCCACGGACCTGATAAGCAACAGGTCATTCACATGGTGCAGTTAAGCACCATGACATCCTCAACCTGCTCCCCCACCGGGAAGTCATGACAGCAGACTTGCTCTGCTGCCTGAACTCTTCTCTGCAAATAATTGTGCTATGGCAATTCTTTATTACAGAGTTTTCAAGCTAGAGAAGAGATTAATAATAAAATACGGTATCTCTTACCTGAAGATGAGGTGCTTCCAATATGGCTGACGATGCTGATGAGACGATAGGAATGAGGAAGCTCTCCTGTCTGAAAAGAAAGTCCAGTGAAATCTTTTAGGCATTCGCTTTTGTCCCACCTAACTTATGGACAAGATAATTTATACCTGAGATAACAGCTTTGGCTACTGCATTCAAAGCTGCAACCCAATCAACGATTACAACGATTACAGAGGCAGACACTCTGGTTCTGATCAAATGTCCTTCCAAAAGTGGGAAAAGGCCTCCTATCTTATTTAATCTTTCAGTAAGCCAACAAAAATGCAAAGGAGCCATTCTGACCTCAGAACAGATGCTGACACGAGCTCTACACTGCAAATTTTTCTAAACAACCATTTCCTGAGCGACTTCCACTGATGTCAGAATTAATCTACCACATAAACACAAACAAGCAGAAAGGGCAAACCACGCTTACTGTTGCAGTGTCAAAGAAATACCCCTGATAATGGCATACAGATCCAACAGTTAATACTGGGTAATGCAGGCCAGATTCTCTAGTCCTGCACCTGTAATGCCAGCAGACAACACAACACCCTCTTTGCATGCAGGAAACATGCTATGTTTGTTCACTGACAATAAAACTAAACAACAGTAACTGGCTTCTGACAATTATTTTATAATAGTCCCTGCCCAGGAAACCATATTGATACGATTCACTAACAATATACTTAACATGTAACTCTTGGTTTAAGGGTAAGGAACTTGGTAAAGAATTGTAAGAAACCAAAAACTGCTCAAAGAAACTCTAATTATTTAACCTTTTTAACTCTACACCACACTCCATCCACGGAGGCAGGCAGGTCACTTTCACAACACTGCTGCAGGGAGCACAAGTGTGCTGGCAGCTGGCAGCACAGCCCAGCTTACAGCTATCATTCACCTAATAGGAATAAGAAATTGCCACAGCTTTTCAGTTCTGGTGGAGCAGGATCTAGAAACCTGTGGGATGTTCCAACCAGGCTGTCTGAATCTCTCTCTGCAAGCTAAACAAGCTAAAATTTCAGTCCTGTTGCTTTACATGCACTGGAACATTTCTAGTACAAAATTATAATTTCTTTTTCGTCATTTACATCTCAGAGAGACTCACAGGGTCTCTGCAGCTGGTTTCATTTAGTTTTTTAAAATTAAAATAATACAGTAGGATAGACTCTTACAGATACAAATTTTCCATCTTTTCACCTCTGAACATAAAAAGACCTTTCTTGACTCTACACCTGCTCCATGAAACCATCTCCAACACTAAAATGATGATAAAGAGGTGTATTTCTCAGTTGGCTTTTGAAACCATAGATCACACCTCAGCATTTCTTTTCAGCTCTTCTGCTTCAGCTTCTGAATACTTCATGTCAAGAACATCCTCGTTCCCAGAGTCTTCATCAGAACCAACACTGTCCAGGAGGGAGCTGTTAAACTCTGGATAGCATGAAAACAACAATAACATGTGAGAAGCTGTAGTGTGCACACAGGAATTCACAACAGGGTGAGGTATATCTACCCACACAAATGAGCACAATAAAATGGTAACATTTCAAGCTTTCTTTCTAAGAAAAGCAGGAGATATTGGAATTTCCAAATAAAAACACCCTCTCCCTTCGCCAACTTGTCAGAGCAATAGTTAAGAAAAGTATCTTGGACTAGAGAATTAATATTAACATCATCTCTCTCATACTTTTACAAAAGGGCACCATGGCAATGATAGTGGGGTGACAGAAGAGTGGTTAAACACCAGTCCACTCCCGATCACTGGCCCTGTATCCAGAACTGACATTAAAAGAAGTACAGCCAGTCTGGCCAGCAAACAGTTAAGTTTCTGCAATGAGACGCTACAAAGTACAGTTTTAACTGTAAGTTGCACTAACAAAATGCATTTTTCAATTGAAACTGGCATCAAAACGCTACTGCTGGCAGCAGGCATCTTTTCATTGTTCTCAGTGGTAAGAAGGCTGCTCACCGCAGGAACTTCCAGCTTGCTTGGCTGAACAAAATGCAGGCAACTTTCTGTAAAGAGCCGGAAGGCACCGCTGCTCCCTGTACATGCTGTTCCAAACTTCCTGGGATTCTGCAGCCACCCGACTAACTTAAGATTTTGCACAGCACTCACTAGGAGAAATAGCTAAGCTTTCACCAACTAAATCACAGCCATGAAGCCTTGGGTGGATGAGAAGTTGAGATTAACAGGACACTGTTCAGGATATACACTTTTTTTTCTTAAAGAGACTGTCAACGCCTGTTATGAAGGAGATGTTTTGCCAAAGAGATTCTCACACTGTTCCCCTTGTTAAACCATCAGGCACTGGATTAGTATAATCTTCTCAGGAAGTTTATAGGTGAATCCCTTTAACTGAGAATATTTTACTCCTGATTTCCACACTTATTTGGGCTGCTGCAAGCTAAGAAAATGCAGCCATTTGGGTAGGTCTCTGCATGAAGGACTTGACATGGGCTTTGCTAAACATCACCTGTGGTCCTTGGATAATCAGTGGTTCTTTGATTGCAGCACCACTGGGAACCTTTATAAGACAAATAATATCAGGTATACACTCCACATTATTAGTATCTCCTTGAACAACTGTGGAGCTGATGCCTTACAAATGACACAGTAGCAAGCTGAGAAGCAGGCAATGCTCATATTCAAGTTAAGCAACTGAAGATCAGGAGCAAGATTTCTAGTGCTGAACTCTTCCCAGCCACAAACCAAGGAAGAACTGAGAGGGACTGGGCACTCAGCGTGCCAGAGCTCATCAGGGAACAGGACTCAAGACTGAGGGATGTTCAAGCAGCATTCAATTTACCGCTCTTCAGAAGCGGACACAGGTTCATCCAGACATAACTGAAGGCCTTCAAAGGTGCCTGAGCAACTATGAATATCTTTACACAACTCTTGGCTACCCTTCCCTCTCCCTCTTTGGAGCAGTCATTTTCTCTTGGTTATGCTTTGCTCCACCAGATTGTATGAAATCTCTCGCACACCAGCCTCACTCAAATGTTAAACAGTGCCTGAGGCTCAGCATCGTCTGGATTTGGAAAAGACAGTGTATTTTGGGTTTCTTTCTTCAACGCCAACATCTACACCTTGCAGTGAAGTCTGTCTCCCTGCCACCCTGTATCGGACAGATAAAGCACTCGGCTCATTTTCCTGCACAAGGCCAGTGCATTTCATTAATCAGCACTAAAACATCAATGCAAGTAAGAATTAATCCTTATGCTCTGACTAGAGCCATTAGCACGTTAGGAATGCAAATTTCAAGGCCATTCTGCTATATATATTAGGTATCCATTATACGCAATATTGTATAAATATAATATTACACATGTAATTGTACTTGTTTATAAATTAAAAATGAAATAAAAACCTCAAGAGACTGAAATAGGTATTTTTTCATATTAAGTTTTTCCTGGCATTTACTTTTACAACCAAGAGGAAGAAAAGCTGACTTGAGCAAAGCCAAACAAAACAAAGCACACACCAAAAAACCATGAAATCCCAACTGTCTTACAAACACTCAGGAGCTGCACTCATACACACAGTTCCCTCTTCCCTCAAAAGCAACATCCTGGAAGAAGTTAAATGAGTTTCACCTTGTAGACTTAATTCCGTGGCTCGTTTAAGGTCATCATCCTCTTTTTGTTCTCGTGCCTCCTGATGGGAAGAGAACAAAACTTAGCTCATTGAGACACTTCACTGTTTAAAATTCTTGTAGTGCCCTTTTTTTTCCATTGAAACTGTGCTGCTCTGGTTTCTACAACAAACCTGACATTGTAAATTAAAGGTTCTGTGTGAAGAAATGTTTGCAACCAGTGAGAGTCCAATGTTCCCTGTGCAACAGAACCTGGGACAAACTTTCATTAAGGCCCATCAAAGCTCCTGAGGTTTGGTATGCAGCAGAGCAAGTCTCTAGTTACACCAAAAGCTTTCTCTGCATCATTAGTTTGAAAAGCATCTAAATGAATTTGCAAGCCTTCACTAAGGAAAGCTGTCACACACAAAGCTCCTCATGCTGTGGCAAATTTTAAGGCTTCTCCTCCCCAAAGCCAGCTGAGGACAGAGTCATTAAAAATAATAAAATCTGTCAGGATTTAAGACATTTGAAAGTAGAGCCAGGGGTTCTGTGTAACAGGTGTAATTCACAAAGGCAGGATGCAAAACAAGGCATCATTAAACCTCCAGGTATTAAAAACATTACCATGAACAAGTAGCAAAGAAACCTCACATCAACAAACCAGTTTAATCTCTGGATAGTATCATGCCACTGTTCCTTCCACAACTCCTGAAAGCTCAGAGCTACAGTAACCCATTCAATAATATTTAATGGGTTGGTTTCTGAACTCAGGGTTTGAATGCAAAAAACCCTATGTATTTCAAATCAAGGTAACTGCAGCTACCACATTTCCATGCCTGAATCACTAGAATGGCAGATTTTTGCTTCAGAACTGTAGCAGAACAACACTCAAGGGGCAGTTTAACATTATTAGCATGAGGCCTTTTATCGCACCGTTTCTAAAGCTTTTGGGAATCTTTGTGGAACTACTCAGCGTTGCTGAACCAAAGCTACACCTGGCATGGAACATACCAACAAGCACCTCATGAGAGAAAAATCCAAGAGCCATGGAAACCTCAGGTCTCATAAGGAAAACCATGACAGCTTTAGTATTAATAGAGAGCAGACAAGGGCATCTATTTAAAGAAAGACCTGGCTTCACTCTCAGCAGCTTGGGTAAATTTGTGGAAATCAGGTACAGGTCTTGAAATTCAAGTAGAATACAGATGGTTAGCACACAACCCGAGATCTCAGTTCTTTCCAAGTCTAACTTAAAAAGACTTGGTTTAGGCTAAACTATTTAGGTTCCTTTTTCCAATTTAGCAACAGGGAAGGATCATACAAATGCTCAGTCCCTATATTTGTCACGAAGCATCCCATACTTGCTTGCACCAGAAACAAGGCACTGGGACAGATGGATTTTTAATCTGACCTGGCATGGTAGTTCTTTGCCTTTGCTTTGAAACCTGCCTCTTTCACTTTGAGTCGTGACATGATGCCCTGCAAGCAGCAACTGCTGGGGAAGCTAAAGGTGGTCTTGGCTCTTGGTGACAGACAGTTAAGAGTTTAGTTTATCTTTATTGTTAAGATAACTTTACAAGTCAGTGTACAAATATGGATGGAAAGCTTTCAGAAATTTGCAGGTCTGTGATGTGATATAAGGTTTCCAAAGTGTATACAAAACTTGCCTAGATGTATTGAGTGCCATCACTCTACTGACACTGGTGCTAGAAGAAACTCAAACATTTTTTAACCCAGTTCTCTCAAAAAAGCAGCAGAATCCCTGCTTGAACATAAGCTTTTCCATTAGCCACCATGTTTCCAGTGTTGGGCAAGGTAACTCAAGGAAGCAAACTTTCTTACTTGCTCTTGAAGGCTTTGAGCCAGTGCCTGCTGAAGTTCTTGTTCCTCCCTCTCTCTCTCCATGTCGTACTGCTGCAGCCAGTCCACCTCCCCCTGGGAGCCTTCTGGAGTTTTGTTTTCCTTATTCTCATCAAAATCTTTAGTTATATCAGTGAAATTGGCAGGACCTGAGGAATTGGAGAGTACAGTTATGTCTTCCTGGGTCTTGTTTGCTACCACCTAAATACTCTTAAATGACCACAACTCTTGCAGCACAGTGACATCTACTGACAGGGAGACCTCACCAGCCATAAAAAAAACCCCCACACTAGAGTCAAATGGAAAAAGCTCCAAAGCATAGTCTTATTTTAACAGGTATAAGATGAACCATTTGATTAATCCCCAAACCTGTTTTATTCTTAGCCTTGCTAAAGGATGATGTCACACATCACTACGTTTCTGCAGCCGTGAAGCTGACACTAGAATTTCTCTAGAAGAAGCCATGGATTACAAATATTTGCATTGCATATTACACCTCAGAGTGCTACAGACGAAGCCACAATTAAATCAAATCATATGCAAGACAGAGGGAATTACAAACCTCAAGCACTATTTAAATTTGTCAACTTTTGCATCAGGTAAGAGCCTCAATCTTGAGAACACTATCCACAGCTTTAAAAGTGCAAGATTTAACTTTTCAGTTCACTTTTAAAGTGAACACAATGGCAGAAGTATTTTACAAAACTTCTGGAATGAACATTCATTCAACCACTGCATACATCTCCTGCAGCTGTAGGATATTTGGATTGTCCCATTTGCTCGCATCTGAGGAGTCAGGCCCTGCTCTAACAGCTATCGTGCAGTAACATGTGAAACTTTATAGTTTCGCCCTATGCAGACTTCAATATCTGCTCATCGGTTATTAGCAAGGATTACACAAAGCAGTCTCAGTATCTGTGACCTCTTAAATACAAAATCACCAGAACTATAATCCATCAGTCTAATCCTCTTAAGATGAAAAACAAAACAGAATTCATTACGTGACCTTTGAAAACCTCCAGTGTAAGAAAAAAATACTCAACTCGCACAACTGTTACTTGAGAATTATGTAACAGAAAATACACCTTTTGTCATATCTGAATTAGGCTTTCTCAAAAGCACCACAAATTATTCAGTGTTTACAAAAACTTGTTACTAGGGATAAAAATAAATGGACCAAATTAAATCTCTCATGTTTAGAATCGCCTTCTCTGATACAGCAAAGCACCCTTCGCAATTAAGTTTCCTTTAAATAGAACATAGGGTTGTGAACTCGTGGTGGTGCATTGTGTTCAGCTGCCGTAACTGGTAACTCAACACACAGAGACACAGATCTCATCTGGATGCCAAACTGTTTGCTTTAAGTAGCACTTGGGTTTTTTTCGGTCACAAACAGTCAAACACAGAAAGCTGAATGCAATGTTCAGCATTTAACCACATTCTTAATCAGAGAATACAGAAACTTTTATTAAGCCTTCAAATAATTACATTGTACTTTCCTAAGAAATCCCAGAGAGACATTTATGTGGCCCCACCCTCACTGTCTTTCACCCAACACCTACTGTATCTAAAAGAGGCCACAAACAGGGCGGACCACAAACTTAGTTTCTTACACACTGCCCCCAACATGAAAACTGTCAAGAGTTGTCCATTGAAACAAGTGGGTTTTTTGGTAACAACGTGGGTTTTTTTGTTGGTACCATTTAGCCTCCTGGCTCTCAGAGGGGCAGGAGAGCACATTGCTAGCCTATTTTTCCTGGCTAGCAGAATTAAAAATCTGACTGAAAGCATGCAGTACACCACAAATGATAAACACTTAAATTTACTTCAGTCAACTAAAAAGACAACACTCTATTTCCCCACACTGAGATCAAACAGGCTCCTCCTTGTACTTAACTGTGCTTCAGGGTCATCACATGATGTGTCTCTTACGCTCAAGTGCCTACTCTCATGTAGAAAGTATTAGAACAAATTACAGAGATGAAACTAAATGCATCAGTAATTAGTGGCAAAATATGTGAATTTATGAAAGCATTCTAGTCTTACACACCTCAGACACTCTTGTACACCAACAATGTGAACACTGCTACCATGCTGCCCAGGCTGTAGCAGCTACAGAAAAGAAAATAGTTTCCAATAGTGGCAGATTAAGCTCAGATGCCACCAAATCTTAGTGAATTGAATCGTCTGGGGTGGGAACCAGTGGAAGCATGTGTTAATTGGGACAGAAAAAATGGAAATTAACTCTACAGATGACCTACCTTTATTAGAGAGGTGACAGACATACAAGAAAATACATTTTCACCATTAAATTAATTGAACGCTTTATACACAGGGAAACTGCAAGAAAAGTCTGAGGAAGCTGGGTAGTTTCAGCAGTGCACTTGCACCCAGATTCTGCCACCACACAATACTAATGCCCTGCTATCAGTAACCCGCCTTAGCTTGCTACAGCCCAGTTAAGATGGTTACTTCACCTTACCTGAGTCTAATGCTGCTTTCGGTTTCTCCGTCTCCATAGATTCCAGGTTTTCCGGCAATTCCTGAATTTCATCGTCTCCAAAACCAGTGTCTGGGCTGCTTGTGAGCTTATCTTCATCATGGCTCAGAGACAGAGAAGCTTCCCTTTTGCTAATCTCCAAGACAGCTGCTAGCAGCTCATCTTCACTCATCCCATCAAAACCAGCATTACCCAGCTCAGGTTTATCACCTTCCATTTTACTTCTTTTTGAACCCTAGAGATGAATGGAGTTACGATTAAGTGCTTGAATAAACAGGCAGAGATATCAGTTCTACATACATTTCTATGGAGATCTTTTAATTTATTTTATTAACCCAGGGAGTGGGGGGTTTGGCTCTGTCAACATTAAACACGTAGCTATGTGACACTCAATGGAGACACAACCTTTGTAGCTACATTCACTCCAAGGAATAACATTTAAATACAAACTACAACCAGTTTTTACAGGCTCTATGGATTAACATACACAAAGTAACTCTTCACTTCTCCATCCTTTCCTTGAATACTTATTCCACCTTCAGGCTCAGATGAATCCTTAAGCCTCTGGTAAGTCAGTGTCAAAATACTGAGGCCTAAGTAGCAAAATTGCAAGTTTATTAACAAAGCAAGGTGAAACAATACCAGGTGAGCAACTATACTTGAATACAGGAATGGAAGAAGAGGAACTGAAATCAGCCTGGTACAAAGAGCAATTAAAATTTGTTTTAGTGTGCAGAGCTGCCATACAAAAAAGTCTTATAGAGGGAATGCGGCTTTGCATGCCAAGTGAGAAAACAACTAAGCAGGGAAAGGGAGAATTATTCTTTCCTAAGTAGAACAGAATGACTTTACATTGGAAAAAAGGAAAAACTCTTTAGTCTTAATCTGAATTTTTATTTTTTTTATTTTCCTAAAACTGATGCTCATCAACTCCTAAACCACATTGATTTAGCTCAATAATTTCAGTATTAACTGTTAATCAGGAAGTTAACCTCCATGTAGACATATTTAAACAATTACACTATTCACCATATGTGCAGATTTGCCCCTCCCTCATTATTTGAAAAACGGGGAAAGAAGTGCTTCTATTACATTGCATTTATCCAGGTCTTGTTCCACACTGCATTTAGATGGAACTAAGAACTTCATTAAACAGGAAAAAATGCGTTTTTACTGCTGCTTTTTACTTAAATGCAACCAGCTTTTGAAGATCAAAGCCAGTGTTAAATAACAAATATTCTGTATTAAAACTGGCTTATCACACAAGATTAGCAAATGAATTAGCCAATTCCAGACATCACGCCCTCCAAGAATTAGAACTGACAAATTTAAACATTTAAACCCCTCTCCTCACATCTCTTCAAGCACTGAATAAAGAAAGCAGAGTACCTGCTTTATAAGCTTTTTGATTTCCCTCTCTGCACCTGTAGGCTACTAACGTCAAAACTGGTTTAGCTCTTTCAGCAAGCGCTATTCCAGGCACTTTGCCAACAACTATCACCAGTTCAGTGGGTGGCAGCATCTGTGCACTATTTGAACGCAACTTTTCTATTAGAAATTATTTGCATAGATTTTAAGTAGCTTGGGCTCTAAGGCAGGGTACTTTAAATACGTATTTTTTTAAAAGGACTTCAAATATTATTTCATCTGCAGAGGCAGAAAACACAGAAATCACTGTTCACATGCCATTCTGTTCACTTAGCTGGATAACATTAAGTTGTAGGGGCAAGTAAGAGTTGTATCCACCTGCTATTCCAGCTGTTCTCCCACATGGCAGGGCTGCTTTGCAAGCAGTGCCCTGAAGGGGATATAAGTGCCTTACAAACGACTGCCAAGCCCCAAATGCAGCCACATCCACAGCTGCTACACAAAGCACAGCATGGGAAATGGTGCAGCAGCCGTAATGCCACTTCAAAGGACCAGGACCAGGTCCTCCCAGGACAACATAGGGAAGGACAGAGGATCTGGTTATTGATAGCAGATGTTTGGTCAGATGTTGTAGTTGAGGAGAGGCCAGCGAGTATGGCCACAAAGAATAAAGTCACTTATGTGGAATCATCACCACCACTGTCTCTTTCCCACAAGAGGCTGGAAAGCTTATAATTAATGTGCTATTCAAATTAAAAGGCTTTATTCCCACAATTTCTGCACTCATCGGGCTTGCGTGATGGAGACTACCCACACTTCTGCACAGACAGAACTCTAATAGAATAATTTAGAACACTTTGGAATGCTTTTTCTATGAGGGGATTCAAAGACAAGCTGGTTTCCTTCCCCTACCCACATCCAGGTACAGATGTACCATGCAGGACAGGAGCTGCCTACCTTGTCCCCAAGATCTTCAGCAAAGGGTATTCTGCCTTCTGCCAAAGCAATCTGTTTCATTCCTACACATCCCAAGCATTAGGAAGCTCTTCCTTAATAATTAACCTAAAAATTACTGTCTGCAATTTAGTCTATTACTTTTTATTCTATCCTTTACGAGCATGGAAAGCAGCATAAGTGCTTCTATTAACTTCTTCCCTTTCCTTGAAGACACAAGCCCTGCTTAGGTTTCTCTTTAAACTAAGGACTCAAGTACACTTGCCTGCACTTTCTCCAAAAATTCTTCCTTTCTAGACCTCTGGCCATTCATGCTCCTCTCCTCTGGTCCCTCTCCAATTAATCTGTAACTCTTTGGAGCACAAAGCCCAAAGCTGGATACAGAACTCCAGGTAAATTTCAATGCCGAGGAAAAAAGGAAGGATTACTTCATGCAACCTGCAGGCTATGCCTCTGTCTATACACTTGTGTTTTTAACGAGCCTGACCATGTGACTGACTGCAACACTTCAGCTCCTTTCTGAAGGCCTGTGTTGCTTTCCCAGCTGTTCCCATCCTGCATTTACAGTCATTAGTCCTGCTAAGATTAGCACTTTTATTCTCTTCCTACTGAACAAATCTTCCTATTTTTAGGCAATTTCTCAAATTTGTCAAGATCATTCTTAACAGTAGTTCTGAGCTTCAACATACCCACAGCCCTTCTCAGCTCTGGGTCTTCTGAAAATTTAATACTCATTATCTATTTTATAATTTATTAAACACTGTGTGGATCGGGATCCTCCCTTGATTTGACCTTCCTATCAGGTCAGAAACTGTAGATACCTACATCTTGTTACCACAAGTCTCTGCTTCATTAAAATAACCCTATGAATGTTGTCAAAAACTTTACAGAAGCAGAGACGCGGGACACTTGTCCTAAGCCCTTGGTCTGAAACACTCGAATAGAAGAAAGTGGTACTACAAGATAATTCTCCAAGCTTTTTGTTTTCCCTCACAGGTCATCATTTTCCCCACACAACTCACCTACCTGCTAATACACTGCCCTGATAGAGGCATAAAATACTTTGGCAACGTTAATAGTACCCACAATGAAGAGCTCTAAGCCAATTCCAAGTTAACCATGCCTTTACACCAATGAGCTTTATCACTACAGAATTCTACGTGTCCACCTCCAAGGACTGATACCTTCAGTTTCCAAGAGCTTTTAAAAAGCCACGTTTGAAAGAGGACACGCATTGGATGTGCAAGACATTCTCTCAACTGAAAATTCCGCTTAGCCAACTTGTACCTGATCTAATTTAATCAAGGGCTTTACTGCATAATTTTATTATCGACAGCCCATTAGATTTTCAGCCTGGAAACATTATTAGTGAAAGTTACCCCAAGGACTGACAAAACTGCTACGCAGCTGGTACACATAACCTGGAAACCTCAGTGCAGTTGCAATCTCTGTTCCCAGCGGAACCCAAGACACTGGTACAGAGAGGCTAATTAGTGAAGCACTCCTTTCCAGCACTGCGGTGCTAACTAGGAGCAAAAAAATATCTCACATCAATTGTACCCACAGTCTATGCTAAGAAAAGCATAGGCCAGACATGAGCACGTATAGGTTTTATGTATATGGAAGCACGTGGATTCCCCCCATACCTTTTCTGGCTCTTCTTGTTGTTGATCTCTACTCTGTATGTTACACAACCTTTGGCTATTGGCAACAGAGCGTTTCAGCAGTTCATCGTCACTGTCAGAATCCACACAGAGCGCTGTGGAGCTCTTTGACTTGAAAGTGTATTTTCTGCAAATTAAAACCATGGTTATAAAACTTCACAGCACTGTATGAATCTGTTTCGAAGTAACCGTTACACAAGTGTCACATCCGACTCTCACATCACAGGGTAGCACGATTTGGGGAACAAACCGCAACAACTGACAGTGAACATCAACTAACACAGGAGGTGGGGTTTTCAGAAAAGCAATCTTTTACTAGGTTAATAAACATACCTTCTTCAAGCCTACAACAGCAACTTACAACTTAAGAAGTTAATGTGTGTTGCTCTTGCTTTTAAGGCCAAGGATTGTGCTCTTTATTACCCAGCAATCCTGGGCGGCATTCATTTGAATTGAGCCCACAGTAACATGCTGAATTCAGCATAAACTATTTGATTTCTGAAGTTTACTAAGCTTGACACAGTACTCCCCATATCATTACTAGGTTATAAAATAACCCCAAATCTGCATTTTTTTCCCCCCCAGTTTTCCTGATTGCTCTTTCATAAAGACAAATGGTTGCTACTTTAGAACAACAGGCAAGGGAGTCTTAGGAAATTCACAATTTCTGCTCAGTTAGAAAATCTGATCTTTAAGTATTCCAGAACACAAAACTATCCAATGCGATATCAAAATTTTTGCCATAAAAACTGGCCCTTCAGAATGGTCTCTATAAATGCAAAGCGCTCTCGTCTTTTCAAACAAACTTAAGGAACTAACCACTCATTCCCAAAACACTGTCCTGGAGCTAGGAAAATGAAGATTGCAGAATCAGAATCCATTTTGCATCTTGTGTATGTGACTTGCAATTACAAATGCAAGCTAGTTTAAGATAGTTGGCATTTACAAATCATTGTACAAACTAAATCCAGTTTTCATTCTGATGCTCAGCCTTCTGTCTGAAAAAAAAAAAATCTCCTCTGCCTACTTAAAAGTCTCCAAAGGTTCTCAAGAAGTGATTGTGTCAACTAGGTAAATTGTACCATTTGTTACATACTTGCTGAAACTAATACATCAATAAAACTCTGATATGAAAAAAACAGTTGCAGGAATAATTTACTACAGTATGAAAAACAGCAAAAAAAAAAGAAACAAAAGAAAACAAATAGAAAAAGTGGAAAGATTAAAGGAAAAGTATAAGAAAATCTTAAAATGTCTTAAGAATTACTCCATGAAACCCCCAGGCCAGGGGCGTTTCAGAGCTGTAACTCACCTACAAGGTGTGGAAGTGCTTACAGTACAGGAATTCACCATCTGGGAGGCTTTCAATGGACGGGACCTATTAAAAAAGCAAAGTATTTATTGCAGCAGTTACAATCTTTAAAAAATAGGTGTTTAGTTGTCTGCTATGCATGTAAATCCACGACCAAAGAAACAAGTAGAATACTATTATGTACTTGCTAATTGCTTAGATTTAGAGTAATAACTCCATCATGCTATAAATATACAACAGTTGCTCAAAACCATATATAATCCTTTAAACTTGATTCACTTCTTAGCGATGCACCCTTAGGGACAAGCTCACAAATTAAAGGCTTTGGGTTCCCATGTCCAGACAACTCATTCCTTTAGTTTTTACTCCCACTAACACTTGAGTTCCTCCTCCCAAACCGCAGTCTCCTGCTGCTGTCTGGAACAGCCGGTTTTCCGGCATGTCTCACATCTGGTTTTCCTCCCTTACTTAAATTCTTCTAAACACACTTCCTGCTTCATTTAATCCTTCCATGGACTCTGCAAAGTCCATCACCACCACTATTTATATATCCACCAGAAGGTTGCCAACACGGGCTCTTATCTTTCCCCCCAAACCAGGGCTGCTTCTCTCCAGCCTAATCACCCTTCTGGTCTCTGGCCTATCAGAATGTTTTCAATGCTGAAAAAAAGCTATTGGAAATCTTATTTCAAACACATTTTCAAGTATTTCTCCTCTGGGTAGCTTAAGTTGCTTGTAGTGCTTAACAACAGAAGTCTTTACCTCTTAAAGTAACCTCCTGGAAAACATCTATATCAATCTCAAATGCTAGTAAACATTCAACACAGGAACGCACTCTAAATTGCTTAACACATACATCAGATGTGTCCCAACTCACTATGGTTACCATGGTTATGTCACTAGGGACCATAAGAGACCCAAGTGTGTTTTGTTCCTTACTCTGCCACAGACTTCCTACGTGACAACTGGCACGTTTAATCTCTGTGTCTCAGGACAAGCAGCTGTACAGGAATAACTGTCACAAGGAGAACCAGAGAGCATTTTCAGCACGCAAAGTGCTCAGATAGTACAGTGGCAGAGGAAAGACAATGAAAAATTAATGACAGCACTGGAGGTCAATTAGCAGAAAAAGGTAGAATGCTACATCGCCTAAGCAGAGTTAAGTGTTCTGCAGAGGGAAAGGTAATCTAGATTATTTTGGATTGAGGCATAAATTTTAGAAATTATTAATAAAAAGTCTCTTAAAAAGGACAGGAAAGCTATTTTCAAGGACAGTGAAGCTGTCTTTCCTACCAAATATTCCCTAGATAACGCTCCACCAACACTTCTGACTGCTCCTATCTTATTTCCTTTCCTTGTGGCACGTGTGCTTAGTGTAGCAGAGAACAATCACAAGTCATACACTTACATTGCAGAGTGGACACTCCATCCCAGTGTCAGCGGCAGTCTAGTGCTTTCAGTACAGTGTGAAAGCAGGGTTAAATATCTTGGAATAACCACTTGCTGTCCAACTTTATGATTGAGAGACAATGCTACATTGAAGCTGTATCGTTTCAGATGAAGAATCAGGACCCTGGGAGAGATGGGAGAGGACAAATGCTAACATCAAAACAGAAGTCAGAGAAAATCTACCCAAAATTCACGTAGTCCTGATCACAAAGTGCCTGACTCTCAAACAAATTATTACTTTGGGGTGGTGCAGAAGCACTATCCATCTCTGACCTGGATGGAGACAGGTAATTACTCTCCTGTCCATCACCATCACCCAACTTTGTGCAAGGCACAGACTCTGCCAACTCATGAGGCTTCCTGCTTTGTTCTGCATCTCCTTGCTCTTCAGTCAAGGAGAAGCAAGCAGCTCTTACCAAACATTATTTCTACTATGCAGTGAAAGCTAGGAAACAATTACAATGTTATCATTAGAGGCCAGAACGCTATTATATTACTCCCAAATATTCCAGACTGTGATACAAGGATCACACAGCTAGCTGCCCAAAACTGAGGGGGAACCTTGCCCAGTGCAAGACGCATACTTAGGTCATCCGTTACAACACTTTCTCCTTGAAAGAGCACTTGATCACTATAATATAAAGAGCCTGAAAAGGCCTCCTTACACTTAATCTTCTCCCTTAGGCTGCACTTTGTACTGCTGATTAATATCACACAGCTGTATCATCACTTACACAGTGCTAACATTCAACCTTTGACAACGGATTTGCAGTGCTAGCATAAATACACTTAAGCAAAACACAAGCCAACTACTAAGTTAGTAGGTTCAGTATGAGCACACCTGGGACAAGGACAGAAGGATAAAGTCATCCACACACTCTGAGCTTTACAGCCCATGAGAAAATGATGCTTATCTCCAAGCACTTCCACTCTAAATAATGAGCTAGACCCAACCATGAACTCAGAAATAATTGAGCATGCTGTTAACTTTCAGTGCTTGCTGTGAGGAAAAACATGCATCAGCATGGGAAGAATTCATCGATCAAAGCAAAACCCTTTATGTACCTTCTGGCACTGATGCCTCCAACTCAGTCCTGCCCATCAGGTCAGCTGAGCACAAAATATTAAGTTTCCAGCATGCATTTACTGTTTCTGCTTCCCTCACATCCCAGAAACCCCAAGAAAAGGGAAAGGGGAAAACTCGGCCCCCCTTGTGTAATGATAGGAAGAGGGAAGTGCCCAAGAAAACTTTAGAGGGGAACCAAAGAACAGCATGAAGACCACTGCCTGCATGTGCGCCTTTCTCTCACACTGGCCACCATACATACTGTCCTGCCCACTTTTCCAGCTTGACTCTTCGAGGAAATTCAGCTTGCGTTTTTGCAACATGTGCTCCAGGAAAGAGAGGAACAGATGCCAACATTTACCTGGGAAGCCGGTTGAACTTGTGTGTGACAACAGCAGACTTCCCGTTGCACTTCTCACAGGAATACTCAATCTCCTCTGCCTGTTTAAGAGAACAATGACTAATGGAAGAAAAGACTCAAACGGATCTCAACAGAAAGCAAATTACTTTTGGCTGTCACAGAAGCTCTTCAAAACAGCAGTTACACTCAAAATTATTATCACCTTCAATGCAACCCAACACGAGGGCATCTAATAGGAGGACAGGTAGCAGAGCTTACACTCTGACAACATAACTACTAATACAGGTGGAATTTTTCCTGCAAGTCTATTGCTGACGAGTGAAATAGCCACAGTTGAGAAAGTAGCTTCCAAAGAGAGGGGACATTGTTGCAAGGTTTACAGTTTTCTCTCCCACAGACAGGGATATTTTTTCCAATAACCTCTGGTGGAGGATAATTTGTCATGAAGTTTTCTCTCTCTTGTTCAAAACCTCAACTTTGCTGCCAAAAAGCTGTCCTCATCTAAGCTTGTCAAGGATGCACTGCATCAGAGTAGAGTTGTGAACAGACAGAAAAGCAGAAGCACTGCTATGCTGAAATTACACAACATAGCCATCAGGCATTCTACAGTGCTTTCTTAAAGTGAGACCAAATGACACCAGTTTTTAGAAGAACAAGCCCATTAATTATGCTATCTGTTGAAAACATCTTTGCATGGAGAAAAAACCCACAGGTCTGTCTCAAATTATGACTAAATACAGCACTAATTCACAAAGGTAATGCTCACTTTCAGCTTTCAGAAACCTTACCTTGAAGCTTTATTTACAAGACAGCACCCACACGTTACAACTATTTTTTCAGTTATTGTTATCTGCTTGACCTTTTCCCTCTATGACAGTTTAGGGCAGAACATAACCTGATGAAGCATCCTAGCTCAGGAGAGGAAGTAGCAATTCCTGAGTGATTATTTCAGTCTGACTGCATCCCTTCTCCCCTTTGTATATGTTTAAATCTCAACTCTTCCACCACTAAACGGGGAAGTTCACCTATTTCACAGCAGCATCATAAGGATCAGTTATTTCTTCACAGCATTTTGCAATAAAACACTCCTACACCCTGTCAACATCTAAAAGAATGCAGAGTTAATTATTTTACACACGTGCAATCACTGCCATAGAAACTAATAATCAGCTACACAATCAAAATTTCCACATGGTACATAACCTACACATGATCCACAGCGAATAAGAACAAGTCCAAGATTACATACTCGAAAAAAGAGGTCAAGGGAATCCTGGATCGATCGAGAAGGAAGCAATTTCTTTCTTCGAGGAAGGTCAATGGAGAGGTCATTAAACTGTTCTCTTTTGGTCACTGTTTCACCACACCTAAAGAAGAAATACTCTTATGCAAGTCTGATGAAAAATACACCTGAAACTAATAATAACTTAATTTTTTTAGGCTAAAGTAACTTCCCAGTAAATATATGCCTCTTGATGAATCTATTTTTACTCATTAAAATGAAACTGTTTGATGTTTACGACAAAGTTGAATTTTGGGATTTCACTTTGATGCTTTAGAAGCTGGAAGAAACTTTTGTGTAAGGGTGAGAATAAAAACCCACAGACTGCTTTGGCAAGGCAAGTGATGCAGGACATGGGAAATCAAAGTGACTGCTATCCAGCTGAACACTTACTTCTTCATTCAACATTCCTAGGAGAACAGATGTCAGCCCAACCCAGAAGAGGGGAAAACCTAAGAAACACTTTCAAACTGCTTTTGAAAACAAAACAGTAGAGTTCTTCTAAAAAGAAATCTCAATTTTCTTATGCTTTTTAAGCATAAAAAACCCCTACAGTCACTTGTCTTCAATAACTGTAACCTGCACTCTTAATTATTTGGGGAATCAATGCAGTACACTTAAAGTAATGTTTCCAAATGTCTGTGTTCATGAAAACTTCATGGAATGCAAGAATCCTGTATGGGAAACTGCTGCACAGCTCATAAACAGTGAGTGGTCAGACATACTGGTTTACAACTTTTTCCACAATAACCTACAGAGACAGAAGAAAATACCATTCCCAGGAAGCCTTTGGAAAGAACAAATTAAAAACATAGCTTCCCATATTTTTTAAGAGGAAACATCACTTGGCTGAAGCCTCCATTTCTCCCTATTATCATACAACCCGTAAACAAAGAGCAAAGCACAGAAGTTTTCCACCGGATATATAATGAAGAACTAAATGGTAAGAGAGGTTTAAAGGAGGGAGCAGATAGAGTGCCATGAGGTTTACAGCTTATCTAGACTGCAGAGTATTTTCTAAATATCTAGCGTTGGAAAAAGCATAGTTATTTGTTGTAGTTACAGGCTGGAGATGAAGTCATGCAAGATGGAAGTACTTTCCAGTCTTTTCAAGCAATTATGAGAAAAGGTCTCAAGCACACTTACGTTTTGCAAATGATAGAATGCTGAACCTCAAACTCCAAGTTACTGATAACCGGACACGTGTAAACTTTGGTGGCTGAGAGGTCATCAGAAGCCCGTCCGGGTGAGTTATCCTCGTTAGGGACCGGCTCACTCTTCCAAGTTTTGTTTAACTTTTCCATATCCTCCTTCAGCTGATCCAGACACTGGCTCAAGAACTCATGTGCATCCTAGAAACAGGGTAAGCATATCAAAGTGATTTTGTACAACTTCATTCAGTGTCTTTCTTTCCAACACACGCTGAGCGAGGAAACTATGGTTTAGTTCATAGCATTCAGCAATACTAAGACAGTTCTGCTCTACGAAACAGCAAACAGTCATCATTAAATCAAAAGCTCAAGTCACTGTCAAATTGAGTTGAAGCTTGACAGGAGTTCAGTGCAGTGCAAACACTGGGCAAAATACACACATAATTGCTCCTAGACAATAAGGTACTCACATTCTGCATGTACCCAGAAAATCTCTCTGCAGTAGCTGAAATGGCACTTTTCACCTTCTTGAGCAGCTCTTTCTTAACCTCAGGGCTGCAGACATCCTTCTTAGCGAGCAGATGGGCAAAACGTCTGCAAAAGTCAACAGAATGAAACACTCATTGGATTTCCAGGGCTTCACAGAAATAAAATAAAACTCAGGTACCTCATTTAAAGAGTCTCTAAAAGCTTTTCTCTTGTGATAAGTGGTATAGGGGTTCTGTATGAAGATATCTCATATATAATTAACCTTTTCCATTTCAAGCATTTTGAAATCTCATTTGAGGCCATCACTGGAGCAGGACCCAAATGAACAAAACAATTTCACAATCTTTTAAGGTCAAGAGAAGAGCCGTATAAAGTTCTATAAACTTATATTTGCTATAACTTTTACAACAAGAAAAAAAACCCCAACTATGCTTTTTGAAAACATTTGTACTAACAGGAGATATGAAATCACATGGCACCAAGCTAAGCAACACAATATCATTAAATTCAACTAGCATGGTCAGACTGGTTTCTGCTTACTTTTATATTTCCACTTGGCTTCAGGCCTTACTTCTTTTATCAGTAAAATATTACACCAAAATAGAAAAAAGGCCTAACAAAAAAAGCCCTGAAGGGTTCCTTGGCTGAAGCCATATACAGCATTACTGTTAACTTTGTTAACAAACTCTTGAAATTGACTTTACCTGTGCCTCTCAGTTATTGTGATTTAGTTATCTTTTACAACTGGAAACACACACCAAATATATTCCAAGTACAACAGTTTTGGTCATAGTACCTACATGGGAAGGTGATGGGAAGATGGCACATTCCATTACACACACACAAAAATAGAAAGACAGAAAAGAGCAGTGCAATCTCCTTCCACCCCAAACCAACAACTAACACTCAGTTACCAAATGAATCTGACCTACTCACTGGCAGCTCCACAAGTTTCTGCGGTTCTGCTGAGCTACTCTTAAGTGTGGGCTCTCCAAACCCTCTACAGTGCCTGGGTGAAGCACGTTAGAAAACACCTCTTCCACCCCAAAGCAGGTGACAGGCAATCGCTTTTCAACCAGAAAAAACATTCATTATGTGAGCTCTAGTGCCCATACTCAAACCAACAGAAGACAAAGCCTCTGTGTATCAGCTTTGACTCGTTACACAGGATCACACACTGCCCTCCGTCCCAGGTACTATGGCACAAGCTCTCCCTACACGTTTACCAGCTGGTACATGGGACACAATCTTCAGAGGTCTTTCTACAAAAATTAGGGACAGACATTTCCACGAGGCATGTGGAACAACCTCTGATACTGAGTAGCATACGAAGAGTTCAAGAAGACACAACAAATATAAAAATGACCTTGAAAGATATTAAAAACTATTAAATGGAAATAGAAACGGTTCTTATAATCCTGAATCTTGCTTAGTGAAAGAAAAGAAACAAGGTACACAGGAGTGTATATAATAAAAATCCCAGTGGTGGCGTGTGGTACACTGGGAAAACAGCAGTTTGCCTTTCTGATAGCCATAAACCAGAATCCAAATAGCACAGGAATTCAAAATTTCAAAGAGAAGAGTCTTAGATATTATGGAACCTTTCAAGTTTCTCAACATGTAGTCTGACTGAACTGGGAGTTCATCTGAATTTCATACAAGATAAAAGATGCAGAACTGGAACACTCTCCACAGCTATTGGACAGAGGATACTTTCCAAAAAAGGCACAAGCCCTCACACGTCAGGTGAAGTTAGTGACCAGCTTAAACCCGAACTGGTAATGTTTTAAAAATAAGTTATTCTGCATCTATTTATTCTATGGTTTCTTCCGTTTTCTTCTGAAGCATTTCATTCTGCCACTAGAAATAGAGTAGAAGATATAAAATACTGCCTGTAACACAACACTGTGATTCTCAAAAGTCTACTTTCTATTTCTAACTTAAAACTCCAAAATGCAGAGCGCTCTACAATTTATTTTACTATCTATACATGCAAATTACCCTCTACAAAGGTGCTTCAATATTACAAAACTAGTTTCTCAGTAATGAAAGAAAAGAGCCTTCCCAGAAAGTGAGTTTTACCTGATAAGTGCATTGAGTGGAATTTTTTTCCATGGGATACCCTGTTTGAGCAAATCATTAGCAAAAGACTGAATGGAAAACAAGGACTGCAAGATGGCATTCATATAGCAGGTGTTTCCCAGGTTTGAAAACCTGAAAAAAGAAGGTTGAACACGATATGTATGTCAATGTGCAAACACGCCAGGGTTAAACACGGCCCTACTAACACGTAGGACATTGACCCCAGCCACTCCCCATAGAATTTCTTATTGGAGCTGTCCTCCTGCCCTTCAGACCAAACTGAAGACCCATGTGAGCTGGAGTTTCAGGAAAGCAACCATGAGTTTCTACAATGACAATTTAAAAAATGTGTGTACATGCACAAGATAAAGAAATTAATCATGGAAGCGTATGAAAAGCATATGAATTAACTGAAATTATATGTCTAAAATTCTCAGGAAGTGAATTTCAGAATACATTTTTTCCAAACTAGGAAAAGCGTTCCCTGTCTCAGTGGTCACTGATTTCAGGATTTTTTTTTTAATTAAATAATTATAACAACAACATGCATGCTCTCATGAGCAAAGTGCACAGGCTACACAAAGAAAACTAAGTTTACCCCTGTAACTGTTGTTGAGGATGAGTGGAAAGCGGGACTCGGGGTTTGTTCCAACCTGCGTAATCTTGATCAGATCTCATTTTTTTAACAGAAAGAGGGGCAGGCTGAGAAAGAAATCCCAGGCTTCTTTTGGCTGAAGGGGTCTGGCTGGATACGGTAGACCTAAAAACATAAAAGGATAAGTAATGTAAGAATTCTAATGCTCTTCCTTAAACAGCTATAGTCCACGACACTGGCATTGTGTCACTATAAAAGCCAAGGACTGGTAAAGCCGCACGAGATAACTGGCACGCAGCACAAAATGCAAAATAGGTGTGTGAGAGAGAGAGAACTCCTTTCCAGAGCACTTAAATACTTTGGCTGAATTTGCTTACATCCACAGGTGTGCAGGTCATGTAACCAAGCCTTTTGTCTTTAAGACATTTAACGGTTCCCCACACTGTATGATGAAAGGAAGAATGATTGAGTAGCACAAGATCACCACTCTTAAGATATGCTTAAAATTCACATCTGGGCCAGTGTCTTTATTTTCAGCCTCTCATTCTTGTAACCTAATCACTCTGGACCTCAGTCCCTCACGTGTAAAGCACGGACAATGCTGCTGCTTCTTCCTTGATCTTGTACCTCACCAATCTAGAGCAGAGACCGATAGTCTGATTGCACAGCGTCTAACAAGTAAGAATCTCAACCTCAGCAGGATTCAGTGTTACTAAAACAGTGTTACTAAGATATAATTCCATTTATCTTCTTGCAAAAAAATGAAGTAAGGATTCAGTCTAAAGTTCCAGACATATACCACTTAAACCACCTAGTGTTTAGATAACATCTAGATCACTCGCTCACAATGACTCTAATAGAATTGAGTGATTTTAGAAAGTCTATCTATTACAAATAGTAACTGGAGTTTGCAGATATAATGAGCAACTGTAGCCACACTATACACTTAAATTGTGCTTCTGTGGACAAATATCTACACATTTTATGTATATAAGCTGTATATCACTTGATAAACAGAAAGGACACTGAAGATCCTAATTCCTGGGAATAAATTGTCATTTACAGTTCATGCTCGTGATTCAGTCCTACCTGTCCTGGGTGGAACTGCCAGTGGAGTACTCTTTTGATGAGGGCCGACTACTGTAAAAGGATGATGACTGCAGTGGTAAAATACCTTGAGAAGCAGAAAGAGAGGCAGGTCATTTTATTTCAGGTAACTCAGCTATTTACGTGATATACAACTGGTTTATAATTATTTAGCCAAAAGGTTGAAAAACCTTCAAATACTGTTTTTTAGAATTGGTTAGTAAAGTACTAACACATATACTTAGAAGCACCAATGCAAATAATAACATGTAAGTAATCTCCATCTAATCCAAACCACAATACAAAACATTAAGAAGTCATTGAATTGCCTTAACTATTTGAAAGATAATAATGTCCACCTCTTGTTTAAATATACAAGATACACATAACTGAAAACTCACTGATGATTTCCAGTACAATAGTCTCAAAATTCAAGGTAAATATGGAGAAGTGAAAACAGCTTCTATTCCCACTTCAAATTCCACAAAAAATTATTGTGCGTCTGGGGCGAAATGCGATTGTTTCACTGTTCTTATATTACTGTGCCTGGTCCCAAGATGGCATCACATAAAAAACCCACGCTCTCAGAAGTCAAAACCCCACCTGTTACAGTGAATCACAGCATCTCTTAAGTTGGATAATGAGTAAACCTTTGATTCTATCCCAGCGTAACGGGCTTTGAGACATGCAGCTTTGAAAAATGCAGCTATATGAAGTTGTTTGCAATACCATTACCTGAACTCGCAGGTATACACTGACAGATTGTAATTTTAACTCTAAAGAGCAAATCAGATTGTCAGAGATAAACAGTCACTTTACTGTCTCCTCCAGCAACATGTTTGTGCCATCAGAGCTGCACAGAAAAAGGAATGTATTCAGCAAGATTTCCCATAAAAACAAAATCTTTAATGCATTTCCCTTTACCTGTAAAAAGGCTCAGTATTTAGGAGTAAAACTGATGAACAGTGCTGCTTATCAGCTTATGTACCTATTGCTGATATTTGTATATTGTCTATAAAACCTTGCCACACATCAGTATCCAACAGAACTTTGGTAGAAACAGAAAAAAAGTCCTAGCCCCAAAGTATTCCCCTTCTAAGTTCTGGGGAAGAGATAAGGAAGTAATAGCAATCAGCATGCATTTTCAGCTCAAAAAACAGCCTATCAGTTCACGTACTCATTAATAGAAAAAGAGAGCCTTACAAATAAACAAGAAACAGAGAAAAAAGGCAATCCTTAGGTGTTTACAGGAGCCCCCTTCCAAGCTGAAGGACAGCTTGGAGAGAAGTTTGAAGCTGCGTGTTGCATTTTCAAACAAGCCAGCACATGGGATAGCATCAGCACCTGAGAACAAAGGTCAGGGTCACACTACAGCAGGAAAGGCTTTGACAGCAAAGCTGTCTGCACCTCATACATGGCTCTGCAGGAAGCAAGAAAGTTAAGGCACAGGGAGAGCAGATTAGGCAAAGCATCTCTGCAGCAACTTTATAAATTAATACCAAAGAAGTAAAATCACACCAATCAAAGGCCAGGTATCTCTTGACTTTACATTTATTTTTTTACCTGATGTCCTATTTTCCTCTGTCTGCTTCAGATTCAACTGTTTCTCTCTGCTGCTGTTTAAGTACTTCCATGCTGGATCATTCAAGGCTTTATTATTCCTACAGATAAAGAGTGGAAGTCAATACAGTTATACCAAGCAGAAATATCCTGTATCTTCTATATTTCTGCTTGTTTTAAAGCATTCCTCTCCTATCAAGTTTCATACTGAACTATGGAACTTGCAGACAAATTTAACCAATTCATTTAAACAAGCCTTCTTACTTATGATTAAAAGCAATTTCAAACACGCGAAGCTCATTCTCCAAATGGCAATTTCCCTTCATGAACTTTGGTTTGAAAAGGATCAAAGCAAATTCAAGTAAAGAAGGTACCGATTTCTGTACACGTACAGCACGTACGACAGTCATGACTAAACTGACAAAAGAAAGATTACATAAAATTTGCATGTGCCAGTTCCTGCTAATCAACTGCTAGAGCAGGTTGTTTCCCTCTTTAATCCTGAATGCAAACCCTGTTCCAAGCACCCAGCGTGCTCAGAAGTTTCACAGTATCATAAGGTTGGAAACGACCTCCGAGATCATTGAGTCCAACCTATAACCCAACACTAACACCATCATCTAAACCATGGCACTCGCTGCCTCATCCAGTCTCCCCTTAAACACTTCCAGGGTCGGCGACTCCACCACCTCCCTGGGCAGCGCATTCCAATGGCCAATCACCCTTTCAGTGAAGAACTTTTTCCTAACACCAAGTCTAAAACATCAAGTTGACAAGTGGCTGCCCTGTACTGTGCTGCTGATGCAGGAAATACCTGAGCATTCTTTTCAGAAAAAAATACCTTTACAAATGAACACAAAGTTTAAATCAGAAATGAGAAAAGAACAGCTACTTACGTTGAAGAATCATTCTCTTTGGGATAATCTTCACTCATCTCTGAACCAGGTGGTTGTGCTCTTTTCCTCTTTTCACTGATGACAGAAAATTTTTGAAGTGGTCATTCTTTCAGAAAGTACATGATCCTCTTCCAACTGAACAGAATTCCTCAAGGCCTTGTGTGCATTTTGCACCTATCTTCTGCGATCACCACTTTTATAACATAGTTTACATAGAAGAACTTGCTCTGCCCAACTCTCAAGTTGTTCATAAAGCTCTACTGCCAGTTCCAGCCAAAGGCTAGAAGAGCACATATAAACTTTGTGTTAAAAGTAACAGCAAAACCAGAGGAAGAAACGTATTCCCTTCTTTCTTCTAGGTGTACAGTTCCACCTGTGGCTCGATGAAGAGCTAAATACTAACAATATCATAATAAGAGGATAACACTCCTACCGATTCTCCAACAAGCCGGTCCTATGAGGGCCTGATGATGCAGCAGATGCTGGAATGTTCACCCTGTTGCTAGGTGTTCCAGTTCCAGCGGAATTCTTAACAGATGCTCTTGCTGGCGTACCCAGCACCTTGCGAAATGGATTTTCCTCCTTACTTTCCACAGTCACTCTTTTGGGAGGTGTCTGAAAAACACAAGTGGAGAGTGGCAGGGAAACAACCAAAACAGTGAAAAACATGTCTATCTTTAGCCTAAACTAGCATTCACGCCACTGTTTTACTTGCTACAGTGTGGCACCCAAAAGTAGAAAATTGCTACTTGTAATAGGTTAAGAGAATTTAACACTGATTAGATACAGGTAAAATTTGACCATACTGAAGTCATAAACATGAAATTCCACCGCAGTCACCAACTTCCCTTCTCAATCTTCCAATGCTAAGACAGTTGAACTTTATATGCTTTCACATTAAAAAAAAAACAAAGCATGATTCCTAACTAACCCAGACCAATCCTGGGTGGTATTAAAAGACAAAAAAAGAGCTGTATCAAACCCCACACGATTAGAACAGTGCCCTGACAGCCTTGGGCCACGCGAGCACCGCATGCAATGCAACGGAAACAGCGAATGGTTGGATGACTATGGAATGTTGGTCAATTTTAGACTTGAAAACTAAACATGTCTAATCTTACCACTGCATACATAGCCTCGGAGTTTTTACTGTGAGATTGTCTTCAAGCAACACGTAAAATTTGTTTTGAGACAACATCAAAAACACTCTTCCTCAGGGCATTAATACAAATATATTCACAGAGATAACAATGTAAATTAAAGACCGCAGATACACCATCAAATCTGTGTTACGCAGGGAGGAAAGGAAGAACAAATGTATTTTCAAGGAACACCACTTTCAGGGAAAAGTACGCTAAATTTACTCAAAAATATGAGCAGAAAGCCACAAATTCAGTAACTTTATTCTGATACAAAACCAGGTCAGTAGTTTTTCAATATTTACATTTGGCTGAAGTCTGCTAAACTCATTGACCTGTGCTGACTATAAAACATTCAGCTGCTACATAAGGTGTTCAGTATAATATATTCAGAACTACACGAGAAGCAAGTCTCAATCGTGTAATTTCTGTTTCTGCTTCTTCTCTGCCTTGATAGCTCAGCGTGAATATCATATTCTGTCTTCCACAGCTAGACACTGACTTTTCTTATTCATACAGAATAAACGCCTCCTCATGAGCAAGACACACCATTGCCAACCACCCTGTACACATCTATTCTAAGCCCTCTACATTATAAAGATTTCAGATGCAAAATAAGTAGTTATGATTTTATTTATTCATTTATTTATTTATTACAATACACAATAAGAGAATGAGAGAAGGAAATTAATAAAATAAAATTAGAGGCAAGGAAAAATTGGAACATTTAAACAAACCTTGTTCTCCATATAAGAGAACTGCCTATTAGCTTCCTTCTGTGCGGTCCTGCTGCCCAGCACGCCTCCAAAGCTGCCAGATCCCTGAGAGGGTTTCCCAGCTGACAGGAAAAGTACACAACATTTGATTCGATTGTCATTTAACTGGCGTTCTTACTTGTAAGACATTAGTTAGCTGGAGTTGATTTTGGAAGGGACACACAAGATTTCTTGCCAAAAGAGAGTAGAATGTTCTGAGTGCACAGACATAAGCACATTTACTGACATGATTATATTGGTCAGTCACTCAGTTGGCAATAAAGTCCCTATCCTGAAAAAGAGCAAAATACTATAAGAGCAAAATTAAAAAGGAAAGAGACTATGCATGCGTGTTAAAGAGACAAGAGGTTTTCAAATACCAAGATAAACAATTCCTACATGTTTTAACCTATGCTTGTTGTTCAGCATGATAGAGGTACACTATGAGAAAGGTCTATAACAGAAACTGGGGTTCAGGGCCATAAGAAAACATTTATACAAATGCAAAGAAAGCCACAAGGAGGACAAAATGGCCAAAGATTAAAAAAAAAAAGAAAACACAGTACAGACTCCTCTCCAAATTGTTATTAACGTGATTTACAACAATCGCACTTACCAGTATGAACCCTGTCCTGATGGACTGCATCCAAATACATCCACATTTCGTTTGCATCTTTAAGTGGTACCTTGTCAATTGTCAGGAAGCTGGTATCCTTTAGTGTTAGCATCAGGCAGCACAGTTTTCTACCATTTGGTCGTAAGGTCACAGTTTTAATGTTATGGCTTAGCTGAAAACAAGAAAGCAATTTTAAACACAAATCCATTTTTAATAGGCCAAAATAATTCCAAATTCAAACAAAATGCTTCAAACAGAGGGAAAGAAGCATTTGCACTGAAATACTTCCCATTGCTCCAATCTGATCAAACATTAAGCCTCTCAGAATTAACGCAACCAGTGATCTTGGAAACTGAAGGGACATCATCACTACAGTTCAACAGTCCCTATGCTCCTGGATAAGCTTTTTGAAACTTAATTTGCTACTCTGTGTGACATCTTTGACTGTGAAAAAGTAAGAGCTTCATACAGTCCCATTTAACTTTCTGAAACTTCCACCTCAAGCCTGAAATATAATTTACGATGGGGCAAATTTTAAATGTTAAGTACTAACTTCTACTCGCTTTGTAATTTCCTCTTAGGGAAGATACATTTGGCATAGCTTAAAAATTTGTTTCAGGTAATCCAATAAGAAGTGTGCTTGGTCTATAGGCAACATAACAATTCAGTGGTACCAAAACTTTCAGGTTAAGCAGAAGAATAATTTTAAGAGAATTTGTACTCTCTGATAACACTGCTGCTGCCCTATTACACCATTATTTGTTACTTCTTGACAAGTCACCTATAAGAACTGAGTGTTCAGTGAAGGCTCTACCATCCACACAGGCTGATGGTCACTCCAAAAGCAGAGAGAGCAAAAGAGTATCTCACACCTGCAGGCTGCATGGAAATTCAATGGTTGATACCTAAAGGAATACCTATACAGAGCCTATAGGAAAGATGGGAACAGACTTTTTAGCAAGGCCTGTTGTGACAGGACAAGTAGGAATAGTTTTACACTAGGGAAGAGTAGATTTAGACTGGATATAACGAAGAAATTTTTTTTACAATGAGGGTGGTGAAACACTGGCACAGGTTGCCCAGGGAGATGGTGGAGGCCCCATCCCTGGAAACAATAAAGGTGAGGTTGGATGGGGCTATGAGCGAACTGACGAGTTAAGGCTGTCCCTACTCCTGCAGCAGGGTTGGACTAGATGACCTGTAAATGTCCCTTCCACCCAAAGTATTCTATGATACCTAAGCATACTTTCATTTTCAATTCCTTTGTCCCTCTTTGCTTAATGCCTCATTTTGCTGCTGCTCCTTTAGCCTTGCCCTCAGTCTTAACCAGGCACCAGTATCAACACAACCACCTCCACGTCAGTGCACTGCTACAGTCAGTGCTGCATACAAGACTGCAAAGCACAGCCAAGGGCGTTAGGCACTACCTGAGAGGGAGTAAAACACTGCCCATCACATTGGAGCCTTCTCCTAATTCAGGATGACTTGCCTAGTACCATGCAACTGATCTAAATAACGATGCTGAACCAACAGACTCAAACACCAATTACACTCTAATGTCAAAGTTTCACTGTATATTGCTCTAGAACCTGTCCTGTCTCCCTCAAATTGTACAAGAGTTTAAAAATAACAGCAGTGTGCGAGAGCATTGTGATAGACTGGGGCTGGCTCACACAAACTGCACTCCAGCACAAGCCAAGGGCAAGCTGCTCTCCCTGTCTGCTGCTCAGTCTCACCCATGCTCTTGTGCCAGTGTCTGGGTTGCTTCAAGATGAACAGGACCAGAAAACAGATCCTGCTGAAAAACAGCCATCATCCACTCAAGAATCGTCAGTCTAAAGATGTAGCTGCTCATTCCCCACTACTCCTTTGCCGCATTCCAAGCTGCACTTTCCCATATTAGACCTTCCACCAGACCTTGCATTTGGTCCCTTACCTGAGTTACTTCATATGAAAACCCTCCATCAGATCACAGAATGTTTTGGATTGGAAGATACCTTAAGCTCATCCAGTTACAAACCCCTTGCCATAAGCAGGGACAACTCCCACCTGACCAAGCTGCTCAAGGTCCCATCTAACCTGGCCTTGAACACTTCCAGTGAGCGGGCAACCACAACCTCCCTGGGTAACCTGTTCCAGTGCCTCACCACACTCAGTGTGAACAATTTCTTCCTAATGTCTAACCTAAACCTCCCCTTTCCAATTTAAAGCTGTTCCCCCTCATCCTATCATCACTTGCCCATGTAAAAAGTCCCTGCCCAGCTTTCCTGTAGCCCCTTCAGCTACTGGAAGGCCGTGAGGAGGTTCCCCCAGAGCCTTCTCTTCTCCAGGTTGAACAAGCCCAACTCTCTCAGCCCATCAAGCTCACGCAGAGATCTGACAGGTGCCAGAGTCAGCAGATGCGAGAGGCTGGGCAAAAAACCTGTGCCTTTAGGTCATGGTTTGTTGTTCTGAAGGCTCATCCTCCCCATGGAACCACCTTTTCAGTCACTGCCATGCCACATCAACATACAACCAGGTGGAAAAGAGCACATGAGAACAAGCACCCAGGGAAGGTACAAGGGGAAGGAGAGACCACTCTTCTTGGAAGCAGTGTGGTCCAATGCTGGATTAAAACAAACACGCAGTCATAGCAGTACACATGAGAAGGCAGAGGATTCTCTTCAAGCCTGTGGTAACAGAGGTAGGAACAATTCACATTCAGTGGTTTTCCTGTGCCTCAGTTCCAAGACAACACAGGTTGCCAGACCTTTGCTGGGACTTTTCAGAACACTCAAGCAACAAACCCTGATCACTCAAAAATAAAGTGATCTTCTTTTCACCAAGTCCACACACAGAACTACAGGGCATATAGAAAGATGAAAGGTCTGGTGAACACTACTGCTGAAACACAACTCCAGCACAAGAGCAGTAGCCAACATTCCAATCAGTTTAGGCGTGTTAAAAGTTGCTAAATCAGATAGCATTTATTTTCTTCAGGGGCTCTTCTGACCTCTCCATATTTTAGGTCAGAAAGAAATTTCTTAGAGAAAAATACTCCTTTGCTGCCTTTTGTTTTGGGACATTTTGCACAAAAAACAGGAAGGCTGAGCTGAAAATGACTACAGAACAACAAAAAAAAAAAAAGGCAGTCTAGGCTGAGCGAAGCAAGAGAATCTTTAACAGCGATCTGTATCAGCCTCCCAGTGAGGAAACCACATTGCCTGGTGTATTTAAAACCTAAAACTGCAACAATTGCAAAGCCTTGTATAAACAAGCAAAAGGCTACAAGTGTGTTAACACCATTACTCTTAAGCTGGGAAAACCACTAGCACAGAGCATTCATGATATTTGCTTCTGGATTCTGCACCTGGAACACAGCTGCATATTCCAAAACTCTGAAACAGTGACCTGTGATGCTCTGTACTTTGGTAACTTTTCTCTGCTTCATTTGGTTCTTCCCATTCACCACTATCTCACTGCCAACCTCGGTGGATCCTTTAACAATACACTTGAATAATTTACAGCGGAGTTACACAAAGGGATTAGTATTCAGGAAACCAGGAACAAGAAACAGTGACAGAGGGAAGTTTCCCTGATGCTTAATAGCTTTGAAGCGGAGAGCTGTTCACAAAAGAGCACAATCCATGCACTGCCGAAACAAAAGCCTTAACATTTGGAGTACCTGAAATGTCTTTGGAATTCCTCCAACATTGTAGTGAACCACTAGACTCACTTTGTTGTCCTTCTCTACAATCTCAAAGCTCCCTTCTTTCCATTTTGTAATCCCGGTCTGCATGCTGCGCATTCGGACAGGTCCGTGCACCTTCAGCGGAGCCATGCTTTTTCTCGTGGAAAATAGCTAACGAGAGGAAGTGAAATCCACCTTAAAAACCTGTTAAAAAAGGAGACTTTATAACCAGGCAGGCCAAGTAATTTCCACGGAAAGATGTAAACATGGGGAGAAGCTTCCATGGAAGCTTAGTGGAGCCGTTTTGCTGGTGTTTTGCTCCAGTGAAGGCAAGTTCAGATGTCAAGTTCGCTTGAAGACCAAGCAAAGGATCCTCCTGGTTTGAGCAGCAGCGCCGATTCCTCCCTGTCAAGCAGACCCAGGCCAGACACATAAGTTTTCCAAGCCCTTAAAGCCAGTTGCAGAGATTTAAGGAAAGAAGAAAAAGGAGCACTTGAAAGCAGTCAGTGAGGGACGAAAACTGGGGTTCCGGGGGAGCTGAACGCGCTCGTTCCCGAGGTGCCCGACCGGGCTGCCAGTGCCTCCGGTTCCGGAAGGGCCACCCCCCGCGGACACAGCGTAGTTTTACTCCAATCCAAAGGGAATGAATGGGCCAAACCCCCACCCACCGCCACCCCGGGCGCAGAGCGAGGGCAGCCCCCACCCGCCACCCCGGAGCGAGGGAGGGCGCGGCAGCCGGTGGGAATCGAGCCCTGATACCTGCGTCCCGGCGTGACCCAGCGGCACGAGGCCCCGGTGTGGGGGGGAAGAAGGGAGGGAGAGGGAGGGGAAGGGGAGCGGCGAATGGCGGGAACCGGCCACCAGCGCGAGGCGCCGCGCGACGCACGCACGCACGCGCGCGCGCCGGTTACGTCAGCACGGGCAGACGCCCTTCCCGGCGCGCCCCGCGACTGCCCGCCCGCGCGGTTATGCGCATGCGCAGAAGCGAACCGATTGGATGCCGCGCTCCCCAGAGCGCGCTTGCGCATGCGCAGAAGTTGTACACTGTATCCTCACCCCCGCCCACCCATCCCGAGCAAGCGTATAAGCGGCCCGGTGGCCCTAGGCCCGCCTCGCCCACCTGCGCGCATGCTCAGAAGCGGCCCGCGCGGCTCCCGCGCTCCTCCGGACATCTCACACACACACGCCACCCCGCCCCGCTCTGCGCATGCGCAGAAGCGACCTACGCCACTCGGGTGCGCTCGGCTCCGTTCGGCCCCGCGCCGCCCATGCGCATAAATGGCTAACTAACGCCTCGGCTCCCGGCTCTCCTTCCTGCGCATGCGCAGAAGAGGCCCCCGCGACTCCCTCTGGGTCCCGCACTCTTCGCTTCTCAACTCCTCGGCCCCGCCCCCTTCCCGGCCTCTCTTCCGGCGCGTGAGGGGCGTTGCCGGGTGTATGGCGGCGGCGGAGCTGGCGGCGGCTTGAGCTGGGTCCGGTGGCCGTACCGCTTCCACTATGCACAGCCTGGCCACGGCTGCGGTGAGAAGGGGACCACGGCTATGCTGCGCGGCCCGGGATGGAGAGCAGCGGGGGCCTGAGCGGCCCGGGGGGGAGGGCCGAGGGGCCCAAGGGGATAGCGGGGCCGTGAGCGCTGGCGGCCGCGAGGGGAGGTTTCCCGGCGGAGGGGCCCCAGGCAGGTCCCTGCCCTCAGAAATGGGAACCAAGCTGGAGTGATGTGGTTATCGCGTCCTGTTCCCCGTCCTAGCGGGGCTGCGTGCACCTCCGTCGCGTGTGAGAGAGCTCCCAGAGCTGGCCGAGCGTCAGGTGTGTGCTGGGTCTGAGAGGTGTGTGGTGTGGCTAGTAGTGAGAGCTCTTTTGCAGGTGAACTCTGCTCAGCAATCTGCTTGGACTAAACCACCAAACGAAAGTCAGCAAAATGCTTACAGGCAGGAGTTGGGAGAACTTTTTTAAGTCTTCCCACTTTGTTGAAGTGCTTGGGACTTAAAATTCATTCTTAGAGTGCTGGCAAGTACTTCTGATTTGAAGTGGCACTTTACGGAGTGTAGAAGCATGTGCAAGATGATAGCGAACTCTCTTAATCAGCATTTACATTTTCATAGCAGTGTAACTCCAAAACACTTGTTAAAATGCATAAGGGACTGTCATATCTCACATTAAACTTCTGTATTCCGGTCACCTCTCTGTAAAAGGATTTTTTTAAAAAAACACAGTTTAAAAAAACAACCTGTTTTCAGGAATAGAATCAACTTTATTTCGAGACTCATTTGAATGTATGTTTAATTTGTACATAATTCACACCACTTGGTAGTTCTGTATTGAAATGTTTCCTCACACATTTGGTTAGGATTCTTTGACCAGAGGTAACAGGGAAGGGTGTTTGGCTCTGGAGATGTGCTTTGGAGCTGCAGTAAATAATAGCCCCTCATAGAAGGGTCATGGATTGGCTCGGGAATCCCTTTGGGTGTTGTGAATGGCGTTTAGGTTTTATACAGTGATGCTGGTGGCAGAGCTGATGCTTCTGTTTCAGGCCTGAAGACAGCAGAATGTGCCAGAGGCTCAAGAACAGGCTAAAACTGATAAATGTAGTTGTAACCAGCAGGAAGGCGTTGAAAGTCCAACTCAAACCAGCAAATTCACAGCTGTTGAAGCCTGAAGTTTGTTTTTGAGATGGTGAGCTGTCAAAATAGTTTAGAAAGCTCATATATCCAGTTAGTCAGTGTTCCACTTTGCTTGACCAGCACGTTTACCAATGTGGCTAGCAGCAACTGTTCCATTAGGAAGAGAAAGCCAGTTGCCTAAATCCAGTTTGTTATGCGATTGTTGGAGGTGTAATCGTGCATGGATGTTTGAGGTAATGCTTTTCCTCTTGAGGAAGGTGTTACAAGAGCTTCCATGATGCAGCGGTGGCCGATTCGTGCTGCGTTGAGGTACTGTTAGTACTTTTGCTTTCTCTGTGTGCAGAATAAAGTCTGCCTGCAGAGTTCTGTCTTGGCACTTGCAGAATTTCTGTGTAGCCCTTGGGCTTCCCAAGAATTTTAGCGTTTAGAGGAAGAAGTGGGAACAACAATAAAGCAGGAAGTTAGGAAAAAAAATGGCGTCTTTCAATTTAAACTGAGAGGCCAAAGTATAGAGCCTGTGAAAAGAGTTGATTCTTGCTAAGACAGATATTGGACATCAATAACTTAATTGTGTGGAAAATCTAGTTAGTGTTCTCTAGAGATCACAATCACATGATTGTGCTTTTAAAGGGTTGATGTATTTAAGTGCACAGGAACTGAAACTTCCAGTGAGACTAGAAAAATGGATGGAAGCTTTAGATAGCACAATTGTAACAATGTTATTTCTACACTGTCACTCTACCATCTCAAATAAAAACTATGAGCTCTGTTCATTCTCCCTCTCCTTCTGAGCTGCAGTGTAGAATTGCCATTGGAATTGCATTTCCAGATGTAAGAGCACAATAAATTTGTCAGGATGATTAATTTAGTGTGAAGTTCTGGGAAAATAAAGAAGAGTAGACAGGAGAATAAAGAGGATAGGAAGAAACAAGAACGACTAGAGAAGTATTTGAGCCCTGGAGTACAGGGACTGATAACAGCACGTTGGCTCGTAAATAGACATCCAAGTTAAATAATATGATGGAAGTGGTGGGAGGAGAGAGAAATCCCACAGCTGGGGAAGGATCTCTTTGGAAGTGACTGTGGATATAATATGTGGATAAACTGAGAAGGGAAACCTTTACAGAAATAGAAACAGAAATCCCGGGAGGTGTCTGCCAAAGGTTAAGAAGTCTCCATTCATCCCTCCTGCAGTTCTGGGAGCTTGTTTGTGGTATATGGTTTTAGGTTTGATTCTGGCCACTTTCAATTCCTGAACGGCTTTGTATTCTCCTCAGTATCTCAGTGGTAGCACCGCTGTCGGTGCAGGACAGGCAATGCTCACATCTGGTGTGATGAGCACGTGAGGATTTTCAGTCTGAGGTTAAAAAAAACAAACAGAAATGCAGCCTGTTCTGTACTCCCAGCCACGACGGCCGTACATGTGGGATGCTGAGCAGGTCACGCGCAGACTGCCTCAGGAGCAGCAGCAGCAGTGTACTAGCAGGGCTGTGCTTTACTTGAGTAAAGCTTACTTGAGTAGTAAACACTGCAGCCAAATGTTTGAGTAGGTTCTGAACCAGCTTTTGGGAGTTTTCACACAGGAGAATTTAATGCTGATGTTCGTCTCCCTTAGTTTTGGATCTGAATCACTGAACTGTCTCTTTAGGAAGCCTACTGAGTATTTGTTTGCACTTTGAGCACTTGCTGTGCTAGCAAAGACATGAGACGAACTTCCATTGAAAGATTTGTGCCTTACTGTCTCCACAGAAACTATGCCACAATTCCACAGTCCCTATTTATCTTCCTTTCCTTTTTTTTTTTATTTTTTGGCTTGAAAACTTGTTGGCCTTGATGCTGTTCTTTTCCTGCTGTTACATGAATGGCAGAAGAGAAATCCTGCATTTATCCTGAGTAGCAGAAAATGTGCTTTGACTGTGAATACAAATGTACTCTTGTCTGGGTTTTTGAACAGGAATTTTTGCACAAAATCAGTCTTGAAAAATTACCTTTTAGCTCCCTGCATGCAAACAAGGTACATGGGATGAATATGAGGTGTCTGTAGCAGCAGGTGTTTATGGCTGTGGACAGTATTGTGCCAATGGTAGTAGAGTAGCGAGAATTTTTCTGGTATTTTATGAATATTTTTCTCACCTATGTTGGGTGAATCCTGTTGGCAGCCTCCAACGTCATAGATGGTTTTTGGAGGGAAAAAGGTAGTGTCTGTGTTTGTTTGATTTTATGGAATCTTGCACTTGAAGCATGAAACAAATGTGTACTAAATGAAGGTGAAGCAACTGATGGCTGGCAGAGTAGGTGTGACATCCTGGGGAGTTGTGCTGTCACAGGTGGGCAGCAGCATGGCAGGCAATCTTGTATTGCTGAGTGAAGTTACAAGGTTCTGTTTGACAAGTGGATTAAGAGGGACTGTCCTAACGAAAGTGAAACGTTTTTGTTTCGGGTGAAAGGATATGACTGTCCTAAGGAATGGATCCATATCCAGAGCATCTTAATGCAGCTTCAGTTCCTCCCCAAGTCAGGAGTTTCTTGAGCACTTCGTTTTCTCATCTGCCCAGTGTGGGAAGAGTTTGGGTGAGGCTTGGGTAAAATGTTTGGACTGAAATTTTCTTGTCTTCCTCCCAGCCTGTGCCAACAGCACTGGCTCAAGTGGACCGTGAAAAGATCTACCAGTGGATCAATGAGCTGTCCAGCCCTGAGACGCGGGAGAATGCACTGTTGGAGCTGAGCAAGAAGCGTGAATCTGTGCCTGACCTTGCCCCGATGCTGTGGCACTCGTTTGGCACAATTGCAGCGCTCCTTCAGGTGGGTAGGGCTGGCAGTGTCTTTATTCCGTGGTGCAGCATCGCACTTTAGAGCTTGTGTGTCCATGGGGCAGATCTGGAGAGGCACTGGGGGATCCCTTACTGCTGTTGCTGGGTGTATGACATACATTGGATCATGTGGTGAGGGGGGCAGGTGTGGGAAGCCTGTTTGCCATTAATCATCACTAAAAGGTGTTGTATGCAGAGACTGCAAGATTTCTAATTAGACAGATTACGTAGTAGGAAAGTAAACAAGGCACGTTCCTGGGTGTATGACCTACCTATGGATCACGTTTTGCTTGTTTACATACAGAAGAACCACCACGGTCTTACTCCTAAGATGCTTGATTTGTTTTGTATGAATTTGAGCACTTCCTGGTCAGAAGGTTGCCATTGCAGGGAGCCCACGAGAAGGGCAGCAAAGGAATGCTGCTCACTACTCCAAAGATCCTTGCAAGGGAATATACCTGCATTTCATGTGAAACCAAGCAGCTGAGTTTATCTTTGGGCAAACTACTATACAGCCAATGACTGGCAGAATTGACAATGTCAAACTCTGAAAAGAACGGCTCTTAAACAAGTGAAGATTAGATTAGAAGGGAGCTCTGTTTGAAAGCTGGCAGACTTCTGAATTGGATTTCTTGTCTGCAGTTGCTTTCCTTGTGTCGAGTTAGAAGAGTACTAGGAGCTACAGCAGGGGTGGCAAACTCATGGTTCCCACTGTTCTCTTGCTCCTGCAGTGTAACATGTGCCACACACATTCCTCTAGGCAGAGGAACAACACTCCTCTTTGCTCTGGAGGTTCAAAACAAAACAGTTCCTATGCTAGTGAAGAGCCAGGAAATCAAGTGAACTCTTCTTTGGTGAAATTAAAGTTCGACTGCATCCCTGTGACTCCTTGTCAAATTGACTGTGACCCAGCTCTACCCTTGCCTGGGTAGCGTGGTGGCTGCTGTGTAACTTCAAAGTGATGCTTGGTGAAAGCAGACTGCTGTCTCCTGTCACCATAATTTCTTGTTGGGCAAGTGCTTTGGTGCAGCTTGCTGATGTTTCTCTCCTTTAACTTTCAATCTGTTGATTTTTAGGAAATTGTAAATATTTATCCATCAATCAACCCTCCGACTTTGACAGCCCATCAGTCCAACAGAGTCTGCAATGCTTTGGCTCTGCTACAGTGTGTTGCATCGCATCCTGAAACGAGGTAGGTGTTTGCAACTGTAGGAGTTTCCTGAGATGTCAATGGTGACAGCTCAGCCTGTCTGTCTGAATTCAGAAGCACATAAACTCCTTTATTCTTTTTTGCCAAGAGAAGGGGAACAGAGGACAAAGCTGGGAGATAGGCAGCTGCCCACTGCTTTCACTTGTTTGCAGAGCTCAGCAAGATGACAGCATTGTGGTGGTCCTAAATGCATTGCATTTCCTGGATCATCCTGAGATCCTGCAAATTCCCAAAACATTGGGTTGTGGCAGCTCCTGGGAGCTCAGCCAGAGATAAGGATGCCTTTGTGCTGAGTGCTGTATGCAGGATCCTTGTTTTAATGAGTTTACAGTTATTTAGACCAGCTGTCCAAAGGGTGGCTAAGCAGAACAGTCCTTCCTAGAGACTGTGTATGGCAAGGGAGCAATAGCAGAGCCATGTGTGGAGTCCTCAGCCAGTGCCTGACTTCATGTTTTGTCAGTCTGTGTCCAGCGCATGTTACCAGGGGAAAAGATGCATTTCTGTCAAGCAGAGGCTTTGCACATGCATTGTGGCAAACTGTACCTGCCTGCAGGAACCTGTGAGATGGGGTGCACCAGTGGATGTACAAAGCAGGGGGTCTGGGTGGCAGGAAGAAGTAATCAAAACAACAGGACATATTCTGTTCCTGGTCAGCTGGAAGCAGTGGTGCAGGTAAATGGGTGGTTTAAGTGTTAGGCTTTGTGCTGCTGCTGGTGCAGAATTCAGTTCACACCCTTCCGTGCCCTTCCGTTGGAGAACAAACGGTTACCCGCTTTTGAGGAGCAGCAGCAGTGGTGCCTGCCAGGAGGAATCTGAGGCTGTGCATGGTAGTGCTGGATTGTGTGCTCGCTTTGTTTTCCTTGTCTCTCATGTTGGGCGTTCTCCCTTTCCTACAGGTCAGCTTTTCTGGCAGCTCATATCCCTCTCTTCCTGTACCCCTTCTTGCACACAGTTAGCAAGACACGTCCATTCGAGTACCTGCGGCTCACGAGCCTTGGAGTAATTGGTAAGCAGCCAGACTAGTGCTGGAGCACTGGTTCCCTGTCACGTTGGATGCAGTTCATGCTGTGGGTAGAGAGACCTGCTTGACCAAAATCACAAGTCTGTTTTACTGGGGTTGTCACAGTCCTGTACTGTGAACAGGAGAAGCTGCTCCTTTTCCTTCAGTGGTGGAGGCAGATTCCTCTTAGTGCGTAGGAACTGGGCTTTTTGCTAATGAGAAAATTCTGGAGTCTGGCTATGTTGCCAATTTATTTTCCTGTGAGTGCAAACATCTGCAGTCTTGTTGTGCCTTCACCTTCAGCCTAACCAACTGGAGACTAAGATGGCTGGGAGCAGACTAGGCATTCCAGGCTTTTTGTTGTTGCTTGATGTGGGTATATTTGCCCCATCTTCCCCTTATCTTGATTTGCTTGTTTTTCCTACCCAAAACATTTTTCCCTCCATACACGACGTAAGAGCATCTTGAAATACATTTTTTTTTTTTTCCTGGAAGTTGTTGTGGGTGGTATGATCCTCCTGTGTTTGTGTTACCACCAGGGGAGATTTGAGAATGCATCCTGTTTCTGAAAAGTAAACAACCCCCAAACCCAGCTCAATTATTTTTATGCTGCCAAAACGACTTTTCTCCAGCCATGTGCCGCAATATGTTTAGAATGACAGTTGCTCTGCCTGCCCTTCAGATCTAATGGCTCCTGGGGAGGATGCAGCACAGGCCCTTTTTGAAAAGTGAGATTTTTTATTTTAAATAGTTTGTGTATTATTGATTTGGGGGTTTTTGTTTTTCCTTCAAGGGGCCTTGGTGAAAACTGATGAGCAAGAAGTGATAAATTTCTTGTTGACAACAGAAATTATCCCTTTGTGCTTACGCATTATGGAGTCTGGCAGTGAACTCTCCAAAACGGTACCTACTCTTTTTTTGTCTTAATTTATACATTTTGCTGTTTATCTCTGACTCGCCAGGCAGCCAGGAACCTGCAGAGTTGGCTTCTGTCCTGATGCAAATGCTGGAGCAGCACTGGGTGGGGTTTTCACCTCTGCAAAAATGAAACAAACCAAAAAACCTAAAGCAGACCCTGTAAACTAAGCAGGGAGTTCCTGAGCTTGGAAGTTTTGCTGCGAAAGATCTTGCTGCTCTCAATACCCATTCCCTCCTTTGCAGTGCTGCAGAGTAACCTTCAGGGCTGAACTCGATCAGCTTTTCTTGACCTGAGAGAACAAATGCTGTGGCTGTGCAGTGCAGAGGTTGGACAGCAGCTGTTAGTGGCAGTTATCAGTTAACTGTCCCCTCTGATCCGGGGTCTCTTTTCCCCATGAGCTCTAATCTGTGGTCAGACTGGCCACAGGTTTCAGTCTGTGTGTGCTTCTCCGCTGAGGCCTGCTGACGTAGCTGTGTGAGGTTCTTCCAGAAAGTCACATCTCGTGATGAATCAATAACGCTCAAGATGAAAACCAAAATCAGTTTGTGACTTAGACGGCAAAGCCAAAGGACAGATTGTTCCTCTGCTGCTTGCTCTGTGACTCCGGTAGCATGGCTGTAGTCCTGAGGCTGTCCTGAGCAGCCTGGCAGTAGCTGGTGTCTTATGCAAGTCATCTTGTACACAATGCTTTGTATCTATCTCTTTTCTTTAACCAGAGATACCAAGCATTGTGCAGTGTCCTGCATTTTCTTTTGGCTTTAAACCTTCAACAAGTGAGGTATTTGCTTCCTGATGAAAGACCTTTCAGCTCTAGGACTGCCTTGAAAAGAGCACAGCACAAAGCCTGTTCTTTTCAGGACAGAGTAATTTGTTTATACTTCTTTTCTGCTTTCTCCCCATTCTAGGTTGCTACATTTATTCTTCAGAAAATCCTCCTGGATGACACAGGGCTGGCATATATCTGTCAGACTTACGAGCGGTTTTCCCATGTTGCCATGATACTGGTAAGATTATTTGTTTATTCCCTTTTACAAAAAAAAAAAAGTCCCCAAATCACGTGCTTGAGCAACTTCTTCACTGCTCTCTGGCTGGAATACAGGATGAGTGTAGCAAATAATTTTTGGGCTTACTGTTTGCAACACAGCAACTCCCTGCCTCTAGGTTTCCTTTGCAGGTGTCTAGGTCGTGTGTTGAGAACACGTATTAGTTGTAGTGTACTAAGTCCCCAAGATTAACCAAGTAAACATCTCCAGAGAATACAAAGAGTTGTCACGGTTGTTGGCTGGATGTGAATTGATTCAGTTTTATGGAATAACGATCACACGGCTCAGACCTTGGATCTGTTTCCCATTTCTGCCTTCCACAACGGGTTGAGAGAGCAGCAGGTTGCGCAAAGGAGTATAAGCCGAGTGGGCATGTGTGATGCTTGCCCTCGTAATAGTCTCACAGCCACCAGCTATTTTCAGCCTTGTATTTCTGGGGTCAGTTGTGGATTTTCTATGCAGTAAGCCCAGTGTTTGTCCTGCTGTCCCCTTGAGCCCTTGGAAGCTTTTTGCATCCATGATGTTATTTACCGAGGAGTTCCGTTGGTTTCCTGTTTGCTGCCTGGAGGGCCAACCACCCTTTTTTTGCTCTTTGAATATGGATCCTGCTATCTGCTGCTTGTGAGACTAATTCTTGTGTTGGAACACACATATAGCAGGCAGTTTTTGTCCATTTCCTGTCCCCTGTGAAGAAGTAGTTTGGGTACTCATAATTTGTTCATTCCAAGAGTAATAGCCCCAGCTTGAGCGTTATTATCTTTGAACCTGCCAAAGGGAATACATGTCTGCCTTGGAATGGCTGCTGTCCTGCTTTTGTGGTTGCTTGCTTGCTTCTCAAATAGCATTCTCAGGAGAAGATGCAGCATTAAGTGCTTTGTGGTGCTGGTTCTGTGCCGAAGTGTTGATGCTTTAATTTGGAATATTTATTTGTCTGACTGTTTTTCCAAACGTAAAGAAAATTTTTCCTCCTAATTCACTCACAAGCAGCTAAATACGAACAGTTGTGAGCAAATGTCCACAATACCCAATGTGACAGGATTTTTGCGTTTGAGAAAAGCATCAGCTTTGAAAATACATCTGGCTTGGGGGCAAAGTGCAGGAGGCAGTTAGGAACCCTGGGGTAGGGGAAGGAGAACACCAAGAAAGAATCTATGGCTAGAAGGGTACGAATATGGAAGGATGTGATGTGTAAAGCTGTCTTAGCATTGGAGAAATCCTAGCTGGGTTATAATCCCACCAGTGGGTGAAGCAGTAACATAATTGAATGTTCCATAGCGCTATGGAGAAAGATGAAAATGTTCATAGACATTTCTCTGTTTCAAAAATCAGGATGGTGTGCTCATGTCTCACAAGGATGATGATTTACTTCCTTGTCTGCTGATAACGGAGTAAGATGTTATGCAAGTATTAGATGCTTTTAAAAGGGCAAATTAGTATTTCCCATCCAGGAGCTGTCTGAGCTCACTGACTTGTTCTTCATTTTGAAGAAATATTGGTATCCTGGGGAATTGCTGAGATCAGGAAGCTTTCAAAAGGGCAGATGAGGGAGACCTGCTAATTGCTAACTGCCTGAATATCCAAACACAGGTGTATTTGGCTGATGAGGAAAATGGTTCGTGCTGGCCAATGCAGTTTTGCAGGGAAAGAAACAACTTGGGCAGATCTGACTGACTTCTAAATATGAGGAAGCAGACTGTTAGAACTCCTTCAGAGCAGGCATGGGAAGGCATCCACACTGTTTGCTAGGCTGGGTGTATTCAAAGGTGCAGTGTAAGAAATGGAGGCTGGACTAGGGGGCTCCACCCTGGCCTTGCTTCCCAGTAGCAGCTTAATGAGGGAGGTAGCAGAAAGGGAAAATATGTTTCTTGGGTGTGTAATAAGACCGGATATGGATCCTATGTATATGGTGTAGGTGAGCCCAGTCCTTACCAGGCTTTGGTTAGGGTTTTAAAAGGGCATTGAAGTGAACAGGGTGTGTTGCAGCCTTGGGAACACACCTCACAGGGTGACAGCCTGAGCTTATCAAAGTGTTCGAGATGCATTCACCTTCCTCCATGAGGGAGTAACCCCACATTCTCTTTAATGTAGCAGAGAGTTGGGCCAGTAAGCAGTCCTGGGGAGGTAAAAAACAGATAGAGATGAGACAAGCTTTCCTTGAGCTGCTGGGAGAATCCTTTCCAAGCTGTGGCGAGCTGCTCTTCTCAAAGACGTCTTGGCAGGCAAACACTGGGCTCCGTGCAGGGGTACCTAGGTGAAAAGTAATGGGCTGGGATGTGTGGAAAGCCAGAGCATGTGATTTAATGGTCTTTCCTTGTCTCTGCTGATTGTAAAGCTGTTCTCACAAAAACTTTAACTGTCAGCACTGGCGTCTTTCAAACAGGGTAAAATGGTCCTGCAGCTCTCCAAGGAGCCATCGGCGCGGCTGCTGAAACATGTTGTCCGCTGCTACCTTCGCCTTTCCGATAACCCCAGGTAAACATTTTAGGAGTTTGGGCAGGGGCTTCTCCTGGAAATGCAGTTCTCCATGATGCCCACGCAGGGGGGAATCAAGGTTCCTTGTCTGTCTTTACATCTGCCTTAGCTCAGGGGGAAAAATGGGTGGGTAGTTTGCGTTTTCATTGCCAGTCCCAGGAGTTTTTACATGGGAGAAACTGTGGCTGTTGGGGGCTTGTGCACATTCCAGCTGTGCAGGTTGTGACTGCCTGAGCTCAAATGTAGCTTAAGCCAAGTAAGAGGGAGGGTCTGAGATGGGAGGTAGGCTGTGCTCTGCCTCTTCTGCATCATGCAGGCTGTCAGCAGAAGAGGCTGATAGGAAGTTCAGTTGAGGAAATACAGGCTGATTTCCTGCTGATCACCAGCTCTGCCCAAAGCCGCTGGGTGTGTGTTTGCTGTCTCAACCTCTCGGCGTCGCAGTGGTTGTAACTGATGGGTGTCAGGGCACAGGGCTTGGCTTAGTGGGGTCCACCATGAGGGATGGGAGCCCTGCTGCTGGCCGAGTGCTACATGCTGTGGTGCTGCTGCTCGATGCTTTCCTTGGCTGGCCCTACCAGGGAAGCCCCCAGGCAAAGGAGTGGTGTGTCCCCAGTGGGGTTTGCCTCCCCTCTTGCCCCTGTGAGTTTATTTGTTGGGCCCTGTTTCTTGTCTCTTGATGTAGGGCACGTGAAGCTCTCAGGCAGTGCCTTCCTGACCAGCTGAAGGACACCACCTTCGCCCAGGTCCTGAAGGATGACACCACCACGAAGCGCTGGCTGGCTCAGCTCGTCAAGAACCTGCAGGAGGGTCAAGTCACTGACCCACGGGGCATCCCTCTTCCTCCGCAATGACTGCTGGGGAAGGTGGGGAACCAGGGAAGAAACAGCTCAGGTTTACAAAGAACCAGGAACAGATGACCCCTTCCGCAACAAACTGGGCACGTCAGCTGGCTGCCGGCCTGTCGGACCTTCCCACCCAGCCAAAGGCTGCTCTGTAGTGATGCAGCACACCTCTGGGGATTGCAGCACCAGCAATTGCTGATACTACAGCTTAAAAATAAATCAATAAAAACAACCTGTAAAGATCCCCATCTCTCCAGGGGACTTGGCTGGCATCGCCCCCCAGGCAGGGGTTAGTGGATGTCTCTCTTCCAGCTAGCTCAACCTCTGCCCAGGCGGTGTGTGAGACGGAGTGTGTGTGCGCCACATCCCTCCAGTTCCTTTTCACTTCTTGTTTACACATCTGTTTAGATGAGTACACTGAATAAAAGCTGATCAAGTTGTTTTATCCCTGTTATGACTGCTGCTTAGCTGCAGGTAGCCTGGGGACAGCTTTCTTCCCTGCCAGCACATCCTTGGTCCTGGCTCTGCATCCAACTGGCACAAGGAGCTACTGTCTTCCTTTTCTTTGGTGCAGAGGGAGTGGCTGGAGCTGGGCCAGCATGGTGCTTGCCCCAGGAGGAGAGGTGGATTACTTGCAATGAACCGACACGTGATAAGCTTGATTCCTGGGTCTCTGGGGGAGGAGGAGACTGCACAACTGTGGTCTTGTATTGTAAATAACGCAGTCCTCCAGTTACCCAGCAGCTGATGTGTGTTGCCCTGGGGTCTAGCCTGGTTCTTGCCCGGCAGGACTGCTGTCTGGCTTGTCAAATGGAGTTCAGCATTAGGGAGTCTGCCTTGTGGTGGAGTTGTCCTCTGCTGTGGAAGGGGACATCCTGCGGGCTCCAGGTATGTCAGCTTCTGTGCCCACTGCTACCTATCAGGCACCTCTCAGTCCTGGTCCCCTTCCCTTTCCCCCTCCTCTGGCTGCATCCATTTCTGCTTTCAAACCTGCCTTGGCATCTGCTGCAGCCCCACAGCAATTACACTGGACCAACAGCTGCTTGCTTGCCTTCTCTGTGCTGAGGGGCTGGTATGGCCACAGTGGGCTCTCGGGAGCAGTCAAGGAGCTCCTGGGCTCTGCTGCAGCAGAGCCTGTTCTTGGCTCCAGACAAGCCTGGGCAGCTACTCGATCTGGCCCCCCCTCCTCGAGTAGCTCATTTTGCTGATCATCCATGGTGACATGCCAACAGTGTCTTAAATCCCATCGTTTCCCCTTCCCTCCTCCCTTTGCAGCCTTGCGTAATGAGAGTGGGGCATGGCCTCTTCCTTGCCTCTGGGTCCCGTTTTATAACCATTGCCTCTCCTTTTCCCTCCCCTCTACACTGACCTTGACGGGGTGTGAAAATGCTTCTGTTTAGGTTGTTTTGTTTTTTGTTTTTCATTTGTAAGTTTGAATTAATAAATAATAAACCCCCAGCCAGCACAGATTGCTCTGGGTCTGGTCTCTTGGGGGGGGGATGGGGTGGAGGGCAAGCGATGAGCAGGGGATTTACTGCAGGCAGGAGGAACTGGGGCTGTGCCAGCTTTGGGGATGTGAGCTGGGCAGAGCGTGTGGCTTTTCTTGCTGGGAGCTGGGCTGCATCCTTCATCACTCCTGGAGCAGGTAAGGCACAGGGGGGTTTGAGGAGGTGATGCTGCTCCATCCTGCTTTGCAGGAAGGCAGAGAGCACCTTCCTTGGCAGACTTGCTGGGGAGAGCACTTGCTGCTTTTCTGCACCATGTTTGGAGCATTGGCACATTTGTCTAGGCCTGTTGGACCATTGGCCAGCTGGAGTTTGATCTTTGCCCTTGCACCCAACTTGGTACCCCAGCTTGCATTCCCATGGGATTTTGTCCCAGGCTGTTTAAGCCATGCCCTGCTTTTTGCATGATGCATGTTTTCCCACCTGGATGCTCGTGGCCTTGTGGTGTGCCCATGGACCACCGTGTCCTGGGAGGGTGAGACTGTGCAGTGGAGACCCTCCGTGCCCCATCGAGGGGGGGGGGGGGGCTCAGCTCCAAGGAAGAGGCATCCCCTGCTACCGCTTCCCCCCCCGCGTCTGGGGAGTGGAGCGACCTTAATCCACGCTGACCTTGAGAGGAGGCGGCTTCGGGGGCCGGGGGCATCCTGGGGGCGGAGGACCGGGCGGGCTCAGCTCGAGGAGGCGGAGAGGGGGTGCAACACCGGACAGCCCCGACCGGCTGAGCGGAGCGAGCGGCAGCGGACAGCGGGTACGGGGCTGCGGGACGGGACCTCCGCGGGAGACGGGCTGAGCCCCCACCGGCAGCGCCGGCCCATGGGGAGGTGGGAGGAGGTGTCCGGTGGGTTTGATGCTTCTAAGGTATTACTTGTCACCCGAGCCCGCACCCCTCTCGCTGGGCTACCCCATCCCGGAGCCCCTTGTCCGACCCCCCCTCCAGACCTCTCTGACCCCTCCCCTTCCTAGACACCTCTGACTGCTCCCCTCCCGACCCCTCTGACCCCGTCAGGCTGGTCCCCCCATGTAGGTCAGGATCCGTTCCTGGGCGCTGCATCCTGTCCTGGGGCAGGTGGCAAGGCTGTGGGGGGCCAATGGGGCTGAGCAGAACCCGGGCACACCGGGTCATTAGGAAGGTGGGGGTGTCCGGGGGGTTCGGCATCCCTGCCTGCTTTGGCACGGCCACCCCCACAGTGGCATTTAATTCTGCTGGGGACTTGGTGCTGAAGCCTCTGGGGAGTGCTCACACCTGCTGGCCCTCCAGCTCTGCTTGGGGACTGTCATCTCCAGGAGAGAAGCTGTAGTAGCCCAGCATGTGCTGCGGGGAGCTGGGGCTGTCCCTGGCAGGAGGCAGCAGCTCTGTGGGAAGCCCTTAGATGGGGTCTTCCAGCTCCTGGCTCCTGCTCTGCTCCACTCTACAGGTAACTCAGATGGGGATCCAGGGACCTCCATTGGGTTGGGCTGTGCTGGGCTTGGAGCATCACTTGGGTGCTGGTGAGAGCCAAACAGTTGTGTCCCTCATGGGACATTCTCTGTACTGGGGGGAAGGCAGGATTCCATGGCTGCGCTGGACACGCTTGAGCTGTGCTGGGAGCCTGTAAGGGCTGGCACTGGGGGAGATCGGTTTAGCTCTAAAATCTTAGTGTGATAATGGGCCTGGGACTGCAAGCAGCTCCCTTGCACACCACATCCTTGCCCACATGAGTAGCAGGGTGCAATGGTGGCACCAAGTCCATTCAAGTCCCAAGTCAGTGTCTCTCTTCTCCCCCTCCAGCCTTGGTGTCCTTCCCTCCATGCTGACTTCACAATAACTTCTCCATCCTCCATGCGGGGTGCATGGGGCAGGTGGGCACCTGGAGCTATGCCCCTGCAAAGGGTACTGCCGGGAGGATGGAGGCAGATGGGTGACTGAGGTTGTCCCCCCACTGGTCCCTGGCAGCCCATGGGTCTCAAGGGGCTGAGCGGGCATTGGGGAAGGGCAGGGCACTCCTGGGACTGTGCAAGCCAGTGGGCATCAGAGCACTCACTCTGCAGGGCCCGAGAGGAGTGGTGGTGCCACTCTTTGTTTGTAGGGGCAGGCACCCTGAACACTGGGCAGGTGGGTTGGTGACCCTCCCCCAGTGCATCAGATGTGGGAGCGTGCAGGCACTGCAATGCGTCCTGAGCCCTGCAAAAAGGGCTGGTGCTGGGAACACACAGGCCTGGAACTGGACACTGCTGGGATGGGACCCCAGGTGCTCCATGTCTCCAGCAACACCTGAGGTTCCCAAGAGTGTGTACTGATGGTACTCACTCGCCCTGGGGTCAGCTGAACAGTTCCTCACCTGGTATGTCCCCCCAAGCAGTGGTGCTCCAGCCAGTGCTGTGCTGCGATCTCCCATGCCTGTTCCCACAGCGAGCTGGGAACGGCCTTGCTCCGGCCCCTGAGCCTGCAAGGCTCTGGCAGCAGGGCTGGGCAGCTGCCTGCTCGCTGACGGCACCGGCTATTCCAAGCCCTGCTCCTCCACGGCCTCTGCTGAGTCAGGCGCCTGGGCACGGCTGCCACCCCTGTGCCCTGGCAGAGAGCCCTTTGCACCCAGGGACCCCCAGATCCCCTCCTGCACCCAAATCCCAGCCCACCAGATGTGGCATCTACTCCTTGAGTGCTCAGCTCTAGCACCCAGGCGATGGGCACATCCAGCAATTTGTCAGTCTAATTAAAGCCTTTACAGCCTAATCAAAGCCTTATTGTCACTCCAGTTGTATTTATAGAGCCACTCATCGCAGCGCACTCCCAGTACGGCTGCTGGTGCGGTTACTGACATTCCCCAGGAGAAGGGCCTGGGGGAGCTGAGGGTCTTTGCTGTGACCCCTTCCCTTCTCTTACAGCAAGTAATGCTCTGCTGTGAGGACAGGCTGAGAGAGTTGGGCTTGTTCAGCCAGGAGAAGAGAAGGCTCTGGGGGGGGGGTCTCATAGCGGCCTTCCAGTACCTGAAGGGACTACAGGAAAGCTGGGCAGGGACTTTTTATAAGGGCAAATAGTGATACGACGAGGGGGGATGGCTTTAAACTGGAAGTAGAAAGATTTAGATTAGACATTAGGAAGAAATTGTTCACACTGAGTGTGGTGAGGCACTGGCACAGGCTGTCCAGGAAAGATGTGGATGCCCTCTCCCCGGAAGTGTTCAAGGCCAGGTTGGATGGGGCTTTGAGCAGCCTGGTCTGATGGGAATTGTCCATGCCCATGGCAGGGAATTGGAACTGGATGGGCTTTAAGGTCCCTTCCAATCCAAACCAGTCTGTGATTCTATGATTGCTTTGAAATTTGCTGTCCAGGGCCAATTCGCAGGAGGTGGAGACTTGTGCTTGTCTCTCCCAGGCCCCCCACAGGGCAGTTTTTCCCACCTCTCCAGGGCTGCTTCTCCCCGGGAACACCAGGGCTCTGGTACCTGCTGGGCTGTGGGATGGCCGGGCTCACAAGTTTTTCTGTTTTCCTCGGACACGTTTCAAGCTCCAGCTTCCCGGTAACGCAAATTAATATTTCATGAACTCGGCTGGGTGAATTCAACACTGAAGGAAAGCAATGACCCAGCAGGAGATGGGCGTGGGCATGCTCTCCTGGAGCAGGGGCTCACCCACCACACACACACGTGGGCATGGCCAGAGCCCACCTGTCAGCACTCAGGCACAGGGCGGGTCCAGCTTCACTCCCCACAGCTGCTCTCTCTCTTCCCTCCCCAGCGGCTGCCAGCGAGGAGGAGGCAGAGCCATGGCATCGCTGCTGTGCAACGCCCGTGAGTGCCCCGGCGAAGGGGAGGCATAGGGCAGGGCACCCGGCCATCCCGGTTTATGCCAAGGCAAATCTGGTCCGGGGGTTGAGCTCACCTTGCTGTGCTCTGCAGAATCCCTGCCCCACTGTGGCTGTTGGGATTCAGGCTTGGCAGTGCCAAGGGTGGGTGGATAGGGTTGATGGGGAATTATCTTCTGCCCCTCTTGATTTTCTTCTGCCGTTCTTATAGCAAAGGGATTTTGTTTGAGGTCCATCCCTCCTCCATCCCAAACTGAGGGATGACGTAGGGTCCTGAAGGTGGGAGGGAGGAATGTACCAGGGCGCAGTGCCCGGATACTCTCCCTCAGTGATACAGCCCATGCTGCCCCCAGGCATCCAGCTCACAGACGAACTGGAGCAGATGCAACAAGGGACCCTGATGCGTAAAGTCAAGTCCAAGAACTGGAAGAAGCAGCGTTACTTCAAGCTGCAGGATGACTGCATGACCATCTGGTACCAGTCCAAGAGGACGGGAAAAATTGAGTCTGCCTGTGAGTACCGGCTGCTGTGTGTTGGCTGTGAGGCCATCAACAGGGTTCAGAGCGAACAGGGGTGTGAATGTATATGGAGATTCTTGGAGCCATGCTTGCAAAGAGTGCTGCAGCATTCAAGAGAGGCTGTGTGTGTGTGTGAGGTTCTTCTTACCCACATCTCTTGAGGAAGCATCCTGCCCCCACCAGGACCATGGGTCACAAGGGTTGAGTAGATACAAGCTGATACAAGTGGAAGCTCTGGCATTGCATTGGAGGAGTAGGCAGACAACCAGAGGCACAGATGGATGAGTGGCTGGCTGGCTGGCTGGCTGAATGAATGGATAGCTCAATGGCTAGATTGTGGATGGGTAAGTGGAGGGAGGGATGGCTGGAAAGACAGTTGTCTGTGGGCAGTGCCCCCTGCCCTGTGGTCCTTGTCCCCCACAGACAGGCGTCCCCTCCCTCTGCCCCAGTCTCCATCAGTGATGTGGAGACGGTGCGGGAAGGGCACCAGTCGGAGGTGCTGCAGAGCCTGGCCGAGGAGTTCCCCCCTGAGCGCTGCTTCACCATTGTCTTCTATGGCCGCCGGGGCAACCTGGACCTCATTGCTGGCTCGGCAGAGGAGGCACAGTGCTGGGTCCAGGGCCTGCACCAGCTCATCGAGGTGGCCACCAGCATGGACCAGAGGGAGAAGATAGACCAATATCCTTTCTGCAGGCACCACTCTGCCCTCCACACTCAGCCCTTCCCCACATCTTCCGGCATCCCACAAGTCCTACATCCTCAGGCTTGCCCCAGTGCGTGCTTAGCTCTTCTGGGTTTCACCATCTGCACCAGGGTGGAGAGAGTACACAGAAAAAGAAGCCTTCTGATGCTCCTCAGCTCCGTCTCTCTTAGCCAATGTCCTTTTCCTTAACATCTGCCCTGGTTTCTTGCACATGGATTCGTGACTGGTTCCAGAAAGGTGACAAGAATAAAGATGGGCGCATGAACTTCAAGGAGGTGCAGCGTCTCCTCAAGATGATGAATGTGGACATGAATGAGGATCATGCCCTGCAGCTCTTCCAGGTAAGCATCACACCTGTGGGCCTGGAAAGGCTGTATGGGCTGGAACAAGATGAACACCACCTCCTAGCAGAAGAATATAGTCACTATTATTGTCCACCCATCCATCCACCCATGTGTTTGTTCACCCAGCTATCTGTTTACCCAGCCAAACACCCATTTGTTCATTTGTCTGTCAACCCAACCATCCCTCCCTCCCTCTCCGTCCATGGACCCATCCATCTATCTGTACACACAACAAGGCCTCCATCAGCCAATCCATCCCCCTACCTGTCCATCTACGCATCGATCAATGCCTACCATTGCGGTGGGTGTGGAGTGCCTGTGCTTTCTGCTGGGGGTGGGTAAATCCTCTCACAGCAGTCAGGACACCCCATTTTGTCCCCAGCTGAGTGAGCTCCCTTGCAGGCTGCTGACAATTCAGAGTCAGGGACACTGGAAGGGGAGGAGTTCGTGCTCTTCTACAAGGCCCTCACACAGCGCGAGGAGGTGCTGAGCCTCTTCCAGGACTTCTCTGAGGATGGAAAGAAGCTGACGCTGCTGGAGCTGGTGGACTTCCTGCGCCAGGAGCAGTTGGAGGACGAGGACACAGAGCAGCTGGCCATGGAGCTCATAGACAAGTATGAGCCATCAGAGACAGGTGAGACCCACCCCAGACACCAGCTGTGCTCCAGAAGGGGGGACCCACAGTCCTACAGCAGGTGCACCCCCAGCCCCATCCTGCTGCGGGTGGACACAGGGTAAAGCCTCACCATGTTAAGATCTGGGTGCAGTTCCCTTTTTTTGGTCCATTCCTGAACCACTTTGGTGTTGAAGGTTGATCAGCTGTGAGGTGCAAGCTCTGGCTTTGGCATCCATTGCCCACCTTGCCAAGGTTACTGCCCTGGGGCATCTCTCCCTGTGCCCCTGCCTCTAGCAGCAGGCGTACACACCAGGCTGGGATGACAGGAGCCACCAGCAGCCCCATTAGCCCTCATCCTGTCCCTGCGGGGTCCCCAGCTGTTGCTGAGCCTCGTGCTCCACCTGCAGCCCGGGCTCGCCATGTGCTGAGTGCCGATGGGTTCCTCATGTACCTCTGCTCCCCGGATGGCTCCATCTTCAATCCCCGGCACCAGGCGCTGTGGCAGGACATGAGCCAGCCTCTCTGCCACTACTTCATCTCCTCCTCTCACAACACCTATCTGATAGAGGACCAGATCCGGGGCCAGAGCAGCATTGAGGGCTATATCAGGTAAAGGGGCTGTTCCCTCCCAGCTGCCCCCAGCACACTGCTGTCCCAGTGCTGTGCCCTGGGCAGCTCCAAGTGGCAAAGCCAGAAGCTCCTTTGCCTCATCCATGGTCCAGCACCCCTGCGGCCATGCCACATGGTGCTCAGCAAGGGGGTCTGTCTTGCAGATTTTGAGCCCACCTCTTCCTGCCCTGCATGTAACAGCATGCCCACCCTCGGTGGTTGTCCTTTGGTCCCTTGCACGGGTGTTACCAGCGGCCACTGGGGGAGGGCAGGGAGCTGGTGCCCTGGCTGGGTGTGGGGTCTCAGGGGGGACTGCCGACCCACAGGGCTCTAAAACGGGGCTGCCGGTGCCTGGAGGTGGATTGCTGGGATGGGCCAAATGGGGAGCCAGTGGTGTACCATGGCCACACCTTCACCTCCAAGATCCCCTTCCGGGAGGTCGTGAGCACCCTAGGAAAGTACGCCTTCAAGGTAGGGCATCCTTCCCTTGACAATGGATGTCCTGGGTGGCCGACACACATGGCTGAAATCTGGGGCAGCGATAGTGGGGACAACAGTGCTGGGGGTCACTTACCTGGTGCTGCAGCAGATCTGACCCCACTGTGGGTGACGAGGGTGACTGAGTCCCTTCTCTAGGGACAGCACTGGAGGGACTAACCCAGAGCCCTGTACCATGCCATGCCATCAGATGGGGACTCATGCAGGCGTGGTCTGCTGGAGGGTGCCGGGTGAGGTGGGGCCTGGGGGATGCTGGAAGGATGTGAAGGTCTCAGGGGAACCGAAGTGTGCATGATGGGCTCCTTCCTGGCACTGACCATGCGTGGGCAAAGCCCTTGTGAGAGGTCCCCAAACCAAGGTGGGTCTCCAGCTGTGCACATTTCTTCTCAGACCTCGGACTACCCGGTGATCCTGTCCCTGGAGAACCACTGCAGCATGGATCAGCAGGAGGTCTTGGCCCAGCAGCTGAAGACCATTCTGGGGGAACAGCTCCTCACAACCACCATCGATGGACGCATCCCCACCCAGCTCCCATCCCCAGAGGTAAGGACAGAGCACATCCATGCTAAGCATTGTTGTTCTGCCTGAGAGTGGGGGTAAGGAGGTGGCTCTGCTGTCCAAAGAAAAGGCCACCTCTGTCCTAGCCTCATCGTGCTCCACTGGAGCCCTTGGGGACACTGTGTCCTCATGTTCACAGGGGCCCCACTGCTGTCCCCAAGGTTGTCTCCACATGCCCTGCAGAGCCAGAGAGCAGAGCAGAGCCCTCCTACCCCATCCCCTCCCAGGGTCTGAGGGGAGCTGGTGGTGTTAGCCCCCAGCAGCATGGGATCCTGGGGGATAGCAAATCCAATGGAGCAGATGGGCACCCCAAGGTGCTTTCCTCTCTATCCCCAACCGCACAGGAGCTGAAGCACAAGATCCTGCTGAAGGGGAAGAAGATTGGGCGGCTGGAGGACACACTGGATGGGCCAGGGGATGAGGTGCCTGATGTGTCTGACGATGACAATGGGGCAGAGGTGGAAGAGGAGAGACGAAGGACGAAGGTGGGTGGCCCAGGTTGGGGACCATCTGGGAGCACTGAGCCCCCAGACACAGCTGTGGGCTGTGGTGATGTCCCATGCTGAGGGAAGAGACAGAGACTACAGGGACATCACCAGGCAGGGGGACAGCCCTTTCTGCCCCTGGCCATGCAGAAAGGTGTCCCTGTGGTGGCACCATGCTGGGGGCCCCTGCCTGCTCTGTTTTTGGCAGGAAGGCTGCCCGTGGTGGGCGTGCTGCCACCCCCAGCACCCCCTGGCTGTTCTCAGCAGCCTCTCTCCTGGATGAGTGCTGGGAGATGGTGCTTCCATCAGGAGGGATCCAACACAGCCCTGCCTTGCAGAAAGACAAGGAGAGCCTGGCACAGTCGTTGTCCGACTGTGTCATCTACTGCAAGAGCGTGTCCTTCCGGGGCTTCCAGGAGGCCCGCAGCCATTCCCGGCCCTCCGAGATGTCCTCCTTTGCTGAAGCCAAGGCCAGGAAACTCATTCGGGATGCGGGTGAGGGAGAGAGGGGACTGGGCCAGGGTGGATGGGACAGATGGCTGCCTCAGATGTAGGGCTAGAGCCTCTGGACACCAGAGTTCCCTCCCTGCTCAGAAGAAAGAGGGTCCAGTGGGGCTATACCCAGGATTTGGGCACTGGTGGATGAGTGGCTTAGAAAGTGAGGCAGGACACCTGGGTTCCTGGGAGGGGAGAGGGACAAGAATTGGTGGGTGGATATGTAAGTGAATGGATGGATGGGTGGGTGGGCAGCACATGTTGTGAGTGCTGTGTAGGCCAGGGAGTGACCCCACAAGTGACTCTCCATCCGTAGGAAATGACTTTGTCCGCCACAACGCCTGGCAGCTGACACGCATCTACCCCAGCGGGATGCGGACCGACTCCTCCAACTACAACCCGCAGGAGATGTGGAATGTGGGGTGCCAGATCGGTATGGCCAAGGGGCAACAGGGTTGTGGGCTGGGGAGATGCCCTGGATGCTATCCCAAGTGGCACCATCAACACCCCTGTTGGTGCCAGCTACCAGCCCTGCTGGTGCCAGGCCTGCCTGCAGCCTCTTGCTCTGACTTAGGGAGCACCTGGGCATCAGTGCCTTGTCACTCTGTGGGGTCCCACATCTCTCTGGCCACTGGGAAAGGCTGGCACTCAGCTCCAAGGAGGGCATGGTGTCTCCAAGCTCCCTGAACCCTTTACCTGTTGCCTACCCCCAGTGGCCCTGAACTTCCAGACAGCCAGCATGGAGATGGACCTCTGTGATGGGCTCTTCAGCCAGAATGGCCGCTGCGGCTTTGTGCTCAAACCACCTTTCATGAGGGACGAGGAGACTGTCTTCAACCCCAGTGACCCAAGCAGCTGGGAGGGCCCTGGCCCCACCACCCTGACAATCCAGGTATAGACCGAGGAAAGAATCTGGGGAGCTGTGACAATGTCCTGGGTTTCTGTCAGTCCCAGATACATGGAGACACCATCCTGGCTCCCTCAGAGCCTGGCTGGGCAGTGTGCTGGAGCTGAGCAGCCTCCCAGCTCCTCCCCAGCTCACAGGGTCCCTGCCCCTTCCCACAGGTGATCAGCGGGCAGCAACTGCCCAAAGTGGCCAACAGTAAGGACGGAGCTGTCATCGACCCACTGGTGCGTGTGGAGATCCACGGTGTCCCTGCAGACCAAGCACACCAGGAGACCAAGTACATAGAGAACAATGGTGAGCCCCATGGTGGTACCAGAGACCCTAATGCACCAAGCATCTCCATCCCTGCCCTCCTTCACCCTCCCAGTGCCTGCTCTCTCTTCTTAGGGTTTAACCCCCGCTGGGATGAGACGCTCCAGTTTCAGCTCCATGTGCCTGAGCTGGCCCTCGTCCGCTTTGTGGTAGAGGATTATGACAAAACCTCCAGGAATGACTTCGTGGGCCAGTTCACCCTAGCCTTTGCCAACATCAAACCTGGTGAGCGGCTCCTGCCCCGTGAGGGGGAACCAGGGCAGCCCCACAGGGGTGTCTGGGGCTCAGCTGGGTGTGAGAAGGAGACAGGGGTGCAGCAGTCAGCCAGAGCCTTACTGTCCCCCACACAGGCTATCGCCACATCCATCTCCTCTCCAAGGATGGCACCAGCATCCCACCCTCTTCACTCTTCGTCCACATCAGCATCACTGAGCCACGAGGCCCTGAGCAGGACTGAGCCCATGGGGTGAGCAGGATGTGGATCAAAGCCATAGAGCTGGCCCTGAGCAGCCAGGGCCATGAAGCCAACCACATTGCCCTCTTGTTGAAGCCATTTGTGTCATCCCTGTGTTGTTGCTGTTGTGCCCCAATTTACAGTGGCCTCCAGGGGCCAGGAAAAGGCACTGACGTCCCCTTCCCAGGTTAGGGAGGCTGCCTCCCAGGCATGAGTGTGGGGTCTGCACTGGTGTAGCCCCCACACAGTCCCCGTGTACAGGCATGGCTTGGCCCTGAGGAGGAGAGATGGTGCACAGTGCCTCGGCTCTGCCACAGAGGCTGGTCCCCCCACACCTGGGGAGCAAGGCTAGAGCTAAGTACACCCCAGGGCTGGGCAGAGCTGGGAGAGGAGCTGGTCCTCACTGTTCCCTGACCCTGCAGCCCCCAGCCCCCACAGCCCCTAGGGCTGCTCCTGGCTGGCACCCATTACCCACCCTTGCCCTGTCCTCTCTCTGTAAGCAACCTAATAAAGTGTTTGGTGATAGGCAGGCTGGGCTCTGGGTGCAGTGGTGCTGGGGACAGGGAGCTGTGCACACTTTCCCTGAGGAGAGTCGGGCCCCTGTTCACGTAGAGCTCCAACCAGGCCCAAGAAACAGTATTAAAAAGAACTGAGAGATTCCTTTTATACAGCTGCATATTATACAACCCATATACATATATGCCTATACACACACACATACATCTCTGCGGCAGCCTCATGCCACTGTGGCCTTAAAGCAGTCAGGATTTGGCCTCACTGCAAAGTGTTGTCCTTCTCTGCATGGCACTGTCCTTCCTGCTCCATCCCAGGGGGTTCCTCAGCCTGGCTGTCCCTCTGCACAGCATGGAGGTGGATGGTGGGTGTGCTGGGGTCCTTGCCCACCCCCTGGCTGGGGTCGCCAGCCCCACGCTCAGGGTGGTGCCGCTGGATGTGTTTGATCACCTGGAACTTCTGTTTGGCCTTGTAGGGGCAGTAGCGGCAGAAGAAGGGGTGCTCATTGGTGTGGGTCAGGTAGTGGTGGCGCAGGCCAGCCGCCCAGCGGAAAGCCCGCCCGCAGGCGTTGCAGACGTAGGGCTTCTCCTCGCTGTGCTTTTTCAGGTGGGTCTTGAGGAGGAAACGGGTCTTGAAGGCCTTGCCACACTGCTCGCAGATGAAGGAGCGGGCGTCCCGGTGCCGCGTTTCCTTGTGCACCCGCAGGGCGTCTGCCCGGTTGGTGCGGTACTCGCACTCGTCACAGCGGTACGGCTTCAGGCCTGTGGTGACACGGATGGGGATGGCAGCAGGACAGGGGGCACAGTGCCCTCTGTCCCGCAGGTCTCACCATCCTTGTAACAGAGCATCAGTCCCCAGGGATTCCTCCATACACTCTGTTGTGTCAGTGGGCACTCCAAGACCTTCCATTTCCAAGGCACCACATAGTTTCCTAGGGTCTGTACCACCCCACCTTTCCTCCCACCCCAAGGCATTGCTCTCAGCTCACCAGCACACGAAAACACCCAACTGCCTCCAGCTGGGCCAGTGGAAATAAAGAAAGCACAGAGCCGGGGTTCTTACAGCCCCTACACCCTCCCCAGTGCCCCACGGCCTGTCCCCAGCGGGCAGTACTTACCTGTGTGCTTTGTCATGTGGTACTTGAGCTGGTTCACCCACTTGCACTTGTAGCCACAGTCGGGGCAGAGGTACTTCCGCTCCTCCTTGTGGATCCGCATGTGGTACTGGGCACAGGGCAAAAGGGCAGGGTCAGGATGAAGCCAGGTCCCTGGCCTCAGGATCATGCTGGGCTCTGTGGTGCCAGCAAGGAGCTCAAAGACAGCTCTGACATCTCAAAACTGTGTGGGGCAAGGAAGGCTGTCTGCTTGCCTGGCAGACTATGGGCGGGGGGATGCACAGTGGGGGTCAGGATAAGACAACCATGCTGCTGAGCTTCCACTGTCCCAGTCTGAGGATGTCACAGGCTTTTCTTCCCAGTTTGATATTTAGGGCAAAGTCCAGGTTAAAATGCAGCCCAACAGAGCTAGCCTTGAGCTGAGCATGCTGTGCAGCCTCGCCCAGGCGGCCCCAGGGAGCTCCAGCTCAGCCTGGCAATTAAAAAAGTCAATAGTTCTTTTAGCAAAACCAGACCATTTCTTCTCCATTACCCCACTCCTGGCTCTCCTGTTCTTGGAAAGGGCCTTTTACCACGCATGAGGATGAAAATCACCTACAGAAATGAGGGCAGGGTCTGGCTCTGCTTGCAGGGAAGCTGAGCTTTCCCTGCACCGTGGCTAAGAGCATGCTGCAAGCCAGCAGGGAGCCAAACTCGGCTTCGAGTGGTGCAAGGCTGTACCCAGAAGATACCAGATACGTCAGGGGAAAGAGAAGTGAATTTGGATGGCTGCCCACCTTCTTGCTTTGCTACAAATCCCCCTTTCCCTTAATCTGCAATAGCAGGGAGTGAAGAAACATAATGTACCCATGTGAGTTTCATTTGCTTGCCTATTCTTTTAAGAGCCACAGAAGAGGACAGATGACAAGACCTCCCTGAGGGAGTTTCTTCTTCTTCCCTGAGCCCCCATGTCTGGATCCCCTTCAACCCATGCAGATGCAGTAGGATATATCCCCAAGCAGGTCTCTCACCTTGAGACGCGAGGGGTCAGCACAGGCGTATTTGCAGAGGTGGCACTTGTAGGGCTTCTCACCGGTGTGGATGCGGATGTGCCACGTGATCTTCTGCCTGTTCTTGGTGGTGTACTCGCAGTCTGAGCACTTGTACACACGGGTGCCCCCATGGCCCTTCATGTGCTGGTCAAAGACAAGCTGGTGGCAGCAGGCAAAGTCACAGAAAGGGCACTGCAGCGGTTTGTCCTCGGGGGCAGCCGGCTCGTGGCTCTCCATGTAATGTCGCACCAGCTGCTGCCGCTCCTTGGCTGCGAAGCTGCACAGCTCACAGCGGTGGCTGAAATGCTGCATCTTGTGCTCCTCCAGAGCCTCACGGGTGGCAAAGCTTTCCTTGCAGGTGCCGCACTCCAGGTGTGGGTGCTGCTTCTGCACGTGGCACTTGAGTGTGGCTTCGCTGTGGCACACGAAGCTGCAGCGCGGGCAGCCATAGGACACCTTCTCCTCGTGCCTTCGCAGGACATGCTGCTTGAGGGCAGTCTCAGAGCTGAAGCGAGCCTCGCAGCGGGAGCAGCCGAAGTTGAGCTCGCCGCAGTGGCAGCTGTTGACATGGCGGGTGATGTCATTTTGCAGGTAGCTGCTGTAGTCACAGAGCGGGCAGAAGTGGGTGGGCGTCTTCTCGTGCACCCGCAGGTGGTGGATGCGCAGCTTGGAGTTGGTGCCGAAGGTCTGGCTGCAGATGCCACAGGTGATGCGCCCCACGCCGGTGTGCAGGGACTGGTGGGCCTCCAGACGGTAGCGCCGTGTGGTGCTGAACTCGCAGTAGCGGCACTTGTGCGGCTTCACCCCCTCGTGCTTGATGCGGATGTGCTGCCGCAGGCACCGGGCCTGCTTGCAGGTGAACTCGCACTGGTGGCACTGCAGCTGTGGCCGTTTGCTGTAGTGCTTGCGGTGCAGCCTGCGGTGCAGCCGCAGGGCTTTGGCCACCTTGGAGGTGAAGGGGCAGGAAGTGCAGCGAAACTCACCCAGTGCCACGCAGCCTCTCTTCTTGTGCGTCTTCATGGCCCGTTCCTGGTGGCAGGTGAAGGGGCAGGTGGGGCAGGAGAAACGCCTCTTCTTGGGCATGGTGGCTTTTGTGGGGGCCACATCCAGTGGGGGCCCACTGGGCTGGCCTGTCTCAACACTGGCCAGGTCCCCCTCAGAGAGCTCAGTGCTTTGGGATCTGTTCTCAGGATGGACAACATGCTTCTCGGCACAGTGGCTCTTGAGAGCCCGCCGGGAGCGGAAGGCCTCAGGGCACAGGGAGCACCAGAACTGCTCCAGGCTCCGGCATCCATCCTCCACGTGGGAGGTGATGGTAGAGACACGGGAGCACACGAAGGAGCAGGTGTTGCAGTGCAGCTTCCCTCCCTCCAGACGGTATTTCTCCAAGGGTTTCCCAGGCTGGGAGGGACAAGCTGCTCCAGCTGGCTCATCCCCATCTCCTGGCTCGGGAGGCTCTTCCGTCACCTCCTCTGTGCTGTCAACCGGCAAGGATTTCTCAGGGACAGGACAGCCTAAGGCCTGTTCTCCAGCCAAGGGAATGCCCGCTGCCTGAGTTTTATCAGGCAGCAGTTCAGCTTCCCAAGAGCTCTCGGCATGCCCAGACTCCTCCAAGCCTCCCCTCCCACTCTCCGTTGTTTCTGTACTGTTACTACTGGGCCGGTCAGCAGGTTGGCACAACCCAGGTGGCTCCTGACCAGCTGGTTTGAGGATCTTGTTCTTCTTCAGGAGGACTGGGCACTTCTTGAGGAGATGGGTGTTGAGCCCCCTTTGCTGTTTAAAGCTGGCGCCGCACTCATGGCACATGAGTGGGACCCGATGGCTCTGGCAACTGCCTTTGGAGTGCAGGGACATGGACTTCTCCTTCCGAGTGATGTACGAGCACTTCTCACACTTAAAGACCTGGCTCTCTGACTGCAACACCAGCATCTGCACCCTGCCCTCCAGCACCAGCGTCTCTGCCTGCTCCTTGTCCTGCTTCCGCAGTGCCTTCAGCACCAATTCTGAGCCACCCCTGCCGTCGTCACTGGAGGCAGCCGCATTCTGTGGGACAGGCAGGTGGTTCTGCTCAGCTGCCTTCAGCACGCTGAGCCAGGCCTCTGGCAGCTCGGCTTGGCTGGTCTCTCTCATCTCAGTGTCTGCCACCAGCTTGTGGTGGTCTGAGCATGAGTCCTTGAGGTGACCCGTGGCCTGCATTAGGGCATCTTTTCCCTGGCTGTCTCCTGCTGCTGCACTGCCCTCCAGCCTCGCTGCCTCATCCTCCTGCACATTTGCGTCCTCTTCCTCAAAGTCTGGGATGTCTTCAATGGTATTGTCATTGTCCTCCAAGCCAAGGTCATCCCGGGAGCCCAGCATCTCATAGGCTGCAGGAGGCTCCTTGCAGGACAGCATTTCCACGCTCTCTGGCTGTGCCGTGCAGGATTCTCCAGTCAAATGTTCCAAGAGGGGGTCAGATGAGACAGTTATCGCCTCCAAGTGCAACGTGCAGCTCTCTGCCATGTCCCCAGAAGCAGTGAGCTCAGTTGAGCCTGTGGCAGCATTTCCTTGCATGCAGTCATCTCCCAGGGCATTGCCAGCAGTGGGATGGTTCTGTTCCCCCTCACCTACACCTCCCTCTGCCTCATTATGGCTCTCCAATGGCACCGCACCCTGCCCAAGTAGAGGCACCACAAAGGCCTGCTGGTAGCTCTCTTCCCCCTGGGACTCCAGCTGGGATGGCTTCACCTTTGCCCACTGCTCCTTGCCATTAAGGGGGGAGCTTCCATCCACATGCAAGGCTGTGCTGAGCTCATAGCCAAAGACTGCCTCGGACGAGCTGATCTCCAGCTCCTTGCTGGCATAGTTTTCCAGCCAGTCCTTGTCACCAGGAACGTAGCCATGAATCTTACGCTTGTGGAAGAAGAGGCTGGTGTTGCTGAAGGTGCAGTAGGAGCAGAGGGCACAGCGGAACTCCTTCTGCTTGGTGTGCTTGCAGTTCTCGTGATTCAGCAACGCCTGCTTGTACTTTGTCTGGTAGGAGCAGTATTGGCAGTGGAAGATGGGCACCTGGTAGTTCTGCGAGTGCTTTGCCTGCATGTGCTTCTGCAGCTCGTACTTGCGCTTGCATGTGAAGCCGCACACTTCACAGATCAGACTTTTGCCCTGGTGCCGCAGCTTGTGGCTGCTCAGCTGGTCAGCACGGTGGCACCGGTATGAGCACTGGTTGCATTGGTACCTGTGCAGAAAGCAAAAGCAGTCAGGAAGTGTGAGGAACCAGGGCAGGCTGAGCCCTGTCAGGCACACTAAGCTCTGCTAAGCTCTTCCCTGTCCTGGACATGTGTGAAAGGGGCACTGTTCGGTTTGCTGGATCTGACCTCTGCTGTCTAGGCAGCTCTTACCACAGGCAATTCTTCCCTGCGGCAGCCATTGGCACCACTGGTGCTTTACACTCCCAGCCTGGGGATGGGAGAGAGATTCCTTGGGTATCCTATTGCTCCTGCCATTCTCCTGCTCCTGCAGTGTAACGCGTGTCACATGCTGCATACGTGACTAGTAGGCTGGCAAGAGCGTAGGGGCAAGAAGCTCAGTGCTGTCGCTGGGTAGAAACAAGGTGCCAGGCTGGATTTGGCCTGGGGACCGTGAGTTTGTCACCTGTGCCATACAGTGACCGCATCACCCCTCATGCATGTACATCACACCAGCAGCATCTCTAGCATTGCTGGAGGCAGACTAGACCCAAAGGAGGTGATAATACAGAGGTTAAAATATGTTTTGGCATATTCCTGCATGTGCCCAAGCTGCCCTTGGCCCACAGACATCAGCTGGGCCCAGAGCTGCACTGACGTGGTGATACACCTCCTGTGCATAACAGACACACCAAAGGTAATTCTGCCTCTGCAGCACCACGCTGGCAACAACCTGCAAGCTCAGGGGCTGCATTTTTTACATGCCAGATAGAGCAGGTTGTAGCCATCCCCCACGCACCAGAAAGTCTGGCACACGATGCAGCCCAGAGCCGCAGACCCCCACAGCAGGATCTGGGGGGCCCTGAGCACACGGCCAGGCCAGCAGGGCTGGGGGTCGTACCGGAGATCTCCAGTGTGCTTGCGCATGTGGACATTCAGGTAGTGTTTCCACTTGGTGATGTACCCGCACTCGGTGCACATGAAGTTCTTGTCGTTGGAGTGGGTGAGCATGTGCTTGGACAGGTAGCTCATATCCCGGCACGTGAAGTCACAGAGCTCACACTTGTGAGGTTTCTCTCCTACAGGCAACACAGGAATGCCCTCAGCTCCACAGCCTGATAAGGCAGCACTGGCCGCTTCCCCTGTGGGGAAACCAGCTCAGCAGGAGCTGCGGGTAACAGCGGAGATGGGGGCACACCATGACTTCAGCCAAGCAATGCTAGGGTGATGGGACCCAGAAGCCATGACCAGCCCTCCCTGCCCACCCAAAGCCAGGACAGGACCTCCCCCACCCCAGCTCAGCTCTCAGGACCTCCGCAGCAGACACCTACCAGTGTGCAGCAGCATGTGCCGGATGAGCACCCTCTTGTGCGCGGTGGCAAATGCGCATTCGGTGCACTTGTGGATCTTCTCATTGGCATGCATCTTACCCACGTGGTCGTGAAACTCCACGGGGTTAAAGGTGGCATAGGGACAGAAGCTGCACTGGAGTTGCTCACTGCCTGGGTGCCCCTGCTTCTTGTGCTTGCGGAAAATGTGCTTGTTGGAGCAGATGAAGTCGCACTGCTGGCAGTGGAAGGCATAGTGAGTTTTTCGGTGAGCCTCCATGGCTTCAGCTGTGCCAAATAGCAATGAGCAGGCATGGTACTTGCACTCCACCGCTTTGATGTTGTGAGCATCCTTGAGGTGACGGACAAACTCCTTCCTGTCCTCTGCGCAGTAGTTGCAGCCCCCCTGGAAGCAGCTCAGCCTCTTGGGCTCGGCTTTGTGAGTTTTCAAGTGCTCTTTGAGGGCCTGGCTGAGCCGAAACTTCTCTTTGCAGACAGGACAGGAGTAAACATCAGAGTAGAAGTTGGAGATGTCCTCATGCATGCTGGCCATGTGGCGGTTGAGGGCATTCCTCTCCACCGAGCTGTAGTGGCAGAGCGGGCAGTGGTGGGCCTTCTCACCCATCTCCCGCATCATGTGGATTTTCAGCTTGCTTTTGCTGGTGAAGTACTTGTGGCAGTTGGGGCACTGCAGGTTGGGGTCAGGGAAGTGCAGGTGGAGGTGCTCCACCAGGTGCGTCCGCTTCTTGAAGCACCGCTTGCATTCGGGGCACATGTGGGTTTTGTAGAGGTACTCGGAGCCCTCCGTGACATCCCCTGTGAGAGCAGAGGATGGGGAGCCATCAGCAGGGAAGAGACAGAGAAGAGCACAGGCAGATATTCTTTCCCCAGTCCAGCTGTGCTGGGGTGAGGGCTTATATCTACAGTCACCAGCAAAGCCACCAGCACGGATCAGGTGGGCTTTTCTCAGCTCAACACTGGCGAAGATGATCCAGTGGAGCCTAAATCAGGCCTGTCCACGTGCCCCAAAGCCAGGCAGACTTTAGCCTACTTTTGCTTGAGCCTGGCAGCAGCCAAAAATGGGCAACAGGAAAAGAAGGATGCATTTGCTTGGGCAGAGGGCAGGGGAAACAGTGCCCTGGTACGTGCAGGGGAGTCTGCTGGATGGCACAGGATTCACATGTCCTGCCAGCCCAGCCCATGTTTCAGTACCAGTCTCAAGGCTGAACTGCTTGCTCATAAATCAAAGGCTGAGCAGCTCCCAGTACAGCCCCGTGGTGTCCTGCATCCTACCTTTGAAATGCTGTGTCCGTGGCATCCTGGCTCTCTCGGGAGCTACCTTCCTGTCCTCTTTGGCCTTGCCTTCACAGGGGCTCTCACCGTCCTCCCCCTGCGATTCGTCCTCACTGCTCTCTGAGTCCTTCTCTCCTGCTGACACCTTCCGCCCCTCCAAGGAGCCCTCCCTGGTGCCTGTGGGCTTTGCTGGCCTGGCTTCTGCTGTGGCGGCTTTCCAGCCAGGGTGGCAATTCTCTGTCTTCTCCTGCCCTCCTGCTGCTCCTTCAGTGAGGAAAGACAGAGACCATCATGCTCCAGGCAAGAGGAAGCCACCCCAGTCACCCACACAAGTGCAAAAAACCTCTTGGCTGAGATGGGGGCACAAACTATGCTGCAAGGAGGCAGGAAAACTGCAGAGATCTGCTGGACTACAGGGCTCCCTGGCTGTCCAGCAGTGCAGCCTCAGCCCACACTCCTCCCAGTTGTAACTGGGACACATAAAGACAGCCACCCACTGCACCACCCAGAGGCCCCAAACGCCCCACCCAGTTGTACCCAATAGAACAATGCAATGCTGCTCAAGGCCATGGGGGGTCAGGCCCAGGGGGCTGCCTGTTGTGAGCATCTCAGGGGGGTGCTCTGTAGCATGGCCCTTCCTGTGCTGCCTGAAAAGGTTGGCATTGGCTGTGACAAAGTCACAGTGGACACAGTGGAAGGGGAAGTGCATGCGGTGGTGCTGCTCCATGGCTGGGCGGCTGGGGAAGAGCAGGGGGCAGGCATGGTAGGAGCAGGACACGGGGGAGGCCCCGTGCAGGCAGCGCAGGTGGCTGCGCAGTTGCTTGCGGTCCTCCGTGGCGAAGCAGCAGCCCTTTTCAGGGCAGGGCAGGGATCCTGGCGGAGCACGATGGGTCTTGAAGTGCTCCTTGAGTTCACCAGGCTGTGCAAATGCCTCCTGGCAGACAGGGCACAGCAGGCACTCAGGAGCAGAGCAGCTCTCCTGTGCCCCAGCTCCAGGGGGCTCCGAGCCCGCCTGCTCGCTTTGGCCCTCACTGGTGGAAGCAGACAGCACTCCAGGGAGCTCCAGGTGCCCCGGGGTGTGCAGCAGCAGACACTGGTGCTGGGACAGCAGGGAGGCCTCCGGGAAGCTCTGGCCGCACCTCTCGCAGAAATACAGTTCTACCACCTTGACCAGCACCTCTGCAGAAAGCAAGGGGCGAGCATTAGAAAGAGGCTCTGCCAGGCCCAGAGCTTGGAACTGGCCGCTCAGTTCCAGCTCCAGTCAAGGAAGATAATACCCTGTTGCCACAAATTACAGTATGGAAAACTGCAGTGCGGCCCCTGCCCAGGGTATCCCAGAATATATGCTCTCATCAAAAGAGGGAACATCACCACCTGGGTGACCACAATGACCAGGCCTGTTCTTCAGCACCTTCAAGTATGCAGCAGTGTAAGGTCTCCTACGAACAGGGCTGAGCCAAATATCTGACTGAGAAATACGCTGGGGGCAGCAGTCTCCACGGTGGAGACCCCCACCTGGTCCCTACTAACAGCCTGGAGCAACCTCCTTACTTAGCCTGTGTCTCCCACAGCCACCCCTCCCCAACCACACACCCAGCTCAGCCCTCAGGCTGATGACACACACGAGGTCAGAGACAAGAGGGCACTGTGGTGTCTCCAGGGTGCCAGCTCAAGTGGACAGAGGCTATGGCCAGACCTCTCTTCCTCCATTAAGTGCCATGGGGCCCACACCACCCTTCCTGTATCCCATACCCGTGGCACTGGTTGCATTGCTCAGTGTCACGTTGCCAGCCACAGCGTCGATGAATATTTCCACATTGCTTCCTTCAGCATGAGCCCCTTCCCCAGGGATCGAGGTCTCTGCCAGCAGCAAGTCCTGGCTGGCAGTCAGCGGGGGTGTCCCAGCCAGGCCAGTGCTGGCCACACCAGAGCTTCCCATGGCTCCTGCCTCTCCTGGTGTGGGCAGGAGCAGCTCTGAGCACAGGGCCTCCATCTCCCCACTGGCAGCCTCAGACACAGCCACTTCTGTGCTCATTGTCACCAGGCACTGGCTTGGTGCTTGGCACGAAAGCTTCTCACTCTGAAACAGAAGAAAGTGCTTTAAACAAGGGAGAACCTTGAAGCCCAGGGGCCCTAGAGGGTCTAGGGGGCATCCCCAGGCAGGGTGTGAACTGGGATATCTCAACACAGGCTCCTTCTGCCGTGCCCCAAGTGGGCTGCTGGCGAGACCCAGTGCCATGGGGGAGATGGGAGTGCAAGAGACCCCTGTGCCCTCCCCAGGGACACCCGGGGTCTCTCCCTGATTCCCCACGGGGTGGGGGAAGCAAGGACACCTGTGGCCTCTCCACACCCAGTAGGGAGATGGAGATGAAAGAGCCCCTGTGCCCCCCCCAAGGACACTTGGGGCCTTTCCCTGAGCCCAGCAGCTGGGGGGAGATAGGGGAACAAGGACCCATGTGCCTTTCTCACACCCGGGGCCTCTCCTCCAGCCCAACAGCCAAGGCAGGGTATGGGGATGCAAGGACCTCTGTGCCTCCCCAGGAACACCTGCGGCCTCTCCCCTAACCCAACAGCTGGGAGGGTGGCGGGGATGCAAGGACCTCTCTGCCCTCCTCAGGGACACTCGGGGCCTCTCTCTCGAGCTGGTGGGGGGGTCCCTGTGCCCTTCCCAAAGCCACCAAGGGCCTCTCCCAGAGCCCAACAGCCAGGAGGCAGATGGGGATGCAGGGAGTCCTGTGCCCCTCCCACGCACAAGGGCCTCTCTCTAAGCCAAATTGCTGGGGGACGGAAATGGGGATGCAAGGACCCTTGTGCCCTCCCCACACCCAGGGCCAATCCCTGAGCCCAACAGCCATGAGGGAGACAGAGGAGCAAGGACCCCTGTGCCCCCCGCACTGACACTTGGATCCTCTCCCCGAGCCCAATCGCCTGGCCCCGGCCCCAGCCCCCACCGGGACGGCACCCACCGCCGCCCGCGCCGCCCCGGGCCGGGGTTTCACGCTGAGCCCCTGCGACCCCGCCGCATCTCGGTGGCGCGCGCCGGGCGGGACGGAGCGTCCCCCTTTGTGCAGCTCGCGCGGCCGCTCTGCTCCGCGTCACCCCCTCTCTATGGTGAGAGCCGGCGGGCGGCCGGAAGCGGAAGTGCGGGACCGGGACCAGAGAGAGCGGCGCGGCGGGAGGTGAGCAGTGGGCTGGAGGCGTGCCCGAGCTGTTCCGAGCCGAGCCGAGCTGAGCTGAGCTCTGCTGAGCTACGCCAAGCCAAGCCAAACCGTGCCAAGCCGTGCTGACCCCAGCAAAGCCGTGCCGAGCCCTGCTGAGCCGTGCCGTGCTGAGCTGAAGTCGAGGGTTAGGCCGGTGTGGGGCCCACCCTTCGGGCTGGGGAGAGGTGCTGCCCTGAGAGGGAGCCTTGCTGAGGGGCCACGTCCTGCTCTGGGGAGGGGTGGGATCCTGCTGAGGGAGCGGAGAGGTCAGTCTGTCTGCCAGCGGAGGCTCCCCCTCATCCCCTGTATCTGGCAGACCCTGTTGAGGGAGCTGGGGAAAGGTCAACCCCCCTAAGTGCGTGGCTGGTGCTCTTTATCCAGACACAGAGATGCTGCTTCCGCCGCAGTTGTGCACCCATTACCAGCAGCAAAGAACTGGCCCCTGGCTTGGTCTAGGGATGCGTTTCACCTTTTTCAAACAATAAGCCCTAAATAATTGCAGCGCTCATGATTTTTAGCTGTTAAAATCATAAAAAACTTGTAAAACTCTGGGCCTGTTGTCATGACTGAAGAAGCAACAGCTGCTCCTGTGCTTGCTTGAGGGCCTCTGGCTCCTGGCCACCTCCTGCTTGTCTGGCCCAGTGGCCTGCAGAGGGAGGAGTCTCCTGTGGCCAGAGATTCTCTGAACCCCTGGTAATAAGATAAGCACAAGTGTGGGTGATCCAAATGTGCCAGGCTGCCTTTTGCCTCGAGAACAGGCCACAATAAAGGCCAGGCAACTGTCCATTGTGTCCACCACTGCCATTTAGTCTTTCTCTTTCTGTACAGGTTTGTTTCTGGAGCATGGAGATGATGCTGTGGAAAGAAGCTGCTTAACCTCCCGCAATGCCCTTTTCTGACTTTGTCTTGGCACTGAAAGACAATCCATACTTTGGGGCTGGATTTGGCCTTGTCGGGGTGGGCACAGCACTGGCATTAGCCCGGAAAGGGGCCCAGTTTGGGCTGGTGGCTTTCAGGCGCCATTATATGATCACCTTGGAGGTGCCCAGCAAGGACAAGAGCTACCACTGGCTGCTGAACTGGATCTCCCACCATGCCAAGCACACGCAGCACCTCAGCGTTGAGACGTCATACCTGCAGCATGAAAGTGGGCGCGTCAGCACGAAGTTTGACTTTGTCCCCAGCCCTGGGAACCATTTCATCTGGTAAGGGAGGGCAGGGAAAAACAATTTGGGAACTGACCCTTGTTTTAGCAAGGAAGCTCCATCCTGGGGGGCCTGAGGTGACAGCAGAGAGGATTCTGCCTCCTCCTTGGGGTAGGAAACTGAGAGCAGGGAGAGGAGTCTGTTCACCTGTGTGAAGTAATTCCTTTACCCGCGGTGAGTGTTCTCCGTGATGCGTGACCTGGGTTGGGCTCATGTGAGTGGTGCTGCACCCAACGCCATTTCCCTGTCCCAGGTATCACAGGAAGTGGATTCGCATTGAGCGCAACCGGGAGAAGCAGATGATTGACCTGCACACGGGAACCCCCTGGGAGTCTGTCACCTTTACTGCGCTGGGCACCAACCGGGAGATCTTCTTCAATATCCTCCAGGAAGGTCTGTAAGGGAGCTGTGTGGAGTCCTGCTGGGGGGTGGCCTGCTCCCTGGAGACACCCAGGGCTTCACAGGAGATCCTTTTCCCTGCCAGCTGTCCCCTGTGCCTCTCTCTGCAGCCCGGGAGCTGGCGCTGCAGCAGCAGGAGGGGAGAACAATCATGTACACGGCCATGGGAGCAGAGTGGAGGCAGTTTGGCTTCCCCCGCCGCCGGAGGCCTCTCAGCTCAGTGGTGCTGGAGGAAGGTGTGTCGGAGAGGCTGGTCCAGGATGTGAAGGAGTTCATCGACAACCCGAAGTGGTACAGCGAGAGAGGCAAGATTCCAGCGTGGTGTTGTCTGTACCATGCCCAGCACGGCTCCTTGCCTGCTGTGGGCACTGCCCCGAGCACATCCTGCAAATGAGCAAAAACAGGTGCTCAGGGCAGGCCTGAGTCTGCAGAGGGACAAACTCCCCTTGCTTCAAACCAATCATGAAAACCGTGGAGTTGATTGCTCCTTTGACACTGTTGTGGAGTGGAGCAGGATGCCCGTAGTCCTCTCTGGAGTGGCTGCATGGAGATTTTGTCTTGCTGCTCGCCTTCCCCTGCTGCAATCTGTATGTGTGCTCAGCACAGCCCTGTGGCTTGGACAAAAAGCTCAGAGCAACTGAGCTGGTTCCTAAATGGACATTGTCTCCCTAGGAATCCCCTACCGAAGAGGCTACCTGCTGTATGGCCCTCCTGGCTGTGGGAAAAGCAGTTTCATGTGAGTACTGCCAGCTGGCTTACTAGCAGTTCTGCCAGCTGCTGGCTTTGGGGTGCAGCGGTCTCAGGTGAGAGGCTGTGGATGAGTTTGGGTTTGAAAGGCAGGAGCAAGCAAGCTGTGCCTCCTACATGGTGCCTGGCATAAGCATTTGTGTTACTGGCACTATGACAGGTCAGGGTGATGAGCCCTTTGTGTCTGTGCTTTGCACAGCACTGCATGGCACCAGTGGGCTTAGCAAAGGCTCCCGTCTGCCCCGTGTATCTGGGGGAAGGATGCCTCTGCCCTCTCCCCTGCTGCTGGGCAGGGAGATCCATTTCTTTCTCTGCTCTGGGCTTTCTCACTTTGATTCAGCCCTGTGTTTTTTGTTCTTCCTAGCACAGCCCTGGCTGGGGAGCTGCAGTACAGTATCTGCTTGCTGAGCCTCAGTGACCGCAGCCTCTCCGATGACCGGCTCAATCACCTCCTGAGTGTGGCACCGCAGCAGAGCATCATCCTGCTGGAGGACGTGGACGCTGCCTTCGTCAGCAGGGACCTCGCTGCTGAGAGTGAGCGGTGCCCCCGTTCCTGGGCCAGCAATGGGAGGGGGGTTGCCAGTTGTGCTGGGGAAAGGTTTGGACTCTGGGCTACTCTGCCACACCAGCAGAGACCAGGATTGGGTGTCTCTCTGGCGCCTTAGGGCCCAAGCTGGACCTCTCCCTGTTTTGGCTAGTCTGTATAAAGGGAAATTTGCGTCCTTCATCCTCAGGCAAAGACACTTGTCCTGCTCAGCTATTTTCAGCATGAGGGAGGAGGTGGCTTCCCCCCTTATTCTTTTTCTGGGTTCCCAGGGGTGTAGGTGGGCAGGAGGTGAATGTGCTGCTGGCTGGGGAGAGGCAGAGGGCAGTCTCAGGGGAAGGAGAGGGCAGGGAGCTTGGCTTAAGCCTCGGGTGTTAGGGAGGTGGCCCACAAGGCTGTGTGATGTTAGTGGCCAGTGGATATGATCTTGGACACCACTGTCCCCAGACCCGGCTGTGTACCAAGGCATGGGGCGTCTGACCTTCAGCGGCCTCCTCAATGCACTGGATGGCGTGGCTTCCACAGAGGCCAGGATCGTCTTCATGACCACCAACTACGTGGACAGGTCAGAACTGCCCTCTGAGAGAGAAACGGGGAGGGTAGCACAGGAAAACCTTGCTCCCTTTTGGTGGGCTTTATGGAGGGCTCTTTGCATTTTCCAGTGTGAAGACTGGGGGCTCATGTTTCCAGAATCCTCCCTTGGGATGTAGATCCCTTGATTGCTAATCAGGATCCCTTTTACTAGAGCCTGAGGTGCTTCCTTGCTGTTCAGACCACAGTTGTGCTCTTCAGGAGCAGTTCCAGCTTCCTGCCCATGGGGATCTGCAGGTTTTGGGGTTGTGTCTGTGCTGTGAGCGGAACGCTGGCGCCTCATGCAGCCCATGGAGTTGGCATGATTCAGCCTGGCCACACAGCACCCAGCAGCAGGCTTGGCTTGCTCCGGACTGAGCTGGCCTGAACGATTGTTCAGAGTCGCTCATAGGACAGAGAAGGGCAGAGTGGTTTCCCAGCACACACTTATCCTTCTCCAGAGCTAGCGCTTACCCCGCTGTCTCACTTCTTTTGGGTTGTTTTCCCCCCTCAGGCCCCCAGGGACAAACCCATTCCACACCTTTACCACCTGGCAGTGCAGAACACCTTGCAGAGAGGACACTGGCTGCGCGAGGGCAGAGGGGGGCTTCCTACAGGACCCACCCTGCAGAGACACTTTCCTCAGGTTTTCAGGGCACCCCTGTGTCTCTCAACAGGCTGGACCCAGCCCTGGTGCGGCCTGGCCGAGTGGATCTCAAGCAGTACGTGGGGCACTGCTCCCACTGGCAGCTTGCCTGTATGTTCCGGCGATTCTACCCTGAGCAGCCCTCAGCTGCAGCTGAGCAGTTTGCAGAGCAAGCACTGGCAGTCTCCGAACAGATCAGCGCTGCCCAGGTCCAGGGCCACTTCATGCTCTACAAGACAGATCCCAAAGGAGCCATCTCAAACATACGCTCCATCATGTTGTGACCAGGGGCCAGCTTCGCCCTGCCATGCTGAGAGGACTGGGACAAGGATGTGACCATCGCGGGGATGCCATGAAGCTGCCTGGGTACACAGGCCAGGTCTCTGTTCACCTCTACCCACTAAAGAGCTGCAGGTCTTTGAAGGGACAATGGTCTTGACTGGTTTGTGAATATCCTCTGTGAAGTGCAAAACATGGCTCTTGGCTCTCTGGTCCTTTTGCCCATTAGTTGCCCCCCTATCCAGCTGCTGGTCCAGAGCCCTCCTCACCAGGTCTGGCATGGCCAGCACTGCAAATGAAGAGTGTTTCAGAAAAAAGCAGCTCCCAGCAGACAGATCATTGTCCCCGACTGCAGGCTGGTGCCACAGCTCCTGCCCTGCTGGGCTGTGATGTCAAGTCACAGATCTGCTTGGACATCATTCCTGGGTGGGTATTATTGTTCTTCCTGCCAGAGGAAACGTGGGGCCCTGGAGCTACTGCATGCCTACCTGTGGGAGCAGATGAGAGGCTTTGGCTGGTATGGAATAACTTCCCAAGAGCTGGATGTTAACGCCAACGTGAATTTCTGCAGCCAGCCCAGCCCAGTGCAAGGTACAGAAATCCTTGGTGGAGGCAACTGCTCTTTTCCTTCCATCAGGAGAGGCCCTGTGTGGCTGTAGGGGGGATTTGGCCTGCTGCTCTCAGAATTGCAGCCTTTTCCCTGTTACGTGGCTTCCTTCTGGCCAAGGACAGAAGTCCTGGATGGGTAGAGCCACAAGTGCCTAAAATGGAATGCGAAGGGGGTGGGGGCCTTTGGGGGCATCATCCTGGCAGGTTCTGCACCTCCTTCCTAATGCCACAGAGCCAGGCTGAGGTTGTATGCACTGACACACAGAACAAGCTGGTCAGAGCCTTCCTTTGGGAGCTGTGGCACCTCAGGAGAGCTGGGGGAGCCAATTCCAGGCCAAATCCAAACTGTTTGGTCGCTGCTGAGCCTTTCTCTTGGCTCTCCCCTGTGGGGCCAAGGGTGAAGCTGAGAACATGCTGGGATACAAAGGGGCCCAGCCAATGGCACCTGCTGAACTTCAGCACAAACAGGTGCTGCTTTGATGCAACCCAGACTTGCACAAACGTTTCTGCAAGTGAAGGGTTGATCCTGTGGCCACAGGGAGGGTCTCAGTGACTCAGGGTGCTGCTGCTGGCATCTCAAGTCCTGTGCTTGGCCTTCCTGCAGAGGCGGACCATTTGGATCCAGCCTCTTCCTTCAAAGCTAGAGGTCAAAACTGGCCAGTGAGTGACTGGCAAACATCTCACAGCAGTTGGGGAGAATGGGGGAGTGGCGAAGGAGAGCCAGAGGGGCGCAGTGCTGTCACACAAGAGCACAGGCAACATTTGTCACTGCTTACTTTTAATAGTGTTAATGCTACAAGTGCTGCTGGTGCCTTTTGGCTCAGCCTGAGCGCTTTTGCCAGTTAAGCCTCACAACAGCCCTGTGAGGTAGGTGGGTGACGCAGGTGGGCACCAAGTGAAGAACCCCACGGCAAGGTGTGGCCTCCATGCCTCCCCTTCAATGAGAGATTTGTTTTGTTTAGCCCAAATTCATTTCCATGTGCTGTTGTAAAGTTTCCTCTGCTCCAGGCTGACAGCAGAGGGGTGAGAGCCCTTCCTAAATTCCTACTCCCAGGAAAAGCCCTCCCCTCTAACACGTCAGGCATTTGCCTGAAATTACTGAAGTGCTCGCTCTCTCCAATTTCTATGGCTGAATTCCCATGTTCTGAACAGCAGGCACAGCAGTTTTCCCACTGAGAGTAAGCCTGGCTCATTGGAGGATGCCAAGGAGCTTCAGCTGCTGTGAGGGGCAGATTGTGTTTCTGGACAGGATCAAATGTCTTCCTTGGAGCACAGCAATTTCACAGGTGAACGCAGGAGGCAGCAGAATGAGCACCAGTGTCAGATAAAGTTTACAGCTTTTCACTCGTGCAAACAGGCCACTCACCCAGAAGCCAGCTGGAACAAGGACAGAGCGAGCATGGAAGAAAAATCAGGGCTCTCTTTAGCGAGCAAGTGCTCAGCCCTTGTTCCCAGCAGGACACAGCTTCTGACTCTCAGATCGCCAAGCTCAGGGCAGGTAGTGGAGGAGGGGAAAACAAAATGCTTTGAGCATTGAGATTTAAAATAAGCCAGTGCTGGAAATGTAAGCATGGAACATTCTTGGGCATTGGGTTAAAGTTAAACCAAGCCCATCAGCACAAGGCCAAGCATGGAAGGAGCAGGGCAGCAGCAATGAGGACCTGTTTGAGCCAGCTTTTGTGCAACCTTCACATGCCAAAGGATCAGCCAGGCAGATGCAGCACAAATAACCTCCCAGCCAGCACACAGCCCATGGTTTCCTACGGATCTCACCCAAAGCTCTGGCAAGCCCATTGTAGCATGACCATTTTTACACTTAGTGGGAGGAGGAAGACAGCAACCACCTATGTGCAGCCAAAAGAGAGGTGGGGGCACAAGGCACAAATAACTGAAGGAATCAGTGCTGTCTGGGTGAGCCAGACAGCTTACACTGAGGTAAAGCAGGGACTGGGGAGCCTTCTGCCACCCAGGAGTGCCAGGTAATGCTTTCTGTCCCAGCCCCAGGTGTAGCAAGCAGGGAGGGGAGTGAGCAATGCTAGGGAACACCTTCACTCCAAACAGAACAGAAGGACAGAGAAAAGAAAGGGAGCAGGCTCTGGAGAAGACCTAATGAATTAATTTAATATCCGTGTCCCACTTGAGAGGCTTGGGTCACCTGTCACAGCTCTGGAGTGGGAAACTTAAATCTGTGAAGCAGCAGCAGAAGGAACTGCACCAAGTTAGTTTAAACAGCAAATCCTCATTTCTTTGAAGCAAGATCAGCTTGAAGATGACAGGAAGGTAAGAGTACTCAAAGTACTCTTGGGGCATGACTTCACTCTGGGCTGTCAGAAGCTCCAAGAGGCAGCCTGGTCTTAGAGGAGAATCCTGACAGATGAGGTCTCAAAGCGGAGTGCTCTTCCCAGGCCTCCCCCATCAGCTTCCACCTGCACAAAAATGGCTGAAGGATGGGGCAGGAACTCCAACTAAATTCAGGCTTCCTGGGGGAGCAGGAGGCAACCTGAAGCCTCAGCCAGCAGACAGCCCTCACTTGCCAATGCACTTAAGCAATTTAGCTCTCCTGGCTGGGACTGGGAACTCTCCTGTCGTACAAAGGACTTGCCTGACTGAGCCCATCAGCTGAGCACGGATCAAAGCTGCAGAAGCAATGTTTTCTCCAAGGGACAGGGACAATGGTTTGAGAATGCACTCCAAAAAACTCAGGGGGACACAGCAAGCTGAGCTCCAGCTGCTGCCCTTGCACAGCCTCCTCCCTTGGCACCACCATGGCTCCACCAGGATGCTGGCTTCCAGGGAAAAGTCCTGTCACAACTCTGGCTCTGCCATGGTACCAACGCTTGGGCTCAGCCTCTGATTTGTTGGTATGCACGTTTCTTGGCAGCTCACATACATGGATGATGGCTGAAGGTCCCTAGTCCAGGCTTTCTCTGCCCCCTGGGTCTTCTGAGACCAAGGCTGACATGATCTATCAGCCTCTCCAACACTGGTGACAGTGCCAGGATACTTCACTCTGCACGTACCCTGGAGATCCTGCCTCTCCCAAGCTGTGCCACATGTCAGCTACCTCCTCCCTTCCAAGGGGTGCGGTGTCCACTTGCTACTGCTCCACCAGAACTGTTCTCCCCAGAAACAGCCCTTCCCTCCCCCACCCAGCCCAGCCCCTCACCACTCCTGCTAGGAGCCACTCTCCTTCTCAAGGGGATGGGCTTCTCGAGGTCCACTGGGCCTGAACCCCCCTCGTCCTCTCGGCACTCTGGGGTAGGAACCACGCCCGTGGACTCTGGAGCTCTCCCACCTCCCACAGTCCCAGGGCCTGTGGTGGCCCTGCCAGCTGGGAGGTGCTCTGTGGTTGCTGCGGCGGAATGCCACGTTCTCCTTCTCCCTGCCCTGGGCCTCAGCCCCTTCCTCTGGGATCCATCTGTCCACATCAGAGTGCTCCTCTTTTAAGTCCACAGCCTCTGCTACTGGTGGGGGGTCTTCAGGGCCCAACTCCTTCCTTTCAGCCAAGGCAGCAGCTCTGCTTCTGCTGTGAGGCTTTGGAAACTCCTGGCTGTGCCTTCCACCAGGTCTTCGCTCAGGTCTCCGGCTGAAGCCCCTGGAGCTCTGGAGTGGATGACAAGCTTCCTCTGCCGGTTCATGTGAGTCACTGCACGACTTCCTGCCCTGGCCTCTGGGGCCTGGTCTCTCCCCTCTGTACCTCTCCCTCTTGCTCTGTTGCTCCCTGGGCATAGCAGGCCTCTCGGGCTGCCTGGGGTCTGCCCTCACCTCCCGCACCACAGCTGGCTCTGGAGCTGAGGCTCGGCTGGGCCGCTGGGGCGCCTCCACAGCGCTCACACTCACCGGTGGCTCAGAGGAAGCGGCTCCTTGGCCTGGATCGACAGCAGCGGGAGGCTGAAAGAAAGAAGCCACCAGTTAAGAAAGGGACAGGGCAGATGACGGTGCTTGGTCCCACAGCTCCCTGCCCCTGGTGCCGTACTGCCTGGAGGCTGATAAAGTAACGGTTCCGCTCTGCTTCAGGGTCAATGATGCCTCCTTTCTCTTGCTGTCTCTTGAAAATCAAGCGCAGTTCTTCCTGGTGCTGCAGTGCCTTGGCATCGGGCCTGTACGGCTCCTGAGCGGCAGAAAGCAAAGCAGGGTAAGGACTCTAGGAGAAGAAAAGTCAGGGCTGTACAACTAAACACGCTCTTTGTGGATGCATCAGACAATCAGGAGACACACTGCTAGGTTTTATGAACCTTTGGACGGGATGCCTAGAAGCCCTGAAAGCGAGCCACATCTGTTAATTCATCCATTAAAATGTCTCAGATGGAGCCACTTGGTGAGTGGGTGTGCTGAGCAAGTGAGCCCCCATCCCCATCTCTTACCAGAGGGTGTTGTGGGGGTGGCGCCGCCTTCAGAGCACAGAGATCGTAGACCAGGGTCTCCCGGCAGACAGGACACTGCACTCCGACTTCCTGCAGGGAGGCAAGAGGGGATGCCAAACCCCAGCCACTACCCAGCCCACGGGCTGCCAGATAATGCCCAGCCTGGAAGTGGAACAGGGTGGCTGCCTTCACTCTTCTGCCAGGGCAGGGAGGGCCAGGGGGTTCCAGCAGCATGAAGGCAGCCCACTGTCTCAACAACTGCTACAGCAGATGCCTCCACCATGAGGCACGCTGGAATTTGTGTTCACTGCTGGTTGCTGCACAAACCACATCAGTCAGCACTCCAGTCCTCTTAGCCTAGGATCCTTTTTCTCCACTCCAAAGAGTAGCGTGTCATTTAGGCAATGCCTCTTTGAAAATGTTGTTCAGGAAGGAGCCTCTGACTTGTTCCATGCTCAGCCGTGCTGTCTGCTCTGTGCTGACAACTCTCCCAACCTGTGCTCAGGCAGGTTTTATTCCCGCAGAGCACAGGTGATCATGTTTATCCCGCTGCACACCCCTGCAGTTTAAGGACTAAGAAAAGGAGCTCTCTTCCTCAACTCCCATGGTTCTAGAAGTCCAAAAATGCAACCAGCTCCCCTGCCCTCTCACATAGCAGGCACTGATCCAGAAATCCAATAAACCAACTGCTAAAGTACTAAAAACTCACATGGTCATTCCGGTTGGAAAGGGCCACTGGAGATCCCTTGGTCTAATCACGCCCAGATTCTCCTCAGCACAGGCACGACACTGACCATGCCACCAGGTCAGGCCAGCCCTCCCTCCGTGTCCCGAAGTGGTGAGAGATGTCTTGAGGGCCTGTGCAGGGGATGGGGAGGGAGCCCAGAGCCTGGTACCTGTTTGGGGGATGGTGCCAGGTGCTGCTCTCTCTCCTCTTGCTGCATGAGGATCTCCTCTTCCATGTGCTGGGCATAGCGGGCCAGGCAGTGGGAGTGGAAGTAGTGGTAGCACTGAGTCTTTGTGAAGGCTTCTCTCTCCTGTAGAGGAGAAAAGGTAGCCATAAAGGATTTCTGAGCACTGGGTTGTGTAGCCTCCCCAGCTGAGCTGGGTTTTCACTCCCATGCCAGTGCTGGCAATGGGAAACTAGCACTGTTGCTGGCAGAGCCACGTAAAATCTACTGGGCTTCATCTCTACTTCCTCAGCTCTTAACGGGACCCCACTTCCTGTTTCAAGTGTGAGAAACACTCCTAGTGTGAAGATGGAAGGTTTTTGTGACTGACTCCTCTGCACGTATTCCTGTGTAAGCAGCAATCTTCCCACTTGACGTGTTCTCCCTTCCTAGGCAGGCACTGCCTCTCCTTGCAACCCAGGCAAGGCCAGCTCTGCTGTACCTCGCAGACACCAGCACCCCCACAGATGTGTTCCAGTTCGTCCTGACCATCTGTGTGCTGAATTCCAGGCAAGGTCTGACCAACACTGAGAAGCTGAGATGAACCGGCAACCATGCCCAGACCCTCCCACTCCTTTGGAGATGCTCCAGCATTGCTGGCTGCTGCCTCTGTGCCCTGTTTCTGCAAATGGTTCTCTTTCAGCTGATGGGGAGAGTAGCATACATCACCTTGGGAAGGTTCATGCTCAGTAGGATCAATTACAGACCAGGGAGGCAGGAGGCTGCCGAGGCACACCTCGTCACACACTGAGCTTCAGGCTCGTCATTTTCTTGCCTCATTTCCCAGTCAGCCTACTGGGCCAGGAGACACTTGCCTACCTGGAATCCGTAGAGGCAGATTACACACTGGCCATGAGGAATGTTGTTGTCAGTGAGAATCTCCTTCCCCTTCTGTGGAAGCATTAAAGCAAACATTGTACTCCCTGGCCTGCCCATGGGAAATCAGGGACCAGTGCCACCCCTAGTCTCCCCCAGCTCTCACCTCAATCAGTTCATAGAGCACCTCTGTTCCCAGCTTGGCTTCAGCAACACTTCTGAGGGTCTGGGAAATCCTATAGCAAAGCAGCAGAAATGCTTAACACAAGTTTAGCCACAACTTTTCACTGTCCCACATACCTGTCACTCTGCCACGATGACAGGAGGTAGGAATAGAACATGGGCCTTCAGGCTCTGCTTGCAGCATGGGATGGGCACATGTGCATGCACATATCCATGTCCTCTCCTGGCTCCCCGCGAGTTGGTGCACAGGAAGCCTTTGTCCTCAAAAGACTTGCAAAAGCAGCTTTGCTGACTGCTTCAGCCCAGGCTCACACAGCACCCTGTGGTTTTGGGGAATCTCAGGATTTGTTATGAGATGGCAGCCCCCGAGGTTAGTGGCAGCCGCAGTATTCCTGTGCTACTGGCAGGTACCAGGGTCTCTGCACACTCTGCTGCACCAAGGACAGGAGTGCAAAGGCAAAAATAGGCTGTCCGAGGACTCAGCTCAGTCCCACCTCTGTCAAAGCAGGACCAACAGCTTCAAAGGCCCAGAAGATTTAGACGACATTTCAGGGGGAACACAGGGAAACAACCCAGAGGGTGGCCTCCTCACTCAGCACAGGATTTAACAGAACATGATTTAGGGACTTGTATCCATCTGTTAATCAGACACAGGGAACCACACAAAGTTGGGAGGAAGCTTTTCCACCAGTTCTGCCTCCTCGGTCTCTGGAGGAAAGGATTACTCTCTCCCAGCCCTGCTGACACTCACTTTTGAATTTGCTCATCTGACAGTCCCCGTGGGTTCCTGATTGAGATTTCTGGAGCTTTGTTGGGATACTAGGGAGAAAAAAAAAAAAAAGAGAGAAACACTTACAGCACAAGAGATAAGGTGGGAAAGAAAAGGGCGTGAGGGGCCATCAGCCTACCTGGGGTGGCACAGAGAGCACCAGGCTGAAGCAGACATACTGGGAGTCCTGGTCCTGGGCTGTAGCTGGATGCAGGGTGATGCTGAGTTCCCAGGGCTCCCACCTGCAGGGCAGCTGAGGTGAGGCGGGGGCAGCAGCGTGGGGCCAGCAGGGCACAGGGGTGCAGGCTGCAGCCCCTGCCCGCTGGGGTCGCTGCCTGCCACGATCCCTACCCACCGGCGTCCCTGCATTCTGGGGTTCTCGCCTGCCCCACCACTGCCCGCTGTGGTCCCCGCCTGCCTGTGTCCTTGCCCACTGGGATCCACGCCCACCCCAGTCCTTGCCCGCCCGCAGTCCTTACCCACGGCCACCCCTGCTCACCACTCTTCTTACCTGCCCTCGTCCCCGCCCGCCTCTGCCCGTCCCCACCGCCGCCCCTGCCCGCTGCAGCCTTTGCCCGCCGTGGTCCCTGCGCCGGCCCCTTTCCACCGCCCCTGCCCGCCAGGTCCCCGCCCAGCTGGGCCCCCGATCCTTACCCACCGCTGCCCCTTTCAGCCCGGGCCCCTTCGCAACAAGGCCCCTGCTCGCCCTCCGCCCCTGCCCGGCGCGGTACCTGCCGCGGCCCCTGGCCACGCGCAGCTCCTCCATGTAGATGGCCTCCAGCACCTCCACCTCTGGCGGCAGCGCCCTGCGGGGAGCGGGGGGTCAGGGGGGCCCGGGCCCCGCCGGGCACAGGGCAGAGGAGGCGGGGGGGGGTCTGTGTGTTACCACTCCGCCGCCTCCGCCGCCGCGCCGGCCGCCGCCATCTTCCCGCGCGCGGAAGCGGACCCGGAACGGGAAGCAGAAACGGAATTGCGGGGAGGGAGAGTTGCCAGGCAACGCCGCGGCGGCGGCGCGAGCGGGGCGGGCCGGGAGCGGGGCCCGGGGGGAGGTGAGGTGAATCCCACCCGCGGGGGCTTTGCCCGGAGCGCGGGGCTCGTCCTGCCGCGGGGGAGCGGGGCTGGCGCAGGCGGGCAGGAACAGGGGACACCCTCGCCGGCCACACCCCCCCCCCGGGAACGCCTGCCGTGGGGCCAGGGCTTGGGGACACCCGCCTCTGGGGACACCCACCCCGGACACAGGGCCCGGGGACACCCCTCGCCCAGGGAACACCCCCCCTGGGTGACACCCCTGTCCCAGGGACATCCCCTGCCCCGGGTCACCTGCCCCAGGGGACATCCACCCCGGGGACACCCACCCTGAGGATACCCACCCCGGGCACCAGGCCCTGGGTGGAGCCCGTGGGAGAGGGAGCCCTGGATCTTGGGGTCTGAGATTGAAGAAGGTGGAGCTCTGCCTTCCCAGCACTGGCACCACCACTCTCCCTGCGACTGGGGTTGTGCCCCGTGGCAGCTGGTGGCTAAGGGCGAGAGGAGAGGAGGGGGGCGAAGTGTGACTGCTTTGCCTTGGCAGCTGAGTGACCCCCTGAACACCCAACATGGAGAAGTACCACATCTTGGAGGTGATCGGTGAAGGCTCCTTTGGGCGCGTGTACAAGGGGCGCCGGAAACACAGTGCCCAGGTGAGGAGCGGGGTCTCAGGGGCGAGGGCGGGGGTCATTGTGTGGCACCAGGATTGGTTTCTGAGTTCCAGGGCCCTGCCAGGCCTCTGGGTCCCAGCACTCATTCATTCTCCTGCTGACGTTCCCAGCCAATTCCTGCTGGCAGAGTCATTCAGGCTCAGGGGACCTCAGGAGGTCACAGTCCATCCTCTGTTGACAGAGCCCAGGTTGCTGCTAGTGCTCCTCATGGCAAGGGCATGCTGCTGGCTTGCATTAGGCTTGCTGCCCACCAGCATCTCTGGCTCCTGTCCCGTTTTTCTGGCAGTCATAGTTTTGTCTGTGCTCACTGATTAAATTCTTTGCCTGCCTTGAAAGGTGGTGGCTTTGAAGTTCATCCCCAAGGTGGGGCGGTCTGAGAAGGAGCTGAGAAACCTGCAGCAGGAAATTGAGATCATGAGGGGCCTCCATCACCCCAACATCATCCAGATGCTTGACAGCTTTGAGACCGACAAGGAGGTGACACAGGCTTTTTCAGGGCAGATGCTTTTGCTTAACTGGGGCCGGGGAGCAAAGGGCTGGCCCCTGCTGTTGTAGCGACCCCTTTGGTGATACCCTCCCAGGGTTTTAGCAGGTCTTCCCGACAGCCTGGCTTGCTCTGTTCCCAGCTCTTTCCTGGCTTGCGTTGAGTGCTGCCGTTCTGCGGCCAGCCTACTCCGCTCCCTCTGATGGCCACATTGAGGTCCTCTTTCTTCAGAGGGGAAGGAGCTGGGCGGGGGCATGGGATGGAAGAGGAGTGGTTTGGGAACTCAGGGTGAGAGTGGGATCTTCAGAGACTGTCAGTTTTCACTGGCCTTAACTGTGCTGGAGGGAGTGTGATAGGGAAGGGTTGAAGACTGTGCTATGAGACAGCGGGGAATGAAATGAAGTAATTGGGCAGCAGACTGAAAACAACCCCAAGGGAGTGATTCTACCCACCGGGCTTGGAAATGCCATGCTGGGCTTGTCCTCTCCCGGTTTCTGCTGGTTGTCTGAGATAAGGACAACCACAAGGGCTCTGTAAGTGCCAGTCCCTTGCTGCAGTGTGGCCACAGGGTCTTTCTCCTACCCCAGGTCCCATTCTAAACTTATGGGCTGTGCATGACGACACCCCAGAATCTTCCTCCAGTTTTCTCCCCTGCTGCTAGGATGTGGTGGGGATGTGGCTAGGTGAGTGCTTGATCCCATCATGCTGCTTGTCCCTCCAGGTGGTGGTGGTGACTGACTACGCAGAGGGGGAGCTCTTCCAGATACTGGAGGACGATGGGAGTTTGCCTGAGGACCAGGTAACTGTCATGGTGGTGGCCACACTGTTTGCTGCAGGATGGGGAGAACAGGATTTGCCTGCCTGCAGGCAGTGGGACTGTGCTGTGGGTCAGGAGGGATCAGGAGTCTGAAGGTGCCTCCTGGGCTTTACCTCGCATAGCTTCTGAAGGGGATGGAGAGGAAGCCACATTGCACTGGGGGACACTGGGGAAGCCAGGCCACAAGGGAGCCCATGGTTGTACCAACTGGTGGCACTGTGGGACACAGGGTGAGGCTCCTATGTCTCCTGCAGGTCCAGACCATAGCTGCCCAGCTGGTTTCTGCTCTCTATTACCTGCACTCCCACCGCATCCTGCACCGTGACATGAAGCCCCAGAACATCCTGCTGGGCAAAGACGGCGTTGTCAAGCTCTGTGACTTCGGGTGGGTCTTGGGGCCAGCTTGAGGAGCAGCCAAGGGGTGTCCTGGGTGCTGTAGAGAAGGAGGGGGAAGTGTGGAAGGGCACCTGAATTCCATGCATCTATAGAGGTTGAGCAGGGATGGGGGATTTTGGACTCGAGAGGGGAGAGGTGTTGGTAAACTCATAGGGATCTCCCTGGGAGCTGCAGTGGGTGTTTCAGCCTGAACTGGTGGTCTGTGCTTTGCTCTGAGCAGGTTTGCCCGTGCCATGAGCATCCACACCATGGTGCTGACCTCCATCAAGGGCACTCCGCTGTACATGTCTCCTGAGCTGGTGGAGGAGCGGCCGTATGACCACACGGCGGACCTGTGGTCTGTGGGCTGCATCCTGTATGAGCTGTTTGTGGGCACCCCGCCCTTCTACACCAGCAGTATCTTCCAGCTCGTCAGCCTCATCGTCAAGGATCCTGTCAAGTGGCCTGAGGCCATAAGCCCAGTCTTCCAGGTGAGGGAGAAGACCCTGTCTGTGGGCTGAGATCTGTTAATGCGGGAGCAGCTTTGGCCTTGCCTGCTGCCATGGTTGGTCACTCTTGGGTTTTATGTCCCATAACAGGGATTTCAGAATATAGAGAAGGGCCTCCTGGGAGGGGCACAACTGTCACTGCTGTCCATAAGCTGGGAAACTGGGACCAACAGCAGAAGAATGATTTACTGGGCTGGGAAGGGAAGTGTCTTCCCATCTGCCTTAGGCACTAGAGTCAGTCCTTTCCCAGAGCCAGGCTAGCCTCCTAGGTGCCCTCAGAGGGCAGGGACTGGTGGGTATGCTGTACTCACTGGTGGGTGCTGACCATGTGTGGTTGACCCTGGTGCTGTGCTACTCTGCAGAGCTTTCTGCAGGGACTGCTAATGAAGGATGCTCGCCAGCGCCTGTCGTGGCCGGAGTTGCTCTCCCACCCCTTCATTGCTGGACGGGTTACTGGTGAGTACCACCTCTTTTTTTTTGCGCTAGCCAGGTCCATTTTTTCCTACTTCTGCCTGGATGCTGGGAGGACCACACCGCCTTGCTGTGTTTTACTGCTCTGGTCTTTGCCTCCCTCCCTCCTCTCAGCTTTCTCCAAGAACTAACCCCTAGCTCCTGTCCCTGGGCTTGCTCTGGATCTCCAGGATTCCCCTGGGATCCTAGAGCCGGTCACTCTCCCTCTGTCCTAAGGGAGAGCTGCTGCTCAAATTCTCCCCTCACCTCCCCAGTGATTGATGACACAGAAGAACGTGGGATCTCAAACCCCTTCACCACTAAGCTGTCCCCAGAGCTGCAGGCCCTGAAGGAGCAGCAAGCCCATTCCATACCCCCCAGGAGTGGCCAGTCCAAGATCCTGAGAAAGGCCCGGCAGAAGATGGTTGAGGAGGCGCAGAAAAAGGTGGAGGAAAGTGTGGGATTCCCTGGACTGTGTTCCACAGTCAGGGCAAAGGAGGGGCATTGAAAGGGGACCTGGGAGGAAAGATGGAAGGTATGTGGGTCAGGCTGGGTTGTCAGCTGCATATGAAGCAGGACATGGAGTCCTCAGGATGGTGGGGTCTAGGGAGCTCGTCTGGCTGGCTGAGTAATCCTATCCTGACCACACTCCTCTACCCAGGGGCAGCTGAAAGCAGGTGATGCATCTATGAAGGACTCTGGCAAAGAATCCCCAGGGCACAAGCCTAGAGCAGCTCCAGGGAAGGAGGCCGTTGAGGAGAGAAAGCCACCAGCTGCCTCCAAAGAGGAGAAACATGGTGTCCTGCAAGGAAAGAGCAGCATAGCAGAGTGGGAGCTGGAAGAGCCTCCTCCCAATCCATGGTGAGGGAGAGCTGAGGCTGGGACAGGAGAAAGAGAGGAAGGCAGGGTCATTCACTGACTGTACTGTTTCCCTGACCAGGGAGCACACCATCACTCGAGACTTCGAGCGGGAGTTTCCTGGAGCAGGCACCACTCCACAGGCTGGTGCTGGCAGGGCAGAGGCCCTGTGCAGGCACAGCATTGAGGCTGTGGACCTGGAGAGTGAGGTAAGATGGTGCCCTTCGGTGAGGACAGCAGGGCCAGTCCCCAGGAGCTGGTACAGAGACTCTGGGGCCCACAGGATCTGTGGCACCACCCTTTCTCCTCTGCGGGCAGGAGCTGGAGAGTGATGAGGAGTGGCAGCACCTGATCAAGGCCACTGAGCCCTCAGCCATGCAACTGAGCGTGCTGCTGAGCCTCCTGAGGGACCCAGCCTTCCAGAACCGTGTCCAGGCCCTCCTGGCAGACTCTGCTCAGCAGGTGAGTGATGGCTGGCCCAGGCAGCTGTGACTGGGGACATGGATGCCTTTTTCCCCAGTATTGGGTTGGGAGAATTGGGAGAGTCCTCAGTCCACCCCCTAAAAATGTCCTCTACTCCGGAGCTGGAGCTGTCACATGCTTCTAGCTTGCCATCTGCTCCCCTGTTGTTCCCTGCCTGAATGGGTTGAAGGGCTGCCTAATGGTTGATGGAGAGGCCAAAACCACTGCTAATCCTGAGCTCTTCTGGCTTCTCTGTGGTCCAGGTGCTGAAAGGGATGCCGGAGGGAGCCTCCCGTCTCCGTCCTGTGCTCCGTGTCGTGGGCAACCTCCTGGCTACCCGGTGTGACTCTGAGCTGATGGCCCACTTCTGCCGAGAGCTGAATGTGCCTCTGTCCCTGCTCTGTCTAGCCAGGCAGCTCCTGGAGAGTGGACGAACCAAGCAGGTGGGTGTAGAATCCCAGAGAGATCTGGGCTCCTTCCAGCCCTGCAGAGTGCTGGTGCTGAGGAGGGCCTGGTGTCTTTTGGGAGCTGACTCACAGGACCAGTGCCTCTTCCAGGCACCTTTGAGAAGGGGAAAGTCTTGGTGGGGGAGGATCCTGCTGCAGTGGTGTTGGGATGGCCAGCAAACAGTCTGCACTTGCTGTTTCTTTCTGGATCCTGCAGCAGCCCTGGTGTTTCACGATGCTGACAGACCTCCTTGTGGTGACCACAGTTTACTTCAGCAGTGAGTGCAGCCTGGAGGAGAGAGGGCAAAATGACAGGTAGGGACAACCCTCTGTGTGGCCACTTCAGGGACCTGGCAGTGGGTGAAGGGTGGTGTTCATTCTCTGTGGCTGGGGCTGTCTCCATGGGGAAGTATCATGCCCTAAGCACTTTGTGCCATATCACTGTGCTCACAGAGGAGCGCTTTCCGTGAGTGGCACAAATGGAGGGGAAGGCACAGCTGATGAGTTTGGTTGTGCTGCCTACTGACAGCAGTGCTGTCTGCTCCATTAGCCAGGGCCATATGGGTCTGGCCAGATCCTGTCCTCACAGCCAGGGGCCACGTTTCCCTGCTCTACTCTGCTCTTGCTGCCTCCCCCAGCCTGCAGGTCTTCCAGGACAGTGCTGATTGCTTCCTAGCCCTGCTGCTGGAGGTGCTGGCTGAGCCAGCTGACAGCGAGATGAGACTCTGCCAGCAAAGCCTCATGGTAAGGGTGCTTCTGCTTCCCTTTTCCCCACCCTCTCCTCCAGGGACAGAAGCTGTGGGGCTGGGGGCGTGTTTCTGGGAGCACAGGCTGAGGACCCTGCTCCCAGCTGTGGGGTCTGTTGCATTCTTGTCAGGGCAAGTCTCACCCCCTGGGGTTTTGAGGGAGTTTCTACATGCAGAAAGGAGGTCTCTGAGGGGGCATCTTCCCTGGCTGTGCCTCCAACTTACTCTCAGCCAGGATGAAGCTGCATGTGGCTGGAGAGGGCATTTAGAGGTCCCTGAGGCTCCAGCAAATGAGTCCTTCTCCCATCTCTGCTGTCGTCCCCCCACATCCTTCCCCGTGGTCCTTCTCTCTCCTCCTACCGTCTGTCTGCGGTGATGGCAACCTCTGTGTCTCCCCCAGTGCTTCACCCTGCTCTGTGAGAGCCTGGATGTGACATATTCTTCCGTCTCTGCCTCCTTCTATGCCAGCTTGCGAGAGAAGCATCAGCCACTACTGAACAGACTCCTCCAGGGATCCATCTTGGAGCAGCCTGCGCTGCGAGGTAGCAGCTCACCACTTCCTGGGGCTTCCCCTTCCCTTCCTACTGTTGGGCTTCCCCAGAGCGCTGATTGCTGTTGCAGTGAGGTTGGCTGGAGGAGACGGCTGAAGTTTATCTGCCTAAACCCCTGCTAAACAGGGCCTTCCTCTCCCTTGATCCCACATCTCACCCTCCTTGTGCCACAAGCCTAACTTTTCCTCTCTTTGCCTCCAGCCCCATCCTTCTACCCCTCAGTGTCCCTTAATCTTAGCATGTCTCCTAAGCTCTGTCCCTGTGCAGGTGCGGCGATGGAGGCCGAGTCAGCCCATGCCCAGAGCCCATGTGTGGCAGACCTCTTTGTGGCTGCATTGGCTGCTGCCTGCACCATCCCCCTGGAGAGGAACGGCTGTCGGGTGGCCAAGCAGCAGGTCAGGCCAGCTTCCTTTGCGGGGTGGTGAGGTGTGGTTCCCACAGGGCAGCAGCCCTTTCCAGAAGGATCTCTTTTTCAGCGGTAAAGCAGAGGGCTGGGGTCCTCTGGCTTTGGTGGCTTCAGGACTGGCATTTGCAGGCTGCTCCAAGCCAGCCAACAGCTGAGCTTTAGGGGTCAAAGGGCTCTTCAATGAATTAAGAGACTCACACCTGGGGTCTGAACTGCAGGAAGGGCTAAGTAAAGGATGAGGCGATGCAGAGAAAACATGAAGAATTCTTATATGACAGTGATATGAATTCTAAGAAATCTGAAGTTGAATGGACAATAATAAGAAGGAAAAGAAAATCTGCATTTGAATATTTAACTCAGCTTTGAGTCAACATGGCGGGAAGCAGAAGAGGAATTTCCCCTTGCTCATCTCAGCTCTGGGACTGCGTCAGAGCCTTGTTGGGTCATGGCAGATGGGCATCCCTTTATAAATGCAGGCAAAATATAGGAAGCAGATGCCTTCTTTTGTAAATTTGTTGCTAGCATTAAATGCCTTAGGTCTGTGCAGTGCTTCAGGTGCCCAGGGTGCAAACCAGGCTGATTCTTGCAGGTTGCCCAGGAGGTAGCTGAAAAGCTTCTGGAGGGAGAGAGTCAGCAGCTTGGGAGACTGTTGGGGAGACTGGAGCATCCAAGCTGTTCCTTGAACGTGCTGAAGGTAATACATGTATATGGCTGTGCCCAGAGATGCCTGGACATTTGGTCTGGGTTGAAGAGCATGGAGAGTGGTGGGGACTGTGGGCTTAGCCCTCAATGACTCTATCTGCCTGGTGTAAGTTGTTGACTAAATGAGCCCACAGTAGCCATGGGGTGTGACTGGGATGGGCCTTGTTGCGCTGTCCCTAGGGGCTGGTAGAACCTCTCCTCTCTGCTTTGCAGATCCTTTATGCTGGCTGCCATGCCAGCCCGAGCCTGTGCCAGCACCTGGGAAGGAGCCAACAACTGTGGGGTTCCCTCATGCAGCTCTCAAAGGGCGAGGTAGGATTGACCATAGCCCCAGTGTTAGGGTAGGAGTGTGGGCAAGCAGGACACATTCCTCTGAGCACTGCTTAGATTGATCTGGGGAGCGTGTGAGGAGAGAGTTGGGGGGAGCTTAGTCTGGGGAGTGTGGTTCTACTCCAGGGCTCAGAAATGCCCCCTCCTCCCCTGCCAGCCTCATTATCCCTCTGTGACTCCTGCTCCCTTAGCAGGTGCCCATGGTGGAGGTGGCCCAGGGGGCAGCCTGTGAGGCCTCTCTGTACCTGCTGGCCCTAATCATCCTGCAGCTCCAGGCCTCTCCTCCCAGGTAAGTACCTGCTTTCACTCATGGGTGGGATGGGAACATGCCCTGCCCTGAAAAGCCCTCTGTCTCACACCCTGCCCAGAACTGAGCTCCTGCTCCCATTGGTCTCTCCAATACAGACACACCAGCACAGTTCTGGGCAGTGTGGTTGGGTACTGGGGATGTGGTAGGCCCTGGTGTGAACAAGGAGGTGCTGTGAACCAGGTCTTGCTCCTCCTGCAAGCAGGCTGCTTCCAAGCCTGGGGGATATCTAGATGCTGCTGCTCTGTGGGATGTGAAGCTGTGGGAACACAGTGCCTCTTTTCTGGCCCTTGTGTTTCAGGCTTGAGGAGGTGGTTACCCTGGCCATGGATCTCATCACTCAGTCTCCTGTTGTCTCCCTTGTGGTAAGTTTGCCCACCCTGCCCGAGCTGCCACGAAGAGCTCTGCAAAGCCCCTCTTGCTCTTGGTCTTGCTATTGCTCACTTAGGGTGGGATGGGGACAGGCACAGCCTGGATGTCCCTGACCTGGGTAGGGGGATGAAGAGTCAGCACTGAACAGGCAGACAGGAGAATCCCAAAGGTACTGAGCTCCCTCTGTCCCACAGGGTGCTGCAGCATTCCTCCTGACACAGCTCAGTCACCATGGGGTGGCCTTGAAACTTGAGGGAGAAGAGATCCTACTGGTGGTGATGAACGTGCTGACAGCGCCTGCTGAGGTACAGGATGGGGACAGAGGAGTCATGCTGCCACCCTACTGCGGAGGTGTGCAAAGACGAGCTCAGAACGGTGCAGATGTGGTGCTGCTGCCAGCTCCAGCCTGTGTCCCCTCTTTTACAGCTGCAGCTCCCCCCGCCAATGGGTGCTGGTCTCTATGATGGGCTATTTTTCCTCCTGCTGAAGCTCCTTGCCCAGGTACCAGTCTGCTCCTATCCCCTTCCCTGGTCTCTGCCAAAGGTGTGGGGGCAAAAAGTCCTGAATATGTATGGGTAATGGAGGCTGAGGCAAACAGTGAAACTGGGAAGCTTTGGCTGAGCTGTGCATCCCCATGAAAGCCACCTCATGTCCCTGGGCTGTCTGTGAAGCTCTGGAGGGTTGGTGGGAGAGCGGTGCGCAGGGAGGGGTGATTCATTGCCAGCTTGGAGTGAGAGAGGGCAGAGGTGTACTCGGACTGGCACCATTAGCAGGCGCAGCAGGGCTGCCAGCTGCCCAGCCCCTCTCCTCCCCCTGGGCCATCTCTGCCTAGCCCTGATCTTCTGAGGACTATGGGGCTGGCAGAGCCATGGACCGGAACCCTGGGCAGCCATGAGGGACCATGAAGCCCTCCAACATCTGTCTCCTCACCTCTAGGAGGATGTGACCATGGAGCAGGGCTTTGCTGCTTCAGAGCTATGGAGCATGGTGTGGCATCGTGTTGCTGTGGTGCTTCATGTGGGCAGTGACAGGGCAGCAGTAGAGGAAGACCCACCAAGGGCAGATCACCACATGGCAGAGCCAGACTGGAACCTCCTCTCTCCTCAAGGTAGGCGCTGTGGGGCTGCTTTGGATCCCATTCCACATCCTGCCCTCAGACTTGCCCACACATCTGTCCATGTCCACATCTGGTCCCCAAGGCCAGCAGCCTCAGGGGGCTTTTCTTGAGGATTGCTGTTGTCCTCTGAGGAGAGAGGGCTGCGCTGTCCTGTTCTGTGCCCAGTTGGCAGCAGCTCAGCTGTGCTGGTTGTAGAAGAACAAGAAAGGGTGTCTGTGCTGCATGGAGCATTCACTCTGGCAGGTGTGACCACCATGGGTGCAGATTAGTCTGGATTTGGGCAGGGAAGCACACAGCAGCTTTGAGGCAGCACAGGCAGAAGAGAGGAGACTTTTTAGCCTTCCCTAGCTTTGCCCCTCTGTCGGTTTGTTCCCCCTGCAGGCATCCTGGTCTTCCTCAGCCTGGCCCTCTTCACCTTCACTCGTGAGTCCCACCGGTGCCTGCCTCAGCTCACCCAGTCCCACGGTGTCCTCTTGGTGACGCTGAAGAAGCTGCTGTCTCCTGGCTTCCTGGCATGCCTGGCACAGACGTGAGTTGTGGGGAGGGCTGAAGCGGGCAGAGCTCAGCCGTTGATCAGGGCTAGGACACAAGTACACAGAGGGACAAGAAATTCCTGACCTGGCGCTCGCAGGGAACAGCTCGCCTGCAGAGCCACTCCTTAGTGCCTGGTGCGGGGAATGCACTCTGCCTCTTGCCCTGATGTTTTCCTCATCACCTCTGTATAAAGCCCTCTCTCCCTTACAAATTCAGGCAAGCAGGAGAGGATGGGGACCCAGAGCTTGTCTCAGCTGTGGTGATCCAGGCCTGCCAGCTCCTCTGTTTCCCTTTCGCTCTGAATGTGGATGAAGACACCTTAGCATTGGTCACGGAGGCTGTGAGAGAATCCCAGATCCCTGCCCAGCTGCTGCAGGTACCCTCTTGGTCCTGTGTTTCTTTTCCACCCCGTACTGTGCAAACACCTCCCCACATCACAGCCCTGATGCCTGGTACCACTTCATGCCATGCTGGCAGTTGCTGCCCATGCAAGGATGTCACTGGTGTGCCATGGAGTGCCATGGAGCCCTTGGAGCAGCCTGGCCGGCAAGCTGAGCCCTCTACCAATCTGCTGGCAGCTTTCAGCCGCTGCTTGACTTGGCCCACACATGAGAACAGGGCCTTCAGTGCTGCTGCCTCTCCTTTCTCCTTAGGTCTGCTCTCACCATCTGACCTTCTCGCATGCTGAGCTCCCTGTGAGCCTTTTGTGCCACCTCGTTGTGTCTGATGAGCAGGTCATAGACCAAATCATGAGAGAAGCTGCTGCCTCGGAGCACATCCCTGCCTTCATGATGTCTGCCTTATTTTCAGACAGTGTCACACTCACAACTGACCTCCTGTCTCTCTTGACCCATGTGGCCCGGGCCTGTCCGGAGCACCTGCCCTTTCTCCAGAGGATCCTAAAGGGCTCAGATGTGGCTGACCAGCCATTGATCCACTTGCTTGGCCACCAGCAGTACCCAATACGGGCCAGAACCTGCAACCTGCTGGGCAACCTGCTCCGACACTGCTTTCCCCAGGTGCTGCAGAGCCAGCCTGGCGTGCTGGAGAGCCTGCTGGGGTGCCTGGCAGATCGAGAAGAAAGTGTGCGTAAGGCAGCCAGCTTTGCGGTGGGCAATGCCGCCTACCACACGTCCTGCCCAGCTGAGACCCTGGGCAGGGCTGTGCCCAGGCTGATGTGGCTGTTGAGCGACGCGAAGACCAGAACGCGCTGCAATGCAGCCTCAGCTCTGGGAAACCTGGGCCGGCGCTGGGCAGAGTTTGGGAACCTGCTGATGGAGAGCAAGGTCCCCCATGTCCTGCTGGAAATGGCCTGCTGGGACCCCCAGGAGAGCGTGCGGGAGGGAGCCTTGGTGGCGCTGCGGGCCCTCAGCCAGCACCCCGGGATCCAGCAGGTACTGCACGGGCACCTTGGCTCCTGTGGGACTCGATGGTGCTGGGGAACAGAGACCCAGGCTGGCGACTGACTGCTCTCCCTCTCTTTGCTCCGCAGGTCCTGCTGTCCCTCAGAGCCACTCAGAAGCTGGCTGCGCTGGCCAGTGGCGACTTGCAGCCCGCTGGTGGCAGCTCCCGGCCGTCTTCTGCCCGGCACTGCGAGAAGCTCATCCGCCTCCTCGCACCTCTGCACAGCACCTGCGGGAGCAGTGCTGGAAGCACCCCGCATCCCGGGAATTCCACTGCCCTGCACCAGCGCTGAGAGCTGGTCCTGGGGCTCAAGATGCTCCTTGATGCTGCCTTGGACACGACCGGGATGCTGCAGCGGTACTCTCCTTGTTCCGCCCCGAGGAGTGGTCTGCCCGGACAGCTTCACCCGGGCTCCATAGCCGTGGGCAGCTGTTCCGGGAGAAGTCCCTGCAGCCCTCCAGGCGCTGCCTCTTCCCAGCGCCCTCTGGGTCTCTGTGCTCGGCGCCGTGCGGTCCCGCTCTCCGCCGGGCAGCCAGGGGGCACCGCAGCGCCGGGGCTGCCGGGGTTGTGGTCACGTGGCGCCGCGCCCATCCCTATGGTAACGGCGGCCGTGCGGGTGGTGAGTACGGGAGCGGCGGGGCCAGGGCGCTTCACCCAGGGGTGGAGGGTGGGGTGCGGGCGACCCTGGGCTCCCACCCCCCGGTGCCCACACCGCGGGCGAGGGGGCCCGGTTCCCCCGCTGGCCCCCCGTCCCCGCCGGGGCCCCCAGCTACCCCCGGCCGTGCTCGAGCCCCGCCGCCCCGCAGGTCGCTGCCACGTGTCCCTGCCCCGTGCCCCTGCCCTGCGGCGGTTGCCCTGTGGCCCCGCCATGTGGCCCCTTGGGGTGCGCCGGGCTGGGGAGGCGTCGACATGGGGACGTGCTGGGCTCCCCGTCCTGGGCAGGGCGCAGCGTCCCGGTGGCACCTTTAACCTCAAAGACTTTCACCTGTAGAAATGATAAAGAGGGCGTGTTGCCCGGCAATGCCAGGGAGGAGGAAGAGTCGGCTTCCCTGCAAGCCATGGCCCCAGCAGGCTCCCACAGCGCTTGGAGCAGCAGTGAGGGTGGAGCTGGGGTTGGCTGGACCCAAGTGGGGCGCTGGGATGGCCTGGCTGTTAAACCTTTCACTGGGGTCTCAGCTTGGCTGCTCTGGTGTCATTAAAAGGATCCAATGGGTCTGAAAGGTTTATGGCAGAGCTATGAGAAGTGTTGAAACAAGCCTGGATTGTTTTCCGAATGCCTTCAGGGTCCAGGCTGGGAATGAGTGGCACAGGAGTGGGAAGCCCTGTAGTGCTGTGCCAACTTCCTGTCTCCCTGCCCAGCCAGGCTGCGGACATCTTGAGGTAGGCAGGGTTCAGCTCCACATCAGAACCCTGCCTGCATGGCTACCTGTGATGTGGCTTCTCTTTCTCATTCCTGTGTGCTCCTCACTGAACGGACAAGCGACGTCTAGTGGCTCCTGGGCAGTCTGAGGAAATTAGTAGTGAACTGTTGGTCTGGTTACAGTTTTATCTAAAAAGTTTTCCTTGACTCTTAGTGGTTGTACCCAGCAGATAGGGGCACTTGTCTGTCCTTAACGTTGCTCATTTGCTGCAGTCCTTAAGTTTTGTACTAAGCAAACTTTGTTGATGACAAGTTGGCCCCTTCCACTCTTCAGTCATGCCTGGAGCCCTTCTCAGCATAGCAGGGATTACATTGAGAGGAGGACGCTGATGAGGCCAAATGTCACTGTCCCCAGGTAATTATGCCTGCATAGAGATTTTGTGTCACCGATGCAGGCTGAGGGCTTTGGCTGCTGTACCAGCCTAGTCAGGTGCCACTCCTTGGCATTCCTTGCGATCCTCCTGTGCAGAAAGTCTGGGAATATTTGGCAGCTTCTTCCCAACTTGAATCTCTGTTTTTGCTTCACTCCTGAGCTCTGAGAGACTGCTGTATGGAGTGAGGTGGTTGCGGTGGTTGTGGAATCTTTCCCACCTGGTCCTCATCATGTACTGAAGGACAGACCTGTGAGCTTTTTCTTCCAGTTCCAGACATGTTTCAAAAAAAAAAGTATTGAGAAAAGATAAAGAATTGATGTGTTTTGAACTAATTGAGTAGTTCTTGTCTCCTTGCTACATGTTGATATGTTATACTTGTTCCACTCACTCTGAGTCTTCCACCTTTATCTTATTTCTTTGCCAAAGACTGGGAGTGTGGCCAGGCTGTCTAAAACCAGAGTGAGCTGTGCTGACCACCTGTCGGTTCTTGGACTGGTGGACAAGCTCTGCCCATGTCTTGTGTAATTCTTGTGTACCTTTTCTCTCTTTGTGAAATCTGACAGAGAATGCTGTCCCTTTGATTCGCTGTCTACGTGGATCTGCTGGAAGGTGTTTCCATCTTCCTCACAGAAACAGTCAGGGCTGTATACACTCAATGCTTTACCTGCTTGTTTTTAACCCAGAATCATTTCCCTACTCCAGTTTACACTGCAATACGGCTGCTCCCATAGCCCAGATGATGAGAAAGTATAAATCAGGGGTGAGAGCAAGAGCAAGGACTTCCCAGCTTTGTTGCTGGGAAACTACAGAGCTGCATGGTCTGGTGTTGCTGGTGCCAGGTCTGCCTTTGGTGGCCCAGATGGAAAAGTCACTATCCTTCAGTAGTGATGGTGACTCCACACTCTGGACATTTTGCCCTTTGGTGTGTGGCCACCACGCTCTCTGGTCATAGTGAGGTCAGCCTGCCCAAGCACTGAGCCAGCCCTTTATTTTGGATGTCCCCGGTGCGTTCCTTCCACTCCCGCCTGGATTTTCTGCTTAACCACGCTGGAGTCCCTCACCTCGTCTGGCACTGGGCTCTCATGTCCTGAGAGTGGTGAGAACGTCCCCTGTGAGCTCGGATGTGTGAGCCTTCAGTCCCCAGCCCATGTGTGTGTGGAGGGAGGCATCTGCTGCAGCACAGGGAAGGTGGTGACTGGATTCCAGCTCTCCTGTGGCTTGGTCCAGCACCCCACTGCTCCTAAGGTGTGCCTGCCTCCCTCCCTGCCACCTGGGGAACGGGAGCGCATACTAGAGCTGCTCTGATCTTCTGACAGGGCAGTGCTATGCTGGGTTAAGGGATTATTTTGGGCAGTCATGCTCTTCTCACACCTTCTCTGTTCAGCATAGAGTGGAGTTCAGCACTACTGCTGTTGAATTGAAATGACTGGCCCCAGCACAAATACCGGGCACAAATGTAATCCCGGGATGCAGGTGGAATTTGCTGACATGTCTCCATGGTGGGTGGTTTCTCACTGATAACTTTTTTTCTGACCTGAGTGGCCAAGCAAAAACTTGGTGTCTTAATTAGGAGCAAAACTGGTCATCGTTCTGTACCTCTGGTTTTGCACCCAAACATGCTTCTGCAGGGCGATCCTGAAGCTGAGATGGAGCAGCAATGAGTAACTGTGTGACAAAGTAGTGCGCCAGGCTGTTGGCCCCTGTGCCACTGGCATTTCTGTGGTGGTGGAGCTGTCTCAGAGCTGTCTTGTCCTCACAGACTTCTCTCATAGCCAGGAGGAGCTCTTCAGCCTGAACTTGCAGGTGGCCTCCGGTGCTGTTTTTATCTTGGTGTGTGATGGCACTTGAGGCTGCTTGTTTCCTGGAGCTGATGTAGGTGATGGTAGTTTCCTTGCTGATGGAACACAGGAGTTGATGCCTACCAGGTATAAGAGCAGCCCCAGGCACTGTCAGCCCGTTGGTTTCAGGTCAATGTGCTCGATCTTGCTGAAAGCTGTTAATTTGTTTTTGAAGAGGTGTAAACCCTTATTTTGAAATGTCTCTTGGTTTAAAAACCTGTTTATTTGGTGGTGGTGTTAACTCACTTGTTCAAGGTTTAATGAAAAGCTCCAGAGCTGTGTACTCAGGTCTTCATCAAAACAAGATGTTATCCTTTCTAATGGTGAAGAATAGGCTAAGATTGCACCCCGCAGTGGCATAGAAAACAATAGCAAATCACAGTTGTCTGCCTTTCCACCCGCCTTTTGTGACTGTGATGCTGACAGCACATTATCAGGTCAGCTTGCAGCTCATACATTTGTAAGCTCTTGTTATTTTAAGTGTGTCACCACAGCTACTGTTTAAAATAACCTCCCCAGCCAAACTCTCATGGTGGAGGGAGGATATTCACACCCGAGCTCTTAAGGTCTCTTCTTTCCCATTTGAAATGGGTCTGCAAGGAGCTGCCGTGCTGCTGTTAGAGGAGTGTGGGCTCTGGAGAGGCTCAGGCTGGAAGAAGGGACCTCGGGGTGCGCAGTGGCCCTGGTGTGCCTCCAGGTAACTTCCCAAAGCTTGCGAGCAGGCTGTGCGGTAATAAAAAGCGCTAGTGAAAAAATTGTAAGCAGGTGCAGCTGCACAGTCACTCTAACAGTGACAACTCTGGCCTCTGTATTTATTGTGGGTCAATAAGTCCAAGCCAAAATCCATTAATTACTAGTAATGATGTTTGGGTTTGACTTCCAGCCGTGCCAGTTTGCCCTGGGCTTTTCTTAGCTCACGTTCCTGCAGTAAAATTTCCAACTGTAGTTTTATGGCTGTTGTGAACAGCAGAATCAACACCTGCTCCTTTGCCATAGGGCTGGGTTGGGAGAACTAGGATTGCATCAAGCTGTCACCTTCCTCCACCTCGAAGCTCTGATGGAGTTAAATGTGAAGGGGAAGCTTCTCTGGCTGGTAACCAGCAGGAATTTACCTTGGGGCAGGTGACATGGCTCCAGCCCAGAGCCACAGGGATGTGGCAGAATGTGTCCTGTTGTGCCCACAGTGTAGCACATGAAAGTGCTTCCATTTCCATTGCTCCTGGATGTTCAGCAGCTGCTTCACCAAGCTGTCCTTACAGCGAGGACAGGAGCTTGTTTGCAAGCAGTCATCAGAGGTGACTGTGCTGGAATACAGGAGATAGGACAGGAGTGTGGATGGTGGGAGGGCCAGGCAGCACAAGCTGGTGATGCCAGTCTGGATGTATCCTGACCTGCCCTGTGCAGGAAATGCTCTTCCTTTCATCATTTCTGCTCATATCTCTCAGCTTCTGTGTCCCCACAGGGAAACAGCGATGGTTACTAGCTATGAGACAGCACAGTCCTTGCCTGGAAGCTGTTCGAAAGGCTGTGCCTCTTCCTTCTGCAACTGCCACTTCCAGTGCACCCCTGCTCTGTGCCAGTCTGGCCGCTTCTACGGCTCCGTGCCAAAACTGCTCTGGAGAGGGGCAAGTTCAGCATATTGTCCCTGTGCCACTGCGGGGCTGGGGACCAGCCCTGGCGGAGCAGGTGGTGCTGGCTAAGGCCATGCCATGGCCAGATCTCCACCCTGGCAGCTGAGGATGCTGGTGGAACCCCTGTGCTTGTGCTGGTCACACCTGTGTCGCCATTGTCACCTACTTGTGGTTTAGCCCTAGCCAGCACCTCCCTACCACACAGCTGCTCGCTCACACCTTTCCCCCAGTGGCATGGGGAGGAGATTCAGAAAGAAAAAAAGGTAAAAGTTTCAGGTTGGGATAAAACCAGTTTAATAGGACAGCAAAAGAAGAGAAAAAAATAACGACAATAAAAGAATACACAAAACGAGTGAAGCACAGTGCATTTGCTCAGCACTCAGAAACCGATGCCCAGCCTATTCCCCAGCAGCGATCCCTGGCCCCCTGGCCTCCTCCCCCAGTTTGTATAATGAGCATGACGTCCTGTGGTGTCAAATACCCCCTTGCCAGCCTGGGTCAGCTGTCCTGGCTGTATCTTCTCCCAGCTTCCCCTGCACTCCCCACACTTTCCTTGGCAGTGTGGGAAGCTGAAGAACACTGTCACAGCTCAACCCAGGACAGTACTGACTGCTTATTCTGTACATAGAATCATAGAATGATTTGGGTTGGAAGGAACCTTAAAGACCAACCAGTTCCAATCCCCCCTGCCATGGGCAGGGACACCTCCTACCAGACCAGGCTGCTCAAGGCCCCATCCAACCTGGCCTTGAACACTTCCAGGGAGGGGGCATCCACAGCTTCCCTGGGCAACCTGTGCCTGTACCTCACCACTCTCATTGTGTAGAATTTCTTCCTAATGTCAACTGTAAATCTTCCTCCTTTCAATTCAAAGCTGTTCCTCCTCGTCTTGTTGCTACTTGCCCTTGTAAAAAGGCCTTCCTCAGCTTTCCTATAGCCCTTCAGGCTGTAAAGCCTCTCTGAAGCCTTCTCTTCTCCAGGCTGTACAACCCCAATTCTCTCAGCCTGTTCTCATAGCAGAGGTACTCCAGCCCTCTGAGCATCTTCGTAGTCTCCTCTGGACTGGTTCCAACAGTTCAATATCCTTTTTATGTTGGGGATTCCAGAACTGGACACGATACTCCAGGCAGTGTCTCACAAGAGTGGAATAGATGGGAAGTCATGCCCAGATCCTTCATTTTACTATTAGTCATCACCACTTTCCCTGTGTTAGATGTGTGTATGCACACACACACAGATCTTATTCCCTTACTCTATGGGTCTTCCCTCTGCAATGTCCATTGGGTTCATTTAATCCATGACTTTTGTTTCCACCTGCCATGACAGCCTTCAAGGGCCGGAGAGATGGTGTGTGGTGTCGGATTGTTACCAGCTGCATCCCAAGCTCGCAGCTGGTGTATCTGGCGCAGCCCAAGCGCACGGTCTGCAAGTCGAAGATGTCAGTCTCAGGGGAGTTGCTGGCCCCAGATGCTGAAGCCACTTCTGGTTCTGTCACTGCTGTACTTTGCTCAGTTTCATCAAAGTTTATTCTTCATTAATTTGGGTAATTCTTACGGTAGTACCCTCAATAGGGCATGTGGCAGCTGTACTGATGTTGTACGGTGGCAGGGTTATTTAGAAATGGACATCACACAATTCAATTCACTGGTAGTTCTCACCCAAAATCAAATCCCCTTGAGGTCCACATCGGGCTTCGGACCTAGGTCCATGAGCAAAAGGAATCCCATGAATGTGTTTGCCTTTGCCTGTGGCAGGACTAACCCAGAGTGTCTTCCTTAACACATTCTTCATCCACATACATGGTCTTTATTCCCTTCTAACGCACCTGGAAATTCAGGCTGGTAGATCCCCTGGTGTTAACTAACCAGGGGCTTTTGCTACATCTGTATGCCAGTGTTTGAAGGTCCCACTACTCATGGCGTTCAGTGTAGTTTTTAGCAGCCCCTGGTATCCATTGGTCTTCCCAGAAGCCAGTGCATGGTGCATGACAGGGCATGCGATTCACCAACTCAGTTCTTGGCTCTTTGACCCAGGCATGTAGGAGGTTGTTTTGGAAATGAGTCCATAGGGGAATGTTGTCATAGGGGTTGTTTTCAAGGCCCAGGATAGTGTTCCAGGTGGTGGCGTGGTGGATGCGTTTCCAGTCATCCAGTGGTTACTTTCACCATTGTAAGCACAAGGTGCTTGCCTTGGCGAGTTTAATTCTATCCCAGCTGAACCCAAGATATGAGAGTCCAGAGCAGGGTCAGATAGGGCTCCTGCTGGCACATTCACGCCTGGCTCTAAGCCAACTGTAGGATTGCACATCGCTTGTTACAGCTTCATTAGGCCAAATGACTTCTATTTTTATAGCAGGATGAACCACTGATAGCTGCAAAGCCAGGCGTAGCCCAGGCGCAGGTGGCTTTCACTGCCTGCTGGTTTTGCAAGGTCACTCACAGCTGGGTGCAAGCACAGGCAGTGGCCAAGCTGGCAGTCTGAGCGGTGACACTGCAGTGACAATCCCCTCTGGGCAGGGATGTCTGGGACAGTTTCATTTGCCTCCTTGTATTTGTATTTCGCTTTTTCACACCTGTATTTGCTGCTGTGCTGGGGTCACTTGCAGTTCGTGAGTACTTGTGGCCCGGGTGCATCTGTGGGATGGTGTGTGGAAGCCAAGCTTTGCTTGTTTACTCGGGGAAACTTGAGCCAAGGGGGATGGTGGCATCTGAGCCACAGCCTCTTTGCTCTGTGCTAATCACTGTGAATGTCACAACATGGCCGAGTTTGCTGCCGGGCACGGGTCAGGTAGCGATCAGATAGTGCGGTAAGCTCAGCTGTGTATGGCCCACAGGATTCCTGTCCCTGCGGCTTGGAGCCCCTCTGGGCTGCAGCTCACAGAGGGACACAGCTGCCCCGACCTCAGCACAGCTGTACAAGCGCTAATAAGCAGCCGTGGACGTGGAGGAGACCTGACCCGTCTGTACCTCCGTGCAGAGCCTGGCAGGCTGCAGGTCTCCTTGAGGACAAATAGTTCTTATGGGATTCTTCGTGGGACGTTCCCACCTCGTACAGCCTGCAGCTGGGATGATGCCCAGTGGATCTGCACTGGGAACGGGGGACCTGATTCGCAGGTCTGTGGGGGTGTAGGTCTGGCAGGTGCAGGCCTGTGTGGGGTGTAGGTCTGTGCGGGTGTGGATCTGTGCGGATGTAGGTCTGTGCGGGGTGTGGGTCTGGGATGTGTAGGTCTGTGTGAGTGTGAGTCTGTGTGGGTGTAGGTATGGTGGGGTTAGGTCTGGCAGGGGTAGGTCTGTGTGGGTGTGGGTCTGTGTGGGTGTAGGTCTGCGTGGGTGTAGGTCTGGTGGGGGTAGGTCTGTGTGGCTGTGGGTCTGTGCGGGTGTAAGTCTGGCGGGTGTGGGTGTGTCTGACCCAGCCTGTGGTGGGAGTGAGCTGCTGCCAAGGTACTACCAAGCAGCCAGGGGGTCTTGTAGTGGCTGCACTTTAAATGCTGCAGCCCAGGCTTGATGTCCAGGTGAGAAAGGAGTGTGCATGGGTGCTGCAAGGAAACTGAAACGTAATGGTTAAATGCTCTGCTTGCCCTTCTTTTTAAACCTTTTTAAACGTGCAACCTTGTGGGAGTTGGAAGGTGGAAAAGCAAGGAGCCAGCCAGCCTGCTTGGGTGCAGCTTCCTGTTGCGGCGGTATCCAGGGCCCTCCAGGCGTGTGTTAAAGCAAGCAAATACCTGGTGCATGGTTTGTTTTCTCTTTCTCTTCACCCCCGGCAAGCTGATCTTACAGGCATAGTGCAATATTTCATATTGAGAGGATCCGGGACACCTACATCCACACCTCTGTGGCCTGCTAGTTGCTCCTTGCAAGAGATGTTTCCGCAGGACTGCAATGGAGGCAATGTGTGTGTAACTATCCCCAACATGAGAAGGATGTGGAACTATTGGAGCGGGTCCAGAGGAGGCTACAAAGATGTTCAGGGGGTTGGAGTACCTCTGCTTTGAGCACAGGCTGAGAGAGTTGGGGTTGTTCAGCCTGGAAAAGAAAAGGCTCCAGGGAGACCTTAGAGCAGCTTTCCAGTACCTGAAGGGGCCACAGGAAAGCTGGGCAGGGACTTTTTACAAGGGCCTGTAGTGATAGGATGAGGTGGGTAGGTCTAAATTGGAAGGGGGAAGATTTATGTTAGACATTAGGAAGACATTCTTCATGCTGAGGGTGGTGAGACACTAGCACAGGTTGCCCCGGGAAGCTGTGGATGCCCCCTCCCTGGAAGTGTTCAAGGCCAGGTTGGATGGGGCCTTGAGCAGCCTGGTCTGGTGGGAGGTGTCCGTGCCCATGGCAGGGGGATTGGAATTTGTTGGTCAACCATTCTATGATCCTGTGATTCTATGAACTGCCAGTCTCTGGAAACTGGGGTGGTGATGTTAGAACAGCCCTGCGATTGCTCTTTGCTGCCTTCTCAGTCCTGAGCTCTTTTGGACGCCCCCAGCTTTCACTCAGCTTTTCTGTGAGGTTACAGAAATTAGAAACTTGTTCATTCTAAAATCAAGGGCTGAGGTTCTCACCTGGTTGTGTGACCTTGGAAGCTAAAGCTTTAAGGAGCAGGCAGAATAAAAAGAATCAGACATTTTGAGGCCTGTGCTGGGGCCGGCAGGGCTGGTGGTGGAGCTCTCAGTGCACTTTGGAGATGCAGACCTGTTCCAGTGGTCTCTGGCTGCCGTGCCAAGTCCGAGGCAGGAGGGCAGGTGGCTTCTCCTTAGAGCTGAGGTGCTGTGCTGGGTCTGCAGCCCCAGCCTCAGCTGACAGCAGAGTGCTGCAAGTTTTCCTGCATATGGCACTTCTCCCAGAGCCTTCACTAAGTTGTCCTTTGCATTCTCAGCACTTTTCATGCTGTTGTCTTGTTTCAGGCCAGTAAAGATGCTGCTGTAGATGACTGACTCCCTCATGCCTCATGTGCTATGGCTCTGCATGGCATCTGCAGGACCAGAACAAGCTAATCTGAGCCCCAAACAGAAGTGCATCAGGCTCAGGTCGGCCACCCTTCTGGCAGGGACAGCTTTGCTGCGCTGGGCCTGGCACCTCCCTCAGCAGCAGGTGAAACCCATATGGGATTTAGAACAAACACATGTGAGTCCTTTCCAGGATTGCAGCCTGCTGCCCTCAGGGATCCCTCTGCAGCAATCCTGCTTCTTGTGCCCACACACATCCCGGTGAAGGCACCCTCCCAAGCCTGCCATTGGCCCAGCCCTGCCTCGATCTGAGCAGGAACACTCTGCCCTGCCAACGCTGCTGTCTCAGACCCAAGCCCTATGGGTTTCCTTTCTGAAGCCTTCCAGATGGTCTCTCTGCCACAATAAGGGTGATGTCTTCCTTGCTGATGGAGCCCTGCCTGCTGCCTGCGCTGCTGGAGGAGCACTCTGGGACTGGGATCAAAGGCTCTGCCCTCAGCTCAGGTCAGCAGGCTTCCAGCCTCTATAGACCAGTGCTCAATAAAAACTCCTTCCTACGGCCAAGCAGTGCTGAAGTGCCTCTACTGCAGTCTCCAGAGATCAAGAAGGTGAAAAACAACCACAGCTTCCCTGCTGCCCCATGGCCCCGCTCTGGGGACAATGGGAACTGCTGTCCTGGCAGCCTGGTCAGTGAAGCAGTGAAAAGTAGCAACCTTGTGTTGGAGCAGACTGCGGGCCCCTCCTTGACCCTTGTGCCTGGTGGTGCAATCCTCAGGAAGGACTGGTGCTCGCAGGAGGATGCTGAGAGGAGAGTGCACAGCTTAACAGTGAAGGAGCCAGAGATCAGCCTGACAGAGGCTGTGCCGCCGCTGGCTGGACAGACGGCCACGTGCAACAGCTTTGGACATGAAGTCGAAAGCTCTGGCCTTACAACTGTGGGCAGCCTGTCCAACTGGAACAGCAAGTGGGGGCGGCACATCGTAGCACAGCTCACCCTGGAAGAAACCATCACTCCCCTGAACCTGGAGCTGGGCAACCATCGCCTTAACGGTAACTCGAGCCTTGCAGGCACTGATGGTGCTGTCATCTGCACTAAGCTTGTCAGCGTCCATCTCTTGGCCCCACATACTGGCTCTCCCAATCACAGTGCTGATTGCCGGCTTGTGGACATGCAGAGCCCACGCAGTGGGGATCAGGTAGCGAGAGCAGAGCCTCTGCACCTTGCTGCAATCTCTGAAGTCGCATCTCAGATGTCCACCATCCAACTGGAGGAAAAGGATAAAGAGGCCCAGACTGTGCTTCCAGGAAAGCTTGAGTAAGTAGAGCCAGGAGGCAGAGGGAGGCTATGGAGGCTGGGCTGGCTGTACTGGGAGATTATGCACTATGGGCACTGCAGGAGTGGCCGTAAGGAGAACTATGGGCTGTGTCTCTGAGCAAAACCCATTTGTGGCAACTTTGTGCCGGAGGAGCCTTCCTGCCACCCTCAGCTTGATGCAGGTACTCGGGGAGGCTCCAAGCCCGTCCACCTTCTCCTTCAGCCAACAGCGTGGCATTATTAGCTCGTTCCCTGCACAGTCATGAGGCCCTGCCTGCTGTGGCAGGCTCTGCGTGTATCTTGGGTGAAGATAGCTGTCAAGCCAGGTCCAGGGTTCCTAAAGGAATGCAGAGCTGATACAGGACAGGGAGGGCGCAAGGACACGTTGCTCCTGCTCTCCTGATGGGAGAGGGTGTCCTGGTGCCTTTTGCTTTCTGGCTGCTCTGGAAAATGTTCCCTCTCAGAGCACCCTGAGGCCTCTCCATCTTGGTAGCTTGGGATGAGCACTTGTACATCAGCACTGGGGAGGCGCTGCTGTCACTCCCCTGCCCACGTTGTCTCATACTACCTCATTGGCTTCTGGGCCATTTGACCCTGGGTAGCACATGCCACTCCTTCTGATGTGGTGTCCTTTGTCCCAGTGTCACTGCTGAAGAGTCGTGGCAGGAGCCTAGCCATCCCCTCAACGAAGCGGAGGAAGAACTTCCTGATGGCCTGTACGACAGCTGCAGTCAAGAGGAGGAGGAGGACAGTAAGTGCTGGTTCCCCGGGAAGTGCTGTGCTCGGTGCCTCCAGATGGAGAGCGTGGGGGCTGTCTGGGAGCTGGGGGTGAGCAAAGCTGCCCTCCTGTCTTGCATTCGTGCTGTCATTTCAGGATGACGTACAGATTATGATGAACCCAAAAGCTATTTAGAAGCAAAGAGGAACTGCATGAGTTCCTCTGGGGAGTGGCCTAGAGTTCACCACTGGCCTGCTCAAAAACTTATCTATGGCTTCTTTGTGTGGGACTGTCAGCTCCATCCCCTGCCCTGCCTTTTTATGCCACCATTTAGTGAGCAAAACCCAGGATCCAAGGATTCGGGGCAGCTGAGAAGGTTTTTTTCCTCTGGGGTATTTGTTTTCTCTCTTCTCTTCCTAACTCTGTGTGCACTCAGTCTCCACCAAGAAAAAACTTGAGTCTGTGCCCCTCCTGCAGGTGACTCGGATGCTTCCTCTATCACTGCTGTGTCATCCCATGGCTCTGCTGCTCTTGCATCCAGGTGAGTAATTGTAAATAGGGCACTGCACCTGGCATCTTTGCCCAAACTTGCTAGTGTTTACCCTCTGTGGTGACAGAGAAGAGCTGTAGCGTGTGAGGGAGGGGAATGAAGATAGTAACTGGCTTCCCAACCAAAATGAGCTTCCTTGTCTCCCTGCAGACAAAGGCTACTTCTGCTGCTACACTTCTGCTATGAAGGTGCATCCACCACAGCAAAACAGGGGTCTGAATTTCATTGCCAGTCACTGGGTTGGATTTACTGGTTTAAATTGTGCTCTTGCAGTGCTGTTGCCTTGCAGGTGAAGCAAAAGGAAGGCATCTTGGGCCAGAAATAGCAAATGCTCCTTAGGGTCTTGTGTCTCAGCTGTGCATCCCAGAAACAAGTGCTGCTGCCTGGATTTTTCTCTAACCTTTGGAAGGAGGTTTCTCTGGACTGGTCATTCTGTGGTCATCTGAGCCCAGCCTCTGTGACTCCTGGCAGACCTTTCTAGGACCTGTTCTTGCCCATCCAGTAACAGGAGCTGGTCCTTGTAGCTGTTCTGCCCCTTGCACCAGGGTTGCCTTGGGCTTTGCTGTCTGCCTGACAACTTGCTGCTTTTCCATCATGGCGTAACTCACCTGAGAGATGAGGAGGGCTTCCTGTGAGCAAGTGTTGAACCTCAGGTCGCTGCAGGGCTCTGGGTGTGCACATGTGGTTGCTAAAGTTCTGCAGAGTGACATAAATTAAACCAGCATCTGTTCTTAGCAGGACATGGCTGTTGGCCTCTGGGGGCAGATGGGGAAAAGCAGTGCTTGGGCCAAATGCCTCCTGTGGTAGGGAAGGAAGGATGTTGGTCACATCCCTGTATGAGCTCTGGGCTGGCCTTGAAGCCTTTGCAGCTGCCTCCTGCCTTCATTCTGTTGTGGATCATGTCCAATTTTGTGCCGTGGAATTTAAATCAATATAATTCATTGCCAATTAACAAACTTTTAATTACTGATTCTGGCAATGAAAAAAATATTAAATATATATAAAGACTTGAGGAAGACATCTCTTATTTTCCCATCCTGGTCTCCACCTCCTGTACTGCAGGCTACACTCACTTCCTTCAGTGAGAGAAGAGCTGGCATGGGATACTGGGGTCCATATGTTGTGGTTCCTTTTCTTTTGCTGCTCTTTGTTCCTTGCTCTGGCATGGCTTCTCCCACTGGCTGCAGTGGCATATATTTGAGTATATGTTCATTATAAACTTTTTCTTTTCACATCATCACAACTTAAATAGGTGTGTTTTAAATTCTGCCCTTCCTTCCAGCTCTTGGGGATTGCCATGGTAAGAAGGTGTACATACAGTCAGTAAAACCCCACACCTCTTCCCTGCAACACACTGAACCCAGGAAGGTTACGACAGCTCAATCATATATGTGTTTCAACGTCCACCCCTTGTTCCTGTGGACTAGGTTATAGGGTTTATCATGTAACAAACTCCTCCTCTTGCCCTGGCAAAACATAACCCCAAGGGAGTTTCAACACTTGGTCCATGTTTCCATTGCCAACTCGTCCCCTCGTCGCTCCAGACTGCATCCCTGTCCTTAGCACCCATTGCTTGCACCACATTGCAGTGATGCAGTTTCCCAATACCAAGATCAAGGCTCCTTCCAGCTCCCCCCCTTTCTCCTTGGGCTACTTTTCACCTTTAGCTGACCACCTACCGTTTTGTTTCTCCTAGGAACTGTAGTGGGTGCCTGGCCCAGCCTGCTGAGGCTCAGGAGAAAGTGCTCAAACCAGCTCTTGTCTGCAGTTTATTCCCTAATGTGCCTCCAACCATCTACTTCAGTACTCGGGATGAGAGAGGTGAGCTGGGTCTGTTTTGGTGCAGGGGGAGAGCGCCCAGCCCGTTATTAACAAGCAGCAGTGCCGAGTGTACAGGCAGGAGCTGGCTGGCAAGCGGCTCCCCTTCGCTCTTCCCATGATAAGACCCAGCACCGCTGTGAGATCCGAGGAGCTGGAGTAAAACAGTGGCTGCTCCCACAGCCTGAAGTGTGAGTCAGGTTGCAAACAATTTTTCCAGCATCCTGGATCCCCCCCCAGCCATGGGGTTTTCTGCTCCATGCTAGTTCTTTGAAGGCCTGGTGCCTGTGCAGCAAACCATAAGAGTTTCCCCAGGTGCAGTTGTAGAAAATCCAGTTGTTGTGTTTGTTTTCCCTCTGTCCTTATCTTTTTGCCTTCCTAGTGGAAAAGCTGCCTTGGGAGCAGAGGAAGCTGCTGCGGTGGAAAATGTGCACAGTCACACCGAACATAGTGAAGCAAACTGTTGGGAGGTCCCACTTCAGAGTCAGCAAAAGTAAGTTGTAGGAGGCTAGCAGCATCCAGCAAGTCATGTCCTTCCTCACCTCCAGCCTGTGGGCATGAGAAGGCAGATTGACTGCAAAGAGCCAAGCAGGAGCGATACAGGCTCAGCACCGTAGGATGTTCCAAGCTCTCTGGGCCTGATCCCCCTCTTGGCTTGTCCCTGCATTGGACCACAAGAACTCACTCCTGGGTTGTCAGGAGCTGAGGCAGTTTGTGGGACAGCAGAGCTGTGCTTTGGCTTGTTTGAGCTGTGCCTCTAGATGGTGCTGCCACTCAAGGAGGCTGGCGTTCATCTGGTGCCAACACCAGCACTGCTGTTCCTTGTTCCCGTGTGCTGGGGAGGAAGCCATTGTCTCTGATGGTAGCCAGAGAGTTCTCAGGGCTAGGATCTTGTTGCTGAAGAGATGGGTAGGGGAGGGCTGGGGAAGCACTGGGCATTTGCAGCTGTGATTCATACCCTGGAGTGTGGTTTCCCAACAGTAATTACAGGGCTCCTGTGTGTGTCAGGAGACCTCTGTACAGACCATTTTGGGGCTATAATGGGGCAAGCAGGACAGAGCAAGCCCTAAGAAGTCTTGCAATCCTACACATCCCTCTGCAGTGCAGCACTAATGAGCCAAGTGCTTCATTCACCTGCTGTAAGGCAGAGAAGTCAGGGTGCTGGGGGATTAAAGCCATTCATTTGACCCTGTGTCTTCCGGGATCCCTACAATAGTCATGTTTGCAAGGATATGACCTGCCTGGTTAGCTGCATCCTACTCAAAGCGTTTGCTTTGGCAGCTTCACAGTAGCCAGTATGAGTGCTTTGTGCTATTGCTATGCAGCATCCACAGCACACTTCTGTGAGCCCCAGGAGATGGGGTGCTCGTGGATTGAATGTTGTGGGTGGCAGAGTACTTGGTCATGGACTTTTCTGAATTTCCTGCAGAAAGCAATGACTGGCTGGGCTGCTGGGGCCACCACATGAAATCCTCCAGCTTCAGAGTCATCAGGGAATACCAGAAGGTAGGCAATGTTTTGGGCTGACCTCCTTCACATGCATGAAGAGTGTGTTGGGAGCAGTTTGGATGCCCCTCTCTTCAGGGCCAGGTGTTTGCTGTGCAGGCTGTCCCTGCAGTGTTCCTTCCAGAGTGTAGCAGCTGGCATTCCTGTGCTGATAGATGAACCCAAGAGACAGGCACAGCTGGGTGAGCATCTCTGCTGTGAGGGTGGCTCTTGCACAGACCGAGGCTGTAGCCAAACCATGTTCACTTGTGAGCTTGTCTAAATTCAGTCATTGTTGCTTAAAGCAGTCCTTCCTCAGGCAGAACTGTGCAGTGGGGCCAGTGTCCCCCTGCCAGTGCAGCCAGAGGAGATGTGTGTAACTCAGATCCCAAAAGGGTCAGGCCTGTATTGTGACCTGTGGCTTGGGGAACATGCAAGGGACCAGAGGTTTGATATGTGTCACACATACATGTTTCTTCTGGAGAACCATGATTCTCCAAAGTGCTTGGTCTTGAGGCACTGTCCAGGGTTGGAAGCTAGCAGCCTCCTGCCCTGTTCTGTCCTGCTGCAGAGTCATTCTGTCCCCAGAGCCTGTACTGCACAGGCAGCACTCAGGCTTGCAGTGGGAAACCACAGGGGCAGAAGATACTGCCAGAGGAAGCTCAAAGGGCAAGGGTGCTGGCTTTGTAGCCGATGTGGGTGACCGTATGGGTGTTTGTCCCTGCGAAGCTTCAGGACCATGCAGAGCCTGTCTTGGTGTGATCCTGTGAGGGGAGCAGAGTGTTAACCTGTACTGTGTTCAGAAAGGATGTATTCTCTGGCCAGGGAGCAGCAAGGGGTGGACCCGGAGATGGGAAAGAAGGGAGATCTCACAGCGTCTGGGTTCCTTTCCAGCTAAACCACTTCCCTGGTTCATTTCAAATTGGGAGAAAGGACCGTCTCTGGCGTAACCTGTTGAAGATGCAAGCTCGCTGTGGAAAGAAGGAGTTTAACTTCTTCCCCCAGTCCTTCATCCTGCCCCAGGACATCAAATTACTCAGGAAAGCGTGGGAGGAAGGAGCTAGCCGCCAGAAATGGATTGTGAAACCAGTAAGCCCAAAGCAGAACTCGGTCCTCCATCCCATCGTAACTGCAGGGAGAAGATTTGATCCTTTCTTGTTTGTGTTTTGCAGCCAGCATCAGCAAGAGGCATTGGTATCCAAGTCATCCACAAATGGAGTCAGCTCCCCAAAAGGAGGCCACTGCTGGTACAGAGGTGAGTGAAGGGGAGTAATGTTGTCACACAACCTGAGACTCCTAGTGTCTAGTCTGGCCAGGTCTGGGCTGCTGCCAGTATGTGGCAGAGCAGAAGCACCTGATTTTCATACAGAAACTTCTCAACTTCCTGTAATGCTGCTGCTGCAGCTCTGGCTCTGTCGACTGCAGCTGGGCTTACCGGAGTGCTGCCTTCTCTGTGTAGGTTTTCGAGGTCTTGAGTACAAACTGGCTCCATGGGTTTTCTGGAGCTTCTGTCTGGTAGGTGATCCAGCTTCAGCTCTGCTGTGATCCTGCTTCCACTGCTTTGTGCTGTGGGGTTTGGCATCTCTGAGGGCAAACAAACCTTATCCAGTGCTCACGAGGACAGTGTGAAGAGAAGCCCCAGGGCAGAGGTGACAATTTTAAAATATTTTTTCTTATCCAAGCTAGAATGGGGCAGTAGGGGCCTCTGTGTGTGTGTATGTTGGTCTTGAAATAACAGAATTTTCAGAATCTCCTTCCCCTTCTGCAGGAACATGGAATAGCTCATCTTATTTTGAGGCTGCTTTCTGGGAAGGTTCTTGGAAGGGCAGGAAAAGTGTCTGGTGTTTGGCAGACAGAGAATTGCTGTGTTGGCTTGTCTGTTCTCCCTGTCTGCTCCCCGTGCAAAGTGATAAGATTTCCTATGGAAAATCATGAACTTCTTGAGTGAATAGATCAAAATTTCCAGCTGTTTCTGCTTACTGAACTAAACAATCTGTGGCCCACTGTGTGTCTTAGATGTTCCTGAATATTGTGATCAGTCTTGTGGGTGTGGAAAAGCTACTGTGCCTTACAGCTGGGGAAAATCTTTTCAAAGTGGAACTGAGCAGAAGGGGATATTGTTCACGTGCTGCAGAATCTCTCCATGCATGGGAGGGCTTTTTTCTCTCTCCTTTTGACTATGATGCACTTGACTTGGAAATGTTGTGCAAAAGGGCTACTACATGGTTCTGCCAGGCCTTCTGAGGTGAGGGCTAGAGATATTTCTGCACACAGAAATCGTAGCTCTCACCTGGTGCTTGCTTCCTTCTACAGATATCTGCACAAACCCTACCTGATTGGTGGAAAGAAGTTTGACCTGAGGATCTACGTTTACGTCACTTGCTACGACCCCCTCAGGGTCTACCTGTTCAAGGATGGATTGGTTCGCTTTGCTAGCTGCAAGTAGGTTGTGCTGGAGAGCTGTGCTGGGGGGCTGGTTCAGGGCTGAGGCATGTGTGGCTATGACAGGAGGGAGTTATCCCGTATACGGTGATGCTTAAAGCTGTAGCTTGCTTGTTTAAGAAGCAGTCTGGAAACACACGGGGTCACTGACAGTGGTAGTGTTAGAAGGGAATGTGAGAGGATGATTTGTTCATCCCCTTTCTCACAGCAAGATCAGCTCGGTGTAAAGCAGTTCTTGAAATATGCTGTCTGTGCTTTATACTGCATAAGGGCTGGCATACCAGAAACTGAGGTGTTTCTTCCAGTTTTGACTGTATTGCCTCAGGCTGCTGCAGATCCCGCAGTGTTTTTTGCTCTGTGATGCTCTGGTCTTTTCTTAAGGACCTGCTGTGACAGTAGGATTGCATCCCACTGCCTTGTGGCAGCCTGCTCCATGCCTCGCACTTTGTTGTGTCATCTCTGCGCCTGTGGGCACAGAGAGCTCCAGGCAGCCTGGCCAAGGCATGCAGCAGGGCTATTGGGTGGCCAAGAGTGGTCTGAGATGAGAACAGAGTTTTCTTTCAGTCCCCTGGGCCTGGGGCAGCCACTTCAAGCTCAAACTGCTTGTGCTTCTGTTGTCTCCTCCAGATACTCTTCCTCAATGAAGAGCCTCAGCAACAAGTTTGTGCACTTGACCAACTACAGTGTGAACAAAAAGAACACAGAGTACAGGTCCAACTCAGATGAGACTGCTTGTCAGGGACACAAATGGTGAGTGTGCTGCTTTTAGGGCACAGGGCAACTTTTTATATTTCCTGTTAAGGCAATCTTTTTTCAGTATTCCTACCCTAATCTTGAAGATGCTTCCGTTATTTTCTGATCCTATTTGGGGAAACTGGAGGAGCAGATTGACTTTGGCATGGGTTAGTGTCGATGGAATCTGGATGGTCTCCCTGGCTTGTGACTCATCCTGTCCGCTGCTGCTGGGGCTGTGGTTACTGTTCATCATGCCTATGTCTGTGCCGTTCCCTGCTTCCAAAGCTGCTCTCATCTGTGCTCATTCACCCCCTTGCCCTCTTGCGGGGACAATGGGATGTGGTTAAAGCAGAGTCTGATGTTTCGCTGTTAGAACTTGAATGAGTAATTGTGGTACTTAAACTGACTATATGGGAGCTTCTGCCCATCTCGCTCCTGACTTCCTTGTGGAGGAGGAGAAGGGGACAGACCTGGTGCAAAACTGATTGTTATGTGCTCCTCAGTGTGAATAGGAGCAATGGTGCCAGTTCCTAGGCATTTGGGAAAAGGGCTGCAGTCTTGCAGGAGTTCTGGTTCCCTGCTGTGCTGCGGGTGGACTGATCCAAGACCCCAGTCACTTGTCTCTGATTCCACAGCAGTGTTTGAACTCTTTTAAAAATAGTGCAGGATAGAGTTCTCAATTAATTTGCCTGGGCAGAGCTCCTTCACTTCAAAGGCAGCTGCAGAAGGTGTTTTGCTGTGGTGGGATTGCTTTCTTAGAGCTGGACTGGCTGCGCAGTGGTCCGTCCCCCACTGGGACGTTGAGAGGGGTCTGCTGTGCCCCAGCAGCTGAAATCCCATGCGGCTAGGATTGTGTGGGTTTTTGGTACCGCTATGCAACTCAAGGCTGGCTGCTCCCTTGTTAAAGATGAGAGCAGCTGTAATCTACTCCATCTCGTATGCAGGAAGCGTGACCTTTGGATTCCTGGCCGTTAGCCACAAGGTCTCACTTGAGCAACATCTGAGCATCCTTGGCTCAGTGTCAAGTAGCTCACAGCGCTCGGTGCGGTGTGGGAAACTCCTTTAAAGCAGAGGCACTCCCCCCTACCATCTTGTTCTCCACATTATTCAAAATGTTTTCTCCACCCCCGAAGCCTCAGTGATATGGCTCTAGGAACAGATTTACAGGGGTCCTGCTGGATTCCTGCTGAGCTGCTTTGCAGTGCTGAGGGGGAGGGCCTGCAGGAAGGGGAGGTTTGCTGAGGACACAGAGGGGGAGGGAAGAGAAGATCTGGGCCTGACATACCTTGCTCGTGTGCTAATTTGGAACCTATTACTCCAGTCTATGACAGATTTATGTTCCTCGTAGCTTGGGTCTACGAGACCAGGGGCCAAGCTAGGGAGGCCAGCAACCAGGAGCAGAGGGGTCTGAGGATGGCAGAAGGATGACCGTGCCAGGGCAGAGCTTTTTCAAGGCTCCCCTCAGCTGCAACGAGGAGCTACAGAGCTACCTCCTTTGCTTTCTCTCTCCCAGGGCACTCAAGGCTCTCTGGAGTTACCTGACCCAGAAGGGAGTTAATAGTGAGGCCATCTGGGAGAAGATTAAGGACATCGTTATCAAAACCATCATTGCGTGAGTCTTGGCACCCCTTGCTCTGTGCCTGGCTGTGAGGTGCACCCTGGCCCCTCTTGCTTGTCAGTCGCCTCTCAGCCTGGTCCTTTTGTTCTTAATTTAAATGCTACCACCACTGCTGGCTTCAGTATTTCTCTCTGGATCCTTCCTGTCATCCTGTTACATATGCTCACACTGCAGTAGCTGCAATAGGTAAATAGACCTTATATTTCCTGGGTCTGCCCGCAGTGTAAGCGGGGAGGGTGTGGTGTGCCTGACACTCTACCCAGCTTCCCACCCTCTCACCTGTTTGGCCAGGGTGCCTGAGAAGAAAAGTCCCCTGGTGCAGGATGGATCTTATGTTCAGAGGCAGATCCTGTCTGACAGAGTGGGGATGTTGAGGATGCAGTGCCGGATCCATACGCAGTGCAGCAGCAGCAGTTCCCGAGCTTGTGTCGATCTCTCAGCCCACCTGCTCCTGCAGCACGTGGCTGCATACGCTTTCGGAACTGGCAGTGTGTGCTGTGAACAGCAGAGCTGTCTCACTGTTGGAAACAAGCATATTTTCCTTGGCTTGCAGATCTGAGCCCTACGTGAACAGCCTGGTGAAGATGTATGTGCGGCGGCCGTATTGTTGCCATGAACTGTTTGGGTTTGATATCATGCTGGATGAAAACCTCAAGCCCTGGATCTTAGAGGTCAACATTTCCCCAAGGTAAAGCAGATTCTGAGCTGCAGAAGAGTGGATAATGACCTTTCTTTTAACATAAAGCAAATTTGACTCATGATGTCTCCTGTGCTCTGTGCTGAGATACTGTGGGCTTTGAAACCTCCCTCTCCAGATTGCAGGAATCAAAGTCCTCCCTGTCTACAAAAGCAATATCCATCCGCAGCTCAAAAGTTTTGCTAGGCATGCTCCAGCTAGAGCCAGGGAAAAGTATGTTAAAAAAGGAAGGCCAAGGAGGGATGCGTCATGTAGGGAACAGGTGATGGCAGAGATTTCTTCTTTGTGTGGGCAGAATTAATCGGCAGCTCCACTGCCTGCTGCACTGTTCTTTGCTTGCTGACGGCACAACAGCCGCACGGTGTCAGCTAAACAGGCAAGGCTGGGAGTTGTGGTGTGCCTGTGCACAGCCTCTCCTGCCTGCGAGAGTGGATGGGCATGAGCTGGACACAGAGCTGTGGTCCTACACAAGGCTCTGGGGGTGTATTTGCCAATTTCCAACAAATCTGGGAAGAGGTGGAAAAATGAACCATTTCTGGTGGGGCCCCCAATTCAAAGAACTGTTGTCAGAGTTTTTTCTCTCAATGGCTGTATGTGCTGAGGTGAGGGACAGGCTGGGTTCTATATCCTGGTTGATATTAACCAAGGGAGTGATCTTGTGGCTGTGGAGCTCTGCACCTCCATTCTAGCTCTCAGACTGCTGTGATGCTTCCTTCCTGCAGCCTCCACTCCAACTCTCCACTGGATGTGAGCATCAAGGGCCAGATGATCCGAGACCTCCTCAACCTCGCTGGCTTTGTTCTGCCCAGTACAAACAATGTAGTCTCCAGGCCGCAGATGAGAAGTGGCTCTACCTGCAGGTCAGCCCCTTTCTCTGTCAGAGCAGCATGGTAAGGCAGGCTTTTTTCTTCAGGGATTTCATCTGGAAGCTGCTTGCAGCCCAGCAAACGCTGGTGTCTGTGCTGTTGAGAGCCTGTTCTTGCCAGTCCTTCAGCTATGGGTCTGAGGGACTTGCAGCATTGCCTAGGTGTCTGATTCCTGTGGTCTCTTCAAGGGAGAAGGATTTATGCCCTCTGTGCAGGTCCACAGCTGGAAGCGAGGCCAGTGTAATTTGTGCTTGTATTGCAGTTAGTTGAATTGTGCTTTCTCCTCCTTCCCTCTGCTGGAACCAATGTCATGCTGAGTTGTACTGCCTCTCCATTTGTTTGAAGGGCTGATTGGCTCTGTTAGGGCTGTATCCACTACCCTCTACCGCAGGGCTGACATGCTGCTGCCTTGAGCAAGAAGAGCACCTGTTATTTTGCATAGGCTGGAGCAATCTCTTCCTTAGGCAGGACTGCAAGTGTCAGAGGCTGTAGACCTATGGGCAGGGGTGTGCACAGTCTTACCTTGGAGGTAACGTGACTGTTTCTTGTTAAGGCTAATTCCTGGGCAAGTGTCTATTCAGATCCCTGCTTCTTCTGGGTTTCATAACAGCTTGGGCTTATACTGGTTTCAAACCTGATGGTGGTTGGGAAACCAGTGCTATTCCTTGCAGGAGAGCGGCTGCTGGCTGTGTGTCACTAAAGGAGCAGCTTGCTGGGATGAGCACCAGCACGCAGTGATGTATAGGCACGTCAGAAGATGGGACTCTTGCCCTTTGCCTGCCCTGTGCCTTTAGTGAAGGCAGAAGCTTGGAGCACGGGCCCGTTCCAGCTGCGGAGCGCTCGCCAGCTCATCTGCGGCACTTTGATCACACACTCATTTGTGGCTTGTGACGGAGGTGCTGAAGGGCAGGTGTCCTCAGAGGGACCTGTAGGGGATTAAACAGATCCTTAACATGGTTCAGATGATGCATTAACAGAGTTCCTGCATCCAGGGGCAAGCTTGCTTAATCCTGTCTCCTTCCCTGGGAAGGTTTCTTGTGTATGGGCATAATTCCAGTAGATCTGTATGTTCCCCAAGCAGCAAGCAGCACAGCCTCAAGGCTCTGCTCACCCTGTTTGGATCCGTTCACAACTAATTATTTTTGCAGCAGCAGAACAAATTAGCTATGTTGATATGTGTTAAAAGGTATTCGGCAAGTATCTCCCAGACTTTGGCATACCCAAATAGTTCAGTTGGGTGCTTAGAATAGTTTAGGTTGTTGCTGGTCAGATTGTACAAAAGGCCAGGATATCCCATGGCACATGGAGCTGAATTTGAGTTCTTGGGAATTCTTGGATGTTGCAGGAGAAAGTTTTTGATCTCAATTCTTTCTTCCTTGCACAGTATTGGTACAGAGTATTTATACCCCCAGCCCTCTGATTACAGTTAGGAAGCTGTGTTCCAAGCAGGATGTAAACATGAGATCCTACCCAGGCTTCAGGTGGTGTAAATTGGGTTAAGGTGTGTCTTTAGTCCTCTTGCCAAAGGTGTTTGTTCACCTTTTGGATGAAGGAACATTGAAAAGCCTTATTGAGGAACTGGTAGAACCTTCCGAGTTAAGCTGCCAACATCCTTCCTGTGTCATGTGCTAGCGCACGAGGCTGTGGGTGCATCACTGATCTCAGAACTAGTGAAAGCATTGGAGAAGGCATTCTCTCCTCCACGACATCTTCCTGAGGGTGTCACTGCTCTCTCAGAAGTTGCTAGGACCAGCTGTGCCATGATAAGACTGTGTCTTCTCAGCTTGAATATTCTGTTGCATTTTCTTGTGTCCTCAGTCTGGGCAGTGCTTTGAAGGAGAAGCCTAAGCCAGCATCTGAGCATTTCATAGCAGAGAAGATGAAGAAGGCCTATTACATCACACAGAAGATACCTGACCGGGTATGACACAGTCTCCTCTGATACTTGTGCCATCCTGCCAAGCCACTGTCCCAGCCAGTCCTACATGTCTGTCTCTTGTCCCTTGTCAGATTGTGCACCTCTGTGGGGCAGCCAGATGATGGGGAGCTCATGAACTCCAGTTGTTTATAAGATAGCTGGTCAGAAATAAGTTGTGTTTGCTTAAGCCACTGCTGCACTGGCTCACCTTTACATTAAAATAGGTGCATGTTGAGGGGTCCCTAAACAGGGTCTGAGTACTGCCTATTCCTCCTCATGTCTCTGCTTGGCTCTCATAGCCTTTACCTGCTGACTTGGTGCAGGTTAGCAGGGATGTTTGCATTGTGTGCCACCTGGCAGTGTCTGTAAGAGAGGTTGGACTGAAGTATTGGGGGTCTTCTCAGCTCTGTGCAGTGTTGGTGTCACCACTGACCCTAGATTTCTTCATTTTCCATGTAGCCTGTGTCCCAAAGGTCTCAGACACATGGAGAACTCTGCCTGAGAGACTGAGTGAAGAGGTGGGAAGGAAGACTGACAAAACACAGTTCTCTTCTCCCTGACTCTGGCTTGCTCTTGTCTGCAGGATTTTTATTCTTCTGTCTTGGACATCCTGACCCCAGATGATGTTCGCATCCTGGTGGAGACAGAGGATGAGTATTCCCGACGTGGGCAGTTCGAGCGGGTGTTCCCCACCCACATCTCCATGCGGTACCTGCGCTTCTTCGAGCAGCCTCGTTACTTCAACATCCTGCTGACCCAGTGGGAGCTCAAATACTACTTGAATAAACACAAAGGTAACTGCCATCTGAGAGCGTGGCACGGCCACCTGAGTCAGGCAGGCTGCCTGCTGGCGGTCGTGGGAGACTTCTTAACTGCGTGTGTTGAGAGAGAGCTGCCTGCCTGCACACCAGCCACAGGGAATATGTTCCCCTCTAGACTGCTTCAGGCACCAGGAAAAGCTTATTCTGAGTTGATCACAGATGCTGACTGCTCTGGTAAACACAACACCAGTGCTTCTAGGTGCCCTGGGGCTGAAGCAGGGTGGGATTCTGCCCTCAACCTGTAGCTCTGGTCTGATATTGCATTCCTCTGCCCTCTTTTGAGGGAGAAACAGCTGGAGTCACTGGGGTTTGCTCCTTACAGGCGATCTGTGAAGGGAAAACTGGGCCTGTTCCCCAGTCTCCTGCTGCTTTCTAATTGATGAAAACCTGTCACTGTGCACACAGAGGACTTTTTCCTAAACACTAGGAATCTATAATAGCTGTTATTTAAACTTTTCCAGGACGCAATTCTGTATTTTAATAAAAAAACATCTTTTAATGAGGCGTACCTGGGCTGGGCCAATTCCTTCTCACCCAGGGCTGTCTCTGTCAGAGTAGCAGTAGAAGTTATTCAGGAGACAGAAAGAGTGAGGTCTAGCTTGAAGGGTTAGAGAATATAAAAAGAAAGAGACTGTGGCTCAGGGCTCTCCATCCAGCATCTGATGTTGCTGGAGAGGCTTCTGCAGGAGGCAGCCCTCTGCTGAGGCAACTCTGTGTGCTCATAGCCTGGCTGTCATGCAGAGAGAAAAAAAAGCTTTTGTCACTTTTCACTGACATTAAAGCAAATATCAAGCGGGTCAGTAACAGTCTTTTACAGAGAGACAGTAACCTCATAGCCCTCTTCAGCCGCACTGTCAGCGTGTGTCATCCTTTGCCTCGCTAATACCTTTGCTGGATTGCTCTCCTGTCAGCTGGAATAAAGATCCTGTCATCGTCCGTGCTAAAGTGCTGCCTTGAATGTTGCTGCTTAGGCCAAGATTCTGCATCAGTGCTCCAGCTTCTCTGAAGCATCCTGATGAGCAGATTTAGTCTACCCTCTTGTTGCTTTTCACCTCTGAGCAAAACCCAGCCTCCCCCCAGCTCCTTCCCATTCACATATGCTCCACACAGCCCTCCTGTCTCCCTGGCCAGTGAGGTGCAAAGCCCAAGCTGGTGCGTAGAGCTGGGACAGGGCTGTTGATCTGCCCTGCTCTCCTCTGCCCTCAACACATAGGGTTTTTTTGCAAGGTCGTGGGCCTTGCTGAAAGGTCACTGAGGAGCAGAGTTTGGACAGCAAGGATTTCTCCTATAGCCAGGACTGGTATCATATAGCAAACAACTGTAACTTCAGCTGGACAGCATCATGTTCTTGGCCATTGCCCTGCTGGTTCTTAAATCTCAAGGCACCTTAGCTTTTGCTGTAGCTCTAAGGCTGTTAAAAAACAGAACAGAAAGAAAGCAGTCCTGGATTTCTTGTGATCTCTGGGTTAGCAGAGAGCAGGGAGCTTGTCTGCAGTGGGGGCAGCTAGCAGGAGGCAGTAGGAGGCCTTGTTAACTTCTCTGTCCTTAGCACATCTTGTGTGTGTCTGAAGGACCAGTCCCTTCTAGTCACACCACCGGTGAGCTTGGTCCATGCCAGCTGCCCTCTGCCAGGGATGGAGACTGGGTCTCAGCCCAGGTTGAGCTCTGGATGGATCCATGCTGGGAGGAGACGATGTGCTTGGATGCTGCAGCTGATCAGTGCTGTGCAAGGAGGAGGTTACCTGAGCTGCCCTCCTCTGGGAAAGGGGCCGGTGATAGCAGAGCTGCTCTACTTTCGCACTGTAGGAACTTTCACTGGTTTAGGTGCTGCCGTTGACAGGTACCAGGCTCGGGGGGACAGCCAGTCTGGTCCAATTCAGCAAATCCCACATTGTCCCAGTTTCCCTGCTTAGCCGAGTGTGCTGCACCATGTGTCTGGCTCCCCAGGAGGAAGGCAGGCACTGCAGCAGCCCACATGCTGGCACTCGCTGGTGTTTGCTCGTACAAAGGGTGAACGCCCTTGGTTTACCCCGTGTTTGCTGGGGCTTGGGCACGTGTCCAAGTAGTTATTGCAAAGCATGTGCTGTATGGTCATTCACTCTGTGCAGCATATTTGCATGCCCCAAGCTGGGAAAGCTTAACTCTTTCCAAACTTGGTCAATCATTCTCGCTTCTTGTCTTTTCTGTCACTTCTCAGGTCTGGAGCTACTGAAGAACTGGTGTGTCAAAGGGTACCACACTGGGGCAGGGCCAGATTTGGCGCAGACGGTGCGTATGGCTGTGGGTAAGCTAGGGAGAAGTGGTTGTTTGCCTGCTCTGAACCCTGTACGGAGTCTGGCAGGGAGTCTGCCTGTTTTGCTTCCTGTATCTCCTGCCCAACCCGTTTGCCCTCTTCTTCCAGAAAGCCTGAAAAAAACCACGCTTCTCTATCTCCCATCAACATGAAATCCACCCAGTATATCAGATCTGCAAGTACTTTGCATCTGAATATCGTTGGGTGCAGTGGGCACAGCCCTACATATTTGGCACCTGGCCTGCCCTTTATTCACCTCTGCAAAGGAACCATCTCCGTCAGTCACTCCTGTGCCTTACAGCAGGCTGATCCATCGAAAGAAGCCCACTCTTCTAACCTCAAGATGCTCTGCTCCCACTTACAGCAGAGGGATTCATTAAGCAGAGAGCAAAGCCTGTTCTGTTTGCTATTCTGGGAACAGTGTGGTGGCAGTGACGATGCACAGCAATTTGAGGCATTTCGAGCTGAAGCACATTACAACAGCCTACAGCAGAGCCCAGCAGGCTTCAGGGATTTTTGCTGCAACTTACATAGCCATTTGGTTGTCTTTCTCTCCTCCTGCAGTGGTCGCTGCCAAAGTCTTTCTTCTTCCAGAACAACAGTGTTCAGTCAGATAGCTTCAGCACACTGGAACTGGGCAGACTGGGGTGAGTTTGCACAGGCTGTGATGTGCGTCATGTTCATGGTGACTTTAGGACTGGTGTCCTGAGAGAGAACAGGCAGCTGGGAAAGCAGTTTTGTTTAAGGGGAGAGGGAACAGGTTGGTTTGCAGGGTCTGAGGCAAGCTTCTGCTTTCTGGAGAGCAAACTGGTAGGGCTGGGATGTTGTCTACACAAGCAGGTATGTCTCCTTGGCATCACACACGCGGCTCAAATGAGAATAAGGCCCAGAACAGCCAGACTGGGTGGTGTTTAGGGCTGTTGTGGTCCGGACATGCTGACAGGGACCTGCACTACTTCTATGGGCTCTGATGTGGCCAGCAGCAAGAAGAGGCTCTCAGCCCCAGCATGTGGCTGAGGGGAGCAGCGAGGCCTCTGAGTCTGCTGCACTGGGTCAGCTTCCCTGGGCAAAGCTGGACTGCAAAATGGGTGCTGCTGGCCTCAACAGCCTCCTGCAGAGAGGTGGAGAACTGTGGGTCATCTGGGCAAGCTGAAGTGGAGGGCAGGCACATCCCAGGCCAGGATGAAGTTGGGTTTACATGCAGGCAGGGAGATCAGGGTGTGTCCTAAAGTACTATCGAGGTCTTAGATGTCAGTTTGGGTGACTGGAGCTGCCTGGGATGAGAGACTGAGTAGATGAGCCTTGTCTCCAAGTTTGTGTATAATGATACTGTGATGAATGTTGCACCATGTCCCTTTTGATCCTTTCTCACTATTCCTAAGCAGCACGGGGTCTCCCTTCTTCTGCAGCACACTTCTCCCTTCAACTGGAGAGGACCTCACGAGATGCCTGGAGCCCACCCCTACTCAGAGCTTACCTCTCAGCAAATGCACTGGTGAAGCCGACCAGAAACCCGATGGCTGCCTCTCGGACACCACCCTGGTGATGTGACCAGGCGGCTGCTGTCCCTCCTTGGGGACATCTCAACCTACCTCAAAGGAAGAGACAGGAGCTGGCTCTGGAGAGCAAGGACTGTGGGAGCACCCTGCGCTGCTCTCTTGCTTGTGGGGCTACTGCGCAAAGGGGAGAACTGTGTGACTTCTGTTTTTAAAACAAATAGCAAAGCCTGGGAAAGTTGAAATTGTCTGGCTTTTGTCCTAGGCTGCTCTTAAAGCCTGATATGGTCACAGTGGTTTCTCTACTGCATGGGAGCTGGCTGAACTTGGAGTTAGCCCAGCCTTCCTGTCCCTGACCAGTGCAGGCTGAGCCCATGCTCTCCTATGTTTCTGTGCACTTGTCCTGAGCCACTGGGAGCCAAATGCTGCTGCAGCCTGTCCCATGGAGAAAAGTGCCCAGCCACCACACTGCTCCTCGGGAAAGAGCAGGGCTCAGGACTTTTAACCAACCCGTTTCATCCTTTTTGAACACCTGTGCCAACATCCTGCCCTCCCCCGGCCTGGGGGAAACCTCAGGCTTGCACGTTGCTGCTCAGAAGAGGAGAGAGGCCGTGGATAACAGCCTTTGGTGGCTCTGGTTTGTTGTGAGGACAGTAGGGCTGCTGGGGATGGGGAGCATCCTCTTGAGGCTGTCACTCTCCCGGGTGACCTGCAGTGTGTGTGCTGGGACTGCAGGCTGGTGTTATCATAGAATCACAGAATGGTTTGGGTCAGAAGGGACCTTAAAGCCCATCCAGTTTGAACCCCCTGCCATGGGCAGAGATTCCCCTGGATCAGATTGCTCAAAGCCCCATCCAACCTGGCCTTGAACAGTTCCAAGAAGGGAGCATCCATGACTTCTCTAGGCCACCTGTGCCAGTGCCTCACCACCCTCAAAGTACCAAAATTCTTCCTAATATTTAATCTAAATCTCCCGTCTTTCAGCTTAAAACCATTACCCCTCATCCTATCACTGCAGTCCCTGATAAAGAGCCCCTTCCCAGCTTTCCTGTAGCCCCTTCAGGTACTGGAAGGCCGCTATGAAGTCTCCTCAGAGCCTTTTCTTCTCCAGACTGAACAAACCCAGCTCTCTCAGCCTGTCCTTGTGTGGGAAGTGCTCCAGCCCTCTGATCATCTTTGTGGTCTCTTCTGGACTCGCTATTACAGCTCCATGTCCTTCCTGTGCTGAGGACTCCAGAGCTGAACACAGTACTCCAGGTGTGGTCTTACAAGAGCAGAGAAGGGGAGAATCACCTCCCTCAAACTGCTGGGCACACTTCTTTTGGTGCAGATCAAGATATGGTTGGCTTTCTACATATTGCCAGCTCATGTTGAGCTTCTTATCCACCAACACCCTGAAGTCCTTCTCTTCAGGGCTGTTCTCAATTCATTTTCCTCCCAGCCTGTATTCGTGCTTGGGATTGCACCGACCCAGGTGCAGGACTTCGCACTTGGCCTTGTTGAACCTTATGAGGTTCAGGTGTTCTTCTGGTTTCTGCTCTCTTATTTTCCCTTCCTTTCTCAAAGATTTCTCTTGAGATCTAACACTCAGGTGCTTTCCTGGCCTGCATCTGCCTCCATCTGTGAGATAGCTCAGCTCTCCATGCACTCTGCTGGGCTCTGGTGCCAGCAGGAGTTGTGCCACCACCTCACCATTCCACTGTCTTTCCCAGAGCTGGGTGTTTTTCCTGCTGCCCCGTGGGAGGTAAGCATGCCCCCCTGCATGGGCTGTGGGCTGCCTTATGTCCTGGGGTCTCCCCTGCAGGTCATTAACCAAGGAAGACAGAGCAGCCCAGATCTGCTGCAGGGGAAGGAAGGGCTTGGATCCCCTGAGCTCTCCCTTGCTGGTTTTGGGTTGTGTCCTCAGGCTTTGCAAGGGGATGCTGGGCAATTGGGCTGCTCAGGATCAGAGGAGGTGCTGTGTGGGCCTCCCAGAAAGCCCTTCCCTCACCTCTCCACACAGCCCCCAGCTGCCTGGAGCTGGGCCCTGTTTCTCCGGTCTCCTTGGTGACAATCTCATCGCTCCTCGGCTTCTCTCCAGCACCTGAAAATAGCTGCCGAAAGTGGAGATGCCTGCTCCCTTCCCTGCTGCCAGCCCCCGCCAGTGGCCAAGCTGGAGCCAGGCTGTCCAGCTCAGCACAGCTGTAAGGGCCCAGCCCCACGCCACCCCCTGCACCGCTGTGGGGCAAGGGCCACTCAAGAGTGGAACAGCCACTGTGTCCTCCTGTCATTCCAACCCTGCTGGCACCAAGCCCCCCGCCTTTGCCTCTTCCCATCCTCCCTGCCTTAGGGTAGCATCAGGGGACAGAACTTTGCTGCTTACACACCCCAGCACGGGTGAGGGTCCAACTGTCCCCTGGGAGTCAGCTGGAACCACTTCGTCCCCCCAGCCCTGCAGCCATCAGCCTGCTTGCCCACGGCTGCTCCCAGGGCAGCACAGCAACCAGCCAAGGGGTTATTTGAACCTTCCTGAAATAGAAATGGAGCTGGGAGTGAGCAGAAGGCAGCAGGAGTGGGTGGCCCCAAGGGGTAGGAAGGAGGTTTCCCGGGAGACATGGGCAGCCCTGGCTTTGAGGTGTGGGGTGGCTGGGAGGGCTGAACCACAGCAGCACCCGGCAGGGGCGCACAGCACTGGGCAAAGGGTCCCCAGTTGCTCTGGCTGATGCTCAGCTGGATCCAGACCTCCTCCAGAAAGTGGAGGGATGCTGTGTCCCCATCTTCTCCTGCTGCAGGATGGGATGGTAGTGGGCCCCCATCCTGTCAGGTGCTCCTGGAAGGCAATCCCCATCCATCTCTCCATCACACCCTCCCTCTCGTCCCTGGTGCCAGTGGTGTCCCTGGGGCCGCAGCCATCCCCTCCATCCTCGTGGCAGCGGGCACTGCAGGGCGGTGGCAGCGGTGTCCCCCCCGCAGCGGTGGCGGGGGCATGGCTGGCATTGCTCGCTGACACCCTATCTGCCAGGCCCCCGCCAGCCGCGGGCCCAGAATAGCAGCGCTGCCCCACAGTCAGCATGGAGCGCCTCTCCGGCCCCGTCACGCCTCAGGTACTGCTGCCAGCATGGGTTGGGGGTCTGGCCCCACAGCCCCCCACTCAGGGATGGGTCATCCCGGCGGGGGGAGACATGAGGGGCTGGTGGTCCACTTCTCACAGCCAGGCGGCTGTGGGGACAAGGACGTGGAGTGCAGCCTGGCACACCTGCCTGCCCTGGCTCTCCTCAGCCCCTTGGGGAGGGTTGGGGGGCATTGGCATGGGGTCACCTCTTTCCCAGGTTTGGCTCTGGGCTCCTTAGAGAGCAGTCCCTGCACCTTTGTTATTGTAGGGTGCCTTCTAAACACTGGCTCTGTCAGTGGGTTTGTGGTCTCGGGTTGCTCTTTGCTCCTATTGTGCTGCTTTGTTATGGTAGGGTCTCTTGGGGACTGGGGGGCACAGGGTCAGCAGGTCACTGTGCTTGTGTCCCTGCAGCCTGGGGCTCCCCCTGTATTATTATAGGGTCTCCTGGGGCAGAGCTGGTCCCCGAGGGGCAGGTGGGGCTGGCGGGGCTCCCGGCACGGGAGGAAGCAGGACTGGGATTTACACCTTGGGGTTGGTAGAGGGAGAAGATGAGTATGGAGCCACTGTGGGATACGCTCAGCTCTAACAGCAGAGAGAGGAGCTGAGGGGTCCTGCCATCTCCTGCCCTGACTTGGAGACCCCTCCACTGTCCCCCTCAGAGGAGGGGGACAAGTCAAGCATCCTGGGCTGAAGCCACCACAGGAGCAGCAAGCTCTGGATATCCTGGGCAGGTGGGAGGCTCCACAGAGAAGCTGGAGGCTGAGCCCAGCCTGCATCCCCACCCCGAAAGGACGGTCCCCTCTGCCCAGGTAGTGGTGGAGGGGGTAACAGGGCAGCTGTGTGGGTGCAGGCAGCACCCATAGGTAGGGGAGAGGCCATGTTGGCACCTGCTGATCCCTTTCCTTGTTGTGTGCCCCCTCAGATGGCGATGCTGGATGCTGCTTCTTGCCCCAAGGAGGAAGGTAGGTAGAAGGCAGTGCCCAGGCATGTAGGGGTGCTACTCACTCATGCAATGTGCGCATCGGTCCTCTGCCCACCTTGTTCATACCTCTCGTCTCCCAATTCCTCCTTTCCCACAGTTCCTGGTGCCCCAGGCTGTGTGCTGCCCCATTGGAGTGGGGAGTGGAGGGTTCTTTGGGGAGGACCTCCTCCTGCAGCATCCCCCCACTACTCCCAACCTTGGCAGCTCAGTTCACCTGCCAGGGCTGGGGTGGGTTTGCCTGCAGGGTTCCCAGAAGCCTTGTGCCCAAGGGAGCAGGGCGAGGAGGAGGAAGAGGAGGAGGAGGACAGGCAGAGGACCCCAAGAAGACCCATCACCTTCACACTGGGCAACGAGATGCTGGGGCTGGGCCCAAGCCCAGAGAGTGAGTTTCAGACCCCTGACGCGGAGATCTACATGCACTTCATGAGGAGCCACTGCTGCTATGACGCCATCCCCACCAGCTGCAAACTCGTTGTTTTTGACATCTCCCTGGAGGTGACAGAGGAGGATCAGTGGGGACAGGTAAAGAGCGACTAGGTTTGGGGACCCCCTAATCCCCTTCCCACTCTGCTAGCAGATCAAGAAAGCCTTTGTGGCACTGGTGACCAACGGAGTGCGTGCCGCTCCGCTGTGGGACAGTAAGACGCAGAGCTTTGTGGGTGAGTGCTGCAGCTTTGCCTGGCCCCTTCCCCTGCCTGGCAGCGAGGGGTGCAGGCAGCGCTGCCAGCCCCCCGTGTCTCTGCAGGGATGCTCACCATCACCGACTTCATCAACATCCTCCACCGCTACTACCGCTCGCCCCTGGTGAGTGCAGTCGGGAAGAGATGGCAGTCATGGCGGGCATGGGGCAGGGAGAGGCTGTCCTCACGTCTCCTGGCCCCTTCTTCGCTCTTCTGGTCCCCTCTTCATCCCTAGACCATGAGCAGGGATGCTCTCGGCCAGCCCAGTGTTCTCTTGGTGCCCCTCTGCCCAGTACCCAAGATGTGGTCCTGTGCTTAGGGCGATGGGGTGGGATGCCCAGGGGAGGGGTCAATACCCCAGAACCCCCTCAGCCCACCATGGGGCCACTGTGACCAGGACAACTCCCTGCCCTCAGGTTCAGATCTATGAAGTGGAGGAGCACAAGATTGAGACCTGGAGAGGTAAAAAGTAGGGGGGCACTGAGGTGACTGGGCTAGGGATGTCAGTTGGCGTGGCTCCAGGGCTGTGGGGCTGCAAGAGAGGGCTGGGGGCCCCCCTCTCCCACCTCTCTCCCTTGGCAGAGGTGTATCTGCAAGGATCCTTCAAGCCGCTGGTCTACATCTCCCCAAGCAATAGGTGAGTGCCTGCCCACTGGGACAGAGCACACCCTGCGGGTGGTGGGCCCAGGACACAGCCCTATACCCAGTCCCCAACAATGTGCCTGTCACTTGCAGCCTCTTCGATGCCGTTTACTCACTCATCAAGCACAAGATCCACCGCCTGCCGGTCATCGAGCCTATCTCGGGCAATGTCCTGCACATCCTGACACACAAGCGCATCCTCAAGTTCCTCCACATCTTTGTGAGTGCTGGGACTGCATGTGCACACACACAGCTGGTGTGTAGGGGCACAAGCAAGGGTGTTTGGGCTTGTGTAGGTGCCAGCCCAGCCCTGCCCTGCTGCAGGGCTCCACCATCCCCAAGCCACGCTTCATGAAGAAAACAGTGCAGGAGCTGTGCATCGGCACTTTCCGTGACGTGGCTGTTGTGCTCGAGACTGCCCCTGTCTACACTGCTCTGGAGATCTTTGTGGACCGCCGCGTCTCTGCCCTGCCTGTTGTCAACGAAGCTGGTACCTGGGAAAGGGACCACTCCCCAACCCCCATCTCGCTCTGCGGGCAGCCCCACCCAAAATTTCCCTTTTCCACCAGCCTGGCTCTTGGGGTGCAGGGCAAACATGACGTGTTCCCCAGGGCCCCCTCCCCAGCCCCTGTGCTGTATCTCCTTGCAGGGCAAGTGGTTGGCCTCTACTCCCGGTTCGATGTCATTGTGAGTACCCCATGTTTGCATTCCTGGGCACAAGTGTGGCCCCTTGCGCACTGGTGGGGTGCTCACATTTGCCTGTGCCCGTGCAAACCTGCCCCACATGCACCAATGCACGTGCCAACGCAGATCTGCCCTGTGTGTCACTGGGGCTTGGTGTCCCCCTCTGTGCCAGCACAACAGGGTGCAAGGGTGTGTTGGGGCACTGAGTGGAGCCACCTCTCCCACAGCACCTGGCAGCCCAGAAGACCTACAATAACCTGGACATCAGTGTACGGGAGGCACTGCGGCAGCGCACCATCTGCCTGGAGGGGGTCCTCACTTGCTATCCCCACGAAACTATGGAGGACATCATTGACCGCATCGCCAAGGAGCAGGTGAGCGGCCAGAGTGCCTCGCACCATTGCGAGACCCGAGACCCCTGCCAGTGCCCAACCTGCCTGTGATGCTCTGCATGCACCCACAGGTCCATCGTCTGGTTCTGGTGGATGAGAACCAGTACCCACGGGGCATCATCTCCCTCTCCGACATCCTCCAGGCCCTTGTGCTCACTCCTGCAGGTATTGATGCTCTTAACTCTTAGCCCACGACGCTCCATCTTTCTCCACTTGCACCTTCCATTTCTCTTCACTTCAGGTAGGACCTGTCCCCTGCCACTGTGCGCCTGTCCCTTCCCTGCTGCTGAGTCACACATATCTTGTCACCTCCCTGCTCAGGCCACCAGCCTTCACCCCAGCCAAACTGGCCCTGAGGGATGGAGGAGGCTGAGATCCAGCAGCACTGGGTGCTTGTGTGGGGATGGCAGGATCTGGATGCTACTTGTTCCCAGGGACACAAGGATCACAGCAGTATCCCTTATGCAGTCCTGATCCCTGGTGTCCATGAGGAAGGATGTGGCATCTGCCATGGAGACATCCCCAGGACCCCATCCAAGCAGCATGTGGGATGCTGAATTTGCAGGTCCTTGGGCTTTGGGCTGGATGACGGTTTTGGGATGTGATGCACCCTAAGACAAAAGCCCTTTTTTCACCTTGCCTCAAGGCTCCCCCTGAGACTTGAGCCCCTTCACTGCCATTCCTGGGGGACACGCATGAGACAGACCCACTTGCACACCCCAGATGTGCCACTCACCATCACCTGTATGCTCAGTGTGGCTGACCCATGGGCCATGGCTGGCAGAGCCCCCCAGCTCATGGCAGCCCTGGCCACTGAGCCTCGGGTACCTGTGGTGGACCCCAACCCACCTGCTCCAGGGATGGGCCTCATTCTCTGTGCTGGGACTGTACTGCCCAGCCACCTGTGCCTGGCTCCACTCGCACCACTGCCTGGTGAGTCCTCACTGGTGATGGTTGGACACACTGCTGGCACCCACTGTGGCACCCATTTAGTGGTGAACTGGGGATGGGGGGACCGAACCCTGGTGTCCAGTGGCTTCCCAAAAGTGATGATGCTTTTTTTTGGGGGTGGTGGTGAGGAATGGACTTGGGTCACCCCATGCCCACCCTCGTGCCCACCCATTCCCCCAGCAATGCTGAGTTGCTCCATGCAGAATGGGACCAGGGGGTGGTGTGTGCTAACATACTAGACATGCCCCCCACCCCCACACTTCCCCTTTACAGTGCCTTCACTCACCCCTGCCCTAGTGCCTATGGGGGGCTGTGCTGGGTGCTGCTGGGGTGCTACTGGGATGTTCCCCTCTGGGCGATCACCCCCCTCTTACTCCAGGGCATCCAAACTAGGGATAAAGGCAAGTCCCTCCTGTGCCTAGTGCTGTCCCTGTGGCTTCAGGAGTGGGTTGGAGAGCTGTGCCACAGGGCCAGGTAACCAGTGCCTGCTGTGGCATTACGGCCTTGTGCGCTATCTCACTTTGCAGGCATCAACCGATCCTGGCTCTGAAGACACCAGGGAAGTGCTGATGCAGGGCTCTCTTGTCTGGCCCTGGAAGGAGGCGCAGGCCCCAGAGGCACAACCAGTCCTGGAGCTCGTCTTGAGTCTGGGGCCAGATCCTGCAAGCCTCAGGGAGGCAGACAGTGGAGAAAAGGGAGCCTAGGGGTGCCTACTGCCAGCAAGGATACAGTGATGTTCGATAAGGCACCATGCTGTGAGGAGCTGTGCTATGCCCACAGCTGGGTATGGGGATCTGTATGGCCCCATGAGACTCAGCCAACCTGCTCCCATCCTGCTGCTGGATTTGAGTGCTTTGGTCACGGCTCCCCTTGGCAAGTGCAGTCTCACTGGCTGTGCCTGGTAGTGTAGGCTCAGCTGCACACAGAGGCTTGTGTATTGTAGGGTCACGCATGGCTGGATCACCCTGGCAGAGGTGCAGCCTGTGCTGGAGCTGGTGCCAAGACAGACATTTGCACAGGGACCCTGTGCATGTTTTGGGGTGGGCAGGGGTTATTTATTTCTTTGCTGGTCTGTTCAGCTTTGTAATAAAGCAGCCTGCTTCAGGGTCCGCCTCCTCACCTTTCTGAAGCTGGGCATGGCTGCTGCAGAGAGAACTGGGCTGGGGAGGGGATGCCGGCAGCTTGACAGAGCTGGGGCACCCAGCCTGGGATGCCCACCAGGATCTGCTGCAGTGAGGGTGGTGTGGGCAGTGGCACCTCTGCCAACAGGGGTACAGCCAGGGGGATTGGGACATTGACTCACCACAGGCTGTGTAGCCTTGATGGCTCCACTGTGACAGTGGTTACTGGGTCCCCTTGGGGACACTCTGGGGAAAACAGCCTTGGTGCCAGCAAGTTTTCTGCCTGCTGCTTCCCCTCAGTGCAGCTGGGCTCCCCAGCAGCATGAAGGTGAGAGGGGTTCACCATAGGAGTGCCCTGTACCCCAGCCCTCCAGGAGCTTGGGCAAGTGGCAATGCATCCCCTGCCTGTGGCTGTTGGTAGCCCTGAGCCCTACGATGGCTCTGGGCGTCAGCTCCATGTCCCTTCTTAGGGCTTGGGAGAAGCTAAGCCGATCCTCCCCCAGCTGCTTTGTGTGGAGCGAGTCCTGCCCCATTCCCGTGCTCCCATATCAACATCTCGCTGAAGTAACGCCTGATAGTGAAAGGTCCTGGGTGCTCCACAGGCGCCCTGTGCTGGCTTGCCCTGGCAAGGGATGTAGTGCCAATGCTGGGTGGTGACAGGACCCCTCCCCATCACGGGGGATGAGCTGTGCTATTGCTCCGCTTGCCTGGGGCCAGGGCTGGCTCCATCCCTTGGGACCAGGCACAATGCCTAAACCTCTGCTGGCAGCTCAACTCTCTCGCGGAAGGCAGAGGGGAAACTGAGGCACAGAGAAGTGGCTGAGGCCAAGGTCAGCTGTTCAGAGAAGACCCAGACGTTCTGGCTCCAGGCACAGATCCACGCGCGGCTACACAAGGACGGGACAAAGGAGACACCAAACGGCTGCAAGCCCCCTCCCTGAACCCCAGCAGGGCTCCCAGGCCCCCACCACAGCCCAGCTGGGCACAGGATGAGGGGGGACACAACCCCTCGTGGTGTGTGAAAGGCACAGCAGTTCCCCAAGCCTCCTGCTGATTTGGGGTAGGGGGACACCAGTGCCCCAGGGGTGATTTGGGTGCATCCTTCATCCCCCTATCTTCCCCACAGTGGGGCTGGAAGCTCTCCAGCCCAAACTGGGCACAGGGGGGGTGCTGGGTTGGGTTTGCCTTCTTGCCACTCCTCGTGGGGTAGTGGGGGTCCCCACTTGGCACCCAGTGCAGGGGCTGGGCACGCAGTCAGGGTGCCCCTGGGCGAGCGATGAACTCCAGGTTGATGGGCTTGTCAGCCACCAGGACAATGCGAGACACAGACTTCACCTCCACGCCACGGGGGTCCGGTCGCACCTCAAAAGCCTGGATGATCTGTGGGGAGAGGGGGGGTGGCAGTGCCTCAGGGACTCCTTGGGGTCCCCATCCCAACCTGTGGCGAGTTGCCTGACGTGGGGGGTCCTTACACACCCTGGCAAGGGCCAAGTGCATCTCCAGCTCAGCGATGCGGCGGCCAACACAGGCACGGACGCCGTAGCCAAAGGGGATGGAGCTGAAGGGGTGGTGGGGGGAGCCGTGACCCCGGAGCCAGCGCTGGGGCAGGAACCGCTCAGGCTCGGGGAAGTAGGTCTCGTCGTGGGACATCGCGTAGTGCGCCAGGACAAAGAGGGTCTGTGGGGCAAGAAGGGTGGGGGTTAATGACTCATGAGATTGAGCGCTGTGGGGTTCCCCACAGCACAGCCACTACTCACATTTTTGGGGAAGAGGTAGTCTCCGATGACAATGTCCTTCTCATAGAACACCCTGGCGTTGGTGGGCACCACAGGGTAGACCCTGGGATATGGGGAAAGTTTGAGGGGGACCATGACCCACCTGGGTACCCCAGAGGGAGAGAGCCACAGGCAGGGCAAGGGGGAGCATCTCCCACCAATCAGCAGCTCCACACCTTTCCCCAGGGAGGAAGTGGATGGATGGAGCTCTGAGGGACTGAAATCCAGCCCTGCACCCTGCCTGGCCTGTGCCCTCACATCTCCCATCACCAACCACCCCAGCTGGTGCATTCACAGATGTAGGGGGGGGGACAAGTAGCTGCCCCTGGCCCTGGGGAAGGGGCCATTGACAGGGACCCTGGGACAGGGACAAGGTTGGGTTGTACCTCAGCGTCTCCTTGATAACAGCCCGAAGCATCGGCATCTTGGGGATATCTTCAGCACCAGGGAATCGGTCTGAGGGCACAACAGCTTTCAGCTCCTGGTACAGGGTCTCTTGGATGCCCAGGTCCCGGGAGAGGTGGTACAGGGCCCAGGACAGCGTGTTGGAGGTCTGAGGGAGGAGAGCACAGAGAGGAGTGAGGGAGATGGTGCTGGTACCTGAGCAGCTTTGTGATGAGTGTGGTACTAGGACGCAGGGAAGCCAGGGCCGAGGTGCAGCGAGTACTGGGGAAACTGAGGCAAAGAGTAGGGCAGGCAGCAGAGCGGAGGACAGGGTCTGTATCAACTGATCCTTGATGGTTTATTCCTGTGGGGGCATCAGCCCCTCAACCCACCAGCACAGAGCTCACAGAGGCTGGGGAGCACGGCTCTGCATGGCCCCGTGGCTCATCCCCTGGCATGGAGATCAGCAGGGATTCCCTGGCAGCAGCTTCTCAGCTCTCACCGTGTCCACACCAGCCAGCAGCAGCTCAGCCACGCTGCCATAGACCTCATCCAGGCTGAGCCTGCCGCTGGCCAGCAGGTAGCTCAGGTAGCCGGACACCTCCTTGCCCCGCTCCACCTGCCCCTCCAGCTCCTCCATCTTCCGGTCAATCAGGGTCTTGCCTGCAGGAAGAGTGGGACCAAGCACTGATGGAGTGAGGGTGGCCAAAAGGATATGTGCAGTGTCCCACTTAGGGAGTCCAATCCCACCACACGGGGTCCCTATCACCATTGCTCACCAAAGGCGAAGATGGTGTCCCAGCTGTTCAGGTAGCGGTCCCAGAAGGGTAGGAACTTGCGGCTCCATCGGGGCAGGACCGTGGCAAAGATGGAGTTCTTGAACATGAGGTTGATGGAGTCAATGAAGTGCTGGGTCTCAGTGGGGACTTGATGCTTCAGACACCCAATGCGGGTCTCAAAGAGGATATAGGAGATCCCTGGAGGGGGAAAGGCCTCATCCAGATCCCTGCAAGGATGGTAAGAGCGGGGCAGGGCAGGGGCAAGAAGGAGGACCCCCATACCTTCCAGGGCGAAGCGGTAGAGCAGGTTGGCCACATCCCCCACCAGGACCCCCGAGGAGCTGCGGCTCCGCTCGTCCCGCAGCCGCACCATCAGGTCCGATACCACTTCCCCAATGGCGTCCGCATACAGCACGGCCTCCGAGGGCTTCAGCAGCCGCTTGTTGAGGACTTGGCGCAGGCGGTACCAACGCTCCCCTTCCCTGCGCAGGGATGGGGCTCAGCTTGGCAGGGGCAGGGGTTGGCAGCAGCTTCCCAGTCTCCAGGTGCATCCACACCATGCCGGAACCACCCCTGGGGGCTTTCCACCCACGGTGGCCATGCCCGTCTGCTCAGGGGGACACACTGCTGCAGGAGACGGGCAATGCGAGTTGCCACCTGACTTCTACACCCGAGGATGGGATAAAAGGTGTCTGCCTCCCAGCAGAGCACAGCCAAGGCAGGACTCACTCAGTAAAGGGTCCGTAGGGCAGGCGCCGTGTGTCCCGGTGCTCCTTCCACAGGGCCATGTCGCTCCGCATGGGGTACTTGCCCTCCTGCCGCAGCAGCTGCTCCAGCACCACCGGGCTCCCAATGTTGATGTTCTCATAATGCCCAAAGGTTGACTTCCAGATGGGGCCATAAAGGCGCCGGGACATCAACTGCGAAGCACCAGGACACAGCAGGGTGATTGGGATGGGGTAGCACTGAGGCTGGATCAGTCCCTCCCTGCCCCAATCCTGGCCGGCATGTGTCCAGCACGCTCTGTACCCACCCCAGAATCCCCTCAATACCAACACTTGCCTCTGGCCCCAGAAGGTGGCACTATTCTTGCAGTGCTATGCAGACGGCTTGGGCCGGTGTCTCTGGGCACGTGTCCTCTGCCAGCACTAAGCACACCAGGCACTGAACCGTCACAGGTTGCCACATCCCTCACCCACCCTAGAGACCCATGGAGGGCCTGGTGAGTCTTTTGGGGAGGCAAGACCAAGAGGGGGCAGCAGGGACAGGGAAAACTGCCAAGCACAGGTCCTGTAGATCCAAGCCTCGCTGCTTTCAGCATGACCCCAGCCATGCTCTGCTCAACCTGGGGGTCCTTGAACCCACCACCCGATAAGGGTGGTTAATGATCAGCATGGGGAGGGCAGCGCCAGGCTGGGGCAGGATTGGGCTGCTCCCAGGGCAGGCTGTCAGCCTTGGGGCATGGTCCTGGGGCCGTGGGCTCAGAGGCCAGACATGGGTCATCCACTAGCATCATCCTCACTCTGGGCTCTGCTGGCCACAGCTCCCTTCTCTTCAGCAGCACCCAAGGGTGCCATGCCTGCCTCCCTGCCAGGCACCCCCGAGCACATCCCTTGAGGACAGCTGGGCACCCCTTTTCAAGTGGATTTCCACAGGGCCATGTCCAAGGGGAGGTTTCCATCCCACCCAGGGAACACTAGAACCCCTGTGGAGCGGGGACAAGCCTGGGGGGCTGTGGGGGACCTAGTAGGCAAGCCCTGATCCCCATTCCCCGTGGCTGCAGGGATGCACGTGGTACAATCTCCCTTGGAGACTGACTGCATCGCAGCCTGCGCCCAGATTCAGCTGGATTCGTCACCACGGGGAGACATTCCTCGTGTGTGGTGGCAGGAGGAGGGGGAAGGACAGCCGCCCCGGTGTCGCAGGCGGCTTGCTGAGCAACCATGCTGTGTGGGGCCATGGGCAGCTGTGGCCCAGGTTGAAGCTTGCCCACCGGTGTCTGCAGGCAGCTGGGACCTGACACAGCGCGGGCTTTGGAGAGCAGGGATGAGAGAAGCTGGAGCTGCCAGGATCCAAGGAAAGACACCTTTGGAGCATGTGGGTGTCTTTCTGCAAAGCCGGGCTTGTGCTTGGAGTCTCAAGGGCAGGAGGAAGCAGCAGGGAGCTCCTGTGCTCGCTCCCTGAGATCCTGTTGTCCTGTGACAGCCCGTTCTCCAAAGAGCAGTGCCCGACGTTCTGCGGTGCTGGGAAGGCCTGATTCTGCGTGCTCCTCCCGGCCGGTCAGAGCCCCAGGGTGCTGGAAGATGCTGCCTGGCCCTTGGCCAGCCAAGCCCATCGGTTGCTTCATCCGATGTATTAGGAAGTGTTGACAGAAGAAAACAAACATCTCCGCCTGTCCCTCCTCTGCCTGCCGGGGTACCAAACATCCGCCCAAATACCCGCCTGGCTGTGTGACCTCAAAACAAAGGCCAGGGCAGCTGGGGCTGTGCAGGGATGCCAGGAAACCATGAGCTGTTCCGCAACCTCTGCCCTCGCCTGCCTGCCCAGCTCTGGGATGCTGAGGCTGGAAGGACCCTCCTGGTGCCACCAGGTTCTGCACTGCCCCTCTCCATTCTCCCTTTTGGCACCACTCCCGGTACAGGGATGCCCCCACCCCCCTTGGCATCACCCTCCGGTGCAGGGTTGCATGTTCTCTGCCCGCTGCAGGGGTGCCCCTTACCCCCCGGAGTCATCCCTGGTGCAGGGTTGCCCCAAGCCTCCCCCCACATCATCCCCCGGTCCAAGGGTGTCCCTGGCCCCCCTGCATCACCCTCCGGTGCAGGGATGCCCCCAGCCCCCCCTCAACTCCCTGCCATCACTTGTAGGCTGTCCCCTCACCCCCGGAGCCCACCTCCCCGTGCCCCCAGCACGCACCCTCTCCCCTCGCAAAGCCCTGGCGCACCTGCAGTCGGTGCGTGTGCAGCAGGTACCCGCGCAGGAAGAGCCACACGAAAGTCCGGAGCAGCCCCGGTCCCGGTAGCTCCTCGGGTCCCTTGAGGCGCGCCGGCCCCGCCGCGGCCGCGGCGCCCCCGGTCCTGCGCGGCGGCAGGAGGAGCCGCGGCAGCAGCACCCGCCGCGCCCCGCCGCTTGGGCCCGCCATGCTCCGTGGGCAGCGTACGGGACGGGCCGGAGGCACCGCTGCCGGGGGGCGGCACAGGGGCGGTGCGGGGGGCGGTGCGGGGGCGGCACCAGGCACGGCGCACCGGGAGCCCGGCCCCGCGCACCGGCCCCGGTACCGGTTGCGCGATGGGTGCGGTGTTACAGGTGCTGCGCACTGGGTACCGGCCCCCTTAACGGCCCCGGTATCGGTTGCTGCGCACTGGTCACCGGTAGCAGCTGCTGTGCGCTGGCTGCGGGGTTACAGGTGCTGCGTGACGGGTACCGTCCCCGGTACGGGTTGCTGCGCCCTGGGTACCAGCCTTGGTACTGGCTGCTGTGTGATAGGTGCCAGCCCTAGTGCTGGTTGCTGTGCAATGGGTGTCAGCCCCGGTATTGGTTGCTGCATGTTGGGTACCAGTACTGGTACCAGTTACTGCGTGATGGGTACCGGCCCCAGAACTGGTTGCTGCGCACTTGGTATCAGTACCATGTGCTGTGCACAGGGTACTGATGCCAGTACCAGCTGCTATGCAATGGTGTCAGTACCGGTACCAACTGCTGCACAATGGGTGTGGGGTTACAGGTCCTGCACACTTGGTACTGGCCCCATACCAGTTGCTGTACAGTGGGTACTGACACCAGCAGCAGTCATGGTGCACTGGAAACCTAGGTACTGGTATGGGTACCAGTTGCTGTGCACTGGGTACTGGCCTATGTACTTGTTGCTGAGTGATGAGTACTGGCTGCTGCACAGTGGATACTGGCTCCGATACCAGCTACTGCACGATGGGTATGGGGTTACAGGTGCTGCGTGATGGGTACCAGCCCCAGTACTGGGCGCTGTGCACTGGGTACTGGCTCTGGTACCAACTGTTGTGCAATGTATACCAACCCCGGTATTGGTTGCTGTGCAGTGGGTACCGATACCAGCTGCTGTGTGATGGGTACAGGTCCCAGTATTGGTTGCTGCACATTGTGTGCTGGCCCCTGGAACTGGCTGCTGCGCGATGGGTGCAGGGTTACAGTTGCTGTGTGCTGGGTACTGGTTGTTGAGCAGTGGGTACTGGCCCTGGTATTGGCTGCTGCACACTGGGCACAGGGTTCCAGGTGCTGTGCAGCAGGCACCGGGCAGTGCATTGCGGGCATCTCATGCCAGGTACCACACACCTGCTGCCAAGCCACGGATACAAGCTACAGCATTCTGGGTCTGGGTCCTGGTCCTGGCACACTGGCTACTGCATGCTGTAGACCATGCACTGGGCACTGCTAAGTGCTGCACACCAGGCACTGGTAAGTACATACACCGGGCACTGCTCACCAGGATCATGCACCATGAATCAGGTGTGAGGTACCAGGCACTGGTATCAGCACTAGGCAGTGCCATTTACCAGGTACTGGATGCACACACTGGGCACTGTGCAATAGAACCATGCAGCTGGCAGCCAGCACTGGCATGGTATGGCACAGTAGGTGTAGCACCTTGGGTATGATGTAGTGTGTGGCATGGGTGCCAAGTACTGTGCACCAGGCATTGCAGATTGGCAACAGGGGCCATGTCTCCATCCCCTGCCTCTCACCTCCCATCCCTGCCTTGTCCCTTGCAATGCAGGATGATGTGCTAAGGAGCTGGGTCCAAGGTGTCCCAGAGCCTCTCTCAGCATTTCCTCTGGACATTGCCAGCTGGAAGCCCACATGGAGCGACCTCAGCATGCACAATGTGGCTACTGGCAACCCACATGGAGGCAGGTTTGGTTTGTCTTCATGCATGGGAGCGTGTGGCACCAGACCCTATCCAGCTGTCCAGCTGACAAGCAGGGCTCTGCTGTGGTGGTGTCCAGGGCCATGAGTGCAGGACATGTCCCCTCTGGCCGGCCTGGCACTGGCACCTATTCCTGGGGTTGTGGGGCAGGGCACTGCTGTACCAAAATGTCACTCTGAGGACAGCCAGCACCATGCCTCTGGCTGGGGCCTCTCAGCACTGATCATTAACCACCCTTATCGAGTGATGGGTTCAAGGTCCTGGATGGTTAGTATTTGTCCACAGGTTAGATGGACATCTTGGAGACCCATGAGTGGCTGTTGTCATAGAATCACAGAATGCTTTGGGTTCAAGCGACCTTAATCTGCATCCAGTTCCAACCTCCCTGCCACCCTTATTGTGACGAATTACTTCCTAATGCCCCTTCATGGAGTGATAAGCAACGTTCCAGGCTGGGGTCCCGGCTGGTACCTGACATGGTTCCTGCGAGTGGTGAAGGATCTGGTCACCACTGTGCCTGCAGACACCCGTGAAGCACCTGAGGTTGGGAAAGCCAAGTATGAGCACCTACTGCCATCTCATGGCTGTACACAGCAGCTCTGCAGTTCTCCCTGCCCCAGCCGGCCACAGAGCTGGGGGTAGAGGGGCACACCAGGCCCCAGCCCTGCTCAGAGCTTTCCAGCCTGGCACCCGACTGCCCTACCTCTCTCCTTTCCCGGGCAGGGGACGCCTTGTCCTCTCCCACCTTCTGTGACCATCTTTCCCCTTGCTGGGGAATAGGACTCCACCACTTCTTTCAGTTCAAAACAATTATCATGAAATCATAGAATCAGAGAATGGCTTGGGTTGGAAGGGACCTTAAAGCCCATCCAATTCCAACCCCTCTGCCATGGGCGGGGACACCTCCCACCAGACCAGGCTGCTCAAGGCCCCATCCAACCTGGCCTTGAACACTTCCAGGGAGGGGGCATCCACAGCTTCCCTGGGCAACCTGTGCCAGTGTCTCACCACCCTCATCACGAAGAATTTCTTCCTAATGTCCAGTCAAAATCTTCCCCCTTCCAGTTTAAAGCCATTAACCCTCATCCTGTCACTACTTGCCCTTGTAAAAATTCTCTCCCCAGCTTTCTTGTTGGACCACTTCAGGTACCAGAAGGCCACTATGAGGTCTCCCCAGAACCTTCTCTTCTCCAGGCTGAACAAGCCCATCTCTCTCAGCCTGTCCTCATAGCAGAGGTTCTCCAGCCCTCTGAGCATCTTCGTAGCTCTCCTCTGGACCCACTCCAACAATTCCATATCCTTCTTGTGCTGGGGATTCCAGAACTGGACACAGGGCTCCAGATGGGGTCTCACAAGAGCGAAGTAGAGGGGAAGAATCACCTCCCTTGACCTGCTGGCAAAGTGTCTTTTGATGCAGCCCAGCACACAGCTGGCCTTCTGGGCTGCAAACGCTTATTACTTCTTGCAAAACCAGCGAAAACTACAGGCCCTGGTAAAAAGTCTCACTCCATCTGTTGGTCTGTTCTTCCAGGGAAGACAGGTGACAGAGCAAGAGGAAATGACCTCAACTTGTGCTAGGAGAGGTTCAATTTGGACATCGGGAAAAATTTCTTCACTGAAGGGGTGGTCAGGCACTGGAGGCATTTAAAAGATGAGTAGACTAGTTTTTCAGGGATATGGTTTAGTGGCGGACAGGTACAGTTGGACTCAATGATCTCAAAGGTCTTTTCCAAACAAGTGATTTTATGATCTTATAAACTCCTTCACATATTAGAAGATTGCAGTAAGGTCTCCCCAGAGCTTTCTCCAAGCCGAACAATCCCAACGATCTCATCCTTTCTCCACAGGAGGGGTGTTCCAGCTATCGGATCACTTTTGTGCTCACTCTCTGGACCCACTCCAGCAGGTTCACACCTCTCTCATGCTGAGAACCCCAGAACTGGACACAGCGCTCCAGGGGGAGCTCTCACTAAAATGGACCAGAGGGGTAGAGTCTTCTTCCTAAACCTGCTGGCCGTGCTTCTTTTGATGCAGCCTAGGATATGATGGACTTTCTGTGCTGTAAGCACACATCGTCTGTTCATGTCCATTTTTTCATCTGCCAGTATCCTTGAGTCCCTCTCCCTAGGGCTGCTCGCCGTCTCTTCATCCAACCATTCATCCATCCGTCCATCCACCTATGCCCCAGCCCGCACTGTTCTGGCCGTTGCCTTGACTGAGTACAGGACTTTGGACCTGGAAGGGCAGGTTTTCAGTCCCTGTCCCAACTGTCGCCGCATCCCGGCCGGGGCGGGCGGAGACACCGGTCTCCGCCTCTTCCACCTCCCGCCGCTGGGCGGCGCTCCTCGCCCTCGGACCGGGGGCTCCGCCGGGGCGAGGGGTGCTGTGCGGGAAGAGAGGGGTCGGGTGAATCAGACCCCCTCAGAGCGTCCCGGCAGGGACTGTCGAAGGGAAGCGTTTGGGTCATGACACATACGGAGCCCGAGGATGTGCGGGAAGCCAGTTCGGCAACAAACAGGGCAGAGGCAGGACAGCAATGCTGTGTTTATACGTGAGGATAAGGAACTGGGGGCGGCAAGTCCCATCCTGTGTGTCCTTGTGCCCTAGGGATGCTGCAGCTCTGCTCATCCCACAGCCACATCATCAGGTATGACTTCACCTCACCTGTGGGACTTGTGGCATCTTCAGGTCTGACCTCACCAGTGGTATCTGTGGGTGCAGAGACAAGGCAGTGTGGGATCCCCCTGCCACTCAACCCATCCACCATCCACCCTCATGGAGGGTTCTGGCTGCCAGGACCGGGTGACAGCTTCTTTACGTGACTTGTGCAGTGTCACCCAGGAGCTGGAAATTTTCCCAGGGCTGCATCCACTATCCCCCATTTTCTTTCACACAGCCACAGGGGAAGCAGGGTGTCCCAGGGGAAGGCATCCCCTGACTCACCCCCAGGAAAGCACAGACTGTGAGAAGACCGAGCCCAGGGTCCCGGGCACTGTAAATAGCCTATAGCATTTAACTGGAGATGGCTTGTCACGCCAGCTGTGTGTCACCACACTGTCACTGCCTGAGTCATGAGCCACGAGCCATGCTGGGGACAGTGAGGCTGCGCAAGGGGTACATGGGGGGATCCAGAATGATGGGGATGGATCTCAGGCCTGGAGACAGCTGCTCTTCTCTCACATAGAGGGTTCAAATAGGACCCTCTTTTCACTCTCTTAAAGGTTCCCATCTCCTTGTTTCCCTCTATCTGACCCCTCGTACCTGGGCAGGGGCTTGGAGACAACACAAAATTTTTGGAATGAGGTAAATCAATCAACACGACAGTTCCCCCTCTTCCCAAGGGGCTCAGCATCTGGTGGAAAGCTCTTCTTTGGGCTCCCCATGCTTTGTGACCCACGGGACCCTGGTGGGCCAGGACCTTTCCCTGAAGATGTGGAAGTGGGATGGCGGCCTGTTATCACAGGAGACAGGAGGCAGCCCTGGGCTGCTCTCAAGTGGTCCCTGCTGATTACTGACTTCAAGTGCCTATGGAGTTATTCTAAGTCAAGTAGGCACAAAGGGAGCTGACCCAGGACAAACGAGACCAGCGCTTGGCTTTGCTGGGACATCTCCTATTGCCTTTGCTCCCCACCAAGCCCTGCGAGTTGGGGAGGTGCCCCCTTGCTCCAGTCACTCTCCCTTACTCCTCCTGCAAAAGTCTGTTTGCTCCAGCCCAAAGCAAACCTGATTTTATCTCCCGACTCCAGTTCCTTTGGCTGTGGGCCATGGTTGATGCCTCCCACGCAGAGCTTGTGAAGCCCATTTGGGGACCCGCGCACAGAGCGGGCTGTGTACACGGCCACATGACATCATGTTTACAGCCTGTGGGGGCCCAAGGACAACCCCTCCCAACAGCATCGCTCCCAGCCCAAGCAGTGTGTGTCCTTCCCATGGATGTGTAGGGAGCTGGAGGGAGCAGGACTGGCAACAAGTGCTGTGCCTGTCCAGAGAGGGGTGGTTTCGGCTCTGGTGTACTGCAGACAGGCCTTCCTCAGCCTCGTTTTCCCCCTAGAGAGGATCCTATCCAAGCAATGAGGGTGCACTGCTGCAGCAGCACAAGGTCAGGCCTTCACACTGTTGCACAGAGTGAAAGGCAAATTTTCTCCCCTTGGGACATGGATGTTCCCTTCTCTCCCAGGACAGGGCTAGGCTTCTTCTGCTGGTGCCTGAAACTGAGATTGTTGGAAAAAAACAACAACATCCAGAGCCACAGGGGCCATCCTTCCTTCTATCCATCTGTCCATGTCTTGGTCCGTCCATCCATCCACCCACACTTACACGCAGCTTTCTATCTCATAGCCATCTCTCCATCCATCTACTGAGCTGGCTGTGCGCTCACCCATCCATCCATCAACAAACATGTACATCATTCTTCCCTTCCATCCCACATCCATTCATCCATCCATCCATCCATCCATCCATCCATCCATCCATCCATCCATCCATCTCTCCATCCTCCTATTCACTCCTCCATCCATCCATCCATCCATCACCCATCTGTCAGTACCCAAGTGATGCCCAGCCACTGATCAGCTCTTCCCAGTGTGTGCCCACATGTGTGTGCACATGTGCATGGGACATGCTGGCCACACGGAGCACAATGGGCTCAGCCATGGGGCAGGGGCCAGGAGCACCGGCTGGGGGAGGCGGGGGACCCGTCTAATTTAAGAACGGGCCCTGCAGTCGCTGTCAGCACCGGGCGGCTCTGATCTGGGGACAGGTCCTCATCAGCTCTGCTTGCCACCCGCCGGCCTGACATGAAAGGGCTCTGCGCCCAGATAAGGCCCCAGATGCTCGGCCCCAGAGGTGGGCAGCACCATGGCTGAGGCCAGGGGACCCCTGAGCAGTGAGCCCTGGCGTGGCTGTCCCTAAATTCACTGTCACCCAAGCACCATGAGGCTTGAGTGTTTGTATGGGTCAGGGAGCTCAGCCCTGGGGGCTGCCGTCTGCTTTGGGCACTGGAATATGCTACCACCAGGTCCCACTGGGGACATGAACCAAGGGAGGGCTCCAGCCCCAGTGTCTCCCCCAGCTGCCACCAGCCTCTCTGCCGGCTGTTACCCCACACTGGAGTCCTCCACCCTCAAGTGGCCGCGGACAGGGACCGTGTTGTTTTAATAAGATCATTCTCCTCCTGCCGTGAGGTCGCAACCCCAGGCTTATGACATCACAGCGCGCTGCCATGGAGACACCAGGATGTCAGAAACACAGCTCGATGACCTCACTGCAGGAGCGGGAGATGGGGCCAACCTGGGTTTGATCACCAATGTCCTCGGGAATAAAGGAGGGGAGGGACGCTGGGAAAGTATGCGGCTGCTGAGAGCCGGGGTGTTTGGGTTGGAAATCACCACGCTTTCCCCACAGCGGGAATGGCCCGTTCCTTCCTCCCCCCGCCCGCTCCATCCCAGCAGCCAGAACCCCCCTAGTCTTGCAGCTGGGGGAGCTAGGGGAGCGAGGCAATCCCATTCCTGCCCTTGAGGCCACGCATCAGGGAGTGAGAGCCAGAGCTCAGCGTAGCATCGGGGCACCAGCTTAGGGGCAGAATGGGGTTGGTGAGGGGAGGCTGGGTCCTGAAACAGGATGGGGCACTCGGGGGGTGCTTCGTCTGAGGAGCAGTGTGGGGACCACTGAGGATGCTCTTGCACAGAGCAGAATGGATTGATGTCTGGGGGGGTGTCTCCTGTTCCCCAAGGAAAGCCCAAAGTCAAGCTGCTACAGGGGGGGACATGATTCTCCATCATAGCACCCTGGAGCTGGACTCTGCAGCACAGCAGCACTAGGCCCTGCCCAGCCACCCAACAACTGCATCTCTTTAGCCCATAACCAGGAGCATCTTCTGGGGGCCAGCCCCATGCCAGACCCTGCTGCCCCCCTCACCATTCCCTGCTGCAGCCCGGCTGTCAGTCCTCCACACTCAGACATTATCACTCAGGAAACCACAACTGGCTGGGGGGCACCTGTCTCCTGGCATCACTGCAGGGGTGCAGGGGTGCCTGCTCCACTTCTACCCTCTCCCCCCACCCATCATTAATTTCCACCAGTGGCCAAGCGGGTCCAGGGCTGCCTGGGGGTGGCTGAGGAACACGGCACTTTCCCCTGATAGCAAAAATAAATACATTAAAATTCTTGCAGGAGGCAGAAGAATGCGGGACGGCAGGAAAAAATTGTTTTATAATTTGTAATAACACAAAAGCTGGGGGGTGGTGAGCTGCGAGAAGCAAAGGAAGGCAGAGACAAAGGATCAACTGCAGTGGAGAAGGCTGCTTTGGGGCAGTGGTGGCATCCCCGTTGACTATACCCCTGTTGCAGTGTCATTACTGTGTCCTTGCCCCCTGAAGGATGTGGCCCTTTGGGTCCTGTTGCAGAAAGGAAGGTGAGCAAGGCTAGTCCTGGAGCTGGGAGAGCTGGCAATCACCTCTCCAGCTGCTTAAGCAGGTCTCAGCATCTCTGTGCCTCAATTTCCTCCTTGCTAACAGGGAATTTTTATGCAGCTGGGGGAAGAGCTAGGAGAAAAGGGCTGACCCGAGGCAGGGGATGATCCCTGCTCCCAGCCCCCCTGGTACAAGCACAAGGCAAGGAGCCTGCCTTTGCCTACCCTGCTCCACCACCCCCACTTGGGGGGCTTTACCACAGGACCCAGATGATGAGGCCAATTCTCATATATTTGCTGAGGGCACCATGTACCTCCCGGTGCCCTCCAGCCTTGCGCAGAGCTGGGATGTGATAAGGCGAGTCGCTGTGCACCAGCCGCACCTGCTCACCGGGATGGGGCTCCCCCTCCTCCTGCTCCCCTCTTCGAGGAAAAATCAAAGGGATTTTTCTGCCCTTAGGAAATCAGATAAAGGCTTCTCACCTGCCCTGCGCTGCCTTTGCGAGGAGGCTGGGCGCTTGGGGCGAGGGGACAACAGGCACTTTCAACACGCCGGCAGATGAGCCCTGCATTACAGAGAGCTGCAGAAGAGCTCTGCCCACAGGGACTGGGGCCCAGACCTGGTATCAGCCTGTCCCTGGCCTTGGCTGGAATGTCTCCTCCCCAAGAGCTGCCTCTTGCTGAGTTCTGCCGTAGATTTGGGGCAATAGGGTTCCCATGGGGCTGTTAGGATGGAAACTGGTGGGTGAAAGCAAAAGACCCCAGGGACTGGACACAATGCATCAGCCCAGTGCAGGAAAAGTTTCCTTGTGCTGTAGCCAGGACAGCTCAATCTTGGTCACCAAGGTTGCAGACTGAGAGCTTGAACCCTGTGTGGGAGGGCAGGGAGGGAGTAGGTGGGAAACCTCGAGAGGTGGTGGGAGTCTCTTACCTCCTGTACCCAGGAAAGAGAGAAAACCCCTACCAAGCCACAGATAAAATCTGAGTCAGTCAGCACCAAACTCTGCTGATGAGGAGCCAACGCGCCTGGGTGAACAGGAGAAGCTGGTGGTAATAGGGGCAAGGGAAGCACCGATGGGCAAGCCAGGGGCTAGAGACGGGCAGAGGAAGAGGGGAACCGAACCCAGATCCTTCCTGGAGGCAGGAGTGAGCTCAACAGCAGTGAGGGTGCTCTATTTTGCCCATCATTTGTGGCAGACAACCTGCTCTAACGCAGTGGGCTGCCTGGATGCTCAGCAGAGGTGAATCAGGGTCCCACAGGGTGACTGTTCCAGTCCCAGGGTACATGGCCCTGATGTGGCGGGGCTGGGAGCTGCATCCCCAAGCTCTGTTGTGAGTCACAAATGGTGCAAGAGGAAGCGCAGACCCAGGGCCCTAGGATGAGACCTGGGAAACTGTTCCTGAAGGCTGCACAATGGGCAGAAAATTGGGATGGCACTCTACGGGCACCAGCTTTTCCTGTCTCTGACTGCTCAGCCCTGGTGTGGCCCCCTGCTACCTCCCAGGCCTCTCAGCTTCCTCCTGCCCCAGGCAGCTCTTGCTGCCTTCTATGATCCAGTGCTGAGGTCTGAGGGCAGGCAGGGCCAAAGAGCCAGGGTTGTGCCAGGTGGACCCAGTACAAGGACAGGGACCAGGCAGGGCTGTGCTGGGAGGCAGTGCTGGGGAACCAGATTTAGGTGAGACCATGCCAGGGGTATCAGGGTTCAGCTGGAAAGCAATGAGCAGGTACCCGGTGGGCAGACCTTAAGGACAGGTCAAGTTTAGCAGAGCCATTCCGTGACCCCGAATGGAGCCAGGCAGAGCTGTGCCAGGTGGGATTGTGCCAGGTCCCCAGGGCTGCTGGGGATAGGGCTCTGCCAGTCAGACCCTGCTAAAGTGGGGTGCATCCAAGCACGCTGGTGGGACACGGGTCTGGGCAGGCTGTGCCCACTGTCCTGCTGCTGGCGGGTGCCCGTGCCCAGGCTATGGCCACTATCTTGCTGCCGGCAGGTGCCAGTGGCTGTGCCCAGGCTGTGATCACTGTCCCACTGCTGGTGGGTGCCCGTGCCCAAAGCAGTGCAGCAGGAGCCGAGCTTGGCACCCAGGAGTCCCCCCTCCCGGCCCGCCCTCTCCGTCCCCCCGGGCTCCGGTTTCCCTGTCGGAGGCAGATGCTTTCGCAGCCCCGTCCCTCCTCCTCCCGCTCCTGGTGCGGAGCAGCCTCCTCGCCGCGCTGCAGCCGCCCGGCGGTGCCTGCCCAGCCCAGCCCAGCCCAGCCCCGCCGTGCCCGCCCCGGCCCGGGGTGGGAGGCAGTGGGCACCCCCCGCCGCGGCCACTCCCGCTGCCCGGTTCCCCTCGGGGGGCTCGGCACCCTCCCAGCCCTGATAGGATGCTGCCTTCCTCCCGGACCCAGATGGGGCTCTTCTTCATCCTTCTCTGCCCTGCCAACATCATCGGGCTGTGGTGGTGAGTAGGACATCCCGGGGTGGGTGCCAGGAGGGCACGCAGGGTCCCACGCTGTGTCCATCCTAGCTTGGGCACATAGTCCTCTGCACCCAGGTCACCCTGCTTGCTGGCCAGGTGGGTGCAGCTCGGGGTACTTCCATGCTGTCAGCGTTTGGGGACACAGCAGTGAGGACAGCAGGATGAGGGGAACTCGGGGGACATGGGACACCCAAGTCCTATCGTGAGAACTATTGCCTGCATCACTGCACCCTGAGCCCGCAGCCCGGGAGGGCTGCATGCCTGTGGGGCAGGGAAGGGGCAGAAAGGGTCTCCAGACTCCACCAATAAGTCAGTTTTAATTAAATGCCTGAGGGTCCCTACAGCGTCCCCTCCCAAGTGCTGGCCTGGATGTGCGGGGGACAAAACCTCTGTTTGTAATGGTGCCTTCATCAAAGGCAGAGACGGTGCCTTGCACGATACCGGAGGGGGTGGGGGATTCATTACAGGCGCAGAGCTGGGACCCAGCCTTGGAAAGTCCAGGTATCTGTCGAAACATGAACTATTTAAATCTATTAAGAATTTCACCCAGCCTGTCTTTATCCGGTTTTAAGTGCTTAGATTCCAACTCCCCAGCGTGCCGTCCAGGCTATCATTCATTATCTGAGGCTATTCGTCTCCACATTGTCACACTCTTTTGACCCCTAAAAAAAAGCTCTCCGTAAGCCTTTCCCCTCCCAGTCCCCCGCCTGCCCGCCACTGATTTATTCCATGGCTCCATCTCCTTTGCTAGCCCTGGCCCCAGGGGTGCAGGCCAAAAGAGGGGGGTCTTAGTGGGTGTAAATGATGCCGTTACAGTTGGTTTTACACCAGCTGAGAGTTTGGCTCTGAAGCCCAAGCTCTGTGTTTGTTTCCAGGGAAAGTGTTAATGCGGATCTGAGAGAGACTTGCGGTTTTGCTGGAGGAGGGGAAAGGGAGGTAGGACGATCCCTGGCCAGGGCAAGGTGTGTGCTGATGGTCCCCCTGCTCCCCACCACCTGCCATCCTGGGGCATGGTCCATCCTGCTGGCTTTTCCCTGACCAAATCTCAGACTGCTACTCTGCACTCACAGCTGTGCTTTCAGCTCTCCCGGCTTTCTCTGCCCCATCCTTATCAACATCCACCTGGCGAGCCCCCACCTCCAAACTTGCGCCCCGTTCCCCGGCTCTGCGGACATTGATGCTCTCCTGCCCACGGCTGGAGCACACAGGGGTGAAGCAGAAGCTCAATTTGCTTTTAATTCGGGAGCAGGAGGACAGGACCAGCAAGGGCAGGGTGCTGGGGTATTGCTGCCCCCCGCCCCAGCTGCGCAGAGCGGCACCTCCCTCCTGAGCCCGAGTCCTGATGGTGCCGTGACTGTGTCGTGCATGCGCTGGCAGCGCCGGCTTGGGGAGATTAGCAGGATTTGGTAGAGGAGGCCAAGGGGTCAAACTTGTTTTTTCTTCTTAAAAAAAAAAAAAAGAGAAACCTTTAATTTAAGAATAATATCCCAGCTGCACGCAGCGCAGACGAATGTGCCAGGCAGTGGAGCAGCCACAGGGGTGTCACAAGCATGCACGCTGCTTCATTCCAGAGCCTGGAGCCAGTGAGCCGGGAGGAGGTGATGTGTGGATGAGGCCACCAGCACCACCAAACGGACGTGCTGGGCTGGAATGGGGCATTGGAGCAGCTGTCTGATTCACCCAGAATCACCCAGAGCCTGGAATCTCTGGCCCCTATCTGAGATTATCCCTTATTTCCAGTGAGCTCTTCCTGTGTGTGGGAGAGAGGTCTGATTGCTGCCTAGTCCTTTGAGCCAGATCTAGATAGGCATCTTCCCAAACATCTGCTCCCGGTACCCATCCCTCTGCCAGATCTGGGTAGCACTAGTGTCTGTGGGTTTTGTTTTTGGTAAGAAGGGGTTCAGAGGTGTAGCTGTGTGTTACGCCAGGGCTCCTGGAAGCCCCAGGGCAGGTGACGTTGGTAGAGCTGTCCCTTACTGTCCTTGTCACCAATACATAGGGACCTTGGTGGGATGCCTTCATGTGTGCAACTCTGCACACTCACCTGGGGCACTCCTGGGGGCTCAGCCAGGGGAACATGTTCCCCTGGGCAATAAAGGAAGGTCTTTATCCGCCTCCCCATCCCATCCCTGGGTGCATTGTCAGTGCAGTGGTGGGGATGTAGGGGCTGCCTATTTGAGGTATTTTTTTGCCACGCTGGTGACAAACTGATTTGTGAGAGTGGCCTGGTGGGGTGCAGCAGGGCTGGGTCCCAGTGGGGACAGTCCCCAGGCCAGGCACTCAGCAGGGCTCAGCCACTCATGGGTGGTAAGAGAACCCACTGGGATTCTGGCAGATGGTTGCTTCTACAGAGAAAGGTTTGGGTGTGCTGTTTGAGTAGTGAAATCATGCTGATGATATCATAGCCTGAGAAGGAGCACCCTCATTGTGGTGGGATGCCCCCAGAGGGCTCACTAGAGATACAGTCATCCTATATCCCCTGTACCCCTGTGTCTAAAAGGAGGTAAAGAGATAGGGGACAGGCATACTCATGAACCTTTCCATGGCAGAGAGGGTCAGCTATGAGCAGTGCTGATGGAGAGGATTTGTCATTCTGCTGCTGATTATTGCCAGGCTGCAGGGAACAGCTCCTACCAGCCCTGGAAAAACTTTCTTCCTTCTCCCTTCAGCTTTTCATGTTTCTCTTCCAGCTCCTTGTGGAGGACAGGTAGAGACGGCCTGAGGCTCCCAGGCTGGCCTGGAGGGTTCAGGGATACAGGGTTACCAAACCTGGTGTCTCAGAAACCCCGGGCAGGTTGAGGGCAGGATTTCAGCTAAGCCAGTTTGTGGTTGTGCTGTGCTTGCAGGGATGCAGCACCACTGAGATGGGGGCGAGCAAAGCCCAGGCTTCCCATCTGCCCCAATGCCCAATGGCTCTCTGTGGGCACATCTGAGAGCAGTCAGGAAGTGGAAGAGAGAGTAAGGGCAAAACCCATCAAGCCATCCTTGGTGAGATGTTTTTTGCTCTTGCTGTGCGTCTGAGGGAGCCCAGAGGGACAGACACCTGCTCTGCATCGTGTTCCCATGCATGACTGTAGGCAGAAAGTCTCCAGATTTCTGTACAGCTCCTCCAGATTCCAGCTCAGGGAGGATCCTGAAGCCACACACCCCTGAGTGGGTTTCATGCACTGATGGCCTCCCCTTCTTCTCACTCACCTCAACCAGCACCCTCACCATGTGGGGTCTGTAAGGTCATGCTGCTGGGCATGAAGTAGAGCCCTACTTCTCTGCCTTGGGATGAGCATCATGAGTCACTCCCTCTAGCCTGCTGACACCCAACTGCCACCCCACAGCCCATGGTACCCATGGCCCCCAGTGGGCTGGGTTGCCCAGTCATCCTGGGCATGCCCTCACCCCTGGAGCAGTGCTTTGTGGGCAGCAAAACATTTCCCAGCACAGGAATCCTTGACTCCGTTTCCCTTCTGGGGCAGCAGCTGATCCATTGTTTTTTTCAAAGGAAAAACATTTCTGTTGCACTCTATGAGATGGTAGTGCCTCAAAAATCAGGCTGCTTCTGTGCTCCTGCAAAGACAAGAAATGAGCTTTCCCCTGTGTCATCCCTCATTCAGTTCCTGGTCACCTTCACTCTCCCATGGTGACACACAGGCCATCCAGCCCTGCCTTGCGCATGGCCCAAGCTGGAGGGCTCAGCTGGGCTTTGCATCAGAGGCTTGACCCCTTCAAACCACCTCCTTGTGCAGGAGGGTGCTAGGCAGAGCTGGGCACACCCTGATATTTGCTTGGGACCTACACAGCCTTGCAGCCACAAGTGGCACCTGCCTTTGGGCATGTGCTAGCTCAGCCCTCATGCCACCCCAGCTCCAGCCTCTTCCAGTGCCTGGAGGAAGGATGCAGTGACCAAGGGTGGGTGAACCTCTTTCTTCTCATCCCAGTCCCTCCAGGACTTGGATATGGCTTTGGGACCACTACCCTATGGGTGTGTGCTCCTTCCTCTGATACCCACAGCACAAGCTTGGGCAGCTCCTACTCATGAGCACCCAGCCTCAGCATGACCCTACAGTCGTCAGGTCCGTGGGTTGACATCGTGCCATGCCAAAGCCTCTTACCTTTGAGCAGTTTCCCAGCTATTTGCATCTTGTCCTTGCCAAGGAGGTGTGAGGAGAAGGGCAGGGAAGGGAGTTCCCTGCTCTCTCCGACCCATGGCATTTCCCACTCCCTTGGTGCCTCTGGTGCCATTTGGCAGCTTAGCCACAGTTGTGTCCCCCAGGGCAGTGACTTGCTGATTAATCACCCCTCTGTACTCCTCCTGCTCTGCTTTCCACACCTGGGTGCCACGGTTAGTAACCCCACTCCAGCAGCACCCACGCACCGCCCTAGGTGAGGGGCCAGGCGCCCGCTGCGTGCCTACATGGAGTGAAGGGAAGATGGATGGGTGAAAGGTCATGTGTATTACCCCCTCACCCTGTTTGGACAGCTTGGAAAGAGATGGACCTGGTGGCAGTCCTGGGGTGAAGCTGTCCTAGGGTCTGATTTCTTTGCAGAGCTGTCCCTGACTGTGGTACTGGCAGGTAGAATGCAGTGTGACCCACCCCCTCAGGGATGGAGCTCAGATCTCCAGGGCTGGTATCCTGCAGCTCTTGCATCTCCAAGGAGGTGAAAAAGTCTTGTGGGCTTGGGGTGATGTGTTGGGCACTTGGGCATCCTGCATCCCCCTCCTGAAAGTACCCAGGAACTGGGATGGAGACTTGGATGCAAGGTGAGCTGTGCAGGAACACGCAGGCAGCAGCACTCGATGGGTGCAGACTTAACCAGTCCCACGTGGAGCTGGTACAGTACAACCGCTGCCCTCCTTCAGATCATCAAGGCTGTCGGACCAAAGCAGGCATTTTTCCACCCTAGGTGCGGGTATCATTTGTGAAGGCTGACCATCCTCTTCCTCGCCATTGGATCCTTGCAACCCAGGACACCATTGGCTCCTCATCACAATCCGCTGGTGGGGGTCAGGAGAGGCCCTGCTCCACACCATCCCCATGCCCAACGGGCAGACAGGCACTCATGCCAGTTTCCTTGGCCTACAATTTCAGCTGGGAACCAGCCTGGGACATATTGGAGGCTCCATGACCGTGATCTGAGCTGGAAAAGCTGGTGATTATGGCTCTTAGGAGCCCCCAGCTCTGTTGCAGCAGCAACAGCGTCCAGAGCACAGGAGCTGCATCAGAAGCCCCACTGACTCCTGTTTCCTATGTGTCAACCAGACCAGGCTCAGGCTGCTGCTGCAGCAACCCAAGAGATGACAGCACCAGGCTGGCAGTGGGTTGCAGTTCCTCTTCTGTGCCTCTGTTCCCCCTTTCAGCAACAAGGGTTGTTTTTCTTGCACAAGGGTGCTTGGAATTAGGGAGGAGAGTGGGGCTCATCATCCTCAATGCTTTTGGTGGCAGTTTTGGCAGCAGGCGAAGGGCGCTGGGGGGAGGTATGAGGGATGCTCCCAAGATGCCAAGCCCGGCTGGGGGCTGCCAGGCAGGAGGTATCAAGGGGATGAGATACCCTGGGAGGGTTGGGGCAAGCTGGCGACCCGGTTCCTTCACCAGGGCAGGGGGAGGAGTGCCCAGCAGCAGAGGTGGGGCACCTTAATTGTAGATGCGGGAGGCCTTGGAGCAGGACAAGCTCAGGCAGATCTGGGCCCCGCGACGGAGCCCTTGCCAAAGCGGTAGCAGTTTGGCAGCATTTTTCTTGCCCTTGTCTCCCCCCGCCACCCGCCCCCCCCAAACCCTCCAAAGCAAAACAGCTCTTGGGCTCCCAGCAGTCTCCCTGTGCCAGAAAGTAGAGCCCAGCGGAAATTAATATTGTGCAGGACTTAGGCAGCCCACCCCATGCCTCGTCAGCATGGAGTTCTCGTGCACTCCTGCTGGCCTTGCTACTGCTCTAGCTATGGGTGGGACCCCCACGGTGCTGGCGAGCTGCCTGCCAGCCCCCGGCCCCGCAGGGATGAGCTCTTCTTCCCGGCCTGATCCGGTGGGCTGGGGTGAGCCACAGTTCAGCATTTGATCTGATGGCCCCGAGGGGCTGGTGCATCGTTTTTATAGGAGTACAAAGAGCTGTCTCTTAATGAAAGTCTTGTCCCAGCTCCTCTTCTTCCCCACCCTGTCAGAGCAGGCGGCCAAACCTCTGCTGTTGCATTGGGGAAGTCGGGAGTCCATGGAGGGTGAGCTCGGAGCTGGGCATGGAGGGTTGAATCCTCATGTGGTTATCGTGGGATGGAACTGGACAGGCTCACTGGTGGCTTTCCACTTGGGCCTCCGTTTCCCCATTGATGGAGGACTTGTGCCAGCCCAAACACAGCCCTATGGTTCTTCCCCAGCTTCTCCATCCCTTTGCAGAGGCACCTGTGAATCATGCAGCAAGGGGAAACCAAGCTGTGAGGAGCAAAGGGAGATAGGTGCTCCCCAGCAGTGGTTTTGGCTTGCCTCAGTCTCCCAGCTGGAGGTCATCTTTCCAGGCTTTGCCTCTCAGTTGAGCTGTTTAACCCTTTTAACCTCCATCCAAACCATAAGACCTCCTTTTCCAGGCTGTGCAAGAGGGCATGTCCTCTCCAAACCCAGCTGGGGTTTAATGGGCAGGAGATGTGGGGAGCTTGGGAGCCTGATGCGGGGCAGGGGAACCCTGGTAGACCTCAAGCTTCAAACAAGGGATTTGGGGGGCATTTGCACTGGGGGTAGGATAGCAAGTCCTGCAGCCTGGTGCCCTCAACACAGCCCCCTAGCTGTGCCAGAGTAAAAAGGAAACCTAGAATATAGTTAAATGTCAAGATTCATTTTGTGATTTTCAAGCCCCTGGGGCTTGGCTAGACTATAAAGGTCTGGGTTTGGAAGCGGCAGTGCAGCTGGTGCTCCCCAGTGAGCAGGGCTACCAGTAACACAGGCCGCCCAGGTGCTGCTCCCCAGGGGACCCCAGATGTTGTGGCCTCACAATCCTTGGGAATTCCAAAGCACTGAAGGATGCTGAGTCAAGCCCTGGGGTCCTGTGGGCATCCACAGCCAGGAAAATCGTGGTGGACAAGCAATGAATCAAGCAGGATGATCTCCGAGCCTAAAGGAGTGTACTGGAGGCAACGGAGGGCTGAGTGGGGCTGCACTTGGGGCACACTCAGGTTGGGTGGCCCATGGCCACACGGTCCCTGTACCATGGGATGGGTGGCATGGGCGGGAGGCCACCAGCGCAGCATGCCCGCCCTCTGCCCACTGAAGCTTTAGTGTTGCCCACGGTGGCACTGGAGCATTGCCCACCCTGGCACGGGCATGATGCCGATGGGCTGAGCAGCTGTCGAACCGTGCTGTGGAGGGCACTCCAGGCAAAATATGTGGGGAAAGTACAGGAGTTTCTGTAGCCAGCAGCACGCCAGGGAGTGTGGCATCATGCTCAGACTTTGCCTCCCAACCTCAAGAGCCAGACACCTTGCTCCAGCTGTGCTGGTGAGGAGGAGTTGCCTCTGACATGGGCCCAGCCAGGCTTGCCCTCCTGTGCTGGCATCTGCAGTGCTGGTGATGCCACCTGCATCCCTCCCTTGCCTGCCCACCTCTCTGTTCCCATGTGGCCACTGCCTGGGTAGGGGGAGGCAAGCACGGGAGCCTGGCCAGCAGCCAAGAGGCTTTATCACTGGCAAGGTCACTTGGCTGTCTACCACGGGGTGAAGCAGCGAGCCCTCCCGGAGAGGGGGAGGCGCACCAAGAGTGCTGCTGTGCCCACAGGGCTCTGGGAGCTGCAGCTGCACCACACGTTGGTCACACTGCAATGCCAGGGCAGTGCCAAGGCAGTGCCAGACCCAAAGAGCAGGTACTGAGCAACACAGCAACTGCGACCTCCCATTGGGAACACCACTCTCACCCTCAGGAATGTCCCCAAGGTCTTCGGGTTGTAGAGTGGCATGTACCAGCCTCATCCTCCAGCCAGCCCCACAGCTGGGGGTCTCCATTCCCCAACTAGCTGGGAAATGCAAGATGTCCCTTGGGTGCTGGCGTACAGGTGCTACCCATGCCTTTTGTTCTTCCCTCCTTGCGTACCTCTCCCTGTTCCGTTGTCACCCTGGCTCAGCACTGAGCCACCACTGCCCAGTGGCTCCACTTCATCCCTGGAAGCAGGTCTGGCCATGCCCCAATCCCACTCTGGTCCCCACTGGGCTCTGGTGCTGGTTTTGCTCTGCTCGTTGTCCCTCCTGCAGGGCAGTGGGGAGCCCCCTGGTCATGGACCCCAACAGCATCTGCCGCAAGACGAAGCGACTGGCAGGGAAGCAGGCGGAGCTGTGCCAGCTGGAGCCAGAGATCGTGCAGGAGGTGGCCAAGGGCACCAAGCTGGGCGTCCGAGAGTGCCAGTACCAATTCCGATTCCGCCGCTGGAACTGCACCAGCCACAGCAAGTACTTCGGCAAGATACTGCAGCAAGGTAAGCCCAGCACTTCCTCGGCTTCCTGTCTCCCAAAAAGCCTCCAGGTGTGCAGTCACAAACCTCCCTGGGACTCCTGGAGTGGAGTCTGGGTGTGCAAGTCTCTGTGTGTGTGTGTAGAGGGTTACTCAGCGCTCCTCGGTGCAGTCACGCTGAGGTTTTACTGCCAGGACATGTCTCCCCGTGTTGTAATGAAGCAATTACCGATGCTCCCAGACAGCACGGGGCTTCACAAAGCCCAAGAATGCACCCTCGTCTGGCAGTGATTTACTGCTCCCCTAGGACCCCGGGGTGTGCTGGGGGAAGGGGCCTGGGTGGGAGGCAGTGCGCTGCTGCTGTGAGCTGCCCCTCACCCTTGCAGGGATCAGAGGAGAGGAGTGCTTGCCCCCTCTCCCTGCATCCACGGGTGGTCACTCTGCTGTCACCCTGAGGGACAGGGGCAGGGCAGCAGGGAGGGATGGGGAGGTCCAGCCAGGTGGATACAGTGGTCCAAGCCCAGCTCAACTGCATAAAAGCCAGAGCAGGAGGAGAGTGAGGAGGCACCCATGAGTATCTAAGGGACAAGAAGGCCCTACCACCCTGCCCAGGGAGAGGGGCTGGTGGGAGGAGAAGGGGAGGGATGCTCAAAGCACCTTGAACTGGTAGGGCCAAGTAGTAGGGCCAGTTCCTACATTGATCCCTGTGCCAGAGCTGGGGATGAAGATGCTGGAGTGAGCCTTAGTCATCATATCTCACACCAAGAGGAATAGGTATGCCCTTGGATCCTGAAAGGGGGTCAGGTTGGTCATGCCCTGGCAGCAAAGGTTTGTTGTTTTCCTGCTCCCTGGAGGCACTGGCAGTGGTAGAGTGTCCTGGGTACCCAGTGACTGCAGTGCTGGTCGAGGACTAGGTCTAGGCCCCCAAAGGAGGCAGCTGTCCATGGATTATTTGCAAGTGTGGATTCCCCTCAAAACAAGGAGGCCCATTCAGCAGAGAACCAGGGAGTGTGGGGTCAATCCTGCCTCTAGAGTCACCTGATCTCTCATGGCTCTGGCACTAAGGAAGGCAGGGCATTGGGCTGGAAGCGGGATGGTGCTTGGATGCCAGGGCCAGAGTGACTGATACTGGTGAATGAACTGCCGGGTACAGAGACAGAACCATCAGGCATGGGACTGCTGAAGGAGCCACCACACTCTGTTTGGCCCAGTGGAGATGAGCAATGTTCATAGAATCATAGAATCGTCTGGTTGGAAAAGACATTTGAGATTATTGAGTCCAGCCATACCTGTTCACTACTGAAACATATCCCTGAGATACTCGTCTACTTGTCTTTTAAAAACCTCCAGGGATGGTGACTCAACCACCGCCCTGGGCATATTGTGGGGACAGTCATGAGTGTGGGAGTCCCTGGCTCTCTGATGACATGGGACATCCCAGCCAGACATGTGGAGGTCCCCAGGGCTGCATCATGGGTATCATAAGCAGAGAGCTTGCCCTGTTTGAGCGCAGCGTGCCAGGGCAGGCTGGCTTGGGGGCAGCCACATGTCTGGAGGAGCTGTCAGAGAAGTGGCAACCCCTTGGGTCTCTGGCTGATACGGTGACATGTGGACCTCTGCCAGCTGCAGGCTACCTGACAAGGGCTCTGCCGGCCAACGGTGGGAGAAGGCAGGTGGTTGCATGGCTTAGTGTGGGCAGGAGGGCCAGTGCAGGGGACACCTGTCCCTGAGGTAACACCTCCATTAGTGTGCCTAGTTCCTACCAGCACCTGTGGGAATCAAGTGCTCCATGGGCTTGTGGAGGAGCCACTCATGGAGCTGGTGCCCAGAAGCCCCTCTTCCCACAACCACTTCAGATCAGAATGCTGGAGATGAAAGGATGGGACGCCCTAAAAACACACCTTCCCGTCTGCCCCCATGACGCAGGCAACCCTGCATGTCACCACTCTGGGCCAGCCCTGCCCAGGCATTCTCTTGGGCAGGGATTTGCCTGGCACGAGGCGGGGAGAACACAGGAGCCCCCCGAGCAGGGTGCCGCACCCCTGCTGCCAGAATCCCCCGCTGGCTGCGGCTGTGAACGGCAGTGAGCGGCAGGTCTGGGCAGGGGAAAGATGCTTGGAATTCGTGTCCTGGAGCAGAGAGAGACAGGAGCAAATACTACTAATAAATAATCCTGCAGGGTGGAGGCTGTGCCGGCTGAGGGAGGGGGGCAGACAGCAACCTGTGGCAAAGTGGTATGGGAAGAGAACAGGTAGCACAGCTTCATCACTGCCACCCTGCAGAGGGGTAAGTGGCACTCATAGCGTCCCTCACAACACTTGTCTCCAGGTACCAGCCTGCAGCTGGGAATAGGATCTTTACAGCTTCAAGGGACACTGCAGGGTGGTGTGTCGTGTGAGGAAACTGTGGGTACAACCTGGTCACCTGGGACATTCTCTGCTCTCCAGGCTCCTTTCTTTCCTGTGGGGCAGCATTTGTCCTTGCAAAGGGAGGCAGCATATTTGTTGCCCCTAGGACTTCACAACTAGAGTGGATGAATGCTGATGGGGCCTGGCCACCCCTCAGATTCTGCATATCTGCTTGCAAGAGACAGCTCCTGCCTCAGGCAACCTGCTCTGGGCTGGGTGCATCACTCAGGGAACAGCACAGAGGAAGAGGGAGAAGAGGAGGCTGAGCACTCAGGGCGTGCTGACTGGGGGATGTTTTGCTTGTAGAACTGACCCCACATCCTTACCTTGCTTGCTCCCTTGCAGATATCCGGGAGACAGCCTTTGTGTATGCCATCACGGCGGCGGGGGTGAGCCACGCCATCACGCAGGCCTGCAGCATGGGCGAGCTGCTGCAGTGCGGCTGCGAGCTGACGCGGAGCCGGGCACCCCCCTCGCCCACGGCGGGTCCAGGCACTGAGGGCACAGCCTGGGAGTGGGGGGGCTGTGGGGATGACGTGCAGTTTGGCTACGAGAAATCCCAGCAGTTCATGGATGCCAAGAGCAAGAAAGGCAAAAATGACATCCGAGCTCTCATTGACCTGCACAACAATGAAGCTGGGCGCTTGGTAAGGCCCCCATGCTCCCTGCCCTCCACAAGCATCAGCTCCTCTGTGCTCCTACCCAGCTCAACCCTCCACCTGTATCACCTCCAAGCCCTGTACCTGCACCAATTTGGGGCAAAGTATAGACCAATATCTTTCAGAAGTCCTTTGCAGGTGCTTTGGAAACCCCTCTGTGCTCCACTACAGCACCCTCCCCTGGGCCAGGGCAACACCAAGAGGCAGGGGTTCGGCTAGGGGTCCTGGGCAGGGAAGTGGGGAACTGGCAGCTGAACATTGCCATCTCTTCTTCAGGCGGTGCGCAGCTACATGAGGACAGAGTGCAAATGCCATGGGCTGTCAGGATCCTGCACCCTGAGGACCTGCTGGCGGAAAATGCCCCATTTCCGTGAGGTGGGGGACCGCCTGCTCGAGCGCTTCAACGGGGCTTTCAAGGTGATGGGGGGCAATGATGGGAAAACCCTCATTCCTGTGGGCGACAACATCAAACCACCTGACAAGCAGGACCTCATCTACTCAGCCGACTCGCCTGATTTCTGCTCAGCTAACCGTAAGACGGGCTCGCTGGGCACCCGCGGCCGCATCTGCAATAGCACGGCCATGGACACGAGTGGGTGTGACCTGCTGTGCTGTGGGCGAGGGCACCGGGATGAGACAGTGGTGCTGGAGGAGAACTGCCTTTGCCGCTTCCACTGGTGCTGCGTGGTGCAGTGCCGCAAGTGCTCTGTCCGTCAAGAGCTCAGCCTCTGTGTCTGACAGCCTGGAGCTGGGCAAGGACAATCTGAGGGGCCAATCCCAGGCACATGCTGCATCTGCTCCCAGGACAGACACAAGCTGAGCCGGTGGCAGAGACAGTGAGGGTGAGCCCAGCTCTGCGCCTCTGGGAGTCCTGGCTTCCCTGGTGAAAGTTGTGGGGCTACCTGGCATCCCCATAGACCCCCGTAGCGGGGGCTGCGGGCACAGAGCTTCCACTAATAAAGCTATTTAAAGCCAGTGTGCCACAGCACTTCCTGGGAAGGGTTGTGAAGTGCTGACCGCTGTACTGGGATAGGACCAGAGGGAGAGTGGTCTTGCTCCAGCCATGAGTCCTGATCAGATGAACTTCCTTCAACCTCCTGTTCATGCTGGCCATGTTGGAACCCATGGCAGAACCTGGCTCATTTTTTATCTACTCTCTATTTTCTCTGTTGTTGTACAGCCAGGAGATGTGTGGATGAGGGCAAGAACTCTACTGAACTGCTCTGCAGCCCCCAATCTGGGTGGATGCTCTTGTCCCATCATCCATGGCCATGATTGCATGGAGGTGTCAGTTTGTGTCCACCCATCACCTGACCTGGGACATCTGTGGTGTCCTGCAGTTCCTCCGCTCGCCCCTTCATGCATGGCTAGCTGTCCTGACACCACGGTGATGGGCTGGGAGTTTATTGAACTTATCCTCTGTTCTTTTCACTCCATCTTCAACCATTGTCACTGCAGTCCTGGCTATGAGGCCTGGCATGGAGAATCTCTGTGCTGCACTGGCACTGTTGGCTTGCTGGCACATGAGGTATTTGCTTGAGGAACAGCCTCATCTGGCCTGTGCGGTGCCAGAAGTCTTGGTAACCTGATCAGCCTGTGCCCCTCATGGGCAAACACAAGGTGAGGAGCAGTCTGCCCAACAGGACTGGCTGCCATCCCTTAGGTCTGGAGGCTCCAGGGTCTCTGAGGTGGTCCCTTCTATGCTGCAAGAAGCCTGTGGGAACTGCTTTCCGCAGCCTCCCCTAGTGGGGAGGTTTATCTAGCTACAGAGGGGAAGCACTTGGCTGGCGGTGCCACACCGGGTAGAGGAGACCCCAAGGGGTGTCAGCAGGACTAGTGCCTGGGCAGAGAGTTGGGGCTTTGCCTGCTCACCCCTCTGCAGAAGGGCTACCAAGGCTCTTTTGAAGTGAGCAATGCCCTGTGTGCTGAGCACTGCCAGGCAGGACAGGAGTGGATCTCACAGTGCTGGGTACACTTCAAGGCATTGCGAGTTGCAGTAGGGTGATGCCCACCAGCAGGACCCTCCTCATCCACCTCCAGGGTGCCAGCAGGGAAGGGCAGGAGGACGGTGCTGAATTACCATTAACTTGGCCCAGTGAGCACTGGGTGGAAGCCTCTAAATCTGTCAGCTGTAGTTTTGCAGCTGGAAATTCCATCCTGACTTGCCTAGAGTGGTGCTGGGAGAGGAAAGACACATGGGGCTCCTGGGAACTCCCAGCCGCATGCCCGCCCATGGGACCACATGGGTGGATGTGAGCGGGGCTCAGGTGGGTGTGGGTGAAGGTACCTGTGTAGGCAAGCAGCTCCATGTGCGTGTGTGTGCGTGCGCAGGCAACACGTCTGTGCATGTTCATGACCATATATGCACACCCTCCACCGTGCGTGTGAGCCCCTTGTGGGTGTGCAAGTTGGCCAACATGTCTTCATGCATGTCAATGAATGCATGGCAAATTGTCAGCATCTGTGTGTGCCAGTGACACCATCCCCATGTGTGTCTGTGTGCGAGTATGTTTGTTTGCACATGTCTTACTGTATTTGTGCAGGTGTGCCTGGGACAGGGAGGACATGCGTGGGTGCAGGAGGGCCCTGCCAGAAGTGAGCTACAGAGATGCAGGGTCTGTGTGCTGGGAGATGCGAGAACACGCTTCATAGGCTGAGCAGGTCCCCTCGTTCTAGAAACACTGGAGCACGGCTTGAGCCCTGGGCTGACCATCAGGGAACCTCAGGCCAGGCTGGGTCACCCTTGCTCTGCTCCTGAACTATCTCAGGCTGAGGCTGGTTGTACCAGGGCATTCTGATTCTCTCAGAGTGCAGAGTCTGAGCCTGGCACTGAGAGCCACACTTCCCGGCTCCATCCCATCTCTGATTTTCAGCAAGTTCTTTGCCTCAATTTCCTCACAAAGGGCTGCTTCCATGCTCCTGACTGCATGGACATAACTCTGGAGGTCTGAATTGTGGAAAAAAAATGGGGAAGATGCGTAGCTCTTGTGAGTAAGGGTTCCAACCCGTGCTTAACTCAAATTACAGCTCCAGGAGGATCAAGACGACTGAAGCCAAAAATGTGGAGGGGGATAAAGCTGGATAATGGAGCAAGGGCAGGAGCCACATGACCACTGACTGTGGGGTGACTTTGCTGCACCCCCAGGATATCTTCAAACACCCTGCCCAACTGGAGAGCGGAGACAGCTGCTCTGGGGAAGTGCCAGTTCCTGTCACTGCTCACTGCTGGCTCTGAAATATCAGAGACAAACCCATTCTTCTTATAGCCAGGAGAGATCCTGGCACAAGCAGGTGGTACCCAAAGCCAGGCAGGGTCTGGACCTGGCCCAGTGTGTTGGGGAGGGCTGATGAGCCAACAGAGCCTCCCAGCAAGTTCCCAGCTCCCTGGAAACCTACCCACCTTCGTAGACATCCAGAAGCTCCCCAATAGCTCCCCATCCACTAAGACCCCATCCCAGACTCCAAATAACAGCCCAGCAATCTCTCAGGAACTCCTAACCCCCTAGCAATCTGTCAGGTCCCCAGCAGTCCCCGGGGACTCCCCAGCATTGCTAGAACACCTTCAGCTCTCCAGACCTCTAGGAGCCCTTGAACACGCTCAAGAGGCCGCAGCTGTCAGCCCCGGGAGGGGCGCAGCATCCCCGCCGTTGCCGTGGCAACCCAGGATGCGGTGCGGGCGGTGTGGCTCCGGGCGGCCGCCAGGGGGAGCTACAGCACAGCGGGGGGCGGGGTGGGGGTGGAGGGTGGTCCGGGAGGGTGGGGGGGGCATGGGGATCGTGCGGGGCTGGGGGCTGTGAGGGTACATGAGGAACATGGGGAGAGGGCACGGGGGTGTAGGGGGGAATGGAGGGGTGCGTGGGGAATGTGGGGAGGGCACATGAGATGCATGGGGACGTGGAGGAGTGTGTGGGGAAGATGGGAATTCTTGTGGGGGATGGAGGGGTCCATGTGGAATATGGAGACTGGGCATGGGGGTGCGTGGGGGTGGGCTTGAGGGTGTTGTGAGTGTGTGTGTATGGGGGGCATGGAGGAGTGCAGGGGGTTGTATGGGGGTGTGCCTGGGAAGGCATGGGAATGTCTGGGAATTTGCATGGGGGTGTGTATAGGGGGGCACGAGATGGGAGTCTATTAGAGGTGTGCATGGGAGTGTATGAGTACGCGGGTGCGTGGGACTGTACTTGGGAGGTACATGCATGGGAGCATGCATGTGAGTGTGCATGAGCCCCCCAAACTCTCAGCCCCAGGCTTCTGAGGCAGGACCCAGCTCTGGGGGGCTGGTGTGAGCCAGGGGTGCATAAGGATACCTGTGCAGATGTCACATGTAGCTGCGGGACCTGCGGTAGCCGTACATGTGCGTGTGTAGCCCATATCCCTAATGCTGGGCAGTTTACATTGCAAAACTTGGGAGATCTTCCCAAGGGAAAAAAATGAAGTTCATAATATTTGGCTTAAAAAAAGAATCCCAAACCTCTGTAACATTAACGGCTTCACTTCATTTTTTTTTTCAAATGGGAAGAGCACAATTTTCCCTTCAATTGCCTAAGTTGAAAACAGCTGGACAGATTAATTCAATCAAACTTGAAAAAAAAATCCCTCTGAACTGAGACCAAAAATAGAATGTTTTTGCCAAAAAAAAAAAAAAAAGCTTTTTAGGAAAGTTGTGAGTAAGGCAGATGGGCCTATGAGAGGGAGGCTGAGAAACCCAGATGCTAGCTCAGCCAAGGGAAGGCTCAGATGGCAGCACCCAAAACCTCTAACAAACCCCTTTCTCGTGGTTGGGGTCCCTCTGCCTACTCACTGCTGGGTGCTAAGCAGATGGCTAAGCAAGCAGAGCTTGGTCCCCATCAGGGTTCCTTCCTGCCCAGCCCTGCTCCCAGGTGGCCTCCAAATCTCCTCCTCTAGGCACTCGTGCTTCCTCCAGGGTGCTGCCTGCCAACTGCCATCCTCCTGTCTCCCCTGTGGCTCCCAGTGACAGCTGTCACCCATGCAGCCACAGGGTCACATCTGCCTTGACCTGCCCAGGAGGGTGCAACTCCTCACTGTCCATCGTGGGGGCTCTGCTGACCCACTCCCTCCCGCTGTTCCATCTCTGCCCTCTTCCTGGCACTCAGGTGTGAGTGGTGGCTGGCTCTGGCAGGGGTAGATGGGTGCTGGGGGAAGGTGCCCAGGCCAGCCCTGCTGCAACGTCTCGAAGCACCCAGGCAAGGGGATGTGATGGGATCCATAACATCTAAAGCAGGGTGCAGACAGTGGGCATGAACCCTCATGAGGTAGGATCTAGGGTGCACACGTACCTCTAGAAGTGCTGTCCGTGGACACTGCATGTGAATTCGAGAGGTCTGTGTCCCTTTTCTTTGGCCCTCTTCCTGGCACTGGTATCCAGCTTCTGCTCTGTCTTTGTAAACCCAACATCCCAGGGCCGGCCGTGCTGGCAAGACCTACGCTAAACAGTGTCTGTGATGGAGCTGGCGTCTGGAGGCTGGCAGGGAGCTGTCCTACTGCCCTCCACCCCAGCCACTCCTCAGCCCCCTCTGCAGAAGGGCAGGGCAGAGACTCTTCCCACTCCAAGGTCCCATGTCTGACTGCCAACATCTCACCCTATTCAAAGCTTTTCAGCTCCTGGGGCCTCATTACATACCGTGTAATGAAGACAGTAGCCTTCCTCAATCTCTCAGGACAGGGCTCTGACTATTGCATATCTCAGCTATACTGAACAAGTGTTGCTGAAGTGGCTCTATCCTGCTCATCTCACATAGAGACCAGCACCCTCTTCTCATCCCTGGGGCTGTGCACCCCTCCCCACAGGGGTAAAGTGCCCAGTCCAGTGCCATAGTGATGCCATAGCCACTCCCCAACCAGCCACCACCCAAGCCAATGCCTTGGTCATTTGAGAATGTGCTTTCCTTGCCAGAGGCAGTGTAAGTGTTGGGATCCCCCATCCTGGTCCCACAGGTACCAGGATGGTACCTACAGTGGGTCTTTAACCTCTTCCCTGCAGCCTGCTGCCACTGAGGCACCCACTGGCAGGTCCTGGGAGGAGGACTGCCTTACCTCAAGGATGCTCCCAGGGACGGTTGGAGGTGGCCTCTGCCCTGATGCAAGGGGCAGCGTGGCTGCGTGATGACATTGAGGCTGGCGTGTTCCCACTGCCCCGGGCCCTGTCAGCGCCCCAGCCCCAGGCAGCCAGGAGGACTGGCTGGGCTGGCCGGGTGGCCATGCGGTTGGGTCCTGAGTCACTGCAAGCAGGTCGCGGGGTGTGAGCCAGCAGGAGAGCAGTGCTCCTGGGGGCTCCAGTGCTGCTGGGCTGGGGCAGCTTGGCACAGTGACTAATGCAGGGTCACCCCAACCTCACGCCCAACCCTGACTCATCCAACCACTGCTCTGGTCCTGTGGATGCTGCTACGCAGAGGAGCAAGGAAAGCTGCACTGCAGGATGGAGAAATCTGGGTGCATGGTCTATGGCCAAACCTCCTCTTCCTCCTCCTATTACCCCAAACTGCCATGCATGCTCTGCTGCAGGCTGCAAGCCATGCAGCAACCCAACACCTTTCCCCTCGTGCCTCCAGATCCTGGTGGCATCAGACTGAGCGTTTGTCCTGGTGCTTCTCCATCTCTGTCCATCCTCACACTTCCTCATGCTTTAACATTCCCCAGAGCCTCCCTCTGCAGCCCCTCATCCTCAGTCTGTGTCAGCAGAGCCGCCCCAACCTCCCACACCCGCATACACAGACTGGCTGGACCTGGTGCACCCAAGGGTCATGAGTCCCTCCAAGGCTGCGGCATGGCCAGGACTGTGCTTGGCTGGAGCTGGCTGGTCTCTCTCTATACTGCCCTCCAGTCCCATCCATGGGCCTGCAATAAGATCAAGTGGGCAGCATGATAACAGCAGAGATTCCAACCCTTGCCTTTCCCTGCTATGGGTCTCTAGGGGGTTGTCCTTGCACATTCCAAAGCCCCAGAGAAATGACCCACTGCTCCAAGGAGATGCCTGAAACCCTCCATTCGGTGTCTATGAAAGACACTGCATGATTGTCCAGGGCACAGCACTTAGAGGTTGCTTATCACAAGCAGAAGGGGTTGAAGGGGGACACCTGCCGGGAGGGAAAGGAGCCAGTGAGCCATGGCCTGCATGCAGAGGTGCTGGAAAAGGGTCCTGATGGAAATGAAAACAGAAGAACCAGTCCCATTATCCTGGGAGGATGGAGCCTGTGGCATGGGATGCTGGTAGGACCAGCTGTTGCATGATGGAAGGGGAAATGAGCAGGGCAAATGCAGACAGTCTAGGGGATGGGCAGGAGGGTATTGAGTGTAGAGATGGAGTTATGGCAAGAGGGATGGAGGGACAGAATGATGTGTGGGAGGAAGGATGGAGAGGAAGACAGATGCTTCCGCAGTGCCCTGCACAAAGCACATGCTGGGGCACCACTCCCCCCATAAGCTCCTGCTGAAGGAAGGGACCTGCCTGGGTGCTTCGACCTGGGCAGGGAAACTCCAAGAGGTCCTCATGGTGCCCTATGCTGGGGACCCACCCCCATTACCTCTTTTGCCCCAGCTCTGGGTAGCAACACCCTTCATGCTGGTTTTGAGAGCTTCCTACATCCCCGCATGGCCTCTGCAGAGTGTGAGACTGCTGTGGTGTGCTAGAGGAAAGAAGCTGGGAGGTGGCAGGTCCCATGGCCCTATGGCCCGGTGTTCCCAGCCAGGATGCTGTAGCAGTGACAAGGACAGATGTGGTGGTCACAGACAACCCAGCTTTTGCCCTGAGCCTTGATGCTCCCATCAGGACCAAAATGTCCTCCACCGGTCTCGCATGCCTGCCTGCACCCATCCCTGCTCGGAGGGGCCCGATCCTGCCCTGTATGTCCCCAGTTCCTCAGGCCACAACAGATGATTAACATTGTGCCTACGGGCTTTGTTGATGCAACGCAGAAGAAAGGCTGGAGCAAAGGGTTCACCTGGCTCTTCTTCAACCCCAGGACATTGCTGGGACATGAGGAAACAGGTCACTGCCCCTGCTGTGAGTGCTGAGACCGTGGGACGCTGTGGCCAGCCTCCTCCCCAAGTCAGCAGGAGCGTGTGAGACACCCATTCTTGGAAGTGATTATGTCATTACGGCCTGGAGGAGGATGAAAGCGTTTCCCCTCTGATTTGCCTTGGCATTTATTTGTGCGCAGGATCCTAATGAACACACAAACATCTGTGCTCCTGGGGCCTGGGCACCAGGGTCCCCGGAGCCACAGGAGTTGCCTTCTGGTGCGAAGGAGCCCTGCTTTTGCTAGGGATGCTGGAGCCAGGGTACTGCCTGGCAGAGGGGGCTGCTCCCCTGCCTTCCCCCACCTGTTAAGGGGAGTCCAGCCAGCCTGTATCAGAGCACAGAGGGGAAATGGAACACAGGAGCCATGTCTTGGTGGGACTAAGTGGGGAGGGCAGGAGCAGTGGATCCTACATCAGGTTCCAATGAGTGTCACCCCCTCCAAGTCCCCCAGTGTGCTCTGCCCAGCCCTGACACTGCAGCTCCCACCAGCCATAATCTTCATCAAGGGGTCAAGTATCCTACAGGGTGGTGGGGTGGTCCTGACACTACCAACCTCCTGTGGGACACCCCACGTTGCCCACTGGGTGCTGGGGGGATGCAGGAGGGCAGCAGCTATGGGAGCAGTGATGCTGAAGGGATGCTGTGCAACAGACCTCTCTGTGCACTCAGGGACTAAAGGGTCTACAACTGACCTGCTGCCATGCTGTGTGGGCAAGGGAAGTTGGTGCCAGTTCTCCCACCTGCTCACAGGCCAGGAGCAGAGTCAGGGGCAGGAGAAGAGCCAGCACCCCCAGGATTGCAAAAGGGATCTCAGTGGGGATGCCACCCCCCGACACCCAGAGTCCCCAGCGGGCACAGCATAGCCATCAGGTCCAACTCCAGATTGCAACTCATTTCCCAAAGGAAATGCATTTTCCTCCCCAGTGCAAACAGGAACCGACACGCAAGCAGTGCTGGCAGCCCCCGCCAGTGTTCCTGTGCCAGCGCAGAGACACACGGTGCCCTCCCGGGGATAGAGTGCTTTACCAGCTGCCACCTGGCTGTTTATGGCATGAATTCCAGTGTGGCGTGGGCTGCAGTGGCTGCGGACATTGAGGAGCTTTGGGGGCACTGCCAGCCACCCCCAAGCCACAAGTACCCGGGAGGAGCCCCCCTAGCTCCAGGGTGGGGAGCCAAACTCAGGGGACATGAAGAGCAAGGTTCTGCATCGGGGCAGATGCTGTTTGCTGAGTTACCCAGGGCTTTCTCAGGGCCATCTTCCTGTCCTCAAGGGACCAACAGTAGGATGCAGGAACAGCCTGCAAGGCCACCAAAGAGCTCTCAGATGGGAGACCCCCTGCACAGCAAGACCCCATGAGTGAAAGGGGTACCTGAGCATTTAGGTAATGGTGCCAAGGAAACAGGCAAAACCCGGGTGCCCAGCCCAGGAGGGAACTGAGGCAGGGAGTGCCCAAGTGGCCCTGTTGATGGAAGCCAGAGCCACAGCCACAGCACCTCCAAGGGCATCGGCTCCGCAGCGCTGCTTTCCTGGCCCTGGCACTGGGCTGGAGGAGCCCAAAGTGGGCCTGGTGCCTACATGGGCTGTACACAGCCATGCTTTGTGCCCCCACACAGCTCCAGCACGCGCCATTCATACTCATTCCCCTCTGCACATAGACAGGAGCCTACGTGCCTCATGCCAGCAGGGACACCTTTCTGGAAGCCCCTAGCTCCTGCCAGCACTCCGATCCCCCATGCACGTACCCTAATACCCCTCAGCACCCCCAGTGTCCTGTTCGCACCCCACTCTGTGGGAACACTCTTCCTCACTTCTCATACTCCCCCCTCATCCCTCACTAAGCACACCCTTCTCCTTTTGCACACTCACTCCGTGCCCCATGGATTTATCCTGGGCAGGAACACTCACTCTCCACATCATGCACGCTCTCTCCATACCTCATGCATGCCTACCCATGCCATGCACATCCATCCTACATCCTGCATATTCACCCCATGCCCCAAGCACACTCAGACCACTGTCTGCACTCACTCCATGCATGTCTGCACCAGTTCGTGCAGTCACCCCACGCACGCTCACCCTCACCACTCACACTTTCTCCATACTCCACGCACACTCACCCTGCAATGTGTACTCATTCCCACCATGTGCAATCCATGCACCATGCCTGGCGACCCCATGTCATGTGCCCTTGCCCCCTACCTAGTGGGCACCCAACCACACCATGAGCACACCCCATGCCCATGCACACTTAAACCCACACAATACACACTCACCCCACGCACTGTCCTGCCCTGCACATTCACCCATGCAGTGCACACTCACAGAGCATTGCACACACACACTCCCCCATAACCCATGCACGCTGTGTACACTCACTGGTGCCATGCACTATCACTCCACACTCTGTGCAATCACCAATACTTTGAGCACGCTCATGCTGTGCACGCTCACCACACCTTGTGTATACTCACTCCATGCCAAGCACACTGACTCACACTGTGCACACTCACCCCATACTCTACGCACACTACTCCACCCTGTGCACACTCACTCTGTGCCCACAACACCCTGCCTGCATGTTCTGTGCACACTCACCCACACTCCTCCGAGTCCTCAGGACTATTCTCCCCTCTGCGTACACCCCCCTCACACTCCACGCACTGTGCACATTGCCCCCCATGTCACCTGCACTCAGCTCTCACCACAGTCTCCAGCCTACACACACTCACCCTTCACCATGCATGCTCTCTCACCCCACATGCACACTTACCCTTCTCCCCGTGCCCACTCCCCCAACCCATGCATCCCCTCTTCTCCCTGTGTCCACTCCCCCATACCACCCTTACTCACCCACATCACGCTCACTCCCCCAAACCACAGCCCCCTCTACTCCCCGTGCCCACTCCCCTAACCCACACATCCCTGTGCCCCCTGCCACGTACCCCCGGGGCCGTGCCCGCTCCCTGGTGAGCACTTGCCCCCTTACACCGCTGCGCACCCTGTCGCCCACCATGCTCTCCCCGCGGGCCGTGCACATCCCAGCTGTACTCTCTGTGCCAGCTCCTCCACACCGTGCCCACTCCCCCCCAAACACGCAACCCCTTATACCCTGTGTCCACTCCCCCACACTGTGCCCACTCCCTGCAAATCACAGCCCCCTCTACTCCCCGTGCGCATATCCCCCAAACTACACACCCTCTATCCCCCCTGCCCATCCCCTAACACCGTGCCCACTCTCCCTACTCCCCATACGCACTCCCCTCAACCCACGCACCCCTGCCCCGTCGTGCTCTCCTGGGCTATGCCCACTCCCTCGGCAGGCGCTGGCCCTGCATACCCCTCTACCCCACCACCTCCCACCGTATCCCGCCCGCCGTGCACACCTCAGCTGTACTTCTCGTGCCCACTCCCTTCAAACCACAACCCCATTATTCCCCATGCCCAACCCCCACCCACTTCTGCACCCCCGTGCCCCCTGCCGTGGCCACTCCCCCAAACCACATCTCATACTACTCCCCGTGCCCACTCCCCCACACTATGCCCACTCCCCATGCACGGTTCTATGCTGTTCCTACTTCTCCACGCCGTGCCCACTCCCCCCAACCCGCAAACCCCCGTGCTACTCTCCGTGCCCACTCCCCCCAAACCACCCCTCCTCTACTCCCCGTGCCCACTCCCCCACGCTGTGCCCACTCCCCCTACTCGCCATAACCACGCCGTCCCTACCTCCCCACACCATGCCCACTCCACCCAACCCATTCCCCCTACTCCCCGTGCCCGCTCCTCCATACTGCGCCCACTCCCGCAAATCACACCCGCCTCTACTCCGTGTGCCCTCCAACGCCCCTGGACCCCCCGCGCCCCACGCCGTGCCCACTGCCTCCAAACCACGCATCCCCTCAACTCCCCATGCACAGTCCCCACGCTGCGCCTACCCCCCAAACTGTGCGCGCTCCCCCCAAACCACACATGCCCCTACTGCCCTTGCCCACTCCCCCAACCCCCACAGCCCCGTGCCCCCCGCCCCTCGCCGTGCCCCCCGCCGCCCCCCCCGCGCCCGCGTGCGACAGGCGCGCTCCCCGCCCCGCTGCCCCCCTGCGCCCCGTCCTTCCCCCGCGGGCTCCTGTCTGGACGTGTCGGGACTCGGGCTCGGGGCGCTGAGTAATGCTCGGCGCAGCGCGGTGCCGGGCAGAGCCGCCGCCGCCGCCGCCCCGCGCCCAGCGCTCCCGGGGCGCTCCGGCCGCGACGCTGCCCGCTCGGCGCGGCGGCACCGGGGGGCGGGGGGGGCCCCGCGGCTCCCCATGCGCCCGCGGCACCTGCGGCGCCCCGAGCCCGGGCAGCGCTGCCCACGCCCGCCGCGGCCCTGGGGAGCGGCGGGGCGGCGCGCCCCCCCCGGCCCCGCGGCCACGGGGGGCTGAGGCGGGGGGCAGGGGGCTCGGCGGGCGGCGGGGCGGCGGGGGGGGGCGCCCCGCGAGGATGGCAGAGCCGCCCCGGCGAGCCGAGCCCCGGCGCGCGGGGAGCCAGTGAGAGGGAGGAGAGGGGAAAACACAAACAAGCAAACAACCCACAACAAACAAAGCGGGCAGAGAGCAGCGCCGAGCCCCGCCGCCCCTGCCCCAAAGGCGCCCGCCCGCCCGCAGCCCGCACAGCCGCTGCCCCAGCCAAGATGCGCCCGGCCCTGGCGCACGGACTCTGCTCGCTGCTGCTCAGCCTCTGGGTGCCCAGGTAGGAGCTCCTCCATCCCCATCACCCCAGCGCCCCGGCCCTGCGGGGAGGGTACGGGGAAGCCGCCGCGTCCAGCCCCTCCGGGAGGGGCAGCCCAGGGGGTCCCGCCGCCTCGGCCCCCGCTGTCAGAGCCGCTACCCCCGCCTCCCCCCGGCACGGGATGCGCGGCTCCCCCCGCTCCTCCCCGGCCGGAGCCGCCCCAGCGACCGCCCTGCGTGCCTCAGTTTCCCCGCTCCCGCCGGGCACAGGACTGGGGGAGCCACTATCGTGGTGCCCATTGGGATGGGGTGCCTTTGGGCTCTGCACCCCGGGCAGCAGTTCCACCTGCGTCCTCTCCCCGGCTCCACTGATCCCGAGGGGACAGAAGGGTAAATTTACCCCCCTCGATACCGGGGGGTGTTAAAAGCGGGCCACCTGCCTTCCAGAAAAAGCCCCCCCAACACTCACCCTCCCTGCCTGTTTCCATCTCCCCCCGGGTACCTGGCAGCTCCCCTCCACCCACTCCCAAATTTGTTCGATGCAGGCAGCCAGGGGTTAACGCTGGTGTGAGTGGGGAGGGGGGTCCCCCGCCCTTCCCCCTCCCTTCAGCCCCTTTAAATATAATTTGTTAACGTTGGGACTTGTATTAATTAAAGCAGCAGCCGCTGCAGCCTGTGACCTGGGGGCTTGTCACCGTGAAATCAAGTTTAAATCCAGATTTCAACGGGGAGGAGAGCTGGGGGGAGTGCTGTGTCCTCCTAGAGAGGGTGACAGTGACAGCTCCTTGCCGGTCCTTGGCTCCTCTGAGCCCTGGGAGGAGCAAGAGGCCTGCCCTCCACTCTGTGGGTTTCTAGAGAAGGGCCCCTGCCTCAGTTTCCCTGATGTGCAATGGCAAGAAGGACCATAACAGCCCCCCCACTCCGGGATACCCTGGCAGGAGGTGTCAGTTACTGTGGCTGGCTCAGGACAGGCAGGGGATGAGGTCTTCGCAGTGCTTGGGGCAGGAGCTGCTGGGCTTGAGTATGATGGTGACTGCAGACCTGCTTCTTGGCCAAGGCTTGCTTTGACAGTGTGAATGAGTGTGGGAGCCGGGCAGAGAATTTCCCTTTCTGTGTAGGGGCTTCGGAGGGATGCATCCCTTTCTGCTCTCCTTCTCTCTGCTTCCCCCCACCTCTACTCTCCCTGTTGAAGTCACTGTGGATTTGCACCGGGGCAGACCCACATATCACCTGTGGAAGTGTTGGGGTGGGTATAAACACACTTGGTAAGCTGCAAAAAGTAGCAGTCTGACACTGACAGCTCCTCTTCCCCTCTGAGCAAGCTGTAATTTGGCAGGGACCCTGGGACTGAGCCCTTGCTCCAGAGCTGGGCGAGTGCGCAGCTGAGGAAGTCAGTCTCTGGTCCCTGACAGCTACTTCTGTCCATGTATCTGCACTGGGCTCACAGGATTTGGGCGAGCAGAGGGGAATAGCCCTTCTCCCTAAGACCTCGCTACTCCATGAAGCAGCTGTAGTCCTTCCTTCAGCATCCTTCTGCAAATCTCATTTTTGTCATCAAAGTTCAAAGGGCTCCAGGTCCCTGCTCCTCCCAGAGTACAAGCATTTGGCTGTCTCAGAGAAGAGGGAGCCCTGCCTGGAGAGAGCTCTTATCAGGGACTGAGCTGTCCTGAGCAAGGAGCAGGGTGATGCTGAGCTCCTCGTGGAAACTGCTGCAAGCTGCAGGATGCTCCTGGGCATCCCGCCACCTACTGCTCACTTTGGAGGTCCTCTTCTTGGTCTCTGTGGACCTCAGGATACTTCAGGTCATTCCCTGGAGCTGGATGGGTACTTCCATTTCCCTCTCTGCATCGTCTGTTCTGTGTGATACTGTCTTAGCTCCAGGCATCTCTCCCTGGACATGCTTTGTCCATCTCTCCACACATCGTCTGCCACCCTGTTTCCCCAGGCAGCATCTTTACTTGTATAAGCACTGGTATCTCACCATGCATCATGTACCTCCCCTTGCACCCATCCATCTAGTGTTCTTTGTGCTTCTGTGGTGGCAGGCATCATGTCCAGTGGGGTTGGCATGTGACAGTGGATTTGGGATTGTTACTGGGTGCTGGAGGGTGTTCGATGGGGTGCTGGGCTATGAATTTCCTGGCTGAGCTTGCAGGGAAAAGCTGGTCTCTCTTGTCACCTCCCTTGTGAGGACCAGCAGCGTTAGGGGAGCATGGGAGATGCAGGGCATCAGCCAACAACAGGGACAGAGACAGATCTGGGATGGGTTACCTGCTCTGAGACTTCTGGATTCTCCCAGGAGAAACCCACGCTGTTTGGGGAAGGCAATCCAGAGTGCTGGAGAGTGCACTGTGCGGCTGGGGCAGAAGAGCCCTGGAGGAGCATGCAGAGGGGGTGCAGCCTTGGGAGATGCTGAGCACAGGCTGTTGGGGTGTCCAGGCTGTGCTGATATGTCTGGGGAGGACTGCAGCCCGAGTGGCGTTGGGACATCTCTGCCTGGCTGAGCTTGCTGTTGTGTCCAGGGGTAAGGGAGAGAGGGGCAGTTGTGGTCCTGGGACCCTCTCCCAGCCTTTGGAGTTGACCCTTCCCAGTGCCTCTTGTCTTTTCTCCTCCTTTCCAATCCCAACCTGCCCTGGTGTGTCACCCTTGCAGGCAGTGGTCATATTGTGGGGAGAGGAGCATCTCCCCTCACCATGCGTTCCCAAAGGCAAAGCAAGTGGTTGGCACATGGCTTGCTTCGAGCTCATGAGTTTCCATTTTCCTCCCAGCTCCTGCTCCAATGAGATCCTGGGCCTGAAGCTACCATCAGAGCCAGTGCTGAACGCCAACACGGTGTGCCTAACTCTACCGGGGCTGACGCGTCGGCAGCTGGAGGTGTGTGTGCGCCACCCTGACGTCACTGCTTCGGCCATCCAGGGCATCCAGATTGCCATCCACGAGTGCCAGCACCAGTTCCGGGACCAACGGTGGAACTGTTCCAGTCTGGAAACCAAGAACAAGATCCCCTATGAGAGCATCATCTTCAGCAGAGGTAAGGACCTGGTGGCCTCCCTCCTCTTCCTTAGCTCTCAGGAACCATCTTGGGCCTCCCAAGAACCCCTGCGTATCCCTTCCATGGCCCAGGGGACCATGTCAGATCTTCAGCATCCCCTTGGATGAAAGCAGGCAGAGCCTGAGAAACTTTGGGGTCTGCCAGTCCAAGCAGCAGTGTGCTGCAGCAAAGCTGGGCTCTTCTCCATGCAGCTTCATACCTGTGCTGGCCCTTGTCCTGAGCTGCTCCTCCCTGCCCAGGCCTAGCTGCTCTCAAGGCTTCTACCAGGCCACACTGCTTTTTGGCATCTTCCCCCCCAAGTGATGTAGGCTGGTGTTCGGAGTGGTGCCGTGGGTGTGCAGCGTAGTTGGTGGGTCTGAAGGTGGATGCCGTGCTCTGGGATTCAGTTTGGTGGATGCAGTGAGCGTCTTGGCTCCCTCCTGCTGTGGGCATAGTGTTTTGGTGCATTATGGTGAGCAGAAATTCCCCCAGGTAATGGGACATAGCTCTGGGAGTCCATCACCCTGACGTCCTGCCTTTGTGTTGGCTCCCCAGCATAGAGAGCTGAGGACTCTCTGTTTTGTGAGATCCTGGAGCGTAATGGCCTAGGGGGCTAGGGAAACAGGCTGTTCTGTGAACTCACCTGCCCGCATAGCGCACCACCTACATTGCTGGGAGAGCTCTCCTGCCCAGCTCTTCGTGGTCTACTGAACCGCAGTGCCGAGATCTCTTTGTCTCCTTTGCAAGCATGGCAGTCTCTGCCTGAATCAGTGCCTTCACAGTTGATGCTCTTTCCCTCAGGAATGGATTCTGAGGTTGCAGGGGTGCTGCCCAGCATTGATTTTATCTTCTCACCTAAGTACTCTTCTTGAAGCCTGGGCCTCAGCACACATGAAAGTTATGATTGCCCTAGACTATGGACAGGAGAGAACAATGTGGTGCCCGTGACAGGCAAGCAAGGTGCTGAGGACAGGCAAGGTTCCCAGCAAACACATTGCTCCTCTAGCTCCTGAGGAAGGAGAACACTACCAAAGAAGTCCTCACCAAGGACCTTTGGGAGCCTCAAAGCCTGGTGGCCAGCAGAGAGGTGCCTCTGCCCTCCCCTTCCTGAAACATCCTTCTGCATCCTACAGTATCTTCTCTTCCTGGGTCTGTGAGGAGAGTCTCACAGGAGAGGCTGGCAGCTTGAGGTTCATGTGCAGTGGCAGGAGCCCCCAGGCAGCTGTACCATGTGGGGAGATAGCTGGAGAGGGGAGAACATAAGCATTTTGATGACAGGATGTCACGTGTATGCAGGGCAAACAGGTAAAGCCATGCTACCTTGCAGCATGCATGGCATCAGGACTAGGGTCTGACCACGGAGCAGCTGCTAGAACCTGGAGAAGGGCAACATCTCCTCCCTCCGTGAGCAGCACCCAGGTTAGGGCCTGGCAGGGAGGGTGGGGATCATCAGCCCTGATAAGCATCGAGTTATTTCCAGGTCCTCTGAGGAATGCAGTTCATTTCTAGTCTCCTCAGGCAGCGGGAGACACCAACTTGCTGGCTCAAGTTGCTCACACACCCAGGTGAGCTTCACTGCTATGGGTCCCACCAAGCTAGGTGAAAAGCTCCTGTAGTAGAGAGTGTTGACCTTCCACATCCCTCCCTCAGCCTACCTGGTCTGGTGGTGGCCAGTGACTTGCAGCTCACTTGTCTCAGGTGCTATTGCAGCCCTTCCTGACATCAGGGTCTTCACCAATGGGTACAGGGACTCCTACAGCCCCTGGGCTCTTGCCCCTGTCCTGATCTCTTGGCTATGTCTCAGCCCAGGCTTCTAGCACCAGTGGGATCCCATCCCCTGGGATGGACACCCAGCTCCAGGGAGGAATGGAGGTAGGGCTGGAGCAGCAGAGAAGATGGGCATCTCACAGCACTCCTCTTTTGGCAGCAAAGAGTGCAGGAGAAACCCCAGGCACCCAGGCTATCCCATGCGGTTGCTCAGAGCCATTCTGGTGTGGAGCAAGCCTTGAGTCTGGTGTCCTGGCCTGCTTCCAACCCACTCGTGTCCCTCAGTAATGGAGTTGGAGCTTTGAGCTCCACCTTGCAGTTGTTACAGACAGCCATCAGAGCAGGGATGCATCTCCCGAGCCCAGCACTGGAGGAAAGCAAGTAGTGGAAACGAGGGGTGCAGGCTCCATGCCATAGGCATTAATGCATCTCCCCCCCAGGGACTAGGTCTTTGCTCCGCGCCCTGCCCCATCCTTGCCGTGCCTGGGAACGCAATGTGCTCATAGGATCATTGTTCGTAACCCGAAGTGACAGACCCCTTTAATCTTTCATTCCTTTTCCCACTTCTTCTGCCATCAGTTCAGCCGTGCGTGAATCTCACTTTAAATTATTTGTAGCTAGCTTCTCCCTCCCGCTCTCCCCGCTTGGCTCCACTCCCCACCTCTGCCCCGTCCTCCTGGATCTCTCGCATCTTCTCCAGTGTGAGCCGTCCTGGGTGCAGCAGTGGCACTTGCTATCCCACACTCTTCCCAGCATCCAGTTGCTCAATGGAGCCAGAGGATTTATACTCTGGGGACAGAGTGAGGGACAGTGGCAAACTGAGTGCCTGTCTCCTCATCCCACTGCTCTGATCCCAGAAGTTTTAATGAAAGCCCTGGGGAATCAGGAAGGAGCAAAGAGACTTCAAATCAGGCAGGGCTGGGAATCTGTCAGCATGCCTGAGCAGCATAGATGGGGACAGGGATTCTGAGAGCATCCTGGGCAGAGCAGCTGTGGGGCACAGTGACAGGTTAGCAGATGGCGAGCAGAGGGGGTGCCCAGGGATTTACTGCCCCATGAGTTGTGGGTTTTACTGGTTTTGCCTTTTGGTGCTGCACCCTTGGGGTATGGGGTGTCCCTTGTACCTCTTACTGAGCCTCCAGTGCCATCTGCATTGCCCTCATCCTCCTTGGCCCACATCCCCTTCATGTGCATCCAGGCTCAGCATTGCCACTGAAAATCATCCTCCTGTCCTCCCTGGCTCCCTAGCTGGCTGGCTACGTCCTTGTTACCCAATGCATGACACTGTCACCCCTGCCAGTACTCTTCAGTCCTGTCCCTGGTCCCATCTTTCTCTGCTGTCCCTCCCTCTCCTTCCCACAGAGACATCTTCTCCTAGCCCTGAGGCCATGTGTAGAAGTGGTGGCTGCATCTGCAGCAAGAACTGAGAGAGGTCCCCTGTCCCTGCATGATTGTGCACCTTGCTGGAGAGGGTGGTCCCTTGCCCCTGGTGTGTGGTCACCACTCAGCATCCGGGGGCTGCCCAGCACAGTGTGGCTTGACTGGGTGCTTGCCAAAATCAAAGCTGCAGATAGCAATGAGCAACTGAGCCTTTGCCTGGTACGTGTGCACCCATGGGTGGGTGTGATGCCAGCAGGGCTGGCACTGCCCAGCTGCTGGGAAGGGGCAGCCTGAGGTGTGCTGAGAGGTCCTTTTTCCCTTAATACTCCCCTTTGCTAATGCCAAACCTATATAAACTGAGCTCTGAAAGAAATTAAAACCCCACGGAGGGACGGGGTGTTCTTGAAGGTTCCAGGGCATGTGGGCCTGGAGGGGCATGGCTCTGGAGTGCAGCATCCCGCTGTTTCTCCTGCAGCCTTTGGAGGGAGGGGTGATGCTTGCCTGTCCCATGCCCTATTCTTAGAAAGTCTCCCTGGTGCCAAGGGGTCTGCATGGCCGTGGCCATGGCCAAAACTTGATTTTGTACAGCAAGGAGATGGGAACTCCCTGCAAGGCTGGAAATGCCAGGTGCTGGGGCCCAGCCAGTTGTGAGTTGTTGCTTGGGGAACCTTTGCCATGCAGTGAGGGAGGCAGGTGCTGTTACAGCTGCCAGGGAGATGCTGCCAAGATCAGGACCCTGATGCCCAGCTCTGCAGACCATGAGCCAAGCTCTGGTGCCTGCAGATCACAGCACCTGGCTTGGCACAGCTGCTGGCAGGGTTTTAGGTACCCCCAGGCCAGCCAAGGGCTTTGTCCACCTGACCTCGAAGTGCATGTGCCTGCTTTGGATACTCAGCTGCATCCCTGTGGGTGCCCTTATCCTATGGACTTTTTTCAAGACGATGGATGCAAGAGAGGCCCTGGGGCCAGGGCAGCGTCCCTGGAGTTGTGGGCCTGAACTAGGCTTCCTGCAGTCTGCAGAGCAGCTCTGGCTCCCAGCTTGGAGCACCGTGGGCGGACAGTGCTGTCCCCAGCACGCTCAAGGTGGTGCAGGGAGACAAGTTGGGATCTGCAGGGAGGCATTTAGCGCCTGGCGCCGGGCCAGACCCTGGCAGGTTCACCTGCAGTTTAATTAGTGAGAGGGAAGGGGAGGGAGCGGGGCTTGGGGAGAGGCAGCGTGTCGAGACTGGCCGTCTCCACAGGCCTTGCAGGAGGTGGCAGGAGAAGCTCTCCTCCACCTTGCCAACCAGCAGGATGGGGTGATGTGTCTGCAGCTGGTGGCAGCTGTCCCACACTCCTGACGAGTGGTGACCATGGAGGGGGCAGTTGAGCATTCCTGGGGCACCCCAAGGTGCACCCAGAACAGACTGTCCCACCTGCTCCTTCCATGCTATCCAGGCACCATGGTGGTGGGTGCTGGAAGGATATCAGTGCCCGCACGCCAGGGTTGGGCTGAGGAAGAAGGCCATGTCTCCAGCTCTCCCTGCCCCAGCAGATCATGGAGCCCACAGGTGTGCCTGAGCCAGGTCTGTTACCTTGGTCCCTCATCTGCATGAGACATGGAGAAACTGCAGCATCCATTGCAGAGCCAGTGCCAACTGGGGCTTTGGGTCCTGCCATCTCCTAGGTTCACCTTGACAGGGAAAATTTTCTCCTGCTAAGAAAGCTGCTTTGGGATCTGACCTGCGACCAAGATTTCAGATCCATCTTTCTTGTCCCGTACAGCCCTTTAATGTACAGCAGGCTGGATGCCAGCAGTGGTGTCAGGGTGGTGCTATCCATTCACTTTTCCCTGCAGGATGCAATACTTGCCCCACAGTTGCAACCTCTTCTGTGGTCTCTAGGGAGTTCTGGTGACTCAAACATCACCACTGAGGTCTTAGGTGGCTGGAGTGGCCAGAGAGCCTCCCTCCAATGGGCTCAGGGCTGGCTGCCACATGCCACGCTCGGCTGTGGTTCCTGGAAGTTCCCACCCTCACTGAGCCCATGAGGCCAGTGGTTGTCGCCTGCAGCCACATTGTTTGCTGCTTTGCTGCAATCCTCTGGGCTTTGGCTTGGCCAGGGTAGAGTGAGGAATGTAAACTGAACCTCTAAGCAGAACCGCACTGGCATGGCTGCTGCAGTCCCAGCAGTGCCCTGGCCCCATTCTCCCTGTCAGTGTGGGCTGAGGGAAGAAGGTGAGAAGGCAGAGAGGAGCGGCGGGACCAGGCAGGCTGATACTGAGCAGGGAAACGAACACGGTGAGATGAGGACAAGACTCCCAGAGACCTGGGATGTCAGGTGCTGGCAACCAGCCCATTCCCTGCCCACAGCTGCCAGGGGGATCGCAGCTCCAGGGCCAAGGACTCGTGCCTCATCCGTTGGCTTGCACGTGGCTGGAGAGTATCGCAGGAAGGAGGAGGGCTGAGGCTTGACCCCAAAGGTTTCCCAGCCATGGAGAGCACTGAACAAACTCAGACTCTTTATGTATATGGAGACCGGCTTGTTAAATGGACTAGGGGGAATAGAGCTTCTCTCTGGACTCCAGAAGGGATTTTCAAGGAGATGCTGCATGGGAAATTATTTGTTAGGCTGGGGAAATGTGTGAGAGATGCTAACAGAAAAGCAGGACCCACAGGAGAATGTTGGACCGGGTGGAGGGGTTGCTGCCACCATCCCCAGGCACCAGCTGTGTGAGGAGCTGGGGATGCCAAGCAAAGTGGTAGTGACAGGTCATTGCTTTTGGGCTGTGCCCGGCCTTGACTCTTGAAGGGCTGGAGCTCGCCCAGATTGTGGTGACAGGGAACTGATACGGGGGAATTTGGGGATACTGGAGACTTCCCAGTTCTGGTTCTCCATTCTTCATCCCTCACTGGGGAGCTGAATTCCCCAAATGCGGGCTGTCCTGCTCTAACAGGGTGTGTTGCAGGCGCTGCCTGCCAGCCCTCTCCCTGGGGAGGCTGTGCAGCGTACACAGCAGCAGCCCCATTACCTGCCCACTGAAAAATGTTGTTCAACTTGTGCATTGAAAGAGGCAGGCTGAGAGCAAGCTTGTCCCACACTGAGGGGAAGCTGGGAGAGGCTCCTGCTGGCTTTTAAGCAGTGCCTTGTTAATTTTTTAAATGCACTAGCGTCAAATTAACACACAAAAGAGCAGAGTGACTTTAAATGCAGGTTTCAGAGCTGCTTTTCATTTCCCTTTAATAAGATCATAGCATGTGCTTGGCGGGTGGCAGCGAACCACTGAGGAGACACACGTGATGGGGACCCTTGCCAAGGATGGGTGACGGTGGTGGGGAGCAGTGTGCTCTCACCTCTCATGACTCTGCAACGCAGGCAAGGACCTGGCAAAGCCCATGCCCAGGATCTGTGCTTTGGGGTGCTTGCTCAAGCCCCCCAATTTGATGGCATGGATCTGCTAGAGAAAACATCCCAAAACCTCTCATCTGCTTAGCCGCAGCAAATCCAGGGCTGATCGAGCTGCTCTTGTCCAACAGGGGGAGAGAAGCTGGTGAATTCCAGCTATTTATTTATTCACGTGTGAAGCCACAGCAGAAAATTGGGCTCTCCTTCCTTCCCCTCCTTATGCTGGGGCTGGTCAGTGCACACCAAAGTGGAAGGATCTTTGGGCTCCCTGCATGCCCTGGGACCCACAAAGAAACATATTAATTTGTGTTTAAAATAAAATAGAATTTCCCTGGTAGGAGGGGCTTGTCCCCTGCCTGGCTGCACAGGCAGTGAAGCCAAGCAGCCCTTGGGCAGCCTTCACTGATAGCCCTGTGGAGCCCCTGCTGCAGGACTCATCCATGTCCCTGTCCGCCCTATCCCAACTAATGACACTTGTGGGTATTCTCGCTTCCTGGGGTTTAATGATGACCAGCTGTTGGCCCTGGCAGCTGAACGGTGCGGTCGCGGCATGCACTAACTAGGGATGCTCGATTTTTCCAGCATGGTATCAGATTTAGAGGAAGTTTCAGGGCCTTGCGGGAGCTGGCAGGGCTTGGAGAAGGAGGGAGTACTGGCGGATGGATGCGGCTGGACAGGCAGTGCTGCCTGCTTCTGCTATTGCCTGATACTGCACTCTGTGGGTAAGCAGGAATGGTCTATTCCTCAGCAGAAATATTCCTCAGCCAGCATTATATTTAATATACTGGATAACTCTGAGTGGAGGAGGGAGGAGATACTGCCTTTCCTCTCAGTCCCATAATGCTGATGCCTGAGCAATGCTGTGGTGGCATCTCCCAGGGCGATGTGAGAGCAGGGTGATGGTGAGAGATTGGGTCCTGGCCAGGGCAAGAGCAGGGCTGGGGATTTGCTTATGGTCCAGATGGGATCTGGTGCATCAGGACAAAGTAAGCAAGGTACAAGCTGAACCTCAAGCTCCCTGCACCTTGGCGTGGTGCTGGGCTCATCCAGCCCCCCATAACAGTCGACCACCCAGCCTAAGCCCTGCTTTCTCCTTCCTTGCAGGCTTTCGGGAGAGCGCCTTCGCCTATGCCATTGCGGCCGCCGGCGTGGTGCATGCTGTCTCCAACGCCTGTGCTCTTGGCAAGCTGCAGGCCTGTGGCTGCGACCAGAAGCGCCGGGGAGATGAGGAGGCTTTTCGGCGCAAGCTGCATCGTCTGCAGCTGGAGGCCATGAACCGTGGCAAAGGCATGGTGCACGGGGTGCACATGGAGCACATGCCAGCTGAGACCCCTGGCCTTCAGGACTCCTGGGAGTGGGGAGGGTGCAGCCCTGATGTGGACTATGGGGAGAAGTTTTCCAAGGATTTCCTTGATTCCCGGGAAACCTACAGGGATATCCACTCGCGCATGAGGCTGCACAACAACCGCGTGGGCCGGCAGGTGAGCGGGGTGTTGGGCAGGGGTGCAGGGTGATGGTGGTGATGGCGATGGGGACAGGGTCCCTAGGACACATCTGGGAGGGCTGTGAAGGGCTCATGGTGGTTGTGGTGGGACTCATGAGTGAGGCTGGGATTGCTCTCAAGGCATTCCCTCTCCCCAGTTTTGTCCAGAGCAATGACAGTGGTGCAGCTCTCTGTGGAGAAGGGCAACTCTGAGCATCACTGCTGTCCCCCACCAAGGGACACTTTCCCAGGCCACTGTCACCTACCTGTGCTGCAGTGTTGCAATGGAGGCAATGAGTTCTGCTTCTGCCTCTCCGGGACTGGGTGAACTGGTGTCAGGCAGCTTCAGGGAGAAGGAGCCATGGGCAGGGAGGAGAAAGCCAGTGGCATCATGAGGACACAAAACAGGCTCCGCAGCACCCATTTGCAGCTCTGCCTCTCTGAAGAGGGAGATGGTGGCCCGAGGAGGCAGATGTGAGCAGGACTGAGCTATGCAGTGGGTGCCTATGCCAGCTGGGAAGTGTGGCATCCCCTTGGGACTGCAGATGACAGCCAATAGCCTGGACCTCTGGCTCCAAGGGGGTGCTGGAGCTTGCCTGAGTGAACATGGCAGCCTCCCCTCCATTCTCATGATGTCAGGGTTTGTTAAAGGTGCTAATTAGTAGCTCACTCTGTCTGAAAGCTGATGTTTAAAAGCAGCCTGACATTGGAGACAAGAGGCACACAAGCAGGAGGGGCTGGGAGGATGGCTTTGCCAGAGAGAACACATCCCATGGATCCAGTGGGACATTTGTCCCCAACAGCCCAGCCACACACTGCCAGGGCAGCACAGGCCACTGTGTAGTGGCTGCAGGAAGGAGTAGTGAAAGATCAGAATTCCACAGGGAGTGTTTCCTTGGGCTGGCTCAGACATTTGGATGTGCTTTGGGCATGTTTAAAGCCAGTTGTGAGATGGGGATGCTGCAGAGCAGGACCTTGATGTGTGCCCTTCTCTGGTGCTGGAGCTGAGCTTTTACTACCCCAAAAAAGCCATCCCAGCTTAGCCAAGCTGTAAATGTCTGGGGAAATCCAGAGCTCTGTGCTTGTTTGGCTTTGCTTATGCATGGTGAAGACTTGCTCAGTGCTAGGCAGCTAAATCCCCAGGCTGCTCTGCCCCAAGTCAGGCAAGGACCAATATTCCAGTTCTGGCTGCAGGGCTCATCCTGGCTCTAGATTTGTGTGCCCCAAACCACTAGGACTCTTGGCAGTGCTCAGAAATTTGGGGTCTGTTTTGCCCATTTCCCAGGGGAAGCCCACAGCCCACAGCAGAAGGAGGGCAAGGTGAGAGAGGGATATTTCCATGAGGAGCATGTCACTATGTGGTGCCTGTGGGACCCAGCAACAGCAAAAAAAACTGGGGTTTTCTTGTTCTCAAGGGCAGGGAGGCACGGGACTGGCAATGTCAACTCTTTGTGACCTCAGGGACAAGAGCTGGACTGATGGAAGAAGTCTGGGAGCTGGAAGCAGCGGTAGAAGAGAATCATAGAATCATAGAACCATAGAATCATAGAATCACTTGGTTAGAAAAGACCTTTGAGATCATCGAGTCAAACTGTACCTGTCCACTACTAAATCAGAGAACCAAAGGGATAAAGGAGGGGATGGTACCAGTACAGATGGGGAAGCAATGGCTGGACAGGCTGCCCAGTTCAAGGACCCTGTTGAGATAAGGGCATGGGCCCACATGCAGGCTGGGTTGTGATGATTGTGGGTGCCATGCACTGGAGCAAGGAGATGATGCTGTGCCTGGTGTGTGCCTGTTGCTGCCATACTTATTGCTGGGGCTGCACCTTGCTGTCTACATTGCCTGGAGATGGGTTCTCCAGTTCCCTGCCTGCTCTTTGAGCAACACCGTGGGTCCCACAAGCATCCAAGCGCTCCTCACACCTAGGACCACCTTTCTCTTGCAATAAGGAGCAATCTGCTGGGATTTCACAGGAAAGGAGTTGCCGCTCTGCATGCAGCAGCATTGTGGTCCTCCCTTCCAAGTCCAGAGGCTTGAACCTCTTGAGCAGAGCGGTGATGTGGATGCACATGCCACGTACCATGCCTTGCCACACGTCATCCCTCACTGTACATTCAGCAGAGGCAGCACCCAGGGCTCTCCAGCGTCACATTGATGCTGAATTTCCTTCCATGGTCCCTTTGTGTCCTACATGTGGTCTGCATGTGGGTGAGCCTGACTCTAAGCTGAGACCTTGCAATGCCTGAGGGAGGTGACAATTCCACCAATGGCCACATCCAATGACCATGGGATGTGTGTTTCTGTAGTGTAGTGGTTATCACGTTCGCCTGACACGCGGAAGGTCCCTGGTTCGAAACCAGGCAGAAACATGCTGATTTTTCCCTCTTGCATCCAGCTACACAGCTGAGGAGGGAATTGCTGCAGAGGACGTACAGCAGTGGTCACTTTGGTCTTAAGTTGGAATAGGAAGCCCTGAGGCTACCATTGCCCTGAGTGTCTTGAATCCCTGGAAGGGAGCAAGTTCCCCAGTGAGGAGAAATGTGCAGGAGAGATTGCAAGTCCTCCTAACCTACCAGATCAGAGAGCAAGAGAGGATGAAAGGCAGCCAGGAACTACCCATTACCCTCACAACAAAGACCTACGATAAAGCTCTTATGAGTGTGTCTGGGAGGAGCTGGGAATGTGCAAAAGAAAGCATCAGCGAGTCCGGGCATGTGCTGAACCCGGGTGTCTGTGAGACAGGGGAAGGACATGGTTGGGTAGGGGTTCATGAAGCAGATCTGATGGCAAAAGCACAGGGGCAAGGCCCAGATAGGTCCTACTCAGGTCTCCTGGCTCTAGCAGGGTCCTCTCCCCCTGTGATGTCTGTGCAGGAGGAAGAATAAGTTCTTTCTGAGAAGGGATGGATTGGTGCACTGGGGCTTGGGATGCTCAGTGGTGATGGCTTGGATGATGAGGACAGCACACACATGCTGCCTTCTCCGGCCCCAGCTGTGACTACCCATAACGCCTTCCATGACTGTGGTGACCATCCCAGCCACAGCCCTATAGACATATTTTCCATGGTCCAGCCAAGGGAGCAGGCAGAGGATGCAGGAAAAATGGGGTCCTGGTGCCAGCATGTTCCCGTGGGTGATGGTGAGGAGCTGGTGTTCCTGGCTGGCACGCCCAAGGCATGGCAGAGAGGCTGGGCAGCTCATTATCTGTGAGGTAGAGGCTGTTCCCAGCAGGCGACAGGACTCTCAGCAAGATGAAAGCCAAACTCCAGCCCAGCCCAGCCCTTTCTGCTGCGTGCCCTGAGCTCCAGGCCTGTTTCCCTGACCTGCCTTCATTACCATAACTGCTTAGTGATGGGGAGATCTACTCAAAACCAAGAAAATGGGGAGTAGAAAACTACCCACTCCTACCAAAAAAGGCACTCTTCACACATGTCCTCCCCAGGGAGGGGACAGGAACAGGTAGCGAGTGTCAGGCGTGAAGCCAGCCAGCCAGGCAAGGATGGCATCATGGGACAGGACCTTGTGTGAGGCCACGTGTCCTGTGCACTCCCCCTGAGCCCCAGAGCATGATTCTGGGTGGGGTGATCAGCTTGCAATAGTCTTTGCAAGCCCCAGCCCAGGTGACAACATGGCTTGGGTGGCCCTGTGGGAAGCAGAATTTCTGGAATCTTTGCCAGTGTATGGGCATGGGGGCACACAACCCAGCAGGGAATCCCTGTTGAGACAGAGCAGAGGACAGTACTGGGCTGTGTGGTGATGTGTGGCCACTCTGTGCCCCTGGAGATTGCTGGGCGTGAGCCATTTCCCTTGTCACAGCCACAGCAGCATGTCTTGCAGGGATGGGGAACCTAGGGGCACCCGAACACACAGCCTGTGGGCTCAGCAGCATTGCCCAGGGAGCCCAAGGTTCTCCTTGCACCATCACTGGCCTCTGGCTCCTGGACAAGCTGTGGTTCCCGGCCAGCCCAAACCACAGTGACAGCCCAGCCCACGCACCTTGGCCCTCGTCAGGGGTGGATGTGTGGCACGGGCCTCACTGTGGCTTCCCCAAATCACGTCAGGGCTGTGAGCATCTCTGATTCCTGCTTGATATTTGGGTGATGGCAGGAAACAGTGCCTCAGTTGGTACTGCCATGATGGGAAGGGACAGGGTGTAGGACGTGGGTGACACTGTGCATAGCAACAGGATGCAGCCTCGCTGGCTTTGGAGCTCCAGGGCTCTGATGGCTGCTTATGCCAGCCCTTGGTGTTCCCATGGTGCTAACGCACAGAGAGCTCTATGATGGCTTCTTTGGTTCCCAAAAACCATCTCCTCCATGCTAACCCCTCTGTCCTTCCCTCCCTGCCCAGGTGGTGATGGACAACATGAGGAGGAAGTGCAAATGCCACGGCACCTCGGGGAGCTGCCAGCTGAAGACATGCTGGCAGGTGACACCTGAGTTTCGCCTGGTGGGGTCCCTGCTCAAGGACCGCTTCTATGGAGCCACTCTCATCCGGCCCCATAACCGCAATGCAGGGCAGCTGGAGCCAGGCCACGCTCGGCATCGCCGCAGGGCTGGCATCAGTGAGCTGGTTTACTTTGAAAAGTCACCTGACTTCTGCGAGCGGGAACCAGCACTGGACTCCTTGGGTACCCAAGGGCGCCTGTGCAACAAGACCAGCCCGGGCATGGACAACTGTGAGAGCCTATGCTGTGGCCGTGGGCACAACATCCTGCGGCAGACCCGCAGCGAGCGCTGCAACTGCAAGTTCCACTGGTGCTGCTTTGTGGCCTGTGAGGAGTGTCGCATCACCGAGTGGGTCAGCGTCTGCAAGTAGCTGGGCAGGGATGGTGCCCACCCCAGGGTGCCAGGGACAAACATGCCTGCCTGTGGGGAGGGGAGGGAGACAGGGATCGGCGCTGGGGGGTGGATGGAGCCGCGGTACCCACTTCCCTCTGCTCCGTGGGGAGAAGAAGACGAGATGCTCGGCACCTTCTTAAATCAGCACTTTGTTATCACCTGGGGAGGGCAGGGCTGCCCATTGCCCGCTGCCTGCCCATCCCCACATGAGAGCACCAAGGCTCCCGGCCCCAGGGAGCACACGGCCAATACTGTACAGACTGCCGACACTGGCACTGCTCGGGGGGAGTGGAGGGTGGGCACGGGGGTGGGGGAGAGCCCACTGGCACCCAGCGGGATGGGGCAGGGTGGGGTAGGGGACAGCAGGTCATGGGGAGTCCATGGTGGGAGGGGAGTGGGGGGACACACACTGGCACCATGCACAGGTTCCTCTGGCCACCTGCATGGCTGTGCTCTGAGCCAGATGGGGATGGAGCATCCCATGGGGTGGAGAGGGGGCACAGCTCCCCAGACTGGGGCTTGCCTCTGCCGAGGCGGATGTTGATCTGGCTTAGGCTGTAGAATCGTGGCCAGAGAGGAGGGTGCCCAGGGCTGTGCTGTGTGTGCCTGTGTTATTGTATGCTAAGTTATTTTCTGATTGTGAATAAAGTGGATTGGAGACAGCACGGGGTGCTTCAGGGTGCAGCACCCTGCTCTTCTTGCTGCCTGGGGCTCTCTGCTCCTGCAGAATGCCAGAAAGGTGGAGGGGGACACTCAGAACTGCCTACCCACTTCTGCAAGGCTTTCTCCTCAGAGCTCTGCTGCCATCCCATAATAACAGCCCTAGGAGCTGTTTGTAGACTGGCAGGAGGTGAGGACCCCCTTCCTGCACCATAAATCCTTACAAGGTGGCTGCTGGGAAGCTCTTGCCCAGCCAGACACACGCTGGACCCGGTCCATCCCATGGGAATCCCAGCTGTTGGCCCCATGCCCGTGGGCCATCCAGAGGCCCTGGCTATGCTGCTGCCCCCAGCGCTCTTGAGGAGGGATGGTAGAGCCAGAGCGCAGGGAGAGAGGAAGGGCCAGGCAATGGGTGTCCACAAAAGGCACCTCGCTGCAGTGGTGAAGAGGGCACCCATCTGGCTGTAGCAGCCTGCAGGGGCCAGGCAGTGAATCATGCTGCTGGTATCTCCTGGCTGATAACTTCTCTGCTCCTCCCACGGCTGTGCACCCCTTGCGGCTATAGAAAAAAAAAAAAAAGGTGAATTAAAAAAAAAAAAACACAACAAATTGAGGAGGAAAATACCAGGCTGGAAGGAAGTGAGCACCCTGGGCTCAGTAGGGAGCGGCCATGTCCTTGTTTCATAACACTCCCGCAGGCAGTGGGGTGCTGGGTCAGCTGGGACAGACGCTCTGCCCTTACCACCCCTGGGAGGGCTGACTCTTTCCCTCCAGGAGGGACTGGGTGAAGGAGAGGGTCCTTGCCACTGGAGCCAGCTGTGTTTTAGGGGCCGAGGAGTGAAGGAGGGTGATGGAGGGAAGTGTGAGAGCTCCTGTGACCTTTTGTCTGACAGCACAGCAGGGACAGCAGGGCACGCAGCCACTGCAGTGGCTCCCAGCAGAAAAGACCTGGGGCTGGTGACTTCACAGGGACAGGATCCACAGTTTGGGGCTCAGGGCACCCAGGCTTACTCTGTGGGGTGCGAAAGCAGCAGTGGGGCAAATTTGCTTTGGCAGGACATGCTCCAGCAGTTCATTTTCCCTCCTGAGGTCCTGCTTTTCCATCTCTAATATCCAACTTCATCATCATGGCCCTTTATCCATATCCCCAAGTCCTTTGCTTTCACCCTTTGCCTCAAACACTAGTCAAACCCCCTGATGTGCCCTGACCACCCTGACTCACCCCTCCCTCCCAGGCTGGCCAAACTCCTGTGTCCCCAGGACTGTGCTGCCTGGGGCACTGGAGCTTTACACATCCATCGTGCTTCAACACTTTGTAGGTAGCGTTGGCTTCCTACCTCTTCGGGGCTGCTTTGCAGGCGCCTGTGATCTCAGGGCTGCCTGCGGTGATGACTGATTCACCACCAAGCTCTCCCCTTACTGCACCAGCCCCTTTGCTCCTCTGCTTGCTAATCCCAGGCCACCTGTGCTGCAGCAGCTGGATCCCCAGTACATGACTCCCCTGGCCAGGCAGAGCTGGGGAGGGAACCAGAGTGGGGACTAGATGTGTTTGATTATTCAGAGAGGGAATGCAGGGCAGGACCATTCCCCTCAAGCACATCTCACATTCCCCAGTGAGGAACCAGGCTCTGAGCATCCTGAGGCTGCAAAGACTGCAGCTTGCTCTTCCCTCATCCCCCGGTTTTGGGAACATAACGTTGTGAAATGAACAGCCAGGGTCGGACTCCCAGGACAGCCTGGCCACCGAGCCTGGCAAGACTCAGTGCCCGGTGCTGTTTGGTTCTGAACTTGGGATGCTGTGACATTCAGGGGAAAACATAAAAAAAATCTCTTGATCTTGGTGGGTCTGTAGGCAGCATGGCCAGGGGTGCTTTGGGCTGCAGGCAGCATGCTCTGGGTGCAGGCAGCTTCAGGGCACAGGCTCCCTGGTCACAGGAACTTGTTCTTTCCTTGGGCCATCTGGCTCCTAGCCCAATACCAGCCTTCAAGCCTGTTGCTTCCCTCGCTGAGTGTCCGGGAGCCACAGGCAAAACACCAGTGTGCTTGTGGTTACAAAAAACGTGCCCCCATGCTTCCCTAGCTGGGAACCAGCTGCCAGGCAGCCATCCTAGCAACCACATTTCTGTGCACAGAGAGCATGCAGGACACCTCCTCTCTCTATGGCCACTGCTGAGTCTTTAGAGCCAGTTGCCAGTGGGGGTTTAGCTCCACAACATCTGGGCATCCCAAACCTCTCCTGAGTGCAGCTTGCCTGCTGCACATGGGATCTGTCCCAGTCCCACCAAGGAGTTGTGTTTCTTTACATGGAGGAACTACCTGAGCCTGACAAGCTGCTCCAGACTTGCACAGCCCCCCTGCCCTGTGACAGTCACCTCCATCCTGTGGAGCACCGCACACAGGCCTGGGCTGAAAAGGGAAGTTTTAAGGTACTTCGCCTAAGAGAGAGGAATGACCATCAAGGCAGAAGAGCCTAGGCAGATGATGGAGGTGATTTCCACCAGAGGAGACCAGATTTCCCCAACACTCTCCAATTATCTCCCTGCAGAGGCAAATCACTAAGGAAATTCTGACAGAAACGGCCATTTCTTTCACATGCATGTCATGAAAAGGGCAGCGAAGGCTTCAAAAGATGGCAGCAAGTCCTTGCTGGCAAAACGAGGTGGAACTTACTCCAGTTTCATCAAGTATTTTGGCCCAAGCTCTGGAGATTCCTCCATCCCTGAGGGTCCCTGCTACAGACGGGACCACCACTCTGGTGGTTTTGCTAGATCTGAGTGAAGTGCAGTGGTTTTCTCAAAGTTTGAACTTCCCAGTCCCCAGAGCAGGAGGGCGTCTCAGCTTCTTCCAGCAAACCAAAAGTAAATTTCTATTCTTGCCCCTGTGGATTCACAGAGCAATGGGAAAACCTGACCTGAGTGTGACCACCAAAAAGTCAGTAGAGAGACCTGAGCTGGCCCAATTGGTTTGCACTTCTGCCAGGTCCGAAGACAGATGCGTGGTTGTCCAGATGTGGATACCCCAGTCTGGTGCGCTCTGAGCCCCTGGCCTTGTGTCCATCACCAGACACGACATGGAAGAGCGGAGAGGTCAGTGGATTCCCTCCAGCATGGCAGATCGCTCTGGTCCTTTCTCCTCTCACCCAAGCCCCAGCTCATCTCCTGCTTCTGGAAAGCTCCAGCAAGGGTAGGGAAGGTCTCTGGGGGTGGCAGGGGGAGGGGGGGACTTTCCCCAGGAGATCACAGAAGGAACTTTGGCTGGAGGGCGGGGGGGAACCGTGAGGAGTTGCTACATCATGCCCCAATGAGGCATGAGTAACTCCTCTGGTATTTCTTCCCCAAGCAGAACAGTCATCAGAGCCAGATCCTGCCCCAGGGAATCGCTACATGGGGAACGCCCAGCCCCATCCAAATTCCATTCCTGCTCCCAGCAGAGCTGATGTAAAGCAGAGCCACAAAGGGATAGTTCCCCATTAGCCCCCATCCCATACACTGGGGTGGCATAAGCATGACCATGGGCAGTGCTGTCTGGCAGAATCTGTTGAGCTGCTTGACCCACAAAAGCAGCCAGATGCACCTGGGCTACTGGAAATAATTGGAGAGCAAAGTTTCCTTGCATCTGCTGATCCAAGGGGAACAGAGGGCAGACCCTTGCTTTGTTCTGGGCAACTGGCCCCTCTGCTTCCTCTGGTTGAGAAGCAGGTGGCCATAGCTTAAGACCCTCCCCAAGAGCTTGGCTGGCATCATGCTGCAACCTGAGCTGCAGAGAGGTGCTCCGAGGCGTTCCTGAAGTTCAGCCCCAACCTGTCACGCTTGGCACCAGCACCCATGCAAGCCCCCAAAAAAGTAAAAAAAAAAAAAGTTTGGCCCAAAATGACCTGTCTGGCAAGGTGAAGGACCTACAGCGAGGCAGCAAGTGGCTTGGGAGGGGATTCCTGTGCTCCTCAGGCAGGCTCGGCTCTGCCCATCACTCCCTGGCACAGCATGCTGGTGGCAATGCCCTCCAGGATGAGGGGTGGGTCACCTACCTGCTGAGGAGGCTGTAGCCACCACTACGTTGAGCTCGCTGAGCAACAAGACATGATGGCAGCAGCCCAACTCCGCAGGAGCCCCCCTACTGCCCTGGAAGACTGCAGTCTCCTTGCTCAGCTGCAACTGCACCAACCCTGGATGCTCCATGGCTGGATGCCCTGGGGCAGGGGGCTGCCATGCACCTGCAGAATGGAAATGGGTGAAGTGTGGAGATGTGGAGATGGAGAGCAGAGGGAGTGCTTGGGCTGTAGTGGAACCCTGGCAGCTCCAACTGCCAGAGCAGGAAGAACTCCTGGGGAAGGTCGGACAAGGGATGAGGAAGGCAGGGGCTGAGCAAGCTGGGGACAAAGTTTGAGGTGCACTGAGCCCCTTCAGCAGAAGATCTGTGCAGAGGCAGTGCATGCAGAGGCACAGGGTGGGCAGGCATTGGGGTGAGAGCAGTCAGGGGAGACATACGAGAAGGGAAGCTGGCAATGTGTCTGTGAAGGGGGTGATGTGGAGGTCCTCTACAGCCCAAACCCTGATGGATGAGATCCCTGCCAAATAGATGAGCACCAAGTCTTGCCAGAGACCCTGTAGACTCAGTGAGAATACGCTAACCATTAGACCAGCTTGATCGTGATGTACCCCCTGCTGCAATGGCTGTAGGTAGGTTTGGACCCAAATATTCTTTACTCTCTCAGTCCTGTATGTGGTCCCCTGTCGCAGAAAACACCAAAGACACCCCAGGCTTCTCAGGGAGCATTTGAAGGACACTGGTCCCTGGCACAGGTCTGTGATCTGTGAAAACAGGGCACCAACCACCTTCTTTTATCACTTTACCAGAGACCTCTCACAGCCAGTGCCCAACCCTGACTGCTGTATGAGCAGATGCCTTTTCTCTGACCCTTCACTAGAGCTGAAGAAGAGGAAGGTGGGTGCTAGAAATAGGAAGGTACATTGGAGTTCCCCAGCATCCCCAGCTCATTGCTTCCATGAAATAGATGGAGAAGGCAAGACGATGCCTGGTTGTGACAGCGCAGGGCACAGCCTGGAAGTGGGGACCCTGGAAGCAGCCTGGAAGGGACAACAGGACCAGTAGGAGAAAGGGGGAAGAGCTTTTTGGTTATAGATGGAAAATACCTGCAGGGACTTTGTGCCACACCTCTCCTTCCCCCCATGGCAACAGGACATTTTAGGCTGGAGAGGGAGATGATGGAGGAGCAGAGCCAGCATGGGGGCAGGATGCTCATACCAAGGAGGTGGGAGCAGGTGGCTAGGGGTCAGGGGATCAAAGCACAGGGTCTTGGGGTGGGGGGTGACAGGAGCAATGCAGAGGCAGCCAGCTCAGCCAGGTGCAGCGGGAAGGGCTGGGGGGAAGGCAGGGAAAAGAGGCCAAGTGCAAAGAGAGCAAAGGCAGCAAAGGAATAGGGAGCGTGGCCAGAGAGGCAGACATAAAAGGGGGAGTGAGGCACGGGAAAGATGAAAGGGCCATGGTGCGGGTGCTCCTGCCTCCTCCCCAGGCTCCTGGGGCTCTGTAATCCCCTGGGAGCTGGCTCTTCTCATGTGGTGGCCTGCAGCTGTGTGCGGTCGGCTCAGCCCCACCGCTCTGCACTGGGACTTTCCAGGAGGGGGAGAAACCCAACATAAAACACATGACTTAACTGGCTCCTGCCAGGCCCCTGCACATGCAGGGTCTGGGGGTACCCCGGTTTGCAGCACACCCCAGGATGCTGCAGCCTTCCAGGGCCAGGGCTGGCCATCAGGCACAACCCCTTCTGCTCCAGAGAGAGGTGGCCCAAAGCAGGGTGAAAGGGTTATGAGCCCGACTGGTTGATGGGCAGAGCTCCAGAGCTCCAAGGTGATTACACACACATGGAAGAGCCAGGCTGAGCAGGGGAGAGCCTGGATCAAACAGGACCCATGGCAGGATGGGGCTGGCACCTTCGGAGCACCCCCTGAGAGCATGAAGTTGGGGGTGCAGGGGCCATATGGACTCAGTCCCTCTCCCCTGCTTCTGTTGTTGAGTTGTCATAACCCCATCTCTCGCCTGCTGGGCTTGGCTCTGGGTATCAAGGATGCAGCAGGATTTGGCAGATAGAGTTGGCACTCAATTTGATGGGTCATTGGGTCATTTATTTTACTGCTCAAAAGACCAAGAACCCAGGCCACAGCGGATGCTGAAGTGATGCTTTCAAGGCACTTGTGACTTGGGCTATCTCCATTATCCATGTCCAGCTCAAGCCACTGGAGGAGGGCTTTTTCCCCATAGCATATGACCTTGCTGCTGGACAGTCTCCTGTTCACCACAGTTGACTGCAGGGATGCTGTGCTCTGTAGGGATGCTGGGCACTCTTCTGAGGTTTGGGGCAGGTGAGGCACCAGACCTGTGGGTGGTCGTCCACATGTCACTCTTCCTCCTCATCTCTGTTTCGCCCATGTCAGCCTTCTCCTGTGTGCCTATGTGAACCTGGGGAACTCAGCTAAAAGTGACTCTGAGCTTGGGCAGTACCAGAAGCTGTCTTTTTCCTCCTGTCTCAGGGCTTTTCCTCTCTCCAGTGCCACTTTCAAGACAAAAGAGGAACAGGGCTTGGCAGCATGGCCAGGGAGCCCCTCCAAGCCCCTGGCAAGAGTGTGACTCCGTAAGACCTTCCCCTTTCAAAGGCTTTCACAGAGCAGGATTGCGTCAGCTCTACAGGTAACACCCTTCCAGGAGCTCCTATCTAAATTCAGCTTTTTGGCTACATCTGGAAGTGCTCTGACTTCCTCCAGAATACCCCATCCTCCCCACAGTCCCATCCCAGCCTTAATGCACTGTCCCTGCCTCTGCCATATCTGGCCTCCCCCTCTGCACCAGTCAGGGAAGGTCACACCACCCTCTGCTGCACATGCATGAAAGAAGGCGTGCAGCCGTCCCAGAGTGCTCCCCGTGCCTGCGTAAGCAGCTCTGAAATTGCTCCTGGGATCCTCTCTCTGCTGGCCGGGAGCGCTGCCTCCGTGGCCACAGTGGGCTCTTGCTGAAGGGACCAAGCTCAAGAGGTGATGAGGGTGCTGTGGTGGGGAAGAGCCCAGTGCGCTTGGGGAGCAGGGGGCGGCGATCAGAGGTCCCCATCCCTCCCAGTACGAGGCAGCCCTCTCCAGAGGAATGCTCCAGCACGGCTGCAGCTGCAGGGAGGGGAGGCGCTTGCCGAGTGCGGTGGCAGGAAGGCATGATAGGGCACGCTCCGCCGGACCATGAATACCTGTCCCAGGCAGTTAGAGGCACCCAAGGTGTGTACAGGTGGCGCAGTAGCACACGCCTCATCAAGCCTGGGTGGTGGTGCTCCACCAGGAGAGGAGGCTCTTTTCAGTTCACCCTCCCACTCGCACTGGTGAACAGCAAGTTCCCCCCTAGCAGCGACCCGCTTCCCCATCACACTCTGCACGTAGCACACGGGTCTTGCAGGGGGGGAAACACCCCTTTTCTCCCTGGCACAGGGGGTGCAAGTGGGCCTAGCCTGAGGCGGGAGGTGGGCTGGGTGGCTTCTCTGGGTCCCTCCAGCTTTAGCATTCACTGCTTGAATGAATTGCCAAGGGAGCTACTGAGCGAGGATCAGAAATCAGAAGATGTGCAAGGCAGTGAAAAACAAAAAAGAAACACAAGTAGCAGCATCTGATTACTTGTGCTCACTGGCTGTTTGCATGGATTTGGTCAACATGCCTGTCACATGTATGGGGACACATCTATTCAAGCCTCATCCCTGCTGCTTACACACAGCTCACTGTCCCCCCTGCTGCTGCAGGATCCTATTGCTCAGGACAGACTGCACCCCTCTGCCACTCTGTTGATCACACTATATGCGTCAGATCAGAAGCACTTGTCATCCCAAGACTCTGTTTACTTGTGCTCTCAGCCCAGGTACTTTTGCATATATCCCCAGGAATAGCCTAAAGGCTTGACTCCAAGTAGAGAATAAGGAAAAAATGTTCTCCAGCTTTTTGCACACAGCTGCCTAATAATAAGGATGCACCAAACCATGACACTACCAGCACAAATCCTCTGCCATGGGGTAAATATGTGTTGAAGGAAGGGGCTTTTGCTGAGCAACATGTCAGAACAAAGCCAGGTCTGGACTGATGTTGGTAGCCCTATGCTGACCAAAGTTGCACTCTAGACCTCCTGGGAGCCAAGGGCTGGGAGTTCACACTCTGAATATTTGGGCTAGATAGGAAGCACATTTCCAGCAGCCAGTGCACTGAAGTACTTTTGGCCAGAACTGGGAAGTCTACAATGCTGGAGGTGTTTGAGCCAGGTGGGTTGGTAACCTTTGAGGACATTTGTTCTCTGGAAGCAGTTACTGTGACAGGAGAGCTGCAAAATCAGGAGAAAACTTTTGTCATTTTCCTCCAGCTGTAGGATCCAGAGCAAGGCCAAGGTGGCTGTGAAGTGGAAGGGGCAGCACTGTTGTTGCCCTCCACCCCTCCTCAGCCTGCACATGCTGCCAGCTCAACCTAACAAGGAGAAAAAACCTGTGCTGTCATGATGTGTCATGCTCATTGTTCATGGGTGCCAAAGCCTGTGGTAGAATGGAGTGTCTTGGACTGGCTTTGATGTATCTGCCTGCTAAAACTACCCTGCAAGGTCCCTGGGCAGCATCCCTGGCTGTGCAGCAGATATCCTAGATACTGCAGGGGCTCCCCTTCAGGTATTGTTGTTGGGCTGGAAGAGGAGACTGACAGCAATGGAAAAAAAGGATGTGCTGAACAACATTCTTTCCCTACAAGCACTTTGCAGCCAGCAGTTCAGCTATGCAACCTGTCTGAAGATGAATACTGTCAGCTCCAGTGCCAGCACGCATGAGCTCCTGTGCATAATGCAGCAAAAAATAGTCAGGCTGGGAATAGGATCCAGAAGTCCTGTTCCTAGTGCCACTTCCACGCTACATTTCACCCAAACTGAGAGAAACCGTGGTCCTCGTGCTGTCTCTGTAGCCTGGTGCTGCTGCTGGAGGGAGCCAGAGGAGATGCCTTGAAGAGATATCCCTGGAAGCACCTCAGGATGTGAATCCTTCATAGCCTGTGAGGCCTGTGGCAAAGCATAGTGCTCAATCAAGACTTAATGGAGGCAAAGATATAAGGCACTTTTATCGCTGGACATGGGGACCGGAAACTGGAGAAAGGGTGAGAGAGGAAGTTCATTCCTGCTCATTTCAGGGGATGCTCAGACTGCAAGAAGAGCTGCAGCCGTATTTGGTCCATAGTAGCTGTGGTTCCCTGACTTCCCATCCCTACTGTGGGCTTCTTATTGCTGCAGTCACAGCATTTCAGAATTTTGGGATTCAGCTCCATCCCTGCCCTTCTGGGGAGATGCCCTTTCCCACCAGGAGCTTTCTCTACTATGCTGCTGCCTCGGAGCTGGCCTGGCCCCGCACTCACCAGACACCACAGCATCCCTCAGCCAGGCAGCCTGGCTCAGCAGGAGTCTGGTTCTCCAGCTGCCAGCAGAGCAGCCCTCCCTTTACCAGCTGTCCCATACTGGGGCTGCAAACAAACAAACAAGCACCCTAGAACCAAGCCCCAGCAACTCATTCCCTCCTAAGGACTGTAATTACGGTGAGGCAGCTGGTGAGTGGTGGTTGAAACCTGGTGTGTAAACATGGCTTTCTCCTCCACCGCTGAGGGAAAAGCAACCTCCTTCAGGGGAGCAGTAATTTCAGGAGGGGGGTCCATGTTGTTGTGGTGAGGGCTGTGGCCTGACACTTTCATCTCGGCCTTTTGATGCAGGGCAGGAATAATAGATGGCAGCCAGCAACATCCCACCTCACTGCACTGCCTGCTCCAGGCCATTTTCCACCTCCCAGTGGGTAGCTGAGTCTCCTTGTCCTTCCCAGCCCCTGGGCCAGCTGGCTCCCTCTCCCTCACCAGGATGGATGAGGGCACAGAGAATCTCAAAGACCTAGGCCAGGGCTGGCACCAGACATCCAGGAGCTTGAAGAGTCATCTCATGCTCAGAAGGACTAACAGCAGGAAACACAAAGGGGTGGCTGGACCTCATCACCACTCTGGGCCATATCACCACCCATCTTGCTCCCCGAAACACCACTTGCATGGCTGTGGCTGCTACTGAATCAATGGACCAAGAGCAAGTGCTCAGCTATCTCTGTGATGGGCACCCTTTGAGACTAATCAGAGGGATGTGGCTGCCCACAGGAAGAGGTGAGCAGAAGATCCTGGGTGATGTCACCTCTTGCAGAGCAAGCTCAGACTATCACTTGAGGAATGTCCCTCTCTGTGCACAAGGATGCTACAGTCTTGCAGTGTTCCCCAGTCCTGTTCCCTGCTACTGTCTCTCAGCTGTACCCAGAGGTCCCCTGGGTACTGCTGAACAGGAGAGGAGGTGTGCGTGGAGCGGTGGGCAGCAGAGGCTGCATGGGTGGAAGAGGGTTGTGAGAGGTCCCAGTTGGGAGAAGCGAATGCAGGAGAACCTTGCTCCCTGCCTCACCTCCCACCCCCCCCCCCCCCCCGATATGCAGCTCCGAACACAGATGCTCCCAAGTTTTGGGCCCCTCTGCCCAAGCGCTGGCTCACCATCACTGTGCGCCTCCTCAGCTCCTCTCCACGTCCTGTTACTGCTGCTTGACCAGCCTGGTGTCACCAGAAAGTCTCCCTTGCCGAGCCTGGCACAGCCAAGTCCCTCTGTGTAAGGAGGTGATGCATGTCCCGCTGGCACGGGGAAGAGTGCCGCTCTCTTCCATTGCGCCAGTACCAGCGCAACGTCTGTGCAGGGAGAGGGAGGGACAGAACCACCCGTGCTGCTGTGGTCCCCCATGGTGATGCCCAACTAAGCACTGGCAAGTCCAGTGCTGTGGCACAGCTTTCCCATGACATGCAGTGGCAATGCTCTGAAAGACGCTTGGTTTTGTGGGAGTGATTCCTGCTGTCCGTAACGCCCAGATACCACGTGTTGAGCTGTGCATGCCAGCAGCAAGGGGACAGTACTGGGCACATGGGTGGTGGCTTCCAGACACCTGCTGCACAGTGTCAGGTTGTTAGCCAAGGGCAGGCATGCTATGGCTGGGTAGACTATCTCAGCTCACCCTTGCAACGGTGCTGACCAGTGTTGGAATCATTACTGGACACAAAACACTGATGATTTTCTAAACCTAGAGCCAGGGTATTAAATCCACCACCCTGGACCACTTCCAGGTCAGGTAACTGCACCTGCCAGAACCCCCTTCCCTGCAATTCTAGGGCAGGGCATTGTCTTTCCATTGCTGGGGAAAAGAAGGGATGCTGTTGCCTCTTGGGGGTGCTGGGCTGGTGCCCGGCATCAGCTTTGGCAGGTCCAAGGAAGGTGCTGACTGCCACACTGCCAGGTGCTGCATGGAGGATGCACATGGTCCAACTCCCTGCTGACGTAACTCCTGGGAGGCAGCCACATGTTGCCAGCGGGGAATTGGCCCACAACACTCAGAGCACTTGGGGAGCTGTGCGGAGACGAGGTAATTGTTAAATGTGGGCTGAGATAGGCTGAGCAGGGAGGGCAGGAGGCCAGGGAGGTGGCAGGCCCCATACCAGGGCTGGCTTGGTTTACACAAGTTGGGCTTTGTTCAGTATCTCCCCAGGGTTTCGCGGCTGGAAGGTACCACCTCATGCTGTTCTGATGACAGGGAGCCAGGTGCCTGCTCTGTGGAGCCTTGCAAAACCTTTCCCAGCAGCCGTGCCTCAGCAGGATGCAGGGGAAAGGGAAGAGGAGCACAGCAGGGTTGCCTCAGGTCTATCCCAAATGCTGGTGCCAACCCCCTGTGAAACAGTGGTCTCGAAAGCCCTTGGGAAAGCAGCATGAGAGGTGGGGGTTATGGAGGGGGTGAAGCGCCCTGAACTAGGGAGTGGTGATCACAGTCTACCTATGTCCTGGGCAGCATTTGTCTGGAAGCCAGGCTGAGGCAGCAGCAGAAGTGAGTTGGAAGTTGTAACCCTCACGTCTTGATCATGGTCCCGACTACCAGCAAAAGCATCACTTGGGGCAGAAGTTTTGGTCCATGTTGGCTTCACATCCAGGGCACTGAGCTGCTGAGAGTTAACAGCAGCCATTGGGCCAGACCACAGCTCCCACAGTCCCCTGGAAGGACACTGGGCAGGTGAAAGGTACTGGTAGTCTCGAAGGAGACAGGCCCTGGCTGTTGAGACAAGCTCCTTTAGCTTTCAAGCCTCCATTTGCACGTCCATGCCCAGTAGAGATGATGCCCTGATGGCTAACGGTGCGTAGACATAGCCCCCCCCCTGCCAAGGGAAAGTTCTGCTGCCTGCAGTGCCATCAGTCAAGAAGGACAGACCCAACACTGCTTTGCACAAACAGATCAGGTCTGTCTTGTGTCAAAGCTCCTTGGCACTGGGGCCTAGCACACACCTGGATTGTGCACTAAAGCACAATTCCCTGTGTGCAGCCTCAGATCCTCCATGCGTGCCCCAGCCAGGGCTGTGGGGTGCCCATGGTGCAGAGCATCCTGGGCATCTGTAGCCCTTTCCAACATCACACATCACCAAAGCAGAGTCTCCTGTCCTGCAGGTATAACCTGCCCTTATCCTCACCCCAGTGTTCCCTTGCACATACCATGCTCAGCCACATCTTTCACCTGCCCAGTGTTCTTCCAGGGAACTGTGGGGACTGCGGTCTGTCCTCCAATCTATGTGTCACCTGCAAACCTGGTCAGCAGTGATGCCACCACCCTGCCTGCCGGTGCCTCAGTCAAACTGGCAAATGTCTTCAGGACTCACCAACATGTCCCTTGCCCACACTGCTTTACCTTCTGTATTGCTGGCCTCACCCCCTGAGCTGCACATCCTCTGCCACCACCCTGGCTCATCCCCAGCACATCCTCTGCCACTACAAACCAGATGGAGTGTGTGCTGTCTGCACTAAAACCCTGCAAAAAAAGCAAGGACCCGGCCAGCTCACATGCTTACCCCCACCAAGAGAGGCAGGGGCTCAGGTTCACAGCAGCATGGCTCCTTTGTCAGCCTGGATTCATGCCCACCAGTCTCCTGCTCCTCAGCTGGGCCTGCACAGGGCAGGTCCCAGGTGTGAGAGAGGTGCCTCTGGGCTCTTTCACTGAGCAGGGCCCGGTGCTCGAAGCTGGCCCAAGACAGGCTCCTTGCCTGGCTGCCGGAGAGTATGTCGGTCCCTCCCTGCCTGTCCCGAAGTTTTGCTAACTCATGGAATGAAGGAGAAGCACAAGGGTGTGGTTGACACTGTGCAATGGTCTCATGAGCTGCAAGAGGCTGCACAGCATCTCATGTCATCCAGACACCTCCCCAAGCTGCTACTGTGGACCCCAAGGTCTCAGACCATCCTGACTTCTGCAGACAGGGACCCCTTGGCCTCTTCACTGCCTGCTGCTCATACCTGCCTGGCCCCCAGAGCTGGTTTTCGAGTGGGATGGGCTGTTCTGAAGATCTCCTGCCTGCTGGTTCTTCCCAACACATCCAGCCCTGACTTTTGGGCTGGCTGCAGGGTGAGCATGTTTCTCCCAGCCCCACAGTCCTGTGCTCCCCCCCTACTAAGTGCTTCCTATTCAGGACAATCTCCCCACCAACACTACTGAAAAGCCCTCTGTGAAAGTCACAGGCAGGGTAAAATACATCTGAAGCTGGAAGTGCCTTGCACTTTTCGCAGCCAAATACCACCTGGCAGAGCAGGAGCGAGGAGCCTGAGAGAGGCAGTTCCCTACCTGCTCACTTCCTCAGCCACGGCTCTGTGGCTGAGCTGGCTCCCCAGCACCTGCCCCCCCCCCCCCCCAGCCTGCAAGCCCCCGGGGCAGCGTTCAAGGAGTGACAGGTGATTTGGCAGCAGCCCGGTTCCGGCATCCCTCGGCGCTCCTTCAAACCCAACCCTTTGCACGCTGTGTTTCTGCCGTGACGAACCGGCAGACATCAAGGAGAAGTAATTTGCTGGGATTCTTCTGGCCAGGCGTGTCCCAACACCCACACGCTGCTCTCACCCGTGCGGATGGGAGACACGTGCTCTGAAGTTTCCCGACACCCAGCATCACTGCTGGCTTGTGGTTGCTGGAAACCCTGGCAGGAGGGTTGGGTTGGTTTCTCTCCGAGACCTTGGAGTCCACAGGTGGGTATCAGTTCAGGGTTTGTCCTTCCCAGGACAAATGTAATGAAAAACCAAACACACATGTTTTTTGAAAAGATTACCAAAGTAGCTCTACTCTGGACAAGACAAAACCAGCTGCAAAGGGAGCAGAGATGATTTGTCCTTCCCTCTGTCCCACTGCTCTGGAGCATTCTTTATACCTGAGCTCCTGTTGCTCTGAATCACTGAGTCTGCCTCCTGCTGCTGTTACGGTAGCTGATAGCCTTCCTCAGCAGAACTGAGAATAAACTGTTTAATTTTATTTTCAGGTTTCCCTGCTCTCTGCAAATTCCTCTGAGCTTTTAATTCCTGGCTCTGAAGCCCAACTGCTCTGTCCCATATCTGACATCCCATGCCCCATTTCATGGCAGGGCTCTGAGAGAGCACTGGGCAGGACCTGGGGAGGAGGGTCCTGAGCAGGGCTGGTGGGACAGTTTGGTTCACCAGCACCATGGTCCTCTAACAGGGAAATCATTCTTGGGGGCTTGGTGTGAGCTGCGCCCTTTGCAGAGCTGAGCTGGTGCATCAGACCCTGAGGACTGGGATATGCCTGACTCCTGCTAATTTAGCAGGAGCTCTGCTGGGCAGTGAGCAGGGACAGAGAGCATTCCCCATTCCCAGCATGGAGCATCTCAGTGCCATGACCCAACTGGGGCTCTTCCACCCACCTAGGGTCTCAAAGCCTTGGGCTAGGGCAGGGACCTCTCCCAGGACACTTTCCCAATGAAGGGAACTGGGCTTCCCCCAGCAAGGCAGACAGCAGCCTCTGTCAGGATGGGCTGGGAATCTCTGCCAGTTGGCACTGCTGTATAAGCTTCCCCATCACCAGGAAAGCCATGAGAGGAGAGCCAGTGAGAGCACACATACCCCAGCATCAGGCAAGGCTCTGGCATGCTCAGTCGTAGCCTGGGCTCAGTGACAGCCACGCTCAGCTGAAAGTGCTGAGTTGGCTGAATCCAGGCCAGGATGGCTCCTGCCCTAGCAGCAAGCCAAGAGGATGAGAGTAACCCAGACTCAGAGATCGGATGGCAGAGGCATTATCCCACAAGCCCCTTGCTCCATGTCCAACTCCTACCACCCTTCCTGGGGCCAGCCTGGCCTGTGGAGGGGGGCTGGGGCTGGGAACACCCTCTCTGTGGCTTTCTTCCTAATAACGAGGGGATGACGCCATATGCGCAAGCTGTTCCTAAGGGAGGAATGTCCTTTCTTCCCGTGCCATGTTGCGGCTGGATAAGTACAGGCCTCCAGCTCATCAGCCTCTGCATGGCTTGCTGTCGCAAAGTGTACCTTCCACATCTGGCCTGAATGCTCCACATCTGCTGGGGCTGCTCCCTCCCTCTTCCCAGCACATCTGGGCCAGGCAGCACAGACATGGTGAGGCCAGAGATACTGGGAGGGGATGGTGTTTCATCTCCCACAGGGAGAGAGACCTGGGGACCCTACTGCACCTGGAGATGGGGGTCCTGTGGCTGTCTCATGTGTCTTACAGTGGTTCTGCTTATATGGTTATAGTACCCCTCCTGATATAATTACAGGGCCCCCCACTTGTACAGCTATAGGGGACCCTTTTATACTTTGACAGGGACCACTCTGACCTGGGAGGCTGCCCAAACATACATAGGCACTTCTTCACCTTCCCCTGTCCAGCGATAGAGGTGATGTCCCAACTTTCAGCATTCCAGTGGGCAGGAGAGCCTCCGAAGGCAGACAGGGATCTCCAGTGTGTGACTGGCTGCAGACGTGAGCAGAGCCAATCACTAATCTGGGCTGGAGACAGTGTGTCCTTCACTGGGAACCAGGGAGAGGACAGGGAGCCAGGTCAGGATTAGGGACAAAGCCAAAGCATGGGGAAGGGCTGGGGTCATGCAGGCAGGGTCCCTTGTTGGTCAACAGTCCCCATTCAGACAGCCCTAGGGATGCATTGCAGGGTAACTGCTCACCTGACAGCCCCAGAGGGGACCCATTTCTTCCCCAAGGAGCATCAGGCTCTTCCTTCAACCCACCAGCAGCATGGGGAGCCCTGAGAACCAGTCCCTGCTGCTGTGTCTCTGCGAGTGCTGGTCACACAGCGGTGGGTAGCTGAAGGTGTGCAGGACAGTACAAGTGGGCAGGATGCGTGTGCAGCCATGGGTGTGCAGTACATTTCAGGTGTGCAGGATGCGTGTGCACCCACTGACTCTGCTGAGGGGGCATGGGCAGCTCGGCCTTGGCTGGGCACCGAGTGCAGGGATGAGCTACTGCGGGGATGGTGCTGGGATGAGACACTGTCCCTGGCCACAGGAGCAGGTGGCTCAGTGAAGGGCTGCCTTTACCTCCCTCCATCCTGGGATGCAGGGGTAATGCAACCTCTCTCACTGGGTGCTCTTTTCTGGCCCCTGACCCGTGACTCTGAGACCTTGTTTCCATGCTGAGAGGTTCCCAGCTGCTCCCAGCCTTCCCTCCCTGTAGCTTTGCTAGTTTCTCACTGAGCTGGGTCCCTCTCTTTCCCCCTTCCCATTATTTTCTGGGGGTGTATGAGCAATTATCCAGCTAGTTTTTATTTCCCCCATCCAAGCAGATCCATATGAATAAATAATCAGGAGCTGAGAGGTCCCTAGGAGCCAGGTGTCAGCAGCTGGGTGCAGCAGGGCAGCAGTGTCCCTGCCCAAGCTGGCCATGCTGAATGTTATCAGAGCTGCCTCCAGCAGCTGTGCTCCCCCACACTCTGCCCCAGAGGTGTGGAGATCCTCTTATCAGCCCTTGCCCAACTGATTTGGCAGCTGACTGCAACAAGCCAGAGGAGTCTAGCCAGGCACAGTCCCCACTTTGGGGGGATGGTGTCAGCAGGGCTGGATCCAGCTTCTCTCCACAGCACCTCTATTTTGCTGGGGGGCTGCAAGCAAACACTTTGCTGCTTGGAGGGTGTCTGGTGGATTTGGGGGTACATTTTGCTGCTATATGTGTTGGCAAGGAGCTGCTCCCTGTCCCCACGTGCCATCTATTCCCTTGCTACCTGTCTGTAAATAGGCCACTTAATTCAAAGGCTCCAGAGGAAAGTAGGGGGAATCTCTGGCTATGTCTGCACTTGTAAAACAAACAATCCCAGGGCATTCCCAGGCACAGTGACAGGACTGTCTCCATGGGAATTTCTAGCACTACCCTGGCGTCATTTTGGCTTAGGCCAGCTCACACTCATCCAGGCAGATTTTGCTTGTGGTTTAGGAGATAGTCTGTGTCAGGGACAGTCCCAAAAGGATTTGGCACACACACTGCCCATTTGCAGTGTGTGTTTTACACCCTGGAGGTAGGTTGGTCCATGGCAGAGGTCTTAAGGGCCAGAGAACAGCCCTACGTTTGTTTAACTTAGTGTAGGGCTGTACAGCATCCTTCCCAGAGAGCCTGGTGATGGGCACTTTGGAAACACGGTCCCATTGACTGTGGCATAGCTGCTCCAAGCATGTTGAAGGGTCTTTGGTTAGAGGAGCTTCTAGGCAGAAGACAGCAGTGGGACTCTTTACTGCAGCTCTTGTGCAGTCAGAGCTGGGATGAAGGTTAAGGAGAATTTCAAGGGTCGGGCTGTGGGAGAGCAGGAAGGGAAAGGGCTTGGGACAGACAATGTGGGTGGGATGGGGTAGGAGTCCATCCATCCACCACACGGGAGAGTTTCAGCCCATATCTCCCAGCCTGACTCCTCCATACATCAGTAGGAATGAGGTTTATTCACACATTTGCTGAAACACTGCAATGACCCCAAAGTGCTTCCACCCCAGCACCCTGTTGGGCATCACTTCTCACCACAGTCGCCCTATACAGGCTGCGCTTGCACAGCTGCCAGGCCTGATGATGGGGGAAGGACGCATGCACACATATGTGCATGTATGTGCACGCACACACCGGTGCCAGGCAGGCACCCTTGGCATGCTGCACACCTGTGTTTGCGCCGCGCTTGCCATGTGCGTTCCAGGGCACGTGTGGGATCAGGCAGCCCAGTGCGGGCGCTGTGCGTGGGCAGGGGTTGTTTTGCTCAACACATGCCTTGATCTACAGTTGCAGTTTTGATGCAGAGCAAGATTAGGCTTTTGATGTCTCTGTGTGTGTGTGTGCATGTGCTCTGCAGGTATTTCATACACACTGTGTGCAGCCTCCATGGATGTGTGCATGGTTTTGCACATGCGTGTGTGCGTGCACGTGTGTGAAGCGTGAGATCAGTTTCTCAGCTGGTTGCTGCTCTGGCTGCTGGAATCCCTGCCTCCCAGGCCATCTTATAGATGAATACACTTGAAAGCATTTTTCCCCCTTAGCCACCAGATTTCACTGGGAGAAGAAAATGAATCAGACATTTTATCTTCATTAGCAGCTGGGATCCTCTTGGGGCGGCTTTTGTCTGGGTGATGCTCCCTCCGCCCCTGTTCTTATCCCCTGTCCTCACTCATTAGCCCTTTCCAGAGGGGAAAGGGGCTGGCTGGCAGGATCCTGTGTCTCTGCTGCATCCCCATTCCTACTGGCCACCATGTCCCCCAGCCCTGTGTCCTCCTCCAGTCCCTTCCAGGCAGCAGGGCTGGGAGGGGAGGGGGCAAGTCCCTTTTCTTATATGCTCTGGGAGACCTCAGACTCATTTTAGGTCCCAAGAAGCCCCTCTAGCTGCAAGCTGCTGCCACCTCTGTGTTTGCAACTGGCTCTGTCCAGTGCTGGCTCAGGGTATGGAGAGGCTGGAGAACGGAATGGAGGTGTGTCCCTGACCAAGCCTCCTTGAGAGGGCTGGAGTTGGATGGGCTGAGGGCAGCCCTTCCCATCTCGAGCTTGTCATCACTGGGATGTGCTCATGCCCACATCCATTAATACCCAGTAACCATGACAACTGCCATGAAGCTGTCATCCTATCCCCAGGCCAGTCACCACAGGGGCCCTCACAGAGAGGAGCAGAGGGGTCTCAGGGCAGAAGCTTTTCTTAAAGTGCTGCTTCATGCAGGAGGACATGTTGGCTGCACATTGCCCTGCTGCTGAGGCTTGGGGCAGTCTGGAGGTGATACAGCACCGGTCTCCCCAGGGTGCCAAGGCATACCCAGACTGATGCTGCTGCTAGAAATGGGGCAGAATTCTGGGGCCACCTTGGCTCTGGGGAGGGTTTCATGGAAAGATGGGGACACAGACAATATCTGCTCCCATCCTGTTGGCCTAGATGCTAGGGGTTCAGTGAGACAGCGAGGTGGGGGTGTTTGGGGCAGACTGCCTTAGGTAACATTCCTTCCCACTTAAAAGGAGCCATAAATCACTCACTCTTTATTAAAAGGTCTGCCTGATTGCGAGAGAAATGTCAGGAGCATAAATCAACTCCACCACTCTCTTGCAATGGTCCTGGCTTGCCAAGGGCTGCTCCCTCCACCGTCCCCAGGTAGGAAGCAACATGGCCTTGCTCTTTGCCTCCGTTCCCATGGAGGAGGGACAAGGGTGCAGGTGAGGGTCTGGTGATGGCAGTTCTTGAAGGTCCAGCCTCCCTGTGCAAATCTTTACCCTGGAGGGCAGTAAGGAATAAAAGCAGGACCGGCCCAGGGGGAACGGGCTGTGCTTATGGCCCAGATCTTTGCCTTCCCCTACACTCAGGGCCGGAGCAGGGATGCCGGGTGCGGGTCCAGCGCAGCCGCGGGCGGAGAGCACCCTCTCCTGGAGCCGCCGGGAAGGAGACCACCTTCTCCCTCCGCCTACCCGGCGGTGGGGAGGCCTGGCCTTCCTCAAACACTCTCCCTTTTGCTCAGGAACTTCAGCTGAAGCCAAACACCTCCTGCCAGCAAGAGTTTTGCCCTGAAAAATAAGGTCTGGCCTTAATTTTGCATTTCCTACCTACTACAGGGGCAGGGCTGGGGGCTGCAGCAGGTGGGAAAACACCCTTTGGTAGTGTCCTGACCCAAAACGCAAGGGCTGGCTGTGCATCGCAGGGTGTCCATCCCTGTCTCCACGGAGCTGGGCCAGGTACGGAGAGATAGGCTGGAATAGAGACTCTGGGCAGAGGGACTCACTTACAGAGTGTTAAAGCAGCCGGCACTGAGGCAGCAGTGCTTGCATCGCTGTCTCCTGTTTTTCCAGTTAGATGCATGGCTTAATATAGCAGCACTTATGTTGTAAAACATCACTCATAAAACACAGAGGATGTGCTGTGTGGGAGCGTTCACAAGCCAATCCCCAGCTGCTTTTTGATGTTGACTTGGAAATCGCAGCATCCTGGCAACGGCTGCTTGCTGGGGTTTGTGTGCAGCTGGGCCAGAACTTCCCTGGGTTGTAAGCCTGCAGAGATCTCCAGGCTCTGGTCAGGTTTTGAGGATTTCTATCCTATCAGGATCTCTGTCCAGAGTGGAGTAGATTGGAGCTGCTGGGGGTGCTGGGGGATGTGCACAGATCACCCACAGATCTCAGCCCATGCCTGGTACCATGGAGCAGGTCCCATGGCAACCTTTCCTTAGTGAGGAATTTCAGGTACAGCAGACTCTGGGGGCCAGAAGACGGGCAGCGACCAGCGGCACCCATTGGTGCTGAAAGCACTGTCTGTCTGTACTGAAGATGTAAAAACTGTTGCTGTGATGGCTCTGGTCTCCCCACACGCTCAGCTGTGTTAGTGTGAGAAATCACTGCCTTGGCTGCTCCAACAGCACTGGCCTTTCTCAAACTTCCCCAGAAAGGAAGCAGACGTATAAAGAAAGTTGCTTGGGCAAAATCAGGCCAGGATCAGGCAGCTTGCATGCAGTCAGGCATCCCATGTAGGAAGGCTGAGCACTGGGGGCCTCATCCTGCACAGAAAGGAGGTCTTGGCTCTGTAGCATGCCACCAGGCTTGAAGAGGTGGCTAAGGACAGCTCATCTTTCTATCTCAACCCAAGCCTCAGCTGGAGAAGGAAGGGGCTGGGGCAGAAAGAAAGAGGGCAAGGGAGAAGGAGCCAGAATATTCTTTCTTGGGACTCTTCCATCAAAGGGAAGGAAGCCCTAGATGCAGGGCCACAGGCTTTCATGAATCGCTCACTGCAAATCCCGGCCCTCATGAGTCTGTTTATCCTGGCATGGGAGAGCTCATAAACTGCAGCCCTGAGCCAGCCTGCAGAGCACGGCTTTCCTCCCCACTGCTGCCCCAGTGGCAGGGATGGGACAGCCTGTCAGGGGCAGGGAGGGAGGTCACTACGTGGGCATGGCTGCCAAGCCTGGCTGGTGTGTGGCCACTGCCCAGCTGGGCTGTGGTGAAGGTGCCCTCATCCCCAAATTCCCAAAGCCAGCAGAGAGCCTTTCTGCTCCCATCAGCTCCTGGAGCTGCTGAGGGTCACTAGAGTACAGGGATCTTGGGGTCTCATCTCAGCTCCTCCCAGACCTGAAACATGTCGCAGCTCAAGGACAAAGGGCCACAAGCATTGCTGTGATCTTGTCACCATGGCAGGCTGGCACCCCCAAAAAGTCTGCCCCATTAAATGTCTCTCCTAGCTGGGCTGACCCAAGGTACCCCGCAGTTTCCCACGTTCCCTCCTGCCTGCCACCCATCATATTTTGCATTTCTCCCTCTATCTTATCTCCCTGCCGGCTCACCCCTTTGCAGCTGGTCTCTTGTTTTCCTTCTGCCCTTTCCCTTGCTCCTTGGCCCCACCTGCTCCATCTCCAGCCGGGCTTCCGTGCTGAAGGACCTCAAGGCAGGTCCGTGATAAGGGCCAGACCAAACAAGAACCTTTTGTGCCATGCTGAGTTCATCCAGAGGAACAGGGTGAAGACCTGATCTGGGCAGAGAAAGAGCAATGCACAGAGGAACCAAGCAGTTCAGTGCCTCCATGCGATGCCAGACCTGAAAACAATCCTGCCTCAGTTCTCCCACTTCTCAAAAAGGCCCTTCCTCTGCCCCTGCTCACAGCAGCATCCCTCCCTCAAGCAGGGGAGGCAGAAGGGCTCACACAGAGGGCTGAGCCGGGGGGGAGGGCACATGTCCTGCTGAGAGATGCTGTCAGCACTGAGCCCTGTATGCACAGTGGGCCTGGCAGCCAGCAAGTGTAGGAAACAAAACTCTCCCTCCTCCCAGCTCACTGCTGGGTTAATATTCCTTCTAACGACAGACGGCTCCTTTTATCCTCTCTCGCACTCCCGCCAGTGATTTAATCTTGGAACAAGCCATGATTATTTCCTGTACAGCTGCCTCCCTCGCTTCCACCACAGACCAGACTTGACAGCATCCCACCAGGCAGGGAACAGACCCTCCTCCAGAGCTCCAGTCTGGCCAAAACCAAGGGCAGAGAGACTCTCTCTAGCCCCCTGCCTGTCCCATTTCCTTTCCCCTGCCTTCATGCTCTGGAGGGTGTCATGAGGAAAGGAGGGATAGCCTGTGATAGGACTCCTACATGGGGCTGGCAAGCATCAGGGGGAGGAAGCCCCCTAAGAAAAGTGGTGGATTGCTTGGCCAGGGCGTCTTCTGGGTCCCAGCTTCATGGAGCAGGTCTAAGGTTATGAGAGGAGGCTGGTGGGTCTCAGATTGGCTCCCTGGAGTTAGCATGGTATCAACACAGAAACACTTACCCCTGGATCCCTCCAAGCTAAGGTACAGGGCAGCTGTATCTCAGGCAGACAGTCCTCAGCAGCCAAGACCCAGAGAGGCAGTGAGAAGGCAAGTAAAGGATTTACCCTCACAGCTCTTTGCATCTCGCAGATCTGCAGCGATTCAGCAGATGCACTCCAAGCTTAGGAAGACACAGCACACAGCCTGAGATCTCATCAATGGCTATGGCAGAGCTGATGGCGTGGCCTGCAACAGCTCCAGAGGATCAGGGGTCCCTGGGGATCCACTTGCAGCCAGAACAGGCAAGATCCGCTTTATATGGAGAGCATGGCAAGGGACTGACTCCATCCTCATTCGTGCAGTGAATGCAGTCAGCCCCAAGCACCAGAAAAATGTGAAGCCAGAACACCACTGAGGACAATCTCCTGAGTTTCCCCTCGTGTAGCTGTTGAGGAAGGCTTCCAAAATACCACATTAATATCTACCGTCTACCTGCAAGCAGGCAACTTCCCTGTGCTGAAGGGCAGGTGGGGCTAGTGGGGATCAGCACTTACGTGTACAGGATGTGCATGTTTGTCCTTCACATGTGGACCACCTGGAGGGCTGGAGAAGGCCAGGATCCCTCCTTGCCAGGGCAGGGAACAGCAGCAGGAGACCAGGGCTGGCCCAGGGCCACCCCAGCAGCAGCAAAATGTGGGGTGCAGCTCCACCTGGTGGGCAGCGAGCCCCCACCCCCCCCCCCCTTTCCCCCAACGTGTCAGCAAGTCCCTTTGGCTACCACATCGGGACAAGGTGCCCCAAGAGCTGGAGCCTATGGCCCTGCCTTCACTGTCAACACCAGGGAACAGAGCCAGGGGATGGCAGCCTCACCCCGAGGTGTGAACCGTGCCAGCACCTAGGGATGCTGAGGCAGTGTCAGCCTCTGGATGCACACGCTGCTGCACACACACAAATGCATCTCTGCACACACAGAGTCTGCGCAGTAAGCACCATGAAAGCAGGTGCAGAGCCAGCTGTGCCCTCACAACAAGGCCTTTGCGTGCTGAAGCTCCCCTGTGCCTGCAGGAGGAGGTTAAATAAAGAGAGCTGCCTTGCTTTCAAATGGAAACAATCCTGGAGGGGCTGGACTGCTCAGCTCCTGCCAACCACGGAGGTGCAGGAAGAAGTCTGACCTGGAAACCAGGAGTCATGGGCTCAGCACCCAGCATCCTATAAGGTCCTCGACAAATCCTTGCTGCTTGCCATGGAGAGGAACATGCGCGGGTGCTTTCCTTGTTCTGTGCTTTCCTCTGCCCTCTCCCCCGTGCTCTGGGATGCTCCTCGCACACAGTACCCTGTGACACCCCTGCCATCCCAACACGGAGACCTCCGTCCCTGCACTCACAGCCCTTCCACCGCCAGGAGGCTCCAGAGGTGCCCCCAGCTTCTGCACAGACTGTAGGCTGGGAGCTGCTGGGTCTTCGCAGGCGGATGATGAGTAGCAGGGAGGAACCACCTCCACCAACCAGCACAGCAAACCAGACACTTTCGCTCAGACAAGTGGCAACTTCCTCCGGCCATGCCAGTGCCCCTGACAGTCAGGGAGCCCCTTCAAAGCGGGGAGAGGGACAAGGAGTTGCTGTGATGGACTGGTCACGGAGCCGCTGGAGCAAGCCTGTGCCCAGCTGGGGGTGTGGAGGGGACCCAGAATTCCGGGGGCGGCTGCCGCGAGAGGGCAGCACAGCCCCTGCTCGGGGCACCCCGGACCCCCTGAGGCAGTGCAGGGGCTCACACAACCCCGCCTCAGCCCTGGTCTCTTCAGCTCAGAGACCACCCGCCATCTCTCGGTGCTGAGTTGACAAGAGCTCTCCTGATGGAGCCATAATTGTCTGTAGCCCTAATTGTCTGTAGGGTGGTATAATTAGCCCCTTCATTAACCCCTATCAGCCTGTAACTATGTGGGCTTCCTTTTGTCACAACCCTAGGGATGTTGTGGCAGCCATTTAAGTGGCCCATGGCTATACTTGGGACTTCCCAGTTATACCTTCCTATCCTACTCAGAACTCAGACTTCCTTCCCTTAATGGATTCAATGCAAACAGCTGTGGAGTGGATTTGGGCTGTAAGTGCAGCCCCAGTGGCAATCCCCATCCTTGTCTCCATGCCAGTGAGAGGTACTTGCCTCCCCACCAGAACCCAGAGAGGGTCCCCGTGCTAGGAACCCTCTCTATGCTCAGGGATCAGGAAGCAGAGATGTGTTTCCATGCCTGGCCCTGCCTTGCATGGTTTCCACCCAGAGGAGCTGTGTTTCTCTCTGAGCCATTCCCAGCACCACCGTTCCGCAAACGGCAAGACAAAAATAGCTTCTCTCCAGGGGCTGCAACAGGGCTGCTCCTCTCATCTGTGCTCTACTCCACTCTGCTGTGTGAACCCAGGGCAGACCTTGGAGCAGGGACTACACAAGCTCCTCCAGCCACCTTAGGCAGGCACTGCACCCCACCCTGAGCCACACTAAGGGATATCGTGGGGTAAGCTCAGATCAGCTTCAGTGTCTGGGGAGCCAACGCTGTAGCCCCTCTCCCTTGAGAACTGGGAAGCAGAAAGAGGAAGATCAAGGACAGATAAGGGAGAGGTGCCTGGGCTGGGACATTCAGAAGCACAAGCAAGTTTCTCCTCCCTCCGTGCCATAGACAACCTGCCAGCCAAGTCCTCTGGGACTTCCTAGCTCAGGTAGGAGCTCTGCCAGAGGCTGTCTGCCTGCTGTATGGGCTTGGGAGGGGGAGAACCAGAGCTGTCAGACCTGCTCACTGAGAGACGTACCCAGACTGTGAGCTCTGTCTCCATGGGTAAAGCAGCAGAGCACAGGAGCTGGCTGGCCAGCCGCTGCCAGGGAGATGGTCCTTTTCCCTGCCTGTCCTTGCCAGTGCAGACAGACTATGGCACAGCAAGTGAGCTACTAAAACACAGCTCCAGCCTGCCAGCAAATGTGTGCTCATTCATCATTCTGGAGCAGACAGGGGGACATGCCAGCCGCTTTCAGCCAGGACTCCTCACAAGGTCCATGCCCAATAGCTTGTTAGCCTGGAGGAGAGCTGTAATCAGACTAGGGGGGCCTAAGACCCTCCAAAATGTCTTTTCATGTCCTGGGGATGCTGGGAGAGCTGCCCTGCCCCAAGCTGAGAGCTTGTGCATTTCTGAGCCACAGACCCACTATGGCAGCATCATGCAGAGACAGCTTGGAGAGGATGTGAAGCCTGACATGGGCTTCAACAAGGCTTGACCTGCATCCATGCTCCCACCTGCACCAGGCAGGCACAGCTGCACAGCTTTGTGCAGTGGGAGGCTCAGCTCAGGTACCTGTCTGGGAGACTGTCTGCCAGGCACCTGCACATCAACACTACCTCTTTGAGAATTTTGCACAGTACCACCTGGTTTTACCCCCACTTCTGGTGCTGCTGCCTCCCTACCTGAGCTGGCTACCAGAGTGCTCTACCTCCCTATCTGAAACAACACTGATTCAGGACACAGACACAAATTAGGGGCCCAGACAAGAAACCATTGCTTTGTTGGTGCTAGCATGTAGCTGAGGTATGTGTTGTCCAGGCTAGAGTGTCTCTTAATAGCAGGAGATCTGTGTATGCCAACAGTTCCCAAACAAAGCACACCACCAGCAGCTGATGATTTGGCCAAAGCAGGAGCTTTGAGACTCATGGTGCCTGGACCCTCACTTCATTCTTCCCTCACATCCAAGGGCATGTCATTCCACCTGCCCAGAGTGGGAACTCCGGTTCCTTGGGGAAAGAAAGTGCTGCTCTCCCCTCCTGCTTCGTGTCTTTCCCTGCCAACAAACCATTTACAACCAACACCTAGAAGAAGAGCCAAGCAGAAATGGCCCCAAAGACGCATCCTGTGCTGCAGCATAGCCTGCCAACCTTAGGGCTGGAGCCTGAAGAGTAAAACTGAAGAGGGGGAAAAAGATCCTCCTCTTTCACGTGGAAGAGCGGCTGCCTCCCAAGTAAGCTGCAAAGCTCCTTCTTTACCTGCATAAGAAACATCCTGCTGTTCTTGAAGGGCTTGGGTAATTCCCTAGTGCTTGCAGGAAGCCCTTGCCTCTGCCAGCAGTGCTATCTTAGGGAAGGACTATGGGCTCGTAGACCTCTACCATAGAGCTGCTCCTGCAGTGGAACATGGGCAGCTGCAGGCAAGAAGGGAGTAACTGTCCCTGGAACTCTTCTGCTGCTCATAGATGAGGCCTCAACCTGCACAACTGAACAGCCCTGGGCTGGATTTCTAAACAGGTTTTGACCAAATCTTTTCTCCTGGGAGTGGTAGGAGGTGCTCACAAACTGAGCTGCTCAGTGCTGGGATCCACAAGCCCAGCTGGGAAGGTTTCTGGCCTTGCCCTCTGTGTAAAGGGCTGCAAAGCACAACTCCTCGCTGCCAAATACAAATAGCCCCTCTTAATGAGTTTGGGGAAGCCAGTTTGGGAGAGCTCACACAGGGCAGGAGCAGCTTCATATGTTTCAGATGAAGCAATCTAACAGCAATTTTACTCCAGCAGGAGCAAGCAGCATGCAGGAAGGTTTCAGCTTCCTCACCTGCAACATTCAGCTGTGCATTCCTGATGAGACCATGTTTGCACACCAGAAAAACAGTCCATCCTCAAACATGTAACAAGAGCAAAGACCACAAGCTCCTTCCCATTCCCTCCCTAAGGCTCCTCCACCTTCTCGTCTAGGTTGAAGCAGCTGTCTATCCAAAGGTGCTGACTTATTCTTCATCAGGAACCTTGTCGTGATTTTCTTCCTCTGTATTCATACCCCTGTACCAAGTCCTCCTGGTTTCTACAGCCCAGCCTAAGATGGCCTTGGGTAGGTGATGGTGGCCCAGCTCCACTTTGATTCTGGCCATTCCCAGAGCAAAATCTGTGTCTGGGTGGGTCTGTGTGCACATGTGAGTGTTCTTTGCAGATCCACCACGGCCTCCTGCAAGTAAATAGCAGGATGTGGCTGGCCACAGCTCAGAATACATGGGAATGGGACTTTTCCCCGCCATGGCGCAGAGAGTACAGCCTCTGCCCTGACCCTAGATATGGCACATCAGCCCCAGGCACTGGGAGGCCTGGCTGGAAGTCTGAAACCCAGCTCTGAGCCTGCGCTTTCATTGCAAACAACTCCAGCAGCAGCAGTGCAGGAGGAAGCAGGGAGGAGGAGGCTGATTTAGCTCCTCCTGGTTGATAATTCATTACTGCCTGTTAGCTTGGATCCATCCAGCAGCAGCGACATCCTGGCACTGACATGTGTTCATTTCACACATAAAATGCTGTGTCAAAATTTATCATTGAGACTTTATCCCTGAAATCTTTCCCAGCTGCCTCTCCCAGCACTTTATATGCAGGACTACTCCTGGCAAGTGAAGCATTTTTTTCCTAATGGATGCCTGGCACCCACCATAGCAATCAGAGCTGCAGGATCTCAGCTCATGAGAAAAAACAAGGGGAATCTTACTGCAAGAGGTAGGGAGGCAGCAAGCACTGGGTGCAAGTTGCATCCGTGGTGTGCTTGGATCCAGAGGGGGAGAAACAGCCTGTGTGCACATGGCTGGTTTATCACATACCATATTGCAATGATGTGGAAGTGCAGCATATCTTCCCTCCTCTCCTGAGGGCTCTGGGAGCCCTGGGGAACCCGTCTGGCTGGTCTTGCCTTGAGAACCTTACCCCTTTCTCCAAGGTCCCTGACTTTGGCATGATGCTGGTGACTGACAGCATGGTGGTAAATTTCCTCTACAGGGCTGAGTGGGAAGAGGTGCAGCGCTGGTGAGGGACTCAGTGCTCACATGGCAGGTGCTGGGGGGGAACTCCTCTCCAGGCTCAGTGTGTCCTGCCTCCCTAGAGACCCTGGCCAGTGATGGACTGGTTCTCCCACGAGCTGGGGCTATCCCACCAAACCTAGGCCCTTCATGGCACCTGTTGAGTCACAGCCAGCCTTTCCCCAGCTTCAAGCCTTCTCCAACTGTCACTTCCCAGCACACACTCACAGTATCCTTGACCTTCACGCCTCATCATTCCCTCTGGCATTTCCAGGGCTCTTCTTCCCCACTGTGCCCTACAGTATCCTTGACCTTCACTCCTCATCATTCCCTCTGGCATTTCCAGGGCTCTTCTTCCCCACCGTGCCCTCCATTAACCTTGTGGGGGGGTTGGTGGGGATGGGCTCTGCTGGTCTGGAAGGCTGATCCCTTACCTTGTATGTAAGAATACAGAGCAGGACACAGGTGAAAGCGGCCAGGTTCAGAAGACTACTCCTCCTAGACCCATCTTGTGCCCAACCCCCCCTGCCCCCGGGCTCCGCCTGCCTTTTCCCCACATCCCTAACACAGGAGGGTGGAGGGTCTGGGACAGCATTGCCGGTCATAGAATCATAGAATCACTTGATTGGAAAAGACCTTTGAGATAATTGAGTCCAACCCTACCTGTCCACTACTAAACCACATCCCTAAGCACTTCATCTACCTGTCTCAACCACCTCCCTGGGCAGCCCCTTACAGTGCCTGACAACCATTTTGATGAAGAAATTTTTCCTGATGTCTAACCTGAACCTCCGCTGGTGCAACTTGAGGCCATTTCCTCTCATCCTATCACGTGTCACTGAGGAGAAGAGACCAACACCCACCTCAGTACAACCTCCTTTCAGGCAGTTGTGGACAGTGATGATGTCTCCCCTCAGCCTCCTCTTCTCTAGGGTAAACAACCCCAGTTCCCTCAGCTGTTCCTCATAACACTTGTGGTCCAGACCCTTCACCAGCTTCATTGCCCTTCTCTGCACATGCCTCAGCAGCTCAATGTCCTTCTTGTAGTGAGTGGCCCAAAACTGAACACAGCATTCGAGGTGGAGCCTCACCAATGCCAAGTACAGGGGCACAATCACCTCCCTGGTCCTGCCAGCCACAGTTTCTGACACAGGCCAAACTGCCATTGGCCTTCTTGGCCACTTGGACAGGGCATGGCAGAGCCGGCCAGCGTGGGCATGGCATGGGATGGCACAGCAGGCAGACCAGAGGGAGGGCAGCGAGGGGCTGCTCTCTGCCCCTCACCCCAGGCCATCTGGAACCAGGGAAGCAGGGAAGAGTGGCCGGGGAGCACCGGGCTCCACAAAGCTGTGGGTAGGATGAACAACCCCAGTTCCTTCAGCTGCTCCTCATAACTCTTGTTCTCCAGCCCCTTCACCAGCTTCATTGCCCTTCTCTGCACACCCTACAGCACGTCAATGTCCTTTCTTGTAGTGAGGGGTCCAAGGAGTCCAACCGTACCTTTCTACTATGAAACCACATCCCCGAGTGCTTCATCTACCCGTCTTTTAAACCCCTCCAGGGATGGTGATTCAACCACCTCCCTGGGCAGCCTGAAAACCTTTTCGATGAAGAAATTTTTCCACATGCCTACTTTGACCCTCTCCGCCGTGAGCAGCCCCCACGGGTGAAGGTCACGCCGGGGCAGCAGCCGCACCCCACCGTGCTGCCCCCCTTTCTCACCGCCCCCCGGCCAGGGGCGGGCGCACGGGGCGCGGTGCGGCGGCGATTGGCTGGTGGCGCGAGGGGGGGCGGGGAGCGGCGGGGCTGCAGCAGCGGAGCATCCTCGGGTAGCGCCGGTGCGGGCCGCTTCTCCCGCAGCCCCCGGGCTCCTATGGGCGGTGCCGGCGCCGCGGTCACCGCGAGCCCGACCCGCTCGGCGTTAGCATGGGCACGGTGCTGTCGCTGTCCCCCGCCAAGGGCGGCGGCGGGGGAGGGCTGCTGGCCGACAGGGCGCCGGGCAGGCTGCCGGGCAAGGGCGAGAGCCGGCTGAAGCGCCCCGGCGTGCTCATCTCGGCGCTCACCTGGAAGCGGCTGGTGGCCGCCTCGGCCAAGAAGAAGAAGAGCACCAAGAAGGTGACGCCGAAGCCTGGCGGCGGGGTCCCAGGGCCGCAGCCCGACCCGCTGGTCGTGCAGCGCAACCGCGAGAACTTGCGCAAGTCGGCGGTGGGGCCGGCAGACGGCACCAAGCCGGGCCCGCTGGCCGTGCCAGTGCCCACCGTGCCCTCGGCGCCGCAGGAGCTGCACCCGGGCTCCGGGGGGGGTAAACCGCCGCCGCCACCTCCACCCGCCGGCAGCCGCGCCCCGAGCTCCCCGCGGAGGGTGGTGGTGCAAGCGTCCACCGGGGAGCTGCTCCGCTGCCTCGGGGACTTCGTGTGCCGCCGCTGCTACCGCCTGAAGGAGCTGAGCCCCGGAGAGCTCATCTCCTGGTTCCGTAGCGTGGACCGCTCGCTGCTGCTGCAGGGCTGGCAGGACCAGGGCTTCATCACCCCGGCCAACCTGGTGTTCGTCTACCTGCTGTGCCGGGAAGCGCTTCGGGGCGAAGACATCGGGACCCAGGCGGAGCTGCAGGCCGCCTTCCTCACCTGCCTCTATCTCGCCTACTCCTACATGGGCAACGAGATCTCCTACCCGCTCAAGCCCTTCCTGGTGGAGGGTGACAAGGGGCGCTTCTGGGAGCGCTGCCTGGGCATCATCCAGCGCCTGAGCGCCAAGATGCTGCGAATCAACGCGGACCCGCACTACTTCACGCAACTCTTCCAGGACCTGAAGAGCGAGGGCGAGGGAGGAGACGGGTCCAAGCACTGGACGATCAGCCTCGACCGCTAGGGAGGTATCGGGCCCCAAGCTCCGGGGGCGGAAGGGGCCGCGCACCGACGGGCGGGGGAGGCGAAGAACTGCCGGATTCCCGCCCCGCCCCCCCCTCCCCCCGCCAACCCCCGCATCCTCCTCGCCTTTCCCCCCTCCCCGGCCACCAGCTCCGCGGAGACGCTGCCTGGACCCTCCCTGCTCCGGATTTGGCCGCTCCCCACCCCCCCTTCCGACCCCAGCTGGGGGCTCCGCTCTGAGACACCGGGACAGCGGAAAAGACCGGGGGGGGTGTGTCCCTCCTGCCGGCTCGATGGAGGGGGCAGGCTGCCGAGCAGCGGAGGCTCTTGGATGCGTTTTCTCTAGGAAAAAAAAGGGGGAGGAAATGGAGCTGTGGGGTGCGGGGGGGGCCGGACAGACAGTGCATGCGGACGAGCTGCCCCGCTACCGCGGGCACAGCGGGCCCTGCCGCCACGGCGCTGTCCGTGGTGCTGGAACCGCCACGCCTCGGCAGACAAAGGCGGGGGGGGGGGGGGGGGGGCGCGCGGGCTTTCGTGTCGTGGGCGCTATCTTCCCCATCCCCACGTGTGTGGGGGGGTGCGGCCACCACCCCACCCCCCGCCCCTCCCTGGCATGGGAGCCGTCCGCTTGCCCCTTTGTTTGAGCCCCTTGAGCGGGAGGAGGACACCCATCACCCCTCCTCGCGGGTAACCCCCTCCCCGGTGCGCCCCCCAACCCCCGAAACAGGGTCCCGATGGGGTGAGAGCCTCCCTTCCCTCCCCGCTTCCTACCTTGGCTTGCTAAGGGGAAAGAGGAGGCCTAGGGAGCCCGTGGGGAAGGGGCCTGCTATGGAGAGGGGAGGTGTCCCTCTCCTCTTGCTTTGCTTCACTGGAGAATAAAGAGGTGGCCTGGACAGGCCTAGTGGTGGCTCCCTGGACTTGCTGGGCTATGGGTTATAAGGGGGACTGGGGGGCACCCAAGCTCCCAGTCATGTTTCCTTGTCCTCCCCAAGCAGCAGGACTGGGGGGACTGGGTTCTCAGAGGTGTTTTTACTTGCCAGTATGAGTCGGGGTCAGAATTTCACCCTTGTTTGTTGTGCCCAAGGCCAGTCCTGGTCCACCCAAGTGCCCCTTGGCTCCCTGTGAGCTCTCCTGGTCTCCTCCATTCCAGATGGAAATGCCTTATGCCTGTCTGCTGCACTGGATTTAACTAGATCCCACAGCCCATGTCACCTCCATTCCCTACCCCCATCTGCCATGAAAACTAACCCCCTCACCTCCTTCCTTCCCTATCTCTGTTCTGTAGGGCTGGGCTCCCTTCCCCAGCAGCAGCAGGCTGTGGGAGCTGTGTTGCTAGCCCAGTTACCAGCCCTGTGCTTCTGCAGACCCCCCAGGGAGAGGGACAGAGAAGAGGAAGGCTTTGCCTTTCTCATAGCTGGTTGCTATGCTTCAGGCTACTGAATTTGCCAGGGCTTCTTTAGCAGGATCCACAGCACGCACTTTGCTTTTGGAGTCTGCATCCAGTGCCCCTCAGCCCCTCTGAGCCAAGCAGTCGGGCTCCTCTCAGCCAGGAAGAGCTGTGCTGGCTCTGCAGGTCATGGAGGGTAAGCTGGATTCTCTCTACCTTTGTGTGCATCAGCAGAGCTGCTAATTAGGCCCAATCTGGCTCATTCAGGCAAAGCTGTGCTGCCAGGAAGACAGCACAGATGTCCCTGTGACGGTGGCTGACCTGGAAGGGTGCTGTGCAAGGCTTTTCTGTGGCTGCATAAACCCACCCAGACCTGTGTAGCTCCCCTCCTCCCTGTCCCTACCGGGTGCTTTTCTCCCTGCCTTTAGATTGACATTTGAGTGACCTTGTGAGCTGTCTGGGCCAAAACATACTCACCTTCCCCTTCTCCCCATATTTGGCCATATCCACGTCTTGTGCTGGGGAAGGTAGTATCTCTGCCTTAATCTGTGTTAAACAGTGGTGGAATTTGGCCCTTAGAGATCCTCTGGGGCTGCTAGGGGAGCCTTGGCTCACCCCTATAGCCATTTTGCAGAGAGGAAGACTGAGGCAGAGGGAGATGAAGCAGTGTGCCACAATCCAGCAAAAAGCATCTGCAGCATCGCAGAGTAGCACCCAAGCCATTGGTGCCAGCTGTCTCCACCCTGAGCTGGGGTTGTTTGTCCAGTGACCTCCTACTCCCAGAAGTGGGGCTTTATAGAGCCTCATCTCCAGAAATGAACAGCCTGCCAGCACTGTGGAGGTTTCCCACCGTACAGATCCCCTTAGAGACAATCTTGGGGTCCTTCCAGCCTCAGTCCTTTTAAAATGCTTCCAGCTGCTGCAAGGCCATGTCCTTCCCCTCCTCCCTTGTGTTTCATTGATTAAGAGAGCTTGGCTTTATTGGGGGATATAGGAAGAACTAATTGCAGACTGGTAATTGAAGACAGCTTGGAGTCTCTGGAAATGTCAAGGAATGAGACACGAGCTTAGATACTTCCATGCATTTAAATATGCATTGTCGGCTCAGCCAGAGCTTTATTGAGGGGAGATGTCTGTTTTTTATTGTCCCAGAGGACCTTGTACAGCTGCTGGGGAGAGCAGGGCAAGGGGAGCACTAACCTTACCTTCTTTCCTCCTGCTCCCTGCAATGCAAAGGTGTGGGGGAGAGTGGGGCAGGGACACAAGTCGAGGAGGGAATGCTCAGACAGGCTTAGGAGCTTGATGTTTTCCCCTCTCAAAAGCCGTTTGCTTTAACCTGCCAGATCCTTGTGCCACTGCATGATGCCACAGGTGTCTGGGTTAAGGAGCCAGCTATGGGGTAGCAGTAAGGGGACGGATAAAGCTTGGAGACAAACTTGTGATCCGTGCAGCCACCCAGTACTCCCTGAGGAGAAGATGAGGGGCTGGGAAGACCCCCTCACTGTCAGCTGTAGAGCCCAGTGGTGTCTGGGGTTGCAGGGATGGGGGAGTGACATTGGTTTTGGGGCTCAAAGGTAGAGAGAGCAGCATGGCCATTTCATTAGCACAGGACCTTGGTGAGGGATCCCAGCTCTTTCCTAGAAATTCCTCCAACAGCAACACTTCTCTCTGTGCCTCACAATGGATGCCCCATCTGCTCCACCCCACATTGCAGCAGGGAAGGTGGGCACAAGCTGCATGGTGCAGCCTGCAATGAGTTCAGTCCCTTCTGCCCTGGGGAGGTCTCTTCTCAGGCCATAGCCTTCTTATTTTGCTGCCTAAGGCGGTGTGGGGCTGTAGGAGGCACACTGGGTGACAGTGGGTCCCCAGGATTAGTGGTCACATGTGAAAGGGTGAGGGACAGGGCTCTGCCTGGAGCTTATGGAGCAACAGCTCTGTGGGACTCGCCTTGCCCTGCTGCTCTGTCTGCAGAGCAAACTCCGTGAACTGGACCTGCTGACCATAACGTTGGGGCATGAAGGAGCAATGGGTGGCTGGAGCAGCCAGCCTGGCAAGCCATGCTTTCTTCTGCCAGACAAACAGAGGGAAAGCAGTGCTATTGCTATTAAGAGTTGGCAGCGTCTCTCAGAGTGACTCGGAGCAGCTCCATGGGGAGGAAAATGCTCCGGATGATGCAGACCTGGCACCCACGAAGAACCTGCCTCAGCCAGGCTTTTTTGTGCAAGCCTTTCTCCTCCATTCGGTGGTGAGGATGATGGATAACATGTTTCTCAAGGCAGATGGAAGTGGGAGGTACTCGGACACTGGGTCCAACACAGCTTCAGGCTGTTGCTGCTCTGCTGAATTGGTGATGATTCGGCGGTGCAGGTTTCTGGTGCTCTCCCTGCTCCATGGAACTTTGGTCACAACTACTGGTGTGAGGCCCAAGGTCAAAGATGTGGACAAAGTGACCCAAAGAGATGGCAGCAAATGAAAGCATGAGGGTCCTAGACTAAATTGAGATATTTGTACCCAGGGAGGGGACTGAGGAGCACAGACTGGGGGAAGCTCTGTGCCAAGAAGCTGAAGCAGGTGCAGAAGGGGAACCAGATGACCTGGAGCCCTGCTGTGATGGTTAATTTTTCTGCCATGGAGCCTGGCAGAGTGGAGGGCTACAGCTGCCTAGGCTGGGACATTAACTCTAGCCTGCTGAGAGCTGAGCATGGAGCTTACCCTGTGCTGTGTCCCCTGCCTGTTTCATGGTTCCATGTCATCCCTGAGCACTGAGCTCCTTGGGGGACAGCCACACAGCACCAACTTGTGGCCTGGAGCAGTCATGGAGAGCCTGCCCAACGGAGTGAGTGTCCCCTAGGCTGGACTGGGTGCAGCTCCCTCATCAGAAGTCCTGCATTAGAGTGTAATCTGGCATTAGCGCATTAATCCAGTCCTCCTTGCTGCCCCGCCCCTGCCCTCAGCAGTGTCCGACCCAAGGTCTCAATGTACAGCTGGGCAGGAGCAGCACCAGGACATGGTCTCTCCGGCAGCCCTTTTCTGGGCACCAGCTAGCAGGCAGCAGCAAGGGCAAGGTTTGGCAATCCATCCAGAGCATCCCCGTGTCTAGGGCTGGGGGGGCAGTGAGGAGAGAGGAAACCAGAAATGCACAAAGCTTCCTCCCTGATGCATCCAGAAGCTGGGGGAAAAAGAAGTCTAGGCCGGGGGTGGTGTGGTGGTTGCTGTGGCAGTATGGTGTCCCAGCTCCGAGCATGTTGGCAAGGGAGAAAACAGCATATTTCGGAAGCATCTCGGTGGGTTCCTTGCAGGAAATTCGGGAGGGTTTTCAGACCCCAGCTGCCTGCACCTGTGGGCTCTAGTCACGAAGCTCTTTGAGGAGAGCCAAGCCAAAGGAAGGTGGAGTCTGGAGAGAGGATGTGAGTCAGCAGCCTTGGGAGGGGGGGGGGGGGGCGCGGCGAGCCGAGGAGCCAGCACAGCGGGGATGCAGAGAGGAGAAATAGGTGGGAATTGGGAGAGCTGGAGAGGCAGCAGGGGTGGGCAGGGAGACAGTCCACATCCCCTGGGGCAGATGTGACCTGACTATGCCTCGAAGGCTCTTCTCAGCATAAGAAATGAAGCAAGTGGTGATGTGTGCCTGCTAAAATAGGAGAGGAGCTACTCTATCCTCCTTCTAACTCCTTATTGTGAGGGTGGGAAGCTTTAGGGGAGTTGGAGGGGTCCCCCCACTATCTTGGCAAGAGGCTGAGGCCACAGCTCAATCTCATCCTCTTGCTGGCTGAGCAAAGCCAGACGCAAATATATATATATACATTTTTTTTTTTTAAGTAGGAAAAAACATGCTGCGTTTAATCACAAGGCAGCAGAAGAAGCTGCCAGGATACATGCTCTGCTCCCTTGCTCTTCCCCGTACAAACTGAAGGCGTTTGGGACCACATTACCCCATCTAACACTGGACAGAGCACCTGAGGAGTCCCATCAGGTAGGTCTGTAGCCCATGGATGCTCCAGGCCAATGCACCCTGCTGCTGGTGAGCTGAGACAGGCTCTGCACCCAGCCAGGGCACCCACTGCCAGGGACAGTGCTCCCTCATCAGCCCCCCAGGCTGGTCAGGGCCAGGGACAGTGTTCCGCTGGGAGCCGTGCTGGGCTCAGCCCTGCTTGCCCATTGGCAGGATTTTGCTGCAGTCTGCTCCAAGCGAGTGGTTTTAGTGACTGAAGAAAACAGCGCTTGTTGGCGGGCTGGATGGGGCTCTGGGGAGGGGGGGCTGGGTTGAGGGGTGTGTGTGGGATTCTCTGCCCTCCTCAGGTATGCACATCACAGGGTGGGTGGTTTGTTCCCAGAGGGGCCTGTGGATGGGAGCATCCCAGGTTGCCATGGTGACACTGGCTGCATCCTCAGGCAGGCGAGAGTATCACTGGTGTAGTCCTTCATGGGTGTCCCACGCCTTCCCTCCTGGCTGCTGTCTCTGGGGAGTGCAGGGCTGATTCCCGGCTATTGGGGTGGGACTCTGGGGAGAGAGCAAGGGACCATGCCAAGTGAGCTCATAGCAGAGTCAAGCAAGCCGCCAGCTGCAGCCTGTTGCACTGGGGGTGCAAGGTAATCTTCTCTCTCCCCAAAATGTCACTCCCGCCTTCCCCCAGCACATCCGGCCTCTGATCCATCAGGGATCTGGATTGCAGGGCCGGAAATGAGAAGGGAACTGGGCTCACCTGAACTTCTCTGATGCAGATACTGGAGGAACAGGGACAGGGGGGATAGGAGGGGAGTGGTGGGGGGACACCTTCTAGTGACCCACATCCCTTAATCCATGTCCTACCCTGCATTGTGCAGTTACCTAAGCCTTGATGCAGCTACCTCAGCAGAGACATGGCCCCCTGCCCCAGCTCTGAGGGGGACAGTTGTGTCCAGCCCTCCAATTTTGTCTTTGCAAGGCCAAGCCTGGAGGGGGTTCTCCAGCCTGAGTGCTGGTTGCATGGGAGTAACTACTTCGTCCCCCCCACTTCACCTCCTGCTGTCCTTGGGGACCAGGTTGTGCAAGGCCCAGGGACCATGGGGGAAGGGACACCACCCTGGGAGAGACCCTCACAACTCCTTTCCTATACATGGGCTCCCTGCTGGCAGCATCAGCTCCCCCCCCACCCCCCATCACCTTGCAGCCTGAGCCAGCCACAGAGGAGACACTGACATCAGATCCTCTGCTGACCTTAAGCTGATTAGGGCAGTGAGAACATGTCCAAGCAGATGCCACCAAAGCCATGAGGGTGACCGGACCCTGAGGGGACACAGAGAAGGCCACATGGAACCCCCAGATCTTGGAGCTGCTCTGATCTGGAGGATGAAGGAAGAAGGGCTGGTGGCTAGACAACCCCTCCATGGGCTATGTAGTTGCATGGCACCCCCTTACACAGCCAGTTGGATATTTGTTGTAAGGCTGACCCCTAGTCCTGGTGTCCCAGACCCTCAATGCGGGTGGGATGGGGAACACGGCCCCAGGACGAAGCAGGCAGAGGGCAGCCTGAGCCCACACCAGCCACTGTGGGCACCAGTGGATCTTTGGACATGTTTCTGGAGCCAGGCAAGCAGTGCTTTACCTCTTATCCCAGTATCAATCACTTGAGCCTGGTCCCATGGCTTGGGACCTCTGCACTCCTGGCACAGAGCAGCCCAGCAGGGACACCCACTACTGGATCAGGTTGTGCTAAGCCCAGTGCAATGCCCTGAACTGGTTGTGCAGGGCTCTGTGAGTTACAAGAGATCTGGCTCCTGGCCTCCCGAAGTCCTCTGGAGGATGGCAGGGTGGCAGATGTCCTGTCAGGTCAACTGCATCTCCTCATGGCCTCCAGCTATCACATCCCTTTGCCAGCATGGGAACAGGGTAAGTAGCTTCCCTGGAGGGGTGTTTCAAGAAGCACAGAGGCTTCCAGCTCTGTCCTATCTCTTGTGGGGGCTGTGAGAGCCAGAGGTGATCCTCAGAGAAAAGAGGCCGTGCGAGACAAAGCAGGGTGGCTGCATCCTCCCCATCCCATCCCTGCAGGTGCTTGGCTTGGATCAGCAGGTGTTTGCTGTGTGGTTTCCTCTTGCTAGCTCCCTGCAAACATGAGAGGACACAGGTCACAGCACCTCTCTGTTTTATTGAAGACCAATTCCTCCCTCCCTGCCAGCACAGAGCCCACCACATCCAGCTCTTCTGCATCCGCTGGGCCAAAGTCCTGCTCCAAAGGATGGGGGCACCTCCTTGGACCCGGGGGAGAGACCCAGCGTTGCTCCTCAGTGCCTGGGGCTTCCAGCCCTGCTGTCATCCTGCTTCACCTCCCACCCAGCCTTGACCCTGGGAATGTCCCCACCTGTGGAGGGTGTCCCATCAAACCCTGTATGGAAGGGGCTAAAGCCACAGTGAAACGGGAACATTATACTTCAAGGTGATCAATAGGACGTGGGCTCACATACGAGGGTGTCAAGGACTGTCCTGCTCTGTGGCAATGGTTCTCAGGGCCTGGGGAGAGGGCAGAGTTGCAGGACCAGGCTCTGCTCCTTCTGGGCTCTGGCCTTGCCCTGAAGGATGGCAGTGCCCCCCATTCTGCCCCTGGCACCTCCAACCTCAGAGCCCTGCCCCAGGGCAGGAGTTAGCCTATGCAGGGCACCTTGATTTTCAGACTAAGGCTTCTCCTGAGGTCTGGAGGAGGCCACTGTCAGCAGGAGGTGCAGGAGGGATGAAGGAAGGAAAAGCTTTGGAGGTAAAGGTGGGTGACCAAGAAGTGGCAAGGAGGATCCTCTTTCCTTATCTCTGCCCTGTGGGACCCTCGCCCATGGACACAGCTGCTCTGGGGCTCCAGCTCCTGTCTCATCTCTGTGGGGAGAGGGGATGACAGGCACAGGCTTGGGGCAGAGATAAGAACTTTTATGGGGTGAGTGGCGTGGTCCCTGACAGGAGGAGAACCAATGTTTTTTCCTTCTATTCACACCCTGTTTTAGGTATTCACATCTATTCTCAGGATCATGGATCCCTCCTCACCCTAAATTTAGATGGCTTCTTCCCTCCAGCCACCCGCACTGGGATACCAACCCAGTTACCCTGCAAGCACCCCTTACCCCCTACGCCACTCTCCAAATCTAAAAAGGGAACAAATGAGAGTAGGGCATGATCCCACCCCCCCATGCCTCCCTGCCAAGTTCCACAGCTCCACAGCCCCACACTGTCTGGGACAGGGAGGTCTGCCTGGTGCGGCCAGGCTTCTAATGGTAATGGTTGTTCATGTTGTTGAGGTGGGAGGCTGCCATGGCACTGAATGGGGCAGAGGGCTGGAGCCCGTGCCCCGGGTAGAGGGGTGGGCTGGAGCCAGGCCAGTAGGAGAAACTGGCTGGTGTCACCCCCGAGGTCATGAGGTTGAGTTTGGAGATGCCTGAGAAGGGCAGTGGGGCCAGGTTGCCCTGAAATTTGTAGAGAGTGTGATCGGGGGTGGCTGGCTGGCACACCTGTGCCAGCCCATGGAAGTCGAACTTGTAGGCGTAGCGCTTGCCGTGGACCTTGGTCATGATGTTCTTGTCATAGTAGTAGCGCAGCGCCCGGCTCAGCTTGTCGTAATTCATGTTGGGTTTGCTTTTCCGCTCGCCCCAGCGCCGTGCCACCTCATCGGGATCGATCAGCTTGAACTCCCCATTCGTGCCTTCCCAGGCAATGCAGTTCAGGTTGGCCCGGTCTGACAGCAGCTCCAGGAGGAACTGCCACAGCTGGATCTGCCCGCTGCCTGCAAAGCCAGGCCCCAGAGAGGTTAAAGCTCCCTTTCAGGACACAAGGAGAGGGTCAGGATGTGACCCAGTCTCCCTGACATGCTGCTATGTTGCCCCTCCCAGACCCTCATTGCATCTTCTCTGCTCTATAGACACAGAAGATGGTCCTGAGTCATGTCTTCTTTGCAGCATCCTTACTCCATCCTGCCCCCAAAGCAAGAGGAGGAAAGGATACCACTGCACCTCGCTAGAGGGGCAGGAGTGCTCAGAGGTCAGTGCAGGCTGCAGTGGGCCTAGATCCAGGGTCCCCACATCCCTCCCGCCCTCATTCACACCCCGCTGAAGATGAATACCTGCTCATTTTCTTTGGTTCTTTCTTTCTGCAGACCCAAGGAGGAGGTATCTTGGCCATATCCCAGATCCCTCCCACCACCTGTATTCCCTACTGCTACCTCTGCTTGAAACTGGGCTAGTGACACAGCACAGCCCCTGCCCATCCCTAGGGGCACTGTGCCCCGCAATGACACATGGTGAGCTGAAGTCAGTCAATGCTGCTCTGACCTCCCCCCCGGCAGGCACAGGCAGGAACAGGGAAAGGAGAGACCGGGACAGGGCAGAACATGCTGTGCATTTGAATCAGGCACAAATGCTCCTTGTTTCTGGAGAAAAACTGTTGTCTCTGAGCCATGGCCATTGCACCTTCAGCTTGCACTGAGGAGGACCCTTGGTGGTTGCCCAAGATGCCCCTGCACCAGGCTGTGCACACACAGGAGCCTGGCACACCTGGACATAGCAATCATGAGGCACAAGGACAGGGTCCGCTCAGTCTGGCAAGAGGTTACGAGAGGAAAGTGTTCCTGGACCTTAGGGTGACAAGCAGTGCTGCCTCTGGGACCCAGCTACACTGAAGAGCAGCCCTGTAGTTACCCAAACAGCTGGAACCCTGCCACACTCCCTTCCAAGCAGCATCCCCTGCACACCCCTGGTCCCAACCCCAGTCCTTGCAGGAACGGTTCTTCCTGCAGCAGAAAAATTGTCTTTGTATTTCATCCTCTTCCCTATACTCTTCTGCCACTGTTTTGTCTAAAGGTGTTTGGATCCCATATAGAGATTTAGCACCCATGACCTCTGACAGTAGTTCCACAACTCAGTTAAGTTTCCCACAAAAACCTACCTTGTCCTGCTTGATTTTTACCCACCTATTTTGCCTGGTGCCCCCCCAGTTCCCACTGGAAGAAGCAGGGAACAGCTGTTGCCCATCCATCCCCCTTCCACCAAACCTTGCTCAGACATCTCTAACCAGGCGGATTGCAAGGTATGGTATTTCCAGATGCCCTATCCTGGGAACAAGGTGGGGGATCTCTCCCCTCTAGGGCACCTCCACAGCCCTTGCCCCTTCTCCATCCCTCCAACCTGGGCTCCTGCTTTCCCCCACCGATGGGGTTCCCCATCCCATGCAAGAAGGGTAAGGGGCTGTTGAGGGGTGCAGCTTGGTGAGGCTCAATCCTGCCTGCTGCAGGGTGCTATTCTACAGCGCCTGGCAGCTCCATGAGGAGACCTCCAGGGATCCAAAAAGGCCCTTCTCACTGCAGCACAATGCGCAAAGGACGGCTGGGACAGAGTCCACAGTGCAGAGCCACCCCCCCACCCAGCTTTGTGCCCTTCCTACCCATAAACCAGGACTCCCCTCTTCTTGCTCAGAGCACTCCCTGACCCCCATCTCCTTGCCAGGCAGGCAAACGCCATAGCACCAGCCCCACGTCTGCCCAATGCCCAGCCCTGCTCTGCTCCCCAGCAGACTCCAAGCTTCTCCCTGGCCAGTCCTTGGCCGATCCCAGGGATCCCTGGATGGCTTTACCCGGACAGATGGCTCAAACTCCCTGCATCCACCACTTCCCCGCCGACCCGTGCCCTGCCCAAGCCCCAGCCCTGCACCTGCAGCTCCCTCCCAGTTAGTCCCTCGCTTCACTCCCCGGCTCCCGGGCTAATTCCAGCCCGGATTAGCCCCTCCAGCTCCCGGGCTGGCTGGCAACTCCCTCCTCGTCGGATGTCCCGGGGGACCCGAGCTGCCACCCTCATTGTGCAGCTCCGGGGGCTGTGGGGACACTGGGCACCCCGCTCCCCTTTGCTGCACAGGGACGAGGTTTGGCGGTGGGATGCTCCCAGCCCTCTTCTGTCCTTACATCCATCCACCTATCTCTCCCTCCTTCTTTCCATCCTCCCACAGCCGCAGAGAGCGCTCGGACAGGAAGGGATCCCCGACGGCTGCAGGGCGGGAGAGGGTGCAGGTGCCCCGGGAGGAGAGGGGCCAGGGAAGGAGGGAGCGATGCTCTTACCTTTCTGCACGCCGGGGCTGAGAGAACCCCACGCCTGGCTCTTTCCGTCTTTGAACAAAGTTTCCCCGACTGGATCTGTGGGAGGAAAAAGGGGAGCGGGTGGGGGTGGAAGCGGGGGCTGGGGCTAGGTGGGACCGTGCCCTCCCCCCGGTGTCCACCCGTGGGCAGCCTCCCCGCAGCCCCCGGCCGCTCCCCCTCGCCTGCCCCGCCGCCGCGGCAAAACCAGGAAACGCGTCCAGGAAAAAGGAAATCCGATTTCCGACCTAGCCGGGGAAGGTTTTAAATAGGAATAGAAAATCCTGCGGGCTGGGGTTGGGAGGAGAGAGGGAGAGGAGGCAGGTGGGGTGGAAGGATAGATGGCCGGAGCAGAGGATGGAAGGCAGGATGAGTGTCGGAGTTGGGGAGCAGACGGTTGGGGGAAGGAGAGGTAGATGAGAAGTGGATGGAAAGAAGGAAGGAGAAAAGGGTACACGTATGTAAGGACAGAAGAGAGGATGAGTGGATGGATGGATAGATGGGAGTATAAGAAGGAGGAGGAAAGGAAGGATGAGAGGTGGAGGATGGAAGGAACAGGAAGGTAACGGGTAAGAGTGGAAGAATGGGCTGATGGAAGGGTCAGATCATCGATGGAGGGGATGGTCAGTAGCAGGAATAGAAAGATATAGGGTTGGGTGGGGTGGGGTGGAAGGATTGATGGAGGCACAGGGGATGGGTAAGACAGTGGAAGAATGGGCTGATGGAAGGAACAGATTGTAGATGGAGGGGATGGCCAGTAGCAGGAACAGAAAGAGGGACGGAGGAATGAATGGGTGGGGTGGAAGGATGGATGGAGGCACAGGGTGGTGGGTGGAACATTGGGTTGAAAGGATGGAAGGGTGGATGGAGGGTTGGAAGCACAAGGGGATGGTGGGCGGATGAAGGGTGGGAGTATGGGTGTGCGGGCATGAAAGGCTGTGAAGGTGGCTGGAAGGAAGGAGGAAGGGATGGCTGGGGTGCTGGAAGGCAGGCAGGGAGAATGGATGGAGGGAGAGGGGAAGGCAGGGTGGATGCTGGAGGGAGACGAGGCAGAGAAGGGCCCCAGGGACAGTGGGGCAGGGCAGGTGGGGCCAGGTGCTGTGCTGTGCACGGCGCTGCGGTGTGGCAGCAGCTGGGGGGTCCGCCCGTACCTGGCAGGTACATGTTGAGTAGCAGTGGCACCGCTCCGGCACCGTGTCTCATGGCAGCTGTGGGGGCGGCCCGCGGGCTGCATGTTTTAATATTCCTGCCCCTATTATTATTATTATTATTATTCCACTTTATCAGGGAGCAGCTGATGGCGAATAAATGGCAGCGGGACGGGCAGGGGACGGGCAGGGGCCGGGGGAGGAGGGGGGGGGGGGGGAGTTTCCAGGCAACTCGCAGGGGCTCGGGGCCCCGGCTCCAGCAATTTCCTCTGCTGTAATTAAAGCGGGCGCTGCCCGCCTCCCCCCCTACCCTCCCTCCCCCGCTGCTATCGGGCCCGCATCAGACTTTAATCACGGCCGTGGGTTTCTATGGAGAGCGGCTCGGGCCGCTTCCTGCCTCTTCCGCCTCCTTAACTCTTCGCAAACACGACGCTGCCATCCCAGCTGGGAGCAGGGCTTGGACACTGCCTGGAGACCGTCCGGGCTTGGCCTCCCACCACCGCCACCGGCATCCTGCTCTCTGACCCGCACCGCCGGCAGGTACGGCAGTCCCTGCATTGCCAGCATCACCTGGGCTCTACATCCCACTGCCTGCCGTTACCACTCTGAGACACCCAGGCTGCTGGCCGTGGGGTCCCTGCCTGCCCCTTCCCCAGCTCCAGGGTCCTCCCCTTGTAGCTCCCAGAGCCCTGGGGCTGGTCAGTTTGGTCCCCACCGTGTCCCTGCAGTTTCAGGACACAGGTGATGGGATTCCTTTGCAGTGCCCAGAGGGCCGGGGTGGTTAAGTGCAGTGCCAGCGGCACCAGGATGTATCACAGCTCTGCCACCACACTGGCTTCTTGGTGCCGTCTGGAGATCCCTTGCTTCAGGAACAGCTAAGCCTGTGACCATCCTGGGGTCCCTAGCTCTATTCCCATCTCTGACTCATCTTTATTAAGATTTGTAGAAGCTGGGTGACACCCAACACCCACCCAAACCTGCATGGTCCCATCTTCACAAGTTTGTCCTGAAGAGCACTGGGTGTTGTGAAGATGGGAGGGTGATTTGGGGAGGAACATGTAACCAGAAAAGGGTCTGGAGTGATCTCAGCTCCCAAAAGGTACATCTGGCAGGTTTATCCCCATCACCTATGGTTCCAGCTGCTACTGCAGCTACAGGTTGCCGACAGTTTGAGGCAGCCAGGCAGCATGCCAGCAGTGGACACCAACACTTTCAACTAGCTCTGCTTCACAGGAGTCCAATGCAGTAAAGCCAAGCCGCCCATCAGCCTATGATCCCTCCTGCGGTGTTTCTCTGATGTCTAGTAAAAGGATGAGCTCTCCAGCTGGACGTAGCTGAATTTCTTGAAAGTGGTCATCATGAGACGTGAATCCAATGGAAACCAGGATATGGCCATGCCAGACCCACGGATATTAATTATGCTGCTGCCAAAATGTGCCCTGCATAATAAGAAGCTGCGGCTCACGGGGAGCAATGCCCAGCGAGGTGCCACATCCCAATGGGACTGGCAGATCGTTCTGGATGGGGGTATCTAAAGTGTTTAGGAAACAGGGGATTCCATAAGTGCTGAGCATGATGCTCCATCCTTGCCGCCCATCTCCATCATTGACAGAGAGCAGATGCTCACCAGGGGAGGGAGAAGCAGCGCTCACAGTACTCCCCCACCAATTCCAATGTTTGGATGTAACAGCCCTTACAAAGTTTCTCTTCCCCTGAGCTCCCCTGAATCCCGCTGTGGGGTCTTCCAGCTCCATATAGCCCAACAGCCCTGGCTGGTCCCTCCATCCCTCTCCTCCCCAGACTCCCGAGCCCCATCACTCATTGTGCAGCTCTCTTGGCAGCAGCTCCACAGCCCCCCAGACTTGCTTTCGCTGCCTGAGTCACTGGAACAAACCGCAGGCAACGGAAAACAAGCCCTGGAGACAGCGGGGGTGAGATGGGGAGGGGGTCAGACCCACCAAACCCCTCTCCCCTGGCAGTCCCGGTGACCAGGATCCTCCTCCAGCAAACCTGCATGGTGAAGAGCATGGAGTGAGTGGTCTGGGCTGAGGAATCTTGCATTAGCCCAGAATGGGAGGAGCAGTCTGGGATCAGCCTGAGAAGGAGGGTTGGGGCTGTGGGATCTGGAGATGGGGGGGGCGCTGCAGGGGCCACTGGGCATGGGGATCCCTGGGTCCCTGAGAAAGCCAGTGGCTGGGACTATTTACAGTTGGGTGTGAGGGGACTGACTTTGGGTGACCTGGGGACTGAGGGGTGTGGCAGGGCAGGGAGTGTGGGGTCCCTAGGAATGGTGAGCCCTGTGCTGACAAGGGAAGTCTGGGGACCTAAGAGATGTGGCCCCAGGTTCATGAGGGAGCTGGGGCATGGGGGAACTTGAGGAAGACCCACAGGATGGGGGTGAGCAGAGTACATGATGAATACAGGGAATGGGGGTCAGGTCCATAGGGAAGCCAGGGGACAGAGTTTCAGGTCCGTGGGGGATCTGAGAGGTGAGGGTTCAGGTCCGCGAGGCTCCAGGGGACAGAGTCCAGACACATGGGGCACCCAGCTGGCAGCAGCAGAACGTCCCCTTGGCTGCAAGCAGGCGGTTTGTCTCCTGTATCCCAACCCAGACCTCCCCTCAACAGGACAGAGCAGTAAAGACCCCACATTTTACTTTGACCCCCCAGCTCCCGCCCACCCCCATTGCAGCCCCATGCACAGGTGCCCAGGACAACTTCACCTGTGTGCCGGCGGCGTGGAGCAGAGCTGAGCTGACGTGGCCTTGTGCTGGCTGCCACCCGGCCGGGTGTGCAGGAATGTGTTTGTGCAGGGGGAGAGGCCGGCTGCCGTGGGGCCGTGGCGGGGTGGGGCCAGTGGGGACACGGAGGGGACAGGGGAGGGCGGGGGGGGGGGGGGGGGGGGGGGGGGGGGGGGGGGCGGGGAAGCACCCTGCAGGGATGGGGACGCACAATGTGCTGGGGTGTTTGCACAGGCACAAGGGGAGAGAGAGCAGGTACATGTGGGGCACACTTGTTTGCACTCGTGTATGCACTTGGCTGCACTCTTGTGTGTATGCTCATGTGCACACTCATATGTGCTGTGCACATGCTCACACACGTGCACACACGTCAGGGCTGGGGTCTCTATGCAGCCCTAGGTGCAGGGCATGCACACACTGACCCCCAGCCCAGTCCTTCCTCATCTCCCATCAGCCCAGCACCTTTCTGGGGCAACCAGAGCCCCAAGGCCACATGTGCTTGTGGCACGGTGGGAAGCTGGGGACCTAGCCATGCAAACCACCCAGCACTCTTCCACCATCCTGCAGATCCTGGATGTGGGGAGCACCTCGGGGTGAAGACTGGAGGCCTGCACTCCAGGAGGGCTCGGGGTGCTGGAGGAGGATGGAAGAAAAGAAGCAGACTGGGAAAGGGTGCTGGATGAGGAGGAGGAGGCAGGGTGGGGCTCCCGGTGTGCCTGGGAGGAGCTGGAGCCGGATGCTGGCACGGATGTGCTGGCGTGGCTCGGTGGGGGTGGGGGGACCCAAACCCGAAGGGTGCTGGGACCAGTAAGCCAGGCTCCTTGCCAGGTGCAGGACACTGCCCTGAGGACTTCTTGCCCCTGTCCTCAGCAGCTTTACATGCACCTGCACACACCCTTCAGTGCCCCCAGCCCTGTCCCAGATGTGGCCATTCCATTTCCAGCAATTCCCCCATCCCAGATGGCCCCAGTTCACTCCCTCCTCCACAGACCCGGAACAGGCAGAGTCGCCTTTCCCTTTTCCAAATCGGGCTGCAGGGAGAGGGGACCTTGTGTTCACAGGCTTTGTGGCAATCCTTTACCCTGGCAGTGAGCCTGGGAGGAGGACCCAGGGCACAACGCCCGTGGATGCTCCCTTCTGGGTCCAGCTACTCTCTGCGCAGTAAGCCCAGTCAGTTCCCAATAAGTTGCCGTCTCCCCTGCTGGAACATCATGGAGATGGGAACATTTTGCATCCCCTCTCTTCTCCATGCATGGCCTTGAGGAGGAGTGCAGAGATCTCACCCAGGGTGGAGGTGGCCATAGGTCCAAACCCACCTGGGGAAGGGGAAACCCCTTCCAACTGCCAAGAGCTGTGGGGCAGCAAGGCTGGGGAAGGCACCTTTCCTCCCATCCCACTGAGGGCCCCTCGGGCCTGGCAGTCCCACGAGGAGAAGAGCAGGAGGACCTCTGTTTTTTTTTTGACAAATGCCTTTATTTGCTACCGGATAGAGGTCTATTGCACAGCAGCCTGGAGGCTGTGGGGCATGTGGTCCTGCCCCAGCTCAGTGCTGGACACGGCGGATGGATTGGATCTGGTTGGTGTGGGCTTGGCTGCTGTATTCATTGTACTTCTTGAACTCGCCGTTCTGTCTGTCCCGCTCCAGCACGTACTGGTAGCCTCTGTATCCCGGGTACTGGTATGCCACCCACCTGCAGGTAGACTCCTCCTTCAGAGCCCCAGGCCAAATCACCATCCCTATCCCATCCCATATCCTATCCCATCCCATCCATCATCTCGCCCTGAGAGAGAAGGGACAGAAAATACTCCATGATTTTCAAGGGATGGGGAGCAGCAGACACCCCTCCTTTTTGGGGTTCCCCTTCCCCATCCCTGGGGCTCTGCAGGAGGGAGGTGCTCACTGAACCCCTGCTCTTGACCCCTTCCACCCTCCTCCCCACAGGTGGGACTCACGCTCCGGCGTTCACTTTGATGGATGCCACCTCCTTGTTGCCCCATCCCATGGCCTGCAGTGAGGGGTAGTCATCGCTCAGCTCAAATTTATGGCCCTGGAAGTTCTCCGCCTCATAGAGGATGGCTTTGCTGTCGTTGTGGTTCTGTGGAGGGAGAGCGCTGGAGGTCAGTGGGGTTGTCATGGCTCAGGCAAGGATAGGGGTTGTGGCATCAAAGGGATACATGCCAAGGCACAACGGGAGGTCTGGGGCCATGCCTGGCTTCAGTGCAAGGCTTGGGGATGTCATTCAGCCTGGCACCCCCTCACTGGGACATGCCAGAGCTGCCCAGAAGATGCTGCTCTCAGGTTTCTGCGGTCCCCATGCACAGCTGCAGGGAGGGTGACAGTGGCCACATCATCTGCACCCACATGGGCTCCTGCCCGCAGCATCTTCATGCACGCTGAGGCTGCAGGAGGGTTGCAGGGTAATGCAGGCTGCCGAGAGCAGTCCCCCTAGCTCTGTGGGGCTTTGCTGGGTGCTGGACACAGAGGGGTTAATTGCTGGGACACTGAGCGATGCAGCACTGTCCCCCATGCCCAGCCCCCACACGCATCTATCTGCACCAAGGAGCGTCCTGCCAGTAAGGAGTGATCTTATCGCATCCCCTTTATTAAAGCCCAAGCATATCTGCCTAGTGATTATTAAAAGTTGGGGGGGGACACACCCCGCTCGGAGGCGCAGACGTGCCGCTATTGCGAGCACCAGTGTCTGTGCAGATGGAGCGATAGCGGCTGCATCTGCCTGGGCACGGCTCGGGTACCCCAGGAAGGCGGGGGATGGACCCCATATCCCAAGCATCCTTGCGGTTCTGCAGGCTCCTCTCAGCTAACCCCATCCCTGGGTACCTTGTGCGGGGGGTACAAGGCCTGGGAACCCCAGCCTGAGAGGTGAGTCTCCAATGCACAAGCTGGGACAGTGTTCCAGGCTAAATTTTAAGCCTAAAGAGCATCCCAGAATCCTCAGAGGGAAGTGGGAGCCAGTGAGTGCAGCTACCCCTCCATGCATGCCTCACTCCTCCATAACACATCCCATGTAACCCATCCTCCTGTCAGTCCCCCACCTGCCCTCCATCCCAGTTCTCCATGGGTGCCAGGCTGCTGGGGTGAGCCTCTGCCTGCAGTGGGGTCCCCATAACTCACTGCGCACTTGACGGGCCGGAAAGAGAGGAGGTGCTCGGTCCGGTAGCCGCTGTTCCCGCTCCAGGCCTCCCACCGGGGATAGTCACCCTTCTCCAGGATAAACTGCTGCCCCTGGTACTCAGGGTACTCGAAGCCCACCCAGCTGGAGGGAAGAGGAGGAAAGCCCTCAGAGATGCACTGCACAACCCCAGGTTTCAAGCCTAGGGTTGGCTTCTCCCCTCTCCCTGTGCAGAGGATGGAGATGTCCCAGCAGGGTATGGGTTCGCTGCAGAGGTCGGGGTCCTTGCCAGCAGCAAATGTCCCTTTTGCGAGCAGGACCCCTGTCCCCAGAGCCACAGCATCACCTTGGATGCATGCCTTGGCTCAGAAGGGTCTGCCTGCTCTGCAGACTGGGAAACTGAGGCAGCACGTAAGGAGTGCGGGTAGGGAGATGGTACAGTGAGGCTGTGGCAGAGCTGAGGAAAGACCCAGGTGTCCTGGCTCCCGAGCAGCTCCCTATAGTCCCCTGGGAGCAACGGGTTTATGGGGCTGGCAGAGCACTTACGGGCCAGACTCCACCTTGATGGAGCGGATCTTGCGGAAGCCACGCTCCATGATGCTGGGGCACTCCATGAGGAACTCGCAGCGCTTGCCCTGGAAGCTCTCCTCCTCCCATACTGTGATCTTGTACTGCCCCAGGGTGTCCATGGCTTCGCTGCTGGTCATGCGGGTCACTCAGCTGTTGGCAGAGCCCCACACATCACCCCAGGCAGGTGCCCACCATCAGCCCCCAGCCTCCCCGCTGCCACCGAGCCTGGGCTGTCAGCGGTGCTGCCCTCACCCATCCCCTGCCACCTCACCCTCCCAGGCTGGCATGGGGGACACTTCCCATTCCCCTTCCCTTGGTGCTGTGGGATCTCTCTATGGTGACCCCCAAGTTGCAGGGTGCACATATGATGCCCCGTCTCTCCTTGTGATGTACCCAGGGCTGCTTCCATTTCTCTGCTCCCAAGCTCCCTGCCATGACTCCTGGGGTCGGGCAGGTGCAGTAGCACTGTCCGTGGTGTAGGGGGTTGGCAGTGACCCCAGCTCAGACATGGGCGTGGGGGTGCAGCCCTGGGGCAGACCAGCCAGCTCTTGCAAAGGTGGGTGCCAGCAACCACACAGGGTACCCCTGCTGTGCCATGCAGCACCCCACAGCTTGCCCTACCCCCGCAGTTTGCGTTGGTGGGGGAGAGCTTGGTGTGTGGGAGGCCAAAGGGAGCTTGGGGAGGCTTGGGGGCTCACAGCCTGGTACTTACTTGGTCGGCAGGGCACAGAGGCGAAGGTGGTGGTGCTGGCGCTGGCTTTGCCCTGTGCCCTTTATAGGCGGGCACCGAAGTGCCGATGGTGCAGACGGGCAGGGTGCTGTGTCAGCAAGCAGGGGATGGGGGGGAACAGGGTGAGCACCCATCCCAGACTCCGGCTGTCCATTCCAGTTAGGCAGTGTGGCGAGAGCAGCCCCCCCGTGTCCCACAGGGCTGACAATGAAAGTGCTGGGCTGTGTTTGCGCAGGGGCTCAGGGCATAATGGGCAAAGGGCCTGACGCGACGCTTTCCTTTCTGCCCCTGGACAATGTCCCTGCTTGGGCATGGATTAGGGAGCCAGCCTTTCCCAGGGCACTCGGAACCTGTGCCAGGGTTGAGGCTGGTGGGAAGGAGGTGCCAGGGTGAAGTGGGGATTTTCCAGGTGGTGTCTGTGAAGTACTTAAATCCTGGGACCGGGATGCAAAGCTTGCCTGGGGCTGCATCTGCCCCTCCACCTGTGACTCTACTGCTGCACATCCCTCCTTCGGTTAGACTCTGCCTTGCATGTCCCAAGCTGACAGGGCAGGGCAGGGACTCAGGCTGCACAGACAGGGTCAAGGTCAAGGTGAGCAGAAGGAGTGGAGGAAATGTTGGCACAATCACAGCTTGATCAATCCAAACTCTGGGAGATGTGTAGCACACTGTTGGCTCCAGAGCAAACACTGATGGACCCAACATGTTACATACTCTTTGCTTGCAGTGCCCTGGGCCTGGCAAAGGGCTCCTCATGCTCTCCCACATATGCCCCACCTGGGCAGGGGATACAGTGCACAGTGGAAGTGGACCAGCTCTGGGACACAGTTCTGTCCTTCACCTGGGCAGCAGGACCAGCTGTGCCATGCAGACATCCTCAGGATCTTTCACCAGGAACTGAGCTGGATGAGGCCAACACTGGCTGGAAAAGAAGAAGAGTGCACAGCCCAGCTGTGAAATCTCATGTCTCCTGCATTTCTTGCAGCAGCCCTGTGTAGCCTATGGTGAAGCTGAGCTCTCCCCACCTTCAGCTGGGTAGGAGCCACGCTGCTCGCTGGGCAAAGGCTGGCCCAGACCATCCCAAACCTTCCCAGGAACACCTCATCCCTCCTAGAGGATCTGAGCACAGGGTCAGCACCCCAAGAGAGCCTCGCAGTGCTAGTGATGGAGGCTGCAGCATGGGCAGCTGGAGGGGTGTTAGGACACCTGGCATGTCTTCCCCGTTCTCAGCAAGAACTGGGGACTGAGGGGTGACAGCAGGGAGAGTTTTGGGGCAGGAGTCGGGCAGCATTTCTCTCCCACGTCTGCGGCTCGGTGCGGGGCTGCGCCGATGCCTGCAGGTCCCAGCAGAGGGTGCACCCTGGCAGCGATTGGAGCTGGTTCCAGCGAAGGAACATTGGCAGCGGATAGACGCTGGGGAGGGGACCCTCTGCTTGCGACGCCCTGGGTGCTCGTAGCAAGGGAGGAGAGCCCCTGGGAGACGCCTAGGGGAAGAGAGGATGGAAGTAGGGATAGAGATCCTTCCCAAGGAGGGACGCATGAGTTAAACAGATACGAGGATGCTGTGTTCAACCGGTGGGGGCTAGAGAGGGCACAGCCTGGCTCCATCGACCTGCCTGACTCCCCGCAAATCCCCCTTCTGCCCCCTTGTCCCGCTGAATGTCCCCATTTGTCCCCATCGTTACCAGTCGCGTGCTGTGGCACTGCCATGGTTTCTTTTTTCAGATGCGCAAATGATCCCTGAGTCACACCTCTGTGTGGGACATGGTATGGTGACACTGTCTTGCTTGCTGGCCAGAGAGGTGCTTGTTCAGGGTGGCCTGGGGACATCCCTGAAAGTGCCAGGGAAAAGGTGTGGGCAGCTCTAATACCTTGGGGAAGGTGGAGCAAGCCTGAGCACTAGCATGCTGCTGAGTGTCCCCATGCCATTGCTGCCCATCACCTGAGCCCTGTGATCAGACGTGTGGGGCACTGGTTAGTGTGGGGTGCTATGAGGTGTGAGGGCACTCTGGGATTATGGGGTGTATTACAGACACCCAGGGTGTGGGGTATCAGACGTTATGTGGCATGCTGTGGGCAGTTAGGGACTGTGCATATCGGGTGTGAGACGTACTGCATAGTGTGCTACAAGATCTATGGGGCACTGGTACTGTGCCATGAGGAGAATGCAGGCAGCTCAGTCACCCCCATAACAGCCCTTTGGATAAAAGCACCTGGAAGGCAAGGGTGTAGGAGAGATACCCACCCCCAGGTGCAGATTGTGCCCCTTCCTCTCTTTTCAGCTGTGACCCACACATTGGGATGTGCCTCGACCCCCACTGGCACATTTGGGGCAGCCACATGGGAGACACATCTGCATCTGGAGACAGTGGAACTGGGGGGACAACAACAATGTGGCGTCATGCCAAGTGTCCTTTCCTGCTGCTCCCTAGGTGCTAATGTATTCTGGCCTCCCTGGGCATCTCCTGGTGCCTTCAGGCAGTCCCTGTATCCCCAAGGATGAGTCACCTGCCAGCCCCCAGCCACACCTGCCCAGCCAGGGACAGGAGCAAAGGGAGGCTGCTGTGGGGGCAGGCAGTGAATCTGCTCAAGGGCAGCTGCTAATATTGGCTCTGGGAGCTGGTTATCGCTCGCCCAGGGCCTCCTGCATAGGCTAATTTTATAAGGGCCCCACATCGCTCCCGCTCAGCCTGTTCCCTATGCTAGCAAAACAGATCGAGTTTCTCCATGGCACCGGGCACAGCGTGGGCAGCCAGCAAGCCTTGGGGCACAGTAAGAGGACAGGGTTGCCCGAGTGCTCTATGCCAAGACCAGACTATGCCATCTGTGGTCCCCAGCCATAGGGTTATACCTCACAACTGCTGCAGGCACTGATCCCAGGATGGTACATGGTTTGGGGACCTGAGCAGGCTGAAAGGCAGCCCCGAGGGAGGCAAGGCAGGAACTGCCCAAGCATCTTGATGCTGATGCCACATCTGGGGAACATCTGGGGCTCATGGCAGCACACTGTCTTTCCCACCGTGTTTATGAGCATCCAGGCTAGCTGACCAGGGCAGCACAGCTGTGTGTGTTCTTGCATCTGGGAGACGCCGTGGGCTGAGTTCTGCCCAACCCCTGAGCCCTGCTAGACCCTGTCTCCTTGTCCCCAACCCCCTGGGGGGCTGCACCGTCACCCCAAGTGGCTGGAGGTCCAGGGGCTGAGCCGAGTAGGAGCAGATGGAGCTGGTGCCGGCCCCTGTTTGTCTTTCTCCCAGTTGCCTGGTGCTCTGTTTGTTCTGGGGATGGCTTCCTGCTGCTAGGGCCAAAACAGGTGGCTTTTATTTGCAGGGTCTGGCTGATTAGATCAGGAACAATGTGTCATTCCCCCCAGCCAACCCCGCTGCTCCTTCTTGCTCCCCTTTCTCCCCCAGCCTCATTTTCCTGGGAAATCATCCTCACTGGCAAGGATGCAAACAATCCTCTTCCTTCCCCAAGCATCTCCTCTTCTGGGCAGCTTTGACCATGGCCACACCAGGATTGGTAAAACCCAGCCAAAACTCCCACTTCTACCTACCGTGTTCCCAAACTACAGATCTGAGGGGCTCGCGGGTGTCCCTAGTGTCACTTGTAGCGTATTGGGAACTTGCTGGCTGCAAAGGACACACGTGTGCAGACACACACCAACCACAGGCACAAGGAGCCCTGGCGCACACCAACCGCCCTGCACGCACGTGTCCCCCGCACACTCGGCCATCCCCTCCCTGGAGCCGGAAACTCCCGGCATCGCAAACAGCCTGGCAGATGTTGCTGGGATTAACTCCCACACAGGCACACACGCACGCTGCCAGCTGCTCTCTGCCTAGAGGGGCTGGAGAGGTCCCAGGCACTTGGACTCTACTGGGGCAGAACTCGGTGGGTACCTGCCCCAGCTCCTACTGCCAGGGCAGGATGAGTCCCAAGGGGGAGCAGGTAGTGCTGTAGAGACCTCGATGGGAACTGGGGACCAAGATACTGACTGGTCTCTGAGTAAAATCGCCAATGGATGGAGAAGGGCAAGGATGTTGTGGAGGGCACAGCCACTTGTTGTGCAAAGGGTACCTACATGTTGTGCCTCCTCAAAGCTGGGTCTTGCAAACACCTGGTTTTCCATGCAGCACCCTCTCCCAGCCTCCACTCTCCCCATGTACACGTAGCCCTCAACCAGCCATCAGTAATCCCACTGGGACCGACTTTCCAGACCTGCCCACTTGCTGCCCCCACCGCAGGCACCCTGGCCACCCCATCTGCTAGGCACCCTGGTCACACCTAGGCATTGCTGCTTACCCCCTCCCTGTTGGACTGCAGTTGCCAACTCTGCCCTGTGGCACCCACAGTTCCATAGATGCACCCAGAAAGACCCACCAAGACAAGGGTACCTCCAGGGGACACATGTTCATCCCCCACCACTCATTCTGGACCTGCCCTGCCTGGTCCCTGCTGGCTGCGAGCTGCCCCCAGTGTGGGGGTGTGCTCAGTCCTCCAGCTCTGCCAGCCTTGCTCAGTCCCCAGCAGCTGCCGCAGGAGATGTAGCCTCATGCCTGTTCCCCACTGTTCCCATGGGGACTAATCCCACCTGAAGGTCAGGGAGGCTCCACCAGCTGCTCACCTCCTCCCTGTGGATTACAGCCTGGGTGTGAGCAGGTGGCAAGTGCTGCATCCCCAGGCTGGCCCAACCCCAGTGTACCCCTGCCCGGATGAGCATGCTGATCAGTGGGGCAGAGGAGCTGGTGTCTGGTCCTCAGGTCCAGATACTGACCTGAAACAGAGTCTGCTGGTGCCCTCCTGCCTGTTACGCCAGATGACCCCAGCCTGGCACCCCCAGGGCATCCCATAGCTACAGTGTTCTGAAGAAACATGTTAATCTCCACACAGTGCCCAGAGCATACCAGTCCCAGTGGAGTGATGATAGAGTCAGGAAAACACATCCAACTCTGCATCCAGCCCAAGCCAGAGGTAGTTGCAGGCACATCTCCTTACATTGTATTTTATTTGGAGGAGCACCATGGGTAAGCACAGCTTCCCAGATCCCAGCTTTACCTGTAACACCTGGGCTGTTGCCATAAGAATGCAGGGTGCTGGGACCTCCCATCTGCAGCTCCCTCTGCCCCACAACCAGAGGATACCATCTCAGCCAGCGACTGGCCAAGGACCCATTCCACCCTGGTGCTCCTCCACTCCCCTTTTGGCAACATCTGTAGCGCCAGGCACCCAGCGCCAGGGTGATGCTCATCCAGCAGGCAGGAGAAAACCCTGGCAGCAGTGGCTCCCCTCCTCCAGCGGCTCTGAGGAGGCAGTGCAGGGGGGCAGAGAGCCAGACACTGTGCCAGAACATCCTGCCTTGGGGGCCCCAAAGCCGGTAACAGCTGCGCAGGGAGCAGCAGTCCTGGCACCCTGCTCAACATCCATCTCCTGGGCAAGCTGCCCACACTTTCCCTGGGACCTCTGGCCGGCTCAGGAGAGGGGAATCCCCATCACTCACCCCTTCCTCGGAGGCCCCATGGGAGGATAGGACTGACATACTTGGAGATGCAGGGCTAGTGCAAGCTCTGGGTTTCCTTCCCCCCAGCACATTGACTCCTTCAGCAGGGCCCTCCTCTTATTCCCTTTGCTAATGGGGGTTCAGAGACCTTTCCTAGGACAGTGGAAAAACCTGTCCCCTTGCATTGGTGGCCGTGGGTGCAGTGGAGAGGATGCCACCCTGTGCCCACCCTGGGCCTGATGCTCCCCACAGACAGGAATGGACTGGGGGTGGGCAGAGCTGCCTGTTGCTTATTTCACCATGGCAGGATTCAGCTCCATGCCTGGGACACATCTTTCCCCTCCACCCTGCCAGCCAAATTGCAATAAGCTTGTCTCAGGGCAAGCTGGGCTGCCTTTACCAGTGGATTTGAGTTGCAGGGGGGGCAATGTGTGGTGTGGACCTGTTGTCTGGGGGCAGTATCTGAAGCTACAGCCTGACACTAGGAGTGCAGGACCCTGCACAGATCTGGGGCAGTTCCATATGCTCCCTGCCCTGATCATTGTCTTGGCCAGGAGCAGGCTGGGAGGGCTGGGAAAAAACAAGGGCGCTCAGCAGCACCCCAGCCTCCAACATAGCCCAGCCCCATGGACAGAAGCAACCTCAGGCTTCTTGGGCAAGCTGGCTGGGTACCTGCAGTGGCGCTGGGACAGGGTGACCTTCCCGGGGCAGGGAGCTCCTGCCTAGCCCTGGTGTCTGCTCCAGGCATGACAGAGCCATGGGGAACAGGCTGGGTGGGGGAAAGATGGGGTCTAGGAGTGCCCACACAACCGTGGTGCTCAGTCCCTGGGATGCCCACCCAGCCCTGTGTGCAGCAGCAGTTCCCTGGGCTGATCCCCCATGTGCTGGGGTGCGGAGATTCACCAGCTGCCTCTGCCACATCCTGCGGCAAAGCAGTGCCTGACAGGGATGGCACACCCCATCCGGGCTGGCAAGGACATGCCCACAGGCAACACCACGCAGGCAGCCGGCAACCTCTGCTTACACCCACACCTTCATACGATGCACACACACCAGGACGAAGAGGAATGAGCATGGCAAGGGCATGGCCAGGGCACAGGTTTAGCTCAGCAGGAGCACACACTCGAGTACACACAGGGCAGTGACCGCAGCAGATGCACGGGCACACACACATGCATGCACAGCCATGAACACAGAGGCACACGTGTGTAAGCAAATACACATGCATACATATAAACACACACACACACCTGTATGCAACTACACCTGTATGCAAATGCAGACCTGGGCACTTGTGCCTTCCCAGTGCTCCTCCTGCACTCTGCTCTCCCCATGCAAATCTACCCCATGCAGATCTGCACCATGCAAATCTCCAACCTTTGTCCCCAGGTCCCCAAAGCCAAGCCAACGAGCCCAGGGGGTGGGGGGACAGCTCTGCATAGCACAGGTAACAGCACCCCTCCTACACCTCATTCTCTGCAGCCTGGGTCCCCAGCTCTGCCTCACTTGGGCATCAGCTCACCCTTGAGTGCTAACCCTGCCAATGGGTCATTCCCCAGCCACACAGCCTGTAGGGCAATGTGTGTTCCTGGGGCTACCCACAGCTTTGATGGGTGTCATGGCTTGCTGGTGCCACTGGGCTGGCAGAATTGGGACTGGGACAGTAGACTGGGAAGACATGGAGAGGAGAGAGGGGGCATTTTTCTAGTGCTGCCACTTGTGGCTGTCCCGTTCTTCCCCTGCAGACAGATGTGCTGCTGGTGCCAGTCCAGGGTCTGGCTCCCTGGCCACTGTCTGGATACCTTGAAGAACCAGAAATGCTTTTCTGGAGCATCTGGGCTACCTACAGGGTGCAATACTGGTCCCACAGGGCGTGGGGTTGTCCTAGGGCACAAGGCAGCCCAGCAGTTCGTGGAGTTGCTGTGGTAAAGAGAGACAGCCAGGCAGCACCTCCACAGCCCTGCTTTGCCAGATACCATCTCTGCTGGGCTCTGTTCCCACAGGGACGCACGTGCGGCGGCTGGAGCAGCACGGGCAGCAGGGTCTGGCTTTCCTCAGCATTATTAATCGTGCTGTTTCATCCCATGATGAGTGGGACAGCTGCAGGGGTTGTGTGTATCATGGGATATGTTGTGCTTTCTCGGCTTTTCTACTTTGCCGGGCTTGGTGGTGGGAGACAGAGCCTGGAGACACGGCCTGTAGCCACTGTGATACCCAGTCACTGCATCTTGAGGCAGCTGATCCCTGGTTAGGATGGGCATTTGGATCTGCAGAAATGCAGGGAGCTCAGCAAACCTGGAGATGCTCTTTGATTTCGGTGCTTTCCCATACCATCTGTTTGAAACTTTCTAATCATCTGCCCAAGCAGGGATCCCAGGAGGTGCCTTATCTCCATCCTTTGCAGAGGCACCCCAGGGAGGGAACAGGGCTCTCCTTCTCCAGGGCAGGGGCTGCTGAACCTTGTCCTGTGCATGGACTGGATAGGGGAAAACAGCAGGAATCATCCCATCCCTTGGCATGCTCCTGGGTTCCTTCAGTTCCAGCCTCTCCTCCATCCACACTTCTGGGCTGGGCTCAGCCTTCACAGCATTTGTGGAGAGGCTGTAGGAAGGGCTCAGGATCCCCTGTAAACTCAGAGCATCCATGAGCACAGTGGGGCTGAAACTGGATTCTGTGCTATGTGAGAAGTGCCTGTGCCTACAGCAGAGTGGGAGCAGCATCCCTAGGGCAAGACAGGAGCGTGTTTGGGGCTCAGAGTGGTCCAAACCGATGTGGCCAGGTAGGGAAGTATGGGACATTTTTCACCCCTCAGATAGCATCCTGGTGTGGGAGAAAAAAGAGGTCCATTGCAGTCCCATCTCCTAGCTCTCTGGGACTCCCTGCTGTTTCCATGGAGCAACCCTGGTCTCTGATTTTCTCTGTGTTGGCCAGGGTGGGGTCAGGACAAGACATGGGATGGGACCGCAGTTCAGGTCAAGCACTGCACTAGCCTTTGAGAGCAGGGCAGGTAGGGTGCAGGGGTATCCTGGAAGAGACTCCCTCAGCTGGCCAGATCCACCCCCATACCCTTCCACATGCAAGAACAGGATTGCCTCCAGCAGGACCTAGTACCTGCAAGGTAGGGGAGAGCAGCAGCAACACCTCCCCAGGGCAGGCTAGTGCACAGCAGATGGACCCTGGAAGGGGTGTGAAGTGCAGCTCCCAGGAGCAAACTTGGGCAAAGCAGGATAGGATGCGACACCTCCCCATCCTCTGTCCTGATTCTCCTTGCGTGCACTGTTTCAGCAGCTAAAGCTCCCTTAATGCCAGCAGGCAGTTGAGACCTACCTGGGCATCTGGCAAAGCCTGGCAAGCTGTACCCTGCACCAGTACTGTGCCAGGGCAGGGCAGCGCTACCAGGGCTCCCGTGCCTGCCACGGCTCTGCAGCGCTGCCAGGGATCCAAGGGCCAGGTTGCCCTTCCCGAGCAGAGTGCTGCAGGCAGAGGTCAGCCACACAGGTGGGATGTGTGCGTCTCATGTGTTACACGTGCCCATCACACCACAGACATGGGTCCTGCACGTCACAGTCTGCAAAGCTGAGTGGCAGAAATGCCATATGCACCAATGCCACACATGTCCCATGTCCCACATCCCATGCGTGTGCAGGTCCCATGGCATTCATGCATGCTGTGTGCAGATTGTATCATGTGTGTGCTGCCTATCCATGGCTTCATGTGTGTGCCACGCACAGGCCTTATGCTGTGCACATGTGTTTGGGTGAAGATTGCATGTTGGGTACATGTCCCTTGTGCACTCTGCACATGGGCTGCATGTTCATCCTGGCACATGTGCTGCAAAGAAAGCTTCGTGTCCTGCATGAGTTGCAAGCAAGCATATGTTCTCTATGTAGGCTGCAGGTCATGGGTGCACAGGACACGCTGCAGCAGTGTGTGGGTGGCGTGGTGTGTGCACCAGCCGCATACTTGCAGATGGGCTGGACCTGCCTAACGCGAGCCGAACGAACAAAACATTCAGGTCAGGTCTTGCACGTGGGGCTCGACGCCAGGCAAGTGCAGAGTTGCTCCGGGCTTGGGTGGCATAGGCTGGAGGGGTGCTCTGCTGTGGGCTGTCGGCAGCCCTTTCCCAATGCTTCCTCCTGAGCCAGGTCGTTCCAGGCTGGGAGCCGGTGTCCTTGCTGCACCTGCTGCTCTGAACCAGCTCCTCCAGGGGTAAAGTCCAGAAAGCTGGATGCTTGACACCTGCTGCCTGGGAAAGCCAAACAGAGCAGGGGCGTGTTAAACTGGCACGGCATGGTTGGGAGAGAGGGTGGGAAAACAGAGAAAGAAGGAAAGAAAGAAGGAAGGAAGAAAGTAAATGAAAGAAGGGAAGGGCACAGAAAGGATTGGAAAATACAGGTGGAAGAGAAGGGAAGAGTCAATAGAATGAGATAGTTGAGACTGTGTCCCTGCAACCCATCCCTTTGCCTCCCGGGAGTTTGATGGTGCCGCTGAGGTGCTTGCCCCAGGAAAGCTCCCGAGGTGTTCCCCGCATCCAGCACCTTATTCTCAGGCAGGCAGGTGGGACCCCCGACCCAGGTGTGCCGGGCTACCGCAGCTCACCTGGCTCCGGTGACACGCTGGCAGCTGGCAGGTGAGCGGCTTCACCTTCCCCCGCTGGCTCACGAGTAGAAAATGAGGGTGACGCCGGCTGGATGGGGCTTTTATAGCCCTGATAAAAATAGCGCTGGCTGGCCGGTGATCGGGGGGCCGGAGAGATGTGACTGAGCAGAGACAGGCGAGAGGGCTGGGCTGGAGGCGGCGAGCCTTCTCCCCAGCACACCTGTCACGGCTCTGTGTTTGCTCAGAGCAAATATTGACCCAGGGAAGGCAGGCTGGGCAAGGGAGGCGATTAGCCCACCTAGATTAGAGGCAGAGCAGGTCTCTATGCAAACTCTCCAGGGCTGCCTTTGTTAATGGGAGCCTGATGGGCTGATAGGAGCCAGGAGCCTGGATGCTTGGCCGGCGTTGGGGAGGAGGAGGTGGTGGTGGGGAGAGGAGGAGACATTCATTAACCTGCACTGGAACAACACCAGCTGTCACTTTTCCACCCACTTGACTGGCTCACTTTGCAGCCAGGGGTGAGGGGAGAGTGGAGGGCCAGGGGAGACAGGTGTGGGGTACCCTACCTGGGCAGCTCTGGGCTGGGGACTGCTTGCTTGCAGTGCTTTGGGCTGCTAAAAGTGAGGGAGCAGAAAGGTCCCAGGGATAAAGAGCAAAGCCATTGCCTACCCCAAGCAACCTGACACTGAGTACCAGTAATGGAAAGACCCTCTTTCCCCCACTCCAATATGCCCATTCATGCTAAAGACCCTTTAGGCACACTAGGGCAATGCACGCTTCATTTAGAGGAGCCCACAGACCTCCAAGAAGGGCAGTGAAGCAGAGCTCAACAAACCCACTTCTGCTCGCTCTCTTTGGGAGTGTTTCCAGCGCAGCCACGTGGGCCAGGTGCCAGCTCTCCCAATGCACCTGCAAGAACAGGATGTGTTTCGATACATGTGCACATGCCTCCCTATGCGGTCACTGCATCCCAGAATCACCCCAGTCTCCTGCATCCAGCCTGTGTCACTACTCAGTGGGGCAACCAGTGCAGACACCCCTATGGTGGCTCTGGGGGTGGCGTGCAGAGCCTGTGGGGGCCAGGAGGAATTTAGACACACTCCTGCAGCATCCAGCCATGCTCCTCAGCCTGGACAGTCTTCAGCTGATCTCAGCTGGAGCCAGAAGGAGCTGGGCGATATCTCTGGGTTACTCTGGCACCCGCTGCTCCCTGGATAACAGAGCATGAATTTTGGCTGTGGTGGCAAAAGAGGTTCCTTTGTGCAAGTGCACTGGTGTGTTTGTTTGTCTAGATGGGTGTGTTTGCCAGTGAGGAAGGGGGTAATTCTGCTTTAACCCCCACAGTGGACACTTGCAGGTATCTTGGTCCTGGGTGTGCTTTAGAAACTGCCACCATTGCTCTTTCCAGAGCTGGAGTAGGCTTACAGGTTGAAGTAAATGGATTCCCAATTGTAAGTGGATAGTTACCAACCACTGCCAACCAACTCTTCTTCCTTGGAATCTTGTCCCTCTCTGTGCAGAGCCTGACACAGGGAGGAGCTGGACCGATGTCAACATGCTGGCCTTGGTCACCCTGATCCTCTTTCCCAGTAGTTTTGCCAGCAAAGGAATGCAGAACCACCGCTGCCCTGGGTTGTGGTGCTAAGAGGAAATGTGAGGTTCCTTCTCCTTTTGAAGCTGTACAGACCCTGATGATTTGGTTTAACTGCTTCTCCTTTCCTGACATGGGCAATGTGCTAGGCAGGACTCTCACCTCTCCCTGCTGGGGCACACTCTGGCAGAGCGGAACAGCAGCTCTTGGCACAGGATGCCTGGCTGTGCTCCTCTTTCCAGAGAAGTCAGAAAACTCCTAACACCACATCGGTGCTGCTGTATTTCCAGCAGACATCTCCTAAGCCTATGTGCTCTGTCAGAAATGCTCTCTCATCTCAGCCTCTCTCTTGCAAGGCCGCTGTCCCACCATGCACCAAATAACAGCAAAGCTTGCCCTTGCAGGGTTGCCCTATGAAAAATAGGAGGAAAGCAGGTCCCTTGAGCTTGCAGAGTGCCCTACACCAGGCAGCTACCCCAGGGAACACTTTTCACCTGCCCTGGCATCTCCAGGGCCGCATCCACCAGTGTGTGCTCTTCCCTAGCAGGCAGGCAGTGCTGGGACCAAGCCCCTGCTCATGCTCTCAAGAGGGCTGGCCCCACCACAGGCAGGCTCAGCCTCCTCTCGCAGCAGCCAAAGGCTTGTGCTGCCTCGCTGCCCCACGAGGACTGACTAGCTCACATCAGAGCATCTTTCTCGTGTCTCTCAGGAGCCACCATGTTGCCCTCGTCTGACCAGAGCGTGGATTAAAATGTCCCCCTTCTCAAACACCACAGCAGCACAGCAGAGCCAGCAAAGCCCAGAGTCTCAGACATGGGAGACCAAGGGTGAAGAGTCTTTGCCCAGCTCTGCCAAGGGTTTTGGCAGGTTCACTTTCATGTTTTTGCTCTCTAGATTTTGCCCTACCTTTGCAAACATTGCAGCCTAGTTAGGGCAGGACCTCTCCAGGTTCCTACCTAATTCACAGTAGGGGGAAAGAAAGGGCTGATCCCAGCCAGGGGCTGTGAACACCTGCAATAGGGAGCCCAGGCACTGCCACCTTCCCCACATGGACGCAGAGCCACATTAAGTGGGCCTTTGTAGGGGATTCAGGCTCCCTCAGCTGCGATGGGACAGCAAAGCCTTGCAGACACCCTGTTAGGAAAGCCCAAGAGCAGCTTTGTTCCATTCGCTTTATTTTTGAGACAATAGCACGATTCAGCAGGTGTTAAATGTTTTAAGGGGATTCAGGATAGCTTCTGTTGCCCACCTGCCCCAGGGCCGTTTCACCCCTCCCTAGGAAGGAGGACTAGCAGCCAGAAAAAAAAAAAAAGCCTGTTGTGTGTTGCATTAACCACTTGATGACTGAGCACACAGACAAGCAGCAGGAGTAGGGCAGCCCCCGTAGGATGCCGGTCTCACACTGTCCTCACTCTGGCCACATAGTCTGCAGGCAGCTTGGCCTGGCTTGCCTGGCCACCAGCCCCAGCCTCATGGGAGTTCACCCACTTCACCACCCAAACACCTTCGGCAAGCACCAGGACGCATATCAACAGTATCTCCGTTAGAGAGATGTGCATTAGAAACGTGTCTGGTGTTGGGACAGGGGCCAAATCCAGCCGTGGATGCCAGTACAAGCAGCTCAGACTTTATCCTGCCTGAGGTCCAAACGCAGTTAGCAAAGATGTAGCTTCTTCCTTCCTCTGGGAGCTGGGCTGTGGGTCCAGCTCTGCTATAGGCCCATGGTTCATTGCCTTCACGCTTTGCAGTGAGTAGCTGCAGAGCCTCTTGCTAAGGAACAAGGCCTCCCCACCAGTGCTGCACATCTCTGCCCACCCTTCACTTTGCCATGCACCAAAGATCCAAGCATGGAGAGAAGCAGTAGGGAAGCACTGGAGGAAGTCATGGCCCCCAGGTGAGTGTTGCTGTGGGCTCCCTTCTCAGCAGGGCTCTCCACAGTAGTGCCTGGGGGTGCTGCTGTCTCTCATTCTCTTTGCGAAAAAGGACAGTGATGTGGCTCTGTGGCTCCATCACACATGTGAGTGTCTTACAAAACCAGGCCCAAGTTCTGTTCCCAGTTTCAGAAGAGGAAGTAGGATTTTCCCCAACATGGGAAAGCAACTGTCCCAGGCATATTTTTATTGGAGGATGAAGATAAAGAAGAAAAGTGTTTGACAGCTGCTAATGGCTTTGCTTAGCACAGCCGAGTAGTTCTGGTTGATGGGCACCAGAGAAGATCTACAACAGAGGTGACACTCCACCATCTCACACCCTCTGCCAAGAGACAAAGGAAGAAAGATCTCTTCTCTCAGAGTGTATGTAGCTCTCAAACTTTTTGCTCCCTGCCTCACCTGTTGTTGAAGGCACTGTCTCAGAGCTCTCTCCTACTAGAGAGATAATGAGAAGTGAATTTAGCTCTGAGAGTGCTCCAAGGGGCAGGTGCAATGCCAGTCCTGTTTCCTCCAGGTCCAGGCTGTGTTCAGCACAGGAGAGCAAGGAGGATGTGAGCTTTAATGACTCAAAAATCATTCCCTGCACATGTGTCTGCTTTCAGGCTCCATCCATTTGCTCTTGGGTATCATACCAGACTAAACACAGAATTTGCCATGTCGACCTATCTGTCCCACAAGGCAGAGGAGTTAATGGGGATGCAGTCCAGAGAGCATCAGATCATGCAGCAAGTCTGAGGATGGAAAAACTCTCTGACCCCATTTCCACTGCTCCAGGCTGCCCCTGGGCTTCTTCAGGCAGCTGGATTCCACCTGCTTTAGAAGGGCAGTGAGGCTCCTGCCCCTGCCTGTGTCAGACATTTGGGAAACCTGTAGTGAGCATCTGAAGTCAGCAAAACCTAGTGACCAGGCAGAGTCACCCCAAATGGACTGAACAGCCAGGCCCTGCTGCCACGTTGAGCTGAGGAGGAAGGAAGTGGTATCCCATCACCTGTTCAGCACCAGTCAAAGCCCAGAGGAAGATAGAAAAGCTTCTGTGATGTAGGAGACCAGGCACCTAGAGTGCTGGGGAGGGAGGAGAGGGTCTGCACTTCTCATGAGAAGGACCCATGACCCATGTGAAGGCCCCAGGCACCCAGGTTTAGCTCAGGAGCTGGCAGTGCCTTTGCTCTATCTTTGACAACGGGAACATCTCGGCCCTGGGGCTTAGTAACAGTTACGTATGCGGGGCTCCTGCACAGAGTGGAGTGCTGTGGTGGTGCTGGGTGAGCTGCAGCACACCCAGGCACAGAAGGCAGCTGCCCTCTGCCAAGCAGGGTGAAAGCCCTCTGCCAAGCAGGGTGAAAGCCCTCTGCAAGCTCTTCATTTGTCATAGAATGACCTGAGTTGAAAGGGAACCACAAGGACCATCGAGTCCAACTCCTATCCCTGTGCTGGCCAATCCCAATCCTTACAGCATGTGTCTGAGGGCATTGTCCAAATGCTTCTTGAATATTGACAGTATGGTCTTCTCTTGGGCTGCAAGGGGAGAAGCTGCTGCTCAAGTCTTGGGTGGATACTGGCACTGGCAATAGAGGGCAGGAGGGTTTGGAGGGTGATATCAGCTGCATCCATCCCACCAGCACGGAGTGGCTGGATGAGTGCTGCGAAGCAGAGCCCTTAGCAGGGCTGCAGAAGAGAGGAGATGCTGCAAACCCAGCCCCGATGCCTGGCACGGCAGGCCTGCGGAGCAGGCAGCCGGTGCCCAGCACCAGCCTCAGCTCCGCGCTGGCACCTTTGATTTCTCACAACTAGCACTGCCACCTCCCGGCTGTGACAAACCCCGCGCTTTCACAGCGACACCCTCCCGCAGTCTGCCGGACCCTGTGCACCAAGGCTCAAAGCGTGCCCTTCCCCGAGTCACAGCCTTGCAGTTTGAAGAGGGAAGAGCTTCTTCACGGTGCTCCCAAACCCAGATACACTGATTAGGTACGTTACAAGCCAGTGTTTGTGTGCCCAGAGGCCAAACTCCTTTTATTGGGCTGCAGAGCGTGCTAGATGGTACTGCAGCTGCTCTCTCAGGCTGGGTCACTCTCTGTGGGACCTGCAGCAGCCACCAGAGCAAAGAGGGGAGGAGGATTTAGTACCTGTGTCCTACTGATGTCAGCAAGGTCTCAGCAGCTCCATGCCCAGCTGTCAGTCCTTCCTCAGGTACATTTCAAAGCAGAATCCACTCTGTACCCAGCTGGTACAGACTGGGGGCAGTGGGAACAGTCACAGTGGTTGTCCATATTCTCCCTGTAGTGCAAGGAGGTGGCTTTCTGATGATGTGGCCAACCATAGAGAGGAGAGATCTCATGAACTACAACTGTGGAGTTGCCAGAGGATTCAAACCGGAGCTGAGAACAGAATTGGGGCATATATCCCAGAAGGCAGACAGCATGCTGGGCTCAGGTCATGGTGCGGGAGGATCAAAGTTGCTCTGGACATCACAGGGATGAAGAATGGAGACAATTGATGTGCTTGAAGAGCTCAAGCAGCATGCTTTTCATGTTGGGGGTGCTGGATTGGTGATTCTGAAAGTGAAGAAACTGCTGTTGGAACAGAGAGACTGCAGCCTGCTGCAGCCTCTCTCCTCCGACAATCAACCCTCCCTTCTCATGAAGGATCATGAGAAACACTCACTGTCTATCTGGACAGGAGTCCTGCAGCTCAGGAGATGACGTCTCCATCCAACAACCCTCTCTCATCCTTCCTGAATCCCATATCCCTGCACTTCTCCCCAAGCTGGGGCAAATCGTCATGCTTTGTTCTCAACCCCGAATCTGCCTCCTCTCCAGTAGTAATTCCCTCAACCTAACTAGATCCCACAAGAGCTTGGACTACAACTGCTTTACTGCCCTTCTGCTGTCAGAGGCTGTGCTGCTGGCACCTTGACCACATTTCCCAAGAGACTCTCCTTGTGCTGGGCTCTCCAGTTCCTCAGGCCAGACCCTTCTGCCAGCAGTTCGCTCACAGGGCCCTGCCCCAGAGCTGCACAATGGTCTCATGACCAAAGAAAGCCTGTAGTGTTACCACCTCCAGTCTTTGCCTCAAGACAAGCCCGAAAGGGGCAGAGGCATTGAGACGGGATTCTCCTTTTAGCACAGGCAGCCTTGACATTGATAGGCAGCAACCCAGGTAATCCACGTGGTCTAGAAAATGAGCTGTGCTTCTGCCTGACATATTAAGGACAGGTTCTGTCCTGCACTGAAGCACAGATACACTCTGCTACCTTGGGAAAGGGCTGGAGGGCAGAGCAATGACCCTGGGCCGGGCTGTCAGCACCACCTCTCCACGGCTGGCTTCAATCAGGATGTTCTGCAGTGTATTTTCCAACACCAGCTCCACCACGTTCCCAAAGGTTGGCTGCCTGGAGGGATAAAAGTACAGGCAGAGGACAGCTATCAGAAACCAGATAAGGCAGATTGCTTGCTGTGACTCCTCCCAGAACACATTAGGCACAGCAGTGGAGCACACACTGTCTCCTAGATGCTAAGGCCATTGAACCAAAGGCTTGAGCAATGGGGTGCTGACCCTTCTTCCAGATCTGCCACCAGCTGGCCTCAGGCCCTGACCTTGGACATAGCTGGATGACAGTGCTTTTACTGGTTTCACCCTCCAAACTGTGCTGTAGTTACTATTTGTGCATATGCTTGTGGCCTGTAGCAGTGTGCAATAGTGTAGGTACAGCAAATGCAAGGTGATGAAATACTGCAGTAAAAATAATAGGTGAGGTAAGCACCCAATGCATTCTAACACAGTGAGGAGTGTGAGCGTAAAACAGACTTCACTCACCACCAGTGTCCTGGCACTGGCCCAGGGCTCAGCCCCAGGACACAGCAAACCTGCACTCTTCATAAGCTGCACTCAGAGCACATAAATCACCCCAGCAGAAATACTGCAGGGCAGAAGCAGAAATGGGTTTCTGGCCAGGTGATGTGTTGCCATGGCTCTCCAGTATGTGCAGCTCTCACCTTTTCTATGTGAACTCTTCCTTACCTGCTCATCGTCTCTCTCTGCTCCCTCAACTGCTCATGGTGCAAAATCTCACTTATCTTTTCCCAAGACTCCAGCAAATCATTCTCGGGAGAGGTTTCCTGCCTCATTTCTTTTCTCTTTCCGTCCTTCTCAGGGTAAAGATCTGAGGAAGCAGATTCTCTGAAGGAGACCATGGAGCTCTGTCTCACATCCTGGAGCTCTGCTGATTTTTCACACTGGAACTGGGAAAAATATGGAATGGACTCATCCAGGCTTCTTCTCACTGTGTCATGGAACTGGGTGTTCTCCAAGAGGCCTCTGGAAGGAGGAAAATAAGGGATGAGTCCCAGCAAATCAGATATCTGTATGATTCCAGAGGATCAGTACAAGACACTACAAATCAGAAGAAAACCCTGACTGATGTCAATGCTTAGTCTCTCCCTTCTTTCTTTCTGGGCCTAAGGGAGACAGCAAGATAGCTTGAGCTAAGGAAACTGCTTTTTCTTCCATAGCACTAGTTCTTTACATTTATGCAGTTGACAGACAAAATAGGTGAATTCCAACACAGCCTGTTCCAAGACCACGGCAGACAGAGTGCCCTGGTTCCTGGGCAGTGACAATGTTCACTACGCAGAGATGGGGCCAGTCCCTCGCTGGGGAACAAGACCTTCCCTTTGACTGTCACACTAGGACACCTGAGCTCGTAGTCCCCACAGCAGCCTTTGGCAGGCTGGATCCCTTGTTCTGGTGAAGCAGGAGTGCACAAACTCCTCTGGGATTAGCAGAGAGCTGACCATGCTGCACGCAGTCCCCTGGAGGATAGGGGCTCAAAACCATGTGAGGGTGAAGGGAAACGCACCTGATGACACCAGTGAGTATGTGACTCACTATCTGCATCTCCTGTCTGGAAGCAGCAGCCAGGGACAGCCATTTGGGGTCCATGTCCATCCCGTCTCTGTCCCTACTCCTATCCACAAACTTGCTCTCCAAGGGCCAGTCACTGAAGGGGCTGGGAAAGAATGAGTTGTTCCATCAGTGGCAGCACTACTGAACCCAACTAGCCAAACACTGCAGGCACACAGGGAGAGGTGCAGGGTTCCAGGGGAGGAGTGGGAGCTGCTGCATTTGTGACAGCAAAGGGGCACTGTCATAAGAGAGGAGCAATGACCTCTGTTAGTATCTCCCTTTTGAGAGTGGGAGAAAAAAGGTCATGTCAGCTAATGCTGGGAAAAACAAGGCACCTCCATTGCACTGGAGAGGAGCAGAGCAGAGCTCCAAGTCCAGTGCATACCACAGCATGGGCAGCCCTGGCTCAGATGAAGATGCCAATCCAAAAAGCTGGATGTCTTACCAGTACAAGAAGTATTTGGGGAACTCTGAGATGAAGTTGCTGAAGAAGTCCTCAGTAGAGTAGGACCTGGCTGTCACACTAAGGTGTAAGAGGATGGGCTTGGGAGGCTCTGGTTTGACCCATTCCTGAGTGGCTTCTTTGTCCAACAGCCGCCTCCTCTCAAAGTGTCCAGCCAGCAGATTTGGCATAGGGTGGTTTTTAATAGGGGGCAATGTCTGTAAGAGAAAGAAGTGGTAGGTACTCAGTTGCTTCTTTGGCCACAGGTAGACTGGTATAGGCATGGGAACTGGAAAGTCCAGCTGCCAGAGCCACTAGATCCTGGACAGGAGACATTGTGAAAATTATCTTGGCACTGCAGTACCCCCATCAGACATGAGCAGCCCTACTGGAAATCAGGTTCACCCACTCCTCTCACTGCCTAGTGTACCAGCCCCGAGTGTCAGCAGGGCTTTAGGGTCTTCCCAGCGCCCTCAGGGCTCTTGTGCTGTGATCCATTCCTGGGGAACTCTGGGAGACCACCTCCACTGTTCTGAGCACACCAGAAGTGCTGTGGGAGAAGGGATGTGCAGGAACACATGCAGAAATTTCACCCCAAAGCCTGGGAGGATACTGGGGACTGGAGACTGACTCCAGCCATACTACATGAGCCCGTTTGAGTCTGCATTACCAGCAGTCAGTTTGAGAGGACTTCCTTAAGGCAGGAGTAGTCCAGAAGTCTGGGCCAGAAGGAAACCACCCAGCTTTGGAGAAACCCTTATGCAACACAGGATTTCAATGACCTTTGGCACATAACTGTCCAGCATTTGGGAACGAGACCAGAAGCCTTCACTTCTCCTGACACAGACAAAGCAGGTCATTTCAGGCTCTAGATTGTCACTCAGAGCTAAAACCCTGGAGGACTAAATGAAATTGGTTCTACTTTTCCCCAACCATCCTTATGTTCATCCCAGTGAATGCCTCAACCTACATCACTGATCACACCTAAACAGCATAGGACAGCCAGTCCAAGCTAGAGCTGCCCCGAGCTGACACCTTCATACAGGACAGTGCGGGCACTCTGCTGGGTCCCAGGAGCACTTCTACAGCCTCACTATGGTGGCAGACCTCAAATAACAAGCTGTGCCTTATAGCAAAGTCAGTTTGCTCAGGCCCATCCTCGCATCAGTTGCCTTTAACTCTTCCACATCTCAGGTTAGCTAGTGGTCCACAAGCTCGCCTGCCACTTTCACAGCACAGCTGGTGCTGACTGGAGACACAGCATGGCTCTGCCTTTGGGCCCAGGCAGTTCTGCAGAGTCTCACTGGGACCTTGTCTCATATCTTGCTACCACAGCTAGAAAACATGTTGTGCAAACACAAAAAAGTTGTGCAAACTTGAGGGGAAAGAGATGAGCCGGGCAAACTGAGCTTTAAAGCTTTCCATGCACTTAAGGTAGATCCTGCCTGCAGCTTCTCCCAAGGCACAGAGAGCAGCAAGGGCAAAGTCTGCACCACATCACGCCAGGGTCCTGCTGCTTTCCGTTGTGGCACACATTCCATTGTGACACACATTCCATTGTGGTCCCAGTGTGAAACCAGTCCAGGTACCAACTGCCCTGCCCATGTGCATCTTGTCTGCTTATCCAAAACCTTTGCCCCAGTCATGACTGTATATTTGGTTCCAGTTCTACTTCCCTTTCACCTCAGTTGGAAAGTTACTGCCCACAGGACACAGCCAGACAGTCTGATTCTTCTGGCTCCTCCAAACAATCTGTCTCCCAAAGCCTTGAAGCTACAATTGCTGCTGTGCTCTCTGTCCAGGCTCCCACGCTGTGATAGCCAGAATCTGCCTCTTTTCTAAAGCAGTCAGTTTGATTCTACTATGGGTGAGAGAGGCCTGATTTACCTTGTACTTCCTGATCATAGCCGGGGATTCAGAGAGATTTTCTGTCTCAGTAGAATCTGATGACCTCTAAAAAAAAAAGGAAAGGAAGAGAAATCAGTGTACGAAAGCTATGGAGCAAAACAAGACTCCAGGATTCTGTTTTACTTTGCCTCAGCTAAGAATCAATGATCTCGTCTTAATGTTCTTCTCTCAGACTACATTTTTAATGTTAGTTACACATTTCTCTGTAGTGTTTATTCATCATAAAAAATCTAGTCATCTGTTTCCAGAGCCACTGCTTTGTTGTTTTTTTTTTCCCCTAAGGTTTCTCATGCACTTCCAAGTGTTAGATGATTATTGGCAAATTTAGAGTTTGTAAGGTGATCAGAAAAATAAGTTCCCCACCTGCTATCCCCTCTCTCAATGTCAAAGACAGTGCAAGAGGATTCTTGGCTAGAAACTAAGATCTCATTTTCCACTATTCACAGATTAGTTATGAGATCTTGAGTAGATCAGAGCCTCATGTCCTCTTATCAACTTGCCTAGATTTTCTTAAAGAATATTTCTTGTTGACACCTGGCTGCTGTTACTGAGCTGAGATAAGGTGGTGTAAAGTTCTGGCAATACTTACACCTGCAGGTGACTTTGGCTTCTTCTTAGTCACAAGGTCCTCCCCTGTGATGGTGAATTCCACAGCCTGCCGTTCTTTCTCCCTTTCCCACTCCTGCAGGCCCTTCTTGTACTGAACCAGGGCCTCATGGAGATATACCTATGAAGTAGACCATAACCAGACAGAGTAGGGCTAGAAATGAGCTGCAAATAACACAAGCTCTGTCTCAAGCCCACGTCTGTCACCTGTTCCTCCCTTCCAGGAAGTCACAGCCAGAGCCCAATCCCTTTCCAAGTCTTCCAATGGCAGGAAGGGGAGAGAACAGTGCTATTATAAGAGTAATACAGAGAAGACACAATCTCCTGCCAAAGGATACCTGGAAAGTGTCCAGAGGGACACTACTGCAAGTCTGTGCCCCAACTACTAGAATTAAAGAAGCAATATTTGCTTTTTATAGATATTTAGGTCTCTGACACCCACTGACAGCCACTCTCACTCAAACCATGGCTTCTAGTATCTGAATTCAATTTACAAAGCCATGTATTGCACAATTACACCTCATCTAGTGAGCCAGCCAGAGACACTTAAAGCATCAGGAGAGATGAAGCTCATTATCTTCAGTAATGAGTACTGGCCAGCATTATGGACCAAAGAAGGATTCCTTCAGCTGGAAGCAGCAGGCAGCTGACTGCTGTGACCAGCCCCCTGGGAACTGCAGTGACATGTCCAGATGATGGTAATACACAGATACTTCCTGGGTCTCACCTCACACACCAGATCGATGCTGTAGAAGGAAGCCCTTCCTGAAGGTTGCAGGGTGATGAAGCAGGGGATGCTCTCTCCAGGCTGCACAACCCCTGACTCTGGAGCAATCTGCAACACCTGGGGGGAGAAAAAAAGCCATAGAGGAGTTGTTTTACCATCCTGTGCCTCCTCTTTGCAAGAAATACAGGAGTGTGGGAATTCCCTTCCCAGAGGTATGTGGCATGACAGAAATGCAGCTAATATATTCAAAGAATGACCACGGACTTTTTACTGGTAGACAGGGTTCTGAGATTCATTATTGCATCCTGTATCCTCACGAACGTCTTCAGCTTCCCCTTCCCATATGAATTCCTGTCTTTCTCCCCATCCTAACCCTTGCCTTCACTTTTCACTGCTTTTTCCTTTCATCAGCTTTCATCAGTACAAAAAACATGTCTGTAGGATGGTTTCTGATTGTCTGGTTGCAAATGGAGTGGAAAGTTCTTTTGTGGCACAAAAGTAGGGCTGTAGAGGAAAGAGAAGGAAGGACTCACCCTCTTGTCTCTACAGGTGCTTATCTGCCAGGAAAATGCAACAGCCTTACTCTCTGAGGCACTGTTGAGAAAGACCAGTCGACTGGCTTTGGTGCAGCTTGGTATATTTCCAAGACAAATCCTGTGGTGTGACAACGTGACTGCCTGCAGGAAGGAAGGTGAAAACAGGAGGAACAGCAGTGAAGGAAGATGGGATGTGGGCACTGGATAAAGGCAGTCACACAGTTATCTTCAGGTTATCCAGCAATTCATAGATAATATTAGCCAGTTACCTTTACAATAACAATCAAGGGAGCATTATATTGCTCTCATTTTCTGCTCTGGTTGCAATGACTCTTTGTGGCAAGAGGATGGCTCTATTGCAGTGGGATTGAGTGAGCAATGACTAGAACATAACGCTAGTGTTGGGGTAAGACAGGATCTCAGGAGCACAGAGGAACAGCAGCATCAAGATTCTCTCTGCAGCACTTTCAGTCCAGGCCTTTTCCTGCTTCAGCTGGCAAACATGTGAGGTGTGTGCTTGTGCAAAATACTCATAAACCCCAGTGTGAGCTTTGGGAAACTGCTCCCTACTGCGCCTTGCTGCTAATACACTACTAGTCTGTCCCATTCTTCTGGCACAGAACAAACTCTAATTAATTACACTGATCATTAGAGAAGCTAATGACTCTTGGTTATAGACAACAGAGCCTTGAGGAATGGTATCTTTGTTGGCAGCCTGAGACAAACTTTTAATCATCTTCTCTTTGCTTTATCCAGGAATGCAATCGCCTTGTTGGAAGCCAAAAAGCATACGTAACTATGGCAAGGCTCCAAAGCAGGCATGTTAATGTCACACAGGATGAATCCTTTACCTGCCTGGAGCACGCTTCTACTGATGCTGCTCAATGCTGATTCACTACGCTGGATCTGTGGCTGAGTTTAACAACAGATTGTCCAGGCAGGCAGGCCAGCTCCAGCCAGGCCAAACAAGCTCCTGCTGAGCCAGCGATGGGTCAAACAAGTGCCCAGGAAGGTGCCTGAATTAGTGACCATCCTGCAGTCTGTGTTCAGCTTATGCATAACTTGAATTTGACTGTGAAATGGAGGCAGCCAAGCCCTGACAGGGTATGTCAGGAGAATTTTATTGAATTAATTACCAAAGAAAAGACATGGCAGGTAGCTGTGATGGAAGGTGACTTTTAATAGAAAATTCAGAAAATGAACAAACCCTAAAAACTTTTTGTTTCTAATGGCAGTGGAAGCAGCAAGCTGTAAGGAAGTCACCTTTCAGAACAACTCCTTTATACGAGTTAAGCTCTAGATGACTTGCTGGAAGAGAAATATCTTGTTCTGTCTTATTGCAATGAACTCCTGTGCAACACAGGCTACTGCCAAAGGCGGTCACTTCCATATTTCAGTCTCTCACACATTTTTGGACTACTCACATTATTCGTATCAGCATACCAGGACTTACCTGCTCAGGCACAATTAGTTTGGTAGAGCCTGGAAAGACTGAAGGAGACAAAACTTTGCTGGATGTGGCAGTGTCTCCTTCAGTATTCGGATCATAGCCTACTCCCTGGAATGTGATCAGAGCTGATTCACCCCCCAGGACGTGAATGGGAACATCAACCTGCCTTGGACAAAATAGAAGTATTAAATCCAGAATCATATCTGGGAGAGATGTGCAAGAAGCTAGTATACTTGCTAATGGCCTAGTCTAAATATACCACTCGCATGGGTGAGAAGAAATCCAGTCTCTTCTGCTCTTTCAGGCCTTGACCTTCCCTGCTAACCCAGGAAAGCTGGATAAGGAATCAATTAGCCAGGCCAGTCACTGCATGAGATGGGCAGGGAATCCCTCTTGGAGCAAAAGCTGGAGTTCTAAAACTCTTTCCACACCCACATGCATTTGCCACAGAATTAGGTAGTAAGTAGTGCTCCAGCTGTGGGCCTGCCTGCTGCAGACGAGGACAGAGGTCTTTGGGAAGGCTGTTTCCAGAGGGCTGCAGCAGTGCACACTGCAACAATAAAACACACTGACTTCAGTCTCTTTGGTAGGAGTTGTTGGAGGCCAACAGTGAACCAAAAGTCTGACCAGATACTGCCTATACCTCTGGTCACTGTTTGATCCTTGAGAAATATCTATTGGGTTGACTCTGGTTGTGGAAGAAATGTGTTCTTTGGGAAGAAAAAATTATGAGGTAACAATTTATCTGCTCTGTTTCTTGACCAGACCAGCCACTTATTTCCTCTTAAGTCTCTTTGCTTCTTGGAGGAATGGAGCTCAATTCAGCTGTAGCATGACATGGAACAACCATCAATAAGAGATCTAAAGAATTTTAGGCACACAAAAACACGCTCCACCCCCTCCTCATTTCTGGTGGAGAGTCAGAGGGGAAACTGCTCCCTACTGCACCTCGCTACTAGCGTAAGGGGAGTCTTACCAAGTATGTTCTGTCTTCCAGTGGTGAAAAGATCCACTCAATGTGGCCTATTGTGCCAGGGGGGATTTCTCCCCTAGGAGTTAGGCATACAAACACAGGATGCTGAAAATGCTCCTTCTGGATCCACATAATACTGTCCAGTTGAACCTCAAACATCACAGGCATGGAGCTGCCATTGTAGACTTCATAAATCTGAAGTGAGTCAGAGACCGCAGAGCTTATTATACCAGGCACAAGTTGAACTAGTTAACACTTCCCCAGAGGACTCTGATAAGCATTAGTAATTAATTAATCAGCTTGTCTCCTAAGAAAGAGGAGACCTCATGGTGTCAGGATTTATTGCTGAGGCTCTGACAGGAGACTGTGCTGAAGGTTTATCATCATATATGTACATTGATAGCTACAGTGTCTCTGCAAGCGGTGCCCTGCAAATTCAGTCTAGGATAAAATTAATACAAATTAGCTAAAGGGATCACTGTAAAGCAGATTACTTGAAATGCAAACCCACTTATATTAAAGTGATCTTAATTCAATTCAGACTTGTTCATTTCCCAAGTAAATTAGGCAGAACAGAATCAAAGCTGCCTTTTTGCTGAATAAGTATTGTAAGAAGTTCAATTAGTTTACAAAAAAATATTTAGGATTTATTTTCAGAGTGCCTAGAGCAGCTAGACAAGTCTTCACTTGAATCCAATGCAAGAGAATAGTGTAACAGCCCAACACATCTCATACGCAGACTGGCTAGAGTGAATCCAAATCTTGTCCAACTGGAGAGAGGCACTTTCCCTGCTGCCATCCCAGTAGCCATTTCCAGGCTCCTCCTCCTACTAGTCCCAAATTTCTACTGTGATTGTTTTCTGTGCAGGCTGTTCTGTTCCTTGGGAAATGCCTCAGACACTGCCTGCCCTTGAGACACAGTAACACTAGCTCCTTTCCTCCACTGCTGCTGGGTTTGACCCCAGGATGCTCACCTGTGTGGGGGGGCTGGAGGTCCCAATGGCAATGGGTGTGAAGAGGTGCTTAGTGGATGCAAAATGAATGTATCGCTGGTCCTGTTCCACTGTCACACCACTAAAGTTCAGCTACAGGGGAAAGAAACACAGTCACTTTCTCACAAGGCCTTGGCCCCACCCCTAACAACTGCACAAGGGCTATGAAGGACTCTGCAACCTGAGGGCAACACAGCTACAGATTTAAGTTGATAATACCAGAACAGCATGTCCTAAGAAAAAGGCAAGGAGATGGGAAGCCTACTCAACTGTTGGCTCTTCTCTGAAAGGTTTGCACCTCGCTTGAAAGAGAATGTACTTTTTTTCCCTATTATGTCAGGCATCAGCCTCAGCCTCTCTTCGCAAGTGTATAGTAGAAATTCTCCGTGAATGAAAGTGTATGATCTACACATAGCAGAGTGTGCAGCTGTGACAGCTAAACCCTTTGGAAAGACAGGATTCTAGCTAAGTAATGGCCTCCTGTTAGAAAGACCATCTGGATGTCCTCACTCTGGAGGACATCCTGCTTCACGATTGTGTCTAACAGTCCAAAAGCTGTAAGAAGATCCCAGCTGAATTTTAAGTGATCAAGTAATGATTAACAGTATCCTGTTAGCAGAGCAGCCACCAGACACTTAAAGCAAAGTGAAGAGATTTAGAAGAGACTTCATGAAGAGACACAGGATTCTGCATTTTGAGAAAATTGCAGTCAGGTTAGAGATGAGTCATGATGCATGATTTCCTGCAGGATTGCTCCAAAGAACCCCAGAGCTGTCTACCTAGAGACAGAGGCTGTAAAGCAGTCACAGAGCTGGTAATGTCTTTGCATAGGCAAAGGGAGCTAACTCACTGCAATTCAAGATCAGCTAAGCCTAAAGCATGACTGTTTTTCAAGTGCATATGCAGAAGATAGAGAGGATGTTTGCAATGTCAGGTGGGTGCCTTGGACAGATATCTACAGGGGACACTGTATCAGCTGCTTAAACAAGAGCAGAGAATGCTGATTCCTTTAAACAAACCATTCCAGTTCTGCTCCATAAGCGAAGGGAGGAAGCAGACAAGACTAGAAATGCAATGCTAACAAAGTCCCACACGATCTTTTCAAAGCAGTATATGAGCATTCAACATCCTGAGAGCCTCAGCAAGGCAGATGCAATGCAAAACAGAAGGAGGACAAGAGCTATTACTTTCAGACTGGAAGGAAAAAAGGTACAGGAACGTTGCTGGATTTTAGGAGTGAAACACCTATTTATATTACTTGAGTCAAAAAGTCAAGTGGAGTCCATCAGACCACAACTGCTGAGGAAAAACTGCCACCAGCTTCCATAGACACAGGATGCAACAATTAAAGCACTATCAGTTAAAGGGAGACAAATGGAGAAACAGTGAAGGCCTGCTGCAACCAACTCTCCTTCCAGAGTGCACAGGCTTTGTCCCACGGTGATGACTTAGAGCATGAGAGGACAGAGGTGCCACATTCTCCAGGGAGGAGAGCAGCCTGGAGAAAACAGGCTGCAGGTGCTGACATCTCACAATACCTACGTAGCAGCTATAAAGCCCAAACAGTCTCGGTTTATGGATCCTGAGTGCTCAGGGATTCTCCTTGGGATCCAGCCCTTCTCTGCACAGAGTTCTGGGAACCAGCCTGCCTCATCCTGCAACACCTGCAAGGCTTTTCCTACTAAAACTGCTGAGCCAAACTATCCTGCAGCTCTAAGAACAAGGTCACAGCTGCACTCCTATAGGCAGGCTATGGCAACAAGTCAAAGGACAACCTATAGGAGTATTAGGCAGCAGGTCTTTCCCTCCTGCACAAAAGTGGGTAACACACAAGTCCCACAGACATTTCATCCTGCAGCCAGAAGAAATTGTCATGGGAAATCAGTTTGGGTCCTTCAGAGCGTCTAAAAATCCAGTCATCTCAGGACTGAAAGTTGGCCACAAAATGGAAAAGGAGTGATGGAGAAGGAGCTCCTTCTGAAGATGAAGCAAACAGACTCTGTTGGGGAAGCAGAGGAGTGGGAGGTCAAAATCTGTCCACACTAGCAGAGTCATCACAGAGGTTTGGGCACCCCAGAAATCATGCATTGGCTTGCAGGTGGCTAATATCAGTGCTCTGAAGCCAGGTAATTTGGAATTTGGCAGAACGACCAAGCAACGCCCTAGCTTGATGGTCTCTACCTCTGCTTATTGTTGCTTTCTCAAATTTCCAAAGCCTAACTTTTGGGTGACATAATGGCATTTAATCCTCTTAAGGCAAGCATATATTCTGCACATTTCACCAGATTCCCAGGTGAGGATCTGTTCAACCTGGGCACATGAGCACGCTCAGGGCAGTGTCTGCCACGAGAGCTGTCAGCTCTGTGCTCATCACACCATGACTGAAAGGAAAGAAGACACACTGTGCTCAGCCCCTCAATTGCCTTCTCTGCAGAAGGAGGAGCCTCTTCCACTACTGCTTTCTGATACTTAACAGTTGAGTACTGGCACTGTGGATCCCTGCAGGTTGTGACCACCTGCAATGTTCCAGGTCTCTAGACTGGCCTCTGCAGCTCCTATTGTAACTCATCCAGGGATCTTTTATCATCCCCAGGGCCCCCCATGATTTTTTCAGCCCTTTCTGCAGTGACTGCATGAGGCAGGGGGGTGGCCTCTGCTAGGTACCAAAGCCACTGGCTATATGGCAAGAGAGGATGCGTGCCCAATAGGCTTCTATTCCCTCACTCGCCAGCTGGTGACATGCTCACATCCACTCTCAGGATTGTGCCAGGCAGGCAGAGCACAGGGAGCCTGTCCAAGGGCTTTGAGGGAAGGCACAGTTAAGCCACTGTTTGAACAGCTTGGTCAAAGGGTTGGATTTTCAGCTGACAACAGTCCTGAAAGAAAAGAAAAATAAAAGAGATGTGTGAACACAATGGTGTCATAGGAAACTTTAGAGACAGACAGGAAGGCTCAGCCGGGCATGAGCTGTGCCCGGCAGAGCACAAGGTGACTTTGACTATAACTGACAGTTTGAGAGAGGGGGAGAGGGAGAAATTAGTTCCAAGTCGGAGGAAATGCTCATGGAAAACACACCACAGATCAGCTCTGGGATGCTTCAGCAAGCAGCATAGCAAGAAGAATGAGTAGCAAGCTCCTTCACCACTGGCAAGGAGAGATAAGCAGGTGGACAAAAGCATCAGGTCTGCAGTGGGAGTAGACAACCAGGAATGCAGAGAGTACCTTCTGGGCCTGGGGAAGCAGCTGCCTCTGTACCTAAGAGTCAGAGGATGCTATGCCAACCCTCTGCCAGCAAGTGTGTCCCCAGACTGCAGCCATTGCTGGTGGTACTTCTAGAGAAAAGCACATTCCAGGGGACTTTGAAGAGCTCAGAAAGCTGATGAGATGGAGAGATTCAGGAAAGCTGCATATGAGAGATGCCAGATGGGATGCAGAGGTGAACTCCAGGATCTGTGCGTGGAAGAACTCACAATGAGGCAGATGAAATGCAAGGAAGCAAGCACAGAAATCCTGTCCATGAGATATACTCTAGTGCAGGAAGCATGCAGGGACTGTAAAACCTAGGAGGGCTGTTTTGGACTTTGGAGCTGGCTTGGAGGAGGAAGCAATTCTGTACTAAAACCACCCATAAAATAAAAGGCTCAATAATAACAATTTTAAAAGTCCCCTTGCTGGGGAACCCAGCAGATGCTACATCCAAGGGCCACTCAGCCAATGCACTGCCACGTCCCACAGCACTGGAACCACATGTTTGTCAGGATGTTGGTTTTATGTCTCTGCTTGGCCTTGTGTTGCTGCCCAGTCAGTGCAGATTCCAGGGGAAGGCCCCAGTCCCCTGCATGCCATGCAGCTTCTGGGGAAAACACCTTGTAATTCAGTTCCTACCTGCTGCTGTCCTGCAAACAGAAGCAAGAGATACCTGCTACCTTACCAGAATCTCACGGCCATAGGAAACCTTCAGCAGGACAGGGAGGTGATCGGTGCCAATGAAATCATGTCTAGCAGTGCAAGAGGAGAGAAAGTGAAACATTAGAAACCAACCTTGTGCCCAGGGTGATATAATCAGGGTCACACAGTACATTAGAGACAATTCACTTCCCAGCTAAAGAGTCACTGTTGCATAAGGGCCACTGAGAGAGGGAGGGTGGGTGAAACACTGAGAGAGTGTTTGGGTGGGAATGAGTGACGCAATGTTGGTTTTAGTCATACACCAATTTAGGGAGCCAGGTTCCTAGGCCAATGCTATTTGAAATGCCAGTACATCTTAGATCAGGTCTGCTGTGATAGGGGAGGCATTCAGCTTCCTTTGCACCCTCCACAGGCACACAAGGGCCAGCAGCTACAGCAGATGACAAAAATAAGAATATTGCTGTATAGTTAAAACCACAAGAAGTGGAGCATCTTGTTTGTCTCCCCAGCTGACAGGTCAAGGCAGAGCAGTGTCCCCAGCACATCATGCTAAATGCCTCTTGTGCTCCGGTGTTAAAGCACATTATCAGACCCCTGAGGAAGACAAGCTTTGTGCAGTCCAGAAACCAGACATACTTGGAGATATTTTACTTGCCCAATCTCCATTAGGCAAGGGACAAGTGAAGGGAAAGGATCCGATATGGAAACACTAGGGACTGATGGCATGTGCTGTCCCAGCATGCAGCAGGAAGCCCTGAAGTACAGGTAGCTGATGTCACCTGTGTGAGAGCTGGACTGATTCCTCCTGTCCTGGAAGAATTTTTCCTGACTTTGGGGAGACAGTGAAGAGCTGGTTATCCTGAATTCTCATGTGGTGCAGCTCATGGGTGCTAAACTCAGCATCCTCTGCCCAGTGCTCCATGTCCAGCTTCTGGTCAGAAGGAAACAAGAAGGCCCTAGGGAACCAGTCAGCTAGTCAGTAACAGGGATACATAACTTCCCCGGGGCCTTGGTCAGTGTATTCTGTCCAGCCAGGCTTAGCCCAGCTAGTGGACACATCACATTACATCAAGTCTGATATGCAGAACTGTCTGCCATTTCTTGCCTGCTTCCCCTCCTCAACCCACCAAGAGGTCTCAGTTGCAGCTCCACAGCAAAATCCACCCTATTAATTTGCAAACGACTCATAGCCCCTGCAAGCCCCTCCCAGACAGACCCCAGAAAGAAGGCTGGGCTCCAGCCAACACCACTTACCATTCGACAGGCACTACACCCTTATTCACCAGCAGGAGCATCACAAGGGCAGGCTCTGAACCTATTGGGGCAGCCCCAAAGTTGAAGTCCAGCAGGAGAGGGGTGTACGTTGGAGGGATCAAGCATGTACTGGTCACAGGAGAGAAAGAAGAGATTCAATTGAGATAGGAGGAAGTGTTAGCAGGACATGATAGGAGAAATGGTCATTTTATACTGGTGCTTTTCCTTATAATTCTTTTTTGACCCAAAGCTGTTGGCCCTTTTAGGTGTAAGGAAGGACTTTGGATTTTATCTGTTTTTTATATACGCTTAATGAGAATGAGTGACACACATGGAGGCTTAAAGTCCTGCTCAGTTGAGACCTCTTTTCAGCTCTCCAGCACAAGGAAGTCACTGATGGGAAGAGGTGTAGTGCAGGGTCACCAAGAGGGCTGAGAGAGCTGAAGCACATTATATGCAAGGAGCAAGTGAGAGAGCTGGGTTTGTTCAGCCTTATGAAGCAAGGGCTCAGGGAAGGCAACTGTGTAAGTGGCAACACAAGGTATTCCAACTGATACTAGGCAAAAAATTTTTATCATGAAAGTGGTCAAACACTAGAATCAGGTGCCCAGACAAGCTATGGTTTCTTCATCCTTGGAGATACTCAGCATTGAACTGGACAAGGACCTGAGCAACCTGATCTAGTTGTCACTGCTTTGAGCAAGGGGTTAGACCAGAGACTTTTCGAGGTCCATTGCAATTAAATTATTCTTTGTTTCTGTGGCTCCTCTCTAGGGAGGGTAAGCAGAGAAGCAGAGGTGAACAACTACCTGCAGGGGCTAGGACAGAATAATAGAGAACCAAGCAGCAGTGAGCTGTAAAACAAGCCAACAGCCACAACAATCTCTGGATCCCGCAAGGGACTGAAAGATCCTCTGCGCCACCTCCTCATCTCACCTGTGCCTTGTGGGAACTCTGTAGGTGAGCTCACTGGGAGTCGGGTCTTGCTCCAAGTATTCGTTCAGTGTGTCCAAAGAAAAGAGCCTCCAGAGGTATGACTTACTGATACCACTGGCACTCCCTGATGAACAGGCGTCTGTGACACAGAAAGTTGGGTAGACGCCTGTTGCTACGATGCAGCAGAGAGGCTTCTGCTCCTCTTTTGTGCTCACAAGATCTGTAGCTTGGGAGAGAAAGAAACACTTGGGAGCGAATGTCATACACCATTAGGAAGGAGCTGTTTGGGAGAGCAAAATGGAGAGAGGCCCTACCCAATCATATCTAACCCCAAAAGGTGGGGCAAAAAGGCCACAGCACATAGGATCTGGCTTTGGTGAATTGCTCAGTGTAGGAATTTCTTCAGGCAGGACTCATACACTGGGAACTGTGCAGCTCAGCCCATTACAGGATGGTCTACTTAGCTGGGAGGGAATGATTTTCCCCAAACACTGATCTCTTACCTGTAGGGGTGCAAATAGCATATTTGATTGACCAGGTGTAACGCAGCCGACGGGCTGGCATGACTGTTACTCGAACAGAAGCTTTTGACCTTGCGGGAATAGTCCCTCTGGGGTGTTCCACCTCTAAAGCTGTAGGAGAAAAGAGGTGATATGAGCTCTTGACATTGCTGATCGCTCTTACACCATACCTGCCATACCTGTGTTCAGCACGCAGCTCCCTAAGACCTACCTGCACTCAAGCCACTGCCCCTCCCCATGCCTAATGGTTAGGACCAGCTTCAGGAGTTGAAGTTCAGATTCCCAGGCTACTAGTGCAGACAGCTCACTGGGAGTACCCAACACTGCCTTTGGCAGGCAAAGAGAAGGAAACTTCCCCAAAAGAGGTCCTCTAGAAATGCAGCTAAGCGTTCCATTCCACAACTTCTTCTGGGAAGCTCCTTTGTTTAACTCCCTTCTCTGCTAAGAAACTGCATCTTATTTGAAGGTCCAAATTAGTTTTACTTCAATTGTCAGGCTCTGGGTTATGCTTTTTCCAGCAAGATACAAAACTCACCTGTAGCAAAATCCTAGGCAAAGGAGCAGACATGTCTGAGTCATTGAGGGCTCTCTTCCTTCAGCACACACATATGATGATGTAAATCACACTCACACACAAGGCGAGAGCGTGCTTACCCTGCCTGCATTGTTTCAACAACTGTCCTCTGCACACCTGTGGCACCTTCATGCAAAAGCACCTTTGCATTGTTTACAAAGTGCATGAGCACAGAATTATAATTGCCATCTTACCAGTGCTGCACTTGGTAGCATAACTCCCCCTGACTTCTGGCTATCCTTTTTCTACATCCCAGGGCCTGGGTAGCCTCTTTACTACTAGACTATATGAGAAAGTCATGCAGTGGAAATCCTCTTAGAAGAGACTCTCCTATTTTGTCCTGCTTAATCATATGTGCTTCAAGATGGATCTTTGAGATGTAACAGTCTTTAGTGCAAGAAAATGTAATAATTTTCTTCTGTCCTTAGTAAAAAAACCTTCCTGCTTTGATTTTGCTCAAATTTACACACATGCACACAGAAAATAAACTTCAAGCAGAAGAACAGCACAGATATTTTTGATTAAGTAGCTTCCTGTTCCCATCACTTATGTTTCCAGATAAAGATTTTACAAAGTTAACATGACAATAAAATGTTTCTGCCACTTGCACAGCACAAAACAAGTTGCTTTGCTACATCCACACATGCAGATTGTCTCAGGTCTTCTCAAGCACACCTTCATCATATCAAACATGGGTACCTTAAGGCACTTAAGAAACTCAATGCAATCTAGACAGCATGCAGCCCAAGCCTCTGAATTTGTGCTAGAATGATTTTGCAGAAAAGAGGGGAAGCCCATGGCCCATCCCATGCTAATTCTCTTACATACCCAGTGGATTGCTGTGGACCTCTTCAGGGTCACAAGGCCCAGCGACCAGTTGCTCCACACTGAGGATGTAATTCAGAGAACAGATCCCATCATTCAGCAGTACAACACTGCAGCTTTGCAGGTCACCAACCAGAACATTTCCAAGGTCCAGGTGCTCCTTTTGTGCCTGGAATTCAAACCCGCATGGAAAGCTCACTGTTACACATCGAGTGCAGCAGTTAAGTACAGCTACCACTTATCTCAAGAAGTGCTGATCCCTTGGCAGACAGTGGAGTGCAAAGGGGTCCCTACTCTGTCTGGGACCTGTCATGCCCTGGGAGATGTTGGAACAGCGTTGTACAGGGCTCAGTCCCTCCTCCAAAGGTTCTCTCCAACAGTTGTTTGGGCTGGGCAGTATGCAGCACACAGGTGGCTATGAGAACACTAGCTGGCCAGCTACACATGGGACAAGTCTGCCAGTCCCTCCACGACTGCACTAAAAGCCTTCCTTTTTTTCAGCTGGTCATCCACTCTCATGCAATTTAGAGTGACTAAATACCTTTAAGACATTTCCACACACCTGTCCAACATGATTGACACTGGGCAATGACTTACAAAGTATAATATTCTTTAGCTCTGGTTCCTTAGGAAACCTGCCTGAAATGACTGCATAAATCTGCAGGTAATGGGAGGAAAGCCAGGTGGACGTGTGCTGGCCGCACCACTTTAACAGCTGGTCCACTACTCTTAAAAATCAGACTGACAGCAGAAGAAATGGTGAAGGAGAACAGACAGTGTGAGAGGAGAGAGCTGGGAATCCCAAGTTGTCAAATGTCTTGCGCAGTTCAGTCTAGAACAGAGGAGTTGAGAGCGATTTCAGAGGATTCAGGCAGGTCACTATTGAACTGGAAGGACATTTACACTATGCTGTTGCCATTAGGCTGCAAGAATCAGCTCTGTTATCTCCACTGAAAGCAATGTCTGAAGATTTTGCTGTCAATCCTTATTGGTTGTCGCCAGTACAGATTGAGCAAAAAGGAGATACCCAAGACCCCCAACCCATCCTAGTACCCCTCCTACCACCAAATAAGCTACAGTTTCTTACCTTGATGGTGCCCAACGCCCCCTCTCCAATAATCCGTAAGGTGTAACGGACACTTTTGGGAGATACGGGGTCTGGGCTTTTCCTCCTCACAAGCACCATAGCTCGTAGTAGATACTTGATCTCCTTATCAGGAGTAAAAGTCCATGCCTGAGCCTGAAATCACAAGAGGGACGGAAAGTGCTCACAGGAGCTCCAGACCAGAGCCAAGCCTATACACCATGGCTGCAACCCCTTCCCTATTTACAGCCAAACTAGTTCTCTATAGGAACCTCTGGAAACAGTCTCACTTCAGTTCTCCACCATCCCTGCCTGTGTCAAAAGTTCATCTTGGCAACACACATTCAGATATTCAAAGCCAGGCTATGGAGAGGTGCTAATTCTCAGTAGTCTCAAAGAGCACTCAGAGAATACAGTAAAAGTTTAGAACCTCTTGTGCTCTCAGTTGTCCACCATCCTTTAACATATCTTTGTGCACAACAAAGTTGCTGCTATGTTCATGTCTCATTCCATCCAGGTATCATTGTCTAGGGCCTGCTTAAGACCCATTTAGTCTTGTAGTAAAGGAGGATGTGATCACATGTGAGCAAATTGGCATCGTAGGAACCAGCACAACTGCAGATGCTGGCTAGTAGCCCAGGCTACAACACTGACTGGTATTCTTCAACTTTGGCATTAATGACCAAATGATCAGCAGCCCTCACACTTCTGCTCTAAACACTCCACAGCCATATCGTAGAAAGCAAAACACAAGTTTGCTAGAACCTGAACTTACCATGGCTTCATAGGGCTGGAGGATTCCTGCAGTGGGGCTGACAGACAGGATCTTGCTGTCAGACTGATGGATCTTCCATGTGAAAGTCATTGGTAGCCTCGTGCAGTTTTTTATGGTGTACATTCGTGTAGAGGAGGTTCCTATACAGACAGGCTTGAAGTACAGTTTTCCATCACCTTCTAAGAGCAAGAGAAGGGACTCCCCACAACTCTGGAGAGCAATCTCCTGTGAAATTAAGGGAAAAGTAACAGATATTAGCTAGAAGTCTTATCTACTTCTGGAGGGACCTTGCAAAGATGTTGCTCCTTCCAAGAGAGAAGCAAGAACAAACTGGGCCTGAAGGAGAAAGGAAAGGACTCCAAGTTGTGCTGTCAAGGAGCACCCTGAGCATAGTATAGTATATTCCAGGAGATAGAAACACAACAGAACAAGGGGTGGGTACAGAATGTCTGGCACCACAAGCACCTTCTATCTTCAATGTTGATCCTATCTTAAATGTTGAAAATGTTATTTAATTCCTATTTCCAAATAGAAAAATCCACACTAACCATTAGGAGATATAACAGAGGTCACAGTGCAAGTCAGTGTGAAAAGGGAAGACTACAAGGAGACTACCATCTCCTACTTCCCTCTCCATACCTTGGTGCGTCCAGGGCAAGAGTTCAGCTGCAAAGGCAGCACATGCTGCTGTGAGACTGTGGTAAGTGGGCAAGTGGAGAGAAAGAAAATCTGGTGGCCTCCTGGAAAGATGTGTCCTGAGCAGGGCTTGACCAAAACAGAGCGACAAGCAGCTTTGTTCACACTGAAGGTTATCAATGAGGTTCCCGTGTTCGAGAGCAGCATACTACAGTGGGTATCAGTGTTAGGAGCCACAGGAGGAAAAGCCTGGTGGAGACAAGAAAGAAGGGTTGTTTGTACTGGGTTTAGAAAAACAGCTTAGAGAAAAAGGATTTGCTATGTTGAATTCCAGGCTTCAACAAGCACTATCCTGACCCTATGGAGAAGTCTGCAACTGCAACTCTTCAAGGAATTAAAAGAAATCACCCAAGAGTATACAAAGTATGGTCTTTTACCCTCCTGCAGTGGCCCTCAGGTTTCAGAGGCTCATGGGATAAATGAAGCTACTTGACTTATGCAATGCTTTCTGTTTGTCAAATAAGCAAGTTGCTTGCTGGGATCTGCAGCCTCTGTATGAATAGTCACCTCCTGTATTAAGAATTCCAGCAGGCTGGAATTTGTTTCAGTTCATGCGTATCAGATACATGCTAAGTGTCCTGAACTAGCTGAGGAGATTTTCTAAGAGGTCCTCAATACAATTCTTCCTTCTTATAGTCAAATCTCACTTTACCTCACAGCAACAACAATTTCTTGTGCTACAGAAACAGCAGGGCCATCGAGGAAAAATTCTACTCTACCTTGCAACTACTCCTCTTCAATAAAGGTGGATTCTGCATGCTGCCTTCTATTTGCCTAAGAGCATGCAGGGTGTCCTGGGAAGGGACTGAGACTAAGCACACTTGTCACTGTTTACATCCACTTAAACAAAAAGGAAGGAGATCCCAACAGCTTTCCTCTCAGAGCTAATGAGACATACTGGAGGCTGCAATCTGACACACTGGAGACTGGGAAGCTAATGCAGGAGAAACAGCAACTCTGTACCAAAGCAGGAGACTCGAAACCATCAGAAACCACCTTAAGCCACATCTCAGGATGGTGCAATAGGAGACAAAGTAAAGACTTCAGAGGTAAAGACTGAGCATCTCTGCAAAGATGAAAATATCAAGCAGTTACGCACCTTGGGAACATCGAGGATGTACTGTGGGATGAAGTGTTCCCGTTCTGCTTCAAATGTGTGTGCTCTCAGCCTCACAGTCAAGCACCAGGATGGACAGAGAGTGGCATCCTCCTTAATGTTGCTGTAATGTCTCAGCACCTGTAGGCATTCAAAGGACAGAACAGAGTGCATGGAGGAAGGAAATGTGTCAAGATGCCTTCAAGTGCGTGTTCTGTCACAAACAGTGGTTTGTTCCAATGATATCTCTGGGGCTGAGGAACTGACTTTTTCAGGGAAGAAGTACTGACAAGTGCCAGATGAGGAACATGACTGTTGCTTTTCCAAATAGCTACCTTTCCAGTCCAAAAGACCACTGAGTGACTTTTAATCAGAAGGAGGTATTCAAACTATTCTGTGATTTGGAAGAGTTGCCTTAGGGAAGGCAGGTATACAGACCTCTAGTGCAGTCTGAGATACTTACAGATGCTAAAGTTAGCACTTAATAATCACCTGTCCTTTACCTGAGCCTAAGAAACTCCAGATTCTAAAGTTACCCTCGGATATCCTTCATATTGGTTTAGAGGGGAAAAAAAAATGAAAGAAGAGTAATCAACAACATAATGAAGCTCACTGTCCCCTCACAGGTGCTAAAATTCCTGCAATTGCAGCCTGTGTGATGTGAATCCCACATCCCATGGGAGGAGAGGCTGCAGCGGTATACAGTTCCCTCAGCAGCTTTACTTGTGGAGAGTCAGACAGAAAAAGCAAGTTGCTGCCCGTCACTCAGGCCACAACAACCATCCTTGTGCAGGCTCCCATCTACATGAATAGTGCAGGAATTCACAGTTATTCCTCCTCCAGTGAGGTGTACTTTACATCCCATTCACTGAGGGTAAGAGCAAGTACAACTCTTTATACGCGTGAGCCGTGGCTTGCTTTGCTGATTTGTCTTTCTCAGGACACAGGCGAAGGAGAAATTTTAACTCACCAAGGCACCAATATAGTGGTCAAAGAAATTAGTAAAGATGTCAGTTTGCCAAATTTAAAATAAAAGTTACCATTTGAATTTTAACTCCCTCAAAAGCCTGCAGTCTCTTGCCAGGTCCTCTCTGCAAACTGGTCCTGGTAACCCCTACTAACCTTGTAGAAGGCAAAACCTTCCAGCTCTGCTGCATAGAGACTGTTGAGCTGAGTGGGATGGAAAAGGACACGGAAGGCTGAAGACTTCAAAGGCGGGATGTCACAGATTTCGGGAGTCACTTGGAAGGCACTGCTGTGACTTGGAGTCCAGACAACAGTGATTATTCCTTTGGTGTGGTTGGTCACGCAGAGAGGAAGCTGTTCTACCTTGTGGAGCAGCAGGCAGCAACCAAAATCATACTCCTTGGGGCTGACACTAACATGAGGGGGAAACAAGACCAGGTCGCTGCTTATGCCATCGTAGAAATATTCAGTCATAGAGCTGGCTTCAAAGTATTCCCTGGGAGGCTCGTTCTGAAGGACCTACAGAATGGAAACATCTTAGTGTGAGCAGAGGAAGTGTCCCTGTGGGAGATACCATACACTACAATCCTGATTGTCTTCATGAGCAAGAGGGCATGCAAGATGCATTTCAGTAACAGTTCCCAGGACAGCTCAAAGTCTAGAATTCAAGGAGGCTCCTGTTTGCAAGCCAGTTCTCAGTCTGAAACTACACAAAGCAAAAGAAAACCTTGTGACTGAGTTAAAGTCAGGAAGAAGCTCTGTGGCTGATCTTGGGTAAAACCCAGCTGATGAAGACAGTGTTGGTGTAGGCGGGAAACATTAACAGCAGAGATACTAAACAAGTCAGTCCAGAACCTGCAAGTCCTTGGTCTGTCTGGCCTGTGCAACAGAAGCCAAATATCTGCAGATAACAGCACAGGAATCTTAGATTCCAGGGAAGGCAGCTCATACCTCGGGGGGCAGCATGAGGGCTCCTTTCTTATCCGTCTGCAACTTCCCATCCTTCAGCATCACACTCAGGATATCAGGGGGGTAGAAGGTCAGTCCCCTCACCATGTTGGTTCGGTACCAGGAGAGGTGTCTTGCCTGAAGGATGGCTGGCTTAACTGTGTCTGAATGGCAGGTACCAAAAAAGTCCACATACATGGGCTCCTGGGAAAACACCATGAGAAATAAACTGCCCTTGGGTGAGTCCTTTGAGAGTACCTTAATTCCAAAACCATGCCTGGGAAAGGCTTAGCATCTGCAGTGTTGAATTGCTATTTACTTTACAGGGCCAAAAGTTTTTCTTGAACATGTATATAAAGTTGAGGCACTCGGTACAGAGCTGTGTAGTTAAATTTCACTCAGAGACCTAAATGGCCAGGAGCCACTGAGGATGCACCTCACCTCACCTGCAGGCATTACTGACCATCTGTCAGTATCAGCCCTCTGCTGCTGATAGGAACCTGCACCACAGGGATTCTGCTCAGCAAGAACCCAGCACAGGTATCAATGGAAATGCAGTGGGAAAAGATTACCAGGGGGTGCCAGGTGAGAGAGGCCGGCCCTGGTGGGTTACATTGGAAGATGCCTCTTTGCTATCACACCCTTTGCTTCTCATACCTGATGGTGGACAAGGCACACCACTCTGCGGTGATAGCTGATGGGGTGAGTAGGTCGAAAAGCCACCTTGAGCTCCAGTGTTGTTGTGCCCTCCAAGACTCCACAGGGGCGATCCAAGGAGAAGACGCTCCCTCTGCCATCAATATCAAACTGGTAATAGGCCGGGACATCTGAGGTGTTGCTGATTTTCAATGTCCGCATCAAACTTTCCCCAAGATTGATCCAATCGAAGTCCACAGAGTGTTGGTGCAGGGACACCAAAGGACCTAGCACAACAACATGCAGGACAGTTCCTGAACCTGTCAACATGTCACAAGCCACAGCTGCACTTACTGATCTTTCCAAACAAGATTCACCTCATCAACAAACCCACCAGTCCTAGCAAACAGCTGGACATTTACAATTCCAACAGTCTCTATCTCAATCAAATACAAACCCCAAATGTGCACCAGGGACAGCCTGGATCCCAGCAGAAGGTAAGTTTGTGACTGGGCACTGTGACAGTCCCAAGTCCTTCCCCAAGCACTAGCCCTTCCACTACAGTTACTAACAAGACAGGGAGAAATGGGAAAGGCTTTCACTCTGGTACCTTTACATGAGCCAGCCACCTTCAGAACAGTCTGCAGTAGGCCTCCAGCAGATGTGATTGTGAAATAGTCAGTACTGTGTTCTCCTACTCTCTGTGGCTGAAATCGTATACACAAGACCAGCTTCTCTTTGGCAGGGACAACACTATGCAACACATCACAGGAGAAAACATGATCTCGAAGTGGAGGGTCTTTCGCTCTTTCAATCCTACATGGTGCATCTACCTGCAAGCAGAGAAGAAACAGGTTAACAAAGGAGTCAACAATAGCCAGAATGGCTCTGAACGCAGGACACTAAAAAGCAAAGAACTGCAGTTTTCAGAAAAGCTGAATACCACTGAGAACACCAAGGCTACTGCAGCCCAGCACAGAAATGCTGTGCAAATCTCTGCAGCCCTGCACTGATGGAGTGCTGATAACAACAAGCTATAACCATAAGCTCAGGAGTCATCAGGCTGCAGCAAAATCTCCTGGTGACCTCTGGGGCTGGAGTATCCCTCCTGGTAGGGAGAAAGATGTCTCAAGGTATCTCAAAGGGCCAAACAAGCCTAAGTGACTGCTGTGACCACATGAGGAGAGGCAGGCAGATAACTTACTTCCCTCCACCCACAGTTCCACCTTGTCCGGGGATTTTCTTTTCACAGAAAACAAGACTGATGCTTTGACGCTTTCCTCAAGCCCCTTAAAGAAGGTCCTGATCCTTGCCTGGGGATGCTGAGCACCATTGCAGTGTGGATAACAAGTCACTATTATGAGATACTTTTAAGAGCATGTCTTTGCCACTCCCAAGTGCAGAGCCTATGGAGAAGTTAGCACTGCTGTGATTCATGTCAGCAGCCTTCGAGTACATCCATCTTTTAACAGGGCTGGGATGGTCTGAGCTGGCACAGAGAATGAAGTGCTCAAATACAGCCCGTTTGCTTTGAGAGCAATTCACTGGGTTGCAGTCCATTGAGGACAGCAGAAGATCCATCAGCTGCGTGGGACACATGAACACCAATTTGAGACTGCCACAACTGCCATCCAGGATTGATGGGCTTGTCGAGGGTTAGCAGGAGAGCTGCAGGATGGCAAAGACAACAGTGGCTGCCTGATCCAGACCAAGGAACGTGGGAAGCAGGCAGAAACTGCCATACCGTGCTGCACATAGGTAAGCTTCTAGCACTGTAGCTGAAAGGCAAGTGTGAATGGCCTGGTTGTTAGCAGAAGGCTTATCATCTCTGTTTTATTCATGCTCCCACCTGGATTATTTCACAGCGTTAAGGGAGATACTCAAGACGGTACAACCCAGGGAAACTTGCCAGAGTGACAACTTCTCACAAAAAGTAGTCTTCTTCTCCACATACCACAGACATGTTGAAGATTTTTACACACTTCTTCACAGTTGTCCCCACTGGCACTGATCCAAAGGACAGTACATCCTGAAACTTCCCAGGCTGTGCACCTTCATACTCTTCTCCTGTCACACTCACTCGCAGGTAGGGATATTTGGCTGTTAAAGAGAATAATATACTGGGTTAAGAAAGAGAGGTGGAATCTTCCTCCTTGGATACTCAACACTCGACAAGGCCCTGGATAACCTCAGATAACTCTAAAGCTGGATCTACCTTCAAAGTTGGCCCTGCTTTGAGTCAAACAAGCTCCCTTCCAACCTAATTTACTCAAAATCACATCTTTTGTTTGTCAGTGGCCATATAAGGCAGTTCAGGCAAGGATCTGCTAATTAAACCATTGCTTATTCTAGCTGGCATCCAGAAAGTTTTAGAAATTTCTCTCTGGCTTTCTGTCTAGCAGGGACAGACAGGAGAAACAGAGTGCAGACAAGATCAGGCATTTCTGGAGGTTTTGGCATTGTGCCAATGAACTCAAGTAAATTTTTTTTCCCTTCTGTCACCTTAAGCAGGCTCCAGAAATGTCTGTTTGGCCAAACCACGCCACAGGGCATGCTGGACTCTGCTGTCTCTACTGTCACTTCAGATCACACTTCCACATTGGTGATAATATATTAGAGAATTTCACAGGCCACTTTCAAACCACGGGCTTCACTTGTGCTCATCAGTGGCTTGAGCCAACTGTGGCATATGCTCCCTGTGGAATGCTGTTCCACAGTTAGGGATGATATACATTCCTTTCAGTGTTAAATGCAAGACAGACTCACCCTGGGCTTTTAGGTGGATAGTCTTCTTTTGTTTCTCTTCACCTCCAAACCAGCAGGTTGCTATCACATCATACACTGCAGCCACCTTGGGCTGGAAGACCACTTTGATCATGCACTCAGCACCTGGGTTCAGCGTTCCGCCATCAGGAATCATGCAGAAAGGTCTTGGCGTCTCCCAGACAAACACAGTAACAAGATCACTAGGAAATGGAGGTAAGCTTTAAGGGATGAATGGATCGTTTGCTGCCTGTGCAATCACGTGTAGGATGGACCTTTCCCAATGGGTTTTTCAGTTAGGATGTGAAGCAACCAATGTTGATTGGCAGAATCCCTAATGCATCTGGCCAAATTGTGTGATGCTGGGAAGAAATTTGTCTCTAGTCTCTGCAAATGCTCTGTTCACACTTTAATGAATCTCAGCTATTACATCTAAGAACTTTATTAATGGCCATAAAATTTCTTAGCTTTATCATGTGACAGCACACAAATCAGCTCCAGAATGAAGTATTTGCTTTTTTCTGTATCTAAATTTGGTGGTACTTCATTCCAGATGAGCAGGTGTTCTTCTTTTACATGCCCAAGTGAGAAGAGAGGACTGAGCTGTTTTCCCAATAACTCATTCAGTTCTGCAGAACTCCCTCTGCTTGTTTGATTTGTGCAAAGAACATGACATACCATCAGCTTTTTATATTTTATGGATTCCAAGCTGTGTGTTACTTACCATCAATATTCTCCATCACCCTGGACCACTCAGACAGCACTAATTATTCCTCTAAGGGGAGAACGAATCACCCAAAATAGTTTCTGGCTGATACCTTGCACTGCTGAAAGTGCACGTGCCCAGTGTCCTTTCCACCCTCCTACCATACCAGCTGGCTGCTTTGAGGAGCACAGGCCATTTTCCAACTAGTAAAGGTTATTTTGCACTCCCTGTAAATGGTTGGAAACACACCTCCACACTACCTAGGAACTTCTTCACTGCACTCCTCTCTACAACACTGATTTACAGTCCTACCCATATTAAATAAGACAGTTCTTGGTAACTAGGAGCATAATTTGCTCCTAACTTATGAGTCCAAGACACAGAATAGCACAACTGGTTTGAACAGCTCCATGAACCTCAGGCACGGTAGAGACTCTCCAGCTTCTGTATTGCCTGCCTCCAAACTGAAGAGGTTAGCTTGAGCACCAGCAATTCCACTGCTATCCCTATGGCATTCCTGTGCTGCAGGAAGAGAGATCAGCTCACAGAATGACTAAAATGTTTCCAGCTGGTAGCTCATCTCTGCCTGTCCACACTAGGCAGGCCGCCTTTGATTAGCTAGACGCCCAGTGCGTATGGGAGCTTCTCAGTGGGACACCACGCTGGTCCCCAGCTATTTCCTGTGCATGAGTGGTTCTCAGCACGTGCTGGAAACAGACAGATGGGAGGTGCCAAGGCACGGCCACAGTGAGATCTGACCTGCACTAACATTTCTGCTGCTTCTTCTGCTGTGACCTCAGAGGAGGCAGAGATCTGCCACTTGTCAAGGCAGCCAGCAGTTCTAACAACAACTGAAATGGGTTGCATTCACTGGGGAGCCCGAGAAGGTGGCAAAATACCTGACAAAACAGAAAGAACGTCTGCCCGGCCATGTCACTCACCCAGTATTGCGCACAGGAAATGTTGTCACTGTGTTATTGTGGACAGCACAGATGGGCAACTGGACAGCAGCAGGGAAGGACAGACAGGAGTGTGGAAGCGTAGCATGCAGGGTGACAGAGAACTCACCCTCAACCTTCTTAAAGCAGATGCTGTCTTTATACTCCCTCTGCACAGAAAAGCAAGGGAGGACAGCAGTTAGACAGGCTTCATCTTGCAGGTGCTGCAGCTCCACCCATGAACACCCACCACCTTCACCATTGAGAGAGGACTGGGAAAAGAACATCAGCCACACAGGCACCAGAGGAGGCCTCTTTGCAGAACAGAGAGCATATGAAGTATTCAGAAAAGGCAGGTGCTGAGTAAGGTTCTCAGGCATACTCCTCACCCCATCAGGGAGCACACAAACGCCCTCAGAGAGTGTGGTTGAAGACCACACTCATTTCACCTGATTTATTTTGATGCAGATGGATTTCTTTCAGTGTTTTCAAGATCACAGTTCAGCTTAACTGCAGCATGTACAACTTCTCCTTGAGCTCCAAGAGCACATAACTATTAGCTTTTGATTAAGTACTTTCTCAGCTAGTGGTCTAAATGGATAACACACAACTTAAAGATGCAGCATTGACAGCACTGTGTACTAACAGCCCCAGGACATCTGCTAACCACTTAAGATAGAAGGAATTGCAAGACACATGTCCTCTATGCTCCCTAGACATCATCTCACCTGAGTACCACTTACACAGGTAGGGAGAGACCTTGGGCACTGGAGCACACACAGTCCTTGCTCAGTCTAAGAAAGGGAGCCTCTTGCTCCAGCCATTGATGTGATGCAGACAAACTATTTGCTGAAAATGGAGCAAGGCCAGCAGCTTATTTCATAAAGGGAACACTGAATAGTCATCAGAAAACCATGATACTAAGAGAGCAGGGACTGGGAATCTGCCCAATGATCCCGCTCTACAACTAGGACTGAGATACACATCAAAGAAACATAGCTGTGGACAAGAGCCGGAGATCAATGCTCAGAGCCAAAATAGACACAAGGAACAAGCTGAAAATCAAGAAAAGAAGCTAGGTAGAAGGAATCATTACTGTTAAAAATAAAACTTAAAGAAAGCCACCCCACCCAAAAGAAGAGAGGCCCTTGACATATCACTTAGAGAAAATCAGTAGCCCTTCAAAGCACAGGCTTTGGGGCCTCTTGTAACAGTGTAGAGAGTGAGAACCTCAACCCAAGGTTCTGCACTAAAACTGCCCAGTTGAGGGTCCCTGGAATCACACCAGTTCAAGCACTTCATTTTACTGATTTCATGGCCAGACACAGTATGTAAAAATCTAGGAATCCCTTTTTGTGAGGATCCCTCTCATGACTACTGACAAACTCTTCAGAGAAGTCAGGATCCAGGGCTCCCTCAGGTGATGACAATGTGGGGAGAGCAGGAAGGTCATGCTGGCCAGTCTTCCTACACTAAAACCTTCCCTAAGGACCAATTAATTCAAGTGAAAACAAATCAGAAAGGTAAAAAAAAGAAGCAAAGTCTCACTGTCCCCCTGGAATGAGCACTGAGCACTTTTGATGTTGCCACATTACCTTTTCAGTGGGCCGGAAAACGATGGGGAGAGTTAAGGACATACCAGGGCTCAGAGTGATTGGCTGTGGAAAAACAGTGAAGAAGAATCGCGTGGAAGGACATCTGGATAATGAAACGAAAACAAGAGATTTGTCTGATCAGCAGTGGTTAAGTTAAAAAGCAGAAAAGAGAATAAAGACTCAAAATCTCCAGACCCCACAATTAGAAACAGTTTACACACCTGACCTTGGTACCTTGGTAGCAAATCAGCAGAAACAGAAGCAGAACCCAGGTGTCCTGAAAACCCGTTCCCAGCCCCCACCCCTTCCTTGAACAATCTTTTACATTCCCAGGCAATGCAGCATGAGCAAAACACATTGGGCAAAAACATATGAGTTTCAGAACAGGGAGGGTTACAGCGAGAGCTTGAGTGGCTCTAAATCCAGTGGGACTCATTATTGACTAGCTGGCATACATCCACAATTCAAATCTCACTAGACTGGAAGTGCCTCACAGACAGAAGTATCAGCAAAACAGAATTATTTAAAAAAGGTATTTTATTTAAAATACTCCAGCCAGGAGTAAGGGCTTTGCATCTGAATGAGCAGGTTTCTGTCCTGCTACATTAAATGTGCATGCCCTGTCTCCAGCACACCGCCCATGGGGCCAGGTTGATCTGAGGAAAGGTGCTAATGCGATGGATACAGCAGGAGAGATGAAGATGCAGCGAGAGAGTGAGGAGTACGAAATAGAAAAAACTTCCCACGCACCTGTAGCTCAGCTTCTGGGTTTTGTCATGAACATTTTTCAAGATCAGATGCTTAATCATCTCTTTTCCAAGTTCCCAGCCATGCCACCTGAGTGTTCCAGCCACTTCAATGCCCCAGAATACGCCCTTCTTCTTTGCGTTTCTTCCAGACACCTTAGGAAGTGGCAACGGGGACATGAGCAGTTTGTGAGGAAAGGAGGGAGGAGAAATCACTCCCATAGCTGTTCCTCTATGCTGAAAGTCTCTGAGAAAAGACAGCAGGAGCCACCCTGCGGCAAAGCTCTAGGAACCACCAGGAGCCCTGCTCCGGCAGTGCAGAGGGGACACCTCCTGGCCACAATCAAGCAGCAGATACTAACGGATGTCATCAGGTCGCTCCTGGGGAAGGGAAGGGCAATAGGAGGGGGGAATAGGGAAGGGCAATAGGGAGGGAAGGCAAAGGCTATAGGGGTTTGTGGTTTTTTTTGCTTTCCTCCTCTCCCTGCCCTGCCAGTAAACCCACCCACAAACACGGTACCCTTTGCTCCTTCACCCACTCACCTTCCGGATGCAGCCACAACGCCTCTTCCGACAAGAGCCCGAGTCCTGGGGCTCACCACGCACCTGAGCAAGCATCTGAAACACAGGAGGGAAGATGGGTAGATGAGTTTCTCAGGGAAATGGTTCAGTAGTGGGCAAGTACGGTTGGACTCGATGATCTCAACGGTTTTTCCCAACCAGGCGATTCTATGATTCTGTGAGTCTATGATTCAATGGAACAGCCCTCACACATGCTGCTCCTGCACCCAGACAGCCTTTGCTGCAATGACCTGCCCTCCCAGGGACCCAGCACCCCCTCCCGGGGCTCGGGATGGCACAGGTCCCTGCAGGGGCTGCAGTGACCCCACTGTCCCAGTCCTTCCTACACCCACCCTGTGCCCAGGCTGTGCCCCCCCCCACCCCCGTGCTCAACAGCCTCCGGGCACAGCCCGGATCTGGCACAGGGCTCCCCTTCGCCCTTCCCCCCGGCCCCGCAGAGCCCGGCCCGGCCCGGCCCTGCCCTGGCCCCTGTAACCCGCACAGCGCGACTGTGTTCCATGGAGCCCCGGCCACCCCTGGGCCGGTGAGGCCCGGCCAGGCCGCGCCGCGTCGCCATGGGGACCGGACGCGGCGGCGGCGGGCGGGGCCGCCGGGAGTGACGGGGGGAGAGGGGGGGTGGGAGATGGAGGGGCAGGGGCAGATAGAGGAGGCAGGGGGCAGACGTGGGAGCTGAGGCGATGCAGGGGCAGATGGAGCAGTGCATGGGCAAATCGGGGAGCTGAGACGGTGGAGGGGCAGGTCAGGGGTGCAGAGGCAGATCAGGGAGATGAGGGAGTTCAGGGTGAGACGGAGGGGTGCAGGGAGCAGATGGGGGAGCTGAGCGGGTGCAGGCACAGGTGGAGGGGTGTATAGGGCAAATGGAGGAATTGGGGGGTGCAGGAGAGAGCTCAGGGGCAAGGGCTAATGAGGGTGTGTGCAGGGGAGGGACGCAGGTGCAAAGCTGCATGGGCAGAGGGGTGCCCTGGAGAATGTGGGTGTGCAGGATGGGTAGGTGAGGAGGTCATGGAGCTAAGAGGTAGGGATGCCAGGGAGGTGAGGGGCCATGGGGTGCAGCAGGCTGGAGACTGCTGGCATAGGGGTGGGGGTAACACCTGCATGGGGCCAGGTCATCCAGTTGTGATGGTTGCAAAAGAAGTTATGGGGCAAAGACCAGCAAAGGGGCAGAAGGACACAGGCCAGGAAGCCCTGGCTGCACAAGCCCATCAGGTATCCCGAGTATCATTCTCACGGGGCACCACCACCATGGAAGACTACTGCATCTTCCTGGTGCCCTGGATGTCCATCAGGAGGGAGGGCCAGACAGCCCCTCTGGGGTGCACAGGCAGTGGCGTGGTGGAGAGCAGGGCTGGCTGCATCCCACAGCATGGAGAAAGTGCCAGGGCAGAGGCAGAAGGAGGTGCAGCTTTAATGGCATTTGTCAATGTTTACAACATGAGTCATCTGGGTAAGCAATCATAAATCAGCACCCCGACTCCCCCAGCATCAGTCATGTCCCCTCCTCTGTCACCCAGCATTGGATGAGTGCCTGGTTCCTGCAGAAACAACCTCATAAATAACAGCAACAAAACAAACCCTCTCGCAGCCACGGTGAGCCCATGTGCGCCAAGCGCGAGATGAGCACCTCCCATCCATCACTTTAATGGTTGCACTCTGGAAATTAAACCTGTCACAGCCCACCAAGGTGAATGTTTTAAGTTTGTGACATCCCTTCAACATCCCTCCTCCTTCCTGGCACTCTTTTTTTGTTGTTGCTTTCCCCCTCTCCTTTTCCTCTCTACACATGCCATCCCTGCTACCCCCATCTCACCCGCACCCCAGTGTGCCCAGATCTGGCCTGTGGTCCTGTCCATGCTTCCGCGCTGCCAGAGGCCCAGGCTGCACATTGGGTGGTAGATATCTCTGTCCTGAGGCTCTTGCAGCCATGGCCTAGCATCTGCCAGCATCTCAGTGCCTAGTCCTGTGTGCCTGCTTGCGAGAGTGGCACAGCTGCCCTGGGGCAGTGGACATCTCCTGCCCCGTTGTCCCCACAGTGCAATGGCAGGGAATTGAGTAGTTCCCTTTCCTAATTCCCCCTCTTCTCCTCCTTTCCTTCCCTGTCTTTCCTCCCACCCCTTCCTGACTTCTCCGTGTTAAACCAACCATTGCAGGCTCCTGGAACTTGTCCCCTACCCTGGCTCACATCTGCCCCCTTAGAGCAAGGGCTGCATCCTCCCCAGGACCAGATCTCCCCCAGGCGGTGCCAGGCCCTGCCAGACCCTCGTATGTGTGTCCTGGGGACAGGGCACCTGGGCACCGAGGATGCTACATACTCAGGGCGAAGTTGCTGAGCTGCCAGCAGCCACTGCGTGTCACTGTTACCTCGCACAGGACCGTTGTTCCTCCGTCAATCCATCCATCCATTCATCCATCCATCCCCATGTTCCTCTCTCCCATCACCTGATTCCCCCAAACGTCGGTCTGTCCCAAAAGATCACATCTGTCACATCTGTCCCACATCTGTCACATTCTGCTCCCAGCCCCGTGGCATCCCAGCCACTGCCAGGCATTATCCAGCCCTGTGAGGTGTCACAGTCCGACACCAATGCTTACCTGTCCCACCCCTCACTGACAGGCTGCTGGAGGTGTCCTGGGACTCGCTAGCTTCCACCCCCACAGGGAGATCCCGGGGGGAGGCAGCCCTCCCTGCCACCTCCAGGCAGGAACAAGAAGAAGAGAGGAGGGGACAGTAAGGTGTGGGGCAGGAGGGAAACTCCACAGGGTCACTGGGGACCAGGCATCCCAACCCAGCCTGCTTGAGGATGGGGAACCCCAGCCCAGCCTGCCCTGCTCCTGCAGCCCTACACACACTGGGGTGGTGAAGCAGGGCTACCCTCTGGGCTGGGGTGGTGGGGAAGGTGAGCATTGCAGAGCTGGTCCCTCTGCCTGCACAGCCACCTCAGCATCCCCAGGGGGAGGCACAGAAAGCGTGCAGGAGGCATGGGAGGTCTACAGGGTCTGTCAGGAAGCATCCTGAGGACAAGGACAGCCTGCTCCCTTAGGGGTGTCAGGGCTTAACCCTAGTGCTTCTAGGGTGGTGGCAGAAGGTGTCTGTTGTCATCCTGCTACCAGGGGTTTATTTGGGCCCAGACAGAGTAAGCAGAGTCCCAAAGAGATCATCAAATGAGTCCAAAAAGAGAAAGCCATGGGAAAAATAGAGGCTCACCCAGCACTGAACCCTCACAAAGAGTTTGAGCACCACCACCCTAAATCCAAGAGGGCTCCATCCCCATCTCACTTTAGAGCAAAGCCACAGTGATGCAACCAAGCTAACTGCAGCATGGAAGCACCGCTGCAGTAGCTGATTAACCAGCCTCGCTTCACAATGTAGCTAAATTCTGCCCAGCAGAGCACCAACCCCATCAAGGATGCAGGATGGAGGCAGGGCAGGGCTGGCATGTATCCTAGGCATCCTCCTTCCCAGCTCTTCATGCCACCAAGGACAAGGGGCAGCTGGCACCATGCAGGGCTCAGGGATGCACTGCTCCAGTCACTGTCATCTCTGCAGAGAAGGGGCAGTGCTCAGGTTCGGGATCTGTCCCCTCCAGCTGTGCCGGCAGGCTGCCAGCTGTGTGAGTCTGCTGTCCCCACCCAGCTCCCAAGGGACCCCGGCAGGGCAGAAGGGTGGCAGGAGGTGGGTAGAGCCTCCTGTCCCCTAAGGAAGAGCACAGGCATCTGGGTAACAGCTTTATAGGGGAGGAATGTGGGGACTCCCCCAGATACACACAGAGGAATAATTACGAGTTAAATAGGATCCAAATACACATAAGTTAAAGGGGGGGGGGGGGGGGGGGGGGGCGGGAGCAGGTGCCCTGCAGCCCCCTGCCCTGCTCCACCTGGGCACAGTCTGTATCTGCCAGCAAAGAGACCCCAACACTGCCTTCTGTCTGCCTTTCACAACACAGAGCCGATCTTCCTCTCCACAGCACCCATCTCGTCCTCCTCCTCCTCCTCTTCCTCCTCACCCCCCGAGCAGGAGGAGTCCAGCCCGTAGCCCAGCTTGGCTGTGCTGGGGTGCAGGAAGCCCGAGCCGGGGCTGTGCCCCAGGAACTCAGGGCTCTCGGTGGCTTGTCCCTGGGGTTCGCTGGGCAGCAGCTTCTCGCAGGCTTTGCTGAGCACTCGTTGCTTCTCAGGCTCTGCCTGAGTCCCCTGCTCCTTGGCTTTGCGGCTCCGCTTCCACTTCATGCGGCGGTTCTGGAACCAGATCTTCACCTGCCAAGGGAGAGCAACCAAGGAAGAGTGTCCACATGCCCCATCCTGTCCCCACTCATCCCCTTGCCTTCCCTGCATGGAAGGTGTTCCCAAAACCTCTTTGTTGCGGAACATCCCAAGGTGCTGTGGGTCTGTGTACAGATGCTGAGCATGTCACAGGGAAAGGACCACCCCACGGGCTGCTCCCTTCCCCCTGCCCAGCCTCTGTAGGACTGCACTCAGGGACAGAGGGGACCAGTAATTTCTCAGGATGATCCAGGACACAGATGGGGATATTAAAAGAGGAATTTTAGCCCCCAAAATGCCCAATCCCACAGTGTGGGGAGGGATGGGAAGGCTCTACAATCTAAGTTGGGAGTGCTGTGTAAAAAGTGGAGCAGTGTTTTGGAGTCCTCTTCACAAGAGAAGAGCCTGGAATCCACCAGGAACATCTCTGCAGAAGATTGCCTGGAAGGGGTGCTGATAGTAGCAGTGGGTTGGGGGGCTGATGGCAGCCAAGCAAGGGGCATCAGTATGGCCTATGACCTTGACTTCCCACCCTGCAGTGCAGTCCCTCACCTCCCTAGCAAGCTGACCCATGCCACCCTCCTTCTACCCCAGGACCAAGGTACCTGTGTCTCAGTGAGCATCAGTGATGTGGCCACCTCGAAGCGCTTGGGTCTGGACAGGTATTTGTTGAGCTTGAACTGGTTCTCCAGCTCCAGGAGCTGCTGGCTGGTGAAGGCTGTGCGTGGCCGACGGCACTTCCCCATCAAGCCAGACTGAGGGGCAGCTGTGGGACAGACAGTGGGTAGGGGTCAGGGGACAGTGGACTGGAGGCTGCAGGAGACAACAACTTAGCAAGCCTGGGATGAGGAGGAAGGCGAGCGTCTCTTCCATCATCTCCCGCCCCAATAATGGCTTTATTGCCTGGCTGATAGGAACCAGCAAGATACATTATCAGGCCTTGGTGTGCAACTGGGATCTGTCCTGTGACTGAAATTAAACCTCCTTTTTTATTGCCAGGCTGTGCAGGTGGCTGCCAAACTGCCAGGAGCTGCGGCGGCAGTGCTGCCCGTGAGCCCCGCTATCTCATCCACAGCCCTTGAAGGCAGCGCGGCGTTGAATCAGGAGGCAATGGGAACAAAGGGACCTTTGAGAGTCCAGCGTGGGGTGGTTGCCGCTCTGTGTTTGATCCCTGCTTATCTCCTCTCTGCTGTGTTTATTGTCCCCCTGGGGTTCAGGTTTTACTGCTTCTTCCAGCACTGCAGCAGCAATCAAACCCAGAGGTTTGCAGCTGGGAGTAAAGAGCCAGAGTAGCACAACGGCCTATTAATGGGAAAGATTCTTGTCATATCCCCATTGCTGTGTCTCAGGGGCTGAGACAGAGCATCTCAGCCCCAGAGACATGCGCTGTTTGGCAAAGGGTCACTCCAGCTTGCCTGCTTTGCAGGGCATGGGACATCATCCATGTGATCTCCCCCAGATGCCTGCTTTGATCCCCAGCCTGCGCATCTCCCAAGGTGTCCACTGAGCCCTTGACAAACACAGTGGTTACGCATGAGACAGGAATTTATGAAGGGCACATTAACTGATCATGATCCAGGTTTGATCCCATGTACCTGGATACTGGGTGGGACGGGTTAAAAAGGCAGAGCCCAGGCTGGGCTGGGACTCTGCAAGCTCCTTGTGGAAACAAGGATGGACATTATCCCTTCTGCATCTGTAGCCCCACAGCACCAGGAGAAACAACCCACAGGACCCAACCTGCAGCCACTGGCCAGTTAAAGTAGGGACTGTTTAGAGGCATGCTGTGCCCGTAACTTTGACACACGCAGTGTGTTATTTTGCACACAAAATATATTCAAGGCTAAAACAAAATGAGAGGCTCAAAGGGTTGCTGGGACAAATAATGTCGGATGAAAGAAGGCTCAGCTCTGCAGAGCTTGGCTGCTGTTTGGGCCCTGGCTGGCTGTAGATGCTCACTCCATACAAATCCTCAGCAGAGATGTGTGACCAAATGGACCTGGGAAGGCTCCCTTCTGCTAAGGATAGGAGGTGCTGTGAGGATTGGGCAGCTCAAGCTAACACCCCTTGAAGCTCTCCAGGGGTGAAGACCAGAGGTGTGTCAGAAAGAACTGGAAGAGAAATTATTTCAATCCATGTTGGTGGGGAGCACAACATAAATCAGCCCCAGGCAGCACCCAGCAGCCCAAGGGTTCTGGCACCCAGCAGCCCCTCTTTGCTGAGAAGATGCACTGGGACACCCAATGCCTCAGTCCCTCCCTAAAGCAGGGGCTGCGCTGAATGGGGTCATGGGAGGGTCCCTCTGAGCAGGTCCTCTTTCTGGGCATGATATGTAGAGGATGCTCTGGGGAAAGAGAAAGGAAGAAGGTGTGCCCACATCCCATCACTCAGTAATCTAAGGCTTTTGTGCTTTTTGGAGATGAAGGCTGTTTTGCCAGGGGTGGAAAAATTATCATGCTCTAGCCTGAATTCTGCCCTCAAAGCCAAGAGGCCAGGGCACTGCATACTGGCTCTGGGGAGCACAGAAATCTTTCAGACCACCCGGAAAGTCTCCTCTGTGAGTCCTTCTGCAAGGCCAGATGTGGCCAGACTAAGAACAGATATGGGAAGACTGGAGGCACAGAAGAGAGTCTTGACTCAAAAGTAGGGGGAATTTAATCTCTAGATTCGATGAGACCACCACAAGGGACTCCCTCTTCCCCAGGTAAGATGCTGAGGACTGATTGGTCTAGCACAGAAAAGAACAGAAAGTTTGCTCAAAAACCATATAAATCCAAATGAGATATGTCCTAAATAACTGCCAATGCAGAGGGCCAACTGCTGGAGCACGGTCCCTCTGCCAACCCTAGGTTCTCCATCTTAGTGTCTCAAAGACTCAGTGCAAATGTGTCTACTACAAAGCTTGTACAGATGCTGAATTCCTGAAAATCTGCCCTGTCTCCTGCCCCACTGTCAAAAAAATCTACTCTCCAACTCCTATGGGGTGCTGTTATACAATTTAAGCCATCATCAGTCCAAAGCCTGGCCTACACAGGCATGGCTGGCTGCCTAACCTGTGAGCTCCTCTGACAATACAACCTTCAGCAGCTTCCATTATCCACCACCACTGTTTCCCATCGTGAGTTGTTCAAGATTTTGCCTGCAACTGAGATGAGGAAGCCCAAATTGGCACAGCTTTAATGTCCACCTGACCTTCAGCCACCCACAGCAGCAGCTCAGTATGAACCTGACCCACCCGCATCTCTGGCCTTAGACCTGCTGTTGGCTCCTTTGAATGGGGAGAGTAAGAAGGGAAGAAGGCCTGCAATTTCTCACTGGTGAAGAAGCAAAAGGAGGAGGCAGAAAGGAAGTCAGAGGTATAAGGTAGGTTCCAGCTCCCTACACAAAGTGGAAATTACAGCTTGTGGCTGCTCGTAGCTAGAGCCTGTCCTTGTAAGTGTGCTTGGTGGAGTGCTGTCCTCCTCTGTCCTGTGGCAGGCCATCACACGGACATGAATAACATCCTCCTGAGGGATGCATAGGGAGCATCCCCCTAGGATTCGCCTTCCCCGGTCCCTGCCAGTTGAGCTATGAACCCATCTCCACCAAAACTACCATCCCACAGAAAGAATAACACTTCAGGAAGACTCTCCACCTTATCCAGCTCCTTCCAGAAGACCAACAACTGCCTCAGCATCAACACCTTTTCTTGCCAAAGGACTTCCTACCTGCTCAACCGTCTCCTCCAGTGCTACACCCAGGATCAGAGCTCATCTCAATATCCCTTCAGCTTGGCAGGACTTCCCACCCTCGATGGGTACCCTGCAATATCAGCAAATAAATTGCTTGGCCTGGAGCCAGGAATGCCCTCCGAGTCTGAGGCCAGGAGCTCTAGAAGGCAGCTGCCTCCTGGATAATTAGATAAAGCTTATAAAGAATTGTTGGTTTATTTGATACAGTTCCGCCTCCTTGATAACAAGGGCAATCCTAGGTTGATATTAAACCACTTGGTTTTAATTTGGTTCGTTTAGCTATAGTTCACTTAACTTTGTGGGCTAGCAGATAAAGGAGAGGAAATTAGCACTCTGTCTGCTTTGGAGGTGTTTCTCCAGATGTCAAGGCTGGGAGGAGGTGGTCTCACTGGCATTGGGACCATCACTAGAGGCTTTTCCTGTCCTGCCAGCAGCCCTGAGTGTTTTCCATGGGGCAGCATGTGCAAGGGCACGTGCTAACTCTCCTAGCCCCTTGCTTACTCCTCTATTACCCCTCAATTGCTGCTCGCCAGCTGTTTTCCAGCCCATGTTTTGTGCTGACGCCAGACCACTGTGCACCTGGTGAGCCTTGGAAGGTGTTGCCTTTTGAAGCAGTTTGATATGACTTGTCTTGCCCTCTCCCCTAGCCCAGCATAGCCCGTCAGCCAGCGTTCCACCGCTGCTGGCAGGATTTGGCTTGGGCTCCAGGTTATCAGTGTGGTGAGTGAGAGAAGCAGAGAAGCAGTGTCCCAAGAAAGCCATCTGGGCACCAGGGTTCTAGTGGGGAATTCCTCAATCTTCCTGAGAGCTCGCAGGTACATGTGTCTGCTCTCCACTCACACAGCTCTTTTCTGGGGCAGGTCTCTGCATTTGGCTTCCACCGTTGCACTGCATTTCCACGCTTCTTGACAGGGCAAATAAACCGCAGCTCCCAGGAATACCAATAGGCACAGCTCCCTGATGCCAAATGCTCCCTCTGTGCAGTTCAGGAGGTGCTCAAAACCCTAGGACAGGGACCCAGGCTGGGAGCAGATCTTGGGCGGGCAGTATCCCTGCCTGTCCATGGACTCAGGCCTTCCTGCTCTGTCCTCTCACTGCGCATTGCAGCAGACAGGTTCTGGCTGCAGCTCTGCAGAGGCATCTAGGGAAGAAGGCACTGTGCCCACTTGCAGCACAGCAATTTCTCTGAGCAACCCCAGCACCCAAGCCCAGACCAGGTTCCTAAGGGTACCCACTGCCTCAGACCGTCTCCCCAGCATCCCACCTCCTCTATACACAGGTGAGACTGGGGCGAGTGTGTGGAATGCATCCCTGCAAAGCTTGCAGCTTCAGTTCAGGGGCCTCCTTCTCCTTCCCCAACCCTGACTGTCCCTAGGATACCAAACTGGACAGTGCCTGAAAAACATCTTTACACAGGCAGCTAAAGAAGGAATTAATGATATAGTCCTGGAATCTTCCATAAATAAATCACAAGGGTGAGCTCCCTCTGCAAAGTCCCAGAACATTTTTTAGGAAGCTTTCAGATGCATCTCTCCCAAATACCTGCCCACTGCTACCCAGAGCGCTAAATATGAGCAGCACCAACAGCATGGACACTCATGCTCAGTCACCCTGAAAACCTCAGCCAGGCAAGTTTGTCTTTCTGTCTAGGCTGAGTGTTGGGACAGAACACCCAAGAACCACAGGCAGCCCAGAAGTCCTGTGCCAACAGCAGGAGCCTCCTGTCCAGCCCACCACCTTCCTCAGAGGAAGGAGGAAGGGCTGGGCAGGCAGCATGCCCTAGGCAGATCACAGGTGCTCCTTCCTTGACCCCGTACAGCCATGCCACTGTCCCCATCCCCACACCATGGCCAGCATGCTGGGGCAATATGAGCCCAGACACAGCTGTAATGTGCAGCTGGGGTCAATGCATCCTGCAGAGGGACCTGCTTTCAGAGCTTGCAGCCAGCTCATGAGAGGAAAGGCTGAGGATGCACTTTAGAACCCAAATGTTCCCAAAGGACTGAAACAAGGATCTGAAGATGGACAAGGAACAGGTTCTATATGGTGGTGAAAATAACAGGAGACAAGCACCAGGAGAGAAGGATCCCTGGATGACGAGCTTGGAGAGGAGAATGGATCTCAAGCTGAGCATAAGCCACACAAGTTGGAATTAATGTCCATGGGAAGGTACAGGCAGGTACAGCAGCTGCAAACACACAAAGCCTCATCTTTCTGCTTCAGAGTGGCATTGGTTCAAGCTCTGCATCCAGCTTGGTCCCTGAGCTTTGGGACAGGAGGACATTTGGAAAAAAATCCTGAAAGCAGGCAGAATGGAATCCTATCTTGGAGGAGATGGAAGCAGCCAGGCTGTGTAGTAGGGGAAAGAGAAGGCTGAAAGGGACCTACAGACCCTCCTGTGTGCAGGCCGGGCAAGCAAAGAGAATGGAGGGTGTTTTGCATGACATATTTTCAGAGAACACTGGAGCAAGAAAGCTTCACAGCAGGGAAATTCCCGAAGTACTAAATTGGAGAGGCTGGGGAGAGACAATTCCCACTGCAAAGGGCTCCCCAGAACTAGGAGCAAACACTGTTCATCTCTGATATTAAAATCCACAGCTTTGGCAGCTTTTGCCACATCCTTGTTCCACCTCCGTGTTTCCTTTGCCTCTACTCTGCTCTCTGCTCTAGGCTCTCCAGGGCCCAGTGCACCAATATCGGGTTCAGAAACTGCTTTTCCTTTCTTGAGCTATCCTAGGAGCCCACCTCAGTGCTTCTACAAGGCCCTTGATATGCTGTTTCCATGCAGCCTAGCACAGCCCAAATGCTCCTTCCACAAGCTGTTCTCATGCCCATGATTTGGGATTTGTCTCCTTCCAGCAGGGTTTTGGAAACAAACAGTTCTGTAACTGATCTTGCACTTGGGAGGGATGTATTTGATGCACAAATATCTGTATTTTATCCCAGCCAGAAGATGAGCTGGGCACAGAGGCAAGTTCAGCCATGTGATCCCACTGTGGTGAAACACATCCTTGCATCAATGCTGAGATAAACTAACAGACCCACACACCATGAGAACAATGTGGCCTCTGCAGAGGAGCAGGAAGATGTTTCACCACCAGCAAGTAGAGGTTTTTTTTTCCCCCCACTCTTAACAGCATACTTGAAAGGAGTGGCTTATACTGCAGCCTTAGGTGCTACCACCATTTCACAGCTGTATCTATCTCACAGTGCGCAGAAAGCCAGGGAAAAGGAGAGCAGCCTAGGGTGGGGAACAGCCTGTTTGCTTTCAACCTGTGCAGGTGTAATTTGAGGAAGGAGCAATGAATGGGACATTTCATGTAAATTCTCTGGTTTTGTTTTACTATTCATCCAGTTTACTAATTAACTGACTTCGCCAGTAATTTTTTTTTATTTGTCTCCCTGGTTACTAAGATGCTAAACTCAGCTAATAAATCTGGATACCCTGCCGAGTGTTTGCTAACAAGTCACTCTCAGTTTATTGCCCACTGTCCTCATCTTTGTGGCAACCAAATCTCCGCTCACCCCTAGCATAGCACAGGGCCCTGGTTGCACTGCTGCGGTGCCCATGACAGTCCTCAGTGGGACAAGAGCCTGAAGTCGGTCTTTGTGTTGACCATACACTGCAGGACCCTCCTCACCCGTGGCCCAGCATCTCAGTGCCGCATCCCTGGCTGTGCCCACGGTACAAAGGGGTGTGCATGGAGCAGGCATTCTCCTTGCATGCCAGGAGTGCCCGGGACTGGGCTGGAATCGAGCATCCCTGGAAGACGGAGCTGGCTACGCATCCCTCCCTGTCCCAGGCTCAGCGGGGGGGTCCCGCCGCGCGGACACAGGCAGGTTCGTTCCCAACCGCAGCCAGCGGGATTGATTCGTTTCCCGGTGCCGGTTCTTGCTGCCCCTTCTTTATTTTCGTTTTTTCCCGGCCGCAGCGGAGCCCAACGAGCCCGCGGCGGCGGTATGCGACCGGTACTCAGTACCGGCGGGGCTGAATCGGCCCGGGAGCAACTCCGCTCTGACGGCAGCGGGGAGGGCAGCGGCACCCGGGGCCGCTCCGTAGAACCGGGCCGGTTTAGGGCGAGACGGAGCTCTTTGGATAGGGTTTCCGCGGGGCCGCAGCCCTCGGCGGTCTGCGGAGAGAGGATGCTGTTCCCCTCGCCAATGGGACGCCCACACAGTGCAGGAAGAACCCCACACGGGGCTCGGCCCCACATCGGCGTCAGCCCCGGGGGCTCCCGTCTGGAATCACAGAATCATAGAATGGTTTGTGTTGGAAGGGACCTCAAAGCCCATCCAGTTCCACTCCCCGTGTCATGGGGAGGGACACCTCCCACCAGACCAGGCTGCTCAAGACCCCATCCAACCTTGCCTTGAGCACTTCCAGGGAGGGGGCATCCACAGCTTCCCTGGGCAACCTGTGCCGGTGTCTCACCATCCTCAGCGTGAAGAATTTCTTCCTAATGTCTAATCTAAATCTTTCCACTTCCAGTTTAAAGCCGTTGCCCCTCATCCTATCACCACTTGCCCTTGTAAAAAGTCCCTCCCCAGCTTTCCTGTAGCCTCTTCAGGTACTGGAAGGCCGCTATGAGGTCTCCCTGGAGCCTCCTCTTCTCCAGACTGAACAAACCCAACTCTCTCAGCCTTTCCTCACAGCAGAGGTTCTCCAGCCCTATGATCATTTTCGTAGCCCTCCTCGGTACCCATTCCAACAGTTCCATACCCTTCTTATGTTGAAGATAACCACCGGGGACTCGCGAAGGGGCGGCCCCAGAGACCCTCTCCCGGTCCCCAGGGGGCTGGAAGAAGCCGCCCGACGGGGGGTGTCTGTGCCCAGGTCACTCACCGTGGAATTCGGAGAGCCTCGGCACCAGCATCCCGGCCCGGATCCAGTGCTCCAGCGGGAAGGAGCTGCCCACGGCCGCCTTCAGGTGCTCTGCGCCGGGCGGCGGCAGCGGGGCAATGCTGCTGTAGGTGAAGGCGGGGTGCTGCCCCCCCAGCGCCGGCAGCGGGTACACGGCGGGCGGGTAGAGGCCCGGCAGGGCGCCCAGCCCGGGGAGGTGCAGCATCCCGGGCTTGGGCACGAAGCCGGCCGGGGCCGGGAGGGGCCGCGGGGAGTGGGTGTCTGGGCTCGCCGCGGGGCTCAGCCCCGGCGAGGAGGCGCCCCGCGCCGGCTCCTCAGCCAGGAGCGCCTCGATGCGGAAGTTTTGGGACTTCTCCATGGGCTTGTACATGGCCCGCCCCCGTCCTTGGCAGGGCACAGCCCGGCCGGGCCCCCCCGGGCAGCCCCGGCACCGGCGGGCATCCACCCGCGGGGCCCCGAGGGCAGCGCTCCTCGCCGCTCCTCCTTCCCGAGCACTCGCTCCCCCGGCAGCTCCGGGGGCATTTTAACTCCCCCCCTCCACCTGCCCCTGCTCCCCATTGGCTCCGCCCCGCCTGCCGCCCTCCTCCGGCTCCCTCGGAGAGGACACCCCGGGGTCTGTCCAGGGCTGCTCTGCCCCTTCCCCAGCCTCACAGAATGAGGGAATGGGAGGAAGATGTGTCAGGAGACGGTTAGGTTGTATATTTGGAAAAAGTCCCTTACTCAGAGGGTGGTGGAGCACTGGAACAGCCCCCTAGGGAAGCAGTCACGGCGCCAGGCTTGACAGTATTCGAGAAGCTATTTGTACAACGCCCTCAGACACATGGTGTGAATGTTAGGGTTGTCCTATGCAGGCACAGGAGTTGGATTCGATGATCTTTGTGGGTCCCTTCCAATTCAGGGCATTCTCTGATTCTGCGAACCCAACCCAATCCCGGTCCACACCCAGAACATCCCCAGCCTGCAGGACTCTCCCCAGATTGTTGAGCCCGTCATCCTGATCCAAAGCTAATTATTCTGATGTGACAGGACAAGGAGGAATTATTTTAAACTAAGAGAGGGGAGATTTAGAGTGGATATAAGGACAAAATTGTTTACAATGAGGGTGATGAAACACTGGCACAGGTTGGGATGGGGCTCTAAGCAAACTGATCAAATTGAAGATATTAAAGGCGGGTTGGACTAGACAACCTGTAAAGGTCCCTTCCAACCCAAAGCATCCTATGACTCTATGATCCAGATCCAGAGCCAGTCTTCCTTTCCTTAGAGCCCCTTGGTGGGGAAGCAGGTCTGTGGCTACAACAGCTGAAAGAGATCTGGAGAGACAGGTGGACTTCAACATGTGTAGGTAAAGCCCTGCTGGGCTGCCCCAGCTCTGCAGAGCCCACAGGCACTTAGGGAGCAGAGTAGTGCCTGTCTGGGAAGGCAAGAGAGATGCTCACTCACAGGCAGGCTCCTCTGCACCTCGTGCACCAGGGATCACCAGCAGTTCCTAGCTGGGCCATTTCCCATTGCACCACTCTGGGCCAAGGAGATCAGTGGACCCTGAGCTGGACATGCAGGAGCCACCACGCTCCACCACCTACCTCTGTCCAAGATGCCAACAGAGCAGGCGCCTACAGGCAGATTGTTACTCATTTGTTCAGCCTCATCTTTCCCAGATAAGGCACAGCTCAGAGAGTGGCATCAGGGAAGGGCAGAGAGGAAAGCCTTTGCTGATCTGCAAGTTGTGGGTGAGCAGCAGTAGAGCTGGACCCCTGGCACTGGCCTTCAGGAAGAGGCAGAGTGCATGCAAGTGTATCTGTGGTCTCTGGCATTGATGGTCTCCCTCTGCCTGTCTCCGGGTCCCGCCTTTTTGTGTCATGCTGACTCAGCAAGACAAGCCTCTTCTTGTTTGTGTCCTGCTCTTTGGAAAGCAAGTGAGGCCCTGCTTTAATACTATAATGGCTAAAGGGAACTCCCATCCCTGTATTTCTTCCCCCCTTTAGAATATCCAGGACTTATGTATTCCCTGAGCAAGAGTTGAGTCCACCCCTCTGTATCCTGTGTCCCACAGAGGTTGCAAGCAGATGCTCATGGAGGAGGACAGGGGCATATGGGGCCTTCCTTGGCCTCCTGTGCTTTCTCTGCTCAGTAACCCCAGGGGCTTCTCTTCCCCGTGATCATCCAGTCTGCCCCAGGGCTTGCTGAGCTCCCTGCACACATCACCACACTGCAGGTAGCTCCAAAGGTCCCATGTGTGGGACAACTTCCTCCTTCCATTCCCTAAGCCCAGCACTCTCAAACTTCACTGTGTGGCTCCAAATCACACGCATAACAGCCTTTTCCAGCTGCTTCCCTGGGAGGAAAGAGGGCAGGAATTGGCCCCATGGACAGCCCAAAGCTGGATTTGCTTACGGGGAGATTTGAGGTGGATATCACCCCACAGTACCATACCCTAGTTGGGCCAGAGGATACTGAAAGTGGAACAGTGTCACTTTCTGTCAACACCCCATACCCTTTCCCACCACCAGGGAGGGTGTAAGGCTCCCCTCCCTGCCCCTCACCTGATCCCTTTCTTTCTGCTTTCCCAGGACAGAAGACAATGTCCCCCCAACCAAAAGTGCTCCAAGTCTTTTCCCTCTCCCCCTATGTGAGTAGCCAGCCCTGCCAAGCACCAGGCATGGGCAGGACAAGATCTGGGGAGGAATGGAGCAGCCTGGCTCCTAAGCAGACAGGAAAACTGCAAAGAAGTAACCAGGGAACAGAGGGCACAGCAGAGGTGGGACAACTTTTCCATTGCAGGTCAACAGCCTGCAGTGGTGACAGCAGAAAAGGAGGAGCCTTATCTGAATCCGCAGGCCTGGCTCCAAGGATTGCAATGGCTTTTTAGCTTTGCACAGGGAACATGCAGAGACTGGGGCATAACAGAGAGGTCACCACCACAGTGACCACAGGCAGATAACGAGCCCAGAAGAGCCTGGGCAACTCCTGCCAAGCCCTGAAACCATTTGTGGCTGTACCCACTATATCTCAGGCAGTGGGAGCAGGACTTGTGTGAGGCTTGTTTGGGGGTCTGGGTCACAGCACCTAGTCCCAACCCTATTGTCCTCATGGAAGTCTCCTGCGCTACCCAAGAAGGCTCTCCAAAGACAAGCAACTGCTCCAAGGATCAGCAACCCAAGCTGGTGCCCAGCTCACTGATCCCAGAGCAATGACAGTACAAGCAGCCTTTGATTTTCACAAGCAAGACACCAGCTGTAAAAGCTGGGTGGAAATATCGTGATAAAGAAATCTAGGAAAATAATGGAAGGAATTCCTTGCAAGAGTGCTGTCCAGGGCTAGAGCAGCTGGCATGCAGTCCACACAGTGCAGGGCAGAGAGGTGAAGCCCAGGGCTGTACACAGGAGAGCTGTGCCAGACAGTGGCTGGCAGAAGGGTTGGGAATGCAGTCAGTGATAGATGCCAGGGTACTGATGAGTTCACGGTCTTCAGGGTCATTAATCAGATCAGAGCTGGATTAAGGTGTCCGAGGTCTGATTAGCTTCATTTCCCACCTCAGGAAGGAGGGAACTCTCTTGCCCATCCATCAGTTCCTGTCCTGACAGCTCACCTGGTTGCTAACTAGATCTGAGCACTGTAATAAGTGAACATGAATGTGGCCTGGCCCCTTACCTTTGCCCAGCGTCCTACCTCCACATGAGGGCCTCCACTGAGGATCTAAAGCAACTCTGAACATCAGCCAGAGGTAGCAGACCCCAGGATATCAACCCAGAGGTGTGGCTCCTTCCCACGGCCTGGGGGTACAGGGCACTATGGACAGGAGCTGTTCCAGGAAACCACTCCAGTTCAGGTGGAGGCTGAGTTTAAGAGGTAATGTTCTCAGCCAGCACCATATTGCTCCCAGTCCCTCCACAACTCACCCTGTGCTGTTACCCAGGGCCTTCTCTGCTGACCCAGTGCTAACAGATCCTTCCCAAGGTGACCAGCTCTGTGAAACAGGCCAGCAAACACCACCCTGCTGATATGGAAGATCTTGAGCCCATCCAAGACAGATTTTCTGAGCCCCATACAGAACTAGATGGACCACCTTGAAGCCCTGAACCAGCTGGGATGCTTCACTCATCTTCACATCCCGTGCTGGCTCAAGCCCAACCCCATCAACACCTCCATTTGTCCCCTGCCTGATGCACCTCATATTGACTGTGCCGTGAAGATCCCTCCATAATTAACCACTTAGTCTACTCTTGTCCAACAAGTGCAGACAAGTGAGAGGTCCATACTGCCCAGGCAGCAGTGGAGTTCCTCAGTTCCCTCACCTCTCTAGGAGAGCACTGATCACAACATCCATCCATTGCTGGGCAGTGGGCAGCACTAGGAGCCTTCAAACAGTTCAGGGCTTCCATTTGCTCAGGTATTTTGTTGGGATTTTCTGGAAGTGCCTCATCTGGACATTCAGAGTCTAGTCTTTCTTCGGTCACCTGAAAGCAGCAGTCAAAGCAGCATCTGTGTAGGTGTACATAAGCCTTGCAAAGCCTTTTATTGCTGATGTGAGATGGCCCAGCCAGACAAGTGGAGCCCTCTTTGCTGTGTCCACAATCTCAAATGGATTGCCTGCATGCAACTTCCGTTTATTCAGGGTCAAGCAGCAGGATTAAAACTAGAAGAGCAAACACCCACATGGCCACCAAAGACACCCAGATCTGGTGCACAAGTTTTCAGCACCTGTAGAGAACTGCAACACCACCTACAGCAGTTCACATACTTTCCCAAGCTGTTGCCAGCAGTGCCTGAGCTCCCAGAAACAAGACATGAGAGTCACAGGTGGCATTTGGGAATATAGTTCAGTTTTACAGCCCTAACAGTTCCTCAGTGTCACCTTGGGAAGCAACGTAACATCCCTCAGCGAACCCAACTGCCCCAAGATCAAAGTCAAGGGTGCCGAGGAAAAAATTACCCTGGTAAAAAATTACCAGGATCACTTTCATTTTCCCAAGATCAAGTCCTTAGCCCAGAGATCAGATGAAGACATGACCCATGCTGTGTCTTCATTTCCACTTAACCTGTCATTTTGACTGTTCCTAGATGCACTGTTTAGAACTAAGTTCTTCCAATGTGTTTAAGTCACCTCCTGCCTTCAGTCAATAGAAGTTGCCTTTGAGACAGGGACCAGTGCAGGAACCAGTGTGCATAGTCCATCCCAGAGAGGCGGCAGGTACCCTGATTTCTGCCCAGGCTATAGCTTTTAGGCCTGGAAAGAGCTCTCTGTCCCCAGGACATCCGTGCCTGCTTGCATTGGCTACTCCCTAGGTCACAGCCCTCAGAGCTCCGTATCGTTAGAAATTATTAACCTGTAAGAGATCTATAATGCAACGACCTTGTTCAAAGCATCTCTTGGGAAGCAGTAGATGTTGCTCCTCTAGCCCTGGTGTTTCAGGTCATCTTGGAGAACTCTGAAGTCCCAAGCCAGCTAGTGGAGAAGCATCGACAGTGCTGGGGAGACAGGCTCTAAGCCTGCTCGCAGTGTTTTCCCAGCCATTCCCTCACGAGAGAGGCTGTAGAAGTGTCCCCACTCTCAACTGTGCACTGCAGCCTCCAGCCCACAGCAAGCTGCACCCTTGGTGAGAGGTGCTGGGTGTAACAGCCCCTGGGCTGTTCCAGTTTGGAGTGTCCCAGGTTTTGTGAGAGTCCTGACTACTGCCTGCAGTAGGATGCTGCCCTTCCCCTGCACCTCGCAGCAGGGCCACCCACTATCTCTGGAGTCTGGGAAGGCACAGGAGGCTGATGGGGAAGGTAAATAAACTGCCAGCCCCGTGGTGATTTGTGGCTAAATGAACAGTTGAAGTCACCTGCGAGTGGCCTGAGGTCTTTAACCAACCAGATAATGGGTCTTAATCAGCCTGGTGGCAGTGGGAGCTGAGCCCAGCCTGCATCAGACCTGGCACAGCCAGCCGCAGGGTCCCAGACTGCTTGGTGGCTGTCCCTTTTGCAGAAACACTGGCAGAGGGATCCACACTGCTGTCGTGGGAGCAGTCCCACAGAAATGCTCACAGGGCTCCTCACCTGTCTTTAGGGGTCTCCCCCTGCTCTGGTGATGGCAGGAGACAAGTGCAGGCAAGTTGCCGACACCACTTCCCTGCATGCTTCCAGGGGAGATGTGCTCAGTGACTGCATGCCCTGTCCCTGCCCACATCCCCTCCTGCATGGGCCTGCCAGCTCCTGCCCACTCCAGAGACTTCTGAGCCAGTCACAGGCTCCTGAGAGCTTCTTCATTCTGGTGCATTGGCTGCTCAGTTCGATGGGCAGGGTTTTGTCCTTGAAGGCAGAAATCCCCATGCCTCCATCCCCCTGCCACTGCACGGGCTTGGTGAGGTAGAGACCTCTCGCTGCCCACCTTACCCAGCCTTCATACCTCCCTCCACATCGAGCCCCACGTACCTCCCAAACAAAGGAGTTAACATGCAAAGCAAACACGGCTCAGTCCCTCCTAGACAGGCCTCCTGCAGGGATTTCTGAGCAGCTGTTTATTTACCCGAGGAATTCCTCAAATAAGAAGCCCCATCTCTGATGGATCATGGCAAGGCTGAGCAAAACAACATGTTAACATCTCCCATGCTGGAGCAAACCAGCACGAGAAGGCTTGCATGGCAAGGACAGTGCCTATCCACAGCAGAAACAGGCAGGGAAGCTCTAGAAGTGTCACACCGGATCCTAGCACACAACCAGTGTGCAGGGCTGTGGTGGCAACATCTTGCAGGATCAGGCCATAGAGCTGCAGGGGACAGGCAGGGATGCCCTAGGGCTCCCTTCTGTTAGCTCTTGGCTCGGCTTTCCAGGACACAACAATGCACTAAAGGGGTGGTCACGCTTGGGAACAATCAGCTTGTCCCCTTGCAAATGTATGGCTTGGAGAGACAGGGACACACAGTCCATTAGATCCATTTCTTGCAAGGACCTAGGGTCTAACAGCTACATTTCCAGTCCCATTGGTCCCTAACTCCTTTCCTCTTAGATGCTGAAACACCATGATCCCACCCAGAGATGCCCCCAGAACAGGGTCTGGCAACACCTGCACACATCCTAAGGGTCTGTCCTCATCCCAGGCCTTGGCTTTTGAGGGAAGAGGCTGAACAATCAATGTCTCCCATCATCTAAGAAGACAGAGAAGTGAATGAATGCACAGCATCCTTCCTGCTGCTTCCCCGTGCCTGTGCTCCCACAGCTCTGGTACAGGACACCACCCACATCCAGTGCCACACCAATGGCACAGCCAGGCTCTCCCCGACCCCTGTATGCCTACTGTTGGGCACACAGGGGAATCCCCTAGCCCTGTTTTTTCCAGTCTCCTCCAAGATCTTCTGGTTTTACTTCAGTGGGTCTTGTCCTAAGGCCAGAGCTACCCCCTGGAAGAGGAGAGACAGAAGCAGTGAAGGGATGGGTGCAGGATGACCCCCCAGCAACACAGCCTCACCTCTTTGCTGTTAATGGCCTTTCCATGGAGTCAGCTCCTAACCTGCTCCCAGGGTGACTGGATAAATCAGCTACTTCTCCTGAGACCTTGAGCTCTAATTAATGTCAGCTCATTAACGAGATAACAGCCATTTATTACTCTGTCTCTCTGGCTGCTTATTAACCCTTTCCCAAGGCAGGGGCAGAGGGTGGTGATGCTGTGGGAAAGGGATGGCAGGAGCAGGTGACGTCACTGCAACAAGAACCAGGAACACATCAATGAGGGGGACAGAAGGAGGGACAGACAAGCAGGACTGCAGAAGGGCCTGAGCAAGGGTCGGGTGGGACAATGCGAGGGTCGGGACAATGCGAGGGTCAGGACAATTGAGTTTTCTTCTTAGTAGGGCTTGGTGGAATAAAGCCAAGACTGATGGGCTTTCCCCTGGGTTGTCACTGTGGCCTTCTGCACATCCCTGTGCCTCAGTGTCCCCAGGTGTCCCTACCCCAACCAATGCGGGAGACTGTGGCTGAGACCTAGAGCTCAGAACAAAACCTCTTGCACAACCCTGGCTTTCAGCCCCTGTTTTGAGGAGCTGCCACACAGTCCCACAGCTGGTGGGAAGGCACCAGTGTGTCCTTGCCTCTAAAGGCAAAAACAGCTCCAGCTCCCCAGGACTTCCCATGTCAAAAGATGTGGGGTAGGATGATCTGCCCAGAGCAAGAGGGAGGCTTTCATTTGCCCTTGACCTGGGTCTGAGTATGGAGGGCAGGAGCAAGGGGCTGGGGTGGGCACAGTGCCCCCACCCAGCAGTCCAGCACCAGGCTACGGGGGCTAATGCTCTGTACATCAATCACGGTGATCAGCAGCTCACTATTAGTGGGAGCAGTGGCTGGTTAATCAGGCTGAGGGCTTTGGCTCGTTAAGCTGACACCTCCGTAGAGAGAGTGAGACATGGGGGCACGCAAGGTGCCACTTATTTATTTTCTTCTTTCCCAGGGAATATATTAAACAAATTAAATTCCTGGAGTGTTGGGTCAGCATAGCCAGATCTGCGCCTGTCCCAGCACCGCCTAGCTCAGCTGTGGAGAGGGGACCATTCTCCCCAGCCTGCAGCAAGCCCCCAGCACTGCCCCCCTGTCCTCCCCCCTCGCCGGCCCCCGTGCCTCCCTAGGCCTTGGAATAAGACACTGCCCTCATATCTGCCCTATTTCCCTCGCTGTGACTGTAGCCGCTCAGTGGTGCTGAGCGTGCTTAAGGGAGTGGATATCTTGTCGGAAATGCAGACCATGATTTCATACGGAAAGTCCCCTGGGAACCTGCCTGCTGTCCCTGAATGGGCTTCCTTGGCCGTGCACAGGGGGGAGCTGGGAGGCAGCCTTGGCTGGTTTTGAGGCAGCTTGTAATTCTCCCTGCTGCAGGGAGAGTCGGGGCTGGCTTCAGCCACAGCATCAAGCCTTTTTCTTTGTACTCTGGTATGGGGGACATCTGGGCTAATGTCAGGTTGGCACTGCCAAGGTTCATCTGCAAGTAAGAGTGCTAGGAGGGGTACATTTATTCTCTGTCTCCATTACAGGATTCCAGGAGCTGGGGTTTTAGAAGAAAACCCTGCACATCCCAAGAACACCTTTCATGCCACAAACATTGATATCACTGACATTGGCCTCAAATTGTAAAGCCACGAGAACAAGGGAGTGCTGAAGCAATCCCCTGCACTGGACCTTTTGCATGCTTCAGCATTGGTCACCCCTTCAAAACCAAGTGCTGTCCCTGCAGCTGCCAGGCTACTCCACTCCACCCCAGCACTGGCTGTGTTTCAGCCCTGCTCTGGCTCTGGTTAAGTGATAAGCACTGATGGAAAACTTGCTGCAAATTAGTCATTACTCCCTGGAGTGGTTTATTTACTGACCATTTGCAACTCTTCCTTCCATCACCACTTTCTCCCTCCCATTCTTCCAGCAAAGTCAGTGTCAGCCTGTCGTGCTTGACTGTCCCATCCCATCCCATCCCATCCCATCCCATCCCATCATCTCCATCCCTGCACAGAGCCAGGTCCTTTCCACTCAACCTCAGTCCTTCAAGTGCATCTTCATTTCAGGAACGGACCCACCTTTTGCTGGTAGAAGGGTGACTCCCTGGAGGTTAGTGAAGAATTAGAAATAATTTAATTTGCCTCCCTGTTCAGGCACTTTGATGAGCTGAAAGGCCTCTTGTCAGGCAGCAAATCCATCTTCTTCCAGCCTTACATCAAATTTCATTCACTAATTAGAAACTCCTGCCCCGGAGTGTGCTGCCCCCACCCTGGCTGCCCCTTCTCCCCACCAGCACCATTATGAAAATAAATTGTTCCATTAGCTGCATTGTTGTGGCTGTGAGGCCCAGTGCCGGGAGTTATTAGAGCAGGAGGGAGGGCGTTGGATTAAGATGAATGATTTATTAAGGAAAAGGACCCTGATTAGATTCTTACTTGTCCCTTACACATGGGCTCATACTCACACTCCCCCAGTCCTGCTGCTCAGGGCACCCCAGAGCCTCTTGCCAAAGGTCAGCGCTGGATGGCTGCGGGTTTTCCCCCCGTGCCATATGCTGCTGGCTGCTCTCATGATGCTGGGAGCCCCTCGTCTCACACCAAGACCATGTAAGAGGTAAGGGCCGATGCCTTCTGCCAGACCTTCAGCATGGTCCCCAGATGCCTGGTCCTCCCTGCGTAGGATGGGGACCACCAGCATCACCCCTGCCTCTCTCTGCCCTGCAGCAGGGACTGCAGCCGATGCTGGGTGTGCCCTGCTGCCCAGGGAGGGGATACGGGAAGGGAAAAGTGTGTTAGCTCCATACTCCATGCTGTGGGACAGGGAACTAGAGGGTCCCCCTCCAGCAGGAATGGGTGAGGGAAAGGGGTGTCAGACCCCTTCACAGATTCAGGATAATCTTTTCACCTGGGGGATGTGGGATGAGCACAGCTGCAGAGGTGGACACTGCCCCAGGGTGCTTGTGTCCTGTGGTCCTGACAGTCCCCATGCTGTCACCATGGCCTATGTGCATATCCCAGAGGGGGCAGAGATCAGGGGCACAGGGACACCTGGGTACTCCAGACACTGCCTGGGATAGAAAGTATCTGGTCTGGAAAGTAATTTGCGGGAATGGATGGTGATGCTGAGAGCCGAGGTGTGTTCTAAGCCCAATGGTGGGGTGGTGGGCGTGTGTCTGTCCTGAGGATAAAGGTATATGCACAACAGGTGGGTGGAGGTGTGCATCTGTCTGTCGGTGCCTGTACAGGCACAGCGGGCTCTGGTGTGACTCCCAGAGGCTGCTGCCTGCTAAAGCACCTTCATCACTGCCCAGGAGAAGTTGCCAAGCATGGGGGAAGGAGATGTGGGGAGAGGCAGGGAGCCCCTGTAGCGGAAGAGGGGCTCCCATCATTGTCCCCACACTTGAGTGCCACAGGAGGGTGAGAGAATGGTAGGAAATAGGGGTTTCAGGGATGGGGGAGGTGGTGGGTGTATTTGGGGCACAGAGCGGGGTCTGCAGCCCACACCACATACCCACCTGGGACTGCCGTGGGCCCAGGGCCGGGGTGCAGGGATCCCTGCTCTAACAGCACTGTGGAGGGCAGGGTCCTGTGCCTGTCTCCAGAGAGTCATCACTCCGAAAAACCATCAGGCTACACTAAGCTAATGCAAGTGAGAGCGGAAGGTTGGCATGGGCTCCCCCCGAGGGCACCTGCTGGTGGGCAGCAGCGGGGCCAGGCTGAGCTGGGCACTCTCTCCTCAGCTTTGTCTGGGGGGCAGCTGTAGATCAGGATGGAGATCACTGCAACCTGCTGTCCTAATGCCTGCAGACTCAGATGCTCAGGGTGGCCTCCCCCATCACACCCAGGCCATGGGGACCTGTTTGGACCCAGAACTCTCAGATGGTGGGCACAATCCACCTCATTGCCTGGAACTATCTCCCCCACCATGGGGAGGGTTTGGTCTTGGAGTCCCATGGGATCCCCACCCTGCAGCTGCCTTCTGCTCATGATGCCTGAAGGTGAAGTTCCCCACAAACAGGAGATGCTTTCAGGGTGCTCCACTTCTGCTCCCTGAGCTGTGAGGACACTCACCTCCCTCTCTTCCCCGGTAAGCCCCAGCACCCAGCGTGCCAGCCTGGGGTTGGGAGCGGGACTGGCTGGTGCTGCCACAGCAGAAGGCCACCTCGAGGGACAGAAGGGAGAGGCGGGGAGGGGATGGGGTCCCCGCTTGTTAACAACACCGGACCCTGTAGCCTTTTCAAGGCTCTGAATAGGGGGTGGTACCTCTCCCCCGCTGAATTGGGGGCCGAGGGCTGTTGATGCTGGTTTAACATGCTCAGACAGGGCTAGAGGGTTGGGGGGGCGGGACATGCTGCCCCAGATGGGAGCATGTGGGAGGTTTTCCTGCAGCCACATGCCCTTCCTGTCCCTCCTGCCCACCATTCACATGGTAATGAGGACAAATTGATGGTGAGACACCTATTGTGGTACCCTCCTGCCCGGCCCTTCTGCCGGCCACCCACTAACATCCCCATCCATCACCACCCAGCTGGGACCCTGGTGGGAAGTCCCTATCCAGGACTGGCACCCTGGGAGATGAGATTCCTTCAAGTGCCCACAGGGAGTGCTCAGGCTGCCCTGGCTCTCCCAAGCCTGAGTGATTAGAGAGGAGTGGCATCCACAGGAGAAAGAGCCCCCCCCATAAACCCTGTCTCTCAGCTGAACTATCCTCGCCACAGCGCTTTACAGGGCTATGGGGGAGTTCACGAGGTTTCAGGAAGGGAAAGACCCCAGGATCTTATTTATGGGTGTCCCCCATTCCTCCCACTGCCCTGAGGCCGGCCCATAGCCAGGACCTTCTCACTTTCCCTGCTTCCACCCCAAAGCAGCCCCCCTGAAACCCTGCAACATCCTCCTAATGAGGCAAAGAGCTGTTACCCCATACTCACTGATACCATAAAAACCTGGGCCTGGGAATGGGGCACATGCATAGTGCCCTGGGGAACCTCAAAGTGCACATCCTCTCCCCAACTAAGCTCTGCCTCCAGCTCCCCTCTCCACACCCGTGACGGCAGCCTGATTGAAATTTCACTCCATAAAGCGCCTCTCGAAAGCCTGACCCCGTGGCCCCCCTGGGGACCAATTTGTCCTTCTCTGTAATAAGAACCTAATTAAATTAGCTCAGCCGCCTCACAGAGCTCTTAAATTAGCTGCAGTGATGAGGGCCCTTGCTGACAGCCTTCTGTTGAATTGTTCTGCACTCACCATGCTGTGGGGTTTGGGGAAAGCCCTGGGGGGGACCTCAATCTCAGTCACCCCAGGAGACTGGGCAGAGTGGCTTGGAGATGGGACAGGGTGCACAGAGGGCTGCATGGGTGGGGTCAGTATGGGGAGGTAGGTGGGGTGCTAGTAGAAGGGCACGGGGCGAAGGGGGGACAGGGCTGGCGAAGGGCGAGGGGACAGAGAAAGATTAAAGTAACCTTGGAATACTGGTACGCAGATTAGTGGCTGTTGTGGTGATGGAGAGCATGGGGAAAGGTGTCCCAGCACAAATGGGCGCTGAGGTGATGGGCCCAGACCAGCATGGAGCGGTGTGCCAGCAGTCCTGCAACGGCTGTTCCCTTCTACATTCTGCTACTCTTGCCCTGGTTTCCAGATGGTCCTGGTGACAGCTTGGTCCCAGGCAGGCTGCAACACTCCTGCAGTTGCCCCATCACCCAAGAGAGGCTGCCCATCTCCTCTGGGTATGGCGGAGCACAGAGGGAGAGCTCACCCTTACTGGTGTGAGGCATTGGGGAGGACATTTCTTGCGCCTAGAGTAGACCAAGATGCCCTGTCCCTGCCTGCTCTATTTATGATGGGCACTAAGTATCCCTGATACCTTCCTGCCCTCCCCACAGCAGAGCTCCTGGTGCCCGCCTGGGAAACAATGGATTTATTGGGCTGTGTCCCCGACCAGGAAAATATATCCAGTGAAGAGACAAAAACACACTTGCCATTGGCTGCGCTTGCACTCTCTCACTTCGCCCTGGACAACAATCACCATAAAAACTGTGCTTTAAAATAATCTTTAAATAATTTCTGCTTTTTGTTTTTTTTTTTTAAAAAAAAAAAATCCCCCCAACAAAACAGCTTCCCCTTGCCTGCTCCCATCTCACTCTGCGCACACCCACGCTGCCTCCCATCTATGGTACATACAAAGAGCAGATAAATAAATAAAGACGCGTGATGCTGCAGGGGGGATGCAGGTCACAGCCCTTCCCCACCCCCCTCACCTCCGCTAATGTGGCTCCAGGGGAGGCTGAGGCTCTAGCCAAGATTTGGGGGGATGACTGTGGCTGCAGCTCTGATGGGACTCTCCCTTGGTTCTAAGATCAGGTGAGCAGCAATGAGTTACCCTGAGGGTCTGGGGTGCTGGGTAGGATGGGAGGTCAGGTCAGGCAGGGTCTGGAGCATGGGGAGGTTTTTTTAGCTTTGAGGTGGGAAAGGCATAGTTTTGGGCTAAGCCAGCTCAGGATGGAGTGCCAGGAAGGCAAGGGAGGGAGAGCACTCTTCCCAGCCACTTTCCTCCCCTCTGCTGTCCCCACTGCTGCTCCCACCAGTGTGTGCCCATGCCTGGCTGGCACTCGCACTCTCCTGTCTGCACACCCTCCTCTTGCCAGACAGAGCCCCTGTGCTGTCACAGTGTTCCCACAGGCATGCCCAGCCGGGTGGCTACGGTGCTGGCTTTGGGCAGAGCTTTGGGTCCTGCTTCCCAGCCTCATGCCCCAGTGGCACCTGTGCCATCAAGTCACAGGTCTTGTGCTGGAGCCATGCTGGCCAAGGCATGCAGAGGTTTATTTTGGGTGCCCCTCTGCTCCTGCAGTCAGGGCTAAGGGCAAGGCACAGTCCCAGGACCCAGGTCACCTTCCTCCCAGCTGCCATGTCCCAGGGGTGGGAACGGCATGGGAACGCTTGCTGTCCCTTTGCTCTCCCAAAGCCTCCCTGCTAGGTGCAGCCAGCTGGGTGTCTCCCAGGAGAAGCCAGCAGCTCTCTCTTTTCCCTGTTCTTCCTTGTCTATCAGACCTCCATCATTAGCTAATTCTGCACACACACGCATCACACACACACACACACACAAATAGCAGCATGTGGATCCAGCCAGGGGCACCTCCATGTCTGGGGCCGGGGTGTGGGGGGGTCTTCATGCCTTCCCTCTGCCCCCAGGAACAGGGGGTAAGGAGGGGACAGTGGACATGGAGTGGAGGAGGCACACTGGGGAGCCCTGGTGCCCCTCAGCCGGGAGTTGGCTATGCCCCAAACAGGCAAGGCCAGCGGCGGCTGCCCATGGGCATCCAGCTTTGGGAGGGGGTGCTGGCCCCCAGTGAGCTGCCCTGCAGCCACCACCTGCGCCAGCAGCACCAGCTGGGGCCCACCCTCAACTCTCAGCCCAGGGTACCCCCAGAGGGTGGAAGCTGTCGGGGGGCAGGAGCAGCCTGCCTAGGCGGTAGAGCAGACCTGAGTACCAGTGCACACCGTCCCCCTGCACTCCTGACCACCCCACCAGGCTGTGATAGAGCCGGAGAGGCCAGAAGGCCAGCTGCGCCAGATGTTGCTCCTGCACCAGGGCGAAGCATGAGGCCACCACACCGTCCACCACCAGTGTCCCATGACGTGTCAGCGGGGCGTAGGCTCCCACATCCCTCCGATCCCACACCCTCACCACCTCGGCGGGCTGCAAACCACTTTCCCCCACCACCACCAGCACAAAATGTCCAGGGCGCACACGGCTGGCGAAGGTGGGGTGGAATTGAGTGGCAGGCACTGAGGCGTTCTCAGCCACAAAGAGCAGGTGGGTGGGTGTCAGAGTCAGGCGCCGGGGTGGCTCCCGTGTCTCGATGACATGGAAGGAGGTGAGAGCATGGGGCTCCTTGTCCAGGAAAGCCAAGAAGTCGCTGTAGGTGGGCCTGCCCGCCCCATCCATTGCTAGCACCCGCTGGCCCGGGCGCAGTGCCCACAGTGGCGTCCGGGCACCATTCTCCAGCATTGCCAGTGCCCGCCCAGGGAAGCAGCCCCCTGTCTTCGCAGCCGCCGAGTGCTCTGTGTGGGGAGAGAGAGGACAGGTGGGTTATCCATCTGCCAGACCCACAGCATCACCCTTCCATGACACACAGAGACCCTTACAGGCTTCCCAGCATTGCCCACCTGAGGATAACTCTGCCCTGGTGTCACCAATGTATACGTGTCCCCTGCACACCCCAGCCACCATTCCAGCCTCCCTGGGTGCCTGCTCCCCCAGCCACCAGGTCACTGCAGGTGGCATCTGGGGGCTCAAGCCATGCATGGCAGCACCTGCTCCCCACTGTGGTGCCAGGGCGCTGGGACTACTTTGCAAAGCTGGGCCCTGAAACCCACCTGGCAGGGGAAGTGGGGCACAGCCACTACCCCAAACATGCACGACAGTGCCAGAGGGCAACCAAAGCTCAAAAGAGGGGAGGCAGAGCGCTGAGCTGGTGGCAGGCTGAGGAGCAGAATCTCCTGTTGCATTTTGCATACCCATAGCATGCCCATCCTCTGCAGTGCTGGGCCTGGGTATCACCAAGTAGGATGCTGCAAGGAACAGCGCAGGGTGCAGTGCCCTCCCCCAGCACCACAACACTTCCCCGCTCCATGCTGGAGCCCCACTGCCTTCTCCTGCATGCTCATCCTTGCACCACTGATGCCAGCTGAACCCCTCTCTGAGCTGCAGGGAAGTATCACAGCCTGTAGTCATCAGGCAAATGCCACCAGCCTCCTGGGCAGAGCTTTGCTAGCAATTGCCACAGGATAAGCACCCAAACTCTCCAGGGCTTCTGCCCTGGGATGGTAGCACAGTTGTTCTAACACTCCCCAGATGAAAAGATGCAGCAAGGCATCTGGTGCCATCAGAGGCCCATTGTGGCACTTAGCAGGGGAACCCTGGCATCCCAAGGAATGGTGTTCAGCTCCCCCAAGCCCCAGAAATCCCCATCTTAGTGTCTATTTGATGTGCTTCCACTGTCTGCCAAGGGGCATCTCATCTAGGGTTCTGCTCCTGGCCCTGCACGATCCCATCCTGGAGCTCCCAGACCCTCTCCTAGCTCCCCCATTTAATCCCTGAGTGCCCCCACCCAAATGTCACTGCCCCCCATCCTTCCCCAGCTTCGGGCAGAGCCAAATCCCAGCCCCTAGGCCCATGAAAAGAAGCATCCATCTCTGGGACAGAATCCTTTTATTGCTCAGATGAGGTGCAGCAATTTGCCCCTTGCCTGCCCCAGAGGCCAGGTCCCAAATCCTGCATCCTTGGGCAGGTGGCAGAGCTGTGGGGAAGGGCTGGCAGGAGGGCAAGGGGACACCTGGCAGAAGCTGGGGGCATAAGCACTGGGCATGGAGAGGGGGTGCAGGTGCTGAGGTACCCAAGGAGATGCAATACATACAACAGGCCACGTGGCCATCCGTACAAAAATAAAAGCCATTTACTAAGAGGCAGGGGCAGCCCAGCTGCCCTCTGAACACTGCTCTGGGAGGTCAGGATATGCACCCCACAGCCTCCGTCACACACCTCCAGGCTCCCAATAACATCAGGTATAAATATGGAGTGAGTGGCCTGTAGCCAGCCTCCAAAAGCCCTCGAGAGCCCTGGTCTGCTGCCTTGGTCATGACATCTCTCTTCGGTCATTCCAGGGGAACATCCTAGGATTCAAGAGCATCTGCCCTTCTCCAGGGGCACTGCCCCCCTCCTCTGGCTAGCCCAAACACTCTGGGGTCATGATCCTTGCTTCGGAGCCTGGGCCCACTCCTCCAATCAACCCCACAGGGCACCCTGTGGTGTGAGAGCTCTGGTGCTTTGCCCACGCTTTGTCCCTCTTCTTTCAGGGGCGCATCGCTTCCTCTCTGCGGTGTGGTCGCCCCATCTCCATCGCCGGCCGGCGTTGCACCCGTCCTGGCATTGGCACGGGGGAGCGGGTCAGCGCGGGGGGCCAGGCTGGCGTCTGGGGGTGTCAAGCCGCTGGCCACGGGCTAGGGCGGTAGGACAGGCAGAGTGCAGTGGCAGCCGAGCCAGGGCACAAGGGACGCTTGAGCCCGAGGGACGGCTGCACCCACGCAGCCCGCTCGCGGACAGAGCCCTTCGCAGCCTGTCGCGACACGGGCACACGGGCATCAGCGTGGTCGGAGTCCTGCGTGGGTCGCTGCTGCCCTCTGCCGCTCGCAGCCAGCGCGGCCGCTCGGCGGGGACCGCGGCTGCAGCATCCCAGGGCTGCAGCATCCCAGGCAGAGCAGCATCCCACAGCTGCAGCATTCCAGCAAGAGCAGCTTCCCTTGTGCTGCACCCCACTCAACCTCTTCCGGGCCGCAGGCATGGCCTGAGAGCAGCCATCCCTCGCCCTCACCATGCAGTACAGCAGAAAGCAAACGCCACCAGCAACCACAGCATTCCTTACTCCAGTCCAGCTGCCTCTATCCCCAGCACTCTCCAGCTCTGCTCCCCTCCACAGAAGACATTGCATGGGAGCCAGGAACCGCATGGGAGCCGGGAACCCTGGCCCGTCCCTGTTTGGATGTCCCCAACTATGGACAGTCAAGGCTGGACAGATGCTGCTGCACCAGCAGATCAAGAACAGCCAGCAGTGGAGGAGGGCAGGGCTGAGTGTGGGCAGGCGGGCACTAAACAATGGCAAGAACGGGACCAGGAGACACAGATGCAATGGGCAGGGTCAAGGGACAGGTTAGGGAAAAGGAGACCTAGGGTGGAAAAAGGAGACATGGGGTGGGAAAAGGAGGCAAGCAGAGAGGATGGGTCAGGCTGCAGGTTCGTGGGAGCTAGATGGGGAATTTGCCCCATGGTGCTGCTGGCTACAGAGTTGTGACTCACTCACCACCCGACTGTCTGCCCCAGATAGGGAAATCAGACTGCGAGAGCCAGCACCACCCCGGGAACACCCCAGCCAGCCAGCCAGGCTCCCTGGGCACGCTGCAGCCAGGGGCCCCTAGCCCTGCCCAGTGCACCCCCCAGCCTTACCTGACTTGACCGAGCAGTGGATGTGCGCCTTGGACTCGTAGTAGACCCAGTCGAAGCCAGCTTCCACGGCCAGGCGAGCCAGCATGCCGTACTTGTTGCGGTCCCGATCTGAGGTCGTTATGTCCACAGCTCGGCCCTCGTAATGCAGAGACTCCTCCGAGTGGTGCCCGTCCTCGTCCCAGCCCTCCGTCACGCGCAGCTTTACCCCTGGCCACTGGTTCATGACAGAGATGGCCAGGGAATTCAAGCGGTCTTTGCAGCGCTGCAGGGCAGAGAGGCAGAATCAGTAAAAGCTTTTTGGAGAGGATGATGGCAGGTTGTACCCTACCATGCTTCCACAAAGACTCTCTGGGTCCCCAGACCCTTTGGGGGCTGGTTCAGCAGGGGAAGATCTGAGAACACTACATGCCTTGTCCATTCCGTGCCCTCCAGACTTCCTGCAGTGCCCAATGCTCCCTAGTTTAACACAGCACCTCCCAAACACGTGCACCCAACAGGGTACCTATCTCCTCTTCCTTCTCTCCCCTACTTCCCAGCTTGTTGAAGAACCTGTTGGGCAGCAGATATTTGGTCAGGGTGAAATACTCTCTGTGCTCCCAGGCCATCTCTCCTGGCCAGAAGTATCGTCTCCCAGGGTCTCCAGCACTGCCACATATAAAAAAAAAAACCTGCCCAGTCCTCAGCACAGCGCTGTTTGGTTTTGCTCCTCAAGTCCTGAGGCACAAGGACACAGCCCTGGGCAGCCTCACAGCTGCATGCAGCCTCTGCTTCTGTGCAAAATGCTCAACCCACCCAAGCTGTGCTGGGCCAGAAAGGATGTGGGGTGAAGCCAGGGCTGAATAACAGCAGCAGATCCTAAAAGCCCTAGATCTGCTAGTCACAGAGGTCACACAAGCAAAGCAATTGCCCTGCCCTATCCCCCCCTTGCCATGGTCCTTCCCAGAAAGCAGAGGGATACAACCCCTGTTGCCTGTGCCAACAGCCCTCCCAGCCTTGCCCTCCACTGCCTGTTTCCCTTAGCCACAGCCACATCTCAGGGAGGGAACAAGCCCCTGCATTCTTCGCTTGCAAAAGTACAGCTCACACTTGTGGTCCCCTCCCTTGCTGCAAAAGGGATGGAGGAAAGCTAGAAAAGGTGCAGGAAAAGCAATATGGGATCTACTATGCAAAAACAGGTGAATGAACTGGGATTGTGCAGCCTGGAAAGGAGATGCTTGAGATTCTCATTGTATGCTACAAAATTAGGACAAAGGATAGAGCATCCAGCTACTGTGGGGGATGTTTTTGTGTGATGCCCAGCTCAGTGCTGGAGCTTCCCACCACAGGGTATGTGGGTCGTGAGAAAGCCACAGCAAGCAGGAGCCACTGATATAAACCCTGATGCTAACTACACCCACTGGTTCAGAAATGCCCCAGCACTGTTTCTGCAGGCAGCTGGCCCCCAGAAACTTGGGCCCTCACCCTATTCCCAAGCACCTGCTCCCATCCAGGGCAGGAGGGTGCTGCTGCTCTCAGGGAAACCCACTTGTGCTTGGCAGGGTCCAGGCCCTGAGAAGAACAGTGCCAGGCAGGCCTTTGCCCCGAATGGGGCGGGGGAGCACCTCTGCCCTCGTCCCACAGCTCCCTGGGTGTGGGGAGATAAGCTGGGAAGGTGTTGGACAAACAGTTGCAAGGTGAGGGGAGGAGGAGGGAGGGGAGTGACTTTTGTTCCCGTTCAACACCACCCTCATGCCACTTGGCACATGGCACAGGCTCCCAAGGTCTCTGACCCCACGGAGACCCTGCAGAGAAAGGCAGTAAGGGAGTTCAGGTCTGGAGGCAGGCAAGGAGTCCCCAAAGCCCCCCTGCATCCCCAGCCATCACCCCAGGTGTCCCCTTGCTGCTCCCATTCCAGCATCCCACTCTGGGCACCCCTCTTGCCCTCACTGCCAGCCCTTCTGTACCCTGGGGGCACCCTGCCCACCCACAGACACTGACCCTCCAGCCCTTGTCCCCAGCCAGGGACACGGCCTGCCACCAGCTCCTGGGACAGGGCCACCCTTTCCTAGCGGGATCCGCCTGGGCTGCCCTGTCTCCTGCATGTGCCTCTCCCAGCGCAGCCCCTGCCCCGGGTCCCACCTTCTCCTCCTCGCTGGGCGCTGAGCACCCTGTCCCCGCAACAGGGAGGCTCTGTCTGTGCCTTTGGTGGCCAGCAGGTGTCAGAGCACGGGCAGGGACCAGCAAGGAGCAGTCAGGAACCGGCAGGGCAGCAACGGGCAAGGAGCTGGCATGGATGGGCAAGGAACAGGCAACTATGAGCAGGAGCAAGCAGGGATAAGCAATGATAAGTAAGGAGCAGGCAGTAATGGGCAAGGGCAACCAGGTGAGGATGGGCAGAGAGGAGGCAAGGAGAAGACAACAGCAGTCAGGAATGGCCAGAAATGAGCAAGGAGCACGGAGAAGGCACAGATGGGCAAGGAGCTGCTAGGGATAGACATTGTCTGCTCAGGAGCTTTGATGCCTGCATAGACAGGGACACGGGGACCAAGAAACCTGTGGGCATGGGCTGTCTGCAGACTCTGTGCTTGCTGGGGGCTGCAGAGAGAGCCCACCTCCTCCCCACACACAGCCCAGAGGGGCTACAGCATCCTCAGGACCATGCTTGCCTTCGTGGCATGGTCTCCCTCTTGCCTAGTGGTGGGTACAAGATCTTACAAGGTGATGCAAAGACACGGAAATGCCACCATGGCCCATTGGGTCCTGTGGGGCCCATCCTGGAGTGGGTTGTCCAAACTCAGCCACGTGGCACTGAGCCCTGGCCATGGCTCATCAGCCCCAGTGCTGCTCTGGTGTTCAGCTGGAAGGCTGAAACTCACGCATCAAGTGTATAGCAGGGGGAAGGCAGGTGGTGACAGTGAGTGCTGGGGGGGCACAGCTTGTCCCTGTAGAGGCACAGGTAACTGGGCACCCCCAGAACACATGCAAGATGGGGCCCCATTCTACCACACCGATTTGGTGGCTCTGTGCTATTTCATGCATGTCACAGTGAAGATCCTGGGGATAAGCAGAGATGTTCTCCCTGCTGACCAACATCAGCATTTCCCTTCTTGTGCCCAGACAACCATATCCTGTGGGGGAAGCAAAACTCCTCTGGGGAAGGCAGCAGATCCAGAAGAAAGGGCACAGTTCCAAGACAGGGCACAGCCAGCAGGGACTCCACGGCCATCTTAGAAGAGGTATGCAGGACAATCAGGTGTGACCACAGTCTCAGCAGAGGGACTGTGGACAGAGAGTCTTTGATCACAGCTACCCCCATGTCCAAAGGCTGGCTAGAAGAGGAGTCTCACCAGCATCTCCCCTATCATTTTGGGTGAGGTTTCTCCTAAAGAAAGCTGAATCCTATCCCTAGGTCTCCATGAGCATTTCCTCACCACTGCAAGGATGGTCTCCGTGTCAGTTGGACCAATGGTGGCTGCAAGGGTGATGGCTGCGGTAGGGAGAGGTGTGGGGTTGGGACTCCATGAGGGCAGGGGGCCCGGGACATTCCTGGGCCAGGCTGCTGAGGAGAGAGGTGAGGCAGGCTCTGCCTCCAGCCTTATCTCAGCACCTCCGAGTGGGACCAGCAAGAGCAAACACACTGGAATTCTTGAGGAAGATGAAACGATAAAGGAAAGGCAGGCAGAGAGCAGCACTGCCCACCCCCCCAAGCAGGCAGCATCTTCCGGCTGCCTGGGACACCCAGACCCTTGGACTTGGGGAAAGAAAACAGGTTTGAAGTGAGTCAACAGCAGTAAAAGCCAACACACTGGGGGAAGGGACAAGGAGTTGGGTCAATGGCCTTTCCCAGCCCATAGCAACGCAGGGCATGGTGCCGGAGCCAGAGCTCCCACATCTGGTGGCATCTCCCACAGCCAGAGGCCACAGGACAAGCCCAGAGCGCTGTGGGATGGCAGCAAGCTGCCAGAAGTCATGCCACATCCACAGTAACAGGAACAATTCCCTGCAGAGCTGCCCAAGGCACCATGGTACCCATCTCTGCATGGACGTGCAGTAGCCAGGGATCCTGGGGGGTGGAAGGGTGTAAATGCCTTCATTTGGGCACCTCAAGGAGACCGAGGAGCTTCTGGGTACCCTGCCAACAACGTAGCAGAACAGAGGGAAATGTGGGATTGGCAGATGGGGCACAGAACCTTCCCTTTCCCAGGGGTTCCAAGGGGCACAGGCTGGATGAAGGCAGGTTGTGGGATAACTGTCAAGAGAAAAAGCAGCCAGAAGCATTCTCTTGCCTCCATCTCAAGCAACATGATGTCACCTGCCTCCCAACGCACAGACCAGCAGAGCTCACTGCTTCCTCAGTATCCCTGAGAATGTTTCCTGTGGGATGCAGGCTCCAGCCCAGTACAGGGCTCCAATGACCAGCAACCATGACTTGTGCAACTCCCCAAACTTGATGCTGCCTCACAGCAGGTCTTGGTCCCTCTGCTGCAGTTCCCAGGTTCTTCGGAACAATCTTGGCCCTCAGGGACCAGCCCCCAGGGCACGCAGGGTTGCAGAGCTGTCATGCCAACACGCAGATTGATTCTCCTCCCGCTGTTACCAACACTCCAGTCAGAAACCGCAGCCAGAGGCCCCTCAGCACTGACCACCACAGCCATCCCCACTCACCTGCCAGCCCCAGACTGGGACGTGCAGTGGTCAGCAGGGCAGCCCCAGCTCCCCCCACCTCCCCCGGGAACTCGCTCAGGCTGTAACCCAGTGCTGAGGCTGGTGGCCAGGTTTCTTAGCAAGGCCGTGCGGCTCCTTATCTGCATTCCTCAAACCCTCAGGCATTCTCCTGGCAATATTAAAACACAGAGTAACCTTCGTCCAGCATCACACACCCCCGCTGCCGTCCTCTGTCCCCCTCACTCCTTCCCGCTGGCCCAAAGCACTTGGAAGCTGGCTGTAGCAGAGCATTTGCAACAACATGTTGTGCCTGTCCCCAAGGGCAGCAAGATGAGGGCAGCCCCCATTAGGCACGCTTCACCATCCTATCCAAGACACATGGAATGGGGCACTAGGGCATCACACAGTATTTAGGCAACCGAGTGGGGACAAGAACAGCAAGAGTGCTTCTGGAACCCAGCTTGCTGCTCTGCCCACACACTGACAACACATCGAGCCCTGCTCTGCTTCTCGGCTCCAACAGGCAGGCTCCTTGGGGGTAAGGGCAGAATGGATGCAGAGGGACAGGATGGATGCAGTAGGATAGGATGGGTGCAGAGGGGCAGGCTGGGTGCAGTGAGGCAGGCTGCTGTCCGATCAGGGAACAGCGCAGCAAGGCACCACTGGCTTCGAGGTGGTTTGGCAGAATGTTGCCAGATCGGGGGCAGTGCAGCATGGCTCAGGGGGCACCAGGGCAGGCTGCTGCCAGCTCACAGGACAGAGGGACAGGAGCTGGCATACAACAGAGCAGGCTGCTGCCAACTCGGGGGACAGCAGGATATGAGTTGGGGTACAGCAGAGCAGGCTGCTGCCAGCTCGGGAGGCACAAGAGCACACCTCGGGGTGCCGAGGAGTAGTGGGGCTGGGTGCTGCTATCCCGGGGGACCGGGTGCTGCCAGCTCGGGGCATCGGGTGCTGCCGCATCAAGCTGCAGCGGGACGGGCTGTCCCGCCTGCTCCGGGTCGCAGCCGAAAGAGAAGAGCTGTGCAGCGCCTGGCGATGCCCGCGCCGCAGAGCCGGCAGCCTGGTCCTCAGAGTGGGATGCCCAGGGCAGGACGGGTGCCCCGGGGCGCGGGGAGAGAGGCGGGCGGCGGCGGGGCCGTACCTGGGTCATGAGGCGGTCGGCGCCGGTGTTCTCCTCGTCCTTGAAGATGATGTCGGGGTTGTAGTTGGGCGTGAGCTCCTTAAAGCGCTCCGAGTTGCGCGCGATCTTGCCCTCGTAGCGGCCGCTGGCGCCCAGCGTCTTCTCGGGGACGTTGGGGCTGAACTGCTTGTAGGCGAGCGGCACGAGTTTGCGCGGCGGGCGGCGGCGGCTGCCCACCACCCTGCCCGGCCCGCACCCGCGCCCGCCGGGCACCAGCACCAGCGCGCACCCGCCCAGCAGCAGTAGCAGCCGCGCCGCCTGCATGGCGTGCCCCCCCGGGCACCGCTGCCCCCCACCGGGCACCGCCGCCTCCGCGGGCACCGCTACGCTCGGCCGCCGCCCGCTCTGCGCCTCCCCATGCGGCGCGCAGGGGACGGGGAGGAGGTGGCTGCGGGGCGGGTGCCCGGTGCGGATGCCCGGTGCAGGTGCCGGTGGTGCCGGTGCCGGGGGTGTCGGTGGGTGCGATGAGCGGCGGGTGCCCGCTGCGGGTGTCTGGTGCCGGTGGCTCTGGAGCACGGCGGGTGCCCGGTGCTGGTAGCTGCGGGTGCCCTGTGCGAGTGCCCGGTGACGGAGGAGATGGTGGCTGTGAGGCCCGGAGGGTGCACGGTGTAAGTGCTGGTAGTGCCGGTGCCCGTTGATGCCGATGCCGGGAGGGCCAGTGGCTGCGGGGCGCAGCGGGTGCCCAGTGCTGGTGGTGCCGGTGCCGCTTCTGGTGGCGGAGGGTGCCCAGTGCAGGTGCCCGGTGCGGGTGCCGGTGGTGCTGGTGCCTGTGGGGCGCGGTGCGGGTGATGCTGGTGGTGCCGGTGGCTGCAGGTGCCCGGTGCTGGTGGATGCCGGTGCCCGGTGCGGGTCCCGGTTGTGCCGGTGCCGGTGATGCCGGTGCTCGGTGCGGGTGCGCTCCGGCTGCCCGGTGCCGGCCCGCTCTGAGCTGCCTTGGCCCGGCCGCGGCAATAAATAGCGAAGGGCCGTTTGTTTTGGCAGGCGGGCGGTTGCGGGGCTCAGCGCTGCCGGAGCCCCCGCGGTTTGCGCCCGGCGGTCAGTGGCGCTGCAGCCGGAGCCGGAGCCGCCACTGCCTCCGCTCCCCGCGCAGGAGTGAGAGGGGAAATTGAAGAGATCCGGGACCGGGAACCGCCAGGACCGCACCCTGCCCCGTGTCCCAGCCTCCCAGCGCCCTCCCTCCCTCGCCTCCTCCCCGCGGAACCTGCCCCGGGCCGCTCGCAGCCTCCTCCTCCCGGGGAGCCCAGCAGCCCACACCGCCGGGGGTGCCCACCGCCCCCTGCCCCCCGGCACTGCCCCAGGGCACCCCCCTCTCCCTTCCCTGGGGTGTCCTGCGGGGGCTCGGGGTGGCACCCCCGGTGCTCCAGCCCCTGCCTGATCGCCAGGGGCCCGGGCCGGCGGGCGGGGATCAAACAGAGCAGGGAGGGCTGCTGGTTGAAATTTAACCACAATATTCTCGCTCCCCATTGTTTCCAGAGAGGCCCGATATTTCCACAACAGGATTATGGCATCTGATTAACTCGCTGAGACAACAATGAGGGGCTGGGATGGGCTTCCCCTTCTAGCTGCCAAAAGGGGAAAGTAAATACAACACCCTGATTTCAGGAGCGAGGGCTTGCAGAGCCCCCCCCCCTCCCCCGGGTTCTGCCCCAGCAGTGTGCCGGGAGATGTCTGGCATGGCTCTGCTTGCACCCCCTCTGGCTCCCTAGGACCTTCCCTGGTGAGGCAGTGCCTTTGGATAGCCTCATACACACAACTCTCTCAGGGATGTCTCTTCGCCAGCTCTTCAGTGGGCACAGGGCATGGGTCACTCCTAGGGATGCACAGAGAGGCCTGCAGCTGTGCTGAACTCAGCAGAACCAGGCAATCTGGGCAAGAATGATGCAGGCTGGGGAGCCCAGCAGCAGCCATGGACTGGGATGCTGCTGTCCAGTCGTGCCAGTGAACCATTTCCTCTGCAGGAGCTGCAGGAAAAGCGCAGTTGGCCAGAGGTGTCTCCATCGGGTTTTGATACTCAATACCCACAAGCCATCAGGTCTTCGTACTGGTTTCGGTCAGCCACTGCGAAGTCCTGTCACTGTGCAGAATGGTGACACTGTCCTGCTGCTCCGGTACGTGGTGGAGCAAGACGGTCTGGTCAGCAGCCTCGGGCCACCTGACTTCCACAGCTCTTCACCTGATCCTTCAGCAGCAGAGAGAGCAGATGGGATGTGCCACAGCACCACTTCCCATCCCTGCCCCTGGCTTTCTAGGTTGCAAAAGAGGCACAGTTCTCTGTGCATTACAAGAACAGGACAATTGCAGCCTGGGCTAGGTCCACAGGACCCTTCAGGCTGGTTTGTACTCCCACCAAAGGAATGAGCCCAACTGCTCACCTTGCTTATCGCTGTCACGAGGTAGTGGGGAACAGTATCATCTGCAGTTGTGCTGGGTCTGGGGGGTGCAGGACATCCACAGGCAGAAGTGTCCTATAGCTGCTGATGACCAAACCCAAACTTCCAAATAATCTCTGCAGCCTGCACATCACACACCTCTGTCCCTCTCCCAGCAGCTCTGGGATGACAGCAGCCTGGCCTAGCCCTCACTAGTACAACATTCATGTCCCATGGAGGCCCAAGGCTGCAGACAGGGAGCTGCTTTCTCCATAACAGCAACTCTTACCCATGCAGGGCCCTTAGCATCCTACATTGGCTCTGGCCACAGTGAGAAGTGACTGTCCTGTCACTGGGTGCAGAGTCCATTGCCTTCCCTTTCAGCAGAGACCTGCTGGGCTGGCCTGGCTCCTGCATGGGACATTGCACACGGGAGAATCACTCTCACTCATTAACAGCTTTATGCTGCCCTCTGGGAACTGCCCCACCTCCAAGCACCCCTGGTCCTGCCTCAACCCCTCTGTGCCCTGTGCTGGTGGCAGGGGTGGCTCTGCAGCTGGCAACACTGCCCCAGTTCTCCGCAACCCTTTCCAGTGGGGCTGAGACACTATGGGAGCATCGCTACCTACAGCATCAGCATTTCCAGTGCCAGCCTGTGTTCCTGCCAGGCAGAGCCCGCTGGTGTGTGGGGCAGAGTGGGACAGGAGCCCCAGGGCAGGCGGGGCTGGGTGTGCAAGGAGATGGCTGGAGGCTGCGACAGGGTCTGTTTAACCGGGGCAGGGGCGGGGGAAGGGCGGGGGGGGGGGGGGGGGGGGGGGGGGCGGCGGCGAGCATTCTGCTCGGGAGCAGGGGGATTTCTGCTGGGGACTGGTGGGAAGGAATGCTTGTTTCTGCAGTACGAGGTCACAGGGAAGAATTACCTTCCAGTGCAGGTGGGAAAGGTGCACTGTCCATCCCTGTGTCGCGCAGCATATCCCATAGCGCTCACTCCCGCCTGCATCCTCGCCGTGGCCAAATCCCTCCTTCCTTTGCACCTCGGCTCTCCCCACGGCCGCATCCCCCCCCTGTCCCGAGCATCATCTCGCAGACCCCTCGGGGGGCAGCAGGGCTGCAGGGGTACCCGGGCCAGGGGCACTGGACTGGCACTCAGCGCCGCGCGGTTGCTCGGAGCCGGGCGTTGCGCAGGGCGAGCGGAGCCGGTCGATGCGGTCTAGGTGGTGCTATTTCCCTATTTTTGCACTGGACAGGGTTGGGATTTTCCTCTCCCTATTCGCTGCCTCGGTCGTCTTCTTCTCCTCTCTCTCTCTCCCTCTCTCTCTCTCCCTCTTTTTTTTTTTTTCTTTTCCTTTTCTAAAAATACTTGACAGCGATTGAAAGGTCCCTTTAATCGAGGCCACAGAGCCCTTATTAAGGGCACGGGTCGGGGTGCTGGGCCGTGCCCAGCATAACGGCTTCATTAAACCCTGCGAAAACTAATATTTATGGAATCAAATTTATGGAGGCCGAGGCCGAACTTGTGGCCTTTAATGTGTGTCGGGAGCTCAAATCCAGCCGGCTCCAGGGAGGAGGGGGTGGGAACAGGGAAGGAGACCCCAGCGGGACGGATGGGACAATAAGTGGTGACACTCCCTGGAGCTGGCGGCAACCTGGGCCAGGGAGGCACCAGTAGCCCCGTGCTGGCGTCTTGGGGGCTGGGGTCCCTGCGGTGGCCTGGGGAGCATCGGCAGAACTCTTTTCTCAGTGATGTCTTCAGTATCCTGCTCTCCCATATCCATGTTTATGCAGCCTCTTGAAGCAGGGTGAGTGTAGCAGGATCTGTCTCTGCAGCAGGTCTTTATCCCCAGCTCACACCCACCAGGGTGCTCACCTGTCCCTGGGGCACAGTGCTGCAGGGCTCCATGGGAGGACTCACTCTGCCCCAGGACAGGACTCCTGAGCAATGACCCTGAAGCATCCCTGGGGTTGGGACCGGCTCCCTGAGCTGAGCACCTCGGGGAGAGGCAGAGACACAGCCTGGGTGCAACTGGCAGCTGGAATGACCCAAGGGTGCAGGTGTCGGTTTGCACTACCCACTCCCCTATAAAGCCCACCAGCCAGAAGCGCAACCAGGATGGGAATGTGTCGCCCCCAATGTGATGTCCCCTCAGTCCTGAAGAAGACAGAGGAGCCAAATGCCCTTGCTGGGTGATAAACCCTCCTTCTGCAGGTCCTCGCTTGCATGGAGGAGCAGCATGAACCCCAGACCCAGAAAGGAGTTGGGAAACCTGGCTTGGAACAGAGCAGCTCCCAGGCAAGGAAAGGGAACCCAAATGGGTGTAGCAGAGGTTGCATCAAGGGACAACCTAGTTACAGAAGACACATACAGCATAATGCTGCTGCTGCCCTAGTCCTACCCTGCCAGGTAGCAGGATCCTCCCTCAGAGCAAGTTCCTGACCCAAAGCTGCCAGGGTAAGAAGCTGGCAGATGGGAGAATGCAGGATACGAAGGCAGGATTCCCCATCTCATGGCTCCCTCTTCTCACCATCCACCCTGCCCCACATGCTGCCCCCTTGTACAGGAAATGTAAAAAGCAATCTGCTGCTCCCACAGCCCAGCAAAGGCCCTTTCATTCCCCTTCCACAGCACAGGGGCTGCTCCAAATATTTTTGTTTCCTCCTTGTTGCCCAGGAAAGCAGGACACATGACTACATCTGGCCCAGTCCCAGGGAGCATGGCAGCCAGGGTCATGGGTCCCTGCCCCAGGAGAATGGCACCACAGGCTGCAGCCGGCAGCAGTGCCCCTTGGTTCTCTGCCTGCTGTTTTAGGACAGAGCTCAGGTACAGGAGTGGGGACCCAGCCCCAAAACAAGCGTGTGAAGACAAGGGTTGGAAGAGAAGAGCAGGGATTAAAGGATCTATGGATGGATGGATGGATGGATGGATAAGGTGTGGAGAGGCAGAGGTGGTGCTTTGTGTCCAGGGAGTATCTGTAACCTGCTCCAGGGCTGCTTCCATGTCTGGGAGCTTTCAGTTTGTTAGTAGCTTGGTTGTCCCCTGCCCCTTGGAGGCGAGAAGATGCATTAACATGCCCACTAACCCTGGGGGAGTTGCCCTCAGCACAGTGCCTTTGCCAGCCCGCTGCTACAGGGGCTTCTCCTGGTTCAAGTCATCAGCACACGGTGTGTACCCAGCACGGAAAAAGGAGAGTATGGGCTCCAGGCCCTCCAGCACATTGTACCCTCAGGATCTGGAGGTCCCCTTGTGCATACCCCACCCCACAGGTGGGGTGCTCAGGCTGAGGAACAGCAAAGGCTAGGAGCTGCCATCCTGCCCCTTGACAATGATCTTCTGTCACCTCCTCGTTGTCCAGAGCCACTGCAAGCCCCTAAGTCATAGGAACCAGTATGAGTGGGACCCAGCACCACTGGGATCTGCAACCCTGCTTGGACATTGTGGGCCCCAGGGGGATAGAGCAGGCAGAGAGGGATCTCACTTAGACACAGTCCTTTATTGCAAACCCATATGAGAGGAGCCAAACCCCATGGCCCTGCTGGAGACCCTACTGTCCCACATTCACCCAATAGCATCCCTCCTACTCCCCCCAAGCTCCACTGCTGGCTCCATCATGTGGCATCCTGGGCAAGCTCTACACCAGGGAAGAGGCAGAAAAGAGGTTCCTGAGACATTGTTGAAGAGAGGAGATGCCCCATCAGCCTGGCTGGAGGCACCTCAGAAGTGGAACAAGCTCTCTGCAGCCAGCCAACTCCAAAACTCATGCCCCAGGCCAGAGTCTGACAGGATATGCAGACAGGGAGGCAGAGGACACGAGTGCTCTGTACTGCGTCTCTTGGATGCTGTGGGGAGTAGAGACCTTCAGGATGGGTGGCAGTGACCTTTCAGCTGAAGAGTCCCTTTGCCTTCTTTGGCTTGGCCTTGGCTGTAGGCAGCCGAGGCTTCCGAGCTGGGGAAGAGGCCGGCTGGAATCAAAGTGGAGGCAGTGTCAGTCCCCGCGGGGGTTCACACAGGATGGACGTGCATGTGCAAGCAGTGACAGCTCCTCACACCAATCATGGTGTGCAAGCCACACATGTGCAACGGACCCACATGCTCTCCAGCCAGGATGCATAGGGTAGGATGGGCTAGGGACTGAACTGAGATCCACAGCCCATCCTGAAGCAGGACAGGGTTCAGATATGAGGAGGGAAGGGAGGTGCAGGCTCCATCCCGCCATTGGTATGGAGAAATTGTTTCAAGAGATGCACTCACCGTCATTCCCTCGCTGGAAGATGCTGTTTCATCCTCCTGGGATGGAGGCAGTGGATTGGGGTGCTCTGCAGTTTCTGCAGTAGGTGCCAGGCCCTCAGTATCCTCTGGAAGCAGCAGGAAGAGATGCAATTTGCAATTGAGATGAGGAAGCACAGGAGACTGCCCAAACCCACACCATGAATGGCACCTGGATGTGGGAGCCCAGCCCATGGGGAGAAAGCAAAGGGGAAGATTACTGCATGGGGTGATCACCCAGTGCCCCACTCCCCTTCCCCTGGGATGGGAGCTCAACTGCAAGGAGGCCAGGTGCTTCAGGCTCTCCCTATTCCACAGCCACAGAGCTCCTTACCTGAGTGTTGCCGTTTCCGAATCTGCTTGGCCTCCTGCTGCGTCACCGCCATGTAGAGCTGCTGCAGAACAGAGGCGAATGCCTGCCCCTCTCCCGCACTGCAGATATGGGGCAGACTCTGTGGGAGAGAACAGAGGCACCATCACCCTGGTAGGAAATCACGTTCCAGAGAAACTGGTGCCTGCCAGGACACCCCTCCACAATGAAGCAGAGAAAGGGCTGCATATCCTTCTGCCCTTCGGGCTCCATCTGCTTCACTCCAGGCCTCTGGCACTGGGCAGGAGGCAGCTTCTCTGCAGTCATGCACACACATATGCATGTACACACACCTGCTCTGGACAGCACACTGCCTTCCCATTCAGAGGCAGACAGTGGAGGTTTGTGAGTCATTCATGAACAGCAGAGATAAGATCGCACGGGTGTGTGTGTGTGTGTGTGTGTGTGTGAAGGGCTGTGGCTTCCCTGATGGCAGCCCTGGAGGGATCGCAGCTGACCGATAAGGAGAGCGAGGGCGGGCGGAACATCGGCACGCGGTAGGGACAAGGAGCCCCTGCCTGCCACGAGTTCCTCCACCAACAGTTGTATGGGCACCACAAGCCATCTCCGGTGGCCCCATGGCAAGCGAGGGTGATGTGGCGGTGAGATGAAGGGACACACAGGCTTGCTCCCAGGCTGCCAGAGCCCCTCCTGGCTTCCTGCACACATTTTTGTCTCCATCCAGGCTTGACGCAGAGAAACCTCCCTCCTCCTGCCAGCGCCCCCCTGCCAAGGCAGTGGGATGCCACTCTCACCCTCTGTGCCATGCCTATGTGTCTGGGGAACCTTGGCTCTTGTGATGGGGAGGCTGGCAGGCTGGAAAGCTGCCATGCTCTGCTGGGAACAAAATGAAGCAGACAGCCAGAAAACTAATTCAGGGATGGGGAAACACATGTGTGCCCTTGAGGGGGTGGCTGCATGGGGACATGTGTGGCACAATATGGGTGCGCCTGCGCAGGTGAGTGTGAGTACGTGTGCGTGCATGGGGGCCGTGTGTGCAGCCATGAGCCATGTGTAGATGAGTGTGGCTCTGTGTGTGTGTGTGTGTGTGTGTGTGTATCAAAGGTCTATGCACTATGCTCTGCTCCACACCCAGACAGCAGAAGAACAAAGTGTAACAGATAAGGCAGGATCCTCTCTGGGCCAGGGGAGTGGGGAGGGGATGGGGACACTCAGACCCACTCAAGGCCAGAGTTCAAAGCCTGTCCCCAGCTTCCCAGTGGCAGAAAGGGTAGGCACAGGCCCCCCTCACTTCTCCTCAACAGGCGAGGAGGGAGGGGAGTTTTAATGCTAAAATGGGTTGGCTGGTACCTATAAAGGCTTCTTCCCTGCAGGTTTCATCCCTCCTGCTACAGCCTTGGGCACAAAAGGCCCCTTTAGGACATGCATGGCACCAGGGCCTGCTTTTTGGCCAGCTTCTGTGTCCCTGCTCACTCTCACAGGAGTGCTGTCTGGTGTCAGTGCTCTGCCAGCATCCTCTGGATTGTTTACCACTGGGCAAACACACCTCTCAATGCCTCCTTGCCCAGCCACTGAGCCATGAGCTGCACAAGGTCCTGAAGATGAGGAAGGATGCCGAGCACCTCGGACACCCTTCGGATGCTCTTGCCTTGGGTGTCTTACCCCCAAGGGGCCAGGGTTGCACTTGAGGTTGCAAAAGCAGCATCTGAGGCCAGGAAGGCAACTGCACTTCAAAGGCAGGAGAGGGGCTGGCAACGGGTGGCCGACACAGCCCAGATCAAAGGCACAAGCTGGAGTCATAATTCAGAGAAAAGCAAACAGCAGCTCCCAGGGAAGCCAGGAATGGTAGTGGCATGAGCAAAGTGTACTAGATAGCATTGCGCGGGTCAATGCCCCAGGCGTATGAGAATCCCCTGCAGGGCCACTTGGCCCCGGGTGCCACTGCCTTGCTGCCCACCCCCTCTCCCTGCCACCAAAAGGTTCCTGAGGAGTGCCAAGATGACGGGGCAGACTGTGCACGCAGGCATATGGTGCTGCCCACCCTTCTCCACTCCAACACAGCTGGGATGTGGGTGGTGGTGCAGGACAGTGCCAGGGATGCTGCCCAGGCTGCTCTTCTTCCCAGCACCCAAGTAAGGATCAGGTCAGGGCAACTGTTCTCTCAGTGCTCAGCCCCAGCTGCCTGGAGCCAGCACAGCATCCCCATGGCGTCCCTGGGATAGGATAATGCTGTGGAGTGCCCACTGTGCTTGCAGCTACCCAGTGTCCCCAAGACCAGCACACATGCACCCTGTAGAGGTGCTGGTGGCCCAGTGCCACGAGCCCACTGGGGAGGGATGGGCATCTGGCCATCAGCCAACTGCGAGGGATGGGCATCTAGGGTGGCACAGAGGTCTGTAGTTGCAGGGCACCTACTGCCCATGCTTCTGAGAAGAGTTTAACTCTGGCAAGCCCAGAGTGGAATTTAGGAGTCACTGGCCACCTTCTGCCGCTGCCCTTCTCGGCAGCTTTAATCCATGGGCTCAGAGCCATCGGGCCGCCAGAGCTGGCCCTTGCCGGGATGGGAGGGTTGTGCTTCACAGCCCCGGAGGGAAATGGGTTTATTATAACCAGAGCTGGAAGCGTTCCCCTGCAGAGCTGTGACTCAGCAGGGAGCGGAGTGTGCTGTGCCAGCCACTGGCCACCTGATGGCCCCGGAGGCTGAGAGGGACAAGAAGGTGTCCCCAGAAGGGGCTGTTGGGGGGAACGCCCTGGATACTAGTGACCTTCCCTTCCCTCCTTGCCCCACTGCCACAGCACATCCCCAGGCTGAAACCTGTAGCAGCCAACTTGTTGTCCCCACTGCGACGTCAGCCCTGGCCTCTGGTGACTTGTTTTTCTTTGATTATCCATCTCTGGGACAAACATGACGCTCGAGGTGCGGGGAGTGGCATGAGGAGAGAGCTGGCACCCGGGGGAGTGCCGGACAGTTTGCCTTGCTGGGCAGCGGGGAGTGATGCCCGGGGAGCTGGCACAGCTCGTCCCTTATGTTATGACTACCTGGTTGCAAGGCCAAGGGGGATCCTCTGGTATCTGGAGCAATTCAAGGCTGCAGCAATGGCACGGGAGGCTCCGCAGAACATGCTGAACTGCGATTAGCCCAGCCGGGAGGGCTGCCTGGCAAAGCTGGGCAGGTGTCTGACCTCGTGTTGGGAGCAAGCCGTGATCATCGGCAGCTCCGCAGTGGTGCCGGCAGCTGGACTGCAGCCTTGCTCATTGTCCCTCATCCCAGAGGGCTTTGCTATGAGGCTGCACCCCAATGTAAGCTGAACATGAACTGGCAATGAGCACTATCTGTCCAGAAGGCCAACCGTGTCCTGGGCTGTATCAAAAGCAGCGTGGCCAGCAGGGTGAGGGAGGTGATTCTCCCCCTCTATTCCACTCGTGTGAGACCCCACCTGCAGTATTGTGTCCAGTTCTGGAATCCCCAACATAAGAAGGATATGGACCGTTGTAGTGGGTCCAGAGGAGGCTACGAAGATGCTCAGAGGGCTGGAGCACCTCTGCTATGTAGGACAGGCTGAGAGAGTCGGGCTTGCTCAGCCTGGAGAAGAGAAATCTCTGGGGTGACCTTATAGCAGCCTTCCAGTTCCTGAAGAGGCTACAGGAAAGCTGGGGAGGGACTTTTTAGAAGGGCAAGTAGTGACAGGATGAGGGGAACAGCTTTAAACTGGAAGGGGGAAGATTTAGATTGGACATTAGGAAGAAATTCTTCATGCTGAGGGTGGTGAGGTACTGTCACAGATTGCCCAGGGAAGCTGTGGATGCCCCCTCCCTGGAAGCATTCAAGGCAAGGTTGGATGGGGTCTTGAGCAAGTTCCTCTGGTGGGAGGTGTCCCTGCCCATGGCAGGGTGCTGGAACTGAGTGATCTTTGTGGTCCCTTTCCAACCCAAACTATTCTGTGGTTCTATGAACGTGGAGGGGCAGCAGGGCCAGTGGTAGACAGGGTACAGCATCCATCTCCTAGACATCCTGCCTTCACCCATCTTTGCCTAGACTCCCTTCTCAAGACAGCAATTTGGATGACCTCTTTACAGTGTGAGCAGGAGGGGCACATTGCCCAGTCTGGCATTTTGCCACCAATACAGAAGCATCACCTTCTGCTGGCCCAGAGCTGGTGCGGGGGTTGCAGGCAGGCAGGACCGTGCTGGGCCCCCGCGCTAATGCCAAGTACTGGAGTCTAAATCAGTCGTGCTCAAAGCTAGGGACCGACCCTTTCATTATCACACCAGACATTCGAAGGAGTTACCAACATTCTTCACTACAAACCCCACATTCCTATTTTTTAATATATTTTTATCTGGAAAACAGAGCGAATGGGGCCTGTTTGGAAATTATAGCCTGGCTGCTGTGGCTTGTATGTCAGATCTGCCCACATTCCCGTGGCCAGCCTCAGCACATGCTCTACAGGGGCACACTTAATAATTCCTGCCGCGGCCAGGAACCAAGGGGTGTGGGCTGGAGCGGAGGGATGGCTTCTCTGGGCTCTCCCTGCCAACGGGCTCTGCAGAAGCAGTGTGGTGGAGAGGCAGCCTGTGAACAGCGCACTGGCTCTCTGTTGATGGGCACAGCCGCTGCCGTGCCGGCATGGGCAAAGTCTGGTGATGCTGTGGCAGCCACGATGAACATGGGAAGGGCTCCATGGCCGGGGCATTCCTATGCCTCATGGCCAGGCCTCAGTGCTCTCCCCTGCCGCAATGTGCTTGTGGGAATAGGGCTGGCATGGCTCACTTCATGCATGCTGGGCATCTCTGCTCAGGGTCCTCCCAGCATCAATCAGAATGGGGAGGGATCTACCCTGGAATCCAAGTAGATGACAGCCTATCAGTGCCAGCTGTCCATCCGGCCTCTGCCAACAGCACCAGATCAAGGGATCCCACCAGGACCTGCCTGTGGAAGGATAGAAGTGGAAGGGGGTTAACTGCTCCCTTCCAGCTGAAATAAAGGGCAAGGAAAGCAGCAGCTCATCTACCTCCAGGATGAAGCAAGACACACAGCCTGACCTCCTGCCAGAGTTACCCCAGAGCACCCTGAGCTGCCCCCAGGCACCTCAAGTTGCCCCACACAGAATGCTGATGCCCTTTCTCAGCCCCTCCAGTCCTTGGACCTGCTTGCACATGCTCACCCCAGCTTGCAGCAGTCCTTGGGGCACTGTGTGCCACAGAGGCAGATGGCTAAGAGACTTACCCTGAGCTCCCAACACTGTCCCCATCACCCACTACCATGCACGCCCCTGGGGACCAGCAGTAGCAGCAGCAAGGAGAGCTGGCAGTGCTGCCAGCTCGCCTGTGGAACAGGCAGGGGCAGGATGGCCAGGGCTTCCCAGGCAGGGAGCCAGGCTGAGCACACCTGGCAGGAAGCAGCAGTGCCGGCAGAGGAAGGCAGCCGGAGAGCTGTGAGAGGTGAAGGGGTCACCCCGGGGAAGAGCGGGCGGTGAGGCCGGGACGGCTGAGCATCCCATCCCAACACACCCCAGCACAGCACAGCCCAACACTCCTCCCAGTGCTGTGGCCCTGCTGTGGGTAATGTTTTCCTTTCCCCCTGACTTTCGAGGCCTTTCCAGCGAGCAAATGTCAGGCGCATAAAGAGCGGCACTGTGAGCGGAAGATGGAGCGAGAATGCCTGCCCGCGTCCCTCCGTAAGTGCTGTCTCACACTTCATCAAGGCAGCCTTTGCAAGCGAGGCACTCGCTTAACAACCAGCAGTCTATGCTGGCCTGCGACCGCAGCAGCCTCGCCACTCAATACCCTTTTCTTTTCTCGTTGTGCTGTTTTCATGTCTTGGGTTACAGCTTTTCTCACAGACACTAAGTGGAGGGGTGAGGTGGAAGCGGGGGCTCAGCATTGTGTGGCTTCCACACTGGGGTGGATGCAGGGATGCTGAGGGGGGTCCTGCTCCCGTCCTGCCCATCCAATGTTGCTTCAAGCTCCCAGGGATAAATCCCAGGGAAAGGAGGGCCAGTGGCAGTGTACATGTAAGGCAAGTGGTTGCAGCATCTCTTCCCCAGCCACATGTTGACCAGCCCACCAGGAGCAGTCTGGGCTTCGCAGAGGGGTGCGAGATGAGGGGCTCCAGACCCCAGTGGGAACGGCCGCTACCCCATCACACTGGGAGAGAGGCTATCCTGCCACACTGCCCAGAAAATCCATGGGCATCTGAGCCCTCCTGCTGCCCAAGTGCCAGCAATCTCCCTGAAAAAGAGAGGGCTCTAGCAGAACAGCCCTTGCTATAGGCACCAGTCTTGACTCACCACCTGGGCAACATTGCAAGAAGCAGGGCATGGCTGCCCAGGGGCTGGGGGCAGCTGCTGGTGGCTCCCCCAGCTCCAGCCTGACCATGGGCACTTGTCCTCCCATCCAGCAGCCCATGGGGCAACAGCAGCAGAGCTTCCAGGGTGGCTGGCATTGGATGCCAGTTTGGCAAGGAAGCTGGGCAAGGAGGATGCTCTGAAGAGCAGCAGAATCCAGCATGCCAAGACTTGTGAGAACTTGTTTCTTGCTTCCAGGAAGGCAGAGCCACAGGCTGATGGCACCTATGGGCATCACATCTGCCAATATGGCCCACAACTGACACAGGGTACCTTTACTCCAAGGGCCAGCATGGGCAGGGAAGGGCCTGGGCAAGTTCAGCAGCAAAGACATGGAGATCTGGTGGCCAGGGTCTTTCCTGTCCCAAGGGAACAGCCCAGTGACCCCTCTTCTCTGCAAGGAAGCTGGGTGGTTCATGCTGCCTTGTTATTGTAGGGTGGCTTAGTGAATACGGACACATCACCCAGGCTTATTATTGTAGAGTTCCTCAGCAAAGCGTGCCAGCTCATGTGGGTTTATTATTGTCTGTCCAGGAAAGCTGGACACATCGTGCTGGTTTGTTATTGAAAGGTTGCTCAGGAAGGCTGGCCAGCTCATCTTGGCTTGTTATTATCATGGAGGGCTTGTGGGGGGCTGGCCGGAAAACTTCCTGCAAAGTAGGGTGATGGAAAGGGAGCCACACCTGGTGAATCACAAGGGTGCTGTGTAGAGATAAGGAACAGCAACGGGTGGGATCCAGCACTCCAGCTCCACCCGGCAAGGATAGGTCACTCATTCATGGGCACGAATCCTCACACCTCCCCTGGGACTTGTGGGGCAGCTCAGCTGGTGGAGGCAGCAGAAGCGTGGGTCAGGGCTGGGGCCTGGCAGAACAGTCCGCAGACCCTTAGAGAAGTGACATCTGGAGGTGACCAGGAGACCCAAGGGGTTGCTGCAAACAGCATGTCCCCAAACCCGACACACAAGGGATTAGATGAGCTAACAGGGCCCAGAGCGGAAGCTGGGGCTGAGCCAAGCAGGATTAGGGGTTCTGGGGTGAATCTGGGTGCATTCAGGACTGGGATGAGCAGGAGGCAGCGGCTCCGCCCAAGCATGGGGCAGCCCCATCATCACCCGAAACTGCAGCAGGAAGCATTGCTGCACAGGGCAAGGGGGCAGAAAGGCTCACCCCCAGGCTGGCTCAGGCTGCTCCTCAGGGATACAGCCCTGGCAGGGCTGGGTCTGACAAGCCTCAGCAGCCATGGCACTGCTGCTGGCACAGCCACTGAGTCACCATCACTTCCCCTTGCTTGTGTTTCCCAGACTCTGCAGCCTACCCGTGTCCCTGTAAGGCAATGCCCAGCTGTGCCAGGTGCCAAGGTGTCCCTTGGGTAATGCTGGGTGCCCAGGTGTCCCACAGGCAGTGCCCAGCTGTGCCAGGTGCCCAGGTGTCCCGTGGGCAGTGCCCAGCTGCTCAATGCAGATGTTGGTCCCCAGCCAGGCAACCAGATTGAGTTTCAGGCAAGCTTTCCGTGCACAGCAGCAGCGACAGGAGGCCAGGCTGCCCTGCGAGCACACAGCACCTTCATTCATGGCAAAAAATAGCCCCCCAGGGTGTGGTCCAGCCTGGAAAAGCCCCCTCCAGCCCTGGCCAGCCCATGTTTATTCAGCACGGAGGGGGTGAGAGGGAAGGGGGGGGGCAGACGTGCTGCCCTCCCCCTACCCACAGATCTCCTTGCCAGAGCCACTGCTCTTGGATGCAGTTCCCTGAGTCCCACCCGGCCAAAACACACAGATGGAGGGGGGGGGGGAATGGCACAAACCCCTAAAAAGCAGTGGGTTCGTCTCCAGGAGGAACAGCCCCTGGTGATGTCATGAGAGTTTTCAAGCGGCCACATGAAAGGGACTCACTGTCCAGGAAATCCACAGGTCCATGCTCTGCCAGACAAACCAGCGATTCTTCAGTGGGCTGGGAAGGAAACTTTGGGGAGCTTGAGCCAAGCCTGCTCTGTCCCTGGGGCAGAATCTGACCACAGTCCCCCAGGATCCCCAACCCCACTCCACAGTCTTCCTTATATTCCTTTCTCAGCATCTACAGTTCACAGCAGCCCAATCGCTGACCCCAAATTTGTACCCCTGGGTACCAATTCCTGCCCTGCAGTCCCCAGAGCATCAAGCTTTACCTCACAGACTCCCATTATCCCAATCCCTGCTCTGCAGCCCCCAGAGTCCAGACCCCTGCCCTACAGAACCCAGACCCTCTCTCCAGTGGCCTGGAGGACAGCACCCCCATTTCCATGATGATCCATCAGATTGGATGGGCAGGTGATTTAGGGCCAGGCAGCGCTGCCACCAAACAACAGGGATGCACGAGAGCAGAGAGAGAGATTCTCTTTCGTGAAGGATTACACCGGGACAGATGGGAACACACAGACACAGTCCCTCCAGCCCCCTTCCCAAGACTCGGCCAGGATCTCGCCTCGCTCCAGTGGGCGCTGCAGACGTAGGCTCTGAAACTGAATCCATTGCCCAGGGTCCCCCCTCCCCATTTCCCACAAGCTCAAGACAGAGTGTCTGAAGTGATGGGGAAGTTCTGCCTTCACCCTCTGCCACACACAGGACACATCCCTGGGCTCCCATGCAAGCCCAGTTCTGCACCCAACTCTGCCATGCACATCCCAGCTCCATCGTAGATCCTGCATCGCAGGGGAATTGGTGATGGAGCTGCCTCCCTTGCCTCATTGCCAGCTGCAACCCAGAAGGAACTGAGTGGCAAGTGAAGATCAGGATGGGGAAGTCATTTGACTTCATGCCTGCAGTGCCTCCCATGCACCATTTTAGGAGGCTGCAAGCATCCAGACCATCCACCTGCAACTTGCCCTCGGAGACACCCTCCTGCTCTGCCTGTTCCATCTCCCCCTGTACAGGCATAAGTAGACAAGACCTCTCCGCACCCTCAAAGGTGCCAGTGCATACCCCAGGCTGGTGCTGTGGCATATGGGGGTAACAGCTGGGAAATCCTCTACGGAGCAATGGGCACGGGTATCTTCACAGCATGGTGCTGGGGCAGAGGGTTCTATGGGTTCAGCTGGGCAGTGACAAAAGATCCTGTGACCAAGATGCTGCCGCCCTCAGCAGACAAAGAGCCCTTTTGCAAAGAGCAAAAGCTCTGAGCAGAACACAGCCTGAGCCATCTAGGATGTGGGGCATTTCCATCCTGCTGGTACACAAATCCATCCATGACAGCACTGGGCTCATGGAGGGGAAAGGGCTAATGGAGTGGAGACAGGAACCTCCAGGGCAGCACAAGGCTCACAGGATTGTTTCATCTACTCAGTGGGACCGTGGTGGGATGTTTGCTCCCACTGTCCCTGTGCCCTGAAAGAGAATGGAGTCAGTCTCTGGGGCTGTCAATCAGGTAACCTTCACCAGAGCTAAAAATGCACTCTCAGAAGGAAAACAAAATAAAAACACAAAACAAAACAGAGAGGTGAAAAATTCCTTGACATTTCTTTCCTGTGGGTCCCCAGGGCCAGCAGAGAGGCGAGAGCCCTCGGAGTTTGTCAAGCAAACACTTTCACACCCTCGGCCACGCTCGGCACGCTGTCGCTGGAATGCCAAATATATATTTAAGCCCTGCTCATCAAAGGAGTCTGTTCGGAGTTGGTCTTGGGCAACGTGCATGTGGGTTTGGCCTGGAGAGAAAACCAGAGACACTGAGAACATTTCTTGGGGATGGGAGACAGCTCAAACACACACACGCATGTGAGATAAATGACAGCCTTCAAGGTCGTGTGGCTGTAAGGTCGTGGGCTGGGCACAAGATACCTGCCCGCTGCAGCACTCACCCTTATCAGCTCCTGTCGCACCATGGGGTGGGGATGTTTAGGCTGGAGGGAGGCCAGCAGCCATTCTGCATTCCAGTGCACTATAAACTTTGTCAAAGCTAAATGTGCTCAGCCTGCAAAGCTGGGGTCCAGGTGATGAGCAGGAAGCGACACTCTGGGAGAGGATGAGCTTGCTGGCCAGAGTCTGGCACCCCATGAGGAGGTGATGAGTATCCTTGGCCTGGGCACTGCACTGTGCAATAGGGAGGTGAAGATAACAGCGCTCCCGAAATTCCAGGGTTGGTGCTTGCCAGGGTGCCATGGCATTCCTGGCTGCTGCATGGGTCTTGCTCTGCCTCCCACTGGCAATAGCTGCACCAGGCAGCCAGCCCCAGCCCTCCCGCAGGGCATCACTCCTCAGCTGCTGCCAAACTACCCCTGACCCCTTGCGTGGGAGAGCTGAGGGCAAAGGATACTAGCTGCATCTGCCCCACACTGTGCTGGTCCACAGCTCCTCCTCCCAGCCATGGTTTGGTTGGAATGAGCTGTCTAGGCATGAAAAAGAGCACTTTGAGTGGGAGGCTTCAGGCAGCAAAGGGGAGCACCCTTCTGCACAGACCGCTCCTATTCCTCATCTCCCTCTCTTGGGAGTGTCCCCTTGGTTTGCTGCAGACAGCCCAGGGACCTATGCCCATCTCATGGACAACCTCAGAGTTGGCGTCGTGTCTGCTTTCCTGCTTTTCTGTATGGGGTTTGCTCCCAGCCATGGTAGTGCCATGGCATTTGCAAAGCCCAGGTGCTGCCTGCAGACCTGAGATGCTCCTGTCCCATCTCTGGAGACACTTCTGGAAGTTGGCATGCACAAGACATTAGAGGTCAGGGCAGGAGCTCCATCACTGGAGATGATGGGCTGGGCTTTCATCTCTCTGCCATTGCTCCAGCCAGGAGCAAAGAGATCTTACCCTAAATCTTGTGTCTAATCCCAGCTGTCAGAGCTGCAGGTTGGGGTTTGGCTAGGGCCTGGAGCTGGCCAGAGCAGGAGAGATTACTGACACGAGCAAACAGAGCATGCCAGTGCTGTGAAATCAGGCATTAAGCACCTGTCGCCGTGGCAGGACCAGCCCATCAGGCTGCTGGGGAGTCACACTGGTTACAGCAGGGGTAATCTTGGCAGTGGTGGGCCTGACCCTGCACAGTCATGTCCCCCAAGCCGGGTTCATCTCCAGGTGAGGGGAGGGATTGCTGAGCAACGAGTTGGGTTTCAGGCACCTGCTGTTAATAAAACACTCTGTCAGGGCACCTTCGCCCTCTCAGGCCTTGGAAAGAGGGATGGGGTCCCTGCAGGTCTGCCTGTAGGGGGCACAGAGGGCTAGGGGAGCTGGGAGCAATGGCCCTCACCCCGCCCCATGCTGCGCCCCTCTGCCCGGGAGAGCAGACCTCCTCTTGCCACTGCAGCCCACGGTGTTGCTCATTTTCAAGGGCAGGGACCACAGCCTGTGCCAGAAGCTTGATGCTCCAAGCCCTACTACTCCCCCGCAGGCGATGAGGGGCAAAGACCTCCCCCAGCTCCAGCAACTGCTGCTTTTTCCAGCCCCCTGTCCACTCGTCATGCCACTCTCTCCATTAGGGCTTGCCTTGCTCTGAAGAGTTCACCCACCCCTTGCCATCTCCAGACAGCAAAACCATGGCCTTTGGCTAAATATAGGGGTTTTTTTTAAAGTCTCATAATTTTCATCCCTATTTTTCTAGGTATTTTCTTCCATGTAGCACTATCTGTCATTGACAGCACTGGAAAACAAGGTACCCAAGGCATCTGCTTGCAGCTTCCCTGGGCTCATGTCAAACCTCATCTGTTTGCAGTCACTCTCTCCTAGACCACCATCACTTTCCAGTCTAAAAATTGGTTTATATTTAACCTTACCTGTAATAACATGCTCCAATATATTGTCTCCTATATGATGTCAGGCTAGGAAACACTCGTCTATAACTTAAACCCCTGCCACCCCCATGGCTCTGCTTTTGCCAGCCTTAAAGACATCAGAGGGCTCAGCAAGCTGGTTTGGGCTCACCTCTGCCCTTGCTCCCCCTTGCCAGACCCCAGCCTTCAATGGGGCCACTGCCTGACTGGGGACCCCACTTCCCAGAGCTGCCGGGTCACTGTGCAAGAGGACCTTCTCCCTCCCTATCCAGGTCTTTCTGCAGCCTCAGGGGAATGGAGGACCTCTACTGCCATCAGCTGCCATCATCTCAAAACAAGAGCCCGTCACCTGCAGACACAACAGTGACACTCAAGGAGCTGTTTCTTTGCACCTCAATAACACCAGCTCCTCCAGCAGCCCCAAAACAGGGCGAGCAGGGTCCCCCTGAAACCCCTGCCTCCAGGAGCTAAGGTTGGGAGAGAAACTCTCCGAACACCTGGAAACTCAAAAGGCAGCTCTCACAGCTGACTTTGGAGCTGAGATGAGGACTGGGCTGCTCCTCGTCCTGCCTGGGCTGGCTCCTGGACCTGGTATCCACAGCCCACTGTCTCCTACCAGGCAGCACATCTGCAGCCTCCGCCTATGCAGAAGAGCAGGAATCAATTACAGGGCTGCCAAAGGCAGGGCTGCTCCAGGACTGGCAAGTGGCACCAGCTCCAGCAGCCGCAGAGCATGTGGCACGGCACCGAAAGCAGCCCTCCGGCCGCCCTGCACCAGGGCTGAGCACAGATGTGCCACTGGCTCATGGGGAAGATGCAGGGGAACCACTTGAAAGCCGTGGCATGAAAGCATTGGTAAACCAGGGCCACTCCTCTGCTCCTCTGTCTCTGTGAGCTATTTATAGTGCTTGGGGTGCCCACCCTGGGTGAGTTCAACCCCTGGGGTGAAGACTTCTGCCAAGTCAGCTCTCTTCTCTGCCATGTAGCTACCCAGACCCCAGGCAAGGTTTATGAAAGCTCCAGGACCCACCTGATAGCCAAGATGCTGTAGGGTGGGCTCTCCCAGCTGGGTCTAGGATCCAGCCAGCGATGGGCTCACGGCACAGCCACATCAGCCTGCACTGGAGAGGCTAGCATGCATGCAGCACTCTCTGACATCCAGTGTGCACATCTGGAACAGACAGGCAAGTCCCACCACACCAGTCTGGAGACAAGGAAAGACCCAGCCAAACCATGGTCACTCCTTGGAGCCCCAATGCCAGCAACCCCAGGTGTCTGTGGCCAGGCTGGGGGAAGATGTCCCTGCTCTCTCTCCAGCTGCAAAGGGAGGGCTGGGTGGAAAGGCTGTGGGGATGCTTCCTTCAAGCTTGCAGGCTGGTTTATTTGTGGCATGGGAGGGCGTCAGGCCTCAGCCCCATATCCCAGCACCCTGAACCTCCCAGGCATTTTCAGGGGCCTCTCGAGCCGGCGCAGGCAGAGTAGAACTGAGGTTGCATTGGTGAAACATGATTCTGCTAACTTGCACCTCTCAGAGGATGCCAGAGGGCTTTGGAGAAGGTGGACAGCAAGGAAGAGCAGCATGCCATGCCCTACGCATTTCCTGAAGTGCTGGCCCTGCACCCTCTCCTCCTGCCAATGAGCACACACAGGCACAGGTCTAGGCCCGAACATGGCTCTGCCGGCTGTGGCATGGCAAGAGCAAACTGCAGGAGGGGATGCTGGCATACCCTGTGATGTGGCTGAGGGGTCACACCCATCAGTGACCACAGGGCAGGGGACAAGGTAGAACACCGAATGGTCTCTGCAGCACAGATACTCACCACTTTCAGCTCTGAGGGACAGGACAACCATTGCAGTGGTGGTGGCAGCTGAGACATGAGCCAGACAAATGCCAGAGCACCAGGTCACACCATGACAGCCAGGATGAGGATCTGGCTGGCATGTGAGGGAGCAAATGTGGCTGTAGCCCCTTGCCTCCTCACCCCCTGAGCACCAGTGTGGGGGCTCCTAATGGCGCCCAAGGGCTATGGGGTGACGATGTTGCTCGCACAGTGCAGAGCCTGGTGAATCATGGGGCAGGGGGATAGGACAACACCAATTGGGAGCAGGTGGCTGCTGCTGGCACTCCTCCTGCCAGCGGCCAAGAAGGAGCTAAATTTATTCCACCAATATGTGGACAGTGGAAGGACCCTGGGGGGCTCCTCCAGCCCGTCTGTCCCATGCACAGCACACGTTCCACTACCCTCCTTGGCGGTCGTGTGGTCAACCCTGTTCCAACACCAGTGACGGGAACAGAGCCCTTCTGGACCGTCTCTTTGGCACCCATGCGTCCTGATGACTGGCCCTGAGCAGACCCAAGTCCTTCCTCCCCTGACCACAGAGGGGAAAGTTTCCAAATTAAAAACCTAAAACTGGCAACAAGGTGCCCATGGCAGGAATCTTTTAAACTGGCCATTAAAGTTTATAAGTTAGACAGGCACTGGGAGCAAGCGGTGGAGCTGCAGGAAAACAGCCGCCCCTCCTCGGGCAGCCTAACCACAGCTGTCCCCAAAGCCGCAGGGCTGACGTCACGCATGATTTCACCTCCATCATCCACCGCCTGGCCAGCCCCAGCACCATGTTTACCCCTGCCCGTCCCCGCTGCTGTCCCTCACAGCCTGCTTTTCCCTTTGAGGTTGGTCGGCAGCCCCGGGGCCTGGTGTGGAAGAGGAAAAGAGCAGAGGGAAGGAAACCAAACCTCAGCGCCCACAAGGCGGGCTCCAAAACACGTTGTCTCGGTGGCCGCTCTGTGGGGATGGAGACCTTCATCCCAGCCCTCCTGCTTCTCCCCAGCCGCATCCCCCCCTCCTGCCCCCAGGCTGCTGTCCCTGGGGTGGGAGACTAGGAAAACTCCATCAACAAGGGCTGTGCCTGCTGTTATTCTCTTGTTTTCCCACAGACAACACACTCTGTGCCCTCAGTCAGATGGGCTGGGGTAGAGTATTGGACCCAGCCTGGTGTCCCATCTTGCCCTGGGACACTGGGATGCATCACAGGTACCTGAGAGGACGCAGCCTCAATCTCAAAGGGTGAGATGCTTTGGGGTGGGTGAGATGCATAGCCAGCCCCCAAGCCCAGTTGGGGACATGTGGCCAGACTTGAGGTGAAGCATAGCACACAGTTTTGGCTAGAAGAGCTTTGGGAGTAGCAGAAACAGAAGCTTCGAGTGCCTGGGTGCATACCAGAGCAGCATAATTCCCCTCTCCCCTGCCAGCAGAGGGGCACTTTGGGTCTAGACTCTCATAGAGGACCCACCAGTGAGGTGTTGCAGGTGTGGCTGGGATGCAGTTTTGCTTTGCCCATTGGGGTGGGAGGGCAGTCGGGGGGATGAAGCCTATGGGCAGTGATACTGGAAGAGCCCAAGGAGAAATACTGTGGCTGTTTTCAGATTGGCTGTGCATGGGGACCCATGCTGATCCCTCGAAGCCCTGGGCAAAGCCAGCACCTCATGCTGGTACAGGCCTAAACGATGTGCTAAGCTTGGAGATGCACATTGCCAGAAAATGCATAAGAGCCACAAAAGCCACACGGGTTCAGGAGGGGCAAGTCTGGGGGCCACAAGGCCGCAGAGATGCCTGCAACAAGCCCAGGGCACCAGCCAGAACAGACTGGGAAAGCCACCTCCCTATCGGCTGCTGTTTAGAGCCACACGGGTCACATTTTGCCCGCTGTCACCTCCCAGAGAGGTCTGTGGGTTGCATTTATAGCCTCAGCCACAGACCCTGATCCTTGTCCTCTGGACCGCACAGTGCTGCCCTTGCATCCGGAGCATCTCCAGGAGCGGAGAGCTGTGCTGACCCTCTCTGCACCCCAGTGAGTCAGTGCACACTCTTGCATGTCTCCCCAAGAGCATCGATTGATGGGGAAGCACATAAACACGCGCGCGCGTACACACACACACATACAGGGCAGCCTCTGCAAACAACTGCTTGTTAAGTTAAAATTAAACTCTGCACAAATATTGACCTTTGGAGGGGACACAAACTCTGCTGATATATTTACCAGCTTTATAAATGGGCCTGACCACAGTTACCTATATGCTGAGCTGAAGGAGACAAGGGCTACAGAGGTGCCCAAATGAGGTGCATCCCGGACCCTCCCCAAATGAGGCTCTCTCCAGACATCACCACTGTGCCTCCCAGCTGCCCCTCCTCCCTCAGAGTCTCATTCCAGTATGAAGAAGGATGGATGGTGAGCATGGTGGGTGCCCTATATACAAGGGCAGATAGTGGCAGGATGAGAGTAAATGGCTTTAAACTGGAACGGAGAAGATTTAGATTAGACATTAGGAAGAAATTCTTCACAATGAGGGTGGTGAGTTGCCTAGGGATGCTGTGGATGCCCCCTCCCTGGAAGCATTCAAGGCCAGGTTGGATGGGGCCTTGAGCAACCTGGTCTGGTGGGAGGTGCCCCTGCCCATGGCAGGGGGTTGGAACTGGATGGGCTTTAAAAGGTCCCTTCCAACCCAAACCAGAATATGATTCTGTGTTTCTGTGATTCTATGAGGATGAGTTGGATCCACTTTTCCCCCAACTCATGGTTGCTCAGTGGAGCAGTCAGGCACTTGCAGTAAGCTCTGAAGCGCCCAGGGAAAGCCCTTGTGCTATAGGGCTTGTGAAATCCATCCAGCAGAGCATTCCAAAACTGCCCTTTATCTTTCACCATCTCCAAACCTCTGCACTGACCAAAGCCTCATTGTCTGGCAGGGGTATTCACTGCCCAGCCCCAGCTGCCCAGCACTTGGGCAGACTGCTCTGCCCCAGAGTCTGGCCCTCCTCTGCACGGTGCCTGACAGATCTTGGGGGGGGGATCCCATCTCTTGAGGGGGACCTAGAGCTCAGGGCTCAATCTTCCATCTGGGAGAGCTTCATGAGCTGCAGAACACCAGCAGCTTGCAGCTGAGTGGGCAAAAAGCACCTGGCAGCAGAAATGACGTGAAGAGAAGGTACAACATTGCTCTGTGGTAGGAAGTCAGCCCTCATAGATGCACCAGAGCTCTCAGAAGGGACCAGCATGCCCAGCTGAGCGTGACAGGGGTGCAGTGGGACTGGAAAAAATACTTAAGGCAAGTTGTTTCCCTGGAGATGGCTAAACCAGCTCGGCTGTGGTGGGAAAAGAAGCAAGCTCTTCTCACAGCCTACACATAGCGTCAAGCACGTGAGGCAAGCTGGAATAAAGGATAGCTTTTGCAGGTAGAGAGAACAAATGGGGTGGCACAGGACACGGGACAATTTCTCAGTGATGTGAAACTCTCCAGGACAGTTGAAAAAACTGCTGAATGCAACAAGTTGCTGTTGAATAACTGGGCAATGAAGGACCCATGAAACCAGTGCTGACAAATGCAGCACAAAGGACATGGGGAACAACCCTAGCTATGCAGTGCATGGTGGCGGGTGGGATATCCCTGTGTTAATACAAGAGGAACACACCAGCCTAGGGCCCAGCAAGAGAGAATAGGACCTTGTGCATCCCCACGAGACCAACATGAGTCCAGTATGCCAATGGCTGTCACTACCACCCACTCCTTTGGCCAAAGAGGATGATAGGGCAGCAGGCCCAGGGTCCAACCGAGCATGCACCAGCAGGCAGCAGTGATCAGTGTGCAAGAGGGATGATGACAGAGTGTGGACGTAGGAGATCGCCCTGAAGGGCTGAGTGTGCAAACCCAAGGCTATGCATAGCCAGGGATGCAAAAGGCATGTGCACAGAGCAAACTCAGCTCCTGCACCAGCTAGGTGGTGGGAGGAAGTCTTGTGCCTGCATCAGCTGCCCAGTCCCCAGCCCCAGGGATGTAGGGAGAACACGACACATACAGCAGGGGATGCCCAAGTTCCAGCTCTCGGAAATACTGAATAGAGTCTTATTCAGGCTGATGTAAAACACTGTTAAAACATACAAAAATCCTTTGAGTAATGGGTGAGCGGGAAAGAGGCATCTATAATTAACAGTAACTGTTCGAGACGGTCGCTGCCCAGAGACGTGTACTGTGCAAAACCACTTGAAAAGGCCCCGTCTGAAAGGCGAAGCCTGGGGTTTTTCAAGAAGCCCGTCATGTAACGATCCTGGCCCTTCCAAAATAATTCTGCCATATTAAAAAAACCCAAAACCTCATCTTAATCGCCCTGCAGCACTGGGACTGGAGAGCTCTGAGAAGAGGGGAAGAGAAGCACAACCAGCTTCCAATTAGAGCCTCGTTAGAAAGGAAAGCCGGGGAGCTATTAGGGTGTGGGCCAGGAGTAAGCTGAGTCAAGCTGAGCCAGCTGCCTGGAGACCCACTGCAGGAAAGTTGTCCCCACCAGCCTTACCCCTTCTTCCCCCTCAGTGGGTGCTCTGAGATCCCAAGAGTGTCGGAGTCCCAGCTGCAGGCACTTGGCCTGATCAGATAAAGAAGTGGTCGCTGCTTAAAAGCCCCCTGGGAAGTCCTGGTCCTACACAGGGCAGGGTTCATGGATGCTTATGGAACTGTGCAGGAAGGCCCGGGGATGGGAGAAGGAGGAGTTGGTGATAGAAGGATGCTGCAGCTGGAGAAGGGAAGTGAAACTGGGGTCTGTGGGCATCATTACCTCCTCTGTCACTGCCTCCTGGCATCATTGCCAGAGATTGCGCTAACTTGCAGGTCCCCAAAGCACCTGGATGGGGCTCCCATCTGCACAGCATTAACTCTGCCAAGCCCTGGGTTGCAGCTCTGTGGGTGACAGTCCTGCTGTATGCACACCCATCCTTGTGCCCACCCCTCCTCCATTGCCACCTTCCCTGGCACCCCAGGTCCCTGTCCTCTCCAACACAAACCACTGTCTCCCAGTCCTTCCTCTTCCTGTAGCCCAAGGATGGTTCATGCAGTGCCTACAGCCAAGCATCAAAGCATCATTTGCTGGCCAGGTTGGCATGAGCATCAGGGCATCATCACCCGCAGCATAGGTTTGGCTGCAGCATCTGCCCCAGGCCATTTGCTTCACCAGCTCTGGCTTTATTTGCACCATCAGCCCTGGCCAGGGCACTGGGTACTGGCTCACTCGCCTGCAGCCCAGCTCTGGGGCCAGCTGGATGTGAGACACACTGCCCAGAGCAGCCTCCCCTTCCCATCCCACAGCCTGGGACCCATCCAACACAAAGTTAATTTCTAACTATGGGTAACCACCAGTGCCCAAGCTGGGATGATTTATCCCCTATCTGCCTGCATCAGATTTATGAGCCACACATCCCCTAGGCTGTGATAAAGGCTATGTCTGTGCTCCTCCATCCCCCCTTCCCGTAGCCCCTCTATATGGACTCACTGCCCCCCCCTCCCCATTTACAAGCCTTCCCCCAGTGCGGAAATCTGACAGCCCGCAAAAGAACAGTAAACAGCACAGAAAATAGCACACGCTGGAGGCCAAGGAGAGACACGCCGGCCGGGGAAGCCACAAATGGTTCCTGCTTTCAGGACCTGTTCGAGAAAACAGAGTGGGATGTACCCTGGGCTCCCACCAGCCTTTGAAAGGGGAGAGGGGAGCTGCTATTAATAGCCGAGCCAGGGTGCAGTTTGCATGCAGGGCTGGGTTGGATGATGCCATGGCCATGCCAAGGAAAGCTGAGCAGTGAGGAGTGGTCCCTGTGGCATCAGCTGGAGGCAGCACTGGGTGGGAGCGTGCATTTCCCCTGCAAATGGGAATTCATATGCAGGATAAAAAATTCCTTGGTGCATTGGTGCAGAGTAAGGCTGGGAGAACAGGGAACCCAAAGCAGGGCCAGGTGCTGTTACGTTTGCCCCGCCATGTGGCACTGGACAGGGGGTGCCAAGGGAGGGAGGGCTCATCCCTGCACTCACTTGCCCCAGTCCATCCTCCTCTGCAGATGGTACCCAGCAGCCCAGCATCTGGGCACATGTCACGGGAATATCCCAGATTTACACTTTGGGCTGCTCCAGGGTCTGACCACGGTGGTAATGAAAGCATGTGTCTCCTGGCTCCATTTTAAACAAGGATTGAGGACTCTCTCTCTGGGTTGGGAATAAGAACAGTCACTGAGCAGAGCTGGGCATTACTGCATCCTCTGTAGCATGCCAAAATGTGTGGAGAGCTAAATCCACCCGGATTCATTCTCTGCCCCTCTGCCAGCCAGAGGCTGCCTTGCTAGAGATTGGATGTTCTGTATGCACCTTGGCAGCTGAGATGCTCCAGAACCTGTGCAGCAGTTTCACTGCCTGGTCAGCCAGAATGGTATCACCCTTTGCACCACCACCACCAGCTTCCAGTCTCTGCAGTCAGACATATGCACAGCCCAACAGGTAGGCAAATGGGCCAGATCCTGGCAACCTGGCCATACAGATGGTGGCCCTGAGATACACCGAGCAGCCCAGCCCAAATCAGCCTCCCCATCAGCTGCAGCCAGCTGGGGAGGGAGGAAGGGAAAGCAATGACAGCCCTGGGGTTTGCAGGATAAGATTACAAGGAGCAGGATGGATGAGGCTGCAGGCAGCATCCCAGCTCTCAGGGCAGGCACTGCCAGCCCCCCGCCAGCCCCTGCCCTCTGCAGCGCTGATAGCGGCAGCCCCGGCAAGGGAGAGAAGAGAGCCTTGTTCTGGGGCCAAGACTAAGGCGATTCAGTGCTCTGCTCCCCTGAGGTTTCTCGGGTGAAACCTGGCTCTGTAATGGCTGTCTGTAAAACGTATGGAAATGCCCATAAAACCTGTATCAAATGCTATATGGATATATATGGATATATGGAGAAAACTATGAAATTAGGAGCACGCGGGGAATTGGGGCAGGACGGCTCCCTCCGAGCCGTAAAAACACACAAGTGAAAGGCTGGGGAGGCAGCAGTGCCGGGAGCTGTGCAGACAGGCCGGCACGGCCAGGAGCCAGGGGAAGGGCACCCTGGCTCCATGCTGCATGGCTCTGCTGAGACTGCACCCACAGAAAGCCGGAGGGACCTTTCCATGGAGCTGCATAGGACAGACCCCTCGCCAGGGCTCCCCAGCAACCCAAACCCTCGCTGTGGTCAGGGCAGGGGAGGTCTGTCTGCGGGGAGGCCCCGGTGATACCCTTGAACTGGAGGCAGCTTAAAGATGAGTGGCCAAAGTGATGAGTGGGAGGCTGAAGAGAGGAAATGCACAAAGGACTTTGCTGTGGATGACATCAGCCCACTGCGGTATTGATGTCTGAGAGGCACTGGGAGACTGAAGTGAGGGATGAGAAGACTGGGGAGAAGTGCAGGGGCAGCGGGAAAATAACTGCTGATCCCAGTTGGAAAAAAAGAGCCAGCACTGGCTGAGCACGACAGAATAGCCAATGGCAGCCCTGGAGGTGCAGCAATCTGTATGTCCTTTCAGGGATGCCCCATCCCTGAGGGTGAGTGCCAGAGCAAGAAGGCAGCACTAACTAGTGCAAGTGACTTTGCTCCAAGGGCACACCCCAAATGCATGTGTGCAACTCCAAACACACAGTGCTTCTGAGATGGGCCCACAGCACAAGGAGCTCTTTAGGGGTACTTGCTTGCTGGGCTTCATGCCCTCCTCTGCACAGGTAGCGATGTGAGGACATGAGCAAAGGGACACAGTGAGCAGTAAGCAGAGCCTTGCTGCCATCACCATCCCATCGCTTATACACTCCATGAGCCAGCTGAGCCCCTGTGATCCTATACAGCACATTTGCCTTTCCCTGTGGTCTCTACACTTTGAGAGATGAGAGATTTTTTTAGGAAAATCTCTAGTACCAACAGGTTCTGCAGCAAAACCATATATGAGTAGGCAAACAGAGGGGATTTGCTAAGGTGTAAGCAAAAATCATGAAAGGAGGTGAGCTGTGGCAGTTTGCTGTCACCACTGATGCTGTTTACTCCCCACATCGCACTGGACAACACTCAGTTGGCTCCAGTCCTTCTTGCCATGCCCCAGCAAGGGCCAGGAAGCTGGGTCCCCACACCCAGCCCTCCACAGCTCCCATACAAACCTTTCCTCTCCTTGTGGCCTTCCCAAAGCAGAAAATAGGCCCAGAACCCCCAAATCTGGGGGTCTAACCCCACTCATCTGCCCTGATCCATTTATCCTGAGAGCAGTGAGCATGGAGTGAGCTGTGCAGCAGGGAAATTCAGGGCAGGATGCAGCCCCAGGCACGTCCCTGCTCCTAACCCATATGGGGCTGATGCTGTGGCAATGAGGTGGAACCTCCTTGGATGCTCCACCTGGCATCCCTGCTGCACGAGCGCCCTTACAGAGCTCCCCTCTAACCTGCCTCTAACCAGCACAATGCTGCTACCAGCCCTGCTGCCCAGAAGCAAGCCTGCAGCCAGGGCAATACAGAAATGCAATGCTGGGGCTGCAAAGGCAGTGCCTGGCCTGTAGAGATGCAGTTCTAGGGTTGCAGCAATGCCTGGGAAACAGACATTGACAGTGGGATTGAGTGCATGCTCAGCAAGTTTGCAGAGGACACCAAGCTATGTGGACCTGGACAGACTTGAGAGGTGGACCTGTGCGAGCCTCATGAGGTTCAACAAGGCCAAGTGCAAGGTCCTGCACCTGGGTCGGGGCAATCTCAAGCACAAATACAGGATGGGCAGAGAATAGATTAAAAGCAGCCCCGAGGAGAAGGACTTGGGGGTGCTGGTGGATGAGAAGCTCCACATGAGCTGTCAATGTGCACTTGCAGCCCAGAAAGCCAACCATATCCTTAGCTGCATCAAAACTAGTGTGACCAGCAGGTGATTCTATGTATCTACTCTACTCCTGTGAGAGCACACCTGAAGTAGTGTGTTCAGTTCTGGAGTCCTCAGCAAAGGAAGGACATGGAACTGCTAGAGTAGGTCCAGAGGAGGCCCCAAAGATGATCTCAGGGCTGGAGCATGGGAAGGGAAGGGAAGGGAAGGGAAGGGAAGGGAAGGGAAGGGAAGGGAAGGGAAGGGAAGGGAAGGGAAGGGAAGGGAAGGGAAGGGAAGGGAAGGGAAGGGAAGGGAAGGGAAGGGAAGGGAAGGGAAGGGAAGGGAAGGGAAGGGAAGGGAAGGGAAGGGAAGGGAAGGGAAGGGAAGGGAAGGGAAGGGAAGGGAAGGGAAGGGAAATTCAGGAAGCAGGGCAGTTATGTGGCCATGCAGAGGGACACTGGCAGCAAACCAATCAGAGAGGGACAGAAAAGGGGCAAGGGATGGAGTGGATGGGATGGAGAGTTAGAGGGGATGGAGCATTACAGGGGATGGACCATCCTGGCACTCTACTCTGCATCACCAGGCTCAGACCCTGACAACAGCTTCCGAAGACTCAGGACAGTTTTTAGGGGACAGGTTTAGAGGCTGCACCATCAACGGACAGGGCTGGAGACTGCACCAGCCTGCAGGAGGCAGCAGGGACACTGGAGGGTCCCTGTTCCCAGGCACTACCCATGGGTCTGCCCAGTTCTGAGCTTAAACTGGATAGCCACGGAATGGGGCAGCACCCAGGGAGAGCCAATCCCCAAAACCCCATGGCAGAAGCACCCCACAGCTCAGCTTGTACCAGTACCCAGGGCCATCACTCGTACACCACATGCTCAGCCCCAGCCAGTGGCACCTCCAGCTTTGTGCAGTGCTACCTTCCTGGGCACCAGACTGCCAAGCAGGTGAAAAACACACAACGGCTACACAGACAAGGATGCAACATGAATATGGATCAGGTTGAGTGAGCTCATGAATATTAATGCGCGTTGATGCTTTCAGGAACTCCAACACAGCACAAAGATCTAATATAACTCTTGGCCATGCAAATGAAGTGATATCCTCCTATAAGCCCTGCTGTTACAGGCATGCCTCAGCTTCCAGGGTTGGGGTTGCATGCCCATCTCCAGCCCACGTCCCCAGGCTATGTGCCCCAGCTCCCCTGGGGGAGTGGGACAGAAACCCTGCACTCATTTCAGCCCTGAGGTCCCAAAACAGGGAGCAAGAGCCAAGTGGGCAGGGAGCTGACCCCTCCACAACTGCGTCATCTGCACTGTGCCAGGCACATGTGGCTGTGGCACCCTGTGAGCGAGCTGAGAGATACTGTCTGGGGAGCAGGGGCCTCCCCGGGGGCTGGCAGACCCCACGGCTAGGGAAAATTGCATTGGCTCCAGGCCCTTTGAACAGGCAACCCAAGCTGGCACTATTTCCACAGGCCAGTAATCTTTTAAAAAGTGGTGTTGATGAAGCTTACAGAGCTGGAGGGAGGATTTCTCAAGGAGCTTGGGGTGCCTAAGCATCCTTCCAGCCATGTCACTAGCAGGCTCCCGGGAGGGGAGGGCAAGCAGGGAGACATGAGGACAGCAGGTGGGATGTGACTGCACTTGGGACACACATATCCTCCCTATGTTTGGACAGGATGGGACCTGGGAAGCAGCTGCCCAGGAGCTTCCTAAGGACTGTGGGCCAAAGAGCTCCCAGGGTAGAATCTAATAAGCAGCCACGCTGAGGGCCATGGGAATCCAGGGATGCTCCCCCAGAACCATCTTTCCTCCCTCTGCCCCAATATCCATCTGTATCTCTCTGCATCAGCCACAGCTCCAGGGAGCACAGGACACATATAGCCCAAGCACTGCTGACAGCAACAACACAACTCAGGATTTTAGTGGTGTAAGCCTTTTGGCTTGGCAGAGCATCCCCGCCATATCCTCCCAGCTCCGGGCTGGAGGGTGCTGTGGGCCACCTGCATCTCCTTAGATAGTCTGGCAGCCCCGGGGCCATCACAGCCAGCCCTGGGCACAGCGGCACTGCCTGGGCACAGCAGCAGAATTCTGCATTCGGCTGGTGCAGTGCGAGGTCACACCCAGGCCCATGAACCCAGGCAGGCACAGGGGGAACCTTCTGGTTGCACAATTACTATATTATGTAGCACTAATAAAAAAAAGGGGGGGTGGGGGGAAAGGGCTTGAAGTTTTCTTAGTGCCACATAGTAAAGTATTTATAGAAAGCCAGGCGTGAATGGGCTGCTCACAGGCCACACTCCTCCTCGGCGTCAGGATCTCCAGGAATTATTCTGTGCAGTCACATTGTTGTATTCACCCAGAGATTGAGTTTAATTACAGACACGCGGGTGAACAGGCTGTCAGTGTTCCAGCCTTGCTGGGGAAAGGGCAACTGAGCTCCCTTTAATGAACCTATTTTAAAAAGACCCGAGGTTGAAATAGAGAGGGGGAGGAGGGGGGCTGGCAGAGGGCGGTGGGGATGTGGAGGAGGGGGCCATGGGGGGTTCAGGGTACCAGGAGAGCCACAGAGGGTCTCTAGGTGGGGGAACAGGACTGGGATGCTGGGGAGAGGATGGAGACAGTTGACATGGGGTGTGTGGGGCACACAGAGCAAGAGGCATGTGGCCCAGATGCAGCCAGAGCTGCTCACAGGATGTAGGGCCTCGAGCATCCACTGTGTGTGGGATGGCAGATCCCTTTCGAGACCTGGAGAAGCTTCCCAAAGAAAATGGGGAGAGTGGGGAGGGCTCCCGACTTATTACAGAGCAGGTTATAAACAGAACAAATAAATATAGAGTTGCTTTATTACAAGGCTGGCCAGCTCTGGTGGCTGGCTGATTACAGGGCAGACTGCTCCAGCACTACGCAAGCCCAGACCTCAATAAAGGCCAGATTGGAGCTGTCTTTTGCTCATTGACAACTTCAGCGTGCTCCTGCTGCTCAGTTCCAGTGTGCCACTGGCTGCTGCTGCGCCCCAGCATGGGGCACAGGGGAAAATAAAAGCTTAAACAAATAGTGAGTAAGTGATGAACCAGGGCAGGCAGGATCAGCAGCCTTGTAGACAAGAACTAAAAATACAGTTTATTTTCCTAAGGAGCCAATGACTTCCAAAACTGGAGTTTTAAACAAAACAAAACAAAAAAAAGAAAATAATAAAATGCCATAAGAATTATAGATCCATGGCGGGGGTGGGGGAAAGACCCAAGAACAAGGAAAGAAAAACACAGTGATGAGTAAGACACACACATGACGTACATAAATACACTGAGAAGGAAATGCATAAGCCTCCTGCACACAGAGGCACACGCAGGCACACGCAGAGTCACACGTGCGGGGCCAGCTCCCGGCTCCCAGTGGGGATGAAACCAGTCTGCACTCACTCCTCTCCCCTCCTTGGGGGCATTAACCTTCATGCACACACACACACACACGCATCTTTCCAGAGCTCAGGCTGAAAGGGCACTTTGTCTCCTGGTCCCTGGCACTGTCTCCACCTGGTCTCCCAAGCCACCAGTGGTGAGGCAGTGGCCGCTGTCCCCAAGGCTCTCGTGACCACCTTGGCACTGAATCCCTGGCTCCCTGTACAAGCTACAGACCCCGTGGTTGGGGCACAGACCCAGCCAGGCCAGGAGACTCCTGACCAGCAGCCGAGGCAGCCCCGTGCCCGGGCAGCCAGCCAGCACACCAGCCTCCAGCGTGCCCACAGGAGATGAGGGAGGGATGGAGACCAGCACGTCCGTGGGGCTGTGGATCGGGAGGCTTCAAAGGAGTTGATTTAGTATTGTCCCACCTGCCCTGAAATGGGCACTTGAGCAAGGGATGGAGGTTGCCTTGGGTCATCGTAGTGCTGAACAGAGCCCTTATAGCACAGGGCAGGAGAAAGGGGCTGATTTGGGATGATCTGTCTTCCCTACGCACAGCTGGGAAGGACTGCTGCGGTCCCACATGTCCCCCATGCACAGCTCTGCTAAGCAGACGCTCCCCAAACACCCTCTCCACAGTGATGGATGAACATGACCTTGACCACCAGTCCCACTAAAGTCCCTACAGCACCTTGGTACCACTGCACCCTCCCCAGGGCACAAGTTTAGGACAAGAGGCAAGCTTGGAATGGGAGACAAACAGTTCCAGTACTGCGCAGGCTTCCTTGGTGGTTTGCAAGGGTCCCTTCCCTGAAAGCATCACTGGGTGCCCCAAAGGACCCCAGCCCCCATCCCCTCACATTGCCCACCCTACTCACAGCACAGCCTAGCCACAATGCTCACAGGAAGTTGCACAGAGCAAACTGAGATAATGCAGAGCCCCTAATCTCTTTCCACACCCTGCACAGGACAGCAGCACCCAGGCTACACCAAGGCACCTGCCACCTCTGCATTTCTTCTGCCCTTAACACTCACCATCATTTGCACGGCTAGGTCCCAACCAGGCACAGAGTGCATGGCACATGGTGAGCCTGGGGCCGGCCAGAGCCACTGTGGTGGCCCCCACCACTGTCCCCTCCCCAGCCTGGGGAGCGGAAAACGGATCTCTGCAAAGAGCAGCTTATGCGGAAGCTGTTCGCATCCCGTAATGCAGGCTCGACGGGTGAGGAGCAGGGCAGCTCCTGGGTCGCCAGGTTATCGGATGATAACAATCCAGCACAGCCCAAGCACGCGACTTCCAGCAATGCAAGGCCGCTTCCTTTGTTTTGGGAAAACAAGAGGGGAATAAGACCTTTTCTGGCACGTTTTTGCCCGACCTAAAGCTGTCCCCCACTTGCACCAGCTCGGAGAGGAGCTGTCCCATCTGTCCTGCTCCCAGCAGGAGGAGGGGGTTGGGGCCAGCCCTTGCCCTCTTCGCCTTCCCCACCTCCATGAGGAGCAGAGCTGGAGCTGGTGACCCATCAAACAGGGCCGAACAGCCACTCATTGCATTTGGCTGCCTCCTCATCCTTGCTGTGCCGTGGTCTCACAGCCCTGCTGGAGACCCCCTGTTTCTGCCTACACGAGCCTATCTCCCAAGCACCCTGAGAGGGCGATGCTAAGGCTCGGGGATGCCAAGACATCCGTGCTCTGGGCTATGGGCACTCTACCATGGTACAGTTAGCTTAATGTCTCCCCCATCCCCAAATGCAAGGCTGAACCCCGTATCGGAGCAGGGGTGTGGCACAGGGCAGCACAGAGCTTGAGTAGCCATTCCGACCTTCTCCTCCATCACATGGACCTGCTCCATCCCTGCAGCAGTACCTCACTCCCCGGAGAGTTTTATGGGGGTGTGGAAGACCCCCCCCACCCCTTCCCCAGTGGAGGAGAAGGAGGAAACATAATAAGAAAAATAAAATTTATAAGCAAGGCAGTAATTACAGTGTGGCTACAAAAGGCTGCCTCCTCAGGGCCATCATTATGTGGCTAAATTTAACGCCCTGCGTGGCTGCTCAAGGGGGGGAAGCTGCGTCCTGGGCTCTGAGCATCCACACAGACGCCGGCTCCTGCTACCTTCCCTCCGTGCCGGCCAGGGCAGCACAGCTGAACGGCGGCCAATAAAGCCATAAAGCAGGTCAGAATTTTTTTAATAGTCTATTTACCAAGATGCTGTTTTTACTGCCGAGGTTTCTCTCGTTTTATCTCTGGGTTTTTTTTTCCCCCTCGTTTTCTCTTTTTCCCCTGACTCCTGAACAGACTGGGCTGTATTTTCTGTTTTAGGTTCCTCTTTCTCACTTGCTCTAAATATTATTTTCAGAACTCTAATTTTATACGTATGTCCCTTTTTTTTCTTTCTCTTTTTTTTTTAGTAAATATTTGCCATGACTAAGCCAGGACACATCCCGTTTAAAAGGCTCCCATCCCACAAAACATCAGCCCTTTAATGGCATGAATCTCATTAGCTCTCACCATGAAAAGAGGTATAGAAAGGGAGCATCACTCAGCCCCTCTGAGTTCCTGTATCTGCACAGACATACATTTAGCCATGTGTACTGTACAGTCACAGGAGGGGACAGTCTGGGCACACGCACACCACCTCATTCAGCCAGAGGGACCCAAAGCAGAGGCCCCTGGGACCAGTGGGTTTTGGGATATCCATCTGTCTGGGATGGGGTTGGGAAGGGCTCTGGGCACAGCAAAACTGGACTCAAGCATTGGTGGCTGGGCACAGAGGACCCTCAGAGCCCCTCCAAGCTGAGATTTGGGGTCCTCCAAAGGACCTCCTCAATATGGGGGTCTGGTTTTGTAGAGCCCACCTATGCAAAGAGCAGGGCTGTAAGAGGACCCCAAGCACTGTCCTCTCCAGGTCCGCAGCCCCGCCACCCAGCTTCAGCACTGGGTAGCAGATGCTGGCTGCACACTTTAAGTTTGACCCTGAAGGGCCAGCACAGGGTCCAAGGAAAGGTACTGGGTTCAACAGCTCAGAAAGGTTTCCTTACTAAGGTAAGGGTCTGTCTGCACCCACCTACAGACACCCAACAACACTAGTATATGTAGCCTGGGTGCAAGCACAACATCCCTGAGAAACAAGCAGAGCTCCCAAGAGCTCAGGCTTTTCCAGTCCTCCTCCTAGCAGAGGAGGAGGCTCAGTCTGTATCCGTAACACCATTTTCTGTTGGGGAGACTGTCCATCCACAGTCCCATGCCGGGCATGGTCATCCCTACTTCAGCATGGTCTTCCCTTTCCCAGCACAGCCATCCCTTCCTTGACATGGTCTTTCCTTCCTCAGCATGGTCATCCCTTCTTTGACATTGCCATCCCTTCCTCAACATGGTCATCTCTCCCTCAGGATGGTCACTCTTTCCTCTTGGTTCAACAGCTCTCTGGTGCCAGAGGGTGAAACCCTAGGAGATGCCACAGGCTTCCCCATGGCTGAGATCTCACCGAAATGCAGCAGGAGAGGTTCACGGAGAAGAATTTCCTCTCTTTTTCCCAGATCCTCTCTGCATTTTCCCTCTCATTTCTGGTCCAGCCAGGTTACGGGTGCTATTCCTCGGCCCCTTCACATCCCTACCATGCAGGCACTGGGTAAGTGTGTTAGCACGACCTCCTCCAGAGCCGTCCCCAGCAAGCCGGGTGTGAGAGCCGTGCAAACGTACCACTGACACCTGCAGCATGGGGAATGGCTGTGCTCGCCACATTCACATGGGTGTTCCTCCAAATTTTGTGGGAGGCAGCAAGAGAAATAACCCTAAGAAGGGCTGCAGAGGGGCAGTGCTGTGCAGAGACCAGCACTGCTGCAGAAGGGGCACTGACTGAGCAGCACAAGCTCTCCAAACCATAAATAAATTTGGAGAGATTTAACTTCCCTGCTGTTTCCTCTAAATTGCTTTGAAGATTTGGTTTCACTGGCTGAGGTGATGCAGCATTAAGCAATACCACCAGCTTGAGCAGCAGATGCCCACGGTCAAAAGATAACACATCCAGGCTGGCTGCATGCATGCGCGCTGGTTTAGGACCCTCTCCTCAACAACAGGGTCACATTTCCAAGTATTTCCATAATCCAGAGAGCAAGACATAACTGGAAGGGGACACTCACACCTCCCCAAGTGCATGGGTCCCAGAGCTGGGGCTTTCTGCAGCCATATTGAGAGCCAGAGCCCATGTGCCGGGCAGGGCTCCACAAGCGCATGCCCCGCCGAGCCAGGCTCCCCTCCGGCCCCCATCAGCCAACATTAATTCATTAACAGTCCCATTAACACCCAGCTGTGGTTTCCCCCCAAACTCAGGCAGGGACCCGCTCCCCTGTGACAGCTGCTGACAGGCCAAGTTTCCACCTTCAGCCCTTCTGGAGTTCTGTATAAAAATAAGCGGGGCTTTTTTTTCAAAAGGAAAACTGTATTTCCCCTATCCGCACACCCGCGCACACGTGCAGGACTCACAGCAGGAATTTGCTCCAATTTCCCCCACCCACAAACACATAACCTTTGGCCAGAGACCAAATGTGGGCATTTTCAGCCCAAAATATCATGCTTTTCAACACCTAGAAGACAAAAAGCTGGCGTGACCCTGAGCTGGGCTAAACAGGGTGCCCAGTCCCCGGTCAAGGGGTGCTGGCAGACCCAGAAGTGCTCCTGCCAGGGCCTCATCCAACACCCTCAGCAAGGCAGCTTCCAGAACCTCTCAAGGAGTTGCCCTCTTGACGTGGATGAGCATCCTATTTGGGATCTGGTACCCAATTTCTGTTTTCCCCTTTTCATCATCCTTCCCAGACAGCCACGAGCACCAGATGCTCCAGCATCCCAATGCACAGCCCAGCACCTATTTGGGACCTGCTACTCAACACCTATTTTTTTCCTTCCACAATAGCTGTGAGCACCAGCTGATGTTCAGGAGCCAACTCCCAACCCTCCAAAAGCCCTGGACCACCCCATGCCCCAGAGGGCCTGATATCTTTGTCCCACTGCATCTTGCTGCACACCAGGCTCCGCAGCCTGTGTGGACAGCACAGGAGATGGCTCTCTGGGGCTCTCACTGGGACACTAGAGACCAGGGAGCAGAAACCTCCATGAAATGCAGTCCCTGGGGGACCAGAGCGCTGTTCAGGGCTGTCTGGGTGTGCGCCTTGGACAGTCATCAACGAGGTGACTTCAGCTCCCTTGAGAGGACAAAGCAAGGGCCATCTTATTTCCCAAGGTGCCTGGCCGCTAGCAGAGCACCCTGCATTCCTTTGATCTGAAGGTGTTCGCCTCACCAAGAACCTTCTAACTGCTCCTTCCCTCAAATAGCAAAGCTCACAAATGCCCTATACGGCTTCGTGTCTATACGTTGTCTATATATTTGTGTACACACAACACACAAAGATTTATTCGTGTTTTCAGAGCGGTTCAGGATACATTCCAGGATGAAATTCCAGCCAGCACTGGAGCCAAGAACATCAGTGGCCTCGGCGTTTGCTGCCCCCTCTGCCTGTGCACACACTAAATACGGAAAGGGAGAGGTATAAATAGAGAGAGAAATACATGAATGGCCCTGTTTCCTTACGCAGATACATAGGATGCAAAGGTCCGAGCACAGTGGGAGCAGGCAGCCTCAGGCATCCAATGGCTGTGCCCCCTGGGGTGCACAGCAATCCCTCCAGGGGGCTGCAGCTTGCCCAGATATGCCCAGCTGTTTGGTACCACCTCCACATGGGCTGGCACCACTGGTGAAGGCTATGGGGGCTTTGGCCCAAGGGACAGGGAGAGAGCAGGTCTCAGGAACACCAAAACTAAGCTGCCCATGGATGTCACAGGAGAAGTGGAAAGCTGAGTGTATAGGAGAAGCTGGGGAAGGGCTCAGGACACAGAGGGACATGGTGAATACACCAGGCAAACCGTTTTGGGCACAGTAGGGGTGCAGCTGGGGAAGGAAGCACTGGGGATCTAGGCAGTACTGTTCCTCTGCCCTGCCCATCACTGGTGGAGCTGGGGAAAGCCAACACGTCCCCTGCTGACACAAAGTAGTGCCTTTAGATTCTGGTCAAAGTCCACCTTGTTCTCCTCCCCGAAAGATCATTTGCTTGTAGGAGCTGCTGCCACATTCAAAGCTGAAGGGCCGGGACAGAAGGCTGCATGGTGCAGTGCTGAGGGGCAGACTATGCCCCACACCTTCCCCCACCAACCACTCCTGCATCCTCCCTTTGCCCTCCTCTAACTCAAACACAGCCTCGGGAATCTCAAACAGGCGAGGCCAGGACCCAGACACCTGCATGGTCCCCACTGCTCCCCGCATGCTCCCCAGGGCAGGGCAGCTGCCTGCGCCCATGCAGTCCATAATGCCCAAGATGTGGGAGTGGGGCCGAGGGGGGGGGGGGGGGGGGGATTGCCACTCCACTTTCCGGAGGGGGAAGGGGCTCTCCCTCTTCAATACTCCCATTTGAGCTGAGGCCTGGCACTGGCTCAAACCACTGCTTGCTGACACGAGATCAATCATCCCCCAAGCAGAGCTGCTCCTCGGCAGCAACGCATGGCCAGTGCCCATGCAAAGACTGGGGCTCCTCTGAAGGAGTGAAATCTGGCCCTTTCTGCCAGATGAACTGTGACACCCCTCTGCCTGCTTGCAGTGGCACCTGGCACAGCACAGCATAATGTAGCATGGCATATCATGGCACGGCATGGCATAGTATGGCAAGTATAAGGAAGACTCCAACTGCAAAGGATGGTTCCCTGCACAGGCCAGACCACATAGAATCATAGAAATACTTGGTTGGAAAAGACCTTTCAGATTATCGAGTCCAACCGTACCTGTCCACTACTAAATGGTATCCCTGAGAAATTTGTCTACTCGTCTTTTATACACCTCCAGTGATAGTGACTCAACCACCTCCCTGGGCAGCTTTGCCAGTGCCTGACCACCCTTTCAGTGAAGAATTTTTTCCTAATGTCTAATCTTAACTTCCCCTGGTGCCAACTTGAGGCCATTTCCTCTTGTCCTATCACCTCTCACTGCAGAGCCAAGGGCCCCATGGTACCCCACAGAGGGTGGCTGCAATGGTGCTTGCCTTTCCCTCCATCCTTAAACAAGCCACCAGGTGACACTGGGCTGAAACTGGGCTCAGATCAAGTAGGCAGTTGCCTGTACCTGGCCCAGGTGCCACTCGCTCTCTGCAGTGGCAGTGGTAGAGCAGCAGCCAGGCACAGGCACAGACACAGTCACAGGGGGTCAGGCTCTGAACCTCAACATGTCCCCAGCAAGACCATTCTCACAGGGTTCCTAAGACAACAGCCATTGCTTCCATAGTGCATTCCCATCTCTGGCAGGTGCAAGCCTGGAGCAATCACAAGCCTAGCCTCGGCCCGGCTGCTGGGGGTTTGCTCCATGCCCGTGGTCTGGGCACTATTTTGGGCAGGCTGCTGCCATGGGGTGCTTGTGCCAAGTCTGGTTTTAGCAGCATGCAGCTCCACTGACTCACTGCTTGTGCAAGCAGGCTGCGGCTGCCAGTGGCAGCCCACAAAGTGTGCCCTGGCCGGGGTCCCCCTCAACTGATCATGCCTCAGGAAACAAATAAATGATGCTACAGTGATGCCCACCACACAACTCCATGCACCAAACACTGCAGTGAGGCTATTTCCCATGCAGTGGTCGGTGCCCACACAGTAATGAAGGGCAACGAAGATGGTGAAGGGGCTGGAGCACAAGCCCTATGAGGAGCGACTGAGGGAGTTGGGGCTGTTTAGTCTAGAGAAGAGGAGGCTCAGGGGAGACCTCATTGCTCTCTACAACTACCTAAAAGGAGGTTGTAGTTGGGCAGGGATTGGTCTCTTCTCTCAGATGACCAGTGGCAGAACTAGAGGGCATGGACTTAAGCTTCGTCAGGGAAAGTTTAGGCTTGATATGAGGAAAAAGTTCTTCACTGAAAGGGTGATTGGCCATTGGAATGCGCTGCCCAGGGAGGTGGTGGAGTCACCAACCCTGGAGGTGTTTAAGGGGAGACTGGATGAGGCACTGAGTGCCATGGTTTAGATGATGGTTGGTGTTAGTGTTGGTGTTAGTGTTAGGTTATAGGTTGGACTTGATGATCTCAGAGGTCCTTTCCAACCTTGTGATACTGTCTGTGCTCCTCCCCAAATACCCCACAGTGTTTGCATGAGGTGCTGACCCCCAGCTCCTTCAGCCATCATCCGTCAGTGCAGTATGCATGCTTCTGCTCTTATGCACACATTTGTGCTCTTGCACACACATTCACGTTGAGCACAAGTGACCCTCTGCTCCTCCTGATTGCAGCAGTGTGCAGCTCCTTGTGTACACGTGTGCCCTGCTACCCCCAGCACTGCTGCAGCCCATCATGTTTCCAGCATGGGACCCTGACCCTGGGGCAGTAATGAGATGGGGAGACCAAAGCTTGTTCAGGAATGAAGCAAGGACCCCGCAAGTAGCCCCAGTCCAGGGCAGGACACAGGCACTCACAGGTCTTGCTGGAGGAACACAACAAAGGCTTGGCTGTGCACGTGGACCTTCTCCACTCATTTGAGCATCCCCAAAAGCCAGCCCCTGACTAAGCCAGTCTGCCCAGAACCCTGCAACTTTTTTCACTGCTCAATGCTGCCAGTGACAGCACCACGGCCACCAGCTCCTTTCCCGGCCCCATGCCACGGGAGTCCAGACCAGCTGAGCACCCACAGTATCTCCCCCTGGGCCATGCACCCCACACACAAGCAGCCCACATCACGCCTGCGCTGATGGCCCCACTCTGGCCTGGTTGCAGCCACAAAGCCACAGCTACCTTGCACTAATTAAAAACATCCCTCATCGGAAGGAGCCAAAGAGCCGCTTCCTCCCCACCGCACCGGCCTGGCGTAAGTTTGAGGGATGCTGTCCCCACCCTGCAAAACAGGCAACCCACCATTCGCCTTCACCCTCAGCCAGACCACAGCATCTCCACTCCTCAGGGCATATTTTTAGCACCTATTAAAAAGGAGAGGCTGGAGCCAGGCATCGTGGGGACAGGTGTGGGCCTGGACCTCGAGGCAGCGATGGCTGGTGGCTCCAGTGGGCGCCCTCCACCTGCCCCGTTGGCCCGTGTCACTTGCAGGAGGGGAACGGGTGCCTGGCCCCTGTCCCAGCCCCGGCAGGGAACAATAAGAGGGACACTGACCCCTGGGCGCCCTGACGTCAGACGACACCACCACCGGCACCGTCGCAAGCCCCAGCTTAGGGCTCCTGCTCGTCCTCGGCCGGGGCCGTGCTGGAAGCTGCCTGTTTGTTTATCTTTCTCTCCAGCATTGCTTATTTTGAAGGCACATCCTCCTCCTCCTCCTCACCGGGCCTTGGGGTCGAGCCATGAACCCGCCGCGTCCTGTTTGCCAAGGTCCTGCGCTCGGCTTGCAGAGGTGTGGAGCAGCCGCCCTCGCGCGCACCAGCCACGGCAGATAAAAATACACAGGGTGAAGCATCCTGCTGCACAAGGGCTATATTTGCACTGATGGTATCACCAGTTTCTCCCCAGCATACCTGTCCCTGCCCTCCCTGGGACAGGGGACATGGTGCCATATGGCCCCTCTGCCTCGCTACAGGAGCAGGACCACAGGCTCTGGCAGGAGCTGTGTCATGAAACACTGACCATAGGCAGCTTGAGACAACCTCTCAAACCCCATGGGAGCGTACCCCACACTGCTCTGCGGGGTAATTTCTGTAACCTACAAGGACAACCTGGAATGAAACATTCCCCGGCCCACTGGGTCCTGGGCTGCTGGGAAGGGTGCTGCGGTAGTTTCGGGGCTCTGAGCCCTCTCCGGCCGCCTGCACTTTGCCCTCTCGGCATGAACCCCAGGGCTTGCCAATAAAAGCTGTCAGCTTTGCCTCAGCTCACGCACAGCCACCACTCTCCCTCTGGCTCTGCCCAAGCCCAGGCAGCTGCTCAGCAGTGAACCCTTGCCAAAAACAGCGTGTGTGAAAGCATCGTTTCCTAAACGTATAAATATTCCCAAGGCTTTGCTGGAAAACTCCCGTGATTAGTTAAAATGCCCTGGACAGCCAAGCACATACAAGCCCAGGGAAAGGGCACATTTAAGTTGAGAGGCAGAAGCGTCCCTGTGCAGATTGGCCCTGGGGGACTGGCAAGTTCTTTCCTCTCAGTGGCAGATGAGGCGAAGGTTTTGGAGAGAGCAAAGCCATGAAGCACTTTCCCGCATCCCACAAGCCCTGTGCCACAACATCCCAGTTCCCTTTCAGCCAAGAGGTGCTTACTGCTACCAAACGTCCATAACTTGAAGCCCCATTTCCCAGAGGGAGAGGCTGGAAGGAGCATCAGAACTCTCCTCCTAACCTCCTGCCCACTGACATTCAACCAGGCACATCCTGAGACTGATCCCAACAACTTGTTTTTCTTCCAGGCAGGCTCCCATCCCGCTTTTGGAGACATCAAGAGACAAAGGATCAACCACTGCCCTTGGGACTGTGCCCCAAGATCGCTAATCATCCGCAGGAGTAAACCCAAGTGCCTCTGTCCTATCTCCAACTTGCCTGGCCCTGGCTCCCAGAGCCTGGCTCGCACTCAGCTGCTCTCCACGAGATTAAAGAGAGCCTTTCACTAACCAGCATTTTCTCCTTGTAAAGACCCTCACGCACTGTAATCAAGGCTTCTCTCAATTTTCTCCCTGATAAGCTAGACAGAGCTCTTCCCTTCCAACCTTCTCAATGCCAGGCTCTCTCCTCAGCCCTCAAAGTCATTCCTGTGACTCCATGATGATTGTCCAGCATACTTTTGAAAACCCAGATGTGGGAGTCAGTTGCAGTGTTCCTGGCTCCCCACAGCATGTCCCAAGGGACCACAGCCTCTCTTGCTTCTCCTTTTTGGAGCTGGCAAATGGGAGTACAAAAACTACCCAGGTGCTCTGAAATACCTGCCCAGGGGTAATGAGATCATCCAACCCACCTTTCTGCTGCAGGAAGAGAGGGGAGACTGGGGTGAACAGCCAGTTTTGGTGCTGGAGAGCTGCTAAGCTCTATAGGTGTTCCTGACTAACTCAGGCCCTAGGAGGCACTGGGAGGAATGATGGGTTACCACGTTCAAACCAAAGGCAGCAGCTGCTCACATCTCACAGCTCATTGCCGCAGGATGGTATGTGGGCCAAAAGCACCATCATCGGGTTTATAAAGCAATGGGATGTATGCAGAGAAGACAGATCTCCCCAGGCAGACTTGAACACACAACTGCATTTCTCCACCAGACTCTCCCCTACAGACCATGCTCAGATTTGGCTCCCAGGCGATGCAGAGGGGGAGCATCTGCCAAGCCTTCTCATTCCCTGTCAGGTGCTCCATCCCCAAGCCACTACTCCTGGGCTGTTCTCAGAACACACAGTACCAACTGCCCTCACATCTTTAAAGCCTCTGCCAGATGAGCTCCCTGCCAGCTGCTTTTGCACAGCTCTGTGCAGGACTGCATCATTCCCCTCCTGCCCACCCTACACCACTGAGCACACTCCCCCATGCTCCACACCCTACCAGCTCCTGGAGGACTCTTGAGTTTCAAGTCTGATGTTCATCTTTAGCAGATGTTGTTCAGCCAACTCTTGGACAAAGACATACTTGATCTCCCCCAATACTGGCACATCTGCTTGTCTCCTTCTAGCGACAGCATCAACACATTTACTGATTGTTTCTACCACATCTGCTCCAGTATCAATCATTTTACCACCTCTACCTACTAATAAGCTTACCCTGTTGCTGGGAGCTGGTTTTCTCCTTCTGCACTAAATAAAAGTCTTTCCTTCTGTCCTTCACCATGATTTTTCCCTGATGTCTTTAGCTTCTGTTATCCATTTTCTGCACTTCATAATTTCTAATTTATATTGATTGCTATCTACTCCCACTCTCCCATTTGTTATAAACTGCTCTTTTATTTCTAATTGCTGCCTTCACTTCGCCACTGAACCAGAACGGGCTCTTGGCCAGCACTGCCCTCTTTCTTGATTGTGGAATTGTGGCTTTTTGTGGTTCTGAAATTCTTTTGAAAGAGCTCACCATTTTCATTCACATTTTTCTATCTAAATGTTTCCTCCAAGCTGATTTCACTCATAATTTTCCCCCTGCTTTGGGAAATTAGGCCTTTCAAAACATGAAGGATATAAATTACTGTTTAGGAATGTTCTTTCTTTGCCCAGGATGAATGTAATCTGGTCATGATCATCAGTCCCTAGGCAACCTCCAAGTAGCAGTCCAGCAGTGAATTCATCTCTATCTATCAAAACCGGAGGGAAACAAAAGTTGCCTGCACTGGATGCAATGCCTCTCATATAAAAGAAGGATCATGTCTAATTTTTAGAAACTCTGCAGATGGTTTATCGCTGGCTGTACAAGAGCATCAGCATGTGTCTCACAAAGCAATGTACTCTCAAAGCCTGTGTGACAGCATGGACACCCTGGCTGACTTCCTGGTCCCCAGCAGACACCACTGCTCCCCAATCCTGCGCCTTTGCTGTCAGCACAGAAAGACTCAGAAGCATCCTGAGTATTTTTGCATCAACGGGCATCAATCATTTCTGACCTTGCCACACTGGTTTGAATCATTTTAGTGTTTCTGTGATTATTTCCAGTAACAATAAAAGATCAGAGGAAAAAATCCTTCCAGTTTCTGCAGAGCATATCTCTGATTTTAGCACCAAGCACGCCAAGGGGAGAGTGTTGGGCACGGAACAGATAACAGGCACTTGTCACCATGATGCACCACTGCAAAAAAGCAGCAGAACCAAATGGAGCAGATTGCTTCTACTCATTCACCTGCTCCTTGCCTGCTACCAGCATCGGTGTTTCAGTTCCACAGCAAGTGCGGGAAGCTGGTGAGGATGCCCCAGTGATGGCACACTCCAGTGGAGCAGTCAGCCTGGCTTGAACCCCTGGCAACACCCAATGGCCAGGCAGCGGTGAGAGGGTGAAAAATCATGGTGACCCAACACCATCTGGCCATGCCAGGTGTGCCCCCAGTTCTGCTCATGCTGCAGACAATGTGCAAGGACACAAAGACACAAAGAGTCGGTGGGCATTATCCCTTTCCAAGCAAGTTTAGCCATCCTCACCTCATCCAGCCTGGCACATCTCACATGGGCTGCTGGTGCTGGCTCCCCACTACCCCTTTGCTGAAGGACGGAGGAGTTGCAACACTCCTTACCTCAGCCATGAAGCTCTGCTGAAAGGTCTCCTCCTGGAAGGGCTCTGTCCGTAGGCGGTCTGCAAGGAAGAGCGGAATCAACCTGAGCAGGTCTGGTCAGAGCTCCCACCCCAGCTTCCCTTTCCCCTGCCTGCGGAGTGAGGGGGCTGCAGGGGAACAGCTCCAGCACACTCAATCCAGATCCAGCAGGAAAGCCCAGTGGGCCCTTAGGCTAGGGACAAAGGGACACATCACCCGATTAGCAGAAGGTGCAAGGACTGCAGGAAAGTGGAGGAATAAGGTTGAGCATTTTGATGCACACAGTGACCAGGTAGCAGAGCCCAAAGCTCACCCACACTTGCCCCAGCACCCTCCCACAAAGAGGAGCAGGAGACAGTGGCAGGACATGTTCAGCACCATTCCCAGCTTGAAAGAGCTGCCTGGGTCTGAGCAATGCACAGCCACACACTGTGGACATGGGACTGCTTATCTCCAGCTGCTTTTCTGGAGAGGCAAACCAGTCTATGTTCTGCTCTTGCTTGTTGCGCTCTGTGCCTCGTTCAAAGCACTAACTTTTCCCCATCTTTTCTAAGATGTTGTCTGGAGAAGAATCTGGCCAGATTTGCTCAGCAGCGCTAGTGCAAAGCTTCCTCACAGCTTCCCACCCTGCCCAGGCAGGGGACAAGAGAGGCCACCTGCCCACCAGCATAAATCACTGGATACAAACTGGGTTGTCCTGGCTACTCTTAGGACTGCAGAGCCAGCAAGCAGCAGCAGAGAGGGGAGCACAGCCATCTCTGGTCCAGTTGCATGGTAGATCCAGGCTCCCATGGTAGTGTACCTGCCATGGTGCAGAGTCTGGTTCACACCACCTTCTTGGCCACAATACACAAGTCAGGGCTGGCCTACAGTGGACCTCATATCCCAGGGGAGCAAGGTTCCTGCAGAAGGGCAGGTATCACTTCTGACAGCAGGACAGAGCATGGCACTAGCAAGGGACAACCCAAAAAACAGTGCTTAGCCAACCTCCATGGGCAGAGGGCAAACTCCCGCCAAGGTGGCTCCCACAGGCAGGTCCTGATGGCAAAGTAGGCTGGGTGCTGGAGAGGAGCCCATGTGCACAGCTGCGCTTCCCGCAGCAGGGAGAGGTGGGAACCCCTGGTTGCATTCCAAGCACTCTGCAAGCTACAGCACTTGGGAAGGCAGCCTGACATCACTCCGGGGCTGGCCCTCACTGGCATTCTTGTCAGCTCCTGGGGAGCAGCCAGGTGCTCTCGGCGAAGTGGAGAGCCCCTTGGTGACTCCCTAGCTCCTCCAACTACCGGTCAAGAGCTATTCCCCCCCCAGCTCTCCCCACAGGCTGCTCCCCAGCCTTCTGGCTACCGTCTCACTGCTGGTGTGGCTGAACATGAAACACAAGCCTGGCTGGGTAATAACCAGAGGGATCAGAGCAGCCCCATGCTAAGGAGGAAACTCACTCCCTGCTTGCTCCTATCTCAGCCCTGCGCAACCCTCCTCACCTCTGCTGAGAGCAACTCCACTCTCCCTATAATCTTCGATCTCAGCATCCTTCCGAAGCAGCAGGGACGTCAACTCCTGCACCTTGTACTGCAGCACCAGGCTCATCCGAATCAGGGGCCGCACGAGGTGACGGGACACCTAGGATGGAGAAGGGACACTCTAGGGAAGGTCCAGGGATGCAAGCAGCTGTTCATAGAGTGGGCAAAGCAGGGCAGCCAGCAAAGTCTTAGCAAGAGCTGCACCCCAGGTCACACAGTGCTCCCCAAGATACCTCACATTTCACCCAAATCCAGTGGGCAATGGTCAAAAGACATGAGCTGGGAGAAGGGTGGCAGGATGCTGTGAGGCAGGATGCTGTGGGACACATCCCTCCATCCCAGCGTTGTCCTTTCACAGTTGAGTGTCGCATCAGGGGAGAGCTCAGGTGGCAGAACCTGATGGGGTCAGGGTGCAGGGCTAGGCAATGTGCTCCACCCCACCTGCCATTTGGGGTGCGGCAGGAGTCAGAGAGCCCCCAGTGTTCCACCCAGAGCCTCCCTAAGGCTCTGCACATCCCAAGCCATGTTCCTGTGCAGGGAACAGGCACAGCTGAGCAAAAGAACAGAAGGACCCACGGTGACACGCTACAGCTCAAGGAATGGGAGAGACTTTCCTAAGGAGGCAAGATTAAAAGCAGCAAGGATCCCAACATGCAGGACTCATGTATACTGCAGATGTCCACTGCAGCCCCCCATGCCCACTCTTAGCTTATGGCTGTAGAAGCCCCCTGAAGAGCCTTGGGCACATGCCCTGCCTCAGAGCCAGATTGGGCCACCCTGGCCCACCAGGCACATGAAGCAGCTTCCTGCCCATCATCTCTTGCAGCTTCTGGTAGGAGGTTTGGGATCCCCTCAACCTAGGATGTCCCTTTTCTTCGTGGCCATGCCGAGCCCATGGGTGAGAGGGCAGCAAAACCAGCATCACTCACAAAGCCTTCTTGTTCCTCTGACAAGCCCATGGTGGGCTCCATGATCTGCTTAGCCTCAGGCATGGCCTGCAAAGGTGATAGCTATCACCCACCCAAGCACTCAGAGGGCACCAGCTACAGAGCTGGCAAGCAGCCGTTTGCCAGGTGGGCTCTGTGCCTGCTCAAGCCTCTGGCCAGCTGCTGAGAAGAGCTGAGCAGGACAGATTTGGTCCCCATTCTTGTATCCACACCAGCCATGCTCAGCACCCCAACTGCTTCCCGTCTCCTGGGTGCCTTGCAGACAGCAGCACATCTCCAAGCAGAGAGAGAGGGGGGTTTTGCACCTTCTGTGCTTCTTGCCCAGGCAGGGCCAGAAAGTCCTTAGGGTGAGCCAACCCGGGACCCCAACTTCATTTACTCCTCAGTTCAGCTTTGTGAGCTGGACTGAAAGCAAGGACAGATACCCCCAGAGCAGAGGGGGGTTCTGGTTCCTCCCGGGATGTGCCCTGCAGCAGAAGCCAGTGGAAGAAGGGGTGTGGGGGATTTGGGGCGATGCCTGCTGCTGGCAGCAGAGCTGCGGGGCCAGGGCTCCCGTTAGCGGGTGTCGGGCGCCCTCTTGTGCGCGCAGGGACACAGGGACCCGCGGGTGACCAGCTTGTGACACCAGGCTGAAGCGGCTGCTGCTCCAAATCCAAAATGTTCGGCAGCCCCGTAGTAAGAACTCCTTAAAAGTCCTTTGGGGGTACTGGCTGCTCTGACACTGCTTCATGGCGTGCACCAAAGGAGAAGAGCATCACTGCACAGTGCTGGGGTGCTGGCAGGGCATAATTCCAAACTGGACATCTCCCTGCTCCCCTGGCAGCAGCAGGTGCTGGGCCATTCCTCCTCGCTGCAAGGCACCAACAAAGGTGCCAAAGCCTTAATGCAAAGAAATAGGGACAGTGAACCTTGGGAGGGACAGCAAGCAGAGCCAGGCACTCCACAGCCACCACCACAGCACTAGACCACCAGAAAGCCTCCTACCATTAGGAGACAATCCTCAATTAAGGCCATCCCCCTGCTCAAACTCTCCACAGCTTTGCTCACCATCTCCACGGGAGCAGGGCAGCAGTGGAAGTCCCAGTAGAAAGGCAGTCCTGAGAGCTCACTCTTCACATGCAGGCTGAGGCCACCAGCAGTGCGGTGGCAGGAGAAGGAAGTGGTGGTGTCCAGCTGTCCTGCCAGCAAGGGGCACATTAGGTTGCGCAAGTGGTGCAGGAAGGAGGACACTTGGACTGTCAGCCGCTTGTTCAGCTCCTGGGGGAAGACAAGGTCAGAGCTACAGCAACTTCCCAGGGAGCCTAGCACTGCGGGAAAAAAGCAGCAGAAATTCCACACAGAAGCAACCCAAGCTACTTCTGGGTGTCCTAGCACTGCAAAACGTCATTCTTGGGCCTCAGCTTCCAGTCCCGCAACAGGATATTCCCCACCAGTTCTCCCAGGTCAGCTGAGCTGGGAAGGTTTCTCTGCCCTGCAAATCCAAGAAGGTCTGGGTGGTGGGCAGGGTGCACTGGTCTCCACTAGTACATCTGCCCAAATGCCACCATGAGTGTTATAGACTGGCCGAGAGCTATCACAGCTTAGCTCACCTGCTGGGGAATGGTTGCCACCGCATGCCCACCTCTTCTGCCACCAGCTGCTCAGCACAGCCACTGTGACAGAGGGACATGGCAGATGGGTAGCACAATGGGGCCTGGGCAGACGGGCTAGGGTGAGGAGATGATGCATGGCCCCATGCATTTTAGGGGTTGTGCTGACAGGACATCTCATAGGAGCCTGTGCCTGGCTATCAATAGGAACCCAAGCCTGTCACTAAAGGGAAGGTAGCCTGGTTTCAAGCTCCTCCTTAGTGCACTGGTCCTAGGGAAACCCATCCAGGCTACAAGTGAAATGAGCATGCCAACCTCAGCTTGGAGTCCCAGTGAAGACCTGGCTGCTCTGGGCATGTTAAATTGTCTGGCCTGCACTCCCACGAAGAGAGTGCTCAGCCAACTGGGATGGCAGTGCTTGGACAGAGCCACACAGGGACTTTCCAGGCTGGGCGGTTGTACCTAGGCCCTGTCAGATCCAACAGCCACTGTGTCACCAAGCAGATTATGCTGGGATATCACCTGCTTCAAGGAGAAAAGGAGGCCCCTGGACTTTCCAGACACTCACCTTGGACCTTTGTCCCACAGCCTCGGCGCCTGCACTCTCGTACCAGACGCCGCTGAGGTCGGAGACCAGCAGGATGTAGCCAGTATCTCTGAAGCACGCCTTGGCAAGGAAAGCGGACTCACCAAAGCAAACAGAAGCCCAGGGCTGTGTCAGGAGGCTGCTCTCCACCTCCTCAGAGCCCTCCATCTGCAAGACAGCAATCATGTCTCAGCTTTACCCCCGCCCAGAAAAAAACCCAGTTGCTGGGGTGGCCTCATAGGGACGCTTGGTCCCTCCATGATGCCAGCTCCACCTCGCAGCCCAGAGGTGAGGGTGCCCACCAGCTCTGTTCACACACCCCTATGTATGTGCCTGCAGCTCTGCTGGAGGGGGGGCGTTTCGGGGAGCCCTGTGCAGGGCAGCTCCAAACCCCTTTGCACCTCATATGAACCAGCAGCACCCGGCAGTGTAACCCCCGCCCCCCGCCGTTATCCCGTGCTCGCTGTCACCAGCACAGCGGCACCCCTGCGCTCAAACTAACTCTGCGGCGGGACGCGCAGGGGATGCTGCAGCCCTGCTGCTGCTCAGGCATCCCGGCCCGGCCAGCCATGCCCTGCCCGCCTCCCGCTCCCCCCGCCCGGCACCGGGAGCCGGCGGGACAGGGCCGCGCCGTTACCGGGAGAGGAGCGGGAAGCGGCCGGGCCGGGCGGGCGCAGGACTACAGTTCCCGGCATCCCCGCGGAGCCGGGGCACGCCGGGAGGGCAGCGCTGCCGCTTCCTCGGGGAGCGGGAGCCAGTGCTCAAGGACCCATCCAACCTGGCCTTGAACACTCCCAGGGAGGGGCCACCCACAGCTTCCCTGGGCAACCCGTGCCAGTGCCTCACCACCTTCATCATGAAGAATTTCTTCCTAATGTCTAATCTAAATCTTCCTCCTTACAGTTTAAAGCCGTCCCCCCTCATCCTGTCACCACTTGTCCTCGTAAAAAGTCCCTCCCCAGCTTTCCTGTGGCCCCTTCAGGTACTGGAAGGCCTCTATGAGGTCTCCCTCGAGCCTTCTCTTCTCCTGGCTGAACAACCCCAACTCTCTCAGCCTTTGCTCACAGCAGAGGTTCTCCAGCCCTCTGAGCATCTTCATAGCCTCCTCTGGATCCATTCAAACAGTTCCATATCCTTATGTTGGGGCACAGTACTCCAGGTGGGGTCTCACAAGAATGAAGTAGAGGGGGAGAATCACCTCCCTCACCCTGCTGGCCACGCTGCTTTTGATGCAGCACAGCACACAGCTGGCTTTCTGGGCTGCAAGCACACATTGCCAGCTCATGTCAAGCTTCTCATCAGCCAGCACCTCCAAGGGGGGTTGTCTCCCCTCTTTCATTTCATCCATTACCCATCATCCTATCCCTGCACTCCTTGATAAAGAGGCCCTCCCCAGGTTTCCTGTAGCCCCTTCAGGTACTGGAAAGTTGCTATGAGGTCTCTCCAGAGCCTTCTTTTCTCCAGGTTAAACAACCCCAGCTCTCTCAACCTGTTCTGGTAGGCAAGGTGCTCCAGCCCTCTGATCATCTTTATGGCCTCCTCTGGGCTCAATCTAACAGATCCATGTCCTTGCCACAGGGGGTGCTAACAGCCAAGACGCTGTGCAAAGCGATGGGAAGTGAAATGCCTGAAGATTTTTTTTGTGCTTGCTCCTGTTATGAAATGTGCTGGTACAAGTGCCCAGCTGGGAACAGCCTTTGGGCTGTGGGCACAGTACAGCCTGGAGAGGCAGTCCCTTGGCCCTGGGTTTATTCCTCAGCCCCAGCAGCCGCAGGGTGCCCATGCACAGGGCATGCACCTGCACCACTGCTCTCACAGGCTTGCTGCACCCCAGTGAGCCCTACATAGCCAGGGGTCCAGGTCCCTGTGTCCCCCATGTGCAGGGTCTGGGGTCACAGAATAGTGCAGTTCTGTGACAGCCCCATCCTTGTCCTGGGCATCAACTTCCCACCCCCAGCACCCACACGTTGACTGTGATTCCCCACATGCACCCCACGTATTGATGCCATCCACCCTGTACCTACAAACTACCCTCCTTCCCCACACCCAAATACTGCCCTGAGCCCCTTTACACCCTATTTGCACACCCCCATTCACCCCCTCTCCTACCACACAGGCTGAAGCCACCCTCAGAACAGGGCCAGGATAGGGAGGTCATCCTAGAGGATTTCCATCCAAAGGGGATGCCAGGGGAGATGGGAACACGCAAGGGCTTTTGGGTGCAGCACCCAGACAGGGTGGAGGACAGATTGGGTTGAAGGACCATGTTAGGGTGCAGGAGGGTTTGGAAATGCAGGACACAGCTGGGCATTGGACACAGCTGCAGTGCTGGGCCAGGTTGGGGTGCAGGGCCCAGGTGGGGTGTTGGGCAGGGTGCTGGCTGGGTGAAGCTGGGCTGTGTGTTACACCCCTTGCCCACTGGGTGCACAGGGCCCAGCTCTGGGGATCACCCGGGAAAAGGGGGCTCACCCTTGGGGACCTGCAAACACAGTGGCACACAATCCCTCCCACCTGCAGCCACCTTTGGGTGTTCCTGGGCATCAGGGGGCTCCTCAGGAAGAGACTGAGGGGGCAGCCACAACCTCGAGCTGTAGTGCAGTCCATGGGCTGGCTCCATCATCCTCCCAGCCCAACTCTGTCCTTCCTTCGAGTTTGCACCAGGGGCCAGCTTACATCACCCAAGGGCTGCAAAGCTCCAGCCTTTCTTAGCCTAGGGCTGGGCTGTCACAGGCCGGTTCAGACTGGTGGAGGCGGCACTGGGACCACAGTGCACTGTTGGTGGACTCTGATCTGCTGTAAATACTGGAGCAGTGAGCAGGGCTGGCACAGACTCTGCTGCAGGCAGCATAACCAGATGGCAGTAGGAAACCACCCCACGGACCGAGCTTATTCACAGGGGTCAAAGGCAATGTTTTCTTCCCCAGAGAAATCGGCTGCTGAATGCAATGCCTGGGGGGAGGGGGCATTTAAGTGGTGAGTGCTCCTGGGACCAAACTGCTCCAGGTGAAAGAGGATTCCCTGTTTTAGGGAACAGATATGAGCTGCACTCCCAGCCTGGGGTATCCTGGTGTGCCAGAGCCAGGGTAATAGCATAAAACTGATGCCATGGGCATCAAGGGGCCATGGACACAGCTGGGAGAAGGCAGTGAGAACGGAGAGAGCCTGTCCTTCCTGAGCATAGTCCCAGCAGGTGAGCAGAGCCTGGGGTGAGAGCCCTCTGGGGCTGCACAAAGCACTGAGCCCTGCCCCAGCCACGTCCACAGGGTGATGGTGGGCTTTGGGGCACCCACAGCCATAGCTGCAGGGGCACTAGGTAGCTGTGCCTTCTGCAGTCACAGTCTTCAGGACACCAGCGTAGGTTGGGCTGGCATCTGCCAAGTAAATCCTGGCTGGAAGGGAAACCCCTGGAAAGGGCAAAGGTAATTGAAGGTTTTTATAGCATGGTCCCAAGCAGGGAAATGAGGTTCTTGCTGGGACTGTGGAAGTCCAGGTCCTTCCAGTCCATGTGGGCTTCATAAAAAAGGAGCTGCCTTGAGGGCACAGTCCCAGTCTCCCATGAGGTGCCCCTGCACCGTGGGGTCAGGCCACAGCGTGCCGTGTGGGCATCTCTGTCTCACTCGGCCTCCTGGCCAGCAACAGCTCCCTCAGACCTGGCTTTGGTGAGCAGGTGCATCCCTTCCCCTGGGTCAGCAGTCCCCTCCTCAGGAGCACAGCTGCCTTCCTCCTCTTCCTCCTCCTTCTCCTCCTCTTCCTCCTCCTTCTCCTCCTCTTCGTCACTCCCAGGGCACAGGAAGCAGCAGGCGAAGGCTTTGCAGAAGGATGGCAGCAGTCTTTTCAGCGCAGCAGGAACCCCATACACCTGGCTGGCTTTGTCCCTTTCTCTACAGGGCCGGCAATTGCCTGCCCCAGTTTTCTGCAGTGCCAGGTTGGAAAGCAGCCCTCGCTCCTCCAGGGTTCCTGCAACCAGGGCAGTGGGCAGTGAGATGACAGCCCCTTCTTCCAACTGCACCCTCCCAACCCACACCAGCCCGCAGCAGCCCTGCCTGGAGGCAGAGCCGATGGTTCAGAGATGGTCCCATGGTGAGATCCAGCCCTGCAGAGCAGGGGCTCATGCAGACATGCTGTAACATCTCCTCACCTGAGACAGTGTTCTCCAGGAAAAATGACAAGAAGCCAGTTAAGAAGACAGGCACCGTAAGCAGGGAGAGGAAAAGGAGGTCCAGGGGCACCCAACCTGCAAGGGCAGTACCAGAATCACTCAGGACATTCCAGTCCAGCACCAGGGAAGGGCAGGAGCTGCCATAGGAGACCAAGGGATTGGAGAGGGAGCTGCCTGCTGCTATGAGCCACTCGAGCCTCCCAGGACATTGGCGATATGTGTTCGCCATGCCACGGAGCATGAAGATTTGCCTTGCCTGGGGAATGTCCCCGCTACCTGTGCTCAGGTAAGCTGGAGCCACGCTGAACCACCGCGGCACCAGTAGCGCCATGAACATAGCAAAGCCAACGATGAAGATGTTCCTCCCCGAGTCGATGTCCGCGTATTGGAAGTAGGAGATCCCCGTGCCCACAGCCACGGCGTAGGTGACGCAGAGCACTCCCCCTGCAAGGGGCAGGAGTCAGATAGTGCCAGGCAGGCTGTGGGCACCACAGTGCAGGGGAAGGGCAGGGTACCCACCATGAACTGCCAGTGGAATGCGGGTGAGGAGCCCTGCCAACCCTGGGGACATGCCCAGCACCACGCATGCCAGTGCGCTTACTTGCACTGAGAAGCGAGAGCCAGCCTGGCAGAAAGAAGGATGGGAAAGTAAGGATGAGGAGCATCACTCTGTACCCCATAGTGCCACACAGAACTGCATTTCTCAGTGCTGGCTCAGTGACAGCCTGGGTGCTACAGGTCCCCCACAACTCTGGCTCCATTGCCTCCCCATCCCTTGCCAACCTTCCTCCCACCACCCCAGGTGTACCTGTGTGAGGCCGATGGCACAGGTGTTGGCAATGCTGGCAGCAGTGCCCCCCGGGGTGCCCAGCAGCCCTGCCAGGAGGCTGCCTACCCCTTCCATGCAGACCCCTCGGTTGTAGGCATGGGGGGGCAGTGGGGGGGCTCGCAGCAGCCTCCTGCACAGCACGTAGCAGCCCACTGAGTTCATGCTGCAGCCGACGGCCATGGCGATGCCCACTGCCAGCGCCCGAGGGGTGAGCAGTGGCCACCCCCCCTTGCCTGCAGTGGAGGGAAAAGAGACAGGTGACAGAGGTCCTGGCCGAACACGGACAGCTGCAGCCAGCCCTGCTACCCCCCACCTGTGTAAGGGATGCGGAGCCAAGGGGCGTGGAAGGTGCTGTTGGCCCAGGACAGCTGTGCCATGGCCACGTCCAGTGATTCCCAAGGGATGTGGAGATGCCCGAGGATGGCACAGATGATACAGACACAAGCAAATGGGAACAATACCTGCAAGGCAGCAAGGGGAACCTCAGCAGGGAATTTCCTCTCCTGGCCAACTTGCTGTAACCCAAACAACAAGCCCTTGTCCTGTTGCCTCTCCCAGGGAGCCGAGCCACATCTCCCCTTACCCCCGTAGGGAGCATCCCAGGCTCTGCTGCTCCAACACTCCCGAGCTCAGGTCCCTTGTGCTCCCCCAGCAGTACCCACACCTCAGGAGCTGCACCCAGGCTTCTGTTCATCTCTACTCCCAGCATCCAGCTCTACTCCAGGGCCATTGGGCCCCATCTAACCCTGAACCAAAGAACCAGGCTCAGAGAGAAGCCTGGGTGCAGCAGAGGGAGCAGGGGCAGACAAGCCACGGTACCGAGAACATGCGCAGGGTGGGGACAGACAGCTCTGCAGAGCCCCTCTGAGCCTCGGACCAGGCACAGAAGGGCAGTTGGCAGGACCCCAGGTACTGAGAGAAGGTGACAGCAAGGAGTATGAGCCTAGGAAAGGAAGCACAGGTCACCACAGAGCATCACAGTGATAGGGCCCCAAATGTGTGCTGTGCACAGCAAGGATGCCCCATTCTTGTCCCCATGGTGAAGGGAAGCCCTGTGGGCTGCACGCTGTCATGGCCCTTGAGCTCACATACAGCAGTGCTATCCCCCAGTTACTGGAACAGAAGAAAGCAGCCTCCTTGTACGAAGACAGCCCGATGATGGAGAGGCTGGGAGCCAGAACCATGGGCCCACAGTGCTTGGCTGCCCACCCACATAGGCCGGACACTCCCAGCACCAGCTGAACCAACCCAGAGACCAGCACAGCTCCAGAGACCTGCAGGAGGAAAGGATTTGACTCATGGGGCAGGTTACACAGAGAGCAGCCCAACACCCCACCTTGGCCACACTCCCACCTGCCCCAGTAGCATCACTCTTCCCCCGTGCTCCAATTCTGCTCTGCTCACCCCAAGCCCAGGGGAAAATCTGCACCCACAGACTATGATGCCTATGGCCTTTGCACATCCCTTTCAGTTCCTTCTATCCACAGCAATCCCCAGGAGGGCTGGGAAAGGGGCTGGGAGGCACAGGTAGCAAGCAGGGTGCTGGTGGAGCAGGAGGATGGGGACCCCCAGCCCAGCACAGGAGCACCCACCTCTTGCAGCGAGGCAGCCCAGCTCCCTGGAACGGCACAGTGTGGTGCAAGGCATGCACTACCCATGGTTGTACCTGGAAGGGAATTTCAGAGCAATGTGATGCATGTGGATGCTGGGTTCTTGGAGCTGGGTCCAAGAACATGCAGTGCAAGGTCGGCTGCATGGAGAAGGGCCAGCATGTCAGCATCCTCATTCCCATAAGTTCTGGCACTGGTGAAGCAGCCCCAGGCACATTAGAGGCCACAAATCTTGTGGTGTGGCCCAAAAATGCATTGCAGGTGTGCTCATGGGTGAGCAGGGTGCTCTGCACCATCACCAGAGGGGCCAGCAGGCAGGACGCCTCATCCCTATCCAGTGCATCAGGCACTTCATCACCACTGTTCCCCTGGCACTGGTGTGGCCCAGGCCCCACAGGGCGCAGGCTCCCAAGGCTGGGCTCACCATTCCTGTCTGTTCTGGCACCGAGGGACAGGTGGGAACTCAGCACCATTGCAGGGACCAGATACTCGAAGGATGGGATTTGGACCAGCGGCAGCCTGGGGGAAAGGACAGCAACAGCTCGTTGGTGAAGAAAGAGGAGACAGGGCTGCTCCCAAAGCCCTGGCTGCTAGAGGGGTGCCAAATGGGAAGCAGAGGAATAGGAAATCCCAAAGTGGCAGGAGGGTAACCCACATCCCAAGTGGCAGCATTTGGGATGTGGGCAGAGGTCAAGAGCATGGCCAAAATACACATCCAGCCCCTGGCGGAGCTGCATATGATGCTGGAGTGAGGAGCTAAGGGAAAGCATAGAGCTTTTTCTCGAGGGATGTGTGAGAGAGGAGGATGCAGCAGTAGTGGAAAGGGGACAGCTGTCCAGAGGTACTAGGCAAAGGGTTGTTACAGAAAACCCAGTCCTCTTGCCCTTCCCACCTCCAGCAAAGCCTGTGCTCCTCGAGCCTAGGAGGGAGCAGAGATGTCCTCCTGTGGTGTCACTCTCTTTCTGGTGATGGTTGCATACTCTCCGTCCCCCTTGCTCACCGGCTCCCCAAGGTGGTCTGCAGCACCGTGGAGATGCCACAGGCAAAGAGGCTGCATGCCAGCAGTTCACTGGTGGCCTGGGTGTGGGGCGGCTCCTCAGGCAGGGTGGGCAGGAAGAGGAGGTGGAAGATGCAGAGCAAGGACACCTGCACAGCCAGGTGCTGTGTGAGGAAGAGGGTGGATGGTCAGAACTCCCTGCAGCACCCCAAGCTGCAGCAACCCATGCCCAGCACTCCTGGGTGGATGCATCCTCACTGATGCCCCAGCCATCCTGCCCGCTCCCCTCTCAGCATAACCTGGCTACAGCCCCAAGCACACTGCCCTGCCTCCTCTGAAGATCCCAGTCCTCTCCCGATCACCCACATCTCTCTGGCTGCTCACCATGGTACCCCCCTACCTGAAGAGCTAAGCAACAGCTCAGCATCCAGGAGCACATATTCTGCCAGGAGCAGGATGCCTGCCAGGAGCAGGATGCGAGCACGGGGTTCCCAGCACAAGGCACTCTGTGGTGGCCCCCATTCATGCTGCTGCCTCCCCACACCGCTCCCAGTTCACAGTGCAGAGTGGGTGGATAGGGTCCCACTCCCCTGAAGTGCTCCTCACAGCTGAACTTCCACCTTCTGCAGGAGCTGCCCCAGGGTTAGCCATTAACTGAGTTGGTGAGTAACCTGCCCTTGCAGCCAGGAATGTAAGTGTCACCCTGGGTTGTCACCACAAGGGCCAGGTGACAACCACCCACAGCCTGGACACCAGACACTGCTACAGTGCAAACTGTCCACAGCCAAATTCCCATCCTTCCTCTTGTGGTACACAGGGCACAGCACATACTGCTCTTCCTTCACGTGCTTGGAGGACACCCACCACCAGCATCCACCAACTCCAGCGTGCTCAGCCCATGCTTGCTCCTCCCCAGCACAGCAGCCCCTCCTCTCCTGGTTCAGCCCTTCCTCATCACCAGGCCTTGAAGGAGCCCATTAAAAGCTGCACAGGCTCCCCCTCCCAGATCCTGTCATTCTCCTCTGTGGGCAGTATCTACAGTAGGAGGGTCTCTGATAGGGGTCTACCATGTCCCCCATGCCCCTAGGAGGAGGGCACTGAAACCTGCCCTGGATAAGGATGCCAGGGACAAGAGCTGCCCCCTTGGCTGCAAAGGCACCCAAGGGAGCACAAGCAGGTGATGATTGTGTTTATGTCACAGGGCAGAGGTGACAGTGCCAGCAACAACTGCGACCCTATCAAGCCCTTGCTGCTCAGGGCTCATTCATTAACCGGACAGACTTTGGAGAGCAAAGAGCAGTGGAGACCATGCATTCCTCACATTCCGAAAGATGGGGATCCTCCTCTCTCCCACTGCCCCTTCTTTCCCCAGGCACCAGACCCCATGTTCCTCCTGTCACCAGAGAACCTGATCCTTCTGCAGCCCTGCAGGATAGGCCTCACAGTGCTCCTGGGCACACTTGCCAGCACTTAGGCACTGCCTTGCATGCCGGCTCAGAGAGTAGGCATAGCTGCATTGATGGAGCTCTGTGCTGGGGCAGGCACATTGCAGCACAGAGCAGCTGAGCAGGACAAGGTAGGTCCACAACAAGAACTACTTTTATTAGAAGAGAATTGCATCTACAAAAGAGTGAAAAACAGGTGTAAAATCCACAGTAAAAAGAAGGGGCACAATGAGCTGGGCTAGTTAGCAAGACCAGGTGCCATCTCCCTACCCCATGGAGCAGTCAGGCACTCTTTGCTCACAGCCACAGGCAGCTGAGGTTTGGGATGGAGTCACAGAGCACCCCAGTTTCAAAGCACCCAACACAAGCAAGATAAGGAAGCTCAGCCTTCACACCTCACCACCTCCAAGCCCAGTGGGGAACACCCTTTCCCTGGGGCACAGCCACATTAGGGTCTCCCTTTGGTGTGACTCTTGTGCCTCCTGAGAAGTGGCCTAGTAACTCCCAAGGAGAATTGCTGCTATGCCCAGCCAGCTTGGGCTGCTTGCACTCTGCTCCTTCTGCCTCCTCTCCCCTTGCCCAGGCACCCCACCCCTCCATTGGGGGTCACTGCCCCAGCCCCTCCACCCTGCTCACAAAGCCCCAGCAACATAAATCCCACACACCACCTCTGCCCAGCACCACCCAACACCACTAAGGGCCACCCATACACCATACTTTCCTTGCCCAGGTACCCCATTTCTACCCTCCAACTAACTGGTTCCCACCGCAGCACCCCAACAGCAAGCCAACCCTGCCCCAATGTGTCCCAGCAGCCCCAAAGTGAAGGACAGCCCTGCCCTGGGTGGCAGGACACAAATGCTGGTTTGCTGGTTTGGAAGTAACACAGGGATCTTCAGCCCCACAGAGCCCCAGGGATCAGGGGTCACAGAAGTGCAAGGAAGTAAGTTGTGCCACACTAGGAAGGGAGGGGAAAGGGGCTGCTGCCCCACGCTCCTAGCTGGGAAAGATGAAGCTCTTGATTCTGCTGAGATCCAATGCCGTGTGTAAGGAGCACTGCCTCAGGCCCAGGGGGTCCAGCCAGTCCTTGCGGTTGGGGGCTGCATCCCATGTGGGGCCAGCACTGGCTGAGCAGGCATGGCAGTGGAGCACAGGAGGAGCTGGGAGCATGGTGAGTCCGAAGGGGCCAGGCTGGCCAGGGGCTGTGGCAGGGTCAGTATGGTTAGATCTCTCACAGGCAGTGGGTATTCTCTGGAATGAGCCTTGTGGGGGGCTCCTGCGTTGGGCCAGATCAGGTGCTTTTGGGTAGGACAGAGCTGTCATCACACTGCTCCACAGGTAGAGCGCAGTGGCTGTGACACCCCCGCAACGCGGCTCCTTGGTCGTTTCGTTCTCCTGCAGGCAACGGGTGCTGCTGGCTGGGGAGACGTCGGGCAGCTCGGGCTGGGGTTGGTCAGGGGATGGCTGTGCATCCAGCTGGCAACTGCCCTCCCCTGGGAAAAGCGCAGGCCGCGAGGCTGCAGGGCTGACACTCCTCATGCACACGGACCGGTGCACCACAGCAACAGAGGTGAAGACAGCAGCGAAGCCAGTCAGGTATACCACGCCCAGGAGGCAGGCCAGCTGCAGAGGAGCCCATGGTTAGCCCAGACTCTCTCCAGCTGCCCCTCGCAACCAGCTGTGACCCAGCATGGCCAGGGGGGATGTTAGGGAGCAGAGAGCTCCGCTGCTAACAGCAGGTGGCACAGCAGGGCCTAAATACCACAAACCAAAATGCCCCAGCTATAACCAAACAGTTTCTGTTTAAATTCCCAGTCAGCAGGCCAGCTCCCTCCACGCCACCACCATGACTTTGCTCCATGATTTGTGGGCTGCAGTGCAGCAAAGCGCACAGACTAACCCAGCACCAGGCTGCAGTGCCTCAGGTAGCGCAGTGGCAAATCTGCATCTTCCAGCTTCTGATAGCTTCCCTTTTCAACGCAGAATAAAGCAAGAAGCTGCTCCCAGTGGAAAACAGGGTTCTGCCCCGAGCCCATGGCCTGCTGGGTCCCACGTTCCTGCATGCAGCTGCTGCTCCATGCCTTACCTTCATCACTTGCTGGTAGAACTGGCCCAGCACGTGCTGCCAAATGGACTGCTCCATGAGGACACACAGATCTGTGTAGGTGAACCAGCCACGCCACATGCCCTGCTTTTCTGCCACGCTGCAGGAAAAAAATGGAATGGTGGATGTGGCATGGGCCTCCACATCAAAGAAGCTTCAGGCCCAGAAGGCTTGGAGAAGACCCTCCTCAAGGGCTATGGAAGGGAGCTGCAGAGCCTAGCAAAGGCTCACAGGCACCCCAACGACTTACTTGTCTGCAGCAGGGCTAGCCCTGAGCAGTGGCAGCTCCAGGGCTGCAGGGTGGATGAAAGGCTCACCCCCACACACCTACCGTCCTTCCAGCCAGCTCAACACTTCAAACAGCTCCCGCGGGTCTGTGTAGAGGCTCCAGTCCTGTAGGGACAACAGTGAAACAGCATAGTCAGGGCAGCCACCCAGCACCCGGACACACCCTCATGGGAATACACTGGGAAAAAGCAGAAATCCAGACTCCCCTTAACACTCCATAAAACAGTTGGCCAAAGTGACAGTCCCACTTACAATAGCGCTTAAGAAGTTCATCTCAAGCATGTTCATGGTCTGGATGTCCACCTTCCCTGCTGCTGCCCACTCGTCGTTGAATACCTCCTCCTCCTCACCTTCATCATACAGGTACTTACTAGCAACCATCTAAAAGCAGCACAAAGGACATGACATTACCTTCCCCTGCACTCCTACAGCCTCCCTCCGATCCAGTGACCCCCCAGCCCACACAGCCCACCATGGAAATGAGGAAGAGGTCTGAAGATGAGATCTGCTGGAGATATTCAGGGTTCCGGTGCCGAAGTCTCTCAATGTAAACCAGTGCCAGCATCATGGAGCAAGGTGAGATGCAAGCCTCCCTGTGAGACAATGCAAAAGCCAATCCAAAGGTTATTTACATGCCACAAACATCCCAGTCACCATGGCACAATACGGCTGCTCCCTCCCCATGTAGGTAGTGGGGAGGTTTAGTAAACAGCTAGATACATCCCAGCTTTGCCGGTTCTGTGCTGGCTGTCCTGAGCCACAGCAAAAGAAAATGCATGGGATGCAGGATGGAGAGCAGATAGCCCTGGCTCCTGTTCCCAGGCACAGCCAGCTCTGAACTGAGCAGCCCTGCCTGCAGGCAGGCAGGCACACTGCAAGGGTTTGGCTGCTGAGGGCAGAGCCAGGGTTCAGGTCTGGCTGCCTGGTGAGCTGCAGATCCAGCCAGTACAGACCCGTGGTGACAGGATGATCCCTGCACCCCAGAAAGTAGGGCCAACCTAAAGAAGGCCTGGCTGAGTCAGGAAGCCACTGTACCTGCTGACTTTGCCTCCTGCTCCCTGCTCCTCTCTGACCAACTCTAAGCACAAAGTCAGCGCAGCAGCAAGTCACAGGTGAGACCAGAGCTCCCCCTTATGACACAGGACATGAAGGGACAGGTTTTGATCCTTACCGAGATACATGAGACACATATTTCTTCTGGAGTCTGTGGATAGGGCTGGGAGCCACTTTCTGCAGCAACTCCACAGCAATATCTACAACAGAAGAGCAGTAAAATGGCTTAGCTCCATATAGCACAGCCCACCTCCACAAGCCTAATAAGTCTCAATCTTTGCTCAGCCTCTCAAGTTTAATTTAAACCATGGATGTAGGACAGGCCTCATAAGTCAGGAATGAGGGAGGAACAAATAGGCAGGAGAGCAGGAAGAGGATATGAGTGTCCAAGGCCCAGTGGCAGTGGCAGATCTGGATTAGCACGACTGTTTCATGGTGAGCTACCAGCAGGGAGCAGCAGGGAGGCTAGCACCCTCCCCTCACCCCTCAGGCAGCCCTTCCAGAGGCTTTCCAGGACTTGATGTCAACACCAGGTCTTCACAGTCCTCTCCAACCAGCATCCTCCTCCAGAGCCAGTGAGCGCTGATCCAGCCCCCTAATCCCCTCAAGCCCTAGTGGCCCCAAGATGATGATGGACAATGTATTCCTATGGGCAGGTGCCTGAAGACAATAAGAGAGCAGGGATATGGTATAACCACAGCTCCCACCTCAGCCCATTTCACACCCACAGCTGAGTCTAAGCATTCAAGCACTAAAAAGGCCACAGACTTACAGATACTGCCAGACAGCTCCAGCAGCTCCCGTCTCACTTCTCAACACGACAGGACCAGCTGGGAGCATCCCAAACAGTACTACAGTCTGGTGCTTGGCAAGAAGTGACTGACAGGCAACTCCAGCTCTATTTGCTGCTGAGCCCTTGGCTGACGGTTGAAAGTAGAGCTCATCCCAGCAACCTCACATTTCCAGCTCCCAGGGGAAGCATCGCCACACAACCTCCTCTCTCCACATCCCTCTTTTTCATGTCTCTCCAGTAGCTAAGATACAATCCCACAGGAATTATTTGCCTGGCAGCAGGAACACTACAGAACCTCCCCAGGTCCTTCAAGCTACACCACTGCTGGGATGCACAGACGGATCCAGGTAGACACAGCTCCAGCTGTCTGCTGGCAGCTCCGAGCCTCCCACGCTGCTGCTGCTCTCTCTGCCTAGGTCAGCTGCCTTTGGGACATCACCACTGCCTCTGCAGTGGCATGAGGGATGGAAACTACTTCAGGCCCCCCACCTGGCTAAAAGGAAACCTAATTCTTCTGCCCACAAATCCAACTCATGACAGCATACCCTGCCCTAGAGGACTGGGAGAGCAGTTGATCCCTGTCCCCATCGGCACATTGAAAGTGGTTATGGCTATGCCTTTCCAGAAGGAACAAATTCGCTATTCGACCTCCCTCCTCAGCCAGCCTCTCACTGCATCCTGTGACAGCCCCCCAATGCCAAAGACCTTTTCCAGCTCCTCCTGCTACGCTGTACTCTTGCCACAACTGCCTCTACCTCGTTTGAAGAGTAGTGACATAAACTTGCCATGTAGCAACAGCACAGCCATACCAAGACAGATGCCACAGTCCTTGGTCTTGTTTTCTATCAGCAACTGACAGCAGCTGCTCAAGGAAGGCTTTAAGAGCAGATAAGCCCACAGAGGAATGCTCTACACATCACTCCTGTCCGAGCTGCCTGGATGCAAGGCATCTCCTTGGTGCGAGGCAGTCTTTACAGTTCACAGTCCTCAACAGATTCTTTCTCTACGAATGCGCCCTTTGAACTTTCAACACCGGTAGCGTCCTGTGGAATAGTCTCATCTCCCACCTGGGTGTGATACCAGCCCCAATGACGAACTACATGCCTCCCTCACACTGCCTGCATCTCCCAGAGTGCTCAAGCTGACGGCTACCCTGTCTGCTCCTGCTCCATCACCTCATGTCCTGCAGCCCCCTCCTCTCTAAAATACATTACGTGAAATCTCTTAGTTACTTCAGACCATTTTCCCAAAACCTTCACTAGAGTTTTGATTTCAAGCACACTTCCGCACCCACATAATCCCTTCTGCAAGCTGTGTGAGCATCCAGCTAATGGAACTGCTAACGTGACACCACTGGGAAGGCCCCTCAGCAAACCACTGCTTGCCCTTAACTGCTGCTCTCTGCCATCACCTGCACCAGCTCCTAAGCTTCGAACCACTCAAAAACACTGCTGAATCAACAGGAAGAGAAAGATGTGATCCACACAAACACAGAGCAGGAACTTGACCCCTTGCTGCTCACAACTATAAGTTAAATGAGCTCCCCAATACCATGCAAAACACAAGTTGTCCAAGACACCACTCATCACAGATAGGGACACAGCCTTTATTGCCAAAGAATTCAGAAACAACATAAAGGAATGCATCTGTCAGCAAGGTGCCAAAAACGCAGCAGTGGGCTAGACAGTGCAATAAAACAGAGCAGGAGCCATGAGACTCTGGCACCGTGCCCAATGTGCTGCACACAGCAAGGAAGGCTAGGCAGGGGTGGGATTTGGCACTGGGGAGGGAGCAGGTGACTTGTTGGTCTCTGCCTCCGGGCTACATTCAACCCCCTTGACTCAGCATTCCCATTTAGGGACATCAGCAACGCACCTGCCACGGGGCTGGAGAGATTATCCAGGCTGCAGTCTTTGTCCCAGCCATAATAGAGCCGCTTTCGCACCCTCTCACTCAGTTGCTGGTGCCTGGGCAGGAACTGCATGCAGACAGAGGGAATGAAAAACACTCTTAAGCATTCCCCACAACTGCTCTCCACCTCAACCCAGCTTAGGGAGCGACAGGTCCTGCAGTACCGCCACAGAGGGATTTTGGTGCGGGGTTTAAAGACGGAACGGCCCAGGGGCCTGCGGTCAGGCTGGATCGGTGAAACAACTACGGCCGGGCCGGGGGCCAATCCTGGGGCTGGGGACACAACTAGGGCTGGGGGCGCGCTCACCGTGAACTCCTGGAAGCCGCCGAGAGAGAAGGTGCCTTCCTCATCCAGCAGCAGTCCGTCCAGCTCCATCCCGCCAGCCCCCGGGGCAGGGGCTGTCGGGCCCCTCCGGTGGTGCCCGGTCCGCTCCACAAGCGCCAAGTTAGTCCCCTCTGGAGTACCGGGCCCGCTCCAAGACGGTCGGGTCGGTACTCTCCGGGATGTCGGGACGCACCGAGACCGACGACGGGATCGGAGGCCGCGATGCCTCTGCCGGGCCACGCCCCAACAGCGCGCCTTCCTCTTCCGTTCCGGTGCGGGGCCCGGCGCGCGCCTTCCTCTTCCTCTTCCGGTCCGGTGGGGCACGGCCTGGGGCGGGGTCTGGTCTGCGCGCGCGCCCGGTGCCTGCGGGGAGGGGCGGGTTCCGCGCACGCGCGCGACGGCAGCGGCGGGCGGTCCCCGCGAGGAGGCGGTGCCGCCCGGCCCGGGCCGGTGCAGCGCTCACCGTCCCCCAGTGACAGCGGCCCCTCCCGCAGCCATGGCGAGCGGCCGCGCCGAGGAGGCGACGGCGGCGGCGGCGGCCGCGCCCGAGGAGGAGGAGGACGAGGAGGCGGCGGCGGCGCAGGCGGCGGCGCGGCTGGCGGCGGCGCTGCGGCAGCGGCTGCGGGGCTGGGAGGCGGCGCTGGCGGCGGCGCAGCGGCTGCTGGTGTGGGAGAGGCCGCTGCACAGCCTCGTCACCGCTGCCGCTCTCGGCGGGGCGCTCTGGTGAGCGGCGGGGCCTCCAGGGGTGCGTGCGGAGAAGCCGCGGGGTGCGCTATGCGGCAGCCGCCCCGCTGTTTGGCTCCGTCAGGCGCATCTAGGCCCCTGCCCGAGGGTTAGAGGCCACCGGTGGCCCGGGCAGCGCTTGCTTCGCGGTGACCGAACGTCTCGGGTTCGTGTGTGCGTGCGCGCCCCATGGGCCTGCGGTCCGTGAACCCCGCGGCCTCCGTGCGAGCGGAGGAGATGTGTTCCAGCCCTCCGCTCGGTGATCTTTCTCTGGACGGTGCTGTTTTTTCACTCAAAGGCCGAGGCCACTCGGGTCGGGCGGGAGCATGTTCTCACCTTCTCGGGGCTAAACCTTGACACTGTCTCTTGCGCTGCCTCCGGGGCACGGCAGCAGCGCTAGGAGCATGAGCCGTTCGGCTGGGAACGAAAAACATCCTGTTTGTTTGTATAAACAGCGAAGCAGTTTTCCTGGCACAAAACGCTGTTGACCAGCAGCTTTCCCAGCAGGAAAGGTCAAAACTGGCCAGGGAAGGAGTTAAACATTGGTTGCGGATGGAATAAGAAGGGTCAGGCTCTGAAGTCAGAGGAGGGGAAAGTATGTGACCAAGCAGCCTTTGAAGTCACTCTGAGGAGGCTGCTTACATTCGTTCTGCTCCCTTATCCGCAGGATTCTGATTATCAGAGGTGTATGTGGTAGCTGGGTACTTAAATAGTTTTAGACTCTCCTGCTGGTTGGAAACTGAAAGCAGAGCTTTGAATTTCATGGGATGAGGAGAGATGTGCCATGAGATGGCGGGGTTGGTAGACAGTGATGGCTAAGGGACAGTGTATAAATAGGTTGAGAGGAACAGAGTGCCCGGTGTATGGGATGGCAGAGGGAGATGTAAATGTCATGGAGGGGAGGGATTATTTACAGTCCCATGGAGGATTCAGCCAGCATCCTGCAACTTCCAGCCATAAATGAGATGGAATAGGTGGAAGTTCTTCAAGAGCTGACATGTTAAGCTACAGAATTGTTGTTCCGTGAAAATGGATGAAAACATTGTTTAGGTCATTACAGATCTGTAAAGCCCTTGGAAAGCATGTTGCTCTCATTCAGTGAGGCAGATCTCTCTGCCCCTGCCTGTGGCTTGGTGGAGAGCACAGCCCTTCCCTGCACCGCAGGGCAAGATGCTTTCTGACACTGATGAGTTGGATGCATTGGAGATTAGTTGTTGGCAGATAACTTGGTGAAGAGAAGCAAGATAAGATAGCAGATTGGCTCTCCCTTTCTGGAAAGGAGTGCTTATTAGAGGAGAGAGGCTGAATGCATTTTCCCTGGCAGTTGTTTCTGGAGGGACTTAAAGGGAGCTCTTCTGAGCTAGTGGGAAGTGCTGATGCTCTTTTTTGGAGGAAAGAAGGGGAATGCAGGCAGCCACTGCTGGCACAAGTGCTGCCCTGGAAGCTTTGCTGTTGAATCTAGAGAGAGTGAGGGGATAAAACGCTTTGATGGGAGGGGTTGTGTGTCTATATTTGAGTAGTGTTGCATGAGCTGGTGTTTGGCTCAAGCTGATGTGTAGTTGAGGGACTTGAAAGGCTTTATGATAGACTCAAGCAGGCAACTAAACCTTTTAAGTGCTAGGCTCTGATTAAAAGGGGAGAGGTTTGTCGTAGAATATGCATCTAGAAGCAGGTGCAGAATGTGTTTTGGCACTACCTGCAGTTCATGCTGGGCCTTATGATGACAAACAGGACAAAAGTTTTCAGCAAACAGACTGATTCACAACCAGCCCTCTGCTACAGGGATCTGCACTTACGTTATCTAGAGCCTCCACCTTGAGGAGTTAAAGGGACTCGTACAAGGCAGGGTTAGCCTTGCTCTACAACCAGGGGAGGAGAGCGTGGGGAGATGGCAGCTGTCTGGTGGTGGGCAAAGGCACTGTTGAGAACGCACTGTGGTGGGGGTGAGCTGCTGCGGAATACAATGCTTGCTGCTGTGGTTGGGAGCAGTCAAGTGTTCCCGCTCTGCCATATAGAGCCATATCTGTTTGCTCATGAAGAGCTGTAACTTGCTGCCTTTGTCCTGCCTAACAGTTTCTCGTTTGATTTCTAGGTTGTTCTCCTCCACCTCCCTGCGACCCCTCTTTCTACTGAGCATGTCCCTCCTCAGCATCCTCTTGCTGGAGAGGTGGAAGCCCAGGTTCTTGTTTGATTTCTCAGGTATGTGATGAGTAGCACTGTAGCTAGTGACACTGATCTAGTGTTGCCAGCTGCTGGGCTGTGGCCACAGCCCGTCCTTTCCCATCTCTCTCGTAGCTTGTGGAAGCCCTCTTTGTACTGTAACTGCAGGCTTTGGTTCCAGTGCTGACCCTTTCCTATTTGGGTGAGAATATTACGATGTGTCCTAATACTCTGGGCATTGCTCCCAGTGCTGAGAAGTTCTGGGAGTACTCATTTTGAGAGTGACTAAGGGGGCGAAGCTAGTGACAGGCATGATGCGGTGTTTCTGCTGTGTCCTTTCTCTCCCACAAATGTCATGGCAAAGAGGTCATTCAGGGTCTGAGCATATGTGGTCAGCTGAGCTTGGGGAAGGAAATGAGGGATTGAAGTGTATTGGTTTTAGTTAAGTGCAGTGTAGGCTTATGTCCTGAAAGAGGTAGTGCAGGTGAGAGCCACTTCTCACGGCAGGTCGCAGCAGGGACAGAGAGTGTATTGTGCCTGTACTGAACAGTGCCTGGTCTCCAGCTCATTGGCGAGTCTGATTGCTTGGCTTATCTTTCCCATTTATTGAAGGGTCTTTGCCAACACTGGACACAAAAGCAACAAGAGGAATAGTCTCATAGTGGTGATAGGTGTGGATTGCCTGCCATCTACTTTGAGTGCCTCCTTCATGTGAGTTTATGGACCCAGGCCTGCTTACTGCATCTATTGCTGCTGTTCAGAGGCAGCTTGGGACCTGCTGTTCCTGGCCCCCTGCTCCAGGGAGGGTTTCTGAATGAAAGCCCCTCTATATGTCTTGTTTGTAAGGTGCCCTTTATTTGACCTAAAAGGGTACTGACTTAAAGGGTGCTTTCACAGGAGTCTTGGTAAGATCAGATATGTTTCAGCTGTAGTCTTGAAACTGTTTGCTTTATGTGGTTCAGGTAACCAGGCAGCCAAACTGGGCTGCCCAATTTAATTTCCTGCTTTTTCACATTGGTTTTTTGAGGGAATAGTTTAAAGCCAACCCAAAACATCTGACTTTAAACGTGACCAGGAATGCCAAAGCCTGATGTCCAATACAGAATGGTGTCATTGAGGCAAGTAAACTTTATATTATTACAGAAGAAACAGGAAATCTATACTGACATTGGTTTATATGCTACAGAGCAGTGAGGAATGAAAAAAACCCAACACAATCGAAATCAAAAGCCAAAACACACCAGGGGTTAGGCTACTCCTGTGTCATCAGCCCTGAAGAAGTCAGTACATGTCTTACAGAGCCGCTCCTCAGTGGTGTTCTTCCCCATATTTCACTCCTTGCTGATTTTCTACTGCTGACAGCAAAGAACAGGAACACCTTTCTAATGTGGCTGGTTAGGTCACAGCCCTGGTTTTGACACGGTCCACTGGACCATCTTTCCTGTGTCTCCACAAGGAAGGAGCAGTGCTTGGTGTTCCTGAGGGGCCTCCTGTTGAATTGGCACTGCTGAATAGTTAGGGGTTCTTTTGTGACTCTCACTTCCCACTGAAGCAGAGCTGCAGTTTTGTGGCTTTCCTCCTCAGTGCTTCCTGTAAGTCTTTCCTGGAGATTTTGGAAGTAGGTCAGTACCACATCTTCAGGAGTGAGCACGTATGTACACAAACCACAGCTTGTGGCAGCTCTGTATGTCTTGGGTGACTGCTTGTAACATCACTTTTGAAGGAATGCTAAAACCTCAGCATATTTTGCAGTTACACACTGTGATCAGGGACGCACTAACAGCAGTGAGAGAGACAACCTTTTTAGGTCCTGTTAGAGGGACAGTGTATTTTCAGCTCTCACGCGGGGTATTTTTTCCATGGGTAACCACCTGTATGTGGGTTCCATTTAAATATTGTTTAAGGACTTAGGAAGCTCCTCTGTTTTCTCCTGAAATGGGAGTCAAGTAGACATGTTTTCTGTACCATTGGTCAGCAGCTGTGTTTTGGTCAGCGTAGGAGAGTGTAGCACAGAAGAGCTTTAGCAAAGGCTGCATTGCTATTGAATGCTGGTACTCCTTAAAAAGGGCCCCTACTTTCTAACTAAAGTTTACACACAGATGAAAAATCCCTCTTGGGGAAGCGTTGAATACCTGTAAGAGCTAAGGAATCCATCAGTGATAATTTGTCAGTACCAACGTGTAATCTAAACTCTTGCATGGCTGACTGGTCTGTCAGAAGAGTCTGGTGTGTGTCAAGTGGTGTGTATTAATCCACGGTCTGGTGTGAAATGCTGACGGCAAGATTTGAGCTAGCATTGATCTGAGGCCAGCTATCGGTGACCTGCGTGCTCGCTTAGCTGTACCAGTGCTAGACAATACTGCAGCACAGGTTGGAATTAAGCCTTGTTTAAGTGAATGTGTCCTGTCAGAAATGCTGTAGGATTTTTGTGGTTGGAATGTTTCTCCAACTGGTGAAAGACTCCTGTGCTTTGGGGCAGACAGCAGGCAGACTGTTCTACTACAGGCACCATTGATTTTAAAGACAGGTTATGTTTTGCCAGGTAGCTGAAATCATGTGAACACTACAGCCTCCCGAAATGTTCTACAGCTCCCAAAGTGTTTCTGAAGCCTTCAGAAGCAGCCAAGGAGAATTTTTTCACTCCCTCTGCTGGCATATTTTGGATGGCTTGGATTACTGCAGCTGGTCAGAGAGGAGTTAAGTTCCTGTGCCACTCCGCTTACTGTGTTGCTGACACGTCTCTCCAGCAGAGTACAGGGAGCATCCCACACCTTGTTTGGTATTGGGTACAACCAGTGTAGCGATCCGTCACAGACGAGCCAGTGCCAAGTGTCATTTATTTGGTGATTTAGTGCAGGTGATAGATGAGGCTTTGAGATAAAGCTGGATTTCTGTGTGCTGCCATTAAGCAGCTTTAGGTTCCCAAGCACAACAACAAAATACAGCAACAGCAGTTGTGTGAGAAAAGCAACTGCCCTGAGGGGGTGGAGCTGCATCTTGGATACTAATTTTGCACCCTGAGCTGCAGTGTTTGCCAGCTGCCTCAGCCCCTGTGCTGAACAGTCGTGGGCAGAAGAGTGGATGGGCGGCCCAGTGTGAGAGCAGTTGACTCCTTTTGTCAGGCGCGATTACTGGAAATCTGGGTCACGCTCTCAAAGAATCACCTCCTCCCACGAGCGGATGGCCTCCCGCTCCACTGCACTTTGCCAGCCGGCTGGTGCGGTGCCTGCAGCGGTAGGAGGAGTCTGACATACTTGGCCCAACAGTTGCTCTCCTCTGTGGCTTAAACTTGAGTCTGAAATCTTGCTGCGTGTTGGCAGTGATGGATGGTCACTTCTGTGTGTTTCGTGTTTCCCTGGGGGAGTCGTTGCCACTCTTGGGCTTTGCACATGGCTGATGACTCCAGAGAGGATTCAAATCCGTTTTTGCTTATGTTGCACTTTTAAGCCCGTTTCTAACAAGTAGTCTAGATGTTGAACATAAACTTCATTTTAGTTTGGGACACTTTGAGCATAACCTTTGGGTTAGTCTTGTTTACATGGTGACGTGCAGCGGGAGGATAGGGTCCCGCTGATTTTTAGAACCTCCTAGACAGTCTGAACCAAGTTTGCTGTTGGCCAGACAGCACCAAAGATATATCTGTCCCTACCAGCTGCTGGAGCTTAGGCTGGTAAGTAGAGGAGAGCAGGCCTCACAGGGCCTTTACAGCATGACCAGGGCATGTTAAACTGAAGGAGAGTAGATTTAGACTTGATATAAGGAAGAAATTTTTACAGTGAGGGTGGTGAAACACTGGAACAAGTTGCCCAGGGAGGTAGTGGAGGCCCCATCCCTGGAAACATTCAAGGTCAGGTTGGATGAGGCTCTTAAGCAAACTGATCTAGTTAAAATGTTCCTGTTTCTGCAGGACGGTTGGACTAGATGACCTGCAAAGGTCCCTTCCAACCTAAAGCATTCTGTGATTCTATGTTGAACACAGGAGACTGTGTTCAGACAAACAATGACTGTATTACTGCAGGAGCTTTGGTTGACCTCAGACAGTGGTCAGCCAGCCAGGACACCCAAATCCATGGGCAGCCAAGCTCATGAGTTCCAATTGTCATAGAAATATTTGAGTTTTTTTCCTCTATGTATCTAAAGGCAGAGCATAATCATGTGTGACCTCTGCCACTGAATTGCTGCTCCTCCCTTCAGTACTGCATGGGATAATTCCCTGTTTGATCACCACTACGTTGGGTGCGGAGAGGGATGGCAGAATATTTCCCTTGCTCTTATCCAGACTGCCAAATCTATAGGAGTACAAAGGTCTGTCAGGGGATGTTAAAGAGCTCTGAAATTAGCTAATTATACACAAGACTGCTATTTGTTACTTAATTCTATGGGAAGGGATAGAGAGAGCAGGGAGATCTCTGGTATTTGTACACAGCATCCTGCCAAGGACTGTGGTCTGGGCTGGTCAGTGGGAAATGCAGCTCAGAGCTGCCAGTGCCACACTGAACTCCAGGATGGGAGCTGAAGCTTTGCCCAGCTCAGGGACTGTGCTGGCAGCCCTCTGTGATGGACAATGGCCAGGCAGCCACACTGGGAGTGGCACTGCCTAGATGTGTAGGACGCCAGGACACACTGTGCAGTCCCCACAGAAGACAGCCCACGTGCTATCAGCAGGGTGCACCACAGGTTGCAAGGTGTGCTACAGCACTCTGAGACCAGTGTTCTGGCTGCTCCGAGTCCCCAGGCATGCTTCGCTGAAGCCTGCACAGCTCAGACTCCAAGTCAGTGATTCCTGCTTGCGTGAGCATGAATAAAGTCTCCAGAGTGCATCCCTAGCTAAGGATGATACATCTCCAGCTCTGCTCTGTTCAAGTGGTAAAAAACATTGGGTTATATTTTTCACTTGACTGGCTAATCTGCTCTGTTCTCTCTACAGCACAACCATTGGAGGAGCCAGGAGGAGAGAGGTAAGCTCACTGATGTGTTCCTTGGTGAGAGGGGAGAGTAGACAAGCCTTAATCTAGTGTGGTGATCTCACCTGCCCTTGTTGCCATTGTTGATAGACTGCATTGCTCCTGCTGAGAAACATTAGTAGCGGTTTCTCCTGCACTGGGAGCTGCTTATCAGCTCAGGAGCCACACCTTGAGGCTCCAGGGAAAGCTAAAGTTCTTTCAGTAGCAGTAAGATTCAAAGGCTTCTGATGTTAGGAACTCTTGTGTTTCTTCCTGAGAGTAATTTTTTCAGGCCACTGTCAAGCCTTTGGTAGGGATCTCCACTCCCCAGTGCAGCTGTTTCCTGCACAACAAAACAGACTGTATTCAAAGTTTGTCTTCTTGCTCTTGTCTGTCTCTAGTGAGGGGTTGACTTCAGGGGCACAACCTCACCTGCTCAGTGTCCCTGAGCTGTGCCACTGTCTGGCAGAGAGCTGGGTCACCTTCAGGCTGTACCTGCAGGAACTGCTACAGTACAAGAGGCAAAATCCTGCCAAGGTAAGCTGGAGATATCTGCTGTTCTGTGCAGGGGCTTTTTTTTTTTTCCCATTGCTAGTGGCCTAGGAGATGGGAGAACATCAGATCAATGTTTTTACAATTGCTGTCCCTGTGTAACATTTGTTGTTTATTCATTTCAGACTCTGTGCCTTGGGAAGCTTAAATAATGAGTAATTTGCTTCTGGTATTTGTAAACTGGAGCTGAACTTAACCCCTTCTGTGAATGTCTAGCTATACTTGATTCTATTTCTTAGCATGCAAAGGAATGTCTTAGATTGGGAGCAGGGAGAAAAAAGTGGAACCTGCAGTCTCTGCCCCTTTCACAGGCTCCATTCAACCCTTTAAGGTGGTTCTACCTGTTTTTCTAGCCAAAATTGTAGCTAGCCAACTCCAAATGCAGTGATGTTTCTGAATGCATGGAAACTTGTCATTAACCATGTTCTGATGGCTGTGACGTGTTGTTTGGAAAGGGTTTGCAGACAGGTGTTGCCTTAGCATCACAAAAAATAGGACTGACCAGCCACTGGGATTGTATCAGGCGTGCTGGGATCCAGTGTGGCAAAAGGAGTGAGTTTCTATCACTGCTGATTACTACTCTTCTGCTAAAACACTGTCCCAGCTACAGGGAGTAAGGAGACTAGGACCAAGATGCCCATAAACCATGAATTCATTGGAAGCAAAGCCCTTAGAGGGCCGTTAGAGCTTTTTTAGACCCTTTCCATATGCATTGAACTCTTCATTGCAAGATTTAGTCGACATCTACAGCTGTGCCCAGGCTTGCAGGATGTCTGTTCTCACTTCTCCTCTCCCCAGGAGAATGCAGGACAAGTCCTCAGGACTGCACCATTATTCTTCCACTTTTTGCAGAGGAGGAAGTCACGGGCTGGTGGGAGTGTTGGTTCCACTAATGCATCTGGCAACTGGTTTATGGTGTAGCAGTGGCACAGCATCTTGTGACTCTGTAACAGCTTCCTGTCCCTGCCATGACAGTACTGGCTTCTGTTAAAGGGCTGAGCTCTGCAGGCACCCATGTGCTCTGAAATGGCAATTTGCACTATCCCATCCTAGCTTCAGGAAGCATCATTTACTTCATGAAGAACTGTCCAATAACGTTTTGATTCATTTTACTGGAGTCTTGGGTTACCTTGGTCTTCTTGCGCTTGAACCTCTAATGCTTGCAGCTTAACCCAGTTGTGATTGTCAACCATCTGAACGTACTCGGTGCAAAGCTGGTGTACTGACTGCATTAGGAGCATCCCTCATTTTGCTCTAACTGGGTTTCCTGCACTGGTTGCATAGATGTATCTCTGCCTCTTGTCACTTCTGTTTGTTCCTCTCTCTTCCTTCAGTTCTGCATGAGTGTCTGTTCAGGCTGCCTGATTCTGGCTGTAGTTGGACACTATGTTCCAGGCATAATGATCTCCTACATCATTTGTGAGTATAAGCAGCTCTCTTGTCTGACTTAAGCTGAGACGTGACCTAACTTTGCTATTGATGCAGTGGTAGAAGCACATTTGTGGTTTTCTTGAGAGGATCTGTGCTAGATTGTTAATCCATACAAGGCAGCGAGCGTGCTGCGGGAAATCTCTTGCTTTCGCCGTGTGCGTGCAATGCACCTGCAGAGTCAGCAGAGGGAGCCGGCGCCAAAGTGTTGCTTTCTTCTGCCGCCCACGGCTGGGGCTGCGCTGGTGAAGTCCCGGAGAAGTAGAAACCTGCAGTCTCTCGGTTCCTAGAGTGTCAAATCCATCTCGAGAGAGTTGTTAAAGAAGCTAAAGGTTTAACAAATAAGAGCTTTTTCATTGCATTGTGAATCCCTGCTAACTCTGAAGATGGTTGAGGTGGCTTGCTGCTAGCACATCTATGTATGCTGCTACCCTTATACAAATTTTGGTCTTTTTTTAGTTTTAATAACCTCGTTTCAGGGCCTCTATTGCATGTTGGGGCTGGGATGCAATGGCTGAAGAGGAGGGCTTACACTTCATCTTAACATAAGCCTGTATCCTAACAGAGATCTGTTAGGAAAACCTGGTTAATCAGTCAGCTTTGCAATGAGTAAGAACAGCCATGGATGAGGATTTTAGGCAGAGTCAGATGGGAAAGTAAATGCCATTCAACTGCGCTTCCCTGGCTGCAGAGTTTCTTACTTGTGCCCCATAAAGGGCTGGGTTGTGCTTCGTCTGTCTCTCACAATCCCTCTATCCTGTGTTCACAGTGCTCAGCATTCTGCTCTGGCCTCTGGTGGTCTACCACGAGCTGATCCAAAGGATGTACACCCGTTTGGAGCCTGTCCTGATGAAACTGGACTACAGTATGAAGGCCGAGACGCTGCACCATAAACATGAAAAGAAGAGTAAGAACCCACCTTTGCTCTGACTTTTCTGGTGCTGTGCTCCTAGGGCGAAATCTTAGCAAAGGGACAATGGGAGAGCTGGTCTGCCAGCACTGTGTGGTGAAAAGCTGCAGCGGAGCAGGGGAAAACAGGCTGAAACTTGAGGGTTATGGAGAGAGAGACTGGACAGCTGATCCTGGCAACAGCTAATGAGAGCAACAGATTACAGTTGTCTATGGGAATCTTAGGCTTCTGGGAAACCTTGGGTAGAAGTATTGGGAAGTGTGGCATAGAGGCCATAATACATAAATATGTATAATTATAAATATATTAATATAAATATATTAATATTTATTAATTAAATAATTAATAAATACATAATATGTAATACATAAAAGTATTACATAAAGCCTTTCTTCTCTTTATTATAGAGCGCCAAGGGAAAAGTGAGCCTGCATCAGGTGATGAGCCAACAGCAGAGACAGAGAGCGAGAGTGAGGCAGAGTTGTCGGGCTTCTCCCCAGTGGTAAGAGCACAAAGAACTATGCAGGAACCAGTCCCTCCTCTCTGGTCTGTAGCAGCTTGAGAGCCAAGAGGTGGTCTGAGTACAGCAGAGCAGCAAGTCACTTCTTTGCAGAATCCCCAGGACAGAAGGGTATTAGTTTGATGAGGGCCGTTGTTTAGAATATAGCTATTGAGAATTCAACACCACAGAGCCGGTGATGCAGTAGCAGGACAGGGAGCCATGCTGCAGACTCCTGCTGACCCATGGAATTGCTTTGATGTCCATGCTCAGAGAATGTGAATGTCTTCTGAAGAAATGAACTATCCTGGTGTAATGTGCAAAGGCTCCACCACTGGAAAATGGAGATGAGCAGCACTGGTGTCTCTTATGCAGTTTCCTGCTCTCAGTCAGACCAGGGGTGACCTTTCTATACGCACACCAAGCATTTTCCCTTATAGGAGCTCTGGACATGTATCTGGGCTCTGAGATGGGAAGCTTCAGCTTCCAAGGGAATGCAGGCATTTGAACTGCTGTTACTTGTAGAAGGCTTCATTGGGCCCAGCGTGAACACAAAAGGGAAGGAGTGTTTTGCTCCTTGGTGATCCCAGGAGGGGAAAAAGGATCAAAGCCTTCTGAGACTCCTACGGGCTGATCCAAACTTGTGCTGGCTCTTTCAGGTTTTCACTGAGAACATGCGAAGTCTCAGGCAGTGAATTATTGTAGGAAAGCCAGTAAGCTGAGTCTGTCCTTCCCTGGCAGCACAATGAGCGCTTTGCCCAGCCCCCTCTTGCTTCCATACTCTCCCTGCACAGAGTTTCTACAGCAAAGGACTTCTGCCTGGAAGCTCTGGTTCGTGTGGAGGTGCCTGTAAGCAGCACTGATAGTCAGACACCCAGGAATTTTTCCCTCTGCCTTCATCCCATGCAGGTGGATGTGAAAAAGACTGCCCTGGCACTGTCAATCACAGATTCTGAGCTCTCTGACGAGGAGGCTTCCATCCTGGAGAGTGGGGGCTTTTCTGTTTCAAGGGCTACCACTCCACAGCTGACAGACGTTTCTGAAGGTATGTGATGGGACACACTGCTGCATTCCTGATCCTGAGTGTTTTGTCCCAGAAAAACTGCACCTCCAAACACAGGGAGAGAACCTAGCTATTTGCAGGGGGAAGAGCATCAAAAGGAGGAAGCAGTAACAACAGCAGCAGCACAGCGTGCCTTGGCTTTGTGGTGGATCATGAGCTGGTCCTGAGTAGCCATCTGCCTCTGGTTACTGCCCCACAAGACAAGGTTCTATTGTTTCTCCAGCAAGGAAGTGAGGCCAACCACAAAGTATCACAGAAATAACTACGTGGTATAGTTACACACAGGTATGATGCTGAGTGAAACAGGTCAGACACCTCACCCTGTCAGAAGCTCAGAGACAGACAGGTTAGTGGTGAGGAATATGAAGGTGGCCACTCGGATGTGGCCACTTGAATGTCTGGGAGGAACAGGCAGGGAGCTTGCTGTAAGCACAGTTTCCCTGACTCTGTGTGTTTTAGTGAAGGGCTCTAGATGCAGAGAGCATGAGTTGGAGAAGGAATTTCTCTCTGAGCACAGAACAGGATGAGGAAAGGGCCACTCCACATGAGTCTTGCCACTGGGAGAAGGGAATAACTGCAGCCCCCTTCCTGCTGTGCTCCCAGAGCTGGGAGGATGCCCCAAAGTGAGTCCTGGTGTGTCAGCCAAGGGGGAGGTGGATGGGAGGTGTCAGCACTCTTGGTTGAGGTTAGGGGACCTGTACCTTAATACTGGTGCCTTTCAGACCTGGATCAGCAGAGCCTGCACAGCGAGCCAGAGGAGTCATTTTCCAAGGATCTGGCAGAGTTTCCCTCCGTGGAAGAATATCATTCCAGAGACCTGGGACCACAGAGCGATGAAGATGCATTTGGTGTCCCTCTGGGTCCTGAGCTTGCTCGTGCTGCCTGTGAGCTGGACTCAGCAGAGAAGGAGGCTGCGGACTCTGACCTCTCCATCCTTCGCCTAGCATCTCCTCTCCATTTTGTAAATACACACTTCAATGGGAGCGGACAAGCGGCAGAAGGCAAAGCAGAATCAAAGACTGTCCCTGCCCCAGGCCTGGGCATCTGCATTGACACGCTGAGTGAGGAGATCGTCACCACTGCCATTACCACGGCGGTGCAGAACACCCTCTCTGCTCTGCTGCGGTCCTCCGAGGCCAGCGAGGGGCCCTCCCTCTCTGAATTCCTTCCCACGGAGCCTGAAGAGAAACTGAGTTTCCAAGCACAGCTGTCAGAGACCGAAGTGGTGGAGGCAGAGACAGCAGCTTCACCAGAGGATGAGGAGGAAGCAGATGACTTTGAGCTACTGGATCAGGGGGAGCTGGAGCAAATGGATGTAGAGCTGGGGCTTGGAGAGGAACAGGAGGCACAGGAGTCTTCTGCTGCTCCAGCTCCCCCCTCTCCCACACTTGCTGAGCTGCCAAAGCAAGGAGATGAGGAGGAGGCAGTGATGACAGCAACATCTATGTCTTAGGTCTTCTTCATGCACCCCCTTTTCCTCTGTCGTCACTTGAAAGAAGGAAGAGCTCAAACAGTGAACGTGCAGTGGGTTTTTAGATATTTGTGTTGACTGGGATGGAAATGCCTCAGTGTTAATGTGCTGTGTCCAGAATAACGAATCCTTTCCATCCTTCTAGAGCCCGGCCTTTGCTGGCTGAGCGGGAGATGCCCCTGCCCTGCAGCTGGGGAGGAGCTGGCTCCTAGAAGCCTTACACCACAATTGAAACACCAACCCCAGCAAATGCTTCCTAGTAATGGTGCAGTATTTTGTCTGTCTTCTGTTTGTCTTTTGTTTTGCACGCAGAGTACCAAGCTAGCTGTAGCTGCTGCTAATGCCCACGGCCCCAGTAGGACATATGCAATCTTATTTTATTGGGTTTTTAAATGGCTACAAGTGTAAATAGTTTTAACTTTCCTTGGTTTCGTTTGGGGGGAAAATGCACAGTCAAATGTGGATCTCAAGGGTTGGAGGAGGGAAGGGGGTTTTTGGAGGGGAGGGTGGCAGTAAGTGGGTGAGAGGAGGTGGGCACTCTGCAGCAGAGAGACCCCTTCTGCAATCCACTGCTGTCTCCCACACCATTGTCGGGTGTTTCCCTGTCTTGAGTTCTGCTACTGGGTGGTTGTGGGGTTTTTGTGATCAATGAAATGCGCTCCTGGCCCTGTTCAAGTACTCCAGTTTCTTCCTGCTGGGGCCTCTTCTGGGCACCTCTAGCCATCCGTGCTGCTGACCCTGCTCGCAGTCCTTTTCTGCGCACCCCTTCCTCACTCTCTCAGGCATCACAGTGTGGCACCTGGAGCCTTGGAAGTGGCTTGAAGAGAGAGTGGAGCTCTGTCAGGGAGCGAAGCAAGGATCTGCGTTGTGTGTCTCCATTGGGGCAAGGGAGAGGATGGGTGGAGATAGGGGCATGTGGGACCTCCTTGGGTTGGACCTGTCCTCTTTGGAGGGGTCTTACAGGCCGGGCAGGGCTCTGCTGGCCCTCCTGACCCCCACTTGCCCTTCTCCTTCCCTCAAGGAGGGGCGGGGCTGCGGGGAGGAAGGTCCGCTTGGGGGCGGGGCTTGTCCTGTGTGAGCTCCGACCAGGGGCGGGACTGGGGGGGCTCTGCTCAGGAGTGGGGCTGGTGGTGGGAGCTCCGCCCGAGGGCGGGGCTGGTGGAGATAGGGGCTCAACAGAGGGGGCGGGGCTACCTGCGGTGTCGCGAGCCGGTTGGTGGAGCTCCGTCAGGGGGCGGGGCTTGTGGCGGGTGAGCTCCGCCGCAGGAGTGGCGCAGGCAGTGGCGGCTCCGCCCAAGGGGGCGGTGCTAGCTACAGGGAGCTCCGCCCAGAGGCGCGAGCCGGTTGGCGGACCTCAGCGCAGGGGCGTGTCTGGTACTAGCCCCGCCCCGCGGCGCGTGACGGCGGGCCGGAAGCGGCGGCGGCGGCGGAGTAGCAGTAGCCATGGAGTTCCCGGAGCTGGGAGCGCACTGCTCCTGGTCCGCCTGCAAGCGCCTCGGTGAGGGGCGGGGGCACTGGGGAGGGTGAGGCAGGGCCGGCTCCCGCACAGGCGCGGCGGCGCGGGGTATGGGACGGGCTCTGTCTCTTCCCGCAGCGGCCGGGGGGCACCGGACGGGCGCTGGAACCGCGGGCCCTCCTCTTACCGTGCGCCCGGGGCCCACCCCGCACGCTGTCCCGGCAGGGCAGCTCCGGGAGCCCGAAGAAGCGCTCCTAGCCAGGGTCGAGACGATTCGTGACTCCTCTAGTCGCTTGTACCGTTCCCCTCGGGATGTGTGCGGAGGCTGGAGGTGTTCCTGGAACCGGGCAGCCGGTGTGGTGTCCGGCTCTCGGCCCCGCAAGGGCCTTGGGAGCGCACCCGGTGCTGCTGTGGGCGATGGACCCGCAGCCCCCGTGTCCGTGCGGGGAGCAGGGGGAGAGGGCTCGGCTGCGTCTTCGGGAGCCCCTGGGCTGGCCAAACAGCTCTCCCTGCTTATGACGTTTCCGTGCTCCCAGATTTCCTCCCCTTGAAGTGCGACGCCTGCGAGCAGATCTTCTGCACTGACCACATCGCTTACGCCCAGCACGACTGCACCTCTGCCTACAAGAAGGTACACGCGGGGAGGAGGTCCATGCCAGCCTCACATACGGAAATGTTGAGCGTTCCCAGCCAGTGATCAAGATAGAATCATAAAGTCATTGGGTTGGCGTGGGTTGGGGTTGGCTGGGACCTTAAAACCCATCAAGTTCCACCCCCCATCCCGTGCCATGGGCAAGGACACCTCCCACCAGACCAGGCTGCTCAAGGCCCCATCCAACCTGGCCTTGAACACTTCCAGGGAAGCGGCATCCACAGCTTTCCTGGGCAACCTGTGCCAGTGTTTCTGGAATAGTTTGTGATTCCTCTGGTCACTTTGGCCTTTGGGATGCGAGTCTGGAGGTGTCCTTGAAAGCCAAGATCTCTGTCTCAGTGCCACAGACTTCTAGCCCACCCTCTGCCTCTGGGTGAAGTGGTTTGGGCATCTCCTAGCCCTGCTACCTTCCCTTCCCAGAGTGTGTGTCTGGGTCTGATCTTTTCTCTCTGGTGACCGGCATAGGACCTGAGGGAGTGGCAGGAAGATGTGCCAGGGTAGGGTTAGGTTGGGTATTAGGAAGAGGTTCTTCACTCAGAGGGTGGTGGAGCACTGGAACAACTTCCCAGGGAAGCAGTCACGGCTCCAGGCCTGACACTGTTTAAGAAGCATTTGGACAATGCCCTCAGACACACAGTGTGAATGCTGGGGTTGTCCTGTGCAACAACAGGAGTTGGACTCAGTGATCCTTGTGTGTCCCTTCCAGTTCAGATCATGCTATGATTCTATGTCTGTCACAGCTGCTGGGTCAGAAATAGCCAGCTTTTTGGAGAGTGGTGAGCAGGGTCTCATACCACAGGTGATGCTGTGGAAGCTGCAGCAGGCACATCCTGAAAAGGAGAGAGAGACAGCCTCGCAGCATTCAAGGTTGCCTTTTTCTGTGCTCTTGATATCAAAAATATTGGCAAATAAACTCTCCCAATTCTCGTTCTGGAGTTTTAGAAAGTAGTATCCATTATTTCAGTGCTGGGCACATGAGGGAATGATTTCCATCAATTATGTGCAACAAGACAAGAGCTGGTTACAGAATATATATCCCATTTACATGTATGTGTATAAATTCCCCCAGCAATCTCATGCATCTCTACTACTTTCCAAAGACTAATGTTAATTTTATAATGAACTTCACAACAACCAAGTCTCTGCTCATTAGAGCTTTGGAGCCAGTTCTCTGTCTGACCTTCCATTCTTAGATGAGGGAAGAAGTATTGTATGGGAACAGCACTGTTTAAAAGCCTACTATCGAAACAGTTTGTGTCTGTCTGACTTTTAAGAAATGCTGCTACTTAGCGCTCAACTGAAGTGAGTTAGAAAACCAGCTCTACTTAAATCAAAATATTCCACACTCTGCAACCACTTCTTGTATTACTCTCGGCCCCCTTTTCTTGTCTCCACAGGATGTGCAGGTCCCCGTGTGTCCCCTCTGCAACACCCCAGTCCCAGTGAGGCGGGGCGAGATGCCCGATGTTGTGGTGGGTGAGCACATTGACCGTGACTGCAAGTCTGACCCGGCACAGCGCAAGCGCAAGGTAGGAACCTGGCACTCTCCACTTCACCGCTGAGCTCTGCGGGGTCCCTGCCGAAGCTTAGCAGTAGGATGCCAACAACGCACAACTTGGCTGTGCCTGGTGGCCTCTCTGTTTGCACAGGCTGAGGGCAGGAAGGGTCTGGGGAGCTGAAGGTGTACACATCTGCAGAGCTTTGTGGTATGAGTCTGCAGCTGAGGTAGTGATAGGGTGGGGTTGGGCAGGCATGGGGGATGTGAGCAAAGGTAGGATAAGCACAGGAAACTGCGTGCTGCCATTAGTCAGCAATCAGCTGCCCCTTCTTGCCAGGAGAGGAAATTGCTGCAGGAAGATGGCCCTGCAGGAATCCAGCCCAGGAGCAGCTGGAGGGCTCAGGGCTGTACCCACCATCCTGGCAGGGCAGACAGGAGTCCCTTGGGAAAGGCTGTGCATTCCATGGTTGTGGAGACCAAAGCACTAGTGAGTTGCTAATAAACTATCTGAAGAAATGTAGTATTCAGAGGCAAATGCCAAAGCCTTGCAGAAGAAGAGAAGGGCTTGGCGTGGAGAGAAGGAACAGCCCCAGCCCTGCCAGGTGTGTTCCTTTTCACTACTGATGTGTCATCTTTCAGATCTTCACCAACAAGTGTCTGAAGCCTGGCTGCAAGCAGAAGGAGATGATGAAGTTGATCTGTGACCAGTGCCACAACAACTACTGCCTCAAGCACCGGCACCCTCTGGACCACGACTGCAGCGCGGCAGGACATCCCCTCTCCAAAGCAGGGTGAGGGCCTGGGGGGGCGGGGCTATGTGGGGGGGGTTAAAGGCCAAGCTCCTCCCAGCCCATTGTCTGGGACTGCTGCATTCTCACCCCTGTGTGCAGGGTGGTGCCTCCAGCAGCATTAGGATTTGTGTAGTCATCACAGCTTTCCGTTCTTGCTTCCCTGCTTAGTCCCTTATGCTGATGGTTTCTGCCTATCCTGGCTTGAGGAGAGAAACAGCACACAAAACTGTTGGACATATCTAAGGAGAAACATGGGTGCTGTTGGGAGGAAGAGAGGGAGCTAGATGGTATTCAGTGCCCAGGGATGGCCCACAATAGTGAAGCAGTTGCATCCTCTCTGTCCTAGGCACGCTGCAGTTGCAAGAGCCCAGGCACCCTCCTCCAAAACAGTCACCGCATCGAGCAGTGGGGCTGCCTGTCCAGCAAACAGCTCTTCATCTCCGGCCTCTGCCAGGTACAGTGATAGCCTGGCTCATAATTCTGTGCTGAGCACGACCAGGCTCAGCTTGGCTTCCTGTGGGACACAGGAGCAACAACTCCCTGCTGCTTGTGCATCAGCAGGACTGTGTAATCATACAAGAGTTCCCTGTCTTGACAATAACCCAATTCCTCTCTTGTTTGCAGAGGAGGCAGAGGACCCATGCCACAGGCTCACAGCACCTCTCCTCCAGCCATCATGCTGCAGAATGGGCTGGTGAGTAGCCTGGCCTGGGTATTTTGGGTGGGTTTGGATGATTTCTGTGCCCCGAGGGGCTAATGCAGTGACTGCTTTGTAACCCATAGAATCATAGAATGGTTTGGATTGGAAGGAACCTTAAAGATCACTCAGTTTCAACCCCCCTGCCATGGGCAGGGACACCTCCCACCAGACCAGGCTGCACAAGGCCCCATCCAGCCCACTGTGGAACACTTCCAGGGAGGGGGCATCCACAGCTTCCCTGGGCAACCTGTGCCAGTGTCTCATCACCCTCATCATGAAGAATTTTGTCCTAATGTCTAATATAAATTTTCCCCCTTCCAATTTAAAGCTGATCCCCCTCATCCTATCACTACTTGTTCTTGTAAAAAGCCCCTCCCCAGCTTTCCTGTAGCCCCGTCAGGTACTGGAAGGCTGCTGTGAGGTACACCCAGAGGCTGCTCTTCTCGTGGCTGAACAAGCCCATCTCTCAGCCTGTCAGCCCATGATCTGTAGATAACCATGGTGCTCCCTGGCAGACAGGGATGACAGACTCTCAGTGAGCCATCAGAATTTGCTCTGGTGTCTGCAAATGGCAGCTCTCAGCTGCGCTTGGTGCTCAGCATTCCCCAAAGGGACAAAGTGCACTGGCTGTTTTCCCTGGGTGTTGTCTTTCTGTTTGCAAGCCAAGGGCAGAGGAGGAGGCTGGAAGCTGCTTCCCATTTGGTATTCTTAGTGTGCTCCCTGCGCTGGCAGGCAGGGCTGCACTCCCTGGGGCAGAGGGAAGGAGAGCTGCAGATCTGTCCTGAGCCCAGGATTTTCACCTGGGCTGCGTCTGGCCTTGGACAGCAGAGGTGCACCCATCCTTGGCCAGGAAAGACTGTGCCTGCTGCGTGTTCCTCAGAGCTGCCTCCTGCCACCGCAGCCAAGCTGGTAATGAGATGTTTTGTTTCAGAGCGAGGAAGAGGCACTGCAGCGAGCTCTGGAGATGTCCCTGGCAGAGTCAGCACAGAGCTCAGTACATCCACCCAGGTACAGTCCAGAGACACATGGTGTCACGCCCCAAGTGTACATGTGAGAGGTGCCTGGGGCAGAGTCATGTGGCTCTGTGGTGACATTCCTCTCAGCACGTGGCTCTGGATGTTGCCTCTGCTGATGAGGGAAAAAAAAAAGAGTCCAGAGCCATCACAGAATTCTGTTCAGTGAGCAAGCCCTCTCGGATGCTGGGAGGGGACTGTGTCAGATAGCACTGAGTAGGGCAGACCATTGAATGACCACTTGTCAGCTAATGAGCATGACTGGAGCTCAACAGAGGTGGAGTAGGGATGCTCGCAGAGGGCACCCGAGAGCCAACATCCTTGTGCAAGTTGCCTGGTGCTCCTAAAAGCACCGTATTACAGACTGGAGTTAATGTGCTTCTCCTCAGCCCAGGGTGCTGGGTGCCAGCCCCCCCTGGATGCTGTGGTCCCTCTCCCCTCCCCAGTCTCTCAGTTGCTCTGTGCCCTTAGCAATCCCAGAGGGCTGCAGTGACAGGAGATCCTGCCACCCCAAAGGGCTCTGAGTGCTGGGCCAGTGCACCCCGGGGGAGGCTGAGGCAGACAATGCACCACTGTCCCCAGCAGCACGCAGGAGGAGGAGGATCTCGCACTGGCCCAGGCGCTGTCAGCAAGTGAAGCCGAGTACCAGCGGTCGCAGCAGCAGGTGAGTGAGGCTGGCTGTAGGCTCTGCACTGGGGTGGGTGTCTTCCCTGGGGTTCTGCTTCCTCTGGGCTCTGAGGTCAATTTCTCACCAGGAGAGCAACCCAGCCTGGGACAGTGGCAGTGTCACTACTGATAACACGGCGCAGGGGAGCTGAGCACTGAATGTGCCCCCTCATAGGACAGAGAAAGAAGCCCATCTGCCCTTGCTCACTGTGTGCTTCTTCCCCTTTCAGACACACAGTTCAAAGCCATCAAACTGCAGCATGTCGTAGGAAGGGAGCGCTAACAAATCCCACTTATGACCCGAGGAGCGGCTCTGGCCTCCCATGTGGATGATGTGGGGTTGTGACCTGGACACTGATGACAAGAGCCCCTGTCCAGGGACAGCTCATCTCCCTGGGGGCTGTACGCAAGCCACCAAACACACACTGACACCTCCTCCCTCATACCCGTATAAAATTGGTGCAGAAATTGCTGATGCTTCTGGAGAGGTGAAGGTGGTGTGGGATGATGCTGAACGCACACTGACCAAAGCAAGCAGCAGCCCACAGCGTGCACTAAGCCACAGCTGCGGCAGCTGTGTCCCCACACTGCTGGGACTGTGGGATGAACTGGCCTGGAGGGGAGTGCTGCATGGGGACATCTCGGTATGCCTGGATGAACAGCTGGGATGCAGCTGCCTGGTCCAGTGGTAGGGGGCTGTGCCAGCTCCTCAGCAAAGAGCAACTGTGGCTGAGACAGTCTCTCACACAGGCGTGGCACAGCTGAATGTGCAGCCTCCTGGCAGCATGAAGGCAACCACTTTCCCGCTCCCTGTGTCCTTGGTGCCTCCCCTACTGTTTGCATGCACAAGAGCACGTTGGGCCTTACCAACTTGGCTGAGGCCCAGGACCTCTCTGAGACTGAACGGAGCAGTTTCCTTTCTGGTTTAATTTAACAAGGGCCACTAACTGAAAAGTAACTTCAGCAGTGACTTGACTGTGCCAACGTCACTCACTAGGAGGGCTGCAGCTGCCTTCCTGCTGCTGGCTGCTCTCTGCTGCCCTGAACTATCCCAGGGTCCTGTTTTAATGCTGCTGGGATGGGAACGCTGCCCTTCTCACAGCTGTGCTATGGAGGATGCCCTCCTGGATAGCTGCAGCACAGAAGGCCTTCTTGGAAATAAAGCCCTGAGCCTGGAGCCAGCCCTTCCTTGCTGGTGTTCAGAGGCAGGAGCTGCTGTCCAGGTGGGGGTGACTTGTCCTGCTGGCCTCTTGCAGGTGGGTCTGCAGCTGTACAGAACAGTGCTGCTTTCCCACCTGCTCTCTCAAGCTTCCATGCTGGAAACTGTCCTGCCTACAGGGCTGTGCCTGGTTCTGCATCGGACTGGGCTGTCCCACACCAAGCAGCGTACAGCTTATGGGGGTTATCTGCTGGCAGTGCTGCCCTGGGGCAGGAGGTGACTCAGGCTGGGCCGAGAGAATGCCAAGACTTGTCAAAGTGCTGCTTGGGAGAAAATAAACGCATAGCACAGGTGCAGACAGGCTTTGAGGTTTCAGTTGCTTGTTGTCCAGCCCAGAGTGGTGCATCACTGCAAATGGGGTGCACAAAGGTGAAGTGGGCACTAGCTCTGCTCCTTCCTGGGCCCTTGGCATGCAACTCCTTGCCATGCTTGGCTCTTTGTGGAGGAACTGGAGCAGGTGCTGACAGCCTGCTCTGCCCCTCACCCACCTGAGCCCAAGGAGCTCAACCCCATTGCAGAAGTGCTGGTCAACCCAGGGGCACAGGCACAAACCCTCCTTGCCCAGAGCATACCCGCCCCAGCGCAGGGAGAGTCATAAAACGGTTTGGGTTGGGAAGGACCTTAAAGCCCACCCAGTTCCAAGCCCCGTGTCACAGGCAGGGACACCAGTCTAGGCTGCTTAAGGCCCCATCCAACCTGGCCTTGAACACCTCTGGGAAGCGGCATCACAGCTTCCATGGGCAACCTGTGCCAGTGTCTCACCAACCTCAGTGTGAAGAATTTCCTCCTAATGTCTGTGTCCTGCATGCACATACCCTTTCCAGAGCACACAGGCATGGAGCTGGGAAGGACCTGGTTTAAGAAACTACACAACAGCAAAACAAACTGGTACAAATATAGTGGAGTGTCCAACAGCCCATGCAGGTTCTGGGCCACACAGGGCCCCAGCCTGCAGCCAGCAAAGGGCTCCCTGGCAGTGTGGGGACCCTGTGCTCATGGACCTTTCTTGCTGCCTGAGGGCTTCTCAGTGTGGTGTTCCTTGCTCTCGCCCTCGTCCCCAGCCTGCTGCTGCAGCCACATGCTGGCATACACACCTCCCTTCTGCAGCAGCTCCTCGTGCCTGTGGGGAGAGCAAAGGGGTGCAAGGTCCTGAGCTGGCCTCAGCACCAGGGAGGGGTCCCCACAGGCAGACAGCACCAAGCCCTCCCCCTGTGCTCACCTCCCTCGCTCTGCAATACGCCCGTCTTTGAGCACCAGGATCTGGTCTGCACCCACCACAGTGGAGAGCCTGCAGGGAAAGGCAGGTTGTTATCTTGGCTCAGGGAAGACAGCCCAGTGGGGTTTGCACAGCGCAAGGAGCTGCAGTCGTGGGGCTGTCACCTCCCAGGCAGGAGGACAGGGCTGTGAGCAATGTGGGGGCTGGCCAGCTCAGAGAGCTTGGCATCTCCTGGATCAGCCCTTACCTGTGTGCAACAACGATGGTGGTGCGGTGTGCACAGACCTTGGCCAGGGAGGCCTGGATGTTCCTCTCCGTCTCCGTGTCGAGTGCAGATGTGGCCTGTGTGAGAGACAGGGCATGGGGAAGGGACGCAGGTGGCAGAGGCAGCCCCTGGGGCAGGGGCTGCTGCAAAGCAGGGCAAGGCTGGGCTGGGGGTCACTGCTGTTACCTCATCCAGCAGGATAATGTGGGGACCCTTCAGGATGGTGCGTGCAATGGCAATGCGCTGCTTCTCCCCTCCGCTCAGCTTCAGCCCCCGCTCCCCCACCTGAGTGTTATATCCTGCAGGCACAAGGGCAAGAAGGTACCTTCTGAGACGAAGGTGGGGACTGGGGGTCTGCTGCATGGGAGGGGTGTCCTGCCAGGAACATGCAGCCAACTGGCACAGCCTCAGCCCATCCTTGCCCAGGGGCTGATTTAATCCTGGAGACAGCAGGCAGAGGCAAAGTAAGGTATAGGGTCACTCAGGTGACCCTAAGGGGGAATCTCACAGAATCACAGAATGGTGGGGTTGGAAGAGACCTCTGGAGATCATCCAGTCTGCTGCCCCTGCTAAAGCAGATTCACGTAGAGCAAGTTGCACAGGAACACATCCAGGTGGGCTTTGAGTATCTCCAGAGAAGGAAACTTCACAACCTCTCTGGGCAGTCTGTTCTAGTGCTCTGTCACCCTTACAGTAAAGAAGTTTTTCCTCATGTTCAAGTGGAATTCCTTGTGCTCCAGTTTGTGCCCATTGCCCCTTGTCCTGTTGCTGGGCACCACTAAATACTGCCTGTCCACATCCTCTTGACACCCGCCCTTTGGATATTTATAAGCAGTCTTCTCCAGGTTAAACAGACAGAGCTCACTCAGGCTCTCCTCATAAGAGCAATGCTCCCGTCCCCTATCATCTTTGTGGCCCTCTGCGGGCCTCACTCCAGTAGTTCCTTGTCTTTCTTGAGCTGATGAGCCCAGAACTGGACACAGGACTCCAGATGCACCTCACTAGGGCAGAGCAGAGAGGGAGCATAACCTCCCTCGACCTGCTGGCCACACACTTCTTGATGCACCCCAGGATACGATTCATCGGTTTTGGCCAGAAGGGCACATTGCTGGCTCATGGTTATCTGGCTTATGTCACTCAATGACACCCGTGAGGGCAGCAACAAGGTCATGGGGGACCCTGGGATGGCAGAAGAGGGCAAGGAGGGGACTACAGGGGTCTCACCATCGGGGAAGGAAAGGATACGATCATGGATGTCAGCAGCCCGGGCTGCCTCCTGCACCTCCTCGTCCGTGGCCAGTATCCGTCCATAGCGGATGTTGTTAGCGATGGTGTCGTTGAAGAGCACGGTGTCCTGGGGCACCACCCCGATGTGAGCGCGCAGCGATGCCTGCTTCACCTGGACAGGTGGCAGGAGGGTTCAGCCAGACACACTTCCCCCCCTCAAAGCCCTCATCCAAAACCCAATTCTAACCCTCTGCTGGGAGCCCAACAGCCTGCTCCTCACAAACTGTCTGCTCCAGGGTCCACCCTAGACAACAGGCTCAGCTGCATCTCCACCCTGCACTGGGGGGACCCTGCCAGCACCCTGGTCCTTCCCTGGGAACCCTGGCCAGTCTCCAGCATTTCAGCCCAGGGGTCCTGCCATCATCCCACTCCCAGCACAGACATCAGCCCTCCAAGGGGCTGTGGGGGCTGCATGCTCGCCCTTGCCCAGGCTGGTCCCTGCACCAAGTGGTGCTGTGAGGACCAGAGGAGCTGATGTCCAGCCCCTGCCAGTCCCTGGAGGCCCCCCACCCTCACCTGGGAGATGTCCTGCCCATCGATGCGGATGCAGCCGCCCCGCACGTCGTAGAAGCGGAAGAGCAGGCGGATGATGGTGCTTTTTCCTGAGCCTGAAGGTCCCACCTGCACATGAAGGTAAAGGGACCTGGAGACACCAGAGAGCCCCTCGACTGCTGGAGGCCAGGGGCTGGACAGGGAAGGGCCAGCTCCATCAGAAGTCTGTCCTTCCCACCCCTGTACTTCCCACTCCCTCTTTCCCCATCCCAGCCTCCAGCACTGAACTCACGCCCGAGGTCTCATTCTCACCAGGGCTAGTGTCTGCCCAGGCATCACAGAGAAGGAGATGTCCTGCAGGATTTCCTTCCTGGAAGAGCGAGATGGAGAGAGGCTCAGGGCCACCTCCCCTGCCCCACATCTTTGTGCCAGGCTCCATAGCTTGACTTGTCCCACCTTGCCACCCCATGCCCACCGCCCCATACCCATCCACGTAGCTGAAATGCACGTTCTCAAACTCGATCCTCCCGGCCTCCAAGCGCAGGTCACCGGCATTTACTGCATTCTTCACCTGCCAGAGGGTGAGACACGGCCCCAGAGCCAGCCCCTCCCCAGGGCACGACCATGGCGCTGTGCCAGGGAGCAAGGTCCAGGAAAGTGGCACCAACCTCTTGCTCTTCATGGAAGAGCTCAAACATGTTCTCCATGTCCACAAAGGAGTTCTGGATCATCCTGGAAGTAGGAAAAGACCAGAGGGAAGGGTTTGGGGGAGCATATCTCAACTAAGGCACACACAGTAGTGGGGTGCCAAGCACACCTACAGTTCCCAGCATTACCTGTAGTAAGTCCCGAACCAGTTGAGCGGCGTGTAGAGCTGGATGATATAGGTACCAAAGAGAACAAAGTCCCCCACCTGGAAGGGACAGGAGAGAGGCACCTCACCACCAGCCCCTGGGCCCCACCTCAGGCAGGGGCTGGCACCTGCCTTACCTGCAGCTTGTTTTCGGTGACAAAGTAGGCGCAGAGCAGGGACCCCGCCAGCAGCCCCAGGCCGATGACCAGGTTCTGAGTCTGGTTAAGAAGGCCCAGGGAGGCACTGACCTTCCATTCTGAGACCTGGAAGAGACGAAGTCATCCAGGACGCTGCCACCTCTAAACCAGACCCACAGTGATCTCCAGCCTCCATGCAGTTTCCCATGAGGCTCAGCTCCTTCACCCCCCCAACACTCTCGCTAGTGCTGAACGCCCTGTACCTGGTACTTGACGATGGCATCGTTAAAGCGATTCACCTCATAGCTCTCCGCGTTGTAGTACTTCACCTGCAGGATGCAGAGCCAGGGTCAGCACCCGGATCAGATTCCCCCAGTGCCAGCCAGTGCTGAGCAACGCCCACCACCTACAGTACCGTCTCAAAATTGAGGAGTGAGTCCACAGCCCGGGATTTGGCCTCGTTGTCCCGCATGTTCATGTCCCTCCGGTACTTGGTCCTCCACTCGGTGATGAAGATGGTCAGAGCTGCGGGCAGGAGGGGGCTGTGTCAGCAGGTGTGCACTGACCCACAGCTTGGCCTGGCACCCCTGCACCCTGTTGCCCCACTCACTCAGGTAGAGGCTCATACACACGAAGATGATGAGGCCGAACCAGGCACTGAAGACCGAGGTGAAGTAAACGATGCCGATGACAATGTCTGCAATGGTGGGGATGATGCTGAAGACGATGTAGCTGGGGGGCAGGAAGGGGGATGGCACATCAGCCCAGCCTGGTGGGGCTGCCTGGCCACCCCCTGCCTGCTGCGAGCGCACTCTGACCTGAGCAGGCTGTTGATGCTGCTGGTGCCCCGGTCTACGCTGCGCAGGACCTCACCAGTGCGACGCCCCAGGTGCCAGCGCAGGGACAGCGCATGCAGGTGGGCAAAGAGCTGCACCTGCACCTGCCGGTTGGTGAATTGCTGCACCCAAAGCCACAGGAAGGTGCGCAGGTTGCTCACGAAGCCTGTGGAGCCTGTGGAGCACCACGCGACAGTCAGCAGGGACTGGCATCACCAGGCATGCAGCTAGCTCAGAAAGCTCAGCTGAGAAAGAGGCATTTGGGATGAGCCACCCTGCTGCTCCTAACACAAGACCAGCCTTGGTTGCTGCTCCTGAGACAGAGCAGAAGTGATGGGGGCATAAGGGCATCCCCGTCCACCCCAGCCCTGACATACGTGTCCCGCGTTGTCTTTCCCCACCATCCTGCCCTTCCCTTCCCAGTAGTCCTTACCAGCACCTCCACCCTGCAGGAACTTCAGGCCCACGTAGATGCAGACAGTCCAGGCCAGAGTGTGCCAGGGAACACCCGCCGTCAGCTCGTTCACTAGGGAAAGGATGGTAAGGGTCAAGGGTACAGAGGCAGGGAGCATCTCCAGGTGCCCCATGGGGAGCAGCCCCAGCACTCAGAGCTGGGCCCTGACCCCCAGGCCCCTGCTCCTGTCAGACCCCTGCAGTCCCTCAGGTCACTCATGACAGCCCCCAGCACTTGGTGAGGCCACAGGCAGCCTCACACACAGAGCTCCAGGTGCCTCACCGATGTTCTTATAGTAGATGGGGACGAAGACGTTGATGGCCCGCTCCAGCCCCATGAGCGCCATGCAGAACAGCACCAGCCCCTGCAGCCGCCAGTTGCCCTTTGGCCACATGTACGGCACCAGCAGCCGCAGCTTCCTCCGGAAATCCTTCCAGGTGGATGTGGTCCTGCCAGTGTCGGGCAGGAGCGGCTGACAGAGAGCGGAGCAAGGAGTCACTGCCGTGGCACCCCAGCCCAGCTGGCAATGCCCCTGAGGAACACCCCACTAAGAAAACCCCATCCTCCCAGGGTCCCCGCTCTAACCTCTGAGCAGGGCCAAAACCTGCTGGAAGCGGGCAGGGAGCTTGGGTAGCCTTAAACCTCACTCCTCCCTGGTCTTCTGAAAATGCTGATCCCAGAGAAGCTGCATTACCATTTTGTCCCCAGACTGTTACAGCCCAGGGACTCACCTGGCTGTTCTCCACATCCCGCTCCTCCTCGTTGACCAGCAGCATGTAGGGCTTGTGGGGCAGCCCTGGGGCCTTCATGCCCAGGATGAAGAGCATGAACGTGCAGGTGTAACGCAGCAGCCAGAAGCCGAACTGCACCTGGACGGAGAGCTGGGGGTCAGAACCTCAGCCAGCCCTCAGCACAGCCCAGCTGGGCATAAGACAGGCATGAAATGAGAGAGACAAGGAGCGGGGTACAGGGATGGGATGCGGTGCAGCCAGGGGAGAGGAGACACCCCATGCAGCTCAGTGGGACCCCCTGGCTGAGCGCAGCACCTCAGGAAGCACCCAGGCACCTTGCTTCCTCCCTGCAGCATCTGGCTCTGTGCCCTCCAGCTTGGGCTGCCCCTACCCTGGGGAGAGCAGAGGGGCAAAGGACTGTGAGGAGCAGGCAGACACCCCCCACCTCAGCACCTCGGGCTGGGCAAGTGGGAGATGAGCTGGACTGGGGCATGGAAAGATGCATGATAGCTGCTCAGGGCTGAAACAGACACGTGGGTGTAGCCTGGGAACACAGACACCCTGGACATGGCAGGGCATAGCATGCCCGCCCCACCCCAGCACTGAAATGCTGCAGCCCCCACCCTCCCCCAAAAGGGCCCCATCCCGCTTCCCGACCCGCAGGCCCCCCAGCCCACCTTCTGGTTGGTGTTCTCCAGCGCCCACCACCACAGCGGGCTCCTCCAGCACACCAGGGTCAGGTTTTCGGTGGCGAAGGCCAATGCCCAGAAAAGGAGGAGGACAGTGCCGTGGCCCCGTGTCCGATCATGTGCCAGCACCCGCGTGTGCTCCAGCTGCAGGAGGGCGACAGCACAGCCCCAGCTGAGGGCCCAGAGACATGCATGCAGCAACATGTACCCATAGAGCTGGCCCGGGCCCTCCACTTGCCACAGCAGTGCAGCGAAGGGCTGCATGGCCAGCAGCAGGGACAGCAGGACCTGGCCTCTGTAGAGGCGGGAGCGGGGGATGTACTTGGGCTCCATGGTACGGCCGAAGCGGACGTAGCAGGCATACTGCAGGGCACCCAGCAGCAGGCAGATGCTCAGCTGCACCGCTGGCACCAGCGTGAAGAAGAAGCAAGGTTGGAAGCCCTGCTGGACCCAGGCTTGGGCAATGGAGCTGTTGCCCTCACAGTAGCTCCCCAGCACTGCCATCCTGGTGGGTCACTGGCTGCAGAGAGAAGAGGAGGAGGGTCTCAGGATGGACTGTTGGGTATGGCTTGAACAGGGACCCATGGTGGGATGACACAGCCGAGCAGAGGACAATACACATGGGGATGGGGGAAAGCACCCTGGACATGGACACAATGGGCCAGGCTGCACGCAACACATGAACCCAGTGAGGGACATGAGCAGCACCGTGTTTGGACTTGCTTGAGGGCCCTGGCGATGCCCAGGCAGGGGGTAACACTGCACCGCACCCAGAGCCTCCAGGGCCCTGAGGGTGCACTCGGACACAGGGGACAGGGACAGTCGCGGGGACAGGGGGGCAGTGGGGTGTGGGGAGCAATGGGGACATTGCGGAGACGGTGCAGGAAGGGGTGGAGAATACAAGGGGTTGCGGGGGAAACACTGGGCACTGCTGTGAAAATGCAAGAGGACCGGCGGGGGACACGGGGGGACACGGAGGGACACAGAGGAATGTGGGGGGACACTGACGGACACGGGGGGTCGTGCAGGGGGTCACGCTCCACCAACACGCGCGGGGCCGGGGCGACGCCCGGGCGGTGCCGCAGCCGCTCGGCCCCGCTGCCCCCATCGTGCCCTCCCCCCTACCCTGCTCACCTGCCCCGGCCCCGGCGTTCTCGGCCCGCTTAGCGACCCCCCGGCGCCGCCGCCGCCGCCCCCCGGGCCCCGCCCCGCGCTCCGCCCCCCGCGGGGGCTGCATCCGCTGTGTCCCGCCCCCCCGTGCCTGTGTCCCCCGTCCCCGGGCACCAGTGTCTGTGTCCTCCGCTGCATGTCCTCCCCGGGCACCGGTGCTTGTGTGCCCCTTGTCCCGGTGAATGTGTACGCGTGCACCGGTGTGTCCCGCCCCGGCCCTCGGTGCGTCCCCCTCGGCCCCGGTGCTTATCCCCCGCGGTTCCTGTGTGCCTGCTGAGCCCCGGGTGTGTCCCCCTCCCAGGTGTGTCCCCCTGGCTGCACGGCCCTACCCCTCGCAGGGCTGGGCCCGGCAGGGGCCAACGGGGCTCCCGGAGCCGCTATCGCTGCCGCCAGCCCGGCTGCAGGGCCGCGATAGTCCCGCCGGCTGCAGAGGTCACGCAGGACGGGGCGGCGCTCCCGGGATAAATATAGCCCTGGCCTCCCCGGGAGCGCCCAGCACCCCAGCAGCACCCACCTGGTACAAGCCCGGCTGCTGCGGGCCCCGATGCCACGGCCATGCAGGGGCGAAGGAGACGTGGAGGCAGGCAGGGATGATGCACCCCGTCTTTATTAAATGGCCATACAGCTGTACAGCGAGGGCACGGGTGTGTGAAGCCGCACTCCTCAGGGACCCCCATGCCCACACACTCCAGGAGATGAAGAAGAGCGGCTCGCCATGCACATAGGACACGACACAAGCACAACATGCGGCAAACGACTCTGGCCTGCTCCTGCCCAGCCTCTCCCTCCTGCGCAGACATCGCCAAGCCTTCAGCCGCTCAGCTTAGAGACTAGTAGCAACTCCGCCGGGAAGCCCAGATGCAGCACCCCGCAGTTCCGGGGGAGATTCACCTCCATGCAAGGCGGCAGCTGAGGTGCCAGGGAAGCCCCTGGAAAGCTTAGATTCCTGGGAAATTTGCTTTCGGTTTCCCTTCGCCGTGTCGTGCCAGCCCCAAGCTGGAGCTGTTCCTGGGTCACTGCAGCTGCTCCTCCGTGGGAGGACACGAGCAGTATCCAGGCCTGCAGCTCTCCTGCCTGGTTCAGCCCTGACCTCGGGTCCAGCTCTGCTGGTCTCTTCCAGACTGCAAAGCAGTCACAGCTCCAGCACATCCCACACCATTGTAGCAGGAAACCCACCACCCCAAAGAGCCTGTCCCTGCGTGAGCGCCCCAGTCCTGCTCCTGCCTAACTGTCCAGGTGCACCCCTGCAGTGCAAGGAGCAGCCGGCTCAGCTGCACGCCCCCAGCCCTAGCACCAAGGGCAGAGGGCAAGAACACCAGCAGGGGAGAAGAGGTGGCCCTGGACTCCAGGGATGGCAGAGAAGGGCCTGCAATGGTGCTCATGGAGGGCATGGCAAAAGCAAGCAGCCCCTACCAGAGGCAAAGGGAGGGAGGGGAAAGCAAAGCCTGTCAGGGGTTAGCTGGGATGCAGATCTGCACAACCTGCTACTGCAGGAGAGCAGAGGGGAAACCAGAACAATGGTGGGAAGCTCTTGGGTGAGGCCATGCTGCACAGCCAAAATCCCAATCCATCACCACTCCCTTCAGCGCTGGGCTGGAGGTTGCCTCTTCCCTTCTGGGATCAGAGCATCCCTCCTTGCCCTGCCCCAAGCATGAGCCAGCTGCTGGGTGCATGATCTCCACGCCAGCTGAAGCCATGTTGCAAGCAAAAGGACGGTTTCAAGAGGGAAAGAGAAGCTGGAAGCCCCCAAGCAAGATGCACCAAAGATGTTGCCTGGGAAAGAGGAAATGCCCAACACCACAGAAATGGATACATCAAGGGGCCAGACCCCATGTACCACAGCCTGGGCATGGGGAAAAGGCCGCTATCATGTCTGCAGGAAGGGAACCAATACACAGAGCATAAGACCTTCAGAGTAGGCTCCAAGGGGGCTGTGAGCACTCCCAGGAGATGCCAGGCTGCCCCACTGCTGTCTTTGGCACTGCAGGAGGGCCTGCTAGCAGCCTGCATTCCACAGGTGCTGCACACAGAGGAGGATGCTGTCCCTAGCCCAGGGCTATGGCACAAAGGCTATCAGCTGGGAGGGATGTCAGGGAGCCCACCGACCCTTCCTTGAGTGGCATGGGAATGGGGCAGCTGTCATGGGAGACAGGGAACAGCTGCAGCATCCCCAGATCCTGGACAGAGCTGTTCCCACAAGCTCCAGATCCCATCCCTACCCACACCACCAGCAGCCAGGGCTCATCCCTCTGCAGTGTGTTGAGGCAGAGGGGTGGCAAACTGCTCCACTGTTCTCCTGCTCCAGACTGAATGGCTCAACACTGGTCATCTCCAGGAGGGTGAACGCAGTCCTGGGCACCTCCCCAGCACTTGCAGATGCGGCAGGTGTGGTGCTACAGGCTGAGCTAGACCCCTCTCAACAGCTCCTGCCTTCATTTTGGACGCAGATCTCAGCTCTGGGCAGACATCTGGAGCTGGTGCCATCTCACATTCCTTTGAACAGCAGCTGCTGCTGCCACTTCCATGCTAGCGGGCAGCTCCCTGCTGCTAGTCTGGTCACGTCAGCTTCTGCAGGCTCTGCAGCGATCCTCCGACACGGACGACACAGATGTGAACACAGACACAAGTATGTACTCACACACACATTCACCCCACAAAAAGTCAGAGTGGCGTTGACTTGATGCACGGCTGGACACAAAGTGCCACTACAAAGCCACCAGCCTGGCAGTTTCGTCTCTTCCGTAATTGATGGCAACAAATTGGAGCCCGGGACTATCCTGTCCACTCAGGACAGAAGAATCAGGCTGACGCCACATCCTGCTGCTCAGGTGATTCCCAGTCTGCAGCCCCCATGAGATCCCCAACCTACAAAGGCTATACCTGCAAGATAGAGAGCGGATGTGGCACCTATTAGGACCATCCTAAGTACATGTTTTTCCTCTCAGCCACAGTCTTCACCCCTACCTTGTGGATTTGCGGTGGAAGCTCATCCTCTGAGCTCTCTTCTGGCACAGGCTCTGGGTGTCTTGCTGACTGTCCGTCCTCGGCCCAACCTCCCAGAGGGAGGCGAGAGAAGTGTGATGGGGCTCTGTGTACTGTGCCCGGGTCTGCAGGAGAGGAAAGGAGGAAGATTATCTACCAGAGTCAGTCAGTCTCCAGGGACAGGCAGGCTGCTCATGCCAGTTCATACCAGGCATAGGATACGGGGCTTTGACCCAGAGCTCAGACCTCTGCCCTGGCTCCCGTACCTGTGATGCCACCGTATCGCCGCTGGAAGCCAGTCTGCAGCGTGGCTGTCTCCTCGGCAGGCTGCCGCGGCGAGGAGAAGGGGTAGCTGGCAGAGCGAGGGATGGGGACCGGGGCACCTCGCTGAGCATCCAGCTCCTCATGGGCGCTCTCCCCGCTCTCATCACTCTCTCGCCGGTGCCAAGTGTGCCGCTCAGGCTCCAGCTGGGCTTGCTGCTTGTGCAACTGCAGGCCAAAACATGAGTGAGTCAGCCTTGTAGGAGAGCCCAGACACCTGAACACGCCCTCTCCCCAGCACTGTACACACACCAGTCTCAGCTCTCACTCACATTGGTATTCCAGCCACTCCAGACAGGGTACCCTAGTCCTGCCAGCCCTGGCCCCGTGCCCCTCCATCTGGCCCGCCTCCAGGCTGCTCACCTCATGCATGTAGAGTGCATGGAGACTCATCTCAGTGGAGGCGTATTCCGACAGGATCATGCTCTGCAGCTGACCCTCCCAGGCACTGCTCCCCGAGCTCACGGTCCTCGCGTCAGCACTGCCATGGGACACACAAGTGGGTGTTTGCTGCCCAGGTGCCCCTCCATTGCCCAGCGCCTCTCTGCTCTAATGTCAGGCTTGCAGAGATCCACTCCTGGGCAGAGCGGAAACAGGCCCTCTGTGCCATCTCCCCAGAGGCACAAGGAGACAAGCCCTGCTATGGCACTGCAGCTTCCCTCCCAGGGGTTCCTCACCACAGGAGAACACCAGAGCCCCAACACTGTCCTTTGGGCCCCCTTAAGCACCTGGGCCTAACTCTAATATGAACATGTCCCTTGCTGTCCCAGACTGCAGAGATAAATGCCACTGTGCACCTAGGACAAAGCATGGCAATTGGACAAGGGTCTAAGGAATTTGCAAGGTGTCCAGCCACACCTCTCCAGCCTGAGGCTTACCCAGAGGCTGTCATGGCACCACTGCCCCGAGGCTGGGTTCCCTCTCCATCCCTTCCTGCCGTCTGGAAGCCACTGGGAGGCTGCTGGGCAGACTGGAGTGGGGAAAAGGAACGCAGGGCCGAGGCTACTTCAGAGAGATGGCGGGAGGCCTGTCCATCCCGGCCCATGTGGAAGCCCAGTGCCGAGGAGCCTGCTATCACATTGGCAATCAGGCTGTGAGGCTGTAAGGTTGAAAGAGAGAATAGCTGTTCGGTGCAGAACTGGAGGGCTGTTTCCCACCAGCAACACAGACCTGGGGCACCCCAGCTCTCTCAGCCCCTCTCCCACCTCACAGGGTCCAAGGACAGTCTGCTGCCTTCTCCAGACATCCACCCACCGTCCCAATTAAAGTTGATTTATCATATTTGCATCCCCAGATACAGCCCAGGCAAGAGCAAAATTGCGCAGAAGACCTAATTATCAGCTTGCCACCACCCAGCAAGCACCTCAGGAACATCCCCCACCCCTCACAGCTTGGGCACCTCCGATTCTGACTGCAGGGACTGGATGGAGCTGAAGAGGGCGTTTTCAGGGAGCACAGCCTGCTGAGCCAGTGCCACACTGCTGTCTCGGTGCACGCGCTCCTTCAGGAAACCAATGAAGGCTGTGCTCTCTCGAGGCGGCTGCCACTTGGGGTTGGTGATGGCAAAGTGCATGAGGGACAGCTCTGTCTTGCCATCCTCAGCCTGCTGGTAAATGGAGGCCTCCGTCTTTCCAGCTGACATCCACTGTGGAGCACAGATACGTTATGAGGGACAGGATCTGCCTTCTTCCCTGACCAGGCCTGGGAATCCTGCAGTCAGCCTGGGCAAAGCATGCAACACCCAGCACAAGCTGGTCCACAGCTCCACGCAGAGCAGGCGTGACACCAGTAGCCCTGCACTAGTTCAGCCCTCAGAGACCAGGGAAGAAGCAGCAAGCACAGTGTCTTCTGCCTCCAGCCCAGAACAGACATTGCTGCAAGGGAACTGGGCACCAGTCACAAAATACAAAGCCGAAAGCCTTGTCCTGGGCTCTCCAGCTCGCAGCAGGAGAGGCTACAGCCAACAAATGACTGTTCCCACGAGCCTCCTGCCACAGTGAGTCCACCCCTTTCCCAGTTCATGGCCCTGTCACTAGGGAGTTTTTCTGGACAAGTAACTCAAATTCCCAGGCACAGGAAACAGATGGATCCCTTTTTCCTCTGCATGAGATTTTACATAATGGAAAATGCTTCCCACCTCCCCAGGGCTGCCTCCCTACTGAGCACATGCAGCCCAGCTTCTCTCAGTCAGTTCTGAATAGCCAAACTTTCTAAATGTCCAAATATCCCCATTCCTCTCTTCAGAGGATATAGGACTCTTGGTTGTGAAAACAGGCAAGGACATCAAATAAAGAAATGACAAAGTCTGGGTCACAAAGTATCAGTTAAGGATCACAGGCAGGCCACAAGAGCCTTCTGGGGCTGGTGACCTGTGTTGGAAGCCCCAGACATGCAGCAAAAAGGCGGGCAGCTGGACTGTGAGCTGCCAGGAGTGGCCAGTTACAGCCTCTCCAGTGTCTAAAAGACCAGATGTGTCAGTGGAGAGCCCAGGCAGCTCTTCCAGCGCCCATGGGACCTACCGCTGGGTGGCCATGCTGGCGCACGTCCATCTGGGCAAAGGAGCAGGTGTCACCCACGCCCACCACCTCCACGGTGAAGTTGCGGAAGAAGTCAACAATGTCCAAGGACTTGGGGCGCAGGCAGACAATGAGGATCAGCGGGGTAATGATGGGACTCAGGAGTTCCTCCAGGATGAAGACCTGAGCAGAGAGATGATGGGCTCAGTGCAAGCTTGAAGAGGTCAAAAAGTCCACAATCCCCAAACCAGCCCCTGGGTCCAGCCCATCTTCTGGGACAGGGTGTCTCTGACAAAGCTGCCTTTTTCCTCTGCCAGCCCTGGAGCTGCTCAACTCTCTGGCAGCTTCTCCCTCCTGCCAGCAAAGGGGTGAATCCCAATCCCAGCCGCATGCAAGCCAAGCTCACCGCTTTGTACTGAAAGAGCTGGGCAAACTCATCCCTAGTCTCATAGCGGTGGGCGTTGCCCTGCCAGTGGTCAGGCATGTAGTGGATGTGTGCCAGGATGACTCGCAGCAGCTGCTCTGGGCAAAACACCAGGTGTTGGTCAGGGATGAAAGACCTGTAGGACAAGACAGGGAAACATCACAGCATTACACCTCAGTTCCTGGGAGGTGGCATCCTGGGAGGGCAGGGTAGGTAACCAGCCCGTAACACAGTCCTGTCTGTGGCCTTCAAGCCCAAGCCAAACCTTCCTGCCAGCCCAGCCCTGGGGTGTTGCTGTAGCTGTACAGCAACACCCCTCACATAACACAGCCACTGCACCCAAGACCACCACTAACCCCTTCTCCTGCCTGCCCTGACTCTCCCCAGCCACGCCCCTCACTCAGGCAGATTCACATCCACTTGAAACCAAAGAACACGTTTGCACGGATGGCCATCAGCCCCACAGCATTGCCAGGAGCACAGGGGGCAGTACAGACCCACCTCACCTGCACACCGTGACGCCCACCCCCAGCAGGGTGACTGTGGTCAGGACGTGCTCGACCGCCAGCACATCCTCGTCATAGATGGTGAGAGCAATGAGGACAGCCAGGATGGAGCCAGCAAAGAAGGCCACGTTCTTGGCCACGATGGTGAGGAGTGGGGAGATAAAGCAGTTCATGTACTTGGAAGCTGGCTTGTACCCCTTGCTGAGGCGTGACTGCAGTTCGTGATCTAGCTCGTTGAAATGACGGAGGTAACAGCGGCCATAGAGAGACCAGCAGCGGGCACCCAGGCTGCCTGGCTCCCGCTTCAGGATCTCCGTGTAGCTGAAGAAGGCATAGAGGATCTGCCAGATGAGGATGAGGGGGCAGAGGAGGAAGTTAGCAATGCCAATCCAGAGGATGCGAGTGCTGAGCTTCTCAGCCAGCTCCAGGCGGTTCCCGGCCCGCTTGTATTCTGCCTTCAGGCTCCACTCGTTCTCAAAGAGGGAGCCAGGCCCCCAGAAGAAGATGAGCTCAAAGTTGTATTTGAGCCCACGCGTGTAGAAGACGGTGTCTCCCAGCAGGGGCAGGCGGAATCGGATGGGCAGCAGTGACTTGTTCACCATGGCCACCATGTAGTTCTTGAAGCGGAGGATGCGGTGGTAGATGTCCAGCTCCGTCAGCTCCTTCTTGTGGATGCAGATCTGGTGCTCCTTCTGGATCTGCACAATGCGGGCCTGCACCTCCTGCCAGGTGAAGTACGGCAGGGTGGACTGGAAGGGGGCAAGCAGCAAGGTTAGGGGCAGGATGTGTCCAGGGTCAGGGGTTGGACCGCGCCCACCCAAACAGCAGGACCCAGCACACGCCTCAGCGTGCTGACGAGGCCCCTCCCTGCTGTTTGGAGTCAACAGGGAGACACAAACAGTGGAAGGGACTTACGCAGTGTCCTAGAGGGAGCCAGTAGAAAAGCTGGGGACAAATCAAACCTCCCAGCTCACCCCACCTTTCTCAAGATACTCAAAGGACGCGCAATACAGCTTTTGATGTTGTTCATCAGAGCAGGGATTCAGGACTAGTATACATGTGCAAGCCTCAAACCCCACCTCTGACACCAATCTCCAGGCCTTCACCAACTAGGTAGCTCAATGCCTCAGTTTCCCCCCAAGTAAATGAGGAAGATGAGTTCGCCCACAACCCTGGGAGTTACAAGGATATCCTCACTCATGCCTTCTCTGTTGAAAATTATCGCAAAACAGGCCATGACAGAACAATTGCGTGGCAGTTGGCAGAGAGGCAGGCTGGGCAGAGAGGGGTTATCATAAAATAACTTGGCTGCGGGAAAAGACACAGAAAAAAGACACATCCATATAGAGCAGAGAGAAGCGCAGTACAGGTGTCTTGGAGAAGCTGGCTCCAGAGAGGAGTGAAGACGCTGCTTCTCACCACTCAGCCAATGCCTCCCGCATCCCTCAGTGGTCCCGCATGTGGCCCTTGGCCCAGCTACTTACCATGGGGATTTTGAGGGCATTGATGTAGAAGGAGTGAATCTCCCAGTAGCAGCAAATGTTGTAGATAAATTTGACAAGTCGGTGGATCCAGAAAACCCCAGCTATCACCAGGATGCAGATGAGGAAGCTGTTTGCCTGGATTCTGCAAGCAAGAAGACGCAAGTAGTGGGAGACAGGCCTGGGTAGGTGCCCTGAGCTCCCAGGAAAGCAAAAGCAGTGGCCAACACCCCCTCTGATGCCTCTACCTTGCACTGCAGACATTTGGAAGCAGGAAGGCATCCGGCAGAGTCACCTTGATGGGCTCACTGGGATGCTGACTGTGATTTACCGCTTTGTTGGCAAAAAGGATGTCGTAATCAACACAGCTGATAAGAAAAGTAGTGAATGCCACCACGAAGATGAACTGCCTATAAAAAAGAGGGAGCAGGCATGAGGAATTTTTTCCCCCAACACACGAAGCAGGCAGGTTCACGCATCATGGAGATGCAGGAGTCATGGCAGGAAAGCTCAAGGGGATCAGTCCCTCAAAGTGGAATGTAGGTTTGGGACACAGAAAACCCTAACAAAGGGGAGACAGGACAACTGTAAAAGGAAATCCTCCTGCCCACCCAGATGCAGAGACTCGGCAAATTCTTGTGGCTGTTCCCAAATAGAGGAGGAACCTGAACTTACATGAGCTCAAAGATCTCTCCAATAAGCATGCAGGTGAAGCCATTCTTCTGATGTAGATTATAGATGTGAAAGCTACAGTCAAGGAGAATTGTCTGGAGCTCTGGTGAAGGATGAAGAGAGGTCTGTCCCATTGGCATCTGCAGCTCCCCAGTCAAGTGTCCATCCACCACCAAGAGAAACCCCTTCCTATCCCTATTTATCAGCAAACTGATTCTCCACTGCGAGAAAACACACTCTGTCCCAGCAAAGCACAGCTGGGATAAGACCACTTGGCTCCATCCAAGGTCCTTCAAGATCAGGTTGGATGGGGTCAAGGCAAGGTTGGATGGGCTCTTGAGCAGCCTGGTCTTATGGGAAGTGCCCCTGCCATGGAACTGGATGGGTTTTAAAGTCCCTTTCAACCCAAACCATTCTGTGATTCTATGATTTCTTTCTTCCCTCATCCAAGACCCAGAGGAGGGGTCTGTCCCAGTACAGAGCAGAAACTCAGCCTGCCCTCAGAGTGGGCAGAGCAGGGGAGGAAAACACAGAGACAGGCAAAAATGCACCTAACGCCCACAAGCCCATGCTTGTAACGCCGGGCAATCTGGTTAGCATAACTAATGCCATTTTATAAGGCAAGCAGCTATTCTCTGTGACTGAGAGGGTCACCCATTGGTTGCTTTTCCCTGATTACCAGGCTCTGAAGGCCCTGTGAGCTGAGCAGATAAATGAAACAGATCTCCCCTCTCTCTCCCTACTGGCCTCAAGGTAACCGGGCACCAGGCCCATTACTGCCTTCCTTGCTGGCCTTGAAGGTCCCAGGCACCCAGCCAACTTGGTGGTGGCGATGACCCCGCCATGGAACAGGAAAGCCTAACTGCACACAGAGCACTGTCCACAAAATCAAGGAGTTACAAGTCCTAAGTGGGAACTTGGACAAGAACTGCTGCTGGGCAGCAAGATCCAGGAACGCCCAGCAGCCAAAGACACACATGCCATCATCTGCTTCCTATGAGGACAGAGCAAGTGACGCATATTCTTTCATATTTTATATTCTTTTATATACTCTTTTGAGTCTAAATTACGACTGTTACACTGACACAGCAAGCCACGTGTTAAGATCTGACTGGATCTGTAGAGAGTCCAGGTGACTGGAAAACATAAGCTGAGCAATGCTATAGGATTTTGTGCTATGCTGCTTATAAAACTGTAATGCACTGACCCTGCTTACCCAAACACTGTGGTATTCTGATTATAAATTCCATCCTATGGTAATCATAAAATCCATAAGGAAATGAAACTTTAATTGTAAGTACAATTTAGTTCCACCACCACCCTGCCAAAGATCCCCAAAAGAACCTGACCCCTCAGTATCTGGTGACAGCACACCACGGGCACAGGGGTTCTGCTATACCCTGCCCCTCTGGAGCCATGTAATGCCCTTTGGGAAGAGGCAGACGCTGCCCCAGCCCCCAGTTACACCAGACCCAGCGTCTCCACCAGCACTGGGATCCCGGGAGGTGGTGGGGCACATCCCAATCTGCGAAAGGATATGCGAGAGAAGAAGAGGTCCAAGTTCTCAATGTGATGCCAGGGAGCTGAGGGAGGAGAAGCCCAGCGTGAGGATGAAGGGGGCCAGCACTGCTAGCATTCCCACATATGGGGGGCGTCTCTTCGGCCCCATAGTGGCCCCGCAGTCCCCATAGCCCGTCCCAGCCTCGGTCCCTGTCGCGACCCCACCCGTCGCCCACAGCCTTCCCCCAGCCCCTAGCCTCCAGCCTGCCCCTCACCCCTAGCCCCCAGCCCGTCTCCACCGGCTCCCCCTCCCCTGCCACCCTTCTCGGACCCAGCCTTCTCCCTCGGTCCCAGCCCCAGCCTTCTCCCTCGGTCCCAGCCCCCTCCCCTCGTCCCCACTTGCTGTCCCAGCCTCCCCCCACCTCGGTCCCAGACCGGTCCCCTCGTCCCCACTTGCTGTCCCAGCCTCCCCCCACCTCGGTCCCAGACCGGTCCCCTCCAGGCCGGACTCCCCCCACCCCGCCGCGCCTCTCACACTTGGCGCCCTCGGGCACGTGTACGAGGAGATCGCCGCCGCCGGGGGGGGACTCGGTGGAGGAGCTCTCTAGGCGCTGGTACTGCGTCTCGAAGTGGGCCATGGCGGGGCCCTCGGCCCGACCGGCCCGGCCCGTGAGTGACGGCCGCGCCGACCACAAGCCGCGCGGGGCGGGGTGACAGCAGCCAATGGGAGGGCGGCAGCTCCACGCTTAGACCGTAGGCGGGCCGGATGTGATGTCAGGCGAGGGGGCGGTGCTTCCGGGATGGGGCGGCAGTAGCAGCGCGTGAGTGGCGGGGCAGGTGCTCCTTGTACCGGCCGCGGTGGCTGGGCGGGGGGTGTTGTCCCGGCATAAGGGAGAGTTCGGGCCGGGGGCTCGGAGCCGCGGGGGTCCGTGGGGTGGGGTGGGGAGCCTGGGGGGCTCATGGGCAGGAAGCCCGCGGGGACCGTGTGGGAAGGGGAGCCCGTGGGGGTCCAGTGGGGCTGGAAGCCTGCGGGGCCCGTGGGACAGCGAGCCCGTGGGGCAGGAAACTCGTGGGGCCCAGAGCAGGTGGAGAGAGGGATCGCAGGGAGATATAAGGGCCTTCCTGCTTCCCCACGGGTGGTTCCCACCACCCCCGGGGCCGGACCCACCGCTCAGGTGTTGTTTTCTCCGTTGGAAGCAGGAGCCATGCCGGCCCTGGAGAGCAGGTCGGTTTTTGAGGCTGCACAGGACCCTGTCCTCCTACGCGGGCTGACCCTTGTCACTGGAGTTGCTGCGGAGGCATGGGCTGCAGAGTCGGCAGTGGTGAGCCACGGTGCGTGGGGCAGTACAAGGGAGTGCCTGGCCAAGCTCATGGCTATCATCCCCAAGCCACTGTTCTTGGTGAAGTGCTGTCTTCTGGGGTTCTTTCTGTAGCACTATTCTCAGCACAGCTTGGGCTGCCTGGAGCTTGGGCTTGTGGGTGGGTAAATGGACTTGCCTTGGTGTCACCCCGAGGTCCCCAAAGCTGCTTCTGCAGCCATAGGGCTTTTTGAGTGGCTGAGAAGAGGTCAAGAAGCCAAACTCTTTGCACTGCAGCCTGGGGAGCTACTTATGCACAGCCTTCTTTCTTTCAGATAAACCTGCAGCCACCAGCAGCGAGGAGAAGGTCCATGGGGTCCCTGAGGTGTCGGAGCGGATGTGCTGCTTGACCTGCGGGCAGGAGTTCAGCAGCCGGGAAGAGCAGGTGAGCAGGGCTGAGTGGAGAGTGTGAGGTGGGAGTGGTGCTGGCTGGGCTAGTGGGGTCCTGTTGTGGAGGCTCAGCTGCAGTGTGGTGCAGCCCAGCACTGGCTGCTACCTGGAAATCCTGTACCCGCATCCTGTTGGGATCTGGCGCTTAGAATGTCATGTACTGGAAGCAAGTGGTACATACAGCACAGGCCTTTACCCATTCAGGTTAACTCCTTAATGCACCGTGATCTTCCAGTCAGGATCACTGCAGGGTCCCAGCAGCACTTTAGGCCTCAGATTCTGTCACCTCAGAGCCTTTGTGGGGTGGATGTTCCATAGACCACCAAGACCCTGCTGGCTTACACCTCTTTCCTGCACAGATTGAGCACTACCGTCTCGACTGGCACCGCTTCAACCTGAAGCAGCGACTCCTGGGGCGCCAGACCCTGCCAGTAGAAGTATTTGAGGAGAAGACCCATGCAGGTGAGGAATGGGGCTGCTCTCAGCAGAACTCAGAGGCTGTCAGCAAACTCTATGGGGCTCTTCTGTGCAGGGATAAAGCCCCTGACTACCTCTGTCATCTGGGGCTCCAGCACTGCTCCTGAGCCACGCTAATTTGCTGTGGAGAGACGGGGATGTTCTACTTGAGCCCTTGCCTTGGCATAGCCTGCGGTCAAGAGCCCCAGACACCTTTCTCCCCAGGCTGTAGCCCTCTTGTGATACATAGGGTATTGGACAGGAAATCTCTGGGGTTGTGCGCTAGCCCTTAGAGTCACCTGCAGAGTTTTGGAAGGCTGTTGGTTAGTCTTTGTCTTGCTCCTTGGTTTCATTTTCTGTCTCTTGCAGGTGATGTTTCCAGCATCTCAGGATCTGATTCGGAGAGCTCTGATGCAAGCAGTGAGTCAGAGTTGCTGCCCTCTGCCAGTGACAGTGCTGGGACCCCCCAGACCCGCCACTCCCATAAGGTGCTGCTACGCAATGCGAAGGGCCAGCTCATCTCTGCCTACCGCTGCGTGCTGAGCATCAAGAAGGCAAGTCACAGCCCAGCTTATTGGGAAAGAGACTACAGAGAACATGGGTGGCACTGGAGTGTAGACATCTGACAGTGCCCCATGTCCTCTGATAGGAAGGGTGATCTCTGGTTCCAAATTGGAGACCTAGGCTTGCTGGTGGCCTGGGCTTTGGCTTTGAGTTTCTCCCAGAAACCTGCTTTTCATCCCAACAGAGAGGCTGGTCTCTGGCTTGGGGGATAGCAAGAGGTAAGAAGGGGTGCTAGCAGGGTGTCTGTGTGTCAGGGTGATATCGAGGAACCAGAGGAGCTGATGGTGTCACTGCAGAGCCTTGGTGCGAGCACGTGCTGGGTTGTGCTGATGATGGGTGGCGGGCACTTCGCAGGAGCTGTGTTCCGGGGGTGAGTAAAGGGGGCAGAGCTGGGGTTACCCCTCTATCCATGGTCAAGGAGGATAGGTCATCACCTCTCTACATCTCCATCCCAGTGCTTACCACATGCTGGCCACCTGCAGCTCCTAGTCCTTGCTTGAGAGCTGGCTAAGCCCAGCTGCTACAAGAGAAGCAATTAATCCTTAGAGACCCAGGGGCAAGCCACAAGCCCTCTGGAGTCCCAGGAGTATCAGCTCACCTCCTCTTCGTGAATGGGGCCTTGTTGCTTATGCTTGCCCCTCTCCACAGCCCCCAGGTGCAGGAGCACAAGACCTTCCATCGCTACACGGTGCGAGCCCGGCGGGGCACAGCCCAGGGCCTACGGGATGCCCAGACGCCAGGGTCAGCACCCAAGTCAGCCGGAGCCTCTCTGCGGCGTTACAACGAGGCTGCGCTGCTCAAGGTGAGGTTGCACCACAGCATTGGGCTCTTGGCAGGGAGACGTGATCGTGCCTGGCTCTAGGAGGTGGTGCCACAACACCATGGGAGGCATGGATGGGCTGTGAGCTCTGGAAGGGGTTCAGGGCGCAATTGAGGCTGCTCTGTCCTGGGCCTGTTCCTGCTTCAGAGCTACCTGCACCTATGCATTGTTCAGGACTCCATAGTGCCTCCCCTTCCTCCCCAGGATATTCAGGACCTGCTGGCAGCCTGGGCACAGCATCTGAATGAAGCTCAGCGCATCTTTGTCCGTGCCCCTCGTCACAACCACACGCTGCTCTTTGGTGGCAGGAACCCTCCCCTCACCCGGGGTGACCCTCGCATCTGCCACATCCCCCTCAGCACCCGCAGGGCCACCCTGCGAGAGGTGCTGCGAGTCCACACCACTCTGGCCAGCCTGCAGGTATATGGTGAGTTGGCCCAGCCCCGATGCCTCGGTCAGAGCAGGCGGGTGACATGGTCCCTTGTGTATTAGGAAATGCTGCCCTGTAGGATGCAGGTGTTAGCTCTCCACCCCTCAGTCCCCAGAGACATGGGGTGCTCCCTGTCTCCAGGTAATGACAGGAGCACCCTTGCTTCCCAGGGAAAGATACACCACTGGATGATATAACTGGGTCTCCCCGTAAGGTCTGGCAGAAGAGGCAGCGGAAGGCAGATATGGATCCACCACAGAAGGGCACGAGTGGTGAGTTGAGCCATGGAGAGAGATGTGACTCTGAGCAAGCAGGGGTGTTTGGAGTTACGGTGCAGGACCAGATTTGCAGTGCTGTGACAGGGCCTGGCACCACAGTGGGGATCCGCAGAATGTGGCCTTGTGCTGGGCAGGAGAACAAGATGTGCTTGGCTGAGAGCCCCGAATGACTCATGCTGTATGTGTGGGGCTTCAGCCCCTGTCTTATCACCCCCCTCAGCCCCGGCGGAGGAGGAAGAGGAGGAGGAAGGCACTGCAGTGGAGCTGGAGACTGTGGAAGTGACACTGGGAACCTTAGACCTTCGTGAGTTCGAAGTGATGCCCAAGCAAAACCGCAAAAGGAAGAAGAGGAGAGACAAGAAAGTGGAGAAAGGTGAGGAGAAGAACTGGCTGGAGGCAGTGTAGGAACCATAGGGGAAGGGACTGCCATGGCTGGGATGCAGACTGGCCCTGGCCCTCTTCCTCACTGTGTGCTTCCTGTGCAGGGCCCTCTGCTAAAGAGCCAGGATGCTGCGATAACCAGCGTGGACAGCCCGACCTGGAGCTGGTGATGGAGCTGCATGGGGAGGCTGGGGCTGAGTCCCTTCCCTGGGGTGATGGAGGTAAGTGGGGTCAGGAGCTGGGCTGGATGGATACCTGCCCCATTTACCAGTGCCTTTGCAGTGGGATGAAGAGCGTGTTGCCCAGAGCAGCTGGGTGTGGGATGGCTGCAGTGCAGCCATGTGCCTTTGAATGTGCCGTTTGCTTGGAGTAGTAGCTCTGAACTGGGGGGCAGTAGCATCTGGCGAAGCTGCTGGGGGTTGGTATTGAGGTTGGTTTCATCTCAGGAGGGGGCTCAGCTGCTACCAACAGTGCAATGGGACATTGACACAGGCTCTGAAGGTGCTGCAGATCTTGCAGTGCCCAAAATCCAGCTGGCAGAACGATGCTTTAACTGCCCCATGTGTATTTCCTATTCAGACTAGAACACTGCCCAGGGAACCATCGGACTCCCCTCCTGTTCTTCCCTTGTAGGAGATCCTCAAACCAAGCTCCGTGATGCTCTGTTCACTGCCTGCAAAACGGGAGATGTGGGGATGCTGCGGCACCTCTTGGGTGTGCGAGAGAGTGAGGACCTGCAAGGGAACGGCGAGGATGGGGAGGACACACAGCCCCTGGATATGGCACGGTCACTGCTTAGCCAGCCCATGGATGAGCGTGGCTGCACCCTTCTTCACGTGGCAGCACGAGCGGGGAAGGCTGAGGCGGTGCGTCTGCTGCTGGAGGTGGGGGCGGACCCTGCCCTCAGGTATGTCTGCAGGGCACCCAGCAGCTCACAAGCAGAGCCCAGCGACTCATTCCTGTCTCAGTTATGGGAGACTGGTGCTAGCCTTGTCCTGGGACAGACAGGGTTGGTCTTTCCCAACTGGGACATCTTGGTTTGTTACAGGAGGCCTAAGAGCTGAACCACCGTGTTCTATGCCTGCCTGGTTTGGCACAGCAGCAGGTGGGCACTGACCCAAAGTGCTCCCAGGTTTATTGGTAGGCAGTTCAGAGGGTAGGGATGAGACCACCCTCTGCAGGGGATTTGAGATGCAAGGAGGAGAGGATTTGGGGGATTCTGGTGTAGGGATAAGCAGCTTTCCCCTCTTGTAATACCCTGGCGTGCAAGCATCCGTTGCACATCTCTAGGGACTTGCTGGGCTCACAGCCCAGTGGGACACAGGCAGTAAGATGGCAATGTAAGCTCTTTTCCTTGTCTTGCAGAGATGAGCAGGACAGGACCCCCTACTGCGTCTCTGCCGACAAACTGACCCGCAACACCTTCCGCAAGTTCATGGTGGACCATCCAGACAAGTACGACTACAACCGTGCCAAGGTGAGTGCCTGTCCTCTGCCCTCACCTTCTGGAGGCTGGGGGACGCCAGAGCAAAGTGCCCCTCGTCCACTCATGCCATTGCCCCTGGCTCAGCAGGAGATGCTGACTGCCCTCCGCCCCCAGGTGCCAGGACCTCTGACGCAGGAGATGGAAGCCAAGAAGCTGGAGAAGAAACGGGCACAGAAAGCTCAGCGGAAGCAACGGGAGCAGGCACAGCGGGAGGAGCGGCAGCGCTGGGAGCAGGAACAGGAAGAGAAGCAGCGGTTTGCAGCCCTGTCTGACAGGGAGAAGGTGAAGCCATGTGTAGGGTTCTGGCATGGCTGGGGCAGTGCCGATGCAGTGGGCTCTGGGCATGGCAGCTCCCAGAGGCTGGCAGTGCTGAGCTGTCTCTCTGCTCCCAGAGGGCCCTGGCTGCTGAGCGGAGGTTGGCTGCGCAGCTGCACGACACCGGCACAACTCTTGCCAACATCAGGTAACAGCCCCGGCAGTACGGCTCTGCAGGCAAAATCTCCTGTGTGAGCACAGCTGTTCCCTGCCCCCCTTGCTCTGGTTCTCATTTCCAGTCTAAAGCTATTCCTGTCTACTCGATTACCAGCAGTGCCTGTCAAAAATATTTCTCTCTTCCCCTGCTCCCTTGAAATATTTTGGAAAGGACAGCGTGGTCCAGTTGCAGACAGATCGATGGCAAGCCAATCCCCCAGCCACTCCTGTTCCCCTGGTCCTGCAGCCCATGTCCATTCCCTGTGCCACCCTTTGTGGTGCTGCTCTTTCATGTCACAGTCCAGGCAGTAACTTCTCTCGGCTCCTCTAACCTTTTTGCTCTGCTTTTTCCTGCAGCCGCTGCTGGCATTGTGGAGAGTCCCTGCTGGGCCGGATCCCTTTCCATTACCTCGACTTCTCCTTCTGCTCCACGGCTTGCCTGCAGATCCACCGCCGGGCCCAGGCCAGCCACACGTAAGGCTGGGAGCTGCTGCCACTTGCCAAGCATTGATGTGGCAGAGCCACAGCTGAGCACTGGCTGCACAGTGAGGGAGATCCTGGGGAGCAGTGCTGGTCAGAGGGACTGAGCTGGCCGCTTCACTCTTGGGGACAACTCTGGCAAGGCTTGGAGCAAGCATGTCACTGTGAATGGTGATCTGGGGACATGACAACCAGGAGGTCCCTGTGTACTAGCGTGAGGGGCCAGGTCTGATCCGTGGTGCAGCTCCAGCTTGGGGTCTTGCTGCTGGCTTTTGTCATGGCTACCTTGTAGGTTGCTGCCTGTGGCAGCGGGATGGATTGTGACATATTCAGTCCAGTAAGCTATCTACAGCCATGCCTGTGGGCACCCTCAGGGATGTGCTCTGCCCCCTACTTTCCTGGTTGTCATTGGTGTCCCAGCTGTGTCATGTTAGTAACTACCTCCTCTGCCTGCGTTGTCAATAAAGAGGTGCCTTGACCCCCTAGGTGTGGGGCACATCAGCATAAACACTGGAACTATTTGGGATTAACATGCAAAACAAGCTCAATTCTGAACCCCTTTCTCCTTAACACAGACCCTGCCTAGCCCCAGAGGAGGGCAGGTGGTCTGGATGTCCATGCTAGGGTGTCTGCCCCTTTCCAAGAACCCTGCAGCCCTCTCCACAGGCCTCTGTGCTTCAGCAGCCCCCTGCCGTCCCCACAACCCCAGTGAGAGGCAGTGCTAGTGCTCAGCAGCCCTGTGTTTATTCTATGGGGGTGGTGTTATGGCTGAGGGTTCTGTTGAGAAGTGGTTGGTTGAGGAAGAGCAAGGAGGGTGTGGGGGGTGCCCTCTCCAGCTCCAGCACAGTGATGTTGTTGGGGCGGCCAACATGCAGCACTGAGCCAGGCACAAAGAGGGTCTGCTGGGGCCCACGGCGGGGCCAGTACCGGCCCAGGTTGAAGCCATTTATCCACAGCTGGCCCTGGAAAATGGAGAGGGGATTGAGCTCTACCCCTCTCCATGCTCACCTCCTTTCCTATCTACCCACCGCCTTACCTTGCCCCAACCTGGGAACTTCACAAAAGTGTCCCAGGTGATGTCAGGGGTCTCGAAGGTCCCAGTGTAGAAGGCTGGTCCTGCTCTGCCCTCGATGCTTGATTTTGGCAGGGCAGTGTGGGGCCAGCCCTGCTGGACAGTGCTGTCTATGTCCAGGGGGTACATCAGCCAGTTGCTAAGAGGGCTGAAGTCCAAGGAGAGGTTTCTCAGCAAACCCTGAGATGGAGCAGGACAGAAAATGAGGCAGCAGGGTCTGCCTGGGACAGGAGGATGCTTGACTTCCCCAGGGCATGTTCCCCTCACAGCAGCAAAGGTGGGATGGAATGAGTAGGAGAGAGGTGCTGATCTCACAGCCTTATACTGGTCCTGGTGGGTGTGCTAGGGTGAGATTAATCAGGGAGGAGGTCTAGGGGAGTCCCTGGCATGGCTGGGGTCTGTTGTGGGTGGCAGGAGAGGGGGTGTTCAGCCACATGGGTGGCCAGGCTATCCCCTCCAGGGCCCTCTCTTCACCTTGAAGTCACTGATGTTGGCTCCGAAGCTGATCCTGCCCATGTTCTCCAGGAGCACATCCAGGGTGTCCCCTGCCTTGCCCATCACACGCAGTGTTGTCTGCCCATCCCGCTCCAGTGTTCCCTGGTATTCCTGCAGCCATAGGGTCAGCACTGCTGTCTGTGCCCAGATCCCACCACCCCCAGCACTGCCAGCAGCATGCAAGCATAGCAGCCTGCTGCCCGCTCCTCCAGAGCTGCACTTTGCCCCTAAAGGGGGCAAATTCAGGCTGCCCCAAGGGCTCAGCATGTCTCTCAGCACCCTGGATGTCCCCAAGACCCTGGCATGACCTGGCCATGCTGCTGGCAGGTCCCACAGCCCTCCTGCCTCACCTTCTGCAGCATCACGTAGCCACGGTCGTGGATGCTGTGGGGAGGAGCCCCCAGTGTGGCCGGTTCCAGGAGGTCCCGGGGCAACTGTGTGTGGTACACCACAAAGCCATGGGCCTGCAGTACACATTGGAGTGGCACAGAAAGGGAAACAGCTGGAGATGAGCTCTGCTCCTCCACCCTGGAGCCAGGGCAGGGCAGACAAGCTTATGAGTGCCTCTCCCTGTGTCCCCCACTGCACCCAGCCCCTCACCTGCTTTATAGCCTCAAACGTGAGGGGGAACTGGCTCTGGATGGGCTCAGAGGGGCATAGCACATCCAAGACATCCAGGAGGTCAGCATACTGCAAAGAGAGGGACGGGTGCAGGGCAGCCAGGCAGTACCAGGCAAGGGCAGTACAGCCCTTGGGACAGGCACTCACCTTCTGTAGGGCCACCCAGCCATAGGCATACTTGGGGGTGGCAGGTGGCATCGGACCGACTGGCAGGGGCTGGAACTGAACAGCAAACTGTCAACTGTCTGCCAGGGCAAGCAGGGAGATGTCCCCTGCCCTGCCAGATCCCTCTGTGCCTCCCACTTCCCTGGTGCAAGCATCAGTGCCCAGTACTGTCCCCCTCCTCCTGCCAGGCTCAGCACCTTGCTGATGACTGTGCGAATGGCAAACAGCTTCTCAGTGGGGTCTCCTGCCTCTGAGAGGGGGGCATCATAGTCATAGCTGGTGGTCACTGGTTTGTACTGGTCCTTGAAGTCAGCACCTGGCCAGGGAAGTGATGGGAGTTGTAGGACAAGGCTGTGACAGAGGCATGGAACCCAGCCCTAGGCTGGCTGCAATGCAATGCAAGAAGGGCATCACCCAGAACTGGGAGCCCCTACTTGAGGACAAAAGGAGTCCTCAGAGGCGGACAAGCATGGGTTGAGGGGCCCTTGTGTATGTGTCAACCTGCTCCATGGGACAGGACAGGAGCCTGAAGCAGGCTCCTCAGGATGGCCAAGGAAAGACCCAGAGCCCCGCAGGGTGCACTCCCTCCCTAGGACAGGGCCCTACTCACCACTCCAGTATGCGAAGTTTGTCCCCCCATGGAACATGTACCTACAGGACACCCCAGAGAGCCCCCAGTCAGCACCCCAAGACCCAGTGGGGGCTCACAGGGCACTGACCCCTCCCTGTTGCCTGCTTCCCCTGCCGCCGCCTGTGCAAGGAAGGCCTATGGCAATGCTCACTCCAATGTTGGCAGAGGGGAGGGCATCATCCCCCCAGGTTGTGCCCCTGGCCAGCTGACTACTTGCATGTTGACGCTGGCTCCCAGCCGCAGCATGTCCTCCAGCCCCTGGGCCACTTGTGCAGAGCTGGTGCTGGCGTGTGCCTCCCCCCAGTAGTCCAGCCAACCCGTGTAGTACTCGGAGTTCACCTGGGGAGAAAGGGATTGTCACCTGTGCAAGAGCTGGGGCTCTGGGTTGCCCTGTGTCATCCACTTCCCCCTGTTTGCGTGCTGCCTGACCCCAGCACCCCTCTTTGCCTTGGCCCCCCAATGTCTCTGCCTCCCCAAAGCCATTGCGAGTCATCCCCCCCTACAGCAATCACACCAAGCTCACCAGGGGCCCCTTGGGCTCCACCCAGCGTTGGGCACCAAATGCCTTGGTCACATTGGAGCCTGTGGAGGTGACAGGAGGGAGACTGGAGCAGGTCAGAGCCGGAACCCCCATCCCGTTTCCCTCTCCTCCTCCTCCTCCATAGCGGTACCTGGTCCAAAGTCAATGGTGGCGTAGAGCCCCTGCAGTGTGCCACAGCGCAGCTCCTCCACCCGCGTGCTGTCGGTGGTGAAGAGCAGCACCTCACTCCCCAGCAGTGCCCGAAAGGAGCCCAGAAGGTGCCTCAGGTACTCGTAGTCGCAGGCATAGTAGCTCCCGTATTCATTTTCCACCTGCAAACAGGGCAGGGGCCAGTACCCAGAGCACTCATGGCAGCACTGCAGCCAGGTACTGCGGCACACTGGGACAAGCACCCAGCTTCCCCCTTCCCTCCCGTCATCATTAGGTGTCATGGCAGCACCCAGGTGTCCCAAGCCTGACCTTCCAGCCCCACTGCAGTCCCCCAAAGGAAAACTGGGGTAGTGGCAGGCAAACCAGAGTCCCAGACCTTGGATTGAAACCCACGCCCATAGGTTGGAAGGGACTTACCATAAGAGCTGTGCTGGATGAGGGCCCAGTGTAGGAGATACAGGTGGCTTTTTGGGGCACATCCAAAGATGACCCAGAGCAGGGCAGGGGGGTGGGTACCCCAGCATCCTACCTGCACACTGATGATGTTCCCCCCATACTGGTACAGGCGTGGCTTGATCTTGGGTAGTAGGACATGGAGCCAGGAGTCCACAGCTGCGAGGTAGGCTGGGCAGACAGAGGGCAGCTCAGTGGGGCTGTAGTGTCCACTCCAGCCTGCACTCAGCCAGCCCTACCAGCAGAAGGACAGAGCAGACAGGGCCAGGCCAAGTATGATGGGGAAGCAGAGGTGGAGGATGAGCCATGGGTCTCCCAAAAGATGGAGAAGAGTATGGGAAAGACCACACACAGAGGGCTGATGCATGTGTGGAAAGAGACCAGCGTGCCAGGACAGGACCCAGCCTGTAAGGACACGGTGGCCACATGCTGAGGCTAACCGGGGTCAGAGGAGCGCAGGACGATGTCTGGTTTCCACAGCAGCCAGGCAGGCAGGCCACCCTGGAGAAACACCCACAGCTGAGAAGGAGGCACAGAAACTGCTCGGCAGCCCAGGCTGATACAGAGATGAACTCTGGCCAGGGCAATACTAATGCTTGGCACCAGAGCAGCACGTGCCCAGCAAGACAGCAGCCTGGGCACGGCTGGTATGGACACCGGAGTCAGCGTGACAGCCAGAATTGCCAACCACGCTGTGTCCTTCCTGGACCACCCGTCACCCCTCCATTCCAGGCCAGGGTGGCTGGGGCTCACCATCTCCCACTCTGCACAGATGTAGGGCCCCGGACGCAGGATCACCAGAAGCCCCAGCTCGGCTGTCAGGTCCAGGAAAGCTTCCACATCCCGATCCCCAGAAAAGTCATAAACCCCTGGCAACGGCTCGTGGTAGTTCCAGGGGACATAGCTGGAGCAAGAGGGGAGATGAGCATATGGGAGCTAAGGGTACCCTGCCACAACAGGGAACTGCCCAACAGTTCTCCTTCTGGAAATCATAGAATCACCTGGTTGGAAAAGACCTTTAAGATCATTGAGTCCAACCAAATTAGCTGGAGTGGGACTAGCCCAGGCTCATGCTTGTGTCTGCCAGGGGTATTTGGGGGGCCCAGTCAGCTTGGCGTACAGGCTGGTCCCCACTCCCTGTGATCAGAAAGCTCCACTGCTTCTGTCCCTGCCCTGGGGACTCCAGAGACCCCAAGGGGACTGGGGCTGTGTGCAGTCAGGGCTGCCCCTGTCACTTACACTTGCACAGCGTTCAGCCCACTCATGGACATCTTGAGGAGTCGGTCCTTCCAGGCAGGGCGCGGGACACGGGCGTAGTGGATGCTGCCTGAGATGTAGCGGAAAGGGGCACCGTCCTTGCGGAAGCAGTTGTCCTCATAATCCAGCTTGAAGGAACGCGCCGGGTGGGAGGCCTGCAGCAGAGAGGCACTGCTGGGGGGCTGCAGACCCTCCCCAAACCCAGCTGCCCCCTCCCATGCTCCCTGGGACAGAGACTGGTGGGGGCTGAGACAGCCCTAGCTCCTAGGGGGACCCTCCCCATTGTCATTGCAGGGATGAGATACTGTGCTGTCCTGGGAGAGCCAGAGGGACAAGTAAGGCAGCCCTCTGCACTGCCTGGTGGCCTCTCTTTGCCAACCAAGCACCCTGCAGCTGAGCTGGTGACATTTTGGGGGTGGGTGCTGGTGGGGAGGGTGCTGGGAGGGCAGGCAGGGAGCTGGGAGTGCAAGCAGACCATTGGAACGGGACACAAGCTGCAGGAGGGAGCCAAAGCAGGAAAAGCAGGAATACGGGGCAGGAAAGGGAGGCAGATCCCAGAGTCATCCTACCAGATCCTTCACAACTCAGCCCCGCCTCTCCCAAACTTTTTTGCCATGTTCGCTAACCTGCGTGTGTAGGAGCCCTGCTGTCAGCAGCAGCACGAGAGCTGGCAGCTCCATCCTTGCTGGGCGCTCGGCAGGCCCAGGATGGAGGACTAAGGGGGATGTGGACGTTACCGTCACATGATCCTTCTTGGCCAGCACCAGGCACTTCCTCTAGGTCCTAAGTGCAAGCAGCTGGAAAAACTACACAGCTTGGGAGGAGGGAGTGTGGGTTAGGGGCTGGGTGGCTCTGGCCTCACACATTATCCCCCTCAGGGCCCACCCAGCACAGGATTGCAGGCACCCAGCCAGCGAAAACATCTCGGGGGCGGGTGACACACTATGGTGGGCGGGGGGGTAGGAGACCTCATAAAAGAGGAACATCAGACATCAGGAAAAAAATTTCTTCACGATGAGGATGTTGAAACACTGGCACAGGTTGCCCAGGGAAGCTGTGGATGGACCCTCCTCAGAAGTGTTCAAGGCCAGGTTGAATGGGGCCTTGAGCAGCCTGGTCTGGTGGGAGGTGTCCCTGCCCATGGCAGGGGGGTTGCAACTGGATGATTGTTAAAGTCCTTTCCATCATTCTATGATAAAAGTGTCCCCACCAGACCAAACACTTTCGGAGAAGCCCAACCCCCTTACTGCACCAAAGAGATGGTGATGGAAATGCCGGTTACGGCTCCGGGAACGGGGAGGCAGCTGCTCTCTGTAAACATCCCTGGAGCAGGGCGGGAGCCTGGGTGACAGCGCTGGTGACAGCGGTGCCCGGAAGTGCCACAAGGCAGGGCGCAGGGTGACGCACTGCTAGGGTGGCCTCGCCCCCTCCGTTCCCTGCCCCTTCCAGGCGCGTGACTTCGCTCCCACCTCCCAGCTCTGGGGCAGCGGCCCCGCCCTCCGGGTAATGCGGTGGGTGTTGGCTTGGGTGACGCGGTGGGTGACGCGGTGGGGTGTCGCGGCGGCGGGCGATGACGCGGGCAGGCGATGGGGCAGGCGCTGTGCGTCTGCTCCCGCGGCACCGTCAGCCTCGGGGGAGCGCGGTACCTGCTGCTGCACCGCCTCGCAGAGGGGTCCGCGGGGCACGGGCGCGGGAACGGGGTGGGGAGCGGGGCGAGGGGGGATGGGGTATGGGGGATGCTCGGGCACGGGGGATGCTCGGGCATGGGAGGGGCTCGGGCATGGGGGCGCTGGGGCACGGGAGGATGCTTGGGCGGGGGGGCATACACGGGCGGGGGGGGATGCTCGGGCGCAGGCAGGGCTCGGGCATGAGGGCGATGCTTGGGCATAGGCAATGCTTAGGCATGGGAGGACTTGGGCATAGGGGATGCTCGGTCATGAGGGGATGCTTGATCATGGGAGATGCTCAGACATGGGGGGCTCAGGCACAGGGGGATGCTCTGGCATAGGAGGGGCTCGGGCATGGGCAGATACTTGAACATGGAGGGGATACTTGGGCTGGGGCAGGGCGGGGGGGGCAAGCTCGGGCGTTGTGAATGCTTGAGCATGGGAATGCTTGGGCATAGAGGGGCACTGGCATGGGGGGATGCTCAGGCACGGGAGTGATGCTCGGGCACGGGGGATGATTGTGTGGAAGGTTGCTTGGGCAGGGGGTCATGCTTGGGCATGGAGGGTACTTGGGCTTGGGGTGATGGCTCCAGACATGGAGGTGATGGTCAGGCACAGGGAAGATGCTTGGGCTTGGAGGGTGCTTGTGTGTGGGATGCTCTGGCATGGGGGGACAGTTTGGACATGGAAGTGATGCTTGTCCATGGAGGGTGCTTGTGCATGGGAGGACGATCAGGCATGGGGGTGTATGCTTGGGGGGTGAGTGATGCTTGGGAATGAGGGGGTATGCTTGAGCACAGGGTGTGTTTAGGCATGGGGGAGATACTTGGGCTTGGCTGGAGAGATGCTTGAGTATAGGGATGCTTGTGCATGGAGGAGGATTCCCATGCTGGGTGGCAGGGATTGGTCATGCCCAAGAGTGGGCACTTAGACCCATGGGGGTAGGGGTAATTGGGCCCATGGGCTTCTTCATGCAGAGTGGGTTGCTTTGGGTGCCTGAAAGGTGCCCCCAAGGTGGGAGGAATACGTGTGCCTGGGGAGTTCCCGTGGAGAGGGTACAGACACCTGCTGCCCTCTGCCCCTCTCTTCTGGGCACAAGGCCCTGACCTGGGTGCTACAGTGGTGGGACATCCAGCCCCCTTTGCACTTGGCTCCTTGCAGGGGCTTCAGCTATGTGGACCTGGTGGAGGGGCTGCGGGACGGGCGCTTCTATGCCCTGAAGCGCATCCCATGCCATGACAAGGAGGACCGCCAGGCCGCCCTGCACGAGGTTGAGATGCACAACCTCTTTGACCACCCCAACATCCTGCGTCTGGAGGCCCACTCTATGGTGGAGAAGGGTGCCAAGCATGAAGCCTGGCTCCTCCTGCCCTATGTGAAGGTGAGAGGGACTCCCCTGACCACCCCCACCCACTTGCCACTGGTAGGTAGTTGTGACCAGATGCTTGCATTTGCCAGGGGGGCACCCTGTGGAGGGAGGTGGAAGCACTGCGAGAGAAAGGGACCTTCATGCCGGAGCAGCGGATTCTCCACATCCTCCATGGCATCTGCCTTGGCCTGCAAGCCATCCACAGCAAGGGCTACGCGCACAGGTGGGGCACTGGCAACCCCAATCAGAGGGGCTTGGCAGGGGGCCCAGTGGGTGCTCAGCAATATCCATCCCTGCAGGGACCTCAAGCCCACCAATGTGCTCCTGGATGAGGATGACCATCCTGTGCTGATGGACCTGGGTTCCATGAACCAAGCTCGCATCGAAGTCAACAGCTCTCGTGAGGCCATGGCTGTGCAGGTGGGTGCCCTGGCCCATCATCCCACCATTCTATTTCTGTCCCAAGCCCTTCATCCTCACCCTCACTTTCCTCTACAGGACTGGGCTGCCCAGCGCTGCACCATCTCCTACCGTGCCCCCGAGCTCTTCACGGTGCCAAGCCAGTGCGTCATAGACGAGCGCACAGATATCTGGGTAAGAATCTGCCCCCCTTGGCCCCCACCCCCCACCACGGGGCTGCCCTGACCCCCCCCCCGCCATGCTCTAGTCCCTAGGTTGCGTTCTCTACTGCATGATGTTTGGGGAGGGCCCCTTTGACTCCGTCTTCCAGAAAGGTGACAGTGTGGCTCTGGCAGTGCAGAACCCCATCGTTCTGCCCCCCACGACCAGGTGAGGCACTGGGGAGGGTGAGCCTGCTTCCTGGCAGCCCGCTGTACTGGGCACCATGTGGACCCTGTCTTTTCTCCAGGTACTCAGCTGCCTTGCAGCACCTGCTCTCCTCCATGATGACACTGAACCCCCAGGAGCGCCCCAGCATAAATAGCATCCTCCACCAGCTGGAGGGGCTTCAGCCAGTGCCAGCAGGCCAGGACACCACGCAGATCTGAACCTGTCCTGTCCCATGGTGGTGATGCACCTCAAGGATGAGCCAGGACAAAAGCAGCTGTCCTCGTCCCTGCTACCCCGTGGAGCTGTTGCAGAGGGGATTGCTGTGCTCGGGACAGAGCTGCTGCTCTGTACCGAAGGTTTGTTGGATTTGCAGTGTTCTGTGCCCTGGATGCTGCTGGCTGGGTCTTGGTCTGTGCCCCAGGACTGTGAATCTGTGACCTGCTGCTGAACACAGGGCCCTCGCCAGCCGCTTCCTTCCCTGGGGGTTGCAGAGGAGGGTGCTGTGGGACCCCTCTGATGATGGCAGCTGTGGCCCTGCAGGTCTGCGCCCCAGGAGGGTCATTCCTGTCCAGGGCAGAGCTGCAGTCCGAGTTCCAGTGCAGTGCTGGAGTGAGGTGGAGGGTCCCAGTGCCCACCCCGCCACTGCCTGTTGGCACCAACGTTGCCTTGTGTTTGGAATAAAATATGTTCTTGCAGAGGCACGGATCTTTCCCTGTCTGTGGGGAGGGGGTCCCACCGGGACACAGGGTGAACAGGGCATGCTCTCTGGGTCAAGCAGCCAAGCGTGGCTGGAGGAGAAGGGCAACAGAGGACAGCCTAGGCAGGGTGGGGCAGCCAGAGTATTAGCAGTAAGCAGGGAAAGTTAATCCCAGGCCCCAACAAGCTACTAATGGGAGGTAACACAGCTCTGCAGCTGCAGCCCCATTCAGAGCCTCTGGGGCTGGGCACTATGCGAAGGGGCTCAGCACAGGCAGCAGCAGGGGTCCAGGAGCAGTTGGCTGCCCAACAAGAGGGAGGTGTGTGCCCAGGCAAGCAGAGCATGGGGACAGCACAACCACCCTTGGCTGGATAGGGTCACTGGGACAGGCAGCAGCTGGGGCTGCCTGCGGAGGGGGGAGGGGGGGAAAGAAAGAGTTGCAGACAAGCAGTTTCACAGGGAGCATTCCCTTCCTTTAATCCTCTCACCGCAACACAGCAGAAAAGCATCCGTGGGGGTTCACGCCACGCTGGGTGCCTTTGTGGGGTCCACCCACTGCACCGCAGAGCTGGGCAATCCCTTTGTCCCCACACTGTGGCCACAGGGATGGGATGCCAGTCTGATCCTACTGCCTTAACCACTCTGCTTCCTCTGGCTGCACATGGGGAGAAGTCCCAGCAGCTGTGTATCTTTTCGTGCTTAGGCTAAATTTCCTCCATGGGCTCCATGATACAATGCAGAGCCATAAAACATGGGGCTGTGTACCACATGAGGAAGCAGTATCCACCCGTTGCTGGAGCAAGAAGAAGGGTGGGATGTGTGCCACAGCCCTGGAGAGCAGACCCAGGTGCTCTTACCTGCATGGGGAGCAGGCTGAAGATGGAGCAGAGTGCTAGGAGGAAGCATAGCAGCACCAGCAGCAGAGCTGAAGCACTCACCACACACCTGACCTGGCAAGAAACCAATACAGCTGGGGGGTCAGTGGGAGACGTGGAGGCTCTGAAATGGTTTATTGCAAAGGGTTGCTGCAGGTAACACAGAAAAGGAGCACGGGCCTTTTTGGCAAGGGCTTCTTTACTCCTCACCCTCCTCTTCGTCCTCATAGGAGTCCAGGCCCACCTCCTCGTAATCCTTCTCCAGAGCGGCCATGTCTTCCCGTGCCTCGGAGAACTCCCCTTCCTCCATGCCCTCGCCCACGTACCAGTGCACGAAGGCTCGCTTGGCGTACATCAGGTCAAACTTGTGGTCCAGGCGAGCCCAGGCCTCGGCGATGGCTGTGGTGTTACTCAGCATGCAGACAGCACGCTGCACCTTGGCCAGGTCCCCCCCTGGCACCACTGTGGGCGGCTGGTAGTTGATGCCCACCTTGAAGCCCGTGGGACACCAGTCCACAAACTGGATGCTGCGCTTGGTCTTGATGGTGGCGATGGCGGCATTGACATCCTTGGGCACCACATCCCCGCGGTACAGCAGGCAGCAGGCCATGTACTTGCCGTGGCGAGGGTCACACTTCACCATCTGGTTGGCTGGCTCAAAGCAGGAGTTGGTGATCTCGGCCACTGACAGCTGCTCATGATAGGCCTTTTCTGCAGAGATGACAGGGGCGTATGTGGCCAGGGGGAAGTGGATGCGAGGATAGGGCACCAGGTTGGTCTGGAACTCGGTCAGATCAACATTCAGGGCCCCATCAAACCGCAGTGACGCTGTGATAGATGAAACGATCTGGCTGATGAGTCTGTTCAAGTTGGTGTAGGTTGGGCGCTCGATGTCCAGGTTCCTGCGGCAGATGTCATAGATGGCCTCATTGTCCACCATAAAGGCGCAGTCTGAGTGCTCCAGGGTGGTGTGTGTGGTGAGGATGGAGTTGTAGGGCTCCACCACAGCAGTGGAGACCTGTGGTGCAGGGTAGATGGAGAACTCCAGCTTGGACTTCTTGCCATAGTCAACGGAGAGTCGCTCCATCAACAGGGAGGTGAATCCAGACCCAGTTCCTCCTCCAAAGCTATGAAACACGAGGAAGCCCTGGAGTCCCGTGCACTGGTCAGCCTACAGAGAGAGACGCATGAAATTGCTCTGAGATGGATTTACTTGTGAACATCTGACTGTTCAGAACTCCTTCTGGAAATTGTCTATCCCTGCCACAGGCAGCTGCAAAGCCCTCCTAGGCACAACAGGGCTTGCAGCATGCTCTAACCCTCAGTAGGATGCTGGAGCCCAGCCCAAGTGGACATGTCTTGCTCTGTAGTCACCTACCAGCTTCCGGATCCTGTCCAGCACTTGGTCAATGATCTCTTTGCCAATGGTGTAGTGCCCTCGGGCATAGTTGTTGGCAGCATCCTCCTTGCCGGTGATCAGCTGCTCAGGGTGGAAGAGCTGGCGGTAGATTCCAGCCCGAACCTCGTCTAGGAGAGAGCAGGGGAGGGGTGAGCCTGGTGCAGGCTGGAGGTTTGAGCCAGCCGCCAAGCAACTAAATGGGTGTGTGCACCCATCCCTCACCCTCCTTCTGGCTCCGTCTGCTGCGGACACAGCCAAGGACACACAGTTGGCAGGGCCACCAGGAGCATCAGGTTTCTCTGGCAGATGGAGGTGGCTGCCACCTCTCTGCGCAGGAGCTCAGCTTCTGCCACCCACTGCAGTGTGACAGCACATCAGGAGCTGCTGTGCCGGTTGGGCTGGTTTCTCTCCTTGCACATGTGGTAGCAGAGACTACCAGCACTGCTGCCTCTAGGACAACTCAGGAACAAAAGCTGGTGCTTAGGTTTGTGGCTTGTCCTGGGGAAAGGAGGGCCCTCAGGTTGAACACGATGTAGGATACTACCAGCAGACCACAAGCACCCGCTTCTTGCTACCCATCAATGGATGTACCTCAGGATGTGCAAACACCAGCACTCACCAATCACGGTGGGCTCCAGGTCCACAAAGATGGCCCGCGGGACATGCTTCCCAGCTCCTGTCTCGCAGAAGAAGGTGGTGAAAGAGTCGTCCCCTCCACCAATGGTTTTGTCGCTGGGCATCTGCCCATCGGGCTGGATGCCGTGTTCCAGGCAGTACAGCTCCCAGCAAGTGTTGCCCATCTGGACGCCGGCCTGGCCGACGTGGACGGAGATGCACTCACGCTGGAGAAGGGGAGGCAGGGTCAGACCCTGGCACAGTTTTGCCCTGCTTGTCCCAAGGAAGGCTGTGTCTGGTGCCAGTGCCTCACAGCTATCTGCACAGGACTTGCTCCAGCCAGTGACTCCAGGGAACCTATTTTCCTTTGGGAGACATCCTGCATGCTCCTGAGGTGACCCACATGGCTGTCATTGGCCTCGGCTATGCGCAAACACTATGCTGGGTTGGGCGCCAGCTCTGGCCTTCCTCCTGCCCAGCCCTCGCTGTGGGCCAGTGGCCCCACGGACTCTGGCCAGGGCTGTCCTCCAGCAGTGTGGGGAGCAGAGCCTGGTTCAGTTCCCCTGCCCCAGCTGCACTGCCAGGGTCACTGGCAGCCCCTCCCCAAGCCACGGCAGCCCAGCAAGGGACTGAGCTGATATGGCCACGTACTCAACCCATGAGGTGCAGCTAGCACAGGAAAGCCTCCTGCTTGCTGCTCCAGAGCCAGGTGAGCACTCAGCCTCCTGGGATGAGAGGCCTGGGGATGCAGGTGCAGTGAGGGAGAGTCAGAGGAGGGCTTACGGTGAAGCCCAGCAGTCTCCAAGGCAGCACGGAGACTCCCTGGGCTACACAGTCCCAACCCTGTTCTGTAAGTGTGGGCAGAAATGTCGGGCATTTTGAGCTGGAGATGTGCCCCCTGCACTCCCATCTTGCAGGTGCAGGCCTGCTCCACTACCTCCTGCATCCCTACTCCACTAGCTCCAGCATCCTTGGTCCCCTGTCCCTGGCACCCCTCTCCTGCTACCCCTAACATTCCCGCTACTACCTGCATCCCTCCTCCTTTAGTCCCAGCATCCTTGGTCCTCTATCCCGCATTCTTCTTCTGCTACCCTCAGCATCCCTCCTCCACTAGCCCTGACATCTTTGGTCCCCTATCTTGCATCCCTCCTCTGCTACCCCCAGCATCCTTGCTCAGCTGCTCCTGCCACCAGTTCGACTGGCACCAGCATACCCACTGCCCTGGCTAGGACACCTCAACTCAGCCTGGGATTCCCCAGCGCTCTTGGCTCCCACACCCCCCGATTGTGCATCACTCTGACCAGTGATGGGGACTGTGCCCGGGCAGGATCCCGGCAGAGCCCGGACAGCGGGCTTGGGGGTGGGGGGCAATGCGGCTCCTGGCACGGCCCGGGCCGCTAAATATAGAGAGCCCAGTCGGGGGAGGAGGGGAGGTAGTGCCCGCTAGGCAGCTTGGACAGCATCCCCTCCCGTGGCATTCCTGCCAGAGCCCCCGGGATGAGAGGGACGGGACCCCTGCGGGATGGGAACAGACGGGAGGGACGGGACCACCGTGCAACGGGAGGGACAGGAGGGACGGGGCCCCCGTGGGAGTGGGCTAGGACAGGACCTCCGCGCGGTGGAACAGACGGGAGGGACGGGCCCCCGTGGGGTGAGGGACGGGACCCCCGTGCGACGAGATAGATGGCACCCCCGCAGGACAGGACAGAGGAGAGGGACGGGACCCACGTGGGATGAGAAACGGGATCCCTGGGGGACGAGACAGAGGGGAGGAACAGGACCCCCGTGGGACGAGGGACGGGACTCCGTGCGACAGGAAGGACGGGAGGGACAGAATCCCGCGGAATGGGGAAAGACGGGACAGACGGGAGGGACGGGAACCTTGCAGGACGTGCGGGACATCCGCGCCCACCAGCCCCGGCGCCGCCCCCTCTCCGGCCCCAGGCTGGCACCTCCCCCCCCGCAGCTGTCCTCGTCCGTCCCGCGGCCCCCGCTCCCACCGGAGGGGTCACTCAGCCCCCCGCCCCCAGCACCCTCCCTGTGGCGGGGGGTACCCATCGCCCCGGCCCCATGTGGGCGCGGGGGAGCGGGCGGGTGCGGGGGGGGTGCCGATTGCCCCGAGCAGGGCTGCCCAAGGTCACGAGGGGAAGGAGGGGATACGGGGGACCCGCCGTGCCTGGGCCTGCGGGGAGGGGTGCGGTGGGGTGCGGGGGCTCCCTGTCCGCTCTCACCATGGTGTAGCTGGGGGTGCGGGTTTGCCGGGGCTCGGTGCGGCGGGTCTCGGCGTGTGGCTGCGGCTGCCGCAGGCTCCTCCGCAGCGCCGTCTTAGGGGGGAGGGGCTTGATGAAGCTCCGCCCCCTTATTTGGATATATTTGCATGCGAGGCGGGAGTGCAGCGGGAGTCTGGTTCCTGCACAGGCAGGAACCCCAAGTGGCAGCGGCAAATGTTCTGCTGGCAGAGAAACAGGGCGCATGTTGCCACGCTGTGGGAAGAAGGTCCAGGTTCTAGCTCTAGGGGGTGCAGGTGATGCTCAGCCATCAGCATAGGGGGCCAGAGCAGGTACAGGAACCTTTACCCTGCTCTGCCACCCATTACCCCGCACTGCAGGATCTCTGATATTTAGGAACATGCCAATACCACCTAGGTCTCTAGAGAAGGAAAATGGAGGAGAAACACGTTAGGGACACATGTCAGGGTCTGGAGACCAGGGTACTCCTAAACATTCCTTTACCGCTTTGTTAACTCCTGGCCAGGAGCTGCTCTTCCCTCCTGGTGGGGACAACACCTCTATGAGACTGCAGATCACTGTGACAAATCCAGGCTGAGGGGCTGGCTCAGCTGCCAAAAAAAAGGTCAGTGTAATTTGTTTGCCATTAATGACTTGTGACTATGCTCAGAAGCAGCTCCATTTGAGCCTCAGCTAGCACAACCCACCTGCCACAGTCAGGACTGGTGCTGTTTCTGAGGACGCATGGACCACCAGCCTGGCTGCTGGCTGGGGGAAAAGCAGAGCATAGTGTCCTGCCTTGCACTCAGTGTGCAGGAGGGACAGGGCTCCGTCCTTGCTGCCAGGACTTGGGCTCACACAGCTTTCCCTGCCCACGGGGGTCTGGTGCTCAGGAGCGTGACAGAAGCCGCTGCTGTGTCCCTCTGCAGCAAGCACCACAAGATGCAGGATAATCTTTAAGAAAAAAGGAACAGGGCACAACTCCAGCTCCTATGTGCTTCTGGCAGCAGAGTCGGTTCTCTCTGAAGACATTGGCAGAAGATGTCTCTGCAGTGGCATCAGAGCAGTGCCCAGCATGAGGGGCAGTGACTGCTGCCCTGGTGCAGTGAGAGGAGCGCTCAGACTGAGGCCAGGGCTCTGGTCCCAGGCATGGGGAGCAGTGCCAGCAGCCCTGTGCAGTGAGAGGAGCGCCTGGCTGTGCTCCAGGAACTGGTGCAGTGCGGGGCTGGCTCACACTTTCCCCTCTAGCTGATACGGGATGCATGTCGGGAGGAGGAGGGCAGGGGAGGACAGCCCCTGTAGGTCAATATAGCTGGAGCATTAGTGGTAAGCAGGGAAAATTAATCTCTGGACCCAGTGTGCTGGATAATGGATAACAGAAATCTCTAGTTTGCAGCTGAAGCCAGGAACCGATGTTTGGACTCCTGACCACTGGGCAGGGCCCAGAGAGGACTCAGCATACAGTCGAGGGAGAACATGAACTAGGGCAGGCAGTGTGGGGCCATGTGCTCCAGGGGTACTGCAGGGCACTAGCAAGGCCAGGACAGAGGTGCTCCCAGATAGCAGACCCCATGCCAACATGTGCTGGGAAGCACAGCAGCACCAGCAGCAGAGCTGAAGCACTCACCACACACCTGACCTGGCAAGAAACCAATACAGCTGGGGGGTCAGTGGGAGACGTGGAGGTTCTGAAATGGTTTATTGCAAAGGGTTGCTGCAGGTAACACAGAAAAGGAGCACGGGCCTTTTTGGCAAGGGCTTCTTTACTCCTCACCCTCCTCTTCGTCCTCATAGGAGTCCAGGCCCACCTCCTCGTAATCCTTCTCCAGAGCGGCCATGTCTTCCCGTGCCTCGGAGAACTCCCCTTCCTCCATGCCCTCGCCCACGTACCAGTGCACGAAGGCTCGCTTGGCGTACATCAGGTCAAACTTGTGGTCCAGGCGAGCCCAGGCCTCGGCGATGGCTGTGGTGTTACTCAGCATGCAGACAGCACGCTGCACCTTGGCCAGGTCCCCCCCTGGCACCACTGTGGGCGGCTGGTAGTTGATGCCCACCTTGAAGCCCGTGGGACACCAGTCCACAAACTGGATGCTGCGCTTGGTCTTGATGGTGGCGATGGCGGCATTGACATCCTTGGGCACCACGTCCCCGCGGTACAGCAGGCAGCAGGCCATGTACTTGCCGTGGCGAGGGTCACACTTCACCATCTGGTTGGCTGGCTCAAAGCAGGAGTTGGTGATCTCGGCCACTGACAGCTGCTCATGATAAGCTCTCTCAGCTGAAACCACAGGGGCGTATGTGGCCAGGGGGAAGTGGATGCGAGGATAGGGCACCAGGTTGGTCTGGAACTCGGTCAGATCAACATTCAGGGCCCCATCAAACCGCAGTGATGCCGTGATGGATGAGACAACCTGACTGATGAGTCTGTTCAAGTTGGTGTAGGTTGGGCGCTCGATGTCCAGGTTCCTACGGCAGATGTCATAGATGGCCTCATTGTCCACCATGAAAGCACAGTCTGAATGCTCCAAGGTGCTGTGTGTGGTGAGGATGGAGTTGTAGGGCTCGACCACAGCAGTGGAGACCTGTGGTGCAGGGTAGATGGAGAACTCCAGCTTGGACTTCTTGCCATAGTCAACGGAGAGTCGCTCCATCAACAGGGACGTGAATCCAGAGCCAGTTCCTCCTCCAAAACTGCGAAATACGAGGAAGCCCTGGAGTCCTGTGCATTGGTCAGCCTACAGAGAGAGCCAAGTGAGATTCCTCCAAGCACTGACTTTGATGGAGGGAAGTTTCAGACTTGCAGGGCAGCTGAAGATCCCTCCCAGAGCACAGTACGGCTCACCCCATGCTCATACCCAGCTCAGGGGCAGCCACCTCCCTTCTATGGTCACCTACCAGCTTCCGGATCCTGTCCAGCACTTGGTCAATGATCTCTTTGCCAATGGTGTAGTGTCCACGAGCATAGTTGTTGGCGGCATCCTCCTTCCCGGTGATCATCTGTTCAGGGTGGAAGAGCTGGCGGTAGACTCCTCCACGAACCTCATCTAGGAATGGTCAGCACAACGTCAGAGGTTTGCTCACTGGCTATGGGGAAAGTGGCAGGAGCCACTGTAGGGACTGGCCCACAGAGAGTTGTTCCCAGAGATAGTGACCAGCTTCTTTGCCCATGGCGGTGCACTCACCGATTACAGTGGGCTCCAGGTCCACAAAGATGGCCCGCGGGACATGCTTCCCAGCTCCAGTCTCACAGAAGAAAGTGGTGAAGGAGTCGTCCCCTCCACCAATGGTTTTGTCGCTGGGCATCTGCCCATCGGGCTGGATGCCGTGTTCCAGGCAGTACAGCTCCCAGCAAGTGTTGCCCATCTGGACGCCGGCCTGGCCGACGTGGACGGAGATGCACTCACGCTGGGGAGAGAGAGGCACAGTCGGATTCCAGACAGGACCACAAATTCACTCACTGCAGCTGTTGCACAACCCAGGCAGGGCAGCTCAGGCCCTTGTCAGCTTGTGTCACACTGACCTATAGCATGGGTGCCTTGTGTCCATCCCAGTCTCCTGCCCTCTGCCAAATCTGGTGCTCTTTCTCCCATTGCTGCACTGCCTTCCTTGGGGGCCCAGGGTTATGGAGACCTATCTGCTGAACACAAGGTCAGCTTGTTCCCTGGACTGCCCCTGCCCACAGCCCTGGGAAGCACACAGTGAGCATCTTCTCCATTGTCTGGACACCCACATGGCTTAATGGCTGGGGTCCTGCAGCAGCTGGTATGGCCCCTGTTGCTATTTCCACAACAGGACTGCAGGCTGAGATGACAGAACATTACTCTGGGAACTGAGGAGGTGATGACACTGGGGATGAGTGCCCAGCAAGGGGGGTGATTCGCAGCAGTGAGTGGTTGCCATGTTCTGAGGCTTGGCTTCCCTAAATTAGCTCTGGAGGAGGAGGAAGTGTGAGCTACACTTCTTAGCTGAACCAAACGGCTAATGTGGGAGGGTCGCCTAGGTCAGAACTTCAAGGGCAGCCTCAGGTTCCCCAGGGGAAGCCAGGCTGAGGTGGGCTCAGCAGCCTCGCTCCCTTCAGGTGAGGCACCCCAGAACCTGCAGCCCTTTTGACAAGAACCAAAATATTCACTGCCTCAACCCTGCTGTTGCCAGGGACTCAGATGCGTCACTAGGCACAACTGAAGGAGAGGAGCATCCAAACCAAACCGGATTTCCAGAGCTGTCGGTTCCCTGCTGTGAGTCATCCAGCAGAGCCAGCCATTTTGCACTGAGGAGCACAGCAGCAACTTCCAGCTGAGGAAGTTTCATGGGTTGCAGCAAGTCCTGGCTCTATGCATCTAGGGTGCTTTTCATGATGCATTTCAGACACACCAGTGACAGTGAGGCATGACAGAAAAATAAGCCCTTGATACCCATGGTGAGGGGCAGAAGTCCACCTGCCCACCTTTCCCAAAGCTTAAGTGCGTGGAGCAGCAAAATGACACCTTCCTTATGCCTCCCAGCAGGTCCATATTAGAGGTTTCATATCAGAGGGAGGCAACACTAAGTCCTCCAGAAGCTTTAGGATCCTCAGCAGAAGTGCCTAGCAAACACTGATGCAACTGCAAGCACCTCTGGGTGGCCACAAGGAAGAACAGATGAGAAAAAACTCCTCCCTGGCCAAGGACCTTGTGAAACAGAGCGGGGGACAGAGGGTTCTGCTGATTGCTGCATTTCATCTGCCAACATGCAGCAGCCAGGACTGGCTTTAAGGAACCCAGTGCAGACAGCAGGCTAGGCAGAGCTCCACAGCACTGAGAACACAGTGGTGCTGGTCACCAGCCAGCAGCCTCTGCCTTCTTCATGGCAAGGTGTGACTCAGGAAGGGCAGGGAGCACGGCTCTGTGGGACAGGGTGCCCTGGCATCCTGGGTCTGGGATGCTCTACGCAGCAAGACCGTGGTGGCAGGGCAGCCCAGAGGCTCACTCAACAGTGATGGCCACTCGTGGGCTGTCCCCTGGCACCTGAGTTGCGGGGCAATGCGTGCAGCCACAGCTGGATGCTGCGTCCCAGCTCTGGGTGCACAGCCTGGGTGCACATCCTGGACAGAGGTGTCACACCGGGAGTCGGACAGGAACTGTCGCTGTTAAGGCAGAGAGGGAGGAGAGGTGAGACACGGCGGGCGTTTCTGGTGGCCTCCTTGCCTCGGAAATGTCAGATACTGGAAGCTCACAGTGTGCAAGGGGATGCTTAGAAGAGGGAGGCTGCTGGGAGGGAGCAGGTCGGAAGAGGAGAGGAGGGAGCGGGGCAGAAGAGGAGGGAGCCAGGCAGAAGAGACTGGAGCCGGTCAGGGCAGGCATCCAGCAGCTGCTCGCGCCGCTGGTCTCCCAGAGGACACCCCCGAGAATCTATGGGGGTCCTAGGCTGCTCGGGGAGCACCGGCCGGTTAGGAAGGAGGGAGGAAAGGAAGGACGGGGCAGCCCGGGCCGCCACTCACCATGATGCCGCCGCTCCTGCCTCTACCCGGCTGCCGCAGCTCCGCGCCGCCGGCTCAACTTCCCTCGCCGCCTTATAGTGGGGGCGGCACCGGGGCGGGCCGGCACGGCTCCGTGCTGTGGCACAGCACTGCGAGCAGTGCGCAGATTTGCATACATTTGCATAGATGTGGCTGGGCGCATAGACGGGGACCCCGGGGGGCAGCATCCCCCGGCTCCTCCCCGCTCCCTGCCTCGCAGGGACTACGAGACACGCGGGGGTCCCCTCGGGGGAAGGGCAGGGGGCATAAAGGTGGGCCCTTCCACCTACAGGAAAGGTGGTGAGGGACTTTTTACAAGGGCAAGTAGTGATAGGACGAGGAGGGACGGCTTTAAACTGGAAGGGGAAGATTTAGATTAGACATTAGGAAGAAATTCATCATGCTGAGGGTGGTGAGATTCTGGCATAGGTTGTACAGGGAAGCTGTGAATGCTTTCTCCCTGGAAGTGTTCAAGGCCAATTTGGATGGGGTCTTGAGCAGCCTGGTGTGAGGTGTCCCTGCCCTTGGGAGGGGGGGTTGGAACTGGATGGACTTTAAGGTCCCTTCCAACACAAACTGTTCTATGATTCCATGATCTTGTGAGAAATGTTGCTGCCCATGTAAGGGAGGGTCAGACCTAGATGATCTTTAAGGTCCCTTCCAACCCACACCATTCTATTGTTCTATGATTCTATGATTCTACAATTCTGTCATGCTATGCTTGCCAGTCTAGGCAGAGGAGCTTCCACTGCAGAGCAGAGATGGCACCTTCTTGCCGGATGTCCTGCTGGTAAGAGGTGTTATCCAGGGCAGGATTCTGTGTCTGAGAGAGGAAAATCAGCAGATAACCTGTCTCAGGTCTTCCCTCCTGGTGGGTGGAGGTGCTCGTGTGATCCCTGAGCAAGCATGGATCTGGGTCTCTGCCAGCCACCCAAGGCCCCCATGGAACACCTGAGAGAATTTCTGGAGAAAATATGAGCAGAGGAAATGCTTCAGAGCCAAGCACAAGCCTTCCTGGCTTCTTTGCAGATCAATGAGGAAAAAGTAGGAAAACTTTGTCCTGTCCTTTGCCACAAGCCCCTCGAGGACAAGTATGTTCTGCGGTTCTGTCTGAAAGCCCTGCCTGCTGATGGGTTCCTCCTTCTCCAGGTTGGAATTGTTATTGCCAGGTTGGTTTTGATCTGATTTCATAAAGCTTTATGAAATGACCGGTGAGGGGATGGAGAGAGCTTGGAGAACCTCGAAGAGGGTCTCTTTTGGTGACTTCACTGATATTTGGCTTTGCTACAATGAATTATGTGTTCACTCTTTCCTTCCCCTCCTCCAAAATGCTGGCAGCATCCACTGCCATGCAGAAACAGCCCTGCCTCTGCCCGAACCCTCCAACTTAATGAGTTTTCGCTGAGAGGTGCTGTCACCTCTCAGATTGCTTTGAAAGTTGAAAGCTGGAGCTAAATTATCCACCCACACAGGCCTTTCTTTGTGCCTGAGTCACCTGGAAAGTGTCACCTTCACTGATGAAGATGTATAAAGTGACTGAAAGCAGCAGTACTGCTGTGAAGCCTGTGCTGGTGTCTAAGCAACAGATTTTGAAACCTGCTGAAATGGCTGAGCCAAATGATCAGAATGAACTTAGTCAAGCTGGGCAAAAAGGGGATGGAGGATTTCCACAGAGATGCTGCAGGTTCTGAGAGGTGCTGAACCTGGACAGGATGCTGTGGTCACTAGGTAGCTGTGGAAATGCCTAAACTTCTCCTTATGGTATAAATGTCCTTTGAGTCACAGTATCACAGTATCACAGTATCACAAGGTTGGAAAGGACCTCTGAGATCATCAAGTCCAACCTATAACCTAACACTAACACTAACACTGCAGAGATCACTAGATAACACAGACCATGCTGATGCGTACAGCCTATGAGAGTGAGAGAGTAATTGGTAGCACTGAGGCATCAACATTTGAGCCCCAGAAGTTAATTGGTGTGAAAAGCAGTGATGGGATCATCTTTCCTGGTGAAAATCTTTGCTGAAGTGTCACTTCTGACTGTGTGCTTCCTAGCACCCTCCTTGCTTTCACGGTGCCAGTTAATTCTGAGGCATTTTATAGCATGAACACTTTGCAGCAGCAGTTGGAAGCACAAGCATTGGAGCTAGGTAGTGAGCAGACTTGCGGGCGGCTGTGCAAGGCTTGCTTGGTTCACTCAGCTTCAGAAATTTGGATGACAATCTGGTGGCACCTCGGGGTTTAAAATGATGTGATACTTCTCCAAGAGATGCCTGTGATCCATTTATATAGCATTCTGATAGAGAGCTGTAGGTGAAATGTCCCTGATTCATCATTGCTGCAAATGCATGCTTGCAGTGAAAATAACCGTTCAGATGCTGTTATGGCGAATAAACAGGGCAGAAGTGACTGACAAGGGAGCCATGAGTCATTCAGAGCTACGCATCTCCATGTACCTCTGATCTAAAAAGCCCAAACAGATGTCTAAGCTTTTTAGAAATACTTAAGAACAGCTGGCTAAATCCAGGGAGCACCAATGGGCTGCACCTTGTCAATGCCTAACTGCTCAGCAGCCTGCCAGATGCTGGTAGCAGCAGCCTGCAAGCACACGGCATGGGCTGAGCTCACCCTGCCTGGAAGATTTGTCCTGAGGTGACCCCTTTCTCACAGAGATGTTACCCACATGGCTGAGAAGCCCCAGCAAATGTTTTCAGACCACATCAGAAATCACAAGGTTGCAAGAGTTGCTCGGGAAGCATTTTCATAGAATCATAGAATCCAATTCATCACTTTCCAGAAAGAAGTTGGACCCTGCACTAGCACCCAGAGAGGTACAAAATTAAGCAAGCAAATTTTAGGCTACTGAGTCATAATTCACCCATATCTTGACAGAAGGATGGGAAAAACTGATTGAAGGTAACCCAGGGGCAGAGCCCCACACATTGCAGGGGAACCCCTGCCTGCTGCTACCCATGGACCCAAAGACATCATCCAGCTCTCAGGCAGACACTATCAGCAGAGCCTGCGGTTACCCGAATAAAGCCTCTCAAACAGCTGTCTCCTAGAAATACATTAAAGTCTGCCACACCTAAAAGAACTCAGAGCTGAAACTGGGGAGGAGATGACCCCTTTAGAGTCCCAGCTGATACACTCCACTCACACCCCAGTCCTCGCCTCTGTTTGCTGTGGAAAGCCCAAACTATTGTTCCTAATTTTCAAACCTCAGCTACACCCGGAGTTTTCCAGGCAGAGCAAACAGTGTCACAGGGCAATCTGGGGACATGGCTGTCTTGGGAAGGTAGATGAGACCACAGCTATGCTTTGGGTTCAGGGAGGAAGCCCAGTGCCCTCCACTTTAAGCCTAGCTTGGAGGGGCACAAGCAAGCACCAGAAAACGAATGGTGCTTCAGGAACTGGGCTCCTGTCTGCATCTTCAACCTCAGCCAGGATCTTCCTGAAGAGGTTGCATCTGTGCCTGCCGTGCTTACCCTTCACTCTCTCCTTGCACAGTTGCTCTCCCATAATCCTCTTATCAGCATGGTTCAGCAGGGAGGTGGAGGAACCAGGATAAACCTCCAGCCTGTAGGTGCTCTGTGCAGTTTGCTCTCCAGCAGTGGCTGCACTGGATGATACTTCAACACCCTGAGCGCAAGAGCAACCAGGCAGGAGGGAGCTTGGCCCAGTGCAGCCAAGCACTGCCTCCTTCTTGTCTGAGAACTCAGGCAGCAAACCGAGATGCAGGGCTGGTAAGCCCTGAGATCCAGAAATGCTCTGTTGCAGAGTGAATCATGATGACAATCTTCTCAAAGTAGAAAGGCAGCGCTGCGTTAACACAGGTGGAAAACATTGGCTGAGTCTGTTGAAACCATAGGGCTTGACTGCATCTTGCAGATGTTCTGGGTTCGAGCAAGTCCCGTGTGATGCTAACTGCTCGAGCAGCATCCTAGCGAGGCATCATGCAGGGTCCTTAAAGCACAGCTTGCTCCTTATGACGGCTCAGTGTTGTGCTTGAGTGCTACTGCAGCTGTAGCATGACAGCATTTGGGACATACTTTGCCATCCTGAAATGTCCTAGCACAGCATGGAGATGCCTAGAAAATGCTCCCTTTGCCATTCCTTAAGATACGCATGACTTGTTAAGGTCAGAAAGGGCTCTACCTTGTCTGGAGTAGATGGAAATGGTCCAGAGATGAGAAAGAAGGGTGAACCGAAGGCTGGACACCATGAGCTGCAATGACAGGCTGAAAGAATGGGGACTATCTAGAAGACCAAGCAGAGACTCAATAAAGGCCAATAAAATATACTAATGGCTGATGCAGACAGGAAGGGGATTAACTCTTCTACATGCTCAGGGCAAGAAGATGCAAGTTCAAGGCTTGCTAGCAGTAAGTGTAGTGAAGCATGGTTGTTTCAGGGTCAAGGGATCTTCATCAGTGGATGTTGTCAACAACCCATGTAGGGCATTTACTCCTCATGACCCCCTAGAATGCAGAAGCTAGTAGTGATCTGACTGGCGTTCTCTCTGCTGGAGCTGAAAAACAGCAGCGTAATTGCTGGTTCAGATAAAATTAAGTCAATTGTGCAACACCTGCTGTGTTGCCCAGAGTGTGTGTTGCTTACAGGAACAATAAAGCTAATTCCAGATCTCACTACAGTCCTAAGCCCTGAATCATGGGGCCGTGGCAAGAGCATGGGGGCACTCCCAGGGCTGCAGGCAGTCCCACACACATATCAAGCCCCAACCTGCAAGGCTAAAAGGGACCAGTGGACAAGCTGGGACTAGCTCTTTTTCAGGCACAGCAGCCCTGGGTGAGCAGACTCCCTATTTCAGAACCAGCTTCCCTGGCTGCCAGTGTCACTTACCTTTCTTCACGTCCTGGGAAAGGCAGCTACACACCCATGGGAGCAACATTAAACCACAGCTGTCTTATTGAAGTGACTTCACGTCAGGGCTCTGAGCATGCCTGGCATGAGCAAATTGCCTCCAAGCAGGTGATGGAGGGGCTGAGCATGCTGAGGTGTCTGTGTGCTCGCAGGGGATGCCAGTGTGCAGCACTGGTGGGCTGTGTGGAGGGGCCAGTGCTGCTTTTCTCTATTCCAGCAGCACTCAGAGCTGCTTGTGGGTCAAGCAGTGTAGAAACAGCTGAAAGCAGATCTGTGGTAATTCTGCAAGGCTGGGTGATGGTAGGAGCTCCTGGAGGGATATGGGTTACCCCATCAGGCTGGGGGTGGGTGTGCTGTGCATGCCCCAGCTAGGACCATAGGCACAGTAATGAGCCAGTCTCCATCCCTGGCCCTTTAGGCCTTCCTGTCTCACAAGTTCTTAGGAGTTGCAACAAGGCTGTGGTCAGCTCTGTTGCAATGGTGCAGAGTGTGCTTGTATGAGATGGCAGTGATGGGGCAACAGGCAGCAATCAATTTCCCCCCCTCTTAGGAGCACACGCCTCATCTGCAGGACTGTGGCTGAGCCCCTGGCCTCCAGCAGCAAGGGGGACAAGGCAGATGCATGTTGGGCAGCTCTGCAGATGCACCCAGTCCTTTGAGGTAGATAAACCCCTGCCAGGTGGACAAGCCCAGCATCCCCTGGGAAGGAAAATAATTCCTGGCACAGAAGCATCTTGCCAACAGCTCTTCTCTGGCCTGGTTTTCGGGGAGCAGCTGAGCCTCTGATGAGTGGACAGATGTGTGTGAGGAGGGCTTGTATGAGGAAGTGGGTTGTATATAATGCAAACATCTTGCCAGCCCAAAGGCATGCTGAGAATAGAACTGGGCTTTGAGAAACTAACCTGGAATCTTTGGGATTGCCATAAAGGTCATTAAAAGAAGAAAGAGGTGCTGGCAGCTGGACAAGCGCTGGTGCTTGTCAGAGGGAAAATCGGTTAACGAGATAAAAGATGCATTTAATAACCCAGCTGGGCAATGACTCCCAGGGTGCGCCTGCCTGGAGCTGTTTGTGTTTGGAGAGAGCATGGTATGTGAAACCAGGGCTGGGCACCCCACTCATTCCAGAGCTCCAGGCTAGTGGAGCTGTCTAGCTTCATGGTGGCTTTGGGTCACTGAGCTGAGACTTTCAGCTCGAGGCTGGCTCTAATACATCCCTGAGAGTGCCAAAACAGAGTTAACTCTGATATTGAGGGGCTGCACATGTAAACCAACAGCTATTCTGCAGGATTTCTCTGTTGTAAGGACTCAGGAGCCCTGGTTTGCTGGGATTACATCCCTCCTCATTAGGATGAGCCATCCCCAAGAATAGCCTAGTCAGAGCAATTAGAAGTGTTCTCCATCTGATGTAGTGGAAAACCCACCTTGCCAAACAAGCCTGATTTAATTCCTTGAAATGACAGGTCTGGCTACTCAGGGGAAAGGCAGAGATATAACCTGCTTGCAGTGGTAAGGGTGTCCATGGCAGCAGTGTTGGTCTGGTGCATGGTGAGGCAGCCTGAGGGACCCAAGTGCTGATGAATGATTAGCAAAGGGCTGCTGGGATTCTGTGGGGATCCCTACCAGGCACTGCCAGCTTCAGAACTTTAGTTAAGGGTCTTGAAATGAATCCCAGATTACGACTGATGAAGTTTGAGGGTGAGGAACTTGCAGAGTAACTAGTGACAAGACTGCCCTTTCCTCCCAAGTTGCAAATTAATTACTTTGCATTTCTCTGTAGTAAAGCAAATTTTGCTGCATTAAAGCAAATTTTGCTGCAATGGGGCCTTTTAATCAGCCAATTATAAACCATCCCTACCAGTTAAATGTCTGTTTCATTCCTCTACCAAGCTTAGTGCTATCCCTAATTTTTCTTAGTAAACATTTCTTATCAGTGTAGACCTTGCACCCATTCCTGAGAATTCCTACTACAAAGGCCACTGGCAGTAAATCATCTGGCTAACAGACACACGTTTGCTATCGATGCATCTGATGTGTCCTTAGCAATGCAGGAATATAAATAGGCTGGCTTGGCATGCCGAGATAAATATTCTAGGGCAACACAAAAAAGTGGATCTGGAAAGACCTTCAGCAGGAGCCGTGAGGCTCCTTCTTCTGTGGGCATGGAGAAGAGATTATTACATCCCACTTTGCAGCAATATTGTGATTTATGCAAATACTGTTATCATTATCTCCTGCCAGCTTCTGAGTAAGGATTTTATGCCAGTGGTGCTGATCTGAATCAGATGTGCAATCTTGCTGAAAAGCGATGACAAGTTTGCATAGCGATACCTGCTTTCCCTGCAGCAAGGCTGGACAGTATTATACACATTTTCAAGTCTTTAACGGTCTTCTGACAGAATCCAAATTAATTATTCTGTTACATTTTTTCTAGTATTATCAGTAATCTAGAGTTTTCTGGGCCAACTAGTTAATTTTATTAATGATTGGAGTGATTTCTGTCCTTCAGTCCTTTGGAATTGCCCCAGTTTTTCTACCTCTGTTCAAAGTTACCATTAGCTGCTCAGTAAAAGCCTCAGTTAGGTCCATTGATACCCTCAGTGCAGGCCTGATGAACTGAAAAATGTCAGTTTTAGCTGACTGGTGATGCTTTATACACTGATTTGTTACAAATGGCATCAAAATTACAACCCTTCTACATTGCATCTGCAACATCGAACTGGTATTTTAGGCACCTGCTATGGAAAATAGCAGAAAGCTTCTTACTGGCATCCTTTTGTGCTTTTTGTTATTTTCATCTAATGCGAATACATTCAGACCATCTGCTTTTTTTTTTATGTCACCCTGCTTGGCTCAGTTTTTGCCTTTGAGCCATGCCTAGCACAAAGGCAGTGGGCCAAGATGGGGCATGTAGGTGGAGGACATGATGAGGACTAGACAGTCAGTACCCCTAATCCTACCAGGAACTGTGGGAAATCCTGTCCAAGTCAGCTGGATATGAGAGTCTTAGTGCTTGAGAGTGTGTGGGCACAAGTAGCTTCTGCTCCTCTCTGTGGCTTAAGGGCTCCCCAGCATTTGGAGGGAGTGTGTGTGTTATGTCAGTCTTTTCATCACTCCTAATCTCCCATCCTTCTGAGGTCAGATCCAGCTCACACAGCCCCCACTGGCAGCTGGTTGTGGGGTGCCCTGCTCCCAGGCATCACCGGATTATTCAGGCTCTGCAGCCCACTTTGTTCCCAATTGTGTGCTAAGGTTGGGCATGAAGGCCCTTGCTGTCATGAAGATCAGCTGCTGTCTGGGCTTGTGCATGTGCTCGTTGTGGATAACTTGTTTAATCATGGACTTCCATCACCTTCACCAGCCTCTGATTCTGTTGATTTAAAATCACAAGCACCTCTGTTTTGGCTGGGGCAGCAGCTTCAGCATCAGCGCAGGCGAGCACTCCCATGGGGCCATGCCTGGGATGCACAACCTGTGTCTAGCAGATCGCTGAATCCATCCCAAAGTCATTGCCCTGCTTGAACGAAAGTCACCCTGACTGTGCTGTTTCTCATTTCTCTGTCCTGCCATGCTGGCTAAAAGCAAAGGGATGAAATTGCCTTCCTGGGCATTCATCAGTTCCTAGAAGATGCAATTTTGGAAAAGCCAGACAGGATGAGAACAGAGGCGCTTGGGAAAGAGACTGTGCAGGCACTGAGGGCATGGTGATCAAAACAAATATGAGAAGCACCGAAAAAAAAGGGTTTGGAGAAATCAGCTGTGCAGAAGCCAGGGGAGCTGGGCAGGACTGTTCACATGAGACAGCAGGATTGGGGCTAGAATAACATGAATTTTTTAAATGGATGTCTCACTCAAGTGATGTCCATGGCTGTCACCAGCCTCCACCCTGTCACAGCCTTTCCATGGGTGGACAAACCCACTGATCCTTTTTCTGAGGGCTGCTCTCACCCTGTGGCTGTGCCCAGAGATGGGAAACATGGCCATGACCACTGTTACTGTCTCTCTTGGGAACATGCTGGCAGAGGAAGATGGCATGGAAACGGTACTCAGGAACCTGCCTCGCTCTGCTCAACCACTTCTGACCCCATCCCACTGGCTGCACCTTCCTTTCACTCCTTGCCATATCTTCACACAGCTACCCCAGAGTGGGTACCTTCCCTTGGGGAGTGGGGGGAGTGGGAAGGGAGACAGCTGGGTGCAACGAGGGGAGCAGTAATCATGCAACTTGCTGAGCACACCACTCTGCAGCCCAAAAATCAAGAGTACCATTTTGCAGTACATAATTGCTGATTTTGAGGAGGCTGTGAAAGGGTTTGTGTTCTCCTGAGGAAATCAAAAGCTGAAATGTTATGCAGCATTGAAAAAAGTATCACTCTTAATATGTGGTTTGCATAATAATATAGCATGAGTTTATGATGCAATTCAGTTGGCTTCCTAAGTGATCAGGTAAAAGAAAATTGGTCCTTTGGGGTCCTCCTTCACTCACCTGAAAGCTCCCTTCTCAGAAAGCCCCAAGAGTATTTCACGAGCATTTTTGTGACCCTGGAAAGCTAAAACCAGAGTCACAACACATAAGGAAATAAGGAATTTCTTGAGACACTCAAGATGCTTGTGCTGCTTTTAAGCTACTGTGAGACAGACTGGCAAGTCGTTGCACCAGGATTGTGGGCGGCCCTAGGAGGGGGCTGGGTGCTGTGGTTGAAGGTCTGAGCCGTGTCAAGTACCAGTGGGTGATGGGCTGCCTCTTTTTGGCTACTGTGAAGGTGGCTGGCTTTGCTGATTTGACCACAGGAGTCATTGTGGCTGCTCTGGGGTGAGGTGTGGTTGGCACAGCATTCTCTCTCTTGCAAGCACCATTGTGGACTACTGACCAACTCTGTGTGGCCTCACCTAAGGACTTAGGGAGATGTAAGTCCTCCTCACTGCACATTCTTATCTCATGGGTGAAGGACACACATGCTGTGACAGCAGCAGCAATGCATTCCCCTAGCTCCAGAGTCCCAGACACTATGTGGATCCCTCTTCTTTCCCAGCATGGAGATCTGCCTGTCCAGTGGGCCCTCTGGGCCCTCCTTGTTGCAACATCAGCTGCAAAAGCCAGGGAAAGGAGAGCAAGATGCTAAGACACGGCTAGGTCTTGGTGGCATCTTCTCAGCTTTCCAGCCAGTAGGATGGGGTCCCTGTGAGACAGCCTGTGGCTCCATCTAGTGCTCATGCCAGCCTGGCCTGGGCCACCCCTGCACCCCTTACTGGGAGATAGGCCAAACTAAAGCCCCTGGCGAGGGCATCCTGGCCAGAGGCAGCCACCCCAGGGAGCCCATACCGGCTCTTGGGTAGGCAGGGACAGGAGGGTAGGGCTGCAGTGGCATCCAGGAAGAATAAAACCCCAAGAACAGGGAATACTTCAAGCAGTCACTCGAGGAAATCATAAAGTGCTGTCTGAAGGCAGGGGATGGGTCTCCAACCCTTGGAGAAGAGATGCTCCTTGGTGCAGGAGGTGCCATTGGCATTTTGCCTGTCCCCATGACCACCCAGGCTCCACTGCTCATTGCTGAGAGACACTCTTCTTGGGAATGGCTGTCCTGAAACCTGACCCTGAGGAGTGCTGGGTGTAGCCTAACATGTGGGTCTCCCCAGCCTGCCAGGTAAAGCAGCACTGGGAAAGTTTGCCAGGCTTCCAGATAGGGGTTCACAGGAGATGAGGAACACACCCCAGCTGCAGCGCAGGGCCAGGGGGTCCAAAAAGCTCTAGGCTTGCAGAGAGACCATGCTTCCTCCTTATCCCATCCGGACAGCAAGGGGGAATGGTGTGATCTGTATGGCCAGGACAGGTACGTGGGTGCAGGTGAGCGGTTGAGTCCGAGGATGGGTGAGAGCAGTGCCTCTGCGGTGGCTGTTCAGGCAGGGAGCTGTGCACAGAGTGCTCACCAAATCTGTGGGCTGTCCTCTGAGCCCCGGGGTACCACTCGGGGTGTGCTGCTGCTCCCAGCAGCGTAAGCAGGGTGGGGAGGGCACCGGGCTGGCGATGCACAGGGGTGTTCCAGGCGGCAGCTGTGCAAGAAGCGCACACCAAAGCTGTGGGCTGTCCCCTGAGCCCCGGGGTGCCAATCGGGGTGCCGCTCAGTGTGTCACTGAGTGTCCAGCGGCTCTGCACGCGCAAGGCTGGGAGCGCACGGGGCTGGCGATGCACAGGGGCTACAGGCTGCACTCCCCGCCCTCCCGGCCGAGGCTCTGAGTCACCCGGGCTGTCCCTCCCGCCGGCCTCTACCGCGGGGACCGGCGGGGCACCGCAGCCCAGCGGCTGCTCTGGGCAGTGGCCGTGACCACCGAGCCAGGTCAGTGCCCCCCTGCCCCCCGGCACACATAGTCACAGGGGCCGGGGAGGGCTCCAGCGATCCCAGCGCCTGCCGGGGCTCCCCCCGTGCCCGCTTCCCCCGCAGCGCCACGCAGGGGCCCGCCAGCCCGGGAAAGCCACGGGGTCTTGGCCAGGGGCGCTCGGGCACAGCGCGGGGGGAGTACCCGCAAGGTCCCCGCCAAGGCGCGGGGATGGGCGTGGGGGCGGGGGTGGTGCCAAGGATGGAGATGGGGATGGGGAGAAAGAGGAAAGGGACGGGGAGGAGGACGGAGATGGGGAGGAGGATGAGGATGGGGAAGGGGGGAGGACGATGGGGATGAGGCCGGGGAGGAGGCTAAGGACGGGGAGGGGCGGCGCCGCGGCCGGACACGTCCGTGCCGTCACGGGGCGGGGGGCCGGGCCGGTGCCGTCACAAGGCGGCGGTTGGGCCGCGGCCGCTGCCCGTCCCCAGCGGGTCCCGCCTCCAGGCCCCGCGGCGGCCCGGGAGGGCTCGGCGGCGGCGCTCAGGTGGGCACCGGGGTTGGGGGTGGAGGGGCGACGTGGGGCAGGGGGAGCGGGGCTGTGCCGTGCTGTGCCGTGCTGCCCCCCGCCCCGCCCCCGGTGGCCCCGCTCCGCTGTCGGTACCGAGGGCAGGGGGCGGGGACACCGAAACTTCCAGCAGCGCCCCCGGAACGCGCTGTTTACAGCCGGGCGGGGCGGTGCCAGTGCTCCCAGTGCCGGGCTGGTGACGCTGCCAGTGCTGCTCGCCGCTCCCAGTGCTGGACTGGTGGTGCTGCCAGCGCCGCTCTTGCTCCCAGTGCCGGGCTGATGACGCTGCAAGTGCTGCCCACTGCTCCTAGTGCCGGATTGGTGCCAGTGCCAGTGCCCAGTGCTGGACTGGTGATGCTGCCAGCGCTCCACTCCCAATGACGGACTGGTGCCAGTACCCACGCTGCTCCCACTCCCAGTGCCGGACTGGTGCAGGTGCCAGCTCCGTGCTCCAAGTGCTGGACTGGTGCCTGTGCTAGCGCCCAGTGCCAGACTGGTGCCAGTGCCACTCCTGCCAGCTGAGGTGCCCAGATGGTGGTGGGATGAGTGCTGGGGGAGCGGTTGACACCCCGGGTTGGGGGGCTGGAGAGGCGGCGTCCCACTTCCCTTCCCAGCCCGGTTGCAGTGCCCCGAGGTGCCCTGGCACTGGAAGGGTCCCTGCTGAGCCGTTAATCCTCTCCGGGCGCTAAGCACATTAGCGGGCTGCTCCTGCTGCGCACGCCCCCCCCCCCCCCCCCCCCCCCCCTCCACCCCAGGACAGACCCCCCTGGCAGGAACGAGAGGGAAGCTGGGGCAACAGAGGGAAGGGGGACAGCAGCGAGGATCTCTGTCCCCTTGCTTGGACAAGTTGGGGTGATGCAGGTGGGATGGCAGCATGGTAGCAGCAGGGGGACCCAGTCTGGGGCTGTGTGTGTGTCCAGGTGGCTGGGGAGCCATGTGTGGGATGGCTGCTGAGTCGCTCTCAGGGGTGACCTGTGGGGTGCTCAGGGTTCCTTGCGAGGGCAGCCCATCTTGCACCTGGTGCTGCCAGGCTGTACCTGCAGACCCCTGATGTTGCTTTCCTCCCCCCTCAGTGACTTCGTGGGACAGACGCACGTCATGGTGGACTACTACGAAGCGCTGGGGGTGAGCCGCAATGCCACCGCCGAGGATATCAAGAAGGCGTAAGTGCATGGCAGGCGTGCCCCTGCCAGCTGAGCAAAGCAGCCCAAGGCCCCCCCCATCCCAGTGCCAGGGGTGGGGCTCCCTGCGGGGCCAGTAGGGACAGGGCCCAGCTCCAGAGGTGACAATCCAGCCTTTGTTTCTTTTGTGTTGAGGCCAGAGCGGGGCTGGGCTTTGCTGCTGCACAAAAACATCTCTTGGTGGGGTTTGGGCCCATTGTCCCAGCTCTCAGCCTGGGGCTGGTGAGGGAGGTAGGTCCCACTGGTGTTTGGATGCGTCCCCTTTCTCTGGGAGGATGGCAGCGGGCTGGGGCGCAGGGGGTCTGCTGGTGTCAGGGTTTGGGGACTGGAGCTCTCAGGGAGAGGAGCAGCATGTCCCCTGGCATGGGGATGAGGCTCTGTTGGCAGGTTGCATGCTGTGCCTCGAGCATGCATGGAGCCTCCTGAAGCTCCAGCCTGGCACCCTGATGAGGTCTTGCTGCTCTCACTGGGGAGAGGCATCATCACCCAAGGGTTAAGGCCTTTGACACCGTTCCTCATAGTAGACTCCTGGAGAAGCTGACAGCCTGTGGCTTGGACAGGAGTGCTCTGTGTTGGGTTAGGAATTGGTTGGTTGTCCAAGCCCGGAGAGTGATAGTGAATAGTGTCTCGTCCAGCTGGCAGCCGGTCACTAGTGTTGTCCCCCAAGGGGTCGGTGTTGGGCCCGGTCCATTTTAACATCTTTGTTGATGATCTGGACGAGGGGATTGAGTCTATCATTAGCAAGTTCGCAGACGATACCAAGCTGGGAGGAAGTGTCGATCTGCTGAGGGTAGGAGGGCCCTACAAAGGGACCTTGACAGGCTGGAGAGATGGGCTGATTGCAGTGGGATGAAGTTTAACAAGTCCGAGTGCTGGGTTCTACACTTTGGACACAACAACCCCATGCAGAACTATAGGCTGGGGACAGAATGGCTGGAGAGTAGTCGAGTGGAAAGAGACTTGGAAGTGATGGTGGACAGAAAAGTCAACATGAGCCAGCAGTGTGCCCAAGTGGCCAAGAGGGCCAATGGTATCCTGGCCTGCATCAGGAATGGTGTGGTCAGCAGGACTAGAGGAGTTATCATCCCCTTACACTTGGCACTGGTCAGGCCGCACCTTGAGTACTGTGTCCAGTTCTGGGCCCCTCAGTTTAAGAGAGATGTTGAGATGCTGTAGTGTGTCCAGAGGAGAGCAACAAACATGGTGAAGGAGCTGGAGAACAAGCCCTATGAAGAGCGACTGAGGGAGCTGGGGTTGTTTAGCCTGGAGAAGAGGAGGCTCAAGGGAGACCTTATTACCCTCTATAACTACCTAAAAGGAAGTTGTAGGCAGGCAGGGGTTGGTCTCTTCTCTCAGGCAACCAGTGACAGAACAAGAGGACATGGTCTCAAGCTTCATCAGGGGAGGTTTAGGCTTGATATTAGGAAAAATTTTTTCACTGAAAGGGTGATTGGCTATTGGAATGCGCTGCCCAGGGAGGTGGTGGAGTCATTGTCCCTGCAGGTGTTTAAAAACAGATTGGATAAGGCACTTAGTGCCATGGTTTAAATAGTTGGTGTTGGGTCATAGGTTGGACTAGATGATCTCAGAGGTCTTTTCCAACCTTGTGATAATGTGATATAGGGGTGGGCTGGTGGCTTGCCTGGGATGAACAGAGGCAGGGGGCAGAGGTCCCTGCTGGGGGCAATTCCTAAGAGTGGGTGAGAAGCTGGGCACCTGGTCCACCTGCCGCCAGGAGTCTCCCAGTGACCTCTGGTCCTGGCACACCCATGACAGAGCCTGGGAAGGCTGTGAACATCGTCCAGAGGTGGTGCCGAGGGCACCTGGGGAAGGCACAGACTGCACTTCTGGGGTCATATGGCAAATACTTGCTCAGGAAGTGAACCAGTCCAGGAAGCTCCTGTTTGATCCCTGAGGCTGTAGGGCACTGGGTGAAGCAGGCTCAGGGTACACAGAGGGTCAGAGGTTCCCTGGCACAGGAACTGCTTCCGCCTGAGGGCTGCTGCATACCCATCACTACCCATCTGTGCAGGTACAGGAAGGCCGCGCTGAAATGGCACCCGGATAAAAACCCAGACAACAAGGAGTACGCCGAGCAGAGGTTCAAAGAGATCGCCGAGGCGTATGAAGTGCTGTCAGACAGTAAGAGGCCACTGTGCTGTCTCACCTGTCACTCCTGCCCTTGGGGCTACTTACCATGGGGTGTCCTCCTGCTGAACTCACCCAGGTGGTATCCCTGGATGTTTTTGGGAGGTAGTGGGTCCCTCCAGGTTTACTACCCTGCTTGTGGGGCTTGGTTACCTCCACACACATCTTCCAAAATGGCTCTTGGGATAGATGCTGGGGTTCTCGCCTCTGTGGTGAAGTCTCCCCAGCAGGGCTGAAGTTTGCGCATCCTTTCCTGATGCCCTGACTTGGGTTTGGGAGCAGTGCTGGCAGAGTAGAGGCTCAAGTTTCCCAACTTCTGCAGCTCCATGCTGCTCTGCCCCTCCCTTGGCCAGGGGAAGCATTGGTGCTTTTGCCTGTGCTGCCGATCCCAGCCCTGCACTGGCAGCTGGCTTCCCTGCAGGCCACTCTCTTCTCCTTCCAGAACAGAAGCGCAATGTCTATGACCGTTATGGCAAGGACGGACTCATGGGGGCAGGTAAGTGGACCAGGAGGCCCATGGGGAAGTTAGTGCAGCTCTGGATATAGCCCTGCCTGAACACCCAGAATGAGCCTGCGTCCTCTGGAGCTTCCTGCCCTTCTGGGGGTTCTGACCTGGGACTCTACTTAACTCTGAGTATCTTCCCTCTGGCAGGACCAGGAGGCTCCAGAGCTGATGCCGGGGCACCCGAATTCACTTTCACCTTCCGCAGCGCTCACGATGTCTTCCGGGAGTTCTTTGGCGGACGAGACCCCTTTGCTGACTTCTTTGGTGTGTGGGAGGTCGTGAGTGCCAGGGGCTGGCTCTAGGGCATCTCTCTGGCCCTGGAGCAGCTGCTGAGTTCAGTGAAAGGATGCACAGCTGACCCCGCAGGGGGGTCTCTGTGGCAGTGCCCTGCTCCTGGCACAACAAGCTGTGGGGGTGATGCTGATGGGGAGGGGTCGCCTGCCTTGCAGATGAGATGCTGCCCTTCTCTGAGCTGCGAGGACCTGGCTTCCGGCACCACGGGGGAGGCCGCTTCTTTTCCCCCTTCCCAGGATCCTCAGGTAGGAGACACTGCAGCCTCTGCCTGGCGAGAAACTCCCAGGACACTGTGTTCCCGTGCACAGGGTCTGTCCCCTGCCTTCCTCATGCCGCCCACCCTGGTTCTGACCTTGTTGCTCGCTTCTCCAGATTTCTTCACCTCGTCCTTCAGCTCTGGTGCTGATGCTGGGCTGGGCTTCCGCTCCGTCTCCACCTCCACCACCTTCGTTAATGGCAAGCGCATCACCACCAAGAGGTGAGAGCAGTGGTAGCCCACCTTGCCCCTGGGGACTCCCCTCATTGATGGTCCTCAGCCCCTGCAGCGATGCTCTGGCTTCCTGGCTGATGGCTGTCCATCCATCTGTCTGTCTGCAGGATTATTGAGAATGGACGGGAGCGGGTGGAAGTGGAGGAGGATGGGGAGCTGAAATCGATACACATCGATGGTGAGACGTGGCACTACAGACCGACTGGTTGGGGACTAGCAGTGCCACAGCCTAGCACCCTTTCCCTTTGGGGACATCTCTCCTCCTCGGGTGGCCAGGAGGTGCTGCGTCCAGCCTCCTGCCAGCTCTGGGGAGCTGGAGCAGACGTGACGCCCATCCCCTACCCCTGTCCCCATAGGTGTCCCTGACGATATGGCCCTGGGGCTGGAGCTGAGCCGCCGAGAGCAACAAGCGTTCCCCAGCCCGTGCCCCCCCTCACCCCCACCATCCGCTCCACGCCAGCCCCCGAGCTCCTCACCCGTTTGCCTCTACACGGACAGTGACGATGAGGATGAGGACTTGCAGCTGGCTATGGCTTACAGCCTCTCCGAGATGGAGGCCGCGGGGCACCACCGAGCAGGTGGGCATGGCCCCAGCGCCCCACCGGCACCAGGGGGCAACCCGGAAACCCCATCCTCTGCCCGCAGAGCCCGTGGTCCCCGGGGGGGGCTGGAGCAGGAACCACTGCGGGCTGGCAGCCCCAGTGCCGTGGGGCACGAACCTGTCCCCAAAGCAAAGCATTGGCACTGCCCCCTGCTCTGAGCGTGGGCTTGGAGTTGTGACCCCCCGCTCCTAGGGCAGGGGGAGGAAAGCGGGGCTGGGGGCTCACTGCCTGGGACTTGGCTCTGGCCTCCGCAAGCAAAGGGTGGGGGTGTCTCTCCTGCCCTGCCTCCTTGCTGCTGCTCAGTTGGGTGGGTACCTGGGGGGATCCCGATACGGGGTGGCTGCCAGAGTTTGGGGTTGTGGCTGGAAAAGGGGCCCGTGGTGAGATTCTAGGAAGAGAGGCAGCTCGCTGCCCTGGCTGCTGGATGTGTGGGATGCCCAAAGGCTCTACATACTGCTTTCTCCTTGCCTGCCCTACAGCCAGGCAGGGGCTCCAGCCGGTGCCTCCCTGGCTGCTGCTGGCCCCTGCTCAAGCTGGGGCTCCTTGGTCGGGCCCTCCCTCCTTGCAAAGAGGGGTGCATGCATGGGATCTGCTTGGTGCCTTGTGTCTGTATTTTCCCTCTGTTTGCTATCAGTCCTGCCTTGTACCACCTCCTCCTCTGTTCCCCTATTGCGGACCGTGTCTGGTCACCCCTTCCCTATGCCTTGGCTTGGGGGCACTGTCTCTCCCTGCTTCCTGCACCAGCAGTGACCCGCAGTGATGCCCACAGGTGTTCCTACCCTCACCCTTGCCCAGAGTCCTGCCTTGGCTCTCCTCCTTCTTCTCCTCCTGGGACCTTCCTGTCTCCCTCTTTGCTTCTCACCAGCCCTGCATCAAGGAGGGTTTCACGGGTGCTGTTGTATCCCCCCCTCCGCTTGTCTCCCCAGGTGTGTTCTGAGGCTGCTGTGCCCAGGGACCGCGCACGCCCGCTCACCCACGGAGGCTGTCTCAGCCAGGACTCCGCTTTATCCCTGCACGGCCACCCCCTACCACCCCCTTCCCCCAGCACCCTCTGGCTCTGTGGGACGTGGTGAGGGGGTGGGTGAGAGGGTGGAAGGCATGACAGGGCTTATGACTGAGCATTACCTGGGGGCTGGGTGGATGCTCAGAGGAAGATGCCCTGGGCATCACAAGGTGTGATGGGGGGCTGGAGGGGAGAGGGGGTTGCTGTAGATTAGGCTGCTGGGGGATGCTGGCAGCGAGGGGCAGCAAGGCTGGGTTCAGCCAGCAGGGCTGGGCTCTGCCCCCTCCTCGCTGCAGCCCACCCCCTCCCCGAACCCCTGCTGCTGACAGCCATCAATAAACCTGTTTGCAGTAGCTGCTGTCTGTTGGGTATCTCTGGGTTAGGGGCTGCAGGGTAACCCCTTCTCTGTTTTGGGGAGATAGGGTGGTCCCTGTTGCGCTGGTCAGGCACTTACGGAGTGCTGGCTGTGCTCATGCAGGGATGGTGGAGTGTTTGAGGGGCTCCCTGTAGAGCATCCCAGTATCACCCCCACATGACACACACAGAGAGTCAAGAGGCCAGGCCTGGCTGCAGCTGCACAAACGCGACACGAGAACTTTATTCACATCAAGATACAAAATTATATTTCTCTAGAAATTTCTCTTCTGCTCAAGTGACAAGGTGGGGAGCACACAGAGGGGACCCAGGGCTGGTCCAGGCATCCCTGCACCCAGTGCCCCCGTGCTGGGGGGGGGGGACACCCCTGCCTACTTCTGCCCCCTGCTCTGGTGCAGAGAGGGAAGGGGAGGATGCAGGACTGCCAGGTTGAGGGGCAGGAGAGCATCCATGGGGGCCCACAGCGATCTCCCATCAGCATCACCTGGTCCCCTCTTCCACAGGGGACAGGGTGCAAGCCCAGTCCTCTCTGTGGTGCCAGTGGGTTTGATGGGGCTCTGTGCACTGCACAAAGAGGGGCTGAGCCATGTGTCCCTAGGGAGAAGGGCAAGTGGGGCTGAGCGAAGCGGGAACAGAGGCAGCAGCACAGACAGCAGTTTAGGGTGAGAGCAGCCCCTTGAGCAGGGCAAGGAGAGCGCACAAAGCTGGGGGCCATGGGGGAAGACGAGAGGGGACGGCTCCTTGCCATCACTGCGGCAGCGCTTTCAGGATAGCATTCACTTCCTCAGCCACAGCCGTCAACGCAAACTCGAACTGGTCCTGGGGGATCAGAGAAGGGGGCATGAAGGTCCCTGCCAACCCAGCCCTGGGGGCTTCATGTGCTCAGGGAGAGAAGAGATCCCCAGTTTGGGGAGTACCTTGGTCTGCACCATGCCAGGTCTCTGGTCTCGGATGTGTTCCAGTGTAGCAGCTATGTCTATCTCCTTCACCCCTGGGCAGAGAGGGAGAAGAGCAGTAGGAGTGGGTCCGTCAGTCGAGGACACTGCCCCACGCACCTCAAACAGGGCAGAAGTGCTGCTACCCTGCACCTACCTTTGGCCATTCGGTTCAGGACCATGTCAATGAGGATGTAGGTCCCAGTCCTGCCAGCACCATCACTGCAAGACACAGACACTTGGCCCGTGGGGACAGGCTCCAGGGACTGGTCCTGGCCAGCAGGTCCCAACGTTGCAGGCCCCCATTGCCCCCCTCCAAGCCCATCAGTACCTGCAGTGCACAATAATAGGGCAGGAGCGACCCCGGTAGCACTTGTTCACCTTCCTGCAAGGACAAGAGGGAGGAGGTCAGTGCCCTGCTAGGCCGGAGACAAGGCTGCACTGGGTGCCCCTCACTGTACCGAGACAGGAGGGCAACAGGTACCCCACGATGTGGCCCTAGGGGTCCAGCACATGGCTCCTCTCCAGTGGTGCAGGCCATGGGACACAGACCATAGGTAGAAAGAGGGCAGGGCAGGGAGAGGACCCTTGCTCCACAGGTGCCCAGCCCAAGAGAGAGGAGCAGCAGCAGGAACCCTGGAGGGAGCAGCTCTGGTCCAGTGGGGCACGAAGCTGGGGGCCAGGTGCCAGCAGGGCTCCTGGCATGCTCCATGCAGCAGGCACGGCTGCCAACGATCACTTTTGTGACTATGCAACTGGAGCCAGATTACTAGCTGCAAATCACAAAAATGACGCCGGCAGCTGCGAGAGAGAAACAGACAGAAAGAGAGACAGAGAGAGCATGAGAGGGGCTGAGAGGAGGGTGATGTGCTCAGGGATCCCTTCTACTGCCCTAAACTGGGTCCCCAGCCCCTGGGACAGTGGCCAGCCAGCCCCTGGCAGGAACCCACCACCAACCCAGAGATTCTGAGAGCCCAGCAGGTGCTGCCTGCAAACCTCCTGGCTGCAGTCCTGGCCACCCCAGTCCTCTCTCCCAGCCAGCTGGGGACCCACCTCTGGCTGCAGGACATGGGCAGTAATGGGCCACAACTGCTCAAGGCTGGCTCCAGGGGTTTCTTCTTGCACCCTTTACTGTGAGGACAGTGCCAGGCAGTGCTGTCCCCCATCCCAGCTCCTAGGAAGAGCACTTTCCCAGCCTCCCCATGGAGGCTGGAGAGCCCTGGCAACCTCAGCTGGAGGCTTCTTGCCCAACCAGGTCTGCCAAGCCTCATCTCAAGCTAGCCAGAGCCTGGCAGTTCTGCTTGTCCCCATGCAAGGCAGATCTATGTCCCCCCCAGCCAGTTCATGCCATAGCCCTGATCCTCCTCACACCAACACCAATGTCCTCACCCCTCAGTCCCTGCAGTCAGGGTCACTGCCGGCTCCCCAGGGCCTGGTATGGTGCTGGGGGGCACTCACCTGCGGAAGTCAAGGAGGGGCCGGGTGGTGGCAGGGATGCCCTCGGCCGGCCAGCTGAGAAAGTGGAACTGCGTCAGGGTGCGGGTCTCCTGCGACTGAACATTCTTCAGGTAGAAGCTGCGCACCAGGAAGTCCTCACACCAGATGTGCTCTGACACCAGGTTCACCTGCCCAAGAGAGGCAGCCAGGAGGCATCAGTGCTGGGTAAGGGGGCTGCACTCAGGGTGTCGGTGCCTGGAAGAGCAGACCTTGTACTGGGCTACCAGCCACACTTGCCTCATAGATGTGGTAGAGCGAGGAGCCTTCATCAGGCCAGTAGCGGTCACACTGCTTGACGCTGTCCTCAGCCAGTGGACTCAGCATGACAATGACAGTGCAGCCATGCTCCCACACCATCTGTGGGCAAGCCACAGCAGGTGTCACTGCTGGGTGACAACACATGCAGGAGGGCGGCAGAGCCACTGTGACCCATCTGGTGGGCAGCACCCAGAGAGACCCCAATGGGCTGGCACAATCAAGTGGCACTCACCTGCCAGAAGTCAGCAATGGTGTGGGACAGCGGTCCCTGCGTGGCAATGTACGCTGGCATCCGTGGGTCATGCTCAATCTAGAGCAGGAAAGGGGGTATCAGACTGTATTCTCCAGCCAGGGGTCAGGAACACTGGGAAGAGCAGGGGGATACTCCGGGGCAATGGAAGGGATGAAGAGGGAGCTTCATTCAGGTGCCACAGCCAGGACGGAAATGGATTTTAACTACATCTGAGTAACGAGGCAGGCACATTGATCGTGTCCATAGCCCACAGGAATATGAGCTTGGTGTGGGCTCCATCCCATATTGGGAGTCTTGCCTGGACTGAGCACATTAGAGTGTGGTGGTGGGGCAGGAGCCCACAGTGATCACTCACGATAGGACTGGCATTGATGAAGTCACTACGGGATGGGTTGCTTTCTGCTTTCAGCTTGATCCGCACATGGTCATCTGGGAAAACAGAGATTAGGGAAGGTTGTGAGTGCTCAGGGGAGGTGGTTCAAAGATGCACCTTGGCACCAAGCATCCCCATGCTCTGCACTACCCTCCTGCCACAGCGCTGGGAGCTGGTCCCTAGGGCAGGGCAGCTGGGATGCTCACAGGGTACATAATCAGGGTTGCGGTTTTTCTTCAGGTTGGCTTCGCTCTGGGCAATGGAGCAAACGCTGGGCTCAGCCTGGTAGGTGCAGAGAGCCTGCCACTCCTTGGCCAGTCGGTCCCGGTTGCGGAGGTGGTCCTCCATGTAGGCCTGAGACAGAGGGGCGAGGGTCAGCCTGGCAGCTGGGGGCAGACACAGGGGGCTGGGGAGGGGTGCAGCCACTCCATCGGACCAGCTCACCAGGATCATGTGTCCGGTGGAGATGTCCATGTTGGACTGGACGGGCTCCTCACACCAGGAGGGCGTGCTGCTATGGGAGCTGGGGCTGGGCTGCGGGGCATCGCTGAACTGTGACGAGACACTGCTGACCCGCGAGGTCTCCACTGGTGCGGCTGGTGCCTCAGTGCGGCCAAAGAGCGACTTGGCAGCCATATGCTGTCGGCACAGCTCCTGGGGAACCCCAGGGAGAGCCCTGTCTCTCCATTGCAGTGCTGCCAGAGGCAGCCCCGTGCACCCAGAGCCATGCTGAGGTGGCAGTGCCACTTCCCACAGGGTCCTGCATCCCACATGGTCATACCTGGTACTCGAAGGTGGTGTCAGCGGCACCCTCGGGCCCCAGGGCAGCCAGGCGCTCCTTCTCCCGCTGCTTGGCATGGCGCCTGAGGCAGAAGGCTGCAGCGGCTGCAATGGCGATGCCCGCCACGCAGGCCAGTGCAATGAAGGTCAGCAGCACCGAGTGGAAGCCATCCCCGAAGTGGGACGGTCGCGAGTAGGCAGCAGCCTCGTTTCTCTGGGGGCAGAGCCGAGCAAGGGTTACCGGGGGGGAGGGGGGGGGGGAGGCGTCTACATGGGTCTGGGGGAGGGGCAGAGATCCCATTCTACACCACATTTGGGGTAGTTGGGGGCTAAACCTGAGCAAGGGCACTTGGTGCTGCAGTGATTCTCCCAGCACCCTCAGCTGGAGCAGAGCTGGTGTCACTGGGGTATTGAGTGTCACCAGGGCAAGGCTTGGTGCACCCAGTTGTGTGTTGCATGGGGTGTTGCTCACACTGGTGTCCCTGGGGCTGTAGGAGCGGGACAGAGCCTGGACAAGCCCAGGCAGCAGTGATCTGCTGCTCCCCTGCTCCCAGCAACCCAGGGTTGCTTCTCTGGGCAGGCAGTAGTCCCCTGGAACTCAGTTTCAGTGAGCTCGTGCCTAGCTGGAGATCGACAAGAGCCAGTTCAGCCCAAGGGATTAACAGCATAGGATGGGCCACTGCATTGTTAGAACGTCCCTAAATGACGCTCGGTTCTCCCCTGTGGCCACCACTCTGGGGCAGGACACAAGGGGGATGTACCAGCACTGCCAGAGGGCTGGTCCCATCGCAGCTGCATTGGCTGCTGGACAGGTCCTCCCCGTCACTGTCCTCAGCTGGACCACAGAGCAGCCCGTGCCACCTTGCAGGGAGTGCGTCCAGGGCTCCTTCTCCACTGCTGGGAGGGCAAGCCAAATCTGTGCTAGTTCTGTATGGGACAGGAAGGTGCGGAGCCCTTGCTGGATGAGACCTCTCCCCAAAGCTAAGCTCCCCCCAGAGCCTTTTCCCAGAGCCACTGGTGATCAAGATGGTAACCCCAATGAAGTAATGTCCTGGGGCAGCACAGGGATGCTGGGGCATCACCACCACTAATTACCCTGTGCCCAATAAGGTGCCAGAGCCCAGCATTACCTCACTGCCACAGTCTCCCATTGGCTATGAGCCTGATGAGGTTACCGAGGGAACACTGCATCATCACCACCCACGTCATCAGCAACAGCATCATTGCCTCGGGATGCCCCCACCCCAGGGGTTCCCGCTCCTGCCTGCTCCCCTCCTCCCCAGCCTTGTCAGCCCAATGTCTATGGGCCACTCTGACTGCTGCCAGGGCCCAGCCAGCCCCACAGCCAGGGGTACGCACTAAGGCCAGCACCTCCCAATTCCCTGAGGCACCCAAGCACAAGCAGCCCTGCAGCCACTAGAAGTGTTAGAAGGTCTGGAGACATCAGCAGGGCTTGAGGGGGCAGAAGGGACCTCCCTCCCTATGCCTGCCTGGGCCCTACTCTCCCCTTGTCTCTCTACATTGCTCCTTCTCCAAATCTTCCACTAGACCCACCAAGTTCAGAGCCTGGAGAGGGGGATGAAGGAAAAGCACAAACTGATCTGGACTGGGGTGGTCTGTGCAGAAGAAGGCTTGCAAAGCTGCCTCAGCTGCCTCTGCGCTCCAGCTCCATCATTTCTGCCAACTCTCCCAGCTCCTGCCACTTGCCACATCAAAAGGCATTGTCATAGCGACGCTCCACATGTTGCTGATGGAGATAGGTTGCCTCAGTGGCCAGGTCAACTCTCTTCCATGGCCACTGCCTCCTCCAAGGTCTCCCCCTTCCTTCCTCCCTGACCATGGCTATAGCCACCAGGCAGAGGGTGGGAAACAAGGACCTCAGGTTGGGTATGTGCTGCACAACTTGCCCTCTCCAAACCATGAACAGGGGAGCCAGGCTCAGTCCCCCATCTCCCACTCCCACTTTTCCCAAAGGAGACTGTTCCTGGGATCCCCATAGGAGCACAGGGAGGGGGTGCCTTGCACTTAGCAGATGGCTCCTGCTCCTTCCCTGCCTTCAGATGAGTTGCCATTCTCTGGGGGCACGATGACATTTTGTCTGCCTAGCTGTGGTCTCTGGGGTACTCTGGGCACAGCCCAGCGCTGGGGTGCCCAGGCTCCAGCTAAGATGTAGCATGCAGGCTGGAGGAAGGTGAGGGCAAGTATGAGCTCTGCAGGGTGCAGCCTGTAGCCCTGTGGTCTTCGGTGGAGGAGGGAAAGCGTCTGGGACACCTTCCCAAACTGCCTTCAAACCCTGTGGAACCTTTGTTTTGGAAAGAGTCGAGTGCCCTGGGTGTGCAGGTGGATGGGCAGCATCATGCTGCTGGGTGGAAGAGGGTCACTGGAGCACTCCTGCCCATCTCAGATAACCTCAGTCTGTCTCCAAACCAGCAGCCTGAACACAGCCCAGAGCCCTCTGTTTCTCAGCTGCCCTGCAGACCCACAGGGACAGCTTGTGCACAAAGACCCCTGTGCCCCAGTTAGGGGCACAGTGCACTTCCCAACCTGTGCTTGGCAGAAGCACCCCCATTGTCCTGTCTCCAGCTGCCCCAGCTCAAGTGACTGGTTTTTTGCTCCTACCTCTCCCACTCCTGTTTGCACAATCTTCAGGCCCAGCTCTGTCTCCAGCTCTGCCTTCACTTGCTCTGTGGATGAAGAGGAGATGGTCAGAAGGGTGCTTCCCCTCCACCTAAGAGACCGCCCATCATAGACAGAGCCAAGGGATGTCCTGACAGCTGCCCACCCCACACCAGCTCAGCCAAGGGCACTGGGGTGTCGGGTGGGGGCCTCCTCTTCCTTGTCTCTGGGAAGAAGCATACCATAACTTGGGCAATGGGGGGAAGAGAGAAGCAGGACCCCTGCCCAACTTACCAGCCTGGCTGGCCACATCTGCCAGTGAGAGGTTCTGGGGGTTCTGCTGGATGCGGAAGGTGAGTGCGGGGCCCACAACGCTGCCGAGGAGGGGGACACACATCATGAGACTGGGAAGTGCAGATTCCCTCCCCTTTCCCACTACAGCCTGGTTCCTCCTGCCTCCCTGCCTGAGGTGGCTGTGCATGGGCGGGGCTGTCCCAGCAGCACCCCATAGCCCCGCTCTCCTCACCTGATATTGATGAAACTGGCTGTGGAGAGGTGGAGGTGCTTGGCGAGGAGCTCCAGCAGCCGCACGCCAGCAGCCAGCCCCAGGGGCCTGCGGGGACAGTGGCACAGTAAAGAGTGGTCAGAGGGGTAGAGCCCCCACTCCCCATGGCCTGGGAAGGGGAGCAGGCAGGCTGAGGTCTGTGTTGTCTGCAGGCCTGTCAGGGCAGACAGGAGGTAAGAAAATGGGGGAGATCTGACCCCTGCCTGGCACACAAGCATGCACAGAGGCAATTGTGCATACACTTGGCCAAGCTCTTTCCAACCTCCCTCTGCAGCAGCAAGCTCTAGCCTTGATGTGGGCTCAGAGAGGAAGGCTTTGAGGTGGAACAAGGGCTATGGATGGAGAGGGGATGGGGAGCTGACCCCACCAGAGACCTAAAAAGGCTCAGCCAAGCACATGGAGCTGTAACATCCAGCTGCTGGGGGATACAAATCCCCTACACACACACATCCTCCTGCCCGATCTCTGGTTCTTACTTCTGGTCTGTGATAATGTAGCTGTATTCGTCTGGTGGTCGTGTGCCTCGCTGCACCCCATTGTTCTTTGCCTCCGTGTAGCTCTTCTTCTCCACCATGATCTGCTTTCCGGGGTTGCGCGTGTCCTCCCTGTGTCCTGACTGTAGCTCAGCCCTAGGGGCTGGTGAGGACAGCGCCCTGCCCCTCAGCCCCTCCCCCGGGATGCTGCTAGTTGGGATTTTGCGGGGTGACACTGTGGAGGAAGGGGACACTGGCTCCTCCCCATGCTGCATGTCCCCCTCAGTCACCTGGAGGGAGGCAAAGGGAGAAGCTGGGACCTATGAGGAGAGCCCTGGGGGGCTAGCCCCCACCTCCCCGAACACATATATCCCACCTGCGACGTTGCACCTCCTTCAGCTCCAGCCTGCTGCAAACCCACACGTTTTGCTGTGGGTGCTTCAGGGCCAGCAACACCTAGGAAGCAGAGAGGCACAGGTCCTGCAACACCCATCCTGTGATGCAACACCCTCTACCCCAAAACGGGGCATGCTGGCCCCTGCCCACCCTGTTCCTTCACACCACTCACCAGAGCTCTGGAGAAGCTGGAGGAAGGTGGAGAGGCTGCTCAGTTGCTGGGGGCTCAGCTCCGGCAGCCCCAGGCCATAGCTGGCCAGAAGAGAGGCCAGTCTCTTTAGGGAAGCATCTGCAAGAACACATAGCATCAAGTTGGATGCTCCACATCCTCACAGGGACGACAGGCTGGGGATGCAGCAGCCAGAGCAGGTGGGGTTGTGGAGGATACGCTGGTCACAAACACAAAGCCAAAGAGGAAGGGGAGCCTCTGCCACGAGGAATGTGGCTGTGGGGACAGCATAGGGATAAGGGCTGGTGCCTGGCTGGAGGACTTCGTACCCGTCTGTGCAAGGGATGGCTGGACAGCCAGAGGTGCTGGCTGCTCCCTCTCCTCCATGTCCCTGTAGTCATCAGGGAGCCGTAAGCTGTGCTGAAGCCTGGTGCTGGCAGGGTCTGGGTGGCTGGCTTTATCTCTAGGCAGGGAAAACAAGCCTAAGTCCTGGAAGAGATGCCCTCCATCTGTCCCTGTCTGTGTGCCATAGGAGGGCATAGGCCCAGCCCCAAAAAGGGCCTGGGCAGGGACCCTGCTCAGCAGAGAGGAGGTCTCGGAGCTCTGCCTCGCTGAGCCGCTGGGGAGCTGGTGAGCATCATCCTGGTAGCCAAACTGCAATCAAAACACAGAACCACCATGGTCAAACTCCACAGGACCCTTGCCACCCCACGGCAGGGGTCACCAGAGTCGGGGGGGGGGGGGTGGGGTGAGGGGGAGAGTACCCCAGCACTGGCAGAAGGAGAGTGCTTGGCGTGCATCTCTACCTTTCCATCTATGGGAGAAGGGTGCCTACCCCCATGGCTTACTTTGTGGTAGGAGTAGGGGTTGAGCAGAGCCTCCTCATAGCCCAGCTGGGGTGGAGGGGACAGCAGGAGATGCTCCAGGTACCGATGCACCCGGGGGGAAGGCAGCAGCGGTGGTGGCTGCCCCAGATGCTGAGCCGCTGGTAGGCCAGGGTCCACAGGGAGCAGGCCTCGCCGAGGGGAGCCACGGAGGGGCAGGAACCTTGGGGTGAAAGATTGATAGGGTGACTCACCTGGGTAAGGTGGAAGTGTGTCCCCAAACCTCACCTGGGGGGCAAAGCACTCACAGACTCTGTGGCTGGCACTGCCCTACCTGTCCCTGGCTGCCGACTCCAGCGAGGGCGGCAGGCGGAGGCGGGGGATACGCTCCATCTCCTGCGAGATCACATACTGGGTGATGCCATCCTGCCAGGAGAGTCCTGCCACAGGAAGGAGCTGTGAGACACAGAGGAGGCCTGGGGTCTGCCAGGTGAGCACACAGGAGGCCAGCAGGACCCCAGACAGCCTGAGTGTCACTCAGCACTGTTGCCTGTCATCCCTTCCCCACCAAGCCACAGTGACCCCCAACACACTTCCCCCTTCACCTTGTGCCATGAGATGCCGCAAGACATCCTGCAGGCGCTGGAGTATGGGAGAGGTGACCTGGAAGTAGGGTCTGTCCTGCACGGAGCCCACCTGGCACTGCCCAAACAGCCCATCTGCAAGAGAGGAGGGGAAATGGGGCTGAGTAGATGAACATCCCGGGGCGAAGGTCTCTGTATAGTCCCATAGTCCCACCTTTTTCCTGCCATGCCACCCCACAGTGTGCACCAAGTTCCCCTGCAAGGGATCTCCACATCACTTCTAACCACTTACCCTGCACACACACCTCTTGGGGGGAGCACAGCCTCCTGTCGAACAGGCAGCCTGGGACAGACAGACAGACAGGCCAGTCAGCACAGCCTCCAAGGGGGCCCCAGTGGGGCCTGCTCACCACCAGCTGCTTGGGGGTCCCCCGCTCCCCAGGAAAGTGCCTTGGGAGTTCAATGTGGTGGGTGGTGGGCACAGCCTGGTAGCCCATAGAAGGTTCTCAGGGCCAACATTTCCCCCATCCCCAAAGGCAAGATGTAGGCTGTGTATAAAGCCTGCCCTGGCTCTGGGCAGTGGCCTGGAGCTTTTTGGGGTGTCAACAGTTAGGAAAGGAAGGCTGAGGGTGCAGGCACCTGCAAGACTGTGTCTGTTGCCCTCCTACATGTGGCACTATGAGGCAGGGACACAGTCCTGCATCCTGTGACACAGGGGACCCACTCTCCCTGCAAAGGGGACACCAAAGCATGCATGCAGCGGGGAGGGGTGTCTCTCCACCCTCGTCGGGCGGCAGCACTTGGGCAAGGGGCGGCTTCTCCCTTCCTCTCCCCCTCCCATCTCGGTCCAAGACCGTCAGCAGCGAGACAGCAGCAGGCGATGACTCAGCCCCGGATGGCGAGGAAGGAACGAGAAAACAACCGGGGGGAGGGGAGGGAGGGGCCCGCCAAGCCCGCCGCAGGGGAAGGGGGCAAGTGAGGATGGGGGTCCCCAAAACCCGGCCCCCCACGGTCCTGCTCATCTCGGGGCAGGGGGTGACAGCATGTGTGGGGCACGGGGCCCTGTGTCGGGGGGAACATCGGGTCTGGGGGTGACAGCATGTGCGGGGCTCCGGTGCCGAAGGGACCCGGGGAGGCGAACGCGGGGTTCGAGGCCCCGGTGCCTGGGGGACTGAGGGGGACGCAGGACGGTGCGCGGTGCCGGGCGGGCGCTGTCCGCGGTGCTGAAGCGGCGCAGCCTCCCCCCGCCGGGACACCTCGCTCCGCCGGGAGGGGCGGTGGCCCTGGCCCCAGGAGGCTCCACCGGGCAGAACGGGGCTCGGCCACGGCCGCTCCGGCCCCGGCCCCGCCTGCTCCCAGAAGCAGTGGAGCTCCCGCGGGGCGGTTGGTCCCGTCCCGGCGTTCTCGAGCCCGCCCGAGGACTGGAGACACAGCAGTCCCGGGGTCCCGGCGGCGAGGCAGCGGCTACCGGGGCCGTGCCGGGGGGTTGAGGGGCTGCAGCCCTTCTGCTGCAAGCGGCACCCGGGACCCCCGGGCAGGAGCCGCACAGGCCGAGCTGGAGGAGAGAAAGCGCACCAGCCTGCCCTTGCGCTCCGGGCCGGCCCGCGCTTACCGACGGAGGACGGCTAAAGGGAGGAGAGGTCTCGGAGGGAGCCTCCGCCTCGGTTCCGCATCCCGGCGGCAGCCCCAGGCTTTGCCCTGAGCAGGGTCTCTGGGCGAGCGCCGCCCTGCTCCGTCCCGTCCAGCCGGCCGCAGGATCGACAGCGATGCTGCAGCGGGCGGGGTACCCCGGGGCCAGCCCCAGGAGAGACGAGCCCTACTGCCGCTGGCGCACTCGTGCTGCCGGTACCGGGCTGCCCCTTCCCGCTCTCCGCCGGGGGCCAGGCCCGCCGCTGCGCGTGGTGACAGCGTCCACGGCCGCGGTGACAGTACCGACTGCTGAGCCCCCTGCCCCGCCGTTCCCGGGTAAGCGCGACCCCGGCCCTCTCGCTGCTCGGGTGCCGCCCTGCCCGGGTCCCCAATCTCACCGTGTGCGGCGGTGGCGGAGGCGCCGCCGTCCCGCAGCAGCCCGCGGCCGGCCAGGAGGAGGAGGCAGAGGAGCGCCCGGAGGAGCCGCCGCCCCATACTCCGCTCACGGCCGCACCATGGCGCACCCGCCGGCCGCGCCCCCGCCGCCACCACCAACCCGCGCCCCGCCACGCCGCGCGCCCCGCCCACCGCCACCTCTCCGTCAATGGCGCACCCATCCTTGCCGCCGCGCCACGCCCCCCCGCACCTTAGCCAATCAGAGGCCCAAGCTGTTTCCCCCCCCGCCCCACGCGGGGCTCACGCCCCCCTGTTACCGAGCAAGGCCAATTATGTCGCGCCTCAGGAAGGAGAGGGGGAAGACGGGGCAGGCGGACGAGCAATATGCCAATCGCAGCCTCCCTGGAGGCGGGCAACGCCCCCCGGGGTGTGTCCTTGCACTGGCCACGCCCTTGCCAATCACCGCCCGCACCTTCCCAGCCCCGCGGCTCCATTGGCTCTCACGGGGCCACGCCTCGTAGAAAGGCCCAATGAACAGCGACTACCGCGTCACACCCTCACAGCCCCACCCAGCGCCGCGCGGAAGCGAGGGGAGGGCAGAGCGAAGCGCAGATGGGTGCGAAGGGGCAGCAGTCCCAGACACCGACCTGGGGCTGGCAGCGCCAGGCAGGACCCAACAGCAGCCCCTGGGCAGGGAGCCAGCCCCAAGAAATATACTCCCCCCAGTGCCTCTGCGTGTTAGCAAGGTCCCCCACAGCCCACTCCCCCCCACAGGGCACTGAGGGAGTCACTGTGGGCAAGTGAACAGGTCCTACTCTCGACCCCAGGGGAGCCATGGGAGTCAGGCCCAGGTCCCTCACCCCCCCCATCCCCAGCCATGTTCATGGACCACTCGTTAGTGAGAGAGAGATGCTTTAATAGCCCCAGGGCTGAATCCACTGCCACCTCCTCCCTGTTTTGCTCAGTCGACCACCAGGCTGCTGCTGACTGCTGGTAGGAGCTCGAAGAAGGCCTGGAAGGAGACAGACTGTCAAGGTGAGCCAGGCAGGACAGTGGTGGAGTTGGGGGAGAGGTAGCAGCTCCCTGTCAGGAGTCAGAGCAGGCAGTAGCTCTCAGAGAGCAGGACTATGTTGCCATAGTAACCCATTACTGACTCAAGGATGACGCCTGTTGCCATAGGAACCATTTGGGGATGGCAGTCACCAGGGAAGGCTGGGATGAAAGCGGGTACCTCCGGAAGCAGCTGGTACTTGCGCTGCTCCAGACAGGTGGGGAACCCGGTGGGATGGCCAGGCTCAGGTCCAAGGCAGGGGCAGGATGGGGAAACTGAGATGCAGGAGATGTGGAGCAGCAGTGAGGGGTCTCTGGCACAGGACAGGGGACATGGGGCTCACCTTGAAGAGGGTGATGCTCTGGAGCACCCCCGAGGTGCAGCACATCTCCCGGATGGAGTGCATGGCCAACTGTGGGCAGCCGATGTCCAGCACACGCAGGCCCAGACGGGAGGCCAGAATGGGGCCAATTGTGGTGCCGCAGGGTGTGTCGTTGCGCACCATGAATTCCTGCAGAGGTACACGGCTTCAGCAGCTCTCCACGCTGCCTCACAGCCCCCAACATAGGCCCCCGGGCCTGAAGGGAGGCAACCTGGGACATGGAAGCAGCTCCCGCCCCGAGCCCAGGTGCAAAATCCCCTCAAGATTGGTGATGCTCAGACAGGCCCTCCTCTCTGATTCCCAAGCCAGCCCTGGAGCTGGAGCCCTGGAACAGCAGGCAGGGCGTGCCAGGCAGGGACAGACAAAATAAGGAAGGCAGAGGCCCCCATCTCCTGAATCCAGCGGCAGGGCCATTCCAAGCCATTCCACGTTCATGGAGGGCTCGCCCAGCCCCGCTCACCTGCAGAGGGACACCCACGCGGGCGGCAATGTCCCGGATGACTGCCTCAGTGACAGCCGTGGAGGCATAGCGCTGATTGCTGTTCACTTTGATGACGGGGCCCTGCACAAGGGAAGGAACAGCAGGGCCCGCAATCAGCTCCAGGGATAGATGGTGGGGCTGGACACACTTGGCAGAGACCCACAGGGGCTGAAAGCTGTCCTGCCCCAGTCCACCAGTCCGTACACCCCTACCTGGGTAATTTCTGGGGATGGTGACAGCCCTGCCCTGGGGACAGCCCCAGCTCAGAGCAGGAAAGAACCAAGGGCTAAGGCTTTGGTCCCAAACGATTAATGCCAGGCACGTGGCATGGCCAAATCATGCTGCGGGACAAATGTCTCCTGTTCAAGTGCCATTGAGCTGTACCCCAGGACCGTGCTCCAGGGAGCATCGGGACATTTCACAGGACAAGACAGTGCCCATTATACCCACAGCAGAGCGCTACCCTCACCTTGTGGAAGGCTGGACGATGATTCTCCTCATGCTTGTCCCTGCAAACAAGAAGAAGGAGTTTCATGCTACAGCCCTCCCTCCCTGCTGCAACAAGGACTGTCCGGTCTATACTCCCGGGCGACTGCCAAGGATATGTGCCCCCAGCCAGCAGGGCAGCCTGCCCAGGCCTGCCCCACTGCTCAAACTACTCACACATAGTTAGGGTGCACAGCGTGAGCCATGTCGGCGCTGATCATGTAGGACTTAGCCATGGCCTCCTCAAAGGCTGTCAGGTTTTGCGGTGATGCTGAGATCCGGCGCAGTACCAGCTCTGTCAGCAAGGACTCTGCGCCCTGTGCACTCTCTGACCCTACCTGCCAAAGACCACCTTCAGCACAACCCATGCAGCACAATCCCCTAGCACCCTAGGGGCTAGCAGACCAGCTTCCAACTACACCAGCGCTTCCCATCCCCTGCCTGGACCACACTCCATGAGGGGGGGAAGCAAACCTCCTCCCCTTGCCCCGCTGGGGCCTGGGATCGATCTTCTGATAGGCACAGCTAGGGGAGAGCAAAGAACATGGAGCCTCTCCCTGTGCCAGCCACCCCACATCTGTGCCCCTCACTCACCTCCTCATTGTCGTAGAGTGCAATGAGACGCACGTTGGGCTCCTGGGAGAGGGCAGAGGGCGCTGCACATGAGTCAATCAAAGCCTGCAGAGTTAGAGAAGGACACAAGTCTGAGTGCCATCCCATGCCAGGAAGCTCAGCATTGAGCCAACACGAACTTCCCTAAGGGAGCCCAAATCACTGAGGAAGGCAGCTATGGGCACACACGTTGCCCAGAGGTCACCCCTGAGAGCTGCTGGGAACCCCGTACACTCAGCAAAGGGGACAGTGCTCATCCAACCCCAGGTCCTCCAACAAGCCAGACCCATCCCATTGGAATGCACTGCTGCTAAGCTGATCTGGGACTCACTGGGACCATGCTGTGACCCCAGACTCCTTTTCCTTTCCCACTCACCTGCAGGGCACAGTAGCAGCTGTGCAGGTTGTCCAAGCGTGGGGAGAAGATGAACTCGTCGAAGGCACCACCCAGTGTCTGCAGGCAGAGAGCCAGGAGAAGCAAGGCAGAAACTCTGAGTTACCAAAAAGTACCTGCTACTGTGTCCTGTCCCAATCCGCTCACCTTTGTCCCTCAGGAGCTGCCTTCTCTCAGTGTGCTCAGCTCCCAGCCCTGGCATGCCCCAAGCAGAGGAAGTGTGCTAGGCAAAACCTGTGCAGTTCCAGCCCCCAGGCTACGTGCAGGCAGAGGGAGGCTCCTGCCCATACTCACCGCAGGCTGCGTATCTGCCAGGCACAGTTCCATCTCCACAATCTGCTCTGGTTTCACTCCCAGCTGGAGGCAGAGCAGGGAAAGCAGGACAGGGCTGTGTCGCTCCGCCTGGGAAGAAAGCAGAGCTGTGGGCAGGACAAGCAGTGGGAACTCCCCACTCCCTTGCAGAGCTGTCCAACACCTGCCTCATCTGGGCACCCTCCTACTGACCCATGCTGTGCCCAAGGCCCCACAGGGGGGCCTTGATAGGGGCTTTCTGCTTCCTCTGTTACCTGCCCTCCCTGCCCCGGCTCCCCAGGGAGACTCTTTCTATGCCATGGCTGCAAGCTAGGGTGGGAGCAGAGCAATGGCTGAGCAGATGAGCCACACACACAGCTCTATAGGGTAGAGCAGAAGGTGAGCAGCAGTGACTGGGAAGGAAGAAGGGGAATCTGCTGGTAGGGCCATTGGAACTGGCGATCAAAGGTGACAAGTGGCAGGTCCTAGCAAACACCCCTGCTAGTCCTTGACACTCAGCTCACCTGGGCTGAAGCATCACAAGGGGTGGCCTCCATGAGCACCTCCTTTTCCAGCTCCTCCTGCACAGCAGTGGCCAGAATAGGCACCCTGTGGGGAAATGGTGCCATTAACTCCCAAGGCTTTGCTCACCTCTTCTGCTTGGGTCTCACATAACCAACTGTTCCTGGGTGCCTGCCTTGCTCCTCCAGGGAGCGACTGCCAGGACAAACAACATTTTAAGCACAGATCTGTTGTAGCACCTCAGGACACCTCAGTGTCCCGCATCTCCTAGGAGGGCCTGAGAGAAGCTGTTGAAAAACACCCCATCATGATAAGCGGCTGACAAAGGGAGAGAGGCAGTGCACTGTTTCAGCTGGGTCCCAGCCCTCCCAAGGGCTGGCCGGGGGTTGCGGCCGAGCCAGGCCTTACAGGTGGTGCTCAGTGTTGGGCCCGAAGTTCTCATTGATGCTGCGCTGCAGATGGATGGCCAGGTGGGGAATGCGGAGAATGGGCCGCTCCACACGTACCAGGCGCTGTTCCAGGTGCCCTGTGGCCGGGTCCTGAAACACAAAGACTGATGGAGCCATGTCTGAAGGTAAGAGGCTGCAGCAGGTCCCACTTTGGGTGGGAGTCATGGACCCAGAGCCAGGGGCACACAGTTAACCCACTGTGCCTGTCAGAAAGCAGACTCACCTTTATGATCACCCTCCCGGCCACGGTAAGGTCACGGTCAAACCAGGTGTTCCAGATGCCTCCTCCATAGGTCTCCACGCCGACCTGCACTGTGCCCACCTGCCCCCGCTTAGAGCGCCGCTTCACCTGGGCATGAACAGAGGTGTCACTGCTGGCACTGCAAAGCCCCAGCAACTGGGTAACTGGTGGGGACTGGACAGAGCATTCATAGAATCATAGAATCGCTTGGTTGGAAAAGACCTTTGAGATCGAGTCCAACTGTACCTGTCTGATACTAAAAAAACACATCTCTAAGTGAATTATCTACTTGTCTTTTAAACACCTCCAGGGATGGTGACCCAACTACCTCCCTGGGCAGCCCCTGTCAGTGCCTGACAACCCTTTTGGTGAAGAAATTTTTCCAGATGACTAAGAGCCTCATCGCTGATCCTGTCAACGCAGGGTGCTGGGAGCTGCTTTGCAGGACAGGGGACACAGAGGCAACAACAGGAGATGGAGCAATGCAGGGGGGCACCATGGGCTGCCCTGGGTGGCAAATCTGGGAGGTGTAGGGACGCGGCGATGGTGTTGTGGTGCAGTCACAGGAGTTTTTGCTCATGGAGTGAAACCACAGGGTGCCAGGGAAGGCCCCAACCTCCGGGGTAGACACCAGCTGGCCGGCCTTACCCTGAGGCAGGGGCTGTCGGTGTGGGCCCCCAGCAGGCTAAACCCATTCCCGGGCTGAAACTGGGCGCCCACCGCGAAGGCGATCAGGGTGGAGTAGTTCCTGGTGAGAAAGTACTGGGGGCGGAGATGGGGGAAAGTGAGGGCTGCCCCACCCCATCCCTGCCCTCCCTTTCATCCCAGCCGCACCGCCCCATCATTCACACCGCCCCCCTCCTCCTTGCCGCCCCCCCTCTGCCAATCCCCCTTCTCCCCCATCCTCGCCGTGTCCCCCCCTCTATCCCTGCCGCCGCCCCCTCCTCCATCCCTCTGTCGCCCCAAACGTCGCCGCCCCCTCCCCCCAACCCCGCCTTCTCCCCTTCCCCAACATCTCATTCTCCTTCCCTGTCACTCCTTCCTATTCCCTTCCTGCCCTCCACCCCTCCCCGTCCCTCTCATCCCTGCCGCTCTTCCCACCCCCCCTCCATCCCTCCATTCCCGCCGCCCACCCTTCATCCCCACCATCCCCTACTCCTCCTTGCCACCCCCTACTCCCCCCTCGCCGTCCCCTCCCCCCATTCCTGCCTCCCCCCCCTCCATCCCGACTGGATGGACCACCCCTCTCAATCCTCGCCTTCGCCTCCAAATTTCCACCCCGCCCCCCCAACTCCACCGCTCTCTCCCGCCCCCCCTCCCGACCTCGTCTTCCTCTCCCCCCATTTCACCTCCCCCTCCATCCCGGCCCAATCCCCAACTTCGCCTCCCCCCCCTCCCCCCCCCCGCCCTCGAGCTTCACGCCCCCCCTCCATCCCGGCCGCCCCTCCCCATCCCGGCCGCCCCCACCTTGTGCGCCGGCCGCACGTCCCATCGCTCCGACTCCTTGAGCTCCTGGAAGCCGGCCTGCAGCAGGCGGCTGCGGCACTCGGCCACCACTGCGGGGGCAGCGCGGTCAGGGGGGGGCGCGCCGAGCCGGGGGGGGTGGCACAGGGGGGGCAAGGAGGGTCTCCTCACCGTGGTAGGGCGAAGGGCTCCGATTCACGAACTTCACCAGCTCCTGCGCCGCCGCCTGCGCCGCCTGCTTCGAGCCCTGCGGGCATCGCCGTCACCATCCCCGCCCCGGCCCCGTGACACCCCCTCCGTGAGACCGGGACCCCTCCACGCCCCCCCCCAAGCCCCGGCAGCGCCCGCCCGACCCCTGCCCGCTCGGTACCTGCATGGCCGCCGCCGCCCCGCGCCGCCCCGAGCGCCCCCTGCTGCCGCGGAGGAGCGCCCTGAACCTTGAACCTTGAACCCTGGACCCTGCACCCTGCGAATCCACCCCCCGCAATCCGCAGCATGTACCCTGCACCCATAACACACACCTTGCATCCTGCACCCCACGCCTTGTACGCTGCATCCCACACCATGCACCCCACACCCTGAACCCTACCAATCCACACCTTGCACCCCGCAACTGGTACCCTGCACATCCTGCACCATGTACGTTGCACCCTGCAATGTGCACCTCACACCCTGTATCCCAAACCATGCACCCTCCACCCCACACTATGCAAACTGCACCATGTACACTACACCCCACAATACACACCCTGCTCCCCGCACCCCGCACCATTTATGCTGCTTGCTGCACACCCTGCAACCTGCAGTACGCACCTAAACCCTGCATCCCACTCCCTGCACTCTGCATTTTGTACCCTGAACCCTGCACCCTGAAAATCTACATGCTGCACCTGCAATACACACCTTGTATCCTGCACCTTGCAGTGCATATGCTGCACCCCACAACATGCACCTTGCACCCTGTATCACAAACCATCCACCCCACACCGTGCAACCTGCACCCCACGCCACGTACTCTGCATTCTACACCATGCATGTGACACTACGCATTCCAAACCATGTACTGCACGCCCTGTAACCTGCACCATGCTACCCCACTCCCTGTGCCCTGCATCTCACATCCTTTGACCTGCTCTCCTCAACCTTCACCCTGTAAATCCACGCTCTGCAACCCAAACTGTGTACACTGCACCTCGCAAAACACAGCCTGCATCCTGCACCGCACACCATATACACTGCAACCCACACCTCACATCCTGCATCCTAAACCGCGCATCCCACACCATGTGCCCAGCACTCTCCCTGCCACACCATACAAACCTAGGCCATGTACCCTGATCCGGATCTGAGCAAACCTAATGCCAGGTGGGTAGAAGCCAGGCACAGCCAAGAGGGACTGGAGTGGGAGCCAAAAGGCAAGGATGGACTCCCCTGAAATAGCCACACGGTGCTGCCCCAGAATACCCCAACTCCAGGCACTGAGTGAGAAGGGGAAGCCCCAAAACAGGGCTTGGCCCTCCTGCAGCTGTCCTCACGTTGCCCAGGGGTGCAAGTGCACAGGGGAACACACGTTTCCCAAAGGCTCTGTCTTTGGGATGAGTCACTGGTCTAAACCAAGCTGCAGCCCCCGCAAGTCACTGCTGCTCCCCTGCCTTGGTACTGCCTGGCCCTCACAGACAACAAGGCACAAACTCTTGGTGCCATGTTGGACACTTATGTCCCTGAGTGACAGTGGTACACAGGGGTGATAGCAGTTGTCAAGGTGGCAGGGCAGCACCCCAGCTGCCTGCCAGCCACAGTGGAGGCAAAGCGTGGGCACATCTAGAGGATAGGAGCATGGATTGATGGGGCTCCTGCCCTTAGATGGGTCTCCTACACAGGCTGGGTGTGGCAGTGGGGTTTTGGGTTTTCATCACTGCTTGTGCATCATTTCTAGGCAGGATCCTGTGTGTTCCTGGTGATGGGTGAGCCGCCTTGAGATGGACGTGGTGGTCTGTGAATGTTTCACCAGGACCACGTGCTTGGTGTCAGCCAGATTCCCAGTTCATGAGTCACCAGCGTGGGCACCCTGTTAGTGGGATATGCCATCCGTGTCCTGGGGACTGGAAACTGACAATCCTCCTGCCCCTGACCCTGGGACCTGCCATGCCGAGAGCTCATGATAGCCTTGAATTTATGCTCCCAGCCCCCAGCACCTGCCTCTCACCGCCACCAAAAGGGAATGAGCACCCCCACCACCTGGCACCCTGCAAACAGACAGCTGGAGGATCTCCATGTCAACCATAGCCACCACAGCAAAACATAGGGCCAGCACCCAGCTGAGATGGCTGCAGGTTGGGAGCAGGCACCCAGCACCCTGGTCCAGAGCTGGACCATGCGTGGCCCATGCCCAGCACCCTCCTGCCAAATAGACTTGGGTGCCAGGCAGCTGCTCCTCCTGCCAGCATCACCCCTTGCTGCTGCAGGGACCAGCTTGGGGCCAGGTGCTGCTAAGTGCTCCCCAGGCCATTCCTGGGACATGTGCAGCATGGGTGCCTGGATCCCACAGTCCCCTCAGCTGGTGGCTGCCTGGAGGGTGTGGGTGTCTGCAAATGAGGGTGTCTGGGGCAGATGGGCCACCGGGGGGGGGGGGGGGGGGTGAGAGCAGGGGCTGCCCCAGTCCGGGGTCGCCGGAGCAGGGGGTGAGTGGCAGGACCGGGTGTGGCCCTTGCCCAGCCCCGCAGGCGCTAGCAGCTATTCCCGGAGCACCGGTGCTTCCAGAAAAAGCTCCCACTCACTATTGCCGGGTGGGCTCTGACTCACCCCTGAATGGGTGCCAGGGATTATACAGAACCTGACGTGGCTGCCCCCCACCCCATCACCACACTCCTGGGAAGGCACTGCTCTTGCCCCTGCCCCTGGTCCTCTCTACCCTGCTGAGCCACAAGCACAGCAGGGAGCCCCAGGCAGCCCCCCAGACCCAACACCAGTCCTTGCACCTGGCTGCTGGGCTCACATATGTGCCCAGGGGTACCCGGCAGGGGTAGGAATGGTGGGAACAGGGCAGTTCTCCTTTTCACATCCTCTGGCAGCCCAGGATGGGTGCTGTGCAGCCTTCGAGGTGGGAAGCATTCCCTGGGGCAGCAGGTGACTCTAGATATGGGCAACCAGACCTGAGCCCTACAGGAAGGGGTTAATGGAGAGATGGCCCAGGGCAGAGTTTGTAAACACAGCCAGAGCTCCAAGGATGTGCCACCCCCTTCTTCTGCTACCTGACAGGATGCCTGGACCCTCTCCCTGCCCACTCTGCCAGGATGAATGGCATCCATCCAGGCGGTCCCCCCCCATCCCGGCCCACGTGTCTGAGCATGGGAAAGTGAAATCACTGCCCAGGCATTGCTGGAGGCTGCGTGAATGGCCACCATGCCTTACATGAGCCGCCAGTGATGCAGTGGGTAACCGCTACCTCATCTCACTGGCACGGGTGATGCTATTGAGGCCTGTAGGAGGGCAGACAGACATCCTGGCATCCTCATGGACCACGAAGGCAGACAGTCATCCCTACATCCACATGGATTGTGAGGGCAGCTGGGCGTGCTCAGCACCCTCATGGCCACTGGGTAAGGTGAATATCCCATGGACCATGATGGCAGGGGGATGTCCTCAACCGGCCCCTGAGTTCTGGGGATGGGTGAATAGCCCCAGCATCCTCATGGATCACAGGTCAGGCTGGAGATGAGTGATGGGGGCAGGTATATGCCTCAAACATCCTAATGGACACAGAGGTAGCAGTATCTACGTGGCCCTGGAGACAACAAATCATCCCCACCATCCCTGTGGACCATGGAGACAACAATTCACCCTGAGGACCTACATAGACACACAGGGGCAAGCAAACACTTTCCAGAATTTGTTACAGGTTACGAAGGATAGCTGGACACCTCCAGAATCCATACATACCACAGAGCAGCCAGGTACCCTCAGCAACTCTGTGCCACTGGAGACAGGCTCTCATCCCCAGCATCCCTGTCACCTGGGGACACATGGGTGGGGACCAACCAGATGGGCTCTGCTCCCACACTGCTGGCCCTGAGTCCTGACATGGGGAAAGGAATGGGGGTAGCTGTAGCGAGGATTGGGTGGGGGGCTGCAGCCTGTAGGGCACCCACCACTTCCCAGGACCCCAGTGGGCTGGGCTGGGCTGTGATCCAGGCAGAGAAGGAGAACCATCTCCTATTTAGACAATAGCACGCACCCTGGGTCCGTCAGCGCGGGGGAATGGGCCGTACAGTCCTTCCCTCTTAGGGTAAAGGCGTCTAAGAGGCTCGTGGCTGTAAAAGGAGCGGGATGGAGGGAGACGGCTGAAGGCCAGGAGGGAGGGGGATGGACACCCTTGCTGCTTCATTCCCATCCCTCCACTCACCCCTGAGCCAGGGCCAGGCGTGAAGGGGGGTGAGGGTGTGCTGGTGGTAGGGCACAAGGCCGAGGAGGGACCAGCACCCCATTCACACACCCTGCCCAACTCCAAGCTGCCCAGGGCCTGGGGAGGCTGTTCCTGGCTCCCGGGGCAGTTTAAATCCTGGGGGAGCAGTGGGGAGGGAGGGCCAGGGAGGAGGGGCGGCCGTGGGATGCAGCTGGCTTTGCTCACTGGGATGTCATGACCAGAGGGAGTTGTTTGACATTCCGGTTCCTGATGCCTTCCCAGCAGCAGCCTCCTCCCAGGGCCTAGCGGGATCTGGGAATGGGCCAGTGAGGGGGCTCACGGGCTGCTTCCCAGGCTCAGTTGGTCTAGGTCAGCATGGCCTGGGCTGGAGCTGTGGGGAGGCAGAATAGGGCTGGACAGGACAGCAGGCAGCATCCCTGTCTCTGGCTCCCCTTGCTGCACCCCAGCACTGCTGCTCTCTGCTTTTCACAGCCCCTGGAGTTTGGCTGGCACTGAGTGTCTGGAGCTGTGTCCCTGGGATGTGACTCCCAGCAGAGTTCATGGGTCGGGTCCTGCTCCTTGCCCCCTGCTTCCCACGCTGCCGGGTCCTGTGTGTAAACAGGACTTTCCTAACAGGCTATAGGAAGTTCAAGGTATCCATCCACCCTCTGTCATCCATGGCGCCCTTGCCTGCACAGAGCCATCCAGGAAGGTTGTCAGAGGAAAGGCCACTTCAAATAGTTTATCCTAGAGCAGGGGTCAGGAGTGTTCTGGTTAACTCCTCTGAGCTGCTTCCCCTCCTAGCAGCAGTTCTCAAGAGTGCATTTCCCCTCACTGGGGCACCCCAACCCAGCACACCCCCCACCCTCGTGGCTCTGCAGCACTCCAGAAGCCTCTCTACATCTCCCTTACTGTATCTACTCACTCTCACGGCGTCACATAATGCTGAGACAGTGGGTCTGGGTAGACCTGCCCCACTCCCAATGGATCAGGGAAGACTGCTGCCTCCTGCTTAATGCCATGGAAGCAGAATGGGGACAAGGTCTGTCTGGGCCTCTGGGGATGGTAAGTGTTACATTGCTGCAGCCCTACCTGAAGCACCCGGGTGGGGTGCTGAGGACTGCTGGACGTGCCACCCCTGGGTTGCCCATGTACCCACACCAAATCCAGCAGGGCAGCGGGATGAGGTCACAGGAAGGAATGGCTAAATGCAGCTACCACTGTGCTGGCCCAGACCACTGAGGTCCCCTGTGCTGCTGTGGGCGCCTACCTGCCCCTCTGCACCCCCTCCAAGTGCTGGAAAGCCACCCTGCTGGCACTCATTGGGCAGGTAGAGCACACGTGCTGAGATCAGGGATGTGCATGGTGCTCTTGGGGCAGGGCCAGGAGGAGGAAGGATGCTGTCTGTTTTTCCATCTTCTCCCCCCGCCACATCCCACAAAGCCCCCCCTTTTCTTCCATTCTCCCCCCTGCACTGGGATGAAATAACTCCATCTGGAAATACCTTCCCTTTTAAAGGCAGGCTCCGTCGGGCAGTGTGCACACTCCGGGAAGCTGCTGCATTACGCTGCAACTAGGTGGCCGGGAGGGCATTCAAGGATGGGGGGCTTGGCGGGACAGAAGGGATGTGGACTATTGAGCTTCTGTCCACCTGCATGGCTGTGGGGCCCAGACATTTGCTGGCTCTCCAGGGTGCAAGGTGCTGTCAGGGAGCAGGCAGGAGTATGCTGCCGTGATGAAGCCGAAAAGTTTGCCATGCTGGTGCTACCATGGGTGAGGCCTGGTATTGCTTGGCATCTGTGTTGCAGCGGGGCAGAGGGCCAGGAGGTGCAAGGCCAGGCAGGGCTGAGCATTGCTCCTGCTGCTGAGTCACAGGGTACCTGACAGCACAGTGGTCCCCTTCACCAGGACCTCCAGGGACAGAGGCACTGGGGTTGTGTCAGCCTATACAGCCTTGCTTGGGCAGGCTTGGGGTCACCAGGTGTGCCAGGGTGCCTGGAAAGAAGGGAGTGCCTGCCCAGGCAAGGGGGATCCCCTTGAGGGGGTCCCTCAGCACAGCCCCCCTCCCTCAGGGTGTCCTCTTTAGCTGACACGGGTTTGTGCATGGCGCTGGGGGTCCCTGCCCTGGCCCACCGCCTTTCCAGGAGATGGGATGCTGCAGTGGGAATCCTGGGGTGAACCAGAATGTTCCCCATTCTGGGAAGGTTTGAGGAGCAGGGCTGGGCTTTCTGCTTCCCAAAGCACTACCAGGTCAATGGGAAGGCTGAGGAGACAGGATAGAGCCTACGACACTCGGGGATGACCTGGGGACCTTGTCCTGCTCTTGAGGTGTCAGGGACCAGAAAGTGACTGGGGCTGCTCCAGCCAGGATCCTTGTTCAGCCATCCTCTCCACACCCCAGGCAAAGAAGGGTTAACAGGGTGCCTCCCCCAGCTATAAATATCACTGTATGTCCCACGCGTATGAGCTGAGGAGGCTATTTTGGTTGGGTGCCTGCTGCTTCAGGAATGTGCCTGAGTGAGGACCTGGGGGGTGACATCACTGGGGCCGCTTGGACCCAGCACCTGCTCTGGGTCATTCAGCAGCACCCCAAAATTTCCCAGCCCCGGATGGCACTCAGCCCCCTGGATCAGAAAGGGGGGTTTGGGTGGTGGGTCAGCACAAGCATGATCAGGGGTCCCCCCACATCCTCTCCTCCCCAGGACTCTCCCTTGCCCCCTCTCAAGGAGGCAGGGAGCTACGGTCTGGCCCCATGTGGAGGGCTGATCCTGGTGCTCTTGCCATGGGGCAGTTCAAGGGATCATAAGGGGCATTTTGAGGTGCTCAAGGCCAGTTTGGGGACTGTGGCTATCGGGCATAGGGTCTGGTTCAAGGGGTTCAAGTGATGGTGTGAAGGGCTGAGTCCCCTTCTTTCCCCCCTGCCCTCAGCCCAGGCCATCTATCTGTCCACCCCCACTATGGGTGGCACTGCACCCCAGTGAGGGTCTGGGCAGTGGTGGGGTGCTCACCACCAGAGCTACCCCACTTCCTCCCCTCACACCCCCAGGGACGGGACAGTGTATTGGAAGTCAGGGGGAGGCTGATACAGTGGCAGAGTGTGGGGGTGCCTGGGGGTCCATGGGTATCGTCATCAGCTGCCCTGGCATCCACAGGCCGACGACGCAGGCAGGTGAGGGGTGGTGGGTGGGGGTTCAAGGCCACGTGTCCCCCCCCCCGCAGCAGCATCCCCCAGCTGCCCGGCAGCAGGAGGGGCGGGTGATGTCAGCAGGATACAAATAGCGGCGCAGCGTGTCCCCTCCCGACGCCTCGCCGAGCTGCCGGCCGCTCGCCAGCCCCGCTGCCTGCTCCCTGCTCTGGCCTCGCCGCCCCACGCCGCCACCATGAGCCAGTCCTACTCCTCCAGCCAGCGGGTCTCTTCCTACCGCCGCACCTTCGGAGGTGCATCCCCGGTCTTTTCCCGCGCCTCCTTTGGGGGCAAGGGCAGCAGCGGTAGCTCTGTCACCTCCCGCGTCTACCAGGTGTCTCGCACCTCAGCCGTCCCCACCCTGTCCAGCATCCGAACAACCCGTGTGACACCCCTGCGCTCCTACCAAAGTGCCTACCAAGGTGCCGGAGAGCTGCTGGACTTCAGCCTGGCCGATGCCATGAACCAGGAGTTCCTCCAGACCCGCACCAATGAGAAGGTAGAGCTGCAGGAGCTCAATGACCGCTTTGCCAACTACATTGAGAAGGTGCGCTTCTTGGAGCAGCAGAATGCCCTCATGGTGGCTGAGGTGAACCGCCTGCGGGGCAAGGAGCCCACCCGCGTAGCTGAGATGTATGAGGAGGAGCTCCGGGAGCTCCGGCGCCAGGTGGACCTGCTCACCAACCAGCGCGCCCGTGTTGAGGTCGAGCGTGACAACTTGCTCGATGACCTGCAGAAGCTCAAGCAGAGGTGAGGAAGGACCCCAGTGTGTCTTTGTAGATGTCCATCCCTAGGGACAGGCTGTGGCAGACATCTCCCTGGATGCCTCTTGCGTGCTCACTGTCATCGTTGCGCCCTGAGTCTCAGAGCCTATCATAGCCCCATTCTTCTATCCCCCTTGATCTGTCCTGTGGGATGGGAGAGCACGCTGGCTTGTCCCTCTCTCTGGCTGTACCCACCCACAGGGCACTTTGCAGGCTGCTGGGTCCTGGCACTGTGGCTGTGAGTTTTGTGAGGGAGAAGGGCACCTGCAACCTGCTACACAAGTTCTGGGATCTTCCCAAGTCACAATGTGGGGCAGGCAGGGGGCAGCTGTCCAGTGCTGGGGGACACGGGAAGAAAGGTGCCCATAGCCTCGGCATCTCAGCAGGGCAATCCAGATGGCTGCTGCCAGCCCTTGCCAGATGGCCAGGGAGCACCCAGCAGGAAGGATGGTTCCAGCAAGCTGGGTTGCTCCCCACACCCTCCCTCACAGTGGGGCCGAGCCTGGGCTGTGATGCCGTGGGGCCTCTAGAGCTGGGGGACAGGAGTGACAACGCGCCCCTCGTGTCCTCATTCCTGCTCACACCATGGAGGGCTTGAAGCCCATGGCTGAGCTGAACCCTATGGGACAGGCAGACAGATAGATAGAGCCAGCCAGGCAGGCGAAAGTGAGAGTGAGGAAGACACAAGGCAGGGGTGCTCCACCAGCTCTGGACACAAAGAAGATACAAGGGGAAGTGGCTGCACTTGCACAGGCCAGGGATGCTGGAGGCCTGCTGTGGGTGTTTATGGTGCCCCAGGAGGGGCAGGGGAACAACAAGGATGCCATGGGCCTGACTGGTGCTAGGGAGGGGGCTGGGGCCAGGGGTATATAGCCACAAGGACTGCCAGGCTGAGTGACCCCCCAGGGACCAATCAGCGCAGAGGCACCTGGCAGCAGGGGTAGATGCTCCAGGGGAGCCACTTGCACTGGTAAGGGTCTGTGCCTCCCTTCCAGGGCCCTGTGCCCCAGGGAAATGGAGTCCCCATCTCCTGAGGGTGACACAGCCTGCTGTGCCCCCCTGCAGCCCTAGTGGGATGTTGGTGGGGCTGTGGTGGGGTACAGCCCCTGATGCTGGGAGGCTAGGAGTGGTGACATGGAGTACCCCTAAATGTCAAGGGAAAAGCAGAGCCCAGAACAAATGGGTGTCAGGTTCCTGCCACCCTATGTGCCAGCACCACCCGGGGAATCTCTGCCTCCTGCCTGACATCTTCCTTCTGGCCAGTAGCCTGCAGCACTGTCCTCTCCCCTGGCACAGTCTTGCCCCCCAGCCCTGACCCTGGGCTCTCACTCCAGCAGTGCCCTCCCCTCCCCGCCTCTTATTCCTGTCCCATAGCATCACTGAGATACTCCTGTACTCCTGTTCTCCCTGGGATGGCTCAGCCAGTGGCCCTCCCTTGGACCTTTCATACTGGACCCTGTGCCCCAACGCCCCGGCTGCCGGCCACTCTCCCCTATAAGGGCTGGGGCAGTGTGCGTGGCACCAAGCTGACCTCATGCCTTTGTGCTCACTCCAGCATTGACTATAATAGGGAATGGGAGGAAGAGCCCCTGGCCCTCTGCCAGCCCTCTCACTGCCTGCTGGGAATGCAGGACAACCCGATGTCTTTCCACCAGCCCACCCTAGGCTTGGGGACAGCTCAGGAGGACATCACTCCAGGGGTACAGTTCTTCCTGTGGGTACCCCTGAACACCCTTCTCTGTCTGCAGGCTGCAAGAGGAGATTCAGCTGAAGGAGGAAGCTGAGAACAACTTGGCTGCTTTCAGAGCTGTGAGTACCCACCACACCCATGCTGACTACCATCTCTTCTCCCACTCCTATCTCTCCCAGGCCTGGCCCTGGGCGAATCATTGCACGTCCAGCCCCAATGCATGGTTCACTTCCCACATCCATCCTGCTAACCCTTGCTTTCTGTGTGTCCCCCAGGATGTGGATGCAGCCACATTGGCACGCATCGACCTGGAAAGACGCATTGAGTCCCTCCAGGAGGAGATTGCCTTCCTCAAGAAGGTGCATGAAGAGGTAAGTCAGGGGTGGCCCCCCTTTCCTGCAGGCACCCATGGGGCTGGGGCACAGAGCGGGTGCCCTGAGGTGTCACCTTTTCTCCCCAGGAAATTCGGGAGCTGCAGGCTCAGCTGCAGGAGCAGCACATCCAGGTGGAGATGGACATCTCCAAGCCTGACCTGACAGCTGCGCTGCGGGACATCCGCGCCCAGTATGAGAGCATCGCTGCCAAGAACATCGCTGAGGCCGAGGAGTGGTACAAGTCCAAGGTGCAGCACACAATGGGCTCTGCAGGTGGGTCCTGTCTGTCCCGGTGCCCATGCCTGCTGACACTTTTCTCTCCCCAGGTATCTGACCTGACACAGGCAGCCAACAAGAACAACGATGCGCTGCGGCAGGCAAAACAGGAGATGCTGGAGTACCGGCACCAGATCCAGTCCTACACCTGCGAGATCGATGCCCTCAAGGGCACGGTGAGCCACAGGCAGCACTGGGGAGATCCCCAGCTTCCCTGCAAAGACCTGCTTCTCTGGTGTTGATCAGGGACCTCTGGGGCATCTCTGGGGTGGGGGGCGCTTCCCAGCTTTCTCAGATGCTGCCATGGTGGTGCTCATCCCACAGATCTGGACTGCACCTCCCTCAGTGGCAGTCTAGGCCTCTGCAATGTGTTTTGGCAGAGCCCTGGGGTCAAGGCACAGACTGAAAAAGGTGCCCCTGCCTAGAAGGCTCCAGGCAGGCGGGCACAGGGCTCAGGGTGTCTAATTGCAGACTGGGAAGGTGGTTGCAAACAAACAGGGCACAACTGTCCCACCCTGGCACAGACATGGTCACAGGAGACAGCCAGCAGCCATCAGTGTGGCAGTGCCCCCCCCACTGGCAGCCCTCTGGTTCTCTTGCACCTCTCCATGCCCTCCTGCCAAGGGTAGGCAGGCTTTCCCGCAGTGCCTGGGCACTCAGGCAGAGGCTGCTGTTGCCCACCACCTGCCCATCTTGCCTCCACCAGACCCTGCTGCCTAGCACTGGGCAGATGAAGGGTGACGGCCAGGCATCATCGGCCAGGCATCATGATCCCACATCAGCTGGACCCAGCCCAGGGCTGACAACAGCTCTCCCCTAGAATCCCCTTAGCATTCCCAGCTCCCACCCCACGTGACCCCTAGGCCGTCCAGATAATCCCCCTCACTGAGCCCCCCTGTCCCCCCAGAACGACTCGCTGATGCGTCAGATGCGGGAGATGGAGGAGCGCTTTGCAGGAGAGGCCGGCGGGTACCAGGACACCATTGCCCGGCTGGAGGAAGAGATCCGGCACCTGAAGGATGAGATGGCCAGGCACCTGCGTGAGTACCAGGACCTGCTCAATGTCAAGATGGCCCTGGATGTGGAGATCGCCACATATCGCAAGCTGCTGGAGGGCGAGGAAAACCGGTGAGCAGAAAGGGCACAGGGCAAGGCAGGGAGACAAGCAGAGTCAGCTGTTTTTTCGGGCTCCTGCCCCATGAGCATCTGCCCAAGGGCTGGCACAGTGGGTGCTGAGATCTCCTCTCCGTATTCCTGCAGGATCAGCATCCCCATGCACCAGACCTTTGCCTCTGCACTCAATTTCAGAGGTGAGTATTGCCCCGTGAGGAGGGAGGCCTGGGATGAGTCCCCAGGGGTCCCCAGTGTGGGGTAAATGCCCCTCATGGGGGGTTTCAGCCAGGCTGGAAGGTCAAGGACCCACAAGTGCCACACTGAGACCCTGGTGTGGGGGCACTCAGTTGGGTGCTGCCACAGATTGGTATGTATGGGGGGTAAAACAGAGCTCCTGAAGCCCCCACCAGTGCCCCCACCCCCACTGCTGTGCCCCCATGCCACATGTCCTCAAGGTCCCATTCCCTGTGTCCTCCCACCTGCAGAGACCAGCCCAGAGCAGCGCGGCTCTGAGGTACACACCAAAAAGACCGTTATGATCAAAACCATTGAAACCCGTGATGGAGAGGTGAGCACAGGGCAGCACTGGGGAGCGGCGGGGAGGAGGAGGAGCCAAGCACGGCACCTATCCATGCACCTGGGGCTCTGGTGCTGGCACAGCTTGGCATCTTATCACGTCTCTTTCTTGGCAGGTGGTGAGTGAGGCAACCCAGCAGCAGCATGAAGTTCTGTAGAGGAGCCTGCTCCAGCAGCCCACTGGCACCTTCCATCCCTGCCTCCGTCCTGCCGCCAAGCCCCCCTCCTGCCCCCTCTTTGCCCCCTGACTCTACCCTGGCACTGCCCGAGGGGTCCCCCCTGCTCAGCTGCTTCCAGGCCCCCCACACCTCCCGGGCTCTCTCCTTCAGCTTCAAAAGGTTCGCTCTGCTTTTGCAGCTTTGCAGCGTCAGGATCAGGCCCAGACCAGGGGGCGGTGGGGGAGGGGGGAAGCAGAAGGGAGGGAGGGGGCAAACAGGAGGGGTTGAGGGGAACAGGTGGTGGCCTGGGCCAGCTCTCTGGAGAGCCAGACGGTCCCAGCAGCAGGTTGTGGATCCCCCTGCAGCCTCATCCTTGCACCAGGCACAGACTCAGGGTTTGTCTCATGGGAGCAGGGATGTGTCCCCCTGCACCAGCACCGCCAGCCCCCCCACCAGGGCTGGTACTTCTCTGCGTGCATGGCGGCGATGCTGGTGAAGGGGAGAAGCAGGGTCTGGGCCAAGCCCCCTGTTCTCTGCCAGGTTTGCAGCCAGGGTGCTCCCAATGTGCATCCCCCCTGGCCCAAGAGGCAGCCCCGTGGGGCAGAGGAGGGCAGCGCCCATCCCCCCCATTGTGGGGACCCCATCAGCAGGAGGCTGTGTGGGGCCAGGCTCGTGATCTGAGAGGGTACTCGTAGGTGGACACAGGAGAGAGGAGGAGTGAGTGAGTGGGAGAGAGGGGGGAGAGAAGGAGAGGAGCTGGAGAGAGGCCCGGGGGCCAGGGGAGGCACCCCCACCCCTCGCCCGACTGCACCCCCACCCCACCACATCTACGTGACTCTTCTGGCGGCTGAAATAAACAGCGGAGCAGCAATTCTTCCTCTCAGTGCATCTCTGGGACAAGGATGGGACCGGGAGGCAGCATCTTTGAGGGGGAAGCACAAATACACAGGCCCCCAGGGTTGACAGGGGGGCTGGCATCCCCCCAGACTGTCTTTCCCCTAGGTTGCTGGTCCCCCTAAAACATGTATATTTCTCATACTTATGGTGTCTCAGAGCATTTTACTGTCTGTGGCACTGCGTTTCCCAGTTGCACTAGGTGGGGGAGCCCTGCTGGGACTTGGGATCAATAGTAGCTGAGCCCTGAGCAGGTTTGGAGAGACTCTGGGTGATTATTCCCTGTCCTCCCCCATACACCCAGGGCCTCACACCATGGCCCAGTGACCCTAAGCCCCACATCGCCCCTCTTTCTGCTCTCACTCAACCCTGCCCCAGACACACAACTGCCCAGTACCTTTCCAAGCTCCCCCCAGTGCCACTGACCTGCAAGCAGAGACCCCTCTCATCACAAATCTACCTCCTCCCTGCACCCCATGGACATCAGTCCCACCACCCCACACCTGCCTCCACCCCAAACTCAACCTCCATCCTCAACCTGACCCCTATGCCCTCTTCAAGCAACATAGGCACCTCCCTCCCTGTGGCCACGGTGTGGGAGTCTTGGCTTCGTTGCTTCATCCCAGAGTTGGGGGGTGCAGCAGGGGAACCCAGAATCGAGCATCCTAAGGAGGACGGATTCAAGATTGCTCTGTCCCCGGAGGCATCAGGGGGCCCACACTCCCCTGCCAGTCAGCACAACCCTGGGAGGGCAGTGGACTTGGCAAGGGGTGGCAGTTCAGGGACAAGGCAGGTGCTGCAGCCAGCAGTGGAGACAGGACTGGGGGGTCCCTGGTGAGGATCATCAGGGTGGTGAGTTCCAGGTTTGCCTGGCCAGGGCCGGGGGGGAGAGGGGGTGTCAGATCTCGAGGGCTGTTTCCAGCAGGTGGCTCTGTGACACCAAGGACAATCCTCAGGGCGGCCTCGGGGGAGGTATGACAACTCCCTCTGCCACTGGGGCTGGGGGGACGGGCAGGTGAGAGAGCAGCCCTTTGCCCGAAGGGCAGAGCAGGCGCTGAAGAAACCCCGAAGCCCCAGAGGTCCTAGGGCCGTCTCAGATGCTCTGCACCCAGGCTGTGGGTCTAGCAGGGCATCCTGCTCTGTCATGCCTCATCCACCCAAGCTGGGGGGTTCTGGGAGCTTCTCCTTGCTGATGATACTCCACTAGTGCCAGTGCCCTTCAGCCAGTGGCAAGGAGCTGTGCCAAAGCCAGAGGAGCTGGCCTGCATCTAGGAAGCAGCGTGCTGTGTCGCTCGCATCCTGCTCACCCAGATTTACAGCCTCTGGCCAGGGTGGCAGGGCCAGGTGCCCAGACGTGTGCCATCGCTCCGGGAGCCAGGGAAGCCCTGCCTTGCCTGCGGCAGAGGCAGCTCCAGGTCACTGGCTACCCAGAGCGCAGCATATGGGAGCTCTCGTGGGGCACTCCAGACCCAAACAGCAGGGTGCTCCTGCTCCAAGAAGGCCTTGAGTAGGGGACTGGCTGGGACCCAGCCTGCCCAGGGCAGCGAGGTAGGAGCTTGGTGGGAGAAGCAGTGTTTTGCTGCGTTTGCAGCCCCCGGCAGGATGGATTTGGGGCGAGTAGAAATGCAGTGATCCCCCCTCCACTGCCTACTGGGGATGGAGCAAAAGGGCCCTACAGGCACAGCTCCTGCGCGGGGTCTTGCGTTGCAGGAAGCATGACAGTGTCCTTTCCCTCCACATGCCACCAGGGTCTCTCTGTCCCGATCTGGTGACACCACCGGAGAAGGGGAAGGAGGGGAGGAAGGCTGCCCCCCCACCTTGGCCTCCCTGCTAATATGGAAAGGCGCTGGCCCCTTTCTATCTTTGCAAGCGGAGCTGGGCTGCAGGAGCGGGGCGGCGGGCGCGGAGAGGGGGAGCCCAGCCAAGGAATGTGACATATCAGAGGCAGCTGCCACTTCAGGAGAGGGGGCAGAGGGAGCGCAGCTCGCCGGGGGCCACATGGGACAGGACGGGCGAGGGGGGGGGACGCCACGGCCCCAGCAGCAGGACAGCTCAGTGAGTGGCCGGTACCCGCGGGACTAGCACCCAGGCAGGTGCCGGGGCGTGGGGCAGGCTCGGGGGTGCAGCGGAGCATGGGGTGTGGGTGCTGTGCTGCACAGGGCGCTCAGTGAGTGGTGGCTTGGCAAGCAGCAACCCGAGCCCCCACCTAAAAATAGTCCCTCGCTTGCCCACGGTGCTGCGACCTTCGGGGCTGCGGCTGGTGGAGGGAGGCACTGAACCAGACAGCACCTGGGCTGGGGGCTCCCCTGTGCCCCGGCACCACTGGCAGGCACCCGACACCACAGGGCTGCAGGCAGGGGCAGAAGAGGGGCACGGTGCCGTCAGCTCGAGGGGGCAGGGGTCTCAGGTACAGGCAGCAGAGCTGTGGACCATGCACCGAGCGCAGGCACGCAGCAGCATGAGCAGGGCCAGTGGGGAGCCCCAGGCGGCACCGCCGAGCCCTGGCATCCCCCCGAAGCGTGCCAAGGTCACAGCAGAGCCAGGGGTACCAGAGGAGGGCCCAGCTCGCCCAGCGGCACCAGTTTTTGTGCGGAAGCTGAAGAATGCAGCCATCGGCACTGGCTGTGACATCCGGCTGCGGGTGGTGGTGGTGGGGAACCCCCGGCCCAGCCTGCGCTGGTACCGGAATGAGGAGCTGCTGGCCCAGCGCGAGGAGGAGTATGGCACCCTCTGGATCCGGGACAGCAAGAAGGAGGATGCTGGAGTGTACACCTGTGTCGCTGAGAACGAGCGAGGAGAGGCCATGACCAGCGCCGTGCTGGCCATCATTGACATGGAAGGTATGGGCAGCACGGCTGCTGGCACAGCACGGGTTTGCTGAGGGCAGCAGCCGTGTTTTGTAGGTTTCTGCCACATTGCATGCCTGTGGCCAGCCACGGCTGGGCTTTGATGTGCCCACCCTGCTGCAGGCTGGTGTGCCTGGTGCTGGGAGAACCAGGGCACCTCTCCAGCCCAAGAGAGAGCATGTGGCCACAGTATTCGCTGCCAGACCAGGAAGGGTGCCAGGGCGGGGTGTTGGGAGCATGTGATGCTGAGCCTGCTCGGGGCAGGAGGAGAGAGAGAGAGATGTGGCTTGGGTGCATGGCACCGATGGTGCCACCCTCCACAGCCACTGACACGGTCGCCGGTACCCCCCAGTGCCTCGGCAGAAGCCACTACTGTGCACCAGCTGCCCGTGGGCAGAGCTGCACATGGCATCACCATTACAGCCGTACCAGGCATTGGGGCTGCACCGGGAGAACTGGGACCATCTGGGGAAGGGGTCGGTGGGAGGAGCCTAACTCTGCAGGAGGTGGGGCTGCCACGAGGGTGGAGCCTGTGCCCTGCAGTGGGCAGGGCCTGGTGGTTCATTAGCAGGGGTGGAGCCAATTTTTGTCGATCCCCTCTCAGAGCCCCATGCCGGCCCCTCTGCTCACCAACCCTGGCTGCAGCAAGCAGGGCAGGCTCCTGCAGTGCACGGGGTGCACGTGAGGGCGGAGGTAGGCCCTTGTGTGGATGGGTGTCATCCTGCACAGCAGCCAGACAGGTTTGGGGCTCAGCCCCCTCTGCCCCAGGATGGATGCTGCCTTCCTGGGCCATTGCAGACCTGGGTGTCATGGACCACATGATGCTGGCTGGTGGCACTGCTCTGAGATGTAAACTGTGCCATCCACTTGGGCACAGTGAGGACAGGGAGTGATGGAGGTAGTGCTGAGCTCCACGGTTCCAGGGAAGGAGCTGCAGCTGGGGCTTTGCAGCACAGGAGGCCTGCTGGAGATGCTGCACCTTGTGCTGGTAGCTAAGTGGCAGTGGGGGCAGAAGGAACCTTAGCAGTGTGAAAGGGGAGCAAGGGGGGAAGAGAAGTTGCTCTGTATGAGGTGGGAGGTTGGAGGAGTGATGTTTAGAGAATGAAGATGTGTGTGCTGCTCTTGGGCATGATGGGGGTAAAAGGGGAGCAGAGAAGTGTGTAGGAGGGATCCTGCCCCATAGTGGGTCTGTGCAGGATCACTGTGCATCACCCCTTTGGGGACAGCGGCACTGTGCAGTCAGATGCATGGCGCTGTGTGCACAGACGGAGTGGGAGATATGCACTGCCCCACGGGACAGGAGCAGTCTGTCCCAGTGGGACTCATGGTGGGGTTCACCCTGTTATCCCACTCCAGTGTGCAGCTACAGCTCTCCATGGCTTTGCCAGCCTAGGCCCCCCCGACTCTGCCCAGTGGCACAACACCGCCTGATTTCCCCAGGTGCTCATTCCTGTTGTGCTGACACACTTGATCCTGCTCCTGATTCTCGGCTGCTGCTGCCTTTCTGGAGCAGCTGAGGGAGGGACAGTGCAGCCAGGATTGCCTAACATGTGGGGTGAATGTCACCCTGCTCTGGCTGCTCCTCCCGGCGGGTGCTTGGTGGGAGGCGTGCACTGCCATTGCTGTTGAGTAAACAGCCACCCAAAAAGCCAGCCCTGGGGCAGAAATATCACTGGAGCCATGCGAGCTCAGGGCACCAGGCTGGGAGATGAAAAACGGTAGCTCCTGGTGTAGCTTTGTCCTTGTCCCAGGGCAGAATAGTCTCTGCAGTGTGCTGCTGCAGTGCCCAGAGATCACCATATTCTGCCAGGTGTTGGTGTGGAGGTGATGGGATGATGTGGGACATCCAGCCCTCACACCTGGCCTTGTTGTAAGGCACTGGCATGCAGCGTGTTGTTCTCCCAAGGCCATTTTCTCCACACCAGCAGGCAAGCAGTGAGAAGGGGTGTTGTGTGAAATGGACGAGCTGTGCCTGCCCTGACACCCTGCCAGGTTGGTTGCTGTGACTCTCTGGCCTGGAGGCTCCAGCTGCTCAGGGACTACCCACACCCACTGCTGAGACCCTGCTCTCTGGGGACCATGGAAGTCCCGTTGGTGGCTGTGCCGTTCCCATGATGGGCAGGGACACCTCATCCTTTTTCTCTGGGGGCCCTGCAGTCTGGGTCATCAGCCAGCTGAATGGGCAAGGGGGATGAGTGCAAGGTCCCCAGGCAGGACAAGCTCCTCTGGGCTCAGGGTTCTGGAGGTATTAGGGTGCCCTTGCTCTGTTTGCTTTTGTCAGGTTGCAGTCTCCAGTGGGCACAGAGTCCAACCCTTCACTTTCTCTTCCCATTGGGCAGCCCATGCTTCAGCTCTCCATGGGGCTACCACTGGCTCTCCCCAAGGTGGTTCAGGACACTGCTGGTGTGGTGGTGGGGCTCTGTGCTGCCCAGTTCCATGCTCAGCCCCAGCAGCTCCTCCTGCACTAGCTCAGCATTCTCCCTTGCTCACACAAGCCTGATTTAGCTTCTCTAATCCCTTGCCCTGAATCTGTCGCTCCACCCCACTAATGATTTTCTCCTGCTCTTCTCCAGGTCCCCTGAGTGCGCCAGCGCCCAACATGGGGAACAGGGAGCGCATGTGTGGTGCTGGTTGGGCAGGCAGGTGCAGGGGCGCCTAGAAGCGCACCATCCCTGTTGTGTCCCACCATCCCTGTTGTGTCCCACTGCTCTGCCCCTCTCCTGGTGCAGGTTCTCCCTTGTGCCCCAGCTCTACAGGCCCAGGTGGGGTGCATTGCCTTCTCTCACATCAGCACCAGCCGGGTCCAGGGGCTTCCCAGGTCCATCCAGGGGACCCTCCAGGCCCATCCCTGGTCCCCATTGTGGCTCCGTTGCCCTTGGGCTCGCTAAAGCCTGTATCACCTCTCAGTTGCATCTCCTGAATTTTTTCCCCAGAAACCAGATTAAATCACCTCTTAAAAACCTGAGCTAATCTCCTTGTAGGGTCCAGCCCTCCCGCACTGTGCCAGCAACTGCCTGATCTTCCCCACTGGGGCTGTATTTCAAGGTTGGCTGTGTCCATCTTGGGCTCCCAGTGCAGGGTCTTGCTTTGCTCGCCTCCACCTGCACTCAGCAATCAAACTGTCTTGGAAATTTTCCTCTACCCAGGGAACAGCCTGCACTCGCCTGGATTTGGGGGCAGGAAGAGAGCAGGAACTGTCTGTGCACAATAGCTCTTAGTGGCCCTTTCCTGTCCAGCCCAGAGTTACAGTGGGACAGCGTGGGCATACTTTTGCAGCTGGTGGTGCAGAGCGATGGCAATGGCACCCTGGTGGGGGCTGCTGCACTGACAGTGTTGCTGGTGGCTCAGCACCTCTGGTCATTTATCTCTGTTCCTAATTTTAGTCCCTTACATTGCAGCACCATGCCCATGTTTAGTGCCAACTGCCCCTTCCTTACGGAGCCCCTGCCAGCCCTGCTCAGGGCCCAGATGGGACATAAAGCCTCCCTTTGTCATCTCTTCCCTCCCACGGGACTCTTGGGGCTGCCTCAGTTTCCCCTTGCAGTCTCTGGCTTTCGCGCCACATCTCCCTGCCTGTCCCCGTGGTGCCAGAGTACAGCAGCATCTCAGAGGAGCCTGGGATGCCGTGCACAGGGGCTGCTGCTTGGCCAGTGCCACCCTAGATGCTGGTCCCAGCTAGCACAGGGACAGGTCCCCAGGACTGGGCTGTGTAGGGGAGGACAGTGCTGGACCTGCCCTTCGGGATGCCTGCAGTCAGTATTGGGCCAGTTAAAGAGCAGCTGCCGCAGGCCTGGGCTCCTGGGCAGGGGGCTGGTGCAGTGGCCTCACGTGCCAGGTCCCCATCCTGGGGCGCTGCAGGCCAGGAGGGCTGCTTCCCGGCGACCGGAGCAGTGGGTGCAGCTGTCCAGTCAGTCACCTCCACCCCTGCCCTCTCGCCCGCTGCCGGGGGGTTATTTTTGCTTAGGAATGTGCCATCCTCTCAGATTGTGGCAGGCTGCAGGGCTTGTGTTACAGGCGAGAGGCTCAGACCTGGGCTTGCAGGCGGGTAAATATAGCGCTGATACTCAGGGCAGCATGATGGGATGATGGCCTCTTCCTCCTCCCAGAGCTGCCCAGCACTCCCTGCTCCCCTCCTGACACCAGGTTGCTGACTGGTGACCTGGCATGGTGACGCTTGGAAGGAGTTAGCTCCCTCTACCCTGCTGCCTGCACTCCTGCCTGCTTCTCCCACTGCCCTCTGCATGCAGCACCTCAGCCCCAGGCAGGGAAGATGCCAGGAGCAGGGCTGGTAGGGAGGGGATGAAATGCCTTCTGCCATCCCGCTCCATGCCCAGGCAGCTGGAGCCAAGGTCACATTGCTGTCCTGCATCCCCATGTCCTCTGCCTGCAGTGGGCATGGTGTGGGCATCCTTTTAGTAGCAGCAAGGGGAGAAGATGCTGGAGAGGGCACCTGGGCTGTCCTTAGCCCTTAGGAGAGGGGTCACAGCAGCACCTTGCTCTTCCCTGCTGCTGCCTTGCCCTGGGAGGAGGGCCATCCCACTGCATTTATTTCCCCCTGGAGCCAGGGCTGGGGATGGTTCCCACGTCTGCAGGCTCCCAGCACACCCCCACCTCATCCCCAGCAGCTCTGAGAGGCACAAACACATGAAAGATTCGTGCTCAGCCCTCCTCCTCCCTGAGATGCCTGCATGCACCCCCTGCCATCAATTATTCAATCCCTGAGACAAGGGGCTGGTGGCTGGTGCCTAACCAGAGCTGTGGGGCAGAGGTAGGATCCTTGTGGAGCTGCCACGGAGGCCCACCATGGCGTGGGGAGCCATGGCTTTCTGAGCAGTGTAATTAATGCTGCATTTCAAACATATATTTGCTGTCTGCTTTGCTCAGGGCTGGTGTATATCCAGCACTCAAGGCTGGATCTGGGTGGCAATGAGACCACCTGCTCTGGCTCTCTCTGGGCTAGGGCAGGACAGAGGGGGCTGCTCTGGGTGCAGCCTGCCCTCACCTCCCACTGGACACCTTCTTCAGGAACTACAGCTTTGCTCTTGTGGGGAGGATTTGCAGGTGCTGATGCCTATGGAAAGGACTTCTGGGCCCCGCACCAGGTTCAGCTGCTCCCAGGGTGCAGCATCTTTGAGGCACCCCAGAACTGCTCCTGAGGCTTTTGCTGAGGGGTGGTCAAGCAGCAGAGCCACGGTCACAGGGAAGGTCTGTGTGCCCAGCCAGCTGGGAGCTGTGGGCAGTGGCTGAAGGATACCTGAATAACAGTTGTTTGGCTGGGCATATATGATCCCGCCCTGGGGCTGTGCCTGCAGGTGCTTGGTGCCCCAGCACCAGTGTGCCAAGGCCAAGCCTTAGTGCTCCTTCCTGGCACCCCTGACCAGGCTCTTATTCTGCTTTAGTATGAAAAGCAAGCATAAGCTGTGCAGGTCTGCAGCAGGACCACAGGCATGCACAGCCTGGGTGCGAGTGCCTGGCAGGAAGACCCTGGGTGCAGGGACCCTGGCAGGCATGACCCCTACAGCCCACCCCTTTACCCAACCATGGCTCAGGGGTACCCTGGGAGGCCCAGCAGAGTCCTCTGGCTCTGACAGGAGATTCCCTTAGTGCCAGCTCTGGCATTTGTGGGGACTCTCCTGACGTACAGGGTCTCCACGGAAACCTCGCAGCATCACTCCAATTGTGGGATTGTCAGAAATGTTGTATAAACAGCTCCTTTTGTACTGGGTAATTTGCAAGTTATTATGGAGCCATGAAAAGCCTCACGTTGGGAGTCATGGGCTGGGAGGGGAAATGAAGAAAAGATGCTGGAGCTGCCAAGCATCATGGGGAGCATGATGCCTGCGTGCAGCCCCACGTGGGGCAGCTGACTCCCCAGGGGACAGGTGAGAAGCGGGGAAACAAGCACTGGGTGGAGAGGCCTCCAGCAGCATCGCCACAGATGGTCTGCAGTGGGAGGGGGCAGCACAGCCAGCCAATGGGGCTGGGACTTTGGCAGCCTCTCCAGGAGCCTGGAAAGGGGCTGATGGGTGCTGTGGGGCTCAACAGCTTGGAAAGGCCCCACTGAGCCTGTGGGGCTGGGACTGCCCTTTCACCTTATTTGGGGTGTGAGCCAGAGAACAGGGAGAGGCAGCAGGGCTGGGGATGCTCCGCAGGGTGGGGTTGTACCACTGCCCCAGGACCACCAGTAGCTCTTATTAATCCTGAGCTGTGCGGCCAGGTCTTCACCCCAGGACAAGGGGAGGTGTTGTGCATGTCATGCAGCATGGACAGTGACAACGGCCCACCTCCCTGGGTCAAGCTGGCATTGCCACCAGCCACAAAGCAGCCATGGTAGCCCCGGCCAGTTCAGCTCTACCATCTGAGGCACCCAAGGTGCAGGGTGCAAGGTCTGCCTTAGGATACTGGATGCCTGCGGCAGGAGGCTGTGTAGTTTTCATGGCAAGGCTGTGCAAGTTTGCAAGGGGAGGCTGTGTGGATTGCAAGGGTGGCTCATGACATGATGTGGGCAGTGCCAGGCCAGCGGGTTGCTGTGAAGGACTGCGTATATGAGCTCTCTTCCATGTGCAGACAGGTCAGGAATGCTGGGACCCACACTCATGTGTTAGAGAGGGGGCCTGTCTGTGTTGCTCTTGGCTGGGGGGTGTGTGGGGCTGCATGGAAGCTGATGAGGTGCTGGTGAGCCTGGATCTTGGCTGGGCAGTGCCAACAGTACGCTGCACTGTGACAGTGGAACTGCCCTGTCTGGGGGCACTTTGGGAGCAGCACATGGAGGGTGGTCGCTTGCAGTGCTGGCGTGATGTGTTGTGTTATTCTTGTCCCCATCGGGGTATGTGTGGGAGCCGTGGTGATGGGCAGTGCCCCACGGTGCCAAGCGTGGGAGAGAAGAGCAGCTCGTGTCCCGGGCAGTGGGGCAGGAAGTACTGGGGGCAGGAGACAGCTGTACAGCTGCGTTGCTGGGTAGGGGGCTCGGACCCCTGGGTGCCATGGAGCCAACGCTATCGGGGTAAAAGGATGTGTGCCCACCCCAGCCAAGCCCCCCGCTCCGCCCCGTGGCTGCCCTCTCCGCCCGCCACCTGTGCCCTGCCTGTCCCCCGCCGCTCTCACTGTGTGCCAGGGCTGGCGGGGAGGCGGAGGCAGGCGGGGGAAGGATGGAGGGAGGAGCGCTCCAGTGATGCTTCATGCTCACAGCTCCAGCCCTCCCGGGAACCCAACCTGGCGAGCCCCTTTCTCTCTCTTCGCCGTACCCGGCTGCCGGCGGTGCAGGATGCTCGCAGCATCCCTTGTCCTCTCGGCGTGCTGACAGCGGGGACCCCGCCGGGAGCGGGCTGGCGTCCTGCCGGGCCTGAGCCGCTGCCGCCGGGTCAGCGGGGCTCTGCAGAAGCATGAAGAAGATCTGGGTGAAGAAGCGTTTCCAGGTAAGGGCTCCGGGCTGCCGTTCCGGCTGGTGCCGGGAAGAGGAGGCAGTGCCGGGCATCGGGAGCGCATCGGGCTGGGGCTGGGGCTGAGGATGAGGCTGGGGGCTGAGGATGAGGCTGGGGGCTGAGGATGGGGCTGGGGCTGAGGATGGGGCTGGGGCTGAGGATGGGGATGTTGTCCCTCCGGCCTTGCCTCTGCCACTCGAGGCTCCCCAGGGCTTCTCCCATTGCTTCAACCCCACTTGCAGAGCCACCAGCTGCCCTCCTGTCCTCGCCAGCCCGGGCAGGAGCTCAGCACCGCCTGTGCCAGCAGTTGGGGCTCCCCCCCGATCCCGCCACCCACTTCCCTCTCTACCCTCCGGAGCGGCAAATGGAGGCTGCTGGCTGTTTCCCCCGGCCCCGCTGCCGGTGGTCACGGAGCTGGAGACGAGGCTTTGCCTGCGTCATCCCCTCGGCGTCAGGAGCATGGCTGGCACAGGCACGGCTCCTCCGCGGGCCCCGCCGCCCAGGAGGAACAAGGACGTCACTTGGCCTCGGCGGGGGTTGCAGAATGAGGGGGCATCCTTCCAGGAGGCCCCTGGCTCCCCTCAGGGCACACAAGCCCACCCCGCTACTCCACCCAGCGCGGGAGAGGAGCGTCCCTGCTGTCACCCTGCCTAGTGGCCCAGGGGGGACTGGGGAGGAGCTGTCCACAGATCCTTCCCAGGGGTGGAGGATGTGCTGGGGAGACGCAGATCCCTAGGGATGCTGGGACCCAGGTGGGGCAGTTCCTTTAGGGGTGGGTGAGTGGCATTGGCTGGCTGCCTGACCTGCCCCTGAGGGCAGCAAGCCCAGGAGCTTGCCCGTGTGGTGGGGCAGAGTCCTGCACCGCTGGCCGAGCATGGGGGTAGAGGGATCAGGACACTCACAGCGGCTGTCCGCTCACACGAGGCAAGCCACCCACCGTCACCTCACCGTATCCCTGCTCCTGTCTTGCACCCGTGGCGCCAGTGCTGTGTAGCGCTGGCCTCCACATGCCAAGTGATGGAAGGCCGCATGGGATGTTCTCCATGGCTACAGGAGCCTGTTCTCCCCCCAGTCCCCTTGGCCCCATGGCCATGGCTAGGGATGCCCCGTGCCAGGGCAATGGGGTCTGTGCCTGGAACAGAGGAAGGAGGCAGCACCAGGTCTCACTCAGCTGCCTCATGGGGCATGAATGAAGCCAGGTGCTGATCCTAGCCAGCCCTTCTCCCCATCTTGGGTTTGGTGGGCACAGAGCAGGCTTCTGGGGCTCTTCTACCCCTTTTTCCATGGTGCAAATGAAATTCCAGGCAAGGAGCACATACACCTCTCTCCAGCTGGCCCCTTTGCCCAGGCCCCAGGCCTACAGTGAGACCTGAGGTGCTCCTGCCCCCTTTCCACCTTCTGGCTCGAGGGTGACACTACATCACCCAGTACCCGCTCCCTGACGAGCTGCAGGTGGGTGCTGTGCTGAGGGGCGTCCAGGCTGCAGGGTGCCCCAATCCTGCAGGGACCTGTTGCAGAGGTGGAGGGCAGGGGGCTCTGCCACCCCATAGCTCTGGGCCATGGAGCCCAGCCCAGGCTGGGGAGCTGATGGCGCCAGTCCCTGGGGAAGCCATAAGAGCACCCGATAATGGCACTCAATTGCATTTTCATTTTTTAATGGGGGAATTATCCGCCGATGGTGCAGTTAATCACTCATCTATCTTTCCCTGGCCTGGAAGGCGGGCTGCCAGCCAGAACCAGCACAGTCAGCTGAGGAGGGGAGGTGAAGCCTGGCTCAGCCTGAATACAAATGTGTCTCGTGCAGTCACTGCCCTCTGGCCAACATTGCTTGAAGGGGAGTTGGTAGGAACCCCCAAGCACTGCCCATGAGTAGGGGCTGCCGCCGCAGTGACAGCAGCTTTCAGGCATGCAAAATGAGCCGGCTGCCCTTCCAAGGGCAACTAACTGCTGGCTGTGCTTCGCTGTCTGTCTGCAGGGACTGTCTGTCCCTGGGGGCCATCTACCCCTGCCCCTACCTGGGAGATATGGGGAGGCAGGAGGAGTTGGTAGAGCAAAACACTTCAAGCAGGCTAGGTGTCCAGCCTTGGGGTCCGTGCAGGGGAGACAGAGCACAGGGTTTCAGTGTCCTGAGGAGACCCCCTTACCCAGACTAGCTGGGAAGGATGCTGAGTCCTGGCAGCCCAAACCTGCCTGTCTGCACACCGTATCCCCACTCCTGCCTGCCTTGGAGATCTCCCCATCCCTCTGCTTCCCTGGGAGACAGCATCAATGTATGCCAGGCCTGGCAGCTGGGTTGCCCTCAGCTGGTCCTTCCCTTGGCAAGCGGGTGCCTGGCCCTGGGCTGCAGCACAGAGGGCAGTGGAGCTGGCAGGGAGCTCCTGGCACCTCTGCCCCAAGCTCAGGTCCCACCTGCCTGCCCAGACAGTGCAGGCAAGCACAGCTCCCACGCCTCCAGCCCCACACAGACAGGCCAGTCCCATGCTGCTTGTGCCAGGCAGCCTCTCTCGCAGCTGACACAGTCTCTGCCAGGGATGGGAGATGTTGTCCCCATGCTGGGCTGGTGCCCAGGGTGGTGTTTGGGCCAGCTCCTGGAAGGCACTTTTGCTGGCCTGGTCCCCACGCTGGTGCGGGCTGTGACTTAAAAGGGGCTGTGGAGCTTTTAGGCACCCGTCCAGGCAAAGATTTTGCTGCAGGTGGTGCTGGCTGCAGGCAGTGGTACTGGGTCAGCTGGGTTGCCCAGGGCTGTCACTCCTCAGACACGGGCTCTGACACAGGGCTGTGCATGCACAGTTTCACCCCATGGCATGGGCAGTAGTGCAGGGCTGAGAGTGCAGTGTCAACTCATGGCATGGGCAGCGGTGCAGGGCTGGGGGTGCACAGTGTTACCTCATGGCATTGGGGAGCAGTGCTAGGCTGGGGGGTACAGTGCCATCGTCCGGGGGGAGTGTGCTTGTGCGTGTGAGCACAATGTGTGTGTGTGCGTGCATGGGTGGGCATGCGTTTCACCTGTCCACCTACACCCATCCATGTCTGTGTGTATGGGGGTGTGTGCCTGGGGGTGTGTGCCTGTTGGTACCCCGTGGGCATGTGCCTGTGGGTACCCTGTGGGTGTGCAGCTGGGACTGTGAGTGTGAGCGTGAGCAGTGCTGGGTGTGCCCTACTAGCTGGAAGGTGTGAGCAGCACCACGCATGTTATGCCAGTGTGTGTGTGAGCAGCTGTGGGTGTAAGTGGTGCTGCAAGTGCCATGATAGGGTGTTGGTGTGCAGGCATGCCATGCCAGCAGTGTGCGTGTGTGAGCAGGCTTGTGGCACGATGCTATGAGTAACGTTCTTTTCTCCTTTCCTTTGCAGAAGACCGGCCACTCACGGCGCTTTGGGCGCTTCACGCATGGTGCGTTGAGTTACCAGGACCCGGCTGCCTCCACTGCCCTGAGTGGACCGGGATGGGGTCCTGCCTCACTGTCATGCCTCAGGGGGACAGTGAGCAGAGGCTGGACAGGAATGGGCTGCAGCTTGCTAGCCCCAAAACAGGGTCTCGGTCAGCTGGGGGCTCCCAATGTCCCCCACAAGGCCAGGCTGCTCTTGGTCTTGCAGCTCCATTTCCTTAGGGGCTGCCAGGTTTTTGTGGCTCAGCTGGGGAGCCTGGTGTGGTGGCAGTGCATGGAACAGCTGGTGGTGTGGCAGCGTGTGGAGGGGAGGCTTGGATACGGAGGGAGCAACATGGTCCTCCCGCATGCCATGGCAGTGCAGTGGAGGGAGTAGTAGTGGGACAGGGGACATGTCCCTTGTCACAGGTGTGTGTTGCAGCAGTTTGCAAGGGCTCAGGCAGCAGCAGGGTGAAAAGGCTGCTTCTCCCTGGCTGCATGGTGTCTGCTTTCCTGGGACAGGATCTTGGGAAGGCACTCATCTGGCCTGGCTGCATCCTCCTATGGGGAGGCTCTCACTGATGTCCTGCCATGAGCATCCTTGCATTATCAGCTAGGGCCATGATGTGGGGCATGGCAATATCATGCAGCACTTGCCACTGATGGGGAAAGGGATGCATGTGTATGTGCCAGAGAGAGGGCGCTTGGACATGGACATACATGTCCATGTACCCGTCACACCCAGGAGCACCCATCCAGGGCACTGGCTGGGGGAGGCCAGCCTCAAGTTGGGGTGCCCTGTGGAGCACAGGGATGTGCAGCTGCTGCAGCAGCAAGGAGGTGGATGTCCCACGGGCAGGCAGTGGCCATGCCATGAGGAGGGGATGGTGCCATGCACTCACTGCACAGGTGGGATAGTCTGTGTACAAGGAGAGTCTGTGTGCATCACCAGAGCAATGTGCGTGAACTTGGGTGTAGACTGGAGATGTGGTGTGGAAATCTGGGGGAGCCAGACCTGTTTCCATGTCCCATGCATGCCTGGCCCCTGCCATAGGGCCAAGCAGAGCATGGAGTGCTCCTTGGGAGATCCTGAGATGGGAAAATGCCCAGTCCCAGCCCCACGCTTGGACCCAAAGCCTGGCACAAAGCGCCAGGCTCTGTGAGCCAGCACAGCCCAACCAGGTGCTGCCCTAGCAGGCCCCTGCCCCACAGCAGTGCAGGGAGATGTTGGGGTAAGGACCCTCCCCACTGCCCCCCGCATCTCTGCAGGCTGGGCCGATAACCAGGTGTTGATGTCTCTCTCTCTCTTGCTGCCCCTATGGAAGCGAAGTTTTCCGCTCCTGCAGGAAACAAAGCTACGGTAGGAAGACCCCTGCCCGATGCCAGCCCTGTCCCAGAGCAAGCCCTGTGCCCCAGCCTGCTACCCTGTCCCATCGCCACCACCATTCCCCACGTGGCCTCCACCAGCCATGTTCCCACCACCAGCAATGCTTCCTTACATCATCTAACAGTGCTCTTGCCTTCCTTTGCCTGCCCTCACACTGCTGGACTTTCCCACCCCCAATCCTGCCTTTCCCTGCAGTCACAGTCATGCCCCATGTCCCTGCACTGCCTCCTTCTGGAGCTGCCCGATCACTTCTCTTGGCCTAGGAGCTGGTGGGTCTGCAAGGAGCAGTGCCAGCCTGGCCTGCTGTCCCCATGGCCCCTCACTCACTGCTCTCCCTGCCCCCTCTAGACTCGGAGACGGGCGAGGATGATCCCAGCGACCCCCAGGTGACGCAACGCAGTGAGTTCCAGGATGAAACAACCTTCAGCACCCCCACGGGTGAGCACGGGGCACCCACCGGCACTGAGCTCTGGCATGGGCTGCTGAGCGTGGTCCCCCCGATAAGGGCTCTGCTGGCTCAGCTTTGGGGGTCTGCATGGGAGAGGGAGCTGTGATCCACCTATGCAAAGGGGAGAGGGCTTGGGGCAGCAGGGTGCTTCTTGGGACAGCCACAGGCACATGGTGTCGGTTCACCCCTCTCCTTCCAGGTGGGTCCGACACCCTCGTGGATGCCTCCATGAACACAACACCGACCTTGGTGCTGGCCTTATCGCAGGCAGAGGAGCGCTCCAGCTGGTCGGGCAGCCAGCAGACCGTGGTGGAAAAGGAGACGGATGCCAACCTCTCTGCACGGGGACCCTACCTCCGCCCTGCTGCCTGGCAGCAGCCGCAGGGAACCCCAAGGCAAGCAAATGCGCCGGCCCCACATGGCGCCGAGGTCCGGCACCTGGGCGTGGAGCCACTGGTGCGGGCGTCACGGGCTAACCTGGTGGGCACAAGCTGGGGGTCAGAGGATAGCCTTTCGGTGGCCAGTGACCCATACGGCAGCGCCTTCAGCCTGTACCGAGGACGGGCGCTCTCGCTCCACGTGTAAGTAGCAGGGGGAAGCACATGGAGGGGACATCGCGCTGGGGCCATCTCCTTCCAACCTCTGCAGCCATCTCCTCCCCTCCGCCTGGGCTTTCTTTACCTTCATGCCTGGAGGAGGAATGGGGGCTCTGAGCAGTAGGCAGCCTGTTCCTGGTGAGGAAGTGGGAGCAATGTTGTCCAGGGGCATACAGGCCCTTCAGCGGGGGTCGGGCGTGGAGTGGCGTCCCTTTCTGCTGTGGCCAGGTTGGGGCTGGGGGTAACCCCTGTGCCACTGCATGAGCTGCAGTGTCCCATGCACAGGCTGTGCTGTGTGTCTCCCCCCTTCCCACCTAGCCGTGGAGGCTTTGCGCAGCCTAGAGTGTGGGGACCTGTGGGTGCACAGCAGACTGGGACAGCTGCTAGCAAGGCTCTGCCACCTGCAGTCCCAATCGCACAGGGGTGGTGGCAGGGGCCAGGGACATGCTGCCACCCTAGGACCCACTGATGAGCTCAGAGCCCCTGTCCCTCCTTGCCACCTTCAGTCCTCATCCCTGGAGGCCTGCTCATTCAACCTACATCCTGCCCCTTTTTTTTGGTTGAGAATGCTTGTTCCACCAGAACCTCATCTCCACTTTATGATTTCTGCACTGCAAATGCCAAGTTCCACCTGGGCAGCAGGGTGGGGGAAGATGCCTGCAGCAGCATGTGTGCAGTTTGTTGCCTTGGGGACAACCTCTGCCTTGCAGAAGAGCTTGCCTGTGACACACTGCCCTTGCATGCCAGGACACCTTGGCAAACTGTGGCACCAGCAAGCCCTATGTCTTGTTGGCATGGTGACCTTGGGGAGGGGACTCGCTGGGTATCCCAGCATCACCCTACTGTCCCACACCGGTACCCCTGGGCAAGGAAACACTGCTGTGTCACTGCAGCCCAGGACTCTCACCCAACCTAGCCAACTCCCAGTGGTCTTGGGGTGGCCAGATTCAATTGTTGGGGCCCCTTGAGGCTGCCCAGGCTGCCTGTCCCCCCTTTGCCATGCCCTGCTGGACACCATGGTGTGGGCCAGGAGCAGGGATGCAGCCAGGAAGAGCGGTGCAGAGTGGGCTCTGAACCACTCTTTTCTGTCTCTCCCCTTGCAGCAGCATCCCCCAGGGGGGCTACCGGAGAGATGACCCTCACAGTGGCTCTGTCTCTCCAAAGCCTGGCGCCGAGCCCCCGAGGTCCCCTGCTGCCCTGCCACTGACTGCCAAGCCACCCATCCTCCGCTCACCGTCTCCCCGTGCCAGCCCATGCCTGCCGCCGCACACTGGTGCTGCATCCCAGCCCACCACCCGCGGCCCTGGCGTCCCCTCCTTCACGCCCGTGACCCCCCGCAAAAAGTCCTCGGTGCCAGCCGAGTACCAGGACACTGTCCCTGAGGAGTACGAGGAGAAGATCAAGAAACCCAAGTCCTCAGGGTACTCGCAGGGCAGCACACAGGAGTCCCGTCCCCAGACACCCATGAGCGACGCCTCTGGCCGTATCTCCATCCGGGCATCCCCCAAGCTGGTGCGCACCGGCTCCAAGATTTTCGAGAGGCTGCAGTACTTTGAGGAGCGGCAGAGGAGCCTGGAACAGGCGGACAGCCCCTTCTCTGCATACCCCTGCTTGCCTCTGCGCAAGACGCGCTCCTTCGACCAGCCAAGTCCTGGCTCACGCCATGGCAGCACACTGGGTGGCTCGCGAGAGGACTTGCAGGAAGGTGGACGCTGGGAGCTGGGCAGCACAGCAGCGTGCCGGCGTTTGGCCTTCCGGCAGAAAGCCGCATCCTTTGATGAGCGGGGCAAGTTTGCCGGTCGCGTCTATGCCATTGAGAACAAGTTTGCAGAGGAGCTGACCCGCATTAAGCGGACGGTCTCCAAGCAGCAGCTGCGACGCTCACAGGAGCTGTGCAAAGCCAGCGGGCTGCCCCCAGCACCCTCACCCCCAGCGGCAAGCGAGCCTGCTGCTCCCCGCCCTCCCCGCACCCCTTCCTCACAGGGTGCCAGCGGGCGCAAGGTGCTGCCGCCAAAGACCCTCCCTCCAGCAGAGAGCATGCACGTCATCCAGCACCTGGCACTTTCCAGTGTGGCACTGGTGGGACCTGATGGGGAGCCAGAGCCAGGGGGGCAACGCGGAAGGAAAACCCTGACACGGGGCAGCGGGGCAGCTGCTCAGCCCACCAAGGCAGAGGATGCAGGTGCCAGGAAGGGTCCACAACAAGAAGGCACTGGGGAAGTGAAGAAGAAGGAGCAATGGCCGTTAGCGCAAGCCACCCCCCAGGGACGGGTGGCCCTTTCACAGACAGGACCCCCTGAAGGCGGCCCATATCCGGACGGGGGCCCAGCTGGTGGAGCCCGTGCACCCGGAGGAGGGAATGAAGCCCTGGCTGCCCGGCTCTCCGTGCCTCACGGGCTGTACCGGCGGCCAGAGGCACCTGTGGAGGTACGGTTCCTGCCCTGGGCAAAGCCAGGGCTGGAGCAGGAGGCTCGCCTGGAGAGGAGCTCTACAGGGCAGCACGGCACAGGCAAGGAAGTGGAGAGAAGGCAGATGAAAGTGTTGGAGAAGAAAGAGAGTGGCCGGATGGCTCAAGAAGGCAGGAGCATGCGGAGCAAGGGGAAAGGACGCCGAACCAGGCCCACCTCTCCAGAACTAGGTAGGGGGCATGGCTTTCTGCCCTCCTGTAGGCACAGAGCTGGCCAGACCGGACCCTGAGAGTGATGCGGGTCTCCAGCCTGACCCTGGGAAGCATGGGCAGCCTAGGCTGTGCCAGAGAGCACAGGGGTGGAGGAACATGGCTCTGCAGGTCGGAGATGTTGACACCAACCAGTGGTGTAAGACCAGCGTGGGTACCAGTTTGCTAGGTCTTTATACCATGACACTTGCTGACGTCTCTGTCTCTCCTGCCTCACACAGGAAGGATGCAGGGTTCTGACCTCTGATATGCAGCCCTGGGCTGATCTGGCCCTCCGGGCACAATAAAACCTTTGCAGCTTGTCCTGGCTGGCTGCTGTTCAGTGCTCCAGGCAGGGCATGCAGTCTAAGTGCCCCAAGGGGTTACTGCAGTTGCTTGGCTGGAGGGAGAGCTGCCCTGCCCATCCCAGCATGCAGGAGTGAGACCAGGCTGCACTTGGTCTGGGAGCTCCTTCCAGGCTCAGCTCTGTCTGCAGCAGTGCGAGGCCCACATATTCAAGGCTCCTGGCGCAGCCCCAGGGCTTTTGCCTGTGTGCTGGGGCCATGGCAGGGGAGGGAGCTGGGTGGCTGATGCTGATGTAGTGGGACAAAGCAGCCAGCACGCCACTGGGGAACCCAGTGTGGGGGCTGTTGTTGCTTGTACAACCCTCCTCCTTCTACACCTTTCTGTTGCTTCACCCCTATGCTGTACGGGATGAACTCCCTGCCCCATCGCAGACACTGTGTTGTGGTGGTGATATGGCCCTTCCCGCCAAAGCAGGGCTCCGGGACCTGCTAATGCCCCAGTAAGGGTATGGGGCATGTGTGGGCAGGGATGGACAAAAAGGTTATGAGGCTGCTGTGCTGCTGACATGCAGCCCAGTGCAGTAGAGGACCTTCTCACTCCACCTCACTTATGGCCCTGGGGCCTGTCTCTCCCTTTCCAGAGTCCTCTGATGACTCCTACGTCTCTGCGGGTGAAGACCCCCTGGAAGCCCCCGTCTTTGAGATCCCCATCCAGGACACGACGGTGGCCGTGGGGGCAGAGGTGCTGCTCAAGTGCATTGTCACGGCCAACCCCCAGCCAGAAGGTGAGTGACTGCAGGGTTTCGGGGCGTGAACGTGGTGGAGGGGCTCTGCATCTCCATGTCCCACCCACTGAGCTGTCCCTTGGGGTCACCCCAGCTGTGCAGAGCGGGATGTGCAGCTCTGAGCTGGGTGTTTCAGGGAGGTGATGTGCCCACCATGGGAGTGTCCCTTTCTGCTGCTTCTCTCTGGGCAAGTGAGGTGTCGCGGCAGGGTGTGGAGGGTAGGGTGCCTGCTCTTCCCCCACAGAGCGGAAGCAGGACTGCTCAGTGCTGTGTGAGCAGGCATGAGTGATGCTCTGGGTGCTGTTGGCACAGCCTGGGTGGTTTCAGGGCTCAGGGTATCACTCCGGACAGGCTGTAGCCAGGACGTGGGAAGGGGCAGCTGGGCAGCCCAAGCCGGTCACAGCCGACAGAGCCGGCTGTGACTCCCTCCTCCAGCCTCCACTGGAGGGCAGGAGGATGCCTGGAACCGGAGCGGGCCGTGGAAGCCCGGGGCTGCTCCCCACGGCGAAGGGGTCCCCAGGCGAGCACCTCCTCCCCCCCGGGGACCCCGTACAGTCCGCCGGGGCAGCTGGGGCTCCCCTCCCGCGAGTGACCCCGGGCTGTGCCAGCAGTGTCCTGGAGGAAGGACGGGGTCCCGCTGCGGAGCAGCTCGGCGCGGCCCATCAAGGCGGAGGGCGAGCGGCACACCCTGCTGGTGCGGAGCGCCCGGGTGGCCGATGCAGGGCTCTACAGCGTCACCGCGGCCAATGAGGTGGGGGCGACCTGCTGCAGCGCCATCCTCAGCGTGCGGCCCGGTGAGTGCCGGGGGGGGCTGCTCGGCGCCCGGGGGAACCCGGCTTCCTTACCCTACAAGGCTCGGTCTGCACCGAGGCGGCTGACGGGGAGGATCCTGCGGGGGGAGCGGGAACGGGCTGGGAGCATCCCCGAGTCCGGCAAGGAGCTGCCCGGAGCCCTGCTGCTCGTGGGATAGCCTGCCCCACAAACCAGGATGGTGCCCCTGCCTCCAGCCCGCAAACCGGGAGGGTGCCCCTGCCTTTCCTCAAGACCGCAAACTCGGGGGGGTGCCCCTGCCTCCTGCCTGTAAACCGGGGAGTGCTCCTGCCTGCCCTCCAGCCTTGCAAACTATGGGGATACCCCTGCCTGCTCTCCAGCCTGCAAATCATGGGGATACCTCTGCCTGCCCCCCTAACCTGCAAACCATGGGGGTGCGCTTGCCTCCCGCCTGCAAACCGTGAGGATACCCTTGCCTGCCCTCCAACCCCCAAAAGGTTGGGTTATCCCAGTCTGCACTCCAAGCCAAAAAAACTAGGGGGGTACACTGCCCTCCGAGTCACTAGCCGTGGGGATGCCGCTGTCCCACAAGCCATCAGCTGTAGAGATTCCCATCCTGCCCGCCAAGCCGCTGGCTTTGGGGTACGCAGCCCGCAGCCCCAAGGTGCTCCCGAACCCGAGAGCGCCCCAGGGACCACGCAGAGGCTCAGAGCTGCCTCGGGGCTACAAGCACTCCAAACGCACCCGCTGCGTCGTACAGCGGGGCTGTACGCGCAGGGCCAGAACGCCGGGGGGCAGGAAGGAGCCCGACAGCCCCCGGCCCCGCTGAGCCCTCCCCCGCACTGCTGGCCCAGCCCCGGGGGCCGGGCGGGGCCGGGATGGGGAGGTCTCAGCGGGCGGCGGCGCTGCGGCGGGGGGCACCGGCACCGATTCCGGCTCCGACTTCGGCTCCCGTACCAGCTCCGGCACCGGCTCGGGGCGGGGAGCTGTCAGGTCTGCCCTCACGGTGAGTGCAGAGGACGATGCGGGGGTACGGGCTGGGGTGGGAGCCGCGAGTCGCTCCCCGCTCCAGGGCTGCCTGCGGGGTCGCACAGCCCTCGCCCTGCACCGGGCAGCCCGCCCTACCCGCCCCGGGAAGGCGAGGGAGGGGGTGAGGGCGCTTCGGCAGCCGGCCTGGAGGTGGACCAGCACCCCCAGCATCCCGCACCGCGCACATCCCGCACCCCACGGGTCTTCAACCCATCCCACCTCATCCCATGCTGGGGGGCTCCCCACGCAGGCGGGGGGCGCTCCCCACGCAGGCTGTCCCCGGGCAGGCTGCTGGGAGAGCGCAGCTGGCAATGTCACCTTCAGCCCCCGGCGGCTCAGGGTAGGGCAGCCATCCCGGGAATCCGAGCGTTCTGAGGATGGGAGCCGGGCTGCTGCGTAAGAGCCACTTGAGCCTTGTGGGATATCGCGTCCCCTTATCGCCCCATGGAGCGGCCCTGCACCCCTTCGCTGCCGGCTGTGGCAGAGCTGGGATGTGCCATGGGGTGGGGTGTCACCAGGATCCCCTGGGATGCAGGGTGGTGTGGAGGGGTGCCCCTACCCCCCTGCCCGGCTCTACTGCCAGCTCCTCACATAGCCTTTCCTGTGCTAGCCCCCACCGTGGAGCGGCATGGGAACTTGGCACCCCCCCTCGGCCAGGCCAGCCCCATCACCTCGGATGAGGAATACCTGAGCCCCCTGGAAGAGTTCCCTGAGTCCAGCACCCCCCAGCACCGACCAGCCATGAAGCTGCAGCCTAGAGCCGAGCATGGGGCTGCCCACGGCTCCCCAGAGAGCACCTTCAAGGCTGCACCCACCTTTGAGGTGAGCTGATGACCTCCGTGGGACCTGGCCGAAGGGGAGCAGTCCCCTGTTACTGCAGACCTGCAGTCTCCAGTGCCAGGAGGGTCAGGCTTTCCTGCCTCCTGATCTGAGGTGCTGCCTGCACTCAGGCAGGCTGCACCCCACCATCTCCTTCAGCAGCCCCAGAGCCTGTGCTACTCCAGGGCTGCTGTTGTGATGAAGAATGTATGACCCTGGATGCAGTGGTGGGGATGCATGGCCCTGGAAGCAGGCAGGTGCTCACTGCTCTCTGACCCCTGCTTCCCCAGGTGGCCCTGTTGGACCAGTCAGTGCTGGAGGGGCAGGATGTCAGCATGAGCGTCCGAGTTCATGGGGAGCCCAAGCCCATCATTTACTGGTGAGTCTTGGTGCTTGCTGGGTCATAGCTGGGCAGGGAAGAAGGGGATGGGCAAGTGATCTCCCCAGCTGGGGATGGCCAACTCAGAGCTCTGGTCCCAAACAGGGCTGGGGATGGAGGAGAGGAGGGCTTTTGGGGACAGCTAAGCTGAGCATGCAGGGCCAGGTGTGACTGTGCCGATCTGTCCATGTCCTGAGCAGGCTGAGGAACCGGCAGCCAGTGAAGTATGGCCGCCGGCACCATGCAGAGGAGGCAGAGGGTGCACGAGGGCTCTTCACACTGCACATCCTGGCAGCGGAGCGCACCGACACCGGCTTCTACACCTGCAAGGCTGTCAATGAGTACGGCACCAAGCAGTGCGAGGCCAAACTGGAGGTCAGAGGTAAAACTACCCAAGCGAGTCCCCCTTGGCCCCAATGGGCCAGCTGGCTCCAGGACCCTGCATGGGTTGTGTGAGGAAGGGGCTGCTGCAGACACCCCCTCAGTGGTGCTGCAGGAGAAGGGGTCGAGGCAGCCTGCCCTTTCCTGCTGCAGCACAGGCGGGTGCAAGCCAGGAGCAGGAAAGTGGAGCTGCGTACCCGGGGCTGCCTGCAGATGCTGGCCCTGCAGCAGAAGGCAGGCTGCCCTGCTGCCTCATCCAGATATGCCATCCCACAGCTCTGGGTCTCACCACCCATCTGTGCCAGGGCCCCTGCCAGCCTGACCCAGAGCCCGCTGCTACCTGCAGCGCAGCTTCTTCCCCTGTCCCCCCACATGCCCACTGCTGGGACTGGGTGCTTCCTTTGGCTGTGCAAGGAGGGCTTTTGCCCTTGGTGGCACTGCAGGGGACTTCTCCCGCAACTCTGCCGTGCTGACATCTGCCTCCCACCCTGCCCCAGGCAACCTGCAAGCTGCTTGCCAGGCAGTGGGCAGCTTGGAGAGGTCTCCTCTTGCCAGTTTCCAGTGATAGCCTGTTAACACGGGACTGAGCTGTTCATCCCTTTTCCCTTGCTGTCCCACCCCAGCCGTGCTATGGTCCTCCTAGGACCCCAATTTATGTATGCAAATGTGGGGAGGTGGAGCTCGGGACTGAGGGCCAGGCTCTGCCTGGCATCCCCTGAGGCCCGGGAAGGAGCCTGCAGGGATGAGTGATGCTGCCTCCCTTCTCTTGCCCTTTGCTGTCTGTGCCCTGCTCCCCCCAGCCCTCCCTGCTGATGGCTGCCTGAGCCCCCCAGGCTGTGCCCATCCCACCCCAGCCTTGGCTGCGCTGCTTGTACCCTGCCGGGACCCTGCTCCCAGCCTCTGGCAAAGCACGGTGGCACAGGGGTGGGAGCAGGAGCCAGCCCCATGCCCCACGGCTTGCAGGAGCCAGGCTGTGGGGGCAATGGCACAAGCCCCAGCCCCTCTCTGGGGACTCAGTGGGTGGCTCTGTGCCTTGGCACATGCTCACACCCCTCATGCCGGCGCTGGTGTGTGAGTACCGGCTCCTTTGCTGCTGCACTAACCCTTCCGCTTGCTGACTGCGGTTTTTGTCTGTACGCAGGGGGAGTACGATAAGGGGGTGCATCTCTCTGAGCCGTGGCCGCGGGGCTCTTAGTTGGACACCTCTTAGGCAGTGGACCTCACCTTGTATAATTACCTTCTGCTCCGTCTGCCACCTCGTCCTGGATGCACCGCGGGGACGTGCGGGCCCTCGACTGCGGGCAGGGGCTCGCCGGATGGCCCAGGGGAGGCGTAACTGAGGCGGGGTGTGGGGAGCGGTGGGGGAGCACCAGGCACCCCCTCAGCAGGGCCAGGGCGGCCATACGATGCTGTCTTGTCTCTTGCTCCGTCCATTTGTCCCTGTCTGCGTGTCCTGCTACTCCTCTCCTTGCTGCCCAGGGAAGGGGAGCAGGGAGCTGAGCTCACAGTTACTGCCATGCTGGCTGGGGCTGTAGGGAAGGAAGTGCAGCACGGTGGCAGCTCTGCGATGGTCACCTCAGAGCAAGTGAGACAGGACACCCTCAGGACCCCCACAAGGGAGCACCCTGCCCCAGCCACAGTGGGGAGGGAGAGCACTGGCTCCTTTGGCTTTGCGGCAGCCACCCAGGTGCCTGACTGGCCACCGTGAGACACCCCTCACAGCCCCAGGGCTCGGGTCTGCCCAGAGCACCCCTTGGCTCTGGGTCTCTTCTCCCTGGGGAGGGGGCTCAGTAGGGGGGGTGGGTTGCGAGGCCGTGACCCTTTTTTTTGTAGCTCTAATAAAATCTGTTTGGTAAAGCGCTGTGTGGTGTGTTCCTGGCACAGACACCTCCCCTCACCCCTCCCCAGCTCAGCTCTGCTTTCCACATCTTGCCCCCCACCCCTCCCGTCCTTCCCCGCTGCACTCCCTGCCCGCTGCACCGAGCCCCCTCCCTGCATGCCCTCCTGTCCTGCATGTTCCATTCCATCCCTGCCACCTGTCATAGTTGCTTTTCAGTTGCTGAGATGCATCTCTCTTTCTTTCTCTCTCTCCCCCTTTCCTGGGCAGCCCGCCCCGAGTGCCAGTCCCTGGCCATCGTGGTTCCCCTGCAGGACGTGGTGGTCGGGGCAGGGGAGCTGGCACTCTTTGAGTGTCTGGTGTCTGGCCCGCCAGACATGGACGTGGACTGGCTGTCCCGGGGCCGGCTGCTCCAGCCTGCCTTGCTCAAATGCAAGATGCATTTTGATGGGCGCAAGTGCAAGCTGCTGCTCACCTCTGTGCATGAGGACGACAGCGGGATCTACACCTGCAAACTCAGCACTGCGAAAGGTAAGTGGCGTTCACGGAGCTCCCTGGGGGTAGTCTTGACTGGGACTTAGCCCTAGGGATGTGCTGGGGATGAACAGTACCCCCTGCCCATGGGTTCAGAGCTCTCGTCCACCTAGGGTTGAGCTGTGAGTGTTGCCAGTGCGGGACAGGGAATAGTTGCTGCCCCATCAGCTGAGGAGGTTTCCCCAGCACCCTGAGCCCTGCAGCTTCCATGAAATATGGGGAGATGCATTTGCACCCTGGCCATACCAGCCGGGTGCAGCCCTGCAACCCAGCTGTCCACATCCCGTGGCTCCAGGGGCCTCTGAGCACCTGGCTCCTGTACAGACCTGGCTATGCTGACCTGGGAGATGGCAGGGGCTATGGACAGGGTGTCAGGGCCCCCCACCTGCTCCCACCAAGCCATCACTAATGGCAGCTGAGGAAGGGTAACAGGGCCCAGCCTCTGTCCCATGTCTCTGACTTCCTTGTGTGCCTGTGCATGTTGCACACAGCCGCTCTCACTGGCAGCGAGGCAGGGAAAAGGTCCCTTTCCCATTCCCCAGCCTGTCTGGGCAGCCTGTCAGCAGTAACCCAGGCTGTGGTGGGTGCATCAGCTTTCCCAGGACCCTGTGGCTGGTGCCCTTGCATCCCTCCATGGAGGGGGCTGTATGCCTGCAGGGATTTGAGGGCAGCAGCAGTTTTGGGTGCAAGGAGGTAAGGCTGTGCCTGAGCATAGTGTCAATCCCTGCCTGGGGTGGGTGGGTGACAACACCAACATTGCAAACTGTTCTTGCTGCAAATCGCTCATCTGGAGCATCCAGCCTGCACCTGTCTCCATGCTGTCCCTGGGTGCTGTGTGTGCTGGCACTGCCTGCTTCAACATCACTGTCCTGTCCCCAAGGGGCTAGGCCAGATGTGATGCTCTGCCCTGTGGGGATGACAGGGCATCCTCACACCCCACCTTGCTGCTGGCATCTGCATTGCTGTGAGGGAGGGAAGAGGCACTCCTGCCAGCAGAGCCCCAGCCCTGGGCACTGGGACCTTGCACACACAGTGCTCTGCTGCCCTGTGCAGGCACAGAGCCTAGTACCCAGGACACCTGGGCACAGCCCCCACCAGGTGTGGGGTATGCTCAGATACAACCACGTTGGCAGCTAGGGCTGCAGCCAAGGGGGTCACAGGCTGTTCTGCACACGTGTGCCATGCAGGCCTCAGCCCTACTCACTCTCCTTGCAGATGAGCTGACCTGCAGTGCCCGGCTGACAGTGCAGCCCTCAGTGCAGCCACTCTTCACCCGCAAGCTAGAGGACGTGGACGTGGTGGAAGGGCGGACAGCACGTTTTGACTGCATGATCAGTGGGACTCCACCCCCAGCCATCACCTGGACTCATTTTGGTAATCCCCAAGACCAGAGAGCTTGCCCAGGACCCTGCAGGGAGACCTCTCCCCATCTCCTTGTGGGCTGCACCCAAGGGCTCATGCCTATTCTGGAGGGGTGCTGATGCTGATGTGTGTCTCCTTGCAGGCCAGCTGGTGCAGGAGGGGGAAAACGTGCGCATTCAGCGGGATGGAGGGCTACACTCACTGGTCATCATGCATGTGGGCAGTGAGGATGAGGGTCAGTACATGGTGACTGCCAGGAACGCCCATGGCCACGTGGAGTGTTCTGCTGAGCTCTATGTGGAGGAGCCAAGGCCATCTGCTGCCTCCCAGATGTAAGAGTTAGGGGGTTCTGAGATCTACATCCTCCACTGCTTGCTCCTTCCTGATATCCGGGGACAATGCGCTTGTGCAAAGCCTGGGGTTGGAGCTCGGCTGGGGGCACCATGCTCCCACCATGAATGTGTGTGGGCTTTTGCAGCTCCAAGCTGGAGAAGATGCCATCCATCCCAGAGGAGCCAGAGCAGGCAGACACAGAGACAGAGTGCTTCACCATGCCTGACTTCTTGAAGCCACTGAACAACCTCGACGTGGTGGAGTCAAAGGAGGCCGTGCTGGAGTGCCAGGTGGCCGGGCTGCCCTACCCCTCCATCACCTGGTTCCACAATGGCTCCCGCATCGACAGCACTGACGACCGCAAGATGATGCAGTGTAGGGCTCCCTGCTGCCCTCCCCACACCCCCTAGGATCATTCTCCCTGGGGCACAGGAAGGGGGGACACCCTTGGAGGAGGCATCACCCCCAAGATCTTCACACCCCTTGAGACAGGGAGGGGAGATCTGTGCCACCTGGCTGGCAAGGTATTAATCCATGTCCCCCTGTTTCCCCCCAGATAAGGATGTCCATCGGCTGGTGTTCAAAGCTGTCAGCCATGCACATGCTGGAGTCTACAAAAGCGTCATTGCCAACAAAGTGGGGAAGGCCACATGCTATGCACACCTCTACGTCACTGGTAAGCAGCAGCAGGACCCACTGGGGATTTGCGGCCACTTGCTGCCACCCTACCAGGCTGTGCCCTGGTGCTGGGGATCAGTGGCCCTGTAGCAAGGTCTTATGGTGATTGGATCACAGGGCAGTTCAGGTATGAGGAGACCTCAGCAGGTCTCTAATCCTACTTAAATCAGCATCAGCTATGAAGTTCTCACCTTTCAGTGTCAGGACCTGTACTTCCAGGACTCACACGGGACTTGCTTGCAGCACCAGCCCCATGGGGCCTGCCAGGCTGAGCTCCCACCAGGAAGCCAGCAAGTGTCGCTGGCCTCATCCATCCCCTCTAGCCCACATCTCCTGGGGCATAAGGCAGATGCCCCAAGAAGCTGTGGCAGTGACCATGTTCACACCCCTGCCTGCCTTCCCTCACAGATGTGGTGCCAACCCCACCAGATGGGCCCCCCGCTGTGGCCTCGGTGACTGGCAGAGCCATCACTCTAACCTGGAACAAGCCCAAGTGGCTGGACACTGCCATAGGTGAGGGGGCTGGGGTTGGGCAGGGGCTGGGCTGGAGGTGGGCAGGGGATAGGCAACGCCGTGCTGGGGCACACAGGTCAGCCTGATGCCAGAGGCTCTGCATTGACCCTCTCCCCCTGCAGACCCCAATACAGTGACCTACGTGGTACAAATGCAAGTGCTGGGCACAACGCAGTGGCTGGTGCTGGCGACTGGTGTGCGGGACATCACCTACACAGTACATGGGCTGACCAAGGGTGCCCAGTACCTCTTCCGTGTCATCACTGCTACCCCCAAGACGAACAGCAAGCCGTCCCCGCCTGTGGGGCCCGTGCAGCTCCTGGATCGTGGTGAGAGAGGCAGTGGGAACGGGATGTGTGGCTGTGGTGGAGGGGTCTCTGTCACCAGTGGGGTGATAAGCTGGCCACGGATGGTTGATGTGGGGACTGGAGGTGGTGGTGATGATCTGTGTGGCAGGTCCCTATCTGGAAGAGGCCCCAGTCATCCTGGACAAGCCAGATGTGGTGTACGTGGTGGAGGGCCAGCCAGCATCCATCACTATCACCATCAACCACGTGGATGCCACCGTCACCTGGAAGAGGTAGGAGATGGTGCTGTGTCCATTGCCTACCCCATGCCCACCCCTACAGGTGCACAAAGAGGGGCTCCTGCACCAGCTTGCTGTGCAGCCCACAGTGAGTGGGGCTGGGCTGGATGTACAGGGTGGAGCACAGGAGATACGGGGGAGGGTGTGGAGGAGCTTTTTGGGGATGGTGGTTCTGTCTGTGGGGTACTAAGTGTTGAGAGACTTTCAGGATGCAGAGCTAGCAATGATGTGAGCTGTTTGCGAGGCTGAAGCATGGGAGCTGGGACTGGGGCTGACTGTGGGTCAGGACGCAGCTGTGGGGTGGGAGCTATCAATGGGGCAGTGGGTTTGGGGCTGTCTGTGGGGCTGTGATGTGGCAGCTGGTGTGCCTGCAGGGACGGGCAGGTACTAGGGGAGCTGGAGGGCATGTGCGAAGTAACGATGCCGGACGACGACCAACACTGCCTGCGGCTGTTCTGCGTGGGCCGGGGGGCTGCAGGGCCCCTGACCTGCGAGGTGAGCAACCGCCATGGCACCACCTGCTGCAGCCTCCACCTCTGCCTCGCAGGTATGTGCTCCCGCACTGGGAAGCCATGCCCCTCTACCCGGGGCTGGCATCACCTTACAGTGCTCCAAGCCCATGTGCCTTGGAGGAGGCGACTGCTCAATGGTGCCCCATGCCCATGTGCCATGGAGGCACTGTCCTCTAGTGTGGCACTGCTCCTCGGTGCTCCATAGTTGTATACCATGGGGATGCTGCCATGCCTCAGGGGCTGAAACCCCATTGATACTGCTGCCTGGTGTCCTATACCTGACTTGGGTAGAAGAATCTCATGTGCCTCATGAGGGTGTGTCATGGGATGGCACTGCCCCACAGTGTCCCTCAGCCATGTGCCATGGGTGGCACTGCTGCAGGGTGGTCCATACCTATTTATAATGGACCATCACTACGCCACAGTACCCTATGGCCAAGAGCCACGGGGAACACCTTCACAATGCCCCACAGAGCTGTCACGGTTGGCATTGACCTGCAGTATGCCACATCCGTATGTAATGGGGAGATGAAACTCCACAGTGATCCCATTCCCATGTGCCATGACTGCCACAGCCCCAGAGGGCCCCCCACACCTATGGGTGACAGCCCCACAGTCCTGTTCCTGCACTGGAACAGCACTGTCCCATGGCGCTCCATGCCCCACTCTCTCAACAGAGGCACCGCGCTTTGAGTCCATCATGGAGGACATTGATGCCCAGGAAGGGGAGACGCCACGCTTTGCTGTGGTGGTGGAGGGGAAACCGCTGCCGGACATCATGTGGTACAAGGTGGGCTACCCCCCACCGCCCAACCCCCTTCCTGACCCACAGCCCCTCAGACTCACACTCTCCACTGCCTCACCTGGAGCACTGTATTAGGATTTTGGGGTTGTGCTCATGCCCAGTGATGCAGAATACGCCCCATGCCCCGTCCATGGGGGAAGGGGTGGTGTGAACTGGTCAAGAATGGGATGGGACCCACCTGATGCCCCTGCCGCTCCCAGGATGGGGACCTGCTGGAGGAGAGCAGCCACTTGAGCTTCGTGTACGAGGACAACGAGTGCTCACTGGTGGTGCTCGGTGCTGCTGAGGCTGACAGTGGTGTCTACACCTGCACTGCCAGGAACTTGGCCGGGGAGGTCTCCTGCAAGGCGGAGCTGGTGGTGCAGGCAGGTATGGCCAGATGGTCCCCTGACCCCAGGAGGCAGAGCCTGGGTGCTTGCCTTGCCTACTGCCAGTGCCTTTCCTTCCCCCAGCCCAGCCTACTGCCGATGCTGCCATGGAGGAGGAGGCACTGCACAAGGCACGACGCCTGACCGACTACTATGATGTGCATGAGGAGATTGGGAGGTACGGGGTCGCTGGCATGGAGGGGACACCACAAAGACAGGGTGCCAGGGGTGGAGCCAGGCTGCATCCTGGGGCTCTGTCCCTGATGTACTGGATTCTGATGTACCAGATTCTGATGTGCTGGAGCTGTTCTCAGCCATCATTGAATGCCTTGGTGCTGGCTCAGGGTGGCCAGAGAAAAGCCGGGCCTGAGGTGTCTCCGTGGATGGTCCTGCAGGGCTGAAGGCAGCTTCCTGTGGAGCGGTTGCCCACCCTAGCTGCTCTGGGAAGGGGAGGCCTCCCTGCTTCCCTATCTTCTTATCCCCTCTTTCTCCCTTGTCACTGCATTGCAGGGGTGCTTTCTCTTACTTGCGGAGGGTGACAGAGAAGAGCAGCCGGCTGGACTTCGCTGCCAAGTTCATCCCTGGGAGGACCAAAGCCAAGCAGTCAGCACGCCGGGAGCTGCACATCCTTTCGCAGCTGGACCATGAACGCATAGTTTTCTTTCACGATGCCTTTGAGAAGAAGAATGCTGTCATCATGGTCATGGAGCTGTATCCTCTGGATATTGCTTAAGGAATGCATGGTGTGGGAGATGAGCGGAGTATTTGGGGGGTTGTGTGGGCAGAGAGGGTGCAGGAGGAGCTGCGGGCCCAGGATGGTGCACGATACAATGGGACATGAAGTTTCTGTGCTCCTTGACTGGGGTCCAGCTGTGCTGAGGAAGAGCTGCTAGACAGGATGGCAAGAAAGCCCTCAGTGTGCGAGTCTGAGGTGAGTGAACCCTGGGGGGGGTGTGAAAATGAAGGGGGGCAGCGGGAGCATGGGAACACTGGGGTCTGTCCCAGCCTAGGGACATATAACGCTCATTGTATTAGGCTATCAAGTGGGTCATAGCCCACACCACACTCTGCACAGTGCCAGAGTGGGGCCGACCCATCCTAAGGGTGCCCATCCTCCCTCTGCTCCTTTGCAGGTCCGGTCCTACATGCGGCAGGTCCTGGAGGGGATCTGCTACCTGCACCAGCGCAGCATCCTGCACCTGGACATTAAAGTGAGTGTGGGGCTTTCTCACTCCCCTCTGCCCTACGTCTGCATGGATGGGCTCCTGATGCACTGTGAGGGGCCTCGTCCTGCTGATGGGGGGCATCCCTTTCCTGGAGGGAGCCCCTGCCTCTTGCCAAGCTCCCCTCTGCCCCATACTGTCCTGTAGCCAGAAAATCTCCTGATGGCGGATTCGAGCAGCGAGCAGGTCCGGATCTGCGACTTTGGCAATGCACAGGAGCTGACACCTGACGAGCCACAGTATTGCAAGTACGGCACCCCTGAGTTTGTGGGCCCCGAGATTGTCAACCAGACCCCTGTCTCCAGCGTCACCGACATCTGGTAAGAGCAGCTCTGGAGTGGACAGGGGGCTCCCCACAGTGCAGGGAGGAACTGGGCACCCGGGGGGGCTTGTGCTGTGCAATGACCATACTCTCCTCTCTTCAGGCCTGTGGGAGTCATTGCCTACCTCTGGTAAGTACCTTGGTGGGCCCCCAAGGGGGTCCCTCCCACCCCTTTCTGGTTGCAGCGCCAGGGCTGTGGCCATGCACATTGCTCCTTGCAGACTTAGCCTCCTCTGCAGCTGCTGTTCCTGCCTCTGCCATCCCCATGGCACTGGGGCTGGGTTCCAGGGTCCTGTCCTTGGTCCCCCGTACTTGCCCTGCTGTTCCTCACGTTCCCCTGGCCCAATGCCCGTGTCCCCTCCTTGGCAGCCTGACGGGGATCTCCCCCTTTGTGGGGGAGAATGACAAGACGACGCTGATGAACATCCGCAACTACAACGTGGCCTTTGAGGAGAGGATGTTCCAGGGGCTCACCCGGGAAGCCAAGGGCTTTGTCATCAAAGTGCTGGTCAATGACAGGCTGTAAGTGCTGTGGGATCCCCGGCCCCCACCCCGCTGGTGTGAGCCTTGTGCTTGAGGGAGAGTGGAAACCCCCTGTGCATTAGGGTGCTTGAGGAAAGGCTGGCTGCACAGCCAGACTCTGCTGCCCTTCCCTGGGCTGGCGGTTCTCAGTCAGTGGTGTTGATTCACAGGAGACCCAATGCGGAGCAGACCTTGGAGCATCCATGGTTCAAGGTGAGCCTAGACAGGGACCCAACACCCAGCAACAGCGGGGTTCCCCTGAGCCTGCGGTAGGCTCTGTGGGACACCGCTGTCCCCTCGCCCCGCAGACGCTGGCCAAGGGGAAGGTCATCAGCACCGACCATCTAAAGCTCTTCCTCTCCCGTCGGAAATGGCAGGTGAAGGCGGGAGCTGGGGCAGGAGTGGGGGAGGCAGAGCTGTGTGCTGGGCAGGATGGGGTGATGTGTGCCATGCAGGAAGATACCGTTCTGCCTGCCTGGGCCTGATCCAGCCCTCTCCACTGGCTGCAGCGCTCACAGATCAGCTACAAGTGCAACATGGTCCTGCGGCCAATCCCAGAGCTTCTAGAGGACACGTCCAATCACCTGTCCATCGCTGTGCCCCGGCACCTCAAGGAGTCACCAGCACTATCATCCTCCTCAGACTCAGATGACTTGGATGAGCTGCCCTCTATCCCCATGCCACACCAGGTGGAGTTCTCCGGCTCCCGCATGTCGCTCAATGAGATTCCCACAGATGATGAGGCTGTCGGGCCTGCCGAGGGGCCACAGCTGGAAGGGGTCACTCCAGGGGAAGTCTCCACCATGGAGTGGCAGACCCAGGGTGTGGGGAAGCCTGGAGTGGCCCTGGGGAAGCGGCCGAGGGGTGCTGGGCCACGACGGCCATGTGCAGAGGCAGAGACACCTGGATCCTCTGACGAAGAAGCCCCTGAAGCCCAGAAGCGGCCAGAATACCCCCGCAAAGCCATGAGGAAGGGCTCGAGCCTGGAGTCCCCGGGGAGTGCCCGGCGGGGAGAGCTGAAGAGGGGTGGCTCTGCCGACAGTGCCCTGCTGCTGCACCAGGCCCCGGGCACCGAGGAGGGGGCCGAGGTGGGACGAGACCCACGCCGGGCCCTAGCCAAGGCAGCCTCCATGGAGCTTCCACGGCGGAAAGGGGTCTGGGGGGAGGACGATCATGCCCAGCGCCTGGAGCTGATGCGCCAGCGGCTGCTGCGGGGTAGCCCTGGGGACGGCAAAGTCAGTGGCCTGCGGGGACCCCTCCTGGAGACCCTGGGGGTCGGCCCGGACAAGAAGATCCCGCGGCCAACCCGACTGGAGCCACCGGTGCCACGGCTGGTGCGGGCAGCCTCCAGCGAGGCCACCTCGCCGCGCCTCCTGCCTGCCGAGCACCGGCTGCAGAAGAGCAGCTCCTTCAGCCATGGGGATGCTGAGCCTGTCGTGCGGCACCGCCGCTCTGGCGCGCCCCTGGAGATCCCGGTGGCCCACCTGGAGGTCCAGCGGCTGAAGGAGTCCCCCTCGCTCTCAGCCCTCTCCGACACACGGCCCCCGGCCTTGTCAGATGCCCCTGGCCCACTCACACCCCTCACAGCAGAGATCGCAATCTCCCGGGTCCCCACCACCAAGGTTGCCTTGGGGAGGAGGCACGTTCCTGAGGAGCGCAGCCAGCCTGGGGCCAGCACGGCCGCCACCACCATGGGGAAGAAGCCCACAGTCAGGGTGCAGGAGGAGAAGACACCCACCAAGGCCTCTGGAGCCAGTGGGGAGGGGGCTGCCAGGACAGGAGCACCCACCCAACCACAGATCCCAGCCTCTGGAGCCCATGCCTCCAAAACGTCTTCCTACGCCAAGGTCATGCAAGCCATGGGAGCCACAGGAGGTGGGGAACCAGCCACGGAGGAACTCCCTCAGCCCCCAGCAGCCACCCCTGCTGAGCCCCCCATACCAGCACCAGCACCAGCACTGAAGAAGGAGGTGAAGCCCACTGGCTCCTCCAGTTCCCTGCTCATCCAGGACATTGACTCGGAGGAGGTATTTGAGGCCAAGTTCAAGCGGGGTCGGGAGTCATCGCTTAGCCGGGGGCTGAAGCTCCTCACCCGCTCCCGCTCTGAAGATCGGCACCTGGCTGGTCCCCCAGCCCCTGACGATGGCATTTACCGTCCCACACCGGCTGGTGTGCCCCTGGAGCTGCGCAGGTACCAGCCCACTGGGCTGGCGGCCAAGTCTAAGTCAGTGCAGGACCTGCATGAAGTGGAGAAGGACAGGGGCTTCCTCCGGAGGATGTCCGTGCTCCTCAAGCGGACCCCACCAGCTGAGAGGAAGAAGAGTAGGAGTGAAGATGGAGGCAGCGAGACCCCATCCGGGGGGCGCCGCTTCTCCTGGAGCACAGCCTTGGGCAGTTCCAAGGAGCGGAGGGACTCGGAGAGCCTCAAGTCAGAGCCAGGGGGCAGCAGGGAGAGTGAGTCTCCAGCGGTGGCTGTGCGGAGGAAGATCAGTGCCACAGTGGAGCGGGTCTCTGCACGGCTGCGCAGCCTGTCAGACGAGCGGCCAGAGGGCGAGGGGCCCCGGGAGCTCCGCCGTGCCAGCTCAGAGGGGGAGAGCCTGCGGTCGGGGCCTCCTCCAGCACCTGCGCCCTCCTCTGAGTCTCTGCGCTCGGAGAGCAGCACTCGCTCCTCTGCCTCTGCTAAAGGTGAGTGGCGAGAGGGGGTCCTTCTGGCACCCCATGGCCCAGCTGCCCTGGGCATGGCAGGCATGACTGCCCCAGCTCGACCCCCCTCTCAGCCACTCTGGGTGCCCACAGATGGGGCTGAGAGCCAGAAGCGGTCCCGCTGGGAGCGCTGGGGTCTCTCACGGGGCAAGAAGGAGAAGGTGGCCTCACAGCCCAGCATCCTCTCCAGCCTGCTGCGGGAAGAGGGACCCATTGCCAGCTGGTCACACACGCCCAGCGAGTCGGGTAGGTGCAGCCCCATGGTGGGATGGTGGGTACCCATCGCTGCCCCAGCCTGACCTCCCCTTTGCTTTCTAGATTTTCCCCCCATTTTCCACATCAAGCTGAAGGACCAGGTACTGCTGGAGGGTGAGGCACTGACACTCTGCTGCCTGCCTGCTGGCAGCCCGACCCCCAGGATTATCTGGATGAAAGGTAGGGGCTGTCTGTGCTGCCTGGGTAGGTGGGCACTGGGGGATGGGCACTGTAGCATTCCTCTCTTCTGCTCCCCCTGCAGACAAGAGGTCCCTGCAGCCAGACAGTGCCATAAATGTCGTCTCCTGCAAGGACGGCCGGCAGATGCTCACCATCGCCAAGGTCTCCAGGAAGGACGCAGGACTGTACGAGTGTGCAGCTGCCAATGCCCTGGGCACAGCTATCAGCTCCTGCACACTGGCTGTGGCACGTAAGGATGCAAAGGGAGGGCTTAAGGGACAGACAGCGTTGCTGCCCTGCGGGGAGAGAGGTACACAGCCCAGGGCTGGGAACTGGTTGGAGCAGGTCACTTGAGCGCCTCTCTCCAAATCTGCAAAGAGGTTTTTGAGGGGGACCAGGCTGGTTTCCCCTGGGCACCTCTGACATCTCCAAGCCCACGTTTCTCTGCCCTTGTACCACAGCAGCTCTGCCTCGCCCCTTGCTGGGCACCCAGCCCATCCTGTCTGTCCTCTCACAGGGCTCCCTGGGCGGCCGGGTACCCCAGAGATCCCACAGAAGTACAAGAATACGGTGCTAGTGCTGTGGAAACCTGCAGAGAGCAAAGCCCCCTGCACTTACACGCTAGAGCGCAGACTGGATGGTATGTGGTGCTTCTTCCTGTCCTCTGGGAACTGCAACTGGAAAGATGGCCTCATATGGGGACACTAAGCCAGGACAGAAGTGCCTAATGTTCTTGCTGTCCCCTGGGGTGCAGCGGGGTCCCAGGTTGGAGTCGGGGACAAGAAGCTGCCCCCTGCACCTAGTCTGCCCCAGCCTCACCTTGTTCCCATCTTGGCAGGGGAGCATGAGTGGAAGATCATCAGCACTGGCATTGCTGACTGCTACTTCAACGTGACAGATCTGCCCCCTGGGAGCACTGCCAGGTTTCGGGTGGCCTGTGTCAACAAGGCCGGGCAAGGGCCCTACAGCACCCTCTCGGGGAAGGTTCACCTCGAGGTGGCAGGTGAGCAAGCCCTGTCCCACAGGTGTGGGGCTGCAGCCTCTGGGATACTCTGGAGGCTTTTGAGTGCCAGGGGATCTGCCCCTCCGCCCCAGGGCTTTGGGGAATGGGATGCTACACCTGGCTTACCCCTGCCTAGCTAATGCCTCCCTTTGTTCTTTGCAGATGCCCGAGCTGCCCCAGCCAAGGACAGTGCTGTCCCCATCCATGTCCCCGAGAAGGTGGCTTCCAGCCGGTCAACCCAGACACCTGTGGGGCAGCTGGAGCCACCCGCAGCGGGCGTACCCCCTACCACACCACCCCGCAAGCACAAAGGAGTGGTGCAGAAAGCAGATGGGGTGGTGCAGGCAGATGTCACCCCAGCGGTCCCCCACTCCCCTGTGCCCCACGAGGAGGGGCCACAGCTGGACCCCAAACTCCCACCCAACATCACCATCTGTGTGCCCCCGGAGCTGATGTTCACCCCCCCTCGGACTGTTGCCTCGCCCCACACGGACACCCCCACCCGGGGCTCTCCTGCGCCCCCCATGGACACATCCCCATCTCCTCAGGCTCCATCCCCTTCCAAGCCCTCTCCCACTTCCCCAGTGTTGACTACCCCCAGCTCAGCCCCTGCACCACCTCCCACACCCAACACCACACCTGCAAGGAAGATGCCCCCTTACATGGTCACCTCCTTTGTCTCCATGCCCCCCACATCAACCCCTGCACAGGAGCCGCCCACCACCACCCTGTCCTCCAAGGAGGCTCCAGCTGAGAGCGGGGTCTCAGGGGCTAAGGACAGCATGGCACTACGGCAGGGCATCCCCCAGAAGCCATACACCTTTCTGGATGAGAAGGCGAGGTGAGTAGCAGTGGTTGGGATGTTCTGCTGGGGGTCTCCAGCACCCACATGGGGAATGCTGAGCACTGCCCTGTGCCACAGGGGCCGTTTCGGGGTGATCAGGCTGTGCAAGGAGAATGCCACGGGGAAGCACTTCATGGCCAAGATTGTGCCCTACGAGGCAGAGAGGAAGCAGAGCGTGCTGCAGGAGTACGAGATCCTCAAGGCGCTGCACCATGAACGCATCATGGCCCTGCACGAGGCATACATCACCCCCCGCTACCTGGTGCTTATCTGTGAGAACTGTGCCGGCAAGGAGATCCTCTACAGCATTGTGGACAGGTACGGGCATGCACAAGGCTGCCAGCAGTGGCAACCAGCACAGGGCTGCCTGCTGATGCCACTTGCCCCCCAGGTTTCGCTACTCGGAGGATGATGTGGTGAGCTACGTGCTGCAGCTCCTGCAGGGCCTCGAGTACCTGCACAGCCACCGCATCGTGCACCTTGACATCAAGCCAGACAATGTCATCATCTCGGGCATGAATGCCCTCAAGATCATCGATTTTGGCAGTGCCCAGACCTACAATCCCCTCGTGCTGCGGCAGCTGGGACGACGCGTTGGCACCCTGGAGTACATGTGTGAGTGGGGCTCCAGAGGTGGAATGGCATGGGGATGGGGCCATGGATGGGGTCAGGGAACATGTGTGCCCAAGGTGTACACGTATGCCCATGGGGTTTGGGACTGGGGAGGAGCTGAGGTGGTCTTGGGGAAGCTGGGGGATCTTTGGGGTGCTGAGGGCATCTACAGAGGGTTTCTCTACAGTTGCTTGGCTCAGTGGGAGATTTTGGGTGCTGTGGGACAGGGAGGGCTGCTTGAGGGTGCAGTGGTGGGGTGCCGTGGATACTGTGAGTGCTGGAGATATGGGGGATGCTGAGGGTACTTTGACAGCCCTGCTCCTCTGCCTGCAGCGCCAGAGGTCGTGAAGGGTGACCCGGTGGGCTCCGCAGCAGATGTCTGGGGCGTTGGTATCCTCACCTACATCATGTAAGAGAAGGGATGGGGGGATTAGCACCCTGAGGTAAAGTCAGCCCCATACAGGGCTCAGTGCCATGGGGGACACCAGGCTGGTGGGGGGCTGGGAGATGCTGTAGCCCTGCAGATCCTTCCCAGCTGGACATAGGGACCGAGACCCCAGGGCAGCTGTGGCTGCTACAAATCAAGGATGGTCCTGGGTGCCCTCCCACCACTGCCTCCCAGCCTGTGCCACCTCTTCACCCTCACAGGCTCAGCGGGCGGTCGCCATTCTTTGAACTGGACCCCATTGAGACAGAGAACCGCATCCTGGCAGGACGCTTTGATGCCTTCAAGCTGTACCCCAATGTGTCGCAGAGTGCCGCCCTCTTCATCCGCAAGGTCCTTGCTGTCCACCCCTGGTGAGTGCCCAGTCCAAGCAGGGAATACACGTGGCCCCAGACTGTGCCCATTATAATGCCAGCTAGTTCCCTGCCCCACCAGGACCCTCCAGACATCATCAGTGGGACTCTGGGGTCCGCCGCCATTCCTGGAGAGGGATGGGATCTTCTCAGCCCAGGACCATGAAATCCATTCCTGCTCTTGCAGTGGGCTGGGACCCCCTGGGAGTTGCAGGACAGGGGAGGTGTCTGAGTTTGGGGTGGTGGGCACCCTGTGGCCCCTGACTTAGCACTTCCCCTGCCCCAGGAGCCGCCCCACGGTGAAGGACTGCTTTGCCAATGCCTGGCTCCAAGACGCCTACCTGATGAAGCTGCGCCGGCAGACCCTGACCTTCACCACCAACCGCCTCAAGGAGTTCCTAGTGGAGCACCAGCGGCGCCGTGGCGAGGCAGTCACTAAGCACAAGGTCTTACTCCGCTCCTACCAGGGTGGTCAGCCACCGGGGCCACAGTAGCCAGCCCCTTGGCCATGGCCATGAGGGGCCTAGGAGCCAGAGGAACATTCCAGGGGCTGTGGGATGGGGCAGCCAAGGAGGAGCCAGGACGAGCCCACGGAATTCACTCGCCGCTGCTGGAGATGCTGGTGGCCGGCATTATTTTGGTGGTGCCAAGTGTGAGGGGGAGGTGCTACCCCATCCAGACCAGCAGTGGGGTCCAGCAGTGGGCAGATGTCAGGAAGCCTTGCTGGGAAGAACTGAGAAAGTGGCAGAAGGTCAAAGGAAGGATGGTATGGGGAGGCCAATGGAAGCCCCAGGTGGGAGCAGGAGAGCTGCCAGCATGCCAGCCAGCCATGGCCACGCAGGTCCCACCAGCCGTGTGCCTTATGTCACAGCCTGCAGCTGCCCCCAGCCATGGCACAGGGGGCCCTGCACTCCCCCAGGTTTGCACGCCTGCGCCCAAGGACTCCAGCTGCTCCAGTGGTTCCTGCAGAGAGGGACGCACTCACAGCCTCCTACGCCCTCTCGCCAGCTGGCACAGCCCAGATCCTCATGGCTGGGAGCAGGGGGCCCCAGCCCCCCACCTTCCACTCCTCCCAGCCCCAGTCCTGGCAAGCAGGTTTGCCATCCCAGGACCAATGCCGGTGCCTTCCCTGGGGCTGTCGGCTGTGCCACGCACACCTCCTGCACCTGCTCAGGCCCATCCTGCTCACGGCCCTCGCCCTGTGCCCTGCTGCCAGCCCACCCGCCTAGCCCCATATCCCCCCATACCCTTGCATCCTCTCCAACTCCCCAGTGCCATGGCACAGCCCCACAGGTGCCTTGCCGAGCCCTGCACTCCCTCCTCACCCCCTCCCCAGCTGGCAGCAGGGTGCTCTATCCTCGCCAGGGTGCCCTGGGCAAGGGACAGAGACAGCGGTTGGGCACCCACCTTCCAGATGCTTTATTTATTGACTCTGGGGAGAAGGTATCTGCCCGTCCTCATCCCTGTCCCCTCCTCTCTGCCGGGCTTTGGAGTTGCCAGCGTCCCTGTGGTCTGGAGCGAGCAACACGCCAGAGCAGCAATAAAGACCCTGAGCAGCCTCTCCCGTCTCTGTGCCTCACCAGAAAGGGATGAGGGTTAGGGGCAGAGAAGCCCCCAGGTGCCACGGAGGGCTGGATGCCTTGGGACTGTCCTGTCCCTAAATCCAGGGCCCAGGAAAGCTTCCAGGTGGGGCTGGGCTGGGAGGGCGTCGGAAACTTGGAGAAGGAGCCAAGGAAGCTGTGAAGTGCCAGTGGGAGGGTAACTCATGGGGTGCTGGTGTCATGGAGTGAAAATACTGAGTGCTGGGGGGCCTGGCAGTGGTGAGGGGCAGCAGGACAACTGGAGACCGGCTGGGGCCGCAGGGGAGAGGCGGCCACGGCAGGGACCCACTATAAATATTGGTTGCCCATACTGGGCTGGGCAGGCCGTGCTGCCAGTGTCTGCTCTGGTTATAGACCCCCGGAAGCACCCACACCTCCACTCGTCACTGCACACACACACACAGAAACACATGTCTGTTCCTCATGCCATGGCACAACACCGCAGGTGCTCATGTGTGCTGCACACACCTGCACGTGCAAAGGGACACTCCCGCCTCCGTGTACCGACACCGGTGCTGGCACTGCCCAGGGCACACACCCGTCTATGGCAGCTCCTTTGCGTGCTCACACCAGCACCTCCACATGCACAGTGCCTCTCCCACGCATGCACACCCCCACAGAGCTGCCTTGCACGCACAGCTCCACACAGCACCTCCCTTGCATACACACACCTGCACAACTGCTCCCTTGCACACCCACCCGCACAGCCACTCCCTTGCATACGCATCCCCCACGGCACAGCCGCTCCCTTGCACACAAGTCCCCCTCCGACAGCCGCTCCCTTGCACACACAGCCGCTCCCTTGCACATCCCCCCCGCACAGCCGCTCCCTTGCACACACATCCCCCCCCCGCACAGCCGCTCCCTTGTACCCACAGCGGCTCCCTGACACATTCCCTCTCGCACAGCCCCTCCCTTCATCACACAGCGACTCCACTGCCCATCCCCCTCCGCACAGCCTCTCCCCCACACGCCCACACCCGCTCCGGGCGGGCGGGCACGCGCAGGCGCACTCCCCGTGCGGCGCCCCTGGCGGTGCGGGCGGGCGCCCCCCAGCGGCCCCTCCCGAAGGGACGGACCCGCCCCCTTGTGTCACAGCCACGTGTGCGGAAGCGCCGGGCGGGGCCGGTGGTTTCTGCCGGTGTGGGGCAGCGATGCCGCTGAAGGCGGTGATCCTGATCGGGGGCCCGCAGAAGGGTAAGTACGGCGGTCCCGCGGGGCGCCCCAGCCCGTGCCGGGCCCCGCCGACCCGTGCCGTGCTCCGCAGGGACCCGGTTCCGGCCGCTCTCCTTCGAGGTGCCCAAGCCTCTCTTCCCGGTGGCCGGGGTGCCCATGGTGCAGCACCACATCGAGGCCTGCGCCAAGGTACGGGGGCGAGGGGCCAGGGCAGGACTGCGCTCCCTCCCCTCTCTGCCCCCTCCATCCCCACTCTGCCCTTCCCTCTATCCTATCCCAGGTGCCCGGCATGAAGGAGATCCTGCTGATGGGTTTCTACCAGCCCCACGAAGCTCTCAGCCGCTTCCTGGTGTCAGCACAGCAGGAGTTCAAGATCCCCATCAGGTGGGCAGGAGTGTTCCCTGCCCTTGGGTATCCATAGCAGCACAGCACAGCACAGCCCCTCATCCACCTTCCCTGGGGTGGCATCCCACAGCCAGTGGGCCCTGTCCCACTGTGGATGGCCACAGCCTGTGGTAGTTCTGCCAAATTTCCCTTGCCCTGGCTGCTCCAACGATGGTTTGACTCCAAGCCACATCTGCCTCCTTCCCATAGCCAAAGTCCACATCAACCCCAGCACTGTAGGGCAGGATTATGTCTGTCCAGCCCTTCCACCCCTTCCCTGTCCTGGTGCTGGGTGGTGTCCCACCAGACCGCTCTTTCCCTAAGCTCTCACTTTTCCCTGCTTGGCTCACAGGTACCTCCAGGAGTACGCAGCACTGGGCACAGGTGGTGGCATCTATCACTTCCGAGACCAGATCCTGTCCGGTGGTGCTGAGGCCTTCTTTGTCCTCAATGCAGACGTGTGCTCAGAGTTTCCCTTGCAGGAGATGCTGGAGTTCTGGCAGCAGCATGGGGATGTGCACAGCTTTGTCATTCTGGGTACCACAGTGAGTGGCAGTGCTGGGGAGCAGCAGTGCTCTGCTGGGGGCTTGTCTAGAAGCCAGTGGCTCCTGCGGTGGGGGGGTCGCTGGGTCTCATCAGAGCTGCATATGCATGCACACTGCTCCACCATTGCTAACACACCCTTGCTCTGCAGGCCAACAGGACGCAGGCGTTGAATTACGGCTGTATCGTGGCGAACACAGATACGCAGGAGGTACTGGAGTGCCCTGTGGAGCCAGGCACAGTGTGGGCAGTGGCTGCTGCGCTGCCTGCGTAGGCACATGTTCCTGGTGTGCCACAGCATGTGACGCCAGGCGTGGGGACTGTGCACTGGGACTCGTATCTTTTCCCTCTTCTCCAGGTCCAGCACTACGTGGAGAAGCCCAGCACGTTTGTCAGTGAGATCATTAACTGTGGCATCTACCTGTTCACACCTGCCATCTTCCAGCACATTGGTGAAGTCTTCCAGAGGAACCAGCAGGAGTTAGAGCTGTGAGTACCCTTCTGCCCTGCATCTTTCCCACCCTACTGCTTCCTGGGGCTGCAGCGGCACACTCATCCTCCATTCTTTCTCTATCTTCTCTCCTCCTCTGCCATCACTCACTTGTTTCCTGGTCCTGCACCAGCTGCCCTTACCTTGGGTAAGTCTCCCTCTGTGTCTGCACTGGCTGCTGGCTGGGCTGGATCATCCCTAGTGGTAACGCATGCTTTCCCCCCTGCTCCAGGCCACTGCAAGGCTGCTCTTTCCTCTGCTCCCCTCCTTGGCCACCTTGACACTCCGTCTTGCCACTCCCATCCTCATTCAGCTCCAGACAAAGGGCTGAGCAAGCCTTTCACCTGGGAATGCTCTGCTCCCCTCTGAGCTCTTTGTTCCAGCCAGCCTGTCACTGGACATCTCTGCCACCACCTAAGCAAAAATCCAGCTGGGCAGGGCTCTGGAGTGGAGGCAGGATCTGTTGCTCATACACCCACCTGGACTGGGTGGGACTCTTGCACCATCAACTTCTGACTTAGAGTTTATTTCATCTGGCAGAGCCCTGTCCCAGTGCTGCCTTAGGGCTCAATGGAGCAGGGCTAGCCTGATGGCTAGGGCTGTCCCCATCTCTGGGGAGAAGTGTGTGAGTAGATAGGAGTCTAGGATCACCAGAGCCCTCAGAATTGGGGAGGGTAGCTGCTGAAGTGCTTTGCTGAGGCTGTGACAAGAGTGGGTGTCTAATGGGCCTCTCACTTGCAGAGAGGAGAGCTCCAATGGCTGGCAGCGAGCAGAAGTGATCCGGCTGGAGCAGGACGTTTTCACGGCATTGGCTGGGAGTGGCAAACTGTATGTCTACAAAACTGATGGTTTCTGGAGCCAGATCAAATCAGCTGGGTAAGGGCTGGAGCTAGAGTTGGCGCAGTAGGGACATTGAGTAATCTGTACCGGGGTGCCCAGGCATGGCCCTGGGAATGGGTGGGGGTGCTGAATTCCAATCCAATTCTGCCCTCATAGTGCCAGAGAGGCAATAACAATCCTTTGCTTTTCCTCCCCCAGCTCTGCTATCTATGCCAGCCGTCTTTACTTGAACCAGTACAGCAAAAGCCACCCAGAGAGGCTGGCCCAGAACAAACCTGGAGGCCCTATCATCCGAGGTACCTCTCAGAGGCCCCTCAACGTGCTGGGGGCTGCCTGGACAGGCAGTGGGTCCCGTGGGCAGGATCTCTCCTGATCCAAGAGGCGGGTGCTCCTGGGAGCTTCCTCTGCTGATGCAGCTGCCTTGTGTTGCAGGGAATGTGTACATTCACCCAACAGCCTCCATCGACAGCACTGCCGTGGTGAGTGCAGGCCTGGGGACCCCACAGGAGGGCAGTGCTCGGGGGTGCTGAGGGGGCCATTGCCCTCAACACTTTTGCCTCCTTCTGTCCTCACAGCTGGGCCCCAATGTCTCCATTGGGGAGGGGGTGACAGTGGGAGCTGGTGTGCGTGTGCGTGAGTCTATTGTCCTGCATGGCGCCTCACTCCACGTAAGTAGGGTTTGCCCAAGGGTGTGGGTGTCTACCCTCACCCGTTGCAGGGAGGCAGCAGCACCTTTAAACCCTCTCTTCTCCACCTCCCCCTCCTCCACCCCAGGACCACACCTGTGTCCTCAATACCATCGTGGGCTGGGACAGCACCATTGGGCGCTGGGCCCGTGTTGAAGGAACGCCTAGTGACCCCAACCCCAATGATCCCTATGCCAAGATTGATAGTGAGACCCTCTTCCGGGACGGGCGACTCACACCATCCATCACCATTCTAGGTACATCCCACCTGCACTAAACCACCCCAGCCTCACGAAGTGAGGCAGTCTCTCCCCTCCTCCTAACCCTTTCATATCTCCCTGCAGGCTGCAGTGTCTCCATCCCTGCTGAGGTCGTCATTCTCAACTCCATTGTCCTTCCTCACAAGGAGCTGAGCCGCAGCTACAAAAACCAGATTATCCTGTGAATTAGTGGCTGCCAGCACCAGCCCCCAACTCTCTGCCATGCCCTACAGCAAGAGCCTGTGCTGAGGCTTCACCTCCTGGGAGGTTCCCAGTACCTCCAGAGGAGTAGGTGCAGGCCAAGAGCCCTGCAAGTGCCTGACTCCTACTCCAGACAGACATTAAAGTTGGTGAGCATCAGCCTCACGTGCTGCTTCTCTTGCAGCCCAGGGACCAGCCCTGGGGCAGAGGGAAGGCTTCAGGGACAGCATGTGGCCCTGGCACCAGGCTGTGTGCCTGCACAAATAGCCCTGGGCTGAGGCTGTTGAGGGAGCACTTGCTGCCTGCAGTGTCTTACATCCAACTTTGGGTGTTTCTCCACCAAAGGGCACTACTACCACCATCTTGCCACACCTCACTAGCCTCTCCTGCATCAGTTTGTGCCTGCAGGACCCTGGAAGGTCTTGGCCCATCTTGGAGGCTGGGGAGCTTTGAATGTGCCTGTTGTGCTTAGGCAGCTTACCCTATAGGAGGCGATTTGGGTGTGATTGCAACAGTCTGTGCTGGGTTCCTGCCCACCACTGTGGAAATGGAGCTGCACCAAGCTGTCCAAAGGGCAGAGGAGGGCTGGGTTGGGACAGGCAAGCTGCTGGCCCTGGAGGGAGCTGCGAAAGCACCCCTTCCCCCAGCACTACCCTTTCCACCCCCCAAGCGCTCAGTGTAAGCCAGGAACACTGCCAGCCCTACTGCGCCTGCTCCCATCAGGCTGAGACCTGCACAGGCTGCCTAGACAGGGCCTAGGGTGTCAGCAGCAGGCTCCTGCCACCCCAGTGGGCTGGCAGCCTCCTCTGCACTAGCTTGGGTGGAGCCTGGGGCTTTGACTCTGTATCTCCCATCCCACCAGCCACATCCACAGGGCACAGGAGCAATCAGCTTACATGTGTAGAGGTGGCAGAGCTATGCTGCCTGCTTGTGTCTCAAAACCCCCGTTATGATTGAAGGCATCTCTCTGCTGATCTTGGTGCACTCCGTCTATGGTATCCAACGCTGCCTTTATCCACTTACCTCTCAGTGTTCTTCTCTGGTTGTGGAGCTCTGCACTCTGTCAAGGGCTCTAACACACCTCTCACCTTCTGCAAGGTATTGCATTAGGGATTCTCCATCCATCCAGTACCACCCCAGCTCAATGGATTTGCAGTAAATCCTTGCTCCCAGCCCTGTGCCTTCCCATTCCAGTTCTTCTGTGGTCCTAGGCGGGGATTAGCTGTTCCCTGGCTTTAAGCACATTAAACTCCTTCAGTTTTGCCTCTGCCTTGGATGTGCTAATTTTGTTGCCTGCTGGTGAACACCCCTGCACTGGGGGAAACAGCCAAAGTACTTGCTTTCAGGATTGTACATGGATTTTTCCTTCTGTGTTCCACATCTGGCCTGGCTTTTAGTACAGAGAAAGGTTTGTCAGCTGCTGAACACGGTGCTGGGGCAGGTCTCAGACCTGTTGTGTAAGGCCCCCTTGCACTGAGTTATTTGGGGCACAAGCACTTCCTGGGTCCTAACTCCATTTACAGCCTCAGCCACCTTCCCAGTCTGGGAGAGGGAGCTCTGTGCAGCCCATCCCTGCTTGGGATTTACAGCTCCAGCACTGGGACTGAAGGCAAGGAAGGAGTTAAAGAGGCCTCTGCTGAAATGCCAGGAAATCTGGAAACACTTTAAGGTTGTCTTGCCCTGAGCAGCAACTGCTTTGATTACTTGAGGCCAACATCTGGGCTGAAAGAGGGGCCCCTCCCTGCATCCTGAGCTCCAGGGCAGGGAGAGGAGAGCTTCAGCTGGGGCGGAGGGAGGCTCTGCCTGCCCTCTCTGCCCAGCAAAAGCAGGGGTTTGGGGGACCACTGCTCACTCTTGCTGTCAGTACAGCTCTCTGTGCCCAGCCAGGCTCTGTCAATGCCTGTGAGCCCCCGGCAACTGGTAGCAGCAGGTATTGATGAACAGCAGCGGCAGCCAAACTTGTTTTGCTACAAACATTTAATACAAACCAGCCCCTATGCTGCACTGGGGCATTGTCCCCACCACCACAGCTGGGCAGTGCCAGCTCTGCTCCCTCATCCCCAGGGAGGCACAGCAAGGCTTGGAGCCCAGCACTGCCAGCTCTCAGGCAGCTGGCTGGTCCTGCAGGCTTCGCTCCTCTGGTACCAGCTCCTCGGTGTCCCCAGGGAGCCACTGCCACAGGCTACAGCAGAGAAGGGAAGAACCGACCCACCTTCTTTGGGCCTAGCCCCTGCCTGTGTAGGGAGAGATGAGTCAGGGGTACAAAGCAGGCCCCTCTGGGCCCCCTACTCACCCCTGGCAGCACTCACGGGGGCTGGGCAGCTGTGCCCACGCAGCTCCACAAGGTGCTGGGGAGGCAGCAAGTGCCACCTGGGCTCAGCTGGCCCAGCTTGGCATCCAGGGAGGAGATGGGGTGGAAAAACAGCTCTGTGGGAGAGAGGGGGGATAATTATCACACACCAGCCCAGTCATAGTCACCCATAACACTTCAGCAACTACTGGGCAAGGGCAGGGAAAGGGCCAGGACTCTGGTGCCTCACCGTGTTCACCTCCCAGGGCTGGCGGTGGCACCAGGTTCTCCTGCTCTGTCCTCAGGAAGCCTCTCCAGAAGTCAGGTGGCAGTGAGAGCAGCTGAGCCACCACCTGGGCAGAAAGAGATGGAAGATAGGGATGCCAGCAGCACCTGGGGCATAGCCCACACCTCAGGAAGCCCCTCACCCTCACCTTACACTGCCGTGGTGTGTCCTCCATGATGGCAAGTGGCGTGGGGTTGGCTGAGCCATGTCCCACCAGTGTGGGACCAAACACACAGGACAGGTTGAGAATATCCATCTTGCAGTCGGGGCTGTGCGACACCCTGCAAGAGGGGACAAAGTGAATACCCTGTCCCCACCAAGGGTATCTTTGTCCTCAGCCTGGCTTCCTCGCTCTGGGGCACAGAGCTTGGGTGACAGGCAGAACACCAGAACATGGGCACAGACTCATGGGCACCTGTGCCAGGATGTCCCTCACCTGAGCAGGTGCAGCATGAGGAAGGCAAGAGTGTCCCTGTTGGCTGGGGGCAGCTTGCTCACTAGGTGGCACAGGGCTGTGCTGCAGGCTGCATCATCCACGATGTCTGTGGTGGCACCAGGGAGGGGTGTTAGGGAAGAAGCAGACCCTCACCCTCCCACCTCTCCTCTGGCCCCCAATTACCAGCAGCCTGCAGGAAGGCAGGGTGGAGGCTGAAAGTGACCAGTGGCTCCTTGAGCCCCCGCAGAAAGTCCTTGAGCACCCCGCACACAACATGGATGTCTCCTATGCTGCCAAGGGCGGGCAGCGCATCCCCGGCCTGCAGCAGCCTTCGCTTCCACTCCCGCACCAGCTGCTCCGCACCTGACACACGGTACAGCCCTGTCTGGGATGGAGGGAGAGGGGCTCAGCCCTGTGGGGACAACAGCGTCACCACCCCCATGGCCCTGGCCCCTACCTCTGCCAAGCCTCGCCTCTCCACCTCAGTCACGCACTGCGACACCAGCATCGGCACCAGGGGCGGAGTGGCAGGGGCAAAGTCAGCCAGCACACCCTGAGGAGGACAACACCCATCTGCTCTGCACCCGCCACCCAGCCCTGCAGCCAGGGCGGGCAGAGCCCCAGCACCCCAGAGCCCAGCGGTCCCACGGAGACATGGGGAAGCCCCCAGGCACTACTGTGTCCCCCCCCTTCACCTCACGGGGCCAGATGTGGTGGCGAAGCCGGGGTGCACAGGGGCTGGGGCACTGCTCCCGGCATTTGGGGTGCAGGAGCAGCTGGCACCGGCAACACTTGATGGCAGCCTTCCCGAAGCGAATGCGGGAGCCGCAGGCTCCGCAAGGCTCAGGGCGGATCACCTGGAGAAGGGGGAATAGAATTAGGGCTCCCCCTTCTTGCAGGTACCCAGTACTCCTGTATCCCAACCCAGCCTCCACCACCACCATCCATCCCCTGTGCAAGCAGAGCTGGGGTGGGCAAGGTGGAGGAGAGCTTTGCCCCACCAGACCCACTCCCTCGGCCCTGCTCTCTTCTCCATAGCAGCCAAAAGGAGGGACACACACCGTTTTGGAGCTGAACTGGTGCTGGAGCTTTGGGAGGGCCTCTGGAGGAGAGGGCAATTGGGCTGGCACTGGCTGCCCCTTGGAGCTGCCCTCAGTGTGGCTCTCCTGTCTCACTGCATGGCAGCCTGGATCCTCATTCGTGCCCCACAATGTGGTCAGCTCTGCCGAGAGACGAGGCAGTGGAGCAGGCTCTGAAAGGCAAACCACCCCAACTCCTGGCTGGGCTGTGCAGAGGCTTTCTACCTCCCAGGAAGCCCCACCATCATCCCAGCTGCTCTAGGACAGTGGCATTTGGCATATCCAGAGAGCCTAGTACCCCCATAGTGGGGACAAGCATCCCTCAGTAGATCCCCTTCTTCTGCCATGACAACAGCACGCTGAGGCTGATCCCACACCATCCATTTGCCCCCTCCCCAGTCCTTCCTGTGACCTGAATGTGCGGAGACATGGTGTCCCTGGCGAGAGCAGCGTCGTGGCAGCAAAGCAGTGGGCAGGAGACCACCAGCAGGGCCTGGAACCTCATCAGGAGCAGACACAGCAGGAACACTTGCCTGCTGAGACAAGGCAGTGAGAACATGCCTGACTGCAGCCCCACAGTGCTCTGCGCTGCCTGCCCCCCAACCCTGCACAGCCCAGGATGCTATCACCATGGGTACAGGAGTATATAGGCTGCAGGGCACTGGTCCAGCACAGTCAGGGACGCTGCCACCACTGGGACCAGGCAGATAGACTGCAGGGCACAGGCAGCCAGAGGGGACAGCTGAGCACCCCTAGAAACCCTACAGTACCTCCAGGCCTGAAAGTTTCAGTGTTGCCTTCTGCAAACACCCTGCCCAGGGCACACTGGGTCCGTACTCAGTGTTGTGGACTGCCACAGAAGACCGGTGCCGCTTAACCACCACCATAGGGCCGATCTGAGGGGCCAGGGACACACGCTGTGGACAGAACAGATGGGGTGAAGAGTAGGCAGAGACCCCCTCCCTCACTCTGCCCCCCCCACCTCAGACCAACCAAGTCAAGCAAACTTACCCTGCCCCCCTAGTATTGCTTGCCCCACACCAGACATCATGGGGACCCATGGGCACCCAGGCCCTCCACCTGGGTTGGAACCAGCCCTGGGGCTGGGGGAGGCCAGACCAGGCCTGTAACGCAGAGGTGTAAGCAGAGCAGAGTGTGGGATGCCTGCACATGGGGATGAATTATTGAGGAGCCCAGCTGGGCCACAGTGGAGGGTAATGGAGTTTCTATTGATTGCAGGAGATTTACTGAGAGATGACAACCCCAGCCCAGCATCAATAAATTAACCCCCCTGCCACGCTCCTTGCAGCATCCTGTGCTGGGATGGAGAGGTATCTGGGTACCTCAGCCCTGCATGGCCCAGGGCCAGCACCCCAGCCTGGGTTGCTGAACTGCATTTGCAGAGGGTCCCACAGACATTGTGTAGGATGGCAGACCAGGGAGTCCCTCACCCATGCAGGGGCACAGACTCCACCTTAGCCTCACCCCAGGGCTGCTGCATCCCAGCATCTCCCTTCATACCTGCCTCTCCTGGGCTTTGCGCTTCAGGGTCTGCACCACCGTCACTCCAACATCCTGAAAAGCAGTGGGGAGGCTGGGGCTGGCAGGGCTGCAAGCGGCCAGGAGTACCCCCAGCATCTGTGCTCTGGCTCCGACAGTCCCCAACCATTGAATGCAAAGTGGGAGTGGGGCACAACCACCCCCTCAATGCTGGGGAAAAGCCAAATCTTGGGACATGCAAGGGGTCACTCCTTACCACATCATCATCAGTGCGGTCATAGCTGATATCTGAGTGGGACAGGAGGCACGATTCATCCACTGCAGATGATCTGTGGAATGAGCTGAGGGTCAGTATAGCCAGGGAAACACCCCCGCCTCCCCCATTCCTGGGCAGCACCTATGTGTACAGATGCTCCTGGAAGCCCAGAACTGACACATCTGCAGAGCCCAACACCCCTGTGCCAAGCCAGCCCCTTGAGCCCAGCAGGAGTGACGAGGAGGGGGGCACAGCTGAGCCCAAGGCTATCTGGGGCTGGGAGCACCAGCCCTGCTCACCTCCTGCCTCGTACCAGGGCTGCCCCAAGGCGCTGGCTGACCAGGGCATTGAGGATGGAGCACTGCTCCTTGCTCAGCACCCCGCTGCCCCATGGCTCCTGCATCAGGGACTCCAAGACCAGCTGAAGTTTGCGCTCCTGCAAGAAAAACAGGGTGGCAGTGAGCAACCTGGGGTCCCTGCATCCAGCCCCATGGGTTACCCCTGCATCCAGCCCCTAGACCTGTTTCTCCAGCTCAGCTTCCACCCGGTGTCGCTTCTTTATTTCCACCTCCACCTGCTTGCGGGCGTGCTTGAGCTTCACCTCCAGTGCCACCTGCTCGGCCTCCACACGGGCCAGCTGCTCACGGGTCCGCTGCCCATCCTGTTCCAGGCGGCAGCACCTCTGGCGCATTGTCTCGAAGCACCGAGCAATCTGGATGTAGTCTGGGAAAACACAAGTGTGCAGCCATTCGGGATGGTGGGCTGGCTCACAGCTCCCCCAGTATCCACTGGCATCTGAGACATGCCAAGGGCTGCTCGCACTCACAGAATCACAGAACGGTTTGGATTAGAAGAGACATTAAAGATCATCCTGTTCCAATTTACTGCCATGGGCAGGGACACCTCCCATCAGACCAGGCTGCTCAAGGCCCAATCCAGCCTGCCATGAACACTTCCAGGGAGGAGGCATCCACAACATCCCCGGGCAACCCGTGCCAGTGCCTCACCACCCTCAGCATGAATAATTTCTCCCTAACGTTTAATCTAAATCTTACCCCTTCCAGTTCAAAGCCATTCCCCCTGTCCTATCACTAATTGCGCTTGTAAAAAGTCCCTTCCCAGCATTCCTGTGGCCCCTTCAGGTACTGGAAGACTACTATAATATCTCCCCGGAGCCTTCTCTTGTCCAAGATGAACAAGCCCAACTCTCTCAGCCTGTCCTCATAGCAGAGGTGCTCTAGCCCTCTGATCATGTTTGGAGCCCTCCAACGGGACTCGTTCCTATAGTTCCACATCCTGCTTATGCTGGGGATTCCGGAGCTGGACACAACACTCCAGGTGGGAGCACTCACCTTCCTCCACGCTGCCGCTGAGCTCCAGCAGCTCGAGCAACCGCTTCAGCTGCGCCAAGAGCCGCACGCAGCGCTGCCGCAGCATCCTGCCTCCTCGGCACGGGCCGGGACAGGCCTCCCGCAGCCCCCTAGGGGAGAGGCAGCGCGGACCCCGCTTCCCGCCCCTCCCGGGGACCCCCCTGCCCCGCGCTGCCCCACGACCCCCAGGCTCCGCCATGCGCCCCAGGACGGCGCAGGCTTCGGGGCGGTGGGGCTCCGGGCCGCCTATGTGGGCCGGGGGCCGGGGTGGAGCCCCGTCCGGCTCCGCCTCCACCTCCCACCGCCCCTGGGGCTCAAGCGCGAGGAGCGCCCCCACGGGATGCTCTGGGATGCGGGGCGGGGTGGAGGGATGCAGGGCGACGGTGCTGGGCAGGGGTTAGCTTTGGGGGTGGGGTGCCCAGGGGATACCAGCTGAGAGCACTCGAGGGGTGCAGGAGCAGGGGGTGTGGGGCGCTCCGGGATGCGGATAGCGGGGCGAGATGCAAGGATGCATGGCAAGGGTGTTGGGCGGGGGGTTGGCTTTGAGGGTGGGGTGCCCAGGGGGTACCAGCTGAGAGCACTCGAGGAGTGCAGGCGCAGTGGGTTTGGGGTGCTCTAGGGGTGCAGGGGCGTCGAGTGGGAGCACCGTGTGCGCTGCGGTGTGCGGGAGTGTGCTGGCTCCCGGCATTTCTTCCCTTAGCCCTCCTCCGCTCCCCGGTGGCAGTCGGAGGATCCGGTGTCCTTGTCCCCCAGTGCTGCGCCCCTCATGCGAAGCGGGGGGCGGCGGGGATCCCCAGCACTGGTGCTCACGGCCGGAGCCGCGTCCTGCAGATGGAGCCACCTCCTCGCCTCAAAGCCCGAACGCTCCCGGCGATGCGGGGGTGCTGTGCCCTCCACGGGCCCCTGCCCGGGGCTTCCCGTGACACCCTCCCCGTCGCAGCCTCTAGGGTCCTGGAGGCCCTGCGTCTCTGCAGCGGCTCCGGGCGGGTTTTGCGGGGGGTCCCGTGAACGGCAGCTTCCCCTCCTGCGAATACCGGGAATAGCAGCCGTGTTGGGCATGCAAGCCCCTGCACACACACACACACATTCTGGTGGCCAATGATAGGACCCGAGGGAATGGCAGGAAGATGTGTCAGGGAAGGGTTAGGCTGGGTATTAGGGAAAGATTCTTCACCCAGAGGGTGGTGGAGCACTGGAACAGGTACCCAAGGAAGCAGTCATGGCTCCAAGCCTGGCAATATTCAAGAAGCATTTAAACAACGCCCTCAGACACACAGCGTGAATGTTGGCGTTGTCCTATGCAGGGATAGGAGTTGGACTTGATAATCTTTGTGAGTCCCTTGAAACTCACGGCATTTTATGTTTCTATGACTCGCAGACCCTCCACCTGCCTTTACACTTCCCTGCCTGTCTCTGACCTAGAGAAGGGATGTTGCATGCCATAGGCATGTGGCAGCAAGTCCCTCCCAGCACCCCAGTGCCTCTTCAGAGTGGCTGCAAGTTCAACAGGCTCCTCTCCCAGCCCTAGCCCCACAGAGGGCTCAGGCAGTGAAAAGCGAGGGGCATGGGGGAGCACCTGCATGTCCCAAGAATGTATGCTTGGTCAGAAAATAGCTTAGGTTCATCCTGAGCAATAGGGTCTGGGTGGCACAGACCCTACCCCAAAGGCTGAGGCTTGTCAGGGTCACTGCAGGGTGATACAGACCTGGGGACAACTGCCTGGTGAGGTGCTGCTGCTGGGGGCCCAGGAAGCCCCATAACAGGGTCCCCACTGCGACAGAGGCCAGCAGCAGGCTGGGACAGGCTGGCAGCACCCCAGCAGGTCTGAGCTCCCTGTTGTGCCAGCGCGTGGGGAGTGGAGGGTGTTTCTCAGAGAAGGTCCTTCCTCCCAAGGTTGAATATGAGTCAGTTTTTGGAGCGACTTTAATTACTGCTGGATCGATAGGCTCGGCATGGCCAAGCAAAATCCGATTGCATGCACTTCTTGCCTGCTCAGTCCTTGCTGCCTGCCTCTGGGAAGTCATACACTCCCCCACTGTGGGTGTACCCTGGTGCCTGCTGGCCAGACACCCCACCCTGGGAGGTGGGACCCCATCCTGCACGTTGAGCCAGCATCTCGCTCACTCAGCCCTGTCAGGGGACACACATCCCCAGGGGCAGGGTAGCAGATGGAAATGCCCCAGTCTTGCAGGACACAAACAGTGCTGACTTGGGGACTTCATGCACCCCTGAGCCCCTTCCCTCAGGCGATGCATAGAGCAAGTTTGCAGCTCCTGAACCCACCCTTCACCCTGGGCACAAACCTGGGAGCCCCCAGGAGGGCAGAGCCATCCTGGCATCAGGCAGACAGTGACAGTCCCTGTCATTCCCAGGGATGGGTAGCAGGCACTCACCACCCACCCTGTGCCCCCCCCCGCCAGCTTCCCTCCTCCTGAGCCACCTCGGCTTGGCCAGGCACTGCATAAATAGCTGTTTGTGTCTCTGCTCGGCCCCTGCGTGAGAAATAATATCGGCTGATGGAACATAATGCCCTGCTTCACATGTTCAATTTTATCATTTTCCGAGGCAGGCAATCTTCGTTTAAAGCTGAATGGGCTGGGGAATGTTAATGAAGCACCGGTGCTGCTCTGCACCGCGCTTTATCTCTTGGAGAATAATTTGGGTGAGCTCGGAAATAGAGTTCCCAGTCCCAATTCAAGCGGCAGCAGCACCGTGAGCCGATAAAAGTGTAATTCCTGGCCAGCGTGTGGCCCTGAATACATGACAGCTTAACCCTTAGGGCCTTGGTGGGATGGTGCTTCTCACAGCTGCCTGTTTGCATTGGGCCCAGCTGCCCTGAATGCACCACCATGGGTGCTCAGCCTGGGCAGGATGGGGACTATTGCACCTGCTTGCCCAGCATGTGGTGTGAGTTGTGCAGCCCAGAGAGGCAAGATAAGAAGGCAGGAGCAGAGCTGGAGGAAATCATTCTCCCTGGACAGACAGGACCCCACAGACAGATCTGCGGCAGCGCCAACCCACAGGGTGCCTGGGATGCAGGCTCTGCCAGGAAAGGGATGTCTCAGATTCACGAATGCCCAGACACTGGGGTCAGGGAGGGATGAGAAGCGGCAAGAAGCCTAGGAAAGCGGTAGGGGCAAGGCTGGAGGAGCAGGGTGGGGGGAGAGGGCAGAGGAGGTGGATCCAAGGAAGCAGCCCTCTGTGAGCATCCCAGAAAGATTGGCAGAGCAGGGCAGACACTCACCGGCCAAGGGTATATGCCTGTCTGCTCTGGAAAGCTGAGTGAGGGGCTACCCTAGGAAAAGCTGATGGCCCTGCTGATGATAGAGGAGGGTGAATTTGCAGAAGATGTTTACTGGCCTATGGAAGGAGAGATGCAGATCAGCAGGAGCAGGCAGCTTGGACCCCAATGTGAAAAAGCCTGTGGTGGTCTGCCTGGTGCTACTCCAAGCCTGGCCACCGGGTTGGTTCCAGCTGTGGCCAGCTGTGCTCTGGCAACATGTCCCTGCATGGGGTGACTCTGGGGCCCTTCGCATTCTGTGCAAAGCTCCCTTTGACTCCAGGTGCACCAGACCGCTGTGCCCTCTGCAGCACAGCACCCTCCAAGCTATGGTCGCCCATATCCTGGAACACCTCACCCTAAAAATGCTGGGCAGAGGATACCTTGGCCTAGGGAAGGGTCAACAGAACCCCTTGGGCGGCAACCTGGCCCCCTCCACTGGGGCAGTGGGTGGGTGGCTGAATGGACCCTTCCCCTGAGAATGTACAGGGTGGGCAGCTTTCCAACACCGTTAATCAGGTCTATGAGAGCTGGGATTAATGTGCACTCCAAGGCTCTCCAGTCCCAGCTGTGATCCAGCCCTCTGCTCTCAGCCAGAGACGCCTCCATGCACTGAATTATCAGCCTGAGTAATTAAGTGGAGAGCTTTGTTTTAATGCAGGCATCTGATGCCTTCGCACCAAGGAGCACAACAACTGTCGCGGGTGTTTATGCTCCGTGCAACACATCTGGCTCACAGGGAGAAAATCCATCTCTGCCACTGTGTGAGATTAAAGGGAACGCAGCCTGGCTGTGGAGAGAGAAGGAATGGCTTGGCAGCCAGCGTGAGGGGCAGCATTCATCCCTGAGAATCGCCCCTGAGCTCCTCAAACCCTGCTGGCAAAAGGCTGTGGTCCAGGGCTGCCCAGCAAAGCATGCATCCCCTCCACTCCTGTGCTCACAAGACAGTACAACGTGTTGCGAGATGAAGGGTAATTACGGGCTCACAGATAAATGAAAATAGGACAAAATAAAACATGAGTTTATCGGAGGTAGATGGTGCCTGACTCACCTGATACCTGCTGCTGATAAGGGAGATGGCTTTTGGGGGAAGAGGGATGCAGATCTCAAAGCAGCCACTGTGCCATGCAGAAAATCATTGCTTTGCACAGATTAGGGGATTAGCATGAGCGTGAGGAGCTGGAAAGAGGCTGGTGCGGAAAGGAGACAGGCTGCAGGGAGACAGAAGACAGCAGGAAGAGGCTGCTCCTGGGACCGCTGCAAATGCACCTCATTTAATAGCTTCCTCTGCCACCTCAAAAAATGAGGGGCATGGGGGAATCTGATGATGCCACACAAACACAGGTCTTTTCTCTCTGCTCAGTCCCTGGACCACTGGTGCTTTTCTCATCACACCCCCTTGGGATAGCTCAATGGTCTCACAGATTTTTAGTGCCTTTCTTATGGGGCAGCTTGGTTGGCCAGGCACCAAGGTGAGCTGTGCCTTCATGAGCCCCTCCTCCACCAGCTTCCCCTGGCATCTCATGGCTCATGGGGACCCCATCACTTTGTGGGCACTGCTGGCAGAAGGGCTCTCTCGCTCACTGTCCGCTGGCAGGGCCATTTCCATAAGAGATCCTGCTATTGCACTGCGGGCACAGGGGAAGGGGCTGTAGGGGCTGAATGGGAGAGTAAGAGGAATGCCTTGGTGAGGGGAAAGGAGGCTCCAGCTGGGAGTATAACTTCTGCATGTGGTGCTCCCAGTGTGAGCATCAAAGGAACCCCATCAGAAGAAACTGTTTTCAAGGAGAAATTATCCAGGTGGTTTCCAGCAAAAAACACACTCTGGGCTGTTCCCTTGGTGAGAAAAATCTGTTAAAAACTGGCCTGGGACCTCTGACCCTGGGCTAATCTGTCTGAGGAGCAAATGCCGTTGCGATTGAGTGAAGCTGCCTTGCTGAGGCTCATCTGACACTCCACAGCATCGAGCAACTGGGGCTGGACCTGCTCTGCTCCCTGGCAGGGCCTCCCATTGGGACTGGGTGCTGGAAGATGCTGCTTCTGGGCATGGGGACACTTGAGGACCTTTGGCAAAATCTAGAGACAGAAACAGAGCTGGAAGAGTTCGGACAAGCAGCACAAAACCAGCCGGCTCTAAGGCAGCGTGGGGTAATTTGAGACTAGGAAATTTGAGCTGAAGCAGCAGGGACCACACAGCCACCTCCAGGCAAGCAGGCTGATTTATTGCCTGTATGAGCTGAAATTGCCGCCCATGCTGGGCAGAGAGGCAGGACCAGATCTCCTGCCTGGAGTTGCTCATGGCGGAAGATCAGAAATATCGTGCAGAGGAGACACACGGGAATGGCTTGAGACATCCCAGCCAGTGGCACCTGGTTGGGCATGACCACTGCCCATGCATGATGCCACTTTCCAGCCAGAGCTCTGCAGACAGAGTCAATGGCAGGAGCAGAAGAGCTCTGAAGCTGCGGGACAGCCCTGGGTATGCAGAGGTCATGGCCCCAAAGGAGTGCCCTGGGGCACTGGGCTGGTTATGGGCACTGCTCCATGGGGACTGGACATGGGGCTGGATTCAGCTTGTCTGGATGCAACCCTGGCAATCCCTGCACAGCCACTCCAGGAGCCAGATCACAGAGTAGGAGCTGTGGCATATTCACCTGAGGTGGGAGAAAAGGGGCTGCCCCCACTAGCACTGCATATACCAGTGTCACAGGATGTCACCATGTTCCCCTTGTGCCCTGGGGCCACCCCATCACCCTCACCATCGCCGCTGCACCCAGCCTGTGCAGGGGTTGGCTGTCCCCACCAACAGAAATTAATTCCCTGACATGCGTTATCAAATGCTTTAATAAAAGCCTGATATATCACACCTCTTGTCTCCTCTCCATCGATTCATTTAGCAATTTTACCCAAAAAAGGCAATCAAGTCAGACTGGGCAGATTTATTCTGAGCTGTGTGCTCCAAACACATCTTTATTGCTCCCCACTCCCCTGCCCTCGAGGTCCTCAGGAGCATTTTTCTCTTAATATTGGTTCTGTTATTTTACTAGAGATGAAGCTCTCTTGATGGGCAGTAATTGCCTAGACTGCCCTGCCTTCCTGTGATGAAGATTGGTACCTTACTAGCGGCTGCCTTCCGCTACCCTGCTCTCCTGCCCTTCCTCAACATTATTGACCAGGAAAGTTCATTAACAAGCCCCTTAATGACTGCAGCCATGCCAGCCCAGCCCACGATCGTAACATCTCCCATGGTTTCCCTTGGTGGCTGCTTGCAGAAGTTGACATCATAGGATGATTTCTGCATCTCCAGAGCCATGTGGGTGCCTGAGTCACTTCTAAAACCCTGCTGACTCCTCTTGCTGGTGGATGCTGTCCCTGAGGTCCCTCCCTTTTCTGGGGACAGATCCCTCTGGGCAGACGCTGTTGGCCAGGCAGTGCAGAGGAAATCTAGATCACCAGTGGTGGAGAGCTTTTAGGGTGTCCTGGAAGCATCTCTGAAGCTGTCTGGCCCCTTGAAAGGGCTTCCCCATGACGGTGTTTGCTCTGCTCCCTGCTGTCCCAGTGCCTGCAGCCTCCATAGCCAGGCTGGCACCAAGCCAAGCCCGATGCTGGGATTAGGCACTGCCTCCTACAAATGAGCTGTTAATTATCATAATCTGGTAATTGAGAAAAATCTAATTATGCAAAGCTAATGGATTTAGAGCTGTGCTGGGGAGCACAAGCCAGGGGAGTGCAGCTGGGCAGGGCCAGCATCACCAGCCCAGAGCTGCAAACACTCTGGGCCCTTGCAGTGCCTTTTGCTCCACTCCAGGTGCCCGTTAGGTGCCATGTCTGAACATGCACAGGAGAGACCCCAGTCCTCTTGCCCCTTTCTAGCCCCACTAGGCCTTAACACTACCTTTTTGCTGTGCCCAGACATCCTCATCTCTGATTTCCCCATCTTCCCTCCTGGGAAGTTCCTGTACCTGGTGTGGGGAGCAGGGTGGGGAAATACAGCTCTCCTCCCAGCCTGTGTGTCCTTCCTGATCCTGACCTGTCCTCCCTGGCCCCACAGACTTGGCTCAGCTCTGCATGTCTGCTCTGCTCCCACTGCCAGCCGAACAGTGCTGCAGGATCTACCCAGGTGGGTGCTTGTGAGGGAAACCTGGCAGGGAAACGCAGTATATTTTAACAGGCCAACTGAAATGATTCAAAAAGGGGAGAAGCTTTTGGGCACGAGTGCTTCTCAGTGCTCCCAAGCAACTGTTTTCCTCAGATATATTGCTGGCCTCATAAAAGATTTTGCCTCTTCCTGTGCACCTTGAGGGTGAGGGATGCTGAGCTGTGCCAGACCCAGCACTGCACAAGAGCTCCTGGCCTTGAGGTAGAGACATGCTGGAAAGCCTAGCAGCATCCTTGTGGCTGCATGCACATGGCACCAGCACCTGGTGCTCCTCTGGTGCTTGTATCACTGCATCCTGCATGCCCTGCCACCTCTTGCCCTGTGAATGTGGGAGCCTGACATCTCACAGCTTTTGGGGAGCCCAGAGGAGATGCTTGAGCCCAAGGATGCAGGACTTGTGGCAAGAGTGACACTTGGTACCCTGACTCCTTGGTCAGCCCCATGTCTTGGAGCTGTGCTCCTGTGAGGCTGATGCAGAGCTTGGGGTCTCCTCACTTCTCCGTGGCCAAAGAACCATTACCCCCCGAGACACACCTGCACAGACGTATCTCCTGAGCCTGGGGCCATGCCCAAGCAGATCCTAGATTCCCAGGCAGGGGCATGTAAGGAGTTTTTCCCACGTCTCCCTCCCTGAGGAGCCCACACTAAGTACGCAGAGATGGCGGAAGTGAGCAGGACTCCAGCTAATTGCCTGCACCCCCAGGGAGCCGGTGGTGAGAGTGCCCGTGCTTTCCAGGATGTTTCAGCCTCTGGCTCCTGTTCCTGCAGGATGTGGCCATTACTAAGTGCTCCTGCGGTCTCAGCACTCAGCGAACTTCCCGCTAAGGGCAGGGTGCAGGCAGCACCACACCACGCCAGTCCCGCCCCGGCACTGGTGCACGCTGCCTGCCGCCCAGTCCAGCCCAGTCACGCACCCGTCGCTGTGCCAGTCATCCACTCCTCAAACCTGCTCCAGCCTTTTGGGCTCAGTCAGCAGGGAGAGGCAGACCCTGCCGGCATCATGTGGCTGGAGGAAGCCCGGAGGCCCCCTCTCCATCCCTGGGGTCTCCCCCGGCCCTCAGCAGCCCTTTCTGTGGGTGGCTGCCCCATCAGGCACCCAGCAGGTGATGCCCCAGCCCAGCAGCAGCACCCGTGCAGCCTGGAGGAATTTGCCAGCCACTCCACCCTCCATGGTATCCAGCACATCTTCCGGCACCAGCGTTACACCACCCGCAACCTGCTGTGGCTGCTGGCCTTCCTGGGCTCCCTGGCCCTTCTCGTCCATGCCTACGCCAAGTGTGTCGCCTACTACTTCCAGTACCCCCACAACACCCAGCTGGAGGAAGGGACAGCACGCAACAAGACCTTCCCAGCCATCACGCTCTGCAACCTCAACCCTGCCCGCTTCTCACGGCTCTCAGGCCACGACGTATACTGGGCAGGAGAGATGCTGGATCTCCTGGATGGTGCCGGACGGCCTCTGGTGTCAGGGAGTGTGGAGAGCAGCAGATTGGAGGCTCTGCTGGGAACACTGGCCATGAATGAGGAGGAGAAGAGCCGCCCCTTTGATCTGGAGGAGTTCTATGGGCGCGTGGGCCATCAGCTGGACCTGGGTGAGATGCTTGTCAGCTGCACATTTGGTGGTGAGGAGTGTGACAGCGGCGACTTCCAGACAGTGAGTGATCAGTGGCAGGACGTGACGGGGGGGGGGGGGGGGCAGGGAGGATTGGGAGCATCTGGCAACCAGGGATCAGGGAAGGGGAAAGCTGCCAAGGGCCAAATTTTGTTGAGGCTGGGTCAGAGCTCGCTGCAGAGCAGAGGTGCTCTGGGCTGGGGTGGGGATGCTCTAACAGAGCTGGTGTTGTGGAGCCAGGCTGAGAGGCACAGGGAAAGAGTATGTCAAGGACTCCTATCCTGGTTCTCACCCAGTTTGGATCAGCCCCAGCAGAGGCAAGCTGTGACCCACATGTGGCCTTGCTCCAGTCCAACAGTGAAGTCTGGCTTTTTACCTTTCCTGTGGGCACAGGAGGAGAGCCAGACTCCCGAGGGCTTGCAGAAGGAGGAAAGGTAAATCTCTGCATGGAGGGATTTGGAAGGGAGGAAAGCCCTAGCAGAATAGGGGCCAGGGGATGGGCTGTATCCAGGCAGTAGTGTAGGTGAGCAGAGGGAGGCACAATCCTGCCCTTCCAGCCAGCATGGGGATATGCCTGCGGACACTGGCACAGGGAGGTGCCCAAGCTCTAGTGCTATCAGAGCTGGAAGAATTTAAAAGCTCATGAAAGTCTCAGTGATGTATACCATGCAAGTGCCCCTGCCTCAGGTTCTTGGCACAGATTTGCATGATCCCAGCTCTGCTAAGGGTAAAGGAGAGCTGCAGCCCCAACGCAGGGGTCCAGGGAGCCACCCACGCCCTGCTGGGCTGGGGAAAGGCAACCCGCTGGGCAGGGGCGGGCAGGGGCAGGCAGGGCTGAGCAAGGAGACTGTCCCATGCCAGGAACTGACACCCCAGCGCTGCCATGCTGCTGGCTTGCTGGCAGCCTGTGGGGCTGCTGTCCCTGCCTAAAGCCTCCCTGGGGTACTGAATGGATGCCCACCAACGGCATGCCGGGCTTTCCCAGCTTGCAGCCACTGCTGGTAGAAAGTAGAGCTGTGAGTTGGGGGGGTCCAAGAAAAAAGCAGGGTTGCTGTGTGGGGCTGTGCGAACAGGTGTCAGGCAGCTGGTGGGAGACACCACCGTGTACCAGAAAAGTGCCACCAGTGAAATGGACCTGAAGCTCCCTGCATGGGCCAGCTCCAGCAGAGTAATGGCCACCACCACAGCTGGGCTTCTGCCACTGTGCATCATCTCTCTCCCAATCATGGACCCCCTGGTGCCCAGTCAGGTACCACAGGGCTTGTGTGTGTGTCACCCTGGTGTGCTGGAGCCAGGCAGGAATCGTGTGGGGATGCAGGCAGGGCAGGGGTGATGCCCAAAAGTGAGAGAGTAAGTCCCCTTCTCTCCTCTTTGCTCCAGAATCAGCAGCTGAGGATTACTGGGGCTGTAAACAAGGAGATCAATGGTGCTGATGGGAACATTTCCTGGTAATAGCTCCGGCCTGTAAAACACTGCTCAGGGGGAGGAAGGGGAGGCTCAGCTCTCAGAGCTGTTAACCCTTCACACCTGAAGTCATGAGCTGGCTTCTTGGTGGAGAGAGCTTGGACTTGCTGGGGCCAGGCTGGGTGTGCCAGGCTGCTGTGCCTTATCTTGGGCAAGCACCCTAACAGAGACGAGGTGATGTGCAGCAGTGTGCCTGGCTGCTGGGCATGCAGCAAGGTCTGCATTTGTCAGCAGTGGGATGCCAAGCCAGTGATGCTGGAGGAGGCACGCTGACCTGTGTGCCTGCAGGGCTGCCCTGCGCTGCTTGGAGAGGGCTGTGAAGAGGCAAGTGTCATCTGGAGGAGGAGCTGCCAGTGCTAACGGGCAATATTGATGCTATCATAAAAGGATGCTCAGCTCTGGTCGGTGGTACAGGGAAGACAGGGGCTACTGCAGGCAGATGGAGAGGTGGGAGAAGCCCAGAGAGTGCTGCCACCCATTCCTAGCAGCCTGGGCTACAGGGCCTTGGACAGGCAAAGAGGTGTCTTTCTGCTGTTTGCAGGGGAAGAAGTCCAGGCGGGCTTCCTACATCTTTCCCAGGACACCTCTAATGGAGATGCCTATTCTCTTCACTACTATCCCCCTGGGAGGAACAAGTACCCAAGTGGGCTCCATGTCTGGACACCAGCCCTGCCCTGACCTCACATCCCTGCCCATGTCACAGCGGCTCACCTCACTGCCAGCCACCTTGCTGCCCACCTCTACACATAAGCTGCCCTGAGCATGCTACAGCCCTGGCACACAGACCTGACTGTCCCATTACCCCAGTATTGATGCCTGCGTGTGCCCTGTGCGCGCCCCTGTCTCATCAGGGCTCCATCACCGGTGCCGCCCCTGGACATTGCTCCACAGATGCACAGTCACATTGCTGCATGCCACTTGCAATCGCTGCAGCCTGAGCAGGACAGTGGGCCTTGAGTGCCTGGTACTCAAGTGGATGTTTGCATACCTTGGTGGACGTGGCCCTGCCACAGTGCCCTCCACCTGCCCTGCTTGATGTTGGCAGGTAAACGTCCACCTATTTTAATCTTCTCCCCCACAGGGCAGCTGTTCCTTCCATTCAGATGAGCAAATGTACCTCCATTTACTATTCTGTTAGGGACCACTGTTAGTCTCCCTGAAATTCACCTTCTCTGATTCCCAGAGCCAGTGGAGGATCATGGACTAATCCTCCTGAAATGAATCAGGCTGCAGTGGGCTCTCCATGTCACAGAGCATCACCTGCAGGTGGGGAAGGCCAGTCCCCAGATCCAGGCTAGCAGTGGCTTCTGCCCACAGCTCACCCAGGCTGCATGGGGCCAGGCTGTCTGCAGAGGATAGAGAAGGCACGGAGGTTGAGTGAGGATGTGTCGTGGATTTGCTTGGTGCTAGCTTGCTTTGGGGTTGGGGACATGGGGCTCCCAGGCAGCACTGAATGACATCAGTGCAATGTGTAGCCAGCAGCACAAGGTACTGAGGCTGCAGCTGAAACACCCCTGGTGTCTTGTGTAATTATACCTGTTTACAGTGGTTTTCCTGGCTGGCACAGTCCGTGACACTGCTGAGGGGCTGGTGTGGCAGTCGTGGCCACACACTGAGTAATATTGTGTGTAATAGGAGGGCTGGTGGGTAATAGCAGCCTTGGAGTTCATCAATAACCCTGCCTCATGATGGATGCCACCCTCCCCTCTCCTGGCACAGGTGGTGATTAGTAACAGCAAATCTTGCCACTCTCCCTACTGTGCCGTCACCGGTAGCACCAGGGCTTTTGGCAGGACTCGATGTAGCTGTGTTGGTCATCTTGGCATCCTCACCTTCACTCCCACCTTCATGTCTCAGATGAGAATGGACATTTTAGTGTTCTATTAATAGTTTTACCCCCTTAAATCATTGATCCAAATTTACAACCAAAGCTTCCAGCTTAACATCAGGCCTTCACAGGAATCATTCTTGAATCTGGCACAGGAGACTGGGGGCAGAAGAGAAGATGAGAGTGACAGCTAGGGACACAGTGCAGGGCTGGGTAAGGCGGGGGATTTCATGGTTCAGGGCTCCTTGAGTACCCTGCTCACCTCCTGCCTCTCCTGAGCTGTCTCAAGATGACGCTCTCAGTGCTTTTCCTCCATGAATACTGAGCACAGGCCCTTCCTTCCTTCCTGGCGGGTGCCAATGGGCCCAGGACAGCCAGCGGGGATAGCACTGCTATCTCTGTAGTCCAGCCACTGCCTGCCTGCTCGCACCCAGCTGCCTGCAGGAGCCTCTGTGCTTAATCTCACCTCTGTGAATTATTTAAAGCTTTCACGGGTGCCGCAGGAAGGTGATAACTTTGGAACTGGGGACGGATGGGGAGCTGGGGATGATGTGGGGCAGCCGGGAGGAAGCTGTGCCTGCCCTTGCTTGGGATCTGTGCCACCACACGGATGAGTCCCTCTGCAGCCAGGCTGGGTTTGGGGATGGGGCTGACCCCTCAGGAGGAGAGAGGCCTGTGACCTTGGAACTAGCAGGGCAGCCATACCCAACACAAGACAGGAGAATGTTGCCCCTCCTGCAAGCACCCAGGTTTGTCCCAAAGGGTGCAGGCCGGACAGGAAGCCGAGGCAGGCAGAGGTGGCAGAGCTAGGCAAGGTGCCCCGGTGTGGGGGCAATACACCGGTAAGGAGGGCGGGGAGGGCGTGCAGGTGGGGGAGCCCTGGGCCCTCTTGATGCTGATTGCGGATCTGCCTGGCAGGGATGCGGAACCTGCCGAAATAGCAGATTTAATTATCTCCGCGGAGCAGCAGGAAACCAGCAAGCGAGGAGGGGGTGGTGAGTACATGGGATTGGGGTATCTTGGGGAGAAGGGGAGAGGCAGTGAGTGCTTAATCTAACAGGTTTATGCCCCCCACAGCCTCCAACCCCATGGCAGTCACCCACCGCTGCCATGCCAAGAGACCTCCTCCCACTTCCCCTTCAGGAGAGGCACAGCCTCATGCTGTGGAGCAACCCCGCCAGTCAGGGTCCCCATGCAGTGCTGGGGCCCGCTCAGCCATGCACCCCCCCGCAGTAGCCCCAGCCCCAGACCTGCTCAGTATGCTGCACACTCCCTCTGGGCACTGGGCAGGAACTCTTCATTTCACACATCATTTCCTGCTGCTGCTGCAGAGCCACCCGCAGTCCCACCCCTGTCACCCCTTAGCTGCCCCCATCCCCTAGGCATCAGCCCCTCAGCTGGCCTCGGGACTGCTCAGTGCATGCTGCTGTCCACGTGCCCTTGCCACTGCCCATGGCCATCATACTATGTCCCTTGGGCACCACCCCTTTGTCGCCACCTGCCATCCCTATACGCTCCACACTAATCCCTGGCGCCATGCTCCATCCCCTCTGTGCTATCCCCTTATCATTGCCTACCATACATGTTCCCTTGGCTCCTCCAGTCCCTCCCTGCCCCCTTGGACCCTCTCCTTGCCAAGGGATGCTCCTCACTGCCAGCCCAGCAGAAATATCCCTGCTCTGTACCCCAGCTGGGGAAAGTGCTGCTGTTCGCCCAGTCATCCTGGAACTTGGGCTACAGCACAGTGGGGTGCTTGGCCATGGGAATCCTCAGGTCTGGAAGAGTTAACACATGGGGCCTAGCTTGCCCCCCTCACCAGGCAGGAGGGGCTGGGAGGTGAGGGAGCAGTGGGAGCAACCAGAAGTGATCAATACCCTGTGCTGGAGCCTTGCAGCTTGGAGCCATAAATCTCCTTCCCGTCACACGCGATGAGGATGAGAGCGGAGCTTATCTCCTGGCTGCGGTGCTGCCAGCCGCTCCTCCCACACACGCCCGGCTGTGTGATACCATGGGACCGCGCCAAGCCCAACAAGGAGCTGCAGCCTCCCACCTCTCTGGGCACCCCTGGCCTTCACAGGACAGGTGATGGGCCAGTTTTGGGAAGACTGGTGGCTCCTGGGCACAGGTATAGCTGTGCTGTGTCTGTGAGAAATGCTTTCATGGGAGCAGGCATGTGAGTTCAGCCAAGGACTGGAGGCCGGGGTGATGGGATGGCTCTGGGCAAGACATCCCGGCTGACTGAAGCCACCCTGGCTCTCTGGCTGCTCTTGCCAACCGCCTGGGATGAATCATCCAGGGTGAGTGAGTCACTTGCCACCTCCCTCTCTCCCCTGTCCAGTCACCTTGGTAGGAGCATCTGCTGCTCTTCCTCACCCACCCCTCAGCACAGCAGCGGGGCTGTCACTGCTTGGCTTTCAGTAAGGGAAGAACAGCATTGCAGATGTCCAAGAGCTTGGGGAGGGACAGAGAGCACCATGGACTCCAAGACCGACTCCAGTGCTCAAGTCAGATGATGGCTGACCCCGGTCCGAGCATCAAATGTTCCAGGCAGGCTCAGACCATGGACACGTGGCAATCAGCCTGCCGCTGGCATCTGGCCGGGATCAATTTAATTCATCCAACCTGAGGAAATCCAGCTCAGCCAGTTCTGGAAAACACCAGCGCCTGGAGTAGCAAGCAGACAGGCAGGCAGGCTGTGATCATGACCCCATTTTGTGGCCCTGGCCACCCTCCAGCTGCCCCAATATGGCATGACTGGTTGTTCGCTGGAGTTGAGGCAAGGCTAGGGCTGCTCAGGCCACATCCAGCTCACTGCAGGCTCAGTGCTGGCAGGCTGCTGCCCAGGACAACACCCAGCTGATCCAACCAATGCCCCTGTGCCTGGAGGAGGGCACACGCACTGCCACTTGCACCACTGCACGTGAGCCCAGTGGCTCTTGCCAGGCAAAGCCCAGTCCTGTGCAGGCAGAGGAGGACCAGCATCCATCACTGGGCACTTCCTAGACCCAAGCAAGGGACAGTCCTGGCTGCCAAGGATTGGAAGCCGCTGCCATCATACGTGAGAGCCTGGGCTGGTCTGGGTGACATGTCAGTAGCCATGAGCTGAGCCCCTGAAGCAGGCAGGGGTGGATGCTGGGACCTTGTGCTTCCCAGGGATCTCCTGACCAAGCCTGCTTTGGAGCAAAAGGTTGTGCAGTCAGCAGTTGAGCTGGGATTGATATATTGATTTGGCATCCACAGGGGTGGGACTTGGGAGGGGCTCGAGCTTTGATCAGCCTCCTGCAGATGAGGCAGACATCAAAGGCTGTTGCGTGGGCAGTGGTGGTCTCTCTTGGGGACAGCAAGGAAATCCTGGTGCTCTTCCGCTGAGCATAGCTTGGGCTGGGAGCCCAGCTGACCGTGGGGAGCTGGAGCTGGGCTTGAGCAGCTGGAACTCTCACTACCACCCTTTCTGGTGGTGCTGGGGAGGGGGAAGGTCTGTCAGGGGCCAGGGCATCTTTGGATCAAGTTTATCCTCAGGGAGGCAGCAGGTGCCACAAGGATGGGCAGCCAGTCTCCTTCTCTGTGATGCTACCACTGGAGCATCTGCCATTCCCAGGAGAAGCAGCAGACTGGGCTGTGGCTTCTTCCCAGCAGATGATGTGCAGCAGCGTGTGTCAGCATGGGCTCCACGGCTGTGCCCAGCTCTGCCCCAATGTTGGAGGAGCGAGAGAGGTGAAGGGAGCAGGACAGATGTTAGTGCAGCTGCTAAGCAGAGGTGACAGGTGGGATAAACGAGCCTGGGCTCTCCAGGGGCCAGTAAATTAGAATCAATAGGAAGACAGGAATAATTTATTTGTTTGATATCACCTGTTAATTAACTGGGCTGATGTGTGTGATGGGGAGTAGGGATTGGCAGGAGCCCCTCCACCTACTCAGCTGCTACCTCTCTGTGGGGGCTGGGTATAGTGGGCATGGGGGAGTCCTGTCCTCACCAGTGCAGCATTTGTTTCCTCCTCTAAGCAGTGGGGCAGGATGGGCACAGTAGAGGATGGCGCATGAGAGCTCTCTGCAATGGGCTGACCGCTCATGGCAGAGCATAACGTGGGAAAATGGCACGCATGGGGACACTGTGTAGCCAGAGGATGAACAGTGTGTACAGTCACCTGGCTCAGCACCCCCTTCCTGCCTTGGGAGGCTGTGGAGAGCAGGCATTTGGGGCTGCCAGTACTACCAGACCTCAGCTTCTGCACCTCCATTACTGTTGCAGCACTGGTGTGGACTACGTGCCCACTGCATCAGCTGTATGTGCCTCTGACCATGGCCACCTCTGTGGGTTGCCTCCATTTTCTCCTGCACCTGCTCTGTCTCCAGAGCAGCTGGTGGCTGCCCCAGCAAGATGGCTGGCTGGGTGCTGGCCCACGTGTAACCCACATGCCCAGCACGTGTCCTTGGCCTTGCTTCATCTGCGTCCTGCTGGGCTTGCACGTCCTTGGCAGCTCCATCAGGAACGTCTGTGAGCACAGCTGGCTGGAGATATGTCCGGAGGTGGTAGCACCCTCGCCAGAGTGTGGGCATAGAGCCATCCCCAGGCTCCTATTGGTGGGGTGCTGGGCTGGCCCTGCTCTACAACCCTGCCTCGGCCCCCCGGCTCCAGGCAGCCCCATCACCTCCCTCTGTTTTTTTTTTAAAGAATAACATTTCTGCTAAATACTTTAATCAGATTAGTAGCAGTGTGTCTGCAGTGCTGTTAAATCAATGCTCCCCAACACATCTCGGCGGCTAGAAATCAATTACTGTTTAAGCCGTGCCTTGGTCCCTGGCCTGCGATCAATATAGGAGATGTATTACTCTCCCGGAGTCTTTCCCACTAAAAACCTTTCATTTGTATAACAGGAGCTCAGGCAAAGTGCCGGTGTCCTCCTCTCCAACCAGTGTCCTCCCCTTCTGCCTGCTCTGAGGGACCAGGCAGCCCCATCCCAGCCCCACACTGGGATTAGCTTGGATCAGGGGCTCTCTGCCAGCAGAATTAGGACAGTCCCTGTTCCACGGGGAGTTATGCAAAGCTGGGCCAGAATGAAGGAATCCCACACACACTGGGGTGGCAGGTTACAAACCCATGGGCAGGGGTGCCTGGAGCTCCTGGGGCTGCCTTTGACCCTGCTCCAGTGTGGTTGGATCCACAACCAGGACACTGCCAGAGCCACATACCCTGCACGGAGGATATGACTACTTCCCCTTGCACCCTTGCTTCAGAGATTTGCCCCTCTGCAGCCCCCCTCTCCCCACATGACTTTTTTCCCCCTCCTCCATCTTTGTCACAAAATTTGGAGAGTGAGTGCCATTATTCATGATAAGGATCTTTAATTAGCTGTGAATATTAATGATTTACTCTGTAATTAATCATGCTTTGCATGCCGGGGAGCAAATAGCTCCCACTACCACCGTGGCTAGGCATGAGTGGGGAGACCCGCTCCAGTGGTGGGGCAGCCCCAGGGTTTCACCCCATTCCGGGTGAGATGTAGGGGCTGAGAGAGGTTGCATAGGGTGCTGAGCTGAGACCCTGCATGTGCGGTAGGTGCCACCAGCCTGTCCTGCAGTAGGTCAGCACCCCTATCTGCTCCATGGGAAAAGAGGAAGAAACTGTCTGGCCCTCCATATACAGGCTGGTAGCTTCCCAGATGAGAGTCCAGCCTCCTGCCCCCAAACCTGAGCTGAGAAGTGCTAAGCACAGTAGGGTGCTGCCCTCCCCCTGCTTCCTGCCTCATTCCTGCTTCAGGACCTGATCATGGGCTCTGCTGGGATCATATACCCACCATACCCAGCTCATGGGGTTGCCTAATGACGGAGGAAAAGTGGCTTTCAAGACACCACATCCTCTTTTGCCCATGTAATGGGTCCTGCCTGGGGGCTGCCAGGCCAAAGCACCTGCCTGTGCAGGGCAGGTCTGCATTTGCCAAATCCCAGTCTTGTCCCTGTGGAGCTGCAGATGCCATGCCAGAACCAGACAGGCACCATCCTGCCCACAGTTCCCTGTGCTCTCCGCCTGCCTGCCTGGAGAGTGCCTCTCAGCTCCTGCTGGGAGGGAATTTGCAGAGTCCCAAATCCTGCCTGGTTGCCCCAAACGTGGCTCTCAAGTTCCCTGCACCAAGTGGAAACTGAGGCACTGGAGACAGCAGTGCAGGGAGAGCCTGGCGTCACATGCCTGTCGCCATCCTGGCATGAGTTGATCTTCAAGGTGCTAGGTGGGAGTGCCAGAGCTGGGTGCGCTGACTGTGGAGGCGCCTGCTGCCTGCCTGAGTCCCTCCCTGCCCTCGACAAGTGCTCCCATGAGGGCAGAGTTTGCTTAAACAGAGACAGATTTAACTATTTCCATTACAGCTAAATGATGAGGCCCATAAACTTTATGGCTCTGTGTGTGTGAGAGCGGCTCTAATGGCCTTCGCCATCTGGAGGAGACGGCTCCATGGGGGACCTGCCACCCGCCTGCCCGCCCGCCACCAGGACCCACACGCCGAGCCAACACCTTCCCTGCACAAGCACCAGCGTGCTGAGCCAGCACCTGCCAGTGACACAATGCTCCTGGTTCTCCATGCAGAACTGGCTGTGTTTCACCTTGGTGTGATCCTGCCATGGAACAGACGAGCTGGATGTGGAGGTGGCCTGGCTAACGCTGGTGCTTACTGGGGTCTGCAGCCCTGCCCGCTCCCACATTGCAGCAGGGTGTTGGGAGGGCACCCCTGGATGCCTCTTCCTCCAGTCCTCTGCCCCACTGCTCTGCAGGGAAAGGCTGGGGTAAGTCCTGCCTACACTTCCAAATGCCGTGGCCTCCAGCATGCTCCCCACCACTTCTCCACCGCTGCCATTCTACAGGATCCACCCCTGGCAGGAGCAGGCAGGCTACCCGGTGAGGCCATGCTCTGCACGCCCGACTGCTCCTGAATAGACCCTGCCTGATTCCTGCTGGCTGCTGATTGTGGTGGGGGCACGCGGGGGGGGGGGGGAGGGGGGCATGAGGCGTCAGCAGCAATTAGCCCCTACAAAGAGCTGTTGGTGCAATTGCTGCGATCCATGCAGGGATGCTGCTGGGCTGGTGGCACAGACAGGGTGCTGTAAGCACAGCCCTCTCCTCTGGAGAGGTGGAGGGATGGATGGGTGCAGGTGAGGACACACAAACCACTACCTCCTTACTGTTAACCCCTGTTTTTTTGGCAGCACCCCCATGTTGCATGGCACCTCCCTGTGACTGTGGGCCAGGCTTGCCACGGAGGAGCAGGAGCAATGGGTATGTGGCTTTGTGGCCACTGCTGTCCAGGGCAGGAGGGCTCTGGGACTGCCAGCTCCAGCCCAGCTCTGCAAGTGAGGGCTGCTGGCAAGGTGCTGCGGCAGAGGATTAGGTTTGGTGCAGGGGAGCTAGGCAAGATGCTTTGAAGTCTCATGAATATGAATCAGTGGCTTGGGGCGGGAGCGGAGGGTCTACAGCTAATCTCTCCCTTGTCATGGTGACAGGTGTGACAAACAGTGTCGGGGACAGGAGGTGAGGGCAGGGAGCAGGCAGGGGACAAGGGATGGGGCTGCCCTGCTGACACGAAGGGCAGCCTTTGCGAATGGGGGTGGGTGGCTGGGTGTGCAGGGGTGTTGTATCCCGGGCTCTGCAGTGCACTCCAGGAGCCTCCCTCATCCTTTAGCCCACCCCAGCTCCTTGTCCCCTACTCCAGCAGGGTGCTGTCCTCATGGATGTTGGCATGCCACCAGGCGGGCCTCAGGCAGAGGTAGTGGCACAGCTGCTGGCAGTTCCCAGCTGGCACGGCACTGAGGGTTCCCGAGCTTGCTGCCAGTGTCAGAGCAGGGAGTGCAACACGGGCAGGACATGTCTCCTCAGGGCCAGCCTTGCAGGTAGCATGCAGCTGCCTATGCTCAGCCCTAGGTGCTTGGGCAGGGGCATTAGACACACCTGGGGCTGGGGGGACCACAGCTGGAGAGGGACTCACCTCAGTCCCCAGCTCATCCCACTACCAGCCCAGCCATTGTAATGAGCTGTTAGAGCTCCTGCAGATCAGATCCCATCGATCCAGGCCCCGGTGCCATCTGCTCAGCAGCACTGTGTCCCTGCCTGTCGTACCCTGGGCTCCATGGAGATGTCATGTTTGGGTCTGCTCCTCCTGTGACAGCCTGAAGCCCTCGATGTTCTCCTAGGAGACAGTAACTAGAGCGGACGCTTGCTCCTAGCAGGACGTGACTGGGGCTTACAGAAGAGTCTCAGAGATCAATTTGGAGGTTGTTTTGAAGCTCTCCTGGTTGCAGGATGGTGGTGGCAGCTGCTTGCTCAGCCCAGGGGACCATGAATGGACAAGCACTGCCTGGCAATACACAACGGGGCTCAGCAAAATTGTTTGGGCTGTTACAAGTTACTGGGCAGGCTGCCGGCATCACAGCCCTGCAAAGGCTGCAGGTGCTGGCAGTGAAGCTGCTGTTTTCTCCAATGGGTGCCCAGAGCTACCCTCTCTCCCAGCACCCATGGCCTGGGATGCTGTGCCTCTGGGCTGGGGCAGAGCAGTGAACAGGGTATGCCATCCCAGTTCCGAGAGCTTGCTGGAGCATGAGGAGGGTAGATCAAGGGCTGGGGCGACGTCATGGCAGGAAGACAAACAAATGCTGAGCAGATGTTTAATTATCAGCACAGCGTTCTTGGATCCCTGGAAATCTCTGCATCCAAATGTAGATATTTTACAAGAGCATACGCTTCTGCTGAGAGCTGGAGCCATAACACAGCGCCCACAAGCTGGTTGCCCCACCTTCCCACGGACCATGTATCGCTGGGGCTGGTGTAGTTCGCCCCTGCTGGACATGAGGCACCTGTGGAACTGGAGCTGGGCTGGAGAGAGCCACCAGAAATCATATGCAGCTTTTGGGCATGAAGTGCTGCTATGGGCTCACAGCCCTGGAGGCACAGCCCTCCATCCATCCTCCTGCATCCCACTCTGCAGGGACATGCAAGGCTGAACTGGCTGACCTCAGCACCCAGCTGGGAGCCAGGCTGAGTACAGGGGTAAGCAGGGGCTGGAAACTGCCTTCTCCTTACATCCATGACCTCTCACTGGCCCAGGCAACTTGTAGACTTTTCTTAAAGTCCTTTTCAGACCTTCGAGGTCTCTGTTCCACACTGTCAGTATTTCTGGGATATAGGTGTGAGCATCACCCCTGCGGACATTCTGCCTCTCCCACATCTCACATCCCTCCTGTGGCCCTTGGCTAGTCTCCGGCATGACTAGGGGAGGTGGAAGGCTCTGCTGTCAGAACACAAGGAGCTGGGGGAGGCACATGCAGGACAGAGAGCAGAGGCACCTAAGGCTCTGGGCTGCCCTTGGGTTTTGCACACCACTTGTCTCTTGGCTGTAGGGGCAGTTGGAAATACTGCCTGTCCTGTCCCAGGCCATGTCCACTGTAGGTCTCTCAAGACAAGTATGCACTGTCAGTTCCTTGAGATACCCCAGCTCAAGGCTGCAGACAGACACAGGGCTTGTATTCCAGTGCCATGTCTCTGTAGTAGGACCACCCAGGCAAGGCCTGGCTGAGGGCAGTCCTGGTCTCCCCACCTGGGCATGCAGGCATGGTGATCCCAGCTGTGCCAAATAAAGGAGTCAGCAAAAGAAAAGGGTACCGGGTGAAACTCATCCACAGGCAGAGCTGAGAGGCACAGGGGTAGAAACCATTGAAGACCCCTCTCTGGTATCACCACAAGGGATTTCTGCAGCCCAGGGGAGCTCACCATACCAGGGCTCTGCTGCAGGAGTGGGTTCAGCACAAGGGCTTCCCTGAGTTCCCCCTGCTGCTTCTGCAAAGCTGCTGGGGAGACACCTGTGCTGAGGGAGGGATTTCCAACAGCACATCAGGGATGCTGATGGTTTCTCCCAAATGTGGCCGGCTCATCCCTGGCAGCCCAGCCTGCCTTCCCTGCTCAGCAGTTGCCACATCCTCTGAGGCTGTAAACATTTTGGATTCCCTGCCTTGCCTGCTGAAGCACCTTGCGGATTCATGGCATGTTGCTGTCTTAAAACCTATCAGGTTTCCTGTCACCTCCTGAGGCCCATGAATTTGCGGGCTGGTGGTGGAGCTGGGACTGAAATGACCCTGCAGAGGAACAGTCCTGCACACCCCTTGCACCACTCTCAGCTCCCAGCACATCTCCTCAGCCTACAGTTTTATAAATGCTCCCAACCCACGGGAAACTGCTCCATTCCTGCAGAAGGTAGAGCAGTCTCCAGCATGCTGGAATTGGTTATTCTTCCCCAGCTCAATTCGAGATCCCAGGGACATCCTGGCCATCAGTTACCACCTTCAGTTGTGGCTGGTGCCATGCCTTGGCTGCCAGCTCTGCTGGTGGGCTCAGAGCTGGTGCAAGCAGAGGGCCCATCACTCCTGCCAGGCTAATATGCCAGGACTTAGGGGGCAGGACATTTTATTTGCTGCTGTTATGCCACTTGGACACGCTGGCTCTATACCTGACCCTGGGGAAGAGGAATCAGCAATGCTGTGAGTGCTGGAGCCCCACCGGGCAGTGGTAAACACAGGCTACATGTGCAGCCGACAGCTCCAAACTCTCATAAATCTCCTTTGCACGGCCCATGGCTCACCTAAGTAGATTTGATTTGTCAAATATTAACATTAATTTAGGATTGAGTGGTGGCCTGTGTGCATGCCCTGCTCTCCTTCCTTCCCCCTGCTGCCACCCCTGCTCCTGCCCAATGCATCATCCCCAGTCCCACACTCTCACCCCAGCTGGGGCGCTGGGAGCCAGGATAAATCATCCTGCCGCCATGCTCAAAGACGAGCCGATTGCTTGCTTGGCGGCAGGGGATCACAGGGGAAATCACACCGTGTGCCGCCCGCTCCGTGCTGGGGGCGGGGGAGACGCCACGCTTAGGCAGAGATTTATTTATTTGATTTTACTGGGCTGGGATTTTTCTTTTTTTTTCATCTCTCAAACGCCCACCAGGGAATTGCAGCCCCTGGAATATTAATACCACGCAGGACGCTGGCTCATTAAAATGTCACCTGGCTGTAATTTCTCCTGTGCTTATTATTCCCCAAGGAGTGTGAGCTCCCATCCCTCCCTGCCCATGGCAATCCCGGCACGTGGGGCAACCCTACCCATCCCTGTTTGCTGCAGAATGAGTGCTGCTCCAGTACATCTCCCAAAATGTTCCTGGCCCTCTTCCACCACCGCAGCAGTGGGCTGCACTGCCTTCAGCATCTTCTGCTGAGTTGAACCCTGAGGACAGATTCTGGGAGAGCCCTGTGCCACTGGCCAGCCCCAGTGTGGTGCAAACTGAGCTTTGCTGGTGTGATGCACGAGGGGTGCTGGTGTGGGCAGGGTTGGGTGGGCAAGGTTTGGTCAGAGGGCAGTGCTGGTGCAAGCTGGGGGCAGGGTAGCACAGGGAACAGCTGCCTTAAGGAAACTTTGGCTCAGTTCCTGCAAATTAATGTTTTTTTCCCCAAACAGTTTCCCAGCGCTAAGCGCGACGCGGGGAGCAATTATCTTTAGTGTCGATGTTATTACCATAAAAATTGCATTGAGGACTTTTCTCCTCCGATTAGAAAGTTAACGATCATCACTGCCTTCATTGTTCCCCGCACTGTTCTAGCTCTAATAAAGAGTCTGTGCACTTTACTTTTCACTTAGCATGAAAATTACCCAGCTGCTGCTGTGCGCGGCTGTGCAGCCCCCGCGCTCGCCTCTTGGTGACGGGCCCTTGGCAGGTAGCGGTGGGGAGCAGCCGCCGGCACACTGCGGACAGATGGGTGACCTCTGGACTTCGCCGCATGGCCATGGGCCAAGGGTCACCCCAGGACAGGGAAAACCAGCATTAGCACTGCCCACCCCATGCGCATGCCATGGGTGTACCTGAGGGACGTTTTCCATGTGGTCTCCTCCAGGGATGTGCCATCAGTGGTCCTGCTCATCTCCTGGGCAGTCCCATCCCCCTCAAGCCCCACATTGCATGACCCTGCTCCCCCCCTCTGAGGGGCTGGAGTGGCTGGGATGAGTCCAACCTTGCTGTGGTGGCTGCACACCTGGAGCAAACCTCTGCCATGGCTTTCCATTCAGAGATGAGTCAGGGACCACCCTGTACATATTTCCATTACCTCTTGTGGGCTGGAGGTGAGGGATGAGCCCCTGCTGCTGCCAGCTGCTCCCCTGCTCCAGCGTGCAGGCAGTGTGGCATCACTGCTCACAGTGAGCCGGCGCTGTTCCTGCCTGTGGACATCCAGGCTCCAGCACTCACTGTCAGTCCCACTGCCTGTGATTTTCACAGGGAATATTTGTATTATTTTGCGCGATACCAGCATAGCTCTTTAAATTCTCCAAGTGCTGTAAAAATCTTAGCTAATCTTCAGAGAGCTTTTTTTTTCTGAAGCTCTTCATTACTCCCTAATTGTTCAAACTTCTCTTCTTTTCCTTCTGATTAAAAGCAGATTTTAAAAGTGCAGTTCAGTTTCCCAGCTATTTTCAAGTCAAATGGATTCCATCCCCCTCTCCATGTATTAATAACCTGTTCTCGTGCATCCCCCAGTGAGCCAGTAAAAGCCCTTCTGAGCAGAGACAAGGTGACAGCAGCACTCCAGAGGGAGCGATTGGAAGGGGGTTACAGCTTGGAGGGAGATAGATCCATCTATCCAGCTATCTATCATCCACCCCGCTATCATCCATCTACCAGAGAAATAACATTTGCAATTCCGCTTTAGCTCTTCCTAATAATCATTAATACATATATATTTTTTTACTTTACTAAACCAGTATCAGGAAGAGATGCAGGGGTTTGGGGTGTGGGCAGCACCATGGGGCTTGGGGGGTGTAAAGGGAGGTGGGTGGGTGGTACAGTGGGGTGGTAGGATGGGGTGTGTCTGCACTTTGGGGTGCAGGATGGCTGCACTGCTGGGGAGCTGGGTGAAGGGAGAGCAGGAGACACAGCACCAGTGTCCAGCACATCCTGCAGCAGGAGGGGGTGTGTGCTGGGCTGGAGAAGGGCCTTTGTGATGCGATTGTGGGATGTGAGGACTCTGGGTGAAAAGCTGGCACACTGCTGCCTCTGCCCTGGCCTGGCAGGGTGATCCTGGCTCTGGTCCTGGGCGCCAATGGTGCAGCAGGGTCCCAGACAGCACCCAAGGGTGCAGTGTGCATCACCCTCTCACTATCTCCTGGGACCAGTTCTGGGGAACCCCACTCCCTCCAGCTGCTAACACCAGAACCCCCCTCCACAGAGCACTGATACCCCAGCCCAGCTGGGCTGCTGCAGGAGACAGGACAGTGATGGATTGCAGCACTTACACATCTTCCCAGGGAGGAAATGCCAGGTCCTGCAGGGCTCCGTCAGCTGTCGGCAGCGGGCAGGGCAGGGCTATGGCCGTGCCGGGGAGCGGGTGCTGATTTCTGATGAGTGATGCAGATGGCAGAAGGAGAAATCCCGGGCGCCACCGCCCAGCCTGGGTGCTTCCTCCATCTCTTGGGCACCTTGCCTTTAGTTACCACCACACAACCTGCCTTGGGCCCTACAAAGAACCCATGCTGGAGGTGTCTGGAGGAAACCCAGCACAGCCCAGGGAATGTGCCCCTGTTGTTAATGGTCCAGCTCTCCAACATGCTGCAGACCTGCCCCCAGGCTGGTTTGCACTGTCTTCAAGCCACTTGCTGCTCTTAGACCATCATCCAACAGTGCCAGTGATGATAAAAGTTTTAGAGTTTGAGAACCACTGTTGTGGTCACCAGCGTCCCTCAGACCCAAGCTAAGATACTCCTCTGCAGCTCTGATTTTTCCTTGTCCTCCTGGATGGGCACACTGCAGCCCTGGACACCCAGCCACATGCATGGCAAGTCCAAGATGTCCTCTGTGCTTTGCTGGAGAGATCTTCTCTTCAAAGTTCTCCTCGTCCCTCAGGCCACCCATTATGTTTCTCATGGAGCAGTGTTGGGCAATCACAGGAAGCCGATGGGGCTGGGAGATGGGAGAGCCAAAGAAGGTACAAGGGTCTGGCACTGGCACCTGGGAGAAGCTGCAGGCAGGGTCCCCATGCCAGGATCAAACCTTCAGGAGATGCTGGTGGCCTTCTGGCTATGGCTGTGGAGGGATGCTGATGGCCCAGGCACAGGGAAGGTGCTGCACACTGGGGTGCCAGCACTCCTCTGGCTGGCCTGTCCCAACAGATGGCAGCAGGGATGTGTTGCAGCCTGGCAGCGCATTGGGACCTGCCTCGCACCCCGACCTTGGAATAATCTTCAGTAGGATTAAGAGCTTAAATGTATCCGTGTAATTGCCAGGCCCCTGCTGAGCTGGAGAGAATGTGAGTGCCAGCATGGGGAGGAAGTGCCCAGGCGTGCTAGTTCCCTTCTGCTACCTGCCACTGCCTGCTGCTGCCAGCACCATGAGCACTGCTGGGAGCCACCACTCTGAGCGTGCTGGACAGCTGGGTGCAGGCGAGTGGCTCAAGAGGAGGCAGTACTTGGTGTGTAAAGGACAGGTGCCTGGGCACTGCCAGGGGATGGGCCCTGAGATTTACTCCGAAGGGGGATGCCAAGGATGCAAGTGCCTGGTTGTGCTACCTACACCTCCCCAGCATGGCCTCGGTGCTCCCAGGCAGCTCTCTGGCTCCCCTCCAGCACCTGCCAGCTCTGCACCAAGGGAAGAACGTGGGGCTGCTCTGGTGTGTGCCTTGAGGAATAAGGAGTGTTGGCCAGAATGCTGCGGACAGGGAGATCAGGGTGAGCCTGCCTGGATGGATGACCCAGGTGGATATGTTCCCATGCCCAGGAGGAGCAGAGCACATGGCTGGTGGTGTCTGGATCTGTAGGGTACTCAGTGTGGTTTTCAGCAACCAGCAGAAGATGTTCAGGGTTGGTGCCAGTGAGTTTCAGACACTCATGATGAGCTCCCACGCACTGGGCTAGGAGCACCCAGGGCACCAACAAGACTCCTGCTGTGCTGGGGGGTGACAGCACCCTAGTCCTGGTCCATCTGACTGGTGTGAGGCTTGGCACAGAGCACGGAGCTGCCATCCCAGCCCCCTCCCTGTCTGCCTAATGGTCCCTGACATTTAAATGAGATTTAGTGCTCAGCCCGATGCTGAATATTCATGAGCCCATGCGGCCCTGACAGCCCGGCTGGGGCTGCTCTCATGATTAATAATTTGTTTTTCCCTTTACTGTAAACCTCACCTGCACTTATTGCTTGCTCTGGCACTGCCAGCCCCGTTGCTGCTGGGGAGCACCCGTTTCCTCACCCAGCAAGTCCTTAACCTCCCTGCCCACTGTGTGGAACCCACTGTGGGGCCAGGGAGTGCCCCATGGACCTAGCCAGGGGTGAGTGGCATCTGTCAAGCATCACGAACCTCTTCATCACTCCACATGGGCCAAGCCCTGGGTAAGGGCAGCAAAGCATCCTGCCTGACCCTGCCCACAGAGGCAGCCCTGGATGCCAAACCTCTGCAAAAGAGCCCCAGAGATCCTGCATGGGCTGCCCCATAGAGGGGTCTGCAGCCCACAGCAGTGTTGTCCCTTGTCCTCTCCCTGTGCCCTAGGCTGGGTCCTGGAGTAATTCCAGTTTCCACCAAATAGAGATACCCTGGAGGATACAACCAATTCCTCTTGCTGCTTGTATGTTGGGTGCCTTCTCTGCTGGCACCAGCCCAGGCAGTGCCGAGGCTGCCATCTCCCAGGTGGACAGGCAGTGGGCAGGCAGCCTCCAGCTGCAGCACAGCCAGCAGCCCACGAGCCCAGTGTCTGGGACCTGCTTTTGGCTATATTTGCATGATTTTTGGCCTGTGCCGATCTTCCCTAGCACAGCAGTGCCCATCCCTACTCTTGGACACCCTGCCCTCCCTTGCATCTGTCCCCAAGGTCGATGCTCCCAGGACCCTTATTTCCCATCTCACTGGCTGCTGGCTGCAGTGCAGAGGTGTGTGCATTGGCATGGCCAAGCAGGACCAGCCCCAGGGAGGTCCCAGGGGACATGGCGGGGAGCAGGGAGGCCAGGCTGCTGTCTCCCCTCCAGCTCGGCAGCTTGGCTCCAGCAGCTCTGCGCAAATTGCATAAATATTCATGGCAAACTGAAGGAAATGTGACTGTCCCGGATGATTACACGCGCCTGTCCTGAAGGCTGCGGCTGCTCCCCAGGTACTGCTGGCCAGGCGCCTGCTGCATGGTGAGAGGTGGGGAGGGCACCCTGTGCTGACCACCCGCAGCATGGCAGTGGGCATGAAATTGCTGGGACCCCACACAGGGCTGGAACAAGGGCTATGGGCTGGGGACACTCTCATCCTCATCCCTTCTGCAAGTTCAAGCCAAGAATGAGGCTTTTCCAGAGAAGGATCTGAGACACCTAGGACATTTCTAGGGTGCCCCAGCAGCCTTGCTACCAGGCTCAGGGGCTACCCTGAGCACAGTCATGAGATGCTCTCTCCCTAACAACATATCACACCCATTTTGGTGACCCTGGCACATTCAGCACTGCCTCTGTTCCCTGGTGATTTGGGCAGATATGAGTAGAGAATGACACAGAACTTGTGAGACGAGCCTGGGGAGGCAGCCCAGCTGGGATCCCCGCATGCTGCAGAGATTAATCCCTTGCAGACCTAAGCAAGGTGCGGGGCTAATAGCCTGATTTATTCCTTCCCGTCTCACTGGAGCACGCGAGGTTCCCCACTGTGTCCTGAACGACCTCATGCATAATACCATGCACAATCCTATTAATCCCGCCCTGCCACGCGCTCCCTGCTTAGCGCCGCCAATCGCCAATGCAATTTCCCCATGATATATGGGAAAAATAATTGAACTATATTTGAAAATATATTGAGAATTACCACTTGCACCCGGTGAGATTTATAGTGGCCATATTTCACAAAACCACAGCCCCATGCACCAAGGTGTCCAGTGCTCCCAGAGAGCCCGAGGAGAGACCTGTGATCACAGCAGGTGTGTGCCTACATCCAGGCAGTTGGAAAACAGGTCTCACCACCCTTGTGGGGCTCAGCGTGTGCCCATGAGATTTAGTGGAGGGCATCAGAGGTCTGGAGCAGCCCTGTGCCCTGGGAGCAGGGTGAGTGTGCCATGGGAGCTGGTGATGGGTGCAGCACGCATGGAGCACCCAGCTGTACAAAGAGCTAAGGCAGCAGCTGCAGCTGTGGGCGCAGCCATGTGGGCAGCGCTGCTGCCAGCCAGAGACAGAGGCTGAGCTTAATCCTCTCCTGACGGGAGGAAGGAAACGCTCATGGCATCACACTGCCTGCTCAGCTGCGTGGTTCTGCTTGCTGTGCTGGGTAGCCAGTTTGCTGGGCGCTGGCATCCCCTCATCTGCTGCAGGGTGACCCCCCCCAAAGGGGCTGGTGGCTCCCCAACCAGGGCAGCCGCTATGCTGAAGGAGACAGGGAAGCAGCTGAGGGCTCTGTGCAGAGCTTCAAGACCTGTGACAACTCTGTAGCCACCTTTCTCGCCCCTTCAGCCCTGGTGCTGTCTGGTCTGTGGGGTGGCATTTTCCTGCCTGGCTCTGGATACCCAATGCAATGATGGTGTCTCGGTACCCAGGGAACACATCTCTTCCCTCCTCATCTCCATCCTTGCTCTCCCCCAGAACCCCACTGCTCCCTGCCCCACACACTCTGGGCATCCCTGGCCCAGCCCCACTGCCCTGAGTTGACATGATGGGTATGTCCTTGGCACCATGGGTACCACCAGTACAGGTTCCGCAGGGAATATTGATCTTTAATTTCCTGCCAAAGCTTCTCACTGGAGAGAGCAGCACCTGACATGGGGGCACAGCAGATGCCTGCTGTGGTCTGGGGGCTGACAAGCAGACTGCCCCAGGGTCTAGCTGGGACATCCAGCCTTCTGCCATGTCCTGTGGCTGTACAGCCCAGCCCCAGATGTGGGCAGGGGAATGGGAGTGGCAGATATGTGCATGCCTATGGGGAGAAAGAGGAGAGAGGCAGTGATGCTGTCCAGATGAAGAGGCTCCCCCAGGACCGCCAGCTGCCCGAGCTGCGCAGGGAGCTAACCCCGGAGGGAGTCCAGCTTCTTCCTGGCCCTGGCTGACCCAACTGCCTTCGTAGTTGCCCCTGCAAGGGTAACACACAAAGATGGGGTGTCTTTGTGAGCAGCTCCCAGGACCATAGGGCTAGAGAGCAGTTCATCCCTGCAGTCCATAGAAGGGATCCCAGGGCATCGCCGTCTGGAGGAAAATCCCGGCGTGCCCTGGGAAAGGGGAGCTATAAATAGCCACCCAGCGCAGGGCAGAGTGGGACTGTTTGGGAAGCCGCTTTGTGATCAGGACAAAGAAGAGGCGTCTTTGCACTTGCTCTTCATTAGCTGTCTTCCTCTGGCTGGCCAGGCCAGGATGCGTTCGCATCGAATGACAGCAGGATGTAGCTGCTGGTGTCAAGGACGCGAACAATAAGGGCTTTAAATAGCAGCGCTGCCTTTGAAACCCGCTCGGCTGTGCTGCAGAGGGAGCCCAGGAAAATTGTGTGGCGCGAGAAGTGGGGGGACATGGGAGTGTGGCTGCCCTCACGCCTGGGAAGCGTGCCCTCAGTGCCATAGCTGCTGCCTGCAGGCAGGAGGTGCTGTGGCCAGGACTCCTGCCCAAGAGCAGTCCGGGATGCATGGGCAGATCCATCCTGGCCCTCCAGCAGCTCCTGGAGCGAAGGAGTTCAAAGCTCCCCTTGCACAGTCCCCTGCAGCCCTGGGTGTATAGTTAATTAGCAGCACCTCCCTGCACTGCCAGAAAGGTGCCCCTCAGTTGCTGCCTGCTTTCCTCTTCCTCTGGCTCCAGGGTTCTAATCTCCTTTTACCTTCCTCCAGGAGATAAAAGAGCCTTGCGGAGGCTGCTGGCAGTCTCCCCCCACGCCAGGCACAGAGGCACCTCTTCACCTCCACCAGGATAAGCCGAACAGCTGAATGGTGTTCAGCGGCGCCAGCAGATTTGGTGGTTTATGAGGTAGAGAAGGTTCCTTGCTATCTCAGGGAGACCAGCTCCATGCTCTGCTGGTGCAGGACAGCCCCAGCCTTGGCTGGGACATGGGGTTGGGCTCCAGGGAGCTGCACATTAGGGTGATGGAGAGAGAGTGGATCCGGCAAGCCACGTGCGGGCACGTGCATGTGCACGGCGGGGGGGGGGGGCCCGGCTGCGCGTATTAGCAGGCCCTTAAATCAACACAGCACTTCAGACAGGAAGGAAATAGGCTTTGCCGACGGCAGGAGCGGCACTTGCTTTGTGCACATTACAGAACATCAGGAAAATGTCAAATTTACATAAAAATGATACAAACTCATTGGAAGAAACATGCATCCAATTATCGGTCCCAGCGCTGGCACTGCTCCGCAGCCAGAGGCTGGCCGGCCGGCTGGCTGTGAGGGACCCAGCCCCGGGGCACGCATTTCATCTCTGGGTGTTTAACATCAAAGCAACAAACAGCCTCAGCTTTGCTGGTCACCCCCCTTGCCCACTCCCACCTGCCGGCTGCCCGCCGTGTTGCTGCCGCACAGCCCGGGTACGCTGGGACAGGCTGGGCAGTGGCAGTGCCCATCCCCAGCTGGGCAAGGGTTTGGTCCTGCTCCTGCCAGGGCATGGTGGGGAAGGAGGCATGCAGCTGCAGCTCCTGTATGGGTGGGGCAATGGGGAAAGTTGGGGTCATGGCTGAGTAGCCTGGAGTAGCAGTGATTGAGTGCTTGCTCATGCAAAACTCCTTGGAGAATTTCTGATGCCAGGTTGGGGCCCCACTCCTGTCTCTGGACCAGGCTGTCCTGGTAGCCCCTTTCCTGCTTCCTCTCCCATCTTTCCCATAGACTAGCCACCAGTATCCCCAGGGCTGGGAAAAGCCACATCTGGCACATGCCTCTTGGTGTGGCCCCACAGCTGGGCCTGCATTCACCCTGGAGCTGCAGTCACGCAGGGAGATGGACACAAGGGATAGGGACATGGGCAGGGATGTCCCCAGCAGATGCCCTCCAGCTCTCTGCCTGTGCTGGCATCCCACTCTGCTCTCCAGGATTGATGGCCTGTCCTGCAACCCCTTCCCAGCATGCTGAATGCTACTTTTCTATCCCTGCCGCTTGCTGGGATTGATGTCTCACTGAGCACAGGCAGAGGCTGTAACTCATGCCTGGGAGCTGGGCTCCCGGCTCGTTACTCACTGGGCACTGTCACCTCCTGAGTTACGGCTCTGTTTTGTGTCAGAACACCTAGCAGCAAAGGGCCAGGGCAGGGGGGGCAGAGCTGAGACGGGCTGGGATAAGGGACAAACATCTCTCTCCAAGCTTTCCATGGGCTGACAGCCCCAGCGCATCCACCAGTTGCCTCCATTCCTGGTGGCAAGAGTGAGAGGGGGGTACACATGGCCCCTGAGGAGGGGATGCTGGGGTCCTGACGGGGAGCGGAGGGCGTCACCGCAGCTGGGATTCCCCACGCTGAGCCCGCCGGCTGGTGCCCAGGCTGCAGCACGCGGGGGAGGCTGACGAGCTGTTAATTACAGGTGCTGCTTGGCTGGTGCAGCGCGTCTCTGCTGCTCGGCTGGCAGAGCCGTGCGGCGGGTGACACACTCCATGATAAATTGATATCCCGTTTAGCATCAATTTTCCCTTCTCTGGTGGCAGACAGCTGTGCTAATGGGATGGGACAAGTGAAAATGAAATAACAGGCCCTGAGCACACCGGCACGCGCTGCACCACTGGCCCTCCTGCATGGCTGTCTCTCCCTGAGAGACAGGCAGGACCCCACGCACCCTGGGGTAGGGAGGGCCGTGAGGCTGGCAGCCTGTGGGCAGGGCTGCCTTCATCCTCTGGCAGCGCCCTCAATGCCAGCTGCAATCAGCTTGCCAGTTTGTTGTTGGTCATAAAATCATAGAATCATAAAATGGTTTGATTGGAAAGGACCTCAAAGTCCATCCAGTTCCGCTTCCCCTGCCATGGACAGGGTCACCTCTCAACCTCCCACCAGATCCCCCTGCTCAAGGCCCCATCCGACCTGGCCTCAAACGCTTCCAGGGAGGGGGCATCCACAGCTTCCCTGGGCAACCTGTGCCAGTGTCTCACCACCCTCAGAGTGAAGAATTTCTTCTTAATGTCTAATCTAAATCTTCCCCCTTCCAATTTAAGGCCATTAGACATCTGGGGCAGGTTTGAAGCACAGTGTGCCAGCAGCAGGTACCACTGCCAAATCTGGTGTTTGCAGAGCACATGGCATTTGGGGGAAGCTACTCTTTGCAGAGACAGCTTCGAGGCGGGCACTGGAAGAGGGTTGATTGCAGTGTGCCCAGCTCTTGGTGGTCAGCATAGTGTACCTGGTGTCTGCGTCTGTTTGGTGTTTGCAATACATTTGGAGGGCAGTGCCTTGGCATACTTCTTATTTATAGCGCAGCACAGAATAAGGAGCATTTGACTGGCATTCAGTGCCAGTGCTATGTTGGATCTTTGCAATGCACACCATGCCCAAGCTGGTGTGTGCAGCCTATCCCGTGCCCACATAGGTATGCAATAGCCCATGGCACTCCGTATCCACACTTGCACGACTCTTCAGTGTGCTCAGCACCAGCCGCGTGCTTGTTATCAGGAGTGTATTTGTCAAATTGCTGCCTACAGTGTGTTTGCGGTCACGGTGTGAACAGTGCTTGATGCCCACAGTTTGCTTGATAATTGCAGAGTGCTCAGCACTTAATAACTTTGGCATACTTTGCACAGTGCATGCACTCAGTGTTGGCAGCACTTGGCACACACGGTGTGCTCGAGGTGTGGTACCTGACACCATTATATTTGCAAGCACCTTCAGCATTTGGTGTCAGTTGTGGTTTCACATTTGCCAAGCATTCAGCAATCTCCGCAGGCAGCGTTTTGTATTTAAGGTGTGCCTAGCGCCTGTTAGATTTGGCATTTTCAGCATCGTCAGTGCTAGCACCGGCCTGCTCTCTGAGGTGGACTCAGTGATTCAGTTCCCTTGATGTGATCAGTGTTCACAGCAGGCTTCGGCTCTGCAGCCAGTGCTCAGTGCCAGCACTGTGCATGGTGCTTGCAGTGGGCTCATCCTGCAGCACCTGCTGTGTGCTCCCGCTGCCCTGTGCCCTCCTTGCTCCCTCTTGGAGATGTCTGCATTTGCTGCTTGCCCAACATCCAACCCCAGTGCCTGTTGTGCTGCTTGCTTGCTGTGTGCTTTGCAATTGCAGCCTGTGGTGTGGTCGGTACAACATTCCTGACGCTTTTGCTATTCACAGGGTTTGCTGCACAGCGTTAGTGGTGGTTCTGTTATTTAGCCTGTGCTCAGTGCCAGCTGCCAGCCCACTTTGGAGTTGCAGCATGCTCTGTGTGCTCTGCTAGCACCAGCTCTCACATTAGCAGTAGCATCAGCCCGTGGTTTCCCTACCGAAGCGGTCACTGCCCGCCATGCATTCCATGCTCACAGTGAAGTTTTCAGTGCCTGTGGCACACATAGCACTGGCAGTGCCCTCAGTGCTCGGCGTTGGCTGCCTGTTTGCAGGGAGATGGCACTTGGTGCCTGAAGGTGTTGAGTTAGCAATGGCCCAGCTCGCATTTGGGGTCAATACTTCCAGGATGCTTAGCAGTCGGATGCTTTCCTGATCTTCTTGGTAGAGTACCAAGGGATAAAGCCCTGGGGAGAAAAGGGGCTCAAAAAAACTGGGAAATATTCAAGGATCACCTCCTCCAAGCTCAGGAGAGATGCATCCCAACAAAGAGGAAGTAAGGCAAAAGTGCCAGGAAGGCTACATGGATGAAAAAGTAGCTCCTGGACAAGCTCAAACAGAAAAAGGAGGTCTACAAAGGGTGGAAGCAAGGGCAGGAAGCCTAGGAGGAATACAGAGGACTTATCCAAGCAGCCAGGGATCAGGTTAGGAAAGCTGAAGTCCTGATAGAATTAAATCTGGCCAGGATCATCAATGGCACAAGAAAAGCTTTTATAGGTACATCAGTGATAAAAAGAAGACCAGGGAAAATGTAGGCCATCTCTGAAAGCAAACAGGAGGTGTAGTTACCCAGGATATGAAGAAGGCTGAGGTACTCAATGACTTCTTTGCCCCACTCTTCACTAGCAGTGCTTAGCTACACTGCCCAAGTTGCAGAAGGCAAAGGGAGGGACTGGGAGATCGAAGATCTGCCTACTGTAGGAGAGGATCAGGTGAGAGACTATCTAAAGTACTTGAAGGCGCACAAGTCCACAGGACCTGATGACATGCATCCACAGGTCCTGAGGGAACTGGCGGATGAATTTGCTAAACCACTATCCATTATATTTGAGAAGTTGTGGCAGTCTGGTGAAGTTCCCACTGACTAGAAAAGAGGAAATGTAGCCCTCATCTTTAAAAAGGAAAAAAAAAGGAAGTCCTGGGGAACTACAAGCCATTCGGTCTCACCTCTGTGTCTGGCATAATCATGCAGCAGATCTCCTGGATACTATGCTATGGCACATGTGTTCAGTCTCCTGTTGGATGGAGCTTTGAGCAAGCTGGTCTAGTGGAAGGTGTCCCTGTCCATGGCAGGGGGGTTGGACTGTATGATTTTTAAGGTCACTTCCAACCTAAGCCATTCTATGAGTCTACAATTCTATGATTTTCCTGTTCGCAGTGTGCTCAGGATGAAGCCCAGAGAGGTGCCTGGCATTTGCAGTGTGCTCGACACTGGCAAGCCAGGGGTATGCAGCACATGGGGTGCTGAAGGCACACAGCTTTGCCGTGCCTGGCACAGTACACAAGGCGTGTTTGCTGTCAGCCATGTGCTCCGCAGCAGGCGGTACCCACCATGCTATCAGCACTCATGGCCTGTGCTGGGGCTGATTGATGTGATGTGCTCAGCTGCCAGCTGTGCACCCTGCCCATGGTGTGCTCGTCCCTGGAGCCCACTGCCAGGTTGGTTCTCAGCCGAAGGAGCTGGAATTTGGAACTAGATTGGGACTTTCCAGTGACCTCCTCCATATTCCTGCTCCTCCTTGCAGATTTGGTTCAGCTGCTGCTTCTCTGTCAGTTGCCAAGGGGCAGGGACAATCCAGTGCTAGGCTCCCAGCCCCTTTGCCCAACAGCCCGGGGAGGGCAAGCAGGGTGCCCCCACCACACATACTGTTGGTGGGGCCAAGGCATGGATGTTGAGGTTTTAATCACACAGATGTCAGGAAATGGGGAGCGATGGTTCCCATGGTAACGCTAACTCTGCCCCTTGCCCGCGGCGCGACGGCTGTGCACGCACCAGGCCGCCATGGGCACCATGCGGCTGAGCTACGGCTGCTCGGGGACGCATAACTTCCCATCTCCTGACTTGGGTGCATTTAAAACCTCAGCCTTATTGCTGCACTGAGGCAGCTCTACTGGCAGTTTATGGCTCTGTTGTTTTTAGGAAAGGCAAGAGGGAGGCAGGAGCTGCCTGGGCGAAGAGCTGCAGATGGGGCAGGAGGAGCAGTGCAGAGCTAGGAGGAGCTGCAGGGCACTGCCTGGGCACCAGGTGCCAGTAGCTACAGGGGATGGGGCAGGACTTGGGTTTTCAGGCACAGCTGAGCATAAAGGAGTAGCTGAGTGATGTCTCTTGGAGCATGAAGAGTGGATCTGCATGCTCCGCTGGCTGGGCACACTCCCATTCGGCTCCTCGCATCCCTCAGGGCCAGGGTTAAGACAGAGGAGCTGCAGTGGGTGGATACCAGCTCTGCTGCCTAGTGCAGGCTCTACTGGAGTTCCAGAATTACCTGTACTCTGCACCGGAGCTACTCACAGGCTGCACCTCTCCAGAGGTGGCTAGAGAGCCTGATGGCTGTGCCAGACTCCAGCCCTGCAGCATCCACCATGCTCCCATGGCAGCACAGGAGATATCTGTTCCCTTGTGTAGGATTAGGGCTGTTCAGGCTGGGATGGGGCTCTCATTCTCCCTGCGTGCCACAGCAAGGTGCATCTGCATCCCGCCCCTGTGGCACAGCTCTGGGCATGTCCCCTTGGCTATGAGATGCCCTCTCAGCTGTGCCAGCTGTGCCTGTACAGCTGTGCTCAGCAGCACCTCTATCCATGTTTGCAGCTGTGCAAGCCAGCATGCCAGCCCTGATGGGCATGTGCCGGAGCCGCTGTTGTCGAGGCAGGGCAGGGATGCCTGACTGGTGCTTGAGTGCTGCATGCGCTCACGCCAGCAGCGAGCCCACTGCTGCAGAGGCCTCCCACTGCTGGGGGTTCAAAAGTGCCTTCCTGGCACTTTTGGATGAACCCAGGTTCAGCCCAGTTCACCCATCCAAGCATCCCCTGCCCATGAGTCAGAAACTGCCAGTAGGCTGCTTTAGGGGTCATGCTCCACCTAACTTGTTTTCTTCTGGAGGCCTCCTGGCCTGGCTTATGATCAGGGAGGGCCATGGCCAAGGTGGGCTGCTCACCCTCTAGTTGCATATACTTGGCTGTTGCTTGGGAGGATGAAAGCAGGGGCATGCTGTCCTCACAGTGGGGCCAGGAGAGGCTTGGCTGCGTTCTGCAGAACTGGCTGGAGCATCTCCCTACCCTGATGCTGCCCTCCCTGCCTAACTGCTGCAGCTCCCTTAATGTATTCATCCCAGGGTGCCCTGGTGCAGCTGCAATATCATTATTGGATTTTATTACATGATTAGCTTTAAAGTTTTATAAACCACTAGGCAGGTGACAAGTGGCGGAAGTGAGGGAGGACTTATACTCTGGGAAGAAAGGATGTGTGTGGACAGCAGTGGGGACCATCCCAGCAGTGTGCAGAGCCCAGTTTCCCCCCCATCGCTGGTGGTTTCGCTCATGGTGCAAACCCAGCAGCACCTCCAGCACGTGCCTGCCGCCGAGCTGCTCAGCACAGCGCAGCCACGTGCCAGCCTGCCCGGCTGCCTTCCTCAAGATGGCAGAGACCAGGGAGGATCAACCAGCTGCAGCAATAAAAGGCTATAAAACAAAACGAGTGTCTCTGCACGCAGCAGTGATGACTCCCAGGACGCTTTTTCCTTCCTAACAGCACTGAGGGCAGGAGGGACTGTGCTCACCATGGCACCCTATGCTCAGAATCAGGGTTCCTGCCGCCACACAGCTGCTCTCTAGTCACGTCTGTCATGGCCCTTCCAGCCATGGGGGATGCTCCGAGGGCAGTGAGGCCATTTCCTCCACTCCTCCTGCTCAGTACTGGAGGGTAGCATTAACTGAGCCTGACCTCCTGTCCGTCACAGGCCAGTGAGCACCTCCAGACCCAGGGCGTGGAGATAGGTGCTGGACTGAGCATACTCCCGAGATGTTGAACCCCCTCTGTGCTGAAACGTGTACCCATCATGATGCAAAGAGGGCCTGCTTTGCCCTTCTCTATAGATTTGGGAGGCTTTTAAGTGTGTTTTCTCTCTGTGAGGATGTTTGTGAACAAAATCAAATGTTTGGCTCAGTTTGGGGGTGGTTTTGTATCAGACCACAGATGGGGGAAGTCAGTTGCTTCTGCTTTCTTGCTTTCAGCCTGGCAGAGCCAGAGCAATGCAGACCCATGTCACATCAGGTGCCTTGGAGATCAGGAGCACTGGTGGGCAGCCCACAGCAGCCACTGTTTGCTGCCACTCCCCTAGATCAGGAGCAGGGATGGGATGGGATGGGATGGGATGGGATGGGATGGGATGGGATGGGATGGGATGGGATGGGATGGGATGGGATGGGATGGGATGGGATGGGATGGGATGGGATAGGGAGTGCAGATGAGCATTTCTGGATGGAGGAAGGCAGGAGGGCAACCAGCAAGGTCCCAGCTGCTCCCCACAGTTAAATACCATAGTATCAGCCTGGCCTCAGCAAATACCCTTTTCTCCTATGAACCAGGCTGGTATTTGTAAAATTGAGAGTCCGTGAGATCCAACCCAGATCTGAAGTGGGCAGACATTGTCCTTTCAGTCATGGCAGATGCTCCTACACCCAGATCCTACTGAAACGCACTCCTTAAATTCCTGCAGGCAGGACCCCAAAAGCCATATAAACCCAGCATTGTTTTTCTGGCAACAACAAAAGGTCCAGGGCGCCTTGTGTGAGCTCGTGCACATAGCTTACAAAAGAGACTTTGTAATTGAGGTTTTGCGCTTAATGAAGGAATAAATTGAATGGGACTATTGTCCTTAATTGGGGTGTTGCATTAATTAAGGTGTTGCACTTAATTGGGGTAAAGCATTTAATAAGATATTGTGTTCATTGGGGGTAGTTTACCTAAATGGGGTCAGTTGCTTAATCAGGTGCTGCATCGCCAATGCATCTGCTGGCCCTGTCAGGCATTTCATCTGTGGCTGTGGGCTAAACGAGGAGCAGCTCCCTGTGCGTGGGAGAGCCCGGCCCATCCACCACCTGGCCAGAGGACTGGGGTCACAACCGAAGCTGGTCTGCAGTACTAGAGTCGCTGTCCTCCCCTTTGTAGCTCCTTGTGGCAGGTAACGGTGTTCACAGCAACGGCTCTGCTCCTTGCTTTCATGTACGAATCCCTCCCACTGTTCTCAGCCCTGCTGCTCCCCGCGGGCAAAGTAGGACGGTGTGGAAGTTTCAGTGAGTGGGGTGCAGGCAGCATTATCACTCTGCGGCCGCCCCACGGCCGGCTCCATGGCAGGCGATCATGCCCAGCATACTCATCATCCCATCACAGCCCTGCTCTTCCCTAATTGGAGTGGACATCCTGTCATCCCACATCTCCCCACAGCCGAGGCGCTTGCCACCCTTGCCGTGGAGTCCGACCTGCCAGGCAGGCGCCGGCAGCGTGCTGAGCAGGCCGGGGGAGGAGGCTGCACTTGCTAAGCTAATGCATTTGCAAAGGTCTCAGAGGATCCAACCGGCGTGAGGCAGAGCCAAGCTCTTGAGGCCAGCTGGGCTCCTCAGTCACACTTGCTTCAATTAGATCAAAACTAATGATCACCACAGATCCGCTTCCCTCCAGGCACAGGCCCACAGCCAGTACTGGCTCAAGAGCACCTGGATCTGGTGAGGAAGAGGCAGAAACCAGCTCACATGCTTGGGATTGCAGCAAAAGCACAAAGTAAGCAGGATCAGGGTCTAAGAAAGCACCCAGCAAGCAGGATCAGACTAGAAGGACATCAGGCAGGGGATATCTGCTTAGGATCTCCCCTTGGGCAGATCTCTGCTGCTCACCCAGCGCTGTAACCAAACCGTCACGTGTCCCCCACCCATCTGGGTTGCCCTACTGTGGCACCCTTTGGTGCTCCTGGGCCAATCCCCTGGACCTGTTCTGATGACCTGCAGCCCGTAGAGTCCCAGGACCGTGGGCTTACTGCAGCAGCACAGCACTGGTGCCAGACCATAGTGGGAGGTCAGGGTTCTGGTACAGCAAATAGTTGATCTGTTGGCTCAGATAGGGAAATGTCAACCAAACCCTTACACAGATCAGCCTGAGAAGAGAAACAGACAGTGTCTGTGTCTCAGGGGATGAATCATCATGAGGGTGCTGAAGGGCAAAACGGCAAGATCAGTCCCACCAAGCACCCCTCCCGGCCATGGACAAACTTCACCTGCATGGAGGCTCCCCTGCTGTCTTCTGTGGTGTGTCAGGGCCCCCTGATGCTCCAGAAAGCCCCCTCTTTCTGTGCTCACAGCAGTTATTTTATCTATGGATGCAGCCTCTTAGCCTCCTCTGCTATCACCAAAACCCCCAGTGCCTCCAGCCAGTCTTGAGCTCTGCTCCCTGTTATTGCCATCCTCTCTACTCTTTCCAATTAGTCTGGATTTTTCTTGACGTTTGGTCCCAGATCAGGCACAGGGCTTCCACTGAGGCCTCGCTGCCAGCAAGCACTTCAGATGCCTTGTGAATGATACTCCCTCTCATGCAGCTCTGAGGAACATTCTCCTTTCCACTGAGCTCAAGCCCATATTACACTGCCAGATCCCATATCCCAATTGAATGAGGCTTCTTTTGTTTTTGACTACCTCCCAGTTGCTTTTCCAAGCAGCTGCCTGGCTGCTGGGCATCTGGAAGTGCAGCTTCTGTGTGCACAGATAACTGCACCTGCACAGAGTGTCCTGCCTGGGGGTCCAACCCTCTACACGTTTTGTTTATCCACCTGGGACTGTCCTGAGTGTCGGTGTTAAACACAGACAAGCCAATGCTTCTGCCAAGCCACGGATCTGCCTTGCCCTTCTGCCTGTTCGGCATCCCTGCCCTCTGGCTGCTTGCCCTCCACTCACTGGGCAGATTTGCTTCCTGCCCTAGCCCAGCTCTTGGCACTTGTCCTTTTGAATTGGATCTGATTGTTTTCAGGCCATTTCTCCGATTTGTCAACATCATTTTGAATTCCAGTCCTGTCTTCCCTGGCGCTTACAGCCTCCCCCCATCATCTGAGCACAGCGCGTGGGCCATGTGCCAAGCCCCTGCCGCTCAGCATCCCCTTGAGCTGGAGAACATGGGGATGAGCAGGGGGACTCCACTTTCCTGATCTGTTAGCAAGCCCTTGGCTGGCTCTCCCAACCTGTCAGCTTGCTTGCGCAGAGGCTAGTGAAGTTGGCACTCAGGAGCCCATGGCATTGGTCTTCTCCTGGCTATTAGCATCACATCCAAGGGCCAGATGCGGGAGCATCAATGAGCACACAGTCTCTGCAGTTGCATGTGACTGGTTGGAGGGGTGGAACAAGCCCCACCGCACACTGCAGAGTCCCTTCTTGTGGCCTCATGCTTCCCATGTGCAGGCGTGCCATGCTCAGCCACAGGTGGGAGGCGCTGGTGCAGAACAGTGAGCTGCAGACATGCTGCCAAGTGGCAGCACTGGGTGTTCCCAGCTGGTTCTGTGCTCACTTCCTTGTCTGGTCCCAGGACAAAGCAGTCACTGAGCCCTGCTGACTCCCTTTCCAGCCATGCTGGTTCTCTGCTTCTTTGCCTTCCAGCCCAGTGTCTTTCCCAGTGTGTTCTCTCCCAAAGTGCTGGTGGCCACAAAGCTACCTACTACATAGCTTGCAGAAGACCTGCAGCTACAGGTGGGGATGGAGCTTGTACCCCAGATACCACTTGGGTGTATTTTGATCCCAACACAGCCTGGCTGCACTTCATCCCAATGCTGTGGGTCATCCTGCAAGAAGATGAGCCCCAGTACGCCTCTGTCCTTGCTGAGTGACCAAGCAGCACCTGGGCACAGCAGAGGAGGAGAGGCAGGAAAGGGGGAATAGGAAACATCTCTTAGGCTGCACAGGAAGAGGCCATGCTGTGAGGAGGGTGCTGAGAGGTGGCCCAAGCCCAGGTGGCAGTTGCTAATGAAGCAAATATGCCCAGAAAGGACATGGGTCTGTGGTCCCTGTGGTCCCTGTGCAGAGCCGGTGCTGTGCAGGGAGCTTAGAGCTGATCTTGCTTCTGTGCCATGACTACCCAGCACCAGGAGACACCAGGCTCCTGCCAGTCTCACACACCTCAGTTTGCCCTGTACCTCAGTATCTGCGCTTATGGGGTAGATCCTCCGTGCCTTCGTGTCCACCACTATGGAGGCACTGAGAGATGCAGGAAGGGGTTCCACACCAGGCTCTACAGATCAAAGACCCAACACTGGCCAACGCCTTGCATCGCAGAACCTTCTCGCCACAGGATCAGGCCCTTGCTGCCCACAGTCTTTGCAAGGCCAAGCATCCCCCCGGCCCCGTGAAAGCATCCTGGGGCTTGTGCCTGTATGGCCAGGGCCACCGGTGGTGACAGTGTGGCTCAGGCTGCCTGCCTCCGAGCTGGGGATGTGGGGCTGGCACGTGCGTACCACAGCTCCTGGGCAGGTTGAAGCGGGTGGCTGGGGCTGTGCGTGCTCCCTGCTGGAGGCAGCCTATCATGCCGTATTGACCTGCACAGAGGCAGGAACATGTGTGCCATGCACAGATCGATGGGAAGATTGAAGATGTGTGCGCGCTTGCTGGACGACTAGGGAAGGCTTTGCTGTTGGCATCGGCAGCACAGTGAAGGTCATGCTGACCTGCGGCACAGTCCCTGGGGAGAGACGAGGCTGCCTGTCAAGCTCATGGGCGGCTGTCTCAACACTTGTCCTCTGAGAACCCCACCTTCCTAGCCAGGCATGCACCTCCGCAGCAGAACCACGTCTCTTGGGGGAGGCACCTGGTGCTGAGCTTGTTCTGGAGACAGGGAGCTGGTGCATCCTCTACCACTGTGCCAGGATCACAGAGGGCTGCTTAACTTGTGGGTGAGGGGTCCACCTCAGCCTGTCTAAAAAAGCTCACCCTTCATCATCAGCTGGGGAAACTGAGGCAGAAAGCTGAGGGAAATCATGATTTGTTGGCAGAAGGTGCCATGCATGGGGAGCAGCCAGATCCAGGTGCCATGAGACTCTGCGGTCGGTGCTGCAGGGTGAACCTGTAACCTCATGACAGCTCTGACTCCCTGAGCGGTGCAGGCAGAGCCCCACTGCTGCGGGCAGGATGGGGCAGGAGGACACCTTGCTTCCCTGCTGCGTGTGGGGCAGCGCTGCCATGGCAGCTGGGTTATATGTGGGGCTGTGCTGCCATGGGCACTGGGTCCTGCGTGGGGCAGCGCTGCCAGGAGCTGGGTCCTGCGTGGGACACACACGGGGCAGATGCAAGGGTGCTGCAGGGGGAGCAGAGCCACACCTGAGGAGGCGGCTTACCAGGGCGGGAGAGGCGAGGGTGACCCTGGCTCAGCCTTTCTAGCAGAGCGGTCCCTGCCCCCCGGCCGAGGGGCGATGCGGAGCCCCCGTTCAGCTCAGAGGGGACAACGACGAGGTCGTGAGGGCTCAACCCGGGCGCAGTGGGGAAGAGGGCAGCGGGTGCCCCCCCGGAGCACAGAGGAGCACGGGGCGGGAGGGGGGGGGTGGGGGGTGCGGGGTGGCGCGGGGAGGTGCAGCGCGGAGCCCCGACTTCGGCTCGGAGGGACCGGGACGGAGGGGTCTGGGCGCCGTGGGGCCGTGGCAGGGAGGCGGTTAATGGCCAGGAGCCGCCGAGGCAGGAGGAGTCCGCGGGCGGGCGAGCAGGAGGGGGCCGCCGGGCGAGCTGCCCGCCCCCGCCGAGCCGCGCCGCGCTCTGCCCCGAGGCGCACGGGCCGGGGGCACGGCGGGGCCAGGCGGCGGGGGGCGGCGGCGGGCAGGCTCCGTGCCCCGCCCGCCTCGGCACGGCTCCGCTGGGCTCGGCATCGCACAGCTCGGCTCAGCTTTGCACAGCATCGCACAGTACGGCTCGGCTCGGCTTTGCACGTCTCGGCTTTGCACGTCTCGGCTCAGCATCGCACGGCTCGGTTCAGCATTGCACGGCTCAGCATTGCACGGCATCGCACGTCTCAGCTCAGCATCGCACGACTCGGTTCAGTATCGCACAACTCGGCTCAGCTTTGGTCGGCTCAGCATCACAAAGCATCGCACGGCATCGCACGGCTCAGCATCACACGGCTCGGCTCGGCTCTGGCAGCCCCCGAGCCATTCAAACAAGTGGCTCCGGCAGCACTTGGGAGCCAGGGCTGGGGAGAGGGCGCAGCGCAGCTCCCGTGCCCCCGAGGCGCCGGGCCCTTCACGCTGCCTCTTTTCTCCGGTACTCGCTCTTTATTTGACGATGAAATAATGTTGACATGTCTTGAATTATTAAGTATTCCCTGGATTTTATTAGCACATGATGCCTAAATGCTGCCTGTATCTGCCAGGGTCTTAACCAGAGAGGAGCGAAGGAGAGAGGCAGAGAGACGGAGCGAGGGAGAGGAGAGAGAGGGGTTTTTGACAGCTGTATTTGTGCTGATAAGCGAAGGCACAAGAAGACGATCGACTAGTGAGACAAGACGGAAGCGGCGGCTCGGAGGCTGCTGAGGGGCTACACTTCCCTCCCGAGACGGCTCGGCCCTCCCGGCACCGTGCTGGGGCTTGGGGGGGACCTGAGCCCCCTCCGAGTGCCTGGCCGGGCTCTCGGCTGTTGCCTGTGCCGGGTGGCAGCTCGCTGGCTGGGCACGCCAGCCACGAGGGGCAGATGCCAATTGAGATCGTGTGTAAAATCAAATTTGCCGAGGAGGATGAGAAGCAGAAGGAGAAAGAAGAAGGGGATAAAGAGAGCCTGATCGAGGAGCCTGCCCGGCCACGCTCCCGGGACCTGGCCACCTTCGCCAGCGCCAGCACGCTGCACGGCTTGGGACACATCTGCCGGTCAGGACGGCTGGGCGTGCGCCAGACCCTCTGGGCATTCGCCTTCCTGGTCTCGCTCGCCTTCTTCCTCTACCAGGCGGCCAAGTCAGCATTGCTTTACCTGGAGCACCCCCACGTCATGGCCCTGGATGAGGAGGCCATCCGCGAGATGGTCTTCCCAGCCATCACCATCTGCAACATCAACCGCTACCGTCACTCGGCACTCACCGATGCTGACATCTTCCACTTGGCCAACATGACTGGGCTGCCTCCCAAGGATCGGGATGGCCACAAGGCCACAGACCTGCTCTACCCTGACCCCGACATGGCTGACATCGTCAACCGCACTGGCCACCAGCTTGACGACATGCTCAAGAGCTGCAACTTCAGCGGTGAGAACTGCTCATCCCGTGATTTCACTGTGGTGAGTGCACACCACGGTCAGATTCCCTGGGGGCTTCTGCCAGTGTGGGGGTACCCACCTGGCCACGCCTTGATGGAGCAGGGCTCCCTGGCTCGCTCTGGCTGCTGAGGTTTGCATCTCTCTCTGTTTGAGTTTCCCTCCAAGTTTTACAAGGAGAGAGAGAGGATCCTCCATGGAAACTCTTGGTAGGGCTCTGCGCCACAGAATGGGACTGCTGGCAGGTCGGTGCTGGAGGACCTTGCAGGCAGGAGCTGGGGCAGTGGGGGAACAGGACTCAGCAGTCCCCAGGGTGGGTGTGCAGTGGGGAAAGGGAAAGCTGTGTTGTAAAGCCCCGCTCCAGCCAACGCTTCCCCTGGGTTGAAGTGCTCTGTTGCAGGATGCTTTACATAGCAACAGTGAATGGGGAGGGAGGCTGAGACATGGGGGAGCCCTCCTGCATTTCAGGGGTGTTGGCACTGGCTTGTGTGTGAATCCTGCCAGCATTGCATATGCACCTATGTGCACACAATAACACACTGAGGGATTCCACTCCTGAGGCACAGTCATGGCTGGGGGAGTGGGGGGCTGCCAGGGCTGCCCCCTGGGATTCAAACACGTCCCAGGGCGTGCTGGCATGGCCTCCTTCCAGCAGCATCCTGCCTGCCCAAGCAGCGGGCTCCTGGCCGGGCGCCTCCAGTGTGCAGCTCTTGCTAATATTGAGCCTGGAATCACAAATCCCTGCTGTGGTTTGGGAAAATAAATGTGCTGAACGGGTGGAATACCTGATGGGACCCTTTTCAGACCGTAATGACTCTGGAAATGAGCCGCCTCTCTCCTCCGGCTGCCAGGGGCTACTGCTCGGCTGGCTCACTGCACTCCCAGAAGCAGTGCTGCCAGCCGGAGCCTGCTTTGTGCTGGGGTGCGGGATGTGATGCCACGGGCTCTGAGGGATGCTGGGGGGGCAGAGGAGGCTCTGTGGGGCTGAAAATGGCTGATGCAGCAGGTCCTCATTCACTTGGTGACCATCAGTACAATACCTAGTTGCTGCACAGGGTGATGCTGTCCCGGGAAAGCAGGAGGTTACCTTGTGCGGGAAGGTGACATGGGGCACTGCAGTGGGGTAGGAAGGGGGAGGGGGCAGCGAGGGGGCAACCCCACTCTTCCCAGGATTTTGCTGGACTCTGTGCCTGCTCTGTGCCGACTGCTGGAGTTTGCCAAGGAGAAGTGTGGTTCAGCAGGGCAAGGAGCAAGGAGCTCCAGTGCTGAAAAGTCCTGCATGTGGCCCAGCCATGCTGGCTCTGGCCCCTGTGGCCTCCTGAGGGGCGCTACACAGCTTTGGCTTGCAGTGGAGCCAGAAAGCTGGGCCCTGTCCTGGGCAGTGACAGGGCAGGACAATGGGATTTGGTGTGTGATGAGCCAAGCTGCAAGGCTGGCAGAGCGGAGCTCAGGTGGATGGGGCTGGGTTCAAGCTTCTCAACAGCATGGACACGGTGTGTGGTATGTACTGCGTGACAGTGGAGAGTGACCACCAGGATAGTCACTGGGACCCGATTTCTCAGTGGGTGGCTGTACAGGATCAGCAGGTCTGCCTGCCTTAGCTGCTTATGAGTCTACCCTCAGGATACCCGATAAGCTGGGCTTTTATGTGCCAATACAGTGCACTGGAGCAGGCTTCAGGCATGTGGATAGGTGATGCCGGCTGAACCCTGACCCTTGGCCCAGCCTTCATTCCCTGTGCTCAGCTCAGCCCTCCAGTCTGGTTTTTGAGGCATCAGGGGCTATCAGCAGAAAGGGGTGTTCCTTTTGCCTCTCACTTGCCTGGAGCAAAGGGGTGAACCTGGGGCACCAGAGGCTGCAGGGCATGGGCATGGGGGTTGTGGGGAAAGATGTGGCCTCTCTCTGCTGCATATCATGTCCCAAAACCTTGCCAGGCTGCAACAAGACCTGTCGAGGCATCACATCATTTGCAGCTGGAGCTTCCTACTCCCACTTACTGAGTTGAGTTGGTCCCTCATGCGTACTCCTGGGAACAACTAAAACACAGAGCGAGCTGCTTGGCAGGCAGGTTGAGTCCCAACTGTGATGTGTGGGCTTAGGTGCTACTGTGTCTCCCAGCTGTGACTCTAATGTTGGGGCACCCAGGCTGCCCTGCACCCAGCTGTCATGTGGCAGGAGCTCCAGGCTTCGTCAACCCCAGTCCTGGGTCCCCATGTGGGCCTTTACATTTGGAAAGCTCTCATACCCCTGCTGCAGTGGGTGGATACATGAGTCACAGCATGTCCCAGCAGTGATGGAGGGCTCACAGACTGCAACGCATCCCAGCGGGGCAAAAGGCCTAAAGTCCCAGGGTGCTCATCCCATGGCGAGCAGCCCCTGGCACAGATGTCACGTCCCCAGGGATGCTGGAGAAAGGAAGGAGCTTTTCCTGCAGCTGTGCTTGCAAGAGTGCTGGAGTCCTTCCTTTCCTTTGGGCACGAGGTGGGCTTTATCCAGAGGCTGGAAGTTTTACAGCATGAGGGTGGCCAAGCCACGGGGTTGCTGCCAGCCAACTGCCTGCTTGGGAACAGGAGCCAGCTCCGAGACTGGAGCATGTCCCCTCTTGTAGCCGCTTGCAGCCTGTGCTCACACGATAAATAACTCGTGCGGATCCTTTAAGTAAGAGCCATGAGTGGTAAATGATCTTCCCCTATTTAACGTCACAAATCCACATTCTTTATGGGATAGCAAATTAAGAAACTATGGGGAAAAAAAAAATCTTAGCGTAAGCATCTTCCGTGTAATAAAGCCGGGCTGGGCTGTAAATCTCCCCAGGCAGCAGGGACAGCCCTGAGCTGCAGCAAGGCTCCCCTGCAGCCCCTCTGACAAATGTGCCCCCTGCGTCGCTGCTGGAGGGCCATGCTGGAGCCGTGGCGGAGCCTATTCCGACCCACCTAAGCTATTCCACACTCTGCACCTCTCTGATCCTGCTCTGCCTAGAGATGCGGGGCTGGGCTGCCCGTGACCGGTGCCCACCGGCGCGCTGCCCAGAGCCTTAGGGACAGCAGTGGGTACGAAGCCTTGCCGGTTGGGCAAGCACAACTGCGGTGCTGAGGGTGTGAAGCGTGCAGCGCCGGCATGGGAAATCAATAGTGCTCTTTACGTGCCATTAAGCGGGAGGCTGGGAAGTGTCCCATGGGGCTGGGATGCAGCTGCGGCATCGCCCATGCTCGCCCTCACCCCCATGCCTGGCACCCAGGTACAGCCACAGCCCGATGCTGGTGCTGGCCACATCAGGGGACACTGTGGGAAGGGAGAGCCCTTCCAGCTGTGTTTAGGGACTGGGAGACTGGCAGCTTGGATGTGCAGGGGTCTGGGGCCACAGGATGAGGTGCGTGGAGGTGGTACCACCAGCTGGCAGCAACATCCCTGCCTACTTGCTTGCAGTGGCTGGGGCAGGAGGCTGTGCTCGTAGCCAGGCAAGAGCCCAGTGCCTTTCTCAAAAGCCTTTTGTTTCTGATGTGTGGCTGCTGAAGCCAGGGCTGGAGGTTGCTGGGGAGCAGGGAGCTTGCTGAGAGCTGGCAGGGACTCTTGGAGCTGGCACTGGCACAGGCTTTCCAGGCAGGGCTTCCCAACTGTCCAAGACATGGGCAGAGAGGACATTCTCCCCGGCACCCCACACAGGCCCCAAAGGGAAAGACTTTGTGCTGAGCCAGGGGGAGGATCCTCAGCTGCACCCCTACATGCACCCCGAGGCATCCTGTCTGAGGGGTGTGGGGGAGTGGGTAGGGGGCAGAAGTCTATCGTCCCTGCCTCCTCCTAGCAAGGGTCTGCTGCCATCCCCTCTGCAACCCACACCACTCTCGACGCAGGGACTCTCTCTGACCTTTCCGCCAGAACCATACTTAATAAATGTCACATTTTCAGCCTATTTTTATGCTGGGTAAAAGAACTGGACTCATTGCTTCTCACCAGCCCTGCCCCACCTGATGCGTGCTCAGCCCCAGCATTTGTCCACCCCATTTACTGTCTACTGTACTGTATTCTGCAGGTCTAAGTGTGTGCTAAGGTGCAGGGGGCTGACTGGGGGTCCCTCAGCTGCTCATTGGGCTCCAGGCACTGCAGGATCTGCCCTGGCAGGGACACAGATGGGCTTTGGGGCCAGGCAGTGCTGCACAGGTCCCCACACAGCATCATCCCTGCTAGAGGGTGGCATCGTTTCAGCTGTGGCAAGTGTCCTGCCATGGCCAGGCTGGGCTGGAGCTGGCATTGAGAATGCTAGGACAATCTGGAACATTGCTGACCCCATGCCTGTGAGCTGCTCAGCTGAGCCTAGCTGTGCCTATCTGGGTCGCCATGCTCCACTCACTGGATCCACATCCTACAGTCCCAGCCCAGAGCCTCAACCATCCCACTAGGGGCTTGCAGCCCATGCAGAGCCCCTCGTCTTCACAGCCTGGCTACCATACTGGTGCGTCCCCTTGTCTGTGTCCCAAGTGGTACAGACATGCCATGGGTTGGTTGTGTTCCTGTCCGGAGCAGTGGCGGCAGCATCTCGAGCATTATTACACATGAGCTGCCCAGGCACGGCTTGAGGTGCTACTTGTGCCAGAAAACAGGGGACTTTAATGCAATTCGTTGCCATTTAATTTTACACAATTCCTGCTGCTTAATCCACTGAGAAATGCTAATTTATACAATTCACGTCTAAAAATAAATGTCAGTCCAGCAGCTCCTGGCAGCGGGTAGCTGCTCCCACCAGCCCCCACCAGGGCCTTGCATGAGGACCCCAGCCCAGAGCACACCCCATTACTGGCCAGCCAGGCTGTTGCTCCTCTCACCTGGAGCCCAGGCTGTGGCAGCACATGGGTTTGGTGTTGGGATATGGTGGTTGATGAGGATTTGGGGTAATAAGGTGGGACAGCGAGGAGCTGGCTGAACCTAGGGGTGTCACTGCAAAGCCCCTCATCGTGGTGGGTCTTGGAGCGGTGTGTCAAGGAGACACCGGGTGTCCTAGTGATTTGACTGTCTTTCATATGGCTGGGAAGAAGTGAAGTGCCTGGGGCTCCCAAGGTGTCTTTGGGAAACCTGCTACCCCATGGCTTCCCCCAAGAAGGACAGGATCAGCTCGATGTGCGACTGCACCCTGTGCTGCTGGGGATGCACAGGATGAGATGGGTGTCCGGGTGTGTAGGGCTAGAGTGGCCTGCATGGGAGGGGTCTGGCCATGGGTCAGGGTGGCTTCCGCCTGGCTGGCAGGTATTAATTAGTCACTAAGTGCTGTTAATGAATGTGGGAATGGAGGGAAGGGCACACCCAGCCTGCCTGGGGTGTGGGGATGCCTTTTTAGACCTCTAAGGAGGCTGCTCTGCAGAGGACAGGGAAGGGATTGGATCCTGTGGTAAAGTGGACCCGTGGCTGGGAAGAGCTCAGCTTCCCTCATATCTGGCTCTTGACCCCAGCAGCTTCAAGTCCTGCTGCCCTCCTCTCCAACCCCAGCAGCCCTTGCATCTTGTCCCCATCGCCTCTCCTTTACCATCCCTTTGCTGAGCAGACCCCCCATGCCACTTTCCATCTGCATGGGGTGGCACCAGCACGAGAAGCAACACAGAGGAGGTGTTCTGGAGCAGAGGGATGGGCGGTGAGGGCCATGGCTGTGGGTGCTGGCTCTCCGCAGGAGGGGGCTGAGGCGGGGGAGCAGAGGGACGCGGAGGCGACGCAGCGGGGGAGCGGAGATGCTGGAGCAGCCGGCGGCTTTCCCACCGTCTCCCTGATTGAGATCAGATCACCGTGAGCATAAAAAAGCTCTCTTCATAATTATATTTAATGAATTGACTTTAAAAGCTCTTACGCTCTTATCTGGGTAATTTAATATCACACACTTAATAAGCCTGTCTCCGATAGGGGGGGAGCCAGCGGCCAGGATGCCCGCGCCTGGTGAGGCTCCCCAGAGATGCAGGACGTGCCACGAGGCTGGTCCCACGTGCCAAACTGGGCAGATTAGGGGCAGTGCTGTTCTCTGGAGCTGGAGCATGCATGGGGAGTTGGTGGGGCCAGTGCCCCCACAGCACTGCTGGCTGCAGAATGGGGTGGGAATGTTAGGTAGCAGCAGCAGGGATTGGACCGGGTCACACATGGGGTCTTGGCCCCAGGAATGGGCACTTGCTGCTGTGTGAGGCCACAGGGCTGTGGGCCGGTGGGGACCTGGGGCTTTGGGGCTGATGGGATGCAGGGTGACTGACGGGGGAGTGGGGGTAGTTCATGGAGTGCAGTGTGGCTGGCTGGGCATGGGGTCTGTGGATACGGGGTAGGGCTGGCTGGGGTAACTTGTGCAGGTGGAGAGGTTGGATGCCCTGTGGCACTGTGGCTAGCAGAGCACTACTGTGACCCCATCCTTGGTGCCAGCATAATCCGTGGAAGGGATCCCTTGGGCAGCACTGGGGGCAGCCACAGGGCAGAGTGCACTGTGGATCCCAGTGCCACGATGCTGTTGGCTCCCTGTGTCCCTCTGGTGCTTGCCACTTGCCCACCTAAGGTAGCCAGCCAGGGTTGTAAAAGGGTAAATGAAGGCTTCTCACCAGTCTCTGCAGCTCTGTCACCCTGGCTCCTGTACTGCTGGCCGCATTGCCAGCTGCCTCCCTGCAGGTAGACATTGTCATGGCCCCAGCAGGAGTCCCTGGCCCCTCTGTGACCCATTGATGTGTGCAGGTGGGCGCCTGCGGCAAGCCGGAGGAGCAGGCTCTACCATATGGAGTCGGCGGCCCTAGGGACCATGAGAGCCTGCGTGTGGGCTGGGACTTGCACCCTGTGGCTGTGGGAGCCGCCCCTGACATCCCCCGCACCAGGCACTTGCTGTGAAGCAGGGTAGAAAGCCACTGGCTGGGCTTGTGTCCCACACACATCAGAGCTGGAGCTGCTGAGGAGGCAGATGGTTCCCCCAGGCTGGCATCATATCCTGGGTCACACTGTGTCCTCAGGTCCCTGATTCCCAACTTATGGGACATTAAGCAGCACCTCCCAGCATCCCTGCCTGCCCCACCAAAGGGCCCGCAGCAGGGATGGGGAGGGCAACAAGGGCAGGGTGCGCAGTGCTGGCCCGCAGCTGCCATCCCCAGGCACTGGGGTGCCTGGCAGTGCTGCCTGCCACACTGGTGCTCCGTGCCAAGACCAGGCAGGCTGGCAGAGACACTCGTGCCAAGGCATCTGGGGGCTTGAGGACACAGCTGCCACCTGGCCCTGCAGGGTGGGGGAGGCAGCCCTGGGCAGAGCAGGGACCCCGGGCTCCCCGCTGGCGGCACAGGGCAGCCGTGCTGGGTCTCCCTCCATGGGGGAGCGGCTGGAGCAGGAGGTTTACGGAGCTGCACTAAGTGACGCAAATGGTTTGAAGCCCATAAAGAGAGACGGTTTTATGTAAGACGACTATATAAAGCTCTGCTGTTCTGCCATTGATGAGATATAGGCCTTTATTTATAGAAGGCAATGTTTGCGGTGCTAGTGCTGAAAGCCAGCCAGGGACCCACAGATAGGGCGTCGAGTCATTTCACATGCAGCTGCCGTCGACACTGTTCACACATTAAAGAAAAAAATTAACAAGTTTGCAGCCAGTCAGGTGGAAAAAACAATAATTGTCAAAAACCGTATTTCCCCCTTTTTCCAATAACAAATAGCTGGAACGCTGCTGGGGAGGCTTGGGCTTGCTCTGGGAAAGGACAGGCTGAGTTTCCAGCCAGGCTGGGGGATGGGGCAGGCGGTGGAAGCAGGCAGGGGTGGGAGCAGAGCCCAGGCAGGGGAAGCAGGGGCTGTTGCCAGCACCCAGGCGGCTGGCACAGGGTAGGTAGGCATTTGTATGTTCAGAACCAGAATAAAAAGGGTCTGTGGGCAGGGACGATGGCACCGTCAGAGCAGCACAGTCGTGTGTGTACTGCGGGCTGGGAACAGGGGGCAAACACCAGGAGCATATGGCTGAAGTCATGCATGGCATGGGGGGCTGTGGACCAAACCCCACTAGGTTTTTCTGCCTTGCCCAGTGTGACCTCTCCCTGCCCTTGCACGCAGGGATGCTCTGAGGTTATGTCTTTGCCAGATGTGTCTGGGTTTTAACTGGAGAGCAAACAATGAGTCCCTGTGGTCAGAACGCCCTGCCAAATTTTGTTTCATGCACGAAAGGAGGAAAAACTTCTCATGATTAATTGTGCAATAGGGGAGAACATGCATCTCTCTAACCTGCTCCTTACTGGTTGGTAGCCTTTTCTCCCAAGCACTGCCCTGACACGCAGCATTCCCAGAGCATGCTCCTTGCAACTGGCCACACGCAAGGGTGACAGGGCAGGAAGGTACTGACACTTCTGCCACATCCTTACTCTGCAAGGGCTGTGAAGGGGAGGAAAGCCAACCAGGGCTTCACAGCGGGGGAGCAGAGTTAAGCTCGTGCTTGAGCTGCTTCCCTGCAGTTCTCTGTGCCTTTCTGCGGGTGGCTGTGCCCTGCTTACACTGCAAAACCTTCCCTCTGCTCTGAGCCATGCCCTGGTGTGCTGCGCTGGCAGCGGTTCCAGGCAGGGCACTGCTGGCCCATCCACCACAGCTGCATCACTGTGCTGTCAGTAAGCGGGAGGTGAGCATGGCCTTGCTGCTGACCCCCAGCACATGGCACCAAGCTACCAGTCTTGCATGAGGGGCCTGGGCCCAAACCCTGACCCACTGGGACTTGGGGCTCCCACATGTGCTTGCCCTGTCCCCGGGAGATACTGCTGGCTGTATGGCCGGTCCTCCCTAGCTACACTCGCACAGGTGAGGATGGCCCCTTGGCAGAGGCACCCTCAGCTCGATGTGACCCTCTCTGGGCAAAGATGCAAGACGGAGCATGCTTTGCACTTGAACAGTGGTTAAGTGCCAGCTAAGCTCGGCTGGACTCAACAGGTTTTCTTTCAGCAGAACAAAAGGTTCCCTCCTGATTGCAATGCAAGGAAGGTGAGCACGGGAAGAGGGGGGAAGGCAGGAAAGCTAGAGGCTGGGAGGGCTTCCTGGTGCCATATCCCAGTGGCACAGGAGCTGAGGACTCTTGTCTGTGTTGGAGAGCTTAGTTGGGCTGGAGAGCTGGGCTGGCCCCCACCCACAGTGGCTGGGCAGGCAGGAAAGAGGGACTGGAAGAGCCCACTGGCCTACTGCTTGCTGTCAGCCCCTGGGATGTGCAGGGTGGGAGGGGAGAGGAGGCACACACTTTGTCAGAGTAGAGCCCCTGATTAATCACTAACTGCCGGCCCTCCAGCCAGCAGCTCATTAGCAGTTTAATTCCTGGTGCCTGGCGTGCTGGAGGGCCACGCGTATCTGATTGAGCTGGCTGCCCTTGTCTGGGCAGCTGCAATCAGGCCGTGCCCCCCCTCCCCAGGTCACAGGCACAATTAGTGGCTGTGTCTGGCGTGCCCACAGGGTGCTGCAAGAGCTGTGGGTGCTGCAGATGCTGCAGGTGCTGTAGATGCTGCAGGCACTGTGGGTACTATGGTCAGGCACTGGTGAGGCACATCCATGATGGGCTGCCCGAGGGCTGGCAGGCATCCCTGGGGGCAGGACACGTGCTTGTGTCTCCTTCTGTATCCAGCTGTACCTTGGCTGTGGCCGGAGTGTCGCAGTCCCCATGGTGTCACTTGGCTGGGAGCAATTGTCAGCAGTGTCAGTGGCTGTAGCAAGGTGCTGCACTGAGCTGCACAGGGATATCTTACCAGTCTGTCATCCATGGGGTGTAGTAGCACCCTACACATCCCTGTACTGTCCTGTCCCTCCACCACCTGCACTTGCAACAACAGAGAGGAAAAAAGAGGGCTGTGAGTGGCATCCATGTCCCCGCCTGCATCCTGGTGTCGCTGCCACCACTCCAGGCTCTTTCCTGCCCCAGTTCTTCTTCCTCCTGGGCCAGGGCTTATCCTGAGGGACTGCGCTGGGGATGGACTGGGGTGCTCACCTGGACCAGGGGAGCAGGGTGGGGGCATGAGAGAGCTGGGTGCCCCAGGAGAGCAGGCACCAGCCATGGATGCTTCCGATGGACCTTGCACCCCATACTGGGCATGCAGACGTGAACTGCTGTGCCTCCCAGCTGCAAGGAGTTTTTTGCAATTTGACTGCCCCTCTTTGCCCTCCAAACCCTCCTGTGCCTTTCACTCCTTAGCTGCCATCCCCACGATTTATTCACAGCCAGAGCAGGGAGGGACTGCATGGCAGAGGGAAGTGTCTCCATCTTTCTTCAACACTCCAGCAGCTGGAGTGGGGCAGGGCAGGGGCCTGCGGGTGTCCCCGCTGCAGGGGATGGTTGGAGGAAGAGGGATGGGGTGCATGTGAGGACAATCCAGGGACCATGCAAGAGCTGTGACACCTGTGGAGGAGGGAGGGCCAACATGGTGTCTGCTGCTGCTGCACCCAGGAAGTGCATGGCACCAAGGGCACTATGCAAATCCAGCCAAAACTGATGCAAGTACTAATTATGTCCTGGCAGCTCAGCTTCTGCTCGACCAGGAAGGGCACTGAGTGCCGTGGCTGCTCACGGTGGAGTGATGGGTTTGCATGGGCAGTGAGTCCCCTACACTTGTCTCCCTGTCCTCAGCTTGCTCCCACCACCCTGCTGTGTACCTTGCTGTGCCAGGCGAGCCTTGTTCTGCCAGCCCCATGGCAGTGCGCAACCCGAGGGCAAAGCCATCACAGAGCAGGGACATGAACAGTCCGAGGCAGGAGCAGCAGGAGTGCTGTCAAGCAGTCTGATGTGCCTGGCTCTAAGGTCCTGCTAATCAGAGTGTGTCTGCAATTACATGTGCTAATTATGAGCAGAGGTTCACAGTGATTCCTGCCCTGCCTGTAAGGCACTGGTCACATAGGGGCATGTTGCTCCTGTGCAAGGACAGGAGGGGATAACCAGGGCTGCTCAGCCAGCTCTCCGTGCCCAGGCAGGACATATCACAGCCTATCCCCATCCCCATCCCATCCCCATCCCATCTCAGTCTCCATTCCATCTCATACTGGACATGGGTCCAGTGTGTGTTGTGCCATCCTCATAGGCACTGCTCATGCAGCTGTAACAACTGCTCCATCCTCAAGCTCCTGGCTGATCACATCTGGTGGTGTTGCTTTTCAGAGGCAGGTTTTTTCAGCTCTGACCCCCCTCCGCTGCTGCTGCTGCTCTGACATCCTGTTTCTTTACCGTGTGACATGACCTTAATTAACTCCCTGGGCTGATAATACTCTGGGCTTCTCCTCCAGGAGCTGTATCTCGGCATCATGTCCTGCCTCATCTACTCAGGGACCGCTGCAGAGACTGCACAGGCAGCCTGGAGCAAGGGAGAGAGGGGGCTGCGAGGTGCAGGCAGGGCAGTGTTAGCAGGGGTCACTGGGGTGATGTGGAGGGGATGTGGTAGTACTGGAGGAGGTGGGTTGGTGCTGCATTGAGGGTTGCAGGGAAAATGCTGACTGGGTGGAGATAGCTGTCCTGGGGCTGAGGTGGGAGTGAGGGCTGGAGAGAGATCTGTGCTGATGCCCAGGTTGGGCTGGGACGGGCAGCAGTGCCCATGGCAGGAGCACCTGTCCCAGTCAGGCAGAGGTGATGCACAGGGATGTGGAGGGGACCTGGCTGCCTGAGCACCTTGCCCCAGTGGGCTGCAAGCCCACCTGGCCACCCCTCTACTGCTAGCCCAAGTGGATTGAAATGCCAGCGCCGATGACTGTTGTAGGTACTTTATCTCCTGCACTCAGCAAATATTGGCAGAGGGGAGATGAATCAATCACAAGGTTTGCAGATGGGAATCTCGGCGTGTGATCCTGCCGGCTCTGTGCCATGCAGCAGCCCAGCTGCCTCCAAAGCAGCCACCAATTGCCACGGCCGAGTCTGGCACAGGCACAGCCTGGGGACAGCCGGACTACTCTCAGCACCTTCTCCCCACGGACTGGTTCCCAGCAAGGCACTAACCTGAGCTTCACTGTGTTGCAACTCACATCTCATCATCTGGCATAGGCAGCTCGGGCTGTGGAGCAGCGTCCCTCCCTGCTCAGGGGTTCTGACACTCAAATGCCACCAGGCCTGCTGGCAGCTCTCCCACAGCAGCCCCTAAGACGATGTCTTGAGCCCTTTGCAAAGGGTGCAGAATACTCACAGCTGGTTTTCTCCCAGCTTGCAGCCACACAACCCTCCTCCCCACATATCCTAATCCCCAAAACCTTAGTCCTGCGCATCTCGGGTGTTTGGCTCCTGTCCCAGGCCCCCAGCCCAGGCAGCAAGTAGGACAGGAGGCTGGTTGTTCCCAGGGCATCCATGGGCAGGGTGCAGCTTGTTCCCTTTGCTAATGCTGCCTGCAGACATAGTGGAAATTGCATTTTGCTGAAGGTGGGCATGCAGTGGAGACCACGGGCATTATGGAAAATGTATGGTTACTGCTACTCACATGTGATGTATATGCTGCTGCAGGCAGCGCAGGTCCTGGGAACGTTGGCACTGGCTCTGATAAGGGGGAAGGGGAGATAGTCTGACGGACAGAGGAATTGCGAGCTATCAGTGCTTCTCCCCAGTGTATGGGAGGCAAAGGAGGCATGAAGAGGGGGAAGGAGTCCCCCAGCTGCAGGGGCAAGTTGTTCCATCCCATTCCCGCCAGGACTTATCCCTGCTCTGGATAGCAAGCCCTGGAACCTGGGAGGAGGTAGGAGGGGGCTGAGGTGCAGGAAAATCAGCACAAGGGCAATGTGGCCCAAGCATCCAAGAGAGGCAGACACCCCAGGAGTCCTGAGCTCCCCTACTCCATTGCTGCCAGCATGGCGAGCAGAGGATGGGGATGCAGGGATATGGACCATGGGGTTGTCCCTGTCCAATGGTACCTGCATCTCCTCCCCTGTCTGGCAACCCCAAAGAGGGATCCCCCACCAGTGCCAGGGTGCAGGTCCTCTTTTGATCAGGCCCTCAGCCCGGGAGTGCAAGTGCTAGGGAAAGGCAACCCCTATCATGTTTGTTCCATTGATTTAGCGCCGCGGAGAGGGTTTAATCAGCCTTTAGCCTGCACGCTGCAGCATTAAGAACAAATCCATTAGCCACGAGATAACCAGAAAGGGTTGCGCGGAGGCTGGATGAGGTCCCAGCGCCTTCAAGATGCAAATTGGCAATCAAAGATCAAAGCCGTGCAGCTCCCTAATCTCTGCTAAAAGGGCTCAGCTATTAACGAGCCCTTTCCCGCTGGGCTGTGATCACCCCACTTATTTGGGTTCCCAATGCGCTGGCAGGTTACACCATCACCCCGACCAGCCCTCTGGCCCCCATGGCCCCTGAGGTGGCCATGGAGAGGAGGGTGCAGCCAAGGCTCAGGCTGTTTGTTTGCATATTGTTTCCTTCAGTTCTGACATACTGGAGTCAAATTTGTGTTGGCAGAGACAGCAGAACTCCCAGCATTGTTGGGGGCTGAGCAACTGGAGGGGAGAAGGGGAAGAGGCAAGAGCAGAGATGGAGGATGGTAGTGGGGGAACTGTGCAGGGCTTATGTGGTGGCTTTGGGGATGGGATGCTGGCAGGTGGCTCACCCTCCCACTGCTCAAGGATTTAGCCTGGTTCAGGACCTGCCTTGCTGCACCATGTGGCTCAGGGCAATCCCTGCTGGCTCCAGGGAAATCAGTGCTGGGCAGCGTGGTGGTAGAGGGGGCAGGCAGCAGGGCATGGGTGAGGGACAAATGTAGAGCAGAGAACCTTGGGGTCAAATTCCCCTTTTTGGGCTATTCCTGCCCACTCCATGTCACCCTGGGGCATGGGGTGCACAAGACCTCAACTCCCACAGCTGCCCTGCAGGCTTCTGCCTGGTGTCAGGGTCAGGCTGCAGGCTGAGGGACTTCCCCCACCCCCTGCATGGGCCATCCTGCCTGCAGTGGTTCCATGCACAATAGCCCTAGTAGCCCCATGAGTCCTGGCTGCCTTGCACTGCACAGGAGAGCCAGGAAGCCACCGAGCTGTGACAGGAGCGATGCTGCCAGCACCGTCAGCAAATCTCTGGCAGCACAGATGTGCTCTGCTCAGCCTGGTTCAGCTCGGGGACCAGCATCCCCCAGCATCCTGCTGTGATGGTGAGAGGCTGGATGAGGCACCTTGGGACAGGCAGGCAGGGGACCCATAAGCCCTGCCAATGGGAAGCAGAGGGTCGTGTCTGGCTCTCCTCCATCTGGGGATCTGCTATGCTGGTGGCCACTTGGCAAGCTGCTGCTTGTGGTTCTCATAGCACTTCCAGGCAGGTGGCATAGCCTTGTAAGAGGAGCAGGCAGTGAGGCACTGGCAGCACCTCAGCCAGGGTGACAATAAATCTTATCAGTGTAAACCCATCCGTAGGTGGCAGGATAACCCCTGTGACAGGCTGGCTAGTGCAGAGCTTCATCTGCACCATGTCAGTGCTGCGGATTTACAGATAAACACCATGGCTGGAGGGACTGTATCTGTGCCGGCACCTGCTGACTCCTGGGAGATGGTCCCCCTCCTGCCATCCCTGCCCTGCAGCTGTGGGAGCTGTCAGGACCAGGCAGGGGTGACCCAGTGGTAGTGTGCCTGGCAGGATGAGCAGACAGTGTGGACCTGGTTTTGTGCTTGGCAGGAGAGCACCTGGATAGGTGAGGATGGGGGGAGAGGTACGTGCAGGACGAGGTAGCATTGCCCTGCCTGCTGTCCTGGCCCTGTTGTGTCCTGCATGCACCGTTTCACAGAGTTTCATCCTCCATCCACCCATGGGTGCATGGGCACTGCGCAGGCTGGAGCACAAGAGCACCTGTGCAGGGGCAAACACCAGGAAACCTGTGTGTGCGTGTGTGACAGTGTCAGTGTGTCCCCAAGGCTGTGTGACAGTGCCAGGCACGAGCAGCACCATGGGTGCAGCCTGTATGCACATCCCTGTGTGTATGTCTGTGTCCATGCAGCTACCCTGCTCCTGCTGGGCAGCAGGAAGGATGCGTGTGCTAAGCATGGGGTGCCAGCGTGTGTGTGTCTGTGCAGCTGTCCCACTCCGGTTGTGCCAAGTGTGTGGTGTCCATGTGTGTGTGTGTCCCTGTGCAGCTGTCCAACTCTGGCTGGGCAGTGGGAGGGATGCGAGTGCCAAGCGTGGGGTGCTGGCATGTATTTGTGTGTGCCAGGCGCGGGGTGCCAGTGTGTGTGTGTGTCCATGCAGCTGACCTGCTCCAACTGGGCAGTGAGAGGGATGCGTGTGCCAGGTGTGGGATGCCAGCGTGTGCCAAGCGTGGCGTGGCAGTGTGTTCGTGTGTATCCGTGCAGCCACCTTGCTCCAGCTGCACATCAGGAAGGATGTGTGTGCCAAGTGTGGGGTGCTGGCGTGCGCCAAGCGTGGGGTGCCAGTGTGTGCCCGCCAACGCAGGACCCGCTGGCGGCTGCTGAGCGAGGAGCTGGCAGCAGCCGCTGCCCCAGGCCAGCGCTCCCCGGCTCAGCTCTCCCATCTCCCGGCAGCGCTGCCCGCGCAGCCGTGGGAGCAGTAATGAGATGGAGCAGCAGAAGGACGGCGAGATAAGGCTGCCTGCGCTGCCCCAGCAGATTAAACGCTGGGATTAAGCAGGCGGTGCCAGCTCTGCTGCCTTTTTATCTCGCTGCTTCTCCCCTCTTATTCTCCCGCAGTCGATAGTGAACGGTCTCCGAGCTGTCAGCAAAGGAAATTGCTTGTTAACCCTTTGGGGCCGGGCGCGCAGCACTCCCTGCACGGCTGCTTTCCAAGAGAAGCGGTCCCCAGGGCTACCGGAGAGCTCTGCTGCCGTCTCTCAACCAAAAGCCACCATCATCCAAAACCAGCACCGTGCGGAGGCGCTAGTGTGCCTGGGGCAGGGGCATCCTGCAGCACTAGGGTCCCTGCGGGGTGACAGCAGCCAGAGAGCAGAGGCTGCCTGAGCCGCACAAAAGAGCCCTGGGGACCTTGCATACCCCGCTTTTGAGGATCCTTGATATTCCCTGCTTCCTCCAGACTGCATCTCTGTGTGAAACCACATGGTCGAGATCCTTCTCTGGTCCTGGGGCAAGTGGCCCAGTCCAGCTGCACAGCACCATGCATGGTGCTGGGTCTCCTCCAACTGCCAAGAGGAGCCCACCACCCAAACCCGTTATTATTGTTCTCTGTGTATGTGCATGTTTTATTGGGTTTGCAGCAGTGAGGCTGAGCTGCAGCCCATCCCTGTGCTTATCCATAGCAAGCTGTGCTGTGTGCCTGGGGGTGGCGTGCCCAGCATGAGGCGGAGGGGGGATAGAAGACAGCTGGAGAGTGCTGGAGGGCACACAGAACCGTGGCAAGATTGCTGCTAAGCGCAGTCCAAACCCAGGACAGGTTAGCAGGCTGGCAGGCTCACTCTGACATGTTTGGGGATGCAGCTTTTGTGCGCCTTTTCCATGGGGATCCTAAACGCCTCTTGGCTCTGCTCTATGGCTTTCCCTATCTCCCTCCCAGGAGAAGCAGGAGGCAGAATCATGGGGCAGAAGCCTGCAGATCCAGAACTTGTCCCACGTGCTTAGAGAGAGAACAGGGTAAGCAAGCAGCATGCTCAGCATCACAGAGAGGTTTGCTGGCAAGTGGCATGCTGATGTGGGCTTCCGCAGCTCCTGCCCCTCTGACTCTCTGGACCCCTGCCCTGCAGTGCAGCACACCTGCCCCCTCTGCCTGCAGCCCTGGCATTCGTCTTCTGAAATTCCCTTGGTGTTGGCTCTTCCACCTGCCCAGGTGACCCTTTTGGTGGGTGCTTTTAAGTTCTTCGTGCAAGCAAACCATATGAAAGAGCAAACCACCCCCTATCTGCAGGCAGCAGGTTAGCCCTGGCCAGGGCAGTTGTCCAGATCGGGGTGGGATGCTCCCCAAGGCTGCTGTGAGATGGAGAGTGCAGAGTCACGCGTCTTTGTGGGCCAGGGACTTTGCTGGAGCAGTGTGCAAGCCCTGGGCAGCCAGAGTTGAGGAAGCTGCTGGGGAGTTGGAGCAGATGCTGTGCCAGGCAGCCGGTCTGCGCAGGCGAGCAGAGCCTGAAATTGGGAGAGGAAACCGGGAGTGACTGGCACGTGCAGGCTGGCAGGCTGAAGGCTGCAAGGGGATGGGATTGCTGTTTATAAATACATCAAGGGAGTAAACCCAAGGGAGGGAAGAGAGCTGTTTAAGCTAAGGGACAATACTGGCACGAGAACAAATGGTACAAACTAGCCATGAATAAATTTATGTTGGAAATGAAGAGACGAGTTAGATTCTGGGTTGAATTCCTCCCAGGAGCAGCAGGAAGGGAAAGCACAACTTTGTGATGGCACTTGCTGTGCTACTGAAGGCAGCTGTGTGCTGCAGTGCTTGCGCAGCAGGGCTGAGACATGAGGAACTGGGGTCCCCAACCCCTCACCTCCATGTCACAGCAAGCCTAGCTCTATGTGGCACCAGTGGCATGGCCTCTTCCAGCTCCTGGTTTGGCTAGTGCAGGACTCCTGGGGTGATGGTTTGCAGGGAAAACCCCTTCCCTGATACATGAGTTTGGCTGTGCTGTCACAGAAGCTGCTTCTGAAAGCAGGGTGGTGACAATGTCCTCCTGCCTTACTGATGGCAGTGGCAGATCTGGGGCAGATGTGCTGGGAAGGAGTTCTTGCCTGTGAGGGTGGTATAACCCTCTGCCATGCATCTCATCCCCATGGTCCTGACCTTCCAGGATCTGGGAGCCCTGAGCTGTATCCTGCCCACTTCTGGGATCACTGGACTGTACACTGGCACCAGTGTGGCAGCCTGGTGGTGACCTGCTTGCAATGACTGATGCCAGGGCTTGGGTCCCTCCCACCGCTCAGCCCATGGCACAGCTGAGCACTTGGTATTCCAGCAGTGAGCCTGCTTGGCATGAGAGGGGCTCTGCCAGCCCCACACACCCACATCTGTGCTGTTCACTCAGGTTCAACTGAGGGTGCTCAGTTGGCACGGGCTGGCCTGTGACACAGAGTGAGGCACATCTGCAGTGGCAGGAGGGTTTCTGGCTCCACTGCTGCCCCACTGCTCTTCCTCCTCCTGGGGAAGTGGGTCAGGGTGCCACAGACGATGCTCCAAAGCTTGACTTTTTGCAGGATGGGGGAAACAAGGAACCCAGCCCAGTGCTGGTGTGCCCTGCTCAGGGCCAAAGGTACCCTGGCGTGCTGAGGCTGTGACCCCATGGAGGTGGGAGTCCTGGTCCCATTGAGTAGGACTTCATTCCGCAGGAGCCTCCCAGCCAGCTCTGTGTGGGCTGGGGCTGTGCCAAGGGGCTGCGCCAAGGGGCTGCTGGTATGGGGGATGGTTGTGTCACCACTGGAGCTGGAGTTGAGCCAAACAGGCACCATTCTCCAACCGCTCCTGGATGTAGGGAAGGGAAATGGTGCAACTGTGCATGAGAGGGGACATTTGCAGAGGAGAAAACATCCCACTGGCTCAGAAAATTGCTGCAGAATCGGGCTTGAAATGAGTTGAAATTGCTGAATCCAAGCGGATCTCATATCCCGGGCAGTTGCAATGCTGGCGTCAGCGCTGCAGCTTCCCTCCCGGGGCACCCAGGCGGGGCCTTGGCCACAGTGCATGGAGGGAGAGAGCTGCTGGGGTTGTGGCAGGGGGGCTGCAGCAGAGCTGGGCTCTGGAACCAAGATGGCCACAGCAGGGGGTGCAGGAGCAGAGCTGGGGACAGTGTGCATGGGCATGCTGTTGCCCAAGCTCTGCCAGTGTCATCCCAGCTTGTCCCCAGTTCCTGTGACGTGTCTCCTGGCTCGGGGCATCCCTGAGTTTCCAGCTGCCTGTGCTAACTCAGAAAGCAGCATTTCCAGTTTTGGACACAGCTTTCCTTTACACCACAGCCCTGCCCATGCTGATTTGCTCTCTTGTGGGGTACACGGAGGAGATTGCCAAGATTACCCCTGGACTAGCATCTTCACCAAGCCCAAGGCAGGCAGCACTCTGGTATCTTCCAAACCCCATCCTCATCCTCAGTCTCATCCCCCACATTACCCAGCGATGGTTCTTCTCAGGGGTGTACCCATGCCAGGATGCCCTCTTCTACACGGTGTGCCCATGTCCAAGAGACTGTCTGCAGGCTGGGTGCCCTAGCAGGTATGTGGGAGCAGGGCTAGATGTCCCAGCTGGGAAATGGGAGCAGGGCTGGGTATCCTGAGCATGCAGGAGCAGGACCCATTGGTGCTCCATGTGCCACAGCTTGTTTCCCTTGAATGTAAACATTGGCTAGAAGCTTAGCGCGGCCTCTTGTCTCCTCAGAGCAATGAGGATTTGTTGCTGCTTGCAATGTTTAACGTCGTCTTCCAGAGGCTAAATACCATAGGGAGCCGTGTAAGCTGCAGAAATACCTGTGTGAGCTGGGATCAGCCAGAGGCTGGCACAATGGGCTGGCAGCAGCAGAGACAGGAGACACGGGTGGGCTGGTGTGAGCTGGGGTTACCACCATGATACCGTGAGGTGCCCTACAGCAGAGGGGTAATATAGTGAGCCTCAAGTGGAGTGAAGGGACCTGGGGGGGCCCGGAGCTATTTAGGGTGGAGAGGAGGATTTCAGGGCCCCCAGTGATCTCCAGCTGGCATCCGCCTGCTGAGGCACAAGCAGCTATTTCTGTCAAGGTCAGCATGTCTCCAAGGCAGAGAACAGGGAAATGAGGAATCATGTCGAGAAATTACCTTCCTAATGGGGTCTCCCCTGCACGTGAGCATGGCGTGGGGATGCCAGCTTGTGGTGGCTGAGCAGGGAGACTAGCATGTAGTGTAGGAATCCTGCCACTCTGACTTCAAGGCTGTGGCACCCATGGGTGCCTGATAAGTGGATCAGGGTGCCTGGGACCCATGCCCCAGTGCCATCACTGGATGGACACGTGCTCCAACCCTGCAAGGTGCTTTTCTGGGGGTCAGTATCAAGGAGGTAATTATGTTGCCAGTGCAAGCAGGCTCTTCTCTGCCCTTCCTCCTCCTCCTCCTCCTCCCCTCCATGCTCCCTGTTATCTGATTGGGTTTGTCATGTTGGAAAGGCAAAGCCCTTCAGGACTGTGCTGTGCTCTCGCCAGCACAATTTCACAGCTGGCCTCAGCACCCTGGCAGCTGCCAAGTGAGTAACTCAGCTGGGCGCTGCAGGCATCCCTGCCCTCCCTGTGCACCCCCACGGATGTGCTTGCCTGCCTGGGAGCTGCAGGGAACAGGGGACAAGGCTACCACCACCGCTGGACTTCCTCTGCCAGCCAAGCCCAACCTTTGTCCCTGTCCCCGTGCTGTCTGTCCCCATGTGCCCTGGCCTCTGCATCCCATCCCCATCCCTCAGATTGCTCCAGGGTGATTGCAAGGCTGCTTGGAGATGTCTGAACTGACATGAGATGGAAGCGTTCAGAGAAATGACATTTCCTCCAGCCTAGGAAGCTCATCGTCTGTTTAAGGAAAGCTAATATAAAAGCTGCCCTAGTGTGCAAGGGGCTGATGGTATCAGGCTTGCAGCCTCCAGCTCTCGAAGCCACAATAAATCTCAGCAAGGAGCCCGAGCAGCTCCACGCAGATGATGCTTGGAGACAGGCTGGGGGTGGCGAGATCATAGAATCATAGAATGATTTGAGTTGGAAAGGACCTTGAGGTCCATAGAGTTCTCATCTCCCTGCCATGGGCAGGGACACCTCCCACCAGACCAGGCTGCTCAAAGCATTGTCCAACTTGGCCTTGAACACTTCCAGGGATGGAGCATCCACAGCTTCCCTGGGCATCTCAGTCTTACGTTGAGGATTCCAGAGCTGGACACACTCCAGGTGGGGTCTCCCTAGCACGGAGGAGAGGGGCAGAATCACCTCCCTCGCCCTGCTGGCCACGCTTCTTCCTATGCAGCCCAGATTAGCCTTCTGGGCTGAAACGAGTCTGAAGGATGGCGCAGGGACACACAGGCCAGAGGAGACAGCTCAGTGTGGGGCAGCGGTGCCCCGCTAGGCTGAGGGTGCAGGGAACAGGGAGCCCTGTGGCCGCCCAGCGGCCAGGAGGGAGCCCACGGCAGCGCGGTTGCGGGAACCGTGCGGGGGGGAAGGGGCGCAGAGCAGCCCGTACAGCCCTATCGCGGGGCCCTGCTGCCCCCTGCGGGCCATGTTCCCCCTTCCCAGAGCAGCAGGAGCCGGGAACCTGTGCCTGGCCCGGCTGGAGCAGCAGGAGCCGGGGCTGACAACCCGGGTGCTGGGAAGAGCCCCAGCACCCTCGGGCACCCTTGCTGCTGCCCCTGCTCACCTCCCTCGGCCACCCTGGTGCCCGTGTCCAAAACACGTTCTGAACTTGCCTGGTGTCCTCCTGCACTTGTCACCAACCATGTAGTGATAGGAGGAGGGGGAACAGCTTTAAACTAGAAGGGGGAAGATTTAGATTACACATTAGAGAAATTCTTCATGATGAGGGTGGTGAAGCACTGGCACAGGTTGCCCAGGAAAGCTGTGGATCCCCGCTCCCTGGAAGTGTTCAAGGCCAGGTTAGATGGGGCTTTGAGCAGCCTGGTCTGGTGGGAGGTGTCCCAGCCCATGGTAGGGTGGTTGGAACTGGATGGGCTTTAAGGTCCCTTCCAACCCAATCCATTCTATGGTTCTGTGATTTTATGATTCTATGACAGCTTGGATCCCAGCAGGATCCCTGGGATATCTACAGACTCACCCCTTGCTCAGGCAGCATGGCCAGTAGCATGGATAGTGCTGGGAGTCACTACTGAGGCAAGCAGGGGCTCCCCTCTTTCCCGCCCCTCTTTCCCCACTGCCCCCTCCTGCTCACCTGCCATGGAGCAGCAGGGATGTTGCCCTTCACGGGGGGCACAGCAGCTCTGCCTCATCCCGGGGCTGCTGGTGCTCTGGGGCCAACCCGCACCCTGGCAGGGCTTGTGCTCCCTGCTTGGGAGCAGCGGCAGCAGGAGATGAGAGGCTGCTGGGGAGTGTGACACCGAGCTTTGAAGGCACCCTGACAGGCTGTCGGGGCCCTGCCAGCCGTGCTGACAGCTTGGTGGAGAGACACCCCCCCCCGCCCCCCTGCTGCCACGCTCTGATCACAGCTGCATCATCACTTCAAAGCACCCGCCGGGCTCAGGTGGGCTCCCACGCAGCCTCCTGCCCCATGGATCTACTTCTTCTGGCCCACAGCCTCACTACTGGCCCAAAGGGCCCAGATCCACTGGGTTTCCCAGCTCCAGGGCAGGGGATGCCAGGATTCAGCATTGGGAATCAAGGTGCATGTGTGGTCCCAAGCAGTGCTGGCAGGAAGTCATGGTCCTCCAGGCCTGGCACTGTCCTGCCTCTGTGGGGCAGGGCTCCCAATCCCATAGCAGCCAAAACTGGGGATTCTGGGGGTCCAAGCAGGGGTCTAGAGGAGTCTACAGTGTCAGGGCAGGGGACAGCAGAGATGAGCCAGGGCACAGCATCCATAGGCACAGGGCTCACACAACGTGACTGGGACAGGGCATCTCTGTCCAGACACAGGTGCCCACCATACTGAGGCACTGGGTGCTGCCAGTTCACCCTGCCTGGGGTGACGCAACACATCTCCCTGTCCCAGCCTGGCTCAGGGAGGAATTTTCCATTCCTGAATGGAGGATGGGGGAAGGCGTGTATTTGCAGCAGCCCCCTTCTCTCCCTCCCCTTGCCCGTCACTGGAGCAGCTTGAGAAGGCGCCTGCCACGGTTGTCTCCAGGAAGGTGTGGAGTGAAAGATTCCCAGGAGGGAGAGCTCCCTGGAGGGGACCAGGGATCCTGCACAGCCTTGAGGGAAGCCTGCACCCCGTTTCCCAGAGGAGCCACCCTGCCTGCAGCCATGCCACTGCCCATTGCCTGCTGCCAGGATGGGGAAGACTTGGCAGTGGCTCAGGATAGTGGCCCTACCCGGCTTGCCATCGGCATCCTGCGAGCCACCAGGATTCCCGGGCTGCATTACATATGCACCCGGCCACAGTCCCGCCTGCGCCGCCTGCTCTGGAGCCTGGCCTTCCTGGCTTCCGTTGGACTGCTGGCAACTGGAGCCACTGACTGCCTGCACCATCTGCTCTCACACCCTGTGCACACCCAGGCGCGCCTCGCCTGGGCCCACCAGCTCCGCTTCCCGGCCATCACCCTCTGCAACCCCAACCGGGCACGCTTCCTGCACCTCACCAGGCCCGACCTCTACTCAGTGGGGCAGTGGCTGGGGCTGGCCTGGGAGAATCACTCACTGGTGCCTGAGATGTTGGCTGTGCTGGGGGAGGACCGGCGCATGTGGTTGACGCGTCTCGCCAACTACTCGCGATTTTTGCCGCCCCGTCGCTCCGAGCGCACCATGCAGAGTTTCTTCCACCGCCTGGGCCACCAGATCGAGGACATGCTGGTGGAGTGCCACTTTCAGGGAGAGCGCTGTGGCCCCCAGCACTTCGCCCCTGTGAGTCCCTGCTTAGTGGGAGCAGGATGGCTGAGCTGCCCCATGGGTGCTGGGGAGTGATGCTTCACCCTGCTCCACCTCCACCTTCCCAAGGTTGGAGGGGTGTCACCACTGTGGGGGGAGGCTTAGATGAACCCTTCCAAGTGCCATGCAAGATTATTCCCCCACTTCCAGCACCTTCACAGGATTCAAAAGGAGTCCCTGGACCTCATCCTGTTTGCCAGATCCGTGTCTGCTCCCTCACCCCTCTTTCTCCATCTCCAGGTCTACACACGCTATGGTAAGTGCTATACCTTCAACGGGGACCGGAGCAACCCACGAGTGACCCGCCAAGGTGGCATGGGCAACGGGCTGGAGATCATGCTGGACATCCAGCAGGAAGAGTACCTGCCCATCTGGAGAGAGACCAGTGAGTGGTGCTGTGGTATAGGCAGGGTGACGGGTGCTGGGAGGGAGGGCTGCTGAGCAAGTAGGGCACCCTAAGGTGGGCTGTGGAGCAAGCAGGGCCCCATAGTGCATGTCTTGGGTGGGTATGGGAACAAAGTTGAGGGCTGCCCCTTTGGGCAGGTATGCAGCCCTTCTGTCCTTCTCCCGTAGACGAGACATCATTTGAAGCTGGCATCCGGGTCCAGATCCACAGCCAGGATGAGCCGCCCTACATCCATCAGCTGGGCTTTGGTGTCTCGCCCGGCTTTCAGACTTTTGTGTCCTGCCAGGAGCAGAGGGTAAGGCAGGATGCGCCACAGCCCCTGGGGAGGTGGCTGCAGGCACCCAGCCCAGTGCAGCCTTGCAGTGATGCCCTTTTCACCTTGGCAGCTCACCTACCTGCCCCAGCCATGGGGGAACTGCCGGGCGAGCGTGCAGGGGGAGCAGACGCTGCCCGGCTATGACACCTACAGCATCGCCGCCTGCCGCCTGCAATGTGAGAAGGAGGCTGTGGTGCAGAGCTGCCACTGCCGCATGGTCCACATGCCAGGTGAGGGGCAGGTGCGATGGCACGGGGGCACCCTGCTGCCTTGACAGTCCTCCTGGGGCTGCCCTGGCCTCCTGCAGCCTGCACCCAAAGATCACCCCTCACCCATCCTTCTGCTCTCAAGGACCACTCCTGCCCTATGCTCTACACCCAAGTTTTCCTCCCACCCCATCCTTCCACTCTCGAGAATCCTCCCTGCTCCATCCCTGTGCACCCAGGGACCACCCCCTCCTCTCTGTACACTGAGTCAGCCCTTGTCCTACCTTCCTTACATCCTAGGTCAGCCCCTTCCTTGTCTGCCTTGTTCCCAGGGGCCACCTCTGCGTTAGCCAGCCACCACCCAAGGGCTACCCAACCCCTCCACATCCAGAGGCCACTTCTGCCCTACTGCCTTTAGAGGAGCAAGTTGAGGGTGAGGGACAGAAGCAGACCAGACTATCACCACCCTGACCAGCTGTTTGTCCACAGGCAATGAGTCCATCTGCTCCCCCAATGTGTACATCGAGTGTGCTGACCACACGCTGGGTAGGTGCAGCGAAGGGTGGGAGGCTGGAGTCTGGTCAGGCACCCCTAGGGAAGGGGACGGGGACTGTGGCCGTGCTGATGGGTGCATGTCTCCAGATGCAGCAGTGGAGGACAGTCAGGAGCGCTGCAGCTGCCCTACACCGTGCAACCTGACACGCTATGGCAAGGAGATCTCCATGGTGCGCATCCCTAACAAGGGCTCAGCACGCTACCTCGCCCGCAAGTACAACAAGAATGAGACATACATCCGGTGAGCTATCAGTGTTGGGGTGTGCCAGGGGGTGAGCAGGGGACTGGGGACCTGGGGAACCCCCACTGTACTCCTGGCAGCATGCAGGGTCCTGGCACATGTGGTCCCTGCAGCATTCTCTGCCCAGGGGTGGCTTTCACTAGAGCATCTCCTTGGGCTATCCGTGTCCATTCAGCCCTCCTCCCAGCATCATACTACCCAATGGTCCCTCTCAGCCTGGGGCATGCCCCTTCTGTGTCCCTAATGAACCAGCCTGAATAACTTACCAGGGTCCTGGGAGCACTTGGAAGCTGGGGAGCAAGGAGATGGAGGAGGTTTAGGGGGAATAGGGGTGGGAGGGTCAAGCCCTCCTTGTCAAGCACTGTGGTTTCCCCACAGGGAGAACTTCCTGGTGCTGGACATCTTCTTTGAGGCACTCAACTACGAAGCTATTGAGCAGAAGAAAGCCTACGACCTTGCTGGACTTCTTGGTGACTGCCCCCACATTCCCATGGGACCCGAATGCGTGGAGCTCTGGGTCTCAGCCCTGGGAGAGTAAAGGGCTGTTTTGGGAGGGACAGCATGGGCAGGAGCCAGCCACAGCCTGGCTGAAGGGTAGCATGCTGTTGGCCATGCTGTGTCCTGCACACCCTCCACCCCCCCCATCCTGCTGCCTCTGCCCCCATGACCATGCCATCCCCCTCCATCAAGCAGCCCTGGCATTCCCTGCATCCCTGCTGGCCCACTCTGGGCTCTCTGCAGGCGGCCTAGCATCACTTGGCGACCATCTCCCCCTCTTTCTCCCCAGGGGACATCGGGGGACAGATGGGCCTGTTCATCGGTGCCAGCATCCTCACCATCCTGGAGATCCTGGACTATGTCTATGAGGTGTGCTGAGGACTCGGGGCTGTGGCTTGGTAGTGGGAGTGGGTAAGGTGCAGAGCAGTGCCAGGCTGTCCAGGGAGAGGGGTGCTGTGCGTGGCCACACCAGATGGCTACTACAGTCCCCAAACTGGGGAACTCCCAGTAGGAGGCAGTGGGAGGAGGACAGGTCCCCAGCATCCCTCAGTATCCTGAGGATGGGGAGGGTGGTGGGCAGAGGTGCTGTCCCCACTGTCAGACCCCATCCCCAAGGCAGGCAGGGAGGTGGGTGGCAGGTCCATGAAGATGCTCCCAACATGCTGATCCCCCATCTGCACCCAGGTGATCTGGGACAGGGTGAGTCGAGTCCTGCACCGCTCCAAGCCACCCCTGAAGAAGCCTTCGGGCAGCATTGCCACACTGGGACTGGAGGAGCTCAAGGACCAGGTACACGCGTTGGGGTGGGCTTCTTGGGGCACTGTGAGGACAGGGCTCCAGGAGAAAGGGACATTCTTCCCAAGAGTGAGGGATGGCACAGCTTTGCGCTTGGTGACTTCAGGCTGCAATGCTGGGGCAGCCCTGGAGTGACAGGGAGCTGGGTGTCCCCCAGGGGACTCCTGGGCATAGGCTGTGCTGTGGGGATGTGGGACAGTGTGTGGTCTGTGCCCACCCCACTGACTGCCATCCCTGCAGAGCCCCTGTGAGACGCTGGGCCGGCACGTGGAGGGCGCCTACAATGCGGGCATCCTGCCCAACCACCACCATCGCCACCACTACCCTCACCAGGGTGTCTTTGAGGACTTCGCCTGCTAGGCCAGCTCGGGATTTGGGGGGTAACCCCCCGCCACCCCCTCCCCACCAACCACATGGAGAGGAACAGTGGCACCGGGTGCAGCAGGCGTAGGCCTCTGCCTTCCCCACCCCATCGCTGGGACCAGCCACGCCATTCGCCCCTGGCAATGCCCCCAGAGCTGCCCTGGCATCGGCTCCGGAGGAGCCCCCGAGCCCTTTCACCTGTCCCTTCCGCTTGTCCCCAGCACATGGGCTTGGCCCCATTTGAAGCACAAGGTGTGGAGGGGGACAGGCATGCCAGGAGGGGTGTTGGGGGGAGCATTGGGGTGGGGGAAGAGGGGCCCTGACAATGCAGAGCATGCAGGGGATAAGCTGGGGTTCCTGCTAACCCCTCCATGCCCTCCCCTGCTGACCCCTCTTGGTGTGAGGGTGGTCACTGCTCTGCACAATCTGCCCAGGAGAGAGGGGTGCTTGCAACAGCCTTCCCTCCCTAGGGATCACCCCCTGCACCTTACTTCTGCAGGGCAGGGCAGTGCTGCAGGGCACCCCTCTGAGCAGCAATCCCCCGCAGCTGGCCCAGGGACACCCCACCTGCAGCCACTCCTGCATGGCACCACCCTGACCCCTGGCGCCATCACCACTGTGACCACCCTCCAAACATCTGCTTGCCCTTCCCCAACCCCTTGCAGCCTGCCAGAGCTGCTGCCCCCCCACATCACTATTCCCAGCCAGACCCCTGCACTGTGATCCCCTCTCTGACTCCAGTGTTGGCCCTTGATAGCCCCTAGACATTGTGGAGCTGCAGAACTATTGCCCCTAGTGCCACCATGCCCACCCCAGCTGTCCCCATCTCCATGCCCAGGCATTGCACAAAGCAGCTCGTCCCTTGGTGCAGCCGCCTGGTACAGTCCAGGCAGCGTGGGGGGGCGGGTCCTGCCCTCACTCCCCTGCCTGTCACCAGTCCCTTGAACCATGCACGTACCCCTTGCCATGTTCCCACCCTCCGGGTGCTGAGCACCTGCTGTGCCTCCCACAGACTGTACATGGTTAGGAGGGTGCCCCATGCCCAGTACTACCTGGACAGCCACAGCCCAGCTGGCCTCAGCCAGGACCGGCACCCACAGCCCTCCTGCCTGTCCTCACATGGACCCATGGCAACACCCATAGCGCTTCCCCTGTCCTGTCAGACATTGCCTCCTCTCCTTCCACTGTAGCAGACACCAGCGCAGGGCAAACAGCCCCAAAATATCTCAGGAGGGGGGGCAGGCTGGCAAGGTGCCCCTCAACACACACAGGCAGCAGAGAGGGCTACCCCGGGGCAGGAATTTGGGACCTCTAGGGAAGGCTGGGGCTGAGCAAGGCAGCCCCTGGCCCTGCCAGTTTGGTCCCCATCCCCATTGCCCGCAGGCAGAGCATGGCCATGCTGTGCTGTGGCCAAAGCCATAGGTGGAGGAGGAACCATCATCCTTGCACCCCCAAAGGCCCCACACATGGGAAACACAGGGCAGGGACCAGAGCACCAGCCTGGAGATGTGCCCAGCAGTCCTGGCTCTGGGTACATGCAGCCGAGCAGCCCCTCAGAATATACAGCCATGATGAGATGTGTTCCCCATCTGTGCAATCATTTGGCTGTGTGGGGACACAGCAAGCCTCTTGGCAGGATGAGCGCAGTGGTGATCCCCAGGGAGCCCTTCCAGAGCACCCTGTGCCTGCTCTCTCTGGAGGTCTCTCCACACCCCACGCATTAGCCCGGAGATGTGCCATGGCCATGCCAGCCAGCCCTACACCAAGGTCTCCTGCGGTGGGTGGGGGGTGCAGAATGTGGCCCCCTCCCTGCCAGTGGGAACAGTGAGCCCGAGTGGGGTGGGCATGGGCACCACAGTGGGCGGGCCAGCACGAACACTCTCGTGCTGGTGAATATGAGAGGTGCGTGTCACTGTTTTCTAAATGTACAAAGATTCCCCAATAAAGAGGCACAAGTAGGTCTGGAGCCGCCTCGTTAGGGCTGGGAGCAGTAGACAGTGCTGGGGTGGGGCAGAAGGGTGGGGGAGCTGGTCCCACCCCAGGGGGAGGTGGTGGTGGGACCTGGGGAGCACTTTACGTCCCTGCACCCACATGCTGGGGTGAGAGCCAGCATGCCAGGTCACCTGAAGGTGAGCATATGTGCATCTCTGCCCACAGAAAGCCTTGTACGCTGCCCAACTCTTGGAGCCCCAGCATTTGGCAGAGGTATGGATGTTGCTGGCTGGGTATCAGCAACAGGAGCTGGCTGTCAGATCACTGACTGGGGCAGGGTGGGCACCCCATCAGCACCTCTCTAAGCTCTATCAGCCCTGGGCACACAGCGCAGCGGGCAGGATGGTCTCCTACACCCCGGGGCTGCTGCTGAGTGGGGGCAGATGAGAGGGCAGAAACATGGGCTGGGAATGCTTTGGGGGCTGCTCCACCTACACCCGTGCCAGGGTGGCACTGCACACCCCCACCAACACCCAAGACAACATGCGGGACCTACTTGTTCATGGAGTGCCAGCCCCCAGTACCTGTGGCCCCTCTACTCCAATGTCCTGTTACCAGTGCCAGGCATAGCCCCTGTCAGTTAAAGGCCAATGCTTACACTGGCACTGTGCTCACAGTGACACACATGTGTCACCATCATGGCACCAGCAGCTGCCTGCATCTCTGGCACCTGCTGCGGACCTTGAGTCCCATCCCCCTGGCCAGGGGCCACCATCAGCTGTCTCACAGTGGGACCTCCAGCAGGACCTCTATGAGTGACATGGGCAATGGGTGTGGGGTGAAAATGAAATGGGGAGACGAAGACAGGTGGGGACAAAAGGGGGCCCTGCTGGGGCAGGGTCCTGGGCCTTTACTTCGTGGAGGTGCTCCTCCAGCTCCTGTCTTCTGCAGACCCTGCTATATCCACCCCAGCCACCCTGAGGCACAAAGCAGGATACAGGGCCTGCCTTCACAGTGGAGGTTGTCAGCACTAGGCACCACAGGTTTTGCTCTAAACTGATGGAAGCTGAAGATGCTGAAGTTAACTGGGTACAGCTGGGACACAGCACCCCATCCCTCAGCTCACACCAAGCCCTGCCAGTAGAGCACTGGGGTAGGTCTTAAAAGAGAAAGTGGGGAAATAGCTGCATTCTGCACATCCATTCATCACCTGCTAAGAGAATCCCCCTGAGGTCCTTTGGGATGAGGCTCTACTACTGGGTCCTGACACATGTGCCTTTCCAGGATGCCCCACCAAAAAGCCACCTTCATCCACATCATGGCCATGACTGGTAGCTTGTGCTACCACCTGCTCTGCGGAGAAGACGTGTTGGAAGAGCTGAGCGAAGAGGAGAGCAGTATTGGGCGGCACTGGAGATGCTGGAGGACATGCAAAGGAAGGACCGAGTCATAATATAAACCCTGAAAGTTGTGGTTGTGTTTACCGGGGAGGGCAGGGAGGGAAAGGTCTGGGTGAAGTGCTATGCCATGCTCACTGACAAGCTGCACCACTGCCTCATCTCCCAGCTCCAGCAAGTGGCTTTCCAGAAAGAACCCTTCAAAGCCAGATCCTAGGCTTAGAAGAAAATAAAGGTGAAGCAAGAGTGAAGCAGAGTCAAAGGAAAGGCTGAGCCTCATGCATAGCCCATCCTGACTCCCCAGGCTGTGAGCAAAGCAGTCTCAGGACAGGTTCTGGCAGCCCTGTTAATTGTGACCTAGTGAAGATTTGTCATTATTTTTATCTATTGCTTTCAACACCTTTAATTTGACAGCTTCCCAGTGGCCCCCAGAAATGACATCTCCTGTAGGGTTTCCCACTGCTTCCAAACAGGATGGGCAGGTGAGGTGATCCCAATATCCCTGCCTGCCTTCACCATGCCTGATGTCCCAGTGCAGATGGGGCTAGGCTGAGGAGAATGAGCAGGATGATCCAGATTAAGCACCCCAGGCCCAAACTCGTGGTGCCCCCTCCTACACTGCACCCATCCAACGGCCACTGGGGCTCTGGTCCTCCCAAGGGAAGGTGCCACTGCCACCCCTTGTCTTGCCAGGCTGCAAAGGAATGTCAGCACAGACCAGCACTGTTGGAATCAGCTGTAATGAGCCACATGAAATAGCTGGGGCATAATTAGAAGGGGATCCACTATAGTGAAGCAGGTCCTTAATTTTAATGAGTGCAGCCCTCTGGATGAATGCCAGGCACCAGATCGCGACAGGACTGCAGCAGTTGCAGTGGCTCCTGTCACCATGGAGGAGACAACCCAGACTCAGCTCCTGCAGAATGCAGTTCTAGCATGCTAGCAGGGAGGGGACACCAGGATGGAGCAGCTGGTGAGGATTGCTGCTGCCCATGGGATCGGCATCTTCTTGGGTGATTCCCACTGTGCCTCCACTGCCATGCACTGCAGTTACAGTTGTTCCCAGGAAAAAGCTGCATTTCGAAGAGAACAAACCATCCTGCTTGGGAGTGGAGGAAAGTGAGTCCTGGAGTGCAACGGGGTATATGATCTGGCTGCTGTCACCTACTCCCCAAAGTGCCTCTGGCCCAGAGATGCTGGTGGTGACAGGCAACACTTGGAGAAACGAGTGATCCTCAGCATCACCTGATGACCTGAGCATGCCAAGCTCACTGCTTTGCTTCTGGCCATTTACCCACAACCCCCCTTGCTGGGAAAATGAACCGGTGGTGCCCATCAGTGGGGCCAGGCAGTGGACACACAATCCTCCCTTTCCAGCACTGAGCCCCTCACAGCGGGCAAGCAGGCTGGAAAATACAAAGAGGCAATTAAAATCCAACTGAGCTGTCTGGCTCTTCCCCCTAGCCCTGGAGCTTTGGGTTCCTGCAGTCTGCCTGCACTGTTTCTGTGTGTCCGTGGGCACAGCTGGATGAACTGACACCCCCATACGGGGAAACCCCTGTGGGTAAGCATTGCCTGCACTCAAAGCTGTTTTCCTCTTCATCAAAGGTTCTTATTTCCCTGAGCTTGACCAGAAAAGCCCCTGGCAAAAGCCCCTGCTCCCTTCACCCTCTGGAGGGGCTCAGCAGTGATTTGGGCTGTAACTCAGGGCATCAACCTCGGGAAAAGCCAGACATCTCCCTGCCTGCTCCTTCTTAAGCAGCACAGCTTCTCCTTCCTTCACTTGCAGCCAGGAGGAAATATTTGCTCTGGATGGGTCCCACTCTGCAGCTGGCAGAGCCACTTCTGCAGGATAGGCAGCGAGGCACCACTGGCCCCCTTCCAAGAAAAGCACAGGGACAAAAGGGCACTGCGCTTCCCCTTGCCCTCCAGCCCTCTCCTGGCATGGCCTCATTTCCTACATCCTCCGAAAGGTCAGCTATGGAGCTGATCAACATTATCAGGGCTGAAATAACTTTACCACAGGGTTTGGCACAGAGAGGAGTGACCCAAGCAGGGCTGGAGAAGCAAGTTTTGCTTTCACTGCTTGCAGGCTCACTGCTGCATTTGCAGATAGGCACCTGCACGACTGCAATGAGGGAACAAATCTAGGGGACAGAAGAGCTGCAGATTGGGTATTGCCCAGTTTAAGTCCTTGCCATGGTGCAGGAAGGAGAGAGGAGGCAGGCGTCTGCCCAGCTCCAGTGCACCTACCTAGCCAGCCCCTCTCATACCTCAGAGTCTTTTGCTCTGAACTGGCCCTTCACACTCTCTTCCAAAAAACTCCCCAAGAGGAACTTGCCCTGCTCTTCTTGAAGGACATAGTGAGCTGGTAATGCTTCTAGAAATTTTCCCTGTTGGTCTATGGGCAGCAGACATGTTTTCTTCTGACCTGCTGGGAAAACTGTTCTTTCACTGCTCTGCCTCTGCAATAGCGCCTGTGCAAATACTCCACGTCGTATAGAAGTACCAGTTGAACTCAAACAGGGATTGCACAAAGTTCCTCTCAGCTCAGCCACCCACGTAAGCACCGGGGGCCACTTCTTTCTGCCTCTTTCAAGGGTGTCACAGTCCCGATCTGGCGACCTACCTGCATCTGCCGGTCCTGTGTGGTGTGTGGGTAGGAGGGGGCAGAGCACAGTTGTGCCCATGGTCACAGGTCTCTGCCATTGCCCAGTAAGCCCACTTACCTCACCCAGGTGCAGGAAGGTTTTTCTGGGCCCTGGCCAAGTGAATCAGCCCACTTCCATCAACAAACTCCTTCCTGAAGCTTTGTGCATCCTTCCCCAGTGTTTCGACACGTTTTTACAACAAAAATAACTTGGCAAATACCAAAACAGCTTCAAACCCTGGCAGCTCCTTTTAAAAGGGAGAAATAAGCAGTGCTGGGAGTGCCATGAGTACTGTCACTTGCTCGAGGCGGGGAGGGGGGGGGGGGGGGGGGGATTCACTAGTGTTGATAGTGCAGAGCCTTTAGTATGGAAATAGCTCTCAGTCAGCGTGGGCAAACAGCAACAAGGAAGCAAGAGCAACTCTATCTAGACCATCTTGTGACAATTACATTACAGTTCTAAGTTTCTTTTCACAGCCAACTTGATTTGAACCCAGTTTGAATACTCTTCTAACACCTAATCATATACAACACCTAGATGTGCTTTTCAGAGGAGAAATGTATCTGTAACACACCTGCATCTGCCTCGCTCCCTCTGTCCCAGATTCACACTTAAAGGGAATTAAGGATGCGATGTGCTCAGAGAAGTTAAAAAATAGAAATACTCAGAGCAAGCCAACAGTTATCCTCTGAAATATAATAAAATTATATTTAAACATACACAACCCTACACCATGGATATGAAGACTGCAGCAGGAATATATGAATGAGGTATCTTTAGGAAAAGACATTTCACACAGCCCAGGGGCTCTCCATGAGTTTCACTGAGCACTGACAGTCTGGATAACTAACAGCAAGTAGCTTTAGTTAATTTTTTGGGGATGTCTCTTTGATATGGCTGTTTCATGAAGAAGTAAAACGTCATGACTAAAGGGCTGGCAGGAAGAGCAGGCAGAGCCATGAAAATCATGCCTGGAGCAGACAGCACAGGCAGTCCCTGCTTCTTATGGTGCAAATAGATGGTGAGACAGTCCAGGGCAAGATCATGGTGCTCTGCACAATCCAGCACCATAGCACTGGGAAACTGGAAACCACAAGCTGAGAAGCCCCAAGATGCAAAACAGCCCAAAAAAATGGTAAAACCAGCCTGGAGAGCAGTGATTCAGCAGCAGTCCAGCAGAAATTCAATTCAGCGCTTGGGTGCAGTTTCTGGCCCAAGAGCTTCCTTTGGAGCAAATCCAAAATGATGCAGGGTAGCGATTACTAGGCTTGGGCATCCAGTCTCTGCTCTGACATGGGCCACATGACCACACATGGCCCATGTCCTCCGTTACTCAGATAAAGCCCACAAAGGTTGTTACGGGGACAGCACCTGCGGGAAGATGCACGGCTACACCAGGCACTCATGGTAGTGCCTTTCCACCTGCAGCTGAGGAGGGCTGGAAACCTGGTTGGTGGGATTACAAATTTATTTCATCAGGAAAGGTATGGCCCAGAGCTCAGCACACTGCACACAGGCTACTCTGGCAAGGGGCTCAGCATCCTGTTACACCACCAGAGCTGGCAGCAGCTAGTGGCAGCAGGACAGGCCAAAGCGAGGTGCAGAACTCCTCCTGCAAGCCACCAGGGATTCAAGCTTGTAGTTCAAAGTGTCTGCTTGGCCTGGCACCAGCCAGCCTGTCCGTAAGTTGATGGGCTGGTCTCACTAAGGAGAGGTAGACATTTCCCAGCTCAGGTAGAGGACGCTGCAGGCAAGATGAGGAAAGCAACATCCCTGTGATCTCTGGTCCAGCCAGCTACAGTCAGATTTTGTATAAGCAGGCAGTACCTGCCACCACCTAGTCCCCCTGTGCGACACCCCAAAGTGCTCCAGGGAAGAATCAGCCACACCTGTAAATTCATCTCTCCATTTTATTAGTCTAAACACCCCGCCCCGCATTCTCTCCCCACTATTAAATACAAACCAGGAGCAGTGAGTGGCTCCTCAGTCGCTTTCTCCTTAGGAGACGCGCAGCCAAACCCTCCACCATGCCCACCACTGCTGGGCTCCCACCTCTATCAGGAGTGAGGCTCTTGTCCGAGGGCTGCAACCTCCGGCATCCTATTGATACTGCAAAGGCCGAAGCGGCCTGGGTCATGGTTCCCATGGGGAGCAGTTCACAGCACGTGAATACAGCAGGATCTCCTCCGGCACCTACTGTGCCCACCGGTCCCGGGGTCCAAGTCCCCCCAACCCCAATCAGCCAGGAGTGCTCTGGCTCATTGCCAAGTAGCAAAACAACCTCCTTATTGCTCTTTTGGGGTGAGACATGCCCCATCCCGCTGTCCAAACCTGTGACAGGTGCAGGGACACAGCCCTTCCTGCACAACCAGACCAACACTCCAAAAAAGCAAGGGGCACAGCCCTGTCCCAAGGCGCTGGGGGAACAATGATGGATTGCCCCAAGCCCCATGGCAGTCAGAGTCTGACAGCAAGGGAGCCTTGGGCTCTTCGTGCCCCAGGTCAAGAGGGGACAGCAAGGGACAGGGCAGCCCACCACCTCCCCACCAGGCTGGGACAAGGTGATGAGGTCAGCAGCCAGCAGCTGCAGGGTGAGGAGCTGGGCATCCCAGCTTGCAGCTCAGTGACTCCAACCCCACCTCACCCTAGGGTCTGCACAGCCATGGCCAAGTTGGAAAGACCTGGGCACCCGGGCTGGCAGACCCTGGCCCTGGCAGCCCCAGCAGGGCATGTCACAAGCTTGGGCACTGGAAATCCCTGCAGCCACTGGGAAGAGGAAGACAGATGTGAGCAGCAGAAGAGGTGGGGCGGGCAGGTAGGCAAGCAAGGCAAGGCCAGCCTCTCCACACCCTAGGTTCAGGTGCTGTTTCCCTGCTCCTGCTCGAAAAGCACCATGGCTAGCTGGGAGCGAGAGCCTAGGCCTTCCAGGCTGCTCTGCACACAGCGGTGGTAGATCTCCTCGCTGAGTCGGGGATTGCAGGCCTGGTGCCGGTAGCGCTGCAGCAGGGCAGGTTCCACAGCTCTGAATACATGGAGGTTGGAATACTTGATGAACATGTCGTAGATGTCCAGGGTCTCCAGGATGTCCTCGTTCTCCTGCACATCGCCTGCCATGCGGGTGCGTGCTGCCATGTAGTCTGCATTGTAGAAGCAGGCTTCATGAAAGACGTCACGGTCAAAGCGCCCTGCGTCCCGCAGCAGGTCCAGTGTGGCAGGCAGCACCTGGTTGTGGTAAGCAATGATGGGATTGTAGCCCTGGAAGTGGATGGGGAAGAAGACCTGCCAGTTGTTGATGGTGTTCATCCGGCAGCGGTTCAAGAAGTCAACGGTGACTTCCGTCCCCACACCAGCGACAAAAAAAAGTGTATCCACAGGATGCTTCTTGGAGATGATGTCCATGACCTTGATTTGAGAGGGTGCATCTGTCTTAACGCTGATCCATGGAATCTTCACCTCTGCGTACTTGCGCTCATACTCAGTGATCTGGGCCTTCACAGGGGCGAAGATGTCATTCTGGGCAACCTGCTGGGCCTCGAAGGGGTCATAGATAAAGAGGAAGGTGAGCACCGCATTCTCGCTGCTCTCAAAGGCGGCAGCTGCGTAAGTCTCCAAAAAGTGGGCAGCATGGTCCCGGTCGTGGGCCGTCAGTGGCAGGATGACATTGATGCGGCTGGCCTCTGTCACATAGGGCATGGGGATGATCTCTACCTCGCTGAGGGGCCGCACTAGGTGCACACGCTTGGTGACAGAGCGGCTGTGCCCCTTCTGGGTAACCACCTCCACCTGGAGGTCCAGTGTATACTCCATGCCACGTGTGGGGTCGAAGCGCCGGTACCCATTCACCAGCTGTTGCTTGCGAATGTGCAGAACCGGCTGGTACTTGCGGTTCAGCTCTTCCATAGCTGTGGCCACCACATCAGCCACATCTGCCAAGTCCACACCACGCAGCTCACACTTTGGGGAGCCATCCACACAGGCGAAGACCTGCTCCTCTGTGAAGTAGTCCCAGCGCAGCACCTCGAAGCGGGTTTTGGGCTGGAAGGGGGGCGAGATGCCAATGGGCCATGTGGCACCGTGGTCCCCATCAGCGGACAGGCTGCTAGCATTCTGGATCTCCAGCTGCAAGGTGAGAGATAGAGGAGCGAGAGCTAAGGTAGGCACAGGTAGGTCTTCTGGCTCTGGCTGCAAGCAAGCTAACTCCTTATACTGCGAGATCAACCACTCCTGGCCCAACGAGCAGTGCCAGAACGACTCTGTCTTCAGCCTGACTCCTGTCCAACACCATAGGTTTCCTCCGAACATGGCACCCCAGCACCCCAAACATGGCTCACCAGCACCATGGGCAGGATCTTTGCCCTCTCCCACCCTACCCAGCCTTTGCTGGTAGACCTCAGCACCCTGCTGGCTCCATCACCCCGAACCACCCATGTGGTCCAAAGCTGCTCTCCAGGTGGCATGACTGCCCCTGCAGCCACACAGGCTCAGCTGACCCTGTCCCATAGTAGGTTCTGGCAAGAAACCCTCATATTAGGGTCAAGAGGTGACAGCATGACCAGAAAACCCACAGGTATGACAGGAGGAGCCCAGACACTCCCAGCTAAACCAGGTCTCACCTGGAGCTGCTGGATCTCCTGGTAGGTCCTCTCAAGCTCCACCTGTGCAAAGTACTTGTGCAGCCGGTACATCTGGAGGGGATCCAACACGGGGTGGACAGTGAAGGCGCTCTGCAAACGGACGTCCATCTCCCGCTCGGGGTCCACATTCTTCCCCAACTCAAAATAGTGGTAACGCAGGCCCTGCACCAGCCAGTAGAGACATGTCATGGTCAGCTCTGACCCATGCCCCCACCCCACCAGGTGCTAGCACAGCAAGCTCCAGGGATGACAGGGTGCAAGGTCTGGTCCACCCAGGACCTGGGAGCCCCCAGGGATACAGGCAATCGCACTAGGCCACAATCAGGCTCTCAGAAGACACCTCCACTGTGGGACCTACCTCATGCTCCTCGGCACAGTTGACAGCTGTGTAGTCAATGATGCAGCGACCCAGCCACTCATCAGGCCGGGCACTGAGGATGTCGTTACGGCAGCTCTCCAAGTGCTGCTGCAGGAGCAGGAGGAGGCTACGGGAAAGCAGGTAGCCAAAACCCCCATAGCAGTAGCGTCCCTCGGTGTCCCCACCGATGAATTCTTCGGGACGGCCCAGGTAGAGATGGGTGTCGATGCTGAGGTGGGAAACCAGGTGGCTGATGCGGTGCGCCTCTGTGTAGGTATCATCCTGTACCAGGAAGAACCAGTCGAAGTCATTCACGTAGTGGTCCAGCAGGTACCTGATGGTCTGGTACATGTTCCAGATTGGCCGTTCGTCACTGTGTGTCACCACTGTCATGCCATGGGGCACTTTGCGGCCCCGCGTGCCTGTGAAGTACACCAGGCGCTCCAGTCGGTGGGCTAGCGTGCGGTTGACAGCCACCCCCAGGGTGTTCAGCGTGCTCTTGGAGGTCAGCACGCCCACAAATAGCCGCTGTCGCATCCCCAGCTCTGTGCTGATGTACCGAGTCCTGCAGGAGGGAGAGAACGTCTGGCCCTGGAGCACACACCTCACCTCAGCCTGCACCCTCCCTATCCCTCCAGATGACACCAATCTCAGTTCCTCTGCAAGAACTGCTGTTAGGCTTTCAACCAAGGAATCACAGAATCATTTAGGTTGGAAAAGACCTTTAAGATCACCACGCCCAACCATAAACCTAACACCGCCAAGCCCACACATAACACAATTGAAAGGGGTTGCCACTATGCCTGGGCCAGAGGCACAGCAGAGCACTCTGATGAGGTCTCCCTCAACTTGACACCACTGGGGACCCTCTGTGAGCCAGCTCAGCTCAAACTAGAGACTTGCAAAAAGCTGAGCACAACTAAAAGAGGGAAATAAGGCTGCACAGTCCATCTGGAGTGGGAACACAATCCACTAGGCACCCCACAATGCTGTCAGCCCCAGTCAGGACAGCTGAGCTTGGAAGTACCTTCCTACTGCCCCCTGCCAGTGGGGCTGCTCTCAGGCCCCACTGGGGTGGCTGAAACCAGCATGGGGCCAGCTACGTCCCCCTCCCCGCGCAGCCTCCAGCTGCTCCACTCACAATGACTTCCAGGTTCAATTCTCCAGTCCTGCACAGGGGCAGGAAGTGACCCCCCCCTCCCGCAGCCGCCAGCTGCTGCCTGGCACAGACACTGGCCCCATTCAGCCCCCTCCATCCGCCCACCGCCTCGCCAGGACAAGGAGGCCCTTTCACTGCCTGCTCCCTATCATCCCAGGGCCGCAGCCGGCCCCACAGCAGATTGGCGTTTGCAGTGCCGGGTGGGGACGTGCCACCGCAGGAGGAGTCCCTGCTAGGGCAGGGAACGGTGCCTGGCAACACTTGCTGGGGTCAGGAGGCAGCAGTGTGGGCACTTGGCTCTTCTGGCTACTCCTGAGGTGGGCAGGGGGGAAGGGGTGGCTGGAGAGAAGGAAGTGAAGCAGCAGGGAAAGGCAATTCCAGTGAGAAAAATCCGGCCACAGCCCTGGGTGGCTGGGAGGAGGGGGAGAGGCACGACATTGCGTCACCTGTAAATCGCACCCAGCACTGGTAGACAGGTGGCGGGCAGGCAGCCCTCCAGCATCAGGGGCAGGCAGGAGCACGCAGGGGGGCAAGTGGGGGGCAGGCAGCTCCCCCGAGCACCGACCTGATAAGGGCTGGCAGGGGGCAGGTGGACCCCCAGCACCAGCCCAGTAAGCACAGGCAGGGGACAGGTAGACCCCCAGCACCGGCCCAGTAAGGGCAGGCAGGGGGCAGGTGGACCCCCAGCACCGGCCCGGCAAACGCACGCCTCCCTCGGGCTCCCTCCCATGCCCAGCCTGTCCCCCGCCGGCCCTCCCCCCCCCCGCCGGTGCCCGCGGTCCTGGTGCCCCCGCCCCGCACCTGACGGCCTTCTTGGCTGCCCTGCCGGGGCTGGGCGGGCGGTAGGGCACGACGCGGGGCTCCCAGGCGGCGGGCACGGCGTTGGGCCGGCGCACCGCGGTGCCGGTGCCGGGGGGCGCGGGGCCGCGGTCAGGGCGCGAGCGGGCGGCGGGGCGGGGCGGCGCGCACGGCTCCTCCACCCAGGTGACGCTGAGCAGACTCAGCGTGAAGCCCAGCGACACGCCGATGGCCACCGGCCCAGCGGGCCGCAGCACCGACAGCACCAGCGACAGCCGCATGGCCGTGACGGGATCGGGATCGGGACCGGCACCGGCACCGGGGGCGGTTACGGCCGCCGCTCCCGCTGGCGGCGCCGCCGTCCGACGTGTCACCCCCACGCCCCGCCCCGGGCGTCACACACTCCCGCCAACCGCCTGCGCTGCCCCCGTCGCGTCACCGCCGGGGGCGGGGCGACGGGTGGGGCGAGATGGTTGGGGTTCCGTGCAGCACTCTCATCCCGTACTCGCCCCCATCCCATATACCCCCATTCCGCACCACCCCCCCGGTGTGGTGGGGGACAGACGGGGGGGCGAGGCGAGTTCGCTGGGATGCCGCAGACCCCCCTAACGCTCACCCCCCATCGCTCACCCCCATCGCTCACCCTCCATCGCGCACAGCCCCATCTCGCACCCCTAATCCCACACACCCTCATCCCACCCCCTCATCCTGCTCCCCCTATCCCCCATACCTCTCTCCCACACCACCCACCCCGGTGTGGCGGGGGGCAGACGGGGCAAAGTTGCTGGGACACGGCAGCCCGCCCCCCCAATCCTGCACCCCCTATTCCACACACTCCCAACCCACACACCCCCAATCCACACACCCCAAACCCAAACACCCCCATCCCAAAAAACCCTATCCCGCAACCTCCCAATCCTGCACACCCCCGTCCCGCATCTCCCCATTCTGCACATCCCAATCCTGCACACCCCCATCTTGCACCCCGATCCCACAACACCCCCATCCCATACGCCACATCCCGCTCTCCTCCCCATCCCGCACTCCCCCTCCCAAAAACCCCCATCCTGTACACCTGCCAATCCTGCACCCCCCAGTGTTGCGGGGGCAGGCTGGGGAATGAGGGAGCAGCAGGACAAAGTTGCCCCCTTCTCCCCGCATCCCGCATCGCCTGCTGTGATGCAGGGCAGGCAAGGAGCAAGGAGGGCAGTGGGACAACAGATTCCTGGTGCTCTAGAACAGCCATGTTCCCCTTCTCAGATCGCTGCCCCAGGTCTGGCAGAAAGCGCAGGCAGCAGTGTTGGACTCTGCTCAGGTGGCCCCAGGAGGTGACAAGTGACCACAGGTAGCTCTGAGGTAGAGTAGCATCAAAGGGCAGTCCACGGGATGCAGCAGGCAGCTGGGCATGCTGGGCACCTGGATTTAGCAGGCAGCTGGGCATCTGGGAGCAGGTAGGTGTGCAGCAGGCACAGGAGCAGCAAAGCTCACCCCATGGGATGCAGCAAGCATGCTGGGCACCTGGATCTAGCAGGCAGCTGGGCATGTCAGGCACCTGGGAGCAGGTGTGCAGGGGGCAAGCAGTGGTCAGGAGACCTTTGGATGCAGAGCAGCAAACTGTCCCCAGGCAGAAGGAGGGTGAGCAGAGCAGCAGGAGGTCCCAGGGGACCCCTCAGCAGCCTGCGAGTCCAAATGGAACCAAAGAGGTGGGCTCCTCCAGCTGGGGCTGGAACACCATCCCTCTACGAGCACAAAGTCACGGTCCTGCTGGCCACTGGAAAGAGCCCCTGGGCAGGTAGGGGCTGAAGGAACTGGCTTGGAAATTGGCAGAGTTTGCCACACACATGAAGCCTCCGGTGCAGGAATGATCCAGCCCAGAAGCTGAAAGACCAGCAGCCTTACATGGCTGCTCTGCACCAGGCGTTACTGAATAAGGACAAGGAGGAGGACCCATCCTGTCTGCCCATTCCCAGCCCATGGCTCTGCTACCAGCAACCTCACAGCTGTCAGGGCTCTCAAGTGCCCCTGGATTTACTCTGGCTGCTGGGGAGCAAATCCTCCACCACTCACGAAACCCAGCCTCCCTGCCCCGGGAATGCTGGTGGCTGCAGAGCACGGCAGGCCACTGAGGACATGTGGAAGGCCACTCGGCTCCAGGGACTCTTTCATTTTCTGGAACAAAGCAGCCTGTTTTCATCAGGAAGCATTTGGCAGCATCCCACATCCCAGAGATATGGGACCATCATCCAAGCTTGGCTCATTTTCACAGGCCTTTTTCTCCTGAATAGGCCAAGACAAGTAATAGGCAAAGGCAGTCACGTGAACGGCAGTATAATGAAGAACATATAAAAACTGGAAACAAAGAGAACGCTATGGGATGAGGAGATGCCAGAAGGGAAAAGATGCAGAAGTAAGAAATGAGCAGAGATTTTCCATGGACAAAGGCCAAAAAGCAGGCATGATCATAAACAACCAAGCCGCTTGCTTTCTGTACGCAGAGAACCGTGGTAGAAATTGAAGTATTTGATTTTCTTTGCAGGCTGGAGTATTGTCCATTGGTCACCTTACTCAAACCTGAATGGTTTTATAGGAGGTTTCCTTATGAAATGACCCTCTTGACCTGCGCTTTTGTTTAGATAGAGACTCAGACTGGGCAGAGCCCTAAAGTTTTCAGAAATAAGACTCTGAGCACATAAACACTGAATGGAGATGAAGATGTAGTCAGAGCAAACACCTCCCAGGGCGCTCCAGGGCAGTGGCCAAGTCCTGGACCCCCATGCCTGGCCCCAGGAGATCCTGTGCAGGAAGCAGCCAGCAGGCACTGCGCCGTTCCTCTGGCAGCCCCTTTGCAGCCCCCTGCCAGCTGCAGCTCCTGCCTTTGTCTCCTGTTGGCTTGGGGCTGAAAAGGGACTGCCAGGGGAACAGCCGCTGCTGCCAAGAGGCTTCTTCCTGCCAGGATTTCCCATGGGGTCTCTGGACACTGCAGCCAGGAGGTGCTAGATCTAAGGAGCTCTGCTGACGGCCATGTCCAGCTGCTCACAGGGGGATGGGCAGCCCCTATAGAATCATAGAATCACTTGGTTGGAAAGGACCTTTGGGATCATCAGGTCCAACCATACCTGCCCACAACTAAACCACATCCCTAAGCACTCCATCTACCTGTCTTTTAAACACCTCCAGGGATGGTGACTCAACCACCTCCTTGGGCAGCCCCTTACAGTGCCTGACAACCCTTTCAGTGAAGAATTTTTTCCTGATGCCTAATCTGAAACTCCCCTGGTGCAACTTGAAGATATTTCCTCTTGTCCTATCACCTGTCACTTGTGAGAAGAGACTAACACCCACCTCACTACAACCTCCTTTCAGGTAGTTGTAGACAGTAATGAGGTCTGCCCTCAGCCTTTTCTTCTCTAGGCTAAACAACCCCAGTTGTTTATCAGCCGTTCATCATAACACTTGTTCTCCAGTTCTTTCACCAGGTTCATTATCCTTCATTATGTCCTTCTTGTAGCAAAGGGCGTAAAACTGAGCACAAGATTCGAGGTGGGGCTTCACCAATTCTGAGTACAGGGGCACAATCACCTCCCTGGCCCTCATGGCCAAGATGCTGTTTCTGCCACAGGCCAAGATGCCATTGGCTCTCCTGGCCACTTGGATGGGGCATGGCAGAACCAGATGGCATGGTCATGGCATCGGACAGCACGTCACAGCATGGCACTGCTGGCGGAGCAGAGGGAGGGCAGCGAGGGGCTGCTCTCTGCCACTCACCCAAGGCCGGCTGGGACCAGGGCAGCGTGCAAGGGTGGCTGGGGAGCTCCGGGCTGGGCAGGGCTGCAGGCAGGGCTAAACAGCCCCAGTTCCCTTAGCTGCTCCTCGCAAGACTTGTTCTCCTGATACAGAAAATGCCAGCAAATAAACTCTCTAAGACTCATTTTGGAGTTTTAGAAAGCAAGCATCCTTTATTTCAGCACTGGGCACATGAGGGAACGATTTCCATCAATCATGTGCGACAACACAAGAGCCAGTCACAGAATATATATCCAACTTATACACATATGTATAAATTCTCTCCGAAATCTCATGCATCTCTTTCCAAGGACAACAGCTAAGTCTCTGCTCATTAGAGCTTTGATGCTAGTTCTCTGTCCAATCTTGCATTCTTAGATAAGGAAAGAAGCATTGTCTGGGAACAGCGCTGTTTAAAACGAAGTACTATCAGAAGAACAGTCTGTCTAGATATAGATATATATCTAGGTGCTCCCGAGGTGCCTCCCTGCCCATACCACCGGGCCCCTCCCAAGCCCTGGCCCCACGCCCCGCCTCTGAGTGGAGCCCCCGCCCCCATCGGAGCCCCCGCCTCCTCATCAGGCCCCGCCCCTGCCGGCGCGGTGACGCGAGGTGCGCGCGGCGGAGCTGTCCGCTCAGCACCGCGCGCCGCGCCGCCAGCATGCGCGAGGGCCGGGAGCGCGGGGCGCCGCGGGGCCGCCGCCGCCGCGGGACCCACAGCGCAGGTTGGCCCGGGCGGGGCGGGGCGGGGCTGCGGGGGGGTGGGGGGGCAGCACGTGGGGACCCGGGAGGGGGAAGGGGCAGCGCGGGGCCCCCGTGGGTAGGGCTCGGGCAACGGGGTCGCGGCACCACCCGCCCCTCGCCCGCCCGCGGGAACAGAGGGAGGAGCGCGCGGGGCCCCCGGCATCCCGAACAAAGAGAGGGGCGGAGCGGCCCCGGCGGCCCTTGCGGCTTTCACTTAGCAACGCCGCGGCCGCCCTGCCGGCCCCGGCATCCCGGGGAGGGGAGCGGGGTCCGAGCGCTGCCCGCGGCCCCCTCGCCCTGCGCCCCACTGAGAAGGCGCGCGGGGGGGGGGGGCGGCGGCGGTGGCGCGGTGAGGGGGGGCGGGGGGCGGCAGCGGAGTCCCGGCGCCAATGAGCAGGCGCTGGGCTCCCCTAGCAACAGCGCCCGCGCCAATGGGCGCCGCGGGCTGCCCAAGCCCTGCCCGAACTGCTCGCATCCCTGCCCGAGCCCTACCCGAACTGCCCCAGCCCTGCCCGCATCCCTGCCCGAACTACCCGAGCCCTGCCCAAACTGCCCCAGCCCTACCCGAGCCTTGCTCACAACCGTGCCGAAACTCCCCAAGCTCTGCTTGCATCCCTGCCCTCAGCCCTACCCGAGTCCTGCCCAGCCCGGAGCTCCCCAGCCACCCTTCCCTGCTTCCCTGGACCCAGGCAGCCTGAGGAGAAGGGCAGAGAGCAGCCCTTCGCTGCCCTCCCTCTGCTCTGCCCACTGTGCCATCCCATGTCATGCCGTCCCATGCAATACTCACACCAGCTGGCTCTGCTGTGCCCCATCCAAGATGCCATTGGTCTTCTTGGCCTGTGTCAGAAAGTGTGGCCAGCAGGACCAGGGAATTGATTGTTCCCCTGTACTCAGCATTGGTGAGGCCCCACCTCGAATCTTGTCTTCAGTTTTGGGCCCTTCACTACAAGAAAGGCATTGAGGTGTGGGAGCGTGTCTGGAGAACCGCAATGAAGGCCGTGAAGGACCTGGAGAACAAGTGTTATGATGAGCGGCTGAGGGAACTGGGGTTGTTTAGCCTAGAGAAGGCTGAGGGCAGACCTCATTACTGTCTACAACTACCTGAAAGGAGGTTGTAGTGAGGTGGGTGTTGGTCTCTTCACAAGTGACAGGTGATAGGACAAGAAGAAATATCTTCAAGTTGCACCAGGGGAGTTTCAGATTAGGCATCAGGAAAAAATTTCTTCACTGAAAGGGTTGTCAGGCACTGTAAGGGGCTGCCCAAGGAGGTGGTTGAGTCACCATTCCTGGAGGTGTTTAAAAGACAGGTAGATGGAGTGCTTAGGGATGTGGTTTAGTTGTGGGCAGGTATGGTTGGACCTGATGATCCCAAAGGTCCTTTCCAACCAAGCGATTCTATGATTGCAGCCCCCTTGGCACAGCCAGGCAGATAGAGTCCGGCTTTCACTCCACACGGCATCGCCTGTCCCTGTCAGGGCAGCAAGGGCTGGTGCATCGCTCCTGGGCTCTACGGTTAAAGTCCAATCCTGATTAGCATCCTCCCAGTGGCTCAGACAGGGCCGGCAGGGGCCCAGCACTCAGCTGCCTGCTCCCTGACCGCCTGCATCTCCAGGATTAGGTGCTGCACAGCTTCCCCAGGGGATTTGGCCTGGCTGGTGTTTCCCTCCCCAGACGGAGCGGGGGAGGAGGTTGGTGTTGGGGGTGCTGGTGGAGTTCGCCCCAGGCAGCAGTGAGGTGCTGGGCAGTGGAGAGGTGTGACTGCAGTCTCAGCCCCTTTTCCTGCCCCTTCCTGGTGTCTGGTTTTGTGAGCCATCCTGTGCTCGCTGCTTAAACGTGGCACTTGGAAAGAACCAGTGCTGGTGTGGGGACAGCCAGTGATAGTAAAACCATCCTAAACCAACTGAGCCCCGAAAGGTGCCAGGGGAGCAAAGGGATGCTGGCAGCAGCTCCAGGTGGGAGTGGGCAGACGGCTGCTGTAATTAGGTTTAAGCTGGAGCTGGATCAGTCTTTGTGGAGGATTATGACCCCTCTGTCTATGGAGGCACTGTGGGAGACCTGGCGTCCGCCTACTCAGTGTCCCAGTGTGGCCATGGCATTACGGGTGAGCCCGTAGGTAAGGAGTAGCACTAACCAGAGCTGGTCCCCCTCTGGCCCTGCGAGCTAGCGTGGGAGGACTGTATCCAGCACGGGGCCTGCTTTGTTTTCACAAGGACACTAGGAGCTGGAGCGGCGATGAAAAGTAGCCAGAAATATGATTAGAGGATTGGAGAAAATGCCTTGGAGTACAAGCTTTAAGAGCTCAATCTGTTTAGCCTATAAAAATAGAAGTCTGATGGGTGACTTAATTACCAAGCATAATTACTTCACAGCCAGAAAATACCAGGTAATGGAGGTCTCCCTTTAATTGAGCAGAGAAAGGGTGTTGGAGAGCCAGGGGCAGGAAATTGAAGCTGTGGACACGTTATAAAGTTCCATGTCCTGGCAGTGAAGCTCCCCTGGGCTGTGGACAGGCTCCCCAGGGATAGTGCATCCCTGCAGACAGTCTTTGGCTGACTCAGTCTGTGCTCCCACAGGGTGGGGTGGATGAGGCTGTTCTCCCATTTCCTTCCTTCCCACCTGGGTCACAAAGGCCTGGAGCGGGTGCCAAGTAGTAGGCATCGCCATCAAGCATGTGCCAGTGGTGCCTCCATGTCCCTTCTCTCTCTCTCTCACCAGCTGGTGCAGGTGCCAAGGCACAGCTTTGCTGGCAAGCAATGGGGCAGAAGTGGAGATTTTGATGCCTCTCCCAGGAGTCCCCAGAGCCATGACTGCAACTGTGCAAACGCTGCGGTTCAAGCTGCTGCCGCATGAGCCGGACCAAGAGTGGGGGCACAGCTGCCAGCAGGAAATTGAGCGTCGCTACCAGGTGGTACCCTCGGTGGTGTGCGCCATGTGCTGCCTCTTTGGCATAATCTACTGCTTCTTCGGTAAGCCAGGCTAGCCCAGCACCTGGCAGGGCAAGCAGGGAGAAGGGCAGGGGGCAGGCACGGGGATGTTGGCCATCCATGCCCTAACTGCAGGGGTCTCTCCACAGGCTACCGCTGCTTCAAGGCCGTCATGTTCCTGACAGGACTGATGTTTGGCTCCATCATCATCTTCATGCTGTGCTACAAGGAGCGGGTGCTGGACACGCAGCTGAGTGTGGAAGCCTCAGTGGGAATTGGGCTGGGCATCGGGGTCCTGTGTGGGCTGGTCACCATGCTGGTGCGCAGCGTCGGCCTCTTCATGGTGGGGCTTCTCCTGGGGTTGCTGCTGGCAGTGGCCACTCTGGTGGTGATGGAGCAGTTCTATCACCCATCGACAGTGTGGATCCCCATTGCGCTGCTTCTGGGTGTGGGGATGCTCTTTGCCGTCCTCACCCTACAGTGGCAGCGCTTCTTCACCACCCTCTCCACTGCCGTCTTCGGCAGTGCCATCATGACTGTCACTGTTGACTATTTCATCGAGCTCTTCCTCCTGGTGCAGTACATCTATGAGCGCATTAAGGTGGCCCCTGCTCGCCCTGTGTGCTGGTACAGCTGGGTCATCCTGGGCGTCTGGCCACTCCTCACCATGCTGGGTGTGCTGGTCCAGTGGAAGGTCACAGCTGAAGGTTACTCCCACACTGAAGGTGCGTAGAGGCTAGAAGAGATGGATGTGGCGTAGGGTGGGTGCAGGAGCTGGGGGGCCAGAGTCAGAGTTCCCAGTGCCTGGTTTGCCTGCACAGCTAAGGAGTTGGGAACTCAGCAGGGACATGGCACAGCAAGGGAAGGCCTGAGTGTGCAAAGTCTGGGCTGGTTTGGGTGCAGGGAGGATTTCAGGGGGCTCCCTGGTGCTCACAGGCCTTTCTGCCCTGCAGTGATCATCAGCCGGCAGCAGCGCCGCGTACAGCTGATGCGCATCAAGCAGCGGGAAGACCGAAAGGAGAAAAAGAAGAAGCGAAGACCCCACCACCCACCGCCCCACCAGCACAAAGCCCACCCGCCTGAGCCCGCCTACCGCCGCAAGCCCAACCCCGTGCGCCGCTTCGATGGGGACGTGCTCTCCCCTGTGAGTCCCGCATCCAGGGTAGAGATCTCCCCTGGCCTCCACGGCCCTTCTTCGTCCATGCGGGCAGGCTGGGAATCAGAGGGGGAAGTGCCTGGGGGGTGACTGGGTCCAGCTGGCATCTGGGCTTCTTGAGGAACAAGGACAAGACATCCCAGGGGCTGGGCAACTCAGCTGGGGCTGAGCTGGGATGTACCTAGCATGGAGAACCTGAGCCTTTGCAAGCAGGTGTAAACTAGTAGCCAAAAGCGCTGCAGCTGGAGTAGACATAGGTGGTGGGCAAAGTGTGAAGTGTGTGCCTGCTACAGCCAGCAGGCTGTAGAGGGCCTGACTGCTGGGGTGGGAAGGATTGCACAGGGCTGGTTCTGGGGGGCTGCTGCAGAGCTTAGAGTGGGATGGAGTAGGCCAGGAGCAGACCCCTCCCTTCACTTTGTATCTCCCCTCTCTCAAACAGAGCTACATCCAGAGTTTCCGAGAGCGGCAGACGGGGCCAACTGTCAACAGCCTCATTGCCAGCACGCACGCCGTGGTGGACCTGGACTATGACTGCAGCTCCACAGTGCCCCTCACCACGGGCTCCGGCCCCGCCGTGCGGGTATAAACCAACCCAGTGACCTCAAGCAACACCAGCACCCCAGCCTGCTCTGACAGACCCTCTGGGACAGGCAGGGCTGTGCCCTTGGCCTTGGGTGGCCGTACGTGCCTCGGGGCTGTGGATGGAGACCCTTCCTGGGGACTTGTGGGACCTGGCTAGGCAAGCCTTGGCCACCTGCGGCGTCCAGAGGTCTGGGGGAGCCCTCTGGCAGGGACTCAGCCCAAGAACCTGGGACACCAGCACCCATGGACACATGGTGCAAGTGGCTCTGCTGGGGCAGGGTGTCCCCGAGCCCCTGCTGCTGCGTGTTTCCCCATGGCCTGGACATGCTCATTCTGCATCCTAACATCTCCCTCCCCATGTTTGAGCCCCCTTTTCTTGTGAGCAGTTCCCTGCGCCTGCCCCCACCCCATCACACACCCCCAGCGACTCCCCAAGTGCCTGTGCCCCACAACCCTTTCTCAAAGAGCAGGTCCACCAGCCCTTGCTCCCCCAGGGACTCCCCTGAGCATGTGTGTCCTGTCCCACCCTGACCCTGAGAGCAGTTCCCAGGCAGTGCTTCCCAAAACCTGCCTCCTCAGAAGGTTCCCCTGCCCTAGACACACTCCCTGTCCCCTAGAGTGGCTCACCTCCCCTGCTTTTCCCAAACTGGTTGGGAGTGTTCCTGGGGCTGAAGCTGCCAGGGCCAGGTGGTTCCTGTGAAGATGCTGCTGGGGGTGATGCCGTGTGCACCTCCCCAAAATGTTTTAATGGGAGACGGGACACTGGATCTAGCCTTTGGGCAGAGGCTGGGCTGCCTCAGGGACACGGGGACCCCCGTGACATCAGAGGCCGTCGCTGTTTTGCTGGCGACTGGATTTTATAATGGCCGGGGGGGTGGGAGGGAACTGGGGTCGGGCTGAGCCTCCGGCTGGGGCAGGGTAGGACAGGAGCCCCTGCCCAGAGCACCGCTGCGGGCAGAGGCTCCCACCTTGTATATATTTCTCTTGCTGTGATTTGTAATTATTTATTATGGAGTGAGCCAGGACTTCCCCATGGCCAGGCAGGCAGGATGGTGGCAAGACTGGACCGCGGTGCCCCCTTACTTTGGAAGGCCCCCAAGCCCAGCTTGGCCAGCCCCACTACCCCAGGAACTGCATGTTTCTGCCAGGCAACCCTGTCCCTGCAGCGCTGCCGTCCCCATTTTCAGTCTCTTTTGTAAATGTGCCAAATGCTGCCGAGGCCACGGCCACACAGTAAAGAGCCTTTCAGAGCCCGGTGTGCAGGGCTGGAGGCTGTGCCGGAGAGCTGGGGTGAGGGGGAACCCCGAGGGCTGGGCTCCCCAGGGATGTTAGATGGGGTGCAGAGCAGTTCTACCATCCCTTCTCCTAAAGGGATCCCAGTTCACTGTGGCAGAAGAAGCCATGTCAGAAAAAAATACTATTTAATGCACAGGCCTGAGGACAGATCAGGCTGGGGATGGTGTCCTTGTGTCCGTGCATCCTGAGAGAAGCGTGACCCCATCTCCCAGCAGCAGTGTTTGTCCTTCTGTGTGCAGCCCTTGAGCAGCACATCCTGGCTCCTAGCTCCCTGCAGGGACAATGGGAGTCAGGGAGAGCTGCAGCATCCCCAGAGCTGGTGGGACACCCAAAATGAGTGTCCCAGCAAAGGAGGGCACAGACTTCCATATCAAGCCTGCTCCCCCTACCCCAGCGCTCAGACCCTTGCAAGCAGTGGGGTGTGGGGACAGAGCCCCCAGTGTCCCTCCATTGTGAGACATGGCAGCATTGCCAGCTCCCAGTGGTGATTCCCCGGGGTGCCTCCTCACCTTCCACAAGGAGCCGGGCTGTGGAACGGTCATCAAAGGCATCACAGGTATAAGAGTCCTCATCCTCAGGGCCTACGTGGTGGATGATGAGCGTGCGGTAGCAGTCCAGGTTGCAGATCTCATACTTGTCACTAGCAAAAATCTCGGTGTCCCCACGGAGCCAGCGCACCCGGCCCCGGGCATGGGACACGGTGCACTCCAGCGTTGCCTTGTGCCGTGCCAGCACTGTCTTGTCCCGCAGTGGCTTCACGATCCGAATGGGCAGTTCTGGTGGGGGGGCAGCCATCAGCATCACAGGGACAGTGGGCACCCATAGGACCCCTTGTGCCAACCTCAGCACATCCCAGTGCCAGAGCCCCACTCCAGTACCTTCCACCTGCAAGTGGGCCTCTGAGAAAGCTGTTCCAGCCGCAAAGCGGATGAGTCCTGAGTCCTCCGGCTGCACACCACACAGCAGCAAGAAATGCCGGGTCCCTGGGGAGGGAGAGGCTGGTTCAAGGGACAGTGACGGGCACCAATGGCAGGTGGTGAGGGGGCAGGGACCCCCCATTTGTCCACACAAACTCCCCTTGCTCGAATTCACCCCTCCCAGCACCGAACTGGGTGCAGGAGAGAGTGCAGCCTCTGGTGGCACCCCTTCACCCCCACCTTCTTGCCGTATCTTCACCATGCTGGAGACCTTGATTTTCTCTCCTTTCCGGAACCACTCGCCTTTCACATCCCCATGTGACACCTCGCAGGTAAAGACAGCATTGTCACCCTCCTTCACCTGGGCATCCTGCAGGTCGTGTGTGATGCAGACCCGGCGCTCTGCAGGGGGGAGGGGTAGGGTACAGGGCAGTAAAGGGCAAGGGATTGCAGGCAACGATCACAGCATTTGGGACTGCAAGCCCTGGGAGGGAGTCAGCCGTACCCTTAATGTGCAGCGTGGCAGAGGCCTGGCAGTCACCGGCATCGCAGGTGTAGGTGCCAGCATCGGCCAACTCACAGCGGCTCAGCTGCAGGACACGGCGCCGACCCGCTGAGTAGATGCGGCAGTTGGGCCCTGGCCGCAGCTCCTGCCCATCCTGTCAGGGAAGCGTGTGCTCAGGGTGCAAGCTGGCAGCATCCCGCTGCTTCACAGCCCCCCTGCCCACAGCCCAGCAGGTAGGGCAGCACATGGGGGGCGAAGCAGGGAAGAAGATGCAGTTGGGCACTGCCAGAGGGGATAGAGGTGAGCCCTCACCTTGAACCACTTCACCTCCACGCTGGGGCGAGACAGCTCACACTCAAAGCTGGCAATGCCTGTCTCTGGGATCCCCAAGTCCCGGGGGACCCTCACCATTGTTACAGGAGGCTCTGAGGGGGAAGGACATAGGAGGGGGAGGTTTAGTAGGGGAAAGACTTGGGGTTGTGGGGACAGGGAGGTGTGCCTAGGACTACTCAGCAAGGGGCAAGGGGGCACTGCCATGGGCAAGCACACATCACTGGTGTCTCAGCTGGGTCTGGACCCAGACCCTGGCTGGGGTTTCCCCACTACTGAGCTCACTTATCCTCCTTTGGAACAGAGGGGCACCTGCCAGCAATATACCTGGAGTGGCCCAGTTCAACCTTGGCATCTCCGCTGGGATTAATGTCTGCAGGATGGGCAGCACCAATGCCACACATCCCTCCCACCAGTGCCTGCCCAGTGACTGTACCCCGCACAAGCAGGCGGGCGCTGCAGCGCAGGTTGTCAGCGGTGAAGGTGATAGTTCCTGAGTCCTCCAGTGACAGCCCCTCCAGTGTCAGGCTGTGACTGCAGCCAGTGGCGCTGATCCGGCACATGCTGCTGGGCTTCACCCGGATGCCATCCCGTGTCCAGACCCCAGGCACATCAGGGTGAGACAGCTCCAGGTAGAAGGTGGCCGTCTCCTTCTCAAAAGTTTCCACATCTGCCAGTGGTGTCCGTATCGATACCTTCCGGGCTGCAAGGGGCTCGTGTTCATGAATGGGTCCCGACTCCACTCCAGAGACCTCAGCTCCCCAATGTGTGCTTGCTGGACTGATCCTCTAAACCCAGTCCTTTTTACCAGGCACTCAGCCTTGTCCATTCCTGACCTCAATGTTCATCTCCCTGCTTGACCACCCCTTCCAGCAAAATACCAACTCTGCCCACGCTCCCTCCTCCAGCCTGCAGCATCCTTGCAGCAGACTGGTGCTCTTCCCATCCCCATCCTTATCTCCATCTTGTCCCTGACACAGTACTCACGCTCCACACAGAGTCTGGCCTGCGTGCGGTCGTGCAGACTTTCACAACGGTAGGTGCCACGGTCAGCAGGGACAAGGCAGCGGATGGTGAGGGTGCGCCTGCACCCCAACTCCTCCATCTGGTACTTGCTGCCCGGCTGGAGGAGGATGCCCTGCTTCAGCCACTGCACCTCAGCGGTCTCATGGCTCACCTCCACCTCCAGGCATGTGTCCTTCTCCTCCTCCACCACCATATCCTGCAGCTTCTGCACAAACAGCACCTGCGCCTCTGCATGGCCCATGCACCGGGTCAGCATTTGTTCCCAGGGTTGTGCCCTGGGCTCTACCCCAGCCTGCTCCTGCCCTCTCACCTTGCACGCTCAGCCGGGCTGTGCTCACCAGCCCCTCAGCATTGGCAGTCACAGTGGCTGCGTCGCCTGGCTGGCACTGCCGAAGAGTGAGGCTGTGGCACAGCCCACTCCTTGTCACCACCCGCAGTTTGCTGGGGACCACGGGCTGGCCGTTCAGCTGCCAGGTCACAACCACGTCCTCAGGGGATACCAGGCATTTGAAGGTGGCATCCTCCCCCTCTAGCACCGTCAGGCTCTGCAGCTCCTTGACGATTTCCACCACCCTGGGGACTACAGTTTGGGGTGTTGGGACATAGCACTGAGGAACTCCCTGTCCTGCAGAACTGCTGAGCATCCCTACACCTCCTTGCCATTGCAGTGTCCAGCTTCTCCTCTGTCTCAATGGCAAAGGAGTCCCTGGGGTTGTGACCACGCCCCTGGGCACAGCTCACCCTGCACAGTCAGCATCGCCAGTGTCCGGTCATCGTTGGACTCGCAGCAGTACTCGCCAGCATCCTCAGGCTCCACGCGTCTCAGCACCAGCGAGCGCTCTCGCCCCTCTGCCACCATCTGCCAGCGGGGGCCAGGCACCAGCGCCCGCCCATCCTTCCGCCACACCACATCACCCCGCACCTTGCAGAGCTCACACCACAGCACCACCCGCTCACCCTGCCGTGCATGCACATCCGATAGCCCACGTAGAAACTTCACCTGCAGTTCTGCACAGCAAAACCCCTGAGTTGGCACCTGCTGCCACCACAGGGGTTCCCTAGGCACCCCCACCAGGCCCTGCCACCCACCTCGGACGCACACATCAAACTGCATTTGGTCATGGGGGGAGAGGCAGGTGTAGACACCAGCATCCTCCTTGGTCGCGTTGTGGAGGATGAGGCTGTGCACACGACCGTCTCTCCGGAGCTCACAGTGCTCACCAGCCACCACTGCCTGCTGTGGGCCCAGCCAGGTGACATCAGCTCGCTCCGTGGAGGTGACAGCGGAGAGCACAGCGCTGCTGCCCTCCAGCACCAGCAGCTTCTCCCGCTCTTCCCGTTTGTTCACAAACAGCACAGGTGCTTCTGTGCCAGAGGAGCATCAGGCTTAGCTGTGGCCCTGCCGGCAGCACTAGCATCTGATGGGAGCATGAAGCATCCTGACACAGGGCAGGGGATCGCTCCTGCCCCTGGCACAGGTGAGGAACACCTCCAGGCTCACCTTTCACATGCAGCGTGAAGTGCACCTCATCATCACCAGCATCACAGAAGAAGATGCCACTGTCACCCAGCTCCACTTGCTTGATGGTGAGGCTGCGTGTGGGGCCCTCACTGCACACCAGCAGCCGCCCACCCGAGCGCAGCATCTGTCCATTCTTCTGCCACTGTGCCACTGCTGTCTCCGGGGACAGCCGGGCCACCAGTGTCACACTGTCCCCCTCCAGCACCTCCAATGGGCTCTGCACCTCTTCCTTGTTGACAATGCGCACGGGCTGAGCTAGGTGGGAGGGGAGGACAAGGCAGGGCTCAGGGTTGTCCCCGTGGTGTGGGGCAGCTCAGGGACAAGCAGAGAGGCAGCAATACTCTCACTGCATCATCATGGGGCAAGGAGTGTTGTGGGACTGATGGGGGTCATGGAGCATCCAGCTGCGGGTTGCAGTGGGGTTGGCTGGGGGTTATGGTGGGACCAGCTGGGGGTCCTGGTGAGGCAGGCATGCAGGCTGGCGGGGTCTGGCAGGACTGGTGACAGAGCCCATTGCTCTGTATCCCTCCCAGCACAGGCAGCTCAGCAGCTGGGTTGGGCCCATAAATTTCAGTGTCTCCCTGATCCCAAATGTCTTGCTGGGTAGCCAAGACACCTGCCTATGCCAAGCCCTTTCCCACCCTGTCCAGCTCTTGGTCTCCAGCTGATAAGGGTCTGGGCTGAGCTCAGGCCTTGGCAGCCAAAGCAGGATGAGCGGCGCCTGGGAGCTGGCCAAGGCTAAATTTAACAAACCCCTGGCTGGGGGAGGCAGGAGGGACATGTCTTGCCATGACCCTGACATGCCTGTTCCTGGCTGATAGCTCCTGTCAGGTTGGGTACAGGGCTCCTGCCTGCCTCCGCTGTCATGGTCCCCCCCCTCACCCAGGGCTGCGGCATGATCCCACTGTACTGGGGGTCTCTGGGATGCTGAGCTCCTGCATGCTCACCTGACACCTCCACACTTGTCACTGCACAGTCGCTGGCAGCATCACAGACGTAGCACCCTGACTCGCTGGGCTGTGCCCCATGGATGGTGAGCTGCCGCAGCACCCCATGGGCCTCGATGTGCACCCGCTCACCCGGCTGCACCTCCTGGCCATCCCGGAGCCAGCGCACAGTGGCATCCGGTCGGGAGAGCTCACAGGTCAGCACTAAGTCTTCCCCAGCCACCAAAGAGCGATGCTCCGTCATGCCTGTGCTGTCCACAATGGTCACTGGTGGCTCTGGGACTGGAGAGATGGGCTGTCACCATGGGAGAAGTAGCCTGTGCCAGGTGCTGCAATGGCTGGATCCTGCCTGGACCTCCTTAGGCTGCAGCTGGGCAGTGCAGGGGTTTCCGCAGAGCCCCTGCTGGGTGCAGTCTGCTCCCCCCTCACCAGCTTCCCCATTCTCACTTCCCTCCATCAGCCTGGCAGCAGCCAAGGACCCACCTCAGTCCTTGCCTTGCCCTGCTGGCTGTCCCCCCCAGGACCTCCAGCTCACCTTCCACGGTGACGCAGAAGACAATGTTGTCATCACCAGTGTCGCAGAGATACTCCCCCGCATCCCTGCCCTTGGCACCCAGGATGACGAGGGAGCGGCATGTCCCATCCTCCTCCAGTCGCACGCGCCCTGTGTCCTGCAACTTCTCCCCATCCTTGTACCATTTCACCTCCCCATGGGCGTGTGAGAGGTGCACCTCCAGCACCAGATCCTCCATGGCCCTGCAGTGCCGGCAGGTCGGCAGGACATCTCTCTCCAGAATCCTGACCAGCGGGTCTGCAGCACCCAACACCAGCAGAGCTGGGGTCTCTGAGATCCATACACCCAGCACCCCTCACCAGGCTCTCCCCCAGCCTCTTGCTTACCCAACACTTGGACAGTAAACGTCACTCTGTCATTGATGGTGTCGCAGATGTATTTTCCAGAGTCCTCGGCTTGGGCCATGGGGATGAGCAGGCGGCGGTGGGCACCTTCCTCCTCCAGGACTAGGCTGCCCCCAGCCTCCAGTCTGACACCCTCCTTGGCCCAGTGCACAGGTGCATCTGCACGGGACAGCTCACAGCCCAGCATCACCGTCTCCCCTACGGACACTGTCACAATGGGGGGAGGTCTGCAAGGTTGCAGTATCCTCACTGGTGGCTCTGCAAGGATAGCATAGCTGTGATGCAAAGCAGTACAGGGGCAACATGGCCCTGAACACACCTCTGCTGCCAGCCCCAGCACCCAGAGTGTGGGCACCCACCGGCTCCGTCATCGTGGAGGATCTGGTTTCCCTCACCTAGGCTGGGAAAGACCCCATGGGCTGAATTTCCATCAGCTCCTCCCTGCTCCCAGGCCCCCACTGACCTAACACCTTGACATCAAAGGAGACGGCCTCATCCTTGGTCTCACAGATGTACTCGCCCATGTCCTCTGCGCTGCTCCTGGGGATGAGGAGGATGCGCCAGGCCCCCTCGGCCAGCAGCAGCAGGTTGTCAGTCTCATCAACCTCCAGCCCATCCTTGAACCACCTCACTGGAGCATCCAGCACGGAGAGCTCACACCGTAGCTCCAAGCGCCCCAGCGCCTGCACCAGCAGCTCCAGTGAGCGCTGCGAAGGGTGCAGGATCCTCACTGGTGGCTCTGCTGGGGAAATAAAGAAAGGGTGTGAGACCTGCTCTGTGCACTGCTCCTGGTTCTGATGTCCCTACTTACTGTCCCTTGCATCCCTGTTCCTGTAGGGATGTGCAGATGTTACAGCTTCTCAGCCCAGTGCAGGAGCTGATTGAGGGCAAGGGCAGAAGGCACATGGTGCCAGCCCAGCACAGCTGGAGGGGGGCACCACCAGCCCCTGGGAGAGCAGCAGCAGTGCTGGGAATGCTATGGCACAGAGCTGGGGCAGTACAGTCCTTCCCAGGACATCCCCGCTGCATCACCAACCTGCCACGGAAATGTGGTAAGAGACAGAAGCATCGCCAGCATCACAGACGAACTCCCCTGTGTCCTGTGGCTGGGCACAGGGCAGTACCAGCTGGCACTGCAGACCCTCCTGCTCCAGCACCAGGTTCTCGCCTGCCTCCACCTCCTGCCCGTCCTTGTACCAGTGCACCACAGACACTGGGCGGGACAGCTGGCACCACAGCTCCACACGCTGTCCGGCCACATAGCCATGAGGGCCCTCTTCATTGGAGCTGATGATCCTCACTGGTGCCTCTGTCAGGGGACAGACACATTGCGGGGGACTCAGCTGCAGTGGCAGGTGAGCCTCGCAGGAGCAGAGGCACCCTCTAGGCAGCTCACCTCTCACGGTCACCCTGAAGCTGGTGGCATCATCCCCAGCACTGCAGATGTACATGCCTGAGCTGGACAGCATGGCTGCAGGGATGTGCAGTCTCCGCGAGCATCCCTCTGAGCAGATGACCAGGCCCTCTGTCGGGACCACAGCCTCACCATCCTTCAGCCAGCAGACAGGGACATCTGAAGGGGATACCTGACACTCCAGCAGCACAGGCAACCCTACCAGCACCTCCTGGAGCCGCTGTGCCTCAGGCACTGGAGCAATGCAGACCTGTGGGGCTGAGAGGACCAAAACCCCGTGTCACTTGGCCTCCACCCTACCTGCCCTGGGGACAGTGGCCAGGGTTGTCACAGCCCTGCAGCAATGGCAACTGAAAGGCAAGGGAGCACCAGGGCTGGGGTGTGAGGTAGCATAACCCATGGGCAGGCAGCCTGGCTGTGCCTTGGGTTGCAGAGGAGCAGTGTGGCACAGGGCTCTGGGAAGAGATGGAGTAGGTGCCCTGCCTGCACCTTCATCCAGCCCAGGGGCACAGGCAAGGAGTTGCTCATGAGGAGCTGAGATGCAGTGGGATGGCAGTGTGAGCAGGGAGGCAGGGCAGAGGGAGAAAGGGGAGAGGACTGTAGCTGTGCATCACACCCACCTGCCACAGTGACAGTGTAGAACACAGAGTCCCCGCCAGCGTCACAGACGTACTCCCCCGTGTCCTGCGGCCGGGCACAGGGCAGCACCAGCTGGCAACGTGGCCCCTCCTGCTCCAGCACCAGGTTCTCATCTGCCTCCACCTCCTCCCCATCCTTGTACCAACGCACCAGGGCCTCTGAACGGGACAGCTGGCACCACAGCTCCACACGTTGACCAGCCCCATAGGCATGGAGGGCCTCCTCATTGGAGTTGACTATCCTCACCGGTGCCTCTGCCAAGGAGAGATGCAGGGTGCAGCTGGGATGTAAAGATCAGAGCAGGTGATAGTGGCATCACAGCCCTTTGTGGAGTGATAACTTTATGGGCTTGTTGGATTTAAGGCTGGAATGCACCCCGTCAAGCCCTGCATCCTGCATAGCACGAGCACTGGGCTGCCCTGCCCAGGGCTCCCTTTGCTCCTCACCTATCACTTCCAGGAGTCCTGCCCAGTTTCCAGCCTGGCTTTAAATCACTGCCATGCTCTGGCTTCCACAGTACCTGCCCTGCTCTGCCCCAGGACAAAGCTGAGGGATGGAGAAGGGGAGAAGCAGGTAAGCAAGTGCCTCACTAGCAATTCCCAGCACTGCTAATTGCCACCTGTGGTGCCAGCACTAGCCTCTGTGGCTGCCCTGCTGGGGGTTGCATCTCTCTCTCTGTTTTGGAGGCTGCCAGGTCCCTCCTGGTGCTTCGGCTAAGCCCTTGGCATTTGCTCACACTGCATTGCAGGCTTGTGGCTCACTAGTGGCCAGCATCCCCATCCTTCTGGTTCACTGAGACCTGGGACACCATGTCAGATCAGTGTTCGCTGAACACCACTGTTAATGGGTTGCACACAAAATGTGTGCCATTGCTCACATCTCCTGCTGACTTAAGTTGAAACTCTAAAGCCAGAGGATCTCCCAGTACACGCAATATGACCCACCCTTCTCTCTCCTGGGAAAAGGTCAGGATGTGGCTCCTGCCTGCAGCAAACACTACCTGCCCAGTCATGTGTGTTGCAGCAGGCTGTAGTTGGCCTGAGCTGTGCTATGGTGCTCCACCAGCCCACAGCTCTGGGCAGCACAAGGCACAGCCAGCACCAGAGCACACTGGTGGCCGAGCACTGACCTGCTCTTCTCACGGCCCATAGCTGCCTCGTGCTGGGCATCTGGGCTGCAAATTTCCCAGACAGTTTCCAGCCGTGATGCCCAGGCTCAGCAGTGCACTGCAGCCCCACAATGAGTGAGGGCAGCCCTGTGCCAATGGGCAGCGTTCAACCTGCGCCACGCTGAGCTGGCATCTGCCCAGCTTCCTGATCAAACGCTCAGCTGCTGCCTGTCTCTCTGGACCTGCTAAAAGCCATCACATTGCTGAAGTGCAGCTGGAGCTGTTGAATGGCACTGGAGTGAGGTGGGGATGATGTGCCAGCCCTTGGTGGGCAGCACCACTCTGGTCCCAGCCTTGCTGCCGGCTCAGAGGGAGCTCCAGTTCTTGGCAGCTGCTGGAAAACCCGGAGGCCTGTGGGGACAGCCAGGCTTGAGGCAGGAGGGCTCTGCACCACAACAGCCCCCAGGGGATAGCTGAGATGCCTCGGGAAAACCCATGCATGCCATAGCAGTGCTGCTTTTAGCAGCCAGCCTGGCACTTGTGTCAGAGAAATGCCAGTCTGAGCCTCCTGGCACCCACACTTAGCTCTGCTGGTGACACTGATGGCCAAAGACTGATCAAACCGAGTCAGCCTGTCTAAGACTCTTCCCTCTAAGTTATGCAAAGCTGCTCAGCTGAAAGGCTGAGCTTCAGCAGATGGTGTTTCCCCCTCCCACCCTAGGGAAGCTGAGCTCTCCATGCCCCACACCACCACAGGGTGCCCAGAGCATATGCTACTTGTCCTTCCCACTGGTGATTTTGCCTTTATCACACTAAAACTGTCTGTTCTTTACCCTCTCAGTGGTCACCACTTCACTGACTCTTCCAGCATCTCTTATCACTCATCCCATCTTCACTCATACATTCTCTGCCATCGGCTTTGGCACTTTGCCATATATTAGCACTGTGGAGAGGTTTTACTGCTGTGGTCATGGAGCCTTTTAAATGGGCTTTAGCTCTGGCCCAGACTGCCTTCCTGTGGTTTTAGGATTGTGGGTTTTGGGGCCAGTAAGGGGAAGCATTTCACTTGCTTTCAGCTTTCATTATCCTCTGCCAGCCAGCGGGCGGCGACGCCAGCAGCCCCTCCATGGCCGGGCAGCCACCACAGGACACCTTCCTGCTCACACACAGCAAACATCATCCAGTCGTCGGTATCCAGGCAACCGCTAATTTTCAGGTCAGCAATTAACACCGCCCATCAAAGGGATGTCCCACCGTGAGTCGCCCCGTGCCAGGTGCTGAGCTCTCATACCCACTATTTTTAGGAATTCAGAGGAGAGCTTGTTTACAGGGCGTGGGAGAGGTCCTGCAAAGACCCCAGCACGGGGGTGCTGGGTGCCAGCCCTTGGGCACCCAAGAGTTTCAGACCAGCAGAACGAGTTGTCCCCTTTGCGATTCAGTCTGGGTGGTTTTATGGACCAAAGCTGCTGCAAAGAACCCGCCCACCTGACCTGCTGGTGAGGACCCAGCAAGACCATCTCTGCCAATCATCTGCCAACCCCAGGACAGCAAGCGACAGCCACACCATCAGCAACATGTGCTGTGGCACCCTGCACAGCCAAAGAAAGTCCCCCAAGGTGTGACCCCTCCAGCCCATCTGCATCACACCCACCTGCCACAGCAACAGTGTAGAAGACAGAGTCTCCACCGGCATCGCAGACATACTCCCCTGCATCCTTTGGCCGGGCACATGGAAGCACCAGCTGGCACCGTGGCCCTTCCTGCTCCAGCACCAGGCTCTCGTCTGCCTCCACCTCTTCCCCATCCTTGTACCAGTGCACTAGGGCTGCTGGGCGGGAGAGCTGGCACCACAGCTCCACACGTTGCCCAGACACATAGGTGTGGGAGGCCTCCTCATTGGAGCTGATGATCCTCACTGGTGCCTCTGATGGGAATAACATGGGGCTCAGCATGGGTGCCCAACTGATGGCAGTTTTCAGCTCCATCATGGGGGCAAGAAGAGGGGCAGGAGCACTGTCAGGAGGTGAAGTCCAAGCTCCCGTACACGGTCCCCAGCTCACCAGTCACTGTCACCACAAAGCTCACAGCATCATCTCTGGCATCACAGGTGTATGTGCCGGTGTCCGAGGGACCCGCTGAGCGGAGGAGCAGCCTCCGCACACAGCCCTCTTCTTGCACTGCAATAAAGTCATCCAGGGGCACGGCATCACCATCCTTCAGCCAGTGGGCAGGGGCATCTGGGGGCAACACCTGGCATTCCAGCAGCACAGGCATCCCCGCTGGCACCTCTCGGAAACGCTCAGCCTCAGGCACTGGGGCAATGCGGACCTCTGGGGCTGGGAGACATCACAGAGGGATGAGAAGCACCCTCCAACATAAGAGGCCCTGCTGCTCTTCTCCTGGCATGACCCCAGGACAAGTGCCCTGCTCACCTTGCACATGCAGTGTTGCTGAGTCCCGCACACTGCCAGATATGAAGGTGACCTGGGCCCCACTGTCAGCCAGCTGCACTCCCCGGATCAGCAGCGAGTGCTCCATCCCATGCTGTTGCATGCTGCACCGGCCACCAGTCTCTTCCTCACCCAGCCTGGCACTGTTGAGGAACCAGGCACCGTGCACTGCCGCCGACAGCTCCAGGGAGAACCACGCATCCTCACCGTCCCGCACTCGCACATCCTGCAGACCCCTCTCCAGGCGAGCTGCTGGAGCTGGAGCACAGCTGGACTCAGCCCTGGTGAGACTGGCCAGCAGCACACCATGGCAAACCACCCCAGCTGGCCTTTGGAGAGAGACAGGTCCCAGGCAAGGATCCCCAGAGCAGCCCCCTCACCAAGATGCACAGAGCCAGGAAACTCCACAGGGTTGCTCCTGCCATGCTCGTTGACAGCACAGATGCGGAAGCAGTAGTGGGCCTCCCGGGGCACGCTGTCACCCAGCACTCGCACGTGGCCGGGCAGGTCGGTGGCAAGGCACTGCACCCAGTCACCCCCTGCCGCCTCCCGGCGCTCCAGCAGGTAGCGGCTGGGGGAACGAAGGTGGGCATCGGGCGCGGGACACCATGTCAGCAGGGCCTCGTTGCTCTCTGCCACGCTCATCTCGGCTGCCACTGGTGTGCTTGGGGGGTCATGCTTCACACCTGCAAGTCACAGCCCATATTGCCTGTTTGGGAACAGCAGCAAGGCTCCCAGTGGGGTGGCAGGAGGGCTGAGTTGGACTACACAGCCTCTTTCTCTGGGAATCCTCTCCTCTCTCTGTTGGAGAGGATGGAGAAGACAGAGAGGATGGTGTTGCTCCTGTGTATCACGGTGGTGTTTACAGGGGTTTGTGAGTGCCCTGGAACCCTGCTAAAAAAACCCTTCCCCTAAAAGCCATCACAGCATCACATTCCAGGTGTAGTGGGTGCCCATCCCATCTCTGCCCTGTGTCATCCACCATGAATGGGCAGGACAGAGGATGCAGGGTGCCTCCAAGCATGGGACTTACATTTTACCCGGAGCTGGGAGGACGTCTGTGACTCTCTGACAGCAAAGGAGATGATGCCTGCATCCTGACGGGTGACGTGTACCAGCACCAGGAGGTGTGTCCTGCCGAAGCTCTTCAGCACAGTGCAGGGTGACTCATGTAGCTGCAGCCCATCCCGGCTCCAGCAGATCCCCTCCAGCTCCTCCCGCGTCTCCACACAGAAAACTGCATTTTCACCCTCCATCACATCAAGCTTCCTCGGCAGTCTCTTTGTGATCACCCCTATGGGAAGAGATGAGTGAGGAGGGCTGGGGAGGGAGGCTGGGGAGCAGAGTGAGCTTGCTGGGGTGAGAGAGAAGAGGAAGAAGAGAAGGAGTTCAAGGAGGGGCAGCAGCTGGAGCCACAGCCAAATGATGAGAAGGCAGATGGAGGGGGCAGGGGGGAGCCTAGCAAGGACGGAGATAGGAAGGTAAAGCCACGCAAATGGAGAACTGCTCCCACCTCGGACAGAGACCTCAGCGATGCTGCGTCCCTTGTCCTTCATCTGGCAGAGGTATATGCCGTCATCATCTGTGCGGGCATCACGGATGGTCAGGCGCCGCAGCACACCCTGCTCCTCCATCACATACTTGTGGCTGGGCTGGAGCTCCCTGTCCTCCAGGTACCAGGCAGTTGGGATGGTCTCCAGTGGCACTTGGCACTCCAGCACTGCATCCTCCCGCTCCGCCACCTCCACGTCCACCAGCTGCACCTGGAACCGCAGCCGGTGCTCTGCCACCAGGAAAGACAGGTGCTGAGGGCACATGGGGCACAGCACCTGCCAGAAGCACTTTGCTTGGGGTCTTCCCAACTCACAAACAGCACCAAGGCCTTGGTTCTTCTCTTCCCCTCTCCTCTTTGGCTCATGCGGGATGGGCAGTGCCCCGGGAAGCACAGCTTCCAGAGGGTGGGAATCAGGACGCAGGCATAGCAACGCCCTGGCGTCTATTGGCAAGTTTTGGAGGATGCAGGAACATGCACGCCAGGATGCCATGTCAGGCGTCTCAGCAGAGAAGAACATCAACGTGCAGCAGGGGATGCACCAGGTGCCGGGTCACCCCAGCGGCAGGCTGTCCCCAACTGGCAGGATGGTGCTGGGAGACAGGTTTGCTGACAACACAGATGCTTGGAACCATGCCCTGCAGGGCTGCCCGCCAGAACTACTCAGCACTTCCAGGGGAATTTGTCACCAAGGCACTGTCCCCACACCCCACTCGCGGCTGGACACAGCAGCCCTCCAGAGATGCTGCCTCTTGCTCGCACCGAGAGAAGGGCATGGAGCAGGGCACAGCCACCCAGGGCATCCCAGCGGCCCCAGCTTCCAGCCTGCAGCTCCACCCAGAGGAGCCTGGAGTGACCCCAGCTGCACAGGGCAGAAATGTGCCCGGGGGTGCTGGACTCACACACTGACCCACCCCTGCCAGACAAAAAGCTCTGGCCCCTCCTCAAGCACCCAGCAATCCTTAGGCACACCCATACCTTTCACCTGGAGCTGAACCGCGCTGAGGGTCTGGCCGGCGGTGTTGGACGCCGTGCAGACATACAAGCCCTGGTCCTGGGGTTTGCAGTACAGCACCTTGAGGATGAAGTAGCCCTCCCGGTCCTCATAGACAAGGTGCCTGCGGCCAGGGATGACAGGCTCCCCGTCCTTCTGCCAGACGATCTCTGGCTTGGGCTTGCCAGTGATGTAGCAGCGAAACTTGGCGTGCTTCCCTGCGCTCACGGTGAATGCCTTGGCTCCTGGTACCCTGGCTGACACTGTGCCGTTGGGCACCCAGGTCTCTGGTGCCACTTGCCGCCCTGCTGTGTGCCTCTGCCGCCGCTGCTGCCGCTCTGCCAGCAGCTCAGAGCCATTAGCAGGAGAACTATTGGGAAGCCCAGCTGACAGTGCCCAGGGATCCACCAGGAGCGCAGCAGCAGCTAAGGCCTCCCGGGAGCCACTGCGTGCCCGGCACACGTACACCCCTCCATCTGGGGGCCGAGCACCAAATAGCTTCAGAAAGTGCCAGTCCTCCTTCTCCTGCCATATGGCAAAGTGGCTGCTCTCAAAGAGGTCAGAGAGCTTGTGACCGTCCTTCTCCCACTCCAGCACTGGGCAGGGCTGCCCAGACACCCTGCAGGTGAACATCACGTCCTCCCCCCGGCACACCCTTGTGGATGAAGGGGCAACAAGGAAGGTGGGTGTTTCGCCACCTGAGCATTCATCCTCCTCCCGGGGGTTTCGCTCCTCCACTTTGAGCGTGGCAGCCGCATAGGTCTCACCAACGCTGTTCCTGGCCTTGCAGATGTAGAGCCCACTATCCTGGGGAGTGACATGGGACACCAGCAAACTGTACAGGTTCCCCTTGACCTCCACGTGGAAGCGGCCTGAGGACTTGATTGGGGTCTTGTCTTTCTCCCAGAGGATGCTCGGCTGGGGATCACCTGTGATCTGGCAGCTTAGGACCGCATTGGCGCCACTTTGCACCGTGAATGCACGTGGATAGGCCAGGAATCTGGGGGCTCTCCTGAGCCCCTCCATCACGCCTTCCCAAGGTCACAGCAGGGACCTGGCCAGAGCAGCAGTGGAGATCATCAGCCTGAGGGGATGCAAAGACCACCCAGGGTGGGTGCTCAGACTTCAGCAAAGGGACCAGTGTGAAGCACCACTGGGAGAGACCTGTGCTGGGAGTGAAGCTCCCGGAACCAAGTCCATGCTGCAGTCTGAGAACCTCAGACTCCCACTGGATATGATCCTGTCTCAACCCACAAAACCCATTTCCCAGCCCAGTGGTAATAGAAGAGATGACAAAAGGCTCCTGAGGGGCTGGAGTGCCTGCCTCAGGGTCACAGAAGGGATCCCTGCCTAGACGGGGAGAACAATGAGCTGCTCACTGGGTGCTGGGGACCGGGATGGTGGAGGCAGGATGGCCCCAGCCCACCCCTTCTCCACCCGCGGAGCATTCCTGCAGTATCGGGTGGTGGCAGAGCCGCATTCCTGCAGCATCTGGGCTAGCTCAGCAGGCAGGTGCTGACATGGAGCTGTCGCAGGCAAGGAGGCTCCCGGCCGGATCTAGGCACTTCATCCCAGGATCAGAGGGGCAAGTGAGCAAGGGGACCCCCCCGCGCCCAGCAGTCACCCCACAAAACTGTGCCCTGGGCAAAAGCAGTGCTCCTCTGGGAGCAGGTCCCCCTCCAGAGTGTCGTCCTGCAGGCAGGATCCAGCCCTTGGGTACTGGAAAGCCACCGCCCCAGGGGACAGAGGAAAGGCTGGGGAGATGGGTCCTGCTTTTAGAGGGCATTGCTTCCATCCCCAGTGCTGTGGGTGACTGTATCCACGAGCATGGGCAGGAATGGGGCAGGGTGCTCTGTGCCTCCTACGGGCATGTGCACCCCAGCCTCTGCCCACGCCGCTGCGTTCCCTCAGACAGGGCACTGGAAGAGTAACCAAAATACACCCTGAATGAGCCCAAGGGGATAGTGAGAGAGTAATGGTCTCTGAGGAGTGGCAGGCACCAGGGCCAGCTTCTCCTCTCAGAGCTCTACCCCTGGGTTGGTGCATCCATTCAGAACCACCTCAGCAGCCAGGTTCCCCAGGCCCCATGGGTCACCTCACAGCATCTTCCCCAGACCCACGCAGCCCTGATGGCTGGGCCACTCTGCTGCCCCTTCAACCACTCCCTCCCCTGGTTACTCTGCCCCATATGGCCCCACAGTCCTGTGCCCCGTAAACACAGACCTCCCTCTGCTGCCTCTCCTCCGTGTCTCTCAGCACCGGCACCAGGTCCTGCTTCTGCCCACAGCTCCGCGTCTGGGTGTCAGCACACAGCGACCAAATGTTACAAATGCCTGCAGCTGCTGTCCCCAAAAATACCCTCTGATGACACACTGAGTTGATAAGACTGAGCCTGCTCCATTCAGTGCCTTGCTGGGGAAGGGCTGGCCTATGTATAGCATCCTGGTGGGACAGGCACCCAGTCCCAAGCAGGCAGGCAGCACACTGCCTCTGGAATCCTGCTGTGCAGCAAACTTTTTCGTGCCTGGGTGCCGGCTCATCCTGCAGCAGGAGGCAACGGGGTGCATGGCATAGGGGGCACAGTTTGGCATGTCCAGCATGGAGTGTGTGGTGCAGTGGGATCAGAGATGCCACAGGACATGCTGCTTGACTTGGGACATGCCACACAGGATGCTGCATGAGATGCCAGGCTGCACAGGATGGGATGTGCTGGACAGGCCACACTGTGTGGGATGTTGGGCTGCAGGAGAAGCAGTGGGTGTGCTGAGGCTGCCCTTCATCCAGGACAAGTGGGGCTACTGGGTGGAGGATACCTCACACTGTCCCAAGCCCCACGCAATGCAGGAACCTCTTGCCATCCTTGCTTCATATTCCCAGGACTTTGCCAGTCTCCAGCCTACAGATCCCCATCCCAGCCTGTCCTCCCCAGGGCCCCTTTCTCATGGCCTGGCTGCCTCATGATCTTGGGCCATCTCAGCTATCGCTGGTATTAGAGTGCCCAGCCCATACTCTTGACATGTCCTTGTAGCCTGCAGCCTCACAGGGCTCTGGACCCTGTCAGGTCCCTGCCCAGATGACCCTGCTGTGCACAGCCACTGCCACCTTCCACTGCCTTCCCAGAAGTCCCAGATCTGCAGCTCCTCCAGCACAGGAGGCACCCAGCACCAGCAACTGCGAAGCTCACCCAGGGTGCCCCCATGATCTCTGTCAGTGCAGGAGAGCCTTCCTGGCAGCACCCTGTCCTCAGCCCAGCCTCCCCAGCCCCACACTCTCACTGCTCCAGCAAAATCTTCCCCCCCGCACTCCCCTGCCTGGGCGCCATCCCCCCCAAGACCACACTGTCCTTGCAGTCCTTGCATTCCAGACGTCTCAGCGCTTTCACTGCCCAGAGATAATATTCACAGCGAGCAGACGTTTGCGTCAGTGTCAGATAGGTCTCAATGCCACCCTTCCCCAGGGGGAGCACAGCGGGCAGACGGGCTGGCCAGGCAAGCAGGAACCCACAGCAGAGCCCCCCAAGTTACCAGCTTGCCGCAAGCCCCATGGTCATGCTGCTCCTCCTGCACCTGCTGCCTGCCCTGCTGCCCACTGCTGCCCTGGCCGGCTGCACTGGTGCTGGTGCCGATCGGCAGCTCATCCTGGCCAAGGTGCGAGCTCTAATGCTGGAGCATCTGAGCCCCCCACTTCTCCAGGAGGAGCCCCAGAAAGAGGCGAGGAGGGTGCACCGGAGAGACATCCTAGAAAAAGCTGAAGTTGAGCCTGAGGAACTGGAAGACACTTCCCATGTGATCCTCTTCCCTTCCACAGGTGAGAATACCCTGGCTGGATGGTGAGGGCAGAAGGGTGAAGTAGGGTGGGAACTTCGATAGAGGGAATGCAGTAGGATGGAGGGACTGCTGTGAGGGTCTGCAGGAGAAGAGAAAGAAATTACACCAGGCTAGGCTATATGCATGGATGAGGTGTGGTCGAGAGCCAGGAGGTGAAAATGGTTGGCAAGCTGGGACAGGTAAAGCAGCCCAGGCCACAGGCAGGGAGAGGTGCAGGCAGCACAAAAAGGGTTCTAAGAGACAGGGAAATGGCTGGGCCTGGTGGAATGCAGAGAGATGGGGAGGGCTGAGGAGGAGGCAGAGTGGGATAGGGTGGGATGCCAGGAAATGGGGCAGGATGCTGGGACGTGGAATAGGGTACTAAGGGACAGGATGCTGTGAGACCGGGCAGGATAACCAGGTAGGGGGCAGGACACTGGGAGATGGGCAGGATGCTGGGGAATGGGGACATCAGTAAGGGACCAGCCTGGGGCACAGCAGGGCTCAGCTGTGGGGCGCAGTCCAGTGGCTCCTGCCCAGTGCTAGATACTGGCTCCCTCACACCCTCCCACAGCCTACATTGGTAGCAGCGCACCCTGTCAGCATCCTGGGGACCCTCTGCAACACCCCACCTCCTGCCTGGCACTGGGAACCCTCCTCAAGTTTGGGCATGTGCACTGAGCATCTTCTCCCCCACACAGACATGCCCTGCGAGCCCACACAGCCAGACAAGCTGCTGGAGGAAGAAGGGATTTTCACCTATCTCTTCCAGCCCTCGGCGCACACCCAGAGCCGCACAGTGACCTCTGCCCAGCTCTGGTTTTACACTGGCCCCTCAGCTGCCCCTAACCACTCGGCCCCTGATGTGCTGACCCTGTCACCACAGGGCCGTGTGCCGGTGACAGCCACAGTGGAGCAGACACTCGAGCACTGGACAGTGTTCCACTTGGCCTCGACAGTGCTGCCCCAGCTCTCGCATCCACTCCTCGTGCTCCTTGTGCGCTGCCCCAGCTGCCCCTGCCTAGCTGAGGAGGACAAGATGCCCTTCTTGGTGGCCATCACTCGGGCCAAGCATGGCGAGAGAACTCGCCGCTCTGCTGTGCCCTGGTCCCCAGCTGCCCTGAGCCTGCTGCAGCGCCCATCTGAGGACCTGGCTGCCCACACCAACTGCCGCCGGGCTTCCCTCAACATCTCCTTCGAGGAGCTGGGCTGGGACAACTGGATCGTGCATCCTAGCAGCTTCGTTTTCCACTACTGCCACGGGAGCTGCGCCGAGGGCCATGGGCTGAGCCACCGCCTGGGCGTGCAGCTCTGCTGTGCTGCCCTGCCTGGCACCATGCGCTCCCTGCGTGTTCGCACCACCTCTGATGGTGGGTACTCCTTCAAGTATGAGACAGTGCCCAACATCCTGGCACAGGACTGCATCTGCGTCTAAGGCATCCCACAGCCTGGCCCCAGACCGTGATCCCACCCAGGAGGAGTTGCTCACCACAGGGACCAGAGGGATCCTGTAGGGAGATGGGGGCCATGCCACCCGCCTAGTGCAAGCTGGAGTTTTGGGCTGCCCCTGGTACAATCATGCCATCAGACCTGTCCCGTGACCATCCCAGAGCAAGCCAGGGCATGGCAGGTCTGGGACAGGCACAGCCTACAGCAGAAGCACCGACCCTTGCTGAAGCCAGCCGGCTGTTTGCAACCAGCTCAGCCCCCGTGAATCCCCACCTGCTCCACCACAGCAATTTTTCCTCCTCCAAAAAATGACTGGGGTCCTCCTCCTGCCACAGAGTGCAACAGCCTCCCTGTGCTCCTAGGCAGGGCTAGGCAGCCACAGCAGGGATTGGGATGTGCCAGGGTGAGCCCATGCCAGGATCTTGTGCTGGTGGCTGATGCAAGCGAGCCCTCTCCCAGCTGCACAGCCCGTTGGAAAGCTTAATGGGATAAGTGAAATAAACCTGCTTCTTTTACCAAAACAGCCTGGAAATGCCAGCTTCCATCAGAGGCAACTACAGAGGCCACAGGCAGTTGTGCACTGGGATGTGAACTCCCCAGGGGCTTCTGGCTGGAGGAGGGAGGGGATGGGTGACTGCTGCTAGAGAGGTCTGTCTTCAGACAGGCATCTCTTTGAGGGGGCCAGGGTGAACTGGCTGAAATTGGAATGGCATGGCTGGGTTTGACCCAGCTATGGGGCAGGGGAGTGTGGGGCAGGGCAGCACCCCTTCTGCTCCCAGCTGCAGCGGGATGGGGAAATGCGGAGGTGGCAGCTGGATGGAGAGGCACAAGAAAACCCCTCACAGAGGCCCTTGCCAGGGATGGGATTGCACAGGAACGTGGCTGGAGCAACCTTGCTCCGGCAGACCAATGGAGGCTGGGCTGGCTGCAGCTGCCTCCGCACAGCAGGAAGGACTGAGTCACCCCGGGCCAAGTGGGGAGGTCCCAGGGCAGATGGCCACCACAGCTCAGCTGCACAGGATTCCCTTCCCACCCCTTCCTCCCAAAGGACCAGACGCAGTAGTTCAGTACAAAACGTCTCCAGCTTTTACTAATATAGATATTAAAAAAAAAAAAAGAAAAAAAAAAAGAGTGACAACAATTTCTGAGTAAAAAACAACGCTACAAAAATCTCTATGTGGCCCCGGCTGAGATGATGAGAAATGCCCCGCTGGCTCCCGGTCAAGCCTGTTTCAGAGCACTGTGTCCCCCCTACACAGGGGTCCTGGCCCCACGGCAAGAGTGGGAGGGGATGGGCTTTGGTCTAAGAGCAGCTGGCCAGGAGCGGGGCGGAGGCAGTGGAAGGACAGCCCCTGCCCTCTGCACAGACATTTCTGAGCAGGCCAGCCCCACAGCTCACAATCCCATGCCATGACACTACGCAGCGTGGCCCCCCCAGCCACACCGGCACTTTCCGGCATCAGTGCCACCAGGACCCCTCTGTCCCCTCTGCTCCAAGCACGGCCCACACATGCACAGCACCAGCCAGCACAGCAGCGGGTGGCAGTGAGCATGAGAGGGCACGGGGAGGTGTGAGGAGAAGATGCTGTGGGAAATAGGGGAGGGAGGAAGAAAATCGGGTGAAACAGGAGATGGAGGGCACAGGCTCACAGGAGAGATCGGGAACAGAGTATCAAAAATGCCGGGGTGCACACACTGACAAGTTTATAAAAATGTACAAAAATAAGATATTCCCTTTTTGAAAACTAAGTAAGAATGTCCCTCAAACCCCCGTCCCCATCACTGCCCACTGGAACAGGACTGCCCAGTCAGCCCCATTGGGCAGGCATGTGTCACCCTTTGCCCTGCACTCCTGGCAGGCTGCCCATTCCACGGTGGCAGCGGCAGCTGCTCCAGCAGACACTGCTGTCGTTCCTGGTGGCACTCACAGCCCTGTGGGAAGCAAGAGGCAGGTTAGCACTGGCCCTGGGGACCCCACCCCAGCCAGATGATCATCCACCTCCCCAGCTCACCTGTGGTCCTCTCGCAGGCAGCAGTCCCCTTCTCGTGAGCAAGGTTGAGGCGGTTCTGCTCAGCAGCAATGCCGTTGGCCTCGGGACTGCTGCTATGGGCAGGGCTGGGGGGCCGAGGTGGGGGCTGGAGGTGGAAGGCGACCTCCAGGTGTTCCTGGGCCAGGCGCAGGTGCTCGCGCAGCCGGTCCAGCTCGTGCACTGGGGGAGCCCCAGCCAGGGCAAAGCGTCCCACCACTGCTGCCTGGGCCAGGCTCTCCCGGTAGTCCAGCTTGCCATTGGGCAGTGGGGCTTGCGGCGGTTCCTTCTTCAGCGAGTGGTAGGTGGGGGGTGCACCAGGGGCTTTCTTGGAGTACTGTGGCGTGGGGCTGCTGCTAGCTGGAAGCACAGGGCTGCTGGGCTGGCTCAGGGCGTCACGGATGCGCCCCACGCCAAGGTGCACAAGCTCACAGAGGTTGAGGAAGAGGCAGAGCCCACTGACAGCATACATGACAAGCAGGAAGATGGTCTTCTCAGTGGGGCGGGAGACAAAGCAGTCGACAGTGTGCGGGCAGGGGCTGCGGCTGCAGACATAGGAGGGACTCACCTCGAAGCGGTACAGCAGGTACTGCCCAAAGAGGAAAGCCATCTCCAGCAGTGAGCGGCACAGCAAGTGCAGGACATAGGCACGCATCAGCCCATCCTGCTTGATGCGGCGCCGGCCATCATGCTTCTCTGTGCCCTCTGGGCTCTTCTCCTTCTCCACTTCAATCTCCTCAAAGATCATGGGGTCTTCTTCATTATCATCCTCCGCCTCCTCATAGTCCCGCCCAGCTCCCCGGCGAACTACTGGCATGCGTGCCCGCTGGGCTGCTGGTGCCCGGCGCCGTGAGGACTCTGGCATGCGGGCAATGCGGTGCATTGCAAAGCCCAGGTAGAGCACTGATGGCGTGGCCACCATGATGATCTGGAAGATCCAGAAGCGGACATGGGATAGCGGGGCAAAGGCATCATAGCAGACATTCTCGCAGCCGGGCTGCTGCGTGTTGCAGACAAACTTGCTCTGCTCGTCGTAGTAGATGGACTCACCCCCCACTGCTGTCAGCACAATGCGGAAGACGATGAGGACGGTCAGCCAGATCTTGCCCACAAAGGTCGAGTGGTTGTTGATCTCCTCCAGGAGCCGTGTCAGGAAACTCCAGCTCATCCTGCCCAGGCAGTTAGCTCAATTCCTGTGGGGAAGGGGCAGGCAATCAGGCACCAAGCAAGCTTGCATGCACCTCAACAGGTCCCCCAAACCACCAACTGCCACCCCAGCCCTGTTCCTCTCCTAGTGCTGATGTCCCTTCCCTTCCACACCAGGCCCGCAAATACAGCCCTGCAAGAGTATCTGTTTCCCCAAAACGCCCTCCCAGTGCCTCCTCCCAGGGCTCCCATCCACATCCTGCTCCCGCCCCACCACCAGCCAGGTGGGGCGAAGGGGACACAAGGAGCAGGGGAAAGGCTGGAACTTCCCTGTCCCTTGTAGGGCACATCTAGGGGAAGAGTCAGCACAGCCAGGGTAAACATGCAGCACAGGGCAGCGCCAGCTGGGGACTGTGAGGGGACATTCACAGCCTTCTCCGCCCCCAGTGCCATGTCTCCCATCTGCCACCTGGTCCTGGGCAGGTCCCCAACCAACACCGCACCCTGTACCAGCACCCACACCCTCCCATGGGTGTCCACAGGCCCCTGGAAGAAGGCAACATGCAGGCAGCACCACTGGCCCATGGCAGCTGCCAGTCCCAAGCGTCAGCTAAGGGGGGCTCCTCCAAACAACATCCCTCTCCACGTGCCCACAAGCCAGGTCCTCTGCATCCCATAGAGCTTTGCCTCAAAGGCAGGCAGAGATGCAGCACCACGCTACTCCACCAAATCTCCACAATGTGCCCTCCCTCCTGTGGGACCTTAACCCCCTAGTCCTTAAAAGCCCTTGAAGCCCATGGTGGCCAGTGCTCAGAGCACCCCACAGCCCAACGGCAAGGGCTGGCAGGGGCAGCGGAGCAGGAGGTAGGTTAGCAATAGCGAGGGGCAGCGTGGGGCAGCCAAGGAATTGCACAAAGTTCTGGTGAAGCAGCTGGTACCAGAGGTCGGGGAGGAAATTATGAGGACTGTGCTGCAGTTCTCAGCCAAAGGAGAAGACATAAGAGGAGACAACTCACCACCACCCCCAGTTTCAGCAGCTTCTGCACAAGCTGATACCAGGGCAGCAGGTGGCAGAGCTGCCCGGGGCGAGTACAAGGGATGTGTCCCCACAGAGCCCCCAGCCTCCCCCCATGTGTCGCCTGGTCTCTGGCCAGATCCATCCCATTGCCTCCGGCCAGGGCACACCCCAGCAGATGATGGCCCCTGCTGTACTCACGCCACTATTTCCAGAACAAGACGATCTTTTTGACTTAGCTCAGCCTGCCTCTTGAGTAACCCCATCTAAACAGAAAAGGCCATCCAGGACAAGCACCAGCATCCAGAAAGCCTGCTGAGTTGCAGCAGGTTGCACAGGCTGGCACCAGGGACTGAAACCTGGCCCATCAGGGCCACTATACTCCTGTGGCTGGAGCACCCTGCCTCCCCAGTGCGAGGTCCGGTCCCTCACAGCCCCACAGGAAGTAGGATGCTTTGTGTCTGCATTTAGCCCTTAACTGGTAGCAGCACACAGCCCTGTCCCTAGGGTGAGGGGCTGCAGCAGGGAACAGGACAAGGGGACCAGGCAGGAGGGCAACCCCAGGAGCCGGCAAGTGAAAACACACACACATTGGCAATGTGGCTGATGAGGAATGACACAGGGATGGATCACAGCATGGGGCAGGAGCTGCTGTGGGCACAGCTGGGACAGCACAGAGCTCCCTGCACCCTCTTTCCCCACTGCCCAAGGCAAGTCTTCCCAGGGCAAGTAGCCAGATTGAGAGGGCCAAGCCACCCGCCACCTCCACACTGTGAGTCAGGACCAGAACCATGTGCCTTGGCCAGGCCCTACACAGACATCCCCAGCCCCAAGTTTCCTCCACTCCAGCCTCCCCTGTTCAGAGACCCCTTTTCCCCAACCCACATCAAGACCCCAGCAGTAGGCAGCCCACCCTGGTGTTCGCCAGCCCCTGCCCGCCTGAGAACCCTCATCCTATTGACCCCAGCCAGGCCCACGTTGGTACCCACTGATCCCTGCCCACTCAGGGCCCCCATCCTGCTGACCCCAGCCAGCCCACGGAGGGACCCATTGACCCCAGCCTGAGGTCCCAGTCTCCCCAGGCACCACTGACTCCAGCCCAGGCTCACTGATCCCTGCCCCCCTGGGAACCCCCCTCCTGTTGACCCCGGCCAGCCCACGCTAGGAGCCACTGACCTCTGCCCACTCAGGATACCCCATCCCACACTGGGACCCAGGGACACCTGCCAGCCTGCACACAGCACCGAACCCCAACCTTCCCGGGGTTCCTGGCACCACTCACTCCAGCCTGAACCCACTGACCCCTGCCCACTCAGGGCCCCCCATCCTGCTGACACCAACCAGCCTATGCCGGGACCCACTTATCCCTGCCAGTCTGGGGTCCCCCCAACCTTCCCGTGATTCCTGGCACAACTGACTCCACCCCAGCCCAAATGACCTCTTGCCGCTTGGGGATCCCCTTCCTGCTGACCCTGATCCGCCCACGCTGGGACACACCGACCCCTGCCAGCCTGGGGACTCAGTCCCCCAGCCCCAGCCCCCCATGCTCTCGGCCCCACCGCCTTCCCCCCCGGAGCCCCCCGCCCCCCGCCCCACCGCCCAGCCCCACTCACGACGCGCCGGGACGAGCGGCTCCCGCCGGCGGCGGCGGACAAAGCGCACCTCCCGCCGCCTCCCGCCGAACAAAGGGGCCCGAGGCCGCCCCGCCCCGCGCCCGCCCCGCACCGACCGCCTCGCACCGACCGCCGCTGACTCAGCCGCCGGGCGGGACGCTGCCGCCCCCGGGCCCGGCACGGGGCGGTGGACAGGGGTCGCCCCGGCCGAAACGTGCCCGAGGATCGGCGGCATCGGCCCCGCAAAGCCCCGAAACCCGGAGGCTGCTTGCAGCCCCGTCCCCATCCAGCCCCAGCCCCGGGGGTGCGGCCGTTGTCCCCGGGGAGCTCGCTGGCTCCTGGGGTGCGGCTCCCGCCGAGGTGCGGGGCTGAGGCTCTCGACCGTTGGTTGGGAGTTCAAATGCTCCCAACCGCTGGTGCAGCAGCGCCCTCGGGGCCCTGGGTCAGCCCGCAGTGTGTTCACCAGCACCTTGGAAGGAGCACTGGTGGGCCTGGCCGCAGCGGCAGAGCAGGGAGCCATGAGAGTCCTGCACAGTAACCTCCTGCCCCCCGTAACACCAGATTCTTCCTCTGTAAGTAAAGAAAAAAGATGGAAGAAAGGAGGGACCTGGTGGCACCGCAGGACAGATGGTTCCAGATATGTAAGGAACATGGAGCAAAATGTGGCTGTGTGGTGGGAATGTGCTTCACATTTGAGGGAGATGGGTTGGCGGAGCCACACCCTACCATTGCTGAGGCCGAGGCAGCAGGTAGAGACTCCGCAAGAAGCTGAGGACTCTGTTCCCTCTTGCCAGCGAGAAGAAAGACGACCTAGGAGATAGGCGGGAATGGAAACATATCCCTACTCAGGGCAGCAGTCAAATCCTCTCTTGGCGTCCCTCACCTTCCCAGTTGCCCTTACACAACACGTATGAGGCTCTGGAAATTGAGGACCAGGCAAATGAGGATGTGGGTGAAGGTCCATCCAGGGAGCTGCCTAGGGAGAGCCAGCCAGCCCAGCACAATATGACTGCCACTGTTAAGGAAAAAGGAGGTTAATTGTTATAGGTGAGTCCCTTCTGAGGGAAACAGAGGGCCCAATATGCCAACCAGACCCAGCCCACAGGGAAGTCTGCTGCCTCCCTGGCGCCCGGGTTAGGTACAAATGATTTGGAGCCTTTGTTACTTCTCATGCTCCAGGCCAGGTTCCTGCAGCAGGACCAGGGCTGAGCACACAGCACCTCCAGATGTGGGCTTAGAGAGTCACCACTGATCTCCCACTGCCAGAGCAATGGCAGTGGTGGTTTTGAGTCACCACTCTGGAGTTTTGGGCTATCCCTCTGCCAGGGCACCTTGGCCACTCACTTTCTGCACTGCTAAAATTGGCTCTTGGGGATTTTGTAGGGGCTGAGTCCCTGCGATGAGCCAACCACGCCTGTGAAGTCCTGGGCAGAGCACTCTGTCCTTGTCCCCTTGCATGATGACAGGGAGGGATGTGGGCTGCCTTGTGCAATCCGAACAGCCAGGGGGAAGCTGGGATCTGCGTAAGCTCATGAGATGCTGCTTCTCCTTGCTGAAACACGTGCTCCCTCCTGCAATAGGGTTTCCATGAGTAGGCACTGGTGGGTGCAACACACTGCCCACCTCTTACGGGCAATGCTGGGGACTGGTTGCAGGACAGCTGAGGCCAGGCGCCTGGGGGCAAGGAGTGGGGTGGGAAGCGTGGCTGCCGCATCCGGTGTGGTTTTTTTTGTTTATTCTGGGCCCACTGAGTAAAGGCAGCCCTGACACTTCCCCTGCCACTTCCCAGCGTCAGCAAGAGCCACTGCAGCACTACCCCAGAGCCCACACAGCCTTGACATGGCTCAGTGCTCTCATGCTGGAGGGAAACTGGAGCTCCTCAGACCGGCGTACTGCACCCCAGCACAGGCTCAGGTGGGCGCACAAGAGGAAGGGGGGAAGGGCCCACTCAATCCTTTCTTCCCGCCTGCTCGTGGATAGGTTCTTCCCAGGTGACAGTATAGAGGGAGAACTGCAGCAGAAGGAAGAGGATTTGACCTGGCCTTGAAGAAACACTTTCCATTGAATCCTGCCCCTGTGCACACAACTGCAGTGTTAACATTTCTGGAAGGGGAAATGCATGTTGCAGATGCAGAAACAGATGCTCTAGGAGCAATCCCTGGGCAGTGTCCAGACCAGCAGCCATAAGTAGAGGTGGATGCAGGGAGACAGCAAGCTGAGCACAGACGCTCAAGCTTTTGGAAAGATGCAGGGAAGTATCTAGAACCAGGGAGGGAGCCTGGGGCTGCAGCCAGGTGATACTTGCAGAGTGGCACAGAAAGGTGGGAGCAGAGTAGGGAGCTGCCAGCATAAGGGCCACATCCCAGCGGGCTGGGGTGGACTTGCTGGGGAGGGCAAGCAGCCCACAACCTGTGTTGAACCTCCTGCTCTCACCAGGCAGTTGAAGAGGCTTGAAGTTTTCTTTCCCCGCAGTTATCACCAGTTTTCCAGTGCTCCCAGGTCTTGCCTCTAGCCTGGCTTCACTCCCAGGCAGCCAAGCAGTTTGCCAGGCACAAGAGAGCTACGTGACACTTTGACTTCGGTGCTCAGCACATTAAGAACAAGCCCCTTTAGCAGCCTCATGTAAAACTGGGGAGCGTGAGTTGCTGAGGCACTGCAAACCAAGGCCATTGCACCCAGAATGAAGCTGCTTGTTAGGCCGGGGCCAGGAACAGCTGCTGCAGCAGAAGCATTTTTGTGAGCACAGCTCAGACCAAGTCTGGGAGTGCATGGCAGAACTTGCCTTAGGAGGCCAGGCCAAGAGGCCAGTGTGGGACAACCCCATGGACACACATTCCTGTGCTTGCCAGCATCCAACCATTGGCATCAGAAGTCTCCCTTTTCCCCCACAATGGTCCCCTGTGTGTCCTCAGGCTCTACCCTCATCTTAAGCTTGCAATACCCAGGCACCTGCAGAGGCATCACCCTTTCAGCCTGGGCAAACCCACAATAACCAGGAAAGGAAGACAGTGGGCGAAGGTTGTTGCCCACCCTCATCCCTTCCCACATCAGCTGAGGATGACAGAGTCCAGGCAGATCACAAGCAGGAAGGATATGCAATACTAGGATATGCATACTTGTGGGGTCTGGCTTTGCAGAGGAAACATGGGCACCGTCACCAACCGCAAAATACAGGACCAGCACCAAACCACTAAGTTTGGAGGCAGAGTCCAGAGCTGGAGCAGCATATGGAGCATGGCGGGGTGATTGCATGGCCTAGCAAGAGAGAGGTGAGGTGGTAATTGAGGACAGAGTGGCTGAGAGAGAGTGTAAGTGCAGGGATAAGGAGAAATCCACTCTGGGACAAGTGCTACAGCACAGGAGGGGCATGGCATGAGCTCCCAGAAGCAGTCTTTCTTTGCTGCTCAGCCACAGCAACACAATGGATGCACCTGCTGGGACTCCACCACTGGACCCTGATTCAGCTGCCAGGGTGAGCATGGGGACCAGATTGATAGCTGCCTTGGTTCCTGCTCTGATCGATAGGCAGGATGGGCTGGGTCCTGCTATGACTCTCTCTGCTTCCAGGGATGATGGCAGTGTAGCAGATGGTGGGGCTGGGCACCCCAGTGTGTTTGCTGTGAGGTGGTGTGGACCCTGCCTGGCTGGCGCTCAGCAGTGGGGTGAGGAAGGGGTGAGCCAGGGGTGAGGAAGCCATCTCCACCCACCTGGAGCAGGGCCACAGGCAGGCAGTACATGTCCTCAGCAGCAAACACCCTTTTTCCAGATTAAACTCATCTGGCGCTAGGACAGGGAGCAGACAGCTCTATTAGGTACTGTTTGTCCTGATACAGGACAGCTCCACAATTCGCTTACTTAATAACCTTCTGATAACAGGCAAAGGCATGCTCCATCACAGGAGCACAAAGGGCAATGACTGTCCCCTACAACACAGGCTGAGAGAAGGCTGGAATGGCTTTAAAACAAAGCCCTCTTCCCTTTTTCCCCTGCTGGATTATGTAGCACAGTCCCTGCTCACCTCCCTTCTGCTAGGGTCTCCTTCCCAGTTCCTGGGTGCTGACTTCTGCCTGCACCCCAGTACCAGGCATGGCACTCCAAGCCCAGCCTGCATTGCCTGCTCTTCCCCTGCCCCAGAGAAGGAGTTTACAAAGCCACAAGCCTTTGCTCTGTAAGCTGGGTAAGGAGCTTTGGCACCCGCAGGAGGTATGAAGCTGGCCAGGCAGGTCCGTGAGCCATGGGGAATGTGCCCCTTGCTGCAACATCTTCAATACCCTGGAGATGAGGCCAGCAGGGATGTTCTGCTAGAATTGAATGACCAGTCCTTCCAGTCACCCAGTTTGATTAGAAAGAAGTCTTCATTAGTTAGACGAGTGCAAGGGGGCTGGCAGCTAACCCACAAGCTATGTATGCTCAAGGCAGTACTGCCTTAGAGGGCAGAGACATGGAGTAGGAAGCACCAAAATAGTCAAACCCGTGACTGAGGCATCATTTTCACTGATGAATTGAACAACAATGTAAGGCAGTGCTGGTATGTGCCTGTGAAAAACTGGTGGTAGCTTCAGGCTTATGGCAATGGCCAGCCTGAAGCCTCAGCCCACTGCTGCCTGCAGCCTATCTCCAGAGCCCTTGTGGCCACCCCATGACTGGGCATCCCTCCAGCTACACACCTCTCAAGAAACACTTGCTCCAGACAGACACAGGCAGGGAAATGCTGAGATTCAGACCATCCTTGCTCCACGCTAGCAGCTGAGCACTGGAGACAAGTACATGCAGAAAAGGAGAGGGGAAGAAAGGGGAAAATTGAGAGTGTCTAAGAGCACAGCTGTGGAACTACTCAAAACTGTGACAGGCAGAAGACATCTGCAGCTGGTCCAACAGATGACACATCTTTATGCAAACCCTGGCTCTCATATGCAGCCCCTGTTCCTGCATAGCCATCAGCTGGGGCTGCCTGCAGTGCTGGAGTGGAGAAGCGTGTCAGGGAAGCCCTTGGACACACCCAGATGATGCAATGCCAGCTAATGCTATCACTGCGCCTGGTGCAAGGAGCCCTACAGCAAAGCATTCATGATCACAGAGGAACCACAAAGGGGTTAACCCAGTAACAAACAGGATAAAACCCTAAGGGAAAACAAAGCAAGTGTTTCATGAAGAGGCAGGAGACAGGTTGTGGCAGGCTTGTGAGCTTCCCTGTCAGCAGCAGCCTGAGGAATGCACAAGAGCAGGGAGCTGGTAATGGGACCAAGAAGCCGGTGCTGAGCTGAGGGCACAGACCCGCAGAGACACAGCAAGGAAGAGTAGTAGCAAATGTGTAGTCACTTCTGCAGTAAAAAGAGAGAGAGCTTGAGAAGAGCTATGAGCAGGCACAACGCTGAGATGTTTGGTTCTGGCAGTCTGACAGGCCCCTCAACCCATACCCAGACAAAAGCATGGCAGAACAAAGGTGCAGCTCAGCCAAGATGGAAAAGGCAAACTCCAGGGAGGGGCTTTCTCAGGGATCAGCTTACACAGAAGAGAGATCAGTGAACTGGTGCAATAACTCCAATTTCAACTCTTGCCCTTTGTGAAAAAAATGCATCTATAGGACTCAAACAAGCTCCTTACATGGCAAAATAAAGACAAAAAAACTTCTACTGGTCCTTACTGACTCAGCGCTCTCAGACTCCTTCCCCAATCCAAAGTGAAAGGTGCGGGCAGTGCTTCTACTGAGCTCACTCCACTTGCAGTCTGTTATGGCTCCAAAGGAATGGAGAACAGCAGCCATATGCCCATTTAGGAAGAAGAGAGAAAGAGGAATGTGTTGCGACATCTGCCTCGAGACAGTATAGATGTTGTCAATCAAGTCTACAAAAATATCGGCCACTGCGGGCCTTTAGCAACTCAACTGTTCCTGGAAGTGACAGGAAAAAGTCTAATCATATAGTGATTCTGTGAAAGCATCTAACAGCACGCTGTGAGGTGGCCTGCAGACCACTACAGAGTATGAGAACAGAATTTCCCATTTTCCTAAGGCTATGAGGATGGCATTGCTGTGTTTGAGCAGGAAGGGAAACTTTATCTCAGGTGAGACTGGAGCAGCAGGATGCTGCAGGACCCAGTTACTGCTGTCTTGTTGATGATAGGAACTGAAGCCACAGACACCAAATTTCGGTATGTAGAAAGTCTGGATGTAGAAAATGTTGCAAAGAGCTGCTGTACTCACTGTCCAAAGAAAACAGACATCAGGACACCGAATGAGAAACATATGTCTAAAGAAATTATGATCACCTCAACATAAAGTTGAGATTTTGTTGCTAGGGATTCAGCAGTCTGAAAACTTGTCCTGGAACTGCAGGTTGAGCATTAACAGCAAGACAGCAACACTGCTCTGGGAAAAGCAACCATCAGTAAAGGTTTCTGCTTGGGGTGTTGGATCCCACCTGGCAGCACCTTGATGTAACAGGCCCATTTTCCTCACCCCCACAGAGAGCTTCAGCTGCACCAAACACCACACACAGCATCTCCACCTGCTCTTCATGGGGCAAGGTCAGAGACCCTCTGACACAGCAAGCCCAAGTGTTCTGATTTTGATAGAATCAGTTTTCTAAATTCAGGTATGTCTCATCTGAGCAACTTCATTTTCTGAAAGTTAACTGCATGTATTTCACAGTGTTTCTCTCTAGAAGTGATAACACAGGGACTGGTATGCAGAAAGGCCATTGCTTATACTTATTCCTATAGAAACCAAGGTCATCCTCAAGCTAATGAAATGCCGTAAGTGAAAGGGGAGAAAAAGGGTTGCACCTGCAGGGAGGGGTGGACTATACTATTGATATACTATATTGAATACTATTGATAGTATTTCTTATTAATTCATTAAAGTTGCTTTAGTTTCTGCCAGGCAGCAGCATTCTTGAGCTGCATTTAACTCTGAATAGGAGAGGCTGAGACAAGGTAAAGCCTGGTACAGGGAAATACATTGGGGCAGGTCCTCCCATGTCCACAGTCAGAGCAACAACAGCTCCTGGGACAGGTATGCCTCTGAGGGCCTTTACACCCACTAAGCAACTTTCTGGGCCTGGAAGCCCACAGGATCATAGAATCATTAAAGTTGGAAAAGACCTCTAAGAGATCATCAAGTCCAACCATCAGACCACCACCACTATGCCTACTAAACCATGTCCCAAAGTCCCATGTCTACGCATTTTTGAACATCTCCAAGGAATGAGACTCCAGCACCTCCCTGGGCAGCCTCTTCCAATGCTTCACCACTCTTTCAGTAAAGAAATCTTTCCTAATATCCAATGTAAATCTTCCCTGCCACAACTTTAGGCCATTTCCTCTCGTTTTATCACCTGTCATTTAGGAGAAGAGACCAACACCCACCTTGCTATGACCTCCTTTCAGGTAGCTGAATAGGGCAAGATGGTCTCCCAGACTAAACAACCCTGGTTCCTGCAGCCACTCCTCATGAGACTTGCTCTCCAGACCCTTCACCAGTTTTGTTGCCCTTCTCTGCACACGCTCCAGCACCTCAACATCATTCCTGTAGTGAGGGGCCCAAAACTGAGCAGAGTATTTGAAGTGGTATCCTCAGGATGCTCACATGAGGACAATTGTCACAGGAAAACAACACAACCAGTACCTGCTGTTAGTCTAATCCCATTTGGGCCTTGTTGCTTGGCTGATACTTGGAGCCAGGCAGGTGGAGAAGATTAGTGTAGCAGCTCATCAGCACCCACCCCAAAGAGGAGCGGGGAGAATGGCTCGAACCCTTTGAGATGCTGGGGAATCCTTGAGGCTGCTGCAAAGCTAATATGCAAGACCTTACACAGACATTACAACAGTGCAAGACGATGAAACAAGGAAAACCTGACCGTTTAATAAATATAAGCTTTTATTACAATAGAAAATAGTAAAATTCCTGTTAAAATAGACTCTTGCTTTTGGACTGCTCAGAAAAGCCTAAGCCTCACTTTTACCTGCCAGTGCCCACCAGGGTCCTGTCCCCTAAGCGATGAGCAACTCACTTCCGTGCTAAAAGCCTGACAGCTCCTTCCTCCCCAGTGACAGTGAAAAAAAGACTACAGCAGCAGACTGAGCCATGCCCTGCCAGGTAGGCAGGTAAGGGCTCTGTGTAGGGTTATTGGTACAATGTGCCTCATCCCCTTGTGCAATCAGGCTCGTATTTGAAGCAGGCAGCTTTAGGGAAGCCATGAACAAGACAGAGGGAGAGGAAAATAAAAAGTACCCAGCAGCAGATAATGGCAGCTGTTCTGAGACAGCTAGGAAGGCAACACACACCCGCTAGAAAGATCACAGCACCCAGCTGCCTCTGGCCTGCTGTTTGCCCACTACTACTGCATGTCCCGCTAAACATGCTCTGGCCTGATTTCCCTCTTTATTCAGTGATGCTCCAGAAGAGCCTAAAGGAGAACAGCAGACACTGGCAAGCTGAAACTCTTTGCACCTTACGCAGATTTACAGGGACACCTTCCACCTCTCTTCCTGTGCAGTCTGGACCATGATGTGCTCCCCTCATCCTCACCAAATAGGGCCAAGGGCAAGAGCAGAGTAGAAAGCAGAGGCCACAAGGACAGCAAGGTCAGATGGGAGTGGGAGACTCTTGTGCACCATTGGCAGGACAGCAGAACTCTTGACTCCAAGTCCTGTCTGCTTACAGCCTGCAAGCTCACTCCAGTCCCTCGTACACAGCCTTTCGTAGCTCGATTGAGAACATCTCCTCCCAGGGCCCACGGATCCACTCCACCAGCTCCACCAGGAGCTCAGGGCACTCTGTGCGGATGTGCCAAGTGCTCTCCACCTTCAGCACCTGGGAGGGAGGAAAGAGAGGGAGGTGGATGAGAACAGCCTAGCCTCAAAGGCACTGATCAGCCCCAAGTTGCTATTCCCCAGTGTAGCTGACAGCTCCTCCCAGTTCCTAAGTTGCACCCTCTTCCCTCTCCATTGCCAGCCCGTGGAAGTGTCCTTGCATGACTTTTGTACAGCAGCAACTTGCTGTGCTCCCCTGCCTCCCCTATGGTGCAAGGCCCTAAGCTAGGATGGGAGATGACAGCCCCAAGACGCTCTCGGCAGGATCAGAATCTGAGCACAATCCAGCCCCCAGCATCTTGCATGCCCCAAGACCACCTCCTGGTTACCTCATCGTAAAGCATCAGCTTGATGTCACAAGGACAGAGGCGATAGGTTATGACATTGCTAATACTGCTGATCGGCTGCTTCTCCTTCAACTGGATGTTGCTCCTAGGAGGCGTTTCTGCCTCATGGTCTGCATCCAAGGAGGGCTGCACCTGCCACTGGTGATTCTCCTCCAACAGAAACAGCATGCTTCGGGTGCTCAGCAGGGTCACGGGGAAAGCAGATGCCCCTAAAAAGGATATGAGGGAATAGAAGAGGCTTTGCTGAGAGCCTGAGTCACCACAGAATCAGCTTTGCTTTCCATGCTTCCCCAAGGGAAATCCTTTCCAGCAACAGTAACTAGTTGAACAGCCTTATCTTGCTTCCTGACTGAAGATGGAGAGCAGGGCAGCTAAATGTAGCTGGGCTTGACCAGCTCATTGCAGGAATACGCATATGAAAGACCACGACCCAGCAAGCCTTGTTTAGTGTATGTCCTCATGTGAGGTGGGAAAAGACACTTGAGTCCTGTGAGCTCTTAAACAACATGTTACTATTCCTTAGTTAAAACCTAGCAGATTCAGCTAAAAGGCTGCCTTTTTTTGGCCTGTTTTTGCCTGGCTGCAGATATCTGATGGCTGGATCAGAGAGCACACACAAAGTTTAATACTGAGTTGGAATGCGTCATAAGTGTGGCAGGAAGTGAAGTAGTTTTCATAAACTGTAGGGAGCACAAATAGCATCCAGTTGATTTCAATGGATGCAAAAGTATTAGAAGCTGGGAGTAAGTCAGATGCACAGAAATACGAAACCACTAGTGGAACTAGCTGAGGTCATAGGGGACCACAAGCTATTACAGCAACATGTTGCTTTTCTTGTCACATCTCACTCTTGGGAATTAGTAGGAATATCAGAAATGGGATGTTTAGTCCTGCCTACTTGGCAGTGAGGCCTTGGCTGGAACTATGTCCAGTTTTGGCCACCATACTCTAAAAAAGGAGACAAACTGTAGAGTAAGAAAAATGTGCCTAAAGTTCTCCTTCCTACAGGCTAATTTGTTCAGCTTGAGGAGATCACTAAACCCACTTCCCACAGATTCATTTCTGTTTTCATTCTCTCATACCTCCCTAATGGCCAAACGGTGAAGGAGGATGCAAGAGCAGTAACAAATTGGTCAAAATGTGATTAGCAGCTAGGTTGTTTTTTCAGTGTCCCGAGCTAAGACAACACTGGGACAGTTTAATGAAGACTCAAATCCCATGTTTAGCACATTTGACCCTCAGCAAGCCCTGGGACAGAACTTGGTAGGCTCCAGCAGGCTGCTCTTGTCCTACCATCTCAAGTTCTGGACACCTGCTCTGTTTTCCCAAACTGAGGAGCCTTTCAGCTCCTCACACAGACCAGCTGTGTGTATAACCTCTCAGCTTTCCCTCAGCTCAGGGTAATGAACCAGCCATGAGAGCATTTCCAGTGTCTCAGAAGCCATCCTGAACTGATAAACCTGGTGTGCAAGACCAACTGGTCCCTAAAGCCTGGACTTACACAACACCAAGAGCTAGGAGACTCACTGGATATACAGAAAGATGCATGCTGCTATCCTACTTGTCTCAGTACTAGGGAAAAAAAAAAAAGCCCTCACCCATGCCACTGCCTGATCTCTGCTGCAATGGCCCAGCTCTGTTCCCACTGACTGTACGCGGAAAACAAGCATGTAAGGAGACAGCACAAGATGTGGGACACCTGGCCACTGAGACCTCCTGTACCTTGGATCAGGTAAGCCAGCAGGTAGAAGAAACAACTGTCATTTGCAGCTGCAGCATCTGTGGTCTTGGAGTCCAGCAGAGGCCTGGAAAAGATACAACAGCAGACTGATCAAGGAATCACTCCGGTTCCAGTCTAGGCTTGCTGTGAGCTAGCTACTGTTCACTGTCCTCTTAAGGATGGGAGGGACCCATCTCTTCCAGGTATTACAAAATTCCTCTCTCTCTTGTTCCTCTGCCTACTCTTGCCAGCTAGGAACCGGATACTTCTTGCAAGGGAAGAGGCAACTCTATGTGTCCCCATTTTCTTCCCTCCATTATATTCTGCTCAGGCTCCTCCAGGACAGCTGCAGTTGCCCAGACTGACAGCCCTTTGCCTGCCTGTTCAGCAGGTACCTGAGCCAGCTGCTGAAAAACTGTAATGTAGGCCTGGCTGCCACTCCAAAGGTGCCTCCTCCTGTGCTGCCGTATTTTTAGCGCTACGCTTCCCAGGCACTGCTGGACAAGCAGACATCCTTTATCCAAAACCCCAGCCTCTCAGAGGCTGTTCTTACCATAGCCAGTGTTGTGGGTTCATTTCCACAGTGGGGATATCCTTCACCTTACTCCTGTGCTTAGCAGGCAGCTCTTGCATGAGATCTAAAGAGGGGGAAGAAAGTAGACATCTTCTATTGCAAGCCCAAGGGCAGTATATAACAGGTTAGGATGGTTCTCTAGACTATAGAGAGGCACTGGAAGTTATTAGGTCAGTGAGGTTCTCCCCGGACTATTTTCTGAGCTGGCAAGAAGTGAGTTTCCAATGTACACCCAACTACAGCTCTCCCCATACCTCTCCAAGAGCAAATCTTCCAAATCCTCTCCCCCACTCCCGTTACAGCTTTAATCTTACACATCAGGGTCTGCAGGAACTGGTCACAGCAGTTTTGGCTCCGGATCAGCAGATTGTAGGAGGCTTTCGGGTTCTCAAACTCCATTCGCAAGCTCTGGTGGCAAAGTCCCACTTCCAGATGGGAAATATCAGACAGGTAATGAGAGTCATTCTTCTTCAGCCAGTCTGCAGGTTGTCCCCTAATCACAAAGCACAGCCCTCAGCTGCAGCAGGCTGCCCCATCTCCTCTCCCACATCACATTGCAGCAGGGGGCTTTGACAGAAGAGCCTTTGCCTGTCACCACATCTTCAGGACAAGGCTAGCACAGGCTGGCACTACCCAGCACTCACAGCCTTGCTGCAGGATTGTACTTGTCACCCATTCTCCTCACCTGATAACCCCAGTGACTTCCAGCACATAAATCTTGAGATCAGAGACAACCAGGATTGAGAGGAACTCTCCTTGTCGGCCAAACTTCACCATGACCACCTAGCACACAGAGAGGGTGGGTCATAGCACTGGCCTGCCCTTTACCAGCCCACCCATGGAAAGGACTGGCTCAAACACACTTCAGCTCCCATCACACCTCACAGCCTCTGGGACACCACCCCAGAGCAGAACTTGCAGGGTGGCTAGAAGGATAGCCAAGGAGCAGTAGGAGTGGTACTGCAAGAGCTCACCTTGAGGAAGCACTGAAACTCCTCAACATTCTCCTCAAAAACCTCCATATCCAGGTACAGCTTCAGGCGATGATCCACAGAATGGAAGTCCCTTGTGTTCAGGATGCCGTTTACCGCTGAGGAGAACAAAGGGTAGGATTGGCGCTCTGCCCACTGACCAGATGCTGGCCAAGCACACGGACTGGCACCAGGGCAGCAATGCCACCCCCTTTGCACACCTGCTTCCATCAAGTGTCTCCTCAAGCCAAGCCTTTCCAGGCCACAGGTCTCAATGTGGAGACATGAGTAAACTCCAGCACCCCGACACTTGCTTTTTCAGATATAAAAAGCTTTGGTCTAACCCATCTTCAACCTATGCTCAGCTTAGTCACAGGAGGACACTGCTTTGCTGCCAGATTTGGCAAGAGAGTAATTCTTTATCACAAATCCAGAAACGCATTTCTCATTTCAGCGGATGTCAGCTCAGGTCAACATTTCAAACTATGATTTCAACTGTACTAAGGGTGAAGGGGACTGAGGAAGGCACCAATAAAACTTTTTAAGAACATAATTAGGTTTGTCAATTGTATTACCAAATAATTTATTTAATAGCCACAATCTGCCCAATAGTACACACTTCCCAGTGGAGCCTGTTCTCCACCACAAACACTAATTAACTTGTCCTCACAGGAACTTTTTCATAGCCTCAATTTTAAATTGGGACCTTGAGATTTGACCCAAAATATAAGACTCCTTTATTTCTGACACTTCAAGCGTAGAAGACTGAACATGGCAATCCTAAACACTGATCCCATTCCAACTCCTCTTCAGATGCACAGCAGTCTTGGGGAGATCGCTATAAATCAAGAAGCTGACGGGTTTGAAAAACAGGACTAAACTGTGGTTTCAGTGAGTCTCTTGGTGGGCTGGAACCTCCACAGCTCCTTTCCAGCTTCAGTTATTCTGTAAATCACGAGCTGATGTCCAAGCAAAGGCAGTCTGCTACATCAGAAATCTAAGGCCTTTCACAAAAACCATTTGTGTACCTCATAGTAATTGCTGTCCTGCACAACAGCCCTCACACAGCCAGGTCAGTCTCTTCTTTTGGACAGGCTTTATCATCTGAAGCTCAGAAAGACCACTGAGGACAGTGGTAACTATAGATCCACTAACCAGAGCCTCCAACAAACACAGCAACCTCACGCTGCACTTAAGTCAGAGAATAAAGACAAAGAAATTGCACATACTATTCTTCACAGATAACGCTCCAGCTGGCAGATCACTGGTGCCACAGGAACCCAGTGTGTCTGATTGAGCAGTACAGCTCCTAGGGCAAGACCCTATTACTCAGAGTCTGATCAATACTAGGGATTAGGAGCTCACTCAGTTTTCCCTACCTTCAGGCATGAGGATTGAACAGAGGGGAATGAAACATTCTGATGGTCAGCGCTGCTCAGAATCACAGAATGCCCTGAGTTGGAAGGGACCCATAAGGATCATTGAGTCCAACTCCTGTCTCTGCATAGGACAATTCCAACATTCACACCATGTGTCTGAGGGCATTGTCCAAATGCTTCTTGAATACTGTCAGGGTTGAAGCCGTGACTGCTTCCCTTTGGGAGCTATTCCAGTGCTTCACCACCCTCCGAGTGAAGAACCTTTTCCTACTATCCAGCCGAACCCTCTCTGGGCACATCTTCCTGCCATTCCCTCGAGTCCTATCATTGGTCACCAGAGAGAAGAGATCAGTGTCTGCTCCTCCTCCTTCTCTTGTGAGGAAGCAGTAAACTGCTATAAAGTCTTCTCTCAGTCTCTGCTTCTCCAGTCTGAACAGACCAAGTGACTTCAGCTGCTCCCTATACGACTTCCCCTCTAGACCTTTCACCAGCTTTGTGGCCTCTGGACACTCACCAGCAGTTTGAGGTCCTCTTTAAACTGCAGCACCCAAAACTGCACACAGCACTCAAGGTGGGACCACGCCAGTGTGGAGTACAGCAGGACAATCCCCTCCCTCTCCCAGATGGCAATGCCATGCTTTATGCACCCCAGGACACAGTTTGGCCTCTTGGCTGCCAGGGAACACTGTTGGTTCATGTTCACTCCCCTTTCGGTAGGGCTGCTTTCTCACTCCCCAGTCTGTGTGTACATCCAGGGTTGCTGTGTCCCAGGTGCAGAACCTGGCACCTGCCCTTATTAAACTTCACGTGGCTGGTGACTGCCCAACTCTCCAGTTTGTTCAGATCCCTCTGCAGGGCTTCTTTGCCCTCAAGAGTGTCAATAGCTCCTCCCAGTTTGGTGTCATCAGCAAACTTGGTTAGTAAACCTTCAAGTCCTTCATCCAGGTCACTTATTAAGATATTAAAGAGCACTGGCCCTAAGACATATCCCTGCAGAACCCCGCTAGGGACTGGTCACCAACCTGACGTAACCCCATTCACTGTGACCCTTTGAGCCTGACCCATCAGCAAGTTGTTCACCCACTGCATACGTGTTTATCCAGTTGTATGTTGGACATTTTGTTTAGGAGAATAACGTGAGAAGGCGTTGCTGAAATCCAGAAAGATTACATGAGCTGGTTTTCCTTGGCCAACTACGTGGATAACCCTGTCATAGAATTAAATTGTCAGGCAGGACCTTCCCTCTATTAACCCGTGCTGGTTGGGACCAATGACTGCGTTGTCTTTCAGGTGTTTTTCTGTAGCTCCCAGAATAATCCTCTCCATAATCTTACCAGGCACTGAAGTGACACTGACAGGCCTGTAGTTACCAGGGTCATCCCTGCTGCCCTTCTTTAAGATTGGACAACATTTCCCACCTTCCAGTCAACTGGTACCTTTCCAGATTTCCAAGAGCATTGAAAAATCATTGAGAGAAGTCTTGCTATGATATCAGCCAGCTCATGCTTGATGACCCCCCTTTTCCATTAAACAGGGGGCAGTGCATGCTGCCAACACCAGTGGTAAAGCCCACCACCAAGCTCTGCAAACACCTAAATGCTGCACAGCTCCTACATACTCACAGGGACTGAGATTCCATGTTTCCTCGGACTCGGAGTTCAAAGAGAGATGGGAAGAAGTGGGTCCATGAGAAATGCTGTAATGGTAGCTTCCCATCAAGCTGCCCCCATTGGTGTCTGTGTGGCTGAGGGACAAGTACTGGCTCTTCATGCCCACCTCCTTCTTCCCACAGCCCCCATCTGAACTGCGGGAGTTGGCATGGAGAGCGCCGTCATGCTCGCTGCCCAGCTCTGGGGTTCTGGTGCTGTTGCTGGTATCAACCTCTGAGCTGTCTTCCCCACCGATGTAGAACTTCCCACTCTCACTGGCCAGGGTAGATGCTTCCTCTGGGCCCTCCTGTTGACTGCCTCCCTCCAGGACAGAATCTGATAGGTCCTCACTTGTGCTATCAGGGCCAGGTGGCAAAGGTGTGCTGGAGCACATCTCTGAAGGCAGGATGACCACATGGTCACTGGAACAACTGGGACAGGCTATGGGCCCACCAGCAGCACCTGTGAAAGATTGTCATGGATAAAGAAAAAACAGAATAGCATTCCTCCAACAAGATTTCACCTCCCCCCTGACAAATCAGAAATCATTCCTTTCAAAGATGACAATAGTTATAGTTCAACTTGAGCAATTCTGTTCAGAATCATATCCTACACCCATCCTCTCACAAATCAGAGAAATTCTGGATCAGTGCCAACATCCACCTGAAAAAGCTCTGTTCAGATTCAGGGTGACCACTGTGCGTTGTAGTTCCAACTGAAACTACATCAGAGCTTTGGCTCATGCCCTTCCTCCACTTCATGTCCACAAGTGCTCACATAGCCTTTGAAGCCCAAGCTTCAGACTGACCAGTCAGTCCAACCTTCCTTAGTCACCTCCATCCCCAGCTTGGTTTTTCTCTCAGACAACAAAACCACAAGCATGCCTTGTCCCTTCTCCAGCTATCCTCATCCTTTCTGACCCCAGTTCCTGATGGTCCCTTCACTCTCACCACACCAGACTCCCAGCTGGATCTTGGAAGTCTCACTACCCTGGCAGATGGAAAAAAAGGCATTCCAGAGTGGAGGAAAATGCTGCAGGCCAGGACAGCACCTCTGCCCTCACTGCAGTTCTTCGATCCCAGTATCCTTTGTCAAATAAGCAACATCTTCCAAGCTAAGGCTGGGCATTCCCCACTTCAAACATAAACTGAGCTTTGAAAAACTCAGCAATCAGAAAATGCCTAGTCAGCATGAGCCACGCCTCAGCCAAAACACCATTTCTAGTTTCAGATACCCAAGGAAAAATGTGGACTAATGGGAAAGAGTACAAAGGAGACCAGTAAGAGCAAATGCATTGTATGAGATACGGCTGATAAGCAAATTATCTAGAGAGTTGGAGTTGAGCTTTTTTAGTCTAGAGGACAGAAGACAGGACTAGTCATGGTGGAAGAGCAATGGCACTCAAGAACAAAGAAAGGAATAAATCATTCCTCATCAGGGAAGCAAGAGTGCCCTTAAGATCACAGACAAGAGAAATTTAGGTTAACGTTTCAGTTGTTCACCTGATTTTTAACAGCCAAAGGTTCACCTGAAATACTGGAAAAGATTCCCCAGAAGCCATTTCAGCAGAAGCCCTTTAGAATAAATTAGTTTCTGTGGCAGAACTGACCAGTTTCAGCAGGACGAGAGACACATGACCGTCATGGCCTCTCCCAGACTTCAGATTTCTGTGGACCATTCACAATTTCCAAAACCCCTGCGCTCTCCCAGACCCTCAGGCACCCACACCAGGGGTGGTGTTTGCTTAACCTTAAAACAGTGGCTTACTCCTGCTGGCGAACAAGGCAGGCTCTTCCCAGTCTAAGAGGGTCGGGTCTGCCTGGGCATTAGCAAGCATCCTTTTTCTGGGCACTATATCCTACCTTGATTTGAGGCAACAAGGGTCTCCAGAATTTTGGTGTCTCCAGCCTCTGACGGAGAGGGACCTTGATGCCAGGGAGCCAGGGACTGTGAAAACTCCTGCTTGCATTTCAGGCATTGGAGCTTCATGAATGACTTTTCCTGATCCTGATTTCGCCGATTCTCCTCAACAGCTGGGGACAACACTTCAAGGACACACTAGAAGTAGCAGTACAAGGAAAAGAGTGCCATCAGACAGCTATAAACACCCTAATAAAACCAAGTCTCTGACATCAGCAAGTCTCCTCGCATGCTTCATTAGAGCGTTTCAGAGTGCAAGGGGCACAGGTTTGCTTCCTAGCTAACAGAGCACCACAACCAGTCTGCACAAGGCTCACCAGGGGCACAGAACTTCACTGTGGAAGACGAAGAGAACGTCTTTCTGCAGGTTTGTGCCTTGTGCTATTTTGCAGGTATGTCTCTCTACATATTGACAGGCTCTCCCTGGAACTCTGGGCTCAAAGGTCCTATCTATTTGTGCCTTCTCTGTAACAACTTGTTTAAATGTACTTAAACAACAGTACCTTGAGAAAATCACTTGGATTTAAGACCAGAGTCACTGCAGCAGCTGTGCAGACCAGAGCTGCCATAGCACTGACCCTCTCACTGTCCAGAGGGCTAACTACAGCCTAGTGCATCACTCAGCACCCAGGAAACATTATGTTGCACATGCACAACAAGTGAAAGTCACTAACTTAACTACTAACTTTCTCCCCACAAGGGAGGAGGGAGTTTTCTCTCCCATGAGGGAGAAAACTGCAAACCTTTCTCCTTGAGAGCATCCCTTTGTGCTCCAGGAGCTCCACTGCCCGTGGCCATGCTCACAGGACCCTTCACAGATCATCTGTGCAGCAGGATAAATCCTGAGTTTACAAGCCAGATATGGGCTGCCACAGGGCAGCAGATACCCATGTGTTCTGAGAAAAGGGACCCTGTTCTAGCTGCAAGAATTCAGTGTCTTCCGGTAACATGCCCCCTCCCCGGGCTTCCCCCTGGAGCCTCCCCTACCTGTAGGCACTGCTCTGGGCAGTCATCGAGCACCACATATTTGCGCTTCTGCCGGTCCTTGCGGATGTAGCTGAAGTGCAATGTGAGGACAGGGAAAACTCGCTCCAGGTCCTGCAGGAGACACAAAACACCACTTCTAGAAAGCACAGCACCCAGTGTACACACTACACTTGTTTGCAACTGGCTGAAACGTAGCCATACAAATACTTAATTTGGTAAGCCCTGAGCAGCCCTCCATAGCAGTAGCATTTGAGAGCCTGGTAAAACGGGCATAAATAAATAAATAGGTCATGAGTGCTGAGGGCAACAGTAAGTTTCAAGGCCCAGAGCCAAGCATTTAAAACAAAACACCTTTACATGAAAGTATCAAGCCACAAACATTCAAGAGGTACTAGGGCAGGCAGGAAAACTGAATTGGAACTTTTGAGGAAAACAGTATCAGAAAGCCTGACATGTCCATGAGTACACTGAATGTTAAAATCCTACAATGAGGAAAATTATATTTCCAATCTACCTATCTAAAGAACCACAAAAGCAAAACAACAGGTAGCACTAAAGCATGCACCTACAGCGACTGGAAAACTGCCCACTGAGCTACCAGTAGTTTTCTGAACATCACACTAGGCTCAGTGCTACACTGTCTAAGGAAAAGTACAACCCACAAACAGTTCTCCAAGGCCAGGCTGATATCCCAGTATGGAATGGAGGAGAAGGAGGTCTCCATTTCATTTAGGTTCCCCTTGAGAAGTCTTTCATTCCTGCACACTGGAACAAGTCCAGCCATTGTCTTTTTAACTCCAGCTTTGGAACAGAATTGGTGCTGGATTCTGCTGCATTATCACAGGTACTCTGAGCAACACAGATGCTGTTAGATACATATGCATTGAGTGGAAGAGATGCTCAATCCATTCAGGCTAGGAAAAGACCTGCAGAGTACTCTTGACAGAAGCCCAAATCCTGAATGCTGGCCCATGCAGGGAGTAAGATGCCAAAGGCTCACACAGAGGCATAACTCACCATCCTCCTCCAGTTCATCTCAGAGGTCTCCACTTTCTGCAGGCATTTCAGCTCCAGCTTGTGGAGGACTCTGGCAGCCTTCAGCTCCACTTCAATCACATGCTTAGCTGTAACTCGCAGGAAGATCCAGTCTGGCTCTGGGTCTCCTTCACCTTCTATCTGGCTCACCAGCACTGGCTGACAAAGATCCACTGCCGTACAAGACACAGTACAAGTCAGTACAACGCAGCAGGCCCTCAGGACTGCTTGGCCAAGCCCTTAGAATTCCCACAATACTGGACAGCGCATTAAAGCTTCAGGGATATCACATTCAATCTATCTATTTTATCATATCCCAAGCCCTCAAACACAGAAGTGAAAGGACCTCTTTACCTTCTGGCTTCTCTTCTTCTTCCTCTCCCAGCATTAGCTCTTCTGCCTCCTCTTCTCCTTGTCCTCCTTCCATAGGCTCATCCAGCTGTACTTCAGGCTCTTCCTCCTTCTCAATATCATCCAAAGGAGAAGAGGATTCTTTCTGGGATACTTGGGGTCTTCCTTGCTCTGGGTCAGAGCTCTCGCTCTGCAAGTCCATTGCCACAGGTCTGCCTGTGATCTCATCTACAGAATGGCTACGGCAGATGACAGGTACTTGGTCATGCTCCTCCAGGTGCCTCTTGTACTGCAGCCAGTCAACACCAAAGCGATCTCTGAAGCTGTCCAAGCGCTTCATCTCCTTCTGATGCTGTAGGACCAGGCCTGCAGAGAGAAAACCTGGGAAGTGTAAAAACAGTCACCATGCTAGAGCACTCCTCTGACTGTGGGCAGTCAGCAGCTGTATTACTGAGGAGGAAAGATAAGTCTCACCAGCAGAGAGAGATAAAGTTGGGGGCTCATGTTCTGTGTCACTAGGCTCCGAAATGCTCGCTCTGCGCACTTTGACTTTTCCCTGAAACAAACAGGATAAGAATAGTTGGGAGGTACCAGAAAATACAAAACAATCTGATGAGTGGCTCTGCCAAACTGAAGGGTTCATAGTGGTTACAGTGCAGAAGCACACCATGAAACATTTGTCACAGCATATCAAGACTGACATAAAGCCCAGTATCTTCCTAACACACAGCAGCACAGAGACTCACTGCCACGCAGTCAGTTCAAGACCACATCCCACTTTCATGTTGGAGGCATCTCCTTCACCCAACATGCCAGCTACATGGTTAAGAAGCTCTCTCAGTCCCAGACCTTGCTTTTCTTCCGAGGAAGTCTGACAACTACATTCTCCGCTGGGGACTGACTGTCGCTGAAGTCTGCAGCACAGGAACTGTCCAGAGCACTGCGGTCCAGCGCCGTTTTCTCTGAGGTAGAGGTGTGGATGGACTGTGAAACACTTTTCACGAGTCTAGGAAGGTGCTAAAGCCAAAAGAACAGAACACTGCCTGCTGAATGCAAAGGGCAAACAAGGTAACCAAGCCACAACTGAGGCTGACAACTTCCCTGCCACTCACCCCACAGTTTCACCATCACAGTGAAAGCAGTGACAACAGATCCTGCCTGGTTGACTGGATCGTTTATCCTGCCCACTTCAATTTAACTCAATCTCTGATTTTCTTAAAAACAGCAGATGGGAAACTGACAACTGTTTGTTTTGCTGATATATAATTCAAGTGCAAACTCACAGATAGAACCTGAAGAGGAAAACAGGCAAGGCTTCAAGTTCTGCAAGGCTGCATAGGACAGAATAATTTATACTGGCCAGCCCCAACATCAGCATGGACTGAGCCAAAATGAACTGCATCAGAGTCAAGGCAGCCCATATAGATTTAATGGGACACATGGCAATGCAAAAACCTGTCAGAGTTCCCAAAGCCAGTTAGACCAGTTTACAGCAATTGTACTTACCATTAAGTCTGAGGAAGAGAGTGGCTCCCCATCCAAGAGGAACTGTAATTAGAGATGCATTTGCAGTCAGATTCCATTTGGCTGGCACATATTCAGGACAGTATCTGCTGACTCCTATTCCCCTTCAGTCCATCCTAGAATTGGGATTCCTGGCACAAAACTGCAAAAACTACCAGAAACAACCTTGTTCCTGTCTATCCATCACTTTCAGATGTACCTATCTGACTTAATAACATAGATGACCAGAAAAGAACATTGTGGTTTTCCTGTTTACAGACTTTATGACTCCAAGAAACAGATCCGAGACAGTTCACAGAAGAGACACAAAAGATTATTCTGCAACAATTTGTGACTTCTTTTGAGAGGTACTCACTTTCACCTTGAAACTTGTACACTGCTTCTAACCTGAGTCTACCTAGCTTCCTGTAAATTGAGCTCAGTGAAAACTTTTTCCAAGGTGCAGTTTGGAGACAATGAATCCAGCCATTTGCCACTAATATGAAGTGCAGACTAGCTCCAGAACACCTCTGACCCTCAGCAAGCACGTTTAGTTTGCTAATTGTAAGAATGCTGTCCTTGCTGGCTTCTTTACTTAAAATCAGATTACCAAGAACTGACCTGAGAGCAGTGTTCAACTCTGTCTGCCCTGGCCAGCAAACCACATCAAAATTTAAGGAAAAAATGCTCTACCTGAAAATAACCTACAAAACAATCACCACTACTACTCCACTGGAACAAATTTTCAGGTTTATGAAATTCTTTCCCCTCATTTGATCCTGATCCTGATTAGAACACTATACACCTTCAACAGTACAGGTAGGAGGCTTCTGGCTAGTACTCACATTGGAGGAGGCTGCCCTGGGAGACAGATGTATAAGGGTTGCAGATCGGTGGTTTTGATGGAACCATAATGGGTTTCCCTCTAAATGCAGCTGGGTGGGGGAAACAGAGAAATTATTATTAGAAGCAATATCCTATACCTCAACCTAATCTGCCTGCAGGCTCCAGGCTTTCCCTCTGCCTCAGGAAATATCCTTGCAGTGGAACAACGACCAAGCCAGGAGAGGAGTAAGCTTTTACAATGGTTCCCGAAATTTGTTCAGCAAATTTCAAGGAAGGAAATTAAACTACTTCCTACTCATGCTCCTAAATCATCAAGAGCTTCTTCATTACTGACTATGAGAAGTGTTGAGACAACAGTCCTTTTCAGGCTATCTTCCCTCACAAGCACTATAGTGACCACAGTTATCCTCTTTCAGACTTCTCTGAACACACAAAACCACAAAATTATCAAGGGAGGATCTTTACTGAACTTGACAGTGTTAAAATCAGAAATAGGGAGCAAGCAAGGAGGTGGGGATGAATATATGGAAAAAAGGTTAGCTGAGCAGGGGTCACCAAAAATGAAGGCTGAAATACAGGTGTCTCTCCAAGGCTCCCCCATCAGCTTCCTGCACTAAAATTAAATGCTCAAGAGTTGAATTAATCTTTTTAAACTCTCTGCTTACTGTACAGTCTTCACCTTGCACCCCTTGACCACAACATCTCTAACCTACCAACCCATCAGGCTTTGTGCTTACTTTTTTCACATAGTGCAGAGTGGACAATGGTGCCAACTGGGCATGTTCCAGCAGCAGGTTATAAGCCACATCCAGGTGCTGCAGATTCACCAGCTGTTCAATCCCTGCAAACAAAGCAAGAAGCCATCAGCACACTCGAGGATTTAACTTTGGAAACTCCCACCTACTCCTCTCCCCGCAAATTGAACCCTAGTGAAAATAGCTGTGCCCAAGATTTCAAGTTCTGTTCCTCCTCAAGGAGGAGAGAAAGGTCTCAAACTCAAAAATGCTCCTCGCCTGTGGGCTCACCATTAATGCTGTCAAGCTCATTGTTGCGCAGAATCAGAGTCACCAGCTTGGATCGACTGAAGATGCCAATGTTTGGCACCTTGCACAGGAAGTTGTAAGCCAGATTAAGGTATTCTAGTTCTGTAAGAGTCTGTTCAGAGAGAAAAGCAGCACTGGGTCAGCTGGAATCTTATCTCAAAGCCTGACCCTGAAGTCAAGACAGGGTACTAGCCCCTATCATTTTTTCTATCCCATCAAGGTCAACCAACAAGTGAGTTTCTTAAGACTGTTTTTGCAGCAAGACTTTGACATTCACATTTGGAGTGGTTTGTCTTAGGGGCACTCAGCATGATCTAACTGCTTAACAAAATTTGCTTGGAGCAGCTTTCTCCTTCCTCATCAACTTCAATGGAGTACAGCAATAAACTGGACCCCGTGCCTCAGCAAAAGGAATGATCTACCAAAAGAAGCCCTTTCTTACCTTTGCAAGGATGATTGATGGCGAATGATGCATTGTAAGCCCCACCAACTCCATGAAAAGCTGTTTCACAGCTTCTCAAATAAGCAGCAGATCTAGCCCAGCATGGATTTCATTGCCATTCCCCAGAGACGCACATGCCACAGTGATGGACTACCACCTTTCTACAGTAACTGACAGGAGATTTCAGAGAGCAAGGAGGAAGCGCTGCTGGCAGTCTGAACAAACCAAACACCAAGTCTCTACAGCCCCATGCCTGGTCAGGCAATTCCCACTCGCTGCACAGGTTACAGCGAAGCCTTGGCCACAACGGAGCGCACGCTAAATGTTTGACTGTATGTACAGTGTATGCTGCAGGCATCATTGCTGTGTTTATCACTCAGCCACACTGGAGTGCCAAGCGATGCATACAGTTGACTTTCCTGTCTTGGAGCAGATGAGGGACACTGCCTTCCCTGCCTCAGTGGCACAGGAGCTGCACATACACGACAACAGTTCCAAGGCTGCGAGCACTGGCTACAAATCATGTGCCTGTTGGGCCACAACTCCAGTTTCTTTTGTTATACTTCACCTAGCATGCACATAGTCAATGATCACAGCATTTCAGCAGTGGAAATTCAAGTGCTCAACTCAAAATACTCACCGTTAAGTAGTGCTCACAATCCTGGATCTTGTTGTGACTCAGATCCAAGACTCTCAGAGCATTCAGTAATTGCTGAAGAACAAAAAGATACTAGATAAGATCCTACAAATGTCACCATTGCAGCATCAAAACCCTGTCCTGCTGGGAGAGGCCAGCAAAATCAACACTGCTCACTCCCTCCCACCTGGACCTAGCAGCATCAGTAAAGGAGTGCCCAGCTCTTGGCTGCGTCATCTCCTTCTCTTCCCCTCAGTCATGCACAAAGGGTACCCCACTCACCAGTGAGTCATCCAAGGCAGTGATTGAGTTATAGCTGAAGTTCACGGTCTGCAATTCCAACCATGGGAGAGCACAGCTCAGATCTCCACCACATGCTGAAATGATTTCCTACGAAGAAGTAAGGAGTGATTCCTTCGTGAGTACTAGCTGTTACAGTAACAGCAGATGAACACAGGAGGACAGCTAGTCCAGAACAAGGCTGGCATATTGTGCGTTACAGACCCTGCCTCGCCTAGAATGGCAATGACTTTTATGTCACTAATTCAAGTATTTGGAGGTGTCCGGAATTCCACAGCTAGATACTTAGAAAGAATGGGAGATGCTTTTGCTTCCTACACTCAAGTGACAATAGTTAACCCAACACGTTACAATTTGTAGGCATTGAACACTAAGGACAAAGATTCATGCTAACAAAACCTTTCCTAGACCTCCATCAAAGCAGAAGTGAGGTACACATGCCCTGGCTAAGCAGCTTCTGCTCCAGCAGACAAAAGCAGCTCTCAATGCACTCCTTACCAGCAGCCCCTGTTCCCCAGCAGGAAGATGCTTCTGTGCCACAGAGAGGAGCCCAGAGCCTCACAGCCAGCACCGCCCACACTACTCAGTTCTCCATGGCTGGAGCTTTCCTTCATGTCTCAGAAACCTGCTGTGCACCAGTGCAGGTAAGACAGATTTCCTGTGACAATCAGCTCTACAGTAAGGCTGCTGAGGTACAATGAAATAAGCCTCGATCAGCTGCAGGCCTTTGAATATAGAAACAGCCAGACACACAGAACAGTCAGACCTAGCTGATATGAATATTGGCCAGACAAAAATTCTCAAGCAGCTAAAAAGGAGAGTACAGAGCACACATGTATTCATCCAGGGAATACTTCCACACTGTTTGAGTCAGTAGGACATCAGAATGGGAAAGGGAGAAAAAGGCATCTACAATGTGGACTGGATGGTTAACTGTGTCTCCTACATCTTCCCTGTGTGAAAGGCTGCAGGATCAAGACAGCCTTTCTCCTGCCATTTTCCCCACAAGCTTGTAAAGACACTTACCTCCAGTGTACTGATACATTTGCAGCAGGTCAGAGATTCCAGCTGAGAATAGACAAATCGCAGTCCCTGGAGACAGTGTGGAGGGACAGACCTCAACTGCAGCAATGAGGAAAAAGTAAGGACAACATACATCAGCACATTACAGTGTAAGAGAGGCTGCCATCCCCGTCTCTGCAAGGGATCTCACATTTTCCTGCTAGATCCTCCCTCCCTAATACTTCAGCCTTTGCTCGTATCCAAGCTTAACCTCAAGCAACTGTTGCAGGAGTTTGGACTTAGCCTTCCAGGGAAGCCACAAAAGCCTACCCAGTTTTTAGGAGTACAAGCATTCTGCACCCACAAAACTAAGCCAAGAGAAGCCAAACAGCAAGGCTCAAAGCCAGTTTTGCCTCCTATACTTACTTCCAGATGACGGAGGGACTTGAAAGGGAAGATCTTCACAGCAGATTGCAAAACACAGTTTGGAACATGAACGAGCTAGAGAAATTAGAAAAGAAATCTCATGTCAAGCTCAATTTGTGCTGCAATACCACTCTCATGTTACCTAGCACAAGACCACAGTCTGTCAAACCATGGAGCTCCTTTTCTTCTCCCTTGCCCATGTAACTTCACTGCTTTCAGAACCACAAGCAGGTCTGACAGCTGGATTCCTCACCAGCCATCACTACCAAATCTACCAAATACAGACAAATCTAACTGCTGGACCCATGTTTATCGAGCAACGGAGTTGAACTAGCACACTGGTGGGAAGTATGCATGCGCATTTAACTAGAACAGGTCAAATAATGCTAATCACAAGCAGATAAAATGGAAAACAGAGTTGGTCTCCAAGACACTCCTAGCATTAGATTGAGGAACCTGTACACCTCCTCTTTGCATTCTGTAGTGCAGCCACGGGCTCTGTCACCACAGAGTTGTCAGGCTGCGTTCATGTACCTCAAAGCAGCTTATTAAATCCAGCTTCTTACACTTTCCATGGACAGTGTATAAACAATATTTCAGAAAAAGTGAGTAATGAAGCAGTTAATGCTTCCACTGCAGACACCAGAGTGCAACTGGAGAGATCATCTGTGACAGCTACATCCACGTTCATGCAGAAGTGACTCATCAGGTGCAGAACAGACATCCCGAGACTTCAACACCACTACCACTTCCACAGTTACAGCCTTGGCAGTGATGAATCACTGCCCACTGCCTGCCAGCACTAATGCAGCATGATGAACAAGGCAACTTGTAGGGAAGGATTACACTGGGAAGCTCTGACGACCAGTTTTAGCAAAGTTTATTTCAGATGCCATCCTTGCTCCGTGTCCTGATCGTCTCCTCTCCTTCCACTGCCTTTAGCAACTGATTAGGTTGATACAAATTATTAATTTTTCCAAGCAAATCAGTTACCAGATGTCAATGGGTACAGGCTTCTTCTTTACAGGCTTGTTTTAGAAAGAGCCCATTTTTGGTTATCACAAATATGCACCACAACATCCTCATGACTGTCACGTTCCTTCCCGCCTCCTCCTGCCAGGCGACCTGTCTTTCTCCACAGGCTCTGGGCCCCACTCCAATCTCCACCCCAAGAACACTGCTGCAAATCTCCAACCTGTCTCATATGGAAAACACTTAAAGACACTGCAGGAAACAGTGCTCTGCCACACCACCTCCTAAGCACCACTGGGGAACTAAAGAACAACTAATTCTCCCTCCCCTCTGAGGCCCATTTCACCTCTGTTACCCTGCTAGTGGTGCGCCACTGTCAAGTGTAACCATGTGCAGCCTCGTAACACATGCCACCTTTCCCAAAGCCCTCTGAAGGACCCCTAGCTCTGTACTTCTGTCTTTATTACAGTCTTTTTAAAACTAATGAGGACATCTTACTAGCAATATCTCATGCTGTGAAGCAGACCAACCAGAACCACTGCCCAGGAAGGAGGATGTAAAACTCAGAAATAAAAAGCAGAAGGTCTCCAAGTAGTGGGTGTATATACATCTAACCGCTCTGCTCCCTCCTGCAGATCAATCATCACTCAGGGAACACTCAACTGTGCTCAGCTGCCAGATAAGGCCTGAATTGCTCAAGCATTTCAGGAAATAATCATTTTCCCAACAATGTCAACACCTTACCAAGGTCAGAACATAACTAACTCCTCCTGCCCCTCTTTATAACTCTGACAAACTTTCCACTGGAGTTGCCAGGCTGACTCTAGATGAAGTAGCTACACACTGTGACACTGAACAAGTACTCTGTGCAACAGCCCTGCAAGGCACACAGTGTGCACATAAGACAGAGTCAAAGGGCACCAAGGGAGGCCAATATCAAGCAGATCACTGTGGTGCCAGCTCCTCTGGTCAGCCCTGCAGTGCCCCTGACACCCTCAGCTATGGCAGGTACAGACCTTCAGGGAGTGAGTCTTCTGCAGGACGTCAAAGAGGAACTGCGCCTGGAGGATGGCGGTGGTCTCGGCGGGGTGCGAGGGCAGGGCCACGAAGCCGCGGTTCTGGTTGCGGGAGCCCAGGTGCTGCTCGAAGACTTGCGTGAGGTGCTGCAGGGTGGGGGTGACCAGCGTCAGAGTGCTGGAGCCGTCAAGGACCAGGTCCCCTGCAGGGAAGCGGAGGGACAGGCTGGGCCGTGAGCGCTGCCGACTTCACACCGGGGTCTTCGCTCCGGCCCGGCCTGCGGCCCCCGCACTCACCCACGTCCTGCAGCAGCCGCGCCAGGCCACGCACCAGCGTCTCCGCCTCCGCCATCTGCCGGGAAGGGAGGCGAGGCCGAGGTGGCGGAGGCCAACGTGACGGCGGCGCAGCCCTGCACAGCCGGACCCGCCACTTCCCGCGCCGCCACCGCCCGCTCTCACTTCCGCGTTACCACCGAGACGAGCGCTCACGCCGCACCAGCGAGGCGGCCGCGCGCCTAGAGCGCCGCCGCTCACATCCGGTTGCCATGGAGCCCGCCCCAGCGTCCCCCTCCCGCCCGGCGGGGCCCGCGCCCCGCGCCCCGCGCCGCCGCCCCGCAGCCCCGCCGGTAAGAGCGAGGGGGGGGGGGGGCGGCCCGGGGCGGGCGCCGGGAGCCGGGGCCGGCGGGGCGCGGCTCGGCACGGTGCTGCACGGCACGTGTCGGGCGGAGCGCGGTGACGGGGCGCGGCGGCGGGCGGCTCTCCTGCTCCGGCGGTGCGAGGTACGGCCGGGCGGGGGCTGCCCCTGCGCTGCCCGGCGGTAGCAGCCGCCCACGGGGCCCGCGGACACGCGTGGCGAGCGCGGTTGCTCCGCAGAGCCCGGGAGCCCGCCTGGCACCCCCAATCCCCGGCTCCCTGCGCGGGGAGCGGCGAGAGCCGGGAGCTCCGGTGTGGCACGGGGGGCGGGACGGGGCGTGGGGCTGGGGCGGCAGGGGCAGGGGGCACGGCATGTGGCATGGCACGGGGCAGGGTGCAGGGCAGGGCATGGCGTAATGTATGGCATGTGGCAGGGCAGGGCAGTGCATGGCATGGGGCACAGGGCACGGCACGAGGCATGGGATGGGGCACAGTGCATGGCATAGGGCACGACAGGGGGTACAGGGCACAGCACAGGGCATGGCACGGGACACAAGGCGCAGCACGTGGCACAGCACAGCACCACCCCGACCCAATGCAGTGCCCGGTGCAAGGTGCCGCACAGTGTGGTGCCATCCTTCACGCTGCACGGTATGGATTTCACAGCACGGTCCATGGTGTGTGGTGCAGTGCTGCCCAAGTGCCTGCCTGCATCCCTTTGCTCTGCCAGCTGTACGTGTGTCTGTCAGAGCCATCTGTGCATCCAGTTGAGGGTGTCTCCCTGTCACTGTCTGGTCCTGGTACTTTGTTCCAGAGTGAATTTTGTTCCTGTGTGTTCTTGTATGTGTCTGTTGGTCACGCAAGCTGTGTCCTGTCCGGTCCCTGTGTGAAAGGCACTGTGAAGGGAGTCAGGGAACAGAGCAGATGCTTCAGGAGCAAATGGCTATGGTGTCTTTTCCAGGCTAGTTCAGTAGGATATAGGATTCATTGAAATATTTGAGCTGTATAAAATACTGCTGTATTCTTGGTTTCAGATCAGCCATGTGGCAGAGAGATCCACAGGTTAGACTCTTCATGCCTAAAAAGTTCTTGGGTTTACTGTCTTATGTGTTGCCTTTTCCTTCTCCTGTATGTCCTCCTGTTCCTCTGCTGTAGCAGGGCAGAAGTACGGGTTGCACATCCCACTCCTGTTTCATTCGACTTTGAGGCTGTGACTGTTGCATCAGCATCTGAATGCTTTGGTGTACACAGCAGCAGCCCTCCTGCTCCTCACCTGGACAGGCTTATCAGTATGTCTCCCCGGGAAAATCTTTCCAGGCCTCTAATCCTTCTCCTTTTTGAGCTCTTCTCTTATGTGTCTCTCCTCCTCCATCCCCAAACAAGCTTTGTCCCTGTGGCTTTATCCATATCTTAACATCTACTCCTTGTCTAGGCGCTCCATGCCTAAATTGTTCTTAGCCCGATGGCCAGGGGATTAGGTAGGGAGATGGATGCAGGACCTGATGCCTGTTTCCATGCAGCCCCTTGCCCATGGAGCTAGGACAGCCTGGGTCAGCTTTATGGCAAAGGGCCAGCAGAACTGGTCACCTCTGCCCCTCCAGACGTGCCAGAAGTGTTTTTCTCAGCAAAACAGGAAAGTTGCTGCACTGGCACTGTAAATCAGATTTCGGGGCCCAGGAAATGCCCCACTGGAGTTTCTGTTAGCAACATGTGGGAGATGCTGTAGCTGCCAGCATTGCAGGTGCTTGCCTGCTCACTTTCCTTCAGTGTTTGTTTAGCCTAGGTGATTTAGGTGAGCCAGTTCTGTTTACTGATGCACTTGCAGAGAGAGTGAGGAGGTGTGAGTGCGCACAGTCTCAGGCTGTGGATTTTTCTGGCCTCCCTTTGAATCTGGCCTGCTGGCATGATGCTTCTATTACTGAAAATTACTTGTAGCGGGAATGCTGAATCATGTACTCCGACAACCAGGAGATACAGTATGATGAAGGTATCATTCATTCAGTTTTCTAACTGTTTTTTTTTATTTCCCCTTTTGTCTGGTGTTATTATGGCAGCCCTGGCAGTGATGCCAGCAGGCTGGGTGCTTCAGCACGATGTTTGTTAGCAGAATTCTCCCTGATATTAGTTTTAAGTTTCTCTTTTAAATTTTAACCCATTTCTAAGTCCCTTTGTGCAAGGCTGTCTGAAAAAAAAAATAATCTTTATTCATGTTTTAAACCCTTGAGATCTTTCCAGACTGCTAGCTTGTCCCCTCCCCATCTTAGTCATCCCATATTGCGCCAGACAAATTTAGCTCGTAACCTTTCCTTCTAAATCAATCCCTCTGGCCTACTGGCAATTTGTTGTTGTTCTTCTCTGAACTCTGTCTGTTGTGGGTAAGAGAAAATCCAGGACAGATCCGAGTAGGTGTCTGTCCAGCCTTTCTTCGAGAAGTTGCACCAGGTTGCATAGAGGAAGGGGCAAGTGTCCTCTAGTGGCCAGCCATCAATTAACGCACCGACAGGGAGCACCAGTGCTCCCAGGCCATTGGCTCTCCCTTCTCCTCAAGGCAGGAGAGCTGGTAGGTTTAGGATTTGAGAACGCACCTCCCATCCTTGCCCCTTTCTCTCCCTTGAAGCAGTGCGTCCCTCCAGCAGCTCAGCCCCAAGCCTCACCAGCTCAGAGAGCACCCACGTATCACATCCCACTTCCACAAGGTGATGAGCCCCCAGCTCATTGACGGAAACCCTGTGAGCACCTCGTAGTCGCACTGAAATTTCAAAGCAAGTCCCACGGGCTCTCTTGCTTTGCTGCTAGTACAACTATCTTGCTTTTAGCTGTTCAGCAGCATCATTAGAGTGACATATTTTCAGTATGTTTCAGAATACACTGCTTCAGTGAGTGAAAATGAAGCACTGAATTTCCCCTCCCTTTTAAATTTATTTAGGCAGTCAGGCTGTAGTTTTGAACTCAGGGTAACATCTTGCGAAGCCGGAGCCAGTAGAGTTCATTGCATCCAGCCGTTCTCCCATCTGTGAGTTTCCCCTGCAAGCCTCAGCTCAGCTCAGCTCCAAACAAACCTGAGCTTGACCTAATAGTTTGCAGTTTCCTCTGGAGGCCCCACAAGGCACATTAGTAGCACAGAGGCAGAGCTGAGTTTTAGCATTTCTTTTTGGTAAAAAAACCCTTACCATTTTACTAGATTTTAGGGATTTTGCCACTATGGGAATTGCCATCTGAAGCCCCCTCATCGTTTTACTCCCTGAAGTAGTGCTTGCAACACATTTTTGCATGTAGCCTGTAGTTGTGGATGTTGTGTTCTTTACAAATACTCAATCCCTTCTTTAACAGTCATGATGCCGTGGCCCTTACAGGACTGCAGAGCCAGGTTCACCCGCCAGCTCTTCCTACTGTAACAAAGCTTTCCCTACCTTCGGTTTCAAATGTGCTGCTGTTTACTTTCATGCAATTATACCCTGTTCTTGAGTTAAATGCAAAAAAAAAGAAAAGGCATGTATTGCCTTTTTCTCTATCATGTCTCCTACTAAAAAGCAGCTCACTTACAAATGATTTCCAGACCTTTCTCTTTTTTTTTTTTTCTCCTCTCTTGGAACTCTTTTTTCTCTATCTTTCGTGGAAAACAGGGTGTGAAGCTGAAGATGATGTACAGAGTGCATTGGTTATTTTCATTCTTTTCTGTCCTGTTCTGGCTTGAACTCTGTATTTGGTTTTTAGACATCTATCTTGTCAGCATATTTCTCTTGAGCTGTTTGGGGCTCATTGAGGGACTCGGTTACTGAAGAGTTCAATGAGGTATTTTTGAAGGATTTCTTCCATTAAGTTTTGCCTTGTTCCTGATAATTAGTAGAGTGGACCATCAGTGGTTAGATTAGCTCCTCAAAAACTTGCTGTACAGATGGTCCTGGGATTTTTGATTTGAATGAGCTACCTGTGTACCTTCAGGGAGGCAGAGTAAGCAGATACTGTAGTAGCGTCTTCAAAGATGGAAGGAGGGGTGATGAAGTGGCCTTACTGGTGTCACTTTTAGACCATCTGTTTTAGTGTTTTAATGGCCTGTCTTGAACACTGTACCGTACTTGGTACTTCAGGTGACACAATAAGAAACTCCTCAGTGGATCACTGGGATATAACCCACAATATTTCTTCCACAGCTTTCATAGCTAGAGACTAGCTTGTTCTCAAAGATAAGTTTAAATTCTTTTAATTTTCTTTGTCATAAGTATGACAACTTGTTACTTGGAGATGGCCAAGCCATCCTCTGACTTTGCAGTTTTTTCCTCCTCAAAATGACATCACTGAAAATAATGTTTTCTCTTGCCAGTTTTGAGTTCATTTGTATTCTACCCTGATAGTTTTAACGAATGTCCCTTTTCTTATGCTGTGAGATGAGAACGCTTTGCTTGTCCCTGTGTTCAAAGCACTGTGTGTGTGTTCACTTCTTCTGTCCTTCTCCATATGAGTTCAGATGAGTTTTTGGAAGATGGTATCTTTCCAGTGCCAGTCTCTGTGCCATCTCCAACTCTTCTTGGGAACAGCTCAGTCTGCGCTGTTGTTGTAGATGATATGAATGCAGCCATTTCTTTGTTATTCTCCATCCCACTCCTTGTCAGCCGTGGCATCTGATTGCCTGCTTCACTTGCAGCTGCATGTTGAGCACAGTGCTCCCTTGAGCTGCCTGTGGGGTCTTCTGCATCCCTCACCTACATTGGTGCAGACAGGGCATCCGTCTGCAGTCTGAAGGTTGTCCTCTTCCCCTGTAACATCGTTGCTTTGTGTTTGGTGTTTGAATGTTAAACTGTTTGTCCTTGTGCCATCTCTCTGGCCTGCACAGATCTCTCCTGTCCATTTTGGGATCTGCTCAACTAAAGCTAGGTGGCACAAGACCACTCCTCTGCCTGCTCCTGGCATGCCCTCCCAGCACGCAATTACTCCAAATTTATCCTTCCCTTGGCAGTCAGTTGTACTCCAGATTTGTACAGATGTGCTGGTACAGAGGTGACTGAGCAGGAAGCCTTTCCTTCTCTTGCACAGCCTGTGCAGGAGCCATGTGCAGCCACTGTCTCGGTCAGCCCCTACACCCTCCATGCAGCAGATTGTTTGGAGGACAGAGTCCCACCAGCTCGTGAACTGTTGGAAACCAGTGCACAAAGCGGTGTGGGCTGGGCTGTTCTCATCCCCTCGCTGCAGCGTGCCAGGGGACAGCCGTGTCCTAGTGATGCTGAGGAGGTTCCCCAAGGGCTGGTGAGGTGACCTTTCTGGGTTAGGAGCCAGGGGGGTTGAGGGCAGTGGCTAGTAGTCTCCCACGACATTCCTTTGTCCTGCCCTCTCTCTACAGGTTATGCCACTCTCCAGGTTTGCTGGGTGCCTGCTGGTGAAAGAAAAGGGTTGATATTTTGCCCAGGCCCTTAGGTCCTGATCCAAAATGGCAACTGGAGAGTCCCCTTCAGTAGGAGATATCTTCATCGACCTGCAGCAGGTGAGGTGGGAATCCAGCAGCATCGGGGCTGTCTCTTCCTTGGAGACTGTGCTCCTGCCAGGCTGAGTGCAGGACCTGTGTCCTGGCAGCCTGCTGCAGTAGGAGACATGACCTCTGTTCACTGGGGAGGAGTCTAAATGAAGGGTTCCCCGAGGCTGCCCATAAGCCCACATCCACTCTCCATGCAAACAGCAAGCTGTGGTCCAGAAAAGGCTGCAGGTTGCTCTGTGGTGTCCCTATGCCCTCACGTGCTGTCGGGTGGGACACCCAAGCGGCTGGAGGAGCTGGGCAGCTTGCAATTGGACTCTCCCTATTTAGGCTGGGCTTGGGACACCCATGCTGAGGTGAGAGGAGAAGCAGTCTCACCCAGAGATACAAAGCCACTCCCAGGACACAACTGGGAACAGCTGGGGGACGAGAGGAGAGGCACAGCTCTGCTAAAATCGCCTTGCTCCCTCTTTCCACCTAGCACAGGCAGACTTGTCACAGTTGGGCCTCCTCCTGTTTCCATGGAAACACGGGAGTCCACAACAGCTCCGCACTGGCATTTCGGCTATATTGACAGAAAATTTTACCAGCTACAGCTACCTGGGAGGCAGAAAGGACAAGAGTCACCTGACGATGCTCTTCTCAGAGCGTATCCACTGGCAAAGGCAGAGAAGCACCTTTAGCCTGAAACAGGAGGAAAAGGGGCAGAAAAAACCTGAAGAAGGCATGCCAAAGAGGAACAGGGGGAGCCCTAGGAGTGCAGAGGGAAGGTGAGAAGGCTGTTATGACCTAAGTAAGGAAAATTAGGGGTTCATAACAGAAGACACACGGTGGTCACTGACCCAAGAGCAGTTCACTAGAGTAGGGATGCTGTTTCTTGTGGGGAAATACAGAGGAGGTCTAAGAAAGGGAGCGATGGCAGACTGGGCAAGGAGAAGGCCAGAGGACAGCAGTTAGATGGGAGGAGGGAGAAAATTCAGCTAAATAAAAGCTATGCATTTCTGCTGGTAGGAGGGGCAGGCACTAGCGTAGTCCCTTGATACCTGCCTCTCAAGGAAGGTGAAGAGGACAGGTAAGGTATTTCTGCCAAGTATGGCTTGGAGGCGTCTCATCTGTTGGCTCTTAGTTTCTCTGTGCCTCTAAGAGAGCAATTCTGCCCCAGCCCTGTTGTGTGAAGCCTGCTGCTCCTCAGCAAGCCCAGAACCGTCTGCAGGATGGGAGGATCTAGAGGGCTGTAGGTTTCTGCAGTGTTTGATTCTTGTCTGGCGATTTCTGTGCAGGGCAGAGATTGTGCAGAGAAAGCCTTTCCTGGTGCCGAGGACGATGAGGACTTGGATAAGACTTTGTCAATCGAGAGATTTGGGGACCTGATAAGCAAGTCAGCATCAAGCAATCTGGAGAAGCAAAGACGCAGCTACAGTGAGAGAGATTTTGAATGTATGTAGGTTTGAACTGTTGTACTCACTTCCACCCTCGCCACCAGCCCTCACTCAGCCCCACATGCTCTGCAGCCTTGTGCTCAGACCCTGCAAATCTCTTTAGCCTGCTGTTTACTTCCTCCCTTCATAGCATTCCCAGACTGCTATGTACACCCAGTTTAGCACCAGTAACCACAGTCTCTTCCCAGTCTGTTCCCTGTTTTCCCCGTCCCCACAAGCATAGCTACTGCCCATCCTGTACAACGGCAAAGCTCAGCCTGGGTTGTTTGCTCATATCCTCACTCAGCATTGGGGACCTCTGCAGCCACTTCTGCCATGTTGAAATTTCCAGTTCAAAACTATTTTTCTTCCATATGGCTGCAAAGAAACATCCAAATATGGCCAGAAGCCAGGCTGCCCGCCCTAGTCTGGAAGCAGATGGCTCCAGTCAGACATGCCTGTGTATGTCTAAATATCAACCATGAAACCGTCAGGTTTATCTCCTTAAAGAAAGGACTGCAAAAGAAAAATGGAGTGTGAATTTAAAATGCTATAATTATATCACCTGAACTTCTCCAATTAGCATATTTATTCCTCTAACTGCCCTTCTGTGGTGAAGGTAACCAGTCTACTCAAACTTACTTTGGCTATAAAATTAGAGTGTGCCCACAAGAGTGGCCATAAGCTATTGTCTGCTGTAGGTGTGTCACATTAGCTTGTAGTAAGAGCGTTGAAGGGCAGAAGAGTCCCCCATCCAGCAGCCTGCTGGTGTGGCAGACAAGTAGCAGTGGCTAGGAGAGTTTCCTACTCTCTGGCTCTCCACAGTCAGATGCTGCTTGTTTCCCATCGTAGCTTTTACAGGAACATTATGTTCCAAGTACCTACCTCACCAGGCTGTTTTCTGCTTGACCACTCATTTCCAATGGCTGTTGTAAAAGTTTGGTGATAAAGGTCTATTACTGTAGTGCACCCCAGCTGCTACTTTCTGCTTGTGTCATTTCTCTGTGGAGGCTCCATTCAAGTAACACAGCACACAGTCCCTCACGCACATGGCTGCGAGGTGCTGATAGCTTTGCTGTGGGTTGAATACCTGTCCTGTGCTGGCAGGACAGCTCAGAAGCTGTGCCTGTGTGTGCAGATGGGTGGATTGGCTTGAAGGATGCAGGCAATCTGCTTGAGCATGCATGGCAGAAGCTTCTTTGAAAATTTGACTAGAGATTTGTACTGGTTTGTTTTTTTTTTCTTAGTAGGAATGTTCTTTCTTCGTCAGAATCAAGCTTGTTTTCCTTTGAGCTCTCATGTGTCCCTCTTATCTAGGACTACATCAACTCTGGTTATCAGGAGTTTTGTGCACTTCTTATTCATAAGGCTGGAAGATTTCGCTGGGTTATTAGACTTAGAATGATAACACACCAGCCCATGGAGGTGAATGCTCTCTGGGTTTAGAAATGTTTCCTGCCCTGTTCAAAGCCAGGAATTCCTAATATGTAGGCTCTTCCTCTGGGATCACTCTCCAAATTACTTTTTCATATCTCTTGTATCAAGTTCACTGAGAAGTGTAATCAAACATCTAGGACACTGGTTTGGTAGTAACTTTCCATATGGGCAGGCAGTGCAAGGAAGGGAGTGGGAAAGGAGGACAGGGACTGGACACATAGAAGTTACCAGAAGGCACGGAGGAAGAACAGAGAGGCATTAATTCTTTTGTATTTGGTTTTTCCCACCTCCAGGCCTCCTCTGTGGAGACGTGATCAGTTGACACAAGGAGTGCTGAACGGAGGGGTGAAGAGTGGTTCTCCCTCTTCTCTGCCAGATCAGCCATTTACCATCACTTCTTGTCCTTGCAGCCCAAGGCTTTGGTTTCCTTCTGATCTAAAATATAAACATTTCTGTCTTGGGCTGATGTGATGGGCAGTGTCCTCACCAGCAGCTTTGTGCTGTAGAAGGAGCAACAAGTGTACAGCTGGGGCCTTCCTTGCTGTTTCTTTCACGAGAAAGTTATTCCTGACCTATCCATGGTGTGTAGAGCAGTGCTACGAGAGTGCAGCAGCAGGGCAGGAGGGCCTTTCTGCCACAACCTACAAGTGGAATATGATATGTCAAGTCAAAGAACTGGATAACACTTTGGAGGAAAAAGTGTTTATAAAGAGCCCAAACTCTTTGCAATTTGCAGATGCCTGACAATTCCCAGTCTCCTCTACTCTTGCCACATCCTTCTCCTGCTGAACCAGGGGGTGTGTGAACTATCCCTGTTGTTCCCAAGGGGGGAAACAGGGGAGAAAAGACTTGAGAAACCAAAGGAAAGGAAACATGACAGCAGAACAATGAACCTGCTTGGCTCTCCTAGGGAGAAGGTTACAGCTTCCATTGAAAATGCCCTTTGAAGGTAGTTTTCACTATAAACAGATTTTGCTGCCATGTCACAGGAAAGCTGGGAAGGAACCAAATCAAAATAGACTGGAAACAATTCCTCAGGAAGAGCTGCTGAGCAAAGCCCCCTTGCAAAGTGGCTGGTGCCCCCGCTGCTCCGGGTGCAGCCCCAGGATCTGTGCATCCTGCAGACTGTCTGTGGGAGGCTTTGTGGTTGAAGATAGACCTGGCAGAAATGGCTCCACTCTCTTGCAGGGAGATGCTGAGCTTACCCTGTTCCCAGCATGGTGCATTATCATCGTTTTTGAGTGATAGCTCAGAAATGCCATTAATTTCTTCTCACTCTGTAATTCCCATGACACCCAGGTCAAGCCTGTATGAATTTCTCTGTGTAGATTAGTTTAAAGAAAAGTCCTTCTGCCCTGTTTTTTACCCTGGTTTTTAAAAGATAGCCTCCTAATTGAACCTGCATTTCAGAGACTGGTATGTACAAGCCCTCATGGTACCTGGGATGTCAACTTAGGTTGCATCTGCGCTAAAAGCCTTGGTCTGTGGCTCCTGTGGGTAAGCAGGAGGGACGTTCTATTAAAGCCTGGTGGATAAATAAGATGCATCTATTTAACTCTATAAACACTATGTAGGAGAGAAATGTTTGTAAAGGGCCCAAATCATGCTTGTTTGAGAAAGCAAGAAGTGTTTCCCCATGTTTAAGAAAGGGATAGTGCATCTGGCAGGCCACTGCAGCTCTGCATAGCTGTGCAAATGGCTTTCAGCAACACTGGGAGAGGAGTCCTGAGGTCCCTGGGCCAGTGGAGCTGTGTTGGTGTGGTTACACTACATGGGATCTATCTCCCCAACCACCCTGGGCTGGACACAGCCTGCTGCATCACTGAAAGAGCTTTGCTATGTTCCTGTGGGCTGGTGGCTCTCCTTGCCCTTCCTGGCCCTTGATCTCCAGACCATGCTGTTTCCTGGAGGAACGCCTGGCAGGTTCCTCCCAGCCTCTTCCTGCCCTTGACTCTCTTTTTCTCTCTCAGTTCACCGCCAAACCTCGCACCACATCCATCATCCCCTTTCCACTCACCTCCCTTCTGCCCTCAAGTTCCAAAAGAGACCCCCTCGTGCCAGCAGGAGGAAAAGAAGGAGGAGGAAAAAGAAGAAAACCTCGGTACCTCCCTCGGAGGTGACACCCACTATCCAGGAAGAGGACGAGGAAGGGGGAGAAGAAGACGAGGAAGAGGAAGAAGAAGAAGAGGAAGAAGGAGAATCTGAGGCAGAGGAGGCCCAGGAGAAGGAGATCTCTGCAGAGTCTGAGGGTGAAGCTCGTGGGAAGGACATATCCCCTATGCTGGAGCCCCAAGGCAAACCAAAGGCAAGGCTACAGCATCCCTACATGGATGGGGCTTGGAGGTGGGGAATAGGTGGAGAGAGGGTTGTTGCCTGGAGGGTGGCAGAGTGCATGGTCCTGGGAGTGTGCTACTCAGGGTGAAGAGTTTGTATCTGTGCAATATTGTGGAAAGACTGGTTTTGTCCCTGCCTGGCAGAGATGGGCACTAGAAGACAGTGATAGATAAGCCATTGGTTGGCATGGAAGCTGGAGAGAGTGGGCATGAGTATTTTGGGGATGTAAGACCCATGAAGAAAGATCTATGTGGCTGTTCTTAGGGTGTAAGGGATATGAGGGGGCTCAGTATGGCCAGCCCCAGGATATGGGGGATATGGGGGAAGTTGGTGTGGGCTGTTCTAGGCTGTGGGGTCATGGGGAGGATCTGCATGCCAGGAACTGAGGTGAAGGCTGCCTGCCCTGGCTGTTGCTGTCAGGACTGTCGTCTCTGTAGTTCACCATCGGCAGTGATGAGGAGGAGTCCGCCAGTGCTCTGGCCCCTGCGCAGTTCCACGTGGAGGAGGAGTGTGGCATGCTGTCCCCCGTGCCACGCTTCGACGACCTATTGCAGGACAAGGGCCCTATGTCTCTCCACAGGTAGGTGAGCAGTACCGAGCTGCCTGCTGCTCTCCCCAGTTCAGGCTCGCTGCGCAGTCCCTGTCCCCAGGGGTAGTGGCTGTGCCCAGCCTGAAATAACCTGCTGAACCAGAGGGAACATGGGGCCCAGAGCAACATAGCTGCTCCCTGGTGGGACAGTCACTCCTTGGAATTCCTGTGACCATCTTGGATCTGTGGAATCCCCAGGGTGTAGGTCTGGGGGCACTGGGCTGTGTGCGTGCAGTACCCTCCCTCCCAGCTGGCTTATGTTGTCGTAGTGACCTGCAGGCTGGGAAGCCCCTGAAGGCTCTGCTGAGTTAGGGAACCATGAGGCCATTGACTCAGAGGTGGGTTCCCAATACTAATCACAAGCAGATCCCACTCCAGTGGGGGAAAGGAGGAACAGAAGGGGCAACATTTAGGTTTTGGAACAGGTGACTTCTGGCTCTCCTTCTTAGGGATTTGTCAGTCAGGGCTAAGCCAAGGGACATTAGCCCCTGAGAGGGGATAGTGCCTGTTCTCACTCACCTTCTTTGCTACCATTGATTTTTTTTGGTTCCTACAGCCTACCTGGGCCTCGGGAGCGTCTGTCTCGCGGGTGGGAGAAGCGCAAGCCCTGGGGCCAGGTGGCAAGCGGACAACGTGTTACCTATGACTTGAAGGAGAGGATGTGCATTGGCAGTATGACCACGCTGGAGAGCGCAGCGTACCAGCGCGTCCCCACAGACGAGGCTGAGGCCCAGATGCTGGCATCTGCTGACTTGGACGGCATGAAAAGTGAGGCTTTGCAACACTACCTACAGTAGTAGTGAACATCTCTTGCTTCTTCCTGCTTTGCTCTCTTCCCTAGCTGCTTCAGGCATCACAGTCTTCAGCCTGCTCAGAGGATTTGGTCCTCACCTTCCTGTCCCCTAGCTCCTGCTTTCCCAGCCCTGACTCCTTTCTGTCAGCTTTGTAGTGTCCACAATCCTGGTCTCTGTGTTTGCAGCACCTCTGCTCCCACCCATCCCACGTATACTTGCCCTTCCACCGCCCCACTGACTTCTCTGGTTCAGGGCTCCCTGCATTTCCCCGAGACCCAGCTCTCTCCTCTCCTGACACACTTTCCCTGTAATCAGCCCTCTGTGCGACACGCCAGCTCTGGCATTGCAGAAAACCTGAGGTGAGGAGCCTTCCCTCTCCTCGGCTCTCTTGGCGGAGAGGCAGCTGCCCACTCCGGAGCGCCTCACAGGGGGACTGGCCCTGTGAGCGGGTGAGGGCAGACAGAAGAGACGTCATGGAAATGCACGCTCTGGGCCTGAGGACATGGAGAATTCAATAGGTTGCTCTGCAGGCTGGAGAGGGAGGGAGACACCAGAGGGGAGTGAGGGAGAGAAGCGGAGCTGCACACACAGCCTGGCTGTCCCTGGGCCACGGGCACCGTCTCCCTGGGCAGCTGGCAGAGCAAGGATCCTGCTCCCAAGGAGCTGGTGGGGCAGCCCCCACAGAAACATCCCGAGGTGGAACCAGCCTTCCTGGAGCTCATCAGTCCCAGGGACTACTGCAGCTGGCACCTTCATGCCTTGCAAGGAGGGGAACGAGTCACTGGGACTGGCCCCAGGGATGCGGTGAAGTGGCCCCAAGGCCACCTTGCTTTCCGCGCATCAGCCTGGCTACCCCGGCCCCTCCTCTGAAGGTGAGTGACTCATGGCACCTGACCCCTGACCTTCGCAAGGACAAAATGACAACCCTTCGAGAGAGAGAGGAGGCAGCGAAGGAATCAGATGGGGGCAGCAGCCCGGAGGTAGCAATAAGCACCTGCATTCGCAACTCACTCGGCTATGAAGACTTTGACGAATTTGCCTTCAATTTTGAAGACTATGATTTATGGGAGTCCATCAGAAACCATCTGGGCTACCCAGGCGGGGAGCCCACCTGTAAGTACCGGAGCAGTGACCCCACAATTGCAGCTGTACATCAGAGCCCCCAGCTAAAATGTGTATCCTCCACCCTGTGTTTGCTGTCTGCACTCTCTCTGTGTCAGGTTGGTCTGCTGGTTTAGAGGAGACACAGTCTACCCCACTTTGTGTCTGGGGACACCAGAGGAGCTGTCTGGTGCCTGTTTGTCTGTCTGAGGTCCTTGTACAGACCTGTGTTGTGGTGCTAAAGTGCTTCCCTGTGTGTGTCTCGCTCAGGCAGTTCTGGAGACAGCTGCATCTTGCTGTTTGTGCTTATCAGGATGTGGCCCATGCCATGGGCAGTGAAAAAGCAGCTGCTCCAAGATGTGTATAAGGCCACTTGTTCCATCTGTGGCACAAGGTGATAGTGTGCTGCTCCTCTCTTTGCAGGATTTTGAGCCAAGCTGCGGATCCAACAGCAGCAGTGGGTATCAGGTTCTTGGCTCTGCACCACAGCCTTATGCTGGAAGCTGAAAAATAAGCTAGTCCCTGTTCCTGCAGGCTTGAGTGTGGCTGTGAAACTTGCTAATGGCAGGCTGGCCAGGGTGGCTGGAAGAGGAAAAGGAGGAAGGAGGTGAGAGTGGGAAAAGCAGGAAAGGAGGCCTTCGGAATCCCAGGAGCAAAGATCATCTTTCTGTTCTCCGCACCTGTTTCTGTAGTGGTGCACCTCTTGAGCTGAGTCTCTGGGCCATCCCAGGAACTGTGCTAAAACTAGAGCCTGGCTCCAACCTGGCACGAGTGGTCCTTCCTCAGCAGATGGTGGTAACTCACGGTTAAAAGCTGGCTTTGCGTGCTACTTGGGAGTGACACTGTTCACATCCATAGCTCTCTGACAGCCTCCCAAATGTCCTCATCCAGATCATGGTCTAATTTTTTATGGGATTTTAGGAGTGCACACAGGAGGGTGGCACTGCCTCAGAACTAGCCAGTTTGCTGGCTTTACATGCAGCAGTGGTGAGGCAGAGTGCTTGCAGGAGGGATTCGGGATGCCTTTCTTTCTTTCTGACTGCTACAGCCTCTATGTGTGATCTCAGGCAAAACACTTAATGTTCCCAACCCCCCAGTCCCAGCATCATATTCTCTTTCTCAACTGGTCCATCTTTACAAGCCTTTGGGGAAGAAACGTCTGTCTATGTGCTTCTGCAGGGACCATGAAGTGGGGATTTGTTTCTGGCTGTGTGCTGCTTGTTACTGTAAATTGATAGGCAGTATAATAGCAGCAAAGTTCAAAATAGAAACATGGAGCAAATTAGCTCCATCAGCTGTTCTTAGCTGAGCAAACTGTATATTAAAAGTGTGAAAACTTGCCCTATTCTCTGAGCTTTCTGCTTGTGGACAAAGGGCAGTGAAAGCAGGGAAGCAGAAGTCAACATGTGAATCCAAAGCAGTCACCCACTGAGTTGGACTGACTAGCACACCCACCCTGGGGAGAGATTTTGACCCATGCAAAGTCATTTTTGTCAGCTTCAGTTTTAAGCTGGCAGAAAAGGAAGTTGGTCATCCCAAGAAATCTGACTGATAGAAGACAATGTGGAAACATGATGTTCTGGAAGAGACTGTAGGAGATGCTGTGTTGGAGGGAAACACACCAGTTCATTGTAGTGGAGCCACCGTAGGAATCACTCTCTGTCCTCAGACTTTGCCACTGTTTCATGTTCTTCTCCTGGAGAGCGCTAGAGAAGAGGTACAGCAAGAGCTGTCCTTGGATGCTTCATCCCATCCTTGGGAGTCTGGCTTCAAGCAGGGAGAGCAGAGCTATGCCTAGGGCACATCACCCTTTGGTCTCAGTCCAAGATCCTGTACTGAGTAAGGACCCCAGACTTAGATGCTCACTTGAGCTCAACTTCCATTTGCGGGAAGCATAGCTCTGATGGGACACAGAAGAGCTGTCTGTAGAGCAATCTGTAGCACCTCAGATGGGCTTTGCATGGACTCCCAGAACCGGTGGCCTCTTTAAAAATTGTGCCCATATGTTCCCCCTGCTCCTGTGAGTTGTCTCCGCCAGCTGGTATCTCAATGGCCATAAGTACGTCAAGGGAGAGCAGCAAAGTGAATTGTTCCTTTCTTCTGTAGGGCTCTGGAGGTGTGCCTTCACCAGCTCACCCTGAGCCTGCAGCACTCTGTCTCCTGTGCCTGTCAGCAAGTGTGGGAATCCCTGGAGATGCTGCTGAAACCTGTTTCCTTTCATTTTATCTGTCCTCCAGCCATTTGGTGGCTGAGGCTGAATGCCAGCCTGTGCCTTCTAGGACTGTTGCTGAAGAGCACTATGTGACAGGTTGACGTCATCACAGAGGAGGCTTGCTGTGCTCTAGGTGACCACTCTGTCTTGCTGAGTAGAGCATCCTCTGGCCCTATTCTTCTAGAGACACAGTGAGAATGAGTCCCAGGGTGCATGGGAGAATGTAGAAGCTACAGGGATTGGAGCAAAGGTGCCAGATGCAAGATCATCTGCCTGATCACCTGCTTGTTTAGGCACTAATCCACACCAAGTACAGTGAAGTGGCTGCCAGGCATGCAGAAATTGAGAAGTCCATGCAAAAGTCCGAGGAAGCCCCACACGTGCCTGAATCCCAGAAACATTCATAGCAGTGGGCAGTTATTGGCTCCTATCGACATTGCAGTGCAGTAAGTGGAGCAGGGAGGAGTCCAGCTGTCAGCAGGACGTGCATCAGCAGGGCAGCCAATGGGGGAAAATGCCCGGAGGCTCAATATTGATTGATTTTATATTTAATTTAGCGACCCAGATTTCTAAGGAGCAAGGCCATGGTACGCCTGGTCTGGTGCTGGGCTGTGTCTTCCCATGCCAGATATGGATGGATATTTTCCTGCCGCAATCAGAGAGACCACCTGGCCATCAAACTCAGGGGTTGTTTCAACCTTTCATGCACTGAGAGCTGCAGGTCTTGAAGCCAAATGCAGCAATGTACATGGAGACTGAACAGTCATCCCAGCCAACAGAGAGCTGCCCTTGTCCCCCCAAGGAGAAGATCTTGGCTTTGCCTTCTGAACAGAGCCAGCAAGCCTCAATGGACAAAAGCTGAGCAGAACCCCTGACTCTGTGACCTACCTGGGGGAGCCTGCCCATCATGGCACTGGGATCTGAGTATTCCCCATCCTGATGGGGTGTCTGTGCTGAGGAAGACACACTTGCTGTTTCTAGGTAGCATCCAGGGAAAATTCTCTCCCTGACAGGCTGTAGCCCGGGTGCTTTTTCCCTGGCATTGCAAAAGAGGCTGGCGCAGTTGTGGCGCTGGCTAGCTAACAGCATTGGTAGCTTGATGGTGGGTTGGAATGCAGCTTCTCTGGAGGCTTCAGGAGGCTCCAATTCAGCCAGCCAAACTCTGTAACGCAGACCTTTCAGAGGGCATTGCAGCGGCACTGCGGACTGTCTAGAAACAACGATAGCTAGAGATAACTGCCCAGCCTCCATGCCAGTCCTGGTCTGCACTGTTATCCTACAGCCTCACTGCACAATTAAATAAATTTGTCATTGATATTTCCATGTGTCTTCTAGACCAGCAGTGAAATATCCTTCCCCTTCACTGCCCTTTATGTTTGCTGAGCATCAGGTCTTCCTTCAGTGGGAGAAATGAGCCCCAGCCAGGTTCCCGCCTGTGCTGTCTGGGTGCAGAGCACTGCAAACAAGGCTCCAGGTTGCTTTTCACTGAGAGAATGCAGGAAGGGTTCATGCCCCACTTATTCAGGTGCCATGAATACAAGCTTTTGCAATGATGCTGCAATGTAGGCACAGCCTGGGAGGAAGCCTTTTTCTTAAAGGAATTAGCTGTCAGATGTCTGGAAGAGCTATATGTAGGCAAATGTGGCAGAAAGGGTCTTCAAAGGTCTGGAGTGATGGTGAGTGCTCCAGGTGCCAGGGCTTTGTTAGCATAAGCTAATGAGAGAAAGGTGAGCTTAGATGTGTTCCCCTGTAAGATAGTATGTTTCTACTAAACACAATGGTGATCTTTTTTCTTTTCCTGTGTCTTCAGGCCACCGTTTTGAAGATAACCCTGGTGTGAGGAGGCATCTGATGAAAAAACCATCTCGGAGTCAGATCACCAGGACCAGCAAAAAATTAGCATCAACTCCATCTGTCAAGAAAAAGAAGAAGAAGAAGAAGTTGGATAGGAAGCCCCATGAGGTATCCATGTGCTGTCCTCCCACACTTGTTCAGAGTGATAAATCAAGACTGGAAACAGGCATTTTATAAAGCGATAAATGTGATTTCAATATAATTAATTCCTTACATGACCTTGGGAGTAACTTTTCAAGCTCTTCTCCGTTATCATGAGGGCTGAAAATACACTTTCCGTCAATAAAAGCAGAGATTTCTCTGAAAACACAAAGCTTCAACCTTAGGAAAGACATTAAAAAGTCACAGAAAGGGTAGTGCTGTGGATGTTGGCAGCACAGTAACATCACCGCCTCTGGTTAGTGTGAGAAATTTTGAGGGAAAACAAGAAGCAGGCAGAGGACAAAATTGTCAGTTTGGAAGAGGGATGCAGCATTGCATCATCCTCTGTCCTCTGCCCACATCATCTGACGTAGAGCATTTTGGTGCTGCATGTGCTGATAGAAGCTCTTACCATGCTGCCAGTGATATTTGTCCTGGCTTCTTCTGTTCACCATGCGTCTGGTTAACTCGGGCAAGTTTGCTCAGGCAGTGCTTTAGACCAAGCAGTACCTTAAGAACACACCTGAAGCTTTCCAGGTAATGTTGATAGGGCCGTATTCATCAGGGGAAGTCTCATGTCCTTGCTGTAATTCTCCCTAGGTGTTTGTGGAGCTGAACGAGCTGGTGGTGGATAAGAACCAGGAGATGCACTGGAGAGAGACAGCCCGGTGGATTAAGTTTGAGGAGGATGTGGAGGAGGATACCGCAAGGTGGGGGAAACCCCATGTGGCTTCACTCTCCTTCCGCAGCCTGTTGGAGCTCAGGAAGACTATTGCTCATGGTGAGTCAGGAATCATGGACTAGAGTTTGTGTCTTGCTCTGGGACAGGTTTTGCTGAACAGGTTCTGTTGGTGTTTGGCTCCTCACTGGAAACACTGCAGCAGTGTCCATGCCCAGGCTGCATGTAGGGTGTGCAAAGACAGACCATCCTGTAGCCCATTTGCCACAGTTTGCATTACCCCAAGCCTATGTTGATTTATTGCTCTGCTTTGCTGCTCTTAGACACGTGGTAGCTGTGACACCCAGCTGTTCCTGGGCCAGCAGGTCTTTGGTGTAAAAGGTGGAGTTTGGTCAGAGTGGGAGACAAAAACAGAGGGGAGGTACCAGAGTTATTAATGTGCCTTGGAGATTTTCAGTTCTCTTGGGACAAGGGTTTACACAGAGGACATGCGACACCTGCACGTGGGGCGTTTCTCTACTGAGGGAATCTATACTCCAACCCAAATCCTGGCTCCTGGTGGGACAGCTGTGTCCTCAGAGGGTGCATGCAATGTGGAGCACTGCACTCTAGGAACAGGCCTCTTCCCTCCTGCTGGCAGGTGCCGTCCTCCTTGACCTGGAGCAGACCACACTTCCTGGTATTGCTCACCTCATGGTGGAGACCATGATCATCTCTGACCAGATCAGAGCGGAGGACCGAGCCAATGTGCTGCGTGCTCTGCTGCTGAAGCACAGGTGGGTGGTGCATGGCTGAGGGCTGCGGGGTCTTGCGGGTTGTCTGCGAGCCCCAGGCGGCAGAGGAGACGCATCCCTTTATTGCCGTTGTTCTCTCCCTCAGCCATCCCAATGATGAGAAGGAGGGATTTTTCCCGAGGAACCACTCCAGCTCCAGCATGAACTCTATGGTGGGGAACCACCACCACAACCACACCACCGACACCTGCGTGCCCCTTATGGGGGAGGAGCGCATTGAGATGGCTGACCCCAAAGCCCATGAGACTGAGTGCAAGGAGGTGAGGGTGACGTGGGGAATTAATGCTTCTTTTTCCACACCCTGGAGACAACTGTTGGCTGACAGCACCCCTTGGCGCCCACCTCTGGGCTCCTTCATGGAGGACCTAGTACTTGTAAGGGCTCAGCTCCCCTAGATCACCTAGAGCACTGGAAATCAGGTCGCTGTGTTATGATTTCAGGACCTAATTTTAGCCTCACACTGTATGCAAATATCTGCTTGAGCATGCAGTGGTGGCACCACCGTGGTGCTTGCAGGGTGGCCATTCACTGCAAGGATGTCTTGCGTCTGAAGCAGGGTGTCAGATGTGCTGCTGAGGCACGCCTGGCTGCAGATATGCCAGAGGAGTGTAAGGCTGTGTGGGAAGACCAAAGCACAAGGAAATCCATCCTTACTTGTTTGTATTCTTCCTCAGCAGAAAAACCCACATCTCCATAACTCTGAGGGGCACCGTAAGTACCTGAAGCTGATGGAGAAGATCCCTGAAGATGCAGAGGCCACAGTGGTTCTTGTGGGTAAGAGGCAGCATCTAGAGTCCCCTGGCACCAAAAATGACTAGGTCAGACCTTGGTCTGACTCCAGCTGTCTGTGTCCTGCCTCCTGCAGGGTATTTGATCATCTTGTATGTGCTCACAAAGTTAACTGGGGAGGGAGCCTTGTACACACTCTCTCCTGGTGACAGCACACATTTTGTTTGCCTGTGGTAAACATCAGGGGTGCCAGGGTAGCTCCTTTCCTAAATTAAGAGGTTGATAGACACTTCTGCTGAGAGCTGGGGTCCAGCTTAGAGGAGCAAGTCCCACTAGGCTCACCAGAACATCCCATTTTGCAGCTCAGAAGTGGGAAAGTGGTGCCCAAGGGACTGATGGGCCAGACACTGACTACTCACAGGCTTTGTGCTGTCCGCTGACCATCACTGCCCTCCAGCTGGCCTCTTTGCACCTTTCCTGCAGCTGGGTCCTACCTTGGCGAGTGTTGGTTGCTGGCTGTGTGTGCCAGGGAGCTTTGTGTTTATGGAAGCAGGGCCTGGCTGGTGGCAAGATCTCAGGGATCAGCTGTAGCACTGCCAATAGATATTTCTCAGTAGGAGAGGGATGTGTGCAGGCAGGCTTGAGCATCAAGCTTGGTGCCTTCTGACCACAAAAGCAGCCCTTCTCAGCACTTTGTTGGCATTAACATCTCGGCAAACCTAGTACACTACAAGCAAAGTAAATGTCAGTGCCTATCCAATAGACTAAAAGCTCAAAGAGGCTTGGCAGCTCAATCAAGCTGATACTTAACCACGAAGAGGCCAAATCAGCTTCATAAACACACTTTGAATACTCAGATAACGCTGGTCATTTCCAAGGTAACACTGTGTCTTGGGGTTCACTTGGCCACTTGGATGGCCCGTATTTGCCAGTCTAACACAGAACACAGCTCTTTGCTGGACACAGATGGCAGAAATATCAGTAATAATACTAGAGAAATACAAGTATTCAATAAACATTTGTGTTCAGAATAGGAAGGAAGTGACTGGTGTGCCAGAGGATGCAAGAGTACTTCCCAATCTGTTAGGAACCAAGTAGGCTGCCAAGCATTGATGAGATGCAGGCATTGTAAAACAAACTGTGCAGTTTGCACCTATGAGTCTTTAGATAACTGGCTTATTTTCATTGGAAATAAAAAGTCTAGGAATATAGAGAACATATGAGAAAAACAGAAGAAAGCTCATAGCATCAGTGCTCAAGAAGGGAAGGACGGTGATCCAGTACCTATAGGTTGTTTAACTTGATGTCTTTCCTGGCCAACATAATGGCAGAGCTAATATGGGATTCAATTAATAAAGAGCTAAATGATAAGGATGCAATTATTGCCAGGCAGTGAGGTTTATGGGAAATAGGTCACATTAAACAAAGTTGATTTCATTCTTTGATGAAATTAGAAATTTGGTAAAAGTAACATGTAAGAGAGTACCTTCCATAAGGTGGTGGCTTAGTGGAAAGCAACCTTCTGATTTAAAATCAGCCCCTTATACTGTAAGTAGACCTCATCTGTAAGAGAGTAAGAATGGACTAATTGTGAAGTTAAAGAAAGTGGCACTGTTTGGGAATGATCAGTGAACAGGGGACTTGGAGAAATCCTCAGCATGAAGCAAGATTCTATGTCAGTGATCTGGAGAGAAGTACAGGACTGCAAGGCTCATGGGAACCCCCAAAATCTCTGTTTCCACTCTTAAAGGCAGCCCACTACAGATCACCCCAATGATTAACTCTGCTCAACACTTTGTCTCCTTTTAGGTTGTGTGCAGTTCCTGGAGCAGCCAACTATGGCCTTTGTCCGACTAAATGAGGCCGTCTTCCTGGAATCTGTCTTGGAGGTCCCAATTCCTGTCAGATTCATCTTTGTGCTGCTAGGACCGAGCCAGGCCAACATGGACTACCATGAAATTGGCCGCTCAATCTCCACTCTCATGTCCGACAAGGTGAGGAGCTGATGGACAGTGGTGCTGGCACAGGTGAGGGAGCTTCGGTAGCTCCTCAGAAGTCAGTCCTGGGACAAGAGGGCTGAGAGATGCTGTGCTAGAGCCAGGTGAGGGAGGCAGGTGTGAGCACCTGAGATTTTTAAGAGCAGCCTGGCTCAAGCAAGGTGGGATGTTCTAGTGTGGCAGGAAGAGTAGGACAGACACTTGATTGGGACAGAGTGCTAGGCTAAGTGGAGAAAGGGGCTGTACGTAAAAGCAGGAGCAAAGGACTGCCCAAGGTTAGAGAAATTGTGTTCAGTTGATGTTTGACAGAGAGGAGAGGATGCTGAATCTGTGACCACGATGCCTGACCCAGACTACACTGATGAAAAGACTCAGCAATGCTTGGGAACTGTTGTCAGGTGCTTGAATGAAGGTTTCTAGCTGAGTGCTGTGGCTTGGGCATCCATACAGAGGAGCACATCCGTGCAGGAGAGAGATGAGGAGGCAGGAACTTTTTTCTGCCAAACACGTGCATTGCTAGAAGTCTTCCATATGGCTAAATGGCAGGAAAGTGCAATTCATTATCCTGGTAAGGAACTTAAGGAAAAGAAAAGACAATCTGAGCATCTGCTGCACACATCCAGGACTGGAGAATCAGAAGTTCACAGGGTCCTCTCAGTGGCTTCTACTATGTAACTATAACTGAATAACAAATCTGCCTTGTCCTGCCACCAGTGCACAACACTTCCTGACCTGAGAGCTGAAAGATCCACTCAGAGCAGGTGGGATGTGGGCAATGAGGTCTCTCAGCTAAAAGATCCCTTCCCAGGAGTTACACAGGGTTCAGGTGAGGCCATGATTTTAGCCAGAAGAGGTGAGGTGCCATATTCCAGCTTCAGTGCTTTGTTTGTGGGCTGATCTTGCTCACTTGAGCCTCTGCTCCTCTGTTGCCTGAAGAGGGGAGCCAGCTGCCAGAGCCAGGGCTGGCCATAGCAAGGTTACACAGTCGCTGGCGCCGTGAAGAGCGTGCGGTATCATTTACAGTTTGAAGCTGTGGCTCCAGGCAGTCTGTGTGCTGCAGGGACCTCAGCTGCCCCCACCTGCTTTACAAGCTGTTCGCTTGTTCATCTTTCTCCAGCCTTTTCTCTGCAAGCACGTTCCAGAGGCAATGCAGGACTTCCACACGTTTGCCAGCACCTCCCTGCCTATCTGCAGTAGTGCTGTTCCCTTATGGTCTCCTTGGAGTTCTCCCTTGTCATCTTGCCCTTGGTGTCAAGAGTGTCTACCCTTTTCTGCCGGTTTCCCCTTGCATGGCTTCCTTATGCTGTAGACTCCTGTTTCCCCTCTCTCTCCCATGTGGAGACTACTGAGAGTCTCTTATGCTCCCTGCTCAGGTCCCGGTTCTTATGCTTTATCTGCGGTGCTTTAGGGCTCCACCAGCTTCTTCAAAACAAACCCAACACCAGACTAGAAGAACATCAGTCTGTTGCAGAGTTCTAATTTTGAGCAGCAGGAGCAGGGAAAGTCTTGCATCTCTGTGGTGTCTGGTAGAGATCTGAACTGGATTCTGAACAAGAGCCCTACAGAACTGAGCAATAGCATGCAGAGCTTGTAAGGACAAGGATCTTGGCCTGATGCAGTCACAGTGGTCTGGTATGAACAGAGGCACAGGCTGGCGGGATGTAGCATCTAGCCTAGGGAACGAGAGCCACCAGACTAGTTGAGAAGCACAGATCTGGTTTTGATTGATGGAGAGGTCCTCTGATAAAGTACCCTGTGGTCTGGCAGAGATGCTGCAGGAGCATGATCTTGGACAAGAGCAGAGGAGCTTGGGGGAGAAATGCAGGACCAAGGAGATCTCTGGAAAGGATCGATAGGTAAGGGAGGAGAGACATGGTATTATTGTGAGAGGCATTGGATAGAAGGAGGAGAGATTCAGGAGTGTGGGTAATCAAGTGGCAGTAGTGAGACAAGTAGTGAGTCAAACGAGTGTGATGTTACTGTATGGTCACAGCAAGTGATTTTCCAGGCTGTAGGTGGCTGGACTGCTGTCTTGGTCTGAACCTTCTCCCTCTCTCTTTCCCTGCCCCTCTCAGCACTTCCACGAGGCTGCATACATGGCAGATGACCGTCAAGACCTCCTCAACGCAATCAATGAATTCTTGGACTGCAGCATTGTCATCCCCCCATCAGAGGTGGAGGGGAAAGACTTGCTCAAATCTATTTCCACCTTCCAGAAGTTGTTACTGAGGAAGAGGAAGGAGAGGGAGCAGAAGTCCATGAAGGAGGGGACTGTCCAGGAAGCCAAAGGTCTCTCCACTCACATTTGGGCAAAAGAGTTTGTGCCTAGTGCCCTGCGTGCCCCAGTGGGCCTTCCGCTCACAGAACCTGGCAGAGGGGTGAGCGGGGCCTGGCTCCTGCAGTGGGCAGCGGGAAGGGGGGCAAGGGGAGGCAGGACAGTAGCTGTGGGCAGCTGGGGCAGCTGGAGGCATTGGGATGTGCTGTTTTCTGGGGCCCACCAGGTTAGTGCTGCTGGAGGTATGGGGAAGAGGGACAGCCCAAGGGCAGACCTGCGTTCTCCTGCTCAAGCCATGCCTTCCATGCACCTCCAGAGCTGTGTGAAGTGAAAGCTGAGGAAGAGGAGGAGGAAGCTGAGGACGACCCTTTGAAGCGGACCGGGATATTTTTTGGAGGTCTGGTTCGGGACATAAAGCGCAGGTACCCCAAATACCTCAGTGACATCAGAGACGCCTTGCACAGCCAGTGTCTCGCAGCCGTTCTCTTCATCTACTTTGCTGCTCTCTCTCCTGCCATCACCTTCGGGGGACTCCTAGGTAATGGGCCTGCTTTCTGGTCTGCTCTTTGCACGCTGGGACACTGGCTGTGTCTGTGTGGTGCTGTGCTGGGGTGGGCTTCTGTGCTGCTCACTCGGGGAGAGCAGCAGTGCTGCGCCTCGGCTGCTGCCTTGTCCCCTCCCTGCCGCTTGGCCTCTCCAGCCTCGGCTTCCTGGGCTCCCTCTGTGTTCCTTGGCCAACACAGGGGACCTCTGACTGGTGGGACAGTGACCTGCCTCTGCTATTTGGAGCTGTGTCTGCAGCCTGCCTGCCTGCAGCGATGGTGCCTGTGTCCTGCCAATAACACTCACACGTTGTTCTCTTTCCCAGGAGAGAAAACTGAGGGTCTCATGGGGGTCTCCGAGCTGATAATCTCCACCTCGGTTTTAGGGATCCTCTTCTCCCTCCTTGGAGCCCAACCGCTCCTGGTCATTGGCTTCTCAGGGCCTCTGCTGGTGTTTGAAGAAGCTTTTTACAAGGTACATGTGAGGTAGTGTCTATGCTTGGCACCTGCTCGCTCTGCCTTTGCACTGGAGAGGGCAGCTGGCATTTCTCAGCTCTCCAAAGGGTCTGTGGTGTGGACTCCTAGGCAGCCCTCAGCTCAGCCAGTATTGGCCCTGGTACTGCTGACCTTTTGCAGGTCATGCTGCAGGAAATTTTGCCTCCTGTTGCTGTATCCTGTGGGCTGACCCCCTTGAGGTACAGCAGTGGTAATGGTACTCCTCTGCCTGCTGACTGTGAGGAGACCATTGTCCCCCAGTTCTGTGCTGCAGCACATCCTGGCACAATAAGCACTTGTAGCTGCATCCTAAAATGCTGGTCCATAATACTTCCTTGTTCTTGGGGCTTCTTTTGAAGACCATTTCACAACTATGTCCAGGTTTTCTGGTTTGGGAACTCAACGATGTTCAATGTACCACCCATTTGGGATATTCCACATATATTACTCCCACCTCTCAGGTTGAGCCCAAGGGTGCGTGCAGAAATATCCTGACTAGGCAGGGTGGACATGTTTCTTTCTCAAGTAGCATGACTTCTTCAATTTTAAAAGCATCCCTGTGTCACTGTACCTCCAAGATGTTGTTCTAATCCTGCTTTTTTTTTTTTTCTGATTCCTAGCACATCTAGGCTTTTAAAGTGTATTTTTTCCTACAACTAGATTTTCACCTTGGTTTGTGAAGAGTTTGGAGCTGGTGATGCCATTGGTCAGTGGGAATTTATCTTTTCTCCTGTGACCACACTTCTCACTGACTGCTTTTGCTTTGCCCAGTCATTATGTACGAAGGCACAGGGTGGTACCGAGGAAGACTGCAAAGGGAGGGATGTGATTTGTGCCAGAAGTAGTTGGTGTTGCTTTGTGTGGATGAGCAGAGTCTGTTCTGTGGTGACAGGCTGGGGGCTTTTGTCCACAGATGTACAGCTGTGTGTGTACACAGTGCTGTCTGGGATCATCCCCCAGCTAACGTAGCCTTTATTCGGCAGGGAACAGCTTTGTGCTGTCGCGTGCGTGAAGCCATGGAGAGCTGTGTTTGAGTAATGGCACTTAAAATATGGGTGGGATGGGAAGTGTCACGCATGGGATGGCTTCAGCAGAGAGCAAAGGAGGTGCTGTTACAAGGACTGGAGTCGTGTGAGCTGGCTGGTGTTAATGCAAAGTCTGCGACTTTACCTGTGACTCCAGCCCTGAATTCACTGTCTCTGTGCTGGATGCCTGAGCAGATGTGGATGCGTTTTTCCAGGAGAGTCTTTGATCTTAATAGGGAGCAGATGCAGGAGGCAGCCTAAGGATCTATTAATAACACCTTCCCCTTTCCATTTCAGTTCTGTCAGACACAAGGCATTGAGTATCTGACTGGCAGAGTGTGGATTGGTCTGTGGCTCATCGTCTTCATCTTCATTATCGTGGCAGCTGAGGGAAGCTTCTTGGTGCGCTACATCTCGCCCTTCACCCAGGAGATCTTTGCTTTCCTCATCTCCCTCATCTTTATCTATGAGACCTTCTACAAACTGTACAAGGTGAACCTTCCTCAGGGAGATGGGCCACCACATCTCTTGATCCACAAGGAACCTGCTGCTTTGGCATACAGGAGGCAGGGGAACAGGACGAGCTCAGCCCCAGTTTTCCTAAGTACTCTGCAGAGTAGGTCTTTGCTGGCCTCTCGTGCCCCAGCCCAGCTGGCCCCTGTACCACCACAGTGACTGGCAGGATGAGCTCTAATGTCTGTCTCCCCTTCTTTTCCTGCAGGAGACATTACAAAGGTGCCACTTTTCTCTCCCCAGCCCTCTCCAGCTAAGTAGGTTGTGAGGCGAGGTGATGGATGCTGGGGTTGTCTGCTTCCACCATCTGCTGCCCTCACCTCTCCACAGAGCAGGACACCTCCACATCCCCTTGTCCCCAGTAGTGACAGTGCCTTATGCCCTTCCTTGCGCTGACAATGCCCACTGCTTCTCTCACCTGCCCAGGTGTTTGCAGAACATCCTCTGCTGAAATTCTACCCACCGAACATACAGAGCGGCCTGAATGCCAGCATGTTCTCCGCGGATGCAATGTCACTGGGAATCAGGATGCAACCCAACACTGCTCTCCTCTCCCTCATCCTTATGCTAGGCACCTTCTTCATTGCCTTCTTTATGCGGAAGTTCAAGAACAGCCGTTTCTTAGGAGGAAAGGTGAGAATTTTGTGGGACCCATGAGGGACATGTCAAACAAATGCTTCTTGCCACAGCCCTTTGTTCTCCAGAGCATTTGGACTGTCCCCCAAAGAAACACCAGGAGTCTCTTAAATACCATGCAGAAGTGATAGTAGGCTGACCTAGGCTGCAGACCAGACCTGGCTGTTGATGATGGTATCTGCACTGTCCTGCTCCAGTGAGCTTTGCTGAAAAGTCCTGTACGCCTTGGGAAAGCTCCTTTGGCTGGGTACAGATCTGTTAAAGCAGAATATAAGAGGGAGAGCTTACAACTTGTTCCATCTGGACATCTCTGTACACACTGGGTATTTGTGTGCAGGGCATCTATGTAATGCCTGGAGCACCATGCAAATACATACAAAGTTAGAGCAATTAGCCAGTCACTAATTGGAGGCTTGAGGACTGGAGTGGCTGGAGGATTGTGTGTTCCGTGGGCAGTGGCAAGCGCAGCCCCATGGATCTAAGCTGGGTTCCCTTGCCCTGCTCATCAGCAGTGCTCAGGTTTGCAGTGGTGCCTGGCCCCATCTGGGGCTCCACTTCAGCACAGGCTGCCTATGGCAGAGGGGTAGACAGAGCCAGGCTGTTCCCTTTGCCAGCGAGGATGTTTGTTCTGCAGGCTCGGCGGATCATTGGAGACTTTGGGATCCCCATCTCTATCTTGGTCATGGTACTGGTGGATTACACCATCACTGACACATATACACAGGTAGGTGCCAGCACTGCCCTCAGAGCCTCTCCTGCAGCCCAGCAGTGATCCCTGTGGCACCGTGGCATGCTCTTGTGCAATAGGGGATTTGTGTTTCCTGCCTCTTTAGTCATAACAGCACAAAGCAAACAGAGACACTCCCCTTGTCCTCACTCCCACACTGAAGGGAAGCTCTAAGGGTCTTGCTGAGACTGAGACCAGAATGACAGGGACTGGAGTGCCCCAGTATCCCTCTGATACTCTGCTTGTTGTGAAGGCTTAAGGAGGACCATAGAAAATCAGTGCAGTTAATTCCTTGTTTGTAAGTCTTAAAACTTGCAGTCAATTAGCAAGACGTAAATTGGTAAAGCACACTGAAGAGGGTGGCACATAGAGTGGTTTCAGTGGGGTATTTGTCATGGGTTTAGTACTTAGTACATATTTATACTGTTCTTGACTATAGGCCACTAAATATTTTGATCGCTTTGTCTATAACACAGTGATCTCTTTCCCAGTTTATGCACAAACTTAGATGTTATCAAACAAACCCATCTTACTGGTTTCCTTTTTTCCCACCATTTCTAGTAGATATGTAGTTATATCTTTCTGTTTTGGTATTTCTTTCAACTAACACCAGTGAGAGAGTGAGAGGTATTTCCTGTTCAGATTGCAGGCTTTTATCAAGACAGCCCAAGACTTAATGGGATCCAAATTCATTTTTATTCATTTAAATTTCAATGAAAAATCTGGTTCTATCAAACATTAGTGAAATCATGCACTTTGTTACATCCTTGTCATACCCTTCTACGCTTCTACAATTAATATCAGAAGCATTATCATTTCAGTATTAGCTCAGCATATGTACAAAGCTTTCTGAGAAAATGGTACTTAGTTACACAGCTTAGCTCAAGTACAAGCATTCCAGGAATATTATTCATACTTGTGCTGATTAACATAAATGCAAATCATAGACTCTCCCTACAGTGCTCACGCAAGCAGATAGCAAGAACTGCTGTAGAACAGTAGAGAACCAAGAGTTCAAATGCTGATGAATGCAGGGTCGGGAGGATGTACAGCTAGGAGTCTGTGTGGTCTCTCATGGGAGCACAAATATGATATTCCCTCTGAACTTGATCAGTGAGGTCATTTTCAGAGAATGTGGCCACTTCTGGAGTCCACTCTGCAAAAACAACATTGGAAAAATCTCAGAAAAGGCTTAGAAAGTCTGGAAAGCCATCTCAGAAAAGGGTAAGCAGTTCAGGACACTTGATTAGTCCAAGCAGAGGACAAGGAGCATTTTAAACGTGGTCTGCAAGCACTCTTGTCGGGTTGAGATTCCTGAGGGAAGATGTTTCCTTGGTCTCTTGGACTAAAACCAAGGGAATTCCATTAGCTGAACGGAATGAGATAGGCCTTGTTAGGGGACACAGGATTATTTTCACTGTAGGGGATTATCTGTGAAAAAGTCCCACTCGAGTCAGGGTGGCTGTTGCATATTCTGGGGTGTTCAGACCAAGGAGACCAGGAAGATCAAGGCTAGTCCTGTATGAGGCTGTGGGCATGTGTTTATTCATGAGTAACTGCTGGGTTTTGTGGCTACACCAACAGAAGCTGAATGTCCCCTCTGGGCTGTCAGTCACATCTCCTCACAAGCGTGGCTGGTTTATTCACCCCATGGGCAGCAGTGGGACCTTTCCAATGTGGATGATGTTTGCCTCTGCCATCCCTGCCCTTCTAGTCTTCATTCTTATCTTCATGGAGACACAGATCACTACGTGAGTACCTCCCCTGCTGATGACACTAACCCCTGGGCAGGCAAGGCTGGGATAGGTGCTGGTGTCATTGGTGTGGAGCTGCACCTGGCCCAGTGGTACAGCAAGGGCAGGATCCTGGACATTTAGGACTGTACCTTCTTGGGTTTTCCCATCGTCTCTTGGCTCCACTCCTGACATACAGTGTGATGGAGACCTGCCTCAGCAGAAGGCACAGGAGGAAACTTCTAGCCTGAGGTGAACCACTGCTATCCTTCTCTGTGGCCATCTCCTCGTTGTCCCCATGTATGCACCTTCCAGGGAGTGGTCATTGTCCCAAGCTGCAGTGCTGGGCACTGGGCTGGGCCTGGCACTGACCAGGCCTTTTTCCCTTCCAGGCTGATTGTGAGCAAGAAAGAGAGGAAGCTGCTGAAAGGCTCTGGCTTCCACCTGGACTTGTTGCTCATTGGCACTATGGGGGGTCTTTGTGCACTCTTTGGGCTGCCCTGGCTGACTGCGGCAACGGTTCGCTCTGTCACCCACGTCAATGCCCTGACAGTCATGAGCAAGGCCATTGCACCAGGAGAGAAGCCCAAGATTGAGGAGGTGAAGGAGCAGCGTGTGACTGGAGTGCTTATTGCTGCTCTTGTTGGTGAGTCTCTGCTTGGGTGAAGGAGTGAGGGGGGAGGTCAGGGCCGACCACTCGAGACTCCCTCAGCCTGCGCTCTGTCTGCTCACTGCACGGCTGTCCCCACCTACAGTCACATCAACTCTCCTCTGGCAGCCTTTGGTAGCCCCTCGCGATCAAGCAGTCTCTGCAACTCCTCCAGCTACTTAGACCCCTCTTGAGCTTCCTCCCCTCATACCCTAGGACAGACAGAGAAGAGGCAGGAGAGGGATGGAGGCCTGAGTGCCTTGTGGAGGGGCTGGTGTGGGATACACCCTGCCCTGAGCTCTGTCTGTGCAGGTCTGTCCATTGTGATGGGGAACATGCTGCGGCAGATCCCACTGGCTGTGCTTTTTGGCATCTTCCTCTACATGGGGGTTACGTCACTTACTGGCATCCAGCTCTACGAGCGGCTGCTCCTGATCTTCATGCCATCCAAGCACCACCCTGACCACATCTATGTTGTTAAGGTGAGCAAAGGCGGGTCTGGGGGAACCAGGAAATGAGGAGCAGAGGAAGAACAGGCAGGCGAGGGATGGATGATGCCTTACTAGAATAATGCTTGGCTTGGTGACCCCCCTTGGCTGCAAACTTGTGCCAAGAGGTAAGTCCAGGCCATGCACAGAGGTGATACAATGCTAGGATAGCGTGCTGTCAGGCTACACACACAAGTGTGTTGCCAGGATATTGTTTGGACGGACTGTTTATAGGAGGGATGTACTGTTTGTTGCTTGCGTTGGGTGTAGGGACACTGCACTGCCAGGTGACACAGAGCCTGGAGGGGTACAGGACTCTGCCTTACTGTAGAGTACAGGCAGGTAGATCGTGCAGTGGTGTTACATTACTGATCAGAAGGGTTACTGTGCAGAAGGGTTATTTTGCCAGTTGGGTCTTCATTAATCTGTGTGGAAGGATAATGTGTTCTTAGACTGGATTTACCTCGCTAGGTGAAGACCTGGAGAATGAATCTCTTCACCTGCATTCAACTGGCCTGTATTGTGCTGCTCTGGGTGGTGAAGTCTACAGTGGCGTCCCTGGCCTTCCCCTTCGTCCTGATCATGACAGTGCCATTGCGACGCTTCGTGCTGCCCCGCTTCTTCCACGACAGGGAGCTCAAAGCGGTAAGCAGATAACTGTCCTCACAGTCTAGCTTGCAACACTGGAATGAGCTTGAGAAGGTTTGGCAGACTTAAAAACTGGGATATCTTGGGCTGGCAAAGCCTTGGCTTTCCCTGTTGTTGACTGGAGATCTTTGTTCAACATCAGGTGGGTGGATGGCTTCCTCAGAGCTTATAGCCCTGAGAGTACAGTGTGGAATGGGTGGGCACCGTAGGCAAGGAGACAGATTATCCTACCACACAGAGACCTGGAATAAGGATTTCGTCTTCCTTCTTCCTCCCCATTTGTGGCTCATTCATCAAGAGTCACAACCCATTTCCCCACTGAGACAGCAGTGTGGACAGCCCAGCAGCACACCAGAGCCTGTGGCTGCTTGGCACAGGAGTACTTAACCACAGTGCCAGGGTGCTGGCAGTTCCTTGAGTGCTGGCAGCTCATCTGCTGCTGCCAACATCCTGAGCTCCTGTTGGAGAGCAGCCTGGAGCAGCACCCAGAAGTAGGCACTGCCAGCCAGGGAGGAGAGAGAAGCTGCTGAGCTGGTCCAAAACCACAGTGATGGGCACTGTCAAATAAGAATACTTACAGGAAAGGGCATCAAGCTGGGGACGCATGGATGAGCATGAAGGGGAAAAAAAGGGGCCTGTTGGGAGGGGAAGGAGCAAAGGCTTTGCTTTTTCCAGCACAGCCCAGCTGCCTGGCTTGCTGCTTTCTGATATTTGGATGCCAGGCTTGACCCTGTGCTGGGGGTGGCTGTGGCCTTCAGAGCCTGGTCTCTGCCTCTCCCTAGTTGGACTCGGAGGATGCAGAGCCGAACTTCGACGAGGATGGCCGGGATGAGTACAACGAGCTGCACATGCCTGTGTGAGCTGAGAGCTGCCCTCCCCACCCATGGGACAGGCCACTCGCACCTGCTCATCCCTCCCAAGGACTAACTGGAGACTTGCTGTGAGTCACACGATCTTTTGCCTGGACCAATGAATGGCTGTTCCATAGCCCTGCCGGAGGCAGCCCCAACTCCTGCTGCCCTGTTGCTCACTCAGCAGAAGCTGTGAGGTTCTCTCCTCTTAGACCTGTTGGGCTGAGAGATACCTCTCACTCTCCAAAGCTGCGTGGGTTCTGAGCATTCATGGATCAAGGGTCTGCACTCTCCTTGCTGGAGGCAGCCTGTACCTGTTCTTCAGGTGTGAAGGGCAGCCATGCCAGCTGTTGCCACTGTGTACCCATCCACTACTAGGAAGCTTAGGTGTTGCAGCATCACGTGCCACCAAGCACTCACAGGGATGGACTGGATGCTGCCTGCAGATGACCAGTGGGCTTCTCCCAGGCCAGCAGCCTCATTGCTCAGCTGGCAGATGCCTTGCTCCCACTCCCTCTGCCCCCTTCCAGGAGTGCTCACACTGGGCCTGTGCCACAGTCCTGGCCCATGGGGCTTCTGCAGCCTGGCAAATGGATAAGGAAGGACCAGCGCTCTGGCCCTGTTCTCCAGACCATCATCTACCCAGTCACCCTCCCACAGGACTGTTTTCAGCTCTTGTTCATCTCTTGGGGAAGGCTGTTTGCTTCCTCCCGATTTTCCCAACCCTCTTCCCAAAGAAAAACCGCACAGTAAGGGGATGCTAGGGACAAGCTTGGGTGCCTGCTCTCCTGCAGGGAATAAGAGGAGTCCTGTGTCATTCTGCACCTCCACAAAGGCTGCAGGGGTAAAAACTCATCACAGAGCTCCTTCCCAGTTCCTGATCCCCACATTCCTGTTGCTGAGGACAAATCATATTTAAGAAGCTATACAAAAGGTGTAGTGCTGGAGCATAAAACAGTCCTTTGGGTCCCCTCCCTTTCCCTGTGCAGTGCTCCATTGGGTCTGGCTCCCTGCAGCCCAACAATGAAGTTGCTGAAACACCCAGCCCCAATTCAGCTGCCATACCAGGGTAACCTTTCTAGAGGTGCCCTCCAACTGAGAAGAAGGCCTTTATGCCCAGCACTCGGTTTTGGTCACCTCTGAATGGCTCTGAATACTCTTCTGCCTGGCAGGGCTATCCCCTGCAGTCTCCCTGGGCCATCAGTCCCTGGTCAGAGATGCCTCAGAAACTGCTGACAGTGCCTTTGCTGCCTGCAGTGACTCTGAGGGTGGTGCCAGAGGAGAGGGGCACCCCAGCCTCTCCCCGATGGTCAGAGCCAGTGGCCTTGCGGAGGAGGCTGGGATGCTCGCTTCACCACTGGGTTTGGTACAAGCCACTGCCTCGGTTCCCACTTATCAGCCTGCCTCCTGTGAGAGGTGGTGGTTGCTTCATTACCAGAAGGGTCCAACACCTTCCCCAGGAGGCTGCAGAAATATCCCACCAGAGAGAGAAACCTCTTCCTGTGGCAGGTTCCTGCCCCACAGCCTGGCCCATCCGCAGGGCCTGGGGTGGAGAGGCAAGTGTCTCTGTGTGTCTGTGGCCTTGTGTGTCTTGTCCTCCCCATTTAGTGTAGGAGGCCTGTTGTCGCTGTGCATTGTGACTCCTCTGACTGTAGTGGAAACAGCTACACCAATAAACTCGTCACAGGAACTGTGTCTGGCACTCTGCTTTTGTTTGTCAATTGGCAGTAAATTACATTGATTTAAATTCCTTGACACAAACCAGTTTCTTCGCCACAACAGCAGCCAACAAGGGAGCAAGCCCCAGATGGAATGAGGACTGTCACCTTGTCACCTGCTACCAGCATGGAGGTGGACTCCCTACCACCATCACCAAGCAGGCTGGTTTCTGTGGGCCCAGCTGGAGCCCCCATGCTGACTGCTGGAAACAGAAGGCTGAGCCCCGTGTTTAGCCAGAAACGTGTGCTCATGCCTGCTTGCACCCATACCCACGTGTGCCTGCATGCTCAGCAGCATTCGGTGCCCATCTCCTTACCCAACCCGTAGTCACACACCAAATGGCAGGGCTCAGCCAGTAGACGGTGCTACCAAAGGCCAATGTGGCGCTTTGCAGGATGGGACTTGGGCCAGCTCAGATACGTCCTTCCAGTTGCTCTGCTGGAGAGGAGACAGCAGATGGGTGGGAAGGAGGGAAACGGTGGGCTGGGATGGGAGGAGTGAGAGAGCAAAGGGTAAGCTCAAAGAGTTAACCCCGCTTTTGCAGAATCAGAGAAGGGAGAGGCTGCTGGGTGCTGCCACTCCAGGGAGCATGCTGGCCTGCAAAATGCTGATGAGAGAACAGCCTGGGTGCCTGCAGCCCTCCAGCTGCCCTAGGGCAAGCTCTGGGATGGAGCAAGTGTTCTGCTGCTCCCAGCCTGCCAGACCAGATCTGTGCTCTGATCAGCAGCTTCTCCCACCTCTTTGCTGTTTGAGAAAAGGTTTATCTTTACAAGACTAAGCAGCTACCCTTGCCTGTCTGGAAAAATAAAAATAGGAGATCTGTTTCCAAAACTTCAAAGTGTATTGTGTTTAGGCAAACTATTTGGGTTTCTGTTCTGCCAGCTGGGTTCAAGTACATTCAAGGTATCTTCTCCAGCCGTTTGTATTCTCTGCAGCCAGGAGGGGCTGGCACATCTCTCTTGTGAGATATTGCTGGCACCCGTTCATATGGCTGTGTGGCTGGGAAGTTAAGGAAATTGCTGGCTGAGACCACCCCGACAACAAATCTGGGAACCAGTGCCACTGACAAAGTTTTTCCTTTCCCCTGTGTAATCTGGAAGTCCTTACCCAGACTATGCTCTCTGCTATCCAGGAAGCCAAACTTCATAAAAATAAATTTAAAAATCCTTTTTCCTGTTTCTGGTGAGGAGGTGCTTGTGAGCCTGGGACAGGGGGCAGGTAAAAATGGCAGGAGGCAGTAGCACTGCATGTTCCTCTCACTGCAGGCTGGAGGAGGCAAGAGCAGCTTTGGCTATATTTGCCTTCCCCAAGCATCTCCAAGTGTTTTTTTTGTGTGAGTTGCACCAGTCTGGAGGGAGCAGAGATGATGCTGAGGGGGAAGGTGCCTGCACATGAAGCCCCAGAGACCAGCTAAAGATCGGCCCCATCTTATGGGTGCTGGGGTCCAGTTTGCTGTTGCAGGTGCTGAGGACCACCAGCGAGTACTGCCAAGCACCAGTGACCCAGCAGGTCGCTGTCCTTGACCACGCCAGCCCCATGCTCTCTGCCCACTTCTTCCCTCCATCCACCTCCCCTCTACATCACTTGAAATAAGGGGCTCACCAACCCATGGGGAGGAGAAAGGGCTAAGCCAGGCCCTGCTGCCTGCCCTCCTCCAGCATGGACACAAATCTTCCTCCCCATGGGAACGGCAGGTTGGGACATGTCCCTCACACTGGAGCCAGCCTTTCCCAGAGCCTGTTGCTGGCCCCATGGGCATTGCCATGGAGCTACAAGAGAGACATGCAGCTTCCTCCAGCCCGTCTCCCTCACATGGCTCTTGGCAAAGGACACTTCTCTCACAGGGATGCTTGAATTGTGGGCACAGGGCACGAGCTCAGATAGCACATTTCTTCAATACAAGTAAGTACAACTATGCATGGCCCTGAATTTTTCCCAAAGGCTTGTCTGGTCTTGGCAAAAGGGAGGCTTTTTAGCCTGAGGTGGTTTGCTGCCTGCTTGCAGCCTTGTGCTGCTGCCCTGTGCCTCCCAATCTATTGTCCTTTCAGGGCTTTTCAGCCCTCCAGCTCTCTGAGGTGCCTGGGACTGCTCCCCAGAGGGACTCTTAGGAGAAGTAAATGGTCTCTCAAAGGAGTGAGAAAGGGGAATCGGAGCAAACTCTCTGTTAGAAATGTCTGATGAGGATGGCATCCATGGAAACAGGGCTCTGAACCCAACAGTTCCCCTTCTGCCTCCACCTGTTGCCCATGGGAGTGAGAGCCTTGATTGTGATGTTTCAGCCTGCTCAGGCAGCAAGTCCTGCCTGTCAGGAGACCTGGCCAGGGCTGTGCCCAGCCTCCTGCCTGGCACCAGGACCCCATGGGGAGGGAGACAGGGGCCCTGGGCTCTCTCTCCCTCCCTCTTTGCTAGGAAACTTCTCCTGTGCCTGCACAAGGTTACCCCAACTGAGTGCATGATTTTGTCTGGGGGGCACCTACCCACAAGTGTCTTACTGTGTAGAGGTGTCTCACATGAGCTCCCCTGCAGAGAGGGGCAATGCTACCATAAGGTCAGCATGGGCAAGGCTCAGCCTGAGCTCTGAAATGTGGCTGCCAAAGCTTTTCCCTGCAGAGAGCAGCAGGGAGGTGGGCCTGCACCCATGGGTGCCCTGCATCCCTCAGAGGGAGGCACGCAGGAGCTGGAGCAAGGTGAAGTGCTGAGCACCAGTGATGCACAGCATCCCCCATTGCTCCTGCCACATTGCTCTCTGACCTCCTGGGCCACAGGGTGCCAGATGTGACCTTGCTGCTGAGCAGGACAGACAGGTAATTGCCCTCTGCAGAATTCTGCAGAGAGGGAGGAACTTGGGGTCCCTGCTGTGGGAGACCAGCTGGATGATTGCCTTCATCTATCAGCCCAGTGTCCCTGGAGGATGTCCCCTCCTCCAGCACTCAAGTTATGACAATGACACCAGGGGAGGGAGAGGCTGGGGAGCAGACGGCTCCTGCAGTGACAGGCTCTCATCCCCAGCAAGAACAGATGGTCAGATACTGGAGCCAGTTCCTGGTACTATGATCTGGGTTGCACTCATTTTTCAGCACTAGTATGGAAATTGAAACTGGGTGCTCTGGCAGACAGGAAGTTTAAGCACAGCCTTGCCTGCTCCCCGGGTTTACTAGCCCAGTAGCCGAGCATCGCAAGTTGCCTCCTGGGGACTTAACACCGGACAGATGTCCCCAAACGGTGAAGGGATTGGCATTATTTTGGTTGCAGGTGCACAGCAAGGAGAAGAGTGCTCTCTTTTACCATAGAAATAATTTTGCAGGCTGAAGCTGCACAGGCAAGATCAGGCAGAGAAAACATACTGAGCTCCGGCTACCACCACCCATCAGCAGACCTTGGCCACGGCCAGGAGCAGTGATATGACACCATTTAACCTGCTTGCTTGCTTGCCTGAGTTTATCATACAGCCCAAGACAAAGAGAGAGAGCTATCCATGTTTGGTGAGACAGCCCGGTCTGGGAAGTGACTGTGCCACAGCTGGCTGACACACTTTCTACAGCATGAATCCCGCAGTGATGGTATCTGTGAGCAAAGCCCTGCTCATGCACTCAGTTAAGCAGAATCTGTAAGGCAGTTTGTAAAAGTCATCTGTGACCTCCACAGCATCACGCCATTAACAGCAAGGCTTGGTCTGGGTCAAACAAAAGCGGGGCAGGCTTAATAGGAGAGGAAATTAGGTGGATGTGCTTGGCTGGCCTCATCCCTGTGTGTTTCTACTGTAATTATAGCCTTGTGGAGCTCAGCTTGCTCATTCAGCTATCTTGCTGCCAGGACTGCATTTCTCATGGCCAAAGTGTAAAAGCTGCACGTGGATATGTTTTAGCCTCAGGTAAACCTGTGGCAGCAAGAAGGGAGCAGTGGCAAGGAATTTTGGCTCATTGCTGCTGGGCAATGATCTGTGGTCTGGGATGTGGCACAGAAAGGAGGGAAGGGTCGGCCTGGGGGAACAAGACTGGGACTCCTATCTACAGAGAAAGCTGGAGATACCTGATTATGGGTTTGGTCTATCCAGCATGGCAAAGTGCAGATGGGGTTCATAGAAAATCACAGCTAGTGCTGGTCCTAGTGGCATGGCTCAGGAGGACACTTCAGAGGCCAAGGGGTGGCACACAGTGACAGTGGGGTAAATGTTCCCATCATACACCCTCTGGGCCCATCTGCTCCAGCTCTCTACTTTTGTCCTCAGGCTAAAAATGGAGAAGACAGGCTATTTTTCTGACCTACAGAGAAAGGGCAGCTTGGAGGGCATTCCTGTGCCTGGATGGGATAAAAAGCATTTCCCAATGTGGTCAGATTAAGTAGGGATGCAGCTCCCTTGGCCTGGGCTCTGTAGTGTATAAAAGCAGCACTCCGTGCTGCAATGAGATGGTCTCACTGCTGACGGTGGCTGAAGTGGGATGGGAACCAGGGGGATGCCCAGGACAGATAAACACCCTCCACCCACACTGTCCCTCCTTGCAAGAAGGGCTCCTCCTCGCACTTTCTGCTCTCTTGGGGAGCAGGTGGTCCAGGGCTTGGTGTGATGCTGTGAAAGCTTCTCCAGGCAGCCTCAATCACATTCCTCTGGAGCAGAGACACATCTGGTACAAACATATCTCCAAGGAGCTTGCTCTAATTCCTGCTGCAGAGCCACAGAGCAGCCCTGGGCAGGGACAGCTTCGGCGTGGCTTTGATCATCACCATCCTCATCTTACAGGGATGGGGCTGGCTTTTGAGCAGTGAGGCAGGAGGGGCGATCCACATCTTCATACTGATTTGGGGGAGTCCAAGCCTGGGGGGCTGCCCTGGCCAAACCCTGCCCTGGTTTGACCTGTGGCCAGGCTCCCCACAGGCTGGGAATGGGAGAAGGGAGGAACTGTCCTTTTTCTAATCCGATTTCAAGCAATTGTGAGACTGGAGTGGGGAGTGGGCCAGGGCTGTGGGGACAGCATGTGCCTTGCTGTGTTTCCCCTTCCTCTCACACATGTGCTGTTTGTGGCAGGAGAGTGCCTCAGTGTCTGGTGTTCGGCCAAGGTCATGCCACTCCTGCAAAGGGACATGTTTGTTTTTTGGCTGCTGTTTCTCAGTAGTTCTCTCCCATTTTGACAACATTCTCATGCCTGCCCAGTGCTTTGGGCAAGGGGGGATTTGGTGGCCCTAGCAAAACTGCAAGGCCTGATGGCAGGGGCTGCAATGATGGTGATGTGCAGCAGAGCTTAACTGTCCTCCTACCGAATCCATGCCTCCATCTGACCCCGGATGGGTCCAAGGTATCCTGCCTCTGCTGCCAGCTCCTCTGACTGAGATCATCCCAGAGATGATGGTGGAGGAAATCAGTTCCCCACCCTATAAGCATGGCTCCGTTGAGCCACTGGGGAGGTGGCATCTGCAGCCAAGGTGCCACAGCTCATTCCCTTGCAGAAGATGGGAGAGCAAGCCTGGCAGATGCTCACCGCCCACAGTAGAGGCACTCTGGCCTGCCTGCCTCCCAGCCGTGTGCCAGACCCGTGGCAGAGGAGGAAGTTAGGATATTGTCTGGTGTCCAGGAGGAATTCCTGCCTCGGCTTGTTCCTGCCAGTCCTCCACCAACCTTCCCTCGGCGGCGTGGAAAGCTCAGCAGGAAGCTGACTCACTGTCTGCTGCTGCCATGGCTGGGTGTGGGGCTCTGCTGCCTGCAGCACCAGAGGGCTGCTCCTTTCACAGATGCAGGAACAGCTCATCGCCCAGACGCCCCCCAGCACCCGCCTGCCCTGACTCTCCTCTGCCAGAGCCCAGATTTCTGCCAACAAGCAGAGGAGACCTGCCACGGCACCTTGGTTTCTGTGCCATCTGCATCTGGGCTACTGGGAAGGCGGGGAGCTCACGATATTGCCAGCGTCACTGCTGAACACGCAGGCAGCACCACTGCCCCAGGCCCTGGGCAGGAGGAAGCCCTGAGGTGGGAAGGGGAGCTGATGGGATGGAGAGGGGTCCTGAGTTTGTCCTGAATGTTGGAGTCCATGCCAGCCCTCACTGACTGCTTCGTGTTCATTGCATTGCTGATGTGGCAGCCAGCCCCAGAGCTGCCGGGGTGGCAGAGGGGAGGTGTCAGACCTGGCAATGGCAGCATCCAGGTGGCTGGCAATGGTGAGTCAGTACCCAGGTGAAGAGGCAGATAGTTGTAGCAACCCTGTCCCAGTGAGCAGCACCTAAAGAGAGTTAGAAGACAGTTCAGACACCACCATTTCCAGCTGAGCAGCATAAAAGTAAGACTAACAAGTTAATCCCGTAACAGAAAGGAGCAAATATCAGGCATAAGTTTCTTACCGAGATCGTTGCCACCTGTCCTTTAAGGCTGATAGAGCACAGGGCTTACAGCACCAGTCCCTGCTGATGCGTATGGGGAATCCAATGCTTATTGCCTAGATAGTCTGGAAAGCTCCTTTGTTATGAGGGCTGGGTCAAGACACCTTTTTCTTCCCTTTTAGAAGATGTCACATGACATTAGTGTTAATACTAAAAACCTTAGCTTTTGAAAGGCTGAATCCTTAGGTGACCCTGGACTTTCCAAGCCCTCTTAGCCCCATTTCTCAGAGCTGCAGGGAGGTCTGTCAGACTGAAACAGCAACTGCTCCCTTACAGCCCAGCAATACATGTGCTGCACCTCTGACACTGCGCTGAAAACTGCAGCAGTTACGGGCTTATAAATCTTTTCCATGGTGTGTATGTGGAAACAAAACCTACCAGCACCCTCTGGGAACTGATGAACAGGAAAGGAAAAGGGAGTTCACAAGGACCCTGGCCTGGGTAATAAGGATAAGGCCCTGAATTTATGATAAGTGCATTTGGGTTGCTTGGCGTGTTTGCTGGGAAAAGGTTTGCTTCTAGCTTGCTGCTTCATTGTCAGATCTCCCTTGACATACAGCTGTGAGCTCCCTTGATGGGCAACACATCCATAGATGACGGGATCCACTGCCGAAGTTTCTCCACCGGAGAAATCTGGGAGGGGGCATCTGGTACTGGAGATGCCTGCTGGTGGAGACTGTTGGCAGGCAGACAAAAGTAAAGGAGAGGTCTGCTCCTCAGCTTTTCCCATGGCTGTGAGGAACCCCACAGTCCCCTGGTGACCATCCAGATGGGAGAAGCTGAACAGCCAAAATGATCTGCAGAAGCAGCAACAGCAGAGAAGGAACTGTCCTCCCGCAGGGAGAAGGCTGGCTGTGGCAGAAACAGTTTGATGACAAATGTGTGGCTGCAGAGAGGACTGTCAAAAACTCATCCTGTTGAGTTGATCTAATCCTCTTCACTAACAGGATAATTGGCCTTGCTGATGGAAGTATTAGAAGTGAGACAAGGAGTGTGCCTTGGCTTCTGGCGCCGTTTTGCATGATATTTGCATAAAACAGGGAAAGTAGTGCAGATTAAGCTAATCCAGCACAAGTACAGAAGAGGCTGGATAGTCATGCCCCAGGGTAGCTCTCCTGGTATCAAAACAGAAGGACACACTGACAGTGACTCATGTATTAGGAATCCTTACCAAGAGGTTCAGTTAGTAAAGGAGGAAGAGGCTGGTGGGGGTAGACATCACAGTAGACATCACTCTGACTTGTGGCAGAGGTTGGACAAGATCCTGTCATCGCCCTCAGAACACTCTCTGTGTTCTAAGTAGTTAAAAATCTTGTTATTGACAAAAATAACAAAACCAAAATACTTAGAATCATAGAACCATAGAATGGTTTGGGTTGGAAGGGACATTAAAGATCATCCAGTTCCACCCCCCTGCCATGGGCAAGGCATCCAAGCATGGCCTTGAATGCTGCCAGGAAGGGGGCATCCACAAACTTCCCTGGGCAGCCTGTGCCAGTGTCTCACCACCCTCATCGAGAAGAATTTCTTCCTAACGTGTAATCTAAATCTTCCCCATTCCAATTTAAAGCCGTTCCCCCTCGTCCCGTCACTACATGTCCTTGTAAACTTGAGTCCCCCCTCTCCATTAGACCTCTCTTCTTTCAGAATAAAGAAATATTTTTTTTTTACTTAAACACCCTCATAGTGCAGACATCGTGGACCATGATCTGACCACACTTTTGACGAACTTCACCCAGCCTCTTACTCTAAGATAGTTGTTCCAGACCTTCAGAACACAATTTTGAAACTCGATCAGGATTCCTGTTAACGGTCTCTCTCGCTACATCGTGCCATGATGACCTGCTGAAGGCACCCCGACCCCAAATCCCTTGCTATTCCAGTTATCCTCCTCGAGCCGCTCTTGGCTGTGTGGAACTGCTTCCCATTGCACGTCCACGGCTGACACCGGCGCTCGGGCTCAGCCGGTGCCTCCCGCACCCCCAAAGCTTTCCAGCACCTCCTCCGAGAAATGCTGGCTCCTCCGAGCCCGCCGCCACGCTCCCCGCCGCAGCCGCAGCGGCCCCGGGGCGGAGCGGGGCGCCCCCCCCCGCGGCCGGCGAGGCGGAGCCAGCGGGGACCGTGCTGCCCGGCCGCGCCGAGGCGGCGCTGGGAGCCGGCTGCGAGCGCTGAGCGGCGCGGCACCGCCGATGGACTCCTCTCTCCGCCAGGTGAGCGGCGGCGGCGCCAGGGCGACCGCTCCTCGCCCGCGGGGAGACGCTTGCTCGGCCCTGCCTGGGGCTGGGAAAGCCGGTCTGGTCGGGGTCTGGGATGAGCCCCGGAGTGGGATGCGCCCCGGGATGGGATGCGCCCCGGGAGCCGTGGCCGGGCTCGGGGCTGCGGGGCGCGATGCTGCGCTCTCCCCCCCGCGCTGCCCCCTCGCCCGAGCAGTCCTGGCTGCGCGGAGCGCTGAGAGGCGGCGAGGTTCGTGCTCCGGCGCTACCCCGGCCCCCGCGAGGAGGAGCCGGGCGGGTTGCAGGAGCCGGAGCCCCAGCGATGCGCGGCCGCAGCCGTCCAGCCCGGGGGCTGCTGACGGGAGGAGAGGATGTGTTGCGTGATGGTCATGGCTGCCCGGAGCCGGCTCGCGAGCTGCTTCAGTCCCCTCGGGTGACTTAAGGCTGCAGAGCCCGCTCCTGTCACAGCCCCGCTCGCCACGTGTGGCACCGGGCCAGGGCCGGGCCCATGAGGAACCGGGAAGCTGCGACGGGAGGGAGCGCCCGCCTCAGCCTCAGCTCGCTGCCTCCTCACTGCCTCTGCCCAGTCACCTTCACGCTGGCTCGGACCTGTTAGACATGGACTCTGGTCCCGTAACTGCCTGCAGTGCCCTTTCCTTGGGGGTTTCATAGAGTCACAGAATGGTTTGGCTTGGAAGGGACCTTAAAGCGCATCCAGTTCGGCCCCCTGCTGCGGGCAGGGACACTTCCCACCAGACCAGGCTACTCAAGGCCCCATCCAGCCTGGCCTTGAGCACCGCCAGGGTGGCAGCGCTGTGGGGCATCATGCCTCCCAGAGCAAAGTGATGTGCAGCCTTCATGCACGTGGGCCGGTGCTATGCACGCCCCAGTCACCTTGAAACCAGGTTTCCAGCCCAGGCTGATGCTACCTTTGATTGTCAGGGCCAAGTGGATGCAAGGCTGGGGCAGCCCTTGATGCCCAGCGTGGGAAACAGCAGGGGCCCTTGGCAATGACAGGGGGCACAGCAGACTCTGTTGGGGTGATACAGCCATCCTGAGGTCTTTGGCTGAGCTCTGAAGGCCTCCTCTTTGGGGTCAGGGGCATCAGACATAACCTCCTCCAATTCTAAGCTGGCCATTAAACCTGGTGTCTGGTCTGTGCCGTGTCCTGGGTGCAGCGAGGGCACTGGCACCTCCCAGAGCAGCCTTTTGTCGGGGAGGCTGTAGCTGCTGGTGGGCTCGGGCCCCCTCCCTGGTGAAGCACTTTCTTTATCAGAACAGATGTTTTCCCAGATCTGGCCTCATCGAGGAAGGAGTGGCTGCCCCAGGGGCTGTGTGGCTGGACTGCCCTGTGGGGAGTGCAGCACTCACCCAGGATCCTTTCAGCCATTAACTGATTAACCTACTGCTCCTGGAAGCCTGGGCTGCCTGTATCTAATCAGATGGAGGCCAGGGTTTCCCAAAGGGCTATTTCACCAGAGCCTTTATGCCTATCCCTCTGTCAAGAGGAACCTCCTGACCTTTTGAAACAGGAGTAGCCACTGAGGAGCTTGAAGTGCCTGATGAGAATGGGAGGCTGGAGAGGGGATGCCCAGAGGTGCGTGTCTCCACAGGTATCACCCAGAAGAGAACTGCCTGCTTCATCCACCTTCACTTGTCCAGGCAAGATTTTGGCATCATCTAGAGAAACAAGGATTTCCAGCGAAGGGCTGAGGGGCCACCCTGAAGCTTGGGACTCTCTAGGAGTCTTACATCTCTTGTAAATCACAGGCTTAAACCCTGGTGAGGCAAGGTGGTCAAGGCAGGAGATCTGGGGCAGGCATGTATGTGAAAGCATCAAGCTTAGCTTTGCAGGGAAGGCAATGAGGGTAGGAGAGGGGGACGTGGCTTCCCTGGAGTGGAATGTTTGGCATTTGCTGCACCCCAGCCGCTCTTCCTCCTTCTCTATGGGGGGCTCTTGGTGGGAGGCAATGCCTGAGCAGAGGGAGTTGCTCCACCTCTTTCTGCTGCAGCAGAAGCCAAGCTTGTCCCAGGGGATGCATGTCATCCCTTATAATGAATAACTTAAACCCTAGCATGTTGTTGGTCTTAGCAGGCTCCCATGCTGTGCTTGCAGCATTTAGATACCACAGTCAGCAATGTGGTCAGTGTCTGGGGTTAGATGGGGTATGCCATGGGTCTTCCCAGCTTCCCTGGTTCCTCCCTCAGCATGCTGGAGCCCACAGGAGTTCTTATTCTTTGAAGTTTATCTCTCCACAAGACAAGTGGCATAGTGATGAGTTCAACCTACTTACCATGTTGGCTCTGCCAAGGGCAGGGGGGCAGGGAATAGTTTTGGCTGTCTATGTCAGCTTGACACTGCTGAAGGACTTCCCATGTACCGTGTCCTCCTCTGACTGCTGACCACAGGGATGGTGAGCAGATGGGGTGTGTGCTGCTGCTGCTTTTCCTCTGTGGCATCCCAGGCAGGCCAGATTAGAAAACCTTCATCCTCAGCAAGCGGTACAGCACAAAGATGTGTGTCTCTGGCATCTGAGGTCTGGTGTGCAGCATGGCTCAGGGATGTGGTGGATGATGCTTTTGCTCCAGCTGGGTATAAGCAGAGAAGCTGAGATGGTGTGTGTGCTTCGCTGTCTCCCTTGGCTGCTGCAGTGAGTCCTGTGCCCGGACAGGGAGGAGGGGCCCTGGTGTCCCGGGCTATGGCACAGTGACTGATGATAGTTTCCCTGAACGTCTGGAGTGTGGGCAGGATGTGGGGTGACACAGAGGATGTGACTCGCTCTCCAATTCCCCCCAGGAGCAGGAATGTCGTGGCCAGGGTTAAAGGAGACACTTCTCCCATCCTGTCCCTCTCTGCTCTCCAGTTGGAGTGACCAGCCAGCACAGCCTCATGGTCAGCCTGCACTGAGCAGCAGCATCCAGTGGAGTCACAGATACCATCTTCTTCTGCTCATATGCCACTGGCCTAGAGATGCTGGCATTTTAAGGGTTAAACAGTTTTCTCATTGTTCTTTTGTTGAAATCCAACAGTTCTCATCTGTGTTATAAAATCTCCCGAAGTCCTTAAGCTTTCTGACATGGGAAGAGAAAGGCAGAGGGCATCCTGTGATCATGTTCTGCATGGCTGTGGTGGTCTGAGTTGTCCTCCCTGTGGCTGGCCAGGTCTTCACTTACTGTCCCTCATCTTTGCCTGGCTACAGCCTGTCTCTTCTTTGTGGCTTGGGACATGTGCTGTGGAGGTGGGGATAGGAACCACTTCCCCCAGTGACACATGCAGACCAGAGGCAAGTCTCCGGGTCAAGTCCTTGGACGAATACAAGGGCTACTTTGGTTACCGCCATGTATGCACCTGAGCTGCTTTCTTGGCCCCAAATGAGGTGGGGAGCAAACAACTCTGCTAGGTCTCTTTTGCTCTGGCAACTTTGTCCTGGCTGCTGTGTGGGTGTGCTGAATTCTTGATGCAACTGGAAGTGTCTGAGTACCCCACAAAGCCATCAGTTAGTCTGTAGAGTGTGGCCCTTTGCCAGCCACTTGATACTTAACTGCGCACTCAGCTGTGCACATGTGCATCTCTAGGTGTCTGATGGCTCCTGGTATAAACTCATGTATGTAAACATTTGCAGAATGCATGGGTAGAGGGAAGAACTGAAAGGACTTGTCTGCAAATGCATCTTTCTGGTGTTGAACCTGTCGTTCACGGGTACGTCAGATACGGGACTGGTCTGAATTTGGGTTGCACACACAATTCTTGCCAGCTTTGAGCTCTCAGTTGAAACTGCCTGGCTGCTTCATTCAGAGCCCAGTGTCCCAGGGAGCACAGCTTGTGCTAGGTATAGAGGGCTCATACATAGAATTATAGAATTGTTTATGTTGGAACAGACCTTTACATAAAGTCCAGCCCTTAACACCACCAAGTTCACCACTAAGCCATGTCCCTAAGCACTGAGTCTACATGTCTCTTAAATGTGGGCAGCCTGATCTATGCCCGACAACCCTTTTGGTGAAGAAATTTTTCCTAATATCCAATCTAAACCTCCTCTGGTGCATCTCGAGGCCATTTTCTTTTGTCCTATCGCTTATTACTTGGGAGAAGAGGCCAACACATGTCTTTATACATGTGTTTAGCCTCCCTTCACGTAGTTGTAAAGAGCAATAAGGTCTCCCCTCAGCCTCCAGACTAAACAGCCCCAATACCTTCAGCTGCTCCTAACACTTGTGCTCCAGATCCTTCCCCAGCTTCATTGCCCTTCTCTACATATGCTCCAGTACCTCAATGTCTTTCTTGTAGTGAGGGGCCCAAAACTGAACATGGTATTGAAGGTGTGGCCTCACCAGTGCTGAGTACAGCTGGACAACCCCTTCCCTAGTCCTGTTGGCTGCTCAGTTTCTGACACAAGCCAGGATGCCATTGACCTTCTTGGCCACCTGGGCACATTGCTGGTTCATGTTTAGCCAGCTATTGACTGGCACTCCCAAGTCCTTTTCTGCTGGGCAGCTTTCCAGCCATTTGTCCTCAAGCCTGTAGCATTGCAATGGCATGTATGTTTCTCAACAGTTTGGTTTGCCCTCCCTGCAGTTGGGAGATAGTGAAATTCTGTGAGAGAGAATTGTGGTTGGATGTCCCAGAGAATCCTTCTAGAGACACCTGTCTGAGACAAGGGAAGTGGTTCAGCTGACTTGAGTGATGCTGACAGTGAGTGATGTGCCTGTGTATTAACAACCCTTGGCTTAGGAAAATGCTGTTTTGGAAAGAGTGGGTAGATAGAGCATTGTCTTTTTCAGCAGTGGGGCTGCTCTGTGAAGGAGTATTCCCATCAAACCTCTCCTACCCTGAGGATCACGTGCTTCACAAGACTTTCCCTGTCAACCTCTTAGCTTACCAAGAATATTGTGACCTCTTAGAAAAGAGGATCTGGAGAGACTGTGAAGAGGCAGGGAAATGCTGACTATTATATCCTTGCTGTGTATGTAGTGTTCACTGATTCAATACCAAAGAAAGCATCTTCTCTCTGTTTAATTAGTCTATGTAGTTCAGCCAAAGAGAGGTGCCACTCTCCTTGAAGATATCCATGGGGCTGGTGGAGCACGGATGTTCCTGATGCAGAATCCTCCATCCCAGCTGCTTCTCCCCAAAACCGTTCAGAGCCATGAAGAGGCAGATGTAGGGCAAAAGGGCCCAGCTGCCCTGTTCTGGAGCAGCAGTTGCAGCTCTTGTACCGAAGGTAACATGAGGAAGTGTCTGTCGGAAGAGCGGGAGTCCTGTTAGCTCCCTCCTTAGGGCATTTGTCTGGAGCCAGGCTGCATGAGCTGAGACCTTGTCAGATCCTATCAGCGGCACGGGGTGGGCTGGTGCAGGTGGTGGATGGGAGCTTCCTCATGAAGAGAAGCTGAATCTCCCTGGGCCAGCCTGCAGCTACCTCATTTCTGCCCCCAAAATCAACCTGTACTGCTCTGGTTTCAATTATTTTATTTAGTATAATAATCACAAATGTTTTGCAATTTTTTTATTTCCCGTTTTGCTATGTGTGTGAACTATTTAAATGTCATCATTAAGACAGAAACTTCTGTGAGTCTGGGTTTCCTGGTAATCCTCCAGTTACCCTAAGCCCTGCAGTTCTGCCTTCTTGTTTCTATCTGAGATTGCACATAGTTCAGCAGTGCTGTAGAGCTTAGGGTAACTGGAGGATAACGGGGAAGCCCAGACTCGCATAAGTTCAGTTTAAATGTGATCCTTAAGACTGAAATTTCTGCGAGTCTGGGTTTCCCGGTTATCCTCCAGTTACCCTAAGCTCTGCGGTTCTGCCTCCTCATTTCCGTCTGAGCTCCACAGCAGTGCTGCAGAGCGAGTCCCAGGAAGAACACCTACGGAGGTCCTGTCTGACATGCGCTGGTTGGCACAGAATCTGGGGACTCTTGGGTCATGTCATAATAAATGCAGTAATTATTTTAACAACTGAACCAATGGTGAGACCTCTCATAGATACAGTGATTAGCATATTTGACGAGAAGGTGGAAATTTGGGTTAAGACCAGGGCTATGGATTTGTCCTATTTAATCCTGCTAACCTATGTCTTGAGCCAATGTCGAAGATTTGGCTGAATCACACTTTCTGGAAAGGCTTCTTATTTCTGGAGGTTCCCCTGCTTTTTGCAGTTTCTTCCAGTGGTTACACAGCCTTGTTTCAAAATAAACCCTACTTCATTTCTAAAGTGTCTGGCAGCTCCATCCATTTTTGAGTCCTAAGTTTCTTCTGCTTCATGGGAGTTGTTTCATCCCAAATAACTTTTCTTTCTTCAAGTAACTATTCTCTGGCACCAGGCTGCCAACAAAAGTGAGGCAGCAGTTAGAACAGCAGTGGTCTCGGTATGGCTAGCAACAACGTCCTTTCAGCAGAGATTAGTTAGTTGAGTATGCAGGCACCGAGGCGAGGTTTGCAGCCCATTCTGGGCCACACACTGCTGTGATCCTCCTTCTATCAGGGTCTGGGCTAGATAGGGCAGCCCTATCTCTGGCAAATCTACATAATGACATTAACGTTTTCACAAGTACTTTTGCATTACAAGGGATCTTTCTGAATAACAAAAATGACAGAGTTTTTTAGATTTTCTCTGAGAGGCTTCTTTCTCACACCTCAAAGCATAAGCAAGCAGTAAACTTCCTCACTTCTGTTTATGCATCCCAGAAATGGATCAGCTCTTGTTGCAACCAAATGTCCTGGGAGTTTCTGTTCAGCAATTTGCAATCCTCTTCGGGTCTGTGACTTTCCAGAAGACATTCCTCCGTTTGAAGTGCTCCTTGCATTCCTCCACCCCTGAAGCTGACCTTTCAAGTTTGGCTGTATTTTAATCCCATTTTGCTCAAACAAGCAGACGGTGGAATCCACACTGCTCTGATGGTCTCATCTTTGTGGGTACTTACTGATCTACCAGATGTTGACATCTGCAAGTACCGTCATCACAACTTTTGATTTTAGGTCCTTGAAGATAATACAAAATAGCAGTCACCCTGTCTCTACAGATGTTTTTTAGGAACTCCCACAAGTAGTCATTATTTTCGCCATTCATAACAACTATTTTGACCTCCCTTCACTGCTGTTTGCCCCTCAAGGGCTGTCTTTTATCAGAATACTGCATTCTACATGAGCAATGCCATGAGAGTTTGTTATTGTCCAGTTTGTCTCCTATGCTTGGTTGATAATCAAAGGACAAAGGAGTCCTTTTGACTATACTTCTTCCACATGTTGGCTGGCACTGGGCAATAATTAAAGCTAGAGCATCTTTAAATTGGAAAAGTTGAAGGCAAAACCTCTGTGTTTTCCCTGGAGTTGTCAGATTAGGCAACCCATGGTTACTGAGGATAATTCCTCATTTGGGCTCTGACCCTTCCAGTCTCTTGGAATTTCCTCAGCATTACCAGGCTTATAAAAATGACTATCAGCTGGTGAGAAACTTTATTGGACAGATCTCTTGGAACTCTCATACATGCTGATTTTAAAACAATTTTACATCCTTTCCATTTACTACTATATGGGAAAGCACTCCAGAATCTCAGTGTGATGCAAGAGAGGTACATTCCAGGGCTGTTATTAAAAACATATGCATTGTCTCCATTGTTATTCACGATGCGGTCATCCCTATCTAGTATCTGGATGCTGCTACTAGCGTATGGCTTTGTCCCAAATGATTTTAGAAGAGAAAATAGTGAAACATGGACTTCTTACTTATGTGGGCTGTTTCCCCCATTTTTCCCCACTTTCACTTTTATTTCAGATTGGATGACAGTGCATCCCAGCCTCAGCTGGTACTATGCTAACTTTCTATGTTTTGTTCGAGGGAAAGACACCGCGGTCAATAAAATACTAGGAAAATTTCTCATGAAGGGTTTGAAAAACCCGAGAATACTTTATTAGTGAAATGACAAATAGGGGGAGACATGGCAAAAGAGGTGAAAATAATGGATTAGACAGTGGAGGTGAATTGGATTCTTCTGTTCTTCCATCTGTGACTACAAGAAAAAGGGATTTTCTGCTTCACAGGGATGATACTGATTGATTAAAAAGTGTACTTTTCCATATAATGTGTGAGTAGATGGTAGAATTCCACATGGCAGGGAATTATTGAAGTCAAGAATGTAGCAAGATGCAAAAAGTTACTGGAAATAATCCCAAATTATGCATAATAAACATTGTAGAAGACATACTATTTCAGGGCTTTCATTTGAGGCTTTTAAACAGTGTGTTGCATAGTGGCTGCTAGGAGGCAGGATACTGGAGCAGGCTTCTCTGTGGTAGACTGCTGTATTCTCATGGTTTCCTGAGGCCCTGAGCTCTCTCTGAATCTTGAATGCCACTCAACTGTCCCTCAACCCAGCTTCATCCTTGAAGCCGTTGATCAAAGTTGAGAGAGGGAGGGAGCTGCAAGGAAGATGCCTCGCTATGTATTTGGTGTCAAGAGTGGGAGAAGACCCAAAGTCATGTCCAATATGAGGGTAGTGCAGGGATAGCTGCCTACCTACCTACCTACCTACCTACCTACCTACCTTGCTCAGTGTGGAGCTGCTAGCTGGTCAGTGAAAGTTTTACTAGGGCCAGACTGGCTTTTGCACATGCCGTGTTACCTCCTTCCTTCCAGGGCTATAGAAGAGATGTGGGAAAACCACTGTTCCTGTGGTGTGTCAGGGATGTTCAGAAACAGGGAATACACATCTGTAGATATCCATGTGGATGATGTGCCCTAGGGAATGACTTGTTTTAATTCAAGTTTTAGTCAGAGAATAGATCATAGAGAAGGCGTGAAAGTGGTGCTGGTTTTTATGAACTGTACTAAATTTAGTATGCATTTTCAAGGCTTGGGAGAAGTTCCCAGGTAGCTTCAAACTCTGTAGGACTGTTGTGTCACCTGAGGGGGCAGCGACTCCTGTGTATGCAGTGGAATTGCAGGGGGCAGCTCATCTTACACTGAGCCTTGAGAGAGCTTGCAGTGAGGTCTGGAAGGATGCACACCTGCCTCTTGGCTATGCACCTTGTGCTTGTTGTAAAGGGCAATGCTGCAGCAAGTGGAAACGGGTTCACTACCTCCACTCTGATGGTGAGGAGCTGGTGTGGTCGCTGTAGTGGGAGGTTGCTCCTTTGAGAAGATCAAGAACTAGCTTCAAGGATCAGGCGTGTCCTCGGAGATATTTTGAAGTTGGAAGATGTGGAGGAGAGTGGGGAGAAGCTGTGCAGCAGCCAAACTGGGGGAGTAGAGAGGAACAGAGCAGATGGGAGGGGGAGGCGAAAGAGGAGTGGGAAGCAGTGCACATATATCAGTGACCAGAAGTGAAAAACTGCTTTAGATGATTTAAAATACACAAACCTTTTCCTGATACTGCTGTTCTGCAGAGCTGCTGGCAGACTGAGGGCTTTACTCCTTAATTAGCAAGGAATGGGGCTGCTAATTGGCAGAATTAATCTGAGTCATAGGCTCAGCTTGGGTTGCAGCTCTGGAGCAGGGGGACCCATAGCTGCAGCTTTGTGCTCAGCTCAGAGAGCTGCCATGGCTTGTGGAAGCTGCCTGGGCTCAGTGGGTTACTGTGTGGGAACCATGGGACCTTCCCAGGTGCAATCCAGTCACTTTTTGCTCTGCAGTGCGTTGTGCTTGTGCCATACAAGAATTAGACTTGTGTTTCTGTTATCCCTGCTGTTGCTGTTGCAGGTATTGACCCTCTTCCCAGCTGGAAGGTATTGTCCTCTCTTCCCATGTTGGCTGCTGCCAGCTCAGCTGTTGTTCCTCTCTTTCTCTCTTACCAGTGGCTTTCTGGGCTCACCCCTTCCTTCCAGCAGCTGATGCAGGTTTTGCTGATTAGCTATAAGCCAGGGGCTAGCTGTATGACTTCGTTTCAGGCTGACATCAGAAAAACAGCAAGGTTGCATTCTTTCCCCTATGGGTCTAGGGTGTCAGGGACTCCCCCTCCCCACCAATTTCGTGTCCATTAGCTGAGTCTCTTTGTATCTGTCCTATCACTTATTCATGATCATCTAGATCAATCAGTTGAAAAGTGCATTTATTGAAACCTGATCCTGGCTTTGTCTGGATTGCAAGGGCCTTTCTAGCCTTATCTCTGCTGTGTGGTTCACAACCGCAAAGCCCATTGAGGCTGGGAAGAGAGCTGCCTTAGCACAATGCTGTTTCCAGGCCTAGGAGCATATGGATGCATCGCCAGGAAAAACACAATGCTTGTATGCCTGTTACCGACTGAGCAGCCTCAGTGTGCCAGGATGACAAAGGTGTGTGTATACACAATACTTATAGCTAAAAAACTTACAGCACCCACAGAGATTTTTGGCTTGAACTCAGAATGCAGGGCTGTACATTTTTGAGATATCCCTACCCCTTGCAGAATGGTTGCAGCAATGATCAGGGATAGTTACCCAAACCAAGGCACTGCAAGAGCCTCTCATAGTATTGGATTTGCAGGTGGATCTGGAGGCTGAGAGTGCCATGCTCATTCACAGAGAAAATGTTACAAAAACATCCAGTAATGGGAGTAATGAACAATTGTGTGCACTTTTCGTACATTGGAAGGTGTCTTCCAACCAAAAGCACCTTTCCTCTATGAATAACCTTTGGAAAATTGATGCATCCATTGTGATAGCCCCTTCCAGGCATGTTATCCTGGGAGTTATACAGGTTTGTGCACAAGGAGGAATGGGGCATGTGAGTGCTGTTAGAGAGAGGCAGCACTGCTGTCTGTCTCCTCAAATTCTGTACAGCTGGGGTAGCTCTTCCTTTCTTGTGCCTGGGAAGAAGCAGTTTCCGGAAGAGAGAGGACATCCTGGGGGAACATGAAGATTCAATGATTGTCCTGACTACACAAATAAAGACGAGAACAGGGTATGGATATGATGACTTGTTTCTCAATTGTGGTACAGTCACAGAGCAGTGACTTGCTTATGTCAGTCCCTGAATATGTCTTCTGCTGGGCTAGGAGGCTATGGAGAGTCAAAGGCACCTGCAGGTACAGAGTTCTATGTATTGTTCTCTCGACCTTACTTTGCCTGAAGTAGCTGAATAACTGCTGGTGAAGGTGCACCTGCTAGTGGCTACACACTCTGCTTTTATGCATGGATGCTTTGCCTCTGCAGCAAGTATTCTGTGCTGCTGGTCTGCATCTGCAACTTTTCACTGGAGTACAGTGTACAAGATGGCCCTTATACTTTCCCTGCCAAAAGAGCATACTGCATCTGCTGAGATGGAGATACAGGCATGTGAATGCAAAAGATAACTTCTGGTATCAGTCACTCTAAAAAAAGGCACAGAAGGCTAAAGAAATCTGTAGTTTCAATTGATTACTTGATATCATGAAGACCAGGAAACTAAGATTTCCTAGTCTAGGATTCAAAAGTGCCGGGTGTTACGTTAACAGAGAAAAATGACAGAGTTTACTGTCCACAATGAAAGACATGTTGTGAGTGAGGCAGTACTGATGAAACACAGCTCTTGGTGTGCAAGCAACTTTATTTTCTAAATTATAACCCATGTTATGGGATCAGTTTTCAGGATTGTGCTTTGCTATGCACTTTGTGGCAGGGCCAGTAGATGGATAGATTGCGTTGAGGCCGTGGGAATGAGATGCTGGTCTCAGAGTTCATTTAAAATCTGAGTGACCTGCCCTTGATACAGGAACTTTGATACATTGCTGCTTTATTATTTCTTTCAGTACCTGTCATTGTTGCTTCTCTTAAAAACAAAACACCCCTCCTAAAACAACTCCTAGTTAGATGAAGAATTGGGAGGGGATGAGCTATTCTTATTATTTAAGGGTCTGAAGTTGACTGCATCATCAATATTCAGCCAGCCTTATTCGATGGAAAGTGGTTACACAAAATCATCACTCTGTTGGCTTTTTAGGTTTTCTCTTCAAATCAGTGATTGCTCATTGTTTCATTTTGTTAAACTGTTTTGTTTCTGATGTGGAGGAGACCACCTATATTCAAATTTAAAAACTGAAGGATTTTTGCTCTTATTCTGGGAGGGCAGGTGTTTTCCCATTGTCTGTGGTACCTGTGAGAGCTGGAACCCACCAGAACTGCAGGTCCTGCTCTGCTGTGCTGGGTTGTGGTCTGCTTTGCTGCCCTTGCTTCCTCCATGGAAGTTTGTCCTTGCAGCCTGGCAGTTCTTTGAAGTTTTCTGCTCAATTTAATCCTTTCATCTCATCAATGAAATGTGTGGTATTGCGGGAAAGGTGAGTGATGTGAGGGCAGTCTCTCTGGTGTCACCATCTGTTTCTGTGTTTAGTCGAGGCTCCTTGGGGAATTTCGTGTTTAGAGAAAAGGGCTGATGGAAGAAGAAGCACTAAAACAAACTAAGCCTTTCAGGAAATGGGGGCTATGCTAGGCAGAAGTTACAATAATTATTTGCTTTGCGGTTCCTATTCTGACTGTCTCAGCATGATGTTCCCTTTGGAAACAACATAAATGGGTGCAGTTATTCCACTGGGCAGAGGCAATTGCTGTTGTAAAAACAGCTACAACATCAAAGTAAACTGAAGTAAGTAGTTCTGGGTATATGAAATGCCACAGTGCCTGGGAGTCTTGTCATGTTACTTTCTTAACAGCACACAGGAAGTCTGTAGGAAATGGTGCGATATTATAAAAAAGAGCTAGGTCTCCTATTGGGAGTATTTGTTATTACTTTTGCACATCAACTTTTGCTGTGAAAGGGGTTTTGACTTTCTGATAATTTCTAGGTGTTAAAGATACCAGAGGGATATCATTGTCCATCTCCTCTCTTTTTCCCTCGAAATGGTACTTAATAAGTAACAGTGTTCATGCCTGTGGAGTGTCTCTTGTGTGTCAGAATATCAACTGTCTCTGCCTCCAAACTAATTTCTGAGCTCAGGGAGTGGAAAGTATGTACAACCTGGATCTGCCCTGGCCTATAGGGACAGACCATGTAGGATTCCATGAGCATGGCACACTCCTGATGCTGGAGTGTGTGTGCTTGTGTGCAAGCCATGGCATCAGGGTGCAGCATGTGTGGGAGGAGGTGGGCCTGGCTCCTGATTAAACTGCACTTGCCTACAGGCTCTCATCTATGTGCTCCTGGATTACTGGTGTCTGAAGGCATTGAAATGCACTGTTGGAATCAGTGTTTATGATAAATGTATTAGAAAAGGTTTCCATTTATCCCACTGATGGAAACTCGAGACACAACTTTGCTGTTTTCTGACTCTTTGCTCTCTGCTGTCACCTTATAGGAGGTAGTAGGAGCCTTTGGTGAAAACATCATAAAGATCTTCCACTAACACATGTTGCCGTTTGTATGTTTATGAATAGTCAGAATGTGATTTGGGAAATGGGTGATTTCTCAACAGCAATGTCTTTTGCGGATGCCTCAGGGCACTGTCTCATGCATTAAGAGTTTCAGAAAATGTAAAAGGATGTCATGAAGGCCTCAATATAGTTACTCAAAATCTATGTTCAATGTATTACTTACCAGCTCTCTGGGATCTTGAGACTTGAATCTGTAACATTAGAAAACAATTTTTCTTATTGCTGTTGCTCTCTAGCCATAAAGCTGATCTTCACACACTGTCTTTGAATTTAGCTAGTGATCAGAAGCACTGGTGCTTTTCACTCACTTGGTGAGGGAAAATTAATCTGCCTACTGTTCTACTGTTCGGCAGAACACAGCAGCAAAACTAGAATTATGTAGGCCTCTTTTAGTGTCATTAAAACCAGTTACTTTATTGGGAGGACTGGAGACTGGCCAATAGATGTTTCTTCTACAATAAGGAAAATCCAGGGTGCTCAAGTGTTTGAAGTAGTTTTTAAAAAAAACACCTAACTAAAAGAAATCATTAAAAATAGAATTAGTGTTCCAGATCCTGTATAATGTAATATAGAAGTACTATTGCATCTGTTCAAACATAATAAGCCTATAAGCAAAGAGCTAATGGTGCTGAAGGGCTTAAGAGGATAGGAAGGACTTATAATCAATAACTTAGGGGCATACAACAAATTAGGAAGAAAGTAGGTCTATGAATCGATGAAAAGCAGAATGGCCTTAACGTTACTCAATGGTTCATCACTTTGGCTTTTTCTCAATATTTATCTAAGCAGAGTTTGTTTGATTTCTATAGGAAGACAAGGAACAGATTAGTTTGCAATAACTGAAATGCGCTGTGACGTTATGCTTAATTCTGCGTGATAGCAGGTCTACTCTCCCTCATTTGTCTTCGTGGTCTTGCTTTTTCTGTTGTACCAGGTCCCGTAGTCAGGCAGGGTAGAAGAGGCCAATCCAGCAAACTGATTTCCTCTGAGGTTTTTTTGGTAGGCAAGCTATGAGATTTGCTTGCCCTGCAGATCCATGCATATGTGTTACCAGAAATCTGCTTTTGTGCTTGGGGTTGTCTTGAGAGACACTGAGCAATTTAAGATGTTGTAGTGTGTGCGAACCTATGTATGTGAGGCCCAACACAAAAAAAAATATGAGACTGTAACTCTTTTTATTTAACAAATTAAGAAAATCAATTACAACCACCTTCAAAATAGATCCCTTCTGAGTTGGCACACAGCTGCATATGATGCTGCCAACATTCAAAACGATTCTGCAGATGGTTTTCTGAAAGGCTGTTGAGGATCTCCATAGTTTTTGCTTTCAAATCTACTTACAAAAATAGGTTCCTTTGAGCACTGACTTGATCTTTGGGATCTCTTTACCATAAACCTCGGTCAATAATTGAAAAGTTCCATTGCGGGTTTCTTCAGTTTCACAAGAAGTTGATGTTCACTTGCTGTTGACTCTTGCACACTGACAGTTTCCGACCAAAGGTAAGAAGACTTCTATATTTGAACAAGCGCCCACTTATACTGAGTGAAGGCAGTCAAGTTGAGCCTTGTCTCGCTGTGACAGATTACAACATGTTCTGTAACATCTCTGACTCTCCCTTCCCACTTTTGGTTCCCAAGCTAGAGGGTTAGTCTTTTTTTTTATTTGTGTCGGACCTCATACATCAAGGCCATCATATATACCTCAGTGTATATACACATCAGAGAAACACTCAAATTATGTCATTTACTGAAGGAAACTCTTGCAAGAGAAGCAAACAAAGCTCTGCGAAGTCCACTTAGTAGTTTCTGATGATTTCTGGAAGCATTTACAGACATATGTGGGTGTATGAAATTGTAAATATGCTTTATTTACATTTTATGTTATTATAGCATTACTTTTAATGACTGGCTATTGTAAGTTTGAAAATATTTAGACATCCAAACCCACTATTCTGCCAGTTTCTGTCTTTGCATGACTTTTCCTGTAAAAACTGATGTTTCATTACTTCGGTTTCTGCATAAAGCTGCGTAAACTGCTTTGTCTTCTTCTCATCTTACATTAAAAAAATCAACACCAGTTTCTCTGAAAATGTAAAGCAGGGCTTGCTTAAAAATTTTAAGCAGCTGTAGTTTGGAAATAGCCTCAGAATACCACAGCTTCCTCCAGCTTTCCTTGGATATTTGCATCCCATGTGCAAATCTCGCAGGCTCCAGTTCTTTCTAACAGGAGGTCTTCTGTTTTTTTTGCAGGGTGCCAGGGTGTGGCTGCGGGAGCAAGACCAACTGCAGCCATGCACTGTTGGCTCATGTGCCGATGGAAATGTACTCTTCACCTCAGATTATGGCACGGTAAGTGAAGTTTACATGAGGCTGCAGCCTGTGCCAAGTTGCAAGATGGACTTCATGGTCTCGTATGACCTTCAAGTTAAACGGGAATTTATCAGTTGAAATGCTGCAATTTTGTCTTAAAAGTGACTTCCCTCTCCTACAAACCATGCCAAAGGTCTAAAAAGAGAATATTGTTTCCTTTCTTATGTTCATTTGTCTGCCCACCTCACTTTGCTTGGTTCTTCTTGTGTCATATTTGAAGGCGTTGCATTAACAGTCTAGAAAAAAACATTATATGGGCAAAATGCGCCAAGGAAGAAGGTAGCTCCATCAACTAAGCAGGCCTTTCTGCCAGGATGTGCTTCTTGCAAGCTCTGCTGCTGTTAGCTGTTAGGGCTGTTGTGCTCACCACCGTCTGCTTCAGCAGCTTTTGCCATCAGTACGTTGGGATCGGGGCATGTGAAAGTGAGTCCCTGCGTCAGTCAGCAGTGGAATTGCAGCAGCTATGCATATCAACAAGGCAGCCGAGCTCCTCTAAGAGTGGAGCAATAGGAACAAGACTCTTCCCTGCCCTATTTCCCGTACAGTGCTCCTTATGGTTCCCTGGCATGCTGGCTGCAGTGTTCGTGAAGTAATACTGGTAAGAAGGGACCTTTGGGCATCATCCAGGTCCTCAGTGAGTCAACTCAGCTTGCTAACTCTGGGAAAACTATTCACTGCCTTCACTGAGGTTCTTGGTGGGTCAAACTGATGCCTGGGCTGGGAGGAGGAAGGGGAAATGGGCAGTACTCTACCCTCCAGCAGTGAGCAGTTAGATCTGCTCAGCGGTTTTAGTGAATGGTGCTCTGCAGGCAGCTTCTTTGTTACAGAAAATTGGACAAGTTTTTTTCAGCCTCTTACCTGGCAAACAAAGCAGGGTACAGGAGGCCCAGGGATTTAGGATTCCGGCTTGTGGAGTGTTGTATTTTTCAATCTTGTTTTGAAAAGGGTTGATTTCAAATCATCATTCCTTTTAAACAGCCTAGTTTTTTTCTCAGAGAGAGAAATTCACCTAGCAGACACATTGGTTTTGCATCTGGTTGCTCTAGTCTCTCAATCCTTTCTTGAGGCATTGCCTCATTTTGGGAATGCTGGATAGTTACTAACTGACTTTAAGAGATCACAGAGGCATTCACTGCAGGTAGTGCAACAGCTTGCGCAGGGTCAACAAATGGTGAGTACTTCTCCCAAGCTTGCTCCTGTCTCTCCTTATATGTTTTTGTGGCAATGGAATATCCACCAGATTCACCTGGCACCTGTGAAAGGACACCAGAAATCCCACACAGAGCCAGCCTGTGTCTGTGCTAGGGAATGTGCACAGGATAATGCTGGGTGGAGTCACAGGTCTAAACAAGCTGGATTTGTTTTTTTTCCCTCCATGGCAGAAGAAATCACTAGGCTGAAGTAGCATGTGCTTTATGGCTTATACAGAAAAAGCACATGGTGATCATTAAAGGGCTTATTTTACTCAGCGCCCTCCACAACAGCTGTCCAATGTACTTTCCTGGCCTGCTGCCTTTATTGCTTGATAACTGGAGGAGAGACTGGCTTTCTTGCTCCAGGTGAAAACACTGATGAAAAATCTTCACTTTACTTTGGGTTGGTTGAACCAGTTGACCCCTCTGATTTATATTCCCTAGATCTAGTATCCTTATATTTGCTGTGGCTCAACATCTCTTCAGCTTTTGTAGCTCTGAGGTAAGCAGTCCAGTCATGCTTCAGGGTTTTTGCCATTTGTTTTCACTTCAGACACCTCAAGCAATAAATCCATGAGAAATGTGTCTTCCTGGGAGTAAAGGAGGAGCTGACGCTTATGAAACACAAGATTGGAACCCACAGTCCAGACAGACCAGCTGAATGCTTTATGGATGAACGTAACTTAGATGCTGGGTGGCAGCTTTGCTCACACGCTCAGGGTTGCGCTAATGGATGGATTTGAGGCTGGGGAGGAATCATTTTTCTCTGCTCAGCTTGGCTTAGTTGGCAATCCTCATCTTGGCTTGTCTGCCAGCTGGGTTTTGCTTTATTCCTGGTCATTGCAGGGGCTTGGAGAGAGCCCTGGTCATCGTTCTGACCATGGGTTAAATCTGAGGTGAAATCAGTTTATCACTGGGGAGGAAGCAGAAAACTTAGGCTGAGTTGTGAGGTGCCTGTATGATATTTAATGGCTTGTTTGTAGTTAGATTAAAGCTGATTTTTTTTCTTCCCAAATAATAAAGATCTGCTTATTGACTTCTATAACTTCTGTTTTATTATAAACTTGTTGGAAAAGGGGTACTCTGGAGGCAGTTCTGCTGAGCGATTAGTTGATGTTCTCACTTACCTCAGCTCAGCAGTGCAAGGTGCTGAAGCCAGCCTTGCTTACCTTATCTGGAACAGGATGATGGGGGGAATGTTCCTCCAAACTGCTTTCCAGGCAGATTTCTGGAGGGGTCCAGAACTGAGCAGTGAGCAGTGGGGTAGCAAGAGCCTTTTTATTGGGGTAGATGGAGGTGGAAAGTGGCCTGGCTGGCCTGGATCAGTGCAGTAACTTGCAAGCTCTGAGGGGAGGGTCGTCAGGTCTAGGTCATGTTTGTGTCTCATACCTCAGAGCTCCTCATGGAAAACTCTGACACAATCTTGGGAACAAAGAAATACCACGTGTTTATCTGGTATCTTGGATGATCCCTGCAACCTGTTGATGATACAGAGACTGGAACTTTGTCTCTACCCTGGAGGGCAGAGGACAGATTAAAAATCAACTCTCTCCCAGTGACAGGGAAGGCCAGAGACCTCTCCCTCATGACACATGTGCCTTCTAGGGGCACAGAGACCTCCCCTCCCAAATCTCAGTGGGGCTGGAGGCCCCAGCCTCAGCCTGAGGAAGGGTGAGATGCTAGGGATACAGAGATGAGCAAGGGTATTTGGTGAAACTCCCTATTCTCAAGGACAGACAGATGACATCTTGGCCTCAGCCAGGGTGTCAGTGTGGCATCTGTCCACTGCTCCAGGGAGTATATTTCACCTGCGCAGTATTTCTGTCCCTAGGGCACCAGAGTCAATGCTTCTCTCATCCACCTTTTCTGCAGTCCTGCCAGAGCACCTGATTAACTCTTTGGTGATCACGGACTGGATTTTTTTAAGAAGGGATAACTGAATCACACCAATCAGGTGGCTTGAGATGGGTCTAACAGGCAATGATCTAATCCCTATTAATTTCCATATGTATTTAGGGGTCCCCGTTGTTTTTCAGGGTGCTATTCCCTCCTGCAAAAGCAAGTAAAGAAGCTCTGATCCATCACACAGTTATTTTTAATGCACAGAAGCCTCTTTGCACAGGTGCTGCCAACTGCCTGGTATCTTTTGGGACGCTTGTCCACTCAGCTTTTTCCCTAGGCATTTTCTTGATGTTTCTCCTCTGGCTCAAATGGCCACAAGTGCTGACAATGCAGTGGTAAATTAGTAAGTGCTGGGCAGATACAAGGAAAGATCACATCATACCATTTTTTGACTTGTCTCGTTCCAAAATTTGTCCAAGTTGGCAGAGGAAAGAGAGCCAGGGTGTTTTGCTGTCTCATGATTTGAAAGTGTTGTAGTGGATTTGCTCTTGATAGAGCCCAATTTATCTTATGCATTTGCAGCTTGTACTCTCCCCTGAATTTAGTTGTCCCATTCTCCCTTCCTGCTCCCCCAATTCTCTTTTGGAAGTTTGTGAGGCCTCTGCTGTGATGAAAAGAAAGATTGATGTGTTTTTGGGCCATGCTTGCAAGGTAGGGGTCTTGCTGCTGGCAGAGTCATGCCTTTATGATACCCAGGTGCAGAAATTGTGCAGAGAAGACTAGGGAGACCTGGAGACAACATACTTGCTGGAGTGGACTTTGTTCTACGCTGTTCATGAACATGAACTAAATATTTTTAAAAGTCTCCTGGCTGGAAAGAAGATCAGGCTGTGGGGCAGTCTCCCAGTGGAAGAGACCAAGTTCTTGTTCCTTTACATGTGACTGGGCAGACCTGGAGTGAACACATCTGGGGAAATGAGCCTGCTTCTCCTCCCCAGCTCCTTCAAGGAACAGAGCTGTTTCTTCAGTTGTGCAGGCTTTTGCAGGCATCATGAGGGTCTTGTAAAGGCATCCTGTGCCAGGTTATTCCTCTTCCATACTGGCGAGAGTGGAGGCTCAGGGCTGAGAAGAGGTGCTCACTGAGCACCTACAACACTCTGCAGCAGTGAGCTCCCTGCAAGGGACTCACAAGGGTGGCTCGCTGGAGGGGGCAGGGTGACCTCATTCTGTCTTCAGCCTGCAGCTGTGCAGCTGGCCTCTCCCTTGCAGTTGCAGCAGCCTGAGGACTCCCGGGAAGCAGGCAGGAGAAACCAGTTAGGTCAACCCTTCAGACAATGGTTTGTTCTCTATGGGGTCTGTCAGTTTCTTGCTGGCCCCTGAGAGGGCTGACAAGCAGGGATGGAAATGAGGTAGAGCCCAGAGCACCAGAAGGGCAGGAAAAGCCCAAGTTTCTTTGGTAGGATTACTGTGGACCAGTTTGCTTCTCCAGGCTGCCTGTATGAAGTCTCCCATCTGTCTATCTTGGGTCTTCCCATTTAGCACAGCTTGGGGTGCTGGGTGGGAGATAGCACACAGTTGAATCCCAGAATGTGAAGCAACTGAAATAACTTTTGTGAAATGCCAGCGTCGTGCTTGAGGAGGAGGAAAGGAGGGCTGGGATATGGCTATGGTGGAGGGGGACAGTAACATAATATCAGCTGTGTTGAAAGAGGATGAAGATGACCCCATAGCTGAAGTGTGAGTTACTGAGGAGGAGGAGGGTCTAGCAGGAATAAGGTTGCAGCAATTGAGACAAGAAGAATGCAACTGCATTAGAGAGAGAAGAGAGGGCGCTTCCCAGAGCAGTGATAGAAGTTAATAACTGTCACCATAAAAACATTTTGAAAGTTACATAAGTACACATTGGCATGCACACAGGATGTCTCTACTTTTCTTCTCATCTGCTTTGCCTGCTTGTGCCCTTGATAAGGTAATAACATCTCTCAGATGCTCTCTGGCTGCTCCTATGGAGAGTGCAGGGCCAAGCCTGTAAATCAGAATAAGCTTTGCCTCAGCCTCCTCAACTACGTAGGAACAGGAACAGAGGAACAACTATAAAAATAGGGAGCAGATTTGTGCCTTAATAATTTCCTTTTCTAGTGCTGAATATAAAGCTGTGGAAAAGGGCATGTTTCTGGTAGGAAATCCCAGAAATCCCAGAATTGTTTTGCTAGGAAAAGACCTTTCAGATCTTTGAGTCCAACAATAAACATAGCACTGCCAAGTCCACCACTAAACCATGTCCCTAAGTGCCACATCAGACTACGTGCCCTAATGTCTTACACTTATTTGTCTTTCTTCCTATTCTTCCAGGTATTCCAGTACCCCAAGGCCTCCCTTTCCAGAGAAAAGGTCTTGCCAATGCACCAGACCAGTATTGATGGGGTAGAAGACATGTCCATGCTGGGAGATCTGCATGAAGCTGCCATCCTACTGAACCTGCACCAGCGCTACCAACAGGGTCACATCTATGTAAGTGCTCAAGCTGCACATCCCTCCTGGCTAATGTCAATTTGCATGTGAAATACTGATTTTAGCATTGTTTCCTGAGCATCATTTCATGTGGATAAAAAGGGAGGGTTTTTTGTGCCTTGCTGGCTCTGTTAGCCCTGTGAAATTGTACCCATACCAGAGGCGCCTCTTTGCATATGTAAAGGAACTTCCAAAACATGAAGGTGCACCTCTAGACTTTGTGCAGCTCTGTATCCTCCATGACCATCTGTGTTTTACCAGCTGGCATTCATGTTCCCCAGATTCTCCATTATTACTGTTCAGAGGCTTATGTGGCGAAGCAGACTGAAAATGCAGTTCACACAGGTTGCTGTTGAGTGTTCCTCCTGAGCTGGATGGACGAAGCTACTGCTTGACAAAACTAGGAAAGGAAGCCTGTTGTCTAATTCTGGTTTTGCATGCAGTTTTGCCTTTTTGAGTTACTCTACTCTCCTTTAACAGATGAATACTCAAAGCACCTCCTGATTTCTCTCTCAGGCCCTCACAAAGGATGGAAGTGTGAGGAAAGGGACTTGTCAGAAAAAGCACACCTGGGACGAGGCCTTCCTGGAGTGCTGGGTTGACAGTGTAATCTGCTGAGACTTGGAGAGGACTAGAAGGATACATTACAAAGGCTGCCTTACCTTGCTTTACTCTTACCTTGCTCTTGCCATAGTCTTTGTACCCGGAGTTTTTCAGATTATTGCAGGAAAAATGTAAATCTCTATTTGTGTTGCATAGCAACTGTTACCAAGGTAACCAAACCATATGCACCTGTATTCCAGGAAATGATCAATAAAGTGACCCCATTTCTGAACCATCTCCCGCACCAGGGTGCACAGGAGACTGCAAATTCTCTTTTTTTGTTGCTATAGGCCACCTTAACTATTGTCTATCAACATAATCTTGTGACCCTGTTGCAGTACTCGCATGCACACACTCTTTTGACAGCCTTTGTCCTTGTTGCTCTTCCTGACCTGCGTTTAATGCATGCTATGTTTTTGTGCAGCTCTTTGCCCATTTGGGTATATTCCTCCTGCTTCTTCTTCCCCACTCTTTGAAATGTGAGGCAGGATTCTCTCCTTTTTCTGTCTGTGCCTTGCACCAGAAATGCCGCACCACCAGCACTGAGTGCCACAGCAGCCGTATCTCCTTAAGCCTTTCCTCTAGCTCTGATCTGTCATTTATTCTCCTCTTCAGCCTTAGTTCTGTGGCTTCTCCATCCATGTGTGAAGGTGTTAAAAGCTTAAATATTATGTCATTTTCTGTCGGCGTGTAGTGCATGAGTGTCAGCTGTGCACCTCAGATCTGATTTTTTTTAAGATTTATGAAGGGGCCTGACTTCTAGCACTGGGAAGAACCCCTCAGTGAAGGACTGTAAGCCCCATCTTGAATGGGACTGTACCTGGGTATATGTTTGTGCAACGTCTGACCTGGAGGACACCAAACTGCACAAGTGCTGTATTTTATTTCTGCAGTGCAGATATTAATATTGCAGTTACTTTATCACTGCGTGTTAGGGATAGCCATAGCCCAGCTGCATATAGTTTGCAATTGAATAGAAACTGAGAATGTCAGCTGTAGTGCCACCTAATGACTTGCAGTGATTTGTGAATACTATGAATGTTACAGGGCTTCAGTTCATTTAATAGCATCCTCAATGGTCTGCACAGATAGAACAGAGTAGGCCAAGGTTGCAGATGAAGCTGTACTGAGGGGAGTTATGCCTGTCAGTCAGGGCCAAAAATATGTGGAAGGAAACCAAAGAGATCAAAACGAGGTAAGAAATATCATCGTTTTCTGGAGAACAAATTCTTCTAGACTGGTGTGGTACCCATAATTAATGTGCTAGAACAATACTGACAATCTCAACAATTTGTTTTCCATATAAATGCTATTTAGGCTATACCAAACTGTTTAAGGAAATTATGTGAGCACAGCAACAGCCTGTAGTTTTTAGCAGTGCATCTTCCACCTTTGTTCCTGCAATTCCTGTATCCCTTAATAAAAGTACGCTCAATGTAATGTGAGTGATGTATAAATGAGCCAGGGACCATACTGCCACGTTTTGTGCTGTACTAGCTCTATCATGCCTAACCAACCAAATGGTATACATTGTCCTGAGAAGCAGACAAGCCACACATAGCTTGCCCTGCTCTAAAGAACCCTCCTGGAATGATCACTCCTTGCTAATAGAGTGGCTGGTATGTACATGGTTGATGCAGAAATGCTACTGCTAGTAAAAACTGTTTCTAAGGAGACTGCAGCTGGGAGATGGAAAAGTTTCTAGGAAACACCTTTGAAAGAGATGGCTTTAGTTGAGGAAGTTCTGGAGAGGACTGCAAAGGGAGCTCTATTCCTTGGGAGAGCTGAAATTAGAGTGGGAAATGCAAAATAAAACATCTGAGAGTAAAAAATACTGTGAAGGTCTGGGAGAGGTGCTAGGATAGACTTCTCTGTCTTGTAGTCTCTGGACAACATCTGTTGCTCAACTGGTTGTACAGTGATTTTTCCTGATCCATGTTTTCTCTCTCAATTTTCTTCCACTTGTCTTACCAAAGATCTTCTGATTGCTTATTGCTTTCATCAACAATGAGTTATATATCTGCCCACAAAGGTCCATGACAGAGGGTCCTCAGGACTTGTTCCATGCTAGCCTGTTCATACCAATAATGCAATTAGGCTTAGGTGATGTTTTTTTCCCCTGATGATCTGTGGGTGCTGCTTTAATCAATAAGTCTTAAATATTTTGGTGACTACAACATCTTTGTCTGGCTTCTGGCTTTGGAGCTTGGCATGTGATATGGCACCAGATCTCGTTTGGCAGGGAGAAAACATACGTCTTTCTTGTCCCCGAGTGTTTCGTTTACAGCTTCTCCAATAAATGCGTGTGAATCCTGTAAGTGGTGACAAATATGTATGTGGTGACTCATAGTTCATGGTTTGGAAATAAGACTAGATGCTGTCTCTGGCCACAAAGCTTGGTACCTACTGCAAGACTTGTTTTCCACTGTCACCCCTGCTGAGAATGGGTATTCTTGGAGTAGAGCAACCCAAGATGTCCCTGTGAAGGAGGCTACTGCACTAGCAGTAGGATTTAAGCTGGGTGTTGACCATGTTACAAAGCCTTTGTAGAGAGAGAGGTGGTACCATTTCTCTGAACTGCAGCTCTGAGAATAACTGAATTTGAGCTGGTTGGCTGAACTGAAAAAGTCATGCCCCAAAAACCAAAATGAATTTCCTTCAGACTTCACTAAAGAATACATTTGAAATTCATTATTAGGCTTTGGGTATTGTATTTTAAATCTTACTAACTCTTCTCTTGAACTATGAGATTTTAAAAATAAATGTATTCAAAATAAAATGTTTAGAAAATGTAGAAATGTTTTGACTTGGAATCCTGAGCTTTGTCTTCAGCTGTCAGTTTTGATTTGGCTTATGAAATGATTTAAGCTGCTCCAAATAGCATTTGATACAATGCTTTACTGGCTCTTCACGCACGTGTTTTTGTCTGTGTCCCACCTCTTTGTTCAGGAGGTGCTTGAACCCTACCAAGCCCCTTCCATTTAAGGCTGTGAATAGGGGCATTGAAGGTATCTCCTGACACTCCTTAAGTCCTGGCTCTGCTTTTCAGCTTCAGGCACAGTGCAAGGTAACTGCATATGAAGATGGCTCCTTGTTTATAAATTGTGTAAGCTTAATTTAGCAAAGAAAACAGACTAAGAACATTTTATTGTAAAGCAGTGAAATACAAATTGTTCCATCTATACCCGGTCATTCAGCTTTTGCTTTAGGGTTTGATGTTCTTTGCCAACTGGGGAGCTCTCTGCTAAAGCATAATTTCCTTATTTAGGCTTCACCATGAGTTCGTTCAGGGTCTGGGTTTGTCGTGATTTTGTTTGGTTTTTTTTTCAGGAGCTTTATTTCCTTGCTGTGTTTTGTTTTCTCCCCCTAGACAAATATTGGTTCCATCTTGGCATCCGTAAATCCCTACAAACCCATCCCTGGTCTGTACAGTGTGGATGCCATAGACCTGTACAGACAGCACCACCTGGGTGAGCTGCCTCCCCATATCTTCGCCACTGCTAACGAGTGCTACTGCTGCTTGTGGAAGCGCCATGACAGCCAGTGTGTTCTGATAAGGTTAGAAATGGGAGAACCGGCTGCTCCCTGACTGCATTTCATGCCTTGCTCCTGCTGCTCCGTTTGCAATGACATCTGCCTAAATATCCACACCATCCTACCCTACCCTTTGCCTGACCCCTGCTTACCACAGCAGAGATGCTGCATGTTTATTCCTGGAGATTACTTCTCTGCTGTGGTCATTAGCTCAGTCTGTTCTGAATTTGTGAATGGAACTTTTACATATTTTCTTTAACAGCGGAGAAAGTGGAGCTGGAAAGACCGAGAGCACCAAGTTGCTGCTGAAGTTTCTGTCAGCCATGAGCCAGACTTCCCTAGGGGCACCTGTGTCTGAGAAGAGCACTCATGTGGAAGAAGCCATACTGGAAAGCAGGTACGGTCACTCCCATGGGTGCCAGTGTCCTGCCCCACAGAGACCTGGCAGGTTGACAGATGCCAATGTGCTGGGGCCACCTGCCTTTGGAAGGGCACTGCCTTCTGTGCAGTGTCTCAATTGGGCTGCTTGGGCTGGGCTGTGGATGGAACTGAACTTGGACAATGAGGCTCACGCAGCTGAGCAGTACCATGTCAGAGAGGCTGTGGTCTTGCTGGGATGCCTCATGCTGGCTGCTCTCCCAGCTGCCAGTGGATGCATTAGGCTTCTTTCCAATAGCAGTCTGAGGTGCGCATGGCAGCCGGAGAATTAATGCTCTAGCCAAGGACGGGATTTCTCCTTCCTTGAGTAACACATCCCCTGTGCCTGCTCAGCTGCGTCCTTGAGCTCACCTGCACATCACTGTGCTGTCCCTCTTTCCAGCTCTATATCTCTTGCGGCAGTGGCTGGAGGGGATGTGGGTAATGTCCCTGGCTTTCTCAGGATATCCCTGACTCCCACAGCTCTCGGTTTTGACTGTACTTGCAATGAGTTATGCTCTGACTTTCGGTCTCCTCCTTCAGCCCCCTTTCTTGCCCAGCCTCCATTTGTTTCAGGCTGCCACTATGTCTTGCTCTGAGAGATCCTTGTGGACCACCTTGCAGCTCTCTTGCTATCCAGGCAGGTGATTTCAGGGAGAAGCATCCATGGAAGCTGCAAGGGGCATGAGTGAGGAGGTTTGCTGGGGGCTGCAGCAGCACCTGTGTGGGAGGACATCCTGGACTGGTCAGAGCTGGTCTTGGCCTGGAGCTGGCACCAGGGAATAGCCACCACCCACCAAAACTTCTCCAAGGCAGCAGGCAGGCAGGGAAGCATGTGTTGCCCAGATCAGAGGTGTTTGGGAAACAAACCAGCAGCCATGAGGGGATGGATACATTCTCTGTGAGGGATCTTTCGTGCCAAAGGGAGGTCCTGACATGCCTGAGGGACCGTGACCCGTGGGTAACCCATGATAGAACAAGGACACCAAGGAAAAAATGTCAGAAAAAATGAAGAAGCAAAGTGCAGCTGAAGAAAACCAGTAAGAGACAAAGAGCAGCAGAGAAAATGAGAAAGCAAAGAGCAGTGGAAAGAAACAGTTGTGTGTGTGACCCCAGCCTCCTGTGCTGCCTTACGGGGGCAATTGTGAGGGACTGGTTGTAACCTGAGGTCAAAACGGAAGCTGAAGCTAAGAAAAGGAAGACAATAGGTGTTTGACATCAAGCAAGCCTTGGGAAGAGGGAGGAAATATGTTTACTTAAGTGTCTATTTTATTGTTCATGTCCTTTTTCTTAACACCTGAATTCTATCTAATAACTTTAATTAAACAAAGTTTTCCCAACATAAAACTGTCTTGCCTGTGGCTGGAGGGCCTTGCTGGGGGTCTTGCAGGTCAATACTGTCAAGGACGAGGCTGCAGGTTGGTCCCACTTTGAGCCTGTGATAGTTGCAGAAACCTAATCGTGTGTCTGCAATAGGATCTAGCTGTGTAATAAGCTGGAATCCTTTGCACCATCTGTGTAAAAGTGACTCTCATGCAAGTGGTATACTTCAGGGACCAGAGAGTAGAGAGAAGGAATGTTTCCTGGAAGGCGGTGACGCAAAGAAGTTTCTAGTAACTGTGGTGAAAATAGCCTGAGCAGACCTGCAGTGTCTAACGTGGCAGCTGCAAGAGCATTGCAGTTTTTAGGATCCTTATAAGCAAAGCAGCGTTGAGCGGAACAGTCGCTGCCTTTGGACCTGGTGCTTGAGAAACTGTTGTTGGATGATTTATCCTTTGTATGTGTGCAGATTTTACCAGGGACGTTGGCAAATTGGAAGAAGCTCTTAAGTATGATACAGTCGTGACAAGATCTGCAAAATCTGCTTTAAGGCAAGCAGCTTAGAAGGCTCAAACCCACTTAGCAGTTAGGTGGTAACTTGACTGTGGTGCAGAAAGCTTACAATGGTAGGTAAATGATTGCTGTGGCTGCAAGGTCCCTCTGTTGTGAGGTGGAGTAAGAGCTCGTGGCACGTTTTGTGTACATCTCTAGTGCATATCTGGTGCACTCTAGGGCAAGTGCAAGAGAATTTGGTTTGTCGCATTTTCCCTTAAGAACAGAATATGAAGACCTGGCCCAGAGCCAGAAGCTGCTTCCACTCCTAATGAGTCTGCCTCATATGTTTGCAGTTTGGCTTCACTTGCTCTGCCAGTGGCCCTTCTTGGTTTAGCATATGGCGGATTTTCATCCTTGCATCCCAGCACATTCCCAGGAACAATGCTGGATTCTTTCTCCATTTCAGACAGCATTATAAACAAAGGGTTACATCAGCTTTCTATCATTTATTTTTGAGTTGTAACATTCATGCTTGGTGTATTTCTCAGAAATCAGGCTCTGAAAACTCCCTTGGCACTGCTGATTTGGTCTATATTCAGTCTTCACAATATCCAACAGTCCATTAAAAATTCTGCTGACTTTCCTCTCAGCCTTTTTTATTGCATGCTTGATTCTGAAGCTTCTGTCTTCTCCATGTTGAGTACCACTGCTGACAGCATAGCCACCTTTCCTGTTGCTCATCCTTCTAATCTTCAAATCTTTTTTGTCTTCCGCTATGTGTCTGAATCTTGGAGCTGCATATATGCAATATTTCTGAAATCCAGGCTTCACTTTCCGCTGTCCTGCTGAAACTGGATCCTATTGTTTTGAGTCCTGCCCTCATCCAGCTGAGCAGCCATTATCATCTTCCTGATGTACTGGTCCACTTCTCACAGATCACTGCTGCATCAAATGCCACGTTGAGATGTGCCTTCTGGCATGGGCAGTTTGCTTGGCCCAGGCACCTGACCTCATTCCTGGCTGTATCAACTCACCTCTCCCTCTGCCTTGCAGCTGCTGCAAGCCTCAAACAGCCACACACCTATTTCCTTCCCCATCCCTTTAAGACTGCTGCACTCATGTGCGTGAGCCCATTGCCAAACTAAACTATAAAGATACTTCCTTGTGCTTTGCTTATCTAATTTAGCGTGATTTAGAGCCATAAAGATGGGCTGGCTGGTTACTGCATGCTCACTGCAACTGCGGTGGTCATATAATACAACTCTGTCCTCGATTTTTCTGGTTGTCCCCATTAATTTTTGTTTATTCATGGCATTGGTGTGCTCAGTGAGATATTCCTGTGCAATGTCCTTATTTACATACTTGTTTCAGAGGTGCGGGTCTTGAAGTTCATATTCTCCAGGGCAAGGAACTTACCTTCTGATATGTGCACAGATTTCTGTGACTGGGTTTTCTATAGTTATAATGTATTATAACAGAGCAATTTCATTTCTATGCTTTTGTTTGTTTAAAGTGATATTTTCAGGAGATAACTTAGGAAAATACTGCCTGAGGTTTTGTGAAGGTCTGGGCCTTTCCCACAACCACAGCTCTCACTTGGCTAACACCTGTAAGGGTCGAAGCTTTCAGCAAACTCCAGCAGTACCTGTAGCTGTGGTTATTTGTCATGTTATAATTATAGTGAATAATCCTGTATCTGCTCCTGTCTCAAGTGAAATGGCACAGTAGGTCGGTGGCAATGTTTACAGTGTGTCTCAGGGAAATAACTGCAATAACTTATGTTAAAAAGTATGTATGTTTTAGAATTAAACATGACTGTATACAGGCTGTTCGTGTAGCATTTCTGTGACTCCTTGCTTGTTAGGCCTTCATATTGGCTAAATTGCAAAAAAAAAAAATTAATTTTAATCTAATTAACTAATTAATTAATTAAATTTAATTTTAATTTTTAATCCTGGATTCAGTGTGTCAGTTTGAATTGTTTAGGCTTTTCCCTTGTGCTGTTCTGTGGAGCAAGAACCAAGCAAGATTTTTACTCACTATTTTGCACGTTGTGTGAACCTCCTGAAGACAGGAAGGTGACCAGGAGACAAAATTCTTCAGTTCATCTTCCGTCTGAAGTTTGGTGATAGATTTTTTTTTTTTTGGCAACAATTTTTTCTTGAAGTGGATGATGTGGCTCTCTTAGAATCGTAGAATCTTAGAAGTTTTTAAATCTATAATGTATGTATATTAACTCCACTTGGAAACCACATGGCTTGTGTCAACCTAAACAAGATTTAAATAACAAGAAGGGTTTGTGTGTTCTGGTATCAAATTTCAGTACCAAACAGCTCAGTTTAGTACTATGTTTATCTGATAATTTGAAAATATTTGCCTGTGATTTTAAGGGATGGCTTGTACTGTCTTCCTTTTCAAAGGCAGAAACAGAAACAAACAAGGATATGGTTTAAAGCTACAGAGCATTTGCCCTATATATCTGGTGCTTCTGAAAATCCTGAAAAAAATACAAACCCATTTCTGGGGGTGCTGCTGTGTTAAGTGCACAATCTGGCTGCGTCTTGCCGCCTTTCATTTTCTGATGTCACATTGGTGGGGAATGCCCTCAGCAGCGTGAACGCCAGCTGCCCATACTGATGGGGGATTGATTTAATTAACTCCAGTCTCAAAGGTTTAAAATTCATCTAGCAGTGTGTTAAATTACTCTTGCCATCCTTCCTTGCCCTTGAGCTCTTCCTGCTTGTCCAGTCTGGTGCTGTTACAGATTAATCTCACATGGCAGTGCATGCTGTGCAGATAGCGAAAGACTGGGCACACACTTTGTTGTAATGGTATCTCATCACCACTCATTATCTTCCTTGCCTTGTTTCTGCAGCCCTATTCTGGAGGCCTTTGGGAATGCCAAGACAGTTTATAACAACAATTCCAGCCGCTTTGGCAAGTTCATCCAGCTGCACTTCTCTCAACATGGGCACATCCAGGGAGGACGAGTAACTGATTGTATCCTTTTCTTCAGTGAACCAGAAATGGATGGAGTGCATAAAGATGGGGAAGAGCTCAGTGGGTCAGGAAATCCCTCATCAGAGTTTCGGACAGCTAGTTTATCACTGTTGGCAAATTTGAGGATTAGAGAGGGAAGAAGTGTTTGTTTGGTGGTCGTGCAGCACCTAGCTGTGGAAATATTTTGTCAGGGTGCTACATTAGGTAGGGACATAGTTTGACTTTTCACTTTGGCAGTTACAATGCTTGATACTTAAGTCCCTAGAATTTGCTACCTAGGAAGATCCCTAATGTTAATTTATCCTGTTTTTCTCCAGAAGATTTTTCCCTTATGTTAGCTCTGCCAAAGAATTAATGATTTAGGAAAGTGAGACCAAGCTAAGAATCAATATATTGTGGAGAACATTTGGATGCAGAGAACAGGAATTTAGAGGGCCAAGTATGACTGCCTGTTTTGGGCTGCCTATCTCCAGTGGATCTTGGAACTCTAATCATAGAATCATAGAATATCTCAAGTTGGAAGGGTCCTGTAAGGATCATCCAGTCCAACCCCCTGCTCCTCTCAGGACTACCTAAAACTAAATCATATGACTCGGAGTGTTGTCCAGATGCTCCTTGAAATCTTGACAGGATACGTACTGTGATCACTTCCCTGAGGAGCCTATTCCAGTAACAACAAGGACAGGGAAGACTGAATATAGTCAAATTATGTTTCCATAACCACTTTCTTCCCTTTGTGCCCATGTACCACTCTGCCAAAGGCTTTGATGTATCTTTTGTCTACATGAGGCAGCTAAAGCTGCCCTGGCTATGTTTCTTGATGTTGATGTTTGAAGCTGCTGATGACTGCAAACCACACCAGTTTCCACTGGAGCAGCAGCCAGATGAATTTACTACTGTTGTAAATAACAGGCTTGGATTGTTTAGTTTCTGCTCTTTATGCTGTTGGCAGATTAAAGATAGCGATGTCTTGCAGAAGCAAAGAGATCTGATGCAAGACTTGCTGAATGCAATACAGACTTTCAGATTAGAGTGGCCTCTCTAATCTTTTTAGATGTCCCTAACGTGTGTCATCCTTTGTTAGGTTACCTCACCATTGTGCAGATCCTGTGCTCTGTCTGACTCTGCCCTTTTAAATGTCTCTTCGGCACATAATGCCTCTGTGGACAAGGAGTGGAGAGGAGGATTGGAGATGATGTTTGTGACTGCTGTTTGTCCACTTTCCAAAGTGTCAGTTATTTAACAATCTGTTGCTTGTTACAGGGTTCATCCCAATGTGTCTATAAGATTCTTTGTCAGTCATCATGAGATCTGTGTCTGTGTCATTTGAATGTTTTCTCCTTGACATACTGTTCAGATTTACTGGAAAAGGTATGTATCACCTCTACTGATTTCTGGATGAGCCATCTCTCCTCCTGGATAGTGCTGCCTCCGTCACAGCACGTAGATGTTAACTTTTTAGACGTTACTACTGCGCTGTCCCAGCTGAGGATGGGGATGGTGGAGTCCTATATCTATCAGAGCCTCTTCCCCTGTCTTTGATAAATTCTGTGCATTACAGAGAAACTCTAAAAAAAACTATTTACCAGTGGGAAAGGGAGAGAGAACAAATACTTGGAAACTAAGTTCTGTAGAGAGGAATATGGGGGTACAACTCCAAATACAGACATCTCTGTTCTGATGTTGTTTGCTTTGGACTGAGGAACTCACTGAGGAGCAGGATCATAACTGGCAAGGTTCAGTTTGTCCATGTGTGTGCTCTCTCCGTGAGTTGAGAAGTCTATATGCACTCAGTTGCAGAGCCACACATGACAAGATCTTGATGTAGAGCTCACTTAGACAATGCCATTGCTAAATTGGAAGAAACCTCTATTGTATATTGGCCCTGAAGATTTACCTGTGTCCTGGTCCTCTCTTTGTCTTTTCAATGACAAGTGTGATCTCTTTCTACTGGCTACTCCTGTATTCTTTGTTTCAGAACAGAGTGGTGCACCAGAACCCCGGAGAGAGAAATTACCACATCTTTTATGCTCTGCTAGCTGGTGTGAGTGGGGAGCAGAAAGGTAATTTCATTTTCTGGGATATGGCTCTGTTCTCTCTCCAGTCCAGCAGGTGTAAGTCAACTAGAGTATGGATATTTCAGGTGCTTGGTACATAATTTTGTCTTGAAGGCCACATGGTGATTTCATGGGAACAGAAAGGGAGGTTGAGAGAGAGAGGCTGAGGATGACAGAAATGCTATATGAGAAAAGACTTTTGAGGCATTCTGAGCTGGAGGAAAAGGTCTGTGCAAAGTGAAGCAGAGGTATAGAGAGATGAGGTAATGAAACTGGCTAGAGGCAAAGGAAGGGTGGAGAGTCTCGATTCACGTGCTGATGGGAGCTGTTTGAGGAGTTCCAAGGTAGGGCTGACAAATACTTTTGTGACAAACCTTCAGTAAAGGTAATAGGAGAGAGATGAATTATAAAGACTAGTGATGTAGTGGCAGGAATAGAGTCAAAACACATGTGGTAGCTGAACAAAGGGATTGTAGCTTTGTACATGGGGAAAGGAGAGTGTTTAAGAGGACATGCAGAGGAAGTTGGAGCTGCGGGCATGGATTTAGGAGGGGTAGGTCCTGCCTGACCAACCTGATCTCCTTTTACGACCATGTGACTCGCCTGGTGGATGAGAGGAAGGCTGTGGATGTGGTATACCTGGACTTCAGTAAGGCCTTTGACACTGTCCCCCACAGTAGACTCCTAGGGAAGCTGGCAGCCCGTGGCCTAGATGGGAGCACTTTGTGTTGGGTTAGGAATTGGCTGGATGGCCGAGCCCAAAGAGTGATGGTGAATGGTGTTTCATCCAGTTGGCGGCCGATCACCGGTGGTGTCCCCCAGGGATCGGTATTGGGTCCCATCCTGTTTAATATCTTTATTGACGATTTGGATGAGGGGATTGAGTCCATCATCAGCAAATTTGCAGATGATACCAAGCTGGGAGGAAGGGTTGATCTGTTAGAGGGTAGGATGGCCCTACAGAGGGACCTGGACAGATTGGAGAGCTGGGCCGATTCTAATGGGATGATGTTTAATAAGTCCAAATGTTGGGTACTTCATTTTGGACACAACAATCCCATGCAGAGCTACAGACTGGGGACAGAGTGGCTGGAGAGTAGTCAGGCAGAAAAGGACCTGGGAGTGCTGGTGGACAGGAAGCTCAACATGAGCCAGCAGTGTGCCCAGGTGGCCAAGAAGGCCAATGGCATCCTGGCCTGCATCAGGAATAGTGTAGTAAGCAGGACCAGAGAAGTTATCGTCCCCCTGTACTCGGCACTGGTCAGGCCTCATCTTGAATACTGTGTCCAGTTCTGGGCACCCCAATTTGGGAAAGATGTTAGGATACTGGAATGTGTTCAGAGGAGGGCAACGAAGATGGTGAAGGGGCTGGAGCACAAGCCCTATGAGGAGCGACTGAGGGAATTGGGGCTGTTTAGCCTGGAGAAGAGGAGGCTCAGGGGAGACCTCATTGCTCTCTATAGCTACCTAAAAGGAGGTGGTAGTCGGGCAGGGGTTGGTCTCTTCTCTCAGGTGACCAGTGACAGAACCAGAGGGCATGGACTTAAGCTTCGTCAGGGAAAGTTTAGACTTGATATGAGGAAAAAATTCTTCACTGAAAGGGTGATTGGCCATTGGAATGGGCTACCCAGGGAGGTGGTGGAGTCACCGACCCTGGAGGTGTTTAAAGGGAGACTGGATGAGGCACTGAGTGCCATGGTTTAGATGATGGTTGGTGTTAGTGTTGGTGTTAGTGTTAGGTTATAGGTTGGACTTGATGATCTCAGAGGTCCTTTCCAACCTTGTGATACTGTGATACTGTGATACTGTGAAGAATCCTCTGTAGTGCAGCACCCTCTTCAAAAGTCTGTGTGTTCCTGCCCCAGGTGCTGCTGAGCACTGATGGTCTTGCTAAAGAGGTCAGATAGGCAGTCAGGAACATGTCACAGTTGCACTCTGGTTTTGAGAGGCTGGGGAATTTCTTTGTGCCTTTGTTCTGTGTGTGCTAGAAAAATCAAATGGAAGAATTGGGCCTGACACAGAGTTGAAGAAAGTAGGGCTTCAGTTCTAGGGTGTTCATGCAGGAATGGCCATGTGGGTCAATTAAGAGATCCATCTAAAGCAAGGGGAAATAGTGGGGACCATGGTTATCAGCAAGTACTTGAGGAACGCATGCAAACCAGACTATTTTCTTCAGCAGATCTCCACTATTCTTCCCTATCTCCCTTTCCAAACTGGTTCCCAGGCTGCTTCACTTCTCCTGTGTATAATGTGTTTCTGTCTCATGGTCATCTTTGTCTCCTTTTTCCATAGATTTTTTCAGTACTAACCTTTAGGTTTAGTACTAACCTCTAGATTTTAGTTCTAACCTTTTCAAAGTGGGATATTAAACCTGCAGATAGTGTTTAAGATGTGGTTAGGCTATGGGTATGTACAGAGACCTGATTCTGATGTTACATTTAGTTCTGTGTTCCTTCTAAAACTGAAGGAACTGAATTGTATTCAGTTTTTGACTGCTACTCAGCACTGGGATGATGCCTTCAGAATTCTTAATGTGACTGTCTGTACTCTGTCTCAAGTGGTGATACCTAATTTAGAGGTCATTACTGTATTTGTATAGTTAAGACTATGTTTCTGTACACTTTACAGGATTTAATTTCATCTTCCATTGGGTATTTTTTCTGCATCAATTCAGTATTAAAATGTTTCTCTGTGACTCTGCAGCTTGAGATTTGACTGTTTAAATCATTCTGAATACGATCTGCAAGCTTTGTTGCCACATACCCTTCTCTTTCCCTTCCCCAGTGCATTCACTGTCTAGGTATGACTTTTGAGGGGTACAGAATCTGTCCAGACAAACTCTCCCCATGGTAAACCTACACATTGTTTTGGGGGACCAAGATCATAGAATGAAAAGAGTGATTGCTAAATGAGTTGTTGCCTTTCTCCTCCCTGTCTCTTTTTCCTCTGCTGCAGAAAGCCTCTCCCTCTCTGAGCCAGAGACTTATCGCTACTTGAACCAATCTGGTTGTGTATCTGATGAGAACCTCAATGATGGAGAGATGTTCAGTAAGGTCATGGTAAGTCCTGTCCTAACTAATTCTGAACTTCTGGACACAATCCAATGGCTAAACATACTGCAGGGTCTAGATCTTGCAGGCAGAATTTACTTGCTCTAAGCCAAGGCAACTCAGCTCTAACTGTTTATGGTAAAATCAAGGTTTGAAGACTGTTTTTAGTTTTCAGAAATAGGGGAATTTGGGAAACAGTCAAGGATGAATATTAATTTAGAATGACAGAGACTTTGGAGAGCATAAATACCACCCCTTAATTGTTCCTGGGAGCTCACACTGACCATGAGAAGGGGAACAGAATGATCTGTTGAGATCTGTTGAGAGGCAGTCCTCTCAAAAAATGTTCAGGTGAAGTTGTGTCACCTGTTCAAATGGCATATTCTGAAATAACACAGATATTTCAAGACATCTGTAACTTTGCCAGAGGTTATGAGTTTAGCAAAATGAGTACGCAATTTGTGTTTTGTTTGATACGTAGTTATTGGCCTGAGGGCTTTAATAATGTAGGTAAAACCAGATAGGCAAGGTAAGAGGAGTCAGCTTAGGATTTCAGTATCTCCTGCTTAGGTGTAATTCAAGGGAAGGAAATGTCTCAGTGGTGACATGGCATTTATACTTCAGCTGAGAAGAGGCCTGGAGGAGGGAAGGGAACTAGAACCCTGACAGGGCAAATGCATGAAAACTGGGTTCTATCTCTCAAAGTCCCAAGAATACCCGAAGAACCCTGCCTCACATACATACACTAAGACAGAGGGAATATGCCATGCTTCCTCACTATCTGGTAACCTGTTTCTAACCTTCTAGCAGTGGCTAGAAGCCTGGTTTTAAATCTTGCTGCATACATCTACTACTCCAAACCAGATTAAATTAAGGGGGTTACATGGATCAGAGTAAATTAGCTATATTATATGGATCCATCCTTCAGGGAAGACAATAAGACAGAAAGTGGAAACAATCCAGTGATGATTGTAACCCGTACTGCCGGTGTTCAGGGAGGGATTTCTTCACACAGACACAAACAGGTTCTTCCTGTAACAGACTGGCAACATCAGCAGCGAAGTCCAACCTGGGGATAAGACAAATGGCCACCTGCCTTAGATGGAGATAGGGTAAATGAATGTGAGAATGTGATACAGTGAAGATCATTGACAGATGTATAGCTGAGAGAGAGGTTGTGCCATCCCATTTCACTTTGATTCATGATGACTGTAGTTCAGAGTTTTACATATTGTATGGGCTGGGCATGAACGTGGGGATTGTATTGTACTGAGGCTGTAGGTACAGCCAACATTAGTTATATGGTTTTTCACAGACTGCTATGAAAGTAGTGGACTTCAGCACTGAAGAAATCAGAGACATCTTCAAACTTCTTTCTGGCACACTTCATCTAGGAAATATCGAATTCATGACCGCTGGTGGGGCCCAGGTTACCACGAAAGCAGGCAAGTGGGACCCTAGCAACTTGGTAGGCCATGCAAAGCCCCATAAGGCCCCCAGTAAAGCTCACTCCATCATCCTTTCTCCCTCTGCTATGCTGGTCTGCAGTGCCTTTGCCAGCAGGTTGCCTGCAGTTTAACCCCTCAAAATTCCCACAGGATGCATGGCTCCAGAGAACAGGTATGATTTAGCTGGGCTGAGGCTCTCTGGTCCATTTGTTCTCCTGGATACTTTCAGACTGAGTCCATAGCCTTACAGTTTCCCTTTTACATTGAAAGAGCAGGAAGAAATAGGAGCAGGGAGGAGTCTGAGATAAAAGTAGTCTGTTACAGACTTTCCCAGATACTTTGAAGTATCTGGTAGTGTGCACTCTGTTACAGTTATCCTGTCTGAGCTAGTCTGGTAATGTGAATCTCTAAACAGATAGAAGTAATTAATATAAAGTACAAGTGCTTCAAGTCTAAAGTTAATTTCCTCTTTTCTTGACTTCTAAGTTTAGTGATCCCATGCTCAGACTCCACTATTGTGCTTTTAGGAAAACATCTTCTCATTCTATAAATATCTTGCTACTGCTGAGCTTTGCACAGTGCTTTGCTCTTCCCTTTGTCAGCAGAAAGGCTGATTTGTACGATTTGTGACTGTGGCCCATAACGGGTGATGACCCTGCCTCAGACTGGATATGCAAGCTTACAGCTTTGGATATGCCAAAGAGAATTAAGGAAAGGGCAATGTGTTTTGTGCTGGGCCTTAGTCACTTGCCTTGTTAGGAGTCCCGGGATTTCCTCACTGAGCTGCAGAATATGGATGGCCATGAGGGATGGGGATCAATTGCAGTAGAAGAAAGTGTGTCCTCCTTTGTTATTAGTGCTGAACATTGCCAGTGATCTCCTGGGCTTAGATGCCTTCCAGCTTTCTGAAGTACTGACACAGAGGTCCATGATTCTGCGTGGGGAAGAGATCAGCTCCCCTCTCACTGTGGAGCAGGTAAGTGTCCTGTGTATGCTACTCCTTCTGCCACTTCTGCATTTTCAGGCCCTCTGTGTCCCTCTTGTATCACCCATTCAAATTTAGAGTTTTCTGTTACACCCTGTATATGCTGAGCTGTGTCCTCAAGTATTTTGCCCTTATAGTTGTCTTTGCTTTTTAGGCTTTACAGGGGAGTTCACTTGCAAGTGGTAATGCACAATACTGGTTTTAAGTCACCTTTACTCACCAGAAACTGGTCACACTTATGTCATGCAGAAGGTACATCAGATGCTTAGTGGTAGTTACAAGTGTGCATACTTTTACCTTGCAGAACTCCCTGGTTACACTGCATTTACTGGAAGATAAAAGCTTGCATGCAGTTACCCCACAGTAGCATAAAACAGCAAAGGAGGACCAAATAAACTGATATGTAGTTCTCCTCTTCTGAGCCTGTACTGCATGCTGGAGCTAATCCTGCTTATCTGTTACATTTCTCTGTAGTTCATTAGCATTGTGCCTACTACCTTTTATTTGTGGTGTTGCTGATCACTTGAGGGCACTCTTGGTGTTCTAGGCCCATGCATGGATAACTGTAGAAAATCTTCTGTAATTAGTAAAATGCAAGACACTGAGAAACAAGGAATAATATTACTAGGATGGAGTAAGCTTCATGTTATAGCCAAATGAACATCTGTAAATGGAAATCTTGTGCTGGCACAGACTACAGAGGGTTATCAGTCCAGCCCCTACACTGGCAGAGAAACCAGAGTTACTAGGCTCTCTCTGACAGATGTCTATCTAGCTTTCCTTCAGTTTTCTCATGGAAGGAATTTCACAGCCTCTTTAAGTATCCTGCTATAGATGCAGTGGAGTCTGGAGCTGAAAATATTTTCCTCATATTTAGATTACCTTTGACATCCCAGCTGTCCACCTTATAAGCTTCTGCTTCTGTGAAGTTTTTCATGTGGTATTCTCTTTTCTAAGCTAAACAGTTCTGTTCCTTCAATCTTTCCGTATAAGTAATTTTCTAAATCTCCTCTTCTTTTTCTATCTCTGTTTACCCACATCTTTCAAGAAGTGAAGTGCCTATAACTGGACACCATATTGAAGCTGAAGTCTCAGCACTGCTGATTTCAGCAGAGTAGTTGCTTCTTTTCTTGCTGTGAACACACCTGCTAGTATATTCCAAATTAAACTTTGCCTTTAAGAAATGGTATTTTTTTTTCATAATCTGTGGCTTTTCTTTGCAATGAAATTGTGTGGCAATTATTTTTAAGCCCTTAGTGTATGGTAGATAACCTCAGTATACAGTACCACTGTTCCTCTTCTCATCTGTCTATCCTAAATAATCTATATCTTTCTATATCAGTGAAAAAGGATGGATATCTTAATGCCAGAGACACTCCATGCAGTTCAGAGCAACAATGTGCAGCTGTAGAATTTACAAGAGTCTCCCTGAATGGAGCTATCCTTGATAGTATTCTATCAGGGATATTCCTGACGTTGGCACATGTTGGACCCCACGTGTACTGCTTGCGGTCCAGTGAAGTACTAAGACTGCAAGAAAATTGTTACAGCAAATGGATGCTGCTGCTTAGCTGTCTGCACTAGGTGAGCCTCTAGCACTGAGCACCGGGCATGTAAAGACTGTTCACGCTTAAGCCCTCACGCCCTCTGCCCACCTATTCCCACTTGTTGCGGGAATGCATTGATAGAGCTGCCAGGAATTTCTCATTGTGCAATGGACTCATTATCCCTCTGAGCTTTTGACATTTTAGTGGGCTGAATGGATGAACTGGCGTGAAGGCGGGCGAAGCTGGAAGGATGAAAGGAGCCTTTGAGAACCTCATTTGAGCCGTGTTATGGGGAAAGCGGCTTTGCTTACAGCTAGATGGGGAGGTCTTGTTCCTGGGAAATGAGTCCAGCTTACTGTGTAGCCAGAGACATTACAGAGGGAGGGCCTTGAGGGCATTCTCAGTCCCAACTAATAAGACAGACCATCTGATGGAGGGAAGAAAAACATGGAAGAGTCATGTGTGCCCATGCTTTAAAATGTTCTCTTCTGTAGAGACGGGAAGGCTGCTGTGTGTCCTAGGCCTTGGGTAGCTGCAGGGGAGATACTACCGAGTAAAAGAAAGGGGGAGTAAAACAGTGAGACTGAGTAAAAAGGAGGATCTTGCAGGCTGAGCCTCAGAAGCTTGCTGAGAAGGGCTGGGAGGATTCAGAGGCAGTTGGCGTTTGCTATTAATAAAGCAGAGCAGGAGAAGTCACGTTCTTCAGGCTTGTAAAACTGAAGAGGATGAGGGTGCGTTTAGATGATCTCTGCCATTGCTAATCTGGACTACTGAAGCAATTGTCCTGGTGTCACAGGCAAGACGGAGTAAACAACCTGTAATTGATCTAGATAGTGCAGTTTATTTATGAAATTACAAGATTATACCTTTTACACTACTTTATTATTTCACATTCTTGCTCACTCATCCCTCAGCATTACGTTCACTAGATGTCAGCTTCTTTTCTCAGTAGGGAGGTTGCTACTTGTCCAGGAGGGTCGGGCAGAAAGTTGTGTTGAATCATGTTGTGTAGCTCCTTGCAGTTACGAGTCTCAGAAACTACCAGTCAGTCTTCGGGTATACTCTGACATTTGTCTCCACACGTCTCTGATTTCCAGGATCTTTCCCCACTTCCAGCATCTTTCTTCCAGCCAACATCTTTGCCACCTTATTTCCTGGCCCATGCTTGTACTCTCTGGTATTACATCTTCTTTTTCGGAACCTTATTTTTGGCCTCCTCTTTTTTTCAGAACCTTAACCCCTGGTTTCCCAGTCCAAATAGTGTATGTGCAGGACTGCATGTTGTCAGCCTCTTAATATGTGGTTCTATCTCATGTCTTTTTATTAATTAGAGGATTTGGAGCATGCTACTTCTATTTAGTCAAAGTATTATCAAAACTTGCAACCAGCCCGTTCCTGTTACAGCTACCAAAGAACAGGCTTTTGCTTGAGATGTGGAAAGTTCAATTTCGGACATTCATCCACATGCTTACACAAACCAAATTATCTACTGCCTGTTAATGATCACAGTGACACTTGGTTATGATCACTGCCTGTGATGTTGAGTGAACTTCATAAATTTCTCTCAACCCATGGTCTATTGGGCCTACCTTGTCTTCCTGTAGGATAATGCTGTTTGCAGGAACATTTTGGAGAGGAGACTTTTGACACTAACTTGGTGACAGAATACTCTATTAAATCCTGCTCTACCAGTTTTTGCAAAACTGAGTGGACACCCATTTGACAGTTCTGCTGGAAGTACTGAACCAAGTACCTTGCCTGTCACTGCAGATGTTGGTTCAGTTGATGCAAATGACTGCTGTGAGCTTAGTCATGAGGTATTTTGCAACCTTCTCTGACCCAGCACTTGTTCCAAAACATGTTAAGGATTTTACTGCTTCTTTCAGCCTCTCAAATTGAGTTTCCCAAAGGTCAGACATGTTACGTCTATGTGTGGCTGGGCTATCTGCAAACTTGAATGTACATATAAGCACTGCACCGTGCACAAGCAGTACAGAGACTGGGACACCTAAAGAGGTGTGAATGAACCAGAAGTCCTGTAGAGATTTGTGGTGCCCCTTATGCCTTCTCTTTTCCCTGTAACTCATTTTTTCTCCCTGCATTTACAGGCAGCTGACTCCAGAGACTCCCTGTCTATGGCGCTGTATTCCCAGTGTTTTTCATGGCTCATTAGCAAGATTAATACAAAGATCAAAGGCAAGGAAAACTTTAAGTCTGTGGGCATCCTGGATATCTTTGGCTTCGAGAACTTCCAGGTCAGGATTTTGTCTTTTGCAGGGTGGGTTAGTTTTAGAGATGTCAGTGCATATAGGAAGGAATTTTGGTAGGGTTGTGTCCTGTTTGTGTTAGCATAGGGTATTCTGGGGTTTCTCCACTGCTTTTTCCCTCTGTGAGCAGCAAGATATATTCAGCTGCCCATTCTGCCACCTGTATTCGTGTAGGCTGATGTTCAAGGTCTGGTTTGTGGCACAGACTCTAAGCAGATGTGTTGTGATAGGTAATATTGAATTTTTGACTTGTATACAAACTAAATGTCCATATCCTACCTGCATGTTGTTTGTTTACATCTCTTTTGCTTTGTGTTGAAAATTCTGTGTGTAATGCTTCTGATTGCAGTTGATGAGGGATGTATGTTGAGCAGCTGTATAGTGACTGCTCAGATATTTCACAAAAGAGAAAGTCCAGCAACCTAATTTTACGTCTTTCTTCCTAAGAAGAGAAATGTATTGTCTTTAGTATCCTTTACTACCATTCAGGCCTACTGAATCAACTTTGCATGAGCTACAAAAGCTGTTCTCCTAGTGAACCTCCCCATACTGTCCTCCTCATGTCCATCTGACACTCCTTGCTTCTTTGCTCTCTGGCTTGATTCCAGGCCTGGCACCTCCCCCATGACTGGTATAGATTGTCTTAGAGCTCAGGGACAAGAATGTTAAGTTTTATAATCTTTGTTTCTTCTTACAGGTGAATCGATTTGAGCAGTTTAACATTAACTATGCAAATGAGAAACTCCAGGAATATTTCAACAAACACATCTTCTCCTTGGAGCAGCTGGAGTACAACAGGTGACAAACGGAGGGAGTGGGGTCCATATTGCTTTCATGGGTTGTAGAATGGAGGACATCATTCCTCCTTTGTGCTGTTCAGTCCCTAATGCTAAGGCAGCGGAGGCAGCTGGGCCTTCATACAACCCAAACTCTGGGTATCTCTCTGTAAGCATTGTGCATGTGCTTTGCCAGCATGTCACTTGTCTCCAAGCAAAAGCCTCCTCCTTTGTAGTATTTAGAATGTCCACATTCCCTTCTGTTTCTCAGGTGGATGGGAAGATTATGGACTTAACCCACTAGAACACATGGCCTTTGATCTTCTGACTTCAATAATGATTTTCTTAAGGCAGTGGTGTTGTTATTCATGTGGAATATTTATATGCGAAAAGTAAAGTCCCTGAAGCTAGATGGTTAGATATCTGACAGCTCTTTCTGACCTAGAATTTCCTATGCTGTGAAAACAGCTCTTTTACTCAAGAAGGAGATTTAAATCAGGCTGTTTTGTGAGCTTAAAGAGCTTGGGGCCTTCTGCACAGATGTTTCTCTTCTGTGGGCTTCATATTGGATTGTATTTTGTGAAGTATCTGGGATGTTCTAGAGTATTTCTGCTTCTAGAGAAGGATGCTAGATAAAATACTTCAGTTCTTACTCTGAAACAGAAGCCTTTATGTTTGTGAATGAAGCAATTGAATAGGGTCGGTGAGGGTAAATGAGAGCAGCCTTGTAAAGGGAGACAGCTGAATAGCCAATTCATGAAATTCTAAAGATTACAAAACTGCAAGGATATTTATGCCCTCTCTTCTCAGGCCAATTCCACTATTGCAGGAAGCCTGTGTAAAGAATGGTATCATCGTGACAAAAGGTTTTTTCCTAGTGATTACATAGAAGTGTAAGTTCTGTGGCTGAACTTTGGAAAGAACCAGAGAATTTTATCATTGAGTACTCATCAGGTTAGTCTAAGCTGATGTAATAAAGTTCATCTTTCACTGTATCAGCCCTGCTTCCTCAGGTTTAGTAAGTAACTCCATGTATTTCATGACTTGAATAGATGAGGGGTCTGAGGCACTAAAGACAACTTAATTGATTTGTGATTTCATTTGTTTCAGAAAACTCTGCTCCTTTCAATTCTATAAGGTCTTCTTGCTCTGAGAGGGAATCCAAGAGGTCTTTTTGGAAAAGTATATGGTCTCTGACACCCCCATTGTTGCAAAAATCTGAAACACTGTAAACTGATATTTTTTTGTCATTAGGTAGCTAAGATATTCCATTCCCTGTGGGCGATAGATAGTTCTTCCCATTCATCAGGAATTATTCCAGTTTGTTGCTTCCAACTGTTGCCATAGATTTATGAATGCTTTGAATCTGAAAGTAAGAAGCCTAGGCTGAAGGGTTTGTAGACAACAGCTTCACTGTCTTCAAAATGTTAGCCTCCACCTGAAAGATGTCTGTATCAGAACGTCAGTAAGTAGCTTCCTGCGTAGCCTGTACTTTTCCTTGGGTTCCTAAGCAATAGTTATTCCCAGACTTCTGTGAATTCTGAAAGCAACAATGACCTATATTGTGGAAGTGTAAGAAGGTGGTGAAAGGAGGGGAAACACAATCAGCACAGATTTACAGATTTTTATGGATGATTTTCAAGGCACGCTTATTGCATTTCTGTACTTAGGCCAGCTCCCATTCTGAAAGATACTCCTGTCACTTCTGGTAGATCTATGAATTGTGGTTCTGTCTTCTGGCAGATGTGCTTCAAGCCTGTTTTCCAGATCAGTGGGTCAGCAGTTGACTCTTGAAGTTGTGTAGCAAACTGTCCATCACAAGCACCACTTGGGCTGATGCTCATCACTCCTGAAGCAGTAACTGAGAGCAACTACAGTTTCTCAGTGCTGTGGAAATCCCTCAATGACTACAAGATAAGCATCAGTCTAAATAACTGGGGTGGATAAGGAAGGATCTCTCTTACTTCCATGTCCTTGTATTAGCAGAGCTTTGTGTGTCCTATTCTTTTTCCTCAGCCACATCAAAGCCTATTTCCCGCACATCATCCTGAGTCTTGGGACAGCTGCAATGCTCAGCTACTTCTGCTCTGATGCACCTCAGGGCATTGGATCTTGCATTTCACATCTTTGTTCTGTTTGTTCTTGACTGTCAGGGAAGGGATAAACTGGGAAGCCATTGACTGGATGGATAATGCAGAGTGCCTGGACCTTATCGAGAAGGTGAGCATTTATCTGTGACAGTTTCCAGGGAGCACAGTGGGGACTGCTGGTTGTCTGGAGACCTTCCCTGGGGTTTCCTCGTTTTAAAAACAGGTAGTGCTTAGATCCTCTTCCCATCATGAGCTGGCAAGAGTATGAGCTGTTCTAGCCATAGCCCCAGCTCAAGAAATCAGATCTCTGCTCATTCATGACAGTAAGCTTAGGAAGGGTGTCATAGTTTTAGACAGGGAGAAGTGTTTAAGTAAAGCCTTAATGTGAATTCTTAATAAATAATCTCCACTTAGGTTCTGCTTGCTGAATGCATTGACAGGCCAGAATTCTGCTTTCAGCTCGAGCTTTGCTTGGTGTCCAGTTGTCCAATTCTTGGCTTGGTGCTGTGCAGTTAGAGCTTTTGCTGACTGTAAAAGCCTGTCTTGTTTGGCTGTAGAAACTGGGTCTACTGGCTTTGGTGAATGAAGAGAGTCGATTCCCCAAAGGCACAGACAACACCCTTCTGGAAAAACTTCACAGCCAGCATATGGTAAGTAAAAAAAATAATCTGGCAGGCAAATGATCAGTATGTTAGCCCCATCAGAATTTCAAAACTGAAAGTGAAGGTTTTGTTGATGTAAAATATGTGCTTTATGCAGGAAATTTAAAATGCCTTAGGCCCAAACCTGTGAGTGTTTAATAAGGCTATACTTGAACAAAAGCAACATGTGAAGAAACCAGCAAATGGTCTCTGGTGCACATAGGGAGAGGGAGTGTGCATTCCACAGGCTGTGTGTAGAGGAGATTTGAATTTGTAAGATGGGTTGGTTGGAGGTTGGATTCTGCTGGTCTGCAACACGAGGCAGCACCCCAGGCATAGGATGTGGCTGCACAGTGTGCGTGTGTTTCTCCTGCCAGTTGACCCACAAAAGTCTGCTCCAGAGCAGGTCTAATCTCTGTCTCCTGGGGCTGGGGACAGCTTTTACTTCATGACTGTTAATGAAAGCTCTCTTACTGTTCCTAATTAATTAAATTCTTTCCTCCTCTTTCTTGTATTCTGGACACAGGAGTAGAAGGGCTTTTTCATGCAGGTCAGAAAGTTATCCTGAGGAAACAGAAACCACAGTGAGTTCACTGTAGCAATCTCTCACCCTGTGTCTTGTACAGCCAACACTGTTCTTAATAGTAAATAGACTGAAAACAAAGCAAATTAAACCCTGTAGCATGGACTTATGGAATAGTTTACTACTTTAGTAAGAACATTGTTAGCTAATTTGTTTCCAAGTCCTCTAATTCGGGCTTCATCTGAGCCTGATACATATAAATTTGTATTCTTTATCTGACTTTCTTTTTAATTGGCATAGATGCAGGTATTCTCATTTTTCATATTTGCATCTAACTGTGATAGTAATAATCACAAGTACTAATTGGATACAATAGCAATGCCTTCTGGTTGTCTCCTTATGCCTGGTTTTGTGGAAATATTTCCTTTCTTTAGGCTTAAATTGATGCCTTCAATTTAGTCCACTCTGCCTTTTCCTTGTATTGTAGGTCAAAGTATATAAGAATACTTGATTTACCTTTTTTATTTTTTGTTATTATTGGTATTTGTTAATGTTTAATATAGAACTTATGAATATTTTTAATAAATTACTTCTTTTGAATTTTCTTTCTGAACTGTCCCAACCTCTTCAGTTTGTCTCCAAATGGAGAAATTTCAAAGCTCCTCTTTCTTTCTGCTGTTTGTCTCTGAATTCCTCTACATCTTTTCTCTATTTTTTTCTGAGATAAGTAATCAGACCAGAATGCAGTTCCCTTGGTAAGAAGGTACCTGTGGTTTATTATACAGCAGCATGAGACTGTCAGTATTGTTTTGCATTCCTTTATGCCCCACAACATTTTGGTTGCTATTTTTAGTGATTTCTGTGCATTAAGTAGCCTTTTCATTAAGCTGCTCATAATGTCACCTCTGTCTGCTTTGAGGGGATTGTAGTTAATGTGGAGCTCTAAGGAGCTTATGAGAGGTGGAAGAGGCTGAGGAGCTGAAGTGCAAGGAGGAATTATGAAGTAGATAGTGCTCTCGGGTTTGTACTTTTTGAAGGGGAAAGGGTTTTTTTTTGTACCAGGTAAAGTCCCTTGTGCTGGCAGGAAGAGCACTGGAAGGCATCCAGCCAGTGTTGCTGGAAAGCCTGAAGGACATCATAAGAGAACAAGCCCTCTTCTCTGTGTTTTCTGTGGATTGCAATAGGTTTAATGAGGAAAAGCATAGAGATGGGATTTAAGAGAATATGACCTCTGATGCAGCTGGTGAGAGGAGCAATAGGGCAGGTGAGGGAAGGAACCAGAAGTGTTGTAGGCATGGATGAAATATAAGGGCTTGGTAGAGAGGGAGAGGAGGGTGCCAATCCACGTAAGAGAGTCAGTAATGGTCATGTTTGGAATGGAAGAGAGGGAAGTTTATGGCTGAAAAAAGATGACTGGATTGGGGAAAGGGAAGAACAGAGAAATGGAGTCAATCCGAAAAGGAAAGAAGGCAATTAAAGTGTTTTCAATAGCACTAATAAGTTATCAAGGTCAGAAGCCATCCACCCAATAATGCTAAGACAATATGAAAATGAAAGAGCTGATTTACTAACAGTGCAACATCTTACTTAAATTTTTCTTGGTACTTGTATCTGATAAGGTGGGAAATTATTTTAATTTTTAGAAAGTTTTCTAGGAAATCATAGGCCTGTAATCCTTATTTTGCTATTGGGTAAATTCACAGAATATAAACCATCAGTTACCTCAAGGGAGAGAGGCCTGTACGACTGTCTCATACAGGCACTGAGGTGGCAGTTTTCTGATGATATTCACGGAGCAAGGCTGGAATGAGAGGGGCCTTGTAAGACTGATAGGGTTATAAAATGAATATGAAAAGCAGCGTAGATAAATGTAAAATTGTATGCCTGAAGGAAAACAGTCCTAGTTTCACATTTGCAGTGATGTACCCTGATCTGATTGCTGCTCATCAGGAGCAAGATCTAGAGAGAGGCTGTGATGGATAGTTCAATGGAAACATCATCACACTGCTCAGTAGTAATAAAAAAACGCAGATGTACTATTAGAAATTCCTAGGAAAGAAATAGAATAAAAGCAGAAAACATTGCCATGGCACTGTAGAATCCATGGGTCACCTGCACTTTGAACAGTGTACATCACTGGACCTTTCCACTCAAGAAGAAGTTATATCAGATCTGGTAATCAACAGGTCTGGGACAGCTTCGGTGTTATGGAAAATTATGTTGAAAGGACCCTGCAGTGTAGAGAAACAATGACTTAGAGGGGATGTGACAAAGTTTAAAAGTCACACATGTCCCATAGAAGACAAATAGCACTAATGGGAGCCAGACTTTAATCCAACCAGCTGTAATTCCCTATGTGGCTGGTTGGTAGTTCCCTGCAAAGGGACGTTCTGGATGCAAGAAGTTTGCATGGGATCAGGTGTGGAACGTGCAAATATTTCAAAGAGAAATCCACTTGGGGTTATTAGTTAGGCAGACCTCATGAAAATAATTGGTGTTTGAGAGAGTATTAGGATGAAAGTATCATTTACTTGCCTTGTTCTTACTCTACCCTACATGGCCACTGCTGGAGGCAGAATACTCAGCTGGATGGACCGTTGTTCTCAAGCAGCATGGCTGTTCTTATATAGTTAATGGTTTTCATAGAACAAAGAAAAGAGGGGAAAAATGACAGTAGAACAGTTAGTAAGAGAAAGGAAAAAATGAATATTGAAAAAAGGGGAAGAGAGGTGAAAAGAAAGATGAAATACAGAGAAAGACAGGAGATTGGTTCCTTTGACAAAGAGAAAATGTGTAGGTGTTTTGCAAAGCTGCCATCTTCCCTGCATCCTGATCCCATGTCCTGCACCACATGGTTTGTGTGGAGCCTGTTCTCCTCAGGTGTCAGACATGCAAGAATTAACATTTCATCCATGGCATGCCTGCCCAACTTTGATTCTGCAAGGCCTTGCTCATATGAGGAATGCCTTGAAGGGCTGGATTTTTCCATCTTATCGAAATAACATATTTGTAATGTAGCTACAGATAGTTGTAGCAGATGTGGTCAGGCTCTGCAACAGCTAAGGTCCTTGCCCATCCCAGCGTTGTCCATAGTCATGGCAGAGTTCCTGACTGAGCCTGTTTATTCTTACACTAGCATTAACCAAAAACTTCTTTTTCTTTCATTTCAGAGCAACCAGTACTATGTGAAGCCTCGGGTAACAGACCATCAGTTTGGCATAAAACATTATGCTGGGGAGGTAGGTGTTCATACTGTACCTGTGAGATGCTTGGTGTATCTGTGAGATCTTTTGTGTATCTTGGGATTGAGGTCCTGGATTTTAGATTCCAAAAATTAAGAACTTCTCTTAGAGCTGTGTGTTTTTGCACAGTTAGTGCCCCGTACCAGAGTACAGGCAGTGTGATGGACTTGCAATAGCATGTCATTCTCCAGTACTATATTCTTCAGCTGGGACTTGTGTTTGAGTTTCTCAGATAACTTTTTGTTTGGGGGAGAAATTCCTCCTTGCTTCTGTTATTCATGTTGTCTTTCCTTGGACATTCACAAACAAAAAATGCCCAAAGTAAAAGTCAAAAGGAAAAATTTACTTTGGGGAGAAGGAGAAATGGCTAAATACTTATTACAAAAAGGAAAAGGTCTCCAAGCCTTCAAGGTTAAATGCTGCTCTTTGTCATGAAGAGATATGGAGCAGATGGAGGTGTGTCAAGGGAGGGCACCTGCACACTGAAGAAGGGCTAATCTCCTCCTGGAATCATATCTGCTGAGCACTGGTTGTTGGGAGATCAGGGCACTGGGTGGCATACTTAGTATTTCCTGAAGTGAATGGAGTATCTCACACCTTGCTGGGGATTTCCCCCTCACACACCCCTCAGCAAATCTCTGCAGCTCTTTCACTTGGATCCTGTGTTTGAGGGTTTTTTTGTGTGGTTGGCTTTTTTTTTTATTTGTTGGCTAAATGCCACTTTCTTGCCAGTAACTGCAGAGCTCAGGAGCTCTTTGACCCCAAAAATTTGGATCTTGGCAGGTGCCTGCAGTGTTACTGTGTAGCTCTGCTGGAGGTCTTGTACTTTGGCATGTTAGTGTAGAACTGATTTGTACACCACTGTTCTAGTGGCTCTGTCTGCTTTGCAGGTGCTATATGATGTGAGAGGCTTTCTGGAGAAGAACAGAGACACCTTTCGAGATGACATTTTAAACATGTTGAAAGACAGCAGGTATGCCCCCTTATGCTTGTGCACAGGCCACATCTGTTAGACTGATCTAAGCCATATTCATGTAATAACCAGTCCGAGGAAAGCAGGTGCTTTTGTCTGAGCACCAGGCATGATTGTTCATCATTCTCCGTTTTGTGCTAAAGTGTCCTGGCAAGAGAAAGAGAGCTGGAGAAGTCAGATGAGGCACAGATTTAATCAGCACTCTTGTTGTCCCAGTTTTGAAGAGTTATAAAAGCATGATAGAAATCCCTGCAGGCAATGCTGGTTTTCTCCCTCTTCTCCCTTTCCTATTCTTCTTCTTATCTCCCTGTCCCAACGATGGCAAATTGACCCCGAATGAGTTGAGGCTCTTTGCCTCAACTGTCAAATGCCAACCTTTGTACAGGTGCTGCTTGTTTTCCAGTCTGCTTGATAGTGGAGAGCTTCCATCCTTATTCTGAGACAGACTGAGCCCTTGCTCTGGGACCAGGCATGGCCCCTAGCATTATATCCTAGTGCTGCAAGATGACCCTGGAGAAATGAGCTGACTTTGACCTTGAGCAAGGTCTGGAAGATAGAGGTGGGGCCCAGTAGAAGGAGAAAGGCATTTAACAACATGGCAGACCCTAGAAGTTTTTGAGTAACAACTCTACCACGTGCCTCTTACCACAGTCCATATATTGCCTTTGGGTTTCATCCTGATGAGACTGTTTCAGAACTGCATCTTCTCTGAAGCCTGCTGCAGAGTTTGCACTGTGAGCAGCCTTTAAACAACCTGCAGGGGCTGACAATATAAGCTGCTCATAGCTACCTTACTTGGACAGTGGCATCTGGGGAACATTTTACACAGGGCTTGAAGCCAGAATTGCAGTTGTCATTGTCCAGCATAATAGAAGGACTCAGGGTTTTTCAACAAGCCAGAAAGGATAATACTGCTAGAAGCAGCCATAACAATAAACCTGCACGAGCAATGCTGAAGAACTTGATGCGATTTTGTAAGAACCAGCACCACTGCCTAAGGAGTGGCTAAATGGTGGAAGTTTCTGAGTGTAGCCCTAGAAGTCCTCTGGCCACGAAAAGGCTGTGGTTGCAATTGCATGAGCATGTCATGGGTGCTAGCCATGAGACCTAGGTCTGGAGGGGGTGACAGCACACAGTCGACCTGGAGTATCTTCAAGGTGGTTTCACATAGGGATATGTAGCTCCAGGGAGGTGTCCTAGCCTGTGCAGAATGGAGATTTTTCTTTGTGTAATATCCTGCTTGACAGTGTGAGCTGGGGTTTCTGGCTTTGCAGCTGATAGTGACATACAAGGCAGCTCAGGGGTTCTGGGCATCCACATGGAAAGTATTCATTTCCTCACTGAAGTACCCAGCTGAACTGCATCCTGCAGTCACTCTGTGGCACAGCAGAAATAAAAATGAGATGTTTCACACTGGGACAAACGGTAGCTGAGAATGACAGCCATCTTCTCACAGGTGGTGGGCGTCTTGCATCTTCCTTAATTCTTTTCTTCTCCCTTAGGCTGGACTTCATCTATGACCTTTTTGAAAGAGTCTGCAGTCGTTCCAGTGAAGAAACACTGAAGATGGGCACCCAGAGGCGCAGACCAACTGTCAGTTCCCAGTTCAGGGTAGGATGTTTTCCAAGACAGCAGCAGGCTTCTGGGGAGGAGCAGATGGATAAAGCAAGGCCTGAAGCCAAGAGGAGTCATTCATCCTTGTTTTGTGTCCAGCACTGAAAATGTGCAGGAATGTTGCAGTGCTAAAAAAAGACAGTGCCAGTGCCCCAAGGATTTCTGCCTGGTGTACAATGTGAGATACTAAGACTGAGTAGGGTGACAGAGGAAAAGTATACTTTGCTATGTGTATGAAGTTCTTGAGGTTCTTTGCTCTTTCATGTTGGTTTGGTTTTCAGCTAAGTGTATGTGTCCTTTTAGGCCACATCTCTTACAGGTATAGTGGCAATTCCAATAAAGCCATACTGAGGAAACCTTGCAGGTAAGAATCTCACTATCCTAGATAGTCTGCAAATCTTCTGATAGTTTCACAGTTTTAGTTTCCTATATTTATACTTTGAGAGACTTGTAAAGATAAACCGTATCAGCTATACATCTCTGAGACAAGGATGGCCACGTAAACAGTGTTGGAGTAATCTAACTATGTGGGGATGTTTTGGACAGGAAGGGATCTCCTGGGTTATTGAAGTTTTGGTTGGCAGAGTCAAAGGACATTAAGAACAGCAGGGCAGCATGAAGACCCTATTGCATCAAATGTAGCCTCTTTCCCTCCTGTAGTGACTGATCCTTTGGGTTTTGTCTTGTTGCTTTTTTTAGGATTCTCTCCATTCCCTGATGGCCACGCTTAGTACTTCCAACCCCTTCTTCATCCGCTGCATCAAACCAAATACAGAAAAGGCAAGTCTGTCATCCAGCAAAATGCATGCATGCAACACAGGCCTGCATGAGCACTCACTTGTACATATGTCTGAGAGGTGCCCCTGTTAGTCTCCAAACTGAAAATCAGAGCCTCTCACCTTCCATTTTCCCTTCTAGTTGTTTTATAGTTGAGGAAAAATACACCCTCCTCCTGCTAATCAGATGAAGACTGCATGTTCAGTATCATATGATACAGCCATTTCCACCTCTTTCTGAGCTTATGAACCTTGGAAGATGAACCAAGCTTGTACAGAGCCCAGAGCTGGGTAGAAGAAGCAGTCGCTCCTGTTTGTGGTGTCTGTGGACAATTTGTTCTGGAATGCAAAGCTTGTGTGGTAGGAAATGTCTCCTGCAGAACCCTGACTCTAAGGCAGAGGAGGTGGACACTTCATGAGCAAGGCACAGTACATAGAGACAGGCTGGCTCTCGCCTGGGTTGTGAACTGTGACGGGAGGACACGCTGCTAACTAGGTTGGGTGGGGAGCTCTGAAGTGATCGTTTTCTATGTGTGTTTTGAAGCCGTGTATGATATGGCAGAGCAAAGCCTTCTGTGGATTTTGTGCCAGAAAAGAATTCTGTAGTTTGTCTCTGGTTTGTCTGAGAGAGACTGCAAAGAGAACTGAGTCAGAGCGAACTGCAATTTTGTATGGGTTAATGCAATGTGTCAGTACTTTACTGCCATGATCTGACTATGACAGCAGTCTGCAGACTGTTCTTTTTTCCCGGAATCTGCCCAACTCCCTTTTGTCCCTTTTTCTGCACTGGGCAGTGTTGTGAGGCTTCTTTTCCCCTGATCCAAACTTTCCCCTTTTCAACTGGCATGTTCAAATATGCAGGGTTGATTTTCTGCAGAGAAACAGATATACAACCTGTGACTGTGCTCAGAGAAACAGTCACTGTTCAAGTCAGGAAAGAAGTAATGTCAAGATCAACACTTATTCTGTCTCTCTTATTTGTTTTTGAATCTGGATCATTATGTAGGCACCAAACCTCTTCAGCCCAGATGTGGTGCTAAATCAGCTCCGGTATTCAGGGATGCTGGAGACAGTGAAAGTTCGGAGAGCAGGTTTCCCTATTCGGCGCCTTTTCCAGGACTTCCTCAGCAGGTAATTGCTGTCACTGTACCGCATGCTCTGACAGCCCCAAGGTATACAGTTCTCTGTATTTATTTCCTCTATAACTGCTGTTACTGATGTGGATAATTTGTGGGATGTTTTTCTAACCATGTCCTTATCGCCTGTATCATAGACTGATTTGGAAGACCTTTTGAAAACTTGCCTTAAGGGTAAACGTCAGGATGGAAAAATAGTCAGACGGTCCATTTTTAATTTTTTTCTTTTGTAGCTTTGCCACAGATTTGCTTGTGTGAAGCTGTGCAACCCAGCTGGTCATAATATGTAAAAAGAACATATAATACTTAAAACTTTTTTTCTGGCAGACTGAAGCAAATTTTAACAGACAGTATAGTTCATCATTAATATTGGAAAGAGTGATTATTTCTTTTATTAACTGCATCAAAAGGATTTCTTGAAGTTTAAGGCTAGAAGGGACCACTGAACATTGCTTTCTTTGTCTCTTGGAGCATTAAATGCCACCTCTATACTGAACAAAATAACTTGTGTCTGATGAAAGCACATGTTTCAGAAAGACAGTTGTTCACTGAAAAAATGCTGTTGAGTTTGTATTTTATTACTAGGATTGCAACAGTAATTGCCAGCGTGGAAGGAACAGATAAAGGCTGAGGGATGGAAATTTCCAAATTGAAGGCAAACACAAAGAAGGAAGGTCCCAGAGGAAGAAGGACTAATGGGAGGAGGATAATTAGAGTTAAAAGATTGAGGCAGGGGGGTGGCAAGTTACTGTCATACATAATCTCATGAGATTTTGTTTGGTTCTTAGGTACAAGATGCTTGTGAAGGGGCCGAGTTTCTCAGACAATAGCAAAGCTGTATGTGCAATCTTTCTTCAGACCTATGACAGCAGCAAGAAAGAATGGCAGTTGGGTAAAACCAAGGTACTTCATCAGTGTGGGGCAGGGTATGGCTTTGTTCCAGCTGCAAGGGGGTGCAATTGTATCTGGTGAGATTCAAGCCTCTAGAAAGGGCAAAGAAGCGATGACCCTTTAAATACATTAGACTATGTCACTAACCTGTGGCATCTCAAATATTCCCACATTATGTACCTAGAGATGCAGAAGGATTTTTGGTTTTGTCTAAACTACTTCTTATTGACCAAGCCATATTGATTCCATTGTGTCTGATCCAATTTAAAATCCAAGGAGAACAAGCATGGGTGTCATTGCATGCAGTGCAGCTGCAGCGTGTGCCAGATATTTCATTCTGCTTGGCTAACTGAAATTCTTGCAGGAGGCAGTGAGCTGCTACTTGATATATATCTAAATTGTGAATAAGTAGCCTGATCACCACATGTGTGTCAGCCTTCTGCTGTGGAAGCTCATCTGATGTTTTGTGTGGTTAGCCCAGATGCTAGCATATATTTTCTAGGGAAAGGTATCCAAATCCTTCTCTCTACTTGCATAATTCAGATTTTGCTTCTGTTTTGGTGAAGGTTTAACACTTCTTTCTTGCCTGGTGTAGTCTATTTTTTATTTTGGGGGGAGTTGGTTTTTTGTTTTTGTTTTTTTTTTTTTTCTCCAGACATCCAGCTGGAAATGTACCATTATCTTTCATTTAATGGGGAGGGAGCTGAGTGTTTCACTCTGAATTTTTTCAAGCTTTGAGACAGCTTCACACAGAGACAGACGTGAGCATTGTGAGGTATATTGCTATAGAAATCTGGGAGTGGGAAACTATCACAACTTTCCACACGGTCCAGTAAATTCTTCAAAGAATATTCTAAAATGTATGGTATCCAGTGCAGACAGCATTTCTAAGTAGTGGCTCTGCAGTCTGTATCCAGAGCAGAGGGTAGTCCATCAAAGCAACTTTCTTTGCATTTTTTGCCCTTAAGCCTTCAAAAAGGTAGTTCAGAATATTTCCAGGGTCACAATGGAACTGGAAGTGATTCTAGTGAATATTCACATTTAATCTGTCCAGGAGATCAGATAATGGTATTTGTTGCTCTGCACATCCATTTCTTAATGAGTGGATAAACTATAAAGTTTCTTAGAGAGCAAGATCTCTCTCTCCCCTCCTTAGAGGAATGGTGGTAGCCCAGTTGGTAGTATGGACTACAAAGTCTGTGTGATAACCAAGGAAACCACTAGCCATTGCTCTGAGAAGGAGATATATAAACCTGAAATTTCTAAGGCCTTTCTTAACATGCCTCCACTGATGTTCAAGAAAGGAAGTTTTATCACTCCACCATATTTGTGCTCTGTGATTGGATTGTTCCCCATCTTTGATTTGGGAATCTGGTGTCTCCTCATTGGTCCCTGCAAATCGGGAACCGTTTCAGTCATTCTTGTCTCTAGATAACTCACACTACTTGGGTGGCTGCCCGTTTCACAGCATTTTAGTGTTAAAGCCTGTGTGGAGTGTGTGTGTGTTGCAGAGCCACTTGTGACTGGAAAGTTTAAGAAAGAGGTGGTCAGAGCCGATAAAGATGGAGTTTGAACTTTCTTCCTCTTTCTTCCTAGCATGACAAGAGATGGAAAATTGCTGGGCTGCAGCAAGGGTGCTGTTACCATTGCCCTACCATTTCATATTAAAGATGAGTTACTTGACAATCTTTCCCATGCTCAGAGGGTGGCAAAGCCCTTTCACTGCTCCCTTGGAGACCCCTCTTTCAACTGCTTTGTGATAGTGCCTCTAGAAAGCCTGCCTCTAGGAAAGCAGATGGCAGGGCGAGGCCATGAAAAGCAGGGATCCTTCCTGGTAGACCCTTCTTTGCTGCCTGTATTCAGCTGTTGAGTCTTCGTTTTGGATTACAGAGCGCTTTGCATTCAAATTTTAGCTGGCACTAGGTTGGAATACTTGGGCTGATGAAAAAAAGAGCCCTAATTTTTCCAAAGGTTTTCAGGTAAGTGTGATGTAAAGCTATCAGATAACAGAGCACAAGCCACTCTCCCAGAGAGAAAATTCCCTGTGTGTTCTTGCTGCCACTTTTGCTCCTACAGGTGCAGCTCTGAGTACCCAGGTAGCAATTCCCAGAACTAACATTGGCTTATTGAGTGAGGAGTAGCTACTGGAAAAGGTGTGGCAGGCCTATGGAAATGTAACCTAGGAAGAAGTATAAGGGGTGGGTAAAGAGCAAAGCTTATAGAAGGGGGAATACTTCCTGCAAAATGAATGGAAGGATAATTATATCCCTAGCAATTGTTTGAAGGAGGAAGGAAAAGACTCTGTGAATTAGTGCAGGGGATTGTGAAGCTTGGGAAAGGAAGTGAAGGAGGAAGGGCAGGATGATCTTTGTGTTTTTCATTAAGAATAGAGCAGCTGCTGTGCTGGCAATTGTCAAATTAATGTTTATAAGAGGTATTAATGTATATAAGGCAAGTTTTATCCAGTGGCATGGCAGAGATGAGGGCTTGGATGCAAAAAAGCAGTGTGATGATGGAAGAGCTTGTGCCAAGGTGTCATGTTCTTCACTGGGGATGTGCAGAGATGGAGCACCAGCTTCTATCCCCTTTCCTCAGTGCACCTGGATGTTATGCCATACTTGTCCATACCTACAACACAGATTTCTTACAGCTGTTTAACATGATAATCCTTGCTGTTTGAAAGCATTAATTTCCATATTTCAACCTGCTGTGTTGCAGGGCCTGTTTGAAGGAGGAGGCTTCTTTAGACTATTACACATCCAGGTCACAGCGACCCGCTTCCTGCTTTCCCAGTGTTGTCCCCAAGAATCATATGATCCCACTGATGTACACATGGGTGCACACACAGTTGCATTTGTGTCTGCTGATCTACACATAACCTTAACATATTCACTGTTGCACTGATGGTGCATGCAGGCATTGAGGTTGTGTGAGGAACACTGTGGTGCTGCACGGTGATTTAAAACTTGGCTCGTGTCTAATATGAGCAGACAGGATAGAAGTAACCTTGCATGTTTTGTTCAATCATTCATTCCTCAGATGAAAGGGAGCTCATGTTTTCAGAAAGTGACTATGAATTATGACAAAGAAAATGGGCACCTTCCAAGTTATTTCCACAAGGCACGAAAAATATTTCTGGATTTAAATACCTTTCTCTTCCTTGTCATCTATGGAGTAAGAAAAACCCTCGAAATGCCAATAGCTTATAAGTGGATATTGTTATGTTATTTGAGATTAACTCCTCACTCTCAAGTGTATATAGAAAACCTTATAAGATTATGGTTGCGTCTCTACATGAACTCTGCATGCACTGAAGTTAGGGTTTTTTGCCCCTCCTTACTGGCACAGCAAAGTCTGTGCTTGCTAGACAAATACTGACAGATTGAGTATTTTTGCAATTTGTTGAAGATAATGGACCGAGACAGTGTTTTGCTGGTGCATTCCTGAAATGGGTGACTGCTGCTTGGTTCTGGAATGTAATGGAAAGAGCAATCCCTGCCTCAAAGAAGTCTTTAAAAGATTGTTGAGTTGACAGAGGGAGTGGATGTACAACTTGCAGGGAAGGATGCCAGCTTCATGGTTGGCAGTACCTTGATAATGAGCTTTCTTTTAAGGCTACCCACGGTTACTTGGTCATTACCAAATGGTTCATTTCTTAAAGCCATCTTAATGGAAATGGCTCTGCATGAGAAATTTGAGTCCAGGGAAGCCACTGGCTATAGGTACTAACTCAGAGAGAGGTTTCATTGCAAGGGGAGAAAAGAGTCTGAATAAGTGATGAGGCCAAAAGTAGTGATGGAGGGGAAGGTATACAGAGACATAAGGGGAGGTAAGTGGGAAGGGGGTGAGTCTGTGCAGAACACTGGACTAATTGACTGTTGGAATCTCTGAACATCCCTCTGGCCTCTCAGCATAGCCACATGGATCCAATAAAGTTGTAAGGAGTTCTTTCCAATTAATGTAGTTCTGCAGATTGATGAGAGTCAGCTCACAGCCTGTGTTCACGGCAGTGCTTTTAACAAGCAGGGCAGCACTTTCCTTGTGTAGCCTGTTCTGCTGCTGGCCCTGGCAGTGATTTAGCCAATGTCAGGCAGCAGGTCACACAAGCACAGCCATATGGCAGTTACTGCTGTGACTGCAGCTTGTATGGACATACCTTAGCCAATTTTAATCTAGGCTGGTACTGCTAGCGCTGTATTCATAGCGCCATGGAGCTCCATGCAGGCTGCAGTCCGTCTCAAAAAGCAAAGACTTTCAGCAATTTGTGCTGAACTTGGTTCTAATGTAATGCTAGCCAGCTGATTTAAAGTAGCTCAGATATCACAATTACTTTAAATGTGCCCTTATCTTCCTTGTACCTCAGTCCATTTGTCTCTAAGCTAGCATCATCATCTCTCACTCAAGGCTGGTGAAGGGGCTGGAGAACAAGGCCTATGAGAAGCAGCTGAGGGAACTGGGGTTGTTTAGCCTGGAGAAAAGGAGGCTGAGGGAGACCTCATCGCTGTCTATGCCTGCCTGAAAGGAGGCTGTAGCAGAGCGAGTGTTGATCTCTTCTCACAAGTGACAGGTGGTAGGACAAGAGGAAATGGCCGAAATTGCACCAGGGGAGATTCAGACTAGATATTAGGAAGAATTTCTTTACTGAAAGGGTGGTCAGGCACTGGCACAGCTGCCCAGGGAGATGGTTGAGTCACCGTCCCTGGAGGTGTTTAAAAAACAGGTAGATGAGTTTTTGAAGGACATGGTTTAGCAGAAGATGGATACGGTTGGACTCGATGATCTCAAAGGTCTTTTCCAACTGGAAGGTTCTATGATTTAGCACTGAGCAGAGGTTTGCAATACAGGTGATGGAAGATGCTTGAGAATTAAAATACTGGACACTGAGGTGCAATTATTAATTCTGGAGATCTCTCTCATCAGGGCTCAGTTCCCACTAATGCCTGCTGAACTAGTGAACCTCTTCAGCAAGGAAGCGTCTCCACCTCAGAGTTTCTAGAGTTAGTGGAGGGTTTCAGCTTCCACCCAGAGCCGATGGGCTCGGCTTTGTACCTCGACAGGGTACTTAGCTTTGACTGTCTTCTATTATTAGGATTGCTGTTAAGATCGATTCCTGGAGTCTGGAAACCCAGATGCTCCTCCCTTTCCTTGAAATGCGGAGGAGCTTCTTTGCAAAATATTTAATCAGTCAAGTGGGTGTCAGTGCCTGCTGCAGGGAGGTACTGGATTGTGCGGGGAAAGCTGTCAGCTGGGAAAGAGTTAAGCACAGGCGCAAGCACAGGCTTTCCTCCTCCCTCCTCTTTCCCTCCTTCCTCTGCTCCCTCCCTCTCTCTCTTTTAAGTCTTGACCACGGAGTGAGAGAGGCGGGGGTTGGGCACAGAGTTTGGCTCCTGCTGCTGCAAAACTTTTCCGTGGTGCTGCTGCGGGCGCGGCGCCCGCGCTGGGGCTGGAGCGCCGGGACACGGCGCTGCTGGGCGGCGATGAAACCTCCCGGCTCTCCCGGGGACTGACTTCTTTCCTCTCTTTCTGTTTATCGAAACTCCTTCCCGTGGCGTCAGGTTTTCCTGAAGGAAGCTCTTGAGCAGAAGCTGGAGAAGGATCGGGAAGAGGAGTTGAGGAAAGCAGCTGTAGTGATCCGGGCCCACGTCTTGGGCTACATGGCAAGGTCAGTGCTGGGGGCTGCCCCACCCTCCCTGTGCTTTCGTGCCTGGCTTGCCCCGACCCCCTGCTTTGCTCTCGAGTCCCCTCGCGTCGTTCCCTTCTTCCCCTCCCGTATTCTAAAGGAGAGCTGCAGTATCCGCCCTCCCTGCTGGCATCAGTTCTGCTAAAACCATTCTGCACCTTTGCTGCTTCTTCTTCAGTTCTGTGCGTGCTTGCAGCCTCTCTCAGTGCTGCTCGGGAAGCTTCTGCAGGGACCTCTGTACCCATTGCTTCCCTCTGATGACACCTTTTCCTTGCCTTCAGGGCTCTCCTTACTGGGCCCCACCTACGCTTTGGGTCCCCTCCTTTTCTTTATGCCTGTCAACTCTGTCTTCTGCTCCCCCCCACCCCGCAAATTGCTTCTTCCTCTCTTGAAGCTCTGACTTTGCTCACCCTTTTTCCTCGCCCTGCCTGTTTGCCTCGTGATCTCCCTCTCCTTTTAATTAACTCTTCAGAATTAGGTTTTGGCCAGCTTTGCACCAGTAATCTCCTCTTGCCGCTCCCTTTTGCACCTGATCAGAGAAGGGTTGGGAGAACCAACTGCAGACAAACCACCCTTCCTCTGCCCCTTGCAGACAGTGTAGCAGCTGACTCTTTAATGGCTGTGGCATGCACTCATAATCCCAGTAAGATGCTCTTTCCTGGCTGGTCTCTCCAGACACCTGTCAGTCCAGGGGTATGAAGAGGTGGAATCCCTGACCAGCAGATCTGTTCTAGCAGGCGCTCTTACAAGAGCTCCAGTTACACCAGGTAGCTCATTCGGTGTTTAGAAATGTGTGCAAGGGTTGTAAGTTGCCTTACCAATGTGAAATATCAGCAAAATACACATGTGGTCTTGGGGCTTTTATTAGTTTGTTTCCCTCTAGGCAGACAAATGATCTAGCTCTATTGTTTGCACGTGAGATTTCAAGTTCTTTGTGTCAGGGCCTCTGCTCTATTTTACTTTGTGTCTAGCAGTTGGAGAGAAGGGTAGGGATTAGCACAGGAAAATTGATTTTCTGGGAAACATCACTGCAGGCAAACTGGATTACTGCTTTTCTGAGTTCCTGTGAAGGCAGCTTTTGCCCTGCAGGGCTGTGGTGGAGACCGTTGCAGTAGCATTCGTGTTGGCTAGAAATCTTGTGGTGCTCCAGTCTCCATAGATCTGAATTCCTTGTCCCACATGTTGCTCTTCTGAGTCTCATCTTTAAGAACAAGCTGTGCTTCTGCAGCCAGAAGTGACATCCTCACAGACAGCTGGAGATAGCTGGAATTTGCAGGGGAGAGGAGCAGGGAGTAAGGAATGAGCTGGGGAGGGAGACTGGAAAACTTTTATGTGCAGTTTACTGTTGCACTGCACCTGTATTGGGGAAGGTCCAGCAAGAGGGAGGTCATCTGTGCAAGTTCTGAATGGTCTATGCAGAGTTGTGCAGAGGCCAGGAGTACCAGTGTGCACTGCCTTGTGCCTGATACCATTTCTGTTAGTTTTGCTAGTACAAGTATATTTAAATTAATTTGGTGTCATGCAAAGTAGGTTGGCAAAGAAAGGTAGGTATGGCTCTGGAAGCATTTTACTGATGTATCCTCCTTTGTGAACTTGTTATGTGAGCCTGGAGAACTAGTCCTAAGGGTGAGAACATTTTCTTTGCTGTCATTCTCTGCAGCGCAGTATCTCTGACTGACCACTAAGATGTAAGACAAGAAAATCAAGCCCATTCAAAAGACACCATTTTTTTGTAGCTAATTTGTGGAACTCTGAGCTGCAGGTAACAGATTCAACAGCTAAAATGCACATACTTATTCCCAGGCTTGCAGAATCCACGCACAAATTCGGCTGTGCAGCTTGATTCTGTAGGATGTTATTGCTCAGGGGAAAAGGCAGTAGGAAATTACTCCATAGCCCTGTGTTCTGTAGCCCTCTAACTACGGCTCATCGACAGAATAATTAACTGAATTCCAAATGCAGCATTGGAGCAGTGTACCCACCCCACCTTCTCTTGTGGTCAGGATGTCTCCCAACTCCGTGGCATGGACTGCAGGTTGAATTTCTTTGGCCAGTGCAAGAGGGTGAGTGGAAAGCTGAACAAGGGGAATGAAATTCACAGCCTGTATGCAGCAATTCAACTGAAGGGCGTCTGCAAGCTTGGCTGCAGTCATAAGGAATGAGGGGGCACTTCAGCCTGGCAGATTAGCAGGCAGAGCTGGGCTGTAGCTGGGCAGGGCTTGGCACATGTTGCACTTGAGAGAGTTTATGGCAGATGCATTTTGTAAAAGTCAGAGTGCCCTTTTTGATGCACTTATATCTGCTGTGGCTGAGGGTGTGTGTGCTGTTCACACCCCTTGTGCAGGGCACAGGGAGGACTGCCGGCGGAGGGATGTGAGGACTGCAGCCCAGGAGCAATTAATCTAAAACCTCCCACTTCTTATCACCTCTTCCCTTTCCCTTTTTTTTTTTTTTCTGTGCTTCTTCCCTTTGACTAAATGCTTATGGAAAAGAACGTGACTACTGCACAGTACTGCTATGAACATCCCTCTCCTAATTTTCTTGACTAGGCTGATGTATCCGATGTGCAGGGAAGTGGCAAGCTGTCAGCATGAGTCCCTGTTGCCATTTGAAGGGGGTTTGATTGCCAGAAAGGGGATTTTGAGGTGTGTCTTTTCCTGGTGTTGCAGAAGGTCTGTGGGAAGGATATGTGAGAATACTGTGCTATTTCTAGCGTACTTTCTAGGACTGTAAGACCTCCCAGGATTGCTGTAGGCTGCTGGCCCATGATCGTGAGTAAAAGCCCCATAGAACTTCTGCAAATTCTGGTTTGGAGTAAAGAATGTTTTGATTTGAATAGTAATAATTGTTTCTGTGCAGCAAGATATTAAGATGTCTAAATATATTCAGTTACTCTATAGATTTCAGCTTCAGGTCAATTATATCTTGTTGTTTTCCCTATTGGATAAATAGAAATGCCACCCAAAAAAGGTGGGTACTTTGACTGGGATCAAGCCCTTCCTTAACCTTCTCTTTCTGAAGCTGAGGGAGCAAACATGCTCTCTCTGTAAGCCAGGATTTCTGATTCCAGTCTTGTTTCCTCAGAACTCTCCTGAGCACCTAACATTGTTCTTGAAATGGAGGTGCTAACACTGAACACAAGATAAAAGTAGCAGTGCAGTTTCCTTATACACCATATTCCTGATTGCAAACATAAGAATCCCAGTAGTACTTTTTCTGTGGCATTGTGTTTGCCTTCACTTGATGACCCCTATGGCAGCTAAATCCTTTTGTGACTTGCTGTTTCCTAATATAGTCCCACATCAGGTGTGTTTGGCCTTTGGTTCTTCAATAGAAGACCTTATGTTTGGCTGTTTTTGAACTGATTAATGTTTCCTTGAATCTAGTTTATAAATTGATCCAGATTACTGTGCAATAGTAACCCTTTTGTTTGCCCAGTTTGTGTATCATGTACAAACTTTTACCAGTGACTTTTTTTCAGGTTCTTGATAAAAATATTCTGTAATGCAGAGGCAAGAACTGACTTTTCTGGAACTTCACTAGACTACACAAATACTAAATGATGATTCATTTCTTTTGGGACTTTACCTTTTTTTTGTTTTAAAGTGCTGCAAAGTTGGTTTTGATATCATTATTGTTTAAGCAAAATGTTGTGCAATGTAAGTATATGTTTATGGAAGCTTGTTACAATCTTACATTCAGCAATCAATGTTGTAGTATCAGTTTGTTTTCCCCAAACAATACGAGATAAATATGACCAGATGTGCTGTTGTTTTTCTTGGAGTAATTTGCTTTTGACCGCTTAAAAGATGGAGCAATATGGGACTTTGTTCTCATATAGTAAGGCCATTTGTATGTTTTTATTACAATATATTCACACTGAGTGATTTGCTAATTGCACAGTGAATGTATGTCATGTGCAATGTAAGGAGACTTTGGGCTGGTGGACTTCCCCTTCCCCCTTGCCCAGTTTCTGTCCTTCATCCTCAGAGGGGTCTTTGTGAAAGTAGGTGCCCATGGAAACAAACCAGTGGTAGATGTAGGAGTGAGAACAGTGAGGAGAATAGGATTTATGGGTAGAGGCAGTAGAGGTACAGAAATTATGTCATTTCTGAGCAATATTTTTCCAATATTTTTCTCTGGGTGTGGTAAAATTAGTCAATACACCAGGGTGTGGGAAATGCAAAGCATGTATTCCTTCATGGCGCGTTACATGTCTGGTTCTGTTTTTAGGAAGAAGTATCAAAAGGTGCTAGCCAGTGTTGTTATAATCCAAAAGAACTACCGAGCATACTTCTGGAAGAAGAGCCTGCTGCGACTGAAGGCCTCTGCTGTCACCTTGCAGAAGCACTGGCGTGGCCGCCTGGCTCGCAGCCTCTACCAGCACCTGCTGCACCAGGAACTCAGGCGGAAGCAGGAAGCAGAGGAGAGAAGGAGGCAAGAAGAGGAAGAACAGATCAGAAGAGAGGAAGAGGAAAGACAATGGCAAGAAGAGGAGGAGCGTAGGAGGAAGCGGGAAGAGGAAGAGGTGAAGGAAAGGTACAAGATGGTATCTTGCACTTATAGTTCCCGAGCACTAAAGCTGCTGAGGTGTAAAAGTGGGTCTGGGGCACTGGTATGATGGTAACGCTGTAGCAGCAATTGCATGAAACAGTGTCCCAGTACCAAGGAGCAGAGTTGGGGTAGGCTGTGGGCAGCTTAGGGTAGAAAAGCATCAATGGTGTGTTTTTACCTCTGTTCTGTGTTTTTCTGATTTGGAATGTACATATAAAGGAAGTAATTTCACTGACTGGGCAGAGATGCATAATTTTCCCATTGCCTTTGCGGTGGCAAACAAAGTTTTATTCAGTCTTCCAAAATCTGGTGGGTTTAGCAGTGGGAGAAGGTACCAGTATCGTGGGTCTTGGTGTGTCCAATAAGCTGGGTCAGAGAGCAAGGCGGGAGGCGCATCTATGCTGCTACTGCAGTTCTTACACTCATGATGCTCTCCCTGCTGCTGTGTATCTCTCATCAGAAATGTAGGTATGTTGAGCGATCAGAAGGGGAAGGGAAAAGCTAATGTGACAAAAAGAGGCAGGCTGTGAGCAGTGACAGTACACCTCTTGAGAATCTCGCATTTCATGCATCATTTACTGTTCACTGCACGGCTGCCTACATCCTATCCATAGTGAATGTCTCTCTTAATAATCTTTTGTTTACAAGAAGCATAAAACTTCAACTATGTGATTATTATGTAAGTTTAAACAAATAATCCTGTGACATTTTAAGTTTTTCATAAAAAATTGGTTATGTTTCTTATAGGCTTTTGTTACATACTTGTCCCAAAGTTGGCTCTTGGCAGACTAAGACATGTGACAAGTATCAGAAAATTCTAAGGTCAGAGGCATGTCACAAGGAAAAGAAATTGTCTGCGGTTTCGTTGGAGACAGTAGGGTGATGTATTTTCTGGGCAAGACATGGAGTCAGTGACACCAATGATGAACAGTTTGGTCAAGGAATTTGTTGGATAACGCTGAAGGCTCTATTTTATCAATGTGCCAGTTTTCAACATCAGCAGCAGGAAGCTGTGCAAGTTCAGAATGTCAATAACTAGTTTGCAGATATCAAATGCTACAGACGCTATTTCAGGTCTAAAGTCCTCATTGTACTAAGCAGAGCTTGTCTCTACCTACTTTTAGGTAAAAGGACCTTTTTAGCTTAGTTGTTCTTGTGTGTTTCTGCACTTACCCTTTAGTTCTCAGGCCATGAAAGATGTGTTGAACCCAGCATAATTTTAAAGAAGTGTCAGTGTTTCTAGAAATCAAGTGAACTGCTTGTTTCACTTTCATTTTCTACTTGATGCTAAATGGCTTCATTCAGAGACAGTAGCCAAAAAGGTGCTAGCAGACCAACTTGGCTAAATTCTGAACTTCCATTTTACCTCGAAAATGAGGTGGAAGTCCACAGCAATTGCAAATGAGCTAATCTACCGAGAACAAGCAAAAAAAAACAATGCACATAGAGAAGGACCAAGGTGCAACCTGAGCTATAATGAACTAAAAGTTGGGATGTGGTTATTGTGCATACACTGCTAGTAAGGGGGGGACAGGGAGCAATTTGATCTACTGTTCTTCCTGTTCAACAGGAAGAAAAAGTTATAATATTGAGAAAACTGAGATGTTTGATGCTATTTTTATTTGTCTTTCACAAAAGGTTTAACTGTTGGACACTAAATGCAATTAGCACAGGTGTGCAGGCATTCAGAAACTAGCAGGGGAATAAAACATTAGAGAAGACTCAGATAAATTAGATTACAAAGAAGTTATCCAAACTTGGTGAAATTAGTGTTTAAATACTTTCCGAACAGGCCAAAGGTGTTTGAATCAATAGCTATTCTCTTCCACGTTCTTTGTGGCTAACAGTGTAGTTTTCATAAAAATGGAAAATTCCAAACCTAATGACCACCTTTTGAAATGGAAGAAGGAAAAATGAGGAAATTGTGAGCCAGTCAGTTTCAGGAAAATACTGAAACAAATAATCTAACAGTTGTAAATGCTTGATAGAGGAGTTAAGCACCAACATGATTTTCTGAAGCACAAACAGCATTAAAGTTACTTGTTTCCTTCTGTACTAGCTTATGACATGCCTTGCAGACACGGGAAAGCCATAGAGGGTAGGTGTCTTGACTTTGGGCAGGTAGAGGGTAGGTGAGGGCTTTGACATGCTATGAAAGTACTATAAGACAATATAAGGAATGTGGTTTGGAAAAAGAAATACATGATGCAAGATGAGGATTTGTGTTTTTACTGCATTGTATTATTGCATTTTAATCAGTAGACAGAAGTAGGGTTTTGTTAATGGGAGAGAACTCTTGAATGGAGCTCTTTCATGGTCTCTGCTGGATATGATACTAGTGCAATATTTTCATAGTAAGTTGGATGAGGAAATATGAATATCCTTATTAAGTTTGCAGGTAAAACTGGTGAGGGGCTGTAAGTATATAGATAGACGGGATTACAAGTCAAGTAATTTTGGCAAATTAAAGAAGTGGTCTGGAAAACGTAGGATAATTTTCAATAAAGACATGTATATCTGCAGTTATGAATAATCAAATGCACAGAGAGAGAAGGAGGAGTGCCTCCTTCAACAGCAGGAAGAAGGGCTGGAGGGTAAGCTGAGTATTAGTCACTAATGTCATGCTGTGTGAGAGGAGAAGGCAAATGCTGTCTATAAACAAGATTGTTTCTGTACGATGCGGGGGTGATTCTTCTGTTCCGCTTGGGACTGGTAAGACTTCAGTTGGAGTACTGTCCCTAGTTTTGGGTATCACGTTTCAGGAAGAGTGTGGGTCAGTTAGAGATGGGTGGAAAGCAGCAAGAAATATCAGAGGTCTAAAAAATGTGAGGAGCAGTTAGAGGAATGTAGATTGTAGGTGGTGTTCTTGATTTGTTTTAAAACAACTCCTCTTCTTGAAACATCATTTAAGACAGTTGCTTAACTCATGACTACTGTTCGAGATCTTTAAGTGGAGTTGGGACCATCTGGATCTCACTTATGTCAGCTTTCATTTATAAACATTTCCTGGGGTTTTATTTTTTGGGTTTTTTTTGATAGAGGGCAAGAGTGAGAGTCTAAAGGATGTTGTGACTTGCAGCTGCAATTTAGAATTTGGCTGGGAAAAGCTGCAGAGCTTGGGAAATAAATATTGTTGCCCTCCTGTTCTGCTTGAGGTTGTATTATAGATTTGAAAGTTACCATGGGCAGTCTGAATTTAGCTGCATAGTGATTGCCACAGGCAGAGTCTTCCATCCTGCTACAGCCTATCCCTGCTGCCTATGCATGACCCTGGCATTTTTCTGTTTACTAATTCAGTTGCTTGTAGCAAGCTCGCTATGGAGAAACTGGCCATAGTGACAGCTTTTCCTTGGAATACAACCTTTTCGAGGTGGAGATGCAGCACAATGGGGTAGTATTTTTTTCCTCTACTCATGTTTACTACCGAAGTCTGACCCTTAGAGCCTTTACTAGTAAACCAGGTTTTGCATGCCACTGAGAAGTTATGCAAGCTGGAGCACCCAGGTCTTCAGGACAGGAAGTCATCGGCTTAGTCATTTAACAAAGTAGAAAATTTTGGTAATTTTTCTGGGGCTTTAACAGAGTAAAAGTGAAATAAAATTCAAATTCAGTGCTGGTATTGGAGTAGTTCTATTCTGTTTTAAAAAAACAAACACAATTTCCTGGTATCTGTCCATTATGCATGTCCATCAACAGATGTATATTGTTTCAGAAGATTCTGTTTACGTTTATCATGAGTCTAACTGATCTGTCTTTCCATCACTGTTTCCAGTGTCCTTCCTAGTGTTCCAATTAATCCGATTTCCTGATTGATCTGAAAGTTAAGTGCATGGGGAAAATCTGTTGTATCCACAAAGGTTATGCCAACCACAGAGAATTGGATTTTTACTAAATTACAAAAGCTTTTAAATCAGTCTTAACAACAGGTACCTTATTTTAACCTTATCCATGGAGGGATGATGTGTTCATGTAATTCTGAAAACCTCATGTAGGAGAACTGGGTCTATCTCTGACTATTGTGTCTTATTTTTTAACAGAGAAAAAGAACAGCTGAATGCACTACTCCAGGTGGCCCAGGTAAGTTTCATAGTTATTCTTTTCTTATGTCTTCCCTTGAGTATCTGTGAAGGGTCCTTTATGGCCTGCATTTCCCCCTGGAGCTAATATTGCTATTGTGGCAACATGATTTAAAAAATCAGCTTTGAACAAAAACTTGAAGGTGTTTGACTTTGGCAGAGGTGCATAAAGTTAAGAAAGCAGTGTTGGTTTTTTTTTTTTTTTTTTCAAGGTTCATGTACCAGCTTGCATAGTTCCTATTTGAAAATTTCTGTGTTCGGTATGCAGCATCCTGTGTTATCTCTACTGCTTGAGCTTATTACATGACCTGGTGAGGTGCTACATTGTGACACAGTTGGTTTTGTTGGATTGTTGCCTGTAGCAGCTGAAATAAAGAGTAAAGCTCGCTGCTACCATGGCTAAAATAAACCCGTTGTAACTGATCTAGTTGTTGGTTCTTGATGTATCAAAGAGCAGACCACATATTCATAGGTGTGTGAAAACAGCTATCTTATTTTTTTTCCAAACCACTTGTTCCCCAGTTTCAGGCCAGCTCTGTTCAGGAGAGATGGCAGAGTATGAAAATGCATTTGTCTACAAGTAAGAGTCAAGTAGAGAAAAAGCAACAGAGTAACTGTAAAGAAAACAAGGAATGGGGCTTAAATAGGCCAATTCATTGGCTGCATTGTCACTCCTACCAGGAAGTACATTAAATCCTTGTGGAATTTATTTTTGCTTTTTCTTGTGCATGCATGTTTTCAAAATCTTCCATGGAGGGGAAGGCGGCTTTATTTTATAGGTAAACATCAGTGAAAGTTACCATTATCTTCTGCCTTCTAATTACTGTGTACTTGCTAGAAATTTCCTGTTACTTCAGTGTGCAGAATAGAGGAGGACAGAGTCTTCAGCAGCCAGCCATCATCCGTCCAGTGGCACTAAAGAATGCCAAGAAATTCTGTGTGGAGTTTCGGTGGGGTTGGAGTGGATACAGTCCTGCTTCATTGCAAATATCCCTTCCAGACCGAGATTCTAATGGTCAGATCCCCAACTTGGGAAGCAACAAAATCCCCAAATCTTTGTGTGAATTTCTGGGAAATCTTCAGCTCTTAAGCAGGCTATGGATCTGTATTCATATATAGTCACTTTCTCCCATATTTGTGTGTGTGTGAGAGATGGTTCAAAAGAGAGGATGGACTTTTATCAAATTGTAGTTTATAAAGGGCTGTAACATGAACAGCATACTCATGAGACAGTCTTCTAAAAATTCAGTGATCCCTGTGAGCTTCTTTGTATGATGCAGAAAGAAGGTAGACTGCTGGAAAAATTATGTACCTGAAGATCCAGTAGTTCTGCCTTTAGCTTTTACACCATTAATGATTGCAAGATATTTGGAGTCATCTTTTTGCAGATTGATCTTTTTGCAGTGTGACACAAGCACAGGATATTGGAAGAATGAAAGGTCCAGGCAAGGAACACATGTAAGTTGAAGCAACTGCTTTAACACTATTCTAAATTCTTTAAGGTGAAAGCAGTAAAAGCTGAGGAGGTAGATATTCCCCTGCAAGAAGAAGAGAGACGTCAGATGGAGGAGATCTTAAGACTAGAGAAGGAGATTGAGAAGTTGCAACAACAGAAGGAGGATCACATGTCTGTCATCTGTGAAAATGCCAGGAATGAAATCAATCGGCAACGAGAAGAAGAGATTCAGAGGCTGGAAAAGGAGGCTTCTAGAGTTGCCCAGGAGTTCTTGGAGCTGCTGGATTTTGGCCATCTAGATGAAAGTGTACAGAACTTAGAGCGTTCACTTTCTAGTGAGGGGACACTCAACATTGACTGCAGCCTGGTGGCACCACTGGCTGAAGAAGAAGTGGATGAGGGTTTTCATGCTGATGATGAAGGACGACTAACTTCCAGTTTGGTGGTCTTGAATCAGCATAGCACAAGAAACAGCAATAACTACTTAGAAGTTGCAGACACAAGCCATTCACATGTCCAAAAGGAAGTGGGAGAGATTGTTCCTGCTCCAGGATGGCCTGTGGAAAGAACCACTAGCCCCAAGGAGCAGAAAGCCCTATCTGACCCAGTAGAAAGCATTTACAGCACTGTCTCAGACACGCAGAGGAGTACCAGTGGAGAGGTGGGAGAGCCAGTATACACTCCCCCTCCAGATGTGGAGTCTGACTATGACCATGAGGAGTTTGATGGCTGTGGAGATGCAGGTAGTGCCTCAGCTGAGCCTCTGAATGGTGAGGAAGGTCTGAGACACTCCCATGGTACCAGCCTGGACTCCAACCGTGGCAGCCTCGACTCGGTAAGAATCCCTCCCTTCACCTTTCTGGACGTTAGGGTGACTTTGTTAATAAAAGCAACGTCCTTGCCTTCTTACTGTATGCCTGCTTGCTCTGGGTATTGTTACTAATATATAATTTTTTATTGCATCAGTAATCAGCTTGGAAGAAGGAAAGAGTCAGACAGACTGAAGGACAGAGGGCTTGTCTGGTGTCTTCTGGTACACAAGCTATCAAATATATACCTAGGCTATTTTAGATTGTTTCGATCACTGTATATTAATGTAACACCCTTTAGGATGACTGAAAGCAGGCAACTAGTATCTTGTAGGTGTATGTTCTGCCTTTGATATCACGGAACTAGCCTGAGCTTCCAGTGGAGAATCACAAGAAGAAACAGAAAAGGCTTAGGTTTGATTTGTTTCCATCACTAAAACTCTCTTTTTCTAGTCCTGTTACTGTTCAGAGTCAAGGGCGTGTTTTCAGCCCCTGTATACAAGTTTTAAGCTATTCTAAGGCTAGAAGAAATTACTGTGCTAATCCAGGCTGGGTCGTGGTGCACATAGCCGAGACCATTGGGCTTTTTCATTCCTACCACAGGGACAATGACAGGGTGGTAAAGCTGGGGTTTTAGTCTTGCGCTTGAAACATCTCATCTTAGATCCCACACAAGGCTCTAGACTTCCTGAGTACCCTCAGGCTAGTTCCTTAATAATACAACTATAAATTCCCTTACAGAACAGGATGTCAGATAAGCCCACAAAAGATTTTGAGGAGTTCAGGTGTGAAGCAAATGACAGCCATAAAAATGTCTCAGATGAACTATGTCCCTGAGAATACAGATCTGAACTACAAGATATATTTTGGAAAACAAATGAGTTTTTTTAAGGAATTCAATTTACTTGTTTTGTTATGGCAGATTGTGACCCTTCTAAAAAAATTGCATTATTTTTCCTGCTTGCATTTCCCTGATGTCAGTTGTCAGACATCAGGATTTTTTCTGATGTGATCTGCTTGAGTAAAGGTACTCTGTGGGCAGGTACTCACAAATTACTGTCAGGAAGTCTTCAAGTCATGACTCATTCTGTCACAGCCTAGGCCAGGTTTTGACATTCCTCTTAAAATGCCAATAGAAGTGGAGGGTTTTATGGGGCTCCTAATTGCATAAGAGTCATCGAAAAAAACAGTAGATAATATATCATGGCATGAGCCACAGGGAGGTATGACAGTAGCTGCTGATCCAAGAGTACCTGCTTTTTGAATCTTAATGGTGAGAGAGGGACAATGAAGGAGTGGAACAACAATGAGACAAAAGAGGAGCACAAAGGGGTCACAGAGAGAGGGCAGAAGGGAAAAAATGAAAAGAAGCAACATGCATTTGAGGAACGAAGATGTCTAAGGAGCTGCTTCCATTAGTATAGAATTAATAAAGCTGATCAAAGGATGTTGTATTTAAGGCAAAGGAAATGATAGGGTGATTAGGGAATTTGTGCATGAAGCACATTCTTATGGCTGAGAGCCATTATATAGTTGGAGAACAGGGATGAGTAAATACAGTACTATTATTTCTGCGATTTAGATCTTTGTTTTTAGGGTTCAGTTATCCTGGAATGTGCTTTTTTCCTAATCAACCAAAAGCAAGGCATTTCCTTGCTGGGCTTAGATTAGCGCTCCGTCTTATCCAGCGTCCAGGCCTATCTGCCAGAAAAGTCAGAAAACTTCTCCAAAATGAAAAATTTTCTCTTAATCCCATTAAATTAGATTTTGGACTGTGGGCTCTGCCTTAAATCAGGAAGTTTTATTACTGCAGGTAACTGGAGTTTTCTGGCCATATCCACTGCTGAATGTCACTCTCTTTCTGGTATGAAAATTCTGGAGACTCTTGCTTTAGGCATTAATGGGAAAACTATCAAGCCTCTGGTTTTACTGTATTGCTTTTTTGTAAAGAGATTATGTGTTGTTTTGCACCTTCTGACTTCTATAACCATGTTAATTTGCTCTAGTCCTCCTGCAGCCAGGAGAACCCAAGTAGCCTGTATTTCTTATTTTTCTTTTAGTTTCTGGACAGCGAAGAAGAAGTGGATGTTTATATTGATACAGATGAAGAGTTTTGTAATGGACGAGTCACTCTCTTCAATGGCTCAGGACCACCCTATTTTCACAGCTATCTCTACATGAAAGGTAAGCAGTTTTAGCTGAAGCCATGGAAGGATGGAATCCAGGACACCCTCTTTTCTCTTCTGTTTCTCTGGAATCATCATCTTCATTTGCTCTTAGTTCTCTGTTCGTTCTGTTTTTCTCTTCTACTTTTATTTAAAACAAGCAAATAAAACAAAGAGCTAGGAGGTGGGTGTCAGGGAATTAGATTTGATATCTTTGCCACTGAGACCTAATTGTGTGCACTCGATATGGGCTTAAATGACTCTTTCTGATCTACGAAACTGAAGACAGCACAAAAATATTTGAATAGTGCATGTATTTCTATGTTTTTGTGTTTGTTTCCCTAGTTTGTCCTGCTTTTAATCTGTCCAAAGTTAAGCATAACCATGTTTCTTTCCTACAGCTCCTTTGTTTCGTGTAGGAACTGAGGAAGCAACTAAGTGCCCATGAAGCAGGATCAGAATGAAAGCATGGCCCTTGTTGCATGTCTGATGGAATCTTGCTCTCTCGCTTTTCAGGAGGTCTCATGAACCCATGGAGGCGGCGCTGGTGTGTTCTGAAGAATGAGGCCTTCATGTGGTTCCGCACCAAGCAAGAGGCACTGAAGTCAGGCTGGCTCTATAAAAAAGGTGGAGGCATGTCAACACTTTCACGCCGTAACTGGAAACGCCGTTGGTTTGTTCTTCGAGAATCCAAGCTGATGTACTTTGAGAATGATAGTGAAGAAAAGCTGAAAGGGACAATTGATATCAGAAGGGCAAAGTGAGTGAAGAATAAAAGATCCGTTTGATCCCTACTATTCAGTCTCTAAATCAATAATGAATTGTCCGGTGCTGCCATTTCACTAGGCTATGTATCTCTCATAGGGCTAGTAGAATCAGAAACATAATGGAAGGAAAAGACAATTAGAGCTTCTAGTTTTACTCTGGAGGGAGTCAGGAATTACTTGATAGTTCTTTTTTCCAGTCTTGCGTTTCATAATCCAGCAGAAGCTCTTTCCAAGCCATGGATGTTGCCAGACCAGTAGGGGCTAATTAAGTACATACCCCATGCATTCTCTCCTACCCTGGCTCCATCTGTTTCCTGGCTTCTCCAGGCATTTCACAGAAGTGGTGTGATGCTCACAGTGGGTTATGAGTTTGGCAGTATGTACTGTGCCTTTTCACTGCCATAGCCAGTTCCTCAGTTCCTGCCGTGAGAAAGGAGAGACTAGTCACCTGTTAGCATTATGTGGACCTGTAAAGTGCCAAAAAACTGGTGCATCCCACTTTGTAAACACTGCTGTATATCAGTCTCCCTGTGATCTCTTCTTCCATCTAGTTTGCTGGTGTCTTGAAGAAAATCCATAAGCTTTGCTTTTGTAGTATATTAACTGTACAGATAATTTTAAGGGGACTCTAAAAGTCTAAATGTGTATTGGAGGACTTTTGTCCTTCTGTCAGAGTTATGAGCCGTCTGAACCAGCAGTTTTCCTTCTGTATGGTATACAGTACAATATGAAAAAAAAATGGCCAGGTGGAATTTATGCCTGTAAAAGGTTTTCAGTTTTGACTCTTGTGATTTGCTGTGTTCCAGAGAGATTGTGGACATACATGAAAAGGAGAATGCCTTGGACATTGTGACAGAAGACAGAGTTTATCACATTGTTGCAGAGTCACCAGAAGATGCCAGGTATAAGAGGGAGTTTTGTTAGGTTTCTTCATTTAGTGCAGGTCTGACACAGCTGCATATGGGAGAGCCTGGGAAACATATTCACTTCTCTTTTGCTGGAGAAAAGGAGGGATTAATTCCAGGGTGTCATTTTGTGCTTACTGGGAGGTACCACACCTACTTTGGGGACTCCCTGTTGCAGCTACTGAGATGGTGGTTCAGCCTATCAATCAGTCACAGGACTGCCACCTTCTTATGTGACTGTGAGCTTGCTGAATTCAAGGGTTACTTCAGGAGACACTGAAAACCTTAATATAAACTGGAACATCTAATAGCTGATTTATTTATTGAATGGAATATTGAATCAAACAAAAAGTCTATTCATGTTGTCTGTAAATGATTGTGAGAGCAGCTGGATTTCATCCACGAGACAGAGAAAACACTGCGTCTTATCAGAGTCTGTAGTGTCATCTGATAAAATCTTCCCAGTGTAAAGCAAACAAATGACTCATGTCCTTCCTTCTTGGTGTCCTGGCCAGGCAGTTGGAATCAGTTGTTTAAGGACAGATTGGACAACCTGTTCCAGCTATGCAAAGCCAAGTTAAGAGGTTACTGTCCCTAGCTCATGTCTTCCCACTTGTCCCACTCTTACCAAGGCTTTTGCTCTCTCAGCCCAGCCAGTGTAACTGTTTTTCTGATCTACTTTAATCTGATTCTGTGAAGTTGTTTAGATTCTGTTGTTATTTCATTTTGAGTGTAAGGAGAGCAAGAGGGAAGGCCATTGGAGCCAAATTAACAGAAATAGACTAACATCCACATGAACAAGAAACAGGCAAATTCAAGGGGCAGTTGCTGAATTAACAGTAACTTCTTAACCTAGAACTTCCACAACAGCATGCCCTAAGATAACATTGCAGAATTGCTACGACAAGTGTAAACCAAATGTGGCCTCTGTCAATCTCATGTCAGCCTCTTTTCTGAGGGAGAAGAAAGCACCAACACTTGCACTAGAAAAGGGCAGATTATCAGATGTCGTAGAGTATCCAATTTGAGAATCCTCCATGGAGTCTAGATGTTTGCTGATCTCACTGGAAGCTGCAGATAAGAATCTGCTTGTTCTGCAACAGAGATTAGCCTCCAGATATGTCTGTAACAAGAAGCTCTTTCACAGACAAATAACCCATAAAAAAAGCCCATGATTAATAGACAGCCATGTGACTTTCAAGTTTATGAACAGATCAGAGAAAGACTTGTTAAGAAGGCTCCCAGGCACCTCTAGGACTCTAGTCCAGAAGGATTCCCAACTGACCCTGTCGTTACAACTGCTGTATGCTCATCTCAGTCTGCTGGCATGTGCTCCCTGGTAAGGCCACTGCCTGCCTACAGATTCTTGAATAGCAAGTAGAAAAATGGATTTTGCAGGAGCAGCTGTTGGTGGGTTGGAGAACGTGCACAGAATTTTCATGGATAAATAAGGAGGAAGGAAGGCATTAGAATCTGGAATGATCAGCCCAAGAGATATTTTGAAGCATAGTTCTCAGGAAATTGTGAATGAAGACATTTCCCCGCTGGCAGCTTTCCAGGTTCTTTGATCATATTCTAGAGCGAGTTTCACTACCCAAATCTTGACTTTGAGTCTGTTTTGATTGCCAGTGGTTGGTTTAATGTCCTGAGCCGAGTACACAGCGCTACAGCGCAGCAGCTGAGGGAAATGCAAGATGAACAGGCAAATCCAAAGAATGCTGTGGTGAGTTACTGTGCAAGCAGTCTGTGGGCATGCTTAGAGTCCTCTGTGTTTAACTGTTTTGTGCACATTTTTTCCAGCACATATGGTGCTGTAGTTCATGAACAGTATAAGAAAGTTGGAAAATTATTATAAAGGAACAGTAAAGCTGATGGGCAAGAGGGTAGGAAGTGGGGAAGATGGTGGTTGTGGTGGGTGGCTCAGCTTGATCACCCATAGCTCTCTTTAGTTTGAGGGGAAGAAGGGGGGCTGTATCATGCTGTATTTAAATGGGATTGTGGGACTAGTCTCGGTCACAGTTATTCCAGACAGAAGATATGTAGTTGGGAAGAAAATTGTATTTTGCAAATACTGAGATACTAGCAAAGGTTATTTCGAACCTTCATAATGTTCCCTTTAAATTTGTAGCACTCTTCCCTCCAGTCCTGTGGAGTCCTTGCATATAATCTCACATTGTTTAGGAAGCAAAGATGACTCACTCATGTGTTTCTCATATATTCATTTCTACTGAAGCTATTGGAATTCAGAAGAATGTTTTCAGTTCCAGTCCTATTCACAAATGACAGTGTCTGTAATTTAAGATGCAAGCATTCTCTTATCTGTGTCTTTCTCACTGTACAGGGAACCCTGGATGTTGGGCTTATTGACTCTGTCTGTGCTTCAGATAATCCTGATAGGTAGGTACATCAACGTGACTGTCTCTTAGATCATAAATTCTCTAACATATTTTTGTGGGTAGGTGCAGGTTTTCTTTGCATTTTACATTTGTTTAAACTCATCAGAACTTATCTCCAAGCAAATAAACATAACTGAAGTCTTCAGTTTATTTCAAGCTGTGCCACTTCACAGACACGAAGTTCACAGAATTATTTTCTATGAGTCAAAACGTCTCCTTTCCCTCTTAAAAGTGGAAACATCAGAATCTCAATGTGAAGAAATTATGTAACATATTACTAACACTGAACAAAAATGTCCAGCAAAAGCAGCAGTTTCAGTTTTTCAACAGAGTAATTTTAAGTTAATCTTGTAAATTAGGGGAAAGAAACAGCATTGTGGAAGAATAATAGATGAATTTAGAAATCTGTACTCTTCTTGAAGTCTTTGCAGTGCAACAGAGCACAAACCTTTAGTTCACAGGTTGGTTAGTTTCAGAGAAGAGATGATGGGACATTTCCTGTCACTTTATGTTAACATTTGATTATTTCCCACAGTGTTAACAGATTCAGCCAGGGCAAAGATTCTTACTACAGTGCCAAAATAAAATGTTAGCTATTAAGTTTTTTATGTCTGTGGTCTGTTTTTCTCAAATAGTTTGCTAGGACTTCGGGGTTACTAGTTTAGAAAATGCATATCTCAGTGGTGAACTAAGATTTCATTGATCAAAATGTTTTAGCCAGTTCTCAGCCTGGGTTCCTCATAGTTGATCATCTGCGTACTAGTAAAAAGCTAGGCACAAATAGTCAACTGAACAGTCAAAGCTTGTTCATGCATGTGCTGAGATACACTGCTGTGGAATATCAGTGTTTGAATCAACATTAAACAGATTCTGAGGAGATTGCTTGTTTTTTAATGAAAGTTTTTATGCATTTATTTTTACCTTTGGCTTCATATTAGCATTCTGCTTCCCCATTTCTCTGTTTTCTCATAGAAATCCATGTTTGCTTTCAAAGCTTTCTGAGTCTATCCTCTTGGAACTGGTCTCTTTTTTTTTTTCCATTTTCCTGTAAAGCATCAATTCTGTGCCAAACTGTAAATATTCTTTTGGTAGGACACATTTGTCTGTTGCAAGAGAAGGTAAAGTCATCTAGGATCAACATAACTCTTGTTTTGTCAGGATCAGCTCATCCTTTTTAAAACCAATCTCAGACTCATTTTATCTGTTCATGCTGGGATCTGTGTCTGCTATTGAATCACTGGTTTTAATAAGTAGGAGTGGCTGTGCTAGCTCAGCCCAGTGGTACCAGCACTAGCTCAATCCAGTCCAAGGGTAGGAAAAAAATCCTTTGCTTATGAACCCAGGGCATTTTACAGCTAGGTGGTCATTAGCTAATGCATGTTTTCTAGTCTTCAGAAATAGCTTCTAAAAGATGTTTAATTCCATTTATCTGGTTTCTGCATTTATCAGTTTGCAAAAAAACTACACATTTGATGCTCTGAAGTGCTTCTACACTTCTCTGTAGTTTGTAGTCAGAGAATCTTTCTGTGTTGTTTATGGGAAAGTAGAGGGCGTGGCTTTGGGTATACTATGAGTTGAGATATTTGTATGGTTAAAACTAATTTTAATGCTTTTATTTTCTGGCAGACCAAATTCTTTTGTGATCATCACAGCAAATCGTGTCATTCACTGCAACAGCGACACCCCTGAGGAGATGCATCATTGGATCTCCCTGCTGCAGAAACCAAAAGGCGAATCTAAGGTGGATGGCCAGGAATTCCTCGTAAGAGGTAAAAGGAAATGCTTACATTTACAACATGTGAAATTCGTCTTCCATTTGTGATCTGAGGGAGAGTTTTGATTGCAGTTAATCCAACCTAGGGTTTAGCTGCTCCCCCAAAAGAATCATTCTCTGCCCCTCTCCACCTTCCTGATCGCTGCTTGCCACGTCCTGTGTTGTGCTGACTCTGATCCAGTTCCCTGTCGGGTGGATTCAGAAAGCTAAAGCTGGAAAAAAATAAGTACTTCCTTACACATTTTAGTTTTCTGATGTTAATTCTGTAGCCTATTTCAACATGTCCAGCAAATGCTGTCAGGGCATAGGAGGGAGCATGGCTGCTGTTTAGGAGCAGCTGGCTTAGATTGGCTATAACATGACACTGCAGCTTCTGTTTTCAGAAAGCTCTGTTCCTTCTGACACCTGTCATGTAGAAAAGGAGGGAGTGAGGTCTGTGTGATATTGCTGCTGTCTTCAGCTAAACAAACTAACCTCATTCTGGTAGACACAGTGAGCTGAGAATAATTCTCTGAGGCTGAGCAAAAGATTTAAATTATGTCTCTAATTAGAGCTTAGTTGGAGGTGGAGGAGCTGATGCATGAGTAGTGATCACACACATATTACAAAACATTCCCCCGTTGTGGTAATGCGGGAGGACATGGTCACCAAAGAGTGGCATAAACCTTCCATCCTAGTGAATGATGCAAACCAGATTATCAGACCACAGTATGAGTACCTTAAATTCAAAATACTTAATCGCAAGGGAACAGTTCCTTTTATCACATATTGGTCATTAGTTAAAGGAAAAAAGGAGTGCTGCTTTGCAAAGTTGATGTACACTCTGCCCTTTTCAGTAAGATAGCTGTGTCACGATGGTGTAGACACAAAGGCATATATTCAGGAGGGTCTGTCTCTTTTTATTTCTTTTATATGGAACCTCTGGGATCAGTCCTACATTCTTTGGACTTTTTGCCTTTGACACTGATTTTTACAGCTTTGAAGAGAAAATTGCCTTTGTGACAGCTTTAGCAACACCAACTGTCATTTTTTTTCTTTTGTTGTATTGAATTTTCTTTTTCTTTTTTTTTCTTTTGTGAGGAATCTAAGGGAGACAAATTACTTTTCCTGACTGTGGAAAGAAGAGATGCATGTAATGCTTACACTGCTAGAAGACATGTACCACCAAATTGCTTCCACCAAAGTTTGGATGGGCATTTGGCATCTCTTTCAAAGAATGAATAGTAAATTATTCAAATGTTTGTGCTTTGTGAGGGAACCATCCTGAATAGAGGTGGTGGCAAATTAAACTACATATCATTGATAAAAAAAATACATAGGGCTAAAGGGTGGAACAGCTCTGTGGAAAATTTTGCACTGATTTCTTACAGCGACTGTGCAGGATGCTGCAATAGCTGGTAAAGCAGAGCTGGCAGGTCCCAGTATGAGCCTTTTGCAGAGAGGTGGAGTTCTGGTGCCAAGTTTAGAGAGCCATCAGGCAAGAGACAGGATTGCTGTGGTGTGTTCCATTGATGTGTTTGTGTTCCTGCGCCAGGCTGGCTTCATAAAGAGGTTCAGAGCAGCAATAAGATGTCCTCTCTGAAGATGAAGAAACGCTGGTTTGTTCTGACAAACACTGCCCTTGATTACTACAAATCATCTGAGCGCACAGCTGCCAAGCTCGGCACGCTTGTACTCAACAGCCTCTGCTCCGTGGTGCAGCCCGATGAGAGGGTCTTCAAAGACACAGGTAAGAGGAAGAAAGCAGTGGTACGTAAACACCATGTGTGGAGTTGCTTGAAGAAGGAATGTGTAGGAATGTAATGGTATGTCGTGTTGAGAAGATGATCTTGATGTTATCTGAGGCTCTTTTTCTGGCTGCAACCATCTTTTGTTTGAGCCCCGCAGAAACTGTAAGATACTTGTAAAAGGAGGAGTGGTGTGTAGGTGACAGTAAGTCCCTCACGCCTGACGGAGATACATAATGCTGATGTTTTTTGACTGACTAGTGTCACTGTTATATCTAAGTGTTTCCCAGATAGGGAAAGGGGTATGAGTTCTTACAGCTGATACTATCATTACCAGCACATCTCTGTAACGGTCACTTTGTAGCATGACCTACGTTTGTCTCTGGGGTCAATGTTATTCACTTAAATAACAGCAATGGCTTACGCTGTAAGTCTCTTTTGTAGCATCACTCAACTTGTTAGAAACAAATGATGACAAGAGCTGTATTTGCTTTCTGTGCAGTGCGGCACAGTTCTGGGAAGGCAGGATCTGGCATGATCCTCCATTGCACACCTTATGAGTTCGGGAGGGAATACAGGTTATGAGGTGAAGGATGAACCCCCCCCTAGAAGAAGGTGAACCTTAGAACAAGACTTGAAATACTGGACATTTGAGTAGTGGAGTTGCTTGGGATATTTTTAAAAAGGGTTGGAAGCTGGGTGCGCTTAGTGAAGTGAGAGAAAGGAAGTTTCTTCTGCTAACTCACAAGAAATCATTGACATTTTTGATCTCAACAGATGTTTTGGGCTGCCTTTAGCAAGTGAATTGCCATTGCCTTAACGTGTTCTCTCAGTTTATGTCAAACACACTTTTTTAAAAATTTATGAGAATTGATTTGGCAATCTTACTGGGTGCTGTGTTTAGACCGGTCATTTTCTGAGTGATTAGTAACACAGTGTAGCCCAAACCTTGTTTGTGAAAGTGAGCTGTCAGATTGGCAGGGAAGTGCTCACGTTATGCTGCAAGATACCTTGTATCTTGAAAAGCTGTCTTTGTACCAAAACCTGGATTGGGACCTTACTGCTGATAAATGTGATTTGGGAATGGGGGATATTAATGTCTATCTATTCAGTTTTAACCAGAAACACCATATGTTGCTATCAAAGCAGCAAAGGTATTCCTGAGCTTCATGCTACAGACAAAAAGAGAAAGTAACATGGAAGCAAGTTTTACCTTCCAGCTTCTTTGTTTCTCCACAGGCTATTGGAACATCATTGTCCATGGGCGAAAGCACTCCTACAGACTGTACACAAAGCTGTTGAATGAAGCTATGCGCTGGGCCTCTGCCATTCAAGGTGTCATTGACAGCAAAGTTCCCATAGAAACACCTACACAGCAACTCATTCGTGACATCAGGGTAGGTGGCATCATGCTTATTCCCAAGAGAGCTGTGAACAGCCAGATCACTACTGGCCGTACCCTGTCATTACTGAGAAATGGAGTTACTGTCTTAGGAAAAAAAAGAAAGAAAATAAAAATAAATTATTGCTTAGAAATCTGAGTGTTTGTGCAACTAAATAATCAAATCTTAACATGAATTTTATTTTGAATTAGCATGTGAACTGATTGACATAAGTTTAGGCTACAGCTGCTGTATAATTATAGATTGCATGCAGAATTACACCGTTAAGCATTTGGAAATCCCTGATGCATCTTTTCCCTAAGCATCCTCTGGACACAAATAGAAAAATTTCCATTCCTACCAGCTGTGTGACTTTGCTGTAGCCTAAAGTCTTCTCTGCACCTTAGGCTTGTGTGGTTAAATAGCAGACTGAAGAGTGGAAAGAAAATACTTTTAAAAAAATAGTTGTGCCACTGTAACAGGAGTAATTTTTGTAAAGGCCTCTTTCCAGAAGCTCTGGCAAATTAAGTTTGGAATCATATTAGAAGACAGACCAAAACATATTTCAGATGAAATGTACATGCAAAAATACACATTGTGATGAGCTCTAAACTGGATGCTGTTAGACAGTAATTACTCAGGAAGAAAGAGGTGGAAGTGATTGTGGACGGTCTTGGAAAAATTCAAGTTAGGGTTCAAATGGAGCATTGAGTATTGAAGGGAAGGAATATAGGATAAAAGGTGGAAGAATGTGATACCAATGTGTATGGTAGTGATGGGCCCAGGTTTTGAAAACCATGTGCATTTTGGTTGTCTGTTCTGTAAATACATACAGTACAACCAGGCAAATGCAGAGAGGACAGGCTATTGTTATGTACTAAACATGGTGGGTCTGTGGTCACAGATCATTAACCATTTTCTGTTGAAAATCTGAAGGATATACCAGGGAGAAATCATGCTGTACATGCCTATTACATGCCTGCATTAGGTATCAGCCACAAGCCACATTTGAAGTGAAGATGCTGCGCGTAGTGACCTTTGGTACAGCTAGTCTTATGTTTAGTTTTCAGAATAGTGTACAGAGTAATTTTTATATGTGAATTATGTTTTGGTTACCTAGTCCCTCTATGGATATCCAGAAAATTACGTAAAGGTGGTTATGCTTGAACCTAAATGTATAAGGAACATCCTGTGAAAGACTGTCCCCATTTGAGGATAATTCTTTTTTTTTTTTTCAGGAAAACAGCACAAATTTGGAAGTAGTGGAGCAGACGTATAGGAGGAATCCTATCTTGCGATATACCCAGCATCCTTTGCATTCCCCATTGCTCCCACTACCATATGGGGATGTTAGTGTCAACTGTAAGTATTTTACCTATGTGACTGAATTTGCTCACATTTTGAGGATCAATGTGGAGCCTGAGCACCACAAAAGTGGCCTGTAAGCTCTCTCTGTGCAGGTGAAGTAGGGCTAGTGTAGCCCATGTGGTTCAGAGAAGGGGACCAGCCCCTTTCTCTATGTGGAGTGTTTTCTATATCCAGTGCCTTATATCTTAAAGTAAATGAGGGCAGGTAGTTTTTCATCCATCCGGGGTGTGTGCAGACTGTCATCCTTGAGCTGCAGCTGGGTTGTGAATGGCTCCAGTGCAAATCCTACAACAGGATTACATCATGCAACTGGCAGTGGGATAGCACTCATACAGAAGCTGCTGTAAAACCACACTCAATGAATCCTTTCTTCAAATGCTTCAGGAACTAGACTAGACTGTTTGATAGGCCACCAGAAAACCAAAGTGATTTGCTGATGATTCCAGACTGTTTGGCATACTAAAACTGAAAGCTGCTGCTGAAGACCTATAGAAGAATCTCTAAATTAATTTCTTTTCAGAAATAATTTCAATCCGGATATGCAAAGCAACATGTATGGGAAAAACAGTCTGCCACAGAGGCAGTGATCTAATTCTGCTTAGGAAAGTGAACACCAATTTACATAGCTTTATGAAAATGTCAACTCTTGTGCTGAGTACAGAAACAAAACAACTAAAAGAAAGTCTTTGTGCATCTGTACTGATGTATCATGCACCTGTATCTTGAATACAGGATGCAGTTTGGCCTTCCACATTTTAACAAAGACACAAGAGAGGTAAAAACCTACCCGAAGGTGATGAAAGACTAAATAGAGCAGGACTCTACAGCATCAAAAAGAGGGTTTTAGGGCTGAAGGACTGTAATGGAGAAAGTGAAAGGGGAATAGCTGATCACTGTCTCTCGTGATACAAGGATCAAATTAAATGGCAGATTAAAAGCACCAAAAATGTCGAAATTACAGAGGAAGTAGCTACACTGAGGAACGTATTGCTACATGGCTGTGTATTTGTATTGTACAATTAATGCATAGTCACTGAGGAAGCAGTGTCTGTATGGGGGATTCAGAAGGACCTACAGCCCCAGACATGTGCAAAGGAGAATGAAGCCTGCAGCAGTATGGTAGTATCACATCCCGCTGAGCAATTCCAAGCAGACATTTGGGTGCTTAAAAAATGGGACCAGTATTAGTGTAGGCATTTTAAATCTAAACAATATGTAAAAGCTGCATCTGGGGTACAACAACTTGGCAAAATTTTGTGTTGGCTCAGAGGTCAAAGCTAATACAGGTGCAACACAAAATTGTGGAATTACGTAAGCCAGGCTTCAGTGTCTGCATTCAGGCACCTAAACTGTGTTAGCGACCCTCTGCTCTCAGGTGAGGAGACAGTTTACGTGGAGATGACTTTCTGCCACCCCTTCACCTGTGTCTGCAGATGAGGTGCCAAAAGCTGTCTCTAGGTACCTGAGCTGAAGCTTGAACTAGATTTCAATACAAGTTTCCCTTAAAAACATTACTCTGCTTTTCCATACAGTACATGGGTTTGCAGTGGTGGCAGGTTAGATGTTGGCAAATACTTACTAAAACTTACACATTTATGAATTTTGAATTTTGAGTATTAATTTAAATTCAGGAGACGAGCTAATGCTCAGGTTGCTGTTCCTCTCTGACAGACTAGTACAGTTGCTAGTAGTGTTGCTGGGCCAGTAGAAAATTAAGGAGATTCTCACCTCTTGTCACCTTTGTGATTGCTCCCCAGTGCAACAAGAGAAGGGTTACAGCAGCTTACAGGATGAAGCAGTGAAGATTTTTAACTCTCTTCAGGAAATTGAGACAGTGTCTGACCCCATACCTATTATCCAAGGCATTCTGCAGACCTGCCATGATTTAAAGCCCCTTCGTGATGAAGTGTACTGTCAGCTCATCAAACAAACGAACCACATGCCACATCCCAACAGTACTGGGAATCTGCATCACTGGCAGCTGATGTCATGCATGAGCTGCACTTTTCTGCCCAGTAGAGGGATCCTGCGCTACCTCAAGTTCCACCTTAGAAGGTACGTGTCCTCATTTGCAGCCTGTTTCCTTTCTCTCTGTTTATCTTTCACTGCCTATTGTAGTTATCTGCTTCGCACTCCTGCGCAAACATCTTCCTGTGGTGTTGTAGCCTCCTACCTTTGTGTACAATTCTTGCTATTGGTTGTTCCATTGTATTCAAACTCCCCCCTTGCCACCCATCTGTTGTGTCAAAAGCATGCAAAAAGTAAGGCTACCCAATACAATACACTGAAACTCTTAAAGTGAATTCACAGCTGATCACCTACTGGTTACTAATGTCCCTTTAAATATTCTCAACTTGCAGGAAAGGTGAGAAATGTGCTTTCGTATTCATTGAAATTTGTACTGCCTTGCAGCTGCCATGGTCAAAATGCGTACTGTGAAGTAGTAGATATACTATAAATTCAAATTGTATTTTTTTTCCAATATTTGTTTTCTTAACTAAGCACATAATGCTTACCATTTGTATTTCTGGTCTGCTTTAACCTCCGATTTTCATGAATTACATGAAAATGTACTACATTACATTTCTTCCCAATTTATGTTTAGCATGTAATGCAGCTTTCCAAAGCAGTCTGCATTGGGGCTGAGTTGCAGCCATGCAGCCTCACTCCATTGATTAGTGTTGAGAAAGACCAATAACGTCTATTTGATTCTTTCCAAGCTAGAAAAGAGTGAGATTAAATTCTTGACAGTACACCAAATAGTTGAGTCTTTCAGACATCCAAGGCCTGGTTCTAAGAGATGCTGAGGAATACTTCATGTTGCCATTTCATGTTTTTGTCACTGGCACTGTAGGTAATGTTATGCTTAGAACTCCTGGCCTTGGAGGGAAGAGACCTTGTACCAGCATCTGTTTCCTACCTTCCTGATTCTGAAAATTACTGTAGAAGTAGCTCAAGCATAGCCAGCAAATTAAAAAATCAATTAAGAATAAATGAAAAAATGTTTACATTTGATTTTATAGTTTTTAATATCAGTTTTGTAACTTGAGATAGACAATCCTGCTATCTTCAGAGAGTTTGAACTGCTTATTTCATATGTTGCTGGGAAATGCCACTGAAGTGACCGTGGAGTGACCAGTAAAAGCAGGCTGTATGGCTTAGGAAATAAGCAGGTGCGTACTTCCTGTCGTTGTACTTAACATCACCTATCTCTGCTGGACTCTTCATGTATAGTAGTCCAAGTTAAAGTGCTTGTTTTCTGGGTCAATGTGTAATGGGTGTTTTCTTTTTGTTTTTGCTTCTCTTTACAATTAGGGTAAAAGACCTCTTTCCAGGCTCAGAAATAGACAGATATGCGCAATTCATTAGTGATTCCCTGAAGAGAACAAAGACAAGGGAGTTTGTGCCCTCCCAGGAAGAAATACAGGCTCTTCTCACCCGTGAAGAAATGACCACAACTGTGTATTGCCATGGCGGTGGCTCCTGTAAAATAACCATCAATTCCCACACAAGCGCTGGGGAGGTAATGCATTAGTAGCATTTATCAGATGTAAGCACACATCTGTGTCTGGATGCTGAGTCTGTCAAGAGGACTCCTTTTTCCCATTCATATCCAATTTCTCATCATTATTTTGCAATTAATATTTTTTTACTGTATCTACAAAGTCTGTAGGGAATGCTTGGCTTATGGAATTATTTGGAATTATGCAAAGCCAATTTGCAGGTTGTAGAATATCACTTAACAATTGTGTTGGAAAGTCTAAACACTTTTGGTGTTCTGCCTGTTGGAAGAATAATAATTCTGTAGAATTGTTAGACATAGTTTTCTGGACCATTTCAAGACATCATAAGTGTAATCCTTTTGGAAGGGATATTCTGGCAGTAACTTAATTGTTAGCAGGTCAGAAGCAAGATTCCAGCCTATGGTCAGCATTTCTGTGTGAACATTAGTGCTTATCAGAGGTAAAAATAGTAAAGAGTGGAATTATTACTAGAGGAACTGAGAGTATCATAGTGACTTCGAAATCCATAATGTGCTTACATCTTGAGCAGAGTTCTAATTCCCCGATCTCCAAAAGGGTAGTGGAGATTGAAAAGGACAGTGAAGTTGGGGATATGTAAGTAATGACTTCCCTGCAGGGAATTATCTTTGAAACAAAGATAGCCAAAGGATAAATGTGACAGAACTCTATGAAATTTTGAGTGTCCTGAAGAACTGATTTGTCATCGTGAAAGTGTATGTAATACCTACTCTATGATCTGTGTCTCTCTAATTTTGCAGGTGGTGGAAAAGCTGATCCGAGGTTTAGCAATGGAGGACAGCCGTAATATGTTTGCGCTCTTTGAACATAATCAGCAGGTGGACCGTGCTGTTGAGAGTCGGGTGATCGTGGCTGATATCTTAGCCAAGTTTGAGAGGTAGGAGAACATACCATAAAATCTCTGCCTCCTCGTTGGATATAATACTGGGTTAAGTGATAGGATATTCAGGTAGTTTTATCCAAAGCAACTGCAGTGATTCAACAGTTGACTCTGGTTTGAACTTCCATTTAGTAAGGTTCAAGGGCTTTTCTCGCTGTACAGAAAGCAGTGTTCATGTCTATTTCAGTGATAAAGAAGCATTCCTTATCTGGCTCATCAGGTCAAAATTAGTTAAGGAAGAGTAGTGGTTTACTGGTAGAGCTCAGAGAAGGCTTGCTTACGTCTGATGATCTTGTCAATTTACATCATAATAGCTACATCTGAAGAGAGAGCAAAGATTTGGGTGGGCATAGAAATGCAGCTCTAATTTCTTACCATGGACTGTGATTTTGTTGCAAGACATACAAGGAAAGCAATGAATTGTGAGGGAAGCTGGCAATGCAGTTTTCTATTTTATATCTCTGTTCTAAAGACAAAAATTAAATTGGTCCAAATGATGGCAAGATGGTGTTTTCCAGTCACAAGATTACATGGAAATCGTGAAAGTCAGAAAAAAAGTGTCTTGCTTCCCAACTCTTGGATTTATCTAGAACCACTGATCAAATTTTTTGATCAACCATCTCTGATAACAAATTTGTGTCCTTCTGAATCCAAATTTCATTTAACTCGGAGGAAAAAATGGAAACTGCCAGAAAAGTCTGCTGCACTGATGTTGTCTTGGTAAATTAAGTAGTTTGCTATGCTCTGTCTTTCAGAAATCCAGGGGTACTTTCATATTGTGTCTCGCACTGTGGACATCCCAGCGCTGTGGTGCATCTGGTTACTGTTTCTTTCCCCTCTGATTCTCTTTCCTATCGTACAGACTTGCTGGCTCTGAAGAAGAAGAGGAGGAAGGACAGTGGCAGCTGTATTTTAAGCTTTATTGCTTCCTGGATATTGAGAATGTTCCCAAAGATGGGGTGGAGTTTGCCTTCATGTTTGAGCAGGTAAGCTGGCTCTAGGAGAATAGTTTGGTTTCCAGGGTGGCAAAAACACATTAAGAGTATACAGAAAACTGTTTGTCTTTGCATTAGAAGTTGGAATGTTGGTTTGAACAGAAAATTTCATTGTTGGATTTTTGCCTGGAGTCTACCAAACAGATATAGTGAGAAGTTCTCTAGAGAATAGGCGCATTAGAGCAAAAGTAGGAAAAATGAACAAGGGCTTCAGAAAGCAGGAAGACCAATGATAAAAAAAACGCTTTCAAAATTCATCAATCATTTTAAAAGATATAGAAATTTGGATAGTGATTCAAGAAGAATCATTAAAAGTAGCTGCTTGCTGAACATAGGTGTAAAGATAACTGGAAAATCTATCTGCATATAGAACAGCACATCCTTGGAGAGTTACAGGAATTGACTAGAAAAACCCCGATCTTTTGCACAATTTCTTCTGATTAACAGAGAGGCACTAGAGTAACACTACAGGGAAAGGAAAAGTGAATGTAGTTGACAATATTTGTCTGCTGAGTAATCTATTTTTAAGTCACTGTACTCCATAACACAATGATGTTGGTTATGCCAGAGGTCATACTGGTATGAAATAACCTTGAAATTAAGGACACTGAACTAAGCTGACTGGAGCTGTGTGATTCGGCTCATCTTTCTTACTTCTAATGAACCCTTTGATCTTGCCTCAGGAAATTATAGCTGTTGAAAATTAATTAGTGTGTGGTAAAGGGGTCAGTGTCATGAAGACTGAAACTGCCTGACAATCAAATTGGTGGCATGTGCATCACACTGACAATGGTTCCCTTAGAGGGCTTGCTTAAAATGAACATTAAGTATTGTTAGCTACAGAATGTCTAGGAAGTGGTCAGGACATCACAGTATTTTTGGAAATTCATTTGTACCAAACTTCCTGTTGACAAGGCTTTCAGTCTAGACTGCTTTCACTAGCAAAGAGTGGTGGAAGAGAAGTAAGAGTGGGAGAGTAGGTGTTATCCAGGCATTAGATGAATGTAGCAAAACAAAAAATATATTTCACAGAAAAGTGGGCAAAGAGAAGCAAGAAGATTCAGGAAGATAACAGCTGAAAGAGGAGGAGGTGGGAGGTACTGGTTTGCAATGAAGCTGAGGTTGAGTCTTGAGTTTATTACATCTGACTCTCTGGTGTTGAACATAATCTCCACACAGGAGGCGCAGCTGGTACAGCACAAAACAAATTGCCTCAATTCTGTTCTCTCCCATCTGTTACAGACCTTAAAAGTTCTTATTGTAAGACTTTCGGTACAGGATAGGGGCTCCTCAGATCTCTGTCCTATCCATGCTTACAGAAAGAGGTGTTTCCCATGCAATCTGCTCATCCACCACTTGCAGACTTCTTTATTATACTCTCTGCACTGACCTTCTGAATTTTAGCTTTCTTGCTGGGATGGGCAGATGCCATAGGAATCTGTACACAGACCCAGTTGTGGATAAAGGGTGCTTCTGCTTTCTGATGAGTTTGTGGGACTTTTTGTCTGTTTGTAGGCTCATGAAAGCGTCATAGATGGTCATTTTCCTGCACCAGAGGACACGTTACAGCGCCTAGCAGCTCTGCGGCTGCAGTATCTTCATGGAGATTATTCTAAAATAAGTTGGACCCTTGATGGAATATACCCAGTTAACAGACTAAAATCCAAAATACTGCACTCAACAAAGAGTAGCGGCACTACCGGTCACACTCTGGAGAGAAGACGGACCAGCTTCCTTGAAGGGACATTGAAACGTAGCTTTAAGACAGGCTCTGTAAAGAAGCAGAAGGTAGAAGAGGAGCAGATGATGGAGATGTGGGTAAAAGAAGAGCTTTCAGCTGCTCGGGCAAGCATAGCACAGAAATGGACCAAGCTGCATGGACTCTCTCAGCATCAGGCCATGGTGAAATACATGTCCATTGTAAAGGAGTGGCCAGGTTATGGGTCAACCCTCTTTGATGTTGAGGTGAGCCATGTATATAAACTCACGTAACTACTGCCAAAGACTACAGTCTGGAGAACAGATGGAGCATCAGAAAGGAATTTCAGGAGCTGACTGCATGTTGCCTCAGTAAGCTTGGAGTGAGTGTGCAGGACCACATTCTCAAAGAGGCGTGATGCAGAGAGCACAGAGCAAGCAAGCTGGTGTGCCCTAGTAAATAGAGGGGGGAGACAGTGGATTCCCACTCTATTAGAAAAGAGAATTTTAGGGGCTTAATAAGGTGGTGGCAGGTGAAATCAAAAGTAAAACAAAGCAGTATTGTTCTTAGTTCCAAGAATTGCAATGCTGTTCTCCAGCACTACAACAAAAACAGCTCAGACTGGGTCAATTAGAGCACTGTGGCCTGATAGAGTAGGAATCCACAGTTCCAATTCTATCACTTTTCGTTGCTGCCTGGGTCATTACCATGGGAAGTCACTTGCATTCACTATATTATCTGTGAAATAGTAAGTGGAATATTGACTTCTAAATCACTTTAAAATCTGTTGTGAGCTGTTAGATGTTACAATTATTTATTATTCAACTCGTATTTGACTCTTTGCAGCAGGAGTGCCTTTGCAGCAGGAATCACAAGATTCCTTCTGCAGACATCCTATTTTTTCTGTTAGAGTGAAGAGTTGAAATGTCTTGTGAGAGCTAGAAAACTAAGCCTTTTCCTTCAATCAAAGAGGAGTTGATCCTCCGCTGTATTTATGCAAAACTTCATGTTTCTCTTTCTGCAGTGCAAGGAGGGTGGATTTCCAAATGATCTTTGGCTTGGAGTCAGCACAGAGAATGTGTCTGTCTACAAACGAGGAGACGCTAAACCACTCGAAACTTTCCAATATGAGCACATTGTTTTCTTCGGAGCACCACAGCCTAACACCTTCAAAATTACAGTGGATGAGAGAGAAATGTTCTTTGAAACATCCCAGGTATATGAAAGCACAAAGACTTGTTGCATGTGCAGTTTTACTAGCACCTCAGCTCTAATTTCCAAGGACTAGGCAAGTTTATATGCAAAGAATTCCTGCTGAATGGATTAGACAGCCAAGGAAAAATATGAAGGGAATTTAAGCCTAAAGTGCTGTGGTACCTCTTCTTGAATACAGGCATAAACAGAAAAAAAATGGTGCTGGGGTTAGAAAGCAAAGGAGATTGAATGGTCTTCCAGTGCACTAGGAATTTCCAAGTATGGTTGCTTATGAGTGTGACTGATTTTCTTCGTTCCCTTCTAGTATGTGAATGGGAGGTTTACAAACTCAAACTTTGAGCTGCAAGCCTTTTAAGTGTTACTACAGTAGAACACCAACTTGTCAAGCATTTCTTTTGTTACTGTCATGTTCACATTTAGTAGTGCATGCAAAATTTATAGTGCCATGACTTTGGAATCACAGAATGGGTTGGAAGGGACCTTAAAGCCCATCCATGGGCAGGACAGCTTCCATTAGATCAGGTTGCTCAAAACCTTGAACTTTGGACAAGGGGAATGTTTTTTTTCTGCAAAATGACTGGTGTGTCTCAATGGAATTTAGTTTTTAATGTGCTCATCATCTGTTATTGTGTTCTCTCTCTAGGTGGGGGAGATAATAAAGATCATGAAAGCATACATCAACATGATTGTGAAGAAACGCTGCAGTGTCAAATCAGCCACCAGTGTGGACAGTCACGCTAGCGTCTGGACTAGGTGATACGAATGAACCGCCATGAGAGAGAGGCAGTTGTTTAACGATTGGTGTTCGCAACTTGCCAGCACAAGTGTAGCAAAGATGTTTTTTAAGAATTCCTCTTGACTGACTACTGTATTTAAAAACTGAAGTGACACCTACAGTACCATAGGACTTGCATCTCTGCCCAAAGACATTAAACAGCAACTGTTGTTCAATATTAACAGCCCAAAACTTGTTTTTCCCCTTGCTTGTTTGATGAACATTGTACCTTAAAGAAGCAAAGTCAGGAGCATCCTCCTCCTGCCTATCTTCTCTGCTGCTTTTACCATTACCTGTCATAGTGGCAGAAAAATTCACAAGAATCATTTCTGCACTACAGGAGTCAGACTTAGGCTTCCTTGAATTTCCAACATGCAAACATCTGGGATCACAGCTAAAAGAATATCTGGATTTTATTTATTTTGAAAGCAACTTTAAAATATAAGTCACTATGGGGTTTTCTTCAGGATATACTAATAATCTGATCTGTTCTTAAAGGAAAATGCCTTTGTGTAACTGAAGCCAAGTGATCCAACTGAGAGGTCAAACTCTACATGAGAGATCATTAAACAAACAAAAACACCCAAGGTGATGTTTACCTACCAATAGAAGTTCACAGGTACAACACTGTAAAAAGTGGCACTTCTAAGTTAAAATTCTAAATACTCCAACATAGGAGAAAATCTTTGGGACTAGCACCAATGAAATAGATCATCAGGTGCCATCCCAGGTACATTCCAAGCAGCAACTCTTGCCTAAAAGATTAAGACTGCCTTTCTACAGCTCAGGAGATGAGACAGATTGATTTAGTTGCATTTCCAGAACAGCTTTTCTTCACAAACTCCAGGTTTTAGATGGAGCTGAGGGGTTTTGATGAGGAGCAGCCTGCTGTATTACGTTCCTTCTTTCTCTAGATAGGATTTTAGGATGACTGGGATCCCTGAACTTTAGTTTTAAGCGAACTGTTTCCTACTGAGTGAGTAGTTGCTTAGATAAATTGTTATAGGTAAGAATTTCACTTCTGCTCTACTGCTGTAAGCAGATGGCAAACACTTCATCCTCCTCCAAATTCTAACTGGAACTGCTCCTATCAGTGAATCCCCAAATCCTCTTCCAGTCTCTTCTAGGTCCCTAGTCATCAGCAAAACTTGAGAACAATGCTGTTTTGCCAAAACAACTTCTTCTTGGAGGTTTTTATAGATACTAGCAATTTGAAGAAGCAGAAATCGTTTTTTTTCTGAGTGAAAGATAACAGCCATTGTCATTCTGTTGACTTCAGAAACTTGATTTCATTGTTTAAAACAGATATTGAATAATATCAGTCACTTCATAAATTGGTTGCATAAGCAATCAAGAAACCTGGTGGCTAGCCATTTTCTGTGACCCTTGTCTAGCCTGGGGATCCTAGAATGCAATGGCCCATTCAGTTTCTTAATGAGACTGAAGAGCTGTAATGTGGGCCTCATTGCAAATTTGTGAAGAAATGGCAGCTAAGGCTGTGAAAGCTATGAAATAGAAATTTCATAGAAAACTAGAAATCAGTATGCAACTGATTAGTTTGGTTCCAATTCATCACCAAATTGTGCCATGTCACTAATAGCGCATCACAGAACACTGTAGTTTTGAGGTTGACAGTACAAGAAAAAAAACACTGTATGTAATCCATGCTTTTCTGTCATTTCCACTGCACTGCAGCATGTGCAAACACTGTCTACCTGCCACACAACCAGCGTAAGAGGATAGCCACTACTGTTCAACTGGAGTTTTGCCTTAAATAACTTTACTGAAGGATTCTACAAACATCCCCCTTTTGTCACAAAGAATAAAAAGATGAGCAGGTCACAAGTGAGAGGGAACAGGAATGCAGAGACAACCTGAGAAATAACACTCTTTATCGGTCTGTGCACTGACTAAACCTCTTTATGTATCAGAACAGCCTTGATATCCCTGTCCTAACTCTGCACTAGCTCTGTGTTCTGGCTCTTGGGTTGCTGCAGGCAGCTTGAACCCACTTGGGAATGTAACTCCCATTACTATTTGTTGTAATTTTGCTCATTTGTATTACAGCATTCCTTCTGCTGTCTTTTTTTAATTTGTAACTGGCTTTACAAGAAAGTTTAATAAATTATTGGATTGCACAGGCTGTATTTGCTCACAAATACTGTGTGCTTGTGTTAAGATGTGTTTATTTGGAGGCCTGCCAGTCAGAACTTGTAAGCAAAAAAGTAGGCATCAATGGCATGAGGAGACAACAGCCTTTCCTCTCAGAAGGAAGTTTTGCCTTTATGGCAAATTATAGAAAATAGCTTGCCACTGCAAGGGGGAAGGTTTGTTTCCAGCTTCTGCACCTGGCTGGGCTGCACTTCTGGCCAGTGGAAGATGTCCCACGCAATTTCAAGGGACTGGTTCTGAGGTGGTTACTGTGGTACAAGCAGAGCAAGGAATGAATTGCTTCCAAAATCCCTGTCTGCAGGATCATCTCCACCCATTCTCTTTGGCACCTCCAAAGACACCAATGACAGAAAAATAAATGTTTCCAGCTCAAATAAGCTGCCAGCTGCCCTTCTATTACAGTAGCATGACCCAGGTATGATGTTCACCTAAGAGCACATGTCTATATCCAAAGTGGTAAATCTGGACTGGGGGCAGTTGAGCTGCCAGCAACAGGCTATCCCCTAGCAGTCAAAGTTCCTTCAATCTATACACTGTAAGGACCCCAGGATAGGTCTAGGCAATTCCAGCTCCAGCTGTCCACAGATTTTAATTTTCTTCATCCTTATCACCTTGCTTAATGTTTCCAGGTCTCTTTATGAGGCTGGAGCTGCCTCTGCTTTCTTCAGCATTTGATTTTCTTCCCCCAGTGTTATGTTCCCTTTTGTATACTTCCAAAAACCACTTCATCTCTGCCTCCTTTCTGCTTAGGAAGCCTAAAGAGACATACGGTTGACTTGTTTGGATGAAGAATGGTGTCAAAACCAAATATAGGCTCCTGAGTAGTCCTCTTATGCTAGCACACTGCTCAGTCACATTGCACCTGGCATGGTGTGTCTCCCCTGCTTACTGCCTACAGGGCTGCAACTAACTGAAGCTGAAGTTTTTTTCTCTTGGTGGCAAACACAGAAGCCAACCCCAGTCACCATGGATTAAAGCAAGAACCAGCTAGCCAATCTCCCTTATTTGCCCCTGTTGAATTTCAAGACTCCACTTGCTTCATCTAATATATCACTAACATGACAACAAACACGCAGCATTTAATTTCCAGCACAAATATGACAACATGCACAAACTCAAGGTGATGGCTGACTTAACAGCCTTTTCCCACACTCATTCTAATTCAACTACCCTGTCAATGTCAAGTCCAGTCCCTTCTGGCCTCTGTCCAGGTTCTTCTCTAATAGTTAATTCAAGTTTGTATCTTCTAACATTTATTTTAAATGAAAGAGTTTCATGCCACTGGCTGATAGTTAGGCTTTGGAATAGGGCACAATTTATAATCAGCACCTACAGAGTCAACGTAAAATGGTTTATACACAAAATCACAGCCCCATAAGTGATAGTACAAGCACATGCATCTAATTATTAAACAGTCTGACTGTAAACTTCAGCTGTTTATTTATACCCTGTTCTAAAACACAGAGCCTTTCGCTATGTAACCTGTACGTTATATCATTACTCTGTGCATTGGCTTCCAAGTGACGTGCTCCTCAGGCATTTAAGCAAGTTCCTCACACATTAATTCCAGCCTCTTAGTAAAATGGACACTCCTGAAACTGTGGATTGAAAATTTGCTAAGCTCTTGTCCATATCTTATACCAGCGATGCCTAATGCAACAATCAGTTGTACACTTTGGTCTCATGTCACTATCAACACAAAGGTGATATTGCTGAGAACATGATTGCCAGTGAAATTCACATTATATCTACCTGCCTTTTAAGTGCTGCTCTTCAAGGACAGCTGCATGCTGAACAGCCTCTTAAACTTCAGCAGGGAGGACGCCATCTGACAGCGCACCGGGACTTCGCACCAGTGTTTAGGTCTAGGTGCAACCAAGAGTGAAAGCATGACGTTGGGCGATTCCCAGTCCTTGCCACCCTCTGCCCTGTGGGCCAGGCAGCCTGTTCAGCTGCAGAGTGTAGCTGGCTGGAAGGGAGCCCAGCTCCATCGCCTGCTATCGTTCCCCCCAGGGACACATCCGTGGCTGCCTGCAGCCCTCAGGCCCTGCCTTTGGCATGGTGATGCTTCAGGCTTTCCCTGAAATGCTGTGATGGTTCAGGATTATCAACACAAACATGTCCTTCTATAAAAGGAAACACCTGTAAATCCCGAGTGATTCGAGGAGATAGTGGCTGCCTGTCAGAATAAACTCAGCTGGTTCTGTAACAGGTGAGGCATTGGACAGAGTTTTTGAAAGACCACTGATGAAGCACACGCGTGTAAGAGCAGCTTACCTGTCTTGCTGCTTTATCCTGTCGCAGCACAAGCTGAGTGAGGACAACTCAGCTGTCCATGGTTGTGCCTTGTCAGGGTGTGACCAGGGACACAGCAGTATTTAAACCAGGAGCCTTCCCCTCATTGCTCCCCTAGAATGCCTTCATCTTGGTAAGTCAGCCTCTGTGAGCAGCATGATGTGGAGAAAGGACCCTAACTGGGTGCTTGAGCGCAGAGATGGCCCTGCAAGTCTGAGCTGGTGTGGGGTATAAAGGCGCTGACTGTGTGGCAGTAGAAGCCCAGTCTACAGAAGGAGGAGCTGTGCAGTAGGGGTCCCGAAGGGCTGGAAGACGGGAGGACTGGCTGTTGCCCACAGCAAACTCCTCCTTGCGCTGTGAGTGCTTTGGTTTTGGTTGAGACAGCTGCTCGCTACCTGGCTGCTGTAGGTTTATTGCTTGCAGAGGAGGAGAACAGTTCCACCTGCCGCCAAGGCCATAGTGCTCTGGTGTTATGGGACGTTCTGTCTGACCACACTGGCTGTTGCGGCTCTCTTCCAGCACCCTCTGCTGATGCGAGGCTGGAGGTAGTGCTTATCCCACACTTTTCAGGACCGTGGCTGCACTCGGCTGGCTGCTGCTTCCTTAGGAAGTGGTGCTCTCTGGTCTCCTTTCCCAGCAGCTGGTGCTGGTGTAAGGCTGCCTGGTCGGTTCTCATATCCGTGGTTGTGAGTTCATCATTTGGCAATTTACTCATCGGTGCCTTGCAGCTGGTTGTGAGACAGAACAGGTACAAAGCAGAGCAGTAGCCACAAGAGACTATAACATGGAAATTTCAGGAATCCAGTCCTTTCCCTCAAGCCCTGGGTGTGTTCCCTTGTATTATCCACAGACAAGTATAATTCACACTGCCACTTGACGTAAGATGCTCTTTAAATACTAGAACATGTTTATGAAAATAAAGATAATTCAATGAAACAGAAAGCAGTTCAGTTGCTAACGGGGATGACATTCAATCATGCATATTTGTGAAATCATTCCAGCTAATTTGTAAGTTTAATTTGAATACACATAGAAGGCTTCCTAGTTTTTACAGGGTATAAGTACCAGATTTTTATATAATTATCGGTTCTGAATCATCTATTAAATGAGAACTGTGACACACAACATTTGAAAAGTTTAACAGAAAGCAGTAATAGAATGCTTACTATCCATATGAATGTCCTGAGATATAGTATGTAGAAGACCTTTATTCTCATTTGTTGTAACAAAAAATGTGCACACAAGGGGCCATCACAATGAAGAAAGCACATTTTTGCAATAATTGTTTTTTGCATCACTGAAAATCTACTTTCTTAAAAGCTACCTTGGAATAACATATTCTATTTATGCTGAAAAGGAGCAAAGCAAATAACTGTTCTTCTGTTTATAATTATAGTACCTTCTGCATTGGCAAATGGAAATCCAGACAGACTTACAGTTTGTGTTGCTCTACTGTGTAATCATAATAAAAACCTCATCTGGTATCTTCCCCTACACCCTCAAATCTGTCAAAAAATCTTAGTTACTACTGGCAGATATTACCATAGAGTCCACAGGAATTTTCAATGTAAAAACACCATAAAGGAATAAACCCAAGATAACAGCATTTTATATTGGCATTTAAGCTATGCACCATTTGCAAGTTTATTTGCTATCAACAGAAAATTACCTTTTCTAGTGCTCTGTCAGCTCTCATCTTAAAACCCTTCAGAACTAAATGGGAAAGGTCCATCAGAGCAACAATTGAATTCTCTCTCCAGTAGCTAATCTCCTGTTTTTCCTAAGCTTAGTTCTTTAATATTGCTCATAGTTCTGCCTTTAAAATTTCAGAGTGTTTTTTATTTGGTAAATAAGAACTTTATGTACTTCTTGACAACAGAACGAATTCAACTTGCTTTTATGAACTTGGGTGTTACACATCCCACTGTGCTCCGTACACACAGCAACAGTGGATGCATAAAGGGTACAAATTGCAATGCTTGGGTTTCATTTATTTGCAACCAAAAAAAGTATCACCAACAAGCCATGCAATTACTTCCTCCTTTTGAAACTGTTCAGACGTATAACGTATGTCCACCAGAGCACTGAGCAGATGGTGCATTTGGTTTAGAGAAATAGGAAAAAATAGTAAGAAATACAACTGTAGTGGACCCAAATTGTGCTCACGCATAAGCACTTGTGAATTAGTTCTATGCCAATCAAGTTATTGATACAGAAACAGTATTAAAACAAAACTGCTGGCTGGTCTAGTGACAGATGTGCATTAACCCCGTGACATAGTCTTTAGACACTGGGCAAAATTCAGGAAGAGGAACCAAAGATGCTATTGCTCCACTCACCATGGGAGAAGCTCATTGCCGCAGGAGTGAGCTCTGCCCTAACAAGAGGAAGGCAAATGAGATGATGTTGTCTCACTTGTTATGTTGTAAGTGTGCAAAAACCTGGTGGAGGTTTTGTCTAGAGCCACCGCAGTCCACCAGACAGTCTGTACTCTGAGATGGAGGAGTTTTAGGATGTCTTCCCAGCTCCTTTGCTCTGGGATCTGGGAAAAGCACTTCATTTCTGTGCTTCTATTTCCCTGCTCATCATCTTCATTGTCTTACACAACAGGATGTTTCACACAGCAAGCCACTACTGTAGCTAAAAATAACCTTGCCCTTTGAACAGGAATCATAGAATTTAGAGGTCTGGAATTCAGAGTTCAGATGATATTTAAAATGAATACATCTCATGCTTTAATTGCAAATATTACATAGCTGAAAGTAATACAACTTTTCCCATATTTTATGAGGAATTATGTTAGGAGCTCTTAGAAACTGCTTTGGAACTAAGACAGGCCACAAGGTGCTAATAAACGATGTCTTGATTTAAAAAAAAAAAGGTACAGAAGAATGTTTCCTTTCTGTGCAAACCCAGAAGCAGCTTGATAAAAAGCTAAAAACCAAGAAAGTTACTGTCATTTTTTAAATACATCAAAAATTTTCATTACCTCTAAAGTTTTCTTACCATAGTAGCACTTACCTGCTTCAATTGCAATTCCTACCCCTGTGCTATGTGCTTTTTACCCAATGATTAATGAGCTGTACCTGAGCTGTGATAACTGCTTCCACAGAAACAAAACCAGTGAAAGCAGTTTAGTGTTTTATTTAACTTTATTCTTTCAATAACAATACTGCTAAATAATCTATTTATTTCAAATGAAGTGGGTTATTCACCTCCACTATGGCAGTTGTGCTTACCAGTGATTAGACAACTTGGGTTTGATGAAACGAATGAGAGAGAAGGACCCTTAAAAATTACTTACATCATTCATAAGAATAAAATATACATTTTTTAATATAAAGTACATATTCATGTGTGTTGGATAATTAGAATATTACTACTAATTTCCATTTTCAATTTGAGATTCACACCTAAAAATGCTCAAAGTATAAACATCTATAAAACTAGTAAATCTCAAACCATGAGAATTCGTAAATAATTTTCCCCACTTATTACTGTTGTTAGAAAAGGACAATAAACAACACTTTTTTTTTTTCTTAGTTCATTAAGTTAGAAGTCATTTGACAAAGCACTTGGGCTTATAAGCAAAACCAGAACATGACAGGAACCAGGCTTTGTTACGTTTCAACCCTTCTCATACCAGGGCAAGCTGAAGAAGGGGGGTGAAGGTTATTTTCATTACATAGTAACTAGCATCATAACTACTTTTTCTAGAAGTTACCTCAAGAAAGAAGAAAAAAAAAAGGTTCACAATTGTGCCTAACGTACCAAACAAACAACAAAAGTCAAAAGTGCATACTTTGATCAACAAACCAACACAATGGTTCCTTTACTGTACCCCTTCAGGCTGCTGCGTTAACAGGCTCTAGAGCAGTATCTACAAGAAGTTCTGTTTCTCAATACAAATGATTCAACACTTGCTTATCAAAATAGTGCAAACAGGAACAAAGAAAAGTGCTGTCAATGTAAGTAAACTGAAGGGGGAAAAAAGGCAGCTGAACATCATGACCTTGCACTGTTGCTTCAGAGAGATCAGTAGTAATTTTCTCAGCATGTCAGACCAAGTGTATTCCAATCTACCACATCCTACCACCATTACATGGGGAATGGATTCAGTCTTTTACATATCCTCCTTCATAAAAGTACACGTGCCTGTTCTTGTACTGTGCCTTAAAAGAATTCTGCACTAAAAAAGATTTTTTCCAAACATTAATTGAGCAAATCATTAGAGTAGTTAATAGGTACAATTCTGTCTTCCCTTTTTCCCTTTATAGCTTTCTTTGGAGTGCATAGAAAGGCCACAGTGACACATCATATACAAAAATCAAGTTTAAGTTTTATGTAAAATACTCAAGTATTTTTAGCATTTATGTACACAAGTTTATTTACCATACATTCTTTCTCACTCTTTCCTTAGCTATACCTTTACCTTGTTTCTTGGACAGATGCCATATTTCACCTATAAATCTAGGCATTTAACCCTAGCATAAATAAGAGTATGAGGGGAAGTAAATGTTAGGAGGGTCTTGTTATAGAACAAGGAACTCTGTCCCTGTAACACTCCTGTGCTTGGGTGTCACAGTGCAACAGATCACAAAAAGGCCTTTTCTGTGTTTTGTTCTACAAGAAAATCACTCAGGTGTAATTTCAGAGCAGTGTAAAGGCATAAGATAGAATGTGATATGTCTTTATCTAAATACTACTCTAAGAGCACACTTTTTAGTCTTATTCAATCAATGTTAGCTCTAGATACTGATTTGTATTGTAAACATTTATGTTATTTGTGCTTTCAAAACTTTGTGCAAGGAGCTGTGAAAAGAAACCAAACCATTTACCCTAAGAACAGTTATGTCACCGGACAAAACATAACATTCATGGGTTTGCTTTTACAGGGCTAAGGCTTTTATTATATCTTGAGTTCTGCTTGTGTTTGCAGTTAGCCCTTAATGAGTATTTTTGTTAGCCCCACTACCACCTTCAGGGACAACAAGTGGTGATCTGCCAGCTTGCCACAGTAGTCACAAGCTTCAAGTATTTTATATTTGTTTAATTTACTCCTAGATGGCACAGTGGCTTTAGTGCAGGGTATTCTTCCTAACTCTCTATTCAAATTGTACATTCTAGGGAAGATTTTTCTCTTACCACCATAACATGTTTTTATTTGTGTGGTCTTTTGGGGGAAAAATACCACAATATGATCTTCCTCCACTATGACAAGAAAATTTAAATTCTAGTTGGATTGGAATGAATAGTCATCTGTCTGGTAACTCGCTTCTCCTCTGCTATACCAAAATTTATACCTACTTATGTCAAAAGTTGCTACATAAAAGCCAGTTTGTCTCCTATTTATCATCTCTGTGTTAGCTTCTACAGGGTAGCCTAATGCTAGCAGCAAAACCCTTACAGCATATCAAAATGGTACATCATCTTGCATGAAGTTATTGACTAATAATTGTACAAAGTTACAGAATTCATGTAGCAATTTTAAGTGCATTTGTTAAGGTGATGTTGCACGAATTTCTGTTGTCATTAATTATTCCATTATAAACACCTTCTAGTAAAAAGAAAAAATACTGTAAATTAAAAAATATCACAGAATTCTAGAAAACTTGCATGTTAAATGGCTGAGGCCAAATATAAATAATTACCATGGACTTGAATAAAAATTGCACTCATAGAAGAACAAAATTTAGCCCCCACCAATCAACCTTCTTATCACTTTTCGAAAAAGAAGTAATAAAACATCAAGTAGTTCATTCTTTATGGCTTCACATAGTGAAGTTCATGCTAAATTGCCCAGAAGGAACAGTTTCTCAATAGCTATCTTTTGTGAACATGTCATCAGTTTCATCATCATTCATCCCTCTTTGATAGCGTACTGAAGAGAAGGCACTCCAATGAAGATGCTTCTTTTTATACAGATACCACACTAATCCGACAATGAAGAACAACATAATTAGCAGGGCAAATGCTACAGCCACTCCAGTATGATTAGACCCTGTAACAGAACAAACCACAAATAGTTATTCTTTAAGAGTTTTGGTAAAAATATTTTGTCATGAGGCCCAAGTTTTTCTGGAGCTGCGGGGCACCGTTTCCAGAAGGCTCCTCAGGACTGAAAGCACAGTCTGCAGTACCTGCTTACTTGCAAGCAGAAGCATTTCTGTTCCCACCTACACAGACTCGCCCATAAGAGATACCCCATGGTAAAATGCAATAGCAACTACTCTGTTCTCTCTTAAGTGGAAATTAGAGTTCTCTCTCTTACCCTTTAAGTAGATAGAGAAGTAAATTCCTTGAAAATTTCTCCCTGAGTGCAATCTTATGGCAAAACAGCAACAGAGGCTCTTCTTTAGGCAGAGGTACTTGATAGGTCCTTTTCTGAATTGCACTTTCATTATTTCAACACACTTCCCCACCAAAAGAAAGAAAATCCCAAATACAGTCACTACAAAATCAAGTCTCTGCTAAAAATCAATGCTTCCATACCTAAAGGAGCTTTACAAACCACTCTGCCTTGACTACGACTGCAGTCAACTTTGGACCATGTGCCAGTTGTGGACAGGATAACACTGCATTTTTCATTGACTTCTGCAGTTTTATTTTCCCAATTGACGTAAGTAACTGATGAGCCATCAAGCCAGTTCAGTGACTGATCTGCTGGGGAAAAAAATGGCCTAGTTTAGATGACATGCTGCACAATGGCATTCATAATCTATGGATATTTTTACATTGCTAAAAGAAAAAGGGCTATCTTAATCATATATTAAAAGCAATAAATATGAACACGTTGCTTTTAGCCACGCCTCTTCTCCAGATCTTTAGCATTTGATGCATTTGCAGCTTAACTATTAGAAACCAATGACAGTATTGGGGAAAATGAATTTCAGTGACTCTTGATGATTTTAAGCAACAGGAACCGTGCAACAGGAAGAGACTTAAGCTACAGTTAAGTCCAAAGAGCTTTATAGTGCTAATTGAGGGATTCCAACCTCAGGCAGGAGTTACCGTAGGCTATCAATACTACAAAATTAAGGCTATCAATACTACAAAATTGCATTCTTATGTGAGGATTTATGTGTTTTTATTTACCATATGCTTATACACGGTTGCTAATTCTTACCCTTAGAGCTCAGAGCCAGGCCAAGCCATACGTTCTTCGTGATGAGATAATTTTCCTTTATGTGTGTGCTCACAAATGCATTTTCTTCAGCATCCCCTATAGTCAGAAGGGCTGCTGAAGGATCTAAGGGGAAGAGGAAACTGGTCAGAGTTGCAGCTTCAGAGATTTCTCATTGTGCTTGTACATGGAGTTTTCTGTGGGAGCAATTACTATGGGAAAAAATTTGAAGATCCAGACTTGTAAAATTAGCTTGAAGTAATCTGAAGAATAAAGACATAAACCTGCCATTCCCTAAAACACAGAATGTTATACAAGACACTTCAGATGAATGGTTATTCAAAGCAGGTCATACAAAACAAAATGGGAGCAAACTTGCTGCAGCTGTGGACCACATACAAGGAAGATACCAAAAGATATGCCACATTTAGAGTTACCAGTCTTGTCCAAGGAATTAAGCCCTTTTCAAAAATACAGTTGAACAAAAGTTCAGCATTTTGCTATGTTAAGTTAATGTCTAAAATAATCTCTCACCATTCCTCATGTTTTCATGTACAGTGTCATAATTAACGAAAAAGAGGGAGGAAAGGGTATACTGGAGACAGGCTCAGAGTGTACCCATCCTTTACAAGTACGTGCAAATGGAAGCAAGAAGCTTAACTGACAGAAAGATCACCTTCTCTTTAAACAACCAGGCCAGGTTGCATCCAGGAATGGGAGTGCTTGCACCTTTTCTTTTTAATCCTATAGAGTGAGTTCATCTTCACATTATAACTCAATAAAGTCACTAGCCTCTAATTTAAGAAGGTGATTAAAAATTCTGTACACAAGACTGCTTAATATCACCTTCTGCAATACAACTGCCCACACATATCTCATCAAAAAAGAGATATAATCCTTTTATTTAACATAAAATTGATTTTTTTCTTTAGTGATGTGTCTTAACAACCTCTGCATGTTACATAATCATTAGCAAGCAGTTAATGCAAGGATACAATAAGAAAGCACCGCGAACAGCACTACTTACGATAAAGTTAATTCTATGCAAATAAAATGGTTTCCTCCAAACTAAGCCTTAAATTTATGAATCCTCTCCCCATCAACGGCCATCTGCATTTTACTTGCTATCTGTGTACCAAACAATCTGTCAGCACTTTGCAGTGCTTTATCAAGAAACTTTATCAGATGTTAAAAAATAAAGCTTGCTACTACTCTTCCTAAATTAAAGAAGCTGAAAAGCTGAAGTATAACCAGTGTAGGATTTTTGGTTGTTGGTTTTTATTTCTTTTTGAATAGTGGGGTAACTACAAGTTGTAATGTGATAAAGAGTCTAAACATACTCAGTTTCTGGCAGACTTTCTTAGCATCTTCCACATTATATACTGAAAAATTGTAGAATGCCATGTCAAATGCGTAACAGTGATCGTTATACTGTATCCACTGTAGGGTACCACTAGCTTGTGGGCATCCTGGAGCTCTGCTTACTTGCTTTGGCTGTAGTTGTCTCTCTGCAAAGACAAAGAGATTGACATTATCTCTGCTGTAGGAGTTCATGCAGTCTCTTTGTAGTAACAGGACAGTAAGTATTAACAAGGACTACATCTCCTACCAACAATTAGCTTACATTCCTTCTTCATGCGTCATAGATGAATTTATTTTAAAGGGAGTATAAGACAACCAAAGACTTGGGAACCATTTTTTTCACCTTTTAGAGAGTTTTGAAGTTTGCTGTATGTGTTTGATAATGATTTCAATTCAGAAAAGATACATACAATTTTGATCTTAGTATCACATGTGATCAAAAAGTGACTGGGATTGTTTTACATTTTCACCACTGGGATGGAGAGCATTAATCTCTCTTGAGTATTAAAAAGCATTTTATCATTCCTGAGAAACTACTCTTTCTAAAGAGGGAATCAGGTAGTTTTTCAGCCTTCATTTCTAGTTCTAAACACAATATGTAAAGACAATACATAAGATAACTACACAGAACATTAGAAACAATACTTACTGTTCGGAGTGCTGTAGCAAATGGCACCTTCAGCGACATCTGTACATTTTGTACGGTTCCAAGATCCTTTAGTAGTCAACAGAACACAGTTCTCAGTAGTATTTGAGTTTTCTAATTCCCAAGGATAGTAGTCAAAGTTGCTTCCATCTGACCATTCAAAATTAGCTTTACTTCCCTAATTTAAGAAAGAAACCACAACTTCTAAACCACAGCATATAGTCGTGGTTTTAAATCTTGTCAGTCATTAGGAAGTCATGTAGTGTAATTTATCACTCTACAAAGGATAAATCTAAGTGCAGGCTTAAGCAGACAGAGACGGTAAAGATTTGCAGTTGTCTCTTGGTATGCCTCCTGAGAGAGCGATGCATAGCTTCCTAGAGAGCCAGCTCCTGAACTGTCTTGGAAAGCCTGACCTGGACTAAACAGCTCCTTCTCTGATTGCATTTGCTAATGGAATCTGATCTTACAGAGGGTGATGAAATCTGCAGCCTCTAAAGGCAGTGTTGCAAATTGTTCTTCTTTGTGCTGCAAGGAATGATGTGGGACCACTGTATTATTTTAAAATGTCAAGGATTTGGAAAAACATCTCAGTGTGGCTACATACACTAAAATTTAATATACTTTAACATATGTTACACAGGTTTGGGAAGTAGGTAATTTAGTACATGGAACAGGGATGCCAAGAAACTGGAAAAAAACACCAGAAAAATATTTCACACCCTGTGCAGAAAATGACTTACAAGCCCTGTTACTGATGTCACCAATAGTATATACTTACATCATGAATCGATAGCCCAAGCCACAGAGGATAGCCATCCTGCCTGACAATGTCTTCTAGAAATAACTGTTGCGATTCACTGTGCACACTTGCTAAATCACTCCTATTTTGTTTGCAGTCTCTCAATGCCTCATACCATGTTAACTTTTTCTGAAGGATCCTGTATGTTCTGTTTCCATGTGGAATAGATTCAGGCAACGGAGGCTTTTGCTGTTGGGGTCCTGTTTCAAAGAATAAGACAACATGTTCTGTGCACTTCGTTCACATGACTAGAACATACAGAAAGCATTAAAACTCATCTGTATCAGTGTAAATCAAGCATTAAAGTGTTCAGTACTAGCCACTTACATCAAGTATGTTATCTTTTGCTGCTTTGAACGTTATGAGCAGTTGATGGAGAAACACCTCCCTCCTAATCAGAATATTACAGCGGCAATGCACAGACTGACCATATAAACCCAGAAGCCTACGACAGCTCTGTGGGAGCAAATCTAAGCCTTATATAACACGTACTGCAGTACCATGACTTAAATTACAACCCTCATCCACCACTCCATCACTCCACAATCTTCTCTACTTACCCCTCTCGATTTTACAGGCGAGAACACTGTACGCATGATAGTGATGAGCATGCCAACTGTGAGAGTAATTATAAATGTCCCAAAACCCATCAAGATTTACACCAGCAAAAAAACTGTTCTTCTTTATGTTAGGTCTTCCCAGCCTCCAGTTATTGTAAGTCAGATGAGTTTCATCATACCACTTGAGAACTTTATCTGTGGAAAACATTGCATGTATATTAAAAATTTGGCATTATGTGTACAAATACCATTTAACTTTGAATATATTACTGACATTAACAGTTATTCACTTTGGAAAAAATGCAGTGAATCTCTAATTTACTGCAAATTAGTTCCATATACAATACTAAATACCTTAGTATTATTCATCCAGACCCTTTTAAGTCCTGATTTCCAAGGAAATCAAATCTAGACTACTCAGAACATACTGGATCTAACTATCACTCAAAAAGAAAGCATGTCCAGTTATTTTCTTCTAAAAGATTACTACAAATATAAAGCTTTATTATAGGTCTGCATGCGGTTCGACTGCAGTTGTGTACTGAAACATGCACTTAATGCTGCAAACTGTCTCCAATCTAATTATTAAGGAAAAAAACTCCTGTAAATCTTACCACTGTCATCATATATCACACCCAACCAGACCCACATAGCCAGACCACTGAATGAACGAAGCTGCTCAGTAACAAAGTCATTCTCTTCTTCATCTCGAACGCTCAGAACAAATGCTTCTGGATCTGTTGAAAAATTTTTAAATTACTTTCTTACAAATTCACTTTTCAGGCACAAAATAAATTGGTTTTTTGCTGTTATTGTTAATAATTATTACAGATAGGCCAAAAATGTGTAAAGGATAGACCTTTATAACATAACAACTAAATGAACAGTCCAAAACCAGCTTTTAAAGGTATTATCAACACTGCTTTAGTGGATAAGCGAAAGACATCAGTTCCAGAGACAGCTGTGGGTCCTACTGTCACTTCAAGTTTTATGTAGTAGAAATTCTCTGTACTGAACTTAAAAATACCTTCAATCTGTCATGATATTCTTGAATTGCCTAACAGAGAAACAGTATTAAGAGAAAGAACGTAATTTAAATCAATTCGCAAAAAAATAAAAACAGTTTATGGACAGATGCATGTTTGAAGTGTCATAAGCAATGGTTTAATATAAGGAGGAAGCTGTTCCTAAGCTTATACTTTGTCCAGGATGGACAGGAAAAGCCCACATGCTTTTCTGAATTGGACTATTCCTAATCTGTTTACTTTGTTCACCTAAGCATTCCAATTCGCAAGAAGGAGAAAAACCCCACGAAGTAAATCTGACCGTAAAGCCAAGGGGATGACAACTACCCAAGCTATTAAAAATTTGTAGTAAATAGCCACACTGCTCATTTCCAAAGGTTACCTCTCTTAACACTCACTTGGCTGTCACTATAAAACAGTGATACAGACCTAAACCGCACCTCCCTCAAGCTGATATAAGTCCATAAATACCTGTAATATGACAAAGTACTTACTCATTTTCTTGCATAAATGATGAGCTTCTTGAGACTTTAGTTCTCTCCATCTACTTTTTGTAATCATAAAAGTGTAACAATTGTTTCTAAATGATACCCAGGGTGTATTTTTAATCTTATGTGGGCACTTCATTTGTGTAACTGGTTCTTTTTCAATCTTCTCTAAGGAAAGGAAAGAAGACATTCAGAACATCACTTATTAATAACAACATTTAACCTGACATACCACAAACCACTTCCAGGTACAACATGCAAGACAAATTGCATCATCCTCTAAATTTGTAATACATAGTTGCTTCAGTTCCTTCCTGATGGCGATTTCTGTTTTATTAAAGTAACAAACCCAGCAGCAAGCATTAAAAAAGAATATAGATGCCTACAACCTTAAACCTATATAACAATAGTTGAAGAATAAAATCCCTACATAAAGGTGCTAAGTGTGGGCCTATAACTAGAAGTTCTTATTTTCTCTTCTATGAAGACAGATCACCATAACAAATAAGCTACTTCAACAGCTGGCAACACATCTTAGTTCTGTGGCTATGACTAATAATTGAGGAGTGCAAAGGACTCTTCCTGCTGTTGCTTAGATTGCAAGCACAAAATATTTAAGGATGTCACAATTCCAAGTATAGGCTTTACAGTGACTCAGCATGTGCAACAATGGCTTAATTGTGTCCCGTCGTGGAAAAAAAAAACCAAACAAAACAAATAATAATGGTCTCATAGGGGTGAAATCTCTAATGACCTCTCAGAAAGATCTTTGTTTTTCAGAAAACAGCCATGCTACATATACATCCCCGCCAAAGGATATCATTCTATATCTTTACCTGTCTTACTATAATTGGTATATATTTAGAAGGGCTTTGTGAATTGTAGGTGGCTTTAATTTATACTGCTCAATTCAACATCTGCCTGTCTGTCTTCTCCATGTAGCCATGTACTCCTCCCTTATAGATTTCCATGTCTGAAGGGATTTCAGATGTAAATAGTACAGAGGTAGCTCAATCTTCCTCCACATGCAAGTGGGAGAGATTTGTATGCAACCGTCTTACAGAAACAGTGCAAAGGTAGAATCTGTTGATATCATGAAGGGTACAGTCTGGCCCACTCCAAATTAATTTGTAAGTAACATGACTAAGACCAACAAGTGTGTGCCCTCCACTTTGAAGTTTGTATCTGTTTTAGCCGGCACACAGATCAGCCTATCTGAGGAAATATACATTCGATCTGCAGTTATCAAATATGCCTCATAATTAAACAAAATTCAGCTTTTATAAGTATTTTACAGGGACACATACTTTCTGATGCGTAGCAGATAGCACCTTGATTTTCAGAGGAACAGTCAGAAGTTTTCCAGAAGCCATCGGTATCCAGAAACACACATTCTTCACTTGTTTCTTCATCCTCAGACCAGCGACTAAAACTAACATGTTTCCCATCCAGCCAGCCATAATGTTTTCCACCCTAGCATTGTATAAGTAAAAAGGATGATCTCACAGAGCAAAAAATATTAGGTACAGAAAATGACATGGTGATATATTTACATTGGCTAGACATTTCTAGTGTTTCTGTTGAGAACTGTAAGTATTCCACTGCCCTCATGATCTGATCCACTGCTCACAATATAACAAGCTTTGTTATTTTAAGTTCTGCAGTTGCAAAAATAAGAATTAGCTGAAGTGGATGGCAAATTATCAAAAGTTGATGTTTAATTACTACGCTTATGGAGAAAGGCCTGGCAATGAGATATCCAAATTACACGATTTGCACCTGCAGATCAATGGTGTATATAATTATCTGGCCTTGGAAAAACGTTAATATCTGAGAATAAGGTCCAGTCTCAGTTACACCACACTGAGTTGAAAGTAATCTATTAAATACTTAACTAATTTAATAAATCAGAAGCATTCTTGCCCTGGAGGATGCAGGAGGAACAAGAAAAAAACCCACATACCTCAAGCATGCCATCCTTTAAGAATCCTATATTTTAAAGTTTTCTTCAGGAAATCCCCCTGCTCTTTTTTGTCTCTGATTCTAGCACCAGAGTAACAAGTTCTCTTGACCAATTTAATTACAATTTCCTTTCATGTGACCTTTTAATTGTGCCCAAATAACAAAGCGTTGCAATAGTGAAAAGCTAGTGCATGTCTGAGTTGTATGCAGCAAAATGAATCATTTGATCTTCACTTAAGATAAAGATTCCAAAGAGGAGGGAAAATAGGTTGTTCGGGTTTCCCTATGTTCACTAAGATTAAGTGCCTGTTTCTTCTCAAAAATATTCTCCATATATACTCAAATTTCTATTCCCCTCCACTTTGCCTAGAATACTCAGTAACCTGTTACTGACACAGGAAGATCATAACCCCATCGATGCTGAGTGAACTCCATCAGCTGTTGTAAGGCACTTCTCAAACAGATTTTAACTTTTCCTTGCAATTATCTCAACACTCACCTGCTTGGGACAAAAGAGATAAACCCTGCAAACAAGCCCAAGTCATTTCATTACCAGCTGAGAAAGATCTCAGACCACAACAAAGATCTTCAAGAGAGATCTGGCTAATAGAGGCAAACCTCCTTCACTGACTTTTCCAAAGGCAAATCAAACAGAAGGAAAAAGAAAAACCCACTCACCTTTCTCAAAGATGTCTCCCTCTAACTCAAAACACAGGCGCAAATAACATGAATTAACAACAGACTTATTTAAGTTAAGCTCTAGAAATGCATCTCCAGAAGCATTCAATGATTCATTTGGATTTTATTTGCCACTTCTAGTTTCGCCCTTTTAAAACAGATCTTGGGCTGTCTTTCTAGAGTGGGACTGTGAACAGTGTTGATAATATTAAACTGCAACACTAATTACTCATCCACTAACAAAAGAGACAAAGATGATTCAGCGATCTATGTTGCTGCTACCCTACAATGTATCCTTCATCTTATAATCTTTTAAAAGAATAGTCTCATCATAATCAATCTGTCAGTGGATTTCAACAACGACGCAACTTGGAGAACTGAAGATTTAGAACATCAACCTTGAGACCCTCCAGATAATTATCCTTAAATGAAAACAGTTACCCCAAAAATCAATTTTTCATTGCATCTCTTTATCCCAGTTTTTATTTCACATAACTCTAAAAACTACCCTAAGCCACAGTCTGAGGGGAAAACTTACATCTCTGCTGAGGAGTCCAATCCACAGTGGGTAATTACGAAGGGCAGTCTGAACAGCGAGAAAAGCCTGCTGGAACTGATCTGTGATGCTAACCAGATACATCTTTTTACTTATGCATGCAGCCATTGCATCATTCCAGGACATATTCTTCAGAATTACCATGTATTGAACATTTTGATAGCTCAATGTTTCATTAAGAACTTGCTCTGTCTGGTTATCAGTAGTTCCTATATGTAAGAGAGAAATACAGTTACTAGGTGGTTAAACGCAGAAACATATTTTAAACTATTTGAACTTCCCTTGTGGAAAAAAATCAAAAATATATGCTTAGACAGTAGATTATGCTAATTATAGTTAAAAGCAAATCTTTGACACTTTAGATAGAAAATATATAGCAGAAAAAATAAGGATTATTTTCAGCCAATCTATTTTTATACACCTCTTTCTCAACTTAGGTTCACATCTTTTATATTTTTTATTTTTAACTAATTGCTTAATAACAGTAAGATTTCTATTTATTGAATTAAAATCATATTCTGTAACTTTAAATACAAGAATGGGAGAGAGTGACTGCTCTCTATTGCAATATAGCAACAGCTAAAGTTAACTCGCTTATCTCTGTGGAGGCTGTGGATTTATGCTTCTGTGAATCTAATGAGCCACAAAATTTGTCCACCGGATCCCGGTGTAGAGCACAGTCACACACTTCCTTAATTGTCACCCGTGGGTATAGTCAGAATTGACATGTTCTGAACTCGTTGCAGAAAATCCACTTTGCATAGGGAGCGGTATAACTCCCTATTTGTGCTCTAACCACTGAGTGATATCTCAGCTATCAGCATCATATTGAAGGGATACAGCTCAGCGATGCATAGCAAGTGCAGTTAATTAAAGAAACAAACGTTCCCATGGGTGGTGAATTACAGCATGCAAACCTGGTAACCCTCAAAATTTTATACAGAACCAAAAGGGGGAAACTCCCTGACATTTCAAATACCTCAAGCAGAAAAAGGCTCACTGGGGCGGAAGGAATCTCTCTATAAATAACAGGGTATAAACAGCTGATTGAAAGGCTGACAGGGCCATTTTCCAAAACTCAAGAAGATAGAAACATAATATTAATCTGATATTTATATACAATTTACAGCATTCAAGAGATTAGAAAAGTGACAAGGCTGAAACAGATTGGTTTGTGTCTGCTGCCAAATGCTTTCACTTAGTAAACAGCTACAAAAAAGAACCAAGGGTGCGATCATACATCAAGGGGTACCCAACTGGAAACAAAGTAACAGGAAAGTGCCCATTTATGAAAGAAGTAATTGCTGATGATCTACGTCTCAAGAAGCAAAACCATTCCAAGATTCCAAGGAACCTGAATCGTCTTTTTCCCTAGGATGACGCCCTAGGTGACCTGGATTCTCACAGCTGTCCCTGCACCCTGATGAGGTACCTTCCAAACTGATTTATTCTTAGACTTCTAATGCAGTGATGACATCACACCAGATCGTACCAGGACACATTGTTTGGCAGTCTTTTGGACCTTTGGAAACGTTTTTAACCTTTCTTGTAACACATTCTATAGCTGTGACTAAAACCAACTGTTTAGTATTCTAGTCAGTCCAGGCTAATAATAAGTTGATCTACACAGGTATATTGTTAACCTACTATTAATAAACACCCTCTTTTTACTTTTTTAATTTGTTTTTCTTTTTTATTTTTTATGACTACGTCTTCCAATCAGGCTTCTAATCTGGACACCTGGAATTTCTGAAATATTTGGCACCGAAATAAATTTTTTTTTGCATGAAATGCAGGCATGGAAACCTCTGCCTATTTGAGAAAGAAAGTGGCATACTCATGGGCATTTTCCACATTTTTTTTTTTTTATATAAAAGATAGCAGGTTAGTTACTTAAAATGACTGTTTACATAGAACACATTCAGAAGTGAGTATGCTGCCCACAGCAGTAGTTAAATGCATATAATAGCTATATATGTTTGATCCAATTCCAGTAATTAGTGATGACCAACACACATGGCTACATCAGAATATTATTTTTAGTTCAGATTAAGAAAACCCACTCATGCCAATCGATCTATATAAAGCTAGGGAAAGCTGCATCACTCCAAGTTATCGCTCCCCACGTATGCCCTCAAGGTTTGCTCTGGGGAGACAGATTTCAACATTAAGAGTACATGATCACTTATTTTGACTCTTCAGACGTACCTATAGGCCGCTGGCATATACCCAAGAAATGTCTGTCAGCGCAAGCAGTGAAATTCCATGTTCCAGCATACTGTGATTTGGGATCATTCAGGATTACACCACACTGATTGTTAAATTCTTCATCAAAAAGCTGAAAACCAGGAATATGCTTATCAGATTCAAATAATGCATAAACTTAATTGTGTAAAGAAGGTTAAGTAACAGGAGGCTAGGAGAACCTGAGCTGTCTGAACTTGTTTAAGAAGTTTCAAAGGAGTGGTGCAATACAGCTTACCTGTTTTACAAACACTACCAGGTGCCTAGGCTCAAAAAGAATTCATAAGTTAAATATGGGGGAGTATATTAAATGAAATTAATTAGTTCTTAAAATAAATCATGTTTGTGGGTGTGATTAAATTACATTTATTATGCTCCACCTTGAGTAGAGCAGCAAGTAAAATACCAACACGTAATTGTTTATAGATGCATTTTAAGTGTAACTGTACCAAGAATTACTGATGACATGTTTTTGATGACTGTTTTCGTGTAATCTTTAAACTGCAAATCAAAGTTCCCGAAAAGCCATTAAATAGCTCTTTCAGCTTTTTTCCTTCACTCTTAAATGTTTCGTAGCTCAGCCCAGAAATTGCCATCCAAATAAAGGTAAACAGAACTCCATTACTGTTAGTCACCTTGTTTGCCAATTAAAATCACTAACAGAGGGATTTGGTCTGTTACATATTTTTTGCCTTTTTTTTTTTTTGATACAATCAATATTCCAAATCTCATTACTCAATAGTCAAGAGAAGTCAAAAAGTCAGAACTCACGTCCAGCGGAATTTTTCTTAATCTTCCTGTCAGGAGTGGGTGAAAGTTACTATACAACAGTTTACTCTCATCTATCCATTTGTTTTCCCTTGTGCTGAACAGAAACTGCAAACCAATCCAAACATCTTTTGGCAGATCAGGAAGCAAGGTTGTTATGTAATCTGTTGGGCAGAACAGTAAATGCACATACTGTGGTTCAGAAAACAGTAAACATCTGAAAAAAACCCTTCACATAAATAAGATAAAGCAATCCCTGTTTGTATTAACTTCATTTTCACAGTCTCTTATGATTGTGAAATGCTTATTATCCTTTCTCTCCATAAGGTAACACCTTGCATGTTGATTTTATCTGAAGGGAGCAGGCTATTGGTATTTGTTCTCCAAATTTTCAGCTGAGCAGCAATTTTAACTTGTTTCTCTGCCCACTATTTTCTGTTCTTGCATCTACATTCAAATTTCAAAAGCTGCTTTTCCACAGGTCTGCAAGATCTTCCATTGTCTCCCTGCAGAGATAACAGAAAAGCTCCCCTTTGCTCTCTCTGAATTAATGGAGGAAGTCTTATCTCCATCTTCCTCTCCTACTGCTGTATACCATAAATCAGAACGATTTCTTGGATTCTGGAAGAGTTTGCTCACCCCATCATCAGAGAAAGCAGGACAGGACAAAGGAAGTCACCTTTGGTTGGAAAAAAATTCAGCCAGAAAAGTCTTAAATCAGACCTCTCTTAGTGAGCATTCTAGCACGAAACAATGGGCTTTGGCCACCCTCCCAGGTACCAACAGCATTCACTCAGCTAGATTAGGAAGATAAATTGCAGCTATATAATTAGCTACTGCTGACCTGTCTTAACTATTGACCACACACCAGACAAGGCTCAGCCTATTTTCTGAGCTAGACAAAGCCACTGAAGATATACATGTCAGAGCTAACCAGGCTCTTAATGCCACTGGGAAGAGTAGAAGCAGCCTACAGAAAGAGGCCTGTGTCTTTAAGAGGACCCTGCCTTCTTTCCATGTAGTATCTCCTGGGGGGGGGGGGGGGGGGGGGGGAGGGGGGGAGGAAGAAAAACAAATAAGAAACAATAACAAACACTTCCATATGCACCAAACCAGACAAAAGACCATACTATGTAACATTTCAAAATGGCTATGCTTTTTCAATCTTAAAAACCTCAGACATGTATATTCCTGTAACCCTATTCAGCCCCAATAACAGCTGTATAAAAAAAAATATATCTGCCTGCAGGTACACTAGTGGCCTCCCTAGTCTTCTTCCCATATTCCATTTGGCAAGAGGTTATTTGCTTATAAAGATGATATGCACTGTGCACACTGCAGAATTCCACTGAGCTACTTCAGATATACCTGCAGAGAGCTGTTAGTTATCCCCAGGAATACAGACGCAAATGCAGCTCTCGTTCAGTGGTCTATTGCTGAACATTACTGGCAGCCAATGTGAATGCATTTCTTCCTCACTGCATTTACCTCAACAACTCTAGTTTGCGTGACAGCCAAGATGCAGGTCCCAAAGGTGGAACTGCTCTGTGTTTTGCAGTCCCTCTGTTTTCCATGCTCCCCCTGGAGAGCTTGCTGGTGGTCAGTTTAGACACACTGCCATATTAACCTGGTCAGCACAGTTACACACACAGAGGGTGCTATGTGCCCCAGTGGGCATGGTGTTTGCTATCTCATCTGACAGACAGCTGAGCTTGTCTAGGAACAGCTCCTCAGGTGGTTTTCACAGTGCAGAGTCTATAGTCTTAGTTGCGTTTTAATTTGCAAAGCAAAACATAGGAATTCTTCATTCAGTGATGACCCTTCTATCCTCAACCCTTAATGTAGGGCTCATTTTGGGGGGTGTATAACAGGTTAAGAGAAGCTGCTCTTTGAACTGGCTCAAAAGTTTACTAAACACATTTCCATGTTATGTTTCCAGTGATACAAACACTAGATACAAACACATTTTTAACCAGTCTTGCATTTTTAGAATGCTCCCAGTATGCTTGTAGCTAACCATGTGGTTTTATGCTAAAGGTCTTAAGCAGAGTTATACTGAATTTGGAAGAGAAGCTGCATACTAAAAGGGGCCAGAGTTCACCAACATACCTTGCTCAGCTTGATTTGAGATAGATGGAAGAGAGCCTCCGTACGTTACACACTTTTCATTAGCTGCACTAAATGTTAAGTATTCTGGTTTCATCTTTAGAAAACACTGAAAATAAACATAATGGAACTGATTTTCATCATACCATTGCTTCCTAAGAGGTAACTCATAAGAAAAGGTTCTTAAACCAACCCTAAAAAAAAAAATCACTTCTCATTTTCTGTAATACAATTCTTTTTCTCAGAAAGCAAGAAACTCATAGCTCCATGCATTTCTTAGATTCAACAGAATAGCCAAATAGAACATGATGAATAATCCACTGAATAACTCCTCATTCACTGAAGATTAGAATGCAGTAATTTCTAATTGGCTACATCAGGATCATGTTCTGTTTTAAGAATGAGAATTCATACATGAACTCTGAAGTCAGATAAGAACCTGTATTGTAATGTGTTACCTTTTGGGAGAAACTGCATGGGAACCAAAAAGCTACCTTCTGCAATGAGGTGAAATAAATTTGCAAACCTTGGCACAATGCAACGTGCAGATTTGATGTATCCTCCTTACTTACAGAATAATGGTGGGCCAAACAACAGGAATTGATCTCACTAAGACTTTACATGACTGCCTTAAAACATAGTACTGAAACATACTATACTTTGGCTTCTGACTTCTTCTGGTTCATTCTTAAAAGCTGCTTCTAATTTCTAAGTGAGTTAAGTCCTTAAGCCAATTTAGGAAGCACAGTGTTTGCCAGATGCTTTTGTCACAGAAACCTCATCCTCTCCCTTTCTAATCCTTCTCTTTGTTCAAATCAGAGCCCAAGATTAGACAATACAATCAATGTCCATGAACATAAACATGTGGTGATGGGAAAGCAATAAACTGAAAACTACTGCTTTGACATTGAGAAATCATCAATCCTGAATAAGGGACAGAGAAGTGGGAGAGATGATTCTAGTCACTGCATACAGTTTTCAAAAGCCACCTCCCAGTCCATTCTTGAACACAAGGGCTACTTCCTCACCCCTTTCAGCAGGGCACTCCAGCTTACTGGACTACAAAAAATAGGTAAGGATGATTGATTTCTATTATCTCTGTACCTTATTCCGGAACTGACCCCAACCTTTAGGGCAACCTCCTCTGACTGGGCGGTAACTGGGATCGTGTTTCTCTAGTAAAGAGGCATTATTTTTTTCACAGATGAAGGGTAGTTTCACGTTACAGTTAATTGGGTAGTCTGCAGAAATATAAGTTTTAAAAAACAGTTATGGTAATGCCTATCATGCTTCAATTGCCATTCATACTTTATGACATGACAAAGATCAATCCGAAGTGAAGTCCTTTTCAGTGCAAGCTCAGTGAAATACTATGCATTAAAAATAACAGCAGATAGAAAGACAAAGTTAAATGATGTATATCATTCATACATATAATATTCATAAAGATTCACAGCCTGACCTCTTACTTCCAGCAGTAACATTTCATATAGGGCAGAGATACTGTCAAACCGAAAAATAATAGAATAAGATTTTGATTATGAGGACTAATCTCATTCTGGCATAGAGAGTATAAGACCTAGAGGTCATGAAAGCCAAAAGGAATCCTTTAGAACTCACATGGAGAGTGTCTGGCCTGTACTGCTGTACATGACAACAGCAGCAACTGGACTGGTTTCCTAGCCAAGAGCAATTTCAGCTAATGGGGATGAAAACAGGTCAGCAACATGCAACAGGATAATGAGGGAAACATGCTTTCAAGTGGAAATGTTAGTAGACAGGAGGAACTACTTCTTCTAGGGTTATACATTTTCCTCAACATAAAACAACGTTAATAAAAGGAAATAAGAAGCTTCAAGTACCACCAGGTGCATTTGCATTACTTTATACACCTCTTCCAGTACGACACCACTACTTAATGAAAGCTGCATACACGGTTGCAAGCACTCAGTCAAGCTCCTCTAATTAACACAACTCTTAAGAATTACTTTCCACATCTCAGGGTAGCATGAACACAAAAAGCTAAACATCATAACCAGCTTTCACTTAATTTATGTTACAAAAAGAGTGGCAATGAATAACTGTCATCTGAGTTTAGGTTTGCCTCCGGTCATCAAGAAATACTATCGTGGCTTCTACCATAGAGAAGAAATAACCTGATTGAATTTTGACTCATTTATCATCAAGAAGCCATTCACTCCTAATTAATTCAATAACAATGTGCATTCAAAAAAGGAGTTGGGTTTGGGCAGAACAGTAATTACTTGGTTTTTTTAAGCATAATAATGACAGACAAGGGTGAAAAATAATAACCTTACCTCTATACCAATTCTTTCTAGAAACATACCAGCAATCCCTCAGGAATCGATCATGGAAACGTGAAAATATCTGTAAACTGGATATAAACATTGCAGAGTCAACCTCTAATTCAATGTGATCTTCAAGTGGAAACTCTGACAGCAATAGAGCCAATGCAAATAAAAATTTGCGCTAGTAAATGTCTCTAGGAGATGCCCTACAACACTGGAAAGGACAGAGGGAGGGAGACTCGACTAGGAACAAGTATGTGGTAGGTTCAGTAGTTACATACCATACCCAAATTAACTTTGTTGAGGAGATGTGCGGAACGAGGGTAAGAGATTATTTATCACCGTGCTGCAATCACTGGCACACTGTCATGACAAGGGAGGAGTATGGGCAAGAGCCCCTGTTTTATTTTCCAAGTAGTAAATTGCTACAGTATTTTGGCAAGTAAAGAATTTTCTTTTTAAGAAGTCCATGATCCCTCTCTGCAGCCATGAAAGGCGCAATGCAAAGTCTGCTGTGAGACATCTCAGCTCTACAGGGCTATACTACAAGGCCTCCAAGACTTTGGCATTATCTAACTGGAAGATTGATGTCTTAAACCAACTTCACATTCCTTGTTCTCAGGTATTTGTCAGATATCCTCCGAGCTAAAACGAGGGTTTTTTTCCAGATTCCATCCCCCCGCAGTTACTCAATTATTAATAGAACACAGAAGTAGGATTAAAAATCCAATAAAAGCATTTTAAAGATCAGTGGAATACATGAGCTATGAGAATCACAGATTTCAAGGATTCACTATGATATCAAACCCCAACAACCTGAAATCTAGAGGCTCTGACAGACAGATTGTGAATTCAGTTATTATTAATACGAACTAATTTTTTTTTATGTTGATAACACTTGTAATGGGAATGGAATTTGGCAGCTAATTAAAATATTTCAACACTATTTTGAAATACACCCACTTTCTAATTGTACACACATACTGTATTATCTACCATTTGTTTTGTCTGAGCACTACCCAGTTAACTCTGTTTTAGGTACTCTATAGTCTAAGTCTAACATGGCAAGAATAGATGCAGGTTCATGTGAACAAAAGTGGAGAACAGCGGTCACTGAACAAGGCTGTCTTTTTTCATAGCTTAGTTGAAATTATTTGGGATGATACAGAAGAAGTAATTGTTCACAAATTTGGAGATAAAATATTTTCCTTTGGAAACTACTTTAGTTTGCTATATTCGTGGAAAGCACATCAAAAAAGACAACAATAAAACATCCCATAAATATTCTACATACGGTGAATGATAGCTGTAGCCATAATCAATAAACTTCAGCCACCACTTCTGTTCGCTGTTCGATAACTGTGGAAATAAAAGAACAAAAACCCAGTATTTTACAACCCACAGAGAAAGAGTTCCAGACTCTACCAAGGATAAACAAATGAAAAAATTAATTTTGATTTAAAACATTTCTAAGATGTGCAAGAATTACTATCCTCCAGCAATAGGAAAGGATACATTTTGAGACTGATTGTCAAGTAGACGGACTCATGCACCTACTAGAAAAATAGCCCACATTTTCCACTGACCTGGATAAACCTACAGAAAATCCTGCAATATTGCCTTAAGTGTGTGCAGGATACATCATTCCCACAAAATTCACAGCAGGAACTCCACCAGTCAACCAAGACAAGATGCCTAAAGCCAATGTGGTTCCACAGGACCGTCCTTCCTCAGAGTAACTCAGTTGTTCAAGCAGCTAGCCTAACAACAAGTAGTTTATGAAAAGGCTTGTCATTCAGCATGTGAAATCCTCATTTTCTCCTGCCTTGTAATTTTTCCTTCCAGGTAACCTCTTGTCAAGAGAAATTTCATGAAGAGACTTGCAAGCTGCTAATTTCAGAAATTATTGTTGTCTCACAAGCAGTGGCATTGAAGAAAGGAAGAAACAGAGGTGCTGAAACTTGAAATGCTTTGATAAGAATCATTAAAAGAATGTACTTCCACATCATGAACACCAGAAACCCCCTTCAGTAAACATTATCAGGCCACCACGCATTTCTACTTAAATTCTATCAGGTGAAAAATGATGTGCTGACCTCTGCACAATATTAAGAACTGGCACAATTGTTAGTGAAGCATTTGCAGACAATGGGATGACTATATTGTAGTCCTGTTATGACACTGTCTCTCAATTTTGGAGGCAGGTTTTTTCATGTTGATAAGGATACTCTTACATTTAAAAATTGTTTTAAAAGACTGACATTAAAATAACTCGCTGACAACTCATCTTTTTCTTTTATATTTAATTTGAAACCACTAATGCCAACAGGAAAAATAAAAAAAATCCTAATAGTAGAAAGTATCTGTTAGACAAATTACACCTCCTTACCTTTTCTATTTGAGATAGTATTGTCCTGAGTTTTGGATAAGAGTCCACAGAGGCTAAATCACTATCATTTTTTTGACAGTAGAAAATAGCTTCCTGGAAGCTCAGGTTTTTATCAGGCACAAACCACAGCTCTGCTCCATCAATAACAAGTGGGGTTCCATGAATTCCGATTTTATCTAGGCAGAAAAAAAAATCACATCTGTAAGAAATTAATTCTGAGAAACTCATCCTTTCTTTTTCTGAATGTAATTAGAAATTTCAGTTTGACACTGGGACGAACCAACACTCCTCCTTGCATTCTGAGCTCTCTCAGAATCAAATTCTATCAATCATGACCTTTGCTGGTATCAGACAGGTGTTACAGTAGTAATATAACAAAACTAACAAAAGACAGAGTATTAACAAGTATATACACATAGCACAAGAATAAGCAAAAAGTCCATTTACCTGGTATATACCACTCAGGTGTCTTTGGAGTGCTACCTGTCCAGAGGAAAAAAAAAAGGAATAGTCACTTCAAGTTTACCTTCTAACAAGGCTGTGGTCATCAATAATGGAAATTATGTATTGTATTCACGTTTCTTAGGATGCATGATGGAAAAAATAAAAGGAGAAGGAAACTATACAAATGTTTAAAAGTTTAAAAGTAAACTGATACAAAACTAAATAGAATTTTTGCATACCTCAGACTTAAACATCTGCTGTGTGGGGTTTTTCTCCCAGGAAGAATACAAGCACCAAATCAGTATTATCTGCCCATACCTCCCCATAACAAGAATGTTTCCTCCCCAAAAAGCCTTTTAATGAACAACCAAAACATAAAAGCCTACTGCATTACTTTTCCTACGGCATGGAAAAACCTGGATCTGCCTAGATATGCCATGCTACTCTTTTGTATTCCCACTCCTCTGTCTCTCTACAATCAGGAACCAGCACACTAGTTTTACCAGAAGGCAGCCAATTCACCTAAGGCTGAAGCAAACTGCACACCCAAGATGTCTGTGGTCATTTAGCTACAAGTATCACTAAGAAAAGTCAAGTCCATAAGTGCTGCAACTCAATAGTTTATCTATCACCTCACATAATAAGGAGCCGCTTCTCACTTTGTGGAACAAGAAAGAATACGGGAGCACTGATACTGCACCCACCTCGTGGTAATTTTCTGATATATCTTTGAATACTCTGAATGGACGTCTCTTTGTATGTGACATAGGCAAAAGACCTCATGCACTCACCTCTTAACAGTTTAGAGAAGAAACAATAAAGAATACTTTTGCAAAGTTTCTTTATTGGGCAATAATGATAACTTAGTCGTAATAAATAAACTCTTTTATATGAATAAATAGATGTAAACACAGTTTACCTTTTGTTATCTGGCAGACCCATTCAAGTTTAGCTTCACAATCAAAAGGTTTGAAGTAAAATTCCAGGTCTTTGCCTTCATGGAAATAAAATCTCCAAAATGATCTCCGTGAAAACTGAGATGTCTGTAGAAAAGTAGGAACAGATAACTAAGTTAATATAGCATAGGCCTCTGAAACATGACATGAAACTATCAAAAAGTGTTTTGGCAAAGTCATGTGAGTTACTGTGGTGTCATTCCTATGCAACTTACTTTGCAAAAATGAGGAAAAGCAACAGTAACTCTTTAACTATAATCTCTCCATGTTAGCCAAGTTTGTGAAGCAATAACATAAAGGGCTTAAGGTCAGTCTACAAACAAAACTCTCTTCTTGCAATGTTATTTCTTTTCTTTTTTCTTAGCAGCAGAATCTCATGGATGCTTTATTACTGAATCATCTGTTGCAACTTGTGCCTTGAAATGAATCTCATTTCTGGTCAAGAGAAGCAACCATCTCAACTGGTCCAAAAATAATCTTTCTTGTTTAAGACTCTTTCTTACAATCAAGCTTAAAATCTGACTTCACTCTTGCAATTCTCTCCAATAAGGAGATGTTTTTATCACTTAGTGAAAGAACATGTCTATATCTAGCAGGCAGGGGAAGGAGGTTACTATATTCAAAGTGTCCTATCCATACTGCTCTCCTTTGGTCTAAAACTTTTAATAGCTTAATGCTGACAGCTTCATCGCCTGCAGTCATCAATAAAGGGGAAGAGAGGAAGGGGAAATAGCTGTGAACAGAAGCAAAGAGATGCAACTATCCTCTCCTTCCTTCAGTAAATCTTAAAACCAGAGGTGGTTCTAATTGCATTAAAAGAAGGGATGATATTGGAATGATCTTACAAAAAGTTAGGTGATGTTTCAGAAAAGCTAAAGGCCATTTTAAAACTCGTGCCATCAAGATTAAATTAAGCATTGAAAAACATAATTAGGAATTAAGCAGAGGCCTGATTTTTTGAATCAGAAACTGACAGAGCACTTACAGTCTATCTCACAAGTAAACAAGGAAATACACATAATAAACACAAACATACCCTATATCCTGGCTACTGCCAGGATACTTTACTTTAGATCTAAAATATTTTCTTAATTTGCAGCTCAGAAAAACTGGTCTAGATTTTAAAATTTACTGGTAGAGTTCTGATTGCTTCTGTTTTAGACTCCAATTTACATCGTTAAGTGTCGTGTGTAATATACAAGAGATACATCGGATGGGGTTATGCGGTAGAGGACAGCATTGTTAATAAAAGATTTTGTAGTTCAAAAGAAATCTTATGAAAGGTTATCATTAGCATAGTGCTTGGTTCATAAAAACTGTCTGAATAAGGGAAAACTGATAGATGTTTGATAACTAGCACCTTTCTCACTAAGCAAAGAAAATATTTCAGCAGCCAATCTAAATTCAATATACATCTAGTATTTTTTCCAAGCATTTTAATGTAAAAATATGCATGCACTTATTAAAAACCCTGAAACTAACCTTTAATGCAGCACAGTCTCTTGTGTCATATTCATCTTCTAGATAATCAAGTGGCATAACAACACTGGTTACCTACAGGATGGAAAGGTTGAAAGAATCATTACTTTATGATTATTTTTTCTATAGTAATCCCCAGAGATAACCATTCAAACATGAGACTCCACTACGTTTACCACTATTAATATATGTTAATTAATAAAATGGCAGTTACTAGATCAGTTCTGAGTCTGCATACCTCTTATTATGGGGTGGGAGAGGGAAAGAACTCATAATTTCAGGCAAATAAATCAATTACAGTGAAGAATATATTTTTGGAGAAGTCTGACATATCAAGGAGACAAACTGATAAACTCTCATCCCTGTTGTGGCATGAAGACCTCTTGTTCTCTCCACTAGCTTTTAGATGTTAAGTACTATATTACTGCTAAAATATTTTAATGGAATGGAGAATGAAATCAGCTTAACTTTAATTGGAAAGCTGCCTGGATGGCAGCTCTTAAGTGCACAGTGTTCTGAATTATTCATCTGTTGAAGGATCTGCCATATTTTAATTAAAATATTTATCTATTTACTTTCAACCCAGTCCAGGTTAAAACAAATCAGGACATTACATTTCCTGGTTAAAAGTTAACTTACGGGTTTATCATCACTCCATTGCCAGGTTCCCAAAGAATCCGGACTCCTCTTATTCATTCCAATCCATACCCATCTGTCATTGCTGTAAATAAACAAAAAAAAAAAACCTTAAGCCAAGGATATGGGTCAGCTCACTTAATGGAAAGACTGACCTATGTCATGGCATTACTTGGGATCAAGCAGCAAAATGAAAGATCTACTACTGCAAGTTGTAGCAGTCCACAGAGAAAATTGATGTAAGAGTTACGATGACTTCTGCACTTTTAACATCTGCAGGTCGCTTTTCCCTCACAGAGAAAACTAACTAAATCAGATAATTCCTTTGTTCCACTTCATCAGTCGTCATGATATAAAGGTCCCTTTTCTACATTTTTCTTCCAGAATCACAATTTGTTATGCTTCTCTCTCTGTTGTCCATCTCAGGTCACCTCTCTCTACACCATCAGTTCAAACAAATTCTTCCCCAAACCACACAAAATCTTCTACTCATACAGAATAACTGGCTTCATAGTACCCTTAAGTTTGCCAGTGATATAAACAAACCAGGTGTGGGCATATATTTCAATTACGCACCTGCATAAAAGAGACAGACTTGAAGAGCACAAAACACCACTGACTCCAATGCTTGTATGAAAGAATAGCAATAGAAATTTTACTCCATTTTACAGGATTATAGTCAGAACCATATTTTTTCCTAGATTTTACTTCTTCATTTTTCATAAATAGGGAATGCTTTAAATCAAAATTTCAGCTATGCTCCAAGATACAAAGTTGCCAAAAAAACGGTTTGCAACATAAATACTTAAATCTGCAGTAACAGCCTTTACCCTACTCTTTACTATTGCTTACGAATCTAACGCTACCGTAACAAAATTAAATACGTGCTAGTCAAACTGCAAGGTTAGTTTTGTACTGCAGTCTCTACTTCTCTAAGTGTCAATTTTGTGCTAGGTACTGAAGTTTATGATAATTCACTCCAATTTGCTACCCTGCCCAAGAAAGGCAACAGTCACTTTTATGAATGATGGTGTCAGCTGGAAGGAGCAGAGGCGAGAAAGACCATAAGTCTTCTATGAAATCAGGCTACATGAAACCCTGCTGCAAGGCACTATTATCAAGGTGGTCTGACAGTGATAGTAAAGTTTTGATGCCACAGTAAAGGGTTCTGTAGAACTATATCAGGAGTGCTATTCCATAAATCTATGTTGTACCAAATACTGAGAAGGAATATGGGATATTTGAGGAAATAAGAGTTTATGTTATTAACAAAAATTAAGGATTTTCTTGTCTAGGCTTGATAAAGAAAGGGTATCATTCTTCACAATGTACTAGGAAACTAAATTCCTAAGAAGAGGAGCTATTTCAGCAAAAAGGCCATTGCGTCTGAAGGAACCACAAATCAGAAATAAATTTAGCCTCAAAATTTGAGATGTCTGACCAGCAGAGGTCAGACTTTGGAAAAGGCTTGCAAGAAAAAGTAATGCAGTCCAAATAATTGTAAGACAGAACTTGGAAAGTTTATCAAAATGACTTTATTACAAGGAGGGATGGACCCAGACTCAGGCTCACCTCCACAAGCAATGTTATAAAATCACGGGACAACGTTAAGAAAATTTTTGGTAAGACTGCGCCACTACCTTTCTGCACACATCACCATAAAGATCCTAATTTGAGCCTGAAATGGCTGGCAGCGCAGCACCAACAAACAACAGCTTAGCCTAGAGATATGGGCTAAGTACATGAAATCCAAGACAGGCAACAACATTATATCTGTCAGGGTTCCCATTAGGAAGAAAAGCATCAGCCACCACCAAATCTCATTTCTGGTTTTGGGTTTTTTTTTTTTTTTTTTCCTCTCAACTCCAGTATTAATTTTCTAACACGCGTGTGATAGTGAGATCACACTAGTGTGATCTTATCACACTGAGTAGTCTTTACTCTTTTAATGATATCATTGTGGAGACTTTAAAGAGCTTAAATGCCCCATATCACTCCAGAGGGAAAACTGTGAGCCAAACGTTCACAGCTGTCAAGCAGCTAAGTGGCTTTTGGCAATTTGCCTTTAGAATTTTACTTTTTTGTGATTGTTCTTTCCAATTAAGTATCAGTCATTGCTTAACTCTTCCCTCCTAATTGTCACCTACAGGCTCAGTGCAGTTCAAGCAACAGATAATCACAGAGGAGTATCTACCAACAAGAAAATCTGAGACACTACTTTCAAAAGGATCTGCAGTAGTTACCCAAGGAACTAGAGCAATTTTCTAGTCTTTCAACTTGTATTTGCCTTTTATGCAATAAATAAATAACAAAAATGTGGGCCAGGTGAAGAATTTCACCAGCTTATCTCTCAATTTACAACTGCTGGCTTGCAAACAATAATACTTTCCAGCTGACTGGATACTTACGCATTGATATACAGGTTTTGCTTCTTTTGGAACCGTTCAGACACATAACTGCTACGCTATCCTTGATAGCACTTTTAAGGTTAAGTGAAGACCTCTGAAATCATAGTATCACCTCATCACAGAAAAGAATTCTGCCAACTATTTAAGATGCATATGAAATAAGACACTCTATTACAAATAAGCTTGTAGCAAGGAATTTGCTTGTACTTTAAGCATCTGTCTCCTCATTGCAAAGCATTTAAAATTCATCCTATAGACCGGTATCAATTCTTTGAGCTACACTCCCAGAACTGCCTCTAAAAACCTGGATTATCCTGAGGTTTTTACCTAAAAAAAAAAATTTGCAATTTGTTCTTTACAATGGATTCCACACTGATTAACCATGAAAGACCCTAAATCTCCAGCAATCACTGCAGAATATCGGTGCCTTTTCTCTGACACAGAACTAAAATTTCATAAAATTCAGTGTTGTGCAGGAGTAGATAAACACGGTTTAGATGAACATTACGGGAATATAAACCAGTAATTTTTCTACTGTCATATTCTAACTGCTGAAATTGAACAAGCACTTTTTCTGTACCTTATGTCAGCTTCAACACAACATCAAGACCCTAAGCAAAGTTACTGTAGCTCATAGTTCAACCTAGTTCTTGACAAGAAGTGACATGTGTACACCTAAGCTAACTCCCTAATGGTGCAATTAAAGGTACCATTTAATTTTAGGCAGTGCTGGCCTAAAAGTGAGTATGAAGCCCATTTGACCCCCTGCTTTTACCTCTGTAACAGGGTACTGCCATTAGCAGAATTGCCATCCTGCTAATCATCTACTCTTTAGTAGAAGAAAGGAGAAAGCTGTATTAATGCAACTTGCACCTCAGCTTTATTGCTGTTTTGGCCAGTGTGGTGAGCAGAACAGCTTTTTTCTTGCAAACTCAAGTGTTAGTGAGGTTTTGTAGACTCAGAACAATTACAGCAGCAGCACTGTGCATATGAAAGACACTGATCTTTTTCCAGTAAGGTGTTCTCATTGAAATGTTGTTTCTAACCGGCCCAAGTTGTTGGTCTCCTCGCGACCAGCATCTCTGCCAGCTATGAGCTGCAGAATGCTCAAAAAACAATCCTAAAAGAATGAAATTAACTGAACCAGATCTGTTCTGCCTATATCATTTTTCTCAAAGTGAAAAGAGGTTATCTCCTATTCCTTTCAGGGAGGGGAAGGCTGGCAGGCAAATTTTATTTCCCTTTCCAATGGCAATTGCCCGACTTGGCTGAAGCAATTCGAGCTATCATTGCCTCTAAGGTGGAATCTGAGTAAAGAACGGAATGGACTAGGCAAGCTGCCCTTTTCCTGGTGAACCAAACTGACTTGCTAACATTTAAAAACAAACAGCTCTCAACGAGTCACTGGAGAACTGTGCAAGGGGAGGGGGGGGGGAAACGAAACCAAAAAAGCCAAGGTGTGGCTCCTTCCCCAAGCTGAATAAGTGCACTGAATGAATTGTTTAGGTTGGAGTTTGCGCTGAGTAAATGCAGGGAATACAGACAAACTGCATGCCAGTGCACTCCAGCATCTAATCACATCTAACACTGTCTTAGGATGATTTCTCCCAGTTACCTAAACTATTTGTTTTTTGTGAAATAATTCACTTATTTTCTTCTCTCCTTTGTCAAGTAAGTTTATTTTCAGACAAGCCACCCTTCACTCGATCTCCAAAACACTTTATATAATAATCACCACATCAGAGTAACTTCAAACCATAACCATCTTAAATTCTTCATTACATTATCTAAACAAATATATACTACTTAAAGTACTTTGGGCACTATCAAAGATAGAGTATTTTTGTTCAGGAAGTTCTGCAATGCCTTAAAAAGGGGTTAACCTTGATAAAAATACTGTGGTTTGGGTTATAATTGACATGTGCAGTTACTGCAACACTGCCCACAAAGTCAGTTCATAGTGTGCTCCAAATATTGCCCCTTATACAAGTTCTGATAGAATAACACTGAAGTACTGGGACTTTCGTTTTTCCAGGCTAAGTTTGAGTTTTCTGAAATATCAGAACTGCAGAAGCATCGTATGTCAATTGACTTTCTGGAAAGCCAGGAAACGTCTCCACCTTTAAACGCCTAACAAAAGAATGGCCATTAACTACAATTAATACCTCAGTACGCAAGCTGAAAAGTACCTGTAGAAAAATAAGTTATTTCTCTATTCATGTTTCATAGTGGATAAGGTACACTAAAACAAAGCTCCTATTTGCAAAAAAGTATAATAAAATCTACAGCAAAAAATAATTTGTGCACTAATTTTTATTTCAGGCACCTCAGTCACTTTAGCGAAGGGGTCACAAGTAGCTTTTATAAAAGCTAAGCTATCTATATATAGAGCATACAAGTTTGGGTTTGTCTCTTACTAACATAAACACTGAGTAATTTTAATGACCTGTGCACATCTAAAAAAAGCTCACTTCGTTTTCATGAAGGTATCTCTTCAGTTTTAAAATTTAATCAGTGTTGTACGTTGGCAGCTTCTGAAATAACTCTGACTTAGTTTGATGATGATAAAAATTTAGATCCCAAAACTGGCAGCACTTGAGTTTAAGCTGGCAAAAGTTCTGAAAAACCAGGCTGCCAGTCAAAAAAACCATATTACACAAGGATCTGACATCACACCAATGTCTAATAAAGCTTTGTAGTGACAGTTCCTTTGATTAAAAATAGAGCCTTAGACTCATAAATTATGTAGTATTTAATTTGTCAATACCAGAAAACTCAACACACCCATCCAATGCCATCACAGTGCTATTGCAGCTATGCCAAATGGGATGCATGCCAACCAGATTGCTGGACACTACATTATTCAAGTTTTCGAAAGATAGCACCCAGTTTAGTCAGGAAGAATTTAATGAATAAAGATGAGACTTATCTGAAAAACTGAAACAATAATGCATCTCTGAAGAATGTATCAGTAAAGATCAGGAACTGTTCACTCAGTTGTGCCAAAATTCAACATAAAGAAACACTCACTATAACAACACAGACTTAAATTCATGTAATGGAAGATGCTTGCAGCAAATCTCTCCTTTCCCGCACTCCGTCTATCAATGCAAAACATTTGCCCAAGCTGTACTCCCTTGACATTTTCCAGGAAGGCAGGGCCGTGACCAGAAGTTCAAATGCCACATCCAGCCGTTTTTACTGTGGGAAACGCAGTCACCGTACACAATCTCATACTTGCCATTTGGGGTCAGCAGCATTTGCAATCTAGTGCCGAATGCAACTGAAGTAAAAATTTTAGCCCGTGGCTAGTTTGTTACCTGATTATTTTTCTCAGGATAGAGTGAAGCACCTTGACTTCTTCTGAGTGACTAAAACTAGGCAGATGGCCTCCGAGGGCTTCACAGAACCTTTCTGCCTCTTCCCAGGTCCTGGTTCGCAGCACTCTTTCGCTATGGAAGAACTTCACAACAGCCAAATGTAAGAGCAGAAAGTGACACAAGTGACAGCATTTTAAAACACTCCTGTACTACTCAAATATGGCCACCCTAGGTAGGGATGGATACTTGGTATTTTCACAGGAAGAGAGCTTGCCTTCTTAACAGTTACTTAATTTTTTCTGTTTGTTTGACAACAGCCAGTCTCTGAAATTTTGCTGACAAGATTTGTTTTAAATGCAATGTATTCCATATGGCAGGTTTTCTCTGTTTTTCTTTACCAGCAAGATTTTACAAAACAACACCCAACTCACTCCAAAACTGCAAGTCAAACTGTAGATTTTAAAAAATGTTGTTATTTCAAATTTATGGTGAACAAAAAAGCCCAGTTTTCCCTGAAACCAGACCCATTTGTGTGCTACGGGTGAAGAAAGCTCTTTGGTACATCCTTTGCATGTATCGGAGTGGCATAGTTGGCTCATACACCTCAGCTAAAATGTCCACTTGAACCCCTTGACTTCAGTCCAAGGCAGGATCCATCAGCTGGATCTCTGCACAGACATGCTGCACTTGATCAACAAGAGTTTTCAAGAAACAGCGAGGGCCACCTGTCCCATCCCATCAGCCACAGCACAGCTATGCTGCATATCAGCTGGTCCCATCCCTTTGGGATCCATGCTCACTGTCTTGTTATTCAAGCTGGGTTTCTCCACTTTGCTACATGAGCTGTTTGCAAAACACAGTTCACTGTAGACATTGAGTCCATAAACACTGAATAAACAATCAAATGAACAGCCTCAGTTTTAACTTGGCTTGATTGTTAACAAGAAGAGAAAAACCTGCATTTATACACACAAACTTAAGCCATTCCAGCTAATAGCATGGCTGCTTACTTCCACTATTTACTTCAAAAAATACATGAGGCTGCCCTTTTTAGATAAAGTTAGATATTCATATTCAAAACAGAGAAAATCCCACCTCTCCTACTACACTCCCAGAACATAGAAAAGAAAAGCTCAAGGGAAGGTAATGCAAAGCGGTTTCTTTCCCTGTTCAGGTGTCTCTGCATGCTGGATGATGTCAGGCAGGCTAGGATACAGACACTGCACCCTCTGCCAGCACCAGACCCCTGAGATGTCAACATAGGGTGAACGCTGTCACCCTACTCAACTCTGATGTGCAGAGCTGGCCACGGAGGAGCAGGGAGAGGCACGCTGCATCTTTCAGGAATCAACACAGGCTGATGCATGAGAACATCTGGAGGTAGTCGACGTGAACCAACATGCATTTCTTTTCCCAGCATAAAACGCCTTTGAAAAACCCTTCAGAGCAGCTATAAGCCACAAAATATCTAAACACACACTTGTTGCAAGACAGAAATGACCAACTAAAGTCTAACAGGAATAACACTGTACCTTGTAGCAGGCAAGGCCAGATCCGTTGTGCCACCCAGGGGGACAGGGATCAGTTGGCTTTGGGAGCACTTCTGGCTTCTTGGGCAGCCCAATATATTTTTTGCAGACAGAAAATGCTTTAGTGATTTTACAGTCCTTAGTTTCCCACTTTCCAAGAAACTTTCCACTGGGCATGGCCACACATCCTCCTGAAAACTCTAAAATTTAAGCCACCAAAGACATATTTAAAACTATTGATTAGTTTTCAAAAAAATCCAGATTTCTGAATGACTGTTCTATTTCATCCTTAGAGTTCTGTAACATCGTACTCCAATGCTTGCTCAATGTAAAATGACATATTTTTTTAATTGTTAAATTTACCTGGTTGCAAGGAGTTCCAGTTAGTGTATGTAACTGCTTCAGGTTTTTTCCCATTCACTGTACCCCAGGAATATATTCCTGATTGGCTAATATCCTGCAAACCAGTCCAGAAGTATTTTTCTTCAACTTTGGTGTGTTTTCTAATTAGATTGTTTATAAATTCTTGCTCAAATCTGAAAATTCAGAAATTAATTTGAGTCAATATTTGAAAGATATCTGAAACTACTGAGACAATTCAAAAAACAGGACTATTATTACATGAGTTAGTTCAAGTGGCTGACCAGGCAGTCTCGTATTCAACATGTGGTCATCAGGCTGCAAATTCACATACTTCCAAAAGAAGGTTTTACACTGTAGATTTACCACTGTCAGACCATGGAAAACACTAGTTCTCTGCAAAGGTAATTTACTGTTATTCTATTTTTTCTTTATAAACCACTAATTAGCATACAGAGATTTTAATCTCTGACTATATCTCCAGGACTGCACTGTAAAACACGCCCATAAATTACAGAGATGTGCTTTACCTGTTCATCAATGTAAGATTGCACTGTGATCCAAAAGAAACTTCTGTTTTATAAATCTTGTAACAGTAGCTTCCATGCCTCTCCCATCCCTGGACAGAGCATGAAAAACATGTTAATACATAACAGCCTAATTTAGGAATTATCTACAGGAAAAAATAAATCATTGCTAACATTCGTTAGCGCCCAAAAGCTGGCATAGCACATAGAAGAAAAAAATGCAGTGCATCACACACAAGGTTCAGTATCACTAACTCTCAGTATCACTAACTCTCAGATTCACAGTCCTAAGAAATAATGCAACCACAGGAATAAAATACACCACTGTTTTAGCTCAACTGTGCAAAGTCTTCTGACTGCTATGTGCATTTGGAGAGACAAACACAAGGGTGACAGCCTAGTCCTATTCAAAACAATAGGAGTTTTCATGCTGTTCCACCAACGCCAGAATTGAAACAGAGGAATAATAAAAGGGCATTACTAGTGTTTCTGTACCTCTGGAAAAAAAAAATTATACTGAAAATGTGTTAACTCAAAATATTTCTGTTATTTAATCTTGTCCCTTACACTTACACTGAAATTTCAAGGGATGTGATACCTCTTTGCTAGCCTACAAATGCCACTGGCATTTGAACAGCACAGAAAGCTATAACTCTACATGCTGGCAGTTTCTGAAGAGACAGAGTAAAAATACTCTGAGGTTGTACAAAAAGAAAAATTAGGGGTAAACATGTTTCCTTTTGCAGGCAATAGGCCACACAAAACTGAACCAAATAACTCTGAAGTAGCTAGTAATACCATCCCATCATTGTTCAAAACAGAAGAGACTTCTTTTCAAGTCTTATTCATGCTTTAATATGTTATACTGTAGAAAAAAAACAATCAACAAGAAGCCAAAACAACCAAAAAAACTCTACACCTTTATTCAAGACAAAGAAGAAAAAAGAAAGCTAAGAGAAGTGTAACAGAAACCTAGTCTCAATTATAAATGCCTGTATATCTTTATGTTGTAAGGTTCTTACATATTTTAAAATATACTTAAAGCAGAAAAAAAAAACACAGAAAAAAATGGCATTAGTTACAGCATGTCTAGCTATAGCTCCTGGATCGAAACTCATAACATTTTCATCAATAAACAGAGTGGTAAGACATTCAGAGCCTACTTAGGATAATCTGAAATTTGGCTCATGCTATAAGAATATACTTTTCCAGTTAAAATATTCTGTAGATTTTAATGTACAGGCAAGAAGAAAATGAGAATTGGAGGAAATAAATTATTTTATGTAGGTTTCTGAACCAAGTGAAAAGAAATACAGATTTCCTATTACCTCTTCCAATGAACAACTTTTATCTGATTTTGTTTCATTCAAAATCTCTCCTTTCTTCTTGCACACATATTTAAACTTTTCTTCACAGGATCTGACTTTCCACTGTCCCAACTGTGAGAAGGAAAGGGAAAAAGAAGGCAATTTAAAATTCTAAAAATTTTTCGATTTCCATAGTGCGGGGTCTGAATTTTTGTAAGGGGGAAAGCCAATATGCCTCCAGCAAAAACAGAGGGGGCGGGATGCCCTGGATTATGTGCATAGGTACATGCTTGGAAGGGATAGAAAAAGAGGTCAAATGCAGAGATGGGAGGATACTGGATCACATCTGAAAAAGGAAGAAAAGGTCAGGGTGGTGCCAACTCAGATCAGGGAGAGAATGGGTGCAGAGGGTGTGCTCAGCTTACTGCAGAGACTGGGAGGAGACAGCTCAGAGGAGCTGGGCACATGAACTCCTCTGCCTGACAGCAGGCAGACACTTGCTCCAGTTCTCTACTGAATTGGGGAGATAAGATTCAGCCTGCTTCCCACTTCACTCACCTTTGTGACCTCCTTCCCCCACCCGCACCTTGCTGCTTCTGTACTCTATCCTCCCAGTGTCTGTCCTCTCCTCTTACTGAGGTATCTCACTACCTATCCTCAGATAGGGTGCCCCAGATTTGCCCTCGAGATGACTGAACCCAGCTCTTGCTTTCAATAGTTCGCGTGGCCTCCTTCCCCGCTCTCCGCCACAGACATGCAAGAACACAGTAACCCAAAATGCAGAGTGATGAAGACAACCATCTGGCTGACGCCAGTGGTAGTCTCAGAGCTGTGAGCAATTTCTTCCATTCTTTGCAGAACACAGCTGCAAAGTGTTGGCTAAGAAATTTGTTTGTAGAAAAAAATATTACCTGTATTTTAAAGATTATTCAAGAAATAAAATCAGTTATCTCTTTTACCCCTTCTCCTTGAGTTTCACACACATCATTGTTGCCTTTACTACGATGGAAAGAACTAAAAGAACCAACACTGTTTTCCTACCTCGCCTGAATATGACACACAGTTCGGAGTGCTGTTAAAAGGAACTTTTGGTTCATTCTGGTCCCAATATGTAAAAACCACATCTGAGCGATCTGACCATCTGAACAAGGTTGGTACATCTTCATTCCTGAGACCCATCCATATCTCTTCTTTAGCATCTGGAATTTAAAATTAGGACACTGTAGTTTCAAAATACTGTTCAAATTAACTGGAAAGGAATGGGAAATCAGCAAAATTAGGTTTTTATCTTTATATTGCACAACATAAATGCCACATTTTTTTTCTTACAGTGAAAAAGTGGATTTGAGACAAGTATAACGCATTTTTATTATCTTGTTTCTTAACTTGTATTCATGAATATGCATAAGTTTAACAGAAAAGGTAACAAACAGAAATAAAACCTACCCAGAAATAATGAACACACAAGCAAAAGCTCTACCAAATTTAATTTCTGGAGTGCAGACAAAAAAAACATAAGACCAAAGAGTACAGATAACACTTATCAGTTCAATGACCCTGTCAATTTTGCCCCAACTATCTATGATTTGCTTTCAATAAGAGAATTAAACACAAGTCATTAGGCAACTAGAAGTACGTTAGCCCAGTAAATAAACAGTAGATAGATAAAACAGCTCAAACTAAACCAAGAGCTAACACGGAGGGCTTGGACCCAAACAGCAACATTCAGCACTAGCCTGGGTACAAGCTCAGCATTAGCACCCTCATTTAGAAGCTAGAGGTTATGACAATCATACGCGAGAACATGGCAAGCAGTTTGTAACCCATGGCACGCAGCACTTGTGCTTGATCTTCACAAGTGTTCCAACTCACCATTGTGAAGCTTTGTAACTATGAGTTCAACATCTGCTAATGAGTGTATGCTGATGAGGTTACTCTTATTTGCTTTGCACATCTCATCTGCTGTACTCCAAGGCGCCTGGTTGTTTATCAGCAAGTAGCAAAAACCATTGTAGGGAAGCCAGCCTGAATCACAGCGAGTATCCAAGTGTCTCCAAAATTCTAGTAGTGGAGAGAAACGGAATTAGAGGCTTTAGTTTTACTCTGCCAAGTGCAAAAGGCTGGCATGTTTTAAATCCGGCAGCACCTTGAAAACAGCCCAAATGCAGCGACTGGAATGTGTTCACATCTCTTCAGGGCTAATGATTTAAGAAAGGGTCACAGTCAAGCAAATACATTTGACTGAGCAGCATTATTGGGCTGCATAATACTTCAGGGCCACGAAGTAGCTAGAAGGAGAAAAAAGCTAGTGGGAGTGGAAGTGAAAAACTGCAACGCGTTACCTTAAGCTGGTCTTGGTGGAAGTGAAAGGTTGAGAAGTAATTATAAGCAAGACTTCAAAAACAATTAAAGGTAAGTCAAATTACTCCACTGTAGGGCAGTAGCTTAAAAAATTTGTTTTGTTCTAGTAGGGGTTTGCACTTTTATAAGGCATTATTATCTAAGTGCAGTACCATGCATAAGACCAATTTTGAATAGCTTGCAATGAAACAAATGCTAAATTTTAAATATTTTTCCTTATGAAAACTGAGGTATTCATGAATTCAAACTGGTTTTAATGCATGCTGAAGAAGGTATATACTAACAGCCTTTCAGGTTCAGAACACAGTATAAAATATTCCAATCACAAAAATGTATTTTTTTAATTAATAAAACACTGTATAAACACTGGTAAGAAATTCACATGCCCCACTAAGGAACCAGAGAACACATAATGATGGTTAATTGACAACTAGTCTTCAATGGATGACTTAAAAGTCTGAACCAGTTCAGTTAAATTTAAACTGCTCACTATTTTTTTTCCCCTCAAAGACACACACCTCTCCTGGGGGAGCTGGAAGGAGGGTGCCTTAGCCAGAGACACCCCATGACACTTTCTAGTTCCACAACACGATTTGTCCCTCTTATCCCCTAGTGTACCCCCTTATCCAAGGATAATCATCTTCCAGTAAAAGTCTTCCCAGGAGAGCCCCACAAGCACGAACCTTGGAAACTGGCTAAGGCCAAAGCACACATGGAAGAACAGGCCATGGATATGGGAAGGGGTGGACATCCAGGTGTAGGTAAATGGCCAAAAATATGGAAGCAGTTACATGTCACAGCTGGACACTGTAAAAACTGAACAACTGTGTGTGTGCGCAGGGAGGAGAGAATAAATATCTTGTAAGCGCTGTTATGGATCCAGTGAAGACTGATTACATGCTGGGCAACCTACCAGTCCTTGCACTCTGATTTCCACTGCTGGGTCTGGTTTCTAAGGATAGTAAGGCCATTTAACTACTTCGATCTGAATTTAACAGAGTTTGATCCAAGCCCCAGGTAGGTCTCATTTTATGTCAATACACACCAAGAATGAGAAAAATGGGCTTAAGGCACAGATGTAAATGTTCGAGGTGCAACTGCCAGTTCCAGATTTTCAGCAGAACATGAAAGAGGCACAAGCCATGAAGGAAAATGTGACGGAAAGGGTAGGACTGTACTGGGAAATGTTTTACGTGTGAATAAGAAAGCTGAAAAAAATGAAAGCTGTTTGTGATGCATCATCTTGACACTGAAAATGCAGAGTTTGCTTCTGCTCTGCTAAAAAACCCAAAATTGTTGCCAAAGTGTTTTGGCAGAGACACCTAAGAAGGCTTGGGAAGGAAAAAAAAAAAATCCATAAGTGAACATTACACTCGTATTAACATACAAAAACAAAAATGCAAACTGTCCTACCTGGTAGGCTTGAAACTTCATTGAGTGACTTCTTGCAAATATATGGAAGTGGAGTGCCACAATGGTAACTCTGCCACTGACCTGAGGCAGCATTCATCACCACACAGCTAGTCCCATCCAGTGGGGATGAACTCTCCATGTCTATAGACAGGAGCAAATAAAAACAGAAGAGCACAAGTTATCAAACAGTAAGGTTTGATTGCTTCTTTTTTTCTATTGCTTTTCAATACAAGACTAACATACTTTGCATAGTACAGCACTTTGCACTGGAAGAGCATAACTTGCTTTGAATCTACTTGATCTACCATAGGTCCCAGAGTTTCTTCTGAGAGAAATTTTCAGAATCAAGGAATCTGGAATTCTTTTCCAATGTTTAATCACAGAACCAGGAGGAATGTTCAATTTACAATACAACAAACCTTTGGCTGAGCACTTTCCCAGACTAGAAACATCTCAGGGGAGAACCCTTTTTGCAGCCCTCAGTTTCCTTTGGCAGCCCCATTCCAGCCCCACTCCAAATACAGCTCTGCACTTTTTCTCTCAACGCTAATTATAACCCTCACCTTAACATAAACCTGAGACAAGACCCCAAATTAAAAATATCACAGAGGAGAACTCTTTTTGCAGTCTCCTTGTCATTGTAGCCCCTTTCCAATGGTATTTTTTTGCTTTCTCTTTCTTTGAGCCCCAACACAAACCAGACTGTGTCCTACACAGAGTATCCCAGCTGTCACTGCACTGTGTTCATTCAGCCTCACATTGAAAAGGCTTAGGGTGGATCTTAGGTCTTCATGGGAGAGTACAAAGATGACAAGAACAGGCTCTTTTCAGAGATGTACAGTAAAAGGACAAGAAGAATGGGCACAACTTCCCGCTAGCAAAATTCCTGTTAGATATGAGTATTTTTCACAAGAGGAGCGGACATTAGTACATCTGCCATGACTGCAGACTAAATTATGCCACTGTAACTCGGGACAGTCTAGCCTCTGCATTACACCCCTACAGTGTCATCACAGTTCCAGAAGAAAGTGCAGCCAGTAGTATAAGCAGCAGCAAAGACCTTAATCTTTACAAAAGAAATATTCCATGCAGAAAATCTCACAGAAGATTCTTAGTAAATCTTTCAAAACAGTAGCAGAAACCACTTATTTTTTCACAGAATTTGTGTTGCAGCACTATTTTAGAAACTGAAGGAAAAAGAGAACAAATTCCACTTTAAAAAGGTCAAATTCAGCTTCAGTGATGGAACAATATTAGCTTCAATAGTCTTGATTATTATTGCTCCAGAATTCTCATATATACACATACATGATATATTTGCGAGAGTAATACAGATACATGCTGAAAATTCTAAACAATAAGACTCTCCAGTTCCCCTAGGACCCTGGGAGGAACTTAAAAAGGTTTTTCAAAGGTTTTATACATCTTTCATCTTCACCTTGAAACAAATTTAAGCAATCTTGAAATTTACAAACACAAGTTAGGCTACTAACATCAGTTCCTGCACATATATCAGTAATTGAAGTATTTGAGGAAAGACAATACCATTCTGTCAGTGGGGGAGAAATTTAGCAGCTAGGGAAGCTGCAGATTCTTTATTAAAGTGGACCTCAAAGATACTACTGAAATTTTACCTTTTTAGACATTATTTAACCTAATCATACATAAATAAAGAATGAGTGCAGAAAGATTCAGTGGCTAGGAGGAAAAAGATGCTTCCGAACTTTTAACAGAAATGGAACAATAATTATTTTTACAAAGTCTGATGGAAACAGGAAAAAAGAAAAGCAAAGCACTAGTTTTTTAATTGTTGATTTTGTTAATACCACCAGAAACATCATTACCTGGATGCCAATTGAGAAAATTCAAAGGTTTGTGATCTGACCACTGCCATCCTCCAGAAACATCCAGTTGATTTAAGCCAATCCAAAAGATGTCAGCAATGCCATCATTAGCTGGAGATGTGTTTTTTTAAGAAAACAATTAGTATGAAATGCTCATCCTTTGACTCCTTTAAAGGAAAAAATGTGATCTGAAAGAGCACGCATTTGAGGGCAGAAAGATTGCTACTATAATCGGACATGCAGCATTTTCTGAACTGAGGAGGAATTCACTCACACAAGTCTTCTCTCCCAATGTCTTCAGATGTTTGTCCTTTGGTTTTATATCACCAAAAATGCACTGATAACTCCTCCAGGCCAAGTCTGAACATCAGTGAGGAGGATTTCATGAAAAGCAGGCAACAAGCTGCTGAAACGCCAGCTGCCACTCTGGCTCTTATTTGAGATTTGGGGGACAACCCTCATTATAAATACGAGCAACAGCTAGTCACTTCAATTAAGTCACATAGATAAAATTAAAAAAATCTAAAGTGAGATTAGCATCTTATTTTTGCTACACAGATGAAAGGACCAACACATTTTAAGTACAATCAATTTTTAACTCAGAATTTTAAAGCAGAATCTAAAATGCTGTCTTCACTTCATGTTAATTCATCAAGATTGCCTCATACTTGTATGCAAATAATTACACCTACCTTGTATGTAACTTAATTCAGATGCATCTTGGATGCTGAGCAAATCTCCCCCTTGCCTTTGACATGAAATATAAGCTTCCTTCCAAGAAAGAGCAGACTGTGTATTAAATTGGTAGCAACTTTCAGATCCTGGATTGTGTTCCCAGATATCATGACAACCATCCTCTGTTTAAAGGAAGCAAAAGGTACTTGTAACTACAACTATACTGAAATATCATCAATGTTTCAAAAGAAATATTAGAATACTGAAGGTATATTGATTTTTATATTGGTAATCACATACGCTGCAGAGTGAGCGTGTGCCGACTGTCCTGTCGACACTTCAGTAGAAAAGGAACCCGCTTTTACCCATCTTAACAGCAATGTGCTACACCAAGGTGGAGCCACACATATGTGAAGTGACAGAATGCTTTTAGAATGTCTATTGAGAAACCAAACATGCCTGGTTGTAAGCAGATTCCCCATTTTCCATCACGAGTATAATCTTCAGATGTGGCGCACCATTTCCCACCCGTATGCGTTTCATCCTGAATGCAGTCATGATGCCATATCTTGTTATACAGAAAGGGGAACTCACAGGGTTTTGCATAGGAGTTCCCATCCTTGGTATAAACCTCTGCAGTGCAAAAAAAAAAAAATAAAGAAGTAGATACAAATTGTTTTGGTGGAAAACGGAGAGTAAATCAATGTTATCACTTGCTTAGACATGATTATCTTAAAAGAATGCAATTCACACTTGTAGCCTTAAAACATGGTATTTTGTGATCACAGAGAATATACAGCAATGTCAGAACTGAAACAAATGATAGGAAAATATTTTTCTGTACTTTTTCTGCTAAGTGGGGCATAACACAGTAGAAACTTGTTTCTCCTTTCCTGCTACGTTAGGGATAAATACACTGTCTTATTAAAATCTAAGTGGTCTTCACAGAGTGCTACAGAACAAGGGTCTAGGAATCAACACCTATAGGAGAGGGAAAACATTTCAAACTGAAGTCTTCAAGCTGGTCACTTTGAACAATTCAAATACAAAGAAAATTTTGCTCTTAAATATGATAAAGCAAGTTTTCACCACTACTTCCAGGAAGCATGAGATTTCAGATGAGACTGGCTTCCATGGCAAGTGGAAAGACTACCATAGCAAAGCATCAAGATGGTCCCTGTCAGTCCAACAGGCTGTGAACTAGCAGCACGCGCTGCATTTGACTGTACAGCCTACCAGCAAAGAAAATATCCTCAAACTCTGCTCTGATTTGAGCTAACAATTCTCATCACTGTGAAGACGACAGTTTCAGTTCTGATAGAACATGGTTGATACTTCATCATTAAGTAGGCTCTCAGCAAAATATGGGAGGGACGATTTAAACATGCTAAGAAAGCTACTCAGTAACACAACTTCTGCAGTTGTGCATATTTCTTTTTATTACAGACGGTTAAGGTTTCATACTTGAACTTCATTACCTCTCTACACCAAAACATTCTATTAGTTTATGCATCGATCTTTTCATACTTCAGAAATTTAAATCTCAAGAAATGTATTGGCATAGACATGCAGAAAAAGCCCTTCACAAAACAGAAAAATCCTTCAAACAGCTCTGTAAATTTACCTTGGTAAGGATACCAACATATATCATGGGAGGAATTGTTGCTTCTCCACTGGTCTGTTGCATTTATGCTCGCAGTTACATAGGGACTCTTGATAGTCAGTTTGTACTGAGATGCACCAAGGATGGAAGCATCAGCACATCGCCACCACAGCATTAGTTCTGAGTTACAATCAACCATTTTCAGGCGAGATGGTGATTTGGTGAATATATCAAGTCCCAGGCACTGCTCGGACGCCAAATGAAAGAGGCGATTCTGGGACACCCATTTCCATAAAGCTCCACTTGCCTCCTTGCAGTCATCTATCATTATCCGTGAGTTTTTAACCTGTATACACTTGTTCTGTGTATCATGGCGAATGGTAAACACATCATTGCCTGTGTAAGAACAAACAAATATTCACGTATGAGTATGATTCAGTATCTCTTTCATAGGATGTTCATTTTTAAAAGTGTAATCACATTCTGGGGCAAGCTACCAGAAAAGTACAACATCTGCTGATTTTACACTATATTCTTCATATAAGCCACCTTAAGTACATTTTGCCACTCTTTAGTGAACATTCCTTACTTCTGGTGGGGAAAAAACAAATCTCTTTCAAAGTCATTATAAAATGAGGAGAGTTAAAATAAGGTTGTTTTCCAAGTCCAATCCTACCAATGAGAATTCTTCCTTTTGTTTTAACATACACTGATTGGACAAACCCCTGTTTAATTTGTTAGCTTATGGGTAAAAATCTTGTCTTCATATCTATCTGGAAACATAGAACAGGTACCGTAAAACGTCAATTGATAATGATCCACACTTAGTAAGCACTTTTTTTCTTCAACAGTGTATGATATATAGTACACAGCATGACAGGCTGATACGTGCACCAGTTTGAGGATGCAAACATAGTATTACTAGAATAACTGGCACTCCTTTTGGGAGAGAGTTTGAGAACTAATACTCCACCAAAGACGTCTCAAAAAAATTAGAAGTATCATTTTCAAAATGATATGAGAACCCTTGTTTCATTTTCAACTGCGACATATCTTGTCTTAAAAAGGAAAAGGCTTACAAAGCATAGCATACAATTTAAAAAAGATAGGGCCTGCCCTACAGATACAAGCTGACACCTCTGACAGCATAAGAACACCTCTATGACAAGAGGCAGTAATTTTAAGCTAACCAAGAAAAAAAATGCCCTAGAACTATTTCCATGCCACAATATAGATGGCCCCACAGTATAATACTTTCATTAACAAGGCTGAAATGGACCTTGGCTGTCCCAGACCTATTACTCTGCTGTTTAAATAAAGAATCTGCTGAGTAGTTTTTTGCATTTAATAGTAATGCACTGTCAATCACATTCCTACTGTGTTTTTTCTAATATGGCTTAATAATAGCTTTGGCTGAACAGCAAGGAAAATATTCAGTGATGTTATGCAGTGAATTTTACCACTACTTCCCAGTCTCCCCATGAATTTTCCACTGTGTAAGTACTAAATAGTATCTAAATAGTACTGAGCTGGTCTAACTGCAAAGAAGAATCTCTAAGTCAGCCATGTACCAGACAGACTTTTTGTGAACAGTACATTTTACCCAGCCATCTCTTTCATCCTCTCTGTTAACTAAAACTTTTTAACAATCAAATTTGCTCTGTAATATCTTTTTACATTGAGCTTTTTCAGCACTACATCTGCTTTTTGCTTTTTCTTCTCCTTTCCAGACTTTCTTCTTCTTTTTAATTTCTTATGACATGTTGTCTGCCTCTTCTTCCATCTTCCCTTTCCTCATTCTTCTTTCACTTCTTCCCACACAGCCCTTGTTCTGACATCCAAGAAGAAAGCCACTTTTTAGCATTTCCCCAGAAAACCGCTGATACTGTCTCACCAAACCTCTCTGTACAGCGAGTTATTTATGCCAGTGCCCAACTGCTCCAGTTCAACACTCTTGCCATTAAGTTTCACCTGACGTCTTCAGCTACAAAACCAAGACTGCTATTGCCAAAAGATATAAAAATATCGTAGAATCACAGACTCACAGAATGGTTTGGGTTGGAAGAAACTTTAGAGATCATCCTGTTCCACCCTCCTGCCATGGGCAGGGACATCTTCCACTAGGTCAGGCTGCTCAAAGCTTCATCCAGTCTGGTCTTGAACACCTCCAGGGATGGGGCATCCATGACTCCTCTGGGCAGCCTGTCCTGGTGCCTCACCACCCTCACAGTAAAAAGATTTCTTCCTAATTTCTAAATCTTCCCTCTTCCAGTTTAAAACCATTAGCCCTCATCCTATCACTGCACTCCCTGATAAAGAGTCCATCCCCAGCTTTCCTGTAGCCCCTTCAGGTACTGGAAGGTTGCTATAAGGTCTCCTTGGACCCTTCTCCACACTGAACAACCCCATCTCACTCAGCCTGTCCTTGCCCTCGGATCGTCTTCGTGGCCTCCTCTGGACTCGCTCTAACAGATCTATGTCTTTCCCGTGTTGAGAACTCCAGAACCGATCGCAGGATTCCAGGTTGAGGTCGAATAAGATAAGTGAGGGGCAACTACTTAGCGAAGAGGTGAACTTGCCTCCCAGCAGCTCTCACGAACCCAGCGGCTTTGGCTTGCGAGAATTTGCTAAACGTGGAACTTTCCCACCTGCTTTCCAAAAGGCTGGGAAAGCACCTTTCCCTCTCCCCGAGCGCAAAGCTGCGAACAGAAAGGACAGCCCAAAGCGCTGCAGGGACCTGCCCGAGCCCGGGTTATTTCTCCTCCAGAGGGAAGAGCCCAGGGCTCGCCTCCTCCCTTCCCGGGGAGCAGCGCCTGCGGCCGGCGGGGCAGCGGCCGGCTCCTCGCCGCCCCGAGCGCAGCGCACGCTCCGGGAGGGACCCCGGCGTTTCTTTTTCCTTCACTTTCCACTTCTCCTCGCAAGTTTCCCACGTTGTTTCCACGCAGCTGGACTTCGCCGGGAACGGTCGGGGCAAATTGTCCGGCTCCGCTCGCCTCCCCCTCCCGCCCGCCGGGGCGGAGAAGCGCCCTCCGAGCCCCTCGTTCCGCACCCGCGCAGCGCCTCTCCCTGCCCGCGCAAGGTGGGCGTCTCGCTTACCGGAGCGCTGCCGGGGGGTCGCGCAGCACACGAGCAGCCAGGCGAGGCCGTAGGCGGCCAGGCAGAGCTCCGCCGCCCGCGCCATCGTCCCGCGGGGCCAGCGCGCTGCCGGGCTGACTCTGCCGGGGCGTCGCGCCCGCCGCCGGCTGGACCGGACCCCGGGCAGGCGGGATTGGCCCCGCCCCGCGGAGCGTCACGTGTTGCCAGGAGAGCAGCGGCCCCGGGCGTGCGGCGAGGGCTGGGGCGGCACCGCGCCTGCCGGGGCGGGGGCGGGGCGGGGCGGGGCGGGGGGGGAGGAGGAGGAGGAGAGGGTCGAGAGCTGCGGGGAGCGGGACACTGGGGAGGAAAAGGGGAGTAGTCGCACGTGAAATTACTAGTGTAAAGATAAGGAAAGCGGAGTAAATGAAGGGGAAATGAGGAGAAGAGAAAGGAAAAGTGAAAGTAAAAAAGGATGAAGGAAAATGATGGCAGGTGGGTTGGAACTAGATGATCGTTAAAGTCCTTTCAAACCCAAACCATCCTATGATTCTATGGGAAAAAAAAAAGGAGGGAAAAAATGAAGACAATTCGAGGAAGGTGAAGGAAAAATAGAAAAGCAGACCTAATTAATTATCACGTGATAAAGTTAAAACTAAAAGGTTTTAGACGTTCAGTTGGGAAAGAAAGGGGAAGCGTTAGTGCTAAAAGTGATGAAAAAGCAAAAAGCAAAGAAAATATAAACCCCAAATAACAGATAATAGCAGGCACTGAAGTAAAATACTGAAACCTTGGTGAAATAATGTTCTTCCTGTGAGCCCCAGCCTCTCTGTCCGTGGGTCCTTCCCGGGTGTCACAGGGTGACCCTGACCCGCAGCAGCGCTTGCCAGCTCTCAAAGGCATCCCTGCCTCACCGTGACAGACCTGTAGGTGTGCCCGGGGGGCTACCCGGAGCTTTGGGAAGCTGGAAAGGGGACAGAGGTGGGCCGGGCAGCCTGGCCAGGCTTTCTAAGAGTTTTCTGGTAATTAGCAGCTAAAATTGCAATGGTCTGATCTGTTCCTGCCAGGGAAGAGGGAGAGGGGGGGGTGAGATTGGGAGCTGTTCCTGAGAAAATGGTGGTGCTGGCTGCAGGAAGTCACAGACACCAAAAATAAAACCACAAAGACACAGAGAACCAGTTGGCCTGAGTGAGGAAAAGAAAAAGAAGGGAAACTGACGGGAAGTATGTAAAATTAAACGATGTCTGTTTATAGCTGCAGTTGGGTGATTTGGCACAGACCTGCAAAGGTTGTATAGCTCAAATCCCAGCTGTGCAAGAAAGTGTTTGTGAAGTCACAAGAACAAAAAATATTAGCTAGGAAAATCAATTTTGTTTAGACTTTGAGGAGCAGCCGCTCAGGGAAAGAAAAGTCATAAAGATGGGAACTGCAGTGTGCAGTCTGTTTTATGCATTTCAAATGCCCATCACACTCAGGGAATGTAGGAATTGAGGGTGTGCCGGGCTGGGAATTGAGTGGAAAGACAGTGAACAAAACCAGGCATCTGTGAGTGAGCAAAAGTTCTCTCCTGCTGGAAACCGCAGAGCAAGATCTGGCTGCCAAGGCAGGAGCTATTTGAAAAATCAGAAATCAGGTTCAGGCAGAGAGGGGTCTGTAGCTGCAGCAAAATCAAAGCTGTGCTACCAGAAACAGTTCATTTCTGGAAGAGGAAAACTTTAAAGTCTCCAGAGAGTGGGAGGCAGAAATTCCCCACTGATGAGCCTGATACAAAAGTAAGCTATTAAAACTAAAATTAAATACGTGGTGGGATGGTGTATCTCTTTTTAAATAAAACATCATAACAAGAAGCAGTAGGTGTGAGCCCTGCATCCCCCAGAACCTTTCCAAATGTGTGCTATTTTTAGTGTAATAACTGACTGTCCCAGTTTTGGCACGAAAGTAGTAAAGAGTTGAACTTTGAAACTAACAAAGTGCAGTGCTTTTACTGAACATCAATTAGTAACTGTGAAATTAACAATGTCCTATTTACCAAACATGTAACAGCAAATATGTGTATCAATAGAGGGGAGGTTCTCTTAAGGCATCTTAATGAATATAACTTGCTCTCCAATATGCACTTCTCATTTAAGGTCCTTTTTTGTTTATCTTTTTATAAAATACCATGCTAGATTATGCAGGATCAGGCTCTGATCCTGACTCAAAAATTAAAGGACACTCAAGGATAGGAAGGGTCACTATTTGTGCTGGTGCCACTTAGTTTCAGTTTTATGTGTATGTGCGTGCCCTGCTCTTGAACTCTGTCTTACATTAATGTACGAGGAGACGCATCATGTACAGCCCTGATGAGCCCACTGAAAATATACCCCTTCCCTCTGCCCCCAGCCAAACTGCAGACAGATAAAGAGTATATAGACTCACACCTGCAGAACTATTTGGTTGAAGTGCTTTGTACACAAAACAAGAAATCAGTGTTTCAATGACAGAAGTTTAAAAAATAGGAAGTTATTGAAAAATAACATGTAAACAGTAGTTTTATGGCTCTTTATATCAAGAGCATTTTAAAAAAGCAAAAACCTGAACACAAATACTCACTTTGGGGTTTGTTCTTTCCTTTTATTTTTCTTCTACTACAACAAAATAAGTTGCAGTACAATGTTCTGTGGTCTGTGGAAATGATCTATGAAAGCTAATTTGCAAGTTGTGGTTGTTAACCCTTCAGTGGGCTTGCACGGTGTCCCTATGGCTAACTGAATTTTGAACATTCCCATGCCATGCATTCCCCCACTGAGGCAAAGGACCGTCAGTCTACCTGGCAGCCTGTGCAGGGCAAAACCCTCCATGACAACATGGGTCTCTGTAGCACACACTGATGCACAGCGTGGTGCTAGAGGAATTAGAAGGATCTGGGCTCTGGAAAAGATCCTTTTGCCAGGGCAGTGTAGGTGGCATCCAAATGCAAGGCTAAATATTCCTTGCAGAAGGATGCTCCCAGAAGTCTGTTGTATTCCAAAAACTCAAACAGAAAACTACACAACTTAACCAGAAAAGCCAGCCCTCATATCCATTGCAAGACTGACTCACACATCTCTTCCTAATGGAGCAAGCTTTCAAAGGCCGAATCTCAGACAACACTCCTTCTTCCAAATTTGCTCATCCTCTGACCTCAGCAAACTCTCATGTGGAAGACCCTTGTCCTCCTCTTGTCACTAATATTTAAATCATGGCAGATTTAAAGAAGGAGATTAAAAATATTTCATCAAGGTAGATGGTTGTAAAGGGAGCAATCACTCTGCAAACAAACAAACAAAACCAACAATCAACAAAATGAGTATTTTCGAAAGAGCAGAGCCGGAAACATCAAAATCAGTGAATGTCAAGTGATAACTTTTGAAAATATTCTACAGCTTTCTGTTAACTGAAAAAGTGGTTTGTACTAAAGCTTATCAAACTCATAACAATACCAAAGCCTGCCTCTTAAAGGATTTATCATAGCTTTGTCAATGAGACTTCTGCTTTTAATGAGAACTATGAAGCAGCATTACATATAGCATAATCGGTGAGTGATTTCTGTATTGCAAATCAAAAGTGTTATCACATCCCCATAAATACCTACTGCTCATGGCAAAACAGCACTAGTAGCAGAGCAAACTTCAGCCTTGCCTACACAGATAGCCAAATACAGAATTTCAGACACAGGAGGGACCCAGTCACAGAGCTGACAGCAATGCAGCTGTCTCTTCTCTTGCTTCCAAGCAGATTACTTTGTCTTTCCAGTCAAAAAAAGCCTTTCAAGGTGCCAACATCATGACTAAGAGCCTTGTATTCCTAGCAGGAATCTTTCTTGCTCATCAACAGATATTTTATTTGCTTTTATGCCCATATGTTATGTGTATAACAATAGCACTAACTGCAGAAAATGTAAACACCTCTCTATCCATGAATCTCCACTCCACCTTTCTTCTGCTCACCACATGAAACACATCTTTTCCATGAGCAGCCTTCCTCCCACTTTTATAATCAACACATCATAATCCAGTTTTTCCGGCTAGTTTGATCACATCCACATGCCAGTGAGCATAAGAGGAATGCTAGAAAAGGATTTTCTACCTCCAGCATCTCCCAGAGGTGGGAAGGGGCTCTGTAGGTGGTAATTCAGCTCTTGTCTGCTTCCCCCTAGAAGTGGCTTTCAAACTGTTGTTTGTTATATTTTCCACCTTGCAACATCAGTGCTTGCAATAGCCTGACCCTTACAGAAAACACCCAAACCCAGCGAACCAACTAACCAAAAAAACCTCCACTAAACAAATGATGGCTTTCAAGAGTTGCAGGAGCAGAGTTATTTCCTAAGGCAGAGGACTTTCTCTAAGAAAGTCATGGTACCCACAAAGCCACCAGCAGACCAAGGTCTCAGTCCTACCTAGACTCTGCTGCCAAGTTTAATATTACAACATGGATCAGGTTTGAGAATGTGTCTGCAAACCATTAGAAATATAAACTGTGGACATATTTAAAGACAGCTTAATGGAATAGAAGACTGGACAATTGCAACTTTTACCATAAGGGTGGCTATATTCTAAATGGTTCTTTTCTGACATGTACACAAGTTTGGTTTGATTGAGTTAACCCCCAACATGGCCATGAAAAAAAAAATTCACTGAAATTCAAGGAGGAGGTGACAAGCATCTGCATCCACCAACTGATTTGGATATGGAGAGATCATATCCAATGAGATATTTAAGCAATAACTTTGACTTGGTTTTGCATTAACTCCACCTGGATGGTCTTTTCTTCGTGGACACCTAGTCTGTTACTCTCTGAACATGTTTCCCGGGAAGCTGTGGCTGCCAACTCCCTGGAAGTGTTCAAGGCCAGGTTGGATGGGGCCTTGAGCAGCCTGGTCTGGCAGAAGTTGTCCCTGCCCTGCCCATGGCTGGGGAGTTGGAACTGAATGATTTTTGAGGTCCCTTCCAACCCAAACCATTCTGTGATTCTATGATTCTGTTCCCCAACTTGCTTTTTAACTGCGTGTTGAGGACTTAATTATTTTTCAACATTAAAGATTAGTTAGCTCTTAGCAAAAAGGGAACACAAAGGAAGATAGCTTGTCTCTGTTGTTGCTTTAGATTTCCTGTTTCAGTGGAGGCTGCCTAACCTTTCTGCACGTTATGAAACTGTTGTATTGCACAGTAAACTCAAGATGAAATCACACGCTTTCTCAGCTGAACTTTTATGCACTTCTTACATCTCTGTAACAAGCTCTGTATGAATCTTTGGCACATGTTCCAAGGTTTTGAGTTTTTCATTGTTTTTGAAGGGTTTATTGTTGTTAGGAATCCTTACATATGACTCTCTTTGAAAATGTCATCAGTCATTATAAAGAGGCTAGATATTATTATAACATTTTAGAGACTGCTTGGTTTCTTCCATTACACAGAAACACTGTAGGTAATGTCCAAAAAGAAAAGGAATTAAAAACTTTTATTCTAATATCACCTTCCTTTTTCACTCAAATGTGATGGTGCCAACTTCAGCCTCCAACTCGGTTCTGCTGCGTGTTCAAACTCAGATTAGACAAGACCCACTGAAACACAAGAAACAGCTTTGAGAAAGAAGATGAAGAAAGGAGTGTGGACACATCCACACTGCATTTTTGTCTTTTGATAGCAGAGGATGTCTTTCTCTGTGCGCTGGTTTGGCTTTGACTCCTGCTGGGTCTCTGCATGCTCCTGGAACAACAACAAAATGATATAAGCAGTATGTTAACATTCAGAGAATCACTTTAGATCATAAAGTAAGTGGGAAATTATATTCTTTTGTGGCACTTTAAGAAAGGGTCTCTGACACCTGCACTGTGAAATTTTAATGGAAATTGTGCCTCAGTGTTGTAGTTCTGCTGGCAGTGTAAATATGCTCAATCTCCTAAAGAGCTGTTTTCTATTATTACTGTGCCAATGTAGGATTATTACTCAAATTATGATTGTGGGAGCTGGCAACTCAGATAATATTTTGTACTACAGTACATTTGTTGCAAAAACTTAGTTTGGAGGAATGGTTTAAAAGAACATCAGTTATAATTTGGGAGAAGTTCTATAATTTGGGAGAAGCAAATAAAAATTAATTCAAGTGGAAGAGCTTTCAAATTTAAATAAAACCTCTTTTTTTTCTTCTTAAACATGCAAAGCAGAACACTGCTGGGGAAGAGCCCGTGGTTTTGAGTCTCACATGATGTTCCAGAAGCGAAATTCAATTTGTTGGAGGGAAGATGAAGGTAAGACACTCTCTGATGGCACTCTTCAAAATGCCCCACTGACTTATGTGTGGCCAGAAAGAGGTAAGCTTTCAACACACAGCTGAGAGGACAGTGAAAATCTTCAGATTGATCTGGCCTTGGGAGCACTTCTGACATGAAAAGAGCCTGAGTGGAAAGGGTGGACTTATTAGGGGGTAAACTGCTGGCATTTTAAGGCCGTGATTGATTAAGCTATAAACTGAAGAGCAGCAGGTGTGGGGAACACGCAGTTCAGTATGCCATTAGCAAAGGCTTAGAAATTATGCCTTGTTGAGTGCAGGAGAGGCCAAAGAGCAGAAATAAAGAATGGAAAAACAAACAGAGTGCCTTTCAAATGAGATACAAAGAAGGAAACTAACACTGCAACAACATGTACATTTACACAAATGCTAAAAATCCAATGAATAAACTGAGAGGCATTAAATGCCTAGTCTCACACAAAGGCAATAATCATGCTAGACACATGTACCAGAACATAAAATATACAGCAAAGGTAAGAGTCACCTCTCTTGATGATAGGGTAGTGAGATTTATTAGTCAAATCTTAAAATCAAATCAATGAACAAAGAAAGAACACAGCAGGTAACACAGAATCTGCATGGATGGGAACATGAGCTCCAAGCATATGTAATCTGTGGACTGCCTGCTTGCCCAGGACAGAGAAAGCATGCTGAGAGAGGTCAGATTGCCAAAGACAGTGGGAAATACAACCAAAACTGTACTTCAGGTAACCCCTGTGTTGTCTGGACCCTGCACCATTGGAATGTAACACAGACTACCCTAGACTACATCAATACTGCTTGGCAGATTGGTTCGACAGGGAAGCCACAGAAGAGATGCAGCCCTTTGTTTGGTTCTCTTTAATGTGCAAGATCTTGTCCTACATTTTCAGCTCACGGTTGCTATTCCTGTGTTTATATTCAAAATTCCCAAAGGCTTGACAAAGGCCAAGCATGCACAGCAGGTACACCCAGTTTCAAAAGGGTCAGAGACATAGAAATGAGAAAGTTTGTGAGGAGGAAACAAAAAAGATCACCAAGAAACAGTAGATTCTTACAGGTGGAGCTGACTTTCCTGAAGGATGAGCAGCACAGCATCAGTGCATGCCAGCTACTAGATTTTTGAGAACCGGTAGAAGGAAGTGGACACAGATAATATCACCACAGGGCAGATTATTAGAAACAAGAAGTTGAAGTCACCTCCAAATGAAAAGCACAGAAAGGATAATAAACCAACAGTTAAAGGAAAGTACATTGAAAGAACAGTAGAAAAGCGTGAGCAGCAGCTAGAAAAACAAATCCAAGCTGATACTAAATCTTTCTTTAGAGGCATGAAGACCAAGAAGCACACTGGAGTCTGATGGATTAAATGACAACTGCAGAGTAAAAAGGAGGAGAGGCCAAAACATTTCTAGAGAAGCTGAATTATGTATTTGCATGCGTTCACTGGAATAAGCATGATGCCCATACTTGAGCCTTTCTTTCTGAGGGAGTTGGCAGAGAGTGAAAGTGTACTAACTGGGAAAGGCTGTAATCCAAAGTATGCAGAGCAACAAATCCCCAGGCACCCAAGCCTTCTAAGGGAGTGTGGATAAAAAATAGCAGATCTACTAATGGACTTACCTTTCTCTTCATGCTTCCTCTGTGTCCAAAGGGTGGCAATGTGACAGCAATCTCTAAAAAACATTCCATGGGGGAAATGAGGGGACAGCATGGTCAATGCTAGTGGCTGGCAAGCCTAACATCAGTGCCAGGCAAAGCAGCAGAAACTGCAATAAAGGATAGAATTAGTGTGCACCTTGATAAATATGATCTAGTTGGGCAGTGCCCAGACATCTTCTCTAAAAGCAGTATTTACCATCTAGGCATTTAGTCATTTTTTTTTTTTTTATGAAGTCAGCAAGCATGCAGACGAGAGTTGATCTGGCGGATATGCTCCGCTGGTAATTTCTTGATCTGAATGAAAGCTCCTACTGGATGAACAAATCAGCAAGCACTTGTAGCTGGAACTTGCTATTCACATTTTTCTATTGATTTGAGGAAATTATTTGTACCTTACTTTTACTATTTCTGAGAGTGAGACTGATATAGCTTTTGTTATTACCTGCAGCTTACATGAAGCTGGGACTTGAACAAGAACTACCTGTCTGTGACTCAACACTCACACAACTTGAGATAAAGTTTGTGGGTGGACAGTGCATACAAATGAGTTTATAAAATTTCATTCTGTGCTTGACACCGTGGGTAAATCAAGGAAAAACTATGAGAGTATTGCTATCAGCTTTTCATCACTGGTGAGCTGGTTTCATGTGGAAGAATGTGGAAGATGAAGATAGTACAGAATAGCATACATTGTTATGACTCAGATCTGCAGTGCTCTACACATGCACTAAACATTAAAAAGCTTCTAGACAAAAACTTCAGAGTAGATTTTAAGCTATAACGCATTCAGGATTTGGTAACTTCAGAGATCACCTTGTCTATGACATACTCCCACTCTAGAGATTATCAGTCATTTCCAAGCCCAGCTTGTTCCTAGCTTTGATTTTGAGGCCACTCTCCTTCCTTTGCTGAGGCTGTCAAGGCGTAAGCCTGCTTTTTATGGTGTCTTACAGAAGACTTATGTCTTGAAAAAGATAGCAATACTATATAATCACTAAAATAGCAAACCAGTGCTATTATCACTTTTTGAATTGTACACTTCTTTATCCTCAAGATACTTGTATAAATCACAAAATTCTAAAAAAAATAGAGAATGAAGAAAAGGTCATAGTAATGAAGAAAATGCAACTGTATGTAGAGTTCTAGTTAGTGATGTATTTAATTCATGTTAATTAAATAGCCCCATTTCTTTTAAGGAGTGCATCTACATTTCTTTTTCTTTTTGAAGGGCAATAATATGCCCATAGATAGTATTAGAACATCAATTGCTACATATATTTGATTAAACAGCAGCACTTCACTCTAGGAAGTCCCTGAGTTTCTTAAGGTTTGTGTGTATTTCACAGTGCTCAAACACTTTGGCCATGTAGAAAAACCTGGGGCTGGATCTATCACAAGCAGTGAACTGGTAGGAACTTGTGGCCCATATTTATGTCCCATGGGCATGCACATACTTTGGAAATATCAGAAATCTCTTTACAGCCAGTGAATCTCTAAGAAGTACTCAGATGGGGTTGAAATGAATCCAAGAGACTAAGTCAAAGAGATCGTCTTGTGCACCCCCCTGCTTAGAGCAGGGTCAGCTAGAGCAGGTTGCCCAGGGCCACATGCAGTTGCATTTTGAATATCTGCATGGATGGAGACTCCAAAACGTCTCTGGGCAAGCTGCTCCAGTGTTTGACCATCACTATAGCAAGAAACATTTTTCTTCTGTGTATGAATAATTTCTTGTATGTACTTTGTGCCTCTTGTTTCTTCATTGAATGCCAAGAACAGTCTGGCTCCATATTCTGTATTTTCCCCAACTTTAGGTATTTAGATATGTTGATAAAATCTCCCTGAGCCTTCTCTCCTCCAGCTGTCAGTCACTCCTCACATGAAAAGTGCTCCAGTCTCTTAATCATCTTTGTGGTTCTTTGCTGGATTTGCTCCATATTTTTCTTGCACTGGGAGCTCCAGAACTGGATTTATCACTCTGGATGTGTCTTGCCAGTGCTGAGTAGGGGGAAATGATCGCCTGCCTCAGCCTGCTGACAACACCCCTTCCAATGCGGTCCAGGGTACTGCTGGCCACCTTTGCTGCAGTGTTCACCCTTTGCTGGCTCATGTTCAAGCTGGTGTTCACCAGGATTCCCAGGTCCTTTCTTTAAAGCTGTTTCCCAGCTGGTTGATCCCCAGCCCCTAGTAATGTGTGGGGACGTTGCTCAGCTGGTGTAGGATTTGGCATTTCTCTTTGTTAAACTCCAAGAGATTCCTCTTCACCAGTCTCCCAAGCTTGCCAAGATCCCTCTAAAGGGCATCACAGCCATCTGGTGCATCAGCCAGTCCTCCCAATCTTTAATTCTCTGCAGACTTGCCAAGGGTGCACTCTCTCTCATCAGCCAGCATCATTAATGAGGATGTTAAACAATATTAGCCCCAGTGATGACTCCAGGAGTACACTATTAGTGATTGGCCTCCAGCTGGACTTTGTGCTGCTGTTCTTAATCTTTAGAGCCTGGCATTTCAGCCAGGTTTCAGTCCACCTGACTATCCACTTGTCTAGCTAATGTTTTTTCAATGAGGATACTGTGACAGCCCGTGATGAAAGCCTTACTAAAGTTAAGGTGATTAATATGCTTCGCTCTCTCCTTGTCCTTCAAACTAGTCATTTAATCACAGAAAGCTATCAGGTTGGCCAGGCACAGTTTTGTCTTCGTAAATCCATACTGATGACTCCCAGTAATCTTCATGTCCTTAATATATTTGGAAACAGTTTCCAGAGTCACTTGCTCCAACAATTTCCCGGGTATCAAAGTAAGGCTGCCTGACCTGTAGTTCCCCACATTCTCCGTCATTTTCTTCTTGAAGGTAGGCATGACATTTGCATCAAACCTCTAGTCTTCTTGTGATCACTGTGACCTGTCAAAGGTACGAGACTGGCCTTGCAATGACATCTGCCAGCTCCCTCAGCACTTGTGGATGCAGCCCATTGGGTTCCATGGACTCATCTGTGCCCTATTTGTTTAAATATTTCTATCTTCTCTACTGAGAGTAAGTCTCCATTGCTCCAGATGCTCCAGCTGGTCTCAGGAGCCTGAGATTCCTGAAAACAAATCTTATTAGTAAAGACAGAGGTGAGGAAGATATTGAGCACCTCTGCCTTTTCCACATCCTTTGTAACCACCACCCCACATGCATCAGGCCCACATTTTCCGTAGGCTTCCTTTTGCTGCTGATACATATGCGGAAGTTTTGACAGTGCAGAGCTATTCAGCTTCTCACTTTTCCCTAAACTTTGTCAATGGACTGGTCCACTAGGAAAGTTTCCAGACAGAGAAGAGAAGTTGTTGTCCTCTTTTTAACAAATACAGGCACAATCTGGGCATCTCTGCTGTGAAAGGCTCAAGTGCAGTCCCATTTTCTAAGACAAATATGAACCCACATCGATCCAAATTAATTCAGTAACTACCAGGCTGAAACAAGTTCTCAGTGTCTCCTTTTGGAGCAGATCCACTTTATTCAAGACACTGAAATATTTATTGAAGCATAAACTGGAATTTAGGTCTCCTTCTTCCCTTTCCCCACAAATGAGTACTGCTACTACTGGAGCACAGTTGCACTCATATTCTCATTGTGACCTGTTGAATGCTTGCTTATTGGTATAAAGTCCAATGGTTAGACCACGTTCTCCTTATTAATCTAGCTCTTGACTTGACAACCTGAAGTCTTCAGAAAGACAAAGTGCTAAAAGTGTATTGATTTTAACTTTAACTCAGGCATGGAAGCAGAATAAAATTGTAATCCTACCTTTAAAACAGAATGATCCAACCAGTAATTTCACAGCGAATCCTTATGGCAACAATAACCGTATTTCTTAAATCTAGCATTTATCTTTAACCTTTACTCCCACACAATTTTATAGCCACCAGCCCTGTCAGAGAGAATGTGACAGACATGGCAAAGTAGGGATACGAAAAAGGGAAGTCAGGAGTCTTACTTTAAAAGCAAAAATTAGTGAAGACTCCAGGCCAGAGTATATTTTGCTTACCTAATACAACATGTTTAAACACAAGCATTGGACATAAAAAGAAAGCACGAACAAACACAAATATAGTGCCAGAGATCACTTTAAACAGAAGTTACCTTCAGTTAGTTCATTTTTACAAAAAATACCATGGATTTTGAAAGGACTGTTAATACCGTAATACAACACCATAACAACACTATAAGGAAATGAGTTTTGGATGGCAATCTCACATTTTTAACCCAATACATAACTGAAAATGGAGTTGCTTTATTCATTTTATTACATTGTAATTTTAGCTGCCTCCTGTAACTGCTCTTAGCCTGGATTGAGAACAAAAGTTACTTCAAGTTTAGCTGGAAAAAAGGACTTTGGAAATTAATTTTACCAACAAGTTTCTGGCAAAACATGTATCTGTCTGATCTCAGAAGCAGTCTGGAAACAGTGACGGAATGAGGAACTTCACACTGTTACTGCAAGGGGGTTTCCCCTTAGTAATAAGGTGTTGTTTTTGCAGTTTGCACTGTGCTTGGCAATCATTCTCCCTAGAAGACCACCGAAGAATAATTTCCACCCCCACTTTATATATGGAATATTCAAAACAAAACCCAAGTGAGTTGGCCAAGATGACAGAGTCATAGTAGTAAAACCAGGAAATAGAGCCTGGACCTCCTCAACTCCTAACATTGTGCAAATCCTTTTGCCTGTACCTGCCACCAAACAGCACAACAGCAAAATGCATGGCTATTCCTTTCTCTTTGCCTAGATTTTCCCTGAAGCAGAGAAATAAAGACTGGCTGATTCATAACTCAGTGACTGACCATTGCTCTGATGTCCTTGGTCTGCTTGTTTGTTATTAGCATTGTAACTGCCTAAGCAAAGGCATAGTGATGCATGCCCACACATGTTGAATGTAACACCTGTTGGATTTGTTTGCTTGGTTGGTCGGGTTTTTTTTTTTCTCGCAAGGGCAGGAACAAAGTAGCAGGGTCTACAATCTAAAGCATCTCGTTCGACTGGCACTTTACTAGCAGGAGTCAGGGTTGGGTCCCTTTTGCATCAACTCCCGTCCTAGTGTGTGGATTTCCCCTTGTGATCTTGAAGTGTATGGTAACATATGTAAGATTGTCATTCATGATCACTCAGGGATAAAATTGCACACTTTATAATTACCCCAGTTCATCATTTGTAGCAGCTGCCAGTACACACACACACAAATTATGTCAAAGCAACTAAAGAGAAGTTCAGAAGGTACTTTGCTAGCTACTATGTTGCCTACTGGATAGTACTTCAGCTATGCTTGTAATACTACCTACAGCATTAAAAACAAGTACAAATTATACACATCCCAGATATTAAATTGTCAAGCAACTCAAGTTTAAAAGGCTTACCTAGCAATGGTAAGCTTTTCTCTAGTGATGTGACACCTAAAATAACTACACACTGAATTGCAAGGAACAGAACAAAAATCAGTTTAGCATTCCATGTGATCTATTTGTTGTAAACAATAACACATTCTGCTACATCTATTTTGGCACTCATTTGCTAACAGCAGATGTCTCTGTGCTGCAACCAACGTTATCAAGCAGAAAAAACAGCTCCAATGTTAAGCAAATGGTGAATATTTTTCCTAAATTTCTTCCCCCATCTTTATTTTTAATACCAGGATATTTTTTTCCTTTAATCCATTTTTTTCCTGTGTCAATTTTGTGCTATAATTGTAGCTAAGACTGACCACAAGTTGAACACTGAACTGCATTGGAATTTGGTATAATGCCCATATCTAACTCCTGCTTTCTTCTGTTCCCTGAAATGGGGGAAAAATACCTGCACATGCTATATAGCTACTTCTCTGGCCAGTTTGTAGAAGAAAGATTAGAGCATCTACATAGCAAAAGATATAAACATATCACAGCAGAGACTATTATCCAAACAATATTATACTTTTTTTTTCCTTTTTGTTATTTACATTTTTAGAATAACATTTTCTAAGGCACGGTATGACATTTGATGCTCCTCTCCTCTTTACAGCTTTGAAAAATCCCTATTTCATTACCGCAAAGTGGTCAAGAGGCTCCCATCATTTATATCACAATAAATGTGTAACTTCTATTCATACGCTAAAGTCATTTCTTAATGTTAGACTTATTGCAACCTCAGGACTGCTGAAACATACTATAGGGAGGAAAAAAATCTAAGACTGAATTGTTATCTGTCTTGAGGAATTCAGTCATATATCACAAACTGACTCCTCTCTTTCTGCTAAAAATAAAAGCCACAGTTTTAATAATTTTTTCCAAAGAGATCTATATTATTTTTTTATATTTTCCCAGAATCTTTCATATGCACATTTCCAATTCAGTCTCTTCCCTAGAGGGTTAATAATTAGCAAACCGACTTCCCCAGCTGGTTTTGTTCATCCTCCTGAATTCAGTCAACATCTATCAGAAACAAAGACGTCAAAGAAAACATATTAGGCTTCAGTATTCTCTTGTGAAGGTTTGGCCACCAGCCAGAAAATTTTGTTATTTTCTGTGTAAGCTTTATTTTTCTTTCCCTTCCCAGCAGTTAGTATGGATCAAAAGAACCATTGCTTTAAAATGGAATCATAAAACTAATAAACACTAGCACTGACATAACACTGTGCACCTTAGGTTAAATCTTGCATCTGTTTTGGGTATCCTTGTATTTAGGAACATGCTCTGATGTGGGCTTTCTGGGGCTCCAGCTTTTTTCCACATCTCACGAATGTTCTCTGTCTCCAGAGTGAAAAAAAGAAACCTCCTAGCCTTGTTATGGCTCTGCTTAAATGCTGTTTCTAGAAACTTCAAAGAATGGCCATGTCAGAATTAATTTTCTTCTTCTTGGTGTTGTTATCCAAATAGATTAAATGCATCTAATTTCAAAAATGAATTTTTAAATGATTTTATGAACCTCGTAGAATTCAGGTCAACCATTCCCGCCCTTTCTCACAGCTTTTCTGACTTTTCTTTGAGCATCTTGGGCTTTGCACTCTATCCAGCAGTTCTTGAACTCGATTTGGCCACAGATACACTCCGGCAGGCCCATACGGAACTAGGAACAGATATTTGTAAGTCGGCCAAAAGCTGCCCTGTAAGTCAATCGTATCTCAGTGCTTTGAACCAGGCAGCTGCTGCGCAGGAAGTTGCTGTTTCCACTTTCATGTTACAAAAGAGGAAGAAATGGAAGTATGGGACATTGCTGCCTCCACAGAGCTGAGTGCTGCTCCTTCTCCCAGCTGTCTGGGGTCCCACCTAGGATCCAGCTCCAGACCTGCTGAGGCAACTGTACACTGAAAGATACATTACAGGGACATCTTCAAAGTAAACAGATCATCAGGCATCACATCACCTGGGTCTGTAACTTCTCTGGGACAAAACAAAAGCAAAACCAAAGAGAGTAAAAGAAATGAAAGAAAAAAAAAGAGGAGGAGGGTGGTGTTTTATTTTGCGTTATCCTTTTACTTTTGTGCTCTTCATGTAGTGATTCTGGGTCTTCACTTCTTTTTTTGCTGGATATGGATTTAGGTATTCAGAACAGGTTGGGTGTCTGTGTCCCACTGGCTGCTGTAGTAGGTGAATTGGATGATTTAGCTTTACCCATTTCAGAACTGGCTCTTTCTATCCCGAGACAGACAACAAATTTAACCAGAGGTCTTTCCCATATCCCAGTTGCACAGAATTTGTGTCCACAGGGATCCTAAATTCTGGCTGTTGAACACTTGTGTGGGTCAGAAGGCCTGAAGCTAGAAGCTAGGTTTGGGCTAGAAGGCAGCGGCTGACGCATCAGCAGTCCCACAAACACAGACACACCAATATTTTCATGTTAGACTTACTCATCTTTACCCAGACTGAGCTGAAGGGGCCATCCAGCAGTGTTTTGAATCTATTCGCCAGCAGCGGTGCTGGATCAATTTGTTTATTTCTAAATGACAGTTATCGAATCTCACAGTGAGCACTGACCTTAGCCCTTACGTTGGCTGCTTACTTTCAGTTCAGCTATTCCCATGGTTATCTATCACTTATATCCTGCTGTGGTTTCAGTCAGTTACTTTTTGTTCTAGTCTTCCCAACTCGTAGGAATAACTGAGCCCTGTTCTCTTCATACTTTTGCTTTCACCAGTGATTAGAGCTCTTCGTTTCATCTTCCCTTCATGAGGGTTTGCTTTGTGCTACATCAGAGCAAGAGGGCAAGCAAGCTGTAAGAGCAGCTGAAACTTACCCATTCTTTACATTTTACTTTTACAACTTTACTTTCTTTCAATCAGGCAAGAATGAAGGAAATTTATATGTAAACAGCAATAGTTAAAATCCAAATCATCAACCCAGAATAATAGATTTTGGAAGGTTGGGGAGCATGGGTGGTCAAGGACAAGATGGAGGCAGGAGCCCACACTGGCTTTCCTTGCCTCTTCCATAACTTAACTATAGTCAGGACATCCAGGTACATGGTGTGCATGCTCCAGAGGTGCTGTGCTCAGGGGGCAAAGCACTCCAGGAACCCGCAGTGATAAAACCAATGTCAGCTGCGTTCCTGGGTATGGTGTGTGGGAAAGAGCCACTCTGCTACTTATACTTCAACTCTTTCAAAGGGTAAAGAAGCTGCTCTTTTAGGTGTTCTAAACATCTGTTTCCATCTTTGCAGATGGAAATCCTGGACCTGTTCTGATTCATTTCCACATTTAATTGAATGGTACCTTACATTTTCTATACCCACAATGTGTCCCATATGTACAACTCCATTTTGCTTTTGAAACAATATTTAAAGTAATTTAATTTGCCTCTCAACATAATTTTCACCCCACAGGACTAGCAAGACATGATATGAAACAGCAGAAACATTAATTCTTACCTTTTCAGAAAGGATCCTTCTGATGTTCTTGAGTGTCAAATACCAGAAAACACAATGCCTAGGTCAGGTAGGAGTCAGATTTCAGATACGGAATAGGTAAGCCTGCTTAGCGGGAGAAACTTCCCAAAAGGAACTAATGCAGATAAAGCATAACCTGTGCTATGATCATAACAAATGAAGCCATACATGACTTACAGTATTCTTTTACTTTATATTAATAGTTTATGTACTCTGGCTTATTGGCAATGTCCAGTGTTAGGGATCCTGCTTGCATACCTGAATGAACCTGGAAGTATCAAGCTCTGGGATGGAGTCCCAAATCCAGCGTCAGTGAAGCCACGCAGCCCAAAGCTGCTGATTAGGTAGAGTCTGTCTTTTATCAGCTCTGTGCAAGCTTGCTTTTGGCTTTCCAGGCACTTCTCACCTACAATGCACATAAAGTTTATGGCAGGAAGAAGTGGCACAGCACATTTAATCAGGTTATGACTGGGGTCAAAGGCCTAAGATCATGCTTTCATCAAATGACCTGACTAAATAGCTTCACAAGAGGAATGCACTTGATGGGATAATTTTCAATATTAACTGAAAACCAAAAGAAAAATTACAGAGGATTTTTTTTTGTGTAGCATAAATGGAAACTTTAATTTTGTAAGATGAACATTAATCTATAGAAATCTGAAAAGATACAGGATAAGGGTTTTTTTCCGATGTATGGTCTGAGACATTAACTCAACTATTGCATTCTACCAGTCAACCCAGCGGTGGTGGATACCCTTCAAGCACCCAGTGACTACCATCATCACCTGCAGGCTGGCCACCTCTGTGGAAAGCAGTTAGGCTTTTATGTGTGTGATTCAGTAAAAGAATCTTCCCTCTTTTCCTGTTCTAGCATGTAGAGTAACTTTTAGCCCAGTATGCATTTCAAGATTTATCTTGTATCTACAAGTTTAGCTGTTGTTTTCACTAAAACTGTTTTGAAGCATTTATTTCTGAGAACCACAGTGGAGATTTAGTCTGTAGGCTGAGTTTAAGAAAAATGTGGTGTTTGTTACAATAGCAACAAGCTGACAAATGAAAATAAGCGTCAGAAATAAAGGAAATGGTAGTAAAAGCATTTCCGCTATTATCTAGCTGTGCACTTTTGGAAACAATTGCAGTAGAGGATCACTTTAGTGGTTATAAATTACCATAGTGTTACTCCTAAGCACTGCAGCAGGCTGGGTCTGGTACACTTCTTTAGGCAACTACACTTGCTTCGTCACAGGAAGATTGAGAAAGTATAGAAGAGCTGCAGTATAAGGAAATAAGGTTATAAAAACTGAGATTCTCAAGTGAGGCTTTATTACAAAATGATCCTTAATGCCCTTTTCTGTGGTTAAGTCTCTAAGATCAGAATCCAAATCACAGTCATCCTGCATAAAGATAGGGGGTATAGAAAGGGATCAGCAAGTCTTACACTCTAAGCAACTTACAGAATAAATTGAGAGAAGGAGAAAATAAATCTGCTTTCAACAGTACTGTGGAATGATTACTTATTCAATAGTCCACTAATAAAATGTCCACTAATCTTAATTTCTATGTCTTCTTTTTAATTTTCTCATATGAATTAGGAAGTAAATGCCTGCATTTGTACCATCAAGAAATAAAGCATTGAAACAAATCCATTTACAGTAAAGAGACCTGGCAGGAGAATTTTCAGTGAATTACTTTCCATCAAAGGGATCAGAACTACAACATACCACAAAGATCTCCTTACTTATTTATTTAATACTCAGGAACCCAGGTGGATTTTCCCATCACTCACCAAACAAAAGAAAAACTCACAGACCAATGTAAGGACTTGTGTTATCCCGTTCCAAGCATTTCAATGCATCCCATTTTTAAAAATGCACACTGAGACTTGAAAGCCATCTTAAAACAGCTTTGTAATGTTGCAGCCATGGCTAAGAACTGACACTGGTAATTGCAATCCTGTAACTTGCTGCTCATTTAATCAAACTTCTAAAAGATCCCGAGCAGATCCCTCTGATTTTAGTCCTTGTGCAGCTCATTTTGTCAGCTTTGTGTGTTCTGCTACCATCTACTGGCCAAACCAAGACCGACTGTGTTTCCAAGCGTCCAAGATCAACCTCAATTCGTATCATCTCAGAGCAGCGTAGCGCCTGTGAATTTGCTCCTGTCGGTTACTTACGCATGAGGGCTGCAACAGATTGGGAGATATCAGCTCTGGCCTGCAGGAGTTTAAAATCAACATTCCACCGATTACCAAAGGAAATATTATTATAGCTCAGGAAGAGGCTTGTTCTTTTTTCTTAGCTGAGGATTTAGAGTCCAGTTTCTGAATGTGTGCAATTTAGTTTTTAACCAAAAAATTCTGCTTATATATAAATGCCTTGGAGGAAGGGTAAGCCATGGATTTCATTACAGTGAGTTTATTATTACATGAGACTGAGGATGTCTGTTACTACACTAAGGGAGGGGCAACAGGATGGAAGAAAAAAGTAGGGGACTAAATTAAATGGGAATTTGCGCAATGGTGCCCTGGGAACCAGAGCTGGTTTGCAGAGCATGCAAAAAACTACTTATTGCCTACACTCCCTCTGGACTGTATTGCTCAGATTTAAAGCAGCCCCATGTGTACGTGCACATGACGGTGGGGGACAGGAGAAGAAGATCAGAAGGGAGGAAGATCAATGCACCCAGGAGAGGCCCAGCTGGAGAGGGCTTTGCTTAAGAGTCATATTGCCCACTTACAGCCTTGTACCACAACCCTTTGCTCTGCCCACTCATGCTGGACATGTCCAGCGTATGTATGTTCCCATTGCAGACTCCCATCCAGCTGGGATGAGAAAGCTGCATCAGTAGTCTCTTTTTCTTAGAGACCGCTAAAGGTACTGGGAGATAAATTTTCTCTTGGAATGGAATCTGTGAAAATAAGCACATGGATTTTTTTCCAAATCCCGATATCTGATAGACAAGATTTGTCATATGTTGGCCTGAATATATCTATCCATAGTGGGGATACCCTTCCCTTCCCCAAGGCAAATGAGTGATATGAAAATATCAAACACCTCCCTTTCAGTAAACACATTCAAAGAAGCTCGCCTGACAGAGGCAAATGGAACATTCGTTTACCTGCTCAGGCTCTGATGAACCCAGTTCTTGGACACAGCAACCACATTGGCGCTGCCCATTGAAGCTATTGTGCTGCAGTCCATACATCTCCACCTATTTTTGGCAGAAACAAATGGGCTTCCACAAAACACAGCTTCCACAGTCCATCAGGAAATTTCTTCCAGCCCATCACCCATTCCTCATGGGCACAGCTCCCTGGACTGCAGGGAATGGACAGTGGGATGGGAGAATATCTGCACATCCATCATCCTTTCTGATGGTGCTGTGGCTCCTTCCTCCTCCCAGCACTTCATGCACACATGTTCTAGGGCATCATCATCTGTGCCCTGTGAAATACTGGGGCCACTGTGTGTGTGTGGGGACTGTCTGCAGTGCCCAGGTCTAGGTCCAGCTATGGAGCCAGAAAGGAGGCTGGTGCAAGCCATCCCTCTCCTACCAGGATAACCTAGTGCAAAGCCTGGTGCCTGCTGTTACGAGATACTAAAGCATGGCAGCTAATTAGAGCTGGGGAAAGATTCAAGAAAAATTACAGCACAAAAAATTATTATTCACGCTTTAATTTTCAAGTTGAAACAACACTGTGAATCTCACTGCCAATATTATCAAGGCCAGCAGCTAAAACATAGTCACCACATACTCTGATAAAGAACAGTATAGGAGACCTCTGATTAAGGGAAAACAAACAAAACCTATGAATAACAAAATCCAGAACAAAGATGAGAAAGCAATCAACAATTACATTCTTGAGTGAATAATACCTGCACAATTATAGAAGTTAAACAATGAAAGATTTAAAAATAAATATTTAAGGGTCCATTCCCTCAAAACCATTTCAAAGTAGGAAAAAATACTGCTTGAACTATTTTTCCCTTAATGCATGGTCATCTACATCAGAGTCAATGTTAATCAATTATCACTGTTTTTAGGTGAGGGTTATTTATTATATAACACTGCCCTGAAAATATATTTATATGATTATAACATACCCCAAGGAAAATTGATAAAATGCCTATGTCAAGTTTTGTGGAAAAAAAAAATACACCTTCATTAACCACATCAAAATCAGACAAGAGTCTGCATAACTAATACAGCACTGTAGCCTGATAAATACACATCCCCAGAGATGACACAGCTTACTCTCACAAAGAAAAAACATCCTACAATGCACTCTTCTTGCTGTACTGTAAGAAGGCAGCATTTACACACTTGTCAGTGAATGAGACGAAGGGGATTTGTTAGTTTAAGTTCCTCCAACTGGAGTTTAAACAGGCGACATTTGCACAGGGAAGAGAGAGATGGCCACAACCTTTTTTCTTTCTTTTCTTTTGGTGGTAAAGAAGCTATCACAGTTCATACACATAAACAGCCAATTACCTGGCAATTGTACTCAAAAGCTACAGTCCATAAACTCTTAACAATAGGCTTCACTTAAAAACAGTCCTATAGATAAATATAGAGGACTAAACCCAAATTTGTAAAACATTACTGAAGACTCATGTATGGGGTCAAAACAATAGACAAAACAGACATAGAAAAGCTGTTTGTATCTCATGTGATGGAAAAATCTCAGATTAAGAATGTGATAGTTACACACATAGAAGTTATTGAAAACAGTAAGTTGAAAATTATTGGGATCAAAATCATCTCAAGCCTCTCTGACAACATTTTTGGTCTGTTCTGTAAACCAGCACAGAAATAGTCTACGTACTAAATAATTTTTTTAAAATAGCCCTATACATAATTATGACATGGACAGGCAATTTTTGTTTCTAGATCTGCCCGCATGAAATCTAACTAAAAGGTAGTCATACATTCCTGTGCATGTGCACAAATACTGTGTAAAAACATTTCAGTTAGCCTTAGCTGCTTGCTTAATTCTGAGGAATGTACCTCCATCTGAGGCTCTTAAATTGTTAGAATGAGTCATCTTAAAACAAATAAACCAACAAACCCAACAATAACTGCAGCTCTTTGCAGCCGCTGTTAGAGATGACTGAAGGCACAGTAAATCCATTCTGAAGTAACTCATCATGACTAATCGTTTGTTTTTCCCCACTGCAATAAAAATAAAAAAAAACAAAATCCCTGAAAACCTTCCAGGTATTTTCAGAGACTGTGGGTGAACACTGGCTTGGATGGTGGGAGTCACATGGAGAGAATGCAGTGCTGTCCTAAGCCACTGTAACTGAGGTAGTGCAGAAACCTGAAGCGGGTCCTTCACAACCATCAGCCTGCAGACCAACTGGTCAGTGAAATTCATCTCCTTCATTAGCACCTTAATAGGAACACTGAAAGTGAAAAGTGTCCTGAGGATCTGCTACACAGGGTTATAGGAATAAAGCACCCGTTGGGAAGAGCAATGTGGCCCCCCCATGTATTGTCTTCAGCTTTTGAGAGCAGGGTCTCAGAAGAGCAAACATGACTACTGCTTGCAGAAATACTGCAGGTGAACAGTGAAACAATTTATTACCATAACTTCAGCAAGATTTAGAACAGTTTTTTTTTTCTTCAAAGAGGTATTGCCTGAAAATGTCTTTAAAAGAAGGTAATGGCATTCTATTTCTGAAATAATTTGGGTAAGAGATCACATAGTTAAATCTTTAACAGTAACTTAACAGTACACTGGATGTATCTCAAATTAATATATTATTTTCAGGATGACAAAGCCGATATGCCATCATATCTCTAGATTAATTTAGTTTATAACATGAATAGGCATCACGGGTCAAACTACCAAATCTCTTGCACTCCTTTGTCAAAAGTGACTTCATCCCTCTGCAAGCTTGGAAATCCACCTGGCAAGAATCCCCTGTCTGAAAAATAACTGTTAGTTTCACAGAAGAAATGGCTATTAAGAAAAAAACCTATTCCATAATTTTTGGAATAAGTTTCAGAGTTCCTAAATTCAAGGCCAAATTTTAATGCTGGCTCATATGCAGATTCTATGACATATGGAAATGAAACACAGAAGCCCAAACACTCCCAAAGGCAAGAGTTGCATGAAAATGCCCAGTGGGGCACTGGAACATGACTACTCCATGTGAGCAGCTGGAGGTTTATGGTTTTCAGTTCTTGCCTTATCTCAAAGGAGCCAGTCTGTTTGTGGTTCTGCCTTGCATCCTCACCTCAGCCTGCCACAAAGCAAAAGCTGTCCAAGGTAGGAAGCCCCTATGGTATTCATAGCAATGGCTGCGAGGGTTTCTCTCAATATAGGTACTCTGGGGGCCTCCTGAGGAGAAAACCACTGTAGACTGTGGAGTTTCGCATGGAGGACACGGCCGTGGGCTACTTCTGATCAATTAATTGTTGTCACTTCTCTCAAAATCAGAAATGAGAATGCTTTCTTCCAAAGCAGGAACATCAGTGTTAACCTGTGGCAAATAAGCATTTCTGATCCACATCATCCTGCGGAACAGCTGGTTATTCTGTTTGTACAGGCACCACAGAAAAAGGGAAATGGCAGCCAGCATCACCAATGTCACAAGAACAGCCAGAGCTACAAGCCCATGGAATGATGCTGAAAGGGAAGGACAGAAATTGTGATTACGCAAATATAGCTATAATTATAGATAATTCTAAATATAAACATGTAGATAGTTTAGGGAAAACATATTATTACTCCTTATATGTCACCCATTTTAAATTACAGATTTAACAGTGAAAAATATCACCTTACAAAACATCAGCTCAAAATGTGTTATTACTCCTTATAAAAAAACTGGGAAAGTACAGAAGGAGTTTACCTTTTTCAGAGGGTTCTGTTGCGTTGATATCTGAAATAGAAATGGATACTGAGAAGACAATCTATGTAAAACCATGAAAGAGCAGGCTGTTCTTGGTTTAATTTGACTCATGTCAATGGGATTCTAATAGGCTAAGTTAAACAGGATCTAATCTGCTACCTAAAATTCTTTGAATTTGGCAGAATATATTAATTGACATTTGTGCAAGGACAAGAAGCAGCACTTACACACTTTTCAAAGCACAAATAAATGAGAAGAACCATGCAGTGGTAGATTGATCTAGTTACTTGGGCACTTTGGGTGGGCTCTGTGTCCTACAGGGTCTGTGGAGGTCAAGACTGATGCTCTGCACATGGCTCACCCACACAACAGAAAGTCTACCGAAGTCAGCAATAATGCAACAGTTGTCCAGGTCCCTCAAAGGAGGTTACCTTGTTGAGTTGGGTTTTTTCCACAAGTATTTTTCTAATACCAAGGGACGTAGGCAAGTGATAGGGAATATGTAAAAGAACGGTTATAAGGACACAACTGCCTTCTTTTATGGAAGCACATACCTGCATCCATTTTGCATACAAATCCCTTTTTTTCTCTGCATGGAGATAATTTCCAGATTCCGTCCGTGGTCCTCAGGCTGATACAAAAATTCCCTTTGAGATGATCAAATTCAGGCTCCCTGATGCCCCAGTTAGAATAATTTAAGGGAGAGCCATCAAACCAGGAGATTGTCTCATCTAAAGGCAGAAGTTATAAATTTTCATAAATTTCATAGTGTTTTGATTATCTCTATTTCAGTTGGACTTTCCACTCACATAAATAAATACTGAATTAAAGAATGCCAGGATTTTGTCTGCTTGCCCGCTATATTACTCATTTTTTAAGGATTTAAAAACATCCTGTGCAGCTGACACAGAAGACAGCCTGTAGTGCTTCTTTAAGATGAAAATAAAGGCTTTCACATACATGCATACCTATTGAATACTCGGAATACAAACAACCAATCATTACAGAAAGCTTGACTGATTTTACTACCCCATAAACAGGTAAAAAGTAGCAAAAAAAATCTCAAAGGACAACAGTGTTTTAGAAGGTCGTTACGCCAGCATTCAAATAAAAAGCAAACCAAAAACTAAAAGATTCTTACATGCAGTTCTCTTCCTCCCAAAACTTACTGTCTGTAACAAGCAAGATGTTCAACCAAACCATTTGCACAGAATAACCAAAACTGTGCAATTCTTCCATAATGAAGGCATTTTCATCTTCATCTTGAATAGTTAGCAGATTTGATCCTGCAGATTAAACACAGAACAAATTTTTGAACAATCCATGCCATTAAAATGTAACACTGAATATCAAAAACTTAATATTATGAGCCTTAAATGAAAAGTTTAAAAATTCTGGTTACATGTTGTAAGTTCTTAAGTTTGCAGTTAATGTAAACATGCTCACGCTGAAAGAAAACCATTCACATGTTATTTTAAAAACAGGTTTGAGGGAAAGAAGTGCATTTCACGTGTTATTCCAGAAATCAGATCTTTTCACATGTTGCCTCCCAATTCATAGTCAGCTTATGAGGCTCCACTATCGTTATCCTGAACTAGAGGAAACACTTGGCATGATTTCAGTCATTTCACAGAATACATATTAAGATATCACAATGACAATTTGTACCCACAAAATAATCACTTACCTTGATTTTTGCAGACTTCATATGCAGTATCAAAACTTGTGCCTTGCAGAACTGTGGAAAAGCTGTAGCAACTGTTTTTGAATTTGATCCAGGGAACAATTTTTTCTGAACATAAACCTTTATAGGCATTGAGATTCTTTTCTGTGACAGAAATAATAGCACAGCTTTATTGTCACAACAACATACACATTAATATAACATTGCACACACTACTTTGGAGTAATGCTAATAAGCATGTTATTGTTTATAATAATGCTAATAAGCATGTTAAAATAGAGGCATCAACTCTATTTTAAAATGTGAAAATCTAGTGGTTGTATATATTTGTATTAGAATAGTAAAGCTGGTTTTGTTTCTGATCAAAAACCTTGCCCAATTGTAACAGCAGTATCAAGACAATCTAACTGATACTGATGTGCATGGGGAGATATGACCAAATTACAGGCACATCAGAACACTCTAGGCTGCTCAGCATCTCCCAGAGGGCTGGGGATTTCCAAGGACTGTAGAGTTTCTTTCCACTAAGCCGCAAAGATAACTACATTCCCAACACGGTGGCACAGAAGAGTCTCCCACTGGTAAGCAGCAGCCAGCCTTTCTTGTGTGCAATGCTCTGCAGCAAAGTCCCTCTGGCTTGGGGCAATTCTACAAGCTCACTTTGTGATTCCCAGCACCAGTTTTTGGCAGTGCTGTGCATTCAGCTATGTTACTTCTAGTCTCACATACATCCTATTTTGCTACAAAACATAATGTTTAAAAATTAAATAACCTTTAGGTTACACAAAATGAGAAACAAATTAGAAAATTAGTCAACTTCACTCCAGAAACCATGCTAGAGAGTAATTTTTGTCTTGAAGGATTCAAAAATTGCTTTATTCTCAACAGATCAAAAGCTATAATAAGCTACAGGTAAACCCCTGGTGATCACCACCACCCAATAGGAACTATATGGAGAACTGGATGCTTCCAAAGACTCGGCAGTCCTGGACTGAACGGAGTTCTAGACCTGAATTCTGCATTCAAATGAAGCCCAGGTAATTAACAGAGCATTGCAGGAAACCTAACATATTTTAGGATACAGGAAAATATTCTTTTTTTTTTAAAAAAAAGAAAATCAGACTCTTTCATGTGTAATCAGTGAAGATGTGACTCTTTATTTTTCACTTTGCTCTAAATGCTTCCCTTCTCCCACCCAAAAGTTAATTGTAGCAAGCAATTTATTTCTCTTTGAGCTAGGTTATTAGAAATCACGATTTTTCAGTTACCATAGTGTTCACTATAGACAGAGACAGAGCAAATAATTTGCCCTGTTTGTTTTTTTGTTATGAAAGTTTTCTTTCCATTCTCCTACTTATCAGACCTGATGGCCAGTATTTTATAGGGAAAAAGTGATTTTCACAAATAGGAGAAGACAGCAAGGAAATGCCAGAAATCTATTTCAATTTCAAATAATACTACCAATCATCATTGCTTAACCTCAAACCAATTAAATTTCCTTTCATATACTTCCATCATCAATACACACATTTGCAGATGCAGAGATTTCATATAAAACTTCATTCTTACTTACTAGGTGGCACATGGCAAACTGCTCCTTGCAGAAGTCGCTCACAGTTAGCACTTTTCCAGTGTCCCAAAGTATCAATGTAAACACAGCTGCCAAAGGCCTGGGACTCGTCATCTTCCCAGAAGGTAAACAAAGACCTAGTCCCATCCGACCATTCAAAGTTAAGCCCATTCTGCCAAAACAAATTTCAAGATTATCTTTCTGATATGCTTTAGCACCACACAAGTCCATCTTCCTCTGGTGGCATCATCACCAGAAATTAAGAATGTCTTCTGTGTCTCCAAAGGCTGGGTAGACCCAGGAAGACCTATAAAAGACAGATCCAAGGATTCTCCTAACCTCTGGGAAGCCACAAACTACATCTAAACTGCTCTTTTCAGCAGGTGGTTATTTTGGCCTTTGAGCAACTAAAAAGGAAACAACATCATTTATAATATGTTATATTCGTATTTAATATAAATATAGTTGGATATATAAAATTAACAATGAAAAATAGTTAAATATAAACCCAAAGTAATACAATATAACATAAATATGTTTAATGTATTGTATATTTTTATAATAAATTATAATAATGATCTAGTGAAAGGTGTTCCTGCCAGTGGCAGAGGGTTGGAACTGGATGACCTTTACGGTCTTTTCCCACCTAAATCATTCTGTGATTCTACGCTAATTTCACTGTTGACACAAGAGATTTTTTCTGTGTCTTGAAATGTTTTCTGTGCCTCTTAGTTTTCAGCACTCGTTGCATCACACTGGTTCTCATTAGATTTATACATGACATTGCAAAAAAAATGGTTAGGGTTCAAGCTTTCCAAGGTTTCATTTTCAGATGTGAACTTCCTGTGACTTTACTGACAGGTCATTAGCCTGATCCTGGAAAAATTCCTTTGCAGCATCATATTCATAGCTACGGAGTCCACTACTTACATTTGAAGTGAACAGCCCAATCCAGTGGTTATATCCCAGCCGATTCACAATGACTGTGAGGAAAGCCTGGTGATACTGGTCTGTAATGCTGACCAACTCTGCGCCGTTTGCCATGCAGGTTTTTAAAGCTGAAGCCCATGTAAAATTCCCACGTATTAGTTTGTACGTTCTGTTTCCATATTCTAAAGTATCTGGCACAGGGTACATTGCAGATACATTGATGACATGTCCATATGTATCTGTTATAAACAGAAAGAAAGGATTTATTTATTTTTTAAAAGACAGTTTGAACACAGCATAACAGCTCCTAAAAAAATCAAAACTATCCTTAAAAACAAGTCTAAATATTGCAAACTCCTTGGTTTCAGGAAGGCACTGTGAACTTCAAAAGGAAAAGACTAGAACAGTATCTGAAATTCCATAAGAACCCAAAACTCATGACAGGAGTGAATAAGTTTAATGTGTAACAAAAAAAAAAGAAAACCTGGATGGAGTTAGTCCCACTGACTGGTCCTTTGAAGGTCACCTGAGATCTGGGCATATCCCAAATGTCCAATAGCAATGGACTGCAGAATGCTCTTATCTCAGATAACTTCAATGTAATTTAAATTAATATTTTTTTGACCCATTATTCTTAATGAGTTCCAAAATTAATTTATAGCACAAAACCTGGCCTCACAAATAATTGTGCTGGCACAACTGACAGGATGAGAAACTGGCTCATGCTACAAGTGCTTTGGAGCTTCTTGAGCTCATCTTTACCATCTATGAGCCAATGTAGGGAAGATCACAGTACTGGTACTTAAAGACAAATCATCTGTGCATGGAGAATGAAATCTCTTTTGGATGATGAATTAACACAGCAAGGCTCAATAAAATGAGTGTCTCTCAGGAGAAAAAAATTAGGAAACAGTCTATCTCTACCTCAGCCCCATCTGCGATTCTGCCACGCTCACTTTTCTACGGGTGGCAAACGCCTTGCTAATGTATATGAATGCCCACAATACAGTTTAAACAAGACAATCAAAATAAAGCATGGCATCAGTTTTAATCCTGTTTGTCAGTTTGGATTAATTACTTGTGTCTGTTATATTGCCTTCGTACGTTATTTTGTCTTCTCTGCTACTATAAAATGAAGTTATTGCTTTGCTATGTGGTGGAGTGGTTTTAGACTTGGTTCCCTGCATGACTGGGAGAGGAAGAGTGCTAACAAGCATCTCAAAATGATACATTAATGTATTATTTGTAATTCACAAATCATTTAAAGTTAGAAATTTCTAAGCAAGAAGTTCTGCTGTCAAGCTAAGTGAAGCACTCTGTTTTGTTCCGGCTCTCAGTGTGTGCCACTGCTTAAAAAAAGAAAAAGCAGGAAATGCAGCAAAATGCTGACACAATCCTAACTCAAGCACCACACTAATAGATGAGAGCCCAGTTCACATTTCCTGCTGGTTTATTTCATTTTAGTCTCTTACAGAAATCAATTCAAAAAGGGGGAGACAGGATGCAGACATGATGGCAGAAGCAAAGCACCAGCTCATCTTTCCAGGAATTGACACATTTGGACATTGGAGCAAATTTTGCAGTTCACTGCTGCCAGCAAGAGGCTGTCTCACTTCTCCCTTCCTTGCTTCCCTGCTCTTCCAGCTGCATGTTCAAATGCACAGGCCTGGTGTTTGCCTAACCCTGTAATGAGCCAATGCAACCTGGAAAAGCTGCACAAAATTACATCAATTAGGGAAAAGAAAAATAAAGAGGGGAAAAAAAGAGACAGGGAATTTTTCTGCTGAGCTTAGCAAATTGAATTGCCTGATGGTTTGGCTGAGTGCCAAGGGTGTTCCACCAGGGAGGCAGGATTGGTCTCTTCTCCCGAGGAGCGCAGGTGGGCAGCCCCGGGCCCTGAGTGCACTGTGTCACTCAGTCCCCCCCACTTTGGGCAGGGCCTATGGGCCACTCTCACATCCACTGGCTGGGAAAGGTGGGGAGTGTCCCGAATACCCACTGCAGACCCAGTCGCCTTTTCCATCTGTCTGAGGCAGCAGTAAGGGGTTAAAATGCAAACCTTCAGGAGGTAAGTGGAACAAACCAGCAGGAAAACGCATTTATTAATTTTTCCTACCCTAGGTGCAGGATTACTCCAGCACCCTCCAACGGTACGGCCATGGTTTGCTAGAGCCACATGTGAGCACTGCCCAAAGCCTGTATTTGTTTATTCTACTTCTTGACTCCCTTCCCCTCGCCTCCGAGGCAGCCAGCAGAAGAGGACTGTCCCTTCAGACCCAGGGTTTAGCTGATAGGTGATATATAAAGCTCAGCCATACAAACCACCCCCACAGTAACTACAGCACCCAAGGACACTCCTTACAGGCTCAGATTACAGCCCTCCCTTTGCTTTAGGGTTAATAATTCATTGCTGATCTATTTTGGTAACATGCTCTGGCAGCTTCCCTCTGGCAGAGCTGGGACTGGGCCCTAAAGCTGTCTGAGTGTCCGGGGGATGCCAGCAGCTCCCTGTCTGCGAGGCAGCACTGGCAGTGGGGCTCGGGGAAACCAAATAGGCTGGTTCTCTGTAACAGCTTTGGGCTTCTGGCAAATGAACTTCATGGCAACAGAATTAGAGAGGCATGAAAAGAAAAGCCAAGTTCTACTCGATCAGCTAGTCAGTCCAAACTGTTCACAGAGATACATGTTCCAGAGCCTATCCTGACCTAATATTGCAAGTTCCACCCCTATCTTTTTTAAAAATACTGTATTTTCATCAAAATTATCCTCAACTTTGCCTTTTGTAATTTCATGCTGTTACTCTGCTTACCGTGACAAAAACCATGAAATTTCATCTCTGTTTCTGAATCCAAGACATGCAACAGGAAGCTCAAAATTAGGAAGAAAAGTTAATAACAAACTATATTTTTAGAAATCACTTCTACATCACAGCTGCTGTTTCATAAAATAGTGTAGAGCTAGTTTGCTGAGTACCAGAGTAGAACTATCTTAGAAATCCTTTATGTTTCTGGTGTTATAGACACTTATAACAAGCTGCTTCTAGATGAGAACTAAGGTGAATTCAATACAGTAAAAGAGAACTGAAGCAAAGCAAAACAAAACCTTACCCCGAGTCTTTTGACAGACAAACCCATAACTTTTCTCACAGTTTTCTAAGTACCATTTTCCCGTAAAATAAAAATTAGGATTATTTGATACCAATGTACAGAGTGGAAGTTGTTCTTGAATGTTTGCACTGTTATAATGCTGTCTCTGCAATTAACACAGAACCTTAGGTTAATTTTAAAAGACACTGTGTAGAAACAACGCAAAATTATATTTACAAGAATAATTATCTGAAAGTGACTACTATGAATAGTTAAGTAGAACAATGAACATTTCCATAAATACAATTTGAAACCATAAACTTATAATAAAAAAGTCACAAGCTCTCCCTGAACAAACTAAAATGCTAAGCCCGATACGAATATGGACTAATGTGTTATAATATATTAAAATATGAAATTCATAATCTTATTCCTAAACTTTGCTCAGAGCCAGAATATGATACGAGTGGTATAATTCAAGCGTTGGTGCTTAAAAGCACTTGCAAGAGACTATGACTGTAGCCACAAATGCTGCATCTAGTTATGCACATAAATCTGTGACCACAGTTCTTTGAATTTGCAAAAAGTAAGAGAAGACTAAATTGCTGTAACAATTTAGGCCCTGTCTTTGTGGCAGTCACAATTTTTATGGATAAAACAACTTTCAACTGTCCTGACAAACCCTGTAAATACTTACATCCACTACTTCAACTGGAGACCAGTTGGAATACACTGGAGGATTTTCATTCACCCATTTTTCATAATCATCGCTCTGGAAACCTATCCAAACACTAGCTTTCTGCCCAAATAGATTCATTGTTATGAAAGCTGGAAAATGAAACAGGAATAAAATATAATTAACTGGTATGCATTTAGGGATAGATGAAATCTCTTCCAAAATACTAAAGGTCTGAAAAATTTTGTTACTAATCAATGGCAATGTGAGTACAAAGTAAGAACATGAGCAGCATTTCAGTGTCATCTAACTATAAATTAAATTGAGTTAATCTCAGGTGGGACAGGATCTAGTCCATTAACTACTAATTCTTCCAGAGATGCTCATAGCAGTTTGAACAACTTGGGTATTAGTTCAGGGTACTGTTGCACTGAGAAAGCTTTTCTCAGTTGCAGTTGAAAATAATATTTCTCCAGTAAGATTCCTACCACCTCCAAATAATTGGCTTTACAAATGTATGAAATTCAATGACAGATTTTTTATTAATAGAGATTATAAATAATTCTGAATGTGCTGGCATCTATGTCTCAGACATGTCCAGCCCACTGCCTTGCTTATGTGCTATACTCTAGATTTTAAGTACAATTAAAGGAAGAAAATAAATTTACTTTTGTGACAGCGTGATGTATTCATAGGATAGAGATATCACATAGCAAATTTTTAAATGGGTTTTCCTTTTTTTTTTTTATTTCTAATGCACAGTAGTAAGCACAAAAGAAATGATAATTACTCCTCAAAACGTAACTGTCATACAGCTCAGCGGACAATTGAATCTACAGTTCAGGAAACTGGGAAAGAGAAACACTAACTTGTTTAAAGAAGTGGAACCATGAGTAGGATATGAGCAACTTTTTCCTAAATCTGTATCCCAGATGAAACTTTACTACAGTATACTAATGAAGATGAAATTTTATTTAGGTAATGATATTTTCAGTACTGTACCTTGTTCCAGTTCGTTTTCAAGAGAAGCGAGTGACCCATCATAGTTACTGCAGATCTCTTGTGCAGAGTACCAGCTTTTCAGATGCTCTGGATCCTTTGGAATTTGTATCAAAAAGCACTATTTACAAAAAAAAATAAGAACACCTCACTTTGTTTTTTATGTAGTTTAAAAACTATTTATCAATCATTTATCAATCACTAAGGGTGATCACTAGAGCATTTGACACACTGTTCCTGAAAACTAAATATTTCCTTAGTTTCTGTCCTGCAATGGACCTCTCCAACATGCTTGGTATCAGTTTTCAGCTGCGATCACGCACAGATTCAAATTGGTTGTTTAAAGGCAAACACAATCCAAGTTAAATTTATCTTTGCAGTCACTGCAGTTTAGCACTGGGGTAAATCCAGCCACCTCAACACATGTTGGTATTATGGAACGTATGTATTTGAAAGAAGCCTGATCAAATTGTTGCTTTTTGACCTCCAATTGCAAATTAGTTTTGGCTCTTTGATGAACCCTATTTGAAACAGCATCTTTTTGGAGGATGGCAGTAGTTTGGGACCATTTAGTACAATAAATGTGTCAGAGATCTGTTTTAAGACCATAGAAGATGATTGGAATTGTCATAGGTGGAAGAGAGAGCATGGAACAGGCTTTTTACAGCAAAAACACAAATACATTTAGATAGCTTTTGCATATAAGAGTATGCATTTTCTTCAGCTGAAGTAAAATTTTTGACACTTCATTAAGACAACTTCTGTGTGCAAAGCTACTTAATAGCTGTAAAGCTTTGTATCACTGTCAGCAGATATAAACCTAAGGGCTCTGCTTTCAAAAATGAAGAAAATCTTCAAATATGGAATAATCCTTAAGAAATCCAATTTCTGTCATAAGTATGGAATACATTTTGAATTATCAAACAGAAGAAAAAAATGTTTTACTTTGAAACCGAAGTGCAACCAGCCTTTGGGACATATTCCTTGTTGGTTTTGGTCTTTTGGAATCTCTTTCTCTATTTTCCATGCAATTTTACGCTTACAAATACAGGGAAGAGAGACAGTACAGTTTTCATCACCCCAGAGTCCTGTGTAAAAGGAAAAAACACAGTTCAATTTCGGCTTGAGAACTGGAAATGATTTTTTCTTAGCCAGCTTAGATATTAAGAAGGGTATCTTTTAGTGGTCAAGTAAAACAAGATTTTGCATCAGATACATTTAGACATACCACATTACATTGGATTTGACCATTCATGGAAGTCATAGTTTTACTCCAAGTTTGATTTTTGTTAAGTTAAACCAGTTCCTTTAGACTTAGTCACATATGCCTGTATCATCATGTATTTAAAAAAAATAGTAGTTATGCAAAAAAAAAAAAAAAGGTAAGGTATAGCAATGATGCTGTCCAAATAAAATAGTTTGACTTCCTTACATTGAAAATTGTTGGCGAGATCCAAGTACTGACACAAAACACTGATCTGCTGAATACACACTGACCTGAAAATACATTTTTCAGTGGAACACAGTGCACTGAGTTTGTTGACCAGCTCCCAGCTTCTGGCCAGCTGCTGGGGGAAGGTGGGCACCCCTTCGTTTTATGCAATACTAACTATAGAAACACCAAACTCAAGTATTCAAAAGTCATGAATCAAATCCCTGAGATTATATACGGAAAAAAAAGAAGGTTTTATATTTTTCAGTTTTGGCTTCAAGGCTGGGATTACAAGAGTGCAATTGGATTAATTAATTACAGTCCTCATAAATATAAAGCTGGAATTTTTTTTTCTTTCCATGGAAATTGATTTGTTTACTTTATCATATGATTTGCAGATCTTCAGAAAGCAGTAACTGAGAGATGACAGAAATCACTAGAACCAGTACCACTGAAATTTTTTAATTACTCTAGCAAACTGTAGAGGAGCAATGTGATGACCCAAATTCCTTAGCAAATTGGCTATCAGATCAAAAATAAGTTAGAAACTTCAATATTTAAAGTTGTGTGATGATAGAAAAACAGTTTATAAACATAGGAAAAGTTATTTCTCATCCATCTGGCTCATTTGGTTATGAGAAAACTGACTGTGAAAACCAGCAATGCATTAACATTTTTTCTGTGCAACACAACAGATTCTTAAGTAAAGCTAAAGATCAGTGACATTGGAATCTTTGTACTTTGACATTAGAGTACTAAAACTATTAATACATTTAAATCCTACAGCCTAGTCTCTGAGTATATTCATAGTATTTTTAATATTCTTTTCTTAACTATATAAGCAATTTACAAACTATAAACATGTAACAGCACTATGTAATACAGGTCCGTGTAGTATAGATTACATTTCCTGAAAGCAATTAAAAAAAAATAACATCTTTGGTCAACAACAGAATCAAGTCACAACTCCTGCAACAAAAGGAAATACAAAATAAACCTGTTTGTGATGAAATGAAGCCACATCTTTTTCCCGACCTCCGTGGATCTCTTTTCCTCCCTTCATCCCAGTTCTGGTACGTTACTGGTGATTTATCTCTCCAGCTGCACAGAAATGTTAACAGTGTAGTTACACTTTTTCCTATCCTCACCTAAAAATACAACCTCCATTAAAAGTGTTTGTAAGCAGATACAGGATAGAATGTGCCCCTTTTTATTAACTAAGTTTTTAAAAAAGGCAACCAACAACAAGGCTGATATTCATGTCTTTGGCATGTACATTTCATAGCCATTTTAAAAGAAATAGTAATATATTCTGAATAATGTTTACATGAGAACTGAAGTTGTGTCTTGAATATCCCCCTCAGCTGAGTGGGATATCAAACCGTGGTGGGCTGTAAACAGCGCGGGCCAAGCACAACTCACAGAAGCTCAAGCGTAGCTATTCTTACCGGAGCTCATCGCTGAGGTTTTCTGCATGCAATCCAATCCACCAGTGAACATCACTACTCGACAGCTATAAAAAAATGTTTTGCCACATATTAAACTGTTGTTGCCCTTTTATTAAAGCATTAGTGAACCCCTAAAATCAGACTCTTTGTATTCTGACAGATAGCATCTCCATTGGGTTCCAATGGGAAGAACAGGACCTAAATCCTGCCCAGGTTAATTTTTGTCACTTCAGTAAGGTTTTTCAGGTAAACAGAGCATGATTAAGTCCATGGTTTCCACTGGACTGCTGATCTATCTTCCGTAAGTTAGGAATTTACCATTTTAGGAACTGAATGCCTCCCTGGCTTGAAAAGAGCTGTAGTCTTATGCTAGAAATTGTTTTTCTCCAACTGCTAAAAAGAGACAATAGCAAATACTTCCTCTTAGCATTATATTACTGGTTCTTACTGTTCCCAAAATGTTTTCAATGAATATTTATTGACTTCATATCGCTCATACAAGACATTCCTAGAGATGCTTTCCAGACTGATTGCTGTTCTCATGAAAAGTTCTAAACCTCCAGTCCTAACGGGGGAATGATTACAGATAATTCAGAGAAATAATGTTATTCACACCATAACTTATTATTGCTATGCTGACTTGATTCTGCCTTAAACTATGAACAGGTTTCAATTTCAAGGTTAGCAACTCAAAAGTCACAATTCTGGGGTCTTTGAGAAAAAGCCAACAAAGGAAAAAAGTTCTGAACATGTAGAACATTGGAAAAGCCACCCTGTGTCTGGGAAACATTTATTTTTTTTTCAGAAAGAACCAAAGTGCAGCCTGTGTAGCAGCAGCCACGTTGTTCTTGGAGTTACAATTAGGATTTCATCATCTTATGGCTTATATTGCAATACCAAAAATAAAAAAATAGACATTTCTGACAAAGAAGAGATTCAGGAATGCTGTTTGATTTGGAATTGACAAGCCCCTAAGTTCAGTTTTCTAAGCACAGCACTCAGCCTACACATTACAGTTTTTAAAGAACTACTGAAAATTGTGCTAAGAAATTTTGACAAATTTTCTAATGGCACATGGAAAGTCTATTTGGACTGCTGAGTATTATTTTAGTGATTGCCATCCTTACTACTGCTTCCGCAGGAAACCAGTTATAATCACTTAGGGATACACCTGCCTATATGGGAAAGCTCAGCCAAAGGCTTTAAAATAGCTGCATATCTTACATTCTGAGACAAAGTTTTAAGGAAGTTAACCTGATTTCCAGTGCCAAGGGAGTAAACTTGGCTATTTCATCACAGAATGCTCACAAACTGCCATAATAACCACTAATTTTAATAATAAATCCACTTTTAAAAGATCTCTTGTAAGTAAATGTGACTTTAAATAAGCATTCTGACTTGCCACTTTCAGTGATTTTAAGTTGGAAAAATATACGTATTTTAAAGTTATATGGCAGTAATTACACCACATCACAGTCTGGTAGATGTGGAAGAAGACATCCTAGCCAGTTATGCTGTTCTTTTGTTACAAGCTATTTCTGCCATGAACTGTTGGTTTAGATCCATTTCATCATGTTTTGAAACAAAATTTCTTAAAAAGCAGATAAAAATGATGAATAATTCCTTGGAAACTTAAAATCCCCATCTTAATACAACACAATTCTACTTATTCTTTCTATTATAAGTTAAAAGCAGAGAATGCTGTGCACAAAGCAAGCAAAACTAAGCTAGCATAGGTGATTCTGCAGATTCTGAAATGTTACAGACTTTAACTAAACAGGGCTTCAGGGAGGGATGTCAGAAATGAAGACAGCAAGAGAATTATTTCTAAAGTAAAATGTCTTTCAGATTGTACCTAGTGCAACAGGCAGCCAGATATCCCAAAACATGCAGCAGAAAATAACATTACTGCCCAAGGGTTTGTTTTCTCAAAAAGGTAGTTTTTGTTACCTTCTTAATTTTATTTTGGATAAAGGCTTGTTCAGCAGAAGTATTTATTGTTGCCACTCCACCACGAAGCCAGGCACAGACAAACTCATAGGTTTCCCAGTCTGTAGGACTGACATGGAAAAGATACTCTGCTCCTTGATAATATGACCATGGCAGATCTGGAAACAAAACAAGCAAAAGAGTCAGCGCTGTGCAGGGGTAAAAAAATCATTTCAAGACTCACGTTTTGCAACTCCCATGGCTCACCTTCAATCACATGTCACAGGACAAATATGCCACAGCTAACAGCAGAACCATATTTGACATACCAAGTCATGAAAAGAATGAATGAGTAAACTTTGGTTTTATATTCTATCCTGTGATACTGCAGTAGTGTTAACAGCATTTTCCAGCCTTTGAAAAAAGGCAATTTAATGGGATGGAGAGGTGACCAAACTTACCACTGGCAACATTCCTTTACCTAGCCTAAGTAGTATCTGATATCTCAGTGTTCCTAAACAAAAGAGTTACAGATTTTGATCTGTAGTAACAAGTTAATCCTTAACCCAAATTTTTAATTTGGTAAAAATGAAATAAATAAAATGTTCTAATAGTTTAAATTATATTTCCAAATGACAGTGTTTCAAGATGTAAAAAAATCAAATGTTTTCATACCAGATATGTACCAAACTGGATTCTTTGGTTTAACACCTGCAAAAATACATAAATAAATTAAAACATTGCTCATGAATGGAAAGTGATATTTCAATGAAATTGTTTTTCCCACATGGTAAGGATTTAATCAAAATAATGAAGAATATTGTCATTCTCATTCAGGGACAAAAAAGGGGAGTTAAACATAGAATAAAATAAAATAACTGCTACACTTACTAAACAGCATTACTAATAACTTTCATCATAGAATCATAGAATGGTTTGGGTTGGAATGGACCTTAAGGATCATCTAGTTCCAACACCTCTGTCATGGGGGTTTCACTAGACTAGGCTGCTATAATTAAATATAAATATAAATATAAATATAAATATAAATATAAATATAAATATAAATATAAATATAAATATAAATATAAATATAAATATAAATATAAATATATTATTTATAATGTTCTTATAAATAAGAACTTTCATTAACTCTTGCTAACTAACTTATGCATTTCTAAAGTGACTGTACATATTAGACCTGTTAACTGGGCAACAAACCCTAATGGCTACAGACAGCTTTGCCATGATTTCATGCAGAAGACCAATGAGGACAACTCCAGATGTGGCTAAAAAGCAGGCTTTTAGATAATTTATGTGTGTGTGTCCTGAATTGAAAGCGATGGGTATAGCAGACAATGTATGATAATCAAAATTTCACCTTTCGGTATTTTGCATATCCATTCACGCTTTTCATTGCAGTGTGCTGGAAAGACAGTGCTATTTACTTTGAACACCCCGCAGTCTCTTGAGTCATCTACAATATACTTGCTTTCCAAAAATGAAGATACAACCTGAAAGAAGTACATTCGTTATCTTCCACCAACAATCCAAGACGAAGCATTTCAAAATCTCATTATGGAAAAAAAGGAGGAATTTAGACATATGTGTATGGTAAGAACATCATAATCAACAACTAGAGGACCACCTAAATTACAGTGATAAAACAAAAAAGAGTCCATAATCATGTACTCACAATGTCCTGTTCGACTTCTTCATCTTCTATCAGCCTCCTTCTTCATAAAAATACTTGAATAGCTATGGAACCTTTCTTACATGATTAGCAGTGGCTGCCCACACCTAACAGCCTTTGCTCTGGTTTAACATATTGTGAGTGCAAAATTCAGTCACGCATTCTCAAGTTATTTAAATAACAACAGCAGAGCTATTCTTTAAGGTTGAAAACCAATTACAGCTTAAAACTTGACCCATCTTCAGCTGATTGATGTTTAAATCCCAGGTACTAACCATCAGTGTGGCATGTAGCACCAATATCTTCAAGGATGCAAAATCAAAAGTGGTATTGAAAAAGGACAGACCTAGCTCTGAATGCAGGCAGGAACCTAACAGTCATAGAACAAATAAAGCATAAAGCACAGCTCTAAGGCTTTCAAATGCATGTGTGTATATACACACATATGTGCTCACTCTGCACATTCCTTGTCCTTGGTTAACCACAATGTGCTTCGCAGGAAAGCACACATCTGCAAACCTTTATAACCCTACCAAATTCCCTTTGCAGTTGCACAAGCTGTTACTTTAATAATAGTGTACTATTACTTCTATTGTTAACAATTACTTTAAGTATGGGGACATGAAAAACAGTCTTCCTGGCCAACATTTGCTCACAAGGCTTATTTTTGTGAACTTATGCTCAGTTACAACTTGAAAGGTTACTGAAATATGTAGTCTACAGATAGTTACAGGTGTTCTGTCAGACCACTGCCACGTCCCTCCAGAAAGCGGGTTTCTTTTATTAAATCCAATCCAGAACTGCCTTTCTTCTGTCCTATGGTGGAAACAAAGAAAATAACTTACCACACACTTTTTCCTTAGCTATTTCACAGACTATTTTCTAAATAGTGCAAAAATCCATATGAATTTCTTCTTGAATTCAATTTATCATTCTGTGATACATTTCTTAACTTTTTAGTAACCTTGAAGTAAACTATTTTTTCTACTAAAATGTTAAATTATATCTTTAAAGATGAAAACACTTAAAATATGATTAAAATTCCTGATCTTCATCTTCAACAGGGAATGTAAACTCGCAAGAAAATCACCCTGACATCTACTACAGAGATCATCTTCAAAAAGATTCACATTACAATGTTGCTAATAAACCTCTTTTCACCCATTTCTGAGTTCATGTTAGTCAAGAGCAGAGACTTCTTCAGCCACTAGTAAAGAGGATGAAAAAGCCTAAATTGTAGATTGCTTTTACATATTAGTATGACTAAGATAAACCTCGTAGGTGTTAAAAATGTATTTACCTATCAAAAATTGTATATAATAAATTGTTTAAAAATGTCTCTTCATAGATATGGCTAAAACTAGCAAGATGTGCTCCAAAGTCTTGGCATTTGGCTTCTGCTTCATTCCATGTTCTTCTCATCAGAACCTTCTCATTGTGAAATATCTGCAATAAAATAAACATGGCCATAAATGTAGTTGATTTTGGATAGCAGTTTTTTCAGAAACCCATAAAAATCAAATACTATTTGCAGTTTTTCCTACAGTAAAGCCATGTATAGTTCTAATTCAAGTCTTAAGACTTTTGCTTGCTTTAAAACACAGTGAAGGATGGTAATGATTTTCTTTGTCAAGTAAATGAAATAATGTTCTATCAAAAATAGTTTAGGAAGAGCATATTCCTAAGTCAACATAAAATCTGTAAAATTCAGAGCAACTTTGCCACGTACCTTGTAGCAGTTTCAACATAAAATCTGTAAAATTCAGAGCAACTTTGCCACGTACCTTGTAGCAGTTTCAACATAAAATCTGTAAAATTCAGAGCAACTTTGCCACGTACCTTGTAGCAGTTGAGCAGATTAGCTTCTGACTCCCATCCAAAATAGCAGGAACTCAAATGTTTTTGAAAAGTAAGTTCAGGTTCCTCATAAGAATTGATTTTTTGCTTGCATAATGACATTGCTTTGAAGTTCTTACAGCTTTTCACCTCCCAATAACCAACAGGTTGCTCTCCTCGCATAGCCACACATCCTCCAGAATGACCTAGACACAGAAATGTCAGAATAGAGCATTTGAATTTTGTGAATTTCTGGCAAAGTGACCATTTCATTGGCATCAGATTCTGCATAAAACCTCCATGAACTTATAAAAGTAGCAAATTCTTTGGTCAGCAACCAGTTAATAAGCCTGTCTTGACAGACTTGAGCTTTTAAAATGAACCATGGCAAATGATTCTTCTCCCATGCAGGAGAGTAAATACATTTTAGAACAGCACTTTTGCAAACTGCAGTAGTAAAGCAATAAATATAAAGAGTCCAAGACTCAGGTGCAACTACTGAAATGGAGTGTCTTTATTTTTATGTTTCTATACACAGGTGTCCTTAAGAGGTTTGAATTTCAAAGGATGAACAACTACTTCATAAGCAAACCAAGCATCAGCAAACTAAAGGAGATGTAAAAAAGAAATTCCATGCAGTGCTCTTATTGCCAAAAATGTACTGAAGACAAACTCTCCCTTCTTTTTTTTCATATAATACGTGAAATTACAGACTATGATGGTTAGTGAATAAAATTCGTAACTTTTCTGGGACCCTTCGGTTGGGAGTCTTGGGAAGCCCTGATGGTGTCCTTGAAAACACCATAAAGAAGTGTATAAAAAACATCTCATAGAAGTATATTTTTTTACTGATTCACTCTTTTCCTAGTGTCTGCTGGAGATCACCTCTCACTCTCCAACTCACAAGTTCTTACATTACTTTATTGTCCTGACAGATGACGAAGAAAACATTAATTTTCCCCTCGCTACACCAGGGGGGTGAAAAGACGGACATCCAGCATCCTGTCATAAGCAGGGAGGCTGTGATAAAGGTGCCTGGGTGGGAAGTGGGGAAGGAAGCTCTGTTTTCTCCACAATGTCTGACTAATCTAACTAAATCCACAATACGAAGTTACATAGTCAACAGAAAACGTAAGCTTATCTCTCTGCTCTCTTGACCAGGCAGGGAGGAAAGGACCAGGACACTTCAGTCACTGCTAAGCCACTGGTAGCAGAGAGAAGAGAGTGCATTGCCCATCCAAGCCATTTCTTTTTTTATTGGCATGTTACTCACGTGGCTGGTACTTGTTCCAGTTTGTGTAGCTCACAGAGCGATTCCTTCCTGCTGGACTTAGCCAAAAGTATTCTCCTGTGTCGTTAAGGTCTTGCAATCCTATCCAAAAATAAGTTTTCTCAGATTTTACCATGCTACGGATCATGCTGTTGATAAAAGCTTGTTCAAACCTTAATAAAATAACCAAGACAAAAAGCTCATTAGAATAAACTAGGTCAATGGGCATTTCAGTGAAATTATTTAAATTATGGGAGAAGAGAAAAATATGATGTACTTAATTTTCTGTACAGAATGCTGTGGGGAAATTCAGGCACAAGTCTATAGCACAAACCACAATTTTTCCACGTTATTTTTTCAGCACTTGGGCATACAGTAGGACCAGTGGGTTAAGGTCTTTCAAGCTCAATGCTTGATTGAAAAGATGTAAAGATAGAATATATTAATGACACACAAATAAAAATAAGAAACTCCTTGTATGAAGGAAAAAAGATAGCAGAGCATGAAAATGCTACAGAAGAAAGAAAAGAAAAAGCTCTGCACAGAAGCATCCTATTAGAACTGGACACACAAGCCATGCTTAGAAGCCAGAGCTGAAGGATTCAAAGCACAAGCTGATCTGACTGCAGAAGGAATCACTTTTTTATTTCGTTAATTTCTTCATTACAGCTTAGTGAGAGATTCACACCTTTTTACAAGTAATAATTGTTGCATATAGTAACCCATTTATTACTTCAATGTTATTTAGTCAGATATAATTAGTATAGCATTATAACAAAACACTTCAGTTTATGAGCACATTTGATCAGCTTCCTTTGAAAATATATAGAGCAAAGTAAATTCCCAGTCTGATAGACCTACAAAACTTTTGTTTCATACACTGCAAAAAGAACATCTAAATACCATAAGGATGACTTTAATGTAAAAAAAAAAAATCAATGTATTTCTCAAACCGAAAGTAACTGAGAACTTATATTTAATTTTCACTTCTTCTGCAAGTTCTCTTTTTGTATCAACTCCCCTACCTCTACAACCTACTTTTTAATGAATATTTTAGGATCAACACACTGAAAAGTTTCTGCATTTTTCACACCAGAAAATAAACCTCAGCAATAAAAAAACAAAAATTAAACTAACAGCTAGCTTCCTTTGCCATTCCAACATTGGAAGTAACATTGCAAACAGTGACAGCTACACCCAACAAAAATCAAATGAAAAGAAATGCACACAAAAAGACAGATGTGCTTCTAGTGATGTGCAGTGGTCCCTTAGCGCCCTGTGACGTCTGAGCTGCAAATGTTCAGCTGTGAGAATTTGTCCTTTATCCTCCCCGTAAGGATTATTATACTACTGCAGTGCAGCACTCTATGCATTATGCACAACCCTGAAACCACCAAGCCCCCATCAATGGAAATACTTACATAGGGTAGTCTGCATTTTCCTAAAATTTCTAGCTATTATCCATTTGATCGTTGGTAGCTACAGCAAGCCCCTGCCCTAAAGGGAGGGGAGATTTCTTCTTTACATTTTTTTTTTCAATAAATACATGGAGGTTCAAGTACATACGGAATGTCATGAACTGTAGTGGGAACCCAACATATAGGAGAAATCACAGAGATTAGAGAAAACCCAAGCATGTGGACATCTGCAGAGGAGAAAGCCTTTGCTGAAGCCAGAATACAGGTAAATAGCAACAAAGCAAAGGAAGACAGACCTCGAATGCTCTTGAACTTACTCTCTCCTATTTGCTGAGAACTCACATAAAACACATGCAGATGTAGAAACATTTCTAAAATATTAATTTACTAGGATTAAAATTTGATATATTTTGCTTATGAAATTAAATATATTTTCATTTTTCAGTATAGTTTCCTAGTACACTAATAGAGTTACTAAAAGACGTTACATACCTCTGTAGGAAGCATTTTGTTTAGATTGCTGATTCCACATGTGTGCACATTGCAATAAGTGGTTATTAGCCTAACTATTGCTTTTTACTGAACTTAATTTCAATTAAAAAATAAAGCAAAGCGCACCTTTGATTTTAGCCAATGTTAGTAATTATGGTTGCCTCTCACGCAAGTATTATTTCATAAAGGTAATATTTTTTGTCATGCAGCACTTTCTAAAGTTAAAATAGCTCTTGTTAGAGGTATCTTCACACTGTCTAATAGGATTAACTACCTGTTTGTTACTGATACAAGTTCAGATGGGCAGAAATAACCACTGGAAGCATGTTCAAAACTTCGAGGGGTACTGTCGATTTTGTAACAATATCCACCATGTCTTTCCCATTCCTTAAAAGAAATGAACATTATTTTATAGATTATTAATGATTATATAAGTGTGAAAAACTTGATCCCCGTTTGTACCTTCTGTCTGATCATCACTCACATCCCTATAGCCCTTTTCAATTTTACCATGGTTCAAGAGTAGCTACCTTCAAGGTCATTGAAAACAAGGGTAAATTTAACAAAAGTTTAAAGCTTAAATCCTTAAATTGTGCAAACACTGGCTTAATATACACACATATAACATCCTTAATGGGTATGACAAAAATGCGGGTAGTTAAGGTACTCTCCCCACCTGCTACTTCTGTTTCCATTTTATACTTTGAATATTGTTTTACTGGCTGAGTTTTGGGGAAGCATGCCAGGCCCCTCAGACAGCCCTCTCTTTGTACAAAGTGTGTAGTAGCACTTGTTGGTTCCCACCTGTGGTCACTCACTCTGATATGGAACACCTGAAGCGTGAGGTAAACACTACCATGTTAGATTGAGTTCAGTTGTTATAAAAAAAGGATTACAGCTGTCCTTTGTCTCCAACTGTAAACAGAAATATTTATTCTAGAAACTACTGGCCTTTCATACAACAACGCACTCTCGTTATTTACTTTTTCTCAGCTCCCTTTCTCATTTTCTAACATAACTTTAAAAAAAAATCATCCTACTCTAATAACGCAGGATTAAAATGACACACTTTCAAGGTTAGTGGTCAGCCTGTCTCATTTCTTCTTATTATTAATCTTTTACTTCTTATTATTCATTCTGTGTGTCCAGAAGACGCTACCAGGCCTGGTGTGAATTCTTGCAGTGTACTTGCCGGGCCATCCTGCTTAAGTGTTTTAAGTAATCAAGAATAAACAGATAATAAACCAACTGTATCTAAACTTGAAGCCACACACAGACAGCAGAACCAGCTGATCTTGCTTTGCCTCTTCCATGAGGGAGGTGCTAATTTCAGGGGAATTCACAAAGCAACACGAGGTAGTAAGCACAACACCCATGCAGGTACCATCAAAGCTGAACCTAAGGAGGCAAATATCAACTGTCAGGATAGCCGACAGCTCTGCTGTGTTTTATTATCATCCCTCTTCAGTGCTTGAAAAATGCTGGGCACAGCCCATCACACAGCATGAAAACACAGAAGCAAAAAGATTTCCATGGTTTCACCTGAGAACAACACCTATGCACTTCTCAGACACAGGGTTTGCAAACAAAAATAAACTGGGTTGAGACTCTTCCCTATCTCTGTATCAAAGAGACTCTTCTCTATCTCCATGACCATGGAAAAACATGTTCGCAAGTGCCAAGGGCTCCCGTAGTACCCAGGACCTCAGCGGGATCTCTGCAGTCCCGCAGGGGACACAATAACACTGCTTTCACTCTCATGTGCTCTTAAACTTAGGGGTGCTGGGGTCTGGAAGAGAACTAAGCAGTCATTAAGAAACCATCTTAAAGCTTTCTTGGTCCCTAAAGGCTGGAGGAAATTAATTTGAGACTAATATTTACTTTAAAAAAAAATAACAAGGAGGTGAAGCACAGACTGAGAAATTCCAAACATAAAAGGCTGAGTAATTGGTCAACAAAGTGGCAGATGGCATTCTGTACAGATAAATATGAAGTGATACACACAGGGACCTCCCCTGCAGCCCTCCCCATCATTTCACATATGAAGTGAGGAACAGGTATCCCACACTGCCATCATACACTAAAGAGATTTGGGGTTTATGATGGTTAAGCTCCAAGAAACATAAGTTTAGTCAAAAACTCGAATGAACCTTAAGAATTGTAAGGAGAGAAAGAACAGAGAAGGTTACACTGTCCTTTTAAATTCAATTTTTTTGAGTTCTGATGCCCAGTCTCAGACAAGGATATTAGAAAAGAAGGGCACTGAGGATGGTGACATCTATGGAGTTGCTTACACATAAGCAGTAACTGAGCAGGCTGGGACTCTTCAGCCTGGAAAATGAGATGCTTTGGGGAAGGGTATGACACAGATTTACAAAATGATGAGTCCCATGAAGATGGGTGACTATTTCTGTATAAGATTTTGGGGACAAAAAACAAAGCTAAGGAAGGAGGAGGAAGGTTAAAATGGAAAGAAGGTGGCATTTTTTTTATTCAAAAATTATTAGATTTATAGACCTCCTCACTAAGTAATGCTGTGAATGCAAGGAGTTCACATGAGTTCAAGGGGAAATCCTCAAGCACTGGGAGGGGAAATGCAATGAGAGCTGTTAGATACACAAATCTTAAAAGGCTCAGGAAATCCCCTGAATGGTTGGGCATCAAGGGAAAACTGGCGGAAGTATTAATGTATTTGCCCTGTCCTGTTCTTTCCCAGACACCACTTATGTCCACTACGGGAGAGAGAGCAAGAGACCAAAGGGACCCTTATTCCTAGCAGCTGCCCTTCTTCTCTTTACAAGGTTTCATAGCCTTCATAGCAATTCTCTTCTTAAACATACAATTCGCTCCTGTTACAACAAAGACAAATGCTTGATTTAGTACCATACTGTTATCTTTTGATGCACTAATTTAAGTGTAGAGGACTGGAAAAAGTCACAAGTACAAATACAGTCAGTTCTGCAAACAGAAACCTCCAACTCAATTATCAAGCAGCTGGCAGCTCCACAACCTGTTTCAAAAGCTAGTTGAAAGAAAATGTTTAAAACTGTTATTTCAGTGTTGCGGAAAACTGCCCAGAGAATCTGACCTTTCAAATAAAATATTTATTCTCAGTAATAGCCCGCTGACTGGGAAAATAAGAATAGTTGACCTGCTAACGGAAGAAAGTGCTTAGCACTTTTTATGTCTTAGGAAGACAGAAATGTAGGAAAAAAAAGGGCTCAGATTTCTGCTAACGTGACATGAACATAGTGCAAAAATTGTTATCAGTAGAAACATAGAAAAAGTTAAAGGCTATTTCATCTGATACATAAGTTGGAAAATTAACATGAGATGAAAGCTCAGTAATAATACATAAGACTATAAAGCTTTAGAAAAGCAAACAAGTGGCCCTGAGGTCAAAGCTCCCTGAGAATCTACCAGCAATTCAACATGAATGACAGTTTGAGGTTCACGAAGCAGAAGGTCGAATATGAGAAACACCAATAGATATTCCGTACATTTAAGGTAAGATAGCAACTGGAAAATGGGGGAGAAAAATGGTACAACTCCACAAAATAAAGACTTAGTCCCGGAAAATTAGGCTAATATCTAGCAACAACATATACATTGAATGTTGAAGTGAGTTTTCAAGACAAAATGTCTGAAATTAAATGCAGCTTTGAGTAAGCTCAGTATTGACTTCTTTTCATTAAATGAATATAATTTTTTCACCTTAGAAAGAAAAAGATCTATTGAAACTAAGGGACTATAACAGGATTCAATATGTTTTTACAGGGTTTGAAACATCAACAAGCAGAAAATTATCCTGAGTAGGAAGTTTGCCAGAGCAGATCAAGCTATCTAGCACCAGCAACTCAATTTCTTGAGTCTCAATCTTCTGAGGTACCAGAAGCTGAAGTGCTGTCAATCTCCTGACCACAACTGGAATTCTTGATGCTCTGCACATTTTTCACATGGTCAGGACTGTGACAAAACTTCCTCATACTAATAACAAACAGTATTCTTGAGTGATAAAGCACATTAATCCAAATGAAATGAATGAAGTTACCCTAAACTTTTGGAAACATTAAGCTGGAACCAAGCAGTAACTTCTGCCTCTGTAACAATATGACCAGAACGCTGGATCTCACCACTGTACATCTGCGGAAAAACTGCATCCAACTCCAAACAGTTTAGCTTCAACCTTCTCATAATTCAATTAAACTGGTTGTGTTTATGATTTCTCAAGAAAAATGATAAGAAACTAAAAAAGAAGGCAACCAGCTATAAGACAAGAGAAGCCAGATTACTATTGATAAAAAAAGTTCACAAAACTCCTCCAGAGATTTGAATAAAATTTTAACAACACAAAGTCTATGTTTGTTTTTTCACACTGCGAAAAGGAACCAATGACAACTAAAATCCCATTTTAACACCTTACATTTTACTACCAGAATGCAGAGCTTAAAAACCTGAAAAGCTGTTTCAATGTCCTATATAAATAGCTGTGCTCCTTCCCATTTTTGTTTCAAAGTAAAAGGAATGTACAAGTGGATGAGTTCAGTCTCCATGTCAATGACACTGAATGTTTTTCACCCTGACATTCCATTTCAATGTACAAAAACCATGTGTAGGATGAGGCATAATTTAACAGCCATTATTTGCACAGGTGGTGGGCAAAAGGGTTTTCACTTTTGATTTAGAAACCAATAGGAAACTGGGTCACAACCATTGACAATGCAACGAGTCATGAAAGGCATCTTGGACAAGCTTTTAATCTCACATTAAAATTTAGTTTACACAATTTCAAGGCAAACAATGAGATTTTTTTCCTAGAAAAACATGCAAGTTGTTAATATGAAAAACTAGAATTATCTATTTAAATCCATATGTTCTGTAGATATATTTAAAGGTTTTCCATGTAATTCTATTTTATTAGCAAGGCTGAAAAGCAAACAAAAACCACAAAGACCCTTACCTCTGGACAACTTGATTCCAGCTCAGGAGATACATGATTAAATTTCCCTTCTTTTTTACAAATGTAGAAAAATCTTTCTTCGCATTTTTTAACTTTCCAATGTCCCTCCTAAGGAGAAAAAAAAAAAAGTATATTCTGTGTATACTCATATTCTCATGCATATCACACACATCAGATTACACGCTTTCCTTCATTTTTTTCAGTAAAACCAAGTAATTTTTCTCACTACATTTATTTATCCTTAGATGGGCCATTTATTTCTACCAACACTGTCAGCAGGACTTTTCAAATCAATCATACAAAAAGGTTTGTTTCTTGGAATCACTCTTTGGAATGCAATATATTTTAATTAACTAATGCTATGGACATGCCAGAGCACTTACTTTTCAGAACAGATAGGAACTTTCTTCTTATCTATTATTGTTCTTTGAAAGATGAATCTTTATATTTGAACAGTGATTAGCCAAGATATTACAAAGTTTGTATGATATTATTTTCAGACATCTTGTCATATTGGACATGTACTAAAAACAATGCTTGAAGAACTGTATCTTGAGCCTCCTTTGCCTTTGTATTTTACATTTTAATTTGTTTGCTTACACTTGCAAACTACGTAAGACATGGTTTTGTGTATCTAAATCCCCAAATTTTACCAAAGTCTGATTTTCTGCTTCCAGTGGGAACCCACTTTTCGAAATCAGTGCAATTGTCTTGGCTTTCCCAGGAGTCAAATACTGCAACCTAGACCCACTACTGATGAAACAACAGAAACTCTTATTGATAAAGTTTTCACACTTCAACAAAATACACAATACCAAAACCCAAAAGTATAGTACAAATTACAAATGTCATGTATTAGTGAATTTGAGTACTGTTAATTGTAAAAGTAAAGTAAACTTATGTTCAAATTATAAAAAAAGAGACAGTGCCATGAGTTGTAATTTGACAAGACGTAGCATTATTTGAACATCATTCCCAATTTTATTCCCCTAATTTGGGGTCCATCTCACTCCTGTCAGCTTCTATACTTTTAAGTAGATATAGACTACTACCTGTTTTTGAAAGATACTACATAAAATTTATAAATGTTGACAGCAAGATAAAATAAGCACAGCTGACAATTTTTCAAAACACGAATTTGAAGTTTTCAAGACAGGGACTGATGCATCGCAAATTATAATAGACAATACTCGGATTTTTATTTACTTTTTCTTTATAGAAATACCTACTCATATTTGTTTTCCTCCATTTGGCAAGCTTTACAAATGTAACATTTTTTATTGACCTTAAGCTCAAAAATCTATGAATAATCTTCTGCACATCAGCACTGCAAAATGTATTGCTTTCTAAAGGTCACATCGCATTTATCACAATGTGAGTATACTAGGAATCCAAAGACAAAGTCTACAGATCATGATTTAAAAAACTACGCACACTGAGAAAATAAATTATTATGAGTCAAAATAAAAGCGTCTTGTCTAATTCTTTCCAAAATAAAAGGAAACTTACAGATCCTTGTGCTGAAACACAGAGCTGTCCTGTTCTTTGAAAGGTATTAGGTTCTTGGCTGTGCCAGTTAGAGAACTTTACTGGAGTGCCATCTGACCACTCAAAAACAACTGGGGTGTTATTACTGTACAACCCAATCCATGCTTCAGTTACATTTTCTGTAAAAGAGTGACTTCAGCTTTTAATGGTGAAGAAATAATGCCTGTTGTTCCTGTAACTTTAACATCACTATTAAAAATTATTAATGGTATTTTCATAAGAATTACTTTCTATCAGAGAAAAAAAACATATTATCTGTATGACCTTGGAAATCTCACTGATGAGCTAATGTTCTACTTTCCCTGAAGACTAAATTGGTTCAAAATAGATCAACATAAGAGATAATATACTTCCAAATCCTGAAAAACACAAATCAAGAGCATAAGCACTTTTTTCAAAGTGCATGGGGCAGAAAGCCTGGCACAGAAGGGAAGGCTTTCTCTTTATAATCTTTCACGGCACACTCAGCTTTAGGTTTCTCTTAGTGATACTTCTAAGTTTCAGTGAGAGCACAGTTGTAGCCACAATGGCTGGCAAACACAGGAAAAACAAGCCTTGCGGTTTGATGCGATGTCTTACTTGTCTAGCTACTACAGCCAGAAAAGTAGACAGGCTTTCAGGCATGCACGCCTGTCTCCTGAAAGGAAGCCTGAAGTAGGTTTGAAACAGAAGCAGCAGACTTCAAAGCTGAATAAAATCTCAGAACAATTATATCTCTCCATTGCAGCGTCTCTACAAAAAATGGTATTTGGTATCAATGGAGGGTGTTAATAGAGGTGTAGAAGATGATTCAGTGGTTAATCTCCTAGGAGAAAGACAGACAGGGCAGTGAAGAGTATGGGTGTCAGGAGGGATGATAACAGCAAATGATGTCCAGCAAATCCAGTGTAACACACCATCCTGCAACCACAGGTGATGGGAAAGGGTTGATGAAATGTCACTGTACCCCAGCTCTGAGAAGCTTAAACTTTTGCTAGACCGTGCAGCTCTGCCAGCACACTGATGCCAGCTGAAGGCACAAATATTTACTTTTATTTGCTGTTGTTACGACAACAAAAGTCTTGGCATTGCTGCACCTAATAGCTTTTTTTTTCATTAAGTTCCTTGTGTAATTATGCTACCTCTTGAGACAATGCGGCCTAAGCAGAACTCCTTTGACACACCCTGCTCCCATCAAAGGGGACTCTGTCAAAAACACCATCAGCAGCAACTTGGTAGCACGGACAAGGTCAGCTCCAAAGCAAAAGATACTCTGAATTCTTGTTATTCCTAAGCACATTTCTTGCATAAGGTTGAACATTGCATATTTTGCAACAGATTACAAGCAAAAAGAACAGTCAAGAACAGGAAAGGACAAAAGCTAGTGTGTTTACTTTTGCCTTACTGCGTTTACTTTGTCGATTCATTATTTTAAGTATGGTTATTGGAAAAAGTGATGCTATATATTTCTAGGACTCCTACAAGGAGCATGCATCATGCTCTCGTTTTTTGTAAACATTTGGGTGTGTCATGTAACAAAGAGCTAACAATGTTAAAGGGCTGCACCAAACAATATCACAGAACACGTCAAGAAAAACTTCACTTCCCATACTCACCACTTTCAAGCAAGTTAAGGAGCAACTCTGCATCTGCCATGGAAGATATAGTAATGAGTCCACTATTGTCACTTTGGCATGAGATAAAAGCATCGTTCCAGCTCTTCTCTTCTTTCTGAAGTCTGTAGCAGTTGCGGTTGTGTGGGTACCAGCCAGCATCACAACGAGTGGCATAGTACTTCCACGTATCTTTTAATTAAGCATACAAAGTTCATGTATATCAGACAGAATTGCCAACGTTGTGCTATGTTCATAACACATTCTGAGCTTTTTTTTGTCTTTAAATGCTCAAAACAGAGCCATCTAAAGTGACTTAAGGAGGCCAAAACATATGCTTTATGGAACATCATGTGCCAAGCAAACCGAAATTTCTTCCAGTTTATTTCATGATTTAGCCATTTGGGCTGCTGGACTACTGCAAACACACTAATGGACCTGTTATTCAGTTTAAAACATGTTGTATCTCCCTTATTACCTCTGAATCTGATCCAAAGCTAGCTAAAGCTTTTTCAGATGCATTACCTACAAAAAGTTTGGCTAAGTCCTTTCTCATTATCCGAAACAAGTAGGGAAACTTTCTTTTAAGTTATTAGGAAGAAGTTGAACCTATGTAAGTTGTTATAAAATCAAAAGTTAATGTTCTAATAAACTCAACTCTGCGTTTAACTTTCACACAGTATGGGAGTCTGAGACAGTCTATGTACTACATATCCTTTACTCATTACATTCACACTTGAAAAAAAGAAGTACAATACTTCTTTGCATATCAAAAGTACAGCATGCCAGAAAAATAACTGCCAACTTTCAGTTGCATTTATGCAACTTTCTTCTCGGTGGGTCACAGGTTAGACCCATTTGAATCCGAAAATCTATTTTTAAACTCAGAAGTGCAGCTTTATTGTAATATAAAGAGAATGAGAATTCTGTAAGCCTCTGTAAGATCACGTAAGGAAACAATTAAATGCTATGTTTATTAAAATTATTTGTTAGTTTTAAGACCCTTAGTATGCTTTCCAGGACTGCATTTAAACAGAAGAAAGTGTTATTACGTCAGTTAAAGTAAACTGTACTCAAATTAGCAAACCAATACATTTAGGCCAGCTAAGACTTTGTTCTGCTGACTTTATATTCAGATGGTTTGTTCTTGTTCTCCTTCCATACCCATAAGAATACAGTAACATTCAGAGACTTACCCAATGTTTCATGCTCTGTCTTATTTAAATATTTTTTGCATACAAAAGGCAATCCAGATTCACATAAATAACTTTGCCAGCCATACTTCAATTTTGGATTAATCACTGCGCAATGATTTTCTCTAAAATGGTTATCAGAGACATCTGCAAATATATTTTTGAGAAACACAAGATTACAAGAAAATCAGTTCTTACTTCTAAAATGGTGTAGTAATGCTCTCTGCATCTTAATCAGAGAATCACAGAACAGTTTTGGTTGGAAATTATCTTTAAGATCATTGAGTCCAACTATCAATCCAGCCCTGCTAAGTCTGCCACTAGACCATGTCCTCAAGTACAATATCTACTCATCTTCTAAACCCCTCCAGGGATGGTGACTCAACCACCTCCCTGGGCAGCCTGTTCCAATGCTTCACTACCCTTTCAGTAACGAATGTATAAACATCCCACACTCAAACTTCTAGTAATATTACACCAATACTATGGACAGCTGAACATTGACCATGATTTATACGTGTGTGGCAATCCCTCCTTGGCTGCTGCCTTCAGATGAGAGGCTGAAATAAGCTCTAGACTCTGTGTTCTATCTGCTGGTGGACAAACCTCAAAATATAGCAAACCAAGTCACAAAGCTCATGTTAATGTGCTAATAGTAATTACATCATGTTAATGTAAAAAACCTGAAACTCCTTTCCCTCCATGAAACCAGCTGGAGTATAGCTTTTAAATAGGCAACTGGAATCTGAAAAACACCTTTAGAAGTAAACAACAAAAGGGTTAGATCATTAATGCTTTGAATAGATCTATCTCAATTGATGCTACATCCCTAGAAGGGGCTTTTAGGTCAAGAATGTGAATAAATGTTCTACAAAAAAAAAAAGGTACACTCATTCACTGGATTCACTTTTCAAATGTAACATAGAACAGCACTCTTGTATCAAGCTGCAGTTACAGAGAGCATATAATTACACTGCTATAACATATCCAAGAGGAACAGCAAGTACTTGCTCTCCAGTTCACGAACGCTAGTGGTGCTCCATCTGACCACTGCCAACCAGTATCTTCATCCAGACGATTCAGGCCTGTCCACAGCATCATGTCTGTGGTGTTTAACTGTCCTGAAACAGGAAAAAATAAACAAAACAATACTTCACACTTCCTCCACATTTTAAAACATCTGCAGCTATAGATCTGCTGTCCTGACTTGATAGGATAGGAATAAAACAAAACTTCAAATCAGTCTCCAGAATCTTCAGGCTATTTTTTCTGTCCTTAGAAAAAGTCTATTACTTTGTTATTCAACACAAAGATGAAAAGGAATAAGCTCAGAAGTCTGCATCCTTCAAAAGCTACTCATCCTGCAGAAGTTGTTCAATCTAGAACAAGCAGCTACATAAATACTACCCTGTTTCACATTTCCATAAACCAAACAACTTGTAGTCTATTTACAGCCTGCAAACATACCAAAAAGCTAATGAAATAATTTTTAAAACTTCCTAGTAGCTTATATCTTGCAATAGAAAATTGGCAATAATGGGAAGCAATGGGCCAGAAACCTGAGGCAGCTTTTCACCACACAGCTCTACCAGCCATTTCCCTGCTTGGTCCTCTCCACACATGCTAAAATACCCCATGAAAGCCATGCTGTCAGAAGGCTCTGAAAAATTTGCCCAAGATGCTTGCTGCACAGTAGAAAACAAAAAGCTCATCAGAGAAGGAGTACTATCCATTTACGAAAACAGAGTTGGCATTTTTCCCATACAGGACGTACTTCCGGCCTGCAGGAGAGTTCTTGTCATGCACATTTGGTGTAGTTCAGCTTGCAAAGAAAACTTAACAGGAGAAAGTGACACCAGAGTACATTGCAGAGAAGGTAAATATTTGTATAATTCTCAAAGAAAACAAACACGCTTCATAACCAGGGCTGCAAAAGTGAATGGGAATCTCTGTGGGAAGAGAGAATTAAGACAATTATACCCTCACATAACACACACCACCACTTTTGCACTTGGGTTTTTAAGGTGGTAACTTACTCTCACTATTGATTTTTCAAACAGCTCTACTGAGGTGTGTTATGTGGCAGAGAGACATTGCATGGAGCACTAAGGTACAAAGCTTCGCCTTTTTCATAGGTAAAGAGAAAATCTAACGACGACTTTCCTGCAGGTTCCCAGAGAAAACTCTACTCACTGCTTAAGTTACTTATGTAGTTCTGCTCTTCAGGGTTGGTGACAGACAGTAAGTCTCCTCCTTGCAGCTGACAGGCAGACCGTGCCTCACGCCAGGTCAGCACAGATGCAAGGTTGAGCTGGTAGCAAAGATGCGTGTCAGGGTTCCTCTTCCAAAAAACATCACAGCCGCTCTCTGCTCAAAAACAGACTCATCACCAACAGCCTAAGACTACAAACTAATCAGAAATATAACATCTTGAACAACTCGATTAATGACAGCAGCATCCCATTGGAAGCACCATTATGAACTCCTTTCATGTCCCTTTGTTAAAGAACATAAGGAAATAGGGCACAAACAGAATAAAATGTCCCTATTTCATATGGTTGATAAAATATTCTGGAGCTGAAGATGTTTAGCTGCAGGGTAAGGTTCAATGGCCTGCGCAGAATAATTTTGTTCATTCCCTGTAGTTTTGCATTTGGGATTAGGGCTTGAATCTTTGAAGGCCAAAGATGATAAATTATAAAATCTGAAGTCCTATTTGTTTGTTTGGTTTTTACAGACATTCTCTTCTAACAGAAAAGAATTAATCTGAAACAGAGCGCATCCTAGAATAGTTAATGAAGAGCAAAGACACTCTTCAGGGTGAGAAGGAAGAGACAACAAGCAACACCTTACCAGCATTTGGGCAAAATCCCCATTTTTCATCTTGTTCATAGTGAGTTGTTGTGGCACACCAGTCAAATTCCTTTCCATCTCTGGTACACTCATAATACCACTTGTTGTTATATTTAAATGGAAACATGCATGGGAAACCAAAAGAATTTCCCAGCAAGGTGTATGTTTCTGGAATAAACAAAATGCAGGGATTAAAAGAACGCAGACCACAGAAATGTATTCACCCCCATATTTCATTATTTCCATTTTTAGCAGCAATTATAAAAATAAAAAGTCTAAAGTTATTTTCTTATTTTAATTTGCAACTGATAACACAGCATTACAAGTACAAGCAGCACAACTTCAGTGAACAGAATTTGGAAAAAAACAGTTTATGAAATTTGTTGCCATGAAACAAGTGACATTCTCACAATTTATTACAACTGAAAAAACCCAAACTCTGAACAACTAATACATGAAGGATGCACTTACATTTCAGAACAACTACCTAAATCAATAGTTATCAGAATCAGTACATGCTCAGACGCAAAGTCTACCTATTTTTTATTTGATAGTCTATGACAGATGAGCAATTTAGCATGATTTCCTCTGTTCCTTCTACTCTTTATAAAAGCAGATTTCTGTTTTTTCCATTCTCTTTGTCTTTCTATGGGAAAGGAAATGTGAAAGACAAAGGAATATTAAATAAACTTTTTAAAATATTTTTTTACACCACAGGGAATAATTATCTAGCTAAAGAACTGATGTTACATCTGTTATCACAATTAATCAATGCTTTATAAAATATTTTAAATATTTTCTATTGTTCTTTGAGTACCAAAATATTCTGAGAATCCAGTGCAACCAATAGCTGTAAAAGCTTTACCTCAGTGTCTCCTTAGCCTCAGAGCTTCTACAAAAGGTCAAAGAAACACAATCACACTCAGAATGGAATTGTTTGTCAAAGATCCCATGTTGATAGCCTAAAGATCAAAGTCTTTCAGCTACAGAATCAGCACATACTGCCAGGTTCCTAGAGGTCTCCAGAGTTAATGACTGGCTGTGCACATATAAAAAAAGCAGTTTACTCATTATAAATCCCCTTTAAGTCTCCTGATATGAACCGATGATACAAAGAACATGGGTACAAAAAAAAATCAGGACTGCTTCTCTGTCTGCCCACTCCCATGCTGCTAGCTATGGAAGTGCTAGGGATTATCTCAGCCCCGGCAAGAAACTGAATTCACTATAGTCCTTTCACCAAAATTAAATAATTTTGTTTCTTTGAAGGCAGAGATGCCTCCCCAACCTGGTCAACCAACAGGCTGGTTTGCATTTTCATGTGCATAAGCAAAGGCAGAAGGTGGAAAATAGAAACTGGAGGTGCAAGAGATTCTGCCAATGCAATTAATTACTTCAATCCTGAAACTAAGTTAGAAGCGCCTGCCCAAGACTGATCCTCTTCTCTCAGATGTTGTAGTACTAGGGCTAAACAATGTCTACTTTCATCTATGTGTACATAGCAAATATGTAAGACTTTTTGTGGGTTTAAACGTTTTCTGTCTGGTCTTAAGCATAAACTCCACCAGGTTTTAAAGAACAGGTTAGACACTGTGGTGCTTTCCCAGCTATCACTGGTCCCAAAGGAGGGACTTCAGTAAGAGCAGAGGCCGAAGCCCAGCTGCATCTACAGGGGAAACCACTAAGACCAGAGCTCTGCATCCCAAACACACAGTTCAAATGTGGAGAACCAACAGCTCCAGTCTGAGGCACACTGTGCAAACATCAGGTTTTCTACTGAATTGCCGAGAATTGTCTGTTGCTGTTCATGGTGAATGGGTTTATCTTAGTCCTTACACCTGCAAAAATGTTCAGGTCTGCAGACCTGGATCTTGACATAAATTTCTACACCTTTGCTAGCTGTACAGTAGGATTAATAAAAAGCTTGATCTGTGTTTCAAAGTTTGGCACAGTCAGAATCCAGGTGCTGAATGTTGCACATATTTGGTCATGCACGCTGTGATGGCAGCCGATTTGCAGTGACGGGAATTCCATATCCTTACATTATCTCTCTTTCAGTTTATCTGATTATGAGAGCTGCAGGACGGACAACAGCAAATCCTTAGTTCCCCTTTTTCTTTTACAGAGCATTTGAAATGAGCATTTCCTGGTTTGCAAGGGTATTGGTGTTTTTGGGGAGTCCATGTAACAGACAAGGAGAAAAATCAATTGTGTAGTATGCTCACCTCAATCATCGCACATAAAAAAACAAAACTTCAAGTCCTAAACCACTATATAGGCTGGAAGGGATCATAAGCATCTGACCTTGCTTCAAAAGAACTTCTGAAAACTTTTCCCATCTACATTTCTATGATAAAAAGATATTTTTACCTTGAAATGGGTGTTCACAAAGGTCTTCATCATAGGACATGTACTGTTTCCATTGATAAGTAGATTTTTTTTTGGCCACAATATGTTTGCTGTTTTCAATAGCTAGTTTGTACTCCAGTACACCAACTAATGCTTTTCCATCACAATTCCACCATAATGAGTATTGAGTTGAATCACATTCAAGCATACTTAATGGCTGTTCTGGTCTACTGATGTTCAGTCCTAGGCAGGTGCTTCTGCCTATGTTGAAAAGACGGCGATTGGATACCCATTTCCATAACATGTCTTTTGAAAGTTGACTGCAGTCTTCTAGAACAAGGCCGATTGTGTCCACTTTAACACACATGTTGGAGTCTTCACTTTGGATAATAAATATCCCTCTATCTGTAGGGGGAGGGAAAAGTGTCAGTCTGTAAAATACTGTAGATGATCAAACGCTATCAGAAGACAAATGTTTTAGTTGAAGCTATTTGTACAGAAAACTGAAAATATCTATCAATAACTAGCATTTCAAAAACTAAGAATTCTGATCTAAAATTATTGCCAGCTAAGTTTTTAGCATATGGACAATATTCAGGCTCACAAAAATAAGGCTAGGCAATATTTCTCAAGTTGGATAGCCAAAAAAAAAAAATGAGGTGCCAACATCAGCCATGTTCAAAGCAAAAAAAACATTGGTCACCACTGGTCCATTATCCAATAATGGAGTAGAAGTTTTAAGTGTTAGAAGAAGTCATGCTGTATATCGTAAAATAATTCTCTGTGGGTGGTGAGAAAGTGCAATTAAACTAAAAGCTAAGAAGTTTAAGGCTGACATTGTCATACTCTCCGTTATAGTCATTCCTCAATCTCTGCAACTATAGAGGTGGGAAGAAAATATTTTTCACTGTAAATAGGATACAGAAAGGGTAGGATTTATCCATACCATGAGAGGTGGTTGCCAAGAGTTAAAGTACGCATCGCCTATTGGATCCATATTGCTCAACCATACATCACTACCCTGGGCCACAGCAGATGTTGTGGGGTTAGTCTGACATTGCAGCTTTCTTGGAATCATGTAGAAATTCATTGAACTATGTGACATCACATTACAAGCATGTGAAAAAAAAAAAGTCAGCTGTTTAATGCCTTGGGAACAAATGTTCAACTAAGCATATAGCCTGAAAAAATGAGGGCAGCTGACGAACTGGAAATCAGCAAAATATAAATCTATAACAGCTCAGCTATTTCCTTCACTCTGAAATCCAATGGTAATTAACCCATGGAGTTCCTCTCATGTTCCAGGTGAAATATTTATTTTATACTTTGGGAGACTATGTATTGAAAACCTGAGCAGCAAATTTTTTACAATTAAGACTTCTGCCATGCATACTTTCTAGCTGCTGTAGGTGTCTGAGCTCAGTGAAAATCCATCAGACAACACCCAATGACAGATATCCAGCTTGGTCCTTTGCTTTTTAGTTTTCAGTGAAGTTGTGTGGTTTGCGGTGGTTTCACCCTTCTTATCCAGTCCTCCATGGGCAACATCAATGTCTCTAAACAGCCAGAAAGGCCTTCTGCCTCACACAGTAGGGCATGTCTTTCCCACAGCAGCCTTATCTTGGTTGACTAAGAAAATGCACTGTTAATTTGCTAGATAAGTAGAAGCTGGGATGTTAGCACCAGTAAGGACTGATAAACTAGGTTAATTCACCATGATACCGGGATTCACATTTAAATATACTTCTTATGCAAACTCCAATCTACCTCTACCTCATCAGCACAGAACAGTTCTCATGCAGCAGCTTCCTGCGGGTGAGGGGAGCAACACCACAATCCAAAGATGAAGGAGTCTCAACCTTTGAGTGTCTTTATCTGTGAGGCTCTTAAGAGTTGCTAAGACTGCTGAGATAAGGGTCTTACACAGTCCACACAAATAACCCAGCTGGATGATGCCTGTGAAGAGTAGCATGCCTCCTTTCTTCATTCTGCAGCAACCTATGCCAAGAATGGCAAGACCATAATTCTTGAGCCACACAGCCCCTTTCCAAACGTGGCTCCTGTTCCTCAACTAAAAAATGCAACTGCCAGGTAACAGCCAGCTCAAGGCAGAACTGAAACACAAGAGATGGCAGGCTCAGTGACAGCTCCACAGGCCCCAGCCTCTCCTCAAGTGGGGCAATGAGACAGCTGGAGCAACACCAAGCCTTGGGAATAGCCACCCATTTTACACATGCTTTCAAATAATGGTTTTATTACAAAGCTCCTGGGGTCAGGGAGGATTCTGTGCCCAACAGATAAAGAGATGCAAGGGGCTCTGTGAACATGCAAACCCCCAAGGACCCAAGAAGAAAAGGAGATAGCCTATGCTTTAGGATTCACAGCGTGGAAGGAGGCCTTTGGAAACACCCTGCCTCTCCTACAACCCAGCCCCTCTATACAGAAATGAGATGACAAGAAACAACTAGAAGTGAAGCCTAAAGGTGTTGTGGAGACACAGATGAAGAGCCACTAGCTGACCAGTTCCTCCAAGTTCCTGTTCACTTACGTTCAGAACAGCTAATAGAGAACAAACGGCTGTAACAAAACGAGGAAAATAAGACATCTTCATTTCCTCCTCACCTCCCACTTCCTTCCCCTCCAAAAAGCAGCGAAAATCGCTTATGTGGTAATAGAGAAAATAACGGGAATTTATTGGTAATGAGGCAATAACCGATCTATATTCCCGCGAGGTGCAGTGGAGGCAATGGCAACGCAACGATAAGCGGGGCAGATGAGAAGCGCGCAAGGCGCAGCCAGCGGGGCAGGTTCGCGGCTTCAGCGCCCGCCCTTGGCCCCTCACGCCTCCAGAACCCCTCAGCCCTGCGCGGGGCGAGACCCTCACCCTGCTCGGACGCGACTCCGCGGCCGGGGTGACCCCAGCGGGACTCGCCCCCGCCCTGACACGTCCTGGCCGCCCGCAGCGCGGAGCGGGGCCGGGGGCAGCCAGCTGCTCATCCCGGCGCGGAGCGGCGCCCCACGACCCGCCGCCCCTCCCCGCGCCGCCCCCCGGAGGCGTCACTCACTCCGCAGGGAGGGCACCTCTTCCCGGCTGAGGGCGGCGGCGCCCGGGCCGCCGAGCAGCAGCCAGCACGCCAGGAGCCGCACCCGCACGGCCAGCATCGCCGCGGCACTGCGCCCACCCGCACCGCACCGCGCCGCGCCGCTGGCCCCGCAGAGCCGTGCCCCGGGGCGGGCGCAGGAGCGATCCCGCCCCGGGCGCGGAGGAGGGGCGGGGCGGCAGGGCCTGCCTCCGCGCGGCCACGGAGGGCTGGAAGGGAGCGGGGCAGCCGCCCGCTTCCCTGGGGGCGCAGCCGTGCACTGCGCGGCCGCGGTCGGAGAGAGCGCTTGTGCGGTTGGGGCTATTTGCCCCCATCGGGGGCGCGGGTTTGCTACAAGAAGTGGTTGTTATTGTAGAGAGTGGAATATTTTAAGTAGAGCTGGTTTTCTGTAGAAGTGGTTTTGTAACTCACTTCAGTTAAGCACTGAGTAACCCTATTTTTTTTGAAGTTAGACAGACACAAACTGTTCTTCTGATAGTAGTTTTTTTTTTTTTAAATAGTGCTGTTCCCAGACAATACTTATTTCCTTATCTAAGAATGCAAGGCCAAACAGAGAACTGCCTCCGAAAATCTAATGAGCAGAGACTTGGCTGTTGTGAAGTTCGTAATAAAATTAAGGTTAGTCCTTGGAAAGTAGGAGAATATGCATGAGGTTGCTGGGGGAATTTATACACATGCATGTAAATGGCATATATGTTCTGTGACCAGCTCGTGTCTTGTGCATGATTGATGAAAATCATTCCCTCATGTGACCAGCGCTGAAATAAATGATGCTGCTTTTTAAACTCCAAAATGAGTCTTAGAGAGTTTATTTGCCAGCATTTTTGGTAGCAGCTTCAAGGGGACAAAAGCACTGTATTAATCGTATTTGCCATCTGAAAACACTGGTGGTCAGGCACTGGCAGAGGCTGTCCAGGAAGGTGGTTGAGTATCCATTCCTGGAGGTATTCAAAAGATGGGTAGACAAGTTTCTCAGGGATATGGTTTAGTGGTGGACACATATGGTTGGACTCAATGGTCTCAAAGGTCTTTTCCAACCAGACAATGCTATGATTCTATGATAGTGCATACACTCGGGGTACTTGTAAAAAGAACCAGAAAATTGCCCAGAGAGGCAGGAGACCACTGATAGTGCAGTCCGTGCCCACAGGCTTGCCAGTCTGTACCTGAGCATCCCCACTTTTACATATCCCACTCAGAGATTGTTTTTTTTTCCTTTATCTAGGCCAGCTTGTCAACTCAAAGGTAGTTTACATTTTTGGCACGGAAAAAAATTAATCACTTCCATTTTGTTTGTCTCTTCTCAAATATCTGCAGGAGCTGCCTCACTTGGGTTGAGTTTCAGTCTTATGGCAACTATAAATAGCAGAGGGAAAACTGAAAGCAGAACAGTAGTTTTACTGGAATCAGCAGGACAGTTCGGTTTTAATCTGCATAAGCATATTTTTGTGCATTGTTCTTTATGCATAGTAGACAAGTATATAAATGTATATGTAAATGTTTAAATGTGCAGTTTCTGAGCATAACTGACTGTTCCCCTATGTTCACCTCAATCATACAAGGAAGGGAAACAGAAATCTCTGGGCTAGAGGGGAGCTCCTCACTGGTAGTTTGGTAGAAAAAAAGGAATTGAGAAGCAAACGAAGCCAAACACTTAGAAAGAGGCAGATAAATGGAGGGGGTTCTCTCAGTTTAACAGATGATAAAAACGTCTGGCAGAGAACAAACAGCAGGAAACATTGCTGAACAAGCTGTTCTGGTAGTGACCTGACTTTGCAAGACAGAAGGGTTGTAACTCTGAAGGAGCTGTAATGTACCTCTCAGGAACGCTGCAGCTTTCAGATTCTGAGAAGCTTGTTACTGAGCTGTTTATGAAAACCTAGTGACTCAGAACTGTCTACATTTGCCTGCATCTGTCTATTTGGCCATTGATTTGGGTACTGAGAAAAGTGCTGTTTTGCTCCAGAACCTGCTTCTGGGTGACACTGAGAGATCACGCTGTGCTTGCGGTACTGCATTTAAAAATAAAGGTGCCAGTAAGCAAAAATGAGGCTGCTCTGGGATGTGGGAAGGAGCCCCACCTTAGGTGGATTTTTCTGCTCATTTCTGTAAGATCAAAGTAAGCACATTCTAATTGCAGGTTTCTGATAATGAACATAACATTTTTGTCAACGTTTTACTAAATGCAAATTAGCAACTTATTAATTCTGAGTAGTTTTCCTTGGTTATTTTTCTTTTTTCATATTGAAATGTTTCTCTTTGACTAAACAGTCTTGAATCTATCCTCTTCTTTCTAAACTGGTAAATCCTTTCTGGTGTAGCTGGGTATTTATAGCTAAGCTATACCTACTTAATCACAGTTGTACAGTATCTTTGCTGGCATAGTGGTTTGTAACATGGTTTGCACAATTTTCTGAAGTAAACTTGATAATACGGTTATGTGATCTTGCACACTAAATTGTATAACTTAAATAAAATTAAAATTTATTTATTTATTCCACACTTTACCTGACTTCCTTCAAGGCATTTGCTGTTGTGATTTTACTACTTTGTTTAATTTTCTGGCTGGAACTCACTTCATGTCTTTGTTGGTGATATGTTCGCTTTCTTTTTGCATTTAGTTGGACATAGATATAGGTACTTGTCTGAGTTTATCTGCCCTCGCTATTTAGGTTCTTCACACAGATGTTCAGTACCTCCTCCTTTCTCTTTGAGATCTTTAGTACAACCATACTTGGTATGTCACTCATCCTTCCATATTACACAGTCATTTTTTTTTCCCATTCTCGTCCTTTTTTTTCATGAGGATTCCCTTTCCGTGCTTACCCAATACTGTACTGCATTTAAATCTGCCTGCCTTACCTGTATTTTTCGCATATTCAGGGCTTTTAAGCAAATTCTCATTTCACTAATAACATGTGTTTCACACAGTTAAAATTAACTACCCGCAGCTAAAACAAAAATACACATATGCTTATAAACGATATACACTGCAATTTGAAGTCCTTCTCAGCAATGGGGCCAGAAGAACATGGGTAAAATAAAGCATGAAAAGAGCTTTTTGCAGCATCCCAAATGTGCTGTCAGTATTTCTGTCAGTGTTAGTCATGATTTTGGACTGGTAAGGCAAAACTAAATCACAGTGGCACCATGGAAAGGGGAATTACGTGCAAAGAACAAATATTCAGTAGAATTCTGGTTTTGTCTGCAGTCTTCATGCAGCTTTTAACAACTTCTGCTCCCAGCTAACCCATGTCTGAATTTGTTGGCTTAAACAGCCTATACCTAGAGATATAGAGTCTTCCTGTTAACTAGCCCAGGTTTACAGAGCTCAAAGCTGTAAAATACAGCTGATACACGGATAAAAGCATTTCAAGATTTTTCTTGTAACTGACCACAGAATTTAATGTAAATCTTCAAATCTGGCAAAGAAGCTAATGTGCTGCTTAAATTTTAAACATTCATGTGCTTATAATGACTGCAAGCTTTTATATGTACACACCTTCGTCTATAAGGTAACCAAGACACAGAAGTGCTTTACTAAACCAGGTCAGCGTAGTTTAAACATAGATGGCTGCTATCAGGAGAGCCTTCAATATTAGTACTCTTATAATGAAATGAATAGTAGAATAAGACAATTTTTTGCAAAGATTTGCTGTGAAACAGTAGTTAGCATGTGCCCATGAAAAGCTATTAAGATTAGACTGTAGACGTGTTTACTAAACAGACCTATGACTGAAGTGTACCCAATACCAGAAGTTACACATGTAATACTTTTTAAACAAACCAATAAAGCCATCATTTAATTCCTTAGCAGACATTTCAGAATAAATATAAATCCCATGAAACTCTCATGATTTTTGTTTCGTGATATAACCATTCCTGAGAGACTGATAGTTTTCTCTGTGTTTCTTAATCATATGCAGACAGGTTTGTAGGTAAAATCACCCTGATTTGCTTGGCCAGATGTGTCTTCTACCCCATGCTAACCAATTCCTTAAGCCTCTTCATTTTATCAGAACAAAGCTTCATAATTCAGGATTATAAACATTATCAGGGAATAACCAGGTTCTGCTAAAAAAAACAATTAGAGTGGACATCGGTACTGTCAGTGAAGCATCAAAGACACTGTTCTTATCAGCTCCAGGAAAACTGATGCTTTCAAGCACAAATCCTTCAGTGTATTCCCTCCATGCCTGTGTGCCCGCTCTACCCAAACAGCCAGCAGTGGCAGTCTGCCAGCAGAGCTACAAGGCACCACAGCAGGAATCCAAGCCTGCAGTATCTCGTCTCCTACAGCTGTCACTGAAACATCTCTTGCTAGGTCTCGTTGCCCCTCCAAGCATCCTACTAATTTAATGGTGCCTGAAACAGGGGTGAGTCTGTCACCTGGGCTTGGCTTTGGTATAAACTACAGTGGGCAAAAGTGAGGGTTGGGTGTAGCCTTAAGGTTGGTCGTTTATTAATAGACCAAGAACAGTGCCTTAGGAAGTATCAATCTACTCAGAAAAAAAAAAAAAATTGGCTGGGTTTAACACTCAAAACAAGGTTACACACTTGGAGAAGCTCTAAGGCACACATTGTACCTGGTGCTGACATGACTTCACAAGCTGGGAGAGGGTGTGCCTTTGCACCTGTACACTCTACACATTTAGACTCAGAAAACCTACGGCTAATGGAAACATTTACTGTACTCATTACAGAATATGCACACAGAGAAACCCAAAGCAATTTTACTTTGCCTCTTTCCTTTAACCAATTTTTTGCCAAATTGAATATTTTTTGCATTAGATACCTTACTTCGTATTCAATAAAAATGCATGGATATTTATAATTCTTGTTCTCTTCAATATTTTGTTTTGTAATAAATATCATCTACTCTTGGTCTCAGATTTGATGATTTAAGAATGAGAATTCAAAAAAAAATGGAAATCAGAGCTCTCATTAGTTTCACACAGTGGCAGAATCTGTCTTCACTACTTATGTAATTATATTTTGTATTATATCTGCACACACTTAAGCAGTAGGCACCAGGGAACTGGCTTGTTAAAATTTCTACTCTGTTCTCTGAATTTTATGCTGAGAAGACAATCAAAAAAAAAGAGAAAGTATTTTTCCTTTGCTTTCTTCCATGTACAAATCAAAAATTTGTTAATAAGCACAAAGCATGAAATACGATTGATAAAACCCAGTGATCTTTAGTCCTTACTCATTTTGAGTAGGAGACGAATAACATTTGTCGGTGGATTGTTGTCCATGAAAGAACTGGACAGGTTTGTAAGAATAGCTTCATTCCTCTGCACGAGGCTGAGTTTATCATCAGATGTAAATGTGCAGTGAAACAACTTAAACACTTTAATTGCAACAGAGTAGATGCTCTGACTATGAGTCACTGAAAGACTCTAACGACTTTATAACAAATGAGAGTGACTTGCCACTAATGCTGTTAAACCAGTCACGCCAGGTATCTTGGCCTTTGAAGTGGAGAAATGCAGGAAAGTTCTCAGCTATTCATCTTTCTCCTCCTTTATCTCAATATTCAATGTGAATTAATTAAATCAGTAACTGTACAGCAATTCACATAAACTGAATTAAACGTGTTCAGACACTCTTGTCTTTACTTTAGACTAAAGATTAAGTACATTGAGACCAGTCCAATTCAAAGTGAACGTTGTCTGCAGTTTTGATGTGGCTATTCCTAGATTTATTGTGGAATGAATTTTCTGAGTGCCACTAGTGAACAAACCCTCTGGGACAGTCTTTCCACAAGCTCTTTTGGAATGCTGACTAATCATCCACAGTAAATACTGTGTTCAGTGAGAAGCATCTCTCTGTGATAAAGGTCTGAATCTACAAGATTCAGAGACCATCAGAAGGGGAATCAAAAACCTGTAGTTCACAGGATGGAGATTTTGAACTGGTTTCTTGTGGCTGCTGTCCCAGACAGCTTGGAGCAGTCGTTGAGGGTACTCTAGGATGACTATGAGAGCACTGTATCTGTAAAAAGTAAAATTATCTTGTGTGACCATAGTTCATTTGTCACATTGTGTGTTGGCTCATGGCACGTTACCACAGAGGACTTGCTCTGCCTGTAGACACTAGGGATAGGGTGTTTCAAATTTTTTTGGTAACAATTCATTCATTTTAAGGATTTCTAGAACTCAACCTGAACTATTCTTTTCCTCGTTTGGTATATTTTTATGCTTAATTTCTCCTTTATCTTTGAGACTATTGGGAATTTTTTTGTTGTTGTTGTTTTCTTGTTTTGTTTTTCCTGTTTGGTTTAGTGTGGAAGTTTTTTGTTGTTTTGTTTTAATCTGTCATTTTTTAAAATACACTGTAAACTAAAATAGAAGCAATTGAGAATCTGTTACATGGTAATTATACTATAATTATAGGTCTGATTTTTAAGTTTAAGAGAAAGCAAGTTTTAACCTCTCACGTAAGATCAACAGGAGATACAATTTGCCATTGAACTAGTTATTAACTTGAAGCCCAAAGTTGGTGATATACACTTTTCCAAATACAGGTAATATCCAACTGCTGAACACTAAATAGAAATTTCTTGTTTCTTCATACATAAAAACCTGGGATTTATTTGCACTCCTACCTACTCTAAATGTGGAAACAGTAAGGAACTGCATCTATAGGAGCACAGAAATGTTTTGAAAGGATTTTAAATTGTCCAATTTGATTAAAAATAAATCTGAACTGTAATGTAAATAGCATAAGGAAGGGAGAGAGTGCTGTAAAAATCAGGTTTTGGTTCTCTCTGGATGGCTGGTAGAAGAGAGAGACTCAACCAGCTTCAAGAGAAAAAGTTCTCATCTACAAAGATCTTTGAAAAGCCAAAATCGTTGTATTTATGTACACTACCTGTCATTACTGGGTTTTTGTTGTTGTCTGTTAGTATTAGCTGATATGTAGATCAGTGAAAGTTTCTGAGCATGGATCATTCCTAAAACCAAACCAAACAAAAAAGAGTATAGACTTTTGGGGGTAGAATGCATTCTAAATTACGTGCCATGGGTATACATTATGCAATTTTATCAGTTTCAGTTTTTACAATCCACTGTGAAATACATGATCTTATTGGGTGCCTAGTGAATACAATAGATTTTAAATAGAGTTCTGTCAAGGGTGCAGAAGGATGTTCTCTTCCTCAGAGCAGGAAATCAGCAGCCATCAAAATACATGACTTTTCATTAGAAGAAAAAAGGAGAGGCAACCTGCAGGTTAAAGAGAAAATAAGCACTTTGCTGTGTAGTTCCAAAAAGATATTTCTACTGTTACACTTAGGGATTGAATGGATTCTTATTTTTAAGCAAGTTGTGCAATTTAGGGATCGCTGTATACAAGAATGTGGCATGTAATCCATCAGAGTTCCAGAAATAGTTTGCTTACAGCATTCATCCATTAACTCATTTCTGTAGAAAGTAAAAGGATCACAAGTAGAAGTAAATCCAGATGTTAAATCTCATATGTTGTCTTAAAATAGGTGGGGGAGAGGAGCTAGAAAATAAGATCCAGGGCATGCCAAAGCATTAGAGATTTGCTAAGATTTATCAAATCATGTGAAAACAATTAAAAAGACTGAAATGGAAAAAGAACGAACAATAAAAGCATATTTAAAAATGCATTCAATTTTACAATCTTTATTCAAGATTAAATAACTCCTTTTTTTTTACAGAAATAAGTTGAGGCATTTACTTGTTTCTTTCAAATAGACTAAGATAAAAATTATCTCCTTTTTTAACTTTTAAATTGTGTGGTAACTTTTGTGGGGCAATAACTCCCATATGCCCACTGCAAAACAAACTTGACTTGTGTATAAAAGCAGACAACATATGGAGAGTATTGCACTACATATCCGAGTCTTGTATCCCAGACTCATTACCTACTAATTATATTAACAAAATGAAGTTGAATGCCATCTGGACATGTATACTACAGGTTAACATGCAACTTTCATAAATCAAATGAAAAATTATCCATTTAAAAAAACATTACTGAAATTACTGTTCTTTAGGGTATAAAAGATACACAAGTACCGTAAAATTGCTAATGATTATTCTTTTATTCAGTTTAACTTATCAGTGAATAGAAGTATTGGTATCAAAAAAAAATGCTTTGGCCACTCTCAAGGTCCAGCCTCAGGTCAAAACAATATTCATGAGAAGAACAGAAAAACTTTTTCATCCCACTCACCACACACAAACCCACTTATAATTTGGTGGAGGAATGAGAAAGAAAAAAAATGGACTTTGTTACAAATACTACAAGATAAAAATAATACAGTTAAAAAAAGATGAAAACACTCTTGTTTCTGGGGTGACTGCCCTAGATCTTGAAAGTTCTTGAAATTGAAGAATTTAGTCAAAATACCTGATCTAAATTAATACTGTTAAAAGAATGTGTTGTATGAAGGAGCCTAGTTCTTGGACATCCCTCAATAGTAGAGACCTTCCTCACTAAGCCCTTCTATTTTCTCTCTTCTTATGAATTCTTAGTTATTTGTATGATCTCCATCCTCATAATTTTGAAGGTGCACAGAACATCAGTAGTGCAGCCAGTCACAGCAGGGAAATGGAAGAAACACACTGCCCAATTTTTGTACAACTTTGATAGTCTGGAGAGAGATGGCTAGCAGAATTGGTTGGGCTGTAACTATTGTCTACATAACAGATTGGATCTTTGCTGATGATCAGAAAATGCAAGTGATGGGAAGAGAGTGAGTAGCTTTGTGAAATGAAATCTCCTGTAGGAATAAGGGAATGTATTTCAATATTGGAAAGGGTGACCTGTAGAAGAAGGGCCTTTAACTCTAATAATGAGCAGCAGAATCAGTCTTCTCAGAAATAGAACAGTTATTTAATAAACAGTATAGATGCTTACTACTTTAAAAATAATAAAACTATTGTAATTTCTTTCAGAGAAAGTTTGTCATTTGATGACTTCTACCTGAAAAACAAAACAGTAACAGACAATTTACATGGGACTAAATCCAGATTTCCCTAGTCCTTTAGACAATCCTGACTCAAGCAGACTCTGAGACAAAATCCGGGGGCCAGCTTTGCCTCCCCTGAGTTTATCCATGTGCCAGAGAAACAAGATTTGGTCCCACATGTAACTTTCACTGACTTACATAGGAGTCGAGTGGTGGGAAGGGCTGCAAGTGCAAGCCTTTGTCTGTGCACAGTTTCCACTATGAGTTATGGAGAAATACTGAAGAGTACAGATATGGGCCTGAAATTAACTTATTCCAGTTTAATGATTACCATTGTTTCCTTCACACTGCATTAATTTTGCATTTGATACATGGTCACAACAACACCTTCTTCCAAACGGCACCTGATACTGTTTATTTCTCTTTGCACAGAAACATAAACGACAGGTTTAGACAGTATTAACCTGTTTGCTTAAACAAAACAATCTTTGTAAACCAAAACTAATAGTTTCACTGAAACTAGGTCCTCATCTGTAGCCATTGATCCCAGTAGGCTTCGTATCAGGCCCTAAAACAGGGTCAGAGCTAGCTAATATATCAGTCTCGTATCCAGAAACTTTAGAGGACAAAGAGACTGAAGTTGCACAGACTTGGTAAACATTTATTACAAAATGGACATCAAACTTTTTAGATCAGACATATGATTTACCATAGGGAATGTGCATAATCGTTATCTGTGTCTGAGTTGGTGTAACTTTGATTTCTAAGTCTTGTAAATATTTTCATATGTACATTTTGACCATCTGTTCCAGAGTACTAAAAAACGCAGAGGAAAAGTGATATTAAAAAGTGCACTATTGATAGCATAAAATAGTCAATGTTGTAATTTTCTATGCCAGCATGTTAGCTTATTTTGTTGGGGCTTTTTTTTTTCCTAGTACATTACAACTCAAGAATTTATGGCAAGTCATCAGTGACTAGCTAAAACTGAGATGTAGAAATCCTCATTAACATCATGGAAATAAATAGGAAGTGGAATCCATTGATCTAGTTGTTGCTTAGTTTGAAAAAAAATAATGGCCCAAAAGAGCTGAATACATTATTTCACACATGAATAAATGGTTTAGCTGCTGGGTATCGAAAGAACCTCACAATTTTGGATTTATCAACAAAAGACTACTGTTTTTGTGTGTGATGCCGAGTCTTTGTACATGAACTATTCCTGCATGTAAAGGGCTCCTGCAACAGTTCATGTAATTGTCCAGCATGCAAGATTTGTTTTGAGTGTCTAAACAGGATATGAACAGTGAAACGGAGTTCTGATAATCCTGTGGTTTAACATTTCTTCACTGGGATCTCTAATTGACAAGTGTTTCTCTTTTGCTCTGGATCCGCCTTACTAGAATTTAAAGAAGAGAGACTTAAAAAAAATAGCGTCTATGTCTGGAAGACAAAACAGCTCCATAAGTGAATAAAGGCTTGATTTAACTTTCCCTGAGATAACTCCAGGGTCTGGATTCTTAAAGAACAAACAGCAACAAGGACAAGAAAGAAGACTTAGAGAGGAGATCTTTCTGTATACCTTAGAAACACAGAAGATAGGCAATAATGCTACTTGTTTCTGATGAAAAACTATTAAGTCACACAGGTGATGTGAGTAACTACTAACCTCGGTAAATTGAGAAGTATTCATGAAAAAAATTACCTTTCTAAATTTAAACCAAACCACCAAATAGACTGGTACAAAAATGTTCCTGATTATGTGGGATTGTGTGTATGAACAAAGTAGCATACAGCTCATTGTATATAGCTAATTTTACAAACATAGGGTTACATATGATAATTTTTAATCCTCAGTATTAATGAGAAAATTAATATTTGTAATGCTTTTTTTAAGATGGGGAGCTTCAATTTTAAAGTTTCTTTTGTTCTTAATATTTCTATTAACATTTACCACTAGTATGTTATCTATAGTTTTCTGAACACAAGACATATTTTCTCTAGCAGAGTGATTATACCATGCGAGGTGGAAACAAATATCACGTAGTCAGCTGAGAAGAAACAAGTGTTTTAGATTTCTCACCAATAAAACTAAGTTTGCAGTATTGCAGTGCTAATAGAAACCTGCAGCCATTGTCCCTTTTTGTTTTTCTTGGTTCTTGTAAGTTACATTTTTAAAAGTGGTTGTTGAGCCTCTGTACAGTGGATTTGTTTCCTAAAAAAAAACAAACAAAACCAGAAGAAATGGGAGTTATGCAGTGTTTTAGTCATCTTGCCATTACTTCAGCTGCAAGCAGTTGTAGCCTTGAACACAGGTCTTCAGTGAAGGAATTGGTTTTGATCTGTCATTCCTGACCCAGGGTTATGATGCAGGCCATACATGCACCAGCTAGGACCACTCTGCTTCCCAATGTGCAGAAGGTGATTTGTGCATTACTTCATGAAAAACCTGGACCAAACATCTGCCTGGCCCAGCAATTCATTCCCAACAGTGGGTGATGCAGAATGTCTGTGGCAAAGCTGGCACATATTTCACAAGCCTCCCTGAGTCAGAGAGGATGCCCTCCCCCTACGTATTTGTATATACACACTTGGAATCCATGCAAATTTTATCACCTAGAATATCTTAGGGAATACATCCTATGCTTTAATCAAGTGTTGTGTAATGATGGGGGTTTGGTTTCTTTGGAGCCTGCTGTCTCACCACGCTTGTGTGGGTAAAGTCAGCAAACAAATAGCCTCAGACAAAAATTTTGAAGTTCAGTATCCCACTCTCTTCCTGCTAGTGAAGTGAGGACTTCTCATCTCTTCTTTGTACAGAAGTGATTTTGTACTGTTTATCATTTTAGGTGGCCTTCAGTAGCTTGCTTATATTCCAAGACACTGACATTGAGACTGGTCTACGTGAAGCAGCACAAACTAGCCTAGGGTCAAGAACATGCTTCTCTTCACATCTGCCTCCCAGATTAGAGTAAGACACATCATCAAACAATACTTTATCAAATATGTCTGAGATAATTTGTGTATCAGATGTTGTGGTTGGACAATTCAAAAAACACAGATAGTGTCTCAGCCTCACAAACTACCATGAGAGAAGGGCAAGTCCCCCCTGGGCTTTTTGTCCTGGCCTCTCGTGATTCCCTTCCTATCATTTCCTCTGGTGACAGAAAAGAAAATTAAAATGTTTCTATCAAATGTATACTTCGCTTCCCTCTTACCATACGTAGTTCTCCCTAAGGATTAAGAAAACATTCTCCAGTGGCCTTGCCTGTAAGTGACTGATTTTTCCCATCTCAAAATCTGCAAGGCTGGCAGTGTCCATCCTTGCAGAAATGTTGCAGTCGCAGGGCTTTGTGCGAGAGTGGAACCAGGAGAACAGCAGCATACTGCCTGTCTTCCTGACACTCACCAGAAATGCTTACTCAACATGTCTTTTTCCAAAGAGCCTCAGAAATCTTAAAGCGTTTGCAGAAGAACGAAAAAGTCAAGGGCAGATAGGAAAGAAGAAAAGGGAACATGTGGTACAAGCTTGCATTAGATGTAAGCAAGCTATAGATAGAAGATAAGGCCTGAATTTCTCTGTCCTTTTACCTACTTTGTGGACAGCTTAAATTCATTGCTCCTTTGTGTAAGTGGGCTCCCATCATGACAGAGGCAATTGATAATCTCCCTTTCCTAAAGCAGGCTCTGGTTCTGGGAGGAGGGATACCCTCCAGTAATTACATTGGTGGCGAACAACTTCGCTAAGATTAATCGAAGGTGAGGTACTGACTAAAAACAATTAATGAAAATGTTATCAACTTGATTTTACACGTGGAAGAGATTAAAACAGGAGACTGAGCTCTAGCTATTTTTCATCCCTAGAAAAAGTAGTAATTTTACTTTGTAGAATACTAAATGCAGTGAAAATCTACTAGTAAAACCTAACAATTTAAAAGAAGGAAACCAAGATACAAATAGAGTTTTCAAGGCATTTGTGCATCATGCAACCAAATTAAAGAGCCTTATATAAAATTAATATATTTAACATACCGTTTGCCATTTCACTTTTGATTTTTCTGCTTCAAACTTGGCCACCTCTTTTCGGTCTTGAACTGACACCAGTAATTTCCATATACAAAGTAAAACAATGCCAATGAGAAGTATAGCAAGGGTGACACCCACCATTATCATTGGGATATTTGGAAGCTGTCGGCAATCTGTGGAAGCAAAAAAAAAATTTACAATTATGGATATCCAATCAATAAATTTTAGACAATTAAAAACAGCCAAGAGGCATGCTGGGCATCTCATTTGCTGCAAGCTGTGCAGGCCTTTTCCTTGAAGTCCTTATTTTCCTCCTGCAACTAATGGGTCTGTGAAACTGGCCGAAAATATTGCATTAAAATCTTTAAAAATCAATTGCTAAATTCTTCCACTGCTCTTTTACTGTGTCAATTAGCAGCTGCTGGATATAGACCCAGACTCTGTAAAGTTAGAAAATTATTTTCAGATTTGTGTCATTATAATACTAAAAAATAGGACTGAGTTGACAAGTTTTACAATGTTATAGTTGAAGTACTACTTCAACTGATTGGTACTCAGTGTGCTGCAGGGGAAAAGATCCTAGTGAGATCTGTCTCAGAGTAAGAACATTGATGATACTGAGAAAAAGGAGGAAGCTACATTGTACTCATGAAAACAGTGAGGAAAAATTGCATGAGCTTTTCTGAAAACGCTGGACTGATCAATTTGAAGGAATTTTGCATTTGAAGTTCTGCAATACATTTTAACACAATATTTCAGACTCAAAATTAAACCTGAAGATTTTGCTTTGCCAAAACACAAAGAAGTTTGGTTATTGCAATGTTAAGAAGTATTGCTCATGAGTGTCAGTGAGTGCTACTATTTTACAAAGTTTTGTGCTGAAATATGGTTTAAGGACACGGAAAATTCATTTCAGTCTCAATTGGCTTACATGAACTGTATTTCACATTACTTGTTTGCTTAATATCATTATGTATCTAACGGAGGGGGTTTGGTTTGAGGAGTGAGTTAATACCCTGGCAGCTGGTGCCATCTTGACTCTACTTCCATAAATGAAACCAATGTCTAGAGTATTTCTGGTGCTCTGATCTCAGTTCACACTCACATACATCGCGACTGCCACAGCACAATAGTTTCTAGGTCCATGAGCAGAACAGTGGATGACAGTGAAACTGGTTATTGTAGAGTTGTGGGAGAGCTGCTATGTGGTGTTTAATAAATGGTGACTTCCTAAAGCAAATGGTGACTTCTTTCACTTTTTTTCCCCACAGATCTACTTAAAATGTATAGTGAATGCATTTAATAGAGGATTTTTTTCAGCTGTTTTCCCTCAAATTCTTGAGTCTTAGGGATGTAGTTTACAAATTTAAACGGCCTCTGTTGCTGTGATTGTAACATAAAACCAAGCTATTATTCTTACAATAGAAGCTGCTTTTTTTTTGCAGTGAGATCACTCTTGTTCTCACATGTATGCTAGAGAAACGTTACACAGAGGGTTAACAAAATAAACACCATTTGTGCCAACAGAACGAGGTTACAAATCTGCATGGCTTTCCCTAAAACATAACTAACATTTAGCACTGAGACATTGGGTGTGCCCCCAAAAAATGTATTTTTGTTGCCTGGAATCCAAACTGTTTGGCAGCTGAAAAGCAGTGTCTGTGTTCTCTCCTGTCTTACATGATTAGGAGCTTTAATGGAAAATCAGTAGTGAAACAACAGTAAATAAAGAAATAATGTTAAATGAAAGGATATCAAGAGATCTACTGAATGTGTTAGCTATGCAAATTATTAAAAAATTAATAATGCTATAATAAAGTAATTATAAATGTATTTTAGAATTCCATCAGGTATAGCCAATCAGATAATAATTTGGATATTTTTCCATCTGTTAAATAAATATCATTCTGAGGTATAGTTTTCTCATACAATGCAAAGGACATCTGCTACCTTTGGCTTAGAATTGCACAAGACTTTAGAAAAATTCACTTTGTCTTGCAGCCCAGGAAGTACTATTTTGGCTGGGCAGAGGAGAGCTACAAACACAAGGATGTGTGGTGCTGCTTGAAAGAGCTCAGCTTCCAGATAGCTCACCCTGCCTGTATCTTGAAATCGTATTTTACATTACAAAAGCAATTTTCAGTGCTTACCTTTCTGTTCTATGCTATGAATGACTGTCCTTCCCTGTTCATCTACAGCCAGTAGAAATGTGGTTATACATTCATTTTCTCCCTTTAGAGAGCAGGGAATGGATTTATCCTCTGAATTATCTGCAGAGGAAGGAAAAAAAAGCTATTCATTAGATCAAATGAAATTCAACAAGTAATAACAAGAAATGCTGCTGGCATCATGTTTGTCACAGCCTTGTCTGTGGATGGCAAAGAGTGAAAAACAAAAGCAGAAATACCCTTAGAATTTCTGCTAAATTTTATGGCTTTTCTTCCACCCTAAGTTTTGTTTTGTTTCAGATTTGTCACTGGTATTTCCCAAGGACTGATCCAGGTATTGTCAATCTGCACTGACAAGATCATGCACTTCATTCACCTGGAGTACTGTGGAGTTCAATGAATTGAAAGAGCTTCCAGGACACTTAACCACTAGCTGTCTTAGAAATGTAATAATCCCCAATTATAGGACAAAGTAAACCATATGTTCTCTTTGGTTTACAAGGACTCCTACAGTGTCTAGATTATGTTTCCGAAGTACAATACACCAAACAGAAATGGATAATGATAAAAGGGCTGACATTTATTTTTTCCACAGTATCTCTCTCAAAGATTAGTGTTTCCAGTATTGTCGCACAGTAAATAAATAACAGAAAATCATATTAAACTGTTAACAGAAAACTGTGATTCGGGGAACTTTGTAATGTGACTCCAAGGGAAGTGGATAAAAAGTAACCTGAGATAACAGTCTGCCCCCATTTATTTTTCTCTCCATTTAATGTAGATCTGCACAGAAACCTAATCAATTTTTGCCCCCTAGATGATTTCTAACTGGGAAATCTTTTCTGTTGAGAAAAGTTCGTTCAAAGGGAACAAGGAGATAGCATGAAGTTGGCTGTGAGGCACAATATAAAGCAAGTAATTTAAAATTGAGACTGCAGGTCCAGAGCCAGAAATGCCATAATACAGAGCCTAACCATTATATGGTATTTTTACAGAGCGAAAAAGTCCAACCTTATAACTGTGTGCAATAATACCTCTGAGGCTGAACACTTATTATGTTTCCCCCCAACCCATGTTTTAAAGGGCACTGAAAATCTAGGTATGGCTTTCAGGACACTGCTAGAAAAACTTTTTGGGTTTTATTTTTAGAGTTAAGAAAAAACAGTAAGCTTCTCAGACATTTCTTTAAAAATAATTGTCACTCTCCATTATTTCTTACCCAGTCAGAATTCTTACTGGAAATTTATACGAGACTGTGCCAAAAATATTAAGTTCTCAAACTTTAATATGAAGAGTAATTAAATATAAAGTAGGAATCTCACAGGAATAGGGATTTTAAAGAACCCTGTACATAAAGAGGTAAGTGCTCAATGTTTTATTCTTTATTTTTCTTTATTTTCATATTGCTTATTATCGTAAGGTTTGGTCTTCTAGAGAACAATATTAAACACCATAGAAATATGAAAGTATAAATAGTTGACTACCCTACAGTCCTTTTCTCTGCTTTTTATAAAGAGAGAATCACATCTGGATGAATTTTAAAGCAAACATGCTCTTGATTTGTGATAATCTTGTATTTAACCTGTTGCCTGTCCTTGGTGGGAAAGCAATATGTTATCTATCAAGGTGACAGGCAGACAGACTTGCTGATTAAACAACATTTGTTTTTTTGTTAGAAGGACCACAAACTGCAGACTAAGCGTATTGAATTAATTGCACTCAGTGCCAAGTCACAATTCCAGGAACATTGTCACAAGTTTTGCAATATTTGTTATTTCTCAACTCTTTTCAGCAAGCAAATTTAAAGAATACCTTGCTAAAAAAAAAGACAGAGGGGGGTGGGAGAGAGAGAGAGAAAAGAGAAAGAGAGAGAAAGAGAAAAAGAGAGAAAGAAAAAGAGAAAAGAGAAGAGAAGAGAAGAGAAGAGAAGAGAAGAGAAGAGAAGAGAAGAGAAGAGAAGAGAAGAGAAGAGAAGAGAAGAGAAGAGAAGAGAAGAGAAGAGAAGAGAAGAGAAGAGAAGAGAAGAGAAGAGAAGAGAAGAGAAGAGAGAAAAGAGAGAAAAGAAAAATGTAGTTGTTAGCTCTCTTTAAAGCAAAAAAAATCTTGCAGGCATATTCCATGTGTCATCCAGAAGGCAGTTACTGCAAATATATTAGTTATTTTTATATTATAATTTTTAGTTTAACATCATAATTTGAGACCAAGGGGAGCAGAAATCTGATTATGTGCAAGGATGCAGAAATGAAAGCAAAGATGTCGGTTCAAGCTATTCAGAACCCAACTTACGCTTAGTATTTTTACTTCTCTGATGTTATTTTTAGGATGAGAGACTATTATACAGAACATTTTCAGTTCACTGGTACAAAAATTTGCCTAGGTAAGTAAACTACTGTAATTTACACCTCCATAATTTTCTCTGTTATGTAGTGAATCATCATACTTTTCCCTTTTTTACTTCTGTCTGCAGCCTAATTCCACTAATTTCAATGGTATTTGAAGTCAATGGAATCACGCTGGGAGAAGAATTGTGTAAGGTGTTAAAACGAATCCTTGAAGTACAAAAGACTGTTTCCTAACAGATACTTAGAAAAGTAATTCAACAAAATAGTCTGTAAAGGTTGTTATGCCATTTCTTGTCTCTTTTGCTCGACAAAATGCCCCCCCCCCCTTTTTTTTTAACGGTTTCTTCTCACTTCGAGTCAGAACAGCACAGCAATGCTGATTCAGCTGGTTCAGGCTCCAGCATCCACTTTGTTGCTGAGCCGGGAACACTAGGGGTAGGAAAACTCCATTTCCCCGAGGAAAGCGTAACTGACCCCGTTGGGCTTGTGGCAGGAGCATCCCGGTGCCCGGTGCCCAGGGTGGTGTCAGGAGCCGCTTTTTAAGAGCGGTAGTTGCACTCGGGTAGCGAGTAGAGCAACAAGGGTTCCTCTTAGACCTCTCCGGCAAAGGGGGCACTGGCAAAATTTAGAAGTCAAATACTAAAAGTGGATGAAAATGAGCATTAAAGAGCGATGCCTGCAGCGGAAGAGCCCTACAAAGGCTGGGTCATCGGCAGCTCCGCCCCGGGGAGCAGGAGAAGAACCCCGCACCCGCGGAACTGGAGCGGAGGGGGCGAAAGACACGGCCAAAGTCTACAACAGGCAGCCCCGGGAAAGGGGAAAACGTAAAGCCCACCCTTTTTGATTGCTACACGGCTTCAGTCATTGTGTTGCAACACAGCCATGCGAAAGAGAAAGTAAATCTTCTTTAGAGTGCTAATATTTTCTTTAACCTAGAGGTATTTCTAGTTTTCGAAAAGCCTTGAACCATTACAGAAAATGAAATACAAACCAGAAAGTAGCAGTGTGCTAGAAGTTGCTCAATAATCTGTCCTATATACTATGGGATGGTCTAGTTAAAGCACTTTTGTTTGTTTGTTTAGGTAATAAAAATTTTATTTTAGGATTTTAAAATTATTATTATGAAGATTATTTTTTCCCCTCGGAACCTCTTAATGAGGCTACCTCCATGCCAGAACAAATCCTTTGATGTGCTACACAAGCATGTAAGACAGTTTGCAAGCCTTTTGGGTGCATGGGGAGGAGGCGGGGGCGGTTGGGGCTTAGGATGGGAACAGCTCTCCAGCTCCAGCCTTCACTATAGCAGTTGCTGTAACTGCTGGAAAGAAATTTTAAATCTGAAGAAGTAGCTGACAGTCCCAATCAGAGAAACACAGGATATGAAAAAGGGAATAAATAGGAACAGCAGATGATGTTGTCATGCTTATATTCCCGTGACCTCTGGCTGTCTGAACAGAGCCATATATGTGAATGTTTCTGCTCTTGATTAATATTCATTATGTATTTCTAGCTACAAATATCTGCCATCTGGCAATAGCAACCTGAAAACTCTACTAACTAGAGAGGTACAATGAAAGCGGTTACAAGTTTCTGAAGCTTGTAAAGACATCTTTACATTTATAAACAAATACTGATGTCTAGAAAGGCGAATTTAATAAAAATGCAAAATTAGAATTAGTTTTCCACACAAGTGCAATACTTGCAATTTCTGAGATCTGTATTGTGGAGTAATGGCATAAAAAACAAAAGCTGTAGCTTTGATTGAAAGATGTACATGAATGAAATTTCTACATTGCATGCAGCTCTGGATGAGCTTCCAACAGTTTACAGACATAAACCATAGATGTGCTTGTAGCATTCTGCACTGTCATCCTAATCCTTATATTTGTGTGATTTAATGCTTATGGTACATTTGTGATGTAGATACAATGTACCTATGTCCTGTCTCACCTATGGCGTTTTGCCATAGGATTAGGGCTAGAATTGCCTACAGTAAATATACAGGCTGCCTAATGAACAGGCAAGCACCATCCTCTACAGGAAAGAAAGATGCACTATTTAATTTCATTTAAAGTTACATTTTTTTTCCTGAGAGTACTATTTTATTCAGGTTTAATTTGTATTCCAGTAATTCCAATTGATGGAGGGTAGTTTTGAATTACAGTGAGGAGCTGAAAGATGTATTTAGCCTTTAGGGTACTAGAAATGCCTTTGCCACAGGTTAAAGAGCTGTGTCCAGTTGCTGACTGTAATCAAGAGTCTGCATAATGTCTGGGGTCAGGTTTTGCATTTGTATGGTAAAGAAACCACACTAGAAATCATAGTACAGGCATGACTTAACCTCAGGGGCTTTCATCAGTCACTGATTTGCAGGGACTGGTATTTATTAAATTCTGTCCTTTCTTACATAAACTGCTTAGAAAGTAGGTGTGATCCAATGAGTTAATTAACCTGGAGGGATAATACCAGCCCTCATCTGTATTTCCTACTTACCACAGAAGAACTGTAGACAGACAGCGATTGCCTTACCAGCCTTAATATAATTTCATGGCAGAAAATCAAAGCTACTTTCAAATATAGAATTACTGAAAGGGGAAGCTATCACTAATCATGCACACACAGAAAACGAAGACTGAGTATGCAAACCCTTTGTGGTGCTGACAGTTGCATCAACCGATTTGCATTTTTCACTGCATTCTCCGAGTGACTTGTCATCAGAAGCCAAGTGACATTCCACACAGCTCCTGCAGAAAATAATTCAGCAGGTCATCAATCTCTGCCTGTCACAAAGCAACAATATAAAAGCCAGTACATATGAATCTGCATTTTAAAAAGAAGCTAAACAAAAGGTCCTGTGCTATAGACAGAGTAGTTCTCAGAAATATGATAGGTATTGCCACCAAAAAAAACCCCAAACTCAACCGTAATCAAAAAACCCCACCTGAATAAAGGTATTGTGGATATGCTCTCTCTTGTCCTCTTGTCTCTCCCAGCTTATTAGCTACCAGACAGAACCCCAGGCAACATTTTTCATGTAGGTTTATCTAAGACATGAAGTTACTCACACATGACATTCATTCTCAAAAATAAATTTCCTGAACTAAGCTCACACTAAATACCAGCCAAAGGAATGCCTATCAGATGAACAATATCTGAGATTGACTTCACAGAGATCAAGCTGGGCACCTACTATAAATCTTCCTTTGTTGAGAAGCTATTGAATAATGTATTAAAACACTATTCAGGTGTCTCTACAGGTGTCAAATGCGATTACCTATCTCAAGAATTACTTACTTAGATTGCTAATTATACTAATGCAAGTTATTGGAAAATTATGTCCGTTACGTAATGGTTGAATGAAAAAAATATTATTTTAAAACACAGTCTAAAGCAATTCCTTCAGAAGTCTCTGAAATTTCTCCCCAGAAATTCAGTGAGGATTTTAATAAATCCATAATTCATAGAAAAGGGAAACAAGCAGCACAACTCATATATTAAAATTTTTGACGTGAAATGTCTCTTGCTGACTCTCCACAAATAGCTTCAGCCAGATTAAGGGGCTGAGCATCTGAGAAGCAGCTAGAAGGACTGAATGCTTAAAGAGAAGAAAAGAGAACAACTGCAACAAAACATCCAAAAAAACTTCGGTCATCTCTTGTTGCTTTCAGTTACATATATCCATGAGAATATGCTGAGGCTGCTGAGATAATCTTCACAGGATAGAAGTGACCTTATCAGTCTCTCTGGAGATGGTGAATAGTAAAAGTGAGCAGGTAATGGGATAGCCTCTATCTCATGGAGACAAACTCAGAATTGTTGGTGGTTTTGCCATATTTGCTATGTTTCTCATACTACCGCTCTTTTTCTCAGCTGCCTTGCCATTCATCACCATCCCCTCTGACCTGGCCTTTCAGCTCTCTTGATTACCCTACCCAGGTATTTCCAATGTTCTCTCTCTTTTGACTTTCCCTGTCCTGTGTTTCAGCAAGGGAACTGACTGCAACAGAGAGAAAAGATCTAACACTGCGTACAATATACATGTTTAAATAGGCTAATGTAATGCTCAATGTGTAACTTTACATTTGTTATTCTCTGGCAAACTGAGCAGAGCAAAGCAGCAGCATTGTTCTTCATATTTACAACAGTTGCATGCAGAAATTATCTTTCCTTAAAGCTTTCAACAAACAGAAATGACATGCCACAGAATAGCTTTTCACCTCAGGTACAGTGTAGGCTGCAATAATAGGCACGGAAATACAGTGGTGGAGAGCTGGTAGGGAAGAGAAAGGAGCCTTAACTCTAAATAAGTAGACATGACATTCTGATTAGTTTTACAGCCAGTGACAGCAGTGGAAGTGTAATGTTTTACTTGTGCTGCTTGAAGGTGATTAAATTGTTTTCCATGAAGTTCTTTTATACAGGAATAATGCTGATAAATTGTTGATGTGCAAGGTATGACTACCCCTCTCAAAGGACAGAGAAGCTCTGGGGTTATGGTCTGTAAATCCAATTTACAGTAGTGGCCGTTAGCACACTGCAGACGCAGTATAGGAAAAAGGTACCTGAGTGATACAAACATCAGAGACCTAAACCCAGCACATTACCGCCTGGAACTGCAAGGGTCACCGCAGAGAGGGCATTTTTCACACATCTGGCCTGAAGCCCCTGGATGGGTGCAAGCACATGACCCACAGATGCATTCGCCTCTCCCACTGCACAGCGTGCCATCCTCAGCATTGCAGGCGTTGGTATCAGTTGTGCAATTGCAGTATTCACCAGTCCATCCGCTGTGGCACACGCATTCGCCACAATCACAGTCACCATTGCCTGGAAAAACATTTATCATGCTTTAAATCAGTCTCTTAATAAGAATCTGATTGATGGCCTTTAAAATCATTCTCCTTAATAGCATGTATTTTTCCCCTCTCCAGCTCTTCTCACTTTCCAACATCTTCCTTCCTCCCCCAGTATCTTCAGCTTTAAGCCAGAGGATCAAATTTTTCTTAGACTGGCTGTAAGCCAGTGCAGCTCCATTCTCTTCACTGGTGTTCTCCACACAGATCTTATCTCCTGACAGTACACAACCTAATGGGTAAATCATTTATAGCAGCATAATTTCAGCCTATCTATTCAGCACAATCTCATTGCTGTTTCCTGCCAGTTTAATGCCATTTCCATGGTTTCAAATGAATGAATTCTGATTTGTAATGGTGTAGCCCAGCAAAAAAATTATAAACATAAGTTCTGAAATTCTGATTGCATCTTATCAGGTTAAACCAAGAATCATTGAAGTTACTGGCTTAAAATTACAAAAATATCAGAATTATCCTAAAGGTGATTAAGATAAATTTGTTAAAATGGTTATGCTTTGATAACTATGTCAGAGTGAAATTGTACACTAGGTAACACAAATGTAAGTCAATATGCTTACCTTAACTTTGTTGGAGCTACAATCATCTACAGCCATTAAAAGTCTGACCGAGTGTTGATGGTAGCTGATATGCTCCAGTAAAGCCATGCCAACTTAGACTAGCAAAGGAGTGGTTAAAGGCATCTCAGTTTTAAATTTGAAAACAGGGTTAATTTTTTTTCTTATGTTAAGGTAAAGATCATTCAGAAATAGTGAGTTATACTTTGTACAGAATTAATTGCAATTGAATATAGTGATGAAAAATATAGATTCACAAGCTTGTAGCAAGGAGTGAGACAGTAAAGCTCTGAAATGCAGACACTAAAAATAGTGCCAAGGGACTGTACCTCCACACTGAAGTCCTCTGTGTCTCACACATGAGAAGTCATCGCATTCACAGCGTGGCCCGTACACCTTTCCATACAGGGATGGATGGCAAACACAGTGCCCACAGTAGCAGTCGCCTCTCCCGCTGCAGGAGCTCTGCTCTGCAGAGCTCTTGCAGGAGCTGGAGCCAAGGGTGCCCTCATTGCATTCGCAGTGTGGCCCCACATATCCCGGGCTGCAGATGCACACTCCACACTCGAACGAGCCTTTCCCTTTGTTGCATTTTGGGCTGTTCATCTCGGCCTTTGCCTGGCAGTTACAGCTGCACTGGGGATGAATTTCGATTTCCAGGGTGTCACTAAGCCCCACTGGTTTCATCACAATACGCCTTCTGCCTTTTTGGCAAGAGGAGAGACTTACAGTCACATTGAAAGAGACCTGAAAGAGAAAATTGTGCCTGTACAGAACTGTAGGTCTGCAGAGTACTCTGAAGGCATAAGCAGAGGACAGAACAATAGGGTAGTAGACGCCACCTGCTCTTTTTGTAACTTGTTTGGAGGAAGATTACTTTATAAAAAGCAAATGATCTACCTGGGTGTCCTAAATTTTCTGGAATTCATGTCTTTCGAGAATTTGTTCTTCACTTACTGTGTCTCCCACTTTCACATGAGAGCATTTCCTCTGATGTGGAAAAAGAGTCCCGTTGTTACAGACGGCCGTGAAAGAGAGATTGAGCCCTTCTGTCTCTCCCAAGACCTCCAGCTCCACCTCAGACCTCAGCTCCTTAAAGGAAAAATATGTGAGATGAATGGAGCGATAACACAGGCAAGTGCAGCTAAAGATGTAATGTGGGTTGTAATTCATCCCAACCGACACTGGAGTAAATTTGTGGGTTTAGCACTTCATTTACAGATCTCTGTATTGAAAGAAAAATGGAGAATGAGCATAACAAAAAAAGAACAGAACAGAACCAGCTTTCAGTGGAAAGCAATGGTGGTATGAATTTAATATCCGCAATGGAGAGCTTATTTCCTGCCCTCTCACGGAGAATAAATTCAGTCTTTTATTAAATTATCTTTCATTGCTAAGCACTCTACTGACTGATACAGGTTTCCTTTGGCTCTGGTCTTACCAAGGAATGGATATGTGTACCTGATTGCATTGCTAGCACTGGGCTATTCCTGATCAGCCAGTGTATGTCAATATTGCTCCCTGTTCATATTTGCTGGTAGAATCAAACCTCAGTCTCTCTCACAGCAGTGCAGGCTCTGAGATCAGTTTTGCCTCAGTGCAGGGCTTTCATGACTGAGCTCAATGTTTCCAGGGCCAGAGTCAGAGCTGAGTCACATGGTGAGTTCCTTCAGCCGGGAGGCGGGGGGTGTGTGGGGCTTACTCCATTCCTTTCTTCATCTGATGGAAATTCCTGCTTCATTAGCTGTTGGTGCTACTTGAAGTTGTATTCAACAATGTACTCATTTCTTAAATTGATTTGTTCAATTAGACTTCCATTTCTTAAGTGAAAAACTTACTTCCTGAACTCTCTAACACTTAAGTTTTTATATTTAACTCTTTAAAATACTTTTTTGCAGCTTACACAACTTAGTCTTAAACCAAAGCCTACAGTAGACCACGGGGAAATTCCCTATGACTTCATTGGACTACAGATCCAGTAAATGGAAATTTTTCAAAAGTACATTAACAGTTGCAGAGCAAAAGAGGTCTTATGGACTTGGCGTTGTGTTCTTGTGACCTCAATTGCTTTACAAAATACCCACTTCGCTTGAGGATTGACTGATCTTACTTCAGTGAGTCATTCTAGTAAAGACGGCAGGACGACTCACTGAAATAAATGTCTGGTGGGGTAAAACAAACTAAAAGTAGAACAGGTATAAACCTACATAGCCAACAACTTTGTACATGTCTTGGATTCCCTGAAAATTTAAAACATGCCTTAGGATTGCATTTGGTGGGTTTTTTTTAGCATCTTTTCATTTAAAAAAACCTTGTCAGCATCCAAAGCTCTTTAATAAGGGGCAACAACACTGCGCAAAATGCACTCACATGATACACAGCAAAGAGACAGAGCAGTAAGCTGTGCACTGGGCATCAGGTTGGTAACCTTGGTAGCTCTGGATGTGTCCAGTTTTCCCTTCACGTTTGTTTTAGAGGTAGGTGCTTATGTTGCTATTGAAACAATGCAGAAGTTCTTAGAAAATAATGTGTCTGCCATAGTTGTCCTTTCACAAAAAGACCAAATACAGCTGTGAATATTGGTACACGCTAATGTTGGAAATATCACCAAGTAGTCTCTTCCACCAGCTGAAAAATTATGAGTCTCGACGAGAGTGCAACCATGAGAGAAAATTAAATACTGCTGAACATCAAGTTGTAATGCTTTGAATCCTGGTGCCTGTACTGGGTCAATATGAACATCTCTCTTGCTGTTGTCAGGGTCTAAATACACAACATACACCACTGAAAATGAATGCTTAAACAGTGAGAAACTCCGGTTTCTTAGATCTTAGTATCTGTGAAGGCTTCTAATGGTGTTTTAAATCTACTAAGCTGCCTGGCCATCATCTGGAGACAAATAGCAGACAGTTTAGTCAGATTCAAGCCATTCACAGAGAAACATTAGTGTTTAAAAAAAAAATTCTGAATGAAACAACAAGCAAAGTAGTGTTGCAAAATCGTGCCTTTGTGTTGCCTTGTTTTAATGTATTATTTCTTTGGTCTTATTTTCCTGTAAGTGAAAAGGGAACCACGAACTGAAAAAATCCTGAAATAATTTTAATCTAATGGCCTTATATCTGTCACAATGCAATTTAGCCCAAAGCTCTGCAATACAAAGTTATATAGAATTCAATGTTAAACAAAGCGGGTAGAAATATGCTTACAGAAGAAAATAAATCATACTTGGAAAGAGCATGAGAACTGCTTGTAACAAATATTTTGACAGTTCAAACTTTCTCAACTTGCTTACTTCCTCTCTGAATCTTTTATATATCAAAACATGGTGAATGGTATTAACAAACCTTGTGTTTACACAGCAAGCAAAGACTCGAAAGCACTTTACAAATGTTAAAAGAATTAGCCTAATTCTACTCTTGTGGGAAAATATTTCTTTTTTGTGGGTGAAGGAACAGAGACAGCAGGCATTGAATTACACTGCTGAGAGTACAATGAGAGAGCTGTGACAAAAACGGAGTTAAATCTTCTGGTTTTCATGATTTCCCTCTTCCCAGTCAAAAAAAATTCAGATGTCTTCACTAATGTCAAATAAGGTGGGTTTCGGTGTTGCCTGCTTGGAAGATTTTCAATTGTGAAGCAATAAGACTTCGAGGTTATGTGTAATAAAATGAGCTCTGGGAAATTCTGAGCATGACATGTTCCTACTTGTACACTTTGTACATCTTGAAATGTACATGGGATTTTAAGAACATATGAGCAACTCCAGCTCATGGTCCAGACATGCTGTACCTGAATGAGGACACGATGAGCTATGACCCAGAAGTACGAGCTCTGTTTCTAGAGTCACCTTTCTGACGTTACAGAAGGGGAGTGAACACCAAGTTCAGAGCCCCCTCTAAACCTTCCCCACAGTGCAGCTGAACCCAGGACCAGCTGACACAACTCAGAAGTTGCACCAGGGTCATCACTGACTGCTCTGGGAGACAATCTGCTCAAAGCGTGCAGCAGCTAAAAAGCCAACAATATCCTGGGCTGAGGACAAGACAAAGAGCATTATTTTGCCTCTGTATAAGCCTTAGCGTACTCTGTCTGTGTGCTGCAAGCTCTTCTGTTTTCCACATCTCAGGAAGGACTCATTGGTGTCAGGGAAGGTAAAGAGAAGATCAGCTCAAGTCACTAAAGGGGTGGAGTGGCTGAGGAGATACTTAAACAACTGAGATTGTCCAATTTGGAGAGAAGGTGGCAGAGATGGAAGGTGTTGCAGAGATAAACACTATGAAAACAATGAAGATAAGGTGAATGCAGAACTGTGATTCACCAAACCCTGCAACACCAGACCTAAGGTTCACTCAATGAAACTTTAAAGCATAAGGAGTAGTTTAAAATGGAAAAAAGAAAAATATATCTTGACAGAGTACTGAAATCCTTTTTTGCCATAGAAGGCAATGAAGAGCAAAAATATCAGCTGATTCAGAAAAGAGAGTAGGGGAAAAAAACTGTAGACAATAGATAGCACTAAGGGAAAGACGCAAGGATGCACTCTCTACCTTTCTGGTGTTCCAACAAGGCAGAAGGTGCTGTGACACTGCAATTAGAGGAAGCACCTTTCTGTGCTTAGCACGATATTGCAGTAACGGCCACAGGACACAGCACTGGAATAATTATTTTATGTTTTTTCCATTATTCACTGGACAGCAAAATGGTATGTCAGTGATTAAATATAGGAACCTCTGTCTATACATTAGAGTGTCAGCCTCAAGGAATCCTGATAGCAACTAAATATGACTAACATAATTTAATTTAATTTTCCACAGGTTAGAGAATCTTCTGGTATTTTTTATTTCATTTAAAAATGAAACAAAATGTTTTTATGAGCTGTAAGAATTTGGTTTGTCTTCAAAATAATTTTGTGCGTAATGATGGTCATCTCATTCAGGTGGTAGAAAGAAGAGTAGAAAAAAAATAAGGAAACAAATATAAGCTCCTTTCAAATAGTTATTTGGCATTGCAGCCAACCAGTAGAGCAGGTTTTTAATAAAAAGGGTCTGAGAAATCTACGGTGTTATCAACATACACGTAAATCAATATAGCTGTGTAAAACCATGTAAAATTTTCAAAAAACGGTCTCTGAGAGAAGAGAATCAGACAGCCAGGATGCATTTTACAAACAGAACTTCAAAGAACAGCACTGTGTTTATGTTCCTGTTGTCTTTACAGTATTGCTTGGCATTATCCAAACAAACCTGTTTCATCTCCTGTGTTCCACATTTCAAAAAACTCAGAACAGCCTCACAGGGGCAGCATCAAATTGCTAAAGCAGACAAGAGCACTGAGCCCAGGACAGTGTTTTTTTCCCCAGATATTCTTGCAGAGCAGTTGTGCATCTGCTCTGGTGACAGATACAGATGTGAAGAGTCAAGTCCTTGCTGAGGTGTTCAACTGGGGGACCTGAATGCCTGTATTAAAGAAGACTTAAGAGTAGGTGTGAAATACAGGACTATGAAGAAAGCAAAATAGATGAGACACTGATGTGAATTTACCATTCCAGCAGAACTAAGGAATGACAAAAATTTAGAGGATTTTTTGTGCTCACTTAATTCTCAGAGTGAACAAAACTTTTCCTGTTAAGGTCAGCACTTAAGCATGAAAAATTATGTTCTTATAATCAGTGTGGAAAAAAGAATGAAAAATACTTGTTTATACCAATTGCAATCTAATTTTGAAAATACAGACATGTAGGAAGAATACACCTTACCTGATATGCAGCAACAATCAGTTGGAGAATATTTCCAGAATCTTTCTGTAGTCGTCCAACAGTAGCTCCAGGAATAAGCTTTGCATAGTTCTGAAAATAATATAGATATATATTTAAAAAAAACAAGAAAGCATGAAAAGGACCAGGTAACAAGGTCAGTGACAAGGTGCTATCGTCTGGAAAAGATCAAAATATATTGGAGCCACCCAAAATAAATAGTGACATTTTCAAGAATCCTTGCAGATTCAGTGACATCCTAATGAAAGTCCTATGGAGATGTGCTAGTTTCACTGAAAATTAATGGTACGTATATTGCTAAATCACCTCTGTGTGCTTGGAAGTTTGATATTATAGTCTTTTTGAGTTGTAGTTTTTTAAGTTTAGAATGAAGATATATTCTATCAACAGTTGTGTTTTTCTCTAATAAAAATAATCAAACCAGATTCAGTTGCTCTACTGTTGTTTGAGAGTCTAGGACCCTGCATTCAATTACAGCAGTCACTTTTTTATCCTTGCAAGCAGCTGAGCGCCCGGAATTGTGGTTCATGAGGGCACAGAAGTTAAGAAATTTAAACTAAGGGCTACAAGAACTTTGAACAAAGGCCCTTAAAAAACTTCTGATGGATTATGATTGATGTAACACCCTACGTGTCCCCGTGATCTGTGGCTATGATTGATTGAATGTTGACTTTATGTTGATAATAGAATGCCTATTAATGATTGATTTCAGTGATAAGTTTGCTTTTCTTTTTTTGCATTAAATTGGATTGTGGCACTAACACAACATCTAGCAGCTAGATTCTAAATATGCTCTATCAAAATTTATCTTGCCTGAATTGTTAACTGCATGAATTTCTCTTGCTTGTGCCCATGCCTTTGAAAAAGAATGTGTTCATCATTAAGAACACATATTGTAACATTCATTTCCCTTTGCAATTTATCACACCAATGCTGTTATTTTAATTTAAAAAAAAAAAATTCCAGAGAACTATTAATAAACATGGATGATTTGATACCCTTATATCCCTCTTATACTTTACATCTCCAAAAGCCATGGGATTACTTTATGTATTATGTATGGAATACTTATCATTCATTAGATTTCTAAAGTACTGTTGTAAATCAGGGGGATTAACAGCATTTTATGTTACAGCTGGTGACTTTGCATTCCTGACTCCTCCTGGGTTTAGTGCTCTCTCAAAGATTCTTAGAATTCTGAACCTCAGCATTTTGTACACGTCGACCTTTCAGGAGATATTCTAAGAAAAGATGATAAACCTGGAATTTAAAGCATAGCACCTTTAATCTGTGGCATGCAAAACAAATAGCAGGGATATTCTGTTCTGAAGACTTGGTTTTATCTTTCTTTGAACAAAAAAATTCTGCATGGTGATACAAGGATGACGTTGCAAGCCCGGTCTAAGCATGTATCTCCAGTCTATTGGTTTAAATCCTGCCTTTTAACACATATTTTAGTTTAACCATTAACAAAGTGAGGTAGAATAATGCTTTTGGAGTGCTCTGCCATAAAACTATCCAAAGAATGTAATGGAATTTAGTCTTTCAGCAAGTATCTGTTAAAAAATGAACTGCCTTTTTATAGAGATACTCCTGATTCATGTGAGTGAAATTTGATAATTACATATTTGAGTTCAGCGGGGTTATGTCTAACTTTTAGAAATGTAGAAGACAGAAGAGTTTTCATCATAAATAGTGTCATGCCCAATTTATAAAAACATTTGAAATTCTGTACAAGTGTGGAGACTGGGGTATTTTTAGCTCAATTTTCAGCAGTAAAATGCAATCTGAAAACCTCAATTTTCAAGCTGTTGTCTCCTGTGATATAAAAAGAACTAATTTGTCAAGAAACCCAGCAATTTCTGTTCAAAAGAAGTGCTACTTAGCCAGGATTAAAGAAGAAGTCTCTTCCCTCGTCTAAGTTTTAATAAATTTTCAAAGAGTTCTGCTTGAAAGTAAATAAAATCAACAATAAACACTGCTTCATGAAGACTGGTGTTTTCTTTTATACCAAAAAATATTTACACAGTTTGCCCAAATATCATTGTTATTGTAATATTCACAGCTGCTTTTTGAGTGAATGGCTTTTATAGAATAAAAACATTCCCTTCTGCTTTGGTAAGACTCAGCTGAGACTAATGATGCAAAAAGTTAGACATATATGAGTATATTATAAAAATGCTTTTCTTTCAGGGGAAAAAAAAACTCTTTTAAATAAATAATCTCAAATTATCAGGGCTCAGCGTAAGGAACTTCCTTCCCTCCCTTGCATTTAATTTTGAGTGGCCATATAAATGCTTCCACATGGCTTCTTTTAAAGTTCTTGTGGTCAAGGAGGGTTTCAGACTTAAATCTTCCCCTTATTTTAGATTGCTGTGAAGTAGCTGTTTGGCTGCTTGGAAGGAATGAAACTAAAACCAGCTATGTTACCAGCACAAGTATTCTCTGCTTGTGCAATCCACAGTACTTGTGTATTAGGCAATAATACATATCCATGTGTGTGAATAAACAGAAAATTCAGTTCAAAGGGATCAAGACTATCAAAGGACAGAATTATTTTAGGCTAGCATTTTGGAGATTATACAGTGTTAAAAATATAAGATATGTATTTGATAGTCTGACCACTGCACTTAAGACTAATGGAATCTATCAAGTCTATTTAAAGAGGTGCTTTCTAAGTCCTCACAGTCATTTTTGATGTATGTTTATCCCAAAGAACTGAAGTATAAATAGCAATGGTCAGTTTTGGTGTCTGATATAATTAGATGCAGAGTTCATGTAGATTTAAGATGAGATATTTGAGGAGAGGCTTTCCACCTCAATGGATAGTTAAGTTCGGGAGGGTTTTCTGAGGGAGACTGCAGAATCTCCATCACTGAGACTTTTAGAAAGAAGTAAAACACCAGGACAAGAGTGGTTTATCGGTGGTGCCCAAGTGCCAGTTTAGGGGCCTCTCCCAGCTCTCCAAGGCTGCCTGAGCAGTGGCCTTAGCATAAAATAACACTTATTGTCTTGCTTTGTTCTTTTTACATTCTTAAGCATGGATAACTGGTTATTTACATTGGTACTAGAAATTTGAATCATGCAGACGAAAATGTGACACTATTGTCCAGTTTGCAGGTCCCACAAATACCTTTGAATGTGTACTGTAGCATGGAAAAAACACAGTAAGACATATACTGGGTTTTGTACTTGCTTTAACTGATTTTCTGCGTCACCTATAGGACAGAAAGCAGAACTTAACAACTATAGCTATCCAAACAAATGACAGAAAGCCGTATTGAAAAGATGAAAGTAGCAGAGAGAATATGTTGAATGGGATCACTATATACCCTACAAGAGAGCAAATAGTTTCACAATTCTTTCCTAACAAAGAAAGTAACAAGAACAAACCATCCCCTATTTAGGCTAGCAATGGCTTGCATTTTTTGTTAGCTATAGATCTTCGTTTAGTGTTCCCAGTAAACAAAGGGTGCCATTTGATAACTTTAATGCCAGTATAACACTGACACAGGGATACTGAAATAGAAACCCCCTGATAAGGACACTGTTGGCCAACTCTGAGAGTGACCACCAGAAATTTCCAGGGGAAAATATAAAGTCATCAGTAAGAGGAAAGCTTTGTTAAAGAAAATAAGGCTCTATAATTCAAAGGGACACTGTCAAACTACCTCCTAGAACAGCTCTTGGTCATGCACATCCTATTAAAATCAGGGAAAAGGTTTCACTTGTCATTAATTGGGCCCCTATTAAGTAGTTGTTAGGCAATAATGAGATTGAGTAAGTTTTTTAATGTACAAATTTTAAATGATCTGTGCTACGACTATAGAATCCCACTGCATTTTTAAGTGATTGATGTCTACTTTTGTTGATCTAAATTTTCATGCTTCATCTCACTATTCAATAGTCTTTAGAAAAGCCAGGCAATTAGTGCTTCAAGATGCACAGTGATTCTTCCCGTGTCAAGACTGTAATCTGAGCATCCATGAAAGATGTGACTCTTGTAACCATTGTCAAACACGTGAAGTAGGTCTTACTCAAGACAACTCTACTGTGGGAACCAGGCAGAGAAGTACTAGAAGGTCTTCCCTCAGTTACACAGAGAACAGAAATTGAATAAGCCACACTGGTGGTACCTCAAGCGCTCACCTGATCTTTCTGCTGTAATATAGGACTTCTCCCCCCTACCCTTTCTTTCCTGTTTTCCATGTGGTTATCACACCAGAGGAACACCTTTCTTCTCAGTCCTTTACTTTTAATGAGGAATGATGTGTGAAGGCTTTTTCATTTGGAAAGCCAAGCTTATTGCACCAGCAGGATCACTCTTATTGACTCCATCTCATCCAATCGGAATGAATTTGAAAGCGCAATTTCTCTTCTCTTTCCGTCCTTCACACAGCAATATGTGGCCCCCAGCCAAGCATAAGCTGCAAACCACTTCATTATCCTCACTGAATTCTTATCTAGAATTTATTTTTAGCATGTGAAGATTTCTTCCTAGAAGCAGGACTGGACAGAAAATGAAATAAGAACTGTCAATATCCTACTTATTTTATCTTAGCGGGCTTTTGCTCACACTGACTGCATAAAGCAGTTAAGCAGTTGGTGGTGGCTTTGCCTGAGCCCACAGCTGGAACACCAATTGGCCAAAAGCAACAAGGGGTTTCAGGAGGGCTTGTATGTGTGAAGTCTGAAAACAGGTACATTCACAGGTGACTGATGGAACTGCAGATATGAATGGTATTCAGCTTGCTAAACTATGGATTTTTGCACATCCATAACCACTGTTCCTCTACTCTCCCTTCTCTTCTGGCTCCCATTTCCCAAGACACAACTTCATAGGGCAGGAAGCTACTTCATAGAATAGGATTCTGCAAATCCTAATGTCAAAATTCCTGTAACAAAATGTTGTCCCTCAGTAGACATGAGGATTGATACATAAGGAAAGAGGACTTTGTCCATCATGTCCTGTATTTCTAATCTTGCCATTACTGTCCTATTTGTCTCACTGGGGAGAGACACAGAAACAAAGAGAAATGAATAAAACTCTTAGACTAGGTGAAAAATATCCCATTATCTCAGAGCTGAGCATGAAAACAAATGTATTCTCATCTTATAAATTCTTATAAATTCTTGTCTTATAAAAGTGAGAACAAGTTGAACTGTCTTTCTCTAGCCTTATAAAATACAAAAGGCTAATTATAACGATTACACTGAACAGTTTAGCAATGCTTGGTTTGACAATCTTTCACTTAAAAAATTAGTGTGATTCAACTTGAGATCCTATTTAAAAGTTACCTAAGAACATAAAAATCAACACATGAAGAAGAACTTTCTAAGTAAAAAGGCCTTTCTCTGACATGTAATCTCTTAGCTATTTTTATTACACAATGTCTTACAGAATTCAGTCCTTAATACTAGAATTGCTGTATCAGTTGTGAAAAAGGGTGAACATTTAAACAAATACTGGAGAACTGAACATTTTAGTTTGCTCACCTCATATATGTGTACTTGCTCATTTGTTACGGCAAAAATTAATAAAACATTGTTTTGCACAAGTTTGTCAATTAATTGTCCAATTGTGGGATACTCCTGCAAACAAACAGAAGAGAGCCACATCAATATATTTTTCTTGTGAGTGAAGTTGCTAATTTTCTCCCATGAAACACATATTTAACTGATCATAATAGCAATGTATTTTCTATATAGTATAAACTATAATTAGGCACTACACGTGTACAAAATAAAAGACAGTATATGTAATTTCCTCTCTTTGTTTTTAAGGGAATCCCCCTGAGAAAACTACAGTCCTAGACCCTCTATACTGGGACACTTGGCTCAATAGCATCTGTGAGACATACATGTAATCCAAAGAATAATGCTGTGCCAGAGCACAGAGTATTTGTCCTACACTGAGCACTGTGGTGTATACATTCAGTATTTTTGAACACTAAACCTTAAGCTTATAAAATCTCCTGCATGAATAGTGTCCTATAAATTCCTGAACACCTCCTGAATTCACACCCTCACGGGGAACAACATCAATGCAAATTTTCCCTTCCCTGCAGAAGCAAATCCTACTCAGTCCTGTTCCACGTTTTCCAGGTTAGCAGGAATAAGATTTGTGCTTCCTTTTTTCCTAGATATAAGATATCATAATTCCATACAATACTCTTTTCAATAAAATGTACAATTACAAATAAAATAGATGACAGCACATCTCTTACACACTTCAGTGATGACAGTATAATGTTACTAATCTTCTAAACTGCTCATGTTAATCTTTAAATTTCCAGAATGCAAGAGTTGTACAAAATTAATGGTAAATTACCAGAACAGTTGACATGGAATATTCATTATTGTGGTCCAAATGACAGTTCCCATCATTAGGAATAACAATCCCTGCCAGTTTACTGTCCATCCCAAAATGGGAATCAGCATCACTCACAAACACCAGCAAATGTAGAGAATCATTCCTCCATCCAATTTTTTCCTGTCATTTAAAATACATCAGTTTAGCAGGCTATATTACACTGACAGTATACAGAAAAGCAGCAGAAGATTTGGAGAACAGCATCACAAAATAAATGAAATGAATAATTTTAAAGGGAGTGTCAAAACATGACGTCTCTTTTCAGGGACGATTGTCTTTGGCTAATATTTAGTTTCCCTATTTCTGTGTTTAATAACATGGGCTGGCCACGTTCATGCCAATCTGCTCATTACTCTAAAGACAGTCAAAAGTATTTGAAGAAAAAATGATGAAGAAAACAGAGCCAGTATCTATACAATTCCTGAATATTTATCCCTGGCAATTAAAAAGAAACAATAAAATAGTGCAATATGCATGTTTAACTTCATACAGCCAAAAGTGTTTTCGCACAAAACCTAATGAGGCTCGAGATTAAAAAATCTTGAGAAGTAATGATCTGCTTCTTTGAAATACAACTGTGTCATACTGGAAGTGGCAATATACAGAATAACTAATATTATACCTAGAAGTTTCAATTACCTTGCAAACAGCTGCCTGCATAATTGCATCAAATCCTCCCTCTGGAGTGTCTATATTAGCAGAAATTCGCTGTCCTTTCACAATTTCATTGAATTTTTCAGCATCATTTGTTAGTGGCAAAACATGTTTGTATCCAAAGGTGGGTAAGCACTCATATGGCACACTTCTGCAAGATAAGTGAGACAACTTATGGATAACACAGAGTGAAAAATCACTACAATGGCTACTTCACAGGCCTGTCTGTATTAGTTTTTGGTCATGTCTATCTGTGTCTAAGATAGACCTGAAAACCAGAAGAGAATCATAGAGCATCCAGTGACATGGGCAATAAAAACAGATCTGGGTAAAGCCTGGGAAATGTCTCTTAGAGCAGAGTAATTCAGCCAGTTAACAACATGCAGTCCTTGCTGTGCTTTGTTTTCATGCTCAGAAGCACATTAGGATCTGTAGTTCCTTAACAACATTCCAAGAGTACCATCAGGCTGCTGCAGTCCTGCTTCAGGCTGCAGAGCAGAGCTACTCCTCCATGTACGTTAGGAGAGGGCTATGGCAGCCTGGATTTGGGGGATAGTGCTAGACTTCAGGAGAAAAAAACCCAGGAAAACAACATTGATGGGTAAATGAAACTGTTATTCTGGGTTGGGTTTGACTTTTGCACCTGATTGGTACAGCAATACCACAAAATTCTTATATATAAATGTAAAATCTAGCAAATCAAAGAAAAATACATAATTATTCTGCATACCCATTTGCTACCCCATTAAGAACATTTGTAAGAAGCAACTCAGTCATATCCAGAAGAGGGCAGAGATTCCAGAGAAACTGCTGAATTGAATTTTGCCTATAATATTTAACATCATGACTTAATGTTGGCATGTGGAGGTAGGTATTTTTCCCTGCCTACCTGCAAGGGTTGTTTATTTCTTCAGCTGTAGTTTTGATAAATGGTGAAACTGGTTTTTCAACAAAAGATCCAAATCCCAGTCTGAAGTTGCTTGTCAGTTTTGACATTTCTTTGGAAAGAGTTGAACCTAGTTCTTTGATTGTATTCAGATCATCATCCATGGAGGCTGAAAGATCCATGAGGTAATAGAGATCAATTGGATAATCTTCAGTTTGGCGAACCTTGATCTCTATTGTTTCTTCATGTCCTACGAAGGTCATGGGAAAATGCGATACATATCAGCACTTCTAAATAGAAGTTATGAGCGACACCAGGTTGTTCATGAACTTGTACGTATGGTGAAGGAGGTTTCAAAAATTAAAAGCAGTTCTATTTTTTCTAGACTGTTTGTCAGTAAAGCCATAACCATAGATTTACAACTCATTGCTGAAATTAAAAAATATGAGACCATCGCTGTGGCACTATGCAGCTTTAGAACATTTGGATATGAAGCAAACTAAAACTAAATGAAATACTTTTGGGAACATACCACATACGTTAGAAAGTTAAAGAAAACAGAAGTGTATGCACAGGTCTTATCCTCATTTCCAGCACTATGAGATGATCTAACAGAGTGTCCCTTGTATTTTTTTATTCCAAATTTTCTCCAGGAAAAATTCACGTCTCAGGGACCCCAAATTAGGTTTGGTGTGTTTCCATAAATGTCACTGGTACCTTGGAAATCCTAAAAGCAAGATTTAATGCTGCCTCTGAGATATGCTGTTCATCAGACTTGTAGGGGAGGGGCACAGAAACAAGGCTGGTGAGATCAGGGTTGTCTTCCACTCTGTCACTGCCACCTCAGTGGCAAGAGAATAGAAGAATTGAAAAAATACATCTCTGCTTTTATGATGTGCCCAACATTGCTGAAAGTATTTTGAACTCAGTCAAACCTAGCCTTCATCTGATGAGTCAAGAGATAATTTTGGACTCAAAGTAGTTTTTTTTATCCTATCAAGATTTTTTTCAGACTATTCAGTCTGAGAAGTTCTGTATCACATGGGCTGAAAAAAAAGTATCCCACATCTCCGAATTGAGTGACTTACCTGGTCGCAGCCTGAGAGTTAATTTTTGAGGAGAAATCTGTGTGACATCAGAATTATTCTTCAGGGCTGCTACAGTTAAGGGCTTGTTGCTGTGAATTTCTAATTCTGAAATGGGAAATTCAATCAAATTCAACAGGCATCCTTTTGACAAAAGGTTTTCTGTGGTATCGCACCTCCCATGAATTCCAACTGAATCTGTGTAATTCTAAAGCAAACAGGAGAAGGAATAGATGAGTTAAACGTATTTACTGACTAGCCACCAGCACCTGGCTGACGAAAGGTCAGTCCAAGGCAGTGAACAGAAACAAAGGTGCAAGTTAGTGCAAACTAATGCAGAAAATCTAAGTAGCACAGAAATCTAAATTTGCCCTTCATGGATCATGTCGCACAAGTGTATAATTAATGTAACTTACACCGATTTGGTATCCTGGGAGAAACTTCCCTATTGTTGGGGAATGGGAATAGTGCCACTCACTGCATTTGCCTTCCTGTAGTACTGGGAACGGTAACACAAAGCCCCTATGAGCCCATAATTTTTCTGTTACAGGATTGTACCACAAATTCATCAGCCTTTCCTAAAGAGTTTTGAACTGCTGACGGAACACTATCGTTTAAAAACAGAAGAGGTCTCACAGATATAAATACAAAATTTTTGGCAAACTGACAGTGGGGTACCCAGTGTTCACTGTTATTTTTCTAACCTACTCTTTCTCCTCAACACTCATTTAACATGTTCCCTGAAGCAAGTCCTTGTTACTCCGTCTGGTGCCCAGCAAGCACCACAGCCTCCCTCCTTCACTCCCCAGTGCAGCTCCTGGCTTGCCCATGTCTATCTGGTTACGCTTGGCCCAGTGTCCTAGTTGACCTGCTCCCATTGGGAGGAAATAACACGCCTGTCAATATTAGTTGGGTGGCTTGGGGTTTATTTTTTCACTACTTTCAAAGCGCTTGATACGCATTCCTTCCCACAACACTGCTGCAGGGTAGATACTGCCCCCCCTGTAGAGGGTGAAGTTAATGGTTAGTTTGACAAAGAGGCTTCTGTGCCTTATTACCATTTCCTAGAACTATGTCTAGAATTTAGATACTCAAAATCAGCCAGCTGCCTCCCGAAAGGGAAACTGCTCTGACCTGCAAGAACTTTTGACCAAAACCTGGGCAATGCCCAGCAGAACTGGCACTGAAACTTTCAATTCCTGGCTGATTGTCATGGGCTCATGCCATGGGGCCACTCTTTTCTTCTGAGTTTAGGAAAGCAACCTGGGGTTCATCTGTTAAGCTTCAAATACTGTCTGGATTTGGTCACTGAAAAGCTTTCCACCCGAAGCAAAACAAACTTACTTTAAACCTAGTAAAATCAGAACGGTGACCTTTCTTTCCACCAAAATGTCACCCTTCAATTATCTGTAAATTATCCAGGATCTTATACATTTTGGTGAAAGCAATGCTGAGGCACCTGGTGGGAACAACGGTTTATTATTCTTCAGATGAATCCAAATGTCTTTCTTTGCTCAGGCAAAACTCTTGCCAACTGCTTCCTGAACACAGTGCACATAAAACCCAGGTACCATTATAAAACTTCCACAGGGAGATCCATATCATCTCCTTTAGCTATACGGTTTGAGTTCCTGGCTTTTCAAAGCCTGTGCGAAGAGGTAAACATATTTCAAATAAAATTACAAAGTGTGTTTTCCTCCTACAGAAAGCAGTGGTTTCTTTGGAGGCACTTATGATTATTTTGACACTAAAGCTCCTACATCTTCTGTACTCTTGTTGCATTTTCTTTAACAAACAAGTGAATGAGCCTATGAACAAAGAAAAAAAATGTTTACTACACTGAATTTTCAGTAGTTACAAAGGGTATTTTTTAAAAAAATCAATAACTTGTGTTTCATGTTTTGTTTTTGGAACATACATGGCAGTACCCAAAATTCCATGATCAAATTTCATTTCAAGAAAATCCTGGTTTTAGTTGTTAAGTACAAACATAAAAACTACGGGAAATATTCTCATGGCAATATTTTTTGCAAACTTCAATGTTATTTTTAGCAAAATTATTTTTTAAAAAACTGCTGTTTGGTCTTTGTTTTTTTTCATAAAGCAGTTTGTTAATCCCATCCAAATATCATTTTGCTATTGAAAAAATGCAGAAATACTATTAATAGCAACGATGTAGATCAGAAATTATCATGAAAATTACTTATTTTATTTCTCTATTGTTTCTGGCAAGTTTTTAATTGTGATAGCTGACTATCTTGCTAACACTAATTAACTAAGACTTAGAATATTTACGGTGAAGTAAGATACATTTTTTAGCATCATTTACAGGTGAAAGTTTTAAAAGCAGAGATGTTAAATGACTTGCCCAGGGTTACACAGAAAGTCTGCAATGGACTTATAGGAAACAAATCCAGATACATATATTTTTAAAGCCAAATGTTTTAACCAAAACACGCCTATATCTTACTAATCATAAAACTGACACTATTATCATACTTAAAATTGACCACAGATTAATCATTTGTATACTCCAACTGACTGGAGCACCTTCTGTTTATACTGTCTGGTTTGGTGTGTAAGATGTGGTCTGGTCTCTGACTTGATGTCTGGTGTTTCATTTTCAGTGTTGTGAGTGAGTCAGCCCTGAGGCTGGTGACCCTCTAATAGCACTTTTATTTCTGCCTTACATGAGGAGGGTTTGTTTTGTTTTACTTTTTAAAAAAAACACACACAACCCCCCGACAATGAATAATAGAGCATGAAGTCTAGATTGAATTCCACTTTTGATTCCCAGAAAGGCTTCACTGAGCGCTGCACGCATTACAAAACCATGGGCTGACCCAATTAAGTCAATACTTCATCACTCAGAGCTACTACAAACACTTCAAGCCTTTGAAATTTTTTGTATCATTTACTCTACCTCTTGAAAACACCAAGCGCACTGTGGTCCGGAAAGCAAACAATCTTCACAAGTCACTGCGCTTTCCTGAGAACAGGCCCCTAAATTTAAATCCAAGAAGATAAAAGACTATTTATAATGTGTCTAATCATTCTTTTTATGAAGAATCTCTTAATTTAGAGAACGTTTAGCCATATTTAGAATTACCGATAAAATTCCTTTAAAAAGGTATTTCTATTGGTAGAGGCTGAACTCTAATAAAAATTAAAGCCCTAAAATTACTGAAAATCGATACACACACTTTCACGTGCTTTACAAATGGCATTCACTGAGAACACATTACTTGTTTCTCCAGTGTACCTGGTAGTGTTACATGTGTTTCTGATACGGTGCAGGTAAGACATCACATTACCAACATAACCAGGGATGATAAAAGAACAATTTGTGTTCCTTCTGTATGCCTATTATTTCTTCAGTCTAGTATCTGTAGATACTTGATATGATTTCAATTAATGGTGCAAGTACTAACGAAATACTGAATCACATGTATAGTACTAAGTTCCTCAGCCGATCAATCACTGGTTAGTATAACTAAAATAACTCAAATGACGATCTCTTTAACAAATGTTGCATTATGTAACAATGACATAAATCTTAGATGGTTTGGTAGTGTAGCCCTACAGCAGTCTGTCAAAAAAAAAAAGTCATTAAACAGAAAGGAATGATTAAACACATAAGACAGAAAGCTACTTAGTATCAACTTCAAGTAAGAAATAATAGAAAAAAGTTTTGAAATTGATCTCTCTAACCCTGAGCCTTACCTTGCACATAGTAATTTCTTTGCAGAAATAGGAAACAGAGGCAAAGCAATTCAATCCCCATTCGTTTTCAGTGCTGGCTGCATGACAAAAAATATTAATGTGTTAATCATAGTCCGCGTAAAAGTAGAACATCGTAAAAATCATAAATTCCAGAGGGTAGGTTTTCAGATGTCACCTACACCAGATTGTGAGGAAACTTCAACTCTACCAGGACAGATCATGAATAAAAGTGAAAACAAGGGCTACCTGGGCAGGTAAAGAGGACAAACTGTGCATAAAGCAACGTGAACATGATTATCACTTCCTTGTTTTCCTGTACTCCTTATAAGGTATAAGGGGAAAATTCATTCAGGTGAAGATTTCTGTCAGTCCCAGTTGTTCTGGGTCCTAGAGCAACCCAGCCAAGAGAGCGGGTTTTGGTGTGTACAGCAACTCTTAAAAGGCTCCTCTAAAACAATGCCTTTAATTGTTCCCTGAGGGAGTGTGTTAGGTAGGTAGATCATTACGATTGCCAAGTTAGTATACCTGGAGAGATGTAAAAATCCCATTTTTTCAGATTTCCTGGTGTGGAGGGAAATTTGTAAATGCAACTGTGGGAAAAAAAAAAAAAAAAGGGCAATCATTTATTGCAATTGAGGACCTGGCTTCAGTAATTCAAGTCACAGAGCACATTTATTTTATTAACATTGCAAATTGAAAAGGAAGTGCTGCAGTTGTGGATTTTTTTAATATGTAGGAGGAGGAATAATTTCATTCCCAATTCTGCAACTGACTTGGAAAAAAAAATCATGTCAGCTTTAACTCTGTGTGATAAGTGGCAAAATATTCTGCAGCACAGTTACAATACAACAAGTCATTGTGATCTCTTTCCTCATTTCCCTCACCCCTGCCCCCCCATCCCCTCCCCAGCTTGAATGAGTGGCAAAATATGCATTTCTCACAACATTATTAAAAGGAAATAAAATTTCTTATTTGTAGATTTCATCTCTTCCCGTGTTTTTTGTTTTGCTATTATCTGCTTTGAAAATCATTTGTTCAGCTCTTATCATAAGGGTTTGCAATAGACTGTGCACAATGCAGCACAAAATTCTAATTTCATCAGTTGTGTTGCTGGTCTGAAAACATATATCCTTTTTTTAAACAGTCAGAAGTCCTATAAAAGTTAGCTCTTAAGGACTAGGTTGCTCCCACTAAGAGAACTGGCAGTATCAGACCGTCTTTTTCAGGGGCAGGATGTGATGGCAGGGATGGGTTTATACTAGTTAAACTCAACATGCCTGGAAACATTCCTGGGCATTGAGGCCAACTGGCATAGAAAGACCTGAGTTTATGCTTGCAAATCGCCTATTGGGATAATTTTAGCTACCAAATTGTGCCCAGAAATTGTTTGCAGAGAGCGTTAATTGGAAGAGGTCAAAATCATGCCAGGGAGCATTTAACAGTTTGATAGCATAGACAATCTCATCTTAGTGCCTGGAAATATTCCCAGGCACATCTGATTTTACTAGTGTTTACGCAGACTATGGGAAGTTTCATAGCAGCTCAGACTGGATTACGTCAAGCTTACCTTTGATCTGCCCTTGTGTTCCCACCCCTTTGCTCCTATCAGTATTCATGTCCAAACAAATAGTGAGCTGATTCAAACTGAACCAATTAAAATCCAGCCACCTTCTGTGGGGAAGGAGGGGGGACTACTTTTCTCCTGGGTGGGTCCCTTGAACGGTGTGGCTGCCAAGTCCAGAGAGAGTGCCCAGGTCAAGGCAGGGAGCAGGAAAGGGAGGAAGAGCTGGCAGGAAAGGTAGGAATACATTAAATGGAATTCAGCTCAGCTTAGGCTGCTATGAAACCGTATCTTAACGTTTCTATTTACAACAACATTTCTAAGTCTCCTTCAACTCCTTTCTATACTTTGGAACATCCTTTGTAAGACACTGTTCAGCTACAGCAATTTCCTCTGGCAAGAAAAAAGCGTCGATTAGATTATGTTCCCCTATCTGGTGAAGATTCAACTCTGTGAGGACACTGTCTGTAACTACATAAGGTCAAAAAGAAGTGTAGTTAAATGAAAATGTTTGCTCATATTACACTAAGAAAAAAATCCTCCTTTAAATGCCATCCTACACATCTTATTTCCTTGTTTTTAATTTACCTTTGTACACATGTCCTTTAATATTTTTGTTACATCCACAGCATTGCAGAACTCCAAAACCCAATGTTTTCCCCTTTAACGTAGACAGTCACTTTGTAGCTTTTGCTATCCCCTGGTAATATAACAAAACTTCAAAGCATATGCTCAAAGGACTTGGTGGCAGCCCTTCAGCACTGAAAGGTACCAGAGCCAGCAATGTCCCAGATTAAGGACCAGCCAGCTGAACAGCTGGCAATTAGCAAATGCTTATTTTTAGATTCAAGATATCAAACTTTTAATGCAGAGAGAATGAATAATACAACCTACATAAAACTTACAAATTCTGTTTGATCTTATCAGTTTCACATTTGCTTGTGTGGAAATATTTTATATAGGTCTTGGCAAGGACAACATGACTGGAGCTAAGTGCCTGCCTCTGAATGGGATGGTGCCAATGACTATCTGAATAAGCCCTACCTGAATTAAATGAGTTTCTGCAAATTATTGAGAACAGACCTCCCCAGATTGTCTGGAGAGAGCAGAGAAGGAGAAGAAAGGAGCAGAACAAGCAATAACAAAAGGACACAGGAAAAAAATATGGAGATAAAAATCAAGGTCAGCTTTGATATTTAAAAACTAACACAATGAGAAGTTCAGAAGACTGGACAGAGAAGGAATAAAAAAACCCTTACTGATAGGGGCACAGGAGGTTAAGAGAGATTGGGAGACAGCTTGTATCAAGAGTAGATCTTGGGCAAGGCAAGAAAACCTAGACAGGAAGCTGACAGATGTCATCTTGTGTAATATCTGAAGGTAAGCCAACCAGGAAATTCTTCAATTAATTTAATGCTTTATTGGCTTTAACTGTCATGCGTGCTAGAAGAGCAGAATAGCAATCTGGAGTAACCACATTGATGTGGGGAAGATGCATAAAAGCCTTTGGCGTCCTGACTTTGCTTGGTTTGACAGCAAGGTAACCCTTCTCCAAGTAGGTTCATAAAACAGAATCTTGTTTTGTTTGCCCACATGAGAGGCATCAAGCCAACAAGATATAACAAAAAGGTAGTTTACAGTACAGATAGAAGGCAATTATTATGGTATTCGTTTTAGAGCCAATTCTGATCTTAAAATAATTACAGTTACAGATTTATAAATGACACATCAGAACAGAAACCAGCGGTTTGCCTTTCAGTATAGGTAATGTTAAAGAATGCAAATCTGTGGCTCTTCTAAAGATAACAACATTTATGTAGGATAAAATCTTTAGCACATTTACAATACCTGAAAATAGCACACAAAAATGTTCTGTTCATCCAATAAATTTGAATAATTCACTGGTAAGTAATAAACACTGACTATCGTGGTACAGAAAGAAAGAATAATTTGGGGGACAGGCAATAGGAAATAAAAAAAATAAAAATGCTAGTTTCAAGTTACATTTCGTTAATAATAGCAGGCTTTTTTTTACTCTAGAACAATGGTATATCCTTTCCGGCACATTGAGCTGGATCCACAAGTTAGCCCTGGTGATGGGTTTATAAAGGTTCCAGAATGGCAGATGTTTGCCTACAGAAGCCTGCCTCACCATTGGCTCATTCAAATGTGAAAATTACTTAATTTTAGGAAAAATACAGCCCTCTCTTTCAAATACGATATGAACTGATTAAGCATAATTACACATACAGGGAGTCCAGCCCAAGAGAAAATGACAATTAATTCCTTCTGTGTCACACAAAACCTGGAAGTGGGGGCATTTCAGCTCCAGTGAAAGCTTATCATGTCCCAAGATCTTTGGAACAGGGAAAATGTCTTTAATTGGAAGCTGAAGAGCTCTCCGTATGAAGTAGGTATTCTTGTAGGCAATCTCTTGGCCTCACACACAACCCAGCTTTTAATTCCCAATGCTCTTATCATACACAGTCTCACTCTGAAAGCCTGGAAAAATACTGAGCAATTTAAAGTCTGAATGTCACACAGTCTGAGACGATTTTAAGAATACTTACAGAGATGGGGGAGGGGGAATCTCATGCCCTTCAGAAAACATTTCTCTCTTCTTGTCCTTCATCAGAGAATTTTGTGGGACTGGAAATGGTGAGGTGGAGTCTCTCTTCTCTCCCACCACCTACAGTGACATTCACCATCTACATGCACCAGTAAGAGGCAAAGGGCTACACTGGTTAGGTCAGAAGCACGTTGCTTCCTATTTGAATCATCCACTGACAATTTTTTCCTCTCCTTGGTAGGCTTCCAGATCAAACCTGTCTACAAATATCATGGCGATCCCTAATAGGGAATCAAAATAGTCTTTAAAAATTTAAGTCAAATGTTTTGACTCAAAAGATGGCAACTGAAGAGTATGCAAAAGTCTCTAAGAATGTCTTCTCCCAAAGAAGACACATGTTGTGTAGCTGCACAGTCAAGTGCTTCCAGACTCTTGGGTCAGCAGAAATGGAAAGCATTTTCTTTGGAGAAGCGTATCCAGGAATATATCCCTCAGCAACCCAACACACTCAGTTCCAAACAAGGGCCATGACAGGAGGCTGCTGGTCAATTAATTGAGCAAGTAAGCCTGATAAAAAGTTTCCAAGCTTGAAACTTAGTTTAATCTCTAAGGAACTAGAGGTGGGAACAGTAGCCATGTCACAGTGTGAAGACCCTGCGGACAGAACAATCCAGCAAAGACAGAAACCACACACAAAAACTGCAGTGATGCTGGAAGGACTGTCCTATCTGCCTTTGCTGCAACAAGGCCCTAGCAATACTTGAGGGACGGCTGGTAGAAACATTTAAAGAGCAAAAATCTCTAATGAACAGTTATATTTAATGAGGAAATTCACAGAGATGGTAAGTGCAACATCACAGTGTAAAATGAACAAATACATCTGGATTTACACATTTTAAATGCCAGTTGATGCTATTTACTGTCTCTCTCTTTGTTAATAAACCTGGTGAGATATGAGTATTGCTCCAATAGAAAATGGCACCAATCAAAAGAAAGTGCTGTAAGCATTTGGATCCTGTGTAAATGACATGGAGACTGTGGTAAGTGAAGACCTGAACATACAGTGAATGAGTTGCTTCATTCCAGGTCCCATGCTTTGGGGTGTACTAATATCTTATCCTATCGGGGGCTGGGACCAAAACACTACTGTGTAGGGGAAGCCATGAGCAAACTTGAGATGTGGGCAGGTGTGTGTTGTTTGTAGGCACAGGCACGTATGATGGAGGGCAGCTTTAGAAGATGATGAGGGGTGCTCATAGCTCCTTCCAGTGGGTTGCAGGAGCTGAAAAGCCACACACGGGAAAGGAATTTTCCCCCCCCAGCACTAGCAAAATGGAGTGTTGGGGATTCATTACCCAGGCCATGATTCATGCTCTGGTCTCCTCTCATTTCCGGAGCAGTGCTCTGTTGTTAGACGAGGGCAGAGAGTGAAATCAACAACCTACCTCTGAGCAAGCAGAGAGGAAGAGGAGGAAGAAGGAGGAATTGCTCACTAACTGTGCAATGAACAGCAGATAGGCAACCCAGTGTGTTTTCAACTTGTATTTAATTGCCCACAGTTCTGACCCAGCTGGTTCCAGCCAAGGGTGTGAGCAAACCTTTGTCCTCATTTCCTTCACATTGGGTGAGCACCCTGAAAGATTTGTTTGCTTTTCAGATTTGAATACACTCTCACACTCAAAGCAAAATAATCAAACCTCTAAACTGCAGAAAGGCTCAGGTGCAACTAATGGAAAAAATCACTTAGTATTCGTGTGGGTCTGCCAGCAAACCCACGGCACTCAAACAATTCCAGGGATTTCCATACAGCTTATTGAATCTAGCCTCAGTTTCTGTTTGCTTTTCACAGTTACATGGCACACCTTGTTCTCCCTATGTTATAAAAGCACTAGGGCGCTGAGCAAGCACCTCCACTCAGGGCCAGTGCAAGGCTGAACACGCTAGTGGTGGGATCTGGCTGAGCACCAACTCCACAACACCTCAGACCTCCTTCACTTCAGCTACAGAACTTTCTGTAACTTAGTGCCTTCAAATTAATGCTAAGTGCAAACCAGGCCTGCTGTCACCATTAGAGAGGGGCCAAAAGCAGTCCTGGGACAGGCAGATTGCAGCAACACTACAAGAAATGCGAAGCTTTAGCACAGTTCTGCAGCAGGCTGGGCGAGGCAGCAATGCAGAGAGAGGACTTGCATTTGAAAAAGCCAGTAGAATTGTGTAAATATGATGTATTTGGGCCTGGTTTATCCAGATATAAATCTAAACTATAGAGCTGGGATTAAATCACACATAGAAAGCAATTCCACTCTAGTCTTACACACAGAAAATAAATTTATCTTATCATTGACCTTGCTGTACTTAGACCTACAGAAGTGCTTTGCTGAAACACAGGGTTTGAATAAGGTTAATCTAGAGTAACTGAAAGAGATAACCACATTTAGCTCAGCACCCAAAGGGCTGCTAAAAACTGAGGAAAATGGGCTCAGGCACTGCCTGAAACTGGCTACATTTCTAAAGATTTTCAGGAGGTATTCTGAGCTCGGCCAGCACAGTTTCTGTCTACAGACACACAGCCTTTGGGCTACTCACTCCCGCCAGTGGGTGCAGGGTCTTTATGGGAAAAGAACAGGATTTAGGGTTCCAGGAGCAATTTGAGTGGAGTGCTGCCATCTTATGGCTACTCTGCTATGCTGGAGTAGAGAAGTTATTATTTTGAAACTTAGACGCATAAAGGTCTTGAGATAGCCCTACTAGTTTTTAGCAATATTTTGCCATGCCACGTATGTAAGAACCTTTGGAGATGTGTTTATCTTCACTAAACCATTTGTTCATTTACATTATGAGTTATATTTTTTGTTAGCATGACTGTTTTTCAAATTCCTGCCTCATCTGTCACAGTAAACAGAACATTACTTCTAGCATCTTTGTTATAAGCTCAGTTACATGATTCTGAAATGCCAGAAATTGTTTCTGATATCTTTGTTGGTATGAAGTATTACTGTATATTGCCAATCTTGCCTTATTGCCATGTATGTGTTTCTTGTGAAAAATAGTAGTTAGGAAATATAAACCAACAGTGTCCACTCACATGTAAACAGAAACACTTGAAAAACAGCCTCATACAGAACAATTAGTGCTTCTACAATTCTTTTTAAATAACTGGTAAGAACTATCAGTGTTATATATTTAACTAAAACCATGCAAGACTAAGAATACAGAAATAGAACCATCTCTAAATAAAAATAACATCAACTAAATCAATTCCGAGTATTTTAGCTGAGTAATGCTAAAAAAATACGGCAGAGCAGATTTTGCCTAACAATGTTTTCCAGGAGTTCAAAATGATTGATTACGTAAATACTGTCAATAACATTTGATCCACTGATACATTATGCTTCTTATATCATGTTTGCAAGCACATTTCTGTGCTTCAGTTGAACACTTAGCACTCAGAATTGCCATAATTTTAAACCATTTTTTTAAAATTTAATTCTGCACATCAGTATGTCACAGGAGGCCATAGAGTCACACTTCTTATATAAACCAATAAATAAATAGAAATGTCAAAAGCCACTATTGCCACAATAGAACAAAGCAGAAGGCACAACACTGCAAAGGATCTCATAGATACTGCAGGCATGTCCTTTCACCTTACACAACAGTGTTGATAAACTTATGAAAAATCCATCATAAGACTACGCAGACTACTTAACTCTCTTGCAGAGAGGCAACTAGAAAGTGGGTCTACTCACCTTTACAGTATACGCAAGAACTAGGTGAATTTGTATTAATCAGTTTGCAAGGAAGTAAGTTCCATTTTACTGCGATACCCTCATCTACAGAGCTTTATTTCTGTCACTGTTACTAGAATACTGCTTCAGAGACTTCACTCTTCTCATGGCTTCAGCCCGAATGGACTTTCAATTTATATCCATTTGTTTTAATGACAACATTGTCTGGTAACTTAAATAACTTCTTTCCTTTCGTTGTATTTGCCCTGCCCTTCTCTCCCCTCCCCTTGATGTATTTATAGAGAGCAATTGTATGTCCCTCACTCTTTGTTTTGTCTAGTACTACTTTTCTGCATTTCTTTCAATGCTCTTTCCTAATTATGGGTGACAGACTCCTCACAGTACTCCAGAAGAGCTTTGACCACTGCCTCCTACAATGGCATCTGTACTTACGTATCCCTCCTCATTTCTCCTGTATGTTATCCAAGTAGGATGATTTTGCCCTTCCCATGGCTCCATCCCAACTCTTTCAGCATCCTTCTATGACTGACTAAAGCATTATGGTCTTCTTCTTGCGCAACTGATAAGTTGTAATTTATGACAGAAATAATTTCCACCTCAGTTTGTGTGTCAGCTGGCACTTGTGCTATTGAGTTCTACCCCACACTTCCAGCTCTTAAGTTCCTCCACACTGTGTATATAATGGTATGGATATTTTTCTCAGCTGACCATGGCACATTTAGCAGCAATTAAAGTATTAATACTTTCAGAGACCAGCTGAAAATGTGACGATTGAAAATCTGTACACAACCTTTATGTAGCCCAATAATTTCCTTTCCAGAACAGATAGTATCACACATACATTTCCTCAGCCCTTACACGTTGTATTGAACATTCTTTGTTTTCATCATATTTTCTCCATTTCATCTCCACATTCTTATTTATTTTTTCTTTCAAAAATACATACAAAATTTCCATATTACTAAGGTCAGATTAATGAAGTTGTAGGTGCGAGGTCACTTTTTCCTGTGTTCTTATCTCCCCTTTGTTTTAGCAGATCTTTTAAGAAAAAACATATTTCCGCACTTGAAATTTATTTTGCTTGTTATTTCAGCATTTTAAGATGGATGACAGACATCATTCTGCTATGGGTCTATTATAAGCTGGACTTACTTTACCTGTTGTAAATATTAGGTTTAATTTCTATAGATTCTTCCCGTTATGATTCTATTTTTCTCCATGATCTATACTATCCTCTTCACAGACAAGAAGAAAAATAATTCCTTTGATTTGAGCAGTACCTACACAATCTTCAGGCTCTACCCCATCTTTGCCACATACCAGACTCCCTTTTATTTGTGTGGTAGAAGAAACTTTCAGTCTTTCAAATGTTGCGTACAGACGGTAAGTCTGTAAATGTGACAAACCTGACTGCACTCCCTGCTTCTTCGTTCCCAAGACACCATTTTCATTGATGATCTGGGGTGGTGGGATTTTCTTCCCCTATGACTTTCACTCTGCTCACTCCTAGTATCTTTTTCTTTTGAAGGAGTAATTTATCCAATAAGGTGTTAACACCCTTCCATCTCTACTTACAGTGCAAAGTGGAGATTTAAAAATTATTGTTTAAACTAAAGAAATTCTAATACTCAGATTTTGAACCTTCACCCGCTTGACATTGCTAACTGCTTTCTTTGTGTAGAACACTTCAGAAGGACAAATTTTCAGAAAGTAACAGGCCTGTTCTCGTTTATTCTTTCACTTATTTTCAATTTAACAAAGTTGAGACAACTTTAGCTAGGTTATTTTCTACAACCAGCTGCTCTATGCTATCACTACCTAACAAAGACCACCTAGAATAGAATCATGATAGCACAGTGACTGCTTAGTGATGAAATCCACCAGCTATTACACCCTGGAATAACTGGCTCTACTGTTATCAGTAACATTTGCTTTATACTCTATTTCAGAGCAGTTAAAATTTCCTGCAATGAGGCAATGCTTGGAAGTTTTTCATTCATGCTTGAAGTCATCTGTGTTAGATATATGTGTAACAGTCTTTAGTGGTCCTTCAGAAGACCTTTGGTTTGACATTCCATTCTGCCCATGCCGCCTCTTTCTGGTTCTGTGGGCAACTTCATTGTTACCAAGTGATGCCTCTGTACCTCTGTTTCTATTTCTATTTAACAGTCTACACATTGATTTATGTGCATTTCAGTCATAGAATACCCATCCACTATACTTCACTGTTCTTGGAAGCACCCAAGGAGTGCACCTTGGGAGGCAGTTCTAGCCTCTGTTTGCACACAATCATTTTACATAAACATCTTCGTCCATCTTCTGTCATAATGCACATATTTTTAATTATGCTCCTCACTTCCTTTTTATTCATGATATCCAGGCCATTCACATCACATTCCCACCAGAGCAGTACTGATTTTTCCTGTCCATTTTGCTCCCATCTGGTATATTTTTTTCCCCTGTGTATTCACAACTTCCTGCTTTTCAGAACCAGGCATGGAATTTATAATATTTACAAGTGTCTCCCAAATTTTTCTCCTATTTCCTAGCTTACAATCCTTTCAATGATTATATGAAAATATATACTGTTATCATGTATTATTTTACAGTATGCTACATAATGTAACCGTATTATTCTATATTGATATCAATTATAGCAATCTTGGTTCCAGAAAATTAATACCACGTTTACTCCAATGGATTTAATATGTAGTTTGTATGAAAAAAATCTCTTTTCTCTCAAAAGTTAAATGCCTTACAACACTCTTCATAACATCAATTCTTAAGACATCTGCTGCTCTTTATTATCTTGCATGCTTTAACACACCCTCTTCAGGAATGAAGCTGCAATGGGAGGTTTTCCTTCAGGACAAACGTACTTACACAGATTTCCCCTGTTTTAGTTTCTTCTCAGCGCTCCCTCCTTCAGACTTTTATCCTAAAATTTGAGCTGGTACAAAGTTATATTTCATCCCAGAAATGACTGCATTATGACAGACACTAAAACAGCTTCTGTTTTATAAATGGAATAAATAACAAACTGCACACACAGTATGTATGTGCAACTGTCTGAAAATACAGTCATTTAACTTGAAATTAAGCTGCAGTAGTGTTGCCGACTCTACATTTACGTGGTAGTTTCAAAATAGCTCCAGTTAAAATAAATGTGGGTTTGAATAAAAGAGATAAAGTGAAAGCTTGAATATATTTTTGAAGTTGAGTAACTGTGTGAGGTGTCTCATCAGTTCTCCTGGAGATATTTTAGTCACTGGGAGTTAATCATTACCTGAAATGATGTGAAAAAACTATTCAAATCCAGTCTACATTGTGGTGTAATGTTAGGGAAGAAAAGCAGACATTGAGTCATAGCTGTCAGTTATTCATTATAATTCAGGCAGTTATGATGTGATTCTTTCCAACATTATTCTTGCTTTTGATTTACCGTAAGATACTGATCTGGGGGATGAGACTCTTCCAATTACAACAAGACCCTGCCCACCCTAATCAGGAGAGATACTCAAGTATCTAACTACCATAAAGTCACTATAAAATATTTAAACTCTATGAGAAACATACATAAGAGGTTAATGAGTTAATGTTAATTTGGAAGAGACATCTGAACGCCCTTTTATATCAGGTAATAATAGCTCTCTGACATCACTGAGCACAGCAACAGGAGAGAGCAATGAAGAGTTAAAACACGTCCAACACTGGTGCTGTGGTTGTATCTGGGGATCATGCTGAGCCATGGATGTCACTATTAAGCAAAACTCCAGGGTACAGCCAACATGGGTCTTGGGCCAACACACAGGAGGTACCTCACTCTGCATTTTCTATAGACAGAGGCAAGAGGAAATTTGTTCCTAACCGGGGCACATCCAGATGCTTACTGCTACACAGAAGAAATCTGGGCCAGAAAAAAAGCCAATCCAGCAGAGTGTTTGTTCATTTTATTTTTCAACTGTCTTTCTGGACTTCAAAGCTAGGGAAGTTTCCTTCTTGCTCTGTAGTGTGTGAAATTTCTTACAAGTAGGAAAACCACAAATACCCTTTTCTGCCATGTTAGCCTGAAGACAAAAGGGGTGGGTACATGACCTTACAAGTCAAAATCATGGTAACAATTTCAAGCAAGATTATCTAATAAATAGTGTTAGTAATGGACTAAATATGTTAATAATGTCTTGTGGAAAGTATATATTTATCATGTTCTCATGATATCTTCATTTTCTGTCTCATTTTGTGACATATGATCTATATTTATGGTTTTAAGCTTATACAAAAGCAAAAAAATCATTGCAGTTACTTATTCAAACTGTGCTGACACACAGCTACCCACATTTCCTGTGCAGCCACGTTACTGATAAAAACACTCTTTTTTCTAGGTTTCCATCATCAGTTTGCTCACGTGGACTATTAAAGTCTATTTTTCCATCATCCTGAACTGATATTTATGTTCTCACATGTTACCATCTGATTCATTCTTACCACGTTTATAGTAGTTGTCTTTTCTTCCCCTGCTGCTTCAAAAACCTTCTCTCACCATGCCTGTGTGTTGAACAATGATAGTTCGATTTAGCTCATGCTTCTGAACCTACTTATTAATGAATCTTTTGAGACTGGCCTTTTGCTTCCATATTTCTAAGTTCAGAGTCTTCATAATATATAATTTTCTTTATGATCCTGGTGCTGTTGCTACTGCAATGCTTGAGGAGGATTATTCCTTGGAAGAAATTGCTCCGATCTTGCAACCAGAACTGGTCCAGGTTTACAGCCAGACAGAACATCACAAGCTCCAAACCTGGCAGCCTTCCTGGCTGAAGAAGTTGGTTTGATTCTACAAGGACAGCAGGTAAATATTGCCAGAAACGTAACAGTCCAGTGTGGGGAGCAGGGTATTTCCAAAGATGAGCCTGAAAGCCTGGTTGGAGGATTGCTGAGCACAAGACATGTTGAAGCCAGAAAGAGGTCAGAGTGGGAGCAAATCTTGCTGAAGCTGAATTTAAACAACCTTTTTGAAGTATTGACTGTGTGTTAATATCCATTTCTACTGGATGAGATGGATTGCCACTAGCACAGCACTGTGGAACCAAAGGGAATGAGAAGCATCTTCCAGGGATGAGAATGATCTTCGTTACAAGAAGATTTTTTGCCCTGGAGAGAGACAGCAGTATTTGCAGTCCTACTGTCTAGACAGTTCTGCTAAGGAAAGAAAAGCCGATCTCTGTATGACCTTAATAATACACCTCTGCAGACACAGCCAGGAGGCTTGGTCATACAAGTGCTGTTCCTAGGTAGGCAGGCAGGGTCTCATTTCAGCAGGAGGTAGTGCTAAACAAAACCTCATTTTGACCAGGCTCTTCCTGCCAGCTGACAAGCCGAGAATTGCCTTGTCATAGGCTTCAGGCTGTCTTGGTACCAGCAATGGGAAACAAACCCTATAGGAGAAACCTACACTCAGGTTTGCACCTCTGTACCCCCATAGAAAAGGATGAGAACTGTTGCAAGAGCAATGTTGCCCAGCTGCTTGGGTTGTTACTGCAAAAAAAGTGCTGAGCAAGTGTAAGGGAAGATCCAATGCATTAATTTGTGTTTTCTTATATATAGGATACCAGAGAGTAAGTCGGATGGGAGTTTTGAATGCCATAGAGATGCTGACCAGGTCACAGAAATCTCATTTAAGAGGCATATTCCTATCTTTCTCATCTTTAAAAATGAAATGTTGTTAAAGACAGGACAGGCATCTTATGAGTTTCCCCAAGCCTCCTCACTCCTAATTGATAATGTGAATGTTTTCCTTAAAGTTTTGACAGAGAAGGAGGACTGGATTACTGTATTATTTTCCTTTCATGCCATACTTCAGCAAGCTGATGCAGATTGCTAAGTCAATGAGATATATCAATATTATAAGACACATGACACGTCAGGCCAAACGCATTAAAGGCTGATGTTGAATTTTAACACAGATCACGAATCACTTAAAATCATTCAGACATCCAGAATTAATATGAAAAGTGTGAGTAACAAGGGGATTTTTTTTGTTTCATTTTTAACGTGGCACCCAAACAAAGGTTCATACAACACAAAAACTACTCATGCAGGAATGGTTCAGACATCTAGATCACAAAAATCGGCATTTGCATGTTACTGAAGAACTTACCATAGCTCTCTCAGAACTAAAATGTTGACAATTTGATTTGGGAGAAGCCAGTTTAAGAGCATCAAGTCTAATATAAAGAAAAGAATGTGTATATATACTAACCCCCCTCAATTTTTAAAAATATTGTCCCCTACATCTCCCAAAGACAGAACAGATAATGTCCAAATTGAATGCAACTTTAGTCAGTTCTCTTTTTGACAATTCATTTGAATTGTTAGCTAAATTTTCTTACAGAGCTATTAACTGTAAAATTATTTTGGGTTAGGTTTTAACCATAAATTCAGTCATTAAATTTACTGGCATTAATGAGGACTCTATGCCCTACAAACTGTAGTATTCACATGATCTTACATACTGTGGGTGATATGTTATCATGATTCATCATTCTTTATCTGTTTTTACTCTTGCTCATTTTGTTTCTTTTATAGTTCACCTCTGCCTAGACCAACACACAAGTTCTTACAAACACAAACTTAATCATACCTAGACATGTAAACTCAGCTGGGCAAATAGGTGATATCCTCTAATATTTCTCATCAGATTAACAGTTTCTCTTTCTATTTCAATAGCAAGAAAATATTTTGTTCTCAGGAAAAAAAAACCTTTATTTTTTTTCTTCTATTTTGATGAAGTATCTGATGATGACATTCATTGCAGACTATTATTAAAATTACTTGCTGCAATAAGTTAGCTTGTTCAATTTCTGAGCATTTTTGGTAAGACTCTGGTACCTCAGAACCCATGTTTGTCACTGGGGCCAGCACAGAAACACTTAGTGACCTGTACAGCTTTGCCAGAAAGAGGAGGACTGGGTTTTGGCATCTTGAATAGCAGTAGCTCAAGAGTGAAAGACCATAGTTCAAAAATGGCATAATTACCAGAGATGGTGGCACAGCAAAAGCAGCACTGAGAGCATTGCAACCAGAGATGCAAGTACCAGGTCTATTCATAGCAGTGCTTTTCCCCAGGGGATGGTGTCTTGCGAGTGACTTCATTAACTGCTGACAGCAGACAGACTGCGCTGCGCTGGGAGTGAAAGGGAAACACTCATCAGATGGCCCCAGCCACAACTGAGGAAACGCACAGAAGAGATAACTGGCAAGTGTGGCGCTTTCCTCGCTGTTCAGAAGTGGTTAGTCACATCCTAAATGTAATGCTCTATTCCTTTTCTTTCAGAGGGCAATCTCTTGTGCACAGGCTCGCTATTTGCACAAAGGATGCTGCTGTCAGTTCAATGTGCTCTTGGAAATTTCCCAGGCTGTGGAAGGTGTGGTCTGAATTCCAGATCAGTTACCAAGTGTAAGGAAAACCCCCAAATATCTTGGCATTTGTTACTTTTAATAGTAAGGAGAAGAAACCTACCAAACCTTGTTAACTGTCATTCAGCACTGAGCTGTGTTTGACCCCTTGCACTGCATGCAATAGAGCTCCCCTCATTGGGTGGCCAGGAGGACATGTACTATCTTTGCTGTCTCCGGCACAGTTACTCACGGAAATAGGGTTGCACAGTCCAACTGAGCTATATTCTTAGAGCCCAGGATCCTCACTCCTTCCACAAGCTTTAAAAGATCCAACCCTACCAAGACAGTGCAGGTACTCTCTGTACTCAAAAGATCATACTAATAGCTAAACAGCTGACAGCTGAAAAACGAGATTTTCTACATAAAGTTACTTCCTACTTTGCTCCAAAAATATGCAGAAAACCACATTGCCTTACCTCCCATTCCCCAGTACACTTCTCAGTGCAGAGCAGAGTCTCTGACATTGCAGCCATCCTTGCACCGCAGCTCAGCTTTCCAGTGGATCACAGGGAACTTCTCTTTCTCTGCATGGCAGCTGCCTTGCTCCTTCCTCTCTCTGCAACTAAGCCTTCTTTTTTAAAAGCACACTACTGCCCTGCTCCTTCTCACTTTGGTTTGCTCTGCAAGTTCTCCAGGCTTAAAAAGTGTCTATGTTTCAAACATTAATACTTCAATTATTGGCTTTTTTAAAGCAAGTTTTCTATTCTCCAAACCCTGCCTCCTCTAGAAAGTTTAAAGAAAACTGGCCTAGAATGCCATTAGTCAAAAGTCCTGTTCTTCCCAGAGGAAACACTAATAGTCCTTCACAACCAAGCAGTCTATTTATAGGAATGGTGACAGTGTGTCTAACCCCACAGTACAATGAGCATGAGGCAGCCCACACAAGATATGATGGTAGAGGCTGTTCAGAAAATCAAAACTGGAATTCATGTGCTGTACATCAATAGTGATTTAAGCAACCACTTTCTTACCCCACTCCAGAGAGAAGAAATAAAAGTCCTCTTAGCATAGGAACACATAGCACAGTGTCACTGGAATAATTAAATCCATTCTTTTAAAGATGAATGTCAAAGCTATCCTGAATTTTACATTTATTATAATCCCAAGCCACTCTCTTTTGCAGTGCATTGCTTCCAGTGCTTGCTTTCTGCCCAGGTCACACACACTTCCTGAAGCTGCTTCTTCCCCATAAAATGCACTGCAGGTTCATCTGAACAGATATAAACATAGGTTCTTTGATCTGAGTAATAGAACATAATTAGTTTTGGTTGAACAACACACAAATTCCAGACAAGACCCAGACAAAACCAGAAACGGCAAGGAAACAGAATTACCTTAGGGAATGAACAAGAAAGCGTCAGCACTAACCGGGCTGCAAATCAGAGTAGCAAACAGCCACAATGCCCTCTTCTAAGGTACTAAGTGGGAAGCTGGGCGTAAAGAACAGAAAACCTCATGCAGATACACACTTTCCCCGAGCAGTAGATGGGGAGCTGGGGGAGCACTGTAAAGAAAGGAAAAGCACACAGAAAGCCAGCAGGGATGAGATGAGAACCTAATGTAGGGTTAAGGAAGCACATAGTGGAGGATTAGAAAAACCTGAGGAGAAGCTGGCAAAGGGCATTACTTGGAGCAGAGCAAGGAGCTGCAGTCCTGCTGTGGTGCTGCAGGGTCAGCAGCACGCTGGACTCTTCCCCAGGTACAGAAGAGCCCAATGCATACCCCATGGGCAGCAGCCCCAGCTGGGGACCCCCTCACCACCAGTATTGTCACTTTCCCTCTACCTACAATAACAAATAAGGCCACCACACCAGCTCTGCAAGACCCAAGTAAGAAGATAACAACCAGCTCATGCTCCAGCCTCCCTCATCACACCCACCCCACCCTGTCTGGAGCACAGCCCTTGGGGTTGGTGCACACGTGCAAGGAGGCAAAGGGGCCCTGTGCTGACTCTGCCTGTGCTGCAAATGCATGGCGTGTACTGCCACAGAATTAACACCCCATATTGTCCCCTCCCCCTCTCTGCCTTCAAAAAAATGAAATCCTTTAGCAAACTTCACTTAACCTCACACCATTGGGCGACTTCCACCAACAAGCCAGTGGCACAGATCCCGCAGCAGCTGCAGGGTCCTTCGGAGGATGGGTGACGTGGGGTGTGGCAGGGTGCTCCCACAAAGCTCTGTCCCACTCCAGTTCTGCTCAGCCTGTCCCTGTCCTGAGTTGCCCTCAGATGGGGTCAGCTGACCTGCAAGGTGGCACTTGGCCCAGACTGTGGCTGGAGAGCAGACCCCAAGGAGGGACACTGTGGGCACTGCCAGAGATTAGTTCTTCAATGTCAGTGTCACCCATGCCTGCATCTGCTTTTTGACAGGGCTGGACATGTCCCTGCATTCACTCCAACCTGAGCTGGGCTGTGAAAGGCAATTTCCTCTGTGAGCATCTAAGCTGTAGAGGTGTTTCAGAGAGGAGGTAGAAGGGGAACAAATAACAAGCAGAACAGCTTCAGGGAGCTGGATATGAACCCAAAGTGGAATTGATAGGAGAGGCAGTAAGCTCAGAATAGGAATAGTAGCTTATACTATAAGAGAGGAGTCTCTTAGAACTGGATAGAAAAAGTACCAGAGCACAGATTTAGCTCTGAAGGAACAGTAGCACTTGTTGCTCCCTATAAATCAACATCATGGCTTTTCATTGATATGTCCCTGGAAGCTAATTAGCGCCTATAGTTGTAAACTGGCAGTTAATTAGGAGGCCAGAAGCCCCTGAAGAACATTGATGTTGAAGAACTCGGCAAGAAATCCCATTATGCTCCTCTGGCCTAGAGCTGTGTTAGGTGGGGGGCACTTCCCTGCTCTCCCCAGTTTCTGGCTGTCAGTTGCAGTTAGTCAGATACAGGGAGTCATAAATCGCCTTGGCAAGCTGTGTCCAGCACCCAAGGTCACTGAGCAGCGTTCTCGCGGTGTCAAAGTGGAAGCTGCTTGCAGCTGCTGCAGAGTGGCAAGGCAAGGGAGAGGGCTGAGCCATCCCACAGGCACTGGATGAGACCCAGCGTGTCAGCAGCATCAGAGATCTCCCCTGACCTCAAAAACCCCCAGCAGTCTAGCTCCATGTAACAGGCACTGGTATGCACTTATATGCATATATGCATTACAAATCATAAAGACATTTTTCCCGGGCTTTTACCTCTGATGTGAAGATAGGACTGTGACATGCTAGGGAATTCTATTATGTGCCCTTGAAAAATTAATTTAAATGTCTACAGAATTACTTTCTAATAGTAATCGGCAATAAAACTTCTCTACTGAACGTCTGGGCCATGGTCAGCACAGTGGAAAAGTACAATATGCCATTAAGATCATGTTAGCATAAAAGTACTGATAATTTATCAAAATATATTGGACTAAAACCCATAGATACCAGGTAATTTATTAGATCCGAAAGGTTTTTTTCTTGGTTTTAGTATTTTTATTTATTTAAATAAGTATAGTCTCTTCCTAGGTGCAGCTGACCTAATCTTTCCTTTCAGTAGAGTGTTTCTAGCTACACTTTTAGCACATTATTCTTTCACTTTCTTTTTTAATCTGATGATTCAAGGAGGACAGGTGTGCAAACTCTGACCAGCCAGGACGCCAGACAAATGCTGAGGTGGACAGAATCTCCTCATGTCTCATTAGTTTCCATAAGGGGAACGAACACATGCAACGCAGGTTGACAGTAGATGGCTGTGTCACTTACCTGTTGTGCACCAATTTAATATCAAAGATGCTGCAAATTATAACCATGAGCTGTACTTGTCCCACGTATGGCTTCTGATTTCCCTCTTTCAAGGAAACATTACATAAACAATGAAGTGAGCCGAATTTAGACTTTGATACCTAGACTTGCCATCTAATAGGTGGGACTGAGTCAAGATTAAGAAAACAATGGACATTAACAGATTTAGTATTGATTAGCAGCTCTGGGGAAAATAATTTTTAAAGCTATCTCACTATCAGTACCTGGAAATGCATTTAAGGGTTTTTTTGAATGATATAAAAAATACACATGAAAAGAGAAAGACCGAGCCTTTCCTATAGAGATGGTTGGATTTTGCTTTTGACTCTTGGAGGAATATATTGCTAATAACTAGAACTCAGTTCGTCCTTTGATATGTATCCCAGGGAAGAAAAGATCACACAAATTATCTGCAGTGGTTGTAACATTACCATTATTATTATTTTTTTATTCATACAGACATAGAAGTAAAAGATAAATTTCCTTCTTAAATAAAGATCCGAGGCTAGATCCATCCCATATATAGCTGTAACTTCTGATTTTTTGATTGATTATGTTTTTTTCAGTAATCCACAATGATGAAGAGTTGTGAAGAATTTGAAGGAAAGCATGTTTGTTAAACACAACCACAAACAATAAATAAGACCAGAAAATATTTTCCCTGTAACAAAATGCAGCCTCTCCATCCCCAGAAATTCAGTTTTCTTCAGAGCAAACATTTATTGGCACTGTACACTTCCCTGAACTAGGTAAAGCTTGCAGCTACAAGAACAGCAGTGGTAAACCAGAGGATCTAATACAGAATGAACAAATTACATGTAAAATTATTTTTGACAAGCTCAGTGAAATCAAATGCTGTCACCATTTATGACAGTCTACCTCACTGACAGTATTGAATTTGCTTAGATACAGCCCTGACAGCAGAAACTGCAGGTGCCTGGTATAAAAAGTCTAGCTATAGATGCCCAAGGAATTCCTATGTATAACTCCACTATGCAAAATTAAGTGATAGAAGTACCTGAATATTTTATGGGACAAATTCTTCTGATGTATATTTATTCAAGATAAAACTTATGGCCAAAAATCTCAAGTCTGTGTTCCTGAAGATATTTACTTAATCTGTGGCCAAAATTTTGGGACAAACAAGCGTTAAATTCTTATATCACTTCAGATCATAATGGACAAATACTGCCTGCACTGAATTTGTCGATATAAAAACAATGCTAGTGGTGGTGGAACCAGTTTATGTGTTATTACTTCTGTTAGAGTACTATCTCAATCAGAAACAGAACTTTCAGGTACATACTGCACGAATTTCACTAGATACAACTCATACCCAGGAACTCAATCCAGGTGAATTCATTCCACAGGAATAGAGGTAAATTTTGGGGTGCATACCATGCACAGAAGTTACTAGAAAGGGGACATGACAATAGCGATGGACTCAAAGTGTGATGTGGTCTGTAAGTAAGCATCAGCACAAGAGAGTCTAGGCTGAGGTGAGGTTTTTCGATGCTGCAGGAGTGAATGAGTTTTACTTCTGCTCTTTGGCAAGGAGACCACTAGACAATATCATGGGGAGAAATTCAGGCACAGTTCAGGGTCTGCTCCAGACCAAGTACAGTGTCATCAATTACTATTCAGAACACAACCTAGTACTAAATATGTAGCTTTATCCTAACAGTCATAAGCCTGATAGAGTGAAATGTAATGCAGTGTTAATAGTCTCAAAGTATTAATAAAGAAAATTTAGGTCAGTTATACTGTAATTTTCATAATTATTAAAGTAGTTAGCTATTGTACCATGCAGTGAACAATTACAGGTGTCATATGGGACTGAATTCTTAGCAGAAACCACAGACCATTTCAGTACAACTTTACAGTTGCTATTTTTAAACATTTTTAATGCAGTAAAATATCTGAAAAAAGCCAGAATGGGTGTTAGGCTGCAGAAATGGACTATGACCTTCATTCATGTTTAAAAAAATAAAAGATACTAAAGTGAAGCATAGTTACAGCACCCCTGACAAAACAGCTGAACTCGAAGCATACTATTTTTACAGCCAAATCAATTTCTGAAAAGCCTTACAAAGCAAAGGATATGCCAGTAAACTTTTCATGTTATTTACACAAATCATCAAAAGAAATCTATATTTCAGAATAAATTATGTTGTCTTTTGCAGTCAGCATCAGTATTTTTTCAAGAAACTTGTTGGAACCACAGAGCAATTATTTACAAATAAATTTTTAATTCATCTGTTGCCTATATTTTTTGTATTCTTAGCTGCAAATTATGGCAATAGTAACAGACTTAGAATATGTGCTATGAAGCCTTTAACCACGCATTGCACTACTTACCATTTGGGATAGACCCTTCATTCAGAACTGCTGAATGCATTACCAGGCCCATAATTCAAAAAACTCTGCCTGACATATCATTTGTCTCTATTGTGGTAATAAAGAGATTCCGGGCATTCTGGTCTTAAGAAACCAGAAGTAATATATTAGTTTTATTTTTCCTCTGCTGCTTAAAAATGAACACATGATAGAGCACATAGCTTAGAAGACTATGAAGACAGTATCCTATTGAATGACAGACTGTCTGGTTGATTTACATGAAATAGCAAGTGCTCGTATGAGAAAAGGTTAAAATTAGATTGACGAGCAAATGTGCTACCAGACTGCTGGCTGACAAAAGGCAAAGTTATGCCAATGTATTACTTATTCTGGAGGCGCCCAAGAAGCAAGCAGGAGGGAAGTAATTCATGTGCTAGAATACATTCACATTTAGCATAAACAAAGAGGCCTCGGGGTCTGCAACAGGAACATATTAGCTATATGTAATTTATGCCAAATAAGTCAGTGGAACAATTTCATTATTAGATATGGAATTTGAATGACTCGTGTTTTCCTAAGTCAAGATTGGGCTGCTCTACTGTCATTTAAATTAGTTCAGAATAATGCCCTGTTGAATGACTACATTGTTCTTCCTATAAATTGACTATTGTGTTACATCCTCCTTCCTCCTACCAGTCACACAACGAAAATACAGATTAGTCATGTAGCTTTTTACAGTGGCTCTTGATTATAATCGGATTGCTTCTTGGTCACTGTAAAGGGTAGTCTAGATCAGTGATGGTAACTTCTTTGTCTTTCTCCTTTCCTTTCAGTAAGTTCTGCTGAGATCCATGCAGTCAGCTGTAGAAAAGTTCATTCACTAAGAAGTGGGCACTAAGGAAAAATTTTAACTTGCGTGACTGAAATCAGTTTGGTTCTTAAAATTCAGCAGTGAATATGCATCACAAGCTGACCTTCAGGCTCTGGATACTCAGCAGACACGAAAATAAAGTTCTGTGATAGATGGGTGCTAAAATCAATACATCAAAGATGCAGGACACTTCTGTAGGCATCTGTAACAATTAGCAGCTGGATAGTGGTGATAATGAATAATAACCAGTCAGATGTGCCTCAACTGCATCTATAAACTGGAAATATCATTCTGAAAGAGATAGAAACGAGTTAAATTACTGACAGCTGCTACTTTTTAACGCATCCTATACAGCTTAACTACTTAAAATTTAAAAAGCCACTACATTAAGAAGGGGATAACACAAAACTGTATCTTTCTCCCTTTGGAGTTAATGGAAAGTCTGCAGCTTCCTTCTGTGGAATTACAGGTTTGCCATAGAGTGAATTTCTCAATATGTGAACACGAATTAAATAGGAATTTTCATAGCCAACAATATGGGCTTGAACCTGCTCTTCATTGGAGTAACTTTTTGACATTTTCTTAATATGAAACTATGCTAAATCTGTAACAGCCCCAAACCCATTTGCCAACCTGTTTCCTTAGACAAAAATGTTCTTATTCCCTTTCAAATCGCCATGACAGACAGCATGTTTGGGGAGGGGGCTAATTGTCCCCATTAGTCATCACCTTGTCAGGATGACTGGCAGTCAGTAGCCTTCAGGCTTGCTTGAAAAGCTCTAGCTAGTTAAGACCCTCTCAAGTCTGGACTGGAGAGACACCTCTAGGCCTGTTGCCCCCTAGTGACACCTGAAAAGCTGGTCCAATATTTTATGCCAGGTCTTTAATACGCCTGGTAGTTCCTTCTTCTTCCAAAACTACAGTCAAATAATGGGGGAGGGGGAAAGAAAAGGAAAATCAAGGCTTGAATCACAGCAGGTTCTCTTTAAGCCTCCTCCTCTTGCAATATTATTCTTGCAATTGATGACCAGAGATGTGCAGGAACAATTTGTTACTATCTAAAATAATGTACTAGGGTGCAAAATAGCCTCTATAAAAAGAGTAGCCATTTCTGGAAAAATCTCTGCTGTTCAAAGCTAGGATATATTGAATGGAATTTAACATCGGAGCCTTCACAAGTAGCTGTTGGAAGCAGTTATTCAAGTAGGCATTAGGCACGATTCAGATCTTGTTCAAACAGTTGTAGCTCCTGTGAGTACAATCACACTGACAGGCTGGTTTCAGTCCTTTCGGCAACAGAGAGGCAAAAAAGTGAGAGACGCTAGCAGAGCATCTGCTAGTGAGATCAAAAAAGTCTGTCTTGTTGGCAGAGCTATTGTCCTTTGGTCACACCAATCCTAATTTGAGTCCTGCTTGCAGCAGCATATAAAACCTGTGACAAACATAGTCAGGCTGACATTGAGGTAGATGCCAAGAGAAGATAATCGCAAGTACTTGAGACTGCAAAGGAAAAAAAAACACGGAGAAGGAAAGCTTTCAGGTCTGAAACTTGGGAAAAAAAATATTTCGATGTGTATCTTTTTTTCCCCCAGTCCTCACAAAATATAAAAAAGCAATCCTCAAAAATTGCAAACACACGCCTTGATTGGATCCTTTTCCAGAAATTCAGGTCTGTGTCTATGCACTGTTTAGCCTGAGGCTGGGGCGAACGCAAAACAGAGAAATATTTTATATTTCCAGCCTTACAGTATCTTTATTCATGACTGTCTATGAACTGTGCTATTTGTTCTGGTTGCTCTTGGGGTCTTTTGTTTGGCCGGATAGAGCAGTTCAGCCTGGTCCAGAAGTGATTCATCTAATTACTTTGAAGAGTGACAAAATCCCTGGCAGAGATTAACAATGTTTCTTGTAGTCCCCATCTATGAGCAAGATTGTGTAGGCCAGCATCACTGGCCTTGCCTGGGGCATTCATAATGCAGTATAAGGCTGTGTCCAGCAGAAACAGAGGTGAACACCACTGTCTGAAATGTGTAGGCAAGCCAAATCTCCCTGACAAAAAGAGATGCTACAAAAAGCTTCTCAGACTCGAAGCACTAACGTTCTTTGTGGGTTATGGTTAATTTATTTGCTAGACTCAAGCTGTACAATAGATAGAGACAAGCCAGCAAAAATAACTGTTTCTGTTGTTCCCCCTCCCAACTTCTCCATCTGTATTAGTCATTTGGATGGATACATAAGAAGTCATCCTTAATGAGCACAGAAAGGGCTTCTTGAATGAACTTTGCAAAAATGAACAGTCTTTTCTATATCACCCCGAATTCTTTGCATGGTTTTGTTTTGTAGGGTAGAATTTTCATTTAGCTCCCAAAATACCAACTAAGGTTCAGAGCTTTATTTACTTCCTGAAAAGGTATTTGTTTCTTTTACACTGTGTTTTGAATTAATATTTTTTAATTGTCTTGGCACCTGTAAAGGAATAATAATAACAACAACAACAACAATAATAATAATAATAATAATGCTCCCGAGAGTATATGCAAATAGGCTGGCTTTGAGTTAATGGGAAAAGGTTTCTCAGTCTCGTCTGGGTTGAATCTTTGCAGTCTGCTTGACTTCTCTAGAACTACCTTGCTTTTTGGCTCCTCTTCTGTTCGTCTGTCACATACAAGCTAATTGTCGATTCTCCCTGACCCTGCCTGGAGCACTTGTGTTTTCAGTGATGTTGTGATTTTGATTAGATTCATTTTATCTTGGTTTTTTTGGTTGTTTTTTTTCCATTGCCTGCTGTGCAGTGAAGACACCCTTACGCATTTCATTAACCAAAAGAAAACTACGGCTTTTTTCCCCTCTGATAAAGACAATCCCATTGCTGATTTACTGATGAGTAAACCCACACTATTAGAAGTGTGAGCACGCGCATTACATTGTGCAGAGGCAGGAGGAGGTTTTGCTTTTAATAACAGGTAACCAGAAATGTACCATAATTACATATTGGGAACGGGATGTTACTCTTTTTAATTATTTCAGCTTATAAAGAAGATGCCCTCTGGTGGCTGCAAAGTAAGGTTATTTAACCTCTTAGCTAAAAAGAGAAGCACTAGGACAGCTGGGGGACAGTGGTCACCCCAGTCCGTCCCCCCACCTGAACTAGCAGCCAGCAGTAGCTGCAGTGGGGAGAGCCTGGGCCCAGGCCAGCACTGAGGGCCCCTCCGGGCCCTGCACTGCTCCCTCAGCTGGGTGAGTCCAGCAAAACCAGGACGGCTCCCGAAGGCTGGGTTTGCTGATGAGCACAACGTTGCTTAGGAAATTAATTGCAGCCTTGGAACAGGGCAACACTGCACATCACAGGGCTGATCAGATGACCACCATCTGGAATAGATGAGCTGTGCATACGCTTACTGTAATACATGCAATGGTATGGTTTGTTCTGAATAGTTTCTCCAGAGATGACTGGCTAGTTTAACCTACAAAATATTTTCAGGAGAGGAATTGCTGGAACTGCCCAATTCACTTTTTTTTTTTTTTTAGCAACTGAAAGCTGGATTTTTGACACTTCAGTAAAAAATTTGCCCTAAAATAGAGGGTAAATCTTTGCTCTTTCTAGAGACATTGCAGTGAAGGTGGAGCTAGACCACTCTCTTAAATACAAACATAGTTTATTAATAAACAACCTAAAAAAACAAGGGCTCTCACTCTCATATGCAAGCTTGCTTCCCTACCACTGTCTTTGTCCAGTGACTATGGTTCAAGAGCTTGTGGCACAGCAACTGCACAAGTGTCAAAGGGCTTTTTACTGTGTGGAGCCTGGCAACACTTACAGCTCTTTGAATACCAACTCCTCCAACTGTACTTGAATGATCCTTTCTTGACACAGGGAAGACCTGGAGTATGCCTCCCTCCCCTCTCCCAGGGCTGGAGCAGTCTATGCACCAAGGCCCAGCTCTGATCCAGACCAGCTGCGTAACCTTGCCTCAGACTGCTGGAAAACAGCTGTGAGAAAGTCTGTGGAGAGATAAGAATGATGAAATTACAGAGAGTTAGAACTGTTGAGATAGGATTGCTAGTAGCTCACAGATTCAGCAGGAAGAGCAGTAACGTGCAAAGGTATACTATCTAAAGAAAGAAAAGAGGCTACTCAGGGAGCATCAGTTTTGTTTGTTGGGACAAGCCATCAGTGCCAGGGACACTGACAGAACTTGGCAGAAGATGGAAACACGTCAGTGCTGAGGGTCTGCTCCGGGAAGCTGCAGGGACTGACCTCCTGCCCAGCACCTGCCTGGCTAGCAAAGCCACCACCAGTACCTTTCTGGGTGAGCATACTCCTGCTTAGCCTAACAGCTTTTGAACCCCCACCTTCCTGTTCTGTCTGCTAGTCAATAAATAATTGCTTTATGCTCCTCGTTGGGTGTATTCTGATTATAGATGAAACTAGCTAAAGATACCTGAACTAACTGAAAAAAAAGCAAAGCTGTAACAAATAACAGTAAATATATCTTCATACCTTTTTACATTCACTGGAAGGCAAAAAAAAAAAAAGGCAGGCACAGTATTTTGTTGCGGCAGGAAAGTATTTCCCACTGGGGAAAGACAGAAGCACACAAAAGGAAAAGTAATTTTCTATTTGTGCTTGAAAAAAGCCGAAACTATTTACCAAAATATCCTATTTGCTAGTACATTTTTGCTTGACCTCCTTTTAAGCCATTGTTTTATTACATTACCCTTAAGTACTTTACAGATATTGCTAAAAACCATCAGTGCTGTGGGTTTCAGGTGGTGGAAATACTGGGGAATATTCCTACTGTAGAGGACTTCTTCAGGATCAACAGAATATACATGCAGAAACTATTTTCCAAATGTTTTTTCCCATGGTAACAGTAGCATGCTAGGCTCTAAAACAATAAAACTATTTAGAAAGCTGCCTGAGCAAGCTGATATGAACACCTGTACTGTACATGTGGGAAATCTTTAGGGTGCCACATACCTTAATTCTCTCAGTTCTCCAAAAATCTCTTTCTATCCCAGTGAAGCTGCTGAAAGAGATCACGTTATTCAGCCGAAGGGAGATAGATGAAATATAGCAGAATACAGAACATCACTGATGTAAGTACTGAGTGAAGGGATACTTAAGGAAAGGGTAAGAAAGACAACTTAAATGGTTAAAGCTTGCCTGTTGACAAGCTGTCCTTTCTTCTCGGATATGGGGAAAAAATACAGTAGTACTTTCTTGTGATATGTTTTTTCTTTACTAGAGAAACGGGCTGCACAGGTTTCTCAGACGGTAGATGCGGTTAGAGCTGTCCAGAAAAGGAAAGACTGACTCATTCCACATGCAGGCTTTTACACACTCCCTTTGGTCACTGCACTGTAAATCTTTGCTGTTCTGACATCAGCTTGGCTTTTCTTAGCAGCTGGAGGAGAATTTGCCAAACAGAATAGGTTTTGTATATCTCAACCCCTATTCCAGATAGAATTAATGGACCAAGTGAGAAAGCCAAAAGCCTCAGGTTTGGGTTAATCAGTGCCAGGATTTGTTGGCTAGGGAATGATACAGATGATCTTTCAGAGTGTAACAGTGTTGCAAAGGTTTGGAAGGTAACAGCATACACGTCTTAAATGCCATCAAATAACACGTTGGCTTTCACTGCTGGACAGGATAGGATTGACTGTCTTATTCCAATACATGTGAAAGTTTGCAAATAGTTTTGGAGAGGCTGATCAAAGCAAAAGGAACAAATGCAGTGAATTGTGCACAGGATGAGTAGGAGTACAAAAATATAAATATTCTGGCACATAAAACTGATTTATCACATGATGTTAGCTGTTTCTGTGGATTGACTAATACTGTGCCACCTCAAGTTTGCCTGGTATGGTGGAGGCACTGTAATGTAAATTAAAGCTAAGAGGGGAGAACACAAGAGGACTTGTAATTTTTTTTTCTCTAAGATAACCTGAAAAAAGTATTTTAGGAAACTGCTTTAGACTACTCTGACTTACTCCACAAATTCCCTAACCCAATACATGCAAAAAGTCATTAGCAGAGCTCAACTGATCAACAGTACTATGTTACACTGCTGTTAATACATTGCTTGCATTTGTCCTGCACCTGCCCAGTTTAATTAATTTAGGAACTAGAGGAAAATAAGATTCTGTCCAGCACCTGAAGCAGGGGTGTCAAACCCACAGCCCATGGGGCTGAATCCAGCCCAGCACCTTGTTTCTACCCTGAGCTCCCTGCCCATCCGCTCCTGCCAGCGCTAGCCACATGTGTAGCGTGTGACGTGCGTTATGCTGCAGGAGAACAGAGGGGTGTCAAATTGGCCTAAAGGAAGGTTATTTTCTAACTGCTAACAGCCAAGAAACAACAGGGTCTCTGCATAATCATGCACAAATTATTTATACCAGTATAAAATCATCCTACACGAACACAATGTTCATCAGTATTTGTTAACAGGTAAAGCATTTTATTATCAACATGTTTGCAAATAGGGTCCTAAACAAATTGTATGCAATGGGATAGTCAACATCTGAATGAGCATGATGGTAATAAATATGAATTTTATTATATGTAATAAAAGTATATTACATAAAGACATTGCATTATTGCAGACTGCCTGATGGAGATGATAGACACAAACTTACTATATCAGGCAAAAGGTACTAATCTGAAAGCATTTATTCTTATCGAATATATTTGAAGTTATGGTAAGAGAGCTAAGTTTATCATGGGGCTAATTAGAAAAGCAAATAGGTAGCAAAAAGCCTTTCCAGTTTGCTTTATTGTGAAACTATTACATATATCTTCTGTAAGGTAGTACTCATACATAGTTCAAAATGACTGCTTATTAATTAGAGATCAATTCAGTATGGTGGTGAACGAGAGTAACGTAACAATACCTTTTACGTTTTCTGTACTCATCTTATCCATTGCATTTTAGACAGGCAACACACTGGGCTAGTATTTAAATTACCACAAAATGTTTAAATGGCAGGTTTTTTTCAGTTACAGGAGTCAGAATGTATTTAGCAGCAGAGAGTGTGAGGGCTTTTTCTCTTCATTAAAAATAAGAGCCATCACTGTTGAGGATGTCTTTATTGTATAAGGTAACATAAGCTAAGTTTCCTAACCTCTAGGTGAGTCCCTTTCTGAAAATGCATTTATTCTCAGTATCTCACGTGAGCATTGTGCAGCCGAAAGCTCGTGCTGCGTACTGCCTGGAGCATGACCCCAGCTGACCCACCTAGTAAGCTGCCTGGCCTGTCACAGAGCTGGTGGAGTCCTTGGGATGTATCAAGGACTGTCTCCCATAGGGAAGAAGGTTCTCCAGTGCAGGACAGCCTGCAGCGAGCAAGCCTCCTCTTTGCCCATCCAGCACCAGTGGGAAGGTGCAGGGGCCCACTGGGTCACTCAGTCAATATTCTCTGCTACAGGTGCACTCCCGGGGCATCCAAGGGGCCCAAGACCCTCTCCTGCCACACACATCGATAAAATTTACATCGAGGACTGTGTGACTGGAAAAGCATTTGGTTGAGCAGACACCCTAGCTGATATTTCACTGTAGTTCTTTCCCAAGCCTTACTTTGTGCAGAGCAGCCCTCAATCTGATGTGCACCATCAGCAGTGGTGATCTTGCCAAAAGGATAATAAATCTGAGATTATCTTTATAGAAATGAAAGACAGATTGCAGCTGGAAGGTGAACACTCAGGATTATTTTTAATTCCAGTGAAGTATTGCCTCTGCTCTCCAGAACTGGCCATGCCAGAGCCAAGACCACTGCACTTGGGTAGATGAAAGGACTTTTAAGCAGCAATTCAATGCTACAAACAACTGACCCTTCCATCTCCACCTTTACTTCTTGAAAACTGGCTTGCATTTACAATGCAGCGTGCAGGCCTCTTTACACACAACTCTCCGTACTGGCTGACATACAGAGTAACAGAGTTCTTGCATTCAAATCAGATACTTCATTATATTTCTCATACAACTTTTCCTGTTTTGTCTGAAAGAATAAATGACTTTGTAATGTTGTTTGAAAGAGTTAAAAGTTTTACTTCAACGAAAGACAGAGGAGGGAAAAAACCCACTGTAAAGAATAAAGCAGCCCTGAGCACTTCAAAATAAATGCAAGGGTTTTACCATAACCTTGTTTGGGTTTCTCCCCAGTAAAGGAGGGCTGAAGGAAAAAGACAATGCATTTTCTTTTTTTTTTTTTTGACCTTTTTTATTCAAAAGTTTTCAAAGAAATAAAACAGAAAAAAGCTAACAATCTAATCAAATTTACAGTTCAAAAATGTCTTTTGGTGTTTAACAACAAGTCCTAGGAAACAAAACTACAGAGTTATCTTGAACCGGACAAATAAGTTACCACTGGCAAGTCTGTGGCACTAGTAAAACAAAAATAAAAAATTAACTCTCTTGATCATATAGATATCTCTATGAAAATCTTTTTTTTTTTTCAATCTGTACAAAAGGTCTTTCTTCATAAATTAATTTTTTTATAATTTAATGGCTGTCTACTATGTGATGTTTAAGTAACTGATTATTTCTTTATGTACAGAGGTTAAATTTCCCAAATCTTACCCAGACAATGAGTATGGCACTTAGTTCAGACATTTCTGGCAGCAGCTCTTCCCTCCCTCGAATACAGCTATCATACTGCAGTTTTAATTAATGCAAAAATATCAAGTTGCGAGAGATCCAGGTTTGGAAAGTCACCAAATACAGGCAAGGTGCTGCAGGAAGTCCGGACTTTTACAAAGCAGTAATATTCCAGGGAGCATAGAACCAATAATACCACAACTTTTTTTTTTTTAAAAACAAAACAAAACAAAAAAAAAAACCAAAAAACAAAAAACACATCTCTTATGACTATGTATTTCACTAGAATCTACACTTCTCAGAGCAGCAATTTACTTTTGAAACTATGAAATGTCACCGACATCTATACTCCAATACTCACACAAAATTTAAAAACTAAAAAATACTTGAAAGAAACAACTGCTTAGCCCTAGCTCCCGAGCTAGGATGATTTGGTCTGTGGAAACAGGGAGGGCCAGCAACCTGTCCCAATACAAAAGGAAATAAACTTTGAGGTAGATAACTGATCATATACAGCTGACCAGAGAAGTACACAGTTTTGGAAGACAACTTAATTTATCATTCGATTTAAAACATATGCAATTGTAATAAAGAGCTTTAGTAGCAGTGAATTATCTAATGTGAAGTACAAATAACTCTGTATTTATGAATCAGGAATTTCATAGTTTCAAAATTGGTTTTCTTTACATTTAACACTTGTAGTGATGATGTAAAGTGTGGCACTGCTTGGATCCAAGTCTTCCTTCATGCTTTTGTGTCCATACATCAAAAAAATTATAAAACCTAAATGCAAATGTACAAAAAAAGGCACATTCTCCTAACCGCAAACTGGTCCGGCAAAAATAAAGAGTACAGAAGACGTAATGCTGAGACAAATCAGAATTATTGGTTACTGGCTCTTTGTTCTTTGGTAAAGTTACCTTTTAAAAGTGCCAAGTCTTTATTTTTATTTACCTACTATAGAGAGCTAGTACCCAATCAATTATGCTTCTACATCTCAGTGTATGTTTGAAAACGAGTCCTTTAGCTTTTGCCATTTTGCTGTAATAGCAACTTTTCTGTTTGCTATGTCTCAGCACAACCCTCATCCTAAAGCACTATCATTAGTATAAAGGAAGGACAAAAACATTCGGTGATATCTCCACCCCAAACTCCCTACTCTACCTATGCTAAAACTAGAACATCAAGTTAGTTTCTGAAAAAAGGCAAAAAAAGATTTTACATTGCATCATACAGCAGAGTTCCTAAATCATTCAAACTACCAGAGGGAACTACTGGCATATGGCCTTACAAACAGTTTATCCTATTAAAATTTCCCCGTCAGAAAATGTGTTTCACACAAAACATCTTTCCCCTCTTGCATTTCACTACCTTACATATTATGTGAAAAAATCATTAAAAACACTTACTACACATTAAAAAAGCCAAATTTTCAGCAATTTTTATTGACTACCTTTAAAAGCCCTATGCTGCTGTTTTACAAGGCATAATAGACCAGCTCATTTGGTCAAAGCATTCTACACCATTAGTTTGGACTACTTACTGAAACAGCTACAGCATTGAAAGATTTAAGGCAAATTGGAATTTATAGAAAAGGATAAGACACTTCACACTACATTAAAAGAAAAACAGAAAGCTAAAAGACCAGACACTATAACTGCAACACTGCACTAAAGCAACATTCACACACTGCAAGCACAGAACATCATCTTAGATGTTTTACTATTTTAAACTTCAGAAAACCCATTTCATACAATTAAAAAAAAGAAACAAAGTAAAAATAAAACAAAAAAACAAATTCTGTCATGCACGTGAACAAGTCTTCATGGTCATCTGTGCATACCCAGAAATTTGAATATTTTTTTTGCGTCGTAACACTTGATAAAAATTTTTTTTACTAAAATAAACCTGTTCATGGGAACAGCTACTAGATGAATTTAAGGTTTTTCTTATGCACCTTATAGAACTTATAGCAAAAATAGTTTTAGTTGATTTCATTATAAATAACATTTTCAAGAACCTGTGCAAAACTGTCAATAATTCCTAAAGCACAATTGATCGGTAAAATCCATGATTGTTTCAGCCTTTGCACCCTTCTCCAGGCCAGGTCAACACCGGGCATCTGTAACACAGAAAGGTCAGAGCAAGAGCAGAGTTACAATCGCATGGGTTTCTTCTAATGTAGCTGTCCATAAAACTAATAATTTCATATTTTAGACAGCTGTGAGAAGACTAAGTTAATCTGAGTACAAATCCGACAAGTAAATACAGGTGCTTGGCCCTTCCCAGGACAAGGCTCTCTGCCAGGACACTGTATTTCCCCCTTTCTCTCTCTGGTACCTGTTCAGCATGCAGAGTTCCCACCAGGGAACTGTGAGACTGCATTCAAAGTTATCTCCTTTGCTGTTTTGCTATCATTGGTTCCTTTTACTAGACCAGAAGTGGTTGAGTCTGTAGGATTATTCCTGTGGCCTCTCCGAGGCTTCTGATCTCAGGAAAAGGAATATAACTTTCTTTTAGTGCAGCCTCAGGGAGATGATGTACGAGTCGTAACAATGCTGTGGTTTGAGCTAAACAGTGACAAACAGTGAACAGAGAGACAGCTACTGTGCCTCCATGAGAGTTAATACAGCAATTCAGGGCTCATGAAATTTGAAGGAAGACTTCTCAGTTCACTACATTGGCTTCTATTGCCATGTGGGTTTAAAATATACCCAGCTAATGAAAAAAAGTTTAGACAATTTTTGAATTTCTCTAGGCAAGACGAAGTCTGATACTGTCAGGTTTGTACACTTATAGGTGCACATGTAACTGTAACAGGGTTTTTTTCAAGGGTCTGTGACAATTTTCACATAGTAGCAACTTTTAAAAGAAGCTATAATGTTGTGAAATGTAGCCATTAAAGGAAAGACCCTATGTATTTCTGATTGACTGCATCCACTTGAGCAAATGTGCCAGTTGTCATTTCCCCTGTATTTACGGCAATATAAATAATGACTTTTAATAGAACATTCCTAAAAGAGCTGCATGTGCAATTAAAAAGAGGTTTAAATTTGACAATAGTAATGAAGCCACAACAATTAAGAGTGTTCCCTGTATTTAGGTCAAAAAAATAACTGTCAAGGCCCTGAAAAAATGACAAGTACTAACATGTTCCAGGGACAGAAATACCAAATGCCATACTCTAAGGCTGAAATCAGCTGAGTAATATTAACCTTCCTCACTTGTCCACTATCTTAGCCACTACTGACCTAGATTTCACTGGCTCTTACTACATATAAATACAGGTATTGGTACTCCTCTAGAAGAATAAAATACATGGAGGACTGGCTTACAGCAAACAGTTGCTCACAGCTTGATATTCTACATAGAGTCATCTTCATAAAACGTGTCTTGGATGGCAATACATCTCACCCTTTTAGGAGACTAAAGGCTGCTCCTCCTGCCTGGCCTCAGCCTACGGGAAAGATACTGACAGGCTAGGGCAGAGAGGAAGGATGAGGAGATGACATGCAGGGTTACACTTCACTGTCTACCACAGATCTCTATTGGTAAGGCAGTATTATATGCCCACATGGAAGACTTAAGTCAGAAGAAATAATTCCTTGAAAAGCAGTTAACACCAGCAAATAGCCCTGGCACAGGAAACATGCAGGAGCCATGATTTTAGATGAATAACAAGTAGAGCCTGTGGCTTTGCTTTCTCCCTGCCCTGGAAGCAAATCAAGGATGTGGACTTTTTCTACATGCCAGCATTTGGGCAGACTACGATAATAAACAGAGGTCACATGTTGCACTATGCAGACTGTGCCATCTGTTGAATGTGTGATGCTTCCCCATTGGCTTGTTTCTATCTTTACAATCTTGAACGTATAAGAAGTTGTTATGCCAGTAATGGCAATAAGAGCAGTGCTGTAAATAACGCAGCTGACCTGCGACATCAAATGTAATGGCCAAATGTCAGAGCTACGATGTCCAGCACAAAAACCCGAGACTAACGCTATAGCTTGGGAACCAAGAGTGAGAGGGGACACAAAGAGATGGTTATAGCACGCGTCACAGTGAGACAAGGCTCAGCTCTATCACTTCACTCAGACCAAGCGGATGTGCGTTCAGATACAGATGTTTTCTTACCCTCGGCTGGAAAACATCAGCGGGCAAGAGTGAATATCAAGAAAATGCACCAGCCCACAATGTATTGTTGGTGAAGCAGTTTTTAACTGAAAAATACCTCTTCTCAAAGATGAAATCAATGCTCAAAGAGCCCATTTTTGGTCAGTAGAAGATGTGAAAGCAAAAACAACAGAGATCACCAACAACCTTTCAGAAAATGATCTGTGCTTTGCTATACTGCTGTGTGTCAACTCAAAAGTAACTATTTTGAGGGTGATTGTCGGTTGTTTATTTTGTGAAAGAATTATCACAGGGACAATCTCAGGATATTTTTGTGTTGAACCTCGTATGTATTTAGGGAGAAACTCACACAATTCAAAGTTCCTCACAGACATCTGATTATGATTTTTGAGTATCTAATAAATGCCACAAGAGCTGTAGAAAAGCCCTTCAGACATTATTGCAGCTGAACAGAATCTTTCAGTATGAAGTCTTACAAAATTTGATACTAAAAATTATGTAAAGTTGATTGGCTTTCAAAGCAAATTGAAAAAGATGAGCTGACGAACAACTAAATTCCAGAACTTTAAAACACAGAGGATGGAGAAGGGGATGTTAATTGCAAACAGTATTTTCAGGATAGCAATCTACACAAAGAAAAAATTTTGCATGAAAGGAGTTCAGGTAAAGCTAATGACTGTTTAGTAAAGAAAGGTCAGCCAAGCAAAACCAGAGGAAACGTTGAGCAGGAAAGTAAAACTCCTCTGGAATTAGAGCCAAGCTAGAACATGAATTAAAAATTAATTGAAAATATTCTGAACCAAACTGTTTTTTCCTAGAATAAAGGATAAGCAGGGAAGTCTTCAGAGAAAGGGTTAGTGAGACCACCAGCCTGCCTGTGGCCTGTGAGTTGCGAAGCTGCTTCTAAATGTTACGTGTAATACAGAACTAGAGGATATTATACGTATAAATACAGCTCCCTTTAGCACTGTGATTCTAGTATTTTTGCACTAATTCATTATTATTTTTGTATACAACATGCTGCCAAGATAAACTAAAACACAACATAATTCAGTTATGCTATAAAGAAATTATTAAAATGCTGTTACTCATAAGTCATTAACTCAGTTCTGGAACCTGTGCTTCCTTTCCTGGCTTCTAACTCTGGCCAAGTTCAAATTAACTTCACTGCCTGTCCTCAGATACTATCAGGGTTATTTATATGATATAAAAACAATTCAATGCAGAGTACTGTAAGCTATGAAGTAAAATATCTTTGAATTCACATCTTTCGTGTGACAGGATGAACCCCTACCTCACAGTTACTTATTTTGCTGATACGTATACGGAGAATGGTCACTGGACGTCTCTACTGTAACTTGTTGCTGACCACTGGCTTCCTGCAAATACAACAGAAGACAAGACATGAGACACAAAATCAGGTAGCATTATCTGCAATCTGTATTTCCATGTGACCCATGCAAGTCCTTCTAACATTTCACAAGAAGAGTATTCCAAATCTGAGGTGTTAACTTTGCATTGATTTACATTTCAGCAAACACAAAGGAAAATGATCTTCCAAACCTCGTATTTCCTCAACTACTTTGAGGATAATTAAAAAAAAAAATGCAAACCTTTGACATCATAGAAATAAATAAACAGAGGGAGCAAATAACTGCTAGTAAATTTTCTATGTGCAAATACAAAAGAGCACTCTGCCCCTCTCCTTTTGAGGGGCAGCAAAAAGAATGAGATCTGCTTACCACATGTACAAATACTATTGCTTTGAGTACTGTGGTGTGACTGGCACTAGGCAACACAAAGAACTGTAGTCAGGACTCCGCACACAGACCCCCAGAACCCGGGAAATTAATTCAGCTGGAAGTGCGCTGGCAGACAGCGCAATTAGTTAATTAGTAAAAGCCTTTCTCCGGCCCACGTGGGCAGATGCACGAATTAAATGAAACAAATTCTGGAGTTTCTGGATAAATAGACTTTGAAATGAAATGTTTTTTCTTACTAGTTCTCACTCTGAATAGAAAAGCTGTAGCTCTAGCTCTCCCATTAAAGAAGTACTGACCTATAAAACAGCATTAGAGAAGTCAAAACTGTAGACAAACTATTGTCTAACATTTAGTTACGCTACAACCAGACTTGCAGAGAAGTTTATTAGGCACAGTATCCTGAGATGACAGAGTAAAATTGGGATTCTTTGCAAAAAGTTACAAACACGGTCTGCTGGCAGAGAAGTTTGCTCGCAGGAAAACTAAACGAAAGAACAAAACTAAAAAATACCCCCTAGCTTGTTTCTATTGGAAGTTAAGTTTCACAAAACATAAAGCTCATCTGAGTCATGCTTCTACAGAAGACTGCTCAAAGTACTGTACAGCTACGGGTATGGGTCTGTATTTGTTATAATACTAGTTACATTAGTTGAGAATAACAACACTTTATTGGTTTACTATACATTTTATTCACAATATAGTCACAGTTACAGTGTTAGGCTTTAAACAGTAGTTTTCCTAGACAAAAAAAATCTAGTGCATGTCTATTATCTCTGGTCTTTTATAAAATATACTGACCTCAACAGGAACCGCTGCTGTCTGGACGTGTGCATATTGGGGTATGTATGCTCCTTGCATAGCTGTTGTGGCTGGCATGTACTAGAAAGACAGAGTTCATTAAGCTGCATTAAAGCCCAATGTAAATCTAACATTATTCAAAATACCTATCACTATATTGTTGAATAGATATTGACTGTTTTCCTAAAGTAATTTACATGAGAGAAAGACTTCTGTGTCTGAAATCAATAGGCTTCTCAGAGAAAGAAGACACCTGTTTTGAAAAATCCCAAATTTAGATTTCAAAGACCAGGTAAAGGACTTTTCGTTCTCTCTTAATCCCCATCATCGTAATTCCTTTTTAATTCTATCTTCTCAGAAAAGAAGGGTCTTTCAGTTTAGAAGCTAGCCTATGTCTCTTCTTCTGATTTAGTTCTTTTTCCCCACGTTTAGAACTCTGATCTCCTGGAGTAGAAAACCAACTATTTTTTCTGGTTTGATATAACTGCGGAGTTACCTCCTAAGTTCCTTTCATTTGCTTTCATCTGTTTTTATTTGCTCACTTCCAATTTCGGATCAGCTAATAGACTAAAAAACTTCTGAAAACTATTTTAAAATTCAGACTTTTCTTAATATTTTATTGGATGAAACACTACTTAAAGGATTCCTTTTTTTTCTACTTGCAAGCCACCCCCACATACTATGATCTACACACAGTATTTTCTACTTGTGTAGGTTCTATTTAGTATTGAATTGCTACATACTGTTCCAGTACTGCCTAATGAAAGATGACTCATCTGCTGTGTCAGAGGGCTTATCATCGACGCAGGCTGTAGTGACATGGTGTGGTCCATGGAGGGAGTCAGTACAGCACCCTATTAAAACAGAGAAAGAAAAAAATGGTTGCGGCAACACTCAGATTTTAATTACATTTTTGATTTAAGAGTCTAAGTCCTTCCAAGGAGATATTCCACAAGAACTCTCCTTAATCCCAGGCACCGACCCAGCACACAGGCTTGGGGCATTGAGTATTCTACTCAAGCAGATGTGTTTTACACAGTTTGGTAATGGGGTAAGAACTATATTGATGTCCCACCGAACATGAAACTAACGTGCAATGCACTTGAGATCCCTGCCAAAAACTTTGTAAAAATGAGTTTAATCACACGTAACTTTAAAGAAAAAAGCTGCACACATTACCAGGTATAGATTCACTTAGCGTAAGCTTCGGAATGTAAAGCTTTAGGAAGTAACTTTTCTCTCATCTTTAGGAATAAAGGCTCTGGAGGAACATTTGTGTTAGGAGAGTTCTACCCTTCACATGCAATGTTCATGCACAAGACAGCTGCCCTACTTAACTGCTGGTTTCATTAGCACACACATTTTACAATGTGTCTCAACACTACCTACTGTGATGACCTTTCTATCACTACTGTACCATTTAATTAACTTCATAAAAAGTACAAGCAAATTTTGGAACACTTGGGATTGCTGAACGTGGAGGGCACGCACATAATGTTTTCAGAGTTATCCGAAATGGAAGGTTATCAACAAATCTCATTTTACCAGTCACATTCTACAAAACCATATTTCCATATACTTTGTATGCTTGCAGAAGTGTTGATTAAAACTGATGGAGGCTCAAAAGTAACAGAAGTAATTGCAGTGTACTGGAAGTCAGTATTTTGAATCAATAACTAATCTTTAAAAAGAAAAAATAAAAGAAAAAAACATACAGAGTATGGTTGGAAAAACAACCATGTGATCAGCGCAGATGAAATGAGTCACAGGCACATCAAACACTAAAAGAATTTCCTGTGTGTAGACTGCAGGCTTCTCTGCAAAGCAAATGAGCAAGACAGTACCAGTCTTTGCACAGGCCAAAACTGATCTCAAGTCAGGAATCTAGATCTTTATTTTGAACTGTGATATCTCATCCTGTATACCTGTGAAACTAACACCCCTCATAGCACTACAACATATCAACTTGCATTTTACAGCATTTGCAAGGGTTTTTTAATGAAAACCTGTGCTGATAGAGAGAAAAGTTAAAATCTGTGCGTGGGCTTAACATTAAAAAACTCAAATACAACAACAATTAAGTGTGTGAGAGCTTGTTCTGGTTCAGTATCCCCTTCTCTGCATGCACAGGATGAAAATGTTCTGCCAGGAAGATTTATATTCTATAATCTGCGCAGAGAGGTTAATGTAAGTTAGGACAATATCCTTTCTATACCTGGAAACAGACTCATTTGTTTATAGAAGTGCATATATTAAAGTGTGTGTTACTACTGGTAATGCTCATCTCAAGTAACCTAATAAGTCGCAGATATAATGGTACTTAATTGGCAAATGACATAGAGAGGAAGCAGAATATCCTGGGAGAGTATAGATTAGAAATCCTGACAGTCTGGTACAGGTGCCACAGCCAAAAAGTAGGGAGACTGGCATTACTCATGAGCAGTGAAGCAAGAACAAGCTGTGCAAGTTTTCTCAAGTAAGTGCCTATAATGTCATTCATATCACTATATTCATCTGTCTTTCACAAAGTATCCAGTCTGAACTACTCAAGACCCATTCTAAACCCTTGGGTCTTCAATTTCAGCTCCTGATAGGTAAACAGTATGTAAAACATTGGCATTTGCAAACTGCTTTTCACAGAAATAAAAAAATAAAACAAAAGCAAAAAAAAAAAGATTTTCCCCAGGATGATGACCTGGTAACTTTAATTGTCTTCATCACCTCGATACCATGAAGGCAGTTTTCTTTTTGATCTAATAAAACTAGGCTCCAATTCAGGTCACTAACTTTTTTTCTCTTTTCATTTTGATCCACGATTTAATTGTGATGTAATTGCCAAAACTCTGGAAGCAATTGGGCTGGAATTGACCTGTTTCCTGTTGTCTGAAGTATGGAAAATATTTATATAATCAGTAACAACGATAGAGAAACATAAAAACTTACTGGGTGCTGCATTATATATGGTTGAGGCTGCATCCAGGAAGGACTCTGAACCTAGAATAAAATCAGTATTTTATTTTTGTTTTAGTCATTCTTTTCCTGAATACTCCAACTGAGGAATAGTAATAATTTATTAAATCACGTTAACAAACCTCCTCCCTTATTTATTCATTTTTTATGGAATTAATCACTGTGTGGAGCAACACTAATTTATATGAAAAGTGTATTTATTGCACCTGCAAATCAGAAACAAGATTTGGAGACAATATACCACAAACATCTTCAGACCAGTATGATATGTTTTTAGTGCATGTCTCACAAACTTTACAAAATACACTGGAAGGGTTCAAACAAATGCACGAGGGATTTCTGCTGCATGGAAAATGGAGGCAACTTCTGTCTTTGAAATTCCTTTGAGGAAAAGTAATTGGGATATCAGAAGATAGAGCATCATTTGACTTCTAGTGTGACTGGAACAAAATAAATTACTGGATTTTCAAAAGGGAAAAGGAAACCAAGAATTCTGTTGGAATCTTGTTCCAGGAACAAGGAGAAGATTTAGGAGAACTGTTCTTCTCCAAGACATTGTGGCACATTCTTCCCAAAGCACAGGAAGAGGAAAAGGTTCTGACAAGCATTCCTGCTCTTGCAACTAGCATGTTCTCTCTCCAAGAACACGGACTACCCAAATACTTAAATTGAGGCAGAATGCCTAATTTGCATGACAAAGTAAATTAAAAGATTAAAATGTAAACGAATAGGTTATATGGTTATGTCAGTTTTAAAAAACTGGTTGCAATAGCTCCTTGAAAAAGTGTGCTGCAAGAAATATTGGAAGTAAGAATGGAAATGTTTCCTTTCCATCCCCTGTACGTGCGCAGGGCAAGGCAGGATTCTGACCCATACCACATCTGCACAACTGACTCACAACTGCTGCTGGACATTTATAGCCCCTTAAATGCCTCTACCATCATTCCCAGAGTCCTGTGAACAGGACAGGTAGACAGTCGTGAAAAAACTCCAAGTGAGTTTCTTTCTGCAAGATGGAAGTATTTCTTCCCTCCTTTTGGCACTAACTTTCATACCAGAGTAATTTCTTCTTTCTTTTTCAATCTTAAAAAAAGAGCAAACAGGAGTTCAAAAATAGAAAAACTCTTGAACCCTCCCTTTCCTCAGGCGAAAGCTTAATGGCAAAAATACTGGTACAGCCTGACTAAAGCTTTGGCTAATGTACTAGTACTACGATAGTAACTGCCTTAGTACTTTCATTTGGGTATATGGGAACTGCAGAAACAAACACTAGCCAAAACTTTATTACATTTGTTTACCTTTAATAAAAATAAATCTAGGAACAGGTTATACCATGCCTGAGAGAAAAATAAATAAATCACATTCTTGTGGTAGGTCCTGTTGTGTAGATGACAGAACACTGCAGGTTTCACTGAGAAAGGATCAGTAATGCTCTGGCCAAGAACCTCCTTCCTCTCCAATACAGAATACTTGAATTTAATTTTCAAATCTTACTACTGTGGAACTTTAAGCATAATAATGTTAATAACAATCTGCAACAATTTAAGCTCCATGCAATGTATACTGAAATACTGGTAACAATATTTCTGGAAATACACAGTACTGTGGCCTATCTCAATAAGCCCAGACAAGTGATACAATATTCCTATGAAGTATGTTTCCATGCCAACTTCCAACTTTCACTTGGATTCTGAATATCTGAGTTTTATATTGATAAATAATTTATATTTTAATAAAGAATAGCAGCTAATTCTACTGGAATATTTTTAAGGGCAAGAACTTGCTGAAATTTTTGAGGTATTGCTGCACAAAGCAGAAAGATTCAATATCTAAAAAATACAGTACTAGCACTGTCTGACAAGAGCAAATATTGTGTTGCATAAGTCACCTCAGGAATTAATATAAAATTAATCCAGCTGCCCTTTACCCCAGAGTAGGCTGTTTTACTCCTACATAACGTTTTGCTCGCAAAAGAAGGCATTAAACCTCCAAACTAGTATTAGACAAATCTTCCCCATTCTTCTCACCTGGAATGGGAGGTGGAAATTTCTGCAAGAGAACAGCTACCCAATGCCCCACAGTACCTCTGTTAGCCTTCTATATGCTTTCTGCACAGCCTTCTATATTCATTTTCACCCACAGTAAGCTAGAAAACTCAGCACGTCTCTCACTAAAAAGCAAACAGCCTCTTCTCCTTCTGAGTTAAGAAGGTAAGAATTTTCCAAATTTAACCAGTTTTGGTTATTTCTGACCTGAATCAGTGATGTTCACTTGATCTGTGTGTTAAACAGTAAAATGCCCAAATAGTTGATCCTCTAGCTTACAGTTGGATCATTGGCATGTCTCAGGTAGCAATTACAGAGCACACAGCCGAGACCGCATGCTAATTGCATTAAATGCAAATTGTTTGCAAACTGAAAAGTACAATGCCCTAAAATTGAGCATTCCTAACAGATTTATATCAAAGTAAAAAAATTGTTCCATATAATTTATCAGTGTGTTGAACTGCTTGTCAATCATCTCCCTTAGCGAGGGCTCAGTATGACACCCACCAAAATTCCTTTTCAGAAAACTTTGGACTAGGCTCGAAGAACAAAAATGTGCATGATTCATGTTTAATTTATCGTTCAAAATAAAGTAAGCTTTTTGTTAGAAACAGTTCATGACTATTGAATGTTTTACTTCTAATATAAAAACACTGAATTCGAACGGTAACAATTTGAACTCTGAACTCCTTTTCAAATTTCCTTCTCTAGTGTCAAGCAAGTTTCTGTACCCCTCTTAGTACAAATACGTTATTGTTGGTCTTTTTTTTTTTTGCACCGAGACAACCTGGAAAAAAGTTTAAATAGCATGGAGAATCATATTTGAAATAGCATTTAACTACATCAGTAATGTTTTAAATAAAGAATAATTATTTTAAAGATATGTTACTGACATTAAAAGAACCTGACCAAGAGAAAAGGAACAATCATACATTAAACACAGAAATGGCTGCAAATACCTTAGCCATCAGCATGTTAGAGACCTGGTTTTGCAAGACACCACAGATCTCATTAAATTACTCTGCCTTCTGAAATAAACGCACTTTAGTTTTTAAGGACATCACTGTCATGCTGTACAGCATAAAGAGGACACCGTTAAAATGAAGTATTATTGGAGAATTCATAAAACCGATATAGCAATTGATAAATAAACACAAGCTCTGATTAATGACATCAGCTACTAAGTTCTAAATACAAACCTGGTATGTGGAAACCGGAGAAGCAATATATGGCGTAATAGATGTCTGAGTGATCATTCTGTTTGCTGTAATACTGTAGGGTGATGGATAAAATCTAGAAAATGCAGAAATATTTATTAAAAGCCAGTTCTGTGTCTCTTCCATAATGTAAACTTTTTTTTTAGTGTGCCATTATTTAACATACCCGTTTTGTAAAGCAGCTGTGGTTGGATCATACGTGAGTGTCATTCCAGCCTTAAAAAAAAAAAAGTGGAAAGAAAGAGTTGACAAAATTAATTTTGCTTATAAATTATTTCTCTCATTCTTTCTTTAGTTGTATTATTTTTAACCGAAAATTTGTATTGAAATAATTTACTGTAAGTTAGCTAAAGGTTAATTGACATAGGTAATTATACAGAAAAGAGCGTTTGCCATACTGGCTATGAATAAGTGTTTCCAAGTTCCCAGCATCAGGAATAAAATGCAATCCATGAAACACCTGGGTAAGAGAACATGTGTGTGTTTGAGAGGCAGGGCAGAAGATGATTATGTTAGGGTGTTGTCTACAATATATTAAGAATGAATGGGGAGTGTTGCTTTTCAGAAGACACATTTGAATTTTCTTCTCTCATATAAATGAGTTGTCTGGCTCTGCTAACCACAGCAAGCTGTGGAACTAATATCTTGAACATTAAAGATTAAAAAGGCTGTGACTAAAAAAAATTAATACTGCACTGGTATACTAGTTTAATCTTATGGAAGTGATGTGTATTTCAGTGCTGCATAAATCAAAGGATTATTTACAACGTGTAAATAAAGTTATGTCTCAGGCAGTTTTATTATATGAGAAACATCTCAGCAATATTCCTGATTGAGGTGAAGGAGATTTTGTTATTCGCTTTAATGAGCTAGAATCTACTTTTTTTTTATTTTGCCTTTTTCCTCTTTAAAAATATACAGTTAAGTTTCTTACAGAGTTACAAACTGTCAGGTAAGAGTTGCTTGTGCATTTTTAATATGCCAAAGACCCAAGCAGAGAAGACTCAAAGCCTCTCATTTTCGTAAGTATTCATTACTGTACACCCACACTGAAGCTTGAAGGGAGGACTTACAAGTCTCACCTCGCCTTCTCTGTGCCACGCTCTTCCATTCTGTATGTATTTATTCTGATTTTGTCTCTTTTTCTGTCCTCCATCGGCAAACTTGCACAATAAAGGTTCTGCAGGAACTGAGAAGAAAGAAGGAATATTGGTTGAAGTAGTGTCCCCACACAGTTGTTCAGTGCTCCCAATGAGGTTTGGTTTTTTTAAGTTATAGTCTCAAAACAACAGTTAAATCGCATAGACTCATACTACAGCATCAACAACTGTTCTGCATAGCACAAAGACAGCTGCCACAGACAAACAAAAATATGGAATGCCTTATATCTTTGATTTTAAACTACTACTCTAAAACCCGTTGGAAAGAAACATGGTCTGTATATCCCTGGCATGTGTCTGTCAGTCTGCGGATGACGAGAACTGCCATCTGAATTCTCAGTTTTGCCTCTTACGGATACATCTAAGGAGGGTAGAAAACAATAGAAAACAAATCTAGCCAAGAGTCTTTAATACATTCCCCTCAGCCCTTGGAGGTTTCAGTGATATCCCAAAACTTAAACTGCTCTACTCATCCAGAATAGCTGGCACAGCACCTCCACCTACTCCAACCAGCACACTGGAATGGGTACCTTAATCTCCTGCCACCTTGCACTGAAAAAATGCCACAACTGTCAATTCCCTTTTTATCTCTGTACTATAAAGAGCACAAAGTGCAACCAGAGATTCTATGAGATTTTTCTTATGTTTTTTTTTTTCCATTAAATGTTATCATTATACTTTAAAAAAAAGTGTTATTGCAAAATATAATCCTGACCATTACTTCTGTTTTTAATGTCAAAACTGAAGCAATGAAAAAGAAAAGCGTGCATAGTATTTTCCCTACTAGCTTAAATTGCAATAGCTCCTGAGTACCCATGGCTGAAGCACAGTACTACTGTACCACACCACACCCTCCCTAATCACAGGGTGGAAGCACTGTTATGACTTGGATGGGAACACTTCTCTGCCAATAATACCTGACACATGAGCTGTCTAAGCTTTACCATGACACTCCTCCAGTCATTCTCAGTTTGGAAGCACCTGCACAAGACCTGGGTGGATTTGAAAACACAAAAGTTTCCAAATACAGAAGTAAACACATGGGGTGGGAGGGCTGTCCACAAAACAACAGCCCCAAGAAAAAAATTATCATATCTGTATCATGTAAAAAATTCTAGTAGTAAAAACATGGCCAGTGCTGATGTGCTCTTCACTCTGTCTGCATTTCTGAAAGCTGATCGATATTAAAAACATCAGAGACTTACAAGGTGGCAAAGAGTTTGACTTTCAAAACTGTGGTACAAAACTAGCACTAATGGTCAAGTCATCCCTGGCTTTGGATGGCATACCTAAAGCACTGGCTCTCGTCCTACTGAGAAAATATCCACTTCCTGCATGATACATCTTTTGACAGCCTTCTCTGCAGAAGGACAGGCAAGGAGACAGAACTGGTATGTGACTCTGTCTCATCTCCACCACTGACCACACATCTGTCAGAGACTTGTGCCTCTCCTACTCATGCTCTGTTATTCAGCAATGAAATAACTTTACTACCAAAGAGTCAGACTTTATATTAAACATGACTGAATTAACTTAAAATGAGTTATCGTAATTAAAATCCTATAACGATACAATAAACCATGGAAAGGTTAGGGTAACGACACTGGAAAAAGTATTGGAGACCTATGGGACAGCAGAGTAGATGCACAAGGAAACAACAAAAACCCTAAAGCGAGAGAAAGAAACTGGACATCGTTGTCTTCAAAATCTAGTATTCCTGAGGGGATTTTTCGTATCCACAGAACTGACTTTTGCTTTGGGGTCTTCTATCATGAGAAGCAGCTTCTGCCTCAGCATATTTGGGGCAAAAACTACTTTATCAATATGCTGATAGATAATTCGATGTTACTCCGTAAGGGCTAGATCCCAATAACCTTGGTCGTATCACACAGAATTTTAATCCACATACAGTTCTGTTCAAATAAGAGGAGAAGATGTTAGTCAGTATGGGTAAAAATCTCAGGTTCTAGTCAGAAATTATTGTGACTCCAATTTTACACAGTGAGAAAAAAAAAATCCATCAGAAAGGGAGAGCTGAGATCCAAACACTGAAGTCAACTGCCTTTAAAGAAACAAAAACTCTTCCTGAAGCCGAGTATCTCTGGCTACTTAACAATTATTTCAAACTATCTAGTATTGTGGGAACCACGTGTAACTTCCAAAACACACACTATAAATTTTTGGATGAAGTCAAAAGAAATTGGCATGAGAACAGCTTCTGAAGACACCAGAAAACACCTAGAGGTTTCTAGCCCTATGATTCTATATTATTGGTCTCACCGATAGTAAGCACTTTATTTAAAGCTGCATTATGCTTCCATTAAAAATCCCCACAGTGAATTGCACAAAACTTCTCTGAAAGCATCATTTTTGCTTACATTTCCCATTATTGTCTCAAAATAAAGATAAATTTTTTCAAAAGTCAGGCTGAACCTGTCCAATTGTTTGAATAAAATGCTCATTAATATCTATTTTAAGAATAAATATGATTTATTTTGTCAGCAGATAACTGAAAACAGCTGCATTTTAAACAATAAAACATCTTCTATGGTGCATTGGAAACACTCTCCTGACACGTTTAAAGAGGAAGAAAAAACGGTTAAGAATTATCCACGTGTTGGGTATTGTATACGTAATAGCCAAAACCTGCAGCAGTGGAAAAAAAATTAAAAAGGCATTAATTTGTGATTTGCCAGAAGCTGGTGTTCCATTGTACTGAACGTCCTTTCTGGTCATAGAAAAGCTCGCTTTTCTGACCTTCCAGCTTATCTTACTCCTCACTGTGTCCATAAATGAAGCCAAATGCTGTGAAAGCTCAAACTCACATTAAAATAAAAACAAAGCAAATAGTCTATTTAATACTGCCAGCTGCTGTGAGAAGGCTCTAAAGCATTTGCCTTCCCTGATTCCAGTTCAAGATCTGAATGCTTATGGGGGAACTGCTGCAATTGAAAGCCTAACTGCAGTTTTTGGCTGCTCTTTCATACATATGACCTGAGTACTACTGTGTTCACTGCTTCAAGAACACAATGCCTGATGGTCATCAGAGGGAGGATTATGAGAAGGAGATAAACCTTCATGGGAGCCAAGTATGACCTGCTGATCACCCCCCTACCAAAGAATGAATATAGCCCTTACTCTCTTCAAAATTAAATCTAAAATTTATTCCTTCAGTTTATCTTTCCTCATATTTTTCTCATAAGTACATAAGATACTGTTTCTTGTACATGCAAACATGTATACAATAGATACATATACAACCAAAAGACTCCAACAAGCCCTACAGACCAGTCAAGCAATCTTTTTTGTGGTCCAGGAAGAAAGGAAGAGTAATTTTTATTGTTTAATTGTTGGGAAGTGTGCAGGCCCAGTGATGAAGGGGATCATTAATCATTCAGTGACTTGTCTGTATGTCCAAGACAGGCACAGTATAAATATTCAGAGTTGCACTCACATCTAAGCTGATGTAAAAGGCTGTTACTCACAATGGACTTATGCTTTGGCAGCTAAGACAGCACATATAAAATGTTCACTCTACTGACACTTAATGCAAACCAACAGACACCCTCCCTCAACAATTTGTAGATGTCTGTTGAACTGCTGCTATGGAAGCCTTCTGTAACCATGAGCTTTTCTGTGCTTTAAAAGCAAGTCAGTGCTTTAAAACCCGGCTTTGGAAAGCACTGACACTCTCCTCCTGCCCTGAATCACCCTCCTATAGGGCTAATTAAAAACATTAGAAGAAAGATGTGAATGCAATATTAGTTCAAAGAGTAAATACTTCCTTGTCGTACACATGCTGTGCACATTTGTACATCAGTTGTCACTTGTTCAGTGTCTACCCAAATAGTACCAGGTGATAGTATAAATGCAAGAAAAAAATTGATGTTCTTATGTTGGATTTTGTGCTTACATTCTTGACTTTACATGGCTAATTTTATCAACTTCTCAATGAACCCTGCTTTCAGATATTAAAAATTACAATAAAATAGTTTAAACATACTATTCTTTTAATCAGTTTGCAGTTAAACTGCACTGTTTAGTGACTTTCATTGCTTATTTTCTAGTGATGGGATTAATGAATTCTAACATTAAAGCATCACTTTAATGGCAGAGCAAGCCTATGTACCTAGAAACTTTTGCCAAAAGCTGTAGGAATTAGAAAAGAAGTTGTGATACCAAAGATGTCAAATAACAATAGCTTTATATGCTTAAAGCAAAATGAAATACATACTCCTCACCACCCTAATCTTCACTTAAATGCAGTGCTCAGGGTTACATTTCTTTAATAACTTACACAGTTTAATAATTTGTCACGGAAGTGTGTTCTGAGTGGTTTTAAGCAGTATTTTTCTTTTCTAATCCAATGTTCCTTCTTAGAGTAAGCAGCCATTACAAACTATGAGAATTAGGGCAGTAAAAGGTTCTAATCTTTGATCTGATGGCTAAAGTCTTGGTTTCTCTTCCTTCAAGTATGACAATAAGGACTACCACCAGCACTGTGACCCCTTGATACTCTTTTCAGCAGTGGTTTTCAGACTGTAGTTCATGGATTATTTGTAAAGGTATGGTGAATAGTAACTAAGAAATCTGTGCTCACGGTCAAGTGGCTTCAATTTTCCATATACATCTACATACCCTATAGATATCTGCAGTGCTGGATACTTTGTAAAGGTAAGCAAACAGAAAATGCTTGAAAATGATGGCCATGATATAACTACTTCACTCCTCTCCTGGACTAGAAAGATGTCCAAGATCAGAATAATTTCAAATAGTCATGCCTACCATATCTGCTGGACCTCTTCCTACTCTGCAGTCAAGATCACAGGCAGGAGCAGGGCTCTCACACCTGTCTCAAATTTCTTCTCTAAAACAGAATCTGAATGACCAATATCTTTATCATAAGTAGGAAGAACAGAGTCGGTCATGAGTAATACTTGATTTTTGGATCATCACCATAACCCATAATTCCTGAAGCAAAAATGGTATGGGATGCTCAGCAAAAACACTTTCGACCTTACACCCATTAAACCAAAATCATCTAAGTTATTTTTCAGTAAAAGAAGTATTTAAATAATCCATACAGCCTATACAAGAGGCATAAAACTTTTGTAACTTTTTAACTTCTATATTTTTCATTTTAAATGTGAGAAAGACAAATACTCTCAGACTTACATATACCTTATGTATTCCACAGCACAATTGTTTTATGTAACTTATCTTGTTTCATCATGCAGCTACACGTTGCTGTGATAGGGAGGAGATGCCTTTCATGATTTTGCCCAGCAGATAATTTCTACAATTGTTTTATGTCCAAGACAAGACAAAAAGACAGTAAACATTAAGTATCATCCTCAGCAGAGGGAGGCTAAGTATGCTGCCCTGTCCTCAGTAACCATCATGTGTGTCCTGCTCCTTATACCAGTCTAGCCTCCATTTCCTCCAATACACATCATGAGGTTCGTGTTTCACAGAAAAATACAAAAGCTTTAAATATCACATTATTCACTGAAAATAATAATTATTTAAAGGAAAAAAACAAATAAATACAAAATAATTTCAATATTACAGCAATCGTAATAAACATGAGAAGGAAATAGAAGAATTAAAGTCCTGAGAGAAACTGACAAAGTCATAGTCCATAAAACAGAACAAACTATTACAATAATTTAAATAACAAAAGTACAAACCCGAACTAGAACAAATGGAGAAACTAATACACCTCTCCTAGGAGTTTTAGGATTACACCAACTTGCATTGCATTTGAAACTGCTTTCTGGGTTGACCTTCCTAATTTCTGACTGAAGACATTCAAGGACACACTAAATATTGAATATATTTCATTAAGCTAAAACAGAGCAGGGAAATAAAGCCTAAATACCTTGTTACATCTCACTTCAACTTGCTCTATAGCATCAATGCCCAGCTGCTCACTCAGTTCTACAGTAGATGCCCTGCTCTACCCTTGGCCCTCTCAGATTATTAGAGGTTTTACTGTTTTGTATTCTCATGTTCCAGCAGAGGTTTTTTCTATGCTTCCTACAACTGTGTTTAACCCATTCTTCCATTTAAACCCAAACTTAGTTAAAATAACAAAGTTGCATTATGAAAGCATATTTTTGTTGAACAGATGTTCTTCCTCCCACACCTATTTCATTACAGGCCTGTCTCTCCTACCCTCCTCATCCTGATAAGTGTTTTTATAGCCAGCTCCCTTTGCTGCTTTTAGCCAAGTTTCTAGGACACAATGTTTTAATTTAAACACAGTTCCAGTTCTTCAATTTTATTTTGCATGTATTTGAACTTGCTCCTCTATAAACCCAAGGGTTGCTAATCTATTTCAAAATATTTTCCTAACCTTTGTTTTTCCAAAAGCTTTCCCACTACATCCACTTTTCTCCGTGCAAGTAGCCCTACACCACAGCTGCCCCATGACTTTGTCCACTTTTTGGCAGCATATTATTATGCATAAGCTGCATCCTCTACTAAGACCGTGTTATTGGACACGCATGCTTGCTATCTGCTGAGGAACTCCAGGGAGAATCTGAACTCCATAAAAACCTTTCCAAGGAGCAATACAACTTTATAGCATCAGCATGGAAAGGTAAGAGTCTCAGCTGTACCCTATACAAAAGAAAATGAGGGTCTTTTTTAAACAAGGTTCTCATGACTGCTTTACGCACCTACTTATCTGACGCATTTTCAGCGTCATGGAGGGTGTGATTCATCTCACTTAAGTGACCTTCCGACATTTACAGTTATCTATTTCTGAGCGACTCATCTAGACACTCTTTGTAACCACAGGACAGCTGACAGTAAACACACATCAGCCTCTGGAGGTGTGTGCTTCACATATTTTAGACAGAGAACCTAGAGGACTACTTTGCCGGCTAAGTAAGATATAGAAGTCAAAGTCTGTGAAGTGGATTACAACTTGAGACCCCTCTTTGGTTTGCATTATCTGACAATCACCAGTTTTGTGCAAATTTCTTGTCTCTAATAAATCTCACTTTTCTGGTTAATGTTTTCCTCTACGCTGTCAAAACTGTTCTTACAATTGCATGCAGCAACTTTTTATTTCTACTCAGTTGAACCTGATCATTTAAGGGTGCAGCTTCAGCAATGGCTCACCAGAAACAGAGTATGATCAGCAAGGACATGCTTGATGGCTCATTCACTGAGAGTGGGATAATGCAAGGGAAAATAAAAACTACCAAACTAAAAAAGCACTAATAGGAGGTTCTGTTATATTTTCTTTACTGGCTGTAATTCAATAGAAACCCATATATGTTAATTTGAACTCTTGGTTTCTCCATACTTCCTACTCTTAATTATGTCCAAGCCATAGCAGCTCTATAAAACTAATCACAGAGGGTGGATCAGAGCACAGACAGCATTCAGAGAAAATCGTTCCATGACCTCCTTGCCCCTACAGGGATTTTCCATCTCATAAAACACAGATTGCTAAATACAATGAAATAGAAGAATAAATATTACAGCCCCTACATATAATAAGGTTTTAACTGAATAATCTTGGCAATCAATCCCAATGCAAAGGGTCTGCAAAAGTCAAGCCAGGGAAGTCAAACCCCTGCACTGGATAACATTGGCGAAGGGATTGGTCTCCTGTGCTCTGAAGCAGCTTTCCATCCCTACCGCAGCACAGACTGCCTCAAACTGGAGTTATCTTTCAGGGACAAGAGATGTATGTAGCTTTACTAAACAAGTCACATTCTGCTCTGCCTGCCAAGGGCTGCTTTCCTTGTCTTTGGTGTTGGGGCCTGTCTGCAGAAAACTTTGCGCCAGCAGGATAAGGGTGGCTTCAGCAACCACATCAACAACATCATTTATAAAATCCCTCCTTAGGAATCTCAATAAAATGGTTACCGAAAGCTGCCTGGAATATCAAGTATGTATCCTTCCCTCTTTTATTTGTCCTCTTATCTTTCTTTTTTATTCTGCTGCTCTGAATTTCCTTTCCTCATTTTTAAGTGTTTATTGAATATACATTTTGTCTCTTAGAAACAGTGCTAACAAAGCAGACAAACTGATGAGGAACCTGGTGCAACAACAAAGTTGCACTACATAGCTTCTCTCATTTTGCCTTGCACAATATTTCTGTAAGTGGCATTCTTCACTGACCTCCTTCTATCTTCCTGAAGGATATCAAATCCTACTTTGACTTGAGTCACAGCTCTCCAATTAACGAAAGTGCCTGGCACTGAGGCACTGCTGTAGAATCTACTCTTTTCTAATAAAATCTTTTTTGAAAATTACTAAAATCATAACAGATGGCAAAGTAGTCCATTTTTTGCCTCTCAAAAAAAATGTCCGTGGACAACTGGCCAAATTATGTTCTGATACACATACAACGCATGCTTGTTTCCTGACTTCAACTGGGATTATATGGGATGTAAATCTGTGTATAGCTGGCTTAAGGCACCATAGCTGCTTGTCTATCTGCTAGGAGAGAACACTACTAGATTCCTATAAAAGGTTTACAAAGAAAGGTGATCTACTGTGTTCAAAATGAGCAAGTATTACAGTCATCCAACAAGACACAGTTTAATATTAATAAGCCTGCCTATGAAAGAGAAGCCAGATACAACAATCAGTGTAACAGGTTTCCACTATGCAAGCAGTAACCCATTCATACAGCTTGTTAAAAATATATGCAACATACCAGAAACTCCTGCTGGTGTCTTTATGAATTTTCCATTAAAATGAGAAATCACTGCTTCACATTTTTCTGTGGACTCCATCCTAAGAAAGTAAAGAATAATTTACATAAATTAATCACTCATCCAGATTTCCAGGTTTGTGATTTTTTTTAAAGCATATTTCTTGCTTTTTCTCACTTCACTTTTGTGGCTTGCTTTCCCATGTTTTGCAGGAAAGAGGACGTTTTCTAAGTACACACAACTTTAGGAAGGTAAAACTAAACTCAGTTAACATTTAATGCACTCTGAGGCCACAGCCAGTGTCCAACTGCAAATACAACACCCTCATTGACTTAGAAATTACGCAGAGCACAACTTGGACAGCTGTAGAATAAAATACCCGTGCTGCCTGGAAGGAAGCAGAAAGACTTATCCACAGTGGTTCATGATGTCCTTAGTGTCCTTGATACATACAATGAATGTTAATGCAGCTTTGGATAGACAATTCTGAAATGCAGGTACAGTTTAAGTTTTTGGCTTATATGTATCATGCCAACCAAATGATGTACCCGTCTGTTATTCAATTATCTCCAAGTTACCTTCAAAATAGGAACACATAATAGAATAGCTGTGATGGCTACTGAGAATTTACCCAGCATCCTGAACAGGTTTGTGTACACGTATGCTGTCAAAACTAAACTTAATACATCAGGTGGACTACTGGTGAGCTTGTGCTAGTCTGGGAGTGTCTCCGCAGGTTGCAGCTGCCTCCTTACACTGCAATGTAGCTGCACCAGTCCTAACTGCCAGCTGGTTCTAAGTTGCAAAGGATGATTGAGACATGCAAGTATAACAAAATTTATTGTAAAGAAGAATATATTTTGCAGTTGTCTGTTCAACAATGTTGAACAGAGATTTTCTTTTTATTTATTTGTTAAGTTCTGCATTTTGGATCCTCAGATAAGGCCAATGGTCTCAGCAGCAAAGAAGCAGTACTAAAAATTACTAAGTCTCGGCACCTTTTTAATTCTAATAGCCCTTCTGCATAGGCCAATGAAATATAGCCATATACAACAAGCAAAATCATCAAAATGCCAGAGTGAACAAGAAGTTTTCTTCATGGCTTCAAAAATGCCTTCTAGATAATTTTCAGAAGTTCTGGATTGCTGGATCTTCATCAAAGAAATCTGATTTTTTTCTCAGATCAAACAAACAATATAATTTAGTTTCAGACTCAAGTCTGAACTTGATAAAATATATTACCTCTTATTAACCTAATAAAATGCTCCCAAGGGCAAGAAATTAAAATCTTTATTTAATGTCTACATGTTTTTTGGACAACTTTAATATTTATTCAAAAATGTTCCAACACCTACCTTGCAGAATGGGAGAAATTCTGATTAGATATGACAGCAACAGATTATTCTATAAATTATGTATATGTATGTGAATAAAAAACAAGTATATAAAAATACCATCACATACATATATTTATAAAATGAATAATGTATAATACAGTACCTATTGAGAAAATATTTACTTTAAAACTAATCTCTTCTAATGTCTTCAATACAAGCAAGGTTTTGGATACATGCAAATCTTTTGGACTTTTACATACAATTCTAAAACTCTTCTGGCTATATTAGAATAAAAGCATTTCTAAAATATCACTGATTCAAGATAGAATTGGTAATCAAGATTAGGGAGAGAAGACTGAATAAATTCATAATGTCTACTGAAATTCTGCTTAGGTGCCCTTCAGAGTACCAAAAAGTGACACCTGCATTTAAGTACCAGTATTTTTCAAAATTAGTAACTATAACTTCTGGATATATATTGCTTTTTATACCATCCAAACACACATACACACATTCTGTGTATACCTGTATGGAGCTCACACTCAAATACATATGCATATGCCTTCATGAAAAAAATACAAGCACACGAATGAAATAAAAATTTACAAATACTTATTGATTTATTTGAAGGGGACAGGAAGAAAACAAACACTGTTTTTTCACTCTTAAATAAAGAAATATTTTCCCATTGTTTCGAATTTTGCTCCTTTGTGGCATCTTCCTGGTACTGGACAACCTGCAAAACCTATAAACTGGGGGTCAAGGGGGTGGATTTTAAAAAAAAAGCCACCACAGTTCTGTGAACTACCCATTGCCAACTCAGAGCAAAACCAATCCCTAAAAATTCTGGCTTCATGAGGAGATATATGTTCAGTTCTTTTCTGTGCACTAATTTTAGATTCTGCTTTTTGTTCAAATACAGAGCCTACTGTAATATTGGCTGAACACCTGAATTACTGGAATTCGCTGACAAGAGCTTTGCTCAAAGCATGTTGCTATTTTTGATGATAGAAATCTCCAATCTAAAGCCTCCAAATTTTGATTGTCATGCTAGGTTTAAAGCAGGACTTAGAAAAAAATATTAGAAAGGCACAGAGAAGGCTTTTGATAAAGAGACCCAGAACAAATAACTGAATTAACTAGAGAAAAAGTAGACTCCCATGGACAGACTGTTTGGGAGGTTATCTATTAATATATGGAAAATATTTGTTCTTGTTGATTTAGAAAAGATATTTGGTCAAGCTGTCAAATATTTTAAGGTGAGATTTACTGTAAGTGAATAAAAATATTTTCTTTCTCAGATGACAGTGTGTTAATGAGCCAGAAAATTCAAAGCGCAATGACGAATCTATCTCAGAGCAACTAATGAAAAAACATTCAAGACCTCCTGTCTTGAATTCAAGCCTCAAAAGCCAGAAATGTCACAGAAGTTTCTGTGAAGTACTGTGTAACTCCTGCTTTCTGGTTCAGGGACAGAAGAGAAAGGAGGAATACAGAGAAGCAGAGGAAGAAGTGGAGAGTAAACTCTTATTCTACATAGCTGTCCAATAAAAGCTGTAATTCAGATTTAGCCATTTCAGTAAGACGAGACACCGTCAGTTATATATGCTTTAGCAAAGGAAGAATTAACAAAACTGCGCTGGTATCTCCATTTAGATTCCTCTTTTCATTAAAAGTCTGTTCATTTTCAATGATTTCTGCCTCTTCCTCCTACGCCTGCCTTCAAAAAAAAAAAGAAGAAAAAAGCTGCCAGCATGGGTAATGCCACCAAAGTACCTTGCAAAGCCAACACCACGGCTTGTCCCATTTGAGTCCCGCAGTATCCTCGTAGAGATAACCTGCCCAAATGGTTTCAGCATGTTCTCAAGCTCCTGTTCATCCATTGAAAGCGGCAAATTAGAAATGTATAAGTTAGTCGGATCTTGTTCTTGTTGCTGAAAGAGAATTAAAAACAATTGTTACTGTTGTCATCACTGGAAAGACATTTTGAATATGAAAAATAACAACAACTACATATAACAACTGGTACAGATTTTTACTTCTCAGGCCCCTTTCTAAAGGCTGCTCTTCCCTAGTTCTAGTGACCTCCACCTTTTGTCACTGTACACAGCATTCCTGAGAAAAGCCTCCCATCTCCTATTACTGCTGACAACACTTTTAAGTGGCAATAAAGGTGAATAATTGACCCATTTAAAGTCTGTATTACAACTTCATATTTCAGATTTTTCTGAAAGACAAAAACAAGATAAAGGAAAGAAATTATCCAACAAGGAAACACAAGGCTGGCTGCAAAGGCTAAAAAAAGCAAGATGAAAATTAAAAAAAGTATTGGAATGAGAACTCAAAAACAATACGGGCGGTAAAGGAGACAATATATTTAAGAGTACATACGTTGCCAAAACATTACCACAAGAATAGGCTGATACACACAGAAGTCATTGGGACACTGTCGTCTTCTCCCACGCACACATGTTTTTGAGTTTACATCAAGTTTTTTACATTATGCATTCAGATGTTAAAGAAGTCTTCCAAATACTTTCTCTAGAAACAGACAGGGGGGCAGCCAGGAGATAAGCAATCAGAGAGAAAACAAATGTTGTCGTATCCTTGCCATTCACCTAACCTTTGGCTATCTACTTGGTGTGACCTATGTATGTACCATGAAATCCCATCTCAATCACAGAAACACTTCTGTGGAAATCGATCACTTCCAGTGTTTTGTGTGCAGATTCTCCAGCTGTGGTTAAGGAGCATTTTGTGCATCCCTTACATACTGGTAATTGCTGACCGTGCTCCATGATGAAATATATTCTTAATCTACATAGATCTACATGACTTGGTCTCCAGTTGTGCAAAACCTCAATGTTGTCACTGTGGGTTCCTGTATAGATCTAAGTATTTGGAGGATGCATTATATTCAGCAGAATTGGTCTTTCGCATTAGGAATGACATGATTCAAAACAAATACTGTTTCGTAGCCACAGGCCTCAGTGTGTCACCATTCTGTATAAGAGGGCTAACTGACTAAGAGGGAAGTTTGAGTCAAACTAGAAAAAAAAACCAAAACCACAATAGTTTCCTACTTAAATTAAAACATTTATTAAAGTGATTATACCTGTATGGGTGGTGATAACTTCTTATGCAGACTAGACACCAATTTGTCCTTAAGCTCCCCTTATATTAATAACATCTCAGCACCTTTGACAGTATATGGCATAATTTAATAATTTGCTATCCTGGATATCACACCTCTGAATTGGGTTGGTTATCCCTAGGACAAAAGAAGAAAAGGAGTACTGGCTGGTGGTGGAGGTTGCACCTTTTAGGAACAAAAATGAATTCTCACATTCCAAAAACTAATGAAACTTAAAAATGGAAAAGGAAATTCTGTGCTTATGGACCTTCTTTATTCGTATTTTAAACCCAAGTCTCACATTCATTTAGAAAGAAAGGGCTTTCAACTCTTCAAAGGTTTTTAAGAAACTTCAGCATTAAAGGACCTATGAAAGGGAAATACATTCCCATTACTTCCTTCTGATCTGCAGACTATGCCACACACCTTACAAAATACAAACTCTGATTCCAAGTGCCCAAGTGTTACTATAGTCACTCCCTTCACAGTCCATTACAAATGGGATTTGACTACCATGTCAAATTTTGCCTTATGTTACCTAGAGGGAATATGCATTGCCTCCTAAAATACTGAATTTAGAGTACACACAGAAGTTTGAGATTTAAATTATTTCAGAAAACTTGATCTCTTTCATATTACAATAATCAGCAGAAAGAGAAGACAAAAAAAATGGATTCATTGAGAGGCCAGAGCTGATATTCATATTCATTCCTGGACAGCATTCAACCATGATGGGAAAACCTCTGTCACAGTAGTTATACCTTTGACACACAGTTCAAATTTCCTCAGGTGTGAATGTGAAATGAAGACAGTTTTCATGTTTTCAGAATTAGTTTGTTACTTAGATTGCTTCAGCCAATTTGGTTTTGTACCTTGAGATATATAGGCTTCCTTCTTTAACAAATGTTACTAGCAGAAGTTTTATAGGTGGTTTTAGCCATGAGGATCACAAAATTGCATTTGTAGCTATAGCATAACTTCCTGAAACTCAGAAGATCATGTTCTCCTAAATCATACAGAACTTAAAAAAAACCCAAACCCTCAGTGGTTTATATTTTGACATAAGCTTGCTTGTCTAAAGTGGGAAGCTTTCCATTGACTTTGGTAATTCCTCCTGATCATTCCCATAAAATGGTATAAATAATTTAAAGAGATTTAAGATTTCTAAAGTGAAAGCAGCTTATGTGATTTCATGGATTTTAGACACAGGAAAAACCCTGCCTTCAAAAGCACTTGGAATGATTACAGTGTATAGGCAAGATATGGGCCGAGTTGTTATGGATGCAAACATTTTTTTCCAGTTTCACTGTTTCGCTGAATTCTAGAATAAAAATTAGAAAAATAGATATCAAAGCAATTTTTTTTTTATTTTGAATCAGAACTGTGAAAACCATGTGAATTAAACTACAGTGAGTTTTTGTAAGGAAGGAACCCACAGAACTTAATGTATTGAATCACTGTTTGCCAGAGAGACAGAGGGATGAGTTAAAAAGTTGTCACTTTGCTGTCTTCCTGAACTTTTAACAGTTTAACCTTTTCCATTCCAATCCTTGCATAAAAACAAATACCTGTTTGTACGGTGTCTTTTGTGTAAGACAGGATAAAGATGGATGAGGAATCCTAGTTGTGGTTGCCATTTGGAAGTCAGCTTGAAAAGCCAGTGTGTTCTAAGGGGAAGGAAATTACCTGCTGCTTTTGATCTCCCAGAAGGTGCCCAGGTAGCTGTTTTAAGGTGTAGTAATCTTGTGGAGATGACAGAAGCTGCATGGGTCACGGAAGTAATTAACAGGAGGAGAGGAGATATTTTCACATTAATAGGTGTATTTTTTTTCTGCTCCCAAGCAGTATAGAATTCCAAATACACTCTAGAAAGAGTTTAGTGTTGATTTAGGCCTACCTCAACAGTATTATCTTAGTATTGTAAATGAGCTCATTTGAGAAGAAATGGCAGTCTCTTTTTCTCCTGAGAAATGAAGAAACGGATCAAATTAATCTAACATAGTTGGACTCGATGATCCTTATGGGTCCCTTCCAGCTTGTGATTCTATGATTTGTCCTTATGGCTGAACTGCTACCGCTCCCCAGGGTGGCTCTGAGTTTGTACCTGCAGTGCAGATATAACGTTGGTGCACTGTGGAATGTGTGTGTTGGCACTTCAACTATTTTGTTCTGGGTTAATTACAGATGAATGAAATTTCAACTCATATTTCAGGATTTCAGTGTGACATCCTCTTTCTCCCCTGTGTCTGCTATTTTGACAAGTTCTAACTACAGATTATGTATATAGGAGTGTCTTCAAACTCCACTTTTTTCCACTGTGGTCAGTATGTCCCACAGAAGGATCAAAAGCAAAAATAAATGTACCCCTGGGAGTATTCAGGCTCTAACAGGCTAACACAGAGAAAGGGTTTGGAAAGCAGAGTAAGTCCTAGCCAGTCATCTATTCAGCACATACTTGACGGAAACTCAATCTAGTTACTAATATGAATCATTTTAGGACTGCAAGTCAAATGTCAAAATAAAAAAAAACACCTCAGTGGTTTATAAGTTCTATATGATTTAGGAGAACATGATCTTCTCAGTTAATAGAACCTTCAGCAGGTCCAGGAAGACACTGAAATTGCTCAATGTGTGTACATTATGGGCAACGTCAAGTAATTTGTGGGCTACTCTAAGTATCCATATCACTGAGCAAACTAGGAAGTCTTTTTGCTTTTTTAGCAATTCATATCAGCAAGTTTCTATCGGTTTTTCCTCACCAAACATCTTTGGTCATATCACCAAAACTTCTCTATCAGAACATAGTAATAGAAAGATGTAAAACAGTGCCCTTGCAGATTAATGTACTAGTTATTCCTAAAAAACACTTACAGCACTAACTTAATAAGCTGACTACAAGATACAGTATTTCTCCTAAAAAGAATAGAAATAATCAACCATTAATGTTCATTTCAGCAGAAAAGTGGCGATCGGAAGTCCTACATAACGCAAATGCTCTACCATCATCTGAAATAAATTAACAAAAACTTCTCTATGCGTGTGGAACTGTTCCTAAATTGCAAGCAAGGAACTTGGCAAAACGATAAGACATCTGTTTTCTCTTGCTCTGTGTAAGGTCAGAGCGAACAGATAGCCATTCAGAAACATGTGACAAGGCACTGCTCACAGCATGGAAGATCCTCTGGCTGATAGGGAAGGGATTAAATGCTTGTCTGCCTTCGTATAGAAACTACTTTAAAATTTACAATTGGCTTGTGTCTCAGTGAAATATGTCTGGTTTAGCCACAGTTTTAATACTGTCTGACCACAGACTGTTAACAAGACAATCCAGTAAAAAAAAGCACTACCATAACCTTCACTTACTTGCTCTTCAGGATTGCATAAACACTGTATATGATTAATAAGCTAAACATTTTAATTCATTTTCACAGGCACATCTGTATTATAAAAAGTAGTAAGAACTACATAGAAAGGAATTTTCAACTAAACTAAACATTGTGTTCAATTTTCCAATAAGAATGTCACTGCAACCATACATTCTCTCTTTTTATTCTTTGGCATTCTTGCTTTCCCTTTGCTAGAAGGGCACCAAGGTGCTCCCTGGGAGTTCTGCAGGTTGCTCATGGATGCCACCATTTTCAACAGAAAACTTCACAAGCCCACCACAGCTCACAACAGGGCACTGGACCCTTGTCAGAACAAGCTGCAGCACTGCTTACCATCTAAGACAATGTTGTGTACTCAAAGAAAATAGTTGTTAACCCTCTTACTTAATGCAAATGCAATTCCTGAAATGATGATCCCTTAGTCCCAAGGTAAGCAAGCTTTGGCTTAGCTTCAATTTTTATGACTTTTAAGAATTTTACAAATAAAGGAGGAAAACATTACCTTACTTAAAATAATCTATAACTATTGCTTACAAAAAGTACTACAAACTAGTTAAAAATAAAAGTTTTCTTACAAGACAGTTGATAAAAATCTGCTGTAGAAATCTGCTTGAGTTAGCTCCTGTTTGCCTGTTATCTGTCCTTCGGCATTCAGTTGCCCAGACACAGCATAAAAAATCTGCAACATGCCTACCTTCTCCAGTTAGATTAAGTGCATTAGCTACCATGGTAACCTAAACTTATTTTATTTCTTTACTCTGTAGGAATGAGAACTGATTTAAGTCTGCAGAAGGCTGCCACAGTGAAGACAACTACAAAAAGCAATACATTATTAAAAATCATAAAAGTTATCTGTTTCTCATTTTTGTTAACTCAAACCCATGCTCTTCATCAGCAACATAAAGAGAGCCTGCCTTTAATACATTATGTTTAATAGCTGTAGAAAAGCCTTGATTTCTGTTAAAGGAATGAGGACAAGTAGCTAAGCAGCCTTTCCCTCCCAGAAACCCTGTACCTGCTGTGCAGTTCACACTTTATACAGTGTGGCAGTTCATCTTTTCCAAATATGCTTGGGAAAAAAGTATTTTATATATTCTAAACTCATTTTAAATTAAGCTCCTGCATTGAAATTACTGGAAAGAAAGATAAAGCTACCAGCACATGCAGAATGCTTCAGATTTCTGCCTTTGTAGCCATTAGTGAAAAACAAAGTCTACAAATTCACATCATCTCAGGGCTATAGAGGAGCAATGTGAACTCAGACTATAGGCTAGTATTTATCACAAAGTAAAAACCACCCTGACATAGTGAGTTTCAGAGAGTTTGGTCTGTTGCTTTAAGGGCCAGTAGACAGCTCCAGGAAATGGAAACTGTATGTTAAGAATAGTGGTAGAGTTGATGTTGGTATGATGGTACGACATACTTTGCATTGTTATCACAGGCATCCTTCAACACAATTTGATTAAGAAACAATTCTGAAGATGGCCCTAATTTTTTGTACAAGTCTAAAATATCTGCACAAGCCTAAAATATCTGAAATTTAGTCATTTGTTAATGTGAGAGCTAATACATTACAAGCAAAGTGTACTTAATCAGGTAAGTGGAAGTGAGAATTTTGAGGAAGAAATGATAATACTATGAACCTGAAGCCCTAAGAGTGTGCAACTGTGGGCAAATCTCTGAATGGATAAACAATGAGTGTTCCCCTAAAAATGCACATTAATACATTAATAGCATTCCTTGACCAAAACTAAGAATTTCATTGATCACAGAAATCTTCCACATCCATGGACATATTTCATTGTTATAAGTAGCACACGTTTACTAAAAGGTAAGACTGTGCTTGTGTAGGAAAACAGAAATTTAATATTACTTGTTAAAGTTATAAATGATCTTATAGCAAAGTTTATGTGTGGAACTAAAACTTTTATGAATAGAGAGACAGGTAGAGAACAAATGAAGAAGGCAAGGTCTTCAACAATGTAGTCTGGAGGATGAAGCTCACTGAGTCTATAGTAATTGTGTTGGACTTGGATGGGTAAATAATTTTAAAGGGAGAACACTACACTAATTTTAAGGATGAGCTGAAATACAATTGTGAGAAGACTGGAATACATTCTAATCCTTCTTCTGATGCTCAAATTACATTACGTAATCTTTGTAAAATGTGGTAACCATACGTAGAACAGTTGTAGTAGACATCAGCTTTTCACTAGATTATCTCAGGAATCTGTTAGTCCACCATGAGCTAGACAATCTGGCTATACAAATTTCACTTCCACACCAGGAAGGAAGCTGTTTAGCACCTTGATGAATGCTGAACTGCCACAGCCAGGCTGGTGTTCTAGCTGGTGTGTGTGCATCTCTACATTACTGTCAGTACAGTAGTTATTCCCTAGCTGACTGTTGGGTTCACATGGCAAGGGTTTTGGTACAGGGGGAGCTGCAGAGGTGGTTTCTGCTGGAGCCTGGAGCCTCCCAGCTCCAGGGCAGACCAGCCTCTGGTCAAGGCCAAGCCAATCAGCAGCAGTGGTAACTCCTCTGTGATTACATATTTAGGAAGAGAGGGAAAAAAAAAAAAAAGTGGTGAGGAAGCATCAGCGAGGGAGAGTGGGAAGAGGTGCGGGCTCCCCCCCCTGCCCCCGCGCTGCCAGGGCATATTGGACTGCTCAAGCCAGGCCGGCGAGATGGTGGAGAGACAGAAGCAAGACATGGGAGAAACAGCCCTGCAGACACCAGTCAAGCTCAGGAAGAAGGCAGGGGTGAAGGTAAGGTGTTCTTTTTGGGAACTTTCCACTCAAAAGTGCCATTTTCCAACATAGTTGCTTCAGTAGCTACACTTGAACTTAGCTCACTATCATTTGGTGAGACAGAGTTTTGTCTGACATTGACTCAAATGCCTTATGTTAAGTTCAAGGTCAAAAACCTAACAGGGTTTAAGTGACTCATCTCCATAGCATTTAGACCTCGGCACCTCATCCTTATGGATTCTCTGCTTTTTAAATCTCCATTCAAAATGCCAACGTACAGCAGATTTTCTGTGTGCATCTATCTGCCTATACAATGTCATTTGTCATCTGCTCTGAACAGGGTAGAAAACTACAGTTATTTCACTGATTTCACCTGTGGGGTGGAGGGAAGAGAAAAGAATTTCTCAGGAAATTCAATCTGACAGCAACTTTAACAATTTTTCTAACAAAGAAAATGGGCAGAGATTTTCAGTACTACTGCTAGTCTTATCTAAGAATGCAGAGCTTTGCAAAATCATAGCTTTTGAACTAATTATTATTGGTTTATTATCGAAACACTCCTTTAGAGGCAAGAACAATAAACTAATTACATAAAAGAGATTTCAAGAAATTAAAATAAATGAAAAAACTCCCTAGATGTTCCGCCAGTTACTAACTAGCTTAGAAATAACAGTACTCTTGGAAGACATGTACCTGGTCTTTCTATACCTTATCTCTAAAGTAAAAGATAAGCTATTGGTTTTGTATCAGGTCCTGAAAAAAGCCAGCTACCACTACACCCAACATTATCTCCTGATCCCTTTCCATAGCCACCTGCACACACTGAAAATGACAAATGACAAGAGGCAACACTGGCAACACTTCATGTTACAAGAGAAGAAGGGCAATAGCCCATCACCTCCATTTTAAATTTCCATCCAAAAGCTACTCTCATCCCCTGGCAATGCAGTATCATCTTACATAAGCTCTTAGAAGCAATATCTGATCAACGGGAACTGTTGGAGGAATTTCCATTTCAGCGGTGACTGGAAGATACTATTAACCAGCACAGAGCAAAACACCACCCAAGCTGCTTCGTCTTAGTTGAGCATTCCTGATTCCAATCCCCGAAAGAGCAGAATAACTTGGGATATAATGTTTCTTGAGCCATGGGCTGACACCGAGTTCCTTTGCTGACACTACCGTCATGAGATCTCCTAAGACATGGCCATTTCTCCACAGTGACCCCCAAGAACAGATTTGGCAGGATGTGGCCTGAAGCCATGTCTCAGGCCCCAGGCCCTACCAGTCTCTTCAATAGCTGCAACATAGTAGACGAGACTGTATTTTTCTGGAGTCGGGTCAATCTGGAAGCAGACTGATCAATATAGCATAAGCTAGGAAAAGTTCACAAATTCAAATATTTGAAGTTATCTCTAAAAAAAACCCAACAAATATTTTAATAAGTATAATCTGAACTGTTTCTACTAAACTAGGATTTGTAACTGATCTTGCCGATGTGAGCAATTTTTAACTCACTGACATATAGCTACAGCAGGACAAGAAGTGGTTTGTGGCAATCAGAATCAGAACAAGGCTTCAGCAGTAACATTCTTCTCCTTCAGCTGCAATAGGTCAGGGACTGCTCCCATATCTGGGAGGAGGGCAAGAATACCAAGGAGCTACGCTGCTGGCTGGCACCCTGGGCACAGAGTAATAACAACCCCTTTTCATGGACAAATCCCACCAACAGGCATTTATTTCTCTTTGGAACTGAAGCTGTCATAGTGATCAACACTGAAATCCACTGGCCAGACAGCCAAGAAACCGTCCTCCAAATCTTCTGTGACATTCAGGCTAAAGTCTGAACAGTTTCACTGCAAGAGCAGCATTTAATGGCACAGGTGGAAAAATCCAAAAGGGATGAAATATTAAATACACAAACACAAGTAAATTTTTGTAGCATCTTGTATGTGAAGAGTCCGATTTGCTAATCGTGCCAAAACAACTCTAAGTGACTAGCAATTCCTGGTTTGGATTGATCAAATAAAGATACAATTTTTTTCAGATAAAAGGAGAGCAGCACTGCCCAGGAAAAAAAAAAAATCCAGTAGCATAAAATAGACAAAAATCAAGGCACTCAAACTCTACATTATTTGTAGTACAGTTTATCAGGTTGGTTTGGGGGATTTTTTTTTACTTAATTCAAACACACTTTCCATGTTAAGAAGCAGAACAATAAGTTTCACTTGAATGCAAACTTTATAGTTAAAGATTTTCCGCATGTCACCAGGCTTAACACAGTGTCAGAAAAATCAAAACTGTCAGGTATTATGGTGCACATTTTTTCATTAATGTTAAAAGAAAGAAATATTTGCAATGTTACAACTGTCAAGGAAGTGAGTCAGAAATATATACTACGGGAAAAATTAAGAAACTAATAATTCACCATGTTAATCTAATTAATAGAGCTTCTCCATCTACACAAGACGACAACTAAATCAGACATGAAATTCATTAGCAAAATTATTTTACTTGACTACACATTCTCTTTTCTTCCCTCGTACCTAGATATCTGCCATAAGATGGCAGACAGAGGCTTTGAAAACCGTGGTGTAGATTTTAAACTGATTACCTAAAACCTAATGATTAATTAAAAAGTATTTATTAAGCATACATAAAACATTTTGAAAAGAAAATAAAAAACCAAAACAAGTGTTTTCCAGTAAGCACGTATGTTTGTGTCATGGCTGTAATGAAACATGTATTAGGTATGAAACATGGTTTCCATTTTGTTGCCCTGGAATCCATCCAAAGACATTTTATGTTGTTAGCTTAATTGTTCTCCTCAGCTGAGAAGCTGTGGAAAATATCTCATCTGAAAAAAATCTGTACCTAATGGACAACTATAAAAGATTTGCTAGACCTGTGGCTGACTACTTTATTAAAAAAAGTATCTGAGATTACTACTTATCAGATTATTTTTTTTAAATTAAACATGAATGTCAAACTCAAACCCAACTGTTTTAAGAGGTACCATGAATCATACAAATACATTATGTTGGTAATATTTTCTTTATCTAATAGATTTGTAGTGCTGTTTATGGTGCTCTGTTGGAACCAGGCCATCTGAACTAATAAGAATGTGTGACAAAATCATTATAAATGTATCATCTCCCTGATTTTATAGATATGAGAAACTTATATTAAGCTTGAAGAACAGTGTTCTGTATACCACTTTTTGCTAATAACCTGATTCGTGGGCAAGGATTGGTAAAAAAAAGAAAAATATGAAAGATCATACTTCTTTAATTTAATAATGCTTGGGTCTGCCCTTATGCAGAAATAGGTTGTCGAAGACTTGGTTAAGATTTTAAAGCCATCTATCATGAATCCCCAGATTTAAATTTTACTTCTGTAAAAAGAAAGTATAATAGAAAGACTGAAGACAACGTAACAAGGTTAAAATTTATCCACACTGTGCTTAAAAATTCATCCTCAAATTGCAAAGCTGCTAACCTCAGTAACAAGCAGGCAATGCGTAAAATCCTTCATACCTTTGTGCTGTAAACTATTTCAGTTATTGATTTGTTCCAGGAATCAACATGTTGCATTTAAACCATTAAGCCTGATGTAATTCTTATTATTTATAGCTAATCTTTCTTCTGATGAAGCCAAAGGAAAAATACTATCATGAATAAATTGATAAATCCAACCAGATGAGTTTGGAGACTTTACCATAATATGGTTTTTGTTTCATTAGTTGAGATTATTTGGTATATAGCCATCAATAGCTTCCATTTTGCTACCTTAATATATCATGCGGTTTGAAGACTCTGCTCTCTGTAAAGAGCCTGCAACTTGAAAATTCACATTGTTGATGCTCTGCTTATACATAAGCTTGTTGATATTCACAACCCATTGCAAGAATTATCTAGCTATTTTAACTCACCTTTGCCATCTGCGCTTGGACTCCACTAGCCTTTAAAGCAGAAACTGCTTTCTGAGCAGCTGCCGGGCTATCAAAGTCAACAAAACCATAACCTGGAATATAAAACACATTTCATTAACAAGACAACAACCAGCTTATAATCAAACAGTTCGCATTCTACTGGCACGGTTATCCAACAAGATTTTCTGGTTGGTGAAGAGGGACAATTTGAACTTCAGAGTTCTTCATGTAGTCCCAAAACAACCCATCTACCAAAGTCCTTCAACCTCAAACCGGTGGCGACCTACCCTAGTGAAACAAATCGATTTCCATGCTAATTCGCTATCAGGATTTTGTCAAAATTGCTAACAATAGTATGGTCTTTCACTTTGTGTTAGCTCATATGCATTTTCTAAGAGCAAATGTGACATCATCACTTTATTTCATGGACATCACTAAGTAAAGCATAATCTGCTAATTTTTCTAAACTAAATTCATAGTTTAGTTTGAGTACGTGAACATTAAGCCTCTAAGTTACATGTCATTTACTCAAAGCTGGGAGACGAATTCAGTCTAAAAAGATGCATATCCACTGTATTATAACCCAGTTTTTGGTTAATCAGTTACTTCACTGTATTTCCTATATAATGCAAACACAATGCATTGTATTTTGCGCATAATGCAAAGTTAACTGCAATTGACTTCTATATATTTGCAGTAATTCCTTTCCTTATTCTGATCAACAAATACAGCTAATGGATTCCAGGACATCTGAACAGCAATATACAGCCTTTACAGATGCTGACCTTAAAGGCTGAGATTTTTAAGGCAGCCTGGGAGTTTGATGCTCAAGTCTCACCAAAAGACAGTCAGTTTGGAAGCTACTTCCCCTAGATGATATTGCAAATCTCAATTCTGCATTTTTCAACCCTCTTCCTTCCCTCTAATCAAGAGCCTCAAATATTAAAGAAATCCCTCTCCAGTGTCTAAGTTGAGTTAAAAGAAAAGAAACAAAAAAATCCTAACAATTTAAAAAGCTCTAGAGGAGTAGAAAATGCAATTTCTTCAGAAGGTAATCGTATTCTCATACAGAATGTCTACGCTACGGACAAAAACGTTGTGTAAAAATATACCTGTACCAGCTTTAAAGTCCTTAACTCCGGAAAAACAACTTGAGCAGCCTTGTACATCAGTGCAAGCTTATTTAACCTGCCAAGAAACTGAAGAAAGCAGCATATTGTTCTGTGTAACATGTGGTGTTGCGTGCTGTTAAATCTTGACATGAAACTCATATCAAAATTTTGCACTGGCAAGGTAAAACTAGCTTTCCATACCCAAAACTAGTTTTCCGTGACAGCCCAGGTTATCAATACCACCACACTGCAGGGTGCAATACAGACATGGTTACATACTGATACCACGCATGCCATCAAAGCTGGCTTGGCCATCTTGTAGATAATACATAAACTCAATTACTTGTTCCCCCAACTAGTTAAAAACCTATAGTGTGTCTTTTTGGCAAGAGCCAGAGATGCTTTCAATCTTTTGGTTAAATTCCAGTTAGATAGCTGCAATTTCAATGAGATGCAGTGAGCTTCCATGTAGCCTTAACTTGCTGTATGTTGTTACAGCAGACTGTTTAGTTACTGTCTTTCAAAAGCGAGATCTAAAATGTATACTGTAAAAGTCAGCTTAAATCCCTTAAAACATTAATGTGAGAATTTCTGTATCACTGATATATACTGAAGTCTTCAGGAATATACATAGATGCATATAAGCTGGGTAAAAAAAAAAATCTAGAAATTTCTGTTTCAAAACTGTCAGCATCCCTTTAATTGCTTAAGAAAGGGAGCTAAGAAGCTATGTTCCCGGCCTGTTTCCAAGTTTTGCATAAAACCTGCATCTTAGCTAATGATGAACTCTCCTCTCCTGCCTATCAGCTTTACGCTCATTTGTGTACTTTACGCGTATTAACACTGCTAAATCAGCTGACTTAATTCTCCACTTTGCTTAATTGTAAAAAAATAGTCTGAAATCTGACATTTCAGCATCTGCTACCACACCTTCTCCCACCATGCACATTGCTGGGATATGATCTCACTGTAATTGCAATGAGTGATAAAAATCAGTGAACTGATGTACACAGCTCATCTAAAAGACTTGAAATATTTTTTCCAGCTGCAATCACTTTGGTGAAAACGAACCCTCTCTTTGCTCCCAATAAGTTCTGTTTCATATAACAAAACATAATTAGGGGGCTGAAACAGGTATTTAAGTGCTGCTTTAAGCTACTCTAATCAATTGAGGCTATTTCCACAATATGCAATTTTTTCAGATGCTTAGTACAGTTGAAAGGTCTTCTGTAAGCTTCCCTAGTTTCTGCAGGTAAAAGGAGAAAAGCTGCTTTTAACTCCATTTTTGTTTTTAAAATAGAGATGAACTGCCAGCCAGCACTGTGCATGTCAGCTTCACTCTGGAGTGGCTGTACCACTGACATAGGCTTGTCTGCCAGCTCCTCTGGAAACAAATACATTGAATACACTGACCATGGGCGAGAGTAAGACTCATTCAGGAGTAAGAATGGAAGAAGAAGAAAAAAAGTTGAAAGCACTTGAAAATTCAACATTAGTGTATTTTATAGATTCAATTAGGACTTTCAGATGAATGTAATATAAAGGCAAGCATACATACCTTTGCATTTGTTTGTTGTCTTATCCAAAATAGCCTTCGTGGATACAATTTTCCCATACCTAAAATGTACAACACATATGTAAGGAAAACAAGGGAAAAACATCCTAATAAAACAGATAAACAAGTCACATTATTTTATAACTGATTACTCTTCATTTTTAACAGAACAGAATACACTATATAATTGTATAATGAAAACTGATTTGTAGATAGAAGTGACAAAAAAACCCAAGCCAAAACAAGTCAAAGAAAGTGCTTTACAGAGAAGGATACAACAGAGTTGTATTCAGAACACTCAAATAACTTCACTTGCAAAGTGATAGTTACTGAAGGATGAGGCCCATTTGCAAAGTAGTCTTCCTCTAAAGAACATTTAAATACTTGTTTCAGTGTAGTTATCACTCTGTGACCAGTTTGAAGTACCTTCTGTTTATTCGATGAGTTATTGTATGACTTTAAATAGTTACAGGGGTGCAAACCTGGAACAGTATCCACTAGGTGTTGGCTTTCCTAGTGTATCTGACACTGCAAGCATCTAGGATGATAGGAAATAGAACTATCCATCCATCGCCTAAAAATGTTCAATGAAATGTCAATGAAATCCAATGCACACCTATATATAATGCCCGAAGCTGTAATAAAGCAATAGAAATTGCACCTAACAGTTGGGCCAGCTACTTCCTTATTAGTGCCACTTATTCTCTGAATGTGTCATTCCAATTAGAAAGCTCTAAATCTTTTCAGTTAATACTTTTCAAACTTTCTCCAGAACTTTTCAGAGTGCAGAGTAAATGTACACGTTATAAATGAGAGAGGCAAACTGTTCAGGGACAAGCGCCCTTCAAGATCCACTCAACTCTTCAGTCCTGAATCACTTGCACCCAGCATTATATCTGATGGCCAGTATTCTCCACCCCTTATCACCCTCCCTAAGCTTCTTAAAGTGAAGTTACATAATCCTTTGGGGGGAAAAAAAATCCCTGAAGGATGATCTTGTCTCCATCACTGTTTCAGTTGTTCAAAGCGTAGAAAATGGTTGTGTTAAAAACCACAGCACTGGGTAAGTACATAAATGAATTAACTGCAACCCTTGGCCAGTTTGGTCAAGCAGAGGAGTCAGGGATTGGCTATGGAGGGTGCTTGCGCACAGATGCCTATGCACACCAGCCCATGAACATGTGTCTGCCTGTCTGTTCTTCACAACCACTTCATGGACCGTCTTCCAATGTGCAAGACCACTACTGATTTAATTCACTGTCCTAGATAGCATGGCTTCTGCAAAGAATCAGCTGCCATGGAAGACTGCCAAGAAGTTTCAGCAGTATGAGTCTAGGAACAATTCAGAGAACCAATATAACCATAGCAGCTACTACCAGGATTTCTCCTACGATTTTCCCTGTGAATAGTCCTCCCAAGTACTAACTCTCCACTCACGCCATGAAGCACAGAAATGCAGCATACCCCACCTCAGCCTGGACAGAAGGATGCATTCCCCTCCTTGCTCCCACTGTGTGGTCTGATATCAGAGGAAATGACTTCTTGCAGTTCCGCATAAGTGCTTCCTTCAAATGGTGACCATCATGAAAATCTACTTCCTTCCTCCTGAATTCTGCACTCCTAATACTGCAGTTACCACAGGCTCCTGCATTCAACTGCTCATTTGTTAGGTGCAACTGCAATCAAGACCCACCAGAAATCAATGAGCTATAAAACATATCAATGTCATTCTGCAAACATATATTGCCTGCTTACAAAAAAGTAATGTAGCATGCAAGAGAAAACTTATGTTCCAAAGACGTTTATGATATTAGGCATTACCTGAAGACCATCATTCCTCTCAAAGTTCAAGCAGACCTAGCTGTTTTAGGCACCCAGACACCCCACTGAGGCTACTCTTCTGCTCCAAAGCCTTACTGCCTACTTGGTGGGACTTGCTACCTAAGGCAGAGCACACCTCTTATGGTTGGCAGAATCACTTGTACAATGATTGAGATTGCTCATTTCCTCTTCTCTGAAGCAATCTTTTAAAATATGCTTTCTTTCAAATTAAGTGCTAATCTTCAGAATTAACAGCTACTGTGGTTGGTGACAAGCAACTAGGTATTCCTTATTAAGTAACTTTTTCTCCTAAAACAAACATCAAATGAATGTTCAGCAGCAATAAAGAGGAGGGGTTGGATTGTTGTGCGGGTTTTGTTGTGGGGTTTTTTGTTGTGGGATTTCAGGGTTGTTTTTTTTTTTTTTGAGTGCTATTAACACATTCTCTCTTTAGTCTGAACTATCATTTGAGATGGGAAAGACGTTTTCAGCTTTGTATCTGTTTTCCATACAGCACTTTCACCAATGTCAACTAACACATTAAAGAAAAGAGGGTTTGGGTAAGAGGCAGGTAAATAATTGCCAGGGTGCATGAATTATGGCATTAATAGGGGTATGTTCAGCAACATTCTGCATACAAGTCTACAAGTTATAGTTACAGTACAGAACACCAATACAAACATATATTTGGATGAGATAAAGAAGAAACTTTCTGAAAAGCCAAGTTAGGAAGATAAGCAGTACTGCAACTTAATAGAATAATGGTTACTGCTGCACATTACACATTCTGTGCAGAAACTAAAGAGTAGCCTCACCTATTCAGTTGCCTTAAGAACATCTACTGCCAGGCAAACTGAATGTCAAAACACAGCCTTATACCTTTGTCTTAGATACTTCTAAAGTGGAAGGCTTGAGACGAAGTACCAATTTTAAACAACCACATTGTTCAGCAATGCAGTCAAACCCAGGGCAATAATCACACAGACAGATTTATTATAAATAACTAGGAATACTTTCAACATTTAAAACATCTCTGAAGCCTAATTTTGGTGACCTTCATGATGATGAAAGAAAAGAACCCTTAGAAAACTAAGTAGATGGGTCAAACTGAACCAGTGTTTATTTTTGTCCCTTCGTACATCTGCTGATATAATGAACACTCTTGCAAATGTGAAGGTGATAAGATGCCATCATGAGCATGACAAAGAATGGGGAACGAAGTAGCTTGAAGTCTCTGCCACAAGTGATATTTTGAGTGTTGAGTGTTGAAGGAACTTATCTGTGTGTGCATTAGGGGAGGTACAATAAGAACAGGCAGTGAGAGACTTGATATGGGTTGTCTGGAATGAATTGTTCAAATCTTTGTCCACAATAGCTTAATGTAGTATACCTCATACCACCAAGCTCCCAGTGCTTCCCGTTGTAGTACTCTCAAACTGTCCTTCAGGTTGTACTGTGAAGGGTTTCTCTAACACCTGATGTTGACTCAGACACTAACATGCTGTAAGGATCTCTGCTACCACAGAAAGTTCTGACCTTTTACAGCTGCTTAGGTCTTCCATCCAGAACTTTTCATATCTTTGTGCTGAAAATGAGAAGTGCTCCCTCTTTTGCCTAAGTCTAGCCCAGCCGTAAAAAGAGCATTCCAAGAGATCTTATTACCTCTTGCATTACTCCTCTGCTACGTAGAAACAAGGCTGCATATATTCTGTGTTTATTCTAGATTAATTTTTATATCTTAGCATCTTATCACTGTCCTTCATGGAATGCTTTTTATTTCTAAGAGCCAGAATTATGTGGTGAAACCAGGCATGGATTTCATAACATGTAAGTGGCTCTGAGTATGTGAACTCACTATCAAGTGTAATTGTGAAAGGAAAGAGAAACTGGCTGAGCATAAATTTCAGTAGGGAGCCAATATTCTCACCAGGTGACCCAAAGACAAGAGAGAGCAAAACAAACAGGCAGATCCATCAAGGAGGGTCATGTGGGAGAGCAGATCAGTTAATCCTAAAATACATTGCAGTTGCTGAATGGACCCACATCAAAATAAACCTTAGACTAGGGTACATACCTAGAACAAATTGGATTAAGCAAATACTTCCAAAACAACTCCTGTATATCAACTGTAACACTAAAAAGAACACGAAGGTGGGGACACTTAGTCTGTAAATTAGTTTTTAAAAAGTAAAATCATTAAAATAAATCACTATATTAAAAAACCCGCTTCCTAATTCAAGCACGGTCTTATTTAGCACACAATATAGCCAATGGGCACCTTACATGTGCTCTAAATGCAGTAAATTCCTGCTTCAAAGGGAATACTACTATCCTTGAGTAAGAATCTAAATAAATGCACATAAAAACCATGGATTTCTGCAAATAAGTGATGGGCAACTTTTAAGACGGCATCCTCACATACCACACAATATTCTATTTTGAACAGTACGACTGAAAACATTTATGTGAAACCAGTGGCCTTAACAGCCAAGTCCCCACCACAGTGGGAGACCCAACCAAGTCTCCCACTTGTACAGTATGTGGAAGCCCAACCAATTCATCTCGACTGAGACCTTTAGAGTCAAGACACCTAGGCAGTCCATTGGAAGGTCTCACCTATGCTGTTCTCAGCTCCTCTATATCACCTGAGCAAAAGGAGAAAAAAAATTCCCTATAATTGAAGAAAAGAGTAAACGGAGTTGTCCGCAAGAGCAGACTTGGTACAGCTGGCTTCCATACCTCACTACTCTTCCAGCATTTAGGGCACTTCTAAGCCAACAGCACAGTGATGGGAACATAATCAGACCCAGCAATCTTTTCTACTGGATCAAAAAAACACTTGTGAACCTTACAAAAGATTTTATCTGGCTCCCATACCTCCCTCTCTCTGTTGCAACCTGGGAAAGTGGCGAGTGGTATACTGAACCTCAAGGTCTTGCTCCCTTTTAAGCTTAGATAAACACAAGGAGTTTTCATTTCTCCATTTCTCAAATTTCAGAAAATGGTTGTCAATACAATATTGCTAGCCCTTGCGATAGCCTACTCTAATCCTGCTATTTAATTATGGGTAAATGTTCACTTACAAAAACTTGATGGAATTTATTCAATCCAGCAGAATACTTAGTTTGGAGAACAGAACCCAACCATATGGTTTTAATTTTTAAATTCTTCTTCACCACATCTATGCCCGACTGTAGAAGGAGACATTGCTGAGAACATTTTGTCTGTATTTTGTTTTCTGTTGTTGGAAGACACACTGTTCTTTAAGAAACTTTTTGGAATCACTCAAGTCGCTTTATGGTCATTGTGAACCTAAAGACATGCTAACAGAACATAATCAGTTAAACTTTTTATATAAAGTTGCAGTTATATTTTTATTTGCAGTTAAGGAGTATCTATGATCTAGCTTAGTATAAGCTGTGTTTTAAAACTTATCTATTCATTTAATTTGCATAGTTCAGCAAAATCTCCAACATTAGCTTGAAATATTCAAGCACTGGGTTAATAACTCTGCCAGATGTGCCCCATTTAAAGCACTGGATCATATTTTTCACCATGTGCGTAACAGGACTTCCTTACAAACCTAAATTAAAGTTAGTGCACTCATGTGGTTTTGACACAAAGCTAGTTCCTTTCTTTCTTATGAATTGTTCCTTTGACTCTCCAGTACTTCAGAGAGAAAGATGGTATTTTCAAAAGATACAAATATCCAAGTAGTCCTTGTTGTCATTTTTAATCATATTACTTGAGACATAAATAATACCTCAAATAAATCAGAATTTATTATTATGGAAGCCAACTACTGGTTTTATTTTCTTTACACTGACTAAAATTAAATTTGGTCCATTAACATAAGGACTATTTTTGATGACATGGATCTGTGTACTGAAAAAAACCCCACATAAACCCATCATCTCCCTCAAAACCCAAGTCCCACAGATCTTTGGTTTTACTGACAATCCAGTAGTCTTACAAGCTGTTGTAAATTCTTCAAAAGATCAAGAAAGCTTTCTTCATAACCTCTCTACCTTTACTTCTTCATTTAAGTTTTGCATATTTGCGTTTTCAATAAGAATCAGTGGATAAAAGCATGTATCATTACTACGCAGCCACCAATAGTAGTACAAACTAGTATTACTTTGGTACAAATGACCTTTTCTTCAGGCTCAGTAGGTTCAAATTGCAGATTTCACTGAGAAGTACTCTAAAGTACAAAAACAGATGTAAAATCAGATATACTACTAGCTTTTACATTTACCCATGCTTAGAAGAACAGATGCTAGCATAGCAGGCATATACAATTTGGTGAAGTGTGAACAAATGCCTTCTCAGTTTCTTGGACAGTATTCATTTTAACAGATAAAAAGCAGTATTTTATGAATACATGTTTGGTTTATAGTGTACAGGCTCTACACAAATGTAACTAATTCATAGCTAAAAAGTACCAGTAACTGAAAACTCTAACGTGTAGCAGTGACAGACAAAGATCTTGGAGATTATTATTTTTCAGCTACCCATTTTGTTTTTCTTAAGAGCAGTTATTTCCTGGTATAGCCAAGGATGAGCTGTAGGGATAGGGAAGAAATGTTTTTAGAATCAGGAAATGTTTGCTTCCTCTTGCTTTGTGCAGATGTGAATAATCTCTATCCATTCTGTAGAAGCTGACAAAGTCAAGGGCAAAATTCCTGTTAGCATCCTACAGCTATTTTCAAGACATTTTGCAATGTTTTTTTCAATCACTACGCTCCTTTTTGCACAACAAACTGATTATCTTAAAGGCCCAACCCACTGTACAATGCCCTTTCATTTAGCACAACAGAGGAAAAGTGCTTTTTTAGTATCTCTAGGTATCTAAAATGTTTAAGACGTAACTAACACTAAAACAGCATTCCTAATGCAGCTTTCTAGTGCGTGCTAAACCAACAGACTTCCAATAATTCCCTGCAGAGGTGTTTTCTCCTTCAATCCTAAATCAACAAATAAAGCAATGGCACGTTTGTTCAGTTTTACTTTATAAGGTTTATAAGAATGTTGCAATATGAGAAAAAAAGTAGTACTATGATGAGACAATCACAGAGGAAAAGAAAAACAATTAAAATCCATGAAGCCTCCATCTACCAAAAAGCTTTTGATGTTGGAGGGGAAGGCTCTCATTTTTCCCTGGCAGGCCTCGAGAAGAACTCAACTGATGCTACTTTGATAAAACCACAACAGCAGAAGAATTTAAATAATGAGAGATTTAAAAACGTAAGTATAAAATCTTTACATTAGGGTTTGGTTTGGGTCTTTTTAGTAAATTTAAAAGAAAAAAACCAGGCAAATTCTCAAGGATGAATCTGTAACTTCTGTTCTGGGCTCTGACAAGTTTATCAGCATCTGTTGCCTCAGTCGCTCCACTGAAGATGTGAACACAGGTATTTGGCAGAATGATAATTAGTAATCACCCACTCCTCAGGGTGAAATCTTTTTCAAAGCCCTGAAACTTGGCCTTTTCTTGCTCAACTGAAACACGATTTTCAGTACTAAACACATCATGGTTAACATCTATTTAATCTTTCATAGGCTTGCGTGATAACAATGCTCAACTTGATGGCAGGGAGAGAGCAAAGGAACAACACTAGACACTGAAAAAGGAGAGATCAACAGCAGGAGAAGTGGCAGAGCCAACCTCCTGCCCTGCACAGGAGAACATCTTTCACATTTCATAGACACCTACAGATTCTCATCATCCAAATGATGCTTATGAAAGCCAGGATACTAACACACTGGTCCTAAATTTGTTGATTACATATCTGTTTTAACTGCAAAGACACAAGATGTCACATGCTGTGAAGAAAAATGGAATTTCAAGCAACAAACTGAGAAAAATGATCCCATTCACTGTTTCATGCAGCCAGTGCCCCTGCAGCAACCCAGCCTAACTTCTGACAAACTGAGGTGATTTAGCATAATCTCTGAACCATCTGCTGAGCTATCAGTTCAGTAGCCTTGTTACTTTACAGTTTATAGGTTAAGCAGGATAAACAATCAGAAAAACAAATGGATTTGCCTCTTTGGCACACTTAGAAGTACAAGTATTGTTTAAGTAATCATAGTTGACTTTCTCCTAAACTGAACAAAAAGAAAAGAAAAAATCACAGTAATGCAACCCCCAAGTGCCTGTTCTTTCAGAAAATAAAATTGTTAATGATCATCTTGACAGTTTATAAAATCATCAGTTCAGAAGAGCTCAGTAAATACTGCATAACTTATTGTCGCCTACACTTTTAGGAGATTTTTATGTTTACCCACTTGAAAATTCACGTTATTTTAAAACATGTGAGCTACATAGCATTACATTATGTTTTTAAACGTATGTTTGTAGGGACACAAATGTGGGTTGACACTAACAGTGTTGCTTCCTCCCAACGTTCTACTGTGCCCAGCTGGATCTGCTGTTTGTGAACAGGGCAGGCCTCATGGCAGAAGTGACAGTTGGAGGATATCTGGGGCACAGCAATCACGAGATGATACAATTCTCCCTTCTTGGGGCAGTGAGGAGAGGGGTCAGCAGAACTGCCACCCTGGACTTCTGAAGGGCAGACTCAGAACTCTTCAGAAGGCTGCTTAATAAAGTTCACTGGGAGGTGGCTCTAAAGGACAAAGGGGTGCAAGAGGGCTGGACGCTCCTCAAGAACGAAATCCTGGCGGCACAAGAGCAAGCCATCCCCATGTGCCGTAAAACAAGTCGTCGGGGAAGAAAACCAGGATGGCTGAGTAGGGAAAAAGATGGTTGATCTCAGGAAAAAGAAGAAAGTTTACGAGCTTTGGAAGAGCAGGCAGGCATCCCAGGAAGACTACAAGGGTGAAATGAGATCATGTAGGGATAAAATCAGAAGGGCTAAAGCCCATCTAGAACTTCAACTGGCCACTTTGGTCAAAGACAATAAAAAGCACTTCTTTAAATATATCAGCAGCAATAAAAGGACAAAGGAGATTCTCCCTCCCTTGCTGGGTGCAGAAGGGACTAGTGATGAGGGACGAGGACAAGGCAGAGGTGCTCAATGCCTTCTTTGCCTCAGTCTTTAACCCCAAGGAGGAATGCCCTAGGGATACTCAGCCCCCTCAGCCAGAAGATAATGGGAATGAAGCTCCAGCTGTTTGGGAGGACTTGGTTAGAGACCTGCTTAGCCAATTAGACATACACAAATCCATGGGGCCAGATGGGATCCATCCGAGGGTATTAAAGGCACTGGCAGAGGTCCTTGCCAAACTCCTTTCCCTCATGTACCTGCAGTCCTGGCTGACTGGGGAAGTGTCGCTCGACTGGAAGCTGGCAAATAAGCCCCATTTACAAGAAGGGTCGGAGGGAGAATTGGGGGAACTACAGGCCTGTCAGCCTGACCTTGGTACCAGGGAAGGTCATTGAGCAGATTGTCTTGAGTGCTATCACACAGCACGCGCAGGACAACTGGGTGATCACACCCAGTCAACATCGGTTTATGAAAGGTAGGTCCTGCCAGACCAATCTGGATCTCCTTCTATGACAAGGTTGCCCAGTTACTGGACGAGGGAAAGGCTGTGGATGTGGTATACCTGGATTTCAGTAAAGCTTTTGACACCATTTCTCACAGTATTCTGATTGAGAAACTGGCTGCCATCGGCGTGGACAGGCACACCCTCTGCTGGGTAAAAAACTGGTTGGATGGCTGGGCCCAGAGGGTGGAGGTAAATGGAATTAAACCCAGCTGGAACCTGGTCATGAGCAGCGTTCCCCTGGGTTCAGTGCTGGGTCCAGTCTTGTTTAACATCTTTATCAATGATCTTGATGAAGGCATTGAGTGCACCCTTAGCAAGTTTGCAAACTGACTGCAAGCGTTGATGTGCTTGAAGGAAGGGAGGCTCTGCAGAGAGATCTGGACAGGCTGGATCAATGGGCTGAGACCAATGGGATGAGGTTCAACAAGGTGAAGTGCAGAGTCCTCCATTTAGGTCACAACAACTCCATGCAGCATTATAGGCTTGGGGAAGAGGGCTGGGGAGCTGCCTGGAGGAGAGGACCTGAGGGTGTTGGTTGACAGCTGGCTGAACATGAGCCAGCAGTGAGTCCAGGTGGCCAAGAGAGCTAACGGCATTTTGGTCTGTATCAGAAACAGTGTGGCCAGCAGGACCAGGGAGGTGATTGTGCCTCTGTACTCAGCACCTGTGAGGCCACACCTCGAGTACTGTGTTCAGTTTTGGGCCCCTCGCTACAAGAAGGACATTGAGGTGCTGGAGCATGTGCAAAGAAGGGCAACGAGGCTGGTGAGGGGGCTGTGGAATAAGTCCTATGAGAAGAGACTGAGGGAATTGTGGTTGTTTAGCTTAGAGAAGAGGAGGCTGAGGGGAGACCTCATCACTGTGATAGGGTGGGTGCTGCTCTCCTCTCGCAAGTGACAGGATGAGAGGGAACGGCTGAAAGTTGTGCCAGGGCAGGTTTAGACGGGACATTAGGAAGAATTTCTTCACTGACAGAGTGGTCAGGGATTGGAATAGATTGCCCAGGGAAGTGGTCGAGTCTCCATCCCTGAAGGTGTTTAAAAGACTGGTTGATGAGTTTCTTAGGTATATGGTTTAGTAGGGAGAACGGCATAGTTGGACTTGATGATCTCAGAATTCTCTTCCAATCTTACAATTCTATGATTCTATGAGTTTGATGACCAACATGAGTGAAAAAGTGCTCCACTTCTTTCTTACAAATTACGTGGCACTGTTCTTTGAGAAAAATATTGGAGAATTAGTGGCATATGAAGTGATGTGTGTAAATTAGACTGAATGGTTTAAAAACCAATTTGCTGCTATTATACTTCTAATACAATATATTGTAATATATACGCAGCACTCATTGAAAGCATTATAGAATTTTTTTTTACCGTAAGACAACGAACTGAGGACAATTCATATCAAAACTACTTGTGTAGCTATTCAGTCATAAAAAAACCCCTCAGAACTATCATAAATCAGTATTATCAGTAAATGCTATAACATTAGGAAAAAATCAAGACAGCTGCCTCTCAAGTCCTGTCCTAAAAAGCAGGCTGCACTTTCTAATCTGTTCATTCAGCACCATGTCTAGCAAAGCAGACTCTGGAGAATCCTTATTTGACAAAAAGAGATAATCAATTAAAAATATATTTGGAGTTCTTGGCTAACACACTTTTCAGTACCACAAACCATACTTACAAAAAAATAGCAAAATCTACATTTTCTGCAGGAATTTGCTTGTGCCATCTACTGACAAATTATTCAGGTATTCAGGAAGGGTTTACGGTTTCCTCCACCTACAAGATTGGAAGAAACAAACCATGCTGTTTTAAGAAAGCAAATGGTCTCACCTTTTTGTTCTCTTATCCTACCACTACAGAATGGACACAAATTATGTGTAGGTTAAGAGTAAAGCACTGAAAAAAAAAAAATGCACATTTCACACACAACTGAAAGCAAAAACTGAAGCCATATTCTTTGAAAATAAGTTATTATCGTTCCTCTGGCTCCCAGAAAAAAACATAAATAAATATGAGAGCACAGAGTTTCACATAGCCATGAAAGATACAGGGTTTTTTTAAATCATAATTCATTTGCAAGCAAAATAATAAAGTTCCACACAGGTTCAAATTACAAGTCTGGAATATTATCTCTAGCAATATCTCAGGAATATTATGTCTAGCAATTTCTTTAATCCTTTTTTTCATACTGAGAAATGAGCACTAATCAAGACAATGATTTGGGAAGATGAGCAATTAAACCAGATGAATGCTAATAAGTATTTATAAACCAAGCTCTTGGCAGGTCTGCAGACAGGCATGTATTGATTTACTGCTGCTAGCTGTTTTAATCTGAAAGTAAGGCCGTATTTCTACACCCAACCATAAATCTTGGCAAATTTCAATCTCACCAATTTTGCAGAGCCTACACTAACAGCTTGAATGAATAAAACCAAGAAGACATAAGAGAGCAGTTCTTGTTATTCATAATTTATAAGCCCTTTCTCTTCCCTGCGCTAAACAGTACAGATGAGCTTAGGAGCATAAATTAGTCTCTCTACCTGAAGACCTTTTATTTTTCAATTCCTCATCCTCCTGCATCCAAGAAAGCCAAACTCAGTCATTGTCAGTGTATGATGTATTGTCCTTTATTTTGGCTTTTCCTAAGCATATTATATTTCTTTTTCTTGTGGGAGGGAATTAAGGACAAGGCAAGGGGAAAATAAAATTATTTATCAACATTTTCCAATACTTTTTTCCCTGTTTTAGTCAGAACAATATAAATCAAAAAGCATTATTCTGGTTACAGTCATAGCTACTGTGAGAGTATATCCTATCTGGGATAGACAGACACCTATTAACACTACAAGCTTGTATACTTGCAGAAGATTACTCTTTAATTTATTCTTGCATATTAATTTCACTTCTAGTGAAGGTTGCTAACCAAGTCTTAGACTCTTTATTGAAATAAATGATGCCACAAGAAATATGCTGGCAGTCTTGAAAACCATGAGACTGGAAATTGCCAAAGTACAAGAGCATTTTTCAGCCACACCCTATTCACTAAGCCCTGATCCACCTATCAACTCTGAACCACAAAAACTGTCTCACTTATTGTGTAAATTACATACATACGGATATAAGAAAATACACACACATACATATACACAAACATATAATACTTTTTCTTTTGTTTATCTTGTATGGAAGATGCTTGGTCACTGGAGTAACACCTGTCATTGATAACTTTTTAAAAACATGTCAGTATTTTTGTATGTTTTTCCTTCTGTTTTTGTAATACTAAAACAAAGTCAACAGGATGAATCCATGACCTAGCCTGCTGGGTTAAAATGCCTTCCATAAAAACGTACCTATTTGCTCTTACATACATGTTGTACTAATTTAACACCACATCTTGGGAAGTGCTGGCTGCCTCTCTCCTGTTTGGAAGGCAGAAGAGGAAAAAACCCAATACATTCAAATAACTTCCAGACTCTCTGAACCGCATTTTAACAGTGGTTCTCTTATGAAAAACTCGTAGCATCACCCTGATTTCAGTAGTTATTCTATACTGGAATTAAAATTTCATAATAAAGAAACTGCGCAATTAATATTAGAGTCTGATCTCCTTTAATTTCTGGTAACTTAATGTCAATCATACTAGAACAGCTTCAAACGGACATATTCAAAATCACTACTAAGCTTTCCAGAGGCCATGCCCCCTTAGTAGCATACCATGTAGACTTTACCCCTATTTGAATCTGCTTCTCTGGTCTCAAGTCCCAGCTGTGCTGAACAGCAAATAACTATTTCAATAGGGAAAATGGTTGTGCTAAAGTAGTCCCCCCCAGGGGTCAAAATACTTCAGAAGGACATTTAAGTGGCTGTATGTTATTGAGTAGAAACATCAGCTCACATATTATTGATTATAACTGCATAGCTCTGTTGAAAAGATGTCTGAAGCAGTATTAACTGCTGAGATAGAGACAGAGGAGTGTTACACATTAAAAAAATACTATCCATCTGTTGCCAAATTTTAGATACATGAGAAATCACAAGCTGTAACACAAAATCTAAAGTGCAACCTTTGCAGCTGATGCGTCAGGGTCATTCAGTGACATTTCCTCTGTTTCACACTGCTTAAGACAGACAGTCTTTTGAATATTGATGGAAGCAAGCAGGAGGCAGAGTTTCATTTCTGCAGTTTTGCAAAGAGAATGTAATAGACACTTACCTGGAAATTTTCTTCTGGTAGCATAAATATACCATTTTCTTTAAAACCCCATTAACCTGTTCTGATCCCATAACTACAGCAGCTAGCCGAGTACAACTGAAGTCTTCTGGAACCACCTGACAATTCAGCCACTCTCAGTCCTGAGCTGCAGACAGACCTGCAGTCGCAGTGCACTGTGCACTACCAGGTTGTCATGTAGATTGTACCCAAGCTGGCTGAAATCAATGTTCTCTCCTGGGCCCTCATTTCCGGTATTTTGTGTTTTTTTTTTTTTTTTGTATAATGACTACATCAAATGCTACACCAGGGGAGGATAAATCCAGTCTTGCAGACGGCACTCTGGCTGGTGTCCATCAGAAAGTGCTTAGACTGATGTGCTTGGATTTAAGTGCTTCACAGTGAAGAACATACAAGGCAGGTTAATCCTGGCCTAGCACCTGTGCAAAGGGGTGACTTAAGACTGAGTCAATTAGGCCTAAAGAAAACAGGGATCCTCCAGCTGGCTGTGTCAACCACAAGCTTGGATGGCATCTACATTAAACAGATGAGGATCCAAAGTTTCTTAAATGTAGCAGCCGTGGCAGTTTCCCAATCTCATAGCAACAGCAGCCATGGAAAGGACTATTCATAAAACACTCTTAAAAAGCCAAGGAAAAAACACACAACCACTGCACAAAGAAAAGCCCAAAGTCAGTGAAGTTATTTCTGTATTGCATTTCTCGAACGGATTCAACAACACATGCCAACAAGGAAGCTTGTACAACATGGTCACATTTTTTCTGGGCTTTACAGACCTTTTTTATTATCAAGAGCTTGAGATGATCACTTCTTTGCCTGCAAGCAGGCAGCAAAATGAACTTTTCTCCTCGAAGTGATATAATGCTGTATGAAAGAAGCCGTAGCTTCTACTTGAGGATGAATCTCAAAATTTACGCTTCAGATACTAAAATAGTTCCTTTACTGACTTTTCCCACCAATTTATCTAAACAAAACGCTGAAACAAAAAAAAACTGACAACTTGAAATATTTTGTATGAAAACCACTCCGAAGTAGGAAAATGTAATGTTTACAACTATCACACAAAAAAGGACCAAAAATACAAAGAGGCAATGGCTATATCCAAAGACAGAAAACAGCTCATCAGTAAAGGGTTAAACAGTATCTAGGTCACTCTACAGTCTTTCCTGCACACCCTCAGCTCACTGTGTATCGGAAATGCTGTGTGGGAAGGCCAAGGAACTAAACTCAGAGACCAAGTATGACTCAGACTGCAGAAATTTAATGATACTTTTTTTTCCCTCTTAAATTATCCTTGGGATTAAAAGAATCCACACCCTCAACATGAGACCAAATCACAGTGAAAAAAAGAAACCACAAATTCACAGACCTTTGAGTCAACAGAAGTCATCTAGAAGCAAATTAATTATTAATGGTAAAGGACTCGGACCTTTCCTATAACATACTATATGGTCAAAACAGCAGAAGGTGAAGAATTTAAGCCCCAGTCAGATGTTCTTCTGAAAGCCCTAGTGGGGATGATCTCAGCAATAAGAATGTTGGAGAGAACTGACTGCCAAAAAAATAAATGAGAGCTGTCACAGCCAAACGCTGATCTCTACCACTGGAGGAAAGCAACTGGAGAGAAACAGCCTCATTTCCTCCACCACTGCAGGAGCTGAACTCAAAAGTTGTCAAATATCTTTGGCACAAGCATGAACATAAGATTGATCCTGAAGAAGGCAGAACACCAGCAATGCAGGTACAAACACAAATGCAATCAAACTCCTGAGGAACAATCACAATTTGTGCAAATTCTGTCCCACTGAACAAAACAGAAGTTTGGAAAGGACAAGAATGAGCAGAAGAAAACACTGCCCTGAGAAATACTCCTTCCTGACTACGATATAAAATTATGAACATTTACTCTTTCCTCCGCACTTCAAGCTGCCTCCTTCCCCTTCACTTAAGGAAAGGGCAAAAAAGGCACAGTAGCTATCACAAAAAGACGACCAAAGCTAAAATGCTGTAATGGCATTAAAATGTCTTTTATCACAGGAACTTGTAAATTCTCATCCAGGGAAACAGAAAATAATTTCCCCTTTTTCATGGCAAAAATTTAACTAGCTTTGTTGTGGCAATATAAAGAACAGCGAATCTCTTTTTCAGATGGACTTTTATTAATATATTGTAAAGCACATGACGAGCCAATTATAAAGAACTGAGCTTCTGGCTTTACAGCTATATATTCAAATGTATTTTGCTCTGTTTCTAATTCAATGATTTTTTTTTTAATTTCATGACAAAGTAACTAACAACGTTCCCAAAACCTATATCCACTATATAAACATCACTAGAAGGCTTGGCCAGCAACTTGTCACCTTCGCAATTAAAGTTTTGCTGCTGCCCACCTTTCTGCTACAAACATGGAGAAGTCCAAATCCCTCATCTCCTCTGATCAAGTGAATGATTTGGACCCAAGTGAGTTCAAGTGAGTATACAGTGTCACTTGATTGGTAAGTTTTAAGTAACAAGAGGGCACCACCTCTGGCAGAAAGATCAAAAGACCCACCACAAATGAAGCAGCAGTCCTATGTTCCATACAAATTTAGAGCAGTTCAAATGTTAAATGGGAAACAGTTCATTAGCAACAGTTAGGGCTGTCCCCTCTTCCTGGGAAGGCCGTTCTTTTCAAAATACTTAATGATATTTGTAAAAATGCATAATTCAGAGCAAGTCTCAGACTTCAAAGAAAATGAACAAATATTTAACTGAATAATTAATAAAATGGGTAGAAAAGACTTCAGAATTTCACATGGAACAAAATAACATCCAATTCACTTGGGAAGAGAAGACTGCGAGAGGCTATAGTATATTTTTATAATGTCATAGCTCTGAATATTTGGAAGATGTTCAATAAGAATTGATCCTAGACATTAGGAAGAAATTCTTCACAACAAGGGTGGTGTGATACCGGCACAGGTTGCCCATGAAAGTTGTGGATGCCCCCTCCCTGGAAGTGTTCAAGGCCTGGCTGGATTGGGTCTTGAGCAGCCTGGTCTGGTAGGAGGTGTCCCTGGCCATGTCAAGGGGGTTGGAACTGGATGATCTTTAGGGTCCCCTCCAACCCAAATCATTCTACGATTTTATGAATCTAATTTACATAATGAAGAGTACCTTCATGCTGAGGCCTTGGTATGATGATGAACTGTTTGAAATGGCAGTCCTGGCGAATAGTCTTTCATTCTTGCTACTGTACCTCTGTATCACAATATGAAAGCCCTGAAACCTCTCAGTGACTAAAAGGAAAATGGAGTAACACTTCCCCACTCAGTATTTGAGATCTTTGAAATACAGCAAATAGACTTTTGGCAACAAATAAAAAAAGCTTTAACAATAAAGACAAAGTCTGCCACACAATAAACACAAGCAGCTTCAAGTGCAGCAAATGTATGCAGTTGAATACAAGATATTTGGAGGACAAAAACTGCAGATGATTTAGAAACACTGTTTCAGATCACACTATTACAAACAGCGATGCGGGGAAGGAAATGCACATAGCTAAGTCAGCTCCACTGGATAGCCCACCACCCTGATACCCTCAGGGCGTTGAAGGGAAACAATCTCTCTGCCAAACAGCTTTGCCAGAACTCAGTCAGGGCATTCAGACTGAATAAGAGGAAGATTTCTGCCTTGGGGTACTGCTCAACTACAAGCTGAAAAGAAGAAAAAACCCCAAAACAACAAAACAAAGAACTAGAAACAGCAGCATTTATCTGGCACTGTGCAATTAGGTAGCTGAAAAGCTCAGCCTCCACTATCAAACAAAACCTAAATCCAAGCTATGGATTGCTAAACAGTTTGAAACTCCAACACTGGCTGAGAAGCTGCAGGCTCCTCCAGGTGCTCCATGCTTCCCAGAATCAGATCTTTGTGAGCACACTGCAAACAACAAGGAGTCAAGCTTGCCATTGTCTTAGGGGCATAGGTAAGTGTTCTACATCGGGCTTGTTAACACACCAATTTCTGGGCAATTTTTCATACCAGCTAAATAAAGTTATGTCCTGAGTTGTAAACCTCTGCTTCTCACTGGGCTCAAAAAGCTCTTCAGTTACTATCAGGAGACACCTTGAAACCAGAAATAAGAAGGTTGGCTCTTTTTCTGGTGTTGAGATCATTTTACTTCTGACATTTAGGGTTTGCAAATAAGAGATTTGAGATTTTTGCAATATTTGTATTACCCTGTATGAAGCACCTTTTTCCCCTCTAGTTTTAGATCTTCTATTAATGTAACACTTATTTCACAACTGCATTCACTCAGACATTAAAATCCTTATTAATGCATCAGAATAGTTGTTGGTATTTTGACAGACTTGTGAAAGCTTGTTAGTGATTGTATCTAAGCCAAAAAGCAGCACTAGGATTTGAAATATTGATAATGTGCAAGGTCTTAAGTCAACAATGTTCTCCTAGGCAAAAATTCTTATCAGTATTGTCTTTTAGAAGATATAGTAGATACAATCACACAACTGCACAGAACAGAGAAAAATCCCCACATTTTTGGCTAATATACTTCAGTTAGGATTGCCAAAATGATAAACTAAATGTAATTATTAATACTAAAAAAAATCATGAAACAACACAATGTTTATCTTGGGGGATTCCTCTTGTGGCAATAAAGCAATAGATTAAAAATTTTATACTCTTTGGGGAAAATCAGAGATTATAGCAAGAGAAGAAACGGTAGGACAGAAGTACAAATTGTAATATATTTCTTCTACTCAAATTGATTCTGTTAATGATTAACTCAACTCACACAGGTTATTTCAAGTGGAATATCTGTACTAGTAGCAGTGTCAAAACAGACCGCTAATCAAAATCTTTTCTTTTTGTTTTGCACTGGTGTTTTTTGCTCTATGTCCATGTATAACATTATCAACATTCAAATTAAAATTTTACTTTTTCCAGGCACTACACATTAAAATGATCAAATGTTAATTCTTCTCCCAGAGCCCTTTAGAAATTGAATTTTCTACAGGGTTGGTCTGAGTCTTGAGTAAGGCACTGCTCAAACTGAACTGAGGCCACTGACATTTTTTGAATGACATTTTAGGGTAGAATATTAGGGTAGATGTTGTGGGACAGGATAAGCAGTGATTTTTCTCAATTACAAGATTCTTGGAGGTAGCAAGATCTGAACTAATATCTGCTATGGATGTTTATTTTCTGGGTTGCATACAATTTGGAGGTGTCACTTTCTCAACCTTAAATGCAACTTGGCCGGAATGTGGGCGAAAAAGTTTGATAGGTTACCAAAAAAAAACAAACCCCAATCCACCTGGTCTTCTAATGCATCAACATCAGACGGGTCATTTTTTCATTTCAAGGAGTCAACACTACAGAAATCAGAGCTAAGCAGAACTAACCTTTAGCAAACAAAGTCAAGACTTCACGAGATTTCTGTGAGTTATGTGAAACTACATTAGACATTATCTGTTTGCAAATACTGACCCCATTTTCTACGCTGAATGGTATCCTGAGAAAACAAGCACGTTTAATGTAAGCACGCTTGGGCAGAACTCAGACTCTAAGCTGATTCAGTTCTTAACTGGTTTCTGACTGAGCGATCTCTAACAGAAAATACAGGTTTTGGCATCTGTACCACAGAACTCACTGAAAAGCCCGATTAAGACTCGACATTTTCAGTAGTCCACTGAAATGTTCCCTTCAAAACATTCTTGAATTACTGGTTATTCCCATGAATACGGTGGTGCTACCACCTCCTGTCAGGCCTCTGCCATCAGGAAAATGCAGGACCAGGACTCTTATCAAAGGCGTTCCACCAGCTGCCACGGGACATTTTTTTCTTGTGCCTCTTCAATGGGGAACATGGGTTGCATCTCTCTATAGCAAATAACCTGCAGATCTGGAAATGCTCACAGGTTTTCCAGGCCCCACACTATCAAGTCAGCTTTCTTTTCCAACAAGAGATCTTCAATAATGGTAACTTTTACCAATGTTTTCCTAGTGCTTCTTTTCCAAGCAGCTGTGGTTGAAACATTCCTCCTACTTTCCTCCCTCCCTAAAGGAAATTCCATGGGATCACCTCTCCTCCAGCCCCACACTGCAAACTTCCATCTCCTGGGAGAGATGGACCTTGCGCAATCGCTGGGTCTCTGCATCTGTGACCACTGTGTGGACAGCATTCGCTGGTGTATTTGTATTCAGACTGCTTCTTTTTCAAGAGGGGGCGCTAGAGGGAACTGCTGACTACTGTTAAGCTAAACGAAACACTGAGTTTGAAAAACTTCGATCTTTGCTTAATCACAAACTGTAAAGAGAAAATTAAAACTACAGTTGTTTTAAATTCAAGGCATCTCAAGAGACAGTCTGCATCCACAGGATACGACTCAAGACGACAACTTTTTTTACTTTTTTCCCCAATTACAATTTCCACAGAAATACAGTTGGCTCCCTAATGACACTCTACAAGAAGGCATTATTGTTCAAAAAAATACCCATGGAACTCCTCACAGAGGATTTCAGTGTGGATTTCATTTGATCATGAATGCAAAGCTGTCAGAATTTTACTTCCGTCTAATTGAAATGAAAATATTATGGGGAAGATGGAGAGTCTCCCTTCATATCATGCCAGGCTAGACACTTCATAACATGACCGCTGAAAGCAGTTGTTAAAAAAACTAAGGAAATTACTATTTAAACCAAATATCACATCTCCAGGCCAACAGCAGTTCCCAAGGGATACCACGCAAATGCCTCACCACTGACTGTGAAAGCCAAGCCCCCCAGAAAAAACAGCATTTCAGTCTCTGTGTCAGGCCTACAGCTCTCCAGTGCATCTGGCAGAAGGAACATTCAAAACTGAATACTATTTCTTCTCATCTGTAGAAATGGAATATTTTGACAATGACCTCTTAAAAGATCATCAGCTAAGACAGAAACTAGCAGAGCCAGTTTACATACCACATTGGCATGCAACTCCTCCTCTGGTAATTTGTCTAGCTGAGGAACTGGGTGTATTAGCTGGGCAGAACACAAGTGAGTATGTAACTCCTGGTCCCAAGGTTACTATGGGTGTTTCTCTGCACTAAGTTCCACACAAACATGTGCCTGCCCATGCAACACAGCACTGGCACAATGAGTTATTAGATCTAGCAAACATACCTTCACCATTCCTGGTGTTGTTTTTGCTCTGAAGAGCAAAACCAGATGAAAAAGCACAATTACGGAAATTCTGCTGCAGATTATACAAAATCCAAACCATGCCACAGTGCTCGAAGAAGGAATAAAGAAAAAGATGATGCAGGTACCATACAACAGAGATGAACATTACAGATCACATACTGCTCAATTGCGAAAGACACTACCTCCTCCTGCAACCAAATGATATTCCGTAATCCTGGTCTTATTTATACAGAGATGTATGCAATAATACTATTTTTAAAATACATAAATAAACATCTAAAAAAAATTAAGTTGTAGAGGATTTCTTTCCTCTCTAAAAAAATAAGGATAGGCTCCTGCTCCAATAGAATCAATGCAATCTTTCACTGTTACAGATCAACCATGAAAGAAAAAGAAAAATGGAGAATACAGGAGAAAGAAAAGACTTAAAAAAAATTGTATAAGTTTGCTTTGAAATCTTCCATTCTGCTTTCTCTTATGCACATCATCTATCTCTAAAGGGAGGGATTGTATTCATGTGCTACAGACATTTCCTGAGACTGAACTGAGTAGCAGTGTCTTGCCAAGCCTGTTCTCCTAAAAGAGTAAAACACAAAAGGCAGACTATTTCCTAAAGACCAGCCCATGCCCTTTTCCTAATGAGATATGCTCAGTAATTAGTAGATTTCTTGCTCTTAACCAACTGCAGCGATGCCAGCTCCCTGCTACAGTAAATGTTTGAGCTCCAGTTCACCACCTCCCATTCCTGAGTGTATTTGAAGGAGACTGGAAATGGCAGCACAGGGAGAGGTTGCAAATTACACGGCAAGAAAAGAACATGGAAACATCAATATGCTAATAGATGGCACATGACTTAATGAAAATATGTATTTTATTAAGAGCAGGGAAACAAAAGAATTTTTGGGTGCTCTTGTGCCAAAACAGGAAAACATCAGAGTATGCAACTATTTTAAAAAAGTTCCCATGTTGTGGAAACAAAGCTGTGTGTCTCAAATGTTTCAAAGACCATTAGCCTGTTATTCATTTTAGCTATGCCTGTGTTCATGACACTAAATATTTAGGAAGGAATCATTAACTCTTTCAACAAGATGTGTGATTTCCCACCGCACATAAGCAAAGGTAGTCAGGGTTCTGGTTTTATGTTCTGATCATCCTGGCACAGAACAACCGTCTGTTGCGGTAACCATATCACTTTGTTACCTTAAATCAGCTGGTTTCCTAATTGTAATCCTAACAAATACCCATCTTATAACCATACAGCAACAATTTAAAGGGAACAGCCTAAGTGAAACCATCCAGAGCAAAAGATTTCAAAAATATCACATAGGCCATACACATCTTGATACAAGCGACACTGTACAAGCAACCAGCCTGGAAATGAGTACACCAAAGGGTGGGCTGGCATGATGATTTATGCTGAACTGAATGGGGGAGACCTGGTTTTAAGCCTCAAATCTTGAAATCTCACCCTGGAACTGGAGATTGTCAGAAGCACAAAGGGTCTGCTGCACAATCTTCATTTAATGACCTAAGTGGCACAAAAGGAGGTCTCTGAAGAAATTTAGCATTACAGAGATGCCATATAGCAGGCTGGAAAGTAAATCATAAGTAAGGTGGTGGAAAGCACAGGGCTTTGGAATTGTATGGCTAGGGCATAGTCATCTGCAGCTAAGCACAGCACTTGGAGAGAGTCTGGAAAACACCTAGGAAATGTGTCAAAGCAAGTTACAAACACCTGGCTGAACCTCCTAAGACCCAATCACATAAGTCCCTAATTGCATAAGCAGTCTTGACTATTTCAGTAAATAACTGTGATGGATTTAATCTTGCATCTTCAGATCCCGATACTAAATAAGCTGCAAGAAATGACTGTCAAACGAATAAGAAAGCACAATTAAAGCCTAAATAATGTATTTATAAGCAAAAAGCCAACACAAAAGCTGAAGGAGGAACATCAAGTAAGTATTGACAGCCCCGCTGGGGAAGGGAGTAAAATTAGGCACAGCTGAGGCTAACACTCCTCCAACAACACTGCAAAACCAGCACTTCATGGCAGAGGTTTGCTCAAGTACAGCAGAGCTCATGCAATGGCACTACTTGGTTTGAGAAAAGAAACTGCACAGTGCAGCAAGGCAGAGAGCGCACTGCAGAAAGCTGTCCAAGTCTCATAGCCAGTGCTGAGGTCAGGTGGCTTCCTGCAGGCTTCCCCAAACTGTGCTCATCAGCTCCTTACTCTAATTTCTCCTTTCCTCTGCTCTTGTCCTTCTACTTAGCTGATTTCTCTTGTCCAGCCTCCCACCTAAAAGATAGTATCTGTGGGTCATTGCATCAGTTGCTTTCCCTACCTTTACACACCTGATGGGAAGTTCTTATGGCCAAAATTGACTCACATGGTGCCCCCAACACTCCAGGCTCTGGTTCTGGGTTGGCTGTTATGACACCCTTGCGACAAACATAATACCTACCTTATTCTGCCTCTGGCACAAAGGACATGAAGAAACTTGTTTTCCCAACACAAAACTGGAAGAGCAGGGTTGAGTTTGAACGAATTATTTGGAAACGTAGCAGCTTCCTTTCCCACACAAAAGCTAGTAATACTCTCTGAAAAGAGCTGTACCCCTAGGTAAACCTTCACAAGAAAACTGTAACATCTTGTTTTCATGCTGGAAAAGAGCAGAAAACTTCATCTAATAGAGCACTAGAAAAAACCAAGCAGATGAAGGTGGAGAGGACATCTGTAGAGACGTATATTGGGAAAATGCGCTCTTGCCACGAAAGTACGCTTCCACAAAAACAATGAACACTTGCTGTGTTCGTAAATACTGCACAGCTGGGCTACAGCAGGAAAGTAAGCCCAACACTTCTATAATTTGATGTTTCTGTAGTGATTCACCAAAAAATCATTAATCAAAACAAAAACATGGCCAAAATTAGCACTGTTAGCTGTCATGAGCAAGAACTAAAGCAAACATATTGATTAAAGCAAATAAAAGTCACAATATAAGCATATTCCCACAAAATAACTCTGTAGATTCTTCTAACTTGTATTATAGGGGATTATACTGAATGCAGTATTTCTCTATAACAACCATCACCAAAAAAACTTTACAGTACAGTGCATAACCATTATTTCCTCAGCCCACAGTAGTTTTTCTGCCTTGTCTGACGAGAGCCAATGTCTGTGACCTTTTTCTGTACACCCACTGAAAAAAATGCTTATTGCCAGCTAGTAAGATCATTTCTGCAACATGCAGAGCAGCCTTTCTATCCTTTCTTAGCATCAGGGACACCAGTGGACACCCTCTTCGGATGGCAAGATTCACTCTATATGGAGAAAAGGAGGTAAAATTACTCTAAAGCTTCCCTGTAAAATCTTAGGGATATGGAAGGAGGTAAGGAAAATATTTCAGAGACCTGTAGCGAAGAGAAGTTTCTTAATTGACTTCTATGTGTCCAAGATTTTATTCTCCATTTATTTTGTATTGTCTCAGCTTGAAAAATGAGTATGGCAGGCTTGCTTCCCAGAAAACCTTGCTCTCTATGTCTTAAAGTTCAGACAGATTTGTAGAAAGGAAACATTTCGCATTTGAAACCTTCCATAGTCTCTGGAAGTGGATTACTGAGCTTCTGTGAACAAAGAGAGTATTTTCATTTCTATCTTACTGACTGCAGCATCAAGTTTGTTGGTAAGGGGCTATGCTGGCAGAGAGGTCTAAGGCTCTTAACATATTACCCTTATTTTTGAAAGATGTTCCAAGCCTAGAATTTCTGGGCATCTCACTTGGTTCCTCAGCAGAAACGGAGAATTTTTAGGCAGGTCTTCCCTTCCTCTCAAGTAAGAGATTTCAGAGAGGATCTCAAAGGAAGAAACACTTTTGAACTTCCAAGTCTGTAAATTCACTTAAGAATTGATTTATTAGTTTGATGGCTGCAGTTCTTGGCCTTTTCTTTATTTACAAAATTCATGTTGTTCCAACTAAAAGTTTGAACAGCAACAGGAACAACAAAATCAGAATCTTTGGTTATCCAAGAGGAAAAGGAGCAATTACAGCAAAGTACTGAACATATTTTTTCTAGGATCTTCATGAATCGATGACATAAGACTGTGCAAACCAAAATGTCTTTAGAAAGAGATTAAGGAGCTATAGTAACCACTGCACAAATAGTAGTTACTGGGCGTCTCCAGCACAAAATAACCCTGTGACTCTGTCCTAACATAACACAAGCGTGCAGGCCAAGGTTTCTTCATCAATTCAAAAGACAAAAATGAGAAGGAAAAATCCACTTCTGTAAAAAATGTGGTTGCAACTAAAATTCAAGTAAGAAGAGGTCATTGTCACATTAGAAACTGAAAAAAATGTTTATCAATTTTTTCAGAGACTGATAATCTGTTCTTTACATGGATTTCATTTGCTGCTGGGAAAATGATGAAATGGAAAATATTCTTCTTTAAAGATCTGAGAGCCAGTTGTTTTTATTATAATACTAAGATGACTACTATCCTAAAAGCCCAAGTTGTGTTAAAAAAGAAATCTTCTGTATAAATTAGGTATCAGGTTTTTTGTAATATTCAAAACCAAAGCTGCGTTATGTAAGCTGGGATCCAAGACTTAGAGGCTTTCCTAGCTATTTTGCTAATTTGTGTTGTGACATATTTTCCCATATCACTAATTACTCATCTGCTCAATTGAACATAGAATTACTTTGAGAATTTCAAACAGCATTTTTTACATACAAATCTTAATGATTCTCCATTCATTCAAGAGAGACCTAGCTGTTTTCTTACAGACAGTACTGAAAATTTAGCTAAGTACTTTTGATGTCAAAATAATGTAGAAACTGCACTATGAATTTCAGAAGTATTAAAGATTTTTACAATTCAGTAAAATGTTTAAGAAAGGTGATTTTAACCAAGATAATTGTGTAGCGTCTTAACATCTGACCCACATTTGAAAATAACTAAAAGGCACATGCTGCTGTAAAAAATAAAAAAACCCAAAACCTCACACAAGCAAAACAATCTCACATTACCACTGCCTGAAAACCTTCTGCTAAGCCAAGCCTATGAGGAACTCCAGCTACTAGAGAGGATTCTTACACGGACTGGCTATTTATAACCATAAATATAATTGTGCAGTAATGTACAGCCAACAAATTATTCTTAAAGTAGGGTGAGCACTCAAATGCACACTGCCATTCACAGTGACGCAAAACAATTACTTGAGGAGTTGGTACCAACAGATTATCTTAGTAATGAACAAAGGAGACCCTCTGTTGCAAGTTTTTATCAACTTTCACATTCAGGTGATAATTTTCCTTTATCTGCCATTTCAACAGCATCCAGCAATTGTACGGGTGATTCCAGCTTTGAATAAAGAAATGGGTTGCTTCATTTCATCCCTGTATTTCAACTTTCTTTGCTTCTCCAAAGTGCCTAGCACATTCTTTTCCTTCTTATTGCCAAGGAAGTTGAAACTTTCCATCATACTACAGCACAAGGATTTTTACTTATTAATCTATTTTTTCTTCCCCTCAAAATCCAAACACTCATTTTGTGTACCTACTATGAGCTTTTAAGGTATGACATTATAATTTATATTTAAGCATAGTACTTACGGTTGGCATAATTTTACCAGGTCCTGATCAGTGGTATTTGGAGGCAGTGCTCTGATGTAAAGGTTTGTTTTACTTAATTGATCCCATCCTGAGTTGCTGCTGCTGCTACTATTGTTGTTACTGCTGGTGGTGCTGGGACTAGGAGGAGCCATTGGATGGGCTGGTACAATGGACTGCTGCAAAGGAAAAAGCACATTAGAAGAAACTGGAAATAGCAATCACAGCATGCACATTATCTCAGTCTAGAGTAGCCTATTTACCATTCAGAGTGCTGTGTTAAATCTGTATGTAATCACTCATATATTTTAAATACACCCGCTTTTACATCACATTTGGGAGAAGATTCACGGGCACATTCTAATATACCCAACCACCATCTGAAGCATGCACAAGGCATGACCCAGGCTCAAATTTATATATATCCTCTGCTGTATATTACTCATAGGATTTTATCACTCTTCATTGTGACATCTAATGTGAAAATGAAATGAGATACTTGTTGCTTTAGGTTCCAGCAGGTACAAACTAAGTTTACATCACTATAACTATCCCACATATCAAATTAATTTTTGTGGCAGACATGATTATTATGCTATTTCCTTAATATATCCAGAAGAATAAAAATCATTAGAAGCCTCTTTTGCATTTCTTCTGACTGGTACTACTTCACACAATACTGCCTTTTTTTTTTTTTAGGATAGAGATGGAGCACAGACAACTTATGGACCAGATGTTACACACCAGAATTTCCATACTGCCACTCATCTCGGTATCTGTGATTTTAAGAGTGTCAAGAAAAAAATGCTACATAATGGCAAAAAAAAAAATCAAGTTTCCAAAGGAGACAAGCACATATGCACTTCTACCTAGTCCTGAAGAATTTAGTGCTATTGTTCTTAAAATCAGACCTTAATGGAACATAAAAAAGTCCCAGAGAAAGTACGCAGAAGAACAGTCTTAATCACTTGCATTGATCATAGTACAGCAAAGGGCACAGTGCATCCTAATCAGGTCTGTGGTATTAAAGGAATACTTTAGTGAACGTAACAGAGTTAAAGCTGCCAGCAGGAGCCTTGTGCCTAAAAGGCTTTCACTGATAAAAAGAACTGACTGCGTGCAGTCCCTTTCCTGCAAATGCCGAGCCTGCGTGGCTCGAGAAGCTCACAGTGAAGAACCACCCCGGTAACTGCAGAGCAGGGAGCAGTAGGGAAAAAAAACTTAAAGTGGAAGATAAAGTAGATGTCAAGTGGAGTTACAGCGTAACTCACGTGTTCCTGTCGGATGCCACTTGCTTTTTGGACTGGTACAAACAGTAGTGTAGCCACAGCCCCAACCAAAAAAATTACGTTCCCCGATTTGGTTCACCACATGTGGTTTGATACTGCACAAAAGGTTTGGCTGTCACAAGGCAGGGAACAAGAATGTGTAGGCAGACAGGAGGGGATTACAGTTCACCTTACTTTAAAGCATTCACAGACATACAGCCTTAATACACAAGAAAACTGAAACTATTTTGGAGATAATGCTGGGAAATTGGAATTAAATGATGAGTGCAAAAAAAGTACAAAGATACACTTTATGTCAGATACTCTGTGACAATTACGGTTTTCTCTTTTGTGTTTCCCTAGGAAAGTTCTGCAATCTTCCAGTTTGGTCTATTGCAACAGCAACCTGCAACACTCCACATAAAATCAAAATCAACACTGCTAAGTAAAAACAGTATTGCTGCCTCACTGAATTGAACTGGAAATTACCAAATATATATTTTTCCTGATTTTAAATTTCATAACTGAATATCAATATTTCATAGCCACAGTGCTGAGACATTTGTTTTTGAATCAAGACTTTTAGAAACATCAAGTCTTTTCTAAAAGATTTATACTCCAAGTTGAAGCACTCTACTAGAATTTCTTCCAGGCATGATTTAAAATGGGAAAAAGATTAAACCCTCCCTTCAAGTTTGTAATGGAAACACTGACGCATTTTAACTGTAGCAGTGCAAGTCACGCTGTCAGACCGTTTTGCTTCCAGTAATGTCAGGCAATTATTTTTGGGGTTACAAGCAAAGCAGAATGACAGAGCAACTAGTTTCAAAATGTTTTCATAACAAACTGAACAAACGTAGTCTGGCACAGCACTATCCTTCTCTTGAAGAAGCCTTTAAGCAAAGTTCAAAATGCAAACAGTGACCAAATGTACAACTGCTCTGTTCAAGGTTTCAAAATGCGCACCTCTCATGCACACATGTACAGCTGCCACAAAAGTCAGCACACACGAATTAGTCATCTTCACAGGTAATTACTATTGGAGACCAAGAGCCTCTATTTTGTTTTTCAGTATCATTGGTTTCAGCTTGCTTTTACTTATTACAATGTTTTTCTTTTAAAATATTTGCTTTTCTACATTATGAAGAACTGGAGTTTTGTAAAATCTTGCCACCAGCTGGCCAAAGGCAGGAGAGAAAAATGAGCAGGAGAAGAAAAGGAACGTGTGTGTATGCATAGACAGAACTGGAATCCTAACTCTGTGTTCCTGTATAACACAAATATTCCATTCTGAGAAATTTAAACTTTATTTAAACACAAAGATGCTCTAGTGCTAGTGGTTATATCCAAACATGATGGGAATGTAAATGGGATTACAGTTCTCTTCTTAAGTTTAGAGACAGGAGGTTTTTCACTGCTTCCACAGAAACTCATACGCTTACCAGCCTTGAAGGCTTTACAAAACATGTATGCTGGGGGTAGTGAAGCTCTAAAACCCTGGAACCCACTGACACACAGACAACCATTAGAGGACCAGTGACATCTCAAAGCTATACAATCCAAACACATTTTTTACATTAAAACTCAATTTTTAAATTTGAATCACACTTTCCACTCTGTTCTTCATTGACTACCTCTTGCAAAAACTAAATTACAGAGGTCCCTCTCTTGTTCAAAGGGGCTTTTCCAGTTGCAGTTGCTGCAGAAGGGTTAGCAGCAGTGCAGAGCACCACTGCTGTAGCCCTGCTGGCAAAGCCTCCTACGCTGGCAGCACATGCCAAGAAAAGAGTTTTTCTGCTGGCACAATTGCATCACCACCCCAAACAACATAAGCCGAGCCGATAAAAGTTCTCTTCTGACGGCACCGCTGCATCCACGCCTGGGGTTTTGCCAACATATTCATGTCGGTAAGGATGTATGACTTTTTTCCACACCCCTGGCTGTATGACACAGTGCTTGCTGGCAAGACATTCTGCAGTAGAGACCTGGCCAAAGTTTAGGGTTGTTTGTTTAGAAACAGCTTTCATGAACGTTTACTGAAATCTTTGTATAAACTCTGAAACCGATCTTGAAAAGTTTTGTTGTACTAACTACAGTCTCTGCAGCAAATAAGTATCAAAAACTGTTCTTAAGATTTTATCCTATGAACTTCACAACAGTTGGCAGTAATGTAACATACCTAAAAACACATTATTTTTTAATCACTGCATCTTAAATTAAAACACTGAACGCAAATAAAGGAAGAAAAAATCTAAATAAAATACCATTATTTCTTGTGACAATACTCCTGTTCACAACAAAAATTTTCATGCTGGTTTGCCATTTCCTCCTTGGTCTTAACTCCTGAAGGTCATTAGCCATCATTCTTTCACCACAGCAGCTTCCTTCCCATCATCTTCAACAAACACAAGGCCAGTGACAGAATGATCATCCCCAGTGCTGTACGATCACCTCATCCCATTCTGGAGCCAGCTCTGAGAAGCTCCCACTGTTGTGTAATGTCTGAGGGACCTTCCCTCCAGCCCTCCACAATCCAACCACAGCAGTTAGGAAACCACAGGTACTCATCAGGAAAAGTTCAGTGACAGAACAGTCCCCATGGAGCACCTTAAACCAAGGAAAACTGTCTGCCTGTGTTTTCTTCTCAATACAAATAATCACAAGTATTGAGAAACAACTGGAGAATATACTCATCTTTATATGAGACATTCCTGTCTTTCTTATAAACCAGTCTATGCTTAAGGACTGGAAATGAGTCACAGAAGGATCTTGTTTGCCAAGAAGAAGAATCTGTTCACCGTCAACAGGAAAAAAACACACAAAAAAACACCCAAGCAAACCAACACAGAACAACCCTGAGAAATTCCTTTGTCTTGTGAGTTAAGAGATTCTGATCCTTGCTGCTTTCAAACTACAGAAGTCCAAGGAAACTCCCAACACGCAGAAGATAACTTGGATAACATCTATCCCAAAATAGATCATGATAATTATGGTAGCAATCCATTTAAGTCTCTAACTTTGTGTAATAAAAAGCATATCTGTGAAGTTAAATACGATGCTAGCATTTAATTATGAGTTCTTTAGCTTAGTTAAAACTCCTGATGGGAAAAATACTGTGACTTTAAAACAGCAGCATTAGGTCTCACAAATCTACTCTAAATTGAAACCATAAATTACAGCATATATTAACTATCTATTTAGTCCAAACTGCTACTTGGATTATCTCACAGTTTCAAAATTTTGTCACTGGTGTTTGCCTAACTGTGTTCAGGTGACTAAGCTTCAAGTACCTGCTTACCCTGCCTTTGCCTAACCTCCCCGATTTCACTAAACAGCATTTCAATAGAGCACCTTCTGTAACTGGCATTGATATAAAAACTACCGTGCATTTTTATGGATGTGTGCAACACTGATAAAAAATATTTAGTTACATGAATCTAGAAAATTCCTGGATTAAATTGGGCATTTTTTTTTTTAAATCGACCTAATACAGAGCTTTATACACACAGTGAAAGCTAAGGCCCAGGAAAACAGAAGATGCCACACCTAGTGAGGCAAGACACTGTCACACATAGTGCACAACTTACGAATAACATGGTTTAGAATAAAATCATATTCAGAGCAGAAAGAAGAAATCCCAATGTTTAACAGAAAACACTGTTCCCTGATGAAGACTGTTACTTCATCACTTTACTTGAGATAAGGAATTATTAAACCTTGATCACTTAATCAAAGCCTGCAAACTAATGGCTGTATCAGGGATGCCATTTTGAGTGTCCTGCACTATTCTACTTCATAAGCTTCTATCATCATGTCTGAAATATTATGCAAGCAGAACTGAATTTGTAGAGGCCTCTTCAAGTCCAATTCTCAATGGACATGAGTCAACCAGTAGAAACAGAAAGATCTGCTGCTGCTGCATACACATCTCCTGCCCTAGGGTAGGTTCTCCAACTGCTGTTCTTCAGTCTGTCAGCACTTGTCACAGGAAGATTCAGCAAGTTCACTGCTTTCTAAGCACTTTTAGTACGATACCAGTACAAAAACGTAGACAGCATCTCAGAATCTTCTCAGGAGGGAGAAACCCTTGGACCTGCCACCTTTTCTTCCTTTAAACCATTGACCTTAAGGTGTCTTGCACAGGAAACAAATATGGTGATGCTGCATGACTCAACAGGACTATTCTAGCTGTTTTATTGGCTGAGACCACAGATACCATGTCTCATGATCATAGAGAACTATTTGCACACCCAAGATTCAACTCTATTCCGTCTTCCTTCAGATAGTGAAGATGAGTGTTGGTGCCCCAGCTAAAAGCAGCAGAAACAACTAGGTGCTGGGAAGAGGCCGGAACCTGTGGGTGGAGGCTGGCATCAAATTGAGACTCTCCCTGTTACGAAATATCACAGAGAGCCCACGAGTGCCTGGAGATCCAGCCCTGGATTTCTCCCAAAATGCTCTCTAACCTTCCATACTTCGGCATGGAAGAATTATGAGGTCCGATAAAAACAAACAAACCAACCCCTGTGCCTATAACTCTTTTATCAACTACAATCACTTTCAAAATAGTTCTCTTTTGAGTTGACACACAGTCACGTACAATGCTGCCAACATTCAAAGCAATTCTGTAGATCATTTTCTGAAAGGCTGTTGAAGATATCCATCGTATTTGGTTTCACATCTTCTACCAAAAAAGAAACTGGTTCCTTTAAGCACCGACTTGACCTTTGGGAAGAGGCAGAAATTGCAGGGAGCCAGGTGTGGCTAACAGGGTGGGTGCTCAAGCACAATAATGCTGCTAGTGGCTAAAAACTGGCTCATGTAAACTCATGTTCTCGCACACAGACATTTTCTGACAGAGGGTAAGAAAACACCTCTATTTAAATACGCATCCACTAGCGCTGCATGAAATGATCAAATTGAGTTTTATCTCCCCTGTGACAGGTGAGAACATATTCTACAACATTCTTTGTCTCTCCCTTCCCACTCTTGGTTTCCAAGCTATAGGGTTAGTCTCAGGGTTTTTTGTGTCAGACCTCGTATACCCAAAATACTACAGCTGGCATTACCATAATTATGGACTTCAATAAGCACACTGAGAATCAAATACTCAAAAAGAAAAAAAACCCACACTGAATGAGGAGGAGAAAAAGCCCTCAGCTTTAATTTTATTCCTTAACATAAGTTTTCAGAGGAGTCTGGCAAGATAAAAATAGAGGGTTATGCCCTTTTTCTTGCCTATGTTATAGCCAACTCCTCGAAACCTATTTTTCTAAATACAGATGACAGTTTTCTCCATCCAAAAAAGGAAATAAAAGGAAACAAAGACATAGGATGGATATCACCACATATCTATGAAAGTAAAAAATGAAACTGAAGCTCACTTTGCATTTTTAATTGTCTTTCTACTCAAGTCCGTTGTGTTTTAACTAATTTGAACCAGCTTGTCAGAAAAAAAAAAATCAGAAAAGTTTCTGGCAAAATCCAGGAAAGTAGTTAACACACTTTTTTTTTCTAAGGCATTTAAGAAGCCCTTCCTTGAAACACAAAAATGCATGAGGGAGTAGGTGCTTTTATCAGCTGCCTTTGTAAAAGATCTTCATGGAGAATGGCTTTATCAGCAACAAAACAAAAAAAAAGTCTAGCACAAACCCTTAGTCACAGCACAAATCTTACAATTTCACCCTTAGACGTTCTGCTTATAACACAAGCACTCACCCACTGACAGCTATTTTGCTTCCTTTTCCTCAGGATTGTGAGAGGGCAAACCACACTTCAGGGCAATGTAACAACACTAAATTTGTTCTCAGCAGAAAGCAACAATTACTAACCGAAAGTACAGAAGTAAACCACTCCAGCTCATCACAAAACATCACATTCCTGTAGTTTTTCAGAGGATGGAACTAATACTATTGAAATATTAAAGCCTAAAGCAACAGCAACCTCCTGCTAGTAGTAAAACAAAGCTCCAAATAGATGTACTTCCTTTTTATTGAGACACTTGAAAAAGTGTGAGTCACATTGAAGTATATGATAAAATCCACTGATGTTATCAATCAGTTTTTCCTCTAAAAACAGGGGTGGCTCATTACTATTATTATTATCTAAAAAATTAACTCTGAGACAGCAGGACAGTTTGCAACAACAGAGCAAGCAATAAATGCAAGGAGCTCCTCTTGGTTCAGGTACCTCTTCTAAAGTCTCAGTGATATTGGAAAAGCTTCAGATTTTCCAGGAACTCATCTACTCCAATGACTTAAAGATCCTGTTAGGGATCTTTAAGCGTTCAACTGACTCCCCTAGTCCAGACAAATAAAAGGTACTGAATACATGAAACTAGACACACCACAAAAGGTAACACAAAGGAGAGACACAGGAGGACTGACCTGGGCTACGTTCCTGTTCCTCTACAGAAGCTATCAACTCTTCTCCCTTCTGCTTGCTCACTAGGAACCACAGTATCCTTTTCTCAGTCGTATACCTAGATTCCCTGGGCAATTCTCTGACACAACACACTGGTAACCATGTCCTAGTCATGACAAAATCAGAGACTCATCTAAAGCAAAATATTTGAGTTTTAGTTTCTGAAATTTCAACAAGCTGCAGCAATCCAACATCCAGTCTATGTTGAAACAACATAAAAAAAGTCAAGATATTGAAGTAGCTGAAGAAAGGGACCTTGGTAATAAGATCTATTGGAAAAAAAAATGTAGATGCTTCTGTGGTTAGCCCTTCATTGAGCAACAGGCACAAAAGAATTCACTGCCAGCTTCCTTCTAGATGCCAGTAAACACGCAGGCTTATTTTCTTCAGTGAAACCAGCCAAGGCTTTTACTCAGAATCCATAGAGAAAACAGTACTGAATCCCTAGACTATGTTAAAGTTTTTGTTCTGACCTGAGGATTCAAGTTGCAATTAGAAGAAAATGCATCCCTTTTCAGAGAGGCTTAACTCATACAGATGGGTTCATGCAGGTCTCTGAAAGGTAGCAAGTCCAGTACAGGATGCTATACACAAACAAAAATATGGATTCACCTTTCTCAAAGGGGGAGAGGGTTTTTGCTCAGGAGGTAGTGGGGCTCATTGACAGAGCTTTAATCTAGACTTGAAGGGGAAGGGTGATAGTATTCTCACCTGTGACAAGCTGTAGGATAAGACATCAAGGTTAGAGGGATGGGATGCTAATGAGGTCCCTCCATCTGTTGCCCTGAGATGTGCTGGCTACACAGCAGCAAATGTGGAGTCTTACAGTGATGAGCTAGGGGCTCCTGAGGCAACAGGAGCCAATAGGGAAACACCAGCGAAACCCCTCAGAGGAAATAAACGGCATTCCTCTAAGAAAGTGGCACAGCCGACAATACAGGCAACATGCATCATGTGCAACAAACAGGAAGAGCTGCAAGACACCATGCTGCTAGGACACTACGACCTGGTTGCCATTAGTGAACCTTGGTGGGACAAATCCCACAACTGGAATGTGGCTGTCAATGGTTACAGGCTGTTCAGAAGGGACAGGAAAGGAAGGAGAGGCAGAGACATTGTCCTGTACGTGAAGAAATAGATAAGAGCGTGGAAAGCTGTCTCTGCAACCAGCAGGCTGAAAGTCCGTGGCAAAGAAACAGAGACAAAGGCAACAAAAGGAACCTTGTAGTTGGTGACTACTACAGGTTGCCTGATCAAGGAAAGCCTATTGACAAAGCCTTCTTACTCCAGCTACAGAACGCATCACATTTGCTGGCTCGCATCCTGCTGGGGGAATTCAAACACCCCAACATCTGCTGTCAAAGTAACACAGTAAGCTATGGACAATCCAGGAGACTCCTGGAATGCACTGAGGATAACTTCTTAAGCCAGGTGATACATAGTCCTACCAGAGGAATCTGATATCTGGACCTGATGATCACCAACAGAAATGATGGATGCCAAGTACTGGATGATGTCAAGATTGGAGGCAGCCTGGGCTGCAGTGGTCACACACTGGTGGATTTCACAGTCCTGAATTTTAGGAAAGCAGATTTCCAGCTGTTCAAGAAATTCGTCAATAGGACCCCCTGAGAAACTGCCTTCAGGAACAAGAGAGCTGAACAGAGCTTTCACGTCTCAGGTTGTATGATGGGAGAGGGGTCACACTCAAGTCACATACCAGCAGAAAGGTCCTACCACTGTGGCATGGGCCATATCTCCATCGGAGTCCACGAAACGCCAGCGATAAGCACCTGGAAGGTTTCTTAGAGCATCAAGGGCAGTAGCTACCAGGTTTATGTGGAGAAGTGCAGAAATGTAGCATTTGCAAATGCTGGCAGATGACTCTGTTGGTGCTCACAGTCTTAAGAGGTTCAGAGATCCCTAAACTAAAAGGTCATAGCCATTCTTTCTCTCTGTATATAGGACCTTGCATAAGCATTCATTAAACAGAGAACACTTACTCAGTGCCACCATTTACAATTCTTCAGGTGTCACCCAAAACAGACGAAAAAAAAAATCAAAGAAAAGAACAAGTATTCAGGCAATTGTTCTACTTTATGGAAGTTGTTGAACTCCCAGGACAAGGAAAAAAGGTCTAGCCAAACTGCAGCTGGCACATATAGAAGTCCCATAAAGTTTCACTTCTCTGTTGGGCATCATATGTCTTTCAATTTTGTGGGGTTTTTTAAAGGGGAAGAGGAAGACCCAGGGAATTTCACACTAATCAGCCCAAATGCAATTTCCAGAAAAAATCTGGAACGAATTATTGAACATTCAGCTTAGAAGAATCCAGTAGATAAGAAAACTACAAAAAAAAAAAAAAAGATTAGTAGATCTGTTAAAAACAGATCACATCAAAACAATCTAATTGTCTTCCTGTTTAGTGCAACTAGCTTAGTGGATAAGGCAGAAGCAGCAAATATCTAGAGATCCTGACTGAGACTTCTGACACCGTCCCACATGATCTTTTCATCAGTAAAATAAGGAAATATTGTCTAGATCAGCAGTTCTCTTTCTAAGGCACTCTAGTGAAAAGCAAGGCATGGACTGGAGCAGAAGCTCGTGAAGTCATTAGTGTCTTGGTGTGCGTTCTCATGGGAGGGGAGGAAGCAGAGCAAAAGGCACATCAAAAGGCATATTGCTTCCTCCTCCCCCGCTCTCAAATACATTCTGAACCTTTTTGCTTTTAACCACTGCTTAATAAGTGAAGTGACTCTAAACAAGACTGAAGGTTACAAGGCGCACTAGTACCTCAAAATAGAAAATACTGTTCTGATTAGAGTAACACAAAGTTCATATTTCTTTTTTTTAGAAAGAAAAACTGGAAACAATCAGACATCTCCCATAAAAAATGCAAAGGAAACATGGCAAATATTTTGTTTTTCATGGAATCGGGGAAAAAGTGTACTGAGATCTGAAAATAATATGTATCATGCTTTTACTGCATTTATATTGTAATGGGAAGAATTAACAAAACAAGAGCAGTACCAGGTGGGACTTAAATGCATGGAAAATGAGAGACCTGGATTTATCCTGGGTATTATTTGGCTCCCTTGTTGGAAAAAAAGAGACAGTAGGTAACTATGTCTCTAAGTGAATGCTGCAAAACTAAGCTCCGACAGCGAAATTTTCCTACATCATGCATGGCAGTTACTTCTGTTGAGAGGACAGACTCCTCTATGAGAATGCAGATCTCCAGCTCAGCTGCTATTTTGTTCACCTTTTTTTTATTACCTGTTGTGCACTTTTACCTCCATTGCCAACAGATGAGATCAAAGACAATATTCAATGTGATTGAAACTTACTGTTTTCAAGTACTTTTGTTTATGATACACTAAAATGTGTATTTTTATAGACATAGATAATTAATTTTTTAATTTCATGAAGTAGCAAACGACAGAAAAGTTTGAAATATTACTTACCATTCTTCCATATTGTATTACATTTAATATTTCTGATGAGCTCCTACAAATACTGTCTCCTACTTAAAAAATACCACAGGTTTCATGAAGCACAAAGGAGAATTCAGCTGAATTATTTCAGGTTTTTAAAAATTGTTTTTATAGTGTTTCTTTTTTATTTTTGTTATTATTTCCCAAATTCTTCCCCCACCCCAAACGACAATTTAATCATTTTGCTCATCTGGCTCTCCTAATCCACACTCCTTCCACAGACAGCAATTATAGGATAGGAACAGCATCGCATTGAAAATACATGTCTAAAGAAGCATCTGCTTTTTTGGCAAACTCCATGCTGTTGGTGGCACTGGAATTATTGCTATACTGTTTGTCACAGGGTTAGACCACAGATGGCTCTTTTGGCTGACATGGGATCCGCTATGTCATTTTCTGTTTATTCAAGTTAAAAAATAAATTGAAGAACTTGTGCCCGACCATGTATGAGGGAGTCAATTGTTATCAAAAGTCCTTTGTCTATGATTGCTGGTTCCATATGGGAAGTATACCATACCCAGCAGAGCGGCACCACTATTGCTGTGCATCTCTCTATCCTATTTTAAAGAGCAAACTTACATTCTTTTCAGCAAGGCCACCTTGTTATGCCAGTATTTAATAGGCAGCCCAGTGTAGTAGATCCCAGCCTATTCCTACTCCTCTTGATGCATTCTTTGACAACCTAGATGGGACAGTGCAGGCACCCAGCTCTGGCCCTTTCTCATATATCCCTAAATCTCTACCTCTCTGTGACAGACTAAGCCCGCTTCACTGCAGCCCACATCTCCAGCTGGAGAAACAGTGGCATGTCAGGAAAAAAAAAAGTAGAAAAAGAAGCCAGATTTCACAGTATCACAGTGTCATAAGGTTGGAAAGAACCTCTGAGATCATCAAGTTCAACCTATAACCCAACACTAACACCAACACTAACACCAACCATCATCTAAACCATGGCACTCAGTGCCTCATCCAGTCTCCCCTTAAACACCTCCAGGGTCGGTGACTCCACCCCCTCCCTGGGCAGCGCATTCCAATGGCCAATCACCCTTTCAGTGAAGAACTTTTTCCTCACATCAAGCCTAAACTTTCCCTGACTAAGCTTGAGTCCATGCCCTCTAGTTCTGTCACTGGTCACCCGAGAGAAGAGACCAACGCCTCCCTGCCTAACAACCTCCTTTTAGGTAGCTGTAGAGAGCAATGAGGTCTCCCCTGAGCCTCCTCTTCTTCAGGATAAACAGCCCCAACTCCCTCAGTCGCTCCTCATAGGGCTTGTGCTCCAGCCCCTTCACCATCTTCGTTGCCCTCCTCTGAACACATTCCAGTATCCTAACATCTTTCCCAAACTGGGGGGCCCAGAACTGTACACAATATTCAAGATGAGGCCTGACCAGTGCCGAGTACAGGGGGACGATAACTTCTCTCGTCCTGCTCACTACACTATTCCTGATGCAGGCCAGGATGCCATTGGCCTTCTTGGCCACCTGGGCACACTGCTGGCTGATGTTGAGCTTCCTGTCAACCAGCACTCCCAGGTCCCTTTCTGCCTGACTGCTCTCCAGCCACTCTGTCCCCAGTCTATAGCTCTGCATGGGATTGTTTTTGTAAGACCTGATGGCTTTGTAAGACTTCACCATCAAGATTGAATCCACATGACCCCACAAACAAGCTCTTTTGAGCTGCAGAATTTATGCTTCAAAGTAGACATCAGTTTAGTTATTTTTTATCCTTCCTACTCAGTTTGCAAATGTTTTACCTTTTCTAATTGCCTAATGCATTTTTGTGTCTCCAGGCCCAACTACTGTAAAGATGTCAGCAAATAACAAGCCAGTGAGTATACATTGCACCAGTACAACCCAAAGGTCATTGCAACACTGATACCAAGAACAGCCAATTCCGTTCCTCAGCAGCTTGTCACAAGCCTATGCCAAGTTATAGTTAAACAGACTTCAGTGAGAATGGTAGCATCTTACATCACTTTCCATGGGAATGAATGACTCTTGCAGCAGCTGGACAACAGGATAATGTACTCCAAGAATCACTGCTCTTCCAGTTACTGCAAGTATTTCCATAGTCCCTTACATATTTGCCATAGAAGTGAGGTCAGCATCATCTGTACTGGGCTTAAAGCTCCTTTCATCTTTTTGTTACTCTCTTCTGAAATTTCAAAAAGCACCCTTGTGGTTCTTATATTCTGCAGTATCCTAAAATGCAGCAGATAGAATTCATTATAATCAATACATTGAAGAAGACATACATAACATTGCTGGTAAGGTATTAAAGCAAATCTCAGCTATACCTAGGAAAGCACATACCTAATTTAAGAAACAAGAACACTGTAGTTTAAATACAGCTTCAGGATTTCATATCCCTTTGACTTCTATATATTGCTGTCACGTAAAAGGGAAGCGTAAGACACTTCTTACAATTATTTCAGTGCAGGCTGAAGTGAGTATCAGCCAAATTTCAGCAGAAATTGTACTAAGGTTGTGGTAAATTTGTCATGGTATTTTCACATTCAAGGAGACCATGGTTGAGACTATGTGCTGCAAGTGGCATGTGTATATATGCCTGTACACACATACACACACATACACACACTGAACCTGCAATTCTTAATGGCAAGGTTACTACACCTCTGTAAATTTGATTTTCCTCCATGGCAAAAACACCAAACTGAACATATTAAATGTAGCCATTTCTAGAACAAGAGCGAGATCAGTAGCAACTTTTTAAATCAGACTCATTACATAAGGAGTTGTCAGTTTTCTGCACTTGCACACACCAGCCTAGTTTTACTCTCACTGCATTAATTTACACAAGCTGAAAATCTTACCAAGAATTTTATACATTTCAACACTGCATTATAGAAAACTGACAGACCAGAAGGCACAAGTATATATTGTTGGCAAAACGTTTCAACATAGGGCTTTTCTGGAGAGTATCAGGGAGCAAACTCTGCTTGGTTTGCACGCTGCAACACATATACCAATTTTCTTTGGATTTTAATGACACTTCGTGTAGCACGTATTAAACTGCAAATGAAATTCTTAGAGTCACCAAAATGACTCTCGAGATTCTAGATGGCTTCCTAAAATAAATTGTAGAAGCCCAAATCTCATTAGAAAAAAAAAATTGAGTTGAACTTAATTGTTTGTAAAATGTTTGCCTCTTTCATTGTTCCACATTTGGGAAGGGAGTGTTGCAAACCCCATGCAAACCTTGGTGTGGGTGCCTGGCCACACTGCCCGTAGCATGGGTGTGACACGGCTCTAGTACTTACCAAAGATTTTCATTAATGCAACTGTATCAGTGCAGTTACGTGCATATTAACTCCAATACAGACAAGCTGTTTACTCATACTCTCATGGAAGGCAATGAATATAACAATGCTTTAAGTATGCTTTATACCTAGCACAAGTGATTTAAAGCAAGAGCTGAGAATGAGCCATGTGCAGGAAGACCTCACCTTAGCATCAAGGACAATTGTTCCTAAAAGTTTGGGCCCAGTGGATACCAGTCAATTTTTGACATTTCTCAAAGATGATTTTGCACTATTACACAGCCATAATAAAGCCCACAACATCCAGCCGCTTTGACCAAATATTCATGATGGCATATTCAGCATAAGTGGCATAAAAGGTCCATTTTCCACAGATTTATGACATAATATGCAGTGACACACAGTATAACCTCTGCTCTTCAGGAAAAAAGGAGTGGTCTGTCATGCCCAGAACAATTTCAACAACTTCTTCCTCTGTAGCACACAGAGACTCACGCACAGGCACCGTACAAGACATTACAATCAGTTTAGCATGAAGAAAATAGTTACGTTTAACTCTTGGAAAGAGAAAAACAAGAACAGCTCATCCGGCTGATGAACAGTTCCAACAGACACCAAACAACACTTATCCTGCAGCTGCCTTTATGATAGAAAATGCTTCTCAGATGGTACGGACAACTTAAAACAGCCCCAGTGGTCAGGAACCACCAGCAGCAGAAAATGTAGCTTGAGGAGCCCCAGGAAGCACGAATGTTTCCCTGATTTATCACCATCCTATGACTTTGCCCTTAAAAAGTGTGTGAGAAAGTATACACACATAAACCAGTTATATCTATGTTTTTAGATTTGCGTATCCCATCTACTTGTACCTTGAATTAAACTACAATTGTTTGAATGCTGAGGACTAAGATAGCATCTCACACATTCTACTTTTTCCTTCAACAAGCTTGAAAGGCTGTGTGCTATGAAGAGTTCAAGAAGAACACTGACATTTGGACAATTTTTCTCCTGGAAAAGACAAGAAAGTAATAATTTTTGTCTCTAGATGTCTCCAAATTCCCAGCCTGCAACTGTAGCTTGGTTTAGCTTCCTAGAAGTTATAGGGAAGCATTTTCTTCTCACATTTCCAGTCAGTAGGTCTTGTACATCTCACAACACTCAGTGGGTTCTGCCTTCCAACACCTTTTCTCTCTCCAGTTAGACAATTTCTATGCACAAGAGTAGAAAAAGAGCATGTACGTTGTTTCTTTAAGAACAGTTTCATATGTCACAGCAATACACGTATCACATGTTTCATTATCAGCATACTTAATGGAGAAATTGCTTTTCCAGCACCATTTGAGGAAAGAGGGGCTAGAATACGCTAAACCACAATCCTTAACCAGTATTTGTACTATACTATCGCATTCAATTAGGATCAAGCAAGTCAGGTTGGCATTTGCTCACCATCAGTCTTAACAGATTCAAGCTGTTTCTAGCAAAACCATTCTGTTGTTTGACAAAAGCCAGTTTGGGCAACACATCTACCTCCACAGAATCATAGAATCGCCTGGTTGGAAAACACCTTTGATAAGTTGACTTTAGAAGTTCATTTAAAGCACAAAGTTGCTGATCACTGGCTTAAGATGATATGTGGGTAAATTCTTTTGAATTTTAAGTCATACAAACAGGAGCATGACACATTCAATTTAAAAATGGCACTTAAGGAATCAAACCAATTAGTAAATCAAACCCTCTTTATGCAAAGCTCTTAAAAACGTAAATATTTTCCTAAATGCTAGTGATCAAGGGTACAGAAATGAGGAGTCCTTTCATACATTAAGGCAATTCATCACAATACTGCGAACACTACAAATCTGGGGGCTTGATGAAAAAAGAAAAGAAGTTTGCTAAAATCAGCATAGCAAAATCCATCACAAGTCCGCTTCTATAAATAGTAGTTTGGTTTTCCTTATAAATAAGGAAAGCAGTATTCCTTCAGTAGGATAAAATTCTCAAAGTTATAAAGGAAGGTAAGATTAAAACTTAAGATTCACCCATAAAACCAGGTAAGATTTCGAAGGGTAGGTAACTTCTGGTAGAGCTCCCCAGCAGATGTCTAGTTGCATGTTAGGGACAACTTATCTGTACTGATCTTTGATGGTTTGAAAGTTTCATTCGGTCAACTAAGAACAGCACAGAAAGCTGTAATCTTTCAAAAATTATTGATAAGGTGCTTTAATGTGGAAAGTCAACTCCTTATAAAGTTGTGAAGCATAAACTCACTTTGAGAGAGACCTAGGATGTGCAGATAGGGAAAAGGAAAAAGGCGGTATAAGGAAGTCAACAAGCTTTAACATTGGTGGTTAGATTTGATGCTCTGATAAGCTGTCTTAGGTGCAGAACCAAATAAAAGCAAAGATGACTTCGCTGGCCCTGTTGGCAGCTCAGCTTTTGAGCCAACCTCTCCATCAGTTTGGCTGAGAGGACTAAGGTGCGAGGAAGGGAATTACTGGCCCTGTGCACCTCAGCTGGATCAGCTCTGCAATTACTCCAGAGCCACAAGCATGAGAGAAGGCAGAAGTTACAGGGACAGGAATAAGGGAGAGATCCGGCCAATGGCATGCTGAAGATGACCGCAGACCCACAAACTGAGAAGGCTGTTGAAGGAATATCTTGAGTTGCAAACCCAGCAGCCTTTCCCCCACAACTGTTCTTTCCAGTGCCTCCCACCCATTGGAGAAAGGAGAAGGAAAAAAAAAAGGCAAAAGGAAGTTCAGAGTGCTGCCTTTACCATCACTGCTCATTCATCAAAGTTGTAACAAAACAGCATTAGGCTGTCAAACAATCACGAATTACACCAACTTTGTTTTTACAAACACAAATTAAGACAACTGCAGTGAACACACATGGTACCCATGCCTCTAACCTTAAAGTAAGGCAACAAGTAGCACGCATAAACCTGCCTGCTAAAACTTTGGTGAAATCCTGTGTATGCACCACACGCAGCAACACTGCTCTGGCCCTAGGGTCAGATTGTCCGTACAACCTTATATGAAATAAATCTGAACCAGGCTTTTCTCATTCTTTAAAGGATGATGTTTTGGTAAATGTTTATCACTTACTAGATCAAATACTTTCCAACTGCTGAAAGCATCTGCTTTTCTCTTTACAAGTGACCAAAATCCTTGTGCATGCATTTCAAAAAAAAAAGTGTTATGTCTTTCATTTATAACTTCCTGCTCTTCTTGAAATCTGGAGTTCATGTTTGAATAATGCAAACAGAAGAGCTATTCTAACTTACTTCCACAATACTCATCAATTTCCCTCACATTTTGCCTTCTACTTTGAAAAATTCACTCTCAGTTTGAATCAAGAGATAAACTTTATTTTCTTCTTGTAAACAGCAGTTTTAACTGATACAGCTAGTTTTTAACTCGAAGAGATTAATTCTGAGAGAATTAATTAAATGTCTGGGTTTAAGTGGTTAAGAGTATCATTCAGATGGCTGAAATTCAAGCAACACAAATGACTTATTCTAAAATTAAAATGTTGGTGAGTTCACAGTGCATGATAATTAATGGTATCTTTTACATCCAGAAACTCAGTTCTGAAGTTACAAATGTTTAGCAACAGTGCGCCAAGTAAACGCAGGATACTGTTCCTTGGTGCATCTTCAAGGAAGCAACACTTCAAATAGCTGCTGGGTGAATGTCTGACTGAATAAAGAATCATTTTCATAGACACTATAGATCATTGTTAATGCCGAAATGAAAAACTACAAGAATTGGGTAACACCCAGAAAAGCTTCCAGATGTACTGCTAATAAAACACTTCAAATATATGAGGAATTCAACTGCCAAGATGAAGTGGTCCTGGCAGCACAGACAATAGTTTAACTGACATATTAACAGCTACAGCAAAAATCACAGAAGTGACACAAGTGGTGCTCACAGCAGCCCATGCAGTCAGCAGGCCACGCATGAGCACAGCTGGCACATGCAACCACAGCACCTGTGTGAGAGCCTCCATCTCTGGAAGGGGAAGGGATGTTTCACTTGAACCACGTCTGGCACTGTATATGTCTAGAGACGACGAACACCACGTCAAACACTAGTCAGGAATAAACCAGTTTGTTTGGGCATAGAGCCCAACTCATCCACAGCTTTATTATTCATATTCTTGTCCTTGGTACAAGAATCCAGCCAAGGAATCATAGCCTTGAACACATTAGAAAGTTATAGATAACGGAAAAAACTTTTGGTAAGTACACTTGGAATTGATAAATAGCTTCAAAACACTGCAGTGAAAGGGAATCTGCCCAGCTAATGGCTTACATTTCAAGATAAATTAATCACTTACCTCTACTTACTGCACAGCTACAGGCCTGAGCAACTGCTTTCAGGTTTGCCCGACATCACAGGCAATTTCAAGGAATTGCATTTTTAATAAGAACACTCAGCTCCACTTTTCTTAGCAGCAACCCTACCTTATCAATCTGTGTGACCATTGGATTCTTAACACTAATAATCCTATAAGTCACCAGTTTGCTACAAAAGTCAGAGTAAACTGAAGCTGGAAGACCATGCCTTGTATTTTGTAAAAGAATTACCAAATACCTGAATTTACATAATTTAATTGGTTTTCAAAATTAAAATGGAACAACAGAATATTGGAATACGGACTTCACAGAGAAGAAAAAAAAGTTAATTTTGTAGGAAAAATAAGGCCACAAAACCACTAAAGCTATCTAGATAAAAATTCTGCAAAATCTAGGCCATGGAAGTTGATAGTTATTCTTATTCTGAGTATTATTTTAATGGTTGAACTCTGCCTTTCTGCACACTTCTGCTTAGAAATAAAGGCAACTATTGCTAACAGAAAAACAATATCTACTCCTTTCTGAAACTGGAGTCCTAAATAGTTCTACCAGTACAGTTTCTCACCAAAACAAACTCTGCTAGTGTTATTAATTTGGAAACATCAATAATAGTACTCATGTGAACGTTCCCGAAGACTGTGAAGAAACCACTTACACAGTAAATGACAGGTAGAATCTGAACACAGAACTTTACCATTCTGAATAATCTTCTCTATCCTGAGCTTCAGAGAACATACTCAAACTTATACATCCATAAATGTATGCATGTGTGTCTATATATTTAAAAGATTTAGTTCTAATTGCTGTAAGATTTGACACACTTCCAGATGTTAGTGCACTCCTGAATAAAAATCTATGGGAGGTCAATTAACAAAGACCTTTTGCGGAGCCAAACCTGAATATTTTACCTAAGATTATCCAAAATATCATTGACAGGACAATTTGAATTTCACATCACCATCTTAATCCCTGTACTGTCCTTGAATAAACTTCAGAGGTGTGGCTGACCTGGGATTCTTATTATCACCGAAGACAATGACTCAATACAGAACTTATTCCATGGGAGGAAGAAGGTGGAGATGGAAACCAGATCTGCAGCCAAGTGTCACACCAAAAAAAGTCTTTTGATAGAACAACAACACACACAAATAGGCTAGATCCTTCATTCCATCATCTTATACACTGGAACACAAAACCATACACAAATAATACTAAAACTACAGTAATGTTGCAAGTGAAACATTAAAACAGAAAGTACAAAATGGTCCAGAGCTTCAGAGTAGGGAATTCCCAACAAATCATCAGCATATGTAAAGAATGGTTACATGAAAAGCCAAAGTCACTTTTCTAATGACAAAGCCAGTCTTCAGCCTTTAGTGACTTCCCCAAGACCACTAAACTCTGCACCTGACAGATCCAAGAGTGGTACGTTTGTTGGTAATTTGACAAAGCTTGGTTCCGACGTCACCCCAATTTTGTCACTCCAGCAATAAAAATACCAACGTAATGCTGAAACAACTAATAACTTCCTTATTCATTTCCATCTTGCATTAACCTCCATATGATTGTGGAACATTCTAAGTGTGAATAGAGGCAGCTCCTAGGGAACCTCAGACAAAAACACACTGCATTCTTCTACTTATGTCATGGCGTGCTTTAAATTTCACCAGCACCTTTAACCAACTGAAATTATACTCACTGAATTACATCTTGGTATTATTTACCAAAAAAATTACTCAAACATGCCCAATAGCTCCTCAGTACCATAGGATACTGCCAGTTTTCTCCTTTCAAAAATTGTCTGTAATTCTGGTATATTTACATGTATGTGTGTGTAATGGAAGCAGTGTTGCCCTAAAACAATAAAGTATTAGTTAGCATTTATCTTTTTAAGCTAAACACTACATAAACACTTTTCCAAAAGTCTAGTTTCAGTGTTTCTCATAAGGAGCATCCAAAGCTATGTCTCCTGGAATACTGAAGAAAAGCCAAAAACTCTTCCTGTTTCAAAGGTTAGTAGCTAAGCATTTGTATTAAATACCTTACCCAAATCATGCAATAGTATTTTTAAATAAGCACAACTACTACTCTAATGAGGATCACATAAGACAATTAGATTGAATGGAATAATATTAAAGTACTTTAAACACCATTTGATTCTGCTGAATATAAGTCAACACCAACCCTAGGATACACCAGCTATTCATCTCAGCTTTTTCATTGTGGAAATTCAAAGGTCTTCTGGTTCTCGGTCTCAATAAGTAGTCTCACCACAGACAGCGGCACCACTGGATATGTAAATATGCACTGGCATAAGCAAGAGTCTTAAAATTTAGACCCACATTCTTAGAACTCTTCTTGAACTGATCTGGAAGTCAGACCACTAAATACTTCAAAGGATCTTGTCCTGCTGGTGGTTGCCTCCACACTGCACAGAAATCTGTGGAATAGCATGCCTGGCTCTGCCGAAGCCCAGGTTTATCTGGAGAAAGAAGCGTCTTGCAGCGACTAACAATCCTGAGGAAAGCTCCATGTAACACACTCAAACTCACACCTGAATCCTGGATTTCACTTCCCAAGCACCCAAAAAAATGAAAATTCCATACATCTACCTCAGGTATCCTTAAAGGACTGAATTCTAACATTGTTATGCTGTAGTACCCAGATGACAGAATGTATAAGTTGTAGGTAACTTAAGGAGTCATGTTTCCACTTTCATGAAATAAAGCACCACATGGTAGAGGAGATCCAGATATAAAAGAACAGAAAACAACAGAAGGTAAGGAAAGAAATAAATCCTTTTCTCATCTCAATGGAGAAACAGGGAAAAAAAACACTTTGAATAAGGTGTGACATTGACATTGCCAATAAAAGACACTGTCAAGAAACAGATTCAATGACGAAATAAGTTACACACATTTAGTTGCTGTAAAGAAGCATTTCATTTCACTAACAGGTAAATGTGAGGCTTAGCCTAACCTTGATGCTCACCTTGCCCTGCAGTTTCTGCTGCTCTTCATCCAAGGAACAGGAAGCCCAAATGGGGCTCCACAGAACAACACATTGTTTCCACTGCAACCTCTCAAAGTTCTACAGTTCTACCAATCAAGTAAGTAAAATCAGAAACACCATCTCTATTAACACATCATTTTTCTAAAGCAGAATATTTTAAACAAATAAGATACACACCAGTGACTTCCTAAACTGTTTTGTTTAAGCAAACAACATGGCTTTTATAAGGACACATGAACAAAAAGGTATTACGTATTATACTATTATATACTTATCTATAGTTCTAATTATCAGCTTTTATTTTGCAACAGACTACAGAGCTGATATATCCTCATACTACAGCACAAATTCAGGAAACAACCCACATTTTTGAAGTATCATAACTATATTTCTGTTTTGAGGCGCTTATCACAGTTCAAAACATTTGTTAGATATTTTTTAAATTTATTCATTTTTGTGCAACACAGGTTAGGCCTTAAAACCGGCATAAAGTTTTGTTTTTTAAAGTTACTTTACATAAACTATAATAAATGTTACTAAATTTAAACTGCTATAAATGAACTAACTCAAATGGACTTAAACCTAGTTCATCTTGAATCTGTTTAAAGCAATCTCCTACCAGCATTTAGTTTAAAACTACTTTGTGTGTCAACACACAGCTGTAGCTACACTGTTTTAACTGCAGTCTCTTGAGGAAACTGGGGACAAACCTGCACTAATCAGAGCAATCAGCGCCTACAGCACATGATTTTTTGTTGCATGTACATTTTCCTAAGTTGCTGGGTTAGGAGGCTTGTGCTTATCTAACTCATGGTGGTTCTCCTCGTTCCTCCTCTATTTGTAACTCGTCCCTTCCCTTTCCTGTTGCATCAGGAAGCTGCAAATACAGCAGCTTCTGCAGAGCTGTTAAAATTACCACAGTACACTGTAATTCTGAAACTTATGCAAAATAACTACCAATTACTTCAACAGGGCTTCTGAGAGCATTTAAATATGGTTCTGTTGGCTTTCTAGAAATTTTCTTACCAACACGCTTCATCCACGATCAAAACAGCTCCATGCACCTTTTCATTATGACTACAGCTTTGTAAGCCTTCACAGCGTCCCTCAAGCAAGCCATTTTAAAAATAATCTGATGTAGAAACAGAGAAAAACATTCAGAAGAAGCCCAAAACAGCCATGAGGGAAAACCAGTAAAAAAGTTCCTATTTTTCATTGACTTTGGATATAAACAAATTCATGCAACAACCAAAAATCAATGCTAATAAAGACTTTAGAGATAAAAAAAAGAAAACTGAAACAGCTATCATGTCAAATGACCACTATTTTTACTTAATTGCTTGCAGCATTGTGCGGATGTTTTAGGAGTCATCTCAAGCTGTTGGGAAAGGATTTTCCCCTCCCTTCCTTCCTTCCCCTCTCCTCCCTGCCAGCAATCCTAGTTTAAAGGATCTAACCCTTCTGAAATGTGTTAACTCAAGCAATTTCTTTTTAATGGTTGGAAGTTTCAGGAAAAAAAAAGGACCCAAAACAAAACAGCAATTGTTCAAGACACCAGCTTCTCTTTCCCTTTCCATGTCAAGCTTAATTGCAAAGATACATACTTTAAACAATAACACTTCCAAAGAGATAAAAATATATTGTTCACCCTGGTAGAAATCCCAAACAAAAACTTCAAATTGCTAACTACAGATAAGACAATCGTATCAGTTTTCATATCTATAACATCATAGCTGACAAGATAAGGTGCTTCCTTTTATTTCTTTCATTCACGTTTGTGTTACAAGTACAGAACCCCACTGACTGAGCTGGTTTTCTCCCCTGAGAATAAAGCAGAACTTCACAAACAATCTTAAAGATGCATTAAAATTTTTAAAATAGCTTGTACTTAATCCAAGAGCCGAGTCTTGTTAAACTCTGGTAAGACTGATAAAATCATATACAATGTAAAGGGAACAGTCCCTGTCTGTGCAAGCCTATGATACAATGATATAATCTTACAGTTCTGAAAGAAAGAAAATTAAAAAAAATGTTATCTCATTTATTTAGGTAACCAAAGGTACCTGTTCTTTCTTAGGTGCTCAGCCTTTCCCCACAGCTCCGTGCATACCATGTAGAATTGAATGGTCACAGACTGCTCTCTGGAGCCACACATTTTGAGTTCTGATCGTGCCCAGGTCTTGCAAGTTTATTAAGGTTCCTTCTCACACACAGACACCACACACAGCATCAACCCAGAAATAATAAAGGAGGAATACAGGTGTAGCTTCTTGATACTTTAAACCTATAGAGCAAGTGAAAAGCTAATCTACATTTTTAGCCTAAGATTGGTAAAAGTTTTCTTCATTTAACCATCACTAGAAACCCATCTTAATCTTCAACCTCTAACAAAACCCAGCCTGTGACATGGTGCTTGGTGTTAACAGAGCTGCACGAAAAAATCAGTGAAAAAGCTTTGAATGCCTCTCCCTACAGAGGCCAAACACCAAATCAGTGTCAAATTCCTCACTTGCAGCTACGCCCAGTTAATCTGCTAGAAAGCAGCAAACTATGTAAATCTCCTTACCATGGTGAGGTAAACATTACACTCATCAAAATGTAACAAGAACCACTGTTACTGGGCAAAACTGTTAAAAAGCATAGACAGGCTGTGGTAGGGGGGATCATAGCTTGCTTCATCCCACGTCTCCAGAGCTGCTTCTGGCTTCCTCTTCAAGAAACCTGAGAGCAGAGAGACCTTGCTGCACAAAGTCATTTAAAATCCCTAATCAACTGGCTGCACTAGTTCTGTAGATTCAGGGAGCAGATGGCAGGAGAAAGCCTAATTTTCCATTTACGATACTTTTATAGAGAGTAGAAATATTTACTTTGGAGGAGTGCCTCCTGATTTACATGAGAATAATGGAAGTGGGAGAAGAGACATAGAATCATCATGTTATCAGCGCACACAAACTGAGAGCTAAGAAACCCTGTATTAAACAAGACACTACGTCCTTTTACTTTCTTCGCATTATGGATGCACACATGTGCATTCTCTGCACAGCACAAGTAACCTTGTTAGTAAAAATATTAGCTTACGCCTACCTTTTTCAGATAGAATGCATGGCCAATGCGTGTTGTGATAGGCTATTACTGCAGATACTGTACGGTTTTCACTCTTTAACTAGACCTGAATTCTATTATTTCAAACCAATTCTCAGATGAGCTGCTACTCATTTCAACAACATCTAACTCTTAAGCCTGGCAAAAGTATTTTTCATATGGCAGAAGTATTTTTCATATGACTGTCTCACCGCAATGCAGGAAACCCTTTTGAAAATACAACTTCAGAAACCATATTTCAGTATTCTTACAAGTACTCTAAACGAAAGAAAAATATTAGGCACCACCCTATCGAATCTGACCTGAAACCAAGCATGTCGACTGGCTCCTACGTGCCTGACTTACAAAATAAGGTAGATACAGCAGATAAGCATAATACTACAAGCACAGATTTGTTTATAAAAAAAAACAGTTCTTTAGGAAAAGAAAAAGAGAGTACGGATAAAACTCTGACTTCCCATAACTACCTGGTATTTTGTCATTGTTTTAAATTAAGGCAAAATTTCTCATTACATTACAGTACCTTAAAAATATATCAAAGGAGTACTGCCTTGCCTTTTATCAATAAATCATTCATCTTTTCACCTGAATCTGTTATAGACTCTTAAAAATGTAACATGGAAATACAAAACCTGAAGTGCTCTTATACTATTCTGATATCACATACATTGCAATTCTAACAGAGACATGTAAGCGACTCAAAAGATTCTAGTTTGAATTTTATTTAAATTTTTTTCAGCTTCATCTACATGCCATTCACATAGGAAATCTAGTTTCTCCTTTTAGAAACAATGGCAGACTACTTTTCCTACACTAACAATACCTCATCTCTCAGGCTGCCCAATTATAATCCTATTGTTGGAATATGGGTTTCACAGAGCCTACAGAAACTTACACTGAACTATTTTTAATTATCAAGGGTAGAAAAATGATGCTTGTAACACTCTACAGCTCTATATGACATCAGCTCACCCCTGCAGGTGAGGTCCCAATGACAGAGAGATCAGAAAGTCAATCTTTAAACGACCTTAGTCTACATGAATGAAGTTAATAGGAGTTTTCCACGGACTTAAATGGAGAAAGGCGCAGGCCCTGGCTCCTTATGTACGAAGTGTTTGAGCAGAGAATGGCTACACACTAACAAAAGAAACCTTTGGTACCCAGGGTCTAAAGCTCACATAATACCCCCGCATTCATTTCTTTCTCTGTCTACTGGGAGAAAAAGGGTCTGTTTGTTTTTCAGATTCAGTCGGCCCTTTTAGCTCTTTGAATCTAAGGAGTGCACTGTGAAAAGAAGAGCATCTTATCAGCCTGCTCCAGAGCAGCAGGAGAACTCACATCCCCACACAAACACAACCCTGCCATCAGCAGGCCTCCGGCCCTGCCCTACCTCTGCTCCTGCCAGCGCCCCGCAAACACCGCCGGCCCCAAGAGACCTTCAGTAATTAATGCTCCTTTCAGGTAAGGTAAGAAAATAGTATCCAATAAATTGGCTACATATACAAATTATGCACAAGCACCAGACAAGATCATCAGCGTGGGCGTACTCAGGGCACTTATTAAAAACAAACCAAAACCAGCACACACACAATAAGTGTGTTCTATTATGTATGGACTTTAACACTTTGAGTACGAGATACGAAGATAACTCCAGCGCTGTTAGGCAGCATCTGCAGAACGCTGCTGAGATAAGTCATCAGCAATTATTATCAAAAAGAGATTTCTATAATATAAGGGAGGAGGAGAAAGGACATAGCAAATTTTTTTAAGCTTCAAGAAAACATGAGAGTCTATTTCACTGTTGCGCAGGTCAGCCACACGGATCACAACATCATCCCAACAACGCACAAAGAGTTTAACATTTCGAATCCCATTTCCCTTCGAATTCTCTGAAATCTTTCACTGAAGGCCCTGTGCGCGGCAGGGAGACCCGATCTGCCATTTCTGCCCTTGGACGACTCCCTCAGTATGGCTAACGATACCCATCAAATTACTTGCTGCAGCTGCAAAGAGCAGCAGGCAAGGAAGGGTTTTTCTTCACCTGGGAAGATGCCTGCCATAGTATTTTTGGCATGCTTTGTCAAGCTGGGAGTTTGTCAGTGACCTCTCCTCCATTTACCCTCTGGTACACAAACACACAGCACACTTTCCGATGAACTTAAAGTCAGATTTATTTTTTAAATCAAAGACTCAGTGAAATACTATTCGCTTTGCAGTAAATAATGTATTGTTAACGACAGTGTTTTCTGGGAGGAAAAAAGCAAAAAGCGCAGCCGAAGAGACAAGGGCCCAGAAATGCTGGGACCCAACTATTTCAACTATTTTCTTTCCAGCGACTAAACAAACAAAGAAAGAAATACCTCTTTCAGCACAGCTCCATAGATGCGAGCGCTCCGAGCTTATCAGGGCGATCTCTCTGCCCATAAAATGTCACAGGATTTCCCTTGTGCGCTCCGAGGCGGGGGGAGAAGGGGAGAACCCGCGGCAGCGGCTTTGGGAAGGGCTGCTCCGCAGAAAGAGCCCTTTCGCTCATTGCACACCGAGTGAAAAACACCCAGCCCCAAAGTTTCACTCTGCGGCCCGTGTTGCCAACACCGGGTGCTTTTTAACTTGTTGCCGAGCTCGGCAGAGCCGGCAGCCACCCGGTTGGCCCCGCACCGCCCGGGAAGGTCACCCGGCCGAGGCCGCCCGGGTGCTCCGCAAGGTCACAGCGCAAAGTTTAATGGAGGTGGGAAAGGGGAAAAAAAGGAAACAAATAATAATAAAAAAAAAAACGACTTTTTTTTATGCAAGCCCCAACTCTCGAGAAGCCAACGGGCTGCAAGTTGTAACTCACGCAAGTCGTCACCCCTCTCCCTCCCCAGCACCTCAGGGGAAGGAGCGGGGGTGGCGGAGCCGCTATCACCCCCTCCCCCCTTACCTGTTTCCGAAATGGGGTCCGGCTGCTGCCCGCCGCGCTGCTGTTGCTGCTGGGGAAGATCATCGCCCTGCCTGATCCCCGGCTCCCCCTCGGGATGGGAAGCAACTTTGGCGGCCGCCGGGCTGCGGCGCGGCGGGGCTGCAGGGCGCTCCCCGCCTCCGTGCCTTCCCTGCCGGCTGCGGCTCTTCGTTCGCCCCGGCCCGGCCCCCGGCTCCGCGCCGACCCTACCCCGCCGCGCCCGCCCAGCCTGCCATCCACGGGGCTCTCCCGGAGCGCTGCCGGCTTCCCCAGCCCAGCCCGGACGATCCCACCTCCCGCCGGCCTCAACCACCGCCCAAAAAGAGGGAGGGAGGGCGCGGCGCGCCGCAGCTGGGAAGCGCGGAGCGGGCACGGCGCCCGCGCCCCGCCCCCGTGCTGCGCGGGGCGCCGCGGAGCGGGGCGGCGAGCGCCCGATTGGTTGCGCCTAAGGAAGGGGGAGGAGGGGGGCGGGGAGGCCCGCGGCGGAATGCGCGGCACGCGGGGCCAGGCGCAAGTTGCGCATTCCGCCGCGGGGCGTGCCCGGTTCGGCCCTGGCCCCCGAGGTGGCTCGGGATACCCCGCAGCCTCCCGCTGATTTTTGTGTGACCCTCTCCCCCCCCCACTCGCCCCCAAACGATAGGGCAATAAATACTGTAGGGTTAACTCCAGTTTTTCTTGATTAGACACGGGAGAGGGGGAGGAACATCCGGTCAAAGCTCGCATTAACGCCCCGAGGCAGAATTTGGGAAGCAAGAGGAAATTCTGACTTTCTTCACAAAATTCGGGCCTAGGAAACCTCACAGTTCTTAGACAACAAGACTGGGACATACGGAGAAAAGGCGTTTCCAACTTCACTATTACTCCTTATTGTCTACATTATTACATTTCTGGTGCTCAGCGATGCTGGTAATGCAGCTTTTAAGAAGTCCAGAGTTACATGTCTGTCAAACAACTGAGTTTCTGTCTGGCGACACTGCAGAAGGTCTTCTGGCATGGACATGCATCACCAAGCATATTCTGTTTTCTCTTCCTCTTTCTGATAATATCAAGGCCCTGATCTCACACACACAAACATGACATTTGGAAACAGCTGAGAAGAAACAAAAAAATGCCAGATAGTGCATTAACTGAAAGGCTGAGCAACATCGTGCCATCTGACAGCACTGGTATCTACACAGGTCATCATCTTCAGTGACTCTACTGCCTAGAAATAATCACCAGGTATTCTGATATCAGAGGCTACTGGGTACAACTGAAGGTCACTCAGCAGAACTACATTCTGCATAACTTTCCCTTTTTTTCCCTCTTTCGAGTCCTAAAATGAATCTCACTCAGTTTGGCCTTGATTTGATAACATAAGTTTTAAGGGCTGCTAGTAGTGGATAAAAGGTGCTGCAGCCACAGGGTGATGCCTGCCATCAAAAAAGTTTTGATGGAATAAGTTTGTACTGGCAGATTTCATGCCAGATCAGGTACCGTCTCTCTGTACTATCCTAACTTTGTGCTGGATCTTGGATCATTTGTATTCCCTGATATAAACTTAGCACAGATGCTGAGAGCTAGTATGTCTGCTTTACAACAACATTTGCCATCACTACTGAAAAAAAGTAGTGGTTCAGCAACTGATTCTGGGTGACACTACCCCCTCCCCCCGTTTTTGTTTTGGTTTTTTTTTTTCCTCTCTCTGATCAGGTTAGTTTTCTTCCAGATCATACCCTTTGTCTGGTTCAGCATGGGACTGTGCTACTGCTTGTGCCAGCGTAAAGAAGGAGGTGGCATGGGAACAAAAATAGGCAGGGACAAGAGGGTGGATATGACTGCTTACTTTGGCATCAGTATCAATTATATTGGCTTAATATGTTCATGTACCTGTGGCTTAATTTGATAGAAGTGTGGCTGTGTGCTCATGCCTTTCTGAGATGTACTACATACAGTTGGCGATCTGTGCTCTGGTCTTACTTACTATAGTCCCATGGTCACAGATGATACAATCAGGTTCCGTGCTGAAACAGTGTCTTAAAGTAGTATAAACTATAATGGTGACAGGCTACTTGTCCTGCTCAAATCTGTATTCCAAAATGAAAAATAAGAACAATATTTTTCTGCACAGTGCTCTGGTCATCAAAGGGGTGACAAAGCTTACATCTGCTACACCTACAGGAGGGCTTTGTTAGCTGGAAATGCGGAGAGTGACCACACCTTCCTCTCGCTGGGAAAAGCTTTTCAAAACCCATCAATCATGCGTTGCTTCCTTCCCTCTCCTCTTCCTGCCCCATCCCCCAGGGAAGAGGCTGCAGGGATGTAAACACTATATGCTCGATTAGGCCTACGCTCAGTCACTGTCACACCAGGAAGGCACTCAAGAATATTCTAAAACAATATCTGAAATGCTGCCGTCTTGTCCTCTCTGCCACCACATGTTCCACAGCTTCCCGTGATGTGGACACAGATTTCCCTCTTTTGGATTCCATATGGGGCATATTTCCCTCAGTTACCATTAATTTCTTTCCTAACATATTAGGAAAACACACACCAACATATATAATCCTGTAAACATCTACCAGATTACAATCAAATGGCATCTGCTTATTTATTGTTGCAAAATTAAAATGCATTAGAGAATTTTCTGGGAAGAAAACTTTGATATCCTATCCTAAGTGCTAATCCACCTATCAACATTTTCTATTCTTTTTAAAAGGTTTGAGTAATCTGTCTCCATTTTGTCTTAAATGGGGAATAGCTATGACAAGATTATTAAGAATACAGAACCAGATTCCTTACAGCAGTGTGGCTGGAGGGAAGGGGACAACAGACCTAAATTGAAATGAGAGAGTTTCTGACTGGACATAAGGACATCCAGGCATTGCCCAGAGAGGCTGTGCAGTCTCCATCCTGGAAAATTTTCAAGATCAGACTGCACATAGCCCTAAGCAACCTGACCTGTTCACTGATGCTGCTTTGGGCTGGAGGTTGCACTAGAAATCACCCAAGGTCCCCTCCAACCTGAGCCACTGCTCTGTTCTTACTCCAGAACACAGGCAAAAATATTTCTGTGTAAAACCCTATCTTTGAGATTGATAAAGTTTGAGATAATTCCCTGTTCAGTACATGTACAATGATATACAAGATACTGATAAGAGCTCCTCTACTTATTTTCTGGGATACAAGAAGCATGTCTTGTTTGCAAAGAACAGTCTCAGTCTTTCTCATTTAGCAATCCCCAAACTGAGACATCTAATCTATAAAATGTATACAGATATGATGATTTGAATCATATTTTCAAAGACTTTATTAATAATTGTGCTACGACAAGTGTGAACAGACTTGCAGGTAGTCACACATCTTGCTGCTTACAGTTATAAATGAGCAATTCATTTTGATCCTGAGGGATGTGACCATAGGGTCTACAAAAATCTAAGTGTCTGTATAAATTGTGTATAAATCATGCCGAGCTGCTTATTCAGAAATAAGGAAAACTTGCTGAGCAGATGCGGTGCATTTTGGAGTTACAATGTTGTAATTATATGTTCAGTTTTATTTTGGGGTTTTTTTTATGCACAGTTCAAAAATTTAGGTTTGCAAAAAGACTGAGTAAATACAGAAAGAATGATTTCTCTGAAAACCGGGAGACAACTGAAAGTCCTCAAGAATCTTTCCAGTCATGTTTATCAATCTTAACAAATAGCAGACTGACAAAACGAAAACATTATTTTCAAAACAGTTCTACACATTTAAGCTGCTACTTTATCATTTCTGTTCTAAATCAAATCCATGGCTTCCCTTATTTATCTCAAAATTCAACTGGAGTAGCTGTTTCCCCTCAGGGCATTCAGTGCCTCTGTAGGACAGCTGGTCTCTCAGCCCTGAATCTGCTTTAAAAGGGAAGCTTTCATCTCCTGCAAACCTCTGAGTCCAGACTAGATCTCCTGTGTTTCCTCAGAATCCTGCTCTCTCAACCACATCAGGGCCTCCTGAAGACTGATTATTGAAGAAGTGATTGTGAGCACCTCATTTCCCCACCCTGAGGGGACTTAAAAGGCCTATGAGCTTTCCACCACAACGCTTACTTTCTTGAGGATCCATCCTCTCATGACACTTTGTCATATGTAAAAAGATACAGACCAGAGTAGGCAGGAAGCTGAGTGACAACAATGCGACAGCACTTTCATATACCCTATGCAAGTCAAGGAAGAGGTATGCAGGGCTGAACTTTGAGAGAGATCAAGCATTTCCTGAAAAGTGTTAAAAAAGTGTTAAAATAATACAGAAACAGATTTTTAATTTTAGGCTTAAATTAATCTATTCAGAACTGAAAGAAAGAAAAGCATTTGTAACAGTCAAAGGAATAAAGCAAAATTCATTACATGAGAAGGTCTTTAGAGATAAATAATCTCATAATTAATTGTTTTTATTATTACTTAAGTACTCCCAGTATGCAGGTAATGAAAAACAAAAAAATCTGTATTTTGCTAAGTGAGAATGAGAAGGAAAGGTGAGTAAAAATGGGACACAGCAATGACATAAACATGCAAAACACTTTCAGCACAAAAACATCCATAAATTTTCTTTTTTTTAAGAAAAATAAATTAAAATAATAAAATAAAACAAAATAATAAAACAAAATAATAGGAAATAATTACTTTTTCAGAAGTATATGATCTACTAAGAGTGAGGCATTGCACACACAATGAGAAGCTGTTGTTTAAGAATGTGGTCTTCAAAATAATCGTGGGAATGTATTCAACAATAAGGAAAGAATCTCCATGATGATCACAACAAAAAGAAGACAAATAATCTTTTCTAGCTGTACCATGTCAAAAATTGGCACCAAGTTACCAGATTACTTATATTCTAGATTAGAATACCAAAAAAAAAAAAAAAGCCATTTTATCACTCCTTATAAAATACCCATCCACAGTCATTATAACAGATTTTTTTAATTTGAGCCCATCAGCTCATACTCTCTGGGAATCCTCCAACCTGTCTCTGATTTTCCCATCACCTCTACAATGTTTTTTCCCGTAAATCCAGCAGCTCTCTGTGAAAACAGAGCAGTTCTCTGCTCCCTTGAGTGCACATGGAATGCCTCTGCTGTGGCCACTGAGTTTGTGCCTCCCATGACATGTTTTGACTCCTCCTATTCATTTTAGCTTGCAGTTCATTCCTTCCATGCTTCCCTAAATGTTTTTGGAAGAACAGTTTATAAATTGCACAATTATAAGTAATTGTTGCCATCCCTTCGCTGATGACTGGTGTTGATAATACGAACATAGAGAGCAATACAATCTCCTGTTAATGCCATGCCAGCATTTTATATTATGGAATGCATTATTTATTCTTTGAAAGCCACATAAAGATGCTTCCTTATAGAAGTCATTTCCACCGCCAAACAAACACCTCCTTCCTAAATATACCCTGTATATTCTGGGAAGCACAAGTACCAAACAGAATTACTGTAAAGGATTACCGTGTAACAGTAATTTAAGAAGGCTGCTCATAATCGGTAATTAAAACACAGGACAAAATCCAATCTTGATTTGTGGAATTAACTAAAATGACTCTAAAAGATCTGAATTCTGCCATTAGCTTGATAATGTTGCCAGACACTTGTTTGAATCTATAAAACAGTCAAAGTCTGTAAACAGTTGCCGGATTTATTGTAGAATGAAATAATAAAGTCTGTCTGAAATTACAAAGTATATTGCTTTTTTTCTGATTTGTTATTAACTATGTTATTAAAACGTATTTATGATTTAAATGAGACTACTAAGAATAGCTCACTGTTATGACATGCACTCTTGACTATATTTTTTACATTTTGTGTAGACTAAATTTATGGAGGAGTAGAAGAATTTGAAAATATTTGCTTAGTATTTTCTAGGAAACAATGATTCTAGGTAGCTATTTTATTTTTTATATCTTTTACACATTTACATCTTAATACAAATATTAATAAAACATGAAGCAGAATCTGGAAATGCACAAATATTTTTTTCTAAAACTTCAGATTACAATAGTTTTAAAGCAGAGTTATAACTGCTGGTTTTCCAACAGAAAAGAAGATCAATTTTGGTGTGCCGCATTTTCTTGGATTAAATTTGTCATCATGTGGGCCAGACTTGAATGGTTACCGTTTTACTAGAATCTTAGAAATAAGAAAGAAAAGACTTCTACAATTAAAATTCATTTAAAGATTGAGAACAGCCAATGACAGTGAAAAGATAAATCACAGAACAGAGGTTAAGAGTGGAAAGTCTGACCAAAGACCACTCAGACATAAATCTGATTCCTTTTTATGTTGTTTTTTTGGCATCTAAGTCCATGAAATAGCTTCAGATTTGTCAGTGTTCTGTGGTTATGGAAAAAAAAAATTCAGAACCTTTCCACATCTATAAAATGAGATATATGCTTTGAAGTCTTGAATGAAACATGTACTATTTGCACTGTAAGCAAATTTTGTACCAGAGCAACAGGGATCAGGCTGGAATAGCAACACACACTACATCCAAAATGGCTCATTGTGGAAAAAAGAGGAAAAAGACAGAAAAAATCACTTAAAATATGGTTTGCCAAAAAAAAGATGGAGTTACTGTCACTAGTGCAAAACCAGGCCTACACCAAAAGCTATGGGCTTGAAGAATACCTGAGGAAAAACCAGACCAGATACTGCTCTGCAGTCCTCTGCTGCAGACAACAGTCAGGCTGGCAGGAGTGACACATCAGGCTGGAGATGGAGCACAGTAGGTGTATTTGTGTGGATATCTTGGAACAAAACTACTAAACATGTTTCTTTCTAAACAATGTCATTATCCTAAGATGACTCATTTTGCGTTTTTTTCTTTCCCTGGAACAAGTCCTGTTGTGTTTGTTCAACAAATACTAGTGGTCAAGTGAAGAACTGACAGCTCTACCTGCTGACAAGCACTGTGCAAATTTTTCCTGTCCTCGCATGCATCCCTGTCAATTAACCTCATTTCTGACCTGCAAATGCCTTTACAGTGCTCAAACTCCCCTGAGCACACTGACAACACTGTACTTGCTCTCAGGTGTCCATTTATGTCTTCTCAGCTGGAGTGTGAGAAACTAATTTCCATGTAGATTTCAAAGTGGTATATAAATTTTATCTGTTTAAAATTATAGCCTTTGCCCTCCAAGTTTGTTTTATAATCACATATAAATAGAAAGACATTTGTTTATAATACACAATCTGATTATAGTGACCTAATTTAGAGTACAAAGGGAAGAAACAAGATCATGTGGAAGAAGTTAAGCAAATATTCAATAATGAGTCTGAATCTTATCTCTTTTTCAATATCTTTAAAATAACAGTATCCACATAAACCTTGATAGAATTGTTCCTGAAGTACCTGGTGTAGCTTAGATATCTGACAGGCATTATGGATTTCACTCTGCCAAAGAAGCTATGAACTGGATTTTTTTCCCATAAAAGTGATTCTCTACCCACCCTGAATTTTGAAATTGCATGCTTGTTACATTTGTAGCATCTACACCAATACAACACAGAAAAAATGATGAATAGAGACATCTTCAGAATAAGAAAATTATTCCTCCTAGTAAATTCAATGCTCATTAACGTCATCTGCCCGTTGGCCACGGCAATGAAAGACCTCCACTGGCAAGGCACTCAGCAGCTCCAGCAGAAGGCTCCCAGTGCCCTGCGATCATTCCTAATCAGCAGAGCTCACTCTCAAGGCTGAAAGAAGGGTGTAGCTCCTGCTGATCCAATACTTCCCTGAAGGAAGATAGGATTCTTCAGGTATAGGATGTGGCTGATGGCCCACAGAGAGGGGAAAAACAGGAGCAGAACCCCAAAGCCATTTTCTGACACACTGTAGAGCCAGCAGCTGCAAATTGGAGTTTTGCCACTTTCACTCTAAGTTAAACTAGAAACAAACTCCATTGCTATCCTAAGTCGACATCTTCACCTTCATCATTTCAGTTCCTGTAATTTCAAATTCAGAGATGATCTGAATATTTATGTTTCGTAATCAGTAAATTAATCAAGATGGCTAGGACAATTTATTTCAGCGAGCAATTCACAGAGTTATTTACTAATTGTTCTATACTAAGTGTCATGTGCTGGCAGCAGCACAAATCACAGTGGGAAAATATTTCTTTGCATCATAATTAAGTTTTGTGTTTATTTAGGTAAATAGATTCTTAAGGCTGTTTTCAACACATTCGAGTTGGATTCAAACTATGAGATACTGCACAACCATATTTCACAGGTCTGTTCACCAAAATCAATGCACATAAATCAAAGATAAATCCTGGAAGGAAACCCTGGCCTGGTCAATAAGAGCTTTACCAACAGGTCCCAGATTTCACCCAGAATAAGTACACTTTTACACTGCACATTTGTGAAATACAGAAATCTTTCCACTTTTCTTTCTGCCATGATGGATTTCAGTTGGGTCACTGAGGTGTCTAACAGACCATCACAAGTTAGGTGGCAGCAGCACACTGCTGGGAGGAGACAAGGTGGGGAAGGTGTGTGTCCCCCCATAGGAGGAGGTGATGCTGGCTGGGTGGCTTCTCTCTGTCTAGGGCTCCCTCATGGAATTTTACTCCGAACATTTTTCACAGGCAACCATTTTTTTAACCATCCAGTCAGATTCCAGAAAAGTGAGGTTCTTGCAACAACCAGACCCCAGCCATTTTGTGCAGATGCACTGTGATCAAGTTGAGTGAGTGAGTTCAGATAACACAAGAATTAGGTTGAACTTTCGCCCCTAGTTCCAGCATTCTTTGAAGTTCTCCACTGCCTTGGCAACTCCTTTCCCTATCTTCCACTACTGCAGTTTCTGTCTGAGGCTCTGCATAGCAGGGATTTTCTCCGTTCTGGGATCTTCAAAAAGAATTTTGCGCTAAGCTCCCCAGGGACCAGATCTTCACAGAGCTTCAGCGCTTGCAGCACAACTTGCTGCGATTAGTTCTGAGCCGAGCAAAACCCCCGGGAGTGTTTGCTGAACAGGACTTTGAGACAAAAAGGATTTCAGCAAATGGCTACATGAACCTTCTAGGACTATGTACTAGAAGGAAATAGATGATGTTCTAGTGGGAAGCAAATGTGGATAATTCTCTTTACAGCATTTTATCATGAATCTATATGAACATGTATCCTTGCATGCACGCCATGCTTTTGTTATCTGTCCGTCAAAACTACCAAAAACACAACTGCCCACTTCAGGACCTGATCCAGTTGTTCCCTAATGTAATCCAGAAGTATATAATAAAGATAAATGGGCACTATCATAATATTGCTTTAGACCCTAAGACACGATTTACCTTTCATTATTCTAAAAAGTTCACTGAAAAGATTCCATGTGAATATTTGTTTACATAATTATAGATGGAGCTTTGTTGTATTTTTCACACTTAGCTGTCAGATGTATTATTTAACCTGACTGGCTGAACTCCAGTCCAAAATACCATCCGACTCTATTTGGTGAAGCACACACAAAATTATGTTTGGACAAACAGATGGATTTTGGAGACCTGCAGATAACATTGCTGCAGAACACAGGCTCAGGGACTCCAGAAGCGAGGAGAGGTTAATGGCTTGGAAAGGCAAACATGCCTGCTTCTTATACCTTCATTGTAATCAGTTACTTTACAGCAGACAGTCTCATTACTATAAATTGCAACTAGAAGCATTTTTGCCTTCCAAAGGAATTCATAAAAACGTGTCAGATCATGTCAGCTGAGATGTTATATAAATCACATTCTGCATAAAGTGAAAAAATACCTTTTGCATCCAAGAAATTTCAGATTGTTTTCTGAGTAGAGCCCACTGTTTCACAACTCAAGAATTTCTATCAGAATTGCAGACACTTACAAGATACGAAAAGAAAGTTGAAAATCTAAATATGCCTAAATGCTTCCATTTTAATCCCCTTGTTCATTATATTTCCACTGAAGTTGCTACTTCATTCCATGGAAGGGTTGTTCCCAATACTGCCTCAGAGCATTTAAGCATACACATTGACTTCTGCACTTGCCACATACACAATCAAGTGACATTACCTGGAGAAAAAGGAGTGCTCTTAAATCAACAACTAATGTACTGACAAGAAATATGAATAAAGAAAAATCTTTATGTTGTAATAGTAATTTCAAACACAGGATCCTGACACCCATTGCTAAAACCTGTGAAAACTACTAACTTTTTTTGACATTACTAGGTCTTCAGCTTTTTTTTTTTAATCTACTTTAGTATTCTGTAACTTGAGAAAAGAATAAATCCTTTTTCTTAGTGACAACATACAACATGACAGTTCATGTGAGTAAATCATGTAGGCACATGATTTTGCAGGAACTAGGCCAGAGTGAAAAAAAGCCAGAGATCTGTATTAATCCCTTGGTGACTATATTCAGTGGGCTATGCATTGGCTACACCAGCAGATTTAACCACACTGTTCTTACAGAATGGAAAAGGAAAACAGGAGAAGGTAAAACTTTGACATATATGACTTAAACTGCAAAATAAAGTAAAATCTGAATATTCATTAAAAAAACTGAACAATAAATTACATAGTTTGCATCAAAACACAAAAAATCTGACCACAAATCATTTCAACCAGAATCGAACAAGTAACTCATGTTGAGCCTTCTGACTGTAGTTTTTACTGGTATCATTGTAGAATACAGAAAAAATCTGTTTATTTTCCTTTAAAAAATCAGGATAAGTCTTTGAAATGTTGCCAATGTAGACAACCTTTAATTTTTTTAACAAAACAAAAGGCAGCTTTTAATTAACTAAAAGGTTAATTCTAGAATGTATTACCATAACATTTCCATTTAAAATACTACATCCTTTTATAATCTGTATTTTAGACTACTTGGCAATAGTTGGTTTAAATGCTTAAAATTGTATAATTACTGATTTTCTATTATGCTTGGCTGATAAAATTCAAGGATTAATTCAAAACTGTGCTGGAACTGCTTTGTTAAAATGTTATAACAGCCAGGCAAGGAGCCTCTCATTAACTACCAGCTACTTTTTGCCTGCCAGTGTTGATTGCCTGTTAGGCAGCTCCCCCTACAATGGAAATGATTTTACGATACCTACCTACAGATCTTAGTTTGTGCTGGACTACTAGACTGCTCCTTGCTCATTTCAAGAACTGTAAACTAGAAAGTAAACATACTGAAAAGGGGGAAAAAAAAAAATCATGTCTTTTCATGCTGAGAAACTCCAGGCTTCAATGATGCATAGTGTTTAATGCTATTTACTGTACCACTGTAATTATTTGGTAGCTGATGAAACTAATAAACATACCATTTGGCAAAGTGGGTACTCTTAGTGAATATATGCGAATCATTTTGCTACTCCATTCCTATCAGATCTGATTTAAGAGATGTCTCTCCTTGCCACATCATTCCCTCTCCATATCCATGCCAGCCCGTTATTGCACCCTTCCAAGCAGACATTACCACACTCCTTAGTTGGATTGAATCAACTGTTTATGTGGGTATACTATGAAGTGGAAAAGTAAACTGATACAATTTAAATCTACTGATGTACATATATATTATTCCTAACAGGTTGATTTTCCAGTTCTGATGTGGAGAACAGCTGAAACATGTAACAGGCTTGGCTGGACACAGAGGCAGGAACTACTAAATCCCACCCAGCTGCTGAGGGAACAGCAATGTTGAGATGTCGTCTGACTGCAGAGCCCTCACCAGACTCCAAAATGAAAGCAAACAGCTATTCAGACCTTTACGCAGCATAAAATATTTCAAGAGACATTGGCTAATGCAGAACGTCCTTAGTTTTGTCTTCAGATCTCAGTTACTTGCAAATGAAATCATCTCTGTTTAAAACCATACTTTCGGGAAAGACACTGCAGTATACTATATGCTTGGAAACAAATTAATAAAGCCCCACAAAGAGAAGGAAAATGCTGTGATTTGTCCATCTGAATATCAGTGGTTTAAAAAACAAAGTGGAGATGTTGCACGTTTAACAAAAAGCTTAAGTGCAAAAATTTCCTCACGTGTACGGCAAATCTTTCTTTAAAAGCTGAAATCATGGTTACAGTAACTTCCTATTCAGTCACTTCCTTAATTAAACCATTGAACTTTAATGTGAAATACAGCCATTACAAAACCAGAAAGGAATCTGAACAATAACAATCCAGTCAAATGGGCAGTGCAATAACGAAGAGTGATGTCAAGAACACTGGCTGATACTTTTTTCTCTGCATCAATTATGCTGTGATTCTCTGAGATGCTAAAGCCAGCCTTAGGAAACCGTACAGGATTGAAGCTGCACTAGCTTCATGATGTGATGCAGTGAATACTCAGCACAAATGGGTTCTCCTTGGTAAGTTATTTTTAAAACATACTGTATGTCATTTTTTTCCCAAATTGTTGAAAGGTGACAATTTTAGTCCAATGATATGTATGCCTCACCACAGTCTCAAACATCTGTGCTGCTCTGTAATTGAAGATTACCCAGAGGAGTTTCTTAGCCCCTTTTTATCTCCTTTCTGCTCCAACATCGCAGTCCCCAGTGGTGCACAAAGTGCTGGTGTTCTCATTTTAAGCAGCCTCTTTCCCTTGCATAGCCATTGCATTCACACCTGTCTTTGCCTCCTACAAATGATCCAAACACCAAAAAGCCAATCCCTTGAGGGACGCAGGTCACCACTGCTCAACCCAGGGCAGTGTCTGCTGCAACAGTGAGTTTGTTCCTTCAGCAGTGCCAGAAACCCCACCTGGCTCTGGAGCTGGTGATACACAGGGCATAGATCTGACAGTAATGATTATGGGATCACTGTACTAGGTTTTGAAACTGTTAGCTCTTTTCTGTTGCCCAGACAGTAATAACTTTGTGAGTCTCTAATAGCACAGCCAGTTCAGGCTCTGGGTAGGTGCAAGGGGTCACAGAGTCACTGCAAGGGAAGGACATGATCTGTTTTCCAGGCTGGTTCAGGGTGCTGGGGCATAGTGTCTTCCTGAACACGCAGGGCCACTAGCCAATCAAAAGTAACTAACAGCATCTTAGTTTTTTGAGGGATCAGCAGGTCATTAAAAAATAAGAGTATAAAAAAAAATTATGGAATCCATGCTTAAAAAATTCTGATATCTGCTACCTAGAATATAGATAATCTTACATAAATCCTTTACACTTGATCGGGATATTTTTGATTGGCATAATAAAAGATTTTGCAAAATAACTGAAAACACATAAACACAGACTTTTTTTTTGGTCTTATATATTTTATAGCTCTTAACAGTGAAAGTGAAAGGCATGTCAGATACATGGAACTGACTGATTCAATGGATCCATGCCTACCATACTTGGGCTACACAGGCATTAAATTGGGCTGAAGGGTCAATGTTTAATTGTGTCAACGTTGTTGCATAGATTGATAGTGAAATGTGCATAGTAAAACTTACCATTTCCCCAGGTATCACTATACCTCTCATAATTAAAAAAAAAAACAAACCTCAAAAATCATTTAAAACCTCAGAGTTAGATTATTTTTAAGAAGACAATGATTCATTCAAGCTGTGGAGTAAGACACAATGGTGTTCTCTTCTCTGCCTCAAATAAGGCTTGTCTAAATATTTCTCCTAGTTGATTTTAGTCTTAATTGCTAAAAAATATCCAGATAACACATTATGTATTTTAAAGTGCTTGTTGTCTGCATTTTGATCAGCTTCCAGACAGCAGAATTTTTTTCCATGTATTCAACAGGAATGGTAGGTATCATGTTGCTAACTTCAACACTGCAATCTGATTTACACAGGCCAGCCCAAGTGGATAGCTACTGAAATCAGCTGGATTCTTTTATGGGTACAAGATAAAACTGTACAGATAACACTAAAGATTGAGTGCCAGGGCAAGAGTCTGCTGATCTATCTAATTGGCTGCACTAACGTATCAGCAGAGTCTCCCTGGCTTTGCCAGCAGAATGCTGTATGGGAATGGGTGGTGCCCCAGCACTCGCTGCAGGACCCTGCCTTTGCCTTACACTGGAAATGCCCTGCAGCAGACATTTCTGCATAAACCAAAATCTTATTTTCACAGCTGTAAAGCCAAAGTGATGACTTTCTGGTCCAGTTTACAAAATCTAATTTGGAATGAATCCTGGATTTCTCTGTCGCTAGGTGCTTGTAAAGCACCACAAGTAGTGAACAGCTACTAATTGAGTAATAATAGCCATAATAGTATTGCAAAATTCATACATTCTAGATAAAATCATAATCCTGCTGGATGATACTATACTAACCGATACCTCTCCCTTGAAATGAAAGGCATATGTAGATGCTATTCAGTTATGCACAATTATTAACACTACTTATACTTCACAAACGCTATTAAGAGAAATATTTTGCAGCATGAGTTGAAGAAAAAACAGTACTTGTATAATAACCCTGTTAAACGGAATGACACAGAAAGATATTGAGGCTTCTTTGTAATGAAGATTCTTTATTAAAGGAAAAATAAATCTGCTTCTGGGCTGAATCTCCAAATTGAAAGGGTTTTTCAGGTGATGGAAGTGAGTATTGTGCTGGGTCTCCAGCCTGATTACTTCCTGCAGGGACGATTTTGTCATTGTGCCATGGCCCCTCCCTTGTGACTTCTAAACAACCCAGGGTCACCGTGTCCTCTCTTTAATTAGTATCTCACTGCTGGAGGGAGGGGGGAACGTCAAGGAAAAAAAGAATGAGAAGACACTGTAAACAAGGGTCCTCGGGGGCATCTTAACAATTTGGACAAGGAATGGAAAAAATGTTTAGTTCTTTTGTTGTTGGTAAAAGGAAACAACCGGCTGGGGTGAGCAAAATTTTAGTTCTACTTATATGAATTTGGACAAAGTAAAGAAAAATCCTGCTAGGAAAGAAACACATTTTGCTCCCAAGAGATTTTCAGCATCCAACAGATGATTATATATTCCACATTTTACAAAGAAGTCAATGAAAATACATTGTTCCAACCATAAAGCAGCTGAAGCCCTAATGTATACTCTGCTTCCCTAAGAGCCATAACTGAGCTCAAGTGGGGGGAAAGCAATTATTTTTATTTGCAGTAAAAGAGAACTTCCAATGCATATTTTTATTCAAAAGTATCTGTACTGCAAGGAGAAAAATGAGGAAAAGAAAAAGATAATAAAAAATAGCATATAAAGCAATGACAACTCTACCACTTCACACTAATTAACTTGCCCTGAAAGTTCTGTAGACAGATGAATCATAAAAATAGTAAATATTACTAAAGACTGTTTATCAAATGGGAAATGTTGTGCATATGAACATATGGGTTAAGAGTTAAAAAATGTACCTTTTTTACTTTCAAGAATCCACAATATGACACATATGAGAAATTTTGCATAGGTTTTGTTAGCTAAATACAGCCAAAAGGTCAGTGCTTACACAAAATTTAAGTTTTCTTAGAATTTACTGCATTACAGTATTTTAAATAACTGTCTTCTATCCTGGTAAATCAGGAAGTGAAACTTTTAAATTTTAAAGCAAAACTCCCACCGAAAGGAGGGTTTCTCTTCAAAGCTGACAGCATGAGAGGCTACATGGCAGTTTTGTCAGTCACTTGGCTAGCTATTGTAGCACACAGTAGGCGGCCTTCCCCCTCCTGGAATTTCCTGCTCCAAGGTAGACCCTTAGGTTATCCATGCCAACAGTAAGGGGAAAGGGAAGAGAAACCACACGTTCTGCAGAAGAAACTGTGAGGAGCTGCAGAAGAAATACACATTTGGAACACCCCAGCGGAAGTGAGAGCCCCAAACTCAGACTGGAGCTGGCACTTGCACCCTGTCCTAGTGCCTGCTGCCAGCGCTGCCTTCAGCATTCAGGACTGGATCTCTCTGTTTCCACTAACATTGTCATAGTTTTATATAAAATAAAAAAATTATAACAAATAAGAAGAGGAATAGACTGTATAACCTCATGGCTATGGCAGTCATCCCAAATATAAGAAAACCACATTTGAATCTTTGCCCTAATATTCAGCTTCCAAGCTACTGAATGCAGAAACATACGCAAAATCTACCTAGATCATTAGGTACCAGCTGAAGCAGGACTTTAAGAATCAATGGAGTGCCCCAATGAGTGACACAGTTGCTCAGCCCCTCTATGGATTTAAACATTCTGTTAATCTATTTGGAAGTTAAATAATACTGAGTAATTTGAGTTTGCTGTGTTGTTCTTCTAGGTCTTGTTTTGAAGTCCTGGATTATGAAGCCAAATGAATGATAGAGTTATGTCAACAACTCTAGTGTGCAGCTTCAGTATGTGGATGCTTTTGGTTTTGTTTTGCATTTCGAAGCTCATGTATCCTGAGCACTATACTCACCGCAAGGTGGGTTTCAGCTTCAATGGCCGAAGTCTGGCTGTGAGCTGAGCATTATTCCGTGGTTTCAGTCTAAACCACAAGAGTGACGCTTACCAATAGGCAGGCTAGCTCAGTTTCTACCTTTGGAGTGCAGTATAAATATATCCAAAATCTCACATTTCATCTTAAATATATTAAAAATTATAGAATACCTCCCACCCCTTCTATGTAGCACTGCAGTGTTAAAGTGGAGAACAGCATGATTTTTTAACTTATTTTTTTGTTAGGAAAATCAGATGTAGTTGTTTTTAACACCTGTCTTTATTTTAATCAGTCTTATGATTTTAATGACTGGACTCGTGATGCCAAACACTTAGGGCAGGTAGGAGTGCAATTCTTTGTGCACTAACTCCTCTCCTCCCCTACCTTGCACAACTATGGTAGAAAATTCTTTTTTAAAAAAAACAACAGAAACAAACCCAGCAAACTAATGCACTCTCTGGGTGAGGAGAAATAAAAAGTATATTCAAAATGTATGAATTTTAGCTTTAAAAACATTGACATTGATTAAAGATTTCCATAGTGTACAATTTACAAGAAATTACCTCAGCAGGGTGAATGGATTCGGTTTCATAATCACAAAGTTCCATAACTCCATAGTATTATATTCCAAGCAAACTTGGAATATTAAGTTTAATTTCATTTTTTTTTTTCAGGAAGTGATTTTACTCCAGATTGAATACAGCTGTTAGTGGAGTGCACTGCTCCAAAAATGCTTCTATGCACACTGAAAAGAAAGAGACATTTCTGGAGGTGAGGAGTCATATCCAAATCCTGAAACACAGAATACTTCGGAGAAGCCGAGCTCTACTTCCAGAAAACATTACTGAAGAAATAAAGTCTTGAAATATTTAAATATTAAAGAATGAGAGAAAGGTCTGTATGACATGTTTATGACTTAAATTAATTGCTCAACCTTCTTTGACAACACAAACTGAGCACAGTCACTGGTTTTACAGAAAGAAACATGATGATAGATATACCATTTCTTGTTTTGTTCCAAGCACTGGTATTAAAAACCCACTTACTAGGGGGGGTGTAGTTTCATTTACTATTTCATCTCAATTCTGTTCTTTTAATGCACACAGAAATGCATGCTGGCATAGAGAACAGGGCCTCTGCAGAGGAAACGCTGCCAGCTAAAAACACAGGATGTAATCGAGACCACAAGAGACACATACTCAGTTATAAATGCAACTATGCTGGAGGTATGGGAAAGGGAAAAAAAAGTCTTATTTTTCACTGCCATTTTTAATTGTTTCAGTGATATTTTCCCATTCTTATTTTGTGCCAGTATAATGAGAAGAAAAATAATCAAATTTAATTACTTTTGCAGCTAAGATAACTGCAGGATTCAGCATTCAAGCATCCAGCTGTTTATTTCTCCTTGAAATAACTTGCTGTTTCTTGTACACACATCTTGGATGACAGGCACACATTCCTCACACAACACAGGCTTTAGCAGGACAGTACCTGGCCACATTCAGCCCAAATGCATAAGTACAAAACCCCGTTGAAATCCACTCCAAAAGAAAAAAACAACAATCCTCTGAACCGTAAAAAAAGAAAAAAATAAGCAAACTAAAATTTAAGACAAGTAGAACCACACACTAACACTCCAACTCCCCACCAGTGTTTGCACCCCAGGTGCTCTGACCAAGGGGAAATAGCTTTAAATTGGAAGGGGGAAGATTTAGATTAGATATTAGGAAGAAATTCTTCACGGTGAGGATGGTGAGACACTGGCACAGGTTGCCCAGGGAAGCTGTGGATGCCCCCTGTCTGAAGTGTTCAAGGCCAGGTTGGATGGGGCTTTGAGCAGCCTGGTCTGGTGGGAGGTGTCCCGGCCCATGGCAGGGGAAGTGGAACAGGATGGGCTTCAAGGTCCTTTCCAACCCAAACCATTCTGTGATTCTATGAAGTCAAACGAACTAAATAAAATGGACAAAAAACCTAAACCAGGCACTTTATTTTCTACAACATTCTGTTTCCTCTAAGCTATCAAGAGGTCCCCAAACGCTCCCAGTTTCAATAATAACGGGTGTTCACCACCACGCGCCCTCCGGCCGGCCGGGCCCGCCTCGCACGATCGGGCTGACCCCGGCGGGCGCGGGCAGCGGCTCGGGGGGGGCAGCCCCGCCCGCCGGTGCGGGAGCGGGGAGCGGCGAGCGGGGCGGCACCGCCGGATTGCGGGCAACGCCCCGCAGCGCTGCGGACGGCGGGTACTGCAGCGGCGGGGCAGTGGACGGTGGAAGCCATCCGGCTGGCGGCTGTGCTGTCGAACCGAGCGGGCCGTAACGGGCGCACCGTGCGCCCGGGGCAACTTTCCTCTTGACTCCTCGGGAGCACAGGCTGGCCCGGCGGGCGGGCGGGCTGCTAAACGGCGAGGCTCCCGCCGCCGCGTCGGCCATCTTGTGCGTCAGCCGTGCACTCGCCAAGAGCAGCAGCCCCCGAGAAAACCGTGCGCCACGGGGCGCCGCTAGGGGGCGCCGCTAGGGGGCGCCGCCAGGGGGCGTCGCTAGGGGGCGCCGCTAGGGGGCGCCGCTAGGGGGCGCCGCCAGGGGGCGCCGCTAGGGGGCGCCGCTAGGGGGAGCCCACCGAGGCCGCCGGTGGGAAGAGGGAGGAGTACGTCCAGGGAGGGAAATGGCGTTTGTACTTATTCGGAGACTTTGGGTATGATGTATTGGGAGCACTTCGCCACCCACCCAGCGCCCCCAGCGCTGCATTGCCTGCAGCCTCCGTGACTCATCGCAGCCTACAAAGCGACCTTGACGTTCTGAGGCCGTCGCTGTTACGCAGCGTTTATATAAACTCACCACTTCATAATGCACTTCAAAAATAGCATGGGAGTCAAAACTCTCCCTAGAATACTTTCTAGAAGCGTGTGCTTAGTCTGAAAGGCAGATACATGTGCACGCAGGGACACACGCAAAATGCAGATCATAAACACCTGTTTTTTCAACCCTAGCAAGGCTCCCATGGCAGAAGTGCAGGAAAGGGGAGTAAATTCGGGTCTTACTGAAATAATCACATATTTTATCTCTGAATCTAGTGAGAGCAGATTTAGCTTTCGATGCACTGAATTGGAGGGGTTCCTAAAGTATTCTCCAACCATGGGTGCTAGGGTTTCACACAATTTGCAGGAATGAGGTAGTTTTGGGGCAGGTCCATTAGCTAAAAAGAGCAGTTAGGCTGGTACATTGCGATGTACTTGTCAATTTCCATACATCCAAAATACTCTTCAGTACCTTCATAAGGTGGGGTTTGTGCAGAAGCGATGCATTTCACCTTTTATCAAATGAACTAACAGCATAACTAGAAGTTTCTGCTTTTACTAGTCAACCTTTCTCCGTAGGAAATATTAAGTAGAAGGGAAGAGAAAAGAGGAAACCACTTTGCACAAAAACTTGAGATGTACATTTGAACGGTAAAAAGGAACTACTCGTTGATAGTAGATTGGAGTCAATTCATATTTTTATTCTTTACTTCAATACATGCTTTTATTTCAACACTGAAATTAATAGTGTTACCCATTTGCTTAAAGCTTTCATAAAAGAATGCTGATATGCTTGGAATATCCACTGCCATTTTATTCAAGTATCTGCTACCCCACCATTACAGTTTACCACTCCTCAGATTCTAACCCGTACACTAATTTTGAACGTATTTTCTTTCAACAAAAGGACTACAGTACAAACTTCCAAGTATCCAAAGCCAATACAAAAAGGAGATGAAAATATACATAATTTAAAGTTTGTACTTTTGAGCCCCTTAGCAAAAAAAGACACTCATGATAATATGGTCTAGTGATGAATGCATCATGCTAGAATGCAAGAGAGCTATACAGGTTCTATTCTACTTCTGGTACAGCCTGATTCTTCCACTGTGCATTCACTCCCTTGCAGTAAAATACACTGATAATCCTGGAATCTTACTTTAAAGTTATTTTGAACCTACCAATAAAAAAGGAGTCATTAATATTATAATATTAGAGCTATGGTTGTTCTTTATGTACTCTTACATTTCCTTTCATACTTGAACATTTGAAAACTTTTATTGCGTGCATCTCTAGCAATACTTTTTACCCTTGGAATTTAAATAAGATTTGATATACTCTGACCTTTTATTCAATCCAATATTAGTTATTAATATTTACTTTAAAGCAGTTCTGCTTGTGCATTTGTAGCAAGGCCCAAACAGTATAACAGCTGACAGTTTTGTCCATGTATCATGTTACTTGTTGGGAACTTTGATCTTTATGCCAATAATTTTTAAAGTAGTTGACTCATCCAACATTTGGGAGACACAATTCAATCTTTTTCTTAACCTAGTACTGCTTTTGATCTCTTCATAATGTAGAAGAGAGATTAGAATACTTAGAGTATTTAAAAAATCTCACTATTAAAGAAAATCACAGCTAAATGAAATAAAATAGTACTGAAACATGCAATCAATTCTTTTCTTTGACCTGGAGCATCTGAAGCAATTACTTTATAGAACTAGATGAATAATATTCTTTTGGCAATCACAGCAGAATGCACATCGCTCCTACTGATTACCATGAGCTAATTCTTAGTGTAGTGTTTTAAGACCTCTGCAGTCACTGTGCAAGACACAAGATATATTCAAGTGGGACAGTGAAAAGTTCAATGGGGTGCAGAGCTGAACTGAGAACTGGAGACAGTACCATTCCCTTCACACAGATTACCATTCAAACTATATATGCTAATGGGGTAATTTAGCTGACAACCTAAGAGTCAAAATAAGAATCTCATAAGATTATAAAGCCAATATGTAAGCAAATTAAAATGGTGGTGATCTGTTATCTTATTGATGTTTAATTGCTGCTGGTTTTAACTGGGAGAAATAAGGGAGATGGCAGAAACAATGAGAGTCACATAGGGAAAAGTGACATTTTTCCATCTACCTTACTGAAGTGATCTGGTGGGCAGCTGCAAGTATTATGAAATAGATAATGCGTATATGAAATACAGATAATGGAAATACAGAGGCAGGAATCAAACAGGAAGCTTTGTATTCGCAGCCTGCAAATGTTCATAATGGGGATTAGGTCTGATTTAAGCATCTACTTGACAAAAAAAATATATTGCTGGAGCAATCCAGATTTTTGGTTTAGACAAAAGAACTAGACGTGTTGACAGGCTGGCCTTGCAATAGGAAGCCTGCCCCTGTCTGAAAGCAAATTACAACTTTATTTACCTATAATAGGGAATTACACAGTTGCCGTATCATTATTCCAAATGCAGAAGTCAGGATTTATGTCTTTGAAACTACAAAAGGATTTTAATTAAAGGGACAATTTAAGAATTGCAGTGTTCTGGAAGCTGTCTCTGCTGCTAGAATTCCTGCTGTCTCAGGTACTTTTGGACCAACCTTTTGTCTTGATTATTTGCAACAACCTAAGCTATCTCTTACTTGAAAGCTGATGATGAGCGTGTAGTCTGGGATGGAGCAGATCTGGCATCTGACTCATGAATTTCCCTTGCTATGGGTAGTCTTTTATTCTAGTGTCAGAAGACTACTGAACATTTGATTTAGATTTAGATTTATTTGAAGACCCTGGGTAACAGACACCTTATGCCCACTTTGGTTTACTATAAATACTTTCATGAGGGGAAAGGCAATAGTCACAGTCCGTGATGATCAGCATACAATAATAAGAAGGTTCCTTGTTTTCTTGTATACTTGGCTCAACCATCTCAGGGAGAGGGGAGTGGATGTTCACCAACACAAAACAATAGTTTTTTCAACTCCTGTTCATATCTTCTTTTCTTTTTTTTTTTTTCAGAAATATATTAATAGATAGAACTACTTCTAGAGATAAAATGAACGACTGCACAATATCACTTCCAAATTCGTAGACAAATTCATAGCATAAAATAACGCTGACTCTCTTGATCTATGTATAGATTCCTTGCTCACTTAGTCATAAAGAGCAGAAGTCGGGTCAGAGAGAAGAATTATGGAAGTTATTCAATAATGAATTGGAAATGGTGGCTGAGTAGCAGAGACAGATTGAATTTAAAATGTGGCTGCTATCCTAGACAGCTTTAGGATGCATATGCCTGTACTTTGAGAAGAAAATGGTGCTTTCAGTTGCAGAATGCAGAGCTTTCCTGAGAGAAGTGAAGAACTTTGCCTCATGTAAGCAAAAATGGTGACATGGATCCACATGAAATAAACACATTTGCTTTAGCTATAGATTCTTTTTCCATTTCCCTCCACCCCAGCCTGTGTATTTGCCATGACTGTGGAGCACAGAGCAAGGATCATTCTTAGGGAGGAAGAGATTGTCGCTGGAGTCAGGCACAAAGTATTTCCTGAATTCATAATTTTCAAGTACAAAGTTCTGCAATGCTGTTGTCTGCACTGTCAGACAAGATTTTTTTTTTCCTCAGTATTTGAAATGTCAGATCTCACCATGCAACCAGAAGCTGTGCTTTACAGAAGTTGTGCTTGTGTGCAGCATTCACATAGATAAGTACATAAATGTTGTAGAAAAATTAAAATACGTTACGGTCACATCTGGGAATAGTGTAGTTCCATAACTATATGCTAATTATGTGTTGTCATTCAGTTATTAAAAACTAATTAATTGTTACTCAGTTTCACAGTGTATAAAATAAGAAACCTGGTTTTCGTGTTTCCACAAAAGATGGACCAAAGAGGGAATGACAGTCGTGGCTAATTATTTTCCAATATAACTAATTGAGCATATTTTTCTATTATGCATACAAACTTCAATTGCTAATTGGATTTATTTAACACTTTTCATTCTTGAAGCACTGCACAAATAATGAATCTTATCAATGCTATATTACTACTAATATTTATTATTATTGTTTACTACTATTACTAAACTCTTTGTTTACACATGGTGGAGCATCTGTAACCATTTGAAGTGGCTATACTCAAAAGTAAACAGAAGACAGCAAGCTTTAAAGACACTTCTCCATTTGTGCATCAGTTCATTAACTCATCATCAAGTTGAAAACTCAGTGTTTTAACACCCTCACAATCAAATCTTTTGCTCATCTATGCCATGTTCAACTTCACTGACAAGGGACAGCAGATAAATGTAATCTAGTCTTCCACTTCCCTAACTAAATAGGGAATAACTAAGAGCTCCCCAGTTAGCTGTAGTCGATCATTCCAGGACCCCAGTGGTACTGAAGCAGTCTGTTAGTCTCAGCCTCTTCACGGCCTTAAAACCTACCAGATGACCCAATTTTGTATTTTATTTTTTTAACTGAATGTGATCCTAGTTATTGCCTCTGAAATCTTAGGATCTGGTGGCAAGACACTGACAGAAAAGGTGTTAGGAATGTGATCTGGGTCCTCAATTATTGCCCCACAGCCAGCATTGCATGACCTTCACATTAAATCTCAAAAGGTATGGGTGGATTTTGCCCTGTGGATTTGCTTCCATTCTGCTTTTGGAGGTTTGCCTTCAAAAAAAAGAATCCCTACTTCTTCTCTATTTAAACTCTCTGCCGAGCGTACAAGGATGGGTGACAACTGAGACAGTGGCCTCTCTAACTACAACAAAGACAGGCTGAGACCGGCATCTCACTTCATATTACCAACAAATAGTTATTGAACACTGACAACTTTATTCACTTCCTACTAGTTACTATTACTTAGACAGTAGCATCAGATTGGAAATCCTGTAACTTAGGGGGAAAGAAGCATTATTTTTTTTTAATCAGTAGCAGACAGAATAAAGGCATGTCAACATCATTCATGCCTTTGTAAGCTATATTCTCATTCTAAAATCTTAAAATGTTATAAACATTGAGAAAATTTACTAGATGTAAAATAAATTAAATCTGAACTCTCAGAAACTATGTCACTTTTGCTGAAGTTACTTTCAAAATCTGTGAAACACAAAGGCATAAAGAAGCAGGCCACAGAAGCAGAAGTTGATTAAAAAATGGTTGTCTTACAGCAATGTAGTTCAATCAAACCTTTTATTAGCCAGGAAGAAGAGACAGGATATATGCCTATCTTCCAGAAATCAGGGCATGGAAATAAGAACAGAACTTTAAATATAAAAGCAGGTATTTGATCTGGAAGCCCAAGAATGGTCCAGAGACAATAAAGCAAAAAATCTGAGCTCATTTCTGCTATTAAATTGGTATCACAGAACGCAGCTATGCAATAACAACAACAGTAACTACAATAACCTCACAAAGGTTATCAACAACACACTTGTTTATTTCATTCTAATCTTATTATTATTAAATTATTAAATATAAACTTTCAAAAATATCTTTATTAAATTTTAATGAGCTTTAAAAATCTTCAGAATTAATTGAGTCAAAGAACATTTAACCCAGTCTGAAGCAGAATGCTTTCAACTTCTTGTTTCTCTGAAATATGTAAAAATGTCCCAGATCAGGTTGGCTCTAAATATGTTGGCTTCCACTCCCAGTTTTCAAATTTCAACAACTCAAAATCCCCTTATTTCTTCAGATAGTTCTTGTTGAATCAGATAAATGTGAGTTCCCCAAACTATCCAGTCTTTCAATCCACTTTATAAGGCATAAATGCCACACAGATATGAATATGTTTGAAACTATTTCACAGAATCGCTGCTTTAAGGGAAAATAGTTTACTCCAAGGTGTTGGGATGTTAGAAGATGATCGCACAGCTCTATAGGTGTGGAAAAACCTCTGCCTGTGGTACCCTGCTTTACCGTGTACCCAGGGAATGCCAGTATCTCAACATCGATACACCCATTTTTTTGCTGATTTGGGTTTTTTTGTTTGTTTTTAACGAACCTCAGATATGAAATACAGTGAATGTGCCATGCCCTGCTTACATGAATCAAAAGACCTATTTATAAGCACATCAGATAGGTGTTTGTAAATCTGATTTATCCCCAAATATAACATCCTTTTCTCAATCCATTTTCACTTTATGAGCTTATTTCATGTCCAGTGGTTTGAAGATGATTTCACCAGTAAGAACAGACTGACTGACTGGATTATTTTTTGTGCTGTACAACAGCAGTCAATAATCTTTATTCAGAAAAGGTAACTCATTTTTTCCCCTATTTCCAAACTTCAAGATTAAATTTATTTCCTCATTTCATTTGTAATCATGAAAATAAATACACATTCTTTATATATTTCAATTAGACTTTTATCATGACTGTTAGTCTAATGTAAACCAAAGACTACAAAATCTAGTACTGAAATACTCTGATACTATAGTATGGGATTTTCTCTAGAAACTCCTTAATTCTAGCTTGGATTTCACAATTACTTTTTCCTCCACTATAGCACAAAAACATTTGTGAATATTTAACTTTTGTAACCCCTTTTTACTTATGGATTATAAGGGGGCCTGACTAGGCCATATTCTCCATTTATGTAATAAATTAATTTTAGCACATATAAATACAATCCCTTTCATAAGACACAAAGGTAAATAATAGTCACGATTGTTCTTGTCAGACTATCGAAACATAGATCTGATTTTTTTCTTTGCACATCATCAGTTGCTTGAATGGTAAATGAGAATTCACTAGTGCAAAGTTTCTTCCACATTTCTTTCAGCAAAGTGCTAGCATAAAGATTCCCGTCCCCCCCCCCTCCCGCCCTTCCTGCTTGTTCCTGATATTCATTTTTGCCATTTATTTTTAACCTGGAATGGTTCCCAGATCTGTTTCATTGTATGGCCCCTCTTACAGCTATGCTGGCATTGTTGATGGGGTAATGTGGGGGGAAAGAATGGCTGGAGACAAAGAGAGATGCTTAAAGATGGTATTGCTACAAAAGAATACATCTGAAATCACAGCTTTAGTTTTACAATGCATCTTCTGTATTATAGGATACTGATCTGAATTGAGCTGCAGACCTCAGAGCACAGATTGTGAGCACTTAACGTTCATCTCCCGTTCATCTCCTTTAGATCCTCTACTTGCACCAGCTGCTTCTATTGATACCATACAGCAACAAATTTGTTGACTGTTGGAGAACAGCAAATAATCTTATTAAAAGTTTGGCTTTGGCAGATGAGCATTTGCAAGCCTTTCTCTAGTAGTTTGAGGTATTGCTTCCTCCAGGTGTCCTTTTTGCTCTTCTGCCAAAAATGCTTGAGTAGCAGAGTGAGCAGAAGGGAACGCTTGAGCCTCAGCTGCTCCAAGTACAGCGTGTGGTATCTCAGCTCAGCAACCTTTTTTCCCACATCTCCACACCCTCCCACACCACTAGGGTTACTTTCCAGGCACTCTTTCCTAACAGTGAGAAGCATTTTATTCCCATAGGACAGACTGAGGAGGAGGCTGGAAGGTGAGCTTTCATGTGCTTGCAAAGTATTCCTTCTGTTTCTTCTCTTCTATATTCCCACTGCTGCTGTGTCTTCACCCTATTTCCCAAATAGATTTTTTTTTTCAATGAATCTCTATTTCAGTCACAGATGTATTCCTTTTTAACCTACTGCCTACAGCAAACTTTCTTCTCTGCCTGTAGTTACCAAGGTGGGACACCTTGCTTCAAGAAGCAGTGTTTATGATGCTGTTTGAGTGGTAATGTCAAACTCTGCAGGGAAGCAGCAGAGACACAGGTAGTGTCCCCTTTCTGCCTCCACTGGGAAGGTACCTAAGTAGGGAGAGTCTAGGCAGTGCAGGGAATGTGGTGAGTGGGGGAAAGTAACATCTGAAATCTGAGCAGCAAGATTCACCAGAGTTAATCTCTAAATCCCTTAAATTATTGCTTGCATAGGAAAAGTTTAAAAATGCATTTTTCTCATGTTTCTCCATTCTGTTACTGATCCAGAGTCAAGAGGTTTGTGGTCAGGATTAGAAATAAGGAGTCACAACACACTGCTGTTTCAATGCTAATGTCATTTGTGACACATCCTGAGTTTTATGACTCTAACAGAAGAAAATGTCTTACGACCAGAGTTACTTGGGTGGAGCCTTTAGCTAAACAAAAGCTGAAAAAAACAGCCAATCAATGCTTTCTCTTCATGATTTAAAGTTGTCATCTTACTATGAAAAATAACCATAGGAAGGCACCAAGGAATTTCCAGATGAGGAGTGTTGCTAGGGTCTTAAGTGGTTTGGCAGCTATATGCCACAGTTTGTAATAATCCATTTGCACTGTTGATAAATTTAATAGATAGTACTTGATAAACTCCTCTGCTATTTGTACCACAGTTGCCACCTTTGAGTTTTACTGTCATGCTCTCTAACTCTTTCCTCAGTATGCCTTTAGACAACATAGGGTCTTGTCTACAGAGTCTTCTTCCAGTAGACCTGGCATTAGACAGTTTGTGCCCTTGGACCAGCAGTCACCTCGCTGACACCCCAGCAGGAACTTTTAGCTCAGGTGAAGCATTGCCCCAACACAGTTCCCTTTAGCTTAGGGCTGAGACAAAGTGAACTTCTGTCAGCATAATAAATAAACATGTGAAAATACCTGCAGTTGTCTCTTGGGGGTATTCACAGCAGATGCTCTGCTAATCGAGGAACACTGGGAGACCTGAGAAAATCCTAATCCTAATTGCAATACATTTTCCACATACTCTCCCTCCTCCCTTTGCCATGCCAGGTAGGCAGCCACCCCTGCTCTGTTATTGGAACTCGTAGACTAAGTTACTAGAGAACACCCCCACTAATTTAGAGGGCTGTTAAAGGAGGTTGAGTTGTGTTTTCCCCAAGGAAATAAAAACAAAAAATACGAGAACCCTTTTTCTCTCTATGGAGAATTGCAGAATTAACTTTTCTAAACTGCACTTCTCACTGCCTGGGTAGGGCTACTCCAAAGGTTTAGTTTATTATAAAAAAGTTTAAGCCTTCACACCTTGCTTCATTTGCCACTAAAACTCCCCTAAAAGGCAGCAGGCATTTCATTTTCTTCTCAATCCATTTGCAACACGTATCAGTGCTGTGCTCAGGGCAGCAGGAGCTGAGGGTGCCGGGAACACTCAGCAATATCCAGGACCCAGAGCTTGTGTTTAAGCCGCAGCTCCCTGCCAGCTGGAGACACATTTAACATTCTCTGCATGACTTCAGCAGTTCAGCCGCTTTCCCACATTCTACAGTTGGCCTCCCACCGCCGCTCAGCCTGCAAGCACACACCACACCAGGGTCATACTCTTGCCATCAATTCTCAAGTAGAACTTGCTAGTGAAAGCACTGAAGAGTTCTGCTTAAAAAGGTCCTGGTGTGTCCAAAGTGGCAAGGTTATGGATAAAAAGGTACTTTCCATTTGTTCTTCAGCTCCTCTGCGTTTTATAAAACGTTTGCATATCTTAGGAGCCACAAAATGGGTGGCAACCCTGTAAAGTCCCAGAACAAATCCTTACTACTATGAGTAATCCCAGTGCATTATAACAAGACACATTTGGAAAAAAAGTCCTTCAGGACTGCATCTGTGGAGTTTTATTGTTAAGAGTTCTTTTTTCTGACTCCAAATTCATGTTGCTTCACATGCACGCCACATCCGTTTTTGTCTTGGTGCAGAAATTAAAAAAAAAGGAAGCATGTAGTCTGGAGATGTTAATTTTTAATACTATAATTAGCTCAATAGTTTACAGTGGTTTGTATTTTTTTATTGTCACAAGCTGAACCGGTTCGTGCCTTTTTCATCATGTTTTTTATGTCATGAAAAAAATAAACAATAAAAAATTCTGACAGAATTGATGAAGACAGGTAAATTCAGTAAATAGTGAGACTTTATGCCAGCACTGTTCTGGCAATTCATACTTAGAATTTGTCTAAAAAAAAAAACCAACCCAAAACTATTCAAACAATGTATACATTAAGCATCAAGATTTTATGTGGACAACAACTGGGAGGGAAACCTACAGCGTGATCAGTATCTGGATTCCTCATTTATCTAATTCCAATCACATCAGTGGTTAGGGACTATGCAAATAAAGAACACTTACACAAACTTAAACCTGCACATCTGGGCATGTTGGACAGAAATGTCTACAAATGCATATTCACTGGAAACAGTGAATGAGACAGAGTGAACATATCATTGACTTTCTGGGGTACAGCATGGGACTATTAATTACACTGAAATAATGATTTGTGTAGCTGAAGTGAGCTTGATGTGGATGTATATCAACTGGATATTTCAAGTTTACTGAGATAATCACAATAACCGCAAAACCAGTTCATGTATCTGGACAGAGGACCAATGCAATCCTTGAGCATTACTTATGTATCATTTTAGGCCTATATAGGGACAGGAATAAGACATCACCTTTGTATAGCATCTTACATTGATTCAGATCAAAACATATACCAGAAAATATTCACTAGAAGATGCAGCATATTTGTGCTTTATCTTTAGATAATTTTTTAACACTTATTTTACTAATGTTTGAGTGAATGCCTTAAAAATTCAACCAGCCATATTATCATAATAACATAAAGACCACATTTTGAAACATGAGCTAACATGTTCTCACTTATTAATTTAATTCAAAGCTGAAAGAAATGTATCACTCAAACAAGATGCTCATCTTCCTTAAAGTCAGAAAAACATATTGTGTACAAACTATTTTCTACAAACTCATTTTGAGGGAAGTCCTAGTTTATTTTATTTGTTAACATAACAAATAAAATACAGACTAGCTCTAAACCTAGCTAATACAAATTTATCATGGAAGAAGTGACAACCCCTTATCTGCACAAGGATGGCTGGCACCAGCACACAGAGGGACTAGCTACAAAAGCATGCCATTAGGTATTATAAGAAAAAAAATGTGCTGCCAGTGAGGAGAAGGTAGATTTATATTAGCAGACATCAAAACTTCATTAAGCAGAATTACTTGCAGCCAGAAGACATGCATTGTAACAAAATATTCTTGCAGCCTTAAAGTAAATGTGATAATTGCAATTGAAAGTGCAATGGCTTTTAAGAGTTTCTTTCTCTATTCATTGGTCATAACCCCATTCAAATTGATGGCAATACTGCTGAAGTTACTCACAGATATCAACAATAAATTTCCCCACCTAAGCTAGCAGGCAAGCCTCTAGTCCACAGCGGACACAACTGTGACTTTAGTGATTGACCGCAGTCATGTGCCTTTAGTTTTAGTGTTTCCTTTTACTCTCCTCCACCTGCAATCCTTGCATACCTATACACCAGTCACCACCTGAACCTCTGAGTGTCCCCATAGGGTGCTTGTGAGGAGCCTACAAGCACAAAGCTGTGCAGCAGGTGTGTTTAGCAGTGAATTCCTCTTACAATTTATACAGCTACTGTCCAGTGATTAACGTACTTAGAGCTCCAACACATTCATTTGACTTTGCAAGCCAGGGACTTTCTTTGGATTCCCAGGACATACAAAACATTTAAAAAGCAAGAACTTATTAGATATTGAAAGAAGTTTTTCTATTAAAAATATGAGGGATGAGTACTGGCAATAGTTGGCAATGTAGTATCAGTCACATCTGGCAGAAAGGCCTAATTCAATGGACAATAATTGGAAGAAATTTATTCCAAAAGTAATAAAGTTGCTGAACATTCTGAGAAAAAAGAACCTTCTCAATGGCACTGCTTGGAAGAGCACTTTCTAGAGCACTTTCTAGAGCAAACATGCTTCAAGATTGCTAATAAAATCGTTTATCTACTACTCACACAAAAGCCTAGGCAGTATTCCTAAGTTCTGTCTCTTTAAAGCAATAACACTGGCATGTCACCCTTCTCCAGCTGAAAATCTGTCCAGACAAACAAGATGACACTTTTTTTAAACTGAAAAATTTATTACAGAATAGACAGCACTGAGGGACCGAGGGTCTGACAACATAAAATGATGACTATTCCTCTTGCTATCAGCTCTAGTATAAAGAAGAATATAATTATTCTATTATAACTGTAATAAACTGTAATTTCAAACAATAACGTGAATAATTTTTGGTCAATGAGCAGTAAAAACTGCTCAGTAAAAGACTGTATAGTTTAAACATTTTAATTTCAAGTCTACAAATACTGCAAAAACGTGTTTTAATCTCTGATGAGTGAGCATTGTGATTATCTGAAATTGCATAGGATTAGTATTATTCCTACAAAAAGCAAGGGTCGAGAGGTCTCAATTAGAAAAATATTTGAAAGAAAGCATTGTCTATTTGAAGCATTTATGCTTATAATTTGTACATAAGCTTTGAAATGTTCTATTCTGGATGCTGATGAAAGTTCAGAGCATTTTTCATACACAATACAATTAGTGTTCATCTTTCCGCAGTGTCATCAACTGCATACAACCTAGTTAATTGTCCTAGATTTAAAGAAGTCATATACTGCATACTTAAATTCATATCCTACATTAACTTCCATTTTTACATACAGCCATTAATATTAAGGATTTTTCATTTAAAATGGTCGTTCAGATATACTTTCTATATAAAAATAAACAACTTAATGGAAACTGAGTGCGGCAAGTTAATGAAATAACATTAGTTACAAGCACTATGAGAACTCTGATGTACACATATGCAAAAAAGGTATCTAAAATAATTTCTTTTAAAGTAAAAATTAAAAAACTAGGACAAATATGGAGTCATATAGGTGATTCGGGAAATTCCTACTGTTATAATGTGAAACACAAGTATTTCTGAGACTAACAACATGATAAACTACAGTTATAATTCAGAGTATCCACTATCAAAGTCAACCAACTGGCTTCTTCCTTTAGCTTTCCTTTATTCCTTCAGTAATTTGTGTTTGCTTTTCTTGGGTTACTATCCCAAAGCAAGGATGACTATAGAGATGCTTATTAGTCACATAAATAAGGGTAGACAAGACCAATCAAAATTAATTTTGCAATGTTAAATATTAGTCCCTACTTGCAACTACCAAATTCGGGTACACATTCACATGTCAGAATTGAGTTCATGCTTTCTATGCCTTTACCATTACTTTATATATCTAATTTACCTCTTAACCTCTATATGTGAAAATGCAGTTATGCCCCTTGATGCACTGAGCTACTATGAGATAGAATTACAAGTCAATGTTCCCTATCCTGTTTATGTTGTAAGTTCCAAGAATAACTATCATATGAGTACAATGGAGGTCTTTTTAGCAGTATGCTGACATGAAAGAAAAGTTCAGCTATGTTGTTTAATTGTGTATATTCCAGTGCTAGGCAACTCTCCAAACCTTACTGTAAACATTTTTTAAGGTTCATCCAGATCAGCATGATAATGAAGCTTATGCTTTTTACACTCAATTTTAAATGACAATTGCTTTTCTTTATGGCTTTATCTTTACCTGTACTGGAGCACAGTTAGAGACATACCATACTAGGGTGACCTTTTTCTTTTACAGAATGATGGGTTATCCTCTAAAGCCCTGGTCTAATATTCTGTTTTCCTGAACAGAAAACTGTTATCATTTATTAGCTTGTCTGGAGAACATATTCATCACAGCATAACAAATGGCAATATTAGATTAATTAAAAAAAAAAAAAAGCATGTTCAACAAACATGCTGTTGAGTATTTTAATGGAGACAAAAACACTTAATAGTTCCACAAACTGTAAGGTTACTCTGAAAATATAATTTATGTTCTAACAAGTATGTATACACATAATGTAAAACTGGCACCATTAACTATAATGAATAATGATTATGAAGTTATTTTTGTTATTGTAAAGACTTCTACTACAAAAATATACAGCTGAAACCAAAAATATAGAACATATGTGCTCCTTCAACGGCGAGTTGTTATTCAAAGTGCAGACTGGGTGCATGTAGGCAGAAAATTATGAGACAAGCAACACTACATTCCTAAAGTCAGTTCAATATAAGAAGAAAGTTCATTTATTGTTCAAAGGACATAATTTACAGTGTTCCAAGTTTCTATTATATAAATGCTTCTGTATTTTATGCTCAGCAGGACAGTGAAACTTCACTTAAGAAATGGCCATTAGATTTCATACAAACACACAGTCTTCATATGAAATTTCTTTTCAGGGAGGAGTTCTGCAAGATGTGCTTTTTGTAATTGACTTTCATTTTGTAACATAACAGAATAACCAGTATAGTATTTCTGTAATCCCAACTACATATATCTAAAAACTTAAGCAAAGTTCAAAACACCTTCATTTTTATTGACATGTCAGAATCTAAACAATTCAGAGCTATGGTAAAGACACACAAAATATGTCAGACTTGGACTTCAAGGTCAGATAGAACTTCAAAATTTTAATCATGTGAATCTGCTTTAACTATGTGAACAGCTCCAAATGCTATTCCCACAACTATGCATTTTAAGAATTATGACACAGAGCTGAAGAATGTTAAAGTTGACAGTAATTAAGTATTAGCAAAAAATAGCATCTTACTGTTAGAACTGAGGTGTATATATAGCTCATTTGACAATGAGATGAATGTGTTGATTTTTTTTATCATGACTCCAACGAGTCTGACATTATCTACCTAACTATTGAGATTTTCCTAATAGTACCCATTAGTCACAGTATATTGAAAGCATATTATGCAACAGTTTTTTTTTAAAAAGTAGTAGTCTACCTTAAACCCAAGGATTATTGCACAAAACACTACTGCTACCCAGTGTGTTTATATCCATTTTGTCTCCTGTGTTTCACTGAGACATTAAAGCTCTCCATGGTAGTCATGCACCTCATGCAGAGGATTCCTGGGCTCTATGGAGGGCTGCCAACGTGCTTTTATGATATAAAGAGTAACAAGTGATAAGCTAAATCAGTTACCAAGTACCTTGTAGTCTATCACATGCAGTGACATATCCAGGTTCCAGAGAAAATCCTCCTTGGTTGCCTGGGCTCATGTGAACAGAACCTCAGGTAAAATAACAAATATAAGAAAATCTATATTTCCTTTACTGTTTATTTTATGTCAAATGAACTTCATTTTCTATTTCCCACAAGAATTGATCTCTGCAGGTTTGGCTGGATCCTCAGCAATTCTTTACATTGATTAAGGGCAACAGAGAAGGCTCTTCCCCAACTATTACAGCTGTTTAGCCAGAATTGTGATCATCACCCTCCCCATCTGGCAGAATAATGCTCTAGACAGGCAGGAGTATCATGGGAAGAAGATAAAATGGATGGAGACCAACACCCCTGACCAGTATAGGGTTTCAATTTGTACTGGGAATAGACTCAGAAAAACTGAGTCAAGGTGGCACCACAGAAGGTACACCTGCCTGGGGACAAAATAAGCTTGTCTGTACCTGTGAGGGTCTGGACCACTGTGAAGATAAATAGTCAGATAATTCCTGTCAATCTTAGATGAACTAATATGGACAACAAAATTCACCATTTTATTTTTTGTGTTCTGTAAGGTTTATTTTAATAAAAGACCACTGAGAACACCTTAGCGGATGCTTCTGTGCAGACATCAATAAATATTAAGGGATGTTTGGTCCTTCCTTGCTGAAACAAGTCTGTATGTTTGGAAATGAATTGCTTAAGATTAGAAATTCCAAACTTAATTGGAGTGAAGTAGAGAGGAATGTAAAAAGAAATGAAAAATAGTTACTCACAGAGTCAAGCATAAAACTCCAATAAATGAACTCAATAAAAAAAAAAATCCTTATTCCTTCAAGAAATTTTACTGTAATTCAAAAAAAGCAGGAAACACAAATGCATGTATTTAAGTGCTTCATATATTAATACTCCAATGCATCCCTAAGAAAAGAAAGCATATATTGTTTACCCAGTATAATACTCTTTCTACTAGAAAAATATTTAATTTCAACTATTTCTAATGTGTAATTTGATTCTCAGTTCTTAGCTACATATCAGTCATGGGATACATTCCGTAGTTATGAAGTATTACCTTGAGAGATTTCATGCTTCCAAACATACGGCCAATTTCTGCCCTGGGATGCAAATTGCACAATTCTTTTTGAAAGCTCTAAGAGTCACAAAAGTAGAATATGCTACAGACTGCAATAGAGTTTATTCTGCATTTAGAGTAAAATTCTACTCTGTGTTACTTATTTAACTCTATTCCTTCCAATTGCAGGGCTATAACCGAGCAAACTTGGTCTCTCATGCCAAAACTTAGTGTAATTAAATTAAATATATATATACGAATACATCATTGTAAATGTGTTTTTTATAATGCTAAGCAACTGCATATTCATCTTTCTGTGTAACGTAACTTTTTATTTATAAAACTACTACTATTTAGTATAAAATTATTAATATAATTATGATACACAGTCACATAATTACTTGTGTTTTCCACTATTGCATATCCTTGAAACCTTTTACTTTAAAATTAAATTAAAGATACTTGTGTAACTTCAGTACTTATAGTTTTCAAGAATGGAGACATCAAAAAGAATGCACCGAAATCTCAGTTGTTTCCTGCCAAGCATTCTGGAGCCCAGTCCTGAACACTGTATGCAGGCAAAATGCTTGCTTAGTCAATAAATATTCATGATACATTTATTTACTTCTGGCATTACTGGATTTAGTCATACAATTAAAACTATTAAAATTATTAATTAGAGGACAATACAGTCACTAGAGTTTTAGTTGGTATGAGTTTATTACATGAAGTCAGCTTAATTAAGTCTTAACTACATTTGGAAATTCACCGCAACTACTCTGAAATAACCACTGATACAGACATGTAGATACGTACAACTATACAGGAATTTCTAACACTCAATAATCCAAAAAAAGTATTTCCTTATAACTTCCATTACATTTTTAACTGAAGACAATCTCTAAATTTTATTAGCATTAATGTTCCACACTTTTGATAGCTTTTACTTTTGAACACTCCAGTGTGTCTACATCAGTATCATCTTGGAAAGAAGTTGGAACTGAAGCCTCATGTATCCATAAAAATTGCATAAGATCAGCAGTTTAAAATATAACAATGTTGTTTATAAGTAATGCCATGAGAAGGCAATCACATTTCAGAATAAGAATGCCTTTTCTTGTTTAGCTGGCTTTGGAAGTGGATTAAGCTGTTTTGGACAATGGTGCTCTTATTTAAGGAGAAATCTCTGCTCACTTGAAATTACTTGGGGATAATTATTCCAGAATATCTAATAAATCCTTATATCCTGCCTTCTGCCAATGCTTGCTGCACTAGTATTTTGCTCAGTGCTTGTAAAGCAGTTACCTCTCAAGTCAGAATAAAGAAACTAGATGACAAATACCTTTCTTAGAGGATCGCTGCAGACTGGAGAGATGCAGGATGAAATTATATACTGCAAAACTCTAGGATTTCACCATTTTTTGAACGCAAGCATCACCAATAAAAACAATTATTAAAAACAACAAAAAGAAACAAAACCAAAAGCCGCAAAAGGGAGATGTTAAACCTGAACAAAATAAAAAGGTCTTTCTCTTGGTCAGATGTAGTTATGGCTTCATGATTGCATACTGAATGAGCAAAATCACTATTTATTATTTGTGACTTCTTCGCCATAGAACTAAAGCCTTTTCTGGGGGCTCTGGTGCTCCACAATGGTAGACTTCAATAGAAAAATACAAACTCGGAGTTACCCCTTTGTAATATGATGATCTCCACCACCTCCAAAGGCCACAGCAAAGATGACAGTGATGCTGGCAACTTAAAAAAAATATGAATTAAATTAGGTAAATCAACCCATCTCACTTATAGAAACGGAAAATGCTATGGTGGTGACTCTTGGTCCTGCTTTTCCCTCCAAGTGATCTCAATCTAAAGTAATGGCAGCGCCACCACATTACTTAAAGGTGTGTTCAGGAAGTCCTTGCACTTACTCCGGTTTCCATGTAATAAGAAAACAGATGTATAATTTACAAGAAATAAAAAGAAATTGCAATGTCTTCAATTCTGAGGAGTTTACCTCTGTAATTTTATGTATAGTATTACAATATGGCTGCACCAGTTAAGAGGCAAAGACAACTGCCAAATTTGGCCCCGGAGTACCTTTTGAGCTCTCACAATCTACATAAAACAAGGCCCTTCCCAGAGGTCTTGCCTGTCTGTTCCCCAAAACCTTCCATTGTTTTGTTAAAAGTAACCTTTAATTCTTGCTGAACTTTAGCAGTCCCTAAACTGAGTTCTTGCAGAATACGGCCTTCAGTCTCCTTTTGTTGGAGATGCAGCTCCCCATGGATGGCCTGGCAGCTGGAGATGTCTTCTTGTGCCATTCTCTGGCACACATCCCCCAGCCTCCCCACTGAACTGTGATATACTCCTCCCTGTTCTTTTTTTCTCTTATTCTTTTTCCTTATCTGTTCTCTACAGCAATTTTTGTGTTTCAGAATTAGTTTTCCTTATATTTCCCTCCATCCAGCTTTGTAGTTTTTCACTGAACTTTTCCTTTTTTTCCTATCTCAAATGACAGCACAAGGCTCAAGAGACAGGTCTATAGCCAGCTTTCAAGAGCCTACTTAACTCACTTTCAGAGAGAAATTCAGTGCTAGGGGGGCAAAGAAAGCAAAGCAGATCAGCCCCACGGAATCACCTCCCTTCTGTGCAAACCCACCACTCCTGAGACGAGCTGCACAGGTCTCAACGTGGGAGTAAGGACTAACGGCAGGTACTTCTTCTAAAGGTGTCTATTGTTTCACTGAAACCAAGATTATACAAAATTACAAGAACCAGACTACTTCTCTGTTGTTATCTCATTCGTGTCCTGAGCCATGCTTTCCTTTCCTCTTTTCCAGATGCTGCTCCCAGAGGTATCAATTACCAGAAGATTCTCACTAAAACTGTGAAATATTTGTCATTCACAGACATGACTCTCAGTTTTCTATGCCCAGAAATCCCAGCTCAGTCTCCTGACATCCTCCAGTCATTACGCAAGCCAGAGTGGCTCAGACTTGTATACAGCCCTTGACATCAGAGTGCCTTCTGTCCACTCTCTCCAGCAGATCCAGAGCAAGTGGCTCCTGAATTCTGCTTTAAAGCTATAGACTGGCATGAACAATAGTCTGGTATGGTATGGATATTTGGCAGCTCATTTACACTGAAAAATGCAGGTCTGTAATTAAATAAAGATGAAATTTAACATTGTAATTTTTATTATTTCTTGAGATAAAATAGAAGTAAGATACTAGTGCGTGATTTTTCTACAAAAAAATAGATTCTAACACCACTTAAATTAGAGAACACACGGAACATTCACATATCAATGTGAAGAGGACTAAAATCTTAATTTATGAAAAAATCACAGCTAGTGCCCATTTTACACATGAATGCCTTCATTACACAGGCAGCAACATAGATATTTTTTAAATAATGCACACACCCCAGTTGCCCAATATCTAAGTTATGCAAAGCACAGACTAGACACCATACTGTTAAGAATCAAAGAATAACATTAACTGGTCGATCAAGGAAACAAACAACAGTGAATATTTTGTAACAATTGGTAGGTAAATCTAATCTAAACTACATATCCAACACATTTAAAAAATGTGTATAAACAAGTATTAGTAACCACTACCACAGCACAGGGATCTGCAGCATCTTCCCTGGATGACAAAAGCAATTAGGTGAGACGAACACAGCCAGGTTTCCATCAATGAGAAAGACTCAATACATTTTGGAAGATAACACTCAAATGAATCCTTACTCTCAAAAAGGTGTGCTGTGAAAATGCCAGGAGTTCTGTCCTTCAACATATATGCATTTCTAAATTTCATAGAAATATCAGTAAAAGAGGAGCCATTTACACTAACTTTAACAGAGCTGAACAGAGTGTAAGCATGAAAAATGACCCATTATATTTCATAAGTGTAAAAAAAAAGTATTTATTATTCATTTGTTCATTATTCAATTATTCATCTGACATGGAATTCCACTTTCATTTTTAAAAGAAGGAAAGTGGCAGCAAATATAAAATATGCACAATTGCTTTTCTGTCTCTTTGGGGGCAACATGCAAAGCAAACTTCTTCTTTCATTTTCACCATGGGTTTTTTTTGCTATTTCTCCCAGAAAGATGCATGGCCATTTAGCATTACTGTAAGTGTTAGATGCTGGATAAAGCTCCTCTCTATTCCCATGCCTCCAACTAAATAAAAGTCCAAGAACAGCACTTAAAATTCCTAAGAAATATCTTCTGTGCAGAAATACCTCTTCATTTCTTCTCAATCCTGTATTTTTGTAAAAAACTTCACTTTTATTTATGCTCAGATAGCTTAGTCACCATCAAGGTAAACATTCTAAGATAAAAAAAAGAAATAAAGAAGTGTTTTGTTAGGTAATTTCATTTCCAAGGTAATGACTTTAAGTGATGACGCTGCTGTCTCAGCAATTTTCTTGCCATGAGGAAGTGATCTTAAGGCCAACATAATCCTGTCTTAGGTCCATAAAAATATATTCTGTTACCTAACAAGACACCTGATTTTCACAATTTATTAGTAACAACGACCACATTATTTAGTTAGTGGTGCAAAAATGAACTGACATTTGGTGGGGTTTACATGTTTTTCTTACCATCCATCTGGTTGACAATTATAGATGTGATTTTTTTTTTCCTAGGCTTTAGTAGAAGCAGCATCTTTAAGGTTTGGGATCGTGAGAGCATCCTATTATTATACCTGCCATTGAAAATCCTTAGAAGATATGAGGAGTGAATATACAGAAAAAATGGAAGGAAGTGCTAATAAAAGCAGAGCAGGCCAAAGAAGCTGAGTGGGTAGGTTGGAAGACCTTCACTTATCTATAGCTTCTGCAGCTGATGAACTTACAGTAATTTGTAAGAAAAGTGAATTGAAATATAGCACCGCTGTCAGTGAAGGGCAACAGGAACACACTAATTATTCCCTATTTTTCTACAAGAAAGTCAGAACACTGCCTTCCTCAGTACTCTTTGCTGTTCCTCTGAATAAGGTCTGCTTGGAAAGAAACAAGATTTAATTGGGGGCTAGTTACTGTTTTATTTATTTTTTAATCCGTGTCCCAGATAAAAAATTATCAAGAAATTCAGATTTGATGCAGGAACAAGAAATGGCAGCCTAAAGAAGTGATTTGTTATGAGAATGTATACACATCTGTCACAATTTACAGCATAATTTCATAACACTATAATGTTCTGCCAGGAGAAAAACAAACAAATAGACAAACCTAAAACCTTAAATTTTAAGCAGCTTGAACAAGATATTTGCTAAAATGGGATAAGGGAATTTACATGCTGAAGAGATTATTGAAATGTTATTTGCATATTTGTAGAATGCATGTTCTGTTAAACAGAAAAAGGGAATTTGTTCTATACCTTTCCTTTCCAAATGCCATATCACGGCTCACAATAAAACACAGAAGGAACGGTAAGAGTTACTTTAGAGCCTCTTATGCTGAAGACAGTTATCAGGCTCTGCCTCATAGAATCACAGGCTAGTTTGAAAAGTACTCCTGGAGGCTGTCCAGTCCAACCTCCCTTAAAGAGTATGTTCAAGGAGATCAGGTTGCTCAGGACCCTGTCCAGTTGAGTTTTTACCGTCTCTAATTGATTCCAGAACCTCTCTTGGCAACTGTTCAGGTGCTTGGCCACCCTCATGGTGAAGAATAATTTTCTTTATATACCTAATTACAATTTTCTCATGTCACAAGTTGTATCCATTGTGTTGCATCCTATTGCCTGTTTCATCTAGGAGAAAACTACTGGATTTCTGGGCAAGGGGAGAGCAGTGAATGTCAACCACACTGATTTTAGCAAGTACTTTGACAAAGTGTCCCACTATATTCTTGGACCCAAGATAAGGACATTACAGTCTGGATGGGTGGACAACTGGATGGGAATGAAACTAATGGGATAGTCAGGTTCTGAGAATCCCAGTTAATGCATTATACTGTACCTGGAGGCCAGTAACAAGTGGAGCACCACACAGGTCTATCCTGGGACTGCTGTGTTTAACATTTTTATGTCAGAGACATGCAAAGTTCAGCACCTGGGAAGGCAGAGTCCCTTGCAATGGCACAGGCTAGGGAGCAGCTCTGCTGGAACAGACCTGAGGGGCTGTGGCAGATAGCAAGCCAGATGTAAGCCGGCAGCATGCACTGGAACAAGGTGTGCTTCCTGGGATGCATTTGGGTGACGGAAGTGATTACCAGCATTTGATAGACCCCATCAAGAACACTACACACAATTTTAGGCCTCCAGTAAAAGGCAGACATTGATAAGCTGAAGAAAGTTGAGTGGAGGGCCCTCAAGACGGCCAAGGGCTGGATGGCATGCTCTGTAAAAAGCTGAAGGAACTGACCTCCGCAGTCTGGAGAAGAGAAGGCTTTGGCGGGACTTAACAGCACCTTTCCATGTGTAGAATGGAAACCTCTGAGGCGGTTATTAAGGAGAAGGAACCAGGTTCTTAAAGGGGTGCATTGTGTGAGAATGGGTCAATGAGCATAGGTTAAAATGGAAGGTTTAGACTGGAAATAAGGGGAAAAAAAATCACCAGAGGACAGCCAGCACTGTAAGAGGTTGTGCAGAGAGGCTCTGTATCTCCATCCTTGAAGGCTTTCAAGACCAGACTGGATAAGGCCCTGAGCAATCTGGTCTGCTCTTCTAGATGACCCTGCTTTGAGCAGAAAGTTGGACTAGAGAGTTCCTGAAGTCCTTTCCAATCTGAATTATCCTGTGATCCTATCCCTGTGTACCTCCAAGAAGTCTCTGGCTCCCTCTTGTCTATATATTTGCATTTGATAGATTTAGGCAGCAATAAGATCTCCTGTTCTTAAAGCTAAATAAAGCCATTTGTAGGGCCCGAGGATAGAACAGGGGAATACGCATACTCATCAGAGGAGGGGAAAAAAAACTCACCCAAATACAGATATGGACAGAGCATAGAACCTAAACATAAGCACTGAGTATACAGTCCTGTAAAAGGCCCAAACAGAGAGAATACTAGATTAGGAAAAGAAATTTGGGACCGAGAACAAAGAAACTGCTTCTATTATTCAAGACTCCTGCATTCAGGCAAACTGGAGTTTGACACCTCTTGCTCAATAAATCGACTACATCCACGAAACAACTGAGTATCACCATTTTTCATTCTACCTGGGACAATAAGAATCTGAATTTTTTTTGTTAACTGACTGGGTCAAAAGACATGAGCCATTCTGGAGTCTCTCAATGTTAACACAGATGTTTTCCCCTCCAAAATGTCCTCATGTATTCTGATTTTAATCTGCAATTGTCAAAAGCAAATGGCCACTGATTGGAAAAGCTACCCCAAGGAAACCAGAAGGTCACAGGCACGATTCATGAAATCCAAAGTTTGTATCATTAAACCCTTCTTAAATGTTTTTTCTAGCAGACAGAATGTTTTAGCTAGTGCTTTTCCAAATGAGTCACTAACACCCTTGTCTTAATTCTGCAGCTGCTGTTAATTTGAAGTGCCAGCCTTCTTCTCCCTTTCCCCAGAATGAAATAAAATATCAATGTTGCACTGTGTTGAAAATGGAAAGTTAGATGTAACACTATGCTACAAGGCCTCTGGAAGTCCCAGATACATTTTATTCTTTCTTTCCTCCCAGGCCTATACTGAACTTAGGTCCTCTCAACAGCTTATTTCATACTTTCTTCCAACTTCATTGGTTGTAAGAACGAAAGACAAACTCTAGTGGATTTTTAACACTTACTGCACCAACACCTAACACAATTTAAAACCATAACAGAGAAAAAAATCATAGAAAAATTATGCTAGCAGTTATACAGAATCAACAGATTTTGAAAACCTAAGCACTCTGTTGGATCTTCCATTGGCATGGATCTTTCACCTTTTTGGCCAAATACATGGAAAGCCTTTTATTTAGAGAAGTAAGCACCACCATGTTGCTGTACAAAATTGAGACCCAAGAGGGCATATTTATCTCAGCTACAACTTCACCTATAGCTGTGCAAATGTCTTAAACATCTCATTAGTTGCTTCATTATAAAAATACAGTGGTTTGGGCTTAGTTTTCAGCCAGGCTGGTTTCTTGATTCAGCTCACTGACTGATAACAAGAATGCTAGTGCCAACACATGGGAAGACACAGGAATGTGTTGCTGGGGGCAATGGGGAAAGACAAGGCTGGTCTTTTTGGCTGCTATGCATAGTTATGTAAAATTAAAGTGATTATGTAGCTATGGCCTGAGGGATAGAAGAGGTCACAGATACTTGCACAGCCTATAAACTGTTACAGAAATTGTGTCAGTGTGTGTTGCCAAGAGGCAAGCAAGGGAATTCAGTTTTAAACCTGAAGTAAAATCCATAGAGTGAAGTCCACTGGCTCTACCTCTCTACAGAAGATCAATACTTTCCTCTTAATGCACAAGAGTCACACCAAACATTTTGAGTTGCATTTTGCATCAGTAGGCTGTTTATCTACCTGGAATGATCTTGAAGTGCTTTTCATGGGCCTTATGGGTACACTGAGATTTCAGAAATTTATCTTAAATATATTTTGAAATGTTTTCATCAAGTCAGAACAGTTCAGACTAAATGTAGTCAGTCTCAGGCCACAAACAGTGCTTACAGAAGCAACCATGAAACAAGTGAGCCATGGTACCTGATTATATCCATGTCCAAACTCTTTGTCTTACTTAATTCTGAGATAATGTAATACAGCTTAGAACTTAATGAAATCAAATTTAAATGCAGGTCTCAGTATCTTCAGCTGAGGAAAACTAGTAAAGCACATGAATTTAGATAACGATTGTCACCTATTAGCCACAGTACATACAACCTGAATCTGTTGTGTGCCTGTGTTTTGACTAAACAGCGTTTTTTTTCCAACATTTTTCACTTCTTTAATAAAGCATGTGACTTTCCAGCAGAAATAGTTGTGATAACTATTTTGCACAGGCCATATAAAGTCTATACAATATAACCAAAATGCGTGTGTAATTTGTAGTATATTTTTTGGCTAAATCTGAGCATATGTCATCAAAGGACTATTTCTGAAACCAAGAGCATAATTTCATGAAAAACAAGTTATTTTTCAAACGGTTGTAATTCACTCTTGCTTATGATTCCTTGGAAGACTGAAATATGTAACTGTGCCAAGCTATATTTTCCAGTTTACAACTATGCTTTCATTCAAACCTCTTTACTGCCATGACACTCAAGTGTCCTTCATTAGGAGCACTGCATTAGTAGCATCAATTACCTTTCTGAGTAAGACTGATGGATCTACTATCAACATTCACACTTCAAACTGCTTCTTGGACTTTAAAGCAGCTTAAAAATTCTGTCTGAGCACTACAGGCAGGAGGTATGTTTCTGAAAGGTACTGCTTTACAGAAAAGTTGATTTAAAAAACAGTGCTTTACTACATTATCGGCCATTGGAAAAATTCAAAAATTTTGCCAGCTTTTCTTTTTTCCTTCAACACTATGTGGAAGCTTAAGAAATTTACTCTCCAGAAATTTCAGCCTTGAGACAGTGACCTGAAGTGTTATTCTCTAATTAAAAATATTTTGAAGTATAGGGTTTCCTTTACAAATAAGGTTAAGAATCTAAACAGCATGCTCAACTCTGGTTTAAGAGTAAGCAGAAAAAACTACAGTCATTACCAAGAGTAAAAGTAGAGTTGTGAAAGAAAACATACTTTAAAGAACATTTTATTCAAAGAAAATTAACTTCTCTGCCCACAAACTTATTGCACACCTTTCATGACTGCCTTGGGATCCTGTGTTGAAGGTAAAGCTAGAAAGCACACTAGTAATTCTCGTCTCTTACAGCTGTTGCCTACCAGCTGGATATAAACTTCATAGACACAGTTTTGGAACATTGTCGGCACCCAGGGGGTTAACAACCAAACAAAAAGGAAAAACTGCACTGAATAAATTTTCAGACCTTTTTCAAGTCATGTATTGGTTTATCACTTTTTGTAAAAGTCAGTCCCTTAAGACCATCTGACTCATACATCAGCAGTGAAGTTATTACTAAATCAAGGAGAAGGACCAAGATTTTGTTGACATTTGTTAAATGAGACCAATCACGCAGTATCAAATTAAGCCCCAAGCACAGTGTACTCTAGGGATGAGTTTAGTCTCAAACTTCTAGAAATTAGAAAGCTAAGAACAACCTGTCATTTCTGCAATTAATGATGTGGGGAAAACATTTCTTACTTTGTCATTTGCAAATTTAGTCTCTAGTGCATGTATATTTACACCAATCCTCTCTCAAAGGAGGTTGGATTAAGGGAAGAGTCACAGTTTTCTAAAAGCTTTTTAAAAATTCCCTAGAAAAAATCCAAAATCAGCACATCTTATTGATGCCATTGCTACTTCTCCTTGATTCCAGCTCCCATCACACTATCTATATATTGCTTAACTTTTGCTCCTCCAAAGAGAAGATTTTAATATCACATCATTGCAAATCACCCCCAAATTAAGGATGGTCAGCACAACACAAGCACGAATCGAGTTTCTAGTAAATAAAATGTTCCTCATCTGCAATCAAAGGCAAAACTCATGTTGACTTCAACACAGCCAGTCTTCAAGACAATGATGTTGTGAAGCATTTCTACATTTCATGTACCTTTATTTGTTATTTAGATAGTTACAATGATGTACATTAACATACATGACACATGAATATACGTCCTTCTTGACTCCACCAAACAAGGCAGTGCTACTACTGTGGAATATCTAGGTTTAAATCTTCCTGAAGTCACTACTATTAAGAATATATCTGGTTACATCCTGCTTTGAATGATTATTTGCCCATGGGTCTTATCTGACGTTACTTCTCAAGAGAAGCTCTGACATAGAATAATTCAAAACTGGAATATTGCAAGGCAAGGAGGACAAACATTTGCAGAGCTTTGTATGAATTTTGCTTAATCCATTTCTAGAAAGGCTTCGACTTTTGCATATACAAGAAACATTCTAGCAACAGTTTCTGGAAAGACTATCTGAAGGACGTATTTCTAATTCATAGTAAGCTACCTGAACTAAACTTCAGAAGTTAAAAGGAGTTAGAACTGGGACAAGGATAGAGATGCTCCACACAAAATAAGCTAGCTACTAGAACAATTACATAAAACAATCATTGTGACCAGAGACAAAAAAGTCACTGGCCTGACTGATGGATGGATGCAAACAGGCACTCCCAGTTTTGGATTAAGATGTTTGGAAATAAACATTGTTTCTAGAGGACACTCTTCATTTCTCCATATTTTACATCCCCTGAGATGATTATATATAGCCGGAGGGATCACCTCACCACCATCACCCTCAAGTTTTTCTTAAAACTGGTAAATTTTACACTTCTTTCCCTTCCATAATGTGGCACATTTTTTGAAGGAATTTTTTGGATAGTAGCACAATACAATCCCAGCCTGGCCAGAATGGGAGAGAACACATAAAAGAGGCTAAGGAGGCTAACAGGATCAGGTAACAGCGCAGAGACAAAGTTTGCCTGCAGCTGACCTGGGCTGCTTTGGGGTTTTTAAAACGGATTTCCAAGCCAAGTACCAGAGAGATCACAATTATGGACAGTTAATATAACTTCCCACAATAAGAAGTGTGCAAATTATTTCTATCCAACCTTATAAACATATACATACATATTCTGTGTAACTGTAAACTTGTCTTTTACTATGTACACATTTTGCAGTCAGAGTACATATGGAATAAATCTAACTAAATTGATTAGAATTAGTATTCATTTATGCTGATTAAAATCAGCTCGTAGACTAGTAAAACATATTAAAGGGTAAAGACCTGTGCTTGGCACAGAATGTGGTGAGCAAAGGTATTCATTAGCAGCAAACCAAGTTTTCTATCTACTTTGTTTAACTTTACAGTAAGTTCCCCGTTAACTGATTCCCCACTTACTCTGCGATAAAGAGGCTTGGATAGAAATTAAATGTTCCCATTTTAAAGTCTGCTGTAAACAGCTTGAAAATTAGTTTTTGACATGGCAGAAATCTTCCTGCTCGCTACAGGTTTACATCACTCTACAGTCCTGCCCACAAATCTACTCAAACTCCTAGAAATATTAGTTCTTTTCATAGCTGCCAGGGCAATAATTTTCAGCTACCAAATTATAGAGTTAGAAACCCACTCTAAGGTAATTTAGCAAGATTTACAAGATTTCATTTCTTCTGGGTTGTTGTTACCTAACACCATACAAAAGAAATGGAATTCAGGTACCATATAAATATTACCTATTACTATTGAGTGCTTGCACTTTAAATAAACCATGCTATCTACAGGAAATGTTGCCATTTTCTGCTAAATCTTTCTTATACAAAGACCCTCCCTTTTTGACACAGAAAGCTATCAGTGAAATTAATCATGTTGCCACTTTATTGTCCAAGGAAAAACAGCAATACAGCTAATTACCCCAATTTATTTTTAAATCATTGTGTGCATCAGGTCCCTTATTTAGGTAAAGGAAAATAAAACATAAATTCACTTTTATTTTTTACTTGATCAAAGCAAAAACAATGTGGCCCTCAGATGTATATATACATTTATATTTGTTTAAGTGTACTCTGTCTTGTTAAATGTTACAATACTTTGCACAGTCAGATTTTAGTCCTGGTCAGAGAATCATTTAGGCACTACTACAACACATATAATCTTAATTAACATCATTTCCTAAAATGTTGTTACAAATAAAATGTTAAGAAAAGAAATTCTATACAGCTGAGTTGAAATTTGAAAAGCAATGTTACAGAGACATTGTTAAAGAAAGTATCTAAACCTTTAGAAACATCTACTGAACTTGTAAAATATTTTGAATGATGTCTGGCACGCCATACAATGCTGCAGTATAAGAAATGTCCTAAAACACACATTCCTTAGAACACACAGATATGTCCAACATTTAATTTGACAGCATAAAAACTGTGGAAGTCACAGAAATGCAGAAGGTTTTAAAAGCCTCAACTTGAAACCACTTCAAACTATTCTCATTGCCGTAATGATTTTTCATATAAAAAGCCTTACACCTTCCTCCAGTGTTTATTTTGTTCATTTAATTGAAGTTCCTGATTTCACTAATCTCTTTCAATGCTGAACTCCCTGAGATTAGGGGGATGGAGGTGCTGAATCACAGCAAATGTTTGTATTTCCTCCCAGAATATATGACTGAACCAGCTTGAATGCTTCATCAATAAGACTGTCAAGATCATAACAGATAAATATAAAATCTGTTTTTAAAATCTATAACATATTTTGCAGTAATTAAAATAGTTGACCATATCAACATTTTAACCTAAAGAGCCATTAGGAATGCATGCAATTTCTAATGAGTATTTATGAGCTCTCTATGGAAAAATCCATCTTCAAGCAATTCCTGTCGTCTCCTAATTATTGATTTGCAGTTTATTAGTCAGCAGATTTTCCATCATTACCTAAATAAGGATAAAATGGGAAGCAAAACTTCTAGTTTCAAAATCTCTTACCTTCCCCAGTTTAACCATGTACCACGACCAATCATTGAGCAAAGCTATTCAGTTCTGTTAGAATTTGTCTTTAATGAAAACCAAAGATTTCTCTAGAAATACTGAAATAGTTCAGGTACTGGACAATGGACTGGTTTAGGGCCCAAAGAACAGAACAGCTGAAAAGGATGAATTGAATTAATTTTTCTACATGTTCAGGGAGGATCCATACTGAGAATATTGCTTATATTACTGAATTGTGCATACTTGAATATCAAAACTTAAAGTTACCAGTCCTTTTATCTACGCCAAGAAGCCACCTTTTTTCTTTTATTCCTTTTACAAAATCGAGATCTCTGAAAACAGGAAACTTTCATTGGAACCCAGATATTTTATTTGATGTGTGTAGGTCAAATGGCTGTGTGTTCTCTCTGCTTAAACACAGTAATGTAATTTCAGGCTGTATAATTTTATAGCAAAGACTGCAAGATGTTTTGAAGATGTCATTGACTGTAATACAAATCAATATTAAATTATCTGTACAGGAAACATTTTCAAAAGATAATCCATCAAGCCTTCTCATAGGATCATGGATTTCTAGGATCATACTCTAATAACTACCGTTTATCTCCCTCTTGAATTATTTACAGGTCAAAAAAGCCAAGTGACATTGCTTTCTATATATTCTATGTTATATACTTGGTTCATAACTTACTAATGCCACATAAAATCATAAATGTAAAAGTTTCTGAACAAAGACATCTTTTCATTTGAGAATATTTATATAGCCATATAGATAAGTGATGCAAAATGTTGTCCTTTAGGCACTCTATCGTTCTTAAAAATAATGCATTAAAATATATGTTTAAACAGTATTGGAGTGATTACTCTGCAGCATAATCTTTAAATGGCTACAGACTATACTCTTCAGCCTGATGCCGACTGCACTTTTAAGAGATTAGTCATTGCAAATCACCTGAAGACCTTCATCATATTTCTATCAGTTTCTGTGTATATGAAAGCACATTTCAAAGCCTCCTCATTGCGGGCTTGTAAAGTGTCTAATGACTGTCAAACTGAATTTATTTTTCAACCAAGCAGTATAAATTGCATTTCACAATACAGTAACACAGGGCACGATAAAAAGAAGAGCCTAGCAAGCATGCAGGTAAAGAAAAGGGAATTCCTGTCCTGTCATTGCCACACAGGCAGGACACTTCAACAGCAAAGGGAAAAAAAAAAAAAAGAAAAAATCAGCAAATCACCAAAACCACCCCTACACTACGGTTACAACCTCTAAAAAAGTTCACACATGGAAGCCTCATATGGGTCTGTTTTGATTCATGAGTGACACTGGTGGTTGGAGAGGCTTATGGTAAATGTTCCAGACAGCTGATGCAACCACCTCTGCATCTGCCAGCTTGCAGCATGATGCTTCTAGAGCGATGGGGCTGGCTGTCCTTCCCGACTGGAAGCAGAAAGGGGGGGAAAAAGGAGGAGAACCACCACCACCACCAGAACTGCTAAAATAGATTTTCCTGCCAACAACGGCTGCCCCTGTGCAACACCCCTGAGGAGCCAGACCCTTAGTGCGTTTTTCATGCAGCTCATGAACTGTGAGGTGGCATCTCGCAAAGGTCCAACTCCACAGACAATGAGGATCCATCCGACTCCGGCAACCGCCCCCAGTGTCCGTACTGAAGTGGCACCGCGGCCACCCCCATCTCAGGAACGAGCGCGACCCGCCGCCCCCGGGCTGTCAGCGCTCCCCCGCCCCGCGGCTCCCGGCAGGGGCGACCCCGGCCCGGCGCTGCCCGCTCAACTTCGGGCCGGCTCCCCCCGCCCCAGCCGGCTGCGCTGGGCGCTCCGCAAAGCTCCGCCGTGCAGCGGGCGGCCGCGGACGTGGTGGGGAAGGAGCAGACACGCCGGGAGCCCTGGCGAAGAGGAGGGACCGCCGGCGGGGCGGGGGAGGCGAGAGGGAAGGAGACGGGTCGGGGGCGACACAGACTGGGGCGAAGGGAAGGGGCGGGAGCCCGGCGGCCACGGGGGCTCTCGGCGGGGCGGCAGGAAGGGGCTGCCGACTCTTTCCTGTCGCTGCGCCCCGGTGGAGCCCGCCCGCCTCCCCCGGCCGTGCCCCTCGCCGCGGAGCCGCGGAGCGGGAGCAACCGCAGCCCCGCCGCCCGCGCCGTTCCTACCTTCGCCTGCAGATACTGGGGGTAGTAGTAGGTGGTGTACTGGGGGTACATCTGCTGCTTCCACACTTTGCCCATGAAGCTGGAAACGTAGCCTGCAGTGCAGGGATGGGGGGGCACTTTGGGGGGCTCCAGCCGCCTCTCCGTCTCTCTCTCTCCTTCCTGGCTCTCCCTCTCCGGCGACGGCTGCTCCTCGGCCGAGCCCAGACCTTCCTCCTCCACCCAGCGGCCCCAGCGGGACGGCGGCGGGGGCCGGCACTCTCGCTCTCTGCCCGGGAGTTCCTGCCAAGTCCCCGCCCGGCCGGGGCCGAGCAGCGGCGGCGGTGCCGGCTGGCGGAGCGGCGGCGCGGGGAGCTCTTGGGGCGGCGGCGGTGCCAGGCGGCGGGGCAGGGCTGGCGGCGGCACGGAGAGAGGGAGGAGGGAGAGAGGGGGCGAGGGGCGGCGCTTGGCCCCGCTCGGCGCCCGGGGCCCGGCCCGGCGGCGGGGCAGCCCCCGCGGGGCAGGGGGAGGCCGGCAGCTCGAGGGCGCCGCTCGGCACCGCCGCCGCTCCCGCGCCGGGAAGAACTGAGGGGACCGAGGGGGTTCCACGTTCCGCAGGAGCTGGAGGAGCAGGGCTGCAGTGGTCGCATCCGCGCACGGCTCGGCTCTGACCTAATTGGCCGCGTTGTGCTTTGTTACCGCCGGGGCTCTTTGTGCATCTCGTTGGCTAGCGGTGGTGCAGGGCGCAGGCTTTGGGGGAGAGCGGGATACAGTTTGGGAAAACTACATTTGGCTTCGGTTCTTCCTGGTGGCAGAGGGTCCATGTCTCTGCTAGGAGCGGGAGGGACCGCAGTGCTAAAATCAGTTTACAGAACAGCAACCAGAAACCCAAACTAAATTCTCCATCTGGCACATGGTGCATCCTTAAAATTGTACTTTTATCAGCGGTGCTGAGTACACTTCATTCCCAAACAGGAAACATTCCTGTTCTACTCGATAGCAGTTAGGATTTTTTTTCACTTGAATATTTTCTCTCTGAAAGATAATTTCCCAAACATTAGAAGTAGGGACTATCAGCATGCTATAATCCACTGTTATTTGTAAAAACCCACTTAGCCCAGCAGGTTTACTTTTGACCAATGTGTCTCTTTTCTACCCAAAGATAAACGGATCCTCGGAGTATTAAGGAAATGACATTTCTTTGTCACAATAATCACAATCATTTTTGTCTCACAGCTCCATTTTATTAATAAAACATACATGTCAAGTCCACCAAAACCCCCAAGTGTATCAGCATTGGCCAAGCTAAATGTGATAATAGTGGAAAGAAAGGAAAAACTTAAGCATTGACAAGCATCCCAGTGCAACAGCAAAAGCAGCCTTTGTGCAGCCATGAATCCCTGATGCAGGCTGAGCAATGAGAGGTAACTGCAGATATTCTTCCAAATTCCAGCTGAGCAGAGGACAATTACGCAAATGACACTGCAGCTCTCCTGGCTGGCCTTTAAGATTGCTTTGCAAGTTTTTTCCAGGGAAGAAATTTGTATACGCATCACAGTCCACACAGATTAAAAGACAAGACATTTCCTCCGGGAAAGAGGCACAGGAGATTTGAGTTTTCATTAGGCATTAGGTTTGGGGGGTTTTGTTTGGATTGGTATGTTGATTCTTTTTTTTTTTTGTTAAACACAACTAGAATGACTTGGAAAAGAAAGATGAAGGCAGAAAACATATGAGTTGGTAATATTTTGTATCCATGTTGGTAGCTTTCTGTGGAGAGACAAGTATTAAAGTTAGAGAAAAGTTGAGTGGAACAGAAATACCAGGTATTTGAGGGGATTTAGAAGGTGCATCTGGAAAAGCTGAAAGGGCCATGGCCAAAATCAGCTGCCTTCTGTTGACTGTACTGGCATTTACGCAGTGGAGAAAGCATACAGGCTGCAATTATATCTGCAGGATGAGAAGTAATAAGACTCTAGGGTAGTGCATAGTCAGATGACAGTAGAAATGAAGTTTCAGATCTTCATGAGAAAATATGTTGTTACAGCCCAGATACATGATCATACTGTTACAGATTGCTTTGAGAACTGCCAAATTCTGGTCTTAAGTCCTTGGTTGAACTACAAGGAGTATGATGCCGGCCTCTCTTAAGCTCACAGGTTATGGGTGCTAGTGCATTTAGTTTCCTTCTGAGAAAAACAGAACAAGACAGAAGAAGGGATAAAGGTGAGTAGCTCATGGATGGGTTTTGTGGGCATTTTCCCAAGAAGAATGAAAGAATGAGATCTGAAAGAAAACATATTGTACTGAAGACAGCTAGAAATAGAAGAGTGTTTTCCTAGAATCCATCTTCATGTAAACAGCTACTGTGGTTGTCACAAGCATATTGTGCAATCATGAATGAGGAGAGAAGCATCCAGAAGAAACAGATCCACAGGAAATGAGGAGAGGGGAAATGCAGCCTATATCATTCCAGCATTTACAACTGCAACAGTCTCCAGCTTAGTTGTGTCAAGTTACTGAGAATGGCTGATGGCTTGCCAGCGAGAGGAGCAGCAATGCACTCTGCCACAACGGCTCCTGAAAGTGATGAAAGAAGAAATCTGGCTAAGAGAGTATTTGATTACAACTGTAACAGCTAAAGCTGATCTCCAAGTTCCTTTCTTGTCTTTCCTTGAAGAGTGTTCCCAAATAACATCTTTTACTCTAAAGTTTAATCTAGTCCCCAAATGTGTCATTGTTAATGTAAGGTTTAAACCAATTTGGTTCCATTTTCATGCCAAATATTTTCTAATAAAAGTTCTATTTCCATTGGAATATCTGCTCTAATTTATTTGGCAAAAGTGACACTACAGAAGTTCAGAATGGAGGGAGTTTAATATTTGTCACTGAACGTAAAAAATAAGTCTGCTACTTAATACTACCAACTTCTACAGTGCAGTGATCCCACTGATGATTAATGAGAATTCACAAATGATGCTTTTTATTAAAATGAGGTTAAAAAATATTTTATTGGAATCATTTGCACGAGCCTCATTTACAGCAATTTTTTTCATTTTTAAAATGATTTTTTTTAAATGAAGATGTTTACTGTATTAAGAATGGATCAATGAAGAATTCTTACGCAAAAAAAAAAATCTTAATTTAGCATCACTCAGGGCAATCTCTGCCTGTATTTTTTTTAATGCGTTGATTATTCAGCCAACTTAGTAATATGAATGCAAGTTTTGCAATACAGACAGGATGGCAATTGCAGAAGAAACTTTAAACCAAATGACTGATTTCTTAACTTTTCATACTGGTGGAAATGTTTGGGTTTAATTGCTTATTCTAGGTCGATAGCAAGGGCAAACAAACACTTTTAAATTGAAACTGCTTTTGCTGTTTGGTGGTACAAACTCCTGCCATCATAAATACTCACAAGGTTAAAAATGCTTCTGTCATTTCCGGAACTACGAAAAGTATAGGATTAAGAAGGAAGATAAACACTGAAGTGTGTTCTGAAGGCAGATACCCAACAGAGTAAGAAAAAGATGCACTTCCTTCTTTAAACGCTTTCTACACTCTGCACCAGTACAAATGTACATACTGCAGCTTTGTGAATGTTAGGGAAAACAGTAATCCATTTATTTTGTCCATGGCCAGATTTCACTGACTACTGATGTTAAATTCCACCTCTTTTTTTTATTTTTTAACACTCTTTTCTTGTCATACTTATAGTCTAACTGGTCAGGACAGAGTGAAACATGATGGGAACACAGTTGGGCTGTTGCTGCAGAAGCCTGAAAAGCACTGTATGTGCTGCCATGTCAGAGGAGGTTTAGGGCAACTCAGTTAAACCCAATCAATGGTTATCCACTGACTCTAAAAGTGATGGAAGAGAAATGCCATTTAAGCTTTACAGATTAACTTAGACATTAGGAGTTCTACCCTAAGGCAGAAAAAGTCAATTGCAATGCCGACTAGGAGGGAAATATATTTAATCTGCCTCACTCCAGGTACCAAGAGGACAGCTGCACTCCGCAGCACTTGGGGTCTTTGCACTGGTTTAAAGAGGCAGACACATTAATGCTGAAATCGTTATTACTTTGACACAGTCAGGAATATTTGAACAAGGTTATGTTTTTGTTTCTGGTTAAGATACTAGCTTGAGTCTTGGGGGATCTTTGTCCAGTACCAGATCTACCACAGAATGCAGGCAAGAGGGTGAGCAAGTTGCTGAATTACCCTGTGCCTTACTTCCTCAGTTTGCACAGTGTCAAACATTCACCCTCTCCTGTTCTCTGTCTGCCTTGTGTGGTCAGTCTGTAGGCAATGCAAGGCACCACAATAATTTGCTCAGAATCTGCCTAGTGTGATTCACATAAAAGGATTAAAATAAATAGAAGCAGTGGCGGTGCATCATTTGTGGATGCAGAGAAGCCAGGTACTGCACCCTAATTCACATACAAATGGTAAAGAACAAAAGATGTGTTTTATAACCTCAAACAGTGCACTGGGGCTATGGAAATGCAACTACATTTAAGCTCACAACCAATAACCTCTTTGCTCTTTCCCTCACCCTCAACACACACTGTTCCAATTACTTGGAAAACCTCCTTTTTGTAATGCCACCTTTAGCCCCATCATATGGCCTTGACTGCTTTGCAACACAATGAAAGACTCTTCAATTCAGGTCGCAGTAGGCCACACTCTTAAGCACAAAGGCTAAATAAACGGCCATTGTTAATGGGCCACCAAGATGAAAAGCACTCATTGTTTTCATCAATTATATCAACTCTCTAGATTTAGTGGCTATTAACCCTTTCAGCATATTCTTAAATATTTATTGCCACAGAGTGACTACAATTTTGTATTCCTACAGTAGCTCTCCTGGTGTGACACTACTTCAATGAAACATTGCTGAATGCGGCATGCCCTTGGCTATCCTTACAGCTGAGCCACGTACTGCACGGGCTCAGCTGCTCCTGACAGCTGCAGCCAGTGAAATTCACTTCTGTAAAATGTACAGGGCTAGACACTATTCTAAGATTGTCCAGCTGAAGTATTTAACTCGCACTGACATACAGGAATTTAACATACTTCTGCATTTGTGCTTCCCCTCTCATGAAGTTTCCCATGCACCATGTGCTGTTGACAATGGACACCAACAAAAGATGAAGCCAGGCTGCTCGTGAAAACTATTCTTTGTTTGCAGCTAAATGTATCACCGTGAATCTGGGTATACTCATCACCAGCAATAACCTTCATTTCATGTTTAGATGAGTCTGAGAGAATCCTTTCCCACAATAGCACCACGTTTTTTTCGGTTTCTATATTGTGGTTTACTTTACCCTAAAATGCCCAGCTAATAAAGATGATTGCATACTAACAACAATTGGGGTTTTTTTTCAGCATTCTTCATAAAAACCTGTGAGGCACCTTTTGTTGGTCCACCTCCTTAGGTCTATTTAATATAAGTACATTTAATTTAAATTATGTTTTCACTGATAGCAAAAATTACCCGTATTATAGGAGTATGTTCATCTCAGGATGGAGATAGTTAAGAACACAACTTCTAGTCATACATTATTTATCAAGAACTTCCATCCCATGCAGTTCCTCTAGAACTCTATTGCTGGAGTCTCTCTAGCAATACAGTCTTCACTGTGCAAGCAGATGAAAAAGGAAGAGAATAATTGTACCTCTATAAAATATTGACCAGCTATGATTCTTTCATTAGGACACTCCTTTTCAATTTTCTCATGTCAGTTTCAGGGCAGTATTTGCTATTCTTGCCCATTCTCCACAAACAGATGAGGAAAACACTAAGCCCAGACCATTTTTGCTGCAGAGTACTAAGAATCCTTGTGGGCGTCTTTTTACTAGCTTGACCAGTCAGCTGTGGTTACTCCTGATCGAATTCAAACCATTGATTTTAAATACTTGTGGATAATTCAGACCAAACATTTTTGCCTGCCACGCAAGCAAAAATTAAATATTAATTATTTAATTAACATAGACAACAGACATCTTATTTCTATAGACTTTAGGGATACATTGCACTGTCTTTAGACTGAGTTCTGAGTAAAAGGCTAAGGATGCATCCTTCAGTCTTTCATTCTAAAATGTGCCTAAATTTTCCTGGTTTTGGAATAAAACTGTTCCCAACTCTTCAACACCAGCCTTCCAATCCAGACAGACCAGACAGAGTTGTATTTTAGAGAAGTTCTGCAGATTATGAAGTATCTAACAGGTCTTTCCAATGTCTCAAACTCCTCTTACTCCTTCCACCACTCACAGTAACACACAGCTGTCCAACACCCTCTACGTGATTTAATTCAAGTGCTGCCTGGCCAGCAGACTGCTGTTTGACCAAGTGGCCCAGGCTGAACCACCTGCTGGGCTCTCAAGAAAAACATCAGCTTTGCCACTGTTTCTCAGCTTTCTCATCTTTTCTCAGCTACTGATTTTCATGTAACTTTCAGGGCCATCCCATTTGTGACAACTCTGCTTCACCACCACCTTTACTGAAATTGTCTGAAGGCTTCTAAAATTAAAATGGTGTAAGGGGTGAAGAAGGAGAAGGTGAGTAGGTGGAACAATTATGTAAGAGAAAGTAAGCACGTGAATAAGTCAAAGAGCATGGGGTTTTCTCACAGTTATACTCTTCTATCTGTTGATACCTGCTATCAAGTATACGCTATTAAGTTCTACATTTTTGATATCTTAAATTTGTAATCTAATGGAACCAGAGAATAAGGCATTTTAATACATTTTAAATAATCTTTGCCATACAAACCAATCCCTTAAACTATGTATCTTAACAGATACCTGCCAGTGGTATTTTTGTTTTCTTTACACAGAGGACCACAACACATTGCCCATTTCAGTTAGTTCATGTATTTAAGCTTCATTCGCAATTTATCATGTTTAGCTTTATCACAAACGATTTGTAAAATGCTGGACACTCAGACCCATGTACATGCAAATTAACGCTTACAGAGCAATACACCATCAGAGCTAATAGGTGTTGTGTCTCTACTACATAACTGAAAAAAAACCAACATTAAAGTGTCATCACCCTTGATCTGCTGTAAAAATGGAAGCTTCCTCCTTGGCTTTGACTCCTCTTCTGTCTTCTAGATGAAATGCCAGATCCTCAGCTGAGCTGGGATGATTCACCCTGGCCGATGACCTTGCTGTGGAAGACCCAGCATTCTCTGCTAGAAGAGATTTCAAGTCATGCAACACTGACAGCGCAGACTTGAGCAACTTCATTTATTTTCCTCTGTTCAGCACAGACAGTAATGCTAATGCTGATGTGAATTTATGGAACTTAGAGCAAGGCCCAGCCAGATGTCCCAGTTCCAATGTATTTCTTAGGGATTTAAAATGATTTTTCTTATTTCTGAAAGTTGATAATGGGAAAGTGAGAGTCTGATAAACTGAGGTTATTTTGGATCGACTTTGTGCTGTTTCAAGACATCCATTTACATGTTAGTGGGACTAAGATGACAAATACTTTTTTATTTAATTAGAAACATTTAAGGTGTTTATGTCCTGTCCTTTTAGTTTACTGTTATAATGTCACAATTTCTTTTTTGTTCGTCTTCACAACATTTTCTGAACACATTCTATGAGCCCATTCACAGACATGAAACTGAGACGTGGAGGGACTATACGGCTTTTTCAAGATTATGTAAGACATAAATTATGTTGCAAATTACAGAAAATCAAAATCTAAAGAAATAGCAAATATAGATAATTTGGGGTTTTTCTAATTCAAGGCTAGCTTTCCAGTTTTGGACCAGCTTCTTGGTTTTTGTTGTTCCTAACATAAATGAGAAAATACGTCAATAAAAGCTTTAAACTCTTACACACATATTTAACCATTTTGTATCTTTCTTGTTTCCAAGACTGTCAGTGTCTCTTTTAGAGTAGTTCTTCCCTTCCTTAGGATTTCATGCATGTCAGAAGCTTTGTGATATCAAAAAAGTGTTTCAGAAATGCACCAAAATGTTCTTAGCATTTAAAATTCTTTCCAAACCTTGTGTTCCACAACAACTCTTTATAAACCAATATGTATTTATTTTGCTGGAGAGTTACCCAAATAAAAATATTGCATTTCCAGTCTCTGGGCCTTTAATCCACTGAGAAACTTAAGAATGTAGTAGCTGGTCATGGGATACTATTTCTTTCAGATGCTAACAGTATTTATTGCATCATTTCATGAACTTTGATTAGTTTTTGTATAATTTGAAGCACTTTTGCTTCCATTTTCACTAGGGTTAGCACAAAGACATCAGGCCTCCAAACATACATTCCTAGGGGACATAAAGAACTGTGAACAAACACGCCTAAGTTTGAGCTGTAATCAGCACATCTCTAGCAATGACGAATGTTAATAGCTTTTCCTCAGAGGCCTTCAAGACTAGAAAGTGTTTTCTAAACCGTTCTAATCATCTTTATGATTTGTATTTTTTGATTTTCATATTTTATACTGGCTGATTAAATATGCTAGGGATTCAGAAAGATTTTAAAGTTCTACTGCATTATTACTTCTAGATTATTTACATCCTTAGACTCCCTACATAATCTAAAGAACATACGTGAAAACAACTGCAATACAGAATTTTTTAAATCTCTGCAGCCAGCGCTGCGCGTCAGTCGGTTCTGCCAGGCAGACGCAGCAGTGCCTTCGACAAAGCAGCGTGCAGACAGTCGAGTTTTTTTCAGAAACCTCAGGCAAGTACCCGTTCCTGATTCCTCAAGAAACATCTCCAGTAACCGCCCCTGGTCAGAGATGAGAGTGGAGACGAACTGCTGTGGCTGTTCGGCCAGTATCGTGACTTCTGGGCAGGAAAGGGTGTTTGGTTCGCAGTCCCACGGACGTTCCCACCTCCCAGCACCGGCTGACAATGCTTGGAGGACGAATTCAGCAAGGTCAAAGACAAGGCATCACAGGCGGCGCTGGGCGGACGCCCCTTCCTTCGCCACAGGCCCGGGTGAGCCGGGCAGAGCCCACGGGCAGACCGGTCCCGTCCCGGCGGCGCTGCGGGTGGGGTCCGCCCGGCCGGGGGCCGGGGCCGCGGCCCGTGACAGCGCCACCTGCTGGAGCGCGGCCCGCGTGGGCAGCGCCTGCGGCTGCCAAAGGCGGGCACTCCCGTTCCGGGGGGAGCACCCACGAACGGCAGGCACTCGCGATCCGGAGTGTGAAACGCTCCTGTGCCTCTGTCAAAAGGCCTGTCACTTTGATTTAAGAGATACAGGAAACTTACTAAAGGCAAAAGCCCTCTCCTAGGTGCGGACCGTACTGCTATACCCAGCGAAACACACTTCAACAATCTTGATTGCAGTTTTGACCTCTGAAACTGAAGCTGCACCCTCTTCCTTCCCAATGGATTGGTGCTGAGGGAGATCATCTCCCTCTGGAGGGACCAGCACCCTGAAGGAGAACTCACACTACTGCACATTGCCTGCCTCATTATCAGTTTTGTTATTTAATGTTTTCTGTAAGCCCTCCCAGATTTTGGGCTTCCCATATACCGCCATGATGATGGGGATATTAATAACACATTAAAGCTTATTACAACATCGTCTCTACATGTTACATAAAATAAAACTTGTCCTTTTATCTCTTGTCAGTATTTAAAAAGAAAAAGGCAGCATAAGATGCTGAAAAGTAGCTGATATATTTTGTTCCTATGCAGCCCTTCTACTTTTGGGTATTTCTTCATTATTTATTTTAATCACTGTACTGAATATCATACTTTGACTATTGATTGTGTATTTTCTGACAAGCTCTGAACATATTCCCCATGTTGGAATCCAATTTAAAATTCAGAACACCCACAAAGAAAGTAAAATTAATCTGAGAGAACTGAAAAAATGAATAATTAAAAAAACTGAAATTAATCATTGTTAGTAATATATTTACATGAGTATTTATCAGCACTAATGCAAATTCATCATGTATCTTTTAATATATTTGTACAAGCTTTTTTTAAACAGTGATGTAAGTTTTTAGTACAATGCACAAATTCTAGTTACCAACAAAAGCTTCTGCCAAAAAATAAAAAAAATCTTTTAAAATTACAGATTCTAAAATCACTGGATATGCTGCTTTATTCTTTTGATTTCTTCTTTTTTTGATTTCTAGATATCGTTTTAAATTTCTTTACAGTTATATTACCTTATTTAAACTACTTTCTGAATAGGATAAAAGAAGTGAAGAGTTTCCTGAAAGAGCACATGTTCAATACAGAGTCCTTTTGCAAAATAAGTGTATATATCAATTCAGCTGGGAGCATGTGAGCATATTTTTGTGTATAGGAATTCTTGTAGGCATAAATAGATACAGACCTCTTCAACTCAGATAAGGGGGTCTTGTCTAAGATCATGGATTTGAAATGCCTCCAAGGGGGATGATCCTTTGAGTGGAAATAAAATTGCAAGGGATTACAAGTTTACATGAAGGATACTGTTATTTGACTTCATGTTAGAGTTCAGCCTCTTCAAAAAAAGATAAGATGCGGCTTCAGTCACAGATGCTCATATAGCTGTTCACAGGCAATACGTGATAATGATCTTTCTTCAGCCTCCCATTCTATCGTGGCAGGATTCAAATCCAGAAGACAATTTTTAATTCTCAATTTTTCTTTGATTTTGTGTATTCAGAAAGCCAAGAACATTGCTTAGGAATGTTCATATCTTCTCATGAGGAACATGTATTTTATTTGTTTTATTACTAAAAAGTAAGCAAAAGTAGGTTGTTTGGCCTTGGCTTGTGTCTGATGATCCTCTTATGAATAGTCCTTTTCATGGGTGTGATAGTCACCCAGTTATTTTTACTTCCACAACTATTTATATATTGCTATTCCTGCCCCTGTTTGTCTCCCCATCTCTGATCTTTTACATCATTCCCATTCCTGTTAGATTAGGTTAAATCATTGAGGGATTACCTATGCTAAGCTTCTTTAGGTCTTAAAAATATAGATGCTTGCAATTCGTGAAAAAAATAAGCAAATAAGGTTCCACTTTCCAATAGAAAAAGTCCCTGAGCAGACAACTTGTACAGACTCTACTCATAAAGAGGAAGCTGATGTCATATACTTACAACGCTGTCCCCCTGGGAATAGACCGACTGCCATGAAGAAAGAGCACAAGATCCTAGCAAGTTGCAGGTTTCTAATTTATGCACCTCATCCCCACACAATGGAAAAAGTTACTTTTTTTTCCCTGGGTCACTTTGCTATTATATTCCCCCGTGTTGCTGTAATGTCTCCCTCCTCAAGGAAGAATACCATGAGATTCTTTTTCTCTTGATTCTGGAGTTTGGTTTCTGATAGTTACAAATGAAAAGCTGAGAATGGGGTCAGAGGCTTATCAGGGAAAAAATGTTTTCCCTTGCAGATTTTTCAACTATGAATCTTTTCTTTTCCTTTTCACTTAAACATGCTCACAAACACACAAACACCTAAACTGGACTTGACCTTCTCTCAGGTGGAGATACGAAGCACTAATTTATTGGGCTGCAAAAAGAAGCTGCAATGTGTTCTTTCAGACAGGTACTGTAATGATTTCACAATCAAGTCTTGTCTTGATTGGTAAAAAGGTAAAAAACACTGTTCTAACATACTGGACCTTCCTGTGTTTTGCACATCACATCAGTCCACCAGACCTCTGTCATGATAAGAGTCTTGTAAGCTGTATTGCTAAATGCTGATACACAAGCACTAGTGTTTGTAGTAATAATTTGCCATGGACTTCTAAATTTTCCCAATTCATTTCTTCCTTAAAAAAGGTTACTTGGGGCTTTGTCCCTTTCTCAGTAGCCATACACTCACAGGACCTTAAGATACTTTGTGGTACATGTTTGTGCAAGCTAGGGCAAAAAGAAATGCACAGTGGTACTTTACTTCCCAAACCATCATGTTAGACAGTTCTCTTTTATACTCGTGGAAGATTCTCAACGGTGCCTCATCGTAACTGGCTTGTCGTCAGTCACACCATAGAGAATTAACAAGCTTAGCCTAAACTAAGTGTGACTTCCCGAGATAGTTGTTCCACAATATTAATTGGAATGCACTGGACAAACAGTGTAAAGAAGCTGGTGAGCTATGGTTGTCCCATTGAAAGGATGAGTAAACGCAGTCTTCAAGGACAGCCAACAATTCAAGAGGATGAACTGTCATCATACTAGGCACAGTGCAAATGGTAGGCAAATATAATAATAATTGAAAAAAAAGGTCAGTTAGTATTAGCATCCAGAAATCTCAGCAGCTTTGGTAAACTGCTTTGGACTATGTGAAGACTGTAAAATTTTTGTATGGGTGTTAGCGCTTCCTGGCTTTGGTTAGGCAGGAAATCTTGCATAAATAATCCTTATCGGGGTATTTCGGTGCTATCTGTTCCAGTGCCAGCAAAACCCAAGAAGTCCCAGGGAATTATAAATGCAAACACACACACAAGGGAGAAAGTGTTGGAAGGCTCTCAATATAAAGAAAGCATAAAATTAGGATGTTTTTAAAAAATTTAAACCCAAACAAGCCTATCCTCAGTTAGTACTGTTCCACCTTAATTTCAGTAGTGAGGTGTGTTAAACTGTTAAACAGCAGAGAAATACTTGCCTTGTAAAAAATTTAGGAGAAATCACATAATACATGTATGGTCTTAGTGAAAAAAACAGAATTATGTACATTACACAGCATCCATTAAGAAAAATATATAGGGAGTTAAAAAATAGTAAGGAACTTCTTGATCTTCTGGCTATGTCGTCATTATTATTGACTATATACTGATGATGTTTTGTATGAAATATTTTACTTCTGTCTCAAATAGGTTTGCAATCTAAACTAATGCTGACACAGAACAGATGGGATAAACAGGGAAGGTAAAAGTAAGGAACAACAGACAAAACTAATCAAAATATATTCCACCCAACATCCTTCTAAAATTAATGTGAATGCTTCCATCACATTTTGGTGGAGATGAAAATTAATATATCCACCTGACCAGGAGAGAAGTCCATGGATGGAAGGGGAAAATACTGACTATGTTGCATTTCTTTCAACAAGTTCTTCCCAGCGATCTTCATAGGAGCACGTGAGGAGGGCCTAGGATGAAATGACAGTCATTCTCCAGAGTGTTATTCTGACCAGCCCACTAGGAATTTTGAGCATAGTTCTATGATAGCATATAAGAAGTAATTGATTCATCCACCACAATGGGAATCTTTCTTAACAAGGGGGAGTGTATCTACACTCTCAAGGAAAGAGACACATTTCTGTTTAAACTTAAGTTACTTCACTTTCTTTTTTGCTTGCAACAGCACTTCAGTGATGAAAAACTTTACAGTTACATGGTGGGGACCTCTGTTCAGAGCTGTAGTGGGCCCTTTCAGCAGTGTGTGAGCATTCAGTGCTTAAAAGGACTTGGCTTTGGCTTTGATTGAAGGCAAAACCCAGAGTTACTCAAAGCTAGTGTCTCTGCATCAGAACATGTAAGATAAATGACAATGAATGACACAGAGGGTGTAAATCTATTACAGCTCCTCTGCCTCTTTGATCAAGCTGCAAAATACACATTCTCCTGTTTTAGCTGTCCTTGGTTCCCTTCCTTCTACTAACAGCTTACAGCCCTCAGAAACCGTGAGGTGACAATTTTACTTGTAAAGCAGTTCCTGAAGGCCCTGGAGCAGAGTAAGCTGTGCACTGCGAAATGAAAGTAGGTACACGTAATGCTTTCAGTACATGGGAGGGATACAAATATAAAGTAACTAATGCGTAGTAAGAATCCAAGTGATGAAGTCCAGAGCAAGTTCTACATAGAGACCTCTTCACAGATAGAAAAGAAACCCAACAAAATCTACGATTTTCTGCAAAGTGGAAGTGTTTGAGAGTGATGAGAGAGAAAGGGGATAAAACAGGGAAACTCTTCAAAGCAAATTTGTTACTTCATGTATTGGAATAAAATACAGCTCAAATTCAAAGTATACTATGAACAGCACAACTACTAAAGCTTGATTTGCTGTACATTGGTGCCCTGGAAGCCTCTTCTCCCCATCTACTGCTGCGTATCCCTTATGACTGCGCAAGTCCTGTGACAAAGCCAGTTCCTACTATGTTCCCAGCCACTCATGTTCCCTGACACTATCTCCACAGCACTCCTCTGCCTCCAACTACTGCTCCACATAAAGGCAGCATATCCAGTCACTGGTTTCTAGTCAAGAAAGTGCTTACTGGCCAGCCAGCATTTATAAGCTGACTGACTAGCCACAGGCTGAACAGGATTGATCACTGCTGAGCTCAACATGCAGCCTCTCCCTCCCTGGGGGCACTTCTTACTGTCTCTTTTCTTCTACTCTCTCTATTCCTCTGACTTTCACAGAACTTCTTGGAATTTGATGAATGAGATTTCTGCCTTTCTGCCTAATTTCAAGTAATCTTCAACAATTTCAGCACTAGCTTCAAGAATTATTAGAGGATGCATGCATGATGCAACTGCAGAACTTTATTTCCCAATGACACCTAACTATTAGAAAGGCGTGTAAAGGCTCATTAGCATTGGTAGCACACATCAGGAATGATGGGATCAGTGCTGATCCTCCCAATCATCCTTCGAGTGTGTGATAGGTCAAGGATAATGCGGGCATGTTTTATGAAACAATAGTAGTGCAACTTTACTGAGCCTACCTGTTATATAGAATGTGATTAATTATCTTACGTGAACAGTGATGCTATGAATTATTTTTTATACATTCACAGGCAGCTCTTCTCTAGAGCAATCTTCTTGCTAGTTACCACCCATATTTTAATTAGTGGAGTAGCTCAGCTTCCACATAACACAGCAGAAAGCTAAAATGGTGAAATCAAACTGAAGAAAATGCATACTTTCTGAGCCAGTTAGGTTTAGAATCTCTCTGGATAGGATTTAGATAAGTGAATCTTTACTAAATCTGCCATTGCATTTACTGTGAATTTTCCAAGCATTCATTCTTCCTGAGGAAAATCTCTCAATTGGTTGCTCTACAGTAACTCTCTTTGACAAAGCAAGTTGATGAACCCCAAATTAGAAAAAGACCTATTTCTAAAGAAAAGCAGATCTATCTTTCTACCTATTCACTCCTCAGTTCTTTGCTAAGATTCCTAGCTGCAGTAGCTCAGTTATGGTGTTTATCAAGGACAAGTGATCTCTTGGAATCTTAATGAGAGCTGCAGTGACCAAAGAAGAATAAACAATCATCACAGGCAGGACGGAGTTACGATTATTTTTCAAACAGTAGAATTTTCAGAAGAGAAAGATCATTCTAACTTACACGTAGGATGGATGTTTTGGAGACAATTAAAGAGCTGAAAAAAATAGATGACAAGATGGGAATAATTAAGCAGTTCTTAAGAAACCTTTTGAGATTATGAGTAGGATACTAGTCTACAAATTCTGCAAGCCTTCAAATGGTAGAAAAGCAAGTACTACAGAATTTCAGAGGATATACAAGAAAAGCCTGCAGACTGTCATAAGGAAAGATGATAGTAAGCAACCTTTTATAGAAAGAACAGAAATGTTGCTGGACAAAAAATGTTCCCATCCAGGTTCACTTGCAATAAACTTTTGAGTGCTGAAGAATAATTGGCAGGTTTTTATTTCACTTGAAACTACAAAGATTTTTTTCATCTTTCTTTCCAGAGATTAGATTGAAAGAAAGAACTTGACAAAAATCTTACATTGATTTGTCAGCAAAAATTGACATTTGTTACGGAATTTTGTACCATTTATTAAGTATAAGCAATGGAGAAATGAAAATCTTTTTTTCCTTTAAGTAACAATTCACAAAAATAGAGATTTTCTTCTAAAAGATACCATGTCATAAATATCAGTGTAAGCAGAGCAGAATCAGTGTCCTATTTACTTTTGGGATATTTGGTTTAAGCTGCTAAAGATGCAGACAACTTCAATAGCCTGATAAACCGGAGAAGCAATCAAGAAAAACAACACTAATAGTATACTGTATAGAAAACAATAAAAACTGAGGCATTTCCAGTTGTTAACTTCTGTGCTCAGAGAATTCACTCAAGAAAAATAGCAGTAATTCAAACTTAGTAGGAAGAAAGAAAAAAGATTCCTTACTGAAAACAATTTGTGCCTAACTTAGGCTGGAGGTTTTTTGGTCCTATTTCATCATCTATCAGCTCATGCCAATTGCTGTTATCCACCAACAGCAAGTATGCAAATTTGAAAGGAAATGTCAGCCTACGAACTCTTTATCTTGGCCATTTAATTTTTCTTATTCATACCAAGCTAGTTTACCTAATTCATATACGTGTTTCTTCTCACTGTTAATTCACTGATGCTGAAAATATCTTGGAATATTAAAAAATGGCCAAGTAAAAACACAAAGAAGAAAAGACAAAAAGCAAGCATATAAGAAGCTTTTTCCCTTCAAACCCAAACAAGACTACCAAAGTGAAAAAGAGTTATCAATTATGGCTTTAAAGCACACAACAAAAAGAAAGTTGACTGATATTCATAAGTATTTGAAGGAAGCCTTTACTTCTGTGGTTGCTGTTTGGCTTTTCTAATGTATTGGAATTCCCATTCATCTACAAACACTTGCGCATTCTTCTGTATAGCACATGGAGAACCATCAAAACAATTAAGTAAACATAATAAATTCACCTTTTCCATTTCCCCCTTGACTGGATTTCATGTGAAAATCACCCGGATTTTCAAAAGTGAGGGTTGGTTTTTTTAATGTGTGAGAACCCCTAGATTCAGAAACCTAAGTTCCATCTCCAAGACTCTAAATTTAAATCAATTTGAACCAATACAAAACACACAAAACTAAATATGTTCTGGACACATATTTCCTGGGTAATAACAAAATAGGAGGAACTGAAGCTTATGCTGATCTATCAACCTATCTCCAAGAATAATAAACAACATAATTCTAAGAAATTAAATATAGCTATCAAATTACTTAGAAAAGGTCTAGAAAGCATGGAATGAATGATCCGAACACTGTAGCAGTCTAGTGAAGTCATAGATCTCTGAATTCTTGCAAATCTTATGTCAAAGAAATGGACAAGACAGCGCACAGCAATCATTAAAAAAATCCAAGAATTCTACACTAGGAATCTATTAGGGCATCAATTTTAAGACATCAACATAAATTTGGAGTTTTGTTAGAAACTGGAGAGTAACATATGATCTCTAATTATTTATGAGAATACATTAGTATTCAGAAGTGATTAAGTGATTTCCTACTGAAGGGATTGGAAGCCTTTGATGATCAGACTTTTAAAAATCAAGGTGTTTATTTTTATTTTTAAAAGTATGAACTCAAAATAATATCTTGGTTTGGAGTTTGATCAGATATGTAAATTGATGATAGAAATGTAATGACCTTCCAGAGCATATCCTTTAGTGACTATGCCATAGGAAATCAGTCACTAAATGCAATCTCCTGATTTTATTTTCTTTTTTTTTTAATATACAATTTTAGATGGGAAATTGAAAATCTGGACAGAAATTAAAAATCTTTTTCTCAGCGCAGGGTCTTAGTGTCTTTTTAGCAGAAATATGATTAAATATTTACAATATTGATGCTGATATTATGAAATATCAGCAATTTCTATTTACTACATAATTTATTTTACTTGGTGCCAACAGCTGCTTTGTGTTACCAGTGATGAAATCACACAGAACAGAAAAGAGAGAGGCCTATTAGATCATCTTGTGTGTTTGCTTCCCTCTTCCAAAGCTGAATAGCTTCTCTTTGCTTGGAATTTTCCAAATGACTCTCATGTTTAAGTTTATCAACCCAAATTCCCCATTTTGCAAGACTATATGTAAACTTCTTTGTAGCTGTTAATAGCAAAGGCTTCAATAAAAAAAGCAACAGAGATTCTACATTGCAAACCTATTAACAAATGTAATAATTAACAATTTTTCCTCCTATTTTCAGTGTTTTCCCAATAGTTACAATCAGCAACAGCAATTGCTGAGTGACAATGGAATAAATTCAACTTAATTGCAGTATGCTAATGTTATGCAATATTACGTGGTACATGTATTTATTAGTATGAGGGACCTTTTTTTATTTACCTCAGGCTACTTTCATCAGTTTCTTGGCAGATGCTGTCATTTCAGTAAGGAATTGTCTACATCGATACTGCATGACTGTGTGTGTCTCTAAACACTGATTTCCTCCTCCCTGCCTCCCCCTCCTTTACCTATTATGCTTGTCACAAGAGTCTCTAGCCTGAAATCAACATAAATGAGTGTGTCTGGCAATGTGTGCATGCACAGTCACACAGCCTCATCTGTGAATCTGCAGCAATTAATTATATTTATAGTGAAATATCTGCAGAACATTTGCATGTATGAATTATGTATTGGGCAAAAAGCACTACACTGGTTTATGCATTTTTGTTCTCATGAGAATCCCTTTTTATCTGTAATATATGCTAAAAAGTAAAACAGATATTTATTAATTTGTCTATCATCTTAATGATGAAGTATCTTTTTAATTAAAGACATTCTTCTTAGAAGTGTTTTTCAAATAGCTATTTATCCTGGTTTTACCCTTACATTTTCTAATAAATTGTCCATTACTGTTTAATCTATTTTTTGTTTATTAAATTCTTCTAGCAAATACCAAGAAAAAAATGTCATCATCAATGAGGCCAGAGTTTAAGGCAATGAAGTGTGCATGAAATACAAGCGTGATATGATTATCCCTCTTATTACGGTTATTACAATACATAATGAGCAGTGTCAGTCTGTTATCTTATCATTTTATTATTTCGTGGACTCACCCAAGAGTAAAATGTAAATGTAGTAGCTGAGAAGTAATGAGTCAATGGACTAGGAAGCATGATAAAGAAATAATAAGAAGGTAGTGTGCTGCGAAGACTATTCTTAGCTAGACTAATTGTATGCTCTGAAATCAATTATCTGCTACAACTATGACAGGTGGTTAAGTTAGCTGTGAAAGAAAACAGGACAGAATACTCAGAAAATCTTTTTTCTTTGCTAAACAACTTTTGGTGATAATACCGAATTAAAGTTTCATTTTACTAAAATTAATCTGCTTGAGGCTCCTGTTCAGAACTTCATTTTTCACACACTATCCTAAACAGAGATGCACCAAAATACAGCTTGAATTTTTTTCTTGAATTAGTGCCCACATATGGAATAGTTAACCTTCAGTTTCAGCGCACATCCATATCTTTCCAAAAAGCAACAAAAAAGACCTAAGAAATAACAAGAATCAGATAATTTTTTTAAAAGAGTATAAAATAAAGTTGTTTCACAAAACTAAACGTGACTAGAGTTTATTTAAAAACAAACAAAGTTCTTTAATGATCAAGCCAGAATTTATTGCAGTGCTCTCATGGTGTGTAACTATTACACATCCCCTGTGTGCATGTTTCCTTGTGCAGAGCCTTGCAGCCTGAAGAAAGGTTCCAAACATTAAAACTGAAATAATATAAATTAAATCTTGTGTGAATATTGCTCCCTAAATATTACAGTTGTTTACAGTGGTCACAGATTTTTGATAGAGTAATATAAACCATTAAAAAGTAATAATTATAATAGTACTCGGGGAGAAATCTAAGATGAGGTTGGTTTGTTACAAAATCATGGCAGCATAACCACACACTCCAGTATCCCTTAATATATTTTGCTTTAGGACAGTACTCAGCCTGGAATTTTCCTTGAGAGGAGGAGGGGGTTACATTATTCTTCAAGGTTCTGTTGCAGGAAACATATTAACATTGATTGACCTTGCAATGGTAATTTGTACTGATGAGCATCATTATATGACTGGTATATTAAAGGAGCTTATTAGAGATAGGAAGCATCCTATGCTATTCAGAGACACTATTACCATTTGAGATGTGGCTGTCATGGAGTGTTCACATACAGGAGACATTTGGAACAGTGGAAAGATACTAGAATATCTTGGCTGAGCCATCAGGTTATTGTAGCTTACAGATCGACTTTTAAAATCAGATCATATGAGAAATTCACATTGCTAGCTTCCTGGTAAATACATATCATGTCTTTCCCAATTTTAACCACAGAACTGCTTTCTTTTAGTGGATGAGTAAAAATTAAAGAGTACAGTGAATGAGAAACACACGTTTGGGAGTTCAGAGTCACTCTCCATTCTGACCATAGAGATGCTGGCCGAAAATAGAACTGTGATTGCAGTATTCTAAATAGAGAGTCACCCTGCAAGCTCTTCTTAGGAGGTGCAACACATCTCATTACCACATTTTGGAAGAAATATGTTGTTAACAGAGGATTTTCTTCTTGTATTGAGGCCATGAATATAATTATCACTTGATAATTTACAGTGTGCCAACTGTTTTACTGCATCTAGTAAGCAATAAAGCACTATAGGGAACACGAAGTTTGTGGCACCTGCAACTCATTAAAAGGGCACTATCAGAAACTTAATGTTTAGTTATCATGTAGAGCTTGGCTAAATACGAGCAGCATTTACGATTAATCTAGGGATGCTTGCAAAAAGCACCAATGGCAATGTAAAGTGTTCAGAGAGTATGCTCAGAAAACGGATGCAGGAAGCCTTACTAATTTATGAAGGGAAATTAATTTTCTTCAAAAGTAGAGCATACCTTCTCTGACATGTCATAGGAAGTTATTTTTCCTAATGGTCTTCTCTCTATTCTTTCCTTCTTTCTTCCAATGTCCTGTAGACTTTTCTACTAATAAGAGTGTTTACTATATAACCACAGATGAGGGCATTTAAAATTAATCATTTCACTAATTTGAATGAACAGTCAGGTACGTAAAAGGAAACCGCAGCTTTTATTTCTTAAGAGAATTAAAGATTCCTTAAGATAAAGAAATTGTTCATCTAAAACAATATAGAGTGTTTCAGAGGTGCTATGTCAACCTATATGTGGCCAGATCCTTTCAGTATCGGGAAGCTGCACAGAACAGCCACTCCCATACAAGCAGCTGAGCCTGTCTGACACACTTACTGCCTGCACTATACTCAGAGTACAAACACCAGCTTTACCACATATGCACTGCGAGTGCATCCACCAAAGTTGAATCCTACGTGCTCCAAGATTGTCTGGGAGAAGAGGTCGCTCAAGAATTTCACAGAGCCTGCTCCTGGTTGCCCTCTTCATTTGAGGCAACTCACATGCATTCAAGGAATGGTCTGAGAACTGAATGAATTGAGCTGTGAGAAGGATCCTCAGGGAAAGGTAACTTTGTGAAATGAGCTTCTTTCTCTGAGACTGCCCTGTTGGCACCTGCAATATGCACAAGAAGTTGCAGGATTCAAATGTAGGCAAAATACCAGGTGGCATATGGTCAGAAAGAGGGAAGAAAATCCGGAGCAAGGAATCTGGTGATACTGAGTGGGTAAAGGGAAATAGCAATTAACAAATAGGAGGATGGGTTGAGCTATGGATAAGAAGCTGTAAGAAAAATAGAGAGGGCTTGGGAATCAGTTGACTGGGGAAGAATGACCACAAGGTAGAACTGACCAAAAAAGGATCTCTTCAACAAGTAAATTGAAAATAGGAATTAAAGAGTATAGAACCAACTCCAGCAGGTTGGATAATGGCCAACAACATAGGCCATTCAGCCTATGCATACATGTTGGAGAATGGTTGTAGGAGCGTGGACATGGCTCAAAGGAGGAGCTCTGTGAATCGGCTCTGGGCAAAAATCAGTTGAGCTGGGCTGTGGTAAAAAGTACTGAGGATTTTGCTGAGTCACGCTACAAGGAGGGAGGCTGTGAGAAAATCCCCAAGATAAGGTCAAGAAGACCTTGTAACAGATAAACAACTTAGGGAAGCAGGCCAGAGTGAGATTGGGACCTGAGCATATAGCGGTAGCCGCAAGTAGGAGGAACAAGTAGGAGGAGAAAGTAGGAGGAACATGCTAATGTAACATTAGAGCTTTGAAGAGGGGCATGATGGTATAACTTTTAGAGTTAAGTTAGTGATTATAGGGCTTTTGGAGCCAAACTAAAGATTATAAGACAAGTGTATGTAAGGGGAAAATGATTGTTAGACAAGCCAATGATTGTTAGATAAGTAGAATAACTTAAGTAGACATAGGCTATGATGTAGTATGCAATAAACCAGAACTTGCTCTACCACTCCTATTGAGTCTATTGCATGGTTCTCCTCGCTCGTCGTGCATACAGCCAGAATATACAGTTTATTGAAGTAAGACTGATTGGACAAGTGGACTGGAACAGTAAATGAGGCTGACTAGGAGATGAAGGTTGAAAATGAGCCCTGAAGGAGAGAGAAAGAGGGAACCGGAGTAAAGAAGGATGTGAAGGAAGAGGCAGAAGAACAAAGTAGAACAAAAATCTGAACGAAGAAACTGAAAACAGAGGAGAGAGGAGAGGCTAAAGAGCCTGTAATGATAGGCAGCACTGGAAGGTCTAGGGAACTATGGGATTAGTAAGAAGTCAGATTAACCCAAAGGTGTTGGGAAAAATAGGTCTGGTTGCCAAAGAGATGACGGCTAGGATGAGAAATGAAGTGGATCTCTTGGATGTCAAAGTAAATCATGCTGGGACAGAAAGAGATTGTAATAGCAGCAAAAATCAAGAATATATGTGTACTGTTCTGACTGTTACCCATTACTGCATACTCAACACTGGAATCAGTGCGAACCTGAACTTTTTCATATCTCACCATTCCTCCCTTGTCAGCAACATCTGTAAATCCTACTGAAATACTCTCCTACCCTGCTACTGTCCCTTCACTATCTAGAAGATCACTCTGCTGCTGGCTATGCAGCTGAAGTGTACCACAAAGTTCAATCTTGTAACGACACGTGCACAAGGAGTAACAGTGACTAGGGATAAACATTCACATTTTTTCTGTCATTTTAAAGACTTTTGAAGTTACATCCACAAGAATTTGAAAAGATCGGCTAAACTTCCATGCAACGGTAACAGGTACAGAATTAGTGTCTCATTTATTTTTGTGCCACTTGTAAATCATAGTTCTTCAATACCAAGCCTTTCTACTTTTAAGAAGAAAGCAATGCTAATGCTAAACGTTAGAAGCATCTAGTAACATAGAAAATACCGTCTTATGTGCACTGCCTGTAGGTACTTTGTTCGTGATTCACAATTGCTCATATCGAATGAGTCATCCTAAAGCAGATAATCAGTAATCTTCCAGCTATTTCCTCTTCCCACTAGCAAAGACATTGTAGGCTTGAATTAACAGGAGGCTTTAAAAAGTAGCTGGGAAATAGAGGAGACTTCTCTTTTATAAGGATCAGCGTAAGCAGAAATTATTCTATGTACTAAGTAACCCACAGTTGAATGCTTTTCTGTGCTTTCTACTGAGAAACCAGCGTAGGCTTCCCTTTTCAGAATGAGGTGCTCAGTTTACAGCAACATCTTTGTACTTCAGCGTTCAAGTTGATGCAGGCATGTTGTACACAGCAAACTGCAATTAGAGTTAAGCGAAAAAAGAAGAGACCCGTATTTGTAACTTGTGTTTGAAAACTGATCCAATTAAACGTTGTTAAATTGACCTATTTTACACTACACTAGCCATGAATAGGGCTCTGGATAGAAGTTTTGGGAGTGTGCCAGAGGAGGGACCATTGAATACACACTTTTACATATGAAGTGGCAAATATCCTATAATGGGACTGAAGGATATTTAAGACCAGCTTTCCAAGAAAGAGTTTAAAGCCTAGCCCCCTCCTTTTATGTCAGTTGGAGAATACACTTTGCTCCTCCTCACACAGTCACTGCACAGTGCCAAATAATTTTGGACTTGTGTAAACATATTCAAATTCTTAATTGAGACTATTCCATATTAATAAATTATTCTGGTTCTGCTCCTTTCCAGATTTTCATTTATTTGTCCTTCTTATCATTGCAAGAAAAAAGAAAAAAAAAAGTGAATTATTAACTATAACAGACTGATTACTACAGAGAAGTGTTAGCATCAACAAAATCTGATCAAGATAAGAAATTCCTTTCAGTGGATATTTTGTGGTTTTTTTGTAAAAATTAATGACAAAATCAAAATTAAAGCAGGATAATTTATTATTTTTTATGTTATCCTCAGTACACTGGACAAAGAATGAACACTCCTGACCAATAATCCGTGAAACTTGCCTCAAAAGAAAGCAGTCATTTCAGACAATTCCTTCCCCCCCCCCCCCCCCCCCCCCCCCACTGGAACAGAAAAGAAAGAATAATCATATAAAAAAGGCATTTTTTCTCTTTCTATATACAGCCCTGTCTCAATCTTTTTTGACTGTTGAAAGAAAAGTAATTATTATAGTAAGATTATGCATCTTGTGAGTTCTTTAATTGCACCTGGCACAATGGGTACAGTTCTGTCTCCTATAGTAGTGATGCAGCATTTAACACAGTGAGCCAAATTTATTCTATGACTCATGTGTCTTCAGCAGAGTTATTATGGGAATAGTTTGTTCCAATAGACTTAGCTGTTTCATAGGAATTCCATGTACTTTTATCATTTTAATTAATATTCCAAGACTAAACTCCAACTCTCAGCCCTCAAGCACTTCCCATTTAATTCACCATTTATTGCTGCTACAGTATGTCTTTTGCCACAGTCTATGATTCAGATTACTGTTCTCAACAACGTTTTATAAATTGCCTGATTTCCTAATAACAACAATTGTTTTTCTTAGCTACACCTTAGAGGAGGAATCAGCATATACAAGCAATTTCCATCATTTTCTTAGCACAAAGGTATGAGAATTTCTCTGCTTTCTGGATGAAAATCAGCTTTGAGATTTCTTCCTAACACTGCATCAAAAGTTGCAGTGCAGCAAGCAGCTTAAGTAAGAATAGGATTTTTCAGTTATCACAGCAATGAATCAGGAGTGCTTGTAATATAGGCTTCACAGTAGCAGAGAACTTTGGGCTAGATTGTATGAAACTTATCACTCAAGAAAGCAAAGCAGCAACAAAACTCAGAGCAGCAGCCAAAGAATACTATTTCAGTGACAGTGTTTTGAATAATCATTTTTTAATTCTGCTGCTAATTTATCTGACTTTACCACCCTGGGGCAAAAGAATAAGTTTTCACTTCCAGAGACAGAATGTCAAGCCCAAAGCTGTTAGCTTTACTGTGCTTCAAAAAGGAGAAGCCTGCACTTATTTTGAGATAAAAAGGAAAACAAAAACAACACAAACAAAAAAAACCCCAACCAAAACAAAAAACAACAAACCCAACCACTGGACAGAAGACACATGAATATCTGTTTCATGTCACAACTTGATTTTACCAGTTTCCAGGTACAGGGAGCCATAACAAAAGTGCTACAAAAGTGGGTAAGCCTTTGTTAATATTTACATAAAGGAGTATCATGAGACAAAACAGAAAATCAGTATCTGCAAAACCCAGTCTACTAAGGTTCTTGTGTATCTCCTTATCATAATAAACAAGTGTCCTTCAAGTATTTAGCAGTAAGATAACACCACCTTTTTCTGTCCTGCCCCTCCTATGCCTACAGAAGAGATAATTGTGATAGATTTCTTTTTTATCCACTTTATTGCTTATGAGTAGGAGTGAACATGTTTAGAGCCTGAGGTTAACCAAGATCAAAAATTCAGAACTTAGAAGAGTGGTTAGAAGGTACAATAAAGAGATTTACTCCTTTTCAGACATATCCAAACACAAAAATCTAAGAACATTCCACCAAAAAGAAGAGAAGGAATTAGCTAAACTAATACTCTGCAGCACAATCTTGTGTTGGTTCCCTACACAGCGTCTCCCAGGTTGCAGTCTGGGTGGGCTTGTACTCAGAGGAGCACAAACTGTAGAGCACTGCATAGGATTTTCTATCTACTAACTCCCACTGTACTTTATCCACTAGCATAAATCTTTCCGAAACAATATCTGAATCATGCAGTCATAAATGCATAGGCTGGCAAATCTGCACTGCATTAGTCACTTCAACTGCATGTCTGAAAATTGGTTTTGGATGAAAACATTTATATGTCTAAGTATTAAACTCTGTGCCTCTCAGTGCAGCCATTGAAAATTCCAGCCCTAAATATTCTTATCGGATACACCCTACTGAATACCTCATTCCAAATGCACACCAATTATATCCTCAGAAGGCAAACTGCATGAATGAGAACAGCCCACTGTGTTTTGCAAAAACAGAAGATTTAGAGATAACTAGTACTTTTTCAGTCTAAGGTTATAAAGACACATCTCATCACTAACAACTCTCCTAATAGCTGTTAGGATGGATTATTGTTACAGCTGCTAATTGGCAGCTGTGTTTGAACATTTGAATAGTTTTGTGATTGGCTGCCATCTAGTTATGACACAAACTGATAAAATACACGCATGTGGTATTGCCACAATATCATGCATTGCTCATTTTTTAGCAATACAGCAGTCTCCCTCCCACACCTATCATGCTATTTTGCAACCTTGAAGGAGCAAAACAAGGCAGAGAACAGGAGGGAAATGCCCAGAGTGCCTTGAAAGCCTCTCATTTCAATCTTTGCGTGTACCCAAGAGGTGAACATTAACAAGGCTTGGGGAATGTTCTTCTTGGAATGAATGCTAATTCAAACTTTCACTGTGATGTGATATGCTTTAAAATGCAGCAAATCCCTTATTTATGAGTAGAAAGTCCATGAAAAGGCTTTAGAATCTAACCCTAGGGGGCTCTTCAAGTGCATGAACCTAGCACTGTTTAACACACTTGCTCTTGAACAGTTGCTTGAAAGGGACAGAGAAAAATACCTGGTACACAGCCTCTTTTCCAAGCTATTGAGAAAGCTTCTTGTATGAAATAATCAAAACTTTTCCTTAAGAAAATGATTCCTGGTACTGTTGCACTTTGCTATTTAGAATTTACATTTCTAGAACAGAGCAGTTGCATACATTTTTATGACATAATCTCTCACACAAATTCAGTTTTTGGAATCATGACAGGTCAGTAAAGAAACTTTGCCGTATTTGGGGAACAAATAACATTTCTCATCAGGTTTCATATCAAAAAGTTATGAAATGTCTACTTTGATTTTTGTGATTCGGTTTTCCAAATGAAGTCTCTAACACTGGCAATGAGACATTATACAAATACAAAAATCAGATGTATTCTAAAAGCTACAAGCAATTAAAAGGCAGCGTATTCCACAAATAAGATTTGAAATATGTTCCATGAAAAACAAGCGTAATAAATTAATTCTGCTAAGCTGATGCAGAGTCAGATAAGGTACCCTGGAATCAATAGTTATATAAATCTTGACTAGAAATTGTTCCATTGACTTATATCTTGCTTCTGCAAGTGGTTGTGTTGCTGCTAACAGGACTACAAAAGAGTCCTTTCATAAAACCCTGGTGATCCTTTGGGATAACATGAGACACCAGTATGGGGTGTTCCCAGCAGTCTGCTTTCCTTCCTCCCCTCCTCCACTGCACAAGGTTAGCAACCAGACTAACCTCGGTAAAAAATACATGCTGAAACTTCATCCCCGAGGTTCACAGCCAGATATATCAGCTTCAGCTGCCATTGGTCTTGGGTTAAAATAACACGCCAAATAGTGAACGCAGAGAAGACTTGTAGTCTGACATGCAACAGGTATTTGCTTTTACCCTCTTTGTTTTAGTGGATGACATTCCTTTTGGACAGGGACAGACTGTTGCTGGGACTGGGAAACACTCAAAACATCCCTCTCTGCAGGAAACCCCTGCAGGGCTTGTATGCAGGCATCCTGAGACTTGTGGTTCTTGACAAACTTAATCAGTGCAACATTGCTCTGACTCTTCTTGAAATTATAAAGCATACGAGAGTTACCATAGCTGCTTATTTTCATTAGTGCTTCCCTCTTGAAAAATAAAAGCATTCTAATAACAGATAAGTATGCAGCACATTCAGAGACACCTAATTAGAATCTGCCTCACACTTATTTCTAAAACACTTATTTAAAAGGCAGACTTCTTTTTTTAATATAAGCCCAGACTACATGTGACAGGCTGTTTTAAAAGGGAATACTTTCCCTCTTTACACAAGTTATCTGGCTGCTACTACTTCCACTTGGAAACCTTACCAAGGGTAGGGGCTTTTGGTACCTACTCCTTTGCTTTCTCTACATCTCCAATAAAGTAAATATTCAGTCCCATTTAAGTTCATCTTCCTTTTGGGCCTAGCACCTCCTGAGCAAATTTACCAAACCGGAAAGCTGTATCTTTCTCAAACAGAGTGCTTTCACCTGGAGTGCTTGTTATCCTTTTTTTTTTCCCTGGCAACCTGCAAGTGAGGTCACTGATAAGTTACTGACGACAGCTAGCAGCTCTAAGTCTACTTGGGAGCTTGATAACTGTGTCCCATTCCATAAAACTAGAAACACACTCCAGTACAATCCAAGAACTGGAGCAAATATCTACATATGATATAGCAGTTTCATTAACTGAGCTAATTAGCAAAAACATCTTTTGTATCATACCCACTAGTTAGTGGAAATCAGCTTTTTACCAAATAAGTATAGGCATAATTATGCAGAAGGAACATTGTAGCAAACAATTAATTTCAATGGTGAAAAATACACAGATGCAGAACATGAGGATTGCCACACCATGTGAGACTGGTGGCCCAGTGTTTCAGCTGTCCCATCTTAGATAGTGATTAGTACTTCATCATCTCAAGCAGTGATGAAGAACCTCTGAAATGAACAATTCTGGACTTGACCATGAGAAAAAAAATTCCAACTTTCCCTTAGTCAATAGAATGGTACCGTCTAAGGGACCAGGAAAAAGTGGAAAAGTTCAGAATTTAAAATATCTCATAAATCTGTACAGAGATACAACATGAAAAGTATGAGGAGGTTAGAAGTAAAGCCTGATGTCTATATTGCATGAAAAGACTCTTCTATTATGCAATGAAGCGGCAAGCAAAGAGACTAGCTCTAATTCTTAATGCAAGCTGGTTTATCTACGTGGAACAATAAAATAACCATGAAGTACTTTTAGCTGGAATCCCATTATTAGTATAATTATCAAGAAGGAGAGGTAACCAGCAGGGGCACAGTATCACCTGTCATGCTGCTTCCCGAATCTGAGTTGGCTCAGTTATCTCGAGTTTCATAAAGAAGAAATACACGGCAAGACAGGTGTAAAACTTCCAATTCACCTCATCTTAGTCATAAAATTTCCAAACTAAGATATAAATGCTGGTGTGTACATGTACAAATCATATGACAGGGATACTTTCAAAGCCTGAATAGGACATAAATCCTGCTGACACTTGAAACTTTTGTGTAAGAGAATGTGAAAAATTAGGTTTAACTTTACAATTACTGATAATAGAAGCTACAGTAACATTAAGTCTTATAATGTACATTTGCATTGTACAAGAATACAATTCCTGTATTCTACAAGAATGTGTCATGGTAATTGCCTGTAGGATTTTTGTTTGCTTGGGTTTTTTTTTGCTTTTTGTTGCAATATCCTCTTTTGAAATCTCCTTACAAACCAATATAAAAATTATCATATGAAATTAATTTGCATTGTAAATGGTTACAGCTTCACTAGCAGTTACAGTCACTTTAGCCAGGCCAAAGTTTGGCGAGGAGATAAGTATTCTGTATGCCTTGAGATAACTTTCTCTGTAAGAGGATTGGATATGTGGGGAAACAAGCTACTTATGGGAAAGGATCCGAGCAAAAAAGGAGTGAACAGTGTCATAAGTAGCATTAGCCTCAATAGTAGAAGGATGTCTTCAGCCTTCAGCAGATTGACACTCTGGAGCAGCACTGCAGTGGGAGTTAAAACTCTGCTATTCTGCAGGTAAAGATAGATCTGTTTCTGAAGGGCAATATGTGATGTGACTGATGGCAATACAAGGTTGGGCTCTATTTTCCATCCCATGTTTCTACATTTCCTCCTCTCACATTGAAAAGGAGCAGTGCATTTATCTGCCTTCTGAAGCATAGTTTGGATGAGTTTCTTTAGTTCTTGCAGTTTCTATAGAGAAAAATACAGTAGGTAGCCTCTATCCAAAATCATTTTAGCATCATTGGAAAGACTTCTGTGACATTTGATAGATTGCACATTAAGCCGTTAGCACAAAGCAGAGGGATCCAAACTGTGCTGTGCAGATTATTCCACTTCATATGAGAATTAAGGTACCCACAGTTTATCCTGTTTATGACTTCTAAGAAAAGGACAAGAAGTTTCTAAAGTATCCTGAGAACATCCAGACTTACGGAGACTGAGAAGTCTTGCTGGAGATGCTTGAGCTTAAGGGAAGATTTCACAGGAGCCATGCATTCTTCCCAGAAATTTCACCCTGCATGAGGAAGGTTTCCCAAAGATGGGAGGTACCTGAGACCAACATCCTCATACCCAGTTCTGGACCAGAGTGAGCTTTTCTGTCTCTCTTTTATTCTAATAGAGACTGTTTAGGAATCCTAGGGCAGGACAGACCCCCTGCTGCACTCAGAACAGCTGAGGCAGAGAGGAGCTGTACATGCCTAGCAGTAATGGGAATTTCAGACCTGCATTCAAAGTTAGTTTTTGACAAACTGAATGGTTTCAAAGCCAGAAGCTGCAAAGTTTTTTTCCACAGATACCCAAACAGTAAGTGCTGTGATAAATGCAGCTCACCACAGCTGATGAAAAAGAAAGTATCCCTGTCATATGATTTGTACATGTACACACCAGCATTTATATCTCTCTGCCAGATTTATTTATTGCTTTTTAATGGTATTTTTTTCTTTCTCTCCAAGTGTTGTAATGATTAGTAAATTGATACTTGTAAAATTTAGGGAAACAAAGTATTCTGTGCATAAATGAGGAATTATATTCTGCTGAAGTGCCATTATTTTAAAATCATTCAACAGCTTGTTACTTCACTGAGTGCAGCATCTGAATTCATAACTTGGGAAACACATTCACAACATTCTTGTGCCTTAGCCATTGTATGGAAGACTAACTTCTAATTACATGAAAGGCCTACTACATGACAGACAAAAAAAACTTCTTCCTTGTCTTCAAGTGGAGGCTAGGTTTTGCTCAGTGTTGTCTGTGTTTACTCCATGACTGCTCCCAAGGGCTAAAAAGAAAACATTTCCTTCTCACTTAAGTTCATTTTACTGAAATGGTTTCCATCAATATCTATTCTTCCCTCATTTTCAGCACAACTGACTCTACTGGATTAAAACACCACAGAATAAAATGGATAAATTCTGTCCTGATTTTCACTGCAACCCTTTATTTAATATTGCAGACCTAAGTATGTAGACAACAGGCTAAATCCAGGCTGGGTTTAATAGCTGATGCAATTTATCCAGTAGGTTATCCTGAGTGGAAATTAAAACCACGTACTTTATACTAACTTCATATTCATGTGCCAGTTGATAGCTACTCTTACAGTACATTCCATACTACAAAGGCAAATATTTAACTCTCATTGAAAGGAAAAAAGGATACGCAGATTTCTCCTTGTCATTTGACCATCAGACTGCAGATTTTCTCAGAAAACAGTAGTGTTGTATATGCCAATTACACACTTGTAGACACTAAAATAATTTCTAATGACAGGATAGAAGGGAGATGCTTATTAATTTAACACATCCTTGATTTCCTTCAAGTTATCATTCGTGCTCATAAAAGACTAATGATCATAAAAATGTATTCTACAAACACACACTAGCCTGTGAGATGATTTAAAGAGATTGCTTGGCTCTACACAGAAGTGATGTGGGTACACAGGAAGCATGGAAGCATTATGTTTAATTCATAGAGGACTGATTACATGGAACATACCGTGGTTCTTCATATCATTTTTGATAACTTTTTTAGTCCAGATTCTTTCTGGAAGCTGCATTTACCTGTTTTTAAATCTGCCCTAGAAAAATATGAATTGGAAACTAGAAAACACTACAGCGCTCTCTAAAAGGGCTTTTCGATTTTTCCGAAAACTACTTTGCTTAAGGTTATGGATTTTCCTGGTATTTGCTAGCTGGATGATTATGCCAGTGAAAACTCATAGTTTACATGGTTCAAACAATAATTTGTACTTTGAGATGTTACTCAGGTTATTAGTAAGAGTAAGCTGTGGAGGGCAAGGCATGATGTTGCATGTTAGCATTATCTGAGTAGCTGTACTACTAACTGGAATACAAGTTAATTCTCAGTATAGACCACACATAAGTTATTGTATTATGTAAGCTCAAGTTTCCAGCAGGGATAGAAAAAAATGGTGATATGTCTGTGAAATGTGGCAGGGTTTTATCTGTTTCTTTTGCAGGGCTACTTTGAATTTCACTCTACGGAATATTTCAAGGCTGGTAATGGTTTTCAGAGAACAGCTTGCAAAATCAAAGTTTATCTAGAAGTTTTATAGACCAATATTGCGAAAACTGTAACAACACACTTCTGAAGAAGTGGAATCCCATGAAAAAGATGACTAAGACCAGCATGGGAAAGAATTCAAGAGTGCCTGAATTGTATTCCCCAAAACTGAAGCTGATGAACCTTAATCTTCTGAAGTCACGTAACCAGTATGCTCTGAGTCTGCTTGCTCTAAGCCCAGTCCTGCACAGTCAGAAACACCTACAGAAACAGTGGTGGAGCCTCTGTCATCTTGATCACAGTTGTTTCCTGTTCCATCTTTCTCTGTGATCTCACTTTTCACCCGCATCATGAGCTTTCTAAAGCAGGTAATACTGTACTGAGAATACAGAGAGGGACTATAACAAAATGCAATGAAATTACCAAGTGGAGACCTTGTCTGTGACTTATTAGCCAAGGTATTATGATAATACTAATAAATAATCAGATAAATAGACATGTACATGTGGGTAAATGCTTATTACATTGTAATGTCTTTCACAGAATTTTAGTGTAATATGTTCTATTAAAATGCAGTCATGTTACTTGGTGCTTTGTACAGGGACCAGCATTGGGCTGAAGTTTTGTTAATTTCTTAACATTTTTCTAATGGCTAGAAAGCCAACAGATACTATTCAGAATGACCTTCTGATTTCAGGATTGCAGTTACTAAAATAAAAATATAGAAGATATTTAAAACCCCAGCACTACAAAAACATTGAAAAAATATCCTTATATCTTCTTTATCCTCAAAATTATCTTCATCATCCTCAAAATGAGTACCCATTGGAAGACAAAACCTTCACACAGCCAAGCAAAAATTTCTTACAGATTTGTCTTCTCAATACTCATGAGTCATCTCTTAAGGAAGCATATAAGGAACACTGATTAGAGGAGGTGGGACAGCTGTGACGTGAGGTAAGAAAACTTCACTAGACATTTTAAAGGTGAGTCTGTAAGATCTCTTTTTTAGAGTTTTGAGTTATGAAACTGGCTTCCAAAGGGCATTTAATCCTAAACATAAGTACCTATAATACTTATTCTACTTAATTTTTGTTAAATGTTTACAAAACCTGAAACCCTATCTGGCAAAATATCCCTGCACCAAATCCATACTGAGTTCAAGATTCTGTTCTTTGTCTCCAAAGACCTTTGGACTTGTTATTTTGAAATGGTAAAAGGGACTATTTCACCATATTGTAAGAATGGATTCCATATTCCTGTGGATTTCCACAGAAGTAGTGTTCCTCAGAAATAGTAAAGGATTCCTTATAAATGTGAAACAGCTGTGGCTAGAACACACATAAGGAAAAGGCAGGGCATATATCACTGGCAGAATAGCAACACTTATTAGGATTAGTAAACACACAATGACATTTGCTATTCACTTCTCACACTCTTCCACCTGTCTGAACAGAAAAGAGTTGAAGAACCAAAGATTAAAAACTTTGGTTAAAATTCATGGCAGATGCATCTTATTTTTAAGGTACTCAAACAGTCTATAATGCATCTGTCAAAATGCCTGGGTATATTTACTGGACAGATCAGGCAAATCAGAGTCATTGAATGGAAAACACAATTACATTAATAGTTACATGTTTCCCAAATGCTGCAAATTAATATTGCTCTTAAACCTTCACATTCACTATGATAACTTTTCGTTAGAGAAGGCCAATCTCCAGCACTTGTTCTCAAGGCGTTTATTTCCTCAGTTGGCATCTTGGCCTATTTTAGTATGCTAAATCACTTTCTAGTGAGGAAAAAAGCACTAGTAATCTGTGTATGGGAGACAAGGAATTCGATATATTTAAGTTGTTCTTTGCACTTTCTCTCTAACACAACCCTAATACCTAATTACTCTGCATAATATCCTAAAAATAAACAAGAATCTTAATGCTGCAGTTACACATATCTGAATATCGTCTGCTGTGCTTTTGTGGATTTATAGCATTTTGGATATGTCCAGAAAAGTCCTAACTACCTACCTGTGTCTAAACTGTTAATGCAAGGCCCTGGTTCAGTCGCGGTAGGTGACCTTTAAGTTTCAGTTAGTTTCTCCATTTCTCCTTTGCTCCTCACTAAATTTATTTAAAAATGTTTGCTTATGTTTTAGTTAGGTTGTCAAAAGCATGCCTCAATATTTAATTTATAAATATTGGATTTGAGATTCTCAGGTGAATCTGAATATGCATGCAAACACTGGTTTTGGAATAGGACAGATTAAGCATCTCTTGAGTGTTTCCCAGTGTTTACATGTGAGCATAAAACATGGTTTTTTGAATAATCTTTACCAATGGGAAAATGAATTTGCTTTGTTTGTACTCATTATGCAATAAATGCATGACTATCTGCTACACCTATACACATATGCAAATTAAATTAAAAAAAATGCTCATATTTCTAAATTATCACATATACATGTGCAAGCATGCCAAGTTTATGCATATAAATTTACACCTTCAAAATAAAGGTCCAATATATACTTTGATTCTCAACTGAATGTATTTGGCCCTCATTCTCTGCTACTTCCATTAAAGGCTGTAGTAGTGAAGGGAGCTACATGAATTTTCGGCCCAAACTATATCCAGAATAAAGTAGTCTATGTTGTACCAGCCAGTTATGTTCTTTCAGAGACTCCACTGTAGCTGAGAATTGCTCAGTCTGTGTTACTTATTTTGCTTGGCACAATCTCCATAGATTGGAGATGTAAGGAGGGAAAACAGAAATTGGTTTAGGAATGAGCTGTGCTGATCTTAAGTCTCTGAGGACGCCTCACCAAGAAGAGGTGACACTGTGAGAATACTGGGCTGCCTTAACACCAGGAAAATGGAGAAAAATCTTACTGGTTCTGAGCTGCTGGTCTAAAGAAAGGAAATATTGCTTCACTGTTTGTATGGATCATATCCAACTTCTTTAACACTAACATAGTGTGTTCATTGATGACAACTAGGGTACACGTGCTTAAGTTAACTATAAGACTCACAGTTCAAAGGAGTAAACTTGCAAATTAGTTTCATGAGCCACAGGTATCAGTATACATGCAGGTATACACAGAAAACGTGAAATGAATCTTGTATTTAGAACTATGTAAACTACGAAGAGATCAAGGCTTCCTTCACATAATATGCGATAATGTCATATTTACTATCAATTTTTCTTAATTCTGTGTAATTACTATGCTACCCTTCTACTCTGCTTTAATTAACAAGGTATCTTAGCCCAAAGACTGCAACCCTAGGGTTCTTCCAAACTATATTAGGCAGCTAAAATATGAAATTAAAAGAAAACATAGTTCCAGCCAACAGAAACAAGTGACTCATTTCCTTGTGAAAACACACAAGGTTTATGTTACTCTGGCAACGATGTTCACCATTCCAGAATAAAGTCTCTTTGCTCCCTTCAGAGCTTTTCTATACTCTTGTTACAGTCTATGTTCCACTGTGACCTAACATTGAACCAAGTTATTCATTTATTCACAAGAGACTGTAAGTTATGCTTTAATTTAGATAGATTCTAAGTCTGCTTTTTTGACAATGAATTAATAAATATATACATTCTTTTTTTCACAGTGAGGATTTCAGATGAGAAAATTCGCTTCTGAAGCATATTGGTAATATCTACCATACCAGAATTTTGTGCTGTCATAATGAAGTTGAATGGCTGTGACTGCATTCACAGTACCCTGCAAGCAATAAACATGCTGGCATTCGAATGGCTGGTTTACAGAAGGAAGGAAGTTGATTCAATTGTATCACATATACCAAAATACAGGTTAGAAAAAAGCCACAATTCATAATCTCATTGTGAAATTAACCACAAATTTCAGAACACCAGCATAATGTCAAAAGCATTTATGTGCACGCACAGGTGTTCATGAGTAGCTTCACTAACTCCTCTCTAGTATTTTCATCACTCACATACAGCTCTGTCACGTAAATTAAGTCTTCAAAAACTTTGATCAAAGTCCCTGAAAGCTTTGCCATCACACTCCATGGGATCAGGGTTTCATACTTGCCCCTGAAAGTAGAAGGAAAGAAAGTCAAAACACCACTTTGTGCCCAGGTAATGATAAAAATATCTTCATTTTTATTCAGTTTCCCTATTTCAAAAGCGCTAGTTTAATATTATGCTGGCATTTCATAAGAAGAAAGTAGACCATTAAACCGAATTTTGATAAAGAGAAACGAAAGATCTGAAAGGCTTTCCTTCAAAAACTTCTTAAATAAAACCTTCCCAAAAATCACTGACACTTTTAAACGCTTCTGGACTTGGCTGGAATCTCATTAAGTTACTAATCTTCATGATGACTTTGACAATGAATTCTATGATTAAGCTGAGGAACCAACAGCCACAAGTTACTACCAAAGCCAAATACGTAGTAGAATTCAAAACACTATTACACGTCTTTATCCAAGTTCTTGGCTCCAGTTCTTTCTGCTGAACGTTGCTGAGACAGCATGAAGAAGATGCAAAGAAGTCTTAAAGGGGCAGAAGTGGATTCCCTGACACTGAAAAATTCTTGACTGAGGCAAAGTTAGAGAAGATTTTTCTATGCCACCCAACCCCATCTTTTCATTGTGAGGTGGGTTGGGATCAAAACATGTTTTACATGCATAAAAAAATAGATAATATAAATTAGATAGGACCATACTGTTCTGAGACATGCAAGCGTTCATGTTTCAAAGCAAAAGCTGTTTGCTAGGTAGCTGTTAAAGATCAGGATGAAGCATTTTTCTTCTATGTCTTCTTGCTTGCTTTATTCAGATATCCAGAATTGGTCATTAACAGATGCAGGCTACGTGTTTGGATACTGCAGGTCTCTTTTCACATGGCAGTTCCCCTGCTGCAGTTCTGTTTTCACATAGTCGCGCAGTGCCAGCTTACAGATAAGAAACATAAGCAGGAATATTTTGCCTTTGTTTTCATCTTTAATAATTTAAACAAACACGATATAGCAGAATTGCCAAGCAGAAAACGCTGGTTTATGTAAGTGATTAAAGGGAAAAGGCTTCTTTCATACTGTAAGATCCCATAATTCTGTATACTGCCATAAGCATTCTTGGATATTACAAGGCATTGAGCAAGTACTACACAATCAGCATGTGCTCCAAATGCTTGTTATAAAATATGCATAAGCTGTAATTGCCTGTGAAAGCTGAATGTTGATAAGAAGAAATAATAATTGTGGTTTTGGCCTTGATCCTTAAAAAGACATGTCTCACACAGTAGCTAATACAGAACACATTATTAGCTTATGAGACATTAAATATTTCTGCCTAGACTAAACTGACAATTGCTACCTGCAGTATATATACATATTAAAATTGATAAAATGGCATGAGTTTACATGAGCCTGATGCATAACATTGATAGCTAAAAATTCATGAAACTATAAGAATAAGTTTAATCTTAAACAATCACATGCTGAATAACAGCTCTGTTACTCTGATGTTGCTGGAACACCCCTCTTGTATGATACAAGCACACAGAAAGAAAACAGTTTGACTACAGTCACCTGCAAATGAAAACAGCAATAAACACTGTCACTGAAATCTCTAACGACAGCATGAAATGCAATATTACTAGCAACAGCTTGCTCATTATTGTCATTTCTACATTTCTTTATACTTATATACTTTTCCAAAGATTAAGTTGTCAGAAGAGTAAAAAAGAAAAAAAAAAGAAAAGCATATGCCAAACCATTTCTGAGGACTCTTTCCCCTAATATGCTAAAAAAACAGAGAGACCATGTTGAAGAGCAGCTGTCTTTCACATCCATAAACCTCTCCCCATCACTTGTCCACAATTTAACTATTACAAGAAACAGTTGCTGTGAAAGTCAATGGTTATGGCAGCAGAGTAGATTTCTCAGATCTATCTTCTAATACCAGGGCAGAGACGTACAACCAGTATTTATCCCCAAGAAGCCTGCACAGGCTATTGAGATGACATGTTCATTTTGACCTGTTTTGTGACAAAACAAGCTGCTACTTTCCTACTAGCTGGAGGGTTTTTTCCCCAAGCACCTGGCAGCATTGATAGGTAAAATAAATTAATAATCAGCCCTGGAGGTCACAAATGCACTGATCAGGAATGTATTACACATGGGTCCTGCTGTTTTCTGGAGTTTTTTTTATTAAAACACTTCAAAGGACTGTTTTCACATGCAAAAATAGGTTCTTTTACCAATAGGTTTTGCTTCTTGTACAAAAATGAAGGACATTGGGAAATAATGTTTTTCTTTCTCTGGTTTAAGTAACCTGCATAGATCTGTTGTCAAAAAAGAGATTAAAAATGGCATGACTTGTGCCCTACAGTAAAAAGTGCCTCGAGTGAATGCTTGTATGAGAAGGAATACGCACACATAGTTTGGTTTAGGAGTGTCAGAGGAGTCACAGTTATGAGGGGTTTTGCACAGATGATTGTTAAAAGAAACTTACTGCCAAACCAACAAACAACAAAAAAAATCCCAAACATTAGTTACTTGAGTGGGTCAAAAATCTCAACAATGCTTATTGCTAGTTGATGCCACTCTATACCTTTAAAAGCAGGAACAGTATTTTGGAGATCGGTGTCTGAGTAAAGGGAAGAGGCTGTTTAGTCTGAGGACTAATGCTGGTACTAACTTGTAGCCCTCCCTCAGAACTCAGAGAACATCAGTGCAAAGAGTTGTGACTGTGCACTGACTAACTCCTGCCTGGAGCACTTGCATTTCCATCCCATGGAAACCGGGGCATAAAATAGGTATGAGTGGTGAAATCTGAAGTGCACCTGGCCTTCCCCAGTTTATACAGAGCTCCATGCTGTCAAGCAGAAATACCTAAGCCCTATCTGAACTGGCTAACTGGAATCTAGCCAGCTAGTTGCCTGGAAGCAGAGAATACAGAGCTCTCTGCAGACTTATTGCCCTTCTTAGAAGCACTTTCATTTCGTTGGACCTCCTACGCAGTCGGAACCCATCTGTGGAGCAAATGTTGAGGGTTATCAAGAAAGCTGTGTTCACCATTCTCTGTGCATGGAGGAAAGGAGGCAGTCGGCAAAATCTTACTAGAACAAACCTAAGATCCCAAGCTGATGTTAACCTGGGATTCTTTCGTGAAAGTGAAGTTATGCTAGTTAGCAAGAACACTGTTTTAGTTAACTTTGGGATTTTTGGGGTGGGTTTTTTTTTTTGAAGCATGTGCCTTTGCACGGGTTAGCCTTAACTGCACATATATTCAGCACACTGCCAAGAACTGACAACAGTTTTCTGTCTGCACTCTGACAGCCATTCTCCAGTATCTCCTCTCCTATGATTTACTGAGTAGGTGCCACCTGCTCACACTAAATAAATGGTAAAGTGGGCTAGGCTGGGAAGAAAAGCAATCTCACCAATTGTAATAATGCCATTAACCCTTTTTAATTGCAGAAGGGGTTCATAGCTCAGATATGGGCAAGGTGGACAAAGAGACTTTTAAAAAAAGGACAGGACTTAAAAGAAAAAAATGAAAGAAGAAAGAAAGGTGAAATCTAAGAACCACAAAAATGGAAAAGGAGATACAGGATAGGGAACAGGAAAAGAGATTTACATGAGTAGCAGATAAGAGAAAATACAGGAAATTTATTTTTTATGGTGGAGATAATGCAGAGAAAGAAAAACTGAAGGAAAACAATAGAATAAAATAATCAGGAAGGATTTGAAAATACATTTAGTAGTACATTAGTAAATAATATGAGGAAAAATCATGTAACTTAATAGAAGCAATACTAAGTATTGCCTGACTCAGCCTGACTGAAGTATAAAAAATAGAGTTGCATTTAGATGGACTATCTTTTCAGCCAGTAAAGGCTTATCCAGCCTAAGGCAATTAGTATTTTCTCACAGTAAAACAGCATCTGAGCAGAGTCTTGACTCAGTAATATCCCAGCTGGTATTCAGGCCACCACAAAAGTGGCTTTTCATTCATGTTTTTAAAAATACTAAATACAGCCAAGCAATTGTCAATACTTGGAGAGGGGAGTGGGCTAGAAGAGGCAGTTTGCATATGTGACTTTTGCCTAGATGGATGAACATGTCTTGTAAGCAGTTTTCTTTACCTTGAACTGCAGTTCTTCACTACTACTAGGTTATTTATAGAAAACTTTCTATCGCATTGAGAAAGTGATCTCTGTACTTCAATAGATAATATACAGGTTCTACTTAGGAATGCAGGTAAAGGATATTGTGTTTTGAGTTTATCAGTGATTACTCCATAGGTTACGCAGACAGCTGGCCGCATCAAGTCAACAACAATGTGAGGATCCACCCACATAACTAAACATGTATAAAGCTCTTGGTGTATGACTCATACAGTTTTACTTACCATAATACTGAGCTGATGAAAACAGGCAGCAGGACTTGATGAATGCTTGCCTCTGTGTTCCACATAAATTCTCCTGTATAAATATTTTATTTAGGTTAAATAAAAAATCTTAAACTATTTTCTTTACTGTTCTGTTCAAATGGTATTTGGTCCATAAAATGCTGACTCCGAGTTCAAATCCAGCTAAGCTCAACATTTGTCTTAGTGTGCTTCATTTTATTTTTTCTTTAGAGGTTTTTGAGTGTAAAGATAATAAAGTGCTGACATTTATAGGAACATTTCATTATTATAGTTTGATAAAAATATATGATTGAAATAAAATCCCTTCTTGCTTCAGTGACTCTGGCTTATAAAGGGAAGTATAACATACTATTTTCTATAGTGTTATTATTATTTTGAGAAAAATATTAGATAAAATCCCAGCTCAAGATATTCATCACCTCAGTAACAAGCAGAGAAAATAGATCAACTACAGCTAAAATATCATTCTGGTGTAAGAACTGAGAAATGAATGTTTTCAAAATACTTGTTCATGCCACACTAACAATTGCTCATCAGTTGGCAATGACTGCTGCAAGCCAGCTTTGGGTAAATAAGAAGCAACTATTTCTCATTTTTTGTGTTTATAATAAGTGTCTTAGGGACATTAAGAGAAGAGAATGTATACCTGAATTTGGAAATATACTTTTTAGATGACAGTGTAAGAAAATCCATTGCAAGCGTTAAAGAGTAAAAGCACCACTATGCCTGTTTTATCCTGCTACTTGAGGGCACTGCAAGAATTAATCCAACCAGACAGTAGGACAGAGTTAATGTTATGGTTGTCATTGATATGTCTAGTGATTCTTGAAGAAGATGGAAATCTTTAACCTAAAGTTATTAGTGATATTCCTATTAGCTGGGACCATTTTGATATTTAGTGGAGCTCTCATATGTTAAAAATGGCTCTCTCAATACAGTGGGTATATTGCTTATTATACTCTATCTTTCTTGCTTCTTGAGTGTGGCTCCAAATATTCTTTATAAGTGAAATTTACTTTTTACAGGACTTGAAAGTCTGATGGAATAGGAATAGACAATACTATTTAGCTAAACCTCTCTTTCCTTACTGAGGGATAGATGCAAAAATATACATTACCTAGTATTTTCTCTACTTAAAATACTGGGCTCTGACCTGGTCTTAATATTTGTCTCTTGAGGAAGACATGAGAACACAACCTACTGAGCATCTGAGCAAAATATATTGACTTGGAGATAGATAATACATTTAAAATTGGAATCTAATTTATGGTGCAGCTATTCTGTGTGACATTGCATTGGCAAATTGTGTTTAATTATGAAAAGTCATAAATCTGCGGAGTCATTCTCCTTTCTGATCCTTCTCAGATCTAAAAAATTCCTACTACAGTAGAAGGATTTGTTTTAAAAAAGCCCATCCCACTCCCACCAACAATAGCTCAGTATTAGCATAACATATACAGTTTTTAAGGAATACACTCCAGCAGAAGCAGAGATTTTTCACTTTGCAAATGGTCACATAAGGCTTCCCCAGTAACATTTTCAGGCAACTTTATTTGTAACTATTAAAGCATAAGTCAGCAGTATAAGAAAGTAAGACAGCACTTGTGATTCCTGCTGTTCTAGATTTCTATTTTCACCATTGCTTTTTATTTGTGTTCAAATATTTTCTATGCTTATTGCTCTCCATTTCAGTGGAAGGTGTTTTGAGTGGGGGAAACAACTTTTAAAAAAATGTCTTTAGTGTAGACAAAAAAATTATGACTTCTGAGACAGCGTATCTTGCAGTAGGCAACGTCCATTAGGTGTTATATACAGGAGGGAAGAAGAGGTAGTTCTGTGTGAATGCTGACAGTCTGAGAACGTCATCTCACTTCACAGCGAGAATTCGAACTGAGGAATCAGAACTTGTGTAACAATTGCTTGTGACTGTGGAACTCCCACAAAGTTGAGCTAGACAGTGACTCTTGGTGGCTAAATAAGGAATGCATTGCTTCAATTTAGTTTTACCATCGGATTAGGTAAAATAAGAAAGGGCATGAAAAATATGTACATAGAGATATACAGGTATGCCTGTACACAAACAATTCATTCTTGAATAACTCCCCTGATAAAGACAGGCAATGTGCTGAGAAGATTTTTCTAAACTGTTGCCATGCTCTTGTTGCAAGAGTCATCTTTTTCTTCCAGATTCAGAAGACTCAACTGCTTTGTGATGGAGAATGAGCTTATTAGACTAGTATGGTAGAAATGGCCCTTGGAATGCAAGAGACATAAAGAGATACTAAACACCTAGACAATGTTTCAGAGGAGAGCAGACAGCAGGGATTACTCTATCCAAGCTGCTAAGGTTTGTTCTAAGGTCAGTAGAGACAACACAGCCTAAAAGTCTTGTGCCCCAAGTTGCAGTAGTGTAATTACACTGATGTAAATAGAATTGCAAATCAGAATTTGGCCTAAAAAAATCATAAAAATTATCAACCAACTGACCCGTGTCACATGCCAGTTTTAAAGATAATATATTTTATATTTTATATTTTAGACTTGAATGATTATGTTGAAAGTATTTTACTCTTTCTATTTCACACAGCTCAAGAAATTCACAAAACAATTACCCTCTGTGTGATTTTAATTTAAAAATTATGACCTTTTTATATAAAAAAATACATATACATGTTGCTTACACAATGTGCCAGAGTAAAAATTAGTGTGCTAGGCAGCTTTCTCAGAAAAGTTTTTTCCTGAAACAGAATGATTTTCAGTGAGCTTGTATAAATATATAAATAGACTTCCACTGCTTAATCACTAATTTGCAAGCTTGAATTTGCACTGGAGTGGAATTCAGTATTTTTCCTCAGTTAAGATCAATGCTGAACACAGAATCTCAATGGAATAAAATTATTATTCTAAAAACTTTAAAAAGCAGGGGAAGCCCTTTGCCGTTTACATCAAATGGTGGCAATTGAACCTTTAGATAAAAGCAAGAAGATGAAAAAGAAAGTGATGGATAAATATTCAGCGTATCTTTCTAGCTGTGAGCTGTTGAGTATGTTAATAAGAACAGTGAGAGCAATAGCAGAACAAGATTATCTTACCAACCATTTTCAATTTTTCTATTTTCAGAAAGTCTTATAACAATTTTGCAAAATTCAGAATTCATTTAACAACGGCTTTTTCAAAAAGCTCCTTTGAACACTTCTATACACTTCTCATCCTTATAACAAAGATTCAACATTTTATGTCATCATTAATATTTAACCAAAGGATTAAACAAGATGAACTTTCACTGTGCTGTTTAGACACAGAACTGAAATAGCTTCAAAGTAAAAGAGGATTCAATATCTGGAGCTTAAGTAGGTTTTGTGCACTAGATTTCTGTCAAAAGGAATTTCTAGTTTGAACAGAATACTCAAGAATGGGTAGTACATTTGGTTTCAAGGAGTTCAAATTAAGATGCTTGAGAAGACAACTTCAAACTCCAAGCAGCCCATGCTCTTGGCTCCTTAGATCTCTCGACTCTTTTTTTTGATTTAATTGACTTTGGTAAAAAAAGTATGATTTGCACTTTCCCAATACAGTGTTTATACATGTACACATTTCAGTGTGTTTTCTTTTATTTTATTGTGTATCCGACCACAGTTAAAATTTTATTTATCAGATATAAGCAAAGTAATTGCCCTTTTGGTGGCTAGATTATACAATTTACTTAATAAATTCTATTCATCTTTGGAATTACTCTTTTTTTTCTCATGTCATATAGTCAAGATATGTTCAATAGCGTTACTGCAAATTGTCCTATGGGGACAAGGAGAGTGTCTTTTTCTAAATTAGTAGCGCTTCAAGCGCTCAGTAAGTTACAAAAAAATGTCACCAGTTTGTTTTTTCAACTTGTTTTATGAATCACAGAGACTTTGTTTCTTTACCATAGGGGAAGAAATAGCAGAGAATAAAGAATTAAAGTTACAGTCCTATTAATAAAGTTACACTATGTAACGCTTTGCCTATGACTGAAGGTATGTCAAATTTACTTGTTGTTTATTTAGCCAGCTCATTTCATTTCTCAGGTCACAGTAAAATGATACCAGAATCTTTACAACTGCTCTCCAAAGTGTTTGCCGCTATCTAGCAGAAGCATAGTTATTTGACCAATCTTTCATCAAAACAGACCTACAGCACGTTGTTTACAATACCAACCACAGGGACTGTAACAACAGCTTTCGACAAAGACATGTTACTATGCAGGTTCAATGCATTCGGTTTCCTTATCAAAAAAACCCTTTTTATAGATGCAAGAATTGTATGTGCAGATTTAAAAGATTCTATGCTGTGGAATAGTCTGGCCCAGGCTCTAACTTTCCTTAAAACAGTTCTAATCTGGTGGGAACTTCCTCTTCTTGTAAATAGCCTTTGAAAACAGCTAGCACTCTTTGGCAGAGAGACAAAAGTAAAATAGCTTAAGCCAGGTTTTCAAAGCATGCGTACACTTCTGTATGCCCTCTCTGCCTAAGGACTTCAAATACATCATTTTGACAACTCTCACAAAGCCAGGGAGAGGAGTGGATTCTAGCTTCATGTTCTTAGGATTAGCACCTATGAAAGTTACATATCCTATTACCTTTTTTAAGGACAAAACTATCAAAAAGTATGACACTTGACATCTGAGGTTTTTATTTGCTGTTTGTAGGAACATGAGTAAAGCACGGTACCTCCATTGACAACTTTCAGATGTATTCTCTAAATCCTTCCAAGACAGAAAATTCACTGTTTTCTAAAATTTTGATTATTTTTATCCCATAAACACAGCAATTCCATCACACAATTTTGCAAAAAGCAGTTATGGTGATGCTGTTAAACACTTTCTGGAGTCTTAGATCTAATGCATGAGAAGCCTGGATAGTTTCTTTGATTGCACTTGGTTCAGCAAATTGAGTCATCATTAATTGATTCAAGCCAATAAACGTTTAATTTTACTAATCTGAAACATCAATCAAATTGAAGGAAGACTTTCAAATTAAAAAAAGTCTAAAATAAAGTTAATAGAGTGAAACATTTGGTTTATGCTGAAAGTATTTAATAACAGTAGAAGCCACTACCAAGTTGAACTGTGGACAGGAGCTTGTACCCTTCAGTGTAAACACTTAGAGAACTCTGGGAAAAATGCATATTCATAGCCCTACTTTGATATTAGATTCTTGTCTAATCTGACTGAAATGACAAGAAAAGTTTCCACAATTTATGAATAAATTCATACTAACGAGTCTCCCAGGTCTGCATCAAAGCTGTGAGCCATAAAATAAATGCAATGTCTTTCCTTTATTAGTGAAGGATTTTCATGATCTTTTATGATCTAGGAAGTAAAGCAAGTACCGAGATAAACATGGGGAAGCTGCAGATTAGCATTATGCATCTCTATAAAATACAACTAAAAATTAGGAATGTGTCTTGAATGTTTTATCCAGTTATGGTAGCACTGTGTGAATTTCAAGAAGAGCCAAAGTCTGAAGCAGGAATGTAAGGTGTCCATCAGTTTACAATAAAACTCTTGAAGGACTGAAGTGGCTCATATTAGCTAATTATCTAAATTGTCTCAGATTTGAGTTGAACGGGAGTAAGTCAATATAGCTCTGATGAAACCAACAGAGCAATGTTGATTTATGCTGGTGGAATTTAATCTCCACTGAGGGGTTTGAATATGGAAAGAATGAATTTATATATTATATAGTCAAATTAGACTTGCAAACCCCACTGTTTTTGTAGCACTCTTTCCACAACTTCCAATTCCATTTGAGATGTGTGATTCAACTATGAAAATTAAATTTTAGAACCAATGTTGGTATAAACAGCTGACAAGTCTATTTTAAAAGTTTCATTTGATAAAATGGCTTTAGTCAACTCTATATTAAAGGAGCACAGAAAAAACTGCTGTTCCTTTGCCTGATAAAATTGGTTCAATTTGTTTTGTTTTTTTTTTAAAAGGGGGTTAGATAGTGTTAATGGGATGTAAGCATGTTTTGGAAATAACAGTAAGCAGTTATTCAGAAAGGCATTTCACTGCTTTGTGTGCAGTTTGAAGGTGTATCAGCTAGCACTGCAAGTGATGAAGTCATAGACACTCTATGCTCTCAGCTCTCTTCATCTACAGTATGTGGTGACTCTGCCAGTTAAACTGCTCTGGGCAGAGGCTCAAAGCCTGTAGTTTCCTCTCAATGACCATGCATTTATACTACCAGAGTAGAAAAAGATGCATGTAAATGCTAAGTATCTTCTGGATGGTAGTTGAATTGGCATAAACTGAGATCACTGGGTAGAAAGATGTGAGCTGAGATACATAATCACCAAAGAGGAAAGAACGGCAGAATTCAGCAGAAGCATAACCTACTATACAACAGAAATATATGTTAAAAAGTCCATATGCTTTTTGATTTGTGGGAAAGAGTTTGAGCAGGGGCCATTTCTGTTTTGGCAAAATAGATCCTACTTGAAAAAATCATCCGAGAGCAATGAATAATTTTCTTGATCTCTCACTCAACTTGAGAACCTATAGACACAGAACTCCACAGTCTACATCGCAATGGGACTTTGCACAATGCATCTTATAGTGCAAAAAATCATCCTTGTGGAGGGAGGAGAACATTTTGTAATGGCCTATCTGCAACATATGTTACATCTTTCTGCACTGAAGAATAAAATGTAGGAACTTGATACGTTAAATAGAAAAAATATTTTGAAGAGTTGCTTTAGAGACAAGTTACATTTTATTTCAAGTTTTATGTGCTTATACCTCTATTTTGAAAATCCCTCGGTCTTGCTGTAGAAAATCTAGCTAATAAACAAGAAATATAGCAAAAATAGTAAAGAATTTAACTTACAAATCATAGTGTTTTGGGGTTTAACCTTCAAGAATAATTATAGGCACCACAAAAAGTAATTTTCTTGGTTATTGACTTTTCTGCATTTCTTTAAAAACATAGTACCAACAATGTAAAAACCTTTGGAAAGATAACCCAGGAACAAATCAAGTTAAAAAGGGAAAAATGGCAAGGGACAGCCTTGAATCTGACTGAAGCTACTGTGCTTGCTTGGATAGAGGAATGGTTCTGGTTCTGACGAGTTAATCCGTATTTTTATTAAATTCAAATTTTTTAACTTCTATGCAGATACACATTTCAAAATATTGAGAAACTTCTGTGTCAATGCATATACTAATTTCGATTGAAAATCATTTACATGGTTTGCTTCAGTTTCCTTAAATCAGTTTGCAATCTATTAGGCTGTATCGAATCCCTTTTTCCTTCTTCAGGCAGAAGGAATTTAGGATTCATTGTAAGATTCTGCACCCAAATTTGGACAATAAACACTGCACTAATGTGTTCATTACAGTTTGTACACAAAAGACTACAAATTTTTGTCAGCTGAGCAGATGGAGGTTAAAAACAACTGTATGCAGTTGTTATCACATATTTTTTGTGCTTTTCTGCATATATCTGGACTATCTTCAAATATAATTGAATGTATATGCAAACTATATTTTTATATAGTTATATACTTCTATATTTACTGTATAAACAAAGACACTGAGGCAGGTAGGGTGAGGGTGAGACTTTTAGATGTGATACAACTTCATTTCAGACTTTAGACCCTGGGGTTCATATGTTCACAAGATGCAAGCTTTCATTGTGGAGTCACCATGTTCAGTACATTTAAACATCTGTCCTCCAAAATGTTCCTAAAAAACAAGGCATTCAAAAGAAAGTACAATGCAGCCAACACTCATTTGTCAAATATGAACTGTAGCTCTCTGTACATTAAGTTTTAAGCAAAGTAAGTTATTGTCAACTATGTGGCCCTTTTCTACCATTACCATCAGTTTTAATCAGTGTCCAGCATTCTCATAGCTACCCTGTTCCTTTGCAAATCCTCCTGTTGATCTTCTGTCCCTCCAAATTTCTTTATTAACCTAATGTAAAATTGTGTTGTTTACAACAGCATCTTTTTCCTAATGATAGCATTAATCCACTCTCCGCATACAAAAACACAGGATCTTAGCCTAAGTCTGCCTCTCCTCATGCCCATTCTCACATGGAAAAGCAAGTAGCTCTTGCCTTTTTGCCTGCATCAGTTGCTGGCTGCCAGATAAGCTCCTGGAGGCCAGGGGCATCTGAACACACTGACTTGGAACTGGATTGATTGTCCACCAGCTTGGAGAGGAGGGACCACAAATGCTTTAAAACCTTCACTTCCTCTTCCATTTTCTACTCCTTTGCCAAGGGCAGCTCATTTAGTCTGGGGAATTTAGCCACAGGAATCTGAAATCTATTTAAAGTTTACATTCTTGAAAGGATAGTGATCCTCATATGAACTTCACTCAAGTACAATTTTAAGTTTGACTTTACCAGGGTCCAAAACACAGAGTTTTAAATCCATAAGCAAACCAAGCATTACTACCTGCTATAATGGGGTGAAGAAAGTGCTTTGTTTTAGAGTATAACTGTACTAATCCTTCAGCTTCTGATTCATAAAGAGGTCGCAGTTATTTGCTGTTCCTGGAATTACACTTACTTTTGGTTTTTTTATAGGCCAGACTGGGAACTTTAGCTACAGCGTTCCTTTCTAGTCTTTGAGGTATTTCATTTTCACCTTTTTTCAAGTGGGAAAAGATCAGGAAATTTAGCTTTTCTTTTCTGTGGAACAACCTCACTCACAAGCTTGGGCTGATAACCATAAAACACTGAACTTGTACTTAAAATGCTCAAGTGGCCCTTGGTTTTAATTCTAGCAAAAGAGTTGTTAAATTTTCTGAGCTGCTTTGATAACAAATTTTTTTTATAGGATTAAATAAATAATATTTAAACCCTCAAAAGTTCTTTTTAAAACTTTCCTGCAGGTAAATCATTTGAATAATATGATAGGTCAAAAATCTTAGCCACTAGAATTATAATTGCAATGAGGTTTTGCTATTTTTGGTAGCCCCACTTTATATTACCTAAAAAACTGAAGTTTGTAAAAAACTGATTATCCTTCATATACACATTTCAGATTTTAAAAAGGTAATTAACACACTAGTCACCCATATTTTTTGTTTTAATCATTCCTGAAGTCCCTTTGCTTTCCTCAAATTATTTTCATTTCAATGAAAGCAAATATTAAATCAGAAAATGTACTTTAGTTTATAAATAAATTTAGTGTCACTTCTTTGTCAGAATCAATGCCAGAATAACTTACAGTGTGGATTGCTTCATTTTAGTGTTTCACTTTGAAAGAAAAAAATAATAAATCTACACTCTGTTCTCAAAGATTAAGTAACACAGTCTTTCCAGACAGTATTTCATTAGTTCTCAGATCATTACAGAGAGACAGGCTCTTTGATTAAATGCCTTGGCTGGTGGTGTTCAAACATGCTGGGTAATGTAACAAAACAAATAGCACTAAAACAGTAGTGACTGGCAGTAGCATTAGCACAGATTTTTAAATACAGAAGGAAAGTAAAGCTGATCTTTCGTAGCTGACAAACGAAACACCAATTGTTTCTGAAATTTTAGGTAATGAAGGAGATTTTTGTAAGTCCAAACGTATTTCCAGTGCAGGATATCTGGAAGAAGCTTCTAGACCCATCATCAAAGTTTTTTGATGAGCTAGTGATTTCAGTCTCTTAGGTAGGCAATCCTCTAAGTAACCATACTCAGATGAAAAGAATTCCTATAAGGGGACTTAAGGGAAAAGGCTCCAAAATTGTAAATGGCTGTGTTTTGCTTATCTTTCATTTCCATCTGCTTAGCTTCTCTCATCATTCTGTCTCTTGATATTTAAAGTGAATTCACTAGGTCACTGCATAAATTTGTCTGTACTGGTTTAGATAAACCTTTCAGTGTTAGGCTTCACTGGCCACTACCTCCTCAGTCCTAATCCCTCTCAGAAGGCCTACCTACATAATATGAACATACACAATGATAACAGAAGACCACTGCAGAGCCTGAATCTCCCTCATGTTGTTCTACATCCTATTTTTCTCCTTTCTAGACAGCCCAAGTTTCTTTTTCCCCAGCCTCAGAGGGAAAAAGAAATTCTGGGCTCTAATGGTCCAAGTAACTAAACACACAATATTATTTCTTTAATGGTTGCAGTAGATCAAGCGGATGAGAGATGTTGCTTTGTGATACAACAATTTAATAGAATGAAATAAAATGTATAGACTAAAATAAAGAATCTGCAAGATTTAGAGGTAGTTTGAAACCACTGTACATAACGAAAAGCTCTTGTATGTAGCCAGTTCTTGACCGCAGTAAAGATTCCTTCTGTGTCTTTAGGGCTCATGATTTTATGAACTATTTTGTACAACTCAGGAAAACAGTCTGAATCACAGTGGGAGTAGTGCACTTGCTGTAAAGTAAACTAGTCCATTTCTGGATTGCAGTGATTCTTCAAAGTTCACGAACACAGAAATACCAGCTGAAAAATCGGAGCAGTGGAAACCGTAGAGTCTGTCTTACATTTTTCCCAAAGTGTGAAGAACACAAAAGCCAAACTGGATTCCCACCAGCTATTCTCTACCACAAACAATCAATCAAAACCTAGTACCAATTTCAATGGATATTTCTCAGGAGAAAAGTAGTTTTTAAAAAGAAACATGATTTGCAGCATTGCAAAATTAGTGCACTGTTCCAGGACACAGCCAAGCACCATGAAGGCTCACGTAAAGGACGAAATATTTGGCTACAGTTTCAGCCTTCAGCCTTGATCCAGAAATCTGATCCATGTGTGTAGGTTGCTCAGGCTGGAACTTCTACACCAGTTAGATTCAATTGTATCAGACTTTTTCACCCTTTAAGAGAAGATATGGAAGCAGGTGGTAGAATCAAGTCCGGGCAAGGGGGCAGGTGGCAGGATAGAAAAGTATGAGATTTAAGGAGACTGCATAGCAGATGGGTTGAAATGTTTCAATAGAGGTTCTTTCACCTTCTCACTATACTCTGAACTGGCATAATCTCCAGTTTCCCCAGTTCTCTGTAATAGGAAATCTCACCTCAAGCTCTACAAGCCGTGTAGTCCCCATTTTCCATCCCCTAAGCAATCTCTGCTTTCCTTCTTTTTTTAAAATTTTATATCTTCCTGGGAAGGGGTGGCACTAGACCTGGCCCGTCGCTATTTTTACCAAAAATAAAGAACAAGAAGAAAGAGACCTCTGCAAAAGCGGGTTTTCTGGTCCTGCAGTTACCAGGATTGCAGCAGTAACTGCAGAATGGAGGACCAGCTCCTTTTGTATTTTCTTACCTTCATACCAGCAGCATGGTAGAATGGCTACGCAAATAGGAAAAGGAAACAATTTCTACAAGTAAGTACTGGTAAAGCTAGTGGGCTTAGGTGCCACAATCTGTTTCTATTTCCTTCAACAGAAGTAAAAGTTACTTACTAGCCCTATCAGCAATATATTTGCCCTTACAGTCGAAAAAAAACCCTGCTCCCAACAGGTATGCAGTTTCTTCAAACACTACCATTGTTAAGACTCAGTTATAACTGTCACCAAGAGTAGAAAGCCAAAGATTATGAATTTCCCCTTAATGATGGAGTGATTCTGCAGTGCGTGTTCTAGGAACCAGTGACTTGTAGTACACCTTGTTTGCAGGGCTCCAACATTTTGAACCTTAGCTGAGACATTCTGCAGAAGACAACTACACAAACTTGTACATGACAGCTGACATAAAAGTGTAAAGGTTCTCTATCTCCATTTTATCAGTATCTTTGATAAAACTGCAATAGTACAGCAGGAATAAATTAATCCAAAAAAGGATCAGTTGTTTCCCCAAATGCTTCTTCTTTCCCATGAATTACAAACATGAAAATACACATTAAACAAATAAAGTCAAGTGATCAGTTCATAAAAAAACAGCACAACCCTAAGAATATGACAGGGGAAAATAGCATCGTGTTTTCTACTAATATTTTAAAAGTTCTTCAAACAGCCAACATTTGGCCATTATTTGGCTAAACTGAATTTTTTTTGGTACCTGTCTCTTGCCTGATCTATTTGGGACTCATAAAGCAGACTATGCCTAAGTTCTCTACCCAAGTTCCTTAATAGCCCAGTCCAAAATGCAGGATGTATTTCACTTTACATATAAAACACACACTTACTCAAAAAGCAGAAGAGGAATGGAGACATTTTTTACAAAGCAGTGTAGAGAACAGCTAGAGAATTTGCCCAAAAAGTAGAAATCTCAGTGCTTCTTTATCCTGACAAGGCTCAAATTATAGTTTCTATCTTCTAAGAGTGCCTCAATTCTTAGGTTACATATATTAAGCTGATACAGAGTATTCTGTGGCCCTCCACTTGAAGCTGAGATGGTATAAAAAATGGAACACTGAATTTTGGGGCCAAAGACAGAAAAAAAAGAGGCAACCAAACCAGCAAAGTGAGTTTATTGCTCCCACACGTTTAGGCTACAGGGTATTGAGAAAGCAAGTTCAACTGACCCAAGTTGGACTAGGAAGTGCAAATGGGTAAGACCATGGATAGGGGTTACGTCTGAGGAAGGTGTTTGTAGAGTCTCCTTTTATCACAGTCCAGGGACCTACAGCAGTTTTCTTTATTTTTTCCACTACTGGGGAAGTTAAATGTACTCACATGAAGTTAACCCACTATTTGCTACTGAATAGATGATATTGTCCCAGAATTCTGTCCCAAAATAGCTTTTTTGAAAGTGTATGTATGTTTGGGATTTGTTCAGTTAATGCACTTTCAGTGCTCTGGATATTCACTTTCTCATGGTGTCACACAAGAGCCATTGTTAGAAACTATGAAGAAAACAGTAATAAGATAATTTGTCTAATAAAGACAGACAATTCTTAGCCTAGCTTCAATGAAGAAACAACTCGCCACACCAGCAGCTGAAGCATGCTGTGTCAACAAGATGGAATGATTTCTCGTGCTACAATGTATACTAGAACAAAAATCAGGGCATTGATTACTGTTTAATGTGTGAGGTTCATTTAGGCATAAGAACAGCACTTTGAGAGTGTGCTATGATGGAAAACATCTGGCCCACCACTTGGGTCTTCACTTCCATAACCAACCTGGATATGTCCACCGACAATAAGCCAGCTGGTCATTCCTTTCACAAGCGCCAGTTAAATATCTGCTGATACTCATTTAGGAAACACGTTAAATATGAGAAATCTGGGTTCTGTGTAAAGAGAAGCTGCCTTCAAGGAATTTCACTGTCCTTTTCTGACTCTAACAAATCACAAAACTAACACTTTTTGCTGCCAGACATGAGACATGGCATACAGATCCCTTGGGCACAAATTTTTTTTCTAAGCCAGAAGGAGCAGGATATTCTGCAACTAAGAGAGTTTGCACAGAGTTTGCACAGTTTTTTATTAATTTTTCCTTTCATTATTTTCACATAATTTATAGGACAACCAAAGGCATGAAATTTTGATAGTTTTTTTGATTGATGCAATAAGGGGACAGTTCCATGCTGGAAGAAAAAAAAAAATCCATAGAAAAGAAGAAAACTAATTTTGAAGCAAATAAGTTGTCTCCAAATCCTAGACTCAGAACAGAGGAGAATCTAATAGCTGGGCCATTTTTTGGCTACTTGTTTTTTCTTGATTTTCTTTTAAATCATAGTTTAGCATCCTTCCGAGATGTTCCCTTTCTTATGTGACAAACCAAAATATCTGACAAAAAATAGTGGATAAGAGGAGAACAGACATTCTTCTGCAGTTTAACAACTTTATGAGAATGAAATCAGATCAATGACACTCTCTGTCTGTGTTTCTCACTGCAGTGTAGGTTTCTACATCATTTGATACTTATTATTTAAAATTGTTTCTTGAAAAAGAGATCTTTGGTCATTTGCCCATCCTGTTATTTACACTGATACAGGATTTCCCTAATATTTATACTTTAGTGCATGAATATACACATATTTTGAATACTGTGCAATATGGCTTATGGCTTTCAGAAAATACAAAATATGGATAAACTGTGGTATTGTCACATCTGGGGATTCAAGTACTGAAATGCTTCCATCAGATGGAGCTAGAGAGGAGAAAGAAGCATTTAGCAAAGTGCACGACGCATCTGAAATAAAGCAGATGTGTTTTCAGTCAGCAATGTTGTAACTTAGTGTAACTCCCTGCACAATATAAAAATCACTAAGAATGATTTTATAACAAAAATTGTTAAAATTATTGAGACAGAAGGATCATTCTGCTTCACTTGCTTAATGAGAATACTACTACTACTAATGGTAATAATAATAATAATAATTATAAGAAGAATGCAGAAAAAGAAGAAGCCTTTTGCAGCACATGTATTCCAGTTCCACAAAAATCCTTTCTAGAATTCCTACGAGCTGCTAACACCAACAGTTGTCTTCCCAGTGATGCTGGAATAACATATGGTGACTAAAACCAAAGTTTCATAAAAAAGATATATCTACCCGTTAAATAAACTCAATCATTCCAAAGCAGCTCACAAACTACTTTGATAAAGCTGCAGGCTTTTTTAAAAAAATCAGTTTTCAAGCTAAGTGGACAAAATAATCAAAGTAGAAAGTAGTTTATGCAGATGTTTTGAAGGGAGATCTTATGGCTATTTTTTCTCAAAAGAATCATCTGAATGATGATATAAACTAAATGTGATCAGTATAAATGCATTAAAGGGAAGAGAAATCTTGAGTTTGTTTCTTTGGAAGCTATAGCAGGAAGCGTTATCACCAAGTACATCATTTGGGTGCTGAAACTAAAATCCTAACAATCACATTTCTCCTATGAATTTGTACTTTTGTATCAGAACTCAGGAATGCGTAATTGTTCACTAGAATGTGCTTTGGGCTGCTGCATTAACGAAATCCCTCTCCGGTGTTTGCGTTGTCTGGCTGGTGGATTGTCTGGCTGGTGCTTTCAGATTGTAAATCTTCGTTTGCAGGAAAATGAAGAGATAATGAACAGGCAAATCAGCACGAACTACTATTTCTTAGCAGGACAACAAGAGGAATCTTTTTCACAAATATCACTTTTGGGCTATTCATCTTCACGTCACATCAAATGTATTCATTTCTCATGAACATTTTATTGAAATCCATTTTGGGAGAGTAAATTTGGGGGAATTTTATCCAAATTGTTTGACCAGCCCTAAGGAAAAACTTGCAAAACCACTTTAAGTGGTTATGAGACTGAAATTCCACTTCCAGGACCCTGAGCTCCTAAGAAACATAAGAGTGTTTTTAACCAAACTTGATGCACCAAGCTTAGCCAGCTTGGTTTCTTTTAGACAGTGAAGAGAAACAGGTACTGCCACTGGGCAATTCACGTACTTAAATTAGGCTCTTGCCATAGATCGGCACTGAAGAAAAGTTGTTCCTCCCCATTAATTTTACAGACAGCCTGAGATTAGCCAGCTAATCTGCCTGGGTTAGAAGCCTTATTTCAGTAAACTGAACTTTCTGCTGTGTTTTCTGCAAACTACTGGTACTTGTGCTTTCAATATGTCCCTTAACCACATTTTTCAAAGGGGTTTAAACTTCCATGGTATTGAGACATTACTCGAACCCTTATCATTAACATTTTCTATACACAAAACATCTTTACATGATAAGGATTTTGCTGGAAATATTTTAGGAACAATTGACTCTATGAACTTGATTTGTGAATTTTGTACAAGAACTCTCCTTTATAGCCACTGATACATGAAAGTAATTTGTAGAGATCAATATGTTGGAATACATCAGTGTTCCTCCAAAGCAAAATATTTTCCACCTTCCTATCTTCGCAGTCTGCTGTATTCTTCAGCATTTTATGAATATTTTCATAGAAATAGTAAAAAGAATATTTCTAAAGAGGTGCAATAGGTTATTCGGATGAAAATAAGTTATTGGCTTCCACTTTTTTGCTTCCAAGGTGTGCCAAGAGCTACAGAAGATGGAGAAATACATTGCCCTACTGGAAAGAACAAAAACACATACAAATTTCAGAAGAAACCACAAATTCAAGCCTTTATGCCACATAAGTTCCGAACCTCATCTCACTGAAAGCAGTTGAACTTCTACCACTGATTCAAATGGAACCACGTTGCAGTATTAAATGATAAAGCATCTTAAGTGGAATTATTTCCTACTTCATGATAATACAAATAATTGTAAAATACACTGGAAATTTGAGGGAAAAATAGCCACACTCTAATATCTGGACTTTTCATGAGCAGTATATTGCATTTATTAACTACAGAGGCAAAACTGGTGGGACTGAGAGTCCTGGAATTCAGCATTGTATGGGAAAAAGGAAAAGAAGAGACAGGGACAGTTCCTAACTCATTATAAACATTGTTCTGCTGCACAATGCTTCCACCAGTTACCAAAGAGTGGAAGCAGTCTGTTAAAAAGCGCAGGCCTGCATAATTTGAAAATAAAGGAACAATATTATAGATATAACTGGGATATATGAGAGCTTGGCACTGAACAAGGAAGTTTTATGCTTGTACTAAATGACTAACTGAATGTGACCTCATTAACATTGAGAGAGCTGTCCTGTACACAGACACTTCACATATAAACTTTGGCAACAGCCACCTCCCCTGTGCTGCCAGTGACACCACAGAAAGCAGCCCGAGTATTGTGTATTCAATCAGAACATTGAAACAAATATAAACAGTTTATAATTCCACCTTGATCAAAAATAGGGTGAACCAGAGAGTTTAGAGAAACATCTTTTGGTAAAGAATGCAAATAAAAGGAAGGGCTATACTCAGTAAATAAAGCACACATATTTAACATAGCATGCTAGGCCTTTATGGTGCAGCTGGTTTCTCATACTACCTGGTTCCAACAACAATATACGTGGGATTTTTAGCTTAGAGCATTTCTTAGAAACCTGACTGGAAAGTTAGGAGTGCAGGGAAGATCTACAGAAAGGATAAAAGCATGTTTTGTCCTTGATAAGAAATACTCAGAGGGCACTATGGTTGGATTAGGACACTTGAGAACTTCAGCTCACAGCTAAACCCTCTGATTACATTGACCTCATTTTTTTTAAGTTCCTGGCCAAAGTTTATAATGACAATATTTAAAGAACAGGTTAAGGTTAATAAATGTAGCAATAATTCCGAGCAGCTACAAGAAGCTTGAAACTGTGGAACTGGGAAGAATTTAATTGCTGACTTCATCCTAATTGACCGTTGAACTTAGTGCTCTGGAGAAATTTCACCAGTGCTCTCCCATCAAAAGTATTTTGAGCACAGCAGCATATTGAAGAAACGTGGTTACACATCTGACAACATAGGTTTCAGCTATTGGCAAAGCCATTTCGGAGGCTGGAATTCTAGAGTAGAAAGTAGAGACACTAAAACTGTTACCGGAACAGAAAATGTAACAGTGGTTGTCAGGGAAGGGAGGCAGTTCCCTGTAAGTGGTATAAACAAAAGAATCTCAAGATGGAACCACACAATGCAAATATTGCTCTAAAATGAAAGAATTTTCATTCTGCGTCTGAGTCAGGACTGGGAGACAAGACAGGGGAGTAAGCAAAATGCAAGCTTCACACAGCAGACATATACAGCAGAGAGGTCAAGAAAAAGAGCTGTTGAAAGGGGAGCATAACTAAAGGATCTTTAGTTATGGAACAAGATAAAGATGCACTGCTAGAGGAAAATGAGACACTTCAGTTGAGCTAAAGGTGAGCTAAAAATGAGGAGAACTCATTTGGCTTGAGGATGCCAATTTCTAAAGATGGAAGAGTCACTGGTGAGACATTTTGGGAGCAGACAACAAGCAGAGTTCTTCCCTTCTGTCTGCTGCTTACTTGCCTTTTTAATTCAGGGAAGAATGGAATTTTATTGTTTGGTTGGAGACCAAAATTAAAAAAGTTATATACCACCCCAGCAGTGAGAATGCAGTCACGTTTTAGCCTAAAGTCTGCATTAAAGTGGTGAAAGTCTGAAGCAATATCCTGCTATTCCTGAATAAGATGAAACTAGGTACATAGTTAAAGGTAGGTTGTTTACTGTTCTTTTATCTCCTTTTCAGGAACTTATCTAAAGCTTGGCACCAGAGAGAACTAGTAGAGAATATGCTATCAAGACATGTAACTATCAAAACATCCAATTTATTTTCAAATACACCATAATCAATTGATTATTCTAATTCTGTCTCACACTTTGGGCTGTATAGATACATATACACAATATTCTAATACATTTTTTTGTACAGAACTGACAGAAGCTCAAATAATTTTATGTAAAATGTCTTAGCTTTCACAACGCATACTCATATTTTTTTCTTTTCTTTATAAATCGTAGGACTGATAATTTCTAAAAAAGGAAAAATTCTAATAAGTAAATACTTGGCATATCAGATATAATTATACCAAAGTATTTGTTTGTATCTTAGAAGTAATTTGTTTAAGTCCAAGTCAGTCATGTTTAAAGTCTTCTGTGAATTCTTAAGAATTATTTTACTTTTTCAGATGTTTCCAAGCTGTATAAGGTAATATAAGTTAATCTTCACTTACATCCTGTTAAATGAAACAGTCTGTGTAAGTAAGAGTTATGACTGCATTCTGCACTCAGATCACTTCTTTGACTCATAAAGAAAATTTGCTCTACTGGGTTCTGTTTTTTTTAAGATTATTAAATGCTATCACAGAGCAGTAGGCAGCAACACCTGAAGCTTCTAGATCTCATGAAAAACCCACTAAAATTGTCTGGAGTCATCCAGCAACTTTAATGAGATTTGGGTCAATCCTTTAAAACTCTATTTGCCTTCAGCAGCTATTTCCTCGTACTGACTGCAGCTCTAAAGCAAACCTCAGACCTCAGCTGGGGAAAGCACCATTTACACAGGGAGTAGATTGCTCTCTGTTTATAGCAGCAAATTTATGTGTGTAGTCACACATGAACTCACATTCTATTTGTTTGGATTTATTTTTTATCCTTAGAAATTGTAAGGTTAAGGATAAAACAAAGTCTGTTCATAATGCATGTTAATTGATCAAAATTTTGCAATTTTAGAGTAACTATTTAAATTTTCATTTTACTCTACTTTTATTGGAGGACCCATTTTTTTGTGCCATTAAAAAAATACTTCAAGACAATCAACAGGGACTGAATTTTTTCTTTGGGGCAAATATTGTAAGTTCCAGTATCTTTTACTCTTGCAATGGAAAGGAAACTAAATACAAATATCAAAAATGTTCCACCACAAGCAAGGAAAGAAAAATACCTTGGATTAATCTAAATACTCCATTTTTATGTGATCATCTTAAAATTGTATCCACTAGCCAAATTAATGCAAGACACTTTCAAAATGTTTTGTTTTGAAATAGCAGGAATTGAATTAATTTTAATTCTTAAAGGAATTTTCTCTCTGAAGAAACTTTAAAGTCTTTGAAATTTGTCACAAAGCATCCTACTTTTTATAAATGAGAATTTTCAATTGAAATATTCCAGTTAACTCAAAATATTAGTTTAAAAATAATAAGCTTATGTTTATACAGCCTTCCATCCCAAAGTATTTTGTGTTTTCACTTATTGAACTTGTGCATATTTCCATAATTTAATTGTATCTTTGAGCCTCTGTTGAACTCTTATTTGCATTTATAATATCCCTAAATGTCCATTCTGATTTCAAGCTATACTTATATTCTCTTTGAAGATCTGATTTTCAAGCAGTATAACTTCCCTTTATATTATCTGGTTCCAATATCTCTCTGGGAGAAGATATGTTTACTGAAATCTTATACCACTTGTCAAACCTGAGTATTTCTGTGTTGATTATTCTTCCAAATTCCAATGCTAGCTAAATCAAAGATGCAATCTTTGTGTTTGAGAACGGCAAACACAGATCAGAAGGCTTTGCTAAGCATACAAAGTGCATCATTGTTATTTGATGAATATCAACTTTTGTATAATGCACAACTTCCGATTCGTAATAGATTGTCTTATCTGTGGATTTTCTGAATAGATAGGTATATAGATTAATAAAAATTAATAATAGTCAAGGTGCTATCATTATGGTATTTTTTGCTTTTCTAGTAATTCCACTGCAGAACTAATGCTAACAGTGTGCCTTCTCAGAAGAAATCCAAAAACATTATCATATACACAGCACCTACTTTGCAGATATTTTGTAGATGTAAGCATTTTATATTTGCAGCTCAGAAGTCTGCATCCTTAATATAGTTAAGGCATGTATTAAAATCCATTCCATCTATTATATTCATTCTGAATTGTATATAATACTTAAGACTAGAATTTTTATTCTGTTTGAAAAATTCAGGTGCAGTAAGAGAGATGGGCTGTGATAGTTCTGTTCTGATTACTGATTTTAGTGTTACAGATGGAAATTCATTCCTCCCATCATCACTTCCAAGACTTCTTACTAAAGGCAGGAGACTTTAGATGAATTGCATACCGTACTCATTGTATCTCTCTTTTGCTTGCCTGACAATTTGCATTAGCCTTGCCTCAGTGCTAGTTAATATTCACCAAATAAGTATTAGTCAGAACCTCAGAACCTAAAAAAATGAAAGAGCTGAGCAAGATATTGAGATCATCCAAGCTACTGCACTACCTAAAGATGGAATGAGCTATCCTTACATCATTTCTGACAGATACTTTTCTAACTTCCGAGAAAGTGGATTCCACTACATCTCCAAGCTGTCTATTCCTGTCTTTATTAATAAAACAAATAATCTGATCCTAACATATAATTTGAAGACCATTACTTCTTGTACTGCGCCTCACTAATGTGGGAAAAGATTCTTCCTTTCCTTCACAGCAGGTCTTTGTATACATTGCCAACTACTCTTGGCCTTTTTTCCCCTGGACAAATAACTTCAGATTTTCTGGTTTTCCCTTTAGGTCATGTTTCTTGGACCTGAGCACCTCATTGCTCTTCTGTATGCACTGATTGGTCACTGCCTTTCTACAAATGTCATATCTAAAGCTGGAAACATTTTTTCAGCTGCAGCTTTTCTGCTAATGCTTTTTGCTTTTTACTTCCCTCAGCTGAGTGGAGCAGAACAACCTCACATCTTGCAGGATAAGATTTTGTTTTCATATCCCAGCGTGATGTATGCCTTTTTCAAACCCGAATGATGCTGATGACTAATACTGGTAGTGATCCAAAATAACTCCTTAGTCCTTTTCTTTACGACTGCTACCTTAATACCCCTTTCTCAGTCTGTATTTTTGCAGTTGAATAATCTTTCATATTACCTTACATTCGTTGCCACTGAATCACATGCAATTTGTTCTGGCACATCTCAAAATCTATGAAGACCACTTTGCTCTTCAGGTAGCTATGATAAGTACTTGGAACTACAATGCTTTATATGACCTATTTTTCACATCAGAATTTTACTGACAATATTGAAGAGTAACTTTGAATTTAATGGGTTTTGCAGCTACTTTGTGTTGGTACCCTACACAACAAGAAATGTTCTGTCATTGCTCTACAGAGAACCTTTGGGTGTCTACTTCCTTTAAGGCATAAGATGCAGAACATTTCACATGGTTTTGGGTTTTTTTTGTCCTGAAGAAGGAAATACTCAACTGGCAGGTTTCATTTTATTCCTGTCCTTCTTAGTGATTTCTGGTGCTCTTTATTCCTTTGCTATACCTGAATTATTACTAAAAAACAATTGTGCCTTCTCTGTAAGACCAATCCACTGATATAAAGTAGTTGGACAGACAATATTGCAGGGATGGAAAATGCTAAACATTCTGCTTCAGAAAGGAATTTAAAATAATAAACACCTCTAAAAATTCCAATTACTTTTTGGCATATTTTGGAAAAAAGTATTCCTATTTATTGCTTAGTCCTCTGCAGACACTGCTGCTCAGTGCAGTCTCTGTTCTTGTTGCTGAGTGCATGCCGGTGGAATGTGACTTTTTTCCTGTTGAGACCAGGTGTTAATATAAAATGCCGCTCAATGAGCTACAGTTACCTGCGTGGCTGGTCAAGTAGCAGGTTTGTCTACAGCTCAATGTTTCCTACTGACACCTCAGAAATCTCTAAGTGAAAAATGTCTGTGTGCAAGAACTGAACAAGGCAGAAATATGGTTTTGTAAACAGATGAAAAAGAGGTCTGTCTTAGAATCCCACACTATGTAGATTCATCACTCTCTGTGTTTATGGAGATTTGCTTGAAAGTTTTATGATAATTTTCAAGAGTGTCCGTTGAAAGAGAAGATATTTTAAAAGCTTCAATTCACATCAAATTTTACTGACCAGTAAGCAAACATAATTTTATACATCTAACACAATCTGGGTAGGCTGTTGATGATGAAGTCATCACATGAGATAAGGCCAGAGACTCCCCACATTTTCTTTAGTTTCTCTGGGGACGAATTACATCTCTTGAGTGTGCTCTCAACCTATTGTCATTCTATACTAGGTTCTGACCCGCTTCATTTTTCAGCAAGGTAATCAGGTATGAAAACATAACATCATTGAGGGCAAAATAGAAAAAAAAAAACATATGGGTATAAAATTTATAGTATCCATTCAGGCACCCGGTGATCTTCTGAAGGATGTCTTGTTGGAAACACAAATACAAATGAAATGTTCAACTTTTGCAAGTACAAGACTGTGTTTGGATCCCATATCAAGTCAATATTTAATATTCACAGTTAAAAAAACATGTTGTTGGAGACATTTAGAAGTATATGTGCATCATCAAATCATTGTGTCTCAAGACTGTCATGCGTAGTATTGCATGCCTGAATTATATAAAAGACTTAAGGTAGTTACGTGAGTGAGAATACTGTGACCTTGTGATATTGCTGCTTCCAATGCTTAACCCTAGGTTAACAATAAAAGGGATTTTCTCTCTAATTAAGAAGCTGGTAAAAAAAGCCCAAACAAATAAATGTTACTTAATTGCAGTCTTATCTTTCGTCTTGTTCTTTTGTAACATCCAGATGGGAACAGCCACACAGCAACAAAGTAGTCAAGTCAGGCAGAAAAGACCCGAAAGTCCTCAGAATTCTCCAAAAGCAATTGAGTCTGCAGACTCAGTTACTATGTAAACTCTATGCTTCCTAAGTCATTTAAAGTCCTCATAAGAGTGGCTTGTGGTATAATCTTTTAATTCCATTGCTCCATAAGTTTCCTTATAGGTTCATTGAGCAAGGAATTCAGACAAAGTATATGGGGCTCTTTTTTTCTAAAAGAGGCTGGGTATGGAACAATGTGCATGCAGTACTGGAGCTCCTAGAACAACCTGCAAACTAACCTCCAAATTTACGTGACAGAGAAGTCATTATCTCTCAGGGATCATTGTGTTTCAGACTGTACACATTTACAGCATCAGATGCTTGCCATAGGAGACACTCCCTGCCTGTGAACATCTGTGGAATGTATTCAAGCAGTTGCAGCTAAACATACAAATTTGTGCCACCAGGTCAAAAAGAAAATATGGCCCTTTTGCATTTTTGAAGATGGTTTATAGATGTTCTACACGGTTGTAAAAAATCCTGGATGCGTGCTGAAAACTTTAAAAAATCTGCTTATTCTAATCAGCATTTTAACTTAGATTCTAATTAACTCCAGAATTAATGCAAATTTGGTTTAATGCAGTGTAGCTAGGCTTGGATAATACCCTAAAGTTGGTATATATGGAATAATACAGCCATGGTGGATAGGATACGTGAAGAAAAGAGAAACATCTACCATGTGGACTTCTTGTATTTGCTTTAGCTTTAGAGAAAGAGTACACAGGGAGCAGGCAGAGGCAGACCACAGGCTGGCAAGAAGGAACTGATAATTTCTGCTTTTGATGCGATGTTTGAAATACATGTAGGGAAGTTAGTATGTTATTTGCGTGAACCTAGCATATTTTACTCTAATTTACATAGATTTTATTTGCATATAATTTAAGTTTGTAAACTTGCACAAAATGAATGACAGTATGAAAAAACTGTGACAGCTATCACAATTTTTTACAGGTTTTAATACTGAAAACATAAGCAATGATGTATTTTATATGAAAATATTCCTTAGCTTTATCCTAAAGCTATGTCTCCATGACACAACAACATAGGCTGAAAAGTCAAGATAAGGTATTTCTCAGATACTATTTATTAAAATTTTATGATAATATAAATTATTTTATAAGATTTTTTAAATCATTATTAATATAAGCATTTATTTTAATTTTGAAAATTTTAACCAGTAGAGAACTAACAAGCCCTACAGGCTACTAAGAGGAAAAATTTCGCTTTTTTTGACTCTCGTGAGTTTCCAATTTTTTAACATACCCTAAATATAAGTGAAGTGATTTTACAAGACTAATCTTATCCTGACTATTTAGTCTGTCTATCACCACTATCATCAATGCTGTAACAAACAGTCACGCACACACAACTTTATGTTGGAGATACGCTGCTCACAACCGAATAATTTGGAATTAGCATTGTTAATCTTTCTCAAGACAAAAGCAATTCATGTGAGACTTTAGAATATGTTTTAATTTCAAAGTAAATCCATATTACTTTGGTGTGGCATCTACTTTTAGCCCTAAACTACGATTTGCATTGGAGTTACTCAACCCCAGGTTAGCCAGTTCCATGGAGAAGGTTTCATTTGATCTCGTATGGTGAAGTCAGAATGTGGGCTGATCCATGTGAACAGCAATGAAGTACCTTCCCTCGGTTCAAACCTGAATGCTCAAAGGACCAGAGGACATATTCAAGAATTTTATTGGTGAAAGAAATGTGAAAAACTATTTTAAATGCAGGTCACTATCCTTATCAGAGTACATGGCATATGCCTGCAGAAATCCCAGTGACATGCACAGCTAAACACAGTACATGTAAAGTAACTTTGATAGAAACTTAGGGTTCACATCTTAAGAAAAAATAGCCAATTTGTTCATACGTGGCATCAATCACCTGGGGTAACTCTGCAGTGCTGATGTGCTCATTATTATGAAGCATATTTCCATTCTCTTATTCAGGCTTTCAGAAGGTAATCTTGCCCACCTTCTCCTTTAAGGTCACCTTCAACCACCTAAGATAATCATCTCTCTGCTGAATTGTTAGGAAAGCATTCTTCTAGAAAAGTGGAATGCTTTTATAAAGCATGTTAGCCTGTAAGATAATTATCATTATTAATTTTTTCCTTAGCCACAGTGCATCCTGGAATCAGCAGAGACTGCTGGTCTTGGCAAATGTGATTATGGAACTTTACCTCTGCTAAATGAGGTTAATTAGTAATGGTGACACACTTAAGAAAACCTATGCTTTAGTTACACAGTGCAGTTGAACATTCCAGGATAATCTGCCTCAGTGTTCAGGAACTGTGGCAGTTGAACCACAAAATGCGTGACAAAGGCTATAAACTCATTTTTACATAGCTCAATAAAAGGCTTTGTTTTGGCACCTTTCTGTCAGTCTGAAATATGAATTTTTCTCCCTCAAAGATAGTGTCTTGTAGGGCACAAGACTGTAGTGTTTGGATGTTCATAACAAATAGACAATCACTGGTTAGAATATCAAAATGTTTTTCATCAGGTCACTTTACTGTGGGAAGTTAATGATTGAGTGCAGTTTTAAGATTGTTTAATTTATCAAATATCTATGATATTTTTCAAATTACATGTATCAAATATATTATTTATACATGTGCTTAAGGAAGGAGATCAGCTTTTTTATATTTCTGTAGTATTCTTCAACTCAGGATTGCAAAGCATTATTTAGCGTTATCCCCAGTTTATGAGTGTTAAAGTGGGAGCATTGTAAAGACTGAATGACCTGAATAGTCACAAGGCAAGTCAGCAGCAAACACAAATCTTCTAAATCTAGTTCCCTTGGCCAGAATATCTCCCTTGGTTTCTGTGGTTAAATTAAAGGTCATACATATCAAATGTGTTGGCTATATCATATTTCATATGGCTCCAAAATTCACACAAAGTATACAAATGTGCTATGTATTGAAGTCCTATTTAACACTGAGTTAGATTTCCTTTTGCTAAGTCCTGTGAACGTCTCATTAGAAACTCAGTTGTCTTCCCTTTCCATTCACAGATTCGACTTTTGCTTTACTAATGGATCTCAGATACCTTTTCCTGAACACTGAATAAGGAATTTATCCAGCAGCTTTCAGGAATACAGGTTTTAGCAATCAACTAAGAGTCCATCCTCTGAATGTAACCATCTCTGGCTTTCCTGATCTGTTTTGTTTTGTACATGGGGTACTCAACCTTTCCTCAACTGAAAGAAAACATTAGATCTATCTCCTCTAACCAAGAACTCTTAAAATGCCAGTTAAATGAAAAAACAGAAACATTATGTGCAGATGCTTTTTAAGGGGTTTGTGATAAACACTCTAGAGGTCCACAGAGCACAATTAGTGCCCAATGGTGTGAGCCAAAGTTCTGCAGCACTGTGCAGCACCAAACTGATGTTTGCCACTTGTATATCCCCTCTACTGTTTTTGCAGCTATTTTCAAAAATGTGCCAATGCATACATGAGTTTCTTACATAAATGCACTCGTATGCATAGCACATTAAGCAATTTTTATTTTACATAATTCAATTTGGGGGTATGCTCTTGTACATTCTCAGGCAAAATTCTTACTCTTCAAGTTAGTCAGGCATGCATAAAAAGATAATAAGATTTATTTTGAAATGAATTCTGAAAACATTTGTTTCTGGCATGGTCACACATTTGTTTTCATGCTGTCAGTTTGGGTATTAAAATCTCACACACATACAAAGTTAGGCTTCAAATATATTTTGTGTTTTTACTGAGTATCTTTTTTTAAAGAACAAGACATTCGTGTGAAATGGTTAGATTTCAACAGAACTATAGTTTTCCAACAATTAAAATCTTGCCAGAACATTCTTTGCTCTGCTGAGGACAAAGCAAGGTGAGATGGGTAACACTTCTATGTGAAACTTCTGGTTCTCAAAAAACACATACCAAATTACTTTTTTTTCCCTGTTCTATTGGCTTCTCCAACTGCACCTACTACATGAAGAATAAATTCTACTATCTTTTCCCTAAAAATTTGGCTTTGTGAGCTAAGAAGATTGTCTGTAGGCCTGTGAGGCATGAAAAACAGAAAATGGCAACTCTGTAAAGTGAGATAAATATTATGGGATATGAGGACACTATTACACTGCATCCACAAGACAAGCTGTGTATAGGGAAGTTGGAATGACATAGTTTCCCCTTTGTGGGAAGAAATGCATAGAGGCTGCCATCAGAGAGAGAATTTTAATTCCCTAACTCTTAAGACTACCGCAAATGAGCCAAGTGTGACCACAGTTAAGGTGGTCAGACCTGTACAAACTGTAACTTGGACACATTCTGTAAAGGAGGAAGACTCTGCAGCAAAGATGTGAGAGTGAGCCAGCAATGCAGGTGCATCCTTCATTGAACTGTCCCCATCCTATTGTTACTTCTAAATTAGGCTAAATTAGTTCAGATATAGCTCCGCACTCTAGATTCATGGATCATTCATGTCATACAGATAGCCTCTAGGTGGAAGAAAAATTTAAAGCATTGTGGAAAACAAAGTAGCATTCAAATGAGAAAAAGAAAATTACTTTGAAAACAAAGAGTTAATACGAATAACTAGCTAACCTTGGGCTGCAACCCCCATGCTGAAACTTAGGCTATATTTCACATTTTTTGGAATGTATCCTAATTTTTCAAAGTCAAATGGGGAAAGTTTCATTCTAACTGCTTTATCTGTGCAAAAATCCAACCATAAAAAAGTGATTCACAACAAAAAAATCATTCTCCACTTTCTAAGTGAAACAAAAACTATTTAAAATATTAAAAGAACTATGGGGATTTTATTGAGCTCTATCTAATAGAATTATTGCTCTGAATTTTTTTACCCTAATGTATTCTTTAAAAATTACAAGGAGGATTTAAAGCTGTGCATATGTTCTTTTATACTTTTTTAATATTCCCACTTTTCCTATTCACATTAAAAGGAATTTACTAATCCAAGAAATACAATCTGATACCGTTCATGACATGATATTAACAATAGAGTACAGAATCCATTAAACTTCGTAATTTGACACCACAATTGACTAATTTTCAGGAGTCCAATTTTTGAAAATACGTTTCTTTTTCTTTCTTTCACTGCGTACACAGGGAACGCAGAGTCAACTGTTCATTCAAATTTTTGCTACCCTAAGACAAGGTATTCACACTTTTTGCAGATCTTACCTTACTGTTCATGTGACTAATCCGAGATATTTATGTGCCCCCGACTTTCTGCAGAGTGGGAAAGCTAAATTTCAGGATGCAGGAAATATCATTACTAGTAGAGAAGGTCACCAAATACAATCAGCTCTCAATTACCAGTAGAGGGGATTATCTGGGTTGTGGATTAACCATGCCACCCTGAAAGGGAACCTGCTGTACGATACATTCACTAAGTCTAGTGCTGAGCTGAGCCCTCTTCCCTGTCATGTGGTCTCACACTTCTGACCCAGCAGTAAATTCAGCACAGAATATTTTCCCCCAACTTAATTTTCATATTTTCTTCTGTTAGCTGAACTTTTGTATTACAGAGTTATTCCAATCTCCGCTGCCCTGGGCAATCAAAAAGTGAACAGCGATAGTAGAAATGTTGGAGCAATCTGAAAAACATCCTGACAAGAAAATGTGCCTAGGCAGGAGTGTGAGTGGCCATAAGCCTTCTACTCAACACGAGGAGGACTTTGCAAGGTTTTAGAAAGAAAAGTGGTTATAAACCTCCAGTAGGACATGAACACGGTTATCTATGCAAAATTAATTCAATATTCAAAACTACAGAAGTGCAGTTAGGATCATAGTAGGTGTTAATATGGTTATAACTGTCTGTGTGCCCCAAAGGTAAATAACATTTGCATGTGGTGCACTGACACTTTCTTGAGGCATATTCTTCCTTCTCTGTGAATAATTCTCACCACTTCAGTTTTCCTTTGTAGCTTGCGTCTGATTAAATGATTTTGTTTTGCCTAACAAATCACAAATCAATGTATTGACAGTGAAAGAACTCTTGCAATGTACAGCCAAAAACAGAGTTCTGGGCATTTTTTCTAAGAAAGGAGAAGACTAGGACATGCTATATTGAAAGCGAGATTTTTTTTCTTAATATTTATTATTCTTTTTCTCTTAAGCATATAATTACAAAATGTATCTTCTAAATCTCAGTTATCTAAAGGTTAATGTGAATTTCAGACAGATTTCTCCTTAATCTCCATGAGAGCTAGAGAGTGGAAATAATGAAGTCATAGTGTCTTGCATGTAGTTCAAACAATAAGAAATAAAAATGGGAGTATTGTCTGTCAGAAATACATATCACCACTACTTAATGCTCATCACTCTTTCAGGGCAAAAACTGGTTATAGGAAAGAATCATACATTTTAAGGGTTTTTCTAAAACACAGTCGGAGTTCACCAGTGAAATTAATATTTTGCATATAAAGTTCAAAGGCAGATCAACAAAATCATGTCAGTTACAGTTCTTAGCTTGTCACTAATAGTATTCATGTTGAGAGTAAAATAAAACATCCCTAAAAGTGGGACCACTATTACATAGAGAGCACTTCTACTTCACTAGGTTTTTTTATGGTGTAAAGATTATATCAGGAAGAGACATACTGATCTAATATCTAGCTTGAAGAGCCATAAATTGTTCTTGCAAGTGTAGACAAAGAAAAGTTTATACTGCAAATAATACTGAAAATTCCTGAATAATCTATGGCTTAGATATGAGTGTTTAGACACTACAAGATGTCTAAAAAAGAAAATAAATCAATAAAAGCTGTGTTCTCTGGCTCATGGTGATAATACTTATTTACAGCCAAAGAAAGGATGATTCTTTAACAGAAAAGAGGGGATACTTATTTTTCCTCACACTCTTCAGATCAATCCAAGCAACTTAATAACACATAGTCATAAATTACTAAAAACTTTAAAGTGCATATCATTGATAATTTTTAGTTTAAAAGGAGTTTTAAGAACAATCACCACTGGCAGTTTTATAGGTTTTTTTCTTACAAAAAGCAGGTTGCTTTAGGCCAGGTGTAAGCTCTGATTCAGGACTGTTCTCAAATACTATTAGGAAGAGGATTTTAAAAAAGCCATCCTATTTCTCAGCAGAAATACTACTGTACATATGTAGTTAGAATTATATATATTTATAAATACATCCATAACATATAAAATAGACCTCTAAAAATAGGACATTTGACATGTACATATGCTTTATGTCTAGTCTTGCACTACTGAAGTCAAAGGAAAATTTTTATGGTTAGTGCATTAGATCTGTGGCTGCATCTAGAAAAACAAAATTGAAGGTATTTTGTCTACAGTATTTTGCCTGAGAGCATACTGTCATTAAGTGTATTTCAGAATAGTACTTAAATTAATGCTTGACTTCTACTTCTGCACACATGTCAGGAACTGAGAATTGGTTTCCATACAACCAACCATGTTCTGCGTCTTGCCCTGAACGCACTCAGCTAGTGCCTCACTGAATCAGTGGGTAGACCAATAACAAAAGATTTATTAGGCAAGATCCTACTGATAATCACATTGAAATGACAGATTTGTACCGGTGAAAGAATGCAAAATATATCTAATTTTCAAATAATAACTTTAAATATAAATAGGATAATAATTTATCTTTACATTTTGTATGTTTATATTTTACGTGTTCTTTTAAATTACAAGAGAGAATACGCTTTCTCATAACAAATAAAAATAGGTTCTTTTTTGTTCCAACACCTCAATTATTAAAAGATAAACAAGTACATTACAGTATATAAGAAGTTGCTTTCTTAGCTATTATTTTGTCAAGACTTATTGTTATGAGCTGCACCATAAACCTCTGTCATATAACTACCAGAAAAGAAAGGGTTTTTTCAAAAGCTAAAGGTAGAAGTTCATAATATTTTTCCTTGTGTGTCTACTGATCACTTTTTGTTGATATTGGTTAGCAAGAAGAAAATAGCAGAGAAAAAGGCTTTAATTTCACATCAGTAGTGTTTGTTTTGCAGTGGGGCTATAAGTTTTGTGAAGAGTGAAAGTATAAAAGTGGACTCAACGAACTGAAGAATGCAGTAGGAGGGGAGGTAAGACGAGCTGTAAAACTAATTGGTGTCCAACATGTTTTGGACTGTATTTAATTTTCTTGAGGGGAAGAGAGGTCAAGAATGGAATGAAGTCAATGAGAATAGGAATAAGAAAGTGGAAAGCAAAATGGCCAGCATCAAAAGGTCAGCAAATATCCCAGGGACAGGAAATGAACTTTAAACAAAAGTATAAGGTAGTATTTCTATCCACGTTTGGGAGTTGTTAAAATTAGTATTAAAAGAAAGAAACTTAAATAACCAGATGTTTCTTGTATGAAAGCTTGTTTCAGTCTGCTTTCAATTTATTGGAGGCCTTAGCAAGACCAGGATTTTGTGTGCTACGCAATTAGGAAATGAGTATTTCAGCACAGTGCTAATGTTATTTAAATATTTTAAAAGACTTCAATATTTTACACTGAGTTGCTTCCTGTTACACTTTTTATAGCCTTTCTCTCGGAAGAAATCTCCATTCTGAATTGGGAAAGCAAGTTTCTCGCAAGCTTTAATACAGAATTATCCACAGTAGTCAGCCTGCCAAGATTTAGCTAATACACAGACACCTTGCAGTCTGTCTTAATAGATCTAAGCTATATGCATAAATTCATACATGATCTGTAAAGTCATCAGTTCAGCATATTTTAAATTACCTTATTTAGAGCATCAACTTTTTTCCACAAAGAAATAGTGTTTCATTCAAAACTATTTACGCCACTAAAGAAGTTTTCACTAAGATTGAATCCAGGGGGAGTTTATTCCTGTTCCTGGTTCATTTATGTGCACAACAGAAAGCAAGAATCTTTTCCCAGTATATTTAGGTTTTCATCCAAATCCCACTAGTTTTAGTAGAATCTTTGCTTTGACTTAAATGAGCTTTGAATCAGCCTGGCTGGACAGCACATATTTTTCTGCTCCAGAATATGTTTAATTCAAAATATCCACTATTTTTATCACTTGTGCAGATCCACTTTTCCCTTTTTGCCCCAGTGCAGCAAGTAATTAATAGATTCTGAAATCATATGAAGTCATTTGGTTGAAGACACTTTATTGGTAGCAGCAAAAAAGGCAGTGAATGGGCCACCAAGAAGCCCAGAAAAATAAGTAGATGTCCTCGGGCACGAAAGACACATTATAGCTGGTATCTGAGTAGAAGTAGCATGACCAGAGGACAATGTTTTTTAATGAACAGATCTCCCTCTGTCATGCTTGTAAAATATAGGATGCTCCCAAAGCAGCCTCAGCTGTTGGAATGATAAGTTTTCTAAGAATACTTTGTAGTACAAAGTAGAAAACACTGATCTTTAAAATAATTTCTAGACCATGTGTGCTTTTACCAAGGGAAAAATTGAGAACACAATGTTAGTTATAAATACATCCCCATTTTCAAGTGAAATTTTGATTTTGTTTCCTTTCAGTGCATATAAATCTCAACCAATGGGTCCGAAACCATACAACTTTGAAAACATAATATAATGTTTCCCATGAAAATGTAAATGGCATTAGTTCTAAAAACTGAGTGTCAGGCTTCCAAATTCTATTTCCTATGTAATATGAGCTCATTGAGTGACCTCATAGGGTGAGCAGAGTAATTTGTTATCTTTTTTGTTTGAGACATTTCTGATAATACTTCAGAAGGATGAAGACAACAGCAAGTATCATATCCAAGAACTGTGATTTATGTTTGTATTCACATGGCATCTTCTGTTGGAGATTTTCCAGGAATTTTACCAAAGTATTTTTGTGGAAATTTGGAGAAGCTTACCATGTAAGGATAGATACTATTTATGTACCAGTGATAAATCGGTAATTTTTAGATTTTTCTATTTTATTGTGAAGAAAGTATGAAGCATTTGAATGTGAACAGGCCTCCACCAGATTACCGTCTGTGTTTTACCACATAAAATTGAGGGAGGTTTACCTTTACCCTTTAGTCAGATGTGAAGTAAATACTTTATAAAAGGGCAGACGAAAAAGATACACAGTAAGAAACTGCTGAGAGATTTTGCTAAAAAGCTTAAAATTATTACAGTTAGCTGTAGACCTGAAGAACAAAATGGTCTGTGGTTCTGAGTTAGTGGACTGTCATTTGATTCCCTTTCCTTTCCCCTCTTCCCTCTTCCCTCTTCCCTCTTCCCTCTTCCCTCTTCCCTCTTCCCTCTTCCCTCTTCCCTCTTCCCTCTTCCCTCTTCCCTCTTCCCTCTTCCCTCTTCCCTCTTCCCTCTTCCCTCTTCTTTCCATTTCTACCTTTTTTTTCTTCCTCTTTTTTTTGACTTGCATAACTTTACACAAGCTGCCAAAATGCAAGTCTTTTCCTCGGGACTGCTACAGCTCATATCTTCCCTCAAATGCCCCCTGAAGGCTCTTCTCAAATTTAACTATCTCATGTAAATGTTTGGAACATTCCTACGGGTATCAAACACCCATATGGCACTGAAAAAAAAGCTGGACAAATTATTCTTCCTAGAGCCACAGTGGGAGGAAAATGTTTAGATTTTATTTAACTTGTGTTGCACTTCAGAACATCATAGATTATTGTTGCTCTACTATATATTCATATTTAAGCAAGAAGAAAAGTTAAGAGCAATTATTTTAAAAATCTAAATAATACCTTGTTACCTAGCATATTCATTTCACTCAGTGAAGACTAAGAAACCTCAAAGACTAATTTCTCATTAATACACGAGATGTTCACAGAATGCCTGCCAGAACTGGGAAGTCAAGTTTAGATGGAAACTTGGCATGGAGTTACTGGCTCGTCCCTTTGAGGGCTGGGAAGGAAAGGAAAAGAAAAAACGGCGAATAAAACTGTGTTTGCATGCAGGCATGTACATAGAGAAGACTTTTTAACTTCATTTTCACATTAAAGTAGAGAACAGTGAAACTGTAAAGATTCCATGTGTGTTCTTATAAACTGTGCTTTTCACACATCTTTTGTTAGACACATGGAATGTTAACTGAAAGAGCTTATCTTAAAAATCAGCAGGGTAGCTGGAATGCAATTTTACAAAACCTGGCCATCTTTCAACAAGAGTGGGTGGATTTTCAATGCAGCAAATGTTTGTGTATTAAAAAGTATTTGCCATGGTGACAAAGCTTGGAGAAACATCCCATTAGCCACAGACGGGAAGCCGTTGCAGATTGTTCTGATTATCCATGCCCAAAACTTAGTCTGGCTCTGTTTATACGGCATTTCCCGATAAAAAAAAAATTCAACACACCCCTAAAACCTGAGCAAACTGTTTGCACTTACTTACACATGCCTTGTGCTGTATTTTCTGGCTCATATTCAACACATGATTAGAGCCTTACTTTCCTAGAACTTTAAACATGTGCTTACAGCTAAGCATATGCTTAAATGTTTTGCTGCACAGGGACCTACGGGGACGGTCCTATATTCCTGGTACAGCCAGGAGTCCCTCTGAAACAAATAGGAATTTTATAATTAAAAGGCCTCTATACCTCAACACAGAGATGAAAAAAACAAGTTGATCAGAGTTTGTGGTAAGATATTGTACAAGTGAGCATGGGAGAGCACATGGGCGTAATTTGTATGTGTTTGTACAAACATCTTAGCTGCATGAGTTTGGGATAGCTGCATTAATCAAGGTCCCAATATGCTGTTAGTGAGAGTTATTGCATTATATCATTGTGATTTTGATATGGAAACCTGGAGCAAAGTAAGACATTTAGCTGCTAGGGCACTGCCATTGTCTTGTCATTTTTGAAAGCTAGCTCTTCCATGCATACAACATTACACTTTTAAGAACAACAGTTTGGGATGTTATACTTATTGTGCTACATCTCACTGAAAAGTTAGGAGTCTTTCTCACTAGAAACATGAAGTTCTTGTTTGTCCTTCTCTTGGAGCTTGCCGAAGTTAGAACAAAGTGTCCCTTGCCATGGCGAAAGGAAAGAAAAATCCACATGTCATATTGTATCCACTGGAAATTGCTTAATTCTAGCCATAACCAATATGTGCAAGCAAAGCGGTCAGAGCAGCCGTATGAAGTGCATGTGGGATCATTAGAGATGAGAGGGAAAAAAATTACAGGTCAAAACCAATCTGGAACACATGTAAGTGCCCAAGCCAGATGTGAATTCTACAGGTTTGTTATCTCTGCCTCATATGTAATACTCAGAGAAGGATTAAACATTCCAAAAGAAGTGTGAAAACTTAGCAGTAAAATGGCTTTAAACACCATAGAAACTGTATGAAGCCCAGTCTCGTGAAATACTACACAATGGACATTTTTTATATCATATATACAGAAGTTCTTCTGCTAATATTTCTGCAGGAATTCAATTATGTAATGGACTTAAGTAGTTGAAAGACTGTGTCCCACCTCTTTTATTCATTTTGGAACATTCACTCAGAGGCATAAGCTGGGAAGCTTAAAATAGACCCATTTTACTCCTATATTCAGGAACAATGTTTATAGGCAAATGATCTTTTATGTGCTGGAAAGAATGACTATGCTATAAAACTAAGTATCCTACAGAACATTGCTTTGAAGTTATACTTGGCTGCCCAAGGTAGATGACAGACAGTGTCAGGAAAAGGGATAAAAAAGCTTAGAGGTCATAATAAGGTCAAACCAAATAGGTCACAGCAAATTAATCCTTATCATCTGACCAGTGTGGAGCAAAAAAGGGGCAGTGTTCAAGCTCCAATCTGTTAAAATTTAGTGGAAACATATAAAATAATTAGTCACAACACTGACTTCTTTTTTTTTTTTTTTTGTTGCTGGAAATAAAAGTTTTCCTTGCAGAACAAAATAAATCTAATTTTTAAATATTCTACTTAATGATTCATTTATCCAGAAAGTGGGTTTTGCATAAAAAAAATAAAAATATGCACAGTCACTTTTTACTGAGTGCAAGTTTGGTCTGAATAAGAAACACAGGACAACTGAAAACATTTTGGGTTTCTAGTGTTAACTTTAATAGAAATTATTACTTACCTTCAAAATTGGGGTCAAAACTGTGCCATGCTAAGAATCAAATCAACATGGTCACAGTTAACATTGGCTTTTGATAAGAAAAACTTTAAAAGATTATAAACTCAGAAGTCCTTACGGTTTAAACCAATACTGATAAAATGTTAGCATTTTCAGAGTAAGGGTATCTTTCTTAATCAAAATGCACAGTAAATGCTTCATGCAGTTTTCAATAAATGTCGTAGAATGTTTTATCAGAACATTAGAATACCTAGATGCTATTAGGTAACCTTGCATGTACACCTCTACTTGCTCTTATCAATGTACTTAAGATTTTCAAAGCTAAGAACATGCATTCCCTAGATTATATGTGATGCTCTTTAGAAACAGCATAAAGGAAATATTATACCTAAAAATATTTGTACCTAAGGTTAAACTACCCAAACCAAAACCTTCCTGTTGACAGGGCTGTATATGTCTGAAATTGGAGAGAATTGTCACCAGAATCTTCCTTTCTGACCGTATCATCCTCTATTGCCATACCAGTGCTCTCCCTGACTCTCTTTTCTGATCATGTCCACTGGCTGCAGAGGACAGAAAAATGAATCTTTCTACAGCTTCTGCCTCTCCTAGGTCTGTGAGAGGCAGATGGTAACCTGGAGCAGAACAACAGCTTGCAGTAAAGCTATTCGTAGCTGAGAGCCCTGCTATGTCAGAGCTTAAACTGCCCTGTTGCATGTTGGCTGCCTCCTTCAAATTGTCCATGCCTCTCCTCTCATTTTTCCCTTGCTCCCTTCCAAGGAGCCCACTCAGTTTGCAGACAACTGTTATCAATTGTTTTCTTATCTGATGTATATCTATGTCATAGGAATATTTCCATGGCAGGCCTACATCTCTTTATGTATCTTATAATGCCCACTTATCAGAATGTAATACTCGATATCCCTCCTGTGCTGAACAAGAAAAAAATGAAGCTCTTATTGGCCATTAAATTATTCATTGTTACTAAAACAGTCATTAAAATTAACCAGAAGTGATTATTCAATGATCTCTTAAGACATTCCAAAGTCTGGAGGCACCAATCTAAAGGTATCAAAGATATCTAGAACATCTTGTATGCTTTCTAACCAGTTTCTGTCATGCCTAATGCTACCCCCTGTGAAGCTATGAGTACAACAGAAGCCATTTGAGACAAGTGAAAAGGTAGCAGAACATCCCAGGTTGTTTAGCTGAAATGGGCCTGCTAGACTGAGAGTAAATAGAACAGCAGGCACACGTAGTTCATATTCTGAAGAAGAAAACAAATACAAGCATGAGATAAGGACGCAAAACTGCAAAAGGAAATCTTAAAAAAAAGGCATTTATGTAGTAAATGTGTCAATTGCCAATCTGATCATTTACTTAAATGCTACAACTCCTCCTCCTCAACACTCAATTCCAGAATAACATAACTACACTTTTTGCTTAATGTAACTCTTAAAGATTGTAGACACCCCTTGAAAAAAGAGAGTTTATATTATTTGTATTACACATTCCTGCAGCACAAATCATCAGCTGAAGTCTATAGCAAAGCTCCCACTGGCTGAAGAGGGAGCAGACTGGGTGAAATTTTTAAGTAAATGTGAAGGCATGTTATAACCACCCCCCAAAAATTGGCAATTGAAGAAAATCAGAATTACTGTTTTAAGATTATAGCATTCCAAAGTTATATTAGAACTTAATTTGTTTTAGGAGAAGGACTTTACATTTATCATGTCTCTGTGATATTTTATATCTGCCAAAATAAAACTGAGCATAGGAGGCTGCATACCGGAAGGTGATAACTTGTGGTGTCACATTTCAGTATATAGAGTCTTAAATATTTACGTGCAAAAGTCATTTAGCTATAAACCTGTTTCCTGTTTTAAACCAGATGCTGTTGCATAAGGTAAAAATATTTAAGAAAAGCTCTAGAATGATAAAGTATTTCATTTGTAACTGTGCTCTGTACACAGTGTCAAAGGACAATCCTGTGGAATTTTGAAAAAGGAATTATCTAGACTTGTGTGTGCCTCAGCCTCGATGCATAGATATACAACTAATTTCTGTGCATTTGCACAGTGGCATGAGGGCTTTCAATAAAAAGAATTATTTGCATTTACAATAGCTGGATTTCCCTGAAAATCAAGTATTCATTCTTTCCCCTTGCAAGTTTGGGAGGGGGAGTTGTTTTTGAAGCTGTATCAAAAAGGAAAGAAGGAGAAGCAGCAACACATTTAATCACAGATTAGAGCATTCCTTGCAGCTCTCAACTTGTGGCAGGTGTTGCAGTAAAGAATAAAAAGAAGTTAATCATGACCATAAAAAGGATTGTTTTTTTAGAAGCCTGGAGTTTGCTACATGATATTAAATTGGAGAAGGTTAAATCTTCTCCTGGAAAACAGACGTCTAATATCAAGTGCACAGAATTTAGTCTTAACAATTAATTTAAAAAAACAAAGCAAAACCCGTCTGTAAATAAAATCAAAACCAGCTTTTTTTTTTTTCAGTCTTCTGTATTTCAATATGTCCCTTGAATTGGGACAGGTAAATATTAGAATCAAAATAACACAAGGTAGGGCACAGAAGATGTTTTCACAACTCAAGTAAACTACAGTTAATAAAAGCCATCAAATTTCACATTGCTGTACATACACTCTGATGATATTTCAATTTGTAACAACCGTTAAGTACAATGAGTGTAAAGAGAGGCAACAGGCTACCACTAGGGAGTATGTGACATATGATAGTATGATGCTATGATATTAAGGCATTGCCTGTACCAACACTTCCATTTATCTTATGAGATATGAGTGGGCTTTTTTGAAAACACAAGTATATGACCCTTACAAATACCTGTTCTCCACATTCTGCAGCCAGCTCAAGAACTTCGCATTTTTGACAGGAACAGGAAACGCCAGATCCACTCCTCTCACCTGGCATCCAAACCCAAGCAATAAGACACTCTGCATACTGTGCTACTGTGAGAAAACAAAGCGCTTGCCCTTGTTGGTACCACGAGATTTCCTCAGCCTGCTGCTGTTGCTGTCCACCTTACCAGTATGTCTCAAACCCATATTCATTCATCTGCAGTCCTGGGTAACCTATGAATGGTCCCCTGAAAAGTGTCATAGAGGCCACCCACCTGAAGGAGGAAAGTATGAGTGCACTTCAGTTTGATTCTACTGTATTTGTAAATATTTCTTGAAATTAGATGTTCTTTCTGGTACATTTTCTAGACATACAGACTACATTGGGCAGTTGTCATTCACAAATATTTAGCAACAGTGCCATACCCTGCCAGCTGACTTGCTAAAGCCAGACTGGTTTGCAATGCACCAACAGCATCTGAAGCAGCCAGAGATATGCGTGCAGTCTCACTGGTATTGCTTCTTTTGAAAATTTGCTCTGAAATGGAAGACACGATAAGTTTTTCACATAGTTCCACATAGAAACTCTGCAGTCAGTACTGGTAATCCTGTATTTGTGTGCAAGCCTAGAACGGCATGTTTCTTATCGGCACAAATGTTCAGGAAGTTAAGTGACCTTTGTGTCCTCCTGCCTTTTGCAACAAGTAGTATCTCCATACCATAAGCATCTCTAAACAACTCACTGAATGTCTACACTGCTGTATAAACAACTCCTTTGGAAGTAGGAGCAATTAATTCAAAGGATCTGTGGCTTTCTCTTTCATTAGACTGAAGCAAGAAGTTGCAGTGTAAGACCTGCCTCAAAAAAGTGTTTTGACAAGCTAAGCCATTTCTGCAAATACTTCTTTAGGTTGACAAGCTCTCCTCTGAATCAATTTTTAAGGCTGCTTCACTTGGAAAAATGCTAACAAAATTCTAGAAATCCTAAAGCCAAATATGTCTGAGTTCAGAACCACTGCACCTATTGCAGACGAGGGGCTGCAAATCTTTTTTCCTTTGCTTCTTTCATTGTATTCTGGGCATGCACTATGTGATGCTCAGCAACCTGAAATCTTGGAAGCAAATTGAATAACATGCGCCTGCCAAGATACAGTGCAGTGTTTATACATGTCATATAAATCTGATATATATAATTATACCAATAGAAGCTTCCGTACATGGGCAAGCCTTAATAAGCTTTCTCTCCAGACATTTGGCCTTCCAAATAAGCATTACAGTAAGGGCAGTTCCTATGTTTAGCGCTTACAGAATATAGTACATACAGTGTACCAGTGTTCAACAGAAGTGCAGAAAAGCTTTGGTACTTTTTAGTCAATTACTATTTCACTGTCTAGAAACACTGAAACAGCAGAAGTTCGAATCCACTCAAAAAAACAAAGGTAGCAACGCATATAATTTAATTTTGAAGTATTTTGAGACAGTATTCTTACTTTTTAAAATATTTTCATTATACACAGCATGTGGAAGCCTCAAGACATAATACTATCTTCTACTATGCCATGAACAAATTCTTTCAATCAAAATAAGCAACAATAATTTTCTCCTAAAAATAAACATGGTTATTCCCTTTTACAGATAGGAGGCCAAAGCACGTAGGGATTCAGCCAACTGCACAAAACCAATGAGGAAATCTGAAGATTCCGGAACCCTGACTTTGAGTCTGAGTAAAATGTTTTAATAACAACGACATCTTCTCATTTTAAAATTGTTGTGTCTTTTCAAACTAAGTACTCCATAACAATCAAGAAAACGCCTGGTCAGTAGCAGATGTGGGTGAAAGGAAAAGGGGATTATGAAGAGCAGCAGCACAAACATTTGCTTTACTGAGAGCAGATGGGTAGGAGTTTAGAAAGATTTTTCAATTCTAAGGCCATAATGAAGGTCATAAACTAGTGAAACAGTACAGCTTTTCTTGACATTTGCAAGTTAGAATGTGTATGCCTTCTTTCGTCTATATTGTAAACTGTAATCTTGTAAACAGTAAGTCATTCCTGTTAAGCATACTGCCCACTGCAAAAATAGACTGCATAGAACTTTTCCAAGAAGTTAAAAGTAATGAAAATAATCATATCCAGAGGGAAGAAAATAATGTGAAAAGCTCATGCACCAGTTTTGGTTTTGTTTATAGAGTATTTCCAAATTAAGACATTCTTAGTGAAAATAAAAAATATCTTTATCTAAGAGGTGGTGCTTCAGTATATACTGCTCTACGCCTTTTCACATACAAGCAGAATGTAACAACAGTTCACTACGATATGACAATGTCTTGAATGTCAGTGAATTTATGAGCATTGAGCCTCTTCTACAGAACTGCTATTGAACCACACGAATATTCAACCAGCTACTAAATACCGTTAGAAAGAAATATTTAGAGACTGTTTTAATTTTGTTTCATAGCACCAAAGAAACAGGGAGGAGCACATTTCTGCAGCATCCTTCAGTCTGATATAATTTAAATTTTCATTACTTATTCTTGCAAGTGAGGAAAGATTTAAGGACTACACTAAGATTTTACAAGCTGTAATAAAAGGGGGTTATTTTTCTATCTATTATTCAGGCAAAGGTGTATTAAAGGCAGTTGTGAATATACTTTTTTCTCAATAATGATAGCAATAACCATTTCAACTTTCTATACTCTGCATTTATGTATGTATCCATTTACAATATTAAAAAGAACAAATACAATATGGAATGGCATATAATGAAGAGATTAAATGTTGTGAAAATCATGCATTATAGCCACTATGTCAACAGTTATCAATAAATACATTTGAAAAATCAGACATCCTCATCATAGAACAGTAGAAGGGTTTTAATTTAAATGATACTCTGTAAATTTTAGATTTACATCTGGACCTGTGTCAACTCAGATCTCAGTAAATGGTAAGCATTGTTTTAGTTTGTGAAGACCTAGAGAAGAAAAAGAAAAGACACTAACTACACTCACATCAAGTTATATTTAAGTATATTGTAAATAACTATAGTGAATCTAACTTTTTATATTTGAATCAAGAACAAAAGGAAAATAGGAAAACTGTAGTGTGAAGGAATTTTGGATGTATGTCAGAATGTTTCTTGAAAACCCTGAAAGATCCAAAAGATTTGATTTGTGAAGGGAAAAGAAGAGGAAAAGTCAAAAACTGTTATTGACAGGTGAGATTCAAAAAATTAAAACAGAAGAAAACCACTGAGAGAAAAAAATTAGTATGATTGACTGAATAAAATAAGCAGTGATTTTATATTAGCTTTTAATTGCTTCCAGATAAATGTCTTACAGTATATCCTTTAAAGTAATCACAAGTGTTGGAAAACATCTTGATACCAATTGATTTTTATAGCACACAGTGAGAAATCCACAAACTAACGTTAGGATTGCTACAGAATGAGAAAAATATCAGTGAAGCATACTATACATTGTACAATTAACCCTCAAAAAACCTAAAAATACAATGTTTTTCCAAAGATGAGTTATGATCATACAGAGTACAAAAGATTCTCTCGACCCAGAGGTTTAACTACAACAGTCCCAACTACCACAGATTTTGTCTGGTTTGTAGCACTCGGAACAGCAATATAAGGGTTGTGCTTACGTTCATGATTCTCCTTTCTAGGTTTTAAATGTTTAAAACTCGTATCCCTAAGACACAATAGCTTCTCTCTTGAAATTTATCTTTACATACCATGGTGTTCTTTGAGAGAGTTGTGACCAAAGTTTCCCGTGCTTAGTAAACATGATTGTAGGTTTGGTACATAATGATTATGTGTAAGTTCTTAACTTGTACCAAGAATGGCTTATGCAGGTGAAGTTCACACAAGGATGCATGAAGGATTTGAGGATTTAATACCCAGGGTTGATGTGTCCCTTTGGGTACGCTATTGAATATGCTATGGTTCTGAAGGAGATAGGAAAAGAAGGTGTTTCAAGACATGGTTTTTAGACACAGTTTGTTAAGGGACAGAAATATTACCTGCTTTGACTTTGGCAAATACACAAAGCATACATTTAGCCTGGATTTCAGTCTTGTTCCCTTTCCACTTCTGTTGCCATTTGCTTGGAAGGTTTCTTCTGCATTTGCATAAGGACGATGGAATTTGTTTTTCTTATGAACATGAGTTAAAATTCTAGACCTGTTACTGGTGCTGACATGAACCTGTTTTAAGAACACTGCCTCTATTTGTTTATTTTTTTAACTGAAATATCTTCATTTTCCTTTGGTTCACTTGTTCTCTCTAAAATAATTACTTAAGTTATTTGCACATTCAGCAACAAATGAGACTATTAGGTACCACAGACAGAGGGCTCAGAGGGCTTTTTGGTCATCACCCTTATGAAAGGGGACCTGAAAATCTTAATGGTAAGATAATCATTAGAAAAATTGTTAATGGAAGAGGTCAACCCTGAAAAGTCAAGGTCTGAACATCCTCCAGACATTTTCTGAGAATAATAGTGCTTTGGTGAAACTTGACTATTCATAGCAAATTAACCTGTAGTACCACATCTGTTAGTGTTGTGTGCCATGAAAGTATAGTCTCATGTCAAAGCAAAGAATATTACAAGGAACTCATTCCGAAGCTTTAGCTTTCTCAAGTTGTCTTGAAAAGAAGGTTTCTGTGCAGTCTCAAACTCCATAAAACCTGCCTGGTGGTCAGATGTAAAAGGCAATTGGTCACCATCACTCAATCAAAATTTGTACTTCGCAGAGATAATCCATATGTAGACATTTCTGTGACATCATTAGTTCAGCGGATCTAAGTTGCTTTAGTTCTCCAAGTTCACCAGTTTAGCTTCTATAATTTTTTGGAGTCGGGGTAGAAGTATGCGAGATTAAACAGTCCAGTGCTAACTAGTCAGGCTGAGTGTTTTAAAAATATTTTAAGGAGATGCTTTTTAGAAGTGTCTGGATTCCAAGGGTCAGGTAGATATTAAAACCTTCTATTGAGAAGAAGCAGCCCTTTGCTCACTCTTCCTCAAAATCAAACAGTTTGGACACTTTTAAAAACACAGTATAGTCGACTACATCTATTTAGTGCCCCCTGAGTTCAGCAGAACATTTTTCTAGCCTTTTGTAACTTAATCACAGATTTTCAGAGAAAACTGGTCAAACTTTTTGAACCTTGCAGGACAAATAATGAGTATGTTTTAATTCAAAACTAATCTAGAAATTGATTATAGAATACTGTGAAATAGCTGGACTGTTAAAGTAAATTTGTGAGAACCTGTGTACTTCTTTAAACTACTTCAGTGTAAACTGAATATTCAACCAATTAAGCTGACATGGTCTGTCCTTCAAAAAGTTATGCTAGTTATATTTTCTTAAATGTAATCAGAACTGTTCTGTGTTTCCCTAATTACAAACACATTTCTTTCTCCATGCAATATCCCAAAGTATGCAGCAACCATCCTCTTGCCAAAGCTTTCTGGCATTTTTATTCCTGTCAGAATCCAAACCTACATTTTTCTGTGAGAAAAGCTGTAGGAAAGATTGTAAACAGGATAATTATGTAGCAATATGGTTGTAAATGCAAGTTTTACTTGCACATTATTTTGAATGTATGTGTTTGTCACTTCCTAACGGGTTGTGGAGATGCAATGCTATTGTTCCTGAAGCACATATGTGTTTTCATTAACATAAATTGCAAGAATTCTGTAAGAGATTTTAAACAGAAAGTATGAGGAAGATATTATAAAAAGATGTGCAGAATGTCACAAAATTTACTCACAATCATTGTGATGGTCTAAAAATCTCTAATCTGTGTTAATTCTGTGTGGCCTCCTTTATCCCGCCTGTGGAACAGCTATGGAAAGGAACCAACCAACAAAAAAACCCATAAGGAACAAGCCTGCTTTCCTGTGTTCTTTAGAGATGCCAGAAGCACTGTATGTTAGAAGATTATTTTCAGAGTTTTGAAAATATTTGTAAACATATTTTCAGGAGATTAGATAAGTCAGAACTCAATCAATAACTATCACCAAATTTTGATATTTGAAATGAAAACTTCCAATGACAGGCTAGAACAGGGGACATTTTTGCCAAATAATTCTTGGCTGAGTTTTGTAGTCCTCATGAGAGCTCAAGTGGAAGTCAGTGGAAAAGTATGTGGAGGCTTCCATGTTCTCCTCTTCTTTTGGAAGTTATTAAAATATTGATTCATAGAAAGAGAAAAATCTTGATTGTTACATCAGCCACTTCTCATAGAAAAAAACAGTGTTTTCCTTCGTGCATCATTTTAAACAACACTGATTTACAGATTAATTGGAGACATTGAATTGAGTGAGCTTCTCATTCTCTGTTCCATTTGAAAGGAAAACAATACATTAAAACACACTTGAATGTGCATTGTTCAAAGGTGTAAACTGACTGCTTAAAAGCATTAGCTCAAATTTTGGAATAATACTGTTGCTAAACTTAATACATCAAATAAGAAAATTCACTTTCAACAGCAAAATTTAAGAGAGGGTTGTATCCTTTCCTGGTTCTCAATGAAGAACAACTGCAAAATAATTTTAAGTGAAAGAGTAGTTCCTGCATACAGCTCATTAAATTAAAATGTAGGTGGTTTTGAACAAAATTTGTTATATTCTCAGCTGTTCTAATGCCTGTCCAAGTCTCCTTGGATCTCTGCTGCTACCCACTAAGAAACATCCTCCTTTTGTTCAAGTGGGTAAACAGCCTTTGCTTTTGAAGTGAAATTATCTGAATTACACTCCCACCCCACGCATTAAGTGTCTGGAAGCTCTGGGGTATAACCTAATGATAAATACCGTGTTACTGGATAGCCCTTGTGTTAACCAATAACTGAATGACTCTTGAAGGATCAAATTAATACTCTCTTGTTTCCATTAAGGCATGTCCCAAGAGTAATGATCAGTTAGTTTACTTTTCCCTAAACAAGCTGTCATTACAGCCAAAGTTCTCCTGGTAAGTTCAGTTTTGCATACAGATTAACTACTATCTCTATTTTGTCAGAGAAGCACTCACAGATCTATCTCTCACGCTGCCCAGATTAACTGCTTATGCATACATTTACAGCCTTAAAATTAATTTAGGTATTTGTTTTTTCTTAAATTGGGTATTACATATCAGTGAAATGAATTTTCATATCAGCATCAGCAGAAAGTAGTCTCATATCAGCAAGAAGCAGAAAACTTTCTAAGAAGTGACTATTGAGATACAATTTGAAACAGCAATCATTTACCTTTCTGTTAATCATAGATGCTGACTAAGAAATCTTACACTTCTTTTTCTATTCCACTTGCGGGTAGATAAATAGAAAATTCTAACCTCAAAGAGAAAAGAGAAATTTAAAAATACTTATCTTGTTTTATCTTGATCCAAGACAGTAAATGTTGAAATACTGTAGGTAGAGATGTAGATTTATGTATAAAAGTATGTAGGAATGGATCTGGAGCCACTAGCATCTCTACAACAATACATGTATAAATGTCACAAGGATATTTTTCAAATGTTATACAAATGTATTCTGTTTGTATATGCTTGCCAGCATATCCCAGAGAGGCAGATATCAGAATGAGGATTTAGGTCTATAGGCACAGCTGCTGGCCACAGATAGCCATAAGAGCAGAATTTTAAAGATGAACCTAGGATACAACTATATCCTGATTCTGTCACACTAGATAAAATTTCCTCACCACTTTTCCACAAACATGAGTTCCTGTGTCACAGATAACTAGCAGACAGTTGGAGGGAAAGAATCAAGTAGAAATATAATCTGAATACAGAAGACACTATCAAACAGATCCCCACACAGGTGAAATATCACCTATATTCAATTAAACGGATTTTACATGGCAATTCCACAACAGAAATAGAAGCAGCTCTTTAAATGCCACAAAGTATATAAAACAGAATAAAATGTTTTCCAATACTTAGTACAGGTATTTTGCATTTAAAATGCTGTAGCTAACATGCCAGCCTTGCAAAGCAGTTCACAAACCCTTTCCAAATGTCACGTCATCAATTAGGTATCTGTAAAACTTTTCTCTTAAATTGCAGGTGGCTAAATAGTAATTTGCAGAGAAGCCACTTAAGTAAGCTGAAGAACAGATAAGGGAACTCAAGAGATCCTGATTTCCAGTTCTTCCACCTGTCTCCCAGTATCACAATAAGAAATACTAAAGGCAATCAGAAAAAGAAAAAGTATTCAAAGCATTACAAAAACTTATAGCTTAAGCTCAGTGGTGAAAACAGCTATAGAGTTCCAGTGGTTAAGTTGAACGTATTGAATGCTTTAACAAAACAGATGGAGTTTTATAAACGTAGTTACTTTTTAAATGACAGAGAGCAGCCATTTAAGGCTCTTTTTTTAGATTCAGCACTTCCACTACGAATTAATTTTTTACATATCTTTAATACTTAAACATGGAACTTTGCAACGTTGGTGCATATTTTTTTCCAAAAAGTATACACTGTAGTACAAAAGCCTATACAATACAAAAGCATTTTGTAACAATATACAAACACTCTTAACACAATCCACTTCAGTTAGCTCTACTGAAAGAATTCAAATATTGAATGAACAACAGAGATTGTTCTCAATTAGGGGTTAATTACACTGTGTATGAAGTCTGAGGAACCTGAACTATGAAAAAATAACATTTTTAGAATTACTACAGACCTATTGAATGTACAGCTACACATTTTCAGTAAACACAGAGTGAGTTTCAGAGCTTATCAAGTTTTCAGTTTTCTCAGTGCTACTGAGACCTTTGTGATTCAAGTGTAACGCAACCAGGTGAATTAGAAGCACAGAGAGCAATTGCTAATATTTGCAAATTCTTGAAGTTCTCGTACTAGAACATATTTAACTGCTTTTAGTTTAGCCTGCTTTTCAGGTGTGGACTGATTTTTTGGGTGTGGATGCTTCAGGGAATGTCAAGTGTCTTCATAAGAATGATGCTTTTCTTGTTGTGCTTGATTCTGTTGTTTGTTAAGTTGTCTTTAAGGCAGTACTGGCAAGTGAATGCATTCTTTGACGCTGACCCAGAAAAGACTTATGAACACAGTTAGGTTTATTTACTGTGAGTGGACTCATTGACTGATGATTTAGGGCAATGTTTTGCAGACTTTTTTTACTTAAGTTACTCCCTTGAGAGTATATAATAATACAAAACTGGTTTACCATAGATCTTTGCTTTGAAAAGAACAGAAGGAAAAATATATGCTCTTAAAACCCGCACAGTTTGTATATTCTGAAGTGTAAAGTAGCTGCAAATACTTCTTATTGAAACATTTGAAGTAAGTAGAAAATAACAAATAAATAATACATGCATCTTGTACTCTAGGAAATACAGTGCTTTGCCATCTGTAATTTATATTCCCACATCATGAGCGTAGATACACCCCAATTTCTAGGTTATCCTTTGAGGAATGGATTATCATAACTTCTGGCTAAATCAAGACCTAGAGGATATTGCTCCTATGATGCATAATGATAAGTGGAATGCTGTGTTCATTTTCTATGGACCATATAAATCCCAAAGGAGAAGTATGTGGGAAAGCATTAGTCCCTCTCCACTTGAGAAATAAAAGCAAATTACTCAGAGTTTTATTGGAAAAGAGTGAGTGTAGAAGCATTGCCTGAAATGCCAGGAGACATTATATTGCACAGTAACAGTCAATTTGAAAACAAAAAAGCCAACAGCCCCAGGTGATTGTGACAGTTGTATTACTGTGCCTCTAAATCTACTGGAGCTGGATTTGCTTCCATCCTGGTAAAACTCTACTGTCATACCTCTTACCCTTCTAAAACACATCATTGTTAGCAGGCCCAGAAAGTAACAGCTTTCTACTGCAACACCTGCTTCCAATGTCCTTGTTGGTTATGCATGTTATTTTTGTGTTCACTTTTGTCTAGAGTGGAGAAGTCAAGAAGGATCAAGACTCGTATCATCTGGCCTACTCTGGATGAATCTCATTGTTGTATTTCCTGCACAAAATTCACTTAAGTGGTTAGAAAGTGTTGGCAAGTAGCCTGAAAAGTGTGGGGGCTTAGGCTAAACCCACAAGGTACTTAATTTCTACTTCAATGAATAAAGAAAGAGATTAGGAGGCAAAAGCAAGTGCAGCAAGAAGAGATGACACTGTTGCTGCAGTAATTTTGACACTGTTCTGGAACTTAACAGATTCTAGCACTGCATAAAGGAAATGTTTGTCTTTGAATAGCACATCACCACATTTGCAGCATTTTTTAAACAAGACTTTCTGTCATCATTATTTCCTTTTATTCTCTGATTTGAGATGTAATCTATTTAAATTGCAAATTTATGTTCAAATAAAATGTATAAAAAATTTGATTCTTCAAAGTCCCCTGTAACAGAAGGGGAAAAAAATTACATGCAAGCTAATACAGGAATAAGTAACTATCTGAAAAAAATCCTCTGCATAGCCTATTGATTGTGAGGCTTGCATTCAAGGTGGAATTACCGTACTGTAGTTCCTTTTGTTATGAAAATAAGTCTATAGAATTAACAATGTCTTTCGGGTCAGTATCCAGCAGTTAGTACTTGCTTTTTATGGAATGCACTCTCTTCCTCAATACTTCAAGAATTTCCTTAAAAGAGGAAAAGATTGGAAGTTAGAAACTGTCAAGCTGCTAGAACATTGCCACCACCACAGAGCAAAGTTACTAGGGGAGTAAAACCACAAAAAAATGGTATATAATGAGTCAGTATGTGATCCAATGAAGAGCAGAGTATGTATGGCCCAAAGATAGTAGAGAATTAGGCATTACATGGACCTAGCTGATAAAGCATTTTCACCGTCAAAGAAGCAGTGTTATTCCCTGTCATACTTCTTCTTTCTTTCCCTTCATCTTATTCCACTCTAATCTGCCATAAATATAATTTAAACAACACTAGTTTATCACCTAAGCACCAGTTAAAGGCAAGTGGAAGACATGCTATGAATTAGTAGCATCATGCTAGTAAATCGTATAAGGACACTAATTTAAAACTCACTGGACTTGCAAGTTCATTACTGGGTGCAGTGTCCGTCAAAGAGTATCTGATACCAAATGATTCTCAGAAGCCATTATATTAAAACTAATAAAAGTCTTTCCCTAATAGAAATAGGTGTACAGCAAGGGTGCAAATTTTTTGCCAAAACCGATTTAGGGTTGTTTCTACAAATTTGTTTCTTTATTTTTAAACTCAACATGTTCTTATTTTCCAAAAATCAAAAGAAAAAGTAACAATGACCCTACTATTGCCAAAAAGTACTGCATCTTCTACATGTGACAGAAAGTTATGGCTAAACACGGAAATAAAAACAACTCACATTTTTTAACATTTAATTGAAATGAAATTCCATTTTTGATGTTCCATTGAAATATCAAAATATCATTGAGAATGTTACAAGTTTCAGTTTGACTCTGCCCCACTCCTGCTCAAACACCAGGGACTCTATCAGTTCTATGGCACAGTTCACAGAAAACATATTTCCTAACACATCATGTTATTTCACCAATATAAGAAGAAATGACACAGACCTACAAACTCTTTAATTTTAGAGATTTGGAGGTGGAGTAAAAGAAATAGACTTCGACCCTCTAACTTTCAACATAGACAGAACCTCAAAAATTTAAAGATTCCTTTTCTGTCTGGCTATCTTTCATTAGGAGCCTTTAGACGTTATTTTCTGTTGCCTCCATTTCTCAGTCAGCCACAGTACAAAACTCAAAACAAATGTACCAAAAATTAATTACTACCTGTATAGACTGATGATGACTTCCTTCAATATAAACTGAATGATATTTCTAATGAGATGTAATTTAATTTCTAACTTGACAGTAACAGTTATCCAGAACAAACAATCTCGTAACTACATTAAATAATTCAAAGTTCTCAAATTTTTTTAAGATCTCAGTTTGGACCTTGTTTCTTTTTTTCTTAAATTCATTCACTATAATTTTGCCTTTATTTGTAAAAAGCAAAAGAACTAAAATTGTCATCTAGAGTAAAATAATTTTCAGAAAACTGACGGGTTTTAACTAATCAAAAAAACCTTTAAAAACTTTTAAAATATTTTAATGGACACAAAGTGTCTATCTTCAAGAAAATTGACATTATAGAGAAGAAAAATAGTAATTTTTGTAAAATCTTTAGAAAAGATCAGTAACAAACCACAGGAGACCTTCTGCAATAAAAGAGTAACCACTTACATTATATTTTTTTTACATACAAAAAAATTGCATACTATCTACTTTCTACTTACATGCACTTACAAATATGATCCCACAGAAGTCACTGGAATTTATATATGTTAGTAATCAGCAATATGAATAAGGACTGCACATATTCAGCTCATAGTGTATATAGGCAATAAGGAGATCAGGTTACGTTATGAAAGATAGTATGCTTTCAAGATCAGATAATTGTAAAAGCGCTGCCTAATCAAAAAGATTGAGAACATTTTGAACTCTTAAGGAACAACTCCACCCAGTGAAAACGAAAATTGCAAGTGAGATACAAATGATAAGGAAATCAAATTTGTCACATTATTAATGTAAAGAAGATAAATTTAGTTGTCTCCGTGGAATTGCTTTTATTTTTAAGAAAAACATATATCTTCCCCTTTTAAAATGGCAGACTTGCTCTGTCTCAACATGGCAATGCTGTTTACCATATTTGTCAAGGAGAATTCTAACACGTACTGATACAACACTTCATTCTTCAAGCTGATGTGCTCCCCCCACCCCCGATATCCTTTTCAATTAACCAGACAGAGCAATGCAGGAACAGTTTAATACTGACGCCACAGCTCTACCTGAGCTTCTCAGTGATCTGATATGAAAACTCTCTTTTTTACCTCACACCCACATTTAATAGTACACTACAAATAGTCAACATCTGTAACTCCTTAAACAGAGAGAACATGAAGTTTTGAAAATTTTGTTGAAAAAACAAAAAGCAAGGTTTTGATAATTAAAGAAATAAAATACACCCCATAAAAATTTAAATACTTGGGTGTAGCTTACACATACTTCTGAAGGAGAAACTAAACCTCAGTCTCAATTTGCCTTCTGTGCAGAGTTTAGTACACTTGATAAGGTGTTGTTAACCCCCTAGAGCAAAAGGGAACCATGTAGCACTAAATCAGCTGTCTTCATCCTGCAGAGGACTACAAAGTGTACGGCCATCCTTTCTCCTCCCTACATTCCTCCCTTCCTTTCTCTGCATTTATAGATGAGCCATTATCAATGGTGAACACATGAAACACCTTTGTTGTCAGCAACATCAGAATGACATGTCTCCAATAGAAGAAATCAATGACGTGAAATAAAGTCGTTCTATATTAATGCTACCAGGATTGGAAGTAGATTTGAAAAAGGAGTTGAGTGGTAAAAGAATGCCTTCTTTTGTCTTTGGGATGCCAAGAAATAATATTTTTTCTCAGAGGAGGCATCTCACAATGACTCATGCAATACATTGAGATCAGACTAATGTCAGCTGGTAATTAAAATAGAAGAAATACAACTTCTTCACCTTCCATAAAATAAGTCAGCAGCTTATCACCTTACCAGGGCACTTGAAAAAACAATACATGTATTATTTCATACCTTTCACTAGCTTCCAGTTCACTTTTAGTGCCAGTTCAAGGCCATGAACATACTCCTTAATAAAGTCACCTGTCTGATGCCTGCATTACCAACAGACTCCTGTGCTGTTTATGATACAGCGAGCCAACTGTGTTAAGCTGTCACATTCATAGAACCATAGACTCATTTAGGTTAGAGAAGACCTTTAAGATCATTAAGTCTACCGGTAACCTAGCACTGCCAAGTCCACCACTCCACCATGTCCCTAAGCACCACATCTACACCAGTTTTAAATACTTCCAGGGATGGTGTCTCAATCACTTCCCTAGGCAGTTCGTTCCAGTGTTTCTCAGCCCCTTCAGTTAAATATTACTTCCTAATATCCAATCAAAACCTCTCCTTGTACAACTTGAGGCCACTTCCACTCGTCCTATCATTTGTTTCTTGGGAGAAGAGACCAACGCTAGAACCTCCTTTCAGGTAGTTATAAAGAGCGACAAATTCTCCCTTCAGCCTCCTTTTCTCCTGGTTTTCTCAACCACTCCTCATAACACTGGTTCTACAGTCCCTTTCACAGCTTCATTGCCCTTCCCTGGACACACTCCAGCATCTCTATGTCCTTCTTGTAGTGAGGGGCCCAAAACTGAACACAACTGAACACGGTATTTGAGGTGTGGCCTCACCAGCGCCAAGTACAGGGGCACAATCACTTCCCTGCTCCTGCTGGCTACATTATTTCTGATTCAACCCAAGATGCTGATGGCCTTCTTGGACACACTGCTGGATCATATTCAGCTGGCTATTGACCAGGCCCCCCCAGTCCTTTTCTGCCAAGCAGCTTTCCAGCAAATCTTCCCCAAGCCTGCACAATTACAAGTGGTTATTATAACCCCCAGTGCAAGACTTGAGCTTCTTGAATCCCACATGGCTGGCCTTGGCCCATCGATCCAGCTTGTCCAGATCCCTGTATAGAGCCTTCCTTCTCTCAAGCTGACCAATACTCCCACACAACTTGGTGTCATTTGCAAAATTAATGAGGTAGCACTTGATCCCCTTGTCCAGATTCATGACAAATGGTGTCTGTACTGAGACCAGTGCTTTTTAACATTTTTACTGATGATATAGACAGTGAGATCAAGGGCACTCTCAGCAAGTTTGCACATGCTGAGTGGGGCAACTGTCACACCAGAAGGACAGGATTGCATCCAGAGGGACCTGGACAAACTGGAGAAGTGAACCTGATGAGATTCAACAAGGCCAATTGCAAGTTTCTGCAGCTGGGTCTGGGCAATCCACAGTTTCAATACAGGATGGGGAACAATGCAATTCAGAGCAGCTCTGCAGAGAAGGACATGGGAGTGTTGGTGGATAAGAAGCTCGACATGAGCCAGCAACAAGCACTCACATCCCAGAAGGCCAACCATGTCCTGGGCTGCATCAAAAATAGTGTGACCAGCAGGGCAAGGGAGGTGATTCTACCCCTCTACTTTGCTCTCATGAAATCCCACCTGGAGTGTGTCCAGCTCTGGAATCCCCAGCCTAAGAAGGATATGGAACTGTTGGAACGGCTTCAGAGGAGGCTACGAAGATGATCAGATTTCTGTAGCACTTCTGCTATGAAGACAGGCTGAGAGAGCTGGGGTTGTTTAGCCTGGAGAAAAGAAGGCTCCGAGGAGACCTCATAGCGGCCTTGAACACTCCCAGAGAGGGGGCATCCACAACCTGTGGATGCATCTCACCACCACCCTCATCATAAAGAATTTTTTCCTAATAACTAATCTAAATCTTCTCTTTTCCAGTTTAAAGCTGTTCCCCCTTGTCCTATCACTACTTGCCCTTGTAAAAATTCCCTCCTCAGCTTTCTTGGAGGCCTCCTTCAGGTACTGGAAGGCAGTCACTTGTAAGTTATAGCCTTTCCCATGAGGTTTCAGGAACAAACAAGATTTGATACACAGACATTGATAATCTTTTGTTTCAGCTGAAGCCAGGCAGTGAATATAAATTTTAAAACAGATTGATTACAATCTTTTTAAACTTGGATTTATATTTATTTCAAGTTGTAGTTTCCATATTTATCCTGAAATTTTAGTGGAATTATGTAAATGTAAGCACACCAGAGACAACTGAGACAAGGAATACTACAAAGGTTGCCATTCCCTTTTGCAGAATCTTGTCCCCCTAATTTGCTGTTTCCTGGAACTAGTAAGCACAATATGTTCAAAACTTTTCCAGGCTAAATATCAGCAGCTACGTAGGTTGTGCATTACTGCCATCTTCAGTACAGAGAAGAAATCTCTTTTATGACGGTCATTCAAATGGAACATGTTGAAATAACTCATTTAAATATAATCAGATGGTTGAAATTTGACAGCAGAATGGAACAGATTTTTCCACTGTTTGCAATGCTACAGAAATCAATAGACACAGCTTTTCTGTGCTGTATGCATATTTAAAAAAAATATTTGGAGATTGAAAATCCATGCACAATAAATAGGAAAATTAAAATATCTCATACTGCATTGCCAAACGATGGAGTAATAGACACAAACATATTGTTCTGTAAAAAACTGCTTTAAGAAGAAAAAGTATGAATTGATTCATTTAGTCAACACTGCTTGAACAGATGGTGTGATTAACAACTAGTATGTTAGCCATCTCAGGAGCTTACAGAAAAAGTAAACAAATGCCTTTAAAACGTATCACTTTGTTCCCCAAAAGGTATTTTCATTCATTTATTAGGAAAATGCAAAAAATCTATATGTTTATGATAGAGCTATGAATGTCTGGAAGACAGCAATCAGACCTGCCTTGCAGTTACAGTGGTTAAGTTCTGCTCTTAAAAGCAGCCTTGAAATCTTGCAAGCTTTGGTTTTCAACTGACCAGCTGAACTTTCATGCTGTTTCAATGCATCAATATCTGGGGAAAAAAATGGAGGAATATTATTCACTCAGACCTTAATGAGTGGTCTAGTGCTGATTTTCATGTAAGGAACGTGTTGCATCATTCTAACAGGGCAGAGCCCTAAAGGCATCCTGGAGAACAAGGTTACACATGCACAGCAAATGCCAATTTTTTTTTCCACTACCAGGAAGAGGCAGAACGAAAAAAAAGGTGTTGGCTCATGCTGTCCTTCAACAATTCTCAGGTATTCATGACAGTCAGTATAAATGAGAACAAGCCTTTTGCTCACTCAAATGAACAGGACTGGAAGAGTTCTTCTGTATTGCATTTGTTAGAAGAGTCTTGAACAGTTGTTATATATGGTCTTTCTCCTTGAATCGGCTTTCAGTAAAGACATTTCGAAATGGAATAAGAAAAAAAAAGAACGATACTAACAGCATTGAGGAGGAGAACAGAAATAGAATTAGTTTTCATTATCACCTAGAAAATGCATCATATGAATAGTCAACGTATTCCACAGCAAACCAGGAGTCAGATCAGATGCAAAGGCCATGTGACCTTGTTAATGCGTTGCCAAGTCCAAACAACGAACTGCCCAGTAGCTCAAACTCAGAGCTGTGCTAGTGTCATCACTCTGCTTTGTACAGAGTTTGAAGAAGTTTTTACTCATGCTTTACTCAATCTACCACAAAAATCTCAGCCTAAAGCCATGTACAAAATATCTGAAGAGAAAATTTAAATATATCCTGTAAAATTAATCCTAGACCAACATATCTTTCCTTCAGGAATGAAGATTGTGTCATCCCTGTTTCAGAAAGGAAGATGGTCACATTCTTCTAATATCTCATCAATTCATCAACACAGCTCTTGGTTATATTATTTAGTAATCCGGACAGAAAAAGGAAACGTCAGTGTAATTAAAAAGTAAGTTACTGCTAGTCAGTCCAGTTTACATAAATCTGCCAAAGTCAGTGCCCATGAAGAACGATTCTGTTAGCAAAAAAAGACCAAACAATTCTGAAATAGTTACTGAAAATATATTTTCTTTATTATTATGTAAGAGGAAATAACATTATCCAAAACATTTGTAAGACCACTGTCTGGCAATATTGCCTGATAGATTATTTCAATATGTTCTCTGTTGAAAAATTAATGAATTAATTTAAGGTTTCCTTGCCCTCTCTCACGGTCTTTTCCTAACACTTTCATGAGCCAGAAGATATGTTTCAGAAACAAAAAGTTTGAAGAAATCTCTGTTGTTATTGATTGAAAGTTTCTTTCAGAAAGGCCAGGAGACAAAAAAAATACAGATCAGTGCATTGGACTGAATTTTCAGGTTTTATTATTTTCATTTTCACAAATCAGTTGTAAAATAAAAATATGCTTTATGCAGAAAACACAGTATTAACAGGGATGATGCTTCTGATTATTGTAAAACAAGCCACCAGAACAAATTCAAATTTAATAATAGTTATTTACTGACAAAAACAGCTCACAATCTTCACTTCTTTCTAACTTTTCTTTATCTTGATGACTATAAATAGATCAACACTAGTTAACTGACAGCTACCTCACTTATCAATATCGTTTTGTTATTTCTTTGGTTTTCTCATTTTTTCCTTTCTCTCTGCGGATCTGAACTTTAGCCTTGAGGGGTAGGGACTATCTTCTTGATGTATGCTGATAGGGAACTAAACCAGAGAGAATGTTTGTGAAACTCTGAGACTCTCAGGCAGTTCAGATATATATTCATGTCTTACAATATGCAGATCTAGAAGTGTACCCAAAATGTGAGTAGCACAGATGATGATATCATGTAATAAGTCTAAAAACAATATACAGGAGAGCTAGAGATGAAAAGCATAATCTGGATTCTGATCAGGATGGGCAAAAGACAGTCACTGTGAAGTAGTATAAAATTTTATTATACTTCGAACAGCCAATACTTTTTCGGTTTTCCACCACCGCATTTTATGTGGTAGAATGGGATTTTTACTGCTCTGTGTAGTCTCGCTGAAACCTCTGGGTGCCCTTTGTAGTCTTAATAATATACTGTTAAATAACTGACCCATCAAACATGAAGCCCTACACAATAGTTTACTGCTCAACATCGAACATCAGTGACGTGCAAAGGTCAGGGAATCAAAAAAACCCATTTTCAATAGATAGGCAAGCAAATCACGTGGTTATAGCTCAAGAAGAATGTGAAGAAATCAAATGTCAGAGATGCAAAATTCTCTATCAGTCACAACTCCATAAAGAAAATTTCCAGGTCAGATGGTTCACAGGGCCAAAATGTGTTACTTTTCACAGTAATGTAGTCTCTAAAACTCATTTATGTATCAGGAGCCAACTTTAAAATGAATCATGCAAACTGACATAAAATCTATTCTTCTTAGACTATATGAGCTCAAAGTGAAAATACTGTGATCTTGTTGGTTTGGGCACTACCATAACTTACTGAGGTTTTAAAAAGTGAAAAGCTGAGATTCACAAACTTCCACCTGTTTACTTACTACGGAAATCCAGTAGGCAGCTCATATGCTCATTTGAAAAATATGTGTCAGATATCAGAAGAAAAGAAGTGAAGTTATAGAAACAGGAAATTATAAAATCACTCCCTTGTGTTATAAAGAATCAAACTTTGCCCTTTCTAGTCAGATCTTCCTGGGCTTTCTTTTTAATCACTGGAACTTAAACAGTGTCCCTTAGAAGTGAAGTTCTTTCTCTGATTCTAGAGAAACTTGTCTCTCCTCACTGTCTGTACAGCAAAGCCCACAGGATCAGCCTTGCAAAGTCACCACACTTCAATGCACACCTTACCATTGGAATGTTTGCTTCTCTAGCACTTTTCTATCTTCCTATGTTAATTTACATTTCCAATTTTTTTTGTTGTGACACTTTGGAAGCATAACTTTGTTCCCCTGTCTCAGCTTCCTTCATTTGGCAAAATAGGAAACAACATTTTCATTTTTGAGAGCTGAAGCTTTGTTCTGCAAATTAAATACAATGCTGATTTCAAGTATGTTTTTGTAGTAATTCTCAAATTCCCTCTGACCAGAACTTGTTCTGATTTCTTACTATGATTCAAAACTAACGTCTTGCTCACCACCATGGTTTCCATAAACAACATTCAGCACACATAGGTCTGCCAAATTGTCCTGGAACCTAACCTCCCTCCTTGAGATAAATGTTCTTGTTCTCTGAATCTGAAGTGCACTTAAAGCTTCCTAGTCCCAGCTGCATTCCAGGTCTATATCTAAGGATTCTGCTGCATTGGATAAATTCACTTCAAAATCTGAAGTGTCATTTCATGAGCATGTGCTACTGACAGAAAAGTTGAGCAATAAGCAACAATCTTCAGTATAATTTTCTATTAAAGTGACTTTAAAAATGAAAAGGCTTCAAAAATGTTATTTACTTGATGGCTTATTTTGACAATGAGCTAAATTTCATGTTTCTTTCCTTTTCCCTAGAAAAATGCACTCCATCTAAAAAAATGTAAACTACTTTAAGAAAAATGAGATAAAATAATATAAACTTTGCTTTAAAGCACAGGTCTTGGAAAAGCCTGGAGGCAGAATAATACTGTCGCTACAATTAAGAGATCTCTTTGTCTCAGCTTCCTGTACCACGATAGCGCACCACCTCTATCGTGCAGGGTTTCTAATATCATGCAAGACATTTTGTTTCTTCAATTTCAGCAGGAAACGCAGCACTGACTGAACAGTTTCTGCAAGCACAAATCTTCCCCGAGAAGCTGGGCAAATCATGTACCCTTTGGGCCAAGCTGTGAGTCAGGAGGGCCTCATGAATCCGTGCATCAGTTACCGGCTGCCCCCTAGTGCAGGTTTTGACCCTGCACTCCTAATCTTTCACATCCATGCACATCCTCTAAATTAAACTGAGAATAAAGCACGTTTACGTGCTGGGAGCGATTAATCTCAAATTCCTTTTGTCTTGGTCCATTCCAGCAAACAAGTTCAATGTGTACTTTATGTACGAAATGTAAGAGCTGAGAAATCTCCCATGGAAACAACTATTTCTCTCCTACAATTCTGCTTCCCTTACATAAATCCAAAAGCCACTTAAAATCTAAGAACAATGTGTTTTTCCCCAAAACAAAGCAAAAAAGAAAATTACAAATTGCTACATCATTTTAAAAAGCAAATCATTCAGTTTTAACCTCTGAGCACAGCACAGTCATGCTGGTTCCTCAGCTCAGGAGTCAGCTGCAATCTGCAAAGGGAAACTTGATCTCTGATCTCCGCTGTTCTGCCTAAACTCTCTTTCAAAAAGCTGCTGTTGCAAACAGACATCTTCAGACAACTGTGTAAGCTTGAGGTCAAATTTAATTTAGTTCTAACTTAGTGCTGGAAATTTGTCATGCATTTTAAGCACACATGCTAGATCACTGGCAGACATTTATCAAACTCCACGGAAATGATAGCCAAACATTACAGCCAGCTTCACCTCATCTTCTTTGCCTCCATCTTGTGACTGAAGCTGGATGAGCGACATTTCCATTGGCTAAAAGCTATACTAGAGTTCAGTGACTCCCACACAACAGAGTACAGCAGATCAGACTCCTGCTCTGGAAGGAAAAGCAGTGTGTCTGCATCGCCATGGCACTGAGCTGGAGTCAGGGCTTACTACAAAGAGTCAACGATTCTAAGGAAGTGCAAAATCATGCTAACACAGTGGGTCAGTTTGTAAATGATCAGCACTAGCTCACAACTATCTGCACTGCATTTAATTGCACAGCACAGACATTTCCTGAGGGACAACCCTTCCCACTAAGTTGTTTAAATTTACATCTTTGTACAGAGTGGGATCATACTTACTGAAATCCACTTAATCATCCAATGTGAAGAACTGCCCTGTCTGACAATGCAGTCACCAGATACAAAATTCATATAAGAATACTAAATGAAGTTTTTCTTAAGAGAAAAGCAGTTTTAAGGAAACTTGGATTAGTTATCTGTACTTTAGACTTGTAATTACTGAGAAAATAATGGAGAAACTGACCATGGTTTCACTGTTCTCTCTCCAATAATCAATAAACTAGATTGCCCAATGGCAAAAACAACTGTACAGTAAGAGTGTTACTGTACAAGAAATTGTATGCTACCATCATTACTGACTGATTACAACTTAAACACAGCTAAAATATGAGGTAACTTTAATGAAGACATGGAACATATAAACTCCCAGATAACAAAGAAGAGCCTAATTATTATCCTGGTGGCATCAAAACTTGTTTTAAGGAAGACTGTCAAGACTGCTGGTATTACCAAAAAATATGGTATGAAAAGTGTAAAAACAGTGACATTTCTTCCTAGATAAATATACTTAATACATTCACAGGCCTTCAGATTCCAAGTAAAACCAAAATTCCCTAGACATATTCCCATTCTAAAAATTGACAGTGATGGATTACACCACTTCCAGGGCAATGTCAGCATCAGCCTATGGGAAGAGGATTCAAATGCCAAATTAACTGATCTGTGGAAAGTCTGACATCCACATCAAACTAAGCAAAAAACTTTGGAATAAGCTAAATTTCAACAAATTTATAGTTAATACTATCAAACTGTTACTTTAAAACCAGCACTTTCAAAATCAGTGGCAAGACAGCTGGATACCACTACTGCAACTTCCTGTGACGTAAAAGCTGACCAGAAGTGATTCAGTGATGTGGTCTGTGCAACTTGGTACACCCTGGACACCTTTGAAGAAGAATGAAAGTGCTTCAGTGACACTATCTATACAGCTTTGAACACCCTGGCTGTCTTTAAGTATGATGGACTTAATGCTCTGGAAACAACAAAACTCAAGAAATGAAAATATAGGAGAAACAAGCGCTATCTAGACATTTAACTTGGACAATGCAAAGCGTTTCAGCTGAGCCTGGCAGAGTAGGAACTGGTGTGAGTAAAGATCATGGATCCCCATCCAATGGCAGCAGAAAATTTGTAGAACGGTGCTGCAGCTGCTGCAGAGCTTGTCAGATAACTTCTGAGAGTGGGATCCTCCCCAGTATGTTCTCTACCACTGTATGACTCGGATCTTCATAAACAACATTTTGTTTTCTCATCCTACTCTCCAGATACCACATGACTGATTTAAAAAAAAAAAGCATTTTAGTTCTCCTGACTTATCAACTAGAAGAGAAGGAAGAAGATATTCAGTTTTGGCAGTTTTCCACACTTGCCATTCCCTCACATGGTAGCAGCCAAAAGTGCTCCAATGGAATCATCTGCGTCTATGTATTAATCAACAATGGAATTCAATCCTTAAAACAGGCTCTCACAGGTTGCTTTCAAGCCATGAACACTGTTCTTAAGTACCTTAATCTAGGTAGAAGTACAGTTTAAATATCTTCTGCCAACATTGGTAGCAGTGACTGTAACTGGCAATCTTTCCTATCTCTAAATCTCTGTAGACATCACATTATAATGCTTCATTCTTGCCAACGTTTGCTCTTGCTACTTTTTTTCAAGCTAGCAATCATCACACTCTGTTGGGATGAGAACCAAGGATATTTGATTTATTCAATAATTCATAAAGAAAAAACTTCTCATCCAAAGCAAACTTTAAGTTTTCTATATTTACCCCTTAATCTCTCACTTACACTGGCAGAAAATAGGTATATTTTTGCCATCAGAAAACAGTAATGTCAAAGCAGAGCTCAGATTATACAGTTGGTGCCTTTACAATTGCTTTTATACTGCTGTTTTAAAAGTTGGCTGATCTATTGTTTGTATGATTGCTTTGATGGAGTGAATGATCAAGACCTTGCTGTTATAGCCAAGGAACACATCCCTCTGAAGCACATTGTTGTATTAGAACTGTGTCAATTTGCTCTTCTACAGGAAGATGACCAAACAGATTAAACTCTTGCATGGTATGCTACAAAGACCAATCCATTTTTGTTGTGCACTGCAGCTCGTTAGGCACTTCAGAGATCTAAAAATATTTTTTTTTTACAGCAGCTGTTATATTTTACATATTTTTTAGAAGAATTGTGTGTGTAAGTAACATAGTCAAATGAAAAACATATGTCCACAGTTAATAGTATACAAAAAGAGCACTATGTATATCACCGAGAAATGAATAACATAAGCTTTGGTTATTGGCTTAAATGAATACTTTACAATCATTTTCCCCCATAAAAGGTGTGAACTCTGAGGGAGGGGGGGAGTACTGCTGGGAATGGTGCCCTCTCTCATCTTAAAATGTGTGAGAATCCAAACAGATTATTTATATGCAGCTTCTTGTATTGATTACATTATGCTACATACTGTGCGATTCAATAGGACTCCTAAAAATATATTTTCTAAGAGCTTATGGTTTGTGATGGTAGAATAGCAAAAGGTTTAGCTCTCACCATAATCTGAAGGCTCAGAATTTATGCTCTAATTCTTGACAACTCAGAAGGAAGGATTTGCAGCATGCACAAGCATACATGTACTTGAGGTTCTGCCTTGAAGGTCCTTTGCAAACCAAGACAAAATACTGCCAAGATTTAAGTCTCTGATCTCCAAGAGTTTGCAATTTTGCAAAATGAGAATTTAATTGATGAATAGAATGGACAAACAGAGATGAATAAGGGTAGGAAAGCACTTTATTCTGGTTTTCCGTGCCACAATAAGGATTTGTGGAACTAACACTGGCATTATGGAATGGCATATACTGGGTCTATTAACAGTATGGAAAGGCCTCTCCACCTACCTCTACTGGTAGGGGTGAGGATCTTACCGTTTTTTCAGAGACAGAATCACTAGAGGGCTCCCAAACTACTTAAAGGGACATTCTCTTTCCTGTAATGTGCACAGGATAACATGAGTTAAAGCAAAGACTTCAAGGATTCTCTTTTTACTTCTCTTGTTGGCTCAAATATTCCGTCTTTGTGTTCAAATTCACTCTTCCTGGAGGAGAGGCTGCAAAAATCACTTTTAGGGTGATATAAAGTAGGAGGGGGGAAGCTTTTGGATAGATTTAACAACTGGGGGATTGGCACTGCTGTCATTGGCTGAACAGAGAACCAGGAATGAGAAATGTGACAAGGAATCAAACTTAGAAATGTAGCTGAAGGCTGAATTTATACAGCTTGCAAAGAAAGGACAACAGTCTGTGGGATGGGACCACCATAATTTGATAAACTGTCCTATTTCTAACCCACTTTCCACCCACTAAATTCAAACACCTTTGTTTTCTTCTGTAATTTTTGAGGAGTCAAGGAATCTCCAAGATACACATTTGCTTTTATACACACACTTGTGTATATAAATACATATATAAATGTACACACACATATATAGTTATACAAAAGTGGTCTTTAAGGGAGTTACTACTTTCATTGTGGAAAGGACAGAATACTACTGACTTAAAAAGGAATCACCTAGAGATTTTCTCATCACTAGCATGGCCTGTCACCTATTCCCTGCCAACCCATTTGGGCAGGAGAGATCTCGCTTCCTGAAGAGCATCATCTCTTTCTCTGTGACTTGGGTTATCAGCAAGAAAACATAAGTGGAATTTCTTTCAGTGCTCCAAATAATGAGTGCTTATTACCTCTCCTTTATGTAGCATGTTGAGGTTGCTGCAGGACAGATTCTTTTGACTTGACTTACAGGAATTTTGTCCAAATTGTCAGCCATTTTGAATGGAAGTTGAAAAACCACCCCTATCTTTGGACTTTTGTCAGCCACTAAGAAGGAAGACTAGCTGGAAAATAAGGAGTGGGATGTCTATCTCCTATGCATGAGCTAATTAATACATTACTATTGTTACAATTATAGGAGATTAGATGAGAGAATTGAATTTTTGTCTGTTCCTATGTAATTGTTGCTGCTCCAATTCTAGAACGCTAATACCCTGCAGAGTTAGTAAGACTCAGTTTTCTGAGGCTGTGCTCTCTTCACCCTTGGCTCTCTATGCTATTGCTGTGCGACATTCTTCCTTGTTTGTAGTCCAGGTTTGCTGCATTTTTTTGAAAGTCTCAAACTTATTTCTAACTGGTATACTTTAACACAAATATTTAAAGACTTACAAGAAGATCAGAGGAGGGAAGGGAAGGCTGAAGCTATCAGACTTCTCTTGCAGTGGAAAAACAATATTATGACAAGCAGATATCAAAGGTCAATGAGTTGTTTAGATCAATTAGTTGCTTAGATCCAGGAATGAGATCTGAAAGCAGCAATTTTATCTTTGACTCTGAGATTGTCCCATGTACCTTTCTGCTTTTCGACATTCTGTGGGCTCCAGCAGCATTTTTCAAAGTAACTATTTAAGATGAATAAAACATTAGTACGTATCATGTAAGTTAATCAGTAATGAAGAGGTGCTGCAAAGGATATATCTGGTATATCATTCAGAAATGGAGCAGTTAACACTTAGCATTAAAGTTGTCATAATCATGTTTTGCAGTTAGTGTTCCATTAAGATGAATGGGAAAATTCACATCTGTCTTTGATGCAACTGTTTCAGACTATCAACATGCAAACTAACCAAGATAATTACGTGACATTTTCTTTTCTATTTCCTTGAAGGTGCACAACATCCTCCATTCACTTTGTATCAGCTTGACAACAGTATTTTCACTTTCTTTTTTAACTTTGCTGTCAGTATGTTTGTTCCACCAAAGTCAGAACAGTGGACTTGAAGCATAAGTAAAGTAGACAGTTGCCTACCATAGTGAGAGGATAACGGGCTGGAAAATAACAAATTCAACAACATTTTAACATTTATTATTGGTTGTCAGGAATTTATTATTTTTACAACTGGTATGCTGGTGAGAGTCATGCCTCTAATTTCCTTAATATTCTGCTGGGGAGTGAAGAAGTCAGTTGAGGTAGCTGGTGAATAAAATATGCATCCAGTTCAGGTAAAACCCTAGAACTATTTGTGTACACATGCATGTGCTCTACATCACTGTGTACTGTTCAAATATAGCCTCCTATCTTATGCACAGTTTATTTCTATGCTGTAATATCTACTTTGATTGTAAATTTCAAGTATATTAGGGCATAGTTTTTGTGTCCTTTGTACAGTAATGAAGGACATTGACAATCTCAATAATAATGCCCTGGTACTGAATATATTCCTAAGTATTTAGGCTGTTTAATTTTCTTGATTTATAGCCTGTGTTTCTTTTTTACATTCTTTTAAATGCATCTAGATCCAAGACTTTCTGGACTGGTCGTGATTCTGTGTTAGCTCATAAATGCTAATCCAGAAAATTACATTCTTCCTCTGCAATTATTGTAGTTGTTACATTTTTTTTATCAGTTCTCACTTGAAGTATTTGTCTTCCAATTACAATGTATCTCTATAACCTTTGGGTGATTTCAAGAGCACTTTCATTGCCACTGAAAAGGAAATTATTGACAATTCATAACCTGTGATAGCTCCTGCTCCACCTGCCATTTTCTAACTCTCTATACTATTGTGAAGTTCAAGAAGACTGCTTTTTAAAAATCTTTTACCATCTGCTGTATACTACTGCTTAGTGCTTGATATTCCGTTAGGGCTTCTTGAACCACTTTTTGCAGTCTAGTTCTATTTGCATTTTCCAAGCTGAGCCAAGAGACAATTAGACAGCAGACAATTTGTGAGTCTCAGTCCTTCCCTACTGAGTTGGGAATGTCATGCTTAAGTATTCCAGGTAACTAGGGAGGCTTTAGCTCTTTCTAGTCATTGTCTGCAGTTGTATGTCTTTGCTGCATGATTCTGACATTTTGCAAAACTATATTTGTGCCATACTTGAAACTATTTTCAGTGTGATTTATTCTTTTTTCCTTAAAATCATAACAGTGTGCTCTGAGACAATGCACTACTATTTTGATTAATTTTGAAACTACATGTGTCAAATTTACTTTCCATTGGACACTGAGTCTCAGAGTAACCATGTAACCATTATATGAAGATTAATAAATAGCTATGTCTTCCAACTCTGATTCATCCAAGTAATAATAGAATATATTTCATACCACATTGTCTTTCATTCCCAAGTGTCCTGCTGGATACACACAACAGTCAAGGCACCATAGTGATCTGATTCACAAGTGAAGATGTCTTAAGTTAAGGCAGTTACTGTTTTGCATCCCTCTTTTCCTTGCTGCTTTTAGAAATTCCTACCCTGACTACAGAGCTGGCTCCGCTTCTCAGAAAGCAGTAATTGAACTGCTGAAGTTTATTACACAAATGCCAAGCTCTTATTTGCAATTCTGTAGCTGCTACATCAGTATCTGAACTGTTCCTGCAGTGTGGGTAGGGAACTATTGCAGCCATTCCAATATAAGACATCCTATCCTTGATCATGACTCAGTCCACAGCCATTTCTGGTGAAGAAGAGTGTCAGCTAACACATTTCAACCAGCAAGAGAGCATAAATTTTCTTGAGGAAAAGCCACATAGATAAAACGGAATTTGGCTTTTTATAATAACTCATAAAGGATCACTGCTGAGGATACTGCATGGAATCTTTTGGCTTGGAAAATTGAAAACTGACTTAATAACACAAGGATTTGATTATCCAGTGTCAGAAAACTTGAAAGGCTCTGAGGCTTATATAAATTAACAAGACACTACTCAGTTTAACATCAAAACACAACCTTCCATATTTCCCAATACTGACCTGTGGTTTTCCAACATGTAAATCTTCTGTTTTATCCCAAGTTCTGTTTGAGTGCAGTAGAAACAGATCATCACCTTGATCCTCACCATCTAAGACTTGACTAACTCACCAGAGTCTTTACAGAATCAGAGAACTACATATGGGAAAGTTACTAATACATCTTCTGGTATGATGCTTTTGTTCTTCACCCTTCCAGCTCAATGAACAATTACTGTAGGGCCAGGAACTGTAGTTTCCTTTCACTAAATATATAGACCTTTGGGTGTATTCACGCATGCTGTGCATTTTAGCATAAAGGCCAGTCTAGTCTATAAACATAAACACTTAAATAACACCTAAAGACAGGAGAAAGGCACCAATAAAAACAAAACAAAACAAATAATCTCATCACAGCAAACCAGAAACCAAGAAATCTGTATCTTTTCAGGGACTGCTGTCTGGCTTGCTGCTGGGAACATCTTGTGTGTTCTGACTGAATACAAGGAAGATCTCTATGTAGTCATTGCAAATCAACGTGATTTTTGAAAGAAAACACGGTTCATATGGTCAGCCTCACATCCTAATAGATATGTGCCAATGAAGCCTAGAATATTGGCTAGTCATTTTGGCTATAAGTGTATTACCTAGTTGAGAGCTGTATGAATGATGGAATTTGCAGATTGACAGATGAATCACATAATCAGAGAAATAATTAATTTTGTGTTGCCCTAAACAATTTAAATTGTCCTAAACCAAAACATTCTGCTTCAGAAATCTTCCATTTTAATTATTTTTAATGAAAAATAGACAAATTTAAAAATAAAAATACTGGAGTTAAAAATCAATTTTAAAAATTTTGAATATATTTCTTAGAAATCCTTCAATTTTCTCACTTTTCCCTTTGTCTTTTCTCCAACTGTCTTATTTCAAATGAACATGCTTAATGAATTTGTCTTACATTTATGAGCAATATTATCATCCATAAAAATCATCTTGCTGAGTTGCATTCAGCCATCTCCTAACCTGCTCTAAGCTGGGTTACATTATAACACTGGAAGACAGTTTTTAAGCTCAGCCATTGCACAATGATGGAAATACTTTTGGCAAATGGTGATAGTGTAGACATGGCCAATAAGTGCTTCAAACTGGATGCTTTGTCTCTTAAACCCCCACTAACACTCATCAGTATTTGATACTTATTTACCAGCATTTCTTTCTTTCCAAAGTACTCAATCCAAAGCCATAGGAAACTTTGCTTGACTTCTATGCACGATTGGATCAGGCCCCAGTTTCCTGCTTCCCTTTGTTAAAATAGAAAGGCAATATGAAAACAGTGTAAATCTTCATTTTCCCCCTAACTTATCTTTGTTCTGTTTTTTTTTAATGAAGCTAAATAATTTCTTCTCAAAGTCTGCCTTGTTCCTCTTCCATATGTTCCCTGCCTACGTAAATACCTTTAGCCTCTTTATTAATTCTTTGACAAATGTGTTTAGACCTCCTTCTTACTGTTCCTTTTTTTTCTAGTAGGTTTTAATCTAATCTAATGGTATTTAGTAGCCAGCTCAGGTCCAGCGGAAGCTTTGTGCCAGTGTCCTGGCATTAGTGGAGCAATATAGATTATCCTAGGTCTTGGTTTGACCCTCTCTTTCTCTACAGTTAACACTTTCTTTCTGCAGCTCTCCTCCCACCAAAGCTTGAATAATAAAACATGCTGCAAAGCAGTGGTGTTCCTGAGAGTTAGCATTTGGGGTAGCAGATGGGGTGATAAAGAAACTGTTTGTGGGGGCGGGGTATGGCCCCTATTACTCCACACCCACTACGTGTATTTTTAGCCATTAAATATAATGTGGAAATGTAATGCATTTTAGAACTGTATTTTATCAATATATTATCCCCTTAAGTACAGTACTTTATAAATATTGATAAACTTGATTATAAACAAACTCATTGCTAATTCCTGGAGAGGAGTCATCATGATGTGGTAGTGTTTTCTGAAGTGGCAATTGGCATGAAGCTGTGTTGCAAAGGATATATTTCTCTGGGTTAACAATCTGATAGAGGACATATCTCTGTGTGTGTACTCAGTTCAGTGGGTCTGCACAAGTGTACGCAAAAATAGTATTTGACAAAAAAATGCTAATGTTTACATAATATCTCATGTAAGAGGCACAGTATTATAGAATTACTTCTAATTCTCAGTATCTATACTTACATCAAGTACTGGTTATGAGGCTAATATGAAAAAAAATAAACTGACTGATCCTCAAAAATATTTCTTAGTGAAAATGTGCAATAACTATTTCTATAATTTTTATTCAAAATAGATTCAATTCAGGATTAATGCAAATTACAATACACATTTAGTAGAAAATGGGTACAAGACACTACCATTATGATTTGCTACTGCCTTACAGCCAGTTCTAGCATTTTATAGTGATAATGCAAGGTGAACAAAAAGCAGCCCTCGGAATGATTCCTCATCCCATAATGAGTCTCTCTGAGCAGAACAAGATACGAGTCAGAATGAGAAAAAAAAACAAAACAAAACAAAAGATGTTCTGACAGAAACAGTATCTTGACTAAGATAAAATGCTAGTCACAGGAAAACTCAGAATGCTGTAATAGTCCTCATTCTTACATTTGTTCATTAAAAAAAACACTAGAAGCTCTTTCCCTTTTGCTTCGATATTGCAGAAATTGACATCCTGATATGCTGTAAATTCTAATAACTTCTGTATCACAACTTATACTCAAATATTGTTATTATCAAGGGAAAAAACTTATTAAAACAAAACTCTTCATATTCATCTCCTTCTTTATTTTTAAGTACACTTAAATTTCTTCTTCCATTAAGGAAAATTATTTTTCTGAGAAGAAAACTGCTTGGAACTTAAGCAAAATTATCAATAAGCAGCTTTCTGTTTTCCCCTCTCTATTTGGCTTTAAATTATATTTCAGATTAAAATTAATATGATACATTTATATATTTCACTTTACATCAAGTGGAGACCTTTCATTTGCAGACTAGTGAGCAAACGAGATTATTTTTCTGAAAATTAAAAAATATATGTGAGAAAGTATTAAAGCAATGTAATTATCTGTATTTCATCTTAATAGAAAAGGTTCACTTTCATATTTATTATGTCTTTGTGTTTCTGCACACAGTACAGACGCAGGAGATTCCAATATTCAGATAAGAACTATGAAAATGGTTAAGGCATTTGCATTGCAACATTTTTTGTATAATAAGGGGCTATTTACTTCATTTTTTCACACATCCTCTGATTTTTAAGGAGAAAAAAAGGAAAAGAAAAAGGAAAAGCTTTGTTGCATTGTGCAATTACTATTGTCCTATTGTTATCTTTAGAGATGGACAAAAAGCAGTAAGGACACCCTTCTGCACACACGCAAATGAGGAAAACAGATTTGTTTTGACAGGCTATTATACTACAAAAATATTTATGAATGTAAGCCGCAGCGAAGTGCATCAGTCTTAGAAAATGCAAACCTGGTATACTATATTTGTTAATGTTAAGGAAGGCATGAAGAAGTGAATAGAAAAGATTTTCTTTTTTTTGCTAAATAGCATGTAGCAGGATAGCCTAGCAAGTTACTATTGAAAGGATTTCTTAAATGTCATAATTTTCACAAAATTATAATATTTCCTGCATACACTGTGAAGTGACCACCCTTTATTTTGCAATCAGAGAGCAGAGCTGGCAGAACTGAAGTGGTTTGGCAGCTGCAGAGATGAAACTGAACTGAACAAACAGTATCTTAAGTGATGCTTGGATAGAAGAATTTGGAAACAGTTCAGCTTTTTTTTTTTAAATTCATTTAAATGTGTGAATCCTGCTTGTTAAATTCTTGGGATTAATTTCTATATATATGGCACAGTAGTTATTACACGAATAAGGAAGGAAAAGTATAAAAGTATTAGAATAAATTCCTGTTGCAGAAAAAGTACATCTCTATTTACAGAGGGAACTATAGTTAACACATACATGTAACAACATACAATTCCGGCAATATTTTCACATACCAAGTTACCAGGAACAATCACTTCTCGTTTCATTTATTCCTACTGAGTGACACAGTTCTGCATAATAAAGACATCTCTTCCTATGCTGGCTAGATTTTGGATCTCTAACCACCTATATTCAGCAAAGATGCCTAGGAAGGCACGTTCAGAAATGCTTGCCTTGCGTGTGTTATCTATCAAGGGCTACAAGCAACAGCATCACCAACTACTTTGCCGAGCAACCTCCTGAATGTCATAAAGCTCATCCAAAACAAAGAAATTTCATGTTACTTTCTGCGACAGGAAATATCTAGTGTAATTCTCAGTGAATTCAGTTTCATACGGTCAAATGTCTGCACATTTTTATAGCTTCAGTGCTTCAAGTTGATCAACTTCAGTTCTTCAAAGTATGCACGCGCTGAACTTCTATGATCTCAAAGGGACAGGCACATTTCATTGCTTAAACTTCCTGTTCTACTGAGAGTATAAAGAGTAGAAAATAAAAACGCTTGCAAAGAGTATCTTTATCTCAACAATAGCTTCTCATCCAGCATGAGGTCTTCAAAGCAAATGAAGATTTTGGTTTTGCTGGCATTTGGTCACCCTAACCAAGGCAGCCAACTGGCTCTGGTTTTAATACACAAAAGCTTCTATGAGTTTTATCTTTTGCCTAGATCCTCTATATTGTTTGAAAGGAAAAAATGGGTCTTCAGATGAGGTTCATTAATTTTTAGCAGTAATGGTACGGATTTTATTGGTGTTATGGACTGCAGAGATTTTACTCATCATCTAGGACTATGTATCCAAGAATAATATGATTCTGCAATTGATAGCAATAGACATTTGCCTGTCCAAAGATGCTGGCAAATAACATAAAGTTGACATGAACCAAAAGTCATGGAAAATGCAGAGTCTATGTTTGCATTTTTTTACTTACACAAGTTAAGAAGTATCTGAGTGCCTCAAAAATATAAGTGCAGGCCCAGAAAATATACTTTATCTTGTGCTGTCTAATATAAAGTCATTGTTCTTCAAAAAACACATCTTTTTTCACTTCCTCACCATACTTTCTATCCCATCTTCTTCAATATAAATGATCCTAACTCTACATGCTTTCCTTTTTATCAAGCAGGACTCAGCAGTGATTCTTTGTATTCCAGAATGTATTCTGTGGAAGTTTTCTGTAAATTTAATTATTGTTATTTCCTTCTTATATTTTAAATTTTCAGTTTTAATTAGCTCTGTACATATTGCATCCCTTCCAAATTCAATAGCTGAAGGACAGCTATTTGATAATTTTGCTCAGGGATAATGTGCTATAATTCAGACTCAACTCTCTACATAAAAAATCCTCTCAGTTTTCGGGCCTTTGTACAATCACACACCAAAAGACAGAATCAAGAAATTTATAGCACAAACAAACAAACAAAAAAAGCAGTAGGCATCAAACAACTGATTTTGAGAAACTGCAGAAAAATGCACTGGGCTCCTGATAGTGTTAAGGCTCACATGTGGGCTTACTTTTAAAACAGATACTTGTGTCTTGTGTTTCTGCATTTCTGGGCTGTCGTGTATTTTGCCTTTTCCATCTCAGCCAAGTATATGTTATATAAGTTTGGGATGAGCAGACTGGCATATTTGCTGTCAGGGATTTCTGCTAATCCTGCCATACTCTTCTCTTTGCATGTATACATCTATTGCTTTAGTGGAGGATAATAATTTTCGAAAGGAATGTTCATTTTCAATAGCATTGCATAAAATACACTATAGCGATAATATTAAACAAAAAAAATATATAGTGAATGATACAAAATGAATAAGCAGTACTAAGCTTTTCTGATTCTGCTGGAATTAGAACTAGAACTTGTAGGGCCACATGTTGCTTTACTATACCTAAGACTGTAAAGTAAGGAGGATCCATACTCGCTCTGTCTGTTGTGCCATCAAACACTGCCAAGCACCTAAAGACAACAATGCACTACCAGGATAGCAATGGCAAATTGAACAAAATATTCTCTATATGCTCCTGCTTTAAGAAGGTGGTAATTCTCATAGCTAAGAATGATAATAATTGAGGAAATAGGGACACAATGACAAATTAGAGCACTTTACAGCCACAGAATATGGAACTGAATCCCTGGTTACATTTCTTTGCTAGAAAGCATTTGTATATTGAGACTCTATTAGCAGAAGCTCAAAGAAACTCTGAAAAAAAGAGTGGCACAAGGATCTCTGTTATACGTTAAAAGCTCATTGCTGTATTTCTTATCGTAAAGGAGAAACTGGGTTTATCAAAACTGGAATCATGACAATAGAGCTATTTTTCAGACAATGACACATAGTATAGGATAAGCTTATCATTCATTGAGAAGCCATATTACCTGTTTCATACTCCTGATCATGCCTGATCTAAAATGGCAACTGGTTAAGACTAAATCATGAACAACTTACAGCTTTCCAATTTTGAAATTATTGTTTTAAACAAATACTAAAGGAACACAAGTTCAGTGACCTGGTGTTTCTCTTTGCAAATAGCGTCCTTTGTGCATAGCCACAGCAGAATGAGGACACAGGTTTATAACACAGTTAGCAATAAAGCACTGGTGCAGACCCAAGAATTACAAATCCAAGTGACTATATGTAACAATAAAAAATCTATTCAAACCTCATTATTAGACTAACTTAATGTGTTTATAATGTCCTCTCTGCTATGGACAACAGTGATACTTTTTTCTCCCTTGGTGAATGCTCTCTCTGAGCTCCACACCCACTTCACATTTGCTTGAATTTTCTTACATTGCTGGCAAAAGAAATGTATTCTTTAAGAAGAGACTGACTGGTCACATTCCTAGGTAGGAAAAAACAACTTTGGTCTCATTATCTGGTCTCCAAACTCTTTTATTAATTCTCTAGATCCTTTGTAAAATGTGATTCATTCATATGGTGGAAAAGTTGTTGCTGTCTCCACTGGTCATTTCTGAAAAGAGTATTAGAAGCAATGATCATAAATGGGGCCTTGGTAGGCTTTCCTTTCTCTTTCATTCTAACTTGGCTACAGTTTTTATTTTCATTAAACACACATCTAACTGTGAACATACTATTTAATAGGATCTTCTGAGGAGGAAAATAAAAACCAAAAGTACTCAATAACCTCCCAACGTTTACTTAGACACTTTGAAAGATGCCTCCATTCTGAATCCAGCATTAATTATTTTCAAAGCTGTGCCAAGTTCTGTATGATTCAGCACAGTAAATATACTTCTCAGAACTGGATATTCAAAATTCAAAATCCACTCTCAGTGTTTGACAGTGGTTAAACAAATAAGATACTGACTATTATGAGTTAATATTATTCTTTGAAAAGAAAAAGGCAGTTCTTAAAGACTGCCTTAAGTTCTTAAATGTATTGTACAATGGCACAGGTATATTTACTCCACCTAAGCTCAAACCCTGCCTAATATTGGTGGGAACATAATGAGATCTGTAGTCAGTTTAGGCGATTTATTTTTTTTAGTTAGAGAAAATACAAAGTGGAAAGAGAAATCAAGGAAAATTCTATAGAAACCCAAAACAAATCTGTCTGTATATTCAAGACGGTGACCCATGTCAGTGGGATTTCATTATTTTCCTCTAGAACCACAGCTTTTTGGTTTTGTCTCTCGTGTTTAAAAGTATAATAAGTGGCCAATAATAAAAGAAAATAGCTCCGCAAGGTTGGCACCATCTGCCACTGTCATAAATATGCTTGGCTTTGTGTGTTTACTCTGTCCTCTTTGAATGAAATAAAGGAAACATGCATTTTACTTTTTTTACATATGCAATGAGCTAGTCACCTTCTCCAGGTTGCTTCATTATCTCTTACTTAATGAAGAAAACCAGTGTAGATAGTAAAATACTGGATAATACACGGCTGGCAGAGTTTCTTGAAAGTTACTTTAACAATCATTTTTGTTTAGAGGTAAATTTACTGTAGGTTTCTGTACAGTTTGTGAATATGATTATTCAAGAACTTCTGCTGTTATTGATAAACAATTATAAGAAAAATTACTTGGTACAAGGAAGACAGAACTGGTGATTTTCTGTTACATGTCATGCAAAAATGACATGTGGGTGGATGCTAACATTAAAGTATCTTTAATTAGAAGTGTTGGGACTTCCCCTCTTCTGTTTCATTTACAGTTTCTTCTTTCTTTTCTCTTTTGTTTTTGTTTTCTTTTTGCTCTCATGAGCTGTCAAATGTCAGTTTATATTAATTTCAAATTACGTAACTAACGGGCTGCTTTCTTTTATCTTCTATTAGCATTATTATAATATATCCTACAACACACATTATATAAATGTATAAGCATTGTTCGTTATCCAAATAGAGTTAACAAAGTAAAATCATGACTAACTCATTGTACTAAATGTTCAGAAAAGTAAGATCCATTTCACCTTTAATTTAATATTAGTGGAGACAGTGCTGCACTAAGCATGAAACAAATTCTGCAATATTAACAGAAGAACTATGTCTAAAATTACAAATGTATTAATGTATTAGGATGATTTCTCTTATATCACTGCACTGTGCACAGCAATTTTTTTAAATTCATTTGAAAGCTGTTGAAATATACATCAGTTCTACCTACTAGAATATATAGAATGCATTTATGCTAGTGTTATCATGGACTTTGATTTATCAAGCAGCATCATTTCAGGCAAAGATTTTAAAGGTCTGGCACTATTCCCATCAGTTGCATTGTAGAAAGTACTGCTTAATAGCTTTTAAAGGCAAAAATTCAAGACTAAATTTGGGATTGATTTCATGACCCTTTTAGTTCAGGTTCTGCAAAACTGAATACATCGTTTAAAATTTGAATCCTTGCAGAGTGGAAGTTAAAACAATTCACACGCTTCTTTTTGTCTATCAAAGGAATGAATTGCATACTTCAAAATCTTAATAAGAATCCTTTATCCATCATAACAATGGAGTATCTTTAAAAAGACAGGAGTCTTTTGCAAAATAATTAATTTAGGAACCAATCACATGACCTTTTTAACTGCCTTTAGGATAGCAATAAAACTGGCTCAGTCTGCCAGTCTCAATAAGGAAAAGAGAGAAAACACCAACTTTTTCCCTTTCCTCTAACTATAAACAGCATTGTTTATATGCTCCAAGATCAGTCGAATCCTACTTGACCTCAGACATTGTACAATAAAAGATAGAGAGAATTGTCAAACTAAATGCTAAAAAAACCCTGTAACTTGTGTCTTACCTCATAATTTTTCATTTACATTTTTCTAGCCTTCATAATCACGACTTCTTCCTTATGAGTGGATTTTGAGCTGAAATTTTCAAAAATTGGGCACATTTTAGTAAGTCTATATTATATGTGCCTGAAAATGAGCAGTCAGTAGGATGATAAAATTCAGTGGAACATACACAGTGACGACTGTGGAGCACATCATTTAGCATCTCTTCCAGTGACCTATGGAATTATTAATGTTTTTTTGAAAATGGCATCTTCTTACCCAACTAGATATTTTTTTAGTGATGTTCTCAAGAGTTGTTTCAAAGACTGTAATCCTGCAAATATTTAAACAAATGTCTTAATTTCATTCCATATTGTTCACCAGTGTTTACATAAACCAATGGAACTATTCATGACTGGGTCCTAAATCTTTACAAGTTTTACAGTTGTAATATTTTTAATATTAATTAGTGAAATTGCCATACATAGACTTTATACTTGCAAATATATTAGCTAGATTTCTAGCTATTTAGATGGGGCTCACATGTTTCTTATTACAAAACTGTCTCCGCCACAGCTATTCCATGGACAAACTCATAAAAGCCAAAACCTTTTTCAAATCTTGCTTTACAGATTAAATCCTTAGTGTCAGCTTTATTCTGCATGATCAATCCCTTATATTTACTTTAATCTATGTATTTATATCTTGTACAAGTATTTGTATCACAAAAAAATCTTAACTTAAGAAAATAATTAGAAGTTGTTGAAAAATGTACTTATCACCCTCCAACACTTTATCACTTCTACTTAGCATCTATCTTAAGGCAGCATTCAATCAATCCAATTAGAGCTTCCACATTTGCAACAAAAGCATTGCATTAAGATATAGCGCAATTTTGACAAACAGACTGCTTGTTTATAGCTCCAGATCTAAAAAGAATGGCTTGTTCTAGTTCTGATCATTACCTGATTAGCCCTATTAAATTTAGAAATAGGTTTCTGCAACTCCATATGGTTCTATCTCATAACCCCCATTACTTACTGTAATAATTTTTAACTTTAGATTGCCATCCTCCTACAGTTTCATTTGCTGTATTTTTGATCCATTACTACCTGAATATCATTACAGACTTTCCTATGTGGCACTTCAGTAATATAAATTATCCTCCGGTAGGGGTGATGATAAATGAATTTCAGTTTTCATGATTATGTAGATAATGTAGCATGATGATGAATCTAGAAGAATATGCTAAAGTGGTCACTGTTTTCTAGTCCTTGGAAGACTGCAACAAAAGCTTAACTGGAGGGGTAAATTATGGTAATAAAGAGGAAGGCTACATTTTCAAAGTTACTACCACTTCAAAGTCTCCCTGACAGAGTCATCTACTCTGTATCTGTCATTTTAGAGTCTATTTAATTGCTTTCAGGTTTGCTACTGACTCTCAGCAGATTTAATTTGTATGTAGGGTTGATTTTCACAGCAAAATGAGACCACAGTTTGATAATATATTATATTCAGCAGCATTATTGGCTTAACATATCCGCTTTCTAAAAGAGGCAAATTTGCCTTATAACATAACCCACAATCAACTGCATTGGCATGACTGAGAGATCAGTAGGTGGTGCAGGAGCAGAAGCAGGAGCAAGTGATGGGATTTGGTGGGGGTCAGAAATCAAGCCCAAGGCAACCGATGCTCAAGTTACAGTCTCAGCTGTGATGATAATATGAACTACTGTAATCTGCTTTTGTTATTCATGTTACCTAACAGAAATGCAATGGCATGGGTCCTATCCTCCAGCAGAAAATAGAAAACAACATCCATGGGGATTTTGGGTGGCTAACACATACTAACACTTGTTCGGCTGTATTTTCACTACTATTGTTACTTCTGCAAACTAGCATTTATGGTAACAAGAACTACCTTCTTTTCACTACATAAATCCTTGTGTTACATCAAGCTTATAAATTGTTTGGGATTTCTAAATTTTTCTAAAAATACAGTAAGAGTGATAATAATTAGTACTTCAGGCAACAAACGATTACTGACTACTCTTGTTTCTTACTGCTCAGCATGTCTTGGTTTTTAACAAATAAACGACAGCATAAGGAAGGAGAATGAATTCACAGTGCAGTCATAAACTGTACACTTCTTACATGAATTTATGTAAAAGAGAAGTTCCTTAAAAATGCAGATATAAGCATTTTTTAAATTAAGCACACTTTTTAAAGTATGAGTTTTATATGGATCAAAACGTGTCTTGGTATTTTTAATCTTAGACCAAATGATTAAAGATATTTTGACAGGAATGTTTCAAGTGTGAAATCCTCCACATAATATCTCAACAATCTCTACTGAGTTAAAAAAAATGATTTCTGTAATTTAAGATGTGCAATATTAAACTTCATAGTGACAAAATCATTATAGATACAAAGATCTCTAGATGAATACTGGCAGCAGATACTTTTGTCAATATTAAAGATACAACTAGTAAAATAATTTTTATATGAAAATATAACTATTTATAAATTAAAATCTTCTTTTTCACCACAGGAGAGTTTGCACAAAAATCTTATGTCAGCCACCTCTTTGTTCCTTTTTTCTACCTCCTGTAATGTGACTTGCTCTTTGGCTTATTCTTTTTAAACCAACATTATAATACAAATAAATTTATATGGTATTTTCATGTTACATGCAGCAGTCATGCGTTTATAAGAATTTCTAAAATCATGTCATAGCTCTCAAATCATATCCAATTAATCACATGTTTAATGATTTTGCTTTGATTTTACAGTTTATTGCATCGTCTCTTCTATAAAAATCTTTTGATGTTCTTAACAATAATGGGAAAAGCATAACTGAAAGTGAAGACACTACGACGCTAAAACTAAGAGATTCTGAGCAGAGCATTTCTTTGCTGTGTGCCTTCTCATAGTTCCATACTGCCAAGAAAAATCACAGCTAAGTACAGGTAAACGCAAATTTCTAAATGCTTACTTCCAAAGGAGAGAATGTATTCAACATGTTTTTTTTAGAATGATGATTCATTTCAGGTAAGATATAAGAGGAATGAATACAAGGATTGAATTCTAGCATCAGATAGAAAGGAATTTTAAGATAACAATCAAAAGAATGACTATGGGTATGTGAAACATTTGTTTGCAAGATACAATGATGTTTTAAGCACATACCTAGTGCTTTCTCCACATGCTGAGTAACCAGGCTAATTAAAAAGCCCATACAGCTCTTGTTAAAATCTGTTCAAATTTTTGGAGCACCTGTTATAACAGAATGCCCACAGACTTGATAGTTTAGAGCCAAGACACCTGCTACCTTATGTCTCACAGTATGTTCAGTTTTATACTGATAGTAAAAAAAAAAATCCACTTTCTGACATTTAACAATCTCATAAATGATAAGAAATAAATTGCAAAATTTCATAATTTAACCCTTGATTGTCACTTCTCTTTACCTATAGCTTCTTGTGAGCAGGCAAGACAATGTGTACTTTTGCAATGATCTGATTTCTTTGTTGTTGAATTTATTGTATGTTTTACTACACTGAGCACAGTGCGTAATTCTTCCTATGCTTTGTTCCATAAATTTTAAGGGTATGACTAATATATAACTAAATATAGTTATCTGGGAAAGGGAATGTGCTTCATACCTGCAATAAAATCCCGCTAGTCTGTATTTCTGTTTATTTGAACTGGACTTTCTTCTCTGTTACTGATAAATGAATAAAATGCACTGACAAAAAAAATACATTTTATTCCAAAACTTTGTTTAAATATGATTTGAGAATATTAATAGAAACGTACCTCAGCACACAATTTTTTTTAATAAACATGCATAAACACTGATCTCTCTAGAGAGGAAGTACATGCCAAAAAAAGGAATGAGTTATTAATAAGCAGTTACCAACAGGTGTAAAAAGTAGTGAAAGATTTAGTAAAAAAAAAAATCATTAGCACAACAATAGCCTTGTGATAGCAGCTCAAACCTTGTCAAAATCTATGTATATGGCTAATTTTACACGTATGTAAATACAACCTGTGAATATCTGCAGGATCATGACCATCACCTTTTGTAGGTGTCTGAGTCATCCTGGAAACACTTTATGTAACTGATTTCATTGGGAACATCTACAGATTCTGTAAGAAACTATTGTACTTATGTAACCATCTGGTTCATTCATAATTTAGTATTTAGACACAGGGAACTCCACAAGCACCTCTTTAAGTCAGCTTACTTTGGCATTCTGCAGCTTCGATCTATAAAATATAGATTTATATATTTTTTCATACAATAATGTTTTAGGTATATTGAAGAACAGAAATACAAACCTCTCCAGCGCAGAACTGCATTTTCTTAGATGAAGGTTTGAGGCCTCACACATTGAATACTCTACCAGACATCAAGGTATTCCCATATTAGAACGTACTACAAATTCGGAGAAGAACGTGAAAAAACACCCAAGGGAAGCACGTCGTATACCTTTATTTCTGTAAGTTAACATTTCTACTGCAGTACAAGTTAAACCTGGGCCTTAAAGCACAACATAAGAATGAAAAAAATATAAAAGAACAGAACGTGAAGCAGAAATGACAGAGTAATAAAACAATAGCACAGTTCTTTGACAAGTTGATTTAAACCACCCATAACACTGTAAAAGTACTCCCAGAGAATACTTTGTCAAGAATAATAACATAATACCGGAACAATTACTTAAGTTCTTTAAATACTTCTTTGTATTTCTAATTTCCTTTTCACATAGCTTTTCTATGTATTAGAAGTAGAAATGCTGATGTTTTAACACATCTCATTTCTATTTAGAATTTCTTTTAGCTCAAGTCAGAAAAATTAATTCTTAACAGATATTAAAATTCCTTGCAAGTTCTGTAAACTGTTGTGGGAATGGTATTTTTTCCATACTCTGCCTATTGATTTGCCTTTCAGATAAAACGCAACAAGAAAGCAGGTGATAAGCCTTTGTTAATGCCTCTGGGATGAAATGCTGGAGCTACAGAATACTGTTGATAAACAGATTTTGAATTAATTAGTTCTGCATAATTATGTGAGTTACCAAGTCTTAAAATTGAATGCAACTGGTCTTCATACATTTGTTTATGCACCTCCTGCCAGCCATGAAAAATGTTTTTATTTTTGAAAAGAACATGAATTTAAAAACCTAATTTTAAACAAGGTAATAATAAAATATTCTTCTACTGTAAGATGGCATATGGCAGAAGAAATATTAATTGCAGTTATTTTTGTTGAATTCCAGAGGCACACAGGACAGCTCTGTAAAATTCAGGTCAATCTGTTGGCAAACAAAAAGATGGTCTCTGTGCTGGTAATTTTTTCAATATATGTAGTAAATTCACTTTGCCTTTTGGGCTTTACATTGATAAAGTGGGCCACTAGACCTCTGAACTGAAGGGAATTGAGAGAGAGGCACTCGGTACTTCCCTGTGTCCGCTTGAAAGTCATGGATTTGAACTACCTCAGACAGAAGCAGTTCTAAAACATTAAAGCTATATCCCTCATATTGCTTTGAAAGTTTAGGTGCTTGGGATTTTTGGTGTTTATTTATTTTTCTGCTAAAACCTGATTTTAAAGCTCAGGATGACTCTTGCCAAAGCTTAGAAGGCTGTTAATATACAAAACAAGAACAGAAAGCCGTATTTTTAACTATAATCTGCATTTTAAATTGCTCTTTTCCTGTTTTTCTTTTTTTGTGTGTCAAAAAACCAAAAAGCTGAGCAAAAAAGATCCTTGCGTTTCCACCTGAAGATCTTTGATTTTGCTGGAGGACTTCTTACAAAATTTGCTTACTCTCTACACTGTTCAAGGGACATCCTCTCCTGCTGGCCAAATATTACACATTGCAACTAAAACTTCCTTCAGTTAATTGTTCCAATATCAGTGTCCTGTGATATCAACATTTCACCAGTTCTCCAATTCCGGACAAGTCCTTGGGGGAAGATAAGACTGACATTCTTAAAGGCTCTAAAGGGCAGTAATACATGCAAGACTGATTCAATTTTTCTTCGCAGCTTATTATCTGTGAAACTCTTTCATCTCTTATTCTAGGGGGAAGCACATAGGACGTGAAGTCTTGGCAGATATAAGCAAATTACATTATTTTAAATATTTAATTTTTAAAGTGTATATATACAAATTAGATTTCCACTAATAACTAGGATTTAAATCCTGTATGTTGGAACAGAATTTCAGTCGAACTTCTTTCATACATCAGAGGAGCACAGTCTTTATTTGAGCCTGCAAAATCTCAAACAAGTCAAGGAACAAATGATACGAACAACCATAACAAGGCATTTAACATCAGTAACCACGTCAGGCAGAATTTGACCAATACACACGCACAGCGTATCAAGAAAGCAGCAGTGTTGTTTTCAAACAAATGCAAAGAACAAAATCATGTCATTTGTGGTGAAAAATTTTGACAAAATGTTATATGATAGAATTGTGGATTCATAGAATCATAGAATGGTTTGGGTTGGAAGGGACCTTAAAAATCATCCAGTTCCAACTCGTCTGCCATGGGCAGGGACAGGTTCCATTAGATCAGGTTGCTCAAAGCCTCATCCAACCTGGCCTTGAACACCTCCACAGATGGGGCATCCACCACTTCTCTGGACAGCCAGTTCTATAGCCTCACCACTCCCACAGTAAAAAAGTTCTTCCTAATATCTAATCTAAATCTCCTGTCTTTCAGCTTAAAACTGTTAACTCTCATCCTGTCACTATGCTCCCTGATAAAGAGTCTGTCGCCATCTTTCTTGTGGCCCCGCCTTTAAATACTGGAAGGCTGCTATAAGGTCTCCCCGGAGCCTTCTTTTCTCTAGGGTGAAAAAGCCCAACTCTCAGCCTGCTCTCATATGCAAGATGCTCCAGCCATCTGATGATCTTTGTGGCCCTCCTTTGGACTCACTCTAACAGATCCATGTCCTTCCTGTGTTGAGGACTCCAGAAATGAACACAACACTCCAGGTGGGGTCTCACAAGAGCAGAGTAGAGGGGGAGAATCACCTCCCTCAACCTCCTGGTCATATATCTTCTGATGTAGCCAAGGATATGGTTGGCTTTCTGGGCTGCAAGCACATATTGCCAGCTCATGCTGAGCTTCTTATCCACCAACACTCCCCAAACCTTCTCCTCAGGCCTACTCTCAATGCAATCTCTGCCCAGCTTGTATTTGTGCTTGGGGTTACCCCAGCCCAGGTGCAGAACCTTGCCATTTGCCTTGTTGAACTTCATGAGGTTCACACAGGCACACCTCTCATGTCTGTCAAGGTCCCTCTGGATGGCATCCCTCTCCTGCAGTATGTCAACTGTGCCACACAGCCTAATGTTGTCAGCAAACTTGCTGAGGATGCACTCAACCCCACTGTTGATGTCTGACAAAGACGTTAAATATCCATTAACTAAGAAACACAGTCAGAAGTACAGCTTTTCTGTGGATGCCTTCCCACCCTATCTCATATTCCCAGCTCTCCTTTTCTTCTAATCTCACTACATTTCCTTCTCCAGTACACAATTGTCCCACTTACTCCAGCTGTTGCTTCCTTTTTCATTCAATTCTTCCCAAGTATTTTCTCTCCTTTTTTTCATGAGGACACTAGATGTTATATCTGAATCAAAAACATCATAAAAGGAAGCTGGCTGCAGTCAGTACAAAGAAAACGTGCTCATCTCAGTCCACAGTGTACTGGTTTGCAACGCGAAGAGTCATTGTCTGAATGGTAGTTTGGTCATCACAAAGAGATGTGATGCCAGAATCAGCACAGATTTAGTTGACTTCTGGATTAAGATGTATTCAAATATTTAAACCCACCAGAATGCTTCAAGGGCTTAAAACTAGACCAGAAACAGGATGATTTTCTCAAATAAAGTTTATTTCATTCAATTTAAAAGGAGAAAATTATGTACTTTTCCCCTGGATGAATTCTAAAAAATGATTGTTGTTCGGAATTTTTTTCTAAACAGTTGTGAAAATCTGGAGTGAGGAAGATCCTCACTAACTAAGTTAAATCACTCTCAGTTAAGAGTATGAAAAATTGTAAGCAACTAGAAATAGATCACATACAGGAAGGTTGGGGTGAAAGTGATTATTAGGCCAGAATTATCAGCCCTATTTATTTGAAGAAAATAATGATTCTGGTCTCTCCAGTGTAGAGGCATCACAAAATAAATAACTTAATGAGAGCTATAGATTTGCCAAAGAGATAATTTTTTTGTGAATTTGCCAATTCACAGAGCTGAATTCACTCCGTCTAGCCTTGTGTAGCTCTTATTTGTAGAACTCCCCTGCTCTGCGACCAAACGTACCAGATGTAAGTGGCCCACCTCATCTATGGGGACACCCCAGTAAGTCTGCAGATGACACCAAATTGGGTAGGAGTGCTGAACAGCTGGAGGGAAGGAAGGTTCTACAGAGGGATATGGTCAGGCTGGATCAATAGGCCAAGGTCAACGGGATGGAGTTCAAGAAGACCAGCAGTAGGGTTCTACACCATGGCCATAACAACCCCTACAGGTTTGGGGATAAACAGCTGGAAAGCTTCCTGGTGGAAAAGGACCTGAAGGCATTGGTCAACAGTGGGCTGAATATGATCGAGCAGTGTGCCCAGGTGGCCAAGAAGGCCAGCAGCACCCTGGGTTGAATCAGAAATAATGTAGCCAGCAGGAGTAGGGTCATGCCCCTGTACGCCGCACTGGTGAGGCCACACCTCAAATGCTGTGTTCAGTTTTGGGCCCCTCACTACAAGGACATAGAGATGCTGGAGCGTGTCCATGGAAGGGCAATGAAGCTGGGAAAGGGATTGGAGAACCAGTGCTATGAGGAGCAGTTGAGAAAACCGGGACTGTTTACTCTGAAGAAAAGGAGGCTGAAGGGAGACCTTATTAGTCTCAACAACTGCCTGAAAGGAGATTGTAGTGAAGTGAGTGTTGGTTTCTTTCTCACAAGTAACAAGTGACAGGACAGGAGGAAATGGCCTCGAGTTGTGCCAAAGGGAGGTTTTGATTGGATATTAGGAAAGTGGTGTAGATGTGGTGTTTAGGGAAGTGGCTTAGTGGTTGACTTGGCAGTGTTAGGTATATGGTTGAACTTGATATTCCTAAAGATCTTTTCTAACCTAAACAATTCTGATTCTGTGATCCCCTACTTTCTAATCTTTCTAGAGAAGCTGTGGTACTTCACTAAACTACAAAACAGTTTTTGCTACTTAGCAGGACTTTGTGCTCAATGAAGTCATACTAGAAGGCAAATTTCCCAGCAGCATCTTAGTATTAGAGGTTTTTTGCCCCTTGCTGACTTGCTCAGGTCAACTGCTGTACTCAGCACTGAATCATATGACTCTGATATATGAGATCTTGGGCATAATGGGAAAAAACAAACTTTATGAGATTTTAATAGCCACTTCCAAAAAGTGAATGCATAGTACCCCAGTTTTACTTTCAAAAAAAATGGGCTTTCCAGTCTTCAGAGCAAACTACTAGGACCTAGTGATCTTTGTTACTTTGTCTGGTAGCAGAACAGATTTGCACTTTAATGCGGGTGATAGTATTTGTTATTCAGTGAGATAAAAACATTGCATACTTGGTACATTTTATGCTCTGTAAGTACAGAAGCTGGACATTCCATCAAAGAGATTTCATTTTAAAATTAAAAAGAGCTAAAAAAAAAATCCACCGAAGTTCATTTTTATGCTATACATCAGCAAATACAATTCAATTTCAACTTTATAGAAAATTTCCACATTGTAAATCCAACACATTTTATCTAATCAAAAACATCCTCTAATACTAGGCATTCTTAATTATTTGTTTTCGTATTTTGCATTTATTACACTCAGAACATATGCAACACTGTGGTCTTCTGCAACATATCTGAAAATCAGTTAAATTCTCTTTTCCAAAATCCTGTGAATACTCATATGACTCATATGGACATCAGTTAATGAGACTAAATTCTTAAATTAGAATTAATGATATGTCATAGTTAGAAAAAAATATGAATTAATTAATTCTTAAATTAATGAAATAGCAATTTTTATTTCATGGCTCAATTTACATCATATTTCAGAATATAGTTCACCCCATTTCAACAAAGTTGGTCTTCAAAAGTATCATTGGCTTGAAGTGGCTAATACTTTTTCACATGCTTTTTGAGTTGCCTGAAATGGCTGTAATGGGATTATATATTGGGTTGATAAGAGTGACGTATCCATTTGTTAGACTTAATAAGAATTTTATAAAATTATATACTAGAATATATTCTTCTGCTGTCTTAGTATGTGAATACAAAAGACACTTTGCGCAGGTCCCCAGAGTGGCTTCAGCACTATATTAACCTAATTTCTCTGCTGTTATGTGCTGTGGACTCAGAATATATTCATGGTTAGGCCTGGGCTGGATTTGATATGTAGATAAAAAACATACAACAGTCAGGCTGAATCAAAGGCAAGAACTGGGCACAACAAGGGAAGCATCAGTTCAGAGCAAAGAACGGTCAAGTTAAAATACAAGGCCCCATTTGCGTTCTTAAGGGTCCACATTCCTTGATCCAAAGGGGAACACCAAAAAGATACAAAGACGCCAGTCAAGTCAACTGGAAGAGTCCAAGGTGGGGAACAAGGAGAAATGGAACAGATCCAGGAATGATGATCACCAGTAGGAAATGAAGATAAAAGACTAGGTCAGAGTCTGGATTCCACAATTAGGGCTGAAGAGAAATCAGAAATGGACCAAGAGGAATATCTGTTTAGATCAGTTTAATTTCTGCTGAATAGCTGTGAGGTTTGAGCACAGATGCTTGAGCTGCTACGATTCTCACCAACCACAAGTTTCTAGGAACCAGTAAAGATATTTATAAGCAAGAACCTGACTTGAGAGAACTTCGGAATTTAGGAACTTTGAGTATCTAAGCTTCTAACAAGGTGTAGAAGGAAAACACCTAAAATGTAAAACCATAGATTTTTAGACAACCAGGAAGGTACTTTCACTTATGTAAGCGTGCTGTCCCTTCCTTCATTATTTCACTTCCATTGTGGGAGCTGCGTATGGTAACAACAGTTTCGGTCAGCTTCCAGTTCTTAGAGCTCTCTGAGAACTTAGGTGGCTAGTAGATACAATATACTAACATAAACATCAACATTAGTAGTGATGTATCAAGTCCTGAGAACTCAATATTGCTGTTAGGAGCTAGATCCTTGGCAAAGACACATCTCAGTACACAGTGCACACTGGCAGTAGCTTGCTCATGTGTTGCTTCCTGCACAGAGGCAAACCAAGTGGGAGAGCAGTGGTTTCCGGGGACAGTACACGTTAGGCAAGGTCCCAGCACATCCCTTCCTATCTTCTGTGAGTTAGAACAAGGAAAGTGATAAGAATAGGTATGTGGGAGGTGGGCAAAATGCGTTATAGTTCTACTTTAGTCACAAATGGATCATTCAAGCCAGTGTGCCTTTACAGATATACAGTTTTGCATTGTGCAGAAAATAGCAACGGGAGGCTTAAAGTACTGCAAAAACTAGCAGTGTTGCCAAATGTGGGCAATCCTAAAATGGGCAGGTGTCAAGGGGTTCTGCATGTTCTCAAATCATGGTGGTCACCATGTTGATCTGATCTGCTGGGTTTTTTTCTCCCTGAAGTTTTCTCTTACAGACACACAAAATAAAACAAACAGAAAGACCCCAACACATTGATTAATGACTTGCAGTTCAGTCTTCCCTTGAGCATCTATCTGAAGCTCATCTGAACTACATCTGAAACGTGTTTCTTAAATTACATTTTGAGGGGCGACTGTAAATTTCAATTTTTGAAAATGGGAGAAAAGGTAAATCAATTCTTCTGAACTATACTGATCTCCCACTAGTCAACAATTTGCTCACAGTAATTGGAGCCAAGCCAGAACATTTTACGTTCTAGAGCTATTGCAAGTGCAGGAGACTTCTTTCTTTACTTTGTAAAATAGCTTTTTAAAAGTCTATTTTCTGCTTTGATTTTAATAGTAAATCTAGATAAATGCTGATTTATACTGTGTGCACAAACTAGAAGTCTGCTATTCACTGAAAGATGATGGTATTATACATGAGTAAAGAACATTGCAGTGCAGAGTGAATTATTTGGTGCTGAAGAATTATCTAAATTAATTTGAGAACTTAACCATTCATTATTGGCCAAAGGAAAAGCAGGAGAAGGCGAAGATGAGGAGAAAAAAGAATTTTTACAGGGTCACATGGAAAGTTAATCCTGGTACTGGATAGCAATAAAGAGTTTTCCTTTAAAAAAAAAAATATTTCTAGCCTGTGGTGATGGTATGACTACACAGGCTTTTGGTTTCTCAAAATTACAGCCCTAGCATATCTAACTATCTATAAAAATTACCCATAAAACTCTGTTGGACTACCTAACTGAATCTTGTTGAAGGGAGCTTGCTTTTTTCTTCTGAAAACCTCACTGAAGTAAGAGCTACTGAGTAACAAACTCAACGTTTAAACCTTGTGATGCAGAAAAACAGTATCAGACTTCCATGCTGCTTTCTGAAATCTGCATTAGAAAGGCAGACTTGTGCAAGATGAATAAGCAATTTATATCTACTCAATATCTAAATCTCACAGTTTAGAGTACAAGATCCAGTGGGCATTCATCACAGGTTAAATTTCTCCTGAGGGTCAGTAACACACTGGATTCAGTTCTTATTTAGTCTGTCTGCAGAGGTATTTTCACATTTATTTCTAATTCATGACTGGTTTTCAGCCATACATTTGAAAAGACCCTTGCTCACCTGCTATACTGACACTGAAAGCAGAGCCTGTGTGAATCTTTAAGCCGTGACAGACTGATTACGGAAACCTTTGTATTGGTTGAGCTTTCAGTAACTGTTTTGCCCAACTTGAACTTGTCTGAATACACACTGGCAGCTAAATGCAGGGTATGACTGAAAACTTTTGGAAAAATTTTCAGAGCAAATTCAAATCATCGGTATTGTCACAGGTAGCATTAAAATATGAACGTCATTCTAATGGCTATCATATAAAAATAATATATGTATATAAAACTGCAGCTCAGTTCAGAACTCAACATTAAAAAGGGCACCTTAGGGTATGTTTACAAGTATGCCCTGTTATATGCTACATTTAGGAAAAATCACAGTAATTACTTAGCAAAGACACAGAATTGTTTCAGACCTCTGGGTACACAAAATACCTGCTTCTTGCAATAAGACTACCTTAACTCGATTCAGAAACCAAAATAGTTTCAGGTGTTTAACCTCATGGACTTGAAGACATAACAACACAACAAATCAAAGTTGAACCATCTCGCAATGTAAACAAGATCAGCGTATGTCTCAAACAGCCAAAGTCTGAGGGACACTTCTATTTTAGAACTCATTATTTACTTAGGCTAAAGAATGTGTTTAGCACTTTACAAAATGGAAAACAAAAAGTTCTTATTTCGAGATAAGCAGCACATAAACCTTAGCAGCTGAAAAACAAAATAGCTGACAAAGAGAAGATTTGAAGTACCACCTGCCTAATACTATATTCATTATTTTTTTGGCAGAATTTATTTCAGAATCAATGTGAATTACAATGATGTAAAAATTACAGAGTTACCCTCCTACTTTGTTAGCATGATTACTACTTCATTTCTTATTTATGTTATGACAGTGCACTAGAGGTCTCAGCCTTTGAGAGTCCATGTTCTTTACAAAAACAGAAAACAACACTGGCTGCCCCAAAAATTTTAATTTGATTTGAAGAAACTGTGAAGAGAGAAAGAGAATCAGAAAATGAGGGTCATTTATTTGTGCAGACAGAGGGGAAGTACTAGTATACATAAAGGTATTCAGTATGTGGCTTCCATTTTCATATGACCATGATTTCTATGCAGAATGTGCTTCTGTTTCTTGTAATTAATTTCTTGTGAGGAATCCATCTTTGACAGGTTTTGGGAAGGATTTTTGGTTTGGTTTGGTTTGGTTTGGTTTGGTTTGGTTTGGTTTGGCAGGGCTTTTGTTTATCTGCGATTATTCTTTGAATTCTTACTGATGTAAAGAGGTACGTTATTTCTCTCTGCTTTTTATGTCATATACGTGTACATTTCTAAATGTTTTGTACACAAAGTTAGCCTGTAATTTTGAGGGAAAGTTAATCCAACATATTACAGAGGAGACACATGCAAGGATTTCATTAATCCTTTTGTTTCCTGTTTAATTTAAAGGAAAATTAATTCAGACAGAATGTCTAGAGTTGATCTTTGGGTTGGGGAAAAACATGATTATTATTCATGCAGCAGTGTTTATTTCCATCTGTCACCATAGCAGTTCTTGTAACAACTTATTGTACAATTAGTTCAATAGCCTTTCTGTTCCTTTTGTATCACTGCAACATGGAACTCCCTTATTTCTCTAATGTATTCACTGTCCACATTTAACTACCCATAACTAAACGTATTTTGAAAGTTTTTGTGGTATGCTGATTATATTTCCTATGTAGTTTCTAATACTAAACTCCTAAAAACTTTTAGAAGCTACATATACACAATACACACAAGGTGAATTGCGACAGCAGGAACCATGACCATGTTTAGAATCTAATCAAACAGTTCTTACATCTAAAATCAAAAATAAATTTTACACCCAAAGAACTTTTAGGTATTTCTTCATGAAGATATGAAGGCTCGTATTTCATCTTCAGGGAAGTGGCTGAGCTCCTTCAGATCAGCAGCTTTAGGAGGCTTCACCAGGAAAAAAAATGCATAGGCCTTGCAGTCCTTCACAATCCCACAGGCTTAACAGGAAATTTTACAGCAGAGAGAAGACATACATGAAAAGTTTATATTTACAGAACCAGTAGACAGCCACTTACCAAAAAAATCAACTGAATGAAATGTTATGGGGAAAGGAAGGGAGAAGTATAAGTGGAGGGGAGAAAGAACAGCAGACCAACTGGCTTGATATCATCTACACAAGAAAAGACCTGCGGTCTTGCTGAGCATGTTGAATGAGTCAGCAGGGATGCGTTTGTGGTGATGAAGGCTGTATTAGCAAAGGCATAGCTGGGAGGTTTGGAGAAGAGATTTGGCACTGCGAAGGGCTGCACAGAGAAGCCATGGAATTCCCTTTTTTTTGAGATTTTTGAAACTCAACTGTATGAGTTCCTCATACAGGAACTGGATCAAACTTTGAAGTTGAGCCTGTTTTGAGCATGAGGTTGGGCTAAGTCTTCTTCAGAGGCCTCTTGCAACTTCAATTATTTTTTGATTCCAAGTATAATGCTATAGAGGTGCATCGTTTTTCTTCATCATATCTCATCTTTTTGGCTAGATAGGTTTGATTAATAGTTCCACCCCAGAAGAGAAAATATTAACTTGAGAACTGACTTCATCAGTTCTGTTCTTAATTTCCAGCCCATGTATCTCTAAATATCTGATATTCAGAGGATAATTTCCTGCAAAATCTATCCCACAGAATTACAGAGAAAAAAAGTATAAAAATGTACTAGCCAAGGAGGAATGCTGTATTTCTACATTTTAAAACATGAGCAAAATGTTTTTGATATAAATGTTTCATATTATCACACTAGGCCATGAGATCCACTTAAAAATCTGTTTGAAATACATAAATACAGAACAAGTGGGGAAAAACAAGCAGTTGTGACTGCCACCCGGTAAAAAAAATAAAGAGATCAAGGACATGCATGGCCTGTGGAGATGCAGAGGAACAGATCAAATGAACAGATACGGATATTTCAAAAGCTTTTATTTCACTAAAAAATTACAGAAACCCGTTCGTGAGTGTTTTACTGCTGCTTATTACTTCTCATTGTAAGGTTAAAAAAGCACCTATCTGCCATTCTGAAATTTTAAATGGTCTCTGAACATACAATTCAACTAAAAATTTTATATCTCATAGCACAAATCATAGCATCAAAGTACCAAAGACCACAGAGTTTTACAGTTTTAAATGTGTAATAAGTTGTACATAGATGAATAAAAACATGTTAGTATTATTCATTCGGTGAGATACATTCTAGAAAGAGTAAGAGGTTTCTAAGTAACTGATCATCACTGAAACAGTCAGAAAAGAACCACATTAACAAGAAATAGCAAAAAAAACTTGTTCTGATTTAAAATATTTTTCATGGTTATCTGCATTTAAAGCATTGTGCAAATAATAGTAGTTGTAACCAGTATTCCTCAGCTTCTGCCAGTATTTCTGGTCAGTCAGCTTTTCCTGAACTGACCTCATCCTCACTCAGTGTTTGAGAAATAGTCCTTAGTTAGTTCCTCAGATGAATGCCTATGCGATAGGTATGACGTTCTCCTCCTCTCTCTATCATAGGACAGAACACGACATCTTAAGCTGCAGCATACTGCTGCAAAGACATTTCTATTTGTTTAGTTCAAAACAATTCAAAACGCATGATCTAAAATCTAAATATGTTGAGAGATGAGAGAAACTCAAATAAAAATAGGCATGCCAATAGAATATATATATATATATCTTAACTAAAAAGGCTTTCTGCATGCTGTAAAATGAAGATAACCAGTGTTTTATAGGCAGCTGGTAGCCCATATGCCGGATCTACTAGATCTGAGTAGAGGGAGTTTGGACTAATCTAGTAAGCGTCATACAGGAGAAATGAGGGGACGTCCTGCAGCATTTTATTATATCAAATGAAATACCAAGAAATGTAGATATTTTGCACTCACTTGAACACATTGCTGGGAAAAAAAAAGTACCCTGACAATGAGAAACTTGACCATCATGAAACCACATAGAATTTCTTTTCGCTTCACTCTTGTTGTCAAACTTGAAACTTTTCTTATATCTTACAGGACTTCAGTTCTTTTTGCTCTTTATGTCTTTTGGGGAGTTAAGGGAGGTTGTTTAGTTGTTTTCTTATTCAAGATGTTATGGTGGTTTTAACCATTTGAAGTATAGAAACAAAGTTACTTAGAGACATGACATTTCCGAAGAAATAGGACAGCTTCTTATGAAAATCCACAGTTTGCAATAAAACATTTATCTGTTAATTATTGCCTTTGTGCAAATACATTGGGATTAAGGTTTTCTGCATAATACACCTCTTCCTACAGAAGTCTCTTTCAGCATACACCCACACATCTGACCTCCCACTCTACTTACCCACCCTCTATAGTACTTGTGCTGAAAAAAGGTTCTTTTGCAATGCTAGCAACATTCTTTTGAATACTCACTGCCCCTAAACAACAGTGTTAGGCTGAGGAAAAAAACATAAAAACCAGCTGTTAAAAGACAGTTTAGGTACTTCTGTATTGTATCAGTTAGCAGTTTTCAACAGCTAAACTTTATTGTCCATATTTACTAAACTCAAATCTGAAACTCTCTTTATCCTCTTCGACAAACTTTCAGATTTCTGACCAATCTAAATACATCACCTATCAGCTGTTTTGTCCAGTTAATCATAATGCAGTGTACAGTGAATGGTACTTCCCATTCCCAGTTATAAAATCATACAGAAAGACAACTCATATCTCAACAGCATTTTCTGATAAGGCTTTTTCACCTGAAAAAATGGATATTGCTACAACTGGACAGAAGCTTCAGGAAAGTAAGATTCATGGAAGTAGTATAATTTCAAATAAGAAGGATGTTCAGACTCTGAAATACTGATATATGGCAGTGTACCCTGAGTTAGAACACACAAATGTAGTTGTAAATCATCCTTCATGACTATTCTAATACAGAGGCACCTAAAAATCTCTAGTTCATTGAAGCTGAAGAAAAAACAGTACATAGAGTTTTAATATCCAAGCACAATCTATTGAGTGACAGATGAAGAAAGAATACCACACGTTTTGTGATCTATGTGTTTTTTTCTTTTAAAATAAATACACGTGTGTATTGCTCACAGTTTGTAAATGTAGTGTCTTCAAATTTAGCTTAACCACATAAACAAGAATGACTCACCTGGGAAAGATCACAGGATCAAAAACTTTGATAGAACTAGACTATTTGATATTTTTATTAAAGTCACAGTCCCCATGGCTTCTAAATAACTGATCTGGTTTCAAGAGAAGGTAGCGGAAATAACTGCAGAATCCAAGGGTTCATCATGAATAATCAATGAGTCTGTATCATAATGTGCCTAAAAAGGTATTTGCAAATAACAAATAAGTTCTCTAAATGTCAAACATAAAACGCTATGATGAATTGTCGTATTGAGGAGAAATAATAAACCAACAGGATTCTCTCTACAGTAGAATTTATATTTAACAGATGAATCTGAGGCCTGATGAGTGTAAAGGAAAAGTTTTCAAAAGCACATTAATTAGTCAGCAAGAGATTGCACATAGCAGGAAAACTTACTCTATAATAAATTTATAATGCCGTTATCACCTATCTTGTGAAGTCAATCATTCTGGCTTGGACACTTAATTTACAGCAGTATTTTGATGAGGAGTCTCGAGTAGGCTTCACTGGTATAGGAGAAAAAGACCTGAGCAAATCAGAAAGCCATCTGCCTGAAGGTTTTCCTGCTCGTACCAAAGGTGCATGTCAGATGGTAGTGATGATTACAGGACTTTGTAAAAACTATCTGGTTTTGAGAGGCCCAAAAAGTCAATGACAAATAGTGAACAGAATGTTGAGAATGTTTTCATTCCCTTGTGAATAAACCACAGACCTTTCTATCACAGTGAGTCCAGGAGAAGTTACCATCGTCAATATTGGTACACTGGGCATAGACAAAGAAAGCAGAGAAGGTAGCATCAAGACAGAGTATGGTACAAAGCAGGGATCATAATTATTTCTATGATTATTATTATTATTATCATGCATATTAATTTGCAAGAGGAGAAAAACACAGAAAAAATAATAATAAAGACTTATGAAAATCTATGGTTTAGGAAAAACCATCCTGTTTCTTTTGAAACAACATGTTTATAAATACATTGTTCATATACTTTAGTTAGGGATAGGAGTCGATGCGCATAATATGTGTCTTTTTGCTAGTCATCAGGAAGTTTCTCTAATCATCACAACTTTTCAAAAGATTCTTAACAAGGCCTTACACCAACAACCAATTCCTTTAGCACCACAAGATAAATCCCATCTGTGCCATGGACTTACATATGGCCAGATTACTCAAGCTGGTTCTGATTCAGTCATCTATTGTGGACAGTAACTTTCTCTCCCAAACTTTGCTGCTAGGAACAGAGACCTGAGAAGCCTGAGAGCAGACCTTGCCAATAAAAGACCACAATGTTGTCAGCCTTCATCCTCATTATTACATTATTTGCCCTGTTCATCAAGGAGCAAAATTTTCTAAGGTCTTCCTTCTGCTGACAGGGTACCCATACAAGTCTGTTTGGCTTTTTTTTTTTTGGGTTTTTTTTGCTGTTCTCAATTTTTTCAGTTTCAGGTCTAGCTCAGCTCTGATCTTCCTAATTCCATCCTTGCATGTCCAAGTAATGCTTCAATATTCCTCCTTGATAGCCTGTCCATGCTCACGTCTCCTGTACACTTTCTTTTTGTGCTTGAGTTGCCAAAAGGAAGTCATGGGATTATGAATGGGGAGAGATGATCTGTGAAATTATGAAATGGACAGGAGGCAATACAAGTTACAAGACCATACTGGTACAAAATTTTATCAATTTGAAAGTATCTTCCACAGATAAAACTTACAGGGCGCTGTGTTATTTCTTACCATTACATAACTCTGAGCTTCATCTGGGAGTTCACCATTGCCTCAATGACCTAACACAAAGTCTTAAAATCCATTAGCTGACTTAAGAGAATTATTCAGAAAACTACCAACCTGAAATCTTGCGAGCAATCAAGGAACATCATCTGTAATACTCTGTTCAAAGTACGTTATAAGAAAAAACTGTTGAGGTGGAATCTTTATCATTTTGATATTCAAAAACATACATTAAACATAAATGCTAAACTATGTTAATGAATCATGCTGGCTTATTATACATGTGTATAAAAAACACGAAAATGGAGATCACAGGAGGATATCATTTTTAATAATTTCCCAAAACACCTTTGTATTTGACAGCATCTCAAATCTTTTAGTGCTTTTGTATTTTCCTGGAACCTATTTTTATTCTTTGTATTATTTTATGTAGCTGCTAACTGAGGTGTGCTTACTAACCATGTATGCATGCTTATCTTCAAGAATCAGCAAGAGAGAAGTTAAAAATAATAGGGAAATGGCACCTGCAGAACAGATGGGGAAAATCCCCAAAATGCTGCATAAGCTTCAGGTAAATGGCATATTTTTCAGTTAGAAAAAAAAAAGTTCAAGTCAGTTCTCTTTGTCTCAGAAACAGTTCAGTCAATCTGGGTCATGCTGTTTGTTGGGTTGGCTTTTTTTTTTAACATTACCCTAATGCCAAACACATTCAGATGAAAAAGTGGTGCAGATAAGGAAATAAATCTGACAAAATAAATAAATCTGGTAATACAATCATGGTATATTCATTACCTTTGCTGCCAAGCTGACACTTGTACAGCCTTCAGACATCCAAAGAATGTTGATAGATATTTGCTTTCAAGTCAATTTGTTTTGAAAACTCACAGCTTTAAACAAGAATAATAATTTTGTTAAGAACCCAATCTGAAATACTCTGAATGATGAGTGGTTTTAAAGATTCAGTCTCAAGGTTACCCTGAATGTTCTGGAGGGGGTGAGATTGAACAGCAAAAACTCTGCATGACAGGGAAAAGGTAAGGATGGCCAGAGAGGTAAACTAGCACTAGGCGGGCTAGAACCCAAGCAGTCCTCTCTTTTACCTTCAGTCACTGCTAGAAGTCACTTCAAGACTCTTCTGGTTTAATTTTCCATAATCCCATGTCCATTGTTATTCTTACAGTCATGAGCAAACAGGATTTATCTTTTTACAACTGCACTCCTTGGAAAAAAACTCAAAGCAGACAACAGTCATGGTTCCTTCCAAGTTACTAGTTGAAAATTCAGATTCATCTTCTAGGTACAGATAATCTCACCACATATAGCTCAGTCTGCACCTATGAATCTCTTGTTACAGCGATGTTTTCTTTATGTGATCATTTTACTTTGCCCTTGGTTGTTTCTTTAAAGGCAGGTGAATTCCTGCTTTCTATACTACTTTTGCCATTACTTTTCCACTCCATTTATTTTTCTACCAAAGTATTAAGGCAACAAAAGTAGAAAATCTTCTTTTTTCCTTATCTCCAGCACTGGGGAAGCTTCTTCACGCTGCCAGTCTATGAGACTGGTGTTTGTCATGTCAGAATACGTACGCTAGAAACATATGAAAGCCATTGTGAAGAAATATCTAACTGGAAAAAGTCATGATGGCCACAGAATTCAAAAGCTGGGAGGTTTCTGAGGTATAAGAAGCAGAACAGGAAGGAGCAGCTGAGTTTGAAATAGTTGGTGGATCTGGGCAAAGGGAGAGCAAAAACTGAGACACTCTTACAAGCCATGCAGAAGCAGCAGGAGATGAAGACAGGTGGATCTAAAAAGGAATTTATTCTAGGGGAGAAAGAACAAACAGAAAGACCAATGGGTAATGAAAGAACAGATGTCTGGCTGAAATGAAGGAAGTTTTACCCAGCATTCCTCAATTTTGTTGGCTAAAAATACCCAATATGCAGGGCCATTCCTCAGATGCTTTGCATATTAGTTGGCTACTAAAGGTAGGAACAGGAGTGAAAGCTGTATTTCTAATGTAACAGAACACTACTATTATAGATGAAATAATTGGTATCTGACATCTCTCCATAATTAACCTTTTTCATTATACTGTATACCCTTCTTAACCTCGTCAACTACTGTTTTTTTCCTGTAGTGCGAGACGTTATGCTGTCATTTCTTTTAATATAAAAGAGGCCAAGAGATTCATTATCGCTGTTTATTATCATTATTCCTAATCACATAATGAGGTATTACCCATGACATTTTACTGTATGTCTGCTCAAGTAGATGGGGATTTGCAGCAAGGTCCTATTTAGATATTGAATGAACCCAACAGTCATGTTTAATAAGTCTTATGTTCTGTCAGAAAAAGCAGCTTATTACTAATGAGATGTATTATGTTATTCAATACCCAAATAAAACCGTATTTCTCAAGTATGCATGCCTGGGGCACAAATCTGACAAACACTTAGGGAAGCAAAAACGCTGTCCAAAGAGACAGTGATTAATAAAGACCAGTTGGGGGGAGGCTGTTTCCATGTTTTAAAATACCAGGTTTGCTATACTTATTTCTTGGAGTGAATCCAGTCTGAGAGAACAGTGTAAGTATGCTAGGGAGAGCTTCAGGGAACTGAGGAATATTCATAAGGTCTCTGCCTACTGGCTGAAATGCTGACACCTTATATGGCAATGTTGCTAAAAGCAAGAAAGATTTGCTCAGTTACTAAAGTGATGCCTGGGCATCTTCCGTTTCCTTAGTTGGGGCTTGAAGCATAAATAATTACGGTGAACTAACATTATGTTTTGCACGACATTTGCATAACATTTTAGCCTGGATGCACACTATGGAAATTGCCTTCACTCCAAAGGAATTCATATCATTTATTTAGCACAAAATAATTTTCACAAGCTACACTATGGAAGAAAAAACATAATTGCTTTCATCTTCTGCTGGGCTACTAGTGGAAAAAATAAGATCTGATATATCTATAGAATGAGTTTACCCAGCTTTCTCACACCTTGGAACAGTCACATTTACAGAAGAAACAGCACTCAGTGCTAAGCCATAGTCACCTGGTCTTTCCTTGCTTGCTTCTGCGTAAGTAGGAGTTCCTGCATAAGAATGTTTTTATTGACTCAGAGACTCCAACAGCAACTGGAAGTGGATGCCTAGGGAATTAAGTTCTACGTGTAGAAGATTGTCTGGTTAGTTCATCCTTCCTACATCTGCTATGTTTTACTTGAAGGTCACCCCAACACAGTTGGTTTAATTAAACATATTTATTTTCAAAGAACTTCCATGTAAAAGTAAAATTTTATACAGAATTCAAGAGAAACAGATTTTTTGTTGTATATCCTATAGCAGTAACAAAAAAAAATAACCAAGGAGGAAAAATGTTATCATCTCTGTTGAATGATATGAATATACATAATTCTCTCCTATTTAATTTCTCTTCAGCAATTTCTACAAAATTATTTATGAAGGTTTGTAATTTTGAATTTCTCTCACGTTTCCTAATTACTTACAAACTATTGAAATATATTTATATATTCCAAATACCAAAGTAGTTTATGTTTCTCATTGAGACTGTCCTTTTCTTTTTGGAAAGAATAACTAATTTTAGTATTTATTAACCTTGTTGTTTGTAATCTGTATGATGGCATTGGCTGATTTAAATATTTGTATTGATACAACAAGAAGTTTTTAAATAAGTTAATTAAACCACACAGTAATCTTAAAATGGATGGCATTCCATTTGGCACAATGGAAAAGAAACACAGTAATTATGTTTTTGCAACACAACTGATGTATTCCAATATAAGACTTATGATTTAATAGACAATACGTGGTCTTTATGTGGCCTTAGAATGGAAAAAAGAGGTTTAAGACTCAAGAAAGGGAATACAGTGATACTTGATCCAGCCTGGTATTGCCCAGATATAAGAAGGAGTTGGCCTTTGGAATAATGAGTAGGGAAAGCAGTCTGGACAGAGCATAAACTACTGGGGAAAGAGTAAGGAACAGGTTTTGCTTATTTGCTCTGCTTTTTATTGTTTATTGAGAAGAAGTGCTGTCACACATTTTTTGACACTCTGGGTGCATGCTCTGAAATCCCACGAGGCCTGGTTTAAATTCAAATTAATCCTAAACTTCACTTAATTAGCATTGCTGTAGTTGATTTTGCTTTTTCTGTTCTAAGGAAGAATATGATATCTTACAGTTTTGAAATGTTAAAATATATGATGGAGGTGAAGAAGTGATCTGGTAGCTGAATGACTTCCTGGCAGGAGAGAATCTGACAGGATGGCATTTTACTAATTAAGAAGAGTGCTGGACTAACCAGATGGGAAAAATACATACTGAAACTTTTTTCTTTTCTTTCGTTCTTTTTTTTTTTTCCCCAAGACAATGTAGAAACAAACAAGGACAATGAAGGGCACGCAAAGACATACTGGTAAGTAAGGCACTTTGCTAGCATGAAATAAACCTACACAAATCAGACAGCAACCAAATAATCCTGCTTTAATCAGATCAAAAATTAGGCAAGAATCAGAAGCCACTCATGTGGGCTAGACATTTCTGTGTTGCAGACCCATCTCTAACATAAATGTACAGTGTGATTTCTGGCAAGGTCTGGACTAGATCTATACATACATTTCGGTGCCTAAATCCATTGTGCAAACATCATTATGATCCCTAGTAAAAAAAAATCAAGGATTTTAAGAGATTTTCCATCTCCTCTAGAAAAAGAGGAGAGAATACATATCACCCCAATGATAGGAACAACATAAGAAATGTGCTTTAGAAAGTATCAACATGCTAAATAACAATAAGAATGTTTTTAACTAGAATGTTTTTAACAACCTGAAGCTCAATAAATATTTTATTTTCCATGCTCTATGTTAAATAGTTGAGGAGTACAAAAGAATGTTAGTGTTAGAAAAAGATGGTAAACTGAGAAAAGTCAAGGCAAAGGCATAAAATGGGATAAATTACAAGGCAGAAAAAACATGCATTCTGGTAATACATCTGTAGCAAGACAAAGACAAAGGAAAGAGGTCTGCTACTCAGCAGAGAGAAAAGACAATCAGAGATTGTATTGAAAAGGCTGATACTTTTTTTACTTTTCTTCACTAGAAGGGTCAACCTCCATCAGCTGGCTATAAATAATTACTATCAGTGACAAGGGGAGAGAATACAGGCTAGAACAGTAACTTAGACGAAATATTTTAAATCAGCTGGGCTTGAAGGAATTACTCTCAGAAAGCTTAGAGAACAGAATAAAGACATTTCAGAGCCATTAGCAACTATCTTTGAAAACTGGTGGAGAACAGATGAGCTTCTAAAAGAATGAAAAAGGACAGACGTCATGTATATCTTTAAGAGGAAAGAATGGAAGAAACCAGGGAATCACATACTGTTCTGCTTTACTTTCATTCTGAGAAAAATACCGAAGCAAATAATTGAACAAGTTTGTTTAAAGGCTTAATTTTTTTGTCCTGTTTTAAGGATATAAAATAGTCAGCATGTATTTGCTGAAAACTATGCTGAAAAATCTCAGCTGGAGCATGTCGTCCAGTTTGTTCATTGTACCTTGTGGAAAGTGTGGTTCAACTGAAGAATAATTAGAGATTTAGAAAAAAAATCTGTAAGGAAGAACAGAAGGTCCCTTGGGAGGCTGTGAAATCTTTATCACCAATATAGATCTTCAAAACAGGCAAACATATGTTAGAAGTGGTTTAGGTAAAGCTGATGCTGCCTTTGGCAAGGATGGTATCTTCAGAGGGCTGGTTCTCGGCACCAATAAAACATAAAATCAGTCAGTAAAGCCAATTGTCAAAAGCAGTGAAGTGGGAATGACCTACTACCTACTGTGCCATAAAACATGCAAACATCGTTAGAATGGAGGCTGGAACCCATAGTCATGAGATTGAAGAATTATAATCTCTGTGATCTGCCATAATCAGTCCATGCAAAACTGAATTCTCATCTCCAAGAGGCATAGCTAGAAAGAATTCAGGACTACAATTACCCAGAAACAGCAGCTCTACTTAAAGCATTGCTTTGCAGCAAGCCCCATACTCTTTGCAGGAAAGAAATTACACACCAGAAGACTGTAGCAGCCTTCATGAAGCCGGTAGTACCATAAACCTAAATTCCTTTTGTAATTCTTGTCTTTAGCTACTCTATTATCTGGCAACAAAGTAGGAAAAGACAGATTGGAAGATAAAAACGCAACAGAGGTTGAACTGACGAAACAATACTTTATCAGCCAGTTGCCTCTAAAAAATTTGGAAAAAAAATTTAAGAACCCTTCTGTAAGGTCCAGGCCATAGTGCAGATCAAATCTTCTAAAAAAAGGCTTCAAAAACAGCTATCCAGCTATTGGCTGGAATTCAGAGTATGAATGGAAAGGCAAAGCCAAGCATCAGGGAGGGAGGTCCTCTGGTGTTTCATTTTCTTGTTTCCCTATTAACCTGATGACATCTATCACTTTACCTTTCCTGGTTTTATTCTCCATATTAAGAGTTGTCTTTCTTCAATGTTCTTTTTGCCCAATCTCCCTTTTGTGATATAAAACACAGTTGTTATTCACTGTTGCAGGGAATGATTTTTCAGTTCTGTGAAGAATTCTCCCATCAGATTTAATACACAATAAAATGATCACAGTGCAATTTAACAGCACTGGCAGGTATGTAATCACACTACAACACTGCTCAAAACCCAGTCAAATCAGTGTATTTCCAAATGGTACAGACAGAAAATACTGTGAGCAAAATACCACACAGAACATTTAACTCTAGGTTCTCGATATTTATCTCCTGAAGGGAACTGGTAGTTAATACAGACAAATTAACGTATACTAGCTTTATAAAAAGAGTGCAGTAGATTTGAGTTATCCCATGCTTACTCAGATCTCTGATACAAGCCGGAATTCTCCTAACATCTTTTGCTTCCAAGAAGCCAACAATAAATGGATACAATGCTAGAAGAACAGGTGTGTTTTCACTCAGAGGAAGCAGCTATGGATATGAAAATGACTTAGCAGCTGGTGAATAAGAAGACTGAAGCTGTGCCAGACAAGTAAGTGTGTGTGTGCGTGTGTTTCGCCACTAATTATGCAAAAAGGCCCAAACCCATTGATTATGTGTTTCACTCCCTACTTCACCAGGAATAAATCTTAAAGTGTGACAACTCTTTCAGAAAGTCAGTTACTACTGGTGATGTATTTTCTGTATTAGAATTGAGAACACACAATGGTTTATTGGCTGTTTTTCTTTACCTTTTTATACACATATTCTTGTTTACAGCATGGTAAGACAAATATCATCTGTAAGAAGCCGGTCTGCATTTTTCTTTATCATTTAGTCCACTTAAAGCTCCACAGAAAATGAGGCTGTATTCAAACAAGCACAATGTCAACACACTGTAAGCCACTACACAGCAGACAATTTCAATCTTTCTTTGCCTAAAATCAGGAAAGATTTACCACAAAATTGAGTAGGGACCGCTACTGATTTATCTTTGGTGCATGTAGACATCAAGAAATTTTAGCTAAAACATGAACAGACTGACTGCTCAATAACTGCTAAAATCTTTTTTTTTGTTTACTTGGTTATACATTTTAAGATTTACAGAAACACCCATCTGAGCATCTTATTTTGTCTTACACACACTCATTAGTCAAGCTCAGACCCACCAAACTCTCATAGGATGACTATGAGTAAGAATCAAGAAAAGCACTCTGTTGAAGTCACAAAGCCATCTTTTCATTTATAAAACAATTCTAAAATCAACATTGGAACATCATAGCTGGAACAACTATATCAACAAGAAAAAGACTGCAAGATGAATCATTCCAAAATATTTTTCACTGTGCAGAGAAACAGAACTATTTTCAAATTCCACCTTAACATGCACTCAGATAATCTTGAAAGGAAGTACACCAACTCCATGTGCCAGGGAAGTTGTACATATATTTTCCATTGCTCTGTCATCTTGTAAAAATAATTTAAGGGGATTTGTTTCATTAAAAAATGAAACAGAATCAAAGCATTTTACTAGCTTTCCCTAGAAATGTTACTTTAGGAGGAAGCAAAGTTTATTCCAGTGCACAGATTTTAACTAGGACAGCATTTGGAGACCCAGTTCAAAACTCCTGCACTAAATAAACTGCATTAAATAGTTAGATGCTGTCATCAGCTAAAGAACAGGGAAGAAATGTCTAACCACCACTCTTTGAGAGGCCTTTTTCTCAAGATCTTTTTACAATCTACCAATCAAGAAGGCTGCCTTGCTGTGTACTTACATATACATACCTTCTATTAAGCTTTCTGTGCAGTTACAATGATTACTAACAATGAAAGCCATGATATTATGTAGCTGATCTGCCGGTCATCACAATTTAACCATAAGCATAGGTAAAATATACACAGCATCTTTTCAGCAAGCAGATAAAATTCACTGATTATCTTTACAAACTTCCTCAAAGGTTTTATCTTTCAAGTGGATATTTTAAAATAATAAGAAATAATTCTGAATGGATGTTCCAAGATCTTTTGTAGCTTCTACAACAGTAATGTTCCCTATCCTTCTATAGTACCCTGCCTTTTACAGAAGATTGTTTAATGCAAAGAAATTCCTACACATTCTTATGAGCATGAAGCCATTAACATAAGAATATATGCCGCATTGGTTCAGACCCATCTTATCTCCACTGGTGGCTAGAAATCAATGCCCTCAGAAGAATAAAAGCAGGGTAAGCATATGTAGTACTTTCTCAGAGTCTTTTCCCAGCTGCCAGCTATTTTCAGGTCAGAGAACTTCCTGAGACTGATGCTGCCTGTCTCTTCAGTTTCCCTCAGTGAATCTCTCAAGTATTTACTTGTCCAGTCTCTCCTTGAACACATTCAAAATTTTCACATCCTGAACAGTTTTGACAAGAAGTTCCATAGGTAAACTAACGCAGGTCCATTAACTTAATGACTTTGCATGAACAGCTGTCTCTTCCTTTTCCCCAAACTTTGGAACTTTATGAGACTACAGAAGCAAAAATAATACCATGCCATCAGTGATCATGCTGCACTACATAGCTCTCCTTTTTGTAGAAGAGGAAAAGAGGTCATAAGATCCCAGAAATTAAATGCTATTTCAAATATATCTCTTCTTTGACTTCTTCCACTCTTACTCCACACTGACCATCTGAATAAAGGCTTGGGATCAAACAACATTCAACAAATAGTGCAAAGACTCTTTATATCAATTGTGTTTTCTTAAATTAGATACTGAATACAATGTAGGTCTATCTAAATCAGCTACCAAGATTTGCTGAATTTTAACAAGGAACAGAGGGAGAAGGGCTATGTAACATAGTCGATGTCACAATATCTCAATTCTTCATACTGACAGGTCTAAGAAATTAATACTCATGTGTAAAAACTCCCCTGATTACTTGTCTCCATGGCAAAAAGGTACTGATGCTAGAGAAAATAAATTTTCCAAAGGAAGTGTTTCCCTACTCTACAGAAACTCAGTTTCACCTCATAGTGGTTTGGGGACGAGGGAAGACATAATAAGGATAAAGCTTAAACAAAGTTCAAGGATCTGCATAATTAAGTTTCTTTGGAGCTTAACTAAGAATCAGTGGATTGGCTTTGTGCTATTCTTCTCTAAAAAGTATTTCAGCCTCCATGTTGTGGAACTCTCTCTAACACAGGTTACATTCTATAAAGATGAGCAGCATTAGTGTTAGAAAGCTGCTATTATTTTCTATTGGTGTAATTACCATCACTGGCTTTTTCTTCAAAACATGTTAAAAAGTATTATATTTGGTATGATAGTTGCTATGTATGCTTAACTGTTCTCTAGCATGCATGGTTGCTTGTTCATACACTGCTTCCTTTTCATGCAAGGTACCTTTTCTCAGGGTACTGAGCCTCCAGAAATCATTGACACCACTTATGGAAATAAGGAATGTTGCACTGGATCCAAAAACAGTTCACAGGCTATTTCTGCTGCTGCTGGCTGCTTGCAGTTGCATTTAAGGAAGTTCTTCAGTTGGGAATTTCTCAGTGGAAGTTCCCAGCTAATATTAGTCATAAGAAGTACTGAAGTACAGAACCACATTTCATAATCTTGTTGACACTCCTCCCACACAACACAAAAATTGCCTATACTGTTACTAAAATGATTAGAAAAAAAACACTTTGTTTTAAACACCTTGTAAAGACAATGACTAAATCGTAACTATCAGCTTCAGCATTCACATAGATAGAAAAAGTATATGAGAGCTACAAACTTTATAATTGTACTGACACTAATTATACGTTGTTTTAAGTGCACCAAGTCTGTACATCTGCACTTTGATTAGATATTCTTTAGTTGGCTTCCGTAACTCAGGTTTTGTCTGTTACAACCTACAGGCAAAATACGTTCCTTATTGGCATTACATACACTGAAGTTTCCATAGGCTCTTCAACAAACTACTCGTTATTGGAAAAAAAAGATAAAAACATTCAGCCTCACCTTCCCTCTTACTATGGAATGACAACACTCAGTCTAAATTAATCCACAGTTCTCCTTTTCTGTCCTGGAAAGACATCTCAAGAGCAAAATATGCTTTTTATTTTGTTAAAACTGCACCGCGCTGCACGTTTCTTTGGGGCCACCGTTTACAAGTCCACGGAAAGGTTTAACCATCTGCCGTGAGCCACCTAGTGTCGGAGCGAACGGATACATCAGGGCTTCAAGGAACATTTTAACCTCTTTCTCACTGCTGGTAGAAGCCAATTTATATTTATAACTTAGAATCCCACATATGAAGCACACTTAAACCTTTTCTGAAAAACAGCCTTTCAGCAACTGTTGCCCCGCAAGCCCTCCTCAAGAGCAGTCAGTTCCTCTCCAGACCAGGGCAGCTTAACCAGTGAGCACACTGTGAACACACCAAATTTCCTGTTAAAATATGGGTTTGGAAGTAATGTCAAACAGTTAACTGTATACTGATGATGTGAGGTATTTAAATAAATAGATTTCTTGACCCATTCAGAGAAAACTTTCAAATTTTCATTCTGAAAAAGTATCAACTTACTAATTCCCTCCCCAAAAAAAGTTTCTAAGTATATTAGTCAAAATATGACTCTGAGTCTGAAGACAAAATGAAATTAAATAAGGCCATGAAATGAAATAATAAAGGCCTGAACTTCTTCACCATCAGTTCCAAATTATAGATAAATAGTTTGCAACTGGTTTTAAGATTACTAGATACCTGAATCTCAAATAATTTTTAACAATACTGATACACCCTTCCTCTTCCCAGTTATCTTGTGAAGACTACCTATAGGAAAGAAATTCTGCCTTCACAAAGACATAAAAATGTGAAATATTGCTGTGGGACAGACAGACAGACAGAGTAACTGTAGGGAAAGAAATATAGAGACTGAAGAGAAGGAAGCAGAAAAACTGAAAAAGAAAGCAAAATGAGGAAGAAAAGCAAAAAACTAATTGACCATAAAGCAGAAACCACTCTAAAAGATCAAAGTTAAGAGAATAAGTTAGCTACACAAGACAGGTATTTTTCTTTTATTTAACAATTTACTCAAAGGGTTGGAAGTCTCTAAGAATGTCAAGATGGATTTACTGTAAATCTTGTAACATAAATCTTATTTTATTTGGGGAAGAAAAAAAGAAAAAATAAATAATGAAGATATAGGAGAAACCAGCTTCTGTTGTGATTTATTGTGAAAGAATAATGATCTGAATTTAGGAATTGCAGGTTTTATTTCAGTTACTAAAGTGTCCATTACCATTTTAAGTGCAGAACTACTTGCAAGACTGAATAACAAATAAAATACTGAAATTAAAAAAGAAACAATAGTCTCTTTTTCTTTAAAAAAAAAAGACTTGGTGTAATCTTAACTTGGATGTCTCAAACATGCTGTCTCTGAAAGATGAAACTGAACACACACCCTTTCTTGGAAACATGCTAACAGAGCAAACTTTCTTTGAGCCTTAATAGTTCATTAGAACCTCACTTGAAGTCCTTAAGTGGCTAACTAGGACCTATATTTATCGACTCAAACTATCTGCTTGACTATCTTCAGTCACAGAAGAGTTCAGACCAAAAGAGTCAGGAGGAAAGGTAAATTATAACAGAAATAACTTAAAAGAGTACAGAGAGCAACGCCTGGCTGCTCTGCCTGTGGCAGTGCTTGAGCTCAGTCCTTGGGCTTCCAAGTGCACGGAGCCAGGGCAGGTGAGGTTGCTGAAATGCAGGTTCTGATCCGTGAGCGGGCGAAGGGAGTTCTGCTCTAGCAGAAAGAACACCACAGCCTTGCTGCGTGGATACATTCAGTGGGGTGCAGAGATGGCCGAGGCCAACTCAAAACCTGCGACACTTCTCTGCTAGTGCTGTCACTGCACCCTGTGCAAGCATGTAAGAAACGCCTCATTTTCTCCCATCAACTCCCTCCCTCCTACACAGCTTCAGAAAAAGTTGTACTCACATGTGTGACCTAAATAGAGAAGAGCTTGTGGCAGGAGCAAAATTTAAAACTCTTGTGTTTCTATTATAGTCTCACCTCTAAAATTCATTGCCTGCATTAATTAAACGAAGGGGGGAAACGCCACCTTAGTAACCTACGAAAGTAAAAGGCGCTTTAGCCATAAAGTACTCGGAGCATGATAAGTGCAGCTGCGTTACAGGTACCAGGACTGTTATTTACGAATCACGCGGAAAGACTGAAGTAGGAAGTGCCGGGTGGCAGCGAGGAGCAACACACCCCTGCTGAGGGGACGCAGGCTGCAGCCAGGCAGAAAGGGCCGGCGGGCAGAGCCGAGAGGCTGGACCCAGGGCGCCCAGAGCCGCGCCGCCCCCGCCTGGCAGCGGCTCCGCCGGAGCGTGCCCCGCCGCGCGCCCGTCACGGGGCGGGGAGAGCCCCGGCAGGAAGTCCCTTCTGGTTCCTGGGTTAGGGTGCTCGGGCAGGAGCGGGCGCCCTGTGCCGGGAGCGGCCGCGGGCTGTGTCGGGCGCTCGTAAGTCTGAGTGGCTTTTCCAGCCGCTGCGTTCCCTTCCACGGGGCGCGGCGGGCACTCGGCCCCTGGGGGAGCGGTGCGGGCGTGCCTGGTTGCCCGGCCGCCCCTGTCCTTGGCCCCTGCGCGCTTCCGCCATCCGCCCCGGGGGACGCGGGTTCGCCGCCGGCGCCGCCTGGCCTGGGCGCGGGAGGCGCTCTCGGTGCCTGCGGCAGGAAGGGCCGGGCAGGGCAGGGCCACCCCCGCCGCTCCGGGTTGGCGGGCCGGTGTTGGTCGCGGCCGAGCGGAGCGGGGTGCGCTGCCTGCGCAGGTGTGAAACCCCAGCGCTCCGCTCAGCTCCCGCCTCCGCCCTGTGTGCGCTCCGAGCTGCGCCGCCGCTGTGGCGGGGGTCCTGCCGGGTTTCCAACTGGGCCCGCAGCCGGGGAAAGCAGGAATTGGATCCGTTAGACAAAAAAAAGCAAACACGACAAACCGAAAGCACCGTGCGCGCTCAGTCTCTCACAAACCATTACCTCAACAGGCTTCCCATTCGTAAGATGATGGCAGTGTAACGTACAAAATATTTCCATTGAAGAAGTTGTTTTGAAAGCAGAAATATGTAAAGTACTGGCTTTTGGATGGCATCGGTATTCTCACATGAACCTGAGAGAGGTAGGCATGTGTACCTTGAGCAAATGTGTATACACACACGATCAACTAAAACCATTGAAGTGTTTTCTGAAGCACTATGAAAACTCAAAATGTGCCTCTAGTGATCTGTGGAGCTGGGATTTGAGAGTGCATACAGCATTCTGTTGCTAATCTTTGTGTTAAGGCTTTTTTTTGCATTAGACTCCTAGAAATCTCATATTACTTTTTTTCCCCACCTATATCAGCAAAATGTTTCTCACTTGAAGCAAGTATTTTAAGTGCATGTGTAGGTTTCACTGGGTTTGTTTACTTAAAAGTTTGTCTTGCAACATTTGTTACACCCAGTTGTTTTCCAGTGTTCAAGTCATTCCTCAAAGATTAAATTCTAGTTCTCATTGCCGTATCTCTGGCAACACAACACTCGCAGGTACGCACACACATTTGCAGGACCCTTCATAGTCAAAATCTGTAGCTAATCTCTTTCATTCTGTCCCTGTTAGAATAAATGCAGCATTTTGTATTGCTGCATCTGTTCTGACTACATATTGTTGTTAATTATTGTGAAAGTCTTTTAAGATCTAATGAACATTGGGAATGTTGTTAAAGATCAACAGCTGTCAGCTTTGGGCTGAATATGTTCCAGCTGCTATGTGGATACAGCATAATTAAGTCCGATGAAAATAGTGAGGATATTTGTTTTGGAGGTTGAGGGCTTCTTGTTTACGAGTTGTTGATTGTTTTTTTTTTAACTCTTAACGTGATGTAGGGACAAGTAAATGACAAAGAACAGTTGGCGAATTCCCTGATAAGTATTGGTGCTTATGGAGGAGAAGCAGGAAAAGGAGCCAGTTTTTCTAACTGCAAGGAGTTCTGGATGTGAGATACATAACATAAGAAGCAGTTATTTATTCCAGCAGCAGGCAGATCGGGGTGTGACTACAGAGTAGTTTAATCCAATCTAAATCTAGACTGCTGCAGTCCTGCCCACGGCTAGTCTCATGTTCCCACTGCCTCCTGGTGTTGGTAGTATTGCTCCAGCAGCCTCGCAGTGAGCCAGCTCCAGTTTTCTGGGGGTTGTTTTTTAGTGGGTTTGTTGTTGCTTTTTTTAGGAAGTAGGGAGCTACTTTGGCACACGCAACTGTGTGTCATAGAAATGCTGACACTGGTACAAGTAAGTGGCAAAAATTGATGGTCAGAAATGGGGAAAGGCAGGAGTATCCTTTCCTGTGGCAGTGCAGACTTACGTCACTGTTACATAACCATGACTTCATGGTACAGTTTCTGAGCCAATGCTGCCATTGAACACAGAAGTTATGACTCCTTTTGCTAATGTTTTCTGCTCCTGTGCTGGCTTCCTTGTGTTATCATGCCATTTAAAGTGGTCTGTGCAGCTGATCTGCGTTAAAAACAATACAGCAAAAACATTTTTAGCATTTAATTTTAAGCTGGATTAGTTTGATGATGGCTTACAGTATTGCTGCTTGTGCTAGAAGGGAAGAATGAGATGAAGGCAGAAATGAGTGTCTAGGGGAATATAGGACCAATTCTTCTAGTTACAGTTCCATTTTAAAGTGTCACTAGTGATGACATTTATTGCCCCTTTCTTACTGCATGATGTCTAGATTTTAGGGAGCTACTCTGCAAGTTTTTAAAGAATGTGAGAGCACACTTTCCATCATTTTCAGCTGTAACAGTACCCTTCTGCAGTTTAGTACCCACCCCTGCAGTCAGCTGTAATATCTGATTTTATTAATTGAACTACAGGAAACAGTCCTTAGTTCAAAATTGAAAAATAGCCTGCCTAGCTATTAGAATGAATATTAGTTAATGGAGGAATATTCTCTGCGGGAGGACAGAGGTTGATGAAGTAGCCTGTATTACTAACAGTGCTTTGAGACAGTATGCATAGACCTGAAATTATAAACTAGTGTTTAGAAAAAAACAAAAACAAACCAAAGCAAAACACCTTTCCTATGAAAAAATATAGGAGTTTCATACAAATGTGATTCCAAGCTGTTAAGGAATTCACCTTGCCACTAATAAAGTACAGTCATGCTAGAGCTGAGACACAATTGATTTTGCACTATGCACATATCATTAAAAAATGGTGTGACAAAAAGGTCAAAAAGGCGTGACATCTGTACAGCAGTTTGTTGCACCTTCTAGGAAAGTGAAACTACGATTCTGTATTCAGGCTCCTATGATATGGAAGACATTGAAGAGCAAGAAAACATGAGCAAAACCTTCAAGCTACAATCCTTAGAATTTTGACCAGGATCCAGGACAAGTTATCCTCATCCTCTTCTTGCTTGGCTTATGCTCTTAATAATATCTGTAGTTTATGGATAATTCCAGAAGATAGTGAGAGATGGTGGTAGCTGTCCATACTGTGTACTGCAAGGTTACTATGCTTTAAATATCAGGAGAGGAGATATGAATTACTGATATTTTTTTTTATTAATGCTGGTGCTTTGGGCTTTTTTCTGAAACTTCACTAACCTATCCTCTAGACTTACGTTATAATAAATTTTTATCTTAAATTTCATGTCATATTACTATAGAGGCAAAGGACTTGTGTTTGCAAAGTTCACTGTCTCAAAATTGAAGTCTGTGACAATCTATAGTGTTGTCATCTCGTGTTAAAGTTCATGAGCTGTAGTTTCAGGAATTATTGAAATTGTTCACAAAGTATAAAAAGTTGATACATTGCTTGAAAAGGTCTTGAATCTTGTTAATTTTTGCTAGTTGGTATTACTGACTTTTGGGTAAAAGACATTTTAATTCCCCTTGTAGTGTTGTTTGTGTTGCCATTTTCAAATATGGCATAGAATAAGATAGGTCTAATTTTATTCACATTTTATATTTGTATTGCTTAATGCCGAAAGTTGTGTTTTGTTTTTTAATTCCCTCTGTAATTTCACAACTCAGTAAACATTAAACTGTTGGAAATGTCGTAAACTCAGGTAACTGGTGATCTTGCACCAATTTTAAGTTCCAGTCCTCAAACAGTGTAACTAGACATACATTTACACATTCTGTGTGTCCATAATTTGATTTAGTGTTAACCTTTTTTTATTTAAAGCCATCTCTGGACATAAAATGTTGAGTTAAGCAGAGCTATAGTTCAAACTATTATGTGAATGCTCAAACATATTGCACATATTACTTGAATTTGATATTAATGCACTATGTGTTATAATGTACGTTTTTAGTTAAATACTTCTGTTTCATGCCATTCTCTCTTTTTCCTTCTGATTACTTTGCAGATCTGTTAACTTGACCATCTTTTCAGTGATGAAACATTTGGAAGTATGGACAAAAATATTGGAGAGCAGCTTAACAGAGCTTATGAAGCATATCGACAAGCATGCATGGATAGGGACCATGCTGTGAAAGAGCTACAGCAAAAAGTATGTGTTGGATTCTGAATTGTATCTTTAAAGCCATCTTTTGCATGGAGGTTTGTGGTACATGTAGATTTCAGTTTCACCTTAGCTATGTGTGCTTTGATTCATATGTTAAAGCGGGAAATCGCTGTCATGAAACCAGGCTAGTACACTGCAGAGTAACTCATTAGGCTGTGAAGGTGGTTTTCAGGTTTTGGACCTTTATGGGTTTTTTTGTAGTTTTAAAAGTGAGAAAAGTATTGTCTGTTTTGGAAGATTAATGAAGTCTTTAATGTAAACAGCAAAGATTAATATAAAATTTATCTAGCTTTAATGAAGTACTTTTTTTAAATCTAATTTGCTTTATTAAAAAAATGCTTTTTGTATTATTAATGTAAGTAGCTTAAATTAAATAATTTTTGTGATAATAGGAAGATATGCCATATGAATTACTAGTTTACTTGATTTAAAGTTCAAAGGCTCTAATTTGTTAACCACTGTGCAAGCTACTGAGATAAGTTTGTGTTGAAATGTATACAGCAAATTTACCTCGAAGAGTATGTATTACTTTTTAAAAAAATATTAATCTGTACAATTATTCTTTAATTATGAAGTAAAAGAAAACTTCTGGAGGCATTCTGACCAGTAAGGAGCATCTTTGAATTTTTACTTAGTCTGTTGTAGAAAACATTACTTTCGACTGAAATTGTCTAGGACTTCTCATCACGTACGCCAGCATATTGCAAAGCTACCAGTTTGGGGCTTTGTAATACTGAATTTATTGTGCATATTCTGCCTAGCAATAGAACATCTGTTATAGGAAGGCTTGAATGTTTTTGATGCTACGGGGCCTTCTAATACTGCCATAGGACTGGTAGGCTGGGCTTTTGTTCAGGGGCAGATGAACTAAGTGCCAGGTTATGGAAGCAGCAGTAGAACTGGGAGCACAGAAAGGTCTACTAGAAAATATTCTGGTATCTGGGCACAATCTTGCCATCCCCTTGTATGGCAAAGTAAACTAGCCAAGGCGCTGCAGAACAGGTATCAAGTCAGTCACACGTGCAGTCATCCACATTGCAGTCTGTCTCCATTCATAGTCTGTTGCAGCCGTGCTGGTTCAAATCTGTAGCGTTTTCTGTATTTAACCAACACAAGTTGTGTGTCAGTATATTTTGTGCTGAAATTGCAACTAATTTAACAAAAGGCAACGTATTTTAGAATGTTTGGAAATCTTTTTAATTCTGTCTCTTATGAAGAACGATTATTTAAAGAAAGCCAGTCAAATTAATGCCCTTGGGTCATCTAACAGTACATGCAAGAAACTTCTGCCCAAGAAACAAGACACTAGGTACAAGGTCAGAGAGCCCTTCTAAAGTCTATGGAAGAAAACCAGAGAAGTGTTTGAGATCAGTGTTACGTGAACAAAATGCTTGCAAGTTTTCTTCCTGCACTTTCTTTGGTTCAGAAATTAAAAATTAAAGCCTTTGATAAAGGATTACTGCCAGTTCAAATCTCTGTCCTAATCAAACTTTCAGTAGTTGGATTTCATAACTTCAAAAGAACAGAAGTATTTTTTTCAAGAAGAGTTGATACTGTAATTATTTGGGGTTTTTTGTTTGTGTCATTTTTCATTTTTTTTTAACCAAGCTCCTGCTTTTTTAGTGACCTCTGTACAGTGCTTTACTTTGGCAACTTCCTCTGTTCATTGTGTGGCCTTCACACATTGTTGGATTGTCCACCATTCTGTTGTTAACAGTTTACTACTTAAGTTACCAATAGGCCACTTGTTTTGCCAGTCTCTAGAGCTGGGAGCCATGTCAAGCACACAGAAGCCAGAGTCATCTCGGCCAGATGGTGTTTGATACAGATGGATGGTTGGTTGTCATGCAGATCTTCTAGTTGGTAACTTGTTGCTGCCATCTGACTCAAGGAATAATTTGTGCACACTGGCTGTCAAAAGCATCTTCTCTTCTGTCTGTTTTAGCTGTCATGTCTGTGCTCTGTACAGAAGTGTTGACAAGACATTGCTGTTGTACATTTTCAATTTGGTTCTCAGTGATTTTTCTGCTTCATGAGGTCTCTTATAGCTGCTGGAGTGCTGCTCTTTGATCACTCTTTTTTTTTTTTTTTTTTTTTTTTAAATAAACTCTCATAGTACAACTGCTACCTGGCCGTTTAAAATAAATTTTCCTGCCTACTTGACAGACAAACACATTGGGCAGTAGAGAGGTGTGGAATTTAAATGTGACTGAGATTTGAGAATTAGATACCAGTACGGATAAAATATTTGTGAAAACAATGCTGAGTCTTATCCCAGGTCATGACTTGTTCAGTAATAAACGTATTCTTAATTTTATAAAAATTCCATGCATTCCTGTATGTTTCCTTGCTGGGACTTAACAAGTTTTCTTGCTTGTTTTTAGCACTGGTGTGACTGCAACATTAGGCATGTGCTAATGAAATAATAGGTTTTGAATATTGGCATCTTCTTGCCACCTGACCATTTGCTCAATTAACTGGCTGTCTAACAATATTTATACACTTCAGTGAAATGTGAACAGCCTTATTAGACTCTATATGGTGTGTTTATATCGTGAGATGCAGTATAGCTAGATGAAGAACGGGGCTGCTCGCTTGCTTTCCCCCACTGTTTTCTAGGCTAGAAAAACAGGTCTACTACATTCAAAGGCAAACCTTTGTTCATAGGCAATTAAAGTTATTTATAAAATATCTGTTATGTGGAACAAGCGTTGTTTTCCATTTAAAACCTAACTTTTGAGAGCTTATTTTTATATAGTTTATTTGTTATAAAATATAGGGGAATGAAATTAAACTTAATTGATCAGTGTTCTGAAGAATACTAGAATTCTGATTTTAAACTTCATGTGTTCTGTGGCTATGAATGAAGAGTCGTAACTTAAAAGTTATCCTATCTTTTACAACTGCCACAGCTGAAACAGTTACTGAAAATGAGGATTTATTTCCTATAACTTTGCTAAGCAGTGCAGTCTCAAAAATGTGGACTTGCCAAAGCTGACCGTAGTTAGGTTTTCAGAAAAGTACATAATTACAATTATCTCTAAAGTCAGAGCTACTTTTTAAATGCCAAATAGGAGAACTCTAGTCAAAACAGAATGAGATTAATGCTTATTAAATTATATTTGCAGACAGAAAACTACATGCAGCAAATACGTGAACAGCAGGAGCAGATAAATCTTCAAGAAAGCATTATTGCAAAACTGAAATCACAGTTAGCTGCTCTGAATGCTAATGGAGGTACGTACTCCAGTTTGCACATTATTTCTTTTTATGCTGTTGCACTGATGCATAGTTCTGATTTTGCTTCAGCTTTTACAATATACATCTCTCAGAGCAGTATCATACTTCTCTGTGAACATGAGAGTTAACACAAATGTGTAGTTTCAAAATCTATTTATAAAATGCGACATTCTGAGGTCTCTATCCTCTTCAAGAAATGGTGAGATTTTCTTTAGATGTAGAACCTGCTTAACACTGAAGTTATGAAAATACGGGTTTGAGTCACTCACTAGAATTAAAACCAAAATTGTTACATACTAATTTTAAAATTACCTGTTGATAAATTTAGATAATAGATTCTTGTAGATGTGAGTGATGTAACTGTGTGTTTGGTAGGTATGTCTTGTGATGCTAATCTTATTTGATAACCACAGCTTTATAAGCAGGTCATTCTCCTTCAAATCAAATAGTCAGTGATGGATAATTTTCCAGTGTTTAACTGTATTACACAAATATGAGAAAAGAGTCAAAGTAACCATGTGTTAATCTGCCATGCTCATTAAATATTTATTCACACTAGCCTAACACTCCTGGTTTTCATAAATACTATCAAAGTGGTTGGCTTTTATTTTTAAGAGTACATGTACATTCTTTATTGCTGGTTTAGTCTTGCATTGTCTCTAAGCACAGAGTTGGGCTTCTCTTGTTTGTTTAATATGAAGGCTTGCTTCTTTTAATTTTGCTTGTACTTGGAACCTGGCTAGGGTAAGTAAATTGCAGTGACAGTCAACTGCTTTTTTTTCCTAAGGTAATGCACATCCCTACATTCTGATGCATGAAGACGTTGAAACCTCCAGCTTGTCTTTCAGCCAGCTCTCAGAAAAACTAAACATGGCAAAGCAAAGAGAAAAACTCCTAAAGGTATGGTTGCCTGCAGTATGATTAACATAAGATGGTGTTTGTGCTGTGATTAGGCTATGAGAACCTAAAAAGATAAGTAAGATTTTTACTGGTGCCTTTGAACTGCACTTTTTCTAATACGAGATCCTCACCTGAAGTGCATGAGTGTTGTGCCACTGTGGTCTGCTTAAGCGAACTCAGCATCTGTCTTTGATCCTTCTCAGTGCTACAGCTGTTTGGCTATTGAGCTCCCTAGAATAGTTTGCATCAGAAAGCAGGAACTTGCCTGCTTATTTATTTCACTGTCAGAAGCAGTGGTCAAGAAGGATTTTCTCTTTCTCTCACAAGAGCTTTTCACGTTGCCACTGGTCTGTGTATTCCTGCGAGAAATGGAGAATCTGCACTTAAAACTAATGGAGTGGAAAGTGAAGTCTCCATTGCTCTGAAAATGCTGATTGTTTGGTCTTTTTAAATAGTCAGTTTTAATATGATGTCTCTTTTGCCACTCTTCACTGAAGTAACACAGATTTTTCACTACAGCCTGTTGATAGGAATAAAAGTAAAGCAATAGTGCAGAATAGATGGGAAATACTTTGAATGGATATTGCATATTGAGCAAAGACACAGATGTACAAAGTTGCGTTATTCTTAACCTAAGTCATCCTACTATGATTTTTTGAGAACTGTCTTGTAACATAAAATCTCATTATTTTTCAATATGAATCTCCATAGCAGGGACCCTGTAAGAGTTGTAAAAAGACCCTTGCACAAAATCAGGCATTGGATTTAAAAATAATTAATTTCAGGATTTGTTTCCTGAACCTGAGCTATAAACAAATTAATTATTCTAAATTCACAGAAATGCATTTTTTATCAGAAATATTAATTTAAAAATAATTTCATTGAATTGCTGATGCCTGCTGAATTGTCTTGAAATAATCTCATTTGAACAAAGGCTTTGCAAACATTTAAATGTGATGTTACCAAAGATTTATATGCACTCTTTTTTTATTTTAAAAATGTCTTTTTTCTATGCTAGAATCTGTAATCACGATATGTCATTTATTTCCTAATCTTTGCATTTATTTAGAGTACAACATAGATGAAGGGTTCGTTCTTTGAGGGAATGTTTTTGCATATTTTTTGCATTTCTCTGTCTTGAGTTGGATAAAAATTATGTCTTGTGGTTGCACATGGAGACCTGACTAAGTCTAATATTTCATAGTCTTGTTTCTGAATGCTTATTCAATAGTTTAAGGTAACTTAGTCATATAATGAGTAGGAGAAAGGAAGGTATGTTATCTGCTCTTCTCATATGGGGAAACACTTGAGTGTGATCTATGCAGAAGGTTATAGGCAATGCATGAGAAGCCAGAATCATCATTTCAGGAGCTATATTCTTAATTGAATATAAGTTACTTGTCTTTATTTGCATTTTAATTCCATGCAGAATCAGCTATCACCTATGCAGTCTGTCTGCATTTAAACCCAGACACTGTGATATACAAATAAAGTCTTTTCAGAGAGGAGCAGTAGAGATCTAAACCCATACAAAATTAGGCTGACCCAGACTACTTTATGCTCCTGTTATTGGGAATGTTGTAGCTCCCTTACTGTAAGTGTTGAGAGTATGGAATTTGAGAAAAACATATTTGACTGGACCAAGGCTGGCTAGTGCAGAGGCACGTGGATGTCTCTGCACCATCCTTCTGATTCCATAAGGTTTATAAGCTTTGGGAAAAAATACCAAGAGGACCCTAATGTTTGGTGGTGTGCCGAGTAAACTTCCACTAACGTGGCAGGAGAGATCCGAAGATGTCCAGACAGCACAGCAACAGTATACACACTTCTGTTAGCTCTGGCTGTGTCTTGGCCGTACCATTCATGGGCTGGCTATGTGTGGAAATACAAAGCAGCCTCTATATACAAGTTCTAATTTCATTGTATAAAATCAGGGGAGGAGAAATGTATAACCCCAGCTTCCCATTAAGGTGATGGAAAGTTAATTGCATTATGATAAACTATTTATATGTTTTTATGGCAGCTCCTTTTTTTAGCAGTTTTTATGTTTTTATGTATAAAATGTAAACTGCACGGAATTAATGTATGGAACAGCTTGGGGGAAATGAACAGTAGCAAATCACTAAGACCACATCAAGTTAACCTAAGAGTTACCATTTCTCTGTCTTTCTGAAGAAATGAAGTAAAAGTAAAACAAAAAAAATTTTTGAAAAAAATTTATGTGCCATGTTCAGAAAAAAAAGGCAGAAGGAGCTGATTCTTCATGTAGTAGGTAGTCAACCAGTGGAATGTCCTGCTTCAAGGGAAAATTGTACAACCTCATGGAAGAGAAATCTGTTGAGAGTTAAATACATAGAAACTATTACTAAGGAGGTCTGGGAATGTTTTAAAGGATGTATCGTGAATGCCTCCTGTTTTCTTGTACTTTTCCATAGACATCATTTACACCAAAAATCCATCATCCTGTCACTGACCCAGTACAGCTGTCCTGTATCTAGTTCAATAAAGTATTGGCTTTTTCAGCTGTTCAGATTTGAAAGCTCAAATATTCTACTTGAAAGTTTGTATTTTTCTAATCATATTCTGTCCACATTTTGCTATAAACCAAATAAATTATGCCTACAGCCATTGTCCTCTATTGCATTGACTGCTTTATTCTACTTCACCACCACAAATTTCTGGCTTACAAAATGTACAGTTCCAGATAATAAATTATGATTCTTGTCGTTAAGTTAAAATGTTGCTATTTCTTCCTGTCTTTCCTTGAAACTCAGAGTCTCTCTCATGGCTGGAAGTGCCTGGGTTTATCAATACCTATTGAAAATGGGTTTTGGTAAGTCCAATGGGATTTCTCATAGGACTATATTCTGTCCTCCTATATAGTAAATAGAAATCCTGGATTGACTGTAACAGGTGCATGGTTAGAGCTTAAATTTCAGAGGTTTAAAATGAGGGAGGCATTAGCTTTTTTGTGTTTTCTAGTATGTGTTTTCTAGTGTTTTCTAGTGGCTGTGCTTGTGTATTTTACCTGCTGTAATCAAATTTTGTTGCCAGTGTGCCATAAAATGGTTTTTGTTGTTGTTGTTCACATTCATCTTCACTGAAAGAGGTGAGTGGCTTGGTGGTCAGTACCAAACTATATACAAGATTAACAGATATTTTTAGTCATCTGCTTCAGGAGACCAAAGGGACCTAAATTGCTACAGGTTTTTGAATACAGCCTGGCTAAACTTGATTAACTAGGAAGAATTTGGATCCAGTTAAAGTTCCAGAGCCAAACTTGCCCAGCAAGCAGAAAACCTCAGTAAGCAAGATTAGACAATATAAAGTAAAGCTTCTTCTAAATACTTATTTTAGTAGTCAAACATCAGAATTCTTGTAAACTAAATAAAACATGAAGCTAAAGTAAATACCTGTGACAAGAAATCATGTTCATATTTTCCTGGGTCAAGAACCTCAGTATTAAACACCATGTTGAGTTTGCTGATGAGAATTTCTTGTGCCATGAAGAAGGGGAGGAAACTGTGTGTCAGGAATGAGGGATGCATATGGTATACAAGACTGGTCATCCTGTAACAAATATTCAGGTGTTTTTTGTGCAAGACATAAGCAGAGGAATGACGGATGCCTGGTAGTTATCTTTGTGCTCAAAATGAGGGTGCTAAATTGATTCAAATAACTAAGAGCAGCTACTGCAGCAGTCTTGTGGAGTTGCTTGTTCCAGTCAATACCAGCTTCTCTAGTGTCACTTTGTTTCCAGTTTTTGATGCAAAGAAAGCTGTACTTCATGAGTTTATGCTAGCTGACAATTTTATGCATTTACCTGCTCTTTGCTGCTGGAATGATGTGTGCAGTAGTTGGCTGCTACTACCTAATGTAAGAAATTCTGGTATTGATAGACTTTTTTCATATTGCTTCATCTGTTTAAGCTATTTCTACCCAATAATAAAGACAAGTTTATGGTTAACCATTAAAAGTTACAGTTAACATTCCCTGAGACCACATACTGTTCATCGGTTGAACAGTATTTTTCCTTGAAACCACCTGACAGTGTGTTTACCCTAGGAAGCCACTGAAACTGGCCATTACAGCACACTTCAGGTTAAAATAAAAGGACTTGCCTTTGCAGCGATACAATCTGGCGACTGCTGTGGAGCTGCTCTGCTGGAAAGGGATCTTGTTAGATGGCAAGCTGAACATGAGCCAGCAGTGTGTCCTGGCAGAAACGAAGGGTAACTGTTTCCTCAGGTGTGTTAGCACACCCAGGAAAGCTAGTATCTCCCTCTATTTGGCATTCATTGAACTGCATCTAGAATACTACATCCAGTTTGGGGACCTCAACAAAAAACATTGACAAACTAGAGTGAGTTCAGCAGAGGTCATGCTGAGGTAGTTGGGGGCTTGAGTACATACCCTGTGAGAAGAAGGTGCAGAAACTGGGCCTGTCCAGCCTGGAGAAGAGATGGTTTCAGGGGAAGCTAATAGTTTTCCAATACCTATGTTGAGGTTATCAGACAGATGGAACCAGGGTTTAAATGGCGGTGCATGACAAGAGAAAGACAGACAATGAGCAGTTCAAACATCAAAGTTTCAAACTGGATGTAAGGGAAAACTTTTCACCATGAGGACAGCCAGGCATTGCAAGAGGTTGTCCAGAGTCTCCATCCTTGGGGAGTTCAAGGCCAAACTGAGTAACCTGTTCAGACATCATAACTGACTCTGCTTTGATTAGAAGCTAGAAAACCCTTGAGGGCCCTTCCACTTTGAATTATCCTCTGATTCTATAAAGACTCTCCAAAAGAAAAGATACTGATCTGTTCATAATGCAGATGTAACCCCTTTGCTGGCTGCTAATCCCAGCATACTTAAAACATCCGTTGTGTGGCCAGGTACTTAACTGAAAGCTGTGACCTGTGTGACATACTTATTTGTCATGGCATTAGCTTTATAAACTTCAGCCAGTCTATGAATGTTACCACATTGTTGAGAACACCCAAACTCAATCAGTAGTAGAAACTGTAAGATCATCGACCTATGAAGGGCTTTGTTATTGAAAGATTCCAAGAGGTGTAACAGTTTCTGCTGGTGTAATATCCTGATGGTGCACAAGAATGATTTACATCAGTATGTACAGATATATCAACACGTTGCATGGATCTTCTCACATTGGTTGCCACGTAGCTTTTCTCATTGCTTACTTAAATGTTGTTCCCACTTCCTGCTGAAGAATATAGGAGAAATGGAAGAGAACTACTGGGCATTATTGCAGTGCTCCCAGTTATCTCAAAGCTTTTGAAAGCCCATGTTATTTTGAGCTGTAATAGCCCCAAACAGATAATAAATCATGTGTGCACAGATCAATGCTGTATCACACGCTCAGTGGAAGAGTTGTTTTACTGTCCTCCAAGGGCAAGTGTTGTGTTTGAGCTTATGCTTTTTCCTAGAAGTTCAGATTTCTAGCAAATAATTTTCAAAGGAAAATACAGGAGAAGCTATGTCCCATTGGCTTTTTAAAGGGGAAATGGAGTTTGACCATGGAATGTTTAGGAACTCTGACCAAGTAATGGCTTTGTGGTAGCTTGGGGTCTGTGAATGTACAGCATAGAGTATCACTGCCTTCCCATTCCTAGAATGGCAAAAAGCAGTTCCCTATAATAGAGCTACTGTGACTTTGTAGTCTTTAAAGAACATGGAAAAAGTATATAGTTATAAAATTTTATCCAGCATCTCACCCTCCTATAACTTTCTTCATAGTATTTTTCAGATCCATTAAGAATACTTCTATGCATGTCTCCATCTCCTCTTAACATGTTATTTTTTTCCCACATAACTAGATATGATTGTCTTATTCATCCGATAGTTCTTTAAGTTGCTTTGAACTTTCTGTGTCCCATAGTACAGTAATTCTTCGTAGTGTTCCTGTTGTGTCATTTGAGAAAATGAAATCTAGCTGCTGTAGCATGAGTAATAGAACATGATATATGAGTTCTTTAGCCTAAAATCTTCAGTCATCTTGTTTGTTTTTTTTTTCTAGAACTATATTAAGAAAACCTTTCTCCTGTTTTTGTCTTTGGCTGTTTGTTGGTTTGGGATTTTTTTTTCTTTTCATCAGCTTCCCTGGATTCTTATCCACCATAGTGTGTACAGAGTCCACACTAGAACAATACAGAAAGTGCTTCATGATCTGCACATATATTCCCCACATCACTTGCCAGAAGTGCAAAGCATGGAAGAAGGGTTAGGACCAAGAAAGTCAGCAACACCCAAAGCAGAAATACCTTGTCATTTCAAGGGCTGAAAGAATGGGATATGTAAGACCAGTAGATGATGGTGAGAGAGGAGTTTTGCTGGGATAGAAGCATCCCATTTTTAGACAATGTTCTGAACCCATGGTGCAGAAGCGACTTAATCTGGATCCCTGAGTTATTACCCAAGTCTGAAGTCATATTGCAGCTCTTACCATAGGTTTACCATTTAAAGTCACAATTGAAACTAAAGAAAAAAAAGCAATGCTTTCAAAGCTGATTTTCTGTGGATTTTTTTCCAGCTACTGTAGCTTTTTGAGGCTGAACTGTTGTGTCAGCTGCTTATACACATCCATGCTTAACCACCTGGTGTCTCTGTGGAGCGGCTCGGGAACTATCCTTATGTGACTGTTGCTGCCTAGTAGAGTAGCCCCTACCGACCTAATCTACAAATGCACAACCTCACCCTATTTAGGTCCCATTTATAAATAAAACAAATGTTCTTGAAAAAGTGACTATTTGCTTCTTTCCTCTTCACCTTCCCTTACCTGTCTACAGACTGTCTGCATCTCACATTACTTCTTGCAGAGACAGACACAGGGCTTCAGGACAGTTTTTGTGACGCAATACAGTTCAAGATCAGTGTTTCTACAGATTTCATAAAATGACAACTATAAGGTTTTCAGAGCCACAGTTTTTAACCATAGGTTATTTCTTGAAAATTATCTTTGTGCATGTTAAAAAGTTGTTCTTTATATTCTTCTTCATTCCACCAAAAAGCCCACACACATAAAAATTCCATGAATTACTGGATAGATAGTTGAAGTGGGGCAAGCCACTGCTTTTTATTTCACAAACTTATATAGCATTGCAATATTTGTAGTGTAATCCTGGTTATAAATATAAATTAGGGGATAAGAGACTTTAGAGCAGCCCCATGGAAAGAGATCTGAGGGACTGGTTTAATGGCAAGTTGAACATGAGCCAACAGTGCGCCATGGCAGCCAAAGGGCCAACTGTGTCCTGGGGTGCATCAAGCACAGTATAGCTAGCCAGTTGAGGGAGATGACTGCACCACTTTGCAGTGCACTGATGCAACCCCACTTCAGGTACTTGTGCACTTTTGGGTGCCTCAATGTAAGAAGGACATCAAACTGTTAGGAGTGTGTCCAGATGAGAGCAAAAAATGGTGAAAGGTCTCCAGGCAAGACTTACCAAGGTTTGGCAAGCTTAGAGAGGTGAAGGCTGAGGGGTGACCTCATCACAGTCTATACCTTCCTCAAGGAGGGCAGCACAGGGGGAGGTGCTGAACTCCTCTCTCTAGTGCCCAGTGATAGGACACAAGGAAACGGAATGAAGCTGCATCAAGGGAAGTTCAGATTGGACATTAGAAAAACATTCTTCACTGAGAGGGTGGTTGGTCACTGGAACAGGCTCCCCAGGGAAGTGGTCATGGTGCCAAGACTCTCAAGAGTCCAAGGAGCATCTAGACAACTCTTACTCATATGACAGTATCACAAGGTTGGAAAAGATCTCTGAGATCATCCAGTCTAAACTATGACCCAACACTAGCACCCACTCGTCATTTAAACCATGGCACTAAGCACCTCATCCAATCTGTTTTTAAACACCTCCAGGGACAATGACTCCGCCACCTCCCTGGGCAGCGCACTCCATTGGCCAATCACCCTTTCAGTGAAAATTTTTTTCCTAATATCAAGCCTAAACCTCCCCTGACGAAGCTTGAGACCATGTCCTCTTGTTCTGTCACTGATTGCCTGAGAGAAGAGACCAACCCCTGCCTGCCTACAACTTCCTTTTAAAGGTAGTTATAGAAAGCAATAAGGTCTCCCCTGAGCCTCCTCTTCTCCAGGCTAAACAACCCCAGCTCCATCAGTCGCTCTTCATAGGGCTTGTACTCCAGCCCCTTCACCATCTTCGTTGCTCTCCTCTGGACACACTCCAGCATCTCAACATCTCTCTTAAACTGAGGGGCCCAGAACTGGACACAGTACTTAAGGTGTGGCCTGACCAGTGCCGAGTATAAGGGGATGGTAACTTCTCTAGTCCTGCTGACCACACCATTTCTCATGCAGGCCAGGTTACCATTGGCCCTTCTTGGGCACACTGCTGCCTCATGTTGAGTTTCCTGTCCACCATCACTCCCAAGTCTCTTTCCACTTGACTACTCTCCAGCCATTCTGTCCCCAGCCTATAGTTCTGTATGGGGTTGTGTTTATATGATTTAGTTTTACGTAGTTCCATGAGGAGCAGGGAGCTGGACTCAATCCTTAGGGTCCCTTCCAACTTGAGATATTTTGTGATTCTATTATTCTGTTCTTGAGTCTGCTCAAAAATTAAGGTAGCTTCAGAATATCACCTTCGTAAAAATTGTTTAAGATTGACTGAAGTTAATGAAATATTCATTTATATACTGTATATACAGCATATTGAACATAAAATGTTAGTGTAAATTATATAGTAAGTGAACCAAGGGAGTGTCTTTATTTTTTATAGACACTAATATGACTTTTGTAAATTCAGAACATACAGTTGCTTTGAGTAATCATCTATGATGAGTTACATTTATGTGTATTGGTAGAACCAGTTTAAAATTAATAATGTAATAAGTAAAACTAGCCCTTGATGATGTTGCAAAAGGTTAATTTAGCTTATTTCAGACTGCTGAATAGTTATATTCCACAAGCCTCAATTCTGCTAACTGTATTGGTGTTTTTAAAATTATTTTTTAGGAACAATTAGAAAGTGAGAGCATGAAGTTGAAGCAACTTGAGGACAAAAACAATCAAAAGGAAAGGAAGCTCATATGTATTATTTCCAACCAAGACGATGAAATAAGAAGTCTGAAAAGCAAACTGAGAGAACTAAATGAAGCACAAAAGGGTATTCAGATGCTAATGTATAAAAGGGAGGTAAGATAAGAAACCAAATAGAGATAAAATGAAAACACAAGCTTTTTAAAATTTTTACTTCTTTCACACGTTTAAATTAATTATTCTAAGAAACTGACTTTAAATTTCAGCATTATATAATTACTAGGAAATCATTAAAGTACATGAAGTGCATAGGGCACACCGAACTATTAAATACATTAATATTAAATACTGTTTGGTCTGTATGTTAATTATTTTTACATTATGTCATTCAATTTTTAGTATTTCTGAAAACTCCAGATTAGCATTTCTGCTTTATAATTTTCAGTTGGAAGCTTTTACCAAGACTGAGTTTATTTTTTGCTTTTATGCCACACTATTTTTGTTATATTTTTGCTATTCTGTCCTTTTGGGATAGCTAGAGTGCAGTGACTGGTGTGAACCAACCATGTAAATGTATTTTAGCTAGGTAATTTCAAGTGAATGTAGGTAAGCGTAGGAGCACAGCAACACATAACTTGTTGCTCTTGCCGAGCATTGCTTAGCTGACTGTGGCAAGCATTTGTAACCCGTGTTGTTAGCAATAAGGCAGCTGAAATGTGTCTGCAGGAACTGCAGTTGCATTTTTGTGCAAGGTAAGACCATCCTGTAAGCTATGGGTCTGTGATTATAAACAGTGTATCATTGAAATCGGCTGATTTGGCAGACATATGATCAAGTTCTGTGTGTGATTTGGAGCACATGTGAACTATCCAGGCCATCTGGTACTGTAGATCTAGTGGAACTGCAGCCTAACAACTGGTTATTATAAAAACTTTTTTTTAATGCCCGGCAGATTTAGAACTATGTAATACTAGATTGAACCACAAGGTGGTAGTCAAAGTTAATAACTTATTTAAAAACCTGCTAGAACTCTTGACATAGTAGCTTGTGATGTGTTCATTGAAAATGTCAGTGAATAAGTTGATTTTTAAGAGCTAAAATAGCTGGATACTTCACTAGCAAGCTTATACACAACACATGATCTTACCTTATATATGGTTGAAGCAGAATTACAGTTAAACAATATTCTTAGAACCAGTTTCCTGTCAAAGGAATATAAGCAGAGGAATGCCACACTGAGTTGCTAAGTTAAACTAAAAATAGGAATTTCCCACAAACAATAAAAAACTGCTTTTGTCACTTTGAGAATGTTTTGAAAGCTTCTACAAGGACTAGGTGAAGGATCCCATGACATTTTTATTCATATTAGGGTGAAGAGCAAAATGAATATGGTAACTTGTGATCAATATTTTCACATTTTACTCCAAGGTGAAAAGTAAGAAAGCTGTTCCAGACAAGCCTGAATTATGTCTAGGGATCACCGGTGGTTCACCTATACCTGAAAGGTAAATACTTTTCAGTATTTTTAAATTTGCTTTTAATTGTCTTTTCTGCTATTAAATAAGACCAACTATTTCCCTATTTTCTGCACAGTACCTTAAAAAATGTATGGGGGCAGAGGGGACAGGAACAGCAGAGGCCAGCGAGGAAAATTGGGAAGGTAACAAAGCCAGCAACTCTGTGGAATCATATCTGGGGCTTCTCAAGTATGTAGGGATAAGTTGGGAGAAAGAAAAATAGCCACTTGTTTCAGCAGGAGGTTAAACTCTGTGGGGAACAGCAATGGATGTTAATGCTGGGTTTTGGATAAGCATTAACTGTGTTGCATTAACTCTCTTCAGACAGAAATGTACAACCTTAATGGATTAACTGATGGCAGCACAGCAGAGCAGCCTGCTGTGCTGCCAGAAGGAAGTCTGATAGTCAGCATGAAGAAATAATTCTTGGCCTGATCCATCCTAAATGAGAGAGTTTGAAACCAGGTTTATCTGTTAGCTGAAGTCATCCAGCCCTTGCTATGACCAAGGGGCCAAAAGCAGTGTATTTCCTAAGCAAGTATTCTGTCTTCTGCCACTGTTTTGAGAAAAATATTGACCAAAGTCTTAGGTTTGTATTTTTCATAGGATGGGCAGTAATCCCACTTTTAACAATTTTGCTGAGGTTGAGCAGAAGATTCTCTAAGGTGAGGCTAGGAGAGCATTAGGTAGAAGTATCATAAACTCTTGCCGTCTTCTTTCACTCTTGCCTAGTCGTCTGCTTTTGGCCACTCTCAAACCTAGGCTAGGTGAACTATGTGGATCTTTAGTCTGACTCACTACTGCTTTGTGACAAGGAGAAGAAATAAGACTATTATGTGATAAAGACTTTTTTGTCCTTACTAATTTGTATCTAAAAAATGAAAAACCTTTACCTTTCTTCTGTCTCCCTCCTCTCAAATAGCTGCCTTACTTTACTGTTTTCTTGGAAAGAGGTATGTGACTGGTAAGATTACTGGTAATCTTACACTAGTAAGATTATAGTATCACAAATTTCTAGCAAATTAAATTGATTCATCCAATCATGTATTTTTTTAAAGCTCCAATTAAAAACTTATGTTAAGTGTCTTTTTTTATTTCTTATTTATCAAAACACCTGAAAAATGGTCAGAATTTAAGTGTTAACAGTAGCAACTTCAATTCCTTCTGTAGATTTATTTTTCAAATTAGATACAAATAGCGTGTCTTCAAAAAGGTAAGCACAGCAGAAGTAGGAACACAGTTCATGACACTCCTGATTGCTTTATGAATAAGCAATAAAAAAGCAAAAAAAATCCTTGGGTTAAAGAAAAAATCCCCTTTGAGCTCTTTTGATACAGAAATGCAAAAGAAAATGTAAAAGAAAATGCAAATCTCATTTGTCACCAACTTCGCTTTTTCATCCCTGAAGATCACTTTACAAAATCCACAGTATTGTGCTTAGAAATATAAATTACTCAGCAAGTTTATTAAAATTTCACAGTAGAATTTTATGGATGCATCAGTAACTGAGTAACACAGTGCCTTCGGGCATATAAAACTCACACCAGCATGAAGAACTATTTTTACCATTCTCAGTGCAAATAATTAAATATCAGCTGTCCATATGATACTCTGGAAAATATATAATTTTTTAAAATCCCTCAAATAAGAGAAAAAATTGTGTGGTAGTGTATAAAACAGAGAAGGAATGAGTTTAAGAGCCCCTCTCCAAAATGTCAGGTAGATGTAGAAGGAAGGAGCAGTAACAAATTCTTTTGTGTTCCTTCTCCTGCAAAGTCTGAAGTGCAGAGAAAACAATGGAAAACAATTAATGTGCAACAGCAGCATCTTACTTTCCCTAGAATAAGATGGAAACAGTACCCCTGTGAAAGATAAGCTGTTCCACAAAATACCCAAGGGAACTGAAAGAAATATAAAGACTACATATGGGGGCGGGAGGTGTCCTTGCAGGATCAGGCTCTAAGCTCATATGTATGTGTGTGTGATATGACTAAACAGCTCTTTGACAACACTTTCTTTTCCCTTTTCTGCTTGCTTTTACTGAGGAGAACAAAAATATGTATACATATGTTGAGGAACAAGGTATCCAAGAAGAGTAGCTTATACTCTTGCTTTTCCCTGGTTTGTGGGTGTGACTAGATTAAGGTCACAATAAGCTGAATTAGTTGAGTCTTTCATCTACAATTTTGATCTTCCAGGGAGAATCTGGAGACTATTTTCCAGGACATGAAAGAAGAGTGTCATCAAATATGTATGCTAGCCAGAGAACAAACAGACCAACTGAGTAAATTTAAGATAAAGCCAGAACCTGAAACTGGTAATATCATACTTAAGCTCTTATTGTGATTCAACTGTTTGAAAGCTTTGCTTTATATTTGAAAATACTGTAAATTACACATAGATAGAAGTACTTCCACTGTTTACCATCTGCCTTTTTCAAGTCTGTTCACATGGTGCTCGGTATTTCACCAAGAAAACGCACCGCCAGTTTTGGCATTCTATGACGAATGCTCCAAATCACATGCTATAAAAGACAGTCATCACATCAGTGGCTCTTGTAATTGTTTTGTCCCTTGGAGTGAGATGCAGGCACTTACTACATGTGATATCCCATCATACTGTGTGAATGACAGCACTTGCCTGCTTTTAATTTAGCTGTCAGTTCAAAAGATGTCTGTTACAAATGTCTCTAGCCCCATATCTGTTAGAGGAAAACAGCTGGACTGAGGAAAGTCAGACGACGTATTTTCTAGAGTTCCTTGTGCAGGTTTTTGAATACTGTTTAGTTATGTGGAATAAGAGCTTAATCCAATACTTCCTGAAAACAAAAGAAAGGATTGCTTTTTGTTGCAACTGGAAGAGATCCTGAATACCCAGTTCTGCTAATGTTTACATTTAATACAATATAAGCTACTATGGGTATTCCCTATTAGCTTTTCTTAATAAGTAGGATCAGACTGTTGAGTGATTTCAAAAAACACCTGCCGAATTTACACAGTTGAAGCAAAAGATGCTTATTTGAGCACTTACTTCTAATTTAGGTTATACCATTACTGAAGTTTTGTTACATGAAGTACTAACGTGTAGCTTGTGGCTTCAAATTGCTATATCTGAACTGTATTATTATATTCTGATTGTACACTACTAAACTTTATTATTTAGGGATGGGAATTTTGGGAGATAAGTGCTTAGCAACTTACTTCAGAATGGATTTGTTTTCCTTAAATAAGTGCCAAACTTGACTGTCTGAAAAGCTATACGTGATACAGATGTAATCTGCTTGATTGCTCTTACTTCTGTGGCCCACATTAATGCAGAATCTGAATGATGTCGGAAGGCTGCTGTGCAATAAAAGTGTGCTGAAGATATTCTCTCATCTGATAAGGAGCAACCATGTGTATTATTAACATTTTTGTTAATAAATTGCTGAAAATTAAGTGAGAATTCTCAAAACAAAGAGAAAATATGGTCCCACCTATGAATAGTTATTCAGTTTAAATATTTACCTAATTTGGAAACCAATAGGAGTTTGGTACCTGAATACCTTCTAAAATCATGCTCATGGTGCCTAGCATGTTGTTGGCACTGTGTGAAACAGGTTTGGTTCCAGCTTCTATTTCTGCCAGAACATTTCAGTAAATGTGTGCAAGTATGTGTTAAGAGTATAGGACAACACAATTTTCAGTAAAATGAAAATGTTTATGGCCATAAATCAAAGAGAAATAGAATTATTAGAACAGAAATATTTCCTTTTACTTCTGTTCCAATGGTTTTTATGTCAGAGATAATGTTTGTGAAAGAGAACTATATCTCAAACTGATTTCAAAGAGAAAAAAATAAAGGTTAAAAAAACAAGAAGAAAGATCAAAAACCTCTCAGGAAAAATACCCAAACATCACACTTTTAATAACTCTACTTCAGTTGACTATTTAATGTTTTCTTCATTCTTTCTTCACAGAAATACAGTTTTCCATGCCGATACAGTGTACTGATAAAACTGATGAACAAGCAGAAGAGCTTTTTAAGCCTCGGGTTATAAAGGATATAAATAGAGGTGCATCATGCATCACATCTATCACACCAAGAGGAGTGGGCCAAGATGAGGACAACAGCTCTGTAGAATCACTTTCTAAATTTAATGTCAAGTTTCCACCTACAGACAATGACTCTGCTTTCTTGCAGAGCACTCAGGAAAAACCAACAGTTCCTTGTACTGGTATAAGAGAAAAGATGATTCGAGATCATCATTTCAACCTGGAGCACAGAGACCGTGCTGTTAACCTCAGTAAATTGCAACCTAACTCATTTGAAGCTCATGGAGTTGATCTCATGACCTCAGCTTTACAAAACTTAACTACTGTTGACAAAACAAACCCCCCAAATCATGCAAACATGCCCATAGAAAATAACCATGACAAAACATGTTTAAAACCAACAGACACTGGTTTCACATTTGTACCGAAGCACACAAACCAGGGTGTACCTGAAGTATTTTTTTCTTCTTTAGAAGCTGCTGGGACAACTGTCAGAGGTCCTCATCAGGTATCTTTCTATAAATACTGTACATTTCAAAAACATCTTTGAGACAGAATTAATATATTTTATGAGATATCAGTCTTTTTTTAAAACAATATCTTTTGTCAGTTCTTCTTTCTGATACTGAAGTATGTGTACAACACACTTTTCCAGTGAAAGGGAAATTTAAGCAGATGTAGGCACCAGATATGTTTGCACAAATTTCAGGACATTTAGATATTAATTGCTCCTGTATCTATTTCAAAGCTGTCATTAATCGCAAGTTGCCCCCTAGGTTGCTTTCTTTCTACCCTTGATCTCAGTTGAATAGGGCACATAATTGTTTTGTTTTTAATGTACAAAGAGAATATGACAAATGGACTAATTAAAAAGCTGAGCAGATAAATATTTCACTGTGGAAAAGCTATCTACTTTTATCTCAATCTGATGCATAAAGAGCACCCTATCTCTCCCTTCTAAGAAAACTTAAATTTTTTTATTCATATTTTAAGCAGTCAAGGAAGAAAGCTTTTTTTTCAAATTAAGCAAAGGTCACCAAAATACTTTTATTTTAGATTTATGTAGGTATTTTAGCTTTGAATTTCAATTACAGCTACTTGAATTCCATGGGAGCTTCTGAAAGCAAGGCCCAGTTGCTGTAATGCAGAAAAACATTTCAGCAGGTTCTGACAGCCACATCTCTGAATACTTTGCTGCTTTTGTGTAACATCCTCTCTCAACTGAAATTGCTGGCAAATTTATTATGAACCTTTATAGAATAATTTTTTTTTTTTACATTTTGTGTGGCTCTTCTCACACCTTGTGAGAGGACGGCTTTTCAAGAATAAGCAAATAGTGATAATAGGAATTCTGTGAGGGTGGATTTGGCATAATTTTACTAATTGCATTGATGTGGGTTTGTGTTCTTTGCTAATGACAAGCTACATGCAGCAGAAGAGCTTTACCTCTCAATTTGACCGCTGCATGACATGCAATCTAGCATTTGGAAAGCATTTGTAGGGCACGATAGCTTTGATGTTTTCTTCTCCAAAAACGGACCAAATCTAGTTTAATTTTCTATTGCAAATCAGTTTTGGATGAAAAGTGTTTGCTGTTCTTCATCATTGTATTTTAAACTATAAGCCTGATTTTTAAAAATGTATTTGAAATATCTATTAGTAATGTCGGAGATCACAATTCTATACCAACTTACTAATCACAGTTTTTATTTTCATCGACTCCTCGGTTAAAGTTGTGACTGAGTTAAACAAATTAAATCATTTATTTTATCACTGGTAGAATTCCTGTGGAGCTGTGAAACATTGGCTCTATTGCTTGTTACTATCCTCTTTTTCTGTGTTTTCTCTCCAGCTTGTTCTTTTACTAGTTAGTCTGTGTATTCATTTTTCAATAGATGGCACCCTGCATTGTATATTACAGCAAGTGAAACAGCTGGTATGTGATTATAAATTGATAGGGGAGTATGCAGCTTAAAAAGTAGAGAAGAATTGTAGCTGAATAGCAGTAAGTCTTTGGTTTGATCATTGCTATTTCTGCAAAATAAGGAAATTAATTTGGAGCCATTAGTTAAAATTTAATTATCTGCTTGGTGGAAAAAATTGCAATAATGCTAACAACTGGAGAAAAGAAAGGCAGTGGTGAACTGTTTCAGTATTTTTAAGTCATATCTACGGTAGCACTGTAGAACATCCAGGACATGGATTAAAATGTTTATCTTATCCAGAAGCTTGGTTGATATGACCTAACAATACTTTAGAATCCATTAAATACACATCTATGTGTATCAATTTATTTAAGCATCCGTCACCTTTACTCAGCTGCCTTCAAAAGACGTTTTTAAGTATTCATCCTAGTGGATTGGACTCAGCTTTGGAGTTTTTTTCCAACTGTTTACTAAAGATTTGATTCACAGAAAACATTTATATAAATTAAAATACTGCTGTTTTTTGAAGTTACTTGCATACATGCCCTTCAAGCTGTATTAACCTTAGCAAAATTTATTCCCAAATTTGTTCTTAGTACTTTCACCACCTTTCTTAGGATTAGGTAACACTGCTCACGGCTTCCATCATCCTTTCCACTGGTGAAGTTCCAATAGAAAGGAATTATACACCTGATTTCTTTTTCCTCGTGTAGATAAATCCTGCAAGTATTTACTACATATGTTAACTTATAAAATGGAAAACCCCATAAATGCAGTAGATTTGGCAACAGTAAGTTCTTGGAACTGCTCTCAGTTGCTGTAATAAATTTAGCTCTTTCCTTCTATGTGGATACTAAAAGTGAAAACTCAGTACTGTTTTCTTAGGATGTAACTTTTTAAAAAAACGTGCCTGAAAAGAGCAGCAGATTAAAATAAACGTGGGTATTAGTGGACCTAGGATTTTACAGACTACATTTAACTTGCATATAGATGCATGTGTTTATTGGTATTCACAGTTTGAGGGGGTTGTTTCCACCAAAAATGTTTCTAAGAATGTTTATAATTTTAAAAGCAAATTGATAGTCTATTGATCTTAATCTGAATATTGATTTTTTTTTTAAATGGAACATGTGCTTAAATATATTCTGAAAAGCATATTAAACACTTATTTAACACTCAAAGAAAGAAATGGAAGAGCTTGCCTCAGTGAGTTGCTGAATGAATACCTCCCCATGTTGTGCCTCCAAGATTAGAAATCTTACTATGTCCTTTGCAGGATTTTTACAATACCATTTTATCCTTTTTAAAATGATGCTCTACATCATAAGATACTAGAAACAAGTAATTCTAAAGACATTTCTGTAAGGATATTTAAGTGTGTCAGTGTCTAGATAGATTTAATATGCAATTTACACCAGCAAAATACAATAAGTAGACTCTTTGAGCTCAAAAAGTGGTGTGATTGCACTTAATTACTAATTAGTCAATTTAATTATATGGATTGCTGGCCATAATGAAAGACAGTAAATCTGCTATTGCTATCTGATAAGCAAAACACTCTTTAAATAGGGAATGGACAGGAAATTGACTCCAAGTTTAGCTGGTTTAAAAAGAAGATTTAACTGGTAGGGAAGACAGGTTAGTTGTATAGGGAGTTGCCATGGGAGGAATAAACAATAGATTCTAACTATTTAGCATGATGAAATCAGAATAAGAACTGAAAATTAAAACTCTTGGGAAGTATCAATAGCAAAGAATTTAAAACTTTTAAAAAAACTACTTTGAAAAGTATTCTTGCTTTCCTTCCCATGTGTGAGTGAAGCAAGAAAGAAGAAAACTGAGCCAAAAAACTGTAGGGTGCTCTCCTCTTCTAGGTTCCTTCCCCACACAGAGCTCATACCAGCTTGCTGCCATTCTGTCAACTTTGCAGTCACAGCAATATGCATTTAGTTTTCAGTTTACTCAAAACATAATCATTCTGGCCATACAACATAACTATATATTTTGGTGTTAATACTACTGTAATGAAAGTTATTATTTAGCTTTACTTTGAAAACTGATAGAAAACTTTGTGATTCCTAGTTGGTATGACATTAAATAATTAGTGTATGTACTCTGACTTAAATTATGAATCAAGCTGAAGTCCCTCAAACTCCAGTGCCTGGTAAACAGACTCACTGTCTTTAAACTAACTAGCTTAGGGATCAAGAGCAGTACAGCTGCTCAGCCAAATTTAACATAGTTTACAGAATGGCCTGAATACACAGATAGATATTCAGATGGTCCCCTTGAGTTTAATGGTGTCATGGCAGAAGGAATTCCCTAAAAGGCAGTCAGAGCAAATAAGTAACTTAAGCCATATGACATTACTGTAGTCATTTTGTAAGTAAACTGAAAGCTAGTTATGTGTCAATAAGAATATAAATAAAATATGATTCATATTGACTCTGTAGAAGAAACATTTTATTCAAAGATAAGAAACATGTTTTCTCGTTTCTATTAATACAGCTTCTAAAGCAAAATACTGAAATGCAAAGTTACACTGAAATGCAAAGTTACAGAAAAACCTTACTGTTTATCAGACTGATATTACGGACTTTTGCTCATAGCAGTATTTATCATGAATAGATACCAAGGTATTCTAAGTGTTTTCAAGGAAAGTATGTTTATAGAACTCTGGAAAAAAAAAAGTCCTATCGTGCTTTTCTTAAATGAGAATTCTCTAGTTCATGTCTCTGGCCAGGCAGGTGTGAAGGATAGCAAGTTTAAAAAGGCAAGTATTTTTTAATATAAATATAAACCATAGCATAATGTAAACCATGCTGTAAACCATAGCAATAATCATTTTCTGTTTCTTTTAGCTCATTTGGCAGCCTCAAGACAATGATTTGCTGGCACAAGCTTATACAGACTCTGAACTGAATCAGTGTGGAATATGTGAATTCTGTCGAGAAGTTTTCCCACCATCTATAACATCTAAGGAAGATTTTCTTCGGCATCTGAATTCCCACTTTAAAGTACAGTCTTAATGTATGAGAATTCAATGGATCACTGGTTTCGCATACATTTGTTTTGGGTTTTTTGTTCAATAGACATGCTTAGAATTTAAGAATTGAGACTTCTTGAAACAAGAACTCATAACTACAATTGTCAGATAAGCACATTTTTAATTGTCCTTTGACAAAATAAAATGAAACTGTAAGTCATCCAGTACTGTAATTCACATTATTGCTTGTTATGCTTTAGTATTACCTTTGAGAATTATGTTAGACACTTTTTTTTAATTTTTTTTTTTTCTTGCAATGAATCATTGTCTGAATAGGCCCAAAGTCATGATGATATTTATGAGGAGCGGGATTAATCTTAATCTGTCTGGGGATATTGGTATAATGCTAACATTTTTTTCTCAATATCCAGTGGTGTGATTATGTCCTCCTTGAAGTAAACAGGAAGATAAGTAGGCTGTCATTTTTCATTTCTGTTTAAAAAAAAAAATCCGAATTTAATTTACAGAAGAGAACCTCTTAATTCAGACTCTTTTAAAATCATCACAGTAACGGAATGCCGGGTGTGCCAGAATTAGCATAGGCTTGTTCAATAGTAAAATAAATGAAAGGTTGACTTTCCCCAATGAATTGTTTACCAGAGAGAGTAATCAAACACAGCACATAAATTACTATTTTGCCAAAATGTAACAGGAACAATTTTATGGATATTTTTACATGTTATAAAAAAATAATTATTTTGATCATGTACCTTTCTAGCATTAATAATTAGTAATAATAATGGGAAAAATTTATACTAGGATGAAGGACAGCAAAAAAATGTTAAACTTTCCCTAAAATTAATACCAAAGATATTTACCTTTCCTTCTGGTCTGCTATGAAGGATTGCTTAAGTCTATTGCAGTTTAGAAAGGAAAGGGGAAAACCTAATCCCCCAACTCTCAGTGACTTAATCTTTAACATGAATATGCTTAGTGGCTTTCTCAATGCAGTTTACATTTGTATTTAGTTGAAACATTGCATTTTGATAAAGTTTGCACATTTTCTGCATTTATTTGGAACAAATTAAAAAGGGGCGGTTACTATAATTTAAATCAAATTATAAAAGGTGGCTTAGAGCTTTTTGCATTTGAATCAAATATGGGGTTTTGTCGTGGTATTTGATAATTAGCATTAATATTTTCATAGCATCAAAGAACAACAGTTTCTCTTTTTAAAGATTTGTTTACAAGTAAACGATTTCTGGAAGAATTAGTTTTTAGAAATGGATTTTTCTGCAATTATTTTCTGTTTTAAACATGTCGCATTTGTGACTGCCTGTCAACAGAGTGTACTGTAATAAACAGCAGTGTACAGTGCCTGTCTGCTCCCTGACCTGGAGAAAGAGTTCGTTACTATTCACAGCTCTCAGCCCCCGCCGGTAGCCAGCGCTAAGGAGGATGCGCTCATCCCTGGACTCGCCGGGCTGCGTGTGAAGACCCTCCCCGGAGAGCACGGCTGGGGGTGGTTCCTGGGAGAGGCACAAGTTACAGAATTGGGAGGAGAGAAGGGGATACGCACATCTCCAGCCAGCCCGACACAAAACCGACTTGTCCTCTCAGCCATGAAACTCGAGCTCAGGAGCTCACGTTATTAAGAGCTGAAAAAAATGCGAATCGCTTTTAAAGAAAATAAAGTCATCTGTTTGCCCCATCCCTGCGTTCCTAGAGGCGTTTCCCCACATATACACAACCGAGCTCTGCTGGCAGGGCAGGGATCTCCGTGCCGAGCCGACCCCGCGCTGCTAGCGGCACTCGTGGAGGTGCGGCCTCGCCCTCAGCCCGGGGGAGTGGGGGACACGCGGTTGTCCAAAGCCTCGTCGACCGGCAGAACCCATCCAGCTTCCAGTATGAGAGCGCCTGCCCGGTGCGACGTCCTGGGAAGCTGTTTAATTGTCTGCTTAAAACTATCGCTGCCTGAAGGCGTCCAGATAGGCTCGTCCATCAGGCCACTGCGAGATCTGATTTAGAAATAAATAAATAAACAAACATCTCACACTGAGCAGCTGTGAAGGACTTGAAGTCGGACGTGAGTGGGGCCCCACTCATACAGCTTTCCTCTAGGAGGCTGCTGCTGCCAGCAGGGACATCTGCTTTATTACACTCACCAGAGGAGGCTCAGTATTCTTCCCCTCCGCTCCCCCTTCCACACAAGCTCAACTCAGCCGAGGAGGCTGAATCCAAATGGGAAGTGGGATTGCATTAAAATTAATAAATCTGGGGGAAGGAAGTGGAACTTGGGAGGGCAGCAGAGTCGTGCCAAAGTGTACTACCGAATTCTTCCCCTCATAGGACCAGCCGAGTTCCCTCCCCGGGTAGCGCCAGGGCCTAAACTGCCTCCGATGCTCCCGTGCGGTCATGCCGCCCGCTCGAGCCCCGGTGACCCACAGCCATCATCTGCGGAAACAGTGGTTCTGGCGAGGAAGGGAGCTGCTCCCCATCCTGCTCGGGAGATTTCTTGGGGCTGCCCCAGCCCGGTGTAAGGGCCCGGTGCCGCGGCCCGGTAGAACACACGCAGCTCCTCTGCCTCCCCGGCTAACTCGACAGATGCTTGTAGCTCCAGTAATTAGACTGTCAGTGCTCGTTAGAGGAGAGGAAAACGCTCCTATGACAGATTCCACGAGCCCCCTGTTTTTTAAGATCTCACAGAAATCACCAGAACATTAACTGAGATCTCTTATTTCTCTGGAATTAGAAGGGAAGAAGTTCCCTCTGCCAGCCGGCACTCCAATCAGAGATCGCTTCCGACTCCCATGAAACACCGTGAATTCATTCCAACAGGCTCAGGAGAAGTTACCTTCCCTCCCTGCCTACCGGGGAGGAAGAGAGAGCTTCCTGGCCGTGTGAACTTGCTTTTAAAAATCCCCTCCCCATATACCTGAATTTAACTAAACAGATAATAGAAATGCAGTCTTTTCTCCATTAACTGAGTGGAGGAGTCGCTCCACAAACGATCCTTCCCCATCCAAGATCATGTTAGTTCAAAGGATTCTCAGGAGAGGCTATTCCCCCTTACGAACAAAAGCACTGGAGGATCAAGCCGAGATGTTCCTACCCCCACCCATGGCTCCCTCAGCAGATAAGACTCAGAGGAGGCGATTTCTTTTCCTCTCTACCGCACACTCCCCTTTCCCCCGCAATCATACAAGGTTAACTCAACAGAGGAGTCTCAATCCAAACGGTAACTGGGATTTCATTTAAAAAAAAAAAAAAAAAGGGAGAGAAAAAAATCAGAAATAGGGAAAGAAAAGAGAAAAAGCAGCAGGCTGATTACGAGGTGTCAAAACTGCCAGGAGCAAGAAGGTGATAGCAATCAGGGGTGAGAAGAGTGCGCCATTCGTGCGGGGCAGCTAATTATCCGTCTCATTTGAGAAGAGCAGCATTCGAGGCAGCAGCGTTCGCCTGCTGAACGGTGACAGATTGGCGCGGAGGAGAGGGGAGGTGTTAAAACAATGGAGCCGGGCTTGCGAGCGCTGCTGCATGCTAATCAGCCCGTCCTCCTTCCTTCCTTCCCTCCCTCCGCCTGCCTGCCGCGATCCCTCCTTCTTGCTGGGCACCCGGCAAGCCCAACATAATCAGGCCCCTCCGCAACACCCAGCACCGCGCCCGGCACGGGTGGTGGCCCGGTGGAACCGTACGCAGCGCCCGCAGGGACATGGCAGGCTGCTGGATATCGTTGCATTTCAGACCTCGCCCCTGGTGCCCAGGCTTCCAGGAGCACGTCAGTACGCGGCCCCGCGAGGGCAGAGGCGAGGAGCCACAAGTCCTGTGTGTTCCTTGTGCTGACACCCTGGTTCCCTCTCCCCGCAGGAGGACAGCCGGTAGCGCAGCGGTGCTGCCCGGTCAGATACAGCCTAGCGCCGGAGCCCCACGCCAGGCCCGCGAGGGTGCGGGGAGCGCATGGCTGTGCCAGGTCCCGATGGGCTCCTTGCGTAGGGACCAGAGCCCGGGACGCTAAACATGGTGTAAGCGAGTCGTACGGCCTCGCCTCGCCTTTTGCGTCCCGGACAGCTCGGCCTTGCGAGCCTGAAAGACCGCACGAAACCCATTTTCAGCCTGTGAACAGGTACGAACAGGTCTGGCCTTCCCTCGGACCAGCAACAACCCTTCTACTCGCAACCAGTGCGGCGGTGGCTGCGGAGAGAGCAAAAGCATTCTGCGAGGTCCCTCTGGTCCTCTCGTTCACGGACAGCCCACGCCCCACGGGGCAAACCCTGGCACTCGAGCAAGAGCTGGGCTCCACAGCGAGTGCTCTGCTCTGCCAGGAGAAGCAGAGGAATGAGCGTTGGAATGTTTACTCTCCAATATTTCTCAGTTTCCATTCCATCCTGCCCTGAAAGATTTCTGATTACTATACACTTCAAAATAGTATTTATTACAGATTTACATAATCTGTATGTTTTATGTTAAGAGAATAACACATTGATGCTGTACTACTGAAAGGAGTTAATCTAAACTATGTCGTGTCTGCTGTAACAGAGTTCCAACTAAAACAACATACCCGTGTTTCCTGGCACCGACAAGTAACACATATCCAGAAGGACACTGCCCGGCACATTAGGTAAGCTGCCAGGTGAAACCATTGCTCGGCTCCCTGAACCTCCACCGAGTTACGGATCAGCCCTCGGCAAAATTAAATTATATGCGTCTCTGTGTAACCTCTCGTTTAATTTAACAAGTGTTATTTCAAATAGCGTGTGCCTGTTTTAAAACAAGAGCCATGCGGGTAAACAAACTTAGAAAGAGATTAAACTGTTTTAGGCCCGAGGTAAGCAGCATGATAACTCAGGGTCGAATGCTATTTAAAATAAACAGCATGGATGGCTAGGCGGTAGTAATAGCGTTTAAATTTTGTTATTCTAAGTCTGTCGTTGAGTGTACTTGATGAGATTGTCCATGAGCATACAGATGGTGAGATTTTCATGCTTCTGTGGCATACTGACATCTCAGGCTGTAAAAATAAATTCCCAGATCGCTGCAATACCTAAGAAGTAGAAAAATCCAGTCCACCTTAACGTACCACATTGGAGTGCTTTACGTAAGAGATTTTATAACACTAGATACACAAGTTCGTGCAAATCGGGAATATTGATTTAATGGATTTAAAATATAAAGCAGATTTCTCTATAACCTCTATGCCCTTTTCAAAGGAGATTATTTTTCCTGTGTTTCTGCATTTAGAGATATGGGTGGATGGAGATAAAAGACTTGCCCTTCTTTGCTATTATCCGTAATAATTTTTAGTACTGTACATAAGGATGGAATGACTTTTCATTAGGTCAAGCTTACTTTTCATTATAAGATTCTTGGACTGTTTCTTGTTTACAAGTAATTTTCCAAACTAGCAACAAATTATTTTGATAATTTATGCTGCACCGAAAAGGTATTTGTGTCAAAAACGAAAGCTGAGATATCTTTTCGAATATAATAATCACTTTTTTTTCTTGCCTAAGAAGTCATAGTGTGGACTGATCCATGCATCAGCCTGGAAACCAACACTGATATCGCTCATAAATAGCAGGGGTAGAGCACCCCCATTGGTTAATGTCTGGCCACAGACAAGGTGCTGTGCTTATCAATATCTTTGAGCTGACCGAATTAAAAATTTTAACTAGATATATATAGCAGGGTGATAGGGTGAAAATGAACTAAAAGAAAAACATTTTGCAGAGACAAGTATATGCTTTCAAAAGGTTTAAAATATTCAATCGGTGAAAAAAAAAAAAAAGATTACTTGTAAAAACCTGTGTATTTTCACTATGCTTAATTTGCCATTCAAAACAAGTTTTTCTTAATAAGCTCTATTGTTTCTATCTCCTTTGTGAAATGTAATACGTGTGAGACAGAAAGCAGACTCGGAATGTGAATGAGTCTTGTTTTCTCTTTCTCTCTTTCTTTCTATCGTTTTTCAAATACAACTTTATTCATATTCACAGGCATCTTTAAGTAGAGAAAAGGATTAATGGAAGTGGCACCGCATTCCTGAGGTCATGATCTGAAAAGATGAAACATGAAATCTTATCTGCTAGTCTTTTCCTATATCTTATTTCTGTGCAATATAAGAAGTCTCCATGAGTAAAACAGTCCCTGGTTAATAGTTATGTTTTCACTTTCAGCAGTGACACAAGCTTTGTCACAGGTTTTCGCTGTTTGCGTAGTTCATTAAAATAGCTTTAATAAATGACTCGATGTTTTAAAAAATCACCACACTATCACTCGCGTAAAAACATCTATATCCTCCCTATCCTGCAGTGTCAAAAAAAAGTATATTCTCTCAGGGCAAAAGGTTACGGAGGCTTCATAAAGGTTTCCCATCTGTCATGAAGCGCGACATCAAGCCCTCTAGGTGCTGTGAAAATGATTTTCTCCGGAATTCTCCAGCCCAAAGATGCCATCCTCTTAATTACAAGCATTTGAGATCAGGAACGCCACTGAATTCCCTGGAGATTCACAAAAGATATGCAAAACCAATCTCTTCTCTTGCTTGCCTGCCAGGGCTTCTGTACCTGCCCACCAGCCAGCCGGCTCATTTGCTAGGTAGTGATGGATGAACCAGGGCAGCCCGTGCAGCTGCGCTGCCGCCCTTACTGATGCGCTGCCACTGGAAGTTTCTTCTTTGTAATTGACGGTCAGCAAAGGAGAGACAAATAATGTTCTACTTATTTTTTTCTAATTGATTGACTGCCCTTTTCGGCATCACAAGGCTCCTGTAGGCGGGTTACTCCGTACGCGGGATAACGGAATGAAACAATTCGCTGAGATCGCGGACTATGAGTGTGTCAGAATATCTGCTTACAACAGGTGCCTTGAGAAGACGCACACGCTGCTCCTGGGGTCAGTGTGCATGCAAAGGAGTAAGTGTACAGACCGGGTGCAGAGCCGAGCCTTTGTGTGACAAGACCGTGCCTGCAAAGCAGAAACTGAGCCTCAGCTCGGCGTGAATCCCATCTACAAATGTCCATTAGCACTTTTTTCCAGGGTGACAACCAGGTGAAAGGACATCCGCCCCACCAATTTATCAACAGACGGGCGCTGTAGGTTTCTGTTTGGTTAAAGGGATTGCAGTAGTTGTAGGAGGAGGTACAGAACGTGAAGTGAGCAGGAAAAAAATTTAATTGTACTCTTATGCAAGTTCTCCTCCAGTACAGAACAAGACCAACAGGACTAGCTGGCTTGAGTGATACTGTTCAAAGCGCCATACAGACCTGGTGATGGATACGTCTGGAGAGGCTCTGATAGTGTTGTCAATCCGAGCAGTGTAGACTACATTTTTAATACGTGGAAACATGTACATAATTCTGGACATAAGGGTGGGGGCGTAAAAAAAGCCACGTCCAAGCTCAATAGGAGCACAGGAGAGAAACCTCGGGCTCCATGCCATCCGAGATGCGAAAGCCCACGGAGACTCAGCAGCCAAAACCGCATACACTGATTTTTTTAATGGAGTTCTCATCCATGTGTCCATTTAACTGCAGTTGATACAGATCAAATAAGCTTGTTACTTTATAGATTCCAGCTTGCTTCAAGTGATACAAGAACATATTCATCTGCCTTCTTTATTCATGGAATTTGGTGTCCCTAAGTATTCAAAGAATGATAAAAGTCTTCCAACATAAAGCTGTCTGGTTTAGCCCTCCTTCTGTCCAGGGAACAGGAACAGCAGGTTTTCTTCTACCATTAAAAACTTATTTTAATTGTCCTGCATAATTTCTGAAATCTCCTTCAGTATACTATTCCCTGCATTTCTCCGAAGTTTTTATTCCATATAATTTTGTATATACACACAAACACTTTTCAGGCAAGATGAATCTGAGAAGAATATATAGCTGGAAAGTAATATGGAACACTATACCAGTTGGTCATAAAATAGCTTCCTACACCTTTAGTAAGGTTTTAAAGAGTCATCTTTTTGAAATTTAGTTGTGTAATGATAACTTGGCATTATATGCTATGCTTGCAATTCTAACTATTTGAAGACACATGTAGTAATGTGTGAACGCTTCTTCTTAAGAGAACAAAATGCTGTATGCTTTATAAGTTCTTGCAAAGTTTATTTAGTTTTGGAGGGGGGGGGTGTTATGATTTAAAGGCGTGCATGATGCTCCTTCATGTAAGTCTCACCAACCGACTCACGGAAGAGGCATTGCAAGCCATACCCGTGGCGAGCGTGTATAGGGCTCTACGGTCAAGTGTGGAAAGAAAGGCCAATATAGATGTTATTAGCCATGCGTTAGTAGCCATGGACTTAGGCTCACAAGCCCATTAAAACGCAATGGGCTTAACTGCAGTAAGCATTTATAACCTATCTTTGCTTTTTATTTCACGGAGAATATCAGCAATGCCAAGAAACGCCCGTGCGGCCCTAAGACACCACATCAGAGGAAGAAAAAGCAGTCCTTTCAGCCTTTTCCGACCCCACCATCCGGTGGAAAATGGATGCAACACCTGGAACTTGACGCGATTCTCAGAACTGTCAGATCTTTTATGGGCTTCAAGGGAATCGTATGGCCAAAAAACACAGCTTCACTTTGATTTTAGTCAGTTTATCAAAGAGAAGAGACTACTAGAATGGCAGAACAGCAATTACCTAGCCTTTTGCGTGAGGGTAACAAGATGATAAGGATGGTAAGGCTCCCACAGCATTTCAGAAGGCCCATATTTCCTACTGGGCCTAAGTGATTTTTCCATTAAAGGGTGAAGAAAATGGCTATTAGAAGAAAATGTTACTATATAACAGGCTGGTTTCGTCCACAGAGTGGACTTATTGGCTTGCTGTCCTCAAAATCGGATCCTTCCTTTTTCTGATGTTTCTGAGATGAAGATAAGAGGGCATTAGCTTTCTTTTAAACAAGAAACTTATGGCGTATGTGGGTGTGTTTGTGTTGGAGGAGGGAGTTTCTTTCTTTAAAAATAAAACTGTTCCTTGGACTTTTTTTTTTTTTTAACCAAGGCTAAAGGGGCACGTCCCCTTCCTTGTCTTCAGAAAAAATGGCAGGAAGTTCGAATCTTCTCATTTTCTCTTCCCAAAATAAATGCCTGGTTACGATTAGACGTGTGGTGCCGTAAAAAATGAGTAACAGCTTCCAGGTCCAAGCACAAATAAAAAAACATTCAATTTTTTTTTTTTAAGAAACAGACTAATCTCAACTTTTATATTTAGAGTCGCAAAGCTGCAGTAAAATCCCCTTAAACAGTGTTCCTAAAGTTTTATCTGGTGCCATTTTCCTAGGTTAACTGTGTTGGCGATGATGAGATGCTGTAAGCAATAACGCAGCTCCCATAGGGACCCGTGCCTGAGCGTGCTGGTGACCGTGGAGCTGCCATGCTTGGTGTATCGGATGCACACTGGACTGACTTTACCATCTTATTTAAATGTGATGATTTTCTCATTTGTTGCATTGTTTGTATTAATACGAATATCTTGTTATGTTTGTTTTGTCTCTTGGGAGCCAATAAAGCTGTGAAGTTTTTCTTTACACCAAATGCAGCTCTACGGGCGATCAATCAATGGGTAGTTTTTGGATAATCTGCGAGAGTGAGAAATCTAATAAAGCAAGCAACTAAAAAAGGAAAACAAAGTCTATTTTCTGTTAGGTTAGCTACGTCAAGAGTCAGGCTTTCCACTATGCCTTTATAAGATATTAAACCAGCTACATTTTGCTAGCAGGGCAGCACCTCGCTAAATTAACTTGCTGGCATACAAAAGAAAAAGTTTAGACGTCGTGACCTCGGTAGCAATGTGGGTGACTTACTATAACAATTAAATTTACTTTGCTACTTGCATTTCTCTCCGCCTCCTCTGTAGTGGTGGATGCAAACACACTAAGGCGAAATAGGGAGCAACCATGAAGTGAGAGAAGAAATAAGTAATTTTTTACAAAAAAAAACCCAAACCAACTATTGCTTTACCATACCAGGTATAAAGTTATGAAATAGGTAGACAAATACCTATACAGTTAGAGCTTCTAGGTCGCAACAAGGTCCGTAGGAAACCGTGCCATTTAATTTCATGGCAGCAGGTCCCTTATCACAACAAAATGAGTTATAAACAGATCAAAATAACAATCTGAATTACCTAGCATTAGTGGCTGAACTGAACAGCCCCAGATTATGTGATGAATTGTTAAATTGCAGTAGCATTGTTTTGGAATTACTAATTAAAAAATAAGTAAACCCCCATGACTCTGGATATGACAACTGAAAATACCCACAGATTATTTAATAAATGAAGCGTCTAACAACTCTAACACTTCCTGCTCGCCTTGTTAATAAATGTAATTTGAGGTAGATTTTTAAAATCTTCCATCTAAACAGTGAATTCATTACGCGTCGTTCAGATCTCCAGATGCCTATGGACTCCTCGGAATTAGGTGTTAAATAGACAAAAGTGAACCAAACTGCCTTTAAAAGCACAGCATGACCATGTAATTCTTTTTCCAGTTTGTGGTAAAAAATGATGAAACTTCTTTCCAAGTAGCTATCACCCAGATTTAGTGTGAAAAGTAGTGTAATTGTAATTCACGCCATCAGGGTCTATCACTGATAGACTATCAGCTGTTCTGTAGTTAGGAAGGCTTTCTTTTCAAATAGGAAAGCTGCCAAGTGCTCTGTGATACCTCCAGCAAGCTTATCGGATGGAAGATCGGAGCCAAAACAGCAGCTGCACACATATGCAAATTGGCAATTAATAGTATAACATTCTGGGGAGGATTTTTTTTTTTTTTTAATATGGGAAAGTATAGCGCAGCTACCTTAATATTAACCTTAACAGTGACAGGGAAGTTCTTGCCTGAGCGGACAAAGAATAATTACTCTCTGGAGAGACTTTCGCTCTATTACTTTCTTACTTCACACAAAGATCAAAGCTTTTTTGTCCTGCAGAGTTTGCTTCCATCATGAAAGTTAACTTCAGGCGATTAAAAATAGGGGGGACACCTTATAGCTTCAGCCCTCGAAAGTAGAGAATCGTGGCAATTCGCTTTCCTCCGCCCCCACCCCAAACGACAAAACAAATGTTTCGTCATTTTATTTTAGTTTAGGATGCTTATTTGTTCCCTGAAAAGATGTTCCGTGCTACATGGATCTGTTAGGACTGTGCATTTGTTATGGATACTCTAATCAACGACAAAGTAATTGAAGGGATTAATCTTATGTATTTTCCCTAGCCTGCCGCAGCAAACCGGCTTGCTTTATTTAGCCCAGCGTGCATGAATGCGAGCCTCCCAATTAATGCAGTCGCTTGCTTTAGTCAGAGCATTGCCTTTCAAAGGATCCTCACATGATCCTTTTCTTGTAATAGCAGGCCAGATCTGGAAAGGCTTGGCGAGGCGGCTGCATTTCACACCAGCCCGTCCCCAGCGCTCTCCCCACTGCCTGTCTGTCTCTTCTAGGACAGGCGGAGGGTGATTAGCTAATGTTTGCGATAATCTGTGAATTCTTAATAGTCTTATTTTCACGAATAAAGATCTCAGTGTGTTTGGGATTAGGCAGAAAAAAGCGAGTTCCCCAGGAAGGCAAGCCAGGCAGTTCGGTGCTCTCCTGGGGCTGGCGCGGCGCGGCCGGGGCTGCAGCGCCTGGGGCCGCCGCTGCTACGGACACGTCCGTACTTAACCGTATCCCTTTCATGACCCAGGATCTGCATTAGTAGTGGGAACAGCTTTGTGTTCCCAGGCTCCGGTCACACTGCGGTTACAAACAGAGGCTGTTTCGGACTGTGGCGCAGACAAGCAGCGAGGTGTCACTGCCAGGCGCCGCCCGAACCCGCGGGCAACCCGCGCAGCCTCCCGCCGGCACGGCACGGCGGGCCCGGGAGGCCTCTTTGACTACCATCTCCTATCTCACAAGCCAAGGCTTTTCCAGTACTTGCTCAGTCACTCCATAGCCTTCACTCTGACTGCCCCCTCCCCTCTACCTTCAAAACGGGCTCTCCCTGCCCGAGCCCAACGGCCGGTGCCTCCACAGCACCCGGTCAGACAAAGAAAATACATTTAAATTTGGAATAAAACTCTTTACCGTTGTGTTCTATCTTCAAATCAATATCGTACACAAGTTAGAGAAAAGTGGGGATATTAACAGATCCATGCATTCTGTTTTTCGGCTGGAACTGGCGTATATACACATTTATCCCCACAGATCCTTAAAAAGTCAGGTCTTTGAGAGGGACAATTTTTCTCTAAATACCAGAGTCCCAAAGGCAGAATGATACAAATCCTCACGTAGAGATGACCACAGCCATAGGAAGACTACCTTGACTAAAATATTAATTCCACCGGACACACATAGGAAAATAATTTTTCAGGATATTCAACAAGCAGTATCTACATTCAGATGAGTTTCCTGTCTCCATGCTTGTCTGGATTATTATTTGTGATGCCTTTTTCCAAATTACAAAAACTTCATCAACACCTTTGTTGATCCGCTCTTTCATTTTTTTCCAGTGTCTCATAAACACAAGGAACATAACTGTTCTTTAGCAGTTTTGTAGTTCATGTATTTCTTAAAGTTTCACACTATTTACTTACATCACACCCCAATCTTCCTATAAAAATCATAGGTTCTGATAATTTCCCCCATTGAAGAATTTGCTATTCAAGTTTTAATTTGGACAAAGAATGGTCTTCAAGCCTTCTCGTGAATATATATATGTGTGAATATATATAAATGAAACATTTTGCATTCACAGAACTCATTTGCTTCTTTTGTTCTAATGACATAAATCTCATTAACCAGCTAAGTTTAAAGAACAGGCTTAGACAATACTGAACATATAATCTCAAACAATATAGGGCACAACCTTACATCAGTCCTGACGTTTATAGTTTCATGTAAATCAACTGTATCCAGGAAATTCAGAACAAAAATAATGGGACTATTTTCATGATTAAGGACAACAGGGTTTGGACTTTCATCCTCAGTTCACTTAATCAAAACTGTATTGGAAAACAAGTGGTGCTATATAACTGCAAACACTGCTTGGAGAATTCTGTGACATCTGGAGCTGTAGAACTCCCAACTTTGGGTATGGTTTCTATACAATTGTTATCTAGAAATGTTTGCATCAGATGTAAGTGTAGATATAATTGTATAAACAGTGTAAATATTCTTTTCTTTTCTGACTACTATGCAGCTTGGACATTTTATGTGCTCATTTATCCTGCTTTAGAAGAGAATGCAGTGGGTTTTTTTCAAATTCTGGTCTCCAGAGAAAATAAGGAAAAAGGGGGGGTTAGGAGTTTATGCCCTATCTCCAAATAATTTTTAAACCTGTTGGGAAAGTTCAACCACGTTTAATCGAGACATATATATATTAAGATACTATTTTTTTTTAATGTTATGAAAAGAATAAGCCTGTTAACAACAGGAAAAGGCACACAAAGAAGCCACCCATTACTTGCTCTATTTGGCAGCAGCTGGGTGACCAAAAAAACTACACGAGCTCCTGGATCAGTCTCACTCTGTTAAGTCTCTCAGCTAGCTGGCAGGCCGGAATATTCTGGGGATGTCACATTCAAGGAATAGAGGATGTTGTGGAGTTTTTAAAATATAGAGGTAATCTAAGGATTACTTGGGATGCTGAGGGACTGGGTGTAGAGACAAGTAAGGGATATAGGGGGATACAGGAAACAGGACTATAATAATAAATTTCAATGTTAATTGAATGGCTTTACACATCAAGTGTTCTAATATTTCATATTGGAGTCTTCTCAGTGGTCCTGAGACAATGGATAAGAATGACAAATCACACGTGATGAATTTCAGCACTTTGTCCACCAATCCATTACCAATTTTGGTGTTGTAGAAAGCAATCCTTCAACTCTTACAGCAGTGCATTGGGGCAGAAGACAATTGCATATACAAGTACATTTTTCTGACATTACTAAAGAGAAGCTATGAACAGTAAAGGTTGAAGAAGAAAACAAGTCAGTTAAACGTGATGGTCATCAAAGAGTAATGGTGCCAGTAGGCTACCTTTGTTGGTTTCCATTTGATTCATGAGAACAACAAAAAGCTCTGGCTTTTTCCTTTCGTTTTCCTCATAGCATTTAACCATTTTAGTGACATGAAGCCTGCCAAAGTTAAAAGTTGACCGTATATTTTTGCATTTTAAGGACACGATTTGAACATTGTAGACCAAATCGCATATGAAAGTTAGAAATAAAAAGAAGAGTGAATTCTGGAAGAGCCATAATAAGATTCTCTAGAATATTGCCACCTTGGAAGACAGAGTTGCTCCTCAGTGAAAGAGAGTCGACTTCAGAATTGGATTTTTCTTGAAAAAGAGAGGAAGAACTATACAAGAAATTAGCATAAGCTGGGATTGAAACAAGATTTCTAGATAACATGGCTATTCTAGAATTGTAGCCTTTCCAGTAGTAATGTTTTTGCAGAAAGTGGTCACAGTAGAGTTTTATAACTTCCATATCTGAGAGCTGGGGAAAGCAATGTGCCTATGGATATAACCTACTACAGAAAAGAAGGTCTTGTTCTGAATAGTAGATAAATTAGGTATATCTCTGTAGACTGAAAGGGACAGTTCCCTAGACGGTATGAGGAAAAAAACTCTTATAAACATTTAACCTCAGGGAGACCTGAACTGACTGGAAAAGGTCACAATAGGAAAAAAACCCACTTTTGTATGATCTGCAATACTGGGGCTGGTCAGATGTTCGCAATATATTGCTCACCAAGAAACCGAGCCCAAGAATTATTAAGTTTTTTTGGTGAATAACTTTGAATAATTAATCCTTCTGAGAAAATCACAATCTGTTCACCAAGAGTTCATGAAAAAAACAAGGCGAATAATTCATTATGAATTATTTGACCGGTTTTAGCAATGAGATTCTAAATTTGTCTTATGGATATTAACCTCATTATTACTATTTAGATACGACGCTTCAAGACAATTAAAATGATGCAATACCGCACATCTAATATCACTGAGGGGTTTTTTTGTAAATACTTTGGAAATAAGTCTTCATTATATTTTTGAAAGGTGATGTGCATCTCTTCAGAAGTACTGGTAGTCTTGGAGCCATTAAAGCAATAATAGGACATTCTTAGATAAGAAAGCCTTGACAGCACACAGACCTAAATTTTTAAGAACTGCTGCTATAACATACAGCTGAGTGACCAGTTTTGTAGTAAGATGCTATCACTCGTGAATTTTAGGGAATTTGAGAGTACATCTAATTCTGCACTAAGAAACAGAGCTTCCGTGGATATGAAATAAATCAGGTTCAATTTCCCACTTTTAAATATTTACAAAATATTAATTATAATTATTACATAAAAATTATTGTGCAATAATTTAATAACTTCATAACGCTACAAGACTAGTTTCAAACTGTTCCAATGGGCCATTCTAAACCAATACATTTAATTCATTACTACACTATTTCTGTTTAAATATAAACATGACATTGTTTTAAATTAAAAGCCATCATATTCTGACAATTCCTAAGCAACACATAGCTGACTATCCAATTGCATCAGTTAAAGCTGCAATTTTTTGACACTTTGAACCGTCCTGCATCAGAGCTGCTAGTGTGCTTTCTGCCAAGTGTCTCTGCCTACTCCCTTGCATCAGCACTAGTGTCTCAATGACACTGTTACCCCACTGCTTCCCCACAGAGGTGAGTTGTTTTGTGGCAGAATGCAACTGAACAGTACAACTAGGATGGTTTAAAATCAAGATCTCCTATCAAAAGAGATTATCTTGCTTGTTTTTTTTTTCCTGAATTTATGCCTCCCTGGTATAGGTATTAATCTGACCCCACAGGGAAGCCAAAGAGACAGAAAAACAGTCCTATAAAACTTACTTCTCTGGATTGGTATCAGGCCGTTGAACTATAAGAAGTTTACTTTAAGGTCAGATGAATGAAGGTGTCAGTGAAAATGCTGGAGAAGAGCACAGCAAAGAGAGCTCAAGGGAAAGCAGTGGTAACATATGGCCAAAAGTAGGGTTTGCAGCAATCAACATTTAGATTGGCTTCAGCTTCAGTGGAACCACAGCCTTGGATTTACTGTAAATAAGATCTAATTCTGATGGAACTTCCCCAAAACAAACATAAGGCGAGTCATTCCATACTCCTCCCGCAAGAAAAAACCCAACCAGCATTTCAATTACCGTGATAGTAATAGCAATAGTAAGTTACTTCATCTGATGCATTTGCAGTCACTTCGCATACCACATGTGAGTCAACCAGTTCATTTTACTTGATGGTGAACTGAGTTTTACCTATGCAAAATTTTATCTGACCCTTCAAAGGAAATTTTAAAACGATATAATTGTAAATGTAATGCAATGCATTTTTTAAAGTGTTTTACTGTTTACTATATACATCGCATTACTTTGAAATGTCAGTAAAAGCCTTTTCAAAGACAGCTCTTGTGGAAGAAAGTTTCCAGTTAAATAATTCTGGAAGTTATCCTCTACTGAGTGCTATGATGCTAAAATCAGCTTATACATAATGAACTATTTACTAAATATTATTCATAGACTTTGTGAATATTTTCAACATTACTTCAAAACTTCAATATAAACCCTCAAATTAGCTAAATAGATGTAACTTCAAAATAGCATTCTTCTATGTATTGCATTGAAATATATGCAATATATACACAGTAAATATGAAAGACAACGCACAGTTTGACAGTTTAAAAATGCTAATAATTATTTCTATAAATAAACAAAGCAAAATTGTCATAGCAGCAGGTTGGCAGAAGGCAAAAGTGAGTACAGGTGGGATTTGGCTACATGGTTCCTATTCACACCAATCATTCAATTGCATACCAGATCTAAGAATTTTCTTTTTATTAGTTTAGTATTAGGGTATTTTTATCTTTGGTGTATTTTAAACTGGAATAAAGAGTACTGATCTTTGTCAATTCCCTCAGTTGTGGCATTCAAAAATACAATTTTCCCAATTTTATTTTTTCTGCTGTCTATTAAAGAAGGAATTTATATTAAAAATCTGGGATGCATTACTAATAAGTAGATAATAAAACTTGATATTACTAATAATCATAATCAGTAGCATTAATAAATATTAATCACTAACAATGTATTGCTAATAATTAGATAATAAAACCCCCGTATTAATAATATCTATACAGCTACAGTTACTTCTGCAGCTACACTACTTTTTACCTGTTAGTTTAATGTTCATTTGTATGACACCATAAGAATTCCCTCACTCATCAACAAAAATTTATGAAGCCATAAATCAGAAGATTATGGATGAGATGGACAAGATTTCATAGAAACACAACATTTTAGAGTAAAATGTAGTAAAAAAAGCTACTAGTAGAAAACATGCATATAAGAGAAACATTGGCAAGATCTGCATTCATCACTTCTTGTTAACTAGTTTTCTCTTACGGTCCAGGGAAAACATTGAGCAGATTTCTTACAACTACATCTCTTTGCAGGACTGACAGGTTGCTCAGTGGATCTCTATAGCTCTGCCCTACCAGAGAAGAAAGTTTTTATCTTAAGGCTAAGTAAGTCTTTGAAAGGTTGGTTCTTTCTCACTGTTCTCTCCTTGGCCCCGAATAGAGAGATCAGGGTGAGATGAAGGGTCCTTGGAACTAAGTAGCGAGTCTAGATGGATGGAAGTCACTCCCTAAAAGGGGGCACATCTTTTGCTTATCAGCGTGAAGGAAAGGGGATCTAAATTTCAAAAAAAATGACAGACAAGAACCTTGCTAAACCAAAAGATTATCAACTATTTATTTAGATGAGATTGTGAGATGGTTATGTAATTTCCATAAAGTGTAGACAGTTCACAAGAAAGCCAATGGGGTTTTTTTGAGTCCTGTGCCCCCTTGAACACGTAATTTTTTTTTTAAAGAATCAGATAAATATGGGCATTATGTACTAAGTAATAAAACTTGCAACTAATAAAATGCATTTACAGTTTTTGAGGAAAAATATGCATTTTATTATTTTAAGGGGTTTAAAATTAATTTATAAAAAGCTATTTTAGTGTCTATGATCTAATTGATTTTGCAGTGCTTTAAAATGTCTAGAACTAAGAACAATATATAGTGTTTAAAGGAGTAAGCTCAGAAATGCAGTTGTTAACAAAAATGCTAACATTGGATGCAGGAGTGAAAATTAGGACATGCTGGTCTCACTCTAGGAGAAGCTATCAGACCAGTTAGATTTTAGAGGGAGATTATTACTCTCTTTCTGAATACAACAACCTTGCTTTTGTTCAAGCCTCTGTTCTGTTCCTTAAAGCCATGGCTTGATCATGCATTCCAGTGTTCTCAAAATATAGAGAACTCTTCTCTCAGCAATACTCCTCTTTATTCTTCTTCTTGGAGAACACCGGAAAAAATGGCTACAAATAACCAGCAGGAAGACTTATGAACTTCAGGTAGTTGCAAATATGAGATTTCCATAAGGATTAATGGCAACAGCTGATGTGTAAGCAGCAAAACCAAGTCTTCTTGAGATAAAAGCTTTGTTCAGGCACTCTAGCTACGCTTAAATAATACTCTTTCATTGATGAAAAGACAAAGATTTGCAGGCATATTTAAATTAATAAACATTTAACATAAAGAAGGTCTTACAGATAACTAATTAAATAAATTTCATCTCCTCCATCTACCCATCAAGTGCTCTGCATCTTGAGTTTATATTCAACTATATATCTTAGATTCTCCAAACTGAAATATAGTCACTTTTCTCTCAGCATATTATTTTTAATAATTTCTTTAGTGTTTAGTTTAATATTAAGCAAGATGATTCAGTAGATATTTCAGCAAAGAATTCCATAAATGGTAAAAACTTAGAGATCATTCTTGCTCACTCTTCATTCACGCAAACAGAACTCCCTGTGATACAGTTTATAGCTCATCATTATCTAGTTTAAGTATAGCAAGCATTAGTGCTTTCATCCATCTTCTTTCAAGCCTGAATACATAGTTTAAAATTAATGAAACCAGGCCCTACTCTTTTAAAAAACCTAAACATTTCAGTTTGAAAAGCAGCTACTGTGCAAGCAGCCTGACTTAAATAGAAAAATACAAGGATATTCTGGATCCATAATTCACCCTCCACCTTCCGACCCCACCAACCGCCATATTAGTGTGCCCCCACCAAAATACCAGCTTGTGTTTACAGTTTCGTTTCTCCTGATGGTGGATGGGCGCATGTACACGCACTCGCTCTATGTGCACTCAATAGGATCATGATCTGGAGAGCTGAAAATGTAAACACAAGCTGGTATTGTGGTGTGACTAGCGGTTTGTGGTTTCTTTGTTTGAATATTTCAAAAATGGCACACTGGCCAGAACTAAAGAGGAGAAAAGCAAAACTGCTATCTATACAAAAGTTTGATGGTTCTGATATTCAAATTTCAGGTAGATAAAAAGGGCTACACAATTTGTAGCTGTTTTTCAGTACTTTATTTTTTACATAGCCAACTCCACTTCGGTGCAGGAATTTTGTTTTCAGTAATAGATAAAATATACTTTAACCTTAATTTCCCATAATGATGAACACGATGCTTGTTTAGGTGCCCATTGAGCTATTTTTTACAGATTTGGAATGCTCTATTTATCCCAAGATTTCTGTAAATTTGTGACTAAAATAGGGAATATGATTAAGCATTCACAGGATTTGCTCATTTTAGGTGACTACAGCTCATTCTCTTTTCATAAAGAAGCTGCTGGATCATGGAGCTGGCCATTTTTTTCATTCAAGCTCAAATATGGATTAATTTCTGAATGAAACATCCCAAGCAGAGCTCTGAAACGGCATATCCATACAGTTACAAGAGTCCAAACTTAAACTGGTGTTGTTTCAGAAATTATTTTTTTTTGCTTCACTGGAAGTAAATGAAGCAGAATGACTCTATGAGAAGACCATGAGTCCAAAACCTTATCCATTTCTTTCTAAATATACCGGCCAGTCTTAATAAAACCTCTTAATGTAAGCATCATTTTGCTACTGTTCTGGACTTGGTGGGGAGGAGGGACAAGGAATGAAATTCAGCTTATAAAGTACTGGATTATATCCAGTCATGTTATCATATTATATATATATTTTTAAAATAATTATATCAAAAGTAGGTATTTGAAATAAGGGTTTTTTTTTTCAATAATTTTAATCACAGTTGCAGACCTATTACACATACTATACATGCTCATCACTGTAAATTTAAACAGCTGAAAGTACTATTTAAGAAAAGACTGAAAAAAGCAGACCGGTCTTCTCAAAATACTCAAAAAAGTCCAGAAATTCTATTGGCATTAACATAACAACTCTCTGTTCAAGAAACAGGGAGAGTTCTGCAACTAATACCAGTGTTCCGTATAAGAACAGCAGTGTATTCTTATAGTAACTCACAGCTCATGAAAAGAGCATCTGCTTTATAAATACTTCACAGTTCAATTTGTTTGAAATATATGATGCCACATAAAAAGCAGGAAAATCTTTCTTTAAGCATAGTATTACCTACACACAAAATCATACAATAATAAAGCTCAATTTTCCTCTTCAAAAACTTCTCGTATTTATTTTAGAAACATTCAATTCCTTTACACAAACTGCACAACTGCATAGCCATCATAAGGCAGAACATCTTGCTTTTTTTTAATACATTACTCTATATAAGCACCCTCACAAAGACAGCTTGTGAGCATTTCACAAATTATAATAATGGAACCACCTACATGTATATCAGTGCTGACAGATCTGGATCATCTTATTTTCACCTGCAGTAAGTTCAGACTCAGCTGAAAACTAAATTATACAATGAACAGCTTTGTTGTAGGAATATGCATGGCCTTATTTTCCACCAACATTTGCAGAGCAAATGCATGCAGCCAAGATGGATATTTAATATTGATGCTAATAAATACTCATGATCTTCTTAATCTGAATCAAAGATAAAGTTCATCACTTCATTTTTTTAAACACTGCACTATAGAGGAATGGTTTTGCCTATGTTGAGGTACATCTGTTCAACGGTCACTATCTGCAATAGTTTAATGCACAAAAAGGAAAATCTATACAAAAAAGATCTTCCTGCTGTCAGTTGATACTAGTAATAGCATTCCCATTGACTGCAATTTAATGAATTAGATAATTATATGAAGAAGAATTTAGCATTCAGCTGCTACACAAAATACCATAGAATTTGATGACCATTTGTAGTCAGGACCTTTACTAGTGACAGTTCTGGTCTAAAATAAGAGGACTGGCAACTGAGCTGATAATGCCTGGAATTTCTGAGCTTTGATGACCAACATTGGTCTTATTCCTTGAGTACTACAGAACAGTTTATGCCAGGATGTCTTCAGTCATATAGAACGTTTGTAACTCTTAAAAGGGAAAGGGAGCATTATTCATAATATTTCCTCATGTTTGAAGTTCTAACCATATTTTTCTAAATAATTATATACTCCATGCAAACATGAAATAAAATTGTGAGCGATACTTCATAATAATACATGCCTTCCACTCCTACTGGCATCAGTTAATGTAAAATAAAATAAAATAAGTAAGCTTTTAAGTAAGCTTTATGAAACAGCATATTTAGCACTCAGCTGCTTCTACTAAAAAAGCACCCTGCTTATTCAACTGGCAAAACGACAAAGACCTCAAGAAGCAATAGATATGTATGCCCAAATTTAGGCAAAGTGGATTCTTCCTCCTTAAAAATACCACTTTATTCAAAATATATAAGGGATAGCTGCTTTCTCTGTCATAAGAAAAACTTGATAATGCATAAGGGTTTCTTCTATTTGCATAGCAAAATATAATGCTAGAAGTAACAAAACTTGCCTACATTATACTAGCACATAATTATAACAACACGCAAGTAGAGTAAGAAAAACCTTATCCTGCTTCGTTTGTGACATAAATATAATCCACATCAGTCAGGTATACCTGAAGTCAGTTTTAAGTTACAAGGGATTTCCTGACTGAAGAACAGCTGAAAGAAGCACCATAAATTAAAAGGCCTACACCATCTTAATATTGCAAATAGCCCATCAACTTTAAGTCTAATGGTTGATTGAATACTAAATGTAACATCAAAGGTATTTTCAAATAATTAGAATCATGACTACTTTTCACAGAGCAGGCAGTCTATTCGTACACTTCAAGACAGCAAATGTGGTTTGCATTTACAGAACTCCGTTATTTAAGTATTTGTGTGTATAACTATCAGTCACAGATAAATACATATCTACATTGGGCAACATTCATACTGTCAGCAAGATAAAACATTACAATAGCTTCAAATTATTTTCTCAAAAATAAAAATTAGAAAACATTTCTTTAAAAATCATGTCCCATGCAGAAGGTCAGAAGACATGGTTTAAAAGACCTGGGGTCTATGTGCAATTCTGATCATCATTCAAACAGATTATTTGGTAGTCTGTGTGCGATAATTGCTACTGGGGATTATTTTTCTCTTACTTCTTTGAGAAACAAAAATATAAAAGATTGTATGGAGAAACTCGGAATGATCTGGTTCTAAAAGTTTTTCAGTAGGAGAACCTTAAGGATACTGCTTGTGTGTGCAATTCAGAATGCATTTTGCTGTCTTCCATTACAGAAGAACAGAGATAGTTTGCCTACCACTCATTTAAAGAATATTAACTATTCGTTTATTACTACTATTATGAAATCCTAGATCTATTACCAAGAGCAAAGTCAACAGGAAAAGTAGAGCACAAAAGACCTTGAAAAATATTTGCAAAGTTTTCCTGTTTTTTTTTGAGACGGAGACATATTTTGTTGAGTGGTTAATGAATTCAGATAGTGACCATTTGACCTGGGTTTTTGAAAGTAATTAGCAGCTCCAGTTACCTGAAAGATGGAGCTAAGATGAGCAGGCAGTTTTAAATCAGCGCATTTCTAATTAAAAATGATGTTATTTACAGTCACTCAATAGAAGTTGTAAGCATCTGTGCTCATAAAGAAATATGCAACAAAGGACTGAAGTTATTTTAGAGGCTATCCACAGCAAATGACGGATGTTGAATAGAAGAGGTGATTGTTAGCTAGATGAGATTATCACTCTTGTTTAAACTTATTTTTCAGGTAACTTGGAAATACGCCATTTAATTAATTCCTAAATCCAAGTTTTGTGGAGAAAGCAAACTTCTTCCTAATACTGAGCATAAAATTAAGCTGAAAGGAGCAAATAGTTATATTAGCTTGTTACACAAATGCTGAGAAATGTAGTATAGGAAAAGAGTTTTAAGTATGTGTATACACACTAGTTTTAAGTATGTGGACACACACTAGTCAAACACCCCAAGCTTCTAAAACACATTTTTCTTGCAGTGATTATACTCCCTAGAAACTATCTCAAGGCATCAGAGCCGTATAATAGTATCTTAAAGGGCTCCAAATCACAATTATATATTGTGTATTATATTACATTTTAACAATGCAGCAACTTAGATACCAGCAATACAAGAATTTAAAAAACTCAATGAATGTCCATTTTTCATTATCTGGTTTCAATATTTTTATTTAATAACAACAAGCTTTTGAATTTACTTTTGCTTCAAACGTTCTGCTTACCTGTGTGATATTCTGCTTATCCAGATTTAGACTTTGTTTTTATGAGCGAAGCAACATAACCATTTAGACAGTTCTGTGACAACTAACACTTTAACAACAAGAATTAACAAGGGAGTCCTATATATTCTTTTTAGCAGGGAAATTCAATTTGAAATCAAATAATAAAATAAAGCTGAAATTACATTAAATAAAATGTAAAATTTACATAAACTATTGGCATAACAGATCAATGATGCCTTAATTACCTAACACTGGGGGTTTACCTCATCAGTTCTCAGGAACTCAAGAAACAGACATGTAAATCTCTCCATAAAAAATAGTATGTACAAGTGAAATATTTGCATCTACCTTATCTTCAAGGGATAAATATGTCTTACTGCTTGATTAACTTAGCAAAAATATATGAAATGGATCACATTCTCCACATCCTACCTTTGCAGAGAAAAAGCTTTGATTTGATTGGTGATTGGACTGAACTCTTGGCCTGGAATAAGACAGAAAAAAAAAAGTGTTTAGTGGTTCAAGCTAAAAAAATCAAGACTCCCTGATTGAATAAAAGTCTGGAGGCATACGAATTAAAAAACAAGCTGAAATTTGAAATCTAGGCAGCATTAAGAGCTTCTTCAGATAATTTCTACAATCAAGATTCAAACTGCCACCACATGGTTCCAAATATTTAGGGCTCCAAATACCAACTGTTACAACGTATAATTAAAGACAGTTTATAGCTTTTAATCAACTGAATCAAGAGATGAGCTCAATTGCCACTATATTCACTTATGGCAAACAGACAAGGTAACTAAAATACGGATCTTGCCTTACCTGAACAGTTTATTGCCAATTGCAAGTACTCTGCCTATCCAAATTACATTTCTAACAATGTTTGTAAGAACCTTACCTATTCAGCAGAATAAAATACTGAAAAATTATATTTCTGACAACTCAGGCACTACAAGAATGAAGCAAACCTTTTCTAAGTACTTCTAGTACTTCTACTGTGATCAACACAGAGAACAACACATGGTCACAACTGTACAAATCGTGCATAGTCAAGAAACACTTATGCTACATTTTATTTTACTTTTTCTTCTACCAGTGCCTCATATTACAAAACTGAACTGACTTGACTTATGATGTATATACTTAATCAATAAAATAAATATTTTCTAAATCAATCAAGGAGAAATGTCCAAGTTTACCAAGCTAGCTCTTTATAATTTGTATTATCTCGGAAAATTTCCAAACCTAATAAGGATCCATGATGATTTAATGTTTATAAGGGTAGAAGAGAATTCAGCAAAGGAGAACATTAAAAAAAGAGTCAGGGGAATGAAGGGAGAAAATGGTGTACTGCAAGAACCAAACCCATCCTAAAGAGTAGAGTCAACATGACCTGATCAATAGCTTGCATAACTCTGAAGAGGAGGACTATGTGGAAGTTACATATTTCATGTATAAGTTAAATATATTATGTTGCATTTAGCTCCATTTTCTATTTAAATAGAAAGTACAGGTTCTTCCATTTCCTAAGTAAGCGTGTAAATCACAAACGATGAACAGAACCTTTTTCTGTAGAGGCACCAAGACTGTAAATACCTTATTCCCTGCTATATCACTGTAAATACTACAGCAATGTAATCTCTATTAATTAATTTATGGGGAGCACTGCGGGCTGCGTAGCAATTCTTCATTACTTTCATCAGAAAAATCATCAGATAATTTCCAAAATCTACAAATTGCATTCCTGTTTGTGAAGGAAAGAGTTCTAGCTGAGCAGAAAACCTGTTTCTATAGAACAGTATCTTCCCTACCATTCCTTTAATAAGTCATTATAATTACTTTCACTGCCATCACCATCATTATGTTGTCCAGCAGTACAGGCCTGCATAGCTTTTCTTTAGTATATCTTTACAAGCTGAATTGAAAGCAATCTATTTTCTGCAAAATGGCTGCTTTCATTGTATACAGGACACTGAACCTCTTGTGCAGGACCTTTTCACCATGTTGTGATTGATTTTACATCTCTTGAAAACAAGTCTGGTCTCTGCCATTTGTTTACCCTTGTATTCTCTCTTTATGCTTTGGTATGCATTTTTAATTAGATACACTACACTTCTTTCACCACTAGCTAACACTTTTATTTGGGAAGCAGTCTTTACTAGCCCTGCAAATATCCGCTGTTCTTTGCAATGTCAAGTCCTTTTCTCACCTTGCTTTGACTTGGTTATCACTTATATCACAAGTAATTCATCCATCTGTTAACTGCTCCAATTCACATTACTTGGCTTTATTTTAAAGATCTTAACAATGGTCAATGGTCTCATCTGGCAGCTGGTTTCTTGTAAAAAATGTGCCTTTCCCAAGTGACATTCTTCTGAGGATCAAAATATTCACTGAATGGGTTTTATCTAGCAGTTTACAGGTCCCTCAGGCTCTCCATAGAACATATTGCATACACTCAGTGCTTTGGGCATGCCATGTGTAGCGATGTGGAGGACTTCACCTTCTTCAGTTTTATTTCACTCTTCTCCATCTTCCTGCCATGTTTTCTTCTCATACTGTGGGTTAATTCTTGCCACAAAAAAAAAAATGTTGACACATACTATACATCCACACAAATGCTTAAGTTTGGATCCAGGGTGTGCCTTTAAGGCAAAACTCTGTTCTGGAGCACTTTGGTGCTTTGGTTTGCCCCATGAAGGTGTCCAGGAGCACTGGAAGAGAATTTTTTCATATGAAAAACTATAGATCAGGAACGTATTTATTACACTTTGGTTGCAAATAGACATTCACTCCATGGGACTCCATCAGAGCTATCTAAAGTAAAAAATGTGAATGAAATATAGTATCGTTGCCTGTTTAGCCCTATGGATTTGTTCCTACTAGCATGTACTATTTCCTAACACAAACACAACCAAAGAAGTGATTTAAATTGTCCTTATTTCTTGGCTCTTACTACCTGACATTGATGAAAAGCATTGTGCCACTTACACAGCTCTTTTGTAAATGAATGTTTCAGTCCAAAAGAAATATCTTGAGTCCTAAAGGAAGTGTAAATTTTATTTTTATTGTGTCACAAATAGGGGGAAAAACTCCCACTGAATAATAAAAAAAAAGAATTAGATGGAACATCATTCCATCCCACAGTAATCCAGAAAAAAATATACAGTATGTCCACTTTACATATCACCTTTCTCTTAATTCACAGTCTTCAATTTACAGTCTTCTACACGGTTATTTAAATAATCTGTCTCTCACAGAGTAGCACCTTCGCAATTGCCAGGGACACAAACCCACTTCTCTGTTTCCTCATAAAAATCTTCCATAGACACCCCCAACACAAGCATTTCCAGCAAAAGATTTTTTCTTGGCCTTATCTTCTCCAGATGGTTTGCAGATAGTTCTCACAACTCAGGCATCACTTTAAATAGACATAAAAAGACAAAAGTCCAGTTTCCTTTAGGATTGTATATGAAAATTGTATTGGCTATCGAATACTGAAACTTTCAATGTAAACAAGATCTTTTGGCTCCAATTGCAGGGCGTGGGGAGTTATTATGGCTCACTGTAAGGAACGCTTACTTTCTTAATATTCTCTCCCTTCTAAATTAGGATGGATTATATCCAAATACACTGTTACCATTCTTCTCACTCAAATTACTCTGGGTTATACTTGTCATACTTTAATGGGCAGGTCTGTGTTCTGGAAGAGATGAAAATAGTTTTGTTTGCAGGTTTTCAATAATCATATGCTTCATGATTAATGAAGCCTCGTTCAAACCTCTAACAGCCTTCTGCAGCTGAGTATAGAATTGTTGAGAAAAATAAAAAAAAAAGTAATCTCACTCATATATTATCTTTAACTGTAAAATTTAACTGTAAAATTTTATTAATTGTCTGTGACAAGACCTGTTCCTAGTCTGTATTTAGCAAGGAGCTGATCAGGCATTTTACCAGCTGTTGGGGATGTAACAGAGGTCATCACAAGCGTTTCTATTTTGAGGGTTTGCCAAATATGACAGAAGAAACCGTTTTCCCATATACAGGTTTGCAAAGACAGAACTCCAGTCCATTCCCAGGGTAAAAGGCTGCATCTTAAGAAACTACTTTTCCTCTGTTGCTTTTTTAGTGCTTGACTACCAAACATAGGCCTAACCAATAAAAAAAAGAATCAGTGGTGTTCCTGACCTTCCCATCAAAAGGATGATGTCATCTCTTGTACTCCCCAATGTACACTCACTCCCTATGCTCTGTTCTACATTCTTAAACAGAAAATATAATTGTCCACAACTGTAACGTCGTGTCCAATCCACATCATGCATTCCAGACCCAGGCTTGTATATTCTGTTGGGGTTTTTTTGGTTTGGTGTTTGGTCTTTTTTTTAAAAACAAAACAAATTATAACAAAGTCTGGAGACTTCCTCCTGTCCTAGCACAAACAGCATTCTGTTTGCCTAGATATAAGATTTGCAAGAATATCGTGGCCAATACCTCAGTGTATTCCTTGTGTTCTACATATAACTCTTCAATCTCATTTCTCAGCTCCATAAAATTTCTCAGCTCCATAAAATTAACCTCATCAATTACAGAGCTGCAGGAATATTGCTGCTTTAACCCAATCACAACAGATCTGTGGGAAAATCATATACCAGGTAAGCCAGGAGTTAGGAAAAAATAATGGTGTCATCTCTTAGCAAGTCTGATCATTGCGGATCACTTTACTACAAGCAAGGATAGGTCAGTATGGGGAAAACGGAATAATGTAAGTGTCGTTTTTATCAATTTTGATAGCAGGCCAAGCCAAAAAAAAAAAAAACAGGAACAAATCTTGAACTTTTCATTCAGCATCACATTACACTAAAAGAGTAAATAAAAATCTTCATTGGATTAGCACTGGTTAGACCAAAACAAGGAGGGATTCAGTAGCATGCAAGAGAGTGCCCTTCAGATTAAATGACAACTTGGAAGTGTTTTACAACATATGGTCTCTTTTCTTTGACATATACGATTAAGAATATATCTTTTTTATATCAAAATATAAAATACCATCTGTCATAAGTACCGACTATGTTATTGCCTCTATATATCCAATTAATTCACTATACTTTCTAATGTAAATATTTCTCCTATTTTCTCCTTTTTTCTTCTTCTGTAACTATATTTATTTATAAAATTTCAATAAATGTATATATTTAAAAAGTCAATACTATGACTTGAAATGTAATCAGGAATAACAATGAAAGTCTGTTTCATTTTGTATTTCAAAGAAGGGCCAAATATTCACATCATTTGAAATGACATAGCTTATTTAAATCAGTGGTTATAGGTAAATTACAGAGGTCTATGCTGCTTTTCCTTATTATACCTAGAGATACACTTACTTTTCATAAATATTTTTGTTTCTTTCTGTTTTCAGAAGTGCAGAGCTCCTAAAGTTACACAGCTGTAGAGTGAGAATTGAAATACAGTAGTATTTTTCATTAAGGTGTCAGAATTCCACTTAACATGAAGGAATAAAAGGATTGCTCTTGAAACGCTGTACAAGTCAGCTAAATATACAATGCATTTCAGTTCACTGTATTAATACTTCACCTCATTGTAATAAAAAAAATCCTCTGACCACATTATTTAATGACTTCTGAGAACATTAAAATATGCAAAAGTCTCAAAATGCATCCTCAAGACTGCAGGAGCTAGCTTTTGATGGGTTAAAATAGGAAAGAACGCAACAGCCTGTTTGAAGCAGAGTGCGTTTTCTTTTGTATCAGACAAAAAACACAGACAGACACATCTTTTCTCTTTTTTTTCTGAAGACTTTGGTTGTGGGTGGAGCAATAAACTGCACTTACAGGTTTTGCATTAGTAACGCAAAGAATAAATGACTGAGCCACAATATAAACTACATTGTAAGCCTTTAGGTCTTTAATAATCTTTTGGAAATGATAACTCTTGTGATCCCCTCAGCCTAGTAAAGATTAAAGGGATGGAAGAGAGTAATAGGAATATTGTTTTTGAAAAGGATTGCCCTACTTAAAAAGAGGAATAGCAGGTATCATGGTAATTCACTTTATCTTTTGATTTATTTGACACATCATGGTAAAAACCTAAGACTTCCAAATCCGCTAAAGCATCACAGAAGGGGTGACTGTATCTGTCTGAGGCTATTTCAGTATAATTAACATAGTACCTTTCCACCTGCTTCCATGTAGTTGTCTGTGAGCAGAAAATGCTGGCAGTCTTCTAATACTACCTTCTCAGTCCTTAAAGCAGCTTTCAAAACCAAATCAGAATGCTCTTCTTGGTCATTCATGGCAGAAACTTTATACGCAGTCCTATTAAGTTGTTTTTTAGGTTCTTGCCCAATACTTTCTAAAATATTCATAGTATTTCAGCAACTAGTTATAAACAAAATTCTAAAAAATGGCAGTTTTAGCCACAATAAATTCCTGAGGCAGAGTTCCACAGTATGTTTGTAAATTGTCTGAAAAAGTATTTCCTCAGCCTTTTATTTTCTTCTTGTAAGTCACAAAAGAGATTTTGCTCCTGTGTTAATAGAAAATTCAGTTTGCTTCTCTCCATCAATAATTAGCATGCGTGCTTTTATCTCATTGCCTCCTGTTTGCCTTCTTCATCTGGCAAAAGAATTTATTTCCAATTCTGCTTATGCTGGGTTTAGACACATGATCATTCTTACTACTTTTCTAACTGCTCTTATTTTCTGTAATACTGTTTTTTGAGAGGAGTGCATGTGGTACTGTTCTATGACAGTAAAAATTCTTATACTGAATCAATGACACATTCCTCGTTCTTCCCCAACACCATTGTCTGGTTCTTGGAGCACAGGTGCCATTCAGCTGCAATTTGATTCCAAGCTACAAAGTGAACCCACAGCACTTAACAGTCAAGCAGTGTTTAAGCACTTCTGTCCAGCTTGGGTCACTTAGAGACCATGTTCCTTTAAAGGTTTCTGCTTCCAAAAGCTCCAAGTAACTGCAACAGCTATGGATCTGTGAGGACAATGCAGATGTGCCTCAGGGGCTTCTCAGGCCCTTTTCCACTGCCACTGCCAGACTCTCCGTGTCCTCAGGCCTAGCCCAGCTGCAACTCATTCTCAGTCGTAGAATCACAGATTGGTTTGGGTTGGAATGGACCTTGAAGATCATGCAGTTCCAGCTCCCCTGCCATGGGCTGGTGGAACACCAGACCAGGCTGCTCAAGTCCCAATCTAACCTGGCCTCGAACACTTCCAGGGAGAGGACATCCACAGCTTCCCTGGGCAACATGTGCCAGTGCCTCTCTACCCTCACCGTGAAGAATTTCTTCCTGATGTCTAATCTAAATCTTCCCACTTCCAGTTTAAAGCCGTTTCGCCTTATCCTATCGCTACCTGCCCTTGTAAAATGTCCCTCCCCAGCTTTTTCGCAGGCCTCAGTCTCGCCCTCCCTGGGCCTGGCTGCCGGCCTATGAGCCCCGTGACACGCGGGAGAGCCCTTCTCTCGTGCTTTGCCTCCCAGAGGAAGGCCAGGGTCCGGCGGGGAGGGGGAGTTAACGACCGGACAGAGAGCTGAGGGCGATTTGACAGGGAAGGCAGCGCTCGTCCAATGCTGACCCGCCGGCCGCGTCCCCGTGCCGCGCGCCCGGAAGCCGCCGCTGCGCGCCCCGTGAACCCGGAAGCAGTTGCAAGGCCTGGGCGGCCTGGGTTTGAATGAAATCGGGCTGATTCACGGCGGCTGGGACCGAGGCGGCGCGGCCGGGGTGGGCTCCGCGCGCAGGTGAGGGCCCGGCGGGGCGGGTGCCTTTGTCACGGGGATCCTCGGAGGCCGGCGGGGGCCTCTCCGCGGCGTGGGGAGGCCTCTGGTCAGCGATGGGAGCGAGGCCCGCGGGTTCTGGGCCCGAGCGTTGGGAAGAGGGACGGGTGGCGAGGGCGAGGAGAGCTCCGGCGGATGGAGCCGACCCGCGGCTGTGCCTGGAGGAAGTCTGGGCGCTTTCGGGCAGTAGTGGGGGCGGTTGGGCCCTGGGGAGTGGCGTAGGGGGGTCCCGTCGCTGGGGCCTCGGCTCCTCGCGGGCCCGGGATGGCCCAGCCTCCTTCCCCGCTGAGTGCAGCCGCCGTTTTGGGGGCTGTTCGAGCCGCTGCCCGGTGTCCCGCTGCGCCTGCGGTGGCAGGCGGTGTTCGGAGCGGGAGCCGGTTCCGCGGGCAGCAGTGGCCTGGTTCCTGGCGGCGGGGGGGGGGGGGGGGTGTTCATGGGCTGAAATACAGCTGCTCCTGGAGAGAAGCCCTACGGCGACTCTCGGCATGAACCGTAGGGGCCAGGGGGTAGTGGGAAGCGACGGCAAAGCCCTCGCTCCGGCCGTGGAGAAGAGATTTGAAATTCGGGTCGGGCAACATGAAGCAGAATTAAGTAGCAAAAGGGAGATAATGAAAACATCGGTGCTATTTCTAGTGCGCAGCAGGCTGAAGTATCGTTTTGAAAAAAGATGTGGTCTGGTTGTGTACTTGTAAACAGTTGTCAAATCTGAGCGAGTGCTGATGTCAGCTCTTGAACTCGTTCATGTTTCCGGTACGCTGTGGTAAAAACAGAAAAACAACAAAGACTAAGACTGGCTTTTTAAAAAGAAGTTTTATGCAAATGTGTTTGAAAGTTGTTTATAGCTGAAAAGGTACCAGGCAAGTGGGAAAGTCTACCAGGCTTGTATTGATCTGAAAGCTTCCACATCGGTTATAGGTAGTACATTGGAAGAAGATTCTGCTGAGAAGAGCTCTGCGAGCTTGTGTTATGGAAACAACGAAAAGACCTGTGTTTGTGAAGAAATTCAGAAATTGGATTGCAGCTTGTTTGCTTCTGAATCACTTAGCGTGACTTTTTGCCCGTGGTTTAATGGGAAATTTGTGTTCCGTCAGTTGGTATAACGTGATATTTGAGTTATTAATTTGATATTTGTGTTAGAGAAAATAAGGATTTACAGCATAATTCAAAATTATTATGGAATAATACCAAAATATAAATTAGTTTTTAAATTTTCTTGGAAGTGAATCAATATTGGCAGCATTATGGACTGCATACTAACTGTAGCTACAATTATCTCTTAGTGTCTAGGATGATGGGACAGGATGGGTAGTGAGGGTATTGTGAATAACAGAAAATCTGTGTCATGAGTACTTGTTGGAGATAGGGGAAGGGGCCTGTTCCACAGCAGTTGTGTGTCTACCCCCACTTCTGCAGATTTCAGAAAAGTTCATTACTTTATCTATAGCATAAAATTAAAATTAATTGTATGGGGTTTTGTGGTGTTGTGATTTGAAAATTGAATCTTACACGTTTACTGTGGATGTACTTAAGTAGCTTTAGAAAAGTCTGCTTGGGTCTGGGTTAGTTCAGTAACTCCAGCTCAGCAATGAATGCAGTAGTGTTAACTTTGTGTGTCTGGAAATCAGTAAGCAGAGTTGGAGAAGCTCACCTGCCTACAGTGCAGCCTAGGTCTGTGCAGTCCAGGAACAGTGGTTTAAAAGGCTGAGCACGTTCTGGAAGTAATATAGTCATGCAGCTCTGGACTTGCACTACTGAGGTTGCATTCAGTTATGGCATGATTAATCTTTGGCTTTAATGAACTGATAACAGAATTGAAGGTAACTTTTTTTCCTCTTTTCATACAAAATACATAGGAAGAGACTTCCCACCCCTCCCACCCCACAATGTCACATGTGAAGTCTCTGGTCTCGTTAAAGTTTCTTTCATTCAGTGTTTGGTGATTCTACCTGCAGTGAGTTTTTGTTCTTTTCCTGTTAAAGTGCTTTTTCTCTGCAAGATGCAATTCCTCAACTAATTTACCTTCATAGCCATTTATCATTCCCAGTGAAGCTGAAACAGTTACCATTGCAACAAGAGCCTTAAACCCACTTTTTTTTTGGTTGCTGTTAATAAAATTGTTAATCCATCTGCTATGTGGAACTTCTCAACAGGAGATCTGGAAGTGCTTATACAGAGCTTAGTATGTAGTCTCAGGTGGAGAAACTGAGTTATCAAAGGTGAGAAATGATTTGCATGGAGCCACTCAGTGTACAAATTGCAAAGTGTGGAATAAATTGCTGTCACCTGAGTCTAACCTCTGCTCTCCGTACTAATAGAGTGCAGTTTAGTAGCCAGTGTTTTGTTTTCTGTGTGTTTTGATGCTTTTTTTTTTTACTAACTCAAAAGTTGTTAGCCTGGGGGAGCCCTCTTTCCTTGAGCGATCGCGTCACGGAGTGTTAATGCTAGATAAAAATAGTGCATTATAGTGTGAAACTGATGTGTCTCATGCAAAAATATAGAGTAATTTAAGAATGTTTAAAATTGTTTTCAAAATACATGCTGAAACATGCCAAGTATAAATGCAGTAGCTATTAGTTTATATCTGCATGTATATTTACAGTTGTGCATAATGCATTTGTATAATTTCATCCTTATGTTACCTAAGGAAAAGTGTTTTCATTATTGAAAGTCAGAATTTAAGTCAACATTTAAGTGACTTCAAAGTTGTAATTAACAACTAATGGTGAGCTAAAGCTCTTCAAATGGACAACTCGTGCCAATTATTACTACCTAAAAGTAGTATTATGAACAAATATTAGACAGGGATTTGTAAAATTTTGTGTTTTCAGTTTAGTTTTGAGATGCTCTAAGTATACTTCCAGTACATTATTAGTAAGCACAGACTCTTTTGAGGCTGGGACAGTTAAAAGAACATTGCAATAATGGAGGTTTGGGTTTTTTAAACACTGTCCTACAAGCAAGGTCTTAGCTGAGGTTTCATGGGCATACACAAGCTACTTAACTTTTTTTTTTTAAAGTCATCATGACCACGTTGATCTCAATGATGAGCACATGCCATCCAAATCCTGCAGTGCACCAAAATGCAAGCTTATTTTGATTATAATTGGTCTGCAGCTTTCTGGTATGGTTTGATATGTGCACTAAAGTTGTTTAAGCTTCACTTTAAACAGAGACAGTTAACTCTTCATTGCAGGCAGAAGAAAGTATTATCAGAATACCCCTTTCTGACTTTGGAAGGGAAAGAGGCAAGGTTTACTGTGAACTGTTGGTTTATTTTTACTATGTTTTTGTATATATCTGTAAGTGTGTGTGTGTAGGGAAAAAACAACAGGTAAGTGGGTAGTCAAAACTCATCTTTGGCGCTTTACAGTAGAGAGGGGGAAAATTCTCAACTATGGGTTAACGTGTTGTGTGCCTCCCCCAGGGAGAAAACCAAGCTCACAGAGATCTGTTTCTTTAATATCCTTGTGGGAAGGGGAGTGCAAAACCCCTGGCTGGCCAGCTGGCCAAAAGTGAACCAGGTCTGGGTTGTAATTCTGCTTATGAACTGACTGCAGTTCTGTTGCAGCCTGTGCTAAATGTCACGGCTGCCTGTTGAGGTCCTGTCGCAGCTAATCTCTGATGGATTGTTTCCTCGTGCAAAACTGGCAGAAATGCAGCAGTTTTTCTTCTGGCTTGTTAGTGGAATTCCACCTCCATCCCTGAGAAACTCTGGTTCTTTCTCCTCTAACAATCTTCTTTGACCTTGTACTTCTTTGATATTAGGTTCAGAATGGTCTCTAAGTGCCTCAGATACTAAAAAGATAAAACCAAAACAAAAACTGCAAACCCTCAGCCTAACCCCAAAGACCTTCTTTGAGCAGCTTTAGCTTAAAGAATGGTTTGACATAAGTTTATTCTTTAGTCTGGGTTAGCTTTAGAAGCAATCAGCTCTTCCAAGATCCCTTTTTCTATTATGCCAGGACAACTGTTTCTGGCATACTGTTTGAATCTTCTCAGAGAAGTGAACAGGGTTAAAAACAATGTTTTTTGTTAGCCTGACACTTTACTGCAAGGGTGTACAAAGGCTACTCTGGCAGTATGGAGAGAGAGGCATCAGGTTGGTAAGCAGCAGCTTCCACACTGCTCCTTGTGTTAACAAGGAAGAAGCATAGTTTCTCAACATGAATTTAGGCAAGCCCAAAGGCTTCCATGATTTTCCCAGTCCCACCAATTGCTTTTGTAGAAGTAAACAAGAAAACTCTGTGCCTGCAGACTGCTCGTTACCTTTGTGCTTTAGGCTGTTTTAGCTTCAGCAAAGATTTTCTAAAACAGTGATAAAGGACCATTTCAATTTTCAGTTTCTAAGATCATTTAGAAGTATTAATTAGCTTTAAGTTGCTTAAATGGGTTATTAAAATACTCTTTCATGTAATTTTAAGAAACTTGGAACCTTCTTTCGGTGTTATGGATACTCAGGCAAGACTTGGCATGTACTGTTTCCAGGAATTGTACGGTACAAGCCAAAAAAAGAGCATTCCTCGGGTTATTCTTCAGTGATGCTTTGTCCTTTTGTAGGTGGTATTGTTTATAACTTTTACTGGTTTTCTGCCCTTCCCCTGCTTTCTGTTTCCTTCTGCAGGAAAGAGACCTACTGACATCAACTTTGTAGTCAAAAAGTGGGAGCTGCTACTGACTTTGTTCCCTGATCACCTCTTGCTGAGCACCAGGTTAGAAATGCATATATGCTTTATTTACAAATGCTGAAGTTGTCTTAATTAAGGTCTAAACATTTTCCTCAAGCTGTTTTAAGGTTTACAAACAGCCTTATTTCATAAACAGAATTTATTGCTGAAATAATATCTGGGCATAGTGGATGAACGAAAATTAAAATTGGTTTCAATTTGGATCCCTAACCTAAATTCTTAAGATGTTTATACAGAGTGAACAAATATGTTCAGGTCTAAATACACTATAACCTCCTAAAACAACTTCAGTTACAAGTAAGAAAGTATTAGTTGCCAAACAAAACTCTAACCAGAGTCATGCCATGGAGCTAGTGATTTGCGGCGCATCTAGAACTGGATTGCAGGGATTTTCTTTGTGCTACCATGGTGAGAATCTGAACATCTTCAGTTGGCTTCTCTATGATAGTTAAGTGGGAAATGTTACAGCTCTCCAGTTCTGTAAGACAATGAGATTTTCTTGTTCCAAAACCTGGGAAGTTATGCTGATAAGTAGTCAATTTGTGTAATTAAATAGTCTTAACCCAGTATTAATACAGCAAAATGTGCTTCTATAAATAATGTACGATTCAGTTTGATTAAAAAGTGGAATAAATTATTTTAAGAAAATATTAACTAGAAATAACTATTGCTTTTTGTTTGCTAAAGTTAAATGTAGGTAGGTATAAGATTTGTTATTCAATATAATTTCTTAAATGTACATAGGTAACACACCTCAATCAGCTTATGGAAGTTGCTGTAGTTGTAGGAAAGAGCAGTTTTATGGTTGCCAGTTGTAGAGACTAAGAGTTTCTTAAAATAAATGTATAACCATGATTGATTAAAATAATAATTTTAGTAGCTTAAATGTACTTCTCAGCTATTCTTCAGTCCTCATTAGTGTCATGAAAGATGAATGATCGTGGGTTTCAATGGAGGAGTATCTGCCACAGAGGGGTAAAATGAAATGTAGTTGGCGTTAATTTGTACTCGTGACTGTTCATTGAAGCCATTTGCCATGTGCTTACATAATAGTTTTAAACAGCAACTTAACCTTTCCATGGAAATCCTCCAACTTAATTTGGAATTTATTGTAGTTCGGGGTAGAAAAGTATATAATTTGCAGCTTTTGCCTGTAATAAAAAAGCTTGGTGTGCATGACTAAAAAGAGCATAACCACTGATCCTGTAATAAACTTTCAAATTCATATCGTGGCAAGGTTGCTTTAAGAAAGTACTTACTGTTGCTTGAGGCTGCAGTTGAGTTTGCCTGTTCTACAAAATTAGAGAAGTGAATTGAATGAAACTAACAGCTTGCTTGTGCATTGAACTGGGAAAGAGAAATTAACAAATAGAATTGTTATGAATCCATGTGTCTTAGATATTATTGTTTGAAATGGGTGAAATTCCACACGTGATGAAAGTAGTAGTTAATATTGCCTAGTGGTAGGTTCAAATGCTGCTGCTATGTGACTTAACAAGAAGCTTAACATATATTTGTTTTAAACTTAAACTGAAATAAAGCCTGTTAGTATCTAGCCATTAAAAATATTAGCAGATTTCAGAGGGAATAATGAGATGACATTCACCTTCAACCTAAAGACTTTAATTTTTAATATACAAAGAAATTATCAGTTCTATGTTCTTTTGCTTAAGCAATTTTAAAAGGTTCTTGAATTAGTATTCTTAATGCAGTCTGAAATTATGTGTAATGTAATATCATTACTTGTTTTTCTCAATTGTACTTATATTGCCTGATCAGCCTTTTTTGTTTTGTGTAAAAACTTGTGTAATTAAGAACAGTTTCTGTTGCTTTCTCAAATTAAAGAAGCCAGTTAAGTTTACTGATTTTTGTAAGCCTTGGAAACGGCTTGATTTGCTGAAAGCAGCTGTTTAAAAAGTAATAGTCGGTAGTTTATTTATTTTATCACTGAGTTTTGTTTTATAAAGCTAAGAAGTTGAAAAAGTCAAGTAAGCAAAACAAAGGTCTGCTACAACTGGGACAGAACTTTTACTTAGATATCCACAATTAAAACGTAGATTGCTTTTCAACAATAGAAAGTGAGTAAATTGCAGAGAAATAACAATCAGTTTAATTATTTCAGTAGGGCACCTTAACAATTCTTATTCCCAGAGATCACTTCTTTAAGGTAGAAAGGGTTGGTTTGTTTCTCTTTTAAAAAAAGTAACAAGTTAGTTGCATTCATTGGAGTAATCTTGCACTGTAGCAATGCCACATGCAACACTGGAGGTGTATTAAATGACTGCAGTGTCACTAGTGTTCTAACCATATACACATTAAATGTTTACTTTACAGTATTTCTTTTAGTATAATGAGTTCATTTAGAAAAAGAAGCTTTTGATGCTAATTCAGAGATCCATAATCTGCTCAGTGTCTTTCACGTGTAGTTTTGATGGTAACTGACAAGCTGTAAGTTAATTAGCACAGAGCTTACTAATGAGGATGCTAAAAAACATACTTTCACATTTTATTGATGCTTTCTGAACAAATTGGAGTAAACTTGATTGTATAACTAATGTTTTAGGCTCTTCCTGGATGTTCTTAAGCAACACAAATCCTCTGATTAATTGAATGATAGGAAACTTTTGAAAAGTTTGACAAGAGTGCTTGTCTTCAGAAATGGGGATAACCCAAAAACTAAAGCACTAAAACAAGGTCTGTTAATTAGCATGGAAGACAGCTTCTTGAATTAATATGTGGTGTTAATTAACAGGAAGTCTGATGTTGTGTTGTAATTACCACCAATATTTTTTACATACTGAGTGACTGAAGGTGAATTATATAGAAAGTAATTTAGTAAACACTTCAGAGCTTGGGAGAATTGTTCCTTTGTTTCTGTTTTTCTAGAAATATGGATAGACTTCTGCGACTTGGAGGAGGCATGCCTGGGCTGGGACAGGTTAGTATTTAACTTGTCAATATTTTCTCTTTAATATTAATTAATTCTGGAAATTGTTTTTATTAAAAACAACATAAAAAAAAAAAAACTGGTTCCTGGTAATAATCTCTGATTCTGGAGATATGTAAGTGTATGCAACAGTAAGTGGTACAGCCTGACTGGGTTATTTTGTCAGTATGAACTCTTGTGTTGGCACTGTATTTACAGAATGTTTATAAACCTTTCACGTGGTGTCTCAACTTTTTAAAGTTTGAATTGAAAAGCAGTGGAAACACAGTAAAATTAAAAAATCAATTTCCACTAATACAGGTTTTCACAATGTGAAGATTGTTCTAAAGGGCTGAGCATACCTTCTTACTGCTTTGTAAATGATATGTTTCACACCTGGGATCACATTGTGATGTGCATTATAAGATACTGGTCTATGTAAATTTCAGGAAGTAATTTGAGTTCAATTTACCAATTGCAGGCAGTTGCAGCCGCCTGCATGTGTACTTTATTGAGCTTTGTCTTGCTTGCTCTTTTCTTTGTAACTCTACTCACAGCAAAAAGGCCTCCTTGGCAGCAGTCCTGTTCCACTGGGAGACCTCCACAAGTTGTATGGCTTCTACCACAAGAGAAAGTCCTAGGGCTTTTTTTCCTTGGCCAGCTGATGTGATCTTATTACATTGTGCTGTCTGCTGTGGATACAGGAAAAAAAAAAGGTTAGGAACTTCTTTGAAGCTTGTAGGAAGATTTATTTCTGCAAGGAGAGGGCTCCAGTGTAATTTCTTTTGTAGTCTTGGCTGGTCGCAGTAGCTGGCCTTTCTCTGCTTTCCTCATCTGCCTCCAGGGCTCTGTTCTAAACTGAGAATCCAGACTCTTGTTCTGGAGGTATAGGTTCTGTTTGTCTTAGGCTTCATGATGTCTATGTTGGCTTGCTCAGGGGTGACTGAAATTGCTAAACATACAGGTTTTTTTGGTTGTATTTGTGCCTAATGTAACTAGGAAAGGAGTGGTTTAATGCTGCAGCATTTGGTGAAATACTCTAAACTGATTTACAGCCTCTAGGTGTTTTGCCAAATAAGCTGTAACTTTTGGTGCATAATTTTTTTCCTTTTTATAGCTAAAATTCTATTCACGCTCTCAGTGAATCTTCAAGCAGCCCTCAGTTATTTTTAGTTTCACTTTCTTAAAGTTATTTCTCTTGTTCCTCTAAGCTGCCAGCCTGCTTCATGACTCTTCATTTTTTTAACATCTGCGCAGCCTAATCACTCAAGCTTTCACTTCTTAGTCCTTTCTGAACTTGACGCATATCAAAGCTGTTTTTTCAGATTTACAGTTAACTCTCACTGCTTTCTGAAATTCTCAGCTTTAACTTAAAGCTAACTAGAAGATTGTGGCAGATAATAGAGCATAACATTCAGAAGAAGCTTGCTGAACTCCTCTGGCAGCTTTGGCCTGCAAAGCTGCTCTGTGTTGTTTAAATATAGAATTGTTTCTTAAATGAATTGATGAGTATATGTTGGATTAAAAAAAGGCAAAATGGAAAACTGAATTGCTCTTTATGCAAGTTGCTGCTTGCACTGGACATCTTGACTCCTTTTGTAGTCTTTTGGTTTATAGACTCACTGGGAAGGTTAAAAAGAAACAAAACCAAAAAAACCTATTCTATGTCCCTAAAATATGCTGTTTCAATGGACCTTCAAATATTGCTTCTGTTCTGAATAGAGAGAATCCAGAGTCAATCCAACGCCTTTGAGGTGGGAGAGAGAAGGCAGATATTTCTTGGACATGCTTTGTGTCCTGCTAGAAAGTAAAAGTTATTACCATTCGTTTACAGTAGAGTGTCTTAAACAACTGTACTTTTGGTTTTCTTATTGCTGTGTCACATTTGTTCTGTCTCTGAAGGTTTTGCTTTTAAGGTTGAACATAGTAAAAACATCTGTTGGATGAGTCATTCTTGCTGACATAAGAATCATCTGTGTGTGTAGTCTCATACAGAAGCACTTTTGAAGTCATTTTGCAACACAATTTTAGGATTTTTTTTTTGTAGCTAGGAATTTGCTTAGGAAGAGGACTGCATCATACAAGATCGGTTTGATTTGCTTTATAAGTAATATTTAAGTAACGTCCAATGCTTGGTCAGCATGGTTCCTGTTTGATTTCTTGTAAGGAATTCTTTCTTATTGGCTTGCCGTATCTTCTTCAACAGCAGTTATACAACTCTTTCCTTTTGCTAAAACCACCTCTGCTGATTATTATCTTGTTTAGGGGTTTTTTTGGTTGGTTTTCTTCATTTCCAGAATCAAATATGCTGTCCCAAGTGCTCTTTGGATTCATGTTTTTATGACTTTCTTGGCATGTCTTTTTGTGTTTTGTATTCTACTTGAAAACTGCTTTCAGTGAATTTGTGATTCTTCTGTTTTCTTACTACTTGCTCCTTTAACATGCCATTGAGAGACTGACTGGCCTTCAATGTTGAGTTGCATAGAGGGTGGTCAGTGGTGAATTGCATCGGCCCTAAGCCTGTCTTCATATGACTAATAAACCAGTTTTTAAGGTAGTGATCTTAAAGTGATATTTCAACAATAAATTCTCTCCGCAGTGACTTGTGGCTTAGAAATTTTGAGCCATGTCTGAGCTCTTAGTTGGACAAAGGACTACCTTTGTAGGACAGTAGGTAGACAAGAGAGGAGGGAAGAGAATCCAATGGCTTTTGTCATCAAATAAGCTGTCTGTAGTACTTTCTGGAGTGAACTTGGTCATTAATTTTGTTTTCTGTGTATGTGAAGGTACCTGTGTTTAGTTTTGAACTTGATACCACAAATAAGACCTTTGTGACACTGCTTCATGCAGAAATTTTTTGTTGTACGTGTCTGGTATTGTAGGCATTTGAATTTCTGCTCGTGTGATAGAGGCAAAAGAAGAATGTGTGATTGAAGCTTTTTAAAAAATATGTGGGGGAATTGTTAAAGTCGGAAAGTGTTCTGATGTCCCAAATGAAATGCTTATTTGATTTTCTTTCTGCGGTTCATGGGAATTCAGATTTTGGCAGTGCCCTTGTTTTCATTCACTGATATTGTCTCTTCTCTTCCTTCTTGCCTATGTCATGTTGGGTTTTTTTAGTTATCATCTTCCCTTTCCTGGTTCATTCCTTTCGATCTCTCCCAGTTTATCCCCCTGGAATACTGCCAACCTCAGAATTTCACTAGTGATTTGATATTTCACTTTGCATTGTCTGTTTGCTACAGGCGAATTAACAGGCTTTGGGTATGTAAAAGTATACTACTTTTATTAGCAGGCAGGAATTTTATGCAACAGTCCATTTTGTACTCTGAACTATTCTTTGCTAGTGAAATTAGTTGCACATATGCCTCTATTAGGCAATCCTACTGGATACTGTTTAAGAGTGAGCAAATTAAATGCATTTTTAGCAGAGCTCACTCTCCTCAACTCTCAGAATAGTAATCCAAACTAGACAAGTTCTTGTCCATGCTAACACATCCTGTCTGTTTTTCTGAGTCCAGATGAGATAGGAAGCAGTGAAATAATTAATGATACTCTTTTGAAATGCTGTTGAAATAATTTTTCATTACTTGATGAATTTTTGAAAATATTCATTTACATTGCTCTGTTGGTGCAGACAATTGTTCTAGTGCAATAAATGGAAAGTAAAATATGATGGCAGGGGAGAAAGGAAAAAATCCAAATGGGAAGAGGAGGAGATACAGAAGTGACCTGAGACTTATAAGGAGTGTTTACACCTTGACTTGGGAATACAGAAAATAGAAGTGCAGATAACTATTTTATTTGAATAATGGACTTGCCAATTAGCCATCAAGTGCTTCCATCTGTGAAATAGTTGATCAGATGGGTTAGCTGGGATGTTTCCAGATTAGGGCATTGTAAATGGCACTTGAAAACTGTCACTTTGATTATGAGGTTTCAAGCATTGCAGTGCTTGATGCTGTGGAACCTTTTTCCCTCATGTTATCATTTTTTTTTTTTAGAGCATGCTGATCCCATTTAGTAAATCTATGGCACCATGGGAACTTGGGAGAACTGCCACTGACCTAAAGTTCTGTTTCATCTGCTGATCTAGCCAGGATGGTTATTAGAAAAGAGCACTACTGACTTTTATTCTGAAGCCCTGCAGAATGCTGAGTTGGTGATCAGGCAGGCAAACGTGGTTGGGGTCAGTGTAAATCATTCCCAATTAACAATTAAATGCGAAGTTCCTTGAGTTACTTCATTAAGCTGCTGTGTCTCTTGAAGTGAAGTAAGTGTGTTAGCTAGCTAATCAGTATGTTAAGATTCCTTGCGTGGAAAACACCAAACTAAAACAAACCCCAACAACAAAAAAAAAAAAAATCAAAGCCAAAACAAACCGAACAGACATCTGTGCCCACACCCCTCCCCCCCCAAAAAAAAACCCAACCAAAACAACAACAAGAAAAAAACCACCAAAGCTAAGCCAAAAAAACCCCCAACACCTACACATCTCATTGAAAATGGTTTTGGTTAATTGATTCTTTAAACAGGTTGAGTTTTAGTTTGAAGGGTGCAAATGTGTTGTCTTTAACAAAGAGTTTTTCCTTTGTAAAGATGTGGTATTTTGATATCTCGGTATATGTGGTACCTTTTCCTTCTTGTGTCTCCTGGGTGTATCTGCTTTATGTGATTTGAATTGTGGTAGTACACTATTGTCTGTTTCTCACATTTATTTGAAGTTTCAGATACTTCTGATAATTTTCTGCCGGGGAATAAATCTGAATTATAGCTCTTAAAATTGTGCATAATTTCTATGCCATTGCTTCTGAGACATTTTCCAGCAAATTTCTCAATTCTGAAGAATGTTAATATTTCTGGAATTCCCATCTGCCTCCCAGCAGATGCGGTGGTGTACAACTGAGGTGGGTTATTCCAGTTCTACCTGTTTTCCTGAGAAACTTCCAACTCATGTAAAAATTTTTAGTTATATTTTTCATCCATTAAAATCATCCAACTTTAACTCCGATAAAACGTTGAAAAGACCTTATCATTGTCCTGTGTTGTCACCTTTAGAAAGTCTCAGTGTCGATTTAGATATCTGAAATATGTGATTTCTGTTTTAAGGAGGAAAAAAAGCCACCTTAGATATAGTAAACTTTGCTGGTTTACTTTCATGGACTGGGATGGGTATTTTACTGCATTGGTTAGTGTTTTAATACAGGGCTATTGTACCAAAAGCTTCCTACAAAATTTAGTGTACCAGTGTGGCTTGAGTCTGGTTACACTGGAGGATGTGAGAGCTCCATGAATACTGTAGGCTTGTTAGAAAGTTGTTGGGGATTGCTGAAGGCTGGGTATAATTTTCCTGCGTTTGAAACAGTTGAGTGATTTGTAATGTGATTTGTATCCAAAAGTGCTCCTGGTAGAGGGAGGGAGAAATGCTAGAAATGGTTAAGGACCAATCACATGATTATACGTACAACACAGTACATACTTTGGGGTATACAAACTGCCATGATGTGATGGGTTGTACTAAAGGCCTACCTTACATTTTAATCATGAACAAACAGAACTAAACAGAGCTAGAGGGTTGTGCCTGAGAATTGTCAGTTTCCTCTGATCCACTGTTTTCCTGTAAGCTCTGGAGACGGTTTTTAGCTGCCTCCTCTTGGCCTCAGATCTTCAACTTCCTTATTTCTAATAATTAGGCAATTAGCTTCTCTCTCTTCAGTTTAATTGCCAGTGCAGTCCAGCTGACTTTCACCAGAAGAGACAAAAGAGCTTGGACAAGGAATGAGTATAGCCATAATGAGAAAGAACAGGAAAAAAAAGACTAAGCAAGAGCAGATGTCTTTATGCCTTTTGTATTACACTTGTTCACTTGTAATCTTCCTTTCTGGAAGGAGGAAATAAACCCTTTACAGTGGTCAATTTTATTGATTTATGTCTCTTCTTCCTGGAATCTCATGCTGTTGAATGCTAAGTTGCGATGCTACTGTGCAGCATCTCTGAACAAGGGCTTCAGTTTTCTTCCTGCGATGATGCCTTATGGAAGAGTCCTGTTTTGTTTTGCGTGGGAACTTGAAGTGATAGTCTTGTATTAGTAATGGTGTGGATTGTGTGTGGGTTTTTGTGTTTTAAAAAGTGTTACAAATTGACATTCCTGTATATTGTCACAGAGTTTCCCAGCTCACCTGCTTATGTCCAGAGGACCAGCTCTTCACAACAGAGCCTGCAGGTGTCTAGAATCCAGTGCATTCCTGTACATAGGGAGTAGAGCCCTTCTAATTGCTCTGCTGCACAAAGTGTATTTTAGGGTGAAATCAGGCAGACTCTGCTGAGGGCTACCTTGTCTTCTTGGCAGAACTGTATCTAGAATAAGGCTATTCAGAAGTCTTGCTCTAAAGCAGTTTTTTGAGGCAGACAAAATCTACAAATGCTAACTTTATCTGCCTTGAGGCTCTCATTGCTAATCCCCACTACCTTCTGTAATGGTGGTAGGAATAGATAACAGGTTACTCCTGCTATTCTGGAATGAAACTGACCTTTGCTTTCTGGATTGTCTTTTTTTCACAGTAGCTTGAGGTTGTGAAAAATAGTAGTTCTTTTCAAAAGCACGTACAGTGTTACTGAGGATTTGGTTTGTGTCCCTGATCTCGTGGCTTTTCACTAACCATAACGTCATAGAATCATGGAATGGTTTAGGTTGGAAGGGACCTTTAAAGGTCATCTAGTCCAAATCAGCCTTATACTTGCTCATGAGGAATGTCAACTGCAGTGATGCAGTGTACCTTCCTTTGCTTTTTTGTGTGTCTCGAATTTGTAGATCGTATGGGGTAAAGGGAGAGGAAATGCCAGAACCTGGAAAGATTGCATTTAAGCAGCCATTTCATGTAACAGTTGTGTTGGGAGCATTGCCAAGTCTGACTATTGTAAATTGCATAAAGATGATACATGTAAATAACTTTATATCATGAATAAGTGTTTATTGGATAATATTTAGTCTGTTTTTTTATTAAAAACAAATAGAAAGATTTTAAAGTACACTATGTAATAGAATTATGCTTATCTGACCTCAAAATAAATTCAGCTAACTCCATTTGATGCTAAATTTGATTTTTTTTTTCTCTTTGGTAAGCTTCAAGCCTCAGTCTTTGAGAATGTTTTCAATGGCAGCATGGGAAAACATGAGTGCTTTTTTTTGTTTTGTTTTGTAAAAGACCTCTTAAATTTTTACACTGTGAGACAATTAGATGAACAAAACACATGAGTTTCTGCAGGTGTATGTGAAATCCTGCATGTGCCCGTCTTGATGGATTACTATGCCTCTTCTGTAAAACTGTTAGTGTTGTAAGAGAGCTTACTGATAGGTAGATAGTTTAGAAACAGAAGCTAAATTTTGTTGATGGCTTCCTTCCTTTCTTTCTTTTTCTTCCTGTAACTAAAATTCTGGCCAGATTCTCTGTGGAGTGTCCCGGTGAACTAGAGATTATCTTGTTTGAATTTTTGCCTAATTTAAAAAAAAAGCCAAAGAAACAAAAAAAACCCGGACAAACAGAAAAGGGTAAGTAGTAAAGTTTTGGCTCTGCGCTGAAGAGATGTTTGTGAACTGGTGATCCCAAACCATTCAACCAACTCTTCAAAGCTGTACCATGTTCTGTAATTTTGATTTTTGAAGAGGAAAGGAGATAGGAAACTATATATTTCAAGTCCATCTATATTGCTGTTTATGGATTTGTTATAAATGAGTAATGTAAGTTTTGTTGTAAATGTGAACCTGGATAAGCTTTAGGATTTTGTAAAGCACACTAAGGGAGGGTTTTTTTTTTTCTCAAGCCTGTTAAACTTTGGGGTTTTTTCAAGATATTTTGAATTTAAAGTAGCAATTGATGTAATGGTATTTCCCTAGTTTCCCTACTCCATTTTGGAGTCTGAGAGTCTTTATGAGACTAAACACATTACTACAATTTTTATTTCATCTGACATATGGTGTAACAAGACAATGTGATCCTTTCAGAAATCTAGGCTGTTTGTAGAGACTTATGGTATTTTGTGGTCTGTTATGTATGCTTGATTATAATTGGTATAAAAATGGGCCTAAACATACAAACTGTTTAGACATAATGCTAGCTTCAAATTATAATCCTGTTGATGTGGAACTAACTGTAAAATTGTGTGTGTACTAGCTTGAAAACTGCAATAAAATTTCCAATTGCTGCTAATTAGTGTGTAATTCACAGTGTAAAGTAATATATTGTTCCCTCTTTATGAATTCTGATTTTTTTACTGGGTCATTTTTTTTCTGTCATTAGTGATGGTGTTAACTTCCCATACTGTGGAAAATGTAATGCATGGCTTCTGGTGCTTATCATGATAATGTTGCTAGAACCATTGAGATTCAGGAATATGACTTATCACTGCTTTCAAGTTGATATCTTCAGTGTCTCAATACAGGAAAAATTGCTCTGCAATCACAATTTTGTTTAGATTTTTAGGCTTAGCAATGTGTAAAAAGCACTATACTGATCAAAAATCTTCCTTATGGCAATATATCATCAGGTTTATGCCACTGACTGACAAAGGGTAAGTGCAGAGAAGAGCAGTGGTACTCTGGTGAACTTCTGAGGTCTTTTTATTATCACTAATACCTCTGCCTTTCCTGCACGCTTGCTCAAGTTTGTGTCGTCTCTGCAGGTAACATTCTGTAATGTTTTTTTTCCCCTCATACCAAGCTGTATGCCCACCACTGGATTTACCTCCACAAAATGGTAGTTTTAAGCTTACTTTAAGTGCCTGGTCTTTCCATGTGTCCTTTAGTATGATAAATAATTATTTTACACTAATTGTCATTGTATTTGTACCCTGGTTGCTCTTCTCTCCCTGCTGCCTGAATAAATGTCACTTGTTTTGGAGGAGGTAGAAAAGGGAAGAAAAATGGGGATGAATACTTTTTAAATTCAAAAGTAATGCAAGAGTTTTGTCTTGCTTTTTTTAGTTAATCTTTCTCAGTTGTCTTTAGATGTAACAGCTGAAAATAGGTACTGAAAGGGTTAAGTCGGCATGAAAGAATTCATTTCCACTTTAATGACCTAGCCTTGCTGGGTTAGGACGATGGGGAACATGCTTCTGACTTGTACTCCTATTGCCAATTAACACCTCCTATAACAGGTTGCCTCAGCTAGTCATTGAAGCAAAGGCAGTAGAAATAGTTTACATGCAGCTTGTTTTTCACACTAGTTGTTTAATACTCACGAAATTAAACTATTAAAAGGTTCTTTCTTGCCTTACTGGGAAAGAGATAAACACTATGGCGGTTACTGTTTGCTTGTGTCCTACTTTCACGTTTAAATTGTTCCAATTGGAAAAAGTAAAAAGTAGTAATGATCATAGTAGTTCTTATATTTTACACAGAAATATGTTGCTTGGTGCAATAGCAGGAAGATTTGCTCTACAGCACTTCAGATTACTGCCTTTTCTTTTGAAAGAGCTATGCTGTATTTCAGAATAATCTTTTTGCTAGTAGCATGACACCAGAGCTGTATTTAAGATCCACTTAAACAATGAAGGTGTCTCCATTTGTGGGCTATTTCTCAACTGCTCATGTAATTAATAGAGTCCACTTTCTGTACCTATTTGAATAAATGTAAAATAGTACAAATAAAGAGCAGTGCTCTAAAATGGCACTTTAGTTCACATGTAATCAGCAAGTATTTTAATAACCTAATAAAATTGGCGAAATAATTGATACCAGTTCACACTAAGAGAAAGGTGGAGTAATATACCTAAAAGTGTTAACAAATTTGCTAAAAGGCCTGAGTAGATAACACTTCAAGGTGTTAGTTTTTCTCCTGTTAGAATGGCAAATGCCTTTAACACTTCGTCAACAAGGGCTGCCCATGTAAAGGGCTGCTTTTTATATTGGATCATCTCTTTAACTGTTTGTAACAAAAATAGTTTCATGCTTAATTTAATATTAAAATGTAGTCTTCTGTTCATAACTTGAACGTGATTGCTTTTCCATGTAAAGCCTTTTTGAAAAAAAGGGCAAAAATAAAATACATTTTAACAGTGGAAATTTGACTTTATCAGTTGTTATTGAAATTGGGATTTTGTCATTCCAGGCAAATCCAAAACCAGAGTTAGGTTAGGTTTTATGAGATGGGCTGGCCGTCATTTCACTGGCTGACAGCATGTATAGCTGATTCAGAAGAAACATGCATTTTCAGTGAGTAGCACAATAACAGAATTTTTTTAGAACAGTATTTTGAATTTTGATTATTGCTGAATCCAGCTTATACAGGAATGCTTGGCAAAAAGAAAGTTCAATATTCAAAATCCTATTTTTTCGAGTTCCTGAAGAAATTATCCAGTAAAGATGTGGGGAGGCAGAATGAAGGCAGCATTCAATGTTTTGCAGCGAGATGGGCAGTCTTGCAAAACTGTGTAGTGAGAGAATTGTCTGACCTTCTTTAGATACCATAATGTAACCAAAACCACCACCAGCGGATCTTTTGCGTTGTAGATACAAGTGCTTTCTTGTTTGGCTTTCCCATACCAGCTGATTTAATATGGTACTTTTCTTCATAAGGATGGTGCTCCTTTGTTAAAGTTGGCAGGCAGTGAAGTTTGTGAACAGTGCTAATAGCACATGCTGTGGAGGGTCAGGGTAAAATACTTTGCCTTCATGTAGAGATCAGCTAATAAAGTCTTTCTTTTTGCTTCATGAAAGAAATGCGTAACTTTTGCGGAAGACTAGCAGAAATGGGACATAGAAATCTCCACACACATAACCTATAGCTAGCTCCTGCATGCTATGTAACTAGCATGCAGAAGCTGTGGCTGTCACTCGAGGCAGTGCTGGATTAGCAGGCATTTAAGGAAAAGGAGGTGGTCAGAGATGGAAGTAAATTGACTCCAGATTCCAGATGTTTGATTTTTCAAATGACATCGTCTGAAGCCAAGTAAACTACTCGAAAAAACAGAAGATATTTTCTGTTGGTTTTATCTGTTAAATCTTTAAAAGTTTTAGGTTAAGAATTTGATGAACTTCAGGTTTATACTTTTCTGTAGAAAGACAAGTGCCTGTGGGATTTTTATGTACCAGTTTCTTTGGTAGAAACATTATCTTCATAGCAGATTTATTTTCACATTGATTCTGGTCAAGTTTTGACCTATGGATCCTCTCTTGAAATTTCCTGAATTGCAACATCATTTGAGAATTCTTAAGCAGTTCGTAACACGAACCGAATATAGAATAAAATTCTATATTCAAACCAAAGTAATAGTAACCTGAAAATTAACACACATAATTGGTACAGTGCAATGAGTTGTTTCCTTTTCACATAACTTAGCTAGTAGTTATGATAACAGGAGAATGAAAGGAGATAGTGAAGTCTTCACAAAAGAAGCATTTATGACCGAGGAAATAGTTTATTTTCTAAGACAACTGAGAATTAAAAAACCTGTATTGTTAGTATACAATGAAAATACATTAGCTAATTTTTAAGGTTCAGGTAAATTGGTTGAATTGTGTAAGAAGAGTGGAAGTTCATCTTCCATATTTTTACTCTTAGGCACAAGTGTAAAGTGAAACAGTGAATTTTGCAGTTAATATCTCCTAATGCTTAGTGTAGTCATTTTTACATATATAAAACTCACATTTAGTGTGCAAAATCACTTTTAAAAAAAAAATGCTGAGCAAGTTGATAGAGCATTTCATAAATTAGCAATGTTTTCTGTGTGGAAAATGAATGGTTGGCTGTGGTTGCTGACAGGAGAACTTTAACACAGGTTTTGGAAACAAACTATCATAGAATGCCTAAACGGTTGGTAAAGTACAATATTAAATCTCTCTCCTTCTGGACCATCACCAAGGTAAACAAGCATTTTAAAGAGCTGAGAAGCATAGAAATAATAAAAGAAGGAAATATGTGGAATGAGTACAGTAGAGTAACACCCTGCTTTAGTTCCTACCTTTGGTTAAACTGAAGGTAATTTAGTTGCTTTGTTACAGAAGCAAAATGTAATTGTTTGCCTCCTCCCTACCAAGCGTTGAATCTACTGACTGATTTTAAATAGATTTTAAAACAGGAGAAGTTATGAAGAATAATTAAACTCTTACTAGTTGTGAACACAAGGGGACAGGGATGTGAGTAATGCCTCAGCTGCAGGAAGGGTGTTACTGTGATCTGCCACCTTAACAGGCATTAGAGATTGCATATAGGAGAGCGTATTTAGGATTAAACTTCAGTTCAAGCTCCAGGCATTTGAGAAACTATCGACAATCATCATCAACATTAGCCTTCCAGACTACTTATGATTAGTTTGGGGCAATTTTTTTTGTATATTATTCCTTATTTTCTAAAACACTGAATGGTGTAATGGGCTGCTGGCTTACAGTGAAATGTTAAAGCTGAGACAAATACAGAATATGTATGGTGTTCACAGCATGGATGTTATGGTTCTTCCTTAAGCAGAAGGTTAATGTGTCTGTACTTTTGCTCTTGCTTCAGTCCCTCTCTGGTCTAGAACTGATAGAAGACTGGAGGACAGCTTTATGTATGTAAAGTAGACTTGTGTGTTTATGGGAGGGAAAAAAAAAGAACAGTAATGCTATCAGAAAACAATTGGACGTTTGAAGCTTTGTCAGTCAAGCAGTTCAGTTATAATAAATTTGGAATAAGTGATTCAGGTGCAGTATGTCTCTGATTATATTACATCTGTTTTCATTGTTAAGTCTTAGAGGAACATTTCTCCAGCGGAGCATCTCACTGTTGGGCTATGGCTAGTTAGGAAAGTACTTGATGAAGAGATGGAATTGATTAAAAATGGGACCTTTGGTAAGAATGTTGTAGAAGGTGAAAAGTTAATCCTGCTGGAAGATTGCTGGTGGAAAGGCAAAAGTGACAGAAGAATTAACAATGAGTGGTGAGAAGTGAGGGAGAACAAATATCAAGAGGTGATGGTCAGTGATCAAAGTTGGGAATAAAGGTTTGAAGATGTTGGGAAGCCGTTGTGGTTGATAAAGATCCATGCGTGTATGTGAGTTTTACAATATAAAGATTGATTAAAAATATAAAGACTGAATCTGGAGCTAATAGAGGAGGAATTCATTGACCTATGGGGGGAAGAAAGCAGCTGAATTTTCTTACTGTCTTTAAAGTGTTCTGAAAACTGCATGATATTTTTGTGTATGTAGAAGTGGAAGTATGCAGAAGACAATTATTGTACAAATTTAATATGCAAATTCTTGGGTTTATCTTCAGGAGGTGATGGCTTGTGTTGATGGCTGTGCCTTCTGTTTGATGTTGTACTGAATTTTCCAACTTTAAGTGAAAAATCAAGATTTACCCAATATTTTTCTTTTGTTACCTGATTTTGCTTATACCTGCGGAGTCAAATTTCTAAGTGTTCAAAATTTTTCTGGAAAGGCATCATGTTTCCCTTCCTTTAACTCTGTGGAGGATTCTTTTTTTAACTGTACTGAATAATCACGTTGATACCCTTCTAGGTTTTCATCACAGTGCAGAAGTAACAATTTTTCTTTTGAGTGGAAATTTGTTGTGTACAATTTGATAATAATGAGTGGGTTGTTAATTGGCTGCGATGAATTACACTGATTGGGAATTCTGTATGTAAGAGCAATGTGTCTTGCTCCTTGAGAAAGGGACATTTAAACTGCTGCCTTCTGTGTTTTCCATTTTCAACAGTACACAGAACCTTTTTCAACCGATCATTCACACCTGGGACAGTTGTGCTAATTTTTGAATAACTACTCATAAGGCAAAGAGCAAAGTATTTTGTTCACAGCTTTTCCACCTAGGGATCGGAGGTCCGTTTTTTTCTCACTGTACCAGTGTATCTGCAAAGTACTCCCATAGCCTTTATCTGCAAGTTCTCTTTAGCTGAAAGCTGATGAAGCAAAGGGAAATTGCTGTTTGTGTTGGTGCCAGTTAATCATGCTAGCCCAGCAGCATTTACATTCACACCACTGTAAGAAAGACACAGTTAATTGGAGAACTGGCCGTATTTTACAGCTGACGAAGGTTAGCATTGCAGCAAGGCTGACTAATGGAAACTTATCTGACTCTTAGCCTGTTTGCCTTGTAACAGGTTTGTACTTGGTGCAATACTTGGTGTTTATCCATTTGACCAGTTTTGATTGCTCTTTAGGCTGGTGTTGTTTTGGGGTGGGGGAGACAGGGGGTGGTGGCTAGGTGACTTGTACTGCAAAATAGGTTAGGGGAGGAAGGTGCTGTCAAGTGCTTTTTTTTGTTTTGTTTGCATCTAGCCCACAATTATCTACGCATTTTTGTGTAAGTTTTATAATATGGAAAATAAAAATCTTTGGAAACTGCGGCATAACAATGGTGGAGAAAATAATTATTTATCCTTTTCATAGGGGCCACCAACAGATGCTCCTGCGGTCGATACAGCTGAACAGGTTTATATCTCTTCCCTTGCACTGCTGAAAGTAAGTATTTTGTGTATACTGTATCTGTGTATAGTGGTGGAGATAGAGCACCTGTCACCTGTCCACAGTTTATGGAATTGTGCTCCTGAGCTGCTGGTCAGACTAATTCCTAAAATAAATATGAGTGGAAAACTCAGAATAAGAAACTTATTGTAATTTTTTTTTGTTGTCTTGATTTTTACTGTTTCATGGTTCCTTGCGGTTTCAAGAAGTCCTACATGTTGCAACTTATCTGTAGATCAACATATGTTGAAAGAGCTATCCCAAGTCAGACATGAAGCTCCTGTTAGTTAAACATACAGTGTCATTTGGTCTTAATTCCAGATGTTGAAGCATGGTCGTGCTGGTGTCCCTATGGAAGTTATGGGTCTGATGCTCGGGGAATTTGTTGATGATTACACTGTGAGAGTGATTGATGTTTTTGCAATGCCACAGTCGGGGACGGTGAGTTATTTGCAGCTAGACCTTGATAGCTTTGTTTGTTTGTTTTTATCTTGTGATAAATAATTATAAGCGCTATTCCAGCTTTGCCTCATTTAGGCAATCTTAAAGTATAACCTACTAGGTATAATCCAAATATGTAGAGTTTGGTTCTTGGTGCCATTGGGATAGTTTATGCTTAGATAATGTTTTATCATTTGGATTTAAGAGTTTCAGTTTAAAAACAGTTAAAACTTTTTTTTCACCAAAGATTGGTACCCTAGTGTGTGTATGTTATCATGGAGATCTGTTCTGTCTTTGCATATGTATAAATGTGTTGATGTGACACGACTTAAAATATTTAGAAGTTGCTAACTTAAACAGGTCTCATGCTAAGAGCAAGGGGAAGGATCTGAAGTGTAAAGGTTTGATTAGAAGTGTGTCATGCCTTTAATTGTGATGGTGCTATAGATACACTTCAAACTTGCTCTTTTTGACAGTTCTTACAACAGCATGTCTCTTAAATAATATTTGTGGTGTGACAAAAAAGATGTATTTTAATTTTGAGTAAGAGTATTGATGTTATGAAGAGGTATTTTAAAGCAAATGGGTATAATTGGAATTTATGATGCTTTTTTGTGTAATTCAATGAAATATTGTTCTTAAAAGAAACACAGATCCGTTTGTAACTCAGAGCTGCAAATAAATGAAATATTTGAACTCTAATTCTTTTGCCCTGAGTTTATTCTATGCATGTGAAATAGTATAAGTAGAATCTGAAAAAAAAAAGCCAAAATGTGGTGTTTATATTGAATAAAACCTGTAGAGCTGAACTTCTGAGAAACAGCAGGCCAGAGTTTGCAGAACAAAAAGAGATGAATTTCTATAGATGTTTAATCATAGTAGAGATGACTTAAATAGAAAATCCAAGTATTTTTTTTTAGCAATTTAAAAATCACATTGAAATAAACTTATAATTTTGTATTTTACATTTAAGGATGTTCTGAGTAGTTCTAAAGAAGTCAGGGTGCCCTTTTAAACAGATACTTATGAACTGTGTACCAATTTTTGTTTGTGGGAAGTAACAAATTAAAAGATGGTATTAATTTATCCACAATTACCATGATTGTTGTTTCTTTTCTGCATTAGGGTGTCAGTGTGGAGGCAGTTGATCCTGTATTTCAAGCAAAAATGTTGGATATGCTGAAACAGACAGGAAGGTAAGTCACGCTGAGGAGAGCTGACAGTAGTAAGTACTCTCTGTGTGTTGTTCAGAAGAAATAGCTGGCTTTCTGTAAGACATAGTCATCTAGGGGCTGTTATTAATCTTTAAAAACAAATAATTGGTCCAGAAATTGGTTGAGTAGCATAGCAGGTAATTCAGTCCACCTCATACCTTTCAGTTGTCAGGAGATTGTCTCTCGTATTAAAGCTAAAGCTTTGATATTGCACAGAAAGATTAGAATGCTACTTAGTATAAGCAGTTACTGAACAGTACCTGCTTAAAAGATAGGGATTTTTAATTTCTTTTAATCAATATTAAAAAATTACAAATTTATAGATTATTTATAAGCAATTTTAATGAAAAGAAAAGGCAAATAACTTAGTAAGAGATCGTAGTATTTAAGCAAATTTTTATTTCACTCCTACCTCTTAACAGTTGTCGCCTGCTTGCTCAGATTCTTTTACTGTGGGAAAAACTTCAAAATTAATGTTAGCAAAAGGCTCAGCAGCTGAACTGAACAGTGCAAATTGCTTTTTGACTGAGTTCCTAGTTCTACTGCTGGTTTAATTGATATTTAATCCTTTCCCACCATTGGTTCCCATTGTCCATGTCTGAAATGGACTTTCTGCCGTGAAAATTCAAACCTCGACGCCAAGGAGTTAAAGAGTAGATATTTACTCAGGTGCTGAAAGGGTAAAAACTGGTTCAGGGAAGGTGTGGTAACAGGGTGAAATACTGAAAGCATGATCTGCCGCTGCTAATGTGCATCCCTTAATGATAGCCCTCTTTTGTCGCATCTATTCCTGTCCATGTTTTCACCATATTATAGTGAGTAATTTAAATATTTCCAATGGTGTTTTTTTTCACAGCTCATCCTAATTTATGCCCTGATACGTTACTATTTTTTCTTGTGTTACGTGTGTTTATTTTTAAGAATCTCAATGTCCTCTTTGTTTCAGACCTGAGATGGTAGTTGGTTGGTACCATAGTCACCCTGGTTTTGGCTGTTGGTTGTCTGGTGTAGATATCAATACTCAGCAGAGCTTTGAAGCCTTATCGGAAAGAGCTGTTGCTGTGGTGGTGGATCCCATTCAGAGTGTAAAAGGAAAGGTATAGTAGGCTTTATTTTTTTTCCAAAGTACTTTGGTAGGATTTAGTATAGAAGCACTGTAAACACGTGTAAGTTGTTGACTTTTTTTGGAAGCCCATTCTACATTAAAATATAAAAATTAAAAAAAATCTCATTGCAAATGAAAAGAGCTTTTCAGTTTATTTATATCTTATGTCCTTAAACAGGCTAGAAGTCTTTGATATTGTCAGTACACATAACCAATCGTAATCCTCCTTTAATATTTTACTACTCAGGTGTCACTCAACATATTTGCAACTAATAATTCAACTATACATTGTTTCAGATACTACATTTTAGCCACAAAATCTGAGGTTAATTAGTACCACATTAGTAGAGTGTAGTCCCCTTAACATGGGTACTAACTAATAAGGCAATGATTTATAGGCATTGCATATGATGGTTTTTAGTATCATTTCTGTTCCTAATGTTTTAGGCAATAAAACTTTACAGAAGACTTGGTATCAAGCGTTTGAGTTTGAGAAGTGTACAGATAAATTATGAAGTATGTTAAATGACTATGAAAAGAGATTAACTTGCAAAGCATATTGGGTTATAGTTGTCCTTTGTTGAAATCTCTTTTGTTCTTGTTTAGTTCTCTTTTTATTTCTTTCTAGCCCCATATGCCATTTTCCTATTTCCTGCCTCATGACAGCAGGGAGCAGCTCTATTATCACCTTCACAGAGCTGTCTGCAAATGTGAGAGGCAATTCGATTTTGCTCAACCACAGGGAGAGTGGATTAGAAAAACTACAGAACATACAGAAATTGGCTAGGTGGTTTACTGCTCTAAAATACTGCTGAGGTGTTTTGTTTGAGCATGCACTCCCTTTGTATTGTAGAATAATTATTGAAATGCGGCATGGTATAGATGGATGATATTAATGCAAATTTATAAATATTTTAAAAGTGTTCATTTTCTGTAAAGCTGTAGTATCATATATTTCCTGGGAGACAGATTCTATTAAAGCTACCAAACAATTCCACTAAGGGATCACTTAATTTCATACGAGAATATTCTGAAGCTAAAGTTGTGGGGTTTTTCAATTCTGGTTTTTATAGCAAAATTATTTTTGTAATGAGCAATTGAAAATTAATAGCTTCTGGATGTTTGGAAGCTGTTAGGTATCTGAGTCAAATTTTCTCCCTTTTAAATTGCATGAAGAATAGAAGAAAATTTAGGTTGGTTTCGGGGGAAAAAATGATGCAGTATAATATTTATTCACTCTGCCTTATTTTTTCTAGAACTTTTTCCTTTTTGCCTCTTATTTTCCCACTCCAATAGAAATGTTGAAACAGGATTCTATATTAGGGACTATATTAGTGACTAATTTAGACCTCACTAGCTATTAAAGCCATTAAGGAGAAAAGCCACCCAGTAAAGTCACACTACTGTTATACCACACTTGCTCACTAACTGTTTTTATTAAAAGAAAATAAAAATACTTTTTGTCAGTTTGACACAGGTGTCATCTCTGAGGGCCTTTGTTCTTTCAAGAAAATAATCTTCAGGGTATTTATTTTGAATATGAAAAAATTTTGTCCATCTAAACATTTCTCAGTTACAGCCTTTGTTATGATATCGCTTCCAGTGCTTGAGGTAACTGGAAGTCTTGCAATGTTTGTTTTTCGTACGTCTAGCTGCTACAATTAGATGAAATTACTTTCTCAGGTTTCGCATTAAAAATAAGTTTACATCTGTCATATTCCTGGCAAGTGCATCCTTAAAAGCTTAGAAATAGAAAGAATCCCCCAAATTATGAACACCACTTCTAATTAATTTCTTGATACTCAGGGCAAGATCAGGCTATGAAACGTGTATGAGTTTTATGATTCTGGCTGGCAAGATGACTTATATTGAAGTGTATTTTGATTTCAGATGAACTGAGAGAATAACAAGTATATTAGAGTTTGGGTGGATTTCTTGGGTCAGGTTTAACTGCCTCATGTGCATGGCTGCCTTGGTATGGTGTCCAGTGCTGCTTCGTATGTTGGAAAAATCAAACTAAGCATGTTTCAGGGAAGTACCTGCTTTTTCTTAGTGCCAGCAAGAGGAGGAGGTGATTTTGCTAGTGTAATAGCCACTACACTGGTGGGCTTTTTCTGTGTCAGTCCAAGATCATTACTCATTATACCTTTTACTAGCATAACTGGCAAAAAAATATAGTGAACATCTGGCATGGAAGATTTGAATATGATGGTGTGTTTTGGCTGAGATTAGATGTATTTAGAAACAAAGTCTAAAACATGAGCTAATTTTAAACCTGCCTCAGGGCAGGTCCATGCGCACATAAATTGTTATGACTTATAGTCAGTGAGGCAGTCATGGTTCTGCCGAGGACAAATAACTGGGGTAGGGGTTATTTTCATGTGTCACGAAGTTGAAATTAATTCTGATGAGGAGCCTCGAGCTCACCTTGACTGGCTTTATCATTAGAAAACATTTTGCCCTATCACTGGTAGAAAGCAAAAGCTTGTTAACTTCTTTGTTAGGTGTCCTCATCTGGATGCATATGTCCCAAACACCTATAGGATGGGGTGCAGGATTGCAATGTACAGATACATACAATTCTCATCAGCTTAAAAAAAAGAGTAATTTTATGTCTCCTTAAAGCCAATGAACAAAAATGAAAAATATAAAATCCTTACATAAAAATAAACCCTTCATATATATCTGTGGATTAAATGCCAACTTTTAATGGCTGGGATATTCTTACAGAAATATAGTAGGACACATGAAGAACAAGAAATTCTAACTACCGATCTTATTACTTTACATACATATTCTTGCGCAAGAGGCATGCTTTTTCATGGCTGTGTACTGTGCACTGCAATTTTTAGGCTAATAATGTTCTAGGTATCTGTAAAATAAACTCATAGCAGATCGGTGAATTGTAACTGAAGTTCATAGAATCAGAATCATAGAATGACCTGAGTTTGAAGGGACCCAAAGGATCATGGAGTCCAACTCCTATCACTATACAGGACACTCCCAACATTCACACCGTGTGACTGAAGTGCATTGTCAAAATGCTTCTTGAATACTGGCATGGCTGCTTCCCTGGGGAGCCTGTTCCAGTGCTCCAACACCTGCTGGGTAAAGAACCTCTTCCTAATATGCAATATAAATATCCAATTTAATATCCAGTCAATGTTATTGGAACCCAGAGACAACAGCTTTATGTTTGGGCATTTTTTTATTATTATTATTTGATTTCTGTGAATGAAAGTAAACATGCTGAAATATGGCCCATGGGGCAGCCTGGGTAGCTGTTCTTCATCTTGTACTTAATAATAAACCTTCCTTTTACCCCCTCCAGTTTTCCAGTCTGTGCAATGGAAGTTGTAATACATATTTAGAATATTCCACAGAAGCAGTAATTTCATTAAAGATCTGGAATAAAGCTAAATATTGACATTTCATATTTATTTCCAACATACATTTTGAAATGTCTATACAGAGAACTCTCTACCTTTGCCAAATGTTAAAAATAAAATTTTTTTGGACCTTAACTTAGCAGCTGTTTCTCACCTCTTAAGGAAAATACAGCTATACTAAATGTACTGTAACATAGTGTCTTCAGCTCCATTAGCTTACTTTGTTGCACTCATATGTTAAATTACAAAAAGTGTTGTTTTCTTTTTTGAGCTGTTTTAAACTTTAAATTTCTACTATAAAAAAGTCACCATTTTAAATGGTTTGTTTTTCTGAGGCAGTTTGCTGGTTTCCTGTGATAAATAATTGCTGGCATAAAGATCAGTAAAATATCCAAAATTGTCAGAAGTCCATTTTGTATATCTGAGAAGTTTGTTGGCGCTTGTTGAGTTTGTAGGATATGTATCAAAATCTTATTTGTACAGCAAAATTGCATGTCTGTTATACTGTAATTTTTCTTAGCAAGGCACTGTCAGAAGTATTTGCAGGAAGATCTGATTTATGGCAAAATATATTTTATTTAAGTTTTTTTCTGAGGAAAAGGCTTGTCTTTCCAGTAACTTTTTATAAATTCTACTTTGCATGTTAATCACCTCCTGACAGATCAAAACAAACGTATCATGCATCTTAGTCTTGTGCTTAAATCAGATCCTGCCACTTGAATTGAAGATATTTTTTTCTATTGTATTTTATCCTTACCTTAATCTTGTTGAGAGGGGACAAGAAGAAAAAAATGTGTGTATTTGGGTAGCCAGATAAATCGGAATATTTTCACTTGTAAATGATCTCAGGAGATAGTCTCATCCAGAGCACAGAGTCAACATTGAGTTCAGACCAGCTCACTCACGGTTTTGTTCACCTGAGTCTTGAGATGCAGCAGCCTCATAGGAATACCTCTTTCAATGCTTTTATTCTTGCAGTTATTTTTTTCTCCCTTGTGTACAGCCAGCAGTTCCCTTTTCAGTTTATTACTGCTGTCTCCTGCCACATACATCATTGAAGGATCTTGTTCTGTGGTCTGAGTAAACTCTTTGGGAATTGGAAGGTTTGATGCTTCAAAGAGTAGCCACGATGTGGGCTGTAGTCTGAAACTGTTTTATTCAAGCAGGTCCTTTTTCAGAGGAAGTCGTAAATTGTTTTCTTTTTTCAATTCATGAGATCTTCAGAATTTTGTTGTAAAAGAGGTAATAAATGTGATGAACGTTATCAGTTGTTCTTTTCCTCATTTTTAAAGTGTGAAAAAAAATATTCATATCTTGCTCCTGGAAGTCCCAAGGAGGGACACTTACACTGTGTGGTTTTTCGTTTGTTCGTTTTTTTTAAAAAAAAAAAGTATTGTTTGTCCTAAAACAGCTATTATATGGAGTTAGAGAGAGAAGGACGCTGAGTTTATCCTCCTTGTAGAAATCAAAAGCTGAGGAAAGGAGAGCTTAGTTGAGTTGCTGCTGGAGATCCATAGCACAGTTGTGTCTATCCCAAGTTCAAGGTTGTCTTGAGCATAATATATTTAAATATTGAAATTTCTATTTAGAATAGTAAAGCATTCTATACTTACCGTATAAGTGGGAGGCTCAAATACTATACCTTGAAATTTCATAGTATTCCAGCATGTTTTTAGTTCTTATTGTGCTAATGATATTTTGTCTATTCTTCAAAATGGACAAAACTTACGTAGGGATAGGGTAAAATGCCACTTAAATGCCAGTAGATAATATGGTTTTTTGTTTGCTGGAAGACCTGTTCCAATGATGTCTTCTGTGAAACACTCCTCTTCCCCTTTTTTTGTCCATTGATACTTCTAAATGTAGGTGAGAACCTGTGTGTAATTAGTTATGTATATGAGCAGTATGTTTTTTTAATACCTGATTTCAGTTTTTAACTCTTCAGAGTAACACATGGTCATTTTGTTGAGTGCTGACCATAAGAACAGCAAATTGTTTTGATCTCTTCTAATTGTACATTCCGGTTTAGATGAAACTTTCTGTACATTATGTTGTCTCAGCTTGGTGACATGTTGGGAAGGGAAACTGAACTCTCTTTCTGAGGCAGTTTTTGAGTTGCAGATCCTCCCAATTTATCAAGGCAAATATGTAAGTGAATGGTTTTGTAACTTGGTAATTACTTGGTCATCTGAAATGGTGAAACCAAAAGCAGTCAGCTATTTAACAATTATTCTTTGGAGTGTTGGAGTTATCATTTAGCCTCAAGAATTTTCTTAAGCTGAACATAAGTCTTACACTAGTTTTTCTGGAAGATTGCGGTTTTCCAGACCTCCATTCTCTTATCAGACTGGTATTATTTTTTTTTTCTAATCTGTCCTTTTCCCTGGTTTGTTTGAATTAACCACAGGATTGTGAGTAACTTGTTAAGAAGGCAGTAAAAGAGCAATCCTTAAAATTAGCCGTGTGGAAAGACCAGTGTAGTGCCTGAAATTTGAAATTTAAAATAGTCCATTAAGATTAAGTCTGCAAGAACTTTAAGTAGATTGGAGTTACCTAACACGATTTTCTTTATATACCCAACTCCTCATCCCCACTTCATGCATTTTTCTTAGTAACTTTTCCCTTAATAAATCTTCCTTAGACACAGGTGAATTCATCATTAGCTTACAGCTTAAAAGTATCAATTAATAATGGCTAAACAAAACAATAAATTGATTATATTGTTAATACTGTTTTGGAGATGTCTGTTTATTTTGTGCTGTTTAGCAGAAAATATTTTACGAGAAAATATATTTTAAAACATGATACCTACAATTTTACATCATGATCTTTAATACCTGGAGCAACTTTCATTATTGGAACTAGGCTTGCTAACGCTTTGCTATTGTAAAAGGAAAAATTCTAGACCAGATAACTTTAAAATGATTAATTATGGTTGAAATTTCAGGGGTAGATTCCTGTACATTTTGTACGACGTCTAGTACATTTGGATACTCCTACAGCACTGTGGTGTTTTTTAACTTTGAACAGAGCGTTTGGTGCAGTAACCTGCATATCAGAGACAGAAACATCCTAATTCAATCTAGGCAAGAACAGAGTTTGATAGCAGCCTGACTTAGAGAATAAGGAAGTAGACACACTTGTGCTAGATTTGATTGCTGTTGAGTCAATAAAGATGGATGCTCTTTTTCCTGAAGAATCATGTTCGTAAGAGATCAATTGCATCTGCACTATGGTATAGGACACTTGGTGTTTTCAGTTCAGGATGTGTTTTTTCCAGATATAGGCATAAACTACGAAGTATTGAACTGTTTTATTACTGCCAGTATACTGCTAGTTGTTACTGGTTGGTTGGTTTTGTGGTTTTTTTTAAATTCAGCGTTTTTATAGTATTTGCACATATTCAGAATAACATATTTTGTATATTTAGTTCCTAAATTTTTTAATGGGATGACAAAACTTAATATCAGTGCTGGCGGTGTAAAATTTGTTATGCAACATCCTTTGGACTTGCTGTGATTCAATTAAGCAATTTATGCTTAACTACTAAACCATTTACTTAGGTTACTTTAGTTCATGCCCTTCCTAGAAACAAAAAAAGTTCTAAGAAGACTTTTTGTTGAGAAGTATTAAATGTTTAATCTCCTTTTGCTGTGGTGGATGTAGACTAGTCCATTTATCTTCATTAAGTCATATGGCTTTAAAACTTGTGGCTTTGCTGCTTGGGAGTTATGGATGCATGCCCTCACTTGTCAAGATAAATGTATTATACTGTAGTTCTCTCCCCTCCCAGTATGGATATTCAAGTTGTACTGCGAATTTGACCACAAGTAAGCAATTCTCTAAGGATAGAGTAGGAAAATTCACGTACTCATAGGAATATATTTTCCAGAGCTAAAATTGACATTTTATAAATAATTTCCATGTTGCGAACTTCAAACTCACAATCACAGCAATTCAGTGATATGCATTTGGCATGAGTCAGTTTCAGTTCTTAGTGCTTTTCATTGGAAATGGCATAAAAAGTAAGATTTCTTTGAATTTTTTATGTTGTGGGCTTACAGGGGACAGAAGATGTTCTTCACTTGTAGTTGTCTAACAGTGCATGGCAGCATAAATAACGAAATGGTCATAAACCTGAGCTGCACTTCTCAGGTCACATGTTCCATTTCATTTTTAAAGGATGTAGAAACAATCTGAGCAGTTGATAACGGGTCAGTTGCAGGTGATAAAAGAGATTTTAGATGGGACATTACTTCTTTTTCCACACCTGGCATAACCACTTTATATCCTTTGCAGAGTTGTCTTTAAGCAATGGTATGTTTGTTCATAAACATATGGCATGAACAATACATCACTATTTGAATTCCAAGGACACAATACATTTTTTTAAAGATAGTCACCATATGTCATAGACTCTTCACTGGAAAAAAAAAATTGATTTTTAGAATTTTTTTAAATTTGAACAACAAAGCCTGACTTATTTGTAACTGAAGTTTACAATTAAAATATAGTGCAAAACAGGACTGTTCAATATTGTTTGTAGATGTTGGAGAGATTTAATAGACTCAAGTGTGCAAAGTGCTATTTATCTTTTTTTAATTACTGCACGAAGTTATGAAGACTGTTTTAGAAAACGTGGTAAAATATATACATGGCATTTGCACTCTCAGAAGAAGCTAAAATAAATCTGGGCTAGTAAGCATCCTAAATTTTAATCAAACCATTATTTTTAATAACTGTGCAGAGTATAAAAGGCTGAGTTTTTTTATCTGGTTAGCAATTGAGTCCAGCCATTGTCTTATTCATAGTTATTCAAAATCTATTAATTATAGCCATCCTCAAATTTATTATCCTCAAATGTATTAAGTACACTGGAGATAACTGTAAATTTTGTTTCTAAAAATACCCGTTATTTGGACCCTACTGTGGGTTGTTGACTCTGGGGAAATGCTTGAAAAATACTGTATAGTTATTGTTTTTTTTAGGTTATTATGCTTTTTGAAGACAGATGTACAAAAAGATGCAGTTTTTATTTTGTATTGGCAGCTTCCAAATATTTAGTATCTATTTCCAAGAGCTGCAATTAGTAAAGCATCCATGGTACTGAAATCCACACATCCCACAAGCTAATTATATTTGCAAGGTCAGATTGAATACATATTTTCAGAAAAATAAAGGGTTATATAAATGTGTCTTCTACTTGGCTGTTATATCACAGTTTGTTGATCTGGAGTATAATGTGTACAATTCACAAATTTGTCTGATAACAGAAAGTGGTGTGTGATTGTGTTTATTTTACTAACCAGTATATTCACAGCAATCATTTCCAAATATCTCTCCAGTAAAGATGTGTTAATTACAAAACAGACAAGGTCTTCTATTATATTAAAGCTACTAACAAGAAGACAGCAGGAATCACACATGTAAATAGCATCATCAACCCCTATTTTAGTCCTCTGTTTTGATCTGTGAGTTGCGCATAGACCAAAGGTGCTATTAAAGACTCAGTATATGAAATAGGCAGCATTATATGAACAAAATTTATTCAACAAGAAAACAGACCTTTAACATGAATTTAACAAGCCTGAAAAATTATAAACTCTCATATGCTGCAGATTCATGCAGTGATAATAAACAAAAAAGGAAAGTAAGAGGTTTCCTTAAGCTAGCCAAACTGCTAATGGTTTTGTTATAAGCTGTCTGCTGTTGAAATGACCTCTGAAAAGTCTGGAGACACTTGTTCTAGGGAAAATTAAATGGTCAGAGTGCTGAAAGAGTTGCATTATTGAAGAGCAATCTTTCAGATTTCTGGAAGATATCCCAAATGCCATAGACTTTTTGTTTAACTTTTTTGTGTCTTTACAGAAAGGGAATTTACCATGAAGCTTGAAAACTGTAGTTTTTACTAAAACGGAGCACGCTGCCTTGGGTAATTTAAGTACGATGAAAGCTTAAAGTTTTTGAAAGACAATATTGAGATCTTACCAAAAAAATCTTAAGTAACTGAATGGGGTTTGTGCTGCTTTTAATTAATCCTTGGGTGTTCTTTGTTCAAAATACTGTGTCTAAAGTTTCCATCATAATACAGGGTGACTATGTTGCTGTCCCCTGGGTGCATCGTGCTGTCCTTCAAAATACAGAAATGCATGAGAGGAGACTTGAGCTAGTACACACCTCCAAGTGCTCACCGGGGGCTTTTTTCTTTAATCTTACTGTGGCATAATTAACACCAACTTCACCCGTTGCTCATTAGTACACTGGACATTAATGAGTCTTTTTATTTTTATATAATCCTCTAAAGGAAGGACAGATTTGTGCTCACTGTGAAAAAAGCAATTACATTTTATAGAAATTAATATGTAGGATTTATTGTTGTATTTATGTTTTTATTGCGTATTAAGTCTAAATTTAGCCTCCAGGTTGTTGAGCATGTTAGTTTCTTTAAGATGGTTGCTATAGTGATAGCAGCAAATTCCTTTAATCTTAGTGTAGTTAAAGTGTTTAGTTACCAGTGGTCGCAACAGTGCAGCTGAGATGAGAAATATTCACATGCACACTTTTTATACCCTTCGGAGGTGGTAGAAATATGTAATTTTATCCCTCTTTACAGCTAAATACTTGTGATTTTCATATTTCATGCCACTTTCTGTAAGATTGATAATTGTTCTACATAGGAAATACTTGCATTTCATTCCTTCAGGAGGACAGATACAGCGGGCAGTCTTTTCCTGTACAGGTAGTACCTGAAACATAACAAAAATTACTTTTGTTCAGAATTAAGATGCTAGAATAATATTCATGATCACTCACAAATACTTTAGCAGCTAGTTCTCATATTTTAATGTGAAATTTATCTAAACATAACCTTGAGAACACAAACTGAAACGTTGAATTTATTATCAAAACAAAATTTAAGCAGTTTCTTATTTTGGAATTTGGTTTTGTTTTAGGTGGCACAAATCCCAAAACAAGTTTATGCTGGACAATGCCATTTTTTCTTGGATAGCTCAACATTGTCCAGTGAAGTCCTCAGTTAAACTCAAGTCTAGGAGCATGGCTGTTAGTAGGTTATAAAGCAGCTCCTTTTAATTATGGTATACTGCCAAATTCATGCTTCTTGCTCTTCAGGGTAAATTTTTACTTGCTTGGGGTTCCCCCCGCCCCCAGCGATTTATCTAGTCTCTGGATGACCTGTGGTGTGGAAATTTTGCTTTGCTTGACTTTTTAATTTATACTGCCTGTTTGTTGTGGTTGGGCATTTCCAGGTGTTGATAAATCAGAGCATCTGGTTACAATGGAACACAGATAAACACAAAAGGTTGGCACAAGTGTTTTCAGATAGAGAAAAATATGATAATGATAATAAAGGAAAAAAAACCAATTATTTTGTATATTACCACAAAGAATATATAGATATATAGAAATTGTTTCAGGTCTTATTGAGAACTAAGATTTTTTTTAAATATAACTCCTTTTTTTTGTAGCATTAGTATCAGATAGCATGCTTGTGCTGCATGTTAAATCTGAATTCTTTTGGTTTTGTTATTGTTCAGGAAAAAATGTCACTGTTAGCTCACTTTAATTGTGTCACAGTCTAACATTTTTAATAGAGAAGATTTTTAATACATTTTCTGCATGTGGTTGTAAGACCTGGCATATGCAGATGGGTCTGGCCAGACAGCCGAGAGCCCAGGCTCTTTAGTCTTTAGTGGCACCGTGTCACTCGACATGACTGAAACAGCTAGGTCTCAAAAGTAAATAAAACAGGTGATAAGTTATTAGGCTTTGTCAGTTTACTCTTTGATAAATGTTTTTGGTATAAATACTTGCCAATTAATTTTATTTCTACATAAATTACCTCATTATATAATACTCCTAATAAATTATCTATGTATTTAGATATTGATATTTGTGTAAAGGGAGAGGAAAATGCAAGAACGAGGAGAGACTTGATGTCACTTTCTCTGCAGACTTTTGGTGATGGTGGTTGATTCCTTGTTTGTTCAACACAAGAGATTTTGTTCAGGTCTAATTCCTCAAAGTAGCAAACTAGGCACATAAATGCATCTATTGTTATCCAGCCCATAGTTTAGAGAGGAAGAGGATAAAAATGATTGTAGTTAAAGCCATCAAAAGGAAATTTGAACTATTTATTTTAATGAACTGGAGTAACTCTTCAAACATATGCAGTTAAGACACCTGCAAAGTATGCCAGGTAGGGTTTCTGTGGGCGTACAAGGCTCTGCGTGCACTGGTCCAGTTAAAAGGCTGGGGCCTAAAGGAGAAAGATTATCTTGTGATTATGAATCTGTAGTGGCCAGTACCCAGTGATACTGGGTTTGAGTGCTTTGCTGATATGTTCTCAGTTCTGTTTTACCTCACATAGGTATTGGATAGGGGATTGGGCTTTATTGTATGGGGCCATGAAGTATTGTTTCCAGCGCTTTTCATAGACAAATTAAGCACAGGACAGAAAAAAATCAGTGATGGTTTTAGTTTATTTGCAATGAAATAGCACTGAATACTGCCTACTGTGTACCTTTAAATCATAAATGACCTTGGTTTTCTTTTATTCTACTTTTTACTCCTGAGCATGACACTGACAAGGACTTTTTAATCCATCAGACAGTTTATAGAGTCTTTCATAGTCACAAGAAGCAAAAAGCATCTGACTAGAAGGGAATACATGGAGCAAGTTCCTTGCTGGCTATAATTTTGTTGTCATTTCAAGTATTGTGGTAGTATAATTGATGTGACAGGACTGGGCTTTAGACCTGGTCCCTTAGCTTGTGCTCACTTTCAGTTTTAGTCTCTCTCTGTCATTCATTTTGATTGGATAAGATTTAGGTGACAAACATATGCATACCTTTGAAGCCTAGAGTAAGTGTACATAAAAATTCAATGTTATTTGATGATGTCATGTATATAAAACTTACAGCTTCATTGGAAAAGGTAATAATTGGTGTCACCTTACAATACAAGGTAGTGTAGTGTGCTGATAGCATAGCCAGCAGGAGGCTCTTTTTTATTAATATTGTAATTAAATGATTTTCTGGATAAAGGCCAAAAACAGATGAGAGTTGATTGTGCCTTGTCCACTGTTGCTTGGCACTATTAGTTGCATTTTCTAAAAAGAATTGACTTGACATCTTGTTTTTACAGGTTGTTATTGATGCCTTCAGATTGATCAATGCTAATATGATGGTCTTAGGACATGAACCAAGACAGACAACTTCAAATCTGGGTCACTTAAACAAGCCATCTATCCAGGTAAATCCAGTGTTGATGGTCCTGTAAATTGCAAGATTTATTCAGTAATTTTGGGGAGAGGTACCTAAAACCAGTAAGGTACCAATTGTTTATTGTTCTCTCTGTAGCATTTTTCTGTATACATTTATAATTTCTGTGATTCATCAGTGGAGTAATATATGGGAAAAGTTTACAATTGAGCCCTAAATTAGCTACCTAAATGTGACTGCATGTGTAAATATATACTGCAAAGGTTAATTTACAGATTTATGGAAATAAAAACTTTAAAGTAACAATAGATGTCATACCGTGTCATGCAAGATAGGCACTGTTTTAAGTAATGTGGTTTAGAAACTGTTGCTTATTAATATCTCAGCTTTCCTAAAGATAAATTATTGTGAAGCACATTATGCAAGAAGTTCCTTCTTCATTAATAATCTTGTCTTTCTACCGTATGCTTATATATTTTCTTGCTTGATATGTAAACTATAGTGAGTATGAAATAAGCAGCTGATAGACTTGATTGGATATGGGCAAGCCCATGGCTTGCACATTTCAGGGCTTTTCTGACTGGGCTTTTCTGGACGGTGTGTAATGAATTCCCTTGTAAACCCCTATAGTATTGTTCAGCTTCATTATTTTAAGGTCATTGTCACTGCAGCATGGCATAGTTTGGCCATGGGAGTTTTATGTTTCTCTTGTTAGAGTGGTTATTTTTCCTTTGTGTTCGTTTTGGTTTTTTTTTTTTGCAAGTTGGCAGTGAGCTGTTGCAAATGTCACCGTTAAGTTAAAAATCATAGTTCAAAATGATAGTCTGTTCTTAAAGCTGCAAGATCTCTTGCAGTGTTGTTCTGCTTTTATTCTAAGGTTGTGAATAAAATTCTGACCCAGTTTAAGTAAGCAGCAAACAATATTGATTTCAGCTGGGCTAGAAGCAGGGATTATGAGACATTCCTTAAAATCTCAGGAATAAGAATAGCACATGGCTTGACTTCATTAATTTTTTTTGTGGATTTGTTGTGTTCCTTTATCAACAGCTTTTTTCACTTGCTCTTCGTGCATCTAATTTGTAAGGCTTGTTTGAATTATGATTTCCATTTGAAAAAAAAAACACACGAAGAACAAGCTTTGCTTTAAAATGTTCTATGAGTTTTAATTTGACCAGTTGTAGTGGCTGAACTACAACTGCCATTCAGATTTGAAGCAGGATGTTTGGTTATCTCTTACATTTGTCCACGCTTTTCTACAGAGTGATTTTTGGAAGGGGAGAGAGGATGGGGGGGGGTTGGGGGAGGGGAGGAGGCTTTTGTTTGTCAGATTTTAGGAGTGTTAGAAAATTCCCTGAATATCCACAACTGAGTTTAAACTGAAACCCCAAAACCTCATGTGCAATCATTTTGAGTGCGATAAGAAAATAGCAGTTGAAACTCCTTACTGTAATAGTTTCAATTGTAAATTACTTTATGAATGATAAAACCTGTATTTTACAACTATAATGAAAATTAAGTGTCACAAGTAATGATTATCTGTAACTGCTGGTTTTCATTAAAAAGTAGTTTTGTATCTTTGTGCATGTGTTTGCAAAAGATATCTATCTCAAGTGTATGTTTTTCAGCTTTTATACAAACGATTTTGGAATGCTGAAATATAAAGTTGCATAAGACACAAATACACATTCATTCTTTAAAGCTCTAAATACATTTAAGCATAAGTAGTTGGAATGATTGAAACATAAGAAATATTTACCACTAATTCTGCATATTTTATGTATGATTTATTGTATCTCATTTGTAAATGTATACTTCAAATGTAAAAGTTTATTTGAAAAACAAACAGCTTTAGTTGTGATGAGGATTCATCATAGAATCTTCTTAAACCCCCCCACCTCCAAAAAATTGTTCCAAGTCACCCTTAATTAATAAATGTAAAAAAAAAGTCAAGCACGTGAGCGAAACAGAAGATACTTGCACATAGGTGTCACTTAGCCCAGCCTCAGTGGATTAGATTGCATCATACAAGTTAAAGGGCAAATTTGCAAAGGGTGTAATTATAATGAGACTTTTTTTCATTTAAAGTTAAAAAAAAGGAAATTACCTTTCATATCTGACATTAATTTGATGCACATGATTGATACTTGTTAGATTTGATCACTGGTTCAGCTGTTCTCATTTTGCATTGTACCTTAGAGAATGAACTTGGGAATGTTGGCAGTGGATGCAAATAAACAGAGAGCAAACAATCTTTTATTTGTAACTGAAAGAATGTTATATATTATTGGAAGTGATAACTGAATTTATTGAGAGGAAGGATTTGAGAGAAATATGTTTGTGCATATGTATTGGTCAAATGTTTGCAAGCAGTTACCACTTTTTCCTATGATATTGTTACTGTGTGAAAAAAATCAGTGGTTTAGAAATAGAAAATATAACTGTCAGTTAATGAACACTGAAAGAAATAGAAACAGGTGTGTTTACTTGATACTTACAGTGTCCATCTACTTGGGGTTTTATGTTTTGGGTTTTTTTTATTTAAGTGATGCTTGAAGATGGCTGTATTCAAATGAACTCTTCCCTTCTAATATTTCTTCATTTCAGTGGTGGGTAATTTTTATGTAAATTTTCCCTGAATTTTACAGGCACTAATTCACGGGCTAAACAGACATTACTATTCCATCACCATCAACTACAGAAAGAATGAACTAGAACAGAAGGTAATTTGTTTTGGCTTTTATTCAGAGGACTAAGAGTACTCTACCAACTACTTAAGATTTGAGACAATATTCAGGTTTCAGCTGCTGAAGCTTTCAGTAGTTGTTTTAGCTATCCTGGAGTAGATGGCTTCTCTTAGAGAAAGCACTTAGAAGTGTAGTAGAAGTGATGATGAAGTCTTCTCAACTCACATTCTGATATTTATATAAATAGTTGGGCAACATTTTTGTCCATGTGTTTCATGTGAAGTCCTCATGCTGTTGTCTGCACTTAACACACTTGTGCAAAATTTAAAATGTTTGGTGACGAAGTTGAAAGACATGGTAGCTGCCGTAGGTTTTACGTAGGCTGGAATTCCTGAAGCTGGAAGACCCATCTTTTTCCAGAATGGAATAGTGTAACCAAGGAATCCCATGTTTTTATTGGCTGTATTCGCCTTGAGAGGTGCTTCCAGTTGGTATGAATGGAGATCCCCAAGGCTTCACTGAATGTCTGGAAATAGTAATGTCCTGATGAACTTCATGCATTTACAGAAAGCACATTGTTCAGTTACTGACAACAAGTATGTCAGTTACTTTTGTATCAGACTTCCCCAGTTAAAAGTAAAATCTAGATTGATACTCTTATCCAGAAAAACAAAAAAAAGAAAAAAGCTTATTTGACATCTACAGAAGTAAATTCTCAAAAGGCCAGATTCTGTCCTCAGTTAAGCCTATGTATGTTCATGGCTTCATTAGCGTTATAAATTGGTCTCAGAATTGGAGTTTATATTGCAATGTTCAGAACAGTTTTCTCACTCAATTTTTACTTTTAGAGGTATAGAAGCAATACCCACTCCTCCCTCCCCCCCAACCCCCTCGATTTTCAATAATGGAAGAATATACATGCAAATCAGGGAGTTGAAAAGAATTTGTGAAACGTATAACCATTTTTAGGACAGTATCAGACTTTCAAGACCTCGCTGTTACCAAGGAGAATAATTGATTCAACAAAACCACCTCTCAGGAAATGTCTGTGAAGCTTCCAGGGGCTATTGTTTCTGTTCAAATACAACAGTGTGGCCAGACCATTTCTTGCTTAAGTTCCAAGTGTGTATTTTCTTTAATGGATTTATAGGTATAAGTTATTACTTTTGCAAGTAAAAGAACAATCTTGACCAAGTTAGAGAAACTTTAGTCTCTGAGGCAGCAACTACGTCCACACATCTTTCATAAGGCAGGTTCATCCATATCTCAAACCTCCCTCATGTGCTGTTGATCTGTTAACTCCATCTGCAGAAAGAGTAGTTCTTGCCTTGTGTATTAGAGGAGGAGTCCATCACACCAAACTATAATTTTAAAATCCAGATAGCCTGGCTAAACAGTCCATATGCAGTTTTCCCACTACTCCTTCTGTCAGTAACTAAGATCTTGCTAATAACAAGTTATGACACAAACTTTCAATTCACTTCACGTGTTCAAAAATGAGGTTTCTTTGGAAAGCTGTATGTAGGATGAAACAGGCCCTTTTACCCAGGTGATAGCAATTACAGGGCATATGGGTTCTCAAGGATATCTGTTGTAAATGTTCACAGACTGAAGATGAGCTAAAAGTGTTTGATGAAAGGGTCCTCCTTACAGTCCTCAAGTTTGCAGAAAATCCATAAAATACGCTTTCTTTATTCATGAAGATCAGGAAATTGCTTTTATATCTATTCCTTCATTCTTTTGAGACTGACATCAGCATGTTGAGTGAAACATTTCAGTTATTTCTAATAGTCTTTGTATTTATCACCACCAAAACTGCATTGGTTTATCGTGTTGGTTTCAGGGCTGCTCACTTTGTACGAGGAAAGGCACAAGTCATGCTTTGGTTGCTTTTGAAGTTCATTTTTTCACAACTGTGGCAGCTGCTTGAATACAGTTCAGGATAATCAGTGAAGCCTAGATAACTACTTCATACATTTTATCCAAGCATGAAAACATTTTTCAAGTTAGTCAGAGGCCAGAAGTTTCAACCATTCCTTATTTAGCAGCTAAAATACTCACCTTTCTGTTAGCTCTCCTACGATTCTTGACCTACAGCAAAAATAAAACTAAAAAAATTTAAAAAAATGTAAATATTCCTGTCAAAGTAAATGTAACCCTGGTTTCAGTGCCTCCTTTTCATATTGATGGTTCAGGAAGCTTGATTTTTAAACCTTATTGAAATCTATTGTCTTCTCCAGCAGAGTAGTTGATTGTTGCATTGCCTGTATTTAGACATCGTAAGATAGTTAGTTTTAGTTCTGGCAGATTTTTATAGTATTGTGGATGTATTTTACATTGAATGCTCTAAAGAGGTTTTATTTTGCAGATGTTGCTAAATTTGCATAAGAAGAGTTGGATGGAAGGTTTGACACTTCAGGACTACAGTGAACATTGCAAACTCAATGAAACAGTAGTGAAGGAGATGTTAGAATTAGCTAAGAATTATAACAAGGTATTCATATCCTGTGATAGTATAACTGCAGCTGTGTTTATGAAGGGAAGAAATCTATTACTTTATTTCAGAAGTATGAAGTTTATTATCACAAGTTTTGTTCAGAATGAGTTGGAAAGGACTAGACTATATGAACAAAATTATTGTTACAGGAACTATTCTGGATCTTGGTGGCTATTTGATTTGTATCGTATGTCTTGAGCAAAGAGTTTCCTGGGATTTGGTTAAATTAGACATGAGTGTGGCTTTAATGGCCTTGTGGATACTATGTTTATTAATAATCAACTATATATCATTTCTGTGTGAAGTTGCCTATTAGCTCTTAAGGCTTTTCCACCTGACTTTTTTGGTCTAAACTACAGAAACGTTTAGTTACATGTCTTGCTTGGAAATGTGAGTAATCACATCAATTTGATATCTTTTCTTAGTGGAGAGAATATAAGGTTCATGTAGATCATGTAGATCAAAATAAGCAGTTGATTGTGTTCATCATTTCTTCAATCAAGGACTACTTGACCAGAATAAAGATTACTTATCTGTATGATTCTAGTATATAAATAGTAAGTATTCAGAACACATCCTAAAGCCCAATTCAGTGTTCTTTTTTGATAAAAATTCTTATTGGTGTTGTAAGGAAGAGGAATCAGTTATTTGTACAGTTCTAATACTGGCATTTACGCTTAGAAGTATTTTTAATAAATACTAGATCTCAACCAGCACTCTGAGTAGTACGCATGTTAGTCATACTTGACAAGTGCTATTTTTTTAACTTCTAAGAAGTCCTTAAAAAACAAATTACAATATTACATTCACTAGTTAAGTTACTAGATTTACTTTATAAAGACACTGTGTTTGAAGGCAACAGAACTTGATAAAAATGTATTACAATAAGTGACTTTACACAGTAAGAAAATTTACTGAGATGAAACCTCCAGTAGCTGAAACAATATGAGTAACATTATTTTGGGTTCTGCTTTACTATTTAACTGTCATTAGCAATCTTTAACTATCGATACCACTCATTTAAGATTTCTGCTTAAAAAGAATTTTGTGAATATCTGACAATAAAACCATTCTTGAGTATCTGCCTTGATCTTTTGCACTAACAGTAATTAAAATCACATTTGCTGAAAAGCTGAAGTACCTTTCTTTTTGACTTCCTGAAATGCGTTGCTGTTTGATTTTTTTTTGCTTTTCTTTTTTCTTTTTTTTTTTTTGTTGAGAAAGAATTAGATTTTGAGAATCTTGTGGTTTGGGGAAAAAGAAAATGGAATCTGAAACACTGACCTTTTCTGTGTTTCTTTCACAGGCTGTTGAAGAAGAAGATAAGATGACACCTGAACAGCTGGCAATAAAAAATGTTGGCAAGCAGGTGAGGTGTGATGAATTAGAGTGAAGTGGAATGATATGCTTCGTTCATTCTAAATATTAAGTTTTTTACATGTCCATAGGTGATTTTTAGTTCTACGTGCAAGATATTCTCAATGTTCCACATAATGAATTTATTTTTATTCAGGATCATTGTGTAAGGAACAAGGGGTTTGACTTCAGGTAATTGACAGAATAGCTGCAAGTAGTGTTCTACATGTGTTTGTGTTAAAAGCAGAGGAACAGTGTTGAGATTTAGTAGTCAGTCTTTCTTTCGAAGAAGAGTCATAAAGCCATCCAAGTCTGTGTCAGAGGCCAAAAGCGTGGAGACTTTTTAAAAAAATAGTAATAATTGAAGAAAAGGTGGGAGCATTGTTTATACATTATCATGGCTAAAGAGCCATCTTACCTCTGTCCTTAATTCCTGAACACATACAATTGATGCTTGGCTCCAATTCACATGTATGAGAGTAAGTGGCAGTTGCTTTGTATTGCTATTGAAGAGGAATAGTTTAGGACCATAGCTGAAAGCAAAAACACCCACTTAATTCATTCTATCCCTTTGCAGTGTCAGGGTTCTGTTGAGTCTTTTCTAAAGACTCAACAGAAAACTATTTCTACGTTTTATTTCAGTATAAAGCTTGAGGAAATGTGCTTTGAGGGAGAGGAGAGGAATGCGGGTTTGTAAGAAGTTGTGTTCAAATTCAAGAAGGGCAACAGAAACAAGAAATAGCTTTAGAAAAATAGCCAGTGTGTCCTTAAAGAACCAGTATTGCTAGTAGCAGTTGAAGAATTTAAAGGATTCTGGATTGCTCTTATGTGTCAGCTTCTAGCAGCTATGTCATAACACATCTGCACTATTGTTCAGTCACTCATGTATTTCTGTAGTGTTCAGAACAATGGAGTTTAGGCACACCTACACATACATAAATACATATGTAAGAAAAAACATGTAAGGGTTGTATTTTAGGGGATATGATATCATCTGAAACAGAACTTGAGCTTCACTAGTTGTTTAAGTCGTTACACATGTATAAAAAAAAAATCTCTTGATACAGTTCTTTATCATTGAATTTCTTTTATTGTTTAAATTAAGTTTTTTTTAATTACAGTGGTTCAGTTAAGTAATTTCCATTTTAATGCAACTTGGGCAAACAGCAGCTCACAGTGGGGCTAATATGTTATCAAGTTCCATAATTTGCTAAGAACAGTATATTGGAGAACTATATGATCTTTGAAAATGCGTTACTTTAGAAGGTCAGCTTACACTGATTTTTCTAGTAAACTTTTATGTAAATTTAGATGGGTTCATTAGATTTTGATGATAGTTCTTTTTCAAAGAAGTTAAGGTCCCCACGCATGATTGTCTTTCATATTTTTATTTCTTTACACACAGGAATGCTACAATAATACTAGGATAAAGTTTAGAGATGTTTTTTAAATGTGTCTGATAATTTTGCACTATTTGGAGATGAATTACTTAATCTCAATTCTGAAACTGAAGAAGTGCCTGAGTATGGTTTTCAACCAGAAATAATTTTGTTGTTCTATGCAGATGCCCACAAATGCCACATCAATTGAGTAACAGTGTGTGCGGATGTATATTTTCAGCACACTGCTCAGGCTTAGCATTCAATTTTTCAGAACATTTGAACATATCATTGTGCAGTTTTTAATTTTTTCTTGTATAAATATGCTAATTTTCTTGTTGTCAACACAACTATTCAGAAACTGTCTTAGATCATGCTTGAGTCTTTACAGGATTAGAACACACATTTGTACAAAAATCTGAAAACAAATTACAATATACAATAACTAATATTAAAGTATTTGCCTTAGTGAGATGCACATACATTCCATACATTGCATGTTGTCCTTAAAACTCACAACTGTCATAATTACTCTTCAGATGCAGGATAGATATTTACTTCCTAAACCTATCCTCACCTTGTCTGAGTGATAGTATGGACTAATACAATCTCATTCATCAAAATTCGGTGATTTGCTAGGTCTTGAATGGAAAATACAGGAGCATTACTGGTCTGTGTTCCCTAACTCACAATTGTCTTAAATAGACCTAAAGTAAATGAAATCCCTCAGTGATGTTTCGGTCATTTCTCTCATGGCATCCTTTGTATTTCAGGACCCCAAACGTCATTTAGAAGAGCATGTGGATGTGCTGATGACCTCAAACATTGTCCAGTGTTTAGCTGCTATGTTGGATACGGTTGTATTTAAATAATCGATTTACTGTTTGTGATGCTTCCTGTGTATATTTGTTTATTATTTCTAATACAAAACAGAGACTGTTAAGGCTATATTTGATTAAACAGAAACATCTGACTTCGTTTGCAATGTAAGTGCAGCACTATAACACCTTTCAGTCTCTAATTGTGGAGTTGCTTTGGTTTCTTTGTCAGGGTCTTTACAAAGCATTCAAGAACACAATGTGGGCAAAAATGTGTTAAGTTTTTAATATTTTGGGGGAAAATCAGTAGTACATATATATTTTGATTGCTGCAACACAATAAAAATACATTTACAAACCTGTCTTAAGTTCTGGAAGGGTTTTTTTGAGAAAGGACAGCAGGAATTAACAATGTAGGAAAAGCATTACTAAAGGTTTATTTCTTCCCACTGTAAAACTACTGAGATATTAATTGTAAGGATGGCAAAAATTCTCTGATGAAATTTGGCTTCCATTGAATACCAGATTCTGACATTGAGATTGAAATAAAGTAAAATAGAATTTGTAGTAGCACTGAATTCTGAGAATATATGAGAACCAAAATGCTGAAAATTCCCCTGCCAGCTTCCTTTTGATGTTCTTCAAACCCTAATATCCCCAGAAGACAACTGACCTTAAAAAAATGAATTCATTTATGCTGACAACTGAATTGCACAACTCTTACAAGCAGCATCATAAATAGCAGTATTCTGAGAATAGACATTCAAGTGATAGAGGCTGTTCTAGGTTATGTGAACCATCCCTCCTGTGAAAGAGAATGTACGCGAATTGTCCATATATATAAATATATGGAAAGAGTCCCAGCTGGAATATAACATTTAAAACTGTTGCCACTGACTAGAGAGGAGAAACACTCCCAGGAAGGCAGGTGGGTTGGCTGCTTGGTTTTAAGCAGGCAAAGCCAAATAACTGGGTTTGGGGAGTGCCTTTGGGATTAAGACAGGGGACTGATTGGAGGGATTTTTTGTTGTTTTTTTTTGAGTATTGGATGATAGTTGGGCTGATTTGACTTTCTTTTTGTGGGTAGAAGTGTTCTTTCTGTGTCACTCACGATATTTTTTTTAATTTAAAACAATAAACAGCAACAATTGTGACAGGCAGATATTTTAAAATTAGATACATCTAGATCTTTTTCCTTACCTGCGTAGTAGAGAAGTAGCCCATAAAATTTTATTCTGTCCTTTGTGCCCAGTAATTTTTTATTTACTTATTCATTACTGTTCAAAGAGTTTTTCCTTTGTTGGGAATTTCTTATTTGGGCCTTTTAATTCACTATTTTAGAATAACTCTATCTCAAAGTATATTTAGCATGCATTTACTTTAGAGGGAAACATGCAGATTTTTGCAGCTGCCCTCCGTATGGCCTTCCCTCTGCCCCCACAGTAGGCAGTAGAATATCGGATTGGGAAAATGGAGACATACCAAAACACATTTAAATGGTGCTTTGCAATAAAAAACTGCATATGGTTGAGGAAGGCTGTATTTAGGCCTTGCTGTTGTCCGATGTGCACACACCGCCGCACCCCAGGGTGAACTGGGGCAGGAGCTGATGAGGGAGACCTGCCCTGGAGCTCATCTGCCGCATCTACTCCCACGCACACGTGTAGCACCATGAGTGAGAGTTTGGCAGGTCGTGGGTGCCACGGCACTGCAGAACAGGAGAGAAGCTATCACAGTGCTGCAGTGTATACATGAGTGAATGGCCGCTGTAAGCAGGGAGCTAAACGAGCAAGTCTTGCATATTCTAAACTAATTTTGACAAATGTACATCTTGCAGAGGCTGGTGAAAGGAATCGGCTGGAGATGCAGATCTCATGTAGTATGAGCCTGTGCTGTGGTACCCTGCTTTCTCTCTCCTCCTCAGTTTGATGTGGAGACACAATTTTCCATTTACTAAGATGTTTCATAAATAATCAAAAGGCTGGTTTTGGGGCATATTTCCTTATTTTTGTCCAGTGCTTTAGGAACTACACAGAGGATTTGGAAGAATGTGGGCCTGCAGGAAACTGAAAAGCAGCAGCCCCTATACTATCTTGGAGGAAGAAAGAGGGTTTCAAGCAGCCACCTTCTGAGCCTCCATCCGCAGTGGAGCAGACCTTCATTAGCAGCTTGACCCCTTGTCACCTGTCAGTGTGAAGGACGGGCATATTGTTATTAGCAAACCTCTCTCCTCCTTTCTGTGACGATTCTGTAACACCACCTGCCATTGCATATCCCCCCATTATACCAGTTTAGGAGTTGTGCACTGAGGATTTTTGGCATATATTAGCACTTCCATGTGATTGGCAGCACACCACTGAATTCATTGCAGCTCTGCATCTACATGAGTGTAGCTCTGTAATCAGGGCAGCATTTCCCAGGGTTTGGCTGCATTCTGACCCATCTCCTCCCGTTACTGTTCTGTGGGTTTCAAGCAGGGAAAGGGAAGGTGGAGCATGCTGGTGAAACAAGTGCCAGAAACAGTAGTTAGAGCTGATATTAATAAAACTATTTTCTTAGCGCTGAAAGGAGAAGGGGTAGTATGGAAAGTTGTGTGCCCTGTACCACCCGACTGCATAAAACACAACTGCTTGTTTTTTTGCCTTGTAAATGTTTTTATTAGAGTAGTTTCCTTGCAGAGTCTGTGTGTCGGCTTTTCTGAAACGCCAAATAACCGAACTAGCTCACGGTTAAGTGGCAGAAAAGTAAATGGCCGTGGGATTTGAGAGCATTGAAATACGCATTCTGACAAGTCACCCTGGTTATGGTCTTCTCTGGATTTGAGTTTGAGAAGTTTCAGCCCGGCTTCAGAAGATTTTATGCTGGTCTTGGTTTCATTATGCGGTAGTTAATGCAGTCGGCACTGTCAGTGGGATCTGAAGCCGGTGCTGGTGTCACCTGGAAAGAGACAGAATCGGTAAAATATCTGAAGTCTCAACTGTTAAAGGGGAAATAGAAAGAAAAATGGAACAGGAGAGCCCCTCCCCGGGCAAAAAAACGATGCTTTTAAGAACTCCCAAGCGTGTCTAGGAAGGGGTATTCAGACTGACGCTTGGCCGAGGCGGGGTGACGAGTGATTCCCTGAGCACTTCGGGCGCATCTTCGCGCTCCTCAGGGTCCCGGGACTCCCAGGAGACCTGCGGGACCCGCGGGCTGGTCCCTCCCGCCAAGAGGGTCCCGAGCGGACGCAGCCCCTCCCGCGGGCCGGGGCCGCTTGCTGCCGGGTCTCCTGCGGAGCCGCCCCCAAGAAGAGGGTCCGGTGGGTCCCGCTGCGGCGCCGCGGGCTCCTATGCTCCCACTCTGGCCCGGCTGCCGCCCGGCGAGGCAACGGCTCACGGCAAAGCTGTTGCAAAAGCTCTCTCCCTTCCCAGAACTGCCTGTGGGAAAGCAGACATCGAGTGGAAAGAAACCCGGAGTCGGCTGAGTGGAAGGTTGCCTTCAGCGCTGTTTTGCTGTTAATCTCCGGCATTACGGCTCCCATATGAAATATTTATTTACCAAAGAACCCGTAAACATCGCGGCAAATACATTAGGGCACTTCGGCTGCGTGGCTTATTATTATTTCAGAAGTTAAAAGAGCCGATACAGCGGGGCGGGAGGGGCAGGGGCTGCGCGTTCCCCCGCGGGTGGGAAGGGGGCAATGCCGGGTGGGGGGTCACTCCCGGGAGCTAGGGGAGAGGAGCTGCGCGCCCCGAACGGGAGGCCAACGGCGAGGGTGAGCCCAAGGCAGCGGCCGGGCCCCCGAACCCCGGTACGCGGTGTCCTCCCCGGCACACAAAGGCTGGGGAAAGGCGTGAAATATTTGGGGAATTGCAGGGGGGTTGATTTATTTTCCAGCCGTAGTAAAAAAAAAAAAAAAAAAAAAGCTAGAAAGGTCACATAATAATGAGCTCTTACAGCAAACACACTATTCCCTTCCCCCTTCCCCTTCTATCTCACAATAAAATCATCTCCTTCAATTTGCCATGATCGTCGCGACCAGGAGCCAGGTGATTATCCTAATTAATGTCTATCTAATTAAATTACTGTCAGCGGTTAACCAATGGCAGGAGCCGTTTCATCCTCTCCACAAGCAGCGAGATCAAAAGTGAGTCTTTCCTGATTGCTGCATGGTGTCAATTGGCCAATCTCTTCTCCCAGGGAAGGGGAGAAAAAAAAAAAAAAAGTAAATCAAACGTTTGGGAAGCATTTGGTGGATGAAGTGCTTTCTGCCTAGTGAGGGTCCCAGGATGTCTAGCTTCTGATACTGAGGAGCCCTTTCAGATCCAGGGACTGAAGGGTTATTACTGTGGTGCTAGAGCTATGCAGCTGGAGCATTGTCTTTCTCCCTCTATCATGCTCTCCAAGAAATTTCTCAATGTGAGCAGCAGTTACCCACATGCAGGCGGATCTGAGCTTGCCTTGCATGATCATCCCATTATCTCGACCACTGACAACCTGGAGAGAAGTTCACCTTTGAAAAAAATTACCAGGGGGATGACGAATCAGTCAGATACAGACAATTTTCCTGACTCCAAGGACACACCAGGGGACGTCCAGAGAAATAAACTCTCTCCCGTCTTGGACGGGGTCTCTGAGCTTCGTCATAGTTTCGATGGATCTGCTGCAGATCGCTATCTGCTCTCTCAGTCCAGCCAGCCCCAGTCTGCTGCCTCTGCTCCTAGTACCATGTTCCCTTACCCCAGCCAGCATGGACCTGCTCATCCAGCCTTCTCCATCGCCAGCCCCAGCCGCTACATGGCTCACCATCCTGTGATCACCAACGGAGCTTACAACAGCCTCCTGTCCAACTCTTCTCCGCAAGGCTACCCCACGGCGGGCTACCCGTATCCCCAGCAGTATGGCCATTCCTACCAAGGGGCACCGTTCTACCAATTCTCCTCCACTCAGCCGGGGCTGGTTCCCGGCAAGGCTCAGGTCTACCTGTGCAACAGGCCGCTTTGGCTGAAATTCCACCGGCACCAGACGGAGATGATCATCACCAAGCAGGGCAGGTAAGCCACCGCGGGGACCCGAGCCGCCGGGGAGCCGCCCGGAGCCTCCGCCGCCCCGGAGGAGCCGCCGCCGGGGCTTCCGCGCCGGCTGCCGGGAGCGCCGGTCTCCGCCTGCCCGGGGCCGGTGCAGGTGCAGCCTGCCCTGCCTCCCCGCTCTCCTCACCCCTTCCCCGCGGAAAGCTGGACGCTTCAGGGAGAGAGTTTCTTTGGATTTTTTTTTTTTATTTCCCGGTCGCTACCGGGAGCCGTGAGGATAAAGCACAAGGGGCTGGTTCTTCCGCGGGTGCCTGTCGCTGCCTTGCTTCCCTTCTTCCCCCCCTTTTTTTTTTCTCCTTTCCTTTTTTTATAGGCGCATGTTCCCTTTCCTAAGTTTTAATATTTCTGGTCTCGACCCCACGGCTCACTACAATATTTTTGTGGATGTAATTTTGGCGGATCCCAACCACTGGAGGTTTCAGGGAGGCAAATGGGTTCCTTGCGGCAAGGCGGACACCAATGTACAAGGCAAGTTACTCCAATTAACACTTTTCCCGACACATATATAGGTGAGAATGATTAATTAAAGCCTTTGTGGACGGGCTTTGGCGGCTTCTTAAACGAGAATGGGCCAATGCTGCTTCTTTTCTAAAAAAGAGAAGGGAGGAGGAGAAAATAACAGGCGTTCGGAAAATACTGGTTTAATCCTTGGTTAAAATAGAGGGAGTTTCGGCAGTAAAATACTAAGTTTAACGGGGTCCCTTCGACCTCCTGTACTGCTGCAGTGGCAGAGCCGACGTATACGCGAGATCCGTGATGTGGTTGTTCTCTGTTGTTTTGCTTAGGAAACCGGGTGTACATGCACCCCGACTCCCCCAACACGGGAGCCCACTGGATGCGCCAGGAAATCTCCTTTGGGAAACTAAAACTTACAAACAATAAAGGAGCGTCAAACAACAACGGGCAGGTCAGTGTGGCAAACGCAAAAATAAGCCAGGCTTATTTTTATTGCTTCAGGCAAAATCCTGCCGTTTCTGAAGGGACGTGTGTTTTGTTAGCTCGTGCCGTTTCGTGAAAATATAAGGGGATTGGGGGGTGGGGGTGTCCTCTCTGTTGTCTTGCTACGGGCCTCGTCGATCCTGAGCGCGGCGCCCGGGCTGGCTGCGCTGTGGCCGGGGAGCCCGCAGCCGTCCCGGGGAGGCGGCGACTGAGTCCGGCTGCCCGCGAGCATCGCTCTTCCCGTCCTCCTCGCTCTAATTTCCTCCGTTTCCCGTGCCCCTCTCCCTCCTTTTCCTCTGCCCGACAGATGGTGGTTTTGCAGTCCCTCCACAAGTACCAGCCCCGTTTGCATGTGGTGGAGGTGAACGAAGATGGGACCGAGGATACCAACCAGCCGGGCAGAGTGCAGACCTTCACCTTCCCCGAGACCCAGTTCATAGCAGTCACCGCCTACCAAAACACCGATGTAAAGAGCTCTCCGGTTTATCCCGCTCGCGGTCCCTGCAGGGCATCCCGCCGAGGCCGGCCCGGGATCTCCGGGAGATGGGGATCCCTATCTCCCCTCCTCTGTGCCATCCCGCCCTTAACTGTTGCGTTTATCTCCCACTCGGCAACAGCTCGGTTCGCCGTTAAGCTGTTAGCTTAAGCTTTAAGCCTGCAAAGATCAATTAACAACCTTATTGACTGCACCAGGGGTGACGGAGCAACTTCCTCAAATTAAAGTCTCGTTAACGTTTGGTTCCGTTTCGGAGTGGCCTCGCTTTGCCATGTACCCGTCCTCTCTTTTCCAAATGACAGATGTTCCGTTCACATCCTGGCTTTAATCATTTTACTCGATGCAAACGTAAACTCTTAGCTACCGTTCCGCGATGCGTTTTGCCTCATTTCTGGATTTAAATATATTCATACCTATGCAGTAGGAATATCAACACGTCTCAATCCATGAGCTTAAACAATAAGTTTTCTTACTTATTACAACAAATATTAAAATTAGACTATAAGCATGCCAAAACTTTATTTTTCACGTTTTAATGGCAATTTGACCGACTAGAGTAGAGCTTGCTGCATTTAAAAACGTGTTGGCTGCAACAGGATATATTTTTCAGGCTCTCACAACGTATGCTCTGATCCCCTCTTTCCTCAGATCACACAGCTGAAAATAGACCACAACCCTTTCGCGAAAGGCTTCCGAGACAATTATGACACGTAAGTAAACTGGATTTTCATTACCCTTCTGCCGGCTGCACATAGATGTCAAAGGAGGAAGCTTTAGGACGCCGGGTGGCTTTATTTCACACCGAAATGTGCTTTGGCAGGTTTTCCAGAGCTGTCCGGGAGGGAGGCACTCGCAAGCTGCCCCGGTGGGTCTGTCCCGCCGGCGGGCTCAGCGCAGCCTGCGGCCACCTCCGCGCCCGGGGCCGCCCAACCTGCACCTGCGCCCGCACCGTGTGCTCTGCCACTTGTGGGGCTTCGGCTGCCGGTTTTTCCTGGCAGGTGCCCCTGCGCCCCTTTCACTTCCCCACAAGGGCTCCCAAAGGAGTCCTCGGGTGCACCATCTGGGGCACCCCGTGTCCGGAGGAAAATTCCTTCGTCTTGTTTTGTTCTTTTCCAGGGTTGGATTTTTTCCCCCCCCTCTTCCTTCGGGGTGGAGCTAAAGCCTCTGAAGTTTTCATCGCGGTTTATCCCGGTGCTGCCCCTGCCAGCCTGTTCGCAGCCCAGGCATTGACTCACCGGGCCGTGACCCCCGCGGGAGTGGCCGCTCCTGCCGCCTCGAGTACGGGTACCGGGGTGTACCGAACCCCCAGCACCCGAGAGCCGCACGGGGACACCCAGTCTTGGCACCCGCTGGCGGCTGGGGCTCGCCCAGCCCGGGCCGGGCAGCATTGTGTGGCGGGCACGGGGCAGCACACACGCCCCGCGAGGACGGGCACTGTGGGGCTTACGCGTCCCTGCAGGCTCCGGAGTTGCGGGACGGGGTTCTGCCTTTGAGAGGGGAAACCTCATTTTTCCTCTCTAAACTGCAGCAGGGAGTGGCCTCCCTTGGAGCGCTTAAGCCCGCGCGTATCTTCAGCGCCTGCTTAAGTCTTCCTCAGCCCTGCCTACGGTTCATCATCTGCCAGCAGCGGGATTGCAATCCCAGGGTGGGAACGACGCTGAGGCCTGAATTAGTGCGAGAGAAGCCCGAGGACGAACCCTGGCGCTCCTCGAGGTGTTGCCCCTGCTCCAAACGGCGGGGGTCGCGGCGGGGGAGCGTGGCCGGGAGGGGAGAGGCGGTCCCGGTGCCGGAGAAGGCGGCGGCCGCCCCGGCCTGCTCCGCCAGGAGCCTGCGAGGAAGGTGCGCGGCCTTTCCCCAGGCTGCGTGGCCTTCGCCCCCAGCCCCCAGCGCTTTTCTCTTTTTAATGCGAAAAAAAACTTTACAGGGCGTCATTTGAAAGGAGACGGGGGGAGGGGGAAGCTTCAATGTTGTCTAGCACGTTGGATTTGTTTAAGGGCCAAGTTTATTTTGGATAAGAAATTCCAGGAGGCGTGGAGGGTTAATTAAAGCACAGTTTTAGTCTGAATTAAATACAGATAGTAGTTATTCATCCATTAAAGTTTTTATAATCCCAAATTGCAGCCCAGCATGGGAGAATTATATATAGGCCACGCAGGGAACACTGAATGCGTCTGGTTTTATATTTCCTACAGTAGATGCTTTAAGATTAGCTTAATTTAAACTCGGTAAAATGCTAATGGTTCGCCTGTGACTCCCAATAATAAGTGTTAAACCGCGGTCACCGTTGCGCTTATGGCGGGGCCGGTCACGGTGCCACCGCGCGCGACTGGGGATGCCGGGCTCAGGCCGGAGCAGAAGGGGTCAGCCCAATCCATGAACCGCCAGCCGATTCCCAAAGATTGGCTCTCCATGCCTCCCTCCATACTCCCGCGTTAAGGCTCCTGGCGCTGGAGTCCGAGCCCGCAGAAGGGAGCGCAAAGCACGGGCTCTGGGGCGGCCGCCGTCCCTTCCCTTCACCGGGGCGTTCAGGCGGCCGAGGAGGGCGCGGGGCCGTGGCGGACACCCATCTCTCTCTCTCCCCTTCTCTCGGGCAGGATCTACACGGGTTGCGACATGGACCGGCTGACGCCTTCCCCCAACGATTCGCCCCGCTCGCAGATCGTGCCCGGGGCCCGCTACGCCATGGCCGGCTCCTTCCTGCAGGACCAGTTCGTGAGTAACTACGCCAAGTCCCGCTTCCACCCCGGGGCAGGAGCCGGAGCGGGGCCCGGCGCGGACCGCAGCGTGCCCCACACCAACGGGCTGCTCTCCCCACAGCAAGCCGAGGACCCGGGGGCGCCCTCGCCGCAGCGCTGGTTCGTCGCCCCCGCCAACAACCGCCTCGACTTCGCCGCCTCCGCCTACGACACGGCCACCGACTTCGCCGGCAACGCGGCCACGCTGCTCTCCTACGCGGCCGCCGGCGTTAAGGCGCTGCCGCTGCAGGCGGCCGGCTGTGCGGGGCGGCCGCTAGGTTACTACGCCGACCCGTCGGGCTGGGGGGCGCGCAGCCCCCCGCAGTACTGCAGCAAGTCGGGCTCCGTGCTCTCCTGTTGGCCCAACAGCGCGGCGGCGGCGCGCATGGCCGCGGGCAACCCCTACCTGGGGGAGGAGGCGGAGAGCCTGGCCCCCGAGCGGTCCCCTTTGCCGGGCACCGAGGACTCCAAGCCCAAAGATTTGTCCGACTCCAGCTGGATCGAGACGCCGTCGTCCATTAAGTCCATCGACTCCACCGATTCTGGGATTTACGAGCAGGCCAAACGGAGGCGGATCTCCCCGTCGGACACCCCTGTGTCCGAGAGCTCATCGCCCCTCAAGAGCGAGGTGCTCACCCAGCGGGACTGCGAAAAGACCTGCGCCAAGGACATCGGCTACTACGGCTTCTATTCGCACAGCTAAGGCGCGGCCCGCCCGCCCCGCCGCCCTTTTGCACAATAACTCCTCGGCGCCCGCGCGCTGACCCCCACCCCTAGCTGCCCATCCGAGCCCCGGCCCCGGCCCACAGGCAGAGCGGGAGGCAGAGCCGCCCCGCTCCCCGCCCGGCCCGGGGGCGCGGGGGGCGCCGCCGCCGACACCCAGTGATCCGTAGGATGCTTAGACTCTCTGCAACCGTACAGCGCTTCCTTCCTTTCACCACGGATGGATACTAGGGGATAACAGTAATAGTGGGGGAAAAGAGCCTGTGAAATGCCTGTACATAGTATTTAATTTATTGTAACCGATTACTTCTCTTTGGTTCTGTTTCTTATTTGTTTGGAGTTTTTTTTTTTGTTTTCATTGTTAAGTCACAAAACTTAGATCCTGTTTAAATTTCTTTACACTCTCCCTTTGCTCCCCCTCCCCAGGTAAACACTCCTTCTAAATGCCTCTGGAAATGCAGAGTGGTCCACAGTTGTAGCAGCGAGTAATGGGTTTCTCACTTTTCTTGCAATTCCTCGCATGAAATAATTACCCGGTGCCCTGGGCTAACACAGCTAAGGAATAGCCGAGCTTTCCCTTCAAAAGAACAGAAATGCGTCTCGTAGGAAAGTCGATTAAAGTAGCATGACGCCTTCCAAAAGCAAAATTAACGGCCTCTTTATTTTTCTTCTAAAGGAGTAGCTCGACATCAGCAATAGTATTATTTTTGTGGTGTCTTCCCCCCCCCCCCCCCCCCCCCCTCCGCCCCCAAGTGCCAAATCCATTACTGGTCCCTGCAGGTGCCAAATATGCTGACAAACTCCTCAAATTTCTTTGCGGTTTCCCCCTCTTTCTTTATATTGCTGTAAATCTTTGTAATGAATAATCTTTAAAAAAAAAAAAAAGATATAGACGACTGAATTGTTGGTAACCATAGTGTAGTCCAGTGAAGATGAATTGTGAGTTGTATATTTTACTGCATTTAGTTTTGGAATTGACTTTTTCGTAAAGTAGCTAACCGAAATCTGACTTCCTGGGGAATCAAATGCACATCGAAAGAAAGAGCGATCTTTCCTGTAAACCTCTTATTATAGTACTGAAGGAGAAATAATATCCCTCCAGGTCTCCCCTCCCGGCGAAGCAGAATAGTAAGTCTTCGAATTTTGAGTAGCAAATCTATACAATTACAGCATTTTTTATATGGGAAAAAAATCCACACGATTACAAACTGATATATGCATCAGGCTAAATATTCAGTCTAGATTACACTTGACGAGGAAATTTCCTAATAGAAATTCAGGGTCATAAACGTGTGTATATTTTTGACTCTTCTGTAAATCGAATGTTGTGATTTTTATATTTGTTCTGTTACGTCTGTGGAACTGAATAATTTATACCAGTACATGCTCCATTGAGAAATGTTTCGGTTTTTGCCCGTTTGTATCGTCTGTGTATAACAAGTAAAATAAAACCTGGCAAAACGTTAACGTCGTGTTGGAAAGAGCACTTCACCGTTTTTCCTCGGCGCTCTCCCGGGTTCCCCTCCCCCTCCGCTACCTCGGGCCGGCGCTCGCCCTCCCGCCCAGTGTTTGTCTTTTTCTGGAGGCGGGAGAGCGCGCATCCCGCAGGGCCGAGAGCGGAGCTTTCCAGCCGGAGAAAGAGGGAGATGAAACCCCGTCGGGTTTGAGAGGTTTATTATTATCCCTCTCTTTGATACTTAAAAACTCTGAAAGCATTTTGCGGACGGGAGGGATGCCCGGAGTGGGGAGGATGGTGGGTGTGGAGCAGAGGCGAGGGGCGCCCCACGCTGTGCAGAGGGGAGCCCTGTCGGGCGAGCAGCCTTCCCTGCTCCCGCGGGAACCAAGCCCCTACCTCTCCCTCAGCTAACCTCCGAGAGATACTTCCCCCCTTTAGAAAGTGCTCACCTCCAAGCGTTGGGAAAGGCGCCATGCCCCGGCACCCGCGTGGGTAGGGGCGTGCGGGTGCTTGGGGTAAAAGGCAGCAGCGGAGCGGGAGGGGTGGGCACGGAGGGGACGGCGGTGGTGGCCCCGCAGCTGCCTCCATCGGGAACGGGGAGCTCAGAGAGGCGCTGTGGTGGAGGCAGAGCCCACCGGGAGGGGCGGCCCGGGACCTTCGGGGAGAGCTGGTGTCAGGGTGTGTGCCCCTCCCCCGCCCTACGCCCGCGCTGCTCCCTCTGCGGCGCGGAGAGGGGCTGTCCCGGGGCTCCTCTTACCGGCCACCCAAACCAGCCCTTCCCGCCCCCCTCTTGCCGCTGCCCCCCGAGAGGGCGAAGGGACCGGACCGAGCCCATCACTGAGGGCAGTCCCAGAGCCGAGGGGTCCCGGCGGGGCGACAACCGGGCAGTCACCTCGGACACAGCGGCCGTCTGAGCCGCCTTGGCCAGGGTGGGTTTGGTGGGCTTTATCCAGCGGGACTGAATTAAACACGTAACGTGTGACAGGTCTGAACAAAATCCTACCCTGTGCGTGAGTGGTTAATGTTATTCCACAACTATTTCGACAGGATGTTATAATTCCATAACTATTTCTGCGAGGGATTGGAACAGAAAAGGGCTGCGGGAGTAAAAAAGGCAATTCCCTGTCGGTAGGTCACTTTATTGATATTATCTTTTAGATGCTTATTACTAGAGAGGAACCCGTGTATCTGCTAAGTATGCTCTTACTGACACCTGAGAATGTTTGCGTTCACCTCGGGTCGATCGTGCAGGCTCTGACCCCGTGTGCGGAAGCGGCGAAGTACTCGCCGTGTGCTTAGTTCAGTCGAAGCAAAACCCCGTGTATGAATTTGTTAAACCAGCAACTAATTGCATGAATTTTACATGAAGTATAATTTGCATTGTTATTCTAGGCAGGCTGAACAAGCTTTTAATTTAATTATTGTGTAAAACAATCTATTCGGTTGCCCTTTCTTTGCTTTATTTGATGTAACACAAAATCAAGCTCCGAAAGAGATGATCTGTAGAAAGTAATTCGAAGTTGTTATTGGTAATACTTTCTATGATGGTTCGCATTAATACTATATGAAATGTAATATGGCGATTTACACCCTGCAGATTTTGCACGAGTACACTATGCATATTTGATGACACATTGCATATTTTAACAGGGTTTTTAATGACTGATTGAAATGTTTGCTAAGATATTTTTTAAGAGCTGGAGGAGAAATGGTTGTGGAAAATGTGTGTAATAGAATAGTGATAAGGATGAGAGGGTTTTGATTGACAGTACAAGGAAGCAGATGGATGACTAGGTAGGTCAGAGGTAAAGATGCCTTTGACAGCTTTTTAAGTTCCTTTGGCCATTTTGGTCCAATGAATCATGCAAAACATGTGTACGTTACCAAACTGATGTCTCTGCATCGTTCACTGTTGGAATCCTTATCTTTTCAAACCCACCCTAACCTTCTTTCATCACCACTTGACGTGCTATGTCTAAACTAGATTGCAAGATCCTAAGAAGGCAAGAATCTGTCTTGTATTACTTGTCAGAAAAAAAAAACCCTAGAAAAAAAATTCATGTAAACCTATGAAGCTAGAAGAACAACCGCGACAGATTGGCAGAATAGGCGTAAGGTGGGACACGTTCTTCTTAATTTTCACTGTCTGGTCATCACTTCCCTCCCCTAGGTAATGTTCAAGGGAGATGTGGTGAACAATGATTCCCCCCCCAACTGGCATAAATCTAAATTTTCAGAAGTCTCATAGGAGACCTAATTGCATAATTTTCCTTATAAAATGATGCAGTGAGTGCTGTTGCTATAGTTAAAATGGTTTTCTTCACAGTCTGTGTTTTCAGGTGCTTTGTGTGTCCTTCAAAAATTACTTTGTCAACTGGAAATGCTTTGATTCATCCCTGTAAAAGGTTACTGGTTTTGAAAAGCTTATTTGAATTACATAAGATCATTTTAAAATAGCTGTAATAACAAAAAAAAAGAATGTGCTTATTTGGAAAAGCAGAAAAAGGTTTTTGCATGGAAGTATGCTTTCCAGGTACTCTTTCTGTGCAGAATGGACACAAGTTTTCATTTTAAGTATGAAAACTTGTCATGAATGTGATCTGCAGTGGGTTAAGTGTCACTTACTAAGATACAGGGGCAAAGTTAAAGGGAAAAAATGCAAATAGCGGAATGATAAGTAAATGGAAGGCAGCAGACTGTTTGCGTATCCTGTTCTTTCCAGCTAAATAGATGTAATATATTTGTAGTATGCCTAGGGAGCTGCAGAGCTTAGTGCTAACATTTCATACATTTATCAGAATGCATATTAATCTGGGAATGCACAAACAAAACCACTGCGTATTTCAAAGCGTGATCACTTGAAAGCTGTCCATTTGTTCAAATATGTATACCTCAACAAATATATATATTTGTTGAAATATATATATATCTTTATCTCTTGAATTTTTGAGCATATGTAGTATTTTTCATCTTACACATGTAGAATAATCATTAGTTTATAAAGATCCAGAACTGTGATTGATGATTAGATGTAATTTTTGGCCTTTCAAAATATAATATACAATAAAATCTGTGAAGTTTTATTCATTCTATCACTGGAGTTTCTAATAGTTGCAGTGTTTCTAATGCTAAGGGGTTGATACGAGTACAAATGGCCTTGTTCATCTTAAGTTGACTTTTAATGTCAATTTTATTATTATTTTTAAACTGAAGCCAGAATGGATGACAACTTCAGGTACCTTACATTACTTTTGTGTAAAACTTCCTATACTGTTACATTGATATTAACAAGCATTTATTTCTTCAGCTTTAAATAAGAAACAGCTGGTAATGACTTTGAGTCTATTTTAACAGACAATTTAGGTAAAATGTTGATAGCTTGTAAATGTGTATTCCTGCCTTAGTCTCTGATCGTGCACGCAAGTTCATACGTGTGAACAACGTAAAGTAAGAGGTCAGTCCTACAAAGACTATTCACTTGTGTAAAAATTCACAGACATAAATGTTTTCAGGATCAAGGCCTTTTTTCAATAATTGTGATAGTCATGTACCTTGAAGTGACTGACTGTTTCAGAATACACTTAATAATTTGCTTTTTTTTGTGTAGTAGAAACGCTACATTGATGGGTTACCAAAGCACATCATGTAAGCTCCCACTTCTGTCATTTGTAATGTATTTTTTTGGCTTGTTTGGGTATTTTTTTAATTTTTGTAGTGATGGCACTGTCACATAATTTAAATTTTACAAAAGTCACATCTTCATTTCTATGTGCCTGGCTATGGAATTAATTTTTGTAAGTAGGCTTCTTCCTTGAGTTATATTTAGTTACACATTAACTGCTTTTGTCTATCCAAGAACAGATAATATTGGTCTGGAAAGGAAGGGCGAGAGAGCAACACCAATATTTTGAGCTTAGAGAAATTTTATGTTGGTGAAAGGTGTTCTGGTTTAGGTGGAGGCACCCGCCCACAGAGGATGAAACTGAAATCATAAATGTAAAGTAACGAATGTTTTTGGTGATTGATTAACATCCTGGTTGCAGCTTATTTACCTTTATGGAAATGTGTGCTGAAGGAGTTGACTACAACTAGACTGTCACCACTCTTGTGTTCTATAGACCTTCTGCTGGAGACATTGAGAAATCTGCCCCTGGGGAAAGTCAGGGCTCACTCTGTATCATCTGAGAATCCCACCCGAGGGCCTGGCAGCAGCACCTTCTGTCTTGCCTTTTGCTCTGTCATCAGTGCCTACATTTCCCTAAATTATATCCGCAGTGCAATAACATAGAGAAGTAATTGTTCTCCACGCTACACACCCTTTCAGCAACCCCCCCCCCGCACACGTTGCTGATGGTTTTGTACACAGATATTGCCTTAATCTCAATGAAAGCTCTCTCTGGTGGCTTAGTTTCTTCTTGCATTAGGAGAAGGGAGCATTTTTCTTGAGTCAGATGGAAGGTATTGAATTAGAAGTAAAAGGTTTTGCTTTCTATTGACAGTTCCTGAATTTCCCATGGAAGCCACCCCACGTAAGTGATGAGGTGCAGGAGATTTTCAAAAGTCTCTGAGTGGTTTAGTAGCCTGTGTTGAGAAATGATGAAAATCTCAGTGGAAAAAATCTCCAGTGCTTGTGGTTCTAAACTATTTGCAATTGTATTCTTTCACGCATTATTGAACAGTTATTTCAGATATTCATTGAGGTCTGGTATTTGTTGCAGAGTTGGGATCAAAATAGCACGGATTAAATTGTCAACTGGTGTATGATTAGGTCATTTAATTGGCGTCAGTTGTTCAATACTGATTTGTATCATCTGATTGTTCCTTCTTGTGGTTTAGATACTACCCAAAGCAGATGTTGTTTAATGGAATGAATAAGAATATAATTTGATATACATATTTTCTATTCTATATTGTTAAAATTCTTATAAAATCATCAGCTGGTATCCTACTGTACTTAAAAATCATCATCTGATATCTTACTGTACTTACTATTTCTCTCTGTTTAGATTATTAGAGTAATTTAAGCTTCATTTCTGCTGTTTGTCAAGGTTGATTTTAATGCTGTCTTCGTAATTGCCCCTTCTTAGGGGCAATATTTACACCATATTCATTTAATATAAGAGAAATGTTCGGAGACAAATGGAAAGAAATCAGTAGGATATTTTCAGTCCTTCTTGTATGTGTCTGAAATTTTGTAATGGCCAAATCTTTTTCATGTTCTTTGCAGTCCTATCTATGTAGCACTTTTCCTTTGTATAAATACCAATAAACCCTCTCTGATGTTAACATTCAGTATTGCATTTTTAAACATTTCAGTGTTTCAGTTGTTGTGTTTCCATACTTTGTTAAATTATAGTTTCTCTCTGATCATTGATATGAATGAAAATTATTTTATTTCTTTTATTTTTGAGTTGCAAACTAATTCATTTGTGTAATTAGACATAAACTAAAGTAACATGAAGAGTAATGAAAAAAAAAAATCAGCCCTTAAAAATAAACACAAAGATTTTCTGTAATAATGTGGGGATACGAGATTCCTTCAGGAATATATTTCCTTGTGTGCTATTTAGACATATATAACCTAAAAGATCGAATCCCATTGTAGTCCGTTAGCAGTATGTGCTTACTTTCCAAATATGTTTTAACTGGATAAATAACACAAATAATTGTCCTTTAACAATGTAAAGTTTAGCATCTACGCGCACACAGGCTTTGCAGGATCAGGGTCTAAGTCTATTTTGCTTTAGCACTGTTATCTCTTGCGGGGTTCGGGGTGGTTTTTCCTTGTTAATTAAAATGCAGTTCTGTCACCGTGGTCACATTTGCCATCTATAGAAACACAAGGGCAATGCCTGTGCTAAATACACACTGTGATAAACAGGAATTATATTTAATTTTGATTTTATTTTGATATCTAGAGCTGCCTTAGGATAAGGATCTAGCAGGTTTTAAGTGTAGTTCTGCGTACCCATCCCTTTTCACAAGGGCTGGTCTGATGTCAGTTCAGCTCTCTGAAGTCGCTTGAATGATGATGGTGCTGTTGCACAGGAAAGGCTGCCAGGCTGGTGGGTGCAAGGGCAGGACAGCAGGAAGGCGGTGATCGCTTTCACAGGTAAGTAGGTATGAGATGGGCTTATCTATAACCCTAAACCTGCCCTCAGAGGGTTGTTTAAGATAAAGCATGCATTGCTGCCTTGTTGGGTGTGAAGCAGCAGAGCTCCAAGCTGATGCAAATACACCAGTAGTCCCCAAGTAGCCTCTGGTCTGTCTCGCTGGTAGATTTCAAAGCTCCACATGAGCTTCAACCTCTGCCTCTCTCTTCTTCATCCTTTTGCTTACTCAGGAGGTGCTTCACTGGCTCCTCTGTGGCTTGTTCTGTTTAAAGCTTGAGCATGTAGACTTGCTTCTTTCTCCTTTAACTCCTTCTGTGGAGGATGCTTAAATAAGGAACGTCTTGCTAGGGATTAGTGAAGACGATGAGACACTGAATGCTGCTTTCTTTTGTACATAAACTTTTACATTTACATAGAGTTTCTTGTGATTGTGAAGAGTTTAGCTCATACAAAACATTTATCATGATACCATTTAGAAGAACCTACTGTGTAAATATTTTTAGCGTTTGTAGTTATATAACCAGCATGTTCGTTTCTGACTTTTTTTCCGAAGTAACATTTAGCAGGTGAACTAGTTTTGTGGGTGTTGCATTATAATTCATGGGGCCTCTACTGATCTAAGCCTGATTATAGCTTTTATCTTTTTTCAAATTTAACGCCAATTTCTAAAAGACCTCTGACCAGAGGATATCTTAAAGTAACTTGCTTAAAATGTATTATTTTATAAAAATATTTAAACTTGTAACAAATTCTAGTCTAGTCTGTAAACACAAGAATAAGTATGTCATGTCTAGACAATATATATGATTAAAAGTTGTCTCAAATAGTGTTATTTATGAATAATTAAATATTCTAGAACCAATATGCACTTTTTCTCGGTTACAAAAAATGCTATCTTGCCTGAGAAATCTTGAGTTTTACGCATTCTAGGTTTTTTGGGGGGTTGGTTTTTGCAGAAATGTAGCCATTATAATGCATCATTAGTTCATCTTTTGTATTTTTCCATATCTTGGTGGAAAAATATTCATCAGAGAGGCAATTTTTATCACAGATTTAGGAGCAACTCAGCTAGTGCTTTTATTCCATGCCATTACATTTTTTTCTTCCTTTTTTTTTTTGTGTAATACTAGATTATTTTTATATTTGCAATATCCTTTTAAAACTTTCATCTTGTATTACTGTGTCTGCCGTGACAAACCGCAGCTTGTCTGAGACTGGGAAGGTTTTTCTTGAACATCTCCACCATCAGACTATGGGGGGTGTGTGTGTGTATGTCAGTTTTACCGAAGGCTTTGATAGGGTATCAGCTGTCACTGAATGTTGTCTAGATTTATATTCTCATTGGAAACCACACAACTGCGTAGCCTCTGCAATCTAGGAGATGCCTCTCCTAAATTCTTCCTCACGGCTGTTACTAGTGGCTTTGTTTCTGACAGTTTCTAATTTTCTGTACATAGTAAAATCAATTGTTTTGCACGTATGTGCTAAAGCTAGAGGCTGTTTTTTGACTGTGCATGCTACAATTAGGTATGTAAATAGCAGCATATGCTACAAGTTTCCAGTGCTCACCCTGCCTTTATAGAACTGTTGGCTTATGCTCTGCTTCGAAGTCAGTTGGCAGAGGTGTTTGGTGCTCCGTGGCTCAGGCTCTGAAGACAATGCTTTTTTCATCAGTTCCCTCTCATGTTTACTGTTTTAGTCTATAGTACGTTTGTACACCAAAGCCAATACATGACTTGAATGTATTTGGTAGTCTGACTTCTAAGCTTCTCCTCATTTTTAATGATTCATGTAAGGAGGTATGCTGGTAACTGTAGGTCTTCTATTGGTCACTCGACCTTCCCCCTATCACACTTAGGTTATTTCTTTAAGTTTGAACTTATGTTCCTGCCTAATGATTTCTAAACCAGCCCTTTCCAGAGAATTTTGGGGAATATAATTACTGTATTATTTGTTATGATATGAAAATCTTATCATTGCAAGCTCTTCAATATCATCAGATATTTCCACATCTTTCTGTAAAATACTTCAGCTGCACAGTGTAATACAAAAGGCAGGTAGGTAAAGTAGCAAATTCCAAGTGGTATTTTAAAAGTACACATGCAAATTACTTTGTTTTTCATCTTTTCCTAGAAGATCCTACTAGAGTCCTGATCAAGCACCCAGTGAGGAGCTGCTTTTGACACTTTGTTTTTCAGCAGGACTCATGAATCTTAAGCCACAAGCTTTCATAGTCTGAGCCGAAGAAACCAGACAGGTTTGCTAAAGCTTATTATCTATTAGTTCTGTGCTAGCTCCCTGTATAGAGGGGACATTCTTCAAAGATGATTTTGGTTAGGGTATTTTTGTGTTGTGGCACCTACTAATACAGGGTATTTGTTGGATATGCAGGCTCTTCCAGAATTCACTAATACAGATAACTTATAAGTTAACTCTGCACAGTTATTTTTGAAAATCATGCATTATTTGTATCTACGTAATAACACCTTACTGCCAAGGGCATATGAGAGGAAAATGTTAGTGTAACAGTGAACAGGAGCTTACTGGCTGGCATGAGACTGAGTTTAGATTCTATGAAAAGCCCTGAAAAAAATAATTCAGACAAAACACCAGTGAAAATCCAAACCCCTATTGTGGATTGACCAAAAAATTCCTTGGATGTTTTGAAGACTAGTTGATATGCTTATTTGCTGGGTGCATAAGACTAAAAATAAGATATGCTAAGGGAGTATACGTCTTTACAGATGAGGAAAGTTCCTAAATTGTAGACAGCAAAATAATGAAGTTCTTTTTTCAGAAAAAAGGAGCTGGCATAGTCTGAAAGGTGGGAAAGAAAATCCTATAGCACAGTGTAATTCATGCGCTGTGTTGGCAGAAACAGAACTGCAAAAAGAGACTGATCATAGGTAGCACAAACAACGGTCTTCCATCAAAAGCCTTCATCTGTTGTCTTCTACCAGGATCATTAACAAGTGATTATATATAGGGACCTTTTATTATAGAGAAGGGCCAGAGTTACTCTTTTGAGCACAGAGATTTTAACTCCTACATATTGCTAAATAGTGAATGCATTAGGCTCTTGTTGGATACAGGGGTTTACCTTCTATTCCATCATACATAAAGTATTCATGTCTTCATATTTCTGAACAGGTATCATGGCTCATGAAAGAGTAAATTCCAGTGGCAAAGTGACCTGTTGGTGTAATGGCAGCTACTTTACTAGGATGTTGGTAACTATATCTCTTAAAATTACTTCTATAGCACTTTGTTCACCTTCAATTTATCTTTTGTAATCCATTCCTAAACAGGTGTAATGTCTATGCATAGGCAAATATTTAGAAACCAACAATAATTATGCTAATCATATTATTGATAAGTTAAATGATAGATGTAGAAGCAAGCGGGTTAATTAGGCCTGATAAATGGCTTAAAATGGTGGTTTTGGAAGAATTTTTTCTCTGAAAATAAACTTATTCTCCAAATGTATTTGAAATGTTAATAAACTATTAAATGAACAAGTAACACTATATTCAACATTTTTACACCATTTCTACAGTGGGTAAAATTGTAGTATAAAGTTGGTGTATACTCGATAACAATTTACATGTTTATTTTACCATCTGGTAAATGTGTAAACGATATTTTGAGAAGCACATTTCAAATTCACTTTAACAACTTATCCCCGACAATATGTATCCTATCTCATGTACTGACTGGAAGGATTTTGAAAACCTCTCAGAGAGAAATGCAGTAACAAAACATATTATTTTTTTAGTGATGCTTAAGATCAAGCTTAGCCTCAAGTTGGAGGTCTTTAACTGTTTGGGAAGTATTTTGGTATGTTAGTAGTGTCAAAGAGAGATTTCAGATTATTCTACACACCACAGTATAAAGATATCATATCATCTTCCCTAAAGAAACCATAGGGTGCATAGGTAGTAATAACAAAACAAATACAGTTTGCTGTGTTGTTGTATAACTGTATTGTATCCTTTCCAGGGGGTTTGAATTTGCTATCTCTAGTGTCTAAATATGGGAAGCTCATTATTAGAAGTGTTACAATGAACCCCAAGTGGATTGCTTTTCTCGTGTACTTTAACAGCACTTTGACACCGCAGCCTTCTGCCTTTTTATTTTAGTCTTCTTCTTATTGGTCTCTCCGGATTAAATTGCAAGCACTTTTTAAAATGTAACAAACTAGAGAATATTCTGTTGTAGCTCAGCTTTTACTCACCCTTCCCTAGCTGTTACTAATCTTAACTGGAAAAAAAAGAGACTTTTTCTCCTGCCCCAACCCCAATGAATTTTAAAAAACCCTGCCCTGAAAGCAAGTCTGCCTGGAGAACACCTCCGCACTAATTACCATCTGGCCAATCTGCAAATGAGGTTTGAGAGCAGATTTCAAATGTAGGCTCCAGCTAGGCTATGCCTTGTATTAGTCCATTAGTATTTATTAAGAGATTTGAAAGCATTTAGGCAACTAGAGAACAGGCAGGTACCTTAAATTATGGAAATCCAATCAGGCATCTATGTGTTCCTGCCAAGGTCTAAATGCCTTTGACCTGGTACCTGGTCAGCAATGCTTCTTTAGAGTTTGTGGCAGCCAGTTTTGCTTGAGTACATGCTTTATTATGGGTAACAGTCTTAAAACACCTTTAAAAATGTATTGGTGAAAAAACTGTAAAATTGTTTGTACAAATCCTAGTTAAGTCCTGTATCAAAGTTAACAAATTGCAACTTGCATTTATTTTTATTTGTTATTTCAGCATGTGGAGAGAAAATCTTGCTTAGTACACAGTCAAATCCAGTACAGATCTTGTGTAATCGGAGAAACCTGTGAGCAGCTCCAATTTTATGTGTGCGTCTAAAACCAGATTTTAGCCCAGTGGTAATAATAAAACCAGGTTGTCATTAAATACCAACTTTAAACTTACAAAAAAAATTAATATTTTTGCAAGTTAATTAAGCACAGTGCATTTAACGTTACTCTTTTGTTTAATCTAGATATTAAATGCAATTCAAAAATTCATTTCAGGTTTAGCAGCTATTTTCTCTTCCTCTTCCCTTACAGAGGTCAGACAGGATTTTTCCTGTTTGTAAATCAGCACAATCAAAGAAGACATAATTCTTAGCAGACAGTTAAATAAATAATTTTGCTTTTCACCTTTCTTCTGTTTGCTGGCTTCTTGTTTTGTCTCAGCTGTCTGGAAAGTGCTGTCAATTTTATGTAAACAATAATTTATTATTTTGGTTTTAATGATAAAAAAGAACACAAACTCTTTCAGCAAAAGAGCAGTACTTGTTTAGGATGCCTGCTGTTATAAAAAATCTGCCTACAGGAACTAATTAGTGCATAGGTAAAGTCCCAAGTGAGAGCACTTGGGAACATGCAGAACTGAATCTGAGTTTTGTAGCACCAATAGCAGTTTGTAATACCTACTGAAAACTTCTGTTTCTTTAGATTGGTTGCTGGTACCTGTATTGCAGAAGCAGGTGTTCAAGAAACAACTCAGGGACTTTCAAATGGTGTTTAATTGGAATCACCTGATAGAAATGGGCAACACTTGGAAAATCTACTTGATAGGGATCTGAGGAGGCTTCTCTGAAAAGATACAGGTTTGAAGGTAAGAGACTACAGATACCAGACTGGGTCTTGCATACTGTTAGTGTTGCTTTTACTGTTCTGTGTTAGAACTTTAACATAGCAATGTTTTGTTGGAAAATAGTTTTGTCTAGCTATTTACTGTCAAACATGGTGCTTGCCACCAGGAATGCTGTCACCAGGAAGGAATCTTCCCCTTACCCCATGATCACACTTAATTGTGATGGCTTCCAAGAAGGTGGTCTCTTGGCTTGCAAATTGTAACCTATTTCCCTTTAAGCGAAAAGTATCTAAGCCCATTTAAAATGGATGAATTGAAAATGACCTTTCAAAAAAATGAGTTAAAATGATATATTTAGCCCTCATATTGTTAATAACTGGTGCTCATTGGAATCAGAAGCTTTACTCCCCATGCTTTTCTGTGTGTCTACTTATTTCCAAAAATTGTAAATATCAAACTATGTGTTCAGTGTTAGAACTTTTAAAATATAATTTTAAAATTAAATATGACATTTTTTAGATTTTTAAATTGACTAAAATGGACCTTTTAAAGTGACATAAATACATAAATGGAGATTGATAAATTTATTTCAGACTACCATATGGGAAGGCTGATTACAAGGGCACGTGGAGCACAAAGCCAATTAACGATATTCTTACTTCTTACTGTGGACGGTTGCTGCCTTCCCCATATTCCCTGGAAACTAAACTGAATAGCATTTAGGAAAATATTAAGCTAAGGTTATCATCATAAATTCTCTCTTTATATAGTCCTGTTCTCTATTGACAGTCAGATTTGCATCAAAGAACGTGACACCAGTGACTTGCTGGCAGCTTAAGTAATTGGGGGAAAAAAGTGGTTATTCATACGGAAACAGGAGTTGGCTCATTACAGCCAATCACCTGAATAGCAAATGGTATGGCTGCCAATAGATGGAGAAAAAGGCAAGTCTAGTGGAAAATAGGAGCATTTAAAGGCCAAGAAAAGACATATGGTCTGTCTATGCTTGCTTTATACGCCTGGAAATTATAAATTAAGCTACAATATAGCCCACCACCTTAATGTGAAAATTCTCATTTTTTTTCCCCATCTTAGTCTTGAGAAGTTTAGCAGATTTGGCCAGTAACATTGACTTTGGCTTTTGTGTCAGCATTTAGGTTCTATATAAAATTAGTGGCTGAATTTATTTTTGTCTAAGAATTGATTTTGTCATGGCCGTAAAGGATGTACTTTGAAATAAACTCTCTTTCATAGCAGTTGTAGATGTGGATCTGTTCTGACCTTTACAGATGTCCATATTTTCATGAGGGTAGGCAAGAAAAGAAAGCGAATAATTCTTGGCAGCTACTTTTTATAAAGTAATCCTGTGATGATGATATGATTTGTGTCTTCAAGAACTGTAAATACTTTAATGGATATCTCTCATTTACTGGTAGTTGTAATTCTAATTCGTGGTGCTAATAAAGTGTCTTTTACTCTTTAAGGTATATTGTATCATTCCTCTAATGAAATAAGAGTCCAAGTCCAAATTGGTCTGTAAGTTTCAAAAATGTTGGGCTTATTGAGGTGGGTACCTGAATACCTTTCTGGTAAACAATTAGTAAGAGCTGAGAATAAGAAGTCTTTTAAAATGTGCTTGTACAGACACACTTCACTTGAGAGACTAAGTTCTTGAACACCTGAGGGCAATTGAGTTTTAAAAACATTTTATGTGGCCTTAAGACTGTGAAGGCTTATAGCCTTATAGCCCTTTTCCTCATGAGCTTTTTTTTTTTTTAAATAGATTCCTTATTCTAACCCATCCTATGATATATAGTCATGTGGGGAACAGATGCTGAATTCCGCCCTTTTTTTAATGCCATGCTCTGAAACTCCTATGGTTTCTCCTTTTCAGTTAAAATACTGATTAAAAGCCCCCAATATGGGACTGTGATATAAGCTTCCTGGCCCTTACTTCTCCATTACATGAAAGAGGTACTACAGTGATTACTTCTGGTTTGTATTCATGGATTCTGAATATTCAGCATATTCAGCATATTCTAAAATTTCTCTGCTTGCAGCTGAAAAGAATACAAATTTCTCTTTAATCTATAATTAAATTCTGACCTCCTTGTAGTGCTATAGGAACAATGCAGCCTAAAATTTGGTTTTGAAGGAAACTGTGGATTTAACAGAGGAACAGTGGGTAGCAAAACATGCACTTAAAATTTGACATGTGGTAGATGTTGTGAAAACCATGGAACGTGGAGCTGCAAAAATGCGTGTATGTGCTTATCTGAAGTAATTACATCTATAGAGTTTCTAACTGGGTCCAGTGACATGGAACACTTGCAGTTCTTCCCCTACCCTTGCCAACATGAGGTCCTTTCGCAAGTACTTCTGTTCTCGTTTTCACTGCTGTTTCTTGGCGGGTGAGTGACCTGCTGGCTTCATTTCCCGTTATCATTTCGGCACAGGCACAGTCAAATCATCCCAAATGGTGACCCTTCTGACAAGGAACTGCAGAAATTGAGTTACTTTATCCATTTTGAATCTGATGCGTGCCCCACAGTGTTATTTTGGGATTTCTGAGGTGCAGGGTAGAGAGAAGTAAATGTTTGCACAATTCTGGAAAAGTGCTGCTAAGAAAGGTTCTTATGAAAATATTGCTTTATTCTGTGATTGTCCTGCCTTTAAATTAGTACAAACTTACTTCAGGAAGCTCCACCTTGGTGACCTTCTACATTCAGATTCCCAAATTACCCTTTAACTCTTCAACAAACCCTTTCCAGGCAAGATGAGTCTGGGTAACAAGAGCCTTTCCCCACCAGTCTGCACCACCATCACTCTTTTACAGTAGCTCCAATTAATGGTAGTAGAAGTTACACTTGTAAATTCCCCCACGCATTAATGAGTGAACAGATCTCCTCCATTTAGTTACCATCTTCCAGTTACCTGGCACTTTCCCCATCCCTTGTGAGATCTCAAATATTTAATTAAAGCTTTTCCTCTTTTTTCTTTTTCTTTTTTTTTTTTTTCTCCCCCCACTCTCCTTCATTCAGTTTGTTGAGTTGTAATTCTTGTTGGCCTGATGCCTTGGCAACATTCAGCGCTTCTAATTGCCTGTATAGTCTGGCCTAGTCATGGAGCCTTTTAACTTTCATTCAGGCTTCCAGCAGTATCAACCTCACTGGTCACAAGCTTCCCACTCAGGTTCCGTTCACAGCCCTTTCGCTGATTACTTGTTATGTATTTAAAGAGCTCCATACTGTTTATTTCATTTCCTATTTGAGATAGTCTGTTTCTTAATTTTTTTCTATGCTGATTTAATTTTAAACATATAGGGCTGTCTTCCTGGTCAAACAAGCCAGAATTTTGCATCCATATGTTACATTAAAAAATAATAATAATACAACAAATAATAGTCAATGCTTTCTACTTCTGTAATGTCTACCATTCAACGATCTCAAAGCATTCTTACTTTACAAGTGGTAAAATGGTGTCAAGAGACACGAACTACTTGCTAAACATTATGTATGACATCTGTTACAGAGCCAGACTTAGGATTGAGTAGTTTGGTTTTCACTAATAGCACTTAGTCTAGTAATTGCAGTATGCTATAGGAATTATTAGGTTAAAATATGCTTCCACTGAATGGGGTGTACCCTTGTAGAAATATACATCATAGAGCTCTGTTCTCAGAATACCACCCTTATTGGTATTGTTTTATACACAGAATGGACTAATGGAATACAACAGATGTTCATGTGGACTCTGTAAGGGTTAGTAACCTCTGTAATTATAATTCATGTTGGCTTTAGAGTAATTATTATTAATTTGTATTATACTGTCTTTAGAGTCTTTATTATTAATTGCAAATAGCCTGGTGCTTTTTTGTCTCATTTTGTTTTCTGTGTGAAGACCTAGCGTTCCCACTTCCCTAGATTTCACCAAATGTCTGGCTTAATATGGCTACAATAACTCATTTATATTTCTGCAGGAATAATATGCTAATACAATCAATGTGTCCTCTTTCAGCATCAAACAGCATACAGAGAGTGACAGAAAATGGTCACTACAATTTTTGTTATTTCAGGTTGCCCATGTGCAGCAGCTGATCATGACACTAAGCTGTGAGGGCTAGCAGGGTCTCATCCATGACTAAAGTCCCATTCCTTTGTATGATCACTCTGCAGGAGTAAATAGCTGATAGTTAATATCTGCACATGGTTTTTAGGATGTGAATGCTTATATTCATTGTTATTACATACTTAAAGGAAAACGTTGCATACATGTGTTCTTCTTCCTAAGGTCAGACAGCAGGAAGTAAGGGTGGAGAAGAACCAATGCGATTGTATCAGTAGCACGTGAGAGCGGAGGAGAGACAAGGAAGAAGAGGTCACTGCGGGCTTTGGAAGGTTGCCTGATGTGGTAAGCATTGTGAAATGATCTTTTATAGTTTTTGGGAGTGAAATTAGCTTAATCCCTGTGGTTCAAGGATTGCTAGGGAGTGCAGAGGAATAACAAGGAGGACTGGAAAGGTAACAGCTGAGATATGTTGAAGTATAAGGTTATACAATATCCTTGAAATAAAGATCTTAAAATGGAATCTGGTTGTTTTCTTCAGACAAGAACAACTCAGACTGTGATCAAGTTTGAAAAACAGCAATATAAAAACCTGCTATAATACAAATATAGGATTTAATATGTGAGATAAAGGTACATCCAGTTATTTTTATATTTTTCCTTGTTTGACCGGTGTGTATTCTGGGCTCAGTGTTATGCATAACTCGGTGCCCGTGGATGCATTTGGGTGTCCCTTGGATGAGGGCTGTGTGGGCTTTTGAACAATAGTCTGCCAAGAAATGTATCATGAATCCTAATTGTTTTAGAAAACAGTTGTTCTTTTTCTTCAGCAAATACTGTTGTATCCACATTATTAACATAGATATGTATAGCCTTTTGGAAAAGCATTCTCGGTTTGAAGAATTCTAATGCTTCATGCAGTGATTATGCAAAAGTCTCATGTATAAGCAATACCGATGTTACTGGAAGCGCCTCATACAGAGTCCAAATATAGCAGATCAAATCAAAACTGTGCTACATCTTAAGCAACTGTTGACCCATTTCCATATCAAATTGGTTTCTGTCATAGAAGACTTTGCTTTTCTTTTAGAGATATTTACTTGTTCTGCGCTAGCTCAAGTACAGTAACTGCACATTTTATTCTAAGATGATCATTGGTCAATTAGTATTCAACTTTGTTTATTAAAAACTTCCTGTTCAACAGACTGTCCTAATGAAAGGTTTGTTCCTACTGTGTAGTATGTGAATGTACCACTGGCTCCTGTAAAATCAGTCGCCATGATTCAGCACACGCAGAGAGCCGGTGCTAGGTGCTATGCCATGTGCAGAATGCCTACCAGTTGGCTTGATAAACTCAGTCCTAAATAACCAACTTAAATAAACTCTTGGGAGAAAATTCTATTTTAAAGATTTTACTTTGTCCCTTGTTTATCCTACTTTTTTTGAGGGGGGGAACAGCAGAATTAATAGACTGTGGTATATCAGTAAAATTTCAGAGATTGCTATAAATACCTAGAGTAGGAAGTAGGTGAGTTGTTAGCGGTGTAACTTGTTTGTGTCACTTTGTTAGAACATTAGCAGTATCTTAATATAGATTTCTTTTTTGGCTTCTAATGATACATTCATTTTGCTGGGGAGGGGATAGGGAAAATGTGCTACTGCTGTTTTTCTGGCACGAACTGCCATTCCCTTCCATGGTTCCTGGAGCCTCCCTGGGTGGTGGCGGGCCCTCTCGCAGGGCTTGCTGCCCAAACCCTGCTCCGGCTCCTGCCGTGTTTGGTAGGGGTGCGCCATGGTGTGTGAACATTGGTGTAGGCGACATTGTTGAATAGTAAATCTCAGACCCATGTAATATTTTAAAGCAGGATATATTTCTTGCACAAAAAGTGTATAGCCCAGGCTGTAGGCAGCAGGCCAGCTGGGACCGCAGCAGGTCTGCCAGCGCCTGTGCTCTAAATAATCTGTTCTGTTGTATACTATCAAGCCACAGCTACAGAATTGATTGCCTAAGATCAACAATATTTGAACATTTTGACTTCCAAATTTCAAATAAATTTGCTTTTTTTTCCCCAATGGTTAGTTTTTGGTTTTATGTGTGCTATTGTCTAAAATATAAGCATCATTCACAGTACAAATGTTATAGAAAATAAGTGTTTGAAGAATAAATGTAATACATTGTTCAGGTGATTCTGATACTTTAATAGCAGTTCTGTGCTGGGGTCATACATTTTTTTGCCATCAGTGACTCCACAGATGGTTCAAATGTACGAGAATATAATTTGTAAGATCAATATATGCATACTTTGGCAGTCTTTCCTTTGAAAAGCAGGTTCTAGTCATGGGAGAAAGCAGTGCTGTTAACATCAGAGTTTTTGCTAAGAGCTGAATTTCTTTCCGGAGGACCTGTCACCTCCCAAAAGTTGTTTATGATCTCTATTAGCAGAAGCTACTGTTGCTTCCCCAAACTCAAGATCAGCTCATCAAATATAGAAACAAATAATGTGTGGTTTTACATCTCATGGCAAAGATGATACCTTCAGAAAGTGCAGCCATTTGCATTATGATGTCAGGGTGGGGTACAATATTAGCTGACAGGCATAGGAATCTTCTATTTTACAGGATATGTCCTGATGGCAGAACTAGCCTGATTCAGACATGTTGCAGCTTGCTCCATCTGCCATGGAGATCCTGGTCTCCATTTAAGCTCTGTGTCCTCCACCTTTTTGTGTAGAGCATGGGGCTGTTCAGGAAATGGTGACCCATGAGACAAGCTGCCTGTCCTGGCAATAATCTGTAATGGAACACTTTCATATCAGACAATGCAGATTTTTTTGAAAATGATGTTTTTAATGGAGATTGTTTGAAGAAGCAAGAAAAGTCAAGAAAATTAGCTGATTCCCAGAGGGTTCCTTGCCAGCCTGATATTCCAACTTTGCACTTCTTGGTAACCTGTGTTCTAGGTTGATTGCACTACTGGACAATTTCAGATCCTCCTTGTCTTCAATCTAGATTTTCAGAGTAAGTGGACTATTGTAATTCCCTCCATTACTGTTTGAGGCCCATTTTAACTATGAATGGCTGTGATTAATTACATTATTGTAACTGTAGATTTACAATGCCAGAGAAGCAAATCGTGCCTTTGTGATCATGTTTTATGTTGTCTTTGGCTCCAGACTGTGAATGTGCTAGATGTATTTGAGATTTTTATGGCAAATACTGTCAAGGGGAAGCCTGAGATTAGGCTTTATTATCAAACCTTTCATATCTGAACGTGAATTCCAAATGTATCTGAAAGGAGAGAAAGCAAAACAAACCCTTAAATCTAAGTGGTATTCTCCAACTGGAATCCTGTTACATGTCATCATATACAAATATTGTTTTTAGTGAACCCCTCAAATTGATGGCTTTTTTGAAATGTTCCACTTTACTTGGCAAAATAAAAAAAACAACATGTAACGGAAAATTTCTTTAGAATAAATAAAACATAGCTGCTATTAGCATTTAGCTTTGTATATAAGAAAAACTATTTGTGTTCAGGTTTGATGATGCAACATTGAGTCATTCTTAAATCAGAGATGTGTGTCTGAATCACAGCTAAACAAGTTCCATTTTTTTTTTTCCTTCGGGTATCTTCAGCCTGGCTTTGTTCAATGAAACTGAATATGCCACATTAGAGCACAAGCAGATGATTACCAACAATGTTTATTGATGCTACCACTAAGAGAAAATGGCAGACTGATATAAAATAAAGAGACTTAGCAGATGGGATATTGGCATTTGAATTGGTTAAAATAGATTACTGATTTTACCCCAAACCTGCCCTTTTATGAACACTACAGTATTGTTGCTTGTTGAAGAACTAAATCATATGAATGCTTATAAAATTATTTCCTCTGGCAGACACAGATTATTTATTATCACACACACAAAGAATATTTTACTATCAGGGAACTTTAAAGCAGTGATTCTTTGCTAGAACTCCTGTCAGCACTGGTTTTAGACAGAAGATTCTAGCACAGAAACTTAGGTTAAAATAAACATTTACTGTTTATGGTTGTCCCCTCTTAATACAAAATGAGCAAAACCAGATCTCCAGCATAGTCATGTACTTTTAATTGAAATCAATGGGAATTAGAAGCAATATCAAATATTCTGCCTTTCACTAACGCCCTGTGACTGAGCAGTGTCGAGAACCACACTAGCCTTGAGAGGGATTCTGAAAGCCCAGCTACAGGGTAGAGCTGTGACCTGCCTCGAGTCTGATGTTGAACAGGCCTAGGATAGGTGTAAGAACTTTGTGTAGTTTGGGCTATCTGAATCTGGCTCTAGGTGCCTAAATAATGCTGTAAGGTCTTGGACATGGTAACTTGCTGAGATTCCAGGTGAGCATGAGGAGGGACACAATGATTAATGAGTTCTTTGGTTTTCACATTTAGCATTTTCTGCTATGAGTACGCAGCAAGTTCTACAGGGGCTGTCTTCATTATTGGTCGCCCTTTATCATGGGTCAAGGCATGTTCTTCACATGTAGGTCACCAAAAGGGTCCTGACTCACCAATATTTAGTCTGGTGGCTTTTTGCACTGGATATTGTTCTTCATGTATTTGAATTAAGAGTGACCCTTAGTAACCAGGATGATTCATCACAATTGCCAATGCATATTTATAGCAGCAAAAATTCATTCAGTGCTAGTCAAGGAAATCATGTGTGAATTTAAGTCCAGTTGGCAAGGTAGTACAGTATCTGAAATGTTGGCTGTGCAGCAGCTGTCATTCTATGCCAATCTATTCTATCATACAGTAAGCAGGTGGCTCACACATATTGTTTTTACTACATATCATTTTAATTTTGCAATGTCTCACTGAAATAGGAAATGTGTGCTACTGATTTCAATAAGATTTTCTTTAGTGAAGCCAGGAGAGCATGTTATTAGCATGCAGCAATTTGCAGTGAAGTTGGAGTCATACAGCAGCTGGTGAACCTGTTTATTCCCTATGGCTGTAGCTGTATATCAGTCCTAAGTGTAGCTAATTAACTTCTGTTCATTAGGGATTTTACATAAATTCAAGCAGAAAAGAAAATATAAGCCCCAAACAGTTTGTGTTTCTTCAGCACCCTTTTGTGATGCCATACTGCAGCAACCCCTCTCTTCTGGTAGACACGCATTGTCCTCAGGCCAGCTGACGGGGACTCTGTTCTTCTGTGTTTCTGAGATTGGTAATTTTTGGAGGGGTTATCTGCTGAAGGAAATGTCTTTACTGCAACGTTGCATGCTAGTTATTGTGTGTAGTAATGATATCTTGATGTATTGTAAACAACAGCTTCCACAGTACAGCCCTGCGGTGTTTCTGAAGTTATCAGAATTTCAGAATTAGTGTTTGTGTAGGTCAGGTGAGGCTGGCAGGACAGGGAGTGACAGTGTCCAACTATGGACAGTCTTAGCATCCCCATGCAAAATGTGATTTCTGTTTCTGGTATTTGATGATTTTTTTGGCTTAATTCTCTGTGTATTTCTCAGTTCCGTCTTTTTGTGGTTAGGCAAACAATGTTTTCTTTCAGGATACGCAATATCTCCTACTCAATTTTTGGTTCCATTTATATTTTTAAATTTTCTGACATTTATTGGCCTGGGAAGATACTGTTTGGTGCAGTTGTAACTCCTGTTAGTATTATGGAAACCTCTTGGAAGATACTTCTTTTTGTGGGAATTGCTGTCAATAAAATTGATTATACATTATCCCTTTTTCTCCTCTAAAAATTGAGATAGCAGAGCCCTTATTTTGGCAAGATGCTTCAAAACTGTATTCTCTGAGGAGGTTGTTAGGTTAAGACAGAAAACCCACCCCAAATTAACAAAATAATTAGAGGGAATTAGGAAGGAGAAAGAGGGAGAATAAAGGAATATTGTATTTGGATTTGCCTCTCCTGCCTCAGGCTGTAGTGTCAAGATTCAAGATCTTGTATTTAGGTGAAGATGAGTTTTTTCCCAGATGAGCTAAAACACAGTGCCAACCTACCTGTCTCTTCCTAATTGCCCATATCATTGTCCTATTCTCTTTGTGTCCACTTAGTCCTCCTCTCACTTGCACATACTTGCTGGATGTTTCTTATTTTTCCTCTGACTTTGTCTCATCTTCTGTGTCTTGCAAACTTCTTTCACTGTCCCTTCCTCTCTGCAGTTGATTTCTTCCCTTCTTACAGCTGTGACAGTTTACCCATTCACGTATCATTTCATGCTGAACGTCCAGTTGCTCTGAAAACCCCACTATGACTCATGTTTTTCCTAAAACAGAACTATTAAGGTTGAAGATGACATCAAGCGAAGGATCAATATAATCCTCTCTGAAATTCAGCTGTGTTCTAGGAATTCATGAAGTATCGTTCCACTGCATTATCGTGCCATTGGGTGCTCTGGAGCAGCAGCTCCCTGCAGTTGTGTCATTTGAACACTGAGTGGCACTAAAGCCCATGTCACTGACAGCTCAAGGCATTCCAAAATTGGGTGTTAAACTCAGGTGGATGCAAACTAGTATATAACATGTGAGAGGGTGTTTGTGTGGCTCGGAAGAGAGGTTTTATGCATGCAAACCTGTAACAGGCGTTACGTATCTTAGATATGTTGCCTCTTCAGCTATGTTGCCTCTCCAGTTATTTTTGTGGAGGAATTTATCTGAAGGGTTAATGGTACAGTTTTGCTTGGGATCATTCTGAAACCATTGAGGAATTCTGACCATAACATTGACTTTTTTTTTTTAATTAATTGATTTTAATTCTTAGCTTCAAGCAGGTTCAATATATTAAAGACAAGGTATTCTTCTGGAAGTCCTACATCAGTGTAAAATTCTAACATATTCCTTAGTTTATTTATCTCAGAGAAGGTCTGGAGAAATGCCCAATGCTCTAAGTGTTATTGAACAACCTTGATATAATTTCTAAAAATTATTTGTGGGTGTTAATTCATATTTTGCAATACTCTATTTTTCCGGTGAAATTTTGTACAGTTTAAGATTAGTTGAGACCCAGCTCCTACTTATTCAAAAGGCAGAGTTTGATCAAAGGGTTTTAAACTTCCTCTGAAAAAAAATCCCTCCTGCTTTTATTGTAGGAAAGCTATTTTTGTGACTAGTTCATGAGATGTTACATTCAGTTTTCTTAAGAGTTCAAGATCATCCATGCTTTACTTGAACAGAACACCTGGGACTTGACCTTAGATGGCTCCACTTTATGTTTGACAGTTTTTATTGGAGCTCAAGTCTGGGCCAGATTTGGCACACTGCCCTCATTCATCGTGCTGAGGACAAGATGGTACTCCTGCCTCTGACCTGAAGTGCTAGAGGTGCTGCTGTAGTATGTGCTTAAAAGAGAAATGCTGTTTCAGGCATAGCATAGTGGTCTTATTTCAAAGTATGACTTTGCCCGAGATGTTTTCTCTATCTAATGACACTAACTATAAAAATTGCTTCCACTCTTCTTGATTTTCCATCTTTCCCTATGACTCTGCATCCATTGAAACTTAATCAATTACAGTACAGTACATCAATTTTTGAGTTTCCCATAGAACTTGCTTTGGCTTTTAATCCTTTCTGGAGAGTGATAGGACACATGTTAATATCGACATTTTACTGTTTTTTCTTACGTGACCAAATTTACTTCAGTCATTGAATTGCGTATACAAATGGCATGCCCTGGTCAGTTAGTCACTAATCAGATTGTGTTTTACTAATCGGAGTTCTGCCTTATTTCTCTTTGCAGCTGGCAGATGGTTGTTAGATGCAGAAGGATTTAAAGTGGGTAGGGGGGGTTTAGTGGCATGCATCACTTTTTGCCACCTTTCGTCTGTTCACTGTGGCACTGCCTCGCTTCTTCACACCACTTTAAGGAAGGTAAGAACTTCCAATTAAGTGCAACTGAGCCAGCTGGACAAGGTCTGGTGTGACCTGGAAAAATTAACAGTTTCCATAATGATCTACCTACACTTACAGGAGGGAAAAACCTTAACTTTATGTCTAAGCACAGCTTAAGGTGTAATTGTAATTATAAAAGGCTACTGTGTCCTGAGCTTATTTTTATCAGGGAAGGGTAAATCAACTTTAATCTGCTGAAGGGTCTTTTAAGTCTGTGATTTGTGTGAGCTTTCTCACTGGCTCTGTATTTGAGATACGGGAAGAGGAAACTTCAGAATTTGATTAAGGCTTATGCTCATTTCCCATATCTGAACCTTGTTCAGCAGTGTGGAAAGGGCCTTCTACAAGCTGACCACCTCTTTTGCAGTGTCTGGCCACTAGCTGGCAAGTGTGATTAACCATAACCTGTGACCAAAGTATTTTCTGTTGAGAACATCCTATAATAGTGCCATGGAAGAAGAATAGTTAAAAACTTGATGTCTTGTGTTCACACACCACAAAAATTGTATGTTTTTTTTGCATTTTGCTGGGATGAGAGAGAGAGAGAAAAAAATACATATAAATAGATATGTATATACATAAATAATCCTGATTGTATGGTCCTTCTTAAATAGAGGGTCTGGATCTTAGAGGAATGCCAGGCAAGGTCCCTATTTTAAGGTCATTATGTTCTTACTGAATGACAGTTATCAAATTCCTATTCAAAATGGGGAATATTTTTGTTATTTGCTCCTTCTGCTGTGGCAGATGAGACTACTGCAAGGACCTGTGTGTCAGCTGTTCTGATGGACTTGTCAGGCCTCCATCTGTGATTATATGCCTGATGTTCTTGTATCTCTGTGTATCATACTTCAAATAACTCACCAGTGTGTGGAGTTTCAGACAAAACTGGAACTGCCTTTTCACATGACCCTAATGCTCCATGCTGTAAGGTTTGTGGCTTTGCACAGTTACCCAAAGTTGTGCAAAATATGTTTTGCAAATTCTGATAAGTTGTACTTGGGATGTAATCATGACTGCTTTAAAAGACCATAGATGGTGGCAGTATTGCTTGTGTCTCAGAGGTTCTTCATGCTTTTTCTACAGACAAATTTGGATACTGAATTCTTTCTTTCCTGACAGAAAATTCATTAGTAGTTGGACAATCTTCTTTACCTTCCTTCTATTTCATATCCTCAAACAGGTATTTACTGTTCCACAATGTGAATGGTTTTCTCGTATTTAAGCTAGTCTGGTGATACATTGTCATTCCTGAATAGTTCTGCCTGCAAGATGGGTAACTTATTACAGATGTTTCACAAGGAAGAGAAAAATGTCTTCCATTAAATTGTTTTTACTACCTTTAGGCAATAAATTATATTCTTTTCTGATTGATGGAAGACGTGATTTGGACAAACAGCAGAAATCAGCTAAGGTGAAAATATACTCCTCTCCCCTGCAGGTTTGCTCATGAGCTAAAAATAAATGGCAGAATTTGTGACAATAGTACTCACCAGAGCATCTTGGGGTAGATTTCCCTTTAAGATACAGGATTTTTCCATTTTTGTTATTAGAACATCTGTTTACATTTTCTTATCAAAATTCAGTATTGAATATAATATTAATTAACACTTAACATCACATCCTTACAATATTTCTTGATGTGGGGAAATGGCAAAGTTTCCATGTTGACTTTGTTAAACTGACTCTTTCCAGTAATGTTTTAATTTTTTGAAACTGATCTACGGTATTATATGGAAATGCATTGGTGTGATCTTCATTTTGTTTGCTCCTTTTGAATGATCTCAAAATATAAAGCCTCCTGAAATGTCTTACAGGGAGGTGCTCCTCAGTTATGCTCAGCATATCTTACATCTGTTAGGCCATCATAGTTGTTACTAAGCAAATGGAAGTTGGACTTCCAATGCTACAAGCTCTTCCCAAGGACAGGCATTAAAAAAACTTGCAGCTTACTTGGTGCTACTGCAGTTCCACTGCCAACATTATCATAGCTTAGTAATTTAGGCATGGCTCAGATATGAGTGTGTGTGCTGCAATGATAGAAACATAATTAGATTCTCTGAAATAACTCCAAGAAGTAGAATAAAATATATGTTATCTTCATTGCTAAGAGCATTGATATGCAAAAAAGTGCATTTTCCCCTAAATAGGTTAACCTCCTGCCAACCCAACACAATTCAAGTGACAGCATATTCCAGTTGTGTAGTTGTAGCTTGGCTTGAGGATGTGAGAGAAACCAAAGTCTGCATGGAGAAGAAACACTTCTCTCAGTGTGGTGGGAAAAAATGGATATAGATCTGAATGTGTAAACTTTTTGCTAAATCTAGCAAGAGGCAGCAAAATTCAATCAAAATGTAGTTTTTATGAAAGTGGTCCAGGCACGGTGCCAGACTTTTGAGATGTGAGTTCTTGTGGTTGAGACCTGTAGCAATATCCTCTCTTGGGGTAGGGCAGAGAGATTTGTTCTCATGAGAAGGCTCTGGACTCTTCCACTCCGTCTGACTTGAGTGCTTCATGGGGTACCTGGACAAGCCCTGCAATCTTGCTGTCCCACGTCTCAACTGCAGCCCACCACAGCTATGTCATGTCATAGTTTCCTCTCTGTGGGAACCAGGGCTCTGAGGAAGAAATCAGAATGGTCTCGTTTTGATATGGCTATGTCAGAGTGGGAACTGCAGGAGTTGAGAAGACAACTTTGGTCCTTTAGACAGTTTAGACTTCAGTGTCCAACAGTATAAGTTGTTTGAGATGTTAAGCACGCTTTATGACATAATTTTAGTCAAGGCTTTAATCTATCCATCACTGTTTTCAAGACACGCAACCTGATGCCAGCATCAAATTATGCAGCAGTGCTTCTTGGTACGTTTCCAGCAATGCAGTTCAGTCAGTGTGATGTTTATATGTGGTGCTTCAGGGAATCCTGACAAATGCACACTTTCACTTTAAGATATTTTAATGTGTGCAGTGAGAGTATTAGAATAATTCTGGAAGCTTTGGCAGCTTTTGGTCTTGCTGGCAGGTGGTAACATATTTTACCTGTGTCAACACATTGGCTGTGTTTTTTAGGAATAGTCAACCATTCCTCAGACTGGAGCATTAGTACAAGCATTGCTGGGCATCATGCAGTGGCTAGGGAGTGGATTTACATCTGTGTCCTTACACTTAAAAACCTACAAATAATTTGGTATTTGCAGAAATGGCAAAGAGATTACACGTGCTAAATGGCTTGTGTGTCTTAATGGGCTTAAAGAATCTATAAATAGACGAGACACAGAAACCTACCACTTGCTGTCTTAGAGATCCACAAACAAGATAAGATAAGGTAAGATTTTCCAAGAACTCTTATCAGAGTTTTCCTATGTTTTTTTTTTTCATCTTGAGGGGGAAAGTACAATTGTATTTGAGCTTAATTTTTGCTTCTTTTCCCAAGCAAGAGTTTTGACGTCCGTTCTGTGTTTGGTATGTTTAACCGGTCAAAACTGGATAAAAAGTGAAGTTCGGACTTTAAGCTGATATTTACTCTGTAAATGATCTCTCTTTTTTTCATGCATAATGCAAGACACTTTGGAGTTTAACACTGACGGTGTTGGATGTGTCAAACGCGGCTATCCGTATCTGAGCAATTTATGTGAAAACATTTTGAAGTCATTGGAGAGGAAGAGGTACTTCTAGATCATGATTCACCTTAGAATCATAGAATTTCTTGGTTGGAAAAGACGTTTGAGATCATTGAGTCCAATTGTACCTGTCCACTACTAAATCATATCCCTAAGCACTTCATCTACCCGTCTTCTAAACACCTCCAGGGGTAGTAACTGAACCACTTCCCTGGACTGCTGTTCCAGTACCTGATAACCCTTTTGGTGAAGAAATTTTTCCTGATGTCTAATCTGAACCTCCCCTGGTACAACTTGAGGCCATTTCCTCTTGTCCTATCACTTGTTACTTGGGAGAACAGACCAACAGTCACCTCGCTACAACCTCCTTTTGAGGCAGTTGTAGACAGTGATAAGGTCTCCCCTCAGCCTCCTCTTCTCTAGGGTAAACAACTCCAGTTTCCTCAGCTGCTCCTCATTAACCCTTCATCAGCTTTGTTGTCCTTCTCTGGACATGCTCCAGCACCTCAATGTCCTTACAGTGAGGAGCCCAAAACTGAGTGCAAGAGTCAAGGAGCGGCCTCACCAATGCCAAGTACAGGGGTAACAATCACTGCCCTGGTCCTGCTGGCCACGCTGTTTTTGATACAGGCCAAGATGCTATTGGCCTTCTTGGCCACCTGGGCACACTGCTGGCTTATGTTCAGCTGCTGTCAATCAGCTTCCCCAGGTCCTTCTCTGCCAGGCAGCTCTCCAGTCACTCTTCCCCAAGTCTGTAGCACTGCATGGGTTGTTGTGTCCCAAGTGCAGGACTCGTCGCTTGGCCTTATTGAACCTCATCCTATTGGTCTCAGCCCACTGATCCAGCCTGTTCAGGCCACTCTGCAGAGCCTCCCTACCCTCAAGCAGATCAACACTTACACCCAGCTCAGTGTTTCCCTCAAACTCATTAACGGTGCACTCAATCCCCTTGTCCAGATCGTTGATAAAGGCATTGAACAGGACTTGACTCAGCACTGAGCCCTCAGGAATGCCACTTGTGACCGGGCTCCAACTAGATTTGACTCCATTTGCCACGACTCTTTGGGCCTGGCCATTCAGCCAGTTTTTAACACAGCAGAGGCTGTGCATTCCAGACCAATGGCAGCCAGTTTCTCAGGCTGAACACTATGAGAAATGGTGCCAAAGGCTTTACTAAAATCCAGGTACACCACATCCACAGCCTTTCTCTTAAATATTTACCTTAGAGTGAGGTGACTTATAGCCAAGAAATGCATTTTTCTTTCTATTAACTACAAAATGCATCTAGATTGCTCACGTAAATTGAGGCAGTCAGTGCTGTAAATACGAAATTGAACAGACTATAGTTTGTTGATCTTCCTTTGTGTCCTGGTGGCCCAAAACAGGTGCCATGTTATTTCAGATGTGACTTTGTGAGTGCTGAACAGAGGTGAATAATCACATCCTCGTACCTGCTGGCTGTGATTTTGCTAACTCAGCACATAGAGTTGACCCATCCCAGGTACAGTACGCTGCACTTCTTGTTAAACTTCATGAGGTTTTTGTCAGTCCACTTCTCCAGTTTTCTGTCATCTTAGTACTCCAGTGTATCAACCACTTGCCCCAGCGTTCAGCCTCTTGGTGGGCTTCAGGAGGGCTTGTTCTGTCCCATCATCTGGGTGATCAATGTTAAACACTTGAGGCATTAGATAGGATTGGACCTCAAATTGACTGACTGGAAATGGGCACCACTTGCAGCTGGCTGCAGTTGGATTTTGAACAATTGACCACTAATGAGTCGTTAGGCCAAAAGGTACATCCAGCTTCTTATAGACACTGTGGTTCATCCATACAGTTTGTACTTCCCCAGTTTCTCTGCAAGGATGCTATGGGGGACTGCATTGAAAGCCTTGCTAATGCCAAGGTAGACAGCAGTGCTTGCCCTCCCCTTGCCCACAAACACAGCCATTTCATTATGGAAGACAATCAGGTTGGTTAGGCCTAGCATTCTTAGTTTACTTCTGAGCTTTAAGACAAAAGTATGATTGAAGCTTACAGAATATATGTCACTAATATTTGTGTATTGGAGTCCCAAAAATATTTTTATATTATTGGCACTATCACCAAACATAATGAAACAGGGATTTACCACATAATGTGTAGCCTTCCTAAGGGAAATCTAATGCAGTGAAATTCTTACAAAGCCAAGGAATTGTTGTCATTGACAGTGATAGCAGTGAGACCAGTAATTCAGTAAAGATTTCAGTTTCTGTGTCCTAATTATCTGCATATTGGGAAACATGGGTGGATTTGTTCTCTTTGCAGAGAGTTCAAAGTGAAAAATGTTTCTCTTTAAAGGTGCTTTACTTCACAGTAACTATTGCAATACATATGAAGGAAAGCAATTACAAGTCAGTGGAAATTCTCTGCAAATCCGTGTTTTTGATTGGAGTTGGCTGCTTCAGTAAAGAACACATGTTCATCTGACATAGCCCGTTTGACCGTATTGGACCTGTGCCAGTTTACACCATGCTGCTGGTCTTGTGAAACTGCAAGCCAGTCAGAATCCTGGGTTCTGGATCTCAGGTAAGATATTTTTTCTGGAAATATAGCATGTAGAAAAACAAAAAGGACATGTATTTCTATTTCACTTGTAGATCAGTGTTGTTATTTTACAGGGAAGAAAACTGAGGTGCAGAAAATGTTTTTCCTGCATGTAATGGTTAGACTAGCAAAACTGACAGAGGTGGTATTTTGAAACATAGGAAGCACTTCTAATGCCAGTGTTGTAATCTTTGTCAATAACACATTACATGTGGATATGTTTTTTTGTGAAAAGCCACTAGAGAGCTAGAAATTAGGAAACATGCTTATAATGAACTTTTCTTGTGTTATACAATTTCTAAAGTATTTGTTATAAAAATCTTGTATATGGCAACAAGGCTGCTCAGGATGGAAGGATGCATGACTAGAAAATAGGATAAGAGTTAGGTTTCATTAATTTTTGTTTGGTATGTCAGAGTATGTTCCCATAGGAGGAGAAAATAATCGCATCTACTGATAAAACTCGATGACACTAGGGTCAGGTTCCTACTAAAGCTGATGGGTAGAGAAGGAACTAGATTTCCAACTCCATAAATTGCCTGTAGCACTGGTTTGGTTACTGAGGAACTTCAGTGTTACATACGAGCTAGAGTGGGATTTTTATTGGAAGATTTGTAACTTCAGTAGCTTGTTTTCAAAATTGGAATTAAGAAATTAGCTTCTTAGGAGTTTTTTTTTTGTCATTTCTTTTTTTTATTGCCCTTTAGATTTGCCATGTGTTTAATGAACTTTGCATTCTGAAAACTTGAGGAGGAGGTGGGTGCTTTTTCTGCCAGCAGTAACTGGTTTAGTCAAAGTACTGTTGCCTGCAAATCAAGAAAAGGTTGAGAATCCAGCAGTTGGGCTGATACTTCTTACTCAGGCTATAATGCGAAAAATGGATTTTTCTTTCATTTAAAAGTATTTCTCCCCCCCCCCCCCCCCCCCTTCTGGTGGGGACTGTTCAGTATCTGAATATGTTGGAAAGTTACTTAATGATTTGGGCAAATACCATATTAGTATTTGAGGGTGTAAGCTCACCAGTGGCATAAAACACAAGTTCCCTGAGTTTCAGTCTAATTTTCTACACATGGGTGAAAAAGCACCTTCATTAATGTATGACCAGGTTACAAAAGCTTCATATCGGCAACCCTTTGCTTAAATGTGGGTTTAATTCGTTCATCAACATAGCAAAAACCAAAACATAATTCAGGCTTTACTTTCTGTACCAAAGCACATACCATACTGTATTTTTTAAAATATCACAGAAAAGATGTAATCAGTACAAACTTAAAAAGATAAAAGTTTTGAGGTGAGACCTTACTGTCACAGAAGTTGATAGCAGAATTTCCATGAACTCCATAGACTTCAGATTTCATCTTTTGTTTGGTATTGTTAGGTTTGTCTGGGTTTACATCTATGTAAGTACATTTTACAGAAATATTTGCTTTCATTGTTTTCTTGTTCCTGAAGTTTGGAAATTAATTTGCAATTTACTTGAAATGCAAATACCCGTTAAGGGTAGAAAATAAACCATCTTTTAAAGGGTTCTCTTTACTAAAGAAATATTATTCTGATAAATTTGCACTAATCCTAGTCCTCTCATTGTCCAGTTCTCAACACTGTCTTAAACTGTTTACTCTGCTGCTAAAATGTGCTGGCAACCTTTTGAGTGTGTTTTGTTTTTTGGATATGAAGATGGAGAAAGCACAAGAGACATATACAACTGAGTAAGGTCAACTTCAAACATTCCTACTATGAGGACATTTTAAAATGTGTAGGCGGTTATTTTGCTCAGTTTTGTATCTTAGAAAGCTTAGCTCTGAATATCTGATGCATTTTTGAGACTTGGAGCTCAACGGCAAGAGTTAATTTGAATACCTTTTTTTTCTGTAACTGTGTGGAAATCTGGAGTTTACCCCTGTGTACAGAAGCTATTATCTGTGCCTTTGGTGTGAATCTTATTGTTAACTCCATGCTAATTTGGAGGAAATCGTGGAGACCATGGCCTGGGACCATGCTAAGTTAAAGGAAGCGAGTCATCCTAGGTGTATGTGTTAGGAATGGTGAGAAGAGCGCACATGTGAGACTCCCTGAAGGGGTGGGTGATAACTATGAGACCACTTCGCTTAAATACTGTGCTGGTATTCCTTTCATATGCAATCTTAACTTTCTGGCTGGCTGGGACAAAGCCAAATATCTGTAAATTTCCTGTCCAAATCTAACAACTCAGGCATGACACCATGCAATCTCAGCATAGATTCGAGAACCCATGTGGCTTGGGTGCAGATGAGTCTACTTCTCTCAGCTCAGACCTTGTATTTCTGGGATTAACACAGATAGCTTTGGTGTCTTAGATATAGGTAGAAAGTATTGTTTTTCATAAATTGTGCACATCTCAAGGCGCAGTTCTATTTATAATTACATGAATATCTATAGAAAATCTTCTGACTGAATTTCTGTGCCTTTTCTTGATCACAGTAAGGCTGCATGATCAGTGTGGTCCATAATAGAGGGTGATAGATCTCCTTGCTGAAGGCAAGTGAGAGGCAAAGGATATGATTAGGATTTAAAAGGTGAAAGTAGCTACATGCACTTCATAATACTTACTTTAGTATGTATTTGCAAATTTGAAATATTGCAAACAACTAAAACCACAGCCAGCCTCATCCATCTTTCCCGATAACCCTCATTTGACCCTAGAGATGACCCCATTAGGAACCCTGCTTGTGGTGCAATGCTTAAGGGAATGGTCATGTTCCATGATTCCTGGTTTCTGAATTTTAAACCAAGTTTGGGGATATTGTGGTGTTCTTGTGCGAACTGGAATAGGTCAGAGGAATTATGACAATAGTGCAAAGTCTCATCTTGCAGTAAGGAATTCGATGCACTATAAAGGAAGAGTAATAACACATTACCTGCCTATATAAAGAAAATGCTGCTGATATTAGAGGACTTCTTGGCCTAGAAATAAGGGATGTAGCAAGATCCAACAACTTGAAGATCACTCTAGACAAATGTTGTCTTATGTGTATAAGATACATGTTTAGTTATAGTTTGCTGTTAGAACGACTGAGCAAGAAACTGTGTGCTATCCCTCCCTTGCAGGTTTTAAATTAAGATAGCTTAATCTTTCTGAAGGATTATTTAGGTCAGTGACTAATAAGGGCCTGTTCAACATATTTTATTTAGAAAGTCAGATTAAACGGATGATATATCTGAGGAATTTCTTTCACTTGAAAAATAACCCTAAAAAGGGCAACTATCTTAATAATTATTAAGCTACGGTATTTATTTATTTTAGGTATTACTTTATTAGGTAAAGTGACTTCAACAACTCTTAATTCTATTTTAGATTTTAAACTAGTATTCTCTAATATTGACTTAACCAATAGCAAAAATCAAAGGCCCAGCTTAGAATCAGAATACCATAAAATTAATAACCTTTGGTACATGATCCATTTTTGGGAAAATTGAGAAAGTAGCAAATGTTTGGTGCTCTTTACCAACACAGATTGTCTCACTGTGTTATAGAGTTATGGGATTGGGCTTCTGGATACAGACATATTTCATTGGCATTACTTTTTTTGGCTGAAGAATGTGAGAAGTTATATTAGTGAAATAATTATTAGAATACTTCTTTCCAGTTCTGAGGCCAATAGAAAAAAAAGAAATTATGTCGCAATCGAAGAATACATCTCAGTCAGCACTGAACCTTTTTGGATCATATTTCAAATGAATTAACTTAGAGTCAAATAATTTCAGACAGAGTATATTAGTGAAAGAAAGAGCCATTACTGCTTTCCAATGAAATGAGAAACATAACTGAGTACCACCTGTCACAAAGGCACTACAATAATCCAGATGGTTATTTATTTTCACATAGGGAGGAAGAATGGAGAGAGGAAAAACTGCTGCCAGAATTTATGTTTTTTTTTCCCCCCCCTCCCCTTTGTTACCTTCTTGTCAGAATAGTTTCTCTAATTACAGGGAAAAAAATTCTTAGGAATAATTTGTATTGATGGATGTTCCTTTTGACATGTAAACGCAGTTCACTTTTTTTTTACGAGCATGCAATGCGGTTTGAGTAGTCCACCCATTGCTATTTCATCTTGTAGGATCAATAAGAAAAAAAAGTAGAATTAAAAGGATTTTGGCTGTTTGGCAGTGATTTCTTTTCCCTGTGAAGCTTAGAATTAATTTGAAATTGTGCTTGAAATAGAAACATCTGCACAAGATGAAACAAGCTGAGAATAACCTGCAATTTTAAAAAAGGCCTCCCTCCATTAAAGAAATATTTTTATGATAAATATGCACAATATGAGCATTCAAACTAATGCGTATTTTATGTGCGTTTACCAGTGTATTTGAGGCTCAAGCTCAGGCAGGAATCAAGAGGCGGCAAACTGATCTAACCCTAGTCCTTTCTGATTTTGAATATTGTGTGAAATTGTTCTCTATGCTGCTAAAATCTATTGGCAACCTTGTTAGGTCTGACAGAGTGCAGGTTCTTTTTGGAATTTAGAACATGGTGAGAATATTGGACATAGATGTAAATGAATGAATTGGTTTTCAAGCATATTTCTACTATGGGGACATTTTAAAGTAAGTAGTTCTTGTATTCAGTTTTGTAACTAATAACTATGTGGAAATCAAGAGTTCAGTCTTGCTTAGTAGCAATTCCCATCCTCTCTCAATCCTGGTGGAGTGACATATTTCATGGCTAAACTGGGAGAAGAGCCAATACACTCAGGATGTCTTCCTAGAACAGGAATTGTATTTGGAGAAATGGTTTAAATAAAGCATTTACTTTAAATTATGGCTATATTTTGGTCACAAAATGAAAATTGAGAGAAAGGTAAGACAGTAAAAATGTAACTGGTACTGAGCCAATGAGTGACACTAGGCTTCAGTGACAGCTTTTATGCATATGTAAAAATACATATGTACAAATAGCATTGCTCATTATATCAGAATAAATTCTTGGGACTTACGTGGAGGAAATATTGGTCATTCTTGATAATTAGGGACTGCTCTTTAGGTAGGAAGCCAGAACTTTTATTACAAAGATATAATAAGAGAAGTATTACAAGGCCTCTCGTGAACCAGAGCTCTGTAATTTTTAAGTGTTTGTTTTGGAGCTACATCTTATCACACGTCTATGTTTGTGTATACAGAGCCATGCCAGTGACGTTTAAGCCAGTGGAATTATCTACATCCCTGACCATTTTTATGTCAAACCCAGACAGGCAGGTATACGCCGTATGCCTCCAAAACCACCAGAGTACTTCGAGAAGGGGCTGAGCCCTCTGAATGTATTTTCCTTGTATATAAAACATAAGCCCTGTGAACAGATTTTCAGAAATGAAATCTCTGTTCAGTGGGGTTCAAAACATTGATCATGATTTATGACAACATTTGAGTTATGGCTTGCTGCAGGCCAAAGCGTTAAGAGGCAATTTTTGGAAGAAGAATAAAAGTCAGCTTTCGCTATCCTTTGCTTCTGAAAGATGACACGAGGTAGGGATCAGGTCAGTTTCTGACCCAAATTCAGAACATTATTGAACATTATCTCTTTTTTCCCATTGAAGTTTGCTTTAGGAGATTTATCATTGTAAAATCAAATGTAGAAGCCCTTGCTATTTCATTTCGGTAATGCAGTAGAAATATATAAAAAGACAAAATTAGAGTCTGACATAAATATGCGACAGAAGATTTATTTCAATAGCATATCTTAAATATTAAAATTTTAAAATTTCATTTGGTCTGAATTTCATGATTTCACAACAACTGCTCTTTTTGTGTTCAAGTTTCTTAAATTATGAATGACTTGAGAACCTGCTCTTGCTTTTTTTTTCCCGTAACCTTCATGTAGAAAAACTTGAAAATATCACCTAGTTGTGTACTGAAAGATCAAACTTGATACCAAAGCCTCCTCTGTCTCATGATTTTAAACCTAATTCTTTTGGGATGAGAAGTGGCATTGCTAATATAATAGAGTAATACTACAAAAGAGAAAATTGCTGGGCTTGCCTGGGAGTATAGCTCAAAACAAATGCAACAGTGAAAGAAGCCATTTTGAAGAAAGGAAAAACTGAATTCAAATTCAATTATAAAGCAACTAGAGAATAATATTGCTTTTTGTTAATTCTGCCTTTGGTGTGCTCTGGTGCTAGGTTGTTACTGAAAAAAAAAAGTGACTGTTATGTTTGATACTAAAGACTTCTGCTTGGTCCTTTATGCTCTGTTATTTTATGTGGAAAGTCTTTGGCTTTGGAGTTTTTGGATTCAACATTTTGGATCTTCATTTTGAAGCTTGTTTGTCACAGCTGTCGAAAGAACGACTTGCACCTTGGCTTTAGCTGTTAATTTGTGGTTTTGTAGCTATGGAGGTCTGTGAGATCTTTCTGTGAGTGGAGCAGGATGATACAGAATGATTTGGGGAGATTTGTTATTTAAGAGAGCTTTTCCATATTTCATCTATTATTCAATAATAGTGAACTCCTGACTGTAAAGCACTTTGACAAAGAACCTTTGCAAAAACCATTACATGACTGATCTTAACTCTCTTTTGATGGGCCATTCAGTAACTCATTTGTAGCTCGTGCAAATGGCACTTGTGGTCTTGATCCTGTGTCATACTGTGAAATGTTGGAGAACATGCCCCGCGCCACACTGTAAGCTGATACCCTTCCTTGTGGTCTTGGTAAAATCTCATCTTTTTCTTGGGCTTTGCTTTTAGATGTGTAAGTGTCAATGAGTGTATTCTGGGGGAATCTTTGGGAGAGTGAAAGATGTGTAAATGCCATCGAGCTTGATGCATTGCAGTACCTTATTAAAGATACGCTCCTGGACAAGCCTGAGATGTTTAGGCAGAGAAGACTAAGGATGCTTATACGAATGTTCCCTGAAACAGCTGCCTGTGGGTTTTTGGTCTCCCTGATTTAACAAGTGGCATATTCACCTTAAATTTTTCTTTTTCTTTAAAGAAGGAAAATCACTTTCAAGCACATTGCTTTCCCAGATTCATCCTGACTTTTACAGCTTAAGTATAAGCTCCTGAAAACAAGGTTTTACTGCACAAATGCTGACACAGCCTTACCTCTAGTGACCTGAATGGCCTCCTATGTTAATTACTGTAGATTAAGTAATCATGTTATAAAAATATGCATCTGGCTTCTGTCCCAGAATCTGGACCACAGAGTTGTCTGTCTTTATGTACATGTATCACTTTGTACAAAGATCAAATTCTCAGCTGTGACTCAGAAAAATAGCATTCATCTTTGTAAGAACCAGCTTTGATGGCCCTTTCCTTTATAGTATTCCTCAGCCCTGCCTCACTTGGCTGATGTGCAAATAAATCAACCTGGAAGAACTTAGGAGTCTTGAAGAACATGCCTCGTGGCAAAAATTAGATCAGATTTAGTGAAACTATTGAACTAGTTTTAGACTGCTACTTTTTAACATGTAGGGAATGGCCTGCTGCTTTGGCAATGTTAACAACACGGAGATGTGACTTTACTTGTTAGCTTAATTTTCCTAGTCAGGTCTCTTCTCATTTTGATTCTTATGCACACAGGTTTAGATGGGCATGTTTTTTTGTGGGAGATATGCTGGGAAGCGATAAGAACTTCTCTACCTCAGCTGTCTTGGTAGAGAGTGTTGCACTTGTGTTACTGAGGACACAAGTATTATGGGGTTCAACTATCCTTATGCTTACTTGGATGGCCACATTTAGCCTTAGACAATTGTTTGTGTAGCTTGTAGGGGTTTTGGTATGGCTGAATCTAACCACTGAGATGCAGAGGCAGGTAGACTAAGAGAAGCCAAATATGTAGCAAGCTTGAATGATGAAATTGGGTGAAAAAGGGTGTAAGGCTCCTATTTAACCGTACCAAGAAGGATATTGTAATTGGATATGTGTTCATAACTTGTAGAGTTTAAGGGGATGATGGGGTTATTTTAGCGGAGAATGGAAAAAGACCTCTATTTTGAAGGTGCTGTCAGTATCTTGACTTTAGCACAGAAAACACATGGATCTGTTAGATCAGGTCCAGAGGAGGTCATGAAGATGATCAGAGAGATGGAGTACCTTGCATACGAAGACAGGCTGAGAGAGTTGTACTTGGTTAGCCTAGAGAAGAGAAGTCTCTGGGGAGACTTTATAGCGGCCTTCCAGTACTTAAAGGAGGCTACAGGAAAGCTCATGAGTGGCTCTTTATCAGGTAGTGCACGGATTGAGTGAGGGGTAATGTTTTTGAGCTGAAAGAAGGGAGATTAAGTTTATGTGTTAGGAAGAACTTTTTGACTGTGAGGGTGGTGAGGTACTGGAACAAGATGCCCAGGGAAGCTGTGGATGCCCCATCCCTGGAGGTGTTCAAGGCCAGGCTGGGTGGGGCCTTGAGCAACCTGGTCCGCTGGAAGGTGTCTCTGCCCAGGTCAGGGAGAGTGGAACTGGATGGGCTTTAAGGTCCCTTCCGACCCACACTGTTCTATGATTCTATGAGTGCCCTGGAGCACCAGGCGCGAGGGCACTGGCTGCGGCCGGAGCCTGGCGGGAAGCCCTGAACTCCCGAGACAGGTCTCGATGTTTGCACCAGTGTCACTCGGGACGGTGCTGGCGGTCCGCTCCTTCCTCTTCGCCCGCGGGAGCAGCGGTGCCGCGTGAGGGAACCCGCGGCCCCGGCGCGCTCGGGTTGGCGGGCGCGGCCGTGCCGGGGCGAGGCCCGCCCGCACCGCCCCGGCAGGACCCGGCCGCATCCCGCAGGTGGCTGCGGCTCCTGCCTCCCCCCGCGCCGCGGTGCGCGGGGCCATGTGACCGGCGCGCGCTTCCTGCCCCCGCGCCACCCGATCCGCGGCGGGAGCGCGGCGGAGCTCGGAGCGCGGCGCAGCCCAGCGGCTCCCGCAGCGCCCGGGCAGCGCGGGCGGGCGGCGGGGAGGGCGCCGCCGCGGCCCCGCCGCCGCATGGAGACCCAGGACCAGGGGGCACAGATGGAGCCGCTGCTGCCCACGGTACGGCTGCCGCAGCGCGGCCCCGGCGGGTGGGCAGCCGGGGAGCGAGGCGCGGGGGGCCGATTTCTCGGTGCTCGGGGAAACAGGCTGGCTCGCTGCGGTGCCGGGCGGTGGGCGGCGGGGCTGCGTGGGCGCATCGCTCGGGGATGGGGCAGTGTGCGTGTGCACGGCTCCCGCCGGGGCAGGCACCCTGCCTTCCTCTTCGGGTAGCCCCTTTCCCCTCGGTGCCCCCTCTCCCCGCGTCTTCCTGCCTCCCACAGCTGCTTTCTCGGGCGTCCCCGTGTAACCCGGCGCTGGGGCAGTGCTGAGAGGCAGCACCTGTGCGCTGCTCCGTGGGGATCCCGCTGCCTCTGCGGGTCCTTGGTCCCCCGTGCTTGCGGAGAGCGCAGGGGGATCTGCCGAGGTCTGGCAGATGTGTCTGGCACTAGCACGGCAAGGGCTGTCTCCCTCTCCGAATCCCGGTCTCTGCTTCGTCCTGCGGTGTCGCAGTTTCTTCTGCTCAGATGTAGAGCTGGTAATCTCTGGGGGGGTTGTCGTCGTCTGGGGTGTTTGCGGTGCACTCTTGCTTCCTAGCGCTGCGTGGTGGCAGCGTTTCCCCAGCAAGTGGGTCAGTTGGTGGGGGACTTCTTATGCTGTTGATTCAGCGGGGACCCTCTTTCCTGTCTGGCCTCCCTCAAACACAGAATTTGCAGACATGCTCAAAGTGTAAGTGTGGGTGTCGATCTCATACCAAGAATCTGTTTGTGAACGGTGGTTCCTGCTTTGCACTGGAAATCAGTCTGTCTGGGGCAGGGAGAAGTCTCTCGTGCATACACAGGTGTCTGACTGCGTACACAACCCTCTGAACACACCATAAAGGTCTGCAGAGGCTTTACTGGCTCCTGAAATGGCTCTCTTTTAGCACAACAAGCTGCACAACATTGACAAGCTTCAAAGAGACAAGTGTCAGCTGCCTCAGGTTGATGAGATGCTCTTGTGGCAAGCCCATTTTTCGTAAGGTCTGTTCCCATCATCTGTTGACGTGGTCCGTTTTGCAGTCAGGTGGCAGATTGTTACACAGTGTGAGGTTATCTCAGGCATCTCCTTTCTCCTTGTGGCAGGAACAGTTTTTCCTCTTGCTCTCTGGATACTTTTTATGAATCCTAATTCTTATTGCTTGCTGCTCTTGCAGTTTCTGACACAAGAGTAGAAGAAAGTTCTATCTTTTTCACTGACAGACTGACTGGCTGCCCAGTTCCTTTCCTTAGAGAGACAATTCACTGTAAATCCGATTTCCATCTGTATTTGATGATCACTGATTCTGTGAAGACTTTGCCCTCAGTGTTCTATACCAGTGAAGCGGGCTGCAGTCGGTAGCAGTCTTGCTTGTGCTTGTACCTTGCTAGCCTACGTGATGGTCTCGCTTTGTCGGTGCGTGTTGTCTCTGGTTGTGTGACGGCCACTGTGCAGGGAGTCAGAGGAGTCAGCTTTCAGCAAGTGTAATGTACAGGATTGCCTGGTGCTGTCTGGCTTTAAGTTTTGTTCTTCCAGGGCTGCACATAGACAAAAAATGCTATTGGTGTGGTTGAGAGGACCCAAGAAGATAGTGTTTCTTGTGTACAGATGAGGGGAGAATTGTCCCCACTTCCTTCTGCAGCCCTGACTGGCAGAGCCTTGCCCTGATGTAGTACCTGTCTGCAGAGCTGCAGGTCCCTGTCAGAGCTGTTGCTTGTTAAATTTGTGTCTTGCTTCCCACCTCCATTTAGTACAGCTGACTAGTTCTGCAGAGGTCATACTTGCTTGAAGTAGGAAAGGGAGACTTCTATATTCCATGTAGTATCTATTGTGGTGCGTCTTCCTCAGTCCTCTCTTACTCTCGCTGTTTCTGAGAAGGCCTCTTTAGGTCATTAAGGCAACATTTCTTTCCTGCCACAGTGGGAAGGGCACAGCTCCTTCAGTCATTGACAGTTCTCTGTCTTGGTGGCTTTTTCTCTGTGTGTCAAGTGTGTGTGCGCGCTCCGGCAGTCTCAGCCTAGCTAATATTTAGAACCTTGCATGTGGTAAGGCCGAAATGGGTTTTACAATGGTGAGAGTCTTGTACCTAGAGTCAGTCACAGCAGAGTTCAGGGAACAGGAATTGATGCTAGCTTCAACGCTGATAACCTTGGAGGTAATGCTGCCTCTAAAAGCACCTCTGAAGGGTGCTTCTGTCCTAGGGATTAATCCTCATCTTAACTGGAAACAAACAGAACAGGATTGCAAGGTAGAAAAAGCATACAGTTCTCAGATGTCGTCCCAGTTTTCATGGACTCTGGGTGTGAAGAAAAAGGCTCCTGGCTGAAAGAACTTGTTTCCTTTGAGGGCTCAGTCTAATGACTTTGTGTATATCACAGAGTTAATTTTTTTTTTTGTGAAACTGTAATACTTGATACATTTTATAGTAAAAAGATTGTGATTGTAGTCCTTGATAATTTTATCTGCAAATAGTGCTTGGAGATTGTGAGGCCTCCATATAATTTCCCACCAACATCCCACAGTGTGTACAGAGTGGAATCTATTTTTATTGTAGTGTTAGTCATATGTTGTTATTGATCTATTATACAAGCTTTTAATTAAAAACACAAATCCCTATCAATTTGCAAAGTGATAGAATTCATTTTGAAGAGTTGAATAATTTCCTTATCAGTCTCTTTTCACAAAATCCTTTTGGAAATAGTTCTTACACAGCTACAGTACCTTTGTTAGTAGTTAGGCTACTGCCTCTCATTTGTTTTTTTTTGCAGTGGAGGAAAACTTCTATGAAATTTATTAGAAATCTATTGCAGATTGTCTGTAAGTGCAATTTTGTAGAAATAAATGAAAAAGGAAATGGTTCATCTGGAAACAATTTGTTCAGTCTGCTCTTGAAAGTGCAAATATGGTCTTATTATTTAATACTTACGCTAATATGGCAACAAAATGCAGGCTTGTGTGTTTTCTTTATAATCTAGTGTTTTATTTATCAGTCATTAAGTGTATTTTTTCAGTATGGATACTCAGAGTACGTTAAAGTAGATGTGAGTAATTGAAAGATTGCTGAGTAGTCATCATTTGTTTACAGAATGGGAGAAGCAATCTGCAGATTTTGTCTACAAAGACCTTTCATAGATTTCTAATCAAAGAACGAGATATTGTTAGTTTTTCTGTATACCTGTGTACCTCACTGCATGTAAGTTATTTTGCAAATCGATGCTTAAGGAATTCATAGCAAAAGTTACATGTAGAGTGTTTCTTTCTGTCCGTTCTGGATCTCTCCTATATGCACATCAAAATTAGCTTTCAAAACAGAGTTGTTTCCTGACAGAGGTTTGATGCTTCAGCTACAAAGAGCATGTACAGATCAAGTGCAGGCATTTTTGTTAGCTATGTTTTTGCTTGGCATGTTATTTTCCTGTGTTTTCTGAAGATAATATTAAAACTGATGTATATAAAGCCAAATCAACTCTTCCTTTTGAAGTTCACCTTCTCTCGCCTTTGTCATTCGGTCTTAAAATTCAAAACCTTTGTTTTATTTATTTGTTTGTTTATTTTTAAAATTTGGTAGATGCAAGACCTTAAAGCACGACATTGCTGATATATGTCCACAAACACATATAATGCATATGCATGCACCATGGTGTGATACAGTATGTAAACACTAGGTAGCTATTGCTTGTATTGAGTACTCTTGTTGCTGCTGCAAGTGGCATGCAGTTATTACTGCTTAGGCCTCCGTATGTGGGAGAATGGTATAGCGAGATCTCGGGTAGTAACTATTTTTAATGTAGCAGGTGAGTGTGGGAAGCTGCTCACAGTAACAGGCCAAATTCTTTTGCTGTTGTTAATGCTGAGTGGGACCTTCGGCAAGACTTGCAGATGAAATGTATTGCTCATTATGAGAGTGGATGGCAGAGCCTGACCCCACAGTTTGTGTAGCAGTACTAATTCCCAGTTCAACAAAATTTAACATTATAGCAACAATTAAGGCAAGTTTATAGAGACCATAGGAATGTCGTGATTCTTTTGGAAAAATACAGAGGCAAGACAACTAAGATAATGGCACCATTGAAAATAAAACCCCCAAACCAAATTATAAGTATAAATTTAGGATTGAACTGCTGCTTTGGGTGTTTTCTTTTTTACTGCCTAATTCCATGTTCTGAGTGAAAAGAATAAAAGAAATCTTTTTTCGCCCAGGAAGACGCTAGAATGAAATGAAGTAACAATCAGGGATACATACTTCTTTTGAAAAAAACCCACTCACCTACCCCTTATATTTGCCAATGTCATGATTTAAAAGATTTCTCTGGATCATATGCTATGCTGTTGTGTTACTGTTTAAGTATAATTAACAACTTCATATGTATATGTGCAAAAATAACAAAGTATGAATACTGTGTGGAAATTATCCAACTTTAATGCATCTATGTCTGGTTGGAGCTCTTCCCGCTGCTTGTTAAATATACACTTCCAATTTCCTCTGCTAATAATTACATCTTCACTTTCTACTTTTCCCTTGGATAAAAGAATCAATTCTAAAACAAAATACTTCCATTGAAGTCTTTTAAGAAGCGTTAAATAAGTAATGTTTACAACTTCAGTAGATAAGAGGATTTAAGCAGGTGAGGGAAAACTTAATCCACTGTAAATCTTCTTGAACAATTAGTTGTGTACCTGATATGAGAAGAGAAAGCCATAGGCATAGCATGGTCCTTTAATTTCTGTAATACACTGCAATTATAATGCTGTTTTTATGTCATCGAAATTGACGGAGGACTGGATGTGTTCAATGCAATTTTTAGCATTGGTGAAGTTATTCTCATGAAATGAAAAATAAGCTTTGCATATTTAAAGATGATTAAAATCCATTCCACTTCTACAAGATCGTTAATTAGGATAGGCAAGGTGGAAGTTGGAATAGATAATAAAGGCAACTGCTAAAAGTGGAAGTGTCTTGGGAGAGAGGAGAAGAAGTCACTGGTGGAATGAGGGTGAGTTTCAGAATGTGGAGAGATTTATGCAGATTTGGAGAACTGAGGATGTTATGGCTGACTGTGGTATGCAGGGAAAGGGGGATCTGATTCAGTTGCGTGAGGAAGAATTCATTAGGTTATGACACGGGGAAAGAAAGGGAGGAGCAGAAGCAGGAAAGCCAGCTCATGCCCTTGTACAGCTCATACCCTTGTGCTGTCCTGATTCTTCCATATCTTTGCTGATTTTTCTGGCCACCTCCTGGAGCCTTTTCACTTTGTTTAGTTATCTATTTACAAGACATTGAGAAGTTGACTATACATAGGTTTTGGTATTCAGTGGAGGTGTGAAAGATACATCAAGTTTTACAGGTTCTCAGCTTTAATTGAATAGAGCAGGAACTTCCTGCAAAGAAACAGATACGTTTCTGTATTTAGGAGAAATGAAGTCTTCAAGGTACATGAGGTAATATTTGGCATTTGTAGGATATTAGCTGATTAGTACAGTACTGCATGCTGTGTTTCAATAAAAGAATAGCCATTGTAGGGCAATTCTGGAAGACCAATAAAAATCAGCATAGGTCTAAAAAATATGAAACAAGATTTGAAGAAACTGGGATTTCTTAGCCTGACCATGGAGACATATGCATTTAGTATGTAAAAGGCTACTGCTGCAAAAAAGACCAGTTTCTTTCTTACATCCCTACTGAAAAGGAAAAGAAGAAAAGGTTATGGGACATTATTAAAAGGATTTAAAAAAACCCTCCTGTTTAATGCTGAAGATAATGAAGCAGTGGAACAAATTGTGTGGTATATTTGGGAATTTATCCCTCTGAAAGCACAAGATGAATAACTGACAGGAAAGGTGTGTACGCAATTACTACTGCTTTAGGGCTGAGTGATGGACTAGAAGACCTCATGAGATCTTTTCCAATCCTATCATTCTATCACAAGGGCTCACTCTTGTCTTTTTCAATAGACTATTTTAGAAATGGATGATACATTATGTGCCAACTCAGGAGAAAGCAGTGTTACTGGATTATAAATGTTGATACCTTCATTTGTCCACCTGAATCGTGAATTTACTATAAACATTTACATTTACTATAAACACATTAAAAGAGTAGATTAAAAGGATAGATGCCCAGTGTTCATCCCGTTTTGTGATTGCAAGCAGATTTTAAAACCATACAAAAATAGAAAATGTAACATTATTTATGAGTTTGTATCTCCAAAATGCTAATCTTAAATGTAGATTTTTAAACCTTTGTGAAGTCCTGTTGAGTTTTTAGAGACTGTAGGAGCCTGTCTGCATCAGTGGAGGTTGAAGTTTCAGGACAAGTTTCACTGGGAGCAACCACTCTCAAGAATGCCAGAAAGTATTGCATGTTTGTGTTGCTTTTTGGTAAGAGATTGGGATTGTTTTGCAGCTTTTTCTAGAAACTTGTATTAAAAGTAGTCAGAGTGCTATAAATTAACAAAAACTGATCTGAAGCCGCTGTTACGAGGAATTGCTCCACATACCAGTCACTAACAATTGTGCTGCATTTTCTCTAGAGGCATTCATAGTCACTGAAACTGTGTAAGGATGGAAAAAACCCAAACCCTGCTATTAGATTCTGGCAAAAATAGAAAATAGATGCTGAAACTGTAATTAGTCTGGCAGACTGTGTCATTGAATTCAATAACAAAATACCATGTCATTTTTGGGGAAAAAGACCATATGTACATGTAAACTTCCTTTTCAACATACGAATATGTACAAGGGTTTTATTTTAGAAGTAAGCAGCCATCAGCAAGAATGTGATTTCATGTCAAATCTTTCCCAGTGAAACACTGAAAACTCTGTGGTGGTTTTGTGGTGTTAAAGATGTTTATAGTGTTGTAAGCATCAATAGGAAATAAAGGTACAATCAGGGATATTGTTTATCAAATCATAGGCACTTTAATTTTATTTATTGATACTGACTAGTAGTTTTCATATTTTTCCATTATAAACGCATAGAATGGTTTGGATTGGAAGGGCCCTTAAAGGTCATCCAGTTCCAACCCTCTGCCTTGGGCAGGGACACCTCCCACTGTATCAAGTTGCTCAAAGCACCATCCAACCTGGCCTTGAACATCTCCAAGGGATGGGGCATCCACCACTTCTCTGGACAACCTGTTCCAGTGCCTCACCACTCTCACAGTCAAAAATCTCTTCCCAATATATAATCTAAATCTCCCTTCTTTCAGCTTAAAATCATTACCCTTTATCCTATCACTACATTCCGTGATAAAGAGTCCCTTCCCATCTTTCTTGTAGGTCCCCTTTAAGTACTGGAAGGCTGCTACAGAGCTTTTGCTTCTCTAAGCTGAACAAGCCTAACTCTCTCAGCCTGTCCTTGTATAGGAGAATCAAAGAACAGATTCCATGGGAATAAAAACAACTTCAGAATTGCAGGATTGTTCTTTCTTCATAAGCATTTTAATTTTGGGGTTTAGGAAGATGCTACTGGTAGGTTTGAATAATTGGATTTATGAGTGTAGAATACAAACTAGAAATATTAAAGGGCTACTTTATATTGATGTGCTTATTTGTGAGATTCAGTAAAATTTTCAATTTTGTGTTTTGTTAGTGGACTGAAGCATCAATCTTCTGAATACTAAGGTGGAGATATTTCCTTCTGTAATGCTATGTTTCTGTTGTAAAACAAAGCACAAAAAATGTAATTCCAGGATAAGATCCCATAGTCTCTCCTAGGTCTGGTTGGTCCAAAGATGTAATCAATAAATTTGTGCTAGGGTGTATTTCTAGGAAGAGGATTCCATCCATCCATCCGTCCATCCATATCTTTGACGGTTTCCCAGTAGCTAAACAGGAACCCTGTCAGTTGCACTGTTAAAATTCGGCTAAGAAAAATATTGATGTGTTTCCTCACAAATTAAAATGTTGTTTTTTTTTTTTTTGGAAATCTATGCTGCAAACATACAGAAAAGTATGAAAGCTTTCTGTTTGGAATTAAGCAGCATAATGATGTCTAAAATCAGTTTGAGGAAGTTGCCAAAATTCCCATGTGACAATCAATAAAGGCAAACTGCAGCTTTAGAAATGTGTATCTTTTTTCAAAGCCCAGCTCAGTATAGTTGAAGATGTCATTTCTTGTTTAATTACTTAATCTGCTTATCTCATATGACAAGACCTATTAAACAGCTGTAAAACAAAAGTCAATTCTTGAGCTTTTAGCTAAATCCAAAATTATATGCACTGCTAAACGAAGGAAGTTGATATTTTTTATTGGAACTGCAACTAAGTGATGATAATTGTAAGATGAGAATTTGAATGGCAAGTATTAGTCATTCATTTGCTCTGGAGATTTGTGCTTTACCTTGGGATTCAAGGTTGAGCTTATAGATACACCATTCTCAAGGCTGCTAAAAAGCCATGCAGCAGTGGTTGAACCACTGTTGTTCCTATTAACAAAAATTTTCTCACTTGTTCTGTCCGGGTGGGAAATTCATAAAGTTTGATATCCTTTCCTAAGAATCCAGAACAGTTTTTTAATGGTATTGCACTACAAACATCTCAAGTATGTTGATGCTGGATGGAAAAGATTGGAAGTTCATGATCTGAAAATTCGTAAGGAAGAGGATATAATCTCCTGGTATGTTCTGTAGTATGAAGAATGTAACAACAACTATAATTTCATATTGTCTGTGGAAGAGTGGGAGATTTCTACCTTTGAGGTCATGAAAATGTGGATAACCTGTATGCTTTTTGAGAAAAATTGGCATGCTTAAAAATTTCTTTTAATAATTTTTGTGACCTATTTAGACAAGCACTGAAATAGGACCGGAGTGTCACAGAACAGTACATTTATGTGCCAACAGAAGGGATACTATATGTGTTGATGTATTAAATGAATTTAAAGAATAAAAGTAATGTTCCCTTCCACCCCCTCACCCTCAAATCTATGTAGCGATTACTGCCAGCCATCTTAATGCTGTCCTCAGAAACAGCCTGGTTCCCAGTTCTTTTGAGGCTTCCACTGCCTTGTTTGAGATTTGTATAAGTTCTGAAAGTATCATAACCAATATGAATGTTCATGCAGTATCTGCAAGTCTGCTTCATTCTGAGACTTTAACAAACTTGACTTCTTTGCAGAAAATTTCATAACTTAGGTTGCAACCCGTATTATCCATCTCCTTCAATTACTGTCATCCTTTCTCTTTGTTTGAAGAGGACATGAATGACTATATAATTATCTTTTAGAAAACTTCCACTTTATTCTATTTTTCCTTTTAATGGTTGTGTTATAGTGAAATACTTAACTATGCCCATTTGTTTTTATTGCAACATTGTAATAGCTTTTGAAATTCAGTGTGGTAATGAGCTGTAAAAACAGTCATAAAACTGTATTTCATACTTATCTGAGAATCTTCTTGTGTGAAAATTCTAATAATAGGTGAATTCCATGTGTTATTTTGAGGCAAGTAGACAGATGAGTCCAGAATCCAGTGAATATGCTCCTCAAAACAGTATCGAGCAGTGCAGAAGCCTTCCTGCTTATCCTCACCAGTTTCATGGAGAGGTAGCCATCCAGCTGGCTTTCTTTACTAAAATCAAATGTGCCTCTTGCTTTTGGAATAACCTCCCACATTCATTTTCTTGTAAGGGAATAGATTGAGAAAAACCCTGCTATGGAATACCCACTGAAACCTCATGTAGCTTGCAGGACTTTGCTTTGAAATGGCATTGGAAGAAAAGGTTAAAGACACTTAAAGCCACATTCAGTTTTGGAGAGGAGGAAATTATTTTCAGTGATCTGTAGTTTGTGCAGTTTCATTGTGTTTCATCTTGCCTAAAAGTTTAGGACTCTGCTGTATCTGAATGTTACACCAGCAAATACACGAAAACTTTTTTTCTATTCACCCAGCCGTTACTAAGAGTAGGTGAGAAGTTTCTAAATGCAAACCAGTATTGCTCAGAGCAACAGAAAACTGCAGTTACCTCTGGAGAGAAGACCTATTGAAGACAAACTTAAATATATGCACGAAACCTGAGTAACTCTCCACTGAATATTTGTGAACTATGATTTTTTTTCCATTTCTCTGTCCAGTGCTTCTACATTGGCCAAATCTGGGCAAAAATAGCAAACGCAGCAAAACCTTTTTGCCTTGCAAAATACTGAATCATTGAAGACTGTGCATGCATTAACAAGGTGTGCAGCCAACAGCAGATTTGTGGAGGAATAGAGTTGGTTTTGAGAACTGTGTATCTCCAGTGTACCCATGCTGAGGGATTTGCCTTGGGCTGGCTTCTGCTGCGGGAACTCTGTTCCCATTAGTAGGTATAATGAGATGTACGTGGTAACAGGATTAGACCTCGCAAGTCCCAGTACGTTATAGCCAAAAAATCCTCAAATCCCAAAGCTACCTTCCCCTGCCTCAATCCTCCAAATTTCTCCATAAATATGAACCTTGTAGTGCATGTATGTCTTTGAAAAAAAGTTAAGCTACAAAGAACAGATAGAACTTCTTAAAGGAATCTTTCAAGGCAAAATATTGAAATATTAAAGTGGTCTAGTGAAAGTTGTTACTAAAACATTTAAATGTGTAAATCTGTGGAACTTGACAATTTTTTTTTTTGTTTGACTTTTGTTTATTCTTCTGTGAATGACTTGGAGCTGTACAATCCAGTTTCGTGCACATTCATACCACTTACGTGTCTTGGGTAGTTCAACACAAAGAATGTAGAATGATGAAGCATTCAGTGTAGGATCTGAGAAAGTCCGATGGGAAAGTAGTGTTCTTTTTCTGAAACCATTTTTTTGATCTTGAAATCTAGAAATTATATTTCCAGAAGTGGTCTGGTAGTTAAAACAACTTGTCTTATAAAAATTCTAAATAGTGTTTCAATGACAGTGTTGGAAAAAGATAATCTCTACAAAAACAGTTCGTGGTGACACTTTAGGCTATTAAAATTGCTAGCTGTGGCCCTCATCAGAAGTTATTATTTCATGTTTGTTTGTGTGTATCTGTTCTCCCTTGACTTTCATACAGAGCATGGCTGCAAGATAGGTTTACTCTTGATAAAATTGGGATAATCTGCTTTGTGCTGGGCATAAAGTAAGAATAAACACCGTAGTTTATTACAGCGTGGATCAGATGCTGTAGAAAAGCTACCAAGTTTAGGTGGTTGTATTTTTTTGTTTATTTGTTTAGGCAAAAAAATTTGTGAACCTTTTGGGATGAGGACTGTTTTTGTTCTTAGTGGATGCATGGTCTGTCATGAAGGGGTCCTGGTCCATGACTGGCTGAGTCAGGAACTAGGACAGTACATATATAGGGAATAAACTTGTTTATTGATTTGATTGGGGAAAGAAAAAAAAAAGATTTCTGGCAGTGTAAATATAATAAAATCTGCTTTTTTCCTCTAGTTTTTTGTTCTGATTGCTCACGGAAATTACTGAGCTATTTCAGCATAACCGTTATGACTGTGATCACATAAAGTGCTTGCTGTAGGACTGCAAATAATAATAGTTATAAATTGTGAATGGACAGAATTACAGATACATGTTAGTTTGTGCTGTTATTTCTAAATTTGTTTTTTTTCTTACACTACTAAAACTTTTAATTTTCTTAACACAACAAATACTAAATCTTATGGATTAGGGGAGGTGCTGTTTTATGGATATGAAATTTAAAAATTCTAGAGGATTATGATTAAACTTGTTCAAATACAGTAACCCAGAGAGTGTGATTCTATTATCTGCTATATTTTAATTTTTGAGTCTCAAGTTTTTCATTTCACAGTGATTGCAGAAATAACTGTTTATATAGTACTTCCATTATGAATATTCATTAAATAGTAAAATGTCATTAAAATAACTCTGGCAAGATTGTCTTAATAAAAAAAAAAAAATGATAAATTATCTGTGCAAACTGTAATATAGTATTGTTAATGCTTTACAATTATAATACGGGTTTTAGGGGCACATTTTATTACTAAGAGTGGGTTTATTTCTACTACTGAGATATTTTATATAGGGAAATAATGATGATTTATAATTATTATGAGTGAGTTTGTTTTAGTCCATAAATGCAACCGATTATTTTCTTGCTAACACTTAGTATTTTTACAGCAGGATTTTCTTGTATATTGAGAAAGGATGTGTTTTTTGTGTCCATATATATGCAAATATGAAAATATATTTAATTCTAATGGGAATATTTTTTAAAATTTATGACTGGTGGCAAATATTCAGTTCAGTTGAATGTTTTCAGCTTCCAAGAAGTACAAGACTAAATAAATTTTCCTTTGGTTTTGTTATTAGTAATGTGTTGTACTACTCCAATTGAATTATCTAAACCCAGACTTTGTTTTGAGATGGCAGGTGCTCAGCATTTCCTAATGACCAAACTTCTTCAAGGCACTAAAATCACATTGAGATTTATTACAATATTCTAAGCCTTAAAGCAGCTTGCAACAAGTGCCATTAAAAATGATTATAGTATTAAAAAAACAGAAAAGAGAAAGTATTTTTTCTTTCCTTATTTGGAATGGAAAAGCAACTCAGTCTCCAGTCAGCGGTGGGATTTCTCCAGAGTCTCAGTATTCAGCTGTTCTTGGTTGGTAAGGAAAGGAATAGAAGTGATAGGAAAGTTTCTATCATTTGGAAGTGCTAAGATGACAGATACATTTTGAACATGAGCGATCCAAGACTTGTGTGTGAGTTGTGAGTTTAATGACAAGAGTAAGAAATTAAAAAGAAAATTCGGTATCAAATCATTATTGTCAATTTTTATGTTTTTGCTATTATCTTGCAATCTTCTAGCTTCAATACAGAGAAAAAACATTTATATTCTAGATTTTTATTTAAAAGCTAAAAATGAAACTGGTAATGTTTTAGCTCTGGTGGTAGAGGTGGAGAATGTAAAAGCATCAATCTCCATAATCCAGAAGGTAAAAAGCATCCTGTGTGTGCTTCTTTTTAAATCTTACCTTTTGAACCAATCAATCTATTGATTTTTGGGTAGTATTGCTGGCTTTCAGTATGTTTTTTCTGTAACAAATTCTACCTCTCCCTAGGATTGTTTTCTCTCTGCTGTCTAGGATGCTTGTTGTCCAGGTTGTTCTCCTTTTTGATACTGTGCTCTCCTCCAGCCTTTCCTACTGCACTCGTTGCTTGTGTTTCACACAAGGGTATGCCTGTGTTTAGGGGAGGTGAGAGATAAGTGGCTGATGATGTGGACACAATACAAAAAAGCCATCTGTGCATTTTTTTTCCTTTTTTTTCAAGAAAAAAATACTAATTCTTATCTGACCTATCCACAGATTTCATGTGATAGTGACAATCACCATTTGGAATGGCCTCAGGTACTTTCATTGATGATAGCCCTGAGTACTAGCAACCTGAGACTGGGCTTTCCCTGAGCTTTCTGGAAGAAGTCTGGATTATATTTTGAGGTCATGTCATTCAGCATTTCTTGATTAGGAGGAATATAGTTTCTGTTAAAATAGAAGCTATGTAGATTAGGAGTTGTTATTGAAATGATGAAATTCAGGAGACGGAGGATATGATACTGTGAAAAATAAAGAAAAATGAATACAGAATAAATCCTAAATATTTAATTAAAGCAGAAAGAGTGAATTTCAAAAAAAATAAAAATCTCTAGGTTAAACCAAGAGAGAAATATTTCCTACAAAGAATAGAGTTCAAGTGCAAATCTTGAAGTGACGTGGGATATTGTGGAGGCCGTAAGTGTAAATAGGTTAAAAAGGAATTAGGTAATTAAGCACAATGATCCTAATTCAACAGATGCAATCGCCAGCTTAGGACAACTGTAAACTGCTGATTACCAGAAACTGGGGCTGAATACCAGAGGAAAGACCATTTGGTAGTTTCCCCCCTTTTTTTTGTCTTGTGCTGTAAGGATCAAGTAGTGGGGCATCCTGCAAAAAGATACTGGATTTCAAAGACTTCTGCAGTTCTGCTTCTACTTTCCTTCCTGGGGTCCATAAAATAGAGTTTGTCACTGTTAGCTTGGCAGTGACCAGTTATGTCTCAGATACTTTTGTGGAAAGATAATTCTCTTTGGTCTTACCAATGACTTGTTCATCTGTAGATAAAGTTATTTAAAAATAACCCAGATCCAAAATTAACTGGAACTACCTATACAATTTTGTATGAGGAAGAGTCCATTTTCTTACTGATCAGTTAAATTTTTTTGTTGGATTGGGTATTTCAGAAAGATGTTCCTGATTGAGGGGTCACGAACTTAGGAAAATGTAGCACATGTCAAATGATTTTAATAGTGGGCAAAAAGGAGCTGGGAGAGCTCTGTCAGACTGTGTTTTTGCTGAATTGAGTAGCAAAGGAAGAGGAGCCTTTCTTTGCTGTGCCCATGCGTTTGCATTTTCTTGTGAGCAAATGAGCCATCTAAATGTGCATCTTCACAGGCTTGCGAACTGCTGTTCTTCCCCAAAGCACCTCTCTTTGCTAATTTTTTGTAGTTTTGTGGATAACATTACTCTGGCTGTCATCACAGATGCAATTTTTTAAAATCTAGTTTGCTTTCAGGTAGTTTCAGTGGTCATTGTGATTGTGTTGCCCAAGCACTTTATAGGATGTAGCTTGGCAGGACATGCCTAATACTTGCCTTTTACAACGGCAAATAGTTGTATATTCTTTTGTAGATTCAATTATGAACTTCAGAGGAGGGCACAAACTGCCACTGAACCAGGGAGTGTCATTGAAGGAGCTGATGATGGATGCCATGTGCTTTCACTTTAATTGTATTAATAATAGACTATTTAGTGGATATTGTCTGGTTGATTCATTTGCTTACCAGCTGTGTGTAATCCAACTGATGGGCCCTAGGTGGCATCTAGTTTGTCTCTTTGTTGCTGCTCTGCACTTTCTCTTTGCATCTTTATTGTGTGCTTTACTCAGGCAAGCAAAGAGAGCTCATCCTTGGATGATGGCAAAATATGGCTGTTGTAATGGGAAATACAGTTTTGGTGTTTCAGTCTTTGGATACTGAAATTGAGATAAGTTTTTGGTCTCCATTTTCTCTGCAATTTTGCTCCAGAGAATCCTGGTCTCTAGAGTCAACCAATATAGGCATGCACACCCTTAGTAAGATCTGTTTTTCAGATGCATAAAGGCTCAATATGTTGGAAAATTAGCAGTTTTTTCCTGAGTGTTTTAATAGTAGCACTGCATGCAAAATTCATGATAGTTTCACATATATCTTCAGATGCATGAGGAAAGACACAAACCTAGGCTTCTAATTTACGCCACTGCAAAATTTAAAAAATAACATTTAAAACAATGTGCAGGGATGCTAGAATAAAAATTGAAAAAATAAAATAGAAAAGAGGTGTTTATGAAACATTTTGTGTGCAGGACTGGGTAAGACTAGGTGCTGTGTTGAAATATTTGCAAGAAGGAAATCTGAGAAAATATTCTCTGTGTCAGGATTAAGGAATTAATTTTCTTTTTCCAGTTTTGGATTGTGTTTTGCTGAAAAAACAAACTTGCAACTCTATTTTAAAGCTTAATGCTCAGGTTTAGAAGTTTGGGCTTCAAAAAATCTCAAAAATTTTTCCTAGCATTTCAGTCTCAGTGTGTCGATTTGGATCTGATCTGTAATAAAGATGTGCCAAAAGTACAGAAGTTTTTCTGTACGTATTTTTTGTTTACTTGGATGGTAAGACTTGGCAAAATTTTTTTCAGGAAGGTGCAATTCAGGATAACTTGATTGAAACCAATGGAGTTGCCCAAGATTAATAATAAAGCTTAAGATGGGTTTTCTCTCTCAGGGTATTGCTATAGGAATTTTACAGTTTGCACAGATGTGTGATAGCATCCTGTTTTCATATGCTAACATCTTCGTCCTTTTCATTTTGTTTTCTACTTTTCTCTTCTTACTTGGTTCTGTCTTTGTCCATTGTGCCCCACCATCAGTAGTAGATTATCACTCAGTGTGATTATGCGTATCATACAATATTGGTTTTCTAATCCTGACTGCTGACAGCTACAAAAGCAGCAGTCTGAAATTAACTTGGAAACTCAGTATCCTAATCACTGGGTTTTGTGCTGCTTCAGCTGTCTGCACTTTCAGCCAGCTAGACCAAGACTATATTACTTGCAGATGTGTAAGTGTAGTAGAGTTGATTGATGGGTCAATTCAGGACTCATTCAGAGTTGAGAATCCAGCTGGGAGCTGAAAAAGCAAGAAAGCTTTTCTTCCATGTATGTGCATGGACTATATTGGAGAAGATGTGATCTAACTCTTGAAATTGAAAGGATATTTACACAAATTTTCAAAGCCATTTAGACATTAGAAATACATGGAAGTTCCTATGGAGGTATCATAAAAATGTGAAACTATACTTGGCACAGTATTTTCACAATTACACTCTTGAGCAACTTATCTTATTAAAAAAGCCCCAACAACAACAGATAACCAACTAGCCATTAAATACTGTAATTTTCTGACAAAATAATGCAAAATTACAGAGCAAGTCATATGTTAATAAATGTACAGTCTGTTAAGGAACTATGTAAACATACATTAAGTCCTCCTGGCTTTTAAAAACTGACCAGATCTAATATATCTTGGTTTCCACTTCAGTATGCTTGCAGTGTTACACTGGCATATAAATAGATCTCTTTTTTGGAAAGCATCTAAAAATCTAACTGCAAACCAAGATTAAAGTAGACTATTTAATTAGAATTATTTGCAAGCTCATTTAAATATTGTTTGTATCAATTTTGTTTTAAATTTATCTAGTTTGCTTAGGGCACAGTACAAAAGGGCAGAACCTGGAGAGCGCACTACACAGGCGAGATGCCTGTGGCAAAGTCTGCTGTACATTTAGTTTGTCAAATGCTTCAAGATGCTTATTTCTCTAGGTACCTTTTAGTTTTCGTTCCCTTCAGCAATGATGAATCTGTTCTCAGACTGTATTTTCTTTGTGATCCCTCTAATGGGATACTTTCTGCTGGCTGGTTTTCATTTGGAAAAAAAAAAGAAAGGAATTACTGTTTGCTCATTTAGTTCTTTGTATGTATGTTAAGTGGTATAAATCAGAGGTAGGAAAGATAAGCATAGGCTAAAATAGGGCTGCACTCTAGAGTGTCCATTTGTTGCCTGAGAATGTATTCTGGATCGCTATATCCAGAATAGATCAATATGGCAGAGTTAAAATTCTAGATAATTGGTGTCTGTATTTCATAATTCTTATTCTTTACAGAGGGTAGGGAAATTTCAGGTCATATTACCGAAATATAATATCTGAATTGCTGCTATAATTTGTACTGGTGTTTCTAATATGTCTTATTTTGGAGGATTCTAAAATAGAAAAAAAGTAGAGGGACTCTATTTTTACCTCACAGTATTCCGTTAAAGCATGGGTGATCTAGCTGCAGTTTTTTCTGCAGCATCTGTGAGTGCACTTGAACACCTGTCTCCTGCTTTCAAGGTAACTGATCCACCCTAGTAAATTGCAGCTGGACCTGGTAGTGGACCTTTACCTTACCGTGCAGAAGGTGGGGATTACTGGTGCATTGTAGAGGTTTCTTGTTGTTGCATAATGCATTGAAAAAGTTGCATGAGAGTTGAGATTCTGTTCTTGTAGATTTGCCTAATTAGTTTCTTTTTAATTCATGGAACTTCATCCAGTTACTATAGTAATTGATGGAATTTTCCTCCACTAAAGTCTTACAGCATAACTGAGTGCTTTCTGTATGTATCAACCTATAAGGTTGTTTTATGTTGTGGTTTTTTTGATGTTGTGATTTTGGATTTTTTTTAAATCATTTTTTGATATATTGCTTTTTGGCAACTTTAGTTAAACAAGACCACATTGCAGAATTTCCTAATGGTGCATGATTTGGCTGATTTACTGTGGGAGTTCATTCTAGCACCAGATTCTCTCAAGCCACAATTATTTTTCCACCTCTTTCTCAAATACTTAGTGATCTGCATGAGGAGAACATGATGAAGCCTTTGCATTGTTCACAGGCTGCCATTCAGTCTTTAATCTACATATACTTGATTTTATTAGGATCACAGTCTTCAGTTAGAATTGACTGTAAATATTTTGAACAACTTGATCTTGGACAATGGGTGCTCAGGATGGCCTAAATGAAAATAACTACTGACAGCTTGCGAAAAAAGGGGATCACACCCATGCATGATCAGGTGCATTAAATTACAGTAAGCTATCTAGATGGAGAAAATATAATACTTTGACTGTAGTAAAATTTTGAAATGGAAGGAAGAGGCATTTCCAAGGTAGTAGTATATTCTTTTTACATGCTTATGATGTTCATATTTTTTTTAACGGATAAAATAGTTTTGCTGTTTGTAATTTGACACCAGTTTATTGACTGCAGTTTCAAAATAGGAATGAAATATTTGCTTAACTATTATTTACATAGGGAAGATATGGTCATATTCATAGCATAAATAGCAAGATTTTAGAAATGAAAATCTTCATATACCAAAAGATTATGTTCCCTTTGAGGAGCCAGAGTTTTATCCAACTAGTTATGATTGGAAAATGGATTTAATAGTCTTTCTCCCTCTGGAAAAGAGTTGTTAAGGCTGAATAATACAAAGTTTCTTAAAATAGGGTGACTGTTATTATAATAAATGAAAAAAAATGTAGTGAAAGGCATTTATCATTTGAATAATGTGTTTTTGCTTAGAGGCTTACTTGTATGTAGTCTTTGTGTTATAAATATCACAGTTGTAATTTTTTTTGGTAGAAGAGTCACAGCAGTAGTTATTCTGATACACTAGTAAGAGAGATTTTGGCAAGTTCCCCAGCACTCCATTGTAAAATTTAGATGATGAAATACAAATATGGAGATTTTAAAGTGATTTTGATGCTTATTAATTTTTAATGACATCTGAAAATCTCCTGAATATGTAATTTACTTTATTTTAATGATGACCATTCAAAAATACTTCCAAAGTTAATTTTCTTCCTTAAGTTTTAGAGCCTCATACAAATCCTTGGAGCAGTTTTTTTAGATTTCCATTTATTATCTTACTGACAAGGTTAGTTTTGGTTTTTAAATTGAGTCACCTATGAAGGAAGATTTTTCGCTCTTTATGTGATTATCTTCTGCTAAGGAATGAACAAAGAAATGTCTGCCACATTACTATTTGATTGAGTCTCTTTACCTGATTCCTTTAGGCCAGAAATGTTCTTACATTTTACAATTAAAAGCTAATTTAGCTGTGAGCCATTATCTGTGAAATGGATAAAATTAGAGACGATATTTACTTCCTGACAATGCAGAGGATTTTTTAATTGTTTCTAGCAGTTGTACTAGGAAGGAGTCAGGTGTTACCTTGTATTTTGTTCGGTCTAGCACTTCTGGGTGTCTTGAAAGTTGCATTTTCAATTGCATAGATTTGGAAGTTCTTGCTTAAGTTTAACTTGAACTTTACAGTGGAAAACTTATTCATGTTGTTTTGAATTTTTCCTGCTAAAACTATCCTAAATTATTCTCTTCAACCCTCAGTTTAAATAGTACTTTGTTATCATCTCTCCTTAAACCATTTAAGCTTTATGTTAGTTATCTCTTCTTTTTTAAATCAACACATTTGTTGACCACTTAGCTGTCTTGATTTCATTGAACTTTTGGGGAGCATTTGAATATACTTCTCTTTACCTCCGTACACTCTTTAAGCAAAATTTGAAAAATGAATTTTAAGAAATTAAATCCCGGCCTAGAGCTTAGATTATTGGGCTTTCTGAAATGCTTCAGGACACTTAAAAAGTGCTAGCTGTCCAAGCATGGGCATTGGTATAACATGAACAGAAATGGAAGAGACAATGATTCATCCTTTCCATAAAAGATTATTTGATACATTTTTAATTTTTTAAGAAGTGTATCATTCTAGTACCTGAGCTTCTCACATGGATGATGTTACATCATTGTCTCTTAGAAGCACAACCATCATTGTTCTTTCATCTCTTATTCCAGAAAGTATGCTGAGAGACTCCTCATTGTATTTCCTGGGCTTTTATTGTTAAAGTGATTTTGAAAAATAAAACTGAAATATCTTGCAGTTATTCTGCACAGCTGAGCAGTAAAACAGTCACTCATTGTGTTTTAGTTTATATAGCATGGAAAATGCGTCAGGGAAATGCATTCCATGGAATTACACGAAAAGCAGAACTTGAACTACCTGCAGGGCTTCATGAGATTAATGACCTTGTTTGCAAATAACTATATGCATAATTGGATCTGCTTTTAGTAAGTCCTTTGCAGATAACTATATGAAGTGCAGAGAGAAGGGACTGGAAAGGGTGCATATGCTGGTGGGGGGAAATATTTGTCCAGTAAAGATATGTGGACTCTTGGTATAGCAATTAATTGCCTTTGGTGCTATTCATGTGTTACAGAAATGTCTTGCAGGAAATGTTGCAAGTTTCTCCTGACAAAAGCTCTGCAGTTCCAATGCTATGAATTCTTCTATAGGACAGAGCATTACCAAAAAAATCTTTTTCTTTAGACATCTGTTAATTTTTTTAGGGTAAGAAATTTTACATAATGGTTATGATTCTTCTGAATTTGGATGTAGCTCATGTTAATATGGTCTGCCCTTCATACTTAGTGTGTTATCCTCTCTAAGTAGGTATTTGTTAGTGCTGGGCAGTGGTGTGGTATGTTCTTGAGGGAAGTTTACTTGAGACTAAATTTTCTCAGGTCATAATTAGGGAGAGGTGAAAGACCTTGCAACTGAGCGCTCAGAAGTTGGCGTTAATGAGCTTACTCTTAAGCGGTGAGCATTAGGGATAATAATGTTTGTGAACCTCGTGGCCTATTATGAGTTTGAGCTGGTTCCACCAGTTCCCTTCAGGTCTTGCCTGAAGAACAGATGCCATCTTGGTGTGGAAAAACATATTGGGGCAAAATTTGCAAATGTAATTCATGTGTGTGGATAAAATAAACACAGAACTGCGGGCAGTTTTACCTCAGCAGCACGACACGGTCCTGCTGCTAATGATGTCCACTCAAAGGAGTATCTTGTTAGCCTGAGCACACCAGGACACACATGCAGCTGCGGGCCCAGCACCCATTTTCAGGTGCAGACTCCTGGACTTGGTACAGGTGTTGGTGCTCAGTGCGAAGGTCTTAGTAAGGTGCCTCCAAAGGGCACCCAGGCGTTGGCCTCCTCCTAGAGCTCCCTGACCCTCTCCTGTTGGAAAACAATGACCATGCTCATGGCTTTTCTTATAGCAGTGGTTCTGCGGTTAATATAGTTATGCAGTACATGTTGAGATCTGTGTTCAACTCCGTTCTCTTTTTTAAAAGGATAAGACCCTGTTTCTGTTGTGAAGAATGTCACAACTGTGAAGCAGCTCTCACCTCCCCTCTCCCATTGGGGCTGTTTTCCAAAGGTGTAGGAAGAAAGCGCCTAAAACCTTTCAGATGGAGAAGGGAAGCAGAACATCTCCCATATTAAAGTGGAACAAACAAGGGTGGATGACATTACAGTATAGCTAGAAAACAAAGCAGTGGTCCTCACCATATCTTAAGTGGCATTGGACGTGAGAAGAGGGAAAGGTGAGCAGACACATATTGAAGTGAGAGCAGCATCTGAGCCAAGGCCTTGGCTGCCTTTAAACTCTAGTTAGGCATGGAGTTTCTTTGCCCTGCTGAGATTGAGATGTCTCGCTACAGAATTTTAGCCACAAATAGAACTTTAATATATAAAAAAATGAGGGGTCTCTAAGCCTGGATGGTTGCCAATCTGTCTGGATTGTTTTGTTTCTGTTTGTATATTTGTGTGTGTGTTTAAGCTTAAGACTTGCTTTGAATTTATCCAAATTCTATCCAAATTTCATTGAGAGTATGAGGTTCCATTTCTGAACCTGTCTTAGTCTTTTGTACTAGAATTCACTTTGTAATGACTGAGTAATAACATCTGTAACGTATACTGCTGAGCTTAAGGAAGAAATTAAGTAGTTTGCTTTTGTCCTGAGTAGTTTACTATTGCCAGCATCTGTTGTCTTTGTTACTGTAATTATGCGAGTTCTCTTCTAAAGAAAGTGCAGGCCTTTGTTTTACTGAGAGCACAAACTGGATTTTTTTTCTTTCTAATAACATGTACATCAAAATGCTTTCTAGGTTTGGTCATGCCCTTTCAAAAAAAGTGAAAAGCAGAGGGATAAGATATGGAGTGGAAAAAATGGTAGTAAGGTAAGCTCCGAGTAAGTTTTAATTGCATGTGAGCATCACATGGGCTTTATTCCCAGTACCAGGCATATGTATGTATGTTTCCCACCAACATTTGCCCCATGTGAATAGGAGTTTAAATAACAATTTCTTGCTTCTCAGTTGTTTTTCTAACCTACGCATTTGATATAGAAGCCTTAGTCTCAATTTTCATAAAGTAAATGTGAAAAACAGACAAAAATATTTTCATAGTAAGGGAGAACAGAGAACTTGTGCAAATAAAATCGATTTTTTTTCCATATTATTAACAATATCAACAATTAACTATTGCATCCTAGAATCTGAATATGTAAAATTCTCAGTGACAGCACATTGTGGGCTTTGAAATGATACTTTCTTTGTTAGAGTGCCAGTTTCTTTGGTATGTATTTCCTCTGTCACCTGAGGCTGTTTTTCCAACACGTAACACATGTGGTTTTTTTCTGCTTTCTGAATAATCAGCTTTTCCTTTTGCTCATTAAGCATAAAAATACGGCCAAGGTATTAGCACAATACAAGGTATTAACAGTGACCAGTCTCTACGAAATACTAAGTTCTTTTTGTCTATTACCTAATTAACATACTTTAATTAGTTCTGTACATTTAATGAACATGTTATGTAAAACTGAACATTTTCTAGTTCAGGGTAACTATGACATTCAATCTAATGTGTGAGACTGGCCTGTATGAATAATTAATACCGTCTATATTTATTAATTTAATATATGCAGTAGCTTGACTGGGTAGAGGGGTGATGCTCAATGTGAGGGGGTCAGGCAGCAACCTGCTGGGAAAGGAGCAGGAGGAGCACCCTTGAAGGGCTCTGCCTGGGGGAAAAGAAAGGTTGAACCTGAACAGAAATTGGGACCCCACTGGTGCCAGATGTCCCTGAACCTTTCCAGGGTTCCCTGCTGGGAGGAAGCAAAAGAAATCCTTGGCTCTGTCTTCTGCTTTTTGTGCCTTTCTCCTCCTTTCACTGCTTTGCTGGTAGCACTGGTTCAAACCGGAAGGGCTTAATAATAACATTAATAATGATAATAATAGTAAATGCAATGCGTGTATTTCTTTAAAAAAACCCTACACTTTGGCTGTTAAAATAATGAAGATAATGAATACTAATTTTTTAAGGTGCTTGAGAAGTTAATTTTAAAAACAACTTGGTATTTTAATAGTTCTGATAGCTGCCTGTATGTCAATGTGTCAGGGTTATGAGAAATTATGTACAGAAAAACTACAACACTGCAGAAAAAGTTGAGCTGAGTGAAAACAGGCCTTTCTCTTGTCATGTCACTGTGTTTTCTGTTTTCTCAGAACAGAATGGCCTAGTGTGTTTGGTAGTGTATGAGAATTTTTGCCTTCCTGAACATCTGGGGGGCTGATGGTCAGCCTCTGGCATTGCCTTGTGCACCATCTGGGTGGAGTGCCCAGTGATCTGAAATACTTTGTATGATTAAGACTGGTGATGTAGATGTCTCTATGAAGCTTGAAATTGTCTAGAACTTTTTTAGAAGACTCGAAGGCTTTACTTACCTTAGCGGTAGCAAAAGTGATAGACATGTGGGCATAACGCCATCTAGCTATAAACACCAGTGGCTGTAGGGCTTTGCACAGGGGTCACACTGTTGACCTGGAAAATAGGCTTAGACTTAGGAACATCAAGTTAGTAGAGAAGCTTGAGAGCATGAGCAAGGCAAAGCAATACGTTTTTCTTGGAAAAGATTTTGATAGTGCTAGGAATGAGAGGTTCAGGTTTTTATTATACTTACAATTTATTTTTAGGCATTGTATTATTGGGACAGATAAAGAGGCGAGTACGTGGAACATCTGTTTGAATAGGGGACTCATTACTTCTAGTCAGATCAATTCTGTTTCTCCTGATAATGAAAGGCATTTTTTTGTTTTTAAGGTGAGAAAGAGGCAATGGGCCTGGATATCATGCTACATTAAATTGAAGCTCTTATTTGTTTTTCCTAGCCACCTTTCTCTCTTCCTTATGAAGTGAATGAGTGGTTTATGATGAGTTAGAATAGAGTGTATATAAGCCTATGGTTGGTTGACTGCTGGAGGCTGTGAAGTAAGAAAGTAATTTAAAAAAGATGAAACATTTATGAGAATTTTCTGATATGGTCTGAACTGCTTTCCTTGGCTCATAATGCAATGTGCTTTTTTTTACATTAGCATAAATTACTCCTGTTGCATTTGTTTTATATACTTTTCCTACTGTCATTGGGTGAATTTTGCGAACTTTTGCTGCTAATTACTTTCTTGAATGAGTTATTTATATAGATTCATGTTATAGCTGTGGTATTTAAAATGAGTTATCATAAAGTGGCTTTTGCCTGAGTCGTGTGATTAGGAACTTTGATTATGAGGAAGTGTTTATGAAATAATAGAGGTCTTTCATCACCTTGCTACTAAGTGGGTACTGGCTGCCCTCTATTTCTCTGTAGCGTAGGGAGGAGGCTGCTATTGGGATTTACATTGTATCTGGCCAGCGATTGGAAAATGTAGATGGTTGCAATGTTCAAAACTTGTAGTGTGTGTCAGGCACCATATTTGAATGATGTTTTTCATGAATCTCCTTTCATGTACTGGTCTCCTTTGAGTTTGCACATAACACTGAGCATGTTAAACTGTAGAATTTACCCTTGAAATAAAAAATTGGGTTGGTGACTTGATGAAGAGTCATTGTGGAGAAGTACTATATAGGGATTTGAGAATAACCAGACTGTTAAAATCCAAGGTGTTCTTAGATTATATCTGAGGTGGAATTTTTGGTGTCATATACTGTCTCAAAAGAGAGCCAATAACTTACTAAAACATAGATTTGGGATAAACTAACAAATTTCTTACCTGTACTTAATGAATTTTAGAATACCAGTTATTTAAAACTAATGCACATCTTCATGTGTTTTTCATATCTTCTTCACTTCTAAAACTCCTAACTTTTAGTAATTTACTGAGAACTCTCCAAATTAGCGAATGTGTCCCTTATGATTTCATTACTTTTTTTTAATGTAATAAAAGTAGGAATATATCCAAAAATTGGAGGTCATCTGTTAGAATTCAAATAATTTATATAAAACAAGCTTCATAATTACACTGTTCAGTGCTACTGTGATTAATGTCTTCATGGTGTTTTTATCTCATTACAAAGTTGCAAACATCAAGAAGTTACAATTTGCATTAGTTTCCTAAAATTTTTTCATAGTAAGTTGTATTTATTATTGTTACTTAAAAGAGTTTTTACCTTAAGCCGATTCAAGAACCAACATAATTTAAAAAGTTGTCTGGGTTTGTGGTGTTACAATGAAGTGGTCTCACATTCATGTAGGGTAGTTAAGTTACCTGATATTTGAGATTTCAGTGTAGGGCGTGGTATGGTTAAAGAAGTTTTAAAGCTAAGTGACACTAAGTACAATTATTTAGGGCATCAATAACAAATGATTGCTTTGTGCAGCAAATTTACAGCATTTTATCTAGCTGAGTTTTGAAAGTCCTGAATAGTAAAGTTCCCATGTGAGACTGTTCTACAGGTGACATAGTTCAAAGTCAGTGTTTAACCATGAACTTTTGTGAATTTCACATAATTAAATGTCAATATTTCTTCTAACAAAGAGGAAATAGCATAACACTTTTGTATAGAATTTGTAAACATTGTTTGGAGTAATGAGAGCGTTTGTGCCTCAGTGACACCTAATTTGAAGTGGATGTTGGAGAAAGAGGGAAAGGATGGAAATTCTGTCTCTGAATATTTCTCTGATGCATTGAAGTTATATCTTTTTATCAGTACAAATTTAGTGTTGCTAAGGGCCTTAATTTAGTTCCCGAGTCTGGTTTCAGTGATCAGGTTTTTGTCCAAGGTACTGTCTTTCAAAACAGTGCAGATAACACAGGCTGAAGCCTTGTACCCTTTGGGGAGTATGATGAGGCTGCTAGATAGCTGTCTTGTGATGAGAATGCCCTTGCTTTATCATTACTCTTTTCTCTGGAGTTTGTATAGAAATTGGCTCACAGCTTTAACTTAAGAGGAAGTTTTAGAAAGAGTTTTGAGCCGGGGAGATCACGAGGGAATGTAGTGGCTGCACGCTTGCAGCAGCAGACTGACTGTATTTCTCACTTAGCCTTGGATTTCCTTCCAAACTTGTCTGCTTTTTTTCTGGCGAACTTAGAAAACAGCAAGTCTTTAAGAGAGCAGAAGGGCCTGAAGCAGGAATGTGCATGTGGCTTGTGTGGTGCTTCCACCGATGATCACTGGAGGGAGATAAGAGTAGGAAAGAAATTGTTTAATTCAGGAATCTTGTGTTTGCCTTTGTCACTCTCTGGGGAGGTGGTATCACTGCTGTTTTTCTCCCTCTCTGAGGGAGAGGAAAAAGAAAAGGTGAAATTGACTGCTGCTAAATTTCTCTTTTCCGGACAAAGACAGAGATTTATTATTCTGAGTATATTTAGCCATGGTAGATTTGATTGTTGAGGTTTTAGACTGTCAAACAATATCTACATTTTGTGTGTAGTGCCCCAAAAAAATCTGTCAGGCAGTTCAAGTTCATGCAATATTTACAATGAGAAATTATACACTTTCCCCACGTATATGTATGTGGGATGTGTGTATATATATATACACACCTAATAGAGAACGGCCATGAAGAATCATGGAATTAAAAGTCTTTGCTCCTGTTGCAGAAAAAAGGAAAGTTAACAGTTACACAGCACCGTGTAACTGGGTCTTTACAATGCAGCTATTCCAGATCTACTGTTGCACTCTGTAAAAAAAAAAAAAAAGTAAAACTACAGTTTTACTCTGATTTTTGCAGTATTCTCTTTATTTTTAAGTGGGAAACAGTGTTTAATTCACAGGAATTGAATATTTTTTCTTTTTTTACTATTGCTTTTTGCTATGGGACAAGCAAATATAGGATCACCAAATGTCTTTCAAAACCAGAAAAGTCCCTGTGACTGGAATGTGTCTAAATATTAAATTTTCTTCATTTTGGTGGTTTATGTTTCTTTGTCCTTTATGCTTTTACTCTTTCACAAGTTACTTGTACTGAAGTAGTTAGCTGAAAGGCAGTTTAAATATAAAAGCAGGCAGTATCTGACTTTTGAAACTCCTGTGGGAGACTCTGTATGTTCCAAAGGGTATTTTGTCCCAATTTTCTATCTTTGAACCAATCATTAGCTATTTTTTCTTGAGATCTCAACATTTTTATCCCTGTCCTTGCATTATTGAGTGTAAAACTGTGTTTCAAGTATTTAAAAAATATATGGGCAATTAAATTTTTAACACATTTCGGATTATTCTAGGAGATGATGTCTTCTTCCTCATTTTTACCCATATCTATATGTGAGTTTTTCTAGTTTATATAGTTTGTACCTCTAATTTTATAATTTAATCCACAGCATACCAATATCAGCTTTGGGATCTGCTTGTTGGCTGGGGAGACTTTTCTTTCTTCTTCTGTTTCTGTCTTCTTCCTACCTCAACCAGAGGGGGCCTGCTCCCAACTCAGTGCCTGTTTAGGCTGTGGATGCCTGGCCTTGTGCATTCATACATAAGATGTTTTAGCTTTTAGTGAAGCATGTGCTGCTTGAATAGCTTTTCTGTGTCCCAGAGAACGGATGGCAAGACAAAGCTGTTGCAGTTAATCTTATCCTATTTGCTCTCTTTCTGCACCATTTTGTTAACTTCACAGGAAAGCAAATGTTTGTTTCGGAGCTAACATTTCAGAATTGATTTTGGAATAAAGTACTTGATAATGTTGTTTATTATTTATTTTTTAGCTGCAAGGATGACAAAATTAGGCAATATTCTGTCTGTTATATTACATTTTTATAAATTGCCTTAATAAAGCACTTTTTACTGTGTTGCTTTCTTTCAATCATATGTTTTTTTGTCAAGACTACTAACCTAATACTAAACTTATACCCTTGTAACAGTTCTTTTCCCCTGTTGCCTCCCTTCAGAGCAGTGACTTTCCCTTCCAACCTTTGAAATTCTCGTCCCATATAACATAATTCTAAGACTACAAGGACTATTTTGTGTAGGACTAATGTTAGGTTTGTACTCTGATATTTAAGCATATGAAAACACTTGTTTTATAAGGCTAAAATAAGTATTTAAAACAAACAAAAAAATTTGGGGGTATTGAGGTGTCCAATAGTTTTCTTTTTAGATGGGCTTTGACTGGGCAATATTGGCTAAAATTGATCTTTATTTATTATCATTCTCATTATATTTTATAAAAAATGAGAAAATTTTAAATGTGTGTGGATAGAGGAATTTTTAAACTATCTGTATTTGTATCTGTCTTGCCTGTTTATATTTTATTGATAGAAGTAAAACTTTCAAAGGACCATAATGCCCAAATGATGTGCAAATAAGCTGATATCTGAGGATTTGCAAAGGGTTCAGATATTTTGATTGCTTAGAAGTATAGTTAAACTAAGAGGACTGTACTGAGCTGAGTTTGTATTCAAAGTAACAATATGCCATTTTTTTTATATACAGTGAAAAAGCTTGCCTGAACCTGTCTTTTGCCTTTTTTCCCCCTTGTTTGGTCTGAAGCAGTTTCATCTGATTTAGACCTAGTTCTCAATATGTTGTAATTGGACATAATCTTTTTACAGTTCTTCCTTTAAGAAAAATGACTGGGTTCTCTGCTCACAACGGGTTTGTTGATGTCGAAGCTCAGCAGTATGTCAGAGTAATTCTCTAAAGCTCTACACAAATCAAAAAGATTGAGGAATACACAGACACTTTTTTTTGTGCTAAGTTTGAAATAGAAGGGGGCTAAATCTCCAGTGGGTAGAAGTTATGTTATTTGGTGATGCTATGCTGATTTATGCCTCTAGAGAGTTTGCCTGCAGCAGAAACTGGAGGTGATGAGAAGAGATTGGCTGAGAGAAAGACCATCCAGGAAAAATTCATCAAATTTGTCATTCTTGAAAGGACCATCATAACATATGGTAAGGCATATCATTTACCTCAGGCTCAGAGGGAAAGGATTTCTGCTAGGGGAATATTAATTTTATTTCTTATAGGATCAACTGACAGGGTAGGCTTTCTCCTGGCTGGTCTTCCCCTTCTGTTTTCTCTAAAGGGAAGGATGGAAGCTTGGAAGTGTCTTATCTGAAGCAGACAAGCAAGTTGGCGTGTTGCCATCATTTTCCGCTAGCAGAGAGGATAATGGTAATTATATGTCAAAATTTAACATTTCTCTTCTTTGAAAGAGAACTTTTTAATGCAAAATATTTAGAAAAGTGAGATCTATTCTGAGGCACATAAGAAGTTAGGATTAGTGAACTGATTTTTCTAAGAAAAAGGAGCTTTTCTTTCTCTTCAGGGGCAAGGGAGAGATGAAAAGGATCAAAAGGAAGAAAGGTATGGAATGTGCAATATAACTAGGCTGTAGCTTCAGGATTGCATAAGATTTGTGAGATACCCAGAGCAGCATCACCTGTCCTGTTGTTCCTTCAGTGGAAAGCTCGGTGGAACTTGATTTGCTAATAAGTTCCAGCATTTTCTATTAATTAACTATTTATTTAAATTTTTCTTTTTTGTTTATCAGGAAAATAAATTTCTGTTATGCTGTACAACATGGAATCCAAATTCTTTCATTGCCATTTTGAGATATCCCAACAGTTGCAAGTTAAACTCTTCGTCAACCATGTGCTTAGTCAGTTAATAAAAAGAGAAAGGCTTTCCGATGTCATGGCACAAGATGCAGTACTGTTTAGATGCTTAAAAAGGTGGAAAGGTCTGCCTTCTTTGAAGTTAGAAAAGCAAGGCATGGTCATTTTAATTAAAGCTCTTCACTTTCTAGAGACACATTTAAAATTTATAATTTCAATCTCATTTTACAAATAATTTTCTGGAATGCATTATTTGCGTAAGTATAAGTTTGCTGAAAAAATATAGAATCATCTGGTTGGAAAAGACCGTTGAGATCATTGAGTCCAACTGCACCTGTCCACTGCTAAATCATATCCCTAAGCTCTTCATCTGCCCATCTTTTAAATACCTGCAGAGTTGGTGACTCAGCCACCTCCCTGGGCAGCTGTTCCAGTGCCTGACCACCCTTTTGGTGAAGAATTTTTTCTTAACGTCTAATCTGAACCTCCTCTCACACAATGTGAGGCCATTTCCTCTTGGCCTATCACTTGTCACTTGGGAGAATGGACCAACACTCACCTCGCTGCCAACCTCCTTTCAGGCAGTTGTAGAGAGTGATAAGGTCTCCCTTCAGCCTCCTCTTCTCTAGGCTAAGCAACCCCCGTTCCCTCAGCTACTCCTCATAAGACTTGTTCTCTAACACCTTCATTGATCTTGTTGCTCTTTGACTGCAAAATTTGAAGAGATTTTGTACTGTTTATTTTCTGTATTTTCTAAGAATAAATATAAGCATTTATCTCCTCTATACAGTGTAAGTATAGGATTTCTCCTTAGCAGTCTGAGAGAAAAATGTCTGCCTTCTCCTACATTATCTTCTGGGAAATGAGATGCAAAACATTTTGAAGTTGTTTTTTGAAGGGAAGATACTAGATAGCAATCTTCCTTTCTTTCCATTGTTTTGAAAGTGTTTATTATATATTTATTCTCATTTATGGGCAACGTGTGGTGCAATGATCTGGATTGCCAGGGACTGGCCTGGGACACAAGCTTGAGTTTTAGTGCTAGAACACAGCAACACTGACAGTGGGGTGTTTGGAAAGGCCCTTTTTGGTACAGATACGTTAACTGTTAGGCAGAATTGGAACCAAGGAGTTAATTGCAATTTTTGTCTATGCAGGCATGGTACAGGTCTGCTTCTGCTTGTTTCCTGTTTTGTTTTAGGATGTCCTTTAGCCACAGTCATGGTTATCCACAGATGAACTGATTAGACTTATGTAACGCTTGTTGAAATAATCACAAAATGAGAGTGCTTGAACAGTATTTCACTTGAGAAAACAAAGTGTCCATAAAATATAACAAGTTTTTACTGTGTTAGTAGATTTAAACTTGTATTTTCTAAAAGAAGGATATTTACAGTTTATAACTAAAAAAAGCCAATAATTTTATGGGACAATTAATTAGGAGATATGTATGTACATTAAAGAAATGCAATAGAAGCAGTCCTGTTGTTAAGACTAAAGGAGCATGGGCTAAAATTAATAAGTTTTGAGCTTATTCCACTTAGTTACAAAGATATTTTTTAATCTTTGTTGATCTGAGCAATCAGCTGAAACTTAAGAACGGATGAATTATTTTGGTTAAGAAAAATTTCTAAGATATTTATATTGTTAATACCATTCTGCATATCGAGACAAAAGTTTGGTGTCTTCAGTACATAAGAAGCCAACTTTTATTGAGTTGATTTTGTTTCCTTCCTTTCTTTTAAATTCAAGGTTCTAAACTTTTTTCCTATCAGTGTTGAGTTCCAAGGCACTCTTCTGATTTTCCTTAGGTCCTGCTCTTGGTACCAATTCTTCTATGTCTTGCATTCCTGGTCAATATCTTTATCAACTATCTGGATGAGGGGATTGAGTGCACCCGTAGCAAGTTTGTGAATGACGCTGAACTGGGTGTAAATGTTTATCTGCTTGAGGGTAGGGAGGCTCTGCAGAGGCCAGTGGCATCTTGGCCTGTATCAGAAACAGCGTGGCCAGCAGGACAGGGGAAGTCATTGTTATCCTTGTACTTGGCATTGGTGAGGCCGCACCTCGAATCTTTTGTTCAGTTTCGGGACCCTCACTATAAGGCCATTGAGGTCCTGGAGCGTGTGCAGAGAAGGGCAACAAAGCTGATGAAGGGTCTGAAAATCAAGTCTTATGAGAAGCAGCTGAGAGAACTGGGGTTGTTTAGCCTAGAAAAGAGAAGGCTGAGGGGAGACCTCCTGACTGACAACTACCTCAAAGGAGTTTGTAGCGAGGTGAGTGTTGGTCCATTCTCCCAAGTGACAAGTGATAGGACAAGAGGAAATGGCCTCACATTGTGCCGGAGGAACTTCAGATTAGACATTAAGAAAAATTTCTTCACCAAAAGGGTAGTCAGGCACTGGAACAGCTGCCCAGGGAGGTGGTTGAGTCACTGTCCCTGGAGGTGTTTAGAAGATGGGTAGACGACTTTCTCAGGGCTTTAGTTTAGTATTGGACAGGTACGGCTGGACTCGATGATTTCAGGGGCCTTTTCCAACCAAGCGGTTCTACGATTCTGTGATTTCTGCTTTTTTTCTTCACTTGTCAGCATTTTCCTGATTGTTTCTTGTAGAAATAGAGGAGTGAAAGGTTTTTGAGTTTGATTTTCTGCTCTTATAGACTTTCAGTCTCTGATAGTTAAAAAAATTCCAATCATTAATGACAAGCATGTGTGGATTTGTGCTTGTTCCAAAGTTGTTGTACTTGAATATTTATTCTATCTTGACACCTACACAGATCTCCCACTTAGTCTTTCCTTTGTTAAGCTAAATAAAGCAAATATTTCCAGTTCCTTCTCGAAATTTCCCTGACCATTGTAGAAACCTTTATTTCTTGCAGTTTGAATTCCTTTTTTAAGCATAGATGATCAGATTCAAGAACAAAACAATTTTAACAGAGCTTCAGGTTATTGCGTTAATATTGATGTCTGATGTACTAGAAATATCTTCCCTGATAATTTTAAAATTTTGTTTCCATAGGGATTTCATGTTGGTAGTTCATAATTAGTCTGTGATTAGCTTTGTCCCCATAGTTTTATCCACTCTAATTTTCAACTGATGAGCTCTCAATTCTTAATAGAAATTTCATAATCTATAAGTTTACATCCTTGAATTTTGCATTATTTTATCCCAACTTTATTTTTGTGGTTCTAAAGGTAATCCATATCTTCCTGGTGATGTTCTGTGCACCATGTATTAGCAGTGCTTTTCAATATCAGAAATTTTTTTAATAGATTGAAACTGTGATTTTTGGGTATTATTCACATTACTTATGCTCTGGTAATTAATAAAAAATATGTAGTAAAATTGATCCCCCAGAACGTTGCTGAGGAATGTGTGTTAATATTGTTCTTCCAGCCATTTTGATCATCACTACATGATCTCACCTTACTTTTACAATCTGTAGTACCTTTCACTGATCTCAGATGTTCTCTATCATGTTCGTTAGTACTAGCAAAGATTACTTAAGTTTAATTTTAAAAGTTGAATGACAGAGCTGCTGTTGTTGGCTCACCCACTGCTTAGGTCAGGTCTTTTTGATATGAAGCTGATTTGTGATAAATTCAAAGTGACCCTTATTTCACCTTGCATAATCCAGAGGAACTCTGAATTTCTTTTTTTTTTCTTTTTATTCTTTCTTTTTTTCCTGTGAAAAAAATGAATTAAAACCAAACACTAAGCTTTTGTGTGGTATACAGTGGTAGCTGTTGATATTCTAAAGGCAATAAATTACCAGATCTTTGCTTTAACATCTCTCAGAATAAATATCTATACTTTTTAAACTGGTACTATATTTATACCCTCTGTCTGCTTCAATGTTGCTAATAGAATGTTAAAATTTCCACTTTTGCCACATAGTAATTGTATCACCATGAAGGAAAACATGGAATAGCTTCTGGGAAAAGGTTTCACTAGCTGGAATAATATGCGTGAATAAATACTAGCTCTTGTATTCTTCAGATGTCCAGCTGCGGGAGAGATTATGTATTCTTTGTGAGCAGAAACTTTTAAGTGATGTTCCTGACATCTGTGATCATAGCTCCTGGCTTTGCATTTTTCAGTTTTTGGGTGGAGATCATCATGTAATAACAAGATTTGCCCAGAGAGGGCCTACGTAGTATTTACAAAAGGTGGCTTGACAGCATACAGTTTTCATTTGGTCACTTCTTACCATCTCGCTGGCCCCTATATCCTAACCAGGTGGCTTATGAGGGCTTGGAAGTGGTTGCCAGCAACTCACATATGCAAGATTGTACTGCCTTGTGTAGTTACAAGTAGCTACTTACAGGTCAGAATATAGTATTGCAGAACTGAGTGTTTTCACAGGAGTATTTAGTAATGATGATATTATTTTTTTAAAATTACCATCGGAAATAAAAGTATTGCCTTGGGAGATACTCCCTTTTCATACTGATGCAGGGAAAGCTATTTGCTTCTTTTTACTGCTGAATCACTCTTATTTATTTTTTAAGAGCCTTTTGTCTCCTTGTGTGTTTGCATTTATATCCTATACACATAAATCTAGTAATACTTTCTTGGTTGAAAGTGAATTCATGAGTTATTCTGGAAAACATTAAAAGTGGCAGCTTTCAAGAATGTTCACAATGTTCATGGTGGCACCCTGACTGCCGCTATCACCAGCAGTAAAACAGACTGTCAGGTTGTTGGGCCTCAGGATTAACTGTCTTGGAAAATATAAAAAGCAGTGTCAAGTCTGGCCTACTGCACTTCAGAGCCTCCTAGGGCGTGAGTGACTTGCCTCTGTTGGGCTGCCGGACACGGCACCGCAGACCCGGTATGAACTGAGTTCCCTTTCTCTGTAGACTGAGCGTCCTTATGTTGGGGCAGTTGCACACTGTATATAGTGAGTCAATTAAAAGTTGATAGCAGGCAGTTTCTCTTTCTGAAGGAAAATATGTGATATTCGTGGGTGAGACCAGTGTGCTATTATCAGTGCCATGATGTGATTGACTACAAGCCAAACTTGATTACTCAAAACAGCAATTACTACAACTGTATAATAATAATGTTAAACTGACAGAATAGGATCTGGGTGCATTCATTTAGAACCATTTACTTCTAGTTTCTGCTTCTATTGCAAAGTAAAGAAGGACATCCACATTAATTTGAATAACATACAAGCTGTGGTTATGTCAGGGAAGATTTTTTTCCTCTGAGTTTTATTTGTGGAATTTCACTGGTAGCAATATATTTCAGTATGTGTTGAGGAACTATTCTTGTGTGTTTAATGGCGGAGTGTCTCAGTAGGACTTTCTCACCATGTGAACAGGAGTAATTTTTCTGTGGGTCTAGAATTTAAAGGAGTTATTAAATTAGAACTTTTTCCAGTTTGCTGCTGGCATTGTTTCGTCTTAGTTCCGTGAGGTGATTTTTTTTTTGTTTGTGTAACTTTGTTGCCATAAAGATAGCAAGAATAAATATAAATAGTGATTTTTAATAATCAATTTCACTTGTATCAAGTATGTGTTTTAATAAAAAGTCCAGTTATTACTTTGTAGTTTTAATAATTTAAAAATTACTGAGGAGGATTCTGTACATTTTTTAGCATGAAAGGTCTCTCATATCAGAAAAAGCCCCATGCATGATTGTTTTGTTTGATATCAAAACACATTTTTGCTGTCATAATACTGGCACATTTTCAAGGCATGCTGTTTTCTAGCTGCTAGCAGGGAGTAATGGAAACAATGCAGTGATCATGCAATCTATTGAAAACAAGCACTAAAAATTCTTAGACAAGCATTGTTTTAATTTTATAGGGACTAGAATTCATAAGGCTGCATAAAGTAGCTGTTTCAGTACCGCACAGCTATTTAAATATCTTGCTGCCTGTGAATTGTTTAGAATTTCTTTCTGGTAATTTTCCTTTGGATCAGATCATCTTCTGAATAGTGATAGTGCTTGTTGAGGAGTGGTCATGCAAGCAAAATTTGACAACCTCGATATGTCACTTCATCTGCCATTTTTCTTTTGTTAATGCAAAGCTGGTTGCATAATCTGTTATTTCTCCTTTAGCTGACCACAAATGAAAACAAATCTATAGTGGCAGTGCTAGGTTTTATAAAAAACGCATGTGAGGAGTTGAAGGATGTGGCTTGTTCTGTTTGGATGATGCAGGATTGCTTTAAGCAGTAAGCTTACTGTTTTCAGATGGCATTAGCAGCATCAGTGATATAGCTGTGTCAGCCTCCTTGACTACTGGATGTCTGTAATCGCACAGAGGAAACTATATTTAAGATCTGGTATCTCGAGCATAATGACTCCAGCACCTACTGATGGACAGAATGGCTGTTAATGCTTTCTTTGCTAGTCCAGAAGATTTTGAAAGATAGATGGGTCTGTGATTACTTTTGTAAGACAGGAAATGCAGTTTTTGGGGGTCTCTGGAAATAGAAAGGTCATGCAGCTTGGAACCGGTGAGACATTACAGTCTCTAAGTCATCAGGTATGACCTCATAGTTTATACTAATATTTATAACACAAAGATTTGTTTTACAGTTTTAGGTCATTTATAATCTCTTTGTCTGTGTAATTGCTTCATGTTCGTTTTGCTACAGGATTTATAGGGTAGGCTGTTTACATAAGAAGAGCAATGTATGTCTTGGAAATCTAATGTGTTGTTAATTGCTATTTGAACAATGTAAGGTTATTCCATATATATTTTCAATGTCTTTTTATTGTGAGTATGATTTCTTTTAACTAATTCATGGTAAAATGTTATGCTTTTGCTGTAAATTGAAATGACAATACTGTATTGTATTTTTATTTTGCTTTATCTTTACATGGTACACAAAGCTATTGTGTGAATGTGTCTGTCGTATGAAATGCAGTGTAAGGTAACTGTTTACCTACAGTGGCATGTTATTTAAAAAAACGTATCACTTGTGTAACTGGACAGAGCCATTCTGCAGACACAGATCTTGCTTCATTTTGCAGTCATAGATTTTTTTTTTTTTGCTTCATTTCAAATCAGTTTTAAAAATAGCTCACTGAATGTAACAGTGGAAGCTTGGCAAGATAACTCTCCCCTTTTTAAATATTACACTCAGTGACACATACTAATACTAATGGGTTGTAAAAGAGCAGATTAATAAATATTTAGAATGTTGTTTAAAAGCAAATTCATTTTACTGAAGCGTATCTCATACTTTTATTTTTATCGGTTGCCAACTTTATTGCAAGGCTGATACTTTTGTATCTGATAATGTATTTTGATGGATGGGAAAGTCAGAGTGCATAAAAGAAAACAAGTATATGGGCATTTTACATAGGAAGATAGTGGCCTGATTTCATGTATGGAGCACAAAATGAGATTGGAGGTACTGTTATCACTTTATAAATGCTGTGTGTTAGCTATTATTTCACTTGAATTTAGCATAGAACAATTATATTTGAAATTGTTGAAGTTTATTTAAAATAAATATATTCAGCTCCATCTTAAGAAATCCTAGATGTATTTGCAGAACATTTCCATGGCAACGTGTTTGGCCATGTGTTTTAAAAGCTCAGCTGAAGCCTGAAAGTAGTGTGCAATTTTTCTGTTGCTTGCTTTACCCTTGTGAAACAACAATTTTTACATATATCTGGAGTGCAGATTGACAAGGGTGGCCAGTGTTTCCTAACCCCAAAGCACAGGATTGAGTGATCAAGACTTAAAAATATTTTCGTATTTTTGTCTAGAAATGTAAACATGTAAAACATGGATTTGATTTTGCATTTGTAACTGTATTCCTGTTTCACCCTCATTTAATAACATTTTGGTGGAAATGTATGTGTGTGTGGGAGAACACAGAAGACTAAACTTAAGAATGTGCAGCAAACTGTTTCAGTAAAAATATCTGTCTTTTCATTTTTAATTAAAAGCATGTTTGTAAAAAATGTATTACTTTTAGTTGCTGTAATTTGTGATTTCGCAGTCTACTTATCCAGCTTACGTTCTTATTAATAATGAGGAAAGGCTGCCCTGCTCTTAAGCTTGATTAGGTTTGAAATGATTTAACTATACCTTTCACTTGCTACAAGATTTTTTTAATCTGTTAGAATTTATTTTCAGTATTTTAATGTATTAGTCACAATGAGTACATTCTGTTTCTTGGCATTGAAATCAAATTCCTGAAAGTATTGGTTTCATGGTATTTTAGTGCTTTGCGGGGTATTCATGGACTTTTTAATAGGAGCAGCCCGCTCCCCAGCTTCTTTGTTTTCGTATTCAAGTAATAACTTAAGATCTTGACTTACCTGTATTTTGAAGTTGTTCCTGAAGCCTTCTTTGCTCATTTAAAATTATTAGATCTCCATGGATTTTTGTGTAACTGGAAGCTATAGCAGCATGCCATGTGCTTATCCTGGACTCTGTTTCATCATTTATATTCATTCTGTACTCTGTGTTCTGTGGATATTTTTGAAATGTGACATAGCTAATAATCTCCAAATAGTGTAATAGACATCCATTGTGGCCTGTTTAGGATAGAAACTGTATCTGCAGAGGAAAATAAAGTGCTGAAGAATGCTTACTTGAGGAATTGTGTGTTTAGGTCATTCCATTTTCAAACAAGGATATTACTGACTATTGCAGTGGGTTTGAATGCTTTTTCACTTGAAGGAAATAGTTCATAACAGGTTGTTATGACCCCCTAATTTCCCTTATTTGGGTCATAACATAGTAGGTCCTTCTTCTTACTTTGGAGGGACTAGAGAATAATACTCTGGAGGAATGAATTAAGGAAGTGAAGCTCTTTTACAAAAGAAGGAATTGCAGCAAGGAAGAGATATATACACGCGAGAGTGGGGAATCGGGCTGAAGTCATCTGAAAACTTAAAACCACAAACAATTTTGCCGGTTCAATACTACCCCACTCCCCAGATTTAAGGTATACTTGCTGATAATTGGATATACTGCACAAATTTGGAGTATTTGAATCCACTGGCCATGTGCTGGTGTCAACTTGAAAGTTTATTATCCCTTCTTTAAAACTATACTGTCCCTTTTCAAACCAAGTTGATGCAACTGTCAGTATTTGAAGAATGCTGGGTAAAGAAGGATCTCTCTAACTAAAGAATTGTTTCTCTTTGACAGTGCATAATGAATACACATCTGTGAGTATATGTTCCCCTATCTTTAAACATTCCTATTTACAAAACTTAATAATAAAGAACTTACAGAGGAACAAAGCTCTAACTAGCAAGTTGGACAAGAAGCCCAATATTTGTGTCATTTACCAGTTCTCAACCTGAATACTTGCACTCATGCAGATACTCAGTTGTGTAGTTATTTTCCTTGTTACTGATTGCCATTCTGATTCCATGTTCCTGACTTTTATTCATAGGTTGTAGTGACAGTTTTTAAGGAAATGGCAACACTAGGACAAACAGGAGCTTGTGACCAAACATAGACAAAAGACAAAACACCAGAAGCAAAAAGTGCTTTAAGAGTAAGTTGAAGGAATTGAAATCCTTTTGTCCTACATTAGTCTCCCTCCCAAGAAGTTATCCTGTTCTCTGGTCAGATTCTCCTCGTTTAGTATTTTAATTCATACACCAAGTCATTGGACCTGATGACCTGAATTATGGAAGGCTTACTATAAGCATGGCAGAACGGTCTAAGACATGAAATAACATATCATAAATATGTAAGAGCTAACTGCAGGGTCAGAGAACGTATAGCTAAATGACCATTGTTCCAAGAATACTCTATTCCATTTAGTGTTCCAAGAATATCACTATGTAATCATTCTGAATAAAGATTATTTGAAGAAATTCTGCGGGGATGCAATATCAAAATGTGAATAAATCACAACATTAAAGCCACAGTAATATGTTAAAAAAAATTAAATTAAAGTCTTAGTTCCAACCAATTCCTGTGGAGGTGGAAGTAGTAGGGAAGATGGCCATGTTAATGCAGTAAAAGAGAATGGTAGTGCATTACTTAAAATGGCATTGTGAAGAGAAGCAATCCCAACTCTGGTTCATTCTCTGTCTCTTCCTCTCTCTCATAAATAATATGACTTGTTCATATTGTTCCGTGTTTCCTTGCAAGAACATATTTACCTTGGCTTACTTACTTTCCAATAAAAGTTAATAAAAAACATTAACGTGAGTACTGTTAACACTGCTGTGATCAGGCCTTTGGTCTCATGATAATTTGTTTCAGTAGAAGCTGTGTATAACTAAAAGCTGATCCATAATTCTGGTAAATTCCAATAGATTGTTCAATTAGTAAAATCAATATAAACTAGGGTAAGCTACGTAATGATTTCCTTTGTGCCATACTGATTTCAGTGTGACCCTAAAAAGGAGAGCATTACTTTCCTGAATCATGAAAAAAATGTATGTACCAGTAAGAGATTACAAGATGTGACTAACTGTAAGGTACGGAAATACTGCTATTCCCATTTTATTAAGGGGATCAAAGTTTTTCTTATGTTTAAGTGATTCTTCTCATATTTAATTCTTGCACCACTGAGAAGAGTCTGGCTAAGGCTTTGCTACTTCCCCTTCACCCCTCCACCACCCCCACCCCCCCCCCCCCCCCCCACTCAGTTAGATATTTGTACACTGTGGTAAGAATCCTCTTGCCGAAACAGTCCTAGCTTTCTCAGCCTCTCTGTTTATGAACTTTGTGGCCCTTTACTGGGCTTACTCCAGTATGCCCATTTCTCTCTTGTAAGAAGGGAGCCATGAACTGGTCAGGGTGCTGCAGTTACGTCTCAACAGGGCTGAGTAGAGAGTGAGAATTGCATTATCTGGTAAGGAAATTCAGATTGTTTGTTAACTAGTCAATCAAATACAGGAAACTTTGGTCAGGAGTCTGAAAAATGATGACTGAAAATTATAAGTAGTAATGTTAGCTGGTAATTTTATGGAGAAGAAAAGCTTTGAAAATAGATTTGCTTAAATAGTAGCAGTTGTCCCCCAGTGCCAATTGATAAAAACAGGGAGCAGCTCCTAAAAGGAAAGGTTAAGGTTTAATACTTTGAGCTAAGCCAATTTTAAAGTAACTGAATGAAAAGATACCATCTAGTAAGTTATCACTAGTAAAACCCCCCAAAAAACTGCGGGGAACATGAACCTCGGCTTAAGTTGTGTTTTCAGTCAACTCACCAAAAAAGATTTGTTAATTTCTAGTTGAAACTCAGAGCATGCACAGAGTTCTCAAATGTTCTCAACTGATGCAGCAACCATCAACTAATATTCAACAAAATATTCATCTTGGTGTATTGAATGCAAATGTAAAACAGGCATTAAGTGGCATGAAGGAATATTGAAATATTGTAAGAATTTGTTTCTTTTTATAATAACTTCCCCTTTCTCCCCCAGGCTGCTTAAATAAAATAAAATTTGTATAGGAGCCTTCAGTGATTCGAGATTCATCTGTTTCTCTCCTGATAACATAATGAGCTCACTTGTTTAAATTCTCTTTATTAAAGATTTTATGCAGGCACATAGAGTCATTAAAATACGTGCAAGAATTTGTACCCATATGGTTTGCATCTACATTTAACGCAATTAAAACTATTCTAACAAAAGGAATATCAGTTTTGCGTCCCAATCCTGCAATTAAAATTTTCCAGGAAAAGCAGTGTCATTTTTCTGACTGAATCCTGCAAGTGGAACAGCAGAGAAATATCTTGTCCTTGCGTTAGTAAGGGGAGCTGCGATTGAACAATTGCATTCAGGTGTGGAGTCAGTTTGGAGAAAGGAGTTTGCATGGTGGAGACCTGATGTCAAGCTTATTATGTAAGCGGATTGACTGTGCTTTAGGGGGTTTATGTCTGAGAATTAGTCATGCAGGCCAGTTATACCAGCTGATTTCACTCTTTAGTTTAATTTTTAAAGATTTAAACCTTTGTTTTCCTACTAAGTTTATCTGAAATATTTTAAACTTGGAAAAAAAAAAAATCAGACTTCTCTTTCCCCTTTTCTTCTCCCCATTGTTTGTCTAACTTATCTAGTCCTGTTCCAGGAATAAATTTTGGTGAATATAAAATATTAGTATTCATGCACGTATGTGCGTCTTAAACAGCAGTAGTTCTGATCACAACTTAAATTTTAAATTTGGGCAGCTCTTAGTATTTAAGAAAGTGGAGGCTGAGGAGTGTTACGTCAGTGTTGACTGCCATGTAACATTTTTAATGGAGTACACTGAATGACAGAAAAATCTAATACATATGGACAATACAAAATGATATTATTGTCATTGTTGTGCAACTATGGTGATTTCTTATGGTGGTGTACATTCTGCTGAAGATTGTTTCTGGATGCTTAGATTCCACATGGCAATTGTAGACCTACTTCTGTAAGTGCTACCAGGGATGAAGCTCCTTGATAACTGTTACTGGACCTTATCTTTAGAATTTTAGTTGTGGAAGTTGTGCTAATACAGGTCAAAAATACAACTTCTTAGATCACCAGAGCACAGGGTTTGATGAAGGTGGCTGGATATTGCCAGTAAAGTTTGCCTAACACTTGAAATGTGAGACATTTGAAAATGAAAAGCTGTCTTGGCATTCTTCTGAAGGAAGTGATGACCTCTTTCTCCAGGAACTTGGTTGCCTTGTCGCCTTTGCCAGACTTGTCCCTGCTGCTAGATCTCAATGTACTGTCACCCGTCCTTCTGTACATAGTCATGAGTGAATTTCTCATTGCAGTGACTCACTGGCTTGGTTATTGCCCAGTCTGCCTTCTGCTCTCCTCCTCCTCCTCTTTCCTGAGTGGTTTCCTATTTTGTAGGGTGCAGATGTGCTGAAATTTCTCAGCCATCTAACTTCTAATGCAAAGATGCGTATTTGCTGTGGATGCCAGCGAGAGATGTAATCTGTGCTGTCATAAGTAGTTATTAGCACTGCCTTGTGTCCTGAACATCTACAGTAGCAGCAACCTCAGCACAGATCTCAGACGTTGTCTGGGTCCTTTTTGTGTGTGCTTCACTAGTTTCCTTTTTAGTATCCTTTGCAGTTGTTGAGATGGAGATTAAATTTACATTGTCTCTATGATCATAGAGACATTAACATTGTCTCTATGATCAGCTATAAACAAATTTCCCTGCTAGTCACTTAGACTTTATTTCTCTCATGGGCCTCTTTTTATGTCCATAAAAACATCATTATCAATTTCTAGTTTTAATTTCCTTTTAATTTTCCTATCTTTGCTTGGCTACACTGCACACACCTGTAGGTACCTAATTTAATGCAGGAATGAAGAGTAGCGCCTTACTTGTCCTCTATGCGTAGCATAAAAGTTCTTCAAGTGAACTTCAGAGTCTTTCATGCTTTTTATTCAGTCATAGCAAACAATATTCAGGCTCTTTGGCTTCAGGCATTTTTGTTATTTGCTTCTATACAAAGCTGGGCAGCAAGGATCCTATAAAGTAGATTGGTCGAGGCCTGTAGTTGATGCTGTTTCCATAATGGATGCTGCTGCCTTCCCAGCATGTGAATCATATATCTTCCTCTCTTGGTTTACAGTTTACCTATTTGGGATAGGCATAGCTATGTTTGCTGATGTCACAGGCAATTATGGAACAACACTGCTCTTCTCAGAAAACAGCAGGGAGTTGCATCATTTCCAAGATACACAGTACCCCATGCTCAATAACCTTCACTTTGCTTCACTGTGTTAATGAAGACAGGGCTTTCTTGGCTTCATCAGGTTCCTAGTGCAGTTCTGCTCATTGAACTTATGTGTATTTATAACTTCCTAGTCTTTTGTCAGAGGACCTCTTCATCAATCTCAGCATGAGACTGCAGATCTCCTTCAGGTACCTCTGTTGCCATATCTTTCTCTGGAGCTTAAGAATATAAAAATGGTCATGCTGAGCCAGATGGAAGGTCTATCTGGCTCAGTATCTTGTCTCTCTGATACTGATCAAAAGCTTAGGAAAATGTGTGATAGTGGGGCAGCTGCACAATGACAGAACCCCTGGGTACTCTGAGAAACTCACAGTTCATGACTTTAGGACTTTCTGTTCCAGAAAGAGCGATATTGAATTTGGAACCTTTGATACCTTTCACTTCCCTGAACATGTCCACATATTTGTTGAACTCAAGCAAACTTTAACATGCACCTGAGTTCCATAGCTTGCCAATATACTGTGTGAAGAACTATGCCTTTTTGTTTGTTTTAAACCTGGCTGCAGCTGTCTTCATTTAATACCACTGTCCTTAGTACTATGTTGAGAAAGACAGTGAACAGTAATTTCCCTATTCATTCTCCTGATATCCGTCATGTTTTTATAGACTTCTGATATAATTACCTCATACAATGGATATTTTTGTTCTCTAACCCTTTTCCATTTCAGCTATATCCTTTTTGGCCACTAGCCAATTACACTTGGTATTCAAGTTGCAGGTCAACTTAAGGTACATGCAGTAGGCATAATGATATCTTTGTTTTGGTCCCTGTCCGTTTTCTAATTTGTAGTGTTCTTGTTTGCGTTTTCCCCCACAGTTACTGAACTTTGTTATGACATTTTCATGGAATTTTTAACCAAAACTTGAACACCACTGCTAAGTGGTGGTGCTCAGACAGTTTCACTATATATATATGTGAAACTAGTATTGTTTTTCCCTTTCGTGCATCTGTTTGCAGCTTTCCCACTGAATTTAACCCAACATTTTATCATTCTTAACACAGTGTGCTAACAGCCTTCTGCAGCTCTTCATATTCAAACTTTATGAATCTAATCAGGAAATTATCTGTTATTAGGGAACTTTGTCACCTCACTGCATGTCCAGAATTATCTATACATTTTTCACCAGTGCAGATCTCACCAGAATTCCAGGGATGACTTCTGCAGTGGTATCTTCCCTATGCCAAAATACAATTTTCCTACGGCTTCTGCTTTCTACATTTTGTTATTTCTTAGCCTAGCAAAGAGTTTATCCTATTGCTGCATAGGTTCTTTCGGTTGTCTTTGGTGGAGACTCATTCCGAAAACCTTTTGGCAGTCAAAGTAGATTTTTTTAAACAATTTCATTTATTCACAGGCTTCTTTACTCCTTCAAGGAATTACAGTAGATATATGAGTCATGATTCTACAGGATCAATTGTTTTCCAGTACTTACTCATGTGTCCTGTAATTTTCTTCTTTATAATAATTTCTCTAAATCTGCACATTACCAGCAACAGGCATTCTGGTTGATCGTTTACAAACTCTGTTTGGAAATCTGTTTAGAAGTTGGCATCATATGGATGGTCTTCCAGTTCAGAGATGAGTGCAAGTAATCCAGTTCAAAGGTACCAGAAGTGATTTCAAGGATGTTACACACCACATTCAGTGTCTCACCTGTAGAATTTGGGGTTACAAACTGTGTTTTGTTAACTAAAATATCTTGAGATTTATTCTGTTGGAAAGATATGTAAATTTAATACCTCTTTACTTCTGGGCTGGCTGGATGTCCACAGAAACGTAATGCAGCATAACAAAAACAAGTTTAAATGTAAGCTGTACAGGGTGTTAATGCAGTTTCAGTCTTTAGAGGTCTTATAAAAGCATTGGGCCTTTTTATTTGAAGGGTAGACAAAGGTTCAGGGGAAATTTCAGTTCTGTTCTTCTGATTTCCTATTATTGCTTGTAGCCTCTCGTTGACTTTTCTACACCCTGTTCCGCTTTAAAATATGCTAATTCTGTTTCAAAGCAGAGGAAAGCTCTTATGATATGCACTTTTTAAAGTGTTTTGTTGTAGCCCATGGTAATGCTAGTTAAAAATATAAATTATCTGGAATCCTATCTAACTGCTGTCCTGCTGGATTCCAGTTGACTAAACAGGAGTTACTCAAGGTGCAAGTTAATGTAGGATTTCACATAGCTTTTGGGGAGTCTGTTGTGACCCAGTCTATATAGCATTTCACCACTTGGAAATTGATTTGCAATCCTGATGGACTAGAAACCTTCTTCCTCAGCTTTTTGAATTCTGCCCTGTTTACATCAAGGGTTGAAACTATACTAGACCATACCTGTTTCAAAGAAAATTATCAGATGTAACTTTTCTAAGTATTGGTGTTCCTTTGTTTTTTATGTGTACATATTTATGACTTAAGTAGCACATCAAGGTGACAGGAAAGCAGTGAATTTCAATTCACTTCTTTTACCCTTTCTTTTTTTTTTCTTTTTTTCAGGCAGACCAACTCCTAGAGCTTTAGTGTGTTAGATGAGATCTGTGGTTCCCATATATACATATATGTATATATATTAGACCTGATCGTACGCTAACTTGAGGACCAAAAGCCCTGTGTAACTTGCTGGGATAAGCATGGTTTAAAGTACATTAGCTGGCCTTGTTCTGTTTACAGTCCTTTGCCTTCAGAAATTTTCTACTTGAAAACAATTCTTGGTAAAGTTAAAGAAAAGAATAAGGAGGCTTGAAATAACAAGACAAGCTCCTTAAAAAAATCCCAAACACTCCCTCCCCAAGAACCCAGACATTTCTGTGTCCAAAGATGCAGAATAACACTTAACCAGTGATGTTATTTACTCTCTTGTGTACAATATTTTGAGAGGAATTAAGCAATCAGTACACTATTCTGACGAACAACCTGTAAGTACAATTAAAATTCCTGGGAGAACAGGACTCACATTAGTCCAGTTCTACATTACAGAAGATTTATTAGCGTATGTTGGCACAAACTTCTAATATAGTTACAGAGTGTACAAATATAAAATATCTCAAACAATACTGCTTATATGGACTTGGCATGCAATATAAGCTTCAGTGGATTACATCTTTTCCTAGTATAACTACGTCATAGCAAATTATCCTTATCAACTAGTATTGTAAATTGCCATGTAATTTCTTAAAACAAATACTGTATGTCAGAGAAAGTATATGTAACAGCTTCACGTTACAGGAGTTTCAGAATATATGAAAAGCAACAATCAGGATGGTACTTTTTCTAATTTTTTATGACTTTATTGGTGCTTGTTTATCTCTGTGCTTTCTAATGCTTTTCATGCTCTTACATCAACCTATGTCTGGATTAAACTTCTTTTACCCTTAAATTAAATAAGTCTTTGGTTCAGCCTTCTCTCTGTGCCATTCCTGTCACTTCCTTTTTCCCATCAGGTGCAAAGCTCCTAATCTCCTGCATTGTCTGGTCTTCCTTTTATTTTCTTGATGTTTCTGAAATGTTACTGGTCTCAAAGAACCTGGAGGTTGTCTAATTATCTCCAGTGTTCCCTCCAGCCCACAGAAGTTTGTTCCCTTGTTTATTAACACTGCCTCCTCTATGGTGCTTTCTGTGGAGACTGTTAGCCTCCAACATTATCCCCTCTGAATTTGTGTCAAAGAATTTGGTACTCCTGCGCTCTTGTGCTTAAGCAATGACTGCTCCTAGATCTTAATTAATATTTTTTTAAACAATAAAATTTCCTTCTGCCTGCCTTTCTAACTTTTTTTTTTATGGTCTGCAGGCACACAACTCTACCTTTTCCCATCTCTCTGTCTGACTTTGGCTTGCAACTTTCTTCCATTCATAATTTTTCACCCTTCAGTTTCCATATGGGTAACCATCCAACTTTGTAGATGCCCTGGTGCTGATGTTTCTTATTTGAATTATAGTCCATGTGCCAGATCAGCTACACACTTGTGTTGGTCTTCTTAAAGCACTCTCTTCTTTGAGTTCCTTTTCTGGCATAACTATTTGAACTTTTTCAACATTTTTATTCTCTCTCTCTCTCCAAGATTGGAACTTTTAAAAACCTCTGTTTTGTTGATTGTCATGACTCGTCGTCTGCTTATCTTTCCTTTATTGCTCTGTACGTCCCTTTCCGCTATCAGCTGATCAGGTCCCTTTAGGCTCTGTTTTTTTGTTCTTCTCATATACTTCCGAACCCTTCTGAAAATTCATGGTCCTGGCTGACTCCCAGTATCCACCTTCTCAGTTCCTAATGCCATCTGCCATGCTTTAGAGATACTACTGACTATCTCTTGTGAAAATCTTTTGTTTCTGCTGACTTTCTGTATTTCTTAATCTCTGTGATTTTTGTCATCTGTTATATTTGCTTGCAGTTTTGCCAGTTCTGTTTTTTTTTATTAACCCTATAACCCTCCATTCCGCTTATCTGTTCGCCCCTCTCTCCATGTGAGCTTCTTAAGACTGACTAACCAACTGAGGTCAAAATTCAAGCTTCATTCTTGTTTACTGAAAAAGACGTTTATTTTTGTAGTCTTTGAATTTGAACCTTTTTGAACTAACTTATCCCTGTCCCTATCCTCCTTCTGACCTTCTGATGTTCTTTTTTTTTTAATCTCTGTTTCTCTCCTTGAATTCCTTCCCATACACAAGAAATATGTCTGAAGCTCTTCATATTAAAAAATACAACACAAAACAACCCTCAACTTCAGAAATTTTTATTCACCAGATTGATGCCTTATACCTAGACCTCCTTCATCTCCTAATCCCCTTAATACGCTTTGTACAATTGTTTTCATTTCTTGTCTTCCAGTGCCTTTCTAGAACTGCTCACTTCTGGTTTCTGTCTTTTGTACTGAAATTTATCTCACTGATGTTCCACTTGACTTCTTCCTGGAGAAACTCCAGGCTAGTCCTGTATTCTCCTCCACTCCATCTGTCATCTCTCTGCAATGCTATTTTATAGTCTTTGCTAAATTTTGTTGTTCTTTGGCATTTGTCTTTTTATCCTTGTTGATTCTCTGTCTTTCCAGACTCAGTTTCTTATTGGATGGATCTTCCTCTCTCCCTTGTCCTTTTTCTGTAAATGTGTGTTTAGATCTCTCAGGAGTCCATCCTGAACCTTTGCATCTTCCTCCACGTCTTACTTCAGATAATGTAGCTATAAGTGTAATCTTTATGAAGGCATCGCTGTTTTATTTTTAGTGGTCTTCCCCTACTCCGGTTAAACTCTACCTATCAGAAGATTTTCTTGGTCTTCCGTAGTCACCCGAATATAATCATGTCAGAAAGAATTCCTGGTTTTCTTTTCTTTCCTCTTCTTGCACTAAGCAGCTCTAAGATCTGACAGTTTCTGTTTGTCCATGTAACTGTAAATCAGATTGAAGGCGTGCTCATCTCAGCACCATAACTGTTATGATCTCATCTCCCTGTCTGACTTTAATACTTACAGCTTTACTTCACTTGATTACTGGTGTTAGTATCATCTTGGCTTATCACTCTGACTACATCACTTGCTTTTTGATGTCTGTTTACTCATCTTTTCAAATAGCAACCTCTAGTCTTTCTTTTAAAAGCTTTACAACTTGCCTTCTCCTTTCCCTTCCAAGAGAGGGATTTGGCAGCAAAATTGAATTTTGTGTTTGCTCTACTGCTAATATTGGTTTTGATTTCATTTTACAGTCATTAGTTGTCTTTCTCTTATTATGCCCGGTCTTTCTTGAAGATCCTTCTCGAAACTCCTTCTGTTATCCATACAGTTCAGTATAACCTGTTAACAACTGTGCAGATGCGTTAATTGTGTGCATCTTATTATACTTAGCTTGAGGTATTTATTTTTAAATTTAAATTTATTAAAATTTGGATAGATGAAATGCTCAGGGATATGTTTTTTTTGTATTGGACAGAATGGTTGGACTTGATCTCAAAGGTCTTTTCCAACCAAGCAGTTCTATGATTCTGTGATATTTAATAGCAATGCTAGTTAAAGAAAAGGTAGGCAGAATTTGCAGGTTTAAGGAAGGATGTTTGTAAGACCAAATACAGATCAGCAGATTATTGTTATTTGTTTAGTACCTAAGCTGAGATCATGCCAAGAAGAAGAGCCTATTGTACTAAGCCTGGTACAACCTCATGGTAAATGTAAGACTGTGCTAAGTAGCTTGCAGGATAAGGTTTAAATGCTAGGAGTTTGCTTTTCTGTATTTTCATTACAAAACCCCCCCATTCTTTAATAAAAGCACTTAGTGTTGTCTTGGCAAGGAAGGATATGAGGAACACTTGCTAGATATTAGTTTTCATCATGGTATTTCTAATTGTTATCACTTTAGACCTATGTAGTGAAATACAAGTAATGATATGTAATTCAGAAATTTATTTACTTACATTGTGCCAGTAAAACTTGATATCTGGCTATTTCTGCCATTTTCTCAAAATGCTGAATGCTGGGGACATTTACATCAAGGAAATGGAGTTTGAAAGGTGAAATTTAATACATTACTAGTTATCTGTCAGCTTCACCTCTGTGCCTGGGAAGATCATGGGGCAGATTCTCCTAGAAGGTAGGCTAAAGCACATGGAAGACAGGGAGATGATTTGCGACAGCCGATGTGGCTTCACCAAAGGCAAGTCCTGCCTGACCAACCTAGTGGCTTTCTACGATGGGGTGACAACATCTGTGGATGCGGGAAAAGCAATGGATGTAATCCGTCTGGACTTCTGTAAAACCTTTGACACAGTCCCCCACAGAATCCTTCTCTAAATTGGAGAGATATGGATTTAATAGGTGGACTGTTTGATGGGTAAGGAATTGGTTGGGTGGTCGCATTCAGAGAGTATTGGTCATTGACTCAATGTGCAGATGGAGATCAGATGGAGACACAAGTGGTGTCTTCCAGGGGTCCGTACTGGGACCACTGCTGTTTAATGTTTTCATTGATGATATAGACAAAGAGATCGAGTGCACCCTCAGCAAGTTTGTGGATGGCACCAGGCTGAGTGGGGCAGTGGTCACATCAGAAGGACAGGATGTCATCCAGAGGGACCTGGACAAGCTGGGGAAGTGGGCCTGTGTGAACGTCGTGAGATTCAACAAGGCCAAGTGCGAGATCCTACACCTGGGTCTGGGCAATCTGCAGTTTCAATACAGGATGGGGGTGACGTGATTGAGAGCAGCCCTGCAGAGAAGGCCTTGGGGGTGTTGGTTGATAAAAAGCTCGACATGAGCCAGCAATGAGTGCTCACAGCCCAGAAGGCCAACCGTGTCCTGGGCTGCATCAAAAGCAGCGTGGCCAGCAGGTTGAGGGAGGGGATTCTGCCCCTCTACTCTTATGAGACCTCACCTGGAGTATTGTGTCCAGTTCTGGAATCCCCAATGTAAGAAGGATATGTAAGAGGGTCCAGAGGAGGGCTACGAAGATGATCGGAGGGCTGCGAAGATGATCTGAGGGCTGAAGCACCTCTGCTACAAAGATACACTGAGAGAATTGGGGTTGTTCAGCCTGGAGAAGTGAAGGCTCCAGGGAGACCTTATAGCAGCCTTCCAGTACCTGAAGGGGGCCAACAAGAAAGCTGGGGAGGGAGTTTTAACAAGCGCAAGTAGTGACAGAATGAGGGGGAATGGCTTTAAACTGGAAGGGACAACATTTAGATTAGACATTAGGAAGAAATTCTTCATGCTGAGGGTGGTGAGACACTGGCACAGGTTGTCCAGGGAAGCTGGGGATGTCCCCTCCCTGGAAGTGTTCAAGGCCAGGTTGAGTGGGGCCTTGAGCAGCCTGGTCGAGTGGGAGATGCAGGGAGGTGGAACTAGATGATCTTTGGAGTCCCTTCCAACCCAAATCATGCTATGATTCTGTGATCTAGTAAACAGGTAAATACTATGCCTCTGGGAAGTGTTGAAAAATATTTTGCTTTGGAAAAGTTTCCCTGCCAAAACAGGAATGCTGTCCTTACAGCCTGTTTCAAATATCATTGTCAAATCTTTTGACTAGTATAGAACTGCAAGGACTTGGAAGTGGGGGAAGCAATTTGTATGAGTCTAATTTTTAGATCTCTGAGAGGCAGGAAGACCAATTGAACTACTGTTTATAGTTCCTATTTACCTTTGAGCCTTTGGTAGCACAATTGCTGAACATGTATCTTGTGTGTTTGTGATGTCTAGACTTTTAAACTATACAAATATCCTGTTATCTGGTCCATTGTCATGACCCCTTTGCCAATGTATTTTGAGTGAGTCTTTGATATGAAAATTCTCTTTGCAGTGCAATATTTCATTCTCTGGGCAGAAGTGATGCACAAGGAACTTAAAACTTGTTATCTGAAATCTGTTTATTTGAACTGTTGTTTCTGAGGACACATTATCAATTTTGTTAATGCACTAATTTATCTTCTGCCTTTCACCCCCCCACACTTTTGCACTGATAACTGCTTTTCTTAATCCCTGTGTGAATTAATTATGCTACCTGAACTTTGAGATCGCAGATCATATCATATCGTCAGTGGCTTAAAGGACACAATTATTTTTTATCTTTTTTGTAAATAGCGTGGCTCCAAACTGTTTTCTCTGGAATTGCCTTCACTGTGGCTTCCTGGTGATATGAGACAGACGAATAGTAACAGCAAAGATAATCATAATGTCATTGTCTGTAATGAGATGGAGAGTTTTCCTTGTCTTATGCTGTGACTATATAGAGACAGTGCAAAGGGTCTTTTAATTTCCATTAGGGTAACTATTTGCATGCAGGACAACATTTCTGGGTGATACAAATCTTTGTTTTTCAGTCAAATTAATTACAACTACCTTCATAATAAAATCACTCATGACAACAAAATCGCTTAATGTCAACCTAAATCCTTAGAGATGAGAAGTACTGGGTAATTTGTTTTGGATTTTCTGCTGAAGTGACTCCTTGAAGACACAGAACTCTTCAGACTAAACTCTACATTTGAAGTTATAGGTATTGGCCAAGAAAGACTTCTCAGTTTTCTTCAAGGAAGTTATTTCAAAGTTTCAGTTTTAAAAAAACAAACAAACCAAACACAATCTTCTTTTTATCTTCTGGAGAATAATACATCATATAGAAGACAACTCTTAAGGACCTCAAGAAATCCAATTTAATCTTTGGGCATGCCATAGAAAATTTTATGGTATTCTAAGTTATTTTTTTCTGGACAATGGATTTCAAAAGGGCCATACTCTTTATTAACATTTCAGTTAGATTTTTTTTCTGTCAGGGTGTCTTCACTGTTAGTAGAGCAACAATATTACTATGATTGGCTACCTTATTTAGAAGGTTAGCAATGAGTTTGGCTATGAGGAAGTGATCACACTCAATCAAACTAACAGTACATCTCTGTCTATCCTGTCTCTCCACATAGTCCTAATCAAACTCTCCTAAGTCTCAAAAATTTTCAGCCCTTCTTCAGTGACAGTCAGTCTAACTAAGATCTTGCTTGTCCGGTGGAAATGCTTATCTCTTAATCATTAGAAAAGTTAATGGTGATATCATATCTAGTTAAGGCAATTTCAGTTAGGTGCCAAAAATTTATGGAATTAATCTGAGTTTTAGAATATCTGTGTCCTGGAACATCCTCCCTGGGGACTTGATTAATCACTGGATTGTGCTTGTAGAGAGTGTTTGTCAGATACAACTGAAAAGTGAGGGTAGGTCTGAGAAACATAAGAATTGCTGAACGCTACATTGGTGTTTCTGGGAGAGGAAGTTAATTTATTGTTGATCATATTGGCTTGCAATATCAAAGAAAAATGTGATGTTTTGAACTATGGTTGGCATGCATTTGTATGTAAAAGAGACAGACTCCAGGCTACATCATATTTGTGGCTGTAAAGGAAGAGGAAAAAGTCCTCTTTTCTGTGTTGTAGCTGCTGTTAAAGGTCTAGAGAAGTTGGTTGTGACCTCTTTTCTTCTTCATATTTACTACTTCCACATGAGTAGCTGCTGCAAGAAGATTGCCTTCTATGATTCTTCTCTCTGACCTTTCTTCTCGTATTTTCTAAGGCTAAAAGCAGATGGTCTGAGATCAGAAGTGTATCCAAACTAAAACCCAATGTATCCTGCTGATGTTGAAGAAACTGGCAATTAACATAAATTACTTCTTTCCGTTTACTGCCTAGCAGCTAATATCCTATTGCATAGTAGGCTAACCTCAGCACGTTTAACTTCTAACTATACCTAAAATAATGCTGTTATCCTGGATCTCTCTTCGCCTGGTACTTGGCCAAGAGAGAGCCCAGACAGGCTGAAAGTAAATCTCATTTGGGATTTGGATAAAGTCTCTCATCCATCCTCATGTTGTTGGACTTCTCCATACTACTTGACATAGCCATTTCTGTGAAGTGAGAAAAGAGGATTTCAGTTAATGGACTGTACTAAAATGACACAAGACATTTGAATAATAACCACAGAAGAAAAAATAACCATGCCTCAGATTGAAATCTGTTCTCACCTCCATAACTTTTAGGTATTTGACAGTGTAGTGAAGAAAAATATGAAGCAAAGGAAATAAAATTTCAGTCATACAGATGTGACCCAACTTCTGCATCACTTAACTACAGCAAGGAGCACTGTCTTTGCATACAAAACATGGCAAGCACAGCTTCAATTAAATGCAAGTGGTTAAAACAGGCACTAGAATCCAGAAAGAATTTTAACAGTTCATTATTTTGTTATTATATCCAATGCTTCATCAGGTTTATAAAGCGTTTTGAGTGGGAACCTTGGTTTTGTTTTTTTAATGCCTTCCCTCTCTCTCTTGTTTTGTTGCTGCCTCTGTTAGTGCAAGACAGTTCTATCCTGGTGGGAGAGCGCAGACAAGGGGAAGTGGGGCATCTAGGAACTGCAACAAATTAAGTTGCTATTTTGCCTTGATTTTTCTGTCTTATCTTCTTTAAATAGAAATCTTGTCTGAAGTTGGATAGGTTTATGAACAGAGGATGTAACATATTTGCCTTGCAAATACAAGAAATATATCATTTCTATCTAAAATGGCTATTCTAAGAAAGAATGTTCCTTATCAAATGATAAGGAATTATTTTAGTGATTACGCATTCATTTATGCATCAGTTCATAGTGGCTGTATTGTGCTCAATGGTATAGAACCAACAGAGTGTGCTTCAATGTAAATAAATACAGAAATAACATATATAAGTGAGCATTTACTTGTCTGTAAATCTGCTTTGTTTTAGTCATGTGTGCATTTTCTGCTCGTGTTTCATCTCATTAGATTTATAACAATAGTATGTGCTTAGATTTAACGTATGTCGTGATTATCGTGTTTATATGTTACAGGAATTGCATTATTATATTAAATGTGTGCTCAGTCTCAGGCCAGTAGAAAATCAGTCTTTGGAGCCAGTGCTGATTAGTGCAATTTTTAGCAGTGTTGTAGAAGATGGCATTTTTGTATTGAGTCATGCAAATAATATCTTGACTTTAGCTATAAAAAAGAATGAATAGGGAAAAAGGGACAGGAAAGGATGCTTTTGTGCATATGACATGCAGCCCTGGGGAAGATGCAATTCTGGAATGAAAACTGATTGCTTTCTAGTTTGTTGCACAGCCTGAACTATGTGGAGAAGAGCTGACCAAAAGAAACGTGCTTTAGTATTAACTAGCAGCGATTACTGTGGAAAGCTGCCACAAAAATAGTACAATTAAAGGGACACTTTTAAAAAGAATTCTTCAGACCTTAAGAACAGACCTTATTGCATTAGAAATGTGTTTTGATAGGTCTTCTTTGATAGGTGGATAGAGGGGAAAAGGATGATACAGTGTAGGTAGTAGAATGGAAAAGGAATTCTGTTTCATCAGAAAGATAAAATCCGTTGTACTTTCCACATGATTACATGTAATATAAGCAATTAAATAAGGGTTCTCCTGCCCCCTCTTTTCTTCAGAGAGAGAAAATAATTGTTGTATCTAAATTATGGGCGTACATATTGTACATTATATCAGTTGTGTGCAACTGTGTCTGCTCAAGGGCAGTTTAAAGGACAAGGCTGAACATGGCAGTCACCAGTGATTTGCTTCCTACAACAGGCAGGCATTCATTTACATATAACAGCTCTGTAGCCTTTTATGTTAATTGTCTTTACAAGGTATTTCCAATATGCTCTTGGCAGCTCCTGAGTTCAAATAACTCACTTCTCTATTTTTGTTAATGCCATCGTTATGAAATGTCAAGCTGAATATGACCAAAATGATCATAAAAATACAAATGTTATATAATGGGTCTGTGAATTAAATACAACTCAAAGTGATAATACTGGAATATCTTCACACTGAGAAGGCAGTTGTGTATATCTGACCTCTGGATAAATGTTTAGAATTTCATTGCAGACCATTTGAGTATACCTGTAACTTCATGATAGGATATATAAACTGAAATGAATATATTACAGAGTTGAATCTTTTAAGTGTATGTAATTACTGTTAGCTTAAAATAACTAAAATAATTTTATATTACAACTTTCTATTGTTTTAAGAATGCAATATTTAATATATGCTGATAGGCGTTCTTTAGTTCCAGATGGCATTTGAGAATTATGTAGGTTGTCTAATCATTAATAAATGGCTTATATGAAGAAGTAGTTAATACCATGATTATTTTCCTTATGAGTCAGCAAGTGTGTCATATGCATAATTTCTAGTGCGGGAAAAAATCAAAATGGCTTCTGCTCTGCTATATATTTTACAGAAGGGAAGATGCTGAAAAAGGGTTCTTTTTCATTATGTTGTGATTTGTGCCGTAGGTGTATTAAGGATGTAATTAAATAAGGAAAAGATTTTAACCGAAAATTTAAAAACCCTGAAGAAATTTTTGGAATATTAATACTCTTTGAAGCTGATTTTTGCATTGTGTTTTAAAGGAAAACCATCATCCAATTTATTGAAAACACTGACCAAATATTAGAGACAGAAAATAAACATAGTCAAGTATAAGAAAAATAGGTAGAGAAAAGGATTAAGAAAAGAAATAATTCCTAGTTTTCTGTGTAAAATGAAAATGTTAGTATTATCCGTTTTCACTTTTCTGTTCAAAATATATTAGCCCCAAATATCATAGCAGCGGAGCAAAGTATCTGCCTGCCAAGGGAATGACAGCGAGACCTATTCATTGCAACTACTTAGTAATTTCCTATAGTAATATTTTCCTATTTCCTAATGCATATTTATTGCTATATTATTATTTCATTTACTGCAGTGAAGAGCATCTGATCTTCAGTAAATGTTTGTGCGGTATTCAGGTAGCTTGTATGATATATGCAACAGTTGCTTTTAAGATTATGTATTGTTTTTTCCTTTTTTAGTAAATACATGTAATAAATGTATAGATAACTTCAAGTCTATGTATTTTTACCTAGATTTTAATCTACTTTCTTGTCATCCAAAATGTGAATATGTCCTAATTCCATCACCCAGAAATATCCTGAAGTTCTGCAAGTGTAGGTGTCTATGTCAGCATATGCATTTTTAAAAATGTGTCATATGACTTTGTCATATGACTTGTATGGATCCACCTTTGAAAGGAGTTACTTTTGTTTTCTTTGTATCTGATCATCTACCCTGTAATGAAAGCATAGGCAGTTTATAAGCACGATAACAGAAACCACCTGAAAACATCTACCATAAAATGATGTTTCTCAGCTTTTCTAAATGTGTAGTTTCTCCATTAATTGAATCGATCTGAGGTGTGGAAGGGTGGTGCACAGTTTGGGGAGGTGACGGGTTTAAGGGCAACTTCTGTGCAACACATTATGGATCACAGTTAGAGCTGTATCATACCTGAAGAGGTCAATTTGGGAAGCTTTCCAGGAGGTTATTTATCTAGCTTTTAGAATATCCTGGGCAGTAGCTTTATCAATACGTAGGTGGAAAGGGCACTTTAGACATTTGTTTTCAGTTTCTAAACCATGGACCGTTTTATTCCTTCTAACCAATGTACAATCCCTGGCAACAGCTGCAGCCTCACTTTATACTCTGATAAGCAGACAGTTGATCTAGGGGTTGAAAATCAGTACTCCTAGCTCTTATGGTGACCTTCTTCCTTCATCATTGCATACCAAAAATTACATGGCAAATGTCTTTGGAGGTGGTTTATTTCCTTTTATTTTATTCAACTTCATGTTTCATTGTGCAGCTGCGCTGCAAGGGATACAGAGGATGACTCTACTGTCTGCTTTTCTATACTTATCACTTTGTTTGAGCTTCTAATATGAAGAGACAAAAATAGTAACAGCTGTATTTATAGGACTCTTTCATTAAAATAGATTTTTTCCTCTGAAATATGTGCAGCAGATGCTGCTGTGTGGTGGAGGTAATTTAAGCATTCATTTGGAAAATGTAAGAGGTGAAATCCTGGACTGAGCAGAGTGGCTGAGCTCTGGTCTCTAAGGAGCTTGTGGTTTCCATGTGAAAACCTCAGTTTTTTCTTACTTTTTTATTCCAGATACATTATTTTTTCTACTGTGTGTTTGCTGATACCTTATTGCTGTAGGGGAATAGCTTTCTGCCAACATTTTAGGTAAACTATTGTGTGGTAACTATAGAAAACCACAAAACATTAACAAATATAATTAAAAAGAGAAATGTTAGATTGGTGATAAATATATGACAAGCTTATTGTGCTTTGATTGCAGCATCATGAAAATGTAATTCCACTAGCTTCTGTAGCATTACTCTTGAATTGAGCAACAGAAAGTGAGCCCAATATATTTAATTTTATGTAAAGGTTGTCCAGCTAAGTTGTCAAAGCTGTGTACTGTAAAACTAGTACAATATATTAATATGTGTTGGTTTGATTTAAAAAAAAAAAAAAGCCTGAATGTTGATTTTTATCAGTCTGTTGTTTCCTATTATCATCTCTTCACATGGGTAAACTGCACACTTTCCTAAATCAAATGACTTCACACTTCCATAGTGTTTTATAGTTCTGAAATGCTATGTGAATATTAGTTATGGCATAGAGCAGCCTAGTGAGGAAGGTAGATAAGTAAGTATTATTATCCCTATTTTACGGATGGGGAAGCTGAGGCACAGAGATTAATTGACTTTCTCAAGGCCACACAGCAAGACTGTGGTAGATCCAGGATTAGCACTCGAGAACTTCCTGGATCCCTCTCCCATGCTTTAAGCAGTAGACCACAGTGTTCACTGGACCCAGCAAGCAACTTACTGCAATAATGGACAGTTCCAAGGACTCCTTTCTGGTCAGTGTGTCCACGCTTTGTTTGCAGACTGCTGCAGTATATCAGTATGGTTTGAATAACATAGTCCTAGCAGATGTAAAATTTCTGACCTTCATCATCTTCAAATGGTGTGAAAGGAAGAAGTGGTAGAATTCTGACATAAACGTGACATGACTATGAAAAACATGAGATTTTCATGCTTTATTCTGATCCTGCTGGAACTGATGGGTAAAACTGCAGTGGATTCATGGCTCTAAGGATGTTAGTGTGGAGGTTGGTAGCTGCTTGGTGTGTTAAAAGGCATCCAGAGCATGAATTCAATCTTTGTGACTGTCTTATAGTTATTCTTGCCTATACTTCCAGTTTCAAACTCTCATTTATTGCAATACTTAAAAATAATAATTCCATAGGTTTTCTGACATACTAATAAAAAGCAGAGCATTTCTAAGTGAATTTAGGTTTGTAGTCCCTAGTTTCCATGGGAAAGTGGGGCGAATCTGCCACTGCTTTTGCTTGTATTGTAGTAGTGCTTACTTCCAGATGAGATTTAGACTTAATTGCACTAAACTACTAGCAATCTGTTCCCCTCTTCTTCTCTCCTTCAAGGAAGCAGTTCAGGAATCACAGACATTACTTCTAGACTAAATGCAGTGTGACTCTTGTACTGGTAAACACAAGGTGACTTTCGTAACACTCTGTGGGAAGTGAGAGTGTTCAGGGCAAGGCCTGTTTAATTGGACTTCACTCAGAGTTTGTCAAGTGAATTGGCAACAACACAATACTCCCAATTAAGTTGTTTTTCCCTGTAATATTAATGGAATAGACCGACTTCTGAGAATGAGGCAAGACTGAGACTTGCTGTGACATTACAGGAAGAGGAGGCAGGGAAGAAAAAGATTTGGCAGAAGCTGAAAATTGAACACATGGGAAAGGAGAAGTCAAAGTGTATGAACATATTTTGATAAATATTAATGAATTGATTTGTATTTAGTTTACTTAGATGATCTGTAAATGCTTTAAACTGTCCAGCAATTTCAAGTTTTCCCCAATATAGAACTTCCCCTAACATTGCTTCCATAAGGCCTTTTTTATAATAAGTGAAATGCTGATGGTTGTCTTATACTAGAATAGCACTGCTTCTGATGTGGCTATAAGACTTGGCCTTCGACATCCTGCATAACCATTGACCCAGGGTCATGGCACCACACCAGCATGACAGGCACGCTCAGTTATTTCCCACTGCTTAAAGTAATGGAGTCATTTTACTGAAGATGATCAAATGGTTTCTGCAAATTTATACTACCCTGATACATGTTAATACATTAATAGTTAATTCTAAATTAGTTAAAAGACAAAACAGTTTCAGTAGAAGGCCTTTTCTTATTGTCAGGTTTTAGTTACGTCGTGTTACCTGGGGAAAGCTCTAATAAAGACACTGTAACACTCTCAGTTTCTCTTTAGCAGCCCAGATGCTTGGTGCTAACACGTTCCTAGGATTTTTCTATATAAGATAGCCTAGGCATGACAGCTATTTTTAAAAAGAGAGGAACCAGAAACGAAAACTTATATCCAGAATGCATGACATCCAGCTTTAGATGTGAATCTTTTTGCCTGGGGCATCTGCTCTTTAAGGAGAGCTGCTCATGTAGTTTAATTTCATGTTATGTTCTTATTGGGTTCTATATATAGATATGCATTTGGCATGTAACGATGATATTCAAGTCCCCTTGCTTCAGACTTCCATTAAATACCAATTTTATATATTGAAATCAAGCAGTTCTAGTTCTGATATCACTTACTGAATTCCTTTTGCTAATGGCAAGTAAATATACATTTGTGATATATTAATTGATGTTTTTGCCTAATTCATCCTTTTTAAATATAGGCTGTATTTAGCAGCTGTTCTTTTTTGTAATTTTTTTTTACAATTGGTAATGTCAAACTGAGAGTGAAGCTCATATTTGTTTTAGCATAGCCTCCAGTGCCCTGTTGTTGAACTGTCAAGAGGTTTCTCTATTTAGGGAAATGTGATTTTTTTTTTTATGTCAGAAGTCACCAAAATCACAATTTTCTGTAGCTTTTTTAGCCTGAACACAGTGCACTAATTCATCATGTAGTACATTTACAATGCAGTAGAGAACAGAGTTAAAATGTATGTATGGCTGCAGTATAAAATTAAACATGAAATGTATTGTTGAGGAAGAATAGCTTTTCTGTTTTCTGCTATGAGTGTGTGTTATCTCCCTTTATTGTAATTACAGCTTGTTGGTTGTAGAGAAAAGCGAAAGCTTTGCAATTCACCAGTAAGTGAAGCCAGTTGTTCATGATATTGAAGTTTTCTTTCTTATATTGTCACTAGGTATCATTCTCTAGCTTTGCCAGAGTATAAGGATTGTAAGTGCTAATAGTTTGGGAGTTCTGCATGTAGCTTAAAATCATGGTTTACAGACAAAAATACATGTGCAGACCCTTTCTTCAAGAGTACAAGAATAAAGATGACTCAACCAGGCATTTCTTCTCTTATGTCTTTCATCGTCCTAATGACTCATGTTTTTCTTAGCTCCCAGTAACCAGTGTTCACCCAATGTTCTTTCAGGTTTTAAAAGAAGTTCTTCCTGTCAAAGTTGACTGTAAATATATCTCAATAAAAACTGATGTGTAAGGAATCGATTTTAATAAGGAAAATTATATTCTTAATTATTTATTTTGTTCCTGAGTAATAAATAAATATTTCAATCACCTTTGTCTCATCATACTATGCAATCTTGCCAGTAGTTTCTGAAAGAGAAACAATTTCCCTATCTTTTTTTTTCTGTTTTGTAGAGAAATGATGAAGAGGCTGTTGTGGATAGAGGTGGAACTCGCTCCATTCTCAAAACACATTTTGAAAAGGAAGATCTAGAAGGTGAGAGATTACTTTTCCATACATTACATTGTCTCTTTCTTACAAAAGGATGAAATGCAATTCCACTGTGTGTAAACTTGCTCATCTGAGCAGGGATGCAAGAATGAACAAGAGTGGAATCTCATAATTTATTTTAGAAAGAAAAATATTTCTTACAGCGATGCTGTGATACTGATGGTGGTGGAAGGAATTTGCTACTTTTCAGTGATCTGTAATCAGGTCCTGTAAGCATGCATGTGTGACTTCAGATAAAGTCTTTGTACCTTCAAGTTTCCAAATATGTAAAAACAAGACTGATGATTTAATTCTTATACTTAACGGCTTCTATACTTGCTTTACAGTCCTCATGTAGTTGTCTAGCCACATCTTCAGCTAAAGATAAATATTCTGGAATGTCACAGACTGGACAGATACTTGATAACATACACTGCAGAAACTACTTAACATCACCATATAGAAGAAAATGAGAAGTTGTGAGAACTGTCTTACGATATTTGCCTAATAATTCAGATGGTCTCTGAAAGAGTTGCATTTTAGTTTGTTTAGTATGAAACTGATTTTCTGTTGCACATCGTCCCTGAGACTGGAATTTGCTGATTTTGTTAGCTTCTTGTGATGGGACATGGAAGTTTCTTGTTTTTGCTATAGAGATCCACAGGAGCTATACGAAAAGAAATAATGAGCTCTGGGGTGTATTTCAACATCCTATATCTGAAAAATTATCTGCCTGAGGTCTAACGAGAAGTTATCTCCATTTCTGCATGAACTTGAGCTTTCTAAATGTGTAGCCTTGATTGCTTCATCATATATTTTTTTCTTTTTCTCTCTGGGTGTTTGAATTTTGCCTTCTCTGCTGCACGATGGCCGTATTGATGATTTCATATGAACATCAACGTGATATGCAGCAACTCTCTTACTGCTTCCCTCAGCAGTGCCTAAAAAAGCAGCTGTGGCTGCATTTTGAAAGAAGCCTGGGTGTCTGAGTCTGTATGGGGTAGTCTCTCACAGAAGGATGTAAAGTGTTGCACAGTGTAGCGTATATGAGGTAGACAGCTCCCTGCTGTCTGGGGCAAGTCTGAGCATATGCAAGGACAGATCTCAGGTAAATGTTTGCGGATGACGTTTAGGGTTTTGATGTCTTCAGAGGTAAGTGGCTGCCTGTGGATTAGGCTGGCTATGACAGTTTTGGACTTAGTCAACCAATCCCCTTTTTTGAATTTCGCACTTAGTCTTCAGTCCCTTGATGACATCCTTGGACAAAGTGAAACAGTTGTATCTCGTGTCCTTAGAGAAACACCTGATAGAAGAGTGAGGGCTCCCTGCCTTCTGTTCTGCATGATACTAACTCACAGAGCTTTTTGGTGGGGTTAACCTATCCCAAAAAATACCCTTTTGCTGAGTTGTTTTACTGGTGATGGTTAGGTAGCATTTTTAGAGTGGGCAGTTTTCTGGCGAATGACAACTCTAAGCTCAGCCACACGAGTAGGCTCAAGTGTTAAGGCAATCATAATTACTGTGATGTAGTCACATGTGACTCCATAGAACCTAAGGCCTCATCTCAAAATTCGAACAAGTATGTAATTTAAAAAACATATACAATTACTGTTTTCACCCCATCAGCCTGTATGTGTAGAGTTGCTGCTGTGCCATATCAGTGAAAATATGCTTTCAAAAGTTTGTTCCTGGGATTATCAATAAAAATCGGAACGTGACAGTGACCACACCCTCTGCAGTCCATCAGTTCGAATTGTTGTTAACCAATGAGTCTGCTTTTCTTTAAAATGAAATCACACTGCTTCATAACGTTCTAACAAAACAGTTATTCATTGTAGAATCCTTCATAATGCAGTTAGCTTTTTCAGATAAATTTCATCTCCACTCTAAGATCACATCAGCATGTCTTTAAATATACAATCACTGCATCCAGAAATACCAAGTGACATAAAAAATTCTGCAGAGATTGTAAATTTTAATATCCAGTTGCTGTTAATAGCATGTACGTTTGCTTTGCAGCACATCTAGGCACTTTTCCCTCTGGAAACAGTGGATGTGACTCACAAATGTCACTGTCTTATTCTTATCCGATGTACATTGTGTTGGATTGTGATGAAAACGTACCTTTTTCCTAATGACATAACAACTATAAAATATGAAATTATATAATCAGGTGATAATTGCATAGCTTAGTAAAGTCATTTATTTATCTAATTAATATGCATTACGTAATTAGCTTTTTGACAGACATTTAATTGGGTTTATGTTTTAAAACTGTAAATAGCTACTTACTGAAAATTCTAACAAAGAACAGTTTTGACAGGGCTTAAGTGTCAATAGCAGTGTATCAGCAACATTTCAAAAACTGCAGTTCATATGAAGAACTGAAGGTTGTTTAAATTTGAAAATCAGTATTCAACTTTTTCTGATAAAATCTTAAAATTGTAAGCATTTTACTATTTTTTATTTTTAGGCTGTCAGTATTCAAATGTTGGAAGTACTGTTTTAAATGTATACTAAAATTTCTGTCTGAAATTTCTTGGCCTTGCAAATAGTTGTATTTGCATACTTTGGGGTAGCCACCATGCAAATATATTGCAAGTACATATCTTGCTGAAAGCGTTAAAATATCATGGTGGATAATACTACCTAGAAGAACATCCACAAGACTAGAATTTTGCCTCTTTTTCTTTAGATCAGTGTTTTCTTTCCCTAAGCAGTATAGTAAAAAAATAGTAGTACTTTATAAGAACAGAAGAAATGTGGTGCTCGCCTTAATGACAGTGGTGATAATTGCAAATGTATTTCAAATTGTATCTTTTTACTTAAGCTTTGTTGTGCCTCAGAGGTGGATTGTTCACAGAGCTTTGGCATTTAGATTTTCACCGTGACTGGTTTTTCTATGTAATTCATTTTTCCTGAGCTGTAGGGTCAAGGTCAGTCATTAATACCAAACAGGTCATTTGCTTGACTGTTGCATTAATGAAGGGACGGAGAAAGCATTTCTAAAAGCAAACCAAGAAGGCCAGCTCACCTGGTTCTAATCACCTATTTTGCATGTTATCTGTTCAATATGTGACAAAATTCCTACTGAAATAAATATGCTCTTATCTTTATCAGTGGTGGAATTCCTAAATGAGAATTGGGCATCGATTTTCAACACTCAGGTACTTGATTACCTACTTGGGAGCAGGTAGGCAAGTTTTCATGAACAGATGTGCACGGCAGTGAAGAGTTGCACTCAGACAGCTTAGTACCTGTTATTGTCTTTGGCTGTCTGACATTGCTTCAACGAGTGTTCACTAGGAGTGGTTTTCTGACAAAATGGATATATTTAGTTTTTCCTCTCAGATTAAAAATATTGGGATTGATCTGTACGTGTCTGGAGATCTCAGATTATCTAACATGCTGAGATCTTTGGACTATATATGTATGCAAAAAGATTGACACTAAGTGCACTCAGCTGAGAGTGAGGCAGACTGTTCCATGGCTGTTCTTGCTACAGGTGGTCAGCTACAAATCCAGGATTTTTGTGACAGGATTTTAGAACTGCTGTGGGTATTACTGTGGCCTAGTTTGAGAGGCAGCTGCAATAGGGTGGTGGCTGGAGATAGGATTGTTAGGTGCAGTTGCAGGCATGAAACAGGGATGAATCCTGGCTCTGCTGGAGGAAATAGCAAAATATTCCTCTATTCAAAGAAGTCAAGATTTTGCTTATGCTTTTTATGTTTCATACATTTTATCTAAGTGCTGTGGGAAAAATTTGCCTCATGGGAAATCAAATTTGCCATCTTTCATGTCTCTCAGGACACATAAAACACCATATCCAGTATATAAATCACTCTGCATCAGAATATGCAGTCTGACACTTTCGACAAAATTGAAATTACACGGACTGATTACTGAAAGTCACAAAAGACTTCAGGGTAAATTAGGAAATATACGTCACTACTACAACACTGAATATCATGCAGAAGCTGAGGATTTAAACTTAATAAACCAAAAAATAATTTAAAATGTTAGTTTGCTTGTAGAGGTGTTCCATATTTAACAACCTTCCTGAAAATTAGTTTTGATAATAGATGCCTTGCTGACCAAAGAACAAGAAATTTCGGAGTATTTAATTATTCTCATTTAAAAATAGTTATTTTAGTTATTATTTCTTTTTAGATTTCTTCTAGCTTGTGACAGTAACTTAAACATTATTTTAATGAAATTTTGATTATATACTGTTGGGGTTAATATATGAAAAACTCATTGTGATTGAACTCTAACCTCTATAAGTTATTTAGTAAAAACCTGAATGGCTCCAGATATTGAAGTAGGCTTTTATTCTCAGAAACTGGTCATTTTTTATAGGAATAATATAATAGTGGACCTGTCTGCCACTGAAATTATTTACCTGAAAATTAATAGGATCTAGCAGCTCACAGGACTGAAAGAACATAAATTGTCTTAACCTGCTGACCTTGACTCAGCCTTTTCCCACATAGAAGCCAGTCAGCTACTAATTCTGTAATCCTGGCGAGACAGGAACATCAACCAAGGTTTCCCCTCTCTTTAGCTGCCAGGATGCTACAGCCTATTGCAAGTAATTTGTTGCCCTGTCAGTACAGATCCTCTGCTCCAAGCTTCCTTGCCTTTGCTTCCCTTGGGTGCCCTGTTTGTCCTGATGTTCACTCTGACCTATCTCATGCTCCTTGTGGCGACGCTCGTTGGGCTCAGAGGAGTAGAATATAAACTGAGGAAGTAAAGAACTGGAGAGACATTCAGGTTAGGCTATGCCTGTAACGTCAGATGTGGTTGTGTAACTGTAGGTCTGTACAAAAAGGTCTCTTAAAAAGAACCATTTTGGCTTTACAAGCACAGAATTCTTTTATTTTTGCTGCCTTCCAGGTATTGCTCTAGCTTGTTCCATTTCTCACTTCTAAGACACTTATTTCTGTAGTGCCTCTCTTCTAGTTTTGTCTCCTTTTTTCTGTGTCTTCAGTATTCCTTGAAATTTTGCCTACTTTCCTCCTGAGCTGTGTTTGCCTTGACAATCACCTGGTTTGGTCCCTTCGCATGGATCTGTTGTCCCTTCCCCGGTGTTCCTGTGTTTGTGGGAAGGTGATTCACCTTGAAGATTTATGAATAACTCTGCAGGACATTTTCACAAAATTTCTTTGAAAGTTCACATGAAGAATAATGAAGGCAAACAAGTTATCACATAGTGTTGGCTGAATGCCATGGTCTTTTTTTTGATCATCAGCTTTGCATTTTGAAATTTGACTTTGCTCTAAGCTTCACTGACAAGAAATCTTTTCAGTATTTATGGGGACTAATGGCTTCAAATATTTCACCTTGTGAAAACCTGATAAATGAAATTGGCATAAACCAGCTTACCATTATTTGTGACAGCTGCAAAATTGCAGCATCAGTAGACAGAAACATTCAGTTTTTAACATACAGTCATGCTAGTACTGAGTTTGCATTTTTTTTGCTTGTTGCTAGATTAGAAATATAGGTCAAATTCTTCAGTCCAATAACCATCACTTCACTTTACATCAGTGGAAAGTGTGTGCGTGTCTGAGAGAGTCCTTATACATTGTGTCTGCTGACTTTTTTTTTCCTACTATCTGGCAAGGTCTGAGACCTGATCCTGTGATACAACCATGCACCTCTGGACTACTCTGAAGCAATGTAAGGAAGTAAGGAATGAATGTAAGTGCAGCTGAAAAGACTTTCTAGCCCAGCCACAACCTGGAAGAATGTTTTATTAAAAGGAGAGATTTGTTGGGAGGGCAGTGATTGATCAAGGCTCTTTAAAAGGTCCTTAACTTTAATGGCTTCAGTGAGATGCTCTTATCTTCCCTATTCAGCATGTTTTTAATGTTTTCTTGGGCCAGGGATATTGTTTAATTTTTTTTTTTTTAAATACTTTGTATTTTAACCTAGAATGTAAATTACATACATGATGTGAAAAAATTGTGCATACTTTCTTCTCAGTTTCTCCAAATGATAGTGTGGCAAAAAAGTGAAAAGTGTCCCTAGAGCAAACCATAACCACAAACAGCAACGTAAATTGTTTGTTTAGGGAGTATTGTTTTTGTCCTTTCTGCTTTCTCTTTAGCTCTGCCTCCCTGCTGCACTATAATAACGAATCATGAGTCATGTACTCTCTGCTCCTACACAATTCACCATAATTACTTTTTCTCCTATAAGCAAAAAGGCATTTTTTTTTTTTAACTCTGCATGGACTGCTTTTTGTCTGTCTCTACATCACTGTTTATTTTGAGAGGATGGAAAATTACATTTGGTTCAGCTCTAGCTGGCAATACATAAAGGAGGCTTCAAGGCACTGACTGTTTTCCAGAGGAGAAAGAAACCCCTCCAGTCCTGCTGAGGTCAGCAGGCATTTGAGACTTGGCTTGAACCACTGGGAAAATATTCAGTCCCACGGCATCCTGATTTTGCAGTGTGTTCCTTAGTGGGTCACAGAAGCCTGCCTTTGCTCTTTCAGGAGACATTTCAAGATTAATCTCCATCTTGCCCATGAGCAGGGATCTAAAAGCCTTGGTTCTCAGCAGGTGCTTCAGGCAGATTTGGATCATTCCGAGTGGAAGGCAGCACAGGCAGATGTACCACGGGCACCTGATGCTCGGGGATGTTCAGATCCAGGACAGTCCTTTTTTATGCAATAGGCACCAACTTGGCTGGTTCATTAAGGAGCCCTTGAAGTACCTGCTTGAGTCTCACACGCCTGGTGTAACATGGAGACCTGTGGAGCCTCTACGGGTGGGGAAGTGGGGAGGTGAATGTGCTTCGTATGCATGTTCTTCCTACCAAATGGGTGTCTGTTTTCTGCATCTTTGGAGGAAGAATGAGGAGCGCTGGGTAAAAATGTCTGTACTCTTAGCATTCCATTAACAATATCTCCATTTCTCTAAATTACGGGAAACATTTACAATTCCCTTCTTTCCATCTGTTTCACAATGCGTTGTCACATCCATCCAGACAATTGTAATGGGATTTCCAGAAGTTCCTAAGTTATCAAGCACTATAAGTTATAATGGGATATGTTTTCAAGGCCTTAGAAATCTCACTAGATTTCTTCTCCTTCCCATTTATTTAATGAGTCAGATAGGTAGCCAGGACAAGCTTCAGTTTTAAAGACCCAGAATGCCAGGTTCTGAAAACCATTTTTTTATGTTACATCTGCCATTTTTAAGAGCAATGCAGAAAATTCTTGCTTTTCTGAGGTGGTTTTTTTAAATGGTTAATTTGCTATTGGATTCTTAAAATAAAATCTAGGTGTAAGGAAGAATTTCCTCTTTGGAATACAGTAACCTCAAAGAACCCTTCTTCTTAGATTTTATTCTGAGAAGTGTCTCTGCAAGATGTATTCATATTAATAATGTATATTTCATATCTGTCTTTTCTAGGGCAAAGAATTCATACCTCCACAAATTCGAGATACTTGCAGCACAATACACTGTTTTTCAGAAGCTAGGGGAAATCCTAATTTTTGCGTATGTTTATATGTACTTTCATCTATCTGAGCATTAAATAAAATTCACAGGATCCCTTTTAAGTATTTTATAATATAATTTGGATTTATTGATGTAATCTTGTAAAAATTAAATGAATACTTTATAACAAGGGTCATTATTTCTTTAATCCCTAAAATATTTTTACTTAAGGAATGTTTCAGTACCTCAAAGGTAAACCACAAGGGACCAAAGCTTCCTATACCATAAATGCATAAATTTGAACTAACTTTATATTCTAGGTTTTGTTTCCAAGCTATATGCAATTTGATTAAGAGTAGTTTCTTTTTTTACAAAACAATAATAAGCAATTTAAAAGTAGGCTTGTAGCATTGTATAAAGGTGACATTGGAGAACAGATAAATTCGATGTATTATATTAATAAGATTTCAAATTCTAAATAATCCTTGTAAATTAATGCATTTTCTGAGAGGTTCAGTTTTTAAAAATTATTTTCACATACTAAAAATATTTAAGCATGTTCTTATGTTTAACTTTCCTAGTGGCACATCTAGAATAAATCAACATTTTAGTTGAGTGTATTTTTGCAGGAACAAAGTCATAGTCTTTCCATGATAAAACTACTGATGCTAATGTAAGTTTAATTGAAAAAGTTCAGGAAGACCAGGTATATCCTATGACTCACCGATATCTAAATAAATATGATTAAAAAAATTATATGATAAATTATAACATAAACCATGGAGAGGAATAAACCTCTATCAACACAGAAATGCTTTCATGTATTTTGAAATAAGAATTAGCAGGAGAAATCCTTTTTCATCTCTTACATGTACAATTTTTTTTCTGAGAAGGGAGAATAGGTCAAACTCTTAAGTGCGTCAAGAACCATAAATCTGCATGTGTGTATATGTTTCCATGGATGGGATAACGTGTCTGAGGACTTGGTTTTAAATCCATTGGTTTTTATGCTTAACTCTTGAAACTGTAAATTCTGCATGAGAATTGTTGTTAGGTTGTTCCTAATGTTGACAACATACACTCTGATGTAACTTACAGTTGTTACTATATCCCATACTTTAATGTCTTTTTGACCTTACTAAGAGAATGAGAAATCATGATCTAATTGAGCGAGACGTTGTGCAAACATAGCAGAGCAGAATTATTTTACAATATTTAAGCAACGTTCAGGCATTTTTAGATGGCATCCTGATGAAGTAAGTAATAAAACATACAAAAAGCTTTTGAATGAAAGAAGTGCCCTTATACAATTAGATATAAAGTATAAGTAACAAAATATATAGGAGAATATAGGAGAAAATATGCTTCTGTTGATGTCATTTGGAATTTTGCCATTGATGTCAGTGATGTTAAGGAGCTGTCTGCAACCTGTGTTCCTGCAACCTGTTATGCTGAGTCAGAAATCTTCTAATAACTGCTTTTGTGTACAACATTAAAATGACAGAGCCTGGCTGATCCTTAGACCTTGCTTATGGTAATGGGAATAAAAGCAAATTCTCTTTGGATCCTCTTGAAATGTGGAATTACTGGGAAAAAGTTTTGGAAGAATACTTGGTTTAGAATTGTGGCTTAAAGGTTCATTTTCCATTTCTGTTAGAAGTTTTATATAAAGAAGAGTTCTTGTTTATTCTCATCTTCAAATTATTCTTACATTCAAATAATGTAAGTTTTTCTGAGGGAAATGGAGGAATCTGTTGAAGAACTTCATGGGAACAGATGCAGATGTTCTTCTCCAGAGCAAGAGAGCAAGAAATTGTCGGAGAAAGTGTGGTGTTTCTGCCCTGCTCTGTCCTGGAGACTACAGGAGTGCCTTGTGGTTGGCTGTTTGGACTTGGGAAGTTCACCAAGTTTGCTGGAAACCTTTGTTTGATAATACTTCGGTCAACTTGTACAGGAAAAAGTACCTTTCATTCTGGGAGCTAATTTATAATCTTCACCATCAAAAGGTTACTTGAAATAATGTCATTGCTCTTTCTCTGCTTCTGTCATTCACTGCCGTTTTGCCAGCAATTCAGAATTCATTAATTTATTTTTGTTCCCAGCTGGTCTTTCTTTGCTCTGCAAAACTAGAACTTCTTAACTATTTATTCAGACTTTTCACTTTTGCTTTTTACTCTATCTTTTCTATTGTAAACTATTCCTTTCCACCTGTCAATTTCTTATTTCCCCCTCTTATTTGTCTGAACCTTGTTGCAACGAAGACCTAGATTCCTCTCTGTGTTTATTGAAATTATGCCTTGTTAGAACTCTGTTGGCCTGAACAGGTTTACAGATAAGTAATAAAATCCATTGTACTTTTTTTCTGGTTATCCATTTCAGTTCCCAGGTTCCTGTTTTCTTTTCAGTGTGAGCTGATTCTATTTGTGGCATTTTAGGGCCTATTTCTCAGTTTATGGAATAAAGAACAGTCTGGACTCAAGTCCCGCATTCAGCCCTGGAAATTAATTGAAGTGTGAACCTGAGTCTGCATTTCTTGATGCAGGTACAACCTGCACATTGAAGTGGCACAGAACTAGGATAAACGTGCCCACTTTATCACAAAGCAGCAGGAATTGTTAAGTTACTAAACTAAAATAGCAATCTATTTGCCCCTGTGGAAATGAGTAAAGTCGTAGGAAGAGTAACCCTGATCCTTTCCAAATATTGCTTTGTTTTTTCCTTCCTACCCAAGGAAGGGGACAAGGAAGTGTTGAGCACTACATTACTGCTGTCACCAGTATCTTTTTAATGAATTATTTTTATAGAATACATTTTTCCTTGTTTCATGCACCACCGATTGCAATACATTTTAAATACACCAAAGGCAGCAGTTGTGTTTAAATAATTTCTGGGGTTAAATGTAATAAGCAAGAAGCATGAGATAGCTAAAAATTAAGAAATAAAAAAAATTTTTTTCAGCTTGTTGGCTTTGTGTCTGAAGAGTCTCCGGACTCTACAAGAATAGTCTCCTAGAAATTGATGCCTTTGCTTTCTAGTCTCCTCTACATGAATCAAAATTGAGGAGGTAACTAGTGTGGGGTCCAGAGCCTTTTCTCTAGCTTTTTTATCTCTGCTTTCTGCAGAGAAATCCTGTCAGCCTTGAATTTCTTTGGCGTATTGTGGCAAGTTTTGCCTTGCTGTGTTTTCTGCTGTTGCTGGAGTCTCCATGGGATTAGAGATCACGTGCTACTTTAGTTTTGTGTTCTTGACCTTTTTCAGATGATTGACACTGCTCAATCATTACAGCAAAGCAGCAATTATCCACTAGCTGTGTTGTGCTCATTTCAAGGAGGAAATAAATGTTACTTGAGATGAGTAATCTGGACTATGTCTTTCTGCTGAGTAAATGTAGGAGACCTGCCTTAGTGAGTCATGATTCCTTTTCCATTTGTCCTGTTTTGTGATACTTTCTGTACATTTCCCCTGTGCTCCGCCCCTTCTAAATGTTTTATTGTGCTCTGATCCTTTTAGTCTACAAAGCTCGCGGAACTTAATCTTTTGGGCTTGATCAGCAACATAAAATGCCTCAGGCTCAAATGCTCGTTGATGGTGGCAGGCATGGCAATGTGTACTGTTTTATATATTTTAAAAAATAAAATGGAAGAAATGAAAGCAGCCTAAATTACCAGCATTGTATTTATGATGTGTGCACATAAAGTTATGTAGGCATTTTGCAGTCTAGCTTCCATAGTGTTTTATTGGGTTTTGGGTCTCTCATTCTTTTTTTTTTTTTTTTCCTTTTCCCTTCAGTGAATTTCCCATGAGAATACTGTCAAGGTTTGTCTCATAAATAGCAATGAGTTTTGTAAAATTCCTGTACATATAAAAGAAAACAGCAACTTTACCAAATGTTCAGTGCAAAGAGATCTATGTGACTTTTCATGTTACTCTTTTGGAAGACATTTTACAGAACACCTGTCTGGCTTTAATGAAAGTTTGCAAACGCAGGTGCAAATTTGAAGAAAAAGAAATATAAATCTGGCACTGCCTCATAAGGACTTCAACACTGTGATCTTATCCTGTACAGAGGGGTTCTATATCTGTATTGCTACATCATCATTAGTGTTATCCTTAAGGTTACAACTATTAACATTAGAATAGTTGATATCATACAATTACACAATTTTAATAATTATTATACTATTACTGCTGTTATGGTTATTATTGTTACTGTGTTGCCACGGCCCCTTTTAAAAGGTAAATTTTTTTTATGTGTAGGCCATAGAACATTGTTCATTGGAGTTCATGTGCCACTGGGTGGAAGAAAAAGTCACCGACGCCATAGGCACCGTGGACATAAACACAGAAAAAGAGACAGAGAGCGAGATTCAGGATTAGAAGATGGGAGAGAGTCTCCTCCCTTTGGTAAGATAAATTTTATTTTTGCATAGATCTTCTAATAATAAACTTCAGTATGTTTATGCGTGCTCTGTCGTGTTGTGATTTAGATGCGATTGGGAGTGGGGTTTTGGAGAACCCACCAGAGCCTCTCCAGTCTCTGCTGGAGAGCCAAGATTTGTCCCTCCAATGAAGGGCAGTAGCCAGTGACAGTCAATACGTGAGAAATCTCAGTCATTTCTACTAGTGTAGGAGAGTGTCCATGAGTTTTCTCATAACAGTAGACTGCCACCACTGAGAAAGGGTAAGTGCTTTATGGCACCACCTAGCCTCAGTGAAGGCTCTGGAGTGTTTGCCCCTAAAATGTAATGTAGAAGAGCTGTGGTTCTATTTGTAATAATGTTTATGTTACTCAAGTGCTGCAGTGTTTTGTCAGCTATGAACTGAGATCCAGATTGTGTTTGCTGTTTTCCTTACGTGACACTGTGCCATTGAGAGAGGAGTCTGCTAACTGAGAACTTGAGAGCAAATAGGAAAAAAACCTTTTAATAAATGAACCTGATACAAAACTCCTAAAATTTTCAAAATTTTAAGTTAAAAAACATTACAGAGAACAGAAAAAGGTAGTCAAAAACAAATTAGTCAAGCTTTGTCTCAAAACACATGAGAATATTATTTACTGTTCAAAAATAAGAAGCACACGTGCTGAAATGTCCAAGGCTCTAGTAAATGTTGAACATATAATGGAAGCATGTATAGAAAACAATTTATCAGTGTGCAACAGAAGAATGTTTATAAATTGTTAGACAAATTTGCCAGTGTAATTTTAAGTAGTAATTTTAATTAATTTAATTTAATTAATTAATTTAATTAATTAATTTTAATTAATTAGTAATTTTAAGCTTTTCTTTTAATCCGAAGTTTGTACTATGTGTGTACACAGCTTTGGAGCAAGTAGATTATAAGTGCTGATGGTTAAGTGTATTGTGAATAGCTTGAAATAGTCAAATTTTTCACAATACTGAGAATGAAACAAAGTCAAGACTTTTCCAGACTTAGTAGATATGAGTTATGTTTTGAAGACTGAATAGTAAAGAGAAAATTGGTTGTGATGATTTTGTCTGGAATGCATTTAAAATGTACAAAGACTCAATACTATACTGAAACCAGTTCTTTGGAAACAACAAAGTTCATAAATTATTAAAATAGTTTTCAAAAAGAATATGCATATATACATGTAATGTCAGATTAAAAAGAAATAACTGAAAGTCACATTAGCCAAGAGGCAAAATATCTTAAACTATGAAGCACTGTCTTCTGTTGAGTTGTCTGGTTTTATGTAAGTGCCAATATGTGTCACATTTTGGCTGGGAACTTAGCTCTGTTCTTTCAGCTTCTGGTGACCTTAAGTTTGTGTCCTTCTTAATGTCAGAATTAACTGTCTGAATCTCTCCTTAATATTCTTTGACACTTGTGTGTACAGTAAAATGTACTGTTCAACACAATACTGTGCTAAGTGACAATCAACCTATATGCACGAGCGCTCCAAGAGTGGAACAGCATAATCTGTATCCACATCCTCGCTTTTACTATGGATTTTCCTTACAGGATTTTCAGGCAGGTTGTTGTGCTGCTTGGGGAGAAGCATTTCATTTAGAGAGAATATATGCATAGTTTTTCTATACTTTATTTGCACACAGAGAGCAATGGATACTTCCCGCACGAAATCTGAATCCTCTAAACCTCAATAATGCTCCTTAGCTCTCATTCTCTGTGACCGCAAAGTTCTAGCAGTGCCCAGAGGCTGAAGGAAGTTGCAAGAAAGACAAATGCACTTCCTGCTCTTGATGTGTAACTTAATATGAGGGACTGTGCTACCTAAGAGAGCAGATCCAATAGTCCCTCGATTTATGAATCATTCTGATTTAATTAAACATGCAGAAATGCTTAGCTCCCTCTTGCCATATACCCCTTCTAACGCATTTCTGCTGAATAGTAGGAGGCTGTATTCTTGGAAACTTGGAGGGAGGAGGGGGAAGAAAAAACATTTCAATGAGCAAGTGCAAGAAGAACAATAGAGAAAATAAGCACTGCGAGACCAACTAATAGAAAATAGTGCTTTGAAGTAAGTCATAAAAATACATCAGATTTTTTATGATACAAGAGAATAAATTAGCAGTGTTTTGAACCAGCGAAGTATGAAAGGAGATAAAATAAAAGCCAAAGATGCTACACCTGAATAATAGAGATGCTGGAACAAGTAAAGGCCTGAAAAAGTCAGATGTGAAGTGCTACAGCACGCTCAGTTAACCAAACATGGAATTACGCATTATTTTTTTGTTGTAATTTATAACTTCATCTGTGGAGTACCATTAGGTGCATATCTTGCTCTGCTGTTGCTGCTTCAGGGAGCTGCGCGGTGCACATGGTGCTCTGGGACAGTGCAGGCCCCACACAGAATGGACAGGTGCTACCTGCTTCCTCTCCAGTGAAAAACAATTTCTTAAACAGTTCTCTTTGTATCAACATGGCTAGAAAACACTTGTTTTCCATGTAATGTCCATGGCTGGAAGCTTCCTGGTAATCCCTTTGAATCCTGGCTGGGAAAGCTGTACCAGTGACTTTCTGAGGGAATGGTCCTGCAGAGGGTAGACTTTTTAGAATATACTGCTGGCAGTTTATAAACTCTTTATTTTTTTCCATCTCCTACTGTCACTTTTCAAAAATAACCTGAGTGCCCTTAGTGTGCAGATTCAGAGCTTGTAGACAAATACTATATAGCTAGTGGAACAAAACAGTCATTTGGGGGCACAGATCAGTTCCTGAAGTTTTTTGTTTTCCTCACACCTGATTTTTGCTGTTTGTTACCTCTGCGTGAGATGAGGTTGTACAAGGTGTTAGAATGATGTGCCTTTGAATTGCATAAGTTGCAGTTACGTGGCTTCCTCATGGAGAGGCTTCTGCGAATAGTAAAAGTGGTAAGCTAAGTGATTTTAAGTTATAGATTTCCACCATCTTGCCTCATAATTTCTTGGAAGAAAGGGAGAAATCGGTGAACGTATCCACTCTAGTTAAAAATGCAGTAATGTTGTTTGCTTTATTGAAGTGGGTTACTATTCCTGTCTGAAATGCTGCTATAATCAAGGCCCCAACTTCATGCCACCTTTAAGCTCCCCACCTCCACTGGTTTCCTTGTGGGACAAGTATCCTGGCTGCTCTGTGAGTTACGTTAAGGAATACATGTAAACTAAAACTATTTAACACAAAGGCTGTTTCTAGCCTAGAGCATCTCCTTGGAGCTGTTTACTGGGAGGGCGATGGGTATCAGCCCAGGTGGGCTGAGGGGCGGTCCATCAGCACTGAGGGTTGTGGTGGCACTGGAATTCTGATGCAGATTTCTTTATGGCTGGTAGGGTTGCACTTGCTTGGTATGCATGTGGATTTTAGTGGCAATTTTCAGTGGTTTTTGATGTTTGGTTTTTTTTGCCTGTAAGTAGTGAAACAGTTCTCTTGCCTTTGCACTTACGAGTTAAAGATATTATTTTTCTAGTTTAAAATGGAGTGGAATAGGAAACCTTGAGCTCTCAGCAAGGTATCTTTAAGGACAAGTTTTGTGAGGGTGAACACAGCTGTGAGGCCAGGGCATTGATTTCAACCTTCTGTGGTGTCTTCTAGGACTGGGCAATGTTAGGGCTGGTGCAAGGTTTGGTTTTTCTTTTAAGAAATCTTACTAATAATCTCTAGCTTTAGAGAGGCTTATATTTGTAATTCATGATATTGGATGTGGCAAGGGAAGCTGAGCAGCCCTGGAGGTGAACCTAATGGAGGAGTGTACGCACGGTTCAGGAGAGGCTCTCTGAAGGTTATGCAAGCGAAAAGGTGAATTACAAAGGGAGACTTCTTTTCGTCACCAGAGGGGCTTGAAGAAAGCATAATGGAAGGACTCACCTGACTAGATTCGGTAGCTAAGCTCAAACTTTGAAGGGGTATTATTGGGGCAAATGTAATTATTTGTGAAGAGAGTGGCTGTTAAGAGAATTCTCCCATCCTTAATGGCAGCTTTTGTCTGCTGAAGGATGACTGAGGAAATTTGAATCTCTGGGCAGCTGTGGAACAGATTGCAGCAAATCTGGATTAAACTAATGTATTGTAACTCCAGTTTTAAGAGTTTAGTAAAAAGAAGAGACTTGAAGCTTAGGAATAGTCCATATTATTAGATCGAAAAGATAAGATTATTTGTCATAGCCCTGAGGTAATGGAAACAATTCATATTAAGAAAATGCAGAGAGTACTTCCTGAAAATGAGATTATATGGGATAAAGTGCTAGAGGAGCAAGCAAAGAAATACTTTTTCCCGACCTAACACATATTTTTAAGGTCTGTGAAGAGCTTTTCAGAAGTGGTCTGTATGGCTGCTTACTGTTTTATGTGTATATTTTAATAATGTAAATTTTCTTTTAATTTTTACCATGTTTTGTAATTTAGAAAAAGTAATTTCTGTTCCCTAATTTACTAATTGCTGAGTTGAAGGGCAAAGTCCAGATTGCCCAGGAAGGAGGTGGAGGGGCAGTCCCCATCCACTACTTCTTTGGTCAACGCAAGCAGGAGGAAGATGAACATCTGTGTGCAAAATGATCCTTTCTTTTCTGTGTTCCATTGATTTTTTCAAACCTTTTCCCCTTTCTTTGAAAGGAGTTGTTATGGATGTCAACTATGTTGTACCAGTTTACTCCCTGTCTGCAGCCCATCCTATACAATGAGCAATCAAAAAAAAAAAAGTTTGTGTTTTTATACTACTTTGATGTGAATGTGCAAGACCATGAGGCATGGATTAAATCTGTCATATTTACTGCCTATGTGAACTACTGTAGTGTGAATTTTATCTTTATGTTTAGCATGTTTTCTAATGTAGAAAAAATAATTTTTCACCACTACTCTGACCCCGATGAAAAGTATTAGTACTAATACTAAAAAAAGTAAAAGTACTAATACTGCCTTTAAATTCAAGTTCTCAACAGGCTTAGAAACAAAGAAACCTGTTCTGACAACTGAGCTGCTAGAGTGTTACTGCAAACACATTTTTGTTCCCTCTCTATAGTTTATCAAGAGCAGTGGACAAAATTTGGAATACATTTTGTAGGTACCCAGTGCAGTGTTTCTGCTTCTGGTGTGGGGAGATTGCGTGCAGTTCTGCCTGATGGCAGGACGGTTCATCTCGGGAGAAATCCTGGCACGCACTGAGGAGGAGATCTGTGTCAGTGAATGGTGCAGTGGAGCAGGTTGTTTGCTGGGCTGAATTTACCTGGAGAGACTGAGAATAATCCTGCTTTCTTAGACCAGCCCACATCTTGATTTCACCTTATTCCCTTAGCCGAGAGGGAGCAGTCCTGACCCACAATTGTAATTGCACTTGGGGATGTTTTGAATGGGGAATGTGCCAGTCATGATTCTTTTTTAAGTGTGTTTTGCAAGGTGGGGTGGTGATGTATGTTGCCATTCCTCCCTGCTGTTCCAGGGAGCAGCTTTAATGTTGCCCTCTGGGAATTAGGTTGTTAGCAGTTCTGGCTTTCAGTTCTGCTGTTTTGACATATCTATGCCTCTATCTTGCTTTTGTTTTAGGGGTGGTAATGATTTTGCAGAGTCATATTAGTGAGCAATATATCAGGCTGATGCAGGGTCATTTCCTAACTGCAGTACTGAATCCCAACATGAATTTGTGGTTTTGACAATCACATATCCACCAGGTCTTATTTTTGCCCTTTTAATATTAATAGTGTAGTGGAGTTATACAGGTTTTTAAACCTGGAATACTTAGTTTTTTCCATGCACACAATGAATTTGAGGTATCAGAGGTAGCTTGGATATCTGTGTGAATGCTGCATTGATGTTATGAGCACAAGCCTAAAGAAACCCAGGTATAATGGAGTTTGGCAGGAGACTCCCGTGGGCTAATGGAACCCCAGCAAACAAAAAACTGCTTCAGCTTTTCCTGAGTGATGGTGACTGTACTCTGGCTCCTGTAGTGTACCAGAGTTTCTGCCCAGTCCCATCTGGTTCTGGAGGATTTCCTGAACTGGTGGTGAGATTTTTATCTGGGAGATGTAAAGTAAGCCAGCAAACTAGAACTACATGGACCAAAGAAGATTAGCTATTTCTGTTTAAAAAAGTACCTTTCATGCTCTCCAAGTATCTTTGTCCTTTTAGACTAAAATTTCTTTGATCGACAAATATTTAGGTAAACATTTTTGTACAGAGCCCAGGAAAATGAAAAGCTAAATCCAATTAGAGTATTTGTCCAACATCATTAATACTTAGTGACTTTTGTTAGTTTTTAGAAATAGCAATAATAATAATTATGATTGAGGATTTTTATACTGGCTATACTACTTGAAGTAGAGTTCGACACAGATAATATTCAAGCCAATTTCTGTTTTCAGAAAAATTTGAGTGTCCCAGTTTGCAAATATTATGCTTGTACACTGAGGATTAAGTTGTCACAGTATGACAGTCAGCAACTGAAGTATTCTTCCATACTGTTGAATCACATGTTACTTATTTCCATATAACACATTAATGACATATTTGGTATTTATTACTCCTCTGCGTAAGAGCCAAATCCATCTGGCATTGCTTACATGAGTAATGATGTTAACTCAGTATTATAAGTAGAACCAACAGATCTGATTTTTTGAAAGTTTTATTGTGTTCATATTGTTTCATTCTCTTAGGGTTTTGTCCTTGAAATGAAGTTATTTTACTGTAAAGGAAATAATATTTTTTTTTCAGCTTTCAGAAAAACAAGCTGCAGCTTGCATGTTTCAGGCACCAATACAAATTACAGCACGAAAAAAAAGATAGCCAGAATGTAGCAGCTAGTTTTAGTGGTGTCATAACAAGAAAGAACAAAATTTAGTGCATATTTTGCCAATTATATAGATTCTTCACTGTTGTCAGTCAAGTATCTGTATGTTACACAGAAGAGCCAGTAAGAGCAATCACAGCAGTGTTTCCTTGTTACTACTCACCTGACTTCAAGGGATTTCTGATCCTGTGCTTTGCTTCCCACGCTGAAAGAGTTCATTTGCATGAGTATCATGAGTGTCGTAAAACTGCAGCTCTGCTGTACAGCACTACTCATTGCTTAACAGTAGCTGTTGCTGTAAATCAGTTCTAGTGCTGATTTTATCAAGAGTACAGGATGTTCCTGGCAATGCTTGTTCTCAGATTCTCACTGCAGTGCAGCTCTCTTCAAAAGTAGCTTGTTTTCCGTGTTTTGTCACTAGTAGTGCACTTGTCCTTTGCAAGTTCATATCTTGCTGAATTTTGTTCTCTGGGAAACAGTCCTAATAAGTTGCACACTTCTTGACCAGAATGTAGTTGAAATTAAATCTTGATGTTGTATTTTTGTTATCCTTTTTAGAATATACCAACATTTAGACATGAGGAACACAGAATTTAAAAAAAGAGAGAGGCTGAAGGGGGTCTAGAATAGAGGTTGAAATGGTCTTAAAGATAAAACAGGACTGACAGGGATAGAAGAATAATAAAAGAAAGGGTGAAGTGGAGGAGGTTGTTGCTGTTCTTTGATGAGTCACAAAAAGTGATTTCTGTCCCGTTAGTTGTCCCTTTGCAGTTCTGTTGTCTAGAGCTTAGTAGTACCTGAGCCTGTATCTTTCTACCTCCTCTGCCATAGTTCTTCCTGGGTTTTATTTGCTTTATTTGCTTTGTGAAGGAGTGAGTAGGCTTGACCCTACTGTATCTTTATACTCTGTTTAAGGAAATAGACCAGAGGTGAAAACTGTCATTTATTCATGTTTCATTGCTATAGCAAGTTTACTACTACAATCAAAAAACATATCTTTACTGCTGAATTTAATTTGCTCTTTAACCAGCATTCAGTGAGGGTGATAATCTCAGTTTTTCCAAATTCAGAGAGCCTGAGGATCCTGTGCAGTGATGCTCTTTGCTGGTAGATAGAAAATACTGTAACTTGTCTTACAAATGTGGTTGTAGAACAGAACTTCATTTAGATGGTGTTCAAGAAATCACTGAGCTGTTCTGCTGGATAATCAGTTTTTCAGTTGACTGGCAGAAGGGCCTCTATTAGCGCTCACTAAGGGCTTTTGGTTATTCTCACAAATCTAAAATGAATTAACAGAAAAAATAACAATATATTTCTACAGAGACTGAGTTTCATCCAGAGTTTGTTTGTTTAAGATTTGCATTTAAATAAGCAAATAGGATTTTTTTTTTTAAGTCTTACAATATTTGAGCTATGAACACTGAATATACAAGTGTGTTAAGATGCTTTGTGAATTCTGGAAATTTTACGAGTGATATAAAAGAAGAATAGTATGTCTCCAAAATGATGGCATACACTGAAAGGCTATGAAGAGAAATAACTGGTAAATAGAAGTGTAAAGGGAACACAGAGACAGCAAGAATAAAATGGGGGAGTTGGGACAGATAACCAACTTGTTTCTCTGGAACATCCTAACCGTGTAGAAGCAGTTTACAAAAGAGCAGGGGATGGTAGATGCAGGTAATTATGTTTTGTTTTTTTTTAAGTTCCCAGTTTTATATTGACATTAGACAGGTTTCTTCTGGTTTCTTTCTCCTACTAGGTAAAACAAACAGTGCACTTTTTTCTAAGCCAGATTTGTGAACTGAGGTAAATCTGTAGATTTAGACTGACAATGTGGCAAAGTAGTTTTGGTAACGCTGGAGTAAAAGACTGACAACCTTTATCTATGCTGCCTTTTTGGAGAGATACCATTCCAGATTCCAGTAGTCACTGTTTCTGTACATCACATTCTATTTTTAGATGAGTTTGTTTAATTAGCAAGCTAGAAAATGACAGTAAATAAAGAGGTCTCAAATCTAAAGATGTTTGTATATAAATGTTCTTACAGCATAGCTATGAACATGTTTTCTGTGTAGCAATAAGCACTATGTTTGAAAGAGTCTAGATAATGTACTGAAATTTTAGGTATCTGCTTGCTCAGGGCAAAGAAAATGTTGTTTTGGACTTGGTGTTTTTTATTTTTCCTCAGATACCCCATCACAGAGGGTGCAGTTTATTCTTGGAACGGAAGATGATGACGAGGAACACATTCCTCATGATCTCTTTACTGAGCTTGATGAAATTTGTTGGCGTGAAGGAGAGGATGCTGAGTGGAGGGAGACAGCAAGGTGAGTGTTTTCGTGAGTTTTTAAAAATTATCTGTAACTATTGGGTTGCTGTTGTATTGAGGAATGATTTAAAAGCTGTGGCAAACTTGGAAACGGATTTTGGATAGAAAGCTTAAATAAAACCATAATTTTAATCCTTAGAGTGCTAGTGTTACAACAGCATTTGTTGTTTTCCAGAGCCAAATGTTTTCATCTGGATTTATGAAATATAGGTCAGAATGATAATCAGGGGTGTGTGTGTGTAGTAAACATATCACATATGTGAATTAAAAATTACTAGTTTTATTAATATTTTAGCTCATGATTTTAAGAAACTTCCAAGCTTCGTATTCTGTTTCAATCTTCAAGAAACTGAAGATTGCCATTATAAAAAGATTAAAGCAAGGAATGAGGTTACTTTTGGAGGAGTTAAACTTTAACAGGTTCTAACTATCAGTGATAGTTAGATGATTTTGAGACTTTGGGTATTCAGTGTTGGATTGTTTTGGTTTTGTGGAAATCATGTGAAAAGACAGTTTAGATTGCATTTCTGATGAAAAAAATAATATTGGAACAGAACTTTTTTTTTTGCATGTTTTGTTTCCTTGAGCACCTGAATGGGAGATGACTTGCTTAGTTTCGATAAAGCTTTACACTTCCCAGCAATCCTTGGCTCAATTTTCTTTTCTGAACCTTAATTCTCCCCTTCCATGGCAATATTTGTTGACAGCATTCCTCAGTGGTGCCCGGAAGGCTGAGGACCACATCTTTTGATGTCAACTGGATAGAATTTATGTAGCTTCTGGAACGAATTTGTGGGGAATTGTGTATGTAGGCAGTCTGGTGCAAATATGGCTGTTAGCTTTCCCTTTAATTTTCCTGCTTTCCCAGAGGGCCACAGAATTTTCGATGACTTTCCCTTCCCTTATGTGTGCATAGGAGGCACAGACAGATGCTAAATAGAGATCTTTACATGTAGAAAATGCTCATATGGGGATTGTGCTGCAAAATGAATGTAGTAATGTCCCTAAATAATCTTATTAATATTCAGAGAGAGATAATCTAGTCAAGTTAATCATCTGCAGTGTTCTCATACTGATTATGAATGTATAGGACCTCTTCTAGGAAGAATATCAGCTTCTATTGTGGTTAAAAATAAAAATCACTATGGCTTTTATGATTTTTAAGCAAGGAAGTAACAGCTTCTTTAGTTCAACAAAAAAAATCCTTTTGCAAATCATTGAAGTTGTGTTTCTTAAAAATTACTGACATAATAATGCTTAACACAAATAATCAAAATAGAATTTGAAAGGATTAGGTGAATTAAAGAAATTTCTAGTTAGATTGATCAGCCTTTCCAGTTATCATTTGGTAACTAAAGAATCAAAAATGTTTAACAGAAACAAGATGAGATTGTTGAAAAAGAACAAGAGAAAACAACCAAGAAAACTGTAGTTTTGGAGCTCCTAAAATGCAAGAGTGAAGTATAATAGCTAATAGAAAGAATTTCTTTGGCTTTAGAAAAAAAACGAAAACAAAGGAAAAATGGGGATGCCATGTAGAAAGAACGGGGCTGCCATGCAGAAAGAACTGTTCAGGATAAATTATCTTTTTCAGTTTGGATCGAAAAAATTTCAGACAGCATTTGACATGTGGTGGCTGGTTGTTAGAAAAGGAGATGGCAGTGAAGTGACCAAATTCATAATGAAGGCAAGAGTCAAAGTGCTTTATCTGTGCAAATAAAAGGATGCAATAATTTCCATCCTAGAAACCTGAAAGAAATGTATTTCACAGTTAGGAAAAATCCCATCTTTCTGTGAATCATTCAGGTGGGTTGTTTTGCAACACAACACTATTGAAGAAAGGATAAAAGTGGTTGGAATGAGCAGAGGCCTGGCCGATTTCAGAGCTATAGAAATCTTGGAACAATATTGTAAGGAAAGAGTAATTGTGGACTTTGAGCTAAGTGGAAAATTGGATCAAATGGAATAAAATGGTGTATCATATCAGACCAACTTAATAACGCTATTTAATCAGATAGTAGATTTTTGTTTTTTCTAACAAAGAAAAATAGTGCATCTAATTTCTTTTAGTAAAGCATTTGATGTGTACGGTAGTGGGAATTTATTACTTAAACTCTATTCTACTTTAAAAATTGTATTAGTAGGTAAGGAACCAATTGAAGAGGGGCAGCAGGTCATGCTGAAAGATTAAACTGTTACTGTGGAGGGTAGTGATGACTCACTTTGAAGAATTAGTCTTAGTAAACAGCTTTATTATTGAATGACTGTGTATGCACAGTTCAGCCTTAAAATTATTTTAAAAAAATATCTTGAGCAAACTGTGTAAAACCATTTGAGACGATTTGTTCTTGGTTGATCAAAAGAGTAACATATCAAAGAGAGCCATGGATAAGGTTTGACTGAAGCTTCGTGTTCTTTAGGTAAATATCCTCTTTTCCTGTTTCTTGGAGGAGTAAGTCCTTGTCTAGACTCTAGACGTAACAGTCTCATGAGCAAAAGTATTCCTGTGGTTTAATTAGTAGGAGAAAGAAAATGCACTGCTGTTATAGCCTGTTCTGTTCCAGGATTTGATTTAGGCTGTCCTGTCCATGGAATTAGTTAATTAGCAGAAGGGAATAACTTATGTTGATATAGTGATAAAATCAATTATTTTACTCCATTAATTTCAAACCAGAAGACGCACATACCTTTTAAATAGTCAATAGTAAGTCTTGCAATAATTTTTGCATGTGGCTGAGCTGTACAATTGTGTGGAGAATGCGTGATGTGTAGTTTCTAATCCTGAAAAAAATATTTCTGGTAAGTTTGTGGAGAAACACACTGAGGCGTAACAGTTGAGTTTACTTTGTACTCACAGTAGTATAGTTGCAAATTGCGGCTATTAGGAAAGCAAATTATGTTTAAGGCTATCCTAATAGCCTCTTGTGGTCATGGATGGAAAGTATTGCCTGATTTATAGCAAGTCTTACCCAAACTGTTGAGGCTTACTTGTCTGCTAATATCAAATGAAAATTTGGGGAGAATATCACTATGTTTCTGGAATAGAAAAGAATATGTAGTAAGGGGGAAAATAGAAAAACATTTTTGAATAAAAAGTGAAGTGTTTAGGCCTGAGTTTTAACAGAAACAGCACAGTTATGAAAATAAATCTCTGTCCATAATTTAGGAAGTGAATTGCTAATAGTGACTAGAAAATGATTGTGCTAGGGAAAAATTATGAACATAAAATGAAAATATATCTCCTCTGAATCAAAAATTTCTTCCAAAGAAACTAGGCTGCATAAAATTAGATTTGTTACTTTTGCTTTGTTTCTGACGTGCTTGTTTACTTTGGTTCATTTTCTAATCGGCGTAGGCGGGTGAAAGCTCATGTGGAAATTTTTACAGATTGTAAGATTACATTAGTAACTTTGAGTACTGAGCGGATTGTGAGTTAGTTTATGATCCAGCTCTCTGCTGCAGATATAACAGACTATGAAACACATCATATGCAACTCACCCACTTCATACTGTGCACCAAAATGTTTGAACCAAGTCTACAATGCAGTGTATACACTCTTAATAAAGATTCCTGAAAAACTGATGGAGTTGACTTTAAATATATAACGTGTATGTGTATACATACACACACATCTGAGTAATGTTTTCCCTATAGTAACATGCTTTGCTGAAACTCTTGTTGGCATGTTTTGTTCTGGGAAGTATGCAATCAGAGGAACTTAACTGTGTGATTGATATACCTGAGAGAGTCTTTACCGGTAAAAGAAAACCAAATGGATGAAGCTCCTCTTCTGTGTGATTAGATATAACTAAGATCGCTTTAAATATATTCCAAGCAGATGGGACAATGTGAAATATGAGCTCAACACACAACTGGGTTTGTTGTTGTTTTCTGGGATATAATGAAAGGCTTTATTCATCAACCATATTGATTTAAGGGGTTAAATTACAAGAGAAAATATATTAAAATTTGTCTATTTGTCTTTTCCTCTGAGGAACTAAAAAGAGCAGAAAATTGGCAAATTTGGGATCCATGCCTGAATTTGGACTTAAAACTGATTTTCTGTCCTTGACTGTTTTATGTGAAGTCCGAGGGTTGTTAAAATGGTATTATGATTTTTAAAACCACTTGAACAATTAGAATTGAACAACTGTGTGTAAGATTAGAGATTTGTTTGTTTTATGTTTGCTGCTGCTGTTTCTTATTTGATATGTTAAATAAGGATTATCTGACATAACAGAGGAATATTTCTGAAAAGATAGAAGGTACTAAAAATTATTTTCTTTGAGATGAGTAAACTCATGGAATGCTTATTGAATTAGAAATAGAAGTTTATTCTGAATGTAGAATTCTCTCAGTTGAGTCTGATTTACATTTATGTACTAGCCTGTTGGCTCATTAACAATGTATGATAATGTGTTTAAACACACACACATTTTGGTAAGAGTAGGAACTTGGATGCAACCCATAGAATTATACTATTCAAATTGGTTGAAACTCAGATAGAGATGATCATGACGGCAAGTATGATTATTTCAACAGTAACAGTAGTTTTCTATGGATTTTTATGTTGTGCATTGATTGACACCATAAACTCTAATTAAATCTGTTTTCATGATTTGCACTTTTCTCCACGTGTCCCCAGTAAGTTACGAGCTCTGGTTACAGGCCTGCCTCTGTCCAATCAGCTTTTTTAATGGAACTTTTAAGAAAACATTTATCTTTTATGACTAATTTAAACTCTGTTTAGAATTGGTTAGTATGATCAAATTAGGTAATATCAGGGACAGACTGCAGCAGTATAATCAGATGAGCAACGCTGAAAACTATTTACATGAACAGAAGGTACTGATTGTGTGAGGTTTCTGATGATATTCTGGAGGAATCTATGCTTGGATTTTTAGGTTATACGTAGCATGATTTTAAATCATTTTTTTCAAATTAGCATAAAACAAGAGGATGGTACATCAGAAATAGTTGGGAAAACCTAAGTGCGAAGATTCTAATCTCACAAAACTCGTAAACAGACTAGAAACATGCACAAAGCCAGGGGTATGAGAAGATAAAAATGTAGATATTTTGCAGAGTCTTAGGAGCAGTAGTTTAAACAGGACGATTAATGAACTGTGTGTGATCTTGTGGACACAAATAGGTTTAGCATATTTTTAGCTTGGAAGCATAAGTGCCAAGAGCAAGCTAGGAACAACCTCTTCTTATGGAGTTCAAGTGCAACTGCAAAATGAAAAAATAAAAACAAACCCCAAAACCTTATTTTTTCTTCCTTCTCGCGTGCTTCTTGGTAACTTTCCTGGGCTGTTACAGCTTATCCCTTTCAAACCGTGGTTTTGGATTTGATGGGAGTGGGGTTTGTTAATTTCTGTTTGATGTCCATTTAGACATAGTTTTGAAAATCTATTTGGAAGACCTCATTTGCATATACGAATTCAATTTCACGGTTCAGTTCTGTGGAAGTAATTTTTTTGTGTGTGCTCTGTCCTTGCTGCTTCTCTGGAAGAATGAAAAGGTAAAGGAGAGAGCCTGTCTAGGCTGGGAAGGGAGATTGAAATGAAGGGAGTGGAGGGGAGAAGTCTTCTTCATAGGCTGAGATGAGATAAGGAAACTGGCCAGCACTGAGGAAACGGAGGGAAAAACGTTTAAATGCAAAGATGAGTAGGGGGCTCTACATAGGGGACTGGAGATTTTGGTGGAACGAGAGAGGGCAAATTGTGTGTATGTAAGCAATGGGAGGATGTTCAGGAGGCAGCTGACAAAGTCTGAAGAAATGGAACACATCCGGCAGGGAGCTGGTGGTGAGTGGGTCACTGAAGTGGTGGTTGCTCGCAGGATGGTGTTGAAAAGGGCAAGAATCTGGCATACATGTACTGAAACAAGGGAAGTGTCTAAAATATGGCTAGACAGGCATATTTTACAAAGCAGAGCTAGGCAGGTGGGCCAGGAACAGAAGAGGACAGCTGTTTGCTGTGTTACTGGACTGTGAGGCCTGGTCAAACTGGAAATTGCTCAGTTTTAGAGGTCTTAAGGCTTTCCGCTTCCCTGTTGTCTTGAGCTAAGTGTGAAGGTGCTGTCAAGGTGTGAGGCTCATCTTGTTTTCTCTGCTGCCTGGTCCATACAAAATAGCTGAGTGCTGTTCATTTAAGGGATAGAGGCTTGTGCTGTTTGGCCTGGCTCCATGTAGCAACATCTGTGTTTGCTTGGGAGACTTAGTAACTTCAATTTACAATACTTTTGCATATATCAACAGACTTTTCTGCTTTTTTTTTTTTTTTTTTTTTTTTTTTTTAGTATTCTTTTAACATTTTTAGTGTAGTTTTTATCAGGAAGCAGTCAAGAAGTTGTGCAAGAGAGTTCATCCAGCTGCCTAGAACAGAAGACTTGTTCCTCTCATGCCAGTTTTATCTATCTTCTTACTTTACTGAAGTCTGTCCAGATTTACCTTGAACCCAGAACAGACAAAAGGGATTCAAAGTAATGAGATACAATGTTACTGGGTTCTAAGTGCTATTTCATGTCATTCAGGTGTCTGTTTTGCCTAAGTAAGGCACACATTCTGGAGTTTGAAAGAATTTTTGCAAGTGTTCACACATTACTTGTATGTGCATTTATGTGCCTGTGACATTTTTAATTTTAATTGACTGAACTTTTAAATGAAAAAATGCCTAAATTTTGCATAATGTTTTACTGCCTTTGAGTAGCTTAATGCAGTTGAGTAACTAACAAACTAACAAAGTTCATAACACTCTTTTGTGAAAAGATTATAGTGTTGATATGAATGTGTGATGTGTGAATATGTGCTTATTTATTTGAAGTGAAAAATGTTACTTCTCTGTCCTGTTTAGTCCAAAGTGAAGACTAAATATGTTCTTATTATGTATAGCTTTTCTTTTTTTTCTGCCACAAATTCTTTCCCCCTGTCCTTTTCTTACTTCTTGTATCATAGCAATACTATTGTATGCCAAAGAATTAATCAAAGTTTTTGTAAAGTATGAAAATGATTACTTAACACAGTTCTCTTTTCATCTCTGTGGTCAGAATTCAGCTTAAAAAATGGTATAATGCAGCATTATATGGGAAGAAGCAGGAATGAGAAGTTTCTCATTTTCTTCAAAGAGAGAATAAAGTAAATCCATAGACATATTTAACATTGATCTTTCACTGTCTGATGAATTAATTTATTTTTCATTCTTATGTTCAATGGAGTTATAATATTGTTTGTTTGTACAGGTGGTTGAAATTTGAAGAAGATGTAGAGGATGGTGGAGAGAGGTGGAGCAAACCATATGTTGCCACACTGTCACTTCATAGCTTGTTTGAGCTGAGAAGCTGTATCCTGAATGGCACTGTTCTTCTGGACATGAGAGCTAACTCCATAGAAGAAATTGCAGGTATGTATTAATGTTGTATTTATTAGATATGAAAATTAATCATAAAAGTCAAGTGCTTACAAAATTCCTTACAGGAAATCTATTGTGTAATAAACAATTCAGTTAAGAAACTCCTAGGAAATATTTTAATCATTATATTTGAGAAGAAACTAATGTCTGACACAACTGATAAATATCTTATTTGTATTTTTGTTATAGAGTTTGCACTTTTCAAAACCAATCTTTATGTAAAGGAGAAAATTAAAATGGAACATAGAGGACAGTTTGGATATATTTCATTAGAACTGGCATGTTCTCTGCTCCTGCTGTGCCACCTCATATTGTGAATGATGTCTGTGCGAACTTCCACATACTGAATCTACTGCTGTGCTAATTGCAGACAATCTAGCTTAAAACAATTAAATTATAGGGAAGTAGTCATCACAATTATGTAAAATGAAAACAGATCAGTTTAAAAGATCTCTGGGTTGAGAATGAAATCAAGAACAATAATGTTAAGCTTTTTTAAAAAAATTAAAAATACATTAACTAAATCGAGTGTGTGTTTTCCCATAAGGGTGTCTTTGGCAATTGCAGTTCTAGAGATTTTGAGAACAGCTGAAGCAGAAAGTGAGAAACGACTCAGTGAATGAGACTTGTCTCCCAAAAGTATAAACAAGATCGAGTTTGAATGCCATTTTCTGCATTCCAGGTGTTTCCCATAAAATCTGTAACTACTTACTGCAGGGAACTGCATCTATTACTGTAATAAAGCAGGTTGTTAGGGAGTGTATAGTCAAGGTCTGTAATGCACAGCCTCAAGGAGTCCTTCAGGTTGCATGGCTGTGCTAGAATTATGCAGGACAATCTGGTATGTTTGTTTCCCTCCCAAATAGAGCAGCTATTTTGAATCACATAATTTATAAGAAGATTTGTTAGTAGACAAGAACTGAAGATAAAGTTACTCCAGTCTATCAAGACAGAGATAATATATGTATTATAATATAAATATATTTACATGAGACTTTAAAGCAACATCATTTAAATGGTTAACACCCTCTGCAAGGGCTCATGTGTCCTGGAGAGTTTCTAGTGCTCTGTCCTTGCTCCTGTTTATAAATCTCTGTCCCTTGCAGCAGAAAAGACAGAGAGCAAAGAGTTGTGCTGTTTTGTAATCTGAGGTCTCTAATTTTCTGCTTATTTATCCTTAGTAATGGCTGGTCTCATGCTCATGGTGGTTATTGGACTGGTATACTTGTATATCTTGCATCTACTTAAAAGTTTTACCTTGCTTCTACCTTACTGTATTTCACAGCATTTCTGAAAATGGTGCTGTACCTGTAAATTGTGTATTTGATATTTAAATAAATGATACAAATATTACTATTTTATACAAGTATTTTATTAGATTTTTTGTATTCTCCATATTTCAAACATTGATTGAAGATCAAATATGATGCAACAAATACAAATTTGGGAAAAGGGCACATGCACAGAGAAATGCTGCATGAGTGGTTGTTGCCTTGTCACAGGCACGAAGTGACGTGTTAACAGAAAATGTAAAATACACATAAAAATAGAAGGCTTTTTTTAGTTAAGGGTTCAAAAGACAGAAACTATTTTGAAACACAGAATTTTTCAATTCTACGTTAGAGAATAGAAAATTTTCTAACACTTAAAGCAGTTTCTGTGATAATCTTATAGGTGATATGTAAGTCTGTGGGCCAGATAAATTTTTTTTTATTTATTTGCATTATCAGGTAAGGGAGATACTCTTCAGGGGGCTATATTTAACAGTGGAATTAAAATTGGCTCAGATTGGGATAGCTGCCTTTTGCATTTACTTTTCCTGAATCATTTATGTCAAACTGACGCAAGATATTATTAATCCAAATCTGCAGAAACATGTGTGGGTTTCTACTCTTTGGCGAGATCTGATTCTCCCATGAGTCATGGTATGAATCAGATCTTCAAAATTTGTCTTGATAATGGTAAAGATAAACATGAAGAATAAAAAGCAGCTGGTTTGAAAGAACAAAGGTATTTATCAGCATACTGGTTATTATCTATTTATTTATGAAATAATCAAGAAATACTTAGGAAAGCTGCTCGATATTCTTCTATTGCTTATTTGATTAAATAGTAGATTCGGATTTTCAAGTTTGAGATTTACGCTTTTAATCCAGAAATCACTCAGCTTCTTCCACAGTCAGCTAAAGGATCCTTTCCAGACTTATTTTTATTTAAGTAGGTCAAAAAGTAAGGATTAACACAATAACAATAACTTCAGCAACACCTTTTTTTTTTCTCCTGTTGTTGGAAGATATTTTATAGTGAGACCACAACGAATTCATGTTCGTAATCTCTTAGTCCCTAGTTAGCTGTCGTCATTTTGTTTCTTTAGTTAATATATCCAAGGACTAGAGCATTTAAAATACTTATCCTTTTTCGAAACTCATCACGGATCTAAGTTGTTGTTCAGTGTAGAAGTTGATTAGTTACTGTGATGCTGTTTTGAATCAATCATGCTTCTAGGATGTCTTGATTTGCTTTTCAGGAAAACTTGTTTCTTCTGAGAAGAGGCTTTAGGATGACTTTTATGAATTGACATGTACTATTTTGACTTTAAAAGCACCTGTTATTGTGACATGCAGGTGTATTTCATTTGTTGTTTTATTCTTTGAACTGGTAGGCATCTCTTGTTGGTAAGGTGATCTGGCACATCATAAGATTTGTATGGATCTTGCTTTGCCTTTGAGAGAGCATTTGTGGGTTTTTTTCCCTCTGTAGAGTCAATAAGGTAATTATTTTTCTTTTAAACAACTTTGCAACAGGTTGTTCTGGCAAGTGAATAATCCTGTAAATTACCCATGTTCTCTGCCAGGTTTCTTTAAAGACATTAACCCCCAGAAAAGAAGTTGCTATTCCGTTTGCTTTCCTCTATTATTATTATTGTTGTTATTATTCTAGTAATGCTGTTTTCCTCTTCCTCAGTCAAGTTTCTTTGTAATTTGTTACTCTAATACTACATGTGTGGTTCCTGCTATCCAGCACTTACAAAACGTTACAAAGGGCGTGGCACACGTTAGGCAGCACTGAGAGACTGATGGTGGTGATGAGCATGCCACCAAGATATGTGTGCCAGGTACATTAGAAATTTGATAATTTCAGTCTCTTTTTTTCATATAAATGACTGCTGGACCTGAATATTAGACAGAACTTGTATCTCCCAGGAAGAAATTTTTTGTCTATTCTACTCAGTTACTCTTCACTGTCAGTAGTTACAATCCTACTTATCATGGGCTTTACAATGCAAACACTGTTTTCGTCTTGGAGTCAGTATGTATTCCAAGTGTATCTGACAGTTCTGACACTTTAGAATTCAAAGAAATAGTTGCTCTCACCTGTTGGATTCATTTTTTTTTCAATATGTATCTCTCTTCTTAGTTTTCTTACTAGACATTCTCATGCTAGGCTAGTCCAGTGATACGGTCGGTTTTGATTATTCTTTTCAATGCCACTGTTTACCCTGCATTTAGGAGAATTTGAAAAATGGATTACAATGTGTGTTTTTCAGTGGTGCTCCTAAATTAACTCTGATTCTTGTAGTTCTGATTCATAGTTTATTACTAAGGATTTGTTTTTTTTTTTTTTAATGCAATGTGTTGATAATTTTACTGCGTTGCTATACTGCATCATATCTTTTGGGAAAAAACTGATTGTACATGTGTACTTCCTTTTTACTTGCCTTAAGATTTTGTTAGGGAGAAATGTGTGTTGTGTGTTTGTCATTAATGTCTTGCTATCTGGGCTATATTCCAATATCAAATTATATTTCTGTAAATGCACTGCCAGTCTTTGTATCCTTGGAAGAAGTATACTTAATCTTTATTGCTAAATTGAGACAAAGAATTTCTATTTGTTTTAGTCAAGGCTTTTAATCTATAAACACTTATTCACTGAAGCATTAAACTCTCAACACTTCGCCCTTGAAAATTACTTTTATTAAAATCCATGTTTTTAAGAGCTTAATGGGCTTGTGGTAAAATCTACAAATGAAAACCATCTTTTATACTGTTTGCATGGCTTTCAGAACATTTTGTGTTTCATCCCTGGAAACACTGATAGTTCCGGGTAAAAATATTTTGGCGTCAGTGAAGTGGTGAGAATTTTTAAATCATCCTGTCGTCCAGCATATCCATTCTTTATTAGATTCTTTTTCATTCCAACTGTCTTATTAAACAATGACTTGATCTACAAGATTGTAAATTTCTTTAGACAGACACCCGATTTTCCTTGTTGATAAAGAGCTTATTCATACCAATGATGCTGAATTCACAGACAATATCTTATTATAATAGAGACTTCTGAGATGAATTTCCAACATTGTCATAATGCAGCGAAACAGCATGCTCATTCTTGAATTTTCTCAGATTGGTCTTAAATTTTTTAAGAAGGATTTTACTTTTCCCTTTGTTTGTTGAACTTTATTGTGTTTAAAAAGGAATTTTTTTTATTAAATGTTTTTTCATTACTGTTTTCAATGCATGATGTTCTTTTTAAATCTGTTTTTGCAGTGGTTCTTATATCTGTAAGCTAGCACTGCATGCACAAGGAATTCCTTTGAACATTTGATGTAGTAATATTTTATCGATCACTTCCGTATAGAACATATGCTAAAAGGAAGTCTGAAAAATCTATGTAATCAAAACAATTTATTTTGGAACTTGTCTCTTGAGGAGGTATTTGCCAGAATCTAGCTGCACAATTAGAGAACAGCCTTACTGTTGCTCAGGTTGGCAGATGAAAATGTTCTCTTTTTGATATTTTCGTTTAGTTCCTTTGAAACCATGTAGGTTCTCAGATTACCATCTGGTTTATTGATTGTAGCCACTGAATGAACCCAAAAGGTTCTTCTACTTAGCATATGATGCCATTTTCTGTTGTTTGGTTCAAAAACTGTTCAGTCCAGCCTTTAATGGCAATACTGTCTTTATAACATGAATCACAAATCTCGCATTTTCTTGTAGCTGTGCAATGTGCTGTGAACAAATGTCAAACCTTGTCAAATACAAACTATGGCCTCAGCATGGCACAGCGGTGCTTTGGTGACTTGCACATGTTTGAAATATTAGATAGTTCTCTTTATTTTAAATAACTTAAATGTAATAATGTTGCTTTTTTTTTAAAATTACATTTTAAATATTCCCATGCTTTCCAATACAGAGATCTGACTGTTTTTTTCCCTAGCAGTCTTTCTGATGTTACTCATGATCGAATTTTCAATCTGTGTAACAGCTTAATCTTGTGATTGAGGTCACTGGACTCTGTGCTCAACAACTCAGGGCATTACATCCCAAGTGTGCAGTTTTATTGATTTCAGTAATATCATGTTAAGCTTTCATTTGGAACAAGTCTTCTTTTGCCTTTGTTTGCTTTAAGCTATATTACTCCATAATAATGTAGGTTAGATTTTATTTCACTGGAGCCTTTTGTTTCAGCTTCAACACTCGTGTTATGTTTCTAACTGTGCTTTTATGGTAAATTTAATTTTTATTACAAACACTGTAACAAAGCATGAACAGTCTGCTGCTATGTTTGACCCTACAACTGTCTTGTGTTCAGCTTTCACCTTCTCATTTACCCAGGCTTTTGCATTTGTTTGTTTTATTTACAGCTCACTATGTGGTGATTACCTCTACAGGGAAACCTTTATCAGGTTTAGTTCCTTTGCCTGTGGGTAAATTGTAAATCTCTTACCAACTTCTAAGTAGTATGGCATTGCTTTATTTTGTTTTTTCCCATGTTAACCACAAATCTAGAATTCTTCTTAGATTGCACCAGTTAATCTTGGCTTTCATTTTGTGTGTAGAGACAGAACCAATGTAGCTCATGACTCTTGTTCTGTTTAGAAATGTGAAATACATTTTTTATGACGTCTTTTTTCTTTTTTTAGTGTCATCCACTGTGATATGTTAACATAGCTCTGACTTAAGACTGTGTTTACTCTCTGAGCTGGGAATTTGAGCCTTATCTCTGTTATTTACTCTTTTGTGAAATGCTTGCTCTTGTTCTTCAGTAAAATTGCGTGCTGTTACTTTAAAAATCAGGTATTTTTCACTCTCTGTCTTTCTTTTTCAAATAATTAATCTGAGAAGTTGAACAAAGTAATTTCAGGTAGGGCTGTATGTCTGTCTCTCGGTGCACTGGAATGCTCTGCATCCTTGGATAAGCAGGCTAAATCCACTGGCTTAGCTTGTTTGTAATCACTGTTGTAAACTCTGTAAACAAGTCTTGGTTCATAAATGCAGCCCAAGAATCCTAATTGTTAGTTTTCTGTTGCTCCTAGAAGTGTGTATTTGGCTTCCTTATAGAGATAGGTTAAGATGAAGCATAGCATTTCAACTGAATGTCTTCCATAAAGCACTGCTTTAGGGTTGCTTGTGGTTTTTTCTCCCCTGTCTTTAAGGGAAAGAAAACAACCAAAAACCAGACAAACCTTGGCTTTTAAATTAGGTTTGTAGTCAGCTGTCACTGCAAGCATGACGCACATAAAAGCCCGTGCGTTCTATTTTTTTGTCATTAATCTTTCATTTTGTTCTGCAGTTGCACAGCTATAAGCTTCAGAAGATAGAGAGGTGTATATACCAGCAAATTTGATAGTGTGTACTGAGGTGGATCTTTTTTCTTTACTCCCCACTGCAGAAGTTGGGCCCAATTTAGCTTATTTACCTACAGTCTTTTTGGACTTTGCGGGTATTTTGGTGGAAATACGGTATACCTGCTCTAAATTTATTCTGTGTTACCTGGGGGTTTCCTGTATTTTCGTACATGAGGTGATGGCACCCTGTGAATCTGGACTGATGGGGAATGAGCTGTAGCCACACCTGAGTGTCTTCTTATTGCTCATTTTCTTGTATCTGAGATGACTCCACGTGGATCTGGCTTCATGTCTCTGTGCAAAGTTGCAGTGTATAATATACATCTCCAGAGTGAGTGGAAGCAGCCAACCTGCCTTTGCATTCTCACAGACTCTAGAGGTGGGACAGATGCAGTTTGGTGTGCTGGGCAACGCATGAGCCACGCTGCGTTTCGACTAATTGAAGTGTCTGCACCCCATGTGCTGTGATTCACAGCCTGGGTGAATTGTTCTCAGGTGATGAGGAGATACGTTTGAGTAACTACAATAACTTGATCAAATACTTTGCTCATATTTACTCACAAAGTAAATTTAATGTAAATTGTGTATTCTTACTGAGTCTGAATGAAGAAAACATTATTGAAATTATATGAAATCCCAGGTTTCTTTGAACTTTTTTTAATGACCAGGGCAGGAACTTTTTTTAATGACCAGCTGTCTTTAACAGCTTGAAAAAATAATTTCATAGTTCCAGTGTGAATCAAGATTCCTTACTGAAGAAACATTCTACTTAAGTGTTCCTAATGTCAGCAGATACAGTGTGGTATGAGCAGCTAATAGAATGGGTAGTCCATACTGGTGGATACTCTACACATTGCATCTTGCTGAAAGCCTCCGTATGGTTGTGAAGTATCCGTAGGAAATCGAACGGTAAGCTGTGTCTCTGGCTAGAATGGGGCTCTGCGGGGTTTCAAATTCTTTAAAACAAACAAACAAAATTCCCTAAAACATTGTTGCTGAGCATAGAAACCCTGCATAGAAGGGTTCTTCATAGAAGAGCATAGAGCATAGAAGTCTCTGTTGTTACACAGGAATGTAGCTGAGATATAGTGCTGTGAAGTTTCAGGTCTGTATTCCTTATTCTGTTTTGTCATACAGAGTTTGGAGAAATGGCCGTGCACTCCAGATAAAAAAGTGAAAAACAGAGCTTTGGAAAGTAGGAGCAGCTTCAACTGATGGAAGCATATATAGGATCTCCTTCTCATTTGAAGGAGAAATAGTCTTGTTTTGAAAATGAGAACTTTAAAATGATCCTTGTTTGCCATTTACTGTTAGACATTAAACCACGTTGCTCTTATTTTTAAACTTATCTTTGCAATCAAGTGTGTTATCACTGACATTGCAGAGGCTTGGGCTTTTAAAAGATCTGTTTAAAAACTTGAAGAGACTGAAGTAGGATCCCATAATGATAGATGCTTGATCTATCTACCTGAGACAGTCTTTCTTACTACTATTCAGACCTGTTCAGGTCTTGAAAAAATAGTGAAATACAGCAATCTGGCAGTAACGTGACTGCATTTAAACTCCTGTAGCTGTTACTGCAAGCGGGTCTGTATTAAAGGAGTGACAGCTTGAGGGGAGTGTCAAAGCAAGAAAGCATGTCTTCAGTCTTTCCAAATCTGAATACATCTTCTCTTTTCACATGTGGCAGAGGTGCTACAGTAAAAGGGAAATTGTCAAAAAATCAAGGTAAGCCACTTTTTTCTCTGTTTGGCAGGAAATAAAATTTGTTAGTCACTACACTGGCACTAACTCAATAGTTTATGTGACTGAGTCTAGCAGAACATCTAGAAGGAAGAGGATAGGAGTATGGTTTTCTTTTTCCTGGCATTTTCTCTCCTCGAGTGGGTCATCTTAAATATTGGCAGTTAATATATTTAAATATTTAATATGGAAAATATTGTAATTCCAGTAACTACGCTATACAAGTGGAGTTCCACTGATGTGTAAGCAAGGTGATGACCGCAACCCTAAATTTGCCTGTTCTAGAGGAGTACTTTTTTTTTCAGCAATTCCTTTTGAGTTCTGTCTTAGAGCAACTCAGAGAAGGTAGTCTTTGTTTTTGCATCTTCTACAATTTGTCTTCTTGTCAGCAGAACTGAAGAGGAGGGTCTTTTCAATTGTGCTGTAGCACAGATGCCCTAAGTTATATATATATATTCATTATTTATTATTTTCTTCTGAAGATCCCCATCATGTGACAGAATTTACTGGCCTGTTTTGGGAACTGTGACATGCAAAGTCACGTACTAGGATTCTCTAGAGGGAAGATAGGCTTATCCTCAGGGCAGAGGCAGTTCCTTGAAAGGAGGAGGAAAGTTGAGCAGGAAAGTTAATATTTTCCTTGTAGCTGGAGATATTTCTCATGTTGCAAATTCTTGACTCCTTCTGAAGAAATTCCACTGAAATATTTTTCTTGAACTTGTGTTACCTTCTCTTCTGCCTTTCTGCCACTTATCTTGCTGCTATGCCTCTATTCCATGAGAGTCTCGAGTAATAGAAAAAAATGTGTTTATCTGTACTGGGAGTGCAGAGATAACTGATCCGGTGGTGTTTGAGGTAAAAGTTCCATTCAGGGTCAGGTGAAGCACCTTGAAGAAAGGTTTTATTAGTTTTAAGCACACCACCAGGCAGTATTGCTCTTTGTCATGAGCTGTTTGGTCAACACCTTTAATGCTGTGCTGGATGTAATTGCTGGAGATGGTCAAAGACAACACTGAAAACCTCTGCATTGTTCTTCGTTGTAAGATGTGGATACATATCAGATGTTTGCATCTGTTGGTAGTTGCGTTTTTTTGTGGACTTAACCTTGTCTTTTTGTGTGTCTCAACCTAGAGATGTAGGTTTGTTGGTAGCCTCTTCATAGTAAGTGAAATATGGAGGTAATTTGTTGTTCAGCTTGTAAAGCAGCTGTGTGTGTGACAGATTGGCTTGTTATGTGGTTATTGAGGACTTTAGAAAACCATTGTTTTTTAAATGTATATACAGTGCATAGCTGACTGTCAGAAATTAAACTCTGCTCTTAACCAGCATCATTATTTAGTGCTTTTTATTATCTCTTTTCTCTTGCTCTTGGCAATTATCAAAGACCTGACAAATTAGGTCTCTGCTGCTGCTGCATCTGCATTTTATTTTTTTCAGCTCTGCTTGCTTTGCCACTGAGTTTACTGCTAAATATGAACCTGACTCCAGCACAGAATCATGAGCTGTCTGAATTTCCAGTACAAGGAGTTTTTGACCCAGCTTATTATATCACTATTTTTGTACAGCTTCTTCCAATGGATATGCAAGGACAGCGTGTACTTCAGTGCTATTTTACTTGCTTTGATACAAATTTTCTTTTTTTCCTTTCTGTCGCTAGCAGAATTTCCCAAAAAAATAATTGAAAAAATCCCTCAAAACTCTCAACAATTCTTTCCCATTTGAGATACGTAATTCACTTATTTACAAATAATTTTTGATGTTTAAATGGGAGACTGGATGAGGCACCGAGTGCCATGGTTTAGATGATGGGTTGGTGTTAGTGTTGGTGTTAGTGTTGGGTTATAGGCTGGACTTGATGATCTCGGAGGTCCTTTCCAACCTTGTGATACTGTGAAACTGTGATACTGTGATATGTAGGAATATTTTTCTACGAGTGGGCTGCAAAACAAGTTGTAATTTCTGAGCAGGAGTACCAGTTTCACTCACACCTCCATGTAATGATTCTCTTGCTGACAGTAGATTGAGATCCTATTAAGTATTTGCAAATAATGCAGCAAATTTTCCTATATTCTCTTATCTGAAATTTCTTTATATTGTACTGAAAGTATTGTAAATATAAGAAATAAAGAGCGAGACTGAGATCTCCTGTGGTAAATATAAAGGAAATAAAAAAGTTATTTCCTCACAGCATGCCAGTCCTTTGTAGCAAATAGGGTAGGGGTTATTTGGGGAAGAAAACCCTCACACATTTTACACATCATAATCCTGCATTTAAATGCATCATGTATGGTACTGCTTAGGCACTGACTTCAAAGTTATATAGGTGACGATTTGGGAACTCCATATCTTTGGAGGGATTGACTTTTTTATACCAATAACATCCTTTTTGGCTTTTCTTTTCCTGAGAGTGATACACTTCTAGATAAAACAACCATTTAATTCTATTGCGTTAAAGGAACTGATAACCTTTCATTTGTAATCCTGTAGGGTGCTATTTCTTACTGTAATTTAAAAAATAAAGTATTTCCTCTTTCCCTTCGTTTATTATGTTTACGTATGTATTTTCAGATATGATTCTGGACCAGCAGGTGGGTTCTGGGCAGCTGAGTGAGGATGTTCGTCACAGAGTGCATGAGGCATTACTGAAACAGCATCACCATCAGAACCAGAAGAAGCTGAGCAACAGGATCCCAATTGTGAGATCCTTCGCCGATATTGGAAAGAAGCAATCTGAGCCCCATTCCATGGATAAAAATGGTAACGTGTTGCTTTGTTTTGCATTTTCAGCTTTCTGTTAAGATACTGCCTGTTCAGTATCGCATGTGCTTTGTACCCATATCTTGAACTCAGTGTGATTTTGCTCTGAAAAGCTACCATGTAAAAGTGGTACCTTTTACATGAGGGGTTCCTCTTATGCCTTCAGTAACGCACCAGTTTAAATTTGAAATTCAGGTATTGTGCGCAATTCGGAGCTGTGCAGAGATATTCAAGGGAACTGCTCAGGTGTTAGTGTGCCATTCTGTCCTGGGTCATTGGCATGGCCTCGTGTCCCCAGTGCAGCACAGCTCAAGTATACATTCCTGCAGTTTGAGCTTGAGTGTCTTTGCACAGTGTTGCTCTGAACTGTGGACATGCTCCATGAGTGCCAGTAATGTGATATGACTATTTTTGACTTCTGTTGGCTCTCCACATCCCATTTATTTAAAATGTAATGGATTGTTGGAATAGTTTCCATGTCTATGAGAGTGTATGCATTAGCTAATGTTCAACTGGTGGTTCAGATATCATAGTTGAGTTTAAGGCTTTGGATAATGATAAAAACATTTTCAGGTTACAGTACTCAAAAGGTGCCACAGGAGCTTTACCTCGTTCTTTCGGAAAAAGACTTTTTGGAAAATCATGTTAATGGAAAAGAGGGAGCACATTTGCAGAGTGGTTCTGCAGTATAGAACTGGTTTAATTTTTTTCTTTCTTGCATTTACAGAAGCCTTTATAAACTGTGCTGTAGTTACATGTTAATCATAAGGAAAGATAATTTCTTATTGCCCCTTTCTTATTATTGACATAAATGCATGCCTGTGTTATGAAGCTTGTAGCCAAATTTTGCAAATATTTACTTTAATTCACTAGAACCATACACTGCAGAATTGCTGAGCATTTGTTTCCGGTATCATCATCACACCTAGAACATTTATGGCTGAACAATACTGAACTATAGTGACTCTTATTCCAGAAATCACCTTAGCTTTAGTGAAATCTCAGTCCTTTCTGCTGGTTCAAGGCCCTGCTGAGCTCCCCTCTCAACCTGGGAAATGGGAAGTGAGGAAACAGCTGTAGCACAGGGTAGATGCAGGATGGAAGAAACGTCTGTGTGTTGAGGCATAGGGCAGATGGGGAAGGAGTAACAATGCGACTGATCTGGAAAGATGGGGCTGTTGATATAAAGATTAACTTCTGTTTCAAAGGAGGATCTTTTGTTTCAGTCAGTGCCATATGAAGTTGTATTAGATACTTCTAAACCCAGCCACTTCACCGGGAAAACTATCAGACTTAAAAGGCAATATATAATTTCATCTGAAGACAGTATTAAATAGAAACATATTAATTATGTCAAAACATTGGTTTAAGAGTAAGGAAAAAAGTAGTAAATATGAAGATGTGTGTGATTATGCATCCGGATGCTCAAGAATGAAAGTAAGTAGGGTGATTGTCCTTCCTTTTTAAGGCAACTTTTCTGTTGACTTGCACAACTCTTGCTGATAACTTTAAACAAATATTCAGGATACACTTGAAAAAGTTAATAACATAATGTTCCTACTCTTCAGTGTACACAGGATGCAAGGTGGCAGCTTGCATTCTATAAGGTTTTGCACTAGATCTTATATAACAAATAAGCAGTATGTCTTCTTCAAAAGACCCTTCAGGGCAAGCTGTGAAAGTGTAATAAGCTCAGTTTCGGTAACTTTCTGTGTCTCTTAGTGGAACTGATGCAGTAATTCACTCCAGAAATATCTCACGTCTGCCTGAGTTTCTTCTGCAAATCTTCATATCTCTATTTAATTCCCCCCAAAATAGATTCTGATCAGGACAGCATCTAAGTCCGTATTAAACGCACTAGTTTTATATACTCAGTGGCGAAGTGATTCTGTAAGTAGAGAAACGCATTCTTACAGGTTTTCATTTGTCTGTGCTTATTTTGCAAGATGAAAAACTACTGAATTCCAGGTCACGTACTTGTATAGAAATGCCTTAGAACACTCTACCTTGTGGTTAAAAAAAATCACTTAGTCACTTCCACTGTATTACCTTAAATTCATCATAAACAATACCAATCTAAATAGCTCTAGGAACATTTATACAAAGATAAATGAACTTTTAATCTAAATTACAGTAAAGAGTTCCAAACCTAGTATTTTGGACACAGATGTCTTTTAATCAGTTTGAAGCATTGCTCTGCTACTTGAGTCCTTTAAGTGCTAATGCACATTTGGCAGTCTCCTTCATTGACCTCTTCAAAATAGATGATGGCCCTGTGATAAAACAGATTGGTTTATATTAAGTTTGTCTCTTACATTAAGTGCCTGAATCTTATTTTATTGCCTGAATTGTACTAAAGTTAGTATTAGCTTAGACTAAAAGTTAGTATTGTTATTAAGGACTCTTTTTCCATTTTCAAGAGAACAGCAAATAAGCAACTCCTGGACTTGAATGGCAACTATTGCTCCAGTACTCCAGGATTAAAGGAGTGAGAAAAGAGATGATTTTGGAGAGTTGCTGAATTTCAGGCACACTACTGCTACCTCTTTTGGCATACACTTAGTTATTTCTTTTCGTTGGGTAACTTGTTCTAGTATGTGGTTTGTAAATTATGCAGGAATCTACACTGAAATGCTGAGCTTATTCCCATTTGTGTACAAACATTGTGTAGAATGTTCCATATATTGCTATCAGCAACAATATTGTTCTCTCTTTTTAATACAAAAAAATGCATTTAAAAATATTTTATTATTGCTTTTACTTTCTGGATGAAAAACTTAATTCCTAGAAGACTGCAGGGAGAAAACAGATCATCTTGGGTTCTGCTCATGAGCTTGCAGGTCAGTTTGCCCCTGAAGAGACCAGAGTTTTCAGAAACAGCAAGTGCCAGGAACTTTAGTGGGACTGATCAGTTGTTCTTGTTGAAATGAGGCAGGGACACTTTTTATGCACAATTCTTGGTTTGTTTACATTTAGTTTTAGTGTAGACAGTTTAACTGATAGTCTTTAGCAGTCTGTAGTTTGTAAAATATGTAGTTCAGAGCTGTAAGTCCTTGCTATCTAGGTTATGTGGTACAGCTGAAGATGCAAAATCCCTTCTTTGTCCAAGTTCTTGGCTACACTAGCTTATCAGTGTACCAGTTGCTAGATATCCAGGTGCAAAGCCATCAAATTAAAACGTAAACTGAAGTTCAGTGTATGTCTGTGCTGCTGACAGACCACTATGATATCTTTCCTGGAAGATTTGTACATATGTTCTTCCTCCATTTTTCCTTTGTTTAAGAGTCTGTCAAGACCTTCTAATTAATTTGCTTTGTATTTAGTAGTATTATCTTTTGTTTACAATGGCTTTTCTTCACATCCTCTGCAGGGCTAAGATGTCAGGGTGCTTGGATTTACCATGCATTTTTAATGCTGCCATGCTGTGTTTAACTTTCACTTTTCATTAAGCATCAAAACTGTGAGAATTAAAAGCCTGCTTTTGATGTTCCAATGAAAACCAACAGTCAAATTTGGCATAAGAGCAGGAAAAATGATTTTTTTAAAAGTCTAATTTGACACCAAATACCCAAAATAGAGAGCAGAAAGTAATTTTAGCATCAATACTGTAAAAGGCAGGTAAAAATATGAATCTTTGTCATGAGTAGATCATCTTTAGAAAGCTCAGTTTGTAAAGCAATTTAACTTCTTTTTAATGAGATCAATAGATTTCCCACTCTGATGCCTGTGAGTCTTATCTGTAAATTCTTATGACATGGTCTGAAAAGCCAAGGACAATTGCAAACATACAGCACCTTTCTATTGTTAGAGGAATGCTAAAATAATTTCATAAGCCTCTCCTCTTTTATAAAACATTCTGCAATTCAGAATCTAAGCATACATGGCATGGATTGATGACAATGTAGTTAGGAAAAGCAGTTTTCATCACGTAAACTTTTTAGAGGTTTTGACTGTCTCACTTGAAACCTAGACTTCAGAATATGTGTGTATATGTCATGAGATGTAACAGGCCTTTTACTGATTAAAGTCAAAGGGGAAGTAACTGGGGAAGAGGAGCATGGCAGCATCACTTATAAAATATATTCCCATACACCTTGCTGAAGTGTTCCTTATCCATAATTATGTGACCTTGTGCCTATTTTCTATTCCATAAATATGCCATTTATAACTGATTCTTCCCCCTTCATGTCAGAGCAGACGTGTTATTAGTGTATAAGTTGCATTACACAATACATCATATATTCTGAGGAATTATAACATTCCAAGGAGAGGTTTATCAATACGCTTGGAGAAAGTCACGGCATATTAAGTTGAGGATCTTCGGAGTTAACAGCATAAGCTGCTGGAGCAGTTAATTTGTCGTGGTTTTTTTTTTTTAAAGCCTTTTTCCTATTTCAGCTAGCATGATGGGCTGATTTGGATGTCTTCATTGTTTCATGTTCCCTGATCTCCTCTGAACATCAGTTCAAGCATTTATACTGTGACTCAGAGCTAGCTTACAGCATATGAAACTCTGATGTCAGTACTAGCACGTGGAGAGAGATGGACATTACTTGGAGCCGTATGAAAAGGGTAGGGAGGCATTTCTAGGTGTGTGACCATGTTCCTTCATTTTGATAATAAATCACAAGGAATGCCATATATATATACAAGTTTTCTGGTAGTACTGGACCAGGCAAACCGCTCCAGCTTTGCTTGAAGGCAAGGCAAACTCAAAGATAGTTAATTCTAGCTTAAATTAGCAAATGCTCTACTTTGTTTTATATTCTTCTCAAATGTATATATTTTAATCAACTTGTTTTATCTACGGGTTTTTATATTACTAAAATGTAACTTGTATTTACATTTTCATCTGATATTTATTCTTTCTTTCTCCACATTTCCTTGTACCCATGATAAAATGTATAATCTAAATGTATAAAACTGTATCATTCATCTTTGTATTTCTTTATTTTGCTCTGTCTTTGTTGTGTCTGTCCCTAACAGGCTCATCTCATCTCTGTATCTTCCTCATCTCCTATCCTTTGGGTTCTGTAAACTCCCTGAAGGTTCAGAGGTAGTATAAATACCTATTCTTGCTTGGGCTTCAGATTATTTCAAATGTACACCCACGTCTTCATCTCAGTTTCTTGACAGCATGCAACTTCTTGCTATAGTGATTAAAAAATGCCTCAGCATTTGTCAGTAGCTGAGGTGTGCTTAAGAGAAGCTTGTGTGGAATGGTGTTGTTTTGGGGAAAAGAAGGTACCATTTATTTATAAGTTCATTTTCTTACATCAATTTGTAAAACTGCGAATCGTAGCATTTTAGTTAAAGCTGCATGACATCATGTGAATTATGCTTGATATTAAGGCCTAGCATTAGAAAAACATGTAGAGTGACTTCTTCTTTATCCTCTTAAATTACATATCATTAGTGAGAACCAAATTTACTTGCCAGTTACACAGGTCCAATAGGGGTGACACGGTTCTCCACCGATTTAAAATGTGTCAAGAAGCCTGCATATACAATTCAGCCTGCAAAGATGGTATCTCTGCTCTTTTATATTAGAATTTTACCGGATACTTAGGCAAACTTACTGGTTTTCAATGCTTGGTTTTTGATCCGGACAGTATGTCCATTTAGATTTGGAAAATTGGTGACTAATTGCAGTGAAAAGCCTGAAGATGGTTATAGCTGGCTTGCAAATCACATTTTTTTTCTGAATAGGAAGAAATAAATATGGTCTAGAATAATAAGCAACTTTTCTGATACAGTTTCCTTTGATGTGTCAGTTGCATCCAGTTTGTTTTGCATCTGAATATGTTGTTGCTGTTTTTTGTCACTGACATTCTAAAGGCCTCTTGGATTTTGATTAAAAAATACAATATACAGTTAAATATCCTGAGCTTTAAATTTTAGGGAGTTGTATGTGACGTTAATTTACTGTGGTTAATCTTTTCTTTTCTTTTGGCAGGACTAATAGTTTCAAAATGCTAACCTCGATCTACAAATGTAGACTTCTATTAGTGTAAAACTATGGACCATATTTTGATGAATTTTGATTTTTAAGGGGCTTGCATTTGCATGACAATATTTTTTGTGTGAATTCTTGCTCTGCTCAAAGCTCTGGCACTTTCACATTATCTGAGAAAAACACTCATTTTTAGGTACACGAATTTAAGATATAGTTTTAAAAACTGCTGATACCAGCTTTTTAATACATAGATAAGCCTTAATCCCTATTTTAGTGTGTTTTTATCTGATTTGTATGTAGGATGGATATTTCAATGCTTTCACGTTGTATATTTGATTCTTCGGCATGGCTCTCTGATAAATGTACATCTTCAGTTGCTTTATGTAGATGAGACTACAGGATAAGTCAAAGCTTTTAAACTTAAGATTCGTAAGGAATCAAAGTACTGCATTGCACTCTTAAAAAATAAAATAGTGTATTTACCTCATACAATGTTTAATCAAACATTTTACTTGACAGACCTGAAATGGAGCTGGCAAAGATGGGGCATGGAGGAGCTGAGTAAATGACAACACTGTTGCTGCTCTTATTCCATTCGAGTTGATGATTTATGCCTTCACAGTTCTTACCAGTCTAAATCCCATGTTGCTAACTAAAAGAAGTAATAAAGAATCACAGAGCCAATGTTTCAAGCCTGGCTAGGGCTTGGTCTTAGTTTGATTTTTGGTTTGGTTTTTTGCCCCTTCTTTTTCACATAGTGCTTTGGATGGTCCAATATTATAAAGATAAAATTTGGAGAAAACTGGGATTTAGTGGACCTGTATTCCAGAGACATTTTGATGCAATGGACTGTTGACGTTTTGGTGGACGTTTATTTGGTTGGTTTTTAGCCTAGCTATGATGTGACAGCTCTGCTCTTTGTTCACATAGCTCTTTGGTTTGTTGTTGCTTCATGGGACCATCATGGGCCAATAACTGTGTCCTTCATTTGGAGAAAACAGTTCAGTTGCTGAAATAGAAAGTGGCTTGGGGGTAAAGCACACATGTAGTTGCCAACATGCTTTAGCAAACTGATTATTTTTAATGGTGTTAGAAAACCAGTGTAGAGTGGTGATGCCAGTGTTCATTAGGTTGCCATCAGTATGCTTTTGGTCCTGCCCCTTTGGAATTACTTATGTGCTTAACAGTATTCACCCCAAAGACATCTCCTTCAGTTTACATGAAATTATACACAAATTTAAATTAATATAAAATTTTTGTGTCTTCATAGCTCAGAAGTAGAGAAAGCTCCCAAATATAAAAATAACTGTGTAGCATTGCAGTCCTGCTCTTAGAGCGAGGGCTACCATAGCACTGCATCTGCCTACTATCTGTTGCAAAATATACAGACATTTAACAAACTAAATGTGTGCAGAAGTAAAAATATCTCCAAACCCAGTACTTTTCTGTTGAACGGCCACACAGTAACCAAGTTCCAGATTTGCATTTTACTCACTGTATTGTGGCATAAGAAACATGCATTCCTGCAGTATGTTTAGGATGCTGTTTAAAGAACTTACCCCATGACTGTCGTGTGAAAAGTGAAATTACCTGTCTTCTCTACCTTGTATCTTTTATTATTATTCAATGCAATTTAAAAAAAAATAAATCATGTTCCAAGATCCAGAAAGCTGTCTTAAGTTGCAGAGCTATTTAAACATTTCTTACTGCCTCAAGGTAAAACTTGTGTTCTTTCAGATTACTCCAGCATATGGATAAATCAAAGTTTGAGGTCTTCTGTTGGCACAGAAGAAGAACATATGCTATTCTTATAAACTTCACACACTTCCTGGTTGTTGCTTTTATTTCCCACCGTGTATATTTTTACATATTTTTCTCCTGAAAGAAAAGTGGACACAATGTTTAAAATTTAGCCTGTGAACTGTTTTACTAATTGCTCTAGAGGCTTTCGACACCTCCAATTATCATGTTAAAACTTTGTATTTCTAACAGGTGGTCCATACTCTGACACCTTTGATCAATATTTTTGTCTCCCTGGCAGATACACCTGCTTTCATTTTCTTGAATTTTTGGTTTGAGGAAAAACAAAAAAGTATAAATCTCTAATTAGCAACAGAGAGATGATGAATTATATACTATATACTTATTTTTGTTGCTTTCCTGTAACATCTTTATTAAATAGTATGTATATTAGTATGAGTAACTATTGTATTTCCCTTTATATAGATGCTAGAATATATAGGAGTGTCTAAAAGGAAGAAATTAAGTGTTAAGAAGGTCTAATATTACTAGATTTAAAGTTTTCTGGGAGTAAGTTAGGGCAGAAATTTTCCGTGAGCATTTTATTGTATCTTTATTAGGATTAGTGGAAGGATTTTTTTGTTGCATCATTAAAATCATCAAAACAGTACAGAAATCAAATTGATACATTAAATTATTTTCAGTAGTTATAATACTACATAATGATTCCTCTAAAAGCATTCTAAGGCTGCAAAATAAAAGTGTATGGAATTGCAAAGAATAAAAGTGATGGTGTAACAAAGTTCTAATTAAAACAGACAAATTGAGTGACTTTATAAAGCATCTTACATATTGAATATTTTCTGGCTTTTGATTGCAAAAGTTGTCTCTTGTGACATTTAGGAATTAATAGTCTTTTAAAATGTGAATTCTTCTAAGTTACATTAATATGTTGCTTTCTGAAATCAATCCTTTATTCTTGTCATATGTAAATTCTGATTTTTTACCTACTTGGTTAGGTTAACATGCTTATCATGTCTGGGTTTTTTGCCATTCTCTGTTTATTTTACTATAGTGCTGAACAAAAGCCCTAATCTCTACTCGTGTTTTGATCTGTCCTTGTCCTGAAGCTGAGAGAAAATGGAAATATGTACGTTTTTAAGATTGATACGTTTAATAATAAGATTTCTAGCACCACGTTTTGAAACATTCAGTTCTTGTTCTTCCTAATCAAAGTGAGATCTCTGGCTATGCTACTAGGATGTAGCACAACGAGTCTAGAAACTGTTTTGTGTCATGGGAGATTTGCCTAGTGGAAAATGAGGTGTTGGTTTTCATGAGAACCAGCCTTTTCCTTGAGCAAGTGTTTCAGCTGGGAATTCGTGACCAGACTTAGACGTGGATAGTGTAGTGCTCAGCTGTGACAGAAGCTGAATACTTCAGTATTTTGGCAGTGGTCGAGATACTCTTGCAAGTCTCCTGTCCCGTTCAGGCTGAATCTTGCAAAGCGCTCTCTGTCCTGGTTGTGGCTGAGGATGTGCTTGGACACAGCATGGCTTTTTGAATTGTCTGGACAGTGTGCCTAGACTAGGGCTTTATGACTGTCTTCATCTTCAAGTATCATGAACATATGGTCTTTGTTACTGTGCAAATTTAGGTTGATTTTCACCAGAATCAATGTTTTCACATCATCATTTCTCAGTCATGTGAGAGACTTTATTTGCTATGGAAACAAATACATGCTGGGCACAAGATGCTGACTCTGGGCCAGTTGGACTCTCATTATTCCTGGGTATGTGTTAGGGCAGTAAGAGATAGTTGGCTCATGTATTTGGTACTTTCACTGGGGTGTTTTGAGCTGTGTGCGACTCCTGCCATGCCAGGGAGGGAGAACGAGGGAAGGTGAGCAGAGAATGGCCTGTCACTGTGTGGGGTTTGTGTGTGGTGGCCTCTGGCCATGCACAGTGGCAATGTTGACATGAAGTAAAAGTACACTTTATGCGGCTTACACTTGTCACTTAATCCTCTTGTTCTTTTTGAGCTGTTGTTGGCAAAATTTTGTTGGTCACAAGGCTTACTGTTTGCTTACATGAGGCCGAGGTGTGTTTAAACACTTCTCATCTTGAGATATTTTTAAAACTTCTATAAAATACTTTACTAAATCCTCACAGTAGTTTTCTGCAAATGTGTTTGCTGAAACATTTGTATTACACATGTCAATCATATTGTTCAGTTCTGAGTTTTTAAATCATCTTCTTTTCCAATACCTCTATTTTTATAGCAACCCACTTTTATGCTGAATTTTTTAGTTGTTATAATCAGGACATTCTTATACACAAGTACATTTATGAAAATTAGTAATCTTGTTTTCTTCAATGGGGAGCATTCTGGTAGACTGATATTGCCCAAAATTGGCAGCACCTCAAATTATTTACAAAACTATAAGAATGCAGGACTTTCACAGAAGTTAAATCTTAAAAATTGTAAGCTTTAATTGGCATAGAAAGTTTGTCTTCCAATATTCAGGAGTATCTTTCACATTTTCTAAATTACTTTCTTCCATTCCTAACTGCACGTGATGTATGTTCTGTCTTTTGAGAATGTGTTATGCTAATTAAATCTTTAATTAAAAAATGCCATGTTTAGATGCTTCATATATATATGATATGAAATATATATAGTTCTTTAACAACTATTTTATTAGATATTTATTTATAGAAGTAATTGTTAGTATTCTGTAATAATGGTACTTTTTTTAGCAGGTCAGATTGTTTCCCCACAGTCTGCTCCAGCCTGTAACGAAAACAAAAATGATGTGAGCAGAGAAAACAGCACTGTTGACTTTAGCAAGGTAAGTGTTCACTGACAGTGAAGAGAGCTTCCTGACTACCAAATAGATCTTTTTAAATTAAATAAAATGAATCCATGTGGGTCAGGAAAAGCTGTGAAGTGGTAAAATTTTACTTCAGTGTTAAAGTTACATATGCACTGCAACGGGGTTTGTGTCAAATAAAAATTTTCATGTTCTTCATAAATTGCTGGTAACAGGAAATCATAGATAAATTTATTGCCTGACAATATCATAGGCGTATCTTTGTAGTAGGAATTTCTACAAATTAACAGAAAATTATCCAAGTATGAAAGTAATTCAGAATTCTTATAATTCAGATTTACCTCTTAGATTTTTAGTTTTTGTAGAAGTAGTACGTGAATGCAAACTATGCTTTTTATAACCTGAACTCGTGGATTCCAGATGTCTCAAACAGAATGTGTTTCTGTAAACCTATAACTTAATTCTTCTGGCAAGCCAAGATATTTCAGTACACTTGACAAAAGATGTTAACTGTTCAGTAGTGGAGATTGCAATGACAGTTCAATGTTAGATAGCAAAGAAAAGCAAACAGCTTCTCAGCTTTAATGTAGAGGAGAACCCTAATTTGTTTAAGAAGTCTGTATGTAGCTAAAACAAACTGTCACTTTAGATACAGATGACAGACCTGACAGGGATGGATGACTTCAGCTGACACATTAATACAACAAAGGTTGAGTAAGTGAAGAAAGGTGATTTAAACCAAAATTCTGAAGAACAGCACTTTGAGTTTGTTGAATCTTAATGTTAGTGCAGCTGAGCTAAAAGTAGAGTTATGTGATTGCTCCATCTGGTGCCAGACTTATTTCCTAGCAGCAGTGTCTATTTGCACCATTTGAATTCTTAACTGAACATGCTAGACTAGGAATGGTATATGGCTGAAACAAAGATGGGAAACAGATCTTTTTGTCAGAGACAGTGAGAAGAAGGGAGATTGACTGGGTACGTGTTATGGACCACATTTCTACAGAGGTACCAAGGAGATCTATGAACAGTGACAGGTTAATAAAAATTTAATGATAATACTTTAAAAATATTTAAAACTAAGACTGTAATGCTTTAAAAACTCAATTATTGTTTTGGTTTCATGATATTTATATTAAAAGTGTTAACTAAAATGAATTGTTTTGGCAAATGTTCTACTATCAAGGTGTAGAATATTGTAAAGTATATCAAATGCAAATAAAGCTGTCTCTTCAGAAGCAAGCTGTGTAGAGGTGAAGCTCATAAAAACTCAGAGGGAACTTCATGACTTTTAGTAGTGCTTTTCTTGCACATTCTGCAATTGCTTTGAGTGTTGTAGGATCAAAATCCCAATCCATTCTCTAGCTGCATGATGTTTGCATTGAACAAGGATGGAGCTGCATCATTTGATCCTTCATTCATTGTTTTGATAGTGTTGCAACTTTGCTGATCAAAATCGCTCTTCCTTTTTAAACTGGCCTGAGAAGAGATCAATGTGTCATCTTTTGGCTAGCCTCAGCGTGTTAGGTACCAACAAGGATGTCAGGAACATGAAAGGAACAATTTTTAAAATCACAGTAGAAGATTGTAATCTAAATATCTTTTTTGACTGTGTTTAAATAGCTCCATTTATCCTTTTGAAGACGCATAAGTTAAGTACAATTTCTCCTTGAAATGTGCTATTGCAATAACTCCCAGTGGTCATAATTGTAATTATATGCACAGATTGAGAGGAAAGTGGAGCAGTACACTAATTTTCTCTTGAGTATTGTGATTTCTTGCTCTAATTTTGTTCCATATATTAATTTCATTTATCTTCTACAAAAAAAAGCACCTTTGAGTACCACATATTCTTTCCTTGCTAATCTGTCTCTCTCGGGCTATTTCTAATATTCCATATTTTGGAGTTGATTGAAAAAGCTGGCTTAATCTGAATACAGCACTGAGACAGTGTTGATTGTATTGGTATTTTTATGAGTAATGTGAAACATGGCACTAAAAACTGCCTTGAATGTTACTTCAGTAGCACAGAGATAGAGACATGCTTTCTGATGTTTGTACTTGTAAATATGTCACTCTTTTTTGTCTGGGAACACCATGAGGACGTTTTATTCTAGGGGTGATAGGGGGGTGATCTGTCGCAGCACCACTTTATTTTCTGTCTGAGCAGGATGGGATGACAGTTTAACAATTCTATCTATCCGGTCTTTGCTTCTTATGCCAGAGGCAGAAGGGAACCCTAATTGTCCTGGAATATACAGTGCATATAGAGACTCTCTCCATGTGGAGCACAGGCACACTGCCATGAGAAAACTGTATTTCTGGATTAAAACTCAGTCCTATACTGACAGAGTTTGGACTTTCAAATACTACATGAAATAATTGACTTTTTTTTGAGTACTATTTAGCCTTCCTTATAAATAAATTTGATTGATATGCTTCATGGCTTTCCTAAGAAGATATGTTGGGTATTTTTTGTTTGTCTTAATGTCAATGTATGTTTGGTTCTGGGGGTGGTCTCCACCACTCTTTTCAGTTCTTGAGTTGCCTGGAGGGAAATGGCATCCATGTTAGTTATTTAGTTTTATGTTTAATCAGGCCTTGCTAGGACTACGCAGTGCCAGGTCATGAATGTGGCTCAAGTTAGGATGCAGATTAAGATGCACTTGAAGTCTCTCCAGCTAAAGACCTCTTGGGTTAAGAGATGTGTTATGGACAGATCAGATGAAGCATTTGAAGGATGTAGCTTCTGCCATTGCCCCAGATTCATTCCAGGGCCACCTCTGCCTTTGTTATGTAGTGGAAACAACACACAGGGTTTGTGAATATTTGCCTGGTTTGATGCTTCTGAGCCAACTACTTTCCTTTTATCTGGGGCGTTGTTCATTACCTAAAAGATTTTGGAATCCCGAGCTGACAAATAGTACAGAAAACATATCTGGAAAACTTTCTGGGAGACAGGAGATTGAATGTTTCTTTCAGATTTAAATCTTGATCCTGCGGCCTTTGTATTAGTAAGACATTAAGGTGACAACTATGGTATGTTGTTCCTGACACGTAAGTTATTAAATGTTAAATCCAATCACAAGGTAAAAGTGGTACAGAATGCCCATTGCAATATGCCTGAAAGATGGCTTCCTTTCTGTCACCTATTAACGAACCTATGACACAAAAATTAGGTGCAAAGTGAATCTGTTTGGGTATTGTATTTAAACATGAAGACTATTTTGTGATTTGAGAGAGGAATAGAGTTTACCTTACTGATAATTTACCTTGATAACGTTCTTGGTCTCCAACCCTCCAGGTTGATTTGGTGCTTGTTTAACTTTGTGAGGTGTTTGGTCAGCATTCTGGGTTAGCTTAGAGTAGCACTGGACATCTCTTTGTGATCTCAGCAAAATAAGATTTCAGTACACAGGCAACTGTGTTATATCTGAATTCTGGTTTAGTGCCAGAGCCATTTGCAAGAAAACAATTTTCTAAATATTACCAAAAACTATGCAAACTAGTACTGACAGATGGCTGTAAGATAGACATTAAAATGGTCCACTTTAACAGTTTATATTGGATTTGATTGCTGTTGTTGTGTTTAGATTAATAAAAGGAAAGCAAATGACAAAATTCATGCATTTTGAAGTGTAGACAATACTGGTGCATAATCAAATCAAGCATACATCATATACCCTATTACTCCATGTTGAAATTTGTTGCAGAGTAAACTCTAGACTGATTCTGAGGAAATAAATACAAATGAACGCACTCCAGGGCTTGAGCTTATATAGCAATGCCATGATGAAGCCGTTTCTCTGTATTTTCCTACCATCTCAACAAAAGTCAACATCAGTGCCTTAAAATTCCAGGGCTTTTATTCTGCTTTGAACTTTCAGTTTACTCTTGAGACACTGATAGTCATAGCATATTTTCTGTTATTTTCAGCAGAAGGGCAACTCTTCCAATTAAATCTGATAACAAAAATACATCTTATTTAGAGTAGTAGAAGGAAGATGATGTGTAGTGGGACCTGGTCTTCTCGTTAAGATCATGATACAGCAACTATGAAGTCTGAATGATTTCCAGGATTATTACTTATGGAAAATCAAGGTGGCTTCATTTCTTCTAATGTTATGACTTACTGATTTTGTTATGAATTATTGATACTGTTATGGTTATTGATGAAAGGTTTTACTAGGAAATCAATAGTATATTCTTAACAAGATTTTGAATGTGATTTGTTGTCTTTATAAATGTGATTTGTTGTCTTTATAAATTTATTTCCAATTAAAATTAGTCAAATTATGAAAGACCAGTTGTTTGGTTTTGAGAAACATTTTTACTTATAAAAAAAAAAATCAACAGACAAGAATAATAGAAACTATACAACTGAAATAACTAAGACTATGGTACAGTGACCAGAAAGTCTCTGCCAACAAAGCGGGGAAAAAAATCCCTGTGAATAGCTCTTAGGTTAAAATATACTCTGTTTTTCCCAGGTTGACTTACACTTCATGAAAAAGATACCACCTGGAGCTGAAGCATCAAACATCTTAGTTGGTGAACTGGAGTTCCTGGACCGTGCAGTTGTTGCTTTTGTTAGGTTGTCTCCTGCAGTGCTGCTGACGGGACTGGCTGAAGTTCCGATTCCAACAAGGTACAGTTGGATGTATTTCTGATCATGTTTTTCTGAGTACCTTGTGGAGACAGGGTGATGTGACCTTCAACTTTGTCATTTATCAAGTTATGAATTTGGTTCTTTCTTTAACAAAGACCTCTCTAAGAGACATCTTTCCACTCATCCTTTAAATGATGTATGAGTATATTCAGAAACATGCTGTTTGTCTGTGTAGGTAATCATTCTTTGCAGAAGCAGAAACGGTTGCTTGTTAGGTCACAACATACAGTTTATCCTATACAAACTGTAGTACTGTAGATAAAATACTAGGCTGACATATTTGACTTCTTTTTTGTTTCGCCTGGTACTGAAACTACTTGTGTGATACTGCAGAGTAATGTCTGCAGAAAAAAATGAAGGATTGAGTAAAGGGGGGAAAAATCACCTATGTGATTAGAATGACTAGGAATAGTGAATGGTAGATCCTTGCATGGTAGTAAATATGACTTTTAGACATCTTTTTATTAGATTGTTTTCTAAGTTGAAACCTTCTGATGAAGTACTTTTTTTCTCAGAACAAAAAAGTTGTAGTTGCTTTTTGTCACTTCTTTGGATAACAATTTTTTGGTCTTTTCTCATTTTCACGTGTATAGGGAACATTGAAGGACTGAGCTGGCTTTGAAAAAAGCTTCAGAAGCCTTTCCTCATAACTTCTTCCAGCTTCCCACAAAGAAAAAACACTAAAAGGAAAACAACAGCTTTCTTGATTTTTGACCAAAAGAAAATTAAATATTTTAAAATTATGACAATTAAGAATTCATGCAAAAAATGTTTATTTTTTTTAAAAAATTAATATTATTAGTCAAAAAATTGTCTTTTGCATTTTAGCAAAACTGAGAACTTCAGTTATGACATTTGAACACATCCTCTGCATTTTATGGAATCTTACTAACCCCGAGCCTGGAGTAGAGGCTGTCTAGAGACTTAATGGGAGTAAGAGTGATTTTAAAATTGGTTTTATTTGGGGTTATTTAACTTCCCCAATAATGCCACTGCTACCATAATATAGTTGATTCTGTTGAATTAATAGAATTTAATAAATTAATGTTAATGTGTTCTATACCTAGATTATGTTTGCATCTTTTTATTATGTAAGTTAAAGATTCTTATTTAGGGAGGTTTTGACAGTCTCAATTAAGTCTGATGGCGAAGCTTATGGTATAGTTTTGGAAGGTTTTTTTCACATTTTTTCTAACCAGAGCTTCGTGTTTAAATGCCTGTATGAGGATCTTGAGGGAGATTATATATAATATTTGTCTTAGAGGTTTTTCTAGTCCAATTTTTAAGTATTTCCATAGTATATATAGTTACTCTCCACCCTCTATTCTTTACAATTTTTAATTTATCTTTCATTTGCAGATTTTTGTTTGTTCTTCTTGGACCACTAGGTAAAGGGCAACAATACCACGAGATTGGAAGATCAATTGCAACGCTCATGACAGATGAGGTATTTTTTGTTCATGGCTTGGCTTTAGTCCTTTTGTACTGACTGAAGAAGTGTAATAGGGAATCTCCAATGTGGCATCATCCACATCAAATGTGGCTAATCATTCTGATGATACACAAATAGCATTCTAGTTCATTTCATGATCCTGTAACAGCCCAAATTATGCTGCCCTAAGGAGATAACAAAATGAGAAACAATATTAAAATACAAGGATATCTTCACTAAGATTGCCTTTTACACAGTTATTTTCCAATGGAATTAATTGTGTTTTAAGCTGTAAAATCTCTATAACATTCAGTACCCATAAGGATGTTTTTCCATAGCAGGTAGAGCTTCTACGAAAACTATGCACGAGAAACTCGAGTCAGCTGAAGCTGAGATTGTTTGGTGGGAACTGCATGAAGCACATTTTGTTTCAGAGAAAAGGGACCATCGTAAAAAAATGTTACAATAGCGTTTCTTTCCCTGTCTCTTTTTCCTCCCACATACACTTCTCTACTTTTTCACAGGTGTTCCATGATGTTGCTTACAAAGCAAAAGACCGCAATGACTTGGTGTCTGGAATTGATGAGTTTCTTGATCAGGTTACTGTTCTCCCTCCTGGAGAGTGGGACCCAACAATTCGAATAGAACCACCTAAAAATGTTCCCTCTCAGGTTTGTACACTGTAAAATTTGGACACTTTTAAATATTGTGATGAATTTTTACTAGGTAAAATTAAGTCTTGTTATTTTAGCATATAGCAGAGTCACTATATAGACTTTTACATGCCTTTTTTTTTGCTTAATTTGCTTTAAGAGAACCCTTGTCTTACAAGCATATGGTATAGTGATGGCATTTTGTGTAGTTCCATACTGGTTCTTTTCTGAATAAAGACAGACAGTTGTATCTAAAGATACAGAGGCAATTGATCATAAGCATCTTTGATTATTCTGAAAAGCCATGGTTTGCTTTTCTTCCAAGCTTATTGCAAGAGTTAATCAAAGCAGCTTGCCTTGCTTCTCTTTAAAATATTTTCTGATACAAGATTTTTCTACTATCAGTTCTTTAAATTTCTTGGACCACAGTTTGTTCTACTGTTTCCCATTGTAGAACTCTCAAGCTTATGAAGAGGTTATGTGGATGATTCTTAACAGTAAAATTTATATGTTTAGGCTTTCAACTCTCAATACCTGTTTCCTCTGCTAAAATTATGTTTTGGTTGTGAAGACCCATGAGAAGTATCTTTTCCTTCTGATAGGAGAAGCGTAAGATCCCAGGAGTGCCAAACGGAACCGCAGCCCATGGGGATGCAGAACAACCTGGGGGACACTCTGGACCAGAACTGCAACGCACTGGAAAGTTAGTGAAAACTTATGTAAAATCTTATGTGTTCTAAGCGATGCACTTCCAAAGGAATCATAATGGTCTGGTTCTCTCTGAAATGACTGGCTTGGCATATGATTTTTTTCAGGCATTTTTCCCGATTTGCGTACCACGTAGCTGAGAAGGACAGTACATGCTAATTTGCAGAGAGGGGGAGAGGGCAAGAGGATTTGAGTTTTCACATTGTATTTATTGGAAGCTTTTTCTATGTTGTTTATAAAGATCAGACCTCCATTAAACTTGATTAACGTTTCTTATTTTTGCACGGTACAAAGAAAAAGTTTGGTATATATATTATGAATGCTTACAACTACTTTGTAGTTGAAGTTTCTGGGTTGTGCGGGTCTAGCATTGCTTTTTTACCTGAATAAGCCATGATATGTCCTGGTATATGATGCTGTGATTGCCACAGTTGCGTGCAATGTGTGCACATTGAAAGAAGAATTTGCCTCAAGGAATACTTTTATTGTCTTGTCTAATATGATGTGGTGTAAGTGCATCAGCTGTCAATAGTTGCCTTAGTGTAGCATAGTTGTGTGACAGACTTCTTTTACCTTGCTGCCTCTTCATTTTTAAATATCACTCCTACCTGCATAAGGCTAAATATTCAGCTGCAATATTGATGTACACAGTGGGGATGAGGAGACGATTGCCAGTCTGGCAGTAAGCTGTTCTCTCGCCAGTGGACTTGATAATTGTCAGCTTAAAGGATCATTCTAATATTTAGGAGATGGTGGCACTTTGTCTTCCTCTTTACGCCAGCAACATCGTCAACCTCTTTACCCCCTACCTGTGAGAAAAAGAACATTGTGGGGACCTCAACATCACGGGCTATTGTAAGGGAGCATCTATTCCTAAATATTCAATTATATTTAACATAGTGTAAATCACAAAAGATGACAGTTCTTGCCCTTGGAAAATTGTGGCCTACATTTAATTCTGTCGCCAAGTATATTTACGAACAGATTCTCAAATAAAGAGTGTGAAGCTCTATATGTAGATGCGTGAGCAAATGGGCACTGTGGAAGCTCTCTGTTTAAGCAAATGGAAAGAATTGTTTCACATAATAAATAATAGGGTTTTATGTGTGGGAGCAAACAACTGTTCAGGAGTTTGGAGTCTGGATAATTCGATGAAGATTTTATAAAAGAAACGTGCAAATTAGTTCATTTTAAACGCACAATATCCTGATTAAAGTTATCAAGGCAGAGTTCCCAGAAACCTTTCTCTGGGAAGGGTAGATTATAAGACTACGTAATATTTGATCAAGGAGTGATAGATTCTTTGCAGTATACTTAAAGCGATACCATGGAAGAAGGTTTGGGATGCCTTTTTCATTAATTTGATCTCTTCTGTTTTTTTTTTTTTTTTTAGATTTTTTGGAGGATTGATTTTAGATATAAAAAGAAAAGCTCCATTCTTCTGGAGTGACTTCAGGGATGCTCTCAGTCTTCAGTGTCTGGCATCATTTTTGTTTCTCTACTGTGCTTGCATGTCTCCTGTCATCACATTTGGTGGTCTGCTGGGAGAAGCAACTGAAGGTCGTATAGTATGTGTTAAATCTGAACTTTTAAAACAAACTTACATTCCTAGGTTTGTGGTTAGTGTTTTCTTACTGTTGCATGAATCACCTTTAAATATTGGTGTTTAGAAGGCTATAGACTAAGACATTGCAAAAAGAACCCGTTTGAAAATTTATGGACACTTCTTTCTATATCATATTCAGAGTGCAATAGAATCACTGTTTGGAGCATCCATGACTGGAATTGCCTACTCTCTGTTTGGTGGACAGCCTCTCACTATACTTGGCAGCACAGGACCAGTTTTAGTGTTTGAGAAGATCTTATTCAAATTTTGCAAGTAAGTGAAGATCATGACATGTATCATCCCTCGGGTGCTAGGTAAAAGTAGCAACACTGATCCCAAAGTTCCAATACATTCAGAAGAGTGTGATCAACAGTTGTTTTTTGGAGTGAGTGCTCTGCTTAGGCTTTCAAAGTCTGGAAATTATTCAATGTCACATACATTGGTGGTAATGCAGAAAGGTCAGTGGTTTATGATTGTTGTTTCTTCGTTTTCTTTTTTTTTTTTGTTGTTGTTTTCGAACATCCACCCCCCCTCTGATTTTGAAGGGAATGCAGGCTTCAGGATGTTGGGGTTTTTTTAATTGTATTATTTTATACTCTGAAACAATATGTAGTTTATCTTGTTCCTAAGCTCATACAAAGGAATGTCAAATCTCACCCAGGAAGTAAGTGCAAGTGGCAGTGGTCCCATCTTTCAATAGTCACTAATATAGACCAAGTCTTCCTCCACCTGAAGAGGTGAAGGGCCATGTCAGAAAAGCGTATCCTGACATTTATAGAATCATATCATATCAATCATTGCGTTGGAAGGGACCTTAAAGATTATCTGGTTCCAATGCCTCTGCCATAAGAAGGGACACTTTCCACTAGACAAAGCTGCTGAAAGAGATTATGTTAATGTGCTGTGCATTGCATACCTGTGCCATTATGTGGGTAAGAATTATGTGTGCATCTCGGCAACCATCATGCTTCTTTGCAATCATCTCTGCTTTTCTGTCTCATTGCTGTGATGGACACTTCTGCATCAAGTTCTCCTGAGCAACAGAGTAGGAGACTCATCTTAGCACCCCAAAAGCTCTTTTATCACCTTCAAATACACCTTTCATTTCTCTGTGAAGATGTCACCCAGCGTGTTTGGAGCTCTATTATTATATGCAGTAAGCTGATAGGATTTTGATGGAAGTTGTTATTGTAGCTATTCTTGCAGCTTAGGAAGAAATTGGAAAGGCAGGATATGATATAAAAAGTGCATGGACCTTATACACAGTGTGTGTGATTACTTTCAAAGGTGCTCGTGCGCTTCAGTAGAGGTAGAGCTATGTGTCTCGTTAATTGGGAGGAATGCTGAGGTCAAGAGGTGACTTGACAGTATATTCAGTTCACAAAAGGTAAATAATTTCTGATTCAGACTGTCCACAGGGTCACACATCCCTAGACAAAGGATATTTTGGAGCTGCCTCATCTGCATTTATTGTGGCTGGACAAAAGTGAAACTGTTTAATTTTTTTTTAATTTTTTTTTTTAGAGAGTATGGGTTGTCGTACCTTTCTCTGAGAGCCAGCATTGGTCTGTGGACTGCAATCCTGTGCATCATCCTTGTTGCAACTGATGCAAGCTCCCTAGTCTGCTACATTACCCGATTTACTGAGGAAGCTTTTGCTTCTCTCATCTGCATAATTTTCATTTATGAGGCCTTAGAGAAGCTGTTTCATCTCAGCGAGACATATCCAATCAACATGCATAACAATTTGGATCTGCTGACAAAGTACTCGTAAGTAAGATTTCTTCTGTTACCACTGGGGTTTTTTTCATAGGTTATGTTTTCTCTGTGATGAATGCAAACCAGTGCACAGCAGGAAAAATTTGCAGTAGTTGCAAACTTAACATGTGGAAGCTGTTGAGTTAGGTGTGATGCTGCCATATGGAAGTAGTAATTACTGGAAGTATGTGTACAAGTGATACACATTTCCTTAAGATAAGTAAAAAATATCTTGATATGGAGTTTAAAAAGCTTACACACGTGCAACTTGGAAGTCCTAGAATAAAAAGTAGGACTCTGGGGGGAAGCTCCGCTTTAGGTTTTCACATTTTTATTTATTGAGATGTAAATCACTGATCTCTTACTGTAACCTTGTACTGATGACATATTTTATTGAGTGTTCAGGCAACATTTTTATATTATATTTATCTGTTGTTTTTTTTTTTCCGCCAATTTGAAACACTGACCTATCTAAAAAGGATATAATTTGATGTACCTCCTTTATTTTAACCTCTGTGATAGTTAAAGGCTCAAGCTCCAGGAGCTGAAGTGGATTTGGAATTGTTAGGTTCTTCTCAGTGGTGAATGATTTTTGTCATAATCAATTTGTCCTTAATAACAAGATTTTTAATATGACTCCATTTAAGCATCTTTGCTTTATTGTGGAGTTTTGACAGGTAGTATTCTACTTGTGGAATAAAAAAGTGAATGACTTTAATAAATATAGTTTCGTTTTGAAGTAAAAACTCGTGGACTTGTTTCTGTGATATGAGGTCGCAAATGTTCTTCTAGACAAGATCCTAGTCTGTCCTGAGGCCTATTACGTTAGCACTGGTCACCTCAGGAGCTAAAATGTCATTAAAGAGCATTTTCAGAGAAGATCCTTCTCCAGAAATGGCTTTATAATTCCACTGAACCCATTTGATCCCTCCGCATGAGCAGAGTGGGGCCCAAAAGGAACAATGCTTGCATACTGCCATATCTTCTGTTCACTGGAAAAACAGGAGTGTCTCAACCAAATGTCTCATTTGCATTTTAAGCTGGGAAAAACAAAACACAGCAACAGAGAAAACACTTGAGCTTTGTATATGTTGTCACTAGAGAAACAGCAAATTCTGAATCTGAATGTATGTTATAAACCTTAGTACATAGAACATGTTAAATTATAGCAAATGTGGTTCACACTCTGATCATGCGGAGAAAGCAGTATTGCCCTCTAATAGCTTAATCAGTAGACAAAGGAATATTAATATGAAGAGAAAGCAATAAACATCAAGAATAGATCATACATGCAGTTGAGGTTATATCCTGGTCTTATTTAACTTCACGTAACCTCTGTGAAGTTGGTATTTTTCTCTAAAGAGCCTCATGTAGCACAGTGTTGGCAGATTTGGACCACTTCAAAGTAGTCATCCCAAAGGGAAAGGAAATAAGTTGTTATCAAACGGTTTTGAAAAATGCGTGTTGAAATAATATACAAAGACAAAAACGTATTCAGAAACCATTTGGCAGGTGGACCAGATATGTTAAATATAACTACAAATTGAAATATGGATTCCTGGGTAGCTGTCTTTATTCGTGGTTATCTGAATCCTGTGATATTGCTTGAGATTTCAGAGAAATAAGGGTCACAGTCTTGCTTGTATAGAGGTACAGTGACAGGTATCTCTATATTTTATTTATGAAGGAGTTTTATCATCATGGTCCCTATGCTCACAAACAAATGGGTTTGGTTTTATTTGAAATTTCCTTAGTTAATCAGAATACCAAATTGATTTTTGAAGGGTGTTGTTTGCTTGCTGCCTGCCCTTGGTAACTGTCTTCATTGAACACAGAATATGTAGAGCACACAGAATGGTAAAAGAGCAGCAGTTGCCATCCTCCAGTTACAGAGTTCTACAGAGTTGGAATACCAGCACAACTGTTTTAGATTTCCCAAACATAATTCCTGAAGGACAGGTGTCTTCCAGATGTTTGGAAGAAAGATTTGACTGCTGCCTGGTGATTTCAAATGTTTATATAGTGGTCAAAATTATTTGATACAATGGCTTTTTAGTTATTTATGGGGTCATCGTTTCATACCTATATTCACATATCTGTATTCTTTCCCTCGGTGTAGATAGTACATGTAAACTGACTTTTGAACTCTTGTATTACATTGAACTTTCAGCATTTATGCTGTATCTTCTTCTTGCAACAGTATCCTGTTTATTATTGATGTCGTATCTGTGGCGACTGACCTTCAAATATCAAAATGACTGGCTGTAGGCACGTAGGCAACATAGGCAACATAGCTCTTCTGGGATGTGGCCTTTATTTTTTAACCTTAAAACTGATTGTTGGAAATTCCAGAATGCATATTGATTATTTTGTAAGAGCACATCTGCTGTTCCAAAGATCTGTACTCTGAACACAGCAAAGAGGTAATTTCAGCCTCTTCTCTCTTCCCTTTTTTATCCTTCATTTGAGTTTTTCTTCGTTCTTCAGAAAAGGCCCTGACAGGTTGGGAGAATGTAAACCTGTGCTCTGTTGGAGCAACTCTACGTCAGCTGCCCAAATGACCAGTGCTTTCATAGCAGTCTTGGTGCAGCTGGAGCTCCGTGGGTTTGTTGTGCAGATTTGAACATATTACTCTGTCCAGACGCAGTGGCCATTTGCCCAGAACATGAAGGCATCATAGTTATAATCTCCATGGGATCACACAAGACAAGACATTTCAAATAACCCTGCTCAAATGTCTGTATCTGTCTCAGTTCCAGAAAGATCAGAAACTTGAAGTCAAATAAGCATAAAAGCTTACTTGAAATAGAAATCTCATTTCTGTGTACCTGAAGTTGGGGAAAATAGCTTTTAGAAGGAATTAGAAGCTTTTTCTGCAGCATCTGACTCCAGTCTTTCTTACTTGTAGTTTAAGTTGGGCTGAAACTGGTCCAGTCCTTAAAGGACCAGCATACTCTGTTACAGAAGCTAATTAGTATCTGCTGTTTTGCTAATTAAAACAGCTGTTTGCATTTTCCTCTTTGGGGATTTTAAAGACAAGTTTTTAATTGTTGGTAAAGCCTTGGCAGTTCTTTAATTAGAATGGGTGAACTTCAAAAGGTTGAGCAGCTAATTCCTCTTTGTATGCTCAGACAAAGCTTACGTAAAACTTTGTCTTGGATCTGCAATTCTGTGTTATACTGTATAATTTCTGTGTTTTCTGTATTCTGTCCTTCGCTCACTCAAAATGTTGTTAATAAAATACCCAGGACATTGTATATATTTGAAGCTTTCAGTGTATCCTGTGGCCTAGGCCTCTTCTCTTTTCCTGTGGGCTGAGGGTGCTCTGATGTTCATAGGTAGTGTGTCTACATCCAGATACTGTTGCCTTTGCCCTGGTGAAAAATTGAGCTGCACCCAGGAAAAGTCATTGGCACGCTTTTAGTACTGTCCATTGGAGTACTAGAAAGGAAAAGAAAATAGTTAATTAAAATGGTTGGTATTTTTAACAGATTGGAACTACATTTCAAGTGAGAAAGAAAACCCATTCTGTATTTTGGGTGGGTTTGAATTCTGTCATAAACAATCTATGTTGCAGGAGAACATTCAGAACAGTTGTTTTTTTTTTTTCTTTTCTTAAAATCAGACAGACCCAAATATTTGAGAGTCAGCTGAAGATCCTCCCCAAAGACCTCTTAAAAATTTGTATTTACCATTTTAGGTAGAAGATATGAGTTTGAGGTTGTTACAGAATTCCATCTCAAAAAGAAAACAGTATCTTTTGTTGCATAATCTAATTAATGTAGAAATAGTGCACTTTTTACTTGTTTTCTTTATTACACTTGTTTGTTACTCTTTGTTGAAATACTGGCCCTAATGGCCAAGTGACCTACTTGAAGGCAAATCCATTTGGCACTCATACGTAACTTTTCTTAAAACACTTTCTATCTATGTGATATGGATAATAAAGATTAAGGCATGTAACAGCTAAATCTAAAGAAGGACAAAGACAACCTGATTTTCAGTGTGCAACTGTGCTGCAATTTTTTTCTTTTTATACTGCATTATTTTGAAGGAATTTAAATACATTAGCTGCATTGTGTATTAAGTAAAATACACATACTTTTTATCTGGGTTTTTCTTCCTTTCATTTCCATTTTTTTTTCTTTTACTGTGACCTTTTGTATTTGTCATGCCATTAGCATTTGTAGGTTGGCATAGCAACTCTCTTATTTCTGCACTCTCCTCCTCCTGATTTTCCCTACCCCTGTAGCAAATATATCTTCAGTTAGTGAATCCTATGTAGAACACTGATGCACATCAGTTTTAATGTGTATATTAAATTTTAGGTTATCATTTTTGCTAGGAAAGGAGAATCCTGTGACTGGGTGGATTAAATCAGAGGTTCTCAAAAGGAAAACAAAATAAGCATTGAGGATGAAAAGAATGTGGCTTAAAAAGCAATCCAGTATTCTTTAAACTAAAAGCATTTTAGGATTAGTTATCTGAGAATACAGAAGGTCAGTTGTTTACCAGTGTGAGGTTGCTTAGATCTTGGGACTTTAAATACCTTTTGTTTTTTACTAATTTCTTTTCAGTGATGAATTAATGTTGGTTTTAATAATTCTTTACCAGAAGTTACTCAATTATTAACAGATTACATTGAATAATTTTAAAGTGATTTCTTGGCATAGTAATATGCATATTACAATCTGTCTTCGTATTGACATGCACTTAAGCATTAGGAGTAGAAAATCCCACTCTAATGTAATTAAGGAGCCAAGATCGTGTCACTCTCAATATCTTTTCAAGGCTATGGAAACCATTGCTTCTAGAAGGCATTGTGAAGATTAGTTTCATGCATACCACTCTTTGCATAAGCAAGTTTTAAATCTTTCATTATCAATATAATTTAATCTAAATACATTATTGCATGCAAACGATGTTTTTACCCTGTATTCCTTAAGCTGCAATTAGAATGAGAAGATTCAGTTATGATAAGCATAGAATTTCTTATTAAGATCCCAGGCATGTAACTGACTTCCATTTCCTATATAATTTCTTTGAATTTAGATATGAATGTAGATTTTCTTTTTCCCTTTTTTTATAGTTCCCCCCACCCCCTATAGTCAAGTGTGCCATATCCTGTGTGCCTTTCCCTAAAAAAGTCCCTCTTCTTCCCATAACCACGCAACTGCCATCATTGAGTGTAACTTTTGATTCCCTTTTGCTTCTTGACAAACCCTGGAGTCCAGACATTATTTTTCTTTTTTTCCATTTGTTGTAGGGATTCCCTATGTCTGCACAATGAAATTGATTAATTTTTCTCTTTCTCCCTCTTTTGGACCCAACTTACTTAATTCTTTCTTACCTCTCATCTCCTCCACTTTGGAAACAGATCTCCTTGTTAAGCAGTTCTCCATAGCATTCATTTCATAGTTGATAGCTGGTCTACACAATGCCTTCAAAATCTAGTAAGGCTTATGTAACATCCTTGGGTGGTGTTGTTACAGTACATTTATGTGTATTGATGCATAACATCTGAATAATAAAATATAGGCTGGCCATGTAGCATTATTGTGCATTATTTCAGCATTATGCTGAATCAATTCTCCTCGGGGGATGTTTTTTTAACTTTGGAAGCAGGGTGAAGTGACAACCTTGAACTATTTCTCAGTGAATGCTTTCAGATGAACTGTCAATATCATATGTAATTGCACTACTTTTCTGTATGTTAACTTCTGTGTAAGGCAGTTACATACCGTTGTACTGCCAAGAATGCATGGACTGCATATTGCATCAGGCAGCTTATCAACAGCAGATTTTAAGTGACAGTCAAGGTTGACAAAACTACAATGGGATATAAACCTGTTTTCTAGACTTTCTCCTTGACAGAATAACATTCTCCTCCTGATGCGCTATCCAAAGAAACCTGATTCTTTGAGATTTCTTCACTCTAACATCAGTGCTGTGTTGTGTTCCACCCCCTCCTCCCTCACCCCTGATTTATCAATCTCTCTGTGTGTCTGAAATTGTTGCTCTTCTCAGTGCGTTGTCTAGGTTCTTTTATAAACTTTTCTGTTTTCCTCCTCAGCTTTACCAACTAAACTATTTAGACTTCCAGCTTTAGAGAAAATATGTGGATGCCTACTGATGTTCGTGATTGTCAGAGATGGGCTACTTAATGACTCAACAGTCTAATTCAGGATGGCAAATCTCATGAATAAATGAAGACAAAATCTTGTCTTGCCATGACAGTTGTGCTTTGAAAGGATTTTGTGATACTGAGAATAGAACTTAACTGACAAGTCCATTTCCCATCAGTATTAATTATTTTGTTTCCAGTCTCCACTGAGATTTTGATATCATCCTTATTAATGTGGACGTGAAAAGGAACATGGTAAATATCATGCCAGAGATATGCAGGTGTTGTAGGTATGAGACAACAGAGAAGTTGTCATCTGTGGTATTGCTGTTGTACCCTTCCCATGGCAGTAGTTAGACAAACAGAAAAACTCATGGCCAGTGCCCATCATTCACGTGGTAATGGTGTATTTGGAGGCAAGCTAAAGATGCATAGCATTCTGCTATAGATGTACCTTCTTTCAACCCTGTAAATGCAACATAAATGCTTATTTGTATATTCTAATACCTTAATTTTTAAACAAAATCAGTGATGTTACCTTCCATTTCATACCATCTTCTTGTTTTGTCTCTGTTGTGTGATCAATGCAGAGCACACTTGTAGAGCATACTCTGTATCTTAGTAAAAGAACTTCCTATTTATATTACCAAATATGTGCTCTCATATTCAGTGAGACATATTGTTTAAAAAAGCACATTTTGGAACGTATTTGTCATACTTGCCTGTTGTTTTTTTAATAATATAAATATTCATATTGAGCAAATCTCATTCTCTATCTTAAGCAAGCCAGAAAGAGATTTTGCCCTTCTCAGAAGCGGGAATGGTATGTTGGTTAATCACGAGGAAGCTGCAGTTGCATCTTCTGTAGATCAGATCCTTACCTACTATAAACAGGTGTAGCTTGCAGTATGTACATGCTGGAAAAACAGGAATTCCAAAACTGTGCCTTATGAATTTAATAAAATCTTCAATAATAAGTGCCTCCTAGTCTTGAAAACAACATACTGAAAAATGGCAGCTGCCTATGGATGAATGGCCATGAAGTTTTCAAGGAGCTGCACCAATTAAGTGTGTTTTATTTACTTACAAAAGCACTGTACAAGGCTCTTATTCAAAGCTGTTCTACTGGCTGTAATGGCAGCAGAATGGACTAGCACTGTGCTGCATGTTTAAGGTCTATGTGGGGAGGAGAGCATGCATGACAGGTTAATGAGAAGAAGATGATAAAGAACAGGCCTGAAGAACTGGGGGTAAGAGGTGGAAATTAGAGGGATTCCTGCACCAACCCCAGGCTAATTTCAGTTGAACAAATAGGCCCAGGGAATAAAGATCTTGTTTTGCAATAAACAGAAAGTTAATTTTAGTACAAAAACTTTCACGTGACTGATGTTGAGTAACAATGATGTTTACCTTTTATTGCTAATCTACAAAGGAGGGGGAAAATATTCCCCAACTTTACAAATAAAATAACCGGTTTCTATTTTACTAACCCGTATTCCCTTTTCCATTGTCCAAAGAAAAGAGGGGTCATACAGACAATCTTTTTCATGAAGTAATAACTTTTCCTTTTGTGGAACAAAGAACACTGCTAGTTTTCGGATATGCCCTAAAGTTGCTGTTGTCAAATCTTAGCTCTGTTCTTTGAAAATAGGACAAGCTGTAGGAAATATTGCACACAATGAAGTTACGATGACTGCCTCAAGTTAATGGAATTTATGAAATTAAGAAAAAGAGCTTGGAAAAATGTGAGGAGTTTGGGAGGACAAAGGAGAGAAGGTGGTGCCATCAGTGACCTGTACTGCCTGTACTGTTACAGTGCTGAAGATTTAGCCCCAATCTTGACCCTTCTGTAAAAGCGAAAGTGGTGCAGGCTGCAGAGGATCCCAGTTTGTCAACCAGACCTAAAATTTGCTATTTCTAATATTCCTATGTTCCCCATCCTGATTTGCCACAGATTTCTTGAGCACCTTGGAAGATATAAAGGCAATAAATGCTCCTTGCTCTAGTTATTTTTCTAGCTGGTAGGTTAAAGCCATTATTTTTCTGTTACTTTTCTCCTTTTGTCAGTTCTTTTCTTACAACAGTTCTCCCGCGGCTTTCTGAAGGCTGTCTTGTCTGAAATGGTATATTAGTCTACCTCTTACTGAGAAGCCACTTTATAATGGGTTGTATTAGATATTTAAATACCCTAGAAGATGGCAAGCTTCGCTGATTTCTGCCAGGTTGCAAAATACATTTTAAATACGGAAGGGGGAACTGTGACTGGGTATCTAGTGCCAGTTTAGAACTTCAAGCCTCCAGCTAATGTGAAAACAGAGGCATGAGTCACCATAAACCTTCTGACATATGTGCCAACCCATCATGGATGTCACGGATACTATGGGGCATATTAGGCACCCATGTTTAGACATCTGAATTGTTCCCAGGAGATCAGAACGTCTTGCAGTAGCTAGAAGTGTAAAGATGCAAAAAGAGTTTTTCTGTCACCGGTGATGAAATGGGTGTATTGTGAGATTGGAAGCAGAGATTTTTTTGCTAAGTTATGTATTATGCTCTGTATTTGGAGCTGATATGTTGCTTAGAAAATACAGGTGTATATATAGTCTCTTGCTCGTTGGTCTTCGCATGATCTCTTGTAATGGGCAAGTGCTCAGTGCTTTAAACAATTTAAGAGCATTTGAACATCTGAGAGCAACACATTTTTACCTATTCTAGCGTTCTGAGTAGTATTTTGTCAAGAACACAGAAAGATGTATTGGTGGTTAACAGTTCAGTATATTTTACTTTTTCTCCTAAGAGCTGATCTCTCAGAGTAAAAAAAGGATAATGAAAGAGAATAAAAGCTTTAAAAGATTGAAGTAGAAAGCCTTATTTCACCAATGTAAATTTTTTCTTGGAGGTCATTTCCGTTGGGAAGTAGTGGTCATTTAAACTCTTACGTCTTTTAGGAAGCGTAACATTTTGGTAGATAATCTTTTATTTTCTGGCACTGAATGGTGACTCCAGGTGTGTTTTCTGTGCTAGACAGGGAGTGTCTTGCTGTCGCACTTTCTATCATGTTGAGCAATAAGTGTGGTGCTAAAGGACAGTTATACATGATACAATCTCCCATCAAAATGTCAGTGCTGCTGTAAGATTTATAATACTGAAAACAATGTAATGTTTTTATATATATTAAAAAAAACTGAGACCATTGTTTGAACAATTTCATTAAAAAGCAGGATCTGATCTTTACAGTTAGGGCTTAATTTTGCACTCATTCAGTGACAAAAGCTGGATGCAGAGTGCTTTTTGGTCTGCATGGGTAGAGTTTGCACAAGTCACTTGCTGATGAGCAATCTGCCATGTGTAAATGCCTGTGAAAGTTGGTAAAGGCCAGGCTGGAATGTTGTGAAGGAGGAAAGTGGTAATGATATAGAAATAATCAGGGTGATGATCTCATCTGAAGGTGAATTACTTGAGCTGTATTAAACTATAGCTTCAGTTGTCACATTTCTGACTAAGGAAATAGAAATTTTGGCCTTTCTAACTTTTAAATGTAATTTTGCAGTTTGTAGAAAGTGTAGTTGTACCATGTAGCGTTGGTGACATTCAGAGTCTTCCCTTCTAGTGAGAAAGTGACTGTGATTGAGCAGCACGCGTCACCTTGGCCTACTATAATCAAACCCCAGTGGGCCATCGCCCAGCATCTGGCCAGCCTGCGATCAGCGATGGACGTCGGGGGCAGGGAGCTCCTGTGCTCACAGGAAACAGCAGTAACCTGAAATAGCCACCTCTGTATTGTTGCATGAACATCAAATACTCCCTTGCAATAACATTGACATACAGTTTGTTGACTTTATTATGCTGCTGTAGCTCACTAATAGTAATGTGCTTTGTTTAACCCGTTTGTAATATTTTAAACTACACATTGAACACACATTCATACTGCACGGGGGCCTGATCCAAAGCAAATTTAATATGTTTGAAAGATCGGGTCTAGTTCAAGCTCTTTTGGCTCAGGCCCTCTTTTTCTCTTAATGCTGTTGCTTTTTTTTAATTATTTTGCTTTTTCTTCATGGGCTGTAAGGGTTTTTCTTTCTTTTATAAATAGCTGCATTTAAAATAAAAACAAGAAGTTGCACAAAGGCAACCTGCATCTCTCTCTATATATATTAAATGCAGCTGTTGTCACATGTATAGTATTGTAATTAAAATACAATGACACTATTCTGTACTCATAATGTAGATAGAATTTCTGTTATAATCTGTTATAAACCTAGAAGAGAATTGTCATTTTGTGGAAAGAAAAACAGCCACAGAGAAAATAGGTGGTATAGGTAAGTAAATAAACTGACACTCCTCTAGAACTGGGAGGTAAATGTGTGCTTAATGGCTCTCCACTCTATAGTTAGATATTATCCTGTCCCCAGCTACTCCTGAAACCTTTATCAGAAAGGAGAGTAAAGAATTTATTTACAGCCATCATAAGCACGTTAAAATACTAGCAGGATAGATAGTACTACAGATTTTAAAAGTAGGATTAATTCAGGGAACTACAAAGCACTCTTGACATCGTGGAACCTACTGAGTATCCTGCATATGTTGAAGGCTTTGTCAAAGAGAAAGCCTCCCATGGTTGCTTCAGAGGCTTTAAAGACTTAATTTTTATTTTAAATTGCCTGTTTGCAAGATTGTACTCCCACACTGCCTCATCACGTTTCGTATGTTAAAATACACAATTTAAAATAAAAAGCATGTTTTTAAAGCAGCTGTGGGGAAAAGGAAAACAATGGACACAGAAGTTAACAGAGCATTTGGTGCTGGTGATCTTGTGGAGCCCTAACCAGTTTGGGCTAGACCAGGTAGTCTGGCAGATTTGCACACCAATGCATTCTGGTAAAGAGAAAGAAAGAGGATACAAACAGTTTGCATTTGAGAAATGGATCAGTGTGGAACTGTGCATACCATTGCCACGTAGGGAAGCGTTGGGTATAAGGGGGTGGAATAGGACTGGCATAGGTACTTGCACATTCTTAGTATTGCAGACCACACTTTGAAGAATCAGCAGAATAGGAGGAAAATAGTTGGAAAAGCTTGCTATGGGCAGTGGTTTAAATATGTCACATTACGTACTATATATGCATATGCACCTCACGGCAAATTATACTCTAGTAATAGCACTGGCTACTGAACTACAAACTGCTTCAAAGCATGCGTTTACTGAATTCATTTGAACTAAAATTATCTGGCAAAGTAGAACACAATTTAAATATGTCATAAAGTTGGTAATTTGAATTGATATCTGATACATATTTTATTACCCCCCCCCCCTCATTTTTATGTTTTCAGATGCAATTGTGTGGAACCAGAACATCCTAGCAATAAAACCTTACGTTACTGGGAGGACTACAATATATCTGCATCTGATGTGCCATGGGGGAACCTAACTGTGTCAGTAAGTGAAATATTGAAACTTTATAAATGAAGGCATAAGCATAAGTATTTTTTTCTCTCCTACTACAGCAAATAGACTGAAAAAATTACAATGTTTTTTCCGATCATGTTTGTTCAAATAAAGCATAAAATGTAGTTAACTGAACAAGGATTAATACAGACTTTGTAGCATTATCTCCATTTGCAAGCATTTTACAGCCTTTGATATTACACATTAAAGCAAGTTATGTGCATTTTGTGCCCTCCTTTGGAAACGTCTTGACACTCTAGCACAAGAGTTTGACTGAGATTAAGTCTAAACATGTCAAAATGGCAACGGATTTGTCCTGAATTCTGCCATATGGCAAAATCAAAAGTTCCCTTGTGTCAGAAGACTCAAAAGCATTTATTTCTCCTAAAATGTTCTTACAGCTGTTTGGGCTATGAAGAGGAGGAAAGGGAGAAATTTTCTAACGTTTTCTGTTTAGCGATCGTATTTCTCTCTCGTGAAGGTCATCAGTGTTCATGATGTCTGTATTGTGTAATTTTTTTCCCAGGGTTGTGGAGAAACAAGCTACAAACAGTCTGGGGAGCTTGCATGGATATGTAACTTCTTTCTAAATAGTACCCTTTTCTAGGTTTAAATGATTTATTACCTTGGGTTTGCCTTCTTTAAAGGAACATTTACAACTTGGATTAAATGTCATTGAGATTAGGCCACTACTTTCTCTCACAAATGGATCTCTTCCTTGCACAATCAAGGAGAAATGAGTGCAAAAGACACCACACTGAAGATTTCTCTCAAAAGATAACTAAATTAACCTCACTGTAGGCATAACCAAAAGAAATGCTTAAAAAACAACCCAGTGGACAATCTCCAGCAGATGAAGTATTTTCTTTCAAAGGTAGGAATGAAGAACTGGTGTCCTCTTGAGTTAAGCAAGAGCTGCCTTTCATGGCTGCTCTATCTTGATAGCGATGACTGCTCCTCTATTTTGTTGGTGTGGCAACAGCAGGGATAAAGTTGAGAACTGCTGGCCTGAGGGATTCCAGCAATCCAGAATGAATATTCTTAAAATTGCATCACACACGAAGAGCATCTGTGCAGGGGCAGACTCCTCCTCTCACTTTCTCAGATCTCTGACAGTGTTTTTAGAGTACATTTGCAGCTGAGGAGATTTTAAAATAACAGATTTTGTTTTAACTATAAATGTAAAAGACCGACTGCATTATATAAAACCCTTTAAAACTTCTGTAAAAGCTTATTACCAAAACTTGGGTTTACAGAGGTAGCAGTATTACTGGCTGATTTTTCCATGAGTCCCTATAACTGTCAAAGAAATAACTGAAATTGTTCATACTTTCATGTATTAAATTCTTGCAAGCATCATCAGAGAACTTCAAGAGAAGTCCTGTTCAAGAGAACTGCAGTAAAAGACCAGACCCAGTTCATTATAAATATTTGGTCTGTCTCACCCCACTGTCTTTTTTACTCATTTTTTGGTCATTTCTTCCTGTTGTTTCTTGTGTCTGATTTAAAAGTTTCAAGTTACTGAACATCTGGCATGGCACACTCACTTAAAAACAACAGTAGGACCAACATTTTTTCCTTTTTTTTTTTATTCTAATGGTGACATCTCTTTCAGTAAGGTGTATGATGAAATTCATCCCTGTGCTGTGCCCTCAGGCCAGGACAAGTTTTCTATATGATGTCACAGAAGTTTGAGAATTTCTTCTGGATTTCCTAAAATTTTTTTTCCCCACCTGAAACTTTTATTTCATCAGTCAGAAGTGCATCGTATTTCTCCCAGGTTTACTGCTATCCCAGTATAAAATTTTTTCGCTCCTTTGTCTCACAGTCATCAAATAGAAACTGGGTTTTTTCAAGCCAGACTTTGTTTAAAGCCAAAGTTCTCGTAACATGTCAAGCCACAGTATTGTGATGTGAGTCTGATGAGCCAATGTCCGAGTTAATTTGCTACTTAAAGATCCTAAACTTGCAGGATATTGCTGCCTGGAATCTCTGTTTCTGAGTGCTGTTTTCCTTTTTGCTTATGTGGAGGGGTTTGGGAAGGAGAAGGAAAGAATTATGAGTCTAGAGTGTGTAACTCAGATTTTTAGAGCTACTCTTTATTTCTCTGCTTGTTAACTTGGAACAAGTATGACAACTGAGGATGATATTGGAGAATTACTAGAAACATTTTCTGCTGTATCTGTATATTTGATCATATATTATCTTGGATAGAATTAATGTTGCAGATTTTGTTTTGTGCTGCCTTTTATCAGATTGCTTTTTTAAAGAAAAAGGTAATTTGTGGAATGTACTGCCCCCATGTGGTATTACATGCGTGGATCTCCTTTTAGTGTAATAGTATGTGTTCTATGTAGCTTTTTCTTCAATTATTTGGCTTTTGAATTTAAAACAAAAAAAAACAGTTTTTGAGAATGCACCAGGAGCACACTTTCTCTTAGTACCTTTTTAATTTCACTTTCCTCTCTTGGAAGGAATTAGGAAGTGCAAATCTCTGTTTGTAGCCAGAAAATAAAGAAGTGAACTTGTTCAATTTGAAATAAATTTGACTTTATATGGATGACTTTAATTATAGTCTTAGTGACTTCATCATTTAACACTGGTTAAAAAAGAGACTCTTTTAAGGGTTTGAGAGTTTTTCATACAGACTAGATACAAACATTAGGAATTTTAATTTTTAAAAGAATAAATGTCTAAAAAATATTTTACCATTTCTAATAATACAATCTGCTTGCAATTTAGGAAAGAAATTGAAAAGAAAACATCAGTGTAAGCGTGGATATTTTTCAGAACAATACTTCTTTGCTCTCCCTGATAGGAATGTAAAAAGTTTCATGGAGAGTTTGTTGGACGAGCCTGTGGTCATCATGGTCCTTATGTTCCAGATGTCCTCTTCTGGTCTGTTATCTTATTCTTTTCTACAGTAACGTTGTCATCCACACTGAAGCAGTTCAAAACTAGCCGATACTTCCCAACAAAGGTGTGTGCCGTTTTTTTAATTCAAAAGTTGTCATTAGTTATGTGTAAGCTTGAATTTCATCTGCATTACAAATTCAGTTAATGGCTGGTGAAGTGGACACTGCATCTTTTCTGTTAGAAAATTGTGTCAGAATAAGCATTGGTTTGGCTATAAGCACAAAATAGCTTAAAATGGGGAGGAAAAATAAACCCTGAATTACACATGAATGTTTCAGTTAATATTGTTGTTTCTCTCAATAATTGTAGGTACGATCTGTTGTCAGCGATTTTGCTGTCTTTCTCACTATTTTATCCATGGTTTTAATTGACTATGCCATTGGGATTCCATCACCAAAGCTTCAAGTTCCAAATGCTTTTAAGGTAATTTGTCAATAAATTGCACCGCCTTATTATTTTGACAAAGTGATGTGCTATAGTGGGTCTATTATATTTTATCATCAGGGAATAGTGATACTATTCTGAATTTTTTGTGTTCACCAAGTACTGTGCAACCTCTCTGATAAGTGATCCATGTACATGAGCCTCTCCCTTCATGCTTCCTAATGTCTTCTGTGGGAGGACCAGCCTGGCTAAGATTACCCAAATCCTGTGGCTCCTTCCAAATTCTGGGCTCATTGTATCAAATACAACGAAGTCTGTGACAGCCCAGATGATTTTACGATATGTAATTTCTCTTTTTGTTATCATAGGAAGTTTAATATTTTTCCGTGCTCTTACATAGATTGATTTGGGAGGAAATCATATCCTAGTAACGTTTTTGCATGTATTCTTGTGAAGTCAAAATGAAAATAATCCTTAGACTTCTGACTGTTCATGCATGGCTCTCTTTTTACAGCCCACCAGAGATGATCGTGGCTGGTTTATTACTCCTTTGGGGCCTAATCCTTGGTGGACAGTGATAGCTGCTGTTATTCCAGCCCTGCTTTGTACTATCCTTATCTTTATGGATCAGCAGATCACAGCTGTCATTATCAATAGAAAAGAACACAAACTAAAGGTATTCAGTCAAATAGTTGTATTTTCACTTCACTGTTGTTTTCTGCTTCTGGTTATGTAACATATCTTCATCTGTTTGAGTGTGCTTGTTTATTATATGTTTATTATATATTATATAGCACCCCTCTAAATTGTTACTCTTTTGTGTGTTGGTCTGTGTAGTACCTGTGCCCTGTGTCAGTGATTCGCTGTGTTACAGAACTCTTTATGAATGTAATTTGGAACAGAGATTATGAATCAAGAAAGTGCTGTCCTCTGTGCTTTATTAGATGTGTGATACCCATTCACCTTAAGAAAAAAATCTGGAAGTGAATAATTTCCTTCAGTACCATACTATTAGTTGCCTTTTCAGATATTGACAGTGTTGTTCTACTGGATTGGATTTTGAAAAACTATTCAGGGGTTAGTTTGTAACACAAGATTATCTTTTTTTCCTGTCTCCATCCTTCTCTTCAGCTCTACCCATCCATTTTTATGCCCTTCCTATCTTAAAGAAGAGAGAAGAATAAAACTGAGCTTCAGAGGCACAATGGGTTCTTAAAACAACATAGGACAACTTCCTGCTCTGTTCTCTAACACTTTAGTTGCCTACAGATGGAGAGAGAAAAAGGGACATCACCCCTCTGAAAAACTGTTGGGCAAAATCTAGCAGCAGGTTTCTGTACATGTATATGCAGTGAGCTTAGGCTTTTTTTGACATACTTTTAATAAGCAGCAATCCAATCCCAAGTTGCTTTAGCAAATGCATTTGCAACCTTCACTTTGCACTGCCTCTTCTTGGATGATTGTGACATTTGATATGTTCTTTTTTTGCCCTCTTTGTCAGCCTGGCTCTTCATGTCAATCCATAGCATTGCATGTGGTTAACTTGACAGATGCAGGAATTTGCTGCCAAGCTTTGGAATGTGTTTTTTCAGCACTGGCATCTGGGAGTCAGATGGTCCTCCTGGCTGCCCCCTTGTCTTGCTGCGTTTTAGTTTTGCTGGGGTCTGGTGTAGCATCACCTGTTGCTATGCTTCCTTTCCTTCCCATATGTCAGGTTCCTCAGATCATGTATGAATGTGAGGAAATGCTCTCAGATTCTGTATGCATTAGCAGATACATTCCTCATAAATGTGTCAGAAGGTAAAAAAAGGTGTCTCTGTTAGGATTTAGAATTAAACTCTTTCTTTGAGTGCATTGTGCATGTAACTAATATCTGTCTTTGACACATCGCTGAATTTGTCAAGATGTGTCTTGGAGATAAGACTCATAAGCACTTTTGGGGAGTGAAGGAAGGATGCTAGAGTTGATTCTTTTAGTTTATATGATTTCCCCTTTTTAAATAATGTAAGCAAATAACATGGCATTTTCATTTTGATATGTGGCTTACATTTTCATAAACCCAGACGCTTCCCGTTTTAGAAGTAAAAGTTGTCTTCTGAAAGAAATGATTTGTTTGCTTCCAACTCATTTTCCCCTCATTTTTTTTTTATACTTCCCATAGCAAATTCTGAATAGTGCACATTTCAGCTTTTGGCAGTCTCTGTAGCAAACCCTTCCAAGTTTAGTTTTGGGTTTTTTTTTTTTAATGTCAAAAGGCATTTGCATGGGTTTACAGGCAAAATTATGGTTCAACTATTCACATTGTTTGCATGAACATCACTGTTTCATCAGACCATGACACTGAATTTGTTGCCATATTGCAAAATTTTGTGGAGATAACTACCTGACTTTTGAAAGGAAAATAGCTTGAGCTCCTGCGTGCAGCTGCCTGTTGGCCCTGGATACATACTAAAATTGAAAAGAAATATCCCTCTCAGTTGTGGTAACAGATATCTATACAACCAAGCTTGATGTAAATCATTGCTCATTTCCAAGCGCGGGCTGTATTTGCAGATTTCTAAATGTATCTAAGATTTGACCAAAGTGTTTTATCCACTTCTACAAAAGCAAAGCAACATCTTCCTGTTGGTAAATCTACGCAGTATTTGACTGCTACAGAGACGATCCAGACCCAAAGGTTTTCTGCTGACTTTTCATGAGTGTTTATGATAATTCTTGAACTGAATATGGAACAAGGAATCAAGTAAACCAGTACCCAATGAATAATATTATTTTATAGTTTAATATATAGCTTAATTATAACTTAATTTACCTTAATTTCTAGCTATCTGTTCTTCGATGAGTGTCAGTTAGTGGAAACATATTACTATCATATGCTTACCATCTATAAAAACTTTAAAAGGATTGATGTGGTGTTACAGCCCTTTACAACAAATGTTCACTCAAGAATTTTGTGTAGGAAATAATCAGAATACATATTTTTCTGCCTCCTGTGTCAGGATGGATGGAGGGTCTGTTAAAGATTAGTGCAGTGGAAAGTTGGCAGCACAGCTGGATGTTCTGCACTGTTAGCTACAGAAGAGATTTAGTTAAAGAAAAAAATGTATTTATTTGCCATTGTCTTACCAGTATATCTTTTAAAAATAGGAAAGGTATTTGGTGCCCATTGTAAAGTGGATTTATGATATGTACACTTAATGAGTCTAGTAACATTAAACATTTCTTTCTAACTAGTAGAAATTCCCCTTAGATAACCAGTTTGCCATCACTACTGACCCAGCCTAGATAAGATGTAGAAGAATGCTGTGTTTTCCTACAAGTTACAAATTTTTTAATTGTCTATAACTGTTCATTAGGAATGCCTGACAAGAGTGTTCTTCTTAATTCCAATGTCATTTTGTATCTCCCTGCTGTCATTACTTTTTTTAACAGAAAGGATGTGGATACCATCTCGACCTGCTCATGGTGGCAGTCATGCTTGGAGTGTGCTCCATTATGGGATTGCCATGGTTTGTTGCAGCCACTGTCCTCTCTATTTCCCATGTGAACAGTTTAAAACTGGAATCAGAGTGCTCCGCTCCAGGGGAGCAGCCAAAATTTCTTGGAATCCGGGAGCAAAGAGTCACAGGGCTTATGATTTTTGTCCTTATGGGTTCATCGGTCTTTTTGACAAGTATCCTGAAGGTAATTTGGGGAATTAAGGAAAAGCTAAAGAATACTGCACTGCACTGAACATTTCACTGTTGTTTCTGTATTATTTAATGAGTGCCCTTCCCAGGCACATTACTAACTAACATAATGTTACACAAAAATAATCTGAAGTAGAACTGTAATTTTGCGTAATAAAATGGCTGGGGACATCTAACATTCCTAAACCAGAAATCTTTTAATGAAAATCTGGCCTGACTGAAGTCAAAGGGAGTTCTGCCATTGACCTGTAGTATATGAATATTCACCTTTTGTCTATATTTTGGGTCTATGGCATATTATCATGAGTCTTGCTCAGTTATATAAATAAGTACATTTATTTAAAAAATTTAAAAACATTTTGTGATTTCTGGATAATTTAAAATATTTCAACAGTTCCAAGCAAAGTTCTGTGGTTCATTTCCTGGAAATGAATGTGAAAATTCTTTCATGTTACCTTATGCTCAACACAGCTCACCGGTGTCCTGAAACTGGATATCAATTATATGCTTATGTAATACCATCTACATAGAATCATAGAATCATTTGGTTGGAAAAGACCTTTGAGATCATCAACTCCAACCGTATCTGTCCACTGCTACTTTCAGCTTTTAAAATTATCTGGTCTCTATGAAATCAGCATGAGTTTTGCCACTGGCTTCAGTAAGACCAGAATTTAGACTTGCATGTTGTCAAAGTGAGTACAGTGAGCCCTGAGGACTTGTACTACCTGGTAGCATTTTATTAAGCTTATCATGATCTCTTCACTTGGAAAACACACAGAACGTCTTTTGTGTATTTAGCATTTAAAACAGATATAGTAATCTATGGAAATATTCCTTTACCTACATACTGTATACTGAAAGCCCAAACATTTAAAATAGTCTTACAAAATCATTCCATAAAATTCATTCACCTATTTTTAAACGCTTACAGCACAGAACATTTCTTTTAGCAGTGTGAAATATTTAATGTGTGTTTTGAACATTTTTATGAGAATTATAGCTTTAGTATTCAGATGCTCTCCTGAGGCGTCTTCTAAGTAAAAAATTTGAGTAGGTATCAAACACTTTCATTTTCCATGTAGTTCTGTTAATTTTGTTAGCAGTGAATAAAGTATATTGTAATAACTGGCTGTGAGAGGAAAATAAAACTATGGAGCCAGATTCTTCTTTTGCTTTATACTCTGAGAAATATTATTAGTTTGTAATTGAGTGACTCTGAATTTACAACTTGTCTGATTAATGCAAGCATATGGCACTGAATTTCAACTGTTTAGAATGTCTTTCTAGAAGCATTTAAAATTGTTATGTGGTATTTAATATGCTCTTCCTTTTTTTCTGCTTGTTTGTGCAGTTTATTCCTATGCCAGTACTTTATGGAGTATTTCTTTACATGGGTGCTTCATCTCTAAAGGGAATTCAGGTAAAATGCATTAATGAAGACAATGTTACGGATGATGCTTTCTATAAATTGTGTAGCTATTCTTATTGTGTAGCTATTCTTATTATATTATTCTATTATCTTATGTGTCTCATCTTAAAGAAATATTCCCACACTTAAATTCTTGAAAGTGGCTCACTTAAAAAGGAAAATGGATTCTCTCTAAATAGAGTATTCCCTTCAGGAAACGTGCTCCAATTTTTTCTTTTTTAGGTGCTGATTTTTATGTTGCCCTTATTGTCAAGGGAATTCTGGCTGAGCCTAAAAACTGAATAGCAACTATAAGGAGCTCTTCCCTCTCCTCTGCCTCCCTGTTCACTTGCTTGCCTACTGCCCTTTAAGCTTCCAAGTTAGTACCTTTGCAGGGGAATGCTTGATCTTGAACTTTCCTTATATGAGGCTTTTGGCTCACTTGCCCTAAAACTAACATAGGTGAGATTTTGAAGGTATTTCCTGTGCAAATAAATGTGTCAGGCAAGGAAGTGGAAGTGTTGCAAGTCAATTGCTGGCCTCAAGGATGAGGGGCAAGTCTAGTGGAAGGGCAACATTCCTGTGGTGGCCTTAAGTAGGAGACCATGGTGGAAGCCACACTCACTGGCATTCAGGTCGGGCTTGGTAGTGGTATCCTGTGTACCATTTCTCCTGAGTGACTACAGGGTTAAATTGCATGGTGTCAAATGTTTTAGCCTATCTGACAGAAAAACTGGAGTTTTCAAGTGTGCCTTTGTTTGTTATTGGAAGTTGAGGCATTGATACACTTTCCAAAACAATTGAGAAAGAACAATCACATGACAAAAACATGAATTATGCTGTGCAAAAGGTTGTCAAATACGAAGAGCAAAGAAAATTCCTAATTTGTTTCTTTCATTATATTTAAATTATCTGTTGTGAGTTAAAAATCTCAGACTTTTTACCTCTCTATTATTTATAGGCAAGGCTGGCAACATCTCTTGGTTTTTGACTGGTGGCTTCTATTCAGAGACTCTTCTTTGCCTAGCTCTTATCATTTGGGTTGATATTTTGAGAAGTGTAGGTTGGCTTTTACTGAGGTTTGGATAATTTTGACTTAATATGGTTCGGCTGTTTCTCAGAACAAGGCTATGGGAAAGTACACCATTGACTGTTTCTAAGGCATGCTAAAATCTGGCTATCTTTACTTGGAAAAGTGATAGCGTCCCCCTCCCTTTCTGCCTCCCCCAAGCTGGGACAAGGAATTTGATAAGAAGGCTTTTGTAGGAGGATGTGCTTTTTGCTGTTTCTGTGAAAAAGAAATCTGCTTAAATCTGGCCTTTTTAAAAATGCAGTTTGCACATGCTTACTAAGAAATCCCAGAACTTGAAATTCCTGCATGGCTTGTCCATGCAGGGAGAAATGGTGCACCATCATCATCTCTGTGCCATAGTAGCTGACACAAAATCTAGGGTCAGTATGGAGCCAAATAGGTCTGAAAAACAAGAACCTCTCATGTACACTCCTACCAGCATGGCACTTGGTTTTCTGGCATTCCTTTGTTGTTGTTGTTGTTGTTCGTTTTATGAAGAAAGTACAAAAGGGAAAAGAAAACAGCCTAAAATAAAGGTGGAGTACTGGGGAAGAAAAAAAGTTTCATCCACAGGATGATAAAAGACAGAAGAGCTCCCTTCATGATTGGCTTTTTGCATGCTAAAGGAAGCAGAGCTCAGTTGTGGTGAAAAACGAAAGTTTGGGATGCGTTAGAAAGGTTGTGTAACAGTGTGTATGCCAAACAGGATCAACCAGCTTCCATTCAGTTTGATTCACAGTTGAGTCAGGTCTACTTTGAAGTCTGTTTCCCCTAACTTTTAAGAATTCTTGAGTTGAAATCTTTGCAGTGATAATTTAAAGTAACTGTTTTCTTTGCGTATAACGTATCATGTAGTTATGAGCAGGTTGTTTCCTGGGGTATGACTATACAGAATGTCATTCAGTGAAATCCAATATTTCAGCACATCTGCAACAGAAACACCAAGGGAGACAAAGGTGTATTAAAATGGAAAGGAGCTTAAAAAGTGTGATGAACCAAATAATGAAACTTCCCTTAAATAATACAATTCTCATCTTTACTCTGGTGGCTCCACTGCAGAGAAGATGAGTCCTTTACCACTGTTGGACAAGTATAGTGTTTGTAACTGAGGTGGTCTTTTTCTGTGCTCCTGAACTCCTGCATAGGTTTTGCCTGTGGAGTAACAAGCCAGATTCTTAGGATGTTCAGGATCTACTAGGCAGTGTGTAAATGTCATCACAGATGATCCTACAGCTCATTTTGATGCAAACTTTTAAAATTTCTCTTTCAGCTTTTTGACAGGATAAAGTTATTCTGGATGCCTGCAAAGCACCAGCCAGATTTTATTTATCTGAGGCATGTTCCTCTTAGAAAAGTCCATCTCTTCACTGTAATTCAGCTGAGTTGTCTTGTACTTCTGTGGATTATAAAGGTTTCAAGAGCAGCCATTGTCTTTCCTATGATGGTATGAAATATTTTTTTTTCCTTTAAAGATCCCTTTTCTTTCCGCTTGTAGATAATTATTACTGAAGAAAAAAATTAATTGTGGGCAGATAATTGCATTATTGTTTTGATTCAATGTTCAAGGACAATTCATTCTTTCATAAAGTAGGGAAAAATTCTTCATATAGTCTGTAGTTTGAGTCTATGTTGCACTCTGTTTATATGTGTGGATAGCCCAACTGTATATTCTTTTATGGAAAATGTGATGTTTTTATTTAAGAAGTAGCATTGAATAATTTTGCAGAGAAAACTTACAGTCATTAAGGAAGATTGTTTATTGCTCTGAGGAACTTTACTGATAGTTCTGTGTCTTGCTGAAAATAAAAGAAAAATCTATTCTGCTGCTTAAATGATATCTCTCAGATTATTTCATGCATTGAAAATAAAAGTTGTGTACTGAGATCTGTGATTGTTAAGTGCTTCAAACCATCCTTCATCTGAAAAATTATCCAAATTAAAGGATATAATTGTAGCTGTAAGCTGTGGTCACTTTTGAATGTATTCCTCTACAAGCGTATTTGTCAGTTTAAATTTCGTAATTCTTTGAATTTTTATCTTTGCAGGTCCTAGCACTGGTGTTTGTCCGAAAACTCATGGATTTCTTTTTTACTAAGCGGGAGCTCAGTTGGTTAGATGATTTGATGCCTGAAAGCAAGAAAAAGAAACTGGAAGATGCTGAGAAAGAGGTGAGTAATGGTTTGAGGGTTGTTGTTTTTTTGTGGAGCACTGTATCAATTTCTCCTTCAGATATCTAGAGAAAATTCTGTAACTGAGGCATATTCCATGCAACGGGCAGCCTTGTTAATGGTATCCAAAGTGTAATATTGTCATATTTTATGTAAGTCCTTTTAAGGTTACAAATCATATATGCTTAGGTGGGGATATCCATTAGATCTAGATTCTTACACTGCCGTACCGTCATATAACATAGTCTCTGCAGAGCTCCTGGGGATTGCTTGCAAGACTCGCTCAGATGATGTGCAGGAGTGGACCTGTGTCTGTAGGAAAGCCCGCAGATGCCTGGGGTACTTTGCTGTGTTGGGACTGGTCTCGTCCCTGTTGAAGATGCTGAGGAGAGCACTGCAGAATTCCAGGGGCGTGGCATGTTCCAGCTAGCTTTGAGCCATACGCACCATCACCCTGTGCCCTCTTTGCTCAGCAGTATCATAACCCTGTAGCAGTAGCCCTGTTATGCTCTGGGCCAGCATTTTCCTTCTGCTACTGCAGAAATAATTTACTTGCCCTTTCTAATGAAAGGGTCTGTGACATTGCTTACCCTTGTTGGCTGTTTCAGATATGGACTCCTTGTCTTCTTTCAAAGTATATGCATGTCAGATAATTTCTTATAAACTTAATACAGTACAAATTCATACACACTTCTGCTCAGAATGTTCCTATATTTTGACAGCAAAACACTGATCTTTCTAACTTTCTAACTAGTTTTGCATCTATTTGATAGTGTTTTCATCTAGATGCTGCTTTATTAATCACTTGTTTGAATATCTTATAAAACTATGGGAATATTAAGTAACCTTGTTTGTAAGGGACACATGTCTGTTCTTTGTCCCTGGTATCAGCCAGCTTATCAATGTCAACTGTTACAGAACCTCAGCACTGGGCCCAAATAAATGCAGGACAAGTCTCAATGGAGAAACACTAACTGCAGGAGCACTAGATAGAATATGTAGGTACCAGGTTATTTTAAATGGGAGTCGTGTGTCCTGTGACAGTATTTTTGAATAGTAGGATGGTGAGAAGCTGTGGTGGCAATGGGAGGAGAAGGTGCAGATGATGCCACATGGTCTTGGGAGGTTGTGGTAACTTCAAGGCAGGAGTGTTTTGGGTACAGTTGTGTGTATGACCTATACAATGCCCTGAAGACCTCTGCAAGAGCCTGGGACCCATGAAACTTAACCTTTTGATGGTACAAGGGTAATTAAAAAATTAGACAATGCGAATGGATAAATCAGCGATTCATCCTTAGGGATGCCCTGATATGTGATTGGAGACCAATGACACAGTATGTGTAAGGATTCCCATTGGTAAGTCTATTTGCAGAAATAGGACATGAACTAATAATTTGAACCTCTAAGTATGAAAACTAGATTTCTCTCCTTAGGATTCTTTTATGCCCTTTGAAGAACTCACTGCATCACCTGTAACCTGGAGAAGTATAACTTTGCTGTCTTTGACACATTCACAGTATATATTTCGTTTTACCTAGGTAATAAATATAATGATTATTTACTATTTAGTAGGTATCTGCAAAACTACCTGGCTGAAATTAAAATATATGAATCAATGTTTTCCCTGTTGAATCGAAGCAGACCAGAGAGTTGTTTCATCACAGTATCTATTATCGTCACAATTCAGAGTAACCAGAAGTAACCCAGGTAGCTCTCTTCTTGTGGGTCTGGTTATTGGAAAGAATTCCATTATCCTTATGTTTTGGTTATATGTCACTTTCCTTCCCATACTTGATAGGATGGTATCAGAAAACAAAACTAGGAAAATCTACTGGTGATACTTTATTTCATTCACTGTCTATTTTGAGAGAGCTTTTTACATATTTTGGCATTTCTAAATATTTTGAGCTATTATTAAAACTGTTTAACTGTCAAAAACTTATGAAGCTGTGAAGCCTGGAAATGACAAAATTAACTAGTAATAAAACTTCTGACATGTAGCCTAAGGAATTAATTGGAGAGTTGCTATCACACGGCTTTTAAAAATAGAAGTATTCTACCCACAAGAATATTCAGAAATATAGTTGACAAGATCTGAAACTTATTTGATTGGATCTTAATTTCATCACTTAAGTTGCTTTTATATTTTTAGGCCATGTTTTTCCAAGGCTTTGTACATTTATAGTGGATTTTATACGTGCCTTCTCCTCACAGCCCTCCTTTGGAAACCACTTTGATGTTAATCAATTAAGTCTTTCTGAGGAAGGAATGAATAAAGTGACTTCTCCCATTTCAGGGAAAAAATGCTGTGACTTTTAAAATAATTTTAATAGCAACATATAGGAAAAAGAAATCTCAGTGCAAAAAGGACTTCCACTCCCACTCCATTCCCACTCCGCTCCACTCCACTCTTTTGGAAAATTGTACTGGCTCTTCCAGCTAATAGCAACTGTGTGATACGTGTGCGACGCACGTCCCAGAAAATGGTTAGGTCTCTTCTTTTGTGGAGCCAGCTCACACTTCCAAAGAGGCACCAGGGTAAACTGTTACAAAGCCATCTAAAAAGGGAGGAAAGATACGGAGGTCTCTGGGTGTCTGTTATGCTCATACACATACAGTGCAACAGTTCAGGGCAGCATTTTGCGGATACCTTCACGTGAAGGTGTGTTAACGTCCCGGCTGTGGTTTTCCTGATGTAACAGGGGTGTGAGCCTTGAGTATCCTCCTATGGAGCCTTGAGTTGATGTCTGAAAGTCAGAGACTTCTTTTCCCTTGTTCTTGCAGGCAGGACTTATACTTGAGGGGTGTTGTTTTGTTCTCCCCTCCCTAATACAGATTTTAGAAATTTGTGATTATATAAATTTTATAAATGTAATTATTATATTGTAAAGATTTTTTAGTAGATATGTCTCCTAGTTCTCTTCGCTTCCTGTTACTCATAGAAATTTTCTCCCTATTCAAGTGAAAACTAATTTTGGTGTCTTGTTTCACTACCTTCCACTGCAATAGAATTTTATCAAGTATTAAAACTGTGTGTGCAAACTTAAATTTGACTTCCCTATTTTTTTTGCATTTTAACATTGCAGTGTTTATATCCTGGTGTGCACCATACTTGAAATTCACTGTGCAATTTCTCACTCACTGTTACTGATTTTTCTCTTTATTGTTACAAAACTATCTGCTCTGTCTGGCATTAAAAAAATAACATCAAGTGAAGATAAATCTTTTTAAATAGAGGATTATAAATGTCAAATATTTAAGAGAGTTGAAAAGTATCTTACTTTAAGAACTTATCAATACTTAATATTAAATAAAAGGGGAAAGAGGATTAAAGTACATAAATATCACTTTTCACAACATCATATCCTATCTCATGTCTAAATTCCTTCCTTCTAGGAAGAGCAAAGTATGTTAGCAATGGAAGAGGAAGGGACTGTTCAGTTACCACTAGAAGGACATTACAGGTAAAATATACCTTTCCTCTTTTAGGTGAGTTGCAATTAAACAAATAAAATAAACATGCCACAATATTCTTAATACTTACTGAATGCCAGGATGATATTTGTCTGGTAGTAGAGTACAGTTAGGTGAACTGAACCATATACAGCAGTATTTAGCAAGCTCAGCCCTTTTCTAGTTAATGCATATGGTCTCGCATTCCCTAGGAAAAGAACACACTAGTTCAAGTTTTCCCTTGGGGGGGTGGCTACAGGATCAGGCTGTTCATAATGACCCTTGGCATGGTGCAAAGGGAAGATGTAGTGCGGGTCAAACCCTTCACCTTGATGCTAGCAAGGAGCCAGGAAAGGTTTTGAACACACCCCAGAAAAAACAGGTTCTTATGGTATTTCATTTTAGAACGTTCTAATAAAGATCCTATTTTTGTGAGATAAAAAGTGAATGAAGTGCTGTCCAGAGTAGATAAGGCGTAGCACAGGGTTGGTGCAACTTAAAAAGCATGAAAACCTATGTTTGTAGATAGTAATAATACATGTGGTCAGCCCATAAGGACTTACTCTCATTTACAATTTTCATAAAGAAAGTTGTTAATAAAGATTTGAAATATCTGGTAATAGTAATCTCTGTATTAATATGAGTTCATAGGAACACTGGCTCAGCGTGGCCTCCTCTCTTATATTTTAATAGGAAGTTACTCCAATATCTCATAAGGAGAATAACTGTGTCTCTGAAAAAAACCCAGCCTCTTTCTTACATTTGATTCATCACATTTCTAATGGTCTCATTTGTTCTTCTTTTGTCCATACTTTATTGTTCTAATTTATATTAGCAAAACTTAGCTTAATTTATCCTGGTGTGATCTGTATTGATCTGTAGTGTGTTTCCTTAGGAAGAGTAGACTGGATAATATTTGACTTTCTCTTCTCTAAGTGTCGCAGTCCTACAGCTAAGAAGAAGTCAAGACATTGGTTGTTATAAAATGGCTCCCCAAAACACTGTGAAAACGTGTTAACTTGAGGGCTTACTGAGTATCAACCTATTTGTAAACAATGAAGTCAGGAACAATGTACATGTAGGCCCTTAAGATATTTAAGACTATTATTCTTAAGTGTATAAATACATATTTGGAGCAGTCCACGCAAAGCCGAGGTCATAATGGCTACAAAGTGCTACTTAAAGCTACTGATTACCATGTTTAATTGGGGAATTTTTATTAGATCTCTTAAAGCTTTATGTCAAGGTTGTTGATTGCTTTTAAAATTGTTTTAAAAGCAGGTGGAGTTTCACATCATAAGAATTTTGAGAACTGTTAGTTCTTCAGATTCTTATTTAATCCACCTAGGTTACTGGCGTACTGTGCGATTTTCGGCAAGATCTAATCTCATAGATCCTCGTTTTTCTCTGTCCATAAGTTGAAAGTGACACAATATATTTTATTGTTGTTACTGTGATTAATTGCTGTTGGAGGAGGAAGAATACTAAGAAAGTGCTAAGATGTTTAAAGAGAATATTTAAGTCAAGTCATTGTTCTGGATCTTCAAAGTTTAATACAATTTCTTAACTTAAAGCGCACTTCTTTATTGTCATTATCAGTTTTCAAGGGCTTTTGTAGAGTTAATAAGTAACAAAGTGCTCATCATTTCATTATTTACTTTTTTTTTTTTTGCCTTAGAGATGACCCATCTGTGATAAACATTTCTGATGAAATGGCAAAAACTGCTGTGTGGAAGACATTGTTGATAACCTCAGACAATGCAAAAGATAAGGAGTCAAGCTTTCCTTCTAAAAGGTTTTAATTTTTTTTATGTGTTATACTTTATATATTGGTGTCACATCAGTATTAGAATATTTTGCTAGGAATTAGACAGATTACTGCATCTTGCAGTATTATTTCTTGAGGTTTCATTTTATTTATGTCCAGTCACACTATTCTAAGCTCAAAACACAAAATCACTATTTATTTAAAAAAAAAAACAACCCACAAATATTTGCATGCTACTTAGTTATGCTACAGTGGAAAATGAAGTTCAGCATGTCTGGTGCTTGTGTAATGAACTACCAGCCTACACCTGGACACTGCACAACAGCTGTTGTGTTTGTTCTGCTTGCTTTTGTTCTTTCCTCTTGAAAATGAAGTGGTTATCACTATGCTGGAAATATCTGTATGAAGAACACAGTACTCTGAATGCAATCTACTAATATTTGGAGTGAAAATAATTTTAAGATTGCATCACTTCATTTTTAAGCCTACTTCACTTATACACAGAACAGCTAAATACTTTTAATTTTTAGTCCAGACAAATGTAAAATGAAGCAATGATGTTTTATCTGTGCTACAAAGTTATTATGGGAATAACAAAGTATTAAATACAAGCACAGTGTGATCGTAAAAGAAATCTTCCTGTTTCCATACATTTTAAATGTAACTATTTTCTACTTAATTGTTTCATATCACATTTTCGTCATAAGCTCCCCTTCCTAATCACTAGAAGCTGATTCCCCAAAGGTAAGACCCTGTTGCCCAACCTTTTCCTTGATTGTGTCTTCCAATTCAAAATGGTGTCACCTAGGAACCCAAATGACTTGACTTTGTGTAGTTTTTGGGGAGACAGAATGAAAAGAAATTTCAAATAGGAATGTGAAATGTCTTCATTGAAGTCCTTAATATTAAAATTTCAAATTTATTGTGTATTAAAAATAGAACCTTTAGATGTACTATATTTAAATGTTAAATTGAATTTATTCCTTGAATTCTTTATCATTATTTTTTAAAATGTAAAATTACATTGTGCCCGTTTATAAATCTAGTTTTCAAAACAAGCTCCATATTTTAAACAGTCTGACGTTGTTTTACAGTGAAAAGATGCAGTAAGAGAAAAAATTTCGTAGTGAAATAGCATTTTTTAATTTTGTCACCCCAAAATGGCATGCTGCCTTTCAGTGTTCCTCTCCCTAAGCAGCATAAACAAGATGAGCAGTTGATGACCAGAGAATCTTTATTTCAGACACCCATGGAGCAGCCCACTTATGTGATCATTTTAACACTATTTCACTGACAGTCAAAATAGCAGTGTAGTTCTGGTTTGCCTTCCACCCTACACATGGCCTGTCACAGAGATATCAGTGTGGTGCATGGGAGAAGGATGTACAGTAGGGTTTTTTTACCTTATGTGCTCCTGCTGTCCAGGTGTTGAAATCTTGGAGTAAGGGAAGAAACTGATGTGGTACATTAAGAGCCACTGGGTATGCAATATTTGTAATTTCCTTTGTGGATGTTTCTTTCTTTAAGGGTATAATAGGTTATGTAAACAAGTACTGCTTCTATCTGAAATTTTCAAAGTTGCTTTGAGCAAAGAGCATCCACACTGTTTTATCCAGCCCAGCACCTTGTTTCTACCTAGTGGCAGCACGGAGGTCCCTGCCCCTCCGCTCCTGCCAGCACTGGCCACGCGTGCAGCGAGTGACACGCTTGACACTGCGGGAGCAGGAGGATGGCGGGAGCCCAGAGTCTGACACCCCTGAACTAAGGGATCCCAGGTTTATGTGCTCCTGTCTTGTTGTAAAGGAACAATCTTTTAAGGATTCTGAAATCCTGCTTTTTCGTGTGCTCCAGCTTATCTCGGATTCCCAGACAGAAGTAGATTCAAAGAACTTTAAAACTGCAAGGCTTGATTTCTGATAAGCAAAAATATAGAAAACATATTAATCTTAGATTAGAGACAGAGCTAAAGAAACACTATATTCCTAAATGCAGTATTATAAACACAAAGATATAATTCGAAGTACTGAGAAAAAGGAAGCTTGGAATGGTAGCAGTTGTAAGGAATAATGATCAAAATCACCAGTATTACATCACACAGTTCTCTCCAGTGAATGGTATCTTACCATAAGGGGAAAAAAATCACATTGAAATTAATGTTACTGGTGCCTTTTGAAGTACAACTAGAGAGTGTTTAGTACTCCTTTTCCTGTTGTCAGGTCTACTTTCTTATTCTTATATCCCCAAAAATTATTAAACAGGGATAATTATGATACTGTATTATGATTTCATGTAATGCCTTTTACGTAAGGCACTGATCAATTAACAGCGTAGGGTGACTTCTGGAATACATAAAATCTGGAATTTCTTTGTACTAATATTAAGTACTGAATTGACTTGGCCAATAATAAACTAAGACAATCTCCAAAGAGAGATTTTAGGCAGGAAGGGTTTATATAAATGACTTCTCAGCCTGATGCAAGGATAGTATCTACCATAAGCTCTGTGCTGCACCTTGCTCTGTGAAATGGTGTAGTGTGTGACAGTCCTTACATCCCAGCCTCATAACAGTATTTAAGTGTCTAAAGAAGGGTCTTATAAATGATATTTAGTCAACTGTTGCCTAGAGGCACCTCTGAACTTCATGATTTTCCAACTTTTTTCCATTATTAAAATTCCTAGGGACCTACAGGTCTGCTTTTGAGGTTATCTTATCTTGGAAGAAAGGAATATTGAAGCACCTATCTGAAACATAGTCCTCTTTGGTACATGTAATTTACTATTCTTCTGTCTTTGCTTATAATATTAAAGCCCTTCAGATGACAGCAATTTCAAAACATAGGCCAAAAAGCTGACCATGTATACAAGGCAGTCCTAGCCGTATTGTAATTATTGGAGAAAGAGGCACCTATCACTCTGTTGATGGTATGAGTTCCCTTCTCTACCTGAAGATAGGAAAATCCTGCATCCCCAGCCTTCCTTTCCAGGCTTGTTAGACTACTCCCTAGGTAGAGAGGAAGAGAGCTCCAGGTCCCTTACAGATCCACTAGTTATGAGTTTACTGGTAAAAGACTGGACTTGTCCTTTCTTCTCCCAACTTTCTCAAGGCATTAAAGCTCACATCTGTAGGAGATGCTTAGAGATGTGAATCCTAAATAGAAGGAAGACTTTCCTTCTGAAAACACGGAAATACTATATAGACTGTATATCGCACTGAAAACACGGAAATACTATATAGACTGTAAGGCACATAACATATCCTTAGTGTTTGCTTTTATTAAGCACAGGTAACTCTCTGCCTGCTGTACTGCTATACTTCTTTAAATTCACCAGCCAAGAATTTGTTTGCATACCCTTTGTGTGCAGAAAGTGTAACATACCCAATTCTATCACTGTTCTCCAGAAGGTGACAGATTTGGCAGTTGAAGTGGCAGTAGTTGGTATTCTTTAGCTATTTCCATTAACACCTCTGGAAGCTGCCATAGGCACAGAAGTAAGCTTTGGCTGAACTGAATTGTATCCTTAAAGCAATTTTTATGTGAAGAAAAATGTCAGAATGTAAAATTGTGCATGAATCACCTTAAAAATTTGAGAATTGATCTCGGTTTCTTTAAGCCTTGTGTAACTCAGCCTATTTTTCATTCATTCTAGTTAAGGAATTATTCCCATGAAACCTGGTAGGTTATGTGCTTGATACAGGTTTGTCCTCAGAACCATCTCTTTTTCAGATACCCTGCCACTCTTTTTTGAAGGCTTGATTTGCCTGTTTTGTGGAAGTCTTGTATTTTTGTAGTGTGACTGAAACTCATTGCAAGAACATGACTTTTTATTTATTTATTTATGCTGTTGTGAATTAGGACCCTCTTCACAAAAAAAAAATAATCCGCTTTGCGCATATATTGCTTTCTTTAGGCAAATCAACAGTCTTTTAACTCAAAAAAGCTGAATCCAAAGTTGAACTCTGCTTCAGAGTTCTTAGTGATATGGCTTTTGTATGATCTTTCAGCATTTTTTTTAAAGTTATTTCCTTATAAAGTATACATAAGGAAGTACATATTAAGGTCCAAATATTGTCACTCCTCACATTCTCAGCCTTCTCCAGCTCTGCCCAATCAAGTCTGAAAGCCAAATATTACAGTTAGAAATTGGCTAGCACTGCTCTAGTTCATAAATATTCCTTCTAAATGTTCAACGAGCAACAGAGTACATTTTAAAGACAAGAAATACTTACTGTGACCTCTTGTTTGTCCCATTTAAGAAAATGCTGCTTATTGTCTAAGAACTGTACCATTACTTAATCAATTAACAGTTGTATTTGCCAAAAAAAAGAAGAAAAAAAAGTGGCTCTCTTTGCTTGCATGCTGGCTGACTTGTCTGTCTGTACATCTTAAGTTCTCTACCTACATCATCACTGAAATGCTGGCTGATGTCTTCTGCACCATTCAGCACAGAAACTTTCACTCGTTTCCCAGTTTGTGCTATGCAGCATGAAACATTAAAATATCAGTGCAATGTTGATTTTCAGGTAGATCATTAATCATTATCATTTATGATTTTGCTGCTATAACTTTCTTTTCCTTCTTTTCCTAGTGCTGAAATCAGAAAAGAGAAGAAAGCCGACTCAGGGAAAGGTGTTGACCGGGAGACTTGTCTATGACTTGTTCTTCAATTAATTTTTTTACAAATGAATGAAAGGAATGCCACAACCACTAAGTATAAATGATTTGACCTTGTTAACTTTTGTCTTTCATCTCAAACTAGCACAGGTAATGTAGTGCAATATATATCTCATTTCACCTTGTCTAAATGTCTACTTTGTCCTGTATCTGTGTAAAAGTCTGCAGTAGCCAATGCAAAAAAATCTTCATGTTCTTTGCTGATATTGGCCATTTATCAGTATTCGTATCATAAATTTAATAAGCAAAGTTTCTTTCAAATTAAACTTTCCTGTTACTAGGTTTGTACTGTATTTTGCTACTTTTTCTGTGTGAGAATACTTAATAATCTTAATTCAAGATGAACTTGAAAATGCTTGTTCCCATTTTTTTTTTTTTTAAATCACCTAACTTGAGTAAATGATTTCAGGAGACCCAAACTGACAAGCAGACATTAAAGAAGTTTTTAAAGTAACAAACTATCTGACCCTCTGAACAAACTAACAAGGATAATCCTTTCCTCCTCAAGCTGTCCTTTTCATGTTATGGGATTACTCTTGCAATGAGGATTCCAGGGTCAGATTCTGTATTTGTGAAGTTTTCCTTGATTTAATACAGTGTATTTAATATTCAGATTTATATGTAACTGGAACATAGTCATATATATATATAAAAAAGATATATATTAAAATATATATTAAAAACATTCTCTCATGCTAGTGGACAAATAACACCACATCCTTTGATGGGTACAGTATTTCTTAAAATGCAATCTGTGATTACAGTATCTTATCTTGTATTGTATGAATGTTGCTGCAGTAGGCCAAACAAACAACTGCATTGTCATTAATCAATCCATTATTTTATAATAGGGAAAATTTTGTACATACAAAAAGTATACCCCACATGCAGTTATTATCACGTGCCCAATGATTTTCCTCTTCATTGCCTAAAATATAGCCACATAAAAGGCATATTTATATTGTCCTCTCTCTACTAACAACAGTAAACCTCTTAATTTCAGAGACTGTGTTTAGTACTTAAATACATATCACGCTGTTGGTTTTGTTGCAGCTTTTCACTATTCTATCAAGTACATATTTATTAAAAGGAAAAACAATATTACAAAGTAAATTCTGGCTTTAAAGCCATTACAAAGACATTTTTCATAGTGGATTTTGTTACTGGCTGATCCTTTAAGCTGTTCTTATGAGTAAAACAAGGATTGTGAGATTAGGTATTGAATTAATAGAGATGTGGAACAATTGTTTTATTGTGTAATTTGGAATTCACTAATTTTTAAATTTTAAGAAAATTTTTTAAATTATTTAATGAAAGCTAACTCTCATTATTGTGCTATTACTTTGAATCCTACAAATGAGAATTAAGTCTTGCAATCTTTATAACAACTTATCTACAGGACTTTTTAACATTCTCTAGCTTTCCAAAATATGATCATCTTTCCATAGACCTCATGTGGATAATGTTCCATATCCAGCACATTGAAGGTATTCCTTCTAATGTTTTTGTGTGTGTGGGCGTGTATGTTTTACTACTTTAGCCATAAATGATAATTGCATTTTGCTGCAAACTAACAGGGTCACTGTTCTAAATTTGACTTAGCATTATCAAAGCCCATTAAAGGCCATTTTTATGGAGGAAAAAAAAAAATCTAATGGACACAAAGAAGGATTTACATTAAATTCAGTGTTTGTATTTGTAAATTTAGGAAAAAAAATGCCAATGCATTAAGGTTAAATGCTTCATTTTGTGTACTTGATGACAAATTGTAAGATACCAGTTGTTTTAAGGTTAGTATAGCAGCTCAATACTGGTTTGTCCCAAAAGCAGCCTGGTGGTGTTTTAATACGTTGCTGACTTTGTTAACAGATAATGTATACAATCAAAATGTATTAGTTTCACTTGACCAGCTCTTAGAATATTAAGAAATCAGTGTACTCAATGGCATTCTGTATTTCTGTTCAGTATTTCAGAGTGGCTTTATTTTAAAACAGTCACTCTGGTTTTGTGTGAATTTAAATGCTATTCCAATGTTAATCTTAACATTCTGAAATCACACACAATATAAAGCAAATGTAGTGCTATATTTACTTCTAATTTCATATTTCTGGTCAAAAATTACTCAATTTCTTCAATGTAATTTATTACAAAAGTTTATGTGTACATGTGAATAGACTATTGTGTTTTTCACAATTACGAAATGTTATGTGAAAATAAATATTTATCCTAACTAATTTTCAATTTTATTTTTACACTGCAAAACCTAGAACAAGTATGCAATGTGGTACAGTGTTTTAAATGTTTACCGGCCACTTGAATATGCTACACAAATTAATGAGAGGTAGAGCCCAGACCCGCTCCATTTCCAAGTGGAATCTCACTGAAACATGCAATGCCATCAGTGTTTGCTTGCTGTGTGTAATTGATGGTGGTGTTCTTGGTCTGATTTGAACGGTAAGAGCACTGTGAGGGATGGCACATAAGTGAGTGGGAATTAAAAGTCTGATCTGCTGCTCACAAGTTGGTTCCTCATGCTCCTGGCAGACATGAAATGGACCAGGCAGCATTAGTTGGGTCTTTTTACAGATCAATAGGTAAGGTCATACAATTTAAAATACAATATTAAAAATGTCTAATGGCTGAACAGTGACTTAGCTTCTGCTATTCTCAGGACCCTACATTTCTGCTACTGAAAAACTTTTAAGCCTTAAAGCCTAATACTACTGCCAAAACCCAATAGTATTGACTCCATCTTATGATATTTCCTTTGAGCTTCTTCAAGTTTTAAACCAAAGACTAGAAGCCCCCCAGCCAGAGAACTAAAACTGTCAGGCCTCAGGCTTCAGCTGCTTCTGATAAGGATTTTATTCAAAATGTATTGTACAACAAAGTGATATCCACTTCATGTGGAAAAAAAATAGAGCAATAAAGGAAATGGGTAAGTGCCTAACTAACTAACTCTAGCACATGGCACTACTTCAGGTGTGACTGGATCGTAGTGCTGCCTTTCTGCAATAATGAAATGAGCTGTCTTTCTCCTGCGACCTCAGTTTTACGTATTCCATCCTCTGTTAGCAGCATATCTTAGAAAGTGCTTTCCAGACAAAGAAATGTAAGATAATTAGCATTCTACTTGGTTATGCCATGATAAGACAGTTAAAACAGGACTGTGTACTGAGCATAGAGAAGAGTTTCCCAGTGAGATGCTAGCATCAGTAAGACAGATAGGTCAGATACACAGTACTGTATCTTAGTGAAAGGCTTACCCAGACCATATAATTTTTAACTTTATTTAAAAGAGATTTTTTTTAAATGCTTTTCTGCTTACACTAAGGCAATACGTGCAGTTCTTTAATGAGAGCCTAGTTAATGCAGTTCTTGGATTATGGAAATACTTTTATATGACTGTGAGTGACAACACTTAAAAAAGACCCCACAGTTTGACTCTTGCGTACAAATACCATCCAGAAGTTCATAATGATAGTTTTTTAATAACCTTTATACTGACATATGTTTCTTTCCATTGGGTCAAAAGAATCAAGAGATCTGGATACTGTAACTCCATGGAGACAGCTGACAGCCTGCATCCTATAGAATTTTAACAGTGGTGCCAGTCTGCAATAGAACCATTAATAAATTGAGCCTAAATTTATATTTGTAATACCCCTCTCCACTTTGTTTCCCCAAAAGCCCCTTATTTTTAAAGTCAAGGATTTTTTGTTTTGTTTGTAAACCCAAAACCTTACTTTCTGCCTCTGGCCCCATTCTTCTTGTAATTTAAGGACAAGCTGCACAAGCTGTCGTGACATTCTCCCCCATGCTTTACCTGTCTGTATGAGTACTTTTACATTCACTCCTCATGTCATGAATAACCCACAATAAATATGTAATCATATACTGGCATCTAATATCAAGAAGCTAAGCGTTAGATAATCATGTCACACTCTATTACGTGATCACTGTAAGTCTCTCAAAAATTAATGGATTTTTATAAAATTCTAGGAGTGAGTTTCTTGAACAACATTTTCAATGATATGGACTACACCTCATTTTGTAACTTCATGTCTTTATTATTTTAAAGCAGCACAGTTTGTAATACAAGTGAGTTGCATTTTTTTCTATCTATGTGAAATTAAGACTAATCATATCTTCAAATGAAGAAGCCTACCTAGAGTGCTGAAGATAAAGCAGAAGCACTGGTAGACTGCAAGAAAAAGTAGATTAGCTAAATAGCATGTTCGCGTGAGAGTTACAGTCCAGCCCTGGCTTAAATGACTGCTAGTTTGCATTGTAACGTTTTATGCTTGAGTGCAAGGAGTACTTCCTATTTGTCAGTAAATAGGAAACTTCTAAAATATATATATATTCTGTCCCATACAGAAACAACTGCTAGAGTTTCAGGTAAGATCTTATCCATGCAGATTCCCACAGAAGCAGCCTTTTTGACTATAAAGTAAGCAAAAAATCACAGCATTATGATAGGAAACAAAGAAATTCAGTGTCATCAGTTTGCATAGGTATCATTCAAAACCTTTTGTGAATGCCTATTACGTGCTTTCCTTGCAAGGCTTCTACAAAAGATTGCACACAAAATACTAACCCAAGGAAGTGCAGTAAACCAAGTGTTTCGCTCGGCATAGAAAATATTAGCAGTGCAATATTCCTGATACTGTTTATAAAATTACAATTAAGCAAGCACTTGGTAATTTCTGTAAAAATCTGTTTAAAGTTGAATCAGTATTTTCACAGAAATGATCACAGGATTATTTTCATTTTTTGTTCAAAACATTACTATTTTTATTCTCAAGCTGATCTCCATGTTGGTTCTTCTGTGACATTTTCATCATTCATTACCCTACAGTAGAAACTGGACTGTTTCTCTTTTAGACTGAAATACCAAAAGGTATTCAAGCAAGTACCATGCTTTCTAGAAGTCTGCAACATTCTGGTGATGTTAAGACCCGTTTAAACACAATCAATAAAAATGCAATAGTTGCTTAGCAACAGAAATCATTACAAAGATTAGCACTTCATTGTGTACACAGGTATCCCAAGGGCTGACACTTATCTCATCTTGACTCATAAAATTTTACACTGTCCTCAGGATACACCAGCTAGAGAGTTTTCTGGAGATTACCATCACTAACTAACAAAATGCTGGCGCTAGAGCAGTGAGAAACACTGCTTTATGAAATGGCTCATATGAGTATAAATATGCTTGTGTGCTTGACCAGTGATGGTGTGGTCTTTGTCGGTGTACCACTGTGGGAAAGAAAAATACAGACTGTTAATTCTAGCTACATCTAAATGATGCAAATCAAACATGAGAGACATAAAAACATGTGCAGCCATTTAAAATTATCCCAGCAGGAGGCTAATTCAGCATGGAGGCAAAGACATAGCGGTGGCAGGAAGCTACTATGATACTTTTGTCCCTGCTTTGTGTGTGGGATATGCCATCAACTCATAGCAAAAGTACAAAATGAATACGTAGTTTGTCCACATGGAAGGTAGATACAGCTCCTCAGTTTAGAGTGGTGCCTGATCTCTGCACCTTGTAAGCGCTGGAAGTTTGTCTGAAGGACAACCATGCATGGGTGTACTTGGCTTCTTTCTGTACCTTGGACTTTTCAGCCCTGTTCCCCAAAGGTTGGGAGAAAGAAGGAAAGGAAAAGCTTGCACCTTAGTCTGAGTGTTTCAATGTACAGCTTGAGAAATGACAAATAACAACTTGTAAAACAAGTTCAATAAAGAAACACCAAAAGTGATGGACAGATTATCTTGGACTTGGCTGAAATTAACCTTCCTTATATACTTTTGGTAAGACACTATTCATTGGACTTTGGGTTTATGTAAAGACTGGGATTGACTTGGCTGTTTGTCCCAGAACACAAAAAAAATTAAAAATTAAAAAAAATAAAAGATTAGGTAAACAGGGACAAATATCAGAAGGAGCTGCTTCACATTTTTTCTTGTACAGAGGGTACATGGGTGTGTTATGTTAAAATTGCCTTTCATGTTCAGCAACTGAAAGTGTGTGAACTTTCATTTAAAATGGCAGTTGATTTATACCTAACAACAGAGAGCTTTTGCTGTTATCATACAAACCCATTTGTATGGTGATGATAAACAAAACATACCATTGCCTGAAAATCCACTTCAGCATCAACAAGAGCTTTGGAAATCTGCGCTGCTTGCTGAAAGTGAACATTATCTGAAAAGTAGAAGAAAAGGAGGAAAAAGGTAAACATAAAATTGCTTCTGTACTGCTCTAGGGGAAAAGCAAAACAATGAACACAGAAGACTCCCCAGCACTACTGCCTGAAACACAAATTAGTTGCAGAAAGCAGTATTATTTTATTGACGTAAATGTAACAGCCTTGCCCCTTCATGCTTTTGTTTTGTCAGTAGTAGAACTGCAAACCTGTCTGTAAGATTAAAATGTCTAATTAACTGCAACTCACCATCTGCTGTTCCATGAATAAGGAGATATTCAACTTCCTTGAATTTTTCAGCTCTGGCCATTACTGTTGAACTCTGAAATTAAAGGAAAGGGCGGGGGAGAGAAAAGGTGCTATTTATTAGAAGATGATTTGCTACCAAGTGACTTTGATTCCTGTTGACACAGTCTGGGGTCTTTCAGATAAAAACAATTTCCCCCTGCACCTCATTCCCTGCACCCCCAGGTAGCACGGCCGTGAATAACAGTGCAGTGCTTCCACCCAAACCATTCGGTGCCGGTCCAGTAATTATTACTAAGGGTTACGTCTGCAAAGTAACAGGCAATTCCAGAGGGGAAGAGTTTTGCAGGTGCGATACACATTGAATGCATTGCTAACGTGTTGTTAGCCTGCAGTGTGCCACTTGCCATAGGTTTCCTGTGTGACTGCAGACAAGTTAAAAAAACCATTGCCATGGCAACGGTGCACCCTCTGATAGTGAGGAGTAGCTATTGCAGAGACTGCATGCATTACCTTCCCCACCAAAACATACACTGCAGTTTACCTGCAGGTAAACAAACAAAGCGCGTATTTTGTCAGGCCCAAGTACAAATGGCTGAGAAGAAGTTTAAAACAATGCTGTTTTCCAAACAAGATACAAAGATGGCTGAAGGAGAAAACCACTAGACCAAATCTATAACTGAGTCAAGCTGTGGTTTTGGGAACTGAAACACAATACAGTGATGAAAAAAATCAGCAACTAAGATTAATCAAGAAAATTAAAACATAGTAACAACATATTCCCTGGAACATGCTAACCCACCTGACTTGCTTGTGAAGGTACTAAAGGAGAAGGAAAGTAAAGACTGCAGATAAGATATCTAATTTGGGCAGGGAAAGGGAATAGGATAGTGCTCTGCCATGAAAAAGTGGGAAGAAGAAAAGGAACAACAGATAAGGCATTTTAGGCTTGATAAGACAACCAGTATAATGGGGCAAAAATAGATTGAATTAGATTTCCTTCTATTAGCAACATTCCAGGGCTTCTCTGCTGAAAATGACTGCAGAAGTTTTCTGTATGTTAAGAGTAACTTGAAAGCTACTATAGCAAGGAAAAAAATAGTAAAAATTAGGAACAAAAGAACATGTTGTTTTAGTTTTTCTTTTCATTTCCCCACCTTGTATTAAGGCTGTGTCATTGCATGGGGATTTGCATTTAGTACCCCCAAAAAGTCAAGTACATTACATTACAAAGGCACAGAAGTGTTCTAATTTATCTCTTGTACACTCATGAATCTTAAAAGCAATCACAAACATTAGAATTATTTTGTTATAGCAGAACAGGGTACCACGACCCTCTGACTAGTCAAATGAGTTCTTTGTAGTCCTTCAACCAAATTTAAAAGTTCAGCAGAAAGCCGGGGGGGGGGGGGGGGGGGGGAAGGAATCACCCTCCAATGCATAACACTGCAATTGCCTTCTTTTGATAGCAAAAGGCTGCAGAGCACCAAATATTCTGCCCGATATATGGAAAGCCATGCACACTGGAAGCACGACACCATACATTTGAAATGAGCTGGCATCATGGCGTAAGAGCAGATAGTTGCAAGTGTACCAAAATCTGGAGCGAGGACTTTGATTCAGTGAGGAGGACTTGTACAGCCATGACCAAAGGAACAATTCAGAAAGTAATGGCTCAGTGAAAGAATAAAAAAAAAAAAAAAAAGAAACAGAACCACATGTGAAAACTGGATCAACTGCCTTTACAAGTATGCTCCTAGCAAACCAGTGCTGGGTTAAGGGACACTTCCACTTCTGCGAGCGGAAGCCTGACTTGAGCTATACTTGGGAGAAATCAACTTTCCAAAAGCAGTTTTAGAAAAAACAAGTCACTATTTTTCCCCTCCAAGCATTAAACAAAATAAAGCTATTTGTAAAATACTTCAGAAAGAAGGAACACACAAAAAAGATACTTTCACAGTTCTTTTTTATCGCCTGCAAATCTCACTTGCTGTACCCGCACTCAACATGAAGTGTCCTTCCCCTAAAATGTGCTTTAAGGAAGCAGTACTTCTGCCAAAAAAAGAAGGTTGTAAGGTAGGGAGCACTCTCAAGTTAGGCATAGCTGCAGCACAAAGCTGAACAAACCTCAAGTGGACAACAAATAAATACAACTTAATTTACCTCTTCAGTTTCATCATTACACTGCTGGGACAGTAGTGCGTGCAAGTACCGAGAATTAGGCCCTGCTGAGTGTGACTGGCTTTTCTAAAGATCACACAGCAGTCAACATTTTATCAGCACTCCACAAACAAGTTAAGCTTTGGCTGAAACTGAAGGTCTCTCTCCCTTTAGCATATTCTCAGATAATAGAACAAATGTCAAATCAGTACAAGATGGCATATTTACAAAATTGTACCCTGTTTTGCATAACCTAATGATGCAGCAGTTCTTAAGGACTGAACATTTCAAATCTGCTAGAAAAAGATTGCCAAATCTATGACTGTTTCAAACACTTGCCAAAAGCATATCAAATTCAGAGTGAACTGCAAAATAATCTTCTCACAAGTTGAACAGTCTCTTCGGTATGCTTTACATGGCTACTGTGCCTGACCTCTAGAGCTCTGCTCTGGTTTAGTCTCAAGTCTTTTACATCAGGGACATTTCTTCCTGGGCAGACAGCTTGCGCCTAGGATCCCTACACAATTATATTGGGCACTCCACCCATGCTTGCTCCTTTCTTTTACAAAGCTGATTTTAATAGTTCACAAGCTACCTTAAGAGACACCAATCATACCTGACTGGCCCACTTATAGGAGTGTGAGTCATCCCTCAGACATGGCTCTTAACAAAGAGTTTTTAACATCTCAGATTCTTTTCTTTCAATCTAATGTCACACTAGTACAAAGGGAGGGTGTACCCCTCTTTACCACAGTTGGTTTCTTGAGACTCTATATTCAGTCATTAATAATACTCTGCTCATTAGGAAGGTGACTAGCAGCACACATTTTTTCTAAGCAGGTGCGTCCACAGTCTCATTTCTTTAAAATAGGGCACACAGTACAGAGTTTATGCAACTTTCACTTTTCAAGCCAGCTTTATAGCAGATGCAATAGGATAGTGAATATATGATGCAGTATGCAAACCTGACAGTACAAAGTTAACAGTTCAAAAATGCTTTAACAGCTACAGCTAGGAGAGCTTTCAGTATATGTTTTGCATTTACTTGCTAAAAACAGTTCAGCTCAGAAAATAGTTCTCATCGGTGATAAGGGGCCAGGAGGCTGGAGACTGGGACACTGAAGAAAGGGGCTGTAAGCCAGGAACATGCCAGGCTGAAGTCAGTAAGGGTCTTCAGCAACAACAAAATCCCACAGCCTTCCCACTGATGCTACATGAAAAGCAACAAACTCACTTCTTCAGCTACCCTAACCCTCCAGGTTTATGTGGAAAAGTAAATTCCAAGCAATAAGTTATTGAGGCTTTTAATAACACATGAAGATTTAAGTTGCATTTCTCTATCTAGAAGCAGCAGTGAAGTGTGACAATCTGATCTGTGCAATTACCCCTCCTCCATCTAGCTACCATTCTCCCCAATTAGTCCTCCGAGTAACACATTTGAAACCTTTAGCTCTTTGGTACTGGCAGTTTCAGCGTGGCCATTGCCAGCAATGGATACTATGCCAAGAAAATCCGACTCCTGGCTTGAAAGGATTAAACAGTCCTCTGTTGCCATCTGTGCCGTGAAGCTGGTGAATGACTTTGTGCACCCAGAGCGTTAACGTTCGTTCTGCACGACGACAGTAACTTCTATTTACACTGCTACCTCGCAGACCTCCTACTGTTCCCTCTGCCTTAAAGAAACACATTTGTAAAAAGGCAGGCAGGCGGCTGCAGGCTCTTGGTCAGTCTCTGGTGTGCCCGAACAGCTTGCTGGGTGGAAGAGGCAGACATATTACCAATCAGCCAGCAGCCATTGCCATTGTCCTCAGTTTTGACCAGAATGTCTGATACAGCAGTTGACACAACTAGATTATTGTAGTGCTATGTCAAAACAGACGTTTTAGTCCATATATATATGTATTTATACATTTTACTGTAGTTCCAAATCATTGCAACAACACCCATCCCTTTCCCCCCCTCATAACACTTATTTTTATAATGCATCAAGACACAGTAAGTGCTAAACCGTCTTCTAGCCTATTTACCATCCCAAACACAGAGAATGCTTCATCTCTTTTCATCTGACAACCAAGTCTGGTTCCTACATTGCCATAGCCGAGCACCTCTATGAAACATCCCAATAATCAGGGCATAAGTACCCCTCTAATTCCTCATAGTTCTCCAGTAGCCTCTGTATTTCTGCCTAGATGTGAAATTTAACTAAACCTTACAGAAGGCTTGAGCTGCTCCACCATACGCCTTGCTACCTGTGAAACCAAAAGCCCCTGAGGTAGCAGAAAGCAGCTGGCACACAGAAGAGCAAGGCAAACAATCCATCGTGCCATAATGAGGGGAAACATCTACAAGTATTTTGCTCCCATTAGAACACAGGGAAATTCCTGCACTTCTGGGCAAACATCAGTTATTTTAGACCAAACTTTGGACATCCTGTCTTCATGGAGCCAAAATTCCAGTCCCAACTCTGCTGGATCTCCCCTGGTCTGCACTTTATTTGATACAATCATGGTCCAGAGAGACTTGCCTCCCTGTCAAAGTTTCCCAATTAGGAGATTTTGCTTGCCCTGAAAAAAGCTTGCAGATTCATGAAGCAAAAAAGTACACACAATACCCAGTTTTTAAAAATTACATTTCAGAACACACTGGAGTACATTTGTTTTGGTGGAAATGTTTAAGATAAAGCCTACAAACAATAAATTTTAAAACAAATTTGTTCTCAGTGATTAAAATAAAACCATTTTTACAGCTTTTTTTTTACAGTCTGCAGAATAGCCAAATGGAACTGAATGTAAAAAAAAAATAATCAAGAAACCCAACACACCAAACAAACAACAGAAAAAAACACACCACGCGACAAGGAGCTGCTGCCTCATGCAAATCCAAATGCATGGAACTACAGCCTCCCAAAGCACAATGGAACAGCTATAGCTGGACAGAAGAAACAAACTTATTTCTTCACATGGCAAAGGAAGTAGACTGTAAAAAAACAGAGCAGCTTGGAAAAGAAACAACACACTTCAAAAGATGAAATAAAGTGATTTCTTTCTTACATTATAGTTGTTCAGATTATCACTTGCTACAGGAAGGCCCATGTATCGCTCCGTGTATATTGAATCTGTAATTAAAAAAAAAAAAAACAAAAAACACTACTTAATTTTCAGTCTGTCCACCAGAAATTTTACCCACTGATACAAACAATGAGAATGCATACTGAAAATTAAAAGAAAAAAAAAGAAGATAAAACCAGGTTTTCCACAATGCAGCATGTAGGTAACCATCATTATTCAGAATATTTAATGTTCTTGTTGCCATGGTCACCTGAATGCTGAATATTAATAAAGTACTTTGTGTCAATGTTACCTTATTATAATTCGTTCAGTGATCCAAAGAAAATTACTGAAAATCTTGCAGTAAATGATTAGCATTTGAAAAAGATCTTATATATTTTATCTAAATGTTTACTACTAAGAACCTATAAAATGAAAACAAAACAGTAGATTAGGACTCAGCTTGGCTCTATGTTAAATAGAATAAAAATTAAGCATCTTCAATTTTCCACATAATTTCCAGCACAACATATTACCTTTTTTGCAGATTTGAAGCTTTATTTTACACCATACAAATCAATGCTCTGTCGCTATGTTTTAACATCCATTTTACTTCTCATCAGTGGTGTTGCTCGGGGCTTTTTTATTTATGAATGCCTCCATATCCCTTTCCTTTATCTAATCAAGTAAAAGCAGAATTTTAGGGATCCTGATCTTCATTTAAAAAAAATATTTCTGGTCGTGCCATAATATTTGTGTCCAAAGACATTATGAAAACATCCCTATGTACTCAACAGACTGTTGCTAATACCTGGCAGTATGAGTTGATCTGCTAAATTAGCCAGAGCACATAATACAGTATTATCAGCCTCTGTGCTATTTGCAGAATGATAAATTATGCGTTTATTTAGCAGAGTTTTCCCAAGAAAAGCTTTCCATCGAATGTTTTTGGACAAACCAAAACCAGAAAAGTGTCAAAATGTGGTCCCATTGTACCAGTATATATTATATTTTTGATTGTATACATATTTTTTTTGATCTGGGAGGAGGGCCCCTATAATTGTATTTATAGCCGCATGCAACTACAACCTCATACACTATAAGGCTGAGCGCATACAGACTTGTCCATGTGTTTGTTTTTCTCTCACATCAAACTACTCTTAAGATTAATTTGATTTATAAAATCCAAATTTTAATACTCTAAAAATGAAAAAAAATGAAGGCAATTCAAATCCTATAATGTTACTATGAGAGAGTAAATTATAATGCAAATTTGATGTTAATCCTCACAGTTTGTTATTATAAGTGAAGTAGCATTTTGAAGAAGCAAAGTCTTACAGCAGCAATGGATTTCTGACGCATAATACTGGTCTCAGAACACGTGGCAGCTTTGCAAAGCAAACACAGACACATTACAGTAATACTACAAATATTACAATAATTTAGCCTTAATTAAAGGTTAAAGAGATTACCTGGAATAGTGAATCTGACTTTTTAAAATTGGAAACAGATTTAGGGAATTGGTTTAGTTCTGAAAAGCAGTATCCATGAGTTCATAAAAACAGACCAAGTGGCATTTATGTGGCATCTCATAGATAATCAAAGTTCTGCACTACGAATCAACACTTTGCAGCATGTGCACTGCAAGACATATGGGAATCCTTGTAACGAGGAAGCCATCACATACCATAATATTGCCAACGTGACACGGGGGCAACCGCTATTCCACACTTGAACACGCCGCTTCCAGAGCCAAGCACCATGGAGGTCACATATCCCCCATAAGACTGAGAAGAAAACATTGCTGTTACTTTAGTCGGAAAGAAAAGGATGGGGCCCATCTGCTAAATGGTTCATCAGGAATTTATAGGCTCAGTGTTTTTCATATTAACGAACTCCACTCTGAATGTGGGTCAGCTCTCACCCAGCCCGCTCAGTGGGGGAAATGGGCATCAAGCAGTGCGTGGCAGCTGTGGTGCTGATGAATGAGAACCTGCTGGGGAAAAGGGGTGCAAGCGCCACTGAACTGTGACTCAGTTTCAGTGACAGTGTTTGGTAGCACCGTAGGCAGCAGCGAAAGACAGGAAACAAGACATTGCTGAACTGCTGTGTTCCTCTCCGTGCTGGCAGAGTGGGTGGAAGCAGAGCTTGGGCCCACAACGCGCCTGATGAGTAGCTTCACCAGGGCATCCAAAAATTTACAACTCCCTCAGAGCAGGCCTACGGCAGCTCACTTGCTAACTCTCCTCCAAAGCGTCAAGAGCAAGACTGTGACTGGGGAGTGAAGGATCTTCTGCTGCATCTGTGGGAGGAACTGTGCAGCAACACAATCCTTGCTATGCACAGAAAATTCAGTCGCAGCTGAGCCTGATACGCAGATGAGTAAATATCTGATACACTCGAGCATCCAGGCGGCGAGACACCTAAACAGAGTCACTGACTGCCCAAATGACTGCCCTTCTGTAGTCTGAAGGGGTTATTTAGGAAAACGTGCCCACCCACAACAAAAAAAGAAGAGCAATTTTTGCAACTTGTTCCTGGCCTTGAAACCAGATTACGGGGAAATGGAACTGTATCATGGTTCAATGCCCTTAAAAGTTTGCTCCAACTTCAATACATGGTTCTTCCCAATGAGATCAGCAAAGTAATAAATATATTTAGTAATTAAACCTATGTATAAGTATGTTGCCTAACCTGGCCAAAGTAAAGATATTACTGCTGAACCCATAGCAAACAAAATTAATGCACATAGCGACAGGCTGACAACGAGGCACTGACAACATGAAAACTCAAGAGACAAAGAAAATCTGTTTGCCTGTAGGTTCAATATTCAGGTTGCATAACCCCAACCTGGCTCCAAAGAGAACCACTCTGCAACTACTCATCCCAATGCTGATAAGGAGTAAGATGGGAATGCCTTAAGTCCACTTCTGTAGTAAGATTTCCCTCCCAATAAAGCTAATACTATTACACTTGACTTCAACTACAACACAGAGATGTTTATCCTCACAAGGAAAGCTACTAAAGGCACCATGATCATCATCTTGCCATCAAGCAATTTATTCACTGGTGCCTGTACCAGCAGTGACCAAATTTCAGCTAGCAATTTAATTCAAGATCCTGCATGCAGTCCTACCTATACTTAAACAGAGTATGCAAGAATACTCCCCGTGACAGCAAAAACCACAGCGAAACAGCAGCTTGGGACAGAGAAATGTTTACAGTTTGAATTAAATAGATATCACTAACATTGCATATGCACTTGCCTTGCAGCTGAGGGGGTATATATATATGCTATTAAACACTCCCCTCTAATGTGGCACATTTTAAAAAACACATCAAAATTGGAAAAACCTGGACTCAGGTTAGAAATACTGCTGAATTACATAGCCAAGCACAGCAATATAGCAGATTTAGATATTTAGATATTAAGGCTGCTAAGTAAAACCACAACCACTATGCCATGGTTTATATGTAGTTTTACAGATTTGTTTAAAAATTATAGTCATCCAACCAATATAAAGAGACAGTAGTGAATACATACGCACTTTTCTGAAAAAAAAAAAAAACCCAAAATGGTTTATCCTCTACATAGGAACATAGCAGTAAACCTTTACACTATTTTTAAACTTTCTAGTAGTCCTAATTTCTGTATCAAGGGCTCCTAAATGCTTCCAAAGGGACAATGTATATAGGCACTTCCTCAGTTCAGTTACTGGACTATGTGATGACCTCAGAGGTAGCTCACACTAAACATTCCAGCACTTCACACACATGGCAGCACAACAAATTAGTTGTTACAATCAAATAATAAGCCAGTCAAAACTGAGTACTTACCCAGCCCCAAATAGCTATTCTGTCCTTATCAACAAAGCCCATGTCAGAAAATTTTCTAAAAGCAAACAGAATAATTAAATGCTTAATGGATTGCAGGTATCTGCCACTATACAAACGTGCCTATTTTTCATCATGGCTGCATCTTTCTATTGTACAAATAAGCACTTCCTACTTCATCAAAGTGAATGCATATGAAAACATACAATACTTCAGGCATGTGTCTCCAAGAAATTCAGGAAAAACATATGTGTATGTGAAAAAACAATACCCAGATGGGCTGTAGAAGCCCTCAAACCACTCATGGACATTTGTATTGCATTAGGTCAGATTTCACCATTTCACCACCTGCCTCGCCTTTTGTTTGTTTGTAAGGAGCAACACTCAAATTACAGCATAAGGGACAGGTTGACACCTGTAAATCCAGTCAGGGTTTAAGAAAAAGATTCTGAAATGTTATTTAACTTCTTAACATTTTAAAATCCCAAAAAGCAACCCCCATAAGATCACTTCTTCTGATTCTCAGAGATACATACTGACATCATTTGGTTTAGTGAGGTTCTATGAACATAAACTAAGTGATGAACTATGATGTAAAGGCTGAATGGTTGATACAAATAACTCTGTCACTACAGAAACTTGTGAAAGCTTGGGGTAAAGATTCCTTGGTAGTATGCTCTTCTATTATACTAACAGAACAACTATCACCGCCATAAAGCCAGGGATAAGGTAAATTTTTTATTACAGTATTAACTCTTCTCTCATTTTAAACATAAAATTATGGTTGGCCCATAAATAACACACACAAAATTAATGTAGAATTTAGCTATGTTTTTGCCAGTATTTCAAGATGACCATTAATCACCTTTAACTTTTTTTCCCTCCACATTAAGCACAGAAAAGAAGGAGCAGATGTTGATCATTTCACTCACCTGGCTGCTTCTATCTGATCTTCCACTTCATATGTTCCCAGCCTTCGGTTTATTGCATGCATAATTTTGTCCCCTTGGTACCCACTTCCTCTGCCATCGAAGCTGGCCACAATTATCTGCTCGGTGCTTGCAAGGTAAGTAGCCCAGCTGATCCGGAAAGCATAATCTACTTTTTGACTACAGGGTCCTGCATACCTGGATGAAAAGTGCCACAGAATTCAAGCATTTACTCTCCACATATTCTTGCATTAAGCATTTGAAATACAATTATTGCTGACAGTTTTCACCCACTAAAGAGAGGTAAACTTTTTAACTAAAACTGAGAAAAAAAAAAAAAAAAGTTGTGACTGACTGACTGCAGGCTGCTGATTTGCTTGGATGCCAAAAGCAATATGCTTTTATAAAACATAAACTGTTAATCAAGAAAGCCTACTGGTTTTCACTTATTTTACTGCCTTCTCCTCTAATAAGAAACTTTTATTATTTTGACTTTAAGTGGCTATCAGAAATCCAAACCAAGTTATTTTCTGTGTTGGCATATCTAGTCATCAAACTTTCAAAGTGAGACTCTTTGATTATTTCTGTTCCATATACCCACAATTTATTTGGTTGAGGTCTGAAATTAACAAACATCCTTCTTTTGGGAAAACAAAAAAAAAAGATGTTTTTCTGCATATTTAGTGTCTCACTGGTATTGCCTACAGTTTAGACTATTTCTTATTCAGGCTGAGAAAAAGGAAGAAAAACTGTAATTGTAACTTTTTATTTTAAAATATTTGGTAGCACTTGAGCATTAAGAAACTACAGTCTAAATGCCTGGATAGTAAAATTCTGTTTGTGGTGTACTTCCCTAGCCACCGTTCAACACAGCAAGAAATGGAGAAGTGGCTCTTACGGATTTATATCCCGTTTTTCCCAGTTTTAAAAGCAAAGAAAAAAATAGTAGGAATAATCTATCTCAAGCTTTGTTTTTACACACTATGGATCCCGACACTGCTGAAGGAATTTCTGATATCAAGATCACCATGAAGCAGAGCGGATCTTGACAAAGGCCTGGGTAAGTCAATAAAAACTGAATGAAAACCAAAGGAAGTCTTAACAAGCAAAGAGCATGGATTGCTCATTAAAACAGTAGGCATACAAAACAGTATTACAGTGTGACCAATTACATTGTATGAAGATTAACAACAATTAACAACTAGTTTCCTTGTGAAGACAGCTTTTCCTAAAAAGAGGAAAAGGTTAACATTCCTATTTTAATGAATATGTAAACTTCAGTAACTTCCAGTTAGAAGAAAACATACCAGCAAGAACAGAAGTGCTCGAGGAAGAAACGAAAGAAGACAAAACAGCAAGTGCTGATGGTCTTGATTTTATGTAAAAACAGCAAATGCAATTCTGACCACAGGATACAGTTTGCCAACACCAGCTGACAATCAAATATCACACAGAAAATGCAGTGTCACACTCACTGCTTCAGCTTCAGGATACAAACCTTATTCAAGGTTTCATTCTGGAAGGTAATTTCATTAAATATTATTCCTAATGAACTCTAAGAGCAGAGGAGGAGGCTTTTAAATCAGATATAGAATGTGTCTATATACGCGCTTGTTAAGCCTAACATCATCTTATAAGCACAGGAACCTCTCACAAATTCGGATACACCTAATGTTTTCATTCCCCCTTAAAACTAGTTCAAGAAGTAATTAGAAAACATGCCAGTTTTGTGTTTCCCAATCTTATTAAGAGCATTTGAAGTAGATGAAAATGATTATTAACACATTGCCACTTAACTTGAAGACTTACACATCAAGGAGCAGAGGGTACTTCTTTGATGAATCGAAATGGGGAGGCAGTATCATTTGATACCACAGGTCTAAAAGTGAAAGAGTTTGACAAAGGTCAGTTCTGCAGTGAAATAATTTGACATACATTGCAATTCATACAAGAGCACATCTGAGTCACCCCCTAAAAGCTAAAAAACAGTTTCATCAGAACTGTCCTAATACACACAGTTAAAAGTTCCCTGCTAATCTAGTCAGTTGGGTTTTTTTAAGTTTTTACAGCTAAGTTAGTAGAAAGTCTGGAACTGGAATGTCTGCAATAATAATGATAAAGTTTGGGGACTCAACATGCTGTCCCGTAACATTACTGTACATTATAGGCTTAAGTGTAAAACTTAGTAGTCTCTACAGTGGTAAATCTGATGGTTCAAAAATGGTTCCCTACTCAAATTTCCCTCCCAGCACTAAAAAGAAATTTTAAATATTTTGAACCTGCCAGATAGGTTTTGCATGACAGTTTGTGAAGTATTCCAGAAACATATCTAAATAACTATTCTTTCTCAAGCAACATTCATTCTGGTTCCATTGATGTTACTCCTTCTACCCTAGCTGGCCGACTTAGCTGAACATTTTAAATGTACACCATGTTAAGTTTTACAAACCACTGCACTTGATTGTTCACTCACGGATTTTAAAAGAACTGCAAAGGAAGCATGAAGCAATGCTGATGGACTGCACTATAGGAATAGCCAGAGTGCAAACCTTGCAGAAATTTGTCCAGATATGAATATGCTAGACATTAAAACATTGAAAAAATAACAATCTAAATTGAACACATGAAAAGCTACTTTCATTGTTTTCCTTATTCTATAGTCATGGCAGCAGATTTCTTCTTTGATAACATACATGGATTTGTAAGCAGACTTGGAACTTGAAGTAAGACTATATAAATGAATTTAATTCTCCTATTTGTGACATTAAAAATAGATTCCCCTTACCCAAAAGCTTTTACCCTGAAGAGATGAAGTAGTAAGAACAAAGAGGAATAAAAAGATCAATATACAAATGATAGCATGAAGAACATCTTTAAATCTCCATCTTGCCTGGAAGATTTCATCTTTAGCCCTAGTAAAAATGTGACAGAAATAAAAGACAGAAAACACAGAGAAAGTTATTATATAAATAAGGTATCAGTGAAAGGAGGGAGGCATCAAAGTTAACAATGACTGACAGAACTCACAGAGTTTGTAAAATATAATTCCATCAAGAATATTCATTCATTTTATCAAGAGAAAGTTTGTCAAGAAGAGAAAAGCTAGTAGCAAAGGCTGGAGCAAGAACAGTTTAGAGAGGTACCAGGCCTCCCACTGCCAGTCTAGCTGATGATGTTCCTCAGCCCAGGAGCACACCAAGAAAACTTCTGTGCAAATTCAGAGAAGCACTGCTAGCAAAGCATTAGCAGTTCATTTTCTAGCATTTTGTTCTAGTCTGCATTAATAGGTTTACGTAGTCTTCAAGCGGGAACATGCTTCTCAGAATGTGATTATTCAGTCCAAATACTTCCCTACACATTTTTAAATGCAGCTTAAAAGCTTTTCCATTTAGATTTTGTCTCCGTTTTTTGATAATAATTGCAACTTCTCTTCCACTGTCCCAACCTGCTAACACAAACCAAAGGGACTTGTACCTATAAATGAAGACCTACTTGAATTTATAATTTAAATTCAACAATGCTTATGAGCTTTGTGTTGTAGCCCTCGTTGCTATTATTTATTTATTTAATGTGCAAGGACTTCTGTTTTTCAGGTAATTATCGTGGTAAAACAGAATTAAGCCACTTCACAAAACCATCAAGATATCACACTAGAGAAAAACCATAATTTAGGTAAGAATAATATGGGTTTTCAAAAAAACAAAAAGAATGTTTGGAGATGTCAAAAAAAAACACTCAAACACCTTGTCCTGCCTCTAAGTGCTGAATAACTGCAATTACATGCTTACATGTATCTTTTCTGTCACGCTTTTCAGCATAAGACCTTGAAGCACTTGGTGAAAGGTAAAACATGTTTTTGAACTTACTGTATTCAGCTACCCTAATGGAGCCAATTTTTTTTGTAGGCATCTGAATTTCTTTCAATGCATTTTCCAGTTCTGTGTTATTTTCCAGGTATCTGAGGACTAAACAAAAGAGTTGTAAGATTCAAAGATTAAACACATTATTTTCAAACACATTGCTCTTTAATTATGAACCACTTTAAAAATTCAGTCTGAGACGATGGCAACCTATATAGCCTTAGTTTACTGCAGTTTTTGTTTTTCCTCTCAGATTCAATGTTTACAATATAGTTTTCCTTCAGTAATTTAGTAACTAGAAAGCTGTTTTCCCTGTTTTTCATCTAAACACAATTTCAGAAGAACTGAACAATTATCTAGTAAATAAGTCATGCATTACTCACTGTTTTCTAGCACAATGTAAAATAATATTAAATAAACTATGACTAAACATATGCCAAACTATGTAATTTATTCTTCTTGTTAACTATACTAGAGTAATTATCTGAAATTAAATTTACCCTTTATAACTGACATTTTAATTATTATATTAAGCAAAGAGAAGAAAATAAATCTACAGTGCAATTTTCTGGCTCAACACCAACTACATTTTAAGATAAGCCCATACCTCGATCATCACTGCTGCTGTGCAGAGTAGATATGGGCAGGCCAGGACCTGTAATAAAGCACAAAACCTGCCTGTTTGCATGCTGTCTCAAAACGCAACCCTCATAAAGTAACTGGAAGTGGGTGAATCATAAAAGCTCAGAACTCTTTTCCCTCCAGTCTGTACGAGTTTGATGTTAAGTTAGTGGGGTCCTAACTCAAGCCACAGGATCCCCTAAAATATTCAGACTCTCTTGTAGGTGAACCACATGACTCCGAAGTACTGAAGAATTGAACATCTACTCTCCCCATCAGATGCGGACCATGCTTTGGTATCAGTAAGCCTTCTCACAGAGACCACAGCAGTTTTCTCCAAACAACCATTTTTACAACCTGATGAAACAGCTCTCTCTCTGCTGTCCGTCTGTCCTCCTAGTTCATAGATCAAGAAAGATGCTGGCATCTTAATAAAACAACATACATTGCAATTTAATGGAAATTTTAGAGAAGATTTTATCTTTCCCACCCTTTGATTAATTAATCCCTTGTACTATCTAATACAAGCAGTTACAGGTCAGAGAGAGGCTACAGTCCCATTACTTAATTTACAATTATGTTCATTGCATTTTTTTGAACAATCTATCTTGATTTTATTCCCACCCACAGAGCACTTCTCTTTACCCAGCCTGTTGCTCCCAGACCCTTCAAATTCCTTCTACGCAGAGCTGCCCATGCAGCTCTTGAGCAGATGCACAGCGACAGGAGTGTTTTGCACCTCTTTCAAATCCACTGATACATAGAACTATCTTTTGTCAAGGTGCTTTTAAGCCTCGGAGGGATTATGTTTTTCCACTGCCAATGCATTTATCCAACGATATCAACACATATCATTGTTACACAGTGCGTCGTATCAAGATCTTGATGAAGTGAACTTCCCCACCCAACTAATCAGTGAGTCATGTTTATGTCTATTAATTCTCGATATACTCACCATGACAATCTAACTGATAATACTGTGCGTCTTTGCTGAAGGACACGGAATAATACTGGCATCTTTCTCGATTCAGATCACAGCTAACACATTCAGCAGAATTTGGACTGCTTTCCAAGAGCAGTCTGCAAAGTAGATAAGACTCATTTCAAAGATCAAAGACTTTTTTTTTAAGCTGTGCTTAAACAACATATACTTTTAAGATGACCAAATGAAATACATTACACTTCAGGAGTAAAGTCCTTACAGATTTAAAAATTAGAGAAAACAGACTTTAGACTTTTGAGTTAAATTAATACTGAAATTATGATCATAGCAAAAAAAAATCATGAGAGGTTTTCTTCAGGGGTTTATTGCTTGGGAAATAGTTTTTATTTTCACAATTTGCCTTTATTAATTAAATTTACAGAAAAATATTTTAATTATTTTTATGGTTTATACTCCTATACTGACTTTAATTGAATATCCTGTGTACGATCCCACATCAGACTGTGAACATCATGCTCTTTTGTTTTTCAGTGCTTTTTCTTAAAGTTTCTTTTTCATTAACAAATAATTTACTCATACTGCATAAAATAATTCTTACTTATAAAGATTTCTTCCTCCTGGCACTCCACCATTTTCATTACTGATGTAGTATCTATAAAAGCAAATCATACTGGTTTTGGTAAAATATTCACAGTACATTACAATACTTAAAGATTTATTTAAATGTTTAGATCAGACTTCTAATGAGTAAAACAACACCTTCTCCCTGTTCTCCCCTCCATACTTGCTCAGCCCCTTGCTAGAAGCCCTCCAGATAGGAAACCATAGCCTAATTGCAATACTTACAAAAACTCGCTGGTTACAGCTTCTATGCTGATTACTTCCCATTGTCCTGCAGTGATAGGTATTGGAGCCTGGAGGAAGGCAAGGCAAAAAGTAGAACATAAAGCTCCTTGATCACAGGGAGAAATACAAGTCAACAGTGACTGTCCTACACCTTATTACATACCTGTGAGCCATTTATGTAATGGATGTGCTTGTAACCTTCTGAATCGCTGAAGACTTTGTAGTAGGTAGCATTGTCGGGTGCAAAGCGAGGGACAGATGGCTGAAACTTGAACATAAGAGAGATGTCTATAAAAGCAAACAACAAAACTCCAAACACAAAATGATAAATTTAGATTTTGATATGTCTAAACAGGAGTTTCAATACTTAATGCATCACTGAACATACTGCAAAAATTTCTGCCTACTAACTTAGAATCTGTAGCCATTACCCTAAAGTAAACACACGTAAAATACTATCGTGCTCTTTAAGCAGCAGAATTTTCTGAATATTAGCCCTGGTAGTGATCGATGCCCCCTCCTTCTCCCCTTGAATTTCAAGTCCTACAGGTGCTCCCAGTTTCCTACCATTTTAGGAAACAATATGCGCATCTACTTTTAAAGTTACTGTTTAATTCTGTCAACGCCAACATGCAGCTGAAACTTATAGCAATGTAAACATTGCAAATACATGCTTTTCCTTGAATTTCCCATTTTAAAACACGTACTTCTGAAGAAATTCTTTGAACTATTAATTTTTTTTTTTAACTTGACAGTGAAAAATGTCCCTCTTCATTCAAAGAAAACAAGCTGCTTTCCAAAAAGAAACTTTGCTAGTTAAGTAGGTGATTACAGAATGCCAAAGTGGAATGATATTTTCATGAAGGAACTATCCATGTATCAATTGGGAGTGATGGAAATGAATTCCTTCTACTGACTTTCATTTGGACGTGTTCCACATGGTAGAGAGAAAAACAGACGAATTAAATTCAGCTGAATGAAAAAAAAGTTATTTCCGTGATAAACTTCCAAAACATCTAAATGTTAGTAAGGCAACTGACACAGTGCAATTACCTCTGACATGTTACACTCATTTTTGAATGGAAAGGGAAGCTGAAAAATGAAGTAACTTGCCTCTGGTCACTTAGTAAGAAGTGACAGAACTTGAATCTTCCTAACTCATGAGCTCCAGATAATCTCTCCTTCTTCTCCCCTAGCAATATTTTTGCAAAAAATAACCTGGCAAATATTTTCCTAGCTTCTCCCTTATCGCAGTCTTGCTTTTTCAAAGTGTGACTTTCCTTCAACTCAACTGGCAAGCTCTAACTTAGCTCATGACCTGGAAGCCTTATGCTGTAACACAGGCTGTTCTGAGCATTCTTAGATTAAGTATAATTTCATCTCTATTTTTGAAAAAAGCAAAACCCACTATAGATATATACAGAGAGAACTATATGTCTATATTTTACACACATATATAATTTACCTAAGTTTGCATATACACTTACATGAATTGTATATACAATCATACCTGTATATATACATCTTTCATATGCATAAAATATCATTATCAGTCAAGTATAATTTAATTATCCCTAAACTGATAAAAGAAGGGAATAAATATACCCTTCCTATCCCCTCTTCAATCCTCCCTCCTTTCCACCCCTTCTAAATTCCAAGAATCATACAGTGAGTTTATCATTTTCTTCCAACAGCTCCCAAGATGTGGGTTGTCTCTTTAAAAGAAACAAAAAAACCAACAACCTAGTTTAATGGCACAGACTCACATTTTGCCCTCTCATTTTGCACAACTGTTTACAAAGTCTGCAGCTTGATCATCACATTGTCTAATTGTGAAGCCTTTGCTGCAGAGAAGCAAAATGTGTCAGCGTTAAGGCCTTCCTTTCCATATCAAATTTGACAGCAGGTGGGTTGATCTCTCATCTTCATACTGCGGATGATTTCATCCCTGCTGTTGCCTCCCTCTTTGCATTTCTTTAAACTTTCATTTTTGACTTCAAAAGTGAATTAGTGACTAAAGCATAATCAGTGTGTGGAAAATGCGGGAGTGGAAAGTGTACTCTGTGTTCTCATCAAAAACTCTAAAACTCATTTCTCCCTCCAAGTCTGAACTTTTGCATATCTGCCTCACTTCCCCCAGATCTTCTGTGTAGTTCATTAGGTGCCTACTCTCTACCATGTACAAAAGGATTGTGAGGCAGCTTGTAAAGCATCATCCAGACAGTATTGATTGGTTTGGCAGAAGCGTATGAAAATTTTAATCTGGTCAGTTACATGCACCTTGTCCTCAATTGTCTCCAACAGATATTTTGGGCTGAGGAAATACAAATAAATACATAAAACCCCAAGGCGAATGTGGAATGGTTTGCTGCAACATGAAACGCTAAAAATTACTTCTGTCCTCTATGCCTTTCCTCCAATACAACAGAAAGGCTACAGGATACAGTACTTAACTCATTTTATATGCTAGAACATTCTGAAGATGGCAGGAAGAGTGGAGAGCAGCCTAACCAATATAGCTGACAATTTCCCCAGAACAAAGGGAATTCTGCATCCCGGCTCCTGCTCTCCCTTACCTACCACTACTGAAGCAGTAGTTCAAAATTTTAAAAGAGCCTGAAAGGAGCACTTGCTTTTTGCCAAGCTGAACATGATGCACTGGCCACAGAGGAATTTCTTAATTATCAGTGTTTAGCATGTGGCAGCTTCAGAAATTGAACACTCACTCTGCCAATCCAGCCAGTTGCACTTTCTTCTGTATGTTGTTTTTCCTAAGAAAGAAAAAACAAACAATCCCACAACGATTATGTTTATTTTACATCAGGCTATGTTTCTACAAAGATAAATACACAGAGAAAATCTTCTCCTTTCTAGTTTCATTTACCAAGCACTGGGACTCTCCCACCTAATTTTTCTTACCTGTGGACATGACCAACTCCCAGTAGCATTTTCAAAGTCACAGACTGTGAGGACTGAAAAATTCTGAATTCTTCTGAGCCACTGCAGACTGATCCTTTCATCCGTCACCCATGTTACAACACTCAAATAATGATCTCTGAAAACAGCAAGAGCATCAGATACTTAAAATCATCTCTGTAATAGCACACTATGACAGTTTTCAGCAATTCACTAAATGATACTCACTTGGCTATTTTAATTTCAATCTACTCTTCAACAATAAACAGTGATGCAAACCTAATTACGCCCTTTTTTGCCAATTGTTTTTGCTTCTAGTGATGCATTGCTTATTTTCATTCATACAATAAAGAATTAGATAGTTCCAGAAAAACTGCAATTGAATTCAAACAGCCAGATCTCCATCCCCCAATGCATAAAACAGCTACTCCAGACTGTCCATAAATCCTGTACTATGTGCATCTAGAGGAATTTCTCCTGAATATTGAGGAATTTCTCCTGGATATTGTTGTAGAGGCCTTAGATTTTGGAATTTTATCTTTAGCTGCATGAAGTTGGTTGCTTGTAAGCACTTTTTGAGTAATACATATCTTTGTTCAATTTAGTATTTATTTCCATTAGTTAGTATGAAGGGAGAGAACAGACATTATTATTTGAACATTTTACTTTCATTTCCAGAATATCAACTATTTGATGTGAAGAACCAGAGAATTTTCAGATTAAAAATTATCATTTTCATGAATATTCCTGTATATTAATTTTAAAAAGGCACCACATAAAATTTAGTGGTTTTATTTACCATTATGATCTGTCAGATGTATTTGTCTTTTCTTATTTTATTTAGTTCTTTCTTTATTTAGTTCTTAAGGCTCTCCTAGAAGCCTTAAGAACTAAAATAAAACAAACCTCTCCTTCAAAGCAAGTATACATTTTTAACCAGAATTTTACACATTTGACTTAGTTCCAAGTTCGTGTTCCCTTCCCCCCAAAGCTAGTTAACAAAAATATGTGGGATGCTTTGTGATGAGAGTGAGTATCTTCTTGATGGAGGGGAGGAGATTAAGGGTGGGAGAGGGAGGAGAAGAAAACACTACAATTACTGTAGATGGATTAAAAATACATACCAAATGGTTACTGACCACTTTCAGGTTTATTTCTAGATTGCAGTTCAGAAATCATGTTTAGAAAAGTTTTATTTTCACGTTCATATTTGACTGGGAAGTTGGCAGGCCATTTAATTGCATCTGCCACTGGCTTCAAACACTATATTTTAGACCAATAATATTATAAAAGTACTCTGCAAGAGCTTGTTTGGAAAAAAATTAAACTGCTTTTCTTCATGTACCTATACAATGGTGGTTTCCTCTGTTTCATAAAACGTGAATTAGCCTCACGGTTTTTGTTCTTTCAAAATGACAGAAGTTAACAATTCTGGAGATTACAAATCATCTATCAGACAAGATGGACAGTACAAGGAAAAAGCCCCCAAATTACTATTTATTACATAATTATTATAATAAATATTTTTGGTTATTATACAGACTAAAAATGCACCTTCAGTTCTGAACAACCCATGAAATGTTAACTAAGCTGCAATGAACTCGAGCACAGAGCATAGTACTTTTGCATTGCCCTTCCTCATTTATTGTTGAGAAAGGATATTCCTGCAATCATTGTCTGGCACTCTCTACTCTGAAGACAACTTATTTTTAGGATAGATCAATTCTGAAACATCCACTGCCTTTATCCTCCTGTTAGCTAACAGAAATCCCCTGTACCCATTATGCTAAAAGTGGTGTTTACATGCTGTACAGATTTCATGCTGGTCATTTGTTCAGAGTCTCAGGTCTCATCTATCATCTTATGTGACAAAGTACAGCCATGATAGATTTTGACAGCTTTCCTTCACAACTAATAAAACTTTCCCTCTAAAACTGAAGAGTGCTGTGCCCCCTTCAGATGTGGGGGTACAACTTCTGCACATACAGACAACAAACTCTGGATATAGATGCACCAAGCAACTACTTGCAGGGATATTGCCCCTTAAATCCCCACCCAGGCAAGCAGGATGAGGTATACCACCAATTCAAATTTATTTTTAACCAGAGTTTACCTACAAGGAAGTAAAAATACTTTTCCACTAGAAAATATTAACATTTCCTGTCATACTTTGGTATAAAAATACATACTGTGCAAATATTCATTATTTTGTACTTCCAGGAGAAAAACTACCCGTCAGCAACATTGTAAATCACTTCCCTTTCCCTACTTATGTACTTTGATCCTGTGAAATTCCCCAAGATTCGTTCTGGCCACCTCAATATTTGCAGGATGCACATGCAGAGGCTTAACCATTACTTGGACCAGTCACTAGGAGAAAGAGTAAGTTTTGATATTCACACTTATCATTCAAGACTTGATTTATCTTTGTATAAATCCTGATTTTCAAACTGTTACGTTCCTTTAAAAGTTGTTTAAATTCAGGTAACACTCAGGCCTCTATTAGCCAGATAGGTACAAGACTGGAATGAAGGTGATGGTTATTCTTCCCAGGTCACAAAGTAGAGTTGTTTAGCTTTCATTAGGTGTTAACAAAAGCTAAAACATAACCTTAAGACAGCAAAGATCTTAACCAGAACTGATCAAAATATAAAGGGCTGTGAAATTCTAGAGAGAACCAGTGCACAACATTTATACAAACATCTACCTATTGCAATGTTACTCTAGAGAAAGGATAAAGAACAACATACTTATACAACTTGTATAAGCTGGTTAACACAGAGGTGTTAACTACACTGTGGTGAGGACTGAAATGCAATAGCATAGATATTCCAGTTATAGCTTTTTTGGCCACCATGTACAAAATGCTGGTTTTATGAACTATAACAGACCTCTTTTATTTGCTTTTTCTCCCTGAAGTTTATCAGTATAACCTGTACTTCCATACCCATTGTGTTAAGTCCAAAACTCTAAAAAAAGGCCACTATACTTTTAAAAGGACAAACCCCAAGGTTTGAGATACCAAATTCTGTGTGCATGCATTTCAAATCAATTTAGCTGCTCTTTGCAAAATACATTTATAGCATGTTGTGCATTTCCAGTGGCATTTTGAGAAATACAATTTTCCACTTACTGTGAGAGGTGCTGGATTTCATGTTTCCAAAGAAAACAAACAGTTTAAGTATAAATCTGAAGACAACCATGATACCTTGCCTTAGCAAGGAGTCTGCTTCCAGTGAAATCAAATCTTCACTTACCATTAAGGTTTTGTTTTGCCTCTTTTTCCCCCTACTGAATTGGAATACATTTATTTTAATTTGATTATACCAAAACTTGCTCATATTAAAGTTGTACTGTGAAATGACTTCACCACAGTTAGACTCCACTGAATGCGATGAGCCAAGAACTTGTCAAATTCTGAATATAACATACATGGAATATGCCATCTATATATAATCACTAGGAAGATAATCTCTGTGCAGATTTTCTCTGGTAAATTTTGTTGCTACCAGAGCCACATGACTGGGAAAAACTGCCATATCGACTGAATATAGGGTGGTCACACATAAAAGCTCCTCCTCACCCACTGAAAGAAAGAAGCAACCATTTCTTACCCTGATTTTATTTCTGCAGGTGGAGAAATTTCAGCAGAGTGGAAATCAGGAAGTGATCTGGTATCCACAATAAAGAACTGCACAGTTGGATTTGTAGCTCCTGCCTAAAAATAAAATTTTTCATTGTATTTTGAAGAGAAAATATTCTTGGTGAAACAACTGTTTGAAATTATAGATGAAGAAATTACTAGACAGTCAGGTAGAACCAGCCAACTTCAAACGTGTGAAAAGACAAGTTCCTAAATGCAGTTCTTAAGATCAATACATTCATTATACTTTGTATTTTTTATATGAAAGAGTTAGTTATGTATTTCTAGATGAGAAAGACTACTACATTTAGAAACATGCGTAACTACATAGGACTTGCTATATCCAAAGCAGTATTTGACCAGATCTCAACCCAAATGCCACATGCAGTATCTAACAGCAAATCAAATCCATTGCTAAGACAAAAAAGTGCTTCTTTATGGAAACTTAAGTGATCTTCTAACAGCTGCCTATACCACAATCAAAGTTGTGACTGCAGCATGTTACCCACTATTTTTAACGCATTGCTGCTGAGTCCTGCAAAAATATAATTGTGTAAGTCCAGGCTGCTTCTCTAGAAGCACAAGTTAACTAGCAAAGTCCTCACCATAACAGTTAGGTAGCTGTAGCTGACTCATCTCCAGATGTTAGCATTATTCCAAACAAAAGGGGCTTATAATAAAAGGTGGCATTTAAATTGGCAGTTCATTCCACACCTGCATCTCTTCATAGGCATCACAGTCAGGGCAGAGTACCTGCAGCTCTCAGTGAGCCCAGTGGCTTGCTGTGAGCATCACTGACCCTCTGGAGAGCTCCAAGGGAACAAGCAAAAGTCACGCTCCTGAAGCTTTGGGAAGGGTAGGAAGTGACTGACCACAGCTGCTGCAGAGAAAGCTGAACTCAGTACAAAGGGAATGAGTGGGCAGCTTTTGCACAAGACAAACAGCTGTATCATTTAAGTGGTCAGCTGGCGGCATCAGCTATTCTGTCTCAACTAGTCTAAGAGTGAAAACATCTTCCTGAGCTGTCCTGTTTTCAACCCATGTATTCCTTCCCGGCACTGGGGATGCCCAGCATTGAGGCATTTTTGAACCATGTCTGTATTGCGATTCAGCAGTTTGGTGTGATTGTTGTACCTGAAGTATAATTTGTACTTGAATTTGGTCTTAAGTGCATTGCTCTGCTAAATCAAAATTCCATGTAACACCAAATAACTTCACACAGGTGAATCTTGTATTACACATTAAACTCTCCACATGTGGAGTACCTGAGAGAACTTGTTTGGAGCATATTAGAATCTGATTCTCGCACCATTTAGTCCAGTGCCAACTGTGCCACAAGCAGTGGGCACAAAGTCATGTGAAGAAGAAAGGGGGAAAGAAGGAGCTGCATGCAATAAAGGCTTCACTCACACAGCTAAAATTTTCGGACCTTTAGGAGAGGGAAAAGAAATTCCATCTGCTGATTGCCCCCTTCATCCCAATATAGGAAGCATTCAATAACTAAAAATACCACATTAGTTGAAGAAAATTCCATTATCAATACCATGTACAACCCTAAAACAATGCAAAACTGCTACACGCAGATAACAACTTCAATTCCCTAAGAGCTTTTTTAATCTCACCATCTACTTGCCACTTCAAAATTTTCTGGTGAAATAACAAAACCTTAAATCATACTTTTTTTCTTTTTGCCTCCCCCTGGAGATAATAAAATACTTTAATACTGCCAGATGCTGTTGACTTCAGAAAGAGTAATCACAGCAAGCTGTTGAGGAGAGACAGACAATATTTTCATTAGCAGAAACTGATTAAATGAGACTACTCTCCTAATGAAACTGCAGAATAACCATGTTTAAAAAATAACACAGACCTTGGGATATGGGATTCTAATGGTCTTTGGATACTGCAAGGTGTCCTCAGAATAAAAGGAATACTCTATAACAGGAACTTCTGTATCATCAAATGCTGCATATGCCACAAAGTCACCATATGGAGACCACCACAGAGCTGAATGTGTGCTAAACATTTCCTCTGAAAGAGAAGCAAATGTGTTTAAGTTATCAATTATAAATTGATTTTTCCATCTTAGGTACCATTCTCATTAGTTTTAATAGTTTTTTTAAAATTTAATTTCAGATACCAAAGCGCAGACTGCTTGTGGGGTTCTGAAATGAGATGTTAGATCAATGCTTATAATCTATCATATGAAGCTAATTCAAACACTATGATTGCCAGTGACGTGCTGCAAGTTAGGCAATCTCATTGCTGTTCTTAGATCCTCACACTAGCCAGGTATCAAGCTCAGGTAAGGATGCATGCTTCTGTTAAAATACAGACTTAGATGATTTTGAACTTTTCAATGATAATAAATAACAGTTACAATAAAATAATTACAATAAAACAAAAATATGCTTGATATAGTTACCTTCATAAACCCAATCAGGTATTCCATTGAAAATTTTATTTTCTTCTCCATTTTTAGTGATTTGCACATATTCTGCTGTTGGTGAAGCTTTTACATAAACATTATTATTCCAAACATATGCCTGCAAAAGATCATCATGATTACAATTATTATTAGAGTAAATCCTACCTCCTTCCTTTGCTTTACCTAGTGGGAAATTTACTTTTACATCAAATGACAAAAACTGTCTTTGAAAGCTGTGTTTCACCAAACATCAATGATACTTAACACACCTGAGTTACTAATACAAATCAGATGTAATAAAACAACTTCAAAAAACAATCAACTATGACAAATTACATGATTACTGTATCAAGTTTCAAAAACCTTACCGTTTGTGTTCTGTTGAGACACAAGCTTATTTTCCTTCAGTAGGAGTTGTTTTTCGCTAATTTGTGTTTCAAACTACCAGTACTTTGGTGAAACATTGACAGGGGTCTCAGCATTGCTAACAAACCTTGAAAGATGGTGTATTTCCCCAGCAGTGCTCAGAACTCCTCTAGTTCTTGGCACCTGCCTGCTTCTCTAATCAACCCCATTTTTTCTCTCCAACAACTGCATAGTTTTATTTCACAGTTTTATTTCAGAGCTTTGCTCTGCAATGCAGAAAGCTCTTCTCAACGTGTTTTGCTTCTGTGGCTGTGCTCTATAATCCCTTACTACAAGCGATAAGGATAAACACCACATTCTCCTATGACAGATCTTTAATCAAACCCAATGCTCACCTAGGGAATGCACAAGACTTGTACATGTGCACACAGTGGCTGTCATGATTGCCATGGACTGGGGAGGAGAGGGGGAAGAAAAGGACAGTGGGAAAGAGTACAAGAGAGATTCTGATCCTGTGATCACTGTTATGTGCATTCATCAACACTTTATTGCTTATGGGGTAATTAGGAGATTAAAATAACAGTGATGAAAAAGTAGACAATTGTAAGGCTGTTGCCTTTGAAAGGGATGAGCTACTGTCTGCGACTGTAAAAACATGAAGTTCCTGTGCATTTGTTCATTATGTGACTACTGGGGTCACTACTACTTTCAGGAATGCCTTTTCACTGAAGAACAAAGCAAAACACAGAGAGGAATTCTGGAGTCCTTCCAGCAACAGCAGTCAGGTACTTTATCTAGCAATTGGAAAGTCCCAAAACCATAACGGTACATACAATTTAAGTTCCATGTCATGTGTACAAAAATGACTGTTAATATAGGAGTTTCACTTATCTTTACTAACCAGTTTGTGACCAACAGGTGACCAGGAAATATACTGTGTATCATTATGTAGTAGTCCATCGTCTAAGATAGAACTGTAAAAACAAAACCAAAATGTAGCCAAGAGAAATCAGTGAAATGTCATTTCATTGCAAAATGATGTTAAAACTATGCCTCCTGCAAAAATTACTCACCTGCTACTGAAATCATAGATATGATATGAAGCTGTATAGGAATGCCTCCACAACTGTAAAAGAATTATTTTAATACTAAGAAAGTAAGTTTTGCTAGGATTCACATCTCTTACAATTGAATTACCTCTGAAACCCTCCTCATGCTTTTGCTTACGACAGACAAAACACAATGAATGTGCAAGAGTAACAAATCCCTGCAAGGTTTAAGAAAAACTAAAGAATTGCCATCCCTCTGTGGTCATCACTTAAATATTACAACAGAGGCCACTGACTGATTAAGGAGAGATGCTGCAGATATTCAGAAACCCTTGCAGCTACATGGTAGACTATCGTAACTATCCAGAGTTAATCCTCCTCCTTCTGCCTTACTGGCACACTTGCTGTTTTCTGTCTCATTTTCCATGCTGTATTATTTAACTTGGCATCGTATTGTTTAGTAGTCCTCACAAGTCCCAGCAATGTTTCTGTAGTGATTCCTCCAGCTCCAGGGTGACCTATTCCCATTCATACTGTCATAGAAATAAACGCTTTTGTCAGAAACCTGCCTCCGTAAGTCTGTATCACTCTGTGGGCACTTACAGAGATAAAGATCATGATGATAATGCAGACACATTTAAATGTGTTCACTACGTGGGGCTGAAGAGGTTTGGTTTAGCCCACGGTGTTGACATGCTACAATAATGCTACCTTTTATGATGGTTCTTGAAGTTTTGTATGAAGATATGAAACAATAACTTCATACTACACAGCCAGATGGCTATTACATAAGAAGTGTCTACATCCTAATGATTCATTTTGCTACTCTGTTTTCTTGCAATAAAGATTAATAATAACATAACTTTCAATCACACTATTAAATAAAGGTTAAAAGATCTTCCTTCAGCTTTAAAATAAAATTAACTGTTATGACTGCAACAAATAAAACACTATAGAGCAAAAAATCATGAGTAGAGGGAATGTCTAGGGTGGTTGGAAACATTTAAGTCATTTTGTGGCCACTAATGATGCAGTGAAAAGTCAAACAATTCTGAACAATTCAGAAAAACAAAAGGTAACTGGTTGAGCAGTACATAACAAGGAAGCTAAAACTGCAAAAAAAGCAATGACTAAGTGCATTGACTGTGGCTGGCGCAGTATAAGAGGCTTTCTTGGAGTGCAAAGCCAGAACATGTAGACAGAGCTCAGTGACAGAGTGCTCACGCGTTTGTACCCTGCACAAGTCAGCACTGAGCTTTTCAGAAACAAAACAGGAAGCTCTCCATAAAAAAAAAACAAACAAAAAAAATCAAACAACAACAAAGTTACTGGCTTCTTAGTGCACACACTGTAGGGCAAATTATCACCTCCATTAGGTTTTGGGGCATACAGCGCCAGTTTTCATGCCAGCTGCCACAAATGTACATTGACCTTTATTGCTTGGTTCAGCAACAAGCCAGGATTAGGCACTTTGCTGGAGATTCTTCTTGTACTTTGACAGCAGGGAACAAGGACACCCAAGTCCACTCCAAACACAAGAGTGCAGCCTTCTCTTGTAAGTACACCCTGTTTTTCATTTGCCTTAGTTTGAAATTCTTATTTCCTAACACTGCAGTGTAACAGCTGCATATATACATAAGATATATATGTAAGCATATGTATACATGCATACCTACCCATCACTTCTCCTCACCCACACAATTCCTCCAACAGTCAGGCCTATCTACTCTTCTAAGTTGTCTCCCCAGAAGAACTGTTCAGCCTTGTTTTCCTTATGACATCTCTCCATCCACTTTTTATCCAGCTTCTTTTCTCAGGCAGTCATATCCATTCTGACCAGCTTACAGACAGCACTAGTCTCCCTTTTTCTCCTGCCTGCTCAACTTCACTGCTCCCTTGCAGAAATCCATCTAATACATCCACCCTTCCGCATTTTCCTCACATTCTCTCAGCTTCTGTCATACCTACTTTCAAGACCACCTTCTTGCTCAGTTATTCCCAAACCTCTGTTTCCCAGCTTCATCCTCATAGAAGTGAAGTGCACTTGTACCTTTGTATAGTTGTACTGCAGAAGAGCAAACTTTTGGTCAGCAGACAAAATAACTGTGGTTGCCTTGTATTTATCCTATCAACAAAGAGGAAAAGGACACATAAAGCACTGATTCCAAAGAAACGTGCAGAACAAAATATTAAATTCAGTGTTTAACAACATCTGCATATATTATAAATGTCAACGTACTAATGTTGTATTCGGCAAGAGTAATGAGGATGTTCCAGTGCCAGCATCGATACGCAGGATGTCCCCATTAGCTGTTTTGTGAAGATACTGATTTCCTAGAAAAACAAGAGAGTTGCTAATAAACAATAAGTAAAGGGATCATCAGTAACTTCTCTTTTCCCCTTATTTTTTTTTAGCAGGTAAAAAAGAAATCTGGTCAATGCTGTGTTTTCCACTTCTGTAATGGAAGGATGCTCATAGCACAAGAGCATTCATAAAATGTAGTTCTGGGACTCACAGCCTCTGCCAACTGGTGTCTCTTTCCCTTGAGACACTAGGCATACTCAAAAGGAAAAGCAAGCGCCCCGTATTCTCCTGTTCCCTCATAGCCTGATGCAGAAGAAGCTGACACACTTTGGAGTATAACATGCCTCTACAAAGAAGCATAGAAATAAGTATGTAGGAAAATAGCAGTAGGAGAATACATAACAGCTTGACATCAAGGTGAATATGTATCTAAGGGGAAAAAAAATCACAGCTCTGAGCTATGCACCTTTCTATAATAGCAACAATAAAAAATTTATCTTTTTTTCAGGATACAGTACTGACCTCAGCATGAAGATAAATGTTTACTAAACATAGCACATTTTCTTGACATTCATGCTGTATGTATAAAAGGAATTACCTGAAATCCACTGCAAATTATATGTTATGTACTTATAGTCATTGTTCAAGTAATTCTGTAGAGTATAGGTTCTTCGTGCATCAGGTTCAGGGGTACTTTCTGAAACAAAGAGACAGAAGAGAGATTTTAATGTTGCTGCAAATTGTTCCACCCCAGCTTCTTAGCCTGACTACTAAATTAAGTGTTTTTTTTGTTGCGAGTTATTGATGTATTTTAGCTAACCAGCTCTGAAGTACTAGCAGTGAGAAGGCATTAAAGCTTTATTGCAAGATAAATTCAGCAAGCATAAAATAAGCAGTTTTGGTAAGATGACTCAACAAACTCATGTAAAAATTACAGTTGTCTTTGTTGGCATTTTAAGGTACACAAGAGCTATTCTCTTTTCAGTAAATGAAAATATGTTTTTGACAGTGACAAAAATAAATTGAAGACCTCTAGCCCTCTTACTTTAGGAGATGCATACCTGTACTCCTCAAAAATTGAAAAGAAGTGATCTTAGTGCCTTTCCCACCTTACTCCGGGAACTTCACTGCAGAACTGCTAACATTTGCACAAGACATCGGTTGTGGGGTGGATCATGCAAAGCAGAGACGTACGTGCTTATGTTTGAGTGTGGTAGATGTGCAAGGCTCTCAGATTAATGTAATGTGGCATTCATGAACCGATGTACAGACCTTGAAAGATACGCTACAATTAAAGTGGCTGCTGTACTTTATCACATATTCCTTAATATTGCTGTCCCTGTTCACGAACCCTTCAATTGTGTATCATCTCCTTATCATTAAAGCCGAGTTTCAGAAATGTCTCAAATAAAAAATAAATAGTCTAAGGAACAGTAAACTTTTCAGGGAAGGTCTAATTTAAAAAAAAAAAATCACAAATGCTTACTGATAAGTTTATGATGAAAGAAATGGTTAAATATTTATCCCTCTCTTTATGTGTTTTTCATATTAATACTTACTGCAACATTACTACTTTGACTGCAAAATTAAAGTCAAGTAACTAAGTTACTACAAAAAGACTAAGTGAAACTTTGAACCCAGTTAAGCTAATGAGTCTGGTCATCAGCTCCACTGCACTGCAGTCAACTTCAGTGAAAAATTTTTCTTCCTTACTGGATACAGTGTCGGAGCTACTCCCTCCCAAGTCTGAAAAGTTCAAATACTAATAATTAAAAACAATGGGTTTGTGAGTCAGAGTGGTCTTTTTCCTCTGAAAACAAAGTGCACAATTTTTAAATTCAGGTGTGCAATTCTCTCCCTGTTTTCTCCTCTGCCTTTTTTTAAAAACGGAAACCTAAAAACTACCCTCATACACAGTGCAGAAGAAAAGCAATTTCTATTTCAAGTGGCTAAATAATTCCCTTTTTTGTTACTGCCTGCACCAAACAAAGACCTAGGATAAAAACAATTGATAAAAACACTCAAGTACAGATGTGATGACTGATCAGCTAAGATAATAACCTGCCCCTATCAATTCTGAGAGTCCCAGTCTTTCAGCTATTTTTAAACAGACAGCCTCCTCTTTCATTATGCTGATGAAGGAAGAGTGTGAAGTCCTTGGGGACACGCAGAGAAAAGCACCTCACAATAATTTTTGCAGTTATCTTTCTGCAGGTTAAATACATGTGACCTCTGGAACATGGCAGGAAGATATTTATATCAGCTATTACAGTTTTACTCCTATTTCAAAACAATAAGCACATCGCATATATACAGCACAAACTGTACACCCTTTGCTGCAATAAAAGTCAAAAGCTATAACAAACAATGATTTTAGTCTAAGATGCTCAGCAAAAGTGAAAAAAAATTGCTTGCTAAATTCCACTGGAAATTTGACTGCTATAAAAAATTACTAGTCTAGATTTCTTGCTCATGAAGTTTCAGTGGAAATATTAATTTCTCAGGTTAATTATTCTATATTAACTGAATATTTAATTTGATGGATTACGAACAAGTGTGCATTTGATATTCATGCACAGTTGTCTAGTTGGGAATATCACTTCTTCCTAATTGAGTAAGTGTCATTTTCAATTAGAGGGGTTTGAGAAAGCAACAAAATTCTCTCTTGGAAAAGGAGGAGCAATTTGAGACAGGTGGCTGATGAACAGGTTTAGGGATTTTTCCAAACTGATGAACGTTTTTTCCCCCTGGTGACATACATATTTTGCTGAGGTCTCATTACTAAAATTCAGGCCACTATTAAGATTTGTTGGCTGTGTATAAAATTAAAATTTCATTTTCTGTCAACACCTTCCACATAGTAACCGATTATGAAAACACACGCCAAGCTGTAAGGGTATAGTCATAGAAGTTCTAGTTGAAGCATTCTCTTAATTTGCAAGATAAGCCGCCACCAGTATATTCTTACTTACCCACATTATGCTATCAACCAAAAATATTCCACATACATTGAATTCTACATTTTGGTTTTTCTTGTTCAGATTTGTTTGAAAAAAAATCGTCAAACAGGTTTATTTTGACAAAATAAAGTAGTTGTTGACATTGAAGAACATTTTATTGGCTTGGAAGATTGGATACAGGTCAATGTATGTTCATACTTTAGCAAAACAACTTCTTTCACTCTCAGGTTCCTCAGAGAGACTTTGAAGGCTGAATTTGCTTGCTGTTTTTCTTTTTTGACTATTCCAGATACAGACTTATTTTTCTAAATTCCAAATGACTAGCTTTTCATCTCTACCCTATTCTAACCCCACAGCACCACATACACACTGTCTTAATGATATACTGGGAATACGTACATCACCCTGGTACAACAGCAAAAACTCAAGTAAGTCCTTCTGGGAAGAAGGCTCTTAACTTTTTATATAAGTAGCATTGATGAATTTGATAAACAGCTTTGTTTCAATTTTGGATTTTTTTTTAATATGTCACCCTTTCTCATGAGAAAAATTGAGTTGGTTTCTGTAGGTGTAAGGTGTAAAGTAAACAAGAAGTTAACTATCATGTAAGGTTTATCGTATGACACATCACCATACCTAAATCTAAAGTTGTTGACAAATTATTTTTTGTATATGTATTGTTTATTCTCCAGTGTCAAGGCACATTTTACTTATTTCCACATGTAATAAAAAAAGAGCAAGAAATTTTGTAACCAACTTAAAAGAGATGGAAAACTATAAAACAAATAATAATGGAACCTTTACGGCATGTTCACCACTACCAAGAGAGACTGGAATAACCACAAGGGAAAGAGGAGTACAAGCATGATGCTCAGCAATAAGGAGAAGGGATAGGGAAACAACAACAAGCAGAAAAGGTTTAATTAACAGCAGAACAAGGGCAAGAATAAACTGTAATCTAAGAACGTAATTCAGGAGCAGCATGAGAGATGCAAGAAGGGAAACCTGACTGATTCAGTAGTTAGTCAGAAAAGTGAACTATCAGACTATTTTTTTAAAACCTTTCTTCTTCCCTGTTTCTCTTCCAATGTGTGCAAAATGGCACTCAAAACACTTCGTCCATATGCTCAGGCCTCCAGTTACAGAATTAGAGACTCATGGAATGATAGGGGTTGGAAAGGACCTCTGGAGATCACCCAGCCCAACACCCCTGCTAAAGTAGGTTCACATAGAGCAGGATCACGTCCAGGAAGGCTTACTTACTGCCTGAGAGAAGTGACAATTGGAGCACAGAAATGTATTTCCAGCAAAGAAGAAAGTAAAATTGACTTTGCAGGGCAAAGATTCACTTAACCCAGAATCCCATCTGACTCCCAGTGGCTGACACTGGATGTCCCGGAGAGTTATGTCACTGCAAACCAGAGGTGAGCACTGTGACACCTCCCAGGGCAGCTCACCCAGGTATCACTCTCTGGGGCTGCACAGACTTCCCCAGAGGAAGGCAATCACAAACTTTGTAATCAATAGCTCTGGAGTCCCTCTCAAATTTGCCCCATCTCAGGCAAAGCAAGGAAATAAAGATAGCAGAAGTGTTCTACAGATAGCAATCCACTGCTGATATTTTTTTTTTATATTACATTACTCAACATTTGAATTAAGATAGATAACAGAGTTAAATGACAGTTACAGAAGTCAAGGACACAGCAGGAAAAAATTTCACACAGTATCACAGTATCACAAGGTTGGAAAGGACCTCTGAGATCATCAAGTCCAACCTATAACCTAACACTAACACCAACATTAACACCAACCATCATCTAAACCATGGCACTCAGTGCCTCATCCAGTCTCCCTTTAAACACCTCCAGGGTCGGTGACTCCACCACCTCCCTGGGCAGCCCATTCCAATGGCCAATCACCCTTTCAGTGAAGAATTTTTTCCTCATATCAAGTCTAAACTTTCCCTGACGTTTCCATTCTCTGTCTTTTCCTTCACTAGCTTGAAAAGTAATATATCCACACATAACAGGAAGACTACAAAGATCCTATAATGCAAGATAAAGTGCATGAATACATGGGGAAAAGAGAATAGTCAGAATAGTCAGATTCAAGCCAACTGACTGCTTGGTCAGACAAGTCTATAGCATCCTCACAACGTGGTAATTAACCTGGTCTATCTCCCATACAACTTTGGAGAGAATTTCAGCCACAATTTTGATTTAAGTCCTTTGATGCTAGGTTACTGGAATTAACTACTGCTCACTGCTTCTATAATGGTTCTCTAAAAAAAACACACAAAGTAAATATTCTTCTCTAAATCTCAGTTTTTGACTCTAGATTCAAAGACCAATTTCTGATCCAGAGATTTAAATTCCCTTACAGATTTTCTAGCTTTCTCGCCAAACACCCTTAAACCTAATGCCCTTCAAAAACTGCAATAATACAGGACCCCTTATTCCTAAGAAAAACGTGACAGATTCCAGCTGCCAGATTCATTCATCTTGTGGCACAAGTCCTCAAATATGAAGGTTATGTATCAGCCAGAAACCTCTCTCTATTTTAAACAAAACCATTCAGTTGCAAGCAGGGTGTTGTCACTGGCAATATACTCCTCTATACCACTCTGTCACGAATTTGCTAAATTCAGAACAGAATGCAGATAGGAAAACCAGAAGACCGTAGATGTTACCATCCCCAACAGGACAATGATGAGAGCAACTGGACACTTTTCTTTTCAGTTCTACATTAACACAGCTGTGAAGAAGATCTGCAACCTCACCTCTCGAGTCCTCGAAACATGAAGCTGTCAGCAGTCTCAGCATTCTTCAACTTCAAATCCAGGATGACAACATGAACTTATTGGACTTCTGCTGCCAGTAACTCTTATCTCTATTTATGGTAGCTTTGTACCAGCCACTAGTAACACCCAACATATCAGCTAGCATCAGACTCACATCATACCCTCAGGCACCTTAAGGTCGTTAACTTTCCTAGCACCTGCTCTGCTCTTCAAGTTTCTTCTAGGCACACTTCTACCAAAAGACCACAGAAGCCCACGCATAGTATCATCTAACCATGATAGTGATAAGCCTTTTAATTCAGTGAATATCTCACCCTTGGAGAATTAGACATCTAGATAAAGGAACTTGGTTTGTGATCAGCCAGCTGTACAGGACCTCCCACTATAAGGCTGTTTATGACCTGCTTGTGGCAGCAGAATGATAATGGATATTGCTCTCAGCACTGACTACCCTTCTTCTCACTCATAGCCTTCATGCCCAGCTGGCCATAACAAGAACAGCTGTTTGAGAAGAAGTAATGGTGTATGGCCACTGGATGTTTCAATCCGCATTTTGCATGGAAAGGTACAGGAGAAAAAAAATGGGAGAAGAGTAAACAAATGGACAAGAAAACCACAAGCAGACAGACCACAAATTTTTAGACAACACTCCAACACTCATGCTTTAAGTGTTTCCACTTGCTACTGTATTAATCTCTTTGAATAGCTCTTCAAAGCGTAACAATGCTTTCACCAAAAGACTTCAAATACAACCCCCAGGCGTGTTTGGAGATTAAACTGTTTGATGCAAGTAGCCCCATGTGGTTATTACACATAAAATAAGGTGGCAAAACAAGCAGTGGGAATAAACAAAATTACAGAATTTTGTACACAGTTCTGGCTGAAGATCCTCAAGGTAAATAGTAAAGGGCTGCACCCAAAATTACAGAAGCCTTTTGCAAATTTAAGTCTGTGGCATTTGCCCATGCTAAACAGCTGCAAGAGAAGAAGCAGAAGTTCCACTTGCTAGGCCTACAAGTCCAGGCAACAAGCCAAAAATCCTCTGGAGTGGCAAAATTTCACAACCTTTCACAGCACTGGAGCTCATTTATCAACTAATTCTGTGCTGCATCATTACTACGCCTATGAAATCAAAGCACATTAAGGAGTATAGTGGGGAGAAGAACAACAGGTAAGAAATTAAAAATTAAAATTATCTGTGTATCAATAATCATACGTTTTACTCCCTCATCTTGAATACTACGTTCAGTTTTGTGACCCTCGCTACAAGAAGGGCTTTGAGGCGCTAGGGCATCTCCACAGAAGAGCAACGACCCTGGTGAAGGGTCTGGAGAACAAGACTTATAAGGAATTGTTGAGTGAACTGGGACTGTTTCGCCTGGAGAAACGGTGGCTGAGGGGAGACCTTAATCCCTCTCTACAAATGCCTGAAAAGAGATTGTAGTAAAGAGGGTGTTGGTCTCTTCTCCCAAGTAACAAGTGATAGGGTGAGAGGAAATGGCCTCAAGGTGTACCAGAGTAGGTTTAGACTTGATATTAGGAAATATTTCTTCACCAGAAGGGTTGTCAAGCATTCCAACAGGCTTCCTAGGGAAGCAGTTGAGTCACCATCCCTGGAGATGTTTAAAAGACATGTAGATGTGGTGCCTAGGGACATGGTTTAGTGACAGACTTGGCAGTGTTAGCTTAAGGGTTAACTTGATGATCTTAAAGGTCTTTCCCAACATAAACAATTCTATAATTGTATGATTCTATGCCATATGAACACTAGTGACACAAGCTTTGCCTCTTTAATTGACACACAAATAAACCACCAGAACTTTCTGCGCACATAAGAGGTTGCTGTGTTTGTTTCTGAACACTGTTAATATCAACTTACACATCTTCACAATTCTTGTGCACCTCACAAAGAGAAGACCACCAAAGGTCTACTCTAGTAAACACTTTGTTTCCCTAGAGTTTGATATGCTGAATTCTACTTATCAGCACTGTCCAGCTTTTAAGGGTAAGAAGGTAAGAGATTAACCTGAAGCTCTGTCCTACCAGCTGGAAGCAATGCACTGCTTGATGAGGATTTAATGCTGTTTCACATTAACAATCAGTGCTACAAAGACAAGCTGAAAGCAGAAACTGACCAGAGTCCAAAAATGCATTCCAAGTCTTTTCCTACTTTTCTGACCTCTGTAACTGCGTTGTGTATATAATTTCACTTAGTAACGTTAACAAAAGTTGTGCAAACAGAACAAATTAGAGGGAATATAACCTTATCTCTTCAATACACCCTATAAAATTGACTAACTGGCATTTTACTGCTGGTTGTACAGCTTGCAGCTGCTGCAAACGATGTTTTAACTGGCATTTTTCTCGTCTCACACAGGACTCGAGGGGCTTTTAAACCTTGCCCCCAGGGTCCCCATCATCCCAGGTGAGACATCTTCTCGACGAAGCACCTCCCAGTTTCTCAGGGCCTCCAGTTCTGCCGACCCCGCTCCCTAAAGCACAAACTTTGAGCAGAACTTTCCCCTCGCCCGCAGTGGCCGTCGCGGCTGCGGACCCAGAGCCTGAGCCCGGCGGCGCAGGACCCCCCCCGCCGCCCCCCCGGGCCCCGCAGGGACTCACTGCCGGTGAGCAGAGCCAGGGGCACCGCGATGACCGTGACCACGACGGCGACCGCCACGATCCCCAGCAGCCACTTCAGGAAGCTCTGCAAGGAGAAGTCCCGTCAGGCGGCCCCCGCTGCCGCCCCCTCGCCCCCTCCCTCTCGCCCCGAACCCACCTTCATGGCGCGGGGCAGGGGCGGCTCCGCAGCGCCGCTGCCGCCCTCGGGTCTGTCCCTGCGCGCGGCGCCGGGCGGGAGGGGCCGCGGGCGGCAGCCGCCTGCAGGAAGCAAGCGGCGACAGGCACCGAGGGCTTGTGCAAGAGCTCGGTTTCCCTGCTGGCTTTGCAGCTTCCCGTGGTGGTTTCTTTTGAGCTGCGGTTTCTCCTTCAGTTCGGTGTCAGAGCTGTGCATGAAAGAGGAGCGACCTTTGACACCTTTTCTGTAGGAAGTCAGATAGCGGCCGGGCAGAGGTCCCAGCAGGGAGCTGCCTCCAGGCGCTCGTTGCAGCCCTCCTGGGGCTTCCAGAGCCCCAGCGTCTCTTGGAAAGTTTCTGCTCTTCCAACTTCTTGCTCTAGAAATCGAGTAATGGGAAGGCTGATAACATTGCAGAAAGGTATTATGCTTCTTTCTTTGGCACTGGTTCTTGGCATAAAGGGAGATGTATGTGCAAGTCTGCAAAATGGAATTTTAAATTAAGACCAGAAAATTGAAACATTCCTAAGGTAAACCGACATAGCTAGCACAGTGTCAAGTCATAACTTGTAAGCCGTAACTAGTAACAACTACCAGCAAGGAGCATCCTTTAGCAAAAAGTTTTAACATTTATCTCTGAAGATGACCCAGGTTTAACACATCAGACCATTCCGTTTCCAAGGAGAAAATTTTGAGTATGTGTTGAAGTAAGAGGGACTAATTGGTGGAAAAGACTGAAGCCATGAAACAGCCAAGAATTTTAACTTCCCAAGACTGAATTTGAGCTTTAGAAAGCAGTGGAGAGACTCTGGGGATCTCTCCGCTCAGAGGTCTGATTTCCCAGCAACGCCCAGTCAACTGATCACATTTTATTGGGTAAATCATTTACATATCTCACTTTCTTGATTAACATATAAACATTTCTAATGCATCTTCTTTTTCTTATCTATGCTGTCCTGCAGACATCCTGGCCTTTCATTATCCTTCCCAATCAACACATGACAGACTGCAACATTCCTTAGTTCACCTCTTTGCATTGTTAGAATTTCTTAATCTTTTATTGTTTATAATGTCTACCCCCCATCAAGTCTGAGAACAACCTGTAAAGCAAAACTATAAAGGAACGGATTGTTTAAAAAGTTGAGCATCACCAGGTAGTCAGAAAGGTGTGGGAGTTTATGGAGTTATTTTAAGAGAAGAATTCTAGTCTCAAAAAAATAATTGTTGAGTGATTGGTTTGTGCTTTTGGTTTGGCCCATCTTAGCTTTTTTTCACTCTATTTGCAGAACACTAGCAGTTATCAGAAAGAGATGTAGGTATTTTACAACTTGAGAAACAGAGCAGAAAAAATATAGTGATCTGATAAAGCGAGAGGAAGACTCTTGAAGCCAAGTGCGATAGCAAATATTGTTAGTCTTGCCTTCAAAATACTTGCTGGCTTTCAGTAAAGTTGTGCTGCTTGATCTTTCATTCCATTTCTGCAGATTAAGCACAGCTTTTAGTATTTTGCTGCTGTTTCTTAAGTAATCTATATCTGAAGGTAACTTTTTGTGACATAATCTTCTTTGAAGTAACACAAAGTATTTTCAAACATGTTTTCCATTTAGTTGCAGTAGCACCCAGCAGTTATTTTTTACACCTTGGAAAAATCTGAAGTTCCTCCTGTCTGGTCAAAATACCGCCTGTCCCAAAAATGATTGTAAAGGTTATGCTTCTGGTGCTCTGTCAGATTGTCTTTTGTGATAGCCTGAGACTTAAAAAATTGTTCCAGGTAAATATTTCATGTTACTTTTGTACCATGGAGTTCTTTTGCAATAAGGTATGTATTAACATGATGCCAAGAGATTAAATAAATTAATATTCAGCAGTGGCTGCTACACAATAAAGTTTGATTAGCCATCAGTGTTCATCATTGTGTGCTGAACAGAAGGGTAGTCATAAATAAGTTGTATGATTAAGAAGAGCTACTTAGTAGAAAGAACCAAAATATACCTTTCAGCCTGAAGGCTGACTTTTCCAAACACTTGCCAGATTTGATGTCTCCTTTAGACTTCTAGCCTCAGTGACACTCAAGACTTTGTTATAAGTCTGTTTATTTAGTTAAGTCTTTCCTGCAGGAATATTTGGAGAACAGCAAAAAGGGAAAACATAAGCTGTCTCTGCAGACCAAAAAAAATACTGTTTGAGATTAAAATGTGTACAGGTGTAATAATGTGTTCCAGATGTCTCAAGGTGTGGCTGTGGGAGACAAAATAGGTGCTGGAGAAAGTTTCATACAGATTCACTAGGCCACTATAAATGTGCTGTGAGGAGGAGAAGGCAGCAATATGAGGACTAAGAAGTGTTTTACTTGAGCATCTTTTGATACCAAATATATTAAAAATGTCTTTTTCCGAAATAATTTCTTTTTGTTTCTTTGCATTATGAGGCTGAATTGGCGTAAAGATAGTTTTCTAATTCATTGTTACACTGGTTTTGTTGGTGAGGATTGTGAAGAGAGCATTAACTGTAAATGAGGGAAGCAAGTGAGAAAAAACACCCTGTTTTCTGTGGTTATGTCACTGGGACAGCCATTCAATGTGGCTAGTAGTGTCTGTCCTTCAGTTCTTTCAGTTTCATGTATTTTTTTTATAAAAATAATTTCCTGGCAACTGAAGATTCTTGCCTTGTGTCCTCAGAACACAGTTGAATGGTTAGAGTATCTCAGGTTTCTATTAATTTCATTGTATTAATTCCAGTTAGTTGTTTGCTTCAATATACTTATTTTTCCGGATACTTAGTCAGTAGGGTAGAAGAGGAGCGATGCTGCACGCTCAGCATATAAAATCAATTAATAAAGGAGATAATGTTGGGAATACTTTTTAATATAAGGCTACCTGGAAGTTCTAAGCAACACATGTGAAGATACACAGAGGACTCTAGATGTATACATGATTTAATGGAAAATAGAATTGTAGAAGGTACACACACACAATAGAGATAAAACATCTGGGCCTGATAGAGTTTTCATGCAACTTAAGAAGGTTTTCTGATAGAGTGAAGAAGTTGATGTGGAGTGAATGAAAACAACAAAAAAAAATCAAGTTTATGCACCATAAACTGCATCTGATACATTTAAAATGTATTTCAAATAAGATGGGACCCATATCGTAACTATTTTGTAGAATTACAAGTCACTACAGGTGAGAGGGGCGTTGTGACAGTGCCATCTTTTGTAACGTGCAAGTCAAGAACCCCCCATACACACCAGGGCAAGTGATTTTAATAAGCTGTACACAGATTTGGTCGTTGACTGGAAAGTACATATTTCCAAGAGTGGTTGAGAGTATAGCCCTCTGTGGGTAATGCAGAAACATGGTCCTGAGCATTATGTCCTTAGGTGGTCCCATTTCCCTTGCTCTGTTTGCTGGGAGCAAATTGAAGCTCCCCCATACAAGCAGCAGCACCACAGGCAATGCAGTTGACAAAACAACTGACAACTGTTTCTCCTTTGCTTGAAGACTTTGAAAACTATCTATTATTTAAAAAGAATTTTCAGTCTACTCTGTTCCTGCATTTCTCTACCAATGTACCACTCACATCATATAAAGCCTAGAATTATCTCTCTCCCTTACTTGAGTACAAAATTAAGATTAAAACATAAGTAGCAATTCTCTCTAGACTTGAGTGCTGCAGCTATTCTGCCCTCTCTCAGCCTGCAGACGTGAGCAGCTCTTGTCCAGTAAAGGCATTTTTTTAAAGATTAACTTCTACTTATTTCTTCCTATGTCTATGTTTGTACCATTTGTTGAATTTCATCTAGCATGTGTAAGAAAGATCCAACAAATACCTCATTTTTTAATCCCGTATGGACTTGCTCTGTGATTTCGGGATATGTAAGTTCTAGTCCTGTTGAGCTAAAATATTTGTTTGGAACATCTGGAACATGCTGAATTTCATCTCACTTCTGAAGAAAGGGTGTCTTTTGATTCATGCTCTAGATTGGGACTCAGAAAATTAGAGGTTAAGTATTTTTGCATAACTTTGAGACAATAATGTATACCCCTCTTTTCCTAAAAGTATATAATTCATTAAAATTTGGGAAGAACAGTATTTTCATATCTGACAAAGCCATCATCAGGAGGTGTTCAAATACACTGGTGACGGACACCATAGAAATATTTCTAACTCAGGAATTCTTGTCTTCAGAGCACTAAATGTCCTGGACATAGTGGAATAAAACATTTTAAAGGCAATTACTCAGTCTGTGGAAGTAGAAGGGTTAACTGTTTGTACTGATTTAGACTGGATCTTATGGATCTGATCATGTATAACAAAATTTTTCAGTTCCAGAAGCACTTGGAATAAAACCAATTAAATAAACAACAAATATGTATACATTCTTTTTCCTTTCCATTTTTTAATATCCAGTAGTATATTGGATGCTATGACTTTTTTTTTTTTTTTTGGTGTAGGTAGGCTATGATTAGTCCTGATCTGAAATTACAGAATACTGATTCCTGTAGCACTTTGGGAGGATGATCTAATTTTATTTTTTCCATAAATTCTACACTGCCAGTGAAAGTTTCAAATGCCTTTAAGAAACAAATGAGACACAAAATGATAGTAGCTATTCCTAACAAAATTTATATGTTCTAATTCTGATTCAACAACGCTCCTGCTTCACATCAACTTCTGCTAGATACTTGCTAAGATTGTTGGCTTTCTGTTAAACCACTTGCCCTTTAGTACATTTTAATATAGATACCTGGCATATTGCTGTTACAGCAAGGGGAGAAAAGAGGGTTTGGGTAGTCATCAGAAGTAAGAGGTGCATAACAGCACCTGAGGCTATTTGGCAGTTGCAGCTACTACCATACCTACAAAATCATGCCCTGACCAGCTGAGAGTATAATAGTTCGGATTGCTAGAAACACTGAGATGTGCAAGTGAAATGTTCTGTCATCATAACGGAGAAGGCACAGGTTACTGATTTCAGTAACAGTTGTGCTTGTAAATTACAGTACAATATTGTTGAATGCAAGAGATGATGGACAAAGCAGTTCTCAGGGAAAGAAGGAAGCAAAATACAACATAGATTAGAGTGACTACAGGGCAATTTGAATTAGCTTTACTTGTCAGTCTTACAAAATTTGCAGGAAGAATGTGGCAGTTTCCAATACTAATAGAGTATATTTCACTTAATATTTTTCAAACTTGTCCTCCTGCTTTTGCTGAGAAACAAGAATTTTTGCTAATGAAGAATAGTTGTCTGTTCAGTCTTGCTTCCCTCTCTAAATTCATCTTACATGATTTCTTTTTCAACTAATGATAATACAAAGTTCCTACAGCTCTTTTCTGAGAATCATTATGCAGAAAATGTGACAATACAAAATGTTGAGTTTGTTTTATCATTCCAACCAAAACACTTCCAAGATCTCAGTGACACTAAAATATTAGAATAAAATGATATGGAATACAAACATGCACAAGGGATATACACACAAAAAGTCAACAGAAAAGAAGCTTGAAAAACTTTATTTAAGGCTATAATTTAATACCCTTAAAGCTTAGCCTTTTTATAACAAAGGTTTTAAGAGGGATATTCACTTCTCAGGCATTCTTAACTGCCAGCCCCTTACAATAACACATCTAATGGGTGATAGAATACTTTGTGTGTAGAAGTCAACTTTTTAGAAAAATAATTTTATCATTAAATATAAATGGAGCGACCAGTCCTAATAAATTCAAAATATTAAGATATGGAACTTTCGTAGTCTTAAAACTGTTAAGATAACCATCCATCTCTTAGACAATAGATTTTTCCATATATAAACCTTTGGCTACACTAAACTATAGTACAATTATTTCCTGGCATGCAAGGTGACATAGCTTTGTTACATCCAATGTAAATGACAGAATACAGGTTTCAGATTCTCTTGATAACTGGCAGTTGATGCAATGAAGATCTTAATTTATTTTGGTTTTATTCTATGTTTTTACTGGTATTCTTCCAAAAGGTCCCTGGGGAAAAAAAAAAAAGCAGCAGCAATTAGGACATATTATAAATCTCCCAAGATTTATGAAATACGTGAGGAACATATTTTTTCTATTTAAGAATTAGCAGATATTATTTCTGCAGACCCTCAATGTCTCTCTCTAATAACACATTGAGAACAATCATTCCTAAAGAAAAACCTTTTTAATAATTTCTAATACATTATTTTCCTAAATTGTTTCAATGCTGAACAGCAAGCACAAACATTTTGAAAAATCTGGCCACGCACACATGCCTTGAATTGGCATTTTATTGTTATAGAAGCATGTTGTTAATGTTAACAAATAATTCTTAAAATTAACATGTTCACAGTGTTCAGATAGAAAATGCTGCTTTGCAACGGCATTTGCCTATATACAGTCAAACTAAAGGAGGGTTATTAAACAGGTAGCTATCAGAACCTCAGATTCCAGTCCCCTATTGACAAACCACAATTTAAAGCAGTATTTTATATCACAATCTTTAAAAAAATAATTACTCAGTTTGGTGTTATCTTACCAATAAATATTTCTGAATTTATAATGCCCATGCAAAACAGAGTTTTATTTTTCAATAGTTTAATATGACCTTACTTCTACTAATGTCCAGTGGCAAAAATCCCATAAAATTAAATAGGAAATTTTTTAAACAGGTTCACCGCTGATGCAAAACACAAATTATGTTTGGAATGAGTTCTATTTAGTGCCTTATCTTTTTTCAGCACTATAATGAAGTTTGTAACACAGTTACATTTATGTCAAAAGTTAAGAGAAAATTAGCAGTGTTTTCTCTGTGTGTGACAAATACATTTAAAACCCTAGTGTACTAAGAATAACACAATCAAAATTCAGGCACCTTTGGGTAACTTTTGTGTTAATCAGCCATTTCAGGAACTCTTTGGCAGCCATGTCATCAAGGACTTTGTTGATATCACTCGTGAAAGTGCCATCTGCATGTCTTCGGCCCAGTTCTTCAGCCACAAGTGCTTTTTCTGGGAAACTTTAAAAGGAAGAAATTATCAAACAATTTGCAGGTAAAAATAAACAAACCATTTAAAAATGCCTCATTACAGGTTTCTAATACACCACATATTTCCTGTGGTATTACGGAGTTGAGGGTTGAGCCTGATGTTATGGCTCAGTACAGCATGATGTATATAAGAATTTCTTTTGAGGCCTTTTTTAAATGACAGAATAAAGCATGGAAGTGTCCCTTTATCAGATAAGGACTGTTGCGTCAGGTGAGTCTAAATTCCCCTCTACCATTGTTTGTAAAAGCAATACATATGGAAACATATCTCCATCTGCAGTGTCTGTGTCAAGTAATCTAGGCATCAATAAAACTTACAGTAGATTTACCAAGAATCGTTATTTAAGAAATATGACTACTAAAACGTTATAGTCAAATTTTCATACCTTTTTTTCTGTTTTAGTTTTACTTATGTCCTAGTTATATACTTATAATTAGATTGCGTAATCAAGAGAAGCAATTCTTTTGGAGGGTTAAAATAACTCAGTTAACAACAGCGGTATAAAATCTATTTTCTTGTTGGCTGTACAATAGCATTTTATATTTGGAATCCAATCCTGATTCTTGCTCTATCCTTTTTTGAATGCTGGAATACCATCATGCCAAGGACCTAGTTTAGAAAACTTTCCTCTCTTGTTTCATTCAATCAAACATGGGAAGATTTTAATGAATTCCATTAAGATGGGGTGTTAGTGAAGCACAGTGTGCTCTGGGACCAGCGACAGGCAGACTGATTCTTTTCATGCAGTAATTTCAGGGAAGGCTTGACCAAAGTACTGCTAAATATTTGGAAGCAGAAGGGTAATCTACATTTGGTTTTCCATTGGGTCTCTAAGCTTAGTTCATCACAGCTTTGTTGTAATCTCTATCCCTTACAGACACTGAAATACCTGATTTCTGCTCACAAAAATAAAACATGACAGAAAACAAGTGCAAATCTGAACATTGCTATGAAGTAGCAACAGCCTTTCCCTTCTCTATATAGCTGACCTCATTTAACTGTGTTTTTTTTAGGAAATTGTCATTATTTATAAAATTTACTTTTACCTACTTAGTCTTTCTTGACTACAACACACAAGCTTGTCTTACAGATTATATTTTATTGTTATCATTATTTATTATTTTTATATAGTGCGAGATTTACATAATATTTTACAGCTGCTAGAATATGTAATCAGAGGATGAACTGAAATCCCTGCCCTGAAGAGCTTACAGTCTAAAGGCACAAATAAGTACAGTGCAGTTAAAAGGTGGGGGGTGGTATGTGCATGGTGTGGCTCCTAGCCATGCACAGTTGGAAATACGATGAGTTAGAGTGTGCCTACAGGAGATTGAAGGTAAGGTCATTCTAAGTGTTAGACTATCATGAAAAAAGAAGTGAAGTCATGACTAAGTAGGTGAAGTGAATAGGCTTGAGAGATCTGCAATGAATATGGGGAGAACAAGATATTAATGAAAGAAATCAGAGACATATGTAGGTCAAAACTGTGAAGCACTGCATCCAGGAAACTGGGAACCATATAAAAAAAGTAGAGGTGTCTTAAAAAGGAAAATAAGTCATAGTTGTAGGAAATGATAGTTATTTTAGTAGCAGCAACTTGGGGAAACTTTGTGGAGCATGGGAAAAGGAAAAGAAATCAGTTTGTGATGACAATGATCACAGCTGATGACAGTGGTAAAAATTTAATCTTGGAGATATTGCAAAGGAAAAGATTGATTGTGAAAGGGAAAAAAAGAGAAAATACTTTAAGATGACTCTGACTTGAATCATCTCCGTCATAGTTAAGGAGTCTGTAAGCAATGCTACATGAAGGAGGAAAAGTGGTAGTTAGAGGAAGGTCTGGTTTTGTTTTAGGTATGTTGACCTTTAATATAACTTGATCTTATAAAATGTAACAGTGTACTGAACAGATTTGTTTTAATCTGTATTTGAACTTAATGATTTAAAGTGGTAGTCAGACTCTCACAGAATATCTTCTGTTACAAAGGAAAAACGTGAAGTACAGCAAGAATAATCAAAAACACATAGATGTTTCATCAGACTTGATTTCTAACCCCAAAAGCAAGGCAAAAATTAATAATAGGAACGGATGAATTCTTACTCTCTTCTTCCTCGTCCATTCACTAACCAAGCAATGAACTCTTTGGCAGCTTGACCTTCCAAATAAGAAGTGATATCACTGGTGTAGGTGCCTTCAGCGTGTCTCTCGAATTCAGCATGGCGCTTGGAGATTGCATTGCTGAAAGAAGAGCAATACTGTAGGAGCAGTCTGCAAAAGGACTTTTATTTTTTAACCTTCATTGATTTCTATTTCCCACCCACAAGACCAGCATATCTTATTAAATAAGGGTTTTTTTGCTTCTGAAATTACTCTTGATTTTTTTTCTTGATATCTTTTGATTCTGAAGGCATTGTCTGTGCTATGAAATAGTTTTGTGGAGAGATGCTTTTGAACCAGTCAAATCAGGTGTGGAAAGCCAATATAGCTACATTGGAATAGTCTGCTACGTTAATTAGCTATGACCAAAAAACTGTATTGTACTCTGCAGAGATACTTCTTCTTACCTCTTGTGTTAACATAAAATTTTGCACCAAGCCACGCCTCCTACCTTCATCTTCATTATTTCTTAGCCAAACTGTTGAGACTTAATTACTTTTGAATTTACATTTTGAATTGTTTTGTGAACACCCTTTTAATTGTCTTATGAACAAGTGATAATCTTGGAACAATTTCAAGCCTGATGACTTCCAGCTTAATAGAGAAAGAAAATTGCCTTCTTCCTCACACATCATTGTGCTTCTTTCTCTTATATAGCACAGAATTATATCCCACTGGCCCTTAGAAAGTGTAGCTGCACTGAGAAGTAAATATATTATGTACCATTTTCCACTAATAAGTTCCCTAGCATTTCTATTTCAGAATTTACTAATTTACACACAATTTTCAGGAACTCTAGCTCTTTCTATAATTTTTTATGTTCTTGGGATTTCACCCTTCCTACTGATTTAGTACCATCTGCACTTTTCATCAGCATGCTAACTAGAGTTGTTTTGAACATTTTTAATGGAACATTAGTTTTGTGGAGATGTACTGTTTCATTGAAGCTGCAATATTGTTACAGTTTAGTTACTGACATTGACAGTGTTTTAAATGGAAGGATCTTTATGATCCAGGCTACCTCTTTGGAATTTCTGTCAAAAGGAAGAATTTCAATCTGTTTTGCGAAATCACTTACTGGGTTTTTGTTTTATTTGTTTCAAATTTCCACACACACACCCAGAAACATTGTCAAGAAGCAAAATTCTGGCCTCTGGCAGGTTTTGTGTTCTCATTTCCTGTAATGAATGGTTTGTTGTAACATGAGACTGAGCGCTTAGGGCTGACCATTGCATCATATTTTATCAGCTCTCTGCAAATTGATGCCTGGCCATTTCCCTTTCATGAGTTTTCTCACTGGTATTATTTTCCTAAACATAATGTGTTTGTTTTTTTTTAAATTTAGCCTTTTTTTATACCTAGTTTTTATCATATTCTCTACTCTCCTGTATTACTTGAAATGTCCTTTCCTGAAATCTCTTCTTATCCTGTTACATTCCTTGAAGCCGCTGCACATAGCTATAGAACACAGGAACAGAAATAAATAACAGAGACATTTCCTCTTTCCTTATAAAAGAAGGTGCGAGAGAACGGTTTTGATAGGTATTTCTTGGATTATGGTAGCATTGTAAAGAATACTAGTTGTTTTATTTCTTGTTTAACAGAAAATGAGCTCAAACTGTTATTGAGTAACAAGTTGTGGCATCTAGAATACCTTGAGAGCTGGTCCGGGATTTTGTCATTTTCTTTGTCCTCCTGTCCTTGTTGCCTGTAGTGGAATTCCACAATCATTACATCATTATTTCCAGCACATTGCACAACATACATGAACTGATAAGATTTTATTGGTTATTATTTAAATATTATTGTAAACAACCATCACTGGTAGATGAATATTTTAAATAATTTAAGCCTTATGAATTTAAATTAATACAGTATCTAGAAAATGTTACTTTATAATTTAAAAACTTCCACAAGGATTTAAATGCTTTAATATCATAGGTGTTTTGATTCTGTGGACAGATCTTTAGAACACAGGGCATAGGCTTACATGCCTTTAAATTATTCTTGCTCTCAGCTTGGTAGCTTGTGTTTAATCAAAGCACATTTTCAGAAAACTTTCCAACTCATGCCTTAACGGTATATTTGTGATACTGGTAAAGTGTCTAATGGTCAACAAAACTTAAACCTTAACTCTGTTTTCACAAATGAAACTTCAGTATTAGAATATCCGTTGATAGCAAAGTTTTATTAAGGCCTAATGTCCCAGTCCTTTACATTATATTTACATATTTTTTCTTATTGAAATCAGTTTATTCACTGAAACAATCTGTCACAAAGGGGCTGAGATAGTACTTTCAAGTGGTATATCAGCGAATATATAGATATTACACTTGATTTATCCAAACCCTTTTGACCGATTTTGCAAACATTCCCCATTTCTAATAATGTATTAATGTTATATATTTTTTTTTTCCTTAAGTAAGTACTTTACTTATTTGATGATTATGCATGATCTGTGATGGGCAGCTGAAATCACAAAACTGAATTCAGTTAGATTTTTGGCTGTTTCTGTATATGGAGTTCTATATCACTGTGACCAAAATACTTACCCATTCCTTTTAGTGCTCATTAACCATTGCACAAAGTCCTGAGCCCGTCTTGTGTCCAAGTACTTGCTGTAATCACTGGTGAATGTGCCTTGTGAGTGACGTTTCACTTCATTCAGCTGTCTAGATTCATCTAATGGTTCAGACTGGGAAGCTTTGAATGATCTGTGAAAAGTTTAGAACTTGTTCAGTGGCAATGGTTATAGGACATTCTACATGTACATTGACTATTAAAAATACTGTTTTATACTCTCGAAAAGTGAAAACAAGTGGCATGTTGATCACTGGCTAATTAAATGAATCAATATAGCAGATAGGATACTGCACAATTATAAGGTCTTCTTGGATATCTAAAGCACCCACTGTTGTAATACCAATAATTTCTGTGCTGTGCTTTGCAATATTAAAAACTTTTTCCAATTCCAATGGTAGATGAAGTACTTTGTAGAAGTATTTAAAAAAACTATTCTTAAGTCATAGTATGTTTTTCTTCAAACTATTAGAAAACAAAGATCAGGCCAAGTGTTTCTTGAAGTTTGCTCTAAAGAATTTACCTTGATTTCGCCTCTGTATCCTGAAGAGGATTTTGCCAGCTGCCTTGGGCTACCATTAAAAGGAGCCCAGCAACAAAGTAAACACTCTTCATTTTCATTGCCTGTCAAAACAGAAATAAGGCAACAAAGGAAAATGTAATCATCTTTACACGTCTGAATCAATTACATCAAAAAGACATGTCCTTAAGGATGATCTAAAGTTGAAGATGTTGAGACCTTGTGAGGATGGGGTCAATGTTCAGTGGATGGAGACTGTAGTGACTTGGGTAAGCATTCAAAAGTTGTATTTTCTGTTCTACTCTTTAGACTCTAGTCTCTGTTCTACAATGCAAAATGAGCTGAGAGCAACTGCACTTTCTTTTGTAATACAAAGATAAAGGTATATGTCTCCTTTGCTCCGTGTTGTGCTGATGGCAAGCATTAAATCTATTTCTATAATGTTTTATTGCAAAAATAGGATATGGGTGTGACCTGAATTTTTCCAGCTCACTCAATGGAAAAAATAACAAAGTAAATCTTTGTCAAGAATACTGTCACATTAGCAGCTCCCCATTCTTTCCTTCTGACCCTCCACTCTCCTTTTAAAAGATTATTTTAAATAACAGATATTGCAGTAAAAGACTTCTAGACTTAATGATAACTTATTAATAGGTGTGACCCCTTAGGAAGAAAAAAAACACCAAAAACCACACTGGCTTGTGTTCAATTCATGACATGATATTTCAAGTTTTGCTTGTTGCACCATTGACATAATATTTTATTTCTGCCTAGGTGCTTCCATTATGGGCCTATATGTGATACACAAGATATGAGGTATCTACTTCATACTAATGATAATAAATCAAGGCAGAAAATATTCTCTCCCAGATGTAATTCAACTGTTAGAGGTCATTCTGTTGGCTTCAATCATGTAACAGAAATGGTGGCATTATTATATGTGTCTTTCTGACGTGCCCTGTAATATAATAACTGACCAATCTCACTGACTTTAATGTGAGACCATTCAATGTAGAGTGTTCCAGCCTGTACAAATGCTTTGGTGATCCACAGCCAAGCTGTGATTGCCTTACTTGCATTAGTGACTAGTTTACTCATGCAAGCAGTACAGTTAGAACTTTAAGTGAATAGTCAACAGCGGGAAGAAGAGATTCTCTAATCCCAAATGATGTGTGCTACAATTTTCATTATTTAATGTAGTATTATTAGTCTGTTTACACATGATCTTCTGTAGGGCAAACTGTTGAACAAAGAAATGCTACTCACATTAGGCTCATTAGGTGAAAGAGATTATGATCAGCTGATGGCTAATACACTCAAAAGTACTTCACATAAACAGGAGATGAGAGGAAACCTACTTACAAAACTAAATAGCATGTATTGTTCATTTTTATTTGTTTTGGATCACTTAGATTTATGGAATGAACATATAGAAAAGGAATTTTAAAATTGGGCTAGGTACTTTTGATTTTGACAAAGAGATGGAATAAGCCATTCATACAATGGCTAAATGATCACCCTTTGAATGATGAATATTAAGTGCTTATTCATTCTAATTTTAAAATCAGTATGGATCACAGTACTAATCTGCTGTGAAACAACAGAAGTTGCCATGAATTCACATCAGCAAAATGCCACTGGAAATAATGTCATTGTGTACTTGGACTGATACTTGTGTATTTGAAAGAACCCTTCTGCCATCCATGACACTTTCCTATGGAATCTTACTGTCTGAAAAACAAAGGGAAATAGGAGAGGTGAGTGCATTGACATAAAGTGGTAGATGGTAAAGTAAAACCCAGCCAAAAACCACCCTCCCCACAAAATGTAATCTGCACTGAACTTCTCCAGTTCCACTGGAGGAGTTATTTATTGAAATGCAATGATTTATAAAATAAGGCAGTCTGAGTGAAAATGTATCTAATACTCTGTTGTAATGCCTTGTCACGATAGGCTTAATTGAAATATACTATGACCTGGAAAAAGCCATAAAAAAAGCTACAATGGAATTATGTGTAGGGAAGGTGCAGGTTACTCTGTCTTAGACTTAGAGTTGACTCTGCACTGAGTGGTGCATATGGGGGTCCTGTATGAACAACTCTGAAATAGTAAACTCATGCATCAAGAACGTATCTACTGTAGGACTCCTAATCTACCTGCTCTTCAGAGCAGATTTGTAAATGAAATCTGTTTCTTCCATCTATTATAAAATAGCTTATTGTTGGAGGTGTAATCGCAGACATTTGTTGAAGATGTAATTGGCAGATATTTTTACCTAGGGTTAGGAAGAATGTATTACTTCTGGTACTTTGTGAAGCCTAATTTTTAAGAGAATCTTAATGAATAATATAAATATTTTATAAGAATGCCTCAGTGTTAGTATAAAAAATATTTAAAACAATCAAAATCTTAATCAAATCTTAATCAAACCCAGAAAAATAAACTGATGAATATGAGATGTTTGGGTGGATTTTGCTATTAAGCAATGGGAGTTGATTTCCCTCTTTCCACCAGAAGCCACTGCCGGTGTTGCTTATTTTTTCATCAGAGTGTCTGAAGACTCTTATCTGCATTCTGTAACGTGCTGATATATGAGCTTTGATGCCTGCATTTGCACATATCCTGCTATAATAACAACAAATAGTGTAGTGGCCATGAGTAAGTCCTATTATAACTCTGACTATGGTATTGAACCCTTCTCTGTTTCATTGGGAGCTGTAATTTGGTGGTGCAACACTGACATCCAACGTTTATCCTGAAGAATGCATAATTTCACATTTCATAGGCTTCTGACAATGGAACAAAAGCTCTGCCTACTCTTTAGGTGACAACTCTACTGTGGTCACAGGAATAGTTTGCTTGTAATGCAGTGACCCCCGTGCTAGCTGATAGAGCTGTAAATGAGTTGACTTAGACACCAAATAAAGTCTGGCTGTTGCATTATATTTAAGTAGGTTTGCCCTGCTTAATGCTATGCTAGCAGTTTAGTATGATTAACCTGAAAACTAAAGAAAGGTAGTTTACAGCTGCTTCTAGCTTTATTAAAGCATGATACAGATTAGACATAAACCTAAAGTCACTGAAGTGGAATGAAAGAAATAGTCTAGTCGTTAGTCCAGCCTCATTATAGTAATATAAGGCACTAAAAGCTATTGTTTTGTATAAAACTTATAAAAAAAACATGTTCAAAACATATTTCAGTCATTAAACAAATATTTAGTGATTTCAGTGTATCTTGGATCTAACTCATGCATCAGTCCTATAGAGCTTTTGGATGTGAACAATCCCACTGGCTACTTTATGCCTTAAGAATATGTTTAATGTTAAATGCACACTGAGCTGCTTTCAAAATTTTTCAGAATCAAAAAATTATTAATTAAGAAAAAGGAAGATGTATATGTATTTTCAAAAGCTATTAAACTTTTATCAGATATGTTCTTTTAAAAATTTAGAATCAATTTTGTTTGTTCAATGTTTAGCATTTGCTATTGGTGACCCAAACCAGCAACAGCAGATTTTGACAAGTTAGAGAAACGACAGTTTTTAAGGAAAAAATTGTTATTTTATTATTGGGAAGACAAACATGTTTCATAGATAAAAAGAGACAATCAGAAAAATAATATTTGTTTAATTTCTTCCTACTAATCAATTAATTTCTCTATCAGAAGAAAGGGTTTATTTCCTCTAAGATAATTAGGCCACCAGTAGATACTGCTAAAAACTATTCAGTCTTATTGTCAAGGTGCAGGAAAACTAAGTCTAATATTACACAGAAAATTTTTGTCCCTATTCATATAAGACCAATAGAAATATTTTAATTTCTTTCTGATTTGAGATGAAAAATTTAACACATCTCACTTTGAACCACAAGAAAGTATGTAACAATGAGAGACACAATATGTCTTTCAAGACTTTATTTGGAACTTGTTTGGATATTATTTCCTTATCAATCTGATTATGCTAGTTTTTTCAATATATTTTTCTACAGATGTCTTTTTTTTTACACTGTGCAATTTTAACTAACTTAAGTTCATTCAGATTTCGAAAAATAATCTTTAAAATGTCATATTTTTATCTATTTCCAGTCTAAAAATACAAATTATGGAGTTCCAGCAGTAAAGAAGGAAATATTTCAATATGCAAGTATATTAATTAAGAAAACAGATTTCTATTGACATGAAGCTGTTTGGAAATATCAGTTCTTTATAATTAAAAAGAAATTACTTTTTCAGGTAGATGAACATTGCATCCAATTTACCTACCATGCTGTAATGCCTTGCGGAGAGTTCTGTAAATTGTAACAGTTCTGGTTTAAGGAAATCCATAGTAGGATGGAAGATTAAATTAAATTTTATACAATGTTCATAATAACTATTGAAAAACTTTAACTTTTACTTTTGTGTGGTAAAATTTCCTTGCACATCCTGCAGTGATACTAAATGAATAGTTGCTTGAAACAAACTAATCTAAACGTAGGGCAGTGGAGTGGCAATCATCTGCCTTGGACAGTTTTAAATCAATGTCTGTATAAGATCACTTTATTTGTTTGCATTCTGCTAATTTAGTCCCCATTGAACATATTTAGGCAGTGTCTATAAGAAGTGAATATTTTTAAATTCATGTTCATTAATTATTTCTAGAGTATATATTAAAGGACATAAAATATAAAAATTAATAACTATGTCTCTCACATTTAAATTCTTACTACAATGCATGTCTTTATTGTTAATGGTTATGATTAATCTTCATTCTTTCTTCAATTTTTTCTGCAAGCCAACAGTTGATTTCCCCTTTTTGGATCATTCTCTGTTGAACTAATTCAGTAGATTAAAAGATTTAAATGATGATGTCATTAACTCCAAACATAAATGATTATAACCACAGAAAATACTCACTAATTTGCTGAAAGATCCTTCACATCTCTTGCAAACTTTGGGCAACAAAATTCGGATAATGCACTCAGCTTTCTCAAACAAATTTTACTGGTAGCTCATATAAATCTTACCTTTTTATACTTTGAAGTGATACGTAGCAGTGGCAGAAAGAGCTGCTACTCTCTCTTCTGGAACTATGGCAAGCGTTACGGATGCAGAGATCTGCCTAGCTGCCTCTTTTGCACAGACTTATATATATACTGTTCAGCTCTAGTAAGCATTACAAGAGTGCATCATTGCTGACAGCTTCCTTATTCAACTTTAAAAAAAAAGTCATCGTATTTGCTATTCATTTCATTTGATAATTTTACAAGCAATTTCACACATTCATTCTGCTTACTTTATGACATCAGTGCTAACACGGGTTTGCAAAAGGAGTGAGGTTGCAATGTCCAAAGAAGTAAATATCAAACAGAAGGGCATTAGGATGACAAACAGTGGGCTAAAGGTGCCTGGGATTAAGGCAGCAATTTCTCCAAATTCTGGTTTGCTACATTTAACATTTATTATTGAACAAAATCCTGGTCCTGTTGACATCAATAGCATCAATTTCACATAACAGTTTTAAATCAAGGTTTATAAATGTAATACATTGTTAACAATAACCAACACAATTCTCCCAAAGCCCTTGAATCATTCTTCAGGTACTCTTCTGCCAATATAATGAATGTGAGGAGATGTGAAGTACCGCATTGATGTCTACCCACTATGCAAAGCCTAGCACAGTTCAAATTTAACAAAAATCTTTGATTACCCTTAGATCTAAAATGCCAACTTTGTAAATTCTTTATGAAAATTCATGTTCACTTGAGAACTCTATGCCAAACATTCATTATCAATTGAGTTTCACAATATGGCCTACAGATTTATGCAAGATAAGCCTTTTGCTCATGTCTCCATTCCCTACAATTTAAAAAAAGAAAATCTCAAAGAAAACAGATTTGAGCTTTGTAGCTGTGTATATTCTGTGCAACTATTGTCAAGGTCCTAAACCATTCAGTAATAGGGGTAATTTCATAGCTGTCGTAAGGCAGCATTGCCAAAGACTGCGTTCAGCCATCTGGTGACCACAGGTAGGAGAGATAGGTTGACATAAAGCTTGTCAATGGCCCTGGCAGCTGAAAAAAATTGACAGTTATCTGGTCTTTTATCTTGTCTACGAAGCAACAAGTGAAATATTCCCTCTTCAACAAATTCCTGGAGAAGGCTTTTTTTTAAGAGGTTTTTTTCATACATCATAATAATCCTTTCTAAAATGCAAAAAAAGCACCGAAAATGAAATATTATTACATCTATAGGGTGCCAGGCAGTCCAGGAGACACAATAAATGTTAAGGACATCACTTTGAGTTTCAGTTCTTCTGGGTAGAGGAGAGAGTCTTGAATCACAGTGGACGTCTCACTGAATGTTAATGACAGCCTGTGCTCCAGCCTGGAGTGGCCCATGGTCTGATTTGTGGAACAAAGCATGCACATTAAAGCAAACCCTCTATTGTTCCTAACAGTGCTCCAGGAAGCCAGCAAAGAATTTTCTTCAGTGAGGTAATTTTCTTCTGGATGACCACAGCCAGATTAGGGCAGCCCATATGATAAAACTGAGGCAGTGCATAAACTTAATAACCCTAGTGTTTCCCTAGAGTGGAAAACAGAATTTAGTTGTTCCTTCCTAGAGCTCTGTCCTAAATACCTTGCTGTGGTAGCACAGTTTTTAGTTTTAGTATAACTTTTCCCTGAGATTCATGGTCCATATTTGTCATTTCTAGCTACAATGCAAATGTCTACTAATGCTGCTACTGAAAACTTAAGAGCACAGCTTCTGTTCCTTTCACCATTGCATTTTGTTTGCATCTTCAGTCATTACTGAGAGCCTTACTTTCCCTTTTTGTTGCTTTCCTTTTTAACTACTACTTCTTTTCTCCCCTTTCCCACATGTTCTCTTCCTCGCGTCCTCTTTCTTCCTGCTCCTAATCATATTTTTCACATCCGTTCAAAGCAATGGATTCCCAGTCATTGGTTGTGATAACATATATAAACTTGCTTATGTGGATATCAAACTTGACTTTTCGGATTTCTTTTTGTTTGAAATGATCAGAATTACCATCTCCATATGCTGATCTTCCCTAGGCAAAAAACTGTGAGACATCGAAGACATGGAACCAAAATAAGCGTGGAAAAAACCTTGTAATCCAAATTGATTTATTTTCATGAGATGCCAATTTCACTGAAATATTTTCTTGTCTTTATCTTAGAATTGTTTTTAAATCTACTTCCTGTTTAAGCTTTATGAGCGTTACACACGGATGCAAAGTAACAGTTTAAAGGTAAGACCAACAGTAAGTAGTAGAAAGCACTATCTCTCCGTGAAGTTGGAAGTTTACGGCTCGTGCGGGAGAAGGCGGCGGCCCAGCCCTGCAGTACCGCGACCGGACAGCAGATGGCGATGGCGATGAAAGGGTCCGTTAGACCTTTCCTACACTGGGGTGAGACGCGCACACCTTCTGAAACGGGTTGCTGTGGACAACTGTCTCACTGCAGGTTGAGTTAGGGATACAGAGCTTTCTGAACAAGCAATAGAGAATGTCAGACAATATAATCTCCTCCGGGAAATAGGCAGTTCTTTTCTTTTTGTTTAGCTCTGTTAATTTTCTTGTGTCAGATAAATTTCCTTGTTTACAGTAGGATGAGTTTAGAAAAAAATATGAGACAGAGCAGTTCAGTGCACCTGGTTAGGCAGGTTGTTACACAGGCTATATCATCTAGCAGGTCATCTAGCATCTAGAAGGTGACTGATTATTTGTTTTTCAAGTGAAAGATAATAAAAAGTGCAGGAAAGATGTGAAGTGCCATCAAGAGCCATGAAACCTTCAGTTGCCGTGACTGAATCTATGGTAATACATATTGCAAGAGCCCAGCCAACAAGCATTACCAAACAGCAGTAGAAAACTGTAACGAGTTTAGGAAACATGCATATATATATTCAGTTTTTTATTTTTTCCTTTCACATTTTAAAATATAGTAGTTAGCGCCTTTTGGCAAAAATCAAGGACAACTTCACTCTCCTTTATATTACAGGTCACATTTGAGACATTACTTCAGCTGAGTCAGACGAAGAGACAGAACCTGAAAGTGATCTTCCTTCAGGAAAGTTTTATCTTAATGCTTTTCACAATTTGCTTTGAGTCATAAAAAAATTCGGTATCCTGCATTCACAGCATTTGGAGTTGATCAAAATTTCCCGCACCATCATCTTAGGACCCGTTAGACAATGTACTGCACACTCTGGGCAAAAAAAAAAAATCCATGGGAAAGTACAGAAGAGGCAGAATGAGAAGCAGAATTCTTACCAGCTGCACACTGAACCTAATGCTCCAGCAGTGACTATTCCAGTTAGCATGGCTTTTCAGAAAAATAGGACCAATGTATTTATTATAACTGGCTAGTATTCTCTGACTATCATAACTTTCTAGGATTTTTCTCTCAACTCTTGAATTTTTGGTACAAGAAAAAAAATTCAAATTGTCAAGATTTGAGCATTTTAATGAAATAGGAAGTTGCTGACTTTCAAAAGTAAAAAAAGTAAAAAATCCCCAACAATTGCTTCCATGAAAAGTGAACCTCCCACATTTTTATGTGTATCCCTTCATTACACTTTTATTGTTATACATTGCGTATCCAAAGAGCAAGGATGGGAGGAGAATGTATCTGAGGGTATGACTACAGGCCCACACCCATTTCTTTCTTATGTTGCACAGAAAAGCATTCTTCTCTCCCTAATCTTGTCCACCATGACTTTAGAGAGTGTCTGTGCAGCCCCTTTTATTTTCCTGTCCTTCCTACTAATCAGCCAAAAGAGCCCTGCATTCCCTTTCTGGGAATTAGTGCAGCATATATAGGAAGAACGTATGCGTTAACGCATACATACATAAAACTCATGCATCATGTTACATATGACCTGTGTACCTATAAATAACACACACAATTGTGTGCATATGTCTGTACAGAACTCCATGGCTACACATTGGAGAGAAAGAATGGCTTTCTGAAACAGAGAATTAGTTTAGGATCCCTAAACCTTTCCACAGTATGTTATTCCATGCTCACTGCTGTGGATGCCAATGGGTTTGTACCTCAGGAAAGAGAGCTGTTGTAACTGTGCTGTAGCCCACACTGTCTGCTCACATATATTTAAAGTCAATGGAGCTGCATCAATTTGCGCAAGCAGAAGAGTCGGCCAAGCGTGTACAAGTTACTTTACATTCTGAGAAGACAATGTTCATAATTGAAAGTAATACCAAATGCTCCTAGCAAATACTATGAATTATTCAGATTAAATATAGAGCCTTCAAATGACTCTATAAAACGTACTAAACAGCTGTGCCTTGTAATTAAAACTGACTGACAAACTAGAAATTAATGAATGTGGTCTGAATTTGACTTGGTATCCGAGTAAAATGACTGTAACATTAACCATATTGTGGAGCCTGGATGAGGTTATACTTGGTTTTCTGCTAATGCTATTTTCTCTTCAGGCCTTTTGTTCTTTGCACCTGCAGTAATCCTAAATGAAGCAAAGGATGTAGTTCCATGTTTGAGGCATGAGAATTGCGTGTTCACTGAAATGTACAACTTGCACAGCACGAATGAGTTATATGATGAAAATAGGTATTGGAGAATGAATGGCATTGAGCAGAACCAGTGGTTTTGTTACTGTTTATGCATACTTCAGTTCCTAGAATAAAGCAGGTTTTACTTTGCAGTTCTAGATTTGCTTTGTAAAAGTTAAACAGGATTCATAGTGGAAACTGACTTACAAACAACTGTATCTGTGGCTATTTATCAGGTGCTCATCTAGTCAATTCAGTACAACTATGTACCATCTCTAGAGGCTTGTATACCTTGTTCATATGACAGATATTGGAAGACTATGTTTCATTGTTTGAAGTGATATCTTTGGGTATCTGAAGTGTGAGATTCTAATTCAAGAGGCAAAAGAAAAGCAGAAAGTGCTCAGCATTTTCTGAAAACTGGATCCTCTAAAACTTTTGAAGGTGGGAAGAAAGACTTTGAGGATATTCATTCATCTGCTTAGAAAATCTTGTCACAAAAGTTATCATTTCTTATTTTCATAGTAAGTTGTGTCCCAGTGTTGGCTCTTTCAAACCAGTGTCTGCAGCATTTATATACTTTTTATTCATATATAAGGCTAAACTTAAATGTGTTTTTGTTAGCTTTAGCTTGATGCCTCAGGACAAGCCCCTTCATCTTGAACTGTGTGGAAGTTTTGTTACAGAAGAGCCTATACTGTAGACTAGGTTGAAAAGGAACAGGGCGAATAACTGCCCAATGAATGCTTGTGGCGATGCTTGTAATGTGGATTGTGGTTGTAGACAGCAATGCAGAATGGAAAAAAGTTCTCATTTTAGAGGAGAAAAGGCTCAGGAGGATCTTATCACTGTATATAAATATATAAAGGGAGTGTTTAAAGAAGATGGAGCCAGACTCTTTTCAGTAGTGCCCAGTGACAGAACAAGAGGCAACAGACACAAATTGAAAACCAGGAAGTTCTGTCTGAACATAAGGAAACACTTTTTTATTATGAGGGTGACTGAGCACTGTCAGAAGTGGCCCAGAGAGGCTGGCGGAGTTTTCATCCTTTTAGATGTTAAAAAGCCATCCAGACATAGTCCTGGGCTACTGGCTGGAGATGGAACAAGATGATGACCTCCATCGGTCCCTTCAAGCCCCAAACATTCTGTGATCCTGTGATACTGCAATGGTAGGTTTGAAGTGCACCGCACCATTTCTAATGAATTACTGCAGTGTTACCTGTTATTAGCACAGGCCAGAAATTTGATGTTGTGTATGTTTTTAAGAGGGGTTTTTTGGAATTCACAGCATCCTCTGCTGAACGCATACTCCCATCCTTTGGCAAGAGCATTGGGTAAGGCAAATAAATTAAAAACATGAAAAACAACGAAGCAAACCCAACACCAGCATGATGAACTGATTTTTTCAATGTTTCATCCCCATAACTGCTTCCTACAAGTCAAGGTAAACGGTGGACAGTTTGGAAGACGTACTCTGACTGCCCTAGGAAATAAACAACCATAAGGGTAGATTAACTGAGGGAGTTGGGGCTGTTTAGTCTAGAGAAGAGGAGGCTCAAGGGAGACCTCATTGCTCTCTACAACTACCTAAAAGGAGGTTGTAGTCGGGCAGGGATTGGTCTCTTTTCTCAGGTGACCAGTGGCAGAACTAGAGGGCATGGACTTAAGCTTCGTCAGGGAAAGTTTAGGCTTGATGTGAGGAAAAAGTTCTTCACTGAAAGGGTGATTGGCCATTGGAATGGGCTGCCCAGGGAGGTGGTGGAGTCACCGACCCTGGAGGTGTTTAAGGGGAGACTGGATGAGGCACTGAGTGCCATGGTTTAGATGATGGTTGGTATTAGTGTTGGTGTTAGTGTTGGGTTATAGGTTGGACTTGATGATCTCAGAGGTCCTTTCCAACCTTGTGATACTGTGATACTGTGATTAATAATGAAATAGCTAATGCATCCCTTGGGAAAGATGTACCTTCTGTTATTTTATCTGACACATTTCCCTGAAATGTCCCTTATTCCCAATATTTCCAGAAGCTTCTGACTATAGACCTGTGGGGAGGGTGTGAACAGCACATTGCATCACATTATTACTTATAGTATCCACAAAGGAGCAATTTATCTGGCCAAATTTCCAGAACTTATAGGATTTTTAAAAGAATAAAAATAGAAGTACAGAAATTGAAAAATAACGTAATATATTAATGTTTATATGAGATTGATACCACGATTTTTTGAAAGTTGCTCTAGATTCCCATTGATATATTCAGGCACCTAAAATCTTTAAGCATCTAGGATAAGAACTTGATTTTTCTTTCTTTCACCATAATTTTGCAATGGTTTCTGTGGTGGTGTATCAATGTAAGAAATTGTATTCCTTATTTGTAAAATAACTGCATTACTAAGACTCCTGTTATGTGCAGCAAATGCACATAGGACCATATAATCAACATCCAAGTAGCCCCATTTCATGTTGTATTTGCTTAATGTTAATTTCTTAGAGCTATCATTTTTTCCTTTAACTATTACAGCAGTTGAATTTTAATTACATTACCAACAAAAAGCTCATTAACATCACATAATTGGCAGCTTTTCCAAAAAAAACCCCCTGAACTAATTGAGTATTTTCTGAAGAGTTCCCATCAAAGTATAATTTAACCATTACAAACAGCTTGGCAACTACATTTACATAAAGATGTGTCTGAGGAATGTTCTCATGTGTGGAAAATCAGATTTGATATTGCCATTAACAAAACGAAGGAAGCTGTTACATAGCAAATCACTTCCACAATTTAATGAATTTGGCTACCCCCCATGTTTTTGTCAAGAGGGTCAAATGAAACCCTTTGCTTTTCTGCAAAGAAGCAGGAACCAATCTCTGAGTTAGGAAGCAGCTTGCTTTGTGGGAAGGCTATTCCACAATCTTTTTCAGTTTATTTGTACTCTAACCGGGTAACAGCGGAGATGAGATACTGTGTTAGACAGACCGTGGTTCTTATGCAGAAGGTTAACTCAGAACTTTTTAAACATGGGACCAAAGAATAATCTAATCTACAATATATCTCTTGCCAATTATATTATTCATATTTCTATATTGTGATAGGACTGATTTAATTACTAATCAAAAGAATACAATTATTCCAATCATTATTACACTTTAGCAATTTTAAAAGACTCCCTAAAATAGTTTCATGGGAAACAAAGCAAAGAAAGCCTGCATAATCCTTTGATCTTTTCCCTCCAGCCTGGGATGAATGACACTGAGATCAATTTGAATGCTGATGTGATGATTAGAGATTAAAAACAGGCTAACATGGCTCACATATTCTGAATACAGGGAGAAGAAACACTGAGATAAAATAGCTATCATGAATGTCCTGTTTTTGTATTTAAACCTGAACACTGAGAATTTTGCAGAACCAAGGTTTCAAATAAGAGTTTAATAAAATTCGAACACAGCATTCAATATTCTGTATAATTATCCAAACTTCACCTTTAAATATTGTGTTTTCCTATCCCTGCTTGGATTATTTCCAAGAAGTTGGAAATAAATTTTGAGAAACTGGCTCTTGTTAGGATGCTAATTAGGTACTGCTTTCTTTGTCCTTTCCCATTTTACAGTTGTAGTTAACAAATGCAAGCATATTCATTTGGCAGTGTGCCTTTGCAACGGACCACCTATCTCTGGATTGCAGAATGTAAGTTTAAGCAAGATGGCAAAAAAGAACACATGGCATTTTACTTTCTGATTTTATTTTTTTCTGTTGAACAGGTGTAAATGTGCCAAAACATGTATTAGCATAACTTTTGGTAATATACAATATCAAAAGTGGATGTAAACATCAAGTTTAAAACTTCAGAGTTCTATTATCAGTTCTCCTGATATGTAACCTGGGCACTGTTATCATTGCATTCTCCCAAAGATGTATCAGATGTCTTAGTGTGCTCTGAACAGACTACTTATTCTGACAAAGAAAAACATTGTTTGAGGAAGTGGGTCATATGTGTGTAGAGATGTTTGCTGGAAAGGCCTGGGATTCCATGGTTCTCATCAGTATACCACTGAAAAAGGAAAAAAAAAAAGCCATAAGACCCTAAGTTATGTTTCTAATTCTGCCACAGTGAAACAACACAATAATTTTATTTTGTTATCACCTGGAAGAAAGTGGATCCCTCAAGAAAACAGAGGGACGTGCTAATCTTTTTTCTTTTCATCATTTTCCAGTATATTCATATTCTTGCTGAAAAGAATTTTCTAAACCTTCTGTAATCTAGAAGTAAGCATTACTACCTCAGTACTGACAAGTCAGTTGTATCAAGTCAGGCAAAAGAGCTTTGAGATGCCCTTAGGGATGAAATGCCCTTGACCAGCTGCATGGTCTTCATGGCCTTGGCAATAGGGATCACAGTCTTGCTTAGCAATACTGGGCTAGGAACATTACTGGTGTACTGCAAATAAATACACATAAGAATATTGCTGACTCTTAGAAAAGTAACTGACATTCCCCTGTAGCTGAACTAGAATCACTGCAACTGCATATAATATTCTAGATACTTGAGAAATAACCCAGATTTTCTAAATATCAGTGAAGGATGCAGAAAATATGGAATTCGCAAAAGGGCATAAAACCCCCAAGTACAGGGGGGTCCCGGTGTGATCCCTTTTTGGCATGGCCCTGGGAAAGCAGGCTCAGGCAGAAGGAAATTACGTTTTACAGCAGGAAAACACTCTGGTCATTAGAAAAAAGGTACAGCAGCAGGGTTTGGCATGTAATTCAGAACTTCTTTCCCCCTGTTCGTTCCTCATTTATATCCTCTGGCCTCTTGTCTATCTGTTTCTCTCTTTGCCTGCACCTGCTACCCCAAGAAAGTTTTGTGGAGAACTTTTTTTTTTCTGATCCTGGATATACCACTGGGATGCCTGACAACCTTCTCGCTTGTTTCACCTTGTGCCTGTGGCAGGCATGTCCAGTTCAAGATAGAATGCAACAGAATCAGGGATGGTTTTTGCTCCAGAAGCCAACCCCTTCATCTTCCTCTTTTTTACTAGCTATCAGCAACTTCCATAAGGAGGCTGGATTCTCATTCTTTCCCTAGCTTATTTTAAAAGCCTGTAAGTTATTCTTGACAAGAGAGAAATTCTGCTAGCATCTGAAGGGCAAGAAGGAAAAAAAGTAAAAGAACAGACAAATCCTTTGAGGAAGAAATTGTTTATGAAGAATAAGAAATGCACGAGCAATCACCAGATTTTGAAGCATGTTCATTTGAACTGGGTTCTTAAAAACATTGCTAAATATCAGACAAGCTTATTGATAAAGCTATAAACTACTGTTCAAAATGAAATGTAGTGCTATTTACCATTGCCTGGAAATCCACCTGTGCATTAACCAGAGCTTTTGCAATTTGTGCTGAGTTCTGAAAATGTACATTATCTGAAAAACAAAAAAAAGAGATTGGCTGTTGAAATGTGTAAATACCACAAAGCATAAAGTTATAGTGCATTAAGTTGTGTCCACTAATTATCGAGTGATACAGTTGACATTACTAAGAATGCATAAGCACCTTATAACATGTCATATGGAAATCTAGCAAAGATCTAAATACTGACCCTAATCAAAGGCACAGAAAGATGCTTAATGTTTTTCAAACAAAGTGATTCTGGCTCTGTATTTGTACTGCCATTTGCAAACCTCACCATCTGCTGTTCCGTGGATGAGAAGATACTCTACGTTTTGAAAATTCTTTGCTCTTGCCATCACAGTTGAATTCTGTTGAGAGGAAAAATTAACAGTTCAGCAGCTTCAATTTAAAACACTCATTCACAGAGCTGAAAGGCTTTCGTTGCCTAGTAGAACAACAATCAAACAGTTGGACTGGGGTAATAATGACAGCAGTGACTTCATATCAATCCGAGACTAACAGAAGCCACATATATTTAGTACCTTTTCTAAGGGCCAGTTCACAAAAAGCACAGCACTTGCCACATGTCATTCCCCGAACGCCGTAATTCCTGGCTACCCAGACAGCTTCACCAGGGCAGTTTTGTATTGAGTATTTCTGTCCTTTGGGTTGGGATGAGGAACAAGTACTGAGAACAAGATACAAAATCTTTAACAGAAGCCTTTCACTAATTTCTTGGGGCATTAACTCAGAGTTCTGTATTCAGATCTGATCTGTGTGCTAGAGACTTCCTGTCAATGTGAAGAAAAGAGAAAGGCAACCTTTTACAGATAAGGGAAACCATTCTGACCATTTAGTATGCTTATGATGGTTTAATCAGACAACTAAATTTGTGTGAAGCAGTTTGCATACCACAGCTGACATTACCAAACAAAACCTCCTCCTCACCATTTTAACCTGCCTCACATTAAGTTCTTTCTCAGGCTAATGCTTTGCACTGGCAGAATGTCTGACTTGTCCAAGTGAGAAAATAAGAATCACTCATTTCAGCATATTTAGAATTGATAAACCCACAAATAACTATGGAGATATGAATTTCACAGCAGTATCTTAGCTGCTACAGGATTGCCACTATGAGAGCAGGTGGGTTATTTCTTCCTTCACAATTCATCCTGTTCATGGAAGTGTGGTTCAAGTTGAAGGCACATAAAACACAGAAAGAGAATTCTCACCTTGTAGTGCTCAAGATTATCGGACTCTACAGGAAGACCCATAAATCGTTCTGTGTAGATAGATGCTGCGATATTAAAGAAGAAAAAAACTAAAATAAAGAATGTACAGATATTTTTGAGCCTCCAGTGACACGTAGCAAATTAAATGTTGTTTAACTGTATCTGTTCTGCTTGGTTTCCTCATAACACACCAAATTTAAACATATTTTAAAAAACTTAGTTAACCTATGAAGGTTAACTAATAAATGTCCTCCAAACCATTCTTGCAGAAACAGTGGTTTGATACTTACCTGTGGAAGCAACAGAAAGTTTTGTGGATAAAGATAATTAGCTTTATGCTACTGGGTTGAACCCCAGAAGTCAGTTGAAGGAAGCAATGAGTTGAATGAGCCAATAAAGGTGCACGGTGGAAAGATGACACAGACTATTTTTGACACCTTAAAAAAGGAAACTGAGCAGAATTCCAGCCTGAGGTGTGTATCAGTACATACAGTAAATGTGGATATATTTGCGTTGTTTTCTTATTGAATGGATATATGCAGCAATTCAGGAGAGCCAGAAATGAGACAGGCTTGCATTGAAAAAGTGGAATTGCTGTTGATGTCTCTGTTCTATTCTTTTTTCTAACTACAACAAAGACTGCTAATGGATTTGACAAAACAAATGTGAATAACTGAACAGTCTTTGTCACCAAGAAAACATCTATCTTTGAATTTCCTGGGTATTTGCAATTTAACTAAGAGCTGTTATAAAAATTTGTGGAAAACTGACACAGCAGCTGTCACTACCGGAACATAACTTTCTTTATGACCTTGCCTTGAAAGAGTTACTGACACATATTGAGCAGTCAAGCTGCAGCATTACAAGAATTTTATTTATTTAACAGTCAGAGCTTTCTGACAAAGAAGAGCTGGCATCTATCCCTCCCATAAGAGAGTTAATGGCCTTTGTAATCAGTAAGGAACTGGGATTGTCTGCCTTGTTGTCCAGTTTGGTACACTGCATTAGAATAATTTTGTTAAAAAGTAGAAATGAGAATCCTCCCAGAGAAGGAAAATGACTCAATAACCCATGGTGTATTATGTATCCTTTACATATGTTACACTGAGTGCTAAGGGTCTATGTCTCCCAGGTCAGCTGAATAAAGCTCCTGAAGAAAATTTGTAAAAAATTAAGTACCAAAAAAGTCTAAGTAGCCTATCTTTTATCAAAATCCTTCTTCATCATTCAATGAAAACAGAAAATGTGCAATAACTGTTGTCAACACAGTGTCAAACAACCATATTGGGCTTAAGTTTTCAATAAAATAGATTCTCTGAATGGCTGGCATTTCTACAGTATTCTGAGCCAAATTCTCCACTCTTTTCTACCAGTATAGATACAACAAGTCCACAGAGGTCAGCAGAATTGCATTATAATGACTAAGTGGAAGATTTGGCTTGTCAACTATGAGGAAGAAAAAGGAGATAAATTGCAAATTTTAATAAAGCAGTCACAGATCTAATGCTTTTAACTATACATTTTCCCCAAATGCCATCATAGTATCACAGAATGGTTTGGGTTGGAAGGGACCTTAAAATCATCCTTAAAATCAGTGGCAACCCCCCTGCCATAGGCAGGGACACCTCCCACCAGACCAGGCTGCTCAAGACCCCATCCAGTCTGGCCATGAACACTTCCAGGGAGGGGACAGCCACAACTGGGTAACCTGTGCCAGTGTCTCACCACCTTCATCATGAAGAATTTCTTCATAATGCCTAATCTAAATCTTCTCCCTTACAATTTAAAGCCATGCTAGGAGGATCTGTTCCATGCTCTTCCCAGACAGAGAGGTGAGGCTGACAGGTTGGTAGTTTCCAGGGTCCTTCTTTCTATCATTTTTAGAAATGGGCACAATGTTGCCCTTCTTCCAGTTACCAGGGAGTGCCCCTGACAGCCACGACTTTTCCAATATTATGGAGAGTGGCTTGGCAACCACATCAGTCAATTCCCTGAGGACTCTGAGATGCATCTCATCAGGTCCTGTAGACTTATATATGTTCAGGTTCCTTGGGTAGTCACAAAGCAGATCTTTCCCTACAGTGGAAGGGGCTATACCCCCGGTCACCATCTTGTTGTTCATTGACCCAGGAGGGGCGAGGAGAGAGGTTGCCAGTGAAGACTGAGGCAAAGAAGTTGTTGAGTACCTCAGCCCTCTCCTCGTCTGTTGATACAAGGTCACTATTTTTCTTCATTAGTGGGAGTATGCTTTCTTTAACCTTCCTTTTCTGGTTCACATAACTATAGAAGACTTTTTTGTTATTCTTTGCTTCTCTTGCCAAGTTCGGCTCCAGCTGCATCTTGGCCTTCCTGACCCCATCCCTACACAATGGGCAGTGTCTCTATACTCTTCTCAGATTACCTGTCCTGGCTTGCATTGCCTGTGCGGTTCCCTCCAGCAGTTCTCTACTCAGCCACATTGGGCTCTTCCCTTCCCTGCCTGATTACTGTTCAGCTGTTATTAACTCTGACACAAAATGGAGGTGAATGGGATGATTTCAGAGAAAAGATTATGGTCCCAGATTCTAATCTGTGCAACTGAATGAGGGTGGGGCAAAATTCAGGAGCTCTGGGGCAAGGACATCCTCTGCCATACTAATGCTACATAGAGACTCAAATATGTAGCATCCTGTAGTTTTGCCCCTAACACAGTTCACAGTTACCATGATCTGTTTTCCAAAACTTATGACTCATATCTTCTGTTTCCTTCCTTAGTAGAAGTGCATTGCCTGTTTGGATTTTACAGCGTGTTTTTAGCAAGATTCTTTTAACTCCCTCCTGAAAATTCAGCTAAAGTAAAGATTGCAATGATGTGGGTCTAACCTACTTTAAATAAAAAACTTAATTCAGTTTTTAATGCTTGTATGAACATTTATAACTCTTCATTTATTGAAGCACTTTTGCAAAAATAGTGCTTAATGCCTGCATTCTGGAAATAATTCTGCAATCATAAGCAAAAATGTCTTTAAAAAATCTTAATGCCAGTGAAAACACGAAGACTCCATTTCCTGTGTCATATAAATGTTTTCCCCTTGTTTGGAAAACACCATAAATACAAGGAATGTCTGTGCTAGCAGTCAGGGAAGGAATCTTTCCTATTTAACCAAAAAATTTTCTCATAAGACTTCTTAGCGAACGACCATATGCTAAGTAAATGTGTTCAAAGTGCTACATTTTGCTCATTGAAAACATGCATGTCATGATTCTTTTTTACACTAAGGATCCTTTACACCATGCCAAAAGCTTAACAGGTCTACAAGTAAGTATAAGCATGTGAGTGCTTTATTCACACAGTAAGGCTCTAGGAGTACGCTCCTGGAGTTGTTTCCTCTAAACAGTTTGGAGCCTAAGTCAATAAACATAAATATAAATATGTCTCATTTCACAACGACACAGGAAGTGTAGCTGAGAAGCATCTAAATGGAAAAAATATTTAATTAAAAAAATCATATCAAACACAAAGGACTCTCTTTCTTTTTCACTGCTTTTGGGAAATAACTTTCCAGTCATCAGAGATACTGATTCCTGACAGAGATCATTAGCAGTATCTGAAGTTGAATTGCACTGTGATTCCATTACTGGCAGAAAAATAATTTCAGCTATTTCTGAATTCAGTGACACTATTCTAACAGGACATTTAGGGAGATCACTCCTGAGTATAGCAGTTTATCAAGATGGTTTTAAACACTTAGTATTACAGATGTGCATATGGAATTATCTGGAATAATTGCAGGCAAAGTCTGTTCTCAACAACTAGTTGCAGTCAGTTATTTTCATCAAGTAAAACATTAAACAAGGCCATAAGACTTTTATGTCTAGGTAATTGCAATGTCTTTAAGTTTCATTCTGCCAGTCTACTGCAATGATTTAATTTAGGAAGTCGTTACACGCTACATCTTGCTGTCCAAGTCAGTATTTATGACATGTTTCCATACCGTAATATTCCCAGCTGGAAACAGGAGCCACAGCCATTCCACATTTGAATACGCCACTGCCAGATCCAAGTGCCAAAGAAGTTACGTACCCACCATAGGACTAGGGAGAAATCACAGACAGTTTAAAATTATTGGTGAAGTGTAATATTGTTTTCTGAATCAAACTCATATACATTAATACCAAAGTAAAGATTTTGCTTTGAATGCATGAAGGACAAGGCAACAAAACTTTTTAATTTTTTTAAAAAATGCATTTATGCGTGACTTCTTGTGAGAGAGATTAGACAATTTTATTGAATAATTCCTTTTTGTGCTACTTCTTCAATGCTTATCACAGGATACTGCTCTTATTATCACTTTGAATCACAGAAAATTAAGTTGGTAGGGTCCTTCAAGGTAATCTAGTGCAACCTCTATCTCAAAACAGGACTAACTGCAGATTTAAATAAGGCTGATCAGTCACACCCACATTACACAGCCTTTCTATGCCATCTGTTTCAACACTGATCACTGTCATCATAAAAATTTTTCCTAAAACCTGAACAAAACTTTCCTTGTGGCAACTTGTTTTCGTTGCCTTTTCAATATGCACTTCCAAGAAGAGTTACAGGTTTTTCCCTTCCTTAACAAACTACCTGGCTTTTGCTAATGATTGGCATATAGAACCAACCCCCCCATCAGTACTACTAGGATCAGCTATCCGAGAACTTGAGGTTGGAGCAATTCCTCCCTACTGCCTGCTGCTGTTCCTGTTATTTCCTGGCCTTATTCCTCAAACTGGGACTCAGCAAGGAAGAATAAATTCATAGCTGGAAGTTAGGTAATGTAGAAAGTAAGCCTGGAAATCAGAATAGATCTGTGCAACTGTGTGGGGTTAGTTGCTGAGAGAGGAAGTTATTGTAAATAAAAAGCATTTGGTTCTGCTGTCCACAGGATGTGGAACTGGGGTTAGAACATACTCATATAAGGTCTTCGGGAAATGATGGTTTACTGTTTACTTTGGAATTGAAGAAGGGAGAAAAATATGGGGTGTGTCATTCAGAATTTGGAAGGTCATCAGTAGCATATGAAAGAGTATGGGAAATAAATAAAACTATTAAATATTTTTTGTACAAATTAAATTATCCCCTCCCTCCTCTTGAGATTCCAGCATGAAATGACAGTGAGGGATATGCTAATGGGGACAATAGTTTGTACATTTTTTCCCAGCTCACTTGACACGGTCATTTGATATTTTTAAAAATAATTCCACATGGCTAAAAAGTAAGGGATTAGGATCAGACAGATAAATCTGTGCACTGTAACAGGCAGAGAAATGGAATTCAAACCCTGAATTGCTTTTAGTGGTTATTTAAGAGCTTTTGCCATCCAGAAGAGTTTGATAGGTTTGATAAGCTACATAGTTCGTGCATCCCTGCCAAGCTGCAGGCTGCAAGTAAACACTTTCCAGCTCCTTTCAAAGGTTATGGACCAGGAAATGGTATAATAAATTAAAAAAAAAGGAAAAAAAGACTGATAGGTTTGGCAGTACTGCTGTTATTTGATTATTATACCCACTACTGGGATGCAATGCTTTAGATGTGTGAATTATCTTAATTGGTTCTGTAAACACTGTGATGAAATAAAATATGATGTGATTAAAAATCTATTTTCATGTAGCCTCAACTTACTTAATGTCACTTTAGAATTACTCACTTGTAAGTGTCTGTGTCACTTAATTTCACCATATGGTACCCCATTTTATCCTGGTGTTATATCACTGTCTGACCCCAATAATTTAAATATTAGCTGGTAGAAGCTTTAGATTTTTAGCATCCCTGATCAGGTGCTGTCTATGATCAGGCAACTTATATAGTTACAGTTGAACTGAATATCACAAGATCCTTCCTCTAGTGTGTTTCTGGGCAAGCCTTATAATGAAACTGGGCCAACAAAAACAAACAAACAAACAAAACCAGAAAAAAAATTTAAAGAAAACAAACAGTGAGAAATCAGAAGAATCTTCCTGGCAAAGACCAGCAGTTAAGAACGAAATAAAAGTTCTTTTTTAATGATAATCAGAGAAAAATAAACACGTATGAAGAGAAAAACATTGGAAAATGTTAATGAGTGGTTAACATACTCATTTGTTCAGCAGGTTTTCTTTTAGTTTCTGCTGCCTATTACTGCTTGATAACTGATATTGATTTATTCAAAGGAGTCAGGGTGGCTAACATATCTAGACTCCAACCCCTTTTATCATTCCTTCCTAATCCATGAGGTCCTCAGGTGTTGCTTATCAGTTCATCCTCCTGCATAGTTTAATTCTGCTTTGCTTAAACAGCTGGATCTGGGTAGGAGGCACGGCTCCAGCTCTGTCTATACATTCTTGATCCAGCCATTCATAATGAATGTGAACAATTGAGTCAGATGTCCTGAACATCTTTACTAAGGGGTTGTGTGGAATTTGTACTGCCACTGAAGTTGGCTTTAGATCTCCCATAACACCACTAATAGGTCTTCATCTCATTTCCATTAATGGTCCTACTTTGAAGATGACAGCATAGGAAAAAGAACGTCAGCTATTCCAGTAATCTATTTTCCCTCTATTGGATTGCAGTGCTATCCTAAAATTTGTACTTGAGGTATGATACTCTCTTTCTCAGTGCTTAAGGATAGTGGAATCTGGACATTTAATAACAAGGGCTTGCAACACATTTGGCTATAAAATGTTTTGGGAATGTTACAAAGCAAAGTACACAAAAAATCAAAGATGAATACAGAGTGGCTAATTATTTGGAATGACTCCTATACTATTTAATTTTTCCGCTTCTTGGTGAAGCTGTCAGTGTTGTACACCCCTTAGGCCCACATTCATCCCTGCTGACAATGTCAAAGCCAGTCAAGTACACAGTGCTTCAGAATGATTCAACGATCACATCTTCTTATGAGAGATATTCCCAAGACTTTTCATATTATTCTAATCTCAGACAATATTTCAATACTTGAAATTTCACATTATGTCACCAAGTTCTTAAGTAAAAGTAAAGCAAATTAAATCATCTCAGTTTTGCTTAACTTCAAGTCCAAACAATGTATTAGATAGAAGTTTTTCAAAATTCCCTCTTGTGCTGCCAAAATCCCTTTTCTTGGGCTTGCACCGTTGCAATTGCTTGTATATAAGCACCAACAGGAAATATTCTCTTTGGCAATATTATCAAACACTGCTAGAAGAAACTTTATACAGATTTAGGAGAAGATGAGGAAAAATTAAAAAAATTATACTGCAGGATTATTTAAAGATCGACACAAAAATCTCAACCACTTACCCAGCCCCATATTGCTATTCGTTTTTCATCAATAAAACCCATTTCTATAAATTTCCTGTGGAAAAGAAAATCAAATAAATAAATTCATTATTACAAAAGATTGATAATACTATAACAAACTGGAAAAAAATATTTTCTTTCACTTTTTTTCCACACATCCCACCAATTTGAGCAAACTGAGAACCAGCATAGCATATGTGATTCCTACAAATCATCAATTATTCGATTAACAGATATTTCAGAGGAAAAGGAAGAATTTTTCTTGGAAGAATAAAAAGTGATGAAAATAATACTTTCTTCATGACAATTTTTCTTCTTGTGGATGAGAACTCTGCCCAGCTGGCTTCTTGGCAGAAAAGTTCTTCTTTCTTATAATCAGGATTCTAGTCTAGATTAAACATCATGCATTACACTCATGTGGTACATGTTCATATACATGTGTGTGTATGCATATGTGCAGACATACACTCACACACATTCAGAAAAAAACGTTGAAAAACTGTGCTCCTACTAATAGCCACATTTCATTTTGCAGAACTCTACCTTCCTACAGGCTGTTATAATTTCATTGTTTTAATGCCGAAGGTGATGGATTACCTTTAACATTCAGACTTTATCCTGCGAGATGCTCAATATACTCATTTTACAAGTTGATACTGTGGTCTCTCAAGAGGCACAGTATGAGCCTCTGAGATCAGAGATCAGAGATTCCCTGGAACAACAAGCTTTATTTTTTTATGTGCTTGCACATACGTCTACTACAATAAAAATAATAATAATTAAAAATAATAATGAGGAAAACATGTTCTAATGCTCCAAGTATGTAACGAGCTTGCAACGGATGAAAGATGGACCTTGTTTATGCACTCAGTAGTCAAACGAGTCAAACAGAATCATGAATATTATGTCTCCTACAAAAATCCTGCATCATAGTCTGAAGACTCTATTTCCGGACCTGCCTTAGCAACAGCAAATGAAAGAGGATGAGGCAAAAGACCACAAAGGTTTGAGAATGACAGAGTAACAGCATTGGGACAGATAAATTCCAGGACACATATTACTAGGACAAGCACGTGTGACTGACGACACCCAAAATGTCAAATACTCTCTGGGCGGGACAAAGTTAGAAGAGCCAAAAAATGATTCAGATCTGTTATATTGCTGTCTTGATCCATGGGGTTCCCCCTACAGTAAAAGACCCTCCAAGACCTTCCCAGTAGAGTATAGGATCATCTTTAAAAGTCATCTGTCTGAAACGATGTGCTAATCAGGAAGATGGAATGCAATGCATTTAGCTGAATAAAAATGTAGCCTAGGTGCTGACAGAAAACTGGGAAGTGTGAAGTCTGAGGTCATTTCTTCACAGCCAGTCTCAGCAGATTTTGCAACTGCAGAATCAGTTTAGGTTCCCTTTGTCTCTGACAAAGAAAATAAAATACTAGAATAGAAAAACCTAACATGATATACAGCTATTCTGTTTCAGCTATCACTGAACAGCATAATGGTGTGTTTATGTTGTTGAGGAGGAAATGAATTGTCACAGAGCAGAAAGAGGGAGGGACACGTACCCTCCTCACACACACTTGTAAATACAGGTGGTATTCTTAAACAGAGAAACCTGCACTTCTACACCCAATTTCTAGCTAAGGTACTCAGTGTCATGTCTGTTACTGGGGGAAACAGGATATTTACTGTTACACCTGTAAATCTATCCATGTTCTGTTGGACCAAATTCCATAAAAAAGGTTAGACTAAATGCCTTATTCCCATCTTCCGCTCATCTCTCTGGATTTCAAACTAACACTTCTTTAAATGCTCACTTTAGCAGTGCTACAGCATCTGTAAGTTTACAGGCAGCCTTTCTTTACAAAACCTCAGCTTTTACTTCCTCCTGAAACCTCTGTTTAGGGAATTATTTTCCCTTGGAACATTTTAAGTATTTCGATGCAAAGGAGCAACTGCTAGGAAACAACTACCAGAGGACCCCACACACCTCTTGTTGCTCACAACCATCCTAAAACAGCATGGAAGGCAAGTTTCTAACTAACCGACCTCTAGGGGGCTTCAGTTTTACTACAGCCTTCACATTTGACCTTTAGCTAATCACTGTGGTACATCACTATGGATCTTTGTCTAATCACTATGGTGACTGAGGCAGGTTTCCCTTACAGAGAAAACTTCAGAATAATGGATAAGACACTGACTTACCTCACCACGGACACCTGTATTTCCTTAGGCCTAGGATTGAAGCCTCTGATGACGCCATTATAAAATGGAAGTGGTGAGGTCCAAATGTGGAATTAGAACTATAAAGACTTACTATACCACACAAAACCTCACTGATGTCAAGCACCTCAGTAATATTTTATTTCTACAAGTCTTTTTGTTTTATTTCCTGGAGACTTCAGCTTTGCAGAAGAAAGACTGAGAAGTAGATTTAATATTTTTTTCACATTACTTTTTGTATATATGTAAATACAACAATTATACAAGGAGATAGTCTACTTACTTCACTGCTGAGATTTGGTCCTCAACTTCATAGACTCCTAGTCTTCGATATACTGCATGCAAAATCTTGTCACCTTGATAAGCTGTCCCTCTGCCATCCACTAGAGCAACAATAATTCCTTCTTTGCTTGCAAGATATGTTATCCAGCTAATGCTAAATGTTTCCTTTACATTCTGGCTGCATGGTCCTCCATACCTGAGGATGAAAATTCACACTTTTTCAACTCATATTGATAAATTTATAATGATTACCAGATAGTGGACTATTGTTGCTTTTTCTCCACAAGTATTGTGCTATATGGCTGTGGTTCAGACAGCTCAGTAGATAAACAGTTCAACTAACATTTTCACATATTTGAGAGATTTTGTAATCCAAAATCCATTTGAACCCTTCAGATCTTAGCTCAGACGAATCACATGCTTGTCCTAAGGGAAATCCGTGGAAGAGTCATTCCTCAAAGACTCAACTCAAGCCCTTTTTGGTGCTTTTCTGCATTTGATCTTCATGTGCAGTCAGCAAGGCCAAAAAACCCCAGGAGAAAAAAAGTACAGCTCCTGATACTTTATGGCCACTCCCAGACCCTCTTTGCTTCAGTAGGGAATATCATGTGCTGTTGGAGCTGAGGGCAGAACACACCCCACATAGCTGAGCAATACTGAAAGACACCCCTCAGGAGAATGGCCTAATGAAAATTACACATTTGACCTCAAGGACACGACTGACTTAATCGTCTACTCTAAACTTTATTCAAACATAATTAGCATTCTTAGAATCGTATAATCATATAATCATTTAAGTTAGTAAAGATCTTTAAGATCATCAAGTCCAACCATAAAATGTTGGACCTTTGGATCATCACTTGTTAATAAAAAACATTGTAAGGTTTATTATACCCACACAGCTCTCCTTTCTGCCTCTCATTTATTTTGCACCACTGCAATTTTTGTTCCCTTTCGTGATTGCAATAAATTACATTCATGTCAAATGGTCTTTAGAAGGAACATTTGATTGAAGAAACCAATCCATGTGGTTTAGGGGTGTTTGTTTTTTTCTTAAAAATTGGAGCAGGCTTTTGTGTTTTTCATATTAGCAAAGCTGAAATCAATAATTTCAGACTGCCTTATGATAAACAGAAGCAGCAATAGAGCTAAGAACTCAAAGTAATAGCCAACATTGTTATTATTTGTCTTTCTCTGTAGAACAAATCTTTGCCATGATAAGATTTATATTAAAAACCTCATTGACTTCCATTGGGTTGGATTTCTATTGAAAAATTTATTAAGAAATCCACCACAAAAACCAAAACAGAACTAAGTGGTTGTGCTTCATGAGATGTTGTGAATGTCCTAGGTTTTGTTAAATCATAAGCAGTATGTTTTCTAACAAAACAATATTCGAAGAAAGGAAGTCTTACATACACCTGAATAAGCAGAGGGTACTTCTTGGATCTGTCAAACTGCGGGGGTAGAAGCATTTTGTACCACAAAGCTAGAAAAGACATATTAAAATTATATAGTTAATGGATAAAATTATTCCTCCAAGCATAATCCAGTTTAGTGTAACAGTATAAGAAAATCAATCGACATAAACTACACAATGCATGAAATGTGAATCGCAGAACTGATGCAAGTAGTTGACCATATTGTGCTGCTGAAGAACAACTTTGAACAAATTTATTTTAATTTAGCTATGCATAAAATTACTTTACATAACTCTAGGTTCTCAGTCTTGCAGATGCCTAGAAAATACAACTAAGAATACAGTTGTTGCTAAGATTATGTGAAATGAGTTTTGGAAACTTCACATTGATTCATTACCATGCAATATTGTTTGTAAAGTCACTAGCGAAAACAATAGTGCGTGCAAGTGTAAAATACGAAGAGCAGTTTACATCACATTACCACCACACTACAATGTTTCTACTTGATAGTTAAACACTTTATAGTAGTATTAAATAATAATAATAGTAATAATAATAATAGTAATAATAATAATTGTGAAGCAGAGATGTATTTTTAATACTATTTTACTGAGAGATACCTTGAGGCACAGACAAGTTAGTTATTGTCAAACAGGGCAGAACTAGGCCTCCTCTTCACAATCTGACAGGCTAACATGTTTGTTCTACAGAAAGATGATGCTTACTGTAACAAAATGAAGGCAAAATATTAAAATAGTAGGAATAAAAAGTATAATAAAAATGTGCAATTCTTACTTATACCATCCACTTCAAGTTTATTAATTTCTTCTTTCGGCAGTTTGATCTCTTGCAAAGCAGACTGCAATTCACTATTGTCTTCCAATACTCTGAGCTCTAAATTAAAGAAATGCCTGAATCATTATTTAAATTATTGTTAATTACTCTTCAACAATTGAAAATCCTTCGTTTTGTGTTATTAGAACAAAAAGGAAATCTGTGAATTTTACAAGCTGAGTAATGAATTTAAGTCCGACATTTCTGGCTGGGCTTGATCACACAGCTAAAGAAAAGCAAGGCTGATATAATGGTGCACAAATATTTGTTAGTTTTTTATAGGTTGTACATTTTGCAATGCAAATTATTTCACATGTTTCCTGTGGGTGTTAGAGTCCTGTATGTTACAAAGAGACTTCTTTCTCCTGCAGAGCCCTCATCCCAGTTTTGTAATATGGTGGGAGTTGGAAATGTAAAATTCATCCCATCATGCAAAATACAATTCTACATCTCCTCCCTTGCTTCCCATAGTAACATCAGTTTAACCTACAAGACCCTTGGTGTGGTTAAGATGTTTGGGAATATCTTGTTTTTCAGCTAACATGGGAAATTCTGTTTCTTAAGGGGTTGTGGCAAACCCTTGGTTAACCCCTGTTTGGTATACTCCTACGCAAAGATACTAGACTTACCATATAACATTCTTTAGTAACATATTACTGCACACTTAGTGAACCAGTTTTGTTGCGGTTTTTTAAATCTAAAAAGTATTTAATTTTTTCTGTTTTACTTGCTTTAGATCCAATATACAGTTATACACATATATTTTACTGTGTAAAATTTAGTTAATTTACAGATGGACTGTAGTGCTATATATTGTGAAACCACTGGGCATACTTCTTATTTATGTGTTTTCCCATGAGTAGTGATGGATGAAGAGTATGGTACATAATGGAAATTTGTGACTTTCAGCTGCACTTTCAAAATGAAATAAACTTTTAAAGCTGCAGATTTTTTTTTTGTCGTTTTACCGTTTTTATATATTTTTTTGACATGACAAGCATTTCCTGTTTCTGGAAATGCTCCAAAAAGTACAAGAAGTACTTCTATCAGCATGTTTTGATCTAGATAGGGCTCAGTAAATGCCAGATATACAGCACTGGAATTTTTTCTTTCAAAGAACACTTGACAAGTTTTGCATATTCAAAGTGGGTTTTTATGGCTGAAAGTTCATCCTAACTTTGGATACTCACACAAACGCAGCTGAAACCTTTCAATTCTTTCCCCTCAAAACTACCAATGAATTGTAGGCATGCTGGAAGGAGCTTCCAAACTGATATATGTTAGCTTAACTGCATGCCTCCTACTAAAGTTCATGTGTAATATATTTTCAAAATGCTGCGAACTGCAATGAAAATGGATCTACCAAAAACAGCTTTGTAACACTGAAAAGATTAGGAAAGCAAGGGACTAAAGGAAAATTAATCCAAAATAGGTCATGAAAAAGTCAGAGAGAAGCTTGAATTTTCATGAAGAATAATAGCACAGCAGAGTGAGGCATCATGAAAACAGTGGTGAAGATCCAATAAATGAAACTGTTTTGTCCTGCAGAGAGGTTAAGAAATACATACTTGTAGTTGAGCATGTAGCTGCATTTCATGCAATTCATAATTTGGTAAGATATAGGGGGGCTTTGATACACCAAGACATAATAAATCATGGAAAACGGAGAGCTACGACACTGGACGGAATACTAAAAAGTCAATGCAATAGCTGTATTTAAAAATTTAAACCTATTTAAAGTTTCTGCAAATGAAATACCAGAAGAATACAGTGTTTTTATAGCACAATTGTAATAGACATGTTGACCGGTCTTTTTCCATCTGCAAACATTTTTGAGTGGTTAAAAACTAAGATATATCAACTCCTACTGGGGCCAGAATATTGTTATGTTGCAATTCATTGACTTCTACATGAATTATCATTGATTAATTTAGTTTAATAATATTGCAGCATCTGTCTTTCTCACTTTTTTTGTGTCTTCTGGTTAGACAACACCCAGTTAATAGTGGGTTATCAATATGGGCTGAACTGTAAGGACACTGGCATTAGAGCTGCCAATGCATTTCCACTGATTATTGGGGAAGGGGGAATGTGTAATCACTGAAGATTTTTACAGGACCACGGTAGTTTTCACAACATTTCAAGACTCAGGGATTTAAGAAGAAGAAGGATTTTTAGAGAAAAGCAAGGGGTAGAGAGATGAAAGTCTTTGCAGAGCAATTAATATTTTCATGGTTAGCAAATTCTTGCTTGATCTAGTTGGAAACATTCCTCACTTAAAGGCTACTTAAAGAATGAGGGCTCTGAATGTTTCTTGCTGATGTTCCCATTTTTTATCATTAATTACACCTTGGCTGAAGCAGTTTTGAACAAATCATTGGAGAGATCTTCTGCTCGTCCCTGACATCTCTACTGACGACTGATAAGCAAGTCAGTAATCCAAATTTTAATTAGTACTGTACAGTTGCTCAAATTGGAATAGTTTCCCAAATTCGCACTGGTCCCTTTTGTATAGGATAGGGGTGCTTCATGAAAAAAAAAGCAGAAAGTCTTGTATTCTTCCAAATGTGAAAAGGAATATTTTGAATCACAATAATGTTTTCTGCAAAGTTTGGTAGACAAAAAGCTGCTTATGTTCACTGCATCTATTGTGTGAAAATAGGAAGAACATCAGGAATGAAAATAAAGGCATCAGTGTGTCCATTGATATTTCCATTTTAGTAATCAATAAATCTAGAAAGACACTAGATATTTTGTTAATAAGATGAAAGGCTTTTTGATCACAACCCTAAATATAGTATTAGAGGATCTCTATAGTGATGATCAATGAGAAAAACAATTGTTCAGAAATAATAGGGCATTTGTAGTACCTCTATCACCATGGTTCTCAAAAAGAGTAGAAATGGGAATCCCAGGACCTGCCATAAGAATAATAAGACGGCAATTAATAGTTTGAAGATGTAATTTAGTCTTAACAGGTGTTAAAGACCTCAAGGTTGATACCCAAATCTGAATCTTCTCTGCTGTGTAACCCTAGTCTCTGCTGTATGAAATACATAAAGTACTGCGTGTACATAGGCTTGTATACATACAGAAATTGCTTAGCAAACATAACAGAGGTAACTTTAAATCTGATAACAAACTCTTCCTCCCTCGAGATGAAGTGACATCTAGTTAATACGGAGATATGATTACATAAGGCGAATGCAGAATTAACAATGTGAAACATTCTTCTGAGAACATGTCACATCTTGTTTATGAAGGTGAGTGGCTTTCATGTGGTGATGACCTTATAGACTATTTTGTGCAAGGATGATTGAAAGGTATTATTATTTTCTACATTTGCTTCTCTCCTCAATGGAAGGTATAAGAAACTGATCGGTCAGTGCAGAATCAAAACAGTAAACTTTATCTGAAATACGCAATAGGAAAAGTTTAGATATTTTTATTTCCTTTTTTAGACTGTGACATCGAAGTTTTTTGATTATAGCAATGTATGAAACCTCAGATCACTAAAACCACCAAACTTTTGACACAGCTAAGACTTCACCTTATACTTCTGTGTTACAAATGATCTCAATGATCACACATATTGATGAATTAAATTTTTCTTAAAAAAATGTTATTGGGTAGTAAATATCCAATATTTTGTGACTGATAAAGGTTTCAATAATTTGAATTGGGAAACACATTGTAGTAGTTTCTCATAGCTAACTTTGATCACATGAATTGGAAATCAGTGTGTGCTGCTGCAAGGAAAATCATGACTTTGAGAAGCCAGATCAGAATCTGGTTTGTGCCAAAGAATTTTCACAAATCTGATTTTAATTCCAAAAATCCCAAGATTTTTGTTGAAAAAGTAAAAAAAAAATACAGATTGAAAATATTTGTATTTTCTGAAACATTTTCCCAAGATTTTTGCACATGGAAAAGTTTATTTCTGGGAATCTCTCCTGGTTATTGTGAAATTTCTACGATTTGTCTAGCTATTGTTTGGGATAATCAGTACTCTCTGTGCCTCTGATAAATTTGAAAGAACTGTTTGCTCCCATGCTATACATACCATAACAGACCAAGGCATAATACTTGGAACGTTCACTGAACCTTGCTGTATAATACTGGCATCTCTCTTTCCTTAAATTGCAAGTAATGCATTGTTTTCTGATAGGTCCACTTCCAATACTGATTCTAGGAGAAAAATAAAATAAAGCAATATTTATTTTGCTGCAGCTAACTTCACATCTTTGCCTCACACCCTAGAACATAGGCACTGTAGTTTCAGAGCAGTTTTCAATTTTTATCCACTATTTTCCCAAGAGTATATTTAAACTTTAGATGGTATTTCTCCTCCCTTCTCAGATATAATCGAGGTCAAAATTTAGTTAAAAGAGCTTGTGAAATTACACTTTAAACATCTTGAAACTAAACTATTTTATTGACAAATCCAGACTTATCTTCTATAAACCTAGTATCATTATGATAATATGTTGATAACACTTACTTGTAAATATTTCTTCTTCCTGGATAGCCTTCAAATTCATTGCTTGAATAGAAACTGTAAATTCATTTATATGTTAATAAATAATCCATAAAGTCATGACCTATGAACGAGCATCAAGATGAAAAGCTGTATTGGAAGTTAACTTAGACTTTTTGAGATTCCTGCATGTGATGGAAGAGTTAGTTAAGATAATGTATCTTTCATCTTAATAAATCTTTGCTCAAACTCTGATTAGATGACTAATAAACCATATAAATAGGAGTTCTATCCTGACTCTCCGGAGCTAATCACTCCAATTATGTAAGCTGTATCTACTAGTAAGCTGAATGAGAGACCATAAAAAGAGAGAGACCATTGATGTAACTGCAAATTGTATGAGGGTTAACCAATACATAATAACTCAATGATTAAATACAAGTATTTCTAAACTAGTCTTTCAAGACAGGTGATTGAAAATAAACAGAAAAATGAGGGCAATTTTCAAAGAATCTCCCATAAGTAAACCAAATTTGCAAATCCACGCAGTGCTTTTACATAAAAATTTTTGCATGCATCCAGATACAAAACTAATTATACCTAGTTCTAACTTGATGAGTTAAAAATTACGTTCAAATGGTTGTGTTGCATTCAATGACAACACTCACAACCTGTTCTCTTCCTCATTATACTTACATTGCATCATTTGTTACTCTGAAAAGGTATATTGCTTCCCATTCTCCACCTGTAATTTGTATTGCATTCTCCTGTGAAGCAAGACATATAAATTACTGAATATTGTAGGATTATTTCAGGAACTTACAGTAGATCAATGTAGAACACATTGCTTGACTTACCACAGAGTCATTGATGTAGTGAATATGCTTATAACCATTTTTGTCACTAAAAATTTTGTAGTATGAACTGCTGTCTGAGGTAAAATATGGTGCAGAAACAAAGAACTGAAACAATGGAAGAAAAATGGTAGATGAGACGTATGTAAGAGTGTCCAAGCGGTTCAGAAGATTAAAGTACACACACTAAAAGCAACAAGACTATTTAATCAGTTCAGATGGGACAAAGTACTTTGTACAAGTGCTTATCTGTAAAATTCCACCATTTCTAACTTGTCATGTCAGGTTTCTTAAGCTGATAGTATAGATGCCTCAAGCGATCCACAAATGGAAGCTCTCTACTTATAAATGGAATAATTTGTTTATATTTGTCCGTCAAGGATAAGTTACTGCAACTGTTATTTCCAAAACATGAACACAGAAGAATGACCCAAGAGCACTTCAAACATTGCACCAAACACTCATGAGTGAGTGTGGCTTTTGAATAATACTAATTCAAGCTCGACTAGAACCTGTGACCACAATCTGAATTGTTCTGGAACCTGCTTCTAGTATTCCTAATGCTTGAAATCTGATACAGGCTAAACCAAGGATTTATGCATGTGTGCATTTTCTTTAGCTCTAATAAAAACCTGTCATCACAACCTCAGAGTAGTGGTGAAGGAAGAAAGAGATCAGGTAAAATAACTAATCCTTGTAAATGCGTAATCTTCACTTCAAATAAAAACACAACTCTTAAAGGACAGTGTACTGAAAATCGAAACTCTCAGTTAAGTCCACTGCAGGATATTCAGACACTGTGTAAGATCTCCCATATTGAATTCAGGTAACTTCACCTGACTGAGAAGTAAACAAGCAAGAATACCTATTCATTGTTAGAATATGCAATTGTAAATACTGATCTCATTCTCTTATGATTACCTTGCAAGTTTTACTGTGAGTTTCCAGAGACAAGTGTTATGTCTCTTCTGAGACAAAGGTTACTGGGTAGAGAAAATTCCTTTTGCTTAAAGGTAACTGCAGAGAAGTATCAACTACCCTTGTAAGTGGGAAGTCTTACCTTGAAAGTTCATCCCTAGCTGAAGATGTGCAGCACTTGTCTCTAAAACTCTGTTCTGAATGGACAGGTTTTATTCTTAAAATGCTATGGTATTATGACCAATCTTATTTCTTGCCTTAGTGACATCAGAGAATTTTACATCTATTATTTGCCTCCAGGATGCTACTAAGAATTACACTGCAGTACGAATCTACTTCTTTTGATGACTTCCCTCCCTTCAGTATAGTATCTAATCAGTTGGTCTAAGATTTGCAAAAGGATACAAAAAAAAGGGTTTAAAGGGTTTTTAACTCAGAAAGTAAGTAGCTGGATACTATGCCTAACACAGCATTAAAAGTGCTACAGTGCAACAGGTTTAAGCAGTAGTGTTGTATGACTCAGCACAGTGCTTCATGTTTCAAAACACTGCTATAAAGATGCAGAAAGCTGCAGATTTTCATTAAATCTGAACAGAGCACAGTAAGAAAACCTACTCCTCCTGCCCATCCTGTTTGACTCTCTTCTATGTGCTGTTGTTTCTGAAAAACAAAATCGAATGTATACTTTTTAAGAAGTTCAATGATTTATGGAGATTCAAAATCTTTGAATAAAAAAACCTGTAGTCACCTGTAAAACAGAATTTTAAAATATTTGTTATGAACATTCAGGGACTGGAAAGTTGTCTGAGGTAAAATTACTCTATCAATATCATGTTAGTTAAAATACTATTTTTAAACAGCTGTCATCAGTCATAAATCATATCTAAGGTAATTGCTTTAACCTTATGCAACATTTAACTAAAAGCAAGAATTAACAACTACTTAGACTCATGATCTTTTCAGTAAAATCACAAGTAAAATAATTTCAGGCATAATAATATTAAAATCAGTGTTAGATTCTCAGCTGGTTCATTTGACATATTTCCTTTCGTTTCAAAGCTGCAATGTTGATTTATAATAAAGGACTATGTGAACACAAGGTACAACTTTTAAATGTAAACCTTAAAACCTTAACAATCCAAATCAAATACTATAACTAAGTAAAGTACATAGAAGTCAAGAGTCTCCATACTTGGTGCTCGGCTTAGAAATAGTAAAGGGCCTGATTTTCAACACTTTTAAAAAATCTCTGTTTGGTACTTCACGAAGACTCCACTGAGCTATTAACTCAGAAGATGGATTTTATTTATTTTAAGATAAGAAATATGTTATGTATCACTTTATATCTGAATCCTAAATTTATTTTCCTTTCTTTAAATTAAGGCTCAGATATTGATGGCATAGTATATTAAGCATATGTCTAACTTCTCTCATATGAGTAGTACTATTGACTTCTATGGGATTTTTCTGCGAATTAAATACTTAAGCAATTTAATTAGAAAACTGTCATCTTTATAGGAAAACCCAATTTCACAAACACATGCCTTGGTTTTACTTACATGAATAGTTGCACTGAAGTCATATTGATTTCTGTGGTCTATTCACATGAGTAAGACTTGAACATGTGAACATTTTTGATGAATTGACAGTTTACGAACATCTTGTTCACATTTTGTTATTATTTTCACGAACATAAAGCCTAGCACATTTATTGTACATGAGAGTCTCAATTTAATATGAAAACAAGAGAACTATTTTTGCCAATGGAAACACAGAGATATAGTTTCTAACAGCAAATAGAGCTAATGCAGCACTCCCATCTGTTCACACTCCCTCAATTGGCCATTTGTGCAAACTTTAATGTGATAAAAGCATTGTATCACTGTATAAATATAGAATTATAGAAACATCAGTAGTGACTCCATAAATAAGGTTTCACGAAGAAATGCAATTATACAAGGATCATGAACATAGTCCTGCAAGATGTTAATTGTTCTGGTCTGGTTCCAGCAAAGCAATTAAGCACATGCTTAATTTTAAACACATAACTAGACCTACTGAAATAAAAACTGCTTAAATCTTAACTTTAAGCTTGTGTTAAAGTACTTCCGTGGACTGTGGTAGAATCTTACAACCCCTCATTTCTTTTTTTCCTTTACATTAAATAAATAGTTACTAAAATGCAAGTTACTTCAAGGCGAGATAGAGATTCAGTGTAAATGTAATTATACAGGGGAATAATTTCTTAGGAAACACATGAAATGCTACAGTAAATATGTATTTTGTCCTAATAATTCAGATATTTCTCTGTGGAAAACTACTTCAATGACAATGTTTTTGAAAGAAGAGGACCTTAACTTCCTTTTAAATTTGCAATGATTGTCATATTATAGAGGAATTAAGAATGATTTGCAGCTTGGAAAGGCTGTGTCAATAAACTCTGAATTTACAATTTATCAGTTTACAGAACACTTTTATAAGTATTCTTTCCTTTTATTTCCCATTAGTCTAAGGTTTCAGCCTAATGCCAGATTTTATAGGTGTTCTGTACCATAAGCTCTAAAACGAAGACATGCATACAGCATTGCTACTAAAAGACAGTAAATGAGGCTTCTGTACTAGAGTGACTGAAATTCAGAGTTATCCTTTCCTTCAAGATCTACATGAATTTATCAGCGTATAGTCTTCAAGATTTACAAGGTCTTTTAAAGAAATACCTTTCTCAGAAAGCCTTCTGTACATAAAATGTGTAACTATCTACATATAGGTATAGATAGCTAGGCCTTTTAAGCTACCCTTCTTCTCAACAGAGCATGTTTTTTTGTAATTTTATTTCTTATTGGTCCAATTAAAATTTTTTCACCCCTCCCTCAGCAAATAAAATACGGAAAAAGATAATCACTAGTAGGTAAAAGATGAAAGTGATCAAACACTGGGAAATACTATTACAGCAGGCACACAATTATTTTCTAAAAGAATTTAAGGCAAGATTAAATATACTTCTGCAAGTAAGTCAGAGCAAACTGTGCATGACCAGTGGGTATCAAAATAGCTATGTACTTGGGATTAGCAAATGCTAATTTCAGGAGGCTGAAATTTATATTTCCAAATTTATTACCTCTGGGCAGTCCCAAGTATTTGAATATTCTTTGAAGTCACAGATAGCCAAGACTGAAAAATTCTGGATTCTCTTTAGCCATTGCACACAGACGCGACTATCTGTTACCCAAGTAAGCCAAGCAAAATAGTGATCACTAAAAAATGAAAGAAAAAAATCAAAGAAAGGGTGGTTAAAAAAGAACAGGAATATAGAAGCATTGCTGCAGATGTATCCCCCCATATTGCTCCGTGGAAGACAGCAGCAAAGCTTCCATCAGGATTTTTTTTTGTTCTTTGTAACGATAGATCAAACGGCCAGACAGAACCAAAATTCATTTCTAGTCAGCTTCTGATCCATCTAGGAGATACACATGGCACCTCATTGTTAGAAAGAGAAAACAGAGGTTCAAGTATTTTGAAAAATAGACCTTTTTAAAGGAAAGAAGAAATATTTGAGGACACACTACCTGTGTGCTATGACTGCAGGAACTGGCACCTCCTTAGGGCCATATGCTCCAGGGTTACTCGTGTCAATAATAAATACTTTAACAGTAGGATTTTTAGCCCCAGCCTTCAAAGAAAATGCATCAGGTTACTCAAATCAGGCTCTACACAATTCAGATCAAGGAAAATTGCAACAATTTTGGCAGGAAAGTAGATAGGTTACAAACTATGTATTCAGTTGAGTATGATACAGCAAATATGGTTTTATGAGATCTGAGCAACACTACAGCAACAGCAATTTGCTTTACTTTGCATCATTTCATATACAAAGAAGAAAACCTTTTAAACAGTGTCTTTCTGCACAGAAAACATGCTGATGAGAACCAGTGTTCTGTTTGAAGTGTAGTTCTTTGCAGCACGCACTACACTTACTTTGGCATAAAACTCCAGGAGTATATTCACATGATTGCAAGTGCTCTTTGACATACTGGCTGTGAAATAAAATGTTTTTGGTCAAAGTGATTTTGTGCTACTTATCCACTGCATACATTATTAGTTTTTTAATTCTCCTCCATGTGTGGTCTAAACCATCCAGATTTACTTTAGAACTATAACCCAGCTGACAGGTGACTAACTTCTTAAGATATATCAACATGATCACTTGCAATCATATGAACATGACAAGAGTCAAGAGAGCTCTCTAATTCATTCTGAAGAAGTGCCAACCCCAAACCTTCTTGCCTTAGATCTATTACTTAAAAGTAGTTAAGATCCAAAGCCCCTTGAGATCAAAAAGCACTATGAAGTACGCAAATAAACTGAGGCTTCATAATCTTTATTTTTCAAAATAAAAAAGTCTCATAATCCATTTATTCTAAGTTTGTTTTCTTCCATTGTTAGTGTTTAAACGGATCTAACCACTGTAATATAAACATTTTTTAAGCAGTCAATTTTATCATTATCATAACTTATTTCTCCACAGAAGTATGTCAAAAGAATGAGAAAACATACCTTTGGGTATGGGATAATTATTTTTCTAGGATACTGGTTCTCACCAAAATACGAATATTCAATAACTGGTATATCAGAATCATTAAATTGCACATATGCTAAGTATCTTCCACTTGGAGACCACCACAGTGCATATTTTGTAGCTAGCATTTCCTCTGAGGAAAAAAATAATCATAATAGTTTATCATTGTAATCTATCTATCTTCTACTCTATTTTAGCATTCTACTCTTAGCACCCAAGAAATGTAAAAATAGCTGTACTAAAGAGATATAACCAAACATGTTGCAATACACCTCATTTCTGAAAGGCCTTAAGAACTATCAAAACAGGCACACAGATCCCATTTAACTCACTTGGATTTCAATATGTGCACATGTTTTTTAATTTTTTTTCCTGCACTGAAGTGCCAAATTTCCACCAAAATTAAAACTTCCATTACAGCTTAGTTCTGATACAGTTTCAGTAAGAAAAGACTCAGGATCTGGGTTACACACTATGAATACAAAATGCAGTGATTTTATTGCAAATAAAATATGGAAATAAAGTAATCCTTAGGGCTCAAAAGATAATTAATCATCATAGATAGTTTAGAATGGATTGTGAAAAAACGGTGATCTTGGCAAAGCATTTAACATGTTAATTGTCACCCTTTAAGATTTACTTACCTTCATAGACCCAATCAGGAATTCCATTAAATATTTCATTCTGTTTTCCATCACTAGTTAGTTTAATTGGTGCCTCTCTGGGACTTTGTTTCAAATAGATGTTATTCTGATATACATATACCTAAAGACAAGAAAATATTTTTTATGAGTACAGGCACCAATAACAGGGGTTAGAGTAAAAAATTCTGCAGTCAGTGCTCTTACATTATACCAACAAATAGACATATAGGAACTACACCAAAGGCCTTTGAAAATTCTGTGCGAGTAGTTATCTCTGTAAATAAATTATATGTTATAGGCCAAATTCGATGTTCAACTTTGTCAGAACGAATCCTTAAAAACTCTTTGGATTTCAATAAACTTCAGAGGATTCTGAAGCCAGCCTTGGTGTGGAAAATAATAAAAAAAAGTCTTTGAAATTCATTGAGATTGCCATGTTTTTTAAGAGATCCTCAAAGTGCTTTGTGATGCTTCCTTCTGGTTTCACCAGAAGACAAAAACAAATATACAACAACTAAAAAGAAAATAACTGAAGTTTCCTAAACCTGTCAAAAGGCCACGTGAGACGAGATAAAGAAAAAAAAGGTTTTACTCTGTCTGGGCTGGCTTGTTCCTTTTCTTGTAAATTAGTTACCAAAAAGACAGTTCTTGCAGTAAGTGCTTGCAGGCCTGGGGTATCCCTAAATTTCAATCAAATGAATGGACATGTAGTTAAGAAACCTACACCAGAAATATCAATTTCTTAGAAAAGCAGCCCTTTTGAAACTATAAGGATTTATTAACAACATCAGTGTAACATTTTAACTACTTTGTACTTTAAATTAAAAACAAAGCAACTCCTAAAACTCTCAGATACAATATAAGGACTATGTTAGGAAACTGTACAGACGGTTACTACTAGGAAGATAGGAAATTATCCTTGTTGAGTTCAGAATCTGTGATAAAGAAAGTAACAATATTTAATCTACTTGAGAGAACTAATACTTCTAGGATATGGAAAAAAATTCCTAAGAAATTGTCCATTGATATTTAGCCCACTCCCTGGGCATTTTTTGAAATTAGTATGGTGTTTTAATTTTTATTTCTTGCGTAAATATTTGGTCAATACTGATAAGTAGTTAAAAGACCACTAACTACTACTGGGCTGATGCTTTGGAACTAAGAATAAAAAAAAGTTATAAACATGTTGCTAAATGCAATAGGTCTATTTTAATTACTGAGAAACGCGTACTTGGCTATCACATAGCTATTAAATAAAAAAAATAAATAACATTTTATCCAGCAGCCATTTCCTAAAGTAAAAATTTTAGAAAAGATTTTAAATACTGCATCTCTAAATCTCCATAGTAAATGTAGATGTAAAAGGAAAATATACTGGTTTCCAGGCCTCAAAACTACATTTAACCCTATACACAATTATGTTGGTCAATTCTTGGTAAGAGACTGGCTGGTGAACTGAAACAAAATGTAGCTAAGAACATGGATTCTTCTGTTGAGACAAAGACAAGTTAAAATTGATCAAGTTAAAACAGTTTTGCCATTCTTGCTCACAACCAAGGTTAATATACACAGGCTTGTCATAAATATGACCCAACAAAATAATAACCAAAGGCAAATAAATGTCTTATAGCCACACAAAGCAAAATTACTCTAGTGCTTAGTTATCTTTACTGACCAATTTGTGTCCAACGGGTGACCAGGATATATACTGAATTTTATGTGGAAGCTGATTTTCTGTTACAAAACCACTAAAAAAAGGAGAGAAGTTGAGATAGCTTTTTGCGCACACTGCAAATGGATCATCAAACTCTAAATTCATATAAAATTTACAAAGAGCTGCGGTTTTTCAGCTTTTGTTTCTTGAGCAATTCAAAACTAAGGCAGGCAGTGAGACATGCAGTAATGTGATGGTGTATACCAGTGCTGGTAAAGGCTTGCAACTCAGCCCTTTGAAAACATATTCAACAGCCTAAGAAGCCAGCCTTATCTCAGTCTAAATACTGCACAAGCATCTACAGTCATTTGCTCTATCTGCAGTCTGCATTACAGTCTCAGCAAGTTATTGGGCAATGTGAACACAGCATATAGCATGCTGAAGGCAAGCATGACAGCAGCACTTACAACATTTGTTAAGGATTACGACCTCCATGCAGTACCTCTGTATTCACATTAGCATGCAGCAACCTTTTCTTGTCACCTTGAATGAAGATTTCCCCAAGAATGGAGTAGCAGCCCCTGTTGCTCAGAACTAAGAAGCATTTGGTCCTGCTGCTACTAATGGTACAGAAAAGTGACTGAGGAGGCAGATGTCCTCCTTCGAACTTGGGTGGAAAGAGGAGTGGTTTGGAGAAGATCTTGGGAAAAAGACTAAATTTGGAGGAACCCAAGATGAACTGCTGCAAGATCACTGTAATACTAAAGAATATGTGAGAATTTTAGGAAAGCTAAAGATTAGATCAACCCTAAAAAGGATGAATTAGACAACAGAAGGGCATGGAGACATCAGGTTAAGAGTGAAGTGGACTCAAGCAGCCAAGACAGGGTGCAAGAAAATTGTGCAAAGAAGAACAAAAGATGAGAATCTTGAGCAGTGAAAGTTTTACAGCATGAAATATAAACCAGTCTAGATACCTGAATGAGTAGATGAAAGGACTTTTTTTCAAGCAAACAAATAACCTTAAAGATCCAGGCCAAAGCAAAGCAGGGTGGTAGTTACATTACTACGGAGTTTTTCAGTGGAAATGCTTGAAAGCACATTGCTACAGAGTATTCACCACAGGTCTCTGTAAGAAATATCAGGCCTTACCCATATATGAGATCATAAATATGGTATGATGCTGTATAAGAGTATCTCCACAGCTGCAGAAATTAAGTAAGAAAATAATATTATTAACCTGGTTAAAGATAATCTGATTAAAAATAATCAACTGCCTTTTCAAATCCTGCCCCTTTCTCAAGAAAATACCAAGAAACATTGATCCATGGCAACCACAATCAATAAAATAACAAATGAAACCAAACATTTCATTAAGCAGTATATTTAAATAATTACCTTTGAATAATTGCTTTCCAGAGCTATGAAATATTTGTCTGATGACAACACATAATTTGAAGCATTAACTTGATTCTGAAAGATTAAGAAGTAGATTAGATTATAGTAAAAAACCCTTTAAATAAGGATTCAATGAGTCAGGTTTTAATCCACTCACTTTTAAACTGACAGCTAAAATGCAATTTTATTAATTGAAAAGGTACGTACCATTGTGCTGTTTGTCATGATGGTAGTTGGGTAGTTCATTTCAACATTGTAAAGAATAATATCACCCTCTGCAGACTGATGAAGATATTCATTATCTTTCAAAACAAGATCAAAGGGCTGTTACCTCACAAAGAAGATACTGTAGAACAGGTCTGTTCTAAGATTACACACTACACACAAAATCAGCTTGTTTACTTTATAATTAAATGCCAGATTTTATTTTTAATAACGTCTGATCAAGAATAACAGGGAGAGACCCATTAAAAGGTCAGCATCACAATATAAATGTTTTAAAGAAAACATTTGAGATCTTGGCTTATAATTTCACCAGAACATTCTCATTTGTTCAGATCTGCATGTAACAGCAGTACCATGGAACTGGCACTACATAAATGATACTGCTCTTACTCACACCAGCGAGAGTGAGGGACCTTCAATAAGAACGAAATTTAACTCTAGCTGTGCTCTACCATAGTTTGGTAGAGAATGCAGACTAGAATTTTAGTTTCTCATCATTATATTCAATGCTATAAACAGAGAGCAGTAGCTAAAGAGAGAATGAATTTAACAGTTTAAAAGCAACCTGAAACATGTATAAGGCATCCATTTTTAGGAAATTTGATCACCAATGAATCTTCTGAGCACACATCTGTGATACTTGTAACAGCATTTGTGGTGACCTCAGGCCCCTTAAGGAAGGGATATTCAATTTTAACTCCTTGCTTGAGCAGAAAAGTAGGCATATGGAATGTTGTAGGCATGACTACCTATGGCTTCTATGGCAGCTTTGTGACTGCTAAGGGGTAAGATAAATCTAATTAGGAAGGATACAAGGAGGGAAGGAGAGTATTAGGTTTAGGTGATACGGTTCCTAGATACTTCAGACAGAATTCTAACAAATAGTGACCTAATTTTTAAATTGTACAAGTGATGTCAACATATTTCAGATTGTTAATTGTAAAACTTAAACTGCTGCTAGCCGTGTCCTGGAAGTCTTCAGTTCTAAAACTGTGGGTTGAAGCTAACTTGGTCAGACTCCGTGTGAACAGCATGATGTATCTTGTCTCTAGCCAGAGAATAATAATTGCTTGAGGCATTGCATAGATAAGAGTGATAGTACTGTGTGTACTAGAATGTAATCTAGCTCAAGTCTTTTGTGGCTGTTGAAATTCAATGATAACAACATGATCATTTCAGACACAAAAACCATCTATATTGGCAGCAATCAACTTCATGTCTTTAACTTCTGCCTTCAGGAACTTGCTTAGAAACTCAACCTTATTTTCTAAGCAATGCATTAGAACTCATAAATTTCAGCAGCATCAGCGTTTCCTTAAAGGAGATAAAAACAGCTGAGCTCATTGCAGAGCTAGGTATTACTGGAAACAAAGAACAACAGGGCCTATAAGATAGGCTATCTCAATTATTACAAATGGTAAGTAAAAAAGTTCTCTGACAAACACAAAAAAAAGGAGATTGCTTAGGAAATGACTGACACATTGATATATTTCTTTCACTTGCTGCAATGGATATGACAGTAAAAGACACAAAACACTGAAGGCCTCTGTAAAATTATAGTTTGTATTTGATTCAAACATGTCTGTTGAAACATCAAATACCTGGAATTTCTAGAGTGACTGACAGAAAAGCAAATGTCAGCCCTAAGTTTTGACTAGCAGATTGTTTAATTCCATAGTTAGCACTCATTCACAGTAAAGCTGGAACAAAAATACATTTATTTGTGTAAACTACTCTGGAAATTCATATTAGAAAGGCTTATGTAAGTTCGAGAAAAGGTTTTACCTACCTGACACCCAATATGGAAAAAATGTTTTATATTGGAAGTTTCCATTCAAATAATCCTCCAATGTAAGAGCTCTGGGACCATCATCTGTGTTGACAACTAAGGAAAAGACAGAAAGTTTCTATAATGCAATGCTGTGAAATGGAACAAAAAAAAAAGGACAAAAAAAAAGAAGTAATTATGAGTCCAATATTTCCTTTGTTCTATATTTAGCACCAGGGAACAGGAAGGACAGGATAGTCCTGGAGGTATGCACAGAGTAGGCACAGCAGAAAGGACGGTTGTCTGTTCCTTTTCTGATAAGGTCCTTTAGACTCTGAAGGACTCACCTTCAGAACACCAAATTAGAAACTAGACAAACTAATTTATTTCACCCAGTCATTTATTCACTCAGACATATTTACTTGTAGAACCTATGAGTCCAAGAAAAGCATTTTCCACACAAAAGAAAAATCAGAGTTTTTTTTTAAGCATAGGGTTCATGAACCCTTGTGGACACAACTTTTTTTAACAGAGACCTGCACATATTCAGCAGAGACTCAAACAATAGGATGTGCATACAAATCCCTACTGCCAGATTTCATAAACGTCTCATCAATGAGTGTTATGTATAAGGCTTGCAAAATAATCACCATCGAGACAGACTTCTTATTAGCCACGAGAAAGAAATAGATGAAGGTATGGAGGTAAAAATGACGCTGAAAAGTAATGAATGAGTGAACCCAAACTTCAACATTTTACTAAATGTTGCAAAAGAAAATTAGCAATGATCCTGGAAAGAAGACAGATACTCTGATTTCTAGGCAGATAAGATGATAGTCACATAAAAATAATGGGTAAAATTGTGGCTGGTTTTGTGTCTCTATGTTTCTTCCCAGACCTAAAACACTAAACTAGGGCAGATTTTTAAAAACAAAATTTAAGGACAATCAATTTGATCAGAAGAGGGCAATGCTGAAAATTCTGGCTTGTTAAGTGCAAAGAAATGAAAAATTCCATTATAAAATTGTAATAAAAAGGCAAAACGAAAAAATATGCAGTTCATAAGAGAAGGAGCACTTAAAATATTTAATCCTCAACAGACACAGGAATATTTCTGATAAAGGCCAATTTTTAAAGTTCAGTACCATAATAATGGCAGCTCTTAAGTCTAGGCATTCTGTGATTTCTTTAAAACCAAGAGGGCTTTTGCCATGGTCTTCAGAGGCAGTGGGGATGTTACTCTGCAGCCTAGCAGGCCTCTGCTGCTTCCCCTCTTGGCTTCTTCAGAGCTCTCAGATGACAGCCAGATAATCAAGATGACTCATTGCCCTCAGGTTTCATATCATGCTCCATCACTTCCTCGTTACAGCTACCCTCTCTGTTAAGATCACACTGACTTCCTGGGAAATGTTTCTTCATATTCTCTTCTTTGGTACTTTGTAATGATAATACATGTTTTCTTCTGCTAAGTGACTATTACTTACTGTAGAATACACATGTCAGGTTGACTGTTGACACTAGCCTCGTCTGCACTAATGCAGAAGAAAGCTGTCATAAGAAATAAAATTGAATGCCAATCCACAGGCAAAAACTTAGCAGTATAAACTCTGAGTTAGCAATATGTCTAGAAAATAACCCCAAAAGTTCAATAAGAAGTTAATATCTCTTGCTAATACCATGACTGAATATTAGAGATCCTTGATACATTAATGATAAGCTTGGAAGATGGAAAACTCTTAAAAAAATGCATAGAAGGTTCTTCCAAAGAAGAATCCACTTTGAGTGATGATTACTTATCACTAGTTTTCAGTTTAAATTCTCTAAGTAAATATGCCTATTAGCAATAGAAATCCACTGTTAAGATCTGTTTCCATAGTTGTGTATATAGGAGTCTTAAATTTGCAGTCTTGATTGATACCTTAATCTGGTAAAATTTCCTGATTCCTTGTCTTAGCTTAAGATAATTTTTTTTGCTAAAAAGACCAACAACATCACAAACATCTCATCTCCAGACTAATTTTCACAGCTCTAATTTAAGCCTTCACTCTGTTAGCCGTCTCAGCCTTACATACTTAATATTCTGTGATAATTTATTATGACTGCTAATGATTTTCAAAATGTGTCTACTCCTATCCAAATTTCTACCATTGGACTACAAAAAATCTGTAAACAATTATTTCTTACTTGATTACTTATAATTTTGAGTGCTTGTTTCTAGGCAACAGATGATACATTTAAATACTTTAATTAACAGCAGCATCCTTAATTGTTTCCTATAATTGTTGCCTATTCTTTGTTCTTTAACTAAGACTGGTTCAATAATAGTACTTGAAATCTCTGCTTACAGAACAGACCCTAACAAGAAAAGTACTTTGCATGTCCGCAACACTACAGAGACATTGATTTGGATGGCTGTTGGTACGCTTAGTAAGTTCTTCCATTGTGTTTTGTTTTTTGTTGAAATAACGAAGATGAAGAAAGATGCTCACGGGCAAACCAGAAGCAAATAGCAGAGCCAGCCACAGAAATGAAAGCTGATGAAATTTCAGCTTTGCTTTTTCCCCTTCACCACCTCACTGTCTCAGTTTTAATTAATTTGCTTTAATTTACTGGGTGCAATGCTGTATTTTTCTATGCACTTAGTCAGTTATTTTGCTTTACAGTGTAACTTGCTTTACATAGTCCGTGATCATAATTACTCAGTCATGCATGTGAGTATATTTGACTTACTTGTGTAATGGTGGTGATAAAAGCCTGTAAGCATCTATTAATTTTCACTAGCTTTATGCAGATACCTGTTCAGTTAATTGTTGTGAGAGAGCTTAACAAAACACAGAAACCAGAACTTTCAATTATATTAAACTCAGATTAACTTTATGCCCACCAATCCATCACTGTGAAATTCCGTTTGTATTATAAGGATGATTTCCTTTCAAATACTAGAGGTGCTAAGACCAATACAACCCTTGCTTTACATTTCAAAACTCTGCTGGCTTATTCTACAACATGGCCCAATGTGCATTTACATAAATTGTCTCTACTCCTGCCAAATTAAATGCAGTGGTGTACATAATAATCAGAAAGTATTCTGGTTTCTGTATTTCTTTTGTTGTTTTTTTTTTTCTTTATTTCTTCTCTTTTAAGAAAAAATAAATGTAGCTCATATATGCATTTTATATGTATTTATATGTATTTACTACCTATGAATTTTAATATGTATTTTATTTAGCATCCACTGCTACGCAGCAAATAGATGACTTGCCAAAAGAAAATGGGTTAGCATCTTGGGACAACCAGCTTGCAGATGGTGTTATATATACTGCTTCTAGACTAGAATATCCATTCTCATCTCTGTGGGCTGATGCTGAAGAGCTAAACACAAGCTACTTCATCACGTACAGCCTGCCACTTGAGGAGACCACAGCCCAGTTCAACATCAGAAATTAATTCCAACACTCCTGATGCTACTTGAGAACTTCGGGTCTCAGCTTCACATTAGCTGAATCTGCTTTTCCATACCTGCATTACATTCAGTCATCTTTTGTGAGGTGTGTCACTTGCTTTCTCAGTGAACGTTATTTCAGAAACACCCTTTGGAATGAGAAGAAAAATGGAGTCTGAACAAGTCATGTCCAGCAGCATGATCCAGCTCTTGCTACTGGTAGGAATAAAAATCGTGTATTGAAAGCTAGAGCATTCTAGAATGAGAATGGTTTAGTTTACTACCAACTCTAATATCTGCTGCATGAGGGTCCAAGAAAGGAAAAAATTCTGTAACTACACACTGAGAAGGAATCATTATAATTCCTTTCAGTTATTAAAAATTAAGTTTTCAGAAAATATATTTATAAAGGAAAGCTAGTAAAAAAATTTGCCTTATATCATAGCTATCATACGTTATTTCTAAGCATAGACTCGGCGAGGTAAGATTGTCGTAATAACTTCTTTAAATTAGTCCTAAATCAGAGCATTTATTCTGCCAGCATGTGAAAACACAAAGAAAATTAATAGAGCATGTTTTGGGTAAGCACTTCACGGTGCTTTAAGAATTTAGGTGATAGAAGAGTTTCTTCGAAGCACTAGTCAGATATGGAAAGAAAAGGCCTACCCAACCCCACAGTTCTAAGAGTATAGTCAAAGACACCAAATGCACAAGTATAGTAGATGGATTCTGTTAAGGGAATATAAACTAATGAAGCAGTTTTTGAAAACTTACTTATGAAGATTTTAGCCTTAATTCCTACCACTTTTTATACAATCTAAAGTGTCGAATAGAAGAAGTATGAATTAGTCTAATCCATTTTAAGATCGTACTTTATTACTCTGTCCTAATAAACTTATTATATTTCTCTGCCACCAGTGCACAGATCACTGTAGCTATGTTTACACTAGTACTTGGATCTGAGCCTGAACTCATAGCTAGGACCATACCATCAGATTTTAGTGGAAGTACACTCTCACAGTAATCCATTGATTTTAAATTACAAGAAACATCAGCAACAGCTCAAAGTTTATAATTTCTAATCCTCACTTACAAGTTTTGATAGATGTTCAAGAATATGAGAATTTCTTTTTAAATCTATCTCTGCTTTAAGTCAAATATCCAAGCATCCATCCCAATTAGAAAGCAGCAACTAAAACCACCATCTCCAGTTGAATTCAGTGCCAGCAACTGAATTCCAGACTGGAAGTCTTTTTCTTCCACTCTACAGTGATTGAAGCCACCCTGTTTGTCTTTACATCGGAACACAGGGAGGCATTTATTGAATCAGAAAATGGATTTGCCTGGGGTGTAGTAAAGAATACCACAATACCTAAGAAACTGGCTGCTTATCACTTCCAGGCTGAGAAGTATGCTCTATGACCTGATCTGCGACATCAGAGAAGCAAGGTCTTGGTCTCAGGCCTAGATCAAATGTACAATCGGAACAGTAACAGCAGAATTATGGATATTCATTAAAAATAGCAGAAGAAAAGATTAACTGGAGCCTAAGCAACACATACAGTGAATTTTACCTCTGCCTGTCATTCCACTATTGCTTTTCAATCACAGACAGGTATTTTCTTGTTTATGCTACAGAAGAACGGGACTAGCTACATTCAGTGTACAAGTGAAAAGAAGCTTTCTGAATCATTTAGAGTTGGGTTATCAAAGCTGGGTTATCATAGTAAGGTAAACCACACAGCACACTCCTAACTCAAAGAAATGTCAGAAAGCTGTCACTAATTTCTTAGGCATAGATGCCATTCACTATATTGAGACTGTTCCCCTTGCTCTTTTTAGCCCCACGGAAATTGTGTTATAACCACAACTATTTCCCCCTTACTATGCTCTTCAAACAGAAAATTATTTTCCAGTATATTTTTTGAGAATTTTTCACATATTTATACTCTTCCGTGTGTAAACCAAAACCAGCTGTCACATTTTGAGAAGTCTGAACACCAGGAAATCACTAGACACTTAGCAGACAAAAGCAGAATTAAATATTTCTTCCATTTCTTTCAGAATTACACAGACATTCCTCTTTGCTGATTCCTTAAGCAGGATTTTAGTTTGTCTGTGTCTATCCATTTCTCATATGCAATTAGTTGTCTTTCTAGATTGTCACGTCCCTCCAGTTAAACAGTAGTAAAGGTGGAATGTACACACAAAATTTAATTCCACCTCTGTTACTATTTCTTGTCTGTTTTCGGCTTGCAAAATTTGTAACTGCAAAATTAATTTACATTTCTTCCTTTTACAACTGATCAATAGACTCCTACAAATTAAAAAAGTTCTAGGCATTAAATAGATAACTGCAGCACTTGCAGTCCCCCCTGAGGATAAGAAGCCATAATTAGACACATTCAACATAATGTGTTGTATTTAATTGTGTATTCCACAATTGTCTAAAATGCTCCTTTAAAAGCATTCTGTAAAGTAAGATAAATTCTTTATCATCCTACTGGATCTAAATGTAATGTCTGACATGCTAGTTACCAAAAAACTACAGAGATTAAAAGAGTTCTTCTCAGGTACTGAAGAGATTCAGAGTAAGACCAACGAGCTCTCATGACAACTTGAGAAGGGAAAAATACATTCACTTCCTCCTACAGAACTTTCCATCATCTTTATTATCTTCTTCATGTTGCCCAACCAATCCTTGGTCTCCAGCCTCTTTGTTTCCTCACTGTCCTTATTTTAAATGTAAATCTCTTAAAAATATTCTGCCCTGTCTTAATTTGTAGACTTGGTAGGACTAAGTCTGACTTGATATCATACATTTGTCTGTTACTAGTAATGAAAGCTCAAATTTGACCACGCTTAAGCTAGTCAAAAAATCTGGCACCCCATCATTGGCAGTAAAAGTCCGACCTATCACTCTGAGGTAGTGCCTCTTCCCAGCACTGCCTCCCATCTTGGTATAATCTAACCTCATATTCAGATGCTGCATAATAATAGTAACCCTAAGTGCTTCAGGTCTCAAACAATTCCCTCAATGAAAAAACCCATGATAACCATATTCCACAGAAATATCAGGTAGGAGAGAGATTTCACCTTTCACAAAACCAGGACTTAATCTTCACAAGCCTTTAACAGATGATAGCTGATTTTATAGTATTAAGCTGTAAATGCAAAACTCCTTTCTTCATCTCAGCCACCCTGCCAAGACTTGAACAAAGAATAATAATAATAATAAAAAAAACCTTTAAACAGATACTGCTACTGGAATATAGGCTTTTTGTTACTCTTTTAACTATTCCAGAGGCTTTAAATTAATGGCCTATAGTGAAGGGGACAATAAATACTTATATTGCCCTTACTACATCTCTCACAGAAAAAAATTACCCTCAAGTCAGTGCCACTCGGCCTCTAAATTTCAAACCACACTCACTTCAAACTTTAGCCGAGGTATCAGCAGGCCACACTGAGTTTATTTACCTACAGCTGGCATAGTTCTAAAGCAAAGTATGTATCCCTGTTTTACACAACGCTGACTTAAATTTTCAAATACAGTCTTAAATATGTTCACAAACAGTTCATCATACCCTGCCTACAACAAAGTCTGTAACTTGTAATTGTATAAACAACTCCTGTAATTACTATACAACCATGTAAAACCAAATACAAGTTCACCAAGCTAAAGGAAATTACTAACTATGTGAGTCTCCTATCCCCTAACACACACACACACAAATAATATGAGATCTGAGAATTAGTTTTGCAGTCCTGTCTAAGAATACTACATATCATGCACAATAAAGTTAATTCAGGTGCTTTTCACTTCAAAGCGTTCCTTGTTTAAACATCTGTTGGCATTTCAATCATACCTTCAGGATATTTCAACTGTAACTACATTTCTATAAAGTGATAAAGCCATAACAATTCTGACAGGATAATCCTAAAGATGATTTGACAAACTTTTGTTAACTTTAGGAGTCATAGTAGCTAAAGATATTGTATTTTGCACTACATTAGTTTACAAATGCCTTACCTCTTGACGGAAGCAGTATAATACATGTAAGTAATAAGGAAAACAAAAGGCATATAACCAAGCCAAATATGATTTTTAGCCGGATCTGCAGGACAGAAACAAACAATAATTATATTTCTAATATTGCCTGCAGCACATTTCTATGGTGTCTAAATAATTAAATCCTCCCACTCTCGCGAACTGCTGTAATCTGTCCCAGCAACAAGCAAAAATGTCCCTGCAGTACATTTGAAAAGACTTCCCTTTCCTTTTTCTTTAAAACAAATACTTTCACATCAGAGCCTGGCCTTGTGCAATAGCTGACAGTTTAAAACAACAGATGTAAATGTTACCAAAAGCTGAATTCCGCAGCATACAGACCTTCATTCTCCTGCTGTATTCTAAAAGAATGTAAATTCTCTCTTCTGGGTGTTGGTCAGTGGATCTGGGAGAGGAGTTTGAAAAGGCAGTGTCTGTTTTCACAGTTGGAGGCCAAACCTCTGGCAGACTTTTTTTTCCTACATACTTTTGAAAGCTGTGCCAAATTCCAAAGGGTTTCCATAAAATTAGAACCACGCTTTCGGGGAAGTTCTTGGACCAGAAATGGGCAGTGGGTGGCTATGGAGGTGGTGATTATATACTTCCCACGAATGTGAGCTGTAACCAACATCTGCTTACATGAACTTAACGGATTTATGACTCAACAGTAACTTGGTATATACTGTTTTTCTCTGAAAATAATCTACTGTATATTTTGGCAATCCTCATATTCTCAGGACACAGTCATGACCTTACTTCTGCTCTCTACGGAGAAATCAAAAGAAAATCCAATAGCTTTATTGTTTATATATAATTCATGTATGTTTACTTTCTGAAATAATAAACGATGGTGTAAGAAGGCAAAACAAGAAGCAGAAACAGATATTGTTTAATGTCTTCCACATGTGAGGAGAATTGCTTTTTTTTTTTTTTTTTCAGAAAACTATAAACTTCTATAGTCTCTGTAGGAGAACTTAGAGCAGGAAACATTGCCCGGTGCACATTCTGAAATAGCATTTAAATCGCCAACTGAAAGTATTTTATTTAGCTCACTGAAATGAGGTCAACTGAAAACTGGGAAAACTTCTCTTGAGACGGCAGTGTCAAGTTACACAAGAGATCCCTCAGCAGCGAGAAGAAACCCTCGAAAAGGGAAGCAGGAGCATGCCGTGCGCCTTGGCCCGACTGTGCCCAAGCGCTCTCACGGCCGCTCTGCCCCAAGAGCCGCTCCGCGCAGCGAGGGCCTGCGGGGCCGTGCGCGGGCAGGCGGCTCCCGCGCCGGCATCGCCGCTACCGGGGCGGGGGAATAACGAGCGGGACGGGAGGAATAATTGAGGGCAGGGGGTGGGGTGGGGAATAACAGTCGGGCTGAGGGGGGAAATAACGACCGGGAAGGTAGGAACAATAGCCGGGCACGGGGAGGGTATCGGTCCGGCCGGGGGGGAGGAGGGGGGCGATAACAACCGAGACGGGGGGGGAATAACGCCAGACGAGGTGGGGAAGGAGGCGGGGAGGCGGAATAACGACCGGGGGAAGAGTGGCCGGAGAGGAGCAGGCACGCTGCCCCCTGGTGGCCGCGCGCCCCGCAATCCGCGCTGAGAGGAGACCGAAACTTTCAGAAGCAGCCCCACTTTCTGGGGTGGAAGAGCCGTTTAAGCTGCTGCTGCCCAGCTCGGGTGCCTCAGGAGCGCTCTGCGCTGTTATCCCTTTTGTGTTTTGTTGCTCTTTGCTCTTTCCCAGTGCCCCCCATACTTTTGGGCTCTCCAGCATCATTCAGTGGGGTTGAATGCTCTTCTGTGTATCTCTACACACCCTGCAAAATCCATAACTGCTTCCAAGGCCAGGTTGGATGGGGTCTCGAACAGCCTGGTATAGTGGGAGGTGTCCCTGCCCATGACAAGAGGGGCTGGAACTGGATGGGCTTTAAGGTCCTTTCCAGTTTTTAAGGTCCTTTCCAACCCAAACCATTCTATGATTCTATTCCAGGTCTCAGAAGGATTATCTCAAAAACCGAAACCTTTCCAGTGCTCCTTTCACAGAATCAGTAAATCATTCTTTCAAATAATTATCCTGAGCATGAGACTGGATCAGGCATTTCAGATGTGCTTTTTAAGCAAAAACCCCCAAACAGCGGTCTTGCACCCTTTATAGTGTTCATCCAGACACCGTGCTGGGAGGAAACACCATCCAAGGGCCTTTGCAGAGCGTTCTGCCCTGCAGCCATGGGTTCAGGCTCTGCAATATATACAGAAAGGCACCAAGGATGGCAGCAGCTGAACTGAGCTACAGAACAAAGTCTATCATCCACTTAAAGCCTGTAATTTTCCTGCCGTTCACCCTGTGCCCATGTCAGAGGAGGCAGTAGTGCCTAGTGGGGTACCTTCCTCTGTTTGGTCTCCATAGCCTGCGCGGGATGGCCAGGCCCGGCCATAGCCGCAGACCTGGCTCAGCTTCCTTCTTGCTGTGACTGTAGTCCGTGTGCTAAATGTCAACTGCCAAAGATGGCCACAAAATGGCAGAATATTCACTGGGTTTGACATGAAACTTAGAGACTGGTGACTGGAAGTTGCAGGTTGAGCTCAGGCCTTGTTGATTTTGCACATGAAGTCTGCTGAATCTTTCTCCCTGCACCAGTCTTGTAACTCTCTCCTGTGCTTAACACCAAAAAGGAAAAATAAGAGGTTCAGGAAAGGAATCCAGACTGGTGGTGCCTCTATGTGAAAGTCAGGCACAGGGACTATGATTTTTCAGGAGGTTTACAAGGACCGAGTACCCAAATCTTACTGAAATTCATAGCAGCTGGGTGCATCACCTCCTCTGGCTTCTTTGAAAACTGAAAATGAAGTAGTTGAGAGAGATTTCCTGTCACATCAAACTGTCAGGCAGAACTTGGGCTAATGTTTTACAGATGAAAAAAACCTCAATGTATTGCCACCAAAGGGAGTTAAGTTACCACCGTAGCCTAATAATATGAGCTGGAATTTAGACCCCAACCTTGGTGAGGCAGCAGCTGATCTGGGAAGTGTTCTGGCAACATTCCTCACATTAAGTCTTGGTAGGGGGATTTTTGAAAAGAGATTACAATTAATTGTCTGGAAAAAAACAGAGATATGAAGCATCTTATTTTTCCATAAAATCAGTTCTCCTCTTCCCCCAGTTCTTGTCACAAAGTAAAGAATAATTTATAAAAGGTAAACTTTCTGAATAAGATCAATTCTGTTGATACAAACCATGCAGGAAAAAAACAGCTGAGAAGGCTAAAATACATTGTTCTTGATGCAGTGTATATGAAGAGCAGAATTGAGGTCAAAACCAATAGTTTCCTAACAAGATAAAACCACAGCTACTCAAAATTACCAAGGCAGAAAAGGATAGGGAAAAAAATCTTTCGTCGCAATGTAACTCATGCTTCTTATTCGTATTTCCAAATTGTTGCTTATTTCCTAGCATTCTGTGGTTAATGCCATATTTATTTTCAATAACAGTTCAGAGAAATCGATCTTTTTCCTACGAACACTGGTTATTTCTGACAACCATAACATCACAAAATTGAAAATGCAGGTTTTGATCATGCTCGTTTTCGTTTCCAAATATGCAGCTTCCTCAAATGAAAGCATATTTAGAGAATGCCTCAAAGGAAATGATTCAAACTCATATGATCTAAAAGACTTTAGAAAATGACCATATGCTGCATAGCATGTTTTTTTTCTAATTTGGAAGTTTAATTACTTAGGCATGTGCTGTATTAAGATTCACAAAGGTTGCAGCATTAGAAGCCAAACAAAATTTACCTGGCAGGGAATGGCTTTTACAAGCTTTGTAAATCTACTGCTCCTAACACCTGAACTCCTTTCTCTGGACTGTTTTGTACCAATACCAATAAAGAAGCAAACAATTCTTCCAACAGCCAAAGCTCTTCCTAACTCCTGCAACATTAGAATGTAAGATAGAAATAAAAGTGTAAAGAAGCTAGAAAGAGGGTGAATCAGTTGGTGAAATGGACAAATTATGGAACAGAAAACATATTTAAATTGTACAGCAACTATCCCTATCAAGCCAGTTATGCAACTACTCTAAGGTTACTAAAATATTTACGTTTCCCAGATGAGGAAATGCAGAAGTAGGCTGTGCATGATATCAGACCGAAAGTAGACAGAATAATGAAAATGCAACTGAAGCTGAACCTGTTCTTAAGTAGCCACACACATAGCTAGACAAATCCCCAGTGACTAATAGCTTTTCTTCTTTCCACATTTGTGAAGAAATAAAAGCTGTAAGTAGAAAATACCGATCAGGATTTGTCACACTCCCTGGAGGACTGAGGTTCATAAAGGCAATAAATGCAGAAGTGACTAGCTGATAAAATATGGCAATTTAGCTTGTTTTTTACAATTTCACACTTCCTGGATGAACAATATAGGCACGTTTTACAGCCCCATTCAGAGACAATAACTTGAATTGGAAATTCCTTATCCTACAGCCAGCAGGATTCATTTGAGGTTCATTACACATTATGCTGAAGTGAGATTGTGCAAACAGTCTTTAAGGTTTGCTGACAATGCGGCTGAGTCACGCTAGGAACTGGGAGTATAACAGCAGCACACAGGTGAACCACAAGAAGCCCAGGCATGCTTGTGATGCAGCCCCGTGGAACTCAACTACAAAGGGAAGTATCAAAAGCTCAAATTTCCGAAAATCTACTCAGCATGGAAAACTATTAGATTGAGGAACCATTAGCAATCTAGTAATGACAGCATCTTTATACCAGGGTTTTAAACTTCTTTAAATTACTTCGAACACTTGGAAATGCTATGTACAGTGTATTACGTTACATTTATACAACTATAACAACTCATTAATACAGAAATCCAGAGATGATCTGGATGATGATTATTTGCCAAGAGACTACTCTAATAAATTTTTACTGTATTTCATAGCATCTTATCAGATACTGAGCACATAAACAAATTACATCTTAAATTACAATTGTGTGATATATCATTCTCCAACATTTTAAAATAGCTTCTCAGATCAACGTGAAAAAGTGTAAATTTGTCCTGCATTTAATGCTAAATCAGCAGATTATAGAAGTAGGCAACAACTTCAGTATTAAGCAAAATACTACAATAAAAGAAAGAGATAAATAAGTTTCTAAGAACAATAGATGAGGGGAATAGTTTAATATTTTTAACTAATGAAGTATCTGCTACTTAATAAAGAAACCGGTGAAGATGTCACATTTTTTCTGCACAATACATATAGGTACAAATAGCATTATATAGACATACCTAAATATAAGACACATAAATGGTTTATCCTCCCTATCTCCGAGTGGCCTTTCCTGCTTTAGTTGTATCATTCAGAAATACCCATTTTATTGATGTGTCTTAAAACATCTTTACATATATAATCTCTTAACTCTCAATATGCCTAATATTTTACAGCTCTAAGATAGTAGTTTATTGGTATAAATCACTGTTGTGGAATAATTTAAATCTATAAATAAACTACAATTTCTGTAGTTTAATCATATTCTAATCTACAAGACTGCTACAGTGAAAACTCATCAGTGTGCATATTTATTTCATAACGTTATAAGTTTATAAGTAAGTAGCTAATCCCAAAATGGCCTGTATCATTTCAGTGATATCTGGAATGTGCTGCTTTTCTCAGTCAGAAATTAGACTTTTTCCCTTCCTGATGCAAAACTGAAATCAAATCTGATTTAAAAAAATGTGCATGGCATTTATATTCCTTTTAAAAAAATGTAGAGCAATTACACATCTAACCATAATAAGATTCTTTTTTTTGTTCAGATAGACTTCTCAACTATGATGTAATGTAGAGAATTTACCTGGGGCTACTTTAGTGTTTCCATGTCCATGCCAGTGAATGTACTACTTTATCCTGAATTGGAAAAGTTGACTATTATAACAACAAACAGACCTTCTTTCTGCTCTTCAATATCTTACTTGCAAATAGGGAGGAAAAAAAGAGAATACAGAGACACATTACGCTATTTTTACAGTCAGAATACGACTATGCTTTAAATTTCTAGGGTGAAACCACGGTATTATTATTGTCAAAATACTTACAATGAAAGAGAATAAACAGTATCCCTGTGGGCAAAGGTTAATCATTATAGTTATTTATTGAAAATACCCATACCTCATTATGTAGCCAGTTTAATAATCCTATGAAACAAACACACAGAAAGTCACCTGCATTGTGCTTTTTGGACATCAAAATAATCAATTTCATGTCACGTTAAGGGCTTGATTTTTTGAAATGTCTTTTAATGGAAACAATTGTCTGTCAAGATGTATGAGTTTACAGCTAAAGACGACAGGGGAACAAAGTAATGCAAACACCCATGAAGGAACAACGATTCAGAAATAACACTCAGCTACTCTGTTCTCTTTATGTGGCTCCTCTTTTGAGACACTTTATCTTCAGAAGGGCTATAGCAGGAAGAAAAACAGTAATCACCATGGCAAGTCTCAAGATGTTTGTCCTGTGTTCTGTGCTTGATGACAGGTGACCTAACACACTTTTGACAGTATTGTCACCCCATGACGGGCTGCAGTGAGTAGAGACGGGAATTTGTTCCATGGACTGCAATGTATTTGGTCATCTTCTTTGTCCCAGGGTACCACTTCAAATCTGAGTGCAGACAGTAGCCATGTGAGTTTGTTCTTCTCCTTGCTTGGGTCCTCTTCAAGACAGCATCTTCAGGCCCAGGAGCTCTCACAGTGTTTATGATGAAGCATTCTCTATAGGACATGGAGCTGCTAATGAGCAGTCATAAAAAACTTGAAAAGGGCTTTAATTTTAATTTTAAGTCCTTAATCTTCATCACTTGAAAGACAATGAGCTGCATAATCAAAACTAGGGAATGTGACAGGCAGTTCTCCCCATTTCTTAAAAATTTGCTTTGTTGTTTTCTTGTCTTCAAGCACAACCACAAAATTTCTAATCTTTAGACAAGGCAAGTCAAGACATCGGTGAACCATCATATTTCCCCAAGCCTGCAAGTATAACAAAATTACATTTCAGATAAAGTAGACAATATCATTAGACAGAAATAAATATAGACAACAACAACATGAAAATATGAAAATAAGTTGTTCCTCACTTGTCCACAATCTTTACAGATAAGTTCCCCATTTGTCTGGTAATCAGCATGCTTATCTTGCAGTGTCTTATTTTCTCTTGCATGATAAAGACTTTTGAAAAACAGTTAAGACCGCATGTATCAGAATACGCTGGTCAGTGCTACCTACAGAGTTAAACACACAGTGACTACAGCTGCTGAAATCAGATAGGAAACCTAAAAGGTCACCAGTTCTCTGACTGTTATGCACATTCAGGAGCTGCTGAAAATGCAAGGTCATACTTCATGCTCCTAAGTAACACTGAAATAGTGTACCCCATGCCTCCTTTCATAGCATTTCAGGAGCTGCATCCTCCCTCATGCCTCTTAAAAGTAGGAGCAGCAGGCTCTCTGTTATAAAAGAGATAGATCAAGCTTGTTTTTTTTCCAGGTGCCATGGATCTGTCAAAGAAATGATACCTGAAAGTTAGAGGTTTTCTTTCTATTCCCTGTAGTCCAACCTTACCCCTTAACAGATTCATTTGGTTCTAACTATCCAGAGCTGCAGTGTATATGCACATTCTTACATCGTTTAGTTTAGGGAATACTTGATTTTGAGAGTTAGGATTAGCCTGTTCAGCGGGGCTATAAGAATTATTACCTCACAGTTTGAATTGACAACAATAAAAACGGCACAATGGTCCTTACCACACCACACAACAATTTTTCCTGGTTTTGTAATGGAAAACGTGTACTGCTCCTTACAGTGTCCCCACAAAGCATCTTTTTCCACTTAACACAGACAGATAAAGAATTGGTGAATACCACATACTGTTTCCGGGATTAGCACAGCATTTTGCAAAGCATAAATTGTTTTGTTTTGTCATGAAAAAATAAGCATGCATTTAAATATTAAATATATAATACTTGTGTTCACAAATTAAATGAGAACATGGACAAACCGGTCTTTTATATCAATCAGTCTGCTGCTCATATTCTCATACCTTTTCTATTCAAAGAGGTAACTATTTGTGTAGAGCTTTAAATGGATGTTACACCATTAGACATGGAGACAAATTTTATATTGTGTGCAAAGTGAGGATGGCAACTAGAAACGAACCTTGTTGCAAGAGCATTTTCTCTTTTAGCATGCAAGTATTTAAAAATTATCTCCAAACCTCACGTATATTATTCACTATTTGCATATTCCAAACAGATAAGCACTTTTAAAAATAAACGTTCTGAATGCAGTAAACTCATACCTGCAGCATAGCAATTTCATTGGTGACGAGGCCATAGCGGATCACGATGTTACACTCTTTGGTGTCTAGGCCTTCCTCAACTACAGTAGTAGCAATAAGTAAATTTACATTTCCACTTCGGAATTTATCAATAACTTCCCTTTGCTCATTCTGCCAATTAAAAAAAATATCAGTGTATTAAGTTCCAGTATTGGTTTCTGTCATCAGTTTCTTCTACTTAAGAAGTTTAAGGAATTGAAGTCCAGTCATTTGAGAGTGGAAAGCCATACATCGAGTGGTTTAAACAACTGCATTAGGCATCTCTCAGATTCACAAACAAGGAGTTCCTATTGAATATAATAGGTGTTCACCTATTTTGAGGGAGGAAGGAACAGAAGCCAACCTTTTAAGGTAACCAAGCTTGGAACTTTGTAGACCATTTCATAGGTGCTAGGAGTTTTGATAACATATCTCTTTCATAATTTTAAATTCTTTAAGTAGTTATTCAGACATTGAGGTTTTCTACCACTTCAGTAATTTCAGTTTAAAATGTAGACTTCAGCACTTCCTAGTCAAGTTCCAAAGCACTTAAAATTCCCCACAATAAATGGGGACCATAATTTCAGTGATTTGGGGAGCACCAAACAGCACAGCAATGATACATTAAAAAAATAAAGCATCCAAAACACAAAAGTTCGAATTAGCTGGATATTTCAAACAAGCTTGAGCAGAGGGACAGGAACTTCCTATTTGCTCTATTTAGTCTCAAAATGTAGAGGCAATTGTTTTCTTCATGCAATGTGGTGCACAGATGAAATACAAAAATTTTCATAGAAAACAAAGTATATTTCTGAGATAACAATTCCTAATTTTTTCTTTGAAACTGAAAGCAGCCGAAGGAAAGAGACTCTGCCCTGCATTAAACCACATCATTTTTGTTTTAATGCTGAAGTGGCAATTTTATGTGGAGTAAAAAAGCAGAATAGAAGAAGAGAGGTTTTAGGATACCAAAGTACTTTGTTTTGAAAATGTTTAATTTGGAGGTATAAATCACAGAGACACGTTGTGTATCAACGTGTATCAACACAATGGTATCAGGCAGACTGTTGAGTGATCAATTGCGATATTTTAATTGTGAATTTTGGCAAATTCTTTTTCAATGATTATGCGTCAGTGTGAAGCATGCATATAAATTCTTGTAAGTTGATTAAACAGTGATATCAGAAAAAGGCAAGCATAATCAACATTGTAATTTTATTTTTCAGTTCAGCAAGTGAAATATAATTTGAATTACTATTGTCCTGATAAGTACAAACTCATTTAACTATCGCATTTTTGCTACTGCCATTTTGTTCACTTTTTCTTCCTATGCCTTACTACAACTTGTGTCCCTTTTGACTATATGCTCCTCTAGGAAATGGCTAGAAAAAACAAACAAAAAAGCTTGTTTCTTGTGGAAAAAAAAATTATTCTGACTTTGTTATTCACCTGTCCTGCATCTATGAAGGTAAATTGCTGGCAGGTATGAAACCAGAACTCTGGGCTCTAAACTTCAGTCTGTTGTTCTTGTACCAAAACAAGTTGTTTTTTCAAATCATGAATGAGATTTAAATGCTGTAGTGCATAGTTCTGTACCTGAGTCACGGGTTTAATTTCACTCTTATGTCCAGCACCGATAAGATAATGGGCCTTAATTCCCACTTCTTCAAATTTTGGGTTATCTTTAATCCACTGGAATAGAGCAAAGGCACTTTGCCGAGTCTTTGTGAAAATAATTCCTCTAGGTTCCTGTCTTTGTGAATTCTTCCATTAAAGTGTTTCGCAATTGTATTAGCTTCTCATTTTCATATTCTGGCTTTCTAGCCAACTCTTTCAGCTGTTTCTTTTTCACTTTAAAAACAGCAGATGCAAATTAAGAAAAAGTAACCATGTAGAATAACAGTTCTAGAAAAAAAAACACAAAGAGCAGCTTTCTATATGATTCTCCCAGCATGGCTCCCAGTTTGAAGAGCTGTAGCATATCAATTATTTTTCAAGTGAGTTTACATTCATTAAAAACAATCAAAATAAATCACTATTAACTTTTTAACACACACTTTGCCTATATTTCACGGTGAGAATAAGCAAAAGAAAAAAACCTCTGTCTGCACACCAGAAGTGGTAGAGAGTTAATTCACCGTATTAAAGAGCTACATCACAGCTTATATTTGCAAAACCATTTTAAAGTAATAGAAAACATCTTACAAGGAGAAACAGATTAACATGCAGAGCCCTCAGAGCTGGTAACATTTTTATAAATTGTCTTTGGGACATTCATTAAAGTAGAAACTCTCCCTAGAAACATGTAATGTAACAGACACCAGAATGGGTGGACTGTTAACAGCATTGTAGCTTTTAAAGGCATTTCAGTACACTCAGCGGAATGTTAAATGGAATTACACTCTTTAACAGGCACTATTGACCATGAACAGGAAGGATTCTTCAAGTGTTTTAACTTCTTAAAAAAACTTCTAATATCTAAAACCCCACATCATTGTCAATTGATCATGCAAACATAACGACAACACTTTAAGGTGGAATCTTTCTGTGTTGATATTACAGTCACTATGATGTCATTACCCTGTGCAGTTTATTGCACCAACCTCATCCGAAGCAATGGTAATGTATCACAAACTACTACACCACATAGGCAGTACCTTTCTGAATAGTCTTATTCATATTTTAGAATGTAATCAGATATCTACAAGTACATATAAAAAATAGATAGATGTAACAAACTCCCACAATATTCCACCTTAGTTAAACCTACACTAAGGGCAGCAATGAGTTTGTCATCCAAAGATGAAATCCACTTTTAAAACTTGGAAAGAAAAATTTAACATTTTCTTCCGTTATTCCTGGCACCTTCAGTGGTAAAATCAAAACAAATAGGAACAGAATTTATTTTTTTGTTATCAGGTTCTTTAAACTTCATTTATATGTGGAAATGAAAGCAATCTAGACAACTCAGTTTCCTTTTTCTAGTTAGTCTTTTTGGTTCTCAGCAACAGCTCAATATTGAAATTCTAAATAAGGGGGCATAAAGGCAGGTACAAAGATTCATTAAAAAACACAATGACGTTATCTAACCCTATCTATTTTTCTAAGTTTTTTTAACATTTCCTGAATTTCTTAATGATGGCATTCTAAATTTGTAGCTCATAGGACACATGAAGCTGGGATAGATGCTTCAGTAAAATCTGTTTTCTTGTGCATCGCCCAGGAGTCATAGGCAATGGGAGCACACTTGTCCAGCTCTTCCTCAGTGTAAAGCCAGTAAGGGGAAAAAAATAGACAAAAAAGTTCAGTATGTCAAGGACTGAATGAATCCTAGTTCCAAGATGAATGATCTGAAAAAAAGGCATCTAACTTTGATCTTTGCAATTTAACCCTCTGTTTAGTCCCTCACTAATTGCTCTTTACCTGAAACTTACTCAGGGCCATCACTCCCATGTCTTAGTATATAGACAAACTGTGGTAGGAAGGGTGGTTAAAAATCTGTCATTTCAATACTTTTGTATTCCCTTAGTTCATCATTTTGCACCTCAAGAGCGTGTACTGGAATACACATTCTATGTATCTATCAGAATGTCCTCAGGGACACTTCATTGATGAACAGTTTTTACTTACTATCAGTAAAAAGAAAGTGCCCTTAGGCCAAAACTGAATAACTTCTACTATATGTTGGCACATAATCACGCTATGATGTTGTTTAACGTACTCTATGCTGTATGAACTGAGACATCCAGATACTGTCAGAATAAATAACATAGCAATCTCTAGGATGTAATAATTAATGGAACCATGCAAATCATGTTAGCGCATAATCTATGGATTTCAAATATTAAATATCACAACGTGTTTCAAACTTACCATGAAATAAACTTAGTAGAAATTTATCTGTTTCAACCTGTTTTGATACTACTGGTTCATCATCATCCTCATCACTCCTTACTGTCTTCTTACTTTTCTCTTCCTTACAGAAGTTATTTAGGTGATTGTACGCATCAACCATTCGGATGGTATCATTTATCTGGAGTGCATCATTGTATTTCTTCAAGTGTTCTGCACAGACACGTTCCTTGCGCTTTTCTTCTTTTGCAGCTAAAAGTGAACATAAAATACAAAAACCCGCCTGTGTATAGAATGAAAGAAATAGAAAGAAATCCAAAGCTGGGATATTTTTGCTATGCAGTTACCTCTTCTCTAATCACCCACTGTTCATATGGTTGAGTTCCAAACTCAGATTTTGGATGAAGCTGACAATAGTTTTGAATGTCTGTCATGATCTCAGTAATTCTCTCGCTAAATGGATCCTAAAAATAAATAGATTACAAAATAAGGAAGCATCTTCTGGTAACAAGAACATTTTTAAAATGTTAAATCTTAAATTAAAAAAACAAATAAGGATCTTAAGTGCATTTAGAGTTTGGAAACAAATAGTTCAGAATATTACAAAAATTACACCGAGAAATAACATTTTTTTATTAATGAATGTAATGTCACTTCAACACAACATTTCAACTATAGTTCAGAAGGTCTTTTGACCAGATATCTCAAAAATGTAACTCATGTAAGTAAATAATTAGTCCTACTTGACTTTACTGAGACTTTTCGATACAGAGGAAAGCAGCACATAAATACACATGTTCAAATTAACACTATGGATCACCATAAATCTGCAGAAAAAGAGCATTAGGCAAAAGTTTTTGATACCATACAACACAGTTTTAAAGGCCAATATAACTTTTAACACTGATTTGTTTGAGAAAACATACCTTTCTTTTGTCATCTGCAATAACAGTCTTTTTATATGGTTCCTTCACCTGATTCTTCAGCTGGGAGGCATGCTCTTCAACAGTCATGATTCTACATACATCAAGATTGGCACAGATTTGGCAGAAAACTATATGTTATTTCTTTTAACATTCAATGAGTTATTCCACATGAAAACTGAATTAATGCAACAGGGGTTGTCATTTAGATACTGGGGTTTACATAAATTTATCTTCTTCCTACAAAAATCGGATACAGACATTATCAGTGTAAGGAAAGCCAAGTCTTTGGAAAGCATTTGAGATAAGCTGAAAAGTTACTTTTTAGGCCAAAAGTAATCCTTTCACACAGGAAGAAACCCTTTGTAGATCAGGGTGAAAAACAGGTATATTGAAAAGGAAAATACAGCATCAACAACTTGGAAGGGTAGAATTGCAAGCACAAAACAAATAAACAAAACCAATGGTGAAAAAGAAAAAAAGAAGTAAATGTTAGGGAGTAATTATAAAAGTAAGGGCTGGACATAAAAGTAGAAAACAAAACTATCTTTCTTGGAACAAGAAGATATAAAAATTCCTGTGCTAATTGCACAACTGAACTGGACTTTTCTGCTTTTATCTCTTCTGAGAAGAAAATATGCAGATTTTTGTAACCAAGTCAAAAGTAATAAGGGGAAACCTTAAAATTTTATAAGCAGAAAAAACGGGAAAGGAAGTCTGGCAGGCAACATTTTTAATGTCGTCAGCAGTCGCAATCTATTTGAGCTTACATATTCTATTTCTTTAGAAACAAACCCCGGCATCCTATCACTAAGATTTCAGGGCTGATGAAAAGACATTCTTTGCTTTTCCTACTGCCACAAAGTTTCTGTCTCAATATATCTTGCAATTCTACCTACTTCAATACAGCATAAAAGCTTCTTGTGAGTCTCACCTATTCAATATCACATTCTGTTCTTGTGTAATTTACAAGTCTGGAGTTTTCACTGGAGTACTGGACTAAATTCTACTTTGTATTGCTAATGTAAATCCATTGAATTCCAAGTGAAAGAGTTCTTTAAATATAGAATTTAACCAGTGATTTCCAGTCAGGTGTTTGTGCAATTACACAATAATCCTCTCTCAATGAGTAACTAATTGCTACAAATAAAAAAGTGTGCTACCTGTATCTGACAAGTGGTTTATGCTTGTTTAAGTATTAACTCTTTTCACTTTCTTGGATCTATACAAAAACCCAGCTTAGTCACTCTAGAAATACAGATATAAAATACTTCAATATATCTAGGATTTAGAAATACATAGTAAATTCTAATCCACCAATGGAAAAATGTTTTTTTATTAAATATAAAACCTCACTATTTTGTGGATTTGTGGATTTCTTGCCTCTGATCTTGAGAGGTTTTTTTAAGTGAGGCAAATTCTTTTAATTCCCTTTTCAGTAACTCTATTTCCTTTTAAAGTAACCTTTATTTGTGCAAGGATTTACGTTAGTTTGCAGTGGGACGATTCGCTGAACGCTGTGGTCTGAACTCCCATGTACACATGAAAAAGATAACTCACTGATTATGTATCTTGAGCCTAACATTACTTCAGAAGTTTGACTTGAACAAGACAATATCATTGTGATGGTTTGCAAAGCCTATTTACTTTCAGAATATGTTCTTCAGCTTTTGAGTAGGATGTTGCACCTCCTACGCCAGGTGAGGCTGTAAGTCCCAGAATTTGAGGCTGTGGGATCAGAGGTTTGTTTACTTTCACCAGCTTCCTGTTCTTTATCTTTTCTTTTAAGTAATGTCGCATTATATTGTTGTAGACACCTTCCTTTTGAGTGTGATGACACTCATTGATAATGATGAGTGAAAAATCTGAAAAAGAAAGGAGACTGCTCAAATGTAAAATTTGTGTCACTGTATCTTCTTTAGAGGTAAGGACACGAAGAGAACCTGACTGTTTGTCTTAGGAAATTTGTAGTGCTGGAGGAAGGTGTATATGGAAGCTGTATATATTTAATGGACTTTGGAATCTCTGCTGCAGTCCTCATGGGTCAAGTAGTTTTACATTTCATGTAATGTAAAAAGCTTTTCAATTTTTGCAAAATCAGTTTGATGGTACAAAGAATTTCAGAGACATTTTTAAAAACCTGCGGTAAGAACATATCATAGTTTAACTCATTCCTATCTTTTATATCCATAACTGTGTTTGACAAGCTACATACTGTTTATTTATCAGAAGATACATAACACGTTAGGAGCCTTTCAGACATTCTAGAAAGGCCTGCACCAATCAAAATATGCTTCTGTTTTATAATGATGCAGAGATCCCTATTCCTGCCCAACTAAAAGATTTATATTATTTTATGGATATGGCAAGAACAAACAGATGGTGGGAGCACTAGCACTCATCTCTTTTTCGTAGTGGAGGAAACTGATGTAGATTCAGACAGGTATTATAAGCCTTTTAGTCAGACCATAAACAGATATAATATGTAAAGTATTATACAATAAGAAAAATAAAGATTATTTTTGTTTCTTCTAAATTACTCACAAACATGGAAAACACCTCTTTAAACTACCTGGATATACAGCCAGTGATATGTCTTTCAAGCTTCTGACTTGAAAGACCTATGAACATTTCTCTGTTTCTCTAACAGCAAAACTGGTTTATGGGGCTCCCACTCTTCCTGTATCTGGCCAATAACTCTCTAATTTGACATTGCTTCCTACAATTCAACAAATATTTGTTGAAATGACTGTAAAGTAGATCAGTGAAATGAACAGTGTTAAACTTTTTTATTTTCCTTCCCTTTTTTTTAATCCAGACAATTTTCATGGTCTTGTTTACACATTAGTGTGCTCAAATTGTTGCATCACTACAAATGAGTTTGCAACAACTGACAGCAGAAGCTAGAAACTAACAGAGATCTAGAATATTCTCAGTTGGCATTTCCAATAGAGAAAATAACATGTAACTTCGTCTTTGAAGAACCTAAAGAAAGGTGGAGACAGGACAAGCAAAATTTTTTTTTAAAAGCTAAACCAAAGACTACCACTAGGAAAGCAAAACAGTGCTCCATGTCACTGTGGAAATCTGACTGTTTTCACACAAGTGGTTCAGGAAGCAAGTTTGGAATGATGTGATTTCAAACATAAATTTCTACTTATTTCCAAGATTTCTACATATTGCAAGACTTCAGAAGCAGTGTTGGCAGTTTCTTGGTTATTTTGCCAGCATGAAATTACTACTTTTGATTTTGACAATCATCCCTGTAATGTATATTTGTATCATTACTCAGGATGAACAGAAATTGGGAATGTAAAACTTCTAATTAGAATGGTTTATATACTCTGTGAGTTAACCAAGTCATAGCCATAAAAATGAAGCTGGCTCTGTTCAGGCTGGCTTGGCTTTAGTCCAGCTGAACTTAGTAACATGAGTATAATAGCAAGGAAACACGGTCCTGTTCTGGAAAAAAAATGTAGCTCTTTATGAAGGAAACTTTGCAAGGTGTGAAACCCATTAAAAAACCACTTCATTACATAAGCTGGTTGGGACCCAGCGCAGTTCTAATCAGGTCTGCAGTTCCTGTAGGAATGTTCAGGTGCCTCTACAGAGCACTCCCAAATGATTCAGATTTGGGAAGGTTTATTAACTTATCTGCAATGGAAAGGAAATAAGTATAAGAAAATGTCTGGTATTCTGCCTAGGTTAATAAAAAGACATTCTGAAGCAGAGGAGGCAATTCTGAGGTATCCAAGTGGCCCTGCAGCGCTTAGGATCAAGCAGTACTCCAGTCAGCACTAGGCACAGAGAGACACAGACTGATCCCTCAGGTTTCTGCCTCTGAAACACCCAGGCAAGTACTTCTTTTATCTCAGATTCATTATCTTGAATATCACGGCTCTCCTTTCTGGTACATCCTGCTCCATTTGAAAAAGAGTTGACTGCATGCAGATAGAAGGAGAAGTTAACATCTCACAGAGGAGGGTCACTGCAGCCCAAATCCTGAAGTCATGGTCTGCTCCATTACTTGTACATCACTGCCAGATAATATCATTTCCTTTCTGATTTCCCATAGATATGTGCCACTTTAGTATTCTAAGCAAACAATTTTACCTCATCCCATCTTGTATCATTTATTTTCTTCAACTTCCTTCATCTGTTGTAGACCATTATAACTGCTAACCTCAGAGAAGCACAGTTGTAAATAACCATATCTCTGTAGGTTAGCAAAATTACAGGAGTTCAAAGAAAAGAAACTTTATAACAGATCAGCTTTTATCTTGTGTTCCATTGCATTTCTCAAACTACTGACTACATTTTTGATAGTTTTTTCTTATCCTGTTTCTGGCTTCTATGTGATGCTCTAACAAGCTTAGAAAGTGGAACCAGTACGGCTAGATTTGCCCTAAGCTGTACTTAAGCTAGATAAAATAGGAAGCATAACAAATATTTAGTACAAATGAACTGTAAGAATCTAATTTGGATTGAAAAATAATGCATGCTCATTAACTGAGTTCTGGCTTTGTCTCCAAGCTTGCATTTATAAAGACCAGTTAACTGAAAAAACATTAATAACTGATGTGGCACATTTTTACTCTGCAATTTTCCAGAACAGAGACATACTTTTAGCCCTTCTGTAAAAATTTCAGAAATAAAAACTTGCCTGATAAATGTACACCTTCTTCATCTTCTTTGGCTGCATTTAACAATGAATTCTCAAGGATCTGTGCTGTGCTGCTGATGATATCATTTCTTCTAACAACTTCAGGAAATGAGATTTTCAGCTGAGAATCACCACTTAAACCAGTAACCTGATACCAACGCTTCAGGAATGGATTAAACTCCTTTCATAAATGCTGTTCTACCAATGGTACCAAAATTCCAAAGAATTTAAACCAGTGTATACATGGATTAAAAACACAGTCCTGTTTACCAGAAATGTTGTTAGGTAAACATACACATTGCACGAAATATACTTTCTTAACAAAACCAACACTTATTCACCAAACATAAAACCCAACACCAAGCACTAAAAATCTCCAAACCAACCCCTCTCCTCCAACTGCTACTATAAAACTTTTTATCCCAAGAACTTTGTCTTAACTGTGCTTTGTAAAGAATGTACAAATCATGCATGCCCTGTTTCTTTAACTGAGCTTATAACGTGCTATCACTTTTATTCTTATAGGAAAACGTTGATTTCTTTATTCTTTTAACAAAATTCTTAGAAGTATTTCTCTATTTTAATATTACAATAGAAAATTATATTTACTAAATTTAACTGCAAAAATTACAGCATTTATAAGGAATATTCTGTCAGATTTTCTTTACTACTCTGAGACTTGTTAGGTGGCCTTCATTAACAAATCCAAACACAGAATGTGAAAAATATTTTTATTTTTTAAAATATGATTTTAGTTCTATTTGTTCTAACATGAAATTATACTTTTCCAATAATGTGGTTATTAATTTGCACTTGCACTGGGGTAAAATAAAATAATTTTGAACTTGCATTGGGGTAAAATAAAATCATTTATGCTTGCACCATGATGATGGTGCAATGGAGGTGATGTGTTTCTATTCATGTTACAAGTTCTATATTAACAGTGCATGAGGTTTGAAAAACACTCTTTTTAAAAAAATGGACCAACATACCTTATTAACAAGTACTATAACTTTTCCAGGCTCTGATGCTCTTTTCTTCTTATCCAAATGATCTTTGGTAATGTAAACAGCCACTCTGGTTTTACCACTGCCTGTAGGGAGATAGATTATAATATTCTCCCCATCCAGTGCTGGTTTTGCAACTTCCATCTGGTAATCTGTCAGGATCGGCTCTGGCTCAGGTGAAGCTCTGCTCTCCACTTCATCTTCATCTAAGGGTACAAAGAAATGTAAGTATCAAACAGGTGGCACTGAACATTTATCAGAATGTTGAACAAATGCCAAAGGGAAAAATAGTAATTTACTATCCGAAGCATCTTTTGAATAAATAGAAACAAGGCATATTAGCATAGGCAAAGCTGCTCTCTGTGTGCCACTCTGCATCAGAAATGCTTAAATCCAGTCACTAGCCAGGGCAAGTGGAATAAGCCACAGTATATCTTCACCTATCTATGCTGACATGACCATTATTACGTATGAATTCAAATAACAGAGTTCAGTAGCACTGGGACAACAAAGGTTGTTTTTAGAGCTGCCGTATTTATAATCTAGCTAATCTTACGTGACGTTCTCTTTTACTAGTACTGAAATTTATGCGGTTGCAAGTGAGCTACCTTTTTAAATACTTTCCAGAGGATGAAAAAAAGGATGGAGCCATAGAAAGAAAAAGAGATAGGAACCACTTAAAAAATGAAGGGAGTCATAAAGTATAAAGATTAAATAGATAAGTAAAATCCAATTGCCCATATATGATAGAGCTAACTGCAGAATGTATCACACCTATTCATGGTGAATTGTGCTGCTTCCAGACTGACTCATACATAATGCAATCAAGCTGTTCACTAAAAAAACATATGCATTTGCCCCCTGAAGGCCAAAACCTTCCATCTAGTGTATAAAATGCAATGGCAGAGAGTTCAGATCTTTGTCTCACAGGTGAAACAAAAGATGTTTAAAGGTTAAAAGTAGAAAAAAGCTGCTGCATTAGGCAATAAAAAAAAAAGCATATTGAGTCTCCTGAGTTTACATATATTTAGGAACTCAGAAATCATAATAATATCAGATTTATTTCAATGAAGCCTGAGGCTTTTTTTTGCTCCTTACAGTTATGTTTAAATAACCCTCCAACATTAACTGTCCTCAGTGAAGAAAAGACACAAATTCATTCTACTGGACTAAAAATGAGGCAAAAAATCCTGTTGTTTTATTTCCTGCTGACATCACTAAATGAAGAACCATGAGGATTTTCTTATCACTGATACATTATACACAAAATAAGTGTATTTTTCTCGTATCCTTGATTCCATTAAATAAAATTAAACTAACAAAAAGTAATGAAGCTTGATAAAATACTGCTGATGGAAACATCCGAATGCTATTCTTAAGTGTTTTTTGCTTGCTTTGCCTTTTAGCGTGAGTGCAGTACTACCTGGAACACACGGAAATTCACACCAGAGAGTACTTGCTGTTAGTTATCTGACTCTTACTATTCCCTTTTGAGGAAGAATGGTGTTTGCTTTCTGGCTGGCTAAATTCAATAGTTCAATCACATTGAAACTAGCACTTTATCACCCATCTGTTTGGTTAAATTTTAGTTCCTTAACATCCTCAATTGACTTTCCAGGCCTAAAAAAATATTTAACTTGGCTCTCTCCTAGCTTTCTCAGCCCCTGTTCAGATAAAAGGCAACACAGGAATCTTTTCACAGGATATGATTCCATTAAAGAAATTTCACTGCGCACAGTATAACTTCAGCAGAGTTCTCTGCCTGCATATAAGGCTTATAGGAGTTGTTGCTCTGGACTAGAAGAAATACAATTACTCTTCTATTGTCTCAATTCCAATATTTTGTAACTGTAAGAAGATCCTTGCACGGAAAACTGTGACTAAATCCACATGATTCTTTCCATTAAAATCCAAATCATGTCAATGCATTAAGACACGATCCAGACATCTGTTTAATACAACAGTCTTACTGTAAAATCTCAAATTATAAAATCCATAAATATCACAAAGTCCATCTGTATCTCCTTAGCTTTTTTTCTCATAGCTGCTCTCACTGAGTTTACTTGGCATGATTAAAAAGCATGAATGTTTTTGAAAATATTTTAACTAGCTGTTTCTAAAGCCCAGACGTAAACAGATTATGTAGCAAATAAGTATTGGGGGAAAAAAAAAATCTATCCTGCATTCTTCATGTAAATGTAGGAATTTGTTTTTTTTCTGGTGGACTACTGGACATAGCCCCTGCCCAGTCTACTTAATGAGAGATTTCTTCAGGAATCTTAAAGGATCAGGCCATAAATACATATGTGCTGCCACAAACCAGCAGCCTTATGAGCCTGACCAACGGATACAGTACAGCTGTCAACAGAACAGAGAAATTTCTGTGCCCAGACAATTCATGTGACACTGTGAGGATAAAAACACAATGTGACTGATGAGTCACCTCAGTTGATGCAGAAGTGCAAAGTATATTCTTCACAGTTAGCAACACAGATTGAAGCCCAGCTATAGGATAGAAATTTAGATTTGAGATGTCCTGAATTTTCTGCATACATGGATATTAATAAAAGCTTGAAACTATTTAAAAAACATTTATAGTAAACGCTTTGCAGGCATACAATATATAACATTTATAGTGACTTTACTGATTTAATACTAGCTTTATTAGGCAGAGATGGCCTGAAAGGTACCCAGATTGTTTCTAGCTCTTGCACAAAACAGTCCCAGCACAAACTTTCTAAAGGCTAGATTCCAAAAGGTAACTGGTTCCTTTTGAATTCTGTGTAGGCAAACACAAACTGTTCACAACGGTGGACAGGTGCAAATTCGTTCTGCCCGAGTTCTAAGATTTAAAAAAAAGCAGGAAATAAAAATGGGATGTCTTTTACAACAGCAGAGTTTAATTGGGCTCATAGTATATACATAGCAAGTTCATATCAGTCTACAAAATATTATGTAAACACTGTCCAATATTTAGTTTAAAAATATAATTAGAACTTGCACATATGCTTAAATGTGAGATTTGCAAACGTCTTCAGAGAATAACCTCCATCGGTTAGGTTGCTTTTACAATTAGGGCTACTAAATTACTTGGGTCCAAAGTGGACCTTCATTACTGTTGTGCATATCCAATTACCTCTCGTTTTTTCTATCCAGGTGCCAGGCACGATCTAGCAAAAGCAGCATATATATATGGCAGCATCATGAATACCTGTACAGGTGACTGCACTGGATGACTTTTGGAAGTCTCTTCCAGCCTATGTGATTCTATCATTCTACATCACTGACCATTTTGTATGATGACAATGTCTAGAGATTTATTCAGACAATCTTGGTAAATCAACTTCTCTTTGGGGCTGGGACTTAAGTCCAGACCCATAAAAATGACATATCTTTTCCAACAAAATAAGAGGAAGTCTGGCATCTAAATACTGTGAACTAGAGTTTGCAGTGAAAGCCTTCTGTTGATTTTTATTCTAGTCCATTCACAGAGATCTTACCCCTCCTCCAGCGCTTATTTTGCAATTACTAGAAATCAGAAGGGAAACATACCCAAATCACTGGTTGTGCAGCTCTGTCCCAGGTTTTCATTCAAGTTACTGACACTTCCATCTCCTATGGAGACATCTGAGTCTAAACGAAAAACACAAACAAATGTAGTATAGTATATTTGTTACAGAAATCAAAATAGCAAAAGTACATTGTTTGCTCTCTCCCTATGTTATTCAAATAGGGTAGTCAAAAGTCTGGCAGGGATGGCTGAGGTATAATTTCCTTTATTAACCATTTTCTTAAATAAAAACCTGTGAACAATATAATTCATTTTCATACGGAAGAAAATATGGACTGGAAGATGAAAATCCAAAACATAGCAGAGGTAAGGCACCGTGGGTCATGATTTTTTGTGGCCCAGCATCTATGTTCTGTTTGTGAGAAAGCAAGGGTCCAGATGTGCCTCCATGATACAGTAAAATAGGACTAGAAGGCATGTAGAGCCACAAAAAAGAAAGAAAAGCATCTTGGTCTACTGGATACACAGTGCTGCTAGAAAACTGAAGACATTCTCTTTTACTCCCTGTAAGCCATATGAGTTATATCTGTAGAAAAAAGAAAAAAAAATCATGATTCTGGTTTTAACATGTTCATGTAACTTGAAAAGAGTAAACCATAATGTCCAGGAACTGGAAGCCACTGTGTGCTAGAAAGCTATGACCTGGTTGCTATTACTGAACCTTGGAGGGAGGAATCCGGTGACTAGAGTGCGGCAACTGATGGCTAACAGCTGTTCGGAAGGGACAGGGAAGGAAGAAGGGGTGGAGGCATTGCTCTCTACATCAAGAAATGGATACAGTGTGACGAGTTGTCTCTGAAGAACAGTTACAAGGAGGCTGAAAGCCTAAGAGTAAGAATCAGAGACTGATGCTACAAAGGGAGTCTTGTGGTTAGTGTCTGCTACAGGCTGCCTGATCAAGGAAAACCTATTGACAAAGCCACCTTACTCCAGCTACAGGAGGCACTGCTCTCACAGGCTCTTGTTCTGCTGGGGAATTTCAACCACAAAATGGGCACTATGGGCAATCCAGGAGGACAAGTTCTTAAGCCAGATAATAGACAGTCTGACTAGATGCGACCCGATGGTCACCAACAAAAGTGAGCTAGTCAGTGATGGCAACACTGGACATGTCCTGGGCTGCAGTGATCACACACTGGTGGAGTTTGCAGTCCTGAGTGATATGGGTCAAGTGAAGATTGAAGTCAGGACCCTGAATTGTAGGAAAGCAAAATTCCAGCTCTTCAAGGACTCCCTGGGAAACTCAGAGACAAGGGAACAGAACAAAGCAGGAAGATCTTTAAGGTTTCTTCCCACAGAACGCAAGAGCTCTCTGTCCCCACGTGTAAGAAATCAGGAAGGAAAGGCAAGAGACAGGCATGGCTGAGTCAAGACCTGCTGCTTAAACTAAAGGGTAAGAAGGAAATTCACAGGCAATGGAAGTAGGGACACAGATCTTGGGAAGAGCATCGGGATGCTGCCCAGGTCAGTTCTGTAGGGTCAGGATGAGGAAGGCAAAGGCATGGCTGGAGCGGGACTTGGCAAGGTATGCAAAGAATAATATATAAGGCTTCTATAGTACGTCAGTCAGACAAGGAAGGTCAAACAAAGTGTACCCTTCATGAGTAAGACTGGCAAACTGGTAACAGCAGATGAGGAGAAGGCTGAGGTACTCAGCAACTTTTTTGCCTCAGCCTTCTCTGGCAACCTGTCGTCCCAAACCTCTCGAGTGGAGGGACCACAAGACAAGGACTATGGGAGCAGAGTCCCTCCCACTGCAAGAGAAGATCAGGTTCATGACGAACATGAATATATGCAAGGCTATGGAACCTGATGAGATGCATCCACGAGTCCTGGGGGAACTAGCTGATGTAGTTGTCAAGCCACTCTCCATGATATTTGAAAAGCCATGGCAGTCAGGGGAAATCCCCGGTGACTAGAAAAAGGGTAACACTGCACCTATTTTTAAAAAGAGTAGAAAGGATGGCCCTGGGAAACTACCGACTTGTCAGCCTTGCCTCTGTGTCTGGGAAAATCATGGAAGAGATCTTCCTAGAAGCTATGCTAAAATACATGGAGGACAGGGAGGCAGTTCGAGATGGCTTCACCAAGGGAAGTCCTGCCTGACCAACCAAGGGCCTTCTATGATCCAGTCACTACAACAGTGGACAAGGGAAGAGCTATGGATGTAATCTATTTGATGTCTGTAAGGCCTTTGACATGGTCCCCACACTGTCTTTCTCTCTAAACTGGAGGGATATGGATTTGTTGAGTGAACCATTTGGCGGATGACAAACGGGTTGTATGGGCTCATCCAGAGAGTAGCGCTCAATGGCTTGATGTCCAGATGGGGATGGGTGACAGACAGTGTTCCTCAGTGTTCTGTACTGGATAAGTACCGCTCAGTATCTTCATCAGTAACACAGACAGTGGGATTGAATGCACCATCAGCAAGTCTGTAGATGACACCAAGCCGAGTGGTGCAGCTGACATGTCTGGGGGATGGGATGCCACTGAGAGGGACCTGGACAAGTTTAGGAAGTGGGCCTATGTGAACCTCAAAGTTCAACAAGGCCAAGTGCAAGTTCCTGCACCTAGGTTGAGGCAACTCATATTGTCAAGAGGCTGATGAAGGGAATGAAGGGATTGAGAGCAGCCATGCAGATTGAGAGCTCTGCATGAGAGCAGCAGAGAAGGACTTGGGGGTACTGGGGGATGAAAAGCTGTACATGAGCCAACAATGTGCATTTGCAGCCCGGAAGGCCAACCACATCCTGGACTGCATCAAAAGATCCAGGTCAGCAGGGAGGTGATTCTGCCCCTCTGTTCCGTTCTTGTGAGAACCCATTTGGAGTGCTGTGTCCAGCTCTGGGGTTCTCAGTACAAGAAAGACATGAGCATTTTGGAGCAGGTCCAGAGGAGGGCCACAAAAATGATCAGAGGGATGGAACACCTCTTCTATGAAGAAAGGCTGAGATAGTTGGGGTTGTTCAGCCTGGAGAAGAGTAGTCTCTGAGGACTCTTTATTGCAGCCTTTCAGTACTTAAAGAGGGTCTACAAGAATGATGGGGACAAACTTCTTAGCAGGGCCTATGGTGATAGTACAAGGGGTAATAGTTTTAAACTAAAAGAGGGTAGATCTAAACTAGATGTAAGGAAGAAATTTTTTACAGTGAGGGTGATGAAGCACTGGACAGGTTGCCCAGAGTGGAGGTAGATGCCCAATTCCCGGAAATATTCAAAGTCAGGTTGGCTGAGGCTCTGTGGAATCCAATCTATCTGAAGAGGTCCCTGTTCATTACAGGGAGGTTGGACTAGATGACCTTTAAAGGCCCCTTTCAACTCAAATGTTTCTATGATCCTACGAAAGACAAGCTGATAGGAATTATTAAATCTTCCAAACTGTTTGCAAGCAAAAGCAGAGACTGACAATCCCGTTTCACCCAACAGAAGACTTGGACACTGTCACAGAAAACTGGCAAGTTTACTGTATATATTTTAAAGTTAAGCTCTCCCTCTGCTGGGCAATCAATGTATTACATTTATTTTTTTCAGTCACCACAGTAATTTTTATAGCTAGACTTTCCCGAACTTGGTCCTTTTAATACCTAAAGAGACATGCAGTTCTGGAAAAATGTGCTGTAAAGAGCCCCACTCTGCTGCACTGTCAGGCTACCTGCAGCACTCTGGAACTGATCTGATAGTGGTACATAAGAAATCAGTCACAATAGTAACATTGATCTATGTTTTGCTTAACCAGCTAGTGAACTTACCTAATTGTTTCATGAACTTGTGTCTGGTCAAGTTATTCAGAGCTTTTTCCAGTGCATATTCCATTATGGTCCATATCCATATTGTCCCCAATATACTGTCCCCAATAAATAATTCATGAAGAGAAATAGATGCTGTGAATGAGAGCTTAGAACTGAAGTGTCCTAGGATGAAATACACACTACAAGATTATGGCGAGGTGGAAATCAAACCTAGTTTGTGTTCAGTAGAAATATAAAGCTTTGACTTTCCTTCATGTAGCTTTGCTCTCTTTGAAAGGTGAAAGAACAACAGAAACAAAACTGCTGTTTCACAGAACAAGTATAATACAGACAACTGAGATGAAGCTGCCTTAGCAACCACTATGAGTCAGGTATGTTTTTGTCTTCATGATTTTGTTACAAAAACTAAAAATAAAAAGTGATGCAAACAACTGTCTTGCTGTCCTACAGTTTTCATCATTTACTCCGTACAGACCTCAGAATCTGATCCAGCTATGGATCACCACCATATGTAGGAAGTGTTATGATAGGAAAGGGCATTAAGGACTTTCAGCACCGAAATGAAAAGCTTAGTCTCCTAGTAAGCAATGAAATCAGCACAAAGACACTTAAAAAATATATTCACAGCAGAAGCCTGATGTATATAAAACTTCCCTACTATTATATAGCATGAATTTAATATCACATTAAAAGATATCCTTGCCCTGAAAAAAAAGAAGGACACCTCACCAGTTATTAATCCATGTTCAAAGACCCGTGACAAACTATCAACTAGCATTAGTGGGAATTCCAACTATGAAGATGACACTACTGTGTCTCATTTTCACTTTCTAGAAATCCAAGTTGATAGGAAAGAAAGGACAAAGTTAAAATTCTGTGTCTCTATTCCACGTGATCTCTCAGCTAAAATGACCTACTGAAAGATACATATGCAGCAGAGACTATGCATTCACCAAATGTTTTGTAGCTAATTATCTGGATAACAATTTGCAGCATGACTAACAAAATAATCTCTCAGCAGAAAATGTCAGTGGTGAAGTGAAATGCAAAATTTGCATCTTCCAAATGACAGGTGAACAGAATAACAATCCCCTTTTTCAGCTGGGGCAACTTTCTTGGATTATTTTAAATAAAACAGCATAAAACCCAGTAAGCCTTTCCAAAACAATGAAGATAAAAGAGCTGATATTCTAATAGCTGTTTTCACCAGTCTTCCCTTAAAGGTGCTACTTGCACACTGTACAACTGTATTCCACAGATTTTCAGTCACTAACTAATAAAGACAATGGAATGAAATGAAAAAATGGATCTATGAAATATTAAATCTAAAATTCTTTCTTTCCTGTCCTGTGCTATATGATGTCACAGAATAAGTTTTGAACATCAGAAAATATAAATGAAAGACCAAAACATAAAAAGGCTATTACATTTGGTCCTACTTTGATATTAATGGGCAGTTTTTCTAATCTGAAGCATTAAGGGACATTTTGTGAGACATTATTGAAATCTCTAGTTAATTGCAGTGTAATTATTTGTTCCATTCAACTTTTTTAATGAAACAGGCCTTGAAAAATAGAGCTATTTATTTAAATTGTTGTTTATACACGCAATTAGCCTTAATCCAAGTGTTTCACTTCTGACCTTGCAAGCTTACTGCTTTTGTGGGCTTTTTTTTTGTGTGCAGTTTCTTAACTCTGTTTTTGCATGCACCGTTTCTTTCTAGTTTTCTCTCAGACCGAATGATCTATTTCTATTTTGTCCTTATGACTCTACTGCCCTCATACCTTCTGACTCCCTCTGCCTCGGCTACTCCAATAAAAGCGTCAGAGGAGGCTTTAGAGACAAACAGATTGCAGTAATTTCAAGTGACTTGGAAAAGTTTTTCTCATTGAAATTGATCCTTCCCAATACATGAAGGAATGGCGGAAGCATCCTGCAAAACTGACAACACTTAACAGCGTCAAGTTGCAAACTAGGTGGGTTCCCAGCCTAATTGGAAGCAGAATCTGAGATCCACTTGTATTTTCATTTGGCTGGTTTAAAAACACAGTCTTATGAGGATGGTAATGGAAAAAGACTTGAGTGCAGTTAAGTCTGTGTGTACAAGTACACGGAGATCAAAGCTTACTGCACTTCACGATGGCTGAATGCGATTCAGCTCCTCTACAGCCACCTTCATGTGATACTGTCTTCTGGCAGCCCTTGTAATGCTGCATCTACACAGCTGGTTTAGCTTAACTCAGAAGTGCACATTGACAGATTCACTGTAAATTGTCCCCACTTACGCAACTTTGGTTCATATCACAGAACTGATCTGGATCACAAGAAATTAACTGTAAGCTGAAACAATGAGATGTGTTGTAGCCATTCAGTCCATACCAGGCTGATGTCAATCTAAACCAAACTGCCAGAATTCACGTAGTGTGTACATCCTTAGCACCATTTCACTCAACTCAACTGCACAAACTGCTAACTTGTGTCTATTAATTTCAGTACAGTTCAGTGTTGAGGAAACAAGAACTAGCTCGTGGCAGGCTAGTTAATAGCTAATAGATCCAGCTATTCATAACCCTCAACCTGACAAGAGATAGGCTAACAGCAATGAAAACCTGCCCTCATTGAGGCAACAATTAAGAGTGTTAGCCTTGCCTTGAAAGGATCCTAACTAAGAGTGACAATAACTCAGTCTGATCCATTCTGAATCATCATTAAATATTGGCACCTCTTCTTTATACTACTAAATTATGTTCTAATACAGGAAAACAAGGTCAATATTTTTGCTGTAGTTAACAATTCACTACTTGCTACAAAACATTGTCATATGCTGTTAATATCATGCTAAACGAGAAATAGGCTACTACTGTGGCACACTGAAAGGCTGCAGTTTTCAGAGCCAATCTTTTTTATTATTATTGATTTGTGTTTGATAAAAAAAGAGCAGCTTTAGCCATCTTATTTCTTTGGCTGAGCAAGCCCACTAAAATCACTTCAGGCAGGATTTATCTCAGTTGCAACTATTGTTTGAGCTCCGTCTAAACTTGTACCACATATGAATGGTTCCTTAATCACATAGCATATGTTTGAATCACTGGTTTCCAGTTATGTCTGAGACTTGTTGCTGGTAATTGCTGTTGCTTATAATCAAGTCCCAAGGCATGTCTTTAAAAGTGGATCCGTAAGGCCAAAACAATTTCTGAAAAAATTGTACTAAAGATGTGCTTCTGGGCATGTGATGTAAGTGACAAAGGTTGTTTGATGTTTTGTAAGTATAAATCCTTAAAATTAACAGAAAAATTACTTGTTGGACAGCACTAAAAGGACTTATCAAATCCCAAAATGTTTTTCAATATAGAATTGCCATCCTTCTAGAAAGAAGTACTGAACACAGTTGCAGTTACAGTGGTACAGAGACACTCCTCCTGATTTAAATTTTGGCAACATCGGGAGGAGATGGCAATATAAACCTAGTGTTTTCATTGGATAGTATAAATCTACTATGAATAGCTTGGAAATGAAGTATTCATTTAATAATATTAATATTTTAATTAAAAATGTTAATGTTTTAAAGTAAAATGTTAAGTATGTATAAAAATGGCTCATTTCTTCACACAGTAAATTAAAAAATAATAATACAAAGTTGTTAAAAGTGCTATTTAAGAGAAAAAGGATATCGTTAATGTTGCTCAATTCTAAGAAAATCAAGCAGCCCAAAGCAGATTAAACATCACCACTACAACCAGGATACAGAAAATGTCTATGTAAAGGCTGTATATAGTGTTGCAGATTTTCTGGTCATGTCTTCCTAAGCCATTGTATACTGTGCTAAGAAATTGATTTCTGAACTAGCTCTTACCCTTCAGGCCAATTAGTTCAAGTATGACAACATAGTCTTGTCCTAGAGCAAGTCCTTGAACCGAAGTGAACACATTTGCAGATCTGATCCTTAAAATTGCTACTGCAGTTAATTCACAGAAAGAAATGAAATTCACTGCTTAAAAACACCCCAAGAATTACTTTTTCCATTCATTCCCTTCACCTCAGCAGTACCACACATTCCCGAATTTTTGAGCAAGACAGGAGCTAACGTTCCAAGAATGTTCTCTCAGTTACTTCCAGTTACTAATGGTACCAGCATAAAATATCAGTAAGTGAACATACCTGAAACTACAGAATTCTTTCCCGTAGATGTTTCCAATACACTATTCTCACTGCTGAAACTATCATTCACATTTTCTTGCTGTTCCAAATCCTCCACTATGGCATATCCCAGTGGGCTTGTTACTTCTGTTTCTTTGTCTGCACTGTTATTCATCCCATTTTGTCTATCTTCTGCTCCTAGAAAATAAATAGAAAATCCACGGGACTATAAAAGATTTAATTTCTTTTATCATGGAGAACAGAAAACCTAGAACTAACCTGTATTCATCATGCACATAACAGCATAAGAAATGGTCTAGGTCTTGACTTAAAGATTATAGTTTGGTATTTTAGTGTTTTTACAAATATTTATTAAGAAAGTTGTTGGTCATAAATCTGGAATACCTGTGGTCACTATAAAAATCTGAAAATTGAATTTGTGGACTAGAACAAATTTCCTACCTTCTCAATTTCATTGGTCTTCTAAACTCATAAATGGATGTACCTTACAGTAGGATTTCAAAAATTGCCCACAAACCAGAAAACATGAGAGCTTTCACAAAATGCTTCCCTCCTTCCACTTCTTTTTCTTATTTCAAATATGGAAATATTTGACTCTGACTTCTGTCTTCTTTTATTTTTTTTAGACTCTCCTAGAACTAGGCATGCTCCAAAGGCAACAAAAGGAGGTTCAATAAATTATAAGCATTTTTTACAAAAACTGCATAAAACTGCATTCCAGGGTTCTCCCAATTTAGAACACAATTATTGCGCAATTATAAAATAAATTTCAAGAAATTAATTTATTTCAAGATTTTTTAAAAACAGTTATCGGTTTCTACCTGCAGGTGTCTGTAACAAATCACTGGAGATCAACTTCAGCGATACGATGTAGCACCAGTTTTCTTCTTCCAAGGTACCCAACGAATGTGCTCTTGTATCAGGGGACGCTAAAACAATCATACACTTTACATACCTACATATGTACAGAACTGTGTACATGGAAAATTTCTTATCCTCTGGTAAATGCAACACAGTTTATGCTTTGTGTATTTATCTGTACAGTTTCTTTTAGGGCATGCCTTGCCCAGGATTACTGAGAAACTGTGGAATAAATACATTAATTCAGTATTGCATCAAACTACTAAATTAAACCTCAGTTTTAACCTATATGGTATCCACTATATTGAAAATTCAGAAATGAAAAGTTTGAAAAGAATTGAAAATAAAATATTAAAAGGATTTTAATAATTTGCATACTTTCTAAATATTTATTACTTTGTTTACCTTACTGATAGCAGAGTAATGAAGACAAAAATTTAAGCTTGACAAAGCTGCAACACAAAATGAAAATCAGGACGACAGTAGCTGCTGAACTATTCCCAGCATCTGACTTTCACTTGGAACTATCTTCTGAGATTCTAACTTGGTTGGTCTTGTCTTGCAGACTGGAACACTAACCACCTTTGAACTGCATGCTCAAATACGGCAGCTGCTTATCTTTGTCCAGCAGAAGGCAGGTTAATTCTTTTCCTCAGAATTAGACACGTGGAATAGACACCTCCATACCCCTCTTATCCCACTCTTAACGTATTGTCCCATATGCAGCAACTAAAAGTACAGAGACATAGTTCTTGTGAGATCCTCAAGTGAGAAGGCTGAAGATGCTAAACGGGAAATCTGTGAAAAAACTTTACTCTCAAAAATCTTATAAAACATAGATGGAGCCTAGCAAAAAATGACAAATAGAGTATTTAGGGGTTGCTTTCTTTTTTACTTTTTTGAATCCATGGGAGCCCTGAGATAATTTTACAATATCATAATCATTGTACAGGAATGAAAAGCAGTAGCCAAAAGCATACAGCTCTTTTAGTTTAAATTCTGTAAATAATCTCTTTGCTAGTTTATTCTATTATTTATAGCAAATTTCATAGAATGTCTTGGGACTTATGAACGCCTTATCCCTAATGAGAAATACTGCAGTGTTAGGATGCCACATACATACATAAGCTATTCCATAAAGGAGACACTAATACTTATGTCGAAAGAGAAATCCAGAAAAAGTTTGTTTTGTTTATTCAAATTAATCCGGAGTATTTTTAGGAATGGCTATAAAAACATCACACTGAATACCAATGTGTTATAAAAGGTAAGGGTTCAGTTTAATTACTACTACTACATACATATTATTGTAATTCTGATATTGCTTAATAATTTTAAGTGATTTTAAACATGGTTTTGAAATCCCTGGACAAGTGAATGCGTTAGTCTCAGTGTTACAGTGAAACGAACATGGTGAAAACCTAAGTAATAGTACAAAAAAAGAGATCATAGAATCATCTGGGTTGGAAGAGACCTTCAAGACCATCAAGTCCAACCCTTTGTCCAACGTCCTCATGATTACTAGATCATGGCACATCCAGTCTTATTTTAAAAACTTCCAGGGATAATGAATCCACCACCTCTCTGGGCAGGCCATTCCAATGCCTGATTACTCGTTCTGTGAAGAACTTTTTCCTGATATCCAACCTAAACTTTCCCTGGCAGAGTCTAAGCTTGTGCCCTCTTGTTCTGTTGCTGGCTGCCTGGGAGAAGAGACCGACCCCCACCTGTCTACAACCTCCTCTCAGATAGTTGTAGAGAGCAATGAGGTCACCCCTGAGCCTCCTCCAGGCTAAACAACCCCAGCTCCCTCAGCCTCTCTTCATAGGACTTGTGCTCAAGTCCCTCCACCAGTTTTGTCGCTCTTCTCTGGACCCGCTCCAGCACCTCAATATCTTTCTTGAACTGGGCGGCCCAGAGCTGAACACAATACTCAAGGTGCGCCAAGTATGCCAAGTACAATGCCAAGTACAGGGGAAGGACCACTTCCCTCGCCCTGCTGGCCACACCATTCTTGATGCAGGCCAGGATGCCACTGGCCTTCTTGGCCACCTGGGCACACTGCTGGCTCATGTTTAGCCTCCTGTGAATCAGTACTCTGAGGTTCCTTTCCACCTGACTGCTCTCCAGCCACTCTGTCCCCAGCCTGTAGCACTGCATGGGGTTGTTGTGGCCAAAGTGCAGGATTCGGCACTTGGCCTTGTTGAACTTCATCCCGTTGGACTCAGCCCATCTCTCCAGGCTATCAAGGTACCTCTGCAGAGCCCTCCTGCCTTCCGGCAGGTTGACACTTCCTCCCAAATTGGTGTCATCTGCAAATTTGCTTATGATGGATTCAACCCCTCATCTAAATCATCAATGAAGATGTTAAACAGAACCGGACCCAACACAGATCCCTGGGGCACACCACTGGTGACCAGCCGCCAGCTGGACGCAGCCCCATTCACCAGCACTCTCTGGGCCCGGCCATCCAGCCAATTCTTAACCCAGCTGAGAGTGCACCTGTCCAAGCCATGGGCTACCAGTTTATCCAGGAGTATGCCACGGGAGACAGTGTCAAAGGCTTTGCTCAAGTCCAGATAGACTACATCCACAGGCTTCCCTTCATCCACCAGGTCGGTTACCTGATCATAAAAAGAAATCAGGTTAGTCAGACAGGACCTGCCCCTCATAAAGCCGTGCTGGCTGGGTCGGATCCCACACCCATCCTGAAGGTGCTGTGTGATTGCACTCAGGATGATCTGTTCCATAACCTTGCCAGGCACTGAGGTCAGGCTGACAGGCCTATAGTTGCCCAGGTCCTCCTTGCAGCCCTTTTTGTGGATTGGCGTAACATTTGCCAACTTCCAATCATCTGGGACCTCCCCAGAGAGACAGGAGTGTTGGGAGATGATGGAGTGGCTCAGCAAGCTCTTCTGCCAGCTCCCTCATACCCTAGGATGGAATCCATCAGGTCCCATTGATTTGTGTGGATCACAAAAGATATCAAACCCCAGCACATTAGTACTAGTTAAATAAGATGATTACCTGCTATATTTCCACTTAAATCATCTGCAAGGCCTCCATGTTGGGTTTCACTCAGAGCAATCAAAAAAGGAGAGAACCAGTCTTTCTTCTGCACTATTCTGCTCAGTAGCTCCCTTGCACCATCTCTGTTTCCACAATTGTCAGTAACTGTATGGATCTGGTGAAAATAATAAAGGCAACCAATCCTGACACAGACTTTGGGAATGGTTCAGAGAGGTTATTAAGAATATCATAGCATTTCCCTGTCATCATTAAAATATACTTTAAACTAAAGACAAAAATTGGGCCTACCACCCTTCAGAAAACACTGACTGCAGTGTTGTCTAGCCTCATAATAATAATAATCAGTGAAATAATAATCGGTGTTCACCCTGGTTTAGGGAATGGCCAACTTCCATTAAGGAGAAGTGGTGTCATACAGCTTACCAGAGCTCAGACTTAATCTCTAATATTACCTCATACCTAAAGTGCAATATTTTCCTTCTTGAACTCTTGCTTCATCATCTCAATTCCTATTTAAAGATACAACTGCTAAGCCTCTAGAACATAGCTGTTATTCTCAAAAGCAGCCTGAGAGAGGGGTTCAGTTCTCATGGGTAACTGTCTCAAAGCTCTAGAATCACTCATCCTGATACGTAAGAAAATGGGCAGACATAGCAGTGGGAACCCTTGACTGAGATTTAACACTAAAAGAAGTACATGGGAAGTGGGATCAGGTAGAAGTAAACAAAGCAATATAGAAGTGTATTAAGAAAGTCTAGGCATTGTTGGAGTTGAAACTGGCAGGTAATGAAGGGCTTAACAGAAATCCCAGCAGCAAAAAGATGACCCAGGAGAACATATGGACCCATCACCAGGGAGTGGAGCTGGTAACCTTCTAAAAGACCCCTGCATCTGTCTGCCGTGTTACCAGGCTCAGCTCCCGATCCACTAGGGTGCAGCTGGCCCTTACTGCTACTTGACAGTCACCAGACAAAATTATGTATAGGACTGCCATTTAACTGAGATGGAACATTAAATGCAGTTCCACCTTTAGTTTACCAGTTTCCCCCTTACTGCGATGGCAAGCATTATTTAATTTCTTTTTCTAACACTCTTTCAGGGTATCAATTTTTCAGGGTTCCAAATAAGTTTCACACTAGTCTAGGCAAGTCATTCTTAGTCAAATGGAATAAACATTAACAAATGTTTTCATCAACAGTTAACACTTGCTCTTCTTGTCAAACTGGTATTATATGCTTGTCATATAGTAGACTTGCTGGGCCTTGTGGATGGCAAACACCAAGCTTGCCATGAGTTTGCGAAAAAGAGCGGTTTGTAAAAGGGAGCAGTTCTACTTGAACAACAAACAGCCTTATCTTGAAAGACAAATTGGATCAAGTGGTGGTTTCTCAAATCAGCTGAGTGACACCTGGGGTGAGATGGTGCTTCAGTTAAAAATAGAAACACCCCTAAAAGCACATATTGAGCTCCCCGTCCCAAAGGCATGGCAAACAACTGAGCTCCCACTGCTGATGACACAATTGGCCTCGCTAAAAGCCAATCAACACAGACTAATTGACTTAGTCCCACCTTGCCAAGAGGCCCTAAAGAGTATAAAACTGGCACTTCAAAACCCTTTCTTTATGGGGGGAAGAAATGACCACCTTACCTGACAGACAGGTTGACAGGTCTGGATTTCTCTTTCCACTCCCCTCAAGAGGGGATACCTTTTGGGTAGGAATTGTGTGCCTCTGACTTTGACTGATGTTCTCCAGGAAAATAACTACTAACTCAAGTTCCAGTTGTTACTTTATATATATGTGTGTGTATATATATGATCATTATTAACTCATTATAATCTTCCAGTGCTAACGCAGCAAGTGAATTTATCAACAGCAATCCTGAACATGTTCTACTCTGTCATTTTAATTAAATTATTTACCAATTCAGCATTGCAAAACTGTTTCTTTAACAGGCATTGTGAAACCTTCTAAACTGCTTCAGTGAGAGCCGTATTAACCCTGTGGGTGACAGTCTCTGAGGAAACTCTCACAGGTGACACTAATTCTGATTGGTGGTTAACACAGATAAACACATCTATATAATCCTTTAGTCATAAACTGTTGATCAGGTCTAGGACTAGAGATGAATTCAACCACACTTAGACTCCTCTCTGAGGTGAAGCTCAGAAAGCAAGGGAGTCTTGAACCATGTGACTCTCAAACCTCGTGACTTGATGGGAGGGCATCCCTCAGCCACCTGTCAGAGCTGTACCTATTTAATGTGACAATGCTCAGCGGCTTCACTATCTGGTATGATACTCCTCAGCGAATCTATGGCAAAAAGGGAAGGGAAGGTCTTGCTTTATTGTAACTTAAGTATTCTCTAGGACTTTACAGGCCATCACTACTTCCTGGTATGGTTTAGGGGCCAGAAGACAGTTAATGATCTTCTGAGCCTAAGGTGTGTGGTAAAAATACAAGTAAGAGTAAAGCTAGCCATATTTCTTCCACTTAGTTAGACACTGGCTTAGCCTAACCTCCGTTCATGGCATTTTTCTTTCCCTTACTCTTCACTGGCATCCCACCTGCTGGCCCAACAGTCTTCCTTCGCTTACTGGGAGAGCCATTTCTCTTTTCCCCCAAGCCCGGGTACTCCCATTTTTTTCCACTTAAAAAGCCATTTCTGGTTGTGGCTTCCTTATCTGTCCCTCAGCTCCTGGGAGCGGCCAGTCTCTGTGGCACTGCCCGGTGTATGGCCTGGCAAGCGGGCCACTTACCCGATCCAGGTCCTCGTCCTGGAAGATGCCCATGTGCAGGCACTTCTCTGCCACCGGCACAGCCCGCATTCTATCCACCAGCGTGCTGTGGAGCAGCTGCACCAAGCGCACGCAGAGGTCGCGGTGGGCCTCCTCGCCCGGTGCGGGCAGCTGCCTGGGGTTCACGCAGCGGGCGGCCAGGCTGCAGCCGCCGTGCTCCAGCGCCGGCATGAACTCGTGGAACCAGCCGCAGCCGCGGGGTCCCCGCTCCACGGCCCGCAGCAGCTCCTCCGCGCCCGCCACCTCGCCCCGCTGCACGGCGGCCGCCCGCACCCTCTCCCGCTCCTCCGCCCTCAGGGACGGCAGCCGGTCCAGCACCGGCTGCAGCCGCGGCCTGAAGCAGGCGATCATGTAGAGGAAGCGCTCCTCCGGGCGCTCGTCCGCCGTGGCCGCGCTCCGGGACGCCTCTGTAGGCACGGGGAGTGCTCTGCCTTTTCCCAGCACTCCCCGCTTTATTCCAGCCCTCCCGCTTTCGCTTTTGGTTTCGTTTGCGGGTTCGCTCCGCGCCGGGAGGGCAGGGCAACGCTCCGTACCACTGCTGACTATGTGAAAGGAAACCTTTAACTAGAGCCGTGAGTTTGAAGTGACAACCGCAAGCTAGGTGTATCCTTCGCGTTCCACTTCAGGAGTCTCTGGGGCCGGTCACTTCTGTGTGTCAGGGTTTCCTGCTCCTGTGTCTACCCAGGCAGGTGATACGAGAAGTAGTTACTATTACAAAAAGTGGAATATTTTGATTTAAGCTAAAGTACATTTAGTTTTCTATAGAATTAGTTTTATAGCTAACTTCTGGTAAGTGTTAAGTAACCATTTTTTTTGAAAGTTAGACAGACACAGACTGCTATTCTACTGTTATGTTTTTTTTTTAACAGTGCTGTTCCCAGACAATACCATCTTTCCTTATCTATGAATGCAAGGTTGGACAGAGAACTGGCTCTGAAACTCTAATGAGCAGAGACTTGGCTGTTATGAAGTTCATAACAAAACTAAAAATAGTCCTTGGAAAGTAGTAGAATATATGTGAGATATCTGGGAAAATTTATGCATATGCATATAAGTGGGATATATATTTTATAACTAGCTATTATCTCGTTATGTGTATTTGATGGAAACCATTCCCTCATGCATCCAGCGCTGCGAATAAATACAGATCTGCAAAAGGCCGTCAGGGAAGCACACACCGCTTGCATATTGTAATGGTTTATTTTGGGTATGGCTTAAAGAGATTTTTTCTGCTGCCTTGTTTTTTTTTTTTTGTAGTTTAAAGAATTGCCCCTTGCATATTGAGCAGAAGGCTGTGATGCATGTGACAAACTTCCAAGAGGAGTTTGTTGGATAGCCTGAAATTTTTGGAACAGCCTCTCCCTGAGATGTGGTTTCGCCCATATAGTAGATGCTTGAGAAGCAGGCTAGGTTTCCGGCATGAGGTTTTAGAGACCCTTAGTGTGATTCTAAGGAAAGGCAAAAGGTCCTTGATTCAATTTCAGTTTTTGTAGTACAATAATAGAGGAAATAGAGAACATCTGTATTACTGTATTCAGTTTTGGTCCTGGACAGTTCAAGAGAGTGAAAAATTGGAGAGGGTCCAGTGGAGGGCCAACATGATACTTACAGGACTGGAGAGGCTGCCACATGTTTGAAGGAATTGTGTTTATTCAGCCCATAGAAAAGAAGGCTCAGGGGAAATCCAACCACAGCTTTCCAACTCCTAAAAGCTGGATCGCTATTCACAGGGGTGCTCATGACAACAGGCAACTGGAACACGTTTCTTCGTGTGAAATTCTGTCCAGGTATAAGGAAAAACGTTCTCCACTGTGAATGAATTAGACACTCAAATACATTGCCCAAAGAAGCAGTGGGACTTTCCTCAATACAGATACTCAAGACTTGGCTTGACAGGGCCCTTAATTTAATGCTTTGCTTTTAAAAGGGAGCCAGACAACTCCAGAAGTCCTCTCGCAGCCTAAAATTTCCTGCACTTTAGATTGTGTCCTCAGCTGCTTGTCAAGCTGAGATGTGCTATGGCATTCTGCTCTCAGTGAAGCTCCCTTCAGTTGGAGGCTTCTTTTGAAGAACTTAATTTGTTTTACGCTCATTTCATTGTTGTCCTTTCTGCTCATTTCAGGTTTCGCTCTTATTTTGTCACTTTTTAATACTGCTTTATGCAAGTTTCCTTTGAAAGACTTATGAATGAAGTCTCACTGCTTTTTTTCCTCACTACTTTTTCTGCTGCCTTCAGCACCCTATTTGGATGACACCTGAACTTCGTTGTAAGGCCTCTGGAGCCAGCAGGAGTTACTCAGGTGTAGAGAGTGTGTTTTTTTTGTGTGTTTGCTTTGTTTCCCGAGTTGTAAATGTAGCAGAGGTAAATCAGGACCTGTGTTTATACCACAACAATCCTTTACAGGTTCTAAGATTTTGCAGACGTTAAAAGGACACTTGTAAGTTATATGTAAAAACTAAAAGCTGCTCATAAAATTGTAGTTCTTAGATAGTCAAAGCCATTTCAAATTGCGTGTGGGCCAAACCTGAAGAAGGGAACCCCTGCCACTTTTTGTAGTACTAGCATAAAAAGAAAATACTTTGAAACCCTGGCATAGATGTGTGACTGAATAAACAGTTTAACAGTGAAAAGAAGACTGCTGTAATAGCAACTGCAGGGAAAATTAGATGATTAGAATTTAATGTTCAGAACTGCATTAAAAAAAAATGTTAGAGTATCTAAAATAATGACGACAGTGTTCTGCAAACAATATCACTAAAGTCCATAAGGTATTTGTTTAAAAATAAACCAAACCACATCTAACCCCACACCAAAGCAAAACCAAAGCAAAACAAAACCTATCAGTGTAATAGTAACTTCTTTTCTTTATTAGAAACTTTATTTGGTAGTGCAGTCAAAGCCACATGGACCTGTTTCTGGTGCTGTACTATACTGGTTTGTCACCAAGTGTTTTCAAAATGCCTTTAAATAGGGATAATTTAACAATAAATTCAGTTGTAAGACTGTCTGAAATTGGTTTATTTTTGAAATAAAAGGTGCAAGAGGTATTTGTTAATCATGGATAAGGTACATTTTCATTGTAAATTTGAAATATTTCAGGCTATCAAGGTGAAGATAATGCCATGAGCAATGCTTAATATGCCTCATGGTCCGTGCTCTGGATATTCTGAATATGCTGTTACTTGCTCTGATGCTGCTGACCCCATGCTGCCTTACTTCAGTACTATTACTGGACAGGTAAGATAATATAAACAATGTAATGATATAATCAGCTGTCAAAACACTGCTAGTAAAGTTTTATTTCGTGCTTTTTTTCTTCGGTAGAAATACTTGAGCATAATCATTCCTCTGCAAGTAAAATATACAGTGTTCAACAATAATTGTAATTATAGTTGACAGTAGAGTTCACAGCACTACAGACTTGATAGACATGTTGCTGTTTAATAAGATAAAATTAATCAAAATATGTTGGCAGTTCATGTTCAGATTCTCACTGCCATCTCAAAATAAGTCTTCTTTAGGTTTGCTGTTCCTTATTATACATGTTAGTGCTATAATTCTGCATGCAGATGATAGAACCTTAAAAACCAGTTGTGGAACTCTTGAGATTAGTATTTCAATTGACTTTGTGCTATACTGCATATGAAGCTTGATGTGATTGAGAGCAGCCCTGCAGAGAAGGACTTGGAGGTGCTGATTGACGAGAAGCTCGACATGAGCCAGCAATGTGCGCTCACAGTCCAGAAGGCCAACCTTGTCCTGGGCTGTGTCAAAAGTAGCAAGGCCAGCAGGGCAAGGAAGGTGATTCTTCCCCTCTACTTAGCTGTCGTGAGACCCCACGTGGAGTATTGTGTCCAGTTCTGGAATCCCCAGCATGAGAAGCATATGGAACTGTTGAAACGGGTCCAGAGAATGCTATGAAGATGATCAGAGGAGCTGGAGCATCTCTGCTATGAGGAAAGGCTGAGAGAATTTCGTTTGCTCAGCCTGGGGGAGGCTCCCAGAAGACCTCATAGCAGCCTTCCAGTACCTGAAGGGGGCCTTCAGAAAAGCTGGGGAGGGACTTTTTACAAGAGCTTGTAGTGATAGGACAAGGAGGAAAGATTTAGGTTAGACATTAGTAAGAAAATCTTCACAATGAGGGTGGGGAGACACTGGCACAGGTTGACCAGGGAAGCTGTGGATGCCCCATCCCTGGAGGTATTCAAGGCCAGGCTGGATGGGGTCTTGAGAAGCCTGGTCCAGTGGGAGGCAGGGGGTTTGGAACTAGCTCTCTAAGGTGCCGTCTAACCCAAAGCATTCTATGATTCTATGAAATACTATATATGTTTTTCATTAGTAGTGGCATACTGTCTGAGGTGGCCCACTCTGAAAAAATTGTGCTGCTTTGGAATGAGTAGATCAGTGGATTCCATTAAAAAAAACCAAAATGTTCTCAATAAAACTTCATTACTGCTCCAACTTGTTGCAATACAGTGGGTCTTTTTGTGAGAAAAGTTCGGAAAATGCTGTTTGAATACAGCTGGAGTGGCCTTCAACTGATTGTAGTTTTTCAATCTCATCGAAGGCTTTTTCCCAAGGAGATCTGTGGGTGTGTTATTCTGTTTTATTTTTGTTTGTTTCTTTTTTGTTCTGTTTGTGGTTTTGTTTGTTTCAGCTGGATCAGTAAAGTCTCTTGCTGAATAGGTCCTGCATGGTAAACTCATTCCATAATTCACTGTAAATTCTCTAAAATAGAATGATTCAGCAATGGAAGTGTCTGATGTGAAGGCAGATATTTAGATAGCACTTTTGACCAAAATATTTTGTGCAAATTTGGACCTCAATGAATAGCAACTGTAACCTTTTTAACCAGATTTTGTAACTAGAGGTTATCTTAGATTTTTGAGTTCCTCAGTCACTGAAGTTAGAGGAAGTAGACATAGATATAACTTCCAGTTCTTCTTGAGGGGTGGAGTTGAATATGGTACATGGAGGTTGCTGTGTGTATAGAATTTTCTGAAAGATCTAATTTTGTTTGTCTATTGTGTGTGCTTCAAGCCAGTGAGTGGTGTCCTATATAAGCCTGTGCTTTTGTGTGTATTCCCATGGTGTTGTGAGTATCCTAAATATAAATAATTTTTTTCTCAGTGTTTTTAGTACAGAGATATGTTCAGCGTTTTTGGATCCCTGTTAGTGGTGTTTGCATTTTAGTAACTAAATTCAAGTCAGTCACAAATGAAAAGTCCACAACCTGTTGCTATGATTGAAGTGCATTACATTTATTTGTGCATATTTAGATTTCTTGCAGATAAATTTTCATGGTGGTATGAAATACTGAATATATGCACAGTGTTCCAGTGCTTTTATTTGTGCAGTAAACGATTTTCCAGATCTTTTCTGAAAGCAAAATAATATATTAACTGCATTATACAAAAAACCTGTTACACGAACAGGATTTGCTACAGCTCAGAGTAGTGAAGTGTTTATCTGGATTAAGTTTCAAAACTGTCTTTGTGTTTCCAACTTTACAATATCATAAAGTTTCAGTATTGAGAATTTAAATAATGCATAAAAGGGACAAGTGCCTCCTATGGGAATCTTTAATTCAGTCCATCTAATTTCCATTCCAAAGAGAATAGCCATATTCTTCATTAATAATCAAAGAACTCCCCAAGTAGGCATGAAAAAACCCCCAAGAAGCTAGATGAGGAAATGTGTTTCTTCATTAATAATGCAATTCTCTTTGCTACTTGTGCATGGAGGTACAGTGAGAAAAAGTAAGCTTGCCATAGTGATGCCTTCATGCAAGTACAAGCTCTGGGACATGCTCCTTTCCCCACCCCCCATTAAGCTATTTGCTATTTAAGTTCCAATATACTCCTTTTCAAGTCTAGAAAAAAAAGTTATGTGTAGAGTTGGTGTAGTATATAAATGACACTGGGATTGCTGTATAATATAAGCACGTATCATTCCTTATAAAACTGAAGGAAATTTTAGGTTCAGGGTAATCATGTTAACAGCCCTTCTGCATGCTCTTTTTATTCCAAGTAAGCAAGAAGTTAGTTAAAAATTAATTCTGCGTCTGGACAGCTGTTGAAAATATGCCAGTGGCTGCATACCAACTCTGTCTCCAATCTGAATCAATTTTAAATTTTACCAGCATTTTCATTAAAAAAATTGACATTAAATTTCAAAGTGAGACTAGGCCCCTTGCTATTTGTGTGTAGCTGCTGGATATTACAGAGGAAACATGTTCATCCCCTTATGTTTTAGGGGGGTTTGCATTTGTGATAATGAGGTAAGAGTAAACTAGTAGGGAGCACTGAGTTTGCATTTTCGTTCGAGTGCAAAAAAGGAGGGGGGAAAAAAGCCCCACCCAACTCTGGAAAGTTTATGAGATGTGTGGTTGCAACCAACCATTTGGAGCAGCTGCAGGTAATGGTGGGTTTGAACAAAGGGTCACAATATTTTCACAGTTTAAAAACAAACCAAAATAAATCCCCTCCCCCTCCCCAGCAACAAATTAAAAAAGAAGCCACAAAAATAGCCCCCAAACTCATAAACCAGTAGCCTCAGCACCCTGACTTGCTTATCAAGGCCCATTTTAATTCACTTTGTTGTTGCTCCTGTTAGTGAATACAGGGACCGGGTTAGTGTTTCCTGCTTTGTCAGTCACTGCAATGGCCTTAGTACACCACCATTAACTCATACCAAATCTGGAACCTCTGTTGGTCAAGAAGTAGAGGTCAGCTGTCTCTTTGACCTGAACAGAATTAATCTGGACTTGACCAAAGATAGCACAATATATTAATCTGGCAGCAGTTTCCTAAAGGCAAAGATAATTATTCTGCAATAGATGTAGTGCAGTGAATGTATAGCCTACATGTTATTTGGGCTCAGTATCACGCATGGATTCCCTCTCAGAAGAGCTCAGTGCTGTGGGTGCTGAGCCTCAGAAACATCAGTTTTGGTGAAAGAGAAGATTTAACTCTGAAAATTGGATCAGAAGAAGGGTTGTTGGTTTCTTCCAACTGCCCCCTTGAATGTAAAACCTGCTGTGTGAGTTCCTGTATCACATCCATTCGGCCACCGCATGCTTGTCCTTAGAAATACCTGGCAACTAGAGCTTTCAAAATGGGTAGTTAATGCTAATGTTTGAATTGCAGTTATCTTCCATTAGGCTAGTCTCATGTCTTCACTAACCTTTGTGAGGGATTAGGATGTTAAAAGATACTAAATTTTGATACCCAGTATTTATCTGGCTGTAAGGCTTATCCTTGAGCTGTTGTGGATATCCTATGTTTCACGAAAACTTTTTTAATGGCTTGGTTTCATGTGGGTTGAAAGTGCTAAAACAGTAGAACTGCACTGTTCTAAAAGCCTGTCTGAATGATAAAAAAACTCCACAAAGTGGATGCATTGAGCAGAACAGATTTATCTGCTTCATGCATCAACATTTGATGTCAGTATAACTATGCAGGCTTTTTTTTTTTTTTAACCTTAAATTACTAGAAAGTGTGAGTCATGTGTGTCCATAGATAAAGTTAATCTGATTTTTTCCAAAGACTGTCTTACAGTAGCTTTGCCATCAGCTTACAATGTTGGTGAGGCATGCAGAAGCTCTGATGAGTGGCCTGCTGCAGATCGTGTTGCAGCAATCTCCTGTCTCTGGTGAGTGCAAACCCCCAATACAGGAGAGACAATTTTTGCTATTATAAAATTAACACATTTCCAAAAACAATTGCTCATCTCTAGAAGAGAAAAGCTTGAAGCAGTGGGTCTTGATGTGCTTCACTGTACCTCACAAGAGAAGAAGGTATCTGAGAAAGCAGATTTTATTTTTTTTTTTTGGCAGGGAAGGGGCAGTTAGAGCATTGCCAACCAAGTTGTCAGCTTTCATGGTTTGTTTCTTCATTCACTAGCAGATGCCTGGGTGCCTTAGAATCTATAACTTTTTAAAGTCTCCCTTAGTTGACCCCATTTGATATTTTTCTTCTTGATAGATACATACAAAGAGAAAGGAAGGAACAAAGCCTCTTTGAGCCAAGAAAAGAAGTAAAGGATGGAGCTTTTCCTTCACTAGGACTAACTGAAATAGCTGTCGCTGTTCCTCTTCCCCAACACTCCTTCACAGTCCACCTGTTTTTCTCAGTCTCTTTGCATTAATGTGAAATGCCAAATGATAAAATTGGACAAAAGACATTTTGTAAAGCAATGCTCATGCATTACACTTTTTCATTAATTTTATTTTTAATTTATACCAGACTGTTTTAAATGTAGCATAACCACAAATACTTTTTTAGAAAATGTGCTAGATTGTTCTTTGTAACAGACAATATTGGGTACTAGATTGAGATAGAGCAGAAGTTGTTAATGCTTGCTATTTAAAAAAAATTCTCAGTCCTGTTTCATTGGAGTATATGGTCCAATGATGCTGTCACCTAGATGTGATCCTGCAAGGCACTACGAAGTGCAGACTTCCTGCCATCATAGTAGAAGTAAGAGCAGTCAGCACATTTTAGTATTTGGAGCTTTCAACAATCAACAGTGGCATGAGGCAGAAGAAAATTTGATCTTGTATGGTAAGGACTTGTTTATCTTTTCACTTACAAAGCTATTCAGTTAATTAATTTTTGTATCTTTATAAAGGCCAAGGTAAAGCAGAACCTTGCTCAGTGATTCAACATGCACACTCATTTTAAATAACATAATATCCAGTCTCCTTGAGTTTATCTATTGGCTGAATATGACTAAAAATGTTGTGTATCGTTCTGTTCCAACCTTATCATTTATGTATCTATCAATATGAAGGTTGACCACTATTGCATTACTATGTAGCACTGGTTTAGAACAGAGGGTTTAATTTGATTTTGGGTAAAGTTTAACTGCCTCCTCACTAACTGGGTTACATGCTTTTCTGAAACTAGTTCTCTTCTTAGAGGAATTTCATATTAAAGCTTTAAGATTAGAAAATCATGTGAACATTTAAAAATATTTAAAAACAGTAATAAAAAGGTCAGTTCCTCTTAAAATAAACACAACATTTGAATCAGAATAATATTTTAATAAAATGAAATCTAGGTATTCACAAAGCATTATGCACATACAGTTTATACTGTATTTAAAGACTACAGACCTTAAATAATTTTACTCTAGTGTAGTCAGCTTTGGACACAAGCTAAGCTTACTTGTTTTGCGATAAGAAAGTTTACAATTTTTCCTGAAAGTGATTTTACATATATACATATATATATCTCTATATCTATACTCCTACGTGTAAGTGTAGGTATATACACACACTTGTGTGTATGCGTGCATATAAATATATACACACATAAGTACACACATATGTACATATATAAAATACACACATACACACATACAGGAATGTGTGCGTGGTGCATGTGTGTCCACATACATACATACATACCCTATCTAGGATCATTGTAGAGGGACCAGTCAGTGAAGACAGATAACTGCAAACAATCAGCCTAATAATTACAAACCAAAAATGTGTAGTTTTTAATTAAACAGATTGTTCGTAATTTATATTGAAGAAAAGCAACACAGTCTTCTGTATTATATAGAAATTAGATTTATTGCATTTGATTGTGTTTGAGTGACGGATGAAGAGTACCTGCCGCTCATGACAGCTAATTTCTATGTTGCTTTTTTTTTTTTAAAGAACTGGAAGCAAATTATTCAGTTAATGCGGTTTTGTGGATGTGACCTATGGTGATACTTTCCAGCATGCGTCAGAGTTTTTCTGTCTTTTAAAATACTGCCCTACTTCAACTGGTTTTGAAGGAAGCTAGTTTCTCTGTCCTAATTGTTTGAAATCCAGAAGACTTAGTTATCTTAGTCTTTCTCTAAGTTCGGAATCATTGTGATTTATTGTAAAAAGCTCACTACAAGAATGATAAAGCAATTCTCAAAAGTGAGCTAAAGAAGATTTTGCTTGAATTTCAGCTTGGTCGGGTAGGATATTTTTCTATGTCGATTGTTGTTATTGGTCTCCTGTTTCCTCTGAAGACATATGCATATTAAAATACTATTTCCATGACAGCAGTAAATGGTAATCTCCATGCAATGTAAACTGTAATTTCAGAACATGCATGTTATTTAAAAAAAATAAAAATATAAGGTGCCTTGAGAATGCTGGCAGTTTTACATTTGGAACATATGGTTAGTGTGTGTATATATATATTTACACCAGAACTGCTCAACTTTACCTTACAAGCTTCAGTTTTAGGAAAATATACAGTACTTTTGCATATAATAGTAGATTCCTTGTAGCCCCTGAGTCAAGTATAGAGGATTTAAATATAAAAAAAAAACAAACCAAAAAAACAAAAAAGGAAAACCAGCCTTTAAAAGCACTTACAATAAGTGTTATTTCCCAGGAAGACCAGGATCAGAAACATGCCTATGAAGACTCAAGATTCCTACAGTGCTTCGTGAAGATTCTGGCAAGGAGGGATGCCTAATTGGCTGGAGATAAGTTTTACAACGTTGTGGAGGACACTCTGCAGACTGGTCACGTTCTTGATCTAAAAACGTAGCCAAGTTGTCTTCGGAGGCTGTGTTAAGATGCACTCCACTTGAGAGGGATTCTTTGGATTTAAGTTTCGATTTTTCAAGGCCTAGAAATTCAGGACACTCGAAGGGAAAAGACGAAACAAGATCATAGTAATTAAAGTGGTCACTTCCAGACTCCTGTTCTGCTCAAAATTAGTACATTCAGATGGTTGCTGGAAAACCATGTTTGAAAATCAAGCAGTGTACTGAAATATTTTTACATGGTACTGCACTTGATTTAATGTGAGTGCAATTCTGTTGATTAATTATAGTAGTTTGGATATCTTGTCCCCTCCTCAGACTTTCTCACATGATGTCAAGATACGCACATGAACAGCCCTTTCTCAAGGACTGGATGTTCTTAAGACATGGTCTAAAATTGTGGATTTCAACATTCTTGAATTTGCAGTTTTGTTTCAGAACTTAACTCTGGAATTGCATCATTCTGAACATTGTAACCATTTGGATTCCAGTCTAAGCACTCAGATCCTCACTTTTACACTCAGGATTTGTGTGAGTTGTGGAGTGTGCCTACTGATGTTTGTAGAGGGTGGTCATATTTCTGTTTGGACAGAGATATGAGTGTATGTTTTATGCAGGTGTCTGCACAATGGGTTTGCATTTCTGAAAACCATGCTGTGAATTTGATGCTTGGATAATCTTTATGCATGCAAACTGATGCCTTCTGGATGTGTTGGACTACTGTGCCCGTATGTGTTTCAGCATATGCATGAGGCATCTGAGAGGCATCTGAGACAAACAAGCACACAGGATTTACTAATCATATGCTACATGACTGATTTGGGATTTCTAGACAGGCAGAGGCCTGTTTGGAAATAATATGCTATATCTTTGCCAAAAATCCCAAAGTAATTTGAAAATTCATGAAATTTTACCTGGACAGAACTGGGATGGAAAACACGTATTGGGAAATGCAGGTATGTCACCGCTTTGTATGTTCATTTTTCCATTAGTAGCAAGGGAATGGATATGAGTGGTTTTAGGTTCTCCCACTTCCATGTGTGTGTAACTCTTATGCTGCATCAGCTGGACTTGTCTGTCTTGTATGTTGAGGAAAATATAGTCATGGTGCTTCTCACGAGTTCATGAATGGGGTCTATTGCAGATGCACCCATGCAAGTACGTCTGATGCTTGGAAAATGCTTGTGGTTTACACCAGTATCTAGTACTTGTCATTTATGCTAACTTTTGTGAATAGAAAGATAATTAAATAAATCAGTCTGATTATAAAATCATTATGTGGATCTCTGCAACCCTCCCAGAGAATGTGGCCCCTGAAACTGTGGTCCAAATTCACTGTGGAGGTGCTAGGTCAAAATAATAATTTCGTACTCCTTAAACTAGTGAACAAGCACCTAGACTGGTATGCATTTCTTTTATTATGAGCAAAAAGGTTAGCAAAGCTCTTTTCATCTTATTCAGCATATACATACTTGAGATGAAGGACTGAAACTTCTGTCCGTTTTAATTGATGCTGCAGGCTGAAGCTTTTGTATCACCCGGATTGCGGGCTGTTGATACTCTGCACCTGCAGTCACCATGCTATAGGCAGGTGGAATGAGCGTTGATTGCCTTTGCAGAAGCTGCAAGATGGTTTGGATATCAGCAGTCATTTGGGATTCAAGCCTAGAAAAGTAACACAGACTCAGTTAACTTATGGTCAGAAGTAGGTTTATTTTAAGATACTGGTTACAGATGCCTACAAGAGGGACCTGCAGCTTATTAATAAAGCAAACTGTTGCTTGGTATGACATGACCATGTCTTAAATAGGAAAGAACAGAAGAGGGAGTACTGAATCCTTCCAAAGCTTGCTGGCTCTCCATTTCCTTTGCATGCTTGCCTCTTTTCTTTTTGCTACATTAAGAATGAGTTCATTACTGTTCCTTACGTTTGCAACAAAAATTAACATGGGAGACTGGGTCTCTGTTTGAAATTAACTGGAATAAATATACTCTCTTCATTGTAACTAAATCTATTTATACTAACTGAGGATGGGACACTATTTCTAATGCATTTTACAACTAATTCTGACATTCCCAATGCTAATATAATGCACTGAAATAAGCAAAAAACCACATTTGTGTTTTTTCTTCCATTAGAAAATGAAAAATACTTTCAAGATCACGAAAATAAACCAACAGCCCAAGTCTCCTTTCTGTGAAAATTTATTCAGACTTATCCAGGCTTCAGAATTAATGTAGGCATTCCTGATATTCAAATTCAGTATCTTTTTTTCCCCTCCTTTCTCATCAATCTGTATATGACTTCTGAAGCACTCTAGCTGCTTATGTTTTTTATACTAACAATTTCACAGCACTGACATGATTTTCAAATGGTCTTGCCAAGATCCATGACAAACTCAGCCATAGGTAATGCCTATTGTGCCTCCCCAGCTGCTGAAAACCTATAGGACATGCTATGACAGACTATAATACAGATATATAGCCTTCTGTATTACAACACATCTTCTGACAGAATAAACAAATCTTTGACAACAGCCTTTATTGTTGTGAATATTACTACTTGGGATTCTCAAGCAGCTGAATTAATTCTGTGCTGATAGATTTTTGCTTTCATCAGGTGCTTCGCTTTTCAATATTTTTTTTATCATGTTGGAGTTGTCCATTGCCTGTGCCATTTGTTTATGAAAGCATCTATGAAAATAATCCAAAATGTATGCCCAATGGGTATTTAAAGATGTTCTTTCTTCCTTCCTTTATTGGGAGAAGCTGCTTCTGTGGCATTAGCATTCATAAAGTAAGGCCCAAACCTGCAGGTTATGATCAGTCATGCCCTACTGGCCTTCTTGCTTGGTTTTCTTGGGTTCTTTGCTACTTGCAGTGAGCTGATTTCACACAAGCATGATGCTGATGCCACAGGCGAAAATACTGCCGCAGCATGCCACCGTGCAGAGAGCTTCCATCTGCTAACATGGACCTTAACATCTCAGTGAATGAAAGCAATTTAGCATTGTAAAACTTGGATCAATGGTTGTCTGTGGCTTTGAGTTAAATTTGAAATTTCTCTCTTCTTACTTTGTTAGCACTTGATGAGAGTTTCCTGGTACTTCAAATCAAAGAGTACCTCTGGTGGTCTATATTCATCATCGTTGCGTATATAAATTCTCCCTGTTTTCTCCAAAATTTAAACCAAGTCCGTGTCATGTCACCCAAGGATGAACAAACAGGAGAAACTTAGATACTTGGCCCACAGCGTCCATGAAATTCCAGTTTCTTAAAGAGGAAAAGTAGAGATAATTCTAGGGACATATTCTTCATACGAAGGCTTTCCAGCCTTTTATATCCATTTAATAATTTGCGTGTTATGCCAAGTCTCTAACTTGGCATGGAAAAGGTGAGGAAGAAGTGACTCTGCTTTTTAGTCCAGCAGGTCAGATCTGACATAAGCAGGATAGGTTATTTTCTTTTACATTCATAAAAGACCCAGCAAAGCCCAAAATCATGAGAGCGTGAATAGCTTTAAAAACATGAGAAGTTTTACAGAATAAAATTATTTCATAAAATCCATAACAATTTAAATCTTAAACAGCAATAATATTTCTCACTCAAAAAAACTACTGAGAACTTGCATAAGAATTTGACAAAACTATGGGTAAAATTGAGATATAACTTAAGTTTGAAGAGCATTAAGATTTCAGGAAAAGAAATGTGACTGAAAGATTACACACTGTTGGTGGGGAAAAAGCAGTTATTTAGTTATGTGTCATTTACAGTTGCATACTTGACTTTACTGCAATTAGAAATTATGGCAATTTAGGCTTACATATTAAAAATGTAAAGTTTTAATGCACTATATAGTATTCAGAAATGAAAATGCTATGGTTTGATTGGCTTATGGTAGATGAAGGAAGCCATATGCAGTTAACTTGGCTTTAAACTGATTGCTAAAATATACAGTGCAGAATGTCAATGAAGAGCTACTAAAGTGTAATTAGGGCTGAGTATGTGTCATAGTATTTGCCGTGGAAAAATATTAAAAGTAATGGAATTGCAGAGTAAAAATACGAAAAAAAACACAGACCTGAGCATAGGGCAATTTAAAATTAAATGAAATTACATGGTATAGTGTCAGATGTATCAAAGCTCTGTAACCATATTTTTAAAGTACTATAAGCTATGCTGCTTTGCTGCCAGCAGACAGCAGTATATCAGAAAGAAATGAGAGAAGGAAGAAATATTTTATTAAGCAAAGGTAATAATGGATTCTGACAAAGAAATTATGTTTTCTGTTTTAACAGATCTAAGTATTTTGCCTTTGCATACTCCTGTGCCTTACTTATTGAGACTGGAAATGGTTATTTTGTGGACATGCTGATCTCTTCTCACAAGTGACACCCTTTACCGAAAGGGTGATCAGGTACTGGCACAGCTGCCTAGGGAGGTGTTTGAATCACCATCCATGGAGGTGTTTAAAAAACAGATAGATGAGTTTTTGAAGGACATGGTTTAGGGGAAGATGGGTGCGATTGGACTCAGTGATCTCAAAGGTCTTTTCCAACCAGTAGATTCTATGATTCTATCTAAATATCGAGGAATCACTGCTAAGGGAACAGCGTTCTGGATAAGGAGAGATTTAAATTTAACAAATTTAGGTGCTTCACCACAGCTTCTTCGTTAAAAGGTTGGTCTCCTGAACAATCAGTTGAGGAGAAAGGCTCTTCTGCAAGGCAATTCAGAGTAACTGATATGGGTACCTAGAGACAACAAAGTGATATTCACATCAGGCATATTTTTGTAATTTAGAGCTTCCAAAGATCTGAATGTTTTTGGAAACTTCCTGTGCAAATTCATTCCTTCTGTAGCATCATTAGTAACAGTTGTATTAGGTACTCTTTCACATATATCTTTTTTTGGGGTCATATATCTGTTTTTACCTGTTGAGTTGTTCTTGAAGTAAATCTAATCGATTCTCCACTTCCCCATATAGAAAGTCACTTTCAGTTTCACAGATGCCCCATGTAAGATGGGGTAAAGCTGACTGAATTGGGGAATCCTGGTGCTCCTGGATGTTCTCTTGCTCCCAGTCTCTTTTATCAGTGATATCTGATGAAAAACAAACCATATAAAAGTATAGTTTCGTATACATGCTCTTAGAGAGGAGCTGACACCTCTCAAGCATCCCACCTACTAGTGTTTCTTGAAGATTTGAAAGTCGGATTGATACGCTAGCACACTGCCTGCGCAACTCTGTTCCTTACTACCATTTAAGGAAAGATAAAAGTGGTCACATCCAAAAATTATAAAATTCTAACCTAACAATAGCAACATGCTAACATTGTAAAGCTGTAGATAAACAAGCAGCTTTGGCTAATCAGCATCAATAGAGTTCTGCCACTGAATGGTTCCTATTTCTTTTCTTTTCTTTTGATTATTTTACCAAGGAAGCCCCATTTTTTTTTCAAGATTTTTTTACCAATTAATTGTTCATAGAAATTGGAAATATTGTGCATTAAATGATGTGTTTGAATGTCTTTGAGTATTTCAGACACCTGACTAGAATCTTGTCTGTTGCCCTTGAAGGTGCTATTGAAGTGTATTTACTGTTCAACATTTTTGGTGTAAAAGGAGGACTTGCTGTATTGCGTTACAGCCCTGGGCATGCATTGCAGTGCATTGGAATCCGCCCTCTAGAGAAAGTTGCCAGATCTCAGCTGGCTATTCTTCTTACAATTGTAACACTGCTTATCTTAACAAAATTGCTGAAGTCTAATATGTTTCCTCTGAGGCAGATACCATTTAATGCAGCTCATACTGCTAAGGAATACTGGTTATTATTTTTGAGAAAAGAAATTGATTTTCATTGATCTGCTTGTAACATCACTGGTCTCTAACCCAGCCCTCACATGGTAGCGTAAATCATGTCTCAGAGACTCTTAAAACCTGTGGGGTGATAGGTGCCAGTTCATTTTGATTAATAATTGGTGAATCCTAAAAGAATGAAATATTCAGCATTGCTGTGTCAGTAAGAGATCATTGTAATCTTAGATGAAGCTTCATGGTAAATAATATTTTTTTCTTTGTCTTTTTTTCCTATAAAATTTTTCCTGGGTAAAATTTTTGATTATGATAGAGAAATTTATTTCAAGCTAAAAAAAGACCCAATTGTATAATTATGCACTTACTTCAGAATTTCAGCTAGCTTGCTGAATTTATTTCCACTTCTAATCCTTATATATTGTATATACCAGTTGGACATATTGTATATGTCCAACTCAAGGCCTGCAGGCCGAGTCCAGCCCTTCACCTTGTTTTATCAGGCCTGGCACCTTGTTTCTGCCCAGCGGCAGCACTGAGCTCCTTGTTCCTATGCTGCTGCCAACACTGGGCAGGTGTGCAACGAGTGCCATGTGTGTTATGCTGCAGGAGCGGTGCAAGCCATGAGTTTGAAATATAAGATATATATAGAAAGATATTATTTATACGAGTGATTAAATTATTTATCTCCATCCCTTTGTAAAAAATAAAAAACGATGATGACTACACCAGGTGCAATCCTGTACCTGCTAGACCCAAATCCCATCGCTCTTGTCCCTCCCAATTCTTGGATCTCTGTGATCAAACACTGCACCTTACCACCCAAACGGAATTTGAGAGCACTCCTTCCTTTTGCTTAGATTTCTGGTTTGAGCTTTTTCTCCTTCCTTTTTCAGTTTGCTGAATTTATACCTCTGTGTGTTTATTAATGAGTTCACATTGCTGGTTCTAGGCTTTGTCCTGTTTACCAGGCTGGTGGAAGATTACATATAATTTATCATGCGATATACTGGTTGCACACACCCTTATCTGATACAGAATGAAGATCCTGCTGTGAGCTTTGTAGGGCCTACAGGTGACATATTTAGGATGAACAGTGCTTTTTTTGCTGCATCTACCCCCACCTGCCTCAAGCCTTTGTTACTTTGAGTGAATCTGTTGTCATGTAGACTGAAAAATTTCTCAGTACCACTCAAGGTTGTCCTCTGCTGTGAAAAAAAAAAGGCTGTTAACACTTTAACACCTGCTCAGTACAACTCCCATTAGGGCTATATTTGTAATTGTTTAACTACATGGAGTTAGAGAATGTATTAAAAGTTCTTACTGCACTCAGGCTGCTGCTTTAAAATACAGCTGGACAAATTCTTGACTGCTTATAAGACGTCAGCCTCTGTTGTATGAGCAGTTGGACTTGAATCCCGCATCCTCCAGTAGTCCCTAAATGTTTTTTTCAGAGCTTCTCCTAACACTGCACTTGGCACTGCATGCTGATAACTCAGCATAGGTTACATTCACTTCACACTTGTGGAATTTTTCTAAGCAACCATCACAGACAGAGCCACGTTTCAAAGAATGAAGAAAAAACCCACAGTGTGGGTGACATGTGAGAGGTTTGTCCAAATGCTATTAGGTAATCCTTTTCAAAGACATCTTTGAGCAGTGTTGCTCTAAGTAAAGAAATTAAAAAAAAAAAAAAAGGAAAAAAAAGAATTCCTGCTCATATTTAGTATTTTGAATGGATTTAGCCAGGAAGGGGAGCTCTCATTACATGACTCCAGATGGAGGAGGAGGCTTGTTTCTCTTTTGTATCAGAAAAAGGTGGTTACTGCATTATGTGATCTTTGGTTAGCAGTGATAGGAGGTTTTTGGGAGCTACAGAGCATATTTGAGTTTCATGTGACGTGACATTGCCTATAACTGATTTTGTGCGCTGAGAAGAAGAAAGGGGAAAGAGATTTCATATTAGCTACACAGAAACCTATCCAGCTTCTCAGCCACCTAAGCCAACAGAAGGAAAGAGGTAAACAGTGTCAAGAGAATCATTTAGTTTGGTTTTAGCAGGCACACATGGTACTCATGGCACACATGGTACACTTCACACTGTCCAAGGAAGTTGGAAAGCTCTCAGCAAAGTGAAGGGAGGGAGCAGATTATGACAATTCAAGGGTAAAATTTTAAACTATGAGTGTGGGATGTTGTAAATCCAGCGGACTTACTTTTAAGCAGCGAATTTCAGGAGTAGAAATTAAAAATACATTTTACTGCTTTTAAATATTGTCTAAAAACCAAGTTGTTGGTTATTTTACACAATAAATTGTTCAATAAAGTCCCATATTTTTCAATGTAATGGATTATCCAGAGGAAATCATAGTTGTTTTTTTGTCCTAGAATATGTATTTGTAGACTATCAACACAAACATTTAATTTTTGACTAAGCAAATGAATTGGCACTTAAATAATAAAATAAGTTCATGTACTATAAGCAAATTAATATGCTGTATGATATGGAATTGTACTATTCTAAGTGTCTTTTCAGATGCTTTTACCTACATGAGTAACCCCAGAAAAGCGCAGTAGTAGTTACAACTTTATAAGCAACTGCAATCTTCCAGAGCTTGAAGAATTCTAGACTGAGAACTAATCAATAAATATGTAACTTGGTTCACTTGAAAAAATCAAGTATCAATCTCATAGCCAAAATAATGACCAAGCTAAAATAGATAATGATGTTTTCCTGTAACAAATAGATTACCAGCTACAGAAAAAATATTAGGGCTTCTCAAAAGAGGGATAAGTTTTAATGCTGAGTTGCATTTTATGATTATGAGAGAGAAGTTAATGCAGTTTCTCCCCACATTATCCAATAAATTAATAATTTTTCCACTGACAGTGATGACCAAAGCTTAAAACCAAACTAAAGATAATTGCCTATGTATCAGTCACATTGGCAATGAATTGCAGTAGCGTTAAGCAAGTGCATTTGTATTCAAGATTTATAAAGTACCGTAATATATGTGGCTTATAAACATACATACATACAAGCAGACTTTATTTCAAAATCTCATTATGTTTATAACTACTTTTATGGTAAGTTATAATCAGTCTCTAATTGATAGCAAGAGTAAGAATTTAGTTTAAAATTACATCAAAGCTGATCTTATTTTGTTGACCTTTTTATGGAAGTTGTAAGAGCAGTAATGAGCTCTCACATACATTACCAGAAGAGCTAGATTACAAAGTGAAAAAAGGAATTTGGTCTTAATCAAAGTATATAACCTTTAGACATGCTAAATTTAGCTCAAATAAAATCTGCAATAGGTTGCCTTGGAAAACGTTGCTATAGCTGCAAGGACACTTTTCTGGCTATTGGTACAGGAAAGGTAAGCTTTCAAATCACAGTTCGTATGCAACAAGTTTAGGTGGTGCAGATTTATATAGCCCTAACCTGATGAGACCAAACCTCTCGTACTCATACCTTTGAAATGTAAGAATCACATTGTTTGTCATGATTAATCATTAAAATTATAGCCTAAAATCCTCAAGTTTATTAAATGATGGTTAAATGGTTAAATTCCCTCAATAGAAACAAACTGCTGAGGAAAAGAGCATTAAACAGTAAATATGTAATTCTTCCCTTCTGACTGAAAGAATTACAAATGAAATTTTGGCAATATTTATATTGTATATTAATCCAGAAATTTTCATTAATTTCCCATCATATCACCAAGAAAATAAATATTTTAGTATATTAGATGTAACTAGATGTATTTTTAATTATGTGATTTAACTCTATGTAAAATTCACTGACATTGCATAACTGACATTTTTGATAATTTGTCACATACAAAAGGCCAAATCTTTGTTTTTGTATTTTACTTATGGAAGTTAGGATTTGGTTTGTGTGGTAATGACACTTCTTTTAAAAAAAAGTCTGGCAAAACGGGATGGTATTCTTTCAAGGTATTATAATTTTTTTTCACTTAATTTTAGTTGTGCCTTGTCAATAGAGTGAATGGAACTAGTTACCTGAAAACATCTTTTTTTTTTGTGCACGTGCAACCATCGCTAGGTTTATCTAGCTCTTATTATCTAGTTTTTTTTACTGTCGCCCAACCCTGGCATATCAAAAACCCTTTGAGGGATTCTTTACTGCTTTGGGTGCAGTTTTATTGGTGGACATTCAGTGAAGTCCAGCATCAGTTGAAAATTTTAAAAAGTTTGTTTAAATTACTTTCCTAAAACAGTTCAATTAAAATATGATATATTAACAAAGCCTGCAATAGCCTTTTGGAGGTTCTGTGATCTGGTTCTACAGCCAGTGTATTAAACTACATGAATGCTCTTGAGAAATAATAATTTTTGCTATAAAATATTTTTTCTTGTTAACATTTCAGGAAACACAATAGTAAATATTATGTAAAGAATCAATAGAACCATTCAGAAAATGATTTTTGACAATTAGACCAAAAAAGTTGCCTCCTCAAACTTTACAGAATGCCATCCACCAGATTACCTTTGCAAGAATTGCTTCTTTTTTCAGTAAGAACTTCTTCTGTGGGATGAACCACTTCTTCAAAGTCCACGTCTGTGGTTTTCTCTGTTACAGATGGATAATGAGCTGTACCAGAGAACAGGGGCTTTTCCTCATCTTCAATGGAGGACGCAAAAGATGATGATCCACTTTTTTTCTCTTCAAAATGTTTCTTAATAGATTGATAGTATCTGGTGGTGTCCCCTGAGGGTTCAGGATCACTCTGATCGTTCTCTTTGAAATAATCTGTTCAATAGAAATAATTGTGTTCAGTGATATGCAGTTCATGAAACTGTGTTCTAGTTTATGCTGGTCTGATGATAAAGATGATTGTTGTATCAATGAGGGAGTTCACTGCCTACTAGAAAAAAAATACTTAAAAGCCTTTTTTTTTTTTATTCCTGTATCAGAGAATATTTATATTTCTTTTGAAGTCCTAGAAGGCATTTGCATGTACCTAGTAAGAATTTGCAGTCCCTAAACCATAACTCATTATGCAAAAAGTTGCTTATATCAAAACAGGAAAGGTTTTGTCCAACACAGCCCTACTGTTTATTCACTATTTTTTCCAGATGAAGATGAGACTTAAAAAAGACTTATATTAAAATTTTTTTTTAAAAAATAATTTATTATTTCATGCCCTCTTCCAATTTCTCACATTCTTGGGCATTTCTCAGTCTTGACAGGCTAACAGTCAGGCTCATTATCAGAACTACCCATTTAATTTATGCCCACATAAAAGCATGTTCTTTGATTATTGTTTTCCAAGAAAAGGTAAATGTATTAATCAATGACTCAACCTCAAAATGTCTAGGCTTACCTAAAAAGAGAGCATATCTCCATGCTCATTACTGTCAAACCTATATGTACAATTAAGGTGGTAGAAAGAAACCCTATCGGTACAAAAAGAAGGGAGTTCCTTGTCTGTCTTTGTGGGATCGGCTCAAACCAGCATTCTGAAGTAGCCCAGATTCCTTACCCTTTAGAATTCTCTGAACATCCGGTCTTTTGAATAGGAAAAGTATACAAGTATGCTGTGATACATAGGGCAGCAGAGTACAAATCAAGCTGAAAATGAATCTTTCATTAGTCACATTCAAGGCCTGTAGTGAAGAACAGCAGATTCAGTTCTCTTAAGAAGTAGAAAAGTGGATTTAAAGAAGATGCCTTTAAAAACACGTTGTAAAAATGAAATAGGATTTAAACCCAAAAATTATCATTTATGAATACAGAGAACTCCCGATATGTTTTCATAATAAATTTGAAACTAATTTCCAGTTCAATATTTAGTCTTACCTATTTTCATCTGAAAAGTCAAGATAATTCCAGTTCTGCTATTTATTTAAAACACATTTTAGCAGGGTAGTCTCAATAACATATAAATACTGTAACTAGTTGTGTTAACTTCCTGGGGAGACAGCATGATTTCCCATCTGCTTTGTGCTAATTACTAATCAACACAGCTCTGGAAAGTATAGTCTTTACAGCCTACTGCAGTGGTTAATACAACTTTTAGTTTATTCCCTAGATTCTTCTCTGTTTTCTGGTCACTATAAGGAAATGAAACTGTGGCCTCATCTAATGTTCTTTATCTGCACATAAAGAGACTGTAATATCTGTACAGAGCACTCTGCGGGAGTCCAGACATCTGTGAGCAGTGGGGGCAGGTAATGGTGAACAAAATAAAACCAATACTAAAGCATGCCTCCTGTAACTGTACCCTCTAGAGCTTCCAGTGGCAATTAACACAGCCCTGAAATGAAGTGATTTTTTTTTTTGCCTTCTGTTAAGCAGGATTACTAGCTATAAGTAACACTTGTGATACTCTGATACTGTGAAGGCATCAGCAGAAATGCAAATGGACTGGCAGTGTAAAGGTCTTGCAGGATGCTCAGACTGGAAAGTCAAGTATCTTATTCTCTGCAATCCCATCTCCAAAATAGTATAAAACCAAAAGAAAGCTTCATAAGAGAATTCTAATGTAGAAGTCTCCCATAGCTTTTCTTGTGGAAATATATAGTCACACTAAAGTAAATTGTTTTAATTACTTACTGCTTGACTGACTTCAACCTGTGAAAAAGACCTAATGAAAGCTTGAAATTGCCATTTTTAGGATAATTTTTTTATGTTCATGGGATTTTGTGCACTAACAGTAGCTATAATGAGCACCCTGTGGAATACATATCAATCAATGGACTAATTTTAAGAGGCGGTCATTGAGACTCTTATGAAAAAAATTACATAGCAGCTAAAGTGTAGCAGACTGTCATACCTGTCATATTCATAGAATATTAAAATGTCTAGAAACAGATAACAATTACACTGCTGTAAAACCAGGGTAATTCAATCAATATCCTTGCATTTAGTCTCTGAATATATCAGAACAACAGAACATATTCTTTTCTAAATGCTGTCCAGGTGTGATGAACTCACTGGCATTAGAATGAAAGTGGAGATCTGTTGGATGTAGGTTCCTACCTTTTGAAATCAGCAAGATTTGTTCATCAGCTGATCTATCTAAAAATATGCATATTTGGCTTTACTGCTTTTGCTTTATCTGCTAGCCATCTGGCTACATTCAGACAGTCAAAAGTTGTTTTCTTTTTAAAAGACTCTTTCTAATGTTAAAGATCCTTCTGTCTGAAGAATAATCCTGAGATACTCTGAACCTAGAGTAGGAATTAAAATGGAAACTGCATTTTTATTTGCCTCTTCAGGACCTGACAATAGTGCAAGTTCTGTACATCAGCTCAGCAACTTAGCAGTGCCTCTGTAGCTCGGTGGAAATACCTTAAAGTTATATCTAGGTAGTGCTTTATTCAGAGTGTGAATTTCTTCATTTTCTCTTTTATTTTATAATGAAATCCAGTCACTAGTTTGGAATTAATTTTCCAGAAGAAGAGTTTTAAGTCTGTTTATGTATATCTATGGGTAAGTTCACTTTCTATTCCATAGACCCAAGATTTCAAAAGGTTTCTCTTCTGTTTCCAAAATAAATGCAATCACTAACCCCACCCCCCTCCAGTGCATGTTCCTTCCTTTTCCAGTAAGAAAAGTTTCACTCTCTGATTCTGGTTGCTAGAAACTATGTTTTGATAAAGATGTTGTAACTTCCTGCTTTACCACGCATGTACAAACATAATTTACACTCTTTATGGCGCTCTTTTTAGCCTGTTATGTGTTTTGGGTGCCTGCCAAGTTTACAGGCAATGTACTCTGACATTTGCTGTCTGGAGATTCCAAAATCATCAGAGCCATTACGAGAAGGTTTGTGTCTTTTTGCACTAGCACTGACAAGGGAAGAAATAGGAGAGCAAAGAAATATAGCTGAGATAGATTCTCAGAAATGCTGGCATAAAATCGAGCTTGGGGTGATGGTTACCAGAGATTAAACAAGGTTTTTCTGTGTGATATGGTCAGACTGTAGCATTGAAGTTTTGAATTATTCAGACAGTGTCAGTCTGCAAGATCTAGATGTATTTTCTCTTAACTCTGTTTTTCGCTGCAAACCATATTGGTGAAAGTGTCAGTAAAATATTACATGTGGAGCAGCCTTGTTTAATCTTACTGTAATTTCATGAACTGGAATTTCTCAAACTTAATCATGCTGGCTATGTAGCCTAGTGTTTCAGAGGGTGGCAAATTTTTACTCTCTTTTTCAGCTGTCCAATAAAAAGTCCCATAATATGCCTAGACAAATTCAACTTTATGCAGGAAATGAGGTGAATGACTTCCTCATTTGCACAGAGAGCAATTTATATCCCAAACCATAAAACAGATAATCCTTATCTTTAATGTGATCTGTATAACTATGAAGCTGTTCAGCATGCATGGTATCTTCTCTTTCTTTTGAAAAAATCCTACCATACTATTGTAGGCTACGCCAAGGACACTCCTTGGTAAGGAGAAATGCACACCGCTGCTTGGAAGGAGGGATGGTTAATTGCTCAAAATTTCTGCAGACCTTCAGATTCCTAGCAAGTATTCTGGTTCAACTGTTATTATTTCTTATGTGAAATTCACAGATACTCCTGTGGTGGTCAATCTGTCTTTCTCACATGTGAACAAAATATTTGCTCATCATCATGACTATTTGTTATCTCTTCTTTAATTTAAAAATATCAGTTACCTTGTCAGACAGCAGAAAAATACCTTATGTGCACCACAGGCAGAAAATATTTGGAATGAAAAGTCAGTGACAAGGCATTTCAGATAGTATGTAAAATATGATACTACAAACAGGGTGGAACAAGTGAAAAATCTCAAAGATGTCAAAAAAGTAAGAGCTATTGATGCATAATTTAAACATTGATGTTCAAACTGTGCCGGTGTTTTCCATCATATAGATGGAGAGCAGCATAAAATCAGTCAGGGAAAATGATAATTTGAATTTCTGCAATCACTGCATTAGAACAGTCTAGTCCATACATAATATTTATGTGATATCAAACATTATTCGTAGTGTGGAGCATGACCGGTATATAATGAGGGGTGACTCCAGAGAAGTCTACTCAAGTTGTATGCAGACTAAACTACTCAATAGAATGCCAGTCAGAGATGTTAGGATTATTAAGCTGCTAATTAAAAATACTCCTAATTCTTTTTCCTTGCTATTTTCTTCATAATTAGTTGAGTGTGACTGGTATGGATACATTGCTAAATATAACTGAGTGCCTTCTGGTAGACTAGGTAACAGAAAATATGAAAAAGGAGGAAGCTGAATGTCTGTGAACATGAAAATGAAAGGTAACCCAGCATCTGGTCATTTGGTAGATAAATGTTGCTATGGTGATGATATACCTTTTTGCCATATTTTTCATATAATTAAGAATATAAGAAAACAATTCAAGTAATTTATATCCCTTTAAGATATATTATTAAAACAATGAAATCCACAGGCAAGATGTCTGACACTTTTGTTCCTGTTGCCATCCTTTCTTTGACTTGGGTCTTTCAGATTGGGTCACTTGACCGATTCTGTAATTAATAATTTTACTTGAAAATTATGTTCTTACAGGACCTCCCAATGACAGACTGAAAAGTGGATTTTTAATTCACAAGTTATATTAAGTCTTTATTGCTTAATTTCAGTGAATTTTAAATCTTCAGAGAGAAAACTGTAGTGATTAGCAAAGAGTCTTACAGGAAACAGTATGAAGAACTTCAGTGGATTTATTTTCCAACTAAGAAGGACATGCTCCCTACAATCTTTCCAAAGTATGACAAGCGATAGATAAAAATCTAGACTTCATGTTGTATGCAACATTTGAAATGACAGCTGCTCAACCTTTGTAATGAGAATTTTTGTCAGAAAACTGATTTTGGCCATGTGTATAGAGCTATTTAACTCTTCGTAGAGCTATTTAACTCTTCTCAAACATCAGAAAGTACTATAACTTACCCTAAATTCACTTAAACAAACCTAAGACATTTATAAATCTTGAATTTTAGTACTTGAGCTCTTGTCTCTTACAATGAACTTGGCGTACGCTCAGCCTCAGAGCCCTAATGCTGCATATCGTGACATCTGGGTATTTGTCAAAAGCAGCTTCAGCTCATGTCCTGACAAGGAACATGTTCCAGGAAAGATCATCTGAAAGTCCATTCCAGAAGATGAAGAACTTGAACAAAGCAATACTCTACCATTTTTCACCTGAAGAGAAACTTGTCTGTTGTCAGGGCAGTTTTCTGTTGCAGTCATGATCATCTTGGGTCATGACTGGTAATCATGGAAACTGAAAATCTCTGCCTTCATAAACATTTTTGAGTGCCTGATGAAAGTACAGCTTGCTCTAACATCTGCACATTATCAACACATCCCTGAGGACAAAACAGTGCATAAAAAAAGCAGAAACTGTTAAGGGAAGTTTAATGATAAAGTCCTTATAACTAGTAACTTGAAGTGATAGGATAGCATAAATTAGTATCTCTTGAGGTTTTTCTTGCTCCTTGGTAAAATATCGTTGATGATTATAGCACTGTTGAAGTTAACTAAGTGTCTAATTATTAATACTAGAAAAATTACCTACTTTTTGAATGCATTTTAATGCATGAAAACTGTGTAGAAAAATCACAAATGTAGTGTGCATGAAAAAAGAAAATTAGTCTGAAAGTTGTGCAAAATATCTATTGGATAGCCTGAGAAATTCAGATCTAAATATTTTGCAAATGATCTAAGCTGAAAAAGTAGAAATGAATATCGTCAGGAGGAGTAGTTGGTCCTAAAGCTCTGAAAACAAACTGTAATGTTAAAATCTGCAGTGTAGTTTGTATAGCAAGGGTCTCTGAACAGGAAAACTATTTATATATGACATAAAATATAGTAATAATGCTTAGTACAATGATAGAATTAACATAAAGGCTGATTTTTCAGAAAAAGATTATTTTCTTCTGTTAATCTAATGATCACATAGTATTCCGATGGTTAGTTGCACTAGAATTCACTTTACAGCTTTTTATTATAGTATAATTAGAGGAAGTAGTACAGATCACAGTGCCTACTGTGATATTTATTCACATTTGAGGACCACGGGATTATAAATTTTAGAAATAAAAAAAGAGCAATGTAATCACACGTTCATTAGTAGTTTAATTTACCAACAGTGCCAGATTTTTATGATAAGATGAGGACTGACTATCTTACTACAATTTTTATTTCTGTGAACATCATATACAGTTATTCCCTTCTACAGCATAATATCCAGCAAAAATCAGGTGAAACAAAGAACAAGTGAAAATAGATTCTTTCCATCAGATTTTTTTTTGCTTTTTTTTGTCAGTTGTATCAAAGCTTGGCCATTTTCAGAACATGGCAGAGACATAAGTTCTTAAAACTCACACATATTTTTTGAGATGTTTCTTAAGCCGGTAAATTCCACCAGGCTCATGGATTTGTGTATCTAAAAGTCCTTGATCAGCACCTTGGTGTGATAGATGTCTGTAGATTTGTCAGACATCAAAATTTGAAAAAACTCCAAAGACTTGCAATGGCTCCTGAAATCTGGGGTGAGGAGATCCTTATATTCTCCAGCACGTGTTTGTTTTCCTCTTTCTTCCTCACTTCTCATTATGTTTCACTTCAAATTTTCCACCTAGCTTTAGGACCCCCTAATTACAAAATTTGACAAACACCAAGGAAAAATGATGTCTCTCTAGAAACTGATGCAAGAAGTTTCCTATTCCTGTGAAAAGTAGGTTACTGGTGGCATTTTAGGAAAATTGAAACAGTTTCTTCTCTCAGTAGTAAATCGGTATAATATTCTTACTTTTCTGTGACTAATTTTAATGATAGAAGATTCCTTTAATTCCAAGTTCATTCATAATTTGGCAACTCCTGAGTCTTCACTGGGGAACATAAACAAACAAATTAATTAAACTCCTAGCAAGTCCTGGAAATTATGCTGAAAGGTTCCAGTAGGTTGGATGGTGGAGAAGAGAGAGCTGTCTGAATTACTGTTCTGTCTCAGTGCTGCTTGTGAGAGTTTGGTAAGTTAACGTATCCTTTGCTGTGTTTCCTCTATGAGCTATAGAAGTTTAGATGATTCTGGAAACAGAGAACAGCTGAAAATACTGAAACCTCCCATCATCCTGGACTAAAGACTGGATAACTTTTCCTTAAGGATCCATATTTCTTTTTTAAATGGACTAAGGAAGGAGCTAGTTTTGAATAACTGAATTTCAGACATGTTTAAAAAAAGCCAAGAATTTCAAAGTTGAATCACAGAATCACAGAATTGTTTAGGTTGGAAAAAACCTTTAAGATCAACAGGTCCAAATATAAACCTAAAACTGTCCACCACTAAACCATGTCCCTAAGTAAGTGATTCGTTTACCTGTCTTTAAAATATCTCCAGCAATGGAACTCTACCACTTCCCTGGGCAGCCAGTTCCAATGTGTGACAAGCCTTTCAGTGAAGTAATATTTCCTAGCCTAAACCCCACCTGGCACAACTTAGGCAATTTCCTCTTATCATATCACATGTTACTTGGGAGAAGAGGTACTCACCTCACTACAACCACCTTTCAGGTAGTTGTAAAGAGCAATAAGGTCTCCACTCAGCCTCCTTTTCTCTAAATTAAAAAGCCCCAGTTCCCTCAGTAGGTCCTCATAACATTTGTGCTCCAGACTCTTCACCAGCTTCATTGACATTCTCTGGACACACTCCAGCACCTCAACATCGTTCTTGTAGTGCTGAGCCCAAACACAGTGTTTGAAGTGTGGCTTCACCAGTGCCAAGCTTAGGGGGCTAGTCCTGCTGGCCACACTATTTCTCATACAAGTAAGGATGCCACTGGCCTTCTTGGCCACCTGGGCACACTGCTGACTCATATTTAGGCTGGCCGTCGACCAGCACACCCATGTCCTTTTCCACTGAGCAGCTTTCCAGCCATTTGTCCCGAAGCCTGTGGCATTGCATGGGCTTGTTTTGCCCCAAACGCAGGACCCAGCATTTAGCCTTGTTGAACCTCATACCATTGGCCTCAGCCCATCGATCCAGCCTGTCTGGGTCCCTTTGTACAGCCTGCCTTCCCTGCAGAAAATCAACACTCCCACCCAACTTGGTGTCATCTGCAAACTTACTTGAGGGTGCACTTGATCATTGATAAAGATATTGAACAGTATGAGGTGACTATGCAGTCCTTCATCTATTCTTTTGTGTCATTTTTAGTAAAACGAGTACGGTTAGGGATAGAATGACAGCATTATCTCTGAATTTTGTTTGCTCTGTTTGGCTTTGTATCGGCTTTAATGCTAATTGGGTAATAAGGGTAGGGCAATTCTTGTTTATTTATCAGAAATAACACAATACTTAAAAGATCAGAAACAAAAAACTATGAACATGTATCTCAGAAGGGATTCAGGACAAAGGCCAAAGCAGTTCACCTATCAAGTTTAGAATTCTCTTCTCTTTTACAAGAATTCAGCTTTCGCTGTAGGACTATTATTACTTTATTACTTTTTTTTTTTTCCCTTCCAAAGGATGGCTAATGGTATTTGTGACTGCATGCAACATTTCGATCAGATTTGGCCTCTGGAAACAGCCTCTCTGGGAGCAACTCCTAGAAACAAGACTCTTATGTGGCAGCTCCCTGAGGTGGCTCCTAGGCACTGTGGTAAAAACAATAACAATAGTAGGATCAGATGGAAAACTGCAGTGATGGGCTCTCTGATGACTATATACTTTTTGTTAGGGTTTCATGTTGAAGGTAAGATTTCGGTTTTATTTCAAGCCATATGTTGCCTGCCAAGGTGCTATTTGTACCCTGGTCATTTCACTGCCTGAAACTCTTTTCTAATTAAGCCCAAATGAGCTTCATCAGCATAATTCTAACAGTTTAACACAGTTAAGTAAGGACTTCAATTTTTGACCATATTCTTACCCTACTTTCTTGCTAGGGACGCAGCATAGTGCTTGGCTGAGTCATAAAATGAATATTTAAATAAATAAGTTGGTGGAAGGAGAGAAGAATGGGATGGAACAGGGGCAGAAGGGTGTTGCCCCATTCTCTTGGTACTGCTTCTCCTCATACTTTTAGGCAGAGAATCAGTTCCTGAAAGATTTACTTGTCTTCTATATTGTCAGTCATGGCCTTGGATACCTTGTGTAATAAAGCAATGTTATTATGCTTTGGTTTTTTAGCCTGGATAATACTACAAGCACTGCACACTTAAGGTAGCTATACTAATAAATGTTCAATTAGAACCTTATTAGAGCTCTGGCTTCTGTGCTTGAGAATAGATCCGTAGATACTTTTGGAAGAGTCTAGTCAAGAATCATAACTCTTCAAATTAAAACTAAGTACTCTACTAGGTTACTTATAACAATACGCTAAAAGCGAAACTGCAAAATACATTTTATATCCCACTTGATAGTTACAGTCTGTGTCAACATGGGCAAGTAACATGCAATAATTGTGTAACAAGATTTTATAAGAACTTTCTTTTTGTGGTCTTTTAAAATCGCATCAATGGAAATAATAGTTCCTCATTATGAGTTCCCTGGGCCAGCTTACAAAATTTAAACATTAAGCATTGCCAACTACCTGAATTTCTGGTTACTAATTTAACAATATAACTTCACTGGAGTTCTCATTGTTCTCTCAGCTAGAGTTTTTGTGTGATGTTCTTGTTTTTTGATCACAGCTAAAAATCCCGAATAAGGATTTATTTTAGTGAAGTCAGAAGTACATCCCAGTTAGTATGTCTGTGCTGCTTGATTTAGATTGTATTTTAATCACCTTGGATATAATGGAATGATTTTATATGCCCTGTCAAAAGAACAAAATATGGCTATGGTTTGCCTATGTAACAAATGCAGTTTTAGCCCAAAATCAGTTTTCTCCTTGAAAAGGATTTCTTACCTGATTGTTTCTAGGGCTTCAAAAAAATTAAGTGTGAGTGCCCGGAGCAGTTCCAGAATTTTGATGGTCTTCAGCTAAGGGTTACATGAGTTAAAGGTAAATGCAAATAATGTCTTTTAAAGAGAATAGTTGGACACTGGAACAGTCACAAGAATGTTATGCCTTTAGAGCTAACATTAACAAAAAGTTAAACAAGATGTTAGCAAAAGTAATAATGTTGAACTCCAGAAAAGTGTTTTCATAACCTCAAGTTTTCAGGCTCTCGGTGAGCTTACTTATGCTCTGCCTCTGAGTTTTGCATTTTTCACCTGTATGTTTGGATTGATTTAAACCAACGCTACTGATGCCACATTCATCATGACATAATAGGTTGCACTCAGAACTAGCACAGCAAAAGAAACTTCTTGTTCCTGTGTATTTTGACATAGTAACTCCCACAGAACATTTAGAGGAAAATGAGAAATGTACAAAAAAGGATTGTATTCTACACTGCTGAAAGAAACAACTTAATGTAGATGGAGTAGCTTGTTGTCCCTCCAATTTCAGCAGGGGATTAAATTGCCAGCCCAGCTGAGAACTTTGTTTGGAACTGCCAGGCAGGGATACTGCTTATTTTAAGCAATCATGCAGTGAGCTTCTTGGCTGACTGTCAAACATTTATGGTAAGTGGCTAAGGCTTCACCTGCACCTGTGCAAGGAACATGAACATCATCCATTATTCTGAAAGGCCTGCAGAGAATTTCTCTTGGGTGAGAGCAAGAATAAGCTGATATGTAGTGTGTTAATTTCTGCAGGGGGCCTCTTGTGTTATGCAGTCCTTTCTGGAAACCAGAGAACAAGTTGGTCCTTCAAATCTTTGTGGCCTTTTAAATCACATTGTGACAGAGCTGAATGTAATAGCTAAGATGTTTTGTTGACACAAGCAAGAAATAGCAGCAATATGTGTAGGGGAAAGAGAAGGCCTTGTGTGGAACTGGAAAAGTAGTGGTACTAACTGCAGATGCATAACAGAGCTGTGTTGATTTTTTTTAACCCCTGATAAAACTTGTGCAGCAAGAGTTACCATGGCAACAAGGTCCAAATCAGGCAAGCATGAACTAAAGGCTGAGAAAATATAATCCCTTTTTTAGCACTCTAAAAGGGAGAAAATCACTGATGATCACACTAAAGATGTAAACAATAGAATTTCAAGCTGCATAATATTCTAGTAGGTCAACAGCTAAAAGTAAAGAATGCCAGCAATAAGACCAATTCATGAGCACATATTCCCCCCCTTCAATTATAAATCAATAAGAATTCAGTGAATGTAAAATATCAGAATATAAAAATCAGAATGCTGTGTGTCTCTATTCTGTTCAAAGTATAGTTCTGAAATAAAAATATGATTGTCATGGTATATGACAAATATGAAGTCATGGTACAACACACATTTTTTATCTGTAAGAACACCGTGACCAGAAATGCATTTTCCAGCTCTGTGTTCAGGAGCTCTGTCTTTTCTAATTGAGCTTTTCTGAGGCAATCTGCAGGATCATCCTCAAATATTTATCTTTATATACTAACTATGCTGGATCAAAATATGATGCCACTCACTCCTATATGTAAAGTGTTGAATTTAATAGAATTTTACTTTACAAGCCAGTAACCTCATACAGGATGTAGATTGGGCCATAGAAAAGAGACATTGCAGGTCTATGACTACAAGATCTCTGCTACAGCTATGGGAACATATAGAGAATCTGAACAGGGACCAGAGAGGGGCTGTAAGCCAGTGGGCTAAAAGTATACTCAGTTCTTGGTAAAGAACTGTTATGGTTGCATCTTCTCAGATGGACTTCCAATGTACCATGCTCCTGTCTTACTCAGACATTTCCAGATACTATAGAGTCGCTATCGGGACGAGGGAGCTTGTGGCCAGTCTTATCTTTTGTTCCTCAACAGTGCAAGATTTTTTTCAGGGACAGAACTGTGGGAAACTATATTCTTTCAAAAGCAATACAAATAAATGCGTCCAAGAGTTTGCAGTCTCCTAGGCAAGATCCATAAAAGCCTAGGGTTCTTGGTATTGCATTGACACCTGAGGAGCCTATGGCACAATATGAAAGATCACTTCCATCTTGTCTAGGTGGCAGCATATAATATCTCATAAGAAATGTGAAGGTTATTCAGGCAAAACACCTCTGTCAACAGATTCTTTGTGAAGAGCAGATTGAATATTTCATGGGGACATTTTTGTGACAGATTTGTTGTCAGTCTTGGCTTCCTGCCCTAAAGATGCTTCTTTAATCAAACGGCAGTGTCATTGTTCTGAGTAGCCACACTCTGGATTAAAGTCTTCCTTCATTGAGCATTATACCTGCTATGTAAGTTTAAAGTGTTCCCATTTATTACCAGCTACTCTGAAACTCTAAAATTGGTATTATGCTACATTTAGGATTGGAGTTTAACTTTGGAGTATGAAAAACAGACATACCAGAAACAATAATTTGTCAGATAAACCATTGGACCATAACTGTGTGATGTTATTTAAGGAATTGTGCTTTTTCTACATAAAAATGAAAGTTCTGTGAGTATCAGTTTATCTGTCTTCATGACTGTTGCTGTCTGATTACAGATACTATCTACAGATCCTGGTATTTAGCAGTATAGAATACTGGTGGTATAGTTTAATATTTCACTGATTTTCCCTTCATTAAGATTACTCCCAAAATCTTCTAAGGTGAATGTAAGCATAGAAAATATTACCTGAACTCTTACCAGGGCAATTATTTACACATTACTATATGAATCAAATTCTGACTATGGTGAATCTACTGGGTTCTGAAAACAAACTATTTTGATTCCAGGGAGAAAAGTACAAGCATCAAGTTCAAAAAAGCACTTTGCTGATGAAATAAAATCAACATTGCTAATAAGCAATCCAATAGACTAGCTTCTCCAAACAGTTTAAAACATGGTGTCTGAGAAAATAGTTTAAGATATATTTACATATATGTATATCTCAATAATAATGCAGCTTAATATTCGAACAGCCCTGCACTGAAAGGTATGAAGTCATGGAAAGTTGAAATTGATATCTTTTAGTCATATATACCCATATAGGGGACAATGCACAGACTGGTTTTGCTGCTTAGCTGGAGCACAGCTGCTACAGTAGCAAGCAATATTGGACTCTAATGTACCCAGCATTACTAAGTGAAATACCAATGAATAATGAAGAGGTGCTGTCTGATGTAAGAAATGAAGTTAATTACCTTTTTCTATTTCACTTTGAAAGGACAATTTCCGTCTTCGTAGTTTGCAGTTATCTCCATCCATATCATTAGTAGTTTGTGATCTTATTATGATGTCAGACTTGATAAATGAAATATGAAACATAATGACATATTAGTCCCCTCTAAAGAGAACAATAGGTTTTCAATAGGTGATTGACTGTTAATCATGTTCAAGCTTTAAGAGAGGTAATATTACACATCAACCTCTCCACACCCAGCTAATGGTATTGCTCAATGCTAATGATAAAAATTCATGCAGGTTGAACAAAACCAATAATGTCACCACCTGATGGTGAAAAAAGGTGTTCTGATAGTAAGTGTATATGGAAAAACATCTGTTTTTGTTTTATCAGCCTCCTGAAATTGCAAAGATATGGTTTAAGTAATCTTAGAGAAATTAAATTAATTAGAAAAGCTTAAGTAACCTCTAACAGTGAATATATACTATTGCAAGTAGTACTGTGGTAATTAATTGTAGTTAGATTTATACTTGAATACATGGTAATGATTACAAATATTACATTTTACGACAGCAAATATAAGGTTGACAAACACCAGACACTTCACACATTATTATTTCATCTTTCTAGACCCTCCTTTCCTCTCTATTGATTCAGTTTATCCAGATACTTATTTCCACAGCAAAACACAATGGTATATTTTCCTATCCATCTTATAGAAGACGGTTGTGCTTTTTTTTATTGCCATAGTAAATACAAGATGCATTTAACTCTTCTTTCTAATTATTTAAAATGGAGAAATCTACAAATAAGCAAATATAACACCATATGTTATGCTCTTTGTGTACATACCCATGGCATTGGCTTCAGCCTACTTCCCTTCCCTGTGCTACTGAGATTTCCCAAACCACTCAAGTATGCAGATTTGCATATGGGAGAAGGGCAGAGGGAAAGAAGTGGGAAGTGTTTACATCTTTCTCTGTTCCCTTCATTGTAAACCTGGTCGGTAAGGTGCTTCAGTGGTGTCCCACTGGTAGAATAACTGCAGGAAGAAAAAGGCACTTTTACATAAATAGGAGGACAGGGACAGAAGTTGAGGCAGAAGCACCTATTATTCAGCAAACAAATCTGAGTCTGAGTTTTGAAAATCAGAATGTGGTCATCGCTTCTTTCAGGGAACAGACAGTGTAAAGCAAGGAGAATTGCTAGAGAACAGTGTGATTTTGCAAGCTCAGAGGCATGGGTAAGCCTGTCCTCCCTTCCTGGTCTCTGTGAAGTCCAGCAATTTTTTCTTGGTCACTGGTACAGCAGTACGAAATAAAAACTGAACAATTTCTAAGGAACATGAGCAGGAGGACTTTCCTTGTGTATTCTACACCACAACACATTTTGTTTCAATTTTCTCAGATCTAAGGAAATAATAATGATAAAATATTTATGGCATTGTAATTGCAGGAAATAATTGCTCAGACTAAAATTGTTAATGTGAGCTTATCCTCAAGAGATTTTTTAAGTATGCAGATTTTCGGTTTTAACTTAAATTTATCACTAGACTATAAATTCATTGTATTGTATTTCACATGTAATTAATAGTGATGAACTTTTAAATAAACACAAATGGATGATTTCTTTTAAAATAAAGAATCTAATTGGTCTTATATTTTCAGTACAATCTTTTATTGAAAAAAAGGTCAGTATAAAAAGAAGTGACTTTTCTTGTCAAAACTTATATATGTTTTAATTTTTTAAACTAAAAATCTGCGTGTGATTGGCAAAAATGTCCCTGTCACATACTGCCCAAAACTTAATGTTCTTTATCTCCTTGTTTCTCAGAAGGTCTTTGAGGGCAAGTTATGTTAGTTTCTTCTCACAGAACCTCTGTTTTTCCTTGAAAGTATAGTCAGAAACCACAAAATGGCAGTATCTCAGAAATAATGAAACGTAAACTAGTCAAACTGTGGGCAGTATAGTCCATGTTTGGTGGCCAGTGCTGGTGTACCCTGCAGCTTTCTAGTGACAGCTTTAGCCCCAGTAGCATGAACTGGGAAAAAAATAGCCTTTCCTCTCTCCCTTCCTGACCAAACCTCCCCTTTCTTTCTCAATTCAGGCTGACTCTTGCGGTCTGAAATAAGGAAACACTGGTAATTTTTCTGCTTTCCTGAAGATGCAATCTGTGCAAAAGGGGACAGTTAGGACCGTCAGTGTGGGAAAAAGAGACCAAGAAATCCCTGCAAGTCTGCAGACTGAGTGAAATTTGAAAAGTCTCTTGTATGCTCCCAGTCTCCTAGGAGGTAGGGTGCACTGTAAGATAAGAGAACTAACAATTCTTATGTGAAAGGCAATTAAATACTTTCTATTGCTAGACACAGAATGAATCTGGATAATCTGATTTATCTTTAAGTCTGTACAACTACATTTAATGTCAAAAGTTCCCCTTGTGGTAACCAAGGCAATAGTCATCTGAAAAAAACAGATTTTCTGTGGCTTTAACAAAGCATCCAAAATCCCCCTGGCTGAAACTTTAATACTATTTAAATATAGAACCAGATCCTGTTAGATTATCATCATCTGAATAATTTCATTGACTTCTGCCGAGTTTAACTGACTTCAGTAGGAGCAATCAGGTGAGTATATTTTTTTAAAAATAGGATTTGGCCTTAGGCTTCTAGCTGTTAATTTTCCTAACCTTGGTTTTTCAATTGCTATTTTCAAGTTTTGTTACTGTGGGACAGATTCGGCCCAATATTAAGGAAAAAAATCACTTATTGTATGTACCTTTGCAGTTTCATCTCTCAGGTTAAAAGTCAGTTCTAGATTGGTGAGGAAGAGATCAGAAAATTCAGGATACATATCCAAAACTTCTAGTAGATCTTCTCGCTGGATCTTATGTAAGTCACAGTAAGTTAAAGCTCTCACATCTGCATTTGACTTTCCTGGTTTTGCATAAAGATGTACCATTTCTCCAAAAATATCATTTTTCCCTGCAGAAAGAAAACTAGATTGTTATTTTAAACATGAATAAGTCTTTAAACTGAATGATGTATTTCTTTATGATAATGGTGCAGAATACTTGATTTTACATTAAGTGATACAATTAGATTACCATTGCACATATGTTGTTGTTAAGAAAAAATATTATTATTAAATATTAATATTAAAACTTAAAATAAATGAAATTACAAAAAAACTGGACTAAGTGAAAAGGAAATCTAGATTCATTCCAATTTTTCTTCAGTTCCATCAAAACAACATGACTAGAGCAGGTTTCCTTTCTCCTTTCTTGTAATAACCTTATTTGCTGATTTAAATCATATTGTTAGGATGACAAAAATGTAATTTCTGCTATTCAGCAGAATCCAGAGCTTGTCTGCCTGGATTCTCATTTTGCTAAGAATTATATCAATAAAAAACCAGTGAAAATATGCTCTAAACTAAGTGTTGCAGGGCTTACCTACAAAATGTTTTTTTGACAGGTGTACTCTAGGAAAACACTTGTAGAAAAGAATAGTGGTCATGGCAACTGTGAAACAGTAGGTTGGCAAAAAAGAATCCAGGGGTGATTTTGCCTGCTGTTAAACTTCTGTGGCTTTTATATTAGGTTACTACTAGTAGTTCTGGTTTCTCCATTTTCTAAAAATGAAGCTGAAAACTGGGTGAGCAAGTAGCTAAAAGAAGCAAAAAATAATTTAAGGGCTGGTTTACAATAAGGATCTTAAAAAGCGCAGTCTGTTTAACTTATTAACAGGAAAATGAAGAAGTAATACGATTATATTGCATATATCCTTATAGAGAGGAAAAATTACTTGGTGTTAAGTGCCTATAGAATATAATAAGCAATGTATAACAAGAGCCAGTGGGAACATATTGAAGCAAAATAATTTATACTTTATAATTATACTTTATAATTTTTTAACAATAAAAATTACTAGTTATGGAAATAAGCTGCCAAGAACACTGGTCAGTTTTTCATCTTGTTATATCTTCAGATCAAACCCAGTTGTAAATACAGTTCATTAGACACAACCGATAATTAAAGGTATGAAGTGTAACAAGAGTTGAGATACAGTAGAGGTTAGCAATATAATCTAATAGTCCTTCTGGCCTTAATGTTAATGAATGCATAGGTCCCTACTGAAGACATATAAAGCTACTGTGATCATGTCAGTAATCATATTGTAGAGAAGGCATTATATCTTGTCTGCAAAGCTGAAAGAGATGATAGATTCTCAGGTCCACAGCCATCGCATTTTCTAAGCATATGGCACATAATTAGTTTTGTCAGGTCAGTAGTGATCACACCTTACTCAGCAGCATCAAACAGTGCTGATGAGTTGAGGAAAACTAGGGGACAAAACAAACATTTCTCAGAACTCTTTGATTTCTGTGATGACATAGCAATACTTGATAACGGTAAAAACATCCATGCTTCCTCTGTTGGACTGAAGTCTTTTTTTACCCAGAGGAAGAAGCACTGAATTTTTTTTATGTCTGTTGCCATGTGTAGGTTTTTCAGATGTTTGGGTATCGATAATCTTTGTTAGGTTTCTGTGTGATTTTATTGCAATGTAATTTTGATTTGCATAACCTATTCGTTTTAGCAGATTGCTCAAGATGCCACAGACTCATTGACTGGAGCGAGCTATCAGGCAACTCCTGCCTCATGGATTGTGCAACAGATGTGGGCCCACAGAGCAGTTCCTTTTGGCTGCAGTTGTGCACAACTGTCTCTCGTTCTGCCTTGACCACTGTTCCCACGGAGACTGGGGCTTCAGTCATCAGTCCCAGGTGTAAGGAGGGGCTGGAAGAAATATAGTAACATTGCCCTGAAAATACGTGGGCTTCTGCTATAGTGTGAAAGTACAGGAATCTGATGTGAGGAACATGCAAAGCTCAACCAGTCTGCATCTTTGGTCCAGAAAGAAATTAATGAGTTCATAAACTTGTCCAGTTTTTCTTGATTGTGAGTGCTATAGAAACTTATATGTTTTTTTATGTAAGATGAAATCTTTGATGAACCACAGTGTTCATAATCAGGTGAATGCACTCACACAGGTGAGTAAAAACCTCACAGTGGTACACTTGCATAATTCCTACTTCGCTTGTGCCTAAAGCTGACCCAGCTGATGAGGTACAACAGCATGAAATGACAAATTATCTTAATAACATAATCTAAACCTAGGGAAGGACTGCTGTAGGCACACCTTTATTCTTCAGCTCACGTATACACCCTGCAAAGTCCTTGCAGAATAATCAGCCACAAGTGGACTAATAGCAATATACTCCTAGTCCACAGTCCACATTTGCTTCAGCCACTTTTACGGCTGTAAGTTCCTATAGTGGAGAATAGTCAGAAAGCAGAACATCAGAATGATGTTACAGCTGCTGTAAGTTTCCGTATAGCAAAAACATTTCTCACTACTCAATTATGCTTTGCGTTCTTATTATCTGATATTAAATTGGAGAAACAAATCACTAGTCTTGTTTAGGTAGTGTGTTAGATATTTTACTTTTAAAATTGCTGGGTTAATGAAGTCTTATTAGTTTCATGTAAGAGCACCTGAAGGTGAGCTCCTGGCTGAAATGAACTTTGCTCTAAGCCATATTCATTGGGAAAGAAAACAAGTAACTCCCCATGCTATACAAATAAGAATGTGTTAATAAGAAATACAGAGGAAACATTGGATTTATTACACTTACATATAAATCTAGATCAGATTAATCTGTTATTCTCTTCCTTTTCTATACGCTTAGCAGGCAGAAGCAGACATTTCTGAAAACCTCTAGAAGGCATTTTGAATGTCTGAAGTAGATAGGTGTTTTTCTTCAATTAGCACATAGGGGGTGACCAAAACATTTACGAATTTCCTTCCACAGGAACAACAATGGATATTTCTTTTGAACCCCTTGACTCTTTTAACAAGCCTTGTAGATATCTACTCACCGAGAATGGCTACAACGATGTCACTTTTAAGGATTTCAATGGAGCCTCTTGACACAAAGTAAAGAGCAGTGAGAACATCTCCGCAGTGCACTAAAGTGTCTCCAGGAGGTGCATGTGTTGTCTTAAATTTCATAGCCAAAGCTCGGAGACAGCCTTTACTGGCCCCCCGGAAAGCTTTGCAATTCTGAAGTAAATTTTGGTTGAGGTGCAGACAAATGTCAGCTTGTAAGCATTCTGGAAATCCCTTCAGGACCTGGAAAGACAAGTAGAAGGATTTCATGTGAATGCTATGAAGGGTGCTTTATATAATTTTTATGTTTTCTTCCTGGACAGAAAGAAAGAAGTGACATACAAATAGAGGTGGCCTTAAGAACTGTCAGTGTATTACAGTTCAGGAAGTGGATAGTGCAATCTATATTGCAAAGCTTATACAATGTGAATAATAATGTACATATTAATGTATGTAGTGGTTACAAAATTCATTATTAATATTTCTTTCATTGCAAGAAATGCTATCAAGGTATATGAATGAATATACTGCAGTAAGATAACAGGTAAGACAACCAAGGGAGAGTCTTAACTGAATTTCACCTATTTGGACTAATATGTCTACTTCCTTTTTAGCAATTATAAAAGTACTGCATTTAATATAAAAGAGTTTTTTTCTGAAACAACCGTGACATTTTTAAAATGGGAGCTCTCTGAACAAGATCAGACATTCTTCACAGGGAGGGCATTTTAATTAGATTTTTGTGTTAAATATATTCTGCTTGTAATTGTAGGACCATATTTTTATTAGAAAAAGCAATACACGCCACGGAAACAATGATGTTATGCAGATTTACATAGGCAGATGATTAGTTCAGTGAACCACAGGGCTAGTTGCTATGGTCCTTGCTCATCTCTTACTCAGAACAATGGGAGTTTCCCTCAAGTAGAGCCACAGGATTCCTCTTGAGCACCACAGTAACGTGTTAACTTTGTTTATAGCAAAAAAGTGAGCTGCTTACAATGTGACCATTAAGTCTGAACTTTTCTAAATTGTCTCAGATCATATTACTTCTGATTACTCCTGTTAGAGAACTGCCCACCTTGAGATTCTGCCTGCTGTGTTAAGGAATGTGACTGACTCATTACTATGCAGCACTCTTTCTTTCCATTGAGTTCTGTTATCTGCTGTCAATGATGTTAGTGGGTCGCATGCTTTGCCTTGACCGGCTTTTTTGTTATTAGAGAAGTCTATTAGTTCATTCCTGTTTATCCTCTGCATTGTTTTTCTACAAAAACATAGATATTCCCGCACAGGAAAACACCCCAACACACAAAATGCATTCACTTGTTGCTATATTAATTTTTACTTCAGCACAATAAAGGTCTATGCACTCACTCTCACTGCATAAAGATACTCACAACTCATATCCCTTGCTAACAGAGATGAACACATTTCTGATATGAGGCTTCTGTCCATACAAGCCAAGCTATGATTTACAAATGAAGTATCAGTACCTGTAACTGAGTTGAAATGTTTCTATGATTTCTAATGGAAATCAATACTGTGAAGTAACAAACAGAATGTTTTAACACATATATATGCAAAAAATTTTATGAGCTGTAGGGCATTGCCACATGAAATTTATATATCATCAGAAAAAGCCAGCATTCAACAATAAGCAAAAGAAAACATGATAAATGAAAGGCTTCTGTGGTGCCACTTTGTTTCCAGTAACTCTCACACCACTAGAATCACCTAGTGTGTAATTGCTCTTATTATTTTAACATAATTATATTGAAATAAATACTGAGAAACCTGAAGAAAAATTGTAGGTTCTTTCTTTGAAAATGTTTTCTAGTCATGTGAGTAAAATATGCCTATTTTGAATTAATTATTTTGATATACATCTATCTGAATATAATTTAGAAGAGCTCTGTTTTGTATAGGGTGCAAAATTGGAAATATGTTTTCAATTCAGAGATAAAAGAAAAGTTATTTGAATTGTAAGAAAGTCAGGAGCACAGCCTTACCATAAATTGTGTTTGTTTTTCACGTCAGCTTCTGTTTATCTGATTTATCAAGGGATTTTACTTTACCATTAAGCAAAAACTATGCAGACTGGGTGTGTTGGTTTATATTTCTGAAGATACGTTTGGTATTTAAAGAAACAATTATTTTGATAATTAATATATACTTAACATGAATCTGTTCTAAAATCATTGCATATTAGTTAATCGTTATTTATATGCCAATAACATCTGAAAGATATGAGCCTTTATTCAAGTATCTGTGATTAAAATGTCCCTGCCCCATGGAGCTTACATTCTAAAACAGATGTTATACATTGGAGAGAAAGAACATTTACTCTTTTACACAACAGCTGTCAAATATCTAGAAGGAAGACAGGTGCCCAAGTAAACCTAATTTCCAGTGGAGTTCTGGAGATTACTATCACAAGTTTAGAAGTGCAAGGAAGACATTAATTTGAAGATAAATTTGTTAAATATCCTACATACTACATTACTAAAAGGAGCTTACCATATTGTGCACATTGTATGTAGAGGGGTATTTAATCCAAGTTTAGTAGCTGACACTATACAGAATTCAATGTTTCCAAATGATGTTTTATGTTATACAGTACAAACAACATCTTGCCAACCCAAGCCTCCATGTACATGTCTAATATTCAGATTTTCATTACTTAGAGAGAATATTTCTTGTTCATCACTTTTTAGCTTATGTTAGCATGGATGTATCTGGTTATCAGAGACATCTTTGATTGTATATGTAGAATCATTGCATGTTAGTTAATTGTTCGTTAAACATGAACAATTGTATTGAAAATTATGTGTACGCATGTTGACAGCTCTAAATATTAGAAAATTGTATTCATGTTGCAGTCCCATGTGGAAAAAAAAATTAAAACACAGTTTTCTAAACAACTAAAAGCCAGCTTAAACTTGAAATTATGTAAATGCAAAAATAAAATATTTTTCAATGTCAAATTTTGAAAATTACATAAGAATTGTTCTTTAAATAGCATAACTCTCAATGGCCAATCCAAAATTAGTAAATCATTTGAATACAGGTTTGAATATCAATTGCTTCTTTCTTTCTTGATGTGTTTCTATTGTTACACTTAATATATCCTCAACAGTGATTCTGCTGGGCCCTGGTGAGAAAAATCTTGGATTCTCATGGTTAGAATCATGGTTTAGAATCATAATTCGTGTATAATTGAAGAGACACAGATCTGCTACAGAAAAAAGAAGAAACAAGATATAAAATCATCCTCAACCCTGCCCCCTGAAAAAAGAAAAGGAAAAGCAGTTATGATGCTGTGACCATAGGACCAAATGTCTCTCATTGATTATTATCAAGTTGAAGTTCAATCGTCGTCTTCCTGTCTGGAATAAAACTTATTCCACATCAAATAATGTTGGTTTATCTATTTGGCATGCTTAGAGAGGAGGAAAGTGTCATTCAGGGAAGAATGAAACATTTTATGTAGAATAGGTGACTGAAGTTCAGTGAGGATAGTAGAGATATAATTCATATTGCCTTGAAGAATGCAGTCTTTTGTAAGTGGAGGGAGAGTCCAGCTTCATGAACTTTTTTTCAAGATGACAACAAAATGTCACTCATATGTATCAGATGCCCTTATGACAACAGAACTGGAGAAATCTACGTGCCTCTGATAACTAGCAAATGTTTGGGGCAATGATAACTTTGTTTTGTTTGGATAAATGATAGAATACATGACAAATTTTAGATTTTCTAACCTTAGTTCTGAACAGTTATTGATATCCGTCCCCGAGAAAGTATTTACACAGCATCCAAGCCAAACCTAATCATAACCTATAATAATTGTCACTAAGCAGGAAAATATCACAATCTGTACCAACAGAATCGCAGAATACTTGAGACTCGAATGGACCTCTTCAGATCATCTTCTCCAACCTCCCTGCTCAAGCAGGGCTACCTAAGGCTGGTAGCCCAGCATGGTATCCAGATAGCTTTTGGATATCTCCAAGGAGCAGCTGAGGGAACTGGGGCTGTTTAGCCTAGAGAAGAGGAGGCTGAAGGGAGATCTCATCACTGCCTAAAGGGAGATCTCATCACTGCCTACAGCTGCCTGAAAGGAGGTTGTGGTAAGGTGGGTACTGATCTCACAAGTGACAGACGATAGGACGAGAGGAAATGGCCGTAAGTTCTGCCAGGGGAGGTTCAGACTAGACATCAGGAAAAATTTCTTCACTGAAAGGGTAGTCAGGCATCGGACCAGGCTACCCAGGGAGGTGGTTGAGTCACCATCCCTGGAGGTGTTTAAAAGGAGGGTAGATGAGTTTCTTAGGGGCATGGTTTAGTAAGGGGACAGATATGGTTGGACTTGATGATCTCAGAGGTCTTTTCCAACCAGATCATTCTATGATTCTATGATTCTAAGGACGGAGACTCCACCTGTGCCATTAATCAGTCATCCTCACAGTAAAAGAAGTGTTTCTTGATGTTTGGACAGAACCTTCTGTTTCATTTTGTGCCCATGGCCTCTGGTCCTGATACTGGGCACCACTGAAAAGAACCTGGTTCTGTCTTCTTTACACCCTCCCTTCATTCCCAAGTTCCCATGTAAGGCTTCACTTCTCCAGTTTGAACATTCCCAGCTTTCCCAGTCTTTCGTAGTATGGGAGATGCTCACAATGTAGTAGTCAGAGATACACCTTTATCTTGAATATAATCTTCCATCATACATTTTCTCTGTTGACATATAGGTAGGATTAAACATTAAATGACAGGCAGCACTTGAAGAGAGAGCAAGAGGGTTTTTTTTGTGTTGTGGATCTGTTTGGGGTGTGTTCAAACTCATTTTGACTAAGCATTTCTCTTTCTAGAAACAATCAGACTTATGCAAGTATCCAGCATATAAAGGGAAAGTTAAAGGCAAACTCTCAAATTCACTTGACAATTTAAACAGGCATAAACTGAAAGAGGAATTATGGCACCTGCCCACATTGTCTGTTTATTCCTGCCCTATCTTTTCTTCTCCTGTGAAATAGTTTGAGAACCTGATCTGCACAAAATCTAACCTAGCAAAAAAATTGAGCAGCTGAAGGTGCAAACAGGCAGGAACAAACATACTTTGTGTCGTAGACTACATATACTTCATCTCTGTTTGGATCTCATCTGCATAATATAAACCTCAGGATATGTTGACTTTGGCATAACTAACTGCTGAATAATAAATTTTGTACTAATTATAGGGAGCAAACTCAATTCCTTAGGGGGTTCACTCTAATGGGGATTATATTTAAAATTGACATTTTGTCTCTTTGTTCTGTAGGAATGAGTGAATATATTTCATGGTAATTAATATATTTGGTGAAATAACCTGTATCTTTAATTTTTATCTTTTTGCCACCTAATTTTAGCACTAATCTGAACTCTTTAGTTGCATAAATCATGCTGCTTAGATTGTGAATTAGGATCTCTATCCCTCCGTACCTATTCCCTCTGATGAAAAGAGCAGTGTGGCATTTAGTTCTGTCACAAATATTTGACTTTCAGATTTTAATAACATATTCATATTTCTGAAAAGAAGGTAGAATTTGCTGTTTCTGTTATAGTTAATCACAGAAATGAACTATTTGTATAAGCAGAAGGCCAAAACCTTTCCAATGGTTTTCACCATTTAGAAAAGAATGAACAAGGTCACAGATGGTGATAATTCTCCTCCAGCTGGTTTTGGGTTCCATATAGAATAAGGATTATTTCTGATGATTACTCTTCTTCATGCAGGAAAATGTTGCAGTCAGGATTTTTTTTTTATTTTTTTCCCCAGGATACGAAGTAGGTCCTTATATTGAGAGAGAAGAGAAGCAGTGCGTGCTGATGAGCTAATTCACTTTTTAATGAGATTTGAAGTCTGACAACCTTATCAAGAATTAGAATCTTTTGCTTTCAGTCATTGCCATGACACAGATTTGTGTGACATTTTAATGTTGAAATTATTGGAGCTGCAGTGGATCATTCTTCATCTATAATCTTATTACAGTTTCTAAGTACATCTGAAAGGTGATCTCTGAGATATGATACATTGCTTGGTGAGAAAGGCAGAAAATTGTTTCAGTTTCTTAGACTATTGATTCCCTCATCAACAGAAAAGTTAAATGTCTGCAGAAGGTGGAAGCTGACCAGATCCATGTCTTTCCAAAAATATAATGATATTTTGAAAATTTTTATTTGCTCTTGTTTTTGAGATGTTAGGCCACAAAATACAATGAAGTGAGAAACTGATAAAGGATCACTTTGCAAATAGATTAACATTCTTTAAAGTCTTTTCCTATGAAGTCTTCTTTTCTGTAACTCAATCAAATGTAGGCATTCATATTTTTTAAGAGATCTTATAGAAAATGAAAAAAACAGCTTTAAAGTTAATCAGACCTGAGATACTTTCTGATAGGCTTATAGGTCTTATGATTTCCATTACGACATATAGACAAATAGCAGCACCACTTTTCACCATGGTTACATATTCCCTCTATTTAACCAATTGCTACTTTTTTTTTCTAAACACTTCTAATTTGGGTTACCCTTCTGATACTGTAAGGAACATTTCCTTGCAATTTTTTAAATTTTAATTTACATTTCTAATTCTCAGATTCAAAGATATTACTGGCAATAGATTATAGGTAGAGAAGTGATCGCAGTGGGAGGAAAAGCAAGAAATGTGGTGTCAACCAGTGATAAGTGACAATTTGTTACAAAAGATTTACCAAAGCAATGGTCAACCTGCCCTTTATTTGATACAGTAACACTGCTCATTCTGAACCTTCAAGATATGTGTGTGCTTTGCTGGACAACTGAAAAACTGACCATTTGTTTGGATGCTTGCAAGAGAAGGTACCGTATGCATAAAAATTCTGACTTGCTCTCTCCTTAGTGGGTAAAACTCAAAGTACAAAAAGCGTTTGTCCCACATCCAAAATTTGAAAGAAGGCGTGCATTTGGCTAAACACTTTTCAAAGATTGTCCCACTTATTTATTTTTCTGAACTCTTCCTAAAGGTAAAATAAACCAATAAAGCTATTCAGATGCACAGAAGATCCATGGAAAGAAAGGGAGGAGAACTGTAAAACGTACATGCAAAACTTAAAAAAGGATCTCAAACAATAATATGTTTTGGTTTTAGGGCAAGCATAACAGGCATGCTATTATCAGTGCTGGACGGATAACATTGGAATGAAGGGGGTAAAGAAGGCAAAGTGAGTTTAGGAAAAACAGAACAAGATAGTTTAAAAGTTAAAAATAATATCTTTGAGTCTTCGGAACAGGTGACATGTTTCATGAAACTATATACACTGCAGATAATTATTTTTTTTAATTAAACTGTGCCAGTGTATACTGCAGGGATATGACTTAAATTATGCTTATTCTATAGGCTCAAGATTTTTATCCAGATTAAAATAAATCCCAAATCCTACTTATCCAGTCCATGCATAATTGTATGGAACTGTTTTTACAAAAATACATTATGCAATGAAACATAGTCAAGAGAGATGTAGAAATTAAGCACAGGGGAATAAATGAAAAAAGAAACAATGTTCTCAGCATAGTTCACCTACAGATCTTTAAAGCTAATTTTAAGTTTAGCCATTTCAAATGAACATAAGGTGATATCTTCTGGTTTTGAATATAAAGTTTAGTAGGTTGTTTAGGTAATTAAGGTTATTTAGTCTTAGTGCAGTATCATTCCTGAGGTTAAGGGGTTGTTTCTCATTTTTGCTGAGGAATCACAGTATATTACAGATGAAAATTAAAAGCATCTTTTGAAATACATTTCTAATATTATTTATATATATATGAATGTATGTGTATATGTTGCATGTACATATATATATATATGTTATTCATGCATATCGTATTTCAAAGGAGATAGAGGACAGAGTTTTAAAATTTTATTTAGTTTTCATTCATGAAATGAAAAAAAAGACATTGGATCAAATTCTGCCTTCAGTTTTTTTGCAAAAATCTCCCAGCAGGTATTGACGGGAGTCAACACATTTGTCTGAGGACAATATTAACCCTTTGGTGTGTAATTGCAAATATTTCATGCAAAAGTAAGTTAATACCACATGCAAATCGATCTCATATGCACATGGCTTATAGACAAGAAAACTTCTTTGATGCTTGTGCTAACATGCATTTATGGTTTGAAATAAGAGCATTCACGCAAAGGAAAATGCAGAATGATCAGCATGGCAACTTTGTCAGAGTGACATTCCTACAGAGCAACTATCTAATGCAAACCAATATGCACATGACCTTTTCTGGGCACAGAAGCATGATTGAACTTGTGGGGTAAAACAGTGATTAATAAACGCAGTTAGATTAGCATTTCTTAATGTTGAATTTCTAGTAACCATTTTGCCCCACATCTGGTTCTGCTTGGATTACTTCCTTTTTGCTGTCTATCCCTTCATCATGCAAAAAGTTACAGTTAAAATTAGAAAGCATTGAACAAGCTCTAAATCCGACAGATAACATGGATATTCTCCACACTTTATACTGGAATTAAATTTGATATAAATACCTCCTGCTCTTACCAGTGGGTGGTGTTATTCCATGTATTTAGGTATGAAGCAGACGGGAAAGAGATAAATCTTTCATAAGTACAACATAAATCACACAATTCTTATATTATCCTTGCACTAAGTGTAATATATACAAACTCACTTTTAAAAAAATCTAGAGACTGAAATAAAATTTGAGGAACAGAATTGTGAGAAGAATAATAAATACAATATAACAGAACTAAGCTTATTTTTTCACATTTTATTTAAAACAAAGCCTCCATACTGCCTCACAATCATATTTCAGAATATGGGCTGTTTAATCCATTTAGTTAGTATTTCACATTAATGACAAATCCAAGACTAATTCCAGTACACCAATTCCTGCGTTATGCAAAGCTTAACCTGATAACATTTATTTTTCATTACTATTTCATTTGAAACAGGTGTTCTTAGTACAACCATTAGTGGTAATGAATTAGTTAAGGCGTACATGATTTTGTAATATCTTCAGAAATAATTCAGTGAGCTACTTCAGGCTTAGGCTGCACCCACCTGCAGCTTAAGGGCCTGATCCTGCAAAGTGCTGAGTACCCAACAGTCCTGTTGCCATCAGAGAGAATTAGGGCCATTCAGTGCCATGCAGGATGAAGCTACTGATGCTGCCTTCCACTGCAGTAATCCCAGCAGACTTTTATACAAATATCCTTGTCTTGTGCTGGGCATAATATCACTCTGGAGGGGACACTCATGGAAGTGGGAGGTGGAGCGCATTATATTTAATTTGCTGAATTACTTTTAAGATCTGCTTTACTTAATGGTAACCATAAAGTCAAGCTATCAGTGATTCAGCTTTATAAAAGCTTTTAATCAATACCATTGTTTCTGTTTACTGCATAAAAGTGTACCACTCTGACAGTCGTTCACAGACATTTGTATAGATACCACATAGAAGCTGTTTAAATTTATGTCAAAATTCTGGAGGTTGATTTCTAGTTAAATTGTTACAAAAACATATAGACTTTCTTGTTCTTGTCAACTTTATGCAGAGCTCTGCGAAGTCTCTAATTTATAACTCAGAATAGCTCTGGAAATAATCCCTATAGAGGCACAGATTCACAGGTCCTTAATATGCACAATGCTCTCAATGTCTTCAAATCTATGTCAACTTTTTCAGAAAAAAAATGCTGCTGTCTCCAGATAATAAGCCAGAAATATAGATGTTTACTTTTGCTCATTAGCACATAATTATTCCTTTTTAGCTGGCCACACAATACATTTTTAAATAAGGAGCATTTACAGAACAGAAAATATGAGTGTTGTACCTTGCTACTTCCTAAAAACGAGATTCTGTGGATTACTAAATGGTTAGTAGTACTGTTACTGACTTTCAGTGCAGAATTATGTGGTTGAGAATGCAAGAGAACTACTGTTCCAACTATCATATGATTAGAATATTTCACTCTGAAAAGAGTGTCTAATCCACTGGCCAGCTCCTCTCTTCCACCCACCTCCAATATACTTATTCTGGATTACATGAAAGGATTTTGAAAAAGAATTGATCTCCGTAGTCTTCGTAGAAGAGTAACTCTGTAAATACAGAGTTAAAAAATACAACAAAATACTCTTGTTTGATACTGGAAGTGAAAAAAAAAAAGCAAAGAACAAACAAATTTCTGAAAGAGCTACGTCAGAAATAAGAAACCTATGCTTTCATTTTTTGCTTATTCTAAGTTTATAACAGTCAAGTACAGCTCTCAAGCTTTCCTATACATAGTGAGAGTTCAGATTTCTGATTTGTTTGTAATAATCTAGGTATTTAGAAGTTTGGGTGGCAGATTTGTGATGACTTGGTTTTCAATGATTGCTATCTATTAACTTTCTTAATCTTGTTCTTTTGCAGCTCATAAATAATGAAGACTTAAAATATTTTTCTAAATTCTCATGCATTTATCTATTCCTCAGCATCCATGCCAGAAAAACAAAGCAACATACCATGTTCATGTCAATGCCATTAGTGTATGTCCATGCATGCTGGAAGTATTCCTCAAGTCGCTGCCGCAGAGGGTTAGGGATTTGATGAAAGCGTATAAACTCCTTTACTCGCAGCATCTGCATGTGATACCGTGCAGTTCCCGAGTAGAGTCTTTGGATTATTGCAGATACATTTCCAAAAATGCTAGCATACATTAATGCTGGATTAAATAGAAACAAAACTTACTTAAGTCATATCACTGGGTTTTGCAGCAGTTCTTATAATGTACTTTGTATGCAAAACAGCTCAGATGAGACTAATACAATTTTCATAGATGTGGAATTCATTTACCTCAAACTTTTTATTTATTTGATTGTATCAGTACCAATTCAGCAGATGATGCTTAAATATTACATCATAATCAAGTTAAAAATTTTTATATTTGGAGATTGGTACTCCTAAGTTTAGTGTTGTAAGTTAGGTTCATCTAATTTTACGGACTTTGGTATAACTGAGAACTAGGAACTAAGGTTAAGTACAAGTTAAGAACAAGGGGCAGAGTTCAGGAGGTATGCATAAACTTACAGGTTCAGGGTTTAAAACAGCAAATAAAATATGATTATCCAAAAATGATGGACTATGGTGTCCTAAATCCACTCAAAGCTCAGCTTCCTACCTTATTCAGGATTTACACTAAACAAAACTTCTGACTGTTTGTGTTACAAACTTTGAGTAGTCAAGTAACTTCACTACTTCCTGACACTTCATGAGTCACAACATATTTTTGCATATAATGTTGCTTTCCCTGGGGATTTGCCCTTCTGGCTCCATGTTTATGATCTTATTAGCTTAGAATGTTAAGTCATTTGCTCAAACACTGAGAAAAAAAGAAAAAATATTAAGATAAAACTACTTACAGCCAATCAACATGACACAGATGGAAAAGATTTTCTCTGAATTGGTGTTTGGAGATACATTTCCAAATCCTACACTTGTCAGACTGCTGAAGGTAAAATAAAGTGCAGTAACATATTTGTCCTTGATGGATGGTCCAGAGCTTGCATCACTCTTATTGTAATGCTTTCCTAATTGTTCTCCTAAAGAATCCAACCAGCCAATCTTGTGAGACAAGTAAGGTCTTTCTACATTTCCAATGGCATACCAAATGCAAGCCAGCCAGTGTGCAATTAGTGCAAATATGCACATAAGGAGCATCAGAACTGCAGCACCATATTCTGAATATCTGTCCAATTTCCGTGCTACCCTCACCAAACGCAGCAGTCTAGCTGTCTTCAGAAGACCTATTAATGTTGTTGTCTGTAAAAATAAGATAGAAATTGATTTTCTCTATTAGCAAATGCACTCTCGTGAATAGTCAGCATGAATAAACCAGTGCAAATTCCATTATTTTGGGGAATCAACAAAACCAGTGGATTAACCCATTTCAATGTAATCCTAATTTCATTTTCTCTAAACTACCAAATTTAATATAAAAGCAGTGAAGAAAACAATAAGAAATGCACATTTTAAATCAGATATATTCAAGTTGATTGAAGTTGTCATTATCTGCTGAATGCTCTTTTGTTTTGAATGTTGTTCTTGATCCAGGCTTTCAAATCCACCCTAATAGACTTAAAAGATCCATTAGGTTCATGATGCTTTGGCATGATGAAGTCTGTAAGTTATTGGAACTACTCATATTTAGACTGACCTTCTAGGTAATACATATTTATGATATTTGAACAACGCTCTGTGAGTGTATTTCATCCTAACTTCTGCACTCCTTGCAATGCTCTGGCACACATGGTCTAGAAGAGAGAAGGAATAGGGCAGAAATTTCTCAGAGAGTAAATATCTTATTCTGCAAATATTCCTCCTGTTTGTAATGGTCAGAATACACTACATAGGTAATAGAACACGAACCTCTGTGAATAGAAAATAATGGAAAAAATACTGTCCATACTCCAAATTAACCTTTTTTGCACCTTTCATCCTGAAATTTGCCAATTTAGTAGTAGAAGCTACTAATAAAAGTACTATGTCATTAAAAAAAAGGGTCAATTATAAACCAGGAATATATTCCAAGATTTTAGTGCAGACCTGCACTACAATTCATTGCAGCCTCTTTGAGGCTCTGATCTTTGTAAAGGAATCTAAATTCACTTATGTATATTTAGAATTTTCATCTAGTAAATTGTTTTCATGTTAATTCCTTGTAAAAGAGACTGACAGCATTGTAAGCAGTCATTACTCAATTCAAAAAGAAGGCAGCTACTTTTTCCCTCCATTATCTCTGAATGTAAATTAAAGTATTCAGTAGAGTGTTCTCTTCCTTTTTTTAACATGCATGTATACTACATAACACTTGACTGGGTAAGTTTTCTGAGCTAATCTGATGTCAGTATGTGTCACGTTAAAGCTTTCTTTCAACAGCTGCTAAACTAGTTTTTATGTTTTATTAAATCTTTGCATTTACCTGTTTCTGAGTGAAATCCCAAAACCCTTGGGAAAAAAAAAAGGCTTACTTGGCTGCATTTGTCACTGGATAGCTCAATATATTGTTCATAATTTCTGATTAAATGAGCAGGAGGATAATGTAGGGTAACACTTCTTATTTCAACTTAACACTGTAGAGAATAATTTCAGGGTGAACAATTTCAGGCTGCTTCACTGACTGTGACCTCAACCGTCTGAAAGACTATACCCTTCAAAAAGCAATGCCTAGACTGAGCTTCAGCATGTGAGTTTTGACATTAGGTACATTATTTTTGGTAAGGCAGATTATGCCTAAATATTTATGACCCCTGAAGAAAAAGAGCAAGCTTAAGAAAAACTAATATTTGTTCTTATTAGGATGTTGGCACCATTCTATTACAGATACAGTTATAGTTCTATACCATGCAAGAGATAACATAGTCTTATAGTGCCCCTTAGATAGATCAGAAGGGAGATTGTGAAACCAAAATATGACTACAGTATTCCACCCCATTTTTAAGATAAGATTTTTTAATATTACATCAATCCCATACTTAGTGCATATTCAGTTTATGAAAGGCACTTAACTGTTTATCTAAATTGAAATTAACATTTAAGTATTTTCAGAACAAAAAAATCCCTAAATACATTGAAGTAGTCTTTTTTTAAATTGGTAAGATTTATTAAAAATTAAAGTTCATAATATAACACCAATTTAAAACAGATTCTGCCAAAACAGACATCTTCTGATTTTTTTCTTGCTGTAGTACAGGAGGGAGGCCTGGATTAGAAGTTTATTGGGTTTCTTCTGTTTTGACTTTAGTAACAGCAAAAAAATAAACACTACATCATGCCTACAATGGTTCTTTCATGTCTACATGGGTCTGTCTCGAGCTATGTAATCACTCAGAAAACATCTTTAGTTGTTTTGGAATAATTATTCGTTTCTGGTAATATGAAGCTTGAGAAACATTGAAGTTTGCCAATTATTTTCTCTCCAGGGGAAAGATATAATCTTCTGAAAACACAAGTTTACGGATATTACATTTTTAAGCATAGATCACTGAATTTATTTTACAGAACCCTTACACATTACACGAGGGTATCCTTAGCAGTGATTAGTCTCTTCTTTTAATGGTAACCTTAGTTTATACCCTCTTTTTCTCAAGCCTTGATGCTGAAATCACCACAGTAGGGGGCTATTTATATTGACAGCAATTGATTAAAGCATGATTGGAAAGAGGAAGGAATCAGTCTATCTGATTGCAGAAGGTGCCATTCAGAAGTTAATATTGTATCACACCAGAAAAGGATGATGATATCACCTAATTAATTATCTGCATAAATGGTATTCTGTCTGTGCAGAATGCCGTTTATGACTCACGGCTTTCTCACTGGTGGCTAAATCCTTAGGTTTCCTCTAGATTTTTGTGGCTCTTTTTTTTCTTCATAACTTCCATTATCATTAATGTATAAATCTATAATGTTACCTCTTATTTGCCTCTTTTTTTCTAAAGCAAATAATCCACTTATGTGTATGAGTAGCTCAGACTGTCTCTTCCAATATCCATTAATGTGCACCTACTTACACTGTATTTCATCTGCTAGAGTCCTTTCCAGCTTCTTCGTATTTTAGGCCCTCAGCTACTCAATACTTTCCCATCGCCTACATTTTCTATTAAAACCATCAACAACCATCTATCTTTTTTTGAAGCCTGTAAATAAATCTATTAAATGTAAGTACAATAGCATCAAGCATAGTTAGCTCTCTTCTCTCTTGAAAAATCTCTAATACATGCTAGAATTTGGCCTTTCAATCTACGCTTCATTACCTTAATAGACACTTCTGAGCACTCTGTCATTGTTGAAGATCTTTATGCTGTATGCATCATGATACTGAAAATGTTAGTACAAACAGCAATTACACAAAAATATTTTAACTAACCCAAACTTCTTATTTATAGCAGGGTACTGGTACTCCAACTACGTTGATAAGGGACTGCTGAAAGGTTTTTAAATAACTGCGTGCTCAAGCAGTGCTGGAGTTCCTCTTAGCTCCGTCTTGAAAAACAAATAAGGGAAGAAAAAATTTATGCTAAATGCTTCTTTGATATTAGCCAGCCACCTAAGTAATTTCCAGAGACTCTATCCAAATCTGCATCATCCTGGACTGCACTCAATCCACAGAGTTGCTAATGTAAGTTCTGTATGACCAGCTATGCAGCCTTCAGTGTAAAAGGCTTGAAATCCATTGGAATAGGTTTTCCAAGTAAATTGCTAAAATGAGCTCAGGAAAATATATTACGCTCTTCCTGAGATGTCTTTGTAGCTTGATTTTCAAACATATTTTATTTGGAGGGGTTAAGTATTGTTTCTATCAGTGGACATGCAGTCAGGACTTCAAGGCTCAACCTCTAATTCCAGAAATGTGAGATTCATTTCAGTTTCCTTTAAGAGCTACATTGTGTAACAGAGTGGGGACATCAAAACTGAGAGGAACAAGAGTACTTTAATTTTTATGTTTTCACTTTAGCAAAACACATCTATTTTCTTGATTTATTGCTATAAATAGAAGGCACATTCACTCTTACATTTGGTGAGTATGCTGGATATATACAATATGATGCATTTATTTTTATTTTCTAAATCAGCTTTTTTCCTGTTGATAAGTTTTAAAATTATGCTATGTAAAGTAGCTCCGATTACTATTATTTGTACAAACAGAAAAAAGAAAAGCTTTCATGCTTTTCTGCATATTTCAGCTGAGCGTTCTCTCTGGTATCAATTTAATAAAACTATAAATATGAAATTTTTCTTGAAGTTGTTGGCACCACATTTTTATGTTTTATTGCAGCAGATTCTAGATTAAAGGGAAGAAACTCTGGTTATCTATATATCCATCCAATTTTTCCCCACAACATACCTGACTTTGAAGTGAAAAGCTGATCAATGCAATAAAACCCGTGTTCTTTTTAAGTGCAATACTGTAAGTGAAAGTGGCAAAAAAGGGTTGCACCTGCAGGGAGGGTTTTAATTTCCAACCTACAAGTCTCTTTCTCTCATTTCCCTTTTCCCTGGGGTGGGGTGTGGAATTGCGTCATAATTGGTCATGTTCAGCTGACAATCAGAGTGGGTGGGCTAAACCGTGATAATCATCTATGTGTGTGTTCTAAAGAGTTGTGCCACTGCAAAAATTATTTGTTTAAAATCGAATCCAGACTCCTTAGCTGAGCAGAATGATCAAAAATTAACTATGAGAAAATAGAAAGTAAAAAGTACACCTACTCACTATTTATAATTTACATCTACAATATAGAGAAAAAAGACAGAATGGTTTACTACCAGCTGTAATAATTTAGTTTTGAGGCTGCTTAAACAGAAGAAAAATAAATGTATTAATTCCTTATTTTGGCAATTAGAAAGTTAACTGCCTTACTCTGTTGCTTTTTTATGGTTGACAAAGTATGGCTCAAATAGAAGCATTCAGGTAGTCCTACATGGAGTATTTGGATTATTATCTCGTGCCCTTCCTCGACTCAATTTGTTATCAATGTGTTTTAAAGCTGGGTGAGCACACATGGAGCTCTCTTGGAAGCTTAAGCTGTTTAATAACAAGACTATTCAATACAATTGTTTGTGGGGCTTCTTATTTGAAGAACATCTAGATAGCAAAAAGAGCTATTTCATAAAAAAGATAACCCTTATGACTGAAAAATTTCTATTACATGAGAAATGCTCCATTCTAACAGTTTCATGTTCACTTCTTCTTGCTAAGTTATCAAAAAGGGATCATTGGGGAAATCCTATGGTTAGCAATGTAGGAAGAAAAACTGCAATAAGTGGCAAATTAGAAAAAGTGATTAACATATACGATACCATGAATGAGAGAGAGAAGCCACGATGCCATGGTGAACTGGTCATAACCTATATAGTTTCGTTGCTGCTTAGGTAAACAAACTAGTTTTTCCAGATAGTGAAATTCTTCAGTTACTAGGTTTTGAGGGAACAAAGAATTAATTTACTCATATCTGCAACACTGAAAACTCATTACATGGTCCAATAATTTCTGTTCCAAGTTCCACATTTTTTTTATATACTCACCTGCCAGAATGCACTTGTTTGCTATTAATCTGTAGCATCTTACATTCAAGCTATCACTTCAGCATCACTTTAACCCCTGGCACTTCACTCGTAAGGATATCTGTAATGGGAAGTGTGGAAGACTGATATTCAGGGTCAAATCCAAAGAACACTCCTTCAACAAACTTTGGAATTGGTCCCTGTTGTAATTCTTGATGTTCCACACTTCCAATCACTGAATGTAATTTTTGGCAGTGATGAATTCTCAGTGATCAGAAAGGAGTGCAGACCACACCTGAAGGGGAATGATGTGGTCCAAGTTAGAAGGAGTGCCTTTGTCAAAATGTTGGTCTTTCATATGTCTGTGCAATCAAAACCACAGAAAATAATCTGCAGAAAGACTGAGACCTACCATGGATAGTGAATGCAAAAGGTGATCAAAGTTTCTTCTGAATCTCTGAGACTACTCATCTTCTGAATAGCAAAGGTCTCTTTTGGTAAGAGAACTATTAACATGTTCCCTCTGACCTTTATGTCACTCTCTCCCTTTCTATTACATTCCCTTAACAAAATGTATTTCTACTCTATGTTATTACCTACATATTTCTGCAGATTGCTCATTTACCTTGCATGTGTATGCTTATGGCCAAATCAGTAGGAATATCACTATTGATTAGGAATGTTACTTTTGACTTCTATGGCTGCTGAATAAGACCACATTGTTATAATAATTTGCCAGAACTACAGGAGAAAGAAAAACATTCTTATTACGTAAAATTTAAGAAAATTAGTTTAAGAAAATTATGACTGGGATTCACCCTACTTCTGAAATTTTTAAGACTGGATACGCTCACAGGACTCTCAAGGTATGTATATGCGGTATGTGCCAGTTGTTTTATACTGACCCGTAAATGCATACTTAATTAAGCTTACAAGTAGTCTGTGAGGATAGCTGGAGTATGCTCAGGCTTTTGGGGTGCAGATAAAAATATTTTATGTCACAGCAAATGACTTTAATAAAAAAGTTTTAAAAAGAAAACGCTTTTGTATTCTCTATTGTTACATGGACGCACACAGATCAGTAAATTTTCACACTAAATGTTGCTGATTAATTTGCGGTTTTCACCTTTCTCTTCTCAATTAATGAGATGCACATGTGGTCAACAAAACTGTCTGTTTTCCTCATGTCAATATATGTAAAGCAGTATTTTTAAGAAATGGTTGTGTCCTTTGAGAAGTGAATGGATCATGTTTTCCTTGGTTTGCTTTTTTTTTTTTTTTAACTGCTGTATTTCATGCATTGCAAAAAGCCCCCAATTCTCTACTTGTTCACTTTTCATTGAAAATTATAATTTTAGCTCTTCTTAAATTAAATAAAATTCTTTGGAAGAAGGCAGAACTGGGTCCGGTATCCAGAATATACTGTACGTTCTATACATCTTTGGGCAATTTTTGGATGCATATATTGAACACTTTTGTAACCTATTGTACAGATAGGTTGAAGACATTAGTCATGTCTGGCAAGGTTAACCCCTTATAATCTTTTTTTCTTTCTTTTTGTAGTCCATATTCCTGATACAATCTTTTGTCAACTAGTATAATTTTCACTATGGCTAATCTACTTTACACTAAGTGAACATCTGATCTAAAGATTTTGAACACTGAAAATTTATTTTGATGCTTTCATGCAATGCTAAAGTAACACTTAAGTGCAGAATAAGCAGTTTTAAAAAAAGCAAGTAGCAAATCAAAGGAATAGTTCTTAAATAAAAGCATTTGAGCAAATCCTCCATACATGATATCTTTATTTCATTATTTGTAAAGATAGTATCAAATATGGTTTAAATGATAAATATTAGCTGAATCGTTCAACTTTTTTTGTTGTCAATGAAAGCTAATATTCTATATTATCCTACTATGGAAGATTCAGATTTAGTTTAACTTTAAAAGATGGGGCATAACTACTAAAGAGTCTATTAACTACCAAAGAAAAATATATTAGGATATGCAGAATATTGTAGTAAAGTCAAAACTTAAGGTTTCTTATATATTTAAGCTTACCTCTTCAGAGCCAGAGCCAAAAATCAGCAGGTCAAAAGGTATTGCAGCAACCATGTCAATTAGGAACCAGCCTTTGAAGTAGTGAATCGCTATTTTTGCTGGGTCACTTACCACTTCTTCATTCTGGTTTACATACGTTGTTCTGAAGTTTATTAGAATGTCAATGATAAACATAATATCCACAATTAAGTCTACGACATTCAGTGGGCTGCAAGAATATCCACACTCTCTCCTCTTCCTTTCCTCACTATCATTCAGAAGGAAGGCAGCAGAGTAAGGGGTGAATATGGCGGTGTATATTACCAGCAACAAAATGAGCCAGTCCCATACGGCTTTGAAAGGACTGTAGTGCAATATGGTAAACTTATTGATGCGAGGTGTCTGGAGTTTATATTCTGGTAGAACATCAGCCCCTAAGGACAGAACCTAGAATAAGAAATATACCATGTCAATAATCAAGCAGGGTAGATATTCCTACTTTCTGTAAATTTCGCAAATACATGGCAAGCTTAAAAACTACTTTATTGTAGTTTTGAGGATTAAGCTTAAATTGCTTGGTGTTTTGGCAGACTAAACCTCTGTGAAATCCATGATGTCTTCCAGGTCCAATAAATTAATAGACAATTTTACACAGTAGGTTAGTTCTTGTTCCTTGTAGCAACCAATACGTAACGTATCGGATCCATAAAATCCACGTAATTAGACATGTAATCAAATTCATCACATAGTAACCTTTCCAGCTTGTTTATGGCCAATAAACTGCTTTTCTTGCAGTGATGTAGTGTTTTTCTCCCAAAGTAAAGCTATTTTCATGGGCTTAAATTCACTACAAAAGAGTCCACACTCATTAGAAAATATTTAGGCAAACAGAAATAAAAAGACTTAGAGAAAGACCTGCGAGTGTCCTTGACAGATATGTCCACTTTGAGTTTTGTGTGTGGAAAAATTTCACGCATGAAAAAATTTCACTGAGGCTACAGTTCTAGTACAGCTACAGGTGTGGCAAAGAAGGGTAACACAGAAGTATTGCTTTTGCTTCACTCCTACTTTTGTCAGTGCCTAAAGCTTGTTATCATTCCTTTAAAAGTACAGATTTTTTATCTATTAGATTTATTTATGTTGGATTTCAATTTTTTTTTTGGCAGGGATTATGTTTGCATGTGCTGCTTGATTTGCTGGCTTCAGAAGCTGAAATGTTTGCTTTGTTGCAAAGAACAAACATAGTGTAGGCACCAGATAAAACAGATTTCCTCTGGCTGATCCTACTCCAGTCTGACTAAACTCTGACATAAAGGAGCAAAACCTTTAAGGATAAGAAGATAAATTACTTCTAGGTCACTTTTCAATGCTTGATGTAGTTTTAGAGATTGTCAGCAATTATATTAATTATTGCCTTCTCTGCTGCAAGTGCTATCCGAATCCTACGGGACCCAGGTCACTACTTAATTTTACACAGACCAATAAATAAACATCAGATGGTGACAATCTTCAGCTATCACCCATTTGGGCAACTGACATATTAAGAAGTCTTATACACTTTTTTCACCAATTACTTCTACTTGTTCTACTTGTACCTTATTTCCCTGCTATTTAGAAACAACGCTGCTTAGAAAAAAAGATCTTTCTGAAGTAGTTAAAATGAATAATTATACTTAAATGACATGATATTTGGAAGGAGAAATACCTTGTCAGCCACATTGTGTGCTTTTATTTGCTTTTCCTTTAGTATTAAGTAGTTCGGGGTTTGAGATTTCAGGCATTTTCAAGATTGAGGAATTTCATGCTCCTCAAATATAATCTTATAAATTCATAAGGATTAGCACACTACTTTCTGTTGAGCTTTCCAATAGAAAATGTATAAACCTTAGAATCTATCATTAGTAATCTAAGTGGCACTTTTTCAGTGCAGGTCTACTCTAAAGGTGTTGTGAGAAAACAGGGGTTAAAAACCACTCTTCTCCTTTGAACTATGAGGAAAGGAACAATTAAGCCATCCGAAAGTTTATACGGCACCTTCAAGCAACCATTAAGCACCATGCTGAGGTGATGGCAGAGGCTGTTCATCTATTTCTTATATTGTAACTAGGACTTTCACTTAACTAGTGCTGCTAGATATTTTTAATGCATTAAATACACTAGCTTGCAGCAAACTGAAGCATAGGCATTACTTTGTCTCGTAAGCAGTCTTAATACTTTCAGACCACTGCCTGGTGAGTTGACAAGAATGTTTTCCTAGTATTTGAGAGCAGTGTGAGTATATATGGCAAGGGAACTACTATTTATTAAATTAATACTGTTGTTCTGCTGGATTTTCAGACAATGAAGGAAATGGATTAGTCAACAAGAACAATAAAGCTTCCTTCACATTTCTTGCGGTTTATGAAAATTCCAGGAGTGCTTCATTTCAGAGCAACACAAAATATAAACTGGACTTATTTCCCTGAAATCTGTCTCCTGTTCTCATTTTAGTCACATTTATTCCTACACATTGTAGGTTGGTTTAGACTGAGTTAGGTGAAACTGACGATCCAACTTTTTCATGCTAGCTTTTTAGACACACTCAACAGGAGAGGCTGGCTGATGGTTGTGAGTTTCATATTCATAATGTAATATAGAATTTCACATTTCTGTGTTGCTTATTCCCATGCAATGGGAAATGAAAACAAATACTCATTATGTAACTATTTTAGTTTGCTGGATATAGAGAAAGAAGATGGGACTTTGTTTCTGAAATACAAAAATCACAGTTGTACATGCATAAATGCCAGAGAACACTTTATTTGGTTTCATGTTGGCGGTTTCAACAGATATTGATTGAATATGAGGTAAATTTATTATTTCGTTGTTGTGTGACATCCTTCCAAGGCTTGGGTACTGGTCTCAGCAAGGCTTGGGTACTGGTGTTGGCCAGTCTTGGCCATCTTTGATACATAAAAGACTTCAGTGTTCTTAAGAACCTACTCAAAAGAGTTTTGCTAATTTCACTTGCTTGAAATAGATCCTGACAAATACACTGTTAGTGGAAAGACATTGTGTTAATTTGTCTCTTCTGGACCGTGAATCTTTCCTTGTAGTTTGGATTGTAAACCAGGCGGCTTACGGAATGAAATGTTTCTGAGAGTAATGAGCAGCACTCAAACTAGACTAAAGTATTGTAGTGTTTGAAGTCTCTAAACCTTGAAACATGACATGATGAGAAAGCCAAGCTTCCTGGCATCTTACTAAAGAGAATACTATAATGTAAGCAAAAGTCATAATGGCCACAATGGATTTTCTTTTAAAAAATGTTAGGGATATTCAATCTTGATATAATACCATCTCACACAGATTTTGCTGATGAAAGCATGAATGTATTTATAACTAGTGGGTTTTACAAGCAGTATTAGGTGATAAGATTTATTCTATATAGAATATGAAAATTTCAAACTTAAAAAAAAAATGCATTTTACCTTTAAGTATATAAACTTGACCTATTTTTTTTTCCTGGGTGTTCCTGTTGTTCTATTTACTGTTAAAACAGTGCTGCTGCAAGTTAGAAGACTCTTCATTCAAATACATTTTTTGACTCTGAGACTATTGCTGCAGATGTGTCATACACATAGGACTGGTGAACATCTTTGGCTCTTTTCAGGTTCATGTAATCCCTAAGATCACAATGTCAAGGTGGCACTTACAGAAGGGCTTCTAACAGCTACTTGGAAAAATATGGAGTGAGATCAAAGTAACTGTCACAAATTCACATAGTTTTAGACAGGTCTAACTTTCTGAAGTGTTTGACAGCGTTTAGTTTCTCAGATAATAATAGTTCACTGAAATGGAAAGAAAAAGTATTTCAGAAGAATGAAATTTTATTAATGGCTGCCATTCTGTTAAGCAGAAGGAGGAAAGAAATGTGTGTACCAGAGGTACTATTAGGTGACAATTAATTTAAAAAAAAAAAATCTGTAAGTTTTCATCACTTTAAACTGGGTTACACTGTTTGTAGTCTTATATTTTTTTTTTTTCTGACAATTCTAACATCATCTGCTTCAAGAAAACCTGCCTGGTATTAGATAACATTTCTGTCCTGTGTTGTGCTCAAAAGACCTTGTTTTGCATAGTGTTTCTTGGTGAAGTGTCAAGGAGGCAAAATGGGTTGATGTACTTTGGGCACATTGGCCATATGTTTCACTGGGTAACTGATTTATCTAGGGGGCTCTTGTTATAGGCGCTGCAGCACCTCTCCTATGAAGAAAGGCTGAGAGAATTGCTGTTTTTCAGGCTAAAGGAAAGATTCCAGGAAGACCTTATAGCAACATTTAAGTGCCTGAAGTGGGCCTGTAAGAAAGCTGGCGATGGACTTTTTACAAGGGCATGTAGTGATAGGACGAGGGCTAATGGTTTTAAACTGAAAGGGTGTAGATTTGGATTAGATATAAAGAAGAAATTCTTAACATTGAGGGTGGTGAGGCAATAGAACATGTTGCCCAGAGAAGTTGCCCAGGATGCTCCATTCCTAAAGTGTTCAAGTCCAGGTTGGATGGGTCTTTGAGTAGTCTGGTCTGGTGGAAGGTGTCCCTGCCCATGACAAGGGGTTTGGAACTGGAAGACCTTTAAAGCCCTTCCCAGCCCAAACCATTCTATGATTCTAAGCTGACATTCAACCTCTCTCGCTTCTGTCAAGTAGCGAAAACAATATTTACTTACTAAAATGAAAGCATCTTGCAGAGAAGGAGTGAAAAGAATTCACAGAGGCTCTTATGCAACAGCAATGAGCTATCATAATTCTCATTCCTCTAAATATAGTTGATTCTTTTTATTTTTAAGATTAATTCACACAAATATTTGTCCTGTTCTCCTTTCATTTTTGAATATATAACTAAATGGGGACACTTTCCAGTTTATTTTGATTTCCTGCATGAAAACAGTTTATTTTTGTTATCTATTATGCAAACTGAACAGTTTCAAGAGAATCTGAGACCCATATTGCTATGTAAAACATGCATATTCATAAGTTTCTTTCTGAGGCATTTTCAATCCAAATTTGTTAAAGAATGCAAATGCATACAGTAAAAACCAAAGAACCAGAAACAAAGTTAAAAAGCACAATACTGTATTAATAAATCATAAGAGAAATAATAAATGTTAAGCTATTTGTTATGAATATCACCATGACTTGTTAAAGACATGCTTTTTCAAACCACTACATTGATTTCTACATGATTTCATAGCTATTCTAGCACTGCATGAGAGGAAGTGTGGGGTAGAGTTATTATATGCCAGACCATGGCTCTTCAGGCAACTGTAAAGCTATGTAAAGCACATGAACATGTAAAACAAGCAGAAAGCATGCCTTGTGCTTTCAAGAAGCAGGGAACTCATTCTGTGAGTGTAGTGTGAGTGCATGGACCAGAACCTATAAGCAATTTATCCAGAAAGGGTTTGGTCTTGCACTTCTGCTACGAATTCACAATTTTTTTTCTACTGCACAGTTCCAAGAAAACAGCAGATACATGATTAAGGTATGCTGACACAAACAATATGTAACATATTCACAATCTAGGTAAGGCTTTTCATCATCGACAGAGCTATTGGATATCCAGAAAATCTGAACAAAGTACAATGTTTACAGGTGGCAAAGGAAGAGATGACTGGGGGCAAACTCAAGAGTTCTAAGGTGGATGATACCACATATACCTACGCAAAAGGTAAATCTGGATATTTGATGTGCGCAAAGATTAATAAATCAGCTTTTAAGAACGATGCTTTCCTATGTCTCATGGCAAAGCGTGTCTCATTTGAACTTCAAATTTAAATTATGTAGTTATATTCAGTGCTAAATACTGTTTTGTCACTGCTTGCTTTTGCCACAGGTGAATTAAAGTAAAACTTGTACTAGAAGGTTAGCTCTTGCCTAGCCTTTTCCTGTTTAGAGAATTTCATAGGCATTTAGTAGATCTTGAAGTATAAATATAGTCCCAAATTACTTGGAGAATTTTAAATAAAAATTTGTCTCACCCATAAAACATCTTGTGTAAAGCTGTGGATGATGCAGTCAGTCCAGTCATCGAAATATAGTGTTAAAGTGATTTCTTTTTAGGAAATACTATATAACATTAAAAAAAAATCTTATTTTGCCAGTATCTTTCTGGGCTCAGTCCAATGTTACATGCACAGCACTGACAGATGAATGGGTGATCACTCCTGCATTTTTACGCCAGGGAAGTTGTAGCAAGTTAACAACGCCAGCTCTTGAATGTTGAGAGGCTTGAGTATATTAATAGTGAGTAGAGACTGAAGAAACTTTAAAATTTCTCTTTGTTTAAAATGTTTTCAGATGTCAAGATATGAAATTTACATGAAAATTTAAACAAGATGTTAACAGAACCAGGATAATTCTATTATAAACATTATTGCATCAGATCAAATACATGGGAAGGAATTCAGAACTTTTGACTTTTCAGATCTTCTAATCCAAACGTATTCCAAAGTTGAATCAGAAACCCAATGAAACGTAAAGAAAGCTATGTTTTCTCAAAGAACACAGGCAGGACGTGACATGGAAACATTCATACAAGGCCAATAACAGTATTGAATAGAAAAAAAAGGGAAAACAAAAGAAGTAAGAAACATGAGGCAGATATGGAAGCTGAAGCCATATTCCTGCAATAATTAGATTTGTGGAACTCTTTTCTCTTGATGTAACCTCTCCTGACTCTCTTTTCTCCTGTGTATTACTCCTACTGAAGCTACCAAGCTATAACTAGCAAGGACAACTCTTCCCTTCTCTATTCATATCATTACCGTGAAACTGTTACAGACTGGACCTCCTAAAGAGATTTCTGAATCTAAAAAGTCCTAAAAATAAATATTATACAAATATTACTGAGCAAATGTAAATTAAATGCTCCCTGATGGTAGGCATTACCTAATTCCCCAGAGGCTATAATGGTCTTTCATATTTCAGTCATACTGAGGTTCATCTTCCTTGATGCTGATATGAACAACTAATAAGATTACACTGGTATTGAAAGAAAGGTGAAGCGCTTTTGATTCAGTGCACCCTCCAAATGCAGCATTATATACTGCTTTCACATATCAGCATTAAAAGGCATTTTTGCATGTAAATCATATTTTAACATGTTTTTCAAAGGACATCTTCTTAACCAAGAAATACTAACGGTGAGGAGTGTTAACACTTGTCTTCTTTACCCTTGTCTGTATTAAATTATTTAAAATTATAGAGTATGATAATTTGTATATGGTGCTAATGCTTAACTTTCTGTATCAGTTTGAAATATACCCATGAGCTGTTTTAATGATTTCCATATTTTTTAAGTTAAGCTTTTGTTCAAGAAAATCTGCTGCTGTGTGAAAATATGACTTGTCCTTGCCTTGTCCTATATGTTTCCCATTTGGGACTTCACATACAAGCGGATATAAACCTTTCTTATTTAAACAATAGGCTCAATATTTCTTTGTTCACAAGGTCAGAAATAGCACAATGGATTTTTTTATTTTTGGACTATGCGCACATATGCACCAAGTATAATTTTAGGTAGGCATTGAAAGATCCCTTTTGCTATTAATGTCTGAACTTGTAAAACTTAAAGCTTATCTGAGCATATTTGAATTATTTTTGTTCCAGAATTCAATCTGCCACTAAGTAAAGTTTTTTGAGTTAGTCAAAGACAGAGTTTATGGCATCCTCAATGTAACTGAAACACAGTAATATTGGAAATGTTTTTGAGTATTCAGTAAAGTTTTAAGTTGTATGTGGGATTCATTTGATCTAGTGTTAAGCAATTTTTATAATAAATGTAAAAATTTCAGCAAAGTTGAACATTAATGCTGTTTGGTGGTGTTAAAATTTAAGAAAAATTCTAACTGCAACCTAGACATAACCTCTTAATACATTGCCATAAAAACTGCTGATTTGATACTGGAAAATCGTCAAGGAATAGACCGACATGGATGCATCAAGGTCTTGTGCACCTATGTGTGTAACACTGCTGCCATGACTGTTCAAGTTATGTGGGTTGCGTTGTTCTATCTCTGCCTTAGGCAGTTTATTTACAGTTCTATCATTGAGATTTTTGATATGGATTCACTGGTACATGTGAATATTTTGCTGCCTGTATGCCTTCTTTCTGATGCTTTGATTCCTCTTTAATCTCCTGCACTCTAATGTGTACAATATGTGTAGGTGAAGCTGCAAGTCTTACCCAATGGGAAGACAGTCATCTTAAGCCTATCTCAGAATACACGTTCTGAATTGCTTGTTTCCTTCAAGAGATCATAGAAACAGTTTTCCAGCCTCTGCTGGGAATACTTGTGGAAGGTAGGTGTGTAGCATAACGTATCTGGAAATTACTATCCTATCATTTTTCAAGCTTTGGATTGAAAACCTGGAAGGGGGATGCAGTCTGCACACTATCCTAAAAAAATTCATCAAATAAAAGTAACTGGCCTCTAATAATTTCTACAGGATGACCGTGACTTAGAGGTACTGATACCTTGCTCACTTCCAAACCCAGCAATTAACATCACATCATGGTTTAACCCCAGCTGGCAACTAAGCACCATGCAGCCACTTGCTCACTTACCACCCCTCTTGGTGGGATGTGGATGAAAATGAAAGCAAAGTAAAACTCACGGGTTGAGTTAAAGACAGTTTAATAGGACAGCAAAAGGGAGAGATGATGATGATGATGATAATAACCATGACAAAAATAATAGAATATACAAACCGTAATACAATTGCTCATCACCCAATGACCAGTTCCCAGAACGTCCTAAGCAGTGATCACTAGTCCCTGGCCAACTCTTCCCATTTATATACTGAGCATGATGACATATGCTCTGGAATACAGCTTTGGCCAGTTTGGGTTGTCAGGTGTCCCGGGTGTTCTTCCTTCCAGTTTCCCGTGCATCCCTGCCTTCCTTCAGGCAGGACAGTGTGAGAATATGAAAGATCTTTGACTGCTTGGTAACAACTAAAAACATCTGTGTGTTATCAACATTTTTTTCGTCCCAAATACACCAGCTACTAGAAGGAAATTTAACTCTATCCTAGCTGAAACCAGGATGCATCATTAGAGACTAAGCTGCAGAAAAAGGTGCTAACTCTTGTGCAGTCATAGTACTCTATTGTTAACTGACTTACAAATCCAATGCAACAAAACTTCATTGAACACAACAGACTTGTACAAATGTATACATACTATACAGTAGCTCTTTTGTTTCAAAAAAGAGTAGATTAATACATAATTAATAGAATTATTTTAGAAAGTGGAACATTTTCAAAGAAGATGGATACTTAGATTAGAAAAAAATGCAAAGCTATGAAATGAAGAACTTTTATTCCCATTTAATAAATGTTTCTCATTTATAAGTACTATACTGAACAGGCTGCCTGGAGCTGAACATACCTTCTTCCAATATATTAAATGAAAAGTATTTACTGCAGTTTTCAAATTTAGGAAGATACTGCCTGAGTGTAAAATTGGCAACTCTTTGAATAAAAGGAACTTATGCTTGAAAATATATCTAGAGTACCTTAAAACCAATTCCACCATGTGCTACAATGAAAGATTTATTCAAGTGTGAGAGAAAAACAGACACAGATAAGAGGAATCTAATGCAAGACCATCCTGATATCAGGAAGAAGAAACTCTTTCGAATTCTCTGTGTGCTATGAATATCAACTAAATACTCATGCAATTTAGGTACGTTATTTCAGACAGATTTGAATTTTATAGTATATTTCTACAATCTAGATGAACTGAACTAAAGACTTTTAGTAAATATTTTCTTGAGAAAATTGTTGTGCCATGCTCATATATTTTATGTTCAGTATCACCTATACCACCTAAAAAGCTCAGTAAATACAACTACATGTTACCACACTGATTAGTACACTATTTCACTAACATAACATTTGGGATACAATGACGCTTTGATTTGTGATTCATACAGCTGGTGCTTTTTCTTTACATTACTGTGATTATACTGATATTTCAATACAATTTAAGGAACACTAAAAGGGAAACTTGTTACTTGCAAGAAATGAAGTTGTCAGCTGCAGATACCTGCATTTTTTTTCTGATGAAAATGAGTCTTAATAGAGTGAATATGTATATGGGTGAATATGTAATTTCAGATGAATGCTAAATATTGCCTGCTTAGGTTCAGAATCCAGACCTCTTGAGGGTATGGGCAGGTAAGGTAAGGAGGGAGTCCTGCGTCTGAGTTCCTGGTGGTCAGGATCATTTCTGTGGATTTTTTTAACAGACGGTGATTTACATAAAATAAGTAATGGGCAAACCAGTTTGGGACTACAACCCAGGACTGCCTTATTCTAAGTGAGTACCCTAAATGTACCCTTAAATATCAGCAATGTTCCTTGTAAAACACAAAGTCTTTCTGGCCCGTGAGATCCACAGTTTGCTACTCTCTTCCCTCCTTCTCTCCACACACCAGCTGCTATTGCTGTCTGTCGCTGGGTGATTTCCTCTGGGAAAATACATGCTTGTACTGAACTAAACATAGAAACAGTTTCCTAAATTAACATGTTAATGCCCTGACTCTGAGCTCATTTTGAAGTTATGCTGTTTTGAGTAGGAGGTTGGCCTAGATGGCCTCTAGAGGTCTCTTCCACACTACCTCTTCGTATGGTTCTAAGGTTACATAAAAGAGAAGACTGTGGTACCTTTCATTGCTGCTTTAAGGCAGCTCTATCTGTATGTGTGAGAGGTGTTATTTCAGGCTGTACCTGCCAAGTGGATTGGAGGACTCTCTCAGTTCTCTGTATCTCAGTGGGGCTTGACAGTGATTAAGCATAGGCTTGACTTCTTGCAGTTCATGGTGGGATAGTTCTGGAGGGTGTCAAAACTGGAGTAACCTACTAAGTTTAGAAACTTTAATCCACCATTAAGTGGGATTTTGGGGATTCAGAGCTCTAGTCTACAGAAATGAGGTTTGTCCAAGTGCTGCTTGCACCTTGATTTTGATCAGTTTTTCTTGCTTTGTAGGGCATTAGTTCTTACACCTTCCATGTATTCAACACATCCATTATTTTCAGAACAAATTACAATGCAGTCTGAAAGCCTGTGTCTGCCTGTTTCCCCACACATATTAGCATCTAAAGAAGAATGATGCTTTGGAAAAAGATGCATTAAAAGAAAAATCATACACTCCATTCCATGGTAAAGTCACAGAACGGATCACTGAGTATTTGGATCAAGGCAGTAATAACAAAAGAGATCCCACAAAACATTGATCAGTCAAAACTGTAATTCATAGAAGATACTGGATATTTTTTCCCAACTCAGAAAAATCAGGCAATCCTTTTCTCAGAAAAGTAGATCTTGGGGGAAGGACATGGAGTAATAAAGGGCGCATTCAGGTTACGTGCTCCAAAGCAGCTGGGTTTTCCGACTGCTCCATTTCTACCATATGTTGTGAAATCTTCTCAAAACACTGCAGCAGTTCAGATGCCTTACCCCATTCAGCTGTTAGAAAGAGAAGAGGATCTACTCGAAAGGGTGGAAAATTATATCTTCCACAATTGCAGTTATTGTTTGATGCAATAGCATGTAATTCCAGTGAAAACGCTATGTTTTATTCTGAAATTGATCAAAATATTGGGCTTTAGTTTACTAGTTGTGGTGCAAAAGAGCTTACACTACAGTTTTGGTAACATCTTTGCAAACGTATAAATAACTGCCCTGAGACTGGGGTATTTTTATTTGTTTTGCCATCATCATGTTCTCCACTTTTCTTCTTTTTGCGCACAAGTGTGTTATAACTTCGAAATGATAATGAAATTACACACATTGCTCCTCTTTCTATAATTACATCTATAGGAATTAGTAAGACTAATTACATAATGACAATAAAATGGTGATAAGCGTGATCGTAAACAAAAGGAATAATTCCCATATAAGCTATGATTGATGGATCATGGAGAACAGGAATAGCAAATACTAGAAAGAAGATTTTCACTACAGCAGAAGCCAGTAATTTAAACTTTCCATACAGAAACTAGACAATGTTGGCTCTGCTCAGTCCACAACTTTATTATTATATGTGTGCCTTGCTGTGTAATTGGAAGACAGATCTAATTTATTTCACTTTAATTCAGAATTTTCTGCTTTATGTCAGCTTGTGTTCCAAAATGAATAGCCCCGAAATGTTGTTTGTGTATGAGTTACTGCATGATTTAAACAGCGCAGTATGTCAGCTGAATCAAACTGCTGGAAATGTATAGCTCAATAATTTGGTTTATTTTTAGGCATTATATTGCTCCTCTCTGTCCTAGATACTGCTAGTCTTCTTTTAGCCTGAAAACCTGAAGGTCAGTTTGAAGTCATGATCATATAATAGTTCTTTTTATATCAAAAGCTGAGACTCGCCTTGGGGGATATTGTTACTTATTTCTTAATCTTTTGAGGCTGACAGAATATTGTCTGGCCAGATTAAAAAAACATGCAGTGAAATTACAAAGTTAATCACTTCATACATGACCCCCTGTTCACTGAGATTTCCATGTTCAGAAGACCTGTGGGTGTTCAGTCTGTCTGTAAATCAGATTACGATCTTGCAATCAACTGTGTAGTCCATCAAGATACATGCTTATCATTTGATTGGCCATATAACCAGTTTGGGTACAGGTATTTCCTACAGGTGAGTGGATGATGAAACCGTTTTGAAAAGTATTTACAAAAAGTTTAAAGATCACAGAGTTTTAACTTCCTATCACTTACTGAGACAAACAACATAAACAACATATATATATTGGGTCTTTCAGCTACATGCTATATCTCAACAGACTGATGAATTATAAGTGGATCAATAACCTCTGGACATTATTGATCAGGGGTCACAGACAGTTTTTCTTAGATGACGCAATGAAGAGATCAGTAATTTATATTTATTAACTGTGCCAGCCATTGTCTGTTGCCAGTGTTATGCTATGAGTATTCAGGAATTCCTTTTTTTCTTTGAAAATGAGCAAAGCTACTGACTATTCTAGTATTTGTGCCTCTCTAAGTCTGTTCACAACAGAGTTCACAGCTTTGGAGCCATATATCAGTGGGAACTGGATACAAGAACATTTAAAATAAACCACTTTTTAAACAAAATATAAAATCACTTACTGTTGTGCCTCTACATTCTGTAATTTTAAGTCCAGAAATCATCTTTATGAACTCATAAAAAGGTTAAGGGACAAAATTTTGCCCCACTGCTTCCTTTAGAAAAAGTATACTTTTTGTGCCTCAGGAAAGACTTGTCTCTCTAACAATCAGTGTCAGGACCCCAAATGAACCTGTCAGTGCAAAAGAAAGCCAAAATTGGACTATGCCTCTGAACAGACTGTCAAACGAAAAAAAAAAAAAACTAATGAAAAAAGGTAAGTTAAGGCTCTTCTAGAAGAACCTAGCTTAGCACTTCTGGAAATTATATTGTGAAACATGAAAAAAAACCCCAACAAAATAAATTTTAGAAAAATGAAAATGAAACATAAATTCAATTTTAGTGACAAAGATCTACATCAGAATATGACAATGTCAGTTTTTCAAAAAGGGCTATCCGGCAGCTACTACTGGGCTACTCCTCAATAAAAGTCAATGTTATGCAGAAACAGGCATCCAGATGTTATGCTACTCTGCATTACATAAGGAGTTTTGGTCAGGGAAGACTGAGATGAAATGTCAACAGATTGGGGTATCTATTTATTCAGGTCTGTCACATGTGCAGCACTTCACTGTAAGCTACATTTTAAAGCAATATCCCTACATAACATTCTGAATGTCCTGTTAAGTGGTAAGACAATGTTCTAGGGGTCTTTGCCGTAGAATTTATAACATAGCTCTTTCTAAAGAGATTAATTTATTTGTATTACTTAAAAAGTAAGATGCTGAGGATTTTGTTAGTTTGATAGTTTGTTTACTAAGTGTTGTAGTGAAACCTTGTTTTCTCCGCTTGCATTTTAAAGTTCATATTTTCCAAAGTATCAACCACTGTCTCATAACATGCTCAGTTCCTTCTGAAATTATTATACCTACCTGAAAAATCAATAATTGATAGTAATCTGAGGGTTGTACCAGGGTAGAATATTTTCTCTTTACGTCTCGAACCTGGGCTCTGGGGACGCAGCAGACTGCACTAAGAAGTGGGTTCACGGTGCACATCAGCCCTTCTATTCCCTTCCAAATTGTCTCCCATGACAATGACCCATCTTTTTTTCTTTATGAAAGCAGCATTGATACAGGGTGTAGGCTAACATAATCTTGGCGACAACTCCAAGGTAGATGAGCTATTGTCCTTGCTGTTCAGTTCCACTTGCAGAGCCTCAGACCCTAGTATGCAAGGGAAGGTGGAGTAGCCACAGAGCAGACCTATCTGCTATGCAGGACTTACTGCCATTGCCCCCAGTATCTTAAGTCACTGTGTTCCGTCAGGCAGAGGGAGGATAGATTTATACCTCCTTGGAGTTTCTCTCTGAATCTAATTCTAGAGTTCAGGCTGCATCAGCAACCAAAAGCATTCTTAACTGAATATAGTAAGAGAGAAAGGAACAGTTGTGGGGAATTCTTTCCAATTATGATGAATGGTATATTATCAAAATTTGCTACATAAATTGTACATTGGTTGAGACAGTTCTAGAAAAGGACATAAACCAATGTCAAACTAAATTGGAAGTCTTTTGTGAAGAGTAAGGATTTGATAGAGCATTTCAAATTTAATTTTAAATTTAGTTAGTATAATGTTCCTGGAAGGTTTAGCTGTTCTAGGTTATTTCCAATCTAAGTTGTTTGAAGAATAAACACAGCTTTTTAAAAGAAGAATTTCACCCGTAGGAGTGTCATTACTACATAGAAACTTAGCACTTGCGCACTAATTAGCCAGTCAGAATTCTGAAAAAAAAATCAAGCTTGACTTATGCTTACATAACTTACAGAAATTAGCCTTTTTTAATGTAACTTGAATTTTTGCCATATTATCTGTGAAAAGATTTCTATGCATAACTACTATGAATAATTTAAAACACATCAAAGTGGATACAAAATAGATTAAATCTTCACAACTGACCAGGGAAGAAAATACAATGCTTGCAGATTTGGGTTAGCTATCAAAGACAAAATATATGAAAGATAAAAATCCAATTACTTTTTAGGCACTAACTGACCTCAAGATAGAACTTTTATCTCTGTTTCTCTAGGAGAGTATAGAATACATTCCTTTTTATATCCATCAAAAGGAGTAGGAATATGGAAAATATCTAGCATAGTACCAATGTAAAGAATCTGCAATCTGGTCTATGGAAGGCAGGTCAGCAATAAGTCAAAAGCTGTTCATGGCAAGATCTTCCTTACAAAATCTCTGTACGCATTCTAATACAGACTACTTCTAACCTCTTTCAGTCTGTCAGTGGAACGGCATTTAAGGGCTTTCCCTCTGCTTACTAAGACTATAAAATTTATTTGGGATACTGTCATGCCTTAGTGGTTTTTTCAGTATATTGTACCTCAGTAGCCTGTCCTTGCTAATCTATTCATGACATTACAACACAAATGTAACATTGACAATGAATTTAGCTGAAAACTTTTCCTGCCTTCAGAGGGCACTGTATCTTAGAGTGAAGAAATGTGATATCTTGAATTGTTTTCTGTTTTGTTTCAATTGTATGCTTCATTCTCAAATATGACTGAACACACCGTACATCCAGTCCAAAGGTAACTGCTTTTCATTTGGACAGGCTTTTTGATGGACACATAAGGAGAAGAAAACAGAAATTCTGGAGTAGAAATTATAAGACATAAATATGATAGCTACACTAGTGGCACAATCACCTAACATTTGTTACCATGTTGTGCCTTGCACTAATTAGCAATTCATAGAGCTGAGAAAAAGAAAAAAGAATGAAACTAACATTTATGACTGACAAGAGTCACTGAAATTAGTGGATTTATTTGGAGCATTTTGTTCATACTACAATTTTTTTTCATTGCAAAAGTTTTGTTTGTTGGCAATATCATCTAATGTTGTAAACTACTGAATTGGAGGTAATGTAAGTAATGGCTCAGACTTTTGGAATTATCCTGGAGATAGATATCAAAAAACTTTTTTGAAAAGAGTAACAATCTATTGAATACACTAGTAACCGGCTCCACAACACTGAAAAGGAACTAAAGTAATGGGTATTACCTTACCTGGGTAACCTTCTCTGTTACATTGTGCGTTCGGTCTTTCACCTTAGGTGCAATAATTGCTTTCTCCGAAGAAGGAGGAGATGAAGACTTTTTTTCACCTTTGATATCTGAAAAGTTCAGTGTGAGTTGAGGAATTTTGTTGATTGTACTGTATTTGTTGAGATTTGAATCCGAGGTGGATCCTAGAAGACTTGACTTGATATGATTAAAAGGCCCTGAAAAATCAGAACAAATATTTAGTATTTGACAAATGCAGAGAAATGTTATCATTACTGTTTAAGTGAGATATGTAAAAAGGGTAATTAAAAAATATTTTTCTCTATATTACATGTTAACAGTAAAAAGCATCTACTTTTAAAAAATAACTATCGTTAATGAGAATCAAATTTAGTGTTGGATGTAAATATGAAATTTCCTTTACCTATAGCCCCCAATATTTTTAATAAACTCAATGGATTGTGAAGTACATAATGCATCCATCCTTGTTTTCATGTTACTGAGTATGCTTCATTGTAAATTCTGGCTGAATATAAAGGCTATGTTCTCATTTGCTGCTAAAAGCAGAAATAGGACACACAATTATATGAGTGTCTGGACTGAGCAAAGGCTCTGTTATCACATCTGCACTGCTGCTTATGCTGACATGATAGTTCAAATCTGACTTTTAGTAAACTGGAAAATTGAGTAGACCCCAGCTCTACCTCTATAGACTCAAGTAACTCCATACTTAATCAATGGAAATGTTAACTTAAGATTGTCCTAAAAGCCTTTCTTTTTGAAGTATCACAAACTCACTAAATATACCTGTTCAGTTGTCATTACCAAGAAAATATTGAAAATAATAGGGATAGTCACATGTAGAATATAAAAGGAGTATTCAATGTACAATTAAACATGTCATACTACTTTAGTGCATCATGAGAGATAAAAAATATGAAGTATACTTTATAGGGTACATATCCATTATAATTATTCTTTTCCATGTTGGACAGAATTCTCTGTACAATAAGAAAACAATATAACTGATCAGTATACTTATTTTGTGTTGTCATAATAAAGTTGATCTAACTGCCAAAAAAATTCCTATTAAGGAGTATTTGCTTGTGTGAATAATAGTAAAAAAAGAACTATAAAGGTATTTAGAGAGCTAGATCCAGTTATGAATTTAGCAAAAATCCAGGAAATGCAGTCAGTAAGAATGCATCAGAAGTGTATTTCCCGGATCACAAGATAACCTTGCTGCATCCCAATTCTATTACAGGTAACAATGTGATATTCTTTCTTCTACTGTTTTTTTTTTAAATTTTTTTGGATTTTTTTTTCTTCCTGGGAAGGAAACTCAAATGGATGTTACGATTCAGAAATAGCCAATGGGACAGGATTAGGCCTATGGGGTAAATTGCAGAGTCAACCGAACAGCTGAGTTATATTTTTTTTTTTAAATCTGTATGTGAGGGCTGGTTTTCCATCACACCTGGCTTCCTGCTAATTAGCTAATTATACATTAATCTGGGCCAGAGACAGAAATTCTCTACTACTCCATTCCAAATTGTGCCACTGTGCAGAAAGGAGTTAAAGATGACAAGGGAGGGCAGAATGAGCTAGACTAATAGTTTGGATGTTTCCCCGGCAGAGATCAGTCCTGTGGTTCTGCTCTCAAGACTTTCAGTATTTTGTCCAATGATCATTTGATGTAAGAAAAATGAAAATTTGTCAGTGAGTGCTCTAATCGCTAAACTACAAAATCAGTTGTTCTTTTTCTCCTTAGACCAATGAACCTAGTATATTCTTTGTATAATATACGCAAACTGGTTCACTGGAAAAAGGAAGAAAGCACTATCTTTCTTCCACAAGGAATACTAAAAAGCCTGGTTCTGAGGAAACTACTAAGGATCTGGAATATTGTACTTGAACATTTTTGGCCCAAGTAGGACCTGAATCTGTCTTTCACATAATCTACACGAGTTGATTAAAAAACAGTCATCAAAATAAATTACAGCTTACAATCTCCACACAAACCAGTTAAATGGCTAATCTGGCTGGCATATGCTATGTATATACAGTCAGACTACAGTTTTTCAGCTCTCATTTCCTACAGAGTTGTAGCAATTAATAATTTTTGAATATTGAGTAGGCTTAGATATGAATAGGGAAATCAAGTTGGGGACATTGTTCAGATGAACAAGGTTATTGATACCTAAGAGGTAACTAAGGGAGTTTAGGAAAATTCTAAGTTAGTAGGTACAATTTTTTTTCCTTTTTTTTTCCTCTTTTTAAAGTAACTATATAGATGTTTAAATTCCATTGAAGTTTTCCTTTCTGGCATTTAAATCATATATTGCTTCTATTCCATAGTGAATTAGCCTCTACCGAGGACTGACGCACTAGCATGTGGTATTAGACTTAAGTTAGTTACACATGAGAATAAAATGCTTTTTTATCCACCTTCTTTTATTTCAGGAAGCAGTGAAAGGTGTATATGTATCTCATTGATAAATGGTAATTAATTGAAAGACACTGCTAGATTAATTAAAGCTCAGGTTGGCAGTGGAACTTTGCTATACTTTCATAGCAGTAAGAAGAAAAATCACGATTGACACTAATCGGCACCCTGATTGACAGTTTCAGCAGAGCAGCCAAATATTGCATAACTAGGGAGAATGACATGCTTCTGCCTACCATACAAAGGAGATTCTTTAAGGTTAAGTTTGAGCTCGCCAGTTTCATGGTAGGATTCCATTGTCTCTGCTCACATAATGCACTGAGAAATTATTTCAGTCTCCTGAGCTGTCAATCCATCATCTTTCACCAGCAGATACATTTATGAAAGTTGTTTTACAATACAGTGACTGCATTTTTTTCTCCAAGATCTTGCCAACATACACATGAAGCAAATGCAATGATTTTATAGTCCATGAACCACTTTACAGAACATAGGTCATGCACTGCATGCAGTTTAGAGAGAAGACGTTACCAGGTACACACACTTTTTGCGTCATGCATGAAGTCACAAACCCATTTTAAGACATAGTTACAAATATTGAAATTAAACTGAACATGTTAGTAATTGTTTTATAGAAAAGGAGGATGTCACTTAAGAGTTATATTCAAAGCCTCTAGAAGATGTAGCTCAGTGCTGGTGAATAGAAACAACTTTGTAACTGCACTAAATATTATTTAAACATGAAATTGGCAATGAAGTTCATGCATGCACAATTCAATACTACAGGAAGCTTGAAACCATACCCCCTGCCATCCAGGAACGTGAAACTATTTTTAAAGAGACAAAAGAGGAATAAGTGAAGATACTTCCACAAAGCTTCTGATTACCAATTGTTTTATCTTTGAGATAGTTATGGAAGACTAAGCACATTATAGGAATTATTTGTTAGTGGTCCCACCTGATTACACATCCTTTCACAGGTAAAACTTCTGGAAACTTCAAAAGAAGTTTTGCCTGCTTAGAGTTAAATAACTATGGTATGTTCCATCCCCCTTCCTTTTTTTTTGAAGTAACAGATAATTAAGTCAATTGATTGTTTAACTATGCCTTCACTTTTTCCAGGGGTTGGTAGTCAGTGCTTTCAGACCATAGTTAAGGGAATAACTACATGTTTAACAAAGAAAATTTAAGTAATGCCCCTAGCCCTTGAGAGGTCAGCGTAAGAATGTTGCATTCGAACGTCTCATACAGCAGGCAAAGTAACATGCCAAAAAGTGTGGCTGTTTGAAACACTGGAAGGTACAGTCTAGATGTATACTTTACCTTTGACATTGCGACCATTGTCTGGTTTTCAGCATAATAAAAGTGAAGAAAAAGAGAGAAAAAAAGACAACTAAAATCTACGTCAGAAAAAGCGTAACACATTGCTTCAAAATATGTATGTGTTTTGAATTGAAATATTTTTGCACCTCCTTGATTATATTATGTAGACTTCTAGTCAAGATGAAATCACTTTGACAATAAAGGGATAATCTGTAAAACTGGAGCTGAACAGTAGGTAATAGGACTGCTTCTAGTTAAATTGCCTTAACAGTAGTACAATAAAGTCATTTCTTTGCAAGTTCAGCAGTGGGCTGGTAGTCAAAAGTGCTAACCCATGAAGTGATAATTAATCACAAATAATTAAGGCTGAGGGACCCACATCTGCAGGCTGCACAGTCTGGTTGGCTGTGTGGGGCCGCACGGGCAGCCCTGCACAGGCCCCCATGCCTGCGCCTGCCCAGGACTCACAGGAGGAAAAGTTTTTACCATGGCAAAAAAAGCCGAATAGCGCATTTCTGAGTAAATGGTGGTGAAACACTGAGGAGAAAGATATATCTTAAAGTTTTTTTCATCTCTTAGGTGTCTTTCTGCAAGGTAACAGTGGCCAGGCTCTCTGTTCTCACAGGAACACCCAGCCCTAAATCCTCTCATAAGATCAAATGTCTTTCGGGAGAAGGTTTTGTTATCACTGTCATTGATTATTGCATTAAAGAAGCCACACCAGTGGATAGGTAGGTGCCACCCGTGTTTGTTGGTGTACAACACGACCCGCAAGCTGCCCTCCCTCCCCATAGTGTTCTGCCTGGCTGTGGCAGCATGCTCCTGGCTGCTGTGACCAGATAAACAGCTTTCAAAAGTGCACTGGACTCAAGCTGACACTCACTCGCGGTTGTCCCCACAGACGGGTGACTCTGAGGGCTGAGGTGGTGGTGCCCCTGCCCGCCCCAGCAGTTGCCCTGTCCCTGCCTCAAACCCGCTCTGGAGAAAGGCCGGGGACCTCTCTGTGAGGTGGTGATATTTGGCCTTGTCTGTGGCATTATGTTGCACCTCCTGCCTCTCTGGCTTTTCCTCAGCTTCCCGAGGACTGGGGAGAGTGGGACATCCAGCTTGGCCCTCTGGACCCAGGGAGTGGTAAAGTGTTTAGTTCCTCTCAGCCCATTGGTAGCAGATTTTGAATGCTAGGTTAGGCTCACAAACCTGCTGTTTTTTTCAGAAGATTGCAGGAATGTTACTGAGGTTTCTTTTTGCAGACAATAAAATTCCTGAAGACTCTCTGTGAACCTGTACCTGCCTGCAAAACCTGGATTGCCTGCATTTCAGATGAGAAGGGCTTGGCTGGAGTTTGGGAAGTTGATGGAAGGCACAGTTCCTGCCCTTCTGCTTTTGCTGTCAGATAGACAAATTTAGAATGGAATCCAATTGAGTACGCTCAAATGGATTTAATATCTTAAATTGCCATTTTTGCTGCAATATCTTTCTGGATATTATGGCCACAGCTAGGAGAATTTCAAAGTGATAGGTAACTAGGCTACATAAATTAATTTAACACATGAGATAATTTATGTTCTTAAACGTGTTATGGCCCCAAAAAGTAAATTTAACCACAAGTGAATTACTTTAGTTAGCATTGAGCTAAATAATGCTATTCCTGTCTGTGAGAATTCTGTTATGATGAGTCAATTAATATTATTTGAACTGGAAGAGGTGGAACAAAGTTAAATCTGAATACTGACTTGCATTTTCAGAGTAGTAGTTTTCAGTGGATTTAGGGAAATTCAGAATTATTAGAATCAATAAACAAAATAAAAATAGAATGGGAAATGTATTAAACCATATGTTTCCTTAGGTAATACATCTTGCAACATCAAAGGCCCCATAATTTAGCACCTTGGTACAGTAGTTTACTTTTATTTATTGTACATTACTTTTACTTACGACTTTACCATCTCCAGTAGAGTAGCTACAGTTTCTGCTCAGAATCTGTGAGTCCAGAGAAGACAATTTAGTCTGAAACCTGGTTGCCTAACTTGCATGGATAATTTTATAGCAACAACATGGTGTTATGGCTCAGTGTTGTATAAGGCAAGCAGCACTTGCTAAATAAATTTAATATACTCAGCATAAAGTGTCAAACACTAATATGCTTGGTAGCAGATGGCATCACGGATGGTTACTAATTCTAATGCAATTCTAAGAGCCATCCTCTGTTCCCCTGTACTTTTTTAGAACGCATAATGACCTGAACTTATGGCTAGTGTCTCTACTATTTTGTAGGTTGTGCAGAGCGAAATCAGAATGGCAGTGTTTTATCTATTTACGCTGTAAATGATTACATCATCTGAGAGACCATAGGAATTCAAATGGATTATTGACTCTTTATAGTAAAATTTATTTTGCTTAGTATTTAACATTTGAGAAATATTGTTCAACGGAGTGGAGCTATAAATTTTTGCTCCTCCAAGCAGCAAGTATTAAATTATGTGCCAATTTCTACATGAGCTTTGTACCACCACAACTAAAGAAATTTAATATTCAATCTGGTTTTTTACTCATTTTCATTGTATAACTACATGAAGAATGACCAATTGGGAAGTGTTTTAATGAGAGTAAGTTCTGAAAGTAAAAATTGACAAAATAGATATCTTTAAATGTATTTTATTTAAAAGTTTGTTTTAAATATCTGGGGAAATGAAGCCAAATCCTATGCAATGGCTGAAAAGACATGGCAGGGTTCAAACTTGGAGACTTTTGCCTCCACATCCTGAAACTGAAATCTTAACTTGAGTGTGAACAGGAAATATTGCAACATGGTATGGTTTGGGATGAATTTAATTGAATTTTCACTTTCATTTGAATTGAAAACAGTCAAAGTCCAAAAGAAACAGAAATGAAAAAAGAAGTATTTACCTATGATATTTAATAAAGGCAGAGTACCTGGAAGGAATAATTCGTTCTGCTATTCTAAAAGTTAATATAGGTGACAGAGGACCATTCAAATTTATATTTTGAGATATGTACAGAAGAAAAGAGCTCTTGATATGTACCTTCCAAAAGGCAGTAGAACTTAAAGGATTTTTACACTTGTCAATGAATAGGAGAAAACCAGGTAATAACTGAAAATGAAAATTCATATACTTGGTTATTCATGAATCTGTGCACAGTCTTACATGACATATGTTTTTGAATTCTTAAAATATTCCATATACATTCCTTGTCATCTGGCTTTAACGAAAGGTACGCAATTCAATTATTTAGACCATCAGTAGCTGCAAAAACATTGTATACGTGTCACTTCTTTGTGAAAGGCACTTTCAAATGTGCCTTTACACTCACAGTGCTTTCAGGCCTCTGTTTGCTAAGCTGTGTCCCAAGTTTCTCAGACTCCCTGTCTCCAACAAGAATTCACGGACAACACTTCACAACTGTGTGTAATTAGGAGAGGCAGTAGAAATAGAAGACAGAGAAAATATCTTTGTAAATTTTGCTGATTGCAAGAATGTGCTAATATAAAGGAAAAAAAACCCACTTACATGGATTTTACACTAAGCACTTCACCATTTCACTATTTCGCTAAGCATTACTTAAAGTATTTCAAAGGAGTTGCTGAGAGTATTTTCTCCACTGTGAGATAAAAAGCATGTCTCAATGTTGGATCAGTGAATATACAATGTACACTCTACAGTTTCAATAAAAATAAACTGATCAGTCTCAGAAGTAGGATTTTGTACAAAGAAAATTTAACATATGTAAGTATGGGAGAGAACTGTCCACGCAATTTTTATTTGATCATCTGTTTTTTTCCCCTCCAAATACCTATATTGGCTTTAGAAATGTCGGGCCGCATTTTGGTATATCCCTATACTGAAGGCAGATATTACTCTGAAAGCAACTCTGCAATTTCATTGATCTGCTTAGACATGAAATGCAGTTTTTAGTGTAAATAACCCTGGCATATTTTGGTACCTAAAATTTTTAGTGTACCTATGAATTTGTACAGTTGAATATAATTAGTTTTGCCTACAAAAAGATGATAATTACTGTGAAAACTGGCAATAATTCCTTTTTTAGTACACCAAAGAATACTGATTGAGTTTCAACCATACCTTCGCTTGCGTGACGGTCCCTAAAAATATTCTTGTGATGGACGTTAAAGCCTTCTATGTCATGTACTGAAGACGCTCTCCGTATACTACAAATGCTTTCCTTTGATCTGGAATGGGTTATTGGATTGCTTGTCTGTATCATGTCAGGGTAAAGTCTGTCCCATTGCTGTTTGGGTGATGAATGGTCAAGAGGTCCCGATATATTAACCAAAGGCGAACATTTACTGGGTTGAATCAGTGCTTTTGTATCATCCACTTCTGAAGGACTACAGCTTTCTTTTGTAGGTGATTTAAAGTGCTTCATAGCCACTGAGTCATCACTGTGTTTAGATGAGTCGACTATAACTGCATCAGGGTCTTCCTGTGGTAAGGACTGCTTTCGGTATGTTAAAAGTCTCAATCCAGGTAACCGGAACCCCAAAAGTCTGCCTACATATAAATAGATACAAAAGAAGAAAATATTACATATTAGTTTCTCACCACGAAAACCTGCTTTATTCACACACAGTCAGAGTGCACAATAATTTCTAAAAGTAATTAAACTATACTACATAAATCAGAAATGGAATGGGTAAATACAGAAATATTTTATATCTCTAAGTTTGTTATAGTTGTGATGTTAAAAGATTTCACACTTGAGTCAGATCTAAGCCATAGAGCTCAGAAGAGGAATAGCAGCATTGATTTTATAGTCTGTTCGAAAAGAGATAAAGTTATCTGTTCTGATGATCCTTTCTAAATTAAAAATATATGCATCTATAAAAGACAGCTAGAATATGTCAAACTACTTTGCTTGGTAGCCGTTATCCTTAAATACGTATTTGTGGATTCCATTATTAGTCGAATTCCATGTGCTTAAAAGCATACTGCTGATTTATTGATTTATTGGCTGCAAAGTAACTAGGAAGATACCAGTGCTAATCCTTCAGGAAAAAAAAATACGCCTGTATCAGTTTTGCCACAATCCTTTCCAATCCTTCCCAATACTTACATTTTACGATTAAATGAAACTATTATTTTGAATAAGTTTAACATAAAAGGTAAGAGAATACACAAGAGGTAAAACAATGACACAGCTCTCAAGACTGAGTTTCACCTTTACGATGCAACTAACTCTTGTATGCTTGCATGGCTGTGGCCTTAGTTGGGCTTGGTATATTGATTGGCAGGGCAGGTTACGCTGAGTGTGTGGAAAACTAAGAACTTTGTGTAAGGGCATGAAATATCAATAGCTGAGAGGAATTGTAAAATATGGTGCAAATAAAGCAAATATAGAGGAAGAACTGATAAACCTACATACTGTGTCTCTAAAAAACCCCAAACATAGATTGCATATGTTTTCTAATGCAACTCACAGATGGAAGCACAAGGGACTTCCGATGTACAGAAAACATAGTAAACACTTCAGAAAAAGAAATGCTAAAAAATTTACAAAGTAAAATAACTAAAATAATTGAAACGAGCAGATGTCATCTCCTACCTTCTTGTCATTCATCACTTTAGTACATGAGTGTTTTCCAAGGTGAATCAATAGCAATCACTGAAATTTACCATCCCATTCTGAAACGTTTTGGAATAATCTTTCATTGATGCCTACACCCAAGAGTGTAGATCAACTGATGGCACAGCTTAATAATGCAATGTTTTAAAGTCAATGTCTTATATATTTAGTATTCAATTTATTTTGAGTTCTAAATGAATGAAAGTGAGTGTGTCCTGCTCTTCTTACAGGAAAACTTGCATAAGAACTCAAGCTGCTATATGAGATGACAGCACAGGTCCATATTTTCAAGTAGTGGAGAAGGAGTTTAAGAAAAACTACAGTGTGTTATTTCTCCCAGTAAATGTATTCAGTTTCTGGCTATCTGCAGTTCAGAAACTTTCAGAGTCAGAGATTGTGTTCAAACCACAATCTGAATGTTTGGTGTACTTTTCTTCCATAAATTCGTCTCAGTGCTTTTCATACATAGTTGTACTTTGACCTGCAAAGCATCCTATAATGAGCGGTCCCATAATTTCAGCATACCTCGTTGCTTGCTATAAACCTGTTGCCTTGGGAAACATGCTGGTTCTTATGACACAAAAATAGATAATAATGCTCACTTTTTATAGCCTCAATAATGTTTATAGCTTTTCATACATCTGTCGCATTCCTCTTTGTATATCTCTTTTCCAAGCTGAAGCAGGCTAGTGTAACTGTATTATGTACTGCTAATCACAGTATTTATTTGCCTTTTTCAGTTATCTTTTTAGCCTGTGATAATTTAAGATATTTTCACAACAGCTGAGAGATTTCTTTCTTGATTGGTCACAGATAATTCAGCCTCTATTTTTATGTCTGTAAAAATTTTCATTTACTGTTTTATCACTTGATTGCTCAGTATCATAGGATATGTCTGTAAATCTCACGTTGTATTCTGAATAATTTTGTGACATTTGCAAACATTCTTACCTCGCTGTTTGCACCTTTTTATCCAAGTAATTGAAAATGTATTATGTAAGAAAGACCTTGCAAGACTCTACTGAGATCATCTCAGTATTTAGAAATCTGATCATTTATTTCCACCCTTTTTGCCCTACTTTAAAATACAAATCCATGCAACAATCTTCTTTTCTTTTCCTTGAAAAATCTTGTTGAATTCCACTTATTTAGCATTGAATCTGTTACTCTAGTGCACACAATAGTACAGTGACAGAAAACTCTATTACATAACACCAGAGTTATGCATGTTTGTTTTAAACAGCAGCTAGAGGTGCCAGTTTTCAGTCTGCACAGTGATATTCAGCAGAGTGCAGCTTGGGAACATGTATATTTCTTCTAAATTATTAAGTATACTCGAACAAATTGCTTACAGTTGAAATTAGTGAAGTACATAAAAAAAATATTTTTAAATGCATGTAGAATTGAGTTGTAAATCAGTTTATAAATCAAGTTTGAAAGCTTATTGTATCAAAAGTGAAACAAATACTGTAATTTTTTTTCATCAATTACACTGAACTTCTTAAAAATACCATTCATAAGATTCATAAGATTTTCTAGCATTAGACATTGTTAAAGGTTTTTTGCTGGCACTCTATTTTAGTCATATTCATGGTAGTGCAGATGGTCTTTTCTGCTTCACCAAGTTAATATGACCATGTTATGCTGCATTACTGATTTAGCCGTCTAACTGCAGTTCAGCTGGAAAGACTACTCAGTGAGAATTTCGCTTCTTGCTAAGACTCTTTGACATGAAATAGAAAACTTAAACAAGTAGCTTTTTGCTGTTCTTCTATAAACTGTAATAAATGTGCTCAACGTTAAAATTCCTATTTCTTGTTTTTTAATTTGAATATTCTTTAGAGGAGGACTATTGTTATTCTTCAGTGTACAGATAATGAGCTATATGATGTGTTGGACACTCATCTCTCTCTTGCAATACCGCAGCTAAAGCTATCAGGAGGCCTATTCAGACTTTGTCTAATTTACATTACACTTCCTTGCTCAGCGCACTAATAATACAATTTGTCATGAAGCAGAATTCATGGCCCCAGGCCCGTTGTCCTAGTAAAGTCTAGTGGAAAATTTCCTAGCGTACTGTGTATGGGGTAAAATCTTTTGTTTGAAAGCAGACACCCCTGTTTTGTGCAGGTGTGATGTCAGAGCAGATTTATCTTGGCTTACAATACTAAAACATTTTTGAGATGCAACTAGCTATTTACTATAAATGTACAGATAATGTTACATTAAAATCTTTATGCTTTACTGAGGTTGAAGACTAGATTGCCAAGTTCTTCTTAATGCTGAATCAGAGATTTGTATAATTGTGGCTTGCTAAGAGCAATTGAGGAAAGCAGTTGAGTCTGAGTCACAATTCCAGGCTTGCATTCCACCTCCTCCTTTCAAGCCTTTCTTCACTGAATAAGTAATTTGCAAATGAATTAATCTGTTGGGTGTATTTATTCTCTGTGCCATCTGATCTAGCTCTTAGAATTTCTACATAGTAGAACTCAGTCCAAAAATATACTATAGATAAGAAATGACACTCCTAAACTGTTGGTAGTTGTAGTTACCTCCAAAGTCCCAAATTCAAATAGACTTTTCTTGCCTTTTGAGAGCCTTTTTAAATCCTGTCTCATATTTTGGGAGATCAAAGGAGAAGACACTTAGAATTCATGGAAATAAAATGTTTCAGTTAACAGTTTTGTGAAAAAGTGTAGGGAAAAAAGCTATCTTGAAAAGAGAAATTAATAGCCTTGCTTTTCCATAAGTGTTGAAATGAGAAATATTAGTATTAATGGAAAATTACAATTCCTAAACACCAAATACCATCAATTTAGGTGGGGAGAGAAAACAAGAAGAATGGAAATTGGTTCCAAAAAGACCTTATTAACAGTTATGATCAAATTTCCTGTACCATCAATATAAATTTCATTTTCAAAATGAAATTTTGAAATTTTCAGCAAAAACCTATCGGAATGAGGAGTTTTTTTTAGTAACCCAATACACTTGTGTGGCAAGTAATTCCTCTATCTGTTCTATGCCAACATTCTGTAGCAAGATGGGAAATGATATTTGGCCTGAATATTGCCTCGTTACAGTGAAGGTACTCCTTACACTTCTATTGATGAAAATGTATACTTACATACTAGACACAATGGCAAAGTCAGAGAAACACCTACAGCTGAGAGGGCTTTACTTTAACTACAATTTCTTTAGTTATTTTAGGATTACTGACAGATGCTATGTGCTGTCCTAAAGTCTGTTTAGCCCACGTCAATGCATGTGGGATTCCTGGACTCCTATCCTGAGCACTGCAGCAGGTTAGCCCTAAGAGACACCAGCTGGGAGGTCATGATAGCTCCTCAATGACTTACTCAGCCAGTTTTTGTAGCATCTCTAGTAGCATTGTTAGTTTCATGCTGAAGCAGGAAAGTAGTTATCCAGAAACCAATATCTGAAGCTGCTTTAAGACAAGTCAACCAATGGTAAAGGAAGTGGTAGCTGGTCTCAGGCTCCCTAGCTGAGAGCTAGATTTAGTCTATTAGACTCTCAATCTTCTCTAGGTTTAGGCTTTCCAAAAGCAAATCAAAGGAGCTCAAATGCACAAAAAGTTTGCACAAGATGAATTATGTGAGGTATAGAAATTTTTAGAACTGTTTCCTGGTATCATGTCCTAGTCTGAGAGCTGAATCAAACTATGAGATGCCCATGTTCCACTACCACCTCTTAAGAGTGGTACAGTGCTGCAGAAAACAGGTCTTGGACAGTTTTGTCACAGTGGATGACTGCTCTGTCTATAATATGAAACATGATACTTTTTCAACGTGTAAGATCAAAGAATACAACATACAAATCCACAAAGACCAACCCATTCTAAACCGAAAGAGATTTCCTTGACAAGGGCAAGTAAGGTAGGTCAGTTATAGAATCATAGAATCATTAAGGTTGGTAAAGACTTCTAAGATCACCCAGTCCAACTGTTAACCCAACACCAGCATGCTTACTAAACCATATCACAAAATGCTACGTTGACACATTTTTTGAACACCTCCAGGGATTGTGACTCCACCACTTCCCTAAGCAGCCTGTTCCAATGCTTATACACTCTTTCAGTAAAGAAACTTTTCCTAATAACCAATCTAAACCTCCTCTGGTGCAACTTGAGGCTATTCCCTCTTGTCCTATCACTTGTTACTTGGAAGAAGAGACCAGCATCCACATTGCTACAACCTCCTTTTGGGTAGTTGTAGAGAGCAAAAAGGTCTCCCCCTAGCCTCCTCTTCTCCAGAGTAAACAATCTCAATTTCCTCAACCACTTCTCATAAGACTTGTTTTCTAGACACCTCACCTGCTTCATCATACTTCTCTGGACATGCTTCAGACTATCTTCCAGAGAATGGGTTAATTCAACAATACATTTGTTCTGAAACTTCCTCAATCAACAGAATTATTTTCACAAAAAGAGCACAAGGTGGCTCTTTGCTAAAAGGTTTTGTGATAATTAAACGCCTCCTGTTTTTCAGGATCTAGGTTATCAGAAATACACACAGGCAATTATAGAATTGCTTCTCAAAGTCTTGGAAATATTGTATAACAACTCATGCAACAGACTGGAAGAGACAATTGCTTTTGAGAAATTGAATCCCTAAACATTGACAGTCTAAATTAGCAGTAAATCCTTAAATGTACTGTATGCAAACGCTAAGGTATGTGATGCTGCCTTGCTTTTGGTCTGGGCTCAGCAGGCCTTAGGACAGAGAATTACAGCAAAAGCCAATTATGTTTTTTTCAGTTCTTTTCCACCAGATGTAAAGAAGCATACATAAGTGGATCATTTTCTTGCTCTGCTCATTAAATAACATTAATTTCTTTTTAGACTGGAAAAGGAAGGCATATCCAATTATTGACTTTAGAAGCTTAAATTTATAATTCTCACACACTGCATGCACACATCTTTTTAATCCTCCGGTATGATGTACTTTAATTTTGGCACTTCAGTTCTTCTTTCAATTTTCTCTAATACTTAACGTTACACTTGAGTTCTATCAGTATAAGTAACAGCAGTCTTTTTAATGTTCCCTTTAAAGTGAGAAACCTCTTTTATCTCTGTACTAGCAATGGCACATTTTTCTTCAGGCTATATTTATTCTAAAAAGTGCTATTGAGAATGGCTAAGAGAATAATATTGCTCCTGATCCTCCTGTCTACACCTAGGTCTCTGAGGCAGCCTATCAAATATAAAAGAAAGAGAATGAAGTCACTGGCTACATATAGGGCTATGCTGTGTGTGGTTGACTAGTGAATTAGTCTGAACAATGTTCTCTGGGTCTCCCTCAAAAGATGAAATGGTTATATCCTTGAATGTTAATATGAAACTGTACATTTACCTATCTGATTTTCTTTCTATTTGTTGATAGAGATGTAATTTTATTAGATCTGATTACTTATGTTAAGATTATAGGAGATAACATTGTTTTTGTGAAAAAGCAATAGGAAAAAATATTTTTGGTTCTCTTAGAAAGGCATTTTACTTTCTCCATTTTTATTTTTTAAACAGAATTAAAATGGAAAAGAAAAAAATTAAATAACTACAATGAAAAAAATAGTAAGCATCACAACAAACATACACAAAGAATTCATCAGTTAGCACAATATCTTTCTGTTGTGCTGAGCATAGAATGAGGTTTTTGGCCGCTAGAAGAAGGAATTCATTCCATCTATTGAAACAAGTTCTCAAGAAATTCTCAAGCCTTTATCACCTTGGTTACCAGACTTCATAGAATAAAAATTATTGCTTTTGTCTGAGACAGGAAGCTTTAAAAAGTTCTCTTTATTTTTTAACAATGAATTTATATACTGCCACCAAATTCTACAGTGTGTTTTGTCTCAAATATCAATTGATTTTTTTTTTATGCTCTGCATACTAGAACTTTCAAGTGATAATAAGCTGAAAAGTACCACTACATTTGGATTTTATATGTCATATAATTATACTAAATTTAATAGTTTAGCTGTTATATCTATAGTTTTGCAGAAATAAGTATTCAGACAGTGGGAATGAGAGCCGTATTTTGTCTTCCACTCTTCTAGAATTGTATTAAATGTAATGAGATCTTGAAATAATAGAACCAGAATGAAACAATAAAAGGACTTTAGCAGACAGAATTTTAGATGGTAGATTTACCTGAAGAAGAGCCACTTGAAAGGTTGTTACCATCTGAAATACAATTAAACTAGATTTACAAAAAGCTTTATCTTGAAAAAAAACAGTTTCAGAAAATAAACAGACTATTAAGAAAAGAAGGTAGAATATCAAATTTCCACAATTTTAGAAACAAATTCAGGTAGCTTGAATTCAAATACAATATATGTAATCAGCAGAAGAACTGTTCTAAAAGTACATTGCCTTTTTATTTGGAAAATTAAAGAACTATTCCCTTAAGAAGTAATTACTAAGCTTGTCATATAGATCTGCATATATGTTTCCAGTTACCAAGTTTTAATGTTGGCTAATGTTTCAGGCAGAAAACTAAAGTAGGTGCATCCAGACTGACAAGCCATTTCTCATGAAATGGAGCCTTTTCTAATTTCTTAGTGATAATTTCTTTGCTAGGAAATGATGATATTTTTGGGAAGAAACTTATTGAAAATTTGAAGAATACATAAACTCCTTAGGAAGGGTAGAATTTATTCACTGATACTTGTTTGCAGCATGACCTTAGAGAAGTTTCATATTCCTGATAGGTCTCACTTCTTTCATGCCTTCATGGGAAGAACTTCTCAGACCATGAGTCTGCCAGTTGTTTTCAGATCGACAAAACGCCCATCTTGTCTGGCTGCTATGCTCCTTAATATAGGCAAATAATAATGATAGGATTCTATGCCCAAGAAAAAAGACACAGTGGTGGTAAACTCCCTTATTTTTATCTATAGATATATTTTATTTTCTTACCTTAAAATAATCTCTACTCCATGATGAATACTATAAATAATAAAACATTCCTTATGACTAGTGTCCATCTGAAAACTCCTCAAACTCGTTTAAATATTTTTTCTGCCATCTAGTAGAGTCCTTTTCATCTAAGCTTGAGATACCCTGATAGTTTTGATTTCTCCCTCTTCAAGGTTAAAATCTCCAATGCAGTTTAAGAAGCCCACAGATGTGTTAAGTTCTCTGTGCTTGTTCTTATTACGAATAATAGAGATATATGCTTCTCTCTTCCATCAGAGAATGATGCAAAGCTTACTGCCTTTACACTTTCCTGAGGGTATGCATTATAATGTGGGCTTGACTTTGAAAAATCCTTATCCGAAATTTCATGTTACCTCATAAAACGCACCTGTTTTAAAAGTCCTAAAAAGTTAAGAAAAATGTTAAAAATTATTAAAAATACAGTATTGGAAGAGACCTCCTGGATCTAGTTTAACCCAGGAATCCTTTTCATAGTTATTTCTCATACTTACTATATATTTTCTTAAATATCAAAAGGAAAATCTGCATAGTCTCTACATAGACAGAGAGTTGTCAGTTTGTGTTCCTTTCCCTGTCCAGTGTGCACGAGTCATCTCCACTGAAAGATACTGAAACCTGTGTCATTCTGCCTTTTTGGTTTGCAATCTCTTTAAACAGAGATTCTGTTTTTTCCCTGAATGCTTCTACATAGCACAATAGCTCTATGATCCTGGCTGGGACAGGCTGTAATGCAAATAGTGAATTATGGCAGCTAGAATCTAGGGAGGCTTCCGTTCTAATCGAAACCCCAGAAGTAACCATCGTGAAGAAACAGAAATACCCTGCTTGTATTTATCTATTTGTAAAAGAAGGCTAACATAATTTATTTATCTTAATGGCTGTTCTCTTAAATAGACAGTTAAGTATTCATGGAGCACTGAATGTGACAGTACCAGAGGTCCTTCTGTCTTTTACTGGTGATTGCTGTTTGGCTATATTCCTTTGTTAAGAGTTCAACACTATCTCATTTCACCTACTATTCACTGTAATTTACCTTGGAGACAAATACACATATTGACACTGGGTTTGTCAGAACTATGCAGCTGTCTGGGTAGACAGAAACATTTTTCCTCCTGGAAAAAAAATTTCTTGACTAGCCCTCACTTATGATGAATTTGCTCCCAGTGGTGCTGCTGAAAATAAGACTCTGGACAAATTTCTCATTACATATTGGGAAAAATGAGAGTCTTATTATTGCTTGTATGTGCCATGTTCTGTGTGACAAATTGTATGCATGAAATGCTAAATAGTGTTTCACGACAGTGTTGTTGTCCAGGTATGTACAGGAAAAAAAATGCTTGCCTCTCACTAAACTACTATACCTAATGATAGGAAAAAACCCTATTTTTTTTCAGTTGACTCTTTGACTTAAAGGAAAGGTCTGATTTGAATTTAAGTTGTGTTTGTTTTATTTGTAACTCCAGTGGATGCAGTGATCTCTACTCCTGAGATATAACTCCATTGCTAGGAGGAGGACAGAGCCAAAACTTGATGAAGTGTAAGTGCCTTGAAGAATTTCCTTGCTTGAAAGGTTTTCTGATTATGGTTTTGGCTGTTTTAAGAATATGATTAACCTTTTATTTTTTTTGAATTTTATCAAAAAAGTATGTATTTATTGGTTATGTAACAGATCTTCTCCTTTCTTTTAGAGGAGGAAACCCAAGAAATTATTCCAGGATGTCTATTATAGACTTATAGATTCTGAAGAAATAAAATGGTAAGACAGTCCTTAAGTATTCCCCTTTGGCAGAATGCAACTATATGCTCAATCAAATAACTTTCTGGGCTTTCTCCCATGAGGTAATGAACCCTGTGTTTGGGAATCAGTATTAGCTTGTAAGTTAGTGTTTACAGCTAGTCAAAATATTTCAAAGTTAAATAAATGAAACTTGTGATAAAGTTGCCTCATCTGACTTTAGATATTTTAGTCTATGTATTAACAGGAGTTTTGCTTTAGACAGGACTGGTGTAAATTTTAGAAAACGCACTTCTCAGCCAGTAAAAAAGCAGCATGCTCTAGGTTAGGCAGGCAATGAAGATAACTCAGAATTAAAGTTCCAAGAGTGTTTTTTTCAATCTTGTTCATATGTATACATTATGATCCCACAAATGGTCTACTTCGAGTTGAAAAATTACAGCTAAGTTCTTCATATCAAAGTCAGTATCCTCAAATTAATGACTTTCTAGCTGATGATTTTCTCTGTATTCAATGTGTTGTGATAATTTTTCATATTTTGCAGTTTCTAGCTTTACAGACACAAAGAATTTGATCACTTTGAAGAAGAGAATTGTGTCCTAGTACCAAATATTAATTTATGCTACTAGTTCCATAAATTTCTGTAAAAATTCCTTACAAAATTGGTAGAGTGGATGAACATGCCCGATTGAAATGTTTGAGAAATTTGGGAATAAAATTGAAGAGTTATGTTCCCTTTCCTCGACAGATGATTTAGAAGCGATATTTATACACAGAAATTATAGTAGCTTAACACTTTCTATTATGAAGAGTGTAATGAAGTCTGTACAGCACATTTTACAGGAATTCTTATTTTGATTAACAACTGTTAGTAGCAGACAAATTTAAATAATAATTCAGTAGTGTTCAGACAGTATTTTGCTAAACTGCTGTAAAATCACATCTCATCTTAATTTTCTTCATTGTAGAAAAGGTACAGGAAGTCTTCTTTTTATTTTACAGTGAGTCTAACAGGAAGGTGTTATTTTTTTCTTGTATTTTGCTAAATATTCATTATTTATGAATTACTTCAGTTGGAGTTGAAAATTTTATACAACTTTGGCAAAAGATTGGATTAATGAAAATTTATAAAAAATGCTTTTGGGAATATTTTTTTGTCATCATAGTGACAATCAAGGAAATGTTAATAACTTATCAGACGTGACAGCAAACAGTCCGTAAGAATTGTCACAATATGAGTAAAATCCATTTGTAGGGCTTATGTCATAAAACATTGACATGACCTAAGAAAAGGCAACGCAAAATCCAAACAAAGTTATCAGAAAAAAATGAAGTAAGAATGAATAGAATTCTTACATCTGGAAATGAGACACAATTTAGAAAGAGTGACTGGATGATGAATGGACATCTATAGCAGAAATTAGTTTCTGTCTAACTTTAACTGCACATTGTAAGAATCCATCCGAACCGGATAAGAGGATATTACTCAATGATGGAATAAGCACTTATGGAAGATATTTTCTCACCTCTCTGGATATAAATATTGGACAGTATTAAACAAATTTGATTAGAAGCTTCAGTAAAAAATAAGACATATTTTGGTTTATTTCTCTCCTCAAAGAGTTACAAACGAACGATTTCCTTTGTTTTACTAGTGAAATGACATATATTGAAAAATAGAACTGTGACAAAACACAAAAGCAATTAAATAAAAAGAAGTGAAAAATAAGTTAAATGTGATTTAGTAGTTCTTTACAGATTTGGTGAGCCCTAGGATTTTCCAAAATTTAGCTATTGGATTATACCAAAACTGGTCAGACTGACTGGAGACCTAATGAGGGATTCTTGCAAGGAAGAATGAAGGCAACAGAAGGATTGGCTGAAAGGATTTTTACAGTGCTATTGTGAAACTAGTATCTTCACTTTTTACATTAATGCCTATTCAGCTTTCTGCTGCATATGAGAAAGCAACTCTTGAGCACCAGACTGGAAAGAATTCTATTCTATTCTACTTATACTTAAATGTGTTCATAAAACTCCTGGCAACATACTTTTTATATAATCTCTTATTATCATAATCAACCAAACCTAATGCTGAATCAGAACCTAGCTGTGCTAGCCATCATAATGCCACATAACAAAAGACACTACACCTGTCTCAAAATGCTTACAAATGCTGTTTTAGATACTTGTCAACGTTCAGCTAGTAACTTTTAATTTTCTGCCTATTCAGAACTAAATCTAGTCTCCGAGCTCAACCTAGCAAATGTCAGTTGCCTTCCATAGGTCTTCAATTTATTCAGAGCTCCCTCAGTCCTTTAACAGATTGGAATTCCTCTTTTCTGTTAGAGCCTTTGAAAACAGAATGCACTTTATGTATATCACAACATGCTTTTTTCTTACATTGCGTTAGATTTATAAGGAGCACCGTGGTAAGCTGTTTTGTTCAAAACTGTTGGCTGCAGCTAGTAGGATGGATGCTTTTAGGAAAAGGAAAGCTTTTTCAAAGTTTCACCTGATAAATTTGATGTCAGCTCTTAATGATTCAATTAGAGGAAGAAGGATAGCATGGAAGAGTTATCTTATTTTCTAAGGTCAGGAAAATAATTGTAATCTTTTTTTCTTTCCACTTTTAGTTCTTCCCTCCCACAACCTGACTCAGTCATTTTTATTTGTTCTCATTTTGAAAAGACATTCTAATATGAGAAAACTCAGTCTAAGGAGTTCTGGAAACAAATCTCTCATGATCTGTGTACTTTTGGCTAGTAGATGTTAATGCAATCTGAAATCTTTTGTCTTTTGTCATTAGTTGTTGCTTATCTTGGTTGTTTGTCAGAGATGCATTGCACTTGTTGTATGGCTAGTTCCCTCTCTATTTTTACTCTCTAAATTACTTAATAGATTTGAAGGGATTTTGTTTCTTTGCTCTTTTTTTTTTTTTTTTTTCCCCTGGACCTGTACCAGTTACAGTCCATGTTGTGTTTCATCCAATGAAAACAGATCACCTGCTTTACTTGTTGATGTATGGTCTAAATACAGTAAGATGATGAAAAACAAACTTAGTCCTGGTAAATCTGCTATTTGCCTTCCTTATGGTGGGAGGTGACTTAAAAAAAGATATTTTTACTGGAAAACATTTCTTCTTCTTCGTGAGTTCTTTTATTGCTTATTGGTCTCTCTCTGCCTTTTCTGAATTTCAAGGCTTTTGTTTTTGTTTGTTTTAATTCAAACCTATCATTTGACTGTATGCAATATCTTGCAGTTATTTCTGGATTTTGGCACAGGTTGGCCTCTTTTTTGAGAATTTTATTTGCCACAAGGAATTTTTGGCTATGTAGCTTATTTTGTATCACCGTACTTCCCATCCTGCCCACGTAACAGTCTGTTCTGAAACCATAAGCAACTAGATAGGAGTAAGAGCAGCCATGTGCCCACTCCAGTTTCTGCCAGTTTCTGGCATCTGGCTCTACCCGGTAGCATGAAAATGGCTCAAAACACCTTTCTTTGCATCCTTTTGCACTCTGATCTTTCTCTATTACCTACTGAGCTTGGAGTCCCGCCTATTCATTTTTCAAGAACTCTCAGCAAGGAAATCCCTTGTATATGTCAAGTGTCACTACTTTAAACAAGAGAAGGATGTTTTGACTAAGTGCTTTTTTTTCCTGGATGTCTTCTTCGGAGGCTTTTCACTTCAAAATACGGCAAGTGACAACACTTGAAAATGTACAGTAATGTATTGCAGATTGCAGAACAAAAAGCTCTTTTTCAGGACAAGAGGCTCTTTCTCCCATCCCCTGCAATCGGTATTTTACCTTCTATTTTGTCAATAAAACCCGTATCAAGCATAGATCCGTTGAGAAGTTTTATTTATAATATAAAATTGGTTTTTAAAACCAGGAAGTAAAGCATTCAAAATTCACAAAAAAAAAAAAATATTCTGGAATAAAATCAGAATTTGAATGGGGTTTAATTGATGTAATTTTTATATTTTTTTCATGCAATTTTATTATTTTTTCTGATACACCTTAATGGGATTTTTACCATAAGATTACTTAAAAAAAAAAAAGTGATTCCTTGATGTCTCAAGAAAAATTAAAAATGCTGCTGCATTGTTTATTTCCCTCTCCTTCCCCCTCCTCCCCCCGTTAAACAAAATAAGACAAGGAAGTATAAAAGCACAAGATTTTAAACTTGCATTGTAAAGAATATTTACAAAGTCTCTTCCACATTTATATGGACATAAATACATAAATACATAAATGGAAAGGCTTTGGCGCATCTGGAGTGATTGAGTCGGAGCTCTTTCTCCGTGCTTAATGAAAATAGTATTTTTTAGTTTTTCAATTAGTTCAGAAATGAATTTTAAAAAATGTGAATGATTTGGCACTATTTGGGGGGGGGTGTGTGTGTGTGTGTGTGTCTGTGTGTGTGCATGCGCTTCTTATTTATATATTTTTCAATAGAGCTTTAAGTGAGATCCTATGCATTTTGCCCAGAAGACAAAGTGAAGAAAGTCTAGATTATGAAAGATGGCAGACTGTTTTCATCAGAAGGAACCTGGTAATGCTGTTACATGCACAGGTATGGGCCTGCTCCTTACAACCTTCTCAACATAACTAGCAGAAAAAACAAAAAAGCATGTCATCACTCCATAGTGCATAGTGGTTATTTTGGGAAAGTTCTCCCCTTGCTTCTTGCAGTGAAGATCGTTCTGGTCTTTGTCTCCTATCTAGAGAAAGCCAAGTGTTGATTTAACAATCAGAAAACTTGCATTCAAGATCCCTTTATCATACTAACATTAGAGATTATTACATTGTGAAAAAGTATTTTCCAACTGTTGCTGAGCCAGCCAGGGGAGAGTGTTAACACTCACTGTTAGAGCATGCTCTCTTTACTAATACCTTGTACAAATGTGGACGTGTTCTGGGAAATATTGTAGCGAAAACAGATTACATGAATGCAGATACAAAGCAGAAGAATCGTGTTGTTGCTGTACAGAGTGAAGGTCAGCAAAAGAGCACGGGTTCTACAGATAGTGGGATAGAAATCTACAGTCATGCTGTATAAGGAGTGACTGGTGTTTTGTGTAGCATATTCTGATTTTAACAACACTTACGTTCCAAACTGGAATGAAAGAAAAAAGTATTTCCTCTATATCCAAATACACGCACATCCTTCAAGCTAATCTAAATACTTCTATTTCATAAAATCAGGATGTTTAACTCTGCCCTTATTTTTTTTTCTAAATGTTTTTAATTTTCTAGTTTAACTCAATCAAACATTCCTCCAACTATTTTTTACTTGGAAATAAAAATAGAAATATTAAATTTTGAATAGGCTAAGGCGAAATATTTGGGCTGTATCATAATACTTTTTTCAGTTTTCTATTCATAATAATGCCTTTTGTCAAAGATAATGTCCTTCTGTGTAATGTTTTATTTTTAATGAATTTATATTTCCTAGCAGCCCTCACGAGTTAGTACTTCCAAAGATCTGGTAGATTATCTTAGCAACTTAATCAAAAGTTTGTTACATTTAAGTTTTTATTGTTTTGAATTCTACCTTAAATGATACAGGCAATGGAGATTGTATCATTTCTTCGGTGTTATTATTGCCCAGGTTAATTACTTTCTTAGCTAAGAGTTGAAGTAAGCAGAGAACTTTCAATGAGTAACTTACGCTGTACAAGTCTGGATGGCAATATTGGCTTGCACTTCTCAGGAGATGCTAAATTCTCTTCATCTGTTACATACTCAAAGTTAATAATAAACATCATTGCTACTCCCTCTTGATTTTTCACTGGAATTATGTGGGTGTTGCAAATGAAGGTAGATCCTGCAGATGGAGAGAAAAAAAGAGAAAGAAATGCATAAACTAAAGGAAACTTCACAAATTTTTACTCCAGTAATTCCAGTTACAGCAACAGATAGTGAAGAATATTTCCTTGATTTTAATGATTGAACACCAGGCACAGCCTTATTTGTACTTTCATCATAGCACAGCTCATGGGGATCATTCAGTGTTAATAAGAACTTCTTTGAGGAAAGAAAAGAGAAATAATCTGGAGGAGAATTCATGTGGAAGATCAGAAGATTTCTTGATTTTGCCCATCCTCATGGAGTCTTTGGCAGAAGAATGGCACCTGAAAATGACTGGTTATAATTTACTAACAAGACCAGTAATGTAAAGCACCTTGTATTCTTGAAGAGTTATAAACAAAGAAAAGGAAATTGGAAGAAAAGCAGTAGTGAGTGAATATTTGCTTTGTCTTATATGATTTCTGTGACTTATCACTGAAGATATCCTTTTCTTTTATGCTTAACATTCAGAAGCCTGTTTACCTTAGTTTGAGGTCCACTCTAAGCAAAAAGTTGAGGTTTTGTCGGCATTTAGGAGAAATTGCACTGGGGATGTGTGTTGAATATTCAAGAGAAAACCAGTTTGTCAAATACTGAGGAATGATGAGTATTGTGATGAGGGGACTCAATTAAGGGCTGCAAATCTATTCCTTTGCCAGGAATAATGCAGCATGTCACACGGAATCTTCTTTTTAGTAGACTTACCAAAGAAGTTTGTTTTCTTTCTTAAATCATACTAAGATCTCTATTCCTGTAGTGTTATATTAAGAAAAGTCATTTGAAGATCCTGTGGAATTTCACATGTATTTTATTAAAGGGCTCCAAATGCCTTTGCAAGCCCATCTCTGTGTCAATTAAAGCCATTTACCAAGAGATTTTCATCTTACTCTGCCTGGTTTTTTAGTAAAAAAAGACTGCAAGAGTGACTGAATTTGCCCTGAGAAAGCTGACAAGCTCTTAGAGATGTAGAATCAGATCACTGGAGACAAATATCACACAGCTACTTGCTCAATCCCCATGAAATAAATATCGGAAAAATATTTTTTACCTACAGCTTTTTGCATTTTTGCACTTGATGTAGTATATTCAGATCTTTGGAGACATCTAAACTGTAAAAACCCTCTTTAAATTTTGTCAAAATTTTGGCTCTAAAGGATAGGATTACCCTTGGATGTTACTTCCCTCCCCTTCTCCCACTTGTTACACAGATGCACACATGAGGAATAGTTGGAAACTTGATGCTAAGACTAAATAATGTTTGTATTGTAAGACAAATAATATTTGTATCCATAAAGGACGTATATTCTAGGAAGCTCTGGCCGCATTGCAAGCATTGCCTGTTGCTGCCCTTCAAAGCGTACAGGTATTATTTTTCTTTCTTCTAAAGGTGGTAAGACTGAGGCATAAAAAGAGAAGTGTTTTATCCAAAGCTGCTTCAAAAATGAAGAAAAGAAGGGTAACACAAAGAAATTCTTCATCCTATTTTCACAATTGAATTAGCTGATAAGGGTCCCACAGTATTAAAATGTGTCTAGTAAATTTCTACACAGAACTTTCGGTAATATGTTGCACAATTCTCTTTATCTTTTACCTGTAACTTCTGAGCTGTGTCTTTATGTCACATTTTTCATCTGGCTGAAAATGAGCTACCTTGTGTGGCAAGAAGGGAGAATTCACAAGCTTCCCATTAAACATGGTGCAGATGTATCTGTATGACTGTCTTTTTTAAAAGATCCATTGCAGAGAACAACTAAAAATAGATGGCAGGTTGAAATGTATTATATCCCTTTCCAATTTAATAGCTATTTTTAAGGGAGATGGGTAGAGACGAGAAGGGCATATTTGGCTGATATTTATTAGGAGCTTGCAGTGATTAAATGGGACCTGTTCCCTTTGAAATTTTACTTCACCGTCTATATCAAATAGATATTCATTCTGTCACTGGAATGATTGCTGATGTTAAGTTTTGAGTTACAGAACTGATGGAGGTTTTTTAAGGTATCAACTTTCAGTGTTTAGACATAGGGGAAGAATTTTTTTAAACTTGCAAACTAAGAAAAATTACCCTCTGGAGGTGTGTACAAGTTCATAATTGAATTGGCCTATATAAATATCTCATTTTCTCTTCCTTTAATTCCACTTATAATTTGATACCTAGATAAATACCATTCATCTGCTTGCTCCCTGATTTCTTATGCTACTGCATCGACACAATTATTACTCCTAATTATAATATCTACACTTACACTAATAGAGCCGTAGTGATTAATTCTAAGGCTGAACACATTTCAATGGGAGGACAGATTCCTAGTACTTTAGACATATGTAAACATGTACAGAGCATACAGAGCAATTAAATATTTGGCAAGGAAAAAAAGTAAAATGAAAAATAAACAAGCAGTGCTGCTATATGTCTGTAAAGCAGAAACCAAGAAAAGAGGATAGAGTGAAAAATATTGAAGACCATACATGGAAGAGTAAGGACTTATTTAAGTTCTAGGCTGCATGTAGAATAATTATTTGGAAACACAGCTGTTTCAGAAATTGCAAGGTTTTCTCTTTCTCTCTCATTTCATATTAAAACTACGTTTGAGTTTTTGTCCGAGGGAGTTTCTCTAGGGCATAGTCTGAAGTCAGGAGGCCCAATTCCTCCAGTCAGTCTTGAACACTCGCTGAAAATGGTCTTTCTCAGGGATAGATACACTCTGGTATAGGCATAGTCAGATGAAAGATTTGTCTGAAATTTTTTTCTGGACAGGTTCTCTTTACTGGCAGTTTGCAAAGTCGGTGTGTTCAAATGCGTTACTTGGAATCGTTTAGGCCTTAAAATTAGTCTAAAATCTGTATCATACATTGTCTTTTTACTTCAGAATTGTATAGGAAGAAGTGCTGCTCTTGAAAAGCAATGTCTCTGGCTTGTTAATATTTCTGTCTCTGCATAGGCAGTTATGTATCTTGTGCCTGGTTCCTTGTGCTTATGTGAAGCCTCTGAGTGCACCTCACTGCCAGTTGCTGAGCAGTCAGACAGAGAAGGTCAAGGTAGGTTGCACAAAGGGCTACATCTGAAAAAAAATTGTTAAAGCTGTAAACTCTTTGCAAGTTGACTGTTGAATAATGGGAGGATTTTTCTTTCTTTTCTGTTATAGTTGTTACAGATTATGTGAAAGAGGCAAGCCCAATGGTTCTCGTCATGTTTTCTTAGTATAAAATCTTGATTTTATGGAGACTTGTAATATGATTGTAGAGAACACAATATATACTACACTTAATGAATTTCATAACTACTTTTTTTACAGGTAAACATTGCAAATAATTTTAAAAAGAAACTTACATTTTTCCTGTAGGCATTTTAAAATGAAATATTTATTATTTTTTTAAGGACAATAATGAAAAGTGATATTTTTCTGCATTGCACCAGGCATTCCTGTAAGACAACATCAATATTTTGAAATAGTGAAATATATAAAAATAAATTTTCAAGATTAACAGTGAATAGAAAATCCTTTGTTTCCTCAGCTGCATGATACACTTGAGCTGAGAGCGTATTAAAATAAGAGCTTTTTGGTAGGTACTAAAGCATGGATATGCTTGGCTACAGTTTCATATCTATTAACAAAAGAGAACCTGGAATGCAATGCAGTAAAATATGGAGCATCCCAATATGTGACAGTAGACAATAAAAAATGTCCAATGTCATTAGTACCACTTGGGAAGGGTCAGTGATGAAATATCAGATTCTTCTCTGACATTGAAGAGGTGGGTAAAAAAACGTCTTATAATCAGCCTGAGTAATAATAAAGATGCATTCTGAAAATGAGTTTGTTTTCAATTGCATCAACAGACATTTCCATATTATTTTAAGTAATTTTCATTTTTCAGTCTGTGTCAAGACAGAGAATTTTTAATTAGGAAAGGTCATAGTAGTAGGGATTACATTAATTCAGTGGAATGACATGCAATTAGAATAGTTTTGGAAACAGCTGGATTTCCTTGTGAAAATGCTTTGACTTTTTATTTCACATTTTCAGTAAGCTTATTTACCACATTTGAGATCTATAGAGTAAGGTGGAAAACAATGATAGGACACACTTTCACTCACGTTTTTAACTGGACAATAAAGAGCTACATTACTTTAAGTGTCTGTTTATAAACACCACGTGATGATTTAAAGTTAAATACAACTTAAAAATTAATCTTTGCAAAATACAAAAAGCTGACAAATAATGGTTCTAGTTTCTTATTTTCAGCTAGCTGGCGAAGACTTAGTATGTATTTAATTGCATGTGCTAAAATTGAAGATGCCTTTTTTCCTTATTTTTTTCCTCTCTCTCTCTTTCATTCTTTCTCTCTCTTTCTCTATTTTCCCCGTAGCTATTCTTTTCTAAACCCTCCTTAGAAGTTATGCACCTCTGGGCATTCAACTGAGAAATGTCTTATTATGTTCATGAGAAAAGGGAGCTCAGGTTTGTTGAATATTGTCCATCTTGCAGAAAAAGTGCAGATTAAGACATTTTTGTGAGAATAACCTCATTTATTTCCCCAAATTAAACTACATAAACTATTTCAAGAACTAATTGAATAAGCTTACAAAGCAGAATGGAAGGGAGAAAAAAAGCCAAAAAAAAAAAAGCACCAGTCTCCATTTCAGTAATTTGTTTCATTTGTCGAAGGCATATCCTATGAAGTAAAGAAGTCATCCAAATTTCATTCTCACTTACACTTGTGATTTCAGGGAGACTGATGGACTTTTGTGATGCAGTTCTTAATAGATATCAAAAAGAAGGCATTAAAGGGCCATATAGTACCAAAGATGATCTAGAAAAACAGATCAACAGCAAGTCCCCTGAGGCAAAAGAGAAATGCTGTCATTGCTATGAACTTTCACAAGTGCAATGTGCATCTGACTCCATTGGCCAAGAGGAAGGAGTAGCATTTTCTAAATATAGACGCCTTTCTCATGGAAATCGTACCCTTGGAAAATCATACTCACGGAAACATACCCTTCCTGATGCTTTACAAGAGAGTTGAACATGAGTGGTTTGAAATACACAAAACCCAGATCTGTAGAAAAAAAAAGTAAGTCCTCATATACAGCAATAGTTGTGAAGTCACAGTGTATGCATTATAGTACTTAACTGTAATTCAACAAAATGTGACTGAAAGGAGAGAACAGGCAGAAAATGAAGTATTCTTGGTGTATGGAATAGCTGTCATGAGGTCTTGATAACATGTTGATGATCTGAAAGTTCTCATTAAGAACATAGCCAATCCTGAAAGGTGATGGGAGTAGTCAGGCTGCTGGGGTCATGAAACAAGTGTGTCTACCCTCTCAGGACAAACAAAGAAGCTAAAAGCGAAGTGATATTCTGGAGTTCTTGATCACAGAAAGTAGTGGGATTTTGAATGCATATTGATAAATATGGTGGGACGTCTATATACTGGATGTTTGTCAAACAATCTAGTAAAATATTAGATTTTTGTAAAAAAGGAATGGAATTAATGGAAAGTCTCCATGCCCAGCATGATGCATTTTTGAAGGTCTCATTAGAACTGATAAATATGAATAACTTGTTGGACTAGAAGTTCATGACTGTCCTAGGGGTGGTTTTCATGACCTGATTGCAATTAGTGTAGACAAACAAAAAACAATCCCAAGCAGTGAAATAGTGTATCTTCTAAATGGGTAATTTTCTGTGGTTGAGAAAAATGTAAGTGGAACAAATTGGGAGGAGAAAAATTGGAATTCTTAATGAAAATGTTAGATAACAAAAGAGCAATAATTCTAAGATGCTAGAAATCTTAGCTGCAAATCCAACTGCACTGAATGCAAAAGCAAAGCTAAAAAATAAAATTAACAGGCATGCAATGAATAGAGAAAGGAGAAAGAAAATACACATCAGTGGAAATTAAGCGGTATGAAATATAGAAAGTTGATAGGGGAATGTGATAACATCAGAGCTAGACTAAGGAAAGTAAGTAGGTATGTAACTACATTAAACAAAAAATATTTGAATAATAGTGAAAAGTCCATTAAAATCTCAAAACCAACAGTTGTGGTAAACTTGTTAATAAGTATGTGATAATAATTATGCAGCAACCAGACAGATTCTTTAAGAAATATTTCTGAAGTGTGCTACATCTTTGCTAAATTGAAAACATCAGCAAGCTTGGAAAAATTGTAATCAAAGGTCTACATCTACAACTCAACAGTCTACAACTCTAATACAACCTCTTCAGAAATCTTGCTGGGCGAAGTTCAAGACGGTTGCAACAATGCTAATATTGTGCCAGCATTCATAAAAGGGATATAGCGGTTGAAATGAGTGCATGCCAGTGAGCATGAAAAGAACTATCAGTTCTAAGGAAAATAATGAAACTTGTGATGTTAGATTAATTTAATACAGAATACCTGGCAGGAATATAATTAATATCACTCAGTATGGTAATGCAGACATTATTAATGGACAAGAAATCTGATTTGATCATTATATTCTTTGTGTTAAAAAAAGAACCAAGTAGCCATTGCAAACAAATATTTTTGTAAGGTATTCTAACGATTGCTGTACAATATTCTAATAAAGTAATAGCAATATACTAATGAAAAGCTCATTATATAGTTTACAAATTGACTGAGAGCTTCCAAAAAGTCTTTAATTGAGAATCTAAATTCAGTTTCAGAGTTTCTAGTGAAAGTCCACAGAAATGACCATAATACCATTAATTTGCATTGAATAGGTATGGAGAAAACACCAAATCGCTTCTATGAAATGTATGGATGCTTCAAAAAATAGTTGTAAATTGGCTAATGACATGGTAATGATTAAAAACTAGAAGAATTTGGATTATTCTGTAAGTGAGACATTACATGCAAACAAATGCATTCTGAAATGGTAAATTCAATCATACAGTTATAGAACTAGGACATGCAGACTGAAACTAAAAAATGGTAGCTATATTCTGGAATGTACTCTCTCAGAAAAGAAATAATAGGATAATATGTAAGAATGGACAGTGTAGCCTGCATAAAGAGGCATAATAAGAGGTCAGACTTTCTTTATGTATATAGCACTGGGGAGACTAAAATTGGATTACTGCATACATTTTCTGCAATATGAACTCTTCAAGGACACTGAAAAATTGGAGAGGATACAAAAAAGAGCAGAGGAATAGCATTCTTCAGAAAATCCCTTTGGTGTGAATCTCGAAGATGTCAGTCTTTGTTGTTTGGTGAAAAGTAGTTTAAGAAATGACTTGCATTGCAATCTGTAACTTCATGGAAAGAGTGTTGACTTCTGAGGAGCTGTTGAGTCTAGCAGAAAGAACGTCTGGAAGCTGAAAGCAGATAATTCAAACTATATCCTCTAGAAGGAACCGTCAGAGGAAGCAGTGATTCTCCCTCTTTCTGCTCTTAGATCAAGACTAGAAGAAACAGTCTTTTTAATCAACAAAACCTGTGTGCTAGTCATCTTCATAAAGCTCTAATGTTTCTTCTGAATGTTTCACTTCTGTTGAAAGGGGAATTCAGTGCTTTCTGGCCCAACTTTGCTCTAATGCACAGTGTTCCATCAACCAAGATGCTGCCTCTCCCCTGTGCTTGGGAATGAAATTTCACGTGCTCTACTTAGTCAACTGGTAAAATTTCAAAGGCTCTTTATGACCTAGCCAGCTTTCTATGTTCTGATCTTAGCAGAAGTGGGATCCCATTTCAGCAGCAGGCTTTGGCCCATCCTTGGGTTATAGTGGCATAGCAGTGGATTAAATTCACAAGGCATACCTCCTAACCCTTTTCTCTCTCTCTTGCTGGACATAGCAGCAGACAGCTGTGGGATGGGCATGCCAGTTTTTCACTCATATGCATCAACAATGCTAGCTCAGTACTCTCCAGGGAATGATGTGCAGAGGTGTTGTGCCTCTGCTCTCTCATTCTCTCCTGATCAGGGAAGGGCAGCTGTTCCCAACTCTGACCCTCCCAGTAATGGTTGCTAGAGGATGCATTTGGCTATCTGGGCTGTATTTGCTGCTCAAATAGCTATTTTATATCTCCTTTAGGGAAAAGGCACAGGCCAGATGGTGATGCAGGGTCAAAGAACTGCCAGTGCAAAATCATTATCATGAAGTACATCTCCCCACAAATAATACATGTTTATTTGTCAGAATGAAATCTCCCTTGTGAAATGTGAAAACTTTACCTCATAATAATTCTGTTGAAAAAAAGCTCTAAAAAAGCCACTGACAACTACACCTGATTAACTAAGGGCATAACTGTTACCGGATATGGCAGTGGAATTTATTCTTTATTTTTGAAAGTAAATCCAGCTTAACATCCCCTTAACCTTCACAGAAAGCTCATGTTCTTAGGTTGGAATCATGCCTTTAGTATCCATACTTGATGGCTTCATATGATGTCCTGAGTAGCCATATGTATGTCCATCTGTTAGGCTGGCATGGTGCCCTCCCACAAGTTGCTGGACTCTTGTCCTAGGACATGGCTGAGGGCTGAACGCTTACTTAATACTTCATGTGACTTCCTGTCTGTGTGGACATGTGCATGAGTGCTGTAACTCTCCTGTCTGTAATGTACAGGATGGAAGATATTTGCCCAGTTTGCTTCAGGCAAAATAGTGTAAGTGGAGTTCAGAACATCATTAGGCAGGGGACTTTTGCTAGAAAAATGATAAACAGTTCCATGGAGCGAGTTGGATTTTCTAAGCTGAGTACATAAATCTAAACAGTTTTATAGCAAAACATAGCTTTTTATTTTATTAGGAAGAAATACAAATATTTCAAAAAAAGGTCTATGCTGAGTAATATTAATGAGAAAAACCATTGCCAGACCCCAGAACAAAGTTTTCATGTTCTAACACTAAATGGAGATGGCTTGGAAAGTCTCCACATAGTGTTCCAGCTTGCTTGGCATGATATTATTTTGCCAGCTTTGTTTTTCAAGTTGAACACTATTATTGACTAAATACCTAAATAAAACCGTTCTTTTCTTATTAACTGCTTCTGGGTGGCATTTAGATCAGAGCATACATCCAGGCTCAATCCGCTTTGTCAAAATGAGTGATTCCAAAGTCCTGTCACTGCAGACCCTACAGCTAGTGACTCAGGCTGTCCCCCATGAGATTCTTTGCCTGCTGCTTATTCTTCTTATCACTTATGCATGCTTTCTCAGAGCTCCTATTAGGCTGTGGATCCCTTAGCATCTCTTGGCAAACATTACTGTACAGTACACACTCACACTCTTGGCTTCTGATTCACTCCTTGGGGACAACATAGGAAAGAAAAAAATACAGAGGTAATACAGGAATTTCTAAATCAAAATGACTTCAAAATCTAAATGAATAATTTTGCAAATTGATCAAATTATTCCTGAAATATGTTTTCCAGTGTTTCCTGAAAGATGAACATTTGTTTGCTGCTCAGAGAAAAACTGTTTTGGCTCATGTGCTCTTCTGGGAGGCTCTGGCATATTCACCCCACTCATGAACCTTTTTTGTACAAAAGCTAGTGAATGAGGCTCTGAGTTTAAAGCTTTTTATTTGTCATTTTGACTTTCAGTTTCCTGTAATAGTCCATCAGCCTTCCTTGGGCATGCGTTTCAAATGCATTACAGTAACCTGCTTGAGACGTAACCTTCTTCAGGCATAGTGCAAAATGGAATTCATAATACAAAATGATACAGCGTTCATAGCCACAGACCACTCTGTCAAACTGCATCTTCCATGTGCAGTTCTTAAGATAACTTTCATAATTTATTTAAGCATCTATATGGGAGTTGAACTCTGCTTATAATCTTGCTCTGTTTGTATGGGCTCAATTGCAATGCAAATCCTAGCTAATAATCAAGAATAAAAAGGTTTGATGCTAAGTCATCATGTATCTAGTCTTGAAAATATCCTTTAGCACAATCCTGTCAAATATAAGTCAAAGTATATTTCTCTCATAAGAATCTATATGCTGCACTCATTCCTGGTTGATTCTGAAGTTTAATAACTCTAGGCACTGATTATCTTTCAGCTTACTAAATTGATGACCTTCAGCATCTGAATAACATGCATCTTTCTAGTATTATCCAAGCAACTAATTTTAGATTTGCTGCTTCAATAGAACTTTGAAAAAATTGTGGATGCATGACTTAACACGTAGCTAGTTAGCTTGTGTAAGCTGGTGGCAATTTAAAGTGCTTTGTGCCCTAGCTGTGCAGTACTTAAGCTTAACGTATACCAAAAATGTATGTAGAACGCACACAAACATGCATGTATAGATGTGTTCTATATACAAAACACCGTAATTAGTGGTCAAGATTGTCTGATAGCTTTTATTGTAGAACTGTATTGCTAACAGTTGAATGGTTCAGCTAGAATTTTTATATTGGCTATTTTCTTCCAAAGCTGTAACTTTATGGGAGTTTTGCATAGAATCAGTACGTTAACGAAAATAAGACAAGCGTGCATTTCTGGCAAGGGTCTGGAAATGAAACTTACCTTCAGGTATTCTGACTTATCCTCTTTTACAGGTTGTAGATGCATCTTATGCAGGTTATGGATGCATCTTAGGGAAATTGATCCTAATAGACAATAGTTAAAAACCCTGTACGGTTTCTTGAATAATTCATTCACGATATGCAGTACTGAGCAGTTGAAAAAAATGTAGATGAGTAAAATAATAATGAAAAAAAGGAGTGCAGAAAATAACACAAAACTTCACACTGTAGCTTCATTCCAACATTTAAGTTTGGTAGATGGGAAAATGAATGATCAGACCTAAAACTTCCTTTCGATTTTCTTAAATGCCTGAGATTATATTATTTTTGTGAAAGACTTAATGAGCCTCACACATTTTGCCTGCTGACTGAGTCATCTTTACCTCAAGAAAAGTTTACATTTCATTCTATTCATGTCATTTCTGACATTAATACCACAAAATTCAAAATGCTTAATTTATTTAAAGATAACAAGATATATACAATATGCATTTTTCTGTGGAGTGCAACCATTACAGTTCACTGTAAGCTCATCCTTTTCTAATTGCAATAGATAAATCTGTGGTAATCTCCTTTGCAAGTATGGCATAGAACATGTTATAAATATCACAAGAAGGGCAAAATTTACTGTGCAGTAAAGGTCAAAATGATAAAACCCATAAAGGCTCTAATGAAGCCCATTGGCTGGGATTCAACTAGACACTTCTATAGATGACGATTTTTTAGCTTGTGAGGAGTCCTATTGACTTAAGTGTCCTGCAGAATATTGTCAGTAGTGTGTACTTTGTGCATTACTTCATTTGTCTTTGTATTTTTTATATTGCAGGTATCTGAGATGACATAGAAAGAACTGATATATTTACTAAGCCCCAAGTGTATGTGAGAAATTAACTCACATGAAAAAATATTGAAAGACTTGAAAAAATATTTAGGAAACAAATTCAGGCATCCAAGCATGTAATCTGAAGAAAAATCTGAATTCCTTCCCTGGCTTTTTTTCTCCTTCTTAGGAGTTTTCTCCTGACATTTCAATTCCACTTACATCAGACATTGACTTTGAGAGAGGCAGAGAAAGGTAGTTGAAGCCTTCCTGCTTTTTGTTGCAGCACCACAGCCTGTGAGGCACATGCTCCGAGTGAGCACAACAGCTATACCCACCCTGAATGTCCTTGTGCCGTGTTGGTCAGCAGAGTACCTGACTTTCAGCAAACAGCTGTATGTGTTTACTCTGATCACTTTGCTTATCTTACCAGACATTCCATATACCCCAACAAATCTGGATACAAGGAAAAAGTAATGCTCCCTTAGCTCAGAAACAAAACAGGCTTTGTGCCCTTAGGCAAAGATACATCAAACCAAGTCTGCTGTTATTTATGTGGCAGGAAACAATTCAGTTCAAGGTCTTCAGAAATTAATTTCAGTGTCTAAAAGACAAGCTTGATTTTCTTTTCACTAATACAGATATTGTATAAGTTGTTCTTGACCTACGCAGATGTGAGAATGGATTGCATGCCCATGCTGTGCATTTTCAAAATCAATTTCACAATTGCTCTGTTCTCACTTTTGAGCTTCAAATTGAGCTAAGGACTGGTTGAAGAACCAAACTTCCAAGGGCTGAGAAGACTAAAATAATCGAATCTGCACTGATTTGGTATAAATCTAAAGATTAGTTTTTATTTCTTCTACATGGAAATATATTACTTTGGAATTTCTTTATTAACAGTAAATTTTTCCATTAATTTTCTCCTCTTCAAAAAGCTTTAAATTAGATTGTGTCAGATAAACTATATTTTAGAGTTTCACTGTGCTTTTGGCCCTCCATCAGTCTTATTATGTAGCTGAGACTAGCTGCAAAATTTTAATAGATTGTACCTGTGCTGTACAGTTGTAAATAACGTGTCTAAATTCACATCCCTCAGTTAGGGAAACAGTTTTGGTAGAGGTGAAAATACTGTTGCTTGTAAAACTCTCAGGTTTTTTCTTTTTCTTAGACAACTCTGAAGTCACAAAGACTCAACTGCAGTATTACTCTAAAATGAGCATACATACTCTTTGAAAGGAACAAATTATTTTCACTTCAGAGAATACTCTTTGTCTGTGTACTTTTGAATCATAGAACCATAGAATGGTTTGGGTTAGAAGGGACCTCAAAGATCATCCAGTTCCAAGACCTTTGCCCTGGGCAGGGACATCTCCCGCTCAAAAACTCATCCAAAGACCCTCAGGTTGCTCAAAGACTCATCCAATCGGACCTTGAATATCTCCAGACATGGGGCTTCCATGACTTCCATGACTGCGCCAGTGCCTCATTACCCTCATAGTAAAAAATTTCTTCCTAATATCTAATCTGATAAAGCGGTCCTCCCCAGCTTTCCTGTAGGCCTCCTTCAGGTACTGGAAGGCTGCAATAAGGTCTCCCTGGAGCCTTCTCTTCCCTAGGCTACACAAGCCCAACCCTCTCAGCCTGTCTTCATAGGTGAGGTTCTCTAGTCCTCTAATCATCTTTGTGGCCCTCCTCGGGACTCACTCTAACAGATCCATGTCCTTCCTGTGCTGAGGACTCCAGAACTGAACACAGTACTCCAGGTGAGGTCTCACGAGAGTAGATTAGAGGGGTAGAATCACCTCCCTCAGTCTGCTGATTGTGCTTCTTGCGATGCAGCCCAGGATATGGTTGGCTTTCTGGGCTGCAAGCACACATTGCTTGCTCTTGTTAAGCTTCTCACCTACCAGCATCCCCAAGACCTTCTCTTAAAGGCTACTCTCAATCCATTCTCCACTCAGCCTGTAATGGTTCTTGGGATTGCCCCAACCCAAATGTAGGACCTTGCGCTTGGCCTTGTTGAACATCATGAGGTTTGCACAGCTGAAGTAGTGCAATATTATTGTTCCTGTGTTAAATTTTGTTGTGTGTTCTGGCTAATCTTGTACTATTACTGCTGTGGACTTCTGGAACTCCCTCTCAAACTGTACTGTCATTTGGCATTCAAAAAAGCAGAGAGGTTAATCTCACTAAACCGTAACTGGCAAGGGAACTGAAGAGGTGGATAGAAGAAGAAATTTTTCTGACATGATAAAAAAAGACTAGAAACACCACATGTCCTGCAAGCTAGTAGTGTTCAGGATTTAAGGGAAGTCTAGCAAACATTCCAGATTGAGATATATGTAAAAGTTAATGGGAAAGAAAAGAAATTCCTCTCATCCCTGCCAAAGCCTACTGCCTAAAACAATATAAGCATTAATCAAGATTAAAATATGTCTGAAAAATAAAAAGAAATACCAGTTCAGGTCCAACTAGGAATATATTCTACTAAACCATCCATGACTCATGTTAGCATGTTAGCATACACAGCTCCCAATTTATATGCTTTGTTGGATTTCACTCTTGCAAGTTAATGTTACTTTAAGGAAGCATTTTGTAGGTTATTTTTATTCTTCCCATTGGAGAAGTATTTGAAGGGTGGTAGAGTAGACCATAGCAATGCCTTGCTAAAGAATCTAAAAAGGACAATAGTTACCCAGGATGCTTCCTTTAAGATGTTAGAAAGCATGTTGTAAAATCCTTACTTGGATGTCTGCAGGTATTTACTTGCAATTAAACTATGTTTTAAAAGAATAATTTTCTTTTTTAATAGCAATTTTTTTTAATCTTCAGCATTTTAGACTATGTTACATAGTGGTTCTGTTTCCATGATTTATAATATAGGTCTTTTTTAGTTGCCTTTTGCCCGTTTTTCCATTTGACTTTTTTACTCAGGATCCAAACATCACCATTAAATAGGAGGAAATTCATCTCTCAGCCATAGCAGCAGAAATCACAAATGAAATTAATCTCTGTACAGATACCTAGAATGGGATGCCTGTGTTTTGAACAGCTGGACAAGGATAAATTTTGTATGCACAGAGAGTGAACTGGAGGCAAATTTTTAGCATTCAACCTATAATGACTGGGTAGATGGACCCTTAGACCCTGTTACACAAGTCTATTGAAGTTCCAGCTGAATGGCTCTGCTTTTGCCACCTCTGAGTTACCACACCAGGTAATGAGACACTTCAGAAGAATATGAACGTCATTTTAGCAGCTGGGTTATTTTTCATAGTAAGGGCACATTTAGCAGTGTCCTGCATAAGCTGCTTAGATACTTCAGGTGAAGTCCAAGTCTTAAGGAATTGAAATCAAGTTTTTTATGTATCTGTAGAGCACTTGTAAGACTCAAGATTTATATTAAACATGGTAATCCTATGCAGGGAAAACTGTAATTAAATCCTGTCATAACTTTCAGGAGATCACCCTTACCAGAGCACACATTCCTATTTCAGGAAGTGCAGTGTAGTAGGTGCTGAACAATTAGAAGTTTACAAAGAATGCTTCAACAGGAAGAGAGGTGAAAAATGCTACTTAACGCCTAGCAGAGAGAGAGGATGCTTTCCTTGTCCTTAATGGTAGAGATCTCTCTGTTTTATTTCTGCCCTCTAGCCTCTGTGGTAGCAATCTGAAGCATAAAGATTTTCCTTTGTTTAGAGGATTTCACGCTGTAGTTGGTTGGCCCAGTCTTCAGTGATTCAACTTTTATTCAATAAAAACAAATTTCCATATATTTCCCTCGGATGAAAGATTTTAGTTTTTAGAACATTATATTTTAGAATATTAGAGATTATTTTACAATGAAGTATTCATAAACTGGAATATATAAACTTTGTAATGGAGGTCAGTATACAGCATTCTGTAGAATTTCTGGCAATAATTAATTAGTGAAATTGAATATTCAATTAAAATTGTATTATTTGAGAAAATATTTACCTGATCTGATCTAGGAGCCCTATAACTTAGTGCTGCTGTTGTTCAGAAAGGCTGAAAAAAGTATGCAACACTTGAGGACTAACTTTTTACTAGAAATATCACATGGGTTATGTCTTGATGCAATACTCTAGAAATGAAGGGAGGAATACAAGACAATACTTTGCTAAAGGGCTTTTGCATTGCGTTCATCTCACTAATCCCATCCTATTCCTTAGAGCAAAATTCTTAAGCTTTTTTTCTGTTTTGTTGTTGCCCGTATTTCCTATGCACGTGAAGAGTCAGTATCAGTGTTTTCCAGTTATAAATAGTTATTGTCAGAGCTCAAGTCCAGTGTAAATGCTCTGTTCCAGTTTGCAGCTAGATTTTCGACTCGTATCATCTGATGTGTATTTCTTTTCACCTGGCAGCGTTCTTTCTAGTTTTTTTGGAATGCTGTGGGATAAAAACTGAAATGTACCCTTAAAGAGGCTAAGGCAGGTACAGAATTTTATGAGACCTGGTGTGATACTTAATGCAGAGAAGCAGAAATTTATATTTTCATAGGAGTCATTCAATTATGTATAATTCCTTCTAGCCCTGAGTTTGTGCCTTCATTCAAGCAGAATACCGCATATCTGTGATTGTCATGCAATAAAGTACAAAATACCAATAACTTATACATTCCCTTCCTAAATCACACAGGACTGGTTTATGCTGTCCAGCACATCTGCCAGAAATATTCAGCTTTATTCATACATCAGGAAACACAAGGAGATTCGTCAAGATACATCGAAATTTTGCCTCTTATACAGACAGAATATCCCCTAAGTGACAGCACAACATCTGTGCTTTCTGTGAATGTGAGAAAACTGGTCGTGCTACTGAAAAGCAACAATGGTGGCACAGGCAATCTATCTTGTCCTCCAATCTTTTGCCTGCCACTGAGATAAGAAATGAAAATTATCTTGCACATCATTTGCATTAATAAGCTTTCTCATCTGTTAGATGTTGATAGTTCACCAGCTGTCAGACTAAAGTCCTAAGTCCTAAAGTCCTAAAACTTGACTGACGGGAAAATTTTGGAACAAAAGTATATACTGGTCCTTCACCCAGAGAAGTTGGAGGCGTGTTAGGAAATAAAATATTCATACAATAACAGTATCCTTCCTCTCAAAATCGTATATATGCTGTTACAAAGTATAAAGTACTAGCAAAAGCTTTAAAATTATGTACCTACTACCTCTATAGATAATTTTGGAAGTTAAAATATATCACTTCATAGGAAAGGGCTCACAGTATGGTATCAAAAACCTAGAAATTAATTAGAAGAGATTTTTTTTCATGAATGGTGTAGATAACTAAGCAGACCTTTCCTGAAAATATTATTACAATTGAGTAATGACAGTTTGGGGACTGGTAGTCAACTGGTAAAATCATCTGACTGCTCTTGTATCATTCTGTTGTCATAAATTTTAAATATGCTGTGGATTATTTTTTCCTTATTTGTCATACAGCTTGACCCTCTTTTAACAGGTTGGTCTTGAACAGCCAGTATCCTGCCCCCAAGAATATCTTCTGTGATGCAGTGTCATATTTAGCAGCTTACCCATATGAACAGCAGATGGTTTGAGCTGAATATACATAAGCATATGTGATTATATGTCACCATCCTTTAGTTCTGTTTAACCCTTCAGCAGCTCATTGCCTTTGCCATTTAACAGTCTTATTGGGAAATGGGAAGGAATTCAGATTGTGAAAACATGAATATTTTTTCCTTCTTATAGTACCTTTCTTTTTTTAAATATTATTGTGATACTTAAGAATAATTTGCTTGATTGGTCATTTGATATGAAAGTCTGTTTTGTTTCCAGCTGCTTATAGCTTCTCTATTTAACAGCAAGCATGGGAAAGTATGGTTTGGTAAAAGTCAGAACACATCATTTGGGAGGCAGTGCTTCCAGCCACTGCTACTGACCACAATTTTATTAATTTCTTGCATATGCTTAGCAATAGTAATGTAAGTTTATATACACCTGTTCTCTGCCTCTCTCAGGAAGCTTGCAGCTGACCACATTTACGCCAAAAGATACTGGTGTGGAAGAGAAGTTACCTGTCAGCCTTGTGATGCTTCAGTGGCTGGGGTGCTCCACAGCAGCCCTTCTCATGGATATGGGGCTCAACATAGCTTAGGGTAGATGTGTCTCTTTAACTACAATATAAACTAAAATGTGCAATTTGGCTTCTCTCCTTAAACTCTAGGCATTTAACCCACAACAGAACTTGGCTTGGAAATATTTCTAAAAGGTTTTATGTGGAAAACCATCCACCGTTATTTGATTTGTTTACAAATACAACAGCTCAGACCTGCAGTAACTCACGTGAAGGCTTGTGTTATTTCTCAAGGCATACATAATGATCTTCTCTGTGCAGTTTTGTACTTATAGCAATTACTTTCCAACACATGTTTTTTTCCGTAAATATATATTTGCATTAGTTGGCATTCTTTATGATATTTGAGGAAGTAATAACTACTTGCTAAACATTATTTTTGTAATATAGTTAAATTACACAAATATCTTTCACCATAGCAATCACTTTTAGCCTGTAAAGTACTGATCATGGAGGCATTGTAGCCAGACAGCAGGTTTTTTTTCAATGGGAAAGATTTTTTAGTATCAGCATGATTGCATCCGGTAGGTACGGCTTTTAAAAAATGCTTTGTGAAGCATTTTATGAAATATATCTGACTCAGTTTACATATTCATTAGCTATAAAAGCCTGCACAGAAAGAGAACAACACTAGAAGAGTTTTTAAAAAAACCCACACTTCAGTAGTGTTAGTAAACTAAATGGAATTTGTAATCCTTTTAGGCTGTCCGTATAACTGCTCAGAAGCCATTGCTGCTGAATGACAGAAGGAAATCACATTTAAGGTCTTCCAGTCTCTGTCCACCTTCACACCTACCCTAGTACCTAAATAATACCCCCAAAGGCATATTGGAGGAGGAATTACATGACATAAACAGCAATTAGGTGTCTGATTCTCAATTATTATGCTACAGAAGTTGAAGAATATTAGACACCCATCTACTATGTATTTGTAGCTGTTCTTGCCTATCAGTTTACCACTTCAGTGAAAACACATAATCTGGCTAACAAATTAAATGGTATATTTTTACCAGACTTCCTTTACTATATACTGGTGCTACAAAGGTTATTGTAATAAGATTTTATTAACCATAAGATTACTTAATTCAATATATAGACTATTGGTTATAATATCTTCAAATAAAACTAAAAATATTTCCAACAGCAAGCAATTACAGGGATGCCTGAGGGAAAGAGATTACAAAATGCAGCACAATGCTGAAGAAAAGAATACAGTAGAAATTTGCCACAAGAAAATTAATGCCACAAGAAAATTAATGCCACAAGAAAATTAATGTAAATTGACCTTATTTTATTTAAATGCTGTACAAAACCAGAATAAGAGCATTTATTCTCCTGTCAAATGAAGGATAATGAAAAATAATTATCCAACTAAAATATTCTTATTTCAAAGCAAACACAATGGATGTTGTGCAAGAAAGAATAGACTCTGAAAGTTATTGAAATGGAAAAGAGTTGGAGGTTTTATTGTTTGTTTTGTTTAAGTATGATGTATAGAAATTTCCTGTGAGGAATGGAAACTAATTATTTTTCTACCAAAACCTCAAAATAACCCAAGCTGCAGAGTTGGGAGAAAGTTTCTTTAACTTTTTTTCTCACTGTTTAACCATTGCTCTAATCCTGGAGCAGCTCCCTCAATCAGATATTACTGAAGAGCAGCAGCCTACATCTTATCACTGTGATTTATCTGAGTGCTCAGAACCACGCTGTACAGCAAAATGAGAAACCCCATGGCTACAATTGCTACACCAGCTAAAGCTGACAAGGTGCTGGGCTGGTGGGAATTTTCAGAGAAAAAATTATGATTGAGGGAGCCACTGCTGAAAATGATGCTGCAAGGCGGAGAGACATCCATTTGCAAGACAAACAGACACACATACATGCACAAACTAAGGCTGTAAAGATTTTCTTTTATCAAGATTATTATTCCTTACCCGTAAGTTTTATCTCATGTTATTGCCACCACACCTTAACCTATGTTTGCATTTTTCTATTCACTATCTCTTTTGCTTTCTTTAAAATGTTTTGACTTCAATTTTATACTGTGAAACTCCAGGGTTGATCTTCGATATCCTCTTTGTCTCCTCTATTGCATTTAAAAGTGCATAAGATTCTAGATACAGATGGATGAAACAAACCAGTACCCAGGGTCAGCCCGTACAAACTGCAGCCATTCAAGAGTAGGCAGACTGGTGACTGTGAAGGGAGGAGGAGAGAAACTTCAGCTTGCTTGTATGCACAAGCTTTTCATATACACTGACAAAGCCTAGGAACACCCTGTTACTAAATGCACTTGCAAATGCAAGAATATTTATGTGAAACATCCTGGGCTGAAATAATTTATGGCTTCACGTAAAAGCTGTACAGATTTGTTTAGTTTCAGTGCAAGTTTGAGAGCTGTTAAAGACAGCAGTAAATATTTTAAAGTTTGATAAATCCCATTTTTTCCTTGAAAAGATGTTAAAAAACTGAATGTAAGTTGAATTGTGTAGGATAAAGACATAAGCAAAAGATTTCAGAGGAACAGGTCACAACAGTTGTAACTTTTCTTCTCAGATAAACCTCAGATTCATAGAGCTATTTAGGCAATTAGGCATCTAAGACTCACTGTAATTGTTTGGAGTTACATCACCAGAACACCCTGGCCCAGTCAATTTCAGTGAAGGAAATTTCCCCTCCAGATCCCTTCTACATCAGATCATAAAGGTGTTTTTCTCTGATGACAGGTGGGTACCATGAGTCCATGATGAGAATTTTTATGCTCAGAAGGAAGAGGAACATACACAAAACACAATAGAATATACCATAAGAAACATCAAAATGCAGAAAAAGAGTTTTGCATAGAGTGCTGAAAGTTTTGATGCAGATTTTGTCCCAGAAAGTATACATTTTCCAGCTTAATTTCATTTTTAACAAGAATAAAGCTACATTCCAAACTGTCACAGTCCTGATTGGAATGGAATTTCTGTCCCAAGCAGTTCTAGTAACAACAAAACAATTGTATATGTTTTAGAGGCAGATGCAGCATTAGAGTGTTGTGTTTCCTCTGGACTAGCAAGGTAGGTATTCAGTCCTTTAGGCTGCTGCTTCTCAGCACATAAATTATTCTCGCAGTGAACTGTGTATCACATGCTTTTTCTTGTGGTTGGTACAAGACAATTCCTTCTGTTGTATTTATACAATATTTGACAGGAAAGGAATTATGTTTGGTGAAATGTGAACGTTGTTACAGTTGTGAGATACTTGTAAATGATATATAAAAATATTTTAAAGAATTATGTACTTCAATTATGATCATTATATGTGAGTATTTGCTTAGAAATTGCTGGTAGTTAATACAGTTTCTAATCTTCAGGAAAAGCATCATCACTAATATAAATATTTTTTGACTACTTTACAGTGTTAACAATTTCAAAGAGCAGCCATAATACACTTGGGCAGCAGTTTGAGGCAACTAAAAGTTAAATTTTGCAGAAGATTTACATCAGCATAAGCCAATATTTCTGCAAACAGAAGCAGTTCTAGCCTGTCTTGGACTGCTAATTTCCACTCTATGCAACCTTTTCTCTGTGCAAGTACAGGCGAATGTTTGGCTATGTGAGCCATAGTAGACTAAAATTAAACTGGCTCTTGGTTGACTAATATTAATTCAATTCTCCGTATTCAAGATCACTAGAGACACACAAATCCCATTGTGTAAGGAGGTAACATGAGGCCAAAAATAAGCACTTGAAGAAGACTTAGGACAAGACTCATTTTTTCAGCATCAATGACAAGATGTTTAAGGTTACAGATTCATTTTCAGAAAGAGTTAGTCCTAATTACCTTATTAAATAGATTATACAGGGTCGATCCTTTTGCCAGCACAGGGTATTTCTTTGGCGGTATCAAGCTATACAAAGCTCCAGCTTAAATTTTATGTCAGCTGTGTAGCTCTGTAGTGCTTACAATATGACTCTCTTTGTTTTGGCCAAGGCAGTGTTGATTATTCCTTAAACAGGTGTTGGAAAGTTTCAGCTGAAAACCTGAACTTGACTGTTTTCTAGGCAAGTCTTATGATTTTCATTTTATAAAAAAAAGCTGTTGACATTAGTCATGTTTCACTAACAGGAGAAAAGTGTATATTTTGAATTAAACTTAATTGCTTTCATTGATGTCTACCCTTTAAGGACTGAAATCTGTGAGGGACAAACTAGTTATTCAGGGAATTCCTGTAGGTTTTATGCAGGCCTTGTTGTAAAACAATGATACCTACTGCAATACGACAAATTTCTGAAACAGAACACTTACTATAGACTTAAAAGCAGTTTTACTGTGACACTGTTCCAAGATGATTGACTGTGGTAGTTACAGATTGGTTAAAACACATTACAGGATATGCATTATATATCAAGACATTATAAATTATGAGAAACTGCTGTCAGGCAAGCAATTATGATAGCTCATCTTATAACGCTAATTTCAAAATGTCTGGAAAATACCTTATCTACATTTATGAAGCTTCCTGCATTGATCAACGAAGTAGATATGACAGCGTAAAAGGGGACACTACAATTACTAAAGCCTCAGTTAAATAGTTATCTAAATGGCACAGGGGAATTCTTCACAAATGTATACTGGTGCAACCTATGGAATAAGTGGTGCTTGGAAGTGGCTTTTGTGAGTTTGATTTTAGACCCATAAAGTATTTTGCTCTGGTCCTCCAGAATTAATAACAAAAACCAACACAAACAGATGATGGTGATACTCAAATCTAGAAGCTAACTAGGAAACAAGTTGTGTAAAAGACAACTGAAATGCTAAAATGCATTTCACAAGGTACACACAAATGCCATCTGAAACACTAAGTATCATTTTGGGTACTCAAGTTTAAGAAAATTAAACTGAGAACAACATAGGTGCAGAGAAGAGCAGCCAAGAGAATGAAAGGCTTATCTTGCTAGGAAAAACTGATATGTGGCCTTACAAAGTGAAGATTAAGGGAGCAGACAAATCCTATATGGAAACATATGTGGATGAGATAAGAAATATTTGAGCCAAAGTCAACATTAGCAGTGGAAGAAATGGTTATTAAAGGTTCAAACACACATCTCAGCTGGAAATTTGATAAAGGTATATAATCATTAAAATAATCAAGTTTTGAAACAGACTTTCAAGCAGTTCATTCAAAAATCCTAATTGTGTTTAAGTTGGAACTTAGTAAGTTTAGTAAACAGATTATTTGATGTGCTTATTTGCAAAAGAAGCAGAGGGGACTTGATGGCATCAAAGTTCCTTAAACCTTAATACTCCTGTCCCAACTGAATTACGTTCAAGAATCTGCTTTTTGGTCAGCTTTCTCACCCCTTCCAACACTTTTTTGTAAACTCCAGGGATGATTTTTATCCTTTGCTATGGTATTAATAGCAAGTCAATGGTTATTTCCATCTACCTCATCATCAGTGTGTCAACAATGATTAAATGTATCTGCATTGCATTGCATTATCACTGCTGTTCAGACTAGAGTATTCTTTTCTGCTGCAACAGAAAAAATAAAAAGAATTGAAAAATTGAGAAGAAAGTTCTTTACATTTCTACTGGCTTTGAGAGTGCTGTGCAAAATCTGCTTATTTATAAAATACATATTATAAATAATTAGAAGGGCAGCCTCTCTCTGTCTGCTGTTTCCCTTTCTGCATATAGCAGCGTAAGAACAAATAAAGACATGGTACCATTTAGAATGGAATAAATACAAGTGAGTTACTCCTAACAGAGACTAGTTTTAGATTAATCACCTTGATACAGATCAAGAAACTGTACATTTCCTTCTTGAACCTTAGAGAAAATTCTCAATCTGCAGAAGTGTAAGACACAATGCTGTGAAGTTCCTGATTTGTGAGATCTCTAAAGTGGACTTGCTTAGAAATTTAAGAATATGGACAATTATTGTAGATATTTTAGACTCCTTTTCCCCCAGAATAATATATTCTAAATTACTAGTCATGCCTTATAAATTTTTGAATTGCTCTTTTTAGTTCATATTTGATTTCTCAGTCAGCTAATCTTACTTATGGAATATGTAGATATTAAAGCAAAAGAATCTGAGAACAAATGGGTAATACAGTACTTGAGAACTGCTGTAGTATAAATTATTAACATATTCACCACAATCAGTACTGTTAAATTCTAAAAAAAATCTTGTTTCCTTCACGTTTTATAAGAATATTTGCTACCAGTGTTGGATACTGGGCAAGGGATAGACAGTCATTAACTGTTAGCTATCTGATATTGGAAAATTGTCAAGAACTGTAACAGTACCCACATGTCATCAGAGTCATAGTGTCATATCCTAAATTACCTGTAATGCTAAGCGAAGCTAGTAAGGTCATTCAGCACAGAAATAGGCTCATGTTCCTGTATATGTATTATCCTTATGCTAGTTTGAATGTATCTGGTTGCCACTTTTAGTTAAGCATTTAAATGTAACTATTTTCCAGTAGAAACACATTTTGTTCTCTACTGTTAGGATACTAAACATAGATTTATTGATTTGATGAAAATATCACAGGTTTAGAAGAGATAAATGAGTATCATGATTGAAAATCTTTTTTGTCCTTTGGGATAGGTTGTATTTTTAACCTTGGAAGAAAACCCAGAAGGTAGTTCAAAGCCTGACCTTTACTCCTCAATAATCAGACCTATTTATAGTGTTTTACCAGACAGAAATAATAAAAGAGCTCCAGGTCCTTGGTTTCCCTATTCTGCTTACTGTGGTGAAAGGTTTCAGTTATTGAAAAGGCTACTTTGCTTGCAAGTAGATGTGGTTAATATTATTCTAGAAGAAATCCGTTCCTCATCTCACGGTCCATAAATTTCCTGGATTAGGAAGAAGGAGTCTTCACTTAAGTGTCTATTCTTGTTGGTCTCTCAAAAGGGTATATGCCTGCTTGGCTGTATACCTTTTTGCATTTGCTTTCTACAGTAAGTGAAATATTTGCAGCTTGTATCTGGCTATATTTCTGCTGCTGCTACTGCTCTGTTGCTCCTCTTCTGAAAAGGAAAAACCTTATTCTCACTGGAAGGACCTAAGAAAATAAAAACTTACACTCTCCTTCAGCTATGTAGGATTGTTCTAATTGATATAGGCAAGTATCATTAATCTTCAAAAAGCTCTGAATATGTTCACTTTCTCTGATTTAGTACATCATAAACTGCAACACGCACTTGTCTCTAGGGCTGGCTTGACCTATGTGCTAAGCTTGCTTGCTGTAAATGTGTCATAGCTCCACAGCTGTTTAAAACTTTAGAAGAAATAGAAACAGCTCTGTGTAAGTGGAATAAAAATTTTCAAGAATACTCCTTGTCTATCTGTAGTTTCATCACATTTATCATTTCATGACAGTCTTTAAAACTTTTATCAGTGAGTCAATACAGAATATACTTGGTTTAAAAGTATTGCAAATTTTTCTGAATAAAATCATCTCTCTCATATTATTGCTCTTTTATCTATGGCTGTGTAGAATGTGCTATTTTGACTGGAATGAGAGACAAAGAAGAAGCACAAGATAGTCCTATGCCAGATTCTGGATCCAGAGTTCATAAATTTAGACAAAAGAAATTATAAGATAGAATTATTTAATTATTTTAAATTTAGAAATAAACACATGTAATCTTTCAAAGATTTGAAAGCCAATTCCAAATTTGAATTATGCTATGATTGTGTATTTTATAGGAATAGAAACTTATTTACATTACACAGAGCAGTTGCTCACATATGTTTATACGTGGAAAAGATAAATACAGATTACTAAAAAGATTTGCTCTATCTTTGCAAAATGCTATCTCTCACTGAAGCGAAATCTCTTTATTACAAAAGATGCTACTTGCAAATAAGATGGGCAGACACTGACCCTGTTTTCCTGACCCTGTACATAAAAGGAATTTTGCATTTGCATTAAAAATATAGAACTTGTGGGACTCAGCTGGCAGCCATGGCCATCTTCAAAGCCTGAGGATTTGTCTTTATAGGTAACCTGGTTTGTGTGTTCTTTGGCAGATCTTTCTTTCATTAATAATTTACAGTGCTTCTCAAATGGTTTCGGACAGCTTCAGTACAAACTTCCAATTGTACCTTAAGGAGAATTATATAACAGTTATGGTCAGATTCTAGGGCAGTTTGAAATGAAAACACAGGTTATTAAACATTTTCATGATCTAACGAAATGTAGATTTGTTTTTGAAGAAATTCCTGTCTGATCATCTTAAAAATTTCATGATAGATTAACATTAATATATATATGGAAGCACTACATAAACAACTGGACTAACAGAAACATATTTTGGGGCAGGATCTTTTGTTCCAGCTCCTCCAAGAGGCAGTGGTATCTTAATCAGAAATATCTGTTTCTTGAAGCACCATGCCAGCAATAGAGATGTCTGACTACTCTTCTGATTGATAACAGAATATTCAATAATACCCTGCTCCTAAAAAAATCTTATTATTAAAATGAAATTTGCATTGAAGTTTTTCCAGTATTCCTAGAAGTTATATCAAGGACTTAATAGGAGATTTCCTGTTTTAATTACAGGTTCCCAGCAATGTTGTAGAAAAGCTTGAGAAAATAACTCTGCCCAAATTCATAACTCTGATTCACTTTATTCAAAATCAGCTCAAATGACTGATGAGACATTTATCCTAGAAAGGTACAGCTGTCTTATTCATTAAGGAATATGGTGGCTAACTTTTCTGGAATTTAAAATCTGCTTCTATTGTTTGTCACATTCTCATTCATGCTTTGATAAGACATTAATAGAGAACCAGATACACTTAGTATATATTTGACAAACAAGTTTCAGAAATAGAGTATGCAAGATGGAAAATATGAGATTCTGGCTTCATTCAGGTGAGCAAACTTTTTGATCCTTTTTTCAGTGAGACCAGATTTCTCTTTGCAGTTCTGTTGGGCTTTTGTTTTTTTTCTTGAATTCCATCTTGGCCTCTGCTTTTTCAGCTGAAATGGCAGAGTGGAAAAAGACTCAGTACCGAATGCCTTATATACTTGACAGTATTTGAAAAACAGATGAGACATTGTAACTTTTCATTGTCACCTATAGTTGAAAACTAAATGAAATATGAGTAAAATCAAATTAAAATTAGAATGCAATGAAATTTGAAATTAAGACTTTCTGCAAGGAAAAATTTTAATGCTAACAGATATTAGGAAATATTTCATTTTAGAAGAAAGTCTTCTGTCTGTTATCTATGAAATTGTGCTGCAGGGAAATGATTCAAGATGAACTACGATCACTGCCAATGCCAGAACTTCAGTGCAGTGTATATGCACCCGTGACATCCTAGAAAGAATGATATATTTGGAATAAAATTTTTGCTTTAGACTTCAAAACTTAGTTTCTCACCTGGGTTCAGTTGATCATGTCTGTAATAAGTAATACAGATCTAACTAGCATATGGAGCCCCCATGCACAAAGTAGTCTGTAAAAAGAGCCGTTTGTTGAAAGTCAAATATACACTTTCCTTGGCAAGTGCAATTAGTTCCATTTGCTCTTGGAATGGTCTTTCCATGTTTTTCATTTTGAATTCATGTAGGAAGGGTACTTGCCTGGTATTTCTTGTACAGGAGGAAGCTTTAGCTTCCCTTCTAGTGTAATTCACTTCCTCGTAGCTGCAAGAGTGTAAGAAAGATGTTATGTGGATAAGGATCTGCCCCCAAGAACCCATGATGCCATATTATGCCAAGATGCATGCAAGAGAGATGCATAAATAGAGAACATAAGAAAGACAGTATGAAGTAGTCTTAAAATATCAGACCACAGTTCAATGTAATCTAATATATAGCAAGACTCATTGTCTTCAGGAAAATAATAGTTTGTATCATGTTTTTATCACACTAAGACAGAGCAAGCAGAACAGTCTGGGGACTGACACTGAGATATCAGAGATATCATTGTTCCGATAGGGTCCTTTTAGGAATGTATCCTCAGCAAGCTTCCTGTAGATATTCAACAACAGGTTTAAATTTGTTTTTATGCAGATTTATAAATACATTCCTACTTTGATAATTAATGTTCATGTGCAAGTCAAATTTTCTTCTTCTACCTTTTCCATTGAAAAATCAGAACTATATCCTCAGGGAGTCCGATCCCCTATGGACTTCTAAATTTCTTGCAAGTATTATATAACATATATAATATATATTTTCCTTGATGGGTCATATATTAATACTATTAATTCACTGTTTGTATGTAGTAAACTGTCTAAATTCTGCATTACCGAAAGAAATAATTTGCAATAAAATATATTTTGTTAGTCCCACAAGAAAATAGAAAACTGTAACACTGCTAGCTGCTTTTTATCTTCATGGTAGAAAAAAGACACCATTACACAGTGTGACCTTTCTGACAAGAAAGGAGGATGAAAAAGATTAGTCAAAAATGCCAAATGCACACTTTTAAGTAGACATAGAATACTTTTTGTAATCGTATCTCAAGACTAGAAGTAAATGACAAGGCATTCAGATAACTGTTACCATATCTTGTCACCTTAAAAAGACAGCACTATGAGTAGGGAAATGTTAAATAAATGACAAAGATGATGCCATCAGTTTCCAAATTAACTCTGTAAACCACAATTTTTATTCAATTTAAATGTTTAAAGTAGAGAATCTTTGTGACTGAAGAAAAAGAGTTATTTAGTTATTAACAAATCTAGGCTTTCAGTTATTTAAAAAAAAATTTAATTTATATTTATTATATTATTTATTTGTTATTTATATTATATTTGATTGTGACAGTCATGCAGAGAATTAGGTTAAAAGAAAGATTGGTTTAGATATGTATGCAGTATTTTAGCACATCAAACAGTGCCCATGTTTTTTAAATTTATTTGTCATAGTCCAGTTCCTCTTTGACATGATATTAAAGACATCATCACACTTCAAAATGTTCTGACAAATCTTATCTTTGTATGGACTTTGTGATAACTTGAAAGCAAACTCATTTTGGCATAATTGCCCAATGGAATATGGTGCAAATTTTTCGAATTTTTATTCTGGAATATGAAAACCCGACTCCATCAAAGGCAATTACAGTAACGAATGTCAGGTTTTATTAGATCGTTTCTATTCAGCATTTTTTCCCCAAATTCGGCAACCTGCTTTGTCCTTCAGGAAAACAAAGCCATTGTGCCCCTTTTCTGATTCTGTGATGGATTAGCTGATACTAACAACCTACTCAAAATCAATGCTTACAAAGGACTTGTCTGTATTCTTGTGTTGACAGTCAGAGATGGAAGTATTTTTCAGTAACAGCTCATCTGAGTTAGCTTAACGTGACTGAATAAGATTAATCAATATTCAGGTTGACAAATCTGGTACTATGTGTGTTTTAATCAAGGATGACCTTTAGCTTTTGTGTAGTTCTGTTGGAGTTCTCTGCAATATTTTCTCTTTTCTTTGTATTTGAAAGAACAATTACATTTAAATAATCATCACTGGCCTCTTTCAGCACCTGTTGAAGTAAATATGAGTAGATTACTCTCTTGGCGATTGCTTCATTCTCTTTTTGGATTCAGGAAGACATAGCTGCATAATTTACAGTCAGGATACATTAAATTTTTTCCATGTAATCTGAAGTGTTAAAGGCTACCAAAAACAAAACCAGAAAAAAGAAGCTTTGTGAACCAAATGATGGACCATTCATTTCAATCCTACTCAATGCATAGGTCTCTGTTCTTCAAACTTCAGAATAGACATAGCACAAAAAGAAGTTGTCAAAATTTTCTTGTAGATAAAATAACTTCAAAGGGCTCGTACAGAAATAAATTATGTTTCTAATTATCCAGTCCCATGAGTGCTTTGTAAATAAGGGATACATTCAGCTGTAATTATATCAAATATATCGTCATAGTTCAACTAAATGTAGGTTTGTGTTGAAAGTTAAGCATAGGCAACTCATGCAGATACGCACACACAGGGCTGGCTTTGGATGCTAACAGAGACCTTCTGCCTTTGGTTCTGTTTTAGTCAACTAGCAAGGATAACCTAGAGTACCTAACTTGTCTGTAGCTGGGGATGATTAATTTTCTATATGCAATTGTTTTGTGTCTGCTATTTGAAAGATGTAATGCAACGCTGGTTGCGGGAATGTGCTGTGTGTTCAGGTATGCTGTCGCAACAGAAGATTGGATGATCATGATGTATACAGGACAATAATTTAATTCAATAACATTTCAGACTTTCACTACTTCAGAGCCAAGTCCTGAAATGCTAAACATTTTTATTGACAACGATCTCCTAGTAAATTACAAGGGCTGAGCTCCAATTAGAAAATAACCTGACAGCAGTAGGGGAAAAGAAAATGTTTCCTTAGTGCACATTTAAAGATGGGATAGAATGTTTTCAGAAGAATGCTGTGTTTTGGGGAAAATTCAACTTCAGATCCCCTTTCACCCACACATTAAATCATCAAATCCTCTCTCTCTCTCTAAGTTTATGTCACAGGTTGATCAACGATAAATACCTGAATCACCGATGACACTGGTCTGCTACAATTCTTGGATAAAAACTAAGATTTTTTTATTTCAATCTTATGACTTTGCATTTTAATAACTGTCCTGTTCAGTCTTGCATTCCAGGTGACAGCTGCTGTACTCATGATGAGAAAGGTATAACTTTATGTGGCATTTTCTTAAGGCATACGAACTGCAGAGTTACAGGTTTAAAGAGCAGTGAACCACAAGGCCAGAACAACAGTTGCATACTTATGAGAGACTCGATTTCATCTTCTAAAAGATTTTGTGCATCAAAGACTTACCTCTTTTTTCCAGCTATAGTGTTTGGTCTAACTTATCATGTTTCCTTTCCATGCAAACCACACATATTTACATATATCTTTAGATGAAGTTATCTGTGACAACAATTGTATGTCATTCCTGAAACATGTTTTTTCAGCCAACCTCTTCTCAAAAATACTTAGGACTGGACTTTCTGCTGTATTTATCCTGGAAGACAGCCAAAGCAACACGAATTTCTTGCATACAAAAAGCAGTTTTGGAGTAATCTGTCAATTAGACTAAATGGGAGAGGTTTTCACAGTAATTAATAGGCTTGAAGACCCCCTAGCCTTAGGGACACTCATTGTTTGGAAGAGTTTTATAATGCCAACCCGAAGCTTAGCTTGACTTACTGTAACCAATGCTGCACTTCCCTGAAACAGGCTTTTACTCCAGATATATGTTCAGGATTGGCAACTGAAAGGTCGTTTTCATAGGAATGACTAAGAAGACTTTTCATTGTCCAGAGCTATCCTAAATAATGAAAAATAACATGGATGTACTCTGATATGTAGATCTCACTGGAATTCAGGAAGACTTTTGCTTCAGTGGAGAAATACATGTGAAAGAGAGGATATGCTGCAGTATAAAACTTTCTCCAAATGTGTTGAAATGCTGAAGAAAAGCTATTTTTAGTAAGGATCGAAAGCTCAGAAAAAAATATTTAAGTTCCAACAATTGGAGATTGTGTTTTTACAGCAGAAGTTTAAGAGCTGATTAATATGGTGCCTGGGCGTGTGTCTTGCAGAGGCAGTTAAATGTACTGCTTTTGACTACCACTGTGGTTTTCCCTTTTTTTTTTTCTCAAAGTTACAGCACATTTGCTGGTGGAAATTGCTTCTTGCTTTCTGCAAAATAAACAGATCTGAACAGATAGAGCATCACAAAAACAAAGCAATGTAGTTGTCTAATTTACCTCTACTTACAGAACTATTATGACAATCAGTCATGTCTCCACACAGGGGGTCTCTTTGCTGTTAATTCATAAGCAAAATGCCCATGGAAGGCAGTTGGTGCTATCTGAGTGGCACATGAATACTAGGGAAACCAAGATAAAATTATTTAGTAGGAGTGGACTAGGAGGGGTCAGAGAAGTGTTGAGTAGACATATAAAAGGCTTGTTGGGCAGATAAAGCAGTATTTAAAAATATCTCTATTTGAAGTACTTCCAAATTAACATTCCCAATGCTAGATTTTGTCCAGTATCTGGAAGAGAAGCCATAAAAAGAAACATGATTGTTGCATTTTTTTTTAAAAAAAATTGGAATAGAGTTTAAGCTAGATGAGTTTTAAAATACTAAGAAAAATTCTGTTCAAAATAATTTATTCAAAATAAATTCAAATAATTTAGGGAATATCCTGCTCCACCCCCCGAACGTTATTTTTGCCACACAAATAATTTTTTAATCCTTCCTTTTTATACTTCTAGATTTTGGGAGTGAAATACAAACATATTTCTCAGCTTGCCATCTCAGTTGATATCACTGATCCAGAAAAAAAATCAGCTTCTCTCTTTTTTCAATATATGAACTTCTGATTTTAATTTTATTTCATTTTGAGTTTTTGGAATATTCATGTGTAATGCTTCAGTATCATAAAAAAAATTCCATAAATGAATAGATGATGAACTACTTGTTTAATCTATTGAATAATTCTCATTTCTCATGAATGAATGATATTGCATAGCATTACTTTTTCCCTTCCTGCTCAGATTAAAGTAATCATTACTCTTCAAGAATAATGAATTGTAAACACCAAATAAAGAGTAATGAATAATAAATGTTCCTGCTTGAAACTACATATCACTTCTGGCTTATAGGGATGCAGTCATTTGTAAAAGAATATAAGTTTTCCAAAAACTAGTTGTGAATAAAGCTTATTATGAGGAAATGAAAAGCTTACTCTTCTGATTCCATGTACTTCTGATTCCATGAATGTTACTTCTGCTTAACCACTCTCTTTGAAGAATGATTATGAAATCTGAATCTAATGATCACCCTTCAAAGATTATAATAAATAAATTCAATAAATAATAAACACAGAAGTATTTAAGATCCCTAACTGCTTAGCCAGATACTATTTCTGTGGAGATAATAATCTTTACTGAATCATGTAGTACTACCACTACTCACTCACTCTGCCATACTATTTGAATAGATAAGGGAAATAAACTGACAAATTACTTTCAAAATAATTTTCATGATTTTCAAAGACAAAAAATGTCACTTTTTATTTGATTCCATCATAGTTTCCATTATGTGTATTTTAAATATAATTTTTGAATACCTTTTACTTACCAGACTGGAATTTTGAACTTTGCTTTTTAAAATTAAAATACCCTTTAACTTAATTTCCATTTAAAAGATATAATTTTGTAATACCACAGAATTTGATTAGAGCAATAATAAAAAAAACTTTCTCATTGTTTCCACTGAAGAGCTTAAAGATTTCCAGATATACTTTCTAATTTTGGCTCCATGCCTTCCTGCTACAAGTCATAGTTCACATTACAAATTTAATTTATAGCCGTAATAATATTAAATAAAATTCACATAAAGTATAAAATTTGCAATTCACATCAATCTGTTATTGCAATTAGGCTGTATGTAGATAATATATAAAGCAAATGTTGACTGCTTCTTGTTGGAATTTAGCTTTTAAATATTTGTTCTTTCAGAAACAGCTACATATTAAAGCACCTATGTCTTTCAGATGCAGACATTAATACACAATAATTTTGTTTCTGTTTCTTATTCAACATATTCAGGCCCTGTTTCAACTCACTGCAAACACTTTTTCTACTTCTGACGATATACTGCGCCATGGACACATATTGAATGCAGTAAGTTGGGTTCCACATATGACATGGGGGAGTCCGCATTTGGTTATGAAGTATGGGTAAATGATACTATTTCACTTTATTTTGATTTACTGGTAAAATAGACATAATAGCTCTTACAGGAAACATAAAATTATTCACTGTTTTCCAATTGCTGGATGCATGTGATTTCAGCGTCCTTGGTTTTGTTATGAGAGCTGAACTGCCAATGCACTTAGTGTGATTTGGTATTAAAAACCTAATACAGCATGTAGCCTTCAAAAGAGACATCTTAAAAATAGTAGGTATTGTCTGTGTGTACATTACAAATTATAGTGTAAGGGTATTTTAGTATCAACTGTTTGGTAATAAGCCTATGAGTTACGTGCAAATGTTTATAAAAAATCAAGTGCAAGATATAACACTGTGCTACAACCCTGATGTTTACCTAGCACTGGGAAAACTATTATAATAAGGGGGTTGTTTAAACCATCTGCCTTATTGTATGACACTAAGGAGACTGCTGAGGTGCAAGTGCTGGTTAAGGTTGCACGATTCCTGCTGGGTGAGAACAGTACCGAAACATTGCTGAATATCATATAGGAGAAATTTGCACCTTATTTATAACAGATGTTACAGGTTTGGTAAGACAAGACGAAGAATCCAGGACCATAGAAACCAATATATTCTAATTTTCCCCATGGAACTACTACTAAGAGAGTCTTACAATATGCAAAAAAACCCCATTAAAATCAGCCTTGAATGTTAAAAAGAAACATTACATTAATTGTTGCAGTCCAAACTACATATTACTCTATTACAGGGAAAACTGGATATTTCTAAGTGCAATCGGTTATGACAATGGAGTCAAAAGATGTCATGTGTGAGTGATAGGGGCTAACCTAACAAATTGTTATGAATGTAAACCTATGTTAATTGTCATACTGATAACAGACCAGATGTTAAAAAATGTTTACAAAGGGCTAGCTATGTTTGTTCTAATACAGCTTTCTGTAGAAGTGCTAGTAAATGCTTATTTTTGGTGGTGAAACTAGTGTTTCTTCAACATAATCACAGATCAGGAAATTACCCTTGCTCAGGATAAAAACAGAGGACTAGGTTTAGGAATGTATGATTGAGCAGAATGTATTTATTAAAAATAAATACATGTAATTTAAACTATTAGTATTTTTTAGCTATTTAACTCTTGTAAAAAATAGGTTAAATTTTTTAAAAAATTATGATTCTAATCATATAATTTTATCTATTTTATAATGAGATTTTATCCACCCCATTAAATCCTTTTGAAGAATAACTTAAAATAGTATTGTTCATTATTTCTCTTAAGTTTTGTACAAGCATTTAGTATTGAATTTTCATGCTGTTTCTAATGGCATTCCCAGCTAAAAATGAAAGTTCTAGGTCAGAAATTGTAGCAGGATGATAAAGAAAATTTGAACATTTCAGACTGAACTTGCTTCATGGTACTGAGCAGTATCCAAAAGGCCTTATTCCTGTGTCTGATGGAATTCACCTTAGAAGGCTCTAACCAACTTCCAGTTACAGATAGAACTGAAATGGTTCTGCTTTGTTTGGAGTCTGTCACCCAAGAACCAGGTTATGATCTCTAGTTTTCACAGCTTTATAGACTGACAGGTTAATGTTTTTTGCTTGTTTCCATAGTAACATAACGGATGAATCAGACTTAAGCTGAATTTGTTTCAAGAGTATGAAGATAACTTTACACAATTGTTTTTGGTGTGTTCAATTCTAAATTGTGTTTTCTATCATGAAAATCTGATTTTGTTAACTGACTGTTTTGAATAGGCATACTAGACTGCTTTTTTCCACTTCAGGAAGTCATCAACCACTCACACCAGTCTGTTAGATCAAAGCTAGATCTTTCTAAATTACTTTCCAAACAATGACTTCCATTTCTTTGTAACCTCTAGATACTTCATAATTTTTATGTTCTTCCTTTGAAATGTGTTTACTGCATTTTGGTCTTTTTTTCTCTGCATTTCTGTTCTTCTCCAAAGGAACATACTTCATAGGCAGTTTTTAGTAAGAGTTATAAAAGTTAGGATATTATAATTTCAGTTTTGCAAGTGAATTTGTCCCCCTCAAAAGCCTTTCAACTTTTCCACAGCTTGCATTTTTTTCATTTTATAGCTTATACTGTGGTGGATTCATACCTGTTCCAATTTTTTCCTAAGAAGCATTTTTGTACAGAGTAATGATTCAAATATAAACCTTTTTTCATGATTTGATTGCACATTATATTACAAATCATATACAAAAATCTTCAACAAAGACAATTGTGGGTGTATTCTCAAGATCATTAATTGTTATTTATTTTTATCACCAAAAGTAGTTGCTGCCATGAATAACTAAGTGTCTGAAATTTTACAGTGTTGTGTCTTATGATACCTGAAAGTGTCAATGGAATTAATCCTCTTTAGATTTTACTTCTCAGATCTCCATGTCAATTTACCTCCTCCTAAACTATAAATATGTTCATTTTAAAAGACAAAATTACAATATTCTTACTAAGTAATGACTAGAAATGGAAGTTAAAATATCTATAGCCCTAACACTTTCAGCTTGGTATTAGATCATCAGGCTATACTGCGGAAACAATGTCATAGTCTCTTGCTATTTAAAGACAAACATAAATTCTGTGATATTTTAAACTTTTATTTGGAACAATAGCCTTGAAGTTTTTCTTATCTCTCTAATAATAATAATAATAATGCCAAGCACTGACAGTCTCCTGCTCTCCTCCATTATTCATCAGAACACCACCTCAAACAAAGAAATCCCAAATCAGTGGGAAAATAACTGAAAAATCAATTCTGCTTAAATATTGTTATTCCCAGCTTCCAATTAGGATTTCTTTTTAGGTTGTTTTTTTCCCCCTCAATGTATTATGGAGTTAGACAGTAAAATTATAATGAAATTTTGTGAAAATTGATCCCTTAGGTTCCTACAATTTTTTTCATATTTTCTGTGCAGTTTCCAAAGTCACACAACATGTTGGTTTTAGTCGCAGGATTAGACTCTGTGCTACACACAGAATTACAGTCCAAGTCCCAGATAATAATGAATCTCTGTAGATTCTACTGTCACTTTCAGACTTTCAGTTAGTCCTGAACACTCAGTTCTGAAACTGTTAACTCCAGTTTCTACCAGCCCATTTGAGTATCTGAATGTAACTCACTTTTGGATAGCATTGAGATAGATCCGTATTAATCAGGTGCATTATTTATAGCATCACTTTTCCTGATCTAAAGAAATGCAACTGAATAGCTCCTGAATGGATGCACTCCTCTGCAGTTTTTTTTTTGTCATGATACCATCAATGAGAGCTGTGAGGTATCATCAAGTCTTTTCAAACTCTTTCTCTTGTAAGTATAAAAATTTATTTTAATTTGCGGACAGTGTATCCACTTTTTTTTCTTTCTTTTCGGGGAAGCCTTTCCTGTTCATCCTCTCAGGCCTTATAATTGCTACAGATATTGACAAATACATCCTGCTTAGCTACACATTTGACCAAAAGGGGGGAATACACTTATTTTTATTAGCTGAACATTTGGCCCATTCCAGTTCCATTGCAGGTTCTGCCTTGTTTCCAAGACTGAAGAGCTTATACTCTGCTGAAGTATTTCAGAAGCCTATGGACTTCTGTGGCTTAATGAACAGAAGGAAAGTGTCTTCACTGGTGCCCTCAGTAACACTCAGAACTCAGCTGTCATGCTATGAGACACAATCCAGCTATACAGGGGCAGTCAATGCCAAGTGGAAAGCCCTGGCTGGCAAAACCCAGGGCACTTTCCCAGTAGGAAGCATGCACAATGAGTGTTTTACAGACTATTTGGGAACTTAATCTTATTTACATAAGAGCATGTCACAGTGTTCACCACTTACTGTATGTATTCTTGACAGATATCTGGCTTGTCATCTGATTGGGTTATGATGTGAAGAGAGAAAGAAATACAGTCCTGAAAGTGGATATGCACCAATCAGAGATATGTAACCACAGCCACTGTGTTCTACACTGTGTTTAGTTCCTCACTTCGGTTACAGGTTACAGAGTATCTCTGAACCTCTGTAGACATGTAGACAGTTTCATCTGTGGGATCTGGAAGTGCTGCAACTAATCAGTCATGATTATTCCTAGGAAAAGAGATTCTTTGTCCAGCATTTTCATATATGCAATGCATCAGTCTGTTCATGATGGTAATCATTATATTGCCATTAATAACAATGGAGCTAGTCTAGTTTATACCAACAGAGTTCTTGATTAGTAAAGTTTTCCATTTAGCAGTGACAGTAAGGGAAAGAACTTGGTTTCTGGCTGGAGTCCACTTACCTCTTAGTTACATAGCAAAGATTCAGTGAGTCCAGAATGTATTTGTCTACTGTCAAAATAAAATGTTTATGCTGTGCATTCTAATGTTTATTTTCCACTGGATACAGGATAATTCTGAAATATTCACTGACAACAAATTGGTAAACACGTATATTTGTGTTTAGTTTCCTGTATTTTATTTCTCTCCTCATTTTCTTCTGCTGCTTCGCTGAGAGTATTGACTGAATTAAGTTTTCCATTTTACTACTGAAAATCTCACCTGGATAATACTACCAGTTCTCCATATACGTTTATCCAATTACATTGCAAAAGGCAGTGTAAAAATTCAGCTGCAAACAGAATTGTTGTAGGTCTATAATTGTAACAATAAACATGGCAAATCACAAGTTTATTCTGAAATACATTAATTCAGAGTATTGGTATGTGCCCTGAACACATTGTAGATATTATTGTTGTCTTAAAACATTGCTTTAGAGGCTTCTGCCTTTTCTTTTAATTCCAAATTATTATATTTTTGTCATATTTCTCTATTGTTACTTAACTTTCTTAAAGAAAGAAGGGAATTTTTTTTTCTGCCTATGCATCAGAAAAATTGATCTTTGGTTATTCTGCAGTTTTGTAATCTCTTTTTTTTTTTTTGCCCACTAGTCTACAAAATTGCCCTTTAAACTTTTATCATTTTTGACTAAGTCTGTTAGTCAAAGCTAACTACTTCAACTACTACGTCTTCTTCCACTAATCCTCAAATCCGAAGATCCTTGGCCAATGGGAATTGAATAAAGCCATGTAAAGTCAGTCCTTCTTAGGAACAACGAAATATCATTTTCAAAAATACATAGAATTAAGAGATTTTCTCTGCCCGACATTGATGACATCTGTTAATCATTTGGAATAGGGAAAATGGAAAGTAATTAGGATATTTCTGTTTTCAGTCTGTAACATATTTTAAAAAGCTATGCTTTCCTTAAGGGCTTCAAATGAGAAATTGCAGTTAAGGTTTTTAAATATTCCTGATAATATTGTAAGCATACTATATGAATATAGTTAATGCCTTTCAATAGAAAAGATACTGTCATGCTCTGTATAAAGTGAGTAATTGACTAGATATTTCATCTACTATTAAAAGTGTACCAGATGCACTTATCATATTTGATATGCCACTTCAATTAACACTCTAGACCACCCATTTCTTTTCCAATGTATGATGCTGCAGAAGGATAGCACTGCAGCTGCTTCTGTAGCATTTACTAGCTATTGTGTTCTGTGTAGTGCATCATTCAAGGAATAAAAAAATTACTTTTATTCATGTTAAAACTCTATAGAAAATGGTATTTTAAATTTACTTTGGTGGTCTGTACCTAAAGGAACTGGACTTTGTAGACTTCTCTTTACCCTAAGAAAAAAGGGGAAAAAAATGACTATAAAGTTGTATGAATATGTGGAGGCTATTAAGTTCCTTTTGTTTTGGCTGTGGTTCTGTTTCTTTTAAGTATTACTACGGTTTTTACTAGTATTTTGTGTTCATAATACTCACATTTCAAATTTGCTCACTTCTGACATCGACAATGCTTGCTGCCAGATAGGAAAGTGTTGCATTACGGTATTGCAATACATGCAAGTGCCACACAGTGTATTTTCTGCATGGAATGCTCCTCCAGCGTTCCTAACTGTGCCTTTAGAAATGTTTGTATTTCCCAGCACCTTCTGATCTTAGGAGCTCTTACAAGCACTTCAGAAGCAGCAAGAGATATTGAAAAAAAATTCCTATTTTGGCATATAAATTATTTAAATGGATTGAACGATTGGAGATTATAAAAGGTATTATTTTATGACATTTATACATGCACATGTACAGCTTGCTGACATACAGGTAATATAAAAGCTACAATAACTGGTTGAGATGTTTGACTTAGTTTAAATATTAGAGCAGACTATTGATTGCTGAGTATAACAGGTGAAGAATTATTTCAATAGCAACCTTGTGTGGTCAGACATGGAAGAGCTTAACCGTCATGGAAAATTAAACTGATCCCTGAGATCTCTCTGATGAAGGAAACGTATAAAGTTTGGATTTGAACACCTGTTGGTAGAGAATAAAATATTCAGCATAAATTGGGTATCTGTAGTCACAGCTGCGCTGTTGTAAACCACATGAAATTTCTTTTTGTATGACAAACCTGATACAAAAGTCATCACTTGACTAAGACTTCTGAAAGTATTTAATGTGGCTGCTTTAAAAGATCCAGGTTCTAGAGACACCTGCCTAATATTAATCCTACTGATATCAAAGAAAATCTGTATAAGTAGTAAGATGATGATGTTTGAGATCCAAAATTAGAAAACGAATGCATTCTTAGGAAAAAGCGGATTTATTTTTCTACTTTGTTGTCAGTTGAATTATTTCTAAAGAGATGGGATGCCAATGCAATGTTGAGATAGCAAATATCTGATTCAGAAGAACAATTACTATAGAGTTAATATAAATATTTTTCTATGTTAATAAAGTATTGTCTTCTTTATAGTCCTCTGCTCTTTCACCTATAGAAGCAGCAAAGTCTTATAATTTTATAAATGGTCAAACAGGAGATTCAAGAACAGTGATTCCTGTAAACTATATTTCATTAAGCAGTCCAGTATCAGTTACAATCATTATCTCCACAACATTCTTCTCTCATCCTTCTCTCTAAAGTGGAGAGATACGGATTTGATAGGTGGACTGTTGGGTGGATAAGGAATTGGTTGGGTGGTCACATTCAGAGAGTAGCGGTCAATGACATCAATGTCCAGATGGAGAACTGTGACAAGTGGTGTTTCCCAGGGGTCCATACTGGGAGGAGTGTTATTTAATATTTTCATCGATGATATAGACAAAGAGATTGAGTGCACCCTCAGCAAGTTTGCAGATGCTAAGTGGGGCAGCTGTCACACCAGATGGACGGGGTATCATCCAGAGAGACCCCAACAAGCTGGAGAAGTGAGATTCAACAAGGCCAAGTGCACCTTTCTGTACCTGGGTCAGGGTAATTCATGGTTTCAATACAAGATGGGAAATGATATGATTGAGAACAGCCCTGCAGAGAAGGACTTGGGGGTGCTGATTGACGAGAAGCTCGACATGAGCTGTCAATGTGCATCCACATCCCAGAAGGCCAACTGTGTATTGGGCTGTATCAAAAGAGTTGTGGCCAGCAGGTTGAGGGAGGTGATTCTCCCCCTCTACTCCACTTTCGTGAGACCCCATCTGGAGTATTGTGTCCAGTTCTGGAATCTTCAACATAAGAAGGATATAGAACTGTTGGAATGGGTCCAGAGGAGGTATATGAAGATGATCAGAGGGCTGGAGCACCTCTGCTGTAAGGACAGCCTGAGAGAGTTGGGGTTGTTCAGCCTGGAGAAGAGAAAGCTCTGGGGAGGCCTTATAGCAGCCTTCCAGTACCTGAAAGGGGCCAAAAGGAAAGTTGGGGAGGGACTTTTTATGAGGACACGTAGTGATAGGATGATGGGGAATGGCTTTAATTTGGAAGGGGGAATATTTTGATTAGACATTAGGAAGAAATTCTTCACACTGCGGGTAGTGAGACACTGGCACAGGTTGCCCAGGGAAGCTGTGGTTGCCCCCTCCCTGCAAGTGTTCAAGGCCTGGGGTCTTTGGGTAGCCTGGTCTAGTGGGAGGGTGTCTCTACCCACGGTAGGGGAGTTGGAACTAGATCACCTTTAAGTGCCATTCCAACCTAAACCATTCTATGATTCCATGATTCTAAGATCTCCGAAGATTTGATTGTTTACAGTCAAAAGCATATATTTTTCATCTTTCTCATGGCATGTACACAATACTTGCAATTTTATTCAAGGTAAGTTATACAAGCATACAAGCTATATGGAAATACAGTGCTTAGAGCCTTACATAGTACACATCGATACCTAAGGAAGAAACAACAGCTACAGGGCACTTCACACTTCAAAGAATAAAGACTGGGTACTACAGAGAAATTAGTTTTCCATCATATGTAGGGAATTTCTGTCTCAATATATCCCCTTTCCAGACCAAAAATCATCCAAGTGTAAAATGATGGGGAGTAAAAGGGCTATGGGAAACTTGGACAGAAGTAAGACCTAGATTCTATTCTTACCAGGAGGGTTTCTAAGTCCTGTAATAGCTCCAACTCATAAAGGATTTACAAAACAGAAAAGATAAATACACTTTGAAACATTCTGATTTTTCTTCCCCAGAAAGGTTCATCTCTAAGGGGGCTTCCCCACTAGCTGCTCCTTTGTGCTGCTGAGGAGGTGTACAGCCTCTATGCACACAGCCTCAGCATTTCTCTGGTTCCCTTGGGATTTGCAGGGCTTTATCATAGGAGAAGTGGATTGGCTGCTTGTATCCAAGTAGGGAATTCAAGGAAGCTGCCAAGTCAGCTATTAGCAGACAAATGAATGACAGTATATATAGAGTTCATGTTTCTGGAAGATGGAAATTTCATTAGAGTCTATTTCCACTATCAATTATTAAATAAATTCGCTGGAGTCTTTTCCTTTCTTGCTTTACTGAAGACAAATATACTCTGAGGAAATATGTGCTAACCCTTGTTATGCATGAGCAGATTTGGAAATAAGAGGTATTACTATATCCTTTTCGTGCTCTGGGGATTTCCTAGAGTGCCTCACTAAAATTCTTTGTCAGATGCTTGTTTGTGCTTTTCAGGAATGAACTGATGTCAAAGGAGTACAAAACTGTATTAAATATCCAAAGAAGCATTGCAGAATGGGTTGTGGGGACTAGCAATTTATTAAACCCTGGGGCAGACATCTGAGAGAAGTGCAACTAATAAAGAGCATGAAGTTGGGGATCTAAAAATATAGCAGTCTCTGATATTGAGTGTTGCAGCAATTTTACTGCTTAATTGGAAGAAGAATATTAACACTAAAATGGAACTTTCAGATTATTTCTGTATAATCCTAAGACCCTGTGTCCTTTTTTTTTTCTTTCTTCCTTTAGCTGGGTCCATACAGAACTGAACTTTATATGATTTCAGTTCTGGACACAAATTTATCTCCAACAGAAATACACAAGCCCAGAAATTTATAGTCGAAATAAGGAACTCTTTTGAAAGAGCGATCATGCTGTTCCATGTCATTTTCTCATTGAGGCTAGTTGTTCTGTTTCTTAATTTTTTTTCCAGTAAAGTTGTTTGTATATTATACTTAGCTATAACCCTTAATGCAGTCAACTAACATACCTGTATGACAAATATAACTGTAAAAAAACAGCCATGAAAGAAAGAAAGGCTACTCTAAGTCTGAACCTATTGCCTGCTGTGATGGTAAGGATCTAGGGGAGTTATCTCAAGGTTGTGATTTGTTCATGACTCACGCTGTTCTTTACAACACTGCAAAGGTAAACAGTTCAAAAGTTTTCTCACAAATAGCCTATAAAACAGCTTTGGTTTCCTTTAACATAGGAATAAAAGAACTTTCAAATAGTACTTAGGGAATGGTATTCACCTGGGAAGCATCAGTGTAGGTCTCCTGAAGGCTATAGAAACATTCAGTTTTAGACCATCTTAATTTGTAATTACTAAGTAATAGAGATTAACAGGATTAAAACCATCGAGGCTGAGGCACCAGGCTGGATGGTTGTAGACTCTCCTCCACGGGATGTAATTCCATTCACTCCATTTCAAACCTTTAGCAAGCTTGCACATTGCACAGAGTTTTAAATAAGTATGCAAGAGAATTTCACTATAAGAGTAAGTCCATGCAAGGATTCCAAATATTTACTGCTGTCAAAATTATTTAGCTTCACAGGGAAAAGGAATATGCATTAATCTTTACTAAAAAAACCCCAACAAATGAGTAGGATGTGCATAGTCCATCTGTAAAAGAGATCCCTAAGAATTCCCTGAAATGTTTCAGCAGTTACTAGAAAACAAGCTAAGGTTTCTCATGCTTTCTGTACTCTTAGGTATTGATTTGTTAACACACTCAACAAACCACTAAGCACTTACTCATTTGGGTTTTTGCAAACTGAAACCAAAGCCCTTGAAGCCCAAACACACATGAAGACAAGCAAGCAAAGTACTGTCTGTGGCCAACAAACAAAACTTGAGACAAAGCAGCCAATGCTAATATCTGCCAAATATGGTTGTCAGTCCACTGACAGTCAGCCTGTATATAGTGAGTAGCAGGGATGTTTTTTGTACTGCAGCCTGCACCAGCTCATGTTCTAGTTTGTTGTCCTAAAAAAAATCTCTGAGTCCCCTGCTGCTAACGATACTGCCCACTTTGTGGCTTGGGGTCAGTAAGACGTCAGATTGCTACATGCAAGCCAGAGAAAATCAATGTAGCTCAAAAGAGAGAAAGCCTATTGCCAAAGATCACTAATACCGTTGAGACTGTTGCTATTTGGGAATGGAGTTTTAAGAGGAAATCTAGAGAAATATACATAGATGGGAAAATAAATGTCCAGTTTGCTGTTCCTTCTCTGACATATAGTACATACGCTTATGACACTATATATCTTTCATTGGTGATCTTTCCTCTGTCTGTCTTCTTAGAATAGCAATTGGCTGACAGTAGTAGAAACCTGTGGCACTGGCTACATTGACTAGAGCTAGGCACGGCTTGATTTGGGGTGAGGAATGGGACACAATTCTGATCATACATTCACTTTTACCCTTTGGGACTCCACTTACTTTGTTCTGACTGGCTGGACTAAAGGGTTAATAGATCCTATAATAAGTACTGGAAAATCCTGTGACACTATAACCTTTAGGGCTATCTGTGCTGTTTCAAAAAAACCCATTTGTGGTGATAGATGGAGAGCTACAACTGCAAAAGTTCAATTGTTCAGTTGGAAGCAACATAGATGGGGCCTCCAGTTTAGGACCACTCTCTAGTATAACATTAATCAAACATTTCTGTCTGAGCTTTCTAGACTGATAGGTAGGCACTACAGTGCCTGTCTTTTTGAAGAATTCCAGTGTAATCTACACTTTTGTCTTGTAATGTGAAACAAGCTAGAAGCATGTTGAAGTTTTCTGATATATGGTCAATATAATCAGTTGCTGCAACTGATCCTTGAGTTGTGATTAATTAACAAGGCAGAGATCTGTGTTTTTATCTATTCAGCCACAAAACTCAAATCCTGTATTCCAAGTGGTAAAGCCATGTATTCAGTAATAGCATTCCTTCTAGCATTCATTGGTTTATAGTCTCAGTATATATCCACTGTTGAGTTTCCTCCTTAACACCACCCATTACAACATTATTTTGGGGTGCTAGAGTATGGTGGAATGGACTCAAAACTATCTGAAGTTTGTCTTTATCTCAATAAACATATTACAACCATCAGAATATTACAACCATCAGAAACTTCCTGACCACAGCTACCTCCGAAGTCAATGGGAGAATTTTAGCTGATTTGACTGGATGTGAATTATCCTGCACCTTCTCCCATTTCATCATCGTAGGTTACCTGTTGTTAGTTTGTTAGTGCCACATAGTAGACCATGATTGTCATCTGTCAAATCTGTTCTCTAGTTCTGGATTTATCCTCCATCCAAGTTTCTCTGAGTAAAAAGTATTGTCTCAGGTGTGGAATCTTGGTGGAGCCATCCCGATTGCACCCACCGGTGAATAAACATACCTACTTTATAATGCCCTGTGGGTTGTAAAGTTTATTTCCGCACATCAGTATGTCTTGGAAGAAACCTGCACTGGTTCTTTTCTGTGGTTTAACTGAAGTAAAGTGAGGAAAAGGGTGTTCATTAGCCACAGTAGGAGAAAGATACCAGCATTGCCAAATAAACAGAGCACATACATAAAGGAAAACAAAATAAGAGAAACAGCTCAAGAAAAATAATTTGTACTCTTTTAACGCTCTTGGAGGAACTTAGCTCAACAGGTTTTTCAAAAAATAATAACCTTTGTTCTCTGCAGCCCCTCAGTTAACCTTAACTGCTTATGAAGAAGAGCTCAACTTTGGATTTGTCTCAACATGCTATGATACCTTTTAGAGAATAGAAGATAACAGAGATCAAAAGAGGACACTGCTTGTTGTACTTTTAATGAAATTGGCTTCAGTTTGTAAAGAAGATGACTGCAGAAATGGTTTGCTTCCTTATGTAAAATTCCCTATATAACAAGTGAAAACAGGAGTGGCCACTTAGTCACTGAGGCAATCTCGGTGATTGCCATAATCAAGCAATACACTCAGTTCCTACTTCCATTTTCACTTGCTCAAGCACTTATGGATGAGAAAATTGTGAATAACTTATTTTCATTCCTTAAAATGGAGAGTTTTCACAAGACCTAGAAAATGAGATTATAGGATTTTTGTCTCATTTTAAGCAGCGTGTCAGATCAAAAGCCTGACAAAGTTATGTTTTGACAGTGAAGATTGTTTGGGAAAGAGGTATTGTTTCTAAGTGATTCATTAAGATGGAATTTAACTCTCATTTTAGTCTGAAATTCTTTATCTTCATGCCTCTGAGTGCACATCGCAACTTCAGTTCCTAATAACTGAAAGGCAGTTTTGACTAGCAAGAGTGATTATTTCGTTCTTAGGAAAACAAGGCAAGATCACATGCTGAACTTCCACTGTTAAGTGGCAAATTATTTGCACAACTTGGAAAACCTTGAAGATCAACTGCCAGAATAAAAATTTGAAGCAAATAAAAAGAACATTATGATGAATTCAGAGAACCCACTGAATAAAGCAAAATATCCAGCAACAGAAATGTTACCTATATTAAAGAAAATTAAAATATATTATAAGACAAGAAAATAGTGTCAAGTGAATGCTCAGGAAAATGAAAAAAACAAAATAAAATGTAAGTAATTTTCTGTTCTGCAGTTAAACCTATGAAACACCTGGATATTTCCCTGTAATTGTGCAAACATATATGGGAAGAAAAGACTAACAAAACTGACAGACTTGAAAAAAATCCCTGAGAATTATTCTACTTCTAAAGTCAAGTGGATGCAAAAAAAAGTCCAGTCATCCCCATTTTCCTATATAATTTGAGATTTAGAATTCCCGATTCTTTACATCTTGATGTATTTTAATCATCACTGGATAGTGATTCGTGTATGTGAGAATAAAATACAAGCATTCATATCCAAGACATCTGATTTTTACTGAGAAATATCCTGTAATTTATCACGTAAAATTTATAGAGGAACTAATTTATATAAGGGCATTAAATTTTGAGGATCTCAGTGAAGGACTTTCACAAGATAAGAATTTTGTGGGATTTAATAAGCTTATAAGTGTCTAAAATTGAATACTGAAAAAATTTAAGTATCCGAAACTACTAGTCCCTTTAGAAAACCTTTAAAGTTCTTGGCCTTGAGTTTGTAAATATGTGAAGGAGAGGATTCTTCGTTCAACGCTTCCTACAAATGCCCATAGAAATTTACTATTTTATGTAATTCTTCTGGTAAACTACTTCTTGAATGGTGAATTCTACTAAAAAGCACCGATCACATATGAAAGATACTTCTTACCTAAAGGGAAGGTAGAATTTTCTAGACTTCAAATCTATGTGAAATTTTGCTGAGGTAAATAAGATCAGTATATTTATACTGAAGTTTAGCAAATATTGCTTGAATTGTACTGTCTGCTCAGTTTATTTTTTGTTTGTATACACCTAAAACCGTCATGTCTCTTGCATGTAACAAAGGAACTCCAGATAGAAAGTTTCTCCGGAACCCCAATGGGATCATTTCAAGATTAGAATGGGATTCAACTGTAAATGCCAACAGCACTTGGCTAAATGCTGAATCTTTTGTAGCAATCTAGGGAAAAAGGGGCATCCAATCACCAGCAATTTCAAAAAGTCAGAAAGAAGAAGCAAGATTGTGTCTTAGCATTGAAACATAATTTTCTTGTTTTAACTAAGAAAGCGTTTTGAAGCTTCTTCAGTTATTAAAGTAAAATAAATGAAATAATATGACCTTTCAAACTGGAGGAACAAAATATTTACATTCAAAGCTGAAAATAAAATGTTTGATTTGGAGGAAAAGGGAAGGATATTTCTCTCCTTCCTCAAATGAACAGATTTTCTGCAAATTGATATAAATCATTCCTTCATAGCTGAATTTAAAATATTTTGCTGGCAAAACAATTATGTGAAAAATAATCTACCTTCATAAGGTATATTTCCAGGTTGAAAAGGATCACATCAGGATATTTCCTGATCTACTAAACTGCAGTCTCAATATCTCAGAATACAAGGACTTAATAGGCATGGAGCACCTGTATACAGTCTGCTTTTTCTTATGATCTGTCTCTAATTTTTGTGAGAAAAAAAGAAAAATACTTTAAAGCTTACATTCTGTTTTCTGAATGTAGATGTTTAAAGACAAAGGTTTCTATACCCACATTCAAACAGGCTTTATGAAAGAAATATAAGTTCTATGATGTGGGTAAAGTTACAAATCAAACACAATAATCGTCAAATTGTCATCACTTCAGAACACATTTTACCTTTCATCTGCATCCTTTCTAATTGAATAGAGCTGCCCATATACTCTAAGGCAGAATATGGCTGTGAAATACTGGAATAATTGGATATTGAATTCTCTGGAGATTTATAGGAAATTCAAGAATCGATTTGGCTTTAGTTAAAGTAATGGTTATATTACTTGTTTTAAAAAACGGAAAACAACTAACAAAACAGTTGCTCTCCTGGTTTGTCTCAGTCTTGGACCTAACACCCAACAGGACACCATAACTGAACTGAACTACTCAGGAAGGTACCTACTTGTTCCCTGTTTTTTGCTGACTACACCAGTGCACATGGAATACATCAAGCAGGCTGTCTGCAGTATCTTTAGACTGATGTTCTTCTGTTCCTTTCATGCTAGATAGAAAAATAGGCTGCTTGAGAAAACTGAGTGGATGGAGCTGCTTGGAAAAGAGCAGTATGAACATAATGCATTGTGAACAATACTGAAGATGTATCCAACTCTCGTATGTAATGATACAGTGTGATTTCCAGAGGCAAAAATTCTTCCAATAAAAATCATGGACATTAAAACTAAGTAGGTGAATATGAGCTCCCACTCTGCATATTAATTTCACCTGAAGGAATGCAATCAAGATGGATAGGGCACTAAATGGGAATGATTCTTACTGCTGAGCAGGTTGGAAGAAATACTTCTATTTCATCTACCGTTCTTTCACTTAAAATAAATCAGTTGAAGTCACAAAATTCATCTTTATTTTGGATCACCTAAAACATCAGCTTTGTTCAGCATGAAATTTTGTGGACAGAGAAACCCAAAAGTATATTTTTTAAACCCTTGTATTAATCTACCTGAGCTCACATCAGCACCGTGTAGTGAAATATTAGGCCATGAGTATTATCTATAATATTTGATTCTATTTTAATTTCCAAGCAATTAACATTAAAAAAATATACACTTTACGATGGATGGTGAAATCAGCACCCTGAATATTGGGAGTGAAGGAGAATCACAGAGCAGTGATATGGCAGTTCACTTACAGCTCTTGAATTTCACCTTGATCTAACAAGGAGGAAGTGTCTCTTCTACCAACATCTAAAAGATTTTCAGCTTACATTCTTTCTGCTAACATAATTTTCAAAACAAAAATAATGCTTTGGGGATGTAAGTAGTTGTTTGTCTAAATTATCTTTAACTTTCGATCAGATATTTTCAAGGTTGACTGGAAATTAAACATTTAAAGGAAAAGAGTTTGCAGAATTAATAAGTGCTGTGTTTTCTCTGTGGCAAGTTTACTTCCCTGGCTAAGATTTCTTGTGATATTGATTAAGACTTTGTTTGCACAATGGCAAGTCCAGCACCAGAAACAGCTTTAACAAAAAAGAGAATTGATATTAGGTAGGACTGCACTCAACTTGCAGTAAGACTTTATTCTAAGTTACATCCTTATGTTTAATTGATGTATGTTTGTGAGATAATAGAGACACTTTAGTTTAAATAAATAATAAAGGTAAAGTCTTCATTGACATTAAAAGCCATATAGATTTTAATTTCTCAAATTTTTGTATCTCATACTTTAGCTGCAAAACTACTGTAAGCATGCCAGACAAGGCTATATGGGTTTGGTTCATCTGAGTCTTTGATATGTTCATATTTCATCAGATTGATTTTAACAAATGCACATTTGCTAGAATGGAAAAAAAAAAAGGCTTTAGGTTTGATTGTTCTGCCCGGCTATTTTATAGATTCACGTTCAATTTCTACTTTGCAGAAACTCAGTTGCCTTGCTGGAAAAGCTTGAGTCGTGAGATACAGACAGAGCAGGAGTTCAGAAAGTGATTTCCCTTATTAAACAGACAAATCCATCACGAGAAAAAAATATTGCTTATTTTAAAGCATCCTACCAGCAATAAAGTACGATTGCTGCTAAAAAAAAATATTGAGAAGGGATAGGAGGTGGAATTGTAGTTTACTGCCTTGATACAGTCTTTTAAACCAGTCCTGTCTTTTAAACCAGTGCTGTTTTCCTCCTAAAAGGGTCTTAATTTACAAATTGCTTACTTGGGCCTTTTAGATTGGTTGATCCTTTGGTTCGCTTTTTTTTTCTTTTTCTGGAAATATGTCAACTAATAGAAATAAGCTCTTACCCTAGAAACTTGGTCAGAACTAGTTTCACATGCTTTAGGGGAGATGTAATGTCTATGTGATCACTATTGTTGTTGCTCACTTTATGAAGGAGAATTTCTTCTTAAATTTATGCAAATATTTTTTCCCTTCATTTTACAAAGAATGATATCCTCAGTTCCCCAAACAACCTCTTTACTCTAGTGACTTTATTTAACAGTATAGATGAACTAACCTGGGGAAAAAAAATGAATGTATTTATTGAGTGGGACACGACAACCCTGGATACACATGCAGACTGGAGAGCGAGATGCTGGAGAGCAGCCAAGAGGGCCAACTGTGTCCTGGGGTGCATCAAGTACAACATTGTCAGCCGGTTGAGGGAGGTGATTGTCTCGCTCTACTCTGCACTGATGCAGCCCCACCTCGAGTACTGTGTGCAGTTTTGGGCACCACTGTATTAAAAGGACATCAAACTACTGGAGAGTGTCCAGAGGAGACGATAGAGCTGGTAAAGGGTGTAAAGGAGAAATCATATCAGGAGCAGCTGAAGTCACTGGTCTGCTCAGCCTGGAGAAGAGGAGACTGAGGGGGGTAAACAGCTGTTTACTGTTTCCTTACAAGTGAAGGAGGAGGAGCAGGTGCTGATTTCTTTTCTCTGCTGACCAATGATAGTTCTTGAGGAAATGACAGGAAGATGTACAGGGGATGTTTCAGTTGGGTATTAGTAAAAGGTTCTTCACTCAGAGGGTGTACTGGAACAGTCATGGGGCCAAATCTGACAATATTGAAGAAGCACTGAATATTGCCCTCAGACACATGGTGTGAATGTCGGGATTCTCCAATGCAGAAATACGAGTTGGACTCAACGATCCTTGTGGATCCCTTCCAACTCAGGTCATTCTAAGAGTCCATGAGTATCAATTGTATTGCTGCACTCATCTCCTCTAGCCATTTTCAAAACGAAATTGTAGAAATAATTTCTAATAATTGAACTTCTTACTAATATCATTGTGCATTGTGTGCCCTCTGTATGCACTATGGGTGCCTAACGGCTTGCTATATAAAAGAACATCAAGACATTTCTCTCATAGAAACTTTGGTAGCGATAAAGATATGCTTTAGTTTTGGATTACTGCTACATATCAAATCATGAAGATGACTTTACTCTGATTAAAGCAAGAGTGAAATGCTTTCACACTTTTTCTTAGTCTCGAGAAAGCGACACATTACTCATGGTGTGGAAGACTCCAGCAGAACTTACCCTTTCTCTTAGTGACATAATTGAGATGAAAATCAGTCACGTTATTTATGCTGGAGAGGGAAGAGGTTGCCCTTTTTTCTCACTTCCTACTACAAATTGACTCTGTGCTCTAAAATTAATGTGGTTCTTTCTGATGATTTCTCATGGTTTGAGTGATTTGGCATTTCACTTTGCTGCAAAAAGGCAGTCTTGAAAAACAAAGGATCTGACATATTAATGACAGTGAATCAACAAAAAAGGAAACTGCTGTGCTTGCTCTTTTCCTTACTTGCTAATCTATCTTTTCTAAACTGAGAAAAGGTTATAAGTGTAAAATGACTGTGCTTTTACCTACGCACTGCTGTTGTGTATATAGAGATTGCAATGTTGTGGGAGTATGAACGCCATTCTAATGCATGATTTCATAATTTATCTTTAATGAGCTTGAAAATATTTTCCTTAGGTCTGCATTAATAGCATAATACAGCTTAAAAAAGAAAAAGTAGTATTGCAACAGTGTGCTGTACTTGAAACTGACTTGATACACTGGCCAAGGGGATCATAATACCGTTTTCATTCTGACTGAGAATTCTTTTTGCATCATTGGAAAAATACAATCATATAATTAAATTCAACAGAACTCAAATATTTAGGTACCTGTATCCTATCCCTTTCTTCTGAATTTGCTGCCCAAGTTGACTGTGGCAATGATGTAGAGCTGGAGGAAAAAGTAAACTGCATATGTGATTTAAGGACAACAGATGGTCCAAAAAGGGGGAGCCAGTACTAAGATTTTTTTAGATCTTAAACTATTGATATGTTAGCACACATCACATAGGATAACACCAGTAACTAGAGAGAGCTCGTTGCAATAGAGGTCTGCAATCCTGGTGCTATGTGGAGTCTTGGATTCCTTACAGAAGTAGCTCAATTAAATTAATTTCCCATGACCAAGGTTATAAATTCAAAAGTAAGACAGATCAAATGAAAGTATTTGATGTCCTCCCTCCAGCAATGCTGCAATATAAAGAATGTTTATGTAATCTATCAGATGTTATATATAAAATTTATATTCTATGCCTATTATTTATACATAGTATTTATATTATGCCCATGTAAACATAAAGTAAATTTCTTTTAATAATGGAAAATTTGCCTAGTGTTTTGTATCACTTTGCAAACTTAGAAGGAACCTAACTATGGCCACTGGAAAGAAAATGTCAGAAAAATTAAAAATAAGATTTCATTTGATTATCTGAAGCAAGCCTAAGAGAAATCCAGGAATAGACATCATGGATTCATGGAAATGTAAAAAAATACATATAGCCTCTGTATGAGGAAGCCATGTAGTCTGTATGACCACTACTGTCAAAATACTGGAATCAGGAGTAGTGAGTTGAGTGCTAGTCAAAAGAGGTCAGTGTGTTTTCCTGAAAGGGAAAAATGCCATAAATACATAGTCATACACAATGAAATGTACATCAGCTTGATTTTCAAACAGACATGTGCATTCCTGCAGTGTTGTGATGTTTTTGAAACCACTGAAGCACAGTGTAAGGGTTTCCAACCAGATCATATATTGTAATTTCACTTGCATCGCTGGTAAAAACAGTGCAAGCTCCCATCTAACCTATCTGCAATGGTCAGAGGGGCAAAAAGGAGGTAGTAGAATACAGTAAAGCTCATTTCGAGAAGCTACAATTGAAAGATACTGGTTTGCAGAATACACTGAGTTTTTGGCTGGTCATTATATCCCAGAATTCATATATAGCGTAAGTAAACGCACTCTGTACTCTGTCAGCCTCTCCTGGTTTGATATATACAATTCATTATGTCATTGGATATGGGTAAAGCAGAAAGACATGGACATTTTTTTCTTATGTGAGAGGGAAATAAAAAAAATGTTGTTTTTCTCTTTCGTTAAAATACTCTAATCTCAATTTTTCAGGAGGATTTTCTAGATCAGTGAAGTCATACAAAATATGAAAGCATTTTTAACTTTGAAGACTGCCATAAATTCCAAAACTTTTATCAAATATGTGCATCCATCCAAAACATTCAGTTAAATGTTTCAATGGTAAATGAAGACAGTCAGTCTGTTAATTTCAGCATTTCTAAATAATCAACCAACTTTTGTATAATCGTAATATGGCTTAGTGGAAGGACATGTTACTTAGGACACTTCAGAACTTTAGGCTACTTACATATAATTTTCCATATGCATTCGCAGTTTTCATTTTCTGATTCAATCTCTAATGATCAGATTGTAACATATCAATAAAACTCAGCTCAACTCACTTTTAGCACCAGATTAAGTGCTCAGAATTCAAAAGCATTCAGCTCTCAGAGAACGCGAGCCTTTCTGAAAACCTGAACCTGATTTATGTGCCCAAATATGAAGACTAGAAAATGATTCTAAAATTCTGGCAGTGAATTCTTCCTTTGGCTCTGTATTTTTTCATGAAGTGTCCTATATATGATGACCACACAAATCAAGGGGTCATTGAATCTGAGATAATCAGGTATATTGGCTCATCTCTGTGGCATTATAACACACATGTACAATTTGAATATCTCCTGTCCTGTTGCTAAACTTTCAGCAATCCCAAATAGTACTATATCTTTTTCCTTATTCTCGCGATATATTTAGTGTAATTTAGGATTGTTGCAGTAGCCATCCAAGATACTTGGGGCAATTTAAGAACTATATGACTACTGAGCAGACATTTTCATGCCTGATGTGTACTTCTATCTGACTATCCTCATCCTAACTTTTTATGAGGCCCATTTACTGGGGTCTATGTAGCCTCTGCTTTGATCCTCACCTATGGAATGAAAGTTAAGAACAGCTTTTCATGCTTTCACTACCAGCTTCCCGGTTTAAATCAGCATTTGGAGAACTGATTAAGATTTATCAAAAACTAGACAGAACTTCTGTACATATATTCCAGCATTTTGCAGGCCTCAGTGTTTTTGAATTCTAATTATTGTTTTCTGAGCAGTTAGCCTTTATTTTATTAGCGATTAAGTATTTCCGAGTTGTAAACATGCTCAGCCAAAGTATTTTTCTTACCCAGAAACTGTCCATCTTTTACAGCTATTTTGGGCTTTGGGGAGCTCACAAATGAAATTGAATGTGATCTATTATGAAACATGGTGTTAAAAATAAAACGTTAGAAATAGCACGTTTCTTTCTAGCAGGGGATGATTGATTACTGCAGCATATAAAAATCAGGATGTTAGCAGAATAACAGTGAAGAACCACGTTAGAGTTACCGCATATAAAACCAAAATCTTCTGTTGCTTAAAAGGATATAGACTTTCCAAAACACTGAGGTTTCTGCCCAGAAAATATTTTAAGATGTAAATACAGAAATGGTGATATTTCTTGTAGCGTATCGATTAATTTGTCTTTTTTGAGATATATTTACAGCACTCAGTTTTTGAAATACTTATGCTGAAGAATATCTACTCATCATCTGCTGTTGTGAAACCTTTAATTATCTTAGAAATGTATGATGTTAAAATGTTCAGAAAACAATTTTTATCCTGATGTTATACTAAACCTTTCTGTCTTCCTTTCTTCGACATGAAAAAAAGGAAATAGTACTAAGAATCAAACAGCATGCTTAACTTTAGCTAGTTTAGTTAATACCTGCCTTTGCATTTGTCGGGTTAATTATGCTCTTGGTTGCAACTTGTTTGTTCTAACTCTATTCTTAACATCCTAACAATACATCTGGGGGAAAATCAATTTAATTTAACCAGTTAGATCCTAACACCACTGAAAGTTGAGTTAGGGTATCTTGCTCTGCTGCTCTTTTAGTGATGTTACTAAGAACTGGAAAAACGTGAGCAAAGTTCATCACAGAAGTGTAAAACCCACACCACCAGATGTGAAAGCACGTTACAATTGCTAGAATTTCCTAATATAACTTCATTGCCTAGTTAAATATACTACTGTTAAATATACTTCACATAAATATCTGTGGAGTATTTGAAAGAACAACATAAAACCTGGAGAATCTACAATACTTGTTTCTTACAGACTCTGTGTATTTTCTATTAAGAAAATGTATGAACAGGGAGTACAGTTTTACCACTAGCACAGATGATCATACTCTACCGATCTCAGTCAAGTTTTTCCTCCCTTGTCACAGTTGAATTTGATCTTGTATTTAGTATATGACATCGTGCAGGCAAATACATCATCATGAAATGCGTATAGACAGCCATGCTGAGATTTTGTTGGACAACTTTCAAAAGCTGTTTTTTATCAAAGTTGTTTTTCATGGAAGTTGTTTTATTTGTATTATTCTTAATTTTGTCAAGTTGTGAGTGCAGAAACTGATGGATATGAGGAAGACTCCTATGTATATTCCTTGGCAGTATGGAATTAACAAGACATCTGATACTCTGAACTGAAATTCTGCTTCAAAATTATGCATTTATACACATATTTCAAAGGTTACATTTCTCTCTAGTGTCTCTCACAGGCTTTGCGATATATTTTCATCTTTTTTAAAATGTAAGTAGGCACATGAACATATATGGTTTCAACATTTTCGTTCAGAGTTTTATGAAACAATTTGAGTCCAAAAAACTGAACATTCTGCTGTCACTAGTTCTAAAAGTGAATCTAGGCTGTGTTGGAAACATATAAACTCAATTTCTGTGAGGAAGCATATGAATGTTAAAAGAAAAAGGAAATGACAACTTCATGAGTCTGATGATTTCAAGGAACGCAGATGGTCATCAACAATATATTTATTTATCATTCTGAATAATTATTATTAATTAGTATCATTATAAGGACAAATATTGCACCAAAGTGTTTGTCTCACAGTGTGTTTTCTACCACATCTGCATATTCTGAATCCTTTTTCCCAATTTGATCACTTCACTGTGCCCCATATTTTGTCATTCCTTCCTCAACAGAATATAACAATATTAATTAGAGCTGGATGAAATTTAAAGATGCAAAACTTGTATATTGGAAAAAAAGCTATTAATAGGAATAGAAATTCCTTCAATCAGGATGAGGTAGATTTTGCTGAATTATCCACTAAAAAAAAATTCTCATTTCAACATTTTCGAAATTGTGAGCTGAATCTGTTATTCCAAAATGACTTTTCACCTCAAACTTTTAAAAAATTATAGTAAAGAATATATAAATCAAAAGCTTAAGATTAAATAAAAGCAGACTGAAAGTAGCTGAAATGTTTCCATTGATTTACACTCATTTACAATTTGCAGATTTTGTGGAGATTTTGACTTTTTTCCCCAATTTATTGTAGAAAGACTTTATCTTTTTTTTTTAATTTCAAAAGTGTTCCCAAATAGGGACAAATATTTCTCACCTGCTTCCAATAATAGAATGTTTGAGTGGGTAGTGCTTTCAAGTCTACTGTGTCTGTGTTTCACCAACAGTTAAATCAGGGTAACCTACCTTAAGTTCTTAAAATGCCTTGGTCTTGTATAAGTGCATTAGAAAACAATACAAATATAGAAAAAAATCACAGCCAGTAAATTGCCCCTAACTGGCCTAACTGGGACTGAAGTTTATTTTGCCCCTTGAATTGATTTGGGCATCTCCTAACATTACTATTAAAGAAAGTAGACCCCTAGCCTAGTTCCTCTGCAAAGGTTTTAGAGTTGCCTGCACACAGTGGAGAGCACAGAGTATTTTCAGAAGACACAGATACAGAGCCACTTGATGGACAAATTGAACAGGTAGCTGGTTGTTGAGCATCATTAGTCAAGGTCTCATGGAAGAGATTTAACAGAGCTCTTATATTACAATAGCAATGCCTTGTTTTGTGGCTGTAGTTTTGGGTACCGAGCAGTTAAAAGGGATTCATGAAACAGAGAAGGCTCTTGTGCCTCCAGCTCTAGAAGATGCCAATCAAGAACCAGTATCACGTTCTTCTTCAGAAGGTCAGGAAGTATTTAGTTGTCGCAGAATTAGGGAATAAAAGAATTTGGTTAGGGAACTTAAAAAAATAAACACGAACTATGGCTCTTTTGATTGCTGGTGTCAATTTGTGTATCTGTGTGAGAGAGAAATCAAACCTCTCCAGTTTCTCTTTTTAAGTTAACAAAATCTGTTTCCTAGTGGTTGTATCTGAAACATCTAAAGCTGAAATAAAAACCAATTCCTTTCAACATTTTTTCCCAATGTTTGGAAGTCTGTTTCTTTTTCGACTCTATCAAAGGTTTTGGGGGAAAAAATAAACCAAACTCTTGCAGGTTTCATTTTTTATGGATTGTATATATTCAAACAAATCTGTTCCTCTCTTTCAGGAGGGTAGGTTTTCTTGAAAAATGCTGACAGATCTGTTGCTCTCTTTATGCTTATTGAGAAAGCTGCTTGAGAGATTTAAACCTGTGTGATTGTGTATTTGTATACACATTTTTTTCTAAGGTATAGGAACCTTACAATTTGAGGTCTAAAACGTTACAGCTTCCTTCAACAGACAAGATAACTAACAAAATTCTTAGAAAAATCTCATCAAAACATACGCATCCCTGATCATTCCATATGTAAATTCAGAGTTTCAACAAAATATATTTTCACAGCACAAATTACTCAGTGTATTTGTGTGATAATAATCCAGTTTGTGCTAGTAATATGAGTGTAGAACTTGCTTTTAAAGTGCTATGAAGTGATTTTTAACAGGAATTAACAGTCAGCAGAAGATGCTTAATAATATATCATAATATAAAAGGCAGAAAGGGACCTGGGAGTGCTGGTTGACAGGAAGCTCAACATGAGCCAGCAGTGTGCCCAGCTGACCAAGAAAGCCAATGGCATTCTGGCCTGTATCAGGAACGGTGTGGCGAGCAGGACCAGAGAAGATATCGTCGCCCTGTACCCGGCACTGGTCAGGTCTCAGAACAAACTGTTATACAAGAACCACTGACTTCCAGACAGGGAACTGAATGAGCCTCTCCCATTCCTGACTGAGACAGAATTGAAGATGGTCTCCAGTAGTGGCAAAGACCATAACGTACAAGCTAGTTCATTCTCACTGCCTGCCATGACTGTTACCTGGAGGAGAGTTTTCTTGTTATGAGGAACATTGATATGAAGTGAAAAGTGGACTTGAGAAGAAGGATGCAAGAAGCCATATTTAAATACCTGCACAGGGCCACTAAATCACCAGTATCCTACATTACTAGTCTAATATGAGAAATATACCTTATTCTTTAAAAAAACTAACTAAACTTTTATATTCCTTTTTTATTCTTGCCCCAGTTGTGTCACTGTCTGCCCAGTATTGAGTGAGAATTTAGCTCATTTTGGGGTTTAGTGACGTTTTTTATTGAATTCAACCTGTTTACAGAAGGTGCTAACTTTTGATCTGTTCATCCACTGACATGACAGTGACTTACTGTAAAGCATGAAAAAAAACTAGAGATTTCCCTTGAAATTATCCAAGACACATTGCTGAAAATCATACACCATGAAATTAAAATTACTTGTGTTACTTACCCTTTCAAGCAGTTCAAAGATCCTGATAGGCTTAAGCTTCATGTTGGTAAGTATTTGTCCTGGAAATCCAATCACCCTCACTCCACTGGAACCTAGTGAGCATATTTTTCAAGGTATCATAACGAATAAATTATCTCTAGATTTGCAGAAGGTTCATAGCTCACTATGCTATGTTCTAATTCCAGCTCTTTATATGTTTCTACTAGGAGAAAATAATACTCTGAAAACCTTGCCCTATTTGTTTGTATGCCTACTAGATCACCAGATGTTAGGTAAATATTTTTGTTTATCCCTATTTTCCATATGTTACTTATAAAAGCACAGTCTGAAGTATTTAAGAGCTTCTATATCATAGAATCCTACAATGATTTGGGTTGGAAGAGACCGTAAAGATCATCCAGTCTGAGCCTCCTTGCCATGGACAGGGATACCTCCCACTAGACCAGGTTGCTCAAAACCCCATCCGACCTGGCCTTGAACACCTCCAGGGATGGGGTTTCCATGACTTCTCTGGGCAACGCGTGCCAGTGCCTTACCAACCTCATAATAAAAAATTTCTTCTTAGTATCCAATCCAAATCTCCCCTCTTTCAGCTTAAAAACATTACGCCTTATCCTATCCCTGAAATCCCTAATAAAGAGCCCCTCTCTGCTTCCTGCTGAGGGAGAATCAGCTGTATCAAATAATTCCTGACAATCATTTGTACAAACTGTTTGTGAGATTCTCTAAAGCTGAGGGATTTACAGTCTCTCAAGGAATTTCTTTCCCAGGGTAATCTAGCACAAACTGTACTGTTAGACTTTTTTTTTAATGTCTAACCTAGATCTTCCTTGATACTACTGAAGTCTGTTGTATCTTCTACTACTATATCTTATGCTATTTGTAGCCTACGTAGAGAATAGTTTATTTCCATTTATCTTTTTAACAATCTTTTACATATTTGAAGACTGTGATAATCCGTCTTCAGTAAGCAGGGAGAAGAATCAGCCCTTCTTCTCTGCCTCAAGGAGGGCTTCAATTTGCTATACTTTAATGGTTTAATTTTAGTCTTTGTTTTTCTTGCTGCTTTCATTTTTTTCCTTTGTGGAAGCTTCACCACTGACATTTGCCCAGGGTCCTGTAGCCTAGTGTGCACATAGTGAATGCTGAAAGCACTTACAGAAACACCAGGCTTACTCACCTTTAAGCATACATCCTTGGGCCTGTCCTGCTCCACAAAAGTTTTTCTGGTTGGTGCGTGTTCCGCTATGACAAACATGTTTTGCTGCACGCAGCTATCACACACCAGAAACCCAGCTGATATCGTCAGAGATGCTGAAATTTGGAGTCTGACTTTTAAATCAATCCCATTTGTGTTGAGTGTATTTTCTTAGCATTCTAATTTTATCACATCATGAATATTCCAGCTGGAATCAATGTCTGACAGTTGATTTGAGGAAATTTTATTTTATTTTTAAACTTAGAACAGAATAATTGTAGGCCTGTTCAGCCAAGGTTCTCATAAAAAAAAAAAGACAATATTTATGCAGGATTTGAAGGCTTAAATAGTTCTGAATCTTGAGATTGTATTGTGGTGTTTCCTAGGAATGCTGTGTTTGCTAGGACTGTTACAAACATTTGCTGCAGTGTCCACCTGTGTTGCATAATCTTCCCTGCAATTTAAAAATAAACAAGTGCCAAAATGCTTTCAAATCATGAAATTTTCATAGCTTTTTCTCAGCAGCCATGCAAACGTTCAGTGTGGGAAGACAGACTCTGATACATCTATGTGTGGGTCCAGTGCTGAGTACAGACAACGACCATTGATAAAAAAATCTTCACACTGGTAGAAGATTCTGAAGTTTGTCTTAGTATCTCTCAAAGTGCTAGACACTGGTCTTGGACTGTCCAGGACTATCTTAAAAAAAAACCACTTATTCGTTTTTCAGACTATGCATCACCAACAGAGAATCTGAATGTACTGCCATTGAGCACAGCTGACATAAGGAAAATGAATCCCCAAATTAAATGACTTAATCATAAATAATAATCTTCAAGGGAATATACAAAGTATAGCCCTAGCAAAATACGATATTGATATTTTGAAACCAATGTTTTTATTGGCTACACTGGGTTACTCTCAGCAACGCAGAGAATGAAACTGCAGGGCTTATACCTCCAGAATAACTTGGCACAAAAAAAATCAATTTTGGGCATTCTTGAAAGCATCAGCGTATACGAAGAAATTATTCTGCAATGAACCACTGTTTCTACTTTTTGACTTTAAGGCAGTCTCATCTTTTGAAGTCGATCTCAAATGGCAGCCTCTGCACTTCACAAATGTCTTCAAACACAACAAACTATCCACTTTTCTCACGTATTTCTCGCCTATTTGACCAGAGCTGATGACAATGTGTTTCCATTCATTGAGGCTCATCAAGAAAAGATGTTTTCATCTATAATATCTCATTCTTTACACCACTGTTGATTCTTTACTTGTAATGATGAAAATAAATTATTAATGGTGTTGTAATCAGTTAAATTACACTGGTTTAAACACTGGAAATGAATGGAGAACCCGTTCTGGTTACTTTTCTTGTAACTACTAGAATTTCTGAACCATAAGTCTGGAATTTTCTGAGTTTGGCAACATGCTAGTCTACGCTTTGTTTTGTAGCTTGGACTACTATCATCTTGGCAGGAAAGTTTTACCATTCCTGAAAAAGTAACCTGTTAGTACGCAACCTCTGCCACTTCTGACAGAAAAAAAAATCTCATCTTGAAGACTCTCCCTCACTGTATCTTTCCACTTAGCTCTTCATGCAACATTTTTGTGGTTCTTTGAAGAACTGGGGGCACATTTATGGAAGGACTATACTAAAGGAGCTCTTAAAAAGCCATAAACCCACAGAGCTAGATGGAAACAAACTGTTCATTGTCGTATAAATTGTAAGAAAAAAATGTGATTCAAGAAAGTATATTGTGCTGTTCAATCACAGAGTCAGACTATGACTTTTAAGAAAACTATATTTAACATGAACAATAAAATAAAATAAAATTTTCATAATACTAAAGAAGCATTATTTATAGTTTAGTGAGGGAAGAATGAAAAACAGTAGGTGCTGTACAGAGCACCCTAATTGCAAGTAGTTCTACCTCTGGCCTGTCTTGAAAGCTTCACAAAGGTCAGCACTTTTCTTTCCAGCTGTCACACGAAAACTTGTTGAAAGCTACCAACAGTTCTATGTTTTAGTATGTAGTGTGTTTTACCTAACTTTATCTGGGAAAATACTCTTCAGTTAAAGAAACACTTCAATTTCTTAATTAAACCTAGATGAACACTCTACTCCTTGTAGTAAAACCATCATTCCAAACAGGGGACGAACCTTGCTCTACACTTCTCTTTTTCCTCTAGTTATATGTGAACTGTACTGCCACTACTTTCCTCTGCAGTTTTGTCATGCAAAGGCATAGATAAGACTTACTTTCTTTTACATTTGTGATTTCTAAGCACAGACCAAGGAATGGTCACTCTGGACAGAAATTCCCATGCTTGTGATCACATCCAGAATGCCTCTAAGATTTCATCTAGAACTCCTCGAAACACCTCTTCTACGCACTTCTAGCAATATCTTTTATGTATCCAATGCCAGGGAAATGTGGGGGAGGAAGAGGTCATTCTTTGCACAGAAGGAGGAGAATCACATTCTAAGGTACCAAAGATGGGTTTGCAGCCAAATTATAAGTTAAATAATTGAAAAATAGAAACTACATAAAAAGTTCAACATAATCATTTGCAATTTTGCATAAAGATTCAGCCTACTGCTCAGTGAACCTAAAACAATCTTCAAATCTGTAAAGATTTGTTGCTCTACCGAAATGAATGTAATTACCTTAAAACAGAATAATATGAATTAATTGGCTTAAGTTAGAAATTTATGATGTTGGCGCTCATAAATATTAAAGATGGGTCAGAAATTAAGCACTAGAAGGTAATAACAGAGTTTAGACATGAATTATTCTACATGAATAAAGGCCATCTAACTATTAACAGCCACATGCACAGAACAGAGATATGAGAAAAACATGTAGAATAACTAGAGTGAAATAATCTACCAAGGAAGGTTTCTTAGGTAACAACCCTGAGGTTCTTAAAAACAGATTAAAGAAAACACTTAAAAGAAAACAATTCTAAAGACTTTTTAATTTCTGTTCTGAAATTGAGTTATTTGCCACTCTTCTTGTCTGTCCTCTTAGTCTAGTTTCTATTATACATGCATCTTTGTTCCTAAAGACTGTCTTTAATTGCATCGTTACCTATTCCAGAATGCATATTTATATGCTTGGATATAAGCATACATGCTTTAAATCTCTATTAGAAAATGGAATTTGGATGAATACTGCAAAGAGTTTAACAGGAATATAGGGAGAAAAAGAAAACAATTTCCATGTTCTAGTAAAGTTCACCATTTGTGTATGAAGAAATTATTTTTGTTGTTGTCTACCACGGCATTTATATAATTTCTAAAATTTCAAATATATAGTAATACACTAAAATCCTGCTTTCAGTGACACGTATTAAAGCAGATGTTTCTAGTTTGACAACTGAACCCACAAGTCAGATAAGAGTACTGTAGGTTAAGTCTTGGCTGATGAACAGGACACTTGCTTTAGAAACAGATTAAAAACTATGTTTTTCAAGAGATCTACACCCATCAGCTATGGATGATGTTTATCATTCTTAACATTCAGATCATGTGGCTGGAGTTAGGAAAAACAATATGAAAGCAAAGTTGCTTCATGAGAACTCAACAAAGCTCCCATTGCCTTCTGAATTCTGGTATATGTGGCAGTATCCAGCAATATGTGCCTTCGAAGAAAGCCTCATGTGCTTTATGGAGTCACAGAACTGTTGAGGTTGAAAGGGACATGATGAGGTCATTAACCCAAACCCTCTGCTCAAACAGGGTCAGCTAGAGCAGGTTGCCAGCAACAGTGTCCAGGCACATTTTTAATACCTCCGTGGATGGAATCTCTCTAAGTAATCTGTTTAGCTACCCTCACATCAAAAAAACTTTTTTCCTCTGTTCAGGTGAGATATAAATGTATTTAAATTTCTGCCCATTGCCTTGTCTTGTCACTGGGCACCACTGTGAAGAGTATGGGTAACTCTCCATTTCTACCTCCAATGAGGTATTTCCACACATCTGTAAGATACACCCAAGCCTTCTCTCTTCAAGACTAAACAGCCGACTTCTCAGCCTCTCTTTGTGTGCCAGATGCTGCAGTCCCTTAATTACCTTTGTAACCCTTTGCTGGACTCCCTCCAGTAAGCCCATATCTCCCTTGTACTGGGTAGCCCAGAAATAAACACAGCATTTCAGATGTGTCTCATCAGTGCTGAGTGGAGGCAAAAGATAACCCATCTCAACCTGTTAGCAATGCTCTTCCTGATGCAGCTGGACTTTTAGCTGTGAGGGTGTATGGCTGGCTCATGTTCAGCTCGTTCTCCACCAGGACCCCGAGGTTCATCTCTGCAGAGCTGCTTTCAAGCTGGTCAGTCCCCAGCAGATACTGCTGCATGGGTTTATTCCTCCCCAGGTGCTTCATAGAATAGTTACTGGCTTTGAGTACAAAGGCAGGAACAGAACACATATTCCTGATAGAACTGGGCAGAGATTTTGACCAAAATACTTCTAACATTCATAGAATGTTGACAAAGACAAAATGTCTTTAAGTACAGCCCTCCTAGAGATCAAACGGAACATTCTCTAACATCAGGGCATTTTTGTTGGCTTTGGCACATGTTCAGACTCTTGAAAAACTCGATACAAGGGAAGGTGGATTATTCCTTTGTCACTCTATTCTCTATTTGCAAATTTCACTGGTGTCTGCCATGCTCTGAGTCCAAGTACATGCTGAATGGAAACTGATGTTGATTTACTACATAGCTGCTTTTAAAAATGGAGAACAAGAGTTTTCAAGGTGACAATGATACCTACCACTTTTGAGACAGTCCCTGCTGAAAAAAAAGCAAATCCTACTCATGGGTATGCAAAATATTCCTTAAAGAAACCATGAATATCTTGAAATGTGCCAACCCAGCCTTTTTTGGAGGGGACTGCTGACAACTTTGGCAGTTGCCAAATGAGTACATGTCTGTCAGAAAAAGAGGGAAGGGCAAGGGCCAGGGCCAGGATGCTGACCAGAAGTTTGTACCACCTATACACCTCAGAACAGGTTGCAGGGTTGATCTCTTTTGCATTGTGAGACACAAAACAAAGTGAATATACAGATATTAAGGGTTTAGTGGTGAGACTGACATCTATGCAGCTGCATGGATTCAGCCTGCTGTGAAAGAAAAATACACACGTACAGAGGCAGAGTAATTATTGACTTGGCTTTTATGTCTGAGAAGAGGAAGAACATGCTGCAATGGCCTGATTCTATGATACCCTATTTGTTAGCTGGTGATAGGTAGACAGGTTGGATCAGTGATTCACTTCACACCCTGGGAATGACAGTGCTTAAATACAAAATGAGTTCTTAATGCTACGTCCTTTCTCACTGTTCTTCAACCTTGAAGATGCACTCAGCTTAGTTTCTCAGACCCTATACTGAGCCTGGGATTTGTTCATTATTTGAATTTTTTTAATTGACATTGCAAATCCACAAAGTATCTAATAGCACAATGACTTTGATATGATTCCATTAGTCGGATGCTTTTGAGCATTCATATTATTTAAAAGTAGCCATTTGTTGCTTAAGTTAATTTATGATGACTTAGTCAGCAACTTCGCTTTATCCTGCGGATGAAAACTTCCCCTTCAATTTTACAAGGACATCGCCAAAAAACTCTGACAACACACCCTGTGAACCCACACATGGTCTAACTGAGTCTCGTTGAAGTCATGGAGTACAACTCCATGAGTTCAACTTTTTTAGTGATCTTAGGGACACTGAAGTAGGTCGTGTAGGAATATAGTCAGGCAAGTGTCTCCTACACATGTCACGATGAGTGTTTCCATACATAGGGTACTGTACCTGCAGGTGGTTTGACATCCAGACACACTCAGAAAGAACACTTCAGAGACCATAGTAAGGTGAAGCAATTAGAGCTGATTCTTTCTTTCACGTCCTTTGGTGCAACCTGATCACTGAACAGCACGTAGTAACAGGAATAAAACCAAGCTGAAGAAAATAAGCTGAAAGAATGCAAGGGCTAAAACCTGTGAGAAACTCTAAATATGGGAGATTAAATTTAAACTCTAGATATGTTAACCACTGGAAAGAGATTCAGACAGTCCTGTCATTCTCTATTTGCAAACAGAGTGTACCAGAAAAACTGAAGGTTATCTCAGTTTGTAATTGAGTTTAACGAGTTTCATGTTTTTCAATTAGCCTGGGCAGGGAAGATGACTGTGAACTTATATTGTTATAAAAACACATTCTGCATAATATTAGACTACACAAAAGCCATATAGCTCATTGTCCTAAATTTCTGAGCATACAAAATGAAAATGAGTTTGTACAAACACTTTGAAGAAATAGCTAACCAAGTCTCTGGTAAGATTTTGTTTGAGGTTCAGAACTAGAGTGAGAAACTGGCAGATACTGGGAGATTCTGACTCTTCATAATAAACCAACAATTTTGAATTTTACTTCAGACATAAGATAGCAATAATGTTATTAATATTAAAAAAAAAGAAGTAATGTTAGTGTTATCTAGTGATAGCTTTAGAATCTGAAAGACATTGGCATAGTAGATTTATGCATAAAACAGAAACTAGCAAAGGTAACAACCAGTAAATAAAAAAAATGCAGTAGAGCCCTGGAAAGAGAACTTCTAATTACAGTAAACATATAGCCAACTGTGATTTTATCAGGGTATGCACCCAGTTAGTCTTTCAGCAAGGTAAATAAATCTGGGCAGAGAACCACGCTAATACAGTGACCCTGCTCCTAATTACAGAAATGCCTCATTCAGTGATAGTGCATGCCTCTGTACCACACTAATGGGCTCGTTGAGTCAACAGAGTGATAAGAAAAATGGTTACTAGAGAAAAAAGAAAACAGATTCTTCAGATATTGTTGTAACATAATTAAATAAAAAATAGTATTTTCTGCTGTTTCAAAACAACAAAAAAAAAGAAGGTTAAAGGGCAGTGTATATTTGAAATGCTGCCCTATCTCTTACAGTCTGTTCTAACAGCAATACCGACAGATGTACAGTTTATTCAACAAGCAAAGCAAACATTTTGACTGTGGACTTGACTACACAAAGAAGTAATGTTGCCAGTATCAAAAGAATACGGTGCTGCTCTTATATCTTCTGTTTTCAAAGTAACAAACAGGGCAGGTTTCCAACCTCCAACTCTCCAACCTTACACTGATATCACTTAAAAAAAAAATGTGATCTTCATTGACAGCAGGCTTAGACTGTCAACCTGTGTTCAGTGCAGTGTCATTAGAATAGTTCTATTTTATACTTCTCCTGTAATTTTAGTCTTTTTGGTATAAAATGCATTATTTCATCAATGACTGGTCATGTAATAGCATAGCCAGAAGCAAAATTTGATGGAATTGGAACAGTAGCTGGAAAACGGGAGTTCTGTATTGCAAACTGATGTAGGATATAACCCTCTCTTATCCTGAACAGTCAGAATATACTACCCATCCTAAAAATTATGTTAAGAATGTACATGATGATCAACAAACAGAAGTTTTCCACTGTGGCTCATTTTGCTTAGCAAAAGTAATGTTTTATAGCATTGCAGTTTTATGTGTGTTCTTGCTCTATTTTGCTCCTAGCAAGTTCTTTAGGTGAAGCAGAGAATATCAGTATCCTATTGTGTAAACCATATTGATAGAAGAAAAATGGGCAGATGATCTTGTGGTTACCTTTCTGCAATCAGTGATGGGAAGTTCCTGTCACTGCAGTACATTTCTTGTATGACAATGGATCAGTTGCTTGAAATCAAGCCTTCCATGGTGTCCTGAACAGTGTTCAGAGTGAAGCCAAGCTTCTTCCAAAACTTTTATTTTATCACCAGACAAGAGACAGATTTTCAGAGCAGTTTGGAAGCCAGAGAGACAGATTTTTATGAAGCAACCTAACAAACACTGGTGATGAAATACTGTGCTGGTCCTTTTAAAGTCAGGTTATTTTAAATAACTATGTCCAAATTCACTCTTTTGTCTCATTTCTTCACCTCCGAAATGAGGACAATATTAATGTACCTGGATACAGTTTGAAACGTGCAACCACAGAGTGATCTGACTTTGAAAAACACTAAGATGTTCCAGGACAGTTAAAAACTATGTGGAGAACAAATTAAAAATAATAAAGATAACAGAACCTTTTCTTCGTATTTTTTTTCAAATATCTCCTTATTCTTACTTTTGCTTTACAGAAAACCTCCAGATTAGCTGCTTTTATTATTTTTTCTTTTGTGAGAGGCTGCAGCAGAAAGAGGTTTTAACTGCGTTTTGTCCCATATTCTCACATATTTGTATAATACCTATCTTACATTGTTTACTCTTGATTGCATTATATACTGCAATATTGCTATTTTAGTCTTCCCAAGCAGTATATTCTGAAGAATATAAATTAGACTTGTATCCTTCTTGCCCTAATTGCAAGCTCCTGGGATCTTTCTGTGAATGAGATACTGTAATCTAAGACTGGTTTCAGAAAGCAAAATGTTAACTGCAGCATGAAACCCACCATGGGTGCTGTGGAACTATTTCCCGGTTCCTTGTAAAATCTTCAAATGAGGTGAATATGATAATGTTTTCTTTCTGATTTATATCAAAGAATAAATTCTTTCTCATTTAGAGAATAAAAAGGTGTAGTAAAAGTTTTTAGAATATATCTTTCATGACAATTATAGCTAAGCACACACCTGAAAGATACAAGCAGAATTGTCCAGAGGATAGCCATCAACCAAATGTTTGCAGAGTTTATTTTTAAAGATGAATCTGGGGATTAGTCACTTAATAACAACATTTTATGGTAGCCTATGCTGTTTAATTATTTGGTATTGAAAACTAAGCTTTCAGATATATTTTACCCGAATTTGCTCTCAGTGCTTCCCCTCTCTATATCTGTTGGCGGTAAATAATATGGTCTATTGCAAGGCCATTACTATCATTCTCTGAATTGGTGGATATTTTTAGTCATGTTTAAAATACTAAGAGCTGTTGGCTACTTCCAAGATAAGCAAACATAGAATGCTGTCACTGTAGGGTTTGTATTGTCTGTTGTTGCTTAGAAAACCATCACAAGTCATGTACTGATTGACGGGGCCTCACTGCTACTTTTGACAGCTATCTGGAGGGTTTTTGTGTAGTTTTGATTACTTGCATAAAAAAGGAAAAAACAATGGAGATTCATTATTCAAACCCTTCTGCACTACATAACCTTTGGGCTTTTCAGGAAAACTCATTCGTAATGCTATGAAATCTTTTCTACACTTATACAAACCGAACAAGCTACAGAACAGCGAACAAATAGCTACTCTAGAAACAGTACTACTGATACGAGAAAAGGGGGTAAATACAGTAGTAATAAGAGCATGATCATAGGCACTGGTCCAAAAATTGGAAAAGATTAGCCTGCTCAGTTTTGTGCTTACCATAGCTTCCAATTTAAAATCATGTTTAGCCTAGAGCAGTTGAAGCTATTGCTTACTCAAGAGTTATGCCTGTATAGAATATTTCCCTTTGTCTTGTAGGGAAGACACTGTGGTGTTCAAAAATAAAACCTAACACTCAGCAGCTTTCTTGGCCATGAGACCTATCCACTCACAACTGGCAGCACAAATTGCCAGAGGCATATGCTGTTCGTATTTGGAGTGACAGAAAACATATCCCATTCTCTCTTCAGTATTTCCCCATGGAGCCCAGTTCTACCCACCAGAGCTCCTGTAGAAGAAGAAAGTTTCCCTATGGAAGAATATAATCTTAAACAATGGTGTGCAAGTGATGTTGCACTGATTTGAATGCTGTTAGTACAGTTTATTGTAACTGGAGGCAGATTGTGTACCAGCAAACAGAACATAGTGAAATGGACCTAGAGCTTAAATTTCAAGCTCATACATAGGAAAGCAACAGTAACAACTGTTTCTTTTTCTAGTACATAAGATGGAATTGAAAAAGTGAGCTGTAAACCGGTAATTCTGTGTGAGGCATAGAACTACTGTACTGGAGTGATAAATTGTGAATGAGCCAAATCTCTACTTTGATAGACCAATAGAACAACAGAACTTAGATAGACTTTAGAAATTACAAAGAAATTTGTTCATAAAACAGAGTCGTTCACAAAACAGAGTCCTCCACATCCCACTAGCATTTCACTGATCTTGACATGCTGATAAAAGCTTTTCTTAGGAGTACCTTAAAACAGACATTCCGACAAGCCTTAATCCACATTGAGAATGTATGGAAACCACATGGAAGCAGTTGGCATCCAGATATCCTAGTCCCAAAGAGACATAAAATGCCTGGCTGCAATTAGCTAACTTCAAATCTTACTAACTAAGCTTGAATATATCTGCAAAGTTAAAGAGATCTGAAAAAAAATGCCTTCTGATCTATTTAGCAAAAATGCATTGCAGTGCAAAAATGCATTGCAGTACAAAAATAGAACTAGAGACAGTAGAAAACAATAATATAAAGTACTGCCCTTCAAGGGTCCCAAGAATCACCACTATTTATTTTCTTGTATTATCTGAACACCAAACCTTTCAGTGCTCCGTGTATCTGAAAAATTAATTATCACTCCGAATTTTGGTCTATACACTGACAGGAAAATGCAAAGCTGTTCTGTCCATAAAGAAAAAGTCTTTATGGCTCTTTTTTTAGTGAAATCAGAAGTATCAGGGTTTTCTCAGGATACATCATCTCATGAGATTCTCAATTCAACCTTGAGTACTTAATAGGCGCTGATAGATGTAGTTAGGTTACTTACTGAGTTTACGATCTAAATCAAGCATCCTTACATCAGAAAACTAGTAATACACTCTCTACTTACAGGCTTTATATCTTCCTGTTAGGCAACTTCTTTTTAGTCTTTATCTCCCTTCCTGTGATTTCAGAGACAATGGGAACCAACAGGCTATGAGATCGATAAGTTAATGCATGATTAATACAAGTTAGTGCAAGTATTTATGTGTCATAAGAAATGGCAGAGACTTTTAAGTCGACAGAAGCTATTAAACTGATCTTTTTAATGGTTCTATTTTATATCAGGTTTTTCTGCCTCTCATAACTAATTCTACCAACGAACTTCCTTGAGAGTATTCTTACTTTCATAATGTCATATGTGTCACAGAGTGACCCTTAAAGTAATGCAATGATGACCAAGACTGCCTTGCAGAGAGTTTGCAGAATTTCACATTTCTCATTATTTTTCTGACACATTCATAAAACTTTCTCTGGCCATCAATGGTAGTCATTTCTAAGCTACTAGTTTTAAAAGATCTTTCTCATTTCTGCAAAACTTGCTGAAATCAAGGTAAAAGAGAGTTAGTGATTTCAGTGATTTTTATCAGTAAGACGAAGGAAATAAAAAGTTTTGTTCAAGATGGATTACCAAAAAGCCTTTGCCATCTTGGGACAACAGGTGCTTTTGTCTTGAAGCTGTATTTGAGTTGCACGTGAGATGTTTATATTTATTAAATGTTATGCTATGGATATGAATGTTATTTATTTTGTTGGATGCAGTGCTCTAACTTAGATTTCACATATGTGCATAGATAGGACAAGAAAGGAAAAGACAATAGAATATATGTATTAACATTAATTACCAATAGCTTGCTATTCTTCTCATTGTTATAAGTTCAGCACCACACAAGCTGACTTTGCACACCAGAGTCTCTGTTTCTCCAGTGAACCTGTAACATGACTTGAAATGCCAGCAAAAACAGTTTGTGGAGAACTAGATAACGTGCATGTGTATAGTCACTAGGTGAAAAGTGTATATATTTAGAGGAGGGTCTTGGAAGGACTATATCTAACTAAACAGCTGATGATTCTAGAGTAATCTCCACAGCCTTTTTGGTGGTACTTGATCAGATAAAGGCAAAACCTCAGAATCACAAAATGGCTAAGGTTAGAAGGCAGCATACAAGATCATCAATCCAAGTCTTATGCTCGAGCATGGTCAGCAAGAGTAGGTTGCTCAGGACAATGCCCAGCTGGGTTTGGAATATCTCCAAAGACGTAGGAAACTGCACAGCCTCTCTGGGCAACCTGTTCCTGTGCTTGATTGCACTCCCAGAAAGTTTTTTCTTCTGTTCAGATGGAGTATAACGTGTTTCAATTTGTCTGTTGCATCTTGCATAATCACGGGGCACCAATGAGAAGAGTCTGGCTAACTTTCCACCTGTCAGTTATTTGATAAGACCCCCCCGAGCCTTTTCTTCAGGCTAAGTGGTCTCAACTTTCTCAGCCTCTCCTTGCATATCATATGCTTCAATCCTTAACTGTCTTTGTGGCCCTTCTCTGGCCACACTCCAGTATGCCTATGTCTTTCTTGTATTCAGAAGCTGAGAAGTGGATGAGATATTCCATCATGCCTAAAGGTTTCTAAATTCTTTTATGAAAACAATGTTTGTCCTGATATTTTGGTCTAATGCAAAAATCAATGGTTTTCCATGCATCATGTGTAAACTCACAAGTTGAGATAGTATAGGAGACACATTAATTTTTATTAGTTCATTTGATACTTAATTCCTTTTCTAATTCTTTCCCATCTCTCATTCTTAGAGGCAACAGTGGCTTCCCAATAGTAACTTCAGTAGTAAGATAAGTTAATCTCCTCTTAAAAAGACAAGAGTGCAAGGAACCAAAAGGCTTACTAAGTCTCAACAAATACACCTGCAATTGTAGTAGTAAATTTGGTTTATCAGGATGACCTGGAAAAGAGTCAGGCTTTTGTTTATTAGTCCTCAGAATATTAACATTTAAATCTGGGAAGAGAGCTGGGGTTTGGTTGGGGTTTTTGTTGGGAAGGAAGGCTATGGTTAGTGAGACCTTCCTGGAAAGGGCAGTGTGTATGGGAATGAGCTTTGGTTCTCTTGCAGAGAATCAGCAAGTCTGGGAAGAATTCAGGCTGAAGATGAAAACTCAGATCTGCATGAGGTTAAAATTCTGTGAGTTAATAGCAATTTCTTTGGATTCCTAACATTGGAAAATCCATTGGCAAGTGGTTTCGGGGAGAGGGCCCAGCAGATCATAAAAGATTTCAAGGGAAAAGCAAATTCAGAATAGGGGAAAAGTCTATATTTAATGTTAAGGTTTGACAATGTTTATGATTTTTTTTTTTTAGTTTTACTGTGGAGAAAATCCTGAATGCTGTTGCTTGAGATAGCATCCACAAACCTCTTAGAGAAGGATGAATCCTAAGAAAAGGCAGGTTAATTGAAAAGCCGATAGATCTTTGGACCAGTGCTATCATTGCTATATTCTTCATAATCAAACAGTTCTTTATTATCTGACCCTATGAACACCTCGTTGCACAATGGTCTCCTACATATCAAATGTGTAATCAAAACACTATATGCCATGAATTAAATAGACCTGCACATGGTCAGCCATCTGAATTGTCTGCCTATTCAATTAAATATTTGCTTCTCTTAAACCCTAACATTTGTGAGGGGGTTTGTATGTCTACCTCTTAGATTATGCTCTGTTTAATTTTTTTGTGATGATATGGGCTTTCTCATATGAGAAAGTTAGGAGAATATACTGTAATATATCCTTCTAATGATTGTGTGATATGTATATAGAAGAGTTTGGGGAAGAATGTTTTTTTCCTTAACCAGCCTTTGTGTGCCAATTCCCCTGGCTCACATTCTGGGACTCCCTTTATTGGAATCCGATCTTCCTTTTTATAGAAACTTCAAAGACTTGTGCTTTCTGTTATTCAGAAGAGGAGCTTGACGATATTCTTAGGTCAAACCTGTGTTAAATCTTTGCCAGGAGAATTTCAGGTTAAGCTTTTGCTTACATAATTAAACGTTGGCAGAAGGCCTAGTGTAGCTCTTCCTGCAGGAGCTGAAAAGTTCTTTGCTGTGATAACTTTTGTTTACTTGTGACACTGGTTAGAACTACTTTCAGAGAAACACACTTTGTGAGGACATAGATTATATGCACTTCAGGATCTAAAGATATAATTGTAGATGACTTCTGCTATGGAGCAGGATCCTCCAGTACAGTAGCTGAGGTGGAGAAGACAACACTGCACAAGCAGGAGCATCAAAACCTGCATCAAAACTACTGCTGTAACATCAAAGATGAATTCACTTCAGTAAATCCACTGTGATTCAGTGACTGTTTAAAACCTGAAGGCTGAGATACTTACCATTAGCTCTGTTGGTGATATATCAGCATATATATGGTGGAAAGGACCCAAAGGACTTGTAGATTATTTCTCAATCAGGCAAGCAAAATCTGATTTTTACCAATGCTATCATAAGCTGTTATAATTTCCTAAATTTTGTTTTCCGGGTTTTGATCAACTTCATTATTTGATCATAGGTTTTAAATTTTGATACTTTTGAAGTTACATGGAAATATGAAAACAAACTTGTTAGTAAACTTTCTTTTCTTACAAATGCTGATTGTAAAATAGTGGAGTTTTTTATGTTGTGTGATTTAGTCCTGAGAACCTGTGGCTTAGACTGACCTTATGCAACTTTTACTAAAGCCAGAGAAAGGCCTTGGAAGTATGGAAGCTGTTGAAAAGCAAAGTAATTTATTACAAAAACAGTTGGGTCCAGTAAGCTGGAAAGGTCAAGCTGACAAAAATCTAGAGTCTGAAGAGCTGCTACAATGCAAGAAGGCATTACCAGGAGGAAAACAAAAATCCAATGAAAGTATTCTTGGGAAAAGTATGGTTTGGTTAGTGAAGAAAAGAATGCAGTTGTCCTGCGACATTCTTATTTCATAAAGCTCCCTGTGGAGGGTCTTTATCTTTAGAGTTGGAGCTGGAAAGCTGTTTATGCTTCTGAAAGAAAATGTGGAGGAAAGCTTCAAGCAAAATGAAGCAAGAGAAACCCATTGCATAACAAATAATAACAATAGTTAAGATATTCACTAGCATAGAATACCATATTCAATATTTTATTCTAGGCTAGGCATGGCAGATATTGGAACCTTTGATTAGCCTTCTATAAAGTAAGCATCTTTCCTAATGTGGGAAGAGGCAACTAGAAAGGAGTGGAACTTGAAAATAGTCCCTGTTAGATCCCTACAGGATCTAGTGGCCAAAAATAGTCCTTGTCAGATAATTCTCAGATGCTTCGGTGAAGATCTGGATTCTTCTGATTAATTTTTTTATTTTACTCATGTAAATTAGGAGTTAATTCTGGAGGAATCAGTGGGATTATACAAATCAAGGAGAAAAAGAGCTTCAAAATATGTTCTTGTAGGTTTAAGATTGTAGGAGAGCAAGAAGTTAGTTTTTATAGATGGTTACTGTTTGTTTCCACTGTAGTAACTTTGCAAACAAATTTCAGTTTCAATAGAAAACTTTCCTTGTTTGTGAATGGATTTTGTGGTTTTGAGTTTAATCTTAGTCAATGTATATTAGATTTTAACTTTTGCATTTCACTCAAAGTTCACCACAACTAACTTTCTGTTCAGTAAAACAAAGCCACATATTTCCTGATAGTTATAGGAGTTAAAAACTGGACTCCATTCTGTATTTCTGAAGCCAACGGCCTTAAGATATAAGTTTTCTAAAATATACCACGGATTGTTGCTTAACTGAAGTGTGGAGCATCATGGGAATTCTCTTAAGAGGGGTGTACATTGGCTAGGGGAACTGAAGTGTATTATATGACAGCATCAAGTTCAAAATGACACTATACATTGGACTTCCTGCAATGTTGGTCAAAACATTCCTTTTTATGATGGAAAATAACTTGTCAGAAATAGAGTAAGAAACTGTGCTCATGTCATTAGCATTTGTACTTGAAACCCTCAGTGGAACACTTCAGCCTTCTATACTAATATGACTGTCAAGAGAATCGCCTTTCACAATACTTACCTACTTTTTGTTGAGGTTTTCTGCTTGATTGAAAAAAAATTCCCATTTCCCATGTCTTTATAGGCCAACGATAAAACCGGTAGGTAGAATAGGGTGGAAAATCACTCCATTTTTTAAGCATACAAGGATGTAAGAATATATGGTTTCACTGGAACAATACTATTGCTTTATTATCATGTAAGGAAAATTATATGCTCAAGTGCTTCCAGTATGTGTTTGCATTTGAAATCTGAACAAGTTACCCTGCTAGTTAAGAAAATGAACCAGAAAGTCTAAGATAATGACATAAATCAGGAAAATACATATGAAACTAGGCAGTGCATCCTCCTCGGTTATTTAAACACAAAGGCTTGTCCTTGCCTTTGCAGTAATGCTAACAATCTAGTCAAATATTTGAGTCAAATACATCAAATCTTGCTGAAACAAACTACGATTTGTGGATTGAACTCTACATTTGACCTTTCCTAGCCTGCCTATGTACTCATTTACATAAGCATCTGAACAGCATTTCATTATATCAAACTGTCTCACAGATAGTGACTTTTCTGCCTAGGAAACATGTTCATGTTCTTATTCAGTTTTATTTTAAGAAATGTTCCAGGCGGATAAGTGGTATCATAGACTTTAATCACAAAATACTGTGCTTTTATTGGATGAAAATGCTGATGCATGTCTTTAATGTGCTGAAATTTAGGCTTTTTAGTTGGAGTATGTTCTATAATCTTACATATACAACTGCAATAAATTATTTAGCTAGCAGTAGTTGTTTTCCATGCCTTCTGTGTCTCATTAAAATGATATTTGCTCCTTCCAAGATCAATCGAAGCTGTGCTAAAGATAAAATAAATTGCTGTAGCTTATTCTGCAACATTCAGTTTTGTGATACATCTCAATTCTAGACAAACTAGAGATCTTGAATATGCTAGAAATCAAGGTTTTCTCAGGCACATATCACGAAGACATGAGATGTGAACTGGCTCTACCTCAGTCTATAAGTGAAATCAAATTACAACCAATTTAAAGCTATCAGCATATATTCTCATTTTTCTCCTGACAAAGTGTTTAAAATGAAAATATTTTCTTCATTTCAAAACATGGACAAAACTGCCCTTTTTAAAAAAAATAATCTATCCAAGTTTGTGTTAATGGCTGGAGAAAAGGGAAGGGAAAGAAAGGAAAGAAAGAAGGAAATTATATCAATTTTGAAAAAAAAGTCAGTGTTGTTTTGCAATATTTTAGATCTTACTTTCCTTTAGTAAAGTAGTGATCCTCCCCCCAGCGACCATCAGAGGTGTGGAATAGATCTGTCCAGTATTGCATGGACAGACATAGTTTTTCTACATTAAAAAGATTAAGTGATGCCAAAGTGTTATGCACACAAGATTATCAGATCTCCTTTTGTCATATAATTTTAAGGTTTGGGGGAGTTCATGATCCTCATTGATCTTTTGTCCTCTTTCTGAGACAAGCTACAAATTCTTAACACAGACAACAATGCAGTTGTTTTTTTTCTTGGGGATTGCTGTCCACTGGATAATTAAGTCACATTAACAAGCTGAATGATCCAGACTGCTAAACAAGCACAGCTTTTCATCACCAGCTTCCTGAAAGCCATTTGAACTAATGACTAATCTTTGAGCCAACCTCCTCTCTGCCCCATGACACTCACATAATCCCACTTGAAACTCATTTCTGGTCCATTCCCAAAAGTAGCTAAAATTACACCGCCACAGCTGTCTTCTGTTTTGCTTTTTTTTTTTTTTTTGCCTTTCAGAATGTCATGTACCTTGACCTTAGCTTCCCTTTTACAAATCCCTCTCTCTAACATAGCCCTGTTAAAATGGATTAAGGATGCCTTTATATCTCTGTAATAACTAATACACTGTGCAGTGAAAGTGATATTTTGGCATATATTACTAAAATAGCGAAATATGTTATCTATGAAAATGTATTACTTAAACTAAATACATGCCTTCTTTTTGGCTTCCAAGTAACATATTTACATCTCTCTGTGCTACCTCTTACAGACACTATATTTTTAGAACTGTTTTCAATAGAGCAAACGTACATACCATAAAAATATCATGCAGGCATAGAATTGCATTCTTGCTTTATTTGATAAGAACATATAGTCATGAAGTCTGTTTTGTATTTAAAGCATGATGTCACACATTACTGAAACTTAAATTTTAAGAAAAATGTACCGGTCTGCATTGAATGTCAAGGGTTATCTAACTTTGGAGACAGCTTTTTCATAAAGCACAAGTTTTAAACATTCCACTCCTCAGATAACCAGCCTCATGATAAGGAAACCCAAGTAAAATTTGCTGGAGAATAAGAATTAATTTCTGCTTCAAATTGGGTCATCTCTTCATCATTTGAAAGGACTGAAGTTGTGTAACAAAAAGGAAAATGATAACTGTTAGTACCTGGAGCAAAGAGAAATCAGAGCAACTATGAATTGGTTGCTACTCCTCCCCCCCAGACCCTGGCTGTGTTGCTTAGTGCTCACAATACAGTTTCTGTCTAAATAGATAGGCAAAGTTTCAAAAGATGATATGCTTTGGTATTCAGAAATGCCTGGCAATTTCTATTGAATTTCATATTTAACAAAGATTTCATAAGATAAGAACAGCTTTCTTGTTTCCCATGTATAGGTTCTCCCTTATAGGATTTTACAGTTTATATAGATTATGTTTTTTTAAGGGCATATTTCATTAATCTTGATTCTTCCTGGTACATGTTTCTATTATATTTCCAACATCCAGTGTATTTCCTCACTTTTCCTCTTCACTATAAACTGCTTTTCTAGGCTCTCATGCTCTAGGATGTTCTATTTCCATCACCTTATTCCAACAGTACGCATAGCTAGAACAGGAATCCTTTGGCATCTGCCAGACCACAGAATAACAGCTTTAGGTAAGTTGGAATATCCATTACTTGAGAAATCTAAAACAAGATGAAGCAAACAAACAACATGTGTACGGAGCAACACCTATATCAGCAAGGTCTACACTTCAGAACTTTGAAAATCCTTTCAAACTGTGACTCTTCTTGGTTAATTATGGAGTGACTGACTTAGCCACTGGAGCAGGGTTGTAGCAAAGTGGAAGATTTAATTTTTCTGTTATATCTCTCTTGTTTTTTTTTCTGGGTATGAAACTAGACAATAAGCCTAGGTATTTTTCAAAACAGCTTTGAGGTTTTGCTCAATATATCTCTGTTGTTAGATGTCACTTGTTGTTTGTCTGCCAGCAAAGACTGAAATACAAAATGTTTAGCTCATCTGTATTGTACAGGGCATGAAATAAAGCAGCTTATAATGGGACAAAAATTACAACTTAATCCTCAGCTAAAAATCACTAGTTGTATTTTTCAGTAAGCGCCTGACTGTATTCTGAGGAGTTTTTGTGGTGGCTTCTCCTCTCCAGTTGATTTAACTGACATTTGCAAAAAAAGTGGGTCTGTTCCTGTACCTGTAAAAGTCAACAAGAGATATGTCACTCTCATTGAAGTGAGTACATGCAAGCTAAGGTGTAGGAGAAAAAAAATATGTGAACTCTTTGTTATATTTGTAACGCTAGAATATTCATTTTATCATCTCCTATGACTAATGAGAGAAATATACTTGAAATTTAGGCCTTCTTACTGGGTAGCTGTACCTTCATGTTTGTTTTTGTACTGGCCTCTTGTTCCTAATAGAGGACAATGTGGATAGCTAAGTAGAAAATGCCCATGTAGTCACTCTTTCCTCAGCTGCACACCCATACCTAGCTGTAGACTTCTGTGTTTGTCTGTAGTGTAGTGACTACTTTTGAATTGTCAAATTGTCAATTGTCTTCAAGAACCAGATTTTTATTGATCAGAAACTCAAGGCTGGAAGTGGTATCCTTCTGATTAATGACACTTCTTTGATAAATCTTTCTAAATTATTATATTTTTTTAATTAAGTACTTGTTCATTTACTAAATCTGCTCCAACGTTTTCTAGTATTTTTTAATAATATGTTTTAGAGATAGGGCAAGCTGCTTGAAGGCTACTATTTGCAGGTATGAATTCAAGTTCCAAATATCTGGGTGGCTTAGTTTTGATATTGTACCTCTGCGTTTGAATATTTTCAATTATTCACCAAAAGGTTTCTTTGTAGCAATGCTTCAAGAATCAGAGAATCATAGAATTGTAAGGTTGGAAGAGACCTCTGAGATCATCAAGTCCAACCGTGCCTGTCTCCCTACTAAACCATATCCCTAAGAAACGCTTCTACCTGTCTTTTAAACACCTCCAGGGATGGAGACTCCACCACCTCCCTGGGCCATCTGTTCCAATCCCTGACCACTCTCTCAGTGAAGAAATTCTTCCTAATGTCCAGTCTAAAGCTGCCCTGGCGCAATTTGCAGCCGTTCCCTCTCGTCCTGTTGCTTGTCACTTGTGAGAAGAGAGTAGCAGCCACCCCATCACAACCTCCTTTCAGGTAGTTATAAACAGTGATGAGGTCTCACCTCAGCCTCCTCTTCTCTAAGCTAAACAACCCCAATTCCCTCAGCCACTCCTCGTAGCGCTTATTCCACAGCCCCCTCACCAGCCTCGTTGCCCTTCTTTGCACACGCTCCAGCACCTCAATGTCCTTCTTGTAGTGAGTGGTCCAAAACTGAACACAGTACTCGAGGTGTGGCCTCACAAGTGTTGAGTACAGGGCCACTATCACCTCTCTGGTCCTGCTTGTCACACTGTTTCTGATACAGGCCAAGATGCCATTGGCTTTCTGAGGAATTCCCATATTTGTCTCAAAGGCAGAATATTTATGCAATGATTCATGAGGTCTTCATTCATCAGTGTTCACTATTGGTTATTCATTACTTGCCTATTTTCAAAGTTACAGCCATTAAAACTTGCAGCTAAAAGCTATGCCATGAGACTGATGAAACCAATCACTTTCATCAAGACCATATAACAAATAAACAATGAAAACCAACTAAAAAGCATGAATAACCAAGAAGCATTTAAAGACAAAAAAAAAAATACACATAGAAAAATGCTTAAAATCTGTCTAATTTAGTTATCATTGGGAGTATGATTTTTCTAGAACACACATGTATTTTCTTAGAAAGTAAAGTATGTTTGTATTCTATTTGTAAACTTGGAAGTGCATACATAAATGTTTAAATACAGAGGAAGCACTACTAAATCTCAGTAACTTTGATTAATGTCCAGTTGTGTGGAAACTCAGCTAAGCCGTCATTTGATCCTAAACTTATACTGGCATCCAAGGGCTGAAGAAAGTGAAAAAAAGGGCCTGGACTAATTAGGGTAGATCCTGTCCACATGCAGCTTTCTGAACTGCAACAGAATGTTAGAATTCAGACAACTTCAAGGTCATTGAAAACGACAGTAATTACGGAGCAAAATTTTGGTTATATGTGTAACATTGTATGCATAATCTAGCCAGATCAGAATTGAAAATGCCTTATAGTTAATAATATATGATTAATCTCTCCAACTTTATACGTGAACAGTTTGAATAGCTCACTTCCAATTTTCAGATGATACCAGGTTAGTAGATCCTGCAGGATGCCAGGATTAGAATTTAAAATTATCCCGGTAAAATTAGATAAAATGGTCTGACAAAACAGAGTGTGGCTCAGTGGGGACAAACACAGAAGTCTATACCTAGGTATGGATGTGCAGCTGAGGAGAGTGACTACAGAGCAGTGCAGGAGTATCACTGTAAAACACATGCAGATTTGCCTGCTCTTTATAAGGTTTTCAGGGTTTCTCTTGCAATGCTATGGGTCTGCTGTGCAAAACACTGTTCAAATTCAGATACTTCCAAGAAATGTGTGGATCGGTTGAAGACAGTCTACATGAGAGAGGTTAAAGGTAATTAGGGGTAGTGAAGCATGGCTTCAGAAGAAATAGCATACTGAGTTTCTTAATCTAAAGGACTAATAGAGAACCAAATTGTTTATGTATGTGAACTATGATGGAACAAAGGACAAGAATAAACCACTCTGTATGTCCAAAAAGACAAGAATTGATACCTAGGATCTGCAGCTTAGAAGATTTAGCTTAGATGTTTTGGGAAAAGCTTTTAAAGCTGAAGATAATTAAGTGAGGGAAAGACTGCAGAAGCAACTTATAAAATCAGTACTTTCCCCTCAAATACATTCTGTTGTATTTATTCATATTTAAAAGGCAAGTGGAGATGATAATGAAAATAAAACATAAATACAGAAAACTAACATCTATTTAGAATCAAAGAAAGTAAATAAGATGACTTGGAAAAAAGCCACAATCTTGGAAATGCAGCCTGAGGCCACTTTAAAATGGGGTTTAGAGCTTGCTGTGTAAGTTCTCAGAAACGTCTGTACTCTGTACATAAAGAATTGAAACCTAGAATAAAGACTATTGACTGCCACAAACTGATGGGGAGTTCAGATGGCATCTGCTGTAATGGGTAAGATTTTAACTCGAGCTCAGGGATATGTCTGGGTTGAGAATGAGAAGAGGAAGAAATCTGTCAATGATCCAGGATTGTGATCTCTGATGGAAATCCTTAGGACACTGACTACACATGGGTTCAGATAGTCGCAGACAGACTAGTATTCCTACAAGCATTTGAGTGTCAGCATAAAGAGATCATATTTTCCAAGAGTTATTCAGGTTCTGTTTGACTTCTGTATTATGAGAATATTTGTATTATATAAAATAGTCTGTATTAATTATTTCATTTCCCCCCCTGTGTAAACTGAGGGGTTTTTTTAAGTCAGGTAAGTTAAAAGGTTTTGATAAGCAGAGACATATTAAATTCAAGATTTAAAGTTCCCTTGAGGTATTATTTAAAAACCTGATATTATTTTTCAATACAATGTGAAAAAAAATCAGTGTGAAGAAGAAAATATTTGAGATTTAAATAATGTATGGATCACAACAACTCATAATGAGGCAAGCAGCTGATTTTCCCTTTATTTTGAAGTCCTTCCCAAAGTAACGGTAACAGCAGTATGACCTGAGTACGCAGATAATAAACACAAATGAAAAAGTGGATTTATCACCCAGCTAAACTATTAACAAAGCATTTTCTTTTGCCTTTTTAATTGTAGAAAGAAAAGAATCAATGCACATCTAAATATTAATCCTGTAAAGAGCGGATGAGTAGACTTAGCTCTTTTTTCTCTACCTTCCAAGAACACTAAGGCTGAATCTTCCTGTCATGGATGCCAACTTGGTCTCATAAATGTTCAAAACAGAAGGTCCATTTTCTCTTCAGATGTCTTGAAAGAATACAAAAACACCAAACTAGTGAGTCCACTGAGTGTAAGGAAAAGGCAGACAAACTCTTTGTCTCTGTAGGTCCATGGATCTTAAAGTAAAATTGCAGAGGAACACAGTCTCAGAGAAAAGAGTGAAGTTAGTCTCTGTGATATTAGCTGATGCATGTATTTTTCTGCTAGGGGCTGCACAAGACCTCTAAAGTGCATTTCAGCTAAGAAACTGGAGCTTTAAATTCCAGAACAGCTTAGCTGTTACTCCATTGGTAAAAACAAGGGTAAGAGCATACTGACTTGAAAACAGCTTCTGATATGAAGGATATAGCACATGGCTATCTGTTCAAAATGGATTATGTATGTGGTGTGAACCTATTATCAACCAAATCTCCCTGTCTATAGGTAGCATTAAATAAGTTTTTAAGGAACTTTCACTGGCAATCTAGCAAATATCTCTATTTTGTTGTTTTTGAAGAGAAATTAATGTAAGTATTTGAACAAGTGAGAAATAGTAATTTGTTTCATTAAGAGGCAACTTCAGTTAATTATGATAGAACACACAAATGAATAATTTGAGGTATTGATAGATATAGAGGTTTGGGAGAGGCCAAATATGCCAACATTTATATGTAAGAAGACAATCTAGGGGGTATCCACTACCTCAAATAAAGGTGAGCTCATAACACTCTTTATAGTGGTCACTCCATAGGTAACTACAGTTTGGCTTTAAGAACTAGATTAGTGTCCTGTAGAATACGAGTATGTCTTCTTCCTGCTCTTCCGTGCATTTTGTTCCAAGTCTGGCATACTATTGTGTTCTTTCAGGTACAAGTCAAGGAATAGTGACCAGTTGGCTAAAGTCTACCATTTTCTATTCCTGTGCAGGCTAGCAGAACTGAAGGGTCATGTGAGAAATATACATATATTGCTGAGATTGGAAAGAACAATTTACTTCTCTTTAATGCAGCCAAATATTTTTCCTATGGAGTAACGGTCGTTCATACTTATATACATAAACTATATGTTAAAAGCACTGTCCAGTTTTAAATTATGGAATATAGCTCCCTCGTCTGTCCTGCTCAGTGCATTAAAATGTCAAAGGCCAAATAAGTTTATGACCCGTGGTGTATCTTCAAGGTTTTGTCTGCTTGAAGATCTATTTCTAATGTACAGCAGTAGAACAATTTAATTTCTGTGATGCTTTCTGGGTATTCTAAAATTTTCTGCAAGATATTTTTAATGATAGGGTTAAAGGTGATCATCAGAGAGAAATCAGACTGAGGTTAAAAAAAACAAGAAACTTGGAAAACATAGTACTTTACTTGTTCAGTTTTGTATACTTCCTTCTGATTGCATCTTCTTTGTGTTATCTCCTTATTTGCTTCTGAGTGCTACCTGCTGAACTGGTGGAGCCTGGCAGCTTTGACTCTTCATTGAGGAGTTCCAATACAAACAGCTGCAGTACAGAGTTGAATGTCAATGTCCTTGGTCCTTGTCCCTCACTATTAATCCACAATGCCCATTTCATTGTTTGGAATGTTATTGCTGTGTGAGGAACTGGCTGACAGGCTGTACCCAGAGGGTGGTGGCAAATAGTTCTTTCTCAAACTGGCAAAGAGTCACAAGTGAAGTCCCCCAGGGATCAATATTGGGCCCGATGTTTAATATCTTCCTAAGTGACCTGGATTGTGGGATCAAGAGCACTCTGATGAATTTTTCAGATGACCAAGTTGAGTGGGGAGGTTGGCACTCCAGAGAGAAGAGCTACCTTCTAGGAAGGCCTGGACAGGCTGGAAGAGTGGGCTAGCAGGAACCTTGTGAAGTTCAGTGGAGATAAGTGTAAGGTCTTGAACCTGGTAATATGTAACCCTGCAGTGCAGCTAATACTGGGCTCCACCTGGCTGGAGAGCAGCTTTGTGGAGAAGGACCTGAAGTCATTATCCCACTCTACTCAGCACTTGTCAGACTGCACCCGGAGTAACTGTGTTCAGTTTTGGTCCCCACTATACAAAAAAGATGGGGACAGATGGGAGACGGTCCAGAGAAGGACCACTAAGATGATCACAGGAATAGGAAACCTACCATATGAAGTAAGGCTGAGAGAACTGGATTTGTTCCGCCTTGAGAGGAGGAGGCTTAGGGGAGACCCTATTACCATGTAGCAGTACATAAACGTATCTACCAAGATGATGGAGACTCCCTTTTTACAAGGATTCACATGGAAAAGGTAAGGGGTAATGGGTATACATTGCTCCTGGAGGGAATCCAACTGGATTCCAGGAAAAGTTTCTTCACCATGAGAACAGTTAAACATTGCAATAATCTCCACAGGGAAGTGGTAGGTTCCTCTACACTGGCCACTTTTAAGGCTCAGCCCCAGGATGCTAGGCCACCTCATTTAAACTATATATCACCTAAAAAGGTGGATTAGATGAGACGTGAGGTCCCTTCCAACCTGGCATTCTATAATTTTATGATTAAAAATGGTGAACAGTCATGCTGAAAGGTGCCCACCACCAGAACATGATGCTCTGATGTGTCACTGCAATACGCACCATGAAAATCACCTCATAGGTCAACAAAAATTATTTCACTGTCTTCTGTGTTGCTAGTCTAATATTTATGATTTTTGATTGGAAACAAAAGTGACTTTACTATGACCCTTTTATTGAGATATAAATACTGAGAACATCTATCTCCAGCTATTAATTTTTCTATTTAGTACATTGTAAAATATAAATAATGGTGAATATATTATAAATGGTCTTTTCTTTCACTGACATTTTCCTGACCGTGAAACTTAACACTATCTTTTAATTCTTTTGTCAGTGTCAGATACCCTGCTCCTGAACAAATAGTACTATGAAAAATTTTAGCTATATGCCAGCCAACAAAACCAAACTACCACTTAGCATCATGTTAAAGCATACTGATTGCAAACTCCATTTTCTTACTCGTCGTTGACATTTAGAGGGGGAAAAAATCTTACGTTGCATGCTGTGTCACAACAGTATCACAAGTGACTTCCATTCTGAAAAGTCAGTAAGACATTTTGATAGAAGAGTTTAAACTTTCTTAAATAATGAATAACGAGCCTGTGATCTGAAGTATTTGCATTGTTTATGCATTAAAACTATGTACTCTACAGTTGTCTTCATGTCTAGTTGAAGTAGTACATGAGAGATAATGAGATATATTGATATACCAAATAATGACATTTGGATAACCTAGTGTTCCCAAAACTGTTCACTCGGTTATCATCAGTGCTGTGATTTTGAGTGCTGGCAGTCACTGCTGTCATTGCCACTGTAAACACTCTTGCAATATAACTATGACATAAATGTTGAGTGTCAGTTTGGCCCTCTGTATTTCACCTGTGGGTAAATCAAAAGCAGAAACACCAGATTTTTTTCTTTGCTTACATTGCTAAAGAAATAAAGCATCAACTGACTACACAGCTAGGGTGTGATGAATGATGACAGAATAATAAAAACAACCTCCTTTCCTTCTGTCTCACTGGTAAAGAAAAGGCCTAGAACAGGAATATGAACTTAAGAGCAGGTGCATTTTTGACATAAATATGAAGCTACACAGCTGCATACAGTTTACAGTAATCAATATATTATACTGATTGGTATTAACATTTAAGTTTTCCTCCACTGGGTAAACATGAAACTTGCCCTAAGCTAGCGGTGGCTGTGTAGGCCTTATTGTCTAAGATCTTGTAGATTGAGAGAACCTCATGTTTTATTTTCACTTTTCCTTTTACTGAAGCAAAAGCAGGGTGGCTGCAATTCTACAAAATCTTGCTGATGTCATCAAAGGGACCAGATTTGTGTGAAACAGTTCTATTCACCTTGTTTTGTCTTCACTCTTCCCCCACCCCAAAATATAAGATAACAGAAGATCTAAGAACTTGAGTCTAAATGCTGTGATAGGCCATTTGGATGTTTCAGACCCCAATTTAGGACAGCTGTTAATTTCATAACCATTACAAATAAGTGGGTCTAGCATATATGGAAAACGATAAATGAAATTCATAAAGTCCTGTTATGTTAAACTATAACAAGGAATTAAATATCTTTGTCAAGGATTTGTAGTTTATTGGGTCACCATGCCTTCCGAAGTGAAGGCTCCAAAAAGTATTTCCCACACCATGGGATATAAAATTAGGTTATCAGGAGAACACATTAGTGACATGCTAGCATTTTGAGTTTTATCAATGTGAATATTAAGTTCCAGCAACAGAGTCACCATTGTCCTGCAGGCCACACTAGCTGAATGAATGTGATTGATTATTCTAGTTATATTGGACAAAATATATGACAACATAGGTGAAATTTTGGTGTGTGCCATTGGATAAGTAGTTTAAATATAGTTTGCTGAATTGGCTTTTGGAGAAGCTTTCAAAAGCTGTCATTGACCAGGAAGAATAAAATATATTGGGAAATAATCAATTGATATATTCTCAACACTTTCATAATGTAGTACTGGGGCATAAAAAGGTGTTCAAATTTCATCCTTTTATTATTTCATCCTGCTCCTTTAAATCCCAGTTACATGATAAATGTTCACGCTCTAGTTTGCATAAAACAAAGCTCAGTTTCAATCTTTCAGCCAATTGCAACATCTGCCCTAGAAGGTTTTTCCTTTTATATACAGGCTTCCCTGAAGATATAAATATGGTCTTCCTAATAAACACATTTAAAACGTCTCCAGAGAGAGAAGCTTCCATAGAGGGATTAGCACGTGGCCTTATGAGACTCACTAAAAATGTTTGATTTACCTTAAGAAGACAAATGGAGCTCACCATGACTATAACATGAACCTAGCATCAAAAGGAACTGTAGAGTGCAAATAAGAGCAGAATGAAGCTCATGATCTCTTCATACGAATATGCTTTAAAACTAGAAATGGATGAGTTTCTCCCTAAAGTAATGAGAGGCATACTTGTGAGCAATGTTCCCATGAGCCCATAGGATTAAGTACAAAATCAACCCAGACTGTCTATAGTATATCAAGGGGACATTATGTATTTTCAGCTGAGGTGATCCTTTACTATACTTATCCCAGAAGTAAAATATGTGAAAGTAAACTGTAAAGAGCACTAGATCTTTTGCTTTTTAAAAATAAATATTTCCTTGGTACTGTAGTCTGCTATAGTCTACTCAATTATGAGAGTCTTTCCAGCTTGGAATTATATTCATCTCTTATTCATTCGGGTGAACACTGTTTTATACCTGACTTTAAGCAAATCCTCGGCCACAATCCAACTTCCCAGTCCAGCCAACGCACCATCAAAGCATCTGTGACTTGTTTGGTCAGCCACTTACAAAGCACAAGTGGGACAGTGTGGTCACTGCTCTACTGTAATTGTCACTTTAGGAAGCTGATGTGTATTTTGTGAGGTTTTTGGAAGATAGTATTAGAATAATGAATAAGAATAAATGACACATCCGTCTACTATGGGGAAAGTGCAGTTTAGGGGCCATCACCCCCTAAATTAGGTACAGTATACAGTACCCAAAGTAGCAACGCAAAGTTTAATTTTTTTCTGTTATGCTTATGCTATTCTCTATTTGCATTCTACATTTCTGTATCCATTCCATGTATGTTTGAAATATGTCATATTTTTAGAGAATTTGTTGATATAGTCTAAAGTTAGAAATGCATCTCAGTGAAAAGTAAGCTTTGATATCTAGCTAGAGATGCCATCACTGATGTCATGTTTAGAAGGAGTGCTTGGTGATTGTATATTCACAGATCACAAACCTGAATCCACACCTATGAATCTTGTAACTATTTTTGAGGGCTCAATAACCTTGAAGGTTATGTGGGAGGCTGCATAACCTTAGCACTCTCCATAACCTTAGGGCTCTCTAAAATTACATTTCCATGACCCAGATCTGTTCGAAATTCAAGATGGTGACAGAGAACGTAATGCTCTCTAATTAATAGGGATATGAAAATCATGGCTCCTCTACTTTCTTTTTTTCAATATAGGTTATATAAGTTATTTATGTATGAAGCATAGCTAAGTACAAAGTCAATCTTTAATCACTTTATTTCTAGGTGAAGCTGGTCTATGGTAGTGTATCTCTGTATCACAGAGATGAAAAAGCTATCTAAGAAAATTTTAAGAGTGGCAGCTGAAAGCTGAATGCAAACTAGCTCTGATTCCACTTGAGCCACTGAATCCCATTCTGGAATTTCAGAAGAGTTTTTCAACCCATAAAGATTTCTAAGGAAAGGTACTATTGCAAAGCATAAGAATGAAATTAATTTCATCAGATCTCTGAGTGGTCAAGTAGCTCAGGAGAATAGCAATGGAAAACAGGAGCATTCATTTCTAGTTCATTGATTTACATCTAGCCAGGATGGTAGTAACATAATTTTCTTACAATCTGGTGATTACTTGATGGTCTATATGAAACAAGTAAAAGGTTTCTCTGTTCCTGCAGATCCATTTCACTTAGATCTTCAAATGCACTGAAAGCATTTGTGGTGCCTCGTACTTTATTTGGGCAGCCAAGCTGTGTGTCATATACCTTGATTTTAAGGACAAACTCTTATTCTCTTCAACATAAGGCATTAGTGGAACTGAATGCTTTCTAGTGATGCTGGGAGACAGGCTAGGATGCTGTTTGTTACACAATTGAGAACATTTTGGTTACAGCAGCTCAGATTGCTGAAACTGATTCTGATTGTAAGAATATTTGATTATCTAAATTTTATCTTACTGTGTTGAGAAGAAATCTCAAAGAGTTGAAGGAAATTTGGATCGGTAAGCCATGTTAAAAATCTAACTGTGGATGCACTTGCTGTTGTAGTAGTTTTTAATCAAGTTGCAACTAACTACATTCGAGGATGTATTTTTTAAGTACCAGCAAAGGCTGGTACGTAAAAACCAAGGCATGAATCTACTATTGCTTTTCATTAGAGGCGAAGCATCTAATTTCTAGCTAAAGATATCAGACATAATGAATGTCTGAAAAATATCATGACTGAGTACATAAAAAGTTGTCGAATAAAGCTGGTACAAAGAAGCACTCATTAATACCCAGTTGATAATAACCATTTTTACTTCTGTGCTTGCTGATAAGCAGAGACAGCAGTCAGAGGTCGGTCTAAAGCAGCACAACAAAAATGTGTACCTTGCCCAGAGTACCAGTTTTCCTATATGCTACGTTTTGACACAGTTTAGCGCTCATCCTACCAATAGGTCTCTCACGATGGGTTGAACAAATTTTTAAATATCAGTGAAAGTGTTACCACCTTTTTGTTTTTCATGTAGTGCAATATTTCTGTCTTGATAAGTTGTGAAAAAAATTGTTCAGTAAAAGCTACAGTTCCTCCCATGTGCTAAAAGTAGTATAAAGAAGTAACATACGGAGTTACTGAATATTTTTGCATGATTTTTTGCACTGATAGGAACCATCAATTTAAAGGAAACAATGAATTAAAATATTCCTTGTCAGAGACATCAAAAGATTATCTGTTCACAATGATTTAAGAGTATACTGTGGGATTTCCACTTAGCTGCGAAAATCCAATTCTGCACATGAAATCTGTCTCAATCATCTTGTTTAAAATATTATCTTCTGAATTCATCAAAATTAAGTATATTCTGTTTTTTTAACATGATTCATGCAAACATATATTTTATACATGAAATACTTAATGCTAATTAAAATAACAATCTGAATAATGTGATTATAATAGCTCAAATGAAAAACTTTTTGGAATTTGGGTCTGAAAGAATCTTTTTCACTGCTTTTATGTATTTGTCAATGATAATAAATGAAATGTTTCTCTCTTTCTGGCTTTTTGCCAGTAAAAGCTGACACAAATATTAGCTATTGTGGATTCAGGAATGCTATGTTGATAATTTATCTCCACTCAGTGAGGAAAGAAACAAGCTTGTGTACAAAACCGAATTTGCAGACACTGGATTTAAAAAAAAAGGAAAAAAAAGATTAAAACTCGCTCGAGCTGTTGCCTGCAGTCCATCTCCCTTTTCAAAAGGTATTTAAGTTTAATTTTTATAACTCTGTATCACTAATTTACTATATTCTTTACTAATGTGCACGTAAAACATCCCTATTTAAGCACACTGCTCCTAGGTATTTTACTGCGGCTTCCAAGGTAGGAGCAGACGCTCTCCGTCGCTCTTGGCCACCTACGAGCCTGCAGAGCCGTGCGCATTTATCATCTCCCAGCAGCGAGGCGCGTCCTCCGCTGTTCACCTTAGCTGGCTATATCAGTACAAACCCTGGAGCCGTTGTCCAAAAGGGGATGCAGCGCGCAGCGAGCCCCCGCGGGGGGCGGAGGCGAAGGGGCCGCCGGCCGCGCCGGGAGCCTCCGCACGGCTGGGCTGCCCGGTTGCTACGGGAACCGGCGCTGTTGTTTGTACATAGTGTGAGCAGCTGCCTCCTTCGCAGGCCCTGCGCAACTCCGGCGGCGGGAGGGGAAGGCTGAGCTCACCCGCAGCCCGTGTGTGTGCTTTGCTGCCTTTTGTTGTGCGTTTTCTCTTGGGCGTGTGATTTCGGGAGATCGGTTTGTAAGGGCATGTCTGATACTTGGGAGTCCTGCTGTAAGAAACAGAATGCGTTGGAAAGGTTAGACATTAGGAGGAAATTCTTCACGTTGAGGGTGGTGAGGCACTGGCACAAGTTGCCCAGGGAAGCTGAGGATGCCCCATCCCTGGAAGTGTTCAAGGCCAGGTTGGATGTGGCCTTGAGTAGACTGGTCTGATGGGAGGTGTCCTTGCCCATGGACGTTAAGACAAGTGGGACTAGATGACCTTTAAGGTCCCTTCCAACACAAACTGTTCTATGACTCTATAATTCTCTCTTTCTGGGTTTGTATATTTGTGTACGCAGAAGGTCTGTGTCCGTAGCTTATCTGACGTCAAGGCAGAAGAGAGTAACCAGAACTAATGCTTGAGGAGTGCTTGCTCCTCAAGCATTGTTACAGATGCAGCTCAGCTTTTAGTTTAGCAGTGGAATATAATATAAAATTTTGTCATTCTGTAAATCTCTTTGCAGACACTGTGTCTTTATTTAAGCCCTTTTTACCTTACCATTCACATCACTTAAGAACAGCTGAATAGTAAGTAAAACCTACAAATATTTGTTCATGAAAGATTCATGCTCATTTACATTGGTACAGGCCTCACAGAGCTGTTCTTGAAGGCAGAGTTGAGGATGGTTATCACAGAGTGCCCTGTCATAACTTGTACCTCTATCAGTTGCCAGAATGCTTTTTAAAGAAAATCTGAATAAACATATGATTAGAAGGAGCAAACAAATGCATATCAAATTAGTTCTTAGCCAAGACTGCCTTTTTTCATGTAATAATCTTTGAAAATAAATCAAAGCATTATGGTTAGGTTTGCACCCCTAAAAGCTCTAAAGCAGCCTCTGAAAAGCTGATAATGATACTTATTTTGCTGAACAACCAGACTGAAAATTTATGGTATATTTGCATGTACAATATTTGCATGTACAATATTTGCACAACTTCAACCAGGTTTCCCTAGAGACACAATATCCATGTGATCGTCCCATATTTTCACCTTTTCTTCATTGTATGAAGCACCAGAAAAAAAGAAAAAAAAAAAACTTATTGTTGATTTTGCTCAGTTTTAAGAGCTGGAGACAGCAGTGGGAAAATCTGAGGACTTTACAGAAGAAATACAGATTATGAATGTTGCTTTAAATAAAAGCCTTTTAAAGCCATGGTATCTTAGCAGTAAATAGAAAGCCCAACTAATATCTCTTGGGATTCTTCTCATTTTCAAAAACAAAACTACTAAGCCAAGTTAAAATTACATTAAACGTTCCCTAGTATGATTTAATTACAATCGGTTATGATGGAGAAAGATAGTGTACTGCTCCAGTGAAGTGATACTGTTCCAGCTGTAAAAATGCTTGAGACCTCATAAATGTGAAGGTAACAGTGCAGTGAAAGACGATAATTTAGCCAAAGTTTCACTGCAAAATCCTAACTTTTGTGAGTAACACATTGACTCAGATAGCCTACTCACAAATGTTATAATTTGAGCCTTAAATTCTAGCCAGCTGAGACTGGCTAAGGCAGATGCTTAAAATGTATTGAGGAGTTCATATTGATCTCTGTCTCAAGTGGAGGAACTGAAACTGTGAAAGTCAAAATCAGTAAGCTGCTAGAGGAAAAGTTACCACTTAGATGTATGTGGCCTCCTGTCTTGCTCTCTTTGATGGAGTTGCTATCATTTTGAGATTACTGGTTTCCCTGAACCTGGCCAATTGACCAATCTTTTGTTTGCACAGAAGATGTTGGGTTTCAGTTGTGCAAGGTTTATATATATTTACTTTCACAAAATAAAACTAAAATATGATGTATTTTTAAGATGAGCATGTTCAAAATAGTCTGGTTACACTCACTTGTTTTATTAACCTGCTCTTGCTATATTAGTGGTATCCCTCCTACAATGCTTTTTTTAAGGATACAAGATGAAAGGTAGCTGATGTCAACATATCCAAAGACAATATTGTCACGAATTTTCTTTTAAAAGTCCTTAAAGCATAAGGACTATACAGCAGAGGTTTTGTGACACTAGTGATGCTTCATCTGTGAGACCGGACACCCTGATCATCTAATCTGGGCAGAAAGTGGATGGAATCAACAGGCTTGTAATTTTAGATAAACAAGGATTTGCTCCTAAGAGACTATCTTATCTGTAAACATTTTGAGTAAAATATTAATGATATTTTTTATTAATATCACAGTTTTTTCCATGGCTACAGAAAGAAACAGGGAACAGTCAATCAGGAGAAGAAAATTTGAGGAGGAAAAGCTGTCTTTTATTTCTGATAATCTATGGGTTTGAAATTATTTTCCTTAATTGCTCCTTTTACTTTCAATTATTACTATACTTTCCTTTGGGTTTTAGAAATCCCCCCTTAAAATTTACTGAGTGTGCGCTTGATACTGAAAACTGGTTAGGAAAAAAAGTATTTAAAACCAGAGAAAATGCATTCTACATTCAATAATTCTTTAACAGCTCAATTCATTTTTTGGCAAGGAGAACTGAGAATTCTCAGGAGAATGTACCAGCCATATCCTACCAAAGAGAGAATAGCCCAAGACATATGTTACAATGAGGTTTCACATTAATAATAGCTCATTATTTTCTACCAAAGGTATCAGAGAACAGTTACCTCTATGATCTGCCATATTGTAAATTATTAAAACCCAACAACAAGTACTATAGTAAATGAACTAAGTTGACATTATCTTCCATTATTCTTTGGTTTTAATCACACAGGTGAAACTCATTACCCTGTGAAGTGAAACACAAAGCTTGCTGCAGAGGCATACAACAGAAATGGGCCTTAATCCTTTCTTTAGTGGTGATGCCTTTGGGGCCATCACCTTCAACCAAAGTGATTTTGAAATAATTTGCCAATTCATGGTATTCAGTAATGGGCGGGATGGGGGAAGGGGGGAGGAGCAGATTATCCCAGTCAATTCTAGAGCAAAATGTGAATTTTTGCCCCAAAAACTGTAGAGGTTGTCCTTTAGACTTAAGAGAAAGCTCTTTAATGAAATATGGATTCAAGATTTCTGCTTTGTTTTTAAACTCCATTTCCTATATTAATTATTAATTAGCACTTAAATGTAGAGAGAGCAGTACTAAGTGGATACGGTTATATTTAGATCGCAGTTGCCAGTAACCAAATTTAAAGTGGGTGTCTGGTTTCATATTTTTGTAGGATAAAATGCTGCACTCAGAGAGGCAAAAAAAAAAAAAAAGCAGCTCTCATACTGAAATATTAAAGCAGAAAACTGGTCCAGTGAACATCCGCAGAAAATAGCAGACAAAGGAATCCCTCTTCACCTCTGGGAGAGAGATGATGGGAAGAATGGGGAGCCTTCAATCTTCTTGTGGGAAAAGGGGAAACAAGGAAAAAAATAATGAACTTCCTGTTACTCTTGGGGACAGAAAAGTAGCGTCATCATGAGTAAGAATAGCAAAGGGATTCCCTCCCTGCACAGGGAGAAGACAGAAGGGGAAGGGAATTCCCTTCCTCCATTGGGAAAGAACAGAAGGGGAAGGGAATTCCCTTTGTTGCATTTATGCTTTGAGCTCTAATTAATCTTGAAGGTTTTGCACTTGTGTTAACATCAAAGCAATTCGGTACATCAGGAGAAACCTGCTTTCCTTGAGCTGTGGGAAGTCAGTCTTGAAATTCTGATGGAATTTGGGGATTTATAGATTATAGTCACGTGGCCGGATGCAGTCTATAAATTTTAAATAAATCTACAAGGGATCTTGGATTCTTTAGCCTCAGGCTTGGAGATATTTCTATTACAGCTTAAGATTTGTTTTTCTGTGATTTAATTGTCGCTTCAGTTAAAGGGCAAGCAGCAGAGGTGCCAGTAGAGTAGCAAAAAGTGCTAGGAGCAACATATGGGACTGAAATTCCTTATAAAGTAAGGATCATATGAACCCAGTTGCCTGCAGGGGGAAGGTTGCATAAACAAATATTTAACCGGGAAAAACAGTGAGGTCTTTGCAGTAATCATACAAAGATCCAAAAATAGATTATGAGGACATATAAAGCACACAATTGCCCTGAGTGCTGCAGCCCATGCGCACATGCTTGAAATAGCATGTTGGGTTATGCCTCTGTTGTGAAGATGTTTTGAGTTTTGCAATTCTAGCATAGGATGAAGAGGGGGCAGTGCTGGGTACTGTGACCTTCTAGAAATCCACTTGGCCTCTCCACTGCTAAATGAAGTTAGTTCTGACTAATTTTCTGAATGGTTTGATGACTGGAAAATGTGGCAACAGATCAGATGCATTTGTGATCACGTCGCAAGGGGAAGGTTACAATGTTCAAAGACTGTTTTATACATATTTCATTGCTTAAAAGGTTGAATTTCTTATCCTGAAGGAACATCGGGACTCTGTTATTTCTCTTGCCTTTATCTCCTTACTTTATGTGCTAAGGTAATGCTAATTAATGCTGGGATGGAAAAAATCAGCTAGTGTATCACCATAGATAGCAAAGAAAACTTACATTGGCAACGTCTCAATTTTCTGCCCAACTTTGACTTTAAGTGTGTGGATGCCATAATCACTAATTGATTTGGGATTTGGTACAATTAGCTAGGGACCCAAGCATTTTCATTTGCACCTAATTTGTTGTCCAATTCCCAGAAGAAACAGCTGTTATTTCCACCTGCAGTGAACAATACCTTAAATAACACTTAGCATAGGCAGTACACAGTTTGTTTTACTCAGCTGGCTATAACTAGGTTGTGGTTCTCGCAGTCCTTAAAAAAAGGACAGTAGGGGATGGAGACTAGATGTTTGCTTGAAAAAACAAACTCCTAGTGTACCTAGATGTGATTATTGTATGTATTTTGACTTATTTAACTTGTATTGACTGTGTTTGAAGCACTGTGGGGAAACCACCTGCTCATGTTGCTTTTCTTCAAAGTGCAAACTTCAGATAAGAATGCCAAATGTATCACCCTTCGACAACCTGTCAAAACACTTCTCTTCCCCCCCCCCCTCCACCCCTTGATTCTGCCTGCAGAGTAACCTCTGTCTGAAAAGCTGCTCCCAGGGTAAATAAGGAAATGCATGAAAAAAATTTGGGCGAGGTACCAAGATTGATCTTATCTTTTGTGTCACTATGTTTTAAGGCACTGTAGTTGTAGGGAAGAGAATACTTCAAAACAAAATTGTAACATTCTTTCCTCTCCCTCTGACATATCCCAGACAGATTTTTTTTTTAACTTGAAAATTTGCTGTGTTTTTACACCTGATCCTAGTTGCAGAGTGTGACAAACATTTGAGAACAAACAAGATCACTAAAAGAATGCTCGTTTCATACTTAATCAAACATAAACTGGAATACATAAAAGAAGAAAGAGCTATCTAGAGTTTCATTAAACACTTGTAAGTGCTGCCATAATTCTCTGAATTAAATTTATTTTTATGCTTGGAAGTATACTTCACTGTAGTAGTTGTAAAAGAAACTAGTGGCTCATTGAAAACATCATGTCTTACATATTTGAAATAAAACTCCTGCTACTCTCCTATTTTCCACTTGGCTCAAAAATCAAATGTACTGAAAATGGAGCTGAAACAGAAAATGCTGACTGTTACTGCAGGTTCAGTGAAGAATACATGGGAGAGGAAAAGAGGAAAAAAAATAACCTCTGTGAACAAAAATAACATCCACTAATGCAGAACATGGGGCTAAGTATTCAAAATATTTCTAAATGTCTCTCACATAACCCCTGCTAGGTAGTTTAACCATAAATATGATTGGTCAAGGATTTACTTTTTTTCATTTTAGGAAAGATAATATTGAGACCATGGGAGGAATACCTATGTTCCTGCTAAGGGAAAATGGGTGATATACAAAAAGGAACAGTAATGTAGGAGAAGCAAACACAGGAGAAATTGTAGGAAAAGCAACACAGTTTCAAAGTTCAATGTATGCATCATAGACAAAGGCAATGACAAGCAGTGAACTATAGAACAGCTTTTCTACCACTTCTTTTATGAAAAGTCACTTGCTGTGAAGCCATTGGGATCTGAAAGGTGAGGTTTGCTGCACGTAGCTACTGAAAAGCTGTTTGCAAGGAAACAGTATGGCATGACAGCCTGGAACCAACCTGCTCACGCCCACCCTAAAGTGCTATTTACAAGCAATTCACCCACTGCAATATGGTTATTTGAATGTAACAGAGGACATGGGAAATGTATATTTTGATGAAGAAAAGTGCCATTGCCAGGTGGCATTACAAATCTGTTAATAGTACAGCTAAATAGAAATAAATGGTTAGCTCCTTGCTCAGGTAGGTCAGAATGGCCTTCTGAATTGAATGAAGATACTCTAGTTAAACTCTGTGAAGGATCCAGCCTGCTGATCCTGTGTTCAGTAGTAACCATCAGTGCTGACAGAGCTCAAATCCTTCATTAACACTGTGGTATCTCAGTTCACTGTATCACGTGGCAAGTTTTTGGGAAGTTGGACTGTGGTGCAAGAGTGCTGTTACTGTGGATGAAGGTACATGGGCTGAGTTCATCAGTGTTAAGCTCTGTATTAAGGCAAAGGTAAACTATCTCATGTAACAGTGCACCGATGAGAGGGAAAGCACTGCAGATAGAGTATCTGATTATCAAAATTCATCAGCTGTTATTGAGAAAATGTCTTTGGTTAACTTACTGTCCACTAAGTAAAAGCTTTTGGAAATAAAGTTAGATTTTGCATTCCTGAGTTTCATTGTGCTTAGATTGCCACAAGTTTGTAACTTACTTTCAAAGGTCTAGTAAAGACCACAGGCTGCTTTGCCAGTTGTTTAATATCAAACTCTTTATTCAATTTTAGTAATTTATTAAAGGTCTGTAATCCAGAGGCAAGAGAGAGGTAAGAGAGAATCATTCAATGAAAACACACAAATTTAAGGAAAAATCTTGACTTCAGACTTGCAAGAAAGTAGCTTTATGTATGCAAAGCTACTCTTGGGTAACCAGGGAATATCCCAACACACTTGGGCAAGGGAGGAGACTTTGGGAGAGTAAGAATACTTCTGCCATTTTTTTCCATCTGGTTAGGAGGAGTTAGATAAGTCAGGATAATATACAAAAATTAGCAGAGATTCTTGGATGGCAGGAGGTATCAAGCGAAGTTTAGAAGAGGATGTGCTACAGTTGCTCTTTTTTTGTGCTTCTGGATGCTTTTACAAAGAGTTTCTCCTGAGGAGGCCCTTTCCACATTAGTTCAACTGTGCTGAAAACTGTCAGATTTCTCCCTCCAACTTTATATATGTAACTTAACCATAGCTGATGAGCCAAATGATATACAAGCGTATCACAGTTCTACAGTTCTTGCTTTATTCTTTGACTTTATGAGACAGCCTCCCAAAATATCAGGAAAATAAAAATATGCTTTATTTTTAATTTCCTCTGAACTGATTCTCGTGCTTGGCTATGCCCAACCACACACTAAAGCAAACATTTAGAAAAACTTGTATTACACATGTGTTCCTTGACATAGACATAGAAATTATTAGCTTGTAAAAATCATTCAGATGCCTCTTAAATACTCACGCATAAAAATACTGGCAACATTGCCATATTATGAAATGTATAAAGGTAGTAATTTGTGTGCTTTTTATATAATTTTTCATGTGACACTGAAACAGTAATCCTTTGGCTGTCACTGAATATTTGGTGTATTTTGTGCTTGGAGTTGCTTAATCTAACAGTGCAAATATAAAAGATCAGAGATACAGACAAGGTTAAGTTATATGAGAACAATGTTTCCATGTCTAAACTTCAAAAAGAGAATGACAATGACTGAGTATCTAGATTGGTGAATGAGGAAAACAAAATTCAAGCAAGGTCTTATGTACAAGTTGGCTAAATAAGTACATTTTCTGTATTAACTCAGGAAATACTGCTTGAGATTTAGAGGAATAAGTTTGTTTTTTTTTTTAATCTTATATTTTAAGAATATTCTCCTATTCCCTAACTCAAATATTTTCAGTCCCTTCAAAAAGAATTAGTGAATATTGCCAGGGAGAAACAGAAGTTTAAGGAATAAAATCTAACAGGAAAGGTTCACCTCTTTTATTCAGTCCGCTTTTAGTGGGTTCATGGTAAATAATAAAAAATACTAAAATTAAAAAAAATCGGAGGGGGATGGGTTTTGATAGCAAGTTTGATACCAATGTACATGGCAAGTTGACTAAAGCCAATGGTATATTTCATAGTTGCAGAGATGTTTTTCGAATATACCTGGGAATGCTTTTAAAAAATTAGGAGCAATGAAAATGAATAAAAATGTATCCAACAACAAACTGTAGTTTAGAAAGTACGAATACCAGAATGATGAATCTGTTGATGCTAGGAGGAAAAATCTGTAGATTTCAACAGGGTTTCTAGCCAAAGACTTAAGTAAAAATAGTCATTGTATTCCCTTCTAGTTAATGCTGTTGCTAATGATGGTGGCACAGATGAGAAGTAGTGTGGCAATATCTTTGTGAGATGAGATGCAAAGATACAACACAGAATCCTTCAAACATAACTGCCATGGTAAATCACTAATTTGGTAACATCAGATTTCTAACTTGCCACCTTCTAGGCATGATATTTTATTTCAAATTAGTCTCCTTACTTTTTGTTTGGTTTGTTTTTGGTTGGTTTTTTTTGTTTGTTTTTTTTTCTTTTTGGTTTTGTGGGTTTTGATTTTGTTTCGTTTTGGTTTTGGTTTGGGGTGGTGGGGGGAGTCCCCCTGTGTCTGCTTGTCCTATCCCATCCCCCGACCCCCAAAATGTCTGACATTTTGACTAAGATCTGGCACTCCAGTCAGTAATGAGAAGCAAAAAGTGACTAAGCAAATAACTGCTCTTTTGATCTTGCATTCGCCCTGCTGTTCATGGATGAGTTCCTCTACCCCATTCCACCACGTCATTACAATTCACTGTCAGCTGTCTTTAACTCATCACGCGTCAATAGCAGTGACTGGTATCACGTCTGAAGCTTCTGTTCAATTCCTTTGCTATATTATGTTTTTGTAATGGATTTCTTTTCTGCTAAATTTGTTAGTGGCTCTAAATGTGAAATATCCAGAGATATTGTTTATCCAAAAGGTTTTAATTGTGATCCTGATTGCTAGAGAATAACCCGTGTGTTTACTGTAACAGATCCTCACTAGCACCTTCCTATCTGTTTGGGGTTTTTTTTCCAGATAGATTTTTTCATAGCTGAGCTTCCTCATTCTGTTTATTTTAGCTTTGGTACTTAAAGTGATGTAAAGTTGAACAGAACACAAATTAAGAAAAAATAATCAAATCTCAAGTCAAAACATAGTAGAAAACTCCCCTGTGTTCTGCATGCACATTCTCATTAAAGTCAAGGAGACTGCACAAGCAGAAGACAGTTCAGAACAGGCTTTGACCCATAACTACTGTTATTGTGCAAGAGGATTTAAACTCTTTTAGCTGCTGTAAGAGCACATGACACTTGCTTTAGTGGGAGATATCTGGTTCATTAAACTGAACAATTAGCCTCAAGAAAATCTATACATTGGATTAGTTAAATCATCTTTTGTAGATACAGAAGTGCTCATTAATTAGTAGCAGGAATAATTTGCTTTACTGCAATATCAATCAGGATTAAATGTGTTATATAATTTATTCATTAGGCAATACAATTATGCTGCAGTTAACAAAAAGTAATTTTTCTGTAACTGAGCAACATAAGTAACGGAGAACATATAGCTATGCTTATTATAACAACACAAGAAGCTATTACAGATGACGTAACTAGGAACCTATACCATTAAAACAGAAGATGTAACATGACTTTCTTGCTAAAATTTCCTTGAATTGAAACTATCTTGAACATTTAAATACTACATCAACATGTTTATTTTCTGTCATACTAGCTTAAATATTACTATAGCTATTTCTTTTCATTGCCTCCAAATCCTTCACTACAAAGTAAAGCAGAGTTTTTTTAAAAATCTGAATACAGGGAATTTCATCAGTGCACTGTATCATAAACTTATACAAAGATACAAGTAACAACGAACCTAGTTTAAAATTAACTGGCAACATCTGCAAAGGAAAGAAGCATAGCTATTGTGAGAGTTCAGTTACATTTCAACACCTTACCTCCCTAATAAGCAAAAGCAGATATGGCAATTTCAAACCAAAGCATCTCCTTTATTTTTCTAATCCCAAATTTAAAAACAAAGAAGTAATGTGTCAGCCTTGGTTGTGGCAAGCCCTCTCCTAAGCCTTATCTCTGACTTTTAAATACCAATCTGGGTTAATTTTAAAAGTACTTGTCTGCAGTTTTCAGCTCAAGTGCTAATTCCAGTTAAACTGATGCACTGAACTGGAACAAGTGAAGTGGAGTTACTGCAGAGGTACATTCAAATCAGAAAAATGCTGACTGAAATCGTCCCACACTTGTATATCTTTAGCTTTGGGGTTAGACTGCAGAAGACTATCTTAAAATACATTCTATCATTTGAAATAAAGGAAACAGGACTTTGCAGGTTTTGACTGAAACAGATAGAAGCTGCTTTTGAGCTCCTTCTGAAAAGCTTGGAAGGCATTTAAAGTTTTATTCTGAGTTTATCCTGTCACAGTGAAAGGCCTCTCGCCTAAGTAACTTGAACCTGTGTTGGATGAGACTAATCCTTTCATAAGCCTAGAAGTTAGACGTCAGTTGCATGTATTCCTTCACCTAAAAAAGTCTGTTATGAAATAGTTTTTCAAGGAAATTTGAAAGAAGAAATATGAGGAGATTTGTTCAAGACAAGTAATTTCAATCACAGTTGTAGTTAATGAGTAAAGAACAAAAATTCTACGTGGAAGTAGTTTTGCTGTTATTTCTCTGATCTTCCTGACTGCCTACTGGCATTACATTCCTAACACTTTGCATTTACAATTCTCATATCTAAAGACCAAGTTAAAAAGCATTGCTCAGGATTAGCAAGAAAACAAAGACAGTGAAGTCAGGAGTTTAACTATGGGACTTTGTGCATTTGTACAAATGTATGATCCCTACAGATTTCTCCAGCACTGTCAGGGTTATACCAGGGACTACTCTGACTCTCAGAGCTCCCAGAAACCTGGTATCCTGCTGTTCCACTTCCCTTTTATGGCCAGCATTTTCTACCTGCATAATACAAGGTGCTTACACTGAATCTGGCCAAGTGTCTTGTCAAAAGGCTACCTGTCAATTATAATAGGATTACAAATGGCTTTTTAATTTCAATTGCCAGTTACATTGGATGAGGGGCCAGCTTTGTTGCACCTAGAATTTCAAAAAAGAAAAGACTATCAAGTTGTTTGTTTTGGTGTTATAAAATATAGATATATAATTACGAACTGTGATTAAATATAGCACTTAAGCCAAAGATATTTCTAAGGTTCAATGTAAATAGTAAATTTGCAGTAAAAGCAAAAGCAAACCAGAAACTATTTATGACTTTGGATTGATTTGGGGAAATTTTCAGCCAAAGATATGAATTTTAAAAGGTTAGTACATTCTTTAGACAGCTTCATGGTGCACAATTTTGAATTGCACCACAGATGAGGTATTTTGTTGCCAAAAAGACTTCTTTTGACACTTTCGGGAAAAAAGAAGTTTTTCAACTTTCCCACCTTGAAGTAGTAGTTTTTATGGATTTTTGTCTCGTTCACTTTACTGAATCCCTTCCTCTCAGTCCAACATCCCTGGTTTGGTTTGACTTGGAGCAGCTTTTTTTTTTCTCTCCAGTTTTAAGTCCATCAAATAGAAGAACCACCAAATACTGGTTCACATCTTTCTTCACACTCATTCATAATAAAAGCCAGCAGCAAAGCAAGTGCTGAACTCTCTGAGCTCTCAACAAATGGTTTCCATTCTTGTATGCATGAGCCTGAAAATCAGGCAGGAATGCAAATGAAAGCAAGCTACACCATCTCCTTCTACTTGAGAAAGCTTAGGAAGAGCAGAGAAGGTTTCAAGATAAAAACTCCCAAGCTCTCTTTTTACCTGCTTAGCAATTGATTATCAGCTCATTTCTTCTGCTGCCTTTGTAGCTTGTAACCTTTACTCCATTTGTTTTGAGTGGTTGAAACTTAACTGATATCCAGTAGAAGAAGAGTGTTTCTTTGATGTTTCCATAGCATACTGATCACTTTCTAATGCTGTGTGTATCAAGGAGTTTTCAGTTGTGGTTTCCACATCTGGGGCAGCCTTCAAAAAGGACTGAAGATGAGAGTTGCCATTGCTAGCTGTTGTGAGAAACAGCACACTAAATTGTCATTAGTTTGTGCTGCTTCTTCATCGGCTATTTTTTTTTTTGGACCGTATATGTTCCCAGACCATGGTCAAAAAAAGCCATTATGATATCTGCAACCTCTGCATTACTCCGATTTATCTCTTATTTTCATCTGGATGATGGGATACAGAGCCCAATTATACCTCTAGATTTAAGTAGCTGTTAGTAGTAATAACAGCATCCGTAGAATTCAGAATAGTTACTTTTACTACAACTAGAACATTATTATTAGCCACACACACCACAATTGAAGTCCTCGGGTAACACACCAGTTATCCTATCCACACCAATATTTAGCTCCTGAAGGAGAGCTGCTACATTTTAAAAGATGCATTAAATTATTAGTAATACAATTTCAATAACATGATTAGTAACTTAAGCTTAATGGGTCTAGTCCTATTTCTGAAATAGGCTGGAATAAATTGTTATACTGATGTGAAAACAGGATAAATGAGAATCTGGGCCACTCTAATTTAGTATCTATTTATATTGTTGCAGCAATACCACAAATATTTTTAAGAGAAAAAAACAATGCAGTATATCTCAATCTTTAATTGGCTTTCTGTACTGTTTAAACCCTTGATTATTTGTATAACATTCTTCTTTGCACTTTAAGAGTATGTATTTTGCTGCATAAGTCAAAGCACAGTGAAAGCCTTTATGGTTGAGTTTGTAATAAGATTCTAAGCTGGCCAAGAAGCCACGAGTTCAAGTCCCACACCAAGACTTGGACAGAAATCCAGAAGTGATACTGCAATGCAGTATTAGTGATAATACTGCATTTGATGTTCATTCTTTAGGATAAAATGTTAAGCTTGTGTTTGCTTCATTAACCTTGAGTAGTAGTTTTGTGGAAGTGGTTCAAAATGATGCTTTTTAAAAAAGAACGTATCATAACCTTATTCCCTGGTCAGCTGTCATTTCTCCTCCTACTCAATATTTTAAAATTCCCTTACAAGCTGTTAGTGAGCACACAGTAGTTGTTCTTTTACACATCTGATAGGTATGTCACTATTTTGGGAAGTACTTAGAGATGAGCATGAATGTATCAGGTCACATTCTAGTTTAGCACTTCCAACACTCTCTTTGGACTGTACAGTTTTTAAGACAAAATGTGCACTGAAGTAACTGTTAAAAGAGTTTCGGTGATCTGGGGCACTGCAGTAAAAGCCTTGCCATCTTTTAAATGGGTAAAACATGTAATACTGCGCTGATAAATAGGCAAGCTTGTATTACTATCCACCAACTCTTTGCATAAGGATACAAAGGATAAAGATTCTTGAATTTTCCATCTACTCATTTTACACAAGTGGAAGACTGGAAAAGCAATTAACATGTATATAGGTACCTAGTTAGGTTTTGCCCTGGACCCTGAAGTATCTGAGTGCTTCATACAGTCCTTGTTTCTTAATCTACTGTCTGCTCAATTTCCACCACCTGTTTGTCTAAGCATGACATGAAATATTTTTATTCAGAGAAATAATTTAGGGCATAATGGGTAACTCTGTTTCTAAGGAAATCTGTTGGAGCTACAATTTAACTCTTTTTAGTTGTGAGTGAACAGTTGTGCCTGAAATTTTGCAGTAAGAAGGTGCAAACACTGGTTATTTTTTTTTAAATTGACTGTTCTTTTTAAGTTCTGAAGAAAAGCTTCTTCACAGGAATCTTTACTCAGCCTTTAGTTTCTGTATATAACCTTGAAACATGTGCCACAGCTGATCATGACTTAACTGTTTGTCTTGACATATTTGGTTTCCACAGCTCATAGGTAAAAGCTGTGCAAAGACCAATTAATGTCTTCAGTATCAATTAAAAATCTAGAGATTTGTTCTGAGCTTCTGCTTACTTAATAGACTAATTTATACTGTGCTTAGAAGCATACAGTTAAGGAGCAGTGGAAGAAATAGTGCTTTAAGCAGTAAAAAATACTTGGAATGGGAATTGTAGTAATCCAGCTTTACATGAAACTAAAATGTCTGGCTTTTGCCCTGTGTTAGCCTGTATGACTGTACAGTTAGGAAAATCCTGATGTTTCCATCTGGGATTAAAACAAAACACAACAATCAAATGGGAAGAATAAAAGACAAACTGGAGGGGAGAATGTTAAACAGAGCAGAGCAAACTAGAAAAGGTAGTCAGAAACTGGTCTCCTGGTTGTAGCAGTAACAATGCCTTTAGAAATAGTGAGCATAAGTACCTTCACTTAGATAAACATAAATTTAGAAATACAGCCTAGACATTGAGGAATTATAAAAACAGAAGGGTGTCTCTGGGGACACAAGGCAGACATTTAAATTTTCTAAAATTTTGTAAAAGTAATTACAAATGTTTTCAAATTAAACCATAAAATAATGATGAATAAATCTTAAATTTTTATTTGGCTGTCCTCTTTTATAAATATGCGTATTAAATGAAAACACCTCAGATATTTCTTGATTTTTATGTAATACAATGGATACTACAGGATATGCAAATTTTATCTCTTCTTTAATTCAATTATATATGAGCTATTATAATTACTGAATTTCAAATAATCTCAGAGTTTAAACATACTAGAAGATCATAAGCTTTTTTTACCTGTTTTTCTTTGTCACTCACAAAAATGCTCCAATTGGTTCAAACTGAACATTGTAAGAGTACAATGTAGATCTGACAGTAAACTCACTTTTAACAATATTTCAGATTTCTATATTGAGATTTATTATTGTAAGTTTGAAACGAGGCTTTTTAAGGTTTTGTTAAACTATGTCCATGTTTTCTTGATTACAGGATATTTTGGATCAGTATTAGATTTTGGATATTGTTTATTCTCTTCTTGCACATTTCATAAAGCCTTATTAATTACTGATATTAATGCAAATTATACAATGTGATATCACATTTTTCCATTAAGAATTAATGAAATTAGAGCAATATTTTAATTGTATATATGTCTATGTTTCTCCATTGTTTGTTCGATTGCTTTTTTCCCCCCAGAAGATCAAACATTTTTAAGTAAAAACTGCTTAGGTCACGTTCACTGTAAGTTTTTAACATTTTAGTCATATTCGATTCCTGTTTTGGGAGTTTGAAGCCAACCATTTTGGCCTGGTAGAAACAGCAGCCTTCTTTGTATGCTGAAATAATGCTTGTTTTTTTCCAAGCTTGCACTTTGGCTCTTTTGTTTTCTGGCCTTTTTGCTATCTTCAGTGATGATTTCATAGGGGCTTTCTGTGCTTTTGTAGCAGCTCAGTGGGAGGGGACCTTCACTTTATATCCAGACAGTTGAAATCCTGTTGATTTTATTACAGTTCCACTGCAGGGCATGTGCCTCCCTATAGCTCTGTTTGCAGAAACTGCCCTATGAAATTATGTACCTCAGTTTGGTAATACCTGTTCTTGAAAGAAGTTTATAGATAATGTATGGCCAATAAAGCTGTACCATAAAAACAGGCAGAGACAAGTCCTCTAAATGGCAACAGTCAAAACTTTATTTTAACAATTATCTGGAAAGAATTTGTTTATGTTGCTGATTGTAAGAATAGCTATTTTGCACTTAGGAGCAATCTAAAGGAAGAGATACTCTTCAATTTACATCAAATGAACATCTTTATTACCTTAATGCATCAGACAGATAACAAGAAAATACAGTTTGTTTTTAATATGAAGAAATAAAATGGTCTGTCAGTGAAAGACTTTCCCCAACAAAACAAACCCTGAGGTAAGTATGAAGTGTTAAAAGGTCTTTTGGAGTTCTTCCACAGACTTGTGCTGAGAGGAATAGTGAAGTAGGAGCACTGTGTGGCTCTGACCATCTTCTAGTTTCAAAGACCTGAGGCTAAACATTGGGTTTGAGACTCTTGAATCTCTGAGTTTTCTTGGGCCCAGGCTGCTGTGAGTTCTTCTTTCCAGTGCCACAAACTGGAACTCTAATTTTCTAAATAGTAAGGTGAGTGCTTAGGAGTTAAGTTTACTGCCAGCTACATTAATTCAGATATAGTCCTTCGCATTCACATCTATAAGTATGAATCTGTGCTGGGGATTTGGGTCATATTAGCACCTGTGTGCTGAGGATTTGGGTCATATTAGCACCTGTGTACTGTGGATACAGCTGCACAGCCAGGGGCACCACTCAAAGTAGTTCAGGTTGGCTTGAAAAAAACAGCTATGAAATTTACAGCTGATTCCCAAACCAGCTGTTAGCACACTCTGGTGCTCACCTTGCTTTAGCCTCTCCTGGAAGTCCCTGTCCTATACCAAACATGATGAATGCTGTCCTGCTTGTGATGAAGAAGAAGGAGCAGGAAAGAGAGTATCAAGAACTGCTGTCTGAATGGAGCTGAATTTTCAGGCATTACTCACTTTCATTCTTGGCCCTAGAAATCCTCGGACCTTGTTTGGTGAGTACTTCTTACGATTGGGAGAGTATACTTGTCCACAGAGACCCTGGCTTCCTGCAAAAGTGTTTGTTATTTTTATATGATCTTTTTACCCAGAAAGAGATACCTAAGCATTTAACAAAAACAGTACAGAACTGTCAATCTAGTGCAGTGTAGTTAACAAACTGAGTAAATAAATGACAAGTCACTGCAAAAATCACAGTCTCTCTGCACAGTACATGTCGTAAATCAGACCGTCAGAAATATAGAACTAGGTAGCATCAAAAGGTCTGGGTAGTTTCTCTCTTGTTATTTTAATCACTTTTTAATTTTCTAATCATGTTAGATTAAATACAATTGAAACATAAGCACATCAAGGAAATCTAGCTTTCAAATACTCTACATACAGCATCTTCTCACCACAACTGCTTTATATCTTTACTCTGCTACAGAAAAAAAATCATTAAACTGACATTTTTTTCTAACCTATAAATAACTGTGCTTTTATCAAGATTCAAGAGAAAGAAAAACAGTTTAAACACTTCCAAAAGGAAGTCTGGATTTTATCCTCGGCTCTACTTAGTGTGTGTTTGTTTCACAAAAGGTAAATGAGGGAAAAGAGTGTTAGCTCACCTTCCTACTCTTCTTGTAAGCCTTGATAAAGACAAAAACAGCTCCAACCTGAATTATGGCGTTTGCAACAATTCCCATCAAATCTATGTGATAATTTTACTGTAAGGGCTGTGTGCCCTGTTCACGCGCTCTTCACACCTAGTGGATATGTGCCATCCCAGATTTGCCATTTTGTGTGCTTTCTGTCCACTTTGTGCTATTTTGTAAGTAGGTTATAAGTACAATATGTTTGGGATAATCATTGTAATGAAGATGCTGTATACTGGCACAAGCCCAAATGAACCCTGAAAGTTTTAGATATCTGAATTTCCAACAGACCTCAGACCTAAATTTCTCATGATAGAGTAAAAATGTCCAAGCCAGTATTCCTGCTTTTAGATTCAGCTATTTTAAAGTTGGGTACAAAGAAATTCAGCATTTGCAGAAATGACTCAGTTGATATATTACATTGAAAAGTTAGTAGTAGGGTGGAGCCTTAAGGGAAATATTTCTGTTGTTGCTATCCCACAGTTCTGCCAAGTACTAAAATATTTTGTGAAGTCTCAAACAGTCATTTATGCACATGCATTCTTCTTGTGCTTATATATTTCTTACAGTGCTTATATTTGCTTTCTTCCCTTTTGGAATGGTCTATAAGACATGGCTTCTCCAGAGAATTCTTACTCTTGAAGTCTGAACAATTCAAGTGCTACATCAAGCTTTCTGTTTGACTTCTGCATTTTAATACAAAGCCAAGTCAATTTCATACGATAGTATTGAATGTATCCTTGTTTCATAAATTGTGTAAGCATCCAGTTTAAGTATAATTATATAAGTAATTATGTCCACCACAGTAGATATATCTGAAGCTATTTACTATATTTTCCTTATACTGTATCAAAATCAACATTTGTACCCAAACCCAATAAGTATTTACTGCTGGATATTGCCCATTGTTCTGAAGAAATAATTTGTAGAATAGTAGTGAATTTGTAGTTTGTTCCTTCTGTTTTATCATACCTATGATACTTATTTTAGTGTTAACATGAAAAAGATGTGCAAATAAGCATAAGTGGTGGCAATGAAAAAGACAATATTAATACTACATTTATTTCTACCTTATCATTTGCAGATATTATTTGAAGCAGTTTATTATTACTAAGGTTTAAAATTGCAGAAAACAGATCCTGTATGGTATAATAAAGAGCAAGAGAACAGTTAAATATTCAGCAAATTCCCTAAATTTGCAGCTCAGGAAAGATTTTCAGGAAAGATCAGTTCTCACTTGAGCACAGAATCCAGGCCATTATTTTCATACTTCAAAAATTAAAACCTCACAGAACACAGAGCTGAGTATTTGGTCATGCATTGCAATCCCTGGGCTGAAGGAAATGTGAACATATCTCATAATTTGAAAAAACTGTGGGCACTTTTGCAAAGAAAGCCAGTGGTATTCCCACTAACTAGCAAACTACAGAACTGAGTAAACGACAACTTGCCAGGTGTGCTCAGCAGATTCATGTTCAGCATATGACCATACAAGCTGCTTTACTTATGTTGAGTTGAAAGAGAATTTAAACAGAAGAAAAAAGGTAATTCTACATATGCCTGAGAATCCACATTTCCCTTCCTATCCCCACAGAAAGATGTAGTAATATTAAAGGTGAAATGAACTTTATGGATAGAGCTAACTAGGAAATTCTCCAGTAGGTTTTTGCATGCTTTTCTTCCACTTGCTTAAACACACACAATTCTCAATGACTCTAGCCCTGAGATCCTAAAATTTTTCAAAATAGAATTGGTTTGACCATCACTGAGTGAAGGCTGATACACTTCGCAGAACAAAACCAGATCACAACTTCATTCAATCCTATTAATTTTTTCCTTTGTACACTGCTGTTGCGTAACAATATTGTCAGTTTGCTCTAAGAATTGGTAGCACCGCAGAAGAGGACAGAGTCAAGAAACTTTTCTTTTTATTGTTTTCTGTTTATTTTTCTTTAGTAATTTTTTCTTCTACAATATAGATGATATGTGCACGACAGGTAAAAATGAACTAACTTTATAATTCTTTAATCCCTTGTGGAAAGTTTCCTTTGTAGATAATATCTAAGAGATAGCATTTTAACTTTTATCCCTGACCCGGGTTCAGCATTACAGTTCTGGTATTTTATTCCAATAACAGAGTAATGTAAGATACTTTCAACCTCCAACACAGGTATGCGTGAAGGCCTCTATATTGACTAAAATATTGACAGGAAAGCTGAATTTGCCCTTGCAGTCTTTGGAAAGAGCAATTTGGGGTGATGCAAAGTAGCCTTTAGCCAGTCATTTTGCTTACACTTTTTGCTGCCCTTCAGAAAGGCCGATTAGGTAGGCTTAATGGAATTGACAATCCTATACTCAAAAAGAAAGGTTTATATTTAGCATTACCACATTAAAATAATGCTCTTCTTTTTCTCAGTGAACAGACCTGGGCAGTTCCATGGTTGAACTCGCTGCCTTGATCTCTGAACTTTCCTATTATATTCCCTTCGATTATCTTGGGTTCCAGGGAGAAAATGGTTATTTCAAAGAATAATTAAAATGCCATAACCTTACAGATAAGGGCTGTAGCTAGTATGGAATTACTTCAGTTTTAAAATTTCTCTAAGTTATTTTGCTCTTGTATTTGCTAGCAAAATGTATATTATAATGTATTGTGTATCTAAAAAAGAATGACTCACTGATCATTAGAAGGAAGATTTGTTCAACAAGGTCTCAAATATATTTGTAAAACCTTTATCAAATATCTAAATATCAAATATGTAACTATGAAATATTTCCAAGCATTTTGAAGCCAAATAAAAACACATAAGCTTTTCAGTTATTCAAAAACCTTCTTAGAAATGAAACCTATTTGGTTTGGGAGGTTGGATTTACATTTCTTCTGATTTAGATGAAGACCATATATAACTGGGAAGTAAACATAATTTTTGAAGTTATGTTAGTCATAAGGGTATGTATCTTTGTAGTACCTGTTTGCAAAGATAACTGTACTCCTCTACAAAGAACCATATCAGAAACACCACTTACAAAAGCCATTCCTTTGGTTTTTGGTCATAGTCTGACTTTACACAATCCTTCTAAGGACCTTTCTCATTCCTTTAAATTAAAAATAAGACATATGTCACGCTAAATTAACTCTATGCAGAAATGAAGCACTTACAAGTAGCTACCGTGACTACACTATATCTGTTACATACAGAAATGACTGCAATAATACTGTCAATATGTGACTCTTTAACTACTGTGGAAGCAGGAATGGCTTTTCAACTGAGCTGAAATAAAAAACACTATAAAAGAAATTACCAAATCAGAAATTCTTACATAATACTACATTCTAATACATATGCTATATATATTCACTCCTGCACCATCGAATTAATTGATTGAAGGGGCAACCAGCATCAGTGGTATAATGCCAGCAACTGTTGCATACCTGCAAGATACTTTTATCTGTCACATAGGAAGAAAATGAAGGACAGTTTATTTTAGATAATCAGGAAAGCAGGTTTTATTGATGAAATTTTAAACATCACATTAGAATGATTGAAATAAAATTCAGCATGAAACAAGGCGATTTCTTGTCAAATATGCAAGCAGTAGGGAGAAAACCTATTTTAATAATAAAATTTTTATTTTATTTTTTAATAATATTTACAATATTGTCCTTGCTGGTTTAGTCATTAGAAGTATATTTAATGGCTCTTATCAACACCTTCAAACAGCACCTGAACTCATCATTAATAATATTCTTTTACTATGCTTTAATTGTCACCTTGTGTTGTTTAACAGCCTTTATATATATATATATATAAAACAAACTGAAAGAAAACATGGAATGGGTTACAAATCTGAATAGCCTGTCAGGCCACCCAACTGGGTTGACTTAAATGAGTGATAACATGTCTCAGTTATCTTTTTTAATATCCTCAGATGGAATCACATCCCTAAATCATGGGTATCTGAAGGGCCACTGCTTAAACCCATGTATCTGGTATCACTGCAGTACCACAAAAGCTGCAGGATTCTCGATAACTCTCCTGCTGACACATTATGCTCTGTGTGTTAGGGGCCAGCTCCAGCAGGGTCCTGAGTGCCATCAGTGCTGGCAGCCAGATGTGTTGAGTTCCTGTCAGGAGGCAGGGAGCGCACTTCGAGATTGATTGGGGTGTTTGACGGGATAGGGAAAGGGTAGTTGGCATTGGCCTAAAGGAAAAGTGCAGTATTCCTTGAGAGAAACAGCATATTTCTGTCTCCCCTAGTCACTAACCTAGAAGAGCGAGCATAGGACAATTTATTGTATCTATCATCTTTTGAAGAAAATATGAATTAAAAAGAAGAGAAATGGAGAAGGAAGTGCTGTATTTTGCCATGACCTATATAAGGAAATGTTAGCGACAAACTTTTTCTTCTGAGATGAGACAGCATTTCAATGAAGTTACCTCACTACTGAAAGCCGCTACAAGAATTCCTCATGACGTGAAAAATATTTCTCTCTTAGAAGATCTGTTTTCTGCATATCTTTAATGATGGGAATGAAGTGTTGAATAACACGTGCCAGGGATGTCCTAGTTGTTTGCCAGTGGCAATTACATTTATCTCCCAGTATAAGACTATTGATTTTCTGCTTCTAAAACTTACAAGACGACCTCCACTGTGATTGTCTTTAGCAGTAAGCTGTTCAGATGGCTGTAATCCATAGCAAAATAAGCATCAGAATGTCTGTTTTCTTCTTAACTCAAACACATGTTTAGGTAAAAGATCTGCCAAAGAAAACTGGGCAGATACCTAACAGGTCAGGCAGATTGGTGTGCAATATAGGAAAATAGTAAGCATGTAGTTCCTCATAATAAAATGGTAACGTGGAATTTATGCTATGCAGCACATAAGTAATGACATTTGGAAAAGATCTGGCAAACAATATCTAGGTTACAATATCAACCATCTTTAACGTATAATGTAACCGGATTTCCTAATGCATGTATAAGTATACCTAAGTTACATAAAATTTCATGTATAAAACTTGACATAATATTGAACATATAAGTAAGAGACATCTATAAAAGTAGTTCAGAATGCCAATTAGTATAACGAAAGATGTGTAAAGTATCTACGTATGAGCTACTGAACTAAGAAAAAACCTCCTCATTATTTCTTCGAACTTTCCAGAGGGTATAGCTCAAACATCCTCCCTCAAGCACAATTGTCCATCCAAATACTCAGAAAAACTAATAGATGTATCAGAATACCAGCTGGCTCAGCAGGGAACTCTCACAACAGAGCTCCAGTGAAAAAAACAACAACAACAAAAAAAGACATATAAAGGAGATGCAAGCAAGAGCAGACTCTAAAAGAGGAATATAGAAACACTGCCCAGGCATGCTGGGATGGTCTTAGGAAGGGAAAAGATGGGACAGACTTGAAACACCCGGGATATCAAGGGCAACAAGAAGAGCTTCTGTTGCTAGCTATGTTAACAGTAGAAGAATAAACAAGTATAATGTCAGGTTGCTGCAGAGTGAGGAGGGTGATCAAGTGGCACTGGATGCAGATAGAGCTGAGGTACTCTACACATTCACTGCCTCAGTCTGGGAGACGTTTGAATCCTGAGACATGGTTCAAGGAAGACAGGGCTCAAGGTAGTGGAAGAGGATTGAGTCAGGGTTCTCTTGAGAAATTTGAACCCATCTGTGTCCAGGATAATGCATATGGGGTTGTATCATCAGGAACATAGTCAGTAGATTGAAGAAAGTAATACTTGCCCTTTCCTCAGTGCTCATTAGGTCACATCTGGAATACCACATCCAGCTTTCAATTTCTAGTACAAGAGAGGTGTTGATAAGCTTGAGTGAGGCCAGCAGAGGCCACAAGATGGATATGAACTTAAAGCACGTGTCCTGTGAGGAGAGGAGGAGGGATGCAACAACAGCCTTTCACTAGCTCTTACCAGGAGATGGAGGCAGCTTCTTTACTGAGAAGTATGTGAGCAAAATGATAAATAATGCTTTAAATTAAAATGGGAGAAGACCTAACATGGTATAAGGAGAAAACAGTTTCCATTCGAGCATAACTGAGCACTGGAACAGGTTGCCTGGAGAGGCTGTGTGATCTCCATCCTGGCACCCAACTGGTCTAAGCCTAAGCAACATGGTCTGAATATTGTGTTGCTCCTGTTTTGAGCACGAGGCTGGACTGGACAATCTCCTGAGTCTCCTCCTGATCTAAATTATTTTGATTCTCTGAAAATATGACAGCTATAAAAGACTGATATAGCAAAACTACTTCTTTGTTATACTAGAATGGTAAAATGTTATATATTAGTTAGAATATGTGCCATACTAACAGAATGCTTTCCAAAAGCAAACATGACTGAGTGATTGCTATTTAAAGATTCCCATGTGAAACAAAGCATTACTTGTTATACAGTTTGTGCCAGTTTCTAAAAAACAAGACACAAACAAAGGGTGAAATCCAAGAGAGGAAAAAGTTACAATCTAAACTATGTTTTGAGAATATCCCTGGTTAATATATCAAGTTTAGAGATGAGCTAGTTGAATCTGAACAGATATAGATATGTGCATTTTCCAATTAGCAGGTTTATGTAACTCTCCCAAATATTCAGGATCTTGGAGGATAGATTCAATTACACACACCTAAAAAGCTGAATCAAGCTAGAGTCTGGTGAAATTCCAGTTATTTGAATGTTTGGAGAGTAAGAATTTTTTATTTTTTGGAGGAAATAAACCTTTGTTCATTATAGGATACATGTAGCACCAGCTAAAGACAAATAATGCTCAGATAAGATATAGTTTTACTTTCTTTTAATTTAAAATTTAAGAATGATATGTAGGCTCTGGTTCTCCTGAATAAGTGCTACAACTATTACAACAAAATCTAATGTAGGACTTGTAAATGATTGTTTTTTTCTGTTTGGAAAAATTGTGAGCTTGGCAGACACTGAACTTTCTTAACCACACCACCTATATTTTTTCTTTGTCCTTTCCTTGGCAGTTCTGTTTTCTGTATAAAATTTGGGAACCCTGTGGGCTGAACTTGATAAAGGGCTTAAATGAGAAAAAGAGGTACAGGACTTGATTCCACCTTTTCCATTCTTTAACCCTGTGGCAAGAGAAGGAAACAATTTGGCCCCTTCTGCTGTTCAGAAGAACCCTAGCTGTCTCTAACCTTGTTCTAGCACTTGAGGATCGTTGGTGTGTATCCTCTCTATCAGGAGGTGTCATTTCTCTGGTGATCATCCTTTATTGCAGACAGGACAGAGATGTTCACAGTCACATCATCCTAGGGTTTCTCTTTTCTCAGACCTGGCCTGTGGTATAAGATACCATTTAAGAATAATTCCTATTCAGCATAATTCCTATTAAAGATTGTTTAGACTATTATTGAATATAATTCCACATTTCTCACTCTGTTTTCCATTTCTTGGACTGGATCATGCTGGGGCTGGGTTTTTTTGATGCATTTATTTATATATGCACAATGCTTTTACCTATTCTGGGAAATGTTACAATGCAACCTCGATGTACTGTCTTAGAAAAGAGAGGAGGATAGTGCAAAAAAATAGTAGAGACTAATGGTTTGGAACTGTGAGCTTTTCGAGAACAATCTGTCTTTCAAAGTAAGAGATTCACTGCATTGAGTCAATTGGCTCATTAGGAGTCAGTTTAAATAGCTGTTCAGGTCAGACTTCCTGTCATTGAACATATTTAATATGAAAAATGCTTTATTAGTAAAAATTTTGTGAACTATAGAATATTAGTTTGTATTCTGTGATGGAGTAGTAGGTAATTTTGGCAGCTCCTCAAAGAGGAAAACCTCTTGAGAGGGAGAAATGTCCTTTTATGATATAAATGTATGACACAATTCATATAATTGAAAATATAATCCTAAATTTGCTTTTATATGTAAAAGTACGAATCAGTCATTTCCCTTAGAGTAACTGAACCTCAGTGTGATCTTCCCAACTATTATACTTTAGTTATGCCTGATATTTTAGTGCCTGTGGCCAAAAACTTGGATAATTTACTTTCCAGGTAACAATGCAAGTTAAACATGTAGAATTGTTTCTCCATAATTTCAAAACCAAGTTGATATATTTTCTTAAATTCTTCAGAAAGTGGAAATGAACTTCTTTATTGATAACTTTCTTATTTTCAGGAAAAATGATCCTAAGATGAGAGGAAAAGGGATAAAGACCAAAATATTACTTAAAATGGAAACAATTCACTCAGTTCTCATGAAGCACATTCAAATGTGAAAGAATTCATGCTTGAAATGCAAGCAGCTTCATAGAATGTATTTATTTGGCTAATAATTATGTTTTGCATATGTTGAGTTCAGCAGAGACAGTTGTGCTGCTGGCAATTCTGCCTCTGCAGGATCTGGGTTTTTTTTTATAAACGAGGTCAAAAGACAGTGAGAAATGAACTGTCTATTGAAAAGCTCCCTCAGCTGTAATATTCTTGGTTTGTGTAGCTGTTGTCAGAAAATAGAATTGCATTCCTGTCAGCTGTCAGGAAGAAGAGATGTCTGTGGACTGTATTCCTTCCTCTTTCCTCCTCTTTAAATAAAACAGTAACCAGAGATGGGGAATGCCACCTGCACCGAGTGCCTGATTTACAAACATCACACATCAGACACTAACTGCTTGTAGCTACAGTAGTAGTTAGTAGTTTTTAATTAACTTTTTAAGCATTTGGGAGTAGCTCCTTAGACCCCACTTCTACTCCTGACAAGAGAGAAGGGATTTACAAGTTTTAGGAGAAAGAGATCTTGATGCAGTTTTATACTCACCCACAAACAGTACTCAAACTCTGCTTTATCACTCTACAAAACTTTTCTTTGTGGGTAAACCCTAAAGTCAAGTTCTGTGCCACCTCACATTCTTGTTGCTATGAGCAATCAGTATAACCTAACAGAAGCACTAAGGGTGCTCTGAACTGTGGACCAGCATGAACTGGCTGAGGACTGACATTATACATATTCACACCAGTTCATGAGCCACTCCATTCGTCCAAAGAGAAGGCTCAGATATTGATTTATAGATAACTTGTTTTGTACTTCAAGGCTGTTATTTTCTCACATTGTATGGTATGTTGTCTGTGACTCCAGAAATAGTCCTCTTGGAATGTGCTGTCATTTCCATTCCATAGACTTTGGTGTTAAACTGATTCCTGGTATATTTTATTAAAAATAATGCTGGGTACTTATGATGAAAAAAAAGGAACATATTTTCCTTTCTAATTTATTTAAAATGTCATGGTCTTCAGGTTTCCTTTCTTTCTTTCCCATTTGTGAATTGAAAGCCATTTTTCAAGCAAGTAGACAAACTGCCACAGTATTTTACCTAAAATACCATAACAATAGGATTTATGGACTACTGAGTTTCATGATGTTTTGAACGTAGAAAAAGAAATGCTTTCCCGTACAACAGCCATAAACATGCAAAATATTAATGAGATTAGCTGACATTTTTTTCCAGAGAGCAGTAAAGCGGATTGGCACAAATGAGTTTTGAAAGGAGGAAATTTGCAAACTATTTTCAGAGATATACTTGCATTGATTTGAATGAAAATCAGCAGAGAATGCTCTAAGAAATAAATAATCTCAAAGGGCACAGGCTCCAAGGTCTGAGAACAGCCGGGAATAAGTGCTTTATAATGTGACAAAACATATTCTCATGATGATTAACTGCTTTTCAAGCAGCCTAGGAGTAAGACAAAGCCAAAAAAACTAACATATATCCATCCTTTTTCTGAAGTGGTCTCTATCCTGTGGATTAAAATGGAGGAAGATTTTGTCTGTGTTGTGCATATTTCTCTCATAACTTGTGGTCTTTGTATGTAGCAACTCAGATACACCTAATGCTAGTATAGCAATGGCATAATACATTTCTATCAACAGTGCACTAATAGCTAAAGCTCTGGATTTTCAGTGTTCTAAAAATTAAACTATGCAGTTTAATTCTGTGAAAGCTGTGGGTGCACCAGCCAAATCCTGTATCTCATTCTCAGCCCTCTAGGGGTGCTTCTGGGATCAGAAACAGGAGGTTAATATATAGTCCCATGCATTTGCTCTAAAAAAACCAACATTTCATAAGCTGATATTGTCAAGGATCAATATATTTGGTTATCGCTATAAATCCTGATTTCTTGGTATTCAAAGTAAACTTGTTGTGTTTCTCTGAACAAAACTGAACATTTAACCAACTTTCTGGTTTTCATCACAGTCTAATGTGGCAAATCAGGGATTTAAATGAGCTCATGACAGAATGTAGAAGAATGGATTTTTCTTGATTATTATGCTATGGAGGAACAAGCACAGGAAAGCAAGACATTTGAGCAGGCAAGGATGTACTGAAGACAGCTGTGATTTCCGGCCTAACCTTTCTTCTGGTTATTTCCACTCAAGTATCAGCAATTAAATAGTTAATAATGTTGGCATTTAAACAGTATCTTTAGGTTTTGGTGATATGATGGCTCTTTGTTAACAATGAAGCTAGCATCAATTATTTGGGGGGATAACATTTCAGTGCTATAAAAGAGTATTACTGAAAGCAGTTGTCATGAGATCTATGACTAGAGACTGGTTAGTGAAACAGGAAAAGACAACAGGACCTCTCCTTTATACTGTTTACTTTGACTTTTTTTTAAACTAAATTTTGATATTCTTTGTGGTAATCTTTACTGATGAGATTTCACTATGATTACAGTGTTAAAGAATTTAGAAAAAAAAAAAGAAAAGGCTATATTGTACCAGAAGTTAGTGAGAGGCTTTAAAAATAGGGTATCTGTGGAAATGCTGGAGGTCAAAACCACTTTTTTTTGTAACTAGTTATGGCTGTAATTCTTCTTTCCAAAGGAAATTTTATTTTGTAAAAAATTATCCAAATATGTATGCTATTTCATTGAAAACAAAAACTCTGTACCAAACTAAAAACTTCAACCTATACAAAATCATAACACCAATACTTCTCACTTCAGATGTGAACTTTCTGATGTAGCCTGCATGAAACCAGTTGTAACTGTAGAGCAGCATTACCCCACTGTCATTGTCATGCATCTGCTCTGCCTAGATATAGGTTCACAGCTACCGTTCTGACTGCTTTTGAGATACGCAGTTTCCAGAGTGAGTTAGCAATTTCCGTAGTCAGCTTGGAGTTGCTACTTTGAATCTGATACTGCTTGATTAAGCTTATTCCATACTAAGCTGGGAAGCTGAGAAGAATATGGACTGTCTTGTGCATAGATTGAACCATACTTAGGAATATGTAGGAAAGGTTTAAAACTGGATTTGAAACCACTAAGATAAAATCTAATCCACACCACTATTATCTTTCCATTGCTTGAAAGCAGAGAGAACAGCAGCAATGTTGACATTGGTACTATCAGAAGTGCAATGTTCTGAATTTTGTATAATAAAAATACACATAAGACTGCTATTAGAAAAGCAGTTGCTCTTCCTCCATGTCTCTTGCCAGGTCTCTGCAACTGTTTTTGATATATGGGCCAATTCAGTAAAGAAAATAAAGAACCAATCGATAATGCAAATTCAGAGTTTAGAATAACTCTCTTATCAGAATGGCACATTAGAAAGGATGCGTGTTGAAGATGGAAAGACAATGCAATAAAAGCATGTGAAACCACACCAAAAAATAGACTAACAGCTTCTGTTCTTTTTGTCTCATAAGCCAAAACAAAAATAGCTTTCACTAAAACTGAAAGGAGCACATTCAAAGCAGATAAACTTTATTGGGTAATTATAGAATGGTCTGGGCTGTAAGGGACACTTAAGGTCATGTAGTCCAACCCCCCTGCAATGAGCAGGGACATCTTCAACCAGATCAGGTTGCTCAGAGCCTGATCTTGAATGTTTCCAGGAATGGGGCTTCTACTGCCTCTCTGAGCAACCTGTTCCAGTGTTTCACCACCCTCATTGTAAAAAAGTTCTTCCTTATATCTAGTCTAGATCTACCCTCTTCTGGTTTAAAACCATTACCCCTTATCCTATCACCACAGGCCCTGCTGAGAAGTTTGTCCCCATCATTCTTGTAGACCCTCTTTAAGTACTGAAAGGCTGCAATAAAGCGTCCCCAGAGACTTCTCTTCTTCAGGCTGAACAACCCCAACTATCTCAGCCTTTCTTCATAGGAGAGGTGTTCCATCCCTCTGATCACTTTTGTCACCCTACTCTGGACCTGCTCCAAAAGGTCAATGTTTTTCTTGTACTGAGGAACCCAGAGCTGGACACAGTACTCCAGGTGAGGTCTCACGAGACTGAAGTAGAGGGGCAGAACCACCTCTCTTTACCTGCTGGCCGTGCTTCTTTTGAGACAGTCCAGGATACCATTGGCCCTCTGGGCTGCAAGCCACATTGCTGGCTCATGTCCAGCTTTTCATCCACCAAGTAATGCATAATTAAAAGATGAATCTCTTCTCCATAGGATATTATCATTATAAACAGCTTAGAAAAACTCTGAGTATGTCTATTATATCATAACCTTCCAGTGCCATTTGACTCCAGAACATGACATCTTTCTTACCACTGTGGGATTATTTTCAAAAGCCAGCAATCATTGATTTTTTTATAGCTCAAGCAAGGGAAATTTGGGTCCCTTGATTAGTTTAAGTTGACCCTGTGAGTTCCTGAATCCTGCTGTAAAACTGTACTATGGAAGTCTAGTGGCAATAAAGTTCCCTCTGGACACTGTACTGAAATGAACGACTCCTCCAGATCCACTAGCCTGCAGGTTTTTCAGTTGTGCCACAGAAGAACTTAAAAACTGTCAGAAGGGATTTTTCTTAACTGAGAAATATTTTTTTCTGTTAAAGATGCAGTAGATATAATAGTAACACTTGTATTCTTTGTTATTTGTTAAAATTACCTATATATAATCATATCTTTCTGACCTTAAACACTGACAAAGAATAATTTTAATTTGTTCCTTTTTATTCAGATACTGTCTCTCATTACCAGGAATACATGAATGGGAAAAAATAATCTTCTAAAAAAACCTCCTTCCTATTGAAAGTAAATTCATCCTAACCTGATCAAAAAAAAAAAAAAAATGGAAAGCAGAGGAACTGAAAAGTTTGATTGAAATTGGCCCGTAAATAAACCTACTTAGTATATCTGAGACGCACTTTATCATAACCATTAGGTATCCCATATGAAATGTGAAGTGACTCATAGTTCTGGGCAGGCATGGGAGCCATAAATGAATGGGGTTGTTAAATTAGATACTCTGTTCATTGTGGTATCAGCTCACTGCTTACGGTGCTCCCTGTTGCAAAATCAACAGTACTGAATGGGACAAGGGACAGCCTTGTCTCTTAGGACAAGTACTAAGGACTAAGGTAGAAACATTACACTACAGACATAGCAAAAGGTCATCCATTTCCGATAGTTCAACACCATAATATCTGATATTTGACCCAAGTGGGTTTTTTTAAGGATGTTTGGGAAAAAAATTCATTAATACATGTTTTTGGATGGTTTTCTTATGGGGGCTAACACTTCCTTTACCAAAACGCAGTCAGCATTTCTTAAACCAAGAACTCCTACAGCAGCACAGTATTTGCAACTTCATTAATTGACCTTCCTCATCAGCTCCGACTAAAGCATTGAATTACAGTCAAAACTGCACTTGCTGACCCTTATGTTAGTACTAATCTAAGGGGACTTGACAGACATGCAAGGGTCTTTCTTTTCAGTTGTATTTTTAATTGATTGGTAGGTTCACAGCATTTATAGAACACAAATCTATGCTGACTGAATTCTAGATGATGACCTTCTAAATGAAGACTTTATCTTTCTATTTAAAAACACATATAATTTTCACTTTATTTTGTCAGTATGTTTACCCATTTTTTAATTTTCTTATCCTCAAAAAAGATCTTAAAAGACCTTAAAATATTAATTTGGAATCTCAGTTCATTTTTCAAATAATAATATGTTTAATTTTACAGTCAATTTTGGAAATTACATTTCTCCAACTGGGTAAGTGGCAAGTAATTTGTGAGGTTGTAAACACTCTACAAACAATTGCTTAATCTTATCTTTGCTCAAATCTATAACCTTGTGTATAGTGCTTCTTATCCCTAGCTCATCTGATATGTATAGGATAAGCTTAAATGATCTCTTTACCTTCTTTTAATGGGTATGCTCTGTAAGCTTAGATATAGCCCACTGTTGTCCATAAAACATAGAAGAAGCAAAAGAAGCATTGTGTGATACAATCCTTTCTGATTACCATATATCCATTCTCAATCCCAAAATAATTATACTTTTTATGTGAAAAGCTTTACAGCTTTACCACCTCAAGCAATATTTTACAGCTGTCAAGAATGATTTATGCAATAATGACTTAAACTGCAAAATGGAGTCCTCAAAGGAAGAGCTGTCAAACACTTTCATCACAAAAAACTTAATTAAAATAAGAATTGATATTCTGTATAAACAGTATCTTTCTTTCAACTACAGACCATATAGCTATGTGATTCGTGAAAATGAAGTTGTGAGATAGTGAGGAATATACTGTACTGCTATTTGATATCGGAGTATTATTTTTGAATTAAGCAGATGTTACTGCCTAATGGACAAGACTTTTAAAAAAATGTATCTCAAAATAGTAGTTCTTGTGCTTTGTCTGTATTTATCTATTCTTTTTAAAATGGGATATTTACATTAAAAAAGAAATCTACTGAGGCTTTAATCTCATGAACACATCCAGTGACATTTGTCGAGCTTCTTTTGTGAACAGAACCTATAAATTTGGACCCTTACTTCTGGCATCCGTTAACCATTTTTCTCACTAGTAATGAATTCTTTCGATGACTATGTAATTGCCTACGGTGGCACTACTCTAACAGGACAGAGTTTGCCTGCATTGTGTAAATACTATTCTAAAAGAAAGAAGGAATGAGGAGAAATTAACCCAGATGTATGCTGATAAGGCATCGGTGTGGTTGGGACAGGGCCTGCTGGGCACATAAGTAATGCTGGCATCCTGCCCCCATGCCATCTAAACAATTACACAAAGCTACCACAAGTATGTTCCCCCTCTCCTTTGCACCCTTCCCATACTGCAGAGTGGAAAGGGAAATATGCCCAGTCCAGGTAATACATTCATAAAACTATGATACATCATATCCGTGTTCTCCTCTGACACACTGCATCTTCTGTCTACCCTGTTTAAGGCAGTGTAGATTCAAGCAACTGCAATTTCCAGAAAATTAACCTCCTACAAAACTTTTCCCATCCGTCTATTAAAGCAGTGAACAAACAGCAGCATTCAGTCTTGCATCACCAAGATGTTTAAAACTCAATATCTTGCACTTTCTTTCATCTGGAAAAGTGGATTACAGACCAGTACAGAACATGAGGATCCTAATTCCCAATACATAGGCAATATTATTTTTCTAGTGCAAGAATTTCCTTTTAAGTTGAACTTTAAAACTGTGACATTTTAAAACCATGTGAGGTGGTATTTAGAATTAAGAAAAAATATTAGTTATAGAGTGATTCCCATTCTGATATCTGCATTGCTGGACTTCTGATGACAGATTAGCTTTACAAGTGGGGATATATGAGGGGATATATGATCCTACTGACATTTGTTTTACTTTGAAATATTAAAATAATTTTTAATCTAATCAGTGGCTTATGGAGAGTAAACGATAGTGTGATATAGAAAAGGTTTTATTTGCAATTCACTGGGCATTTGTTCAGAACTGTGTAATATGGTCTTCACAAACTCCTGTCATTGGAACCTTAAGCAGTTTACACCTTCGTGAGCTGTCTTCCTCCTCTGTATGCTTAGTATTACAGTAAAAGTCACACAATGGATGGCTACAAAATATAATGTCAAATTGAACTTTCAAGCCGTGGACAATTCACTGCAGTAACTTGGGTTATTCACATAGAGAAAGTTACATTCTTAACTGCGCTGATATTGATCCCTTAAAATATTCTCATATTCATTGCAAAACACAGTACAAAATAAGCCACTAGCCAGGCACTAAACTTCAAATTTTTAGAAAATTCTTTAAGTTTACTTTCCTTAAGAACCTGGACGAAGTCCTGGTTAAGTATCAACTCTCTGTCTATTGTTATAACATACAGAGTATATTGTTATAATATACAGAGTATATTATATAGTGTATATATATACTCTCTATATTGCAAACACAAATTTTAAAATTTGAAAAAAACTAAGTAAAGACAAAAAGTGAGGTATATCTTTTCAGTAATTTACAATAACTATGGACCATCTTTACTGACATTTATTATAACCATCATAAGTAGTTTCAATTTTATTATACCATATAAACTTCAGATTTTTGTTTTATTTTATAAAGAAATTGACCATTATGTATAACAAAAAAAGTCTCAATATACAAATGATCAAGCTGTCAGGCAGTTACACATTTGAGTCTCAGACCTATCTTGTATTTTGTAAACTTTTCCCTGTGATCAGCAACTTGATATTTTAAATGATATTTACAATTCAAAATTGTTTTTGTTTAAATTTAGCAGTGCCTACTGTGCACATGGTAAGTCTTGTTCACATTTTGACCAGTAATATTTTGAGGAATTCAGTCTGTCTAGAACTGTTTCTGTAGTTTTTTATATTCCTTAACCTTCAAGCATAATAAGTAATTTCAAGAAACTATTCACAGGAGTGAAGTTACTGAAAACCCTTATGCATAAGATATTGTTTACACTGAATAATCCATAACATTTATAGCGTGCTTCAAAATTCAAAACTATTTACAAAAGATGTCACTTTCTACAGACAGTTTTACTTTGGTTTTCCTCAAACAGATTATGGTGTGTTGCATGATGCCAGAACGCAGTATTTTAGAGAAATACATATTTATGATAATTGACAGATAAGCAGTACTTCAGTTAAGCGCTTTTCTCTCCCTCCTAATATCTTGGGAGACTGAAGCACTCTTAAACAAGCAGGTCTCAAAACAGTGCTCCAGGCTGTTGGCTGTGAAAGTTAGCAATGACATTCTCCTTTTGCAATATTATTTTTAACATACGCCAAGTTAACACAAATACAGGCTAGATGTGTAAAAGACACACAATGTCAGGCCTCCTGAGAAATCTATGTTCAAGGCACAGCTACAACAACAAATCCTGACCAAAATCTGCTCCAGACCATTGAACCAAATCTAAGAATAAAGGACTCTACTGAGAATGTGCTAAGGAGAATATGCTTAAATATTGGTAGCGTGGGTAGAATGGTTGGCCTGAGTCCTATCTGACTTATACCAGCCTAAGCCAAAAATAATATTACTTGAGTCCCTCCAAGATAACAACAGAATTATTAAGAACAAGGTTTAACTGTGTGACTTTAAAATGTGAGAGCATCCATTGCATGTGATTCTAAAATTGATGCAAACACGACACTGGCACTTCTCCAGAACTAATTTAAGCTAAGCATTTGAATATGATTTTCCTTTTCCTTCTCCCAAGAGTGCACCCAGCCAGAGACAGAACAAGGTACATCACTTATCCATGACTTGGATTTGTTTGAAAGACAGATATTACTGTAAATAACCCTGGGAAATTAGAAAAAAAACCAACCAACAAACCCCTACATTATGTATCATAATTAGTTTTCATGTGTATGCATTTTTTCATCTGCAAATACAGTTATTTACCCCTTTTATCCTCCTAACAGCCAAAAAGCATAGCACATGTAGCTATTCTTCCTTGTATAAGCAATATTGTTAACAGATATATATTGAGTCTTCGCTGAATATGAGTAACAGAGAAACACTTTGTAGTTTAGCCATCTCAAAATTTAGTTCTAGGACAACTTCTGTGGTTCAGTTGAAGGTACTCCAACTTCACAATATTTCACCTCTGAAAAAAGACTTGTCCCTTTCTTTGTAAGTTAATGCTTTCTTCATGATAGGCCAATTTTGTTTGCTACTTTTAATATTGTTATACTTTTTCCAGTAAAATATTGCATTTAAATCTAGGTACGGTTCCAACTGTGTCAGGCTGGCAGAGTTAAGCTCCCTGAAACTGATACACTATTGCCATGTCCTGTGAGATCAAACAGTTCATAAAAATTAACATTCACAGGATCTGCCCTCTATGCTACTTGTGTTACCTGTTCATTGTTTTAAGGCTGTTTACTGTAGGAGATTTACATCTGCTTTGAACCAACCCAGTGGAGAACTTTTGTTCAACAGTTGCAAACACAGTGCTGGCTTCATTCAGCTGTTAGAAGCAGCTTACAGTGATATACTCTATAGACCCTTTGCTTTCAGGGCAGATTCCCTGACTGGTATACATAAGACCACTGAACTTCAGAGAAATTACAACACTGCTCCAGCAAAGGGTCTGGCCAGCAGATCGTACACACCCTCACCAATAAGCTGATAATCAAACACACAAAAAATCTTGAAAAATAAAACCAGACTTTACCATCTTTGTGATAATAGGTGACTTCTACTTTCCTTTCCTCGGACCCCAACAGTGCTTGAGCAATCTGGGCAATATGATGTCTTTTGGTCTCTGGTCCATGAAGAAAATCACAGGTGCAAGGTTTCTGCATCACATCTGGTCTGGAGAACCCGGTCATCTCACAGAACCCATCATTGCAGTAGATGATAGCACAATTCTGCACTCTAGCATTAGCAATGATGAATTTTTTATCTGCAATAAAAGAAAGTGATGCATTTTTTAGTACTCTTTCAACTTCTCATAAAGCATTGATTGCACGGATGGATGCTAAACAACCCTTCTTTTCAGTGGGACGCCCGAAGTGCAAAGATTGTCAGTCATTTAATGTAGCTAATTTGATTGACAGTTTTTAAAGAAATGGCAATAAATTTACAATATATCAATGATTAAGACAGTTGTACTTTAAGGAAACAAAACCAGATTAATCAAGACTTTGCAAAACTCCTTTTGACTTCAAAATTTTGTCTCTTTTATCTTTACTGAAACACAGGTGATGAGCACCATACTGTTAGCCATAACTCCAGGAAAAGTCCTTGAAAAGTTAGTAGCTTAGGGCCCTTGGGAAGGGGCCTTAACTCAGGGGAAGGGTTTCCTGGGATAAGGTACAACCAGCTCAATCTACTCTGTAAGGATTTTCATTGAGGTGAATGACAGCAAGTTTATAGCCAGAATTTTAACAGAATTATCTACAAAAGAACTTGATATTTTTTTAGAAGTTATATTTATAAAAGAAAATATTCCCTATGAAGGCAGGTGAAAACCAAAGACTGTGAAGTTGGAAACATTTTTTATAGTCCACGGAAGTTCTGTGCCTCAGTCCATCCTCCTTTCCCAAACTCTCACCTGACAGAAAGGTTGAAAAGTTTTCATTTGTATCTGTTTAACCACTATAATATGCTATGCCCACTGTAATCTGCAGCTTTGATACATTTACTGTTAATAACATTAATTGCTGCTGACTTAATTACACTAGCAGGTCTCTTGCTTTATAAAAGACTTTGAACGTGACATCAATTATGTTAGCAATAAAAGTCTTAAAAAATTTAAAGGTATTTTGTCTTTGAACACAGTGAAATATATGGAGAGAAAAACATGGATGTCATTCATGCTTTTTCTGCTGTCTTTCAATAATGCTGAACTTCTACTACCACTTGCCTATTTGGTAGGTAATAGTTTATTCTCTTCAAAATATATATACAATTTACTGGATTAAAACTTCAGCAGCAACACTGACTTAGCAACTAGATAAATTAGGACTACAAGCACCACCTTTTTTTTTTTTCCTCAACATAAAAATTAAATTGATAACCTGTTTAACTGTATCAAAGTATATAAACTGGAATTAGCTCAAAGGGTTTGCACCGGACTGATACTAAAATTATGCTAAATATTTAAATAAATGTACATATATCAAACTACTGTTTCTAAATTAAACTCATTTTAAGCATCAAGTGTTCCTTCTTACTGTTAACGGCAAACCAGAGTTCCAGTCAGGAAAAACACTTCAGCTTCAGCCTCCTATACAGGTAGTACTGCTGCATTGGAAAGATCTCACAGACTCTCCCTAAGGATGCATTTGCACTGGTTTGATACACATTTTAGGCTTTCATAAACAAAACAGAAATATTTGACAGCTATATTAAAATGCAGTCATGAGAACAAGGTAAGAGTATTTTCCCTTTAATAACTCCTCTGCAGATTACCTGTTTCCTCTAAATCAAAGTCTGACTGTTCTATTTTGAAAAGACAATGTTAATGAATAACAATAACAATAATAAATCTCTCTCAGTTTTCAGACATTGCACAGGCAGCAGGATTGTACGTTCAGCTTTTAGAGCAATCTCACTGGTTCCAAAGAAGGTAAGAGATATAAGTTTTATAGCTATACAATATGGATACAGTAAAAAAACTGTAATAGTGGGACAAAAAACCAAACCAATACTTCAAGTTAGTAATCTGTATTCTAGATCAAAACCAATGCTACTCCTGCCAGGGATCCTCTCCTTACCTGTGGGTTTTCTTTCCAAGCTACAAACTTAAGTCTGGAGCTGCTGTCCATTTAGTCATAAGCAGAATCAAACTACTGTAGCAAAACAGATAGAAAGAGAGAACTTACTTTGCCCTTCAAATTTTCGTATGATTGTACCCAAAAATGTATTTTGTGGTGCCACATGACCTCTGCGAACAGGCATGTTTGTACAGGTCTTCAGTTTTCTGTGCACAATGACTTCTCCAAGGATCTCCTACACGGCTCCAGCCCAAAGCACCGAGCCAGCTACCTTTTGTGACACATCATCGTCCTCTGAAGATCGGAAATCTCTTCCCATTAGCACCACTTCTAGATACACGCTTTTCCTATTGGAGTCAGATCCATCCCTCAGTTTCTTTCTTTCTTTCTTTTTCTTTCTTTCTTTGCTTTCTTTTCTATTTTGTTTCCTGGAGGATCTCGGACGCTATTGTCTGGGGCGGATAAGGGTGGGGTAAGAAGGAGGAGGTGAGGGGGGGAAGTTCACAAAGGTAATCGATCTCTAGCACCAAACATCGCAAATTTTCCAAAGCAAATGGCTGGGACCCGGCGGTTTCCGACGATGTGGTGATGGTTAGAGGGCTGGAAGACTAATGTTGCTCCGCTGCTAGAGGGAGTGACGTTCCACCCCTCCGGGCTCCACCACGGCGCGTAGCAGCAGCTCGGATTACTCAAGCGTGGTTTAGCAAGAGCCAGCCAATAAATCTCTTCAAAACTCAGCGACAATCAGCGGCATCGGCAACGAGCTACACCCCGGCAGCACCGCGACGTGCCACAGCCCCCGCCGCTGCAAGGAGGGCAGCGGAGACCGAGGGCTCTGGCGGCGCCGGGGTCGGCCGCCACCTCCGGCCGCCCCGGCTTCTCCGCCCTCCCGGCCGCCGGCCCCTTCGCGGCGCCTGAGCGTGGCCCGCGGGAGGGATCCGGACGCTGCCAGGGCCGGGGAACGGAGGAAGGGAGAGAGGGAGGGAGGGAAGGAGCTTTGTACACGCCCCGTCTAGGGTGGGGGTAGGGGGGAGGTGCGAGTGGAGGTCGATTTTAAGCGAAGGGGGGGGGCGGGGAGGAAAAAGACCCCCGGAGCCCTCGGCGTCCTTCCCCGCCCCGATGGAAGGGATCACCCCCTTCTCCCGCAGCGTGACCCAGGGGAGGGCTTCCCCCCGCCCCACCCACCCGTCCTGCTGAGGACGGGATTCCCCCAGGCGTGGGGCGCTGAGCAGGTGCGAGCCGCCGCTCGGGGGCCGAGAGGCGGCGCGGAGGGCACGCCAGGTCCCCTCGGGCGCCGCGGGGGGAGCTCTGGCACGCGGCCCTCGCCCGGCCCGGGGCGGGGATCCAGCGGGCGCCGAGGCCGGCCCGGGGCGAAAGCTCCGCCCGAGGCCGGGGTCGGGGCGCGGGGCCGGGCCGGGGCGCGCCGCCCGTGCGGAGCTGACCGCGGTGCTGAAGAAGCTCCGCCGGTGCGCACGGAGGCGCCGCCGCCCGCGGTCCGGCCTCCCCTTCCCCTCGCTTCTCTCAGCTTCTCCTGCCCCACAGGAATAACTCGGGAGGCTCTCGGGGGAAGCGAGTATTATTGTCAGGTTATAATTAAGGCTTTGTGCACTACCCAGCAGGCAAAACGGTGTGCGCTCAGCACGGGCACGACGAGCACCCGGGGACCTCGAAGAAGTGATACAGGGAGGGATCTGGGGGCAGCCATGCGATGCTGGAAAGACATCTCTTGGGCAGTGCAAAGCTGTGGCGGCTTCTTAATAAACTCACAGGGAACAAAATAAAGAGGCACCTGCTCACAGTTCTTTGTAATCACAAGCACAGATATTGAGCTGGTAAATCACCGCCTCCCACCTGTTCTTCCACAAAACAAACAGGTGTTTCCTTGTTCCCGTGGGCTTTTCTCAGGTGTGGCCTTTGTTTCGCTCTTGCCATGTGTCGGCCTCTATATTTATCAGAGGAGGGACAGTCTATTGAGTATGTGTGTATATTTCTGGACTAGTTTCATTTAATCTCCCTGGAATCATTCTGGTTTTACACAACTGTACATGATATCTGAAAATATAATTTATAAAGACATAAATTGTATTTAGAAGGCTGCATAGTAATTGACTGTATATTAATTACAAAACCTCAGCTACATTAAGTGGTGTGTAATCAGGTACATAATCTATCTTAGGAAATGATTGTTGCTTATTTACAGAAGCAAATGTTATAATCTGTACTCTCTAAGACATGAATCAAAGCAATAATAGCCATATATTATTTGTAATCATAATATTTTGAGAAGCACATTTTTGTAGCTCTGATCATCACTAGAGAATAAGCCTCTTAAAATATTTTTATTTATTTTTCTTGTCATTTGGGCAGTGGATGAGGCTACAGGTGAGTATTTCTCTTTTTCTCTTTGTCTTGACCAAGACCACCCACATATTGCCCTGAAAATGTATACTGTTTCCCAAAAAAACAGCAGTAGAACTTGTGTACATGAAATGAGAGGAACATATTTAACACTTTATGTAATATATAACATCTAGTAAAGTCATAATGGCCTACAGTGACTTCATTTTCACTTTTACATTAAAAAAATGGCACTTTTATGTTTCTATACTAGCAACAGAAAATAATAACAATAAAATTGTGACCTGTACAGAAAAAAAAAAATGTTTATTTTTAGTATTCCACTGTTAGTAACAAACTAAATAAACTTCAGGCCAGCAGAGTCTAGAGCCCAGTGTTTCAGATGTCCATCTAGAAAAAAAAATATTGAGAATTCAAATCTTACTGAAGCCCCACCTTTTTGTATTAAGTTTGAGAAGCCCGCTATAGTTACCTGAAACCTGAAATAACAGGGGCCAAAACTTCATGACTCTGAAAGTCCTTTTTGGTTTTGTCTCCTGATGGTAGCTAGAAGTTGGATGTTGATTATGTGAATGTATAATAAGCAAAGCCCATTTTATTTTTTTTCAACTTTGGCTAGTGTAGAACTTGACCAAGACAACCCCAGTTCCAAGATAACTACTGCTGAAACACAGGACTTGGGATGTGCTTCTTTTAGCACAGGAAAAATTCACAAGAATTCTGCGATGTAGTAACTACATGAGCAATAGGTGGCATCAGAAAAACTTTCACATCAGTGGTTTCCACCTCTGCAACCTCGTAGATCATCTTTTTCTCCTGGAGTACTTAATACTCACTACGTGTAACGCTTTACAGTGTTCTTTAGCAAGACAATTGTGAGAGAAGTGTGAGAGGAAAACGTATTAGAATTGGACAATTTACCACTAACATAGAGAAAGTAATGTGAGAGAATCTGCATTTGATTGGGAAAATATGCATGCAAGTGAGAAAGTTTGAATTCATCAAAATGTGCCTCTGTAATGTGAGGAGAGAGATGGAGAAAACCGTGAAGATACTTGTTTTATCTTTAAAGTTGTACAATTGCCAGTACTGCAAAAAAAAACAAAATATCAAGAGAGAGTGTCTCTAGAGCTAAAATCCAGCCAGCATGACTGATCCCTTGTCCTTCACCCCCTTGTGGTATTGCCCCTCATGGCCCTGCCCTCCCCATAGCCCAGCTATGAACCCTGCTGCTCTACAGCAAAATTATTTATGGCATTTCCAGGCCTCAAGGATGGCAGCTGATTTTGAAATAATGATTTTTGAAGGGGGCTGGGGAAGGACTTTTTACAAGGGTCGGTAGTGATAGGATGAGGGGGAATGGCTTTAAACTGGAAGGGGGGAGATTTAGGCTAGACATTAGGAAGAAATTCTTCACGCTGAGGGTGGTGAGACACTGGCACAGGTTGCCCAGGGAAGCTGTGGATGCTCCCTCCCTGGAGGCATTCAAGGCCAGGTTGGATGGAATATTGAGCAGCCTGGTCAGGTGTCCCTGCCCATGGCAGTGGAATTGGAACTGGGTGATCTTTAAAGGTCTCTTCCAACCCAATAGAATCTATGATTCTATGATTCTATGATTTCAAGATTTTTGCTGACATTTTCACTACTTCCGTCTTAAGTTCCTTAAAACAATTCAGAGGAATATGTGCCTGGAGATGTTATTGATCTGTTTCAAAATCTTGGCATTTAGCAATTAAATCAGTTATCATTAGGAAAAGATAGCTCTGGAGAAATAGCTCTAAATATTGTCCATTGTATTTTTGGTGAAAAAAATATAAAGGAAACAGTTTTAGTCCAGCATTCTTAACATACTTGACTATGCCTTTTACTCTTTGATGCTCCAGAAGACTCTCATTAAACTCTTCCAGTTTAATTAATCTGTAATTATATGTTGTTACTTTTTAAGGTCCCGTGTTTTCCATTTCATTATTTTCATGCTTCTATGGCAAGGGTGTCAAACTCACAGCTCTTGCCATTCTCCTGCTCCTGCAGTGTAACACGCGTCACACATGCTACACACATGACTAGTGCACTGACAGGAACGTAGGGGCAAGGAGCACGATGCTGCTGTCAGGTAGAAACAAGGTGCTAGGCTTGATAAAACAAGATGGAGAGCTGGATTTGGCCCATAGGCTGTGAGTTTGACACCCCTGTTCTATGGCTTTCCCTCTTGTACACAGAAGTTTACTAGTGCTTTTCCATTTGAATAAAGACTTTATACTGGAGTCTTAAGTCTTGGTAGTTCTTGGGGGTTTTATTATTTTTTTTTCTTCCTTTTCTCTTCTTCCCCCTGTTCCCCTTGTTCTAGCTAGCTTGGGTTATCTGAGTTGCTTTTACCATGTATATACTCTGTGTCCTGTCATTTATTCATCCATCCATCCATCTATGCAGTATATATACTTCCATTTTTGAGTAAGGTTGGGAGTGCCTTCAAACCTGTCAAGTGAAATACTGCAACATTATTTCAAATCACATTTTATGCTAAGATGGCCTTTGTGACTCCTTGACAGATTTATGTCTCTTAATTGTCACCTTTTGGGTTTTATCGCTCTTGCTTCCTTGTCTTTTTTCTCTTTGAAGTCTTTCAAAAATTTCACGTTATAACTCTAGATTCTGTTTTAATCCTTCACAATAATGATGATCAGCAATTAGATTGAGTGGCTGGGCTTTAGGAACAGGCAAAGTATGCAGTTGCCTGGGATAACAGACTGCCAAATTACCTCTCTTGGAGAAGATAGAAATTAGCTCTTTGAACATTGTTAGCAGCCAAACATCAAATCTCTGCAGATGATACTGGGAGAGGCTGGGAGAGGCACAGGGTGTGAGCGGTGTTGCTGACGCTAGAGCTGCCTCTTTCTAGCAGTAACTGTCTGCTTGCACTATGTTGATGCCCAGGACTGGTAAAACTTTTCTAATTCTACAGCCCCACAGTTGCCTATATAGCAAACTGGGAATGCTTCGTTATCATTGTTGCAAAATTCACCTCGAATTAGGTCTGTTATGGTTATTTTGTGTTTCATTTTTCTCTCTAAAGAAAGGCTCTTATTTCTGCTAAGACCACTAGTGTCAATGCGATTGTGCAGAGTCATTATTGTTGGCCTTAAGGTTTATGTCATTATTGTTTCTTCATATGGACTTACCAGTATTCAGAATTTCAGATTATCTCAGTGGGAGAAAGGTTATTGATATTTTAGTATGACAAAAGGACAAAAGAATTTCTGTGAGCTGTATTTCCTAGGTTGACAAAGGTAATATCACATGACAAAAGAGTAAGACAGCAGGCAACTTAACTTTTTCTAGAATGATTAATAAAAATTATGTTTATTATAACTACTTTTCCATTTGTATGTGTTATGTTAGAAAGCTTAGGAATTCAAAATCACATGACTTAGGATCATTTTCTAAGTAGTATGTACAAGTCATGAAAACAAGATTACAAAAAATATCAATATATCCATCTACTCGATGCTCTGGCAGTGGATCATTCCTTTCAGTATATTTGTGTTTGTATTATTCATTTAGGATTTAAATTATTCAAGCAACGAGGCTGCTACTTCTTCCTCTCAGAGACTCTTTCAATATCTCTCTGTCTCACTGCAGGGTTTCGTTCCCTCGTATTGAACCACAGTTTTGGTGTGGGTTCTTGCTTTGGGGTTGTACATTATTTAGATGCTCATCTTGTCTCTCTGGGTTCTTGGCCAGTAATGGGTGCCTCCTTGCTGACCCCCTCTGGCCAATTAAGAGTGACAGAAATGACTCCAGCATGTGCTGTGCCTCTCAAAGGTCTTCCAGCTGGATTACAGCACTGTGCCCATCATTCTGGCATCCGTCATTCCAGAAAGAATGCTGATTATAATTAAGCAAGACACGAAACATATTTTTATTAATTTATTCTTTTTCTCATGCTATATATATATATGAATTTTAATGGTGTACAAAAGCAGTGCCCTGTTCCATATGTATGTGAGTAATTCTGTACCACAGGAAATGTAACTGAAGATAAATAAATGCATTCTCTGTAATGCCTTCCATCATAACAGAAATTCAGGGATAATATTTCAGAATAATAATTTATGTAAGAATTATTATGACTAGATTGCATTTCTTCAGTTTGGCCTCTTCAGAATTGGATGCCTAGCAAAAATGAGATGAGCTGGAAAAATGAGCAAATTCTGATCTGTGTGAATTCATTGCTAAAGCGCGAAAAAAATATAAATTATTGCCTGCAAGTTTATTTAACTAGATCTATATACTTCTAAAACTAGTTCTCTCTGCACCCAAGTTCCCACTGCCTTCTCCAGTGTGTATTCAAACATTAGGTGATAGGACTGCCATCTGGCAGGTGAAGTTAATTCCTTTTCTTAGCTTCTCCCTTGAGTAAACTATGTAGTTAGTATTTCTTCTACATCTGCACATTCTGCGTGTATTTTTGTCGATAATGATGAAAAAGTGCACTTTGTATTTGCAGCAGGTTTATGGTGACTCTCATCCTAATGCCAATGAAAAGTACAAAAGCCAAGTATAGCTTTCTGCAGCTGTAAGTTTTCTGGTCCCTTCTAGTAAACTGGAGCAGGGTTCCAGATTTTGCTCTCAGAAAAAGATATGAAGTGAGCTAGTCTGAACTAGGATCTTCAGGGTGTGTAGCTCCAACACATTTTGTGTAGTCACAATTTTCTTTCACAGAGAGTTTAGAATTGTTACTTTCCTAAGCAACAATAAACAAAAATGTGCCATATCAAAATATTTCACGAAATGGAATCCCTGTTGCCAACTGACTCTGTAGACACAGTGCCTCTCTACTGGTGGGTTTAACTTCAGAGGGGTTGCAAGATGAAGAAGGTTATTTCTATTCTGCAGCCTTTTTCCGTGGATAAGGTCATAGCAGCTGAATTCCTGCTTTAACAGTGTTTCCATATGCTGCCAGCTTAGCAAGCAGTAGGTAGCCAGAGATCCTCTTCTCCTTTCCCTTGCCCTGCAGCAACTGACAGTGAAGCATTGCTGAACAGCTGGAGGGACGAAAAGGACAGCAGCTGCTATGAAGGAACTTGGTTTGTCCTAGATATTTTTCCTGAGACTGACCAAGAGGCAGCGAGACATTTACCTCCTATGGATAATATTAACCAAATATGTTTTCGATATGAGTAGTAATATGTAAATTTATTCCTACCACTGATTCACTTTAAGATAATAAAATTCAGTTTTGAAGCATATAAAGTGGTTCCTTTTGGGCACCCTTGTCCTGGCAGTACAAATAATCTTAGCAGATTTTTTGTTATAATGGATACGTATGGGGTTTATTTTGCTTCCTTTCCCTGTTAAACTTTTGGATACACTTCATTCCATTCTACATAAAACACTTTGTGCCAATGTTTCCCATCCATTTCAGCTTTCTGCCTGCCCTGTCTGTCTCTTACCTTCTGATTATAGTTAGTTGTGTTTATCAGCCTCAGAGGGAGAGAGAGAACAGGTAGATGGAAGTACAAATGGTTCAGAAATTAAGTGTCTGATATGAAGAAGAGAGACAGTTTCATAACCTAGGGTCAAAGAGTACAAAACAAGAGACTAAAACCGGCTGGAAACTATGACTTGCAGTGAATTTCAGTAGCCAAAATGAAATATATATTCAAACAGATAAGGGGAAAAAGAATTCTAGTTCTACTGACTCAAACCACAACTTCAGTTGTTGAGTCCAGTTTCCTAAGACTGGTGCTTCCATTGTTTCTAAGAATGATTGTTCTATATCCCCAAAGACCTTGTAGACCTCAATCAGAGATCATTAACCTTGATAAATTTGGATATGCTGTCCCGGAACGCAGCATCAAATAGATTCCTCTTTCACTAAGAAGAAAAAAACCCCACCAAAACAGTATGAGCCTTTAGTGCCAATGACTCCATACTGGCTTGATGAAGGTGATACTTATTTTTGACCTAAATATCTTAGTAGTAGTGCCTTGTGTTTCTATGTTAATCAGAAAGGCCTGGCAAGCAGTGTAAGCTTTTTCATTTTTAGTATTCTATACCTTCTTTGCTCTTTCTGCATGCTGGTAACATACTTTACACAGTCACTTTGTCTAAATAAGGTAACTGCAGTTTCTACACTGCTCTCACTTAGTCATTAACAATTTTATTATTAGCATATTCTAACACTCAGTTCTGTAGGCGAAGCTTTCTCTACCTGGCATGTATATTTTCTCCCTACAACTGTATTTTTCCAAGTTTATTTTTTCAGTGTTATTCACACAGTAATAACATTTCTCTATAACTCTGGAGAGTCCAGAATCATACAGAATAATTATTCCTGACACTGTACTTATCAGTGCTGTTGTTCACATTGCTGTCAACAACAATAATGTGCATATATCTAGGTCACATATTTCTCTTTCAATATTCCCACTTTTCTTTCATAATATCATAGCATGAATTCATGGCCATTTGTGTTATAAAAACTGATGTTAGTCTAATTCATTTGAAGAGATATCCATATCCTGAAACAGCATTTTCCACCACAAAGGTAGTGTATGAGCTGGTCTGCTGTCTGTGTAATATAGGCCAGATTTTCAAACCCAGGTGCCTGTCTGAGGCTAGCGTCTCCAGAATTATATTGATGCAGCTGCAAATGAATGGTTAGATTTTTCATCAGTGCTAAGAACTGTATTCAATAACCCTGCTGAAGCCAATACAAACTGCAGGTACCTGGCAAGTGGGAGTTTTGCTCATAATCTATGATGACAGAAAGAGATACTCAAATGACGTATATTGTATTCTGAAAGGGTCTTTTGCTGCCTAAAATTGAATTTAAATAAATAATCTCTCTTGAATTTCCTGTCTCTCTCATTTTTCTATTTCACTCCTATACAAGTCAGATAAACATTTTTGATCTCCGCCTTCTAGTTTTTCCAGCAATTTTCTACCATCCACTGCAAGTTATTTGGCAGGATGAATAATAATTTCAGATGAAAGTCAAATTTTCTGCATAGTTGTTGAAAAAAGTATATTGAATTAAAAAAAATGTATGGCATCATATACAATAACTTTTGTTAATAGCTATGTTTTCCTTCTTGTTTAGTTTTAAATCTCTTTATTCTCTGGATAAATAACAAACTGGGAATCACTCCTGTGTCTTTTAATCACTAAACATTTTTAACATCTGCTATCTTTAGCACCTACTAGCTAAACAATTTATTTGACCTTCCTTTTTACTCTCTATGCTATGTAATATCCCTCTATAGTTTTTATATTACTTCCATAAATCACATTTGGTGGCCTAGCTGGAATTCAGATATGTAGTTTTAGGATATTCGCCAATGGTAGAAAATCTTTGAAAGATATCTGAAGAGTCAGTCTTAAACGATCCATTTTCCCCTTTTGTTTCTATTAGCTAAATTATTGTGGGGCTGTTTCAGTAAAACAAAAGAAAATTATAGCACTGGAGTTTCATAAAAGAAGAGGAAAGACATGTACTTTTTCCAGAGGATCTTAACCTATTATAAATCTTTCCAGAACTCTTAATATCCCATGGATAAATATCCCTCTTCCGCTCCTCCTCCCGTGGTTTTGATGTGCAGGCAGATACTAAAAAGCACCATTCCACTTCTTCCCTAGCTTGTGTTTATGTAGCTTTTTTCAGACTGCAATTTTTTTTAGATGGGAGGTATTTACATGATTTTCTTGATACCAACTTGTTTCTCATTCTTTCTCATAAACATTATCCTTCTTTTAATATGTATTAGCATAATTTATACTTCCCTCTTAACAAAATTCTCAGCAAACGTGCTTTAGGCAGAATAACACCTAAAACATAACCAATGCACAACAATAGACTTGCCTGCAACCTGCTGCTGCTGAAACATTACAATACAGCAAATCAGCAAGTTTAAACCAGCTCGCATTACTCTCCTACATCCAGTAATTTTTAAGGGACTTGATTATATATCTTCTCTAGAAAGCTCGTGCCGCCATACACCACAGAATTAGGGTCATAAAGGGGAACAATTGTTACCTAATCCTCTGGTGAAATGAAAAGGTGCCATGGGATTAGAGGATAACTGGTTTATATGTATCCAAGTTAATAAAAAGATACCAAAAATGTTTTCTTTTAGCCTAACGCAGTAATTAGGCATCTGGGTTTACACAAAGTAAGATTTTTTGACATCTAGCCCAGTTTCTAAAAGTTTTATCTTCCAACAGTAAAGCATCAGCCAGTTTTACCAAGGGTCTTGGTAGTGATGATTACATACCTACTTATTAGGTGCTGAGCAAATGTAATAAAATAATTCTCTGCTCGAGGGAAGCCTATTTCTATTTTTAAAATGAGGTGGAGGAAAAACCTATCTAAGGTGGCAGTGACAGGCTGATAAAAATGTCTAACTTGACCTGAAAGTTCTGTTTTGATTAATTTTTTTCTTAGATTAGCTACATATTCAACTTTCTGCTATTGAAATATTTTCTTTTGCATTTGGTTGAAACAAATAAGCAGGTTATTAAGAACAGGCCCAATCCTCTACTTTCATAATCCAAACATTGAATGCTTTTAACTAGGTACAGATCTGTGCCTCAAGGACAGTATTTTCTGTGTAAATTCTTCCGGCTTTTGGATATGTAATCACTTGGTTATTCAGAGTCCCCATGATCACAATGTCACTATTTACTTACAATCTAACTCTATCATAAAAGCAAAAAACCTGCAAGCTACACAGTAATTAATACTTGAATGGCAGAGTGCCTATAATTATGATCACAGGAACAAGAAATCTACAGGAATGTAATTACCCTGGGCTGCGGTCATCATAAATCATCCATGAAGGCCTGTGGCAGCTACTGAAGGTCATGGATCACGGCTCAGACACTACTCATTTGAGCTTGGCCAACTTCGTATGTTTTCCCCTCACATTTTACACAGAATCATCTGCTATGCAAGTAAACCTGGCCACAGCAAAGATTTCGATCCCCCGTCTAAACTTTTGCCTGAATCAACAGGCCCTAATACATCCTACTGAAATAAAAATTAATCCTTCTCAAGGACAGCATATGAATTTCAATTTGCATTACACATAGAAGTGCATGCACATATATACATTTATCTCCTGTGTATGCTGCACTCTATAATAATGTATATATATGGATATAAATACATAATAATTGCATATACAATGCTACAGTGTAACTGGCCAAACGTATTTACAGTTTTCTCCTCAACATTCACCTGTTCTTTCTTAAGTGGTCGTTCTAGCTTAAGAACTGAAAGGAACTGGTAATTTCTCTATATTTACAGAAAAGAAGGAGAAAGATTGGAAGCAATATAAATATTCCTCTTTCCTTTTACTGCTCTATTTCATAACTGATTTATAGGGGCTTCCACTGGCTATGAAGACCTATCAGCTGCATCAATTTATCTCTCTGCTGTTTTTTTTTTTTTTTCATTTCCCGTTCTTTTTTCTTTGAGCACTGCTCTAGATATTTCATGTAGATTTCACTACAAGTTCCCACTGAGTCCTACACCTCCCTTGCCGAAATTTAATTTTAAATAACCTGAACTTAAATTATAACTTGAAGTGTAACATGTGCATAAATTTTTTCAGGTCTGAAACCTAAATACAATCTCTTATAATAGTAAAATAGAATGTCTAATATCTTAATAATATGAGGGCTACATAATTTAAATCAATCAGTCAAGAATGTCAGGAAAATGGATATGAAGTTTTATCAGAAAAAATAAATTTCACTTCAGTGTATTTTATGATAATAATTGCTCTTTGTATGTATTTTATGATAAGTCTCCCTTAAAGTTTCTGTATTCGGATGGTGAGTAGTGGCAGTAAACTGGGAATTTTTAAAAATGGCAACAGTAACAATAACGTAAGCCAGGCATGATAGTTACATTTTGAAATTTATATACTCATTCTTTAATTTCTTTGTTGAAAATTTACCTTCCTAGAAGGAAAGGAAGTTACCTTCACTTTCTGGTCTTGGTACCAGCTCATGCTTAACTAATTTACTGCCATACTGTTGACCAATGCAGGTACAGACATATACCCATACCTATTAACCAGCTTAACTGAGCTTTGCCTTTCTAACAGAGAACTCAAGGACAAAGTTGGAATAAGAAAGGGAAAAGAAAACAAGGCAAAAGAAGTGTGACAGCAAGAACACCATCTTTTCCTTCCAGATGTATCTAGGGCTCAAGCAACCTGAATAGAGGCAACAGCTTTGTGCAAATCCTTCTTTTTTAGTCAACTTCCATAAGATTTTTTTCTTGGAATGTTGACTGAATCTCAAGATACAATGAGGATGACCCAGAGTTAGAGCCACAGTGCTGGTGCCAACAGCATTCCTCTAGGCAAGTCATATAGTCAGAGAGCAGAGCTGGCTTTAAGTGCAGCTTTGGAGCTGCACCTGCAGAGCCAGATTTTCCTAGAATTTTAAACTAGGCCTCACTAAACAGAGGTGATGAGTTACGTCCAGGTGCACTAATGCCCCTGAGAAGAAAGAACACGTACCTTCAGTACTGATTTCAAGTCCTCATCTTTAAATAGAAATGCTATTGATGGAGGGAAAAGCTGCTATCAGATTCCTATGCTGTGGCTATAATCTATTTACTGTAAAATGGAAAATGACCCAGGGAAATAAATGTGCTATGCAAGCCTGGATAAGAAAGCTCTAACAGAAAAGGTTTATTTAAAGAGAAATATAATTTTCCTGTGTATGTGTCACTGTTTTTAAAAGATCTAAATAATTAGAGCTGGCAGTTGTCTGTGTTGTCCTTGCAAATGTAAAGAGAATCCCAAAGAGAGTGTTGACTAAAATCCTTGCATGTTTACATCATGTCTACTGGGTGTTTACATTCCTAAATGGCATGTACCCAGGAACCTAAAAAGAAATGAAGCAGTGATAATTTAACATTTTGGAATGAATTGCATAGGAACTGCACTTAAAAGCAGGACTGTTGCCAACTCAGTCGGTTATCCACCAAAGACATTAGAAATAAGCAAGAATGAATAAGTAACTAACGTGAAGAATTTAATTTTTATATTCCTCTTGTTTGTGAACAGATTCACTAAAGAAATAGCAGCAACAGCAGCTTTATAGGCTGTGCATAGTTTAGATTTCATGTCACTGTTCTCATTATTTAAATAATCAAGAAAAATGAAAACCCAGCTGATAGGGCTATCCAGGTTATATTTATCACTTACTTGGATGAGTATAAATTAAAAGTTTCAGGTACTTGTTACCATAAATTTATGTATGACCCAGATTTTTTGTCTCTTTTTGGTTTTTTATATGGTAGAGAATATTCCGAGCTAACGTGACCTAGACCTGATTGTCTTAGGTTTTAAAACAAATTTTTCGGCGTTCTCTTTAAAGATCTGCATATAAGATAACAATACTGTTGGTTGGAAAACACCTCTTAAACCTTTGAACATTGGAAGTTAATAACCCATCAGACAGAAATTTAAACAGATCAGGTTTCTGGGTTTTTTTTTGCCTTGCAAGGTATGCTTACAAGTGGTATTTTTAATACAAAAGAAGCTAGAAGAGAACTAAAGAAAGAACAAAAATAATTCGTTGTTTGTGGCAGGAGAAAGTTTATCTAGATAAGAATAAAGATATATATGTGCAGGTCACCAGCTCTGAACCAATACCTGACCTCAAGTAAGAAAGTAAGATTAAAATAGTGTTCATTGTGGTACAGAAGAAAAATGTGTAAGTAGTTATTAATTTGCTTAGGAAAGGAGACACGGGAAAATGTAATGTCTGCTTGGAGACATGACAGGTAGGAGAGTTGGTTAATTACACAAATATTTGTGGATAATTTATCTGAGATTGTTAGAAAAAGTTCTTGATTATTTTATGTTTGCTGACTATTATGTACAGCGAATTTATAGAACAAGGAAAATTATGAATATTTTACTCAGTGATTGATGGGGGATATAATTACTGATTATATTAATGGACATTTTTATTTGACCAGCTCTGACAGATAATGAATAATCTTTCAATGGTCTTGGTTATCACTAGCAGAATAAACTATTTTTATCCATGAATACAAAAATAGAAATGTGTATGGATATAAACCACAAGATATTTTGTTTCTAATCCAAAGAAGTCTGGTTTTCTTTCTTGACTCTTTTTTTTTCATAGAGCACTAGTTCAGATATTGTGTAATTTATGCAGAATCTTATATCTGTCATGAGATATGTGACATTACAGTGAACATAAAGCCCTAAGAATTTCCAGAATTCAAGCAAATTTGTGTAATATGTTCAAAAATCATTAGGAAACACATTTATTCAGCAATAAAGTAGTATGGATGTGTCACATGCTTTTGATGACAACAATCTTGTTCTTCAGGTGGAAGTTTATGTTCTTATTGCCTTGGGACTTCTCTAACTCCAACTGCACTGGCCCTCTGAGCACAGGAGCAGAGCTTTTGCAGCCATAGATGTTCTGGTGTCTCATACTCAGCTTGCTTTTTTTTATTGTGTTTTAAGAAATGTCAGCTACACTGGACATTTACCCATCTAATGTTTGGTTGGGGAATGTTTATTCCTTAATGGCATGGCAGAGCAGGAAACAGCACTGTTTGTAGGCACAGATCTCAGTCCTCTTTCCATTAATATTGAAAAAGAAGTGTGATGAGATCAAGAAACAGACTGTGTTCTTGTCTATATCTGTAACTCATCTCCAGTGTGTAATTACTGTGTTCTCTGTTAGTTACCTCTTTGTCAAATGCGCTTCAACCTCCAAGAAGAAGGAGACTGCTTAATATAACCACTGTCTTTAGAAGAAAGATAGCATGAAATGAGTGAAGAAGATGTAGCTGTCACACCTTAACTTTTCCAGTAGGGCACATGCAATTTTTAATGGGGGGGGGGAGTGGCTGTGCTGCTCTGCATCCTCCCACTTGTATTGCGGCTGTGTCCATGCCTGTTAAGATGTTGGCTTTGGATTTTACAGACCTGCTTTTGGTTGTCCAAAGCCAGTGAAGCCAAAGGCCAGTTATGTTTCTGTGAGTCTTTGTTTCCTATTAGTAAAATAAATGCATTTAAAAATAAGGAGGCATTCAGATATTCTACTCAAAAGTGCTGCGCAAAACCTACAAGTTATTTTGTTTTGGTTTTTTTTTTTTGTTGTTGTTTTCCTAGAAGTTTGGTAAATACCTGGACAATTAATAGGGTATCTTTCAAGTGAAATAATCCCTGCCTGAAAGTGAATGTGTATTGCCTTCAGGAATTGATGCCTATGTCTTTCAATGACCTCTACAAAGGAAACACCATCCTTTATACTGCTTAATAAACTCTTGATACTATAGATATACAAGCACAGATAATCAACATTTTGGGCTATTGTTGTTCAGTGCTTTTCAAAGCCTCTGTTGTGGTGGAATAAATAGAAACTTTAAATGCTCCTGTGTAGATTTGTATTCACTCTTGGAAAGAGCAGTAATTTTAATTTAAATTATTTATTATGAAAATCACAGTGAACCCCACATCTGAAATGCAAAGTGATTACAGCTTGCCTGTTTCCAAGTATTCAAAGAGATTATCAGTATCAAAAAAAGGTAAATTTGACTTAAAAAAGAGAGAAAATAAGAGAAAAATTGGTTTATGTTTGGTTTATGTTTGTTTTTATTTGCTTATCTTATTGGAAGTCTATACACTGAACTTTTCACTACTAATATGGTTAACTATATTTACCTGTCAAAATGCATCTGATTTTCTGACATTTTGAAGCTCTTTTCATTACATGCTGTTCAAGATAGACCAATTTCCCATTCTTCTATTTTATCAATATAGATTCCATGCTTTTAATTTTCATTTAATGAAACCTCATGCAGTTCAATAAAAATATAAGGTTTTTAATAAATGAAAATTTCAAAATTATGTAAAATTTGTTGAAGAATACATAGAAAAATGAGAAGTGAATAACTTTCAAGCCCTTGTTTTTCACAAAAATGTTATTTCTTAGGGAAGATATTTTGAGTGAAATGGGTCAGCAAACTTTCTATATAATGGCTGCCAATTATATGTTTCTTTACATTCTTGTAGTTTTTTATATCTAAATATGTGAATGTATTCTTCTAAAATTTATTTGCTTTGCTGGATGAACTGGCTGTAGCATAACTTCTTCAAGTGAAGAAGTTACTCTGAAGAAACGGTATCTATCTCCACAGATGAGTGACTTTCCCTGTTTACATGATAACTTTTCTGTCCTGTGTTTGCCACATCTCTTTTCCGGAGTCAGAAGCCTCAATCCAGAAGCCCTTATTGTTTTACAGAAAAATACAGAAAATGAAATTCCAGACTGATGGAGCTCAGAGTGATTTGTTTCCATGGGGTGAAGCATGGTCTCCGCAGAAAGGACAAGCGCTTCCTGAGTTGTGTGATATGAACTTCTGACCACAGAACAGTTTTGTGCTAGGCGGTCAAGCTGCAGTATTGTAAAACCTTCACAAGGTATGAAGAAGTGTTTCTGAAGACCGCTGGAGCTGCACATTTCCTCTTCCTTGGATCTTACAGACAGGGTAATGGAAATTCCCTTTTAAAACATTTGTGCTGTTGATTCTAGTAGGCTTTATCACTGTTTTATTAAAAAAAAAAAAAAAAAAAAAAAAGGGGGCTGTTTCCTCCTGTATTTCTATGTTCATTATTCTATTTACTTCTGAGAAAAACACTAACGTCAGGAGGTCCCAGGCAGAGATTTATTACTGTGGATCAAATGAGTAAAAACTGATAATTCAGAAGTTGTTGTCAAGCAAAAAGCAGTCCCATGCCAGGTCACATTCCCACAGACTTCTCTGAGAATCACTAATTCCTCCAAAATCATATGGTCAAAACAGAGAAGTAGTGACATCACTTAGAGAAAGATATGACATGCTACATCAGCCTGCCCATCAATACCATGTTTCTTCACTTACTAATGTCATGCTTAATTTTGTTTTAAATAACAGAAATGCTGAAGCTTCTGCCATTTTAGCAGATATTGTTCCTCACTCGAATACATCTCACTCTCAAATAATTTCTACAGATATGAATTTTCTTCTGATCTTCATAATATCTTGAACTAGACTTAATAATTACATTTTCCTCCTTGTTAACACCCTTCAATATCTTTAATGATTTATAATGTGTCTGATTAGTTGTATAGTGGCAAGTGTCTACAACTACCTGAGAGTGTAGCGAGGTGGGTGCTGGGTGCTGGAATGAGAGGCAATGGCCTCGAGTTGCACCAGAGGAGGTTCACATTGGATAACAGGAAAAATTTCTTCACTGAAAGGGTTGTCAGGCACTGAAGGGGCTGCCCAAGGATGTGGGTGAGTCACCGTCCCTGGAAGTGTTCTAAAGATGGGGAGAAGTACTTAGGATATGCTTTAGTAGTGGACAGGTGCAGTTGGACTAGATGATCTCAAAGGTCTTTTCCAACCCAGAGAATTTTATGATTCTAAGTTACATGATTGCTGAGAGGGTGAACTTCTAAATGAAAATATGGGTGTTAGGCACTGATTTTCTATAAAAACAGAGCACTTAACTGCAAAACAATCTGCTCTCTCCTGGATCAAACCCAGGAAAGGACAACAACAACAGTTGAGTAGATACCAATTACCTAAATCCATTCAACCACTATTTTACCTTTGGTCCGCATAAATTTGATAAGGAACTCCCTGTTCCATCTGAAAATCCCTAGGCACCTAGATTTGTGCTTCTGTGGTTACTTAGAGCAGATGATATCTATGTAGTCCTCTAATTACTTATTTTTGTTCTAAATATGTCAGGAAACACAGAACCAGACATTCTTTTGTTTGAATCTACTCTGAAATTTAACCTCAGAAGTTTCTTTGTTGCATGCCAAGAGCATATCTACAGAAACAGGCTGCCTCTTTTTGCAGTGTTCTTTCGTTTAATTTAAAGGAGAAAATGGAAATGGTCTTCACTTTTTTTTTGTCAGATCCCGGAGTTCACCAGCTCACAAATTAGAGTCTGAGTTCAGTCTCTTCCTTTGTCAGAGAGCATTAAATACACAGTTCTTGTCTCAAAGGAAAGTGCTTTCACCACTATTCAGGCCATTAGCTGCATCATCTGGAAAGAGAGGAGAAACCCTTGTATCTTTGGCTGCAACTGTGCTGCTCTGTAGCAAGGAGTTCCCTGGCCAAGGAGACGACGTCGTGCCGCAGCTTGCAACATTCCATCTACAAATCATCTTGACGTCTTACATGCAGAAGCCAAAGGAAGAAATATGCTAATTTTGGGGTCCATTATTAGTTTCAGGAACCCCAAAGTATATTTGATATAGATGTGGTTACCCTCTGTCCTTGAGTTAGTCTAATTCCTTGCCCATACTTATTGTATTTTGCCTCTGGAATTATCTCAGATTTTAAAAACGTAAGTGTAAGGTTTGGGGAAAGTCATATGAGAAATTTTCTTTCTTTTATTTTCAAGTTCTATCTGGATTTATATTTTAATTATTTTTTTCTGAAAATTCCAACTAGCTTTTCAAATTGTTTTTTTATTTTTGAGTCTTTGATCATGGTTAGATATCTTTTTCTGGGGTATTTCTTACTTTTGTACATCAATCTGTTATTGAGTTTTAACAAAAATGGAGCAGTATGTATCTGTTTATTTTATCCTTGTATTACACTGACTAGTTTTTTGAACTGTTACTTATTTTTGTCACAAATGTCTGTCTTCACAGATTTCTCCTTTTTCTGAAATATATATTTTTGAAAGTTTTTCTTGAGAATTTAATCAGGATTATTTTCTTAAAAAATGTCTTAATTCCTGGCTAAATTCTTGCACTATTCTGATGTATTTACACACATTGATAACCTCACTTATGACTTTAACCTATAAGAATGCTTTAATGCAAACCTCCTCAATGTGTAATGCAAACTGAGGTGCTTTTTAAAGTGTTTTATAAGATTTAAATATAAATCACTTCCCTCTATTGATTTTGTAATTCTAGCAAGAAAATAATCAATGTTGATAAAAGCTGTTGTTTGCAAGTACTTGTTGAATATGGCTTATACACAGTATAAGCTGTGTATATTAAGCTAATATGTGTTTTGAAAGACACATTGAAAATTTGATGGAAAACGACAGTATTTTTATTCTGTTGGGTACAGTAAAATGGTAGCTAATTTACAAGTCTTAATTCTGATTTTAGAATACTGCTTTTATCCCAGTAACCTGTGTTATTACTTTGTCAGGGCTTGTCAAAAAATACCTTGAATAAGACAGAGTGTCTGAGTTGTTTCCAGAACTCTCAGTTTGACTATGTATTTATTGTTACTCATGATATATGCTCATTTTCATAAAGCAGGAGGCATTCTTTTTCTTTACGTAGCTAACTTCAGAAGTTAAGCTTAATGCTGGAAAATATGTTTTATAATGTGTATTTTTTAATGTGTATTTCCTTAGGATTAGCCTTTCTCTGGAAAGGAGAATGCCCTTCATAAACACTTCCAAAGGAGCTGAGGATCAGCTGTCTTCTTTTAGTTAGTGTATTGTGGATTAAGAGTTGTTATTATTATGAGAATGAGTGCTTAGTTCTGACAAAAAAACCCGGTGGTGACTTCTTGTTAAATTATTGTTTTTCAGTTGTTAAAGCAAATTGAAATCTTTATTCCAACATAGGCAGAAATTCTGCCTATAATGGGAGAAGAATTACTTATTTATTGACTCTTTCTATTCATGCTGAATCCTTTCACTGCTGCTTCTACTTTTTGTCCTTTTCCACCATTTTTATTTCTGTCTTAAGAAGCCAAATCTTCCTCCAGCAGAGGTCCATGAAGTCTCACCATTAACCATGAAGGAAAAGAAAAAACATCTCCTTAGAAATCATTAAAGCCTATCCTTTTTTATCTCCTGATGCTTCGGTCTATGATTTTGGTCTTTCATAACTCTTCTGTTTATTGTTTCAGTTTGCGACTGTTCCTCCTGTTTTGGCTCATTGATTTTTCTTCCTTGGTTCCCACAGTAGATTTACTACGCAAGCATTCTGTTTTCCTTTCTACAGAGGAAATAAGTATTTTGATGTGCAAACATTTTTTTTTTCTTTTGGATTTGATGCAGCAGCAATCATCAGCCCTCCATTCAATAAGGTTAATATCTTGTGAACTCCAGCTTTAGTCTACTGCCAACCCCTCTCATGTCCATGGCTTATGAGAGGATCATATTTTATTTGCTGGGCTTATCTGTTTTCTTTTTTTTTCCTTGTAATTGCCTGACCTGCTATGATTGTTTTTTGCAATATTTACTGACTCGTAGATCTTTCTGCCTACATTATCTCTGCTTGTTCTTTTCAGCAGAGGTTCACTGACATTTTGTTTGGTCAGTGCCCACATACAGACTTCTTGTCAAAACTTCCCATATTCTAGTGATGGGCGCTTCAGTCTCTGTAAGGTTGTCTGGTTTGTATTGCATTCAGGGAAAAAAATCACTCTAAAATTATTGGTATCTTTTATGTGATAGTGTACTGCTTTCTCTGCACACTTAAGTCTGAAAACATTTACTATCTTTTATATCTGTTACAGTCCTATGTTTTCAACGCTCAACCAAAACTGAGCTAATTTTACAACATTTAAAATTAACAAAATTCACTTGAAATAGCCCTTCCCCCCAACTTTAATTTTGTTTCAGAACATGTTTTTGTTTATCCTTACACTGCAGAATGTGAAGTAAATGCCATTAGTGTCTTTACACGTGTGTTCTGTGCAATTTATGCTGAGCAGCAACACACTTCAGCAATAAGTGGCCACATAGTGAGTTGAACAGTTATATAACCACAGACAATAATTGGATGCTATTAATGAGAATTTGGGATAACACCATTTTATAGCCCCAGACGTAGTTTGCTTTTTATAATCTCAATTAATGCCATATATGTTCTTTTTATAATATATAATTATTTTCCTAAACTCCTGTTGTGCTCTGCAGAGTCACTGAAACAAAGACGTCTTGATGTTACCCTGATTTGTCCAAGTGCCTCAGATTATGTAGCACAAGTACAGATTTTAGGTGATGCCTCTGCATGTGGATAGATGAAAAAAAGTTGCATTGCCTTGTAGGCAGCTCCAAGAAATCTTTCTTTTCAGAGTCCTAATCTGTTTACCTTTTTCCGTTTATTCCCCCTGTTCCTATCAATAAGTATCTATACCCCTAGAAAGTGGCTTATATTACACCTTCTCAGACAGTCTGTCAGAAGCCACAGCATGGCAGAAGTAAGCATCTGTTCATATTTTATTTTTTTTTTTGCTATGGGCTACCAGAAGAGAATAAATGGAGAGCTAGGGTTAGGTCGTGCACCTATTTTTAAGCTACTTTACCACACAAATAACGCTCACTCTTCTCTAACTAGATTAGCTCAGGAACTGATCTGGGATGTTGGCAGCTTAAAGATTTGTCCACATTGTCTGCTGTGGACAAATAGATACTTCTTAGCAGAAGGTGTATCAAAGTAAAAGACACCTTAGTCTTCAAAATGTACAGTTTTCCACTGAAAACATGGCCTTGACAAGTGAGTATGGGCATGATCTGACCTGATTTTTAAATTACTTTGTGGCTCAAGATTATTGCTTTTAAAAATCCTTGTGTCTCTGGAATGACAGCAGGATTTGATGGGAACTGCTTCTCTTGTTGCATCTTTCCCAGTGTGCCAGGGAGAGCTGGCTTGGGAGCTCCTGCTTTTCAAGAGGCAAGATTCCCTTGGTTTCGAATTTATTAAAGGCTGGAAGTCAGCCAGGGTGTCAGGCGCAAGATCTAAACTACAAGAAGTTACATGAGAATTTCAGTATTGTTAATACACTGAAGCTAAACTTTCCTTGTATTTTGACTGTTTGTAATATATGTCAATGATTCTAGTTAACACTGTATTTATTTTCTTAAGAGAACTGTCTCGTCTTATTACCTCTGAGTATATGTGCTATTTGTGTTTGTTATCTTGTATCAGAGCTACCTACAAAGCATGTAATTTAGTTTATGGAGAAGAGGGATTGTAGAAGAAAAATGTAGGAGCATTAAATTACATTTTTTATGAACTAAGACTTTTGAACTAAAACTCTCTGAAGCAAAATGCCCAAATGCACGGGGGGGGGGGGGGGGGGGGGGGAAGAAAGGGGTGTGAATTTGAAGCTCATAAGCTACTTTGTACTAACTCCTTTACAGAATTGTCTTAGCTAGCCGTAAATGTGAAGAAATTTACTTCTGAAAAGCATCTGCAAGTTCACGCCTTAGCTTTTGACATGGAGCAGTTTATCGCACAATCACTGTGCATTGAGCGCCTGCCTGAGTAACTAGTGTGTTGCAAATTCACAAAGCCTGATCAAGGTTGCTGAGAGAAAAAAAGCCTTGTGTGCATTTTGGAGTATTCAGGCATGTTTTGGGGAAAAAAAAATATCTATGTTATCAGGATCAAGGTAACCAGAGCCCCCTTAAATGAATTCCAGTGGTTGATCCTGAGGCATGCAGGAAGCCTTCCTGAGATTCAGCCATTGCTCCCGCTCCAGGTTGGCAGTGAACAGACAAGTGGGAAGTATTATGTTGATTTGAGCATCTGATCAGAGTCCTCTACTGCTTCTAGTACATGCTTTTCATTCATTCTATGTCTTTCTCAAACAAAATGTTCTGGTATTACAAATCACTTCTTTGTGCCCAGAAGGTATGGTGTGGCAAATTCAGAACCTCCGATCCTACGCCGTGTTGGGTAGAGGGAAGCCTGGCTGCTGTGGCAGCCTCTGCCTCACCAAGAGCCACAGAAAGGGCCTGGAGCTCCCGCCTTTCATGGGAAACGTCTCTAACTTTCATCACTCTCCTGTGTAACTCTAGTTGCTGCTTGACATGATAAACAGATATATAGCTAGCAACAGTGGCAATGGAAGGGTTCACTTGTCAATAGGCATATTTTCTATGTGCCCATACTCACCTAACAGCAAGGGTCATCGAGGGCAGATTTAGACTTCAGGCTATCACATTCTAAATATACATGAAGCCCTCCCAAAATATTAAAATTGATCACACATGAGACAGTGTTCAATCAGTTCCCTAAACCAGTCAGCAAAATTTAGTACATTTATAGCATCAATTCAGTCTGAAAAACTTCCTAAAACCTCCATGCTTAATCAGCTTTTTTTTGATCTAAAAGTGAGAATTCTCATTATAGCTTTTTTCCTTGCAAAATTTTCAGCAGTTTTTATGTATTACTAAGCCAAAAATACCAAAGAAAGTCTTTTTTTTTTTTTTTTTGCGGTATTTTGGAACTTGTAATTCAAACTAGAACCATGGCAGGCAGAAAGCTTAAAAAAACCTAGCTGTACTTTATAAAGAACGTTCTTTATCAAGTGAAATGATGATTGTCTTCATAAAACAATTTGTCCATTTCAAATTCATATGGTGGCTTGGCTGAAAAAAAAACAGATAAACTATAATATTTCAAAACGAATTATCAAAAAAACTTAATATTATTGAGAAGTTAACACCTGGAAGATGCTTTTGCAGAATGTACTCAGAATGTGTGAATAAAGAGGATCTTTGTAATGAGTTTACAAGCAAAAATTTCAGTCTGCTTCAAGTCAGCAAAGTATTGTAGTAGAGCTAATTCTGATTGTAAAACATCTAAATTCAAAAATTATTAGAAAGGCTGAAAAATCAGTCAAAATTAAGAACAGGAAAAAGTGAATTTTCTGTGTATTACTTCAGATTTTTGAACATTCTTCTTTAAAGATTATAGTGTTTCTCTTCAAATAAAAACTGGAACTGTCACATAATTACACAACTTCAGGATTAAGAGCTTTCAAAAATTATCCATAGTAAAATTAGAAGAGTTAAACATTGTATATCCTTAATAGCCAGGTAAATGCATAACTAAGATTTTACAGATTAGACACCTACAGCAGGCTAACTATGGCTGTGTCTCTACTGCACCAGTGAAGAAGTGGAAATAACAATTAGTTATGAGTGGTGGTAAGTCAGGAACTGGAAATTTTCTATTCAAGCTCGTATGAAGGTGAGACACAGCATTAATTAACTGAGGTGTAACAGATAGTGGGACTCCAGCTGCAACAGCACTGTATTATGTGAGCTTTCTAATGTGTTATCATGACAACTGTGTGTACCACATCCTTTATGTCATGTATACACGTTCTGTGTGACTCAAATATAGGGGCCAAATATTAAGCGAATTGCCTGTTTCGTTTAGCAGGGAGAGATTTCTGCAAAATAAAACCAGAAGAGGGACAGAGGATTCCAAGTCTGAGAAGCCCCTTAACAAAAATGCGTAAAAATGAAACTGGAAGGAGTATGCTTCAGGAAATGTTCAGGAGGAGAAGTGAAGAAGTCCCTGTAAATATACAAAGAGAGATAAAATTACTGAGACTTGAATGCCAGTATAGGATTTAAAGTTCAGAGCCCAGAAGAGGGCAAATTTGAAAAAGTGTTTCAGTATGTCAAAAAATATAGGGGAAAAAAAATCAATAAATCTACATAATGAAAGTTATGAGACAGATCAGAAGTCCTGAGCGAACTACAACAGCAATATAAATGGCCATCAAAAGGTTACTATTGAATATTTCGGTTAATGTTGCTGTGGTAAATTTTACTTACTTATATTACACCTATACCAAAGAATTCAATGTTTATGTATCAGGATCGATCAACAGGTGAGGAGGGTATAAGCAAACAGAAAAAGCAGTGCTAGACAATATAATAAGCAGTAGCCTTAAGACATGGGTTTCGGTGTCACTGAGGAAAATTTTGAAGGTGATTAACCAGTATTTGCAGGTATTTAGGTATGGGTTACACTGCAAATGAGAACAGGATTCTTGGCTGTGTTAGGTGGAAGGATTCAGCAAGGACAATGATTGCATGTACAGTAGGAAAGGGAGATGTGTTGACCATGCAACTCGAGAGGAGAGTGCCAGACAGGTTTTTGTTGTCACTTCTGAAAACTTACAACCCTTGGCCAACGCGTCTCGAATGTACAATAGCACTAGGCATACTTCTCAGGTTAGCCCATGTGATTGGTACTCAGGCTGAACGCCCACGTTAACCCCATTTAGAGTATCTTGCTGATAAGCAGCACTTGCATTGCGGGATCATCGCTAATTTTGCAGCCAACCAGGGTTATCTCTGGGAATCTCTAATTTTTTTTATGGTTTCACACTGTTCTTCCCCTGTGTGAGCTGCACTTGCAGGAGAGCTAATCTGTTCTTGTAGGAGTGCAGGAAGCCAGAGGCTTTCACATGGATGTCAACAGTGGATGAGTTAATTTCTGCCCAGATTCTGGAGGCTTGCATTTTCTACCAACAGCAGAGTCAATATATCATTAAAACTTTTATGTGTGGATTATAAAAAGGCTTGGCTAGAACAAAGAGAAGGGCCTGACTTCATTGCCCTTAGAGGCAAAAGGGATTTTCTCTTTCCTTAAGCTCCCCTGATTTTTTATAACCCTTTTACATACTTCCCTCTTGTTTCAAGCTAAATAATTTCCTGCTTGATGGCTTTTCCATGATCTCTCCTTCCCAGGAAGCCACCTCATGTTCCTATCATCCCCAGAAAGGTACCAGAGTCAAGTTCCCTACTGCCACCTCTGCCAACATTGTCCCTTCCCTGTCCTCCTTTGCCACCTGCTCTGGCAGGTGCCCAGCATTTAACCTCTTTCCATACCTACATTCCCACGGGCTTTCACCCTGCAGGGCAGCTCGGGAGCCTGTGAACACCAGCTAGTCTCAGAAGATGCCAAGTGTGAAGAATGTTAAGTACAGCCTAAGACTCTGCACACAGAGTAAGGACACACAGCCCTCCAAAAAAAAGAGGATTTATGTAAATTTACCCTCAATATTAAAAAAAAAATAAATTGAAAGAGTCAAAATAATTAGAATAATTTACAACGAGGGGAACTGAATTGTCCTTACTGTTTAATTCTAAATATATTGAACTTCTAATGAAAACAGAAAACACTTGAAACTGAGAGCTCCCGTTATCTGTGATGTTAATAGGGACGCATTGTACTCTTCAGGTTTTTTCCATTTGTGTGCTCCTAGATAAGCAGTGTGCTATTACTTTCTAGTGGTGCTGTCTTCAGGGACTATTTCTGTCTGGCACTCGGGAGAATGCATTATGAGATGTCAGCGTGTGTGAGCAGAGATAGTATGGCTTGTCATGTATAGATAGGCCATATTCTGCTATGAAATGATGGCTTTGTCTTTTATCACTGCAGTCTTACTTAACAAGCTGTGACTCTGTGGTTCATCACAAAGAAAACTGTCATCCTTAGATATGTGCCTTGAATGCCCTTTCATCTTCCACGCAGGTAGGATCTGCCATGTGACATCAAGCAGAGCAGTAACTCCAGATGGACTCTGTTAGTAGAGCAGTATATTAGCAAAAGGGTTTACTGGCACAAATCCAGGCTTTGCACCTTAGATTAGATTACAGGGATGAGGAAAACATATGTAAGCTTTTAAAGAAGGCAAGACTTAGTAATATATCATAAACATAATTAGAAAAGGAAATGTTAGTAATCCATTGTGTTTAAGTGATAACTTATTTATCATGGTGTTATTCTAAGCAACAGATAAATCAATTAGAGTTGCTTTTGAAAGCAAATAAATAATGTTGGTTCAATGGAGTGATGACAGGCAAAGGGTTTTGAAGAATTCAAAAGTTCTGTAGTTGGATTTCTCCATGTAATTCTGTTTAGATTGAAATCTGAAGAATCATTGGCCTTCACTGAAGACTGTGAAGCTGCTAGCAATTTTTCTGGATCTTGGTGCTTCTATTCAAGAGGTCACTGAACAAAGAAACAGTGTCTGTTGCTAGGATCAGAGACAGACACTTAAAGAGCAAAGCCTTCAGTGTTTCTAGAGGGCACACATATTAAATAATTATACAGTGTGTTTAGTGAGTGCTCTGCACCAGAGCCTGCAGGTCAGAATTTTTCTGGCAGAGGAATATGGACATGCTCTGCTCACTTCAGCATTTTGTATGGCCATGGGACATATTATACTGCCAGAGTTGTGATTCTGCAGATCAGATTAAACTACTTTGTGGACATTAAAGTATGAATATTTCATGTGAGCTTTTACAGGGCTGAATTTAAACTAAGGTGTTGAAGTACTTCTGCACATTTCTTTTTCCTGGGATGTTGTATTTTTAAACCAGTCTTTCCTTGTTCCATGGGACTTCTTTTTAAATTTGTAAATGGAGAAATCAGAAATATTAACCTTCATGAGGTGCAGGCTTCCAATCCCAGTGCAGGAAAAGGAAAAGAAGAAAGAGAAGTCAGTCAACAGAAGTGTTTTCTGAGGGTGTAATATTACCAGAAGTGAAAACAGAATTGTTTGTCCATTGATGGAAAAGTGCAGCATTCACATACAATAGTGCTGCCAGGATCTGAAAGATGCCAAGGAAACCTGTGTGGAAGAGTTACCAGTAAAAATGCCTGGCTGGCTGATGCTTAAAAATAGAAAAGAGGTTGTGGAGTACATGGAAACTGATGTTGAAGAATTTCTGACCTCTTTATTTTAAAAAAGTATCATCTCCCTCTGCCTGATTCTGTGTGTTCTCACCCCCACCAATGTTCAAAGATTTGAAATAAAATATAACTCCCTGGAAATGAGGTTACAGATAATTTCTACTTGGATAATGTTTCTCCACTGAAAATGTTTCACCCACTGGTGACTGCTTTTAGCTATGCTGATGATTGGTATACACGTAAGTACGAACCACACAGATCATTTGAGATCCTTATCTGGGAACGAGGGAATGAAATAAAACCACGGGTTTTGTTTCGCTTCATAATATATGTTCAGGTGAGTGTGAGTGGGCAGTGAATTAATCTTTCCTGTTCCCAGTCTGCTGCCAGAGGGATTCCCAGCTCCAAGAGTCCCATTCAACTTGGTTTGTATACCAGTGTGACTTCTGGATGATTTCTTTGCTTCTGTCTGTCCAAAAAGCCTGTTAAGTATGTGCACTGTTAGACTCTGTGACCAAGCCACATTCACCTCTAGGCAAAACATATCCATGCTATGATTAGGCAGCATTAAAAAAAAAAAAGTTATTTTTTCACTTGCCACGCCGTAAGATTAATTTATCATGGCAGCTCCATCCCCTTGGACCTTTCTACCTATTAAAACCCCTCGCTCTTAGACTTCCCTTTCATTAAAAACAGATTTTTGTTTTCAGCCTGTATGTAGTCTGTCTCCCATGGAGATTAGAAGCAATAATGATAATGAAAGTAGATGGTTTAGCAAGTCCCATTGCAGTGACCAGAGGCTGAAAACTCCTGTGTCATCCTGATGAACAGCTCAGGTAATTCCAGATTAACGCTTAGTTTTCATCTTTAGGACTGGGTCAGTGTGAGAGTTGCACAGTATATGGCATGATTGAGTTGTGTAGTTAAGGGTTTCTGATGTGAAAACCTGCTCAGAAGGTTGGCCACTAGTGAGTTTTGCACCAGTGGAATTTGACACTGGTGTTCCCTGCACAAAGTAGAGAAAGAATGAGAATTCACAGAAAATGGCAGTGGAGCGAGGAGGAACGGACTTGAAGAAGTACATGGAGAGGAGAGGAAAAAATTATTTCCCAGAAACTTAATGAACTTACTGATGCTATCTTAGCCTCAACTTTTCTCCTGGAAGATGTTCAGCCCTTTTCCCAAACACTAGCACAGCTTTTCAAGGCCAGCTGGTGGTACTGCATCCTGTTTCTGCAATAACTCAGTGAGGTCCTAAGGACTATGACATATCACGCGTTCAAATTGCAATGCTTCCTTTTTCTGTCTAAGAGGAGACTACAATTTTGTGTGTACACAAGTATGCAATGGGCAAAAAGATAGTGCTGTTGCAATAAATTCCATGTGTGTGTGCATGCACACTCATTTAATCTCTGATTCAATATTTCACACATTTTGTAGCATTCACTGGACATCTTTGGAAAAAAAAAGCGGCATGCAGCATACTAATCACCATTTTTCAGCCCTCCTTTTTATGTATTGCAGTCAGTGTACATAATGGCTTTAGGCTATGATACTTCAGGCAGAAGAACGTTGATTTATAGATATCGTTGATTATGACACTGGTGTGATGAAGACCTGTCTTCACATGTTCCTGAAACCGATGGGGCTACAATGCCATTCCATATCACCCTTCACTCTGTTTTTCAATTTGAATTAAAGATCTGTTATATTCTGTCTCTATGAAATCAAATGGTACACTGCACTTTCTTTAGAGAACAACCCGTTGTACCTTTCTGTGCCAATTTCATTTCAACACATTATGTAATAGTTCAAATGAGAGCACAAACCAAACAACACAAAAACAGCTGGTGGGAAACTTTACTCAACATTAGGCACTTTCAAGCCTGAGCAGTGTAATGTGCATGACTTAATGCATCATATGTCTTTATTAATTTAAGCCTGATTGTGCAAAAAGGGCTGTGTAGGGACACCAGCAGACAGCTTTTGTTATGGAGTCATGCTGAAGTTAAAGGTCTGTCTACATTTGCTGAATAATGGAGCCAGGTTTATTTTTACTTCCCTTTTTGAGTTATTTAAAAAGTAATGCTAAAAACACAGAGGTGGAAAATTAGTTTATATTCACAAAATATCTGTGCAAATAGAAGCGTTGGAGAAGAGCGTTATTCTCTTGGGTAGCATTCTGAATCTAGATACCAGCAACAGCTTTTTGAGTTTTGGTCTCAGACTGTGAATGGACAAGTATCAAGAGATCTGGGGTTGTAACTAGATATTTTTTCTGTATTGTGTGCCTTTTAAGCCCATTTATGTCCCTAATAAAGCTGCCCTTATGGTACATTTACAGCTTCCAGGTTACTGAATAGAGAGTAACTAAAAATTTTGGCAAAGCTACCTTGAAATACTGCGTAAATTGTCAAGAAACTTGATATTGATACTAAATTATGTTAATTTAATGTAGCATTTACTAGAATGCAGCAGAATATTACAATAATTACAATAATGCGTAAACTATGGCTTAGAGATGGAAAGCAGTGTTTTGTTCAGAATATGAACCCTTGAATGTAATTACATGTAATAAATGTAATTAAAAGTACTGATCAAGTATATATTTTACAAAATAATGTGTATTTACTTGAGATGGGAAAGGCCATTTCAGGAAAATTGTCATTTGAGTAATTTACTTTCTCCAACGCCTGCAAGAAAATTATGGATGTATTTCAAATTACATTAGTAACCACGACTTCCACGAGAAATTCTATCTTCATTTAATGTTTACAGCATCATCTGTGCTTTCACCTGGCTGTATAGCCAGCTGAGTCCCTGTCCTCATCTGCAACAGATCCCTGTGCATGTAACATGGGAGAGATCTGCAGAGGTGTTGTGGCTTTAATCATTGGTTCCTCTGGTTGCTATCAGTTTCAGTGAACAGCCGCCTTGCAGAAATGCACCCTGTGGCATACAGGATGCTTTTCTAAACTTCGTGCTGTTTTTCAGCTAAATTCTTAGCTAATCTTCATATGCTGGAAAGGCATGAGAGTGCACTAGGCACCTCTGTTCTGCACTTGATGTATTTTTTCAGACTGTAACATCCTTGAAAGAGATATTGTCTTTTTCTGTGTCTTTATTCATTCCCTAAGGCAGTAAAACCCCCATGACTCAGCTGGGGTCTGGAGGCACAAATACACAAGTAAATAAAAACCTGTCATAGATAAATGCTCAACACCAAATAATGGCATTCTCAGGGTACAGATCCATTTAGCTGAGTGAAAATTAATGATTAAATCTCATTTATAATTTATCTGTTTATGGACATTTTGGTTTATTTATCTATTACATAAATATATACTTAAAATATCTTTCTTTCTAAACAGAAGACAGTTTGGGGTCAGTACAAATATAATAAAATTCTATTACATAGTCCTTATAACCAACAGGCAAAAGTCAGCAGTAAAATTCTGGCTTCCAAAAATAACTTTTTTGTTACAGCAGAGCAGTAAAAATCCATTTCAGGTAAAGGTAAGGGGTAAAACTCTTGCTTCCAAAAATAATTTTTTGTTATGCACAACAGTTAAAAACACATTTCAAAGTGCTGACAGACCATTCCTCTTCTTCTGGTTGATCTAGTCTTTAGCAGGCTATCCATTATCTGAATAATAGATAAGACTGTTACTTGCAGATCTAGAGCAGCTGCTGAAGGGTGCTCTCTGAGCCATGTTTCCCCATTCACTTAAGCACAGGAGACCCATCAGCAATGGGATGAAGCACAGAGCCGGCCTGGGAGAGCCAAGGTTATTTGTCAGCCCCTGAGCTCTGCAGCTGGTATGTGCTGTCCCAGGCTGCATGGCTGGCTCTGCACCCACAAGGATCTTTGCCTGGATCTGAGACATCTTCCTCTCCCTGCCCCCGATGACGGAAAACTGACTGACTTGGTACTGATATTACTCATTTATTTGGTTCCCAGGAAGTTGTTCCATAACATTCAAGAATGCTTGGCAAAATTTATATCTTAGGTATAATATGTGGAAGAGATTAACCTGCTTTGCACGTAATGAGAACTAAGTAATTTCTGAGACATGAGTTTGATGTGTTTGGTTTTCCATTTTTGTTAATCCACTGACAGGCATTGGTTTATTTACTGGAACTCTATTTCCTGTAATGATAAGGAATTTATTCTACTAAAGAAAATTACTTTCCTCAGCCTCCAAACCTGCATCTTTTTAACAAGGCAATGTAAACAATTTTCTGTTCCTGAATACGAGACTCCTTATTGTAAAGCCCACATGTGTTATGCCTTTGTCCCTGTTCTTCACACTATTTTCAAATCAGTTTAGCTGCCCCGGGAAACAGGCCAAGGCTATGCTCAATGCTGTCCCCGTGTTCAGGCATTAGTCTTTGCAGGGAGTCAAAAAGCTAGTATAGCAGTCCAGACTGGTTTAAACAGGAGGTGAAAGATGTGGGCCTTATTAGCTGCTATTTCCATTTCAAAGTATTTTTGTGTGTGTCCCAGGCAGAGAAAACTTAGGCACAAGGTGACCTCCAAAAAAAGCATGGCTCAAGGTTTGTGTTTTCTCATTTAACTAATCAACTAATGGCTCAATCCTCCTGCATAGCTAGACCTGTTGGTATACTCTAGATCTCCTCCGCTGAGTCTTTACCTTAAAAATTCAGTTTATAGCACTTAATTTCTTGTTGAAGTTTCTATGGAACATTTTGAGAAGTTAAACTTTTCTTTTCCCACTTTTCCTTCCCATTCCTTATTTAAGCTACTAAACACAGCAGATTAGCATACAATTTTATTCCTTGCTTGGGCTGAAATGCATTAATACATTTACAAATGGCAAAACTGTATAATTCTTCCTTGTGAGGCATTCTAACATACCCAAAGTTTCTGTTAAAGAGAGTGACGACATCTGTTAAAATAAAATGAAAATAATTTAAATTGTCTTTGGAATCACAATTCTTGGTAATCAGGAGGAATAAAAAAAAATAAATTTTTTGAAAAATTTGAATCTATTCAGTTTCCAAATAATGAAACCATCATTCTCTTTTTGCATATACACAATTTTTAGTTTTACCTCTGCAGTTGTAATTTTGTTATTCTGCTTGAAGGAGAGGCTGGGGTGGTACTGGAGAGCAGGTGTAGCTTGGGGCTGGGAGCTTCTTGCCGGCAGGTGGAGCAGGGGGGGGCTGTAGATGGTGATAAGTACTCTATATGATCTGGAGAAAGTTATTCCAGGTTTTCTGCAGTTTTTGTAAGTATAGAGAGCACGTAAGGAATACCACAAAGACTGAGTGGGAATTGGATGGTGCTATTTTAACTTCAGATTGTTGTTCTAGCAGAGTTCTGTGGGTTTATAGAATAAAAAGAAAATTGGCTTGGGGAAGTCAAAGAAAATAAGAAAGGAAAAAAATCACAGATGCGTGATACAGTAAATGGCTGAAACTGCAAATAATGAAGAACAAAATTAACAGCTATTTACAGACTTAGATCAGTTAAAATCAATGGAAGACAATGACACTTCAAGACAGACAAATATAGAATAAGGAGGACTTCTACAGAGGCAGGTACTTGACAGTGCTTGTTTGTGAAATGGTGGAAAAAAAATGGAAGATATAAATATGCTGGGAGAGATACAGAACTGGTGTAGATGGGCAAGGTACAGCTTTTCTTGGTTATTTAGCTTCCCTGCCAAGTCAACACACTTCAAAACCCAACATGTCCAGGTCTAGTTACCTGCAGAAAGCCTGCAAGTGTCTTTTGAAGGAAGGAAGAACTGAGAAATAGTACTGAGTGAAAAAAAAAGTGGTCAAACTCTTTTTGAACTAGAGATTTTACTTCTGCTTGGATCTTCTGATGGAGAATGTCTGCCCTGCGGTGTGAACTGTTGTTTACATTTGTCTAAATATGGCTAGATCTCAGTCTTAGATTCTGTAACAGGTCCCTGACTATGGCGGGGGGAAAACCCTGAAAATCTAGTTTACCGAGCTTGATATGTGTTCTGGCAAGGGAAAATACCCTGATAATGCAGGCTCACGGACATGCCATGGCCTTCCTTAGAAAGTCATGATATCCTAAAGGTAACAAGATTTTTCCTATGTTGCCTCACTTTTGCATCTTGCTGTCTTCCTGCTTAAAAAACGTGATAAAACCCTTCATCTACCCCTCCTTTTACTCCAGTAGCTAGCAATAAGAGCTGAAAAATGCTGCCGTTTTCATGGAATAGCATTTTACATTCAATGTGCACAAATGAGAAGATCACACAAGATCATAGGTATTGGAAGGAAGGTTGATATGCGAAAGTATAATAAAAAGGAGAAACTAAATAGCTGTAAGTAACGCATTTAGGATAAAGAAGCAATACATTATGAGGGCACACTGTGTTTAGAACAACTTTCTGCTGTTGCAGCAGGTAAGCTTAGCAGGATGGGACCTGCCTTCCATCCCGAAGTCCAAACCTACAGACCTGTGAGACTCTTTAGCCCTCCTCCCTGTCAACACCACAATAGGACACAGATAGCCCCTGCGTTTTGCTGGGCCACATCTTTAGGAGATGACTGAGTGATCCTTATATCTTCAATTTAAAGGTATATTTCACCATGTGTTTTAATTTATGAAGAGGAATATCAATGGTTTCTTGTCTCTCTTTTATCTGCCATAATGATTTAGTGTTCTGGCAATGAATGGTGCTCTGTTGTCATCCTGTTACCTCTGCTTTCTAGTCTGCTTTACCTATTTCGTAGCAGGAATGACCAGGTTTATGGAAATAAGCCATGATCTGTGCAGGGCTCTGCTCCCTTGGATGTTACTTCTTGACAGAAAGAGATAGCTCAGTATCTGGTGGTTTTTTTTTTATTATTGGTATGGCTCTCAGAAGCCTTCAAGCTAAGATGATTTTTAAAAACTTCAACTTTGTGATAGTTAAGGCTATTTGTTACCACTGATTGAATAGAACTGTTGAGTCCAATTCCTCAAGCATTGCTGAGTATCTTCTAAACTGCCACAGAAATTACTTCCTGCAAAAATATGAAACAACTCTTGTCGTTGCCTTGTGGATTTGAGAAGAAAATCTACATAGGAAATACTAATTATAATCCATCATAAATTTATATAAACTATCATCAGATTTCCTTCTCACAGGAGATCAGTGAATGTGGCCAAATGGGTAGGTCATGCCTTTGTAATACCAAGCTCAAAGGATGAACATTGTAAGGAATCCCTGTGGTACATGCTTGAGTATATGGGGATACCAACATGTATCGAGGGTGTGTGGCAAGTGAGTACCTCTAAAGAGAAACCCATGTTTATACAGATAAAAATAGTGGGAGAGCACCTGGAACAGGGCCAACAAGGATCAGTTAGATCACAGAAACTCCCTTGGGAAGCCTAAAGAGCTAGAGAAGGAATTTGAATTTAGTGATCTGTCCCTGCAGTGTGCCTGGTTATCTCCCCTGAAGCACTTGTTTTGTGTGGCCCCTATGCCAGAATTAATATACAGGATGTAGGAGTATTCATCTGACTGTCCTCAGGACAAGCTCTTCAAGCAAAAAGGGGGGACAAACCCTCTTGCAGTTGTTAGCTCAAGCAAACAGTAATGGATGACTTAGAAAAAGCAAGCAAAAGAGTGACACCAGGCCCAGAGGCTATCTAGTTCAGCAGTTAAGACTAGTAGCTAAGAATGTGTCACAGAATTGGTTGAGAATAATCTACTATCAACAAATGATAGAAGGAAAACTGGTTTCAGCTGACTGCAAGTTCTGCCAGTCTTCCTTGTCCATTAGCAGTATAAATAGTACACAGACCGATAGGAGCCATCATAAACATTTATTCTCTCCCACTGGGAGGTTTAATAAATATTGGTAGCTCCTAAAAATGGATATAATGTTTATTGATTTAAGCCTCTGAGATTCTACTAAGGAATAATCTCTGGGTTTCATAGTGTAACCCATATGGATGTCTATATAGAGTTTTAAAACACAAAGTCACTGCTGTAAATCTAGGTGCATTATTTGAGTGTGTATATATTTAAGGTAGAGATTGACAGCTGTAGTTAGGATTTTGTGGGTTTTTTGTGTAGTTCTTTGGTGGGATGAAAATTCTGTTCAATTTTGTGTTTAATTTCTTCCGAGTCTGTTTATAACCCACCATCCGCAATTAAAATACTTAAGGAGTCCCAGGTTTGAAATTTAAGGTTATGTTTATAACATGATATCCTTACCTAGTGGTAGCATTTGCAGTTGTTTTTTTTTTTTTTTATTTGGGCTTTGAGAACAAGCCTAGAAATAAAATATCTGTCAGATTTGAAATTCTCTCTGGAGATTAAAATCCTGTTGGAAAGCAAAGAGGTATTCCCAAATTCTGTGCCAAACTGGTATTTGGATAGTATACATTGAGTAATACACAGAGGCAATGGCGGGACTAAAGGAAACAGTGAATAGCAATGAGCCAATTGAATTAATTCCTACTGTAAAAACTGTTATCAAACCAGCAGTCACTCAGTTATAGACTGTATCATAAAGAGTAGTGGAAGAAGCCTGAATAAATGTTACATTGACAACCACAAGTTTATCAGTCTCTCCTTTGAGGGACTGAGTCTCAATATGTTTCAGTCTCAATATTCTTTACACATAGTATTTAAATAAATAATCATCTGTTTAGTTACAAATTCACTTGTATTTTATAAGTAAATCTATGGCAAGATTAATGTATAGTAGAAATACAAATACTACTACAATAAAATTTTGAAGATTTTTTGATATTTAAAAGGCTGATACTTGAAAAGTCAAGTAGTTACAGTTCCCGTAGCTGTCAGGTCTGAACAGCTGTCCAGTCTGAACAAATGAACTATACAACTCTGTAATGTGATGTTGTGACACATGCTGTGCAGCTGATGAGAGGAGTGGTGGAGAGTTTAGCCCTCTTAACTCTTCACTCTCCTGCCTCAGTAAATCCATTTCTGTTGTTCATCTGACCCATTTTTATCTTCAGATACACCCAAGCAGCTCTCACTAAATTCCATTATAGCTCAGCGGGTCTGCCTGAGAGCAGACTGTATGGGTGAAGAACTCTAATTAGTCACTCAAGGCTGCAGTCTGTTTGTTACTCTACAAAAATGAAATCGATGGGGGGCATGTGTAGCCTCAAAACAGGAATAGCAGTTTCTAGAGTGAAGTAATGGTAATCTTAAAAGAGGAGAAAATAGACTATAAAATAGGTTGCACAAAACCCCTTAATTACCTTAATGGGAGGAATCCCTCCAAGAGCTGTGTCTGTGTGTGTGGCAACTCTTACCCAGGATGTGATGGGGTCTGTCTGCACCAGAACTTTATAAACCTCTCAAACCCCTCAAATCCTTCTGTGCTTTTCTGTCTTACCAGTGTCAGGTGGCAGTAGGCAGTAGTACTGTTCACCCTTGCTGAACCATAAACTTCCTTCAAACTTGTGACAATGAAGTAAATTTTTATAGTTTTGGGGTATATTCTTTCTTTTTCTCATGAATGTTTAAATGATTTACAGGGTTCTTGTGCACCTGTGCTCCTCTGCTCTAGCCCTGAGCAGGGATTTGGCTGTCTTTCCTTACCTCACAGAAGAGGGTAAATGGCAACTCAGGCTGACTGAGAAGGGGACAGATGTAGGAGAATGTTCAAAGTAATAAGGCAGTGGGTATTTTTCCTCTTCTCATAAACACAACATCTAATCCTCTGGCTGGGTTAGAGTGATGCTAGAGTGGATTAAATGTCTCTTTGAAGTAGAAATAGTTTGAGTTTTACTACTTCTAGACCTCATCTACATCTGCTTCACCCCTTTTTCTTAACTGTAGGTCTTGTACACATATTTGCTAAGCTTTGTTGTAACTCTCTTCTTGGGACACCCATCCTTTCAAACAGAGAATTCTATTCCTGTCTTAGTTATAGACAATCAAATGCCTGCCATTCTACTGGGACTAATTAGTACTTAGACAACAATTAAATTGGTTTGACTTCCTGAGTTGATAAAAACCTTTATGAATTGTGTTTTAAAATGTTAAACCAACAAACCAAACTCGTTGCATCTTAACACTGCAATGATTGCAAAGATTGTGTAGAACATCTTTACAAATGAAACAGCAAATAACAGCAACACTGTTGAATCTTAATCACCAGTAATTAATTGAAGTGTGTGTCTGGTTATAGAACAATTGAATGAGTGCAGCTCTTAGCCTTACCAAGGAGTTGCCATCTGGGGTAGGGATAGTGGCGTACTGGTAAGACCAGGTGGTCTTCACATGCAGAAAGGACCTGCTTTTCAGCAGCGGCATCCACTGGTAGTTAGAGAAGAATGAACAAGGCATAAGTCAAAGAGGAACTTCCAAATCTAGACTAGGTTTAAGAAATCCATTAAGATAATTTCAGGGCTAGGTTTTGAAATCCTGTTTGTTAATGCTGAAAACACGTGAGTACTTTTAAATGACTTAATAGTCTGAAAAGGACATAGGCCCTTAAAGCAAGGTAAAAATGGACTTTAGGTGCCATATTAAAAATTAGTATGAGAAAGCTCTTGAATCTTATTGTCTTCCTCATGCTGGAATCTCACCAAATTCATGATGTTCGCATTCCTACATGCCTTCCCAATTTCTGCCTAAATCCCATAGCTCAAAAATCTAGAACTCGTGCCTGAAAATGTAGCGAATACCTCTTTGCAAGGTGTGCTAATAATCCCAACACAAAACAAAGTGTATGCCTGCAGAGACAGGAGTATTAATTACAAATTGCAACCCTATCTCAACTCAGTTTCCTTCTGCCTCAAAGAGGAAGAGGTTAAAAAAAAAACCTCACCAAAAACCCCAAAGCAAACCAACCAAAAAAAAGATGACCACAGGAGAAATAAGAGATTAATTTACTTGGTAAATAGATATTCACCAAGCGATTCTACAATTTTTAAGATGGGTAGATGAAGTGTTCAAGGCTATGGTTTAGTAGTGGACAGGTAAGGTTGAAATTGGTGATCTCAAAGGTCTTTTCCAAAAATTGATTCTGTGATTCTAATGCTTAGTTCTACAGGTTTCCTATGGAGTGAAGATATTTTGGTGGATCGTCTTCTTGGTGGATTGTCAATCTGATTGGGTTCTCTTTCCACTAGAAGTTTTCTCATAAAAGAGAAGACTTGGTCCATTTATTTGTTATCTCCACAAATATGGGACACAAAGGCAAATAGCTGCTTCTACACCTGTTTTTTGTGAATGTTTTGTGCTCTGCATGGTCTGCATTTATTGTCATTGTGTAGATAAGGTGTACATTGTAGAGCTGCCCTACTAATACAGCTGGTTATGTCTCAGAAATTCTTGAACTGAAACAGGTAACTCACTCCACTAACTCAAGATTCTAGGTTCTACTCTAGAAGGCAAGGAGTTGAAAGCAAAGATTTTGATACCTGATGATAATATCTTTCTCACTCTTCTATGTTTTTATTTCTTTTTTTTTTCTGTTTAAATAACACTTTAACTCTCAAAAACTGGTAGTTATTAGATAACTTCCTCTGAGGAAGTATAACTGCTTTTATAATGTAGTTTGGTGCCAATCACTCTTGCAGAGCTAATTGGAAGTAACTCCTTTTTTTTCCCCTGTTAGCAGGAACCAGTCTGTACCTTCAAAAAAATGTTGATATCCCTTATGAATCTTCCATGTTTCTAAGAACTGTTAAGAATTCGTTATTTTTTCCAGCACCTGTCTATTCTTTGATTCTAAAGCTCTATAGGTGATACGATTCATTTAGAAATCATTTCCATGTGTTGGTTTTTAGTTATTGACAAATAATGCAGGTAATGTTGTAAATTTGATACGTACCAATTTTCTACAATGTTAATTAGCAGTAGTGTAAGTATTTAACGTAACAAATCTAAGCATCAGTGCCTTATTCTCTTATTCTTTAACATAAATGACATTGCTATTTAGTCCAAATATACTTTTTCTAAACAGAATTGCAATGGTAAAGCCTCATAAGATCCAGAACACATGAGCCCCACTCATCCTACTGGCCCTGAAGTAGATAATAGACAAAGGATCAACGAAGGATAAAATACCAGAAATGAAAGGTGACCACAGCTAAGAAATGAGAAGCAAAATGTTGTCTAAAACCATTTTCTTTTTCTTCACTTTTTGTTACACAGAATCTAATAAAATACAGATCCCTATCCATATCTACTGGCAAATGGACAGACTTGCAGAACTGATGCAGTACAGATGATTTGTACAGACCCTGTAAAAGGAACCACTGATTTGTTTAAAATTGCCACTTATTCATACACTTTGATCCTGACATCTGATAGTGTAATATATGATGGGCTAAGGAGAATACTAACTAATGCTCCCAGAAAAAAAAATGTCTTTTGTTTGTTATCTCAGAGAGAAGACTGAGATGGAGAAATCATTATAAAATAAAAATTTTGAAATAAATTTCTCTTCCTTTTTGCCATGTTTCACTCAATAATGGAGCCGCTTTGAAACTGCAAATGCTTTTAAATCATTGTCAAATTTAACAGTAACATTATTTATCATGAGTATTTACTCAGCTGCTGTAAAGCTAGGGTCTATATAGCCTGTGAACGCTGAGATATGAATTAATCCCTTTTTGTCCATCATGTTCTTGAGCATACATTAAAAGAGGCTGCACAGAAAAGTAATCTCAGCTGTTTTCCATCTTTCTCTAGTGGCAGATGTCCCCTATCATGGTCGGGGAGTTGGAACTAGATGATCTTTTAAGATCCCTTTCAAGTCAAACCATGTTATGATTCTATGATTTGTACTCTGAAAAGTAAGTGGCACTAATTTAATGGACTGGGAAGGGTTCTTGGATTATAATCCCTCCTCATCAGAGGGATTAATAAGGCATATTTTTGGGTTTTTATGTTTCAAGTGGAATTTCAAGGATGTTGGGGTCTGGGAAACAAACCATCTTTCAATCAGAAAACTTAAAAATTATTGGGTTTGTTCTCCCTTCGAAGAAGAGAAAAAATATTCTTGTGTGTGTGTATTTAACCGCATATGGACATGCAGACTCACAGAAGTTTTATTCAGAGAGTATTATTAACAACACAAAGCTGATGTCTGCAAACATCCTGTGCTGTTTTGATCTGACCTCTAATTCCACGGATTTCCTACATCACCCAAGCCACAGTTAGGACGGTATTTTTTCTCCCCCTCTCTCCACCGTGTGCCTGCATTCTTTATGAATTCAAACTCTGATGATTCAGTTATTCACTACTTTTTAAATACTAGCTCCAAATCCCAGTCCCTTTCTTCTGGCCAACAATTAATCTGTGTGTGGTCTCTGTCTAGTTAAATTACTCTGGGGTGTACCCTGCAGCCGTGGGGACTCTGGTACTTTCTCTGGTGCCGTTTTTTTTTTTTCCCCAGAAACTCACAGTTCTTGCTTTGCACAGTAGTGTCTTATCAGATATATCTCTTTTCATGCCTTCTGCTTTTTGCATTCTTGGTCTTTTTCTCCCTTTTCCCCAGGACTAGTCCCAGTCTGTGTGCTGCACATCAATACCTATTTTCATTTTCATGGATTCTAACCTGATTTCCATTTTCTCTTGTCCTTTCTGTATTTGAATATGGCAATGGGTCACTGGCATATTTGAAAACACAGGGTATATGCTCTTAAATTCCTACATCTGGTTTTACTGTTGCGATAGACATCTTCCTTGAGCAAATTCAACTGGAACCTTTGCTTGTGAAATTTCAAGTTGTTGTTCAAAGTCCTGGAGACACTAACATGTTTCTGAGACAATTTAGGGGATGACAGATTCATTTTTTTAAACATGACAAAAGAGTATACCTCAATTTTTGAGGCATTCAAGTCATTGTGATATTTCTACAGTACACTTAGGATGGAAAATTCCAGTCTAGACTACAACAAAGTTTTCAGAGTTATGAGCAACTAAAAGATTAAAACCATGGTCTTAAAATAGGAACTGTTAAGCAATCTTACAAATAGCTGGCATTATCAGCCCCACCTATATAAAATATAAGCATTGATGTTCTAATAGCCTAAATGCCCTAAACAGCACTAATATAATCTTAGTAATTGCTACCAGAAAGATGTGGCTGGTGTTTTCTTGACTGTATTGATCTGCCAAAATTATAAAATGACTGTACTTTATGTAAGCTTTATTTAAAAGCATGACTGGAGAGTGATGACAGAACAGTTTTATATACTAATGTGGTAAGTATAGCTAGAACTCCATTCAATGTGCCAAGGAAGGAACAAGCCACCAAAAATGCTATTTATTCTCTAAAAATAAAGGAAAGCTTGAGCATTTGGGTGGGATTTTATTTTGGTTTTAACTTTTAAATTGTGACCCTAAAAGAAGAAATCTATATATTAGGGCCCTGAAGCATGAACAAAGTACTTTACTGACTGATCAACAGTAAATTTTAAACACAATTAGATTAGCCTATGGTGCAGCAAAAGTGGGCCAAGAACTAAGAGTGCGTTTCAATTTCTAAGGGCTACTCTTGAACTTTATATAACTTAGTAATTTGCTATTTCTCTTTCCTTTGTATAAGCTTTGGTTAGCACCAAGACTCAGATCTCAATATTAAAACACATTAAGGCCAAAAGAAAAATATATTTGCTCGTGAAGTTGATCCTATTGTGTTGGTGTGTTGGTATTTCCTTGCAATAAAATTAATAACCTTGGCAAGGTGATCTTTCATACTGCACCTCAGAGTTCATCTTTATATGAGAATTTCCTGCCCCCTCCATTTAACACAGAAACCCCCTAACTGCTATTATTATACACATAATAATAATAAAAAATCCCAAACACAAACCCAAAAAACTAGGTTACTCTTCTGTTGAAGTTCAAGAGTTTGTGCCATTTCTTTGGTTTGTAGAGGATGTTGCTCATGGCTGAGCTGCTGTCTCATAGTAGTTGTATTTTTGCTTTCCTTTGCTTTGCAAATGATACTTTCACAAAACAACTACTGAGAAAGCTGTAATACTTGAACTTGTGAGATATCATAGATAATCTTAAACATGATGTTCTGCTCCTTCCTATATAAACAAAAATTTAGAATATGCAAAAAGAGACTTTCAGTGATGAGGAATCTTGACATAGGGCAAAAAAATCTGGAGAACTGCAACACTTTACTTCATACTAGGGTTGTGCTTATGCCCATTTTCAATCTTCTGCAGTGAAAGGGAGCTCAGACTCGCGAGTTATTGAAGGGCCAAAGAAAGAAAACCATATTGATTAGTGCAGTGGACACAATTTAATTGGGTATGGAGGGCAATAAAGCTCCATTTTCACTTGCACCATTGCTGACTAACAAGCTGATTGTACTAACAAGTACAGAGCTGAGCTGTGTGCATTTTCATTCACAGCAGAAACATGCCAAGATGTTTTCTATATATTGTCCATGAGTGTTAGATTCATAGCGCATATGTAATGAACCTATAAACAGGGTGTTAACGAGACTGATTCAAAGCATCGCTGCCTTTTTCCCATTCCAGTTATTTGTGTAACTCCTGTTAACTCCAGCAAGCCTACTTCAGTTCTTTTGGTAGTATAACATTAATGAAGAATTTGCATTTCAGAACAAAATCTGTATAATTCCTGGTGATTTAAATAAGAAATTTTTGTGTGAAATCAACTCCTGCTAACATTCTAATCAGTTGTCTTGCAGGTCATCTGGTGAAAATGACATGTGTAGATTCGACAAAACCAGGCTGTTCAGGCAATTAACTGTCATGAAATAGAAGGGAAGATCCTTTTGTGGATTAATACGCAGTCAAAAGCTAGAAGATAGAAGCTGGGAATAAATGGCAAGTTTTTACTCAAACCAGAGATTATATATATGGTCCCATCGAAATTTGTGTTTCAAGTTCAATTTTTTCGTTCACTCTTTTTATGATATGAAAAGAATAGAACAGGAGTCTAATAGGAAAGCCTAACAGTGACTGTAAGGAACTGCAGAAAATTCCTATAATTGGATGATAAGCTGGCAGGTGGAGATCAATTTTGAGAAATGCAAAATAATGCACTTGGAAATAACATTTATAAATGTAAATAAATGATAGGGTCTAACTTGATGTTACATGCAAGATTTTTGGTGACTGTGAATATTTCTCAGTAATTAAATCATTGCTCATAGTGGAAAAAAAGACAAATGGAATGCTAAGAATTATTGGGAAAGAGATTGATAACAAAATGGAACAGTATCGTTACCCAACAGAATAAATCTATGGTGCTCCCATATCTTGACAACTACAAACGATTCTGATCATCTTATCTGAAAAGACTGCAATTGATCTAAATTAAAAAAAAGATGAGATATCAAGCCTGAAGAAGAGGCTAAATAAGCATTGCAGCTTTGAAAAGAGATGATTGAAGGAGTATAGTGGTGTATAAAACTGTGAATGTCCTAAAGAAGATGAAGATGGGAAAAAATACTCGTTTTTTTTCTTATGGCTGAAACAGAACAAAAATGCCCAGGAGTAACTCCACAAAAAATAAAATACTTGTCATGTGATATACAACTAAATCGGAATGCTCTTTGACAGGAGGGCATGGTAGCCACAAGTGTAAATAAGTTCAAAAAGAATTTGAACAGATTCATGAAGGATAGTTAGTCATTGTTAAAATTATGACTTAGATACAGTCCTTGTGTTCAGTGTTCTGAAACACTAATTGACTGTTTTTACACTCCTTCTTAGACATCTGCTACTGGCCAGCAGAAGTAATTAAATCCTGAGCCAGAGGGATCTTAGGTCTGACATGGCTTGATCAATGTCATGAAGCATGCAGTCTTCCTTTAGGGATGGCAAATCTTAGGGAACACCCTTCTTTGATGAAGTAGTTAGCAAGGACTTTGTGCATCACTTTACTTTTGCTGTCTTTTGATAACAAGAGAGATAAAACTATATGCAAATCATTAGTTAATAAATAAATAATTATGGCACGTAATAGCATAGGACAGAGCGAGAAAAACTCCCAATATTGAGAAGTTTTAACTGCAGATCTATTTAATCAGTTTTTCATTCTAACAGGTGCAGACACATACTATCCTCTACTCTTAATATTTGCTCTTAAAGAGAAAAGTACTGTGTCTGCATAGAAAATGATTGCTCTTTTAGGTACAACTGCTGTCTTTAGTTGTTTATTTGCCTGGCATGATGGTCAAGAATCCTTAGGAAGATGTTTCATGGTAGCACTCTACTGGCATTATATTCTCATTTCTATCTGCAGTGAGGAGAAATAGATACTTGCTTTTCTTGTGTTCCTATGCTACAGTGATACATCTAGTATTTTTCCCAAAGACCATCCACTGTTTGACACGCATTTGAAATGCACCTAGCCACTGAGCAGGTGCAGGAAAGACTTCAGCAGTTGTAAATTTTGATGGGATGGAGAGGAAACATCTGCACTAAGGAGTCACTTGTGCTTCTCAAGAAGAGAAATATTTTCAGGCTTTATATTCCTATAATCTGTGATGTCTGGAACACTTTTCAACAGGTGCAGAGACAGTGCAGTTTTAAATGTTAATGGTATTTTGTTTTGGTCCTCCTAGCTCCATACTGTAGTTGGAGTTAAGGTATTTAATGTATTATCTTCTTCCTCTGTTTGCTTGTATTTTTCACTCAGTTGGAGAAAGTCATTCCTGACTAATTAGATACCAAATTTTAATCTAGTAATTTATTCAAATAGCTTTGTAATTCAATGATGTGAGCATTTCCAAGAAAATATGTTGGTCAGGAAACTTTTATAGAAAAAATTCTTTAAGCTTGTAGGAGGAGAAGTTATGAAGGATTTAAATACATAAGACACAACTCTAACAGACTTCTCACAGTATGTGGGGAGAATCAGGATATGAGAGTAGAGTCTGCTCCAGACAGAGCTCCCCTACAATGCTTGGTTTAGGAGAAAACACTACCTTGTGTTTGAGCTATTGACATATTGCTGCTGACAGATTATATTATCTCAAGAAGAGTCCACAACAGCTGCCTTGCATCCAGCTCAGCAGTAAGCAACGACAGAGGATTTCAGATAAACTTCTGCCCATATGAAAGTATAGCCCATGCCTAGAACTGAAGCCTGAAAATCCTCACCATGAGAGGCAGGGAGTAGCCAGTGCTAACCTTCATAAAGCTTTGGGCCTCTGTAATATCTCAGATCCTATCCTACTCTCCAGCTGAGGTGTACCTTGCACAGGGCCAGAGTGAATCACCCTACAAGTATGGTCTTTATGCGTATTTCTCAAAAGACCCCCTTACAACTTTCCACTCAGGGTTCAAGATGGAACAAGGGACAATAGAATCTTCTTTCAGTTTTTGGAAACCCCAAACAGGCACGTGCATTCTTAGTCCATGCAGGAGTGTGTGGTTGAGCTCAGCATAGCATTAACACTCATGAGTTGCCCTTATGATGCCAAAGGGCAGGTCAAGATTTTTAAGATGCTTGATCTACTGAGTCTAAATAGCTTAATTGAAAAGCATAAATGCAGCAAATCTGATACATCTGAATGTTATATACTGCAGGCATGTGGGATCCCACCTCTGGGGTTTGCAGACAGATAAGCTCTATGTGGCAGCTAATAAGAAGTGGTCTGAAATTCTCCTAGATTCAAGAAGTCCATGACTGGGTCCTTCTAAGACACATTTCAGATGAAGAAATGCTGACAACCTCATGTATAAAATTAGAAGACTTTAATTCCTATACATTTAGAAAATGAATGCTTTATCAACAAAGCTTAAAATGTGGTTAACTTAGTAGAAGGGGAGCCTTTGGGTTATTCATATTAAACACATTAACCCTCTTAATTAAGATCTCTGTCTAAGCCTTTAAATGTAGCAAACCTTCCATCTGGTAAGCACTGGCTTCTGTAGGTTCCTATTGGAAGAATACTGCCTGTATTTGCACAACCCTTTTAATTGCCAGGTCTTAATGCACTTTTACAAACTGCACCTATGCTGTAGGAGGCAACCACTGCTACAAATAACTACAGAGAATAATATAACAGTTACTTTGTGTAGTTTCTATAGACATGAATGGAGATTTCTTCAGAGCATCTTAGATCAGGGTTCTACAAATATTTGTCTATGACTTGGCTATTGAGACCATAGTGCCCTCAGTTACAGCTGTTGCTTCCACTGAACTTGCCATTCTAAAGCTCAGGATGCGATTCAGAGAGCCACATACAGAAGTTTGTGTAACTTGAGGACTGGGCAAGTTTTAGGCTCCTAAGTTACAGGGAACACTTTAACTGAGCCCCCAAATCAGCATCACCTTCCACTTTGACACTTAAAGTTAGGTAAGTGCCTGTGCATGTGAACGAACTTACAAATGCAGCTAGGCTCTTCTACAAATAAGGATGAAATGCACTCAGCCGTAAGGATTCCATGGATCAGATTGTGTGGCTTTTCATTCAACCGTAGTTTTACTCATGTGTGCAACACATTCTTGAAAAGCTGCTTCTGTGACCAGAGGTTTATGGATAGGTTGCAGCTACAGTGTGTGCACTGAGTACTGAAGAACACTTTTTTAATGATATTCAGGTTCTCCTATACCAACACGCAAACGGTCATTATTCTGATCACAGTGATACCAATAGAGAATGGCTTAAAGTGTCTAAGACAACAGTTTTGACTTGTTGTTGGTAAAAGAAGAGAAACCTACTTAGTTATGAATGTTGGTGTGCAAAAGAACATAGTCTGTGTCACCAAATCAGTAACTTCTTTAGAATGTTGAATGGTCAAATCCATGATGCTCCAGTATCTGTTGGTTGGTTTGTTGGTTGATTTCAGGACTACTGGTCCCATTCGTCTATTATTTATTTGTTGATAAATCAAAAGAAACTGAATTGCACTCATAATACATTAATACCAAGTGGGAGATGTTTGAATTTGGGTTTAGATGGTAGATTCTGCGTTCAAGAAAAAGCCAACTTCCAGTGCAATCAAAGGTAGCATCAGTAAAGCCTATGCACAGAACAGTTTACATGGTAAAGATTTACTGTACTTTTTCCCTATTAAAAAAATTAACCAAATACGTCTTACTATCTATAGGTGTATTCATGCAAATACAGTAAAAGCTGTACTCTGAGATCTCGACTTTCTAAATGTTTAACTCTAGGATCAACTTTGAAGAAATGGTGGATAGGGTTGCCTTTCTGCCTGTAGAATGACTGCTACATTATTCTTGCAGTCTTTGTGTCTTTTACATATAGAAGAGTCTATACAAGTAACAATGATTCAATTTTCCACAACATATCTGGAGATGAGCTGTTCAACTTGTTGACTCAAGGCAGTGTACATGTGATGCTGTTTCCCTGTATGCAACTTTTCATTATACCAACTTGCTGCTTCCTAAAATACTGCCTCAAACATAGTTCAACTTCTGAGGAACAGAAGCAAAGCAAGAAAAAAATGTGTTCTGTTTGTATCTAGCAGTGTTTACCCAGGGCTTCCCTCAACTAGTGAGCAGCCAGCACATTGTGTACGTTACAGAGGGGGATCTAATCTGAGGGGCCTGAAGCTGTCCTGAATTCTGCACTACACAAAACTGGACTAGTGGACTTGATCCTTAGCATGCAGAAAACCAGTTCCAGGGCACCCTGTGAAATGAGAAACTGATCAATTGGCTTCAAACCTTTTCTGTTTACCTTGCTCACCCTGAAAGACTGAGATAACCTACGACAATATTTTCAGACAGCATGTTTCTTAGAAGACATGCTAATAACTGGACTCAGTGTGAGTGGGGATTCATAGATTTCCTAATGCTTAGTTTAGAGGTAATCAAGAGTGGAATTAGAGTGGCTTTCTGAAGAAGCAACAGAAAACGGCAAAGAGTGAAAAAGCAAAATGCAAAGGCTGCAAGAATGAAGTCCCTCAGAAAATACAAGAATAAGACAAGTAACAAGGCATGTGAGCAGGCATTAGAGAAGTTCTTGTCAGCATCATGGACTTACAAAAGTGTGATTTATAAAACTCTGATGGGTGTAAAACTCAGACACATGCACCTAGACACATGGTGAGGCTGTTCTATACAGGGATAGGAGTTGGACTCGATGATCCTTGTGGGTCTCTTCCAACTCAGATCATTCTGTGATTCTGTTCTTCTGTGAAAACTGGGTCTGATAGTGGCCAAAAATGAGAAATTTCCATCTCCTGTTTTACACACAGTAAATAGCATCAGTTATATGTAATATTTACTTGTTATGATTATAAATTAGTGCAGCTAAGAGCTGCAGATCCCATTACAAATGAAGTTTTGGAAAGAGCAGACTATTGTGCAATCTATATTAAATTTATAGCATGGCTGCTAGGTTCAAAGTACAGATTATGAATTAAAAGTCAATAATGGAATTATAAGCATTCAGTTACAGGATTCTCTTTCTAATTATGTGCAATCTGTCAACCAGAAAATCTATGTTAACTCATCTGAGCATAACAGCCATATATCTTCTGCTGAGCATAGAAAGAAACCTGACTCTCCCTCTTCATTTTAATCTGTTATGATTTATGTGTTCATGTCTCTTTTCCACTGACTGAAGAAGGGGAAAAAAAATCTCTTGAGATATGTACACCTGGTTTTAGTTTTGGTATGAAAATAGCTCTCTTGGAGATACTGTACCTGAAAATAGGCTAAAATAGACTGTCCTTATTGTTCAGTTCAACATCTCAGCCAAAGGGAAGGGAAATAAGACCTGCATTATGTTCCAGGTTTTTCTGCTGACTCTATTTCTGCCTAACTCTTATTCTGTGTGAATGCATCCATAAAATGGTCACACTGCTAGCTGAAAGGAACCAAGCAGTTTTAATTATGGATTCAAAAAACACTATGATATTCAGTATTTCTCCTTAGTTCATCATAGGGAGTGACTGTCTCTAGAGATTAAAAAAAGGAAAAAGGCAAGGACTGGATATAGAAAAAAAGGAAGGTGGTCATCTTACCTCCAGGGATATATTTTTCAGGTCTCAAGGAGCACCAAGGGGTGAAAACAAACAGCTGATAAAAATCATTTGTCAAAATAAACTTGCAGACAAAGCAGAAATACCAGAGAGAGGATGAGAAAGGAAAGTTGAGTGTCAGGAGTAATTTTTGTCACTGGATATTGTGGCCTTAGATTGTAGACATGGGCCAATTGCTAACCTTTTGGTTGGTAGTGGAAGAACCCAGCTATTTTCCCAAGCTTTTTCTTAAGAAACAGACTGAGTGATGGTGACTGGGTTCAAAAGGTGGGATTCCTTTCTGAGAAGGGTTAGGGTTAGGGTTCTGGGAAGGTTTTTTATTGTGACCATTGGATTTGCCGGAATTTTGTGTGTAATTTTAAATGATCTGTATATTTTCCCTAGCTATTTAGAGAGACACATTTTGAAATCCAAAGAAATTAATAGAAAAAATAATAGAATATATGCTAAGTTCTCCAACTGAAAGTTTTTTGAAAAGCCTCTTAACCTATTTTTGTCTGGAAACAGCGATTAAAGATTAAACTCTTGTAATATCACTCCTGGGTTTGGTTGGATATTTTTAAGATACTCATTCCCATGTCATCTGTGTTGTATCTGTCTTGTGCGTATGAGGTTTGTGGCTGAAATTTTGGGGTGATAGTTAATTTCTTATTGGCATTCCTATTTGTTATGTCACTATTGGCGATTTACCAACAGCTATTTGTCTACTTCAAAGCACGTCATTTTGATCCCATTGATCCACTCCTTTGCATTTCAGTTTGTCCCCTCTGTCACCTCTGTGATATGGGCACATCCATCAGTTTTGTGTCATGTGGAACTCATGATGCTGCTTCCTCATAGATAAGATTTTCCATGTTAGACTCCTGAATATGACACCTAGGTTCTCAGGGACCAAGGCTGTGTTCACAGCATGAGGACTCAAATAAAACAAGGCAGATGTGATTTTGCTGACAGCTACAAATACTCATGAATTTTGCCTTTGATTTATTTTTTCCTCACTGCTTCTCAAAGAGTTTCAGGTGTTGTCAGTGATATATTTTGCCCAGTTAAACACACATTTTATCTGATATGAGTTCTACCTAATTAACTCAAGACAGTGTTATTGCGCTGCAAATGCAAGCAGGCATCATGTCATGATTCACAAAACAAGGTTTTAACTAGAACACTGAGTAAGAGCATCCTTAGTTGTGTGTCTAAGGTACCTTTGCTTCAGGTACCACAGCATTGTGAATCTGCCTCTGGGAAAGATATTCGGGTAAATAGTTTTAGGGGTTGTATGTGAAGACTTTGGGACAGATCCGAATTGTTCATTGTTGGCTGAGATCAGGAGCAGTTAGGTGCTGTTCATTACTGCCCATGCTGCACACATCTGTATTTGAGTCTGGTACTGTTAAAGGACAGCTGCAAACACCACATTAGCTTTTCCTGAATAAGCTGGCTCAGAAAGCCTTTGAGGGCTGTTGGAGTGTGTTTGATTGTTTCAGTTTTTTTCAAAGACACATTTTCAAAATTTCAAGGTCATACAGCTGTGTGCACTTTCCTTATATTTCTCTGTTTACTTTTAACAAACTGGAGCAATGTTTTTCATCTCAAAACTGTGTTTTTCTTTTCTCTAAACAATACTCTGTTTTCTAGACAAAGAAAACTATCATGGCAACATTTGAGAGACATTAAAGGTAAGAAGTAACATAACATCATCCACAACAAAGTAAAATCCGCAACAAAGTCACAAATAAGCCCATTATGATAGTTTGCCTAAAAAAAAAAGTCAGATTTTTAAAAAAGTGGTCTCCTTTTTTGCACTTACTGGCACGGCTGATGTCATTTAGGCTCCGATTCAGCAAAGCACTTAACCATGCTAACTTAGTCCTGTTGACTTTAATAGGAAGTAATTACATGTTCCAACAAAACATATACAGAAGTTCTTGGCTGAATCAAGGTTTTAGATGGCATAATGAGAACCTGATTGGGAGGGAGGGGGGAAGCTGAATTAATGCCATGCTCAAAATCAAGCCTATACTCTCCAAAATATACAGTAGGAACTCATTTGTGGCAGTGCTTTTCCTGTGTTGTGACACACATTGATCTCATTGCTATACAAAAATCAAGAAAATGAAATACTAGTGACTGTATCCATGCTAGCACACACGGAGTCCCTGTACAGATTGTCACACACTATAACCACTGCATACTGATTTAGCTTTAAATGCTACTGTTTTTTCCTTCCTTCAGGATTTTTCATTTTTCAATATTCCATCTCTCTTGCTTCATTTCTATTTTTCAAGTAAGGACCGTATTTCTGTCTTGTACTTGAATGGACTGCCATTTTGATTACGTTTGTCAGTACTGCTGATGATGTAAGCTCTATTAAAATAACAATTTGAAGTAACACTGGACCAGACAGTCATTGCTCATTAACATCATCTCCACTAAAATCTTACACCAGAGCTAGAAGACTACCTGCTTTATAGTCCTCGAATTGTAGCATGGTACGGAATGTCCACATATTGCTACTGCGGCTTCCAGCCACACCTCTTACATTATACTGGGTCCTATTTCATCTCCTTGAGAGGGTTTTATTACTGAGCATGGAGCAAGTCCTGCTCACTTCATATCCCTGCTGACATTAATGATCCTACTCGCATAACAGATTTGGCTCAGGAGATGTATGGGTAAGAGTATCACTTTTCCTTAAATTCTCACTGAAAGATGCTGCTCAAGGTGTTGGGCCTGAATTTGTTCAGCTGTATTCTTTTAATACAACAGAATGTATTGCTGATATACCGAAAAGGAAGAATTTCTTTCTTTGGTGTGTGTCTGTGTGAGTAGATGATGCAGCATACTGTGAGCTGACTAATTCTTCCACAGTAGATTTAAACAGGCTGTTGGGATTAGTAGGATTTCTAGGGTCCTGATTTCTGAGAAACACCACCAAAGTTCAATGGAAGAATTCAGTTCAGTCCAGTCATTATGCATCTATTCATTGAGGACCTGAGTGGTCAGTTAAGTAGGAACTGCTGCCTGCGCTTATGTGGCTTTGGAATTGCAAAATATTATTATCTTGCTGAGATAGCCACAGTCTTCCTACAAGCTCTGCAAAAATATTTGGGCTGGCTCAATGAAAATTGGGTCACATCCCAATCCCTGCCTTCCCAGCACTTCAGCACAGAAACAACTTGTGTTGTGTCCCTGGCCAGCACCCAGTGAGAACAGCCCTGCCCATCGCTGGTGGCTGCTGGCCCAGGGCCCCACCCCAGCCATCCCTTAAGTCCTTGGAGGCTGCTTCCACTGGCACTGTTGCCAATGCATGGATGACAGATACAGTGCAGGAGCAGGAGGTGTTTAAAGCTGTTGTGCTGTCCTGCAAGGTGTGTTAGTTTAGATAGATCTTGGCCCAATAAGGGGCTCTGCTTGCTCAGCAAGGCACTCCTCAGCCCTGCTGGCTGCTCCCAGGACAACTGTCAGAGTGTGGCCCTTTCTTTGACTCTCTTGTCAATCCTTTGACCTTCTAACATTCTGCATGCTCTCTTGTAGTCCTCCATTAATTTTTTGAAACCTCCCAGTACTATTGTGTGGGAGCAATTATGGACACACTTATTGTTCACTTAGAAGAAAGCTCAAGGAGAGTCCTGATAGGATCTGGTAGCTCATTAGAATTTTTTTCTCCTCCAAAATTTTAGGTGGGGGAACCCACCAGCAAACCCTCTTCTGACAGCACAGCAAGGACATCTGCATCTCACTGTGACCAGGATGGTCATGGTGCTGTGCTGGTTTTTCTTGGAGGAAAAGTCCTTCTGACTCAGGCTCAGCAGGGTGCAGTGTCTTCACCTGATGAGCACTGAGGTGGAACTTGACAGATGCTTTCTATCAAGAAAAAGTCTGGGAGAGTAAGACTGAAAATGCGGGTTTCATTGATTCAATTGGTGAAACAGAAACAAAAAAGAAAGTACTCTGCTTTTTTTTTCTTGCTTTTTTTTTTTTTTTAAGATGAAACCCGTGGGAGAAAGTAACACCTAATTTCAAAATGATGGTGTTAACAATTCTCCACTGGTTTCCAGGAAATTTGGGGTTTGGCTGCCTTCCTTGCATAGCCTCTGGGGCTGAGCTGTGTCCTGCTCTGCCCAGTGAGGCTGGAATTTGTTGGATGCTGTGGGTAACTGCCTGAAGCCAGAAGACAGGAGGAATCTCCTGAGAGATAAAGCAACACAGAGATTTAAGAGAGAAAAATAGCTCCCAGTGACACTGAAAGAATGACTGTCTCAGCATATTCAGACAATCACGTAAGGCCATCTGTGCTGAACTATACGTCCTTAGGCAATGCATGCCTGATAGGGAAACACAGGGAATGGGCATAGGGTGTCTGTGCCCTTGTGCGGTTGTAGTCAGTTTATTTTTATTCCCTTTTCAACCTAAAGTTACTAAGTTATTGTAACACTTGTATTGTGCCAACAAGTCAGGAAACTAAGAGCTTTGTAAGTTTTTAAATTCATTCCACCAGAAAATATTTTCTTTAATGAAGGGGCCCACGTGCAGTTTCTGCATGATGCTCAAAACAATGCAGATGCTGCTGGTTTGCTAAATGGGCAACAGCATGTGTTTCTCTGTTTCTTCTCTAGCAGCTATGGCTGCGTATACACTAACAGCACTGAGGGCTTACTATAGATATAAGCTTCCAGAAATATGTTAGCCAAGGATGATGACTCTTAATCATTTTTTTAAAGCTGTTAAACTCAGTATGTTCAGTTAAATTTAGTATAACCTAGATATTAAGTGACACATGAAAATAAGTGACTTGTTAGCAAGCATATGTAAACCATCATTCTTTTCCTGATTTCATCAAAGTCATGTTTGTGATGTTACTGTTGCTTTTTCATAATTGGTGCAAAGCTTGAATCCTAATCTTGATGGGTGTTTGCTGTTGTGCGTGAGAGTTTAGGGTTTTCCCTTTCTGTTGGAGACTATTGCCTCTCTGCTGCAATAGATCAAAATGAGAGGACAGGCAGCTGGTGCCCTTCCCTGACAGCTCTGGCTGACATTCCTGAAAGTTGAATTAGGGACAGTGTTATTTACTCTATCTTTTGCTGCACTGAGAGAATAAATTCCAGTGCCCCTACCATGTGTGTTCCCTTCACACACTGGAAAAACAGGCTATTTTTCTTCTGAGGTGGATTCTTTACCATTGATGGGAAATTAATGATAACAAGTCACATTGCTTATTAGGATTAGCTAAAATGATCAAAGCCTGAATGCTGTTTGCTCCCATATTTCTACTCTGTTGTGAGTCCCTGGGTGATCATAAGCGAGTAATTTCTCTTTAATTCAAGATCATTTTACAAGGGGAATTGGTATCACAGTCCACCGCAAAGTACTTTGCGACCTATTGATAAAAAGTACTGTTTCAGGATCAATTTTTTTCCTTACAATTTTCTATTTGTAGAACAATTAAGCTCTGTTTCTTGAGGGGAAATCAAAAGCAAGCTCTATCCTTGCACACCATTATTTTTTCCAGTAATTTAGAATCAAAATCCTTTAATGCCAAATGTCAAAGCCTGGACCTTATTGTATTGTAGCCCTTACTGACAAGTAAATCTCCCACTTAGTTAAATGAATTTTTGTGTAAGCAGTGAACATGACATGGTCTGATGTTTTTAAATGCTCATATAAGAGCTGAGTCTGCTCCAGTGCCCACCAGTGGGAGCAGGAACATATCTACTAACAAGGCAAAAACAAACCACAGTTTAATGAGTTTCAAAAAGTCCTGGTCTCTACACTCTCTTAGGTAGTCTATCTTAAAATGGCTGTTGGCATCATCAGGAGCGTACGGCGCAGGAGACTTATATGGTTAAATTTTATAGTAGTCTAATAATTAAAAAAACATGTGTAAGGCCTCTTGGCAACAGCCCATAGTCATGGCAGTATTCCTACAAGTAAAGCTGCAAGAGGGGAAAGAGAGAGAGATAATTAATGGGTGCCTGCTTTATTTGCCAGGAGAGATTATTCTTATGCTAGGAGCAAAGGGTATGTGTCTGAGAAAAACGTAGAGAAAATAGAATTGTTTTGTGGTGCTCTAAAATACAATTAAATGTAAAAGAGAAAATAACTAGAGGAAAGTCACTTCTGTAGTCTCTGGCCAGCTGCCCAAATATGATTAGAGATGCACTGGCCCTGGGCTGTGCTTCCAACACAACTCGCAGTAAGCTAACTGTTCTTACACACTTTTGCTCTATTTTCAGACACATGCTATTTGAAACCATGTTTTCTCTTTTGCTCTTTGCTCCCTCCTTGCTCCCAGCTGGTGGAGAATTTCCACCTCAGAATGTTATTTCTTGAAATGTTCTCTCTTTGTGGAGCAATATCTGTTGCTTTCCATTCTCACTGTGGAGACAGTAGGAGTCTGATGAAGCTTGAGGGTACCTGGAGCCATCTCTATTTTCCTAATCCTCAGGTGAACCTGTTTGGCAGGGCTCGCCTGAGCTGCAGAGATCCAGCTTTCAGCTGCGTCTCAAGCAATGAGACCACGCCAAACCTCATTTTCTTTCTTCATAGCTTGAAAATATTTGATTAGTCTGTCCAGTATATTAAACTCAGAACCTCTTTATTGTCCACATGACCACCTCTTATATTTTCTCATTCTTTCATTTCTTCCTTCTGAATATTTGTATAAAAGTGGAGGAACAGACTATGAGATAAGGTAAATCAGCGACATCAGTGGAACCATATGTATATACTGCATTAGCAGATTAAAGCCATATATCCAGGTGACGTTTTTGTGCAAGGTTTGTTTGGATTGGTTGGTTTATTTGTAATACCACAGTTAAAATTTTACTGTGTAAATGAAGGATAGAATAAGTTTATATATTTTTGGGTATAAAATAATACAGAGATCCTTCATCTAAAGCACAGTAGAGTACAGAAAAAGGAGAGTGATTTCTGATCTAGTAATTCAGTTATATTTCTTCAGATTTGCACCAAAGTCCAGGAGAGCAGAAAAGGATCTCCTGAATTTTACATGCATGTGTGTCTTCAGCTGGGCTTCGTATTGCTGTCAGCTGAAATTTTCCTCTACTCTGTCCCATGCACTGGGAAGAGATATGATGTCAAATCTATTTTGAATGATGGGTCAATACTAAACCTAGAAGAAATCAGTGAAACAATTCCCACTAACAGGTATGCAGTGCAAAAATCAAGGGATTGGGGGTGGAGAACAAAACCAGTGCTGCCCTGGACTGGCAGTGTGTGCTTCCCCCAAGGGCTATGATTTACTTAATGAGTCACTTTTTTAAATCTGGAAAGGACAGTATTAATAGACATTATTCATATTAGATGTCTGCCCTACCTCTCCCCTCTCTCCCCACCCCCCCATGTGTAGTCATTATCCAAGAATTTGCTCAGTGAAAACGTTCCTGCTTATTTTTTATGAACATCCATTTCTGGAAAGTTATTTCAGATAATTACTGGGTTTTCCTCTTTAAGAATTTGATCTACTCCTGTTTTTTTCAAAGCTTATGACTTGTCTGAAAACAAATTAATGTTATAATTTAACGCATTTCAGGGCATTAAAATTGGAAACAGTGCAAAGCTCTTAGGTTTTCTCTACTACCTGGTTAACTCTATTTTAATATTAGGGTTTTCAAGAGATTTATTACTGAGACTTTGCATTCATTTACTTTATAGCTTCTTTGCCTATGTTGTTCAACACCAAAATTATTCATCCTTTTTCCTTAGCAATAGAGAAATCCCTCCTAATGTTATTACCTAAATGATTCAACGAGAACTATCTGTCAAAATACTATGAAATACCATTGATAAATGTAATAAGTAAAATTTTGCTTGGTGGTTTTTCTTGCTGAAGCTTCTACTCAAATCTCTCCATTTTTTACCAAGGTCATAGTGAAAAGATGTATAACTTTGACACAGATGCAAAAAGGAAATAAAGCTGATTAGAAGTATAGCAAAGAATTGTCTCAAAAACCTCTAGCTGGATATTTTTGCTTTGTGTGGTGAACTGTGCTGTATTTTTAAAGAAGCGAGCTCTTCAAATGGCAGAACCACAGAAGGCACAACTGTGTTATCTTCTACTTCTTTGCTTTACTGCTTCCCCACATGGAACTTCCATGATGGGTAAAGTATTAAATGCTATCTACAATAGTCTTAAATGTACTTAATTAAATATTTTATACCATAAACACAAAGATGTGGAAGACCTGTTCAGCCATCTAATGAATGCAACTACTATCACAGGGTTATTTCATTGAGATTTGGTCTTCATTCTCCAGGAGGTTACGAGGCTCCATTTTGCCCAGGATGCGGTCTCGCTGCAAATTATTGAGGCAACAAGCTACTTCTTAGAGCAGATCAACAGTAACATGTATTTGATTTTAGACTCTATACTTACACATGCAGGGATTTTCCAATTTTAGTTTCTCCTAACTGAGATATAGATGTTCTTTGTTTGTGAATCGCTTCTCAGATAAAGCTTTCGTGTCTTTTTTCACACACATTTTTTTCTGTGAGAGATTTATGTTAGTTCTCTGAAAAACCCAATAGGTGGTGCTCTGGATCCACCTGATCCCAAAAAAGGTATCGCAAGGAAAGGAGACAAGATCAGAAGGCTAGTGGAAGACATCCGAGAATCGTGTAACTGTAGACTGAGAAAACCTTATTTAAGGCAATTTATGTGGTTTATATTAGGAAAACAACTTGACCCAAAAGAGGCTTTATCAAGATATCTAGGGCTTTGACTTTAAAAACCATTACAACAGACTTCAGCTTAACTGTGGAGCCTTTCTCACTTTATTCTATTTCTGTGCATGTTAACAGAGATGTGGAAAGGTTGTTCGGTACTGCCACTGTTTTGTTTAGGGTTTTTTTGTGGTTTTCTGCTCTGTACCATATCAACTTGCTGTTCAAAATTGTCAGCTTAAGTTTTGATCTGCTGTAGTTATGCCAAAGTGCAAATTGCACAAGACTAATTTTTCTTTTTATATCCTCTAACTGGGTCATTAAGTCTACTTCTTCTAGTTTCTAATCTGAGGGCTTATATTTTACCATCTATTTGTTTGTGTATTCAAAATTACTGAAAAAAAAAATCTGATCTAGAAAGATCTGTTTTAGATGCTTGTGCAAAGCCACTCAGTCTATCTGAATGTCACTCTTAACTATAAAATTGAATTGCAATAGTTCCCTAACCTAAAAGTAAAACAAAATTCACAGATGTTTGTAGTCTTTACCAGCCCTAAGGTAACAAAGGACATAGATACAAATTGAGCAAGAACATTTACTTCAGACAGCTTTATATTTGTTTAATTAAAAGCCCAAAGGGGCTTCAAAGCCTATAAGGCAGTAGGTAGGCATCTTGCTGATTCTATTGTCAAAAATGTTGGGATCCTTTCAGCCTGCCTGCTGAACAAATAACTGTAGAGATTAAAACACTCTATCCTGAGAACTCTATTTTTTTTTCTTTAAGGTTCTATGTCTTTACTGCACTCTGGTATCTGCTCTGTAGTTCGTCACAGCAATGAAGTATTACTGAACTCAGTACTGCACTTCATGTTATCCTCAGTATACATTCTCCAAGAGAAACGACTTAAATAAGCTGCAATAATTGCAATCAATAGTTTTCTGCTCGTGAAGGCATCAGTGAAAATAATAGGAACCTATTTTCTATGCTTCGATGTTTGATAGTAGTCATTGTACTGGACACTTTGAAGAACTGATTTAATAAGGCATGTTTAAGCAGTCACATTGTAACATATAAGTAATTTGAATCCTTATATCAGCTTGCTATCTTTGGTAAACACTAGCCATATGTTTGGCAAACATTACTTTTTGGAAATACTTGAATGACAAAGTAAATAATAAACTGTCTCTAAGTTAGACATTTACTGTTCTTTGGTATGTTCTCCCAATTTGACTCGTGTTTGTGAGATGTTTTTGTTCTTGGTCATATGCTAACATTGTCATAGCTACTACTATTATTATTTGAACTAGAGGCCACAGCTGAGATCATCATTGTAGTTGGCGCTGTGCTCATGACAGCACATGTCAGCAAGTCTTTAGTTCATTGAAGGCAGAAGTTATATTGGAAAACATGAGAGGAAATAAAGTATGTTTTACTGATAGAGCTTAAACTGAAGCAAAGAGCATAAAAAGATGTAGAATTTGGTATTTTCTGGGTCCCCTCATCTAATCATAAAATGACCAGTCAAGAGAGGCCTTCATATTTAAACACATTTCATTAACCAGAGGTTTTGAATAGATGACACAGATCCTTACATTTATTGGATTTCCAAAGGAGGCTTTTCACAAAACAAGAAAAAAACCCTAATACTTCCCTGCTAGGTTCACAGCTTTCTTTTGTGGTTTGGTGCTCCTTTTGTTTGGCCAAAACTATGAAATGGAGAGCAAGTTAAAAAGTGAAAAGGGAAAAATCACACCAAACCTCATCTATCTCTGGTTTTGGCTTTGAATTTGACTGTTTGCAGAAAGAAATTAAAATCTAGTTGGAGATCCAAACTGTTTGTACATTCAGTGCTGCACATATATTGCACAATGGTTTGAAATGAGATCTATTCAAACCCTAACTGCTTTGCTGATATCTGCTATTTAGGTGAAATTCTATGACTTGTGATTTGTTCTGACACTTTCCTGTAGCTTTTTTATTTTGGAGTACCTGTGCTTATCCCAGGTATAGTTCCCAAGCAAGCATTGGAAATACCAAAGTCATTCATAAATGTGAAAGGATAAAGGATGCCACAACACCTAGCTCAGAGGGCCTAAGGTATGCAACTATAAATCTACCCTTCCAAAGAAAGAAAACTATATAGAAGTAGAACATATGAAGGAAACGGGTAAATAAAATCTGAAAACGAGACTCAAGAGACAAAACTCAGAAGCCAAAGATACTTGCATGTGATGAAAGAAACTTCAAAATTAAATAAATTAATGAGGTCAGATGGGAAGTATAAATTCTGGAAATGGAGCAGAATACTGGAAGCAAGTGAGTTGAATCAAAATTATCATCGAATTGGCAGATGTCAGGAGAGGGAAGACACATTTTCTTAAGTGTCAGGTACTAAAAAGTGACTGGAAGTAGGTAGTTAATATATTCTATTTACTGCCATAGCTAGGGAGTAACGATAGATAAGGGTTAAACATATGTTAGTTCCACTGACTTTAAAAAAATTATTTGTTTATTTGTTTTACACTGAAAACTTAGTCTTAAGAGAGTGGTAGTATCAGTGTGGTATCCTACTATGTAAAACACCTGAAAGATAAGACAAAAACAGGAGGTTATGGAAGATCTTCTGCAGCTGCAGCACTAAATTGTACCTTATAGAAGGGGAATGATTTAAGAACAAACTGACAGTAAGAGTTTCTTTTAATAATGGGATGATAACAAGAGGTAGTGCAAGGGCAATTGTTACTTAGGCATGTTTCTGTATTAGGAGTCTTCATGAGGAAGTCTCTTGTGGCAATTCTACTGTCACAATCCTGATCCTGCCTGTGGTCTGATGGGAACAACAGGGAATGAGAGAAGTGCTCCTTCTCACCTTCTGAAACAATTTAAATCTTCCTCCTGTAGAGATTTACATTTGTCACAGACTTCACCTGATTCAGGACAAAAACCTTTAGACTTAGCTATTTAAAAGAAAGTCTTCAAATCACTACATGCTCTAAATTAAGCTAAGAGGTACAGTGTATAGTAGAATCAAACTTTGTAAAATAGTTAATCTATTCCTTTCCCAACTAAAGGAGAAGAAGATAGAGAAAATATTTCTATTGGCAAAAGTATTTTGGGAGGCACTTAGGTGTTGTCATGGTAAGAGATATATCTATCCAGAATGGAAGGGAACTTCGATAAAAGTTATAGGAGGAGAAATTGTGTTCAAATGGAGTCAGCTCTGCATGATCCTTGGGCAAAGTTTCCAGGTTAGAGACTGAAGAATGGAGTAACCCCACCAAGCTGCAGAAATTCCTGCACAGAGCTCTTATCTTTGATCAGGTGTTTGCAAGAACACTTCTTCCCTAGACCAGTAATAGGAATGCTCACATAAGATTCCTACCTTGATCTTTGAGCCCTCCTGAAGCCTAGATAGCACTGGAGCTCTCAAGCTGGCTCTGCAACAACCCTTAGGTTTGGAAAATACAGCATTTGTTTAAACATCTTCATTATCAGAAACAGTTAGCTCCATCCCTTATATGAGTGGTCACTTTTTCTCTAGAGACCATCAGGATCAACTCTTCCAGGTTACCTAATACATGGATTCCTAGGGTGTAGCGCTTTGTTCCAAACAAATTAACTCCGAAAATGCAAGCCTTAATATTATGTCAGGAAAAACTGACCCAAAAGCAATGTCCTGAAACGTGGCTCTTCTGTTCTGGACACTCATACTGATGGAACAGCGGTGGTGCTCTGATGTTCTACCCTCATGTACTAACACATTCAAAGAGAGTTTGGGTTTTCCTTAGAACAGAGTCAGAGAATCATAGAATCATATAATATTTTGGGTTGCAATGGACCTTCAAATGTCCATTTCTCAGTTTCATTAAACCCCTCTGCCTAATTTAACGTAACTTAATGAGAAAGCTAGTTATTGATTTCTTTGAAAGTAAATATATACTTTTGAGATTTCTTCCATGTGTTATGTGCTTACTTTAACCATCATAAATTCCTAAACTTCTAGTGATTTCACTGATTATTTTTGAGTGTTTTAAGTTTCTTTGGGTTTTTTGGGGGTTGTCTTTTCCTAGATTTGCCCTAGGAAAATTGGTGTAGTTTAAGTGGGACTGTTTTGTTAATAGAGGTGATCAAATACATAAATGTGTGTGGAGAGAAGAGATACCCTGAAGATAGTTTCTTCTAGAGAACTTCTTGACATTTTCGTTATAGAAACTGTTAAAGAAAAATAAATGCAGAGCAATTTCTTTAATGCAATGATATTCAGAGTACCGAGGATTGTCTTTTAGAGACTCCAGAATTCTCAAATGTTAAATGAAGTCAAAAGCGGTCACTGTGCTGAGCAAAGTATGTAAAACATAAGAGGAAATAGAGGATAACTGAAAATCTTCTTTTCCTCTTCAAGGTAACATTTAGCCTACACAAAAAAAAAAAAAAATTATAAGAATATTAAACAGCTTAAAACCTAAATCTAAACCCATTGCCTTGGCTGAAAAAACAATGACCCTGCACAGTACAAGAAATGTAAACAGCATTTGTACAAAATAAAAGGATATTTAATGCCATCTAGTGGCATTTGTGAAAAGGTGACAGCAACTTTGAAAAAGTTCCAGAATTCATTCGTTGTTAACTTCAAGTGTATACTGTGTCTTTAATTCTTCAGCTCATCAGCTCATCACTGCCATAGACATGGAAACATAAGTACAGCAGTATTATTTAGGAATCTCAACAGGTTATTTTCCTATAGAGTCTGATTGAATACACATGGGGATATTTTCAGTACTTTTACCTTCTTGACCGCTTTTCCCCAGGCCTGCCACAAGGTATGAAGCTGCAAATGAGTACTGAAGGAATGTTTCGCTGAGTTAGCTTTTTACAGACAGCATGGTGTAAGCATTGTTTGCAGTAGGAAAGGTATGAAGCCTCCAGTTAGGCAACCACAAATTATTAGTTGCTTTCACTAGGATGAGCCAGGCATTGTGTAGAAGTCCAGAAAGAAAGGAAAACTGAATAGCCTGGCAAGTTGTAAACCCAAGGATTTTAATTGTCCAGAGGACAATTGAAACCACCAAAGGTCTATGATTGATACAGTTTATCGAGTGCTTCTGAAGCTTATTATCATTGTTTATAGAAATATGCAAAGTATTTTGTCCAAGTTCAGGATTTGTTGTCTTTGGATGTGTATCAGGGGTACAGACACCATTAAACAGGTCCTGGTCACTCTTTCCACGAGCATCTCTTCCATGGTCATGTAATGGATGAATGCAATGGTCAAATGCAATGATCTGCCCAGGGAGATGGTGGAGTTGCCAACTCTGGAGGTGTTTAAGGGGAGACTGGATGAGGCACTGAGTGCCATGGTTTAGATGATGGGTTGGTGTTAGTGTTGGGCTATAGGTTGGATTCGATGATCCAACGTTATGATACTGTAAAACTGTGAAACTCTTTGGTGAGACTGCTCATTGCCGCCTCCTTCTTAGAATCACAGACTGGTTTTGACTGGAAGAGACTTTTAAGGTCATGTAGTCCAACCACCCTGCAGTGAGCAGGAACATCTCAAGCTACACTGAGTTGCAGAGAGCCCTGTCCTACCTGAACATGAATGCTTCCAAGAATGGATCTTCTATCACTCCTCTGGGTAATCTGTTCCAGCATTTCACCACCCTCATGGCAAAATAATTTCTTTCTTATATCTAGTCTAGATCTACCCTCTTTCAGTTTAAAACCACTAGCCTTTGTCCTGTTGCAACAAGCCCTGCTCAGAAGGTTGTCCCTGTCATTCTTGTAGGCCCTCTCTGCCTTTCTTCATAGGAAAGGTGTTCCATCATGATCATTTTTGCGGTCCTTCTCTAGACCTGCTCCAACAGGTCAATGTCTTTCCTATGCTGAGGGTTCAAGAGGTGGGGTCTTGTGAGAGCAGAACAGAGGGGCAGAACCACCTCCCTTGATCTGCTAGCCACACTTCTTTTAATGCAGCCTAGGGTATGGTTGGCCTTCTAGGCTGTAAATGCACATTATTGGCTCGTGTCCAGTTTTCCACCTACCAATACCCCCAAGTCCTTCTTCACAGGGCTGCTCTCAATCCTTTTCATGCCCCGGCCTCTTGATAGCAGGATTTGCCTTGATCGAGGTGCAGAACCTTACATTTCACCTTGTTGAACCTCATGAAGTTCACATGTGCCTGCTTCTCAAGCTTGTACAGGTCCCTCTGGATGGCATCCTGTCCCTCAAAAGTTTCAACTGTATCACTCAGATTGGTGTGATCTGTTATCTGGTGAGGGTGCACTCGATCCCATTGTCTGTCATTGATGAAGATATTCAATTCTACTGGTCCCAATATAGACCCCTCAGGGACACCAGTGGTCACCTGTCTCCATCTGGACATCAAGCCATTGACAACTACCCTGTGGATGTGACCATTGAATAGTCCACACATCAAATCCATATCTCTCCAATTTGGAGAAAAGTATGTTGTGGAGGACTGTTTCACAGGCCTTACAGAAATCCAGATAGGTGACATCCATAGCTCTTGGCTTTTCCAGAGATGTTCCAGTCCCCTAAGATCATTTGTGGCCCTTAACTGGACTATCTCTGTTAGTTCTGTGTCTTTCTTGAACTGGGGAGTTCAGAACCGGACATAACGCTCCAGAAGCAGCCTCATTAGGGCAGAGTAGAAGGAGAGAATAACCTCCCTTGATCTGTTTGCTGCACTTTTCTTGATACAAACCAGGACACCGTTGGCCTTTTTTACCATGAGGACACATAGTTTGTTCATCATCAACTTGTCTACCAGGATGTCCATGTCCTTCTCTGCAGAGCTGCTTTCCAGTCCCTGTGCTAGTGCATGGGGTTGTTTCTCCCAAGGTGCAGAACCCCACACTTGCCTTTGTCAAAATTCCTTATGTTCCTCTCCACCCAACTTTCCAGACTGTCCAGGTCTCGCTGAATGACAACACAACTTTCTGGTGCATAAGCCATTCCTGACAGTTTTGCACCATCAGCAAACTTACTGAGCGTACGCTCTGTCCCTTCATTCAGGTTAATGCTGAATATGTTGAACAAGACTGGGCTGAATACTGGAGCCCTAGGGAACATATCTGGCCAAAGATCTCCAGCTAGACCCTGTGTCACCGATGGCAACGTTCTGAGCTCTGCTATCCAGCCAGTTCTCAATCCTTCTCAGTGTCTACTCATCTAACCCACACTTCCTAAGCTTATCTATGAGGATGTTGTGGGAGACAGTGTTAGAAGCCTTGCGGAAGTCAAGGCAGACAACATCAATTCATTTATTCAGCTAGTCATGACATCCTAGAAGGTTATCAGATTGGTTAGGCATGGTTAGAAATACCCCTGCCTTAAGAAATAGATAGATAACTGTTTGTTTTCTTTTTTTATTTTTTTTTTTATTTTTAATTAAGACTAGTTCAAAACAGCATAGGAAATCACTATCAAAAAAGAGAACTGGCTGTGGAATTTGAGAGTGTGGGTTGGGAACATTTACTACATGAAGGTATTTTAACCAGTCATATAGGTTCTTATATATTAATGAACATTCAATCTGACAATTGTCTGCAGCAATTCACTGCTACTCCTACTCAACTATAGTATTTAGTACCAGGATTTTAATTGCTGGTGAAGATTAACACCTTTCTACAATCTGGGTAATTTGTGTATCTCTGTATGAGTTCCAGTGAGTAGACATGGACATGGAACATATAAGCAACATAGAAATTAGAAAATGATTTTCACTCAAAGAGAAATGAAGTAAAAATGTGGTATGTAGCTAAAAAACAGAAAATGGTTTTCAAATGAAGATCCATAACCTTACAAAAGTCATTACATGGTATGGTGGTCTCAAGTAGCAAGGACTTAATTTAATGACCAGGATATCCCATCACTCTGATATTCTAAATCACTAGTAGAAAAACAGATGATGATGCGATAGAGTGCCAAGATTTCATTACATGTATCAAGAGTGGTCCATTGCTTCTGAATGGCAAACCTGACTGTCACCTCAAAGCCTTATAGAACCGTGCACTGGTTACTTTTGCTGCCCCAGATAATTTTAGGGAGAAACTATTTTGTACTTTTTTGAGATGGCATAAATTCACATTCTTGTTGCATTATGAAGTCAGTTGATTCAGAGTGAGAAAATGCTGCTGAAACTAAAAGGCCTTAAAAAGCATCCAGGCAGCTCCTTGCTCTCTTTCTAGAAGCAGGCTGTATAATAATATCTTACTGCTCATTGTTTTAGTGCTCTCAGTGCTAAGTTTTTTCCTATGGTACTAGAAATTCCCTGAGGTGCTGTTTCTATTAATTGAAAGAGAAACTAAAGACAGCTCCATTCAGTGCTACTTACCTAGGATATGTCAGGCAATTTATTTGTTTTTCAGGCAGACAGCCCTCTTCCCCTGGACATATGTCAAGGGAAACTAAACCTTTTTCTTGAATACAGCAGATTGCAGGTCAGGTCTGTAGTGACAACCAGTAAGAATAGTGGAAAAAGAAGTTTGAATGCACACACATACACAGGGCTATGTGTACAAAGGTAAATACTGTGGATTAACATGAAGAGTTACCTGAGGGCAACTTCCTTAAGAGGGCAACCAACCTGCCATGCTTTCCCTGGATCTGAACCTATGTCAGTAGAAAATAACTTCCTAATTTACTGGTTTTGGGGTGTGATTTGAAATTAAATATTTTCCCCAAATTTGGCTGAATTACTAGGATTGGCTTGGCCATGGCTCATCTACACGGGTAGGAGAATATAATGTGTTTTCTTATTTTCTAGTGCAGATTTTTCCTGCTGATTTCTGAAAAAACTAATTCCTTTGCCTTTTATCTACGAGGCATGAAACCACTCTGCCTCCGATGTTTAGTCCAGCTGCTGGAAATCAATCTTTTTCTGCTAACTGCCAAATGCATCCTAACCTTCAGACTTAATTTTCTCCTAGACAAGCCTACTTGAATACTCCTGTCTAAGCTTGGATACAAGTAGTATCCAAGGAAAATTGGAGTGGGCTTAACTGAACATATGTCTGTTAGATATAGCTGAGATGAGAGCCCTCGTAAACCATGCTACTTAACCACCCAGAAAGTTTCCTCTGGTGTTGCCGGTGGCTGTGAGAAAGACTGAAAATATCCAAGTGTCCACAATGCAAAAAAATCTCTTTCTAAAAGGGGAAACTGGAAAACTTCCCAGTTTCCACATCTGCCTCGAATTTACACCTCTGAGGACTAGAGTGAGCAAGGAAAAAACAAGAAGGACTAATGGGCTACTCATCTCTTTGATTCTACTGTGGGACATTAAAGCCTCAGTTGTAGAAATCTGCAGCAACTGATTAGTTAAAAGATAATCAACTGAAGAGTATCTGCTTTGCAAGCTAAAGACTCCTGATGTCCACCCCTGATCCACCTGTAAGAGGCATTACTTGTGCAGAAAGCAGATGCTTGGTACCTGCTCCTAAGCCTACAAAAAAAAAATCCAGAGGTGAATCTCAAGATCCCATACTGAAACTTGAACAAAGAAGTTAAAAGCTTACTTATCCCAAGATTAATTTCTTTTCATTTCAGTCCAGCTCTCAATAAATTAAGCAAGCATGTAACTCTAAGCAGGTTAGCATGACTCAGTCTGATGCAAATGCTGGGTAAAGTGACAGTATCAGGCTTAGCAACAAGATACAGGATGTGATTAAGCCCAGGTCTAATAGGAAACCAGACTGACAGGAATCCTCTAGCCAGTGTGTGACTTACAGGTCTCTTTTCTGTGCAGTACATAGCTACAGGCTGTAGTATATGATGTTTTAACATGAGCTGTTGTAAGATGGGAACTAGTCCTGGTGGTACTGCATCCGGTTTTGATAATACCCTGAGCCATATGTAAATGAAAGAGACTTATCCTGGAAGTGGTGGAAATCAAACTGGCCGGATCTTAGTCCATCAGGGCAAGGAGTTTTCCATCTTTCACTCTTGTAGAGTGGAAAGCCATTGGCTGTGGAACACGAGCACTGCAGACTTAACAGGGATGCAAACCCAGGTCTGTGCAGAGCCATGCATACCTAGGGCTGCAGTTTTTGTACACACTCTGCAAGAAGGGACATTTGAGCTAAAATGATGAGTAATTTCAACTAACATGCTGAAAATGGGGTGAGAAACATGCATTCTCAGTCTTGGGTGCCAAAGGTAGAAGACACAGCAAGCCAACAACTTCATTCATACACAAAAATTGTTCTTCCCTGCATCCAAAATGGGACAGATATTCTTTGCAGTAAACATAACAAACATTACAAGTTCAAATAAAAGCAGAACGATTTAAAAAAATAAAGTTAAATGTCTTTGACGCACAGATTGTGTACAGGATCAACAGTGTACTCTTTCATGTGATGTTCAGTCCCATGTATAAGACACACACCTTATTCATCCATTTAAAAATAGGTAAATTGTCTTTGGGAAGCATGACACGAAGACTAACTTGAAACTTGGGTGCACATTGTGTCTCAGTTTGGGTCACTTGAAAGATTTTTCAGTTAAAAAGATTTTTCTTCATTATGTTTCTGTGGAATAACAATGACATCCAGTGGCTGGTTACTTTAATAATGCATATGTATCTGCTTCAGGTGTAATAGGCAATGATAAGATTTCTCTGGGGTCTCTCCTTTGCCATAGCTGAGAGTTCTTTCCGCCAAATTTGTCAGCGGGGATTTTGGGGCAGGGGACCTGAGGGATGGATGCTGGGCGTGAAAAGTTCCCACATTTTAATGAGGTCCTACAGTAAGAAAGTCAGTTTGACTTTACTGGTATCTAAATGCTAGTTTAGCTTCAGGGAAGAACATTCTCCACTCTTCTAAAGAGACTTAAACCCAGATTTCTTTCTTAATAACTGAAACCCACAGTGGCCTCAGCAGTGACTGTATCCCATTTCCCTTTCTCTTATTTGAAAGTGTTAATCTAAAATATACGTGTTTTGATTCTTAATATCATAATATTTCACCTGTTTTCAGTTTTTTAAATACTTTTTTGCTGCACCATCGATGTTCTTTAGGCTACCCTGAGGCATCTCTCACTTACGTACCAACAAAGAGTATTTTCTTTTTTTTAGGATTTTTTTTATTTCACTTAATAAGAATAAGTTACTATAGCAACTGCTATTCGCATGGTACTTATTGCTGTGGGATTTAGTTACATTTTCTTTTAATAACAAGAACCTTAAAACACATCATGCAATTTTTTGTGTTTTATTTTGTAGTGGAAAATTATGTATCTGTGTATTTTTCTTCCAGTGACTGTTATTTTCTCTTTTGTTTTCCTTTTAAATAAAGCCTTCCAAGAATCTCAATGGGGTAAAGATATGGGATGCAAAATAATTTCTCTGAGAAAAAGGCTTACGTGCGTAATGGACAAAAGAAAATAAGATGCCTGAGGAGTGGGAACGCATTTAAATAATGAACACGGGATACTTGGATATTGTTATAAGGTATGTTCTCTCCTCTCTCGCTTGCTTCCATTGACTTCCCTAAGGTAATGCCATGACTTCAGTAAGGCAGAAGCTAAAAGATAGTCTTTTTTTGTGACAGACTGCATAGTTTTGCTTTTAAGAACAGTTCCAGAATTTGAATACAGATGTAAGCTGAAAAATGACAAATTGATTTGTACACTATCTTCAATATATTATTTTGCTTACTAATTAGACAATATAAAAAGCACAGCAGTCCATGTAGCCTGATGAATTATTTTGATACAAGTACATAAGATGAGGTGTACTTCAGAGCAAAAATATTTTTATCTATTATTAGTTTATTTCTTTTCTCATGGATTTAGTATTTCTTGAGTAAGTATCCCATGAAAAAAACCCAAACCAACAGGCATAAACTTATGGCCAGACCCTTCAACTTTTGCTTATTTAACAAATGTCAGCCTTACTGCAGTTAGAAGAACTAATGATAGAACTTTTTGCTTGTACAAGTCTAGCTGCTAAGTGAGTTGCTGTTATATTTACAGAGACTGCTTTTTCTTTTGCAATATGAGAGCAATCATGTAATATGACATGCAATAGGCAGTAAAATGTAGTAGACTGAAAATATTCACAGAAATCAAAGAAAGTTGGGTTTAAGTAATCAGCAGATACTAGTTAATCTAATGTTCTGCTTGAGATGAGCTAGGATACTTGTGGATCATTGTTCACAGCTAATTTTCTAACATCTGCATCTCCTGCAACTAGGATGCTAAACCCAGTTTGCTCATTTCTGCATAACAATGTTTGTTGCACAGTAACTAATAGATCTGCAAATTAAGCCCATTAAGCCATCATCCTCATCTTAACAGTACTTTGTTTATCTGAAGATGGCTGTTACCTGTCCTTTCGTCACATCTTGAGTAAACAAAGATAATCCTTTCAGCCATTCCTCTAAACAACCTATTTGTATTGATTTTTTGTGGATTCTCTCTACTGTTCTTATATTTTCCTTCAAGTGCTGTGTTCAAAACTGGCCAAAGGATTCCAGCTGTGACATCCCAGTGTTGAACAGATTTGAATAATTACATCCTCTGTCTTGCTTCTGGCAGTCTGGCTAATACTTCCCCAAATTACATTTTCTTTTTTTTTTGCTTCTATTCAGTTTGTGGTCTGCTGCAGCAACCCCATTTGTTTTTCTTCAGTGCAGCATGTTGCATCATCCTTACTGAATTATCTTATGGATTTCAAATAATTTCTTCAATTTATCAAGATGATTTTTAATTCCAGTCACATCCTCAAAAGTACTCACAACCCTCCAGCTGGTTTTTCCTTCGGAGTATTTTCTGAGTGTTATTTATAAGGATACTATGCAGAGTTAGAAAGGGGATAGATTGCAATGATGATAACGTTTTGAATGAAGCTTTTTCAACCATCTGAGGACCCATGTAAGAGTAATTTCAGTGAGACAGCATTTCCCTGGTTTGTCAGAGTGTATAGCAGAACGTTCTTGTGTTAGAGCATGCTGACTCGATTAAATTAGAAACTTGCGTCAGTTTAGTTTGAAACCTTTGGTAGAAAAAAAGCAGCAACCATCCAAGCTCCACTTAACTGTTTCTGGGAGTTTCAATTCTTATAGCAGCTCTTTTTTCTTTTAAGCTGCAATCAAAAAAACTTAGAAATCTACAGTGTAGGTTTGATTTTTTTTTAAAAAAAGGCAACAAAGTTTTCAAATGAGGTTTCTTTTTTTTTTCTCCTTTTTTTTTTTTTTTCAAGACAGAAAATACAGGAATTTTTAAATTCCAAGCCTGAATTAATTTTATATTTTTAAAGAAGTTTTAAAGAAATGCAGAATTTTCCTGACATGGGCGTTCTATCTCTTTACCACTTCATTAATTAGTATTACATGTTTAGAGTGGGGTTATGATAGACATGCAATTTCACAGTGTTCTGAAGGTTGTCTTTGGTTATTTTGTGAGTAAGACAATATAAGATGAATCTGAGAGTCAGAGGAATCACTTAGGTAGTATTTTGGACAGTTCTAAAATAAAAAAGGAGAGCAGAAAATTAGTGAAAATACGACTATAGTTTCATTTGAGTAGGAAGAACAAAAAAAATGTTCATATTTGTCCTCGTAGGCCATTAAGGACCCTTACTGCAACCTGTTTTGTGGAATAATAAAGAATGAGATAGCAGGACATGTATAAGTCGTGTCCCAGTTCCATTCTTGTTTTGGAGATGGAATGCTAGATGAAACTTTCAGACCAAAAGAATTCTTTTGTCTACAATTTTTAGCAGTGTTTAACACTATTTTAGGTATGTTTTATTTCATCACAATTTACTGCCCCCCAAAAAATCCGAGAACTTGAAAAATCTATGTCATATTTTAATGATGAAAGATTTTTGCATAGAAATTTGAAACTGGTGTAAATGGCTTTCTTTTAAAATTGAGCTGAATTTTCAGAACCAGAACAAAACGTTTTTATAGAACATTTACGCGTTCTTTCAGGACCATTCAGGACTATTCCACTTAAATCTGAAAAACTCAAAGAAGTTAACTAAACATGCAGATATAGTCAGAAACAAAAGATTTCTGTTATAAACATGAATATATTCTTTAAGCAGAATAAATATATCTTTATTGTTATCTGAAAACCAAAAGGGATCTAGGGATAGTATCCAAGTTTATTTACACAAATGAATATACTGCATGAATTAATCGACCATTGAACAACATATCCTCGAGGCAATCCTCAAATGTGGGAGCCCTATCAGCTTAAGGAAACTCTCAAGACCATTCAACTGGTGGTTGCAGGAACGTTATTTTACAGTTACATGAGTCAGGATCGTACCCTGATCCATGCAGTTTGAGGATCACACCACCTTTCGTATTTACAATGAGACAATTTCTGGGAAAGGGAATGACTTTGTGTGCCAGGAATGACTTTGTTAAGGTGGGACATTATAGAGCACTCTGCAGAGCAGATAGAAAGAGAAACAAACAGTGTGGCATCTGTATGTGAGATTCTGTCAGATGATTTCCTGTATTTTGTTTTCTGCCTGTGGCTTTCTTAGTTACTGTATTAAATATTATTTAATACAGAAGTTTCAGTGATGATGACAGTATTCAGTTTTTGCTTTCGCTCTCTTCCTGCTTTCCATGATTTTTTAAATCCCATTACATGGTTACCATAGCAATTGTTCTTGCTCCCTTCTGCTTTCCCAGCCACATTTGAGAGCATTTATTTTACAGAATGCATTCTAGTTCTCTGGAGAGACCTAAAATAAGTTAAAATGTTGATGATTAATTTACCTTCCGATATTTCACACAAATTACATCATGATGATCTCTCAGGTGTATACATGATAACATGAAAAAATCAACTTCAATGTAGAGACATAGAGCCTCCTATAGATGTCACTGTACTCCATACATTTAATTGAGAGCAACTGTGACTTACTGTAAAGCGTGAAATTAATGTTTTTAACCAGCAAACTAATACACAAAAGAAGATAGTGAGAGCTTAAATCTCTTACTCATCAAGATGGGTATATATTTTCCAGTGCAAACTATCTTGCTGAAACCAGGATCTCATCCTTGAGCAAACTGTTCCTTATCATGAACGAGGGGACCAGAACTAGACATCCAGCAGCAGACGCATTGTAAGTATCAAAATAGCCCCAAAATGATGAATATTATTGACAATTTTTTAGACACATTTTGGTTATCTTTGGCTTTGCTTTTAGAGACTAAAAATCCTGAGCTTTCTGTAGTTTTTTTTCCTTGATTTGAGAAATACAGAATTGATTGTTCATTAAAGGAGGAAGTATCTTTGGTAAATATCATCTTCTCAACTTCGAATTAGGCAACCAAGGGGAATGAAAATTTATTCACATTTTACTTAAGTTTCACAAACATGTTTCAGTCTAAAAAAGAGTACTTCATGCTCGCATTTTCAGATTGCTTCCTTGAATGTCGTATTGTTCAGAAAAGTTTTTTGTGTTTCAAAATATACCTATTTCTAAAAGTTTAGCAAGAGTGAAAAAGCAACCCTTAAAATCCCAGCTTTTCCCATCGGGTCCACATCAACATTGCAAGTCAATGAAAGTTGCATTTTAGAGAGTTTAATTTGGCCATTAGGAATAACAATTTTCCACGTTCCTTCAACCCAAAGAGTTTATTTCTTTTAGTTGATCAGGCCAACTACAAGATTTTAATGGCTGTAATGCTCCCACATTTCTGCGCATCAACAGCATACCTCTGAATCAATTGCATTTGCTGGAACAGTACTTTTTAGATTCAAATTGTTTTTTCCACCCAAACACTGTGAAATCCTAATCATCTGGAATCAGATAATGAACAACATAAAGAGTTACTGTGTAGAAACTTTTCAAAAGATGGTCTTGTATCCTCTTCAGGCTCTACATAGAAATTACCACAGAAATAGCCAAGAATAACTTTTTCATTTAGTTAGGGATCACCTGGATCCATTTTTAGAATAAAATGAACTATATTGTAGCATCCTTCCTAGGAAACCAATTTAGTCAGAATAGTCTTCATTTTTTGAAATGTGGACGTGCCCACTTTCGTTCACCATATTCACACTTAAGGTGAGCTATGCATGCAAATTGGGCAATTTCCAAGGAAAAAAGGCTCTGAGGCTTGAGAACAAGGATTTTCTGTGACTTGCACCATACTGAATCTCTGACGAGTTCTGGTTCACAAACAATGTCACCTGCTTTGTATATGCAAGTCTACAACTACATATAATAATGCTTACAAACATACTTCTTAACTTGACTGTTTAAATTTAAACCTTAGTATGTTTTGGGCTTAGAGAAGGAAAAAGGAATGAAATGGTGCCAAAGTGGAAAGGAGCATGATTATATGTAGATATTTACATAAACATTTCATTTATATATAGGAAGGTGATTAGAATTAAGGATTCAAAGCTTTTTTCTTTGGTTAAATAGCACCTGAAAATGGCTGCAGTCTGCTATTACATCTTGGACACTGCCACTATACCGATTTTTCCTTTCTGTTGCGAAAAGAGATCTATTTTCCTCAGGAGCCCGTAATGCACTGCATTGCATATGCCATAACCTTTCCCTGAACCCAAGCCCTCCGCAGCAGGTTGTAGAGGCCCAGAGCGGCCAGGTGACATACAGTGCCATCTGCACTGCTATACTGGTCATCTGGCCAGAGCTCTGACCTTTCTGAACATGATATAGCGAAATCTAACTCCTGAAAGCTGCTTGGAGGCAAAATCTGTTCTTCACCGTCAGTTGCGCTACTCAGTCACTTAATAGTCCACTGCAACTGATAAAGTAACCATTAGACTCAGGTCATGAACTACAGTTTATCATCCACACGCAGTAATACACCCTGGAACCAAACTGGTTTCTAAATTATAGCAACACAGACTTATTAAATAAAAGAGATTTAAAGTACCTGGAAATATACTTTGTCTTGTTCTGTGAAACAAAAGCTGAAAATAGACTGTTTTGTGTGGGGAGAAGCTGCTGTGATCAATGCACTCCATGGTTTGCACTGGATGCCAGACAAAGACTGACCCTGCTACACAAACCACTAAAAATATTTTTAGTCTGGCAGTAAGGCCTGATTTTGCTCACAGTCTCACTGCTGTCTTTGAGAGTAGCTCTGCTGCAGATGCTGAGCTGTACAGAAACAGAAGTGATGGTGGAAGCAGGCTGCAAACTGGAATTTGGAGAAGGGCCACCTGCCAAAATGCATTTGCCTCTTCAGTTGAGAATGGGAAACAAAGTTATTCCACAATCAATATCCGACTTCTAGTTTTAAAGCTGGTATTATGAAACGCAAGTTTATCTCACTTCTGTGAGTTACAAATCCCTTGTCATTTTGAAAAGCCTTTCATGTGAAGATCATAGTTAGCTTCATAAACATTAGTTCACTAATTAAGACCTGATTGAGGCCAAGGCTGCTGTCCCTGTCATATAGACAGTTAATCTGAACTGTAGAAAAGTACAAACCATCCTGGTTTCTTCCTATATGTACTCTCTGTCCCTTTGCTCTCCCTCCAGCTTTTCTCCAGCTCCATTCCACCCGGTCCTCCCAGTACAGAAGCCACCTGCAGTGTTCATCCTTCACAGCCACCGGGCTGGAAATGCCAAAGTGGCTGCTGCTTGGTTAATAGGCAGGCTGAGACCTTTAAAAGGTTCAGTAGTAGCTACTTAGCCACGGTGGGGAGAATCCTGTACCCATTAAAACTGATAAGAGCTTTCCACTCCTTTATGTTATAGCAAGGTCTTGCCTAGTGCTTCCAGGAGATATGGGTGAGCACAGACAGTGTCTCCACACTGCCGTGATCCAGGCTAGAGCTTAAAAGATGAAGTACATACTTTATTATGATGGCGACTGTCACACGGTCTATAGAGAGCCACAACTGTGTTTATTTGTCCCAAAATTTAGTCTCATTCTTTCAGCACTGGAGTTCTTCCTTCTTTGTAGACATTTAGCAAAAAGGAATTGCATACATGGGAACTGCTGACACTTCCATTATAAATTCTTTCCTGTGTAAGAAGCTTACCATGAGAAATGGAATTCCAGATAAAATAAAGAGTGATATAAAAATATAGGTAAAAATGGCTTATTTAGAGAAATAGAAAATCTTCAGAATGACTTCATGAAAAGAAGTTGAACTCCCGTTGAAGTGAAAAAAATTTAAATAACAAGAATGAATAACTTTTTATTCATTTCTAATGAATAAAAAAGTTCTCGTGGAGTAAGAGTAACTGAACTTCAAAAACCCACTCAGATTTCTTCTATTTCACTCTGGAACTTCAGCCACTAATCCGAGAGTTACTGTTGCACTACCAAGAAAACCTAAAAAATGCAGAAGTGAGTTTTGATGCTATTGGTGTGATTTAGCTGATCAGGAGTTGTACTGTAGTGATACCCTTCTACAAAGTCTGCACTTTGTAAAGACAAAAAATTATACAAATCCAAAAGACCGCGTTTAACTTCATAAACTGTTGCTTTACTACGCTAGACACTGACTGGAAATGTATTGTGAGATTTTTTGGGAGATTTTTCGCATTCCTTTCAGATAAGACTTTTCATAACCATTTTTTTTCAGATGCGTATATGGCTACCTCAGATTTCCATATATAAATAAATTCTAGATTTTTTTTCTCCTGAGCATTTGTGGAGTTTCCTGATTGTTCTGCTAATCTAATCTGTTAATCATATTACAAGCTTAAAAAAAAAAAAATCACTGACAATTTCTTTTATAAATGGAATTGACCAGGACGGGACAGTTCTCATTGTAAACTGACAAGAGATCATGGCAATAAGTTACTCCCTAGTAACCCAAATATCACCAAATATCTTACATCTTTAATTTTTCCTACACAGAATTCAGCTAAATTCAGCAGGAAACAAACCTGCGAATAAAGACAAGGCACTCTCACATTACTAAGGTAGCAGAGAAGAAGATGGAGGTGATGGCAAAGTGGCAGAGAAGCAAACATAAGTTCATCAGAGAAACCCTACAAAAGACAAAGCAGCCAGAAATTTAAATTTGTCTTCACACCAAAGCAGTAAGAAATTTTGAAATATTTTGTTTTGATACAAAATCAGGTAAATGGATTGATTTCTTGTGGCTTTTTGGCAGTGCTTGAGGAACAGTGTTTGATTGATTGTATTTCATCATACTCTGCGTACTCTAAAAGGCATTGCCTTACATCTATAGATTCATCAATATAGCACAAATAATGCAGGAACCTCATCTTCTCCATGTGAGATGTAGTTAGAAAACAGAAAACAATACTATGTGCCAGAATAAATAGCGAATTCTACATTCACAGATTCAAGCAAGAGTGATTTACTTGTAGTCTTTCTTAAAATGCTTAACTCCTTAAACTTTTGACCTTGGGCATTTTATTCACTGTATAGAAGTCCATATCAGCCCAGAAGATTTTTTTTTTTTTTTTCAACAGCCTCTCTGGAAGTTGCTCAATTTGGTTTCTCTGTCAGGCATCTCTGGGTAAAATCATTACCCTTCATTGTGCACATTAAGCTGTGACTCACACAGATAGAGCTTCCAACATGATGGGGCTGTGCCCAGGCTGGGTAATTCATAGAGAGGGTTAAAAAAACAGAATCAAATGCTGGCTGTGAGTTAAAGAGAATAGGGGATAAGAGCTTAGGCTTAACCTATAGGGGGACCTAAGGAATAAAGGAAACCAGAGTCCAGTGTGGGGAAGAAAGGAGAAAAAGCAAAAAGGCTAAAAGAGATCAGGCCTAATGAGCCTTTCGAGGAAAATGGGAGACTGGAACCTCAGAACGAAAGAGTGGCCCAGCAAAGCAAGGATAAAATGGATCAGTCACAATGTCACCAAATTGATCCACAGTTCAAAAACCATCAAATCACCGTATACAATAAAATAAATTAAAAAAGAAGTTCAAACAGTGTCAGGCTCCTTAAAGCTCGCTTGCTGACATCAAACATAATAAGAAAAAGACCTGTTTGTAACATAATGTGACTCTTTTCTAAACAGAGCCTTTGAAATGAATGTGCTGGTTTGTCGTTTTCTGTTGTACATTTCTCACATCACATACGTATAGGTCTGGCAGGATTTTTATACTATATGAAAAAGAGAAATAATCATGGATGAATTAGAGAGATATATTTATATTAGAAGGTTTTTATCCTGCTATGTTAAGGTGACATGCTACTGTCCAGGTTGATGGCTTGAGAAATGACCCAGAGAGAGGAACAGAGAAATTCTGGAGTGCAAATTAAACCAGACAAATTCTGTGTATAAAAGTACAGTAAATAGCTATAACAAATGCACAGTAAAGGAGCAGAAGATATTAATTCCTATCAAGAGCATTTTTAATGTACCTATTACTCTAATGTGTAAACGACAAACAAGACAAAGGAAATACCCTTTGTGTCAAAGCCCATATATCTCTTCACGACATAAAGAGGTGCTGCTACCCATATTTAGCAGGTTTTATTTAGCCACCTACGCACCTCTGACTTGGTAGACTTATTTTTGATAAGTGGTGCTTAAAAGTGTTGGTATAAAGCATAAGTAGCTAATGCAAATATGTTACCGACCCCTACCAGAGCTAGCAATTATGTAAATTTTCAAAGCCTTCATCTTTTATAATTAAATGTAGCTGGCTTAGAGTGAAGGACTTCCATTGCTGGCCAGCTCGGTCCTTATTCCAATATTTCACCAGAAAATATATATTTGAAATCAGAGGAATGTTATATTCTTTAAAGTGAATTAAGGTATAGCTTGAAATTTTTGAAAGTAATTAACTTCTTGTTTGCCATGCTTGAAAGATGAATAAAAGCACATAAACACTTGGTGAAGAACATCTTGTAATTGATTATAATTAAGTGTAGTTTCAATTCCTCCTAAGTATGTGAAATGTTAATTATTTTTCACAAAATCCAAACCACAAGTTTTCTTAACTTGGATAAAGGAGAAATCATAGGTCTTTAACAAGGATAGAGATCTGCCTATACGTAGATCCTAACAATCTTCCCTATACGTAGATCCTAACAATCTTCCCTATTAAGAAGATGATTCCCCTACAGGTTAATTATTGCTGGACAGCTTCGGAGGCTGATCCAAAAACCACTGAGCCAAACAGAGGGATTACAATAGCTTCAGCTTGTTTTGGATCAAGCCCTAAAGGGCTCCTGAGGCACAGGAACGAAAGTGCTGCATACATCAATCCAGTACAGATTTCATTGTCGTATAAGTGATAGATTTTTCTCAGAACTTTGAAGCTAACGTAGTGTTAGGGTACGTATGTGTCCTTGTGTACGTGTGTCTTTGCATATTTGTGATTTGCTGCAAGAAATAGAGGTTCCTGTGGATTCGATGTTTTCCCCTGGTGGCATTAAAGGAGCTCGGAATAAACATGGGTACCATCTCCATTACAGGTATTGTGTCACCTGAATTCCACCTATCATTTGCCAGACTGTTGGTAACGCTACAGAGTTGGAATACTCAAACCCCTCTGAGTGTACCCAAATATGGGGCTGGAGGAGCAGCACCTGCCTGGCAGAGCTGTGTGCTCAGGCTTGGAGCTGCACCCCTAAGGGGGCTGTCCTTGCTCCCTTTGCTCAGGTACCCACCCACAGGCTTAGGCTGTATTTCAGGAGGCCAGAGCAATTCGAATGACAGGAACAGAAGGGGAGAAAACTCTCTCTGATTATTTCCACTGCTTTTCCCTTTTATCTAGTCATTATTGCCTCTGCAGAGTGTGAAATCCTGCCATTCAGGCTTGGTAGTGATTTACACCCATTTTGTAGCGGTTTAAATAACTCCCTCAGGTGCAAGACAGTGAAGAATCGGGCCACTGGGATTCACTAGCCACAAGGGTGTACTTACTGCCTCATATGGCAATGGGTTTGTGAAGAACACCATAATGACTCTTTACATTCAATCCCAGCCGCACTTAAGTGTGTACGTGTATGAAATAGCTTTAGAAGAAGCATGTAACAAAGAGTCCGGAAAGCTAAGAAATAATTCAGGAAGCTTCTCTAGGTTAATATGCTGAAACTTGCAAGATAAATCCTCACAAAAAGAAAACACTTATTAGAAAATCTAAATGAAATGCAGGGTGAATGTGGTGTGCAGCTATTCACCTCAGACACTACAGTTAAGGTGAACTGGTACGTACTTGTAGTCACAGCAAAGCGTGCAGATGTTGGCTCCGCATCAGCGCCCAGATGTACTTGCTCCCTGAGAGCTGCTGCCGAAAATAAACTGGGAGGAGGAAAAAAAAAATAAGGCTGGACACTCACCTTTTTTTTCTCAGCTCCAGGGGAGGATGAAATTAATAAAAATCCTGGGGGTGCATGGGCAGTTATGACCTGAATGATTTTTGCTATATTCTGAAGCACGAGGCTTATTTTCACTGTACTATTTGACTCTACTTTTCTATACCAAAGGCACCTATGACTAAACAGGTTCCTTCTCTAGTTTGCACTAACCTAACTACAGATGAAGTAGTCCAACTACCTCATTGATTCCATTGATACATGTATTGCACTTGTTCTTTCAATAAAGGGAGGCCTTTAGTTTCCTGCACTATCAATCAAATACTTTACATGAACAGCAAATGTGATTAAAAATAAAGCAATGTAACAAAATTAGAGGTGAGCCACAGCTACATGCTCAAATAGGGAAAAAACACAGGATTAGTAACTGATGCAGTGAGAGAGGTGAAACATGCTTGCAGGGAGTAGAAGTAGCAAATGTTGTAGATGGTACTATATACTACGAATGAACATCAAAAGCCTCAGAGGCTGGGTTCAGAAGCTTATCAGAAGTTACCTCAGCCTATTTGATTGAGAATTCATGCTGGTAATTTCCAAAGATTGGATTTCCTTGTGAGATCTTTAGTAGTTTCTCGCCTGGGTCAGATTAAAGGACAAGAAGAACAGCTCTGCTGGCACTACAGTATTTCTGCTTGCTAGCCTAGTTAAAACCAGGAAGTATACAGGTATTAGAAATATATAGAACTAAAATGCTGAAATAAAGCCAGATATTTTTTTCATGCTTTAGAATAGTACTGCATACAGTATAATCACTTCAAGTACACAAAGAAAGTCCGGACACACTCTTTTATCTTTTTGCTGATTCTAAATGGGTCAGACAGAGGCTCCTCTTCATGGAAAGCTCCACACCTTGTAAAGCATGTGGCCAAAATTAGGCACTTAAATTCATAATACCTAAATAAGGTCTCTGGGGTTTTTGTGTTAGATTGTTTTTTATTTTTGTTTCTTTCATTGGCAAGGCACTCAGAATGCTCACATTAAATGAGCAGCACCTTCAAAAATAAGCAAATTAGATGACTGGATTTTAAATACATCAATTTTCAAGCGATTGGCAGGTGTGTGCCATTGATCTTTTTTGCTGCTGTGCATTTTTGTTACAGAAAAGATACATATTTTCAGTAGTCATCTGCATTAAATAGCCATGATCTCTTAAACCTTGCCATCTAAACGACTTCAAAGGACACTGTTAAGAATTCAGCTGACCAGTCACACATTGAAAAGAATACTACTAATTCAGGCTTGTGTTGTCACCAGACTAATTTAGAATAATAAAGAACAGTTCAAAAAATACTCATGTTATCTGTCTTTTAATTTAAAGTAAAAAAAATATTTTGTGAACCCTTGAGCTTAGTGATAACACGTTGAGGGCAGCGGCAGCAGAGATGCACTCTGCAGCAAGTAGTCATTTTTGACTATTGAAGGCATGGAGGTATGATTTTTTTTCCCCGAGGTAGAGAAATTCAGCTGCAGCGGAGCCAGCACTCGCCACTGGCCTCTCACCAGTAGAGATGAATCCGGTCTCGACACAAGATGGCACCAGGGACCAGTCTCTCAGGGAAACCTTCCAAACCTTTAGCCTCACGGCCCACAGCAAGCACAGGTGTTACAAATCTGTTTCCACTGAGTTACCAAAAATAGTTAGTGAGATATATTTTCAGATAAACAAAATTTCTGTATTGGCAATGTTGCTCATGCTCGTCGCACTTTGAAGCATGTGCTGCTGAAAAGGGTTCCTTGTGTCACAGCACGGCACTCTCTCCCTTCATCAGGAAATGCTCTCAGTGGAAGTCTTGCATGTTACAGCCTCTTTGAGCACCAATGTGAGCATCTTTCCTTTAGCTCTAAAATGCAAATCTTTAAGGTATTATTCCTTTCCATTAATTGCCATGGGCTTCCTAGTGAAAAAAACATAGTTTTCCTTTTTTTGTACCTAAAACTGGAGTTAGGATGTCTAATTTCCAATGCAGAGTTTGCAGCCAAACATTAGGGATGGCTGGAAATGTATTGTGCTTAATTAAGTACTGCAATCAAATGATTTTAATGCTGACAAATGTGAGAATACACAACGGTGTATAGCAAAACCTTCCTATAAAAATATTTCCTGTTCTGTTAGGGGCCTTTCAGAAATTAAGTGAACTTAAAATGGAAATTTGGATATTTGAACATAAAAGGTACACATGCTTTTTAAAAGCTTCTGCTCATAATCATTCCTCCCTGTGTGAAAAAAAAGTATGCACAGGGAAAAAAATGGGAATGGTTCAACTTCTTAACTGTTAAAATTAATTTCAGAAATGGCATTCAAAATCTATAGTTTCTTTAAATTATTTCTTCCACGTGAATAACAGCTGGAGCTGCCACACTGACAAGAGTATGTAAATGAGAAGGAAAGCAGTTTAAAAATGATCTCTTCGTTAGTTCTGGGCTTGCAGTCTGGGGGTATTTGGGTGTCTCTCCTCAGTCTGGCCATATAACCTCTCTGAGCCAGGTTGCACACCCGGTGGTGAGCGAGCTGCAGGGCTGTGCGTTCCACAGCAATCACACAATTAAGTTGCAATGACTGGCAACACTATTGCTCAATTAGTCTCATACAGTATGTCAAACTAGAAGATATTTTACAAATAGATCTTCCGGAGATACATGGCTCAGTGAATTCATTTTAGAATGAGGCAGCATAAAGACTTCTTTTTAACTGAACCACATTATCCCATAGCATATTAAATTTTTTTTCTTGTGGCTAAAAGCAATGGGTCAAACTCCGTGAGCCACAGTGATAAAGACCATAAAAGTCAGTACATTTGGACAGATAAGACTGCAAGAAGCATTGAGTCCTGTCTCACAGTCAGTGTTTATAATAATCTGCAGACATGGACCATGCAAGAAGGACTATCACCCTACTAGCAGCTTGTCATGAATTGTCATTTGAAATGATAACATAATTGTGCGCATGTACCATCGTGTGGTGGCCTGAAGCCAGAGCCTGAAGCAGCCAGATGAGCTGTTAAAGGGAGGTGATGTCTTCCAAGTCTGAGCAGGTGGAAACAAGATACACATCTCACTACCCCTAAACATGCTACCACTTCACTAGGTGCCCTTTAGGGGTCAACACGTGGGATGAAAAAAGACTTGGCTGTTCTGTCCTGAGTGTCAGACTGCTGGGAGATTACTGGTTGCCACAATCTGAGCATTCATAAGGCAAACAATTAAGCACAAGACACTTGTGCAGCTCTGCTGTTATTCCAAAGACATCCCGTGGCGGTGACACAGAGCTCTGCCAGTGTAGTGATTCTTCACTGGGACCACAGTCCTCTATTCTATAATGGCATACAGTGGCATACAGACCACTGTATGTTCTCACCGTAGCTGTCTATTTCAATATCTTTGACACAGTTTTTATTTATGCTCAAAAGTTGTAGAGGTTGTGAGAGGAGATTGGGAAACCAGTACAACTTTTTTAGCTAAAAAAAGTGTGAGAGAAGTTCCTCCTCATTTTCTGAGAGGGTATGGGAAATACTTCTAGGAAATTATTTTCCAGGAAAAAAAGTCAGGAACCGTTTCTCAGCCCTATCAATCATCTTCTTACCAGGGTGTTGCAATTCTGCCATAATCCTTTACTGCTCGGGGCATGTTCTGCTATGCTAGACTCAAACGTAGATCCTACTGTGCTTGCTGACTATTACCTTTCATCCCCTCTGTTCGTGTACCCATTACCACTGTATTTGCCCCATTTTCTAGGGCTGAAGATGTATTCATCACTGTGAGTATGTCATTTAATTTGTGTGACTGTGGGAGACAAGTGCACTACGCCTTGGTATGTGGCCTGAGGGCTAGCTGGGGAAGTTTTGAGCTATGCCTGTTCTTGGCTGTGTGCTTGGTTTTGTTTGTAGGTAAACTTGTCAGGGTCACTGATGTGCGCTGGAATTAATCCTATATGTAGCATTTTACTGGATTTCAGACTTTTCAGTTCTAGCGAGGAGTTGGCCAGGATCAGCTGTTCCTTTTTGAGAAAACATGGACTTCAGAGAGTGATGATGAGCACATAGTAAAAGTTAGCAGGCAGGCTGCAGCTGAGAGAACGCTGTGCCAGAATGTCATGGAAGTAGAGAAAGGAAAAACTTACCACAGAAAGAGAGGAAAAAGAAGGTAGAAATTAGCAGTTGAGAAGACACATCCAAGGCCAAAGAATACAGCGTTTATTACAGACAGTGAGAGGGAAAATTTAATCAGGGTGGAGTACTTGATGAGAGAACTTTCGATAAATATGGCATTTGGGAAAACTAATTAGATTGAGATTGTAAAATGGAAAATCAGGGCAAATATTCCCATTATCAGGATTTCTGCTGAATAATTTCCTAATAGAGATTTTAAATGTTCCCTCAGCGTGCATGTCTTCTAGCAAGTCATTTCTACACTATATAGTCAAACAGGATCTGTTTCTGTAATGTCTGTAAATTATGTCTTCATTTGAAGGCTCTTCAGTAATGTAACAGAACTGAGTTTAATCCGCAATAGGAGTCTGAATTCCAATTTGTTAACTTTGGTGAGACTAGCATTTCAGCTGTAATATGTTATTAACCTGCTTTCATGTATATAATATAAAAAGACATTCTATGCTCATGAAAAAGGGGTGGTATAACTTGTTCATTGAACCCAGCTAAACCCTCCTCATTCATTCCTCACCCATTTTGCATGATCTGTGTTCTGTATAGTAACAGGACAAATTAAAAATCTGCACATATATGAAAGAGAAAAATATCTAAGTAAAACTGTTTAAAGTAGGAAGCCACCTCTATTTAAAATACATTAACACTGATCTTGTGTGTTCACCAAATGACAGCAAAATATGGTCCAGAATGCCTCATTTACTGATTTCCTTAAATTCACCAGTTTGGCCTAATACTCTTTTTTAAAACAAAGCAATTGAATTTGGTCTTGTTAGAAAAGTCTTTTGTACTCATGGAATGATACTTCATGTAGTAGTTATTGTTTGCCCATTAAGCTTGACAGTCTTTACCAGTATTATATTATGTCTTCAGTTAGAAGCATAAAATGGCCCATATGGGCTTTATGGCCGTAGATGCTAATATTACACCCCACAATAAATTAAATATATATGGAGGCCACCGAAGTGATGGAAATATGACAAATTTCACTTGTCTTTTTTTCCTGACTGGGCATTTAAATCTATTCACAAGCTCAAAACAGACTGTATAGATCAGTCAAGCAGAGGAATCTGCAGGTTGGCTGAGTCAGTAGCCAAATAAGCGATAGTGGGTTGTATCATGTATGTTTTTACACAATCAATTGAGCTCTGAGGACTTGATTAAGCACTTTGACTTATAAACTGGACTCAAGAGAAAGTCACGTGAGTTAGAGATGAATGCCACCACTCTCCCAAGACAGCATCCAGCAGCCCTGCCTAGCTGAGAAACTGCCCCAGAGGAGGTCAGAGTCCCTTGAAAAGTCCTAAGTAATATCTAAAAACACAATATCTAAGAACATACTTTTTGCACTAAAAAAAAAAGAGAATGACTTCCAGGTACAAGTACTCTTGTATCTAGTAGAAACCTGCAGCCCTGTTGCTGTAATAGCTATTTTTCCATGATGATGACTGTGATAGAACTTATTCATAGCTCATCTATTTAGATGCTTTTTTCCACATTAAACTTTAGTCCCCACATTTCCTGACCACAGTGTTTGATCAGAGATTTATATATAAATTAAAAATACTGACAGCCACTACACTACCAGCCTTGCTGTCATTAAGTGGTGGCTATTTCAGAAGAGCTCAGGAGCAGGGACAATTGCATGGTAGGACAAAGGGAAAAATAAAGCCCATTCAGAGTTATCCCTCTAAAGCTAAACACCTGAGGTTCCAATGCAGTAATAAGATTTAGGGAGTGTAAAACAGCCTGACATTGGCCTTTGTTAGAGACATCTTTACATCAAATATTTGAAGAGTTTGTCCAAAGAGAATCTTCTAATTTATCTGAGCTTCCTCTTTGCCTTGCCTCTCATTGACTGCGTGAAGAAGCCTGGGGGTGACACCAAGGTGGAACAGACCCATGCAAGATTTTACAATGCTGAGTCCTATCAGAATATGGATGTTCCTTACAATGTCTTCTCAATAGTTTGTCCAGATTCAGAAATAATTATCTCAAAATTATCTTCAGCCATCCAAAAGAGGTAATTTCTTTCTTTTGGTATTTACCCAGTTTGTCTAATTGCAGTCGGTTGCTTTAATCAGCCAGCCCACATAACCGACCTATTTCGTACACACCAAATAAGACCTGAGGCCCTCCAGGTTCAGACAGGAAGACCTAAACTGATTGTAATCTTCACTTAACTCAGAAGAAAGCTTGAGCTCAGCTCCTAACATCTCCTCTTTTCACTGCACCAGAACAATGCCTTAAAAGTTTGAGTTATTTCATGTAACTTAGAAATGTGAATGTGTTACGAGTCAGCTTTGAATATGGCCTCAATTCCAAAAGGTGTTATCATCAAATCAAAATTATTCACACATGTCAAGTTAACATTTTATTTTTATTCCTTACTCAATTTTTGGCAAGCTTACAGGAGCTGTCAGTGTTTCAGTATTTTGAGAAGAATATTTTAATAAAACAGTGATGTGCTGAAAGGGGTTCACAAGAACTCACTAGAGGCCCTTGTTAAAATTCTGCCACCCTTCAAAAAATTATTCCCTTGCCTCTCAAGGAGTTCACCCCCTCTCTGGATACTGCTAAATCATTTCTGCCAGGGATGAGTTTCATCCCTTGGGGCTCATAAAGATACTTCTGAAGAGCAAATTGTTTGCCTTTGAAATAGACCAGATTGCATGAAATAGCAGACACTTTAAAAATAAATTCCTGGGGTAGCAACACTTCGCCGCTCCCCCCGCCCAAGCATCCGATCTGATCTCCACCACCCGTACCTCTCATTGTGTTATACTATCAAGTACTCAATCTACTTCTCAGGAACAAAGTATAAACAGTTCCAGCAAGTGCACTTAATATAACTTTTTTTTTGCCAAGTGGCATTGCCTCCCTGTTAGGCCAAGGTTATAGGAAAGCATTTCTATTTAAAGGTAAAAAACCCAAAAAGCCAGGTTCTCCCCATGAGCAACAGGGGACCTGCGTGTGTTTCAGTTTAAAAGAGGAAATTTTTGTATGACTCTGATGTTAAAGTATTTCAACGTATGACTATAATAAAATAAAAGACACATTAGGTACAATGAAAAAATGCAGTCCTTTAAATAAAAACAGGAATTCTCATACTCTTGCACAAACTGGTTAATTCTTTATATCTATTAATTGTTTTGATATGTTCAAAAGTCTAAATTCTGAAATTATCCTAAAAGAGGTGATGTACTAGTACTCAGATATGCCAGAATTTCTTTTTAAATGCTGAATAGAGAGAAAATAACTGGGTTGAATTCTTCTAAGTGTAATCTTACTGATCATTGAAAAGAAGGGTTTTTACAAGATATGCATGGTCTACATTTTATTACCATGAAGATTTGTTCCAAGATGATGTTCTTCATTTTAAAACAAAAGCAATACCTTTTCTATGTGATCCAAGTGTAAATTAATATGGTTGAATTTCATAAGCCAAAACAATACCTGGAAGTTCCGAATGGTGCTTTTTCCTCATTGGCTTGTTAATCCTGGAACTCAAAATAAACTGTTTGAAGGGGAATATTGTTAACTCCTTTCATAGCAAAATTTAAATGGCCCATATGACACAAGATCTAGCTTTACCTGGATTGTTTCTGATAATTCAATGTCTGTGACAACCAAAAGGAGAATATAGACCATAATTTAAAACAAATGGCTCAATATAACAGCTAACAAATAGAGCAGCTATTCCACTGTTGTATTTTTATTTTAATATTGAAAAGATTAATTAAAATCCCCCCCTTCCTTTTTAATGTGCTGTGAAAGTAAGCTTGCTATTGACCTAAAGAACTAATATCCTGTTTTTAGGAATCTTGCTTCTAAGCAAGACTTAGCTTCACCACTGTCTGTGATCACTGGTTCGCTAATATTCGGCCTGCTTCTAGTGACCATGTTGGAACAGAGCACTAATGTGCACTAATGTGTCTTATGTGTTGTCACTGTAAGAAAAGTGAATCAACCAAGAAACATGGTATTAGGGATTACTTCTTAAAACCTGCCTCAAAAAACTGTTGATTGCCTCTGAAACTATGATGTCTTTATAGTTTTGCTGGTTTCTTTGCAGAGAGTAAGGCATGACTACCAACATGTTTCATTGTTTGGACAGAGCACCAAGAACCTGAGGCTGTACTCCCGCTACTCATCCACTGAAAGACTCTGGGGAAGTTACTCAGCCTCCTTATGTCTTTATTTTTCTCTCTCTTAAAAAGAACAAGATATATACCTCCTTTACGAAGTGTTCTAATGTGAGTTTTGATGAAAAGTGTTATAGGAAAGATAGTGCTAATAACATTTCAGTGAACTTGCAGGATGAAAAATCGCTGAATATTCAGGAAAATGAACGTTCTCCTTAGTAGTTCATAGTCACAGGAGCTTTTGCTGACTGGCAAATGGCTAAAGCCTGGAATTTCTGGCTTATTGCAAAGATTTGAAATATGTAATTACTCCCTTAGAAGACTGAGAGTTGAAGGGAAATGTATAATGTATAAACACATATCAGAAAATACAGCTTCATATGCAGTTTACAGTGGGAGGAAAAAACTTTTTATAAGGAAAGTAATTGAATGTGCTGATACCCATAAACCCAAAGGTCATGTAATTCTGCGGACCAAAACATTAAAAGATAATCTCTGGGTGTTTTATACAAACATTTTTGGTTTTGTTGTTGTTAAGATCATCTTCAAAGCTGTAGTTGAAAGCCTGTATCTAGCACTTCTTATGTATCCAAGTCTGCAGTTGTATACAAAGTAGAATTCAGGAGTGTGTGCACCACCTTGCTGCAAAGAAAGAAGGACATTTTCATTATCCATTATGATAGCTGATTTGGTGTGTGTGATTATTACAAATGTTTTTTTTGAGTACTACTTGTCATCTTCAGTTAATCAAGAGTTGCACTCATTTTGTAATGGTAGCAATAGAAGTTGAAGTGTGATAACTCTTAGTACGACATCCAAGCAGACACCCAAAATCCTAGAAAGGCCTTCGTTTCCTTGAACTGAGGTGGCTGAAAATATTTGCAAAGGTATAATAATCTGACACGGAGCTTATCAGAAGCGCAGTGTGTCACCCTGGTGAGCAAACCATCCTTTCTGGGAGGAAGCTTAAAAGTAGGAGTCGGGAAGGGAGAATATGCAGACAGTCCTAGTATGAGAATCAAGGCAAGTCCTGACTGAGGATGTCTAAACATCCATTTAAACAGAATACTTAGTTATTCAAGCCAGAAGAAAACTGCTGAGAGATAGAACTGGCTGTGCCAAGAATCTCTACAGACCATTCAGCTTGGTGGTAGTTACAGATAAAGATATCTTTCTTTTGCTGTTTTGACAACACTTCCATTGAATTAGCTTTATCCTGACTCCCCATGTTTTCTCCTCTGCTCAAAGCCTTATCCAAACTGGCCGTGAAAGCCTCCAGGATAGGGCACCCACAGTTTCTCTGGGCAGCCTCTTCCTGTGCCTCCCCACCCTTTGATATTATACATCACATAGCAGCCTATGCACAGTCCCGGTCTGAAGACAGACATGACAGTTGTTATATGTATTTCATTACTGCTTAGTTGATGTGTTTGCAAAGCATTGTTTTATACTAGTAAATTGAAGGAATTATTTTTGTGAAAAAGAGAGTTATAAATGAATAGATTTATCTTTGTATTTTAATCGTTGCTGGTAGCACCTATTAGCACAGTGTCTCTACACCTCAGTGAGGGATTTACTGACTTCAGTCCGACTCTTCAGTCATGGTGGTTTAGGCATGAAATAGCCAAAAGAAAGTCAGTGTCTTATACAACAATTTGTGTTGCTGAAAAAAGGGAAGTGACTCCAGTAGCCTTCAACAGAGGCTGGTAAAATAGTTCCTTCTTGAAGCAGAGAAAGAAACTATGAAGAAAGTGTTAAAACATGGTCAGTTATTGTTATAAAGTATGGCCATCCAAGATTACATAATGGACTAATATAAATATAAATGTTTACTTTATAATGGGAAGCGTACCTAGGAATCTCGGGCTCATATTGCTTTCTAACTACAGTGCAAGTACAGAGTGGGACTTCTCATAGTGCAAGGAGAAAAGACTGAGACTACACTGAAGCAAAGCTAAAATACCCATCTTACTCTGCTGCACGGGGAAGGTCCTTAGGCAAAGATCATATTTTCTTATCTGTACTGTGTGATGCTTTACTCTCTTCTGCTTTCTTTCTCTGCTTTGAAATGCTTTCCTTTACAGGTTTAAAGTAATTGATTTCTTGTAACTGCACACTCTTTTAAAACCACTGCTTTTGTGTAATAGGCTGTTAATTCTCAAAAAAAAAGAAGAAAAAAATTAAAAAAGAAATCTTGAAGTACTGTGGATTATGTTACTATCTGCAGCCCAACATTTGCAGTCATGCTTTATTCCAAGAAGAAACAAAGAGCCTGGCATTCCTGTCTCCATGCTTTGGCTATGCAAACTGAAAGGGGGCCTGCACACGGGCTCAAGCACAGGACTGCTGGTTGCACACCATTATTCCCAACCCAGTTATGGTCCATGCTGATCTAAATTTCCAGGACTCCGTCTGAGCAAGGACTTCATATGTCAGAAATCATTCCAAATAGGGAGCTTGGGGAATAGTCTCCCTACTCCGTACACTATTCTCCAGCCAGACACCCTAGACAGAGACAAGGAAATGTGTGCCCGTGAAGTTACCTTTCGGTTACCCAGAGCTTGGTCAGGGAAAAGTCTTTTAAAGACTGATAATACATACTCCTGCACAGCCATAATTATCTACTGCTGAAGAAAGAAATGACTGATAGTCATCAGGTAAAGAGATATCGCAAATGTAGCTGCAACTGACTGGGAGGCTTTGTTTATGGGAATATAGAGGAACTGGAATCATCATTATTCGAAACATTCATTAGTGACCTTTAGGGTAAAATCAATTCCATACTGATTAAAAATTTTTGAACAACAGACCTGAGAGGAAGAATAAATAGAAAAGACGACAAATTAAAAATCCAAAGGGATTTTGAGGCATTTGCTTCCTAGGCAAAACCAGATTGTTTACATAAAGACGTGTTATATCAGAAGAGTTTGAAGTTCTTAATTGTTGTAAGCAACTGTGAATTTTGGTGAATTTTTACACTATCAGTTCTTTCATTTTTTATTACAAGACCATTCTTGTCCTTGAGATCTCTTTTAACTGCACATACAGATCAACAGCACAATATGGCACAATGGCATCATTAAAAGGTCTGAGTACCCTAATTACCTTTGCTATATATGGACTTTTAGTCCCCAATCCATCCCATCTAACTCCAAACACTTAACTGAAGTATCTAGATTAGACACACAGTTATGAAAGTTAGACAGGATGAATCCAGACCTTGCAGGTGATCAGTAAGAAGAGCACAGACAAGAAGACTTTCATACTCATCTTTCCTCTGAGCAGCACCCTGGTCCCGTCTGCCATCTTGGTGAAACATGTTTTATTATCAGGGAAAAAAAATAAAAAAGGAAGGAGTCATGGGTCCACAGAGAAAACTGCAAGGAGCTGGAGCACCATTTCTATTTCATAATGAGGAATAGAGGCAATAACACCAATTTCTTTAGTGATCCAAGTGTCCAAATGAATTGAATCATCAAAGGTTATACTGAATAAGTGTTAAGCAGAATATGGTTTGAAAGAAATTAGTGTCTTGTAATAACTATAAGGATAAAAGAGTCTAAAATATCCAACTATATATAATATCTATGAAATTAAGTTGCATAATGTAATGACATGTTATGCTACCATTAACACATTATAACTATATAATTTGGAAGGCTAATTTTTTTTGGTAAAACCACTTAACTACATAAAATTGAAAATAATGATTATTGTAACTACTTTCATTTTTGTCTTCAGAAGTTCAAAATTAAATATGCCATATACAGTTATTTTATGGTGATGTGTAATTTTATGAAATGGTCGTATAGCATGTACAGTAATTATTGACATAAAAATCCTAAATACATAAATCATCATGTATAAAATCTGTTATAACACATTAACTTTACCAGCAGCCAAGGTAAGTCACTCAGCATCTCATTGACTTACCACCCAGAGCTGACCACAGAATCCAGATAAGATGACAGGAAATTGCAAATCTCAGCAGCCTTGGATCTGAATCTCTTCCATTCTGTCTTCTTTTGACTTGTTATTTACCTATTTATTTCAGATCTTTGAAGACCAACATGGAAAACAGTAAAACCTGGCAGGTCACCTAAATGGCCCTCTTAGCCTGGTTGTAAATATCTCTTGTGGATGGGTTCCCATCAGTTCTTTGGAGACTATTCAACTGCCTAATTCAGCTCATTTTCAGGAATTTTTTTTCTGATATTCAGTCTAATTTTTTCTCTATCACTCTTGCTAATATGCTTTAAAAATTTAGACTGTTATCATACTCCCCATATGTCTTACTTATGACTGTGTGAAATTATATGTATACATGTCTCCCAGCCTCATAACCATTTCTATTAGTCTTCTCGGAACTCTCTGTAAATTGTTGCTATCAATTAAGAGAGGTCTTCTGCTCTGAGCCATAAATTTATATATATTTCAGCTACTTTGGGGAAACCAGCTTTTCCTGTTAATGAATCAAATTTGTTAAAAAGGAATATTTATATCACGTCAGGATTTTTGAAAGGGAAAACCCAGTTGTCAAACCACCAGCAAAAGTGTGAGCTCGTGACAAATCAGGGCTGATCAAAAAATGCCAATTCTTATATTTTAAAATTTGTCCTTATTCTGAAGAAGTATGATTCTTTAAGAATCTTCAATCTAGTTTAAACATTACGGAGACAAAAGAAATATTTTGAAAGGTAATCTGTGCTAAGAACATACTCTGTATTTTTATACTTAAATAAATCAATGATAAAGATTTGCAACAATATTATAATAATTTTTTTAAATTTATCAGCACACTTTGAAGTTTTCCATTTGAAATTCTGTCAAATTCTGTGCATTCACAGGGAAAAATATTCCACATAATTTTTTTTGATCAACTAATTTTTGAGTAGATAGAACTACATTCTCTCACGTCTCCTTTGTTGCACAGACTGAAAGATGATAGGCAATCTCAAAGTACTTTTAATTCTATTATATTGCATCCTCTGAGAATACAGCTGATGCACTAATGGGAACAGAGGATTTTACAGAAAAATACAGAGAGTTTATGTGAGTCATCTCATGTGCAGGCTAGGCTTTGCAGAGTCACAAGAGAGGTAGACTATATGCGTTCTTTTTAACCTGTCGTTCCTCAGAAATGTAATGAGTTGTGTTAGATGTGGGCAACTTTGTTCATCCTGGAAACCTGGAAGAACGGAGTATGACAGAAGAAGAGCAGAGGAGTAGAAATGTCCCTCCCTGCACTAGAGCTTCTGCTGAAGGTTGGCAGAAGCTGTCTTCTGCTGCTGCCTTACAATGCCAGAAACCCACCAGAGTAGATGTTTCCTGGGTTGAGGGAGATGTGGAGACAGTAGCCCATCCTCCATGGCTGAACAGACAGTGATAAAATGATTAGAGGCCTCCTGCAGGTATTATAGAGGGAATTGCCTGGAAGAATGGAGAATGAAAGGATTTTTACACCGGATATCCTTTGTGTATCTGATTTCCTTCTACTGACATTGCAGTCTGTAAACTGTATCCAACCACCGATCAACCTCAGCCTCATCACGGAACGATACAACAGTGGCAAAGAGCTCCCCAACAAGTGTGAGTGATGGCACAAAGCCAACATGACCAGCTCAGCATAACAAGGTCACCATTTCCCACTGATCTAAGAGTTTGCAATATGGTGGAAACATGAAGAACAAAAGCGCCATTCTGTAAGATTTCTTTAGCATCCAGAGTGTTTACAGAAGCACTGGTGAGCCCAGGAGCTGGTTATTTGCTGCTCAAGAGCCTCCGTAAGTAGATATTTCTTCTGTAGATCTCGTTACTCTCTTCAGCATATTCATAGGATCCTTAGATTCCTTCACCAGGCACCATTTAGGTATTTACTGAGGCCAAGTATCAAGAGAACAGTTAAATATTTGTACGAGATCTTTCACTAAATGTGGTGCAGGCATTCAGAAAATTCTGGCCCAAGCAGTTTTACTAGCATTCTCAAACTTTTATACACCTGAAAAATTTACTTCATCATGCATGAGCTTTACTCCAAACACTTATTTTCTCAAGATAGCATATCTGACATGCCTCTGTAAATTCAACTTAAATCATGGAAATTAGACAGTATTTTTAAGATGTTAATACTCTTTTCAACAAAGAAGTAGCAAGAAAAATCTTCTAACAAGGGAAAACCAAGGTGTTAGCTAAAACCAATTAAATATTGTTAAAATGTTCGCAAAAGCAGAAGTTATTTAACTGAAAGTTAATGCTGATCCTTAGAATGACTGGCCTACAAGTGTGGAGGTGACAGTGTGCTAATATTCACTAATATTTTAATACTAGATTTTGTGAGTATTAGTCTTGGACATGAATGATTTGGGTTTTTTTCCCAAGTCAGTGCACACCCACAAGTCCTGTTAATGTCAGCAAGAATTAGTATCAAGAGAGGACTGTAGATCCGTAAGATATTTTTTCATAATGTTGAAGACTTAGTTGAAGAAACTATGGGAGATCAATAATGCACTGAGGACACATTTTCTTCCCAGTTGTGACATAGCACCTGTTTTTTAATGTCAAAACTTAGGCAGGAAACAGAGGCAACAAGAAGCAGAAATAGCTAATAATTTGGCTGGCTTACTTGAACTGAGTAGCCTTTTCCAATGACAATGTGGAATAGAATATAAGTAATAATCACTGATCTCTGTTACTACATTTTTACGTTTCTTTCAGAGTAAATCTGACATGCTACTGCTAACTGGCAATGTTATCTAGTGTCTGTTCTGCAAGCCTGTCTCTTTGGTTAACAAAATATTAACTGGCATGGTAACCTCAAGGAAAGCCCAAAGGGAGCCAGGTATCACCATGATGTGTTATGTGAACAGCTTGGAGTTGAAAGGTATCCTGCAGTAACTATTCCATTTATAAAGAATTTCTGAAAACTGAGTTAAGTAAATGTTTTATACCAGTATCCTGCTGGCTTTTGACTGTAGATAAAGATGTTGAGCGTGGCACCTTTGAAATATGGGCTCTAATTTATGCAGCTTGCACTATTTTTAGTGTCAGGCAGCTGTTCTATCCGATTATTTTTCTTCTTCAAATAAAGGACATTTGGGGGGGTTTGAAAGTTATTAATATTGGTTTACTATTTGTTGTAACATCAAGCTAAGAATGTATGATTACATTTAAAAGGAATAAGCTTGAAATTCTGGAGAGCTATAACGTGCTATAAAGCACTGTTTTCATTAAATCAAATTAAATGATAGTTATGAAGGGGAAAACCTGGTTTTGAAAGTTGTTACTTTCTTCCAAAGAGAGTGATAGTTGCTACTGAGAGTAAAGTCAATGCAAAAAAATCAAACTAAAACCAACAACAAATCCCCTCAAAAGTAAAAACAAAACCCCCCACAAAACAGAAATGTGAAGAAAATCAATAAATATCTAAATTATTTAAGGACAAAATACAACAGAGTGTCTTACTGTCATGCACCATACCCTGCATCGGAGAGCAGACAGGTGGATTGTCTGTAGCCAGTGCTGGGTTGGACACTCTCTCCAGCATGCTCATTAGTAGTTCCGCACCTGGGCTCCCTGTTAGTAGAAAGGCAGGGATCACAGCAGGGAAGTTAGATCTCAGGCGTCTCACATTCCTGCTCTATCTTAGCAAAGCTTTGCAAAGCCTTTTCTGGCAGCTCATTAGTAGGTGCACTGATGCATAAGAGAAAGTCATTAGAAGTGTTTTTCAACATTGGCTTTTGATCAGGTGACTAGTAGCTTCATAGAGACATTTACTTACATTGTTTTCTATAAGAGATTCTGTTGCTATATTGAGAATGACATACATATAAAATGTGGAAAACTAGCTTGACCTTTCTACGACAAAAGAAAAAAGCTCCATTAGTTCCCTGAATCTTGTCTTTATATTGTCAACTATGACGTAATAGAAGCACAGAATACTCACTCTTTTAGCTTTAATAATCTATGCCAAGTTCAACTACATTATTTGATTTAAGGTTATGACAAGAAGGACACCAGTGCACAAAAATACAGCTGGCATGCCTTAAGCTTTATGAGTTACTTTTAATGATAAGTATTAGATATTTTCTTTCTCTATGCAGACTGGCATTTTTAGCATTTTAAGATTATATCTATCTATAGGGCAAAGTGAAATACACAGTAAATTTTTATTGGATCAGATAGGGTGGACTGTTTAAGTGCCCTGAGTAGCATCTCCTCTGGAAGGATTCTCTGTTGCATGGGAATATTTCTGCTAAGCCCTGAGAAAACTATGTAAGTTTAATTGGAAATAGTTGTAACATAAACCATACCCTACATTTAATTTTTTTTAAACCTGCATAAATAGACTGTAGAAAATGTACTTGTGCACACAAACGGAAGAAGTACAATGTGAAAGTTATACCTCGGTAACGACCACATTTCTTTTGTTATTAGCTCTTTCCAGACACCTGATATCTATATAGGACTTTGCATGCCAGTGTGGCAATAATTCCCCATTCCAAAATGCCTGCGATGACTGTTTAATGCCTTTGGTCCCCAGAAAAATGTCACTTTAAGCACATGCGATGACGTGCAACCAAAACAAGAAGAGGTAAAGGCTCTTTTGTAAAAGTTTACTGAAACAAAATACATCAGCTTAATCAGGCCTGCTTATGGCTATGTACGAACATGACATGCCAATTACATAAAGTTCCAGCTCAGACTCCTGCTGACTAATTCAGTGTTGATTGTTTTCCGCTACATGGCTTTGAGTGCTTGTTAAGGCTAAGAAAAAAAGGTAGAGGGGCAACAATTGTAGGAATTCTTTGCTTCTATCAAACTGTCTTATGATTGCCAGCAATTAGTTAAGCTCCTTGGCAGTAAAATGACAAGATGGGACTTGACCAAATACAATGTGTGGAGCACATAGGCATCTGCCCCAGCTGAAAGACATTACAATGTTTGTTAACCTTAAGGGTCATTCCTGATTCACTTCTGCAGACAGAAAACAAGATTTATATAACACAGATCAATACAGCCCTAAGACTTTTGCTATTGAGGATGCTAGATTGAGGCACTTCTCTTTATCAGTTTACCATGACACTAATGTATTTTGCCTGTTTTGCCTGGGCAGTGATGAATCTGTTGGCAAGAGAAAACAAATAAGTTCTGTTGTTGAGAGACATGTTGTCTATGATTTGTCTCAGCAGACATGCCAACTTGCTGGCCAATTCATTTCCTATTTAATTTAAGTGGCATATCTGTCTTCCCCTTTCTGGTATGTCTTTTGTCTGCTGTGCACCCATGCTGGCACGGCAAGAGGCTCCTGCAGTAGATCTTTTCAGGTAAGACTGATACAACCAAGGCTGAAGCAAAGTAAAAAAATTAGACTCCCTAATTTTTAATACAGGATTTTTCATAAATGTTCCTTTTCTCTCTATTTGCAGTTTGAGGCAATCACTTTAATAATTTATTTTAGACAGGCCATAGTGATTTATTTTGCATACTCATAACCAAATGCCCTTTGAAAATATGCCCTGTAATGTTTTGTACTGATGTGTGGTTTAAGATGCAGCAAAAGTTAAAAATATTTTTCTATTTGCAAGAGCAACTTTTAAAAAATTTTACTTTCTTGGAAGATAAAACATGCATTTAGGGGCCAATCTGGCCTTTGATGCGCAGAGAGAAGGTGGGGTGCTTGAGACTGCAAAATAAGGCCTATTAGTAGTGAGAACACATATTTTTTACATGAAAAAGTCCTTTATTTATTTCAGTGTAAAAAATATGATTCTGAAGCTATTATTTCCTGTCCGTCCCAGGTTTGTCATTCCTCATTAAAGCAATTAGTTTTACAGCTCATAGTTTCTGGAAACAAGACAATAAGAAGACATATACTTTGTACAAAGTATATATACAAAGTATATATAATTTATAAAAACTATTAAAGCAAATGTATGTTGAATAAGCTCTGCCCCGAAGAGGCCGTACATCTGGAGGGGTAGGAGCTTGTATCAGAGACAACCTTCTCAGCTGAATCCCTTTCAGCCCTGGAATTTTCTTACCCAGTTTGTTAACCTCTAGGGCAGGGTGCAGAGCCCATGTGCTCATTCAGGGCCAGATCCTGCCACTCCTATTTATTTTGAGTCATAGCATACTCCAAAAGCAGTTAGATCAACTCCAATGGGACCATATGGTTCTACTCAATGCAAGAAATGGTGGCAGAATCAGAGCCCATGGCTTTTCCAAAAAAAATGCATTCGATTTAACAGGTAAGGACTTTGTTTTGGGAACAATAATCTTCTCATAACTTTGTCCTTGTTATTGCTATGATAATAGATTTTAATATTCTCCATTCCATTGGCAAGATGACTTTTTTTTTGAGCCAGGACGCAAATACTGTGGACATAAATTATCATGAACTAAATTATAAGATAAACAGAATCTTTGATGTGCTAAAAGAGAGAGGTAATATTCAAATCATTCAAGACTGAAAACTTTTGCTGTCAGGTTTAATACACACTACCAAGTACAGCCTTATCTATATCAGTGTGTCCACCTACCACTGCCCTACTGCAAGTTTCTAGTTTCTACAGGACCATGCCCCAAATCAAGAAAAAACTTGCTGAAGACTGGAGAGCAGCGTAATGTAAACCCATCATCAAACAGTACCACCATTTATTGAGGGCAGAATTCAAGTACAGGAATAGTTAACATAAACCACACTTCTCAAATGTGCCAGCTAAATCTCTGTGGCAGAACACATTAATTATAGCAGTCAGTTTACCTTTATCCTTCACAACATTTCTGATTAAAATTTCACACATTACAATGATATGTGTCTTTTCTACAAGCTATGAAATTCAGTCAACGTCAATAAGTTCTTATTTTATTATTGAAAGGGTTGATATATGTATAAAAAGAAAAATAAACTTTTGATCTCTGACAGTGTAATCAAAAACTTAGCTTCTGTTTCAGATATAGTCATGCTACCTGCATGTATTATGTGCCTATGCAAAGCAGCCATTAGAAGTGCTGAACAAAAAGGAATAAAAAAAAATCCTAACTTTGCTGCCAATAGAGGCTATGTGGTTTCAAATTTTATATTTGCTAAGCTTAATTAAGCCATAGATTATGTTTTGAAAGGTATGTTCAATTAACTAAATCCCTCATGAGGAATTATATACAGAAAGAGATAATCACAACATTTATCTGGTTTATAAATGTATATACTTACGTTAAAAATGTTCTGGATTTTTATTCCAGAGAGATATAAAGATTGATAGAAAAATAATGTAAACCAATAATTGCAAATACTTACACATTAATGTGTATAAAATTTTCCAATTATATTCATTATTAAGTGTATAAAACTATTTTATTGGTAGATAATTACTGATGAAAATCTCTTATTTAAAATTTTATTTGCATCTTATTCAGGAATGCATATTTTAAATAAGGTTGAAAGTTTACAACATGAAAATCCAGTGAGGCACGTAAAGTATCTAAATCACCCTGAAGAAATGTCCCCCTGTGGAAAGGGAATGTGCAGAGAGTGTGCCCAGTGTAAACCTTTATAATTAAAGCATAAGCAGGGTTTGAATTTTGTTTGTGTGTGTTCTCAAACCCAGCCAGATAAACCTAAAAATACATTAAGTCACTTTAAAGGCAAATGCATGCTGTAGTATACTGGTGATCTCCTGTATCATTAGGGCCTTAGGGAGTGGCAAGAAGATGTGCCAGGGAAGGGTTAGGTCGGGTATTAGGAAAAGATTTTTTACTCAGAGGGTGATGGAGCACTAGAACAGCTCCCCAGGGAAGCAGTCGCAGCACCAAGCCTGACAATACTCAAGAAGAATTTGTACAATGCCCCCAGACACACGGTGTGAATGTTGGGGTTGTCCTGGGCAGGGATGGGAGCTGGACTCGATGATCCTTGTGGGTCCCTTCCAACTCAGGGCATTTTATGTGTCTGTGATATAATACAAATGAGCATGTAATTCCATGTACAATAAGGGAAGTGAAAATAGAAAGTCTGACAAGGGACCAAAATTGTGTGCTGTCAAGAAATGTGTCTGGATTTTGCCTACACATATATATTTTTTTAATATCCTTACTTCCAAAGTGAAACTTATTTGGTAGAGCAGGACTGCCCTTCCCAAACAACGCATTGACTATTTTGATTTCACTGAGAATAGTTTTGACTGCGAACATTTTCTTTTACTTAGAACATTGTTTGTTGATGTAAATGGGACCTAATAGCCAAGGCAGGCTCTTGGCTTGACAACAGGACACTGGCTTGGTGGCTGGAACGATATAACAAAATGTTACAGAAGTAGTCTAGTAGAAAGAAATTCCTCCTCTGCCAATGACACTCTCCCAGGACTGACTGCAAGTGCCTGTGTCAGGCATGACCCTCCCTTGTTGGTTGTCTGGAGAGCAGTGGTAAACATTGCACTTGGACTGTGCTCCTCTCTGGAGAGAATGTCTAAAGAGTTGATAGCTCTTCTGACACAGTATTCAGGACATGGCACAGGCACTGCTGAAGGGGAAGATGGTACCTTCCATCCAAAGTCTAATAATGCAATGACTGAGGAACCTTCCCATACATAGAAGTTTTAGGTTTTACAGCTTTATTGGAATGAGAGTGTCTAAGACCACAGATAGACATATTTCAGTATGAATGTCTAAATTACTGCATTATGCACAAGGATAAATCTGGACATCTGTCTGGCTTAGTGCTGTACCTGGGCCACTGTATGACGCAAAATTTACAAGAGTTACAAGGCAGCACAAGTAATACAGAAGAAGCTCAAGCTCCTAACAATTGTGAAAAGGCAGCTTAGGGATGTGAAAGGATCATGTTCTTCTCAGGGACTGATGGTTACATTTTCCATTGACTTTCATTTTCTGCAATGTGAGGAAATAAAGGCTGAACCTTTGAGAGAATAGCTGGAGAATGCCCTAATCCAGTAATTACCAATACACCGACTCCATTTCGGTCTCATGGGCAGCTGGAGTGTTATTCCAGCTGATGAATAAGCAAGGTAACTCTTAGTCTTGCTGAAAGGTAAATGTTATTGTCCTCTGTTCTCTTGTTGTTTGAACTCACTGATTGCTTCCAAGAAAATGCACAGGTTTGTGAAAGCGCTTTAAGACTTTTTTCACTTATAATGAGATGAAGGAGGCCAATGGAATGAACTTTCTTGTTCAAAGGATTCTTAACATAAAAAACTTTAGATAGAGCTCTTCATTCTAACATGTCCGAAGTAAATACCCAAACGGCCTCCCTTCTACTACATTCACAGTCTGTATTATCCTCTTTCCATAAAGCACTAATTTTCTAAATGCTTATGAGTTTCATATTAGAAATGTCATGCTGAAAATTAATAAAGAGTTTATCTATAGGGCAATCTCTGTTTTCCCATCTAACAAGCTCAACCAGCTGAAAGGACTGCTTTCAAGCTCTAGTAGGTTAATCGATGAATGTTAAAACCTGTGTTTATGTGAACCTATGAATAACAGTACTAGAGAGAAAGACTTAATGCAACTTGGCCCTGTCAGCCCACAAACTCAAGATTAGCAGCTCTTTATGGTCCCTTCACAACAGAAAAGTATTTCCTGATAGGTAAATGAAGTCGTAGCATCACGACTCTGCTGAGTGAATGTTGTCTTAATGTGTAAGATCGAGCTCTGTGAAGAGATCAAAATTACATGCAAAAAGGTCAGCATTTTATTACAATACTTCTTCCACAATAAATGTCTTTGTATGTTCCTGATGCTGGCCTGTAAATCTTGCATAACTTGGAGACAGGTTGAACTAATTTGAAAGAGGAATATAAAATTTTCTTTCCTGGTAAGTACTACTCTTCCCATATCACTTGAGTGCATTACATAACCCATTGCAAAAATGGTTATAAGTATTAAATGGTATTCTGTACAATGTGACACCATTCAAGACTTATTTATACTTGGCAACAAGCTATACATTTTCAAATTATTATACAAATTATATTGATTAGTTTTTTAAAAAAATATTCATAGTCTTTATCAATGTATAAAGCTCTGAGTGAGCACTTGGAGTTCCAAGTGTTCTGGGGGCTCTCCTTCTTGCCTCCCTCCGGGGAGGATCCCCTTCCTGAGACACCCAGCCTTTCCGGGGCCTCTGTCATGTACCAGAGAACCAAAGCAAAACTCAAAACTGGACCAGCTACATTCCTATTTCAAATACTATTTATAATTATCTTGTCTCAGAATGCCTGTGTTTGTTTTTGCGAGTAGAAAAGATGATCATGAAATAGAGGTGTGAAAATCTACATAGCAGCTAATTAGTTTTAGTAAGACTATTGCAGAATATAATGGATTTTCAGCTTTCTCTATTCTTTATCCTCTGACTTAAGCCAATCTTTTAACCCTGCTGGTGGAACAAGTTATTGTTCATAATTTCACAACATAGACTGCATGCTTAAGCCCGTCAATTAATTGAATTTATATGAAAATGTTTATGCAATATCAATTGGATTGAGTTATATTGTGGCCAGTATCCAATTAAATTAAGTAGTGGCTTTTCAGTTTCATTGTTTTGTGACAAACACTGTATATGTTGCTGTACATTTCCCCCACTTTGTACAAAAGAGGAAAACATGCCGTATGCTCCAGATAGTTTATAATCAACTTACAAGGCTAGATTGATTTGGTTTAATGTGGGTGATGCTGGAAGGGAACATGGAAGTAATATTCATCACCCTGTCCACTGAGTTAAGCCAGAGAGTAGAGGAACAGTCCCTGAAATCTCCATCCCACTGAAAAAGGACTCCTACTACAGCTCATTGGCTACAGCTGCAGCAATGTCCCTTTTCTTATTTATGCTAATCAGTGGATCTATGTGAAACTTCTCCCCTAGGGCCTTCTTGTGCCACTTTTATCTTCTGCCTCCCAGCACAGGGTTGTTCTGACAATGGTACCTAAAGCATTCTTGCAGCAACTAAGGAAAGTCTTATTCTAATATGTGAAAGCCCTGTGCTGGAAGGGTTTTTTTTTTCAGAATTAATATGCAGGTGTTCTGGCATTGGATGCCAGATCGAATGATGGCTTAGTGAACAACTTTCTAATTTGAAAGTGTTTTTCTCTGGAAGATAGAACTGTCTAACACAGTTGTGTGTTCTGCAAAAGTTTTTTACCCTCCATTTGAACATGAAATATTGTACATCCTATACTTCTTATTCAGTCAGTAAAAAAATCAGGATCTACCCTTCTTAACTCTTGGTCGAAGCTCTTACTTTTACGGGGAAGAGATCTATTGCAATCTGTTATGCTGATTAAATTCACTGTCAAGGCTACTAAAAGGCACAATTGTTTATTTGTTTGTTCTTTTAGTGTAAACATTGACTGGGTTGTTAGCTCTGTTTCTTATTAAGGTTTCCCAGCAAGTCCCTTTCTAAAACTCTGCTTCACAAGTGTTTGCCAAATTTGAACCATCTGAGGTGCATTTTGCTATGACAACATCTCAGAAGATTCAGATGTTCCAATAATATGGCTAGTTAAAAAAAAAAAAAAAAAGAAAGAAGAAAAATGCTGGTAAAATCTGGACGATTCCTTTCCTAGTAGATCCATTTGCTGTGGATTTTAGAAAAGCAGCTTCAAATTTAGCAAGAAGCAGCCTTTCCTATCCCCATAAAAGTCATGCCATGCTACAAGCTTTGCAGAGTTTCAGCTGCACATGATGTGAGTTCTTCCATTTTAACTGCTAAAAGTCCTGGAGGGTCCTGTCACATCGTGCTCACTTGCTTAACGTGACCCGATCCTACCCGTGTGGTCTGTGCAGCCTGCTGCAGCCCAGGGCTGTCGAAGTAGAGCGGGATCCTCCCTGGGAAGGCAGTTCCCAGTGTGGGGAGCTGGGCTGGGGGCACAGGGACTGACAGCAATGAGCCTGTCAACGCTGTGTTCACACACCATGTCGTGCATTACTGAGTAGCACCCGGGCTGCGTGGAGGAAGTTATCTAATTAAAATTCAAAGGTAACAAAACCAAGCCAGAGAAGGAAACAAAGTATAAGACTGGGACAAAGAAATCTGATGAAACTGGGAGTGTCTGGGCAAGGAAATTATGTTCGCTGTTGGTGATTTAGATTTAATTAGCTGATTTCCCCCCCCCCCCCCCCCCCCCCCCATTCCAATTCCCAGCACCTCCTGTCAGTTATAAAAACAAGTCCATTTGGTTCATTAAAAATGTGTGTTTCTGTACATTTGAAGCATTTGGGAATTCTTATAATAAAAGAGCATGGAGAATTTTGAATTTTTAATAATGGGGTCCCTTCTAACATGTACAGTGATGGACTGAAATAGTTCTAAAGTTGAAATTAAATAAGGAGGCGGGGGTTCTAATTTTTATCTTAGTTACCACTGTACTTCTGGTTGGAGATTACTTCACTTGAGAAATCTCAGTTACTACAGCGCTTCAGAAGTTTTGAATTTTATTTACCAATTTAATGCAAGGCATGAATCCTTTTTATCTCTGCAAAGAGTTTCTGTTTCTTCTATCAACACAGAATTCCCTGCCTTTGGGTAATATGAAAAACAGCTTTTAATTTTCCATGGTTAACTCTGCAAAACTCCTGGGTTTTACTTCTCAAACAGAAAGAAAGCAAATGCCTTAAAATGTCACATATTTTAGTCAGTGAAAAATCATGCTACAGAATGATTCAGATTCACTAACTTCAGCCTGATTTAACAGGGCTTGAATAACATGAATTTCACTTCAACTTAATTAAACAGAGGCATAAGCATTTCAGGAATGATTTCGATGCAGTCTGCATACGAAGCCTCATTGTAATCTTACACACAAATGAACATGCAAAATGTCACTTGAAAGGTAGAGATTTAGATAGCTAACTTGTAGAGGCAATTATCCATTTGTGTACATCAATGTGGTGTTTAAGAATACAAAATATTTGTGTATATACGCTGGAAACCCGTAGGGAGAAAAGGGCTCTTCAAAGTAATTTTCAAGCCTCTATTTAAAACACAGAAAAATGAATTTAAAACTCACAAATATGAATTGCTGATAGCAGAAAATTGTCACTTTCTGTTTTTATTGGATAAATAGGGGAATAGGAATCTGAAAATCAAAGGGCAATGTTGTGTATATGTATACAAGATTTTTAAACATATTTATACACTATGAAATTGAAAGGAAAAATGGTGACAGATAATACACAGAATTTCATTGTAAAGAAGTTCTCGTCATGTGATTTTCTCAGCTCATGATAGCTCTTTGGATTCACAGCTAGCAGAGATAAAAGCGGAAAAACATTTCCATTAGACAGCATGCAATGGAGCTATTTTTGCAAGCACAATCCCCTCAGACACACTTTCAGCCCCACCTGGGGAAAATGTGACATGTTAGGGCTGGGCCAGTGACAAACTCAGTTATGCTAAAGACTCTTGAAAATTACGCTGACTTTTCCTACGTGCTACCATGTAGCAGGGCCTCTGTTACCTGGACCAGAAATATTTCATTTCACTAGACCCCAATGTTGTAAGACAGCCCTGTCATTTTAATTTGTCACTCTTTGTGTACTGCATTGTGCAGGAGTCTTGTCTCCCCAACCAAGTGCCATAGGCTTCTGCTCAGAAGAGAAACCTGTCACAGGTTTCACAGGTTGTGGTGTAAACACCACAAACCAGAAAAGTTTATGGCTTAAATCACCACCCAGGGGTCCATTCCCACTGGCTTAGCAGGTAGTATAATCACTCAGAGCTGAACTGGAAAGATCAGTAATTTCAGCTGTGAAAGGTAGACACACATCTCCCGCTATTCCCTCCCTCTGCTGCAGTCCCTGTGTAGCAGTGTATTACTCTCAGGAGGGAACAGGAGGGGACAAGGGATGAAATAAAGAATCGGTGGTAGGAAGAGAAGTTGTGATTGACATGAGACCATAACCTGCAAACAGCTCTGGAAACCTGTAGTAGAGTTGACAGCAAAAAAAAATCTGGGGGAAAAAAAACAAGACTAGGAATGATCAAACATCACTGAAGCAACCCAATGATCCTGGATCACTGGTGCCAGCAGTTCCGAGCCTTTCTCCAAAGAAGGCACTGGTTGCACAAACCAAACAAGACCACTGGTCTGTCAGGTTTTTTTGCATCACTCTTAACAGTGTGACGAATCTTCACGGCAAAGTATGAGAGAGTCAAAGGGACTGAAGTCAGCAAGGCTTCACAGCTTGTTTACTTCTTAAGTGCAAAGATGGCACAGCACAGTTCTGCCTTCCCCTTTGGTCCACCTCACTGAAGCAATTAATCAAAATAAATGAGGCAGCAAGCATCTGATAACTAGCTGACTTCAGACCACAACACCTTAACTATCTTCAGGAATTTCATTTACCACAGTGTGCAGAATACACTGCAGCCTGTACTCCAATAGCTTTGCTCCTGAACAGTATTTTGAAGATTTTTTTAAAGTATTTTTTTGTGTTGTTAGTAACCTACTGACTAGAATAAGATAACAGCTGATCTTCGGGTTTTTTGTTTGTGATTTGTGGAATCTCTAGTTGTTTATGCAGCTGTAAAGAAACCAACCGTAGTGCTACCAATTATGAACTGTGCCAAGCCTTCCTTTAAACTGTAGTGATAGGAGAGGAGGCAGTAAAGCGAGAGTCAGCCCTCCTGTAAGCAGATGTAAATTAAAGAATCAGAGAGAAAACACCTAAAACTTAAGGAATAGTAAGACTTTTATGGTAAAAATTGGGAATTTACTGTAAACCATGAGAGACCCAACATCTTGTATCAGGGATGAGAAGCCAGGCATATTCCAGATACAACAAAGCAGTTTATTAAAGGCAATAGATAACACAATTATGGAAAGACAAAACTTAGAGGAAAAAATATTCTGTTTAGTAGATACATCAAGAAATAGTGAGAGGGTTTTCTGTAAATAATGCAGAAAGGCTATGTTGGTTAGGCATGATCGTGTCATTCTGGGGCTATTGGTTTTGATTTGACTAAAACACTTAATTGATAAAGTGTGTAGGTGGAGTTGCTTCCTGCCTGTAATTCAATCACCTTTTCTATAATTACGTGGTGTCCTCAGAGCAATGTAAGCAGAGTATACTACAGAGTGTCCACACCTACAACATCTTCAGCAGTCAGATAGATGATCTTGCTCTTCCTTATTCCCAGGTGGCTATGTTGGAAGTCGATCCTGAGGCTGCGGGGTGGGGGTGGGGGGTGGGGGTGGGGGCGGGGAGGAGGGTACAGGCGAGAGGAGAAAAGAAGGAAAAAAAAAATAGATATCAAATAGATATCAAATAAAGTAGAGTCTTTGTTTCTTCTCCAAAAGTGATCCCTGGATTTTTGCTATAAGCTTTATCATCCAGAAGAGGTTTCAAATCCCTAGTGCAGCTAATAAGACCTACCTGCTAATATGACTTAAAAATAATTAAAGAGCACTTGTATGCAAGGTTTAAGTGCCTGATAGAAGAATGACTCAACAGTGTCCTTATGCAGATTCCTAGGATCGCTATCCTTTTACAGAAAATTATAATGGAAAAGTTCCTGAGATTGTCTGAGTGTTCAGGAGTTTTTAACATCAATTCAAAGAGGTAATTTGGCAAATTTTGCTAGGAGGTTGTTCTATGCATAAGGAATGGCATGAAAATAAAGTCAATAACAGGCAAGACACAACTCTGGAAAGAGCATGAGTAGATGGGGAATCAAGCTGCAGCTCCTATTGTGCAAATGGGGGAACAGAAGCCAATACTTTTAGTGATTTCATCGAGGTGACAAACTGAATTACTGACAGGATAAAGACTTGTAGCTGAGATGTTACGAGCTGGAATGATCCACACAGAAAAGGGGACTTTACCATGAAATGCCATTTCATTTCAATAAGATTTGGCTAAAAAATTACCCCCTAATGGCTTTGAAAATGTCCTCCAGTGCTCGAAGAATCAGACCACGCCTTCCTCTGATTTAGTTTGCTTTTTGATTCCGAGAGCAAGATCTAAAAGAAATAACCCACCTTCTCCTTCTGAAAACACTTGCTGATGTGTGCTTTTCTCCCAAGTGGCCGTGGCTGGAGGTGTGTTGTGCTCCCAGCCCCTGGCACTCAGCAGCACCCTGGGCAGGGCTGGCTGGATCAGACACATCCTTTCCAGGGCAGGTCCCGTCAGACCCTGCTTAGAAATATTCCTACCAGAGGTATAATAACTGCTGAACTGGAAAGAAAGCAAAAGAAATGCCCCGTTTTCAGTTCAGTTCCACCTAACCAATGCCCATTTGAAACACAGACTAAGAGTTGTACTGTGCCCTGAGAGCTATCGAGGCTTGAGCACCTTGTGAGTTTCCATCCTTGTTTGCCTCTCCTACACTTCATGCTTAATAATTATTCTAATATGTATGTTACTTTTTTTTCAGCTGCGTACTATATTGTATAAATATAATATGATGTTAAAATACTAGACGCTTAACTCTTTGTTTGTACACCTATGAAACACTCTGTAACAGGATTAGGCTGGATCCCTGAAGAGTCATTAATTTGCATTATATTGAACTATTTATTATTGTGGCATATGTAATGGATAATATTTGTTTACATTTTTAATTACTCACATTTTCAGCCAAGAAAATCTCCAAGGATAGTATCTTATTTACAAGTGTCTAGGCAAAAGACAACATAATGTAATCACACATTACCAACAATTCCATGACAACCTGCAATGGTTCAAATATGAATTTCAGGTAAAGACTTAATTACGGTAAACTATAAAAAAATACAAATGGTACTGTGTATCAGTGTATAAAAAAATCTGTGAAAATGAAATGAAGGAAACTTTTCTGTGGCTGCTGTGGATTTCAAGCTTGTTCCACAGCCTAGAGAAATCAAGAGAAAAAAATCCCATTTTAATCAATAGCCTCTAAGTTGATACCACAAATAATGTAGCAAATGACAATTTGTACTTTTCAGAATTTCCCAATTGAGTCTTATGATTAGGATGGAGAAACCTTTTTTTCCTCACAGAAAGTGAATAAATAAATAAAATTGACTTAAATTTAAAGTACTTTGAAAGCTTCACTTTTGCAAGGTTTCTGCAACAGAAGAGCTTGCAGTGGACTCAGCTTGGATGATAACATCTTCCCGTCAGAATCAACAAGGAATGAGCTACATTAGCCCACAGAGTTAGCTAAACAATTATGCGTTTTTGGCAAATTTCTCAGAAATAGTTTCACAGAGCTTAATATTAGATATAGAATTGATCTGGCAGTTATCAATAACCCATTTTCTCAATTTTTGTTCATTGTAATTCCAATGTATCTAACTTCTATAGTCTTTAAACAGACTTTTGGTAATAATATGCAGGAAAAAATAACTTTGTGGTATTATATAGAAAATAATTTGTAGTTTTCAAGGCAAACCATCAATGATGGAGCAGAGATTTATCCTAAAACAAATAAGAATATACATATTTTTCTAGAAGGATCATGATGAATTAAGTTTTGGAAAACATGCTGAAAATTAACTGAGCAACACAGAGACTTCTGTGACCTCTGTCAAATCTCACAATCCTTTATTTGCAAGAACAGACTTCTTGCACTTGCTTACCTTCAGTTCTCCCTTTCTTACTTACTTCATTCCTTCCCGTTAGATCTTCCTGGATTTTATGGAATATTTGACCACATCATTGCTATTATTCTGCCTGAGGGCTGTTACCAGCCAAATGAGCATGTACACCTCTACGCCCTGAGAGCAAACAGCGTGACCTGGATCCACACTGCACTGCAGAGTAGCAGGGACTGGTGGAAGATGAAGTCTGAGGGTCCTAAATGCCGGACATGACTAAGGCAAAAACAAAGTAAATGATTGTACAAAAGAAATAATTTTCAAAACAATTCTAAGAACCTTGTAAAAGTAAATTCTCCTTGGAAAGTATTTTCATTTCACTCTGTTGCTTTTCTCAACATAAAATAAAAATACAAATCCTCCATCTGGGAGGACAGATAAATTAGCCACTTTTCTTTTTAGGTAGGTAATTTTTTTTCTTCCTTTGGCATATTGCACCCTAATATTAATTTAGATGACCAGAACTAGTTATTTAGGATTTTTATAATGTTTTCTTTGATCTATACATAGAGAAATGGACCTAGGCAATTAAAATATCTTTGCAGGAAATGCTCTCTTTAGGTGATTGTGGTTATTGAAAGAAAACAGCCCAGTAGAACAGAACACGAAGATTTCCTATCTCAGTTTGAATAAAAAGAACCACGTACTAAGTTCAGATCATAGTTGCTGCAGCAGAAGGCATCTGCCATGCTACTTTATATCTTTGAAATCATACTCAAGTCTAAAAAAGAGCATGTAATTCCATATTAATTAATTGTAACAGAGTTTAGATTGCCCACTGAGAGGACTATAAAGCTTTTAATTGTTTTATTTTAGAAGTCTCTGAGTCCCCAGCCAGCGGTAACCATTTGATGTGTATCATGTCAGATGTAATGCTTCAAAATTAGTTTGATTAAAAATATATAAAGTTAATGAATTGTCAAAAAAAGTGTTCTTTAGAAAGCACAGATTTTAAAAATGTCTTTTTTAATCTTTGTAATACAACTTTCTCTGGTATTTCTGTCATTTGGTAATGTTCCAGACACATTCATGGTGATCATCTTTGATCATATAAATTCAAGAGATTCCAAGGCTTTTTCTATTTGCATAAAAAACAAAGAAAGCATTGTTAGAAATTCCCAAATATGCATTTTGAATCCAGTTTCACCTAAATGCTATACAAAGACTCAGTGTCTCGATGCTAATTTATTGAAAATGCCTTGGCCTTTAGGAATTTCCCACTGGCCCTTAGTAGAGCTGAACTCAAAGTGGCAACGGCAAAAAACAGCCATCTAAATTGTCTTCTGGCTGACATCTAAACCCTAATGCTCAAATTATGAGTGCCCTGAAACAAAATACTGTAGAAAGAAAAACAAAACATAAAAAATGCTCTAGGTACCAAGATTTTACTTGAAAGAGATGGAGGTGAAAACAAGTTTTATTGTTTTTTTTTTAGTGAAACGTAATGTGCTAAACACTTAGCACAAAGAAAGATGTAAAAGATTTGATGTTTAATGCATAGCTCTGAAGTCAATGTTTTATATCTATAATTTCTGCATGTCCATATCCATATTTAGATTTAAACATATGGTATGTAAATAACATATGTAAGCCGGATCGTTGAGTGAGATGATTTTTTTTCCTGTTGAACGTACGTGTTTATTTTATGAGCAGAGACGTGAAAAGTTCATTCATGTCAAAATGTGTTGCTAAGTATAAACATGCTGCTTCACTTTAGGCAGAATCAGGAAAGACCCTGGGTATTTAATCTGTGAATTGACTCTATGCTGATGTTGCCCAGGTTTTGTATTACTAAACTATGGCTCACAACAACAACAAAAATTTAACCTTTAAATAGAGGCACCAAAATAATTTAAAACAGATTGGAAGGTTTAAAGGGCTCCAAGAATAAGCAGCTCATATTTCAGTTCCTCCCCTCTAGGGCCTACCTATTTGGTGTTCAGAGTTCATCTCATATTGCAGCTGCTTATGTTCACATTTTCTGCAGTGCGTGGATGAAATGTCCAAGGAAAAGAAAAAACAAAACAAAGTAAAATATACAACATTAAAAATATCTTCCCTAAAACAATGGTTCGGTTGTTATTGGGCAGGGAATAGGACAAATCACCCAGAGGCTTTTAAGTAAGAACAGGGAAAAGAAAAAAACAAAGAACGGGGAGAAAGTGCAAAGATTTTAAAGGGACTTTCAGTTTTAGGGGATATTTTTTATTCAAAGACCTTTCAGGTTATGGAGCCCATTATATTTTTTTGTTCTTTTATTAAAAATTTCTTTGTAATTCATTTGGACTTCGTTGCCACTAGGCACAGACGGATAGCAACAACAAACAATTGTACTCTGTATTTATCACTTTATTTTTCAGGGTATCTCTGATTATGGAAACAATACATTGTTTGCACCTTGCTTTGGTTACTATTTGTCAAGGATAGCCTTTATAAACAATATATTTTCCCATTTTAATAAAAGGCTAGAGCTGCACTAAGCACGTAGGATTGGATTTGAAAAAAAACCCATCAGACTGTTAGGCTAAGGTTACAGGTACTTTGTTTACACCATACCATCTTATGAGTTAGAAAGCCTTCGATCTATTACATTTTCTAGCCCTACGATTCAAATGTAACTGTCATAGACCTCTTTAATTAATGAACTAATTTCACTGCTTTCACCAGCATAACTTGCCATGTGGTCCTGCAACCAAAGCAATTGCTGTTGCAAGCAGCCCATTCCCACCAAACATTGTGTACTAAATATCCCGGCTCTGAGGACATTTTATTCCTTAAATATAATCTATTCCATTTTTCTTTAGTCTCTTCTTATGCATATGTAAAAGTATTATTATGAAAGACCCAATATCCTTTGATGACTGAGGAAAATCTGGTTCCTTTGAAGTCTATGTGAATTTTGCTTTCAGCTGCAGCAGTGGGCATTTCACCCCGGCTGCCTAAGTCTCCCTAAGTAGTTCTTATGGTCTGGATCCAAAAATAGGTTGAGTAGTGTGTTTGTCAGTAAATGGCAACTTCACTGGCTACTATAACTAGATCCAAACTTAAAACCTGAAAGGTGATAGCAGGTATGGTGGATACATTTTCATATGGTCTTTTCCTCCAGCCTGCCTACACCTCTCTGTATTTCCCTTCCATTGCATCTCCTCATACTGTTCTTCTCATAGTGGGGAGGAATTGATAGCATTTGGGGCAGCAATCTTTTTGACTCCTTTAAAGGCAAGCCTAGCCAGCTAGGACTGAGGTGCTCAGAACAAGTCCTGTGGTTTTGAGAGATGGTACTGAGTACTTACTTTCCTTTGCAACTCTGCTACTCATTTCATCAGAAATCTCTTCCTCCTGACTTGCATTAATAGAGTGGAACATATAGGCCAGGACAATTAATCTAATGTAGTAATATTTGAATTAATAATCAGATATCACTGGTTCTCTCAAAATGAAAATATTTCCATTATGACTAAATCTCTATTCGAGAAAAAGGCTAAAACATCATGAATTGTGTTTTGAACTATCACTCAAGGGAGAAACAAAGAAAACTTATACTTACGCAGCATATCAATGGAAAGGGAATACAAATTCCCATGAACCACAGTAATGCCAGGATTCTACCTTAGCTATGGGTCAGGTATCTCCACATAAAACCACCTTGCTTGTACATTCCCCTGAAACTTGTATGGAGGATGATCCTCTTTTATGTGGATAAGGAAGATAATGAATTTGTATGTGTTTTCTTAAAAAAACCCCAAACAAACGAGTATTACCAAAACTCAATTTCTCTTTGTTGCAGACTGACTTGTTACATGACTTAGTGGGCGTGTAAAATTGTTTGTAATGTCTTTTATTATTTATTTCCCAGTTCATGTCTATGCAACTGACTGCAAGTAGAATTTCTACCATACAAAAGTGATCTTTACATTTGACTTGAAATTCAGTACTGGTTTGGGAAGAGTATCATACCAATGTCAGCTAATATCATTTCACTTTCGCGGTATTTCTAGATGTCTGACTTAAAATTAAAACACTCATAAAAGCAACTGTGGAATTTAGCAATTGAGATACCACTAAACAAGTTTATTCCTGATCTGCAATATTATTAGAAAATTTGTGGAATTAGCACGTTACATATGGTATGTATTTGCCTTGATTTTCTTTATATTTATCTGAAAGTTTAATGAAAATGCAGATGCAACGGTTCCTTTATATGGGTTTACCTTCCATGAGTGCCGGTTTTCAGGCTAATTGATTATGTCAGAAGCTCTATAAATATCAATAGCATATGGAAAGGTTAAGCCAAGGTCTTCACGTAACTGGATTCATGCTCCTTTATTGATGGTACTACCATTAGCCAATCATAATGGAAGTGCTTTGAGTGTGAAATAGCGTAGAACGCTGGCTAATTTTCACCAGCACTGACTGGAGGACTCAGACTGAATGACTGACTTTTGAAAACTAATGAACAGATGTATTAGGTATAATGTGCAAACTTTTTAAAAAAACAGGGATAATGTGTGATAAAAGGTATATCATCATTATTTTGCCAATTGCATTTTAATATTATTTAGGATATTCTTGAATTTCCTCTGGAATAAACAACAGTAAACTGTGTTTGACAACTTACAAATAAGAGAAGGTACTCAGCATTATGCTACTCAGCTTTCACTGACAGACATACTTTCTTCCTTAGAAGACTATTAGGAGTCAGTTCTTCTAAAAGATAATTTCCCTGCGGTATCTTTTTTTGAGCATGTTAATAGCAATTTTCAGGATAGCTTTATTTTTCTCATTAGTTTTTCTCCTTTTTTACCTCTTTTTGGTAGCCCACAGAGGAGTGAATCCAAGCCCTAAGTGTCGTTCCCCTGGTAGCTCTGGGGAGGAAAGAGAAAAGGATATTTTTGAGCAGCGTGGCAATCTCTCTGTCACCACTCCCTGGCACATCCAGTAGCAGAGCAGGAGGCGGGGGAGGGGGTCTTGTCGCAGCTTCCCCAATTGCTACAAAGCAAAATCAATTTATTAAAACTTTGAGCTGTTTCTAACGTAAGTTTCACGTGCTGTGGGACAGTGGTTTGGCTGTTTGTACTAGAAATAATAAAAAAAAAAAGCTATTGTCTCAGTAGTCTTTGTATTTCCTTTGCACAGAGAAAATAGATAGGAGCCAATTACAATTCATTACACTGCATTTTGCTCTGATAATGAGTATAATTAGGTCTCAAAATGCATCTGTGCTTTGCCATATAAATTTATCTTAAATGTAGTATAAAGTAGCAGTTAGAAAATGCTGTCTTCTTTTGATCTAGAAAGATTACTAGGGAGAATTTAAGAGAAAACCAGGTATAATCAAGCTCATCTTTAACAACTGTTTCTAACTGTGTGAAGCTTCATATGAGAGTAAAATTCCCATGCCAGTGAAATCAACAGCAAAATTCCTATTGAGTATATCCCAGTTGATCAGACTGTTCCTTTAGGGTCAGACTCCTCCACTCTCACTTGCACAGTCCATATGATCTCACTCAAATCAGAGTGCAGGAAGATGTATTTCACTGAGACCCTTGATTCTTCAAAAACTACTGTATCATCCAACTGATACAGAGTTTACATCTATCTGAGAGAGACTGGTTTCTCCAACAGTCGAGAAGTCATGAGTGAGTTTATCCTAGATTTACTTACTTTTATTATTTGTTAAGCATTACTCACAACAGCCTTTGAACTTCGGCAGCTAACCACAAAAGTGGTGACCCTGGTTAGACTGTATGCATGAGAAGGATAAACTGCCACTAGCCGTGACACAGGCAGCCTGTCTGCCAAGCTGGGCTGCAAATGACCTGCATCATTCCACCTGTGCACAATTTTGGTCACACTAGTGAGTGGAAATAGTGACTGATGGACCAGTTCTGATAGTGTAAATACAGGAAAATTCTTGATCAAATATATGCCTACAAATACTTCCTTATTCATTCTGCCCAAATTTTCATTGACCCTTTCAGCTGAAAAGTGAAGAATTTACAGTGGACTCGTAGGAAAAAGGAGCATGTATGGGGAAATCTTTCAGCTTTTGACATGAACATAATATGATATGCCTGATGATTGTCATCCAGACCAGTTGAAAATGAAAGGTCAAATCCAACTCATTTTAGTCATGTAAAGAACCCTGCAAAGTCAGTTTGACTAATGTTCTTCAGGGAGAAATTTAGCTTTGAGCATTATCTGGAGAGAAAGAAAGTGTAAAGCCATTGCTTTCTTGGAATTGCAGTTAAGGACACTAAAAAAAGATTTACAAATGGCTTTGAATTCCTTCAGTTAAAAAAAGCACTACAGTTTGAAGTAACTGAAGAGTACATTAAGGCCCAGATTTTCCTGGGGTCCAGCTTTAGTCCCACTAGTGACACCATGTACTCTCAAGGTAAATGATACCATGTAGACTGGGGCTTCATCTACCTCCTAAATGGAAAAAAGTTGTTGGAAAGTATATTTAAGAAACCAGACTACACAGATTATGTCTAAAAATAGCGGCATTAATATAAAGCTGTTTTATTAAATGCACTTCTGTTTTCCTTTGAGAAATGTGAAGGTCATGAGAAAAGTCACTGCTTTTTCAGATTTTGAAAATAACACAAAAGTATTGCTATGACATGAACCCCATAATTTCTGAAAGCATCCCCGAATCCTCAAATAGATAATACAATACCTATGTTATTGTGAGAATGCCCCTGCTTATGGACTGGGCTTAAATAACCTTGTACTACCCCAACTAGGTTCACAATGTACCTATATTGCAAAGTACTGTTTTCTCTATCAATTAGTTGAAAAGGATTAGACACACTGATAGATAGTGCAATGCTAATGGGTCAGATCCTAAAGGTGTTATAATGTTTCCATGCTGTCATTGTGCAGGCATTGATTTCAACAGAGTGCTGAGGAAAACCCGTATATGAACATCAGTATGCAGCTCAATATTTTATGGGTTTTCTTGTCTTGGCTTTTAAATATATTCTTCCTCTGCTATTCTTTAGCCAGAAGAGCAAAAAGAGCTAGTTCCAGCCCTGACTTCAAAAAAAAGGCTGAGTGACAGTACAGAGGCTTGAGGAAATACAAGTTTATATGTGGGCTTTTTTATCATTTCTAATGGCAAAATCAAAATTAGCTCCCAATTAAAAGAGAAAAGCACAAGTACAATCTGAGAACAGCAGATAAAGGGTGGCATGAAGGGAAGATTATTAAGCAGCATAGTATAACAGGACCCCAGGTGCAGAAGGGCCTCATTATACTCACATTCTTGTGCTGCAACATACGGATGTACAGTAAACCAAAAAAAAAGTATTCCAAAGGACAGTTTTACACAGTGGCTACACTTGAGATGAGTACATGTGTTTTGAAGACAGACCATAACAACTTGGTTTTTACTTCCAAAATACAGTGGCACATTAATTGCTTGATCAGCCAAATGAAACTAAATGTAATTAAGACTAGTGTGGGGTTAATTTGGTCCATAATTATGTTATATAAAGTAAATGAAAATTGTTTCTTTCCTAAATTGCAATTCATTAAAATTACAGATATTAAAATAAGATACTATAAAATTACATGAAGCATGTACACATTAATAGCCATTAGTAATAGCTTGATATTTCTATCTAAGCAACAGTTTATTAGAAGGCCAAAAGGTTATATTTGACAACTCACATGAGTGATTTTTTTTCCTCATTCTTTCTGCTCCTCTAAGAAATTCAGTCCTACTACACACATAACATATGCCATGTCATATTTAAGTATGTTAGGCATATTTGGTTTTACTTTAACAATAATATTTACTATTCATTAAAATACTTAAGGTTGAATGAATTAACTACACCAGCCTCAGAGTTTCAAGAGAAAGCCAGTACTGCCTCTTCCAGCACAATAGAGTGCTTTGTTTTAGGCACAAGAAGTTCTTGGTAGCAAGAAAACGCAGACTTAGATCATCTTACCTTCAATTTAACCTATTTAAAGCTAAGTCCATTCTAAGTCCATTTAGTAGCTTTTTACAAGGACTTGGGTGTTTTGTAGAATTGGAGGTACTGGCTCTATATGCTGAAATCAATGGCAATGGTCATGGTGTGCAGGGTCTGACCTATACCTCTTATGAGACAAAATATCCCTAGGTATTTCTACAAAGACTTGCAAACTTCAGGGTATCACATTTTGACCACACTTATGAATTGATTTCCCACTGTTTCTTTTTCTGAAATTCTTCCTTTTGGGGACAGAAAATATCCAGCGACAACATCTTAATATCAGGCATAAAGAGTGATGAATTAGCATATTAGAAATCATAACACCAATATAATTTTTGAGGCGGTGATGAATGAGGGGCACTAGAAATATATGTGGTATTTTCAGTTCTTACATACATCAGATAACAAGCTACAGGCACTCATTTTTCATGCACCCAGGATTCTCACTGAAAGCAAAGGAAGAATAGAAAATGCAGGATGAGCATTGTTATTAGGGTCCTGCTTCTTCAACTCCAATATGACCAAATTTAGTGTCAGAGACATGAAACCTCTAGCTGCATTGCACAGCTGGGTATCATATTAACCACAAAGATTAGGATGTAATCCTGTGGTTTCTGAGCATCCTGGATTTCAGTACTCAGTACTTGCAGGCTCAGGATCTTGCTGTGTTCCTTTAAAAGCTGTGAGCAGATACATTTTATTCAAATATTCTGTAATTGTTTTCTTATTTACGTGAAACAGTACGACATCCTTTGTTAAAGAAAGAAACCACGACTATTGCAGTGTCTTGGTACACGCTTTTAAAATGTTTTTGTACACGCTACTCCTCAAGTTGCAAACTTTAAGTAAAATTTATTTTAAAAATAAACTCTGATGTTTGTAGTAATAGACTCTCAGGATGTTTAGTTGCTAGAATCATGTTATTGCCAGCAGCAGTAAATATATTTGTGTCTTAATCATTAATTCCAGTAATTGAGCATTTCATAAAAGTGGTTTATAAACTGATGATAAAAGATCAGCACCCTACAGTGTTGCTTATACCTGTGCAAAGCATTAATATGGTCTAATTTAATAAGCTGACCAATAATAACATTAGGTAGAATATCTTAATGATGATATCTTACTTTCAACAAACTAAGAGATCTGTTTTGCAATATTTAATTGAGCAAGTCTCCCAGTGGCTTCAGTGAAAGTTGTGCTTGATTAAGGACTACAGAATTTTTCTTTAATAATATTTTATCATTTATGCATGGAAATGTAGGGTGATAACAGTTATTAGCATTCCAGGTAAAGTAGCACAGGCAAATTATTCTGCTATTAAACAGTGAGTCACATTGTATTTAATACCCTCAAATAGCTATGTATATTTAGCAAGGAAATGACAACAGAAAAAAATGAATTTAGTTCAGATGTTGAGCTGCTATGTAAACCAATTATCCATCCTGAGGGAAACAGCTCTGTCTACAACTACTTAGGCTCTAGGGCCTATTACAAATCCTGGAGTGGGCTGTTGTTTCAATTCTCAAGGGAATCTGCCACGTCACACTGGAAATAGTTGACAATAATTAGAAAGCCTGCTTCTGCCAGGACTGCACACATTTTTGATACCTTTCTAAGTGTTATAGGAGATAATATATAAGGTTTTTAGAATTCCAGTCAGGCTAAGGTGAACCATGAAAAGGACAATTGCACAATAGCCCCAAACTGGACTGTGACTGGCTAATTATTGTGGCTTCATTATAAAACCTCTTTTTGCATAGGTCATCTGGGAAGTGTAATTAAAAATGCATTATTGGTGTATATTTTTATTGAAGCAGTTAAATTAAAAAGTAAAAAAAATAATTATTTGATGAGCAAATAATAATGTTGGTCAACAGAGTTTATCTAAAAAAGAGAGAACGTTTTAGTGGTTCATTAGCAGTAAATGTGTTAACTCGAATGCTGTTTGAAAAATGAGCCATAGAACAGCTTTTAAATACTCAGATTAAAGGATTTATAATGTCAAGTTTAACACAGAAATTATAGATAGTATTACATTGCCATGAGTAATAGCACCTTTAATCTGACCATGTAAAATGATTTACTACACACAGTGTGCTTTTCACAATTAGGCAGCTATATATCTATCTAATATCAAACATCTATACCAGCCATATAGAGGGATCTTAATACACACATGCATATCTAGTTGGACACGCACACATACACGCAGGAATATTCCTATTCTGTAAAACTGCTGCAGAAAAGCCTTTTACTAATTCCTACCTTAGCCATGCAGATCTTAGGAGGGCCTTTTTAGCAGCTGTTTAGGTCTTCCTGCCATGGAGCCATAGAGTTACCCTGGAAGCACAAGATGTGAGAGGATGCCCCTGGGAAAGTGGCTGGATCACCATACTCACAGCTTACGTTTGCCTGGATAGCATTGTGTAGAAGCCTGGCAAAGAATTTCTGTGCTTACACAAACCACCTGTACAACATAGGAATTGTAAAGCCAACTCTTTCCAGAAGTGCTTGGTTGACAGAACACACACTTGACAGTTAATTCTCACGGGATGAGATACATCCTGAGCGTACCTCATTGGCTGTGCTGCTCAGACACTCCAATGGATGTATGCTGTAGGATGAATGCTTTTACACTGGACTCAGTTTGTAGGTTTTGAAATTATCAGCAGATGTATGAAAGATATATTGGAGACTCTCAATGGCATGTTCAGTCTTTCTTGTACAGAAACTATTTGGTGTTCCTTGTAATTGCTCACCACAACCGCACACACAGCTCAGAGTATGGATGTGCCAGGGGCCTACATACAAGCACAAGGACATTTTCAGTCTTCTTCTAATAATTATTCTGAACTTTTCCCTTTGCCTTTTGGTTGTCAACAGTACTGTGCTGGCATTGCCAAAAGAATCACAATCCTCTCTCTCCTGAGACGAGAACCTCTCCTCCTGTAAATATTCTAAAGGTTATTTTCCTCCAAGTTTTACCCTTCATTTCATCTGTTGTTTTATAGTTGAGTCACTCATAAGACTTTTCTGTGACACTTTATACATAGATTTAAGCCTGATTAATTCTCATCACCTGTAAAGTTTGCTAACTCACTACTTAATATTTGCCAGAAAATTTAGGAATATTTTGAACAGCCAAATTCCAGCAAGAAATCTGCAGAGGATTCTGCCAGTAATCATCCTTCTCTGTGAAAACTGACCACTTACTGTTCCCCTTTGTTTTTCTTCTTTTCACCAGTTACTAATCCTGAAGAATACCTTACCTTTAGCCCATGACTAATCTTCAAGTTTTTGTTTCTCTGAGAGTCTTTGGTGAGGGATTTTGTTGAAAGTCCGATGAAAATCCAGTAACACTGTATCAACTGAGTACGTTATCCATACACGCATTTATGTGATCTAACAACTAGGGGCATGACTGCTGTAAATAATTAATTTTGACCCTCTTCCCTTACAGGTACTGAAATTTTGTTATAGTCTTAATTTATTTATCTGATGTAGAAATAAACTTCCAGGTCTGAAGTTACTAGCATCATTTGCAAGGATTTTAATGCAGATCAGTGTCACATTAGTCACATTTTGTTTCTCTGCCTCTGTGACTACTTTAAACCAAAGCACCATTACTGTTTGATTTCACTATCTCATGCTGGCAATTTCTTTTTGTCCTGTTTGCTAAAATGTCTTAACATTTTGCCTTTTGTCCTGACACCATAATTTGCCACTATTCCCCGGTTCCTTTCCTCTCCAGAGTGGCACTGGTGTAAGCCTTCTGATGTGTTTTTAAAGAGTAAAAATCCAAATAAAGTTGGGAGGATTTTTAATGGATTTGTCTTTGAATTCTCTTTTTACATTATCTTTGCCCTTTTTCTCTCCCTCCTTCAAGTAAAATTCCAGATTTTTTACAGTACCCACTTTCCTTTGGCCTAGTAAAACTTTGAGAACTTATGGGTTACTGTAATTTTGGGGATGAATTTAGTGTTTCAGGTGAAGGTCGGTTATTACTGATCACAGACACAGACTTAAGCAGGCCAAGTTTCTTACTGAAAACATCCCTCCTTTTGATCGTGTTAATTTCTTATTTTCAGGTGTATTTTATCTCACTGTAAATATTGTCACATTTTCAGAACAGAAAATTTACATGCAAATAAAACATCTACAAAAAAAGGCCGTTCTCTGCTCAGCGCTGCAAAAATGAATGTATTATGCAGTGACCTGCAAAACAGCAAGGCCTGATCCCCCTCTCAGTGAAGCAGAGGGAGTTTGCTGCTGTCTCTCCTCCTCACAACAGGACCCTGTTACAGCTGAAGCATTCTCATCAATAAATAAGAAGTGACCCTTTTGTTACTGCATTTGATTTGAAGACTTTTTCAACAGTAACGAAGTATGCCTAATGGTTATATCCTTTCTAAAAATAATCTCTTCCAGACATTTCTTCCCCTCTCTCTCAGTCTACGTTACATATGTATGTATGCATGGATGTATGACTGTATTGAAACCAAAGATAAGTTTTTGCCCTTTTTTTATAATTTTTATTCCTAACGCAAGAGCAGATCTTGTGCCCCAATTTGAAAAAATACCTAAACCTAAATATGAATTAAACACACATAAAGTTCTGTTACTGGTCAGACCAAAACCCTAAGGGCTGCATTCTGTATTCAATTACACAAGTGTTACTCCCGTTGGAGTCAGGACTAGAGGGCAGAATTCAGTCTGAAACTGTAAACAAGAAAAATCTGAACTGTACCTGTGCTTTCCTTAATATGCCCTAGTACATACCAAGATAATTGTTGGATATAAGATTTCTTATTTAGGAAAAGGGGAAGAAGAAAAAATCAGTGAGCAACTGGGGAAAGATTTATCCAGAATAGAATTTGCTGTCTAGATGCTTGGGCACAAAGGGGCTTTGAAGTGAGAAAATCTGTGTTTTGAAACTCCCAAATGGAGTTTGTTTTGACTTATTCCTCTCCACTGTGCCTTTCTCAGCAGCTGCATATTTTGTACTGGTCTGCACTTTCCTCACCCATTTCTGACACCAAATCCAGACCTGCTCCTTCGTTGACACCCACAATAAGCAGGAGAGCAAATAACAGTGGTTTTCTTACACTTGTTGCGAAGTTTCAAGGCTGCTTGTGCTTTCCTTGTGGAAGTTGTGCCTTTTGCTTTTCAAAGTGTTTTTTTCTCAGATGACATCCTCTCTGTGCCCCGACCCAAGCTTGCAGTCTCAGGGTTGACTTTCCTTTTTGGTGAAGGTCTGATCACGTTTTTGACTACTGCAAAAATTTGAGCAGAGGGTGGACACAAAATGTAGAGATGCTGAGGAATGTTTGCATTTTCATACTGCACCAAGCTGTGATTCTCACATCTCCACAGCCTGGGAATCTTCTGTGATTATACAGACACATGAGCCTGGCAATTCTATATGAGACATCAACTGCTCTTCCCTCTTGAACACCTTAATGTTTAAGTCATGACTTGGTAACAGAAACAGGGTTCAAAACTGGAGGAAGAAGAATGTTGCATTTCAAAGATTTATATGTACAGCTAAGGTACAATTTAAAATAAAGCAGAAATTATATGAAAAACAGAGCCTAAGACAAGGCTGACATTCATTTAGTTGCCACAGAGGATGCTGTACAGACAGTTGCCATTTTAGCGTGTGAGTGGTCTTCCTGTCTCGAAGAATGGAGCCATTGTTGACAACAGCCAAAGGGCATCGAGGGGGTGCGAGTCACCAAAAGGCAGCACTGTAAAGAACAGGGGTTTCCTGGAGAAGGCTGTGCAAATCACCTACTCCACGCTGCTGCTGAAGAGTCAGTGCTTCAGAAAAAGCTCCTTGTGGGTTGCGCAATAATGTGTTTTTCCATCTTTTGTCATCTCATGTGTGAACAGACATAGCTGATATAAGATTTTCAAAAAAGAATATTATCTGAAGACATTAATGATGTTTGAGTGTGTTCATGAAAATTATTACTTCAGTTTGTCTACGTACAAATTTGGAGATGCAGTACAATTTGATGTTGCTGTTTTTAAAAGCCAGCTCTAGTAGAACTGAAATGCCCAATGGTCACGGTTGTCTCCCATCAAGGACACTTAGGAGACTTCACAGCATGACGTGCTGCCTGGTTTGCTTGGGCTTTGGATCCCTCACAGAAAACACTGTGTACGCTCCCAGTGAATTTGCGACCTAGTGGCCCAAATACCTCATCTGATCTCAGCTGCTATGATATCTTAGAAATAAAGAGGACTTGTGTTACTCATGCAGTGATCCGAATCTTTGAAATGTTTATACACCCAGCTTCATTCTGACATTAGAGAGGGTCTGGTAACCATGCAATAAATGTTAGCTATCTCTAATATGTGATAAAACTATAATAAATGTAGAAATTGATGAAATGAAGAGCAAATTATTATGGGCATTGTTAGGCAATGCACAGGTTCAGGGAAGATGAACCTTCCTTTTTCAAAAGTTCTAAAACTACCCCTAAAAGTTTAACTGTCAGCAAGCATGAATAGGCTCTAACTCTGAACTTTTCATCCTGGAAATAACTGAAAGAAAAAATGCTTCAAATAAAATGTAACTATTAAACTGCAAGTCAAGGGTTAATTTTTCTTTTCTTAGGGAAGCAGTAAAGGCTGACTTTTTCCATTCTGCGTTATATGTGGCATTATATATGACAGCTGCAACCTATTTCTAATCCTACATTCTGATAGTTTATAGCCATTGTGGGAGATGAAGGATTTGGTCCTTGGTCTAGAATTCCAGGTGTCTGAGAGATTTGCAAGAGCTGTGAATGAGGCAAAAAGTGATACGAAGAATACATTTCTGGAAAGGTCATTTAGGTTTTGGTCATCAGGGAAGAGGAATGGATGGTTCAGGTCATCTGCTGAACTGGCATTTCAGTGCTTGGGCAAGCAGAGAATTGAGCAGACAGACTTGTCAAAGTCATGGGTTAAGTTATTTCTTTGAAGTGCAGCACCACCATATAACTTACAGGTCTAAGTAGATGCTTAGTTCTTTCTAATCTACCTAAGCTTGCAGTTTTCATTCTTGGTTATTTTGCATTGATTTACTGACCCTGAAGACAACAGACAACTTTGTCCTGTTTATACTTTGTGCAGTTGCTTAGAGAGCACGGTATATCCACAGTGGAAGCTGAGGTGGAGGTACAATCTTCCTGCTCCTAATCAAATTGACTGGTCGGTACTGGTGCAAGTCTACTGGAATACAATGGGTAGAGTCTTAGCTGCGCAAAAGAGAGAGAGACACATCCACAAAATAGACTTTCATACTACTTCCACTTAATTGAACTATCTTTTTCATTTTCTCTTTTCAAACTCACGGGTATGCAGATTATAAGGCAAAATGGAATACTACGATTATCTTTTCTAATCTCCTCCTTTTCCACGTAACATAAGCCAAAGAAATTCCCTGAATTAATTTCTGCTTCTGGTTCTACATCTATAGTTGAACTCAATCTTTTAGATAAATACCTGATCTTAACGATTTCTGCTGATGAAAAGTCCATTGCAGTCCTGACTTGCTGGTTCACAATGTCTAATTACCCTCATTGTTAAAAATACAAGCCTTATTTCCAGTCTGAAATGTTCTCACTTCTGTTTCCAGGTGTTGGATCATATCATATCTTTCTACTAGACAGAAGAACTGTGCATTTTTCAAAGAACACTTCCCAATGTAGATAACTACAGATTTGAGAAAATCTGCTCTTTTGACCTTGTCTCTGATAAGTTCAAAATCTTACTTCTGATGCCTTGGTAGCAATGCCCAGATTCATATTTGAGCAAGTAGCTCAAGCCAAGTTGGTGGGCTCTGTACTATAGGCTCTTCCTTGCCTCTGGCTCTCATAATTTATCTCCACACTTCATTGTAGTAGAGGGAAGCCCAAGCTTGCCAGCTATCCAAATGGATATCCTTATCTCACACCAGGGATGTTTGCTCAGAGACAGACCTTGTGTATAGACATGTTTCTGAAGGCAAGGGGGAAGTATCTATGTCATTAATTCCTGAACATATGCTTAAAATACAACTTCCAGGTTCTAATTACAGAGATGAATTTGTTAGCGATATTTTTGCAACTTTTTATCTGCATCTATATCTTTGGCTTCGTTGCAGGGATATAGAGAGGGGACAAATTGCAGTATCAGTGAAGCTCAGGAACATCCAATCTTCTAAACCACCCCAAGAAAAGATTTCTGCATTAGAATAAGTAGCAGATTCATCCCAAGCTAGGCAAGGAGGCTGAGTCAACAGAAATATGGCATGAAGGATAAAGACTTTGGTCTCATGTGTGAACTGATCAGGTTAATAATATAACTTTACTGCCAGCATTTTTAACCTTTACATTCTTGTTTTCTCAACTTTTCAGTCTTTCTCCTACCTCTTTTCTCAACCCGACTTTTTTGAACAGTTGGATTCCAACAGCAGATGCTCCGGTATCGAGGCAATATAACATTTAACCGTTTTCCTTTTTATTTCATTGAATTCTATCCTTATTCATATTAGCCAAAATGGTTGCTCAGAAGCAACACATATTCAGCTATCTACTGTGAATATTATTTATTCTTATTTTAAAAAAATGTTTCCTTAAAATCTTACTGTTCAGAGTTCCCTTCCTCTAAATATGACATGTATTTTCTTCTAGATGAACAACCTTTCATTGCTGGTATTTAAACATGTATTTGACTTTGCCAGCACTCTATACAATGCAGATTCTTTAGTATCGGTGATCTACTTTTATCATTATTTATCACTTCTCTGTCTTTCCTTTGTATGAAAACTATCAGCAGTAATGTGACTAAATGCTTTCTACAGGTTATTAATAGAAATATGACAATGTCGGAAAAAATCCAGTGAGATCCTACTAGAAAGATTCCTGCTTAGTGGTAATTTCCCACTTCAAGTTGATTTCAAGAGCCATCAGTTGACGGTAAACTTATACAATATGCAAATCAGTTATGGTAATAGATCCTCGATTCAAATCTTAAAAAGGCACATCAAGTGTTTCATAGGTCTTATTACATCAACAATCTCTTTATTAAGCAAATTTTTATTTTCATCAGATAGTTTGATAAGATCTTTCTGCCATTAACTGCAGTTGATCAACATTCAATAAATTATCTTGTTTAATTCTTTGAAACAAGAGGAAGTTCACCCCATTATTGCTTGATATAAGCAGGACTGTAGCTTGTATTTTTTGTGTATGACTTTTCATCATAGTAATATCAAGATTTATTAGCACTTATTGAAGACTAAGCTAGGAGTTACTGAGATCATCTGCAATCAGGCTGAGAAGAAGTTTCTGTATGGTCTGATTTCTTGTTAAATACTTTTTAATAACCTGACAGAGCGAGGACTTTAAGGTTTGTATGGCTTCTTCCGATACAGCAAAAGAAGTATATCTTTTAGATACAGTTGATTCATTCCATATACTTTGTTGAGATTTTCCCAGTGGCTTGAAGGCTGAGCTGTTAATGTTGAAGTGCTGCAGTATTTTTTTAGAAACCATAGGTAATAGTTAGAGTTTCTATACATCTTATTGTGCATAATAGCTTTGAATTTGCATGTACACAATGTTAACGTAGTGCAAAAAATACTTGAAGTAATGTGTGTTACTGGAAGGCATATGACTTACCTTATGAATATGTAACATAAGCATACACATGTGGAGACAGTATGTGTATATATGTGAGCAAGACCAAGCAGGAGAACAGTGGGTGTCAGCCAAAGTAGAAGGCAAAACAAAGTGAGGTCCTTGACCAGGATGGGCAAGATTAGGCACTCTTCACCAATAAGACTGTGTCTCTGGGATCCACAGGTCTCTGGCACAAGGGAGTTATGTACATGATATCTTGGATTAAAACAGCTGGAGCTTACAAAACTTCATGGTTTTCCAAAAGAGAGCCATCATAAAGAGCATGTGTGATGTGTCTTTTTTTGCTAGGAAGCTGGAAAGTGGTGGCTCCCATACGAGGATCTCTGACCATCCATCGTCATCTTCTGAATCCATTGCTGTCTGTAAATACTTGACCTGAGCAGCTGAGAAACATTGCTATAATGGCTCGTGGGTGCCACCAATTTACTATTTCCCACTCCACTGCTATTGCTAGTTCTTGCTGTGTGTTTTCATTCTAATTTTTAGCAGTGGCCTGAGTCTAGTGCTGACTGGTTTGCCCAGTTCTGTATTTCTTCAGCCACCTGTGGTGATCTGGCCAGTAATGCTGTAGGACAGAAACCGTATTGCACTTGGCAAATCAAATTCCACTATGCTTACCGTCACTTATTTTTCTCATTGCATTTACCTTTCATATCTAGTTCCTAAGTCAAATCTGAGATAGGTTGTGAGAAGGTGATGTCATTCATATCTAGCGCACCTCCTTGTGCAACTGATACATTCATGGAGCTGTGGCTAGAGGGGTCTACTACATACCTTTAGCTCTGACTTTTTTCTGTAGGTCATAATAATCCAACATGCTGTGGGTATATCAGAAGCCACTACATTTCACCAAGTTACCTCTGTAGAAACCAAATAATTTCTACTTGACTAGAGTGTAACCTCCTTGAAAGTATCCAGTTGTGATCTAAAGATACTAAGATTTGGTATTACTTGGAGGACACCTATGTTATTTGTGTTATACATAGTTTCTTGCTCAGTTGAATTTGTCTGACTTTCACTTGCAGTCACAACTTCTGGTTCAGTCTGTCTACTCTATGTTGAAGAGCTCTTTAGTTTCTGGTTTTCTCCTTGTAATCAAATTTGTCACCTCAAACTATTGCACCCAGAACAAAATTCATCAATAGAGGCAGGAAATAATCAACACCTTTGTCGCCATTCTTATCAGAGAACAAAAGATAAAATCAACATGGAGATTCAAATAATGAAATTTGTTGAGCATGGGGAGTTCTGCACTGAGATGAGGGTTGATGTCCTACTCTTGGAAAGCTTGAACCAAAGTTACCATGCTGAATATTACTAGTACTAAAACAAAGAGCTTCACTCTTAAGAGCAGGCTGACTTGTAACTCTTAGATGCACAGAAGCACAATATATGTATATATAGTGTAAAATAATTCAGCTCTATCTCATATGGCTGGCATAATTTTAATTGCATGGTAAAACATGAGAGTATTTCTAGAAGAAAAAATAGTTGGGAACACCTGCCTCCTTATGTTCAGTGTATAAATTTGCTCATTTTCAATACGAACTGTTTACTGAGGAATCTTAGCTAACAGATTCAAGAACTGACTCTACAATCTGATGAACTTCTTGACTTAATTCACTTTTTTTTTCCAGAATCCTGCTAAGTCCTAAAAAAATCATTAAAATGTACCATCCCATATATTTGCAAAGTAAACTGGTTTCAAAACCTTTCCCAAAGGTACCATAGTCACCCCTGTACCAGGGATGGACACATACTTTGGAATATAATGTAGAAAAGAATCCTCTATGTTCACGAGCAAGACCAGAGAATAGAGATAGTTTTTCAATATTACCCTGATGTCACACCCTGAGGTCTACAGAATGTCATTCACATTGTAAATCAGAAAAAGAAGAAAAAACAATATGCATGTAATTTCTCATATACTTTTTTATTAAAAATGTAATTTCTCGGATACTTTGTTATAATGAAGTGCTGGCTGTCAGCCGTAAATGCACAGCACTGGAAAATCCCAACAGCTTCTGCAGTCCACGAGACAGGGCGGGACCCACAGCACTGGTCACCTTAGTAACAGGCAGGGCCTCTATGCCAACAGAAAATGTCCTTTTCCAGGATTCTTGCATCATTCAAATGCTGCCACTGTACCTGGCCTCAAACTCACCTCAGCAGGAGCCAGGAACTTGTCAGGGAATATGACTGCACTGCCCCAGGTATGCTGGAGCATGAAACGTTAATCTGATCAGAGACTTCAGGTGTTACAATTGATGTTTGTTCACAGCTTAGCCAGCGTGACTGAAATATCCACTCTCACAAATACAAGATAAATACATGCATAAATACGATCTAATATGTGTGCAACTTGTTCTTATAATAGGTACAATACAAATTGTTAAATACATTAACACTATCTAGATTACCTAAAAATGCATTTTTTAGCCTATGAAAAGCTAAGGATGAGTCCATTTTTCCCACTAGTTTCAGAACTTTCCACAATCAAACCTGCATCTCCACATGCTGCAGACCTGCATTTTCTCAATCTGTATGGAAAGTAAACCTCAGAAACTCTTAAGTTATTTTTGGTCTTGTTGAACAATACAAGCTGGTTAAAAATGAAAATCATCCTACAGAGAAATGCAGAACAAAAGACACGTAAGGAATGCACAACAGCTCACTGAGGGCTTCTCTGAGGCTGGGTTGTTTGTGTGAGCCATTCTTAAAACGGAAGCAGGAGTGCTCCTTCCCACAGGAACAAGTCCTGATGCAGAAATCTTCCTGCACCCCAGAAGGAAATTACTCTGTGGTAGGAAAGCATGCAAAGTTGATTATGTCTCCCTATCTTCCCCAGCCATTGCACTCCATCAGCTCCATGGGGAGGGTTGGCTTCTTTCTACGATCTATCTGATGAGGCTTTATACTTGGGTGCAAGTATAAAACTCACCTACGTGTTACACGAGATCACAGCTAGTTGTGAGAAATATGTCTCTCAAATGCTGAAATAGACACCACAGATAGGCACGGAAACCAATGGAGAACACCAAGCTACAGAAAGGAAGAATCCATGTTGCCAGCAGAAATAAATTACTACATATTTTTATTCACTATTAGATTTACTATTATTTTTCTTCTAAAAAAACCCATCCTATTGCTGGCAGCTTTCAAATTCAACTACATTTAACCTGAAAAGAAATAGAGGAAAATATCAAATTCTTCCTTTCTATCAATCTCTGGGTGGGTTTTTATTTGCTGCTTGCAGAAAAGTGCTTGCTATCTCTGTAGTACAGCTCCTTAGGCAGTAGAGGGCACTTAAAATATGGACAAAACATAAAGAAATGCCTTTTTAAACTTCTGCCAGAAAGCTTTTGTTCAGTTATGTGATAGCTTCGATGCTGTCAAAAGCTCTTTAGTTTAAAAGAAGGATATTTTTAACAGTGTTTGATTTTGTAGTTTATTCAGTATCTCTGCTTTAAACAAAATTAAAATATATTTTCTTTTTATTAAAGTCAAGTTTTAGTATTGTAAATAATCTGTTTATGTTTTTTTTTTTCTGGTGTACTGTCAACAAAGAAACAATATTTTATTTACATTAGGAGTAAAGGAAATAATTTTTCCTTAGAAAACGGTGAAAATTATTTTAGTAATATTTTAGGCTATTCTGAGATCAAGTGAAACCATTCCAGAACACAGAAACTGAAGTACACAAGCAGTACAGAAGAAAGATACTGCAATAGAAACTTAAGAAGTGGAAAAAAGCACCCCGTTACTACATTTTGATTCTTCCAGGACAAATATGAAACCTCGTGAGAGTTCAGAGATGGACTAGTTCTTCAGTCTGCTAAGATCACTTATTTCCTCTGCAGTGCCTAGAAAGACTTGGACCTTCAGGGAATATGTCATTGATATTTGAATGTTACAGCTCTTCTCATAGTCAAATTATTCATTTTGATTACTTGCATTAATAAATGTTACTGGTGAAATAGATTGTACTTCACACCCATATAAACTTCACCAATAATCATATAAACTTAACCTCAAGTGAAATGTCTTTAAAAATCAGTGACATTTACTCATTTGAGGTGTTTATTTCAAGATCAGTCTTGAATGGCATATTTTCTGCCACTTGTGGAATCTGATACTAATTAATGAGAAAATTATGTCATATCTCACACTGTTATACAAAAAAAAACATAGGGAGAAGATACTGTAAACCAGGACAAACCAGGAAGAAATCATCTCCTCCTGTAGCTATTTGAAGGTGTTGAATCAGGTCCGTAAGTGGAATAAACTGATGTAGCTCCAGTGACTGAAATGAAAGTCTGTGGATTTAGAACAACTCAGGAAATGGTAAACTGTCTGTCAAAACATAGGAGTCAAACAGTGTGGGTGGGTTCCTGTTATATGAGATTACTGTCAGTGTTCACAGAGTTTTGAGAACAGGACAAGCAGAGGACCTTCTTTTCTAAACCTTCTTTCATATATAGTAACACAACATTTAAGTGGCTCATTATTTTTGTGTGGCCTAATTTGTAGTATCACTTGCAGTACATCTACAACTTGTACAAAACCAACAGATGAATATTTTTGCAAGCATAAACTGATGTAGATGCACTGATTTACATCAAAAAATTACATCAACAGAACTTGATTTATCAAGGCCAAACATATAGCCATCAGCTAACTTTTCTCACTTAGCTTATTAAATTCTTCTAATGAGGCATCTTTAGCGAGTTTTAGCAGGGATGGTGTCTCTGCTTACCAAAATGCCATCTTCCTTGTCCTCTGACGGAGCTTCCAATAGGCTTCTGCAAAGAAGGTGGTTAGCAGATTTTCATCAGTTCAACCACAGAGCAGCTAAATTAATGTATTCATCATATAAGAGGATATTACCAATATAATTTACCTGGATCCAGGATTTGTGCGCTCCTGATGTAACTATAAAGGAGGATAAGTATGGCTGATCACCAGCAAGGGAAGGATCTGCCACTAAGAACAAAGTCTTTCCTCCCTGTCCTGTTTGGGTGAGATGGGTTGATGGAAAGCCTGCTACACTTACTGTTGCAAAAGCTGCTGCTGTTACCTGTTTGCACACGATGTTTTCAGTTCCTGCCTGCTCTTATACTTGGTGTAATGGAGGTCTCTTCCTTCTCCCAAAAAGTTTGTTTCTACCAAAAAGGTCGCCAGCTTTCTTCTGTACGTCCTGTGAATCACAGGCAGTGTACAAAGCAGTATCAATTGTCCTGCATACAGCAGGCACCAAGCACTTATTTTCAATTCCATGTCCAAAGGCTGAAGGAGATCATTAATTGCCTAAGAACTTCACATCTGAAAACTAGAGCAACAGGAGAAAGGAAGCACTGGAAAGGAAGATCCTGGCTTTTGTCAGCCAGCTACCAAACCAGTGGTTCACAAAAGTTCCCCGTGATACTTATTCCCACTCCCTTTTGCTCGGAGTCTGAATGCTGCTTATCACATGGTTAAGATTCAACTCATAAAAACATGTCTCTGTAATTGGAATTTACCCTTTGACCTCTGTCCTCCACCCTTTTTCCCCCCTGCTGTGATGCATAAGCTTTGTCCTCACCAAACGTCACAGTTACACTGGTAAAAACTGCTTTTTGCACAAGTTCAAAAACTCAGCAGACAGCAGGGCTGAAAGCATATATAGATATAAAAATATATATGTAATTGTTCTGTTGTCCCCTTACTGCACCCACCCAGAGAATTTTCTGGATTTTGCCATTTAATATGCAAATATTTTTGCGCAATGTTGCACACAGCAAAAACAGACCTAGAAATGGTAAATTATTCAGTATGCCGAAATATTTCTTTTCATTTAAACACGTTCTTGCACTGTGCATGGGCATGTGCATGCCCATGTGGGGCTAGGAATAGGTATTGCCCTGCTCCTTGTATCTAAACTTCAGTGTGGGATTACTGTAGAGGAATACCACATCTGCTTATGCTGGATATTTGATGACATATGGTAATAGCTGCAGTGTTAAATCTGAATGTGATGCACCGCAGCAAGTTAAGCAAAATAAATGTACCAACATTTCTCCCCACCCCTATGTAAAAAAAAATATTGATTTTCTTTTATACTGTGAAGAGCCATTATTAGCTGTGGGGAAAAAAAAGATGCAGCTGAGTGTTTCAAGAGCTTGGTTTCTGTATATCTGTGTGTATGTGTAAAAAACCTAAACAGACAGGTGGATTGGGTTGGTAAATAGGGCACTTCATACACACAAAATCACATACGCATACACACTTGTGCTCAACAACATTCAAACAGCTTTTAAGTAAAAATAATCCCCTCGGACTAGAAGCTGAGTCTGGTGTTAATCTATCAGGAATGCAAGTACAGTCTGTGGTGCAATCACCACGGATAGCTCTACTGCACAATTATGAGATTACGTCCTCTTTAGAGGGCATAATTACGCCTCCTGTATATATCTTATTTAGAAGGCATAATGCCTCTCCCCTGAAAGTGAATAAAATAGTATATCGGGATGCAGTGATTTTTTGCTTCCAACACACAAAAGACCATAGACATCCAAAAAGCTTTTGTGTGTAGGATCTTTGGGCGGCAAAGAACAAGGCTGGACTGCTGATACGTGCTGAAAGAAAAAAAAAAACAAAAAAAAAACCCTACAACCTTTGTGGCTTTTGGTGAGAGGAAGCTATGTCTTGTAAGAGTTTCTCCAAATTCATTTTCACAGATGTCTTAGTAATCACTGTTTGACAGCTTAGATTAAACATGCCAGTCAGTAGCAGTGGGACTTTTCTTAGCCGTAGTAAAACTAAAGGCATCTTTTAAAGCAAACTCTACTTTGCATTTAGCACCTTTAGCTACCAATATAAATGAGTACAGATATTTCAGACTTAGGAAATACAGAAGAGGTGGGAATAAGGCAGTGGCATGGTTTGCCCAGAAAGTGATCGATCATTCAGTTTTTTCTTTCTTGTTTTGTTGCATTGTTTAATCTTCCCAAGTTCAGATCAAATGACTGGTATTTTGAATGATAAAACTTATTGCTACTGTCCAGTATGTGTGATGGCCTCTTAATAATACGCACCAACATAAGACAGAAGTTCTTTTTAGTTTGTTTTTAAAGGTAGTAAGGAGTCTCATTGCTATACTCTCTTTCATAGAGCTGAGGTTGCTGCAAACCTAAAGATAAATCTGCAAATCTATGTGGCTATTCTTTATCATTGTCACTAGCTTAGTGGTGGTCTGCCATTTTTCTTGAAAGCCGGGCACCAACTGCTGGCCAGAAGTATTTTTCACTGAATTCTTTGTACTTTAAATAAACTACTGCTTCAAGAACTGCCAAGTGTTCCTCATTCATCTTCAGGACACAGAGCTTCATGTATATCTTAGCAAGCCTTGACTCTGTGAAATGTTTGTCTCATCTCTCTGCCATCTATAGCAGTCTTTGAACTCACTTCAGGTTTATTGATGGCCTTGACTAAATTAATGCAGATGTATTTTTTTTTAAAAGGTTTACACTATGACTAATTGTGTGCAAAATAAATCCTCATTTAAAGAAATTCGTCATATATTTTTCTCCATTGAAAAGGTCTTTCTGGATTTATACAGTAATTGTTATTGAATGTGTATGAAGGGGGGAGATTGTTGTTTCCTTTGGTATTTCTCATCTTAAAGTGGTTGAAGAATATGCATCTGCTTTTCCCTGTGGAGAAGAAGATAATATGATAACCTTCTGATTATATACATAAGCGGGAACTGATCAGCTTCTCTTGTGGTTCGTTTTTAAGGGCAAGTTCCAGTTGGATTGTGCTAATGCACATATTCATGAATCTCTCCAAACAGGATTCACTGCTCTCCAGGGAACCGTTGAAGTATGCATCATTGTTTCAATGAAGTATCTTCATTATAAAACATAGGGACTATAAAAGGTGAATACCATTTGCCACGGCCCGATATAATCTCTAGTTTGACTTTCTCCCACTATAGTGATTTTTTAACAGAATCAGAGAGAATAAAATGAGACAATTTCAAATGAAATACTACATGAAATTAGGTACATGTGCCTTGATGAACAGAGTATTTTATTTTCCATTGTTTTACTGAAATAGTGAAAAATTAATATCAGTGGAGTAAAAAAGGTCTTTAGGATCACATAGTTGATTTGAAGCAACTCAGTGGGGATTTTTGGTCTCTGGAGGTACTTTGTTTCCCAGTTCCATGCATTAAAACAAGTGGGTATAATAGGCAGCAATACTGAGTAAAGTAAGCACTTTTAAGGTTTAAAAAAGAAGGCAGATCCTGGAATTTTACTGAAATCAATCACAAAGAAGATTTTACTAATTGTAAAGAGTGGGGTGACATAAATATCTCTATAGACTTATTGTAGTTAAATTTCATGTTTTTTCACTCAATAATTATTTCAAAGGGTCCTACATTTTATTATAATATGCACATTACAAATAACAGTTAGTATAGCGTTCATATACGGTGAGGGAAAAAAGAGTTTTTCAGTATTATCTCAAGAGGCTTCTAAAGGCAAGGAGCATTATGGTGAAGAAACATAATCACTTTCCTGTAAACAAATATGTATATGTATGTCTGTTTATATATTGTTTACATATAAAATTAAATAAATATTTTTTTTTCAGAGTACAATGAATCTCTCACAGCAAAGAAGCTTGCAGTGCTCTAGCAATGTATAAACAAAGAGATAGACATGATCCTTGTTCAAGGAACTTGTGATCTGAGAAGGGTATAGACAACTCTGTCCAGATAGGTATAATATAGTATGCAGGTTGAAGGTCCAATGTTAAAAGTATTAAAATAATATTGGACTGTTTTATTGTTTTGCTTTATAGTCTAGAAAAAAAAATGCAGTATTCAAGGTAAAATACTGTTGAAGATATCTAGCTCTGGATGGCCTTGTGACTTCAGATAGCTCCATGTTACATTAGAAAATGCTTTATATTTTAGTTTGTTTTCACTGTGTAAAATTCATGCCTGTGTATAGGAGCAAAACATGGCCTATGGTCCACTTAAATTCCACTCAAGATGTATTTGGAAAGCTTGAGTGGGGCTTATACAGTGAATAGGACTTTTGCTGGCACTTTGATCCATGATGGATTTCTCTTGTTGTAGCAGTGGTGACACAAGTCATGTGTTCTATAATGACACCAGATTTATGAAAACCTGTCATGGTCAAAAGCAGTCACATGCACACACAGAGAAAAAAAAATCTGGTGCTACATCATCAGCAATGTTAGAAGATTACACATATTTCACAGTTTGATTCAACGTCACCAGGTCTCTGACAACAGATAACTGACATTTGTATTATGACTGGGACTTTCCAGTCACCCCCCTCTTCCTTCTCCGTCTCCTCCTCCTCCAAATTCTGTTTAATTGAGTATGTTGGCAACCAGACCTTAAAATATGCTTTGCTGTCAATTGCTTCCTTTTAAAAGGCAAAACATCAATATGAGTTTCTGTATCACTTCATCTGAGAGTAGTGCCTTTGGTGGCAAACTGGTGCCTGCAAAATATACCCATGGTACTGCAACTAGAAATCCTGTCTGGGAGATACAGTGAATCATTCATTGGGGAATGTGTGAATATAGTACATGAATGAATACACTATATTCATACACATAATTATATATAAACATAACATATGTTGTAAAATATATAAATGAATATTATATATTCTATATACTATTGTTGTAGTATAGTATAGTATAGTATAGTATAGTATAGTATAGTATAGTATAGTATAGTATAGTATAGTAAGCAGATATAAATTAATATATTGTATATTGTAGTAAATGTAGCATAATATGTGATTATAATATATTGTATCTGTCTCTATAACTAATATTAACATATGAAAATTAATACGTTATAAAAGAATTGATTTTTTTGTTTCCAAGACTAATTGTAGGTTTTCCAGAACTGTTTCAACTTGACCAATCAAATTTTAAGTTTCTCCCTTTCTCCTAGCAAAAGTCAGATGGTATTCTTTTCTGTTTCTGACTGGTTAAGAATGTCATATGTGAATAAGCTTCTGTGGTTTTGCATGTCACAGAAAAGGAAAGTGTCATGCTTGAGAATATACCGACTTATGACTTAAGAGGAGCATCACACCATATGTAGCGTATGACACTGCTTTGGGAAAGGTGTGCTTGGAGCTTTTCCTACTCTAATTTTAATTGAGTATTGTTCTGTGATTTTTAGGAATTTATTTCCATACAGTGACTTATAGTCTGTCCTATCCCATCCTCAATATCTGGAGTAGGTACAAAGGTGTAGGTATTTAAAGCTAGTTTCCAAGTTGTCTATTTCCAAGCAAATAAAATTTCGTTGATAGCGGAAAAAGTGTTAAATCAAAATAAGCAAAATATATTTGTAGCACTGGCCTAGCGCTAGTGTTATAAATAGTTGAAGTACAGTGAGACAGCTGCATATTTGTGCTGCGCATCTAGTTCCTCAATATTTTTGGGAAAAAGTCCAGCCTGTTTGGAACATTAGATAGGCAGAAAACTACCCCTAGAGATGGAAACAGGGAGGAGTTCAAAAGGCAACTGATTCATTGACCGCATTATTTGGCCTTATGCCTGTAACATAAATGCTAATGTTGTTTTTACTATTTTTTTCATGATATGTTGTATTTTACATGTTCACCAAAAATAACTTACAAATAAGTAAAGGCTTTAATTACCAAAGGAATGACAGAACAATATAACTATCATGTCAGGCAACACAGCATTTTGTAGTAAGCCAGTAAATAATTTTAATTGTACATTTTTAAAAAACCTCTCTATTTTTAAATGCTCATCAGTGTCATGAAGATACCATAGTAGCTTGCAAGATACACGTTACCTAATGATATGATGAGTACCACAGAAGTATCCTCTTACCTTCAAACACAGGAAGGATGCAAACACACATGGTTGGGTTTGCTGGGTGAAATCCTAGTTCCATTGAAAACAATCCTCCCTCTGACTTCAGTAAGGCGTGACTTTTACCCACTGTTTTCACGTTGGGCCATGAGAGATCGCTACATAAGGCATCAAAAAATTACTTCTCATCAATGAAGGCTTTAGTACAAAACTGATGGTCTGAAACGTAAAGTAAATCAGTGTGGATCAAACCTGTTCTGAAGGGATCTTAAAGGTCAAGTTGATGGTTAAGTCATCTTGATTGCTTAGCTCTTCAACTCTGTGTAGAGACTTGCTGATTATAGTGCTAGGTTTGGAGAGGTGAGTAGGACTGGACTGAGCCCACCAGATTAATCTACAGAGGTGACTCCTCCGTGCTCAGATATTAACTTCTTACACAGAATCTGAACTGTATGGAAAAGTCCTCATATCTCAGTCTTAAAACCAGTCTTTCATCTGTTAGAAAGATTTACTGGAAAATTACACATAAAATCAATATGGTGATATATATAAAATTTATTACAAGAATGAAAGCCTCCCCTTAAAAATCATTCAACTCGTTACCATGAGATTCTAGTAATGTCCCACATTGTGAGATAAAAATCAGATGTTTTTTAAGTTGTGTTTAGGAAATCAAAATATAAAAATCAACATAAAATGGAAAAATATTTTTTTGTTCTAACTTCTTCATATTGTGAAGACAACAAGCAACTGATCTCCTCACCCCTCCTGAGTCAACAAGATGGGCACCAAGGGGCATAGTCCCTCCCACTGTAGGGGAATATCAGGTTTGTGACTATCTGGAGAACCTGGACATATACAAGCCTACGGGATCTGATGAGATGCGTCTCAGAGTCCTCAGGGAACTGGCTGATGTGGTTGCCAAGCCACTCTCCATAATATTTGAAAAGTCATTGCAGTCAGGGGAAGTCCCTGGTGACTGGAAAAAGGGCAACATTGCTCCCATTTTTTAAAAAGTTAGAAAAGATGACCCTGGGAACTACCAATCTGCCAACCTCAACTCTGTGCTTAGGAAGGTCATGGAACAGATCCTCCTAGAATATTTGCTAAAACACATGGAAGACAGGGAGGTGGTTTGAAACAGACAGTATGGGCAGGTCCCGCCTGGCCAACGTAATGGCTTTCTCTGGTGGAGTGATAACATCAGTGGACACGGAAAAAGCAATAGATGTAATCCATCTGGACTGCTGTAAAACCTTTTACACAGTCCCCCACAACATCCTTCTCTCTAAATTGGAGAGATATGGATTTGATGAGCGGACTGTTGGGTGGATAAGGAATTGGTGGATGGTCACATTCAGAGAGTAGTAGTCAACAGTTCGATGTCCAAATGGAGATCCATGACAAGTGGTGTCCCCCAGGGGTCTGTGCTGGAACCAGTGAGACGAGTGCTGTTTAATATTTTCATTGATAATATAGTCAAAAAGATCAAGTGTACCCTCAGCAAGTTTGTGGATGGCACTAGGCTGAGTGGGGCAGTGGTCACACCAAAAGGACAGGATGTCATCCAGAGGGACTTGGACAAGCTGGAGAAGTGGGCCTGTGTGAACACCAGGAGATTCAACAAGGCCAAGTGCAAGGTCCTACACTTGGGTCTGGGCAATCTGTGGTTTCAATACAAGATGAGGGACAATAGGATCGAGAACAGCTGTGAGAGAAGGACTTGGGGGTGCTGGTTAATGAGAAGCTTGACATGAGCCAGAAATGAGCGCTCACATCCCAGAAGGCCAACTGTGTACTGGGCTGCATCAAAAGAGTTGTGGTCAGCAGGTTGAGGGAGGTGATTCTCCCCCTCTACTTTGTTCTCGTGAGACCCCACTTGGAGTATTGTGTCCAGTTCTACAATCCCCTATATAAGAAGGATGTGGAACTGTTTGAACAGATCCAAGGTGGGCTACAAAGATGCTCAGAGTGTTGGAGCACCTCTGCTGTAAGTACAGGCTAAGAGAGTTGGAGTTGTTCAGCCTGAAGAAGAGAAGACTCTGGAGAGATTTCATATTGGCCTTCCAGAACCTGAAGTGGGCTACAAGAAAGCTGGGGAGGGATTTTTACAAGGGCAAGTAGCGACAGGATGAGGAGGGATGGCTTAAAATTGGAAGGGGGAAGATGTTGATTACACCTTAAGAAGAAATTCTTCATGATGAGGGTTGATGAGACACTGGCACAGGTTGTCCAGGGAAGCTGTGGTTGCCACCTCCCGGGAACTGTTCAAGGACAGGTGGGATGGGACCTTGTGCAACCTGGTCCAGTGGGAGGTGTCCCTGCCCATGGCAGGGGGTTGGAACTGGATGATCTTTAAGGTCCCTTCCAACCCAAACCAGTCTATGATTCTCTGAGTCTATGAAGCATGAAGGAAGCAGGCTCCAAGCCCTGCCTGCAGCCTCGTGCAACTGGAGCAGAAAGTCTCCAATGCTAGAGGAGTGCAGAAATGTGATGGAGAGAGGGCGGTACAGACAGAGGGAAGGAACATATCACCTGTTCTCTGTAAACATGAGAGCATTTGGCATACAGTGTTTTCATCTGTCTCAGTAACAAAATATACATTCTGGGATACAAACAGATTTTTTTTCTTTTTTTCATACAGAAATCCAGTAAAAACCTGAGTGGAGTCTTATTTTGGATTATCTGTCTTCACTTAGCAGAGAAGACAGGGACTACCACTATGGAAAAGAAAAAGAAAAAAGAAAAAAAGAAAAAAGAGAGGGAGAGGAAGAGAATCGAGGTTTAGGAAAAAAAAAAACAAACAACAAAAACCAAACCCCAAATCAAACAGTTTAAGTAAGAGTTTGTTTTTCCTTTATATATATATATAGTTTATCTCTCCCTGTCTCTCTAGAAGGCTAAAGAAACTCATAGCTGTAGGGCTTTTTCATAAGTCATTCTTCATATAAAAAAGTGACACATATTGGTTATTTAGCAAACTCCTTTGTTTTTGTCTCTTACTACAGGCAGGATACAATACAGTATATATAAACATGTATATAAAACCAACTTGGTATAGACACAGGCAAGGCTACACTACATATTCTTGCAAAGAGAGAGAGAAAAGAAGCATGCTAGTAGAGCAATGTAATCAAGTATAATTAATAAGTAATATATGCATAGATAAATATAAATGCTCTGAAATTTTTCATAGTACAGGAGAATGAGGTAACCATTCATGACACCTTCTACTTCAGTGGAAAGCATCAAGCAAATCTCTTCCAGCTGCAACTGGGTATTGTAGTTTTGCGCATGATCTATTTATGCTTCTAGGTCAAATAATAAGACATAAGACCCTAATGGCTCTCTTTTTTTTTTATCTGGGGGCAGAACTTTCTTCTTACCTTGTCCTATTAAAAGCTGCAATGATGACAAATAAGTCAAAGATATTAAAAATAAATATAGTTTGCTGATTGAAAGCTCCATCTGGTTTATTTGGCACCAACTCTGTTTGATGATTATGACACAAGCTTCAGTAATATCAAAGTCATGTGTCTTCTTTAAACTCCTTGAAAAAGAAAGCAGTATCTATGTATGATATGCCTCCATATTATGCCTGTTATTTTTCCATATGAGTAAATCCATTTCAGTGATAAATCAGACTGTGGTAACTACAAAGACCAAAAAGCATAAAGTAAAGAGTTCATTGGACACTGTTTGCAGGCACTAGCTGACATGGATGAATCTCTGAAGATTTGCACCATCTTTTCAGAAGCATCATTTAATCTGAAGAAATGGCTGAGAATTGGTCAAGAAAATCCTGTCTTAAAGTGTCCTTTTAATTGCCGTGACTCACCTGGACTGTGGAAGTCCTGCACATTAATTATAGGGGGTAATTGTTTCAAAATCACAGGCAAGGTTAATTTCAAGTTTTGTTTTCATTGCAGAAAATTTACATATGAAACCTCTTTGTTGTCCTTTTTCTACTTATCCCAGCTGCTGCTCTCATCCTATAAAGGCAATTTCATCAAGCAGTAGGTCAGGTTCATTTACCTGCAGGTAAACAGATGAGACAAAAGGAATCTTTGGCAGATGTTTTATTTTCTTCCACTACTACACACTTTTTGAGAGAGGGGCAAGGGGAATGAAAGCAAGTTAACAGGCACCTTTTAATCCAGAGGAAGGTATATGAGTGAGAAGTTCTGCTCATCCTTATGCTTCCAGTCCCCACGTAGTAGAGTGTTCCCTGCAGCCTCAGCTGGGGAAGCTGCTTTCTGCTCTGCATTGCCATAGTTCAAACAGATGCAGCTTTCAGGTCTGTAAAGCACATCTAGGATGAAAATAACCAGGAAAAGTTTCCTGTATCAATATAGGTCACTACTTTAGTGATTCCCAGAGCCACTTCAAAACCTGCTGGACTCCTGTATATTTCTGTCCCACTGAATCATGAATACACATAACTGAGAACTGAGCAGTTACATTATTAACTCAGAAAGGTGAGAGGAATTCTACACTGCTGACAGCACTTTTCAGAAACATTCTCGATATGTATTTTGTTACTCAACTAAATCACAACTATTACCTCAGTGAGCTTGGCAAGTGTTTCAAAACAGGGAGTCCAATGTAAACTGCATCACTTGCCTCCACTTGCCCTTGCTCTCTGCCTTTGCTTTCTCCTGGAATCCTTGTGAGAAGGAGGAATTTTGTCTGCATTAGACAGAAGCTCCACAAAATAGGAAGAACTTAGCCCTCACTGCAGGGAGTGTGACACACCACAGAATAAGCACGGCCAGTGCAGAAATTCAGCTTTCGTAGAATCCCTTGTAGTCTGAATCAGAATGTAAAGCTACTTCCCACAGGATAAAGCCAAAGTGAAGGGAAATAGCTAACAGAAGAATCGTATGCTTACTTTAGTGCAGTTACTTTATGCTTCCTACTGCAAGTCCTTGTATGCAGACTACTCACATGCATTCTTTGACAGAAACTTGGCATCTCAACTGAAGGTTTCATATTTAAAAAAAAACCCTGTGCTGAAATTTGAAACCTTTACAGGATTGGTTTCACTTCATTAATAGGGTCATTATTAACAGAGATATGAAGCTCTTTGTTATGGATGGAAGGTTGGGAATAGTATAAAACTGTCTTTATTGAGTTTTTCAGACTGAAAGATTTTAGAGTGGATGCATGTCCTGAACATTTTTCTAGATTCCTGCTTTCTGTTCTGAGCTAAACTATCAGAAGCTGAAGTTCACTACATTAAAGGTGAGAAACCAAAGCAACCAGTTCTAGATGTGATTTAGCTGTATCTCGGGCTCCTTTTTAGTGTGATTAGAGGAGTGGATGAAGGTTCAAATCAGCTTTCGCCTAGTTAGCCCATCTATGATCATAATACCACAAACTACAACAGTAGCTCCCACAACCACACTATTAATATGACCTTGTCATTTCAATTTTTCACACATATTCTTTGCTACCCCCTACTCTGTACCATATCACACTAAAATCTCATCTCTCCAGCCTACTGCCATGGGCGACCAATCTGTAATACAACTCACTCTCAGAAATATCAAGCAGGATGAGAAAGTTAAAACTTGCAGAAAAGAAACTTCAATTGGTGGTCATCTCTCCCATGAAATTCTCTCACCTGGTTTTCACTTTGCACCACACTGCAGTCCAGCCCAGGGGCAATGGGGTTTTGCTTGGCCCTTCCCTTACCTGAGTGACCTGTGGAGAATTATGGACTGTTGCATGGGTTCTAAACACGAGAGAACGTGCTCTAATAAACAATACTCCATCTTTTTCTGCCATGAAAAACAAGAGCTTTTCACGGGTTTATTTTTTATAAAAGCCTCTAATCCTAGTTGTCTCTTTCTTGTCCCTAATCTATTCCCATTGTCTGAAAATTCCAAAGCCCCACAGATTTCCCCATCTTCTTAACTTTGCTATGACAGCAATGCTTATAGGAAGCAGGAAAAAACATTTAATGCAAATACTTCAGCACATTATTTCTGATCACTCCATTCTGAAGTAATAAAAAATCACTAAGAATATCTGGAGTAAGTTTGAACATTGAATTAATGGATCTAATTATTTGGTCACAGGTATTTTATATGTAGGAAATAAATAAGAAACTAAAGTTATCTGAAACATAATTTTTAATTGCTTGTTCAATTTCAGCTGGTCAGTAGTTAAAGCAATCTATCAGGCTTCCAGTTCTGCCTGATCCAGCTTCTCTAAACAAAATCTACCTGAAAAGTGATGACATGTGTAGCTAATGTTTTTTCTGAAGCTCACACTGGGAGCCATTTAGAGAATTGAAGGTCTGGCTTATGCCCAGAGCCTCCAGTTTTCTCACCAGTCCCATTTCAACAGAGGCCAGGTATTTAGGGATGGTAACTCTGCATATAGAGCATGTTTTATATGCAGAATTAACTTTATCAATGCCTCTACAATGTAGAAGGAGACTTCTACTTTACTTCTCTCCATTACTCTGGAAGGCCAGAAATCTTCATCTCCTGTGGATGTAAGAAAACACGGTTTACCAAAGCATCGGATCAGATGTGGGTTTTCATCTCTGTCCATTTTCTCTCACATGAAAGACTTGTGGAGCAAGAAAAGCATGCTTTTGTTGACCAGCAAAGATCAAAAAGGCAGGTTATTTTTGTCCTTCAGCCACTAGACTGATACTCTCAGTTCTGTTAACATTCTGCCCCCGTTTGAACTGGACACTTTGGAAGTATCAATAATGCAAGTCGGAGGGCTGCACTATCACTCATCCTGTATTTGCCTCTTCTATAAAATTAAATCAAGTTGAAATCAAAGGAGACTCAATCTCAGTCATATAGGCAGATCTTCTGTAGCTTTGCAGCAATTCTCAGTGAAATATCTGAAAATATTTATGTTGGCAGCAGTGACTGATCCACATTGAGAGTGCAGAGTTAACAAAATACTTCCACCCCGTGGAGACATAAACAAAGCGTTGGAAGTCACTCATCATGCCATCCACCTTCTCCCTGCTTCCTTGACAGGCACATCTCCTGAAACAGAATGTTGTTTTACAGGAACATCAGAAAGTGAAAAGTAACTAATAAAACAGTGACAATCCCACTGTAACCACAAGGACTAGGACCAGTAAACAGTGCACTCCTATTATTTATAAGTGAAGAGAATATATGTAGCTATCAGAGCCCTTTCTTAACATCGCGGATTAGGTCAAGAATAGATTCTGTAGGACAGCTCAGACTATTTTTCTATCCTAGACTATTTCCATGATGTATGTTCTTACAGGATTCAGATGATTCAGTGGATTAAGAACAGAAATGTCAGCTGTGACTGGCTGTGTCAAAAATTGTTGTTCTCTACTTCAGCTCATTGTGTACTCAGAGTTCAACTACAACACTCCTGGTAGCTTTGTAATTGGCAGAAAATTATCTTCAATGTATTTGTCATTGAGTGTTTCCATACTTAAATTATGTGTGTAGGAATAGTCACAGGTGAGAGGCAAATACACATAAAAGGATTGTGTTGAAAACACAGTAAGAAGCACTAAGTATTTAACCAGAGCTGAGTTATCTTTAATTTATACCAAAGCAGAGAAACATGACAGCATCTTCACATGCTGAAATGCATTTGATTATGGTATTTCTAAGCTGATAAGCAGCCACATTGCACAACTGATGCCACACTGACTTGGAGCTATTTCCCCACCTTGACATCCCAAGCAATTGTCTGTAATGAGGGAAGCCGCCTTCCATAGCAAACCGGGACCAGTGTGCAACATGCTGTTGATTGGGTTTTTTTCCCCTGCATACAACCTAACAGATTCACAGCCCTTGCCTGCCCCCCTCAACTGGATCTATCGTTGAATGCAAAACACAGGAGGAGGTCTCTCCTCCTGCATTCCTCTCTCCTGCAAAGTCTGGCAATAGTCAAAATTTCAGAAGCCTTTTTGGCCCAGTTTTGCAGATGTAATTGCTGGTCACTGTGGAGAAAAGACAGAAGGGATTTTTAAGATATTTGAGGAAAGCTTTTGCTTGAGTTCAATGAAAATTGTGACATGGAAACCTTTAAACCTAAAATTTAAGCAAATTTCCAGCTTTTATAAATCCTTTTAAAAATGAGTTTTCTTGCTGGTTTCCATGCTCCCCTTCCCCTCCCCCCCCACTCCTCCCCAAGCCGAGGTCTGTTTCTTGTAATAAGAATAGATCTAAGAATGGTGAGACATTTGGTGATATTTTTATCCCAATAATAAAGCCTCTCTTCACTCTTTCACAGTAGTCAAGTGATGCTCACATGCATTTCAGTATCTTATCATTCACTGTTACTTTTGGATCTCCCTCTTTGGCTAGATCATGCACAGTCTTTCTTTCCAAACATTTTTTTGTAGTATTCAATGGCACTGCATGTCGCCATTTATTTACTTTCTTTTCTAAAGCAGTGGATGGTTCTCCATAGCGAAGATTTTATCGACAAGTGAAGTAAAACAAACCTCTTTTCTCCTTGCCTCTCTTCTCTCTAACGAGTGAATAGCTCGGATGTACTTTAAGTATTTGAAGGAATAATATAATTTAACCAATGTACAATGTTCAGTGACCTAAATCACCTGTTTTCATAGACAGCTGACATTATTTACATTCAGGCTTTTTCTAGAGAGGCATTTTGAATGACCCTTCAGAATGAATATGCGCAATAGGAACACTCTATCAACTGTATCTGTTCCTACCACTTAAGGAACACCTCCAGTTACCCTGTGTTTTTCAACGTTTCTACAGCTTTGAAGAAATAACTATGTCTTTTTCTGGTTTTGTCAGTGAAATCACTGACTTTAAGACCATGCTCCATATGCAAACAGAACTTGATTCCTTTCACTGATGAAACACATCTAGTGCATCCTAAATCTGACTGTCAGATTCCGTACAGGGAGGCAGCCCTTGACAAGGCTGAAGCCAACACTGGGTAATTTCAAGACAGACAAGAATAAGCCTCCTTTTTGTTGTGGTATCTGATGTGGCTTCAGACATAAAACATTCAGAGACTTAGTTGGTATATTTTCACAGAAAAATATTTTAAAATGAATCTATAGTTCAGACAGCTGAACTGACAGCAGCTTACAGAAAGAACACAGTAAACAATTGCAGAAGTCTCCAGACACTGCAAGACAAGATGAGCAAATATTTTCTTCCTCTGAAATGCAACTTGCTTTACTAATTTTTATTTGACTGTATCCCATACGTATCAGATAACACAGAGAAAACAAAACTGTAATTACTATGGAGTGACTGTATGGAATTAAGTTAGAAATATGATTATAACGGTAAGATTTTAAAAATTATTATGATTTTAATGGTCTTTTCATTAAGCCTTACAAATCTACAGTTTGTTTGAATGTTGTTAGATTACTTTGACTTGCCTCTACACAGCTGTGAATATTATGTCACTGGACATACTATGATAGAAAATATATATCATCTGAGTACAGTTATTTCCTGGTTCATCCCTGCTACAAATCCATTGTCTCCAAGTGTTGACTATGTGGTTTCACAGTGAGTTACTTACTTACATGAGGAACTTATCTAATAATAATCCTTCAATGAACAAAACACAAATTAAGGTGATAAGAAGGCCTCAAATGAAAGGAGGCTGCAAGCACTGAGTGCCAAAGCTGTGACCTTGTCTGGGCACCTCCACCTCTGAATGCCAATCTCAAATCTGACAACTGAAGCACTAGTCTTAACCACCAGAAACACCAGAAAGTGTGGTCTAACCAGGGACAGCTTAGGACCTTGGAGCTGATGATCTGAAACTATCCATAAAGATGTGATAAAAGTTTATAACCAACCATGGATGCCTGGATCATGTGTGGTGTGTCATCTTCAGTCTCTTCTACGTTCTTCTTTACAATGTATTACTCGACCGTAACACCTACTGCGTGACTTCTTTTTGGTACTGAAAGTATCAAGTGCAGGAGTTTTAAGTGTTTTATGGCATTTCACACTGTTACATTCTGAGAAGGAGGAACCATTGTCATTGTGATTAACTATAAAGCATAGAGCAACTGGCAAATTAAGACATTTTAAGGCTGTAATTATGATAGCTTGATTATAATTTTTTTTAGTCCAGATACAGGTAACATGGAAAATTTCAAATCTAATTGACTTACCTGTGTGCTGAGTCCTGTTGGGGTGCAAAACTCCCATGAAGGAGGTTAGAATCGAGGGATGGAGAGAGAGTGTTTATGGTCCTTAATGTGCCTTAAGCAAAGATTTGCAGACCTCAGCTTGATGCTGTCTGTCTTTTTAACAGATACATCTCCAAAGAAACCTGGGCTTTTAGTTTACAGATCTCAGAAGAATGTGAGAATATGATAGTCTGCATCTCTGTGGGGACCAATTATTGCTAGATGTGGTTTTCACACAACTAGAAATGGCTCTGTTTCAGCATGTGGAAAACCTGGGAAGCTGATCTATGTGGTGCACTGATTCTACTCTCAAACGCAAGAACACATACAGTTTCTGTACGTATCCTATAATGACCTCCAGTATGATACAGAAGTGTAGGGGTGGCTTTTACAAGATATCCAGCAATGCAAGGCTGCTACATATCGGGTAAGATCCAAGCCCTTGCTGTGTAACCTCCACAGCCTTAATGATGTTCTTAATGGATATGTGGGCTGAAATTTATAGTTTCAACATGAAAGTTGAGAGTTGTGGTGGTTTTTTAAGATTTTTTAATTAAATAAAGAAATAATATGCTGGAGTGACTCCAGAGACAGCAGATATAGGGGTTTTTTTTCGCATTTTTATAACACTCAGGTAATCTACCATGTTTTCTCTTACAGTATCCCATTAAAGATGTAAGTCAGATTCTGAGATCCATATAAACTAGCTTTGTTTCGGTAGTGTGGGGGTGATACTACATAAATCATATGTAGCTTACCTTGAACTTCAATGTCCCACCTGGAAAATGACTATAATGTTCCATTACAGTACAAGTCTTAATGTGCTACACACATATTGCTTTCAGGACAGGTCTGAGTTGTATCGCCTGTTTTAGTAGGCACATTTAAAATATATATTAACCTCTCTCCCTTTATAGTTGCTGGATACATACAATAAACTACTGGATGAAATCTGAAATTGAAGCTGAAGAGAAAGATTAAAACAGCATTTTAAGATTAGTCTAGTTTATAAATTATCCTTGACTCTTCCTGCTTGGCATACACTGTGAAGAAAAGTGTATGGAAAATGTGTTTTCTTCTCACTTTATAAAGTATTATTATGGTTAATTTTTTATCAGATAAAACAAACTAAATGAAAATATTGTTAAAACTATCTAATCATAAATTAAAATCATTAACAAATAAAAATAATTCCCAGGATCTTTTTTTCAAAAAGAGTGGTTCAATTTTTTTAAAGTTCACTCTGGCATCTATTTGTAGATGCTTTGGGAATTACTTGTTTACTGCCAGAAAACAAACCAGAGCAGAGAATACAGCTACTCAAAAGGAAATATTTTCATTGACAGCATGTGAACTATCTTGCAACAAAGCTTCATTGAGTGTCAGGTTACATCTTAGTTCATTATGTTCAGGTGTTTTAAGTTTTTCATCTTCCACTTTTACGAGTATTTTACATCATTGCACTCTAATAACAGGGTTTCATTTTAACTACTGGATATATCAATTTTAACACAGGTTTTCTTATTATTTTAACAACTTGAGGACTTACATCACAACTCGAATGTCTCTTTGTTCTCTCAACCTGATTTAAAGCAAATTGCTCTATGTTCTACAGTAGTTTTGAATGTATTAAATGTTTTTAAAATTGTGAATTTTATGAAAAATTCTAACAGCTTAAGTTTAAATGATGCGATTAGCCAGTTACAACTGGAACAACTAGGCCTTATTTAAAATAATGAGGTCTGACAGTTATGGAGCCTGAATTATTCATTGATAACTAGGTTTTCCTCTTTTGCAAACTATGGCTAACATTAATAACAGAGGTGTAAGTGTGATAATAAAAGAGTTTGACATCAGGAATACAAATACAAAAGTGCTAAATTCTTCATTAATTGAAATTACTACACCAGTAAAATTTTCCGAAGGAAAATCATTAATGCTAATATTTTCTCGTACATTTCACAATTTGTTTCTGCAGGGAGTCACTCACTGAAGTAACAGCACTTGATGATTCATTGTGCAAGAAAATACTTTTAAAATATTGTTAATTTCTTTAAGTACATTATTTTAAGGATGTTAAAAATAAGATGCAGCACTTTCTATTGTGATTCCTGTAGTTACCACACTTCTGAAAATATATACTAACAGCACGGAGCCCTGTCTGCGCTCAAAGGTATTCTGTTTCCTAGTACTCTTCGTCTTTCACTGGTTCACCCTGCTCCCTCCAAAATTTCTCTATATCAGCCTCAAAGATATTTGCTCTCTATAGCACACCTAACATAAATAGAATGCTGTTCTTTTAAAAAGAACACTAGGATTTGTATCTAGTGGCTAATATTTTTACAACAGCCAGAATTCTCATGAACTAATTGCTTCCTGTAACCCTAGATATTTTTCATTTTACATTGCAAAATGAAAACAGAATCTCTACATAAAGCAGTTTAACAATAATGTCTCCTAATGTCTCAAATGTTCGTATGCATCTGGATGCCTTTTAAAACAGAAGAGTCTATATAATTGAAGGAGCAACTGGTAGACGTCCTCATTCTCTCTGAATTCTGAATGTAGGCCATGCTAAAATAGTGAGTCATCTGCGAGTAGGAGTTACTGATCTTTGTCTAGAACTCTTGGTTACCATAACAGATAACATTAAATTATCTATGATATAAAAAATAGGGATCTTCAACAAGCGCAAGTGTAGATTCAGTTTGGGATGACCCATTGAGTTACTGCAATTATACAACACATCAACAGCACTGTTTAGAAGATAATTATGCAACCGACTTCCAGAGGGACACATATATTTGGCATTTTATGTAAAGCCTAAAGAGACTGAACCTCCAAATGGATGCAATCTTTCCTGTGCATCTAACTTTCACAACCTAAATGTGTATTTTAATAAAGCATGCTTCTGTTATATTGTACTGCTGTACAGTTCCCCAATGAAGGGAGATCAGAGAGGTGAAGGTCAAAATAAATGCTATATAGATATCGAAGTCTGTTCCGTGAGACTTTGAAAAGGAGGATTTGAAAGATGACTATTTTTATTAGTGCAGATACATACAATATAACCTGATTATTTTTTTTTTTTGCGTAAATGTCAATTACAGTATACATAGTGTTCACTGGTGATTATGTCATTGGTCAAGAAGGAGGAGAGTCCCCAGATGAATGATTAATAATCAATGTGTCTGGGTTCTTATTTTATTCCTCAGCAAGGAAGAATGAATTACTGGTGTCTCTCCCAAAAATGGAAAAAAATCTCCCAGAAACAGGTCACACCACCTACGCCTGCACACAGAGGAGGCCCTGCTGTAAGTGGATTTCCCTGGTCTGGGCATGGACTCTTAGTCTCCCCTATTACTACTGCCTCACCTTCCTACACTCTGATGTAATTAGGGAGAAAAGGCAATATTAGCTCAGAGTCCTATTAATTTTTTCCACTATCATGAGAAGCACAGAGAAAGAGTGGAGAGTTACCTAGAGGAAAGTGTTTTGGAGAAGGCCTAAGACAATGCTTAGGTGAGTGGTCTCTCTCCAGGTGACCCAGAATCTTCCACTGAGTCTGACCCAACAGAAGGCCTGTGTCTCAGGACACAGGGAAATCAAACTCTGACCCCAGAGGGATTAGAGAGAAAGTGAGAAACTTGTGGAGAAATCTGTATTCTCTGACATTCAATGATAATCTCTCTCCAATGTATTAAATGTCTCCATACCCTAAATGTCTGTATGTGTCTTTATGTATTATATTTACACATGTTATCATGAGGCATGGTTCCTTTTGGAAAAATAACTTTACTCTGCATTGACAAACATCAGATCAGATAAGTAAAAATATTTGTTAGGACCACGTTGTAGTTTTTTGGGTTTTTTCCCCTCAGAGGGAGAAGCCATGTGGTAGAAAGAATGGTTTTGTAATTATTCAATATCTGTTAGTAGCAGAGTAGTGAATGACTTCAGCTCACTGCCAGGTTCTGTTCTAGGTGCCAGTTAGATATGCCTCCAGGCAAGCTTAACTTGTGCAGTTTCCTTTTTGTCAAATTCCCTGTGTCTTTTCTTAAGGAAACCTGCTAGTTTTAACAGCTGTGTCACTCTCCCTTCTTTTTCATTTTTTTCTCTCTCAGTCTGTCTCTTCTTTTTTATCCCTCTACTGCTACTGCTGCTTCCTAGATGCAATCACAAAAAGCCAAACCTGAGACATTGAAGTGCTGGTATTCAAAAGCCCTGATTATTTTATGCTAATGAATGAACCATCTAGTAATACAAAATTTCACTTGTTGTGCCCTCCTGGTGGTAGCACAAGATAAATCCAACAGTGCCTTTAATTAACAAAAGAAAGCAGAAACAAATCTCTGTGGGTTAATAATATTTATGGCCTAAAAATGAACAAACTAAAGGAAGGGAGAAAATAATGTGGTACAATTCAGAGAAAAATGTAATTAAAATAAAATTCTCATGTATTATGGAAAGTGCAACCATAAAAACATGTGCAAGCAAGGCATATACCTGTGTGAGACAAAACACTAAAATTAAGGTCATCACTGAGGAGCTGGAAAATACATTTTTCTATTTATAAAAAAGAACAAAGACAAACTTCCCAGGAAGAAATATTAGCTCTTGTTTTCCACACAGGAATTATGTCTTTTTTTAATTCATAAAATACACAGTATCACATGGTTTCTGAACCTTACTTCAAATAGCTCAACAACATGAATAAGAAAATGCCAGGTCCATTTAACTGTGTCCTTTGTCAAATGCCAATAGAGATGGTGACTTTTTATAAATATCCAGTAGTTAAAAATATAAAACACTGCAAGTAGATAAGGCTACGTGGGTTGTATTAGCGTGAGGTCATTTCACCTATTTATGATTCCTATTCTTTGGCTGGAGACACATATTTTGTCCCGTCCCTTAAAATAACCTCTGAATGCGGAGATTTCTTAGAAAGAAGTCGGCACAGGCTGACATCAAAGGAGTTCCCAGAAAAATCATCAGAGCTCCATATTGATGTGCTAGCTCCAAGGTGGCCTTAGAAATTTAACACTATGAGATGCAGAGATGTACTCTCAATAACATAGCCACGTTGTGGACTGTTTCGTGGCTTTCCCACTAAAACATGCACATTTTGGAGGGCATCTAAGTGAAGAATCCATGTGCAGCTTCAAGCCTTAGCCATGTACCATCCAGGAGAAAACAATTCTCTAGCAATAAATAGTTGAAGCTGTTGTTACTGAAACATCTACTTGTGCCTGTGAGACTTGCTCTTTCATCAAATTACTTTAATTGAGAAATCTATATTCACACAGGGGCCTTTAGCATGATGGGATTAAAATGACCAGTGTTTCCACAGGCCTATCTATTTGTATGATGGGCTGAATATTGAGTTTTCTCACAGTCATGCAACTAAATATAGAAGGTTAACAATATGGCATATTTGAAATTTGCCTTGACACACACACCTTATGAAGTGCTAAGCAGTTCTGGTTCTTTGTAGTCTGTTCCCTTCCTGCTCTGGAATTTTTTATGACACCTTTAGAATGAATGAATCACAGAATGAATCATAGAAAGGGTTGAACTGGAAGGCACCTTAAAGGTCATCTAGTTCCAACCCCCTGCCATGGTCCAGAACACCTTTTACTGGACCTGCTCAAAGCCCCATCCAGCCTTACCTTGAGTGTTTCTATGATGGGTTGTCCACAACTTCTTGGGGAAAACTGTTCCAGTCTCACACCACACTTATTGTGAAGAAATTAGAAATGTAAATTGCTGAGTCTTGATATTACTGCAACATTGTCTGATTCAGGATTTACAACATATATTGACAACAGGAAAATGTTCTCCCCTCATATCTCTATAACTCTTCAGATTGTATTGCTGACCATGATCTCATTACGCGCTGATCAATGTCTAAACCTTGCTGTTTAAGTCCAATAGACATTTTAGGACGATACGTAAAAAATTTGTTAACATTATGAGATCAATTCACTGCAATGAATGTAAAACAGAGAATACATACTGACGTGTCATTACATCACACACACCGTTGTTCATAAAACCTACGAGGTTTTACAAGGCCCATCGTAAGATAATCTCTAAACAGAAAAACAATGACTTATGCCTACGTGAGGGAAAAAAAGGCGTTCACGAAAACACACAAGGATTTATGAAAAATATTTTAACAGTCGTTAGTCCAGTCCAGCTTTAATTTTTCTGACACACCTCATTAGTGTGTCCATAGCCTCAAATTCTAATCACCAACCTCAGGTGTGCAAGTCATGGCATTGTATGGTGGCAAATATCTGCCTGAGGGTGGGAGCAGGGAGTTTCCTCTTTACTGGTTGCATGTCCAGCTGAGCAGTGGGTGATTGGAACCTGCCTGTAGGGGCAGAAATGGGCAGAGATATCTCCAAAAGCCAAATGCCATGGGCAGCATCTTGGCATCCCCCCCTGCCCCTGCTGCAATGGGGTCAACAGGGTTTTCCCAGTAACTGTGCTGTCTCCACACCACCATCATCTCTTCTGCTAGTTTCATGATCCATGTTTGTCTCTCCTTCTTGTGCTGTGCCTATTAAGAGGGACACAGCTGCATAGAGAAGGGGACAGATAAATGGGGAAAAAGTTCATAAAAAAGAACAGGCCAACTTCTGTGCATATGGATAGTTTACCAATCTCCATTCCGCATCAACCCTGAAGATATAATGGCCCAGAAACATCATACTCTTTATATTTTTTGTAATGCAAATCACAGTTTGTTTAGGTTAAAAAAATTAATTCAGTTAAGTGTCATTTATCTACAAACATGACATGGATGAGACAGAACACTAGTTTTTCTCACATTACTGTTATGCACCTGGAAGCCAGGGACAAATGTATATACAGAAGTGATAAAAGTAGAATATCCTCTACTTTAAATGCCTCTTTCAATTTTCCACTGCTCTTGCAAAATTATTTCTGTCAATATTTTAATTTCAGTCGGGAAGGGTGGAATCAAAGAAAGAGTGACACCCCGGAAAATTGTTGTCAGCAAACTGATGACTACATAACATAATTAAGAAATAATGTGAAAAATGAAGAAGATTGGTATAAAGGCTGTTGCATTTTTTGTGAGTTTAGTGCTAAAGAATCAAGGATGAGAGGACATATTAAGAGATAAATATTACAATATTAATCACTGTATACTATTGTAAGATATACACATAAATAATTTCTGTAATCATAAGAATATTAATGCAACAGCTAATAAATAAAATAAGCACCAAAGGACAAGAATATGACCTCAAAATCCTTACTCAGCTACTCTATTAACTTTCTGAACACCACTGAAAGTGTGTGTCAGCTGTTTAAATTAAAAGCAGAGTAATTAAAATTACACAAATAATAGGTGACTGGGGTCAGTCTCCATCACCCTATCTCCTATATTTCAGAGTATTTTACATTTTTTCCATCAATATGCAATCTTAATTTTCCTTACACATCTCTCAGGCTTAAAAACAACTTTCCTTAAGAAGCAGAGATCTTGACTGATGGTCAGAGCACAGGTTTTGTCACCATAAACTTAAAACCCTTCCCATAGTGTATCAGACAAGTAAATTTCTCAGTATCTTTAAGTATCACTGCACTTTGTCATCTTTCTTTTTTAAACAAGCACTTTTAGCAGGAAAAGAGGAAAAGAAGAAAGAAAATTCAAATCTGTATTTCAGATCTATACCTAAGATCCTCTTTTCCATGAAGATGGTTTACATACAGCAAATGAGCAAAAAAAGTTATACTCTTATACTCTTCTCTGGGACATTAAAAGTCACTAGTGGAATAGCGAGTGCCTCAATAATAATCCAGGCTTCTGTATTTTTACTGTAATAAGAGTAATAATAGTAATAATCATAATAAAAAAAGACTTGAAAAAGTGAGACTAGGAATTGAAGAAGGCAAGATAAACCCAAACATTGGCAATATCTGCCCATTGGGTCCTGACCAGAAATAGTTGTTTTCTCAGAAAACATCAGGAGACTGTACTTTAAAGTCTTTGCTGGAAGTCATTGCACAGGTAAAAATTATTTAATAATAACCATGCTGACACTTTATAAGCATTCTGGTACTGCCTGTAAAAAAAAAAAAGGATTTTGAGGGCACAATCTAGCACAGCATCTAATGCATGGCTTCCACAATGCTTGGAATGTAAGAAATAAGTGGAGTTATTTTGTGCTGTTAGTACTATCTGTTGATAAAGTAAAGGGGTAAAGGTCCAATGTACGTATCTGCCTCCTTGATGAGGGTATTCTGCAGGCCACAGAGGCAGGAGGAGGAGAGAGGAAGGGGCTTGCATCTTTAGGGAGCCCAGCACACAGATGGGTTTCACAAGTGCTCACACTGCTTTTGTGCCCTTTGCATTGTAAAGGTAATACTTCTCAAAGCACTGGGCTTGGGTCCAATCCCCTGCAATAACTGCGTAGGTTCAAAGGAAATGTATGAATGGAATGAAGAAACACTGGAATATGAAGCTACTATTATTGTTCATGATGTAAATAAGTATTAAAAGCCTTTGCAGTCTCCCACACTGACATGTTAGAGCTAAAAGTGGATATTTGCCTAATTTTACTGACCTCAGTCCTAATAAATCTGTTTCATAGACCCCTCTGCATGATGAAGTCCCTTAACATTTTATAAAATTCAGTTTTCATTACATAATCAATATTATTTAGCAGAATTGAAGGTATTCAATTTTCTTCCTCCATAGTCACACCTGTGCAAGTTTATATTTCTTTTGTTAAGGGGGTACTATGCTGTGGCTCAGATTTGTATGTGCTCATTAAGTCTCTGATTTCAGTGGGAACTCCAGGGACTTGTACTGAAGTCCTGCTGTTATGGCTATTAGTATTGTAGCTCTGGAGAGCCATAGAGGGCATATACTGTATTAGACCTGAGAGTAACCCAAACTTTCTCATCTGGAAGAGGTATTCTGATCAATGGATTAATATGAATGATTCCTAAAATGAATCCTGAACGAGTAGAAAATCAAGTCTTCCATAAAACTAGCATAGGAGTTGGAGAAATGTGGATGAATACAAGCAGAGGTTGGCAGAATGAGCTTTGGGAGTCTCATACCTGCTCTCACAGACTAGAGCTATTGTCTTGCCTTTCTTCTTTGAGTTGCTCATCCAAATATGAAGTTTTTTTCTCAGAAGTTACACAGTAGTCAATCAGGGTATGTTAAAAAATACCAAATAAACCCACAAAACCAAACAAACCCAGAAAAGTTCCCCCACTATGTAACTACTTTATACTTCATAGCTACCAAGCAGTCATAAATATCTCTAAATCTGGTAAAATGCAAGGCTGTGTGGTGTGTATATTTAATGTGCCAGTCTTATTGACTATGTTTTTGGGGCTTTTTGCTATGGAAAAATCTACTGAGACTGAAGACCTCCAACAGAAAGCAATGATGTGTTTGACACAAGATGAAATTAAAACAAACCAAACCAAATAGATGAAGCCATCCTGCATCTCTCTTCTTTCTGGCTCTGAAATTCTCCTTTACTAGTAGCTCCATAGAAATCTTGCTCTGCGTGATATTAAACTCAGATAGGATTTAGCTATTCCACTTTGCCACCTATTAAAGATGATGGAAAGTGTCTCTCTTTTTGAGAAAACTCAGAAATGTGCAGTTCTTGTTCATGACTGGAGAGCACAGCAGTGGCTACACACTCTTCTTGCCAGAGCAAAGTAAACCTCCCTCAAAATCATGTGTTCTCCTCAGGAAAGAAGTGAAAGGCTAAAATACTCCCTCCCCGTGCCTCATACCTTGCACAATGAGAGCAATTCATTGTAGACTTGCTGCTGTGTAGGGTGGCTTCTTGCGAGTTGGACCTTGTATGTGCATGCCTGGAGGTCATGTAGGGCCATCACCATCCAGCTACCTTCTGCACAGCTCTTCTGTGTGGGGAAAGCCAGCAGCAAAACAGTAGGTCACTGACTAGCAGAAGACCTTTGGTTAGTTTTTTTCTCTACACGTAAACTTTGGAGGCTTTCCTGAGTGATTTCTTTCTTCAGGTGGTTAAGGAGGTACAGTCAATTTAGTCTTCAATTATTATATATGGAGAGTAAGTGACCCAATCCAAAACCAAAATATCTATCTATCTATCTATCTATCTATCTATCTATCTATCTATCTATCTATCTATCTATCTATCTATCTATCTATCTACTGACTTTTTTAATCTCGTTTCCTTATGTTTTTGTCATTTCTCAGTAAAACTGAAGACAGAGGGGAGATGTAATTTCTTACAACGTCATTGCTGGTTAGCATGTCACTGAACTCAAAAAGGCTTTATTGGGGTCCTCCTTGAAATTGTCTCTCTTCAAAATTTTTCTAACCACCACCTTTTTGTGATGGCAGAATTTAGGAAGGAAATTGTCATTTTAAACAGTCTATTTTTACAGCAGCTTATCAAACAGTGGCCTTTAGCTGTTGTTCTGTGGCAGCCACTCTATTAAAATCCTGATGTAAACAAGTGGAGAAGGTGAACTAGAAGTGCAGGTATTTGCACAGCATTACTGTCAGGTAAAATTTTAAAGATAGGTTTTATGAACCCATTATTTGCAGTCAAGGCTTTTGACTACAGCATCTGAAATCATTTAAGTAGACAAAGTGTTTTGTCAAAACATACTGCTGAGAGTCAGTATGTAGCTTCTTTTTATGCAATTCAATTTGGTTCTGTTGTTTGCATGAAAGTGGGATATCTAGCTGGGTAGCAATAGTGGCACCGTGTATGATCGCAATATGGTGACTTTCCAGTGTAATTAACGTTAAATGCCTTTTGTTTTCATTTAGTGCTTAATGCATGCACAATTGCAGTGTACATACAGATCTACTACGGAAGGTGCTTGAGGGTTTTTAAATACAAGCAACAAAATCCAAAGAATTTTTAATTCTCTTCTTGGGATTGGGAGATGCACAAGAATTTGTGCCTACTTTAAAAGCAAGAATCTCTTTGTCCAGTAAAGTTCTACTTGACATGGCATTTGAAAAGGATGGACGTTTAAAGAGGCAGAGTTATTGCTGGTCTTTCGGCCCTAAGCACCCTGTCCAGGTGATACTGAACAGGACTGCCCTGTGACAGACTGGCTTGCTATGGCCCTCTGAGCGATTGCATAAAAGCAGCATTGTGCTAGCAAAATTTCCTTCACCCCAGGATACAACTCTGAGTGTACTGAGTTCATCTGCACATGAGGCACTTTTTGAAGAAAATAGACTAAATGTTTACCAAATATTCACTTAGTCATTTAACAGCCTTTCTTATCTTCATGTTTCCAGCTCCTCTACTTCACCTGGGGCAGCACCAGGCACTGAACATGGCCCAGGGATTTCACAGGAAGTTCAGTAAACCTGATCATGTTGGCTGGGGTTTTCCTCCTATGCTGAGCAGTACCACAGAGTTTATGTGGTCTGCATCATTTCATGAGACCAGCATTTTGGCCAAGCCATATCTTACGGTATATTTCGTCTGCATTTTGAATGGGAACAGCACTTGCCAAAGGTACTTTGAGAAAGATGGGAAAAGATGGAACTGTAACAATTACATACTTCACTTAGCTACTACTGTCAGTAGAAACAGTGATGACAGGAGGAGGAGAAGGCAGTTAGCTCCTCACACAGTATGAACTCACCACATTGACGTATTGCATGTATACTACAGTTTGGGAATGCCTTATCAAATAAAACAGACAGTGGACAGAAAGGCACAGTGCAAAAGCTGCAGGATATAGGGACCAGATCTTGTCTATTAGCATACTACCAGAAGATTAATAGATAGATGGAGAAATACGAGGAGATATATGAAAAAAAACCCATTCACCAGACAGTAGCAATGGTGAGTGTAAGGAAAGAATGATAAGCAGCAAAAACGTTGTCATATAAAAGGACAATAACTTGATCAAGTGAGATTGTAGGTCTTTTGATTGATCCTTTCCATCCAGGTCTTCCTTTTAGAACTTCGTTTTCATCTGCTATACATCAAAGCCAGATGGACTGTATAAAATCCTCAGGTATCCTTTACCCAGGCATTATCCTATGCACATTAATTAGATCACTAAATTAGTTGTTATGTAGGGTAGAGATTGAGAAAACTAACAAAAGAAAGCAAGCCAGCATCAATAATATATGTTACTAAGAGCTTGTCTACACAACAATATGATACCCGCTGTAGCTGCATCAGTTAAGAAAGTGATTAGAACAGTGTTCTACTGTGTATACAGTTTATTTGAAGATAATTCCTAACAGTGTACCATGTCTCTGCAAAACTGGTGCTTTCATAGCTGTACGCCCCCAACTAATATTGTGATAGAACTCCAAAAGCCTCTTCTGTGCCCCACTTCAGAAAAACAACTGTAATTTTCATGTATTAGCAGTTCCACATTTCAGTTCAGTACCCCCTTCCTTTCAAAATTAATCCTGGTTCTACCATTTAATCTATATTGTTTTCCAAGCCAATTACTTGGAGTAGTATGACTGCTGGTAGTGTACCAGCCTAAAGTCCTGTTCTGCCACAGCTGCAAAACGAGCACCGAAACAACATGATACCAGCTCTGTTTGGCTCTGATCCAGCAAAGCACTTAAACACCTATTCGACTTAAAGTATATGAGTAATCCCATAGAAGACAAGATGATAAATTCTTTGAATCAGTACCTGCTTAGATTCGTAGACTGTGAAAACAGAGGGGAACATCTAAGCATCTTGTCTGACCTTCTGTATACCACAGGATTTCTTTCAATTCACTCTTGCTCAGTCTTGCCTTTCTTTCAGGAAGAAAACATCCAACTGCCACGTTCAAATTTTCAGTGATGGAGAAACTGCCACAGTTCTACCTAAATTGTTTCAATGATTTACAGTCCTCACCAGAACAAATTTAGACCTTTTTTCCATCCAGACTTTACAAGGTCCTTAGGATTCACTGAGTATTGTTGTGTTTTTATTAATTAAACTGAAGAGGTATGTATTATCATATTTTTTTTTCATATACATGCTTATAGACTGAAATTAAATCAGCCCTTAACTTTTATTTTGACAAATTAATAGGCAATGCTCTCGGAACTTCCCAATGCACAGTAGATTATTTGTCCTTTAATCATACTCCTGTCTCTTCTCAGACTCTTATCATTCTGCATCTCTGCAAGTCTGGTGTCTGGAATAAGACACAGTATTTCAGGAGAGGTCATTGTTCACCTTAGAAGCAATAGAGATTCCTACTTACAGTTCCTTTTTCCTTCGCCAGGGGTAAGAGAGGACCTTTTGGCTTCATCATCACACTGAAAATTTACACAGAACCGTTCTTCACCTGCTTGTCCTTTCAATGTAATTGTTTCCTTGGACAAGCGCAATCTCCTTTAAGAGCACGCACACATTCATTGTTGTTCCTCAGCATGTGATCCTACCTTCACTGAAATGCAGCTTGATTGTGCCCAACTTAATTGTGTTCAATGTACCCTATAACAATTTTTGTTATTCCTTCATCTCTTATTTATATACTCTACTTACAGTCTCAGTGTTTTCTACAGCTTATTGTGACTCTTTCCTTCCACACCATGAGTTAAGATACCAAACAGAGTAAGATTAAATACACACCAGAAATTCCCATACTCAGAGGATGATCCAGCATTTTCAATTACATTTGGGAACCAATGTCATGTTTAACCCATTTAACATGTACCATATTGATTTTGTAATATTCAGGTTTTGTAATAAACTCAAATAATAAATATCAAATCACAACACTTCACATAAAAACTTGTCCCTATTTATGTATAACATCCTAGAGTACTCATCAAAATATATCAATTTATTCTGCTGAGATCTAGGTTTCATTACCCCTTATTGATTGTCGTAAATTACATTACTCTCCTTGCATAGTCTTGTAATCTCAATATCACTTAATTATTTGCTTGAATTTCTAAAAAAATAATTCACGTAGAGTGAACAATTTTTAGAGAACAAAGTGAGGATCCACTGTTGTGAAGAGAGAGTCCATGGACTGAACATATACCTCAAGAAGTTTAACTTCTCAGAGGTAAGCAAAGGTTGAAAACAAAAAATCTCGGAGGGATAAAAAAAGCTATTTCTAAGGCAGAAAAGAAAGGATTAAAAAAGGTTATTTTAATGAAAGAAAGAAAAAGGCAGAACAGAGGAAAAAGATCAGTTACCACAGATTCTTGGAAAGACTACAGCACAAAGTAGAGGGGTTTGCTAGGGATGACATAAGTATATTCAAGATACTCCTAATGCTAACTAAAAGATTCCGTTTGAAGGATGAGTGACAGAAAGCAGCACATGAGAGCAAGGCGCTTGCCTTGTGTAAGCACTGCTTCTGTGTAACTAAATAGTAATTATAGTTAATCATGGGTTTACATAGGAAGAGAAAAAGCCATAGCACATACAGAGTCTGATCTCGCAAAATCTATCCATGTACCTGTCCTTTCATCTAGCATTTCAGGTTTTTTTCAAGCACCTTACCTAGAGGCAAATAGAAAGCAATGGAACAACTGCCTGGTGCCACTGAAGAACACAGGAAAAGACTAGAGGTTGGCATGGTGAGGACGTGTTCAGCTAAACCTGGTTTCTCTTTTCCTAGAGAAGAGTACTTAATAAAGAAGGGGGGAAAAAAGTAGTCTTTGGAGAAAGACAGTTTTAACAAGATCTTTTCTGTTTGCTCCATCCCCTTGCGAGGGTTCAGAGCACCGGAATTTCTGCAGGCCTCTGTTTGAAAATAAGGGGCTAATGAAAAGGTACATGCATGGGTTACTACCCTAAACTAGTCTTCCTAGAATATCCTGGGATTTGCCAAAGCTCTAAATGACGTTGACATAGAACACTTAAAGGGAAAAGTTATCTTTTATTCTTTGCTTTTCAGTATTTAGAAATGTAGCTTCAGTTTCCTTTGTGTTTTTTGTATAAAGGAAATTCATTTTGAATAGAGATGGGTCCATTTCTTTAGGTTTGATCTCAATGGATACTGACGCTGAACTGCTGCGCCTTCCAACTCTTGGAATATCTGGGGAAAGAGAGGGCAGACAGGTTTAGATGAAGAGGACAGAGGAACAGTAAAAAAAAAGGAATGTTTAACATGGAGAATCTCAGTTGCTGAGAAGAGCAGAGTTAATGTAAGGCCTAACTATTTCTGTGAGGGGTAAGTACAATTAGAACTTTTCATAGCATGCTACACTTATCTAATTTATTTTCAAGTCAACTAAATTCCATGCTGTACTGAAATCTCCTTATGCCCATTTTAATCCATACATCTATTGTGTGCTCCATGAAGGTCAACCCATTTAGATGTCAGATGTGGCAGGACACTGCAGACACACAGTTCGAGGGCATGCATGCTGCTCAGTGGAGCTCAGTCCTCAGAGATCACAGGTAAGTTCCATTTTGCATATATCATATCCCTCTGGATTTTTATTTTTTACTGTCATAATATTTTCTCAAATACATGGTAGAAGCACAAAACCCCACTGCTGTTCAGGGAAGTTCTGCATGTGCTCAGACACCTTTTTTTCCTCTGCTTTGGATCTATTACTTCCCCAGTGGTAAAGCATTGTGGGGAATCCTATGATGATAGAAGCAGTCAATACCTTTGTAAGAACAGAGAGCTGTCTTTAGCACATGTACGCCTTTAGTTCAATAAACAATCTAGGTCTGCACCTAATTTTCCACTGAAGGATCTAACACCAGCAAAGAACATTTACAGCATGGTAAAATGGTAGTCTTTTTTGCTATGTATTTCCTTGACTATAATGAGGGGAAAGAAGGGACGGGAGGGGAAGGGAAGGGAAGGGAAGGGAAGGGAAGGAAAGGAAAGGAAAGGAAAGGAAAGGAAAGGAAAGGAAAGGAAAGGAAAGGAAAGGAAAGGAAAGGAAAGGAAAGGAAAGGAAAGGAAAGGAAAGGAAAGGAAAGGAAAGGAAAGGAAAGGAAAGGAAAGGAAAGGAAAGGAAAGGAAAGGAAAGGAAAGGAAAGGAAAGGAAAGGAAAGGAAAGGAAAGGAAAGGAAAGGAAAGGAAAGGAAAGGAAAGGATCAGATTCCAGACATCAATAAATCAGTACAACCATTTTGGACACCACTCATTTTGGCAGGAATAGGCTATTTTTTTTTCTAGATACTCTCAGTATAGTAACTTGCTGAGAAACTCCAACACAAATTCTGATGTTTTCTCGAGTGTTCCTGAGAAATTAAAGTACGCGTAATATTTTTTTAAAATAGACAGTCTGTTTCTGGCTTTGCCTGTGCAATTGTACAAGTTTGGGAGAGGAGTAGTCTTTTTTACCTAATGTTGAAATTCATCATAAATGTCTTGCACCACTATTAGCTATTGACTGTGGTGAAGGAAAAGACATTTTAAGAAAATATGTTTCAATTACAGAGCAAAATAAACAGTGGAACACATAACTGGTAACTCGTTAAAAAGTCTATGCTTTTATCTGGCTCTTCAAACACATTTTAGGCACTTCAACAAGATTAGAAAAACACTTTTATGCCAAAAAAGAAACTCCTTTAATCACTTCTCTTCTAAGAAGATACCTGCATGAAAAGAGGAGAATTAACCTATCTACTGCCACTACTCCTTTTACTGCAAAAAAGCATTTGTAGCATTTCTAATCCATTTGGTTCTGTCAAATGGAAAGAACTGTATTTTCAGAAGTATTACTCCTATGGGAAGATTTTTTTTTGAGCACGCATCTTTCTGGAAAATTATTAGTATACTCTAGACCATCATTAGTCTATCTAATGGAAAAACAAGAGCCCCAGTTTTCCCAAGTGCCAGAGACAAGACCAGTCTATCATGTTCTTTATAGTTAAGACTACTTTTGCTTTTGTATTTACCCTGTTGCATTTCAGAGAAGGGAAAAATACACTCAAAACTTTCTAGCCATAACAATTCAGCGAATAAATGAAACTCAACAAGGAGAGAATATATGAACAAATAAGTCACCATCATATGTTTGCATCACACCGAATCAGGTACAAAGTAGCTGCTGCAGTGGAAGATGACAAAATAATTAAGTTATATAATCAAAACCAGAAGCAAACCAATATACATATATGAACACATTACAGCGTTGTCCCCAACTCCTAAGGCTGAATTGTCCCCATAAGTGCTTCTCCAAATACATCCAACAATACAACAAAGAAAGGAGATCACACAGCTCTTGGGTGGTTTTGCTGGGACTCTCTTCAGGATCAGTTTAAAACCTAAGTGTCAAGCAGGGTGACAGATCGGATCTCTCTGCCCCATTCTTCAGCCTTGATCTTGGCCGAAGCCAGCCTGTTGCAGATGTAAAGCTCAGCTGTTATGCCGCTTCTTTCATTCCTCAGTGGAAAAACTAGAGGTGATGATGGGGTGAGTTGACCAGCTAAGAGCATTCCTTTACCATCGCTGCTGCTCCCACCAGGTGATCTTAATGTGGTCTTAGAAGATAAAGTACCTGTGCCTCATTCTTTTTAGTTCCTGTTTGTGGAAACTGGTATAGATAAAAAAAATAATGACCTCAGAACTGCACCACTTCTATGAAAGGGAAAAGCTGTTTTAATTTTTTCTTATGCTTTTGAAACTGTTCCTGCTTTTCTTGCTCCCAAAACGCAGAGAAGTAAGACTGCATTTTAGTCTGCCTCAGCCTCATAAGCATTGTCTTAACACTCCAGCAGGAATCGTGCTCATTTTGGGTTTCTCCAGATAGTAAGTAAACTTCTGGATACTTCTCTGACTTATAACAGCATGCTTTTGAAGTTTGCCTATAGGAACCTTAAACTTGGGGTCCTTCTATTATTTTTTCCAACAAGGCAAGGCATTGCAGTCAAGGGAGATGCAATTGTGGAAATGACAGAATATGTTCAAGGGCAGTGAATAAGTTCCTTTTCAATAAAAGCACACATTATGTCCAAGAACAGTCAAAAGGGTTAAAATACAATCTTTCCAGGTAAGTTTCTAGCCATATCAGGCTCAAAAAGTCAAAAGATTTGAAAGCTATTAGTACTTCTGTAGATCATCCTCTTCCAGACGCTCCTTTTTCTTTTTTTTTCCCATATAACTGACAGGTTGCAGTTAAAAATTAAAGTAAAAAAAGACCCTCTTTTTTTGCTACATACTTCTAATGGAACTGAAGCCAAAATAAGTCAGACTAAATTATGGGAGTAAATGACCTCCCGGGAAGTATAATACCAAATTCCAAAGAACTGTAAAGAGTTTCCTTTGATCTTTTTAGCTTCACAGCCTGAAATTCAAAATCTGTATTTAATTTTAGATTGCATATGCCGGCTTTTAAGTTTCCTTTCTAACATGATATATCATTTTAAATGATAGGACACCTTTAACTTGTATTTCTTGAAAATGCTGACTATCCTTTCTTTATTCTTTTACACTGTAAAAACAGATATAAATATTACTAATTGCAAAAATAATTTGGGGTTGGGTACGGTAATGGATAAACCATTGACCTTCACTTAAGAGACTGCGCCTTCAAGCTCAACCTGAGTTTCTAAGCGAAATGACTTTGATCTGAGACACAAGTAACTTCAGTTCAGTGCCTTAGAGGATATAGATCTAGGAAAATAAAAGAACAAGCTGAGCACTTCACTATATATTCCTGTTACGATTTAGGAGGTAGACAAAGGATGTTATTTTTCAAATGTGTTATAAAGGTCCTATTTCTTCCTATGGCTCAGTCACATTGCAAGAAGTGTCTTCCTAAACCAGAAATCTCAGAAGGTCCAACAAGCTCTATTAGCTCTCGGTTGGAGAATTCTCTGACCTATGTATGCACTTGAACACAGACTTTAGATACGGGCAGCTGGAATAATCTCCTTCTTGAGTCCAGAAGTGATCCACAAAAGTCTTTATGCCATATACATTATGAAAGAAGTCACTTTTCTTGGGGAAAAGTACGTTGGCTGCAAACACAACATACGAGAACAGCTGCCAGCTATTGAACTTATACTGAAAAAGCCTTAGGAAAACTGCTTATATACAATGTGTTTTTATGCATCTGTCTGACCAAACAAAGATATAAATACAGTCCAGAATTTTGCAATATAGTAGAATTCAGAATTTGACCCTGAGGGAATAATGTAATGCATAATTTATCCATTGAATTTAGTTCCTTCTTCTAACAAAATACCCATAAAGTGGTCATGATTGCCTCACTTGTTACTTTTTAAATGGAGGGACAGGTTGATAAAATTCTCACCGATTATTAGGAGTTATTTGAACTATGGAGAGAGTTCCAATTGACTGGTTAAATTACATGGGTTTGTTTCACTTTCCTGATTACGAAAACCATCCAGTCAACCAAACTACCCCTGCCCCACAACATTTCCTATATGGGAATAGCGGATGTGAACATTAATATTTTTTTTTTTCCATGAATACACAAACACAGTAAAGTTCTCTGCATTTTGGAGTCTTTCTTGTGAAATAAATGGTCTTGAAGCAAGAGGTTGAACTTTCTGGGTAAATCTCTACAGAATTTAATCCAACCCTTACTTCTTATCACAGTCCACCCCAGACAGCAATTACTATTACCTTCTTTCTTCCCAGTGAATTGTTGACAATTGCTGACATGGTCTCTGAAAAATAGAAGATATCAAATATACTGAACATAATTTTGAAATCATATAAACTCAGAGAAAAATAACAATGGCAACGTTGGAACAGAACAATGAACTTTGTCAATATAAAATTGGGTTGTCTATAAGTCCTTTTTCTCCCTGAAAAGGTAGAACACATTGACGTTCTTTGAGGTTTTGGTTGCTGATAAAAAATGTCATTTGTAAGGTTGTTTTCCTCCAGACGAAGTCAAAGCAATTAAAATATTTAGGAAAAGCCTTCTTCTCTCCATCCAAGCAAGAAGCTCATCTGGGCTTCCTTAGCAGTAATCCTATCTGCCACGCTTCTGGAGAGAGAGGCAGGCCATAACCAGCTCAACCCTGAAAATCCCAGTGACAGGAACTTGTACAAGTTGTTGAAAGTACAGTTAATAGATATGTTATCCTGTGTGCTATGACTGGCTGCCCAACAGGTTCAGAAAAGCATATAGTTTGCTATTGTTTGCGTAGATTGACAAGTTTTCTGTTTATTTCTTCTCACTACAGTGTGTTTTTCCCCAAAGTTCTAACAATAGATACAAGTTATTTGGAATAAATACTTTAGGAAGACACCTGAAAACAAAATTACCAATCCAAAGCTAACTATTCTCAATGGATAAGAGTTGTCTAGTGTCAATAATCTCTTGGAACCTACTAGGCCATCAACACAGTTCTAAAATTTCTCAAAGTTTGGGATATTCAGGTCTCAGTTTTACCTTACCTTAACTCTCTAATGGACATTAAAATTTTATCATTCAATCTTTGTTTTTTCTAATTTTGCAATATGAGTCAGCATTTATATAAAACCTAATATTTTCCTCAGCTGAAGCCACTTTATGTTTATTAGTATTCTATCTATCAGTTCGAATGTTCTTCCTGAGAGAAAAAAAAAGATAAAAAAATCAAAGAAACAAACCAACCTAAACCTCTGATTTTTATGAAAAAGAAACTCCAGTCTCAAGGTTGGTTAACTAGTCAGTTAATTATGACAGATATACCTTTTTGTTCATTGATCTTGTACATCAAAGTTTCATTCCTATGTAGAAATGGTTGCAAATTAATTTCAACTGCAAAAACACATCTGTCTAACATTCCTGCACATAAGCATTTTCATGAGCTTGATGGTAGTTTATGACCAGCTGAGAGAAGGAGACAGAACTGGAGTTCAGAATAGTCCCGCAGTCAAGGTGCTGATAGTCATTTAAAAGTTGAGCAGACAAAGCATTCCAGAACACACTGCAGTTTTTAAGTGAAAGTAGAGGAGATTATAGAGAAAAATCACATTTAAATTGTCTGAAGAAGCGTCCTGCTGAAAGAAAGGTGGAGGAATGTTACATATATAAATATACGTGTGCGTGTATAGCTATATAAGCAGATCAACAGATTTGACACTTGACACAGATTTGACACTTTACCAAGAAGGGATGGATTGTTGAGGTCCTTTCCAGCCTGGTCTTCTATGATTCTATGACACTATCATGCCTCAGTTCCCCACTGCGTACACGTCTTACATCTGATACTCAAGTGGTGCCTCACACTGAGACTGCACTGTTTTCACCCACAACCATCATGTTCCAAGAGTGATGGAGAGATCATGATTTTTCTTACTTTGTATTTATGTTACTAAATAAATAGCTACTGTGCTTTTAGGAACAATAGGAAAACAATAACAATAATATTCTTCTCTATAGGTGAGTCTATGTGTTATCTAAAATATTTTCTTTATGAATTTTTAACTTCTTTATTGCTTGAACCACTGCAAATAATTTTTTAAACAGTGCTAAACAATCTTAGTGTCTTATTGGCAGACAAGGAGTCTATTGCTTTGTATCTCAGAGGCATCAAACACTTCAGAGCGGTAAAGGAACATGAAAGCATATTAACCACTGTTTTCACCCTCAACTATTTCTCTCACATGCCTCAATTATTTTAAATTAGAGATTGGTAAATTTCTTCTCTGTGAAGCATGTAGAATTTTACAGTTACATAATCTGATGCAGTGTCAGTCCATGACACTTTCATTATTCTGTTTTTACCAGACCTTGTTCTCAGTTTCATGTAAGTAAATGAGGAGAAGGAACTGTCTCATCTCTGATAGTTTCTGAGTTCTTTTGATCCTCCTCAGGGTGTAAGTGCATGTGTTTGTACACACGTCGGTGTGATGGGGTTCCTGGTTTAGCTGCCAGAGCTTTTAGGTGCTGAGATAATACAAATAATACAAAAAAAAAAGTCAGAATTGATTAATGTCCTTGTGTGTGCAGGTGTCTAATGAGTATTCAAAAAGCATTGCTTTCAACTGGATGCAGAAATGTATATTTTATGCCAAGTATGTTATTCATACTGACTAATACAATATAAGTAATAGACTTAAGTATTTATTTGCATTAGTTTAAAAGAAGTTTTATGACCATCTCTCTACAAGACTGTATCAAGCTGTATTCCCAGGGAAGAAAACCCCACACATATGTGTTTATTGAAATGAATTTAAAGGTAGAGTTTGATAAGCTGGAGGGCCATTCTCTCCTTGTGGAGCTAATGTATCTACCATTACCATTAAATGGTGTTATATGTGCATATTAAGGGAAGACTATTAGTGATTAATAACAACCTACATTTTCCAGTGTGCTGAACTCTTTCAGGAATCAGTGAAGGTCCTGAGGGCTGCCTAGTTTAGCTAAACTGTACCTTAAATGAACATATGTTTTATAGCAGATCTTTAAATGAACCCAGTGGATTTGGTGATCATTTCAAGGTCAGTCCAGTGTTAACTTTTGACATACAGCAATGTAGCTAAATGTACTTAAGAGTAAGAAAGGGTATTTATTTCAGTGCTGGCAAATAGAGGTGGTTGGTCTGTCTGTCATTCCCAAATTTGGCCATTTTAGCACTCAAAAGCAGTGTAGACTTTTTCCTCTTACTTGTTAATGATATTAACCAGTCATTTTTTCCTGAGAAAAGAAGGAAAAGGATGTGTGTTAGGCTCATAGTAACTTCAATTAGTTGCTAGTAAAAGATTTTATCCTGGTAGCAAAACCAGAAAAAAAATCTTTTAAATTAATTTGAAGATGCCTACATTTAGAGAATGGCATTGCTTTAACAGGGCTATGCAAATGAGTCCAATTTAGCATCTTGTATTCAGCTGGAAACCATTGCTAAATGATCGGGATAGCCAGTCACAGATATTAAAATGAATTATATCTAATCTGAATTTTAGTCACGCTACATTAACTAATAGAAAGTTATTAACATTTCAAGAGAAAAAAAGCTTTTGCCTGCAAAATTAACAGTGGCTGAGATGTGACCTGTGAGCCATGCAGCCTGATCACTGTAATGACAGTGTAATGGCATATTTACATTAAAATCTCTGCAGCTAATATGTGATTCAGAATTGGACGTTAAGTCGAGGATTATTTAGTCTGGCCTGTTGGCCTTTCTCTAAGTAGTTTTTTTTTACTTCAATACAAATCTGAAACTTTTCATTTCATGACTATTTATGTGACTAGTTTCTATGGCTATGTCTCTCCATCTTTACATCATCTGCTTTATATGGCCAGCTTACTCTTTCATTTTTCCCTTCCTTTTTCCAACATGTTTATCATTTTTGCGGGCATGTGTAACTTCAAGAAACCCACATTAGTTGCAAGCCAGTCAGGAAAAGGGAAATGTTTTTCTACTACATTTTTACTGCTAATTTTCTTCAAAAGACAGTACGTTTTCATCTTTTCCTTCCTACGCTTTTTAAATATAGAGCATATTTGAAGCCATCTTTATCTGGATAGAGGAAAATGTGTAATTATAAAGCTATTCTTATCCTTAGTAGGCAATGACAACCTGCTACAGTTTCTCCTGCTACCAGTTCATTTCTACCAAAGCAAAAGTTTGAAAGTCATGGACCTGAGAATGTGACACTTGTATAAGCTATAGCATTTGTTAACTTTGTAGAATACTTGCATATATGCATTTATTTTGTTCATTATTTAAAAGACACAGCAACATTAAAAAAATGAAGAGAGTGCAATGAAATTAAGAAGCTAACTGGATAAGAGGATAACTTTCATTCAATAATCAGAGCATTATTCAGAGAAGTCCAGTATAAACATGGGCTTGATTGGGCTTCTGTTGTTTATTTGTACAAAACAGGAGATTTTTGTAAATGTTCAGACTCTAGATGGACCTTCAGTGCTGAGCAAAGAGCTGCATACATTTGATTAATGCAACTTTTTTAATTTTTGCATTTTATATGTGTTTCTTGCCATTTGCTGTGAATCTATAGGGAGAAATCACCTTATTGTGGGATATAGATACTTTTTATATTTACTGAGAACTTAAGTAAATGTTAAAGCTAAAAGCAGTAATTTATGACCAAAAGCATATACCTTGTACAGATCTGTGTATGTATTTACATACAATACCAGGCAAATACATAAATGAATAAATTTTATCCAAAATAAAGTATAGAACTGTCCCATGTAATCAATCCTACAACCTGAATTTTGCAGTTGGTGTTCTTTAAACTTTAAATGAACAAGGAGAACCTCATGTGACTCAATTTCTTCACAGGTTTATTTTCTGTTTACAAATCGTGTGAGTTGTGCTTCTGCTTCAGCTTACACATATATCAATCACGTAATAGTCATGATATAAATGTCATCTCACCTCCATTTTCAAATTAGAAAAAGAGAATTAATATAGGGGCATCTGTTTGACTGACAAGCATCTATGCAGATAGAGCTCTGCACACAGATTTGTAATAAATGCAGGTGCTCCGTTTACTGCAAATGTACAGCTTCATCATATTTCTGAAATCTTTATTATGAAGCAATCGTACAATAAATGCTGATTGAAGAAATAACTGAAAATTTGAGCTGATATAACTTCATTTGATATTTCTTAAATCATTTCCTAACATCTGAATTTTCTGCTCAAAATGCATGGATAATACTGATCTCTGAGCCAAAGACACACTCCTTTGTGGTCCCAGGTGGACCATGGCTGTTTCAGGCCCCATGGCTGGTAGATTCTGATGGCAGTGGGATCAAAGCAGCTTCCCTGATATTTTGTGGCTGCCACTCAGACTCTTTAAAGGCATTTAATTTTTTTTCCTCTTATCATACTTTGCACATAGTCAAGAGTGTGGTAAAGCTGTACCCATCCCGCAGCTCTTTCTGCTGCACTTTAGAGAAAGATACCACTGCTGAAAACTAGATCAGCTCTCTAAACCAGAGAATTAATCTTGGTTATAGTTATATGACTGGATTGTCCCTTTTGCCCACAACCTTGTGTGAACGTCACCACATCTATGTACCCCATGTCACTAGGAATCTGAAATACTTTCTCAATATTGCATTTGGCTTTAAAAACTGTATTTCCCCAGTTTAGTTAGGGTTCTTTTTTGCTTGTAGATTGCCTGTAACAATTGCTGTGGCTGATATTAGTACTCTCAACGTTTGCTATGCAAGGGCCAGAACTATTTTTCACACTGCCAGTGCAGCACATTTATTTTTATAACTGCCTCAGTGGTATTGTTACATTTAAATTTAAAAGCCAGCTTAATTAGCTGGAAACACAAAGCATGTAAAAATGAAACTACAGAATCTTTGATCTCCAGATTGACTAGCAGTATCTGTGGAGTAGGAGAGGTTAGGAAGATAAGACAGAGAGGCATCTAAACAGGAGCAAGCTGAAGACTCAAAGATAGGTTCAGTTGTTTGCCTATGCTAACCATCTTCAAAGCTTTGAACAGGAAAATGGTGTGGCTCTAACAGCAGGTTTCATTATAAAATAGAATAAAAGTCAGTGATGCTGAGCTTATTTTTGAGAGAGGAGATTGGAAAGATAAAACCCTACTTAGTTAAGTCTGAAATGTTTTTAATGCCAAGTGGTTCTTAGAGGACCTCGCTGTCACGTGGTCTTCTGAAACTCCCAAGGCAGGTCGTTGGGAATTCAGCAGACAAGAACAAGTGTTTCTCAGTAAGATCCGTTCCCATCCTCAGAACCATCATTTGAAAACAGAAGTTTTCAGGGGGGTGCCAGTAATGGCGAGAAAATTCTTTTTATCACAGAGACAGGTTCACTAGTAAGCCCCCTTCTTTAGAAAAATTAGTGGATTCTTATACTTTATTAACAAAAAATTCTCAGATGTCACATGCTGATCTGCCACTTACCACTGATCCCCTGCCTACAAGTTTCAATGCCAATTTCAATGCTAGCTGTTAGACAACACCATACAACAACAAATGGTCATGAACTCACTGTTTTTGTTAAGGTTCTTCAATTTTCACATACTGTATTTCACAAATACATGCTAGAAGACAGTGTTGTTCTTTGCCTTTACTGTGGATTTAGAATTATTTGAAATTAGATTAGCTTTAGAAATGTGGCTTTAGCTATTTAGACAAGGTTATCTACTTGCTTCGGTGACAAAATACTCAGAGTCTCGCAAAAGAAAGAGAGACTTTGTGCTCCTTTCTGAAAACTGTATGAATCTCTTCTGTCTCCTTACTGCCAGCTTTATCTGGGAAAGTTTGTTACTGAGCTTACTACATGAGATCTGAACTTCTCTTTGCACCTTCTTCCAGCCATGTCCTATTAAAATTATAAAAGATATTATTCCACTAGTGTCTTCTGAAATACTTTTGATACTACATGATTTTCAGGTCTTACTTGGCTGTTCAAGATGGAATTTCAACTATGACAGTTTGGGGAATCTGCCCAAGTCCAAAATTTTTAGGACATCGTGGTTACCTCTATCAACTTCAATTTTGTTAAAACTTTGCTCTTCAGTGGCTTCATTTTCAACACCGAAGAACTATTGATAAATACATAAAATATATATATAATGACAATGTGCTGCTAAAGCCAGGTTCTTCAAGCTTATCTGCAAAAAGATGGCATCTGAAGCTATCAAAAAGTCTTCTTTTCAATAACTGGATCGAGTCCTTGAATGCAGTCCTATGTAAAACACTTTCATCTTTTGTAGGATTCTGTAAAGAACATACTTGACTTCTTTATTTACCCTCCTTCATTGTTGTTCTCCAAGGCTTCCTATGATATTGTTTTATCGATTATGGGATTTTCCTACCATTTGTGACAGGCTCCATTCTCTCTCCATGCATCTCTTCCTAAAACATTTCCATGACTATTTCTGACACATTGTTCTACACAAAAAAAGAATCATTCTGACAATCAAGCAAACAGTCTAAGCCTGTGAAACAATTTATCATCTCAACTTCCAGACTTTTGCTAAGTCTAATTCCTGTTCTGTAGCCCACAAAATCTACAATACCTCAAAACAAAGATTAAACAGTTTGAAACTTTGGATTGTCACTAGCAGCCAGAACTAAGCAATACACATGCAACCTTATGTGCTCATGAGCTCACCTCTGCTGTTACGAACACTGAGCTGTCTTGTGGGTTTTTTGGCAGCTCCTCAGCTGCTTTGTCTGCTAGTTGTAGACTGTAATTTCCTTCAAATATACTGTTCTACAGATTCTAGCAGCATCAATTCATGGCAAATTTCTGGCTCTTGTTGTCACATCAGCCATTTATAAATAAATGGCAAATAATACGACCAGACGTTTTCCTTATATTACATGAATCCTGTGACTTAGTTTTCTCTTGGTTGTTCCTTAATTCAGTTTTTCAATGCTGGCGCATAAGGGCTAATCAAAGATACCATAGATTATTTGAGCTACCTAACAGGGACCTTCTTCTAAATCATGCAGCTGAACAGATGGAATTATCATAAGCATGTGGAAAAATAATTGTTTACATAGTACAAAATGCCTTATGACCATTTTGAACGAGTCTTACAGAAAAGAGCTGGACATAGTGATTAAAGAACTTGAAACTAAATGTCAGCAAGCTATTCACTTAACAAATAGCATCCTAACTCCTTCTTGTGGTTCTATGCCATCACTGTAGCCCCATAAAACATAGCATCTTTTCCCAAGAGATTATATTTTCTTTAGAAAACATAAGAATTCAAGTAAGAAAAGAGAAAGCTGAAAATAGTTGGGGGAAAAAAAAGCACAGCATTGTGCATATTCTGTTCATTTCAGAATCATTGCTGGGATCTTCCCTTTGCTTTAGCCAAATACTGGACTTCAATTAGAAAGTACCTCTTAAAGCCAAGAGTTTGACTCTGTAGAGCTATAGGAGAGAAGGGACATGAATAAGCCATGAAGTTGTGTAATTGCCACATCTGACAGACTCTCCAACTGTTTACGGAAACTGCCTCAGCCAGCAGGAACACCTTACAATTTCAGCGCAAACTGAAGACTTAAAAGGAAAAGCCCAGCAGACAGATTAAAGTATCTGCCAAAAGATGGAAAAGACAACAAAGACTGTGAAAATTCATTCACAGTCCCAAATAGTCCCTGGCACATTCCTGAGGAGGAAAGCCCTGCCCCAAAATAGTTTCATCCATGAGTCTGAGTTCAGACAAAAAATACATATATTGCTTATAAAAACAATGAATTTGCATGCTTTGTTCCCTGCAGTGTTCTCTTACATTGCCTCTACAATCTTTCTTCTCCAAACCAAACTTCTGAGGGTAAATCCTCACACAGTGTGTAGTTCGTCATCTGGGTTATGCATTGTTTCTCCCCCACCTAATAAAGCATTTGTAAGTCATAATTACATCAAAATCTTGGTTGTTCCATAAAAAAAAAGCCCATTTACTTAATTGGTTCATCCTTCTGAACAGCCACATAGAAGCAACCAAAATTAACTTAAAATAACATTGACTTGGAAGCACAAGATAAGGAATTAGATAACACAAAATAAAACTAAGTTAAATGGCTCTTCCTCATTAGTCCCATACAGTATAATTTAGATATACTTTTGCAAATTGTATTGACCAGCTATGTATCTCACACAATATTTTTTCTGATATTAAATTTAGGCCATTCCTAATGTCACTGGACAGACAACATTACCAAACGCAAACTTTTGAACTTAAAAGTTCTTTAAAAACACAGTTTGACTTTGACCTTTACAAGGACACTTCATGTAAAACTAACTCACAAACATTTAACTCCTAAAATGTTAATGTACTACAAGGTTAATTGCTCTTATTAATCCATTAAAGAAGAAACATATGCCCTTTCTTATATTAACCTTAACCATTATTTGCTTACTTGATTCTTGTGTCCAAAGTCCAAAAGCTCTTATCTTTGTTAGAAAAAAATAGCAAAATGTTAGTTAGTTAGATCTTACAAAACTTCAACTAGTTTCTATTTGCGTGCCTTTATTAGTACTAAAAGTCTTGGCACAAAAAAATTGTGTAAAGCAGGGTGGGCAGCAGTTTTTTGAGATCACTTGCTAGAGCAATTCAAGTCAAAGAGGCTAGCATATCTCTTCTTTAGTTAAAAAAATATTTCTTTTTTTCCCTTGCCTGTGATTTGAGAACAAGAGAGATTTTTATGTGCATATGTAGCAATGGTAAGCAGCTGTAAAAACCTCCCACCCTAAAGACTGATGAATATATGTTTTATTAACACCAGCACATCTGAAAGATATTTGACACTTTGGAAGACCAACTATGGTTCTTTAAAATGCCTCAGACAGAATGCCTCATAATTTGAGTTTTAATGACCGTGTTAGGAGCCTTTAGTGCCTTTGCCACTTGAAAATGTACAAAACGTTAACTTCTGAGTATAACTGACCACCATCTAATTGTTTATTTTGCTAGGGTATTTGGAAATATACTTGCATAAGCAAATGTGAGATCTACACCAAAAACATTCAAAAGCCCATTCTGAAATATTTTTTAATTCCTCCACCGGGATTATATTGTTTTCTTTTTTTTATTTATGACTTTAAAGACTGACCACACCCTATGAATATCAAACAACCGATAACTGCAGAGCAAGTACTTTGTGACCATCCCATGACATTTTTTTAAATGGCTGTTAACAATGAGCACATCTGTAAGGTTCAATATTTTTGTGTGGGTTTAGTGCAAAGAAATCCAGAAACTGAACCAAATGGATACCTGTTTTCCACAAATAACATTTTTTGAGTGCTTCTAGCTTTGATGTAGCCCTGGATGGAGGCCATACACCCAATGTTTGCAAAGAAAGGCCTCTCCGCATACAGGGTGCGCATCAGTGGTAGGGGTTTACAGAGGGCCTTACAGAATGCTTGTCTCGCGCCCCTGGAGAAAACATTGGCCTCCACTAATACATGTGGTAGCACTGAGGGCAGGCAGGAACGTTTCCATGCAGACTCAGGTAAGCTCAAAGGCTTTTGTGCATTTGGAATGATAAGTACACTGTACTTGACAATAAACCTGCCATTTGAATCCTCAGGGGTTTTAATCTTATAAATAACAGAGCTGGGAGAAGAAGGTCTGCAAGTCAGCTTAGCACCACCTGGAATTCAGATTTATGTAATTCAGTCACAGGAACACGGTGCTGAAATGCATGCAAGTGTTTCACAGTATCACAGTAGCATAAGGTTGGAAAGGACCTCTGAGTTCATAAAGTCCAACCTATAACCCAACACAAACATCAACACCAACACTTACACCAACCATCATCTAAACCATGGCACTCAGTGCCTCATCCAGTCTCCCCTTAAACACCTCCAGGGTCGGCGACTCCACCACCTCCCTGGGCAGCGCATTCCAATGACCAATCACCCTTTTAGTGAAGAACTTTTTCCTAACATCAAGCCTAAACTTTCCCTGACGAAGCTTGAGTCCATGCCCTCTATTTTTGTCACTGGTCACCCGAGACAACCTCCTTTTAGGTAGTTGTAGAGAGCAATGAAGTCTCCCCTGAGCTTCCTCTTCTTTAGTCTAAACAGCCCCAACTCCCTCAGTCGCTCCTCATAGGGCTTGTGTTCCAGCCCCTTCACCATCTTCGTTGCCCTCTTCTGAACACATTCCAGTATCCTAACATCTTTCCCAAACTGGGGGGCCCAGAACTGTACACAATATTCAAGGTGAGGCCTGACCAGTGCCAAGTACAGGGGGACGATAACTTCTCTGGTCCTGCTTGCTACACTATTCCTGATGCAGGCCAGAATGCCATTGGCCTTCTTGGCCACCTGGGCACACTGCTGGCTCATGTTGAGCTTCCTGTCAACCAGCACTCCCAGGTCCTTTTCTGCCTGACTCCTCTCCAGCCACTCTGTCCCCAGTCTGTAGCTCTGCATGGGATTGTCATGTCCAAAATGAAGTACCCGACATTTGGACTTATTAAACATCATCCCATTAGAATCAGCCCATTTCTCCAATCTGTTCAGGTCCCTCTGTAGGGCCATCCTACCCTCTAGCAGATCAACTCTTCCTCCCAGCTTGGTATCATCTGCAAACTTGCTGATGATGGACTCAATCCCCTCATCCAGATCATCAATAAAGATATTAAACAGGACGGGATCCAATGCTGAACCCTGGGGAACACCACTGGTGACTGGCCACCAACTGGATGAGACACCATTGACCACCACTCTCTGGGCTCAGCCATCCAGCCAATTCCTAACCCAGCACAGAGTGCTCCCATCTAAGCCACGGGCTGCCAGCTTCCCTAGGAGTCTATTGTGGGAGACAGTGTCAAAGGCCTTGCTAAAGTCCAGGTATACCACATCCACAGCCTTCCTCTAATCCACCAGGTGAGTCACATGGTCATAAAAGGAGATCAGGTTTGTCAGGCAGGACCTACCCCTCCTAAACCCATGCTGGCTGGGCCTGATCTCTTGGACGTTCTGCAGGTGCCGCATGATTTCACCCAGGATTATCTGCTCCATGATTTTACCTGGGACCGAGGTCAGGCTGACAGGTCTGTAATTACCTGGATCATCCTTACGGCCCTTCTTGTGGATGGGCGTCACATTGGCCAACTTCCAGTCTTCCGGGACCTCTCCAGTGAGCCAGGACTGCTGAAAGATGATGGAGAGTGGCTTAGTAAGCTCATCCGCCAGCTCTCTCATCACCCTAGGATGGATCCCATCCGGCCCCATAGACTTATGAGGGTCCAAGTGGCTCAGCAGGTCTCTAACTTCCTCCTCATGGATTGCAGGAGGGCCATATTTCACCCTTCCACCATCAACCACTTCAGAGGACCAACTGTCAAGCGAGCTGACTGAGGCAAAGAAGGCATTAAGTACCTCAGCCTTCTCTGCATCTTTGGTTACTATATTTCCCTCCACATCCAACAAGGAGTGGAGGTCGCTGCCGCCCTTCTTTCTACCACTGATATATTTATAAAAACTCTTCTTATTATCCTTAACAGAAGTGGCCAATTTGAGCTCCAGCTGGGCTTTTGCTTCCCTGATTTTCCTCCTACATGACTTAACAACATATTTGAACATGACGTGGCTTACGTCCCCTTCTTTCCAACGGCGATACATCCTCTTTTTCTTACTTAGTTCCTTCAGAAGCTCCCTACTCATCCAGGCCGGCCGTCTGCCCCTACAACTCTTCTTACAACACATGGGGACAGCCCGGTCCTGCGCCTTCAAGATTTCATTCTTGAAGTGCATCCAGCCTTCCTGGACCCCTTGCCACTAAGAACTATTTCCCAGGGTACTTTCTTGACCAGTTCCTTAAATAATCCAAAATCTGCCCACTGAAAGTCCAGTCGATGTTCTGTTCCTGGCTTTTCTTGTTACATTGTTTAGAGAGAACTCAATTATTTCATGATCACTACACCCCAGACAGCCTCCGACAACAACATCACCCACCAGCCCTTCTTTGTTTGTAAACAGCAGGTCAAGAAGAGCCTCACCCCTGGTGGGCTCACTCACCAGCTGTGACAGAAAGCAGTCCTCAATACACTCTAAGAACCTCCTGGACTGCCTCCTTTCAGCAGTGTTAAGTTCCCAGCAGATATCCGGAAGATTAAAGTCTCCTAAAAGAACAAGGGCAGCCGATCTAGAGGCAGCCACCAGCTGTTTAAACAATAGAAGATCCAAATCCTCCTCCTGATTGGGTGGTCTGTAACATGCTCCAACCAGGAGGTCAGACCTGACTCCCCTCTGACCCTTACCCATAGGCACTCAACCTGGTCATCACCGATCTCAACTTCAACAGCATCCAGGGTTTCCCTAGTGTAGAGGGCCACCCCTCCACCCCTCCTCTCACGCCTGTCTCTCCTGAAGAGCCTGTAGCCTTCCATAGCAGCACTCCAGTTATGACAGTCGTTCCACCACGTTTCCGTGATAGCAACTATATCATAGCTCTCCTGCTGGACCAGGACTTCTAGCTCCTCCTGTTTGTTCCCCATACTGCGTGCGTTTGTGTACATGCACTTTGGTTTGTTAGAGCATTTGAGATTCAAAGCCTATATTGCACAAATTTATGCAATGCAACACTAATATTTATCTTTTTTTCCCTAACTGCTACAACAACTTCCATCCATCCATCAATGGCAGGTCAGAGCTATCCAGTAAACTGCATGGATTGACATAGTTTTTTACTTTCTGTCAAAGATCCTGTGAGCAAGTATGATGTCTACTACAGAGAAAACTGTCTGAAGCCTGTAAAATGATCCAAAGACGGTGCACATTACTAACTGCATACAATAAAATGATTTCACTCATTAGCTTATGCCAGTCTACATATTTTGAGAAAATTACAAAAGCAGAGTTATTATATTTCCTGTGTTGAATAAGGGGTTAAAAAGATTAGTTTATAAAGTATACAGTAAAAGTTATGCTTTAGACATGTAATAACAAAAGATATGAATTTTGAATTATTCTTCTTTGACCATCAAGAGAAAAGTTGCAGTTGTTCTACTCCAAAATGAATTCTTTCCTCAAATGCATTCAGACATCAAAATAATTCCTACTGGTTTAGGATGTGAAAATTTGATTTGGAAAATTCAGCTGCATAAAAAAGAAAAATCTGTTAACCACATCATAGGATATCTTTGTCTGGCAAATACATTCAGAAAATTGGGAGCATTCCTTTACCGCTTTACATTTCAAAAATCCAGAATATTAAAATGGCAAGCATTTTAATGTCAGCCGATGCAGGTTTACTTTGGAGAGGTTATCATGTGCAGCTTTCCTGTGTTATTCATTGCTTGCAGCTCTTCCAATCAGATAAGCTTAACAAACATGGTGCTATCAATTGCCAGATGTGGTACATGCTATGTAGTGTCTAGCTTTTGATGGACTAAAATGGATCTGAGAATTCTTCTCTTTATGTTATCAACCGTCAGTCACACTATCAGATTCACAAGGAGTATCCGGAAGTGTACTATCAAGTGCCAATTAGCGATGTTTCTGACCCAAAAGATAAAGAAGATTGTAGAAGCAGCAGCCCAGTATAATTCTCTACTCCAGTGTCCTTAAAGTGGACTATCGTTTGTGAATGCACTCCTGCAGATGAAAGGGAAATAGGAGGTCAGTTGTTCCTGTCTTCAACAATCTCCTGCAATCTTCTCATAATGAATCGTAAATAGTGTCACTATCAACCTGCTCTTCCTGCACTGGAAAGCAGCATGAATGGCTCAGTAAAACCAAGCACTGATAAAATATTTTCTCAGGACACAGAGCTGAAGGCCACACTCTCTCCTCCACACGTCATGTCATGTATGGATCCGCATGGCTGGAGTTTGCCCTGGGCTCCAGTGGTGCCTTTCCGGCCTCTCCATGATCCCCCACTTCCCTGTGGCTGTGGGGTGTGTTCATGACATGTAGGTGCTGTGCTGGGAACTCAAACTCTTCATCATTTGGAGACATTTTGAAGATTGATGAACAATCAATGGAAACATCTTCCTCCTTCTCAGACCAATTCTCAGCACAATCTGGCAAAATATCATTATCACTTAACATGGTTTTATCATAAATTGTTCCTGCATTCAGAACTGCAAATCGTTTTTACAAGGCCAAAAGCAAAATATCATGCCCAAGTGTTCACCTTCATAAAAAGGCAACGTCACTCTGGTGTGCAGAGCATGCCTGACAAGTCCAAATTTGAAGGGACCAGCCAACATGCAGTCCCTTCCATCCAAGATTTATGGTATACAGTAGTCAGTGTAGATACAATGCATTATTAATTAGCATAGACAAGTCCTATTTATATTAAAAATAGCTTGCTTATTGAAGGAAACATAATTCCTGTTATTACCATCTCAAATAGCAGAAAAAAAATATTGTGTGCAGAGCTAATAAAAATGCAGGATAAGAGCAACAATTTAGGAGTACAATTGTAGTCAACACATTTTTTTTTTATGTGTGACCATTATTTTTCATGGTAAATTATGAATGCTAACAGAATTTTTCTGAGCATGCACATGCACCTGGACGGCAACATTCTGAAAGAACAGTGATGCAGATACATATCATAGAACCATTTAGGTTGGAAAAGACTTTAAGATCATCAAGTACAACCATTGACCTAACAATGCCAAGTCCACTGCTAAACCATACCCTCAAGCACCACATGTACACATCTTTTTATGATACTTATGCTATACAACTATTGTATATGCAATACGTTTGTGACCTCTTAAAATATAAGTGCATGGAGGGGCAAGCATAAGAAGGTGGAAGACTCTCCTTTGTGCCACAAAGCCCTCAAACAGTGTACTATCAAACCAGCATTGTGTAGTCAATGCTACAGAGTCATCTGAAGATGTGACAACTCTCCACTAACACTATGGATCAAAACCCCTTAAAAGCAGATGTTGAACAAACTTTAAATAAGGTTGAACAAACTTTGAACTTATTCACATATTGCATTCTATGGGAACACAATGGAAACCTGTCAGTACTGCAGGGAAGAACAGATCAAGCCAGCAGATTACATCCCTGTGTCATAATTTAGCATATCAGCAGAACTATTCCCTGGAAGGTGCCAGACAAGGACAAGTCACAACGACAAAGACATTCCTAACCTGTGTGAGCATTTGTCAAGGTATGGAAACAATTTACAATGTTTTCAGAACCATGGTTCAGGTCAGTTCATTTTTATACTCTCCAATATGGTTCTGCTCCTTCTATTTCCAGAGAAATCCCTATTTACCTGGACAGTTACTGTAGAAAATATATTGTTTGCAGAGAAACTGAGAGTCATCAATAAAGAAAACTTCTCAAGATAGGTATATTGAGTACGTGTATTGGTTTGATTTGACAAGGAAAGAAAATGGCAAACAACTTGTTTTCTACTTGAGAGGTGTCTGAGAGCAGAGCACCGGTCAGACACTGTATTGTGCCTTCCAGAGGCTCAGCAATAAAAGTACTCTTTGGGTGGAGAGAGCAAATAAAAGTGTTTTTCAGCCACAATTTCGCTTTTATGAAACTGAGCCTGCGAACAGACTAAATAGCACTTGCGCCATGTTTTCACTTCCCCCAAAGCCTGGAAAGGGAAAAGATCAGTTCGACTCTTCCATGCATAACTGGCATCATGAGCCACATCAGGTGGTCATGGCTCTACCCTCCTCTAACATGAAAGCAGAAAGATCTTATCCAGCTAACAATAAAATCTCTATGCCATACCACTCCTTGTGAGTATGGACTTCCCTTATTGCAAATGAACCACCATCCATCGCTTCATGATAGCTTTCACCCCACTGAACTGCAGCAAAGCAACTTTTCCCCTTTTCCTAAGCAGAGACCCCATAGAAAACACTGTAGCTTTTACAGTCACCCTTGGGAAGCTAATTTCCTTCCACAGTACAGTTCAGGAAGCCTAAACACAGGATATGATTGCTCCAGCTCTCTGCTAGATTAATACGAAACACTCAAAGAGCTTAAGAAACGGGATATTTCTTTTTTCCCTAATTAATCATGCAGTGTGCTGTCCATACTGAAATGACACATTAAGTTGGAGTTCCAAGCTTTTTGAAGGTAATCATGGAAGACAGAAATGAAGTTTCTGATGCCAGAGTGGATTTATACTGGCTAACTTGCATGAAACTCACACAAAACTCTAAGTATCAGCCTGTGTTTTTTGAAAAAAACAGGGCTTTGGGATTTTAGTAGAGCCTTCATTGGTAGCAACTACAATGGATTAATCTTAGACAGGGTACTACAGTATTTACTTAAAAATGCAAAGGAATAATAGTTTAGCACCTCTTTCAGAAAAGGTAATGCTTGATGAAAATGGAGAATGTCTTCTCCATGATGCTACACTGAAAAATACTTCTGCATTCATCTGACATTGAGAAAGAAATGCTGAAGAATTTTCCATTAATAATTAAATTTGAGGGCCAGAGGGCCAGCAATAACGTCATAGGCATATAACGTAGAGCCAAGTTTATCCCTGAGGTAAGCAATCACAGTAGAGTTCCTTGAAGCACATTTGAATTTGAGTCTACAGAAGGCAAAATTTCGAAAAAACATAAATAACTGGTGGACAGCTGCCAGTCCACCTCAGCTCAGCATGCCTTTATGCTAAACTCTTAAAGTGCAGAAAAAGGAAGTTGTAGAACTGGAAAGTAGAGTATTGCTAGGAGGTACTGAGCATCTTCATCTCCCATTTATATTAAAATAAGATACAGAAACAGCAGTCAGACATCACCTGGAAACATCATTACAGCATTAAAATTCAGCCCTGATGGCTAGAACCAAAAATACACTCAAGAGCTGCCATTTCTGTGGAAAATATAGTCATCAAATTTGAAGATCCACGTTCCTGTTGTGGTACACATTATACCACAGGAAACAAGGATTTTTCACAGAAAGGATGTTGAGTTAAGATGATGTTCAAATCTGCTAGGAAATGATGGAAAGAGGTTAAAAATCCAAAGTAGTATTTTCTATAGGACTAAGCTATGTCCACAGATCCCTCAGTTAAGCATTAAGATGTAACTCACATTTACATTCAGCAAATCTGTCTGACTCATAGGTACTTTGTTCCTGGAGAGCTGGAAGACTCCTTATTTTTTAAAGATGGATGGTAGTGATGCTACTGCTCATCTTTTACAGCAGTGGTTAAAGCACTCACCCAGAAACTGGTGAGCTGACTACGGTTCAGCGACTCCCTCAATGTGAGTGGGTTCAAATCTACAGCTCCAACCTAGTCTCTGACTACCAAGTTAAGCCACAATTGCTGGAGACCTAGCAAAGGAGTACAGAGAAGGGAATAGGGAGAGTTAGTCTGCTTCCTGCTGAAGATACATGGCCTTTCAGTAAAGGATGCAAGATTTATAAGGTCAGAAAGAAAGAGAGAATTAGGAAAAAAGGAACTTAACTCTAGCCTAAATGTGAGGGCTTCCTTACAGAGAAAAAAAAAATCCATCCTCTGCAATGTTTCTGATGTTTCTAATGAATTTAGTTTTACACAAGATTTTAGGGTAATATTTTCATATGTGTGAGATGGAAACGGTCTTTGGTGCATTTATCAAACTTCATGAAAGCCCCATTTACAGTAAATCCCTGATGAAAAGCAGTAGTGTTATGTGGAGACCCACACTGCTCTGGGTGACAGACTGAGAGCCACCCAAGTTGCTGCCTGCATAGAGCAAATGCATTTTCCCTGTGCTCCAGGAGGGAGAGGGTGAGATAAGTGGGGATGAATTCTTGGACTGCAATCCCCCACAAGGGCTTTGCTATCTTCTTGCCACCTCAAGGGCATCTGGGATGCAGGGTACCTCGGACTGGGTGCCATGCAGCTGCACTAGTTCCGAGCGCTGGACTCGAATACTGAGATTCATCACTAAAGGGGAGTAGGTGGTATAAAGAAAACGAGCAGTGGAGCAAGGACGAAGGGAATGGCACTGTAAGAAAGACTACAATCAGCTGCTTGCTGAAAGTGGTCTTCACCGGTAAGATGAACTGGACTTCTTGGTGCGAGTCCTCTCACACAGCTTCTTGCACATACACTACTGTGGACAGCAACATGAACAAATGTAAATTAAAGGAAATCCAGAACCAGAAAAATTACCGGATGCCATTTGAGTGGTCTCTTAAAGCACCATAAAGCCTAATGAGATTGGTGTCTTGTACACTTTTCAGTGCTTTCAGCACTGCTTTGTTTAGATTACTTCCAAATTCATTCACTGGTTGGGTTACAATTATCACTGCCCCTTAAAACAACTGCCTAATTCCTCACTATTGTTCAATCGTGCACTTCAGTTAGTCACTACCTGGGGCAAGTGTTAGCAATGTCACAGGTTTACTGATTTTCTTTTTAATTTAATCTCTTTTTAATTTAATCCTAAAGAGTTTTGAGATCAGGAGCTTTGCAAAGAATTGCCTCTTTGAGAAAAGTTTGTTTTGGTTGGCTTTCAGTGAATTTGTTGCCACAGCAAAGGCTTTGATACACTAGGGAGAAAATCATGCTTTTACCTAATCTAACCAAACCAACCTTGTTCAGATTGATTCAGTTTCCAGCCTTGGCTCTGACCTCACCCTTACCCTCAATCCTGCCTCACTTTCACGCTGAGTATTTTATACAGCCTCTATTTTCTCCCTGCATAGCTCCCCCCCCCCCCCCCAAACCAACATCTACGTTCTACTCATCAACCATTGCTTTAGAAATCTTCAGGCTGGATGGGCAGGCATGCAGTGCTGGCAGGTGGTGTAGCTGTTAGGCAGCCTTGTGTATCACAAGAGATCTGATGCTATCAAATTTCTTTTCCCCCAAAGACTAAAGAGAGCAAGCCTTTGTAAGCATGCAGGAGGGGGATGAAAACAGTTTGTCTCCTGAGCAGCCAGCCTTTGTCATTTTACAAATGAAATCACTTTGGAAATTTAGAGAATTAATATCATAATGAAGACGGGAGTACCCATTAGGGTGGTCTAATGTTGCTCTGGAGATATATGATGGATGTCCAGTTGCTGTAAGCCCTTATTTGCAGAGAGTCACCTCTGTAGTTGCCATTATTAGGAAGATGTCTGAAGCAGAGGATCAGACACAACCATTGCAAGATGAGATAGTGTTTGACTTGTTTCCAGGGAACCGAAGGATACAGTCTTAGTTGTACCTGTCACTATGGCTCCCAGCTTTTTTCTCCCTTAATGTCTTTTTTAGCTGTAGGAAGTTTCTCTTTAAAGATTCACTGCTTCACTAATAGCACAAAAAGCAGTAATAGGAACATAAAAAATGTTACCTGGATTGCAAAAAAAGCTTCCGTTTATTGCAAAACAATTGGTATAATTCATCATCAAACGACTGCAACATACTGTATTAGTTAGCTTTTGCAAATAAAGATAACCATGAGATTTAACCTGCAGTGTGTTACTTGCAGTAACTGGAAATATTCACCTGCTGTGTCCACTTCTGGAGATACCTATCACACTGTCAAACCAGTGATGCTGTGATTGTCATTCCTGGAAACACAGTCTCAAGAAAGTAGCACTTCCAGGAATTATCTTAATGGGCAATTGAATCATCATTTCTAGCACTCCAGTATCTTTCCCAGAAGGACAGTTTTCCACAGGCAATGATTACAGTTAGAAAAAATGTGGATAACCAAACCTCAATTCTTATCCCTTCCTGACTGCTTTGCAGAGAACAGAAACTTTACACAGATCTTAAAATTAGGGAGAAACGCACATAAGGCATGTGTTCCTTTGTTCATTTAATACCTGTGTACATTTATGTACCTTTAATACCTGTGTACCTTTGTTTACCTGTGTTCCTTTAATAATTCTCTACTTGTCATTAACATTGCTGCTTTGTTGTGCTGTTTCTTGGGAAGCTCAGTTACTGCTTTAAGTTGTCATAGCTGCAATGCCTTCCATGAGAATTTACATCAGGATAGTGTTTGTGTTTTAAGAAAATCAGGTTAAATTTCACTAATATCCAGACTTCTTCCCAGCTATAGGGTAAGCAAGGCAGCTTGATATTGCTAGCTTTTTCAAATAAATGTGGCATTATGGGTGCACCCTTTGCTCTGTGTATATAATCAGTACTGATTTGGGGGAGTAATAAGTGTAAATAAAAATGAGTGTTGTTGAAATACCCTTTGTGTGTGTTCTCATGAATTACTCATGAAACAGGGGTTACAGATTTCTGCCCCTCATACCTAGTGATAGATCCGTATTGCCTTTTTTTTAATATGAGGGGGAGAGTGTTTGAGTTTTGATTTTGTGGGTTGAGATTTTTTTTTTTTTAATTCTATTTCTTTCCCCTAAATCTTCAGTTTAGTGGCCAGATTCACCTTGGTGGGAGCAAATGTAACTCTGTCGATAGCAATAGAATTGTGTCTGCATATGTCAGCAATGAATTTGGCCCCATATTTATTGGAAATACCTGGGCTGTTGTGATATGATGTGGTAAATCATGCTGAGAGCAAATCAAACCGACAGGCTGTGGCTGCATCACTATTTCATACAACTCAGGTCATAATGGACAGGACAATGCTCTACTGTGAAATTTGGTGCTAAAGAAAATACGTTCTTTATAAATTTTTATGAAATTACTTCTCATCCTTCAAAGGACAATTTAGGCAATGTGACTACTGTTGGAACATTTGCAGAAACATTGCTGGAACATCCTGCAGGAATGCAGAAGCATTTAAAAGGCAAATAGAAAAACACCATTGCCCAGAAGGAGAATGAGTGTCCGTAGATACACTCATGATTTTGCTATTCTGATATTCCCATCAACTGTTGCATACACCCTTCAGAAACAAAGATACTTACTCGCGCTACAACAAATGAAAGCGATGCCGGTCTTCAAGTCCAGCAAACTATAAATGTAAAATCAGACAGAGAAGAGCTAATGAAAACAATCACATTAAACATAGCTCTTCAGTGCTTGATGCTCAATAAGTGAGCAGCAGGCTTTCTCTGTCTAGCTTACAGAAAACAGGAGGTAGCAGTTTGCAAGGAGCAGCGTTTTAATGTGATTGGACTATAACAGACAATCTATTTACAGCATGCTCTAGGGAGCTTATAAACAAATGTTGAGTAATTTCAGCCAGCAGTAATTACCCTTGCAGCTGACAAGGATAGCATGATACTTTCTCCTTCACCTTCAGCCCAGTCCAGAAGGCACTGTACACAATGGCACTTCTAATTATTTTTGCATTTCTATGGCTAAAGACCAAAGTGTGTTATTAGAGAACATTTTAGAAGCTTTTTAAAAGCTTGTTTATTGGGACAATTAAAAGTCATCACTATGACAGCAAATAAAAGGTTCCATTCCTAGGCATGCAGTTGCAGCCAGGGGTTTGCCTACTTACCTTGTAAGCCTTGGCTGCATGAGACAAAATTTACAGCCACCCCTCACCGCTGCTAACATCAGTTCAGCAGCATTACAGCTAGTAATGTGGGCAACCCTCGAGTATACACAGAATGAGCTTTATGAATATCATACTATCTAACCCTGCTTAGAGTACATTGAGTAAACATAGTACTTAAAATGCTGTTCACTCATCTGTGCTCAAGCTCCTAATGCAGGCAAAAGTAGTGGGGGTGAAGCTGTCGTAGCAGTGAGGATATTTTTGTAGAGAACCTGTGCTGCAGACGAGGCTTCTGAAAATATGTTTTTTTGTTTTCTGTTGAAATTAAATAAAAAGCAAGTTCTGAAACATCCATCCACATCTAATTATCGGTGAAACATGTTGGCTTGAATGTTTTTTCTCCTGGGCACTGGACACGTAAATGGGTTAATTCTGGGCTGAATGCAGTTGCTCCAAATGAGTCAGCAGTAAGGTAGGGGAAAGGGGAACGGAGACCCGGGCTGTAGTGGGAGAGGAGCTGGGGCCTGGGGTACCCCTGTGCATTTCTCTCTTTGCTGGCGATAAGCCCCTTCTCCTAACCTTGGCTATGCGAGAACAAACTGAGGTCTTTCAATTTCCCTAAATCATCAGCGCCTGGTGTAACACATCAAAAGTCCTCTCCTCACCATTCCAGATTGCTCTCAAAGCAGTCAGGATACATTTGCCATCATTTCAAATGCCCTCTTCCCATGGCACAGCCCACTGGCTACTGGGGCACCCACTGGCCCACCCGGCTCCGAGACTGTGCAATTCTGAAAAGCAGGTGCTGTCAGTAAGTAACTTAGAGACACTCCGTCTCTCCTTCAGGTTCTCCGAAGGTAGCTGTGCCACCAAAAGGAAGGTCTCCAGCCTCAGGGAGACCTCAGGAGTCTGTGCTCTTGAGCAGTCTCTTATTTGGCCCAAAGCGCCTTTTTTGTTTTCCGGTTATGTCATTCGTATTACCTGATTTTAGGTCCACACTGTGTGGGTTACAATTTAACAGGAGAAAAAAACCTACAGCTGTTTCCAAAGAGCAGTTTTAAAAAATGTACAAACCACTACTCACAGCGAGGTGAGGCAAGGCATCATCAAAGTGATTGCCTCTAGGCAGTGATAATTAACAAAATAATAGAGTCACAAGGCTGAGCACCACAAGAACTTTTATTTAACATTTTAATACAGTCATATATGAATCAAACTACCCAAAATAATTGGGAGAGGCAGTGAACTGTGATGCGTGCTGGTTTGCAAACACCACGGACAGTTTGGCGTTTGTTGAGCTCCCATCCGCCTCAATAAATTCAGTTCAGACTCCTGCTATAGGAATTGACAGCAGATATCTAATCCCCAAAAGTGGATTATTTACATTTTTTGATACGTTACATTGCATTACATCCTGTCATGTTGCATCTCATCACAGGCAGATATAATATTGCATAACATGATGTGACATGATGACAGACATCAGAAATGTTTTTTGTTGTTTTGGGGTTTTTCAAAATTTTTTATCTAGTAGCCAAAATATTTCTGAGTGATTTCTATGAAGATCAGGTAGATAAGGCAAATGCCTGGATTACACATTCCTCTGGCAGCTGCTGCACTGCCTCTCCCATGTATTGTTTTGAAACGAGTTGCCTTGTTGTGCAGTTTCATGAAACATCAGCAATACGATTTTGCACATATTTTGCAAATATTTTTAAAAGATTTGTTAGGGGGAAATCAGCAGAACACATGTTCAATAGCAGCATAAAACAACAACAGCTGCTGCAAATTACCTTGGCTGAAAGGAAACACCAGAAATGCATTGCAAACTTTAACAATGTACTCTAGCTGTTGATTGCTCACAGGGTCGCTAGCTACTCATTTCTGAGACACGGTTGGTGGAGGAACATTAATTTGTCCTTGTTCTTGAGACTGGCAGGTGTCACTTTGCCCAGTGTGGGACATGAGTGACAGATACTTTGCAGCTGATGAAATGAGAATGCAGAAATTCAAGAGTGCCTCTGGGATTTCACTGGTCATTTGTGGCCAGCGCAAGGGCAGGGCCCGCTGCTTCGCTAATGCAGGACTGGCTGGTGTTGCTGTTGCTGCAGGCTGCCGCAGATTCACACCATTTTAAATAATATTTGTATTATGAAGCTCTTCCTCCCCACACACACTAATGGTATTGTGTGCTTCGCTGCTTTCTAGGCTAGTAATATCTGGGAAATTATTCTAATTTGGTTTGGGTTTTCTTTTTTCTTTTGTCGTATGCTCAAGTCTTTCTCAAAAGGATTTTACCTGCATCTGTTATCTTTATATTTTTGGAAAAAATAAATAGAACAGATTAAAAGCAAGGTATAAGTTAACCTAGGGGAAACTGATTAAAAACAAGACCAGTATTAAAAAATGCAATTAATAAAATCATTATGTGGTACAGAGTTTAGGAGAAGAGTGTGGAGAATCATATGAATTGAAGTATTTCTTTAATTTAGAAGAACAGAAAAAATGTGTTCTATATAGAAATGCACAAGGCTTAGTGCAAATAAAATAGATCCTAGGAAATTAACAAAATAGCAACGGTAAAGAATTAAAAATGAGATATGCTGAATTTTGACATTGTACTGCAGTTCACCTGTATCTTTCCTTTAAGTCTGGGAGCATTTTCTTTGTAGGCAAGGTAGTGGCTGGGATTTGCAAACATGCCCCCCCCCCCCAAAAAAAAAGGAAAAGAAATTGTCTACAGTTGATGCTTTGTCTAAATATTTTTAATCTTATTTTAAGTAATGTTGTAGTTTTTTTTCCATTCAGCAATTTTATGTGAAAGGAGAGAATTGGTTAAAACATTCGGTAGTTTCTGAAATAGTTTCTATAAAAACTAGAGTGCACATTAAAAGGAAAACAATTCCTTAAATGCTATTAGGTTTTTATTTAAACCACGTATTATTTGGGAGGTGGTGATTTTCAACAAAACACCGACATTTCAGTATAGGGTCTCATTTTGATAACCATGTTAAATGTAGTGTATATCGAACACTGTAATCCAGAGAATTGCTAACAGCATTTTCAATTGTGATAAAAACTTATTAACATATTTGCCTCTTTAATGATTAACTGTCTTTGAATATTAAGAGATTTTTACAACATCTTATTCACACCAAGGAGACCCTGCAAAAGACTGAGCTTTTTCTTTATTTTATAAGTGAGGCTTTGTTTTATATGCATTCTGATTTTAAAAGAACCATAATATTTTAATCGATCTCTCTGTAAAGATCATTATTATTATAAATGAGATACAGTCGTGCACATCAAGCCTGACTGGTAGATTGGAGGTCATGAGTCAGAAATTATATGAAGAGGGGAAGTAAAATCTAGAAAATTTTCCAGCATGGTTGTTTAAAGGAACAATTATATACACTGGCACATGAATTCAAGTTACATGTGCAGAGTTATCAGCCTTCATTTTCTATTAATTTCCTTCAAACTAGCCCTGAAAAAAAATAAAGTGCAAAAAAATCAATTAAACTCATACATTTATTATGAAAAACATGTAATTTCATGCTGAACTCTTCACATTTATGAAATAGTTGACAAAATCATGGTAGAGAAATGTATCTGATAAAAATGTTGATACAAACCTAGGCTGTGAAAACACTGGTTAATGCCTTTTACTAAATGTTGTTTTATTGTAGATCATTACTTACATTAAATAATTTGAAACACACATAAAGAAATCATCTGATAAGATACAAGCTTGTTATTTAATTCTATTATTAGAACTGGAAAAATTCTTTGGAATAGTTTGGAGTTTTTTTATCAAACCTCTAGTCTCCCAAACCCAATATTGTTTTATTTATACACACATGCAAACACACACACACATTTATCTGCAAATTTTCAATTGATAATTCTCCCCCTACTTACAAATGCAAAGATATACTGTTATCCTTTGGAAATCAAATATTTTTTTCTGGATGGCGTGCTTCTTTAATTAAACAGTATTCTTTATAGTGATCAAATATAATTAGCAGTAACAAGTATTTAATGAAAACAAACTGCTTTCCTTCAAAATCTTTCCAACCCACTGTACTTTCAGTCCATAGCTTCTCTGAGCTTGAGTTGTATCTTAACAACTAAAAATAAGTATATGATTAAAATCTTGTCAGTTACTGCATCATTTCAAACAAATAAAAATAGAGAAGATAAACACTAGAGATCCTAACTCAAGTCAGGTAGAAATCCTATAATTTAAGATATTTCTGCCAAGGAAGTAGTACTGTTAATACTTCAATGTGTTATAGACCTGTCTTTTAACACCCCTATCTTGATACTGTTTTGTACTAAGACATTACCTCAGTATCTTTGATTATTACTGAGCAAGATGAGAAGTGTGCTTACACCAGACTCATTGAGAGCGAGGTGCTATAGCAACTCTCCTGTAATTAATTGTGAGTGAAAAGGGGCTTGGTTTTTGCAGCCTCGTAAAACTTGTCCCACATGGCTGAACCCACGGTCAGGAAACGTTAGGCAACATTAACTGTCTGCACATTTCTGCAAGGCTCTGGAGGAAGCAGCTCGGCACTGGGGCTCCAATTCTGAAAACCCTGGGACACAAGACATCAGCGTCTACCTTTCATCTTAGCTGAGATTTGGAGAGGGTTCAGACCACAGAGGCTCCTTAATTCTCACTAATTCATTTGCTTTCCTGATTCACTTGGCTTGGGATAACCTGCGAATGATAATGAACCTGTAAGGGGAGCGCTTAGTCCCTTGCCTTTGAATGTGCTCGGCATGGATTGAGGGCTTTCTGTGAATCTTGCAAGAGGAAAAGAATCTTATTAGCACTGATTGCCAGTCATGAGGTTGCCTCTAAAAATTGCTCTTGTATTTTTAACTCTTGCTTGCTTGTAACAGCCCCAGCTAAGGGGAGAGATGTGTTGTTTACACATCAAACACTGGCATTGTTCTCAACATTTACTCATTTCTCTTTGCAATTTGATCTAATCATAACACATTTGCTTTACATATGTCGTTACTATGCCACTATGAACACTTCATCATTTCTCCCATGATTATTCTACAAGTTCATAACTAGCCAAGTCTTCATCTCTTCACCCCCAGCTAAGCATCCTCTTTGCATAAATGTACGCTCTCTGGAATAAAGGGTCTAATTTTCTTTTTTTCGTTTTGATATTAACTATTTCAGTAGAGCATAACTAGTACCTCTTTTCATGTTGCTAATGGATTTCTTACAGATTTGGTGTTGACTTTTATCTTTTTTTAATAACCATATTCTGGATCTGGATACAAATAAGTATTTAAGCCCCAATAAGAATATCCGAAACTAATTCTGGAAAAAAAGTGGCTTATTTTTTTTCTCTTTGTCAAAGGAACACTCAACCTAGGACTAATTTTTTCCCCATTAATTTACGTGAACTTAGATAACTTTAAAGAAGAAACGAATTTAAATCCAGAAGTCTGTGTCAGAGAGATTCAGTTTTGACTATCAAATTCCTTCTAGAGGCAGTCTTTGCTAATCCAGATTTGATGGACTGAGGTTTCAGAGTCGAGTTGCTTGCAGGCCCCTGTGATTGCCAGAATCAAATTTGAACTCCTGGTCAAACCCTGGGAGATCTCAGCCTTCAACGTGATTTTCTGGTCCATTTACTAGCCAAATCTTCCTAGTAAGAGTTTTCATGTGATGTTTTGCTGTGGTTTCTAGCCTTTTAAATGTGACATATGTTCAGTTCTAGAAAACCAGTACTCCAGCTTTGGTATTTAGTAACAAGTTAAAAGTCAGTCTGGTATGAGCCAAAGTGAGCTTTATACAGCTTCCATTTCTGTGATATCTGTTCACTAACCAGAGTGAATGATGCAGTGTGCTGAGTCGAAGATAAAATTCTTTTATGTTATTTTTTTTGTCTTGTGTCTAAGTGGGGGCAGTATGGCATTTGACTAAATAAAAAAAATGCTTCCAGCTTCAGCTAGTGAAGTAATTTCCCAGATTTCTTCTAAAATATTAATTTTATGCCTTTCCTAATTTGGTGTTACCTCAAAAAAAACCCACAGTGACAGAACATTACACCTACTCTCTCCCAAGAGAATTTTCCAAAAAGGGTAATTATGTGAAACTGCTAGGACTCGAATTTGAACTGGAACTTCTTGTGTAGGAATATAGATTTCAATTATATTGATAAGCTCAACTCTTCTCCAAAGGGCCTGAATAAGAGCTGATCAGCCAATGGGATTTATGTTGTATGGGAATTCTAACAGTTTGACATTTACTTGTTGAGTCACTAAACATTTCCGCAGGACAGTTACCAAAAAAATCCCAACTTGCTTTGGAAATGTCACACAAAAATATCTACATTTTGCATCAAAATGTCAAAACAAAACATTGATTCAAGCTGCTATGTTTCAAAATGTCAATTTGGTACTTTTTATCAGTATTTTGGCTGTGCATGATGTGTAAATTTTACTTAGAAATTATTTTAGAGAATTTGAGTTTTATTTTTACATAGTAAAATCCAAGCTCAGAAAAATCACAATATTTCATCGGAATCCTTTGCACAGCTCTAAGGACAATGATGAAGAGAAAAATATTTCTTTATTAAAATTTCCTCACAGTTTTTTGCCCTTTTTTAAACTAGTATAAAATATATTTCATGCAAATTATTAAAAAAATAAAAAACACCCTGAATTTTCTCAATGTACAGCCAATACTGTGGAAAAAGCTCCCTTCACTATCATCAGAATATCCCACTGCCTTTTTTGTTAGTAGTCAAACCTATATAAAGACAGACATTCCATTTTGAACAACAAGTCTCAAAAAAAACATGTTTATCTTAAGAAGAACAGGTCCTTGAGAGACTGCCTGGCTGCAGACAGTCCTGGGAGAACATTACTTTTGAGAAGATCTAAAATTAAACTTATACATCAGAGAAATCAGGTTCAAAGTATCTTCATACCTTGAGGACTAAGCTGCCCCTGTTTGCGGAAAGAAGCATCCCTGTATTATATGTATCTGTCCCCCAGTATAATCATATGGCCCATACATTCTGGATGCATCCTTCACATACCACTTTTGTAAATTTTGGGAAACATAATAATCCTCCCGTCTCTCACCAATATGTTACTCCCCGCATTTTGCTTACTGTTTTGGCTTCCCCCCCCCCCCCCCCCCCCCCAGGAGCTCTCTGCTCATTAGAATTTCTCTGCTGGTCTAATCTTTACTTCTATCCCCCAGGCTCAATTATCAGCCCATGCAAGCCTCTAGAAATTTTAGAAGAGGGTTCGGCTGGCCTCCTGTTCCTGATCCTCTATTAATCAGCAATCACCACCGTGTTTTCCCCACCACCAACTTTTACTCATAGCTCTTCTAAAAAATTTGCTCAATGTTGAGTAGTTTTACAGCAATAAAGCACAGCTCTTAGCCAATCTATTATCCCTCCATGTCTGAAAATGTGAGCAAAATTGGAAAGTGGAACTTACCCACTTTTTTCAGCTCAACTTGCAAATGTGCTAAAGAAGAAATTATTTTCTCTTCTAACACTCCAGTCAAAAAACATCAATTGGTACGTTACACTCATTTACATAAATTTTCTATTAAATTTTTCTATCATAAAAAATAGCCTTTATGATACAGACACATAATTTATTATGCAATGCACCACCACCATCATCACAGTGAATTGCATTTTACGTGTTTATACTAACAGGGAAGGTGATCAGCTTTAGCCTTCTTTTCATTATATGCATCATTCATCCTCCACCAGCAAGATCTCTGGATTCTGTAGCATATCCATCATTATCTAACTGCCAACTGTTTTCAGAGGTTCCACTGATTTAAGCTCATTATTTCTTCAGATTGGTGAATCTGCACAGAATCTTTCCACAACATACAGCAGTCAGCATGGCCCATGTGTACAGATGAATGGTAGGGGTTTGTCCTTCACAGTCTCTTTGTACCTAGTTTTGCCCCAGAACCGCAGCATGTAATGAGCAGCAAATGCATACTCATATGTCTAGAAACAATAAAAAGTTAAATGGCATTAAAAATAATAACCAAATAGTGGCATCTTTGTGTGGACAGGCTGTTGTGAAGAAATCTAGTTTACAGATTGTTCAGTAGTTTGGGGGTTACTGTCTGCTTATAATACAGACTAAAGCACATAGACAGAGAGCCGTGCTAAGATAAGGAATATCTTTTCTGTCCCCATTTACCTTGCTGCATTTAATTTAATCAATAGCTGAATGGGGAAAAGGAGGAGAATTGGATGGTTCAAGAAACTGATAATGGGATATTGAACCTTTCATCTCTGTATCATTGATTCAACATAGGAATCGACACCCTGGATCAGAGCAGTGGTCCATCTCCTCATATATCCTCTCTGACAGTGGCTTGTTACTAGATATGTTCCAGTGAAAGCCATCAGAAACCCTGCAGTAAGCATTTATGAAATAACCTGTCCATAGGAAATGTTCCTTCTTAACTCTTCCATTTGCAATTTGGCTAAAATGTTCATGCTTAGGGTAGTCTGTAACTCTTCAAAAGTCTTTTAAATCCTATGGACTGCAGCACAGCTGATATGTTTATTTAAATATATATCTAACTGCAGTTTACATTCAGCTGAATCTTGGCCACAAAGTTGAAATGAGTTCCAGAAGAAAATTATGTTTTGCAAAAATTACTAACTCCATTGCATTTATTCTTAACCACTCCTACATACAATGCAGCCATTATCACAAAGGCATCTCCTCTCTTATCAAAACAATTTTCAACTTTTCAGTCTGTCACATAATAAAGGGCTTTTCATGCTTCTAATTATTTACATTGCCCATCTCTATACATCATCTACTTTTGATATATTCTTTCTGAGACAGGATAACCACAACTGAATATAGTGATCCAGGTCAGGGCATATCACTGATTTATTTAATGATATTATAAGATTTTGGGCACTATTTCTCTCCCAATCCTTCTGTATCCTAACAGTTTGTTTGCTTTTTGACCCTTGCTCCATACAGAGCAGAGAGTTTCATTGAACCATCCAGTATAAGGCACAGGTCTTCTCTTGAGTGACAGCAGCAATGTACTTGAGAAGCTCAAATTATTCCTTTTTATGTTATATTTGTCAACATTGAACCGTTATGCTGACAATTCAACTATATTTGTTAAATTTTACTGGTTTCTTTACTGCTTGAATTTTCTGAAACATTTGAGTTTTCTTTTCTGTCATTTATACTTACAAGTATATACATTTTGCTTAACTAAAATACTGCAAAAATAAACCAATTTCTAGCCCTAGTATGAAGCCTGAAAACTGACTGACATGTATTTACACACATTAACACTCTCTAGGTTCATAGTGCTTTTTCTTTTCATTGTTTACCTTTACTTAAACAACTTCTAGTCCCTTCTTGTGTCCTGTTCCTGCAGCTGTTTCCTGGCAGTGTTTTCCAAAGAGGTTTCTTCTCAGAAATTCAGTTCAAATACATTATTAGGTTGGCATAACACATTCTGGTAGATTAGAAGATAAAAAAAAGGGCTTTCTTTATGTGACTATGTCACTTCCTGTTACACTGTTATGTCACTATTATATAACACTAAAATGATAAATGTCCTAATTTTTGTGTAGAAAGAGATATATTGAGTTGTTATTTCTAGGAACATTCCTAAAGCCATAAAAATCAGCATCAGCATTTGCTATTTTATTGACAATGGCTGCATTTAATGGGACATCACACGTTCTCAAGAGCATTTCAAACACTTTTCTTAAATATCTCTCCAAGTCTTGGGTGTCCTATCTACTCCAGTATCCTGAGGGAAAAAAAAGATGACAAAGGCAGCTGTCCTTGTTGGCCTAAGTGAAAAAAAGTCACAATTCAGTCTTTACATAAAATGCAAACCAAAACCAAAGAAGTGTCTTTGTTGGTAGCCTTAGCAGAGACATTACGTACATGCAGTATGAACAAATTGAACAGCCCTTTCACCATGAGAAAGAGTGCCCTTTGATATTAGCATTAAGGAGTTTTGGCATCTTACTAAACAAAATCTTTCAACATTTTTGTTCCAAGTTCTTTCCTGTGTAGGGAAACAGAAGTGCTGAGTCTATCAGTCTTTTAAATTTTCTTAACAACAAGCATAATGGTATGACAATAAGTATATTAGCTAGGCTGCAGGTGGAAAGCTATTTGTGTTTTTTCTTGTAAAAAAAACTCTCTCACCCAGCACCTACCATGCATGTACAGTTCATACTCTGTGGACCTGAAGAGCACCTAGAGACAGTAGGTTTGGATATGCATAAGTATCAACCTTCATTCTCTTCTACAGATTTCTTTGGATTGACGTGTTCAGAGCAAAACCATCGGCTGGAAGATGGCGAGGATAAAGGAGGCCTCTCTATTTACACCCTGCACCCAGCAGAGGGGAGATGAAGGGACTAACAATCTGGGACACTCCATGACAGCATGTCCCTCTTCTCTTGACATTAGCCAAGTGTTCTGAGTGTGCACAAACACTGGGCAGCTCCAGGAGCATTTATGCTTCACCTTTGTATACACATCCCCTTCAGGCCCGGATGGCTGGACTGAAAATTTAGCCCATAACAAGGGAAACGTACATAATTCTCAACATTACTCACATCAGCAGTAGTTCTGTATTAATTTGTAGAAGAATATGACCTGAAAACCTAAGACTGAGTTTCAAATAAAACAGTTATTTTAACGCTTGGTTTAATAAATCTCATTTATTATGTGAGATAACAGAGTTCTGCAATTGACTGCATGGCTTCATGGCGGAAGGTAATAATTCATGTGAATAATGCTGATAAAGGAAAACATGTTATGTGATCAGACCATAGCAATCATACATGGTGCCTTTACTGTTTTTCCTCAAATGCAGAATAGCTGAGAGGACTAGTTATCTCAGCTGTAAATATCTGAGTCACAGGAGCACAACTGGAACATCAAAGCTCCCTACCCCTGCACAGCCTTTCCTACCGTTGTAGCAGCATGCCACTATTGAGAGCTAAAGACAAAAAAGTTTTGTAACTTGCTACTGTCATGCTTACAATAAAGCATACCCTAAGATTTAACATTTCTGAGTCTTTTTGGTGACTATGCTTAAAGCACAAATGCAGCATTCCTGGATGCCATCTTCAGTAGATAAAAGCATTCAACATCTTCATAAACAGGATAAAGCACTGCAATTACACAGAATGCACTGATGGTGTCAAATACAAGGCCAGGTAAATGTCCACCCTTAGACTGTTGGGAACACCAGAAAATATTCAATTCCAACTGATTAAAGTAGAAGATTGGAAGAAAAATATGAATTCTTTAAGTGAATACATTTAACTGGATCTTTTTCGTGTTATTAGGGCACAAAATGACACTCTGTGTGAGTCAGAAAGTAATTTTTCTCCTTCAGATCAGATGTTGCACAGCTGACCAAGCACAATTATGAATGATTTACCTATAAGGTATAAGGTATTACTTTTAAGTCACAGGCACTGGTCATCTCTTCTGCTATAACAGCTTCTCTGTCTCCTCCCTCCGCATCTTACATTAATGTGGGTAAAAGGTAGTTAGCCCTTTTGGAAGTATATCTAAAAAGCATCATTAAAACCATTTCAAAACATGCCCTGATATTCTAGTCAAACTAATAACTAGGATGCTGGGGTGACTACACCAAGTCCTTAGGAAGACGTACAAATACTTTTCTTGCATTTCAGCTTCAGCAAACATTGCCAGTGGCAGCTATAAAGAAATGGAGAGGGTGAGATGCTACAACAGTGAGTATTCGTAACAGAAAATAGTTTAAAAAATGAAGTAAAAAATGCTTTAACTTGAGGTTGTACTACCTCTCCCAAGGGAATGCATAATATCTGTATTTCACATTGTACAACTCACACAATTGGTGGCCTGCAATAGGAAATAGGAAAATAGATAAGGAAAAGTAAACAGAAAAGGAGAGATTTGGCAGGGAGTGGGGGGATAGGCCCAGTAGATGTCTAGTTCTTCTAATATTTTACCAAGGATATTTGGAAATAGAGATAGAAGAGTCAGAGGCTGAAAATATTCCAGGACCTCTCCTGCAGCTGAATATTGACAATGGCTGCATCATGGTATCATCTAAAAAGCATGTCGAAAAAGTTAAGAAGGCTTTTCTACAAAATTTTGTAAATCTTTGGCTGAAGAAATCACATTTCTCCAATCCATGGATGTTGTGTCAATAGCATCTTCTTTACAAGCATATGAAGTACACACCCGTCATAACAACAGTCAGGGCTGTCTGCAACATGCACCATGTGGAGCAAGGTGTCCCTGCAGCACAGGGTATTGGATGAGAAACTTGTTACCATACTGGATCTCATGGACAGAGCCTGCTGACATGCCTGCCTGTAATATCACCAGGCAGATTGAGGCACTGAGCTTGGTCATGGCAACAGGAGTAGGGATGCTACAGGGAGGGTGGCTTCTTAGTAACACTTCCTCTTCAAGCAACTTCTTGTCAGCAGTCAAAGTTTCAGGTCCATGGAGCTGTGACCTCCTGAAAACTGCTGCAGGACTGATGTAACAGTTTATTTGGCGAGCTGTAATAAATGTATGTGATATTATGAGGCTTGCTAAGGGATGTTGGCTCTCTGCATGCACAACAGAATGGCTGGTTTAGTGGAGTTTTAGCAATTCTCCATTGCTTCAGCGTGATACAATGAACCTGGAGAAATCCAGCAGACAATAATGATCTTCCTGTTACTTAATTTAAAAGCCGCTCACTTCTGATGTGTTAGTTGTCTTCATAACAAACATCTGGTAATATGCAAACAGCTGAAGAAATAGTAATTCCTCCCTATTTCATTCATAGCTGGTCACGAAAAATGATTTGGACATTCTCAAGCCTAAGCTGCACAGAAGACAAGGACTTATCAGCACATTCAGTGGCAGTAAATCTTTGTCTTATCCTTCCATGTAGGGAAGTATTTGTGGCTCTTTTTCATGCTTTTAATCAAACTGCAGACCTCTCAGCTGACAACCACTCCTCCTTTCATGAGCATTTTTCAAGAGAGGTATGGCTTAAAGATTATATAACCTCTTAATAACCTTAATCAGGTTATTTTTATTATGTTTTAATTCATTATAATCCTAATAAGTCAGTGGAAATCTAGAATTAAAATTTGTTTCTTCAATGACTTATGTTTAAACATTAGCTATACATGGCATTAAAATATTATTTACCAAGAAAGAAACATATACACTTGTAAGACAAAACATTACTTTGTTGGATATAGAGGTTTTATTTAGCAAGAACAAAACCAAATCCATAAGGAGCTGCCCTTTCTCCTCAGTCTGAGCCCAGAAGGTAATACTGATTTGTCACTAACTCCTCAAGTTACTGTTTTATAGCTACTCCAACAACATATTGTGGCAGCATATAAGATGTCCTGCTGCATACAATTAACCAGTATGCTGCTCAGGCAAGTAAATCATACTACAGTTGCCAGTATGGACATCATGTTCTCATTGCTCTATATTAAACTATTGGTCAATGTGGTTGCAGTACAAGCATAGGGGGTGGTTCCTTCATATGCTTCAAGTCACGTATATGCTATGTAGGAGCCCATAAGAAAGAAGCTTCTGCCCTGCCTCCCCCCAAAATATCCACAAAAGATAAGGGTCTCAAACGGTGTCAAAAGTAAGACTCATTTTTATGTGTCTTAAATATTTACAGATCCAGCCACACTATATTTCTCTTGGATTTCTACTGAAGGAAAAAAATGCTGAAAAAGTAAGCGCTGGACCTTTTTGCTTCCCAGCATAACTTGTGGCCCAAAGAGGAGGCAAGCAGACCTTAGCAATGCAAATAACACGTACAGGCGGTTACTGACCTCCGCGCTGGCACTTCATACTGATTAGTTCAGGATCATCGGTCACAACTGAAGATCAGGGCCCAGATACAAAAGGGGCTTTGAGGGAGTTTTTTGAGGTATGGCTTATCCGGTAGCACTAGGATGTGTTCATGATCTTCAATATACAAGATATATTGAATCTATCTTTTATACAGAATATAATATTATTTATTGGTCCTGGGTTTAGTTTATTGTGTGATATTTTAACAGGATGAGGTTTAACAAGACCAAATGCCGATTCCTGCACTTGGGGCACAACAACCCCATGCAGTATTACAGGTTTGGGGAAGACTGGCTGGAGAGCTGCCTGGCAGAGAAGGACCTGGGGGTGTTGGTTGACAACTGGCTGAATATGAGCCAGCAGTGTGCCCAGGTGGCCAAGAAGGCCAGTGGCATCTTGGCTTGTACCAAAAACAGCATGACCAACAGGACAAGGGAGGTGGTTGTGCCCCTGTACTCGGCACTGGTGAAGCCACACCTCGAGTACTGTGTTCAATTTGGGCCCCTTACTACAAGAAGGACGCTGAGGTGTTGGAGCAGGTCCTGAGAAGAGCAACAAGGCCGGTGCAGGGGCTGGTTTAACAAGTCCCACGAGGAATGGCTGAGAGAACTGGAGTTGTTTAGTTTGGAGAAGAGGAGGCTGAGGGGAGACCTCATCACTGTCTACGGCTGCCTGAAAGGGTTAGCAAGTGTTGATCTCTTCTCTCAAACGGCAGGTGATAGGACAAGAGGAAATGGCCATAAGTTGCACCAGGGGAGATTCAGACTAGATATTAGGAAGAATTTCTTTATTGAAAGGGTGGTCAGGCACTGGCACAGCTTCCCAGGGAGGTGGTTGAGTCACCGTCCCTGGAGGTGTTTAAAAAACAGGTAGATGAGTTTTTGAGGGACATGGTTTAGCGGATGATGGGTGTCGTTGGACTCGATGATCTCAAAGGTCTTTTCCAACTGGAAGATTCTATGATTCTATGATTTGACTCATTATTTGTTTAGGATTTTTTTCGTGAGGTTTTATAAGTTACTAGTCTACAGATACAAAATAACACTACTATGTGTGTGTATGTGTGTGTATTGGGCATTAAAGCCACAGCAGCACTCCAAGTGAGCAGGCAAATCTCACGCCTCAAGAAATTCACTGTGCCAAGTTTTTATAGTCCAGAAAGAATTTGCCAGACTATATGATTCAGGCATAATTCAAACATTGAACAGCTTCTCCAATTAAACTCAAACTTCAGAAAGCATCACACTTAAAAGACAAAGGGCCAAAGATATGCAAGAAGAAAGTAAAAGGAAGAAGCAAGTAGCAGGACAAAACCAGGATGAATTTATAGCTAGGTTAAATGTTAAAAAACACATACAATTAATACTCTGTTTGTGCCACCCTTCTCTGAAGTAGTGGCTATTGTCAGAGACAGGAAATTGAGCCAAATGAATCTATTCTGGTTTCTCCTGTAATCTTATTTCCATGGAGATCTGTTATTTTACTGAACGCAGCAGAACTAACAAATTCTGTTACTCGATAGTTGTGAATCTGTATTTCAGGATTTAATTGCAATAAATTATCTCAGGTAACAAGGTAACTAACCTCAGGTAACAACCCAAGTTCTGCCTACAAGTGTTCTGAATAAATGTGAAATGAAACTGTACTATTAGGACAAGCCTGCAGTCTCTTGGTCACGTACTTCCTGCAAATTAGTCTGGTTTGTGCATAATTATTTACACAGCTGGAAATGAGTTAGTGTCATTTTGAGAAATCCTAACTTTTAAACTGGTGGCAGCCTGTGTTTAAAACAATGTATTTTTATAAGAAACCAGTAGTTTTAGTTTTTATTTCTGAATTCAAACTGTTTACAAAGATTTGTGCAGTTGACTGGTCAGCATCCCTCTAAATCTGCACTGCTCAGGTTTCAAAAATAGGCTTCTACTGCTTCTGCCTGGTCACATACACTAAAGCAGGCACCTCTCATAAAACACACAATTAACCATGTATGAGCAAGGTAAAATGCTGAGGGTTGATGTGCAGACAGGTAAGCATCACAGCTGCTCTGGAGAAAATGGATCTCAGCTGGGTCAATCTGCTCCAGGTGTTAAAGCTTGATGAATGCAGATCTCCTCCTGTTCTCTCACAGATGCTGTTATAAGGCAGTTAAAGAAATAATGGATATTGTTAAACATGTCTTAGTAACTTGTTGTTAAGCAATAAGAGCTAGTGGGAGGAGATTTCCTAGCAGTTAATGATTGGCCAGAGGAGATGGCTTAACACAGTCATTAAATGTGAAGCAATACCCTTGCTTTTAACCGTTATTACTATTTGCATCCCTACTACGCTCCCCACCCTATTATTTGCACCTCTAGTTTTCTGTACTCCATTGATGTGAATTTAATTTTCCTCTCTTAGGTACCTACCTATTCCTAGCTCTTAGTAATTGGCACAGAAAATCTCTACTCACAACAGTCTATGAGGTTTCCAATAAATTATGCTTGGATTGCTGATTAAATGAAGATTATTATTAAATATTAAAATGAAGACTTTATCCACATTTTAGCAATAACAGATGAAAAAGCTACACAGATCAGTGTAATCCATTTATTGGTTTATGTTGTAAAATTCCTATAGGGATTGTCACAGTTACCTGTGCTGTCCCTGAGTGCATTTTGCATTAGAACCTGTGATTTAGCTGAAAGATATATAAAAATCACTCACAGATCCCTCCTGGCTACATATCTGAGAAGGCTCAGGAGCATAAGGTCGACACATAGCAACTTACACTCACAAAATGAGCCCAGAACCACCTGTTTCAGATGTTAATATGCAGATTTTCCAGGTCTGGAGCTTTTGACCAAATCACATTACTCTTGGGAAATGCGTTCTCTCTCTACCTTCCCCTCCCTTCTTTCCTTCTACTACCAACCATGTACAAAAAAGTTTAAGGACAGCAGACTATTACATGGAAGCATGTATTAAGTAGCTGTTTATCTTATTCAAAGAGTTGGATCCTGAAGTGGTTCAGCCATGAGAAGCAGTCTTTTGAGACCATAGCAATCTATAGTGTTACTATGGACTACCTTGTCACTAATGGTTACCTGTTTTGAGTAGTACATTGTACATTTTTCTTTTCTTTTTTTTATCCAGTTTTTCTGAACACTGCTGCTTAGTCCAAACTTGAAGACAGTAACAATGCATTTTCTTAATTACACTGACTCAATTTGCATAAAAGCTCATGCAAATTCTACAGCTTATTACTGATTTTTAAACTTATAAAAACAGTCGTTTTAAATAATGAGAACTCTACTCTTATATTCTTATTAGGTCTTTTTCTATGCATCTGTAACTATGACCTTAAATTATATTAGAACATGCACGAACAGATAAATCAGTATGTTAGTTATGGATGTGTTTGGGTTTTTTTCCATAACCACAAGTCATTCTTATTTTAGAAGTCCACACTTTTCAAATCAAACTCCAAAGAAAGATTTGTTGGTTGACTGTAATTGGTCAAAACTATATAAAGAAATCAGAGGAAGCAAGCAATGATATTACATAGGATTATAATTTCTCAAGAATGTAAATGAAACATGAATATATTATGATCGGGAAAGAGCAATCCAGTATTTCATTTCCTAGTTGAAAACTGAATATTTCCTGAATTCTTGCAGGGAAGACATGGGGGTTTTGGAAGACTTTCAGCTGATCTTCAATCACAGGCTTAGGATAGCTGCTTACATCAAGGAAGGCAATAGCATGAGTCCAATCTCATCATGATTTGGGTGTTACACTGCTTTGGGATCTGCCTTCTGTAAGCTCATTAATAAAGCGGTACATGAAGATCACGAAACCAAACCAAACCCCTCAATATCCATCAAAAAAAAGCGAAGTTAAATGGAATTTAAAACTAAGTAAACTACAAAAACACTTTAGGTTCCAAGCAAAGTGGCAGAAGCTCTTGGGTTCCAAAAGCAAAGCCATAAAGAAAGAAAACCACGATTTCTTTAGATGATGAAAGCACTGGGAGCAGATACAGCGTTCACCTACTGATGCTCTTTGCTTTTCTTTAGTTCAGAGTGATAGGGATTACTAATGAAGAAATCACTGAATTTCACAGCTTTCTGGGTTTGTAAGAGTTCTGTAAAAAACAATTTTATAAATACTTTGTTATTAAAAATTATTTAACAAATGTTTTGCCTTAACAACTGCTTCTTCACAGCCTGCGTTTCTGTCATTAAGTATTGTTATTACTGCTATAGGATGTTTGTAAGTTTTCTCCCAGGTAGACAAAAATAATTGTAATAAAGAAGGAGAAGATGAAGTTGTTGAACTGTTCTAGCAGAGCCTTTTGCTCCCTTTTGGATGGAAGTAATTTGTAGCGCAGGAAGAGCTTAGACTACGGAGAAGGCTAAGACTATTTTAGGATGCCTAAATACTCTGTGGAGTAACTTGGCTCAGATATTTCCCAATGCTACATTAGAATACTCATTGGAATACATTGGAATACTCATTGTCTAGAATAATTAAAAAAATAAATGTATTTGATCATAATCACATGAAAGAGCTGTTTGGGGTTATTTCATAAGCAGTTTGGGAACTTGATGGTGGGCCTATCACTCATGGGGAGAACCAACACTCTCCTGCTCGTGAGCCTTCATTGTCAAGTGCCTGTCACATCAGTAACTTCACTTTGCCTGCTTTCATTTTGAGACTGAGTATCTCTGTTACAGTCATGTCTGTAAGTCACAGGAAGAGCTAGGACTTGTGGTAGATACTCTTCACAGAAATCACTCCCTGCTGCCTCAGTGAAAAGAGCTTACGTGTGGGATGAGTGGGTCCACCTCCAATTCATGACCTCTGTCCTTCCACTGACTCCTGGCTCTGCTGCTCCTTCTTCCCTATTCTGTTCTCAACCTCTTTTCACAATTGCCCACCTTCTCCTGTGGATGGTCTCTCTGCTGTTCTCTCACCTAATATGGATTTTGATTTGTCATAGGAGAAAAAAAAAAAAGACCCAAAGAAAGAAACTTCTCTGTGAACTCTACATTTATGCTTCCTGAACAGAAACTCTGCCTGCATGAAAATCAAATAGGAAAGGGAATAAAACATGATGATTTTGAGACTAGATTTTCCCTGATTCCCTGAGAAGCCCATAAGTCAGTAAGTCACTGTCAGCTCCCTGTTTCTGTGTTTCAGCCTTATTTTCAGCACAGGTTAGAGCTTTATGCCACCACTCCTGGCTCTTATTCTGCCTTTCCTGGAGTGGGAAGCATATGGGAATGCATGACAGAGCTTAAGATTCTACAGTACTGAGGTGGTGAATATTATTACAACGTCAAGCAGCCCTGAAATTGCTCCATCTTCTTCCTAAGGACAGCCCCAATCCTCCTTACGATCTGCCCCGGCTGTTCTCAGCAAAGCTCTGCAAGACCCCAGGTTTTCTCTCAGGAGATTTGCAGGATGTTATAAAAGGGCAGAGCTCTGTGTGGCTAAGCAGTGTCAAAGTGAGACTATCTAATGACAAACACAACATAAACTGAAGTTGAAGGCAGTAGCAGTCCCCATTAAACCATGATGGTGCTCCTGTATCACTACAGATACATTACCTTATTTACAGAATTACTAAGTAACGATAGGGTATGAAACTGCAAAGCATTATGCTAACCTGGAGCTTCTCAGTTTCTTCCTTTGGTCCATTTGTCTCATAATTAAGGGATAGTTTTTGTCTGTGAATAATAAACACTTTCAGCTTGAATTAATTCAAATACTGCTCTCATATCTTGCTTGGTGAAATAATAGAGATATTCCAGACTATCTCCTATTGCCAATTAATGTTGTGTACATAAATAAGGCAGGTTATCTTTTCCTTTTGAGAAATGTTTTATCTAATAGACTCTTGTCTAGTGGTTCAGTACTCTACCACTCTAAATTAGGACACTTTATCTTAAGGCTTCATAATCTTACGAGACTATAATTGGAAAGTTTATAAAAAAAAAAATCCTGCTTTGTAAGCTTGGCAGCTGAGATAGAAAGAGGGAATGAGAAGGGCTACAGCAGAATTACACCATCACTGCTAGCCTGACTCTGCTTGACAGAGCCGTTTAATATTTTGACAAGACAAAATATAAAGCAGCATTTTATTCTGTAGAGACTTCACTAGACACAAGCATGGAAGTGCTTGTGATCAATAAAGTTTGCGGTGGAGAGTGATTTATTTACAGCAGGGTATTATGTAGAGAAAGAGCTGTGATATTTCCACAGGCTTTGACGGCATAATGGGCCCCTCTCAATCCTTACATGGAAGGGTTAGATTGTCATGGTTGCTCAGGCAGTATTCAAAACGTTATCTGATCAGCCTTAAAGACTTCAGAACGAGACAGATGATTAGTTACCCTAAACGATCCTCATCATGCAGAAATTGATGATTTAATATAGTCAATGACAGACGATTCCATTTGTACTAGATAAAGTGTCTGCGGTTTGTATCAATCATAATAGAGTTATTATTGAGCATAAAAGAAAAGCATGTTTAATATCATTAATTCCAGATATGTCGCTTTCCACATCTGGCATTCATCCATAGAGCAGAACCACTCCAGGCTATCATTCCTGCCTGTGTGCTGGTGACTCCACTGTTTTTTGTAATTTCAAAATGTTTTTCAGCACCTCCAGCTAGGTGCAATAACAGTTTACAGATTACCTATGTCATCACATTTTGACAAACTTCTCAATCTGATGTGACCTTCATCTTTAGCCATCTGCTTGCCTTTGTTTCTGCCTTTTTTTTTTTCCCCCGACAAACCTCTGCAGCTTAAAGCTGTAGTGGTTTGTTCCATATTCTTCTGGGTCAACATTTCACCTGTGTAAATCCAGAAACACAGACTGGAATGTACAGGCAGCAACCAGGGTTCAAATCTCAAGGTAGCTGACACTGGGCAAACCTCCTAGTAGTTGTTTTCAGCACTTACTCAAATGCTTTTTAATTGTTAACAGTTATCAGCAAACCCCACATAAAAATCAGTATTCAGAAAATACCCTTTGTGAAAGTAGTCTTTTTTACATTCCTAGAATATGTTGCGCAGAACCTGGGTGTTTCCGTAATCAAATTATAAATACATGTAAGTGATGGAGAAACTATGCTGAGAATGCAACTCAGACTACTGCATGTGCAATTTGTTAATTTGGTCATGGAACCCCAAAACTTACCAGAGAATCAAAACGCATTTGCTACTGATCTCTAGGAGACAGATTAAATTTCCAGAAAAGTACTGCATCTACATACAGATATTTTTTCTCCCTATTTTCCTGAATCCCAGCTGAAATTTCAAATGAGGAAGGAGGCACCTATGGGTTTTTGTTTTTTTACTCATTCAGATGGATGATTGCATGGTTTTAAGTGATAAATGCTAAAAAAAAAGAAAATTAAATGGTTATAGGAGAGTGTGAGCAAGCTTGTTTTTAAACACTGACTCCAAGATTTCTTGTTATATTGTTCAAATCAGAAAACTGGCATTCTTTTACATGCAGTCATAAGGGCCTCTTCTCCTTTTTTTTTCTCCTGTTTGCATGGGTGTTTTATACCAGTGGGGAGAACAGTCCAAATGAGTTGGCTGCCTGCCAGTACAAACAGCAGGAAGTTTACTGATGCTGGAAGCTTTATTTATTTTGTGGTTTATTTCAGTAGGAGTGGTAAAGAAGGCTAATAACATTTCAGGGGCAAAGAGTGAGTTGTTGTCCTGCACTTCAGGCTCTACTATCAACAAAGTATTGCAACATCTCCCACACTGAAGAGTTCAATTTGGAGATGAAATCCACTATCACCTCCTCCTCTCCCACTGTCACTCCTCCGATGGAAAGGACGAGAAAACTAAATCATTTCAGTAACTACTACAGTATATACAAGTATTGTAACTAGAGGAGGGAAGAAAATGGTAACTACTGAGTAGATCCCAGTCAATTCTGCGCAAACAAGAGGCAGAAAGTTAGGCACGGCCCTTAACTGACCTCAAAGCCCATGAGCGTTTAATAGTAGCAAATATCCTAACTTTCCTACTTCATTTTTATTCAGGCTCTATCTAATGATGCGTTTCCTTCAGCAGCAAAGCCACTTTTTCTGGACGGGAAGAACCTGCTGCTGCTAACTCCCAGCTGCTGGGTCCTCCCCCTTCAGGTGCTGCCCATTTTACTTCTACAGATTATGACCCACGAAACCAGATTGACAAAAAGGCCTGGTGGCACCACTCAGCCCTCCTGCCTGGCTTATTCTGGTGACCCAGTTTTCAGAGCAACCCCTCAAACCATTGCTTCAGAGCAGCCAAGGGAGTAACGAGCTGCCCTGATGGGATGAGAATAAGCAGCCAAGGGAATTGGAGGTTGCCCTAGTGAGAAGTTGCTGGCAGAGGACACACTGCAACAGTTTCATCAGCAGCAACACTACATCTCAAGAACTTTAGACAAAGACCTTCAAACTCAGCTGAGAGTGTTTTAATGTCTAGAGCAGAAGTCATCCCTGGGAAACTGTAATTAGTAGCTGACCTTGACATGATTCACCCTTATGGCTCCAGTTTCTACGTACAGATGAAGTGGGCCCAGCTTCAGTCAACCACTTCAAAAAAACCAAACAACCAGATACCAAGGATGATTTAAGCAGCAATCATTACCTTATTTTCGTAACTACTTTTCACATTAAAATAATTTTCATTGTGACAATAAGATGAAAATATAAGTATTCAATACAGGAAGCTATAAATGTAAAATATAGATGCTGAATATATAATATAGCTTAAAGCAGCAGTGATCGATCATCACATCACAATTACTCAAACTCACTAGACAGCTGAAACTGTGAGAGCAGGGTAACAGGTGACTGCTTCTACAGTATCATTAAAGATTTTAATATCATTATGTCTTTCTGCACGTAAGTATACATGTATTTGTGGGTATGCATGTGTATACAATGGTAAATGAGAGGAATCATTACCGGTGAGTTAAAAAATATTGGAGAACATATTTTCAGTTCTTCAGGTTAGGCTTGATAGAAGAGATAAAAACCCTACTTTCCTATAAATATGGTAACTGTAAATAATCAGCATCTCAGAGGGTGTCTACCTTTGGTCTTGGATTTCTCGCATAAAACATGAAGGAAGATGTTGGATTTGATGGGTATCAGATGACGTTATCGTGCACTCGCATATTCTCCAAGAATCATCTCATGGAATAATCTATCCAGCATCTTTTGAAGGAAAAAAAATAAAACTTCTCAAAACCTAAAAGGAAAAGAAAAATCAAATTATTCTTCAGCATATTTAATTCTGTTAAAGCAAATGGCTATCAGTAAAAGAAAAAACTGAACTCTGAAGGAAGATTTAGGAAGAGATACAAGAATGAGATATGTTGGATCACAGCAGTGAACATACAGTTAAAGACTTTTAAAGAAGGGTGAATTACTATCTTGATAAGATTTCTAGTCCGGGAAATTAAAAGGTTCAGAAAAAGCTCTTGAAATCAAAAATATTAGAGGGTACTGACAGTACCATATAAAATGCAGAAGGTGAAATTGTCTGTATTGTTAGGAGATAAAAAAAGAGTAATGACTGCTTTAAGTGGGCAAGATGTAGAAAAGGAGCTATAATATAAACTGAAGAGCAGGCCAAGAGGAGGTACAGGCATTGGTCTCTTTGTCCTTTGGTGTGTTTCTCTGGTATACTCCACTCTCAGCTGGCCATGTCACAATGACAGGGGCATGCAGGTCTTTGTCACTGAAGAAGGCATGGACATCCAGTCTCCTCCACCATTGGTTCGTACTCAGACCTCGGTAGCACCTGTGTGAACACTACGTACCTGTTTTTGCTGTCACAGCTGGTCCTCGGGACCCAGGTGATCACCAGTGACTTTACCACTTGCTTTCCTGTCCCCTCACTTTGCCTGATGCTTTCTATCCCCTGACCCTCTAAAAGAGTTCTCTGATTCTTCTCTTGACTGTTGGATTTCTAGATTACCTCAGTATTTTGAAGTCCTCCCCAGAATTTTGCACCCAACTCCATGAATGCAGAATGACAGTTACCTCCCTGGAGGCATCCTTGCTCCAAGCTTGCTGAAACAGTGGGGAACGGGAGACAGGTACACTGGGGCAGTTTGCTTTCTGCATGTGGGATTATTGGGACTGGTGACTGTTTTTAGTGAACTTAGTTCAGCTTTAGCCCTATTATAAGGTGTGCAGAACAGATTCCTTGCTGCACAATGGACATCCAATGAAAACTAAAGGTAATCAGAAGTTCAAAATAAAGGATGGTGATGATGATAGTTGTTATACATATTTTGGTGGGGACTGAGTGATGTGAAGTACTCCTTGAGAAGAGAGCAGATGACAGCTTTACCCTCAGATCAGCACCAGCAGGAGAGTGTCTCACACAGACATCCAGGCAAGGTGTGCAGTCCCATGCCCCATTAAAGCTGGATTCCTTAGCCTGTCAGAACCTAGATTCCCCTACCCAATTTTGTTAAAAAAATATCTGTTTCTCACTAATTTTGGAAGCTAGCTGAGATTTACATCTCCTTGTCCAACAGCAGCAACTTCCCATGAGAATCAATGTCTTTTCAGGTTCAGGTCTGCCTCCAAAATCTCAAGACGTTTAGTTAAAGCAACATTTCAGCCTCTTTCCTTCAGCGAAAGTGACATTGAACACAATAGCAGAGGAACTGAGAGAGTACCATATGTAGACAGGCAAGAAAATCAGAATCAAGAGCCAGTGTTGTGTGGAATCACTTAAAGTTAAGACATAGATTTTATTTCTCACCTTTCAAACAAATGCATGTCTTTTATGTCCACTCTTTAGGGTCACATGGAAAAGTGGAATCTTGGAGACGTAAAAGAGAAAACACATTATTACAGACCTTGCTGCTGTCCTGAGCAATTCTTCCTTTTTCAATATAATGAATTAGCTCCTTGTGCAAGAATTCAGTTCAAATCTTAGTGTAGTGAATTATCATTCTAATTTACCACTGTCAGCTTTGTTTCAACCCACTGCTAATCACTTATTTTTGTATGTTTTACAAAACTGAGACAGTTTTTATAAATGTATTACAGGGCACATAGGGGTACATCTTGTGTACTTACATATATAAATTTCTACAAATAACAAGTTATTGAAATTCATCTATAAGAAACTGTACTTATATTCAAATCCATCTTGTGGTCATCACCATCCAGCAATTTTCTTCCTTCCTTCTTTTTTTTTTTTAGTATAGGTCATCCATTCTGTCAAACTCAAGCAGTTGATCTAATTCACAGTAACAAAAGTAATTACTTTGAGTTCCAGTTTGCTATAATTATACTGCTACAGACTTTACATAGTCTAAAATATGGGTCTTGACTCAGGGGGAGATTATTGCACTGCAGCTCAAGCAAGCACCAACTCAGCTCCAGAGCTTTCCTGTGTCTTGCCATGTTAGCACAACTTCATGTGTACCCTTTCAGTTTATCATTATTTTTCATTTTCTTAACTTGATGTTTGGTATCTCAACATGGCTGAAGGCAAATCCACCCACAATGTTATGCAAGGCAGAAGTCCTCTTTCTCCTGTTAGCTGGTTTTGCGCAGCTTCCCTAAGCCCTAGAATTTTCTCCCATATATTTACCTCTTACCAGCTCCTTGCTTGCCTCCTCCAGGACAGTTTGTGCTGTACATTTTCCACCATTGGACAACCTCCTCTGCCTTTCTAATCTGAATATTTCTCACAGATTTGTTTTTTGCTGTTAAGAGCAAGTAATTCTCAGTAATGTCATAGAATCATCGAATCATTGAATCATAGAATCCTAAAATTATAGGGTCATAAAATCATAGAATTATAGAATTATAGAATGGTTTGGGTTGGAAGGGAGCTTAAAGACCATCTAGTTCCAACTCCATAGCAGGGACACCTTCCACTAGGTCATGTTACTTAAAGTATCATCCCACCTGGCCTTGAACACTGCCATGAATGGGGGCATCCACTTCTCTGGGCAACCTATTCCAGTGCCTCACTACCCTCACATTAAAAAAATTCTTCCTAATATATAATCTAAATGTTTCCTCTTTCAGTTTAAAACCGTTACCCCTCATCCTATCCCTGTAATCCCTGATAAAGAGCCCTTCCCCAGCTTTCCTGTAGCCCCTTCAGGTACCAGAAGGCCAATGTAAGGCCTTCCTGGAGCTTTCTCTTCTCCAGGCTGAAAAACGCCAACTCTCTCAGCCTGTCCTCATAGCAGAGGTGCTCCAGCCCTCTGATCACTTTTGTGGCACTCCTCTGGACTCCTTCTAACAGATCCATGGCCTTCCTGTTCTAAGGACTCCAGAACTGAACGCAGTATTGCAGGTAAGGTCTCACAAGAGCGGAGTAGAGGGGCAGAATCACCTCCCTCAACCTGCCTCTCACACTTCTTTTGATGCAGCCCAGAACACTATTGGTACACATGTTTATCCAATACTGACTCCTGCAAAATGCTACTCAGCACTAGTCTTCACTTGGACATTGAGCTCTTGGCTGTAACTCTTTGAGTACAACCATCCAGACAATTCCTTATCCACTCAGTGGTCCATCCATCAAATTCACATCTCTCCAATTTAGAGACAAGACTGCCTTGCAGGACAGTGTCGAATGCATTGCAAAAATTCAGGTAGATGATGTGAGTTACTCTTCACTTATCCACCAATGCTATAGCCCCATCATAGAAAGCCACCAAATCCACCAGGCATGTTCTGCCCTTGGTGAAGCTGCGTTGGCTGTCACTTATCTTCCATGTGCCTCAATGGAGTTTCCAGGAGGATCTGCTCAATGATCTTCTTGGGCACACAAGTAAGACTGACTAGCCCGTAGTTTTGTGGGTCTTCCTTTTTTTCCCTTTAAATATGGGCATTACATTTCCCTTTTTCCAGTCAGTGGGATCTTCACTGGACTGTCATGACTGCCACGACAGATGGATACTGGCTTAGCAACCTCTTCCACCAGTTCTCTCAGGATTTGTGGGTCTTATAAGGGTTGTCAGTGGACTCAGAAGGAGAATCACGGGGAATAAATTTGCCAGTGGGAAGGAGGGATGGAGAGAAATCAGGATGTAGTGCACAGGATGGATCTGGTTGATGATGTTGGTGATAACACACATTTACTTGGCTGGTTCAGGCTTTCCAGATACCTTTGGAAGGGTGGATTTATACTGCAGTGAATCTCAAGGCTTACTTGTTTGGCTTAACTAGCATTCCCAACATGCAAAATAACACCTGTAGCTGAAACAACTTGCAGAGACGTCTTCTCCTATCAAGAAAATGTAAACAATGTTGATTAATGCAGAACCTGAATACTCAGCTGGGAGATGCTCCTACTAGAAAATTATACCTCTGAGAATATAGATACAATTTCTAGCTTGTTCCAGTCTTCTTGGTCTTACTCATAGGGATCGGTCAGGGAAAATCCTGTCCAAAGGATTTATTTGCCTTTCTTTCACGGTCCTAAGTTCCTGTGCACTCCAGCTTCCTGAGTCCTCACATGTGGGAGAAGAATTTGTCACCACATCTTTGGGTGGGATTCTAACCAGCATACTGTCCTAAGATCACAACCTAGAACCCAGATCTCATATCCTAGGATGCCCTTAAGACAATACAATATGCATACATTCATGTTCATACAGAGCAAAAGCTCAATTAAAAAATATAAAGGGGTCCAATTCAAAGTATTAGTCATCCCTTCCCTTAATATGATTAGACCTTTTTCACATAAAAATACACTTCAATAAATATTAAAGTCAAGGTTGTGAAAAATCAAAACATTTTTGATCAAACTTGTTTGAAATGAAACCAAAGAAAATGAATTTTAACAACCCATATTATATAAAGACATAACAAAATACAAATGAGTGTATTCACTGCCGCCCGACGCTGCAGCAGGCACATATGTACACCTACCGCACAGTAATATATGTTGCTGAATAATAAATCACACTTTGATCCAAGTAACCCAAAGCATTTTACAAATACTAATTAAAACTTGGAATATATCTCTAAGGTACTTAAATAACAATGTACATAATTTGTAGGTGGGAAAAGTGAGCCAAGGGAACGTTAAATTAACTCACTCAGGATCAGAGGGGGAATCAGTGAAAAATCAGGAAGATGTTACGAGTTTGTATCCTTCTCCTCTATAAAAATTAAGACAATCTGTCTTTCTTGAATTTACAGAATATGAGTATTATTGTAACCCTAAAAAGATTTTCCAGAAGATTACTTGTTGGAGTTAATTGAATTATTATGAATTCTAAGTATTTGGTTTTAAAATACTAAATAATCTCTACTGTATCACTATTTCCCAATATCTCAAATCTCTTGATGGAAAAATGCAATCCCTGCTCATAAACCACCCCTGGATCTGACTCAGTGACAACTGGATACAACTGTGCGAGTTCTCCTGAGATGACCACTAATTGGTCCTTCACAGCAAGTACCACTGCCTCCAGGAATTTGCATTGCATCATGCAGAAACACAAAACCTGTGAAATAATTACAGAATAGCTAAGGGGAGAGAGTGTTGCTACAAGCAATGCTTTAGCCTCTCCTGGGCTGTGTTGGGCTCTCCTCAGGTGACTGCCCCACTGGCATGGACCTCCAGCCCCCTTCACTGCACAGTGACACCACTGATGAGCTCACCCACCTTCTCTACCCCCCTTCTGGGGATTAACATTTTGCATAATTGTATCTATACCAGCTCCTGTGAAATTATCTGAATTGCAAAATAATCAAAACAAAGGAAAAAATTTGCCATCCTTATTTTACAGATTTATTTCTCCCCCTATTAAGAGGGCTCATTCCTCAGCACCAAGCAAGGAGACAGATCTGTACTGTAGAGGGGTGGACCCTTTGATAGATAGTTTTCCATGAGAATTGTTCATAAAACTTTCATAGCATTGGGGGCAACTTTGTGACATCCCTGGGATACTAAACATTATTGATCTTTTTTGACAAATGAGTAATGTAACATGTTCATTACCATTAATCATCCTTTTTCTAATTCAGGCAAACAAGGGATAATTTGGTTCATACTGAGCTAATGTCTGTTTTTGTAATTATTTTTATAAGGATCTTGTTTGATGAAATTCAAATATATATTTATTTGGAAGAAAAATATTTATGCTTCTTTATTTTAGCAAGGCGTTCCACAAAGGATCAACTCTCCTAGCTGTGCTATTGAAAAATAAAAAACCTAACACACTATTGAACCTTATAATTACATTTTAAAACTGGGTCTGTCAGTTTTGGCTCTATTAACATGGAAGTCAACAGTTAGATTCATAACAACACTGAGTGGAGAAGAATCACATTCCTGTCTCCTTATTTGCCTTTGGCAGCTTGGTTGTTATTAGATGTGATTAAAAACTGTGTATTTTCCTGTCACCCAAGTGATAAGCTCGTGGACTGTCCGATGTATACGCTGCTCCCAGAAGGTCCTGCTATTCTCAATGGGTGTTTGCTGTGGGTGTGAGCTGAGAGGATCACATGGAGACTGGCTGTTGCACCAGCTTCTGGAATATCACTTTTCCTAGCTCACCAGCATCCTCTTTCCCAGACATGTCAGTCACCCTGAAGGGGACAAAGAAGCATGAAGATTGCTGATTTCCCAACATGTCCTTCCTATTCTGGTATATTTCAATAATATTAAAAGTATCTCCTCATTATCTGCTCCACACCTGTATAGATAGAAATGCCAAGAGTTGGTAATTCTACTTCTCTTCTGCTTATGCTGGCTTTCCTGTCTTTTCACACCTCCTTTCAGTGGCAACTCCTGGCCTGCTCCCACTGGCTTTTAAAGACAGATTGATGGATTTTGAGCTGGTGATTGCAGGCAGGACTATTGCAAGCTAAAGCCCAGCATTTCCAGTCCTGCTGTTGCCCAAATCTCCTAGGAACTCTTGTGCCTCTCTGCTGACAGCTCTGATACTACAGCATGAGCAGCATTTCCCATACCCCTGCTTTTCTAATGTTTGCAGCAATGCTATTGTTAGAAAAAGGACAAAGGTGGTGCTACTATTTTCCCTATTATTACTTCAGTGATCTGATGCTGTTCTGCATGTACTGTACTGACAGGCTCATCACAGAGCAATTTAAATAGAGATCTAAAGAACATTTATTTCTCCTAATGAACATACCAATAACACTCTCGCAGTGATGACTCTGTTTCCTGAAACTAATAAACCCTGAAATAATATTGACAGGACCAATTGCTTGAAACTTGCTAGAAATGGTGTATATTGAAGATACAAAAAGTCACACTAATAGGAAGGCAAATGACTTCACAGAGGATGAAAGTGTGAAAAAATCTTACTTGTGTTCCAAAAACAGTTTCAAGAATTTGTGATATCATTTAAAAGACTGAAAGGTAAATATTGAGATTTTTTTTTTAGGAATAAATAGGAACTATTATTAAAGTGTATCAGAAAACTCAGAACCACCATTTCAGTATTCAGCAACATCCTCAGTTTCCAACAATCATAATACCCAGTCCAAAGACCGTTAGGATGTTTTTTCTGGGAAAGACTTCAACAAATTCTCTCTTATGCCCTTGAACAGGGGGAAAAAAAAAGGTTAAGTTCGAAAGTGTGTTTTTCTTAGCCCTCTTGAGAACACATGAAAAGAGTGGTTGGTGAAAAGTGAATTTAGAAATTCATGTACTCATTATGACATAAAATCTGTTCAGTAACCTAGTTTCAGTACAAGACCCTCCCTGTGGTGGAATCACTAAAAAAATACACTGTTAACACAAACTCAGATAGCTAAAATATGTATTAATAAATATGTGTCAACGTCACACACCAAGTTCTGGTAAAAAGAGGACTGACTATTTGGGCACACGAAGAAGGTCTTGTCCACTGCCTAACCTCTCTCCACTACTTTACACCATACAAATAGTGACATTAGAAAGAGAAAAAGCATCTTACCACTACTTCTTGGGCCCTTGAGTGTCTCATGGCTGGATCAGAGAGAAAGAAGTTTAAAAGTGAATAATTTCAGAGGAAAAAAAGCTAAAGATGGCTCTGAAATGGATCAGCTAGTCAAGCGAGAAAACTAGAGCTTCACCAAGCTTCAGATACCTCCTACAGGGTGATGTCAGGGGATTTTCAGAGATATTGCCTTGAAAATTAAGCTACAAAGAGAATAACTGAGTAGTCAATCATAGAAAAGGTGGAAACTGAAGCAATAAGAACTTGACATGCCAAACAGTCAAGGGGCTGATAAGGAGATACAAAGAAGCTATCCCTGGAAGTTGAACTGGTCTGCACAGGTAGACTGGAAGAGACAAAGGTCACAGAGCTCCTGTCCTTGTCCTACTTATTATTGTTTCAGCAACACAAATTTTTGCTATTCTCATTTAGTTAAGGAAAATACTGGAAATAAGAACCCCAAACCATGACTACCCTTAAAAAACACTTTCCTTCTTGTGTCTGTTTTAACCCACAGCATTAAAGGTCACTTTGGTCCTTAGGCACAAATGTGTAACTTTTACGAACAGAATTCATCTAAGAGAATCAGGTGGCTGGACAGTACTTTACTTGTTCCACTTTTCAGGCATGGTAAAATAAGGAACAAAAGAGCAGGTCTTTTTCTTCTATCACGATATAGGTGTCTGCTAATCAACAAAGTAATGATTGATTCCAGTGAGTTTTTTAAACATCTAGATTGCTGTATTTTCTTCATCTAGTATTATCGTTGACTGCTTTTTCCATTGTCATTAATATCTGCCTGTGATTGTAGATACATAAATAGTGTCTTTTCACAAAACAAAGGAATATAGAAATAGTATAAAGCTATAGGGGAATTCCACATATACAGCATCTCTGTTAAAACATTCCCTGCTTGTTTTAGGTTACCTGCTGGCTCCATTACAACCTTTCAAAAATAAGAAATCAAAGACTAGGGAAATGTTCTCAGCTTTGTAGTGTTCGTAGTGGGCTTCTCTGCAGTTAGAGAGAAGTGGCAACAGTTTAGCAGTTCCTATCACTGACCTTCCCTATATTTTTCTGCAGTTTCAGCTTGTAGTTTGCTAGCTTTGATATAAATCATTGCAATATTGCATCACCGTGGAGCAAAATCACACTACACACTGTAGCAGAGGAAGCTGATAACCTGGCCTTCGGCTGATTATTATTCTTTTCCTTGACAGAGGAAGGTACCTTGAAGCTTAAAACTCTCTAGCTCAGGATGTGTGGATCCTGAATGGCTTATAAAGTTAGTATTTTTAAAATATCAGGGCATTGAAAACTATGTATTGATGTGTTCTCCTGTTATTTTTTTTTATGGTTTTAATGCCGCTGAGCCAAAAATTTCAGAGTTATTTAGAAGCTGACTTGTAGAGCTTTCTGGAGTCACGTGTGTGTTCTTCAGTGCTTGTCTTTCTTATAGGATACTGCTCGACAGTGTGTGGTAATTTTAACAGTTTACAGCACATTTATTTAATATTCCAGAAGAAAGAAACTTCAAAAGAAGAATAGGATTACGTGCCTGACATGTTTCCTACACAGAGTACAACTCACTTTGTTATTATTGCAGCTACAGCAGCCAGACTTCCACACACAGATTTTGCTTATATGAATTTGTTATAATGAAGTACTGTTTGTGACAGTGTCTTTTTTGGATTTCTGTTTCCAAGCACCTCTGTTGAAACTAAAATTGCAACCCAGATCAATTTCTGCAGGGAAATTTAAACAAAAAACTATGAATAAAGTAAAATTTCTTATACATAATCATTTATGTTCCTTAAACTCACACCATTGATTGCTGACCTCTGAAAGGTGGAGAAAGTATCTGTCCCCTGAGTAGATACCAGAGCCTAGACCTTGTCTATTGTGAGTTGTTATTCAAATAGCAGAGTCTTTTTCATACTACACAATAACACAATAATTTTCAGATGTGTTAACCAGTGAAGAGAGAAAATTGGATGTATTGTGTATCACAGAAAAAAGACCTAGGGTAGAATGAAGACAGAGGATAAAATGTTCAAGGGAGTAAAATGATTCTTAAACATTTCTGATTTCTCCTTTGTTAGTTTATGCCTATGAAGGCAAACTTTGCACCAGTTTCTGACATGTTAAGAATTCTACACAGTGCAAGAAAGTTCAATTTGGATAATAATCACCAGTGACTAGCTCTTTCCAGTTGTTAAAGAGTGATTTCAGATACTTACAATCACAGGAAAAACTTAACAGTCAGCATCATGAAACTTCTGAATTTTCAGCCAGGGTCTCTATCCAGTAGGACAAGCATACCTGAAGCTTGCTGTTACCTGAAGTACATTTGGGCATCTACGCAGATGCCATTGTTCAGAGTTTCTGTAGCTTGAGCATAGGATCACTACTGACCTTAAAAATCACGAGAAGCTGTCCCCATTCTTGCAAGTGACTAGACTTTTACCTTCTACACGCTATTGGCAAATATTGTCACATAATGTTGTGTGGAATGTAATAATGGGCTTTTATAGTATCCCCTAAAGTAATTTTCTTCAGATCACATGCATCTAATTGAAACTCTGCAGAAACTTTAGAACAAGATCACATAGTTATTACTATTCATACTACTGTCACACTCATGGGTCCACACCATAGATCGGTGAGCCACTGTGCTCAGAATTGTATGAATCAAGGGAAAAGAAAGAAATATCATGAAGAAAAACCTTGTGCAACTGTCTCCTCTGCTTAACATTTTCAGCAGAAATGTTACATTGTTTCAAATACCCAAAAGACAAAAAAGTAAAGTCAGATTTTGAGTCAAATTTCAAATTTCACCCTCACACATTCTTCCCTTACCACCATGACAACCCCAAAAACACTAAGACACACTAAAGGAGAATCCTTAGAAAGCTTGGTTGGAGAAAACACCTTCAGCAACTGTTTAGGAACACAAAGTTAATATTAGAAGAGGAAGACTGAGTTTAGATGAGTACAGATGCCCACACAAATGTCATTGCCTAGTTAGGTGACAACCTTAGGTCTCCAAGTAGATATAGCAAGTATCAAAAGCCCAAGTTTTATTTGCTCCAGGGGCTGAGCTGTAGGGAAGACCTGCGCATTACAATATTGTTTTGATTTCCTCTTTCCTTTTCCCACTGTTCTGTAAGGGTACTTTGCTCATTCCGGCCAGCTCTGATACTTTTTTCTCTTGTTCTCCATCTCTTTTGGCTTCTGGGCATCTTTAATATGCACAACAAAGTGTCAGTTTCATTACCAGCAATCTGTATTCAAGGATATCAAATTTGTGTGAATTCCACAGCATTGCACAATGTTTCCATTTAACCTGAATGAAATTCAAGTGCAAATGAGGTGTTAGTCATTCATGAATAGAACCCTTAATGTGTAGACATGTTTTTTTAAGGTGAATTTAGTACTCAGCAAAAGGTGCCAAATTGCCATCACTGAAAGCTGAAGTCCTCTATGAATTCTTGTAAAAGAGATGATGGGGGAAGGCAAGTCACACTGCTGTGCATATAAGCCTCTGATAACTAGCACTAGAGATGGAAAGATAATTCAAATATTGTGTCCCTTTAAGGCTTGACTCTCTGTAGAGGGAGTATTAGTCCCTACAAAAATCTAGTGGGCTTTGTGACATAAAAATTCAGGATATGGAAAACTGAGAAATGCAGAGCTCTGAATTATTTCACTTAAGGCAGTCTGTAATGAGATTTAATCAACTTTGAACACCTAGGGGTGAAATTTCCCCTTTTTCCATAGATGGATTTTTGTTATACTCCCAGGACAGACTCCAGTTTGTTATTGTTAAACAAGTGATGTCATCCCCAACTAACCAAAATTATTGGAAGTGCTAGAAATCAGTATAACAGAAAAGGCTGAAACAGTACTTTTTTATGGAAAATTCACAAGACTGCTTTTTAAACAAATACATAATCCTGCAATGTAAATGCCAGGTGACATCCTGGATACGTTCTGACAGGCCACAGAAGGAAAGATCTTTCACTCACTTATTGAGTGGATGTGGCAAAACACATCCTTCAGTTTCCCACCTGTAAAGCATAGACTGTAACTAGCCCTAGCTCAAAGTGATTTGACATGTATGAAGTTGTACACATGAACAACATATTTTCTCTAAATATCTTCTATTACACCCAGGAAAAACACAGGGCTGCATTTATGAAATATAGGTTATTGAGGACAAAGACTGACTGCCAAGAACTGCAGGGGGACCTTGCAAGGCTGCATGTCTGGTCAATAAAATGATAGAAGAAATTCACTTTGAACAAAGACCAACTGACACACATGGGAAAAATCTTAACTTCAAATATGAGTGAATAGGTTCTGAACTGATAATTGTAATTCAGCAATAAGAACATATGATAGATCCAAGGAAGAACTAGGTCACTGCTCATTATGAGTCAAAGCAGCAAATAAACTGTTCAGAAGAAGTAAAACAGAAGCAAACTGTGTGCTTCTATATAAATCTGTCATTTGTCCACATTTTCACTTGTTCTGCAGCCCTGGTGTTATTTCAAAAGAGATATGGTCAAACCAGAAAAGGCCAACAAGGATAGCACACATCTGTACAAAGAACTGAGTACATGAGTACATGTCAGCTTGGAAAAGACAACCAAGAGAGAATGCACAAGTTTAACCATGAGCAACCAAAAGGAAATGATAGAGCATCAGTCATTCATCAAACCTCCCAGTACAGAAATGTAGGAGACAACAAAGAGAATCTGGTTAGCGAGGAAAAGTTCAGGCACCGGTGAGCACACATGTGGAACTCACTGCCAAAGGCTGGCAGGGATGTGTGGAGGTCTAAAGGGAAGACTGGGCAAATTCATGGAGGATAAAATATTTCGTAAGTAATACATTCCGCTCCTGAAATACCCTGAGCTGAAAACTGTTGGAGGCTAAGGAACACAAGTGGTAGCAACAGGCCACCTGTGTCTCACTGGGCATCCGCTATCAGAGGGAGAACACTGGACTAGGTGGGTCTTATCAGATCCAATCAGACCATTTCTGTGTTTTGTCTTCGCCTCACAGCTTGTAGATATAATTGTCCAAAAGCTGAGCACAGATAACATAGAGCTATAAAGCAGATAGCTTTGCTAGTGGTGACTGCAATACCTGTCCATTCAACGCTGTAATGCTTCTTAAGTGAGCCTTGACACTCTTCCACAGTGTTCCATGGAAGCACAAGCACGTGTGCACGTATGCAGGTGTGTATTAGGATGATTAGGGGAGGAGTGGCCCAAACACCAGCACCACGCAGCTATCACTAGCGATCTGATCTGTCCCATTTACTCTCATTGTTGCTGTGGGTTTGCATGAACAGAGGCAGGAAAAGGTTTCAGCGTAAACTCGGATAAGAGCAAGAGAAGACAGTGGAAAAAAAAGTCTCCAGCAGCCTAGGTTGACACATCTCAGTAAAAGACACAACACCCCCGGGACAGCCATCCCCAAAACATCTATTTACAATCAACTCAGCTTGCCCAAAACGCAGCACTGCATAAGAACAGACGTACAGTGCCCCAAAGTACAAAACTAACTTCTACCAACAAAACCAATAGTCCTGAATCTCCCTCACCACATCAAATCACACACTGTAAGAACATCATGTTATTCCAACAATTTTTTTTTCAAGAATTACTTTTAAAAAAAAATATCTCTATTAAGCATCCACTTATTTCCTGACTTGTTTTTTTCTTTGTAAGTGCTTCTTTCTTTGAATAACTTTATCTATGTGTTGGAGAGATAGATGGAGTTACTGCCATTTTAAAATGAACATGAAAATGAATGTAGAGGTTCCCACCTCCCGTAGCTTAACACAAATGCTCACAGCTGTCATAGATGTGCCTCCAGAAAGAGGCACATAGCTCCCTGAGACTCTTCCTGCTTCTGTGGACTGTGGAGTGACCTAGGGAAGAATTATCATTACCCTGTGAAGCGGCCAAAAACATGTCTTACCTGCAGAGGTAAACAAAGCAGCAGAATGAGACCACTGGTAACTCTCACAGCCTTGCCAAACAGCAACCATTGCAGGACTGTGCCCCATGTTTGCATCATATTAGGTCCTTACTATTTTCTACAGAAATAGCTCAGTAAAACTGGACTTCATAGAAATCTTAATAGAAGCTATATCCATGTTAAAACACTACAGTAAAAGCATATTTCATCAATTTATAATATTTCAGTTCTATTGGTTTGAGGAGAACAGGACTGCAATATATGTTAAAAAATCCTGAGCATCCAAAATTGCTTTGGAACCACCTGGCTTAGAAACATTGCGGTTATTTTGTAATTTCTACCTGCTGAGCTGAACCTGACAAGGAGCAAATGCAGGTGCTTGGTCTGACTGGCCCCTGGGGTTTGCCCCTTCTGCAGCACCAGCAGGCTAATTCCTTCTGGGTTTGAAGGCCTTATAATGTTGCCAAAATGTTTAACCTTAATAAAGGCTATATGCCAACCTAGTTTTTAAAAGAAACAAAATAAGTATTCACACATCCCAAAAGACAGGGAAGACCAGATTAACAGCTAGCCTTTGTGACTAGGATAAACCTTTACCCAGTTTAAAAATGACAGGACTTGGTTTACACTTATTATTTCAGGATCTTGGCACCCATTACTCATTTCACTTTCTTGTACAACAAAAATTTTCCATATCCAGCAGACACTGTTCCTGTGCTGCTGCTTTGAATTAATTCTTAAATTAGTTCCTCCCCATGTCTCTTTTAAATTTTAGGTAAGGAAGAAGAGGCGAGCCCAGATAGGACTCAAGGCAAGGATAAAAACTTTGTGTGACCACTTAGAACCATCATCCAATTATCATAATCATACTTTCTAATTTTTTTTCATAAAACTAAAAATCCATATCTAAACAAAAGTTTTATTCCTCTATCAGAAATGAAACTTTATTCATAGTTATTAACCATTATAGCAGACATACCCCTTATATAAATATCTATAAAGTAATGAGTCTTTCCTGGAATAAGATGCATATTAATTAGATCCTACAGCACTTGAGAGACTCTGGTTCAATTCCCACCAGTAAGGTCAGGAAATGCATCCACAGTAGTTAGCAGCTAGTTTCAAAATCTCAATGCACTGAGCACGATGGGGTCATTCAGTGGAGCAGGTACCCCAAGGGAAGGGTAAAACAAGAGCCAGGGATTATTTCACAGTACTGAATTGGTACACTGCAGGAGTGACGGACTTCCCTTTCAGAGCAGAAAGGCTTGCCAGCATACTGTCCTGTTGCCCACTCTCATTACGAAGAATGTAGCATGTCAAGCAATTAATTGGATCATATAGGCTGGAAAAAGCTAAGAAAATTGTGCACGTCTATATAGGGGAGAGACATGAATATCATATACACTAGTATTTCCACACTGAAGTAGCCCTGGACAATAGATATAGCACCATCTCCACAAGACATTGAAGCTCCAGTGCTGAGCAGGGTAGAATAATGCAAAAAAGCATTCTACCCACTTGAATTTTAAATTCAGATGATGATTCACTATTATGGTACAATGGATTAAATATCTCATCTTTGCCCATGGACTGCTAATGAACCAGGCTCTAAACACTAGAAGTCTTTATGCAGAATATGGAATTTCCATGGGAACGAGATTCTCTGAACACCTCCATGCTATCAGGATGGAGTGTTTTTTTTTAATATACTCCGTTATTTTGTTATTCTGCCAGCTGTGATGACAAAACAAACTGATAGGAAGATGCTCTGCAAACTTTTAATTTTGTTTTGTTCCCATTTTGTATTATAGCATATACATGGAGCAAAGATAAAGTATTCTTAAAGTAGATTTTAGAAAGTTTTAAGAATCAATAACTTTTTTTCTTAAAGGACAATAAAATTCTCCTGAGGAACTCATGGCTGCAAAGCCAGTTGTCTGGGAAAAAAATAACTTACCATGCTGAATAGTAGAATTATATGTCAATACATAAAAATTCTCTGATAATTTTTTTCTGCATAAGTAGTTGTGATTAAAAAAAACCCAAGCCAAAGAACACTCTCAATGAGTATTAGTGCAAAACATGCTATAAACGACAGAGTCAGGGAGATATCTTTCCTCATGGGAAAACTTTTCCATTACACTCCTACACAGGTGCTGCACTTTCCTCTGAAGCATCTGGTGCTGGCTGCATTTGGAGACAGGATACCAGGCTACCATGACCTTTGTTCTCCTCTGGCACGGCAGTTTCTGTGGTCTTAGATTGCAGGCTGCACTATGTATTATTTGAATGGATTCAGTGTTTTATATCAATATAAAATATTTTTCTTCATGGTTAATCAGAAATTTTAGAAAAAGAAGCTTTTGATCCTGCAGGCAGTAGATGAATAGTACTTTTTAAACTATAAACATGATTCTGCATACTTAAGTCAAACCCCTATCTGTACGTGTGCACACATAAAGGACGTGCTACACAACACACAACTGCAAACCATGTGCTGTGCAAGCACAGAATATTGCTGTTGAATTCTAGGTAGTCTGGAGAATGAAATCTTGTTCAAAGCATTCTCCAGGACAACAGTGGCTGTTTCACCATGTGTGTATAGCACATACACATGGTGGATTATAGTGCCTTTTCCATTACATTTATTGAACCTGACTTAGAGAAACAGTGATCCACACTCAGAGTGGGGCAGAGCATAATTAACATATGGCACTTCTTTCCTTTATATGCATCTTAGGTTTCTTACTGCTGCTATCTTGAATATCTACGTGGCTCTGAGGGTCAGGGTCGAGGGCATGGGGGTCCAGGACATTTTCTCCTTGGTCCTTCCAGAGAGAGAAATTGGTTGGAGGAAGAGTGGAAGGGTCCTGTGGGCCAACAACTGGTTGCATGGCTGGAGCTGACAAGAGGGTTGTGGCTTTTGCAACCATTGGAATCTCTTGGAGAAGTGAGGCCTGCAAGGAAGAGATGGGATTCACCAAACTGAATAGGGCAAAAGCTTCTCTATCAGCAGGCACAGGTTCGTGGCACCTGATGGAATGTACCCATCAGTAGTGAAGGACCAGGCTCTCTATTATCTTTGAAAGGTCACTGTGTGGTCCTGAGGACGATAAGAAAGCAAGTGTCACACTGACCTTCCAGAGAGAAGGAGAATCCAGGGAACAATAGGGCAGTCAGCCTCACATTGTTCCAAGTGAAGGTGAGGTAATAAAAAATCCCAGAAACCTCATGGTCAACAAGTTGAATACAAGCCAAACTTTCTCCCTTGCAGCAAAGGCAGCCACCAGCACAATGGACTGGGTTAGGAAGAATATTGCCAGTAGGTTGAACAAGGTGATCAGGCTTCAGTTCTACTGAGATGTAGTAGAAGAATCTACAGTGTTGTGTCCAGTTCTGGTCTTCCCAGTACAGGGAAGATATGGACTTACTGAAGCAAGTGGTAAAGAGCCATAAAGGTGATTAATGCACTGGACCATCTTTCATATGAGGAGAGGCTGAGAGAGCTAGGAGTGTTCATCCTGTAAAAGAGATGGCTTGGGGGAGTGTCTTATCAGTATGTATAAATTCCTGGTGTGGAAGTATAACAGAGAAGATGGAGTCAGACTCTTCTCATTTGGTGGAAGGACAAGAAACAATAGATACCAACCAATATACAGGAAGTTCCATCTAAATCTAAGAAAACACATTTGGAGGGTGGTCAAACAATGGAGGAGGCTGCCAGAGAGTTTGTCAAGTCCCTGTCCCTGGAAATACTCAAAACCCAACTGGACATGATTTCTGGCAAACCATTGTAGGTGACCCTGCTTGACTTTGAGTGAGGACCAGATGATCTCCAGAGGTCTCTGCCAACCTCAACCGTTCTGGGATACTTTGAATTATGGTCAATCTGAAAAAATCCCACCCAGTAGTCATCAATTACACAACAATTTCTCTTTCTTCAATATATAAGTTATGCACACTGCAGTAGCACAGAACCATTTCCCTCACTTCACTCCTGTCACTTCCATCCCACGCTCTTTTAAGGATGGTCCAATTTGCTCAAAAATGTTTTTCCTGCAATAGAGGCAAAGAGAAAAGTCACTACAGTGTATGCTTATGCACAAGACTATAAGAGCTCTTGATTATGCTGAGTCTCAGACTGTGAATTACAGGGAAGAATTTCAGTGTCCAGCAGCTAAACATGTTAGCTATGTCATTTCTGATATTATACTTTTATGAATATACCAGAATAAATCCCACTTCTTTACAGAAGTTCTTTACCACAAGATTTATTTAACTGCAGTTTAGATGTTACCACTGTAGTTACAGCACATTCTTACAGCTACAGTTCTAGAAGCTATACACATTACGCTTTTCAGAGCTTCTTCATCCATAAATTTTTATCCATAATGAGGAAATAATCTACAAGCAGTATTCTTACACCTTCCATAACCTATTTGTTGTTAAAAGGCTTGTTTATAATTTTCTTCACAGGACATATCAGGTTATTGTCCTAATGAAATCCCTTTCTCCTCCTTACAGAGCTCTTATCTGAGATGCTAAAATTCATAACTCAAGTGAGTTAAATACTATGTGAATTAATAGTCAACATTGTTTGGAAGGTTTTTTAATTGGCCTACAGGGAGACTTTCTGTATATATTAAACAGATCATGTGTCTGAATTGCAACTAATCCACCTTTACATTTCCTTTGTGCACATTAAACTCAAACCTGTTTAATATTTTCCTAGAAGTATTTGAGCTTATTGTTCACATTAGGAAATGACTGTTAGTAGTCATTGTAAACCAAGGTTACTGATTGGTTCTCAGTGATGTCATACCAGATTCATAATGCCCAATAAATAAATAGGTTTGGCTGTTCTTCTTATTTTTATTTATAAATTCTGTTTCATAACACCAGTAAGATGCTCCAGGCCATGCAGTTCTTGGGGATTATTGCACTTGTCAGGTGTTTAAAATCACTCAGTCCTCTGCCTGTGCCTTATAATACCACTGGAGGCATATAATCAACCAGAAATGCACTGCCTGGAGTGTCTTAATGCTTTATTATGACATAGCTAACTTTCAAAATAAATTATTTATTTGGAAGCTTGGAAATGTCATAATGATATCTAATCAGTAGCTGAGAGATATATATGAAATCAAAACAACATGTAAGAAAGAGAAAGACAGAGGATGGAAAAAAATACTGGCTCATCAGTCATCCCAGGCCAAAACAATGTGTGTATATGCCAGGAGACATAGTTACATTCCACGTAACGTGCATTTTCATTTGTGCGTAGCAAGAATCACATAATATATACATTTATGTGTCCATAACTGATTGTAGATATAAACCATGGATAGTCTCTACTGAGTTAATATCTTAAATTTAAAAAAAATTAAGTGTGCTAAATAAACATTAATAACTTAAAGCTCCTATTAAACAGACATTTAAGACTTCCTGTACTTACTCAGTTAAGTCATTCTAAATCCAAGAACTAGCTTCTGTATTTCATGTAAAGGAAACCTAGCTACATCAATTAACATTGAAACCTGCATTTTACATCATTATCATTTCAATCACTAAACTACACACGTTATTCAAACCTGTATTTTAAAAGATAAACAGACAAAAAAATTTGCCATTTTCTTAAAATAAAACACAACCAAAACCAACAGTCCCCAAAACATCAAACTAACATACCAACTCTACAACAACCAGAGAAATTCAATACTCTGTGGTTTAAATTTCTAAATCAAATTTCAATTTGTAAATTATTATGTGGAAATAAGGAACTCTACTTAGGAAATTGTGCTAAATAACAGCGCAAACTCTGCAGGGGACCAAATTATCTTGTAGTGAGGAAATATGAAAAGTTTTTTGGAAAAGGGCCAGTTTTAGGTAGGGGGTGTTTAAAGCCTTGGGAGTTACTGTAGCAATAGAAAAGATTAATAATTTGCACATGTGAGACTCCTGGCAAGCAGGACGCAGCTGTAAAGAATTAACCCCTCCTGAGAGACATAAAAACGTGGAGCAGCTGAGAAGAAAAGGGTGAGGGGAGAATGCAAAAGTATGTAGAGTACAGATGTCCTAGAAGAGAGAAATATGTAAAGTAGGGTTGGAGAATGTACTCAGATTTTATTATTATTTGGGGCAGGGAGAAGAGGTCTTCTTGGCAAATTGTGACTATACAGGAAAAAAATTGAATACCAGAGGGAGATAAAACTGATTCTCTATTACTGCCAGCAAGTGCAGCTAATCTGAATAAAAATCTGAAAGCTCACACCTTGTTATTGAAATGACACTCTCAAAGTGATCTGGCCTAAAACTAGACCAAGCTGGCTTTGTTTTGGTGTTCATGCATGCCTGCCTCCGCTCTGTGTGCTGACTCCATCAATCTCATATGTCGGCAGAGCACTCAAACACAGGAGACACTTGCTGAAGTGGTTGGAGGGCAGGCGTCATACACACAGAAATCAAGCATAGAAAAGTAGATCTAGGGGTGAAACATTGTGTGATTGTGGGTCTGTAACTGTGGAGAAACTCAGCTCCTGATGTTTGTTCTTCCTGACTGCCTATCAGATTAATTTCTATTGTGAGGGTCCAATTTTGCAGCTGCTCAGCATAGCAGAACTGCAACCCTCCCCCAGCCAAATTCAATAGGGTTGGTGCATGGGCAATGGCATGGTTGCACCCTAACTCAGACAATAACTCTTTTATAGTCTGGTAGAAGGCCCAACAATCCAATTTTTAAAATGTATTAGAAATCTGAGACTATTACCCTTCAAAAAGAAATCAGGATTTAGAGAGGTGAAATATGTAATCCTTCTGCTGATCTTCACTATTTTTCTCTTTGGAAAAAGAAATTGGTAAGAGAATGCTTGAAATTATCATTAATGGGGAGAAACAATAGAGATGTTTATCCAGATTAGGTTACAGGCAGCCATATCCTTTCCTATTAAAAGAAAGTAATCTTGAAAGTAATGCATCTTTAAATGTTATAGATTATCTAGAATTCAGGTGATAATTTCCTTTTTATTTTCCTGTTTAACAAGAAACATACATAGATTTATTTTCTAGACATTTGTGTTTAGATTTAATAAGACCCAATCTCTCATATGAGTTAAATCAAATTCTATTACCAAAAGAAAACCAAAAAGAATACACTTTTAACATAGTAACTGCTGCAGCAGGGTACTTTTCAAGTAAGCACATTCAAAGGGTCCTTTGGAGGCCTCAAGAGAACAGGAGTAATAGGTTCAAGAGATGACTATAGTTCTTTACTTTCCATGTTTTTTCTCCAACAAATGAGGTACGTTACAACTGCTCAAGTCTTTAATAGTCTCTCAGATTTCATAACTCTGTCCTCTCCCTCTTTCCCTCCCTCCACTCCAATCATGCATTCATGTACCTTCAACAGGTATTCATTATTCATTTCTCTAAGTTTTCATGAGTGGTTCCCACAGGATTTGATGCACACTCTCCCTCACTACTCTTTGAAACCCTCTGTGTGTGGAGAAGTCCATCAGGACCCAAAATCAGGCTTTGCTCCTTTGCAAATATCACAGTTCTAACCCCCTGCTCCAGGCTTGTCTTTTGCTATTCAGACTAAAATCATGGTCTTTTCATTAAGTCATAGTTCAAAAATCATTTTCATTGGACAAGACCTCTCTTCACTCAGGCAGTGCTATACTTCTCTCACTCTCAGCTATTCCTTTCTTTCTCTTCTCCTGCACACAGAAAAGCACACAGACACCCAAATGTTTAATCAAGGACTGATCTGTGCCAAAACTGAAATTTTTTACCTCAGAACCAGGGACAGGTGAAGCACACAGCTACAGGTTGTGCTCCGGAAGCAGTGCTGGCTTCATTGGTGTAAAACATGCATAGAACTGCAGTGGGATGCATCCATGCATAGTAAGTTTTAATCCACTCCTCTAAATAATCTGTTTTCTCAGATGTTCTAGTCCCCAGGGTGAACCTGTCACATGCGCCAATTAGGTGGGCACCAGCTCACACCAACAGCACACACCAACAGCTTTGTATTAAAGCTACAATGTGGTCTGGCAGATTCATCTTACATATTGCATCTTAAATACCGTCTTTTATCCCCCTATAGTTAGCAATGTATGTAAAACTTCATCTTAATCACTGCATCTTGTCTTTCTGTGGTAAAAGGAAATGTGACGTTTTCTGCCTCTTTTCATTAAGAAGGATGTTGAAGAGTTCCTAATTCCTCACACCACCTTTTTTCTTTCCTCCCTTCAGTAACTTCTGCTTCTCTGACACAAAAATCTAAAACAACTTGCTTGTGTTGCCTTCACCTTTCTTGAGGGTAAATCTTTCAGAAGTCCACCTCCAACCTACCAATCCCTCTTTCAACCGCAACTTCTTTTTTCTAAGCTATCCTGCTCAGTACTAGCTGGCTGAATGTGCCCTGTCTTTCGCTTGCAAACATTTCCGTAAAGCTCCCCTCTCCTAGGCATCATGTCCATGCGACAGTTGGTGGGTTGAGGTTGCTACCTATCATGCTAATTACCAGTAGATCCTTATACTGCCACAAATGTCTGCAGTCTTTATGACTTACACTGTTCATCATTTGTAGGCTCTTTGGGACAGGAACTGAAAATTACGTCTTAGCTCTGTTTTAAGTTGAGAAAATTTTTTGTGGGAGAATATACCTACAGTTCATCTTGGTCAACGAGCATTGAACCACCACTCATGTTTTCACAGTCCTCACTCTTACTACAAGATTATGTATTAGACTAAAGACTAAAATATTTTGGTCTAATTTACCTTGAACATAGAAATTAGCCAGGATACTTCCAATAGCTTTTGTTAGCAGGAAAAAAAAATCATTTGTTCAACTATCTAAGACAATTTCATTGCTGCTAAAAACTAAGAAACAAGAACTATTCAACAAAACTTAACCCAGACCTTGGTTTTACAGTACATCTATTTCAAACAGGCTGAGTATTTTTCTATCATTTCTATTGACTAGAGATTTATCAGCCAAGACACGTAGTATATACTCTAAAATACAATCACACACGCATATCTAGATGTCAGCAAAACTGACAGCCAGCCTTTACTACAAGCAACACTGATGCTTTCTATTGTAAGCCTATATTTCGTTTTATTCTTAATTCAGCAGACTTCTACTAAATGATCTGAATTTTCTCAAGTCTGACAGTCTGACAACATTTTAGTCCTACAATTAGAAAATTTCAACTAAAATAATTCAATTTCCCAAATGTCCTGTTTGAAACTCAAAAATGTCTGTTCTTCTTTAGATCAAAATTCGGTGTGTAGGTCAGTTTGCATTCAAAGGCAAAGAAAGGGAGGAATTGCTACCAGATATTTACCTTCAATAAATACTAACCCAATTCTTCACTTAGTGGATATAAAGACCATTTACAACCAGCAGCTGCAGAGATACCAATGGAGTAGTTAACCCAGTGGCCCAGCATGTCCTCATAGTCTCCAACAACCACCCAACAGCTTACTAAACCAAAAATCCACAAAGATTTTTAACATCTGTGATATTTATTTCTTTCTACGTATTTATCACATAGTCTTCAAATCCTGGCCCCAATACATTCCATAGCAGTGAGTTGTAATACCATGTCTTTATAAAAAAGTAATTCTCTATACTTTCCTTTTTTTAACTCTGTACCCTAACAATTTCCTTGGGTGTACTCTGGTTCTTGTACTGTGAACAAACCATAGTTTATGCCTCTCCTGGCCAAATTTGCTTAATTTCTTATGATGAGGCACATTCAACAGACTTCAAATTATTCTGAACATTTTTCAGAACTCCCTTGATTTTTTCAACATCATCTTCAAATCACAAAATTTGTAACTGAACACACTGGTCTACTTTTTTTTTAGGTATTATCTGCATCTTAATTTCCTGATGTTGTCAGAAAAGGGTGTGCAGATACTGCAGCCAGAATTCCTGCCACACAGTAATTTTGGCTTGTAATAAGTTATAGAATTTCTTTATCAACATTTTAACTCTGAAAGCAGATGCTATATATATACATATATGTGTCTATGTATATGAACTGTGTAGCTCCTAGTATTACATTGACATGCAGGGCACCAGTGCAGCCATACAGCTTCAACCAATAACACCAAAATCTATTCACATTGTGAATACCATGAGCACTTCAGATTTATGGGAGGAAAAGAGCCATTTAGGTAACCATGAATTTCAAACAATCTGTGCCACAACATACAATTGACATGATAGCCACTATGACTGTAGACAAAAAAAAAGTGACCTTCTTCTGCTCAACATTCACCCACACAATTCAGACCTTGATGTGATGCTACTAAAACACCATATAAAGTTGTAAGTTTAGGATTATTTTTTTCCAGATGTTGACTGCAACAACACATTCCAAAATCTATGCGTGCTCGTGCCAAAAGATTGATACAATTTTCACAAATGTGCCTCACCTTATCTGTTTACAGAATTGGGACCCAAAACACTATATTTCATTATCAGACTGTCCAATGGAAAACTGCAAATTAAGTATCTTTAAAACTGCTCAGTCAGGTAGTATAAAGATGCTATGCTTGCAAAGGTTTCCAGATAGACGTTTTAATTGCATTAAGTTGTGACTAAGAAATGAGGCTGGTTATGCGGTGAATATATTATGTAAATACAAATAGAAAATTATAAAAAATAATGGAAATAAAGAAATCTTTTAATTTGCACATAGAAATGGTCCCTTTTGCAACTATGTAATAGAAGACATTTTAAAAATGTAAAAATAACAAAAGCACTTGGGAAACAAGTGAAAAAAAAAAAGTGTAAGGAACAATTTAACACCCTCTGGAAGATGAAACCAGGCCATACACTAAAGATAAGCTAGTGAAGATATACTGTCTTAGCAAAGATTAATATAAGCATATGCTGAAGTATTTCCTGGAACAGGGTCCGGAGGCCCTAGCACTTATCTGCCTGCAATTATGATTTATTTTAAGTCATTTCTGAATAAAATCTGCCTGGATATTTCAAGAAAATAAAAAAAATTGGAAACAAATGTCAGTTTCTGTGAATCCAAGAAAGGAATTAATAGCAATATGAGGCCCTGAGTGTAATTTAATGTACAGTAATTAGTTTCTATTGATATGCTTTTTTAATAAAAGCTGTAATAGTTGTTTGTTGAAAGAGAGATGCTTAGCGCTTCATATCTGAAATCCATTTCCTGCCAATGCATTTTCTGTCTGTGACACTGTGGGAAATGTTCTGTGAAACATCCTCTCTCTTTAAACCTTGATAAAATTCTTGACTACGTCAAATGTAATAAGTTTTAGACAAATGACTGTCATCTCCTTGAGCTGGAGAGTTTGAAGAAAGCACAGCAAATGTGTTTATTTGCATTAAACACACGCATCAGTGTGGTGTATGCGAGGAACTCTAGTACGGCTATTTTACAGCCACTGTAAAGAGATTTTTTTTCTATGTCATGTTAAAAGGCTATAAACCTTGGCGATGTCTGTCTTATGCAATTTAACTCATTCTAATTGTACTACAAAGGGTTCTTTTGACTTAGTAACTTCTTCAAGCCACTCTTTTCAAAAGACATATGGAAAAAACCCCTCTCATGATTGTTAATAATGTAGCTAGTATAGAAAAAGTCTCAGACTAAGAAGGGAAATATTTCTTTCAGCCCATAGAGAACTTGATTTTATAGTGGTTAGTAGTCCTTAGTTTTATTTTCTTAAATGTTCTAACCATTGAATAAAGAAATAATTTGAAAGAAAATAGCATCTGCAGTATTTGAACTTCGCTTTAACATAAAATGTTTTAATGTTTTGAGTCTATCTGTGACAACTGAAATAGACTTTACTGAATACTGGTAAGAGTTCACTTTGTAATAGAAAAGTAGTCACTCACTGTGATCACTGTGTCTTTTTAGTATGCAGCCCAGAGGATTCAAAAAAGATTACATTTACAATAATTAACATATATGTAAATGGAGATCATGGCTATGAATGATAAATTTTCATAGCAATTTAAACCTTGTTCAAATTAATCAACCGTACAGACACTTGATTAATGAAAGGCAGCGTCACTTTAAAATGCAACATGTTAATATATATTACTGTTATCGCTGATCAAAGAATCTTTAAACATAAACCAATTAAAACAAAGTTCAATCTACATTTTACTGGTTTAATTTCTGCAGAATTATGAGTATTATAAAAATTTACGTATTTTATTCTCTTTCATATCTATTTACTAAATTGACTGTAGTACAGAATCACTCAAGTAATTCTTCTACTTCATTAATATGATTGGATCTGAAAAATACCAGATTAGATTTCAATCTAAACATATACATAATGGCTGATTGCAAAATGGGCAAAACGCATCCCATTTCATTCTTCATTTGTAAAACCAGCAACTTGCACCTCATGTCTCCCATTTTCAACTCAATCACAAACAGACCAGTCACACTGGAGGTCTGAGTGACCGAGCAAGGGAGCTGTTTAAGAGGACTGCCTTTGTGGCACCTTCCCAACAACTATGTTCAAAGAATAACAAGGCTGAAGAGTTTTATGGCCATGCTAGATTTCTGTACACGTCATCCCAAGTATCTGAACAGGTTTTGCCTCCTTCAATTATTTTCTTATATAATTACGTGTACATTGTTATACAACTCTGCTTCAATTCACTAGAAAAACATGTTTTTCATAAATATGGTGGCAATTTTTTACTACTATTGAAAGAGTCACTACCTCCTAAGGTGTATAATGTGTGAAAACATAGTGAAAATTCATAATATATTTCTGCATTGTAGCCTTAATGAAGAATTAGATGCTATGGCCATGAGCAAAGAATATATGCCAGAAGGGGAGTTAAAATTATCAGCTGACCTCTGTTTTTTTATTCAAAAGCTATTTAAAATATGACTTTAACACACACAATATCAGTAATTTTTATGTCCAAATTCTTTTTTGGTAAGTGGTAGTATTGGTACAAGAATAAGAGAAAATAAAATCAAATAAAACTCATCAGTTTTACAAAAGAAGCAGTTGAATTTGGAAAACAGATCCAGTCGGACATAGATATAAAGTATTCTTCTCTTTGTAGGAGCCTACACACACTTGCCCACTACTCTGATTCCAATATTAGGAACCAAACATGCATGACTATAGGTAATATAATAATTGACCTTTTCCCTTCCTCTGTGGCAAAAGGCGTGTCTGCTGCTAAATACAGTCTTGGGAAGGAATACCTGTTGATGTTTTTCAGATACAACAACAAAAACAACAACAGAAATCAGTGCATTCCTGCTTACAAGCTTGCAGAGATGCAGCCCACACCAGTGACCATACCGATAGTGTGCAGAGTCCCACAGGAGATGATAACATTTATTTTACATCTTTACATTTTGCCAGAAATCTACCCACAAATTCATCAGTCCATTTTAGCACTTCAACCCGGTGAAGAACTTCAGATATAGTAGCCTCTTGAAAGAGTCCTCTGTAAAGACTCAAACTTCCCCAACTACAGAAAAACTCCCATAATTATGTGAGTAGAAGTACCCGATGGCTTCAGCCAGCTCTGGACCAAATTGCAGATTATGGACCATATAACTTATTCAATATGTCAGACCTTATTGAAGAATGAGACTACACCTGCTTTTCTCTAGTCTTCTGGGCTGCATTTAAGTGGCCTTGAGACTAGCCCTGAGGTCAGTTTTTTCCGCTTACTGATTTGCTGACATGACTTCTCTGTACTAATTCTACATATAGGAGAAAACCCTTATCTGTGTCCTTCATCCAATGCATGTTTTGTGGTCAGACCTTCAAACACCCTTTCTCATCCACAAGTCTCCATCTATTCCCTCTGACTTTGTGTATGTGAGACAGACAGCTCTGGGCAGACTCCCTAGAAAAGCCCTGGCACTGCCTGCTGCAACAGCTGTTAGCATTTGTAGTCAAGCTGCCTACAAGCAAAATGACAATGGAAACAGGAGCCCTAAACTCTAAAATAACTGCAGATAAAAAGCAGTTGTAAATGCACAATTGTACCTATGGGAAATGGAAGCTCTACTGCTTTCAGGTGCTCTGTGGCTAGGGGGGTAAAATCAGTATGTCCCCATGTGCCTTGCAATAAATAAATCACATGCATTAATTTGTACATTTTCTAAATATTCTTTCTTTTTTTTTGTTGATACTGCAGTTTTCTACATATCCAGGTGTTTTGCAGGTTGGAGGAAAGTTTGTAAATGGTTTGCACAGCAGAGCTACAGTGTCTGAAAAGACTGAGGGTGAACCCACAACAGTTTCATTTGACTTCTGTTGGCCAATATGTCCCCCTGAAAGTGCTGCAGAAGGTATAGCTAAGGAAAGATTTTAAGCTTGGTCAAAGCTCCAAAGCTGCTTCTGTTCACTTCTTTTCATAGAGTGAAAAGGAAGGATATTTATGCTTCAGCTGGACAACTTTTCTAGAATACTTTTAAATAAATATTTTAAGGAAGATTGCAATATCCTCAACATTTTATAATTGTCTTTGATTTTCTTCTTCTAGTTATACATTGACCTTATACTTCCTCAATCACAACTTTTACCTTGGTGTAGTTGTAAACCCTTTTACTAATATCTTATTTAGCTGTTCATGTTGTAAAGGCAGTGCTTGACTGGCAGCTGGGTTGGGTTATCTTACATGTTGTTTTTAGGTTAGATATCTGTATTCTTGTAATCTATGGATGATTTTCTACAAACTTTTTTTCTCCCCACAAGTGCCAATATAGGCTGCTGAAGAGGGAGGAGTAGAAGGAATTTTTGGTTTTATTTTCCTATTCATGGCACAAAACACACTCAGCTTTTAAAGTGTTAGTGTGTATGTTTGTTGTCTTGTAATTTTTTAAGTGTGTGTTTTACCAGCAAGCAGAACAGGAGCCATGAAAGTAGTTTAACAAAGATCCATTAACTCTATGGGTTTGTTTCCTTTTGGTTTGTTTTTCCTTCAAGATTTCATCTTACTTACTAATTTGGGAGCAGTAGTTTTTGATAGCTGGAAAATACAGCTACAACCTGGTATCAGTCTTCTTTTGATGGAAGCTAGTAGTGTCTATGGACTATTTTGACACTCAACCACCTGTCACCTAATATTATTGTATCGGTATCCAGCCTTACTAAGCTCTGTCATAGCTGCAACCACTTTCAATGAAGGAGATTCTGAAGCAGAAATATTGACAACTCATACAAATCTAACCTAAACCACAAAATAATGGTATTGACAACAACCCAATGGAGTGCTACAGAAATGTTATAAACATAAATTTTTAATGTCTTCTTAAGAGTAAAATGTAGGGTCCAAAAATTGCTCTCGACAAAATTGGGAATATATGTTGATATTAGGATCAACTTTTAGTGGTAATAGAAAGACAGGGTCATTGGTCAAGCAGGTATTTTTCCCCTATGCACCTACATTTGAAAGTCAGCAGGAGATTTCTCAGAGCTAGATTTTCATTCCTTTTTCTAAGCTTAGAATACCACCTGAAACTCAGACCTTCCCATTGTATTTCTGTATCCGAATGCCAAGAAATTGAACATGTATTTTCCCAACAGGTTTCTTATCTCATTAGACAATGCTGTTCTGCTTTACTCAATTGAATACTGAGGTTTACTGCACTTATATTTGCCGATTTTGTGAACATTTGTTGATGTTACTCTCCAGGTGTTGAACTATGTTACATGAAGACCCAAATTCAGTGTTTCTGTATTAAAGTTCAGTCTTTACAATAAACTTTAAAGGATGTTTTCATTAGATTCCAAGGGAAAATCACATGAGTAAAGAGAGATACAAATTTAATAGATGTATGCCTTGATTCTTGTAAGCTGAACTGTAAATATACTGGTTACTCACTGGATTCTGCTAGAAGGAAAACTCATTCTGCTTTCAAATATCTACATAAAGAAAAAACTACTACGGAAGCTGCCTGGCTGTGCAAAACAAATGCATCTTACTCACATGTCTTCCTTCAGGTATGTATACATTAATTTTACAAACACACTGCTCCAAGGGCCAAGATTGTGAGATGAAGGAGAGTTATACAAGGTGGGTAGTTTTAATTTTGAGCCCTGAATGAGAGACCTTATAGTAGCCTTTCAGTACTTGAACTGGACCTACAATAAAGCTGGGGAGGGACTTTTTACAGGGGCAAGTAGTGATAGGTCGAGGGGGAATGGCTTTAAATTGGAATGAGAAAGATTTAGATTGGACATTAGGAAGAAATTCTTCACGCTGAAGATGATGAGACATTGGCACAGGTTTTCCAGGGAAGCTGTGGATACCCCACCCCTGGAAGTGTCCAAGGCCAGGTTGGATGGGACCTTGAGTAGCCTGGTCAAGTGGGAGGTGTCCCCAACCATGGCAGGGGAAGTTGAGACTAGCTGGTATAAGGCCCCTTCCAACAGAAACCACTCTATGAAAAAATCCTGTATTACCTCTCATTCCCATGAATTCTTAGAAAGAAAAGTTCTAAGTGCATAAAAATACTAGCTGTTAGACAAACCAGTGAATTTCAGCCACTGACACAGGTACACTGGTGCACCAACATGACTGCAGAAGATAGGCTATCATACTCCCAGCTGTGAGAGCTGCCTCTTTACCTCAGCCTTCTTCTGTAGGTTCTCCATCTTAGTCTTCTGTGTGGTAGCAATGAGTCTTCTCACCCTTCATAAAACTGATTCCTGGAGCAGACAATACTGGCATGGAGGACTATTCCTTGAGCAATCTGTAATTTCCCTCTCACGAAGTTTCAAATCAAACATAAAATCAAGACATTATCCTGCCTTCAGCAGAAATGCAGAGTTCAGACAGATTTGTTGAAATGTATTTATGCATTTTTGTAAGATATTTTAGAACATGCTAACGCACATGTGTTACCACAAACCCAGCCAAATAGAGTAAAACATTCTGGATGTTTTATTCCCGTTAACCCAAACATCAACAAGCCATCTCTTCTGGGTTACTGTTACGATGTCAGTGTTCTTAGGTTTCCATTTGAAGTGTAGAAGGAAAAAATGCTGCCTTAAAATTTAGATTACAGGACAACCCTGACTAAAGTAGTTCAAAATTAGAAATGTTGTATTTGAAAATATTTCAAGAAATTGTTTTCTATAAAATATATGACTGGGGAATGTATGTAAATATTTTTTCTGACTTACAATTTAAAAAATCCAGATTTTAGTAGAACTCAAAATTTGGTTAGGTATAAAGATCCAATTAGTTTTATTGTATGTTATTCATAAGTGAAAATACCTCTTAAAGTCTTAGCAATCTAGACAATATTTCCTCTCCCAAAACTTTCTAAGAGACTCATTTTCAAATCATATCCTTTGTTTTGTTGACCTACAGCATTGCTGTGAAAATTTTATATATTTAGCTGTTTAAGATATACATGCCTATGGTTATCTATTTATGACTATTGTCTTCATGGCAAAAAAAGCAACACATACATCAGCCTCCACACCTCTATGATACTTAAGGAAAGCAGGAGAAGGGTTTCCCTCAGACCTGTCTCCCAAGAGACCCGGCTGAACGCAGCTACAGGCAGTGGAGCCCAGGCACCACGGGGCCAACGAAGCTGAGTGACTGGCAACACAATTACTGAGGTACAGTGCTAGTAGAAAAAAATCTGCTAGGTTTGTTAACTCACATATTTTACAAAGGAGGGGGATCCCAGTGGTAAGGAGACTAGTGAGCCTCTTAGGAGTGCAAAGAGTAGGGGAGCAATGGGAGTTTTGTACACCAGGTAGGCAGCTGGGGAGAGGTATGCACTCACAACAAAATTATATTGATTTAGGATCAGAATAAAGCTTTTGATTCCAACAGAAAGGTTGGTGAATTATTAAAAATGCAATTTAATTGCTGTGACTACCTCCTCTGTTAAAGTGTTAGACCCCTTGTTTCTCATTTATTATGAAACAAAAGACTAAGCATTTTAAATAATCCTTTGTCACTAAGACCTATAAGATAAACTGCTGCCCTACTTCTTTATTATTACAGGAAAAGAAAATAAAATCTTCTCATCTGGTTATGCTGGAAAAGCGGTCTTGTTGAAATACAGCTATGATTTGGGAGCATCTATGCTCAATATTCCTCTTAATCAACTCTTCCTCACAGCTCCTGATTCATTTTTCTTTAATCAGAAGAGAATCAGAAGTCATCCAGGTTTAACTCACAGTTCCCCCAACAGCTGTAATATCTTAGTTATATTCACAGAATACATTAAAAAGTGAAATATACCATAGGAAGGGTAAACCTCATGGTTCGCTATCAGTTTCTCTTCATGGTTGCACCAATACCCTTGAGTAAGAGGCTGGGATTTCTGGTGCTGTATTATCTCAACCTGCTGCAAGATGCTCTTACCACAAAGGTCCTTTCATGATTGCTGTCCTTAGTGGAACCATAAAGTGTCAGAAACCATGAAAAAGTTTCTTGTTTGTTTTTGAGGAATAAAAGAAATAAAAAAACAACTAAAACTTATTCCAGACAAATGTTTAGTTATTCTTACAATGTATAACAGGGCCTGGTCTGAACTCATATCTCAATAGATTACAATCCACATCATTCCGCATTTGTCAAAAGTGCCAATTCCTCAGAGCTACAAAGAACAATATATACTTAAGTCCATACTCACCTCAATCACTCTGTGCCTGCGCATTCTGTGGGGGATTTAGAGGATGCACAGGTCATTGTATCAGAGAACCGAAGAGACATATTACAGTACATTATGCTGGTCTTCACCTGGACTGGACACACATGAAAGAGAATTCAGCTGCCACATCTCCCTTTGTATCTCCGTTTTTCAAATTCTGAAAACAAGCTAAAAAGGAGAAAAGGGACTCAACTTTTTTAAACCCATAAAAACTACTGGACAAAGATATAATCACAGTTTTAATCAAGATAAACAATATTACCATTAAATTATGGACACTTTTAAACTATATATTCCAAATGAGATGTTTCCATGCTCATTGAAAATTTGTTTCCATCTACATTAATTGCATTTTAATGATTTAATGAAATGTCTTGTTAAATTCTTAGAAGAATAAGTAATATCCATATAAAAAGAAGAGAACAAAATATGGCACCTAGCAAGGATTTAAATAAAAAGCCTGCTGTTAGGTATTTTGTATTGAACTTGTATAAATTACTCAAATATATGTAAAATACAAATGAAAAAATCCTTTAACAAAGAAAAAATATAGAGCAAGAATTATCAGCCATTCAGTTTTGCATTTCAACAAAACAACCTATCTTGGTTTTGTGTGGAACCAGTTTTAAATTTAGCAGTAATTTTGCACGGGAGAGATATTAGATACAATACTGTACTAAAGAACACCTTATTATTCTAAGGATTTAGGCAAGCATGATCGTTCCGGACCAGATCATTGCCCCATGTGGGCACGAGACGTGCCTCCTTCAGTCAAGACTTGTTGACTTGTTTTCAAGATATGGTCCAAGGTCTAGAGATTGGTTCTAGGAAACACTGAAAGCCACCAGCCCCAATTACTTCTATGGGAATTGCAGCCAAAAAGCTCAGAGAGTAAAGATGAAGTTGTTCATAGCAAACTCCAGCTTCTTAAAAGTAAGAAAACGTCAACAGATAAATTTCTAAAGGCAACTGGGTGACTTCTCTCTGAATTTAAAGTACATTCTCCTCCAGGAAAGTTGATCCTGTAGATGTGTCATGCACTTTTTCACAGATATAAACAAACAATTTCAGTTTTCATTTTTTCAAGTTGATAAATCAGAATGCTGGTGGTTTTAACTGGAGTGCCATACTTACATTAACACAGGTGAAGATCCTGTCTTTGAGGAAGCGTGTTTGTGAGAAGGTAAGTAGCCATGGTGAAAGAACTCAGTAAATTCTCCCTTAGTTCCCTCAGTTCTTCACTTTACTAGTTCAAGAGAAATGGCATCACTTGTATACACATATTTAACATTCTTCCAGCAATTA